>CM048752.1:120907402-126299902 GCA_026315105.1 Locusta migratoria
TCGGCGGCCTCGCGTGATTATGTTGGCAACATCAACAACACGATACAAAATCTTTCCCCATTTGTTCGCACCACATAGAATGACTCGATTACTGTATCGTACAGACCATGAAGTAAACAAATAATGCTGTTCCTGCTTTATGGTTGACAGGTTCTTGTACGTACCCTCGTCCGCTCAGTAAAAATAATTGCCCTCGTAAAGCGAAGATTCAGTGAGAAAACATCAGCGTTGTCAAGCGATTGGCTAAAATGAAGACTCACAGGATTCTCACTATTCAGCATCTGTTGCCAACATTATCGTAGGAGGCCGCTGGGATATTTGGTAAAATTTAACCGGCACTGGGAGGTATGAAACGGTATCTTTTACATGTTAAGGAAAATACCTGACACAACAACAACAAATAAAAACGGAAGTATAGCCTATACTTCTCATGCCATTTTCGAATTATATAACTTTCATTAGCCTAATATTTGAAATGGAACTACAATGTCGGTGTTCGTATATTTATACAACGCCAAGAAATAATGTTATTTCGATACTGCGATATTCAGAATTCCGGAGCTGATAACATGTCGATTTCGTAGTTCTACCCGTGCACCGCTAATGCCTCTCCCGGCACATCATCCTTTATATCGGCATTCATGTGAAAACATCCATTTCCTTTAACTACTCTTAATCACTGAGAAAATCAAGTATTTGAATGGCACAAGAAAGTGAGTTGGGAGCACTCCATGTTTCGATATTCACTTATTTTAATGCGTTATTTTAATACTGCAGATGCGCTGCACTACAGCGTCTTTGGTCGAGGCGAATAGCCAATCAGTGAGCTGATTGTTGGAGAATGTAGAACTTGATCCAAGCTGTAGATAGGAAAATTTCTACTTCCTTTTACCACTTTTAATGGCTAAATGCACACATAATATTTACATTCCTGAAATCTACGACAAACAATCTTTCGAATTATGTAACTTTCATTGGCCTTCTTGTACGAATAAATTAGTAAGCTGTACCGCAATTTTCGTGTTTGCGTATTTATATTACGAATTAATTAATAATCTGTACCACAATTTTCGTGTTGGCGTATTTATATAATGGTATTAAAATTTGAATCTGTAGTGGAATATAAATTTGATACCGTTGTGTGAAGAAGTTCACCATCAACAGAAGTCGGCAGATACGTACAAAATGATAAAATATCCCCGGGTGTACTGCCGGTCTATAGTGTCCAACGGGCACAATATTTCGGCGATCATACATGTCGCCATCATCAGGTGAACTGACGGACTGAGCTCCTGGAAACGCGCCGGCACGGAGATCCGCACGCTACGGCTGCTCGAAGGGACCTGGGTTCTAGCCCGGTAGCGGGCCATTTAAATACCCTCGGCCCGCGAAGCGACCCCTCCGCGGTCCGCGCAGTGGAACCGATTGCGACGGCGTCTGAGATGACGTCGGTGTGAGGGCTCTGTCCGCCGTGGTCGTCACTTCGTTACGTTTGCTAGATTTACTCTTAATTAACCCAATCGCTGGTTCCCAAGCTTTGCTAAGATTATAGCCACAGTCACGGTTTATGAGGTCGTCACTCGTGCGAATTTCAATGGCCTCTCTAACGACGCAGTCCCAGTATCTCGACGTCTGTACCAGAATCCTAGTGTGTTCATACTCCATGGCGTGATTCTCCGACAAACAATGTTCAGCGACCGCCGACTTGCTCGGATACATCAATCGTGTGTGCCTCTGGTGTTCAACGCTTCGATCCTCGACGGTACGCATCGTCTGTCCAATATATGACTTTCCACACTGACACGGAATCTGGTACACGCCGGCCTTCCTCAAACTGAGATCATCTTTGGCGATTTTTTTTTCGGCGGACATAAAACAGTTCCAACCGGGTGTTTCTTCAAAATACGGGCGATCTTCCCTGAGAGTGCGCTGGTATATGGAACGAACGCAGTGCCTACATCCTCCCTCGTGTTTTCCTCCGTTTCCACAGGTTGTGATGTAGTGGTTGGGCGGAAAGCCCGCTGAATCTGGCACTCTGAGTACCCATTTTTTCGACATACAGTTTTCAGGTGTGCCAATTCCTGGGGTAGACTGTCTGCGTCGGAGATCGTGCGCGCCCTATGTACCCAGGTCCCTTCGAGCAGCCGTAGCGTGCGGATCTCCGTGCCGGCGCGTTTCCAGGAGCTCAGTCCGTCAGTTCACCTGATGATGGCGACATGCATGATCGCCGAAATATTGTGCCCGTTGGACACTATAGACCGGCAGTACACCCGTGGATATTTTGAGTATCAAATACGCCGGGAGAAACTGAAAAATCACGTACAAAATGATTTATTACAAGGCATAATAGGGTTGCCACACGTCGCGGATTTCGCAGACAGTCCGCGATTTGAGGCTAGAAGGCAGGTGTCGCGTCCCAAGAGGCAAATGTCCGCGAAAATAGTGTGTGTCTGCACTTTTTATTATTGTTATTATTGTTTCAGTTTGTGCACGCCGCGGCGGAGCGCATTGAGGCGCTATGCTCCTATGCGCGAGGCCGTTCCCCGTCGGGGGTTCGAATCCCCCCTCGGACATGGATGTTTGTGCTGTCTTTAGTATAAGGGCCGGTTCGTCCATCTCTCGTTAATCTTGTCGTTAGTAAACGAGAAGATGCCTTTAACATCCAGTTAAATGTGCTCGTTAAGTGCACTGCGTTTGTCATTGCCACATCCACCTCTCGTTTGCTAACCTGGAGAAAACGAGAAGGTACGATATATTTCGACTATGTTGGCAATAGAAACAAATGAAAGTTCAGTCTGAATAAACAGCTGTTCCCCATATTTGACTATCAGGGAAGAGGTTAGCAGAGAGTTGTTATTTGGTGCTATGGCAAACATACGTGAAAGAAGCTCAAATTTTAAAAGAAATTAGTGCGAGAGTCTTCTGTAGAGAAATATGACACATTGGAATGTAGGAAGGAAAAAAAAAAAAAAAAAAAAAAAAAAAAAAAAAAAAAAAAAAGACGCTCCGGCTTGGAACGAAAAGGAAGCGACATTGCGACAAATGAATTCAATGCTGTCCATGGAACATGTAGGACAGCAAAAGTGCTTAGGGCCTGGTACGATAATATACTGCCAAGTGCATAGTACGTTAGTGCAGGTTAAATTGTACGACGCTTCTCGCCGGGTTGCAGTGGTTATGTTGGCCCCAATGGTAATGATGGCAACTCAGATGACCAATAAATATTTTTTCGTGACAACTGCAATTAAAACGAAAATTACTTTTTTTCTGAACGGACAAGGGTACATACAAGAACCTGTCAACCATAGAGTAAGTACAGTATTAAGTTTGCTGCGAGTGAAACGAGCATTTACTCTGTAGCTCGTGAAAAATATTAACACAATTCTACACTTCATTGTTTATCTGTTGCCAACATAAGCACTGGGGCCCGGCGAGAAGCGTCGTAAAATTTTAGCCAGTATTTACTTATGCTTGTTGCGCCTAGTGTGAGGCCTATAATGTGATTCCTTCCTGCGATCTACAGGAATTGTATACTTCTGCCTAAGTGCATATTATCGTACTAAGAACCTAAGCATTTTTACTGCCCTACATTTTCCGTGGAAAGCACTGAATTCATTTGCCACACGCGATCATGTCACTTTGTTCTTCTCCTTCCATGTCGTAGCGTCCGTTGTTTTACATTCCAATGCATAATATTTCTCTATTGAGGACACAACACACTCGCACTAACTTCTCATAAAATTCTAGCTTCTTTCTAGTTTGTTTTCCATAACGCCAATTAACAACTGCTAACCTCTTCCCTGATAGTTAAATAAGGAAAACAGCTGTTTATTCAGACGGCACTTTCATTTGTTTCTATTGCCAACCTAGTCGAAATATATCGTACCTTCTAGTTTTCTCCAGGTTAGCAAACGAGAGGTGTATCTGGCAATGACAAACGCAATGCACTTAACGAGCACATTTAACTGGACGTTAAGGGCATCTTCTCGTTAACTGAAGAAAAGATTAACGAGAGATGGACGAACCGGCCCTTAGTCCGTTGGAAACTGTTGATTTTATGGTACAATTCGACTGTTTCGAACAGTGTCAACGGATCTGTGCAGCCTAAATATTCAGCTACCGGTACTTGGATTGTACTTTTGCTGTCGCATTTTACATCGAATTGTGAAGTAAAAATATGGAAACGAAAAGTGCACAACGCAGTGGCCGAGTGGTCTGCGGCGCGCCAGTCACAGTCTGCACGGCCGCTACGGTCGGGGGTTCGAATCCCCCTCGGGGGATATTTGTGCCATCCTTAGTATTAGTTAGTTCGTAAGTAGTTTGTAAGTTTAGGAACTGATGACCCCGTAGTTAAGTCCCATAAGCTATACAAACATTTGAACATTTGAGTTTCCAAGCGTTAAACGGAGAAGGTATGATAGTGAGGATTTTTGTAAAGAGCGTGGGTAGGTATCATGCATACTAATAGTGCGCAAGGCAAATGTGCTGTTTCTCGTCACGTTAAAGAGTGCCAACGCTCAGATATGAAACATTTGTCGTACTTCATGTTAGAAAGCTAATCCCACAATTGGTATTTTAACCCTACACTGCACGGTGTTGCCGTTTGGCAACGCAAATTGTTGTTACTTTTTCAGACATACTTCTTGTTGACAGACGGCAACACCATGCACATTGTATACATTGGAGTCTGTTCTACGCATTTCGTTGGTCGTTTCCTCCGTAGAAGGCAGCGCAGTCGTGAACTGAGGAGAAATGCAACAAAGAGCGCTCCAGCGGGTTTTACTCACTGTTGAGCATTAATGTGATTACAAAATGATGGGACTCTGTAAAGTAAAAAAATCATGTTACAGACATCTAATCGTAGTAGAAAACATGTTAGATATCAATATTTCCCTGGAGAGTGACTTATTTCTAAATGCATGATGTTGACAATGGTAACAGGTAAATAGTGACTTTCACATTGTTAAATGGGTCATATAATCTTTTCATTATTTTTTCCCATACATAGGTGAACATTTTCTACAGGGTGTTTCACTAAGCATGATTGCCTCTGTAACTTATAAAATAATAGGTGACGGGAAATTTTAATGCGGTAGGTCAACACAAGAAATGTTACACTTTCTGCGGCGCTATGAACATAGTTTATTGTATCATTTTCCAAAGAGTTACAGCACAGAGATATAGTTTTTTAAATGGAACAATAGTTTTTTTCTATCGTGCATTGGATTCGTTGAAACCAGTTGTGTTCAAATCAATGTAAACTACATTCCTATCACTGTTAGTTTGGGAGCTACAACCCTTCAAAGTTTCAGGGGCAGATACCACAAACGCTGCGCATAATGCAATGCGCCTTCTGAATGTGGTGCGGCCGAGTTGTAACGTCGCCGGTGTCACGGAGCGAGAAGCTTCCTCGATGCGCTGTTAGACTGCCGACTGTCGCCGCACACGGCCGTATACCCGACAGTTGGAGCCACGCAAACAACCGGGGCTCAATATACCACAGTTACTGACATCGGATGACGATGGCAGCGCATCGAGGAAGCTTCTCGCTCCGTGACACCGGCGACGTTACAACTCGGCCGCACCACATTCAGAAGGCGCATTGCATTATGCGCAGCGTTTGTGGTATCTGCCCCTGAAACTTTGAAGGGTTGTAGCTCCCAAACTAACAGTGATACGAATGTAGCTTAAATTGATGTGGACGCAGCTGGTTTCAACGATTCCAATGCACGATAGAAAAAAGTATTGTTCCATTTAAAAAATATCTTTGTGCTGTAACTCTTTGGAAAATGATACAATAAACTACGTTCATAGCTCCGCAGAAAGTGTAACATCTCTTGTGTTGACCTACCGCATTAAAATTTCCAGTCACTTATTATTTTATAAGTTACAGAGGCAAACACACATAGTGAAACACCATATATATATTATACATTGCGCCAAAATAAAATTTCATGCTCTGTAGGGTAAATGTCCAAAATTGTAATGTTACTTGAGCATACACGTCTCCCAAAACTCGTTTCTCAGGCTGCAGTTATCCGTTAGTTTCATCTTGTTAGCAAATTATCTTTTCAAGGTGATCAGAGAATGAAAAATTTGTCAAAAGTGCAGGTCTGGAAGCATAATTTGTAGGTATTTCACGTCTAGAAACAGCTCGATTCGACACAGCACCTATACCAAACGTAGTATGTTAGGGCCAAATTCGCGTGCTTGTGGTTAAATGGCGACTAATCTTTAATTATTTCACTACAGTTGCTATATTTCAATCGCCAATGCAAGGAAACGAGCTCTGAACGACCATTTATTAAGCAAGAAATACACACGAGCTGTGTATTCTGCTTCGAGTTCCAAACAGTCGATCGGTTTTTTAGCGGTGATCAGGCGAAATTGAAAATAATAATAAAAATTGCTACAGCAGAAGACACATTCGTATTTTATGTTGTGAAACACCACCACTCCTATGACTCTTCGATACGCAGATAAAAATTCATTATCGTTGATTGACGGTTTATTTCCGTGAAAAGAATTTCAACCAGCTGTCTTTTTGGATGTTTTTTTATTTAATCCAGAACTACTTTACGAGCCACTGCAGGCTCACCTTCAGTGGATACTTTACAGGAACATTTATCTCCCACTAAGTGTAGGTTATGCTGTCATGTTGGTTCTGGTGACATAACTGAACTTTAGTAAGCGAGAACAGAATAAACCGGCAGAATAAACCGGAATTAAACGTATTTTAATTTTATGTACTTTAATTCCGGTTTATTCTGTTCTCGCTTACTAAAGTTCAGTTATGTCACCAGAACCAACATGACAGCATAACCTACACTTAGTGGAAGATAAATGTTCCTGTAAAGTATCCACTTAAGATGAGCCTGCGGTGGCTCGAAAAGTAGTTCTGGATTAAATAAAAAACATCAAAAAAGGCAGCAGGTTGCAATTCTTTTCACGAAAATAAATCGTCAATTTGAGCTACAGCTGCAGTTCGTGTCCTACATGGATATCTTTAAATTCATTATCGTTATTTTTAGCGATTCGAAAGAAGCTTTTCATTTTCAAGTGCAAAATCAAAAACTGAGGCAATAGTTAACAACGTTATATGACCTTTCATAAAAGACACTGTTAGTGTATCAAAAGTGAAATATATTGGCATCAGTACAGATGCCAGTGATCACAAGCATCTAGAAATGCTTCCTGTTCTGGTGCACTACTTCGATATCAATGAAGGTGTTGTTTTTGGCCAAAGCTACAATAATGGATCCACGTTTCAAAAGAATGCATTTCAGTTCCACAGAGGCCATTTCAGATCTCATGTAACATACAGGAAAGGAAATCTTTCACCTGTGGGGTGAAAGTAGCCATATCATTCCTTTGGGATAGATATGAGCAAATTCTGTTAAGAAATGTGTCAAATGAAGTGCCTAGCAACAATTTTGGTACTATGCCAGCAGAAATGGATCAATATTTAGATCAGCCTAGTATTTCAAGGTCTTCCAATGTACTTAAATTCTGACTCTTACTCTCTTCGGTAACATCAGCTGCTTCTAAGCGTGTTGCTTCGATACTGAATCTTGACGTTCCAGATAATAGGAGCAGCCAAACAGCTGAACACATAACACAAAGAGTGTTTTTATAACCGCTTCCTGAAAAATTATGGAATGTGTAATTGCATTTTTTTAAGATAAAAGTATTTCAGTAAACTTACATTTTCATTTATTTGGTTACTTTTCTCTATTAACTGCCATAGACAAGTACAAAAGTAATCCTATAATGCTATTTATGATAATGATTGGTGAGTAGTTATCTAAACAAATGTAAACTTTTTATTTACTTTACTCAGAAAATTAAATGATTACCAAATAATAAATGTGTTTCTGAAACCTAACATCCTTATTCCAAAAAGTCAAACTACCTGCCAGATTCCAGATATGAGGATACTCGATGTAGCACTCGGAAGTTTCTTCTTGCAATGTAAAATATTTGCAGTGTAAAATATTTTTTTTCTACATGAGCATGAAATAAGGTTTATTTCGACATGTAGCCAATGACATAGAAACTAAGGTATGGGAGGTTAACTGGAGATATATTATATATAAAATCATTCCAGTTAATAAAATAGTTTGGGGCACAAATAGACAAAATCCCTATAAGCTCAGATACCTCCCCTCCCGTACAGACCGAAATTATGGCTTCGCCATTGACACTGCATGATATACATAGTTGTTGATTGACAATAAAATATTCGACCACAAACTATTGTATTGTAGAAAGATATAAAAAAGCCAAGTTCGCTGATCATCAATTTTTATTTAAGACGACCGGTTTCGCTGAACTATGTCAGCATCATCTGGTCCAATAAAACCATTTTACAAGGCCATAATCTTAATGTCAATCAGTTGCTATATAACATAATTTACAGCGCATAGGTGCACTATGTCATTATCATAAAACATAATTATCACAGTGAGTGACAGTAGCCACTATTTTTTTATATTGTCACTCACTGTGATAATTATGTTTTATTATAACGACTTAGTGCACCTATGCACTGTAAATTATGTTATATACCAACTGATTGACATTACAAGATTATGGCCTTGTAAAATGATTTTATTGGACCAGATGATGCTGACATAGTTCAGCGAAACTGGTCGTCTTAAATAAAAATTGATGATCAGCGAACTTGGCTTTTTTATATCTTTCTACAATATCATAATTGGATCGCCTCCTAGAACATAAACCAACTCACAAACTATTGTAATGCAAGCTTTTCACCTGCAAAAAGTGCAATTATTAACTTAATAATTTTCTCATATAATGTTTTCCTTATTCGTGCTCTGAGGGGAATGTCTAAATATTAAACAATATTTAAATATGCAGTTCTAAAACCAGTATTATATTTACAGTGTGCAGCCGATATTTTTGTAGGCCAATTTTTGAATATTTTACCTCCGCTATATCAATATTTGAGTAGCCTTTTATCAAAGACGGACATCTGCAGTTTGTCAAAAACTGAGATAAACGCCATTTTTTATTGCGAAACATAAAGCTGATATATTTATATACTGATTTGAGCAACTTTAATACTAGAGGATTCATACCTGGAAGTGACTAACATCAATTTGTTTAGTCAAGCACCTTCAAATTGTGTTTGAAAATACAGATGTTCGTCTTTGAAACCAAAACGTGTAGGTGTCCGCTTTAGATGTGAACGTGCTTTGAGATGTCCGTTTTTTGATACACAGAGATTCACTTACTGCTGACACGAATCTTTCACAGGTGTATAATCTGCGAAATTATAGGAACATCAGCACAAAGTGGAAAATATTAAATTCTGAACTCTATTAAATGTTGGAAAAATGAAGAACTACAGTAACATAATAATCTTTTTAATTTTATATACAAAATGAAATGTTACGACACTGAATCTCTAACATCATCAGCATAAGGTCTGTTGAAACCGTCACCAGATTTTTCCGTAAACATCCTTACGTTATTTCTGACATCTAAATTCTTCCCAACAAGTGATAATTTCGTACAAAATACCTTGCGCTAGAACAATGTAGTATACAAGCTAGTTTTACCTTTGTTTCTTTTCAATGTTTATTTTCCACTTTTCAGGTTGTCTCAACCGCTCCCTAGCTTTTCCTTCGGACGCTGGTGATATATTAGGTTCCATTTCACTCGCTTTAAGATGGTTATTACTGATAATACTATAAAAAAATTACTGAAAAAATTACGCATGGGCTAATACATGTTAGTACCTAGCACATGCTGTCGCCATGTCTGATTTTCGAGGTCTTGTGATCATGTACTGTGTGTTCCCATTGGTGCACATTGCTTTATTCAACAAGTGTCCGAATTTGATATCAAGATCTTATGTTGGTGTCCGCTTTTGATATGAACAGTCAAATTTTTGAAAGAAAACGGACTTCAGCAATGAAAAGAGCGGAAAAACGTCCCTTCGGATCGACTGCTAACTAAATTTCGACCATTAGGTCAGATGTCTAGGTTTGATATTAGGCTACTCATGTATGGTGGAAGCCTGGATTGTATGAAAGCGAGGGATGAAGGACAAGTTGGTTCCAGTGGTTTGAAGCAGGGCAGTGCACTGTCATGACTTATTTTAATTGTGGTCGTGGATGAGGTAGCGATTAAGGGGAGTCGTACTGTCCAAAATAACAAAATTTCACACTCTTAAGCGATTTACGGAAAAGTGAATGTTTATGCTTAATTTGGTGTTAGTTTTATTGAAATACTAGCTGAACCCCCGCTGCTTCGCATGCGTAGGCTGGTTGGTCTGCACCAGTTGTTTCTTTTTAACCCTGATGAAGAATCCATATCTTAGGTTTCCTAGTTACAGCTTGAAATTTGAGTTAACAGCACCATATTTTTGAAAATAAATTTTTGCATCTCGTATTTCACTCCCTTATTGGTCGAATTTCCAAAAATACCGAAACACGTGTCTTTTAAATTTGATCCCCGGATCCAAATCCGAAAATTTGTAGGTCTAACTTCAAAATTGCCTAAATAGCAACATGTTTCCGAAAAACACCCCCTCTCTAGTTTAACCCCATTGATGGTTGAATTTCGAAAAATACCGAAACTCGTATTTTTAAATCATAATGAACAATACAAATACCAATTTTTGTAGCTATAGCTTCAAAATTGTCTCGACAACAATGTGTTTTGGAAAAGAATCTTTGATCCCTTCTTTTACCCCCTTAGTTGTTGAATTTCTAAAAATACCGAAACCCTCAAACTTGTTGAATTTCCAAAAATACTAAAAATCATGGATTTTTAATCCTGTCCAAGATTCCATATCCGAAGTTTCGTAGTTGTAGCTTCAAATTTGAGTTAACAGCAACATATTTTTGAAAATCAATTTTTTGCGTCACCTATTTTACCTCCTTATTTGTCGAATTTCAAAAAATGCCGAAACACGTGTCTTTTAAATTCGAACCCTGAATTAAAATCCGAAATTTTGTAGTTCTAGCTTCAAAATTGCCTAAATAGCAAAGTTTTTCATAAAACGTTTCATCCCCTATTGCACCCCCTTACGGACGGAATATCGAAAAATCGCTTCTTATATGACGCCTACAGAGTAAGATCAACATCCTCCACAAATTTCAAGTTTCTATCTTCAGCGGTTTGGGCTGGCCGATGATGAGTCAGTCAGTCAGTCAATCGGGACACTTCCTTTTATATATAGATATTCCATAATTTACTACTTTAAATAAATATTTGAAAACAATCATTACACTGACATTTCTGAGAATTTCCTTTCCCAGGATTTCACATATTGGCGTTTTTTTCGGGAACTATATAGCCTAGAAGGTTATGGTTTCTTTTATTTTGTAGAGATATGTCCGTTTCATAAGTTGCCTACACTAGCGCTACTTCGCAGTAAACTGTTATCCACTAGCAATGTTAGTTTTCATCATGACTTGGCGTTTTTGACGCTGTTCTTATTTTTAATGATGGCTGTTCTGGAAAACTCCAGATTCTGGAGCATCTTGGAATTCACAAACGCTACAACACCACTGAAAATGTAATGGACTTGGACCAAATGCGAATCATGAAGGCGAGACTGCAAGAAACAATATGTCAAAAGAAGCAAAACCCAAGAGGAGGAGGAGGAAGTTGAAGGGGGAGATGAGGACTATCATCTACGAGGATTCTCACATCTTTTTATGTATCATTTGTTTGCATATTAAATTTTTTCTTCAAAAGCAATTTTCTCAAAATGACATTTTTCTGTATAAGTGCCTCTTTTTCTCAGAAACTTCTGAATCTACATCAATGAATAATTTCCACATAACAGAGAAGAATGATTTTGTAGCTCTGCTTTAGAAGTATTTACTGTGATAGTTAAAATACAAGAAAATAAAATTGTAAAAATTTACACCAAAATATTATTTAAAGTGATTATAGAGGAATATGTCACAAAACATGCGAGGATATGTGACAAAAACACCATATTTATATACTCAATAGTTCCTGAGAAAACGGGGCATTTATATAGCCAATTTAACAATGTCGAGATAGGGCGGTACGACTCCCCTTAAGGCGAAACGAAAATCTGGAGTAAGCAATATGAAAGCAATGGCGAGCTGAGGCTTATGTTCCACAGACTGTTGTTATTAGTATTATTTCTGCAAGATCTGTTCAAATTTAACTGCTTTGTCTTCAGGTCTAAGGAGTCACATAACTATGCTGTGGCAGTAAAATTGTTTCTACTGCAAAAAAGGTCAGTTACAACGAAAACACATCCTAAAAACTGCAGCAAACGTCCAAATGTTCTCATATGCATAAATTTGGTTTTCGTATACTAATTTTCAATGCCAGTTCTCTAATTCTATCTTAATGTCACACATTGGAAAATTATCTATAAAATGTCAATGTTTTTAGATACAGCTGTACTGTCCTAGTCTTGCGAACTCAATAAAAGTCATCCATGACGTCCTATACTTACCTGGATAAGCAGTACTATGAAATAAATTCAATTCTGACACCAATATGCCTTTCAGCATGTGCATTATTTAAGAAATCAGGCATCAGTCATACATTACTGTTCTCTTGTCGACTAGGAATGCAGAGAAGACATCACAGTCACACACACCCTCACAAATAAGTATTTGGTCAGAAAAATACTACAAAAATAAAAAGAAACAAATGTTCTGTACTTACATCATTTTTATTTGACAACCTGAAACTATTAACAAAAAACAATAACAAATAAAGGAAGTCACAATAAAATCTTGTAAACACCATTACATTATTCTCAAATTACATAAACACATTTGAACAACTAATAAGCAAAATTTCTACAAACACCTTTCAGTATGGTTAATACTAACTGCTTTAAAGCATCACAATGTAGCACTAACAAGCACACAAACTAAGAATTTATAAACAAAATCAGATCACAATGCATAACAAATTACTAAGAACAACAATAAATAATACTTCCAGACAAAAATATAACCTTATACCATGCATTCTTCATACACCAGTAATGCTCTGTCAGAAAAATAATAAATAAAATTTACATCCATTATTATATATATCAATACATCAATAGCTCATCTGAGTGTACAAAATTATCTCTATGTACATCATAAAATAGATTTTCCTCAAAGTTTCAAAAAGCAGTTTCTTTTGCTACTACCTGTACTAAATTCATTTCACAATCTATCTTTTGTGCTAATGGTGAAAACAACTACAAAAATTGATTATTCACCAATATTAAGAAAATTAATTACACGTAGTATCATGTAATAAACCTGACAACTAATGTCCCACTACCATGACATATATAAAAGTCATTTTCAAAAAAATCAAATCATTATGGACAGATCAGATTCTGCTTTAGATTTTATCAATTGTAAAGGCACAGAATTAATTTTCATGAAGTGCAAATTAACAATTCACAATGGAATGGTTGTTGCAGCAGGCATAATTAACCAAACTGTAGTCTATGAGCAAGTAATACTGAGTAAAAATTACAAATAAATAATACTTAATAGTCACAGGAACTAATTGAATAAATAATATGTGTTGAACTATCTTTATATATTTCATCATCTCTAATAGGATAGGCATTTAGAATTAAATTTCTCAGTTTGCCTTCTTTATGCATGGAAAAAAGATGATCCAATTATATTACAACAATTATATGAACAATGAGAAGCAATTATAAGAAAAAGAAATAATGACTACAAAATAATTATATATATATCATAGGAACTACTGCATAAATTAGTTGTTTGAAAGCTGTCTTTAAATTTTTATCATCTTTCCTGCATAGACTCCAGTTAAGTAAAAGAGATTTAAATTTTCAGTGTGGCACATTTGAACATGAAATGCAAAACAAAATCTAATCTTTCTAAACTATAGTAACTAAACAATGAGAAGCAACTATAGTGTAAGAGAGAATTAAGTAACAAAAATTTTTAAAAAGACTGAAATTGAAGCTACAGATAAAGAATTTTTTTGTAATTTCATATCTTGAAGCCTCTCTTTACAATATCATGTTTTACTGCATACTACTGTAACTAAATCAGAGAGAGACTGAAATTTAAATCTTGAGCACAGTATCTTTGTGTGCAAAAAGAAAAACAAAGGTAATCTCATTGACCTATAGTCATTAGACAAACAATGAGAAGCAACTAACAGACTAAGATGGAAGTAAGTGACAATAATTATAAAAAAAGAATGAAATTTAAACTATAGTTACAGGAATTAATTTTTAAAATTGCTCGCCTCAAAGCCTCGTTTTACACCATCATGACTTCAGTGCAGACTCCAGTTGCTAAATCAGAGAGACAGTGAGATTTGAATTTGTCAGGATTGCCATATTTGTGCATCAAGACTAAAAAAGTTAATCTCATTGTAGGGGAAAGTCAGACAAAACCGGGTAGGCGGGTCAAACCAGGTACCTCGCAAATTCTGTGATGGGTGCTTTCATCTAGCGGTTGAACACTGCAACTACTAGCGGCAGCCATTTCAGGCAGTTGGAGAGAAGAACAGCAGCAAAGAAGCACGTTTTGTTATTTCTATAATTTTTTTAAAGTTTCTAGCTGTATTTTTTTAAATTTTGTTGTGTTTGTTTAATGAGTTTGAAGCAGTATAATATTGTCTAAAGGTATAGGTAAGTGCATATCTTGATTAAGTATAATTCAGTGCAAATTTTGGCGTTCTTTTCATGCACCTACAGCAACACATAACCTAGTGACGCCATTTTCAAGTCAACAAGTCGCTGTTGGGTCAAACCGGGTACCCGGTTTTACTGGCTATGTGGTACCCGGTTTTGACCCACACCTCAGAAGTAACGTAACATCATTGTTTTGATTGCAAAATAGTAGTTATAACACGTTGAATGAAAAAAAAAAACACTTAGCTAAGGGATTTTATATATATATATATATATGCTTGTATTCCTCCACTGGTTTTATCAAATAGGAAAACTATTTAAAGGTGCTTTTACTCGTGCAGCTGTAATGCGAACCGTTCTGAATGGCTTTGAAAAGAAAGGTATTCAGCCCTTTAACAGACATGTTTTCCCAGATCACCTTTTTTTTTTTTTTTTTTTTTTTTTTTTTTTTTTTTTTTTGCCAAATTTATACATTTCTGCAATGTTAATCATACATTACATTTATTGACAAATTCGTAGTTTGTATTGAGTTAAAAGTTTTTCAATAAAGTTTGACAGTAATATACATTGTTTTGTATTGATTTAAATGGGTACCCGGTTTTACCAAACCTGTGGGGTAAACCGGGTTTTTCCACCAGCTGAACAAAAAAAATTGTGTGTTAATTTTAAAGTAAAAACATGATAATATGTTGATAACAAATAAATGAGAAACCTAAAAAACTATGGTTCGTTGATCTATTGCTAATAGATATGTTTTTTATAACAATTTTAAGTTATGGTACCCGGTTTTGTCGGTTTTTCCCCTATTACAATGATTGAAGAAGGAATGGGAGGCAAGTATTGCCTCTGGTAGAAACAAAAAATAATGACAAAAATCTATTAATAGTAATATTATGGGCGACAGGGAAGTCTTGAACAATGTTTGCCACATGTGGTCACACTGCAAGTGGATAAAGCCCGATGACTTGTGGCAATGTTCGTCATCCATCAATCAGATAGCTTAGAGTGCGCTTAGAGTGCCGCGTCATGTATACTACATTCATCATAAGAATAAGCTGATGTATGCAAACACCAACACAATTCTGGTCAAGCAGCCATAGCTCACATACTTTGGTGTTGCTACACTTTTCCCCTATTACAATGATTGAAGAAGGAATGGGAGGCAAGTATTGCCTCTGGTAGAAACAAAAAAATAATGACAAAAATCTATTAATAGTAATATTAATTCATTGTATGTTACTTTTAGCTAAAAGTCTCTCTATTTTTAACATCTTGTTAGTGAGGAGTCTAAATTACTAAGCAGGAGGTGGTACCGCGATTTAATTTCTCAGTGCGCGAGCTCTTCGCAGATTGAGTCTGCTCGGGTATTGAGTCTGCGCGGGTGAGCAAATTAGGCCAGTGACGAGCACACGACATGTTAAGAACACAAAAGAAATTAGTTACAATTCACATCCTAGGAACTACAAGCAACACATTTACAAACAGAGTGAAGGATGCAGTAGGGCGGTGTGCCGGTGGCTAGTACTGGCGCAGACCGGGCAGGTCGATGACAGACCTGAGCGCGGCGTCGACGTAGCTCTGGTGCGCGCTGGCGCGCTTGCTGTCGCGCGAGTCCATGCCCACGTAGAAGCTGGCGCCAGCCGAGGGCTGCGCCTGCCCAACTGGCGCCAGTGGCGCTGGCACTGGCGCGGCGCCAACCTTCCGGTCCGGCTTGCCGTTGGTCAGGTTGTGGTTGCTGCGCGCGAAGATGACCCAACGCAGGTCGCTCTCGTGCTGCTCCCGGCTCGAGAAGACGACGCGCCTCAGCCTAGCGTTGTAGACCGCCGGGGGGGTTGCGTCGCCGGCCATCCGTTTCCGTTCAACGGTACTACAAGAGAAGAAAGCCAAGTAAAGACCACGTCTCGAGGCCTCGCACCTGCTGCAATCCTGACCGTCCGAGAGGGGCCGCAGGTATCGCAGCCAAATCTGTGCGAGACCTAACCCGTTGGACCAGATCGAATGTTCAAATGCTTGTAGAGCTTACGGAACTTAACTACGGGGTCATCAGTCCATGAACTTACATACTAGCTAATACTAAGGCCCGAGGGAGTATTCGAACCCCCGCCCTTAGTGGCCATGGAGAAGGTGAGTGGCACGCCGCAGTCCCCTCAGCCACCGCGGCCGGCCCCGTTGGACCGACATTGCTCGAGTGAAAGTACAACCTTGTGAGAACGAAGCAGTCCACGGTGCTATCACATACTGCCAAATTTCGTACCGTGCAGCAGTGGGTAGTCCGTCGCAGGCCAGTCATCGACCGGACTTTTCCGTAGCTGAGAGATCGGGGCAAAGGTAGGCTGAGGGAGCGATGCAATCTGATGGGTGACAGGGAAGTCTTGAACAATGTGTACCACGCGTGACCACACTGCAAGGACCTATAGCCCGATGACATGTAGCAGGGAATGTTCAACACTTCGTCGTCCATCCATCGGCTAGCACTGCTGTCTCATCCTGCCCTCTCCAACAAGTCTGGCCAATTTCTGGCCTGGTATACACCGCTCAGTACAGCACAAGATCAACTTTGGCCATATGTGCAAGCAGCATTGACTGCTCAAGTCCAACAACACATCCACAGCCTCTGACTGCCGAGTCATGTATACTTCATTCATCATAAGAATAAGCTGATGTGTGCAAACACCAGCACGATTATGGTCAAGTAGCTGTAGCTCACATACGTTGGTGTTGGTACGTTCTTGGAAGTAGTCCCTACTTACGTACTAAAGCAGTCAACAATCCATAGATTGGTTTGAACACCACAGTGCTTTACTAGGCATGGTCCTGTTTGGAGGTGGTATGCCGTTGCCTTCCTCCGACCTTCGAACTGACTTACCCAGCCATTTATAGGGGGACTTAAAGTTTAACGTGGGTTCCGAACCACGTTGCTACTCGGTATTTTCCACGTCAGCAACACTACCAGAGGTGAAAGAAGTGGAAAGTGACAGATAAAAATCCTAGGGCCTAGTGGGGATCGAACCCGCGACCTTTCGATTTGTAGACTGGCACTCTACCACTGTGCTACGCAGCCACACTGGTGGAGAGTACTGGCTGTAATATCAATAATATGATATGTAACGACTCACCGTAAAGGCGAGTGATGAGCTGCATATGGGCACAGCGAAACGACAATCACACAACTGTAAGTATAGCCCACAAACTTTGACAGGAAAACAGCTTAAGAGTCAGGTGTAACTTGTGCAGTCATGACCACGATCTCTGACCGCTATGGGCTAACGCGCATCTTAAGAAGGGCGGGGAAGGAGGGAGGATGCAGGGCAAGGGAACTATAGAATGTTCTGAACTGCTTGGGAATGTGACGTGCAATTTTGAGTGGTGTTAAACGGGGAGGGAGGGCAGGATAGTGGAAAGGAAGGTGCACATGGGGCGGGGGGAGTGTATATATAACATTTGGACAGCTCCTGCTGAGTGCAAACAGTGACCAAAACTATGGTCATAGTACTCTGAGAAGAGCCATTTAAAGGGCTGAAACTGGCAACCTTTAAATAAATAGCGATCAGGACTGACTTTAGCCGGCCGCGGTAGCCGAGCGTACTGCGGCATGTCAGTCACAGTCTGCACGGCCACTACGGTCGAGGGTTCGAAACCCTTCGGGCATAGATATTTGTGCCGTCCTTATTAGTAGCTAGATCATAAGTAGTTTGTAAGTTTAGGGACTGATGACCCCATATTTAAGTCCCATAAGCTCTACAAACATTTGAACATTTTGACTGACTTTAAAGGAAATATGGGAATGTGGGAGAGATTGTTGAGCATAGTGTGTAGACATCATAGGTTATCATAGATTGAAACCTGGGTGATTGTGAGACTGTACAATGTGTTGTAGGAACAATTGCCTCCTGTGCAGTTCAGAAGAACTGTTGATAAAGGGGAGGTTCCAGATGACCGAGGCTGTAAACGGTTGGGAGAGGAGTTTAGGTTTTGAAGTAATGAGGATAGGTGGCCTGGCCCGAAGTCTAATTAATTGAAGTATCATTAGAAGGCTTCACGCAGGGTTGAGAAGGACCAAGTTAAACTGATGGGAGACGTGGTACGAGAATAGGGTACCCTGGCCCCGAGCCCAATTGATGTTTTCATGATTTTCACTCAGGGTCAGAACAGCCTATCCTCGTTCCTTCGCAACATCAACTCCTCTTCCACCAGTTTCACTTAGCCCTTGTCCTCACAACATGCTACCTTCCTGGATGTGAACCTCCACCACTCTGTAGTTTACTTGGACCAGCTGGCATTCAGTGCTGCCCAAGTTAAATTTGCAGGAAATGCTGTTGTCCCTTACTGTTGCTGAGACGATATGCGTTAAAACTCCAAGCATTTAATATGCTCTCATTATGATACTTAGTTGTACTTTAGACAGCTTTGCTTCCACTCCATGTGTAAACAATGTATCAATAGACTGAGTAATGTTTACATCTTTATCGTTCTGGTGAACAGGAGATACATCAATGGATACAAGCGATCATGGTGGCAACCTCAATAATGATTCCGCCGTCTCCTTCACTTCAGACGAGGCTGTATTTTCAGTAATACAATGTAAGTACATAGTGTTGTTTCCTACATTAATTTGGCTGTGATACTTCCGGTCCTTCTGGGTGTTGTAATTTGGATGGCCAAGTGGTGTATGTTTTTGCTTGCTTTCTCGAGCACCGATGTGCGTTTTCACGGGATTCGACGAGCCAAAAGCGCAGTGACCTGATAGGGCGGTGACTAAACATCGAATGAACAATGTTAACATCCCAAGGCAAAAACTGACACCGACATATCGTTGTCGATCTTATATGTTTGACAATGTATATACGTTGCTAGCGTAGTCTAATGTAAGTTTTCCAAACATCTGTTTTTCTGTCTGAATCGATGTAGGCAGTCGGAAAGCCGGCCGCGGTGGCCGAGGGGACTGAGGCGCTCCAGTCACGGTCTGCACGGCCACTACGGTCGGGGGTTCGAATCCCCCCTCGGGCATGGATATTTGTGCCGTCCTTAGTCTTAGGTAGTTCATAAGTAGTTTGTAAGCTTAGGGACTGATGACCCCGTAGTTAAGTCCCATAAGTTCTACAAACATTTGAACATTTTGTGTTACAAAAAGATACGCTCAAACTTTCAGGAAACATTCCTCAAACACAAATAAAGAAAATATGTAATGTGGACATGTGTCCGGAAACGCTTTATTTCCATGTTAGGGCTCATTTTAGTACGAATGAGGCTTCATTCCAACGTGATCAAATTGTAAATTTTCACAATCAACATGTGTGGGCTGACGAGAATCCGCACGCAATTGTGCAATCACGTCATCAACACAGATTTTCTGTGAACGTTTGGACAGGAATTGTTGGTGATGTCTTGATTGGGCCTCATTCTTCCACCTACGCTCACTGGAACACGTTATCATGATTTCCAAAAATGTTCAAATGTTTAAGCTTATGGGACTTAACTACGGGGCCATCAGTCCCTAAACTTACAAACTACTTATCAACTACCTTATACTAAGGACGACACAAATATCCATGCCCTAGGGGGGATTCGAACCCCCGACCATAGTGGCCGTGCAGACCGTGACTAGAGCGCCTCAGTCCCCTCGGCCACCGCGGCCGGCTATCATGATTTCATACGGGATACTCCACCTGTGCTGCTAGAACGTGTGCCTATACAAGTATATGTGTTTCATGCACAATGGAGCTCCTGCACATTTCAGTCGACGTGTTCGTACGCTTCTCAACAACAGATTCCGTGACAGATGGATTGGTAGAGGCGGACCAATTCCATGGCCACCACGCTCTCCTGACCTCAACCCACTCGACTTTCATTTATGGGGGCATCTGAAAGCTCTTGTCTACGCAACCCAGGTACCAAATGTAGAGACTCTTCGTGCTCGTATTGTGGACGGCTGTGATACAATACGCCATTCTCCAGGGCTGCATCAGCGCATCAGGGATTCCGTGCGACGGAGGGTGGATGCATGTATCCTCGCTAACGGAGGACATTTTGAACATTTCCTGTAACAAAGTGTTTGAAGTCACGCTGGTATGTTCTGTTGCTGTGTGTTTCCATTCCATGATTAATGTGATTTGAAGAGAAGTAATAAAATGAGCTCTAACGTGGAAATTAAGCGTTTCCGGACGCATGTCCACATAACATATTTTCTTACTTTGTGTGTGAGGAATGTTTCCTGAAAGTTTGGCTGTACCTATATATATATATATATATGTATATATATATATATATATATATATATATATATATATATATATATATATATATATGCCGATGACGGGCAATGATCCTTTCTTCAGTGCGGAGGCACTCCTAAAGGTTGAGTTCTAGTGAGCAGGGTAAAGTCGAGACTTTGACGGTAGGCGTGCTTGAGTAATTCCGTGCAGGTGTGATGATCGCTATGGCCCCAGTGGTGTAGCGGTCAGCACAACTACCTCTAAATTCTCATTATCTACTCTTTATTTTTTTCCTAAAGAATACAAAGAAAACGGAAGTAACATTACAGTAACCACCAAAATATGTCGGAAGAAGCGTATAATTTTTGTGAAATTGAATACGCAACCAAGCACGCTTTACTCAAATAGTAGATTAACTGCAATCGGAAGCGTAGTGTACAGGCGTTACTTTTATAAAAAATGTTCAAATGTTTGTTAAGCTTATGGGACTTAACTGCGGGGTCACTGGTTCCTAAACTTACAAACTACTTCTGAACTACCTTATATTAAAGATGGCACAAACATCCGCGCGGCTTACTTATATACAGCAGTAATATTATGACGTACTGGTTAACTTGAGCGTAGCCAGGGGGGTGGTTTTAGGGGATCAAACCCCCTCCCCCGCGCGAAATTTTAGCGAAGCTAATAAAAAAGAAGCAGAAATTGTCTAAAAATGGATTACCGTTTAATCTTCAGGTCAAATTACTGTCTTTTCAAACTGTTACAAACGGCTAATGTTTGCAATGTGAATATCAGATTTTTTTTTTTTTTTTTTTTTTTTTTTTTTTTTTTGCATTGTTGTTGTTGTGGTCTTTAGTCCGGAGACTGGTTTGATGCAGCTCTCCACAATACCCTATCCTGAGCAAGCCTCTTCATCTCCACATAAGAACGGCAACCTACATCTGTCTGAATATGCTTACTGTAACCATCTCTTGGTCTTCCTCTGCGATTTTTACCCCACACACTTCCCTCCAATGCTAAATTCACAATTCCTTGATGTCTAAGAATGTGTCCTACCAATCTATCCCTTCTTTTAGTCAAGGTATGCCAGAAATTTCTTTTCTCTCCAATTCTGTTCAATACCTCCTCATTAGTTACGCGATCCACCCACCTAATCTCCAGCATTCTTCTGTAGCATCATATTTCAAAAGCCTCAATCCTCTTCCTGTCCGCACTGTGTATCGTCCATGTCTCACTCCCATACAAGGCAACACTCCATACAAATGCCTTCAGAAAGGACTTCCTTAGGCTTAAATCAATATTCGATGTTAACAAATTTCTCTTTTTCAAGAACGCTTTTCTACCCATTGCCATTCTGCATTTTATATCCTCTGTACTGCGACAATCATTTGTTATTTTACTGCCCAAATAACAAAACTCATCTACCTCCTTTATTGCTTCGTTTCCCAATCTAATTCCTTCAGCATCACCTGATTTCCTTACACTGCACTCCATTACCCTAGTTTTGCTCTTGTTAATGTTGATCTTATATGCACCTTTATTCCTATCAACATTGTCAAAAGCCTTTTCCAAATCTACAAAAGCTAGAAATGTAGGTTTGCCTTTTCTTAATCTATCTTCTAGGATAAGCCGTAACGTGAGTATTGCCTCCCGTGTTCCTACATTTCTCCTGAACCCAAACTGATCTTCCCCGAGGTCGGCTTCCACCACCTTTTCCATCCTTCATTATCTTCTTTTAACAATCCTTCCGATATTATTTTTGACTGCTTTCTCTCTACTCAGTGTTATCCTGTTTGTTCAACAATTCATTATTGACATAAAGAACTACTGTTCGATGACAAGAAGAGCCTACTAAGGATGTGTCCTGAGCATGCGATTAATGGATCTTCTGGAACGATGTTTATTACATCATGATCTCGAACTGTTTCTTTATGTCTCAGGTTAGGTTTGAGGGAAGAGGCAAACAAAATCACTTGCCTTATGTGTAAGCCATCCGAATTCATCAGTCGCGAACAGAATTTTCTGCCTTCATTATTTCGAAAATAATCGCCATTACTGTATATAGATTTATCCCACTGCGAGGCAAGTTCTCTTTGTCCGAAGCAAATCGACAGCTGTGGATGTCTATTTTGACGTATCTTAAAAGACCCACCAATTTTTTTTACGATGTTCCTGTGTTGAAAACCCTTCCCGAAATCAAATCCTGGCTACGCCTATGGTGAATGAGCCTTTGCAGTTCTCATTAAGACCCGAAGTTTCGAACGGACTAAATTGTTAAAAGTTTTCTTCCATGCCTAAAAGTGTAACCAACCGCCGTAAACGAAAACGTGTTATTCGTAACATTATTCTCTCATTTTCCAGCAATTGGGACATCACAGTATTATAGCTGCTACAAATTTTAGCGCTACAAATGCTCCTAAATACGATCATATTTTGAATGTGCATTCGAAATGTTGTGTTGTTGTTGTCTTCAGTCCGCAGACTGGTTTGATGCAGCTCTGCGCGCTACCCTGTCCTGTGCAAGTCTCTTCATCTGAGAATACGTTCGACAACCTACATCCTTTTAAATCGGCTTACTATATTCGTCCCTCGGTCTCCCTCTACGATTTTTACCCCACACGCTTCCTTCTAATGCTAAGTTGACAATTCCTTGATGTCTCAGAATGTGTCCAACCAATATATCCCTTCTCTTAGTCAGGCTATGCCAGAAACTCCTTTTCTCCCCGATTCGAAATACACATTCAATACACCATGGTTTCGCGGTGTGTTTATACCACCCAGCCGCTTGGCGGCGCTGTAGTTGCGAAGTTGCAGAAAATCACTGGTAGTTTCGCGACTATCACTTTAGACTCTCCGATTTCACTCTGCAGCAAAAACTAGACAACGCAGACGAATGGTCTCTCCGCGTAGTTGTTGGCCAGAGTCTCCATTGTACACCACAGCAGTTCCATGTCGATAGCTATGACGGGTTGGAAGATATGTTGGTTGAGACTCGTCGACGTTAATTTTGAAGATTTGGTACATAGCATGGCGGCGGCGTCCAAACGATATACATCGAAGCGATTCCTATCGAAACGATAGTATCGAACACGTAAATGTCGATGCGGGAAGAAGCGGTTGATTCGCATAGTGTGTGAAGCAGAAGTTGATTCGAATAGTCATTAGTGTGTGTTGTGTAGTGCCGTCTAGTGCCAGCAGTTCAGAGAATGGCTACAACCGATACCGCCACTTCGGCGACTTGCGTGTCCCTAGCCTACCCCAGTTATTAAACCGGGGAAAGGAAAGGGGACCTACAGCTTAACGTTTCTGGCGACTCCTCACATCGTTGAGAGGTGAAGGATGGCTTAATACGCACAATGAAAAAATCAGAGTTCCTACCGGGTTTCGAACCCGCGACCCTTCTGTCTCCAGTCGAGCGCTTTACCCCAAGACCAGCGGGCCCGACAGATTCACGCTGATGGGTTAACAGAGAGGTTTTTTTTCCCGCCGAAGGCGCGTAGTTTTGGGCTGAGGCCTGTGTTCGATGGTACATTCTGTTTTGGTAATCTCCAATATATCGTGATCTTCAAGGATGTAGTTAGGCAGTAACCTAAGATTACAGCTTAAATTATTTCGAGTAAACATAATTATCGTAGTGCCATCGGGATAATATCTTAATATTTATGTATTGTAGAACTAAATAATCTGAGGTTTATCCTCGTAAATTACAGATTACAATAACAGAATGTACCATCGATCACCGTTCTCCGCCCAAAAACTCAAGACTTCGGCGCTCACCTGTGGGAAAAAAAAAACACACCTCTCTATTAACCTGTAATTTACTGTTCTGTACTTCGATACCAGTGTTTGTGTCCGTCAATGTGATTTAAGTCACCGTGGCCATAATTTTAAAGATTGCTTGTACCTGTAGTTTATGGCCTATGACTATGTTTTAATCTTCAAAGCTTCACCGTATCTATTTTACCTTCACCGGTTTTAATCTCCACTGTATTTCGATAACTAATCTCAACCATTGTCAAATTCTGCGTAACGTACTGCTGCCAGCATTGAAAAAAATTAAAATGTTAAAAATTCGTTTGGTCGCTAAAAATCGTTTCGATATGAACAGCATCGGTATATCGCTTCGAGATATATCGTGTCGACGCCGCCGGAGTGCTATGTAACACATGTGGAAATTTTTCAGCAGTCAGTCGTAAAAATATTTATTTATTTGCAGATCTGTATTTTGATCACAGTGTGGCCATTATCGGTGCTCAATGTTTAAATATTTTAGTTGTTTTTAAGCACTGATAATGACCACACAGTGATCAAAATCTAGACTAAATATTTTACGACTGATTACTGAAAAATTTCTACAAGTCAAATACATTCGTGGAGCACAAATTCCACCATGGAATCAAGCCTATGTAACACATCTTTAAAATTACCTCGTCAACTTGTTTAAAAATTGTACTGAAGACCAGCGATGACTATTGAAGCTATATAGCGAGGAGTTTATTACATACAGCGAAAACATGCCAAGGAGGTTCACGATGCACATTATTCAGTTATTTTTCTGTAAGGAGAAGTCACAGATAGAGATGGGAAAACTAAAATATCTGACGGTTTCGAAACAAATGAAACCGTACCATCTGTGGTTTCGAAACCATGAAACCGTAAAGCAATGTATGTTTTGTCATGAAATCTTCGTTCTAGGAGGGCAATATTTTTCACTATGTGGACAAGGGTACATACAAGAACCTGTCAACCATAGAGTATATATTTACTTCTTGGTCTGTACGAAACATGTTGATGAAGATTTTCTCCCGTGTTGTTGATGTTGCCAACATAAAAGTCACACGAGGCCGCCAGTATGGTAGGTAAAAGTTTACCCCGTTAGGAACTCACAAACTGCAATACGGTACGCATATTACAGTGATGGATCATAAATGCTACTTTCTATACATACTAAATAAATTATAGGGAATAAAGGGCACACTAAATAATCACAAATAATACTATGGAATTACAAAAATAATAAAATAAGAGACAAGTTCACCACTTGTACGTCTTGAGCGTTACACCACCGCCGCAATTCCTTTAACGTGAGTGTCGAAAAATTATAACGACAGTAGGTAACTTCGTTTTCGCTCGTAAGAAACTAACTCTTTAACACGAGATTAAATATGCGATCTACCCTTGTTAGTATAAAAACTGTCATTTCAGACTTCATGTTGTATCTTATTTTTAAAAAATGTAGTTTCACTCGTGTGTTTTTAATATGCTAGATAAACCTAGAATTTAAGTGGTTATTTCAATGCAAACAGTGAACGTTGTTTTATTGTTCTTTTACATTTATAAAGCAGACATAATGTCATTTCAGAATACAGCAGTCTCTTTGAAACGAATCTTGATATCAGTAATATAAGCTGCAGACTCAAGAGTGTCAACTACTATTTGACACTCTCTAAATGGTTTATATACTAGCAAGATATATGGGTATCTGTGTGGAGTTTCAGTAAAATAAAACACCACATTTCGATACCATTAGTCTGTTCCGCCTTTCTGCATTAGTGGTTTGAAACACCGGTGTTGTGAAACCGACATGAAATCGTGAAACCGACACGATAAAGTGAAACCGACAAGAAGAAACGGTGTCAGTGTATCGACAATCGACCGCGAATGTGATCCGAAACAGAACGGAATGAAACCGCATGGTTTCGAAACCGTGAAACACGCCAGTTTTGAAACACTGAAACTGTTGTGTGTATCGAAACCTGGTTTCGAAACCATGAACCCGTAGCCAACTCTAGTCACACACATACATTTCTAGTCTGGCAAACTCGGCTCTGTGACTTAAGCCTGATGCCGCCATCTTGCCTGACCTCACGTTAAAAAGTTTCCAAACTGTACTACGATGATCTTCTGACAGATTTGACGTTGTAAGCTATACTAATTGGATTGAACATAATTTACATTTGTGCTAACACATCCGCAATAGTTGAATTTAGCACATAGGCCTACATTGTCGAATCGTGTTATGTACGGTTACGTCCTGGCGGCCTCGCGTGATTGTGTTGTCTGTCGGGTGACGTTGACATAAGCCAATCGCATGACAAGAAGAAAAGTTTTGTCAGGAAATCTTCGTTTTACGAAGGCAATTACGTGGCGAGCGAGGGATACATACAAGAACCTGTCAACCATAGAGCAGGAACAGCATTAATTATTTACTTCATGGTCTGCACGAAACACTAATTTCTAAGAAAATTCAAATCTTGGCAAATATTTCCTGCCGTTTTGTTGATGTTGCCAACATGATCACACGAGGCCGCCGGGATGGTAGGCAAATTTTACCGTTTCGTACCGGTAACAAACAGACAGTAATCTGAAAAACACTCAGAAGAACAAAGATCTATGTTATCCACGACAAATAACACATTTCTAACGGTCATACTATTAAAAGAAAAGCCGAAGTTTATCGAAACTGGTAACTGATTAATAAAAACAGGAAACGCGACTCATTAGTATATGTGTCAGAGCAAACCAATTCGTAAGAACTCTTAAAGGAATAAGGATACGTGTTATCCACGATTTAAAAAAAAAAAAAAAACTTTATAATGACCATACTACTGAAAGAAAATCCGGTAATTTGGAAGGACCGTTGTATATCTCTTCGGACGGCCTGCTATCGATAATGACGGTCTATCGTTAGTTGCGTAGTGTCAATTTGTATCGAACATGCGAGCATCAGAATGCTATTGTAGTTTGTTTACCCGCAAGCGTAGGCTAAATCAGTTCATAAAATAAATAAAACATGCTATACCTGCTCTATGGTTGACAGGTTCTAGTATGTACCCTTGTCCGGTCAGTAAAATTAATTGGATTCGTAAAATGTACATCGAGAATCTCTCAACCAAATAGTACCAACAACATTAATTATTTAATTTGTTTATATACGTCGAAATGAATATCTGTTTTAATTTGTCCGCCAACATTTGCTTCTTACGCCACAGCGACGTTCGTGTGTTCGATATACGACACTGCGATACTCGCGTCTTCGATACATATCTATAGTAGGCCGTCCGAAGTGTTGATATACAACGGTCCTTCCAAATTACCGAAAATCCAAACTTGAATGAAATTGATAACATATTAATAATTATGACAAATCAATGCAACTCATTACTGAATGTGTCGAAGCTTACTCCAGCTGAAAAACTTACAGCCATATACAACACACGAATTTCCCACATGTCGAGAGTCTACAGAGTAGTTACGTCAGTTCATCCGTATTTCTAAGACTGTGTTTTGTAATAACTCACACGACTGCTCGCACATTTATAGTACAGAAATACGGCGATCGTTACACTACAGGAATTTTGTTTGTAATGAACTACGAAACCTTCATACGAAGACAGTGACAGTCAGCAAACTGAATAACCCCCCGAGAAAAATCTACAAAATGACTAATCGACATCGTCAACAAAATATTTCAGAGATGCACGGTTCGGAAATGATGATAGGCTGTGGAGTATGTACAAACAGATTTGACAAAGTATTGCAGTCATTATGCTGGTAAGCGCGATAGTTATGCTAGGCCTATTTTACGATAATTTTACGCCCCTGGTTCGATAGTTGCGTCGTTTCAGGTTGGGAACACAGAAAAATTGTAGACACTAGTCTAGGATTACCAGACGTTCCCATATATACGGGGATGTCCGCTTTTAATCTGGCTCGCGCTTATATTTTTACGATTTCTCCTAATGTAGCATTTTTTTCTTTTTTGGTTTTGGGTAATGATATTTTGATATAGTTTTCATCTCATAATATCAACCATGTATATCCTTTTTACTTCAGCCACTGAATTAAATAAATTTGTTGTTTGCTTATAATCTATCAGTTATGAATCGAAAACTAGTCTCACAATTAAAACGCAAAATATCGATCAACATTACGCACATTCGATGTTTCGATCAGACCATGAATCTCAACGTGACTGCAACGATTAAATAAATTCTCTGGTTAAGAGGCTTGATTTTCAGAATGTATTCTGGGACAATGTATAAAATTGCTGTTGGTTACAAATATTGCAACTGATAATAAGTTCTTTGGAGAAAAAAAAAACGAACTTAGCCATATAAGACAGAAAATTTAAAGCAATCAAAAAGAAATGTGGGCTGTTACTATAATACTGCAAAGGGGATTACAAACGAAAACTTCATTTTAACATTCGAATAGTGGGAACACGACGAACGATTCGGTGCAGTAAAAAATATAAAGAGGCATACCGGTATTTGAATTGTGGAAACGTGAGGAACCTTTTAAAAGGATTTGGTGCAGTGAAAAATGTAGAGGACGTGGGTCCTGATGTAATGTTGATAGCTTTGTCAGATTTGTGTAACGTAATATTATCCCTACTTGATCCTTGTGTAATGTATTTAAAATATGGAATTTGTCCTCATTTTCCATATGAAAGCAGAGAAAACCACCAAACTTTTGCATTCCACAATGTGGTAATCCTACACTAGGCTTCAACCACTCTTCATCCATCAACCACGCACGTCGTCCTGTCGAGTTATTCGTTTTTCTTTGCTCATTTTGAAGGAAATAACATAATAATTTAAAAAAGTACACTCAACTATTGTACTATACAGCTGAAACTAAGAATTTTTGTTGTTCACTAACTGGCTAACAATCGGACTGCACATAGACCAAAGATAGCATCTATGGCACTCCACGACAATCTGTGCATCCTACAACACAGAAGTTGTTGACCGAATTTAAAAATAAAAAAAGGCCCGCATATTCTGCTTATTAAGATCGATAATTTTACGTCAAAAGCCTAACAGTACTGAATGTCAAATATTAAATTTTTAAAGTGTCTCGGGGCAGCACAAAATAATCCGAATGTATTCAAAGTGACAACACTTAGCGATTCGCTACAAACGCTAAACATAATTACAGAACTTTTTTTTTAAATTTATCCACGGCCGATTAATACCAATCTAATAAAACCAACACTATCACAATCACATTTCCCGCCTTCAACAATAAAGGGTTACATGCTTAATGTCAATATTTAACATATAAAATCATTTGTAAAAGTACTCAGAAGTATTATATATAAGAGGGGGAAAGGAGGAACAGGCTTACTGTCTAAATACGGAAACCCAGTACATTCAAATGACGAATGCCGTTGAATCAAAAGAGCACATATACATCATTACCCTTACAGAAGTCAAAGCTACAGCCGTTTAAAGCCAGCGAATATTCTCTGTTACTACTGGAGCTTTGCATTTTAACTTAAGCAATTAGTATTCTTTTTCTTCCAATAGACACAATCTGTGCTACACACACACACCTTATTAGTATAAAGAACGAATGCCATTCATACTATGCAACTAGCCAATTCGGTTACGTGGTTACATATTATTAGTTGTCGTTAAATTTTAATTACTACGGCAACGCCGGCGAAGTGTTGCTATGGTTGGCTTCAAGAAAATAATTCGGTAAAACTTTACGGCGCTTCTCGCCGGGCTCCGGTGCTTATATTAGCAACATATGAACAAATAAGTTTAGAATTGCATTAATATTTTTCACAAGCTACAGAGTGAGCGTTATTGCTGCTCGTTTCACTCGCAGCAAAATTAATACTGTAGCTGCTCTATGGTAGACAGGTTCTTGAATGTACCCTCGTCCGTTCAGAAAAAAATAATATTAGTTTTAATTGAAGTTGTCAAGACAAAACATTTATTCATCATTTGAGCTGCTGCCATTAACTATTGGTGCCAACACAACCACTGGAGCCCGGCGATAAGTGTCGTACAATTTAACCAATTATTCATTTACTGACCGAACAAGGTTACATACAACAAACTGCCAACGACGAAGCGGGAACAATATTAACTATTTATTTGATTGGTCATGACCAATGATTACGCCCTTCATTCTGCGAAATCCAGTTTTCAAAGAGAATTCACCGGTTGTTGTCAACATCAGCAAACTACGCCGCTGAAGCCGTCAGTAAAATTTTAATCCACTTCCAATGAAAATCTGCAGTTAAATTTTACTTACGGCCTCGTTTTACGAGGATAATTAATTTTCTGACCGGGCAAGGGTATATATAAGAACTTGTCAAACATGTTGCAGAAACAACATTAATTATTTATTTCACAGTCAACACGAAAAATCATCCCTCCTCATTCTAAGTTATTTATTTTTCAAAGAACAATCAAACGTCTCTGCCAACATCACACTAAGCCGCCGAGGCCGTAGGTAAAATTACACCAGAAGTGCTTTGATAAAACAAGTAATATGAAAATACTCACTATATTCTTTCAAAGTTGTCCTCCCAGGTCTGTCGTTCTCGTCGTGACAGGTTATTTTCTCTGATAAAACAGATGTTTTCTCTGACAAAACAGATGTTGATTGTTTCCAGGCAAAGACTATAAGCCGACAAACTTGCACACTCGCACTAAATGACTAATCTCCGATCCAATCTGGTGCAACAATTCGCCGCTTATCACGACTAAAGAGTCAGAATCAACTCAACTGTCATTCAAATTTATAATGCCGCCAATGCAGACGCCATGTTGAACTCTCGCACGTATAGCAACTTAACGCTTTCCCATCAAATGGACAGGTGTGAGATATAGTGATTAATAATTTGCGGTTCGCTTTTCGTGTTATTGTACGTATACTGCAACATCCACTCATTTCGAAGAGCATCAAAATTACATATTAATAAGAGCTGCAGGAATTGAACAAGATCGTTTGAATTCGAGTTGTCAGCGAGAAAATGCCCATTCTTGACACGGAACAATAATGGCTTTTCGTCGGTTAGTAAAATGACACAAAGGTTTTTTTTGTCTTGTTAGCAGAAGTGCTTACTGGTAATAACGATAAAACACGCTGACTTTTGTTTTTTTTATCGTACAGCTGCGCAAGTATTGCTAAGTATAACTGGAAAATGGTCAGGCAATTTCCTAGAACGCCCAGGAATCGTTCTCACAGCTCGAGCAAAATATATCGAAAAGGTTGACGGACGCGAGATTAACAAATAACGTTGGGGAACTGACATTTCATTGTTGGAAGTATGTTTATTGTTTAAGCTGTGTGCTGTAGTTCTTGTGTGAAATTAGTGAATTCCTTGTGATGAATAAGTTACTGTGGCGTGAACTAATTCCGCGAATTTCTACTGTAGAGAAACGTGAGGAATTTTGTTGGGAATTCTTTCTGCTACCTAATAGTGAACCAAATATATGTGTAGACTGCAACTATGGGGGTAGTGTGAAACTTTACAAAATAACTTAACAACCGAATTTTCCTTTCTAATTATATCGTAGCCAGTACAAGAAGAAGACATATTTGTAACACCACTTGGTTTGTCAATAATAAATTAAATATACAACAAAGTATAAAACGTATTCGTTGCGTGCTGGGTGCGCAAATATACCTTACAGATATGTGCCGCAGAAACGGATGTGAATATAAACACCATTTGTGACTATTTCGTTTTTTTTTTTTTTTTTTTTTTTTTTTTTTTTTTTTTTTTTTTGTGAGGTTTGTTATGTAGTAACAAACGATAGCGTACCTATCGATGGTATTCGGAAAGTTGTGGAGGCAGACGAATCCCACATTGCAAGCCGCCAATATGGGAAAGAGCGATTAAGTATTGAAAAATCAGTTACAACATATTTGGGGGGGATCGAAAGAGAGTCTAGATAATGTTTCATTGTCTGTGTGGACTCTAGATCTAGAGAAACACTTATGCTCCTAATTAAGTTCGTTTTATCAGGAACAAAATTTAAAAGTAGATAGAAAGACCACGAATTTCTTAACCATTCGCTCGAATTTGTTTCGTCTGAAGTTCCAGCAATTAATACTCAAAACATCGAAAGACTATGGGAAAGAATGAGGGTAGACCAAGCGATAGGAACGAACGATATTTGTTTCAATTCTAATACTTTCAAAATTTGAAACTAGCGGGGGAAAATAGCGCTTGTGAAATTTTTCCGACATTTCTCAAAGACATTGCAATAGTATACCCTGGGTACGGTAAAATAGGATTGTCACCGATGTCTTACACATCACCATACCCTACACAGCAGTCAGGAACGGGTCAACAGTAAACTATGTCCCAGCCATCAACTATTAATCCGGTACTAGGAAGAAACTAGACCTCACCTATCAACAAGGTAAGTTATTTCAAAATCGTCATTATATTGACGTAAGTGCTGTTTGACATACGTTCGTATTTTGTCCATTATGCGTCGCGGAAGTGACAATTAAGATACTTGTGTCTTCCTTCAATTTTGCGTCCTTCAACCTGTTCGATATATATTGCTCGAGCCGTGAGAGCGATATATATCGTTCCGGCTTCGATTCCTGGGTTAATCGTCGGAAGAGAAGCATAATCATGGTTCAAAAAAGAAATATGGAAGGACGTCCTCAATACTGTACATTATATCTGGAAAATGACCATACAAATCTACCAGTATAATACCCTAAAGTTAAAAACGAAATTAATTAGAAAGGTTATGTAAATAAATACGTTTCAGTGCGACGGCATATGATTTCATGCAACGTCGTTCGAGCAATCAGATGACAACTATACGTTTTTCAAGGAAGTTAAGACGTCCTTTCACGTTTCTTAGTGAAACCATGATTTTCTCTCTCTTCCGATATAGAACTATTTTAATTGCCCCAAGTTTCAATTCCCATTGTTGGCAAAAATAGGAAAAGGGAGAAAAATGTCTGGATGTTACTGGCAGAGGAGTAGCATCAAATAAAAAAATATCCATTTGTGCAGCTATGTTGTTGGTAGTTTCTTTACAGTTATCAAGGGTATGCAACTACAATGCAATCTTTTTCAACCAGATGCGTTTTGTTGTTGTTGTTGTGGTCTTAGTCCGCAGACTGGTTTGATGCAGCTCTCCACGCTACCCTGTCCTGTGCAAGACTCTTAGGATATGCCAGAAACTCCTTTTCTCCCCGATTCGGTTAAGCACCTCCTCATTAGTTACGTGATCTACCCATCTAATTTTCATCATTCGTCTGTAACACCACATTTCAAAAGCTTCTATCATCTTTGCGTTTTGTTTTATTGAATATAAAACATCAGTGGTATGCACTGACATAACAGGGGCCACTACATTCATAGAATACAATAAGTTGAGAATTTGAGCAGGAAGGTAAGCATGTACTCATAATCAAAAGGATACCAGCAAGGTAGCTCAGTACTTTTGGCCAGAGTCACCTGCCTTCTGTAATAAATAAATAAATAAATAAAAAATAAAAAAACAGTTCTCATCAAACAACATAGAACAGACAGACACTCTGCCATGGCCACTAAGACCCAATCTGACCGTAACAAAAGAGGTAAGGTTAAGGTGATCACTGACCGAAATCGGGGAATCCCAGGTTCGAGTCCCAGTCGGGCACAAATTTTCAGCTTCACACCTTACTTCAATTCAATGGCGTGAAGCAACTGAGATGTTGAAATATATCTAATTCAAACAACTAGAATCGTTTTCATCAGTTAGCTTTTAAGGAAGGCTTTGCATGGTATGAAAGTGAATTGTTCTGCACCTCTTCATTTATTAGATTCCAAACCTGTTTTCTAAGTGCCCCAATGACCCATTGACATTCAGGTCCATTACATTTTTTGAGGGCCTTGAGATACCGTTACAGCTATAACTTTGCAGTGTGTGAACTAATAAGTGCCAAACTCTGTTAACTATAGGAACCACTAATTATGCCCTTTAATATTCATTTTGATAAAGCTAATAATGTGTAATAGGTATTTCCATTCATTATTATTATTATCATTATATCAATGGAAATGTAGAACAATCTCGTCGAAGTTGGAAAAATTCAAAACTAATGTTTCATAATTAGCAGTATTGATATGAACCTTGCAGAACAAAGCCTATAAAAGAATATCTCTCCTGTAGCACTCATACTTCATCTTTCTATCGAACACTGTGACTGCTCGTTCTATGCAACTTAGTCCAAATTGGTTTTTGCCCTATCTGAGATTCTGCTGCCTTGCAAGCAGAGAAACTGGTATGTGATCAATTTCATAGTTACGAAAAACCCCTCTCTCTCTCTCTATCTCTCTCCTCTCTCACACAAACACACACTCAATATATATCACACAAACACAGGTATATATGCCGGAACATTCCTGTAGAGATCGTGAAAAACACATTCTTCCACCACATTTGTCTGTTCTCAGTAAACTAGAAAACGACTGCACATATAGGCCTACTCATACGGTTTACACCGGTGAGTGGTGTGATTCATGAGGAAGGTTCAGGTGCATAATTCATTAAGGGGCATGAAATTTGGTGAGTATTGCAATCCTAAATCCGCAAACTAGAGGAATAAATACTCTTCAGAAAAGCTAAATATTCTGTGCTTTCTGAACTTTATCATATATGTGAAAATGTATTTATTGTTTCATAGTATGATACTTAAGGGAATCTGCTACTCTATAAATGTTGACAAGTATGAAATGTAGGATATAGTATGTCAATACTTTAGTTACTTTTTCAAATATTTTTAACTGCAAATAAAATTCATTAATCAATTACACAAAGAATTATTTTGGTTGGTTTGTTTGTTTGTATATCTCTTCTATACTTTTTCACACATTTACAGGACTGAAAATAAAATACATCAAAAGCACCAACATGCTTGACACAACACGCTGATATGGTACTATGACAGAAATTGGTTTGGTAGTTGAGTGATGAACAGAATAATGTAACACACATACAAAATGTAACATTAGTAAATGTCAAATTTTTCTCATACCTCTTGTTGTGATAAATACCATAGGAGAGAAGTAGGGCCTATGCCTTCTGACTGACAAATAGTACCTACTCGCAATCAAACTTTATGAACACAATAAGTGTTGACAAGGAAGAGCTTTTAATATTGAGTTTTGTCATTGCTTTTAGCATTCATAATATAAGCACAGCAGAGATAGTTTATTTATTTCCCCTGTCATTCAATCTCAAGAGATACCTGGATTCATTTTGTGACATTGCGAGATATGTATCTCTGTTTTTTGTCATCGTGGTTGCTGTAACACTTTAGTACAAATAAAATTGTGTTTTGTTATTTGACTTGTGTGTGAATGGATAGTGCTGATTATGTTCTGACACTCAAATTCTGGAACTGTTGTATTTCATTTATCTTCTGTGAAAATATCTTCATTGTTGAAACAAATATTATATAAGGAAACTTTCCTGGTGGGATAAATATGTATAAAAAATAGAAATCGAACAACTTACCCAAAGCACAGGCTCGTAGATAGACACAAAAACACAAATAAAAACAAATACAAGCTTTCGCAACCATTGGTCGCTTCTCCAGGAAAAGAGGAAGGAAGGAGGGGAAAAAGGGAAGGATGCGAGATTTAAAGGAGTGGAAGAGGAGTCATTCCAATCCCGGGAGTGGAAGGACTTACCTTAGGGGACAAAAGGAAAGGTAAACAAGCACCCACACATACACACGCAAACACAGCAAGGTAGACATTTGTAGAAAGTGTTTGCATGTGTATATGTGCTGGTGTGTGTGTGTGTGTGTGTGTGTGTGTTTACCTTTCCTTTTTCTCCCAAGGTAAGTCCTTCCACTCCCGGGATTGGAATGACTCCTCTTCCTCTCCCTTAAAACCCGCATCCTTTCCTTTTTCCCCTCCTTCCTTCCTCCTTTCCTGAAGAAGCAGTCAACCATCGCAGAAGCTTGTGTTTGTGTCTTTGTGTCTATCTACGAGCCTGTGCTTTGGGTAAGTTATTCGATTTCTGTTTTTTATACATATCTTAATTGTTGGATAGAGAAAAAATCACCATACAGAGGCTCGCGGAGCTGCTGACAGGCATGAAAAATAGGTAAGCAGATTCACACAACTTAAATTTTTGGCCATGGCCTTCATCTGAAAAAGAAAAACATACATTCACTCAGGCAACTATACACACAACAACAATAGTTGTCCGAGTGATTGTGTGAATGTATGTGTTTATTTTTCTGATGAAGGTCATGACTGAAAATTTAAGTTGTGTGAATGTGACTGTCTATTTTTCGTGCCTGTCAGCAGCTCAGTGAGCCTCTTTACAGTGTGTTGTTACCTATCCTCAATTATTGAAATTCCAATCAGATTTTTCACTGTTAATATGTTCATTGTTGTTTAGAACTGGGTTCCACAAATTAATGTACAGATCACGCACTTAAACGTGGCCCCTGAGCGGAGAATATTGGGAGCTGAAGCTTGCATTCAGCTTGTAGCGCATTGGCTGTTAGAACGAGCCCTGCCTCGTTCTCCCAGTGCCGCCAGCTTACGGTGTATAGCTTACAGCTTTTTAAAGAAACAACATATAAGGGGTTAAAGCGTCGCAGATGGAACATGAAATTAAGTATCACTTTAATGTTTGAGTAACAGAAAATGAACGTATATCTTAGTAATATAAATAACTTAAAGGGACATATTAAGATGGTGTAGCAATGCTTTCTGCCTCCTTATTGTTGTAACTGAATAACAATTGAAATAAATATTCTTCATACTACTTTCAAGGACAGCTTTCGTTTTTCTAAAAGAAGTCGTTGGGATATGTGGACTTACTTTAGCAAAGAGGAAGACAGTAATCAATGCCAAGCACAAATCAACAACACATTGTCGATGTCTAATGAGTACAATGCTGTTACGAGGTAAGGTTGGTAGAGAGCATAAACATTCCATAGACACATAAACTCAGCCGGCTTCCGCCAATCACAGAGGGGCCACGAAAAAGTGCGTAACCTGTACACTCAAATTTGAAGATGGAAAACTAAAAAGTTAAAGTATGCTGAAATTTGATGGTAAAAATTTCCATCTCTGCATATATCTGTTGCAAATTATTTTTCACGTTGAAAACATTCTTGATATCGTGGAGGAGAACCTGAGGCCAAATGAAGATGGTCGAGACACTTGAGTGAAATGCAAAGGCAATGATAATTTTATTTACCACAATGGAATGTGAACAATTACAATGTGCTATGAGGCATGCAAATGCAGTGGAAATTTGTGGCTGACTGAAGACTATCCATGAGAGGTGATCTTCTGTCAAGAAAATGGCCTTGAAGCAAAAGGATTTTTGATTACAAACTGTCAGCAACAGAGACATCAATCGACTCAGTCTCTGGTAGAAGTATTAGCTGATATCAGTGAACCTGTTAAAGAAGCCGACAAAATCGCTACAATTTTAAGATGTCTGCCAGCAAGTTTGCAACTTTTTCGACGGCATGGGAGTTGTGCTGAAGTTCAACCAAACATTAGATAATTTCACTTCAATATTGTTGAAGGAGGAACAAAAACTTTCAAAATTTAATGAAATATTCGATTAATGATGAAAATTCTCCTCAGAGATGATAAATTATTTTCAAAAGAGATAGATTGGCTGGCCAGTACTTACCTTTGTGCTGTACCAATGATAGTTACACAAATGAAGAAACAGAAAAAAAAGGGACGAAAAAGGACAAGTTTTCGGAACACAGTTCCTTCCTCAGGCTTCTTCTTCCCTTCTCTCCCACCTGAGGAAGGAACTGTGTTCCGAAAGCTTGTCCTTTTTCGTCCCTTTTTTTTCTGTTTCTTCATTTGTGTAACTATCATTGGTACAGCACAAAGGTAAGTACTGGCCAGCCAATCTATCTCTTTTGAAAAAGAATGTAATGAAAAGTCAACAGCCTTTGCAGCAATTAATACGAACAACACAAGTAAGTACAATGCAAAGAATAATAAACTGTCTAACACAATCAGTAGAAAAGATGTTTAATGTCACTGCTCAAACTAAAGGGGACATTTTAAATCTGAGTGCAAAAAACTTTTAGCAAAACATGAAATGCAGATGGATACTTCTGAGCACCAAGCTCTAGGTGCTAAACAAGATACTGGTTTTGCTCCAGGCTGTGAAAGTGTTTGGTTGGCTGACAGTGTTGATCAAAACAAATAACATCACATAAAGATTGGTTCAGCACTTTCAATCCAATCTAGGTCAATGGAGATAATTCGATTGTTAAAGCAGTAGGTATTAGATGTATTGAAGTATTGTCATTAGTTAATGGAAAATAACAGCCTCACACTTTGGAAAACATGTTATAAATTCCCAAGGAAAAATTTATTTCCAGTAGGAGCGGTCACATAATGTGTGATGAAAGTCATTTATGATGACAAGAGATTAGAAGTACATTAATTCAGGTATAGTTGCAGCAGACATTGTGTTCCTCAATAAGGATTTAGAAGAAGAAGTTTCAATGCAGCAACCAAAAGGCTTTGTTTAAGAAGACTCAAATACAGTTTGTAAATTAAAGAAGAGTTTATATGCCTTATATAATCACCACAATGTTGAAATTCAAAATTTGTACTGTTTCTGACAATGTTTGGATTTAAGCAACTCAATGCAGACCATACTTTTTTCTGTGCTTTACAAGATGACGTTGATTTCTATCTGCCACTTAATGTGTACAGTTTGTGACAATTTGCTCATCAGTTAAGTATTCCAAAACATCAGAAAACATGATGACAACACTGGGCACAACATTTGCAATTATTCAGTAATTAAAACTTTCGGGCTGAGAGGCCATGGTCGAACAGTACAAATTCTTTTTTGAACAACAGGCACTGCAGTCAGGCAGAAAGAGCCCTCTGAAGTGGTATCAGTATGTGGGCAACACTTTTGTGATGTGGAATCACGAAGAAGAGGAACTGCACTGATTTGTAAAGCATTTGAATAGCATCAACGCAAAAATACAATTTACCATGGAGATGGAGAATAATGGACAGATAATTTTTTAGATGTTTCAGGAATTAAATGAGCAGATGGGACTCTGGGTCATAAAGTATACAGGAAAGATACACACACCGATCGGTACCTACATAAAGATTCGAATCATCATCCCAGGCAGAAGGGAGGTGCTATCAAAACATTTGTGGACAGGGCTAATAAAATCTGTGAGCCAGCTTATTTGCAAGAGGAACTTGATCATTTATGAAGCACATTTCAGAACAAAGGATTACAGCAATAAGGAGATAGATTGAGCACTCCATCCCAGAGGACAAATGTATGCAAACGTCCAACAACAACCTTTGGCGTGGGAAGTTTTTCTCCCATTCATCCAAAATATCACGGACCATATCGGGAAAGTACTGACCACGTTTAGAGTTGAAATAATATTCAAACCCGCCCAAAAGGATCAGCGAATGCTTACGATCAGCAAAAGATGGTGCGACACCCTTTAGCTACTCCTGGTGTTGTATAAAATTCCATGTAGTTGTGGGAAGGTTTATATTGGAACAACGAAAAGAAGTATCAATTCTCACCTAACTGAACACAAAAGGAACTGTCAACTGGACACACGGACAAATCGGCCATAGCAGAACATGTTTTTTAAAACTGTGACCACGAAATAAAATTTAGTGAGACGAGCGTGCTAGCTAAGACATTGCATTATTATGCACATATGTATAGAGAGGCTTGAAGTTAGACAAGATATGGCGGTCGACTTTGTACCAAAGATGTGACAATCGATTACTTTTAATCGAGAGTAATGACACCAGCCAGAGACAGTTTTACTGTTGACATCACATGACAAGTGGTGGCGCCCTCTATATAAGCAGGACCTCCACGGCTCAGCAGCCAGTCGTCGGTTCACCTCGGAAGATGTTGCCCGCAGCCAGCAACGAAACGTCACGGGAAAGAATTTTTAGTGTTCGACCATGGCCTCTCAGTCCGGAAGTTTTAATTATTGAAGACGCCAGCTGTGAAAGCCTACACGTTATAATTATTTGTAATTACTGTTGGTGATTGAAAATTACTTCTGTGGATTACAGATTGAATGCAAAAGAATCAATGTAGGTCAGCAATGGTGCATCCGGTGTCAACTTCAGAAGTATAACATAGATGAATTGAAAACTGAACTTCATTACTTTTGTTCTTGGCACCACACTGCACAGTATAAAATCTCCTGCAAACCAGTATGAGATTAAAGAAATGGACAATAAGCCACATCGACAGGTAGTTGGTAGCTTAATGTTTGCATCAACTGTTCCATGGCCAGAAATTTCCTTTGCCATGAGCATGGTGAGTAGGTTCCTACATAATGCAAGTCTTATCATTGGCATGTGGTTAAAAGGATTATGAAGTAGCTACAAAGAACCACGGATCTGACCATATGGAATAAAGCTGAATTTACTGAACTGGCCGTGTATTCTGATGCTGATTTTGCTGGTGATGGTGACACTCATTCAACAACAGGCTATGTGAGCTTGTTAACAGCAGGGTTTATGTCACAGTTTTCATGTCGGCAAATATGTGTAACTCGATCAACGACAGAGGCTGAATATATAGCAATGCCAGCTGCTGCTACAGAAGTTGTTTTCTTGGTGAAATTGGTTTTCAGTTGGAACAACCAAACACACTGTTGATTGATAATCAATTTGCTATTTCCTTGATTAAAAATAATGAACATCACAGATATACCAAGAACATTGACAGTAAATACCACTATATTCAAGAACATGTTGGAAACAATGAGATTGACGTTTGTTGTGTTTGACTAAAAAACATTTGCTAGATTTGTTTCTGAAACCCTTACCAAGGTACATATTCATATCCAATACGAAAGCTCTGTTAATTATTTTGATACCAAACACAATAAAACAAGAGTGGGAGTGTCGACTAGGAAGTGCTTGTTATATTGAATTTTTTATTGTTGTTTTTTGTCATCATTGTTTTAATGTGAGTGCATCAGAGATAATTTATTTGTGTATTCCTCTGTGGTTCAATCCAAGGAGGTTCTTCAATTCATTTTGTGACATTACAAAATATATATATTTGCTATTTTGTCGTGGCTATTGTCACTTTTTAGTAAAATAATGATTTAATTATAGACAACAATAAGAAAATAGTAACTTGAAACAATACAGTTTTTGGGAAATTCCACTGTGTGGAATTTTCTGTGTCCAAGTCAAATGGTTGTTACGAGCATCTTTATTTATGATAGTTGGATGTGGTCTGATAAGTTTCATTTTTGAATAGCTGCTCATGCGTGTAACATTTGCTTATGCAACATTGATTTGATGATGGATGTAGAATAAAATTGGTAAACAATAATAAAAAAAATCTTGATTTGCAACTGTGACAAAAAATCAGCCAAACAAAGAATTGAAATGCTATGTCAAATTAAATATTCTGATACTGTTCAGTGGTTTATTTTTGTTTTTTATACAGTGAGCTGCTTTGAGAGGCCATTTGTGTCTCCGGCACATGATAGTGATCACGACAACTTTGTGAAAGAAAATAATAGCTCGTATGAGGAAGTAAGAATTCCACAGATCAGCATCCTACCCTTGAGGTATTTAGACCTACCGTATACTATGACCCTCAACAGGGTTAATAAAAAATCTTAAAATTATCCTGAAATTCAATATTGTCCTGTCCTGCCTGGTGGACCAAGTGTATAGTGCTTAAATGGGAACCGAGAGGCGATAGGTTTGATACCTGCTCGGATCATTGCAAGCCAGCCTTCACCTCTCAATGATGTGAGGAGTCATCAGAAATAACATACAGTTCAGATTCCATGTTAAACTGTAGGTCTCTTTCCTCTGGTTGGATAACTGGAGTAGGTTAGAGACATGCAAGACACCGAAGTGGTGTCTAATTGAAAGACTTGTACCAGGCCAGGCAAAATTATTATTACAAGGGGTGTTCAAATGAAAAGGTATGAAACCTCTTCACAAACATACTGGTTGAAATTTGAAAATGCCACTTTGGGATAACGTAGTGCGTCATCTAGGAATGCAAAGCACGCGTCGTCACCTCCTACTGAAACATTCAAGGCTGTGTCCTCAGCAGGCAAGGCGATGCTCACCGCTTTTGAAGTTCAAGGTCTGATACTCATTGAAATCATCAAGCTTGGAAAAGCTCTTAACAGAAAGGGATAATGTAGACAACTATAGACCTATTTATATGCCATCGGTTTTTTCTAAAGTTATTGAAAAGGCTGTATATTCAAGATTAATTGATCATTTCAGTTCATATAATTTATTGTCAAACGTACAGTTTGGTTTTAGAAGTGGTTTAACGACTAAAAATGCTATATTTTCGTTTCTCTGTGAGGCACTTGATGGGTTAAATAAGAGGCTACGGACATTAGGCGTCTTCTTCGATTTAACAAAAGTGTTTGATTGTGTTGATCACAAAATATTGTCGCAGAAGTTGGAACATTATGGAATACGGGGAGTAGCCCACAACTGGTTCACCTCTTACTTTAATAATAGACAACAAAAGGTAATTCTCCACAGTGTAGAAAATGGCTATGATGTGCAATCCCGATGGGGCACAATTAAGTATGGGGTGCCCCAGGGGTCTGTTTTGGGACCATTGCTGTATCTTATTTACATAAATGATATGCCTTTGAGTATAAAAGATGACTGTAAAATATTTTTGTTTGCTGATGATACCAGCTTGGTAGTGAAGGATGTTGCTCGTGTTATTGACACACTATCAAATAATGCAGTTCAAGAGCTAAGTTCATGGCTTGTAGAAAACAAGTTGATGGTAAATCAGAGTAAAACTCAGTTTTTACAATTTCTAACACACAATTTGACGAAAGCTGACATTCTGATTACACATATTGGGCATGTGATAAGTGAGACTGAACAGTTCAAATTTCTAGGTGTTCATATAGACAGTGAGCTGTCATGGAAAGCCCATGTTCAGGATCTTGTTCCAAAACTAAATTCTGCTATATTTACCATTAGAACAATATCTGAGATAAGTGATTTTTCAACACGAAAAGTAGTCCATTACGCTTACTTTCAGTCACTTATGATGTACGGCATTGTTTTTTGGGGTAACTTGCCTGATGCAAAAAGGATATTTCTGGCTCAAAAACGGGCAGTTCAAGCAATATCTGGTGGAAGTTCGCGAACGTCATGTCGACCCCTTTTCAGTAGTCTGGGAATTTTGACTCTGGCGTCACAATAAGTTTTTTCTTGAATGTCGTTTGTTGTTAATAATATCAGCTTATACCCACGAGTTAGTAGCTTTCACTCGGTGAATACTAGACAGAAGTCGAATCTACATTTGCATCACACCACCTTAACACTAGTGCAGAAAGGGGTACAATATTCTGCGGCATCCATTTTTAATAAGCTGCCACAAGAACTAAAGAATCTTAGAACTAATCCACATGCTTTCAAATCTAAATTGAAGAGTTACCTCATGGGTCACTCCTTTTATTCTGTCGAGGAACTCCTAGAAAAGTTAAACAATTAAGCTAATTCATGTTTTTCTTTATTGATTCTTTTCACTTAGTCTTAAGATTGTGGTGTGCAAAGGACTACTTAAAAACTTTCTATTACCATTCTTGTGTAACAATTAATGTTTGACTTGTTGCATGACCATGGAGTCTCACTCCTCAATTGGGTCCTACAGAACAGAAAAAAAAAAGTAAATAAAGTGACGTGTACTGTGAGCCTTCTCAAGTCCATCGAGAGCAAATGGCCTGGGCTGGTCACGAAGGGAGTGATTCTGCTCCACGGTAGCGTGCGTCCACGCATATCCATGGTCACACACAGTGTTCTGGCCAAGTTCAAGTGGGAGCAGCTTCAGCATCCACCCTACAACCCATACATGTCGCCCTGTGACTTCCATCTGTTTCGTCTGCTTTACCTTGTTAAACAGTGGGATAGTTCCCAGAATGAAACTTTCACTCTGCAGCGGAGTGTGCGCTGATATGAAACTTCCTGGCAGATTAAAATTGTGTACCGGAACCGAGACTCGAACCTGGGAACTTTGCCTTTCGCGGGCAAGCACTACCGACTGTGCTATCCCGACATGACTCGCGATGCCACCTCACAACTTTACTTCTGCCAGTACCTCGCCTCCTACTTTCCAAACTTCACAGAAGCTCTCCTGTGAACCATGCAAGACTAGCACTCCTGGAAGAAAGGATATGGTGGAGACATGGCTTAGCCACAGCCTAAGGAATGTTTCCAGAATGAAACTTTCACTCTGCAGCGGAGTGTGCGCTGATATGAAACTTCCTGCAGAATAAAAGTTTCATTCTGGAAACATCCCTTAGGCTGTGGCTAAGCCATGTCTCCACCATATCCTTTCTTCCAGGAGTGCTAGTCTTGCATGGTTCGCAGGAGAGCTTCTGTGAAGTTTGGAAAGTAGGAGGCGAGGTATTGGCGGAAGTAAAGTTGTGAGGCAGCATCGTGAGTCGTGTCGAGATAGCACAGTCGGTAGTGCGCTTGCCTGCGAAAGGCAAAGTTCCTAGGTTCGAGTCCCGGCACACAATTTTAATCCGTGGGACAGTTGTGCTAAGGCCTCTTTGAATAAAGACTTCAATTATATCTATAGTGTCATTTCGTACCTTTTCATTTGAACACCCTTGTATTATCCTGTGTACTATCCTATAAAATTTAATTATTGCCTTATGCAAGGAAAATCAGAAACTATACAGCTAGCAGAAAATGAGACAAGTCTATTGAAGAGTTTCTTTTCAATTCTTTATTTTATTTATTTATTTATTTATTTAATACACAGAGGAAAATCAGTTTCATTGATTGTAATATTTCTATGAAGAGAACCTAAAGAACTGATAAATTAACAGATTATGCAACCTATATGATGCAATTTGATGCAAATCATTAGCATATCAGCTATGGAGTTGTTTTTGAGTTACCAAATTGCAATCAGTGGATCCACTTATTGTAGGCATGAAACATAAATCCAATACTGATGTTTGGTGCACAAATGTTCAGGTGTCTTCTCATTTGGCAAATGTAGGATGGAGTGAGATATGCAGACACTAGCAAGCAAATGAGCATAGCTATATATGCTCAAACAGAACAAAAGTTTCCATACTGGATGATATATGGAACCATTAAAAATCCAGACTTACACAAGTAAGTTTAGAATACTAGGCAACTACAAAATGCAATTTTAATTAAAACTGTCCAGAGGTCACTGGCTAACTTCCGAGAAATACAAATACATTAAAAGAAGTTAATTCCAGTGAAAAATATTTTCTATTTTATTTTATCATTAAATTTATTTAACCATATTTAGAATGTTAAATCAATTATTAAATGACTCTTATGCTTGTTGCCTGTTCTTTTGAGAGGGAAAAAAAACCGTACACAGTAATTTTAAAGTCAAAAGTAGTATGAAAAATTATTTATAAAACATCAATTCAAGATTCTGAAATAATGAAGGCACACACAATCCGTATTGGCTTCTGCATCAGGTTCATGTGTCGAAATTTTTTGACGACAGTCTAGGAGAATCGTGCTCCCATGAAGGTCAAGAAGATAATATCACTATTGAAGAAGCAGCTTCCTCTCTTCAACCTCAACCTCTGATCCATTCACATGTTCTACTTTGAGACTAACCAGAACTTTGCTGACTTCTACTATTACTGAATGACTGACATGCAAGGCGTTGTTCCTTCCCCTTATTCTCACTCAACTTTCTTATATCAGCACATGACTCTCAGGAGCAAACTGTATACCTTTCTTTGTTATTAGCTCAATGCCCACACTCCATCCTGATTATTGTGGCACAAACCAATCCCGCTAGAGGCCACGACTGAAGTACCAGTGGTAGCACTTATGGAAAATCAACGTCTTCATTAATTTTTTATTATGTGCACCTGTGATAAATCAGCACTTTGAAATGTGCAGCTACAAATACAAAAGATATATTACTCACAAAACAAGACCTGAATATTATATAGACTATAATCGTAGACAAATTCAGCAGAGCAGTTCTTCAGCCTTTCACTTCCCCGCCCCTCCTTTCTCGACTCGGAGTGAGGGTTCCGCTCTCTCGTGAGAAACACGAGAGTTCTGAGCTACCCGCGCCCGCCTCGAAGCTCAGGACAGCGCGCACACGAAGCGCCGCTCACACACGGGTGCGGTCGCAGACGGATCGGCGTCCCTACCTGGTCTGCTGCGGCCGCGGCCCAGGATGCGCTGGATCTCGCCCGCCTCGCTGCCGGATTCGGACTCGGACTGCGGCCACCGGCCGGTGGGGGACGGGAACGCGGCGCGGTGCTGCCACCGGTCCGGAGACAGCTGCACGGACTGCTGCGGATGCGGCTTGCGGACCACGACTCCGTACACTGCAAGAGGAAGTGGCGATGAAACGGAATGTTTGTAACATTTTATAATAGGTTGGAAAAGTAAACGGCCATCGGTTGCAAGGCTACTGATTTATTTACAACCAGTTTCGAGGAAGGAAGCTTAGAGTTTAACGTCCCGTCGACAGTGTGGTCATTAGAGATGGAGCTTATGCTCGGATTTTCAGGGAAGGATGGGGAAGGAAATCGGCTGTGCCCTTTGAAAGGAACCATCCTGACATTTGCCTGGAGGAATTTAGGAAAATCACGGAAAACCTAAATCTGGATGGCTGGCAGTAGATTTGAACTAAAATCCTCCTGAATGAGAGTCCAGTGTCTTACAAATGCACCACCTCGCTCGCTACAACCGGTTTCAAGCAATTATTGCCCTTCTTCGGGTATCTGCCCAGGAAACAGTTAAGAATAATATACAATTACAAGTGTTACATAAAATTCACAGTAGAATCACAGGATTAACGGAGTAAGAAGTACACTGTATATGAAGCTTTCTCAAAAAGTGACAAAACACGAAATATTAACATGTGATTCTGCTGCATATTGATAAAATAAGGAACTGTACGAGGTATTTGCTCTGAGTAAACCTATAGGGCACAATTTATGTAAGTACCTAAAAATTCTTCATTTATATCAACTTAATACTTTGTACATTTCCCTATTTTATCAATATGGTGCAGAATGGCGGGTTAATATTTCATGTTTTGTCACTTTTTGAGAAACCTCTATATACAGTGTACTTCTTGCCCCTTTAATCCTGCAATTCTATTGCAAGTTTTATATAATATTTGTAATTTATATTATTCTTAACTGTTTCCTGTGCAGATACCTGAAGAAGGGCAATAATTGCTCAGAACTGGTTGTAAATAAATCTGCAACCTTGCAACTGGAGGCTGTTTACTTTTCCAACCTATAAAACACAGTTGCTACAATGGATAAAACATTTAATTTCATAATAGGTAGAAAACATTAATGCAACATACAATGATCAATCACATCATGACAACCTAACTACTATTGATGAACCAAACTCACTCGAATCTAATCTGCACTATATTTCCAAAAAAACACTGTAGCGTAGAATTGAGTGCAAACCAAATGGAAGTTGTGAAAAATGGCACTAGGAGCGACCACAGCTAACTTTTGACACTTAATGTAAGCAGCACTAGGCACACTTTTCCAATAAATAAGCTTACAGGACCATAATTATGCCCTAATAAAAATACAAAAATATGGTCTACGTATTTCGAGTTTTGGCCACTGAATCAATGCAACAGATCTGAATCAATGTTGTGAAGGAAAGAAAAATTCGGTATTGTTCCTCTTCAAATGTTGCAGTGCTTCAAATATTCATAGCAACAAAAAAATAAATTCCAGAATGAAACTTTCACTCTGCAGCAGAGTGTGTACTGATATGAAACTTCCTGGCAGATTAAAACTGTATACCGGAACCGAGCTCAAACTTGTGACCTTTGCCTTTCATGGGCAAGTACTCTACCACTGAGCTATCCCGACATGAATCAGGGTTCGTTCTCACAACTTTACTTCTGCCAGTACCTCGCCTCCTACTTTCCAAAAATTAACAGAAGCTCTCCTGCGAAACGTGCAAAACTAGCAGTCCTGGAAGAAAGGATATGGTGGGGGACACAGCTTACTCAGAACCATTTCCAGAATGATATCAGCGCACAGTGGGCTGCAGAGTGTGCACTCAGGCGCCCTACTACGGTTTATGCGGCTGTTCCCTGTTGGATGTATGAGTCCTCCCTCAGGCATTGGTATTTTTGTTGTTCTTAGGATAAGTTAATTTACGTAGTTTGTAAGTTTAGGGACCAATGACCACTGCCATTAGCTCCCATAACTTTACAAACATTTGAACAGTAACCATGTGCATTGATTCTTTGGCCTTGTCGTAAAAAGCAATCAGCAAAATGCCTTTTCTGTCCCAAAAAACAGTGCACATGACTTTTCGAGGTGTCAAGATTTGCTTGGGCTTAACCTTTGTTGGGGATGAAGTGTGCCTCCATTCCATTGATTGCCGTTTTGTTTCAGGGATGTCATACGATACCCACGTTGTATCCCCCGTGACTATCCGACAAAGAAAACTATCGCCTTCTTCGTTGTAGCACGTCAAAAACTGAAGTGTTGTTTTTTGTGTTATTCAGTAAGAATTTTGGGTACCCAACGTGAGCAAAGTTTTCGAAATTTCAGTTTTTCAGCAACAATTTCATGAATTAGTGACGGTGAGATTTGTGGAACTTCTATAGGAAGGACACTAAATGTAAACTCAGTGTTGTGCTTAATTGTGTGAACCAGTTCATCAGTAACCACAGGCAGGCATTTACTTCTTTCCTCATCGTGAACTTGATCACGTCCTTCATCGAACAATCTGACCCATCTTCTAACCACTGAATCACTCATAGCATTTTGTCTATAAATCCCACAGATTTGCCGATGAATTTCCTTTGGTTTAAAATTCTTTGCATTTAGAAAATGAATCACAGATCTGATTTCACACTCTGTGGCTTTTTCAATTACTGCTGACATAATCAAGGAGCACTACAAAGCATACATCGGTAGAATCAGAACTTTGTGTATGTGAAAGTGTGCTGTCTGTGCAGAATGGGAAAGGCATGTCACCTGTCTGACAAGGAGAAGGGCTCAGACACAACCAACCGATTTGGCTCAACTTTGGCAGGTCACTTGCGTACAGCCTAAAACGAAGGAATCTAAGATATTTTGGGTCAACAGCCCCATGTTTTTGAGAAAATCACCCCTAAAAGTTATGATGAGCAATTAACTCAAAATTGGAGGAATCGACAGATAATTATAAATAGAGCATTTTTAATCATCAGGTATGGGGTTTGCAAACACATACTTTTTCCAGAAATCATGGAAAGAAACTTTTACAACTGCCGCTTCTGCAACCAATGTGGTAAACACTTTTCGCCGAAAACGCAATGGCCATGGTAACTGGCTAAGAATTGGAGAACTTGGGTTCGAATCTTGAAGAAACCTAGTGGATGTTGTCTCCTTTGTATTTTTGTATATATCACTTGATAGGTGTAGGAAGGTTAATAAGTTGCCCAGTAAAGTTAATACCATGTAGTGGTACAAGCCACTCTCCTTAATTCTCGTATACCTTGAGATACCCAAATAAGCATTAATTTACATTGTTAAATTAATTAAGAAATCACGAGAATGGGAACTGACGCCAGAATTTGATTGTTTCAGATTCTGGAGGTGGTGGCAGCAGCAAGTATTCAGTGATGCTACTGATGTCCGCTAAGAGTAAACATGCACATGAAAAAGAAGATATTATGTTATCTCTGATGTGTTGCTAAGCGTGATTTTGTTGTTTACTTTGTATTCCTTGGTTAATTCTCTGAGCCTGTAACATGTTAATGTTCTGATTGCATCTCGACTCTGAGTAATAAACGTAGTTTAAGACTACATATGTGGAAATTATTTCACAAAAAGTTAACCAGAGTTAGAATTATTGATTGGTGTGAAAATAATGATGATTTAGTACAAAGTGATATTCTGGAGTTGAATACATTAGGCTCAAGGAGGCAAAGCAAATGCTGGACGTCAAATCTATAATAGTATTATTCTTATAATAATGGAAAGTCCAGGTTGGAATAAATAATATAGTGAGGACAGTTTACAACTCACCGCAAAGACGTGGCGACGAGCTGCGACAGGCACATACAAAAGACACACACATACAACACATTCAGCTATCGGCCATGGCCTTCTTCAGAAAATAGAGCACTCACGCAATCACGCAATCACACAGCCTGTGTGATTGCGTGAGTGCTCTATTTTCTGAAGAAGGCCATGGCCGATAGCTGAATGTGTTGTATGTGTGTGTCTTTTGTATGTGCCTGTCGCAGCTCGTCGCCACGTCTTTGCGGTGAGTTGTAAACTGTCCTCACTATATTATTTATATAGTATTATTCTTGACACTTAAGAAGATAAAACAACTTGATTAAAATCCGAAAGTAATAAGAGCTGGCTTGAGTGACATTAAATGATGACACTTCAAGTAACAACGTGAGCAGACTATTACACTGTCTATGTTGAGAATCCTCCAACACAGGGTCAGGCAGCAAGTAATAGTTCAACCGTCAAACTGCGTACCAGTATGCCAGCCGTGTGATGTTTATTTTTATCACCAGGTTAAAAACTATTTCCAGGCTTCAGAATTGCAGTTTGCTTCTTGAAACCCAGCGGGAATTGCACAACTGCATGGATGCAATAACTGTTCACAGCATAATTCATAACCAATTTGCAGCACCAGTTTTCCAGGCAATGACATCGTATGCAAGGTACGCATTAAAATTAATCCCCAAAAAAGACATTTTTAAATGTAAATTTCTGAGTGTTTGGAAGGAACAATGTAGCTGTTGAAAGATTGCATTCATTAGATGTTCTTGGTGCCACGAGTATATTTGTTTCGAATGTTTATATGACCAGTACCAGCCATCTTGTTGTTCGAGGAAAGGTGAGGACACGTAACAGTGACTGGAAGAGCAATATTGTAAAGTGATCTGGAGTAACAGTTTAGTTGTTTACTATCACAAGAGGCTTAAAAAAGGTAAAGCAGTCAACAATCCGAAGATTGGTTTGAACACCACAGTGCTTTACTAGGCATGGCCCTGTTTGGAGGTGGTATGCCGTTGCCTTCCTCTGACCTTCGAATGACTTACCCAGCCTGTTATAGCAGGGACCTACAGTTTAATGTGGGTTCCGGACCACGGTGCTACTCGGTGTTTCTCACATTAGCAACACTACCAGAGGTGAATGAATTGGAAAGTGACAGATAAAAATCCTAGGACCTGGCGGGGATCGAACCCGCGACCTTGGGATTTGTAGTCTGGCACTCTACACTGTGCTACAGAGCAAGAGGCTTAAGAAATTTATTTGCCTACCTTTTTATTATTCCTTATTGATTTACTTATTAATCCTCCTATCCGTATCAGGTGAGATATGGAAAAATACAAACGAGACGAATAACATCCGCTAGGTTTCTTCAAGATTCAAACCCGGTTTCTCCGATCCCCAGCCAGTTACATTGGCCGTTGCACTATCGGTGAAAACCGTTTACCATGTGGGTACAGAAGTGGCAGTTGTATAAATTTCTTTCCTCGATTTCTGGATAAGTACGCATTTGCGGACCCCATACCTGATGATGAAAAATGCTCTATTTACAATTATCTATCGATCCCTCCAATTTTGAATCGATTGCTCGTCATAGCATTTAGGGGTGATTTTTTTAAAAATGCAGAGGTGTTGACCTAAAATATCTTATATTCCTTCCTTTTAGGTTGTACACAAGTGACCTGCCAAATGTGAGCCGAATCAGTTGGCCTTGTCTGAGGCCTTCCCCTTGTGATTCTGACTGAGGGCAGACTGCAGAGGCCCAGAGGTTTGGCAGAAGCAGTGTGGAAACTGCACAGCTTGTCAGCTGTCTGGTGACTGAATGTCTTCAAAATGTGGCAAAACAGGTGAAACCAAATCCAAATTGTTGTGCCGGCCCTGTGCCTGCACACTGACAGGCAGCAACCTGCACAACACGCACGGCAGCCGATGACAAACGTGAAACCAACATAAACAGACCGAGCCGCCGTGTGTCCAGCGAGCCTCCAACACGTCCTGCTAGAGAGCATCCTGCAGCCAGAGGCCGCTAGCAGAGCAGTCACGCGGAGCCACGCCTCTGGCTGCGATTGGTCTGACATCCCTATAAAGAACCGATCAGCAGACACCGACGACAGTTCACCTCGACACTTCGTGTGATACGGAATACTCAGCGGACGGAAAACCAGTTCACCAACCTCGGCTACGCTTTGGTTACTCTGGACTTTGTATTTCGGACTTTGTGTAACCAGTGCTTACCTTTGACCGACTATGGACTTGCACTTTCTCAGCCGGCTGCTCCTCGTGAACTTTACTTCTCTCAGTGTAAGGAACTTTGCTTCTCTGTCAGTTGTGGTACCTGTGATAGTGCTATAAGCTTCATTCAGTGGACTTAGATTTTGTCAGTTTGTGTAACCTAGGAACTTTGCCATATTCCATAACCGGAGCTTTTATTACTTCATTGTATTTATTGTACTACTAAATTCACCGATAAATGTGTGTTGTGTGAATGTCTCCTTATCGAGTCACAGCACAAACGTTTACAGATGTTCTACATCTACATACATACTCAGCAATTCACCATAAGGTGCAAGGCGGAGGGTACGTTGTACCACTACTACGCATTTCCTTTCCTATTCCACTCCCAAATAGAACAAGGAAAAAATGAATGTCTATATGCCTCCGTACGAGCCCTAATTTCTCTTATCTTCTCTTTGTGATCACCATGTGAAATGTAAGTAGGCGGCAGCAAGATTGTACTACACTCACCTTCAAATTCCGGACCTCTAAAATTCCTCAACAGAAATTCACGAAGAGAACGTCGTCTTTCCTCCAGCGATCCCCATCTGAGTTCCCGGAGCATTTCCGTGACACTCGCGCATTGGTCGAACCTACCAGTAACACACCTATCTGCTCGTCTCTGAACCGCCTCTATGTCTTCCTTTAAACTGATCTGCTGCGGGTTCCAAACACTTGGGTAACTCAAGACGTGGTTGTACAAGCGTTTTATACACTGTCTTCTTTACAGGTGAAGTACATCTTCCCAAAATGGTCCCAATAAACCGAAGTCGGCTGTCCACCTTACAACTGTCCTTACATGTTCGTTCCATTTCAGATGTTGTACATTGTAGGCTGATCAAACAGGACAGGTGACAAACTGTGCCGGCACTCTCGTCAGACTCCAGTGCTGGACAGAATGTAAGTGCGTCTGAACACACAGTGCAGCCAACACTGCAAACGATGGGCTTCCACAGTTGATGAACTGTGCTCGTGCCTATGCCGACACTGCGTAATCGGCAACTACAGCCAAAACGGGCACGTGGCCATCGCCACTGGACGTTGGCGCAGTGGCAGACTGCTGCACATTCTGGTGAATTCCGATACCTTCTCCACCGTACCGACAGGAAGGTGCGAATCCATCGCCTCGCTGGGGAACAGCTGGTGACGCTCGTACTGTGGGACGAGGCGAGCTGGTGGCGGCTCAGCTGTGTTCTGGAGGACAGTCGGGGGCCGGCTATGGGTCCAGTGTAGCTCAAGCAAGAGATCGAGAAGAGTTGAACACTGGCTGCAGGCCACGAACACCGTTTGACGACTATCACATTTCCCAACTTCAGTGGCATTTTTCAACAGGATAATGTGCCACTGGCAAGGCCACAGGCATGACGGAGTGGTCATAGGAGCACAGAGGCAAGTTCTGGTTGATGTGATGGCCCTCTCCCCCAACTCAACAGATGTCAGCCCGACCAGACACTCCTGTGCTGTCAGTGACGTGTCACCATAGCTGACCGCCCCTCCCCTTTCTCAGGAAGCTCTGGTGTGCAGGAGTGGCACCAACTCCCTCCAGACACCTGCCAACAACTCTCTGCTTTCGTGCCAAGATGTACTGGCGATGTCACTCATTCCATACGTAGACATACCACCTATTAGGAAAGTGGTGATAATGATCAGATGATCTATGTATAACATACTATGTATATGCACTGTATTTCTAATATTAATCGGATTTGAAAACCTATAACTTGCTAAACAGCAGTAAGATATCTGTAAAGGAATAGTACTTATGAAATATACAGTATTCTTCAAAAGACAGCCAGAAATGATTTACAATTTGAGGTCTGAGCACAATGGGTGTCATTCAATAGGTACTGGTTATTTTCTAAATGTTTTGCAGTAGATTATACAACATAGGAAATAAGTCGTTATTGATCCATCATATTTCGGGCTTGCAGCCGGATCATGTTGACGTCTTCAAACGATATTTCGGCTGACAAACGTGCAGCCATCTTCAGGTGAGCACGAGACTGAAGATTACCAGTGTGCGTCATTCTATATATACCGAAGATTGGCGCGGTGGCGCCTGCGCAGTTAGGAGGTACTAGCGTACCGCCTGTCGAATTTAGCGCGCTCTGTGGCAGAAGCGGGCCGCGTCTGCGTAATGGTGTACTTACATTCACGCCATCTGTCGGAATGCGCTTTCGTGCATCTTAAGCGCGGTGGTCGAAGGAAATCACTTTTTGTCAGATGTTACACTAGATGTTGACCTATGTCTCTGCGAAGCAATTAAAGAAATAAAGGGTCCCATACTTTATCCATTTGAAATCCGCCATCCCGATTAATCAGGTCTTCAGGTGAGCACGAGACTGAAGATTACCAGTGTGCGTCATTCTATATATACCGAAGATTGGCGCGGTGGCGCCTGCGCAGTTAGGAGGTACTAGCGCACCGCCTGTCGAATTTAGCGCGCTCTGTGGCAGAAGCGGGCCGCGTCTGCGTAATGGTGTACTTACATTCACGCCATCTGTCGGAATGCGCTTTCGTGCATCTTAAGCGCGGTGGTCGAAGGAAATCACTTTTTGTCAGATGTTACACTAGATGTTGACCTATGTCTCTGCGAAGCAATTAAAGAAATAAAGGGTCCCATACTTTATCCATTTGAAATCCACCATCTCGATTAATCAGGTCTTCTGTCAACCGTATTTCCACGGTCTCCTTAATAATCGAATCCCAAAAGGATCTTGTCGTTGCCAATATTTTTGTTGCAGAATAATCCATGGAGTGTCTCGTGGAAATACTGTGTTCTGCTATGGTGATTTATTGGGCTGCAGTAGACGCGTGTGGCGCTCATGCTCCACGCATCTTTCTCGTACTGTGCGAGTAGTTTGGCCAATGTAGGACAGACCACGTTGACAAGGGATCTTGTAAACTCCCGCCTTCCTCAATCCCAAATCATCCTTCACAGAGCCAAGCAAAGCCGAGATCTTCGCAGGTGGTTTGAATATCACTTTCACACAATGCTTCTATAGAATTCTTCCTATTTTAGAAGAGAGGTTGCCCACATATGGAAGGAACGCCATGGACCTGATTACCTCCTTATCTTCTTCTTTTTGTTGTTGTTTAGATTTCTTCCTCGTTAGAGCTGTGCGGATCTGGCGTGAAGAATATCCATTTTCCCTGAAGACTGACTGCAAATGTTCCATCTCTTTAGGAAGGCTGTCCTTATCAGCTACCACATGTGCCCGGTGCACCAGAGTACGTAGCACAACTGTGGTTTCTGCAGGGTGGTGTCAGCTTGTCGCCTGCAGATATAGATCTGTGTGCGTGGGCTTCCGGTAGACGGAGTGACCCAGAGACCCATCAGTTCTTTGAGTGACAAGGACATCCAGAAACAGCAGACATCTGTCTTTTTCGATCTCCATGGTAAATTGAATGTTCTTGTGGATAGAATTCAGGTGTTTCAAGAATCCTGTGAGCTTTTCTTCTCCATGGGGCCAAACTATAACGCCAAAAAACTGTCGGTTTAAATTCGGCTGACTCTAGTGCCTTCTCCTCAAATTCCTCCATATAAAAGTTTGCCACCAGAGGGGACAAAGGACTTACCATGGCAACACTGTCAATTTGTTGAAAGTATTCTTTATTAAATAAGAAATACATAGAGGACAGGCAATGATGAAACAGTGCTGTTATGTCAGCTTTGAACCTCCTGCCAATGAGTGCCACTGAATCCATCAGTGGAACCTTAGTAAATAATGAGACAACATCAAAACTCACTAATAAGTCCGAATTGTGGAGTCGGAGAGACTTCAGTCTACCAATAAAATCGACAGAGTTACGAATATGGTGTGGACATTTGCCCACAAATGGTCTCAGTAGCGAAGCCAGATGTTGTGCTAAGTCGTAGGTTGGTGCACCGATATTACTGATAATTGGACGTAAAGGTAGTCCCTCTTTGTGAAGCTTCGGAAGACCATAAAGCCTCGGTGGAATAGAACTGTGCGGATTCAGCCTTTTGATGACTTCAGGAGGAAGTGTAGAAGATGTTAACAAAGCTGATGTTTTTCTTTCTACTTTTGCCGTCGGATCCTTGTCGATCTTATGATATGTAGACTCATTCAGGAGGCTGTAAATCTTCTCGTTGTAGATGTTCCGTGGCAGGAGTACCGTGGCGTTGCCCTTGTCAGCTTGAAGAACCACGGTGTGTGGATCTTCACGTAGTTTGTGAAGTGCAGCCCTTTCGCTGGACGAAATATTGTTCTTCAGAGGAGTCACTGTGGTAAGTGCGCAGCATGTTTCACGCCTGATTTCTTCAGCTGTGTTGCTGGGAAGAGGTCTGACAGCTTCTTCAATAGCACTTATGAAATCCACAAGAACATTCAATTTACCATAGAGATCGAAAAAGACAGATGTCTGCTGTTTCTGGATGTCCTTGTCACTCAAAGAACTGATGGGTCTCTGGGTCACTCCGTCTACCGGAAGCCACACACACAGATCTATATCTGCAGGCGACAAGCTGCCACCACCCTGGACAAACCACAGGTGTGCTACGTACTCTGGTACACAGGGCACATGTGGTATCTAATAAGGACAGCCTTCCTAAAGAGATGGAACATTTGCAGTCAGTCTTCAGGGAAAATGGATATTCTTCACGCCAGATCCGCACAGCTCTAACGAGGAAGAAATCTAAACAACAACAAAAAGAAGAAGATAAGGAGATAATCAGGTCCAGGACGTTCCTTCCGTATGTGGGCAACCTCTCTTCTAAAATAGGAAGAATTCTATAGAAGCATTGTGTGAAAGTGATATTCAAACCACCTGCGAAGATCTCGGCTTTGCTTGGCTCTGTGAAGGATGCTTTGGGATTGAGGAAGGCGGGAGTTTACAAGATCCCTTGTCAACGTGGTCAGTCCTACATTGGCCAAACTACTCGCACAGTACGAGAAAGATGCGTCGAGTATGAGCGCCATACGCGTCTACTGCAGCCCTATAAATCAATCATTGCAGAACACTGTATTTCCACGAGACACTCCATGGATTATTCTGCAACAAAAATTTTGGCAACGACAAGATCCTTTTGGGATTCGATTATTAAGGAGTCCGTGGAAATACGGTAAACAGAAGACCTGATTAATCGGGATGGCGGATTTCAAATGGATAAAGCATGGGACCCTTTATTTCTTTAATTGCTTCGCAGAGACATAGGTCAACGTCTAGTGTAACATCTGACAAAAAGTGATTTCCTTCGACCACCGCGCTTAAGATGCACGAAAGCGCATTCCGACAGATGTCGTGAATGTAAGTACACCATTATGCAGACGCGGCCCGCTTCTGCCACAGAGCGCGCTAAATTCGACAGGCGGCGCACTAGTACCTCCTAACTGCGCAGGCGGCGCTGCGCCAATCTTCGGTATATACAGAACGACGCACACCGGTAATCTTCAGTCTCGTGCTCACCTGAAGATGGCTGCACGTTTGTCAGCCGTAATATAGTTGGAAGACGTCAACATGATCCGGCTGCAAGTCCGAAATATGATGGATCAATCAATACGCCGGGAAAACTTAAGTCGTTATTGTTTATTTGAAAGATTGGTCTTTTCTCTACAGAATACTATAGAAAAACATTTACTTCAGAAATAAAGATTTAATATTTTAATGGGAATGTTTTGTTTTCATACACACACACACACACACACACACACACACACACACACACACACACACACACACACACACACACAAATAAAAATAAATAAATCAAACACTGCTGTCTATATATCAGACTTTTTCGTGCACCTGTGAATCTCTATTAATCAGTAGAAACTCTATTTCTTTACACTTAAGGTGATGACGAAAATCAAACATGACGTTTACTGCCAAAAACTACAATCCAACAAATGCTTTGCCCTGTCACAGCATGTGAAAGATGGGAGTGTGAGCACGGCAAAGGAACTGACTTGTGGTATATTTTATTACTGCCTCAAACAGTGACACTTGTTACCAACTGTAGTTTATTCTTGGTGCTATGATAACAAGCGAGTACTATTATACCAATAAAAGACATAAATCAATACAGAAAATCAACTGATATATGAACCACGCCTTTCGTATTTTCAGTGCAGAGTCCGACGGATGTAGAAGCTACATCGCTCATTTCCAAAGTGTTAATATTTCTTTTTGTCAATTTCACGGATTTATTTGTTAAAATATTCAACTGTTTGTTAAGCTTAAGAGACTTAACTGTGGGGGTCATCAGTCCCTAAACTTACAAACTACTTATGAACTACCTTATACTAAAGACGACACAAACATCCATGCCCAAGGGGGGGGTTCGAACCCCCGACCGTAGCAGCCGTGAAGACTACGACTGGCGCATCGGAGACCGCTTGGCCACTGTGGCTCCTTAAAATACTTCAAAATGAGTGTGATATAATTTAAATTTCACTGTATATTAAACAAAAATAATAGATAAATAACAGTGAAAGCAGAAACCAGCTGAGTGATTTCTGTTAAATGATATTTACACAATACAGAAATACTTTTTTCACTTTCACTGTACTCTTGGAATTAATCCAACTCTGTCATCACACAACATTTACTGAGATTATAAATAGAAGTTCCAATCACAGGCAACGGCTGCCACAGTGACATTTGCAGTTATCCTCCACCATGCTCAATATTATACACACAATTATTTTCCAGTTTTGTAGAATTTTGGGAAGATGTTATTCGTCTGTAAATAAGACCGCATACAAAACAATTGTATGACCCCGTCTTAAGTATCCCTCTTTTTTTTTTTTCAATTTTTCCTCATTATTTTCCCAACCATTTAAGTATTTGGTATCCCCAGCAGTTTGGTTTAAAGGAGGATGTAGAGGCAAATCAGATGCAGGCAGCCAGTTTTGTAACTGATATGTTCAATCAAAGCACAAGGGTAACCGATATGTCAGGGAACTCAAATGGGAGCTGCTGGAGAGAAGGCGATATTCTTTTCAAAAAACAAAAACAAAAAATTTAAAGGGCTACAATTTAAGGCAGACTGCAAAACAGTTCTTCTGCCACCAATTTACAATTTACCTGAAGACCACAAACATAAAATCAGAGAGATAAGGATTTGTACAGATGCAACTGATATTCGTTTTTCACTAATCGTATATGGGAATAGACAGAAAAGCAAGTAAGTAAGTAGTAGTGGTATAGAGTACCATCCACCACGTGTGGAGTATGTATGTAGATGTAGCTAAAGATAAAGAGTGCAAGATTTCATCAAGATTTGAATAAAACTGTAGATTGGTTTCAAAGTCTGTTGTAATGTTCACTCCACCAGGCAGTGTACGAAATTTTAAGTATTTAACTGTACTATGTTAACCCTGTTGTGTACAACTTAGTGACGGGCAGACATCGGTGTGACGACGCACTCACCTGACGAGTTGCTGCCGGTCAGCTCGCCGCTCGAACTCGGTGGCAGAGGCGGCAGCGGTCTGTCGGGGGACACGCCGGCGGAGCCCGGCGGGGCGCTGCGCCGCACCACGACTCCGTACGGCCTGCGCCGCTCCGCTGCCATAGACGTCCCGTAGCCGTAACCGTATCCGTAGCCGTAGGCGTAACCCAGATCGGACAGGTTCACGTAGTTGGCCGCAGAACCGGCGGGTGGCGGCGAGTTCGGCAGGAACACGTCGGACTCTATGCTGTCTGCAATTTTAGGCACGGACAAATAAAATGGTAGAATGAAACAAAAATTATATCAACATTATTTTAACAATGGAAAATCCAATTGGAAATATCAGTAATGGAGGATAGATAACAACTCAGTGTAAAGAGGCTCGCTGAGCTGCTGAAGGGCACAAAAATAGATAATCACATACGCACAACTAAATTTGCAACCATGGTCTTCATCAGAAAAAGAAACAAATACATTCAGACAATCACCCAGACACCTACATACAATGGAAATAACAGAAGAGGAACCTAAATGTAGGATCTGTGTTGACGGTGATGAAACTGCATCACATCTAATCTTCGAATGCATTGCATTGGAGAGTAAGAGGCACCTAGAACATTCGAGACAACCAGACCCGAAGAAATTGTGTCTAATAAAGAAATGGTAAAGGGACTCCTTGCACTGTTCAAGGGCATTAGTCGGCTTTACTAGATATACAGGGAGCGATACCACACAATAAACTTAGTTTCGGTGCAGGCTGTGGCGGGTTGGACCAAGAAAACCAAATCAAATCAATCACCCAGACAACTATACACACACAACCACCATATCCGGCCACTCCAGTGTCACAAGCATCTAGACAGTGAGTGAGGTGGGGAGTGGAGGGGGAAGGATACCGGGTAAAGGTGGGGATAGAAAGTTCCACACTGCATGATGGATAGTTGGGAATTTGAATTGCGGCAATGAATACAGTGAAGGGAAGGGGTGGGGAAGGATAAAAGAGAGGCGTAGAGGAGTTTGGGGAAGGAGTGGGGAGATTTAAAATGATAAAAGTAGGAAAAAACAGGAAGAAGACAGGAAAAAATTAATTAAACAGGAAAAAAGATAGGGGGGGGGGGGGGACCTATTGAAAACCTCCAGTAATTTCAAATTCCTGCCCACCATTGAACGACATCTTTGCCCCTGATCTCTGGTGAGATCCTCTGCCTCAACTGGCATCTCTGTCCAACTTCTTTGCTTTTTACCTGTCTGCCTTGGTGTGTGTGCGTGTATATGTGTATGTGTCTGTGTGTGTGTGTGTGTGTGTGTGTGTGTGTGTGTGTGTGTGTGTGTGTTTGTTTGTTTACCTATCCTCTTTTCCCCAAAGGTAAGTCTTTCCTCCCCTGGGATTGGAATGACTCCTCACCCGCTCCTTTAAACCCAAATCCTTTCCTTTTCCCTCTCCTTCCCTGCTCTTTTTCTGAAGAAGCAACTCAGGGTTGCGAAAGCTCAGCATTTGTGTGTTTGTGTGTGTGTGTGTGTGTGTGTGTGTGTGTGTGTGTGTGTGTTTATTTCTGTTTCTATCTACGCACCTGTGCTTTTTCGCCTGTGTAAACCACTTTTTATAACTATTTTTCCTACCTCAAATGTTTCCCTCTATAATATTTGTTTCAGATTAATCAAATATACAAGATTTTTAGACAATATGAGAAATGACAGCCAGCTCTGAATGTACAGAAATGTAAGCTGATGTAGATGAGCAGGAAAAACAATCTCATGATATTCAAATACAGTATTAACAGCGAGCTGTTTGAAACAGTCACATCAGTTAAATATCTTGATGGCATTTCAAAGAAATATAAATTAGAATGATAATGTGAGGACAATTGTGGGGAAGGCAGATGTTAGTTATCTGTTTCTTTGGAGAATTTTGAGAAAATGTGGTCCGCCTAAACAGGAAACTGTGCATAGAACACTAGAGTGACCCAGAGTTTGCGACCGCAAGCAGATCATTTTGAAGGAAGAAATAAAAACAATTCAGAAATAGGCTAGTAGGATTACTACCAGTAGGCCCAATCAAAATGCACATGTTACAGACATTGTTTGGGTCCTCAAATGGTAATTGCTGAAGGAAAGGTGACACCTTTTTGAAGGAACACTGTTGGAAAAATTTAGAGAGTCATAATTTGAAAGTAACTGCCGAATGTTTCCACTGCCGTCAACTTATATTTTGCATTAAAAAAAGTCATGAGAAATTAGGGGTCATACGGAGACATACAGACACGGCTTCTCTGTTGTTCTTGCTGGGACCAGAACGTAAACAGAAATGAGTAGTAGTGGTAAGAGGCACGTACAACCATGAACCACATCGTGGCTTTTGGAGTGTCCATGTCTGTGTACTTTCTAATGAGTGAGTTGTGATTTTCAATGAAGAGGGGGGCAGTTTTCAGGTGACTCACCCCTCTGTGGGTTCCTGGTGGGGGGCTGCGCAGCTGGCCCGCTCCTGGTAGGCCACGCAGGGTGCGGTGCCGCGTCCTCCCCCGGCGTGAAGCTCACCCTCTTGGGGGTGGCGCTCGCCGGCACCTCCGGCTCGGGTAGCCCGTGCAGCGACCCCCTCTTGAAGATGGGCGGCGGGCCCTCGCGGCTGCTGCGTCGCGGCGTCCCGTCGCCGACCTGCTCGTGTCGCGGAGCCGCCATCTGCTGCAAGCCGTAACCTCATTTAGAATTCTTTCAATTCACATATGTACATCTTCAAGTATTAACACTTTTAAACCAAACACACTACATGGTAAAAAAAGAGAAACACCCAGAAGGTGTGGGTGGAAGGAAATAAAGCTACGTACACTCCTTGCCATTAAAATTGCTACTCCATGAAGATGACATGCTACAGACACGAAGTTTAACCTACAGGAAGAAGATGCTGTGATATGCAAATGATTAACTTTTCAGGGCATTCGCACTAGGTTGGCGCCAGTGGTGACACCTACAACATGCTGACATGAGGAAAGTTTCTAACAGATTTCTCACACACAAACAGCAGTTAACCGCCGTTGCCTGGTGAAGCATTGTTGTGATGACTCTTGTAAGGAGGAGAAATGCGGACCATCACATTTCTGACTTTGATAAAGGTCGGATTGTAGCCTATCACAATTGCGGTTTACCGTTTCGCAACACTGCTGCTCGCATTGGTTGCAATCCATTGACTGTTAGAAGAATATGGAATCGGTGGGTTAGGAGGGCTATACGGAACACCATGCTGAATCCCACCAGCCTCGTATCACTAGCAGACGAGATGACAGGCATCTTATCCGCATGGCTGTAACAGATCGTGCAGCCACGTCTCAATCCCTGAATCAACAAATGGAGCCGTTTGCAAGACAGCAACGATCTGCACCAACAGTTTGACGACGTTTGCAGCAGCACGGACTGTCAGCTCGGAGACCTTGGCTGTGGTTACCCTTGACACTGCATCACAGACAGGAGCGTCTGCGATGGTGTACGCAACGACAAACCTGGGTGCACGAATGGCAAAATGTCATTTTTTTAGATGAATCCAGGTTCTGTTTACAGCCTGTGGTCGCATCCGTGTTTGGCAAAATCGCGATGAATGCACATTGTAACAATGTATTTGTCATTGCCATACTGGCGTTTCACACGGCTTGATGGTATGGGGTGCCATTGGTTACACGTCTCGGTCATCTCTTGTTTGCATCGACGACATTTTGAACAGTGGTCATTACATTTCAGATGTGTTATGACCCGTGGCTCTACCCTTTATTCGATCCCTGTGAAACCCAAAATTTCAGCAAGATAATACACGACCGCATGTTGCAGGTCCTGTACGGGCCTTTCTGGATCAGGAAAATGTTTGACTGCTGCCCTGGCCAGCACATTCTCCTGTTCTGTCACCAATTGAAAACGTCTGGTCAATGGTGGCCGAGCAACTGTCTCGTCACAATACGCCAGTCACTACTCTTGATGAACTGTGGTATCGTGTTGAAGCTGCATGGGCATCTGTACCTGTACACGCCATCCAAGCTCTGTTTGACTCAATGCCCAGGCGTATCAATGCTGTTATTATGGCCAGACTGGTTGTTCTGGGTACTGATTTCTTAGGATCTATGTACCCAAATTACATGAAAATTTAATCACATGTCAGTTCTAGTATAATATATTCTTTCAATGAATACCAGTTTATCATCTGCTTTTCTTCTTCTTGTAGCAATTTTAATGGTCAGTAGTGTATTATAAAAGTCCATGTGGGTTTACTGATATGATTACAATATGGGATGAAAGAGAGAAGTCTGTTGACAGCTACAAGTGGAACACTGGCATCAGGTCAGTAGGGAGTCGCACCTCCTGTGGTCGCAATGTGTGCCCTTATGTCATTTGGAGTAGAGTCCAGCAAGGGATCCTCTGCATAATGTCGGATCACAGGTGTTGCAGCTTCCCACCCCTTCCAAAGTCATCTTACATGTGATTAATGATGGAGATATCCGGGGGTCGTGTTGGCCACTGGTAGAAACTCAAGATGCTGTAGGCAGTCTGTAGACACAGGTGTTGTGTCGGTGTGTTATGTTGTTGGAACACTGTCCCAAGGTGCTTTGGCATTAAGGGTAGGATGTGCAGACGCAGAATGTCTGTGATGTATCACTCTGCTGTCAATGTCTGCCACATCACAGCTAGAGTGGACACAAACTCTTATCCTACAGCTCCCATACCATGATGCCAGGGGTTACAGCTCTGTATCTCTCCACAATATTGGCCTTCTGAACCTGATGCTGGCAAACTCCAACATGATGGTCATCAGACATTATGTAGATATGGAACTCACCAATAAACACGATGTGACGCCATTCGACATCTGTCAAAGCCTCCCGGGCAAGACACCGCTTAAAATGCTAGCGATCGTGCTGGTGTCAAAGACGACCAACACTCAGAGCACAAGGACCCCAGTTGCGAATCATCGAGAACTCGCAGGATGTTGAAGTTTCTCCAGTACATGTTAACAAATGTCACATGCCGAGGTAATGGTATCCCACAATGCTTGGCACATTGTACATCAGTTCCTCTTCGAGTGTTGTTTCTTGGTTGAACTGAACCTGAATGATGTGTCTGGCTGTTCTAATGTACCTATTGATTCTAACATCAGGTCATTGTGATGTCTGAATGGCCCACATGCCTGGCAGTTGCACATGACCCGACACCACCTAGAAGACAAGGCTTCACAACAGGCCGTGCCACGTCACACCGAGAGGCCGCAAACACTTGCCGACTTGTGGACCCTTGGGCCACAGTCTACTGCCCCGAAGCAGCGGGTCAGCCTCTTAAGATACCCAAGGCGCCAGGTGTGTTTGGGTGTGAATATGTGTGAGTGTGTGTGTATTTGTTTACCCTCCTTTGCGTTTGTGTGTGTTTTATTTGTGCTACTATCACGACCTGTGCTCCTTTGCCTGGTGAGTAATATAGCGTCCTTGGCCTTTTGTTCTAATTTGGAAAGCTATTTTCTCTACACTGTCCCATGCCTCTTGACCTGGGAAGCCTCCATTACTCAAAAGTTCTTTATTTTTTATTTTTTTTTTATAGTGATGCACGTATCTCCAATAGGACTGGGGGGCCTCATTTTTTTTTGCCACCACCCCAGGCCTCCGACAGCCATAGTCCACCACCGGTTCCCCCATTTGCTGCAGACATCCATTGTGGCAGACCTGCCTTACACTTTCCCGGTACTGGTGCTGTGTGTCCAGCCTGCCCTCTTCTCAGACAGGCCACACGCCTTCCCCACTCTGCAGCACACGGACAGCCACACCACTGATACTAGACGTCTACGCCCGTGTCTAGCCAGCAGACACTCCTCGACAAATGGTGCCGCTATCGCCCGGTTGCGGTTATATCGATACTTGGCAGGTGGTGAGAATGTACCGGCAGACCAGCGTAGCTCCATTGTTAGAGAACAGTGGGTTTCCGGGTACAGGCGATGACGTCGCACTTGCAGAAATACGACGGACGCCGAAGAGACCCACCTGGTGCGCGGCCTCCTCGTATATGGTGGGGGTGGAGGTGCGCTCCGCCACCGAGTGGCTGCGGATGCCGGCGACGGTGTTGCGGTAGGGCGCGCCCCGCACGAACGGCTGCGCGTCGTACAGGTCCGGCAGCACGGCGCCCCGCGGCAGGCTCAGGCTGAGGCTCCTGGGGGGAGAGGGAGAGAAGGCTTCACACTACCGAACTACAGAGGACAGAAGATGTGCTCACATTGGGAAGAATATGTAGAATCACAGATACAAATTAACACGAGGGGTTAGCCACACAAGATAATGGCTAAAAATATAAAATCCCTTTTAGTTATGGTGACATTAAGGGAGGATGATGGCAAAGGCAATGGTATCATAAAAACTACACAATATTGGGGCAACATAAATGAATTAACAACTGCAACACATAAGGCAAGATTTAAAATAACTGAAAGGACTTGAAAGTGAAAGTTATCAATTAAGATACAAAATTAAACATCAAAACAAAAACAGCCATATAAAATCTGGAAATATACCATCAAACGGGATGTTTTCAGATGATGTGGTTTATCTTCACTTTCCCACTGCATATCAACAAATTTTGCACTTTGGTTGCACAGTGGTAGAGTGCAGGACTGCAAATCCAAAAGGCGCGGGTTCGATCCCCGCCAGGTCCTGAGATTTTTATCTGTCACTTTCCACTTCTTTCACCTCTGGCAGTATTGCTCATGTGAAAAATACTGAGTAGCACCGTGGTTCGGAACCCACGTTACACTGTAGGTCCCCTTGTAACTGGTTATCTCAGTTTGAAGGTCGGAGGAAGGCAACGGCATACCACCTCCGAACAGGACCATGCCTAGTAAAGCACTGTGGTGTTCAGACCAGTCTTTGGATTGTTGACTGCTTTACCTTTTATGAACAATTTAGTGCTACTTTCCTCCTCTGCGCGCTGCTTATTTTATGCACAAGACTCGATTGTTTACCAATGCAGTAATCAGTCTGACAGTCTCATTGTCGAAAGTTCTCACTGTGTTATGGAGTGAAAACTTCCTGTTGTCGCGACTGGAGGAATAGTATTGTAGTGTCAGTTGCCAATGGGATCAGTAAGCTGCAGCACTGTGAGAAGTTTCGTACCAGTTTGCCACGATTTTTGTGTAAAGTTTCAAAGTAACGGAGGTTTTTTCAAAATTGAGTACTTTGTGGGGTGATTGTGGACCATGCTGAGTAGGTATAAAAGTAAGAAAGGTGTTCGAGATTGGTCTGACCGAGCGAGGTGGCGCAGTGGTAATGCACTGGACTCGCATTCAGGAGGATGGTGGTTCAACTCCACTTCCGGCCATCCTGATTTAGGTTTTCCCTGATTTTCCGGAATCACTTCAGACAAATGCCAGGATGGTTCCTTTCAAAGGGCACGGCCGATTTCTTTCCCAATTCTTACCCAAAACTAAGAGCGTTAGTTTTGTCTCTAATGACCAAGCTGTCGACGGGATGTTAAACTCCAAGCTTCCTTCTTTCTTCTTCAAGATCGGTCTAATAACGACTTGGAAATTTTAAAGAAAGGAGTTCAAGTTATTCTGTGTGGAAAATTAAGGTATAGAAAGGGTATGAATAAAATTAATTACCTTAGTCCTTATCCCTTATTTCAATGGTGGATGTTCTTAAAACATGTTAAAAGTTATTAGAATCAAACAGAAAAAAAGTAGAAAAAAAAGGTCAATTTTAGCTCAAAATCACCCCAAACCCTTCGAAACACCGGACAGAGATTGAAATTACGCACTTGTCCAAAATCACCCCACTCCATGGGGTGATTCCAGACACTCTATTAGTCTGCAGATGCACATCAACATTCTGTTTCTAGGATATTTTATTGATTATGCATATACCCCACCACTTCCATAAAAAACAATGAAATCTGACATAACCTAAAAAAGTTATAGTGAAAATAATCTCAAAACTGTCCAAAATCACCTCGTTTGATGGTACATTGACAAAAAATTCAGTGTCACTCAACACGTGCACAACTAGTAAAGCAGAAATCATATTTTACAAAGTAGCACACATAAACACAGCACTGTTCAGGCTACCTGTTACGCGCATCAGAGGATAGCATTACACTCTCTAGTGAGTTTTGCAGCAAGTGTACAGGCACATAGGCTTGCTATAGTGACCGACAGAGCAGCAGTGAGATGTGGACAAAGGAGTGGGCTCCCCACACTTTCGGCAGCATTTCGCACTATCTCATCTGAAGTACAGTGTGTCATGTTTGGTATAAGCCTGATCGACATAACAATCAGATACTGGGCTGCATCTTACTGGCTTCATCCTTCATGGCCCAAATTTTTCTCTTTTCACTTCGATATTTACATATTTTACTGTGGTATTTTAGTTGTTGGGAAATATGTTAAGTATAAAGAAAAACCAAATCAAATTATGTTATATAGGTTTGAAGAGACTTACAAGTTCCAAATTATATTTACAAATCTATTCAGAGGATTTATAAGATAAGCTGTTCCTAACCAATCATTATCATAAATTGACTTATCGAGTAACAGGAAAAAAATTATGATGATAGCTTTCCCACAAGAAGTGCACAGTATACAAACTGAACAATTACCCTCATACAACTGATTACTCCAAAGGTATAAGTGGCGTGCTACATTTTTGCAGAAATTCAAGTGATGATGAATGTTATACACTCATTTTTATGAAGTGGGACTTTGAAGTCCTGTCAGATCATAAAGGGTTAAAAAAAAAGGAACACATCATAATATCAGGGAAATAACAGGGGAAGACATCAAACACAAATGCCAAAGGCTGGAGCAACATGGCACAATTTCTACTCAATAAACTATTTCCCCATGCTGAACCCATCACATATATTTTAATAATGGAAAATCTGAAAAGAATGTCAATAATGGAGCTGTAAATAGACTTGCTGAAATACTGACAGGCAAGAAAAATAGAAAATCATATTCACACAACTTAAATTTTCAGCCATGGTCTTCATCAGAAAAGAAGCACGTACATCTACACAATCACTCGGATAACTTCACACACACACACACACACACACACACACACACACACACACACACACACACATTGGCACCACCTCCATTCACTCGAAAAATAACCTGGTCTCCCATTTTAAGTGTTTGAACAGCCGGACAGTTGAACTGCACATATTTTCAATACTTTTCAATACTTTTCAACATATACATCCATACTCCACAAGCCATCTCATGGTGCATGGTGGAGGGTACTTTGTGTACCATTATCACTTCCTCCTCCTATTGCATTCCCAGATGGAAGAACAATTGATGAAAAGCCTCCATATAGGCCCTAATCTGTAATTTTGTCTTTTTGGTCATTTCATGAAATATAGATAGCAGGCAATATACTGTATTAGTTGACATCAGGTCGGGAGAAGGCTTCTGTGTATATCGACATTGTACTTTAAGCATACTCGAGGCAGGATCCCAGGCCTTGTTTAGTTGGACTCCGCTGTCTTTATTTATTAGGTCTTCATGTAGGCAGATCTCCACCATCTCTTTGATGATACAATCAAAGTTTGCAATAATTTTCCGCCATCATAATTCATATCATGTCTGGTAGAGAAGCAGTGCCAAGGGATGAATGTAATTGACTCTCATGTACGTAGTCAGTGTAGCATATGGAAGGTTAGGTCGGTCCTGGAGTCGTGTTCAGGTAGCCTAGTGGTTAAGGGGACCACACACGAAAAGCAGGATACCCGGGTTCGAGTCCCGACCCAGCACAAATTTTCACATGTCTCCAGTTGGTAGAACATCTACACCTAATACAGTGCAGCTGTTAAAAAATCGCAATTGTGAATAATTCCATCGAAATTATTACCTGTAGACTACTGTAATTTCTCATCATAAATGGAATTTTTTCACATGATAGTTGCTTTTGGAACTCATGTTGATTCCTACCTAGGAGATTTACAGTCTCCAGAACTTTCATAATACTGTAACATGAAATGTGTTCCAAAATTCTGCAAGTGACAAACATCATATATACCACAACAACAGCAGCAGCAACAACAACAACAATAAAGTCATATTTATAGTGAAAGTTTATCATCATTCTTTATAAAAACAACCATTTATATTATAAAATGCCTTTCCAATTAACCAAGTTTCCATAAATCTTATAAATTTAACTTCATTAAAAATGTTTTACCTGCACGTAGAAAATTTTTTTGAACCTTACTACAATGGGTTGAGGGCAAGTCCAATAAATGTTTATTTCTAGCTTCATGTGAGTGCACATCAGATCTGCTTTCATATAAATGTATGGTTTGCTTAATATATGTCATTGAGTTCAATATGAATGAACTAGGAACTTCAAGTATTTAATAATCTATGAAATATTGTAAGTTTGATTATTTAAGCCAAATATACGAGGGTAAGTCAATTATTATCCGCAATTTAGTTATATTTTTGTTTATGTTGGTATTGATTTTGTTTTACATTGGTGACGCATGGTTTGTTTATTTGTTGTTGGCTGCTCCGCTGTCTATTTGCACCAAAGAAGAGCAACGTTCAGTGATACGTTTTTTGTGGGCGGAAGGTGTATCAGGTGCTGAAATCCATAGAGGACTTTCATTACAGTACGGGAGCAGTGTTTTGCCACAACGAAGTGTGTACGAGTGGATTGAAAAATTCCAAAATGGTCATACAAATGTTAAGCACGATGAAGGAGCCGGACGACTGTTTACCACCACAAATGCAGAAACCATTGAGCGATCACGTGAAATGATTCTCTTAGACAGACGATTCACTAGTGATGAAGTGGCTCATCGTCTTCAAATTAGTCACTGTTCTGCCTACGAAATTATTCACAACGTACTTGGGTTTCATAAAGTTTGTGCAAGATGGGTCCCAAAACAACTCACACAGTTGCATAAGCAAACGCGCCTCGACATCTGCAAAAAAACATTTGGATCGCTATGGTAACGAAGGTGACAACTTCTTAGACAGAACCATTACTGGTGATGAAACATGGATCCGTCATTACGATCTGGAGAGTAAATGGCAGAGTATGGAATGGAAACATCCAAATTCGCCGTACAAGAAAACGTTCAAGACCCAACCGTCCGCAGGAAAACTGATGCTTACGGTTTTTTGGGATGCACGAGGTCCTGTACTGGAACATTATGGTGAAAGGGGCACAGCAATAAACAGTGTACGTTACAGTGAGATGCTTACTGACAGGCTAAAGCCTGCAATTCGAAGCAAACACCGAGGATTGCTGTCAGAAGGTGTTGTGTTGTTGCACGACAATGCCCGTCCGCATACTGCTGTCCACACTGCTGAAATGCTCCAGAAACTCAAATTCGAAATACTGGATCATCCTCCGTATAGTCCCGATCTTGCCCCTTCTGACTATCACTTGTCTGGTCCTCTCAAACAGGCATTAAGGGGCTGTCGATTTGACTCGGACGAAGCAGTGAAGGAAGCGGTGCATTCCTGGCTCGCAGCTCAACCGAAAACCTTCTTTTATGAGGGCATAAGGAAGCTTGTAGAGAGATGGACGAAGTGCTTTGAGAAGCAAGGAGACTATGTCGAAAAATGATGTTCTCGTAAGTTTCGTATTTTATTACAATAAAATTTTATAACTACTTTGGGGATAATAATTGGCTTACCCCTGTACATCTATGGCCTCTTTCTGTCATATAAAGACATATTTGGCTTCAGCAAAATTTCCTCACAAAAGCACATCATAATGGAGTGTATGGAAGAAGACATAGTAACCATAAGCATTAGCTGTTAACTGACACAATCCTTAAGTCTCTTAAGAAGATATAAGACTGAGCCCCCCCCCCCCTCCTTCCTAATAGCTGGAAGACAGTCAGACTCACTTCACCCCAAAACAGAACTGAACCAGCCCCTCCCCCAATCCCTTCCAGAAGAATTACCTTATATTTCTGCAGATACGATAACCTTCAGATAAAATGACATACAAAATCTCATCAATGGTTTAAGCATACAACAGACCTATAAGATAACCCCCAAGTTACTGTATTTACCCGAATGCAAGCCGCAATTTTTTTCCAGTTTTCAGGTTAAAAAAATATGCCTGTGGCTTAGATTCAGAGGCAAATCTTCAGGAAAGATGCTGCTAGAAGCCGCCATAAGTAGGTTTTGTGTGGATTTCACCTTTTGGTGCAGTTGTAGAGACAGCAGCAGGTTACCATCTGTCTGTGCATGTTGTATGTGAGCGCTTCAGTGAACGTGAGTGTTAAATTTTAGATGCACACCTGTGTAGTTCCTAGTGATCCACCAGGGGCACTGTGTTTCGTCTGGCACACGGTGCATTTATTCCTTGTTATTGTATATCACTTATTCTATATCTACTCTATGGTTATTCTATGTTTCCATATGTTTTATTATCACTGTTTTATAGATTTTTCTTTGCCTAGTTAAGAGTCAACAAGTTTTAGTAGCAACTGGCTTTCTGTTTCTGCTGCATGTTTAGTGTTAAGCTGCTTGATAATGTAACCTACATGGCAAAAATAAATTACTTATCATTACAGCAAGATTTGGGTGTAAGTTTCCTTACAACTGCAGGCTCTATAGAGTCACAGGACATGATAAAAGTACCTCAATGACCACACAGTGTCTGAGGTCTACTTCTGAACTTTCTTGCATGTAGTGCTATGTTGTATCTGATCGTGAAGAAGCTTTTTTTTTAACCATACAGTTTAAGAGAAAAGTTATTCTGTTGCCGAGACAACATGTAATCAAGCCGATGCACATACTGTGTGGGCGAAAACACACGAAATAGCCTGGGAACAAAAGATAAAGGATTTCAAAGGAAACCAATTGTGTGTAGCTCCGAAATATTTTAACCCTTTCACTGCTCCATACATAAATATAAGTTAATAATTTCAGTGTGACTCTGGATATATTGAGAAATTATTGTTGACAAGCGACATTGAAAAATCAAGCTGCATTGTAAATAATTAATTCTATTCCTGCTGTATGGTGTATAGGTTATTGTATCTATCCTTGTCTGTTCAGTAAATTAATAAAGCTCGTAAATCGAATATTTTTTTGTTTTTAAATACACAAACCTTTGTTTTCGTAAATCTTTCCTCTATAATGTAAATTTCAGACTTAATTTCTATTAACATGGCAAGGTAATGATGCCAAAGCCATGTTTTAAAAGAAGCTCTGCAATCCTGGGCCTGAACAGGAGAGAGATTAGACTCATGTTTGGATTGCAGACAGGCCATTGGAATTTCAAAAACACCTACATACAATGGGAATAACAGAAGAGGACCTTAAATGTAGGATCTGTGATGATGATGATGAAACTGCATCACATCTAATCTTCGAATGCATTGCATTGGAGAGTAAAAGGCACAGAACATTTGGGACAACCAGACCCAAAGAAATTGTGTTTAATAAAGAACTGGTAAAGGGTCTCCTTGCACTGTTCAAGGGCATTGGTTGGCTTTACTAGATATACAGAGAGCGATACCGCACAATAAACTTAGTTTCGGTGGGGGCAGTGGCGGGTTGGACCAAGACTGTTTTGGCTTACCTGAGAAAATCAAATCAAATCAATTTCAATTTCTATTCTTTGTTTTTTTACTGTCATATAAGATGATCTCGGATTTTGGTGCTTTTTTTATGATTCAACCATTGTCTTACCTGTGGAAACATACGGTAATTATCTACGACTGTGTGTACCTGAGCGAGATCAGAAAAAGGGGTTACGTACCTGTTGGAAGCATACAGGGGGTAGGCACTGCCCGGAGAGACGGGCGCGTGGTACGGCGACGGCGACATGCTGCGCGACCGGCGGTGCTGCGGCGGCAGCGGCTGCGCGTGCGGGCTGGCGTACACCGGCTGTGGCCGCGGCAGGACCGACGCGTACGCGCCGCCCCCACTCCTGCGGGCACAACACGAACCTCACAGCTGGGTGTGCAGTGTCTCACTTACAGCTACACTGACCTGCCAGAGCAATACGCCCACCTGCCTAATGCCTGTATAAACACATCTGGATGATAAAAGCAGCAGTTCCACTGGAGCCATGGATGACCTGTGTTGTGTGTCGGTAGGCCAAATTGTTGTGTTGTTGTAGTTCTTGCAGCACTAGCAAGTTGTTGTGTATCTACTGGCATGCATAGTGTGACGATACTGCTGGCCCTCTCATCTCAATGTTATTCTACGATACCGTCTGCGGCCGGACACGGAATCGTGTGGTTTAATAGTTATATATTTTGCGTGTGAAGTTACAAACGAAATAGCCAGCCCAGTAATCAGTGTAGGATAGTGTCTCAGTGATACTGTGCTTAAAACAAGTGATATATTTCATTAATTAAGAGATTTGTATAAGACGTTTCCAGACAGTTCTATAAACAATACTTCTGTCATCATACATTATTTCAATAAATAGACAGACGAAGGGTACAAAGTTTATGTAAATGACAATAAATAGCATTATATATAAGTTAGGCTCATAAACAAGTTCTGTTGACCAGCTAATTGTGCTAATTACTATAATAGTCGAGATTTGTATATTGTATTTCTTTGCATATATTTACTGACGTGAGATTTTGAACCTATTTTCAGATTTGCGAAGATAGTTGATAGTTCAATATATGTTGTGAACATGTATGATGTACTCATTAACTAATTAATTGACATTTAACATCGCACTTTGTTGTCAACAGGAAGATCAGAGATTTCGACTTAAAAAAATATGTGCCATGTAAAATTATTGTATGTATAGTTTTCATTTTATATTGTGATTATTTTTGTGTACATGAAATGTTTTTCTGTTATGTTTGTTAATTGTAAATCAATATGTTCAATTGTTATGAACAATGCGTAATGTAATGCCATTATTGCCGATGTTATATATTTGCCTCACCGCCTTGCGTGGGGGAGTTAGAGTTTGAGTCGTTTGTCAAGTGCTCTGGAATCTATGTGTTTTGAAATGGAAGTACTACAGTTCTGATGCTTTGTAATTTGTATATGTTTTGAAGCTGTAATGTTTTGGTGGAGAATAAGTTTGAATGAAAATTAAAGAAGAAGTCAAAAATTGTACCTACGAGTATTTATTTCTACCACGACGCCCCAGGAGAATAATGTTCCAGCGAGCAGAACCCCCATACATCGTAAAGTTGAAAAGCTGAGTATCGGTAGTATAAACTGTAATTACTCAAAAATATAGTAAAATATTATAATAGGGTTCTCATATTGTTTTTAATAAAATTCATGACATATTGAAAATGATTGTGTATAAAAGAATCCATTTGCATAATTACATTGTGATAATTAATTAATACGTCATATTGTCAACGATTTTTAATAACACAATAAATTATGCGCGGGTTTTTTAGCTCAGTGTATCTCAGTGTAAGTCAGTGTTAGATCAGTATCATCTCAGTGTCATCTTGATGCTATTGGAAATAAAGGTGGAACATAGCTGGAAGAAGATGTATCATTTAAAACACCCCTTCACAAATTTAGCTTAACTTCGAGGTTACTATAACGAGAAATTTATAATTAAATATGGCGATCACCCAGCTCAAATACGGGATCGTCATAAGGTCCACAGAACACGTGCAGATGTGCTCTGTCTGTGCTGCCAACCTCACACCCCCTGCAATGCGAGACGTGCGGAGATTGCCACTGTGGAGGGACTTTCCGGACACGTCGTATAAACTGCAGGACTGCCTCAGTTACCGCAACGTACGGCCGGCTGCAGCAGAACGGAGTGCTCACCCGGCAGTGGCGGTGGAGGCGACGGAGACGTCGGAGGCGGGCGCGGGGCCCGTCATGCCCAGGTAGCGGCGCTGCGCGGCCAGCTGCTCGCGCAGCATCTGCGTCTGCCAGTAGATCGCTTCCAGCTCGCGCCGGCTCAGCCGCACCGTCGCGTCCGGCGGCGGCGACACCGGCGACAGCGGCACGTGCTGCCGGCGCTGCGCCTGCTGCGGGGGCGTCGCCTGCTGCAGGCGGAAGGGGGAGGGGGCGAGTTAGGTGGACAGCTCTAGATCTAAACATGTGCTACAATTGCACTGCTATCAATCCAAAGTGGAACTAATAGAAGAACTGCAGATATCACAGCCAAATTAATGTGGAGACACCTCCACAGTCTAACATATACAGTCATGACACTGTGAATGATTTTTGTTATAAGCCGCGACAGTAGTGCTCCGAGCGACTGGCGACCTACGTTACTGAATACAGTATCTGAAGAGAAAGATTTCCAATCCGTGGTGTATCAGTTAGAAAAAATATTCCTTCAAACCGTCTTGACTGCAAACTTTTTATTGGTTAATGACGCGCTTCATCCTTTGGCAGGGCATCGTCAGATTATCTGCGTGACAAAATTTACACAAAATTACAAGGCGGAATTACAAACGGTTATAATGGTACATGGGCTTATTTTGTGTTAAGAAGACAGTATAAATGGTAAACAAAGCTTACAATGCGCTCTCCGTGGTGTGACACCGTAAGTTGTTATGGCGGTGCTTCTATTTTCCTGAAGAGTGTCAACAGTTTAAATTAATTTTGCCACACTTCTTACAACAGAGGATTACGTAGTGACATTAAAATCGGTAATAACACAGTCTAACACATACAGTCACGACACTTCTGCAGATTTTTGTTACACACTGCGACAGCAGCGCTCCAAGCGGCCGGCAAGCTAGGTTTCTGAAGACGATATTGCACGAGTGCAAATACTATCATTTACATTGATTTTAAAATACTTTTTACATTACAAAACACATGTAATGCCTTAAAATAGGTAATAAATTAAAAATAGCTCCACATTTCTCTTAAGTTTCCAAAGTCCCCTAGCAAGGTACGAAACGGTACATTACAGGATAGTTTATTTACAGCTGTCTTGTAACCTACAGGTTTCTGCTAAATAATTTCATTTGCTATTAAAAATAAAAAATAAAAAAAATGGCTAGGAAACATCAGAAGGCCTTTCCTTTGGCAGAAAGATGCGCCTTTCTACTCAGGTACGTTAAGGTTTCTTCACTACAATTCCAGTAGAATCAGTGAGTTTGAATGTAGCAAACGTATTTATAGAATGCAATATCTACAATATTTAACATACCAAATCAGCTACAACAGTTTTAGCTGAAGGAAAAACTTTACCATTGTGGCAACAGAAACGGCAAAAGCAATGAAACTGTTTTCCAACAGAGAAGAAGCCAATTCCACAGTTGTTGCTACAGCTGAACCACAAACGGCAAGAATAATCAAAACTTTGCCTTTTTAAGCTAAATTAACTACACTCAACATAATATGCACCTTTAAGAAAGACGTATGAGGTGTAATAATGTGCGAATCATTACACAACACACAGAATTGATACCCATCAAAGAACTGCCTGTCATAGTAAGAGAAGACATAATAGAAATTTATTATTCTTTTATGTTTATAGGGTACTTACTTCCAGCTGGTACTCACATTCCACACATCAATAATACAACTTACACGGTTCATGTGTGGAATACTCCTAACATGACAGAAGTTCTCAATGTGTACATTTAGCACGGCACAAATATTAAGAATCAGTTCACAGTCACTGTAGAAAAATTTTCTGCACAACACAGAAGAACTTTAACATAATTGTTCATAATCATAGTTCATAGTGACGCAGACTGTGCCTCCTATTAAACAAGACTCATTACATGGTACAAATGCTCACCTATTTATACTATCTGAATTATGATTTTGAAAATTATGAATTGTTAATTAGGTTCATTAAATTAATTACAATGGAAAAGTAAACTATTACATGCAACTGGCTATAGTTAAGGTAGCATAAATAATACTGAGTAAATTGAAATATATGTCTCAGTTATATTAATAGAGCTCTATTTCCAAATATATTTTAATAGGGTTATCAACAATATTTCTGGAATAAATGGCAATTATACAGAAAATAATGAAAGAGTAATATTCCTAACATTAATTGTGAAACATAATAATACATACTTAAATATTATGCAGATATAATTTACTTAGCCTTGTCAGAAATGCTAATTAGCATACTATCTGACTTATTACAAAATTCCTCTGACATGAACTCATTAATATTTACTAATTAAACAACTCTCTGCAACACCAAATAATATCAAGTAACTTCAGCTAGTCATATTAGAAAAAAAAAGTTTTGGTAAACAAAATGATAGACGAATTACATTTGTACCTATTATCATGCAACACTGTGTAGTATCCCTGCTACCCATAACTTTTAAGTTGGAGTAAATTCTGTGCTTTTGTATGTCATAATATGACAAAGATGGCACATTGAGAACATGTGGTAGCGGAATACACAATATCTCTATGCAAAATTCAAAGTAGTTGTGTTTTTTTTTAACTTTACGGTGTAAAAAAAAAAAAAAAAAAAAAAAAAAAAAAAACCATACTTCATGATTGATACAATGTAGCACTACATGCATGAAAGTTCAAAAGCTAACCACAAACACAGCAACAAAGGGTGAAATCCAGGTGTATCAATCAAGAAAACTACTTGTGGCAGCTTCTAACGGCACTTTACGCAACTTCCTGAAGCTTTGCTTCTGAATCTAGTAAAAGTCGCAGGCGTAATTTAGAGCCCTAAAACGAAAAAAAGTGTGGCATGCATTCGAGTAAATATGGTAACTTGGGGGTAGTCTTATAGGCCAGATATATGCTTAAACTATAAAATATTGATGAAAATTTGTATCTCGTCTTATCTGAAGGTCATATTATCTGCGGAAATATACGGTATATATTATATGTGAATATGTTGTCCTAATACATTCTGACAATACATGTGCGTCTATTCCGAAAGAACAGATGTTACTTCTGATCCTGCAGTTGTTATTGTTTCATTTTCACAGAATGTATGACTTCAACTGCGAATGAGCAATGCTGAAAATATGTACCCATCTGGGAATCAAACTCGGGTCTGCTGCTCTTTCTAGGCAGTAGTGCTGACGCCTACACCGCTGGGGACACAGTGATCACCGCACCTGCAATGACTACCTAAGCACGCCTCCCGGGAGGGTGAAGCTGGATATGTGTATATGACGGGGCACGGTTAGGTAGTCCTTGCAGGTGCAGTGACCACTGTGTCCCCAGTTGTGTAGGGGTCAGCGCAACTGCCTAGAAACCAGGAGACCTGAGTTAAATTACCGGCTGGGTACACATTTTCAGCTTTGCCCATTCACAGTTGAAGTCATACATTCTGTGAATATGCTAAAATTAAGTATTTGGTACTGGTATCAAACGTTTCAATTGAATTTGATGGTATCAGGTTCTCAATATTTTTTAGTGGATTGTTTGTTACGTTATAACTGGTATCAGGAGGTTTAGTAATACAAGCAGATGGGAATAAATCCCAACATGCTTCATTACAGACTGCCTGCACTGAAGGGCGATACACCACACACTTCCACACACGTCGCTGCTCGAGAGAGGAATAGGTGTAGACTCACCGCCAGGTTGGTGTAGACGGGCTCCCTGGTGACCTTGATGGCGGCCGACACGGGCACGAGGGCGGGCGGCGACTGCGGCAGCTGCTGGATGCGGCCGTAGCGGCGCTGCCAGTCGGCGGTGCTGGGCGGCGCCGACATGCGGCCCGACGGCGGGGGCAGCGCCTGTGGGGGAGGCAGAAGGCTGGGGTCAAGCGCCGTGCCAACTGGCGGGTCGTGCACACGTGAAAAAAATTGCACTGGTGTGTTTTACGGCCCACTTTAGGCTTGTAGTTTTATAACTTTTTGCAAACATTTTGGACCAAAATAATAATCTAAATAATAAAAAATTAAGTAATAAGAGTGTCTGAAACCCTTTTAGGAAAAAATAATATATGAAATAAATTGCAGTTTGCAATGTTATGGCTTCACTGTATTCGGTTTAGATGGAATACCAAACTGTGGTGAATGAAAATTTGTTCCCGGCCGGGATTCGAAACCGGGATCTCCTGCTTACTAGGCAGACGCATTATGGACAGAGACAGACATACATCCCAAAATCGCCGTTATTTTTGCGAATATCTTTGAAACTATACGAGATGTGTGAAAAAAAAAAAAAAAAAAAAAAAAAAAACATAAGAGAACAAAGTTGTAGAGAATTTTCCCCTCTACAAATTTGGTTATTCAATTTTTGTGTCAAATAAATAGTTAAGCCGTTATTTTCATTTAAATTTTGAGCTGTCAAAAGCCAATCGCAAAGGCCCTCTGTTAGTGTTACTCCCGTAACCTAAAGTGGGCCAAAAGGAAGGTGCAACCGAACTGAGCACAACTGCATCACGGCTCTGTTTAACAGTACGGAAAGGACCCTGTGGTGTTCCTGTGTGACGTCACACACAGTAGACAGCTGACTGTGCGGTTGCTACGAGATACCGGTGAGCTACACGATTGTGGCCTCCTCCACCTGACGTCACACTGGATTGCTGCTCCCGTCGCTCTCAGTGGTGTTTCCCTGTTTTGCAGAGCACGTGTGAACTACATTCGCACGATAGCACATAACATGTCATGTGTGCTAGTCACTCTACAACCGTTGACCAAACTGGATGAAAGCGACACACATGACATACTAATTTAAACAGCATTGTAAATAGAAATTTACAGACCCTGAGACTGTTTTACATCTCAAAAATGTCAGAGACATTAAAGATGAAGGTGAAGCAGTGAATTAAAATTTGTGATGTGGCCGGTACTCAAACCCGTACCTCCGTGCTTACTAGGCAGACATCTCAACACTAGAGCACCGCACCACTAGCAATTAACCCAGATGACCGTGACATCCTTCGAGAAGGATGTTGTTTCGTTGTTTTTTCTTTTTTTTTTTAACATTTAAAGTAAATTGTTTCCTTTTGGCAGGAAACACTTACTCCTGCATTCGTTGGTAGAATACTTAGAAGATGCAACAGTGGTACTAAAGAAACTGCCAACACTACACTTTTGCGTCCTATTCTGGAGTACTGCTGCGCATTGTGGGATCCACACCAGGTGGAACTGACAGATGATTTAGAGAAAGATCAGAGAAGGGCAGCTCGTTTTGTATAATCACGATATAGGAGAGAGAGTGTCACACAAATTATGCACGAGTTGAGGTGGAAATCATTAAAACAAAGGCGTTATTCTTGCGATGGGATCTATTTGTGAAATTTCTTTTAGCAACAGTCTCTTCAGTATGTGAACATATTTTTTTAGCACCCACATCCATAGGAAGACATGATCATCTAAATAAAATAAGAGAAATCAGATCAAAAATGGAAAGTTTTAGGTGTCCTTTTCCCCCCGCAAGCTATTAGAGAATGGAACTGTAGAGAAACATCATAAAAGCAGTTCGATGAGCCCTCTGCCGTGCTCTTCAATGTGACTTGCAGAGAACCCATGTAGCTGGAGGTGAGAACTGTAATGAAACGGCATGAGCAATTCATTAGTGTAGTACAGATAACATTCTTTAGTGAAGACCATGATACCATATTCCTACCTTACAGACTGATACCAATTCCATTCCTTTTGTTCCAACTACTCCAATTCCACTATTACATGGTATTTGTGGCATGACTTGAATTTATATGTAATTAATTAACCTCAAGAAGTCATTATACTAACCAAAACAATTATCAAACAGTATAATCATACTTCCTGGCAGATTAAAATTGTGTGCCGGAACCGGGACTCGAACCTGGGACCTTTGCCTTGCCCATAAAAGGCAAAGGTCCCAGGTTTAAGTCCCGGTTCCGGCACACAATTTTAATCAGCCAGGAAGTTTCATATCAGCGCACACTACGCTGCAGAGTGAAAGTTTCATTCAGTATAATCATAAATTTTGAATAATGAACTAATTATACAATGTGGAACTTTCTAGAAGTCTGTATTGTATCTCATAGTCAATATTAGTAAAATTGGACTAATTACCAGGTAACAACCATGAATATTAAGCAACTGCAAATTAAAAATCATAAAACATACACAAACCAACTCTGTAAATATGGTACACTCAATTACAAATATATAAATTAAAAATGTAATTTTGTGTCTGATTAGACAAATTAAATTGCACCTCATATTTAAATGATATTTGCAATATTAAAGTCATATAAAAGCTAATTTACTAACTGAAACAAATTCAGACAAACTGTATTATTATTGTATATAGAAATCTGTGATAATACTAATTGAATTATTTAATTAAGAATAACAATAAGAGTAATTGTTCAAATACTTTATAAGGATGGTATTTTTCACCAAGTTTTGATGTTTGGTTTAGATTTTAGTCTGAGTTGTGTCCTGTTGAAGTGTTGTTGTAACTGAGTTCTGTTGAAGTTCTATAGTCTGAAATTAACTTATGGGTGACATCAAATTAATTTGTTTTAATTCACATCTCTGAAATTCATTTTTAGTTGAATATAATTCAAAAGAAATTCTAATTAACTCAGATATAAGGGCAGTAGAAGCCTTATAGAACTTACCATAGGTGGCCTGGCCTGCAGAACCCTGTGCACCTCCGCACTTCCGGGAGACATGTCGGCAGCATCCACCACATCCGCAGGCTTCTGCCATTGCTGCTGCTGCTGTTGTTGTTGCTGCTGCTGCTGTTGTTGCTTCTGATGCTGTGAAGAGGACACCACCGTGGCTGTGGACGAGGACGACGGCGAGCTAGCGTCGATGCTCCGCGACGACTGCACCGTGTCGGCGCCGTCCGACGCGACGCTGCCCCCGCGGACGCGCTGCGCCGGCAGCCGCCCGGGCCGGGTGGCATCTGTATCCGGTAGTGCGTCCTGCTCGTGGATCAGAACCGTGCCCCAATTACTTACACATTCAGAGCAATGGGTATGGCTGGCCGCGGTGGCCGAGGAGACTGAGGCGCTCCAGTCATTGTCTGCACGGCCACTACGGTCAGGGGTTCGAATCCCCCCCTCGGGCATGGATCTTTGTGCCGTCCTTAGTATTAGCTAGTTCATAAGTAGTTTGTAAGTTTAGGAACTGATGACCCCATAAGCTTAACAAACATTTGAACATTTTGCAATGGGAATGTGCTACCAGTTGATGGTGATATTCGCAAAAATACTGCTCGGGGAAAATACACGGGGAGGTGAAACTGATATGGACACTTCATCTCATTGCAATGGCACCAATGTGTACATGTTAACACTGATAAGGAGACAACACGTATATCAGGTTTTAGAATTTCTTTATACCAGGTGATCAAAAAGTCAGTATAAATTTGAAATACTTAATAAATCATGCAATAATAATGTAGATAGAGAGGTAAAAATTGACCCACATGCTTCAAATGTCATGGGGTTTTAGTAGAGAAAGAAAAAAAAAGTTCTCAAAATGTCCGACAGTTGGTGTTTAATCTGATCAGAAAAGCAATAATTAACATAACAAATTAAGACAAAGCAAAGATGATGTCCTTTACAGGAAACGCTCAATATTTTCACCATAATTTCTCAACAGTAGCTGTAGTCGAGGAATAATGTTGTGAACAGCACTGTAAAGCATGCCTGGAGTTACGGTGAGGCAGTATCAGTTCCGATCGGAAGATTAACTTGAATGCCAGTCTTGTTCAAACAACTGTATTACAGCACTGGTGCATACACTGTTAACGAAATATTCAACACCAGATTAATTGAGGGTAAAACCTATGACCTAGATTTTAGTAGTGAAAGCTTGTCATCTGCTGCGACTCTCATTAATATTTTTACTCCATCCTGTTCTTTCTTTTTTTTTTTTTTTTTGCTAGTAAAACCCCATGCCATCCCAAGCATTTACTTTATGTGAAGTTCAGAACTCAAATAACAGTCAGCCCAGCTGAAGGCACGTTGGACCCACCTGCCTGCCGTGGTGGTAGGACTGCGGCTGTGACGCCTGCTGCCTCGCCCTGTTGGTCTGCTGGACGGTCTGGTAGGCGCCGGCCGAGGCATTCGCGGGAACCTGTCCAAACAAGTTAAGCGGCGCCTCAGTCACTGCCAGCACATCATCTGTGTTTAGACACACACACACAAACATTCATCGTTCATTGCAGTTTGTCACGGTTCCCAAGTGCTCTACACACATCTACACAGTAATCTCATCCGCTCCACACACGGTGAATGATGTCAAGAGTAACAGAGTAAGTAGCCTGTCTGAATGTCTGCTTTAAAGCATGAATGTAGCTGTGAGTAATGTAGTGAGCAATCTGGGTGCACCTACATACAACTTGGCAAAGTACTTAACATCGGTACTCAGCCCCTTTGTTGGTAAATCACATTTCCAAAACAATGGATTTTATTTCCCGACTGAAGTCCTTGAGGCTGGACCCGTCAGATTTACTTGTTAGTTTCGACGTTGTTTCCCTTTTCACACAGGTCCCTTTGGATGAATCTCCGAGTCTAATCGGCAAAAGGTTGGATGGTGAGCTGGTGAATCTCTGTCAACATGTTCTTACATCCACATACTTCTCATTCAATGGAAACTTTTTTGAACAGAAGAACGGTGTAGATATGGGGAGCCCTCTATCACCCATAGTTGCCAACTTATATATGGAAGACTTTGAGGACAGGGCCCTGAAAACCTCTGCTTTGCAATCTACGTGTTTTTGGCATTACGTCGATGACGTGTTCTTTATCTGACCCCACTGACATGATACGCTTGACCAAGTTTTGGACCACTTCAACTGCCTTCATTCTAATATTAAATTTACTATGGAGATAGAAGGGGATGGGAAGCTCCCATTTTTGGACGTAATGGTTTATAAAAAAACATGATGGCACCCTGGGACACACAGTTTATAGAAAACCAACATATAACGACTGGTATTTGCATGCCGAGAGCTGCCATCCATCATTCCAATTCAACAGTGTCCTTAAAACCCTGGTTCATAGGGCATATGCCATCTCAGATGCAGATGAACTTGAACATCTGAAGACCATCTTTAAAGAAAATTGTTATTCTGCCAAACAAATTCATCAGGCCATGGAGTTTGGACCATCGCCAGAGGTACACGAAGGGGAATATAAAGGGATGGTGTTCATTCCCTATGCTGGGGGCATCTCTTTGAAAGTTGGAAGACTTTTAAAAATCTTTAATAGAGAGTGTTTTTCACCCTCCCGGCAAAATTAGAGCACTGCTTGGCTCTGTAAAAGATGACCTAGGTCTTAGGAAGCTGCGTGTTTATAGAATACCTTGCCAATGCAGCAAGGCGTACATCGGCCGATCTGTCCACACTATCAAAGATAGATGCGTGGAACATTGTCGCCACACGAGACTGCTGCGGCCTGAAAAATCTGCTGTGGCAGAACACTGTTTAACTGAGGGACACAAGATGGAATTTGATGAGTCCCTCATAATTGCTAACATCTCCGGTTTTTGGGACAGTGTCTACAAAGAAGCAATTGAAATTAGATTGGTGGACAATCTGATTAACTGATACAAGGGTTTCCTCTGAGCAGATCGTGGAACCCGCTTTTAGAAAACATCAAATTGCAATGTTCTTTGACAAAGCGAGCACCAGTGCTTGATCAACTATAATCGATATATCGTTGCACCGATATCCCACTAGGGGCGACGCCACTAGTACACACTCCGTATGTAGTAACCTTGGAAGGTGGCGCATGCGCCGCACACACGCGTGACGCCTATACAGGACGGAGAATACAGCTCTAACCTCAGTACCTCAGTACTCCAGCGTTCCTGAGGGTGGCAAACAGTTGGATCGCCGAAATATCGGATCAGTTTGTTCTTAGTATCCGGCAGCATACCTGGAAGGACTATCAAGATTTACTACACTGGAAAAGCCTGGGAGGTTAAACCCTCGTTCAGCTTGCAATATCTTGAAAGCTACTTTCATTAATTACAGCTAATCCATTCATTCGACATTTGCACATCAATTGTTGACACACAGTTTTGTTTAGTTAACAATTCTTTAGTGAATATGGTAATTGGTGGGGGTGGGGAGTATATATAGAATCCAGAGCCCACTCTATAAAGACAAATCTGGCTCTGGAACGGGATATGCAACACTCAGTTTCACAACATGGGATTATTTGTGGAACAAGTGGACTTCAGACCTTGTAAGATGACAGTTTAATTTATGTGAGGACATAAAGGGCCATGGCGAATGTTGCTGTGTTTAGAACAGCAATGTGGCGGATTTAAGTGAACTGTTGAAACAGTAACTTCTAATTACTACATCCAGTGTGCTACAATGTCATCAGCTATGAAATTTAACATAGCTCACTTATTATGACAAATGTTGTATGACACACTTTCCTTATTTCTATTAACTGTACTGTTAATAGAGATCTGGGGTTGGGTGTAGTTCTACTCATCAGGTGAATTTTTTGTCATTAAAGACAAACTGCCAAAGAACAAATGTAATGAGTGTTGATTTAAAAAAGAGAGAGAGAGAGAGAGAGAAAGAGAAGAGAAGAAACCAAACTAGATTTCAGAGTGAATGGCAGAATTACAGAAAGCAACAAAACTCCATTGAACAGGTAAGGCACCAGAATCATTACAGTTAAGTCCAACTTTTCAACAACATAGAGGTGACACCACAAATGCACTCTGGTGGGTGTTCTGTGCATAATAGAGCTACGTATATTGAATGATTTACTCACACACAGTGTTGCCAACTTGGTGGATTTCCACTAAATCTGGTGGTTTCTATCTTCCCTTTAGTGGCGAAATATGGCAATACTGCCAACAAGGTTTTCCAGGTGCGGCCTTATATGCCCCAGCGTGGCAGCACTATGCATGAGGGTCACAGATGTTAGTCAGCAGGAAAGAGGTATGTACACTTACATGCGCGCGCCCCCGTGGTGGAAACAATCAGCTATTCGATTCGCCTATCGATGTATGCTTGGCGGCAGCAGTACTGTGACGACGTCTTTGCAATTTCATTACATTTAGAGCCGAGTTCCGTGCCTTATCTAAATTAAAACCATTGTCTCTATTTATTAAGTTTTCTGCTAATCTAATTTCTATTGCTTCCTTAAAAATGGAATTCCAGAAGGAAGAGGTCGGAGTTAAAATTCTCACGTAACTGTAGTTCATAGAGTGTCCCGTACTGATACAATGTTCTGCCACAGCTGACTTGTGTGGTTGTAACAGACATGTGTATCTTCAGTGTTCAATGCACCTTTCATGAACAGTGTGAGTTGTCTGACCTATATAAGAATTTTCACAGATTTCACAGGGAATCTGATATACACCTCCCTTACAAAGTAACAAGTCATCCTTCACAGAACCGAGTAGGGCTGCAATTTTCAAAGGAGGTCGGAAGATCACTTTGACATTATGTTTTTCTAGTACTCGACTGATCTTCGACGAAAGAGCACCCACGTAAGGCAAAAATGCTCTTGATCTGAACACATTGCTTTCTTCGTCTTGTGGCTGACATATTTGCATATTAGGTTTCACATTGAATGTGCTACAGATTTGTTGCTCAGTATATCCATTTGCTTTGAAAATCTTATTCAAGTGTTTGAGTTCCTCCTGTAAGTTGTCACTATCGGATATATGATGTATCCTGTGCACCAAAGTCTTGAGATCGCCTACTGTTTGCAAAGGGTGATGGCAGCTACTGGCCTGTAAATACAAATTTGTATGTGTAGGTTTACGGTAAACACGTTAATTAGAACCAGACAAATCAGCTGTGGCAGAACATTGTATTAGTACAGGTCACTCTATGAACTACAGTTACGTGAGAATTTTAACACCGACCTCTTCCTTCTGGGATTCCATTTTTATGGAAGCAATAGAAGTTAATAAACAGAGATAATGGTTTTAATTTAGATAAGGCACGGAACCGGCTCTAAATGTAACAAAATTGCAAAGACGTCGTCACAGTACTGCTGCCGCTGAGCATACATTGATAGGTGAATCGAGTAGCTGATTGTTTCCACCATGGAGGCGCACGCATGTAAGTGCACATACCTCTTTGCCGCCGACCAACATCTGTGACTCGCATGCGCAGTGCCTCCGCACTGGGGCATATAAGGCCGCGCCTGGCACCTTGTCGGCAGTCTTGCGGCTCACCCTGAAGATGGCCGGACATTACTCGGACGAAATATTGGAGGAAAATGAATTCGCACGGTAGCATGCCCGAAACTTACTGGATTATACAATACGCTGCAAAAAGTTGAAAATGCACAACATTAAGTATGTTTTAGAAACAAATTTCTCAGCTTTGCAGCTTGGAAGGAAAGTGTGAAATAAAGAAGCTTGCTAGGCCAACACCTGAGCTCGAGTTGAAGCAAGTGTAAACAAGCCAATGTAAGACATTCTGCAGATCTTTGAACACAAAAATATTTAAAGAGGTGGGGGGGGAGGGGAAAACTGGGGCACTTTCCCCCCAGCGCCACTCACAGAGGTGCACCAAATTGTATCTTTGGACACTGAGCAGAGGGGGGGGGGGGGGCGGGGCCACTGTCAAGATCTGGCACTCAAAGAAGTAAACCCCCAGACATCTGAGGCACTGGTCGCCACTGCATACAAACATAATGACGGCGCAGGAATCCACGATTTTACAGTTTAATTCTTCAGTGTAAATAAAAGCTACAAATGAGATAGGGACACAAGAGTCATTAGACATGGGACAGGTCACCAAACGACAACAGACGGGACAGAACGGGACACACGGAGAGCGGGAACGCACTCTACCTCTACCGCGAGTCCCGGCAGCGTCACCGGCCGCAGGGCGGATGGCCTGCCGGCCGGCGGGCGACGGATCACTCTCGGCTGCACGTCGATGGTGACGACCTGCCACTCCGCGTCGGGGTCCGTTTCCGGAGATTCCTGCGGCACCTGCGTCCATACACCGTGAGTGGTGTCAGGGAGTCGAGAGAAATGCAGCTAGCACATTTTCCAGAATGTGTAAACAGAAAGGGGTACTGCCGCACCTTCAAGAGTGCCTGGCATTAACTGAGGTCCGTGCGTATGAGCTGGATGAAGTACGTGTCAGAGGAATGGTTGAGAATAGGTAATTGAGTAGCTGGCTTGCTTACCAAAAATGACAAAACGTAAGGAATAGTTTTGCCAAGCCAAACGTCGAGAACAGAAATCATAATGCGAGGTCCTCAGCCGTGGATGACCAGTTCAATTAATTTCCAAGAGGTCAACTGTGTAGGAACAAAACTACAGTATGTGTATGTGTGTGTGTGTGTTTTTCTTTCTGACCAATGATTGAGAGCTATCAAGTTTATTTATGTCTTATATTTATGCCTTTCCGTGACTCATCGGACATCTAGTAAGCAACCTAAGTTTCACGAAAATATTGTTGAAACCTAACTAGAACTTCTATTGTTTGATTTTGCAATTTTCTTTGTCATGTATCTCAGCCTTAAATGTGCATTTTCCAAAATGTACAGTGATATAACAGGGATATTTTACAACCATTAACACACGTTCCAACTCTGCATTTCCGAAAAATAGATTTAACTGTTGGTAACTTTACTCAGGTGCAGTATTCTCCCACTTCCCTTATTGTTTACCCATTTCTTGTTTCCCCCATATAGTCAGTCAGTAATTTCTGTTTTAACTATCAATAGTCGAAATTCTCTCACAGACATATCTCTAAAACTTTCCTTATAATAAATAAATAAATGAATACACACACACACACACAATCGCAAGCTTTCGCAACCCAGTTGCGTCTTCAGGCAGTAGGGAAGGAGAGGGAAAAGGAAATGATGAGGGTTTTAAGGAAGGGGGTAAGGAGCCATTCCAATCCCGGGAGAGGAAAGACTTACCTTGGGGGAAAAAATGGAGGGTAAACAAATGCACACATGCCCACACAGACACAAGTACACCTAGGCAGACATACTGTAGAAAGCAAAGAAGTTAAGTTATAGAAGTTAAGAAGTTAGACAGAGATACCACTTGAGGCAGAGGCTCTGTCCAGAGAACTGATGCAAAGATGTTAAGAAGGTGGGTGGGAATTCAAATTTAGCGGAGGTTGAGACCAGGTGGGCAACGGGAAGAGAGAATATGCTGAAGGGCTAGTTCCCATCTCCGGAGTTCTGAAGGATTGGTGTCAGTGGGAAGTATCCAGATAACCCGGACGGTGTAGCACTGTGCCATGATGTGCTGGCCGTGCACCAATGCGTGTTTAGCCACAGGGTGATCCTCGTTACCAACAAACACTGTCTGCCTGTGTCCATTCATGCGAATGGACAGTTTGTTGCTGGTCATTCCCACATAGAACGCTTCACAGTGCAGGCATGTCAGTTGGTAGATCACGTGGGTACTATCGCAAGTGGCTCTGCCTTTGATCGTGTACACCTTCCGGGTTACGGGACTGGAGTAAGTGGTGGTGGAAGGGTGCATAGGGCAGGTTTTACAACGGGGGCGGTTACAAGGGTAGGAGCCAGAAGGTAGGGAAGGTGGTTTGGGGATTTCATAGGGGTGGACTAGGAGGTTACGGAGGTTAGGTGGGCGGCGGAAAGACACTCTCGGTGGAGTAGGAAGGATGTCATGAAGGACGGATCTCATTTCGGGGCAGGATTTAAGGAAGTCGTATCCTTGCTGGAGAGCCACATTTAGAGTCCGCTCCAGTCCCGGAAAGTATCCGGTGACAAGAGGGGCACTTCTGGGATTCTTCTGTTGAAGGTTCTGAATTTGGGGGGATGAGGTGGTAGCTCTGGCAATTTGTTTCTCTACCAGATTAGGAGGATAGCCGCGGGATGTGAAAGCTGTTAGTAGGTTGTTGGAGTACTGGTTCAGAGCTTCAGGACTGGAGCAGACTCGTTTGCCACGAAGACCTAAGCTGTAAGGAAGGGAACGTTTGATATGGAATGGATGACAGCTGTCATAATGCAGGTACTGTTGTTTATTGGTAGGTTTGATGTGGACGGATGTGTGGAGTTGGCCGTTGGACAGATGGAGGTCGACATCGAGGAATGTGGCATGGGATTTGGAATAGGACCAGGTGAATTTGATGGGACCAAAGGAGTTGAGGTTGAAGAGGAAATTCTGGAGTTCTTCTTCACTGTGTGTCCAGATCATGAAGATATCATCAATGAATCTGTACCACACTTTGGGTTGACAGGCTTGGGTATCCAGGAAGGCTTCCTCTAAGCGTCCCATGAATAAGTTTGCGTACGAGGGGGCCATCCTGGTTCCCATGGAATCCCAGAAGTGCCCCTCTTGTCACCGGATACTTTCCGGGACTGGAGCGGACTCTAAATGTGGCTCTCCAGCAAGGATACGACTTCCTTAAATCCTGCCCCGAAATGAGATCCGTCCTTCATGACATCCTTCCTACTCCACCGAGAGTGTCTTTCCGCCGCCCACCTAACCTCCGTAACCTCCTAGTCCACCCCTATGAAATCCCCAAACCACCTTCCCTACCTTCTGGCTCCTACCCTTGTAACCGCCCCCGTTGTAAAACCTGCCCTATGCACCCTTCCACCACCACTTACTCCAGTCCCGTAACCCGGAAGGTGTACACGATCAAAGGCAGAGCCACTTGCGATAGTACCCACGTGATCTACCAACTGACATGCCTGCACTGTGAAGCGTTCTATGTGGGAATGACCAGCAACAAACTGTCCATTCGCATGAATGGACACAGGCAGACAGTGTTTGTTGGTAACGAGGATCACCCTGTGGCTAAACACGCATTGGTGCACGGCCAGCACATCTTGGCATAGTGCTACACCGTCCGGGTTATCTGGATACTTCCCACTGACACCAATCCTTCAGAACTCCGGAGATGGGAACTAGCCCTTCAGCATATTCTCTCTTCCCGTTGCCCACCTGGTCTCAACCTCCGCTAAATTTGAATTCCCACCCACCTTCTTAACATCTTTGCATCAGTTCTCTGGACAGAGCCTCTGCCTCAAGTGGTATCTCTGTCTAACTTCTTAACTTCTATAACTTAACTTCTTTGCTTTCTACAGTATGTCTGCCTAGGTGTACTTGTGTCTGTGTGAATGTGTGGGCATGTGTGCATTTGTTTACCCTCCATTTTTTCCCCCAAGGTAAGTCTTTCCTCTCCCGGGATTGGAATGGCTCCTTACCCCCTTCCTTAAAACCCTCATCATTTCCTTTTCCCTCTCCTTCCCTACTGCCTGAAGACGCAACTGGGTTGCGAAAGCTTGCGATTGTGTGTGTGTGTGTGTGTGTGTATTCATTTATTTATTTGTGATGCTGTCACACCTGTGCTCCTTCGCCTGGTGAGTAATCTTCGTCTATTTTTTATATTTTATTTTTCCTGCTAGGAATTTTTCGTCTTAATATTTCCTTATAATAATATATACTACTCCCAATTAATGTTCGTGCTTCTCCAGTCTTTGGAAATGCATGAGGCTGTGAGGGAAATGTTTGTTTATTGGTCAATACAGCCAACTTAAAGATGCACTCATGTCATACTCATTTGCAGTTGTTTTTATACTGTATAAACACACGGACGTAATAACTCAAAAAAGCAGATTACAGAGATGTTGATGTTTAAACAAAAGTGTTTCTTCAGTTATTTGTCAATTGACTCACATGACACCAGATTTCATGACACTTCAAAAGGAACAGTACTGATAGATTGCTTAAGTTGTCGGAAATTGAAAACAAAGGAAAGTCAAATGTATCGCTCTTTGCTATCATCTTTGTTTTTCCATAATAGCTACTGTCAAGAGTTACTGCATATTTTTGTTTGCTTTTAAAGTGAATCAGTTTTCATTATGTGCTCTTGCAGTGGAAATGAGGATTAAAGATAACTTCTTTTGGTAACACCAATGAAAAGTTATTTGTCCATTGATGTAAAAATGCATCAGATATGATTTTATTAAATTTTGCCTTTGCTTAAACAATTACCATATTTTCCGGCATATAAGACGCATTTTTCTAATTATGAAAATTGGCCCAAAAACTTGATACTTCCTATAGACCAGTTGTCAGTTAAGATAGGTACCTAGACGTTCCATTTCTTTTCAAGGGATTTCAGAAAATGGTGTAAAATGCTGGAAATAATGTTTTAAGTGGGGGGAAAATTTGCTTTAAGTTTCTCTCTTACATTTCCATAGTTTATATTTGATATATGTTCATAAAATGCACCAAAATACCTATCAGGAGCTTCATTATGTAGTAAAGGTTATCTGAATTTTGTACTATTTTTAGTGGCAAGCGTAACTGAAACTGGTAACTTCATAGGAAGTAGAAACTTTGGACGTCATTTCATTCATCATAATTAATTTTTTCAGCAATCCTGTAATGGTGCAGTGTCATTCATTATTTGAATAATGAAACACAGCCCATGCATTTTTCCATGTCTCACCTGATGATATCTGAGAATGCATTTGCATTCTCAAGTGCAAATATGTACAGAAGTATTTTTTGTGACATCTGCACAGCATCTGTGTCTCACAGTTGTCATCTGTTTGAGGCTATAACTAACTGTACCCCACACAGTCACTGGGCAATACACAGGCGCAAATCGTCCATCATTCTCACAGTTTACGGAATATCACACAAATACTTACACAAATATTTGCACTTCTCAATAAATTCTCAAAACTCGTCATTTTAAACATGAAAACCCCCCTACTCCTCATGCGATCTGATACTCGGTAGTTGATGGGAGCAAGCTTTACAACGCTCTTGTCAACGATCCCACCATAGTTGTCGCTCACTGTAAACAGTGATAGGCGAAATAACTGTTCGAATAAGCGCAAACTGTCAAGAAACTTTAATGTGTAAAGTTTATGAACGCTACTTGAAGTCACTGCCTTAGATATTTGATGTACATGAACAAATATATTATAATTATATTGCAATAGGTGTAAGACGTGTAAATAAATAATAAAAATAAAGGAATAAAAATAACATAAAAGTCTTAAAAGTGGGGTGCATCTTATATGCCAGTGCGACTTATATGCCAGCAAATATGGTATATAACAAAAAATACTGAAACGTGAAATGCAAAGCCAGTAGGTTTTGACATACTGCTCTTGAATTTACTCCGCAAATGAGCCTTATTAATAGCATTACAGACTTAAATCTTTCTCTCAGCTTGTAGTGCTACCCCAAAATATGGTAAACGAGTAAAAGTAAGCAAAGTATTTTTTTTTTTTTATGTTTACATCCCCATTGTCATCCAGTCCAAGGAAATGCATATAGTTGTGCCACGTTACTGTGACTATATCTCCCCTATTCTCACTTACAATCGTGGCCAGATTTCAGTCAACTCCCTTAAAGCTGTCACCAAAAGCTGAGTGCCCCAGCTCTGCACCGTTCCTCACCTGTCGGTACACCGGCTGTGCCGCAGCTGCCGACGGCGCGGCGGCCGGCCGGTGCTCGGAAGCCGGAGACGAGCCGCGAGCGGCACGCTCGATCGCTTCCAGCTGCTGGCGCGTGGCCGGCAGCGACGACATGGGCGGCAACGACTGGTAGCGCTTCTGGTGGCGCCGGCCGGCGAAGTCTGCCTCTGTGGGGGCCCCACTCCTGTAAATGGGACCAGACCGGTCAGTGTCGCAGTGCTTCATTCTGCCCGACTGCAGGCAATCCATTGGCATGAAAAGCTACACACCTGTCAACATATTGGTCTCAACATTCAAATACAAATTAAGAAACCCTGAGATGGTTTCTCGTCTCAAATATGTTCATGATATTTAAGATGAAGCTGAAGCAATAAATTAAAATTTTTGATGCGGCCGGGAATCGAACACGGACCTCCATGCTTACTAGGCTGATGTCTTACCATTAGACAACCACACCCCGAACTATAAAGGTGCCTCGGAATCGTCTAACTATGATTTCCCTCCACGTCACAAACTTTAATTCAGCTTCTATGTAATGAATTACAATTTTTTCTGCTTGAATTGCACTTTTTCTGTTATACTTCACTTGGAGTAGTAAAACCTATGAAAGTTTAATGTGTTGTACTCAAGCATATAACTTCCATAAAACTAAGCTAAACTCCATCTGATAGGCCTCAAGGGGCCCACTGGATACCGAATAGCCGCCATGTCATCTTCTGCCTGAAGGTGCCGACGGATGTGGTATGGAGGGGGATGTGGTCAGCGCCCCCCACTCACAGCCATTCTGTCAGTTTTCATGGCCGGAACCGCTACTTCAACATCAAGTAGCTCCTCAGTTAGCCTCATAAGTGGTGAGTGCACCCTGCTGGCCAACAGCACTTGGCAGACCTGGACAGTTATCCGTGCAAGTGCCAACCAAGCTCGAGAGTGCTTAACTTCGGAGATGTAACAGGAACCGGTGTATCCACTTGTGGCAAGATCATTGGCAAATAACTTCCCGGTGTCATAAAATGCACTTAGAATGCCAGCATATAGTTTTTTTCATGACGTATAAATGTGGGTAGTGACTTGAGGATTGATGGGAAGTAACAAAGGCAAATCATGGGTCAGGTGCAAAAAGATGGTGAGAAAGTTATTTTTTACTTTTGTTTTGTAATTGAATTTGGTGTATATTCCAATTTTTTCAGATAACTAAGATGTTGTAATTTATAAGAAGGTTGGTTATCATTTATTTTGTAAAACAGCCTACTTTGCAGTATTGTACATATATGTTGAAATTTTCGTGTATGTTGTTCGATTGGCTGTCTTCATTTCCCATAATTTTTTTCTGATAACTAGTAAACCCGGCAATGCTTTGCAGTAGCTAATGAGTATGCGATATATATTGTAATCTCTCCTCCTCTTCTCCCTACATCTCTCCCTTCCTTCCTTCCCTATTTCTTGGTCGCCTCCTCCTCCTCCCTTCCTTTGTCCATCTCCTCCTCTCCCTACCATTGCAGCATTCCCTCTTACCCCACACCATCAGAGGTTCCAACTTTTTAATATGGCAAATAGTAATGCGACTTAATATGTATGAGCAGGTAAAAGAGAGGGGTAGCAAAGCGTCAAAGTTCTTGATCAAATTCGTTGGAGTTTTATTTGAGGATCTAGCTTTCACATTTTCCGAATGAAGTATTTACGTGTTTCCGGCAGTCATCTAGGCTGCCGTGTGATACTGAAATGTCTCTAAACACATTACACAAGAAACATGATTTTGAGATTTTGCCAAAGCATTCAAACAAGGATATGCTTCATTATATGCCTTGCGATACTTTTGCTCAATACACGTTTTTTATTTATTTACTTTTTTTACAAAGATACACTGCATAACTTTCAAGAGGATTAGTTTTTTTTTTTCTTGTAACAAAAACTACTTCATTTGGCGAAAGAACGATGAAACGAGATACCATTTGTTAGTGATTTCCTCGTAGAACTCTATTTTACAAATAAGAAGTGTTTATCATACACTTTGGCATAGGATATCACACACACGAAATCGCTGTATTAGTAGATACAATGCAATAAAACACAAAACCAACACAACTTCAACTTCTGAACTCTGATTAACGAACTAGATTATATGATGAACATAGTTTATTACTGCCCAACACTTGACAATTTTTGCTGTAGGACCGCAGCTACGAGTCAAGTGACATGCCGCAGTTTCATTGGCTGCTGCTAGATACCACAGTGACGTGCCTCTGTGGATCCATCTCTTATGGCATATTACGTAGTTTTCGAGCTCTTAGATGTTACTGTCAATACTGGAGATTTCCACAAGAACAAACTAGAAGGTGTTGCTCATAACGAGTTTACTTTTGTCAATGACATCACACAAAAGATCTCGAAAGGAACCGAGTTTTTGCTGACGGGAAACAAATTATACCAATTTGTCATTAAAACCTGAAAATCAGAATTCTAACCACTGAAATCGTAAACTCGTAATATTAAACAATTTTCGTAACAATTACGATTAAATCGTAATGGTTGGAACCTATGCACTATATCCCCCTCCCCCTCCCTTCCTCTCTGCATCTATATCATCCCCCCTTTTTAAATCCATTTCATTCCCCCAATCTCTATCTCCTCCTCTCCCTCTCTATGATCTTATTTATTGTTATTACAATCGGGACCCTGATTGGGAATAAGATGTGAAAATGGATGGGTAAAATAATTGGACACATGATATTATAGAGACCATTCAATCTGCTCTATCTGTGAACAACTTTCCTGTTTTATGTGAAAAATGACTGGGAAAAGCAAAACAAAACCACACATTTTTAGAGCACAGATTAGCATGTTTTTCTCATAGCGAGCAGAATAGAAAAGCTTTTTATAACATGGTTATATGTTCTTGAAAGTTTTTGCATTGAAAATTAAAAAAAATGTAGTATGATCATTCTTTGATGATAGAAATTCCATATGAAACAAAACAATTAATTGAAATATAATAAGTGGAATGGAAATACATTGTTTCAAAAGCCTTTGTGTTGCGTTCATTGTAACACTTGTTGATGAACGACTTTTTTATGTATTTCTTTTATTATATATTTTTTTTTTTTTCGACGACTGGCCTTGTGTTTTATTAATCGCCACTGCAAATGCAAGGTAAATGAAAAATTGGAGATGCTTAAATTGAAACAATGATGTGACATCAATTCTCTCTTTGCAACGGTCCAAAGATATGATCACCACCAATAACACTATGGATGTAAAAAAAAAAAAAAAAAAAAAAAAAAAATACAGAGGGGCTTCTAAAGGAACAATGATTCATGTTAAATCTGTGTGATTGTTTTAACCTTGTGTGCTTAATGCCATCTTTGTTTATTCTAACCTCCTTGGCATATTTGTTTGCTCCGTTACAGCGTATTTGGTTGCTAGGCGAGTAGCGAATAAGTAAGCTGATTGTTGGAGAACCTAGAAAATGATCTGAACTGGAAGCGTACTTTCAGTTTATCTCAAATTCTGATATTTTCCAGTAGATTTTCCAAAGAAAGAGTATCTTATGTCCGTCTCTTGCTTCTAAGCTACCTCCCCACCAATTTTGAGCCAAATCGGTTCAGTGTAACTAACATGATTTTCTTTTATATATATAGATTCTACTTTTTGACATCTTTATTGCATAATTTTTAATCTTTTACTAAAGAAAAGGAAATAAATGTGGAAACTAACTTTAAAGCATAGTCTTTTTTAGCATTTGTTACCCTTCAAGATATATCAAAACATAAACATGCCAGTAAAATTTTTAATAACTGCTTAAATGGCTGGTCTTCAGAGCCCTAAATTTCTCTATGTGGCTGGTCCAGAAAGAGTTGTTTTGAGTGGGAGTCAAACACTTTGTGATTTAAGAAATTCCATTTACTTTGAAAGTATAGCTTCTCCAGTTTTCACTGTTTTTACCCACTATCTTCTACAAACGTAGACAGATAAAACATTATGCTCATCTACAACAATTTGTTTAGAAGTATTGCATACTCGTCGACCTGACGCCTTTGTCGCATTCTGCTTTCGTCAGACACTTGTAGTCTATGCACACAATAAACAGTATGTGTACTCAATAATTAGATCCTAGTGAGTGTACCAATTCCTCCTGACTCTATGATATTCAATTAAAAGTCTTATACCCTCACAGTGGTATGTGTAAGGCAGAATTCACCACTTGATCTCTCAAGACGTGGACCCATTAGTACAAAAGAAGGCTGCAAGTATTTTGTTGTTAGCAGAGATAGCTATTGCAGTAGAACAGGCCAGTCAGGAGATATTAGTGGCTTGCCACATTGCAGTTGTCACTGAATGTAACCTAAATGACAAATACATCCTCTACACTTGGTTTCAAAAGTGATATGAAATGGAACTAGTGTGAAAGGCAGATGATCGATTTCAGGTTTATTGGGAAAGTTCCCGAAGACACCCATCTGTAAAGGTGGCTGCATACTGAATGTTTGTGCAACCCCTTCTTGAATATTGCTCAAGTGTTTGGGATCACCACCAGATCAGTTTAAAGGATGTCACAAAAACAATTCAAAGACAGGCTGTTAGTTTTGTTATTGGTAGGTTCAATCAATGTATGACTGTTACAAGAGATACTTCAGGAATTCAAACGAAAATTGTTGGAGTGCCGTGGCGGAGCGGTCGAGCGCATTGAGGCGCTATGCTAAATGTGTGAGGCAATTCCCCGTCGAGGGTTCGAATCCCCCCCTCAGGCACGGATGTTTATGCTGTCTTTAGTATAAGCTAGTTGAGTAGTATATAAGTTTAGGGACTGATGACCCCCACAATTAAGTCCCATAAGCGGTACAAACATTTGAACGTTTTAGAAACACTGTTGAGGAGATTTAGAGGGTCAGAATTTGAAGCCGAATGAAAACAATTCTACTGCTGACAACTTACATTTTACATAAGGACCACAAAAATAAGATAAGTTAAGGCTTGTATATAAGCCTACTAGTGTTCATTTTTCCCTAATTCTGAGAGTGGAACAGAAAAGAAAATATCAAGAAATAATATGTTTCCTTAGGACAAACCTTGTATCGTTATACCAAAGATATTAAATATAAGAAGAGGCATTGAATTATGCTGTGGCCAGGATTTGAACCCGGGATCTCCTGCTTACTAGGAAGATGCTTTAGACCACACAACTAACACAGCGTTATAAATAAAATGACTAAATGGACTGTCTTCAAGCATGTCTCCCTCCATACCACATACTTTAATTCTGCCTCAATGTCCCCTGTGAAATACATATTAAACGCTATTAAGCAAGAGGTTCCGGGTTCGAATCCATGCCACACCACAAATTTTAATCGAATGCCTCTCCATATATTTAATACCTTTGGTACAATGAGACAATGTTTGTCTCAGCAAATTGAATTATTGTTGATATTTACATCACCTCTGCCTGAGGAATGATGCGGGATTGTTCCCATTCACGTTCTTAGCTGGAGTGCTGTTCCAATATAGAAGAGCCTTGGCAATTTGATACACATTTCACAGGGGACATTGAGGCAGAATTAAATTATGTGGTATGGAGGGAGACGTGCTTGAAGACAGTCCATGTACAGTGAAACTTCCCTTAACGGACACTTCCCAATAGTGGACTTCTCTCAATAGCAGACATTTTAAAATTTCCCTGCAAAACAACATTTTCCCTTATGCTAAAATTATTCCGAATAGTGGACATTCTCAATAATGGACACAGACACTGTAACATGTGTCCCAACAAATGGACAGCGTGAAAGAAAGTGACAGTTGTAAACTAAACGACAACAATCATTTGAATGTTTTGTAAGGTAAAGTTGCATACAGTACTGTTTCTGTCTTCGAGCAAGTGAGTTTACGTACGTACTTAGTGATAAATGTCGCAGAAACAGAAAAAGTTAACGCTGAAAGAAAAGGTCGAGATCATCAATGTCTACGAAAAGGAAAAGCTCAGAGATATGATCACGAGGTCTGCTATCAGAAAAACACAGGTCAGTAACATTTTAAGAAAAAAGGACATTCTAAAGTCGTGGTCTGGAAATGATAACCCAGCAAGTTAACACACTTTTCACAACACACCAGGCTTGAAAGTAGATAGTTTGACTTTTGAATGCTTCTCCCATGCTCGCAATAACAACTTGCAAGTTTCAGGTCCTCTACTTCGTCAATATGCAATGTGTTTTTATGAGCTGATTGAAGGAAAGGAACAAGAATTCCTCAGAAATGACAGTTGGCTGGAGCTCTTCAAGAAGTGGCCTGGCATTCGCATGTTTGCGGTATTGATGCAGCATGTTGTGTTTCACGAGTGAAAATGGGGGACTTCGGTTTATCCAAGATACTAATCAACCGAACCTACCAGTGTCCCGATCATTTCAAATAAACAGTCATTTACTGTTTTGTATTTTATCATTTTCTTAACAGGGGACACTTCTTAATAGCGGACAATTTTATTTTCCCCATTGTTGTTGTTGTTGTTGTTGTTGTTGTTGTTGTGGTCTTCAGTGCGGAGACTGGTTTGATGCAGCTCTCCACAATACCCTATCCTGAGCAAGCCTCTACATCTCCACATAAGAACGGCAACCTACATCTGTCTGAATCTGCTTACTGTATCCATCTCTTGGTCTTCCTCCGATTTTTTCCCCACGCACTTCCCTCCAACGCTAAATTCACAATTCCTTGATGTCTAAGAATGTGCCCTACCAATCTATCCCTTCTTTTAGTCAAGGTATGCCAGAAATTTCTTTTCTCCCCAATTCTGTTCAGTACCTCCTCATTATTTACATGAACCACCCAACTAATCTTCAGCATTCTTCTGTAGCACCATATTTCAAAAGCCTCAATCCTCTTCCTGTCCGCACTGTTTATCGTCCATGTCTGACTCCCATACAAGGCAACACTCCATACAAATGCCTTCAGAAAGGACTTCCTTAGGCTTAAATCAATATTCGATGTTAACAAATTTCTCTTTTTCAAGAACACTTTTCTACCCATTGCCATTCTGCATTTTATATCCTCTGTACTGCGATCATCATTTGTTATTTTACTGCCCAAGTAACAAAACTCATCTACCTCCTTTATTGCTTCGTTTCCCAATCTAATTCCTTCAACATCACCTGATTTTCTTACACTGCACTCCATTACCCTAGTTTTGATCTTGTTAATGTTCATCTTATATGCACCTTTCGGCACACTGTCCATTCCCTTAAACTGCTGTTCCAGGTCTTTTGCTGTCTCTGAGATTATTACAATGTCATCAGCAAAACACAATGTTTTTATTTCTTCCCCCTGAACTTTAATCGCTATTCCAAATTTTTCCTTGCTTTCCTTCACCGCCTGCTCGATGTACAAATTGAATAACATTGGAGAAAGACTACAACCCTGCCTTACTCCCTTCCCAACTGATGCTTCCCTTTCATGCCCTTCGAGTCTCATAACTGTGGTCTGGCTTTTGTACAAGTTGTAAATAACTCTCCTTTCCCTTTATTTTACCCCTGATGACTTCAGAATTTGAAAGAGTGTATTCCAGTCAACATTGTCAAACTCTTTCTCCAAATCTACAAAAGCTAAAAATGTAGGTTTGCCTTTCCTTAATCTATCTTCTAAGATAAGACGTAAAGTGTGTATTGCCTCGTGGATTCCTACGTTCCAGCTTTTCCATTCTCCTGTAGATAATTCGCGTTAAAATTTTGAAACCATGACTTATCAAACTGATGCTTCTGTAATTTTCACACCTGTCTGCACCTGATTTCTTTGGAATGGGGATTATTACATTTTTCTTAAAGTCTGAGGGTATTTCGCCTGTCTCATACATCCCACACACCAGTTCAAATAGTTTTGTCATGGCAGGCTCTCCCAGAGTCTTTAGTAGCTCTGAGGGTATGTCATCTACTCCTGGGGCCTTGTTCCGACCTAGGTCTTTCAGGGCTCTGTCAAATTCATCTCTCAGTATAGTACCTCCTATTTCATCTTGATCCACTTCCTCTTCCCTTCCTACAACATCGTCTCTAAGTTCATTTCCTTTGCAGAGCTGCTCTATGTACTCTTTCCACCTTTCAGCTTTCCCTTCTTTGCTGAGAACTGGTTTCCCATCTGAGTTCTTGATATTCGTAGAGTTGCTTTTCTTGTCCCCAAATGTCTCTTTTATTTTCCTGTACGCGGTATCTACTTTTCCCCTTCTTATACATTCTTCTACAGATTTGCATTTGGCTTCTAGGACACTCCTGCTTAGCCATTTTGCACTTTCTGTCAATCTCATTTCTTAGTCGTCTGTACTCCATTTTGCCTGTTTCATTTACTGCATTTTTATATTTTCTCCTTTCATCAATTAAATTTAGTATTTCCTGTGATATCGAAAGATTTTTTGTAGGTCTTCCCTTTCTACCTATTTTGTCCTCTGCTGCCTTCACTATTTCATCTCTCAATGCTACCCAATCCTCTTCTACTGTTTTATTTCCCCTGTTTCTGTCAATCATTGCCTAAATCTCCCTCTGAAATTCTCCAGAGCTTCACGTTCCTTCAATTTATCTAGGACCCATCTCCTTATTTTCCTACCTTTCTGCAGTTTTTGCAGTTTCAGCCTACAGTTCATGACTAACAAGTTATGGTCAGAGTCTATATCTGCCCCTGGGTATGCCTTACAGTTTATAACCTGGTTCCGGAATCTATCTGATACCTTCCGGTGTCTCCTGGTCTCTTCCAAGTATACAACCTTCTTTTGTGATTCTTAAACCACGTGTTTGTTACGATTAAATCATGTTCCGTGCAAAATTCTACCAGGCGGCTTCCTCTTTCATTCCTTTTGCCCAGACCATATTCACCTACTATCCTCCCTTCCCTTCCTTGTCCTACTACCAAATTCCAGTCTCCCATAACAATTAAGTTTTCCTCTCCCTTAATTGTTTGAATAATTTCCCTTAGCTCCTCATATATTTCTTCAACTCCTCATCATCGGCAGAGCTAGTTGGCATATAAACCTGTACTACTGTTGTCGGTGTTGGCTTCGTATCTATCTTGACAATGATAATGCGATCACTGTGCTGGTCATAGTAGTTTACCCGCATTCCTATTTTCTTATTCATTATCAATCATACTCCTGTGATAACCCCAATTGCTTTTGTAATTATAATCCTGTACTCACCTGACCACAAATCCTGTTCATCCTGCCACCGAACTTCACTAATCCCCACAATATCTAACTTCAACCTATCCATTTCCTACTCGATTAAGGGATCTAACATTCCACGCTCCGACCCGTAGAATGCCAGTATTGTCTTTCCTGATGATCACATCCTCCTGAGTAGTCCCCGCCCAGAGATCCGAATGGGGGACTATTTTACCTCCGGAATATTTTACCCGAGAGGATGCCATCATCATATTTTCATACAGTAGAGCTGCATGTGCTCGGGAAAAGTAACGGCTGTAGTTTCCCCTTGCTTTCAGCCGTTCGCAGTAGCTGTGTGGCAAAGCCACATTAGCTGATGTTACAAGGCCAGCTCAGTCAACCATCCAGACTGTTGCCCCTGTAACTACTGAAAAGGCTGCTGCCCCTCTTCAGGAACCACACGTTTGTCTGGCCTCTCCACAGATACCCCTCCACAGTGGTTGCACCTATGGTACGGCTATCTGCATCGTTGAGGCACGCAAGCCACCCCACCTCGGCAATGTCTGTGGTTCATGGGGGTGGTTAATACCTTTAGAAAAAGAAATGTCTATTAGAACTTTAAAGTGCTCTTGAGTAAGCACCATGCAGTGCTTTGGGGAGTATGAATGTAGATGAAACTTGCTGGCAGATTAAAATTATGTGCCGGGACTCAAACCTGAGACCTTTGCTTTTCGCGGGCAAGCGCTTTACCGACTGAGCTATCCCGACACAACTCACGATGCCGCCTCACAACTTTACTTCTGCCATTACCTCACCTCCTACTTTTCAAAACTTCAAAGAAGCTCTCCTGCGAATCTTGCAAGACTATGTACTGGCGGAAGTAAAGTTGTGGGGCAGCATTGTGAGTCGTGTCGGGATAGCTCAGTCAGTAGAGTGCTTGCCCGCGAAATGCAAAGGTCCCAGGTTCGAGTCCCAGCACACAATTTTAATCTGTCATGAAGTTTCGTATCAGCGCACACTCCGCTGCAGAGTGAAAGTTTCATTCTGGAAACATCCCTTAGACTGTGGCTAAGACATATCGTCACCATATCCTTTCTTCCAGGAGTGCTAGTCTTGCAAGTTTCGCAGTAGAGCTTCTATGAAGTTTGGAAAGTAGGAGGAGAGGTACTGGTGGAAGTACAGTTGTGAGGCGGCATCGTGAGTTGTCTCAGGATAGCTCAGTCAGTAGAGGGCTTGCCTGTGAAAGGCAAAGGTCCCAGGTTCGAGTCCCGGCACACAATTTTGATCTGCCACGAAGTTTCATATCAGTGCACACTCCGAAGGAGAGTGAAAGTTTCATTATGAATGTAGCTTTATCCATAATTCCAGTCAGTTTCTATCTAGAGACAGCAGCTTCATACCTGGAGTACTGCGTGGGCGTCAGGCTGCGGCGGATGCTGTCCAGCCTCTCTTCCAGCACGAGCGATGTGTCGGGGATGGTGCGAGCGGAGCTGTGCGAGTTGCCTCCGGCGGGGGTGGCGACCGCAGGAGCGGGCACGGGAACAGGTGCGGCGGCGGCAGCCGCGCTGCCGGTGGTGCTGCCACTGCGGCTGGAGGTGCGGTGGGGCGGCACCGGGGGCAGCGGCTTGTGCCGGTAGTCCGCCCCCGCGCCCTGCTGCGCCGCCGCAGGCGCAGCCTTCTTCGGCTCAGAGAGAAACGCCGTCTCCACCTGCAAAATAAGGAAGAAGAATAACTATGAAATGCAGATGTGCAACGGTGGTGACAATATATTCATTCATTTTCTCAAGTGTCCAAATTTCTTAAAGGTGTAATTATAATAGGGATGTTTGTCCATCTATGCAACTACAACAAAGAGGCAACTTTTGGCCCACTTTAGGTTACAGCAGTGACACTAAAAGTGAGCCTTTGCGATCATCTTTTGACAGCTCGAAATTTAAATGAAAATAACGGCTTAACCATTCACCTGACACTAAATTCTCTACAAATTTGCTCTTATGTTCTTTTTTTTTCATATCTCGTAGCGTTTCAAAGATATTTACAGAAATAACGGCGATTTTGGGATGTATGTCTGTCTGTCTGTCCATTTGTCCGTGTTCCCAGTTTTTAAGACAAACCATTCAACCGATCAGCACCATATTTTACAGACATGATTGTAGGCCACCAGAACCTCCCTTTTTCAAATGTTTCGGAGAAAAAATATGGTAGTAATACAAAAAAAATCCGTTTGTAATATAATTGTAATTCAAATGAACCGTTCATCTGACACGAAAATTGAATAACCAAATTTGTAGAGGAGAAAATTCTCTGCAACTGTGCTCTCTTGTGTTTTTTTCATATCTCGTATCGTTTGAGACATATTTCCAAAAATAACATAGTTTTGACACCCTCCTCTGAATTAACGAAAACCAGCCGTTAGGAGATGTCACGTGACATTCCTCGCCCAGATCTCTCTCTGGCATCAGCCATCTTGTGTTGCATATTTGATGATTTTCTTATGATAACTTACACGTTGTCATTTCAAAGCAATGGCGCACTGAAGAATTAACAAAAACACACTGTTCTTCGTACGATAAATGATAATCTAGTGTCTACAAATGCCATATTAGCATTAGTTAACAATAGCCATCAATAGTATGAGATTCAAGAATGCAACTTCTGAGTGTTGGCTGTAGCGTAGTGGGCAATGCTTTGAACTGTGACGCTGAAGGTCAGTGGTTCAAAACCCGCCACTACCTAAAAAACATTTTTCCTAAAATGGTTTCAGATACTCTTATTAATTAATTTTTTATTGTTTGCTTTATTATTTTGGTCCAAAATATTTGCAAAAACTTATAAAACTACAAATCTAAAGTGGGCCCTAAAACACGTCAGTGTGATTTCTTTTTATTAGCAGTCGCATTTTGACGCAGGTAAAGCTCATTGGGCTGTTTATCTTCCTATCACAATTGTTGTCTGTGGAACAGTAGGAATAGCTTCAGGCATCTGTAATCACAGAATTTCTGTGACACGATTCTTGGTGTTCACTGGAATATTTAGATGATTGACCTACATTGGCGTATAATCATCGAACAATTCTTTGGCAAGAACTTTTGGATAGTCTTTTCTGGGAATTGTTGAACATGAATTCCTCTTGTAAATTCCATATCTATTGATTTGAGCAATACTCGGAAGAGAGTAAAAAATTATAAGTAGTCATCCTCTGGTATTTCTTGTCACAGAGTATGTATATTTCATCTCATCGACTTTCTCCACACGAGATTTAGTCTCGTTGTAAAATGTTGTTATTTCTGTCTTGCACTTTTCTGGCGCACTGCCAATACTGTCATCATGTAATGCAGACCGTGCCAGAACAACTTTGTCTCTCTTAACTTTCTATGAGACAAGTGTCGTATTCTTTCTAAATGAAGAAATACTGGATTCCACAGGATGATTGTTTCCTACTGTCAAAAATCGAGAAATTTCACATACATTATTTTCGAAATGAACTGATGATAGAACTGTGCCACAAGAATACACGCACGCAGCCTGACACTCGGTACCTCATGAGTTTGCTTATTCAGACAATATTGACTAATTCCCATTGTTGCCAGTAATTTGTCACAGAAAGAGGGGAACGTAGAAAAGGCCGGTGATGGAAATTTTGAATTTACAATTTATTGTTCACGGAAAGATAAAACTGCGGACTCACAATCTGCGGTGCTTGTAACGGAGGGTTAATGAGATGGAGTTTGTTGCCATCTGGTACAAAGGTTTTGGTGTTTGTTCAAAAATAAAGATGATTGGTGACGTAACACATAATTACAGATGATAAATAAATGCATTGATTATTAATGAGGTGTATTATTTGTTGATTATGTTAGACATCACCCATTTGATATAAACTCTGAACAGTAGTGTCAGCCAAAACTCAGCTAATGTACACCGGGGGCTCAAGGAGACAAGAGCACTGTTATATTAAGTAGTAAATGTAGGAACACGGGAGGCAATGCTCACTTTACAGCTTATCTTAGAAGTCAGATTAATAAAAGGCAAACATACATATTTAGCTTTTGTATATTTGGAGAAGGCTTTTGACAATGTTGATTGGAATAAACTCTTTCATGTTCTGAAGCAAGTAGGAGTAAAATATAGGGAGCGTAAGGTTATTTACAACTTGTACAAAAACCAGATGGTGGTTGTTAGAGTGGAAGGGCATGAAAGGGATGCAGTGGTTGGGGAGGGAGTAAGACACGGTTGTAGCCTTTCTCCAATGTTATTCAATTTGTAAATTGAGCGAGCTTAAAGCAAGGAGAAATTTGGAGAAGGAATTAAATTTCATGGTGAAGAATTAAAACATTGCGTTTTGCCGACGACATAGTAATTCTGTCAGAGACAGCAAAGGACCTGGAAGAGCAGTTGAACGGAATGGACAGTGTGCTGGAAGGTGCATTAAGATGAACATTAAAAGAGCAAAACTAGGGTAATTGAGTGCAGTCTAAAAATATCAGGTGATGTGAAAGGAATTAGATTAGGTAACGAAACAATAAAGGAGGTAGATGAGTTTTGTTACTTGGGCTGTAAAATAACAAATGATGGTCGCAGTACAGAGGATATAAAATGCAGAATGGCAATGGAAAGAAAAGCATTCTTGAAAAAGAGAAATTTGTTAACATCGAATATTGATTTAATCCTAAGGAAGTCCTTTCTGAAGGCATTTGTGTGGAGTGTTGCCCTGTATGGAAGTGAAACATGGACAATAAACAGTGCAGACAGGAAGAGGATTGAGGCTTTTGAAATGTGGTGCTACAGAAGAATGCTGAAGATTAGGTGGGTGGATCGCATAACTAATGAGGAGGTACTGAACAGAACTGGGTAGGAAAGGAATTTCTGGCATACCTTGACTAAAAGAAGGGATAGATTGGTAGGACTCATTCTTAGACATCAAGGAATTGTGAATTTAGCGTTGGAGGGAAGTGTGTGGGGTAAAAGCCGCAGAGGAAGACTGAGAGATGGATACAGTAAGCAGATTCAGACAGATGTAGGTTGCCGTTCTTATGTGGAGATGAAGAGGCTTGCTCAGGATAGGGTATTGTGGAGAGCTGCATCAAACCAGTCTCCGGACTGAAGACCACAACAACGACACTATGGGGTTTTGAACATTGATTGGTGCGATATGTGTCCGCCATAGCGCCTAATGAGCAAGCAGCCTTGTAGCACCGCTTGGTAATTGATCTTCATTTATTCGATAACACTGTTCTAGCTGGTGCACCAATTGATATACTCATTGCAAGTGAGACAACAACACACCTAGGGAAAAGCAAGTCAGCACCATGTAGAAATTTTCTCAGTCAAACGGTTATGTAACCAGAAATGCTATACAAGTAATGCGCCCTGTCAAAAGGCATTTATCATTGTGTGACAACACATGCATCTACATCTACATCCACCATTATAGTATTTATTTCCCATTCCATTCGAGAATAGCGTGCTGGAAGAAAGAACAGCTGAATCTCTCCGTTCGAGCTCTGATTTCTCGTATTTTATGCTGATGATCTTTTGTACCTATGTAAGTGGGAGTCAACAATATATAAGTTTCATAAGTAGCCCACCTTGCAGCGATAAACGCCGTTGTTGTAATGATTCCCATTCCAGATCCTGTATCATTTCCGTAACGCTGTCTCCCATGTATCGTGACAATACAAAACGAGCTGCCCTTCTTTGAACTTTTTCGATGTCCTCCGTCAAACCCACCTGATAAGGATCCCACACTGGGCAGCAATACTCCAAAAATACACGGACAAGCGTAGTGTATGCCGTTTCTTTTGTAGTTATGTTGCATCTTTTAAGGGTTCTGCCAATAAAAAGCCGTCTCTGTTTCGCCTTTCCCACGACATTATCTATGTGTTCTTTCCAATTTAAGTCTGAAGTAGTAGTAATTCCTAGGTATTTTGTGGAGTTTATGGCCTTCACTTTTGATTGATTTATCTTGTAAACAAAGTTTAATGGATTTCTTTTCGTACTCATGTGGACCACTTCACTTCTCATTATGTAGAGTCAATTGCCAATTTCTACACCATAGTGATATCTTATTCTTATCGTTCTGCAGTTGGTTTCGATTTCAGATGATTTCACTAGACGGTAAATGATGGCGTCATCTGCAAACAACCTAAGGGAGCTACTTAGATTTTCTCCCAAATCATTTATGTAAATAAGGAACAGCAGAGGACCAAAGACACTACACTGTGTAACGCCCGATATCACCTCTGTTTTCGTCGATGTCTTACTATCAGTTACTACAAACTGTATCCTCTCTGACAGGAGAGTGCGGCGCCGCGACTCACCAGCGGAGCGTTGGAGGCGGGGTGGACCTTCCTCTTGGCATCGTGGGCGGGCGGCGGCGTGGACTTCTTCTGCGCCAGCAGCGGCTGCCTCTGCGCGGCCTCCTCCTGGGTGCTGGGCTGCTGCTGCTGCTTCTTGGACTTGTACGGCTTCAGCAGCAATGGAGAAGACCTAACGGTGAGAAAGCGGGGCTCGTTTTGGCACGAGGCGTGGAAGGCAGGAGTTACACAGAGGGACCGTCACTTCTATAAGGCTGTAATGTATATCCCCTATAAAATTCCGTTTGTTTGGATTAATGAATCATTCGATACCTTCTATAACCGAGCCTTTATTTATTTATTTATTGTTTTTTTTCTTTTTTTTTTTTTTTTTTTTTTTTTTTTTCTATTCCATAGGACCCAATTGAGGTGTGAGACTCCATGGTCATGGAACAAGTCAATACATTAATTGTTACACAAGAATGGTAATAGAACATTTTTAAGTAGTCCTTTGCACATGACAATCTTAAGACAGAGTGAAAAGTATCAATAAAAAAACAAATGAATTAGCTTAATTGTTTAACTTTTCTAAGAGTTCCTCGACGGAATAAAATGAGTGAGCCCTGAGGTAACACTTCAATTTAGATTTGAAAGTGTGTTGATTAGTGCTAAGATTCTTTAGTTCTTGTGGCAGCTTACTGAAAATGGATGTTGCAGAATACTGTACCCCTTTCTACACAAGTGTTAAGGTGGTGTGATGCAAATGTAGATTCGAGTTCTGTCTAGTATTCACCAAGTGAAAGCTACTGACTCGTGGGAATAAGCTGATATTATTAACAACAAACGACATTAAAGAAAAAACGTATTGTGACGCCAGAGTCAAAATTCCCAGACTACTGAAAAGGGGTCGACATGATGTTCGCGAACTTACACCAGATTTTGCTCGAACCAACCGTTTTTGAGCCAGAAATATTCCTTTTGCATCAGGCGAGTTACCCCGAGTTTAACTACGTATATTGATGTGATTGTTTATGAAATGTGACAATATGTTGTAAAACTATTTTATTACAATGACAATATTCTTTGAGTTATTTTGTTAAAACTCTATATGTTCAAAACCTGATAGCGGTATTACACAACATTGTAATTCTAACACAGATTTTGTTACTGACATTATCTGATATCTTCCTTAATGTACTGACCTTAATGTAATACTTTGCTGATTGTAAAACCGCATAATTACCTTATTTTAACTATTTTAAATAATATCAACAAACCTGTCTACCGCTCTAATGTTCAAATGTTTGTAGAGCTTATGGAACTTAACTATGGGGTCATCAGTCCCTAAACTTACAAATTACTGATGAACTAGCTACTACTAAGGACGGCACAAATATCCATGCCCGAGGGGAGATTAGAACCCCTGACTATAGTGGTCGTGCAGACTGTGACTGGCGCGCCGCAGACCACTCGGCCACTGCGGCCGGCAACTGCTCTAATTGTAAATTACTTATGAACTTTTGGTTTTGCTTTGCTTTGACACGAAAATCCTATTATTACATTTGTCATAATTTTGTGTATCTTTACTTGAGGCAAGATTCAATTTTGTTCCACAAGCAAATTATTAAAAATGTATTTAACTTATTTCCATGTTCTAGAATGTTCTCGAAAGTGGAATGTATTAATATGTGCGAATTGGCACTAACGCAGTCAGTATTAATGTATTCAGTCATGAGTCAGTATTACGTCATGGAATCAATATGTAGAACACAGTCATACTCTTAGTCTTACTTCAGTCAATATCATGTCATCTTCTGTTTGTGTGCTTCATCAAGAATATAAATAAAAATACATAAAATGAAACATGTCACGGTTTATTCCATATGACGTTTAAGAACTCATCGTCTTGATGCTTTCATAAAATTATTGCAGGCAAGCTATTAAAACTACGAGCTCTACCATTGAACAACTGAAGCAATAAGGTGATGTATACAAAATGTGGTGTAGTGTAAAATGAATCACAAGGTGCATTCATATTTATAACAACTCAAATGATTTTATCTTTTCTTTTTATTTATTCATCCCCCCCCCCTTTTCCCTTGTGACTGGCTACAGAAAGAAAAATGTGGTTTGTTTTAAAATACGGGCGCAATCATTGTGAATACATGATACAGGTAGCAACACTGTACAGCACATAGACCTCTAGCAACAGTAGACAGTGTTGGGACTGTTAATGATACTTAGAATGATGACATTCTCAGTACGAGAACGGCATGTGATCATTTAGATTCTCCTTTTGTGTGGTGTGCCACTAATTTAAATTCATTGCCAGTTGAGGCACATGGTGATGGTGTCACGGATGATGTCCAGTGTGCGTGAAGGCAGAACATCACACGACAAACAGAGACAATCTCGACCTTGCACCACCTTGTCTAGCAACTCAATTGTGTGTAGGGTGATCAACTCTCCTAAATTATACACGCTCTCCCAAATCATGGCACTTTTTTTTTTTTTTTTCATTTCTCCCGTCTCCCATATTCTCTGCCAGTTTCTCCCATATATTTCATCAGAGATCACTGTTACCCCTGAAACCCATGAAGTACTATCAACACTTGAAATTCTCTTATTGAGATAGCCAGATTAAATTTTCTTATAACATCAACAATAATACATTTTCTTGAGATAATATTGTCTTGTTATACCAAAGGTATTAAACATAAGGAGAGGCATTGAATTAAAATTTGTGCTGTGGCTGGGATTCAAACCCGGGACATCCTACTTACCAGGTAGGCACTTTAGACCGCTCAGCCACAGTGTTGCAGCCAAAGCAACTACATGGACTGTCTTATAGCACGACTCCCTCCACACCACATACTTTAATTCTGCCTCATGTTCCCTGTGAAATGCACGAATGAGGCAGAATTAAAGTATGTGACATGCTTTAAGACAGTCCGTGTAGTCGCTTTGGCTGCAACGCTGTGTTAGCTGAGTGGTCTGAAGTGGCTACCTAGTAAGTGGGAGGTCCCGGGTTTGCATCCCAGCACAGCACAAATTTTTGTTCAATGCTGCTCCTTATGTTTCTAATAAAAATTGATACTATTCCAGATTACTGTTCATGCCCCTATGGCCTTTGGAATTCCTGGGGCTGTGAAGAAATGGTCATTGGTTTCTTGATCACTACTGACAATTCAAGGATGTGATTGTGTCATACCCATCAGCAGTTAACGTTTTTATACCCTAACACGCAGAAGTAATGACTTGTGAAAGCAGATTGTAGACATTAAACAAAACCGTGTCTTTTTTTATATTGTTCATGCATAATAACTACTATGAAGTGCTCATGTGAATTTTCATTTGGTTTAAAGTAAATTGGTTTTCATTATATGCTCTCAAAGTGAAAATTAAGATTAAAGACAGTTTTTTGTGCCACTGAATACTTATTGAACAGCTTAAATCCATTTGTGGAAAAATGCATGACAGATTATTTTATTAACTGCTAACATTGCTTAAATAGATTTAAGACAAAATATCAGTCCATCAAAAGCAAATCCAATAGGTTTTGGCATACTGTTCTTGAATTTGCTCCAGAAATGAGTCTTATTAGTATCATTGCTGTCTTAAAAATCCACTCTCATGTTGTAGAACTATCCAAAAATACAATAAATTAGTAAAAATAAGCAAATTATGTCTGATTTTAAAAAAATGTTTACATCCCAATTGTCATAAATTCTAAGGAAATATGTATAGTTGTGCAGTTGAAATTCACTGGGACTAAATCTTCCTTATAATCATGATCAGATTTGGGGCATCTCCCTTAAACCCGCAATCAAAAGTTGGTCACCCCAATCATGCAAGTTGAGAAAATTGTTTTGGAGAATTGCCAAAGGACACATCACCTCCAAAGTCGGCACTTCCCTGGGATCTGTGCAGACAACCCTGCATGGGGACATGAAAATATGAAAAGTGTGCACCAGGTGAAGGTCACAAATGCTGGTGGGTGACCACTAGGTTGTGCGCATGACACATGATGACGGCCCAAATGGGGCTTTCTTTTCATCAATCGTGACATAGGATAAGACATAGGTGTCATTTTTCAGTCCTAAAACAAACGTCCAGTCAGCTTAATGGAAGCAGTGGTCAAAGCAGATTCTGAAAGAAGCATTTGCAGCAGCCGTGGAAACACAGTCTCATCATTGGAAAAAATGTTTACAGCTGCAGGGAGATTATGCTATTATGTGACTGAAGTTTCACTTTTCTTGTGATTTGTTTATAATGAAAAAAAAAATCATTGTCACAACTTGATTGTACCTCATATGATATGGACCACAGATTTTTATATATTCAGGGGCTGGAGCAAAAATGTATTTGGTTGTTGTTGTGGTCATCAGTTCGAAGACAGGTTTGATGCAGCTCTCCACCCTACTATCCTGAGCAAGCCCCTTCATCTCCTCATTAGAATGGCAACCCACATCCATCTGAATACGCTTACTACACTCCTGGTCATTAAAATTGCTACATCATGAAGATGACGTGCTACAGACATAAAATTTAACTGACAGGAAGAAGATGCTGTGATATGCAAACGATTAGCTTTCAAGAACATTCACACAAGATTGGCCCCAGTGGCAACACCTGCAATGTGCTGGAATGAGAAAAGTTTCAAACCAATTTCTCATACACACACAGTAGTTGGCCGACGTTGCCTGGTGAAACATTGTTGTGATGCCTTGTGTAAGGAGGAGAAATGCATACCATCACGTTTCAGACTTTGATAGAGGTCAGATTGTAGCCTATTGCGATTGCATTTTATTGTATCGTGACATTGCTGCTTGCGTTGGTCATGATCCAATGACTGTTAGCAGAATATGGAATCGGTTGGTTCAGGAGGGCAATACGGAACGCCATGCCGGATCCCAAAGGTACAGGATGTTGCGGGCCTGACTTCGCTTCTTTCGTCTGTGATATCCCTGTGTTCTGCTTCAAGCTGTTGACACCACTTTACAATTCCTTGCAGGAAAAACACATGTTCTCCATATACAGCATTGATTTCATGATGAGTATCCATGCTATCCACTTGTTTGGCTCATACAAATCGGACTGTTGCTCGCACCTCCAACTTGGAGTGAACATTCAGTTGACCCACCATTGCTTTTAGTTTGCTAGTCACAAGGAACACAACAAACAACCACAGCAGTTCTCCTACATGAAGTCTGCTATGACAATACAGCCCCTATTTTGGTAGCTGTATTGAATGTGAAAGTGTTTGGACGCAAGTCGGGTCAATTGAAGTCAGTGATACCCCGGGCCGTGAGTCAGCCCATGCAGCCGACTGACGTCACGGGCAAAACCCGGACCGCGAGCGGAAATGACAGGGTTGGAAGATGGGCGCTATGGTGGCCGTTTAGCCAACTACTTTCAAACCAATAAACAATCTGCAGGTATAAATACTTGAAAATAATGGCAGTACATGCAGTGTTTGAGCATTAAGAATAAATATATAGCATCTAATATAACAATTTATGTTTATTAACAAAGATGGTAATGAAAGCTGCAAATTACTAACTGAAAAATACTTAGTTTAAAAACCACTAAATGTACGCAAAAGACAATTACAGCACTATGAAGCTTATAAAATTTCTTATTATATTGATGTTTTACTTTTATTAAATAAGTCCAATTTAAAGTGTCCAAAAAAAAATTGTCCAGCTCGGCCGAGAGTATAAAAAGGGGGGTACCGCAATATTCAAGGCAGACTTGATCCAACCATGGTGAGGGTCAGATCTGCTCTTGTCCACTATGAAAATTATTCTAAGTGTCACCTTGGTCGTAGTGGAACTTACATGAATTTACAATTTGGACTTTGAGTTTTCTTGAGATTAGGTACACGGGTTCGAGCTTTGAATTCTCACACAGAGACAGTTTTGAAGTTGTGTGTTTTGTTGAAATTAGAGAAGTGAACTTAGAGATTTGGCGCTTCTTGTTTATACTCAGTTATGAACTGGACAATATATTTTCACAAAAATTTTTTGGGACAAGAATCGTGTAATCCCAAACTGAATACATCATTATTTGTGAAATGCAAACACCCGTGAGTGACTATAATTTACATAGCCTTGCCTTGTAGTGAACATTGTTTTCATTTAATTCAGCTTTTCTTTTTATTTATGTGTGAACTTATTTTTATTCGGGTATTAAAGTGAGGAGTGAGCAGTCGGCCTCTAGACGAGGAAACAGTGCCAACCAAACTTTGCCCCAGTTGGCGTAGTGTGATTTCATTTCAATCTGTTCCACATGCAGTGTGCTGGGAGCTTGAGCCAGAAACTATGAACATGAGTGGTGGACAAGTTAGAGGTAGGCATGCCCAACGTACAGTGTGATACAACAACGCATGCGAGAGATTCACGTCATATATCACACTTGACGCTCTCGCACTGCGCAGTTGGTGTCTCTTTCCCCACTTTGGCGAAGAATGCGGCACACAGTGGGCTTCTGCAGCCAGTTAATGCGACTTACTTTTTGATCTGCCCTCATATGGAAACTGTTGTTGCTATCCGAGTGGGACTATCCCCCAACAAATCATCATCTGTGATCCCTTGTGAGTCAGCCGCAGTGGCCGAGCCGTCTGCAGCGTACACGACCGCTGCAGTTGGGGGTTTGAATCCCCCGCTCAGGCACGGATATTTGTGTCGTCTTTAGTATAAGCTAGTTTGTAAGTTTAGGGACTGATGACCCTGCAGTTAAGTCCCATAAGCTATATAAAACATTTGAACATTTTTTTTATCCCTTGTATGTTTTCCGTATGTAGACTTTGAGAAATCACATGGCCACTAGGCTCCAGTCATTTCTTTCTGTAAGAATTTACCAGTTGTATCAGGATGAGAGATGCTTTTGTATTGTATGTGCAGTAGTATTTCCCGTTTTGTCTAAATTGGTGGTTCTCAAAGTGTGTGCCACAGCACACTGGTGTGCCCTAGAACATTTAGGGGTGCTCCCTGTTTATAGAAACATATGGCCAAATATAAAAGAACATAATTATAGTTACTCAGTTTTATCCATTTCATGACAGATATAATATGTTTTGTTGCATCGTTCAGTTTTCTTAGCAAATAATGTGGGTTATCCTACACATCATGCCTACTGTCTTCTCATTATTACATTTCTCTATCTACATCTACATAGATACTCTGCAAATCACATTTAAGTGCCTGGCAGAGGCTTCATTAACCACTTCCATAACTTTTCTCTACCGTTCCATGCTCTAATAGCGTTCCGTTTTCGATCTGATTTCTCTTGCTTTATTGGGATGGTCATGCCTCCCTAAGTAGGTGGGTTATAGCAAAATATTTTCACATTCAGAAGTAAAAGTCGTTGATTGAAACTATGCAAACATCACGCCGCAATAAATAACATCTTTCTTTCAATGATTTCCACGCCAGTTCGTGCAACATTTCCGTGACGCTCCCCCCCCCCCCCTCCCCCTTCCCGTAACATAATAAAACAAAGCGAGCTGCCCTTCTCTGAACCTTTTCAATGTCTTCCGTCAGTCCCACCTGGTGAGGGTCCCACACTGGGCAACAGTACTCCAGGAGAGGACGCACAAGTGTGATGTAGGCAGTCTCTTTGGTGGAGCTGGTGCATCTTCGAATCGTTCTGCCAATGAAACGTAACCTTTGTTTTGCCTTCCCCACAATATTTTCTGTGTGTTCTCTCCAGTCAAAGTTGTTCGTAATTGTAACTCCTAAGTATTTGCTAGAATCTACGACCTTAAGGTTTGACTGATTTATCGTGTAATAAGAAGTTCAGCAGATTTCTTTTAGTGGTCATGTGTATTACATCACACTTTTCTTTATTTAGTGTCAATTGCCAATTTTCACACCATGTAGAAATTTTGTCTAAATCGCTTTGCAGTTGCTGTTGATCCTTATCCAACTGATAAACGACAGCAACATCCATGAACAGCCTAAAGGAGCTATTCAGATTGTCTCCTAAATCATTTATAAACACAAGGAAGAGTAGGGGACCTATATTGCTTTCCTGGGGAACTCAATGACTTACCGTCAATTGCAACGAACTGTGTCCTTTCTGATAGGAAATTATAAATCCAATCGGAAAAGCGGGGAGATATTCCATAAGCACGCAATTTCATTAGAAGCCGCTTGTGCGGTACAGTGTCAAAATCCAGAAATATGGGATCCATTTGAGATCCCTTGTTGATGGCACTTATCACTTCATGTGAATAAAGGACAATTTAAATTAATCTTTTTTTTTTTTTTTTTTTTTTTTTTTTTTTTTTTTTTTTTTTTTTTTGCGCATTACTTTATATGTTGCACTTAATAGTTACTCTTGGCTTTTGTCTTTGCAGGGTAGGAGGCAGCACGGCAGCTCGGCTGTTGCATTTGGGTGACAATCATGCTTCATGAATCTCTCACATTTTTATTTGTTCAGATTGTGATAAAGTATGTTGTTTTAATAAGTTGTATTTTCTGTAGTCTGGACATGAAATTCAAAATAAAATGACATAATTGTCGTTTTATCGCAGTATATATTTTCTGTATTGACTGTTGTAAAATATTCCACAGAAATGTGTATTAAATAGTCCACAATTATTTGTGGCCTATTAAATGCACCCAAAGCTCATAAAGTTTGAAAACCACTGTTATAAATAAATAAAAGATATAACAAAAATACAGATAAAATTACTTTGGACTATGTATATACCTAATAGTAGACTTTCATTGTGCTACATACTTGATCATGAGTCTGATGTGGTTATTATTTTCATGTTTAACATTGCATACTTACAGCATAAAATTCATTATTACTACTCATTAAAAGAGACTTTTGAGACAAGGAAAGCCAGCTGCATGAATACCAATAGCTCAGATGGAAAACCAGAAGGTCTACTAAGCAAAAGACAGAAAGCTGAAAGGTAGGAGGAATGTATACAGAGGGGCTAAACAAGGGTAATGAACTTGAAGGCTACCAATTCCCTCTCCACCAACATCAGTGAATTCTCTTGAATTCTCTGAACCAGATGTAAGTCAAGAAAGCAGTGAATCCAACTATTCTGAGTGTGGTATCGATAGTAGCCCAAAACCTCTTACTCAAACAGAACTTGACAAAGCAGAAGACTTTGACAAAGCACTGAAAAAATTGTATCGAAACAAAAACATCCAGTACAGTATATGATATTCCCTCTTAACTATGGGAGCGCCACTCCTGAAGAAATTGTTCCACCTTGTGTGCAAGATGTATGAGGCATGCAAAATCCCCTTGAACTTAAAGAAAAATTTAATAATCCCAATTCCAAAGAAAGAAAGTGCTGACTGATGTGGAAAACTATCAGGTTAACACATGGCTGCAAAATCCTAATGTGAATTATTTACAGCAGAAAGGAATATCTAGTTGAAGCTAAAGATTATTTTGTGTTTAGGAAAAAAGTTGGAACAAGTGTGGGAATACTCACCTTATGACTTATCTTAGAAGACAGATTAAGGAAAGGCAAACCTACATATCTAGCTTTTGTACATACAGAGAAAGCTTTTGTCAATGTTGACTAGAATACACTCATTAAATTCTTATGGTAGAAGAGGTGAAATATAGGAAACGAAAAGTTATGTACAAATTGTGCAAAAACCAAACAGCATTGTGAAGTTCAAAGGGCACAAAAGGGACACAGCAGTTGGGAAAGGAGTAAGACAGGGTTGTAGCCTTTCTCCAGTGTTATTCAATCTGTACACGAAGCGAGGAGAAAATGGAGATTACGATGTATATCCAATTCCCACACACATCAGGGACTGTGGAGCATTGCCGGGTTTGTTAGTATCTAATACAATTGGCACATGGCACCTTTAAGACTTCCACTCTACAAATGTGGAGAACTACGGAACTACAGAAGGGGAAGCGGAAGGAACTGCCGTATAACAATTTCGGAAACGTACCGGCTGTGGCCACAGCAGCAGCGAGCGCAGTGAGCGCAGCAGCCGGACCTGGTACAGAAAGACGAGCTCAGAGGGCGACGCATTCATTCGTTTACTGCAGAGAGAAACCCACCGCCTCGACACGTAAGGTGGGTGAGGTACTGCAGCGTGTCCGCAAAGTCTCTCCGTAGTGGCGATCTCCGCGTGTCTCACTTTGCGGGGCGTGTAAGGTTGGCAGCACTGACAGAGTGCACCTGCACGTTGTAATGTAACAACATGAGCCTCTGTCTACTGTAGTATATGATACCTCCCTTTACTGAAGCCCTTGTAGTAAAGTTTATGATACCACCTTTATTCATTTCTACATTATAACAACTACATTGTTTATGTCACTAAGTATTTACCTCGTTTTATTCCCATAAATAAAATCCCATTAATTTTGTAGTAATTACCGCTTTTATGCCCATTACTACATTCCCATAACTTCGTAATATTTATATTCCCATTATTAAACATCAATAATCTCATAATACTCATTTACCTTTGTTCCCATTATTAATCCCCAGTAATTTCATAGTATTTATTTTTGTAGCACTTGTTTTGTGTCATTTCCATGATTAAAATTAGATTAATTTCGTAATATTTTTGGCCTGATCAAATGTCAGCACAGATTGTAATTTAGCGCTGTTGTTACATCTAATTGTCATTGTATCTAACTGTCAATCATTGCAGTTCATTGTAGAGTGAATTATTTACCATCAACTCAACAATAAGAATCCTCATTATTATAATAAGACAAAACTATTTAATCATGTATATGTTATTCTAGTTCCTTCATATTGAAAATTACAAGGACTTATTGTGTATAAAAGAATCCATTCACATAATTACATTGTGATAATTAAGTAATACATCATATTGTCAACGATTGTTAATAACATAATAAATAGAAGTTATGCGCAGGTTTTGTGGCTCAGTGTAAGTCACTATTAGATCAGTATCATCTCAGTGTCATCTTGATGCTATTGGAAATAAAGGTGGAACATAGCTGGAAGAAGATGTATCATTTAAAACACCCCTTCACAAATTTAGCTTAACTTTAAGTTTACTTTAACGAGAAATTTATAATTAAATGTGGCAATCACCCAGTTCAAATAGGGATCGTGATAACGTGTTCCGTGGACGTGCAGTGGTAGCAGGGTGTGCGCTACAGCTGTTACTTGTGTTGTCGTCTTCAACTTGTGTACACTGAGTGTAGTGGAAATGCTTACTGTTGCAGAGGGAGCCTTTGTGATGAAAGAATTTTTCTGGGCAGGAGGAAACTTCACAGAGAATATGAGACAAAAATTTAGATTGCGTTTTCCTACATCGAGGTGTCCACTTGCGACACTGTACATGATTTAATGCACAAATTCTGGACAACAGGTTCAGCTTGTGCTGCACCACAAACTGGTAGGCCCACAGTTTTAACAGAACAGAAGCTCGACGACATTTCGGACATCGTGCAGCGGAGTCAAAGAAAATCAGTAAGGAAATTATCACAAGAGGCTAAAGTCTCTCATATGACAGCACATAAGGCTGTAACCAAAGAACTGGGGCTGTATCTGTATAAAATTAATGCAGTGCAACAATTACTGTACACTGTATGGACCATATGAAAAGAATAGCATATTGTGAATGGTTTCAGCAAACAGACATGGAGTTGGTGATTTAGATAGAACATTTTTCACTGATGAGGCTTGGTTTCACCTATCTGGCTACATTAATTCACATATTTGGTCATCTGAAAATCCACATGCCTTAAGAGAAATGCCATTGCACACAGACAAAATCACGGTGTGGGTGCCACAACAAAGTGCGAATTATAGGGCCGATATTTTTCAAACCTGCCAACACATCTGAAATCTATTGTTTCCAGGAAATTTATCCATTTATTGCAGTCCTGAATGAAGATGACATCAATCATTCATTCTCCAGCAAGACAACGCTACTGCTCATACAGATGACTTTTAGATGAAATCTTTGGAGACGGAATGATTACAAAAAGTCTCTGGCCCCCTCGCTCACCGGATTTGTTTCCTCCTGACTATTTCCTTTGGGGTGCAGCTAAAACATTTGTTTATCAAAATAACTGAAATACTATACATAAACTTAACCCAATTAATGCATAGTGTAGCTAATCAGCTACATATTTTTTCCGTTATCTCTAAAACTGATCAACATTTTACCACAAATTCATTTGTAGCTGTTTGTATACATAGTGTTAGATATGCAAGAAGCACGTCCCAGATATTAAAAGTCACAGAGTGCTACTGAATCACTTTAACAGTTAGCTGCATTGAGTTACTCATAACATGTGTGCTTGTTTACTTTAGAATACATCGTTTCCCATGTAAAAGTAGTCAATCACATACCACTGTTGCATTATGAGTTACTTTATGAAAAGATCAGTTGCACAATAGTGACATTTACTGCATCATGGAACCACTATATAACTGACCAGCAATGAGCAGTTTGTTGGTCATAGTGCATAATAATTTTGAGGAACATTTTTTAAAATATTTTTCTCGGTATGTACTCACTATATATTAATCATGGTAGTTTTTATAGTGTCAAATAAAAAGTCAGGCATTATAGAGTTAAGACAGCAATAACTGAATATCTGCATTTGATTACATGTGAACCATTAGTAAAGGTATTTGAAAATAAATGTAAACGTATGAATGCTTTGGCAACACGAGTATCAACAGGTATCATATATTTCATAAAATGCATTTTTAAAACCATCGGCTGTTTATTAAAAACCTTATATATTGACCAGTTTTGGTCAATAGACCATCTTCATAGATAAAAACAAGGTGTTAAAAGTGAATGGTAAAATGCATCAAATAAAATACATCTACTTCAGACAAACAGGAGTCAGTATAACTGAAAATATTAAAAATACAGTGGTCACCTTAAAACCTCTCAGTCACCACAACATAAAAGGTAGTAGTCTGCTCCTACCTTCTATGTTGTTGACTGAGAGGTTTTAAGGTGACAACTGTATTTTTAATATTTTCAGTTATACTGACTCCTGTTTGTCTGAAGTAGATGTATTTTATTTGATGTATTTTACAATTCAGTTTTAACACCTTTGTATCTATAAAGATGGTCTATTGACCGAAACTGGTCGATATATAAGGTTGTTCATAAACAGCTGATGGTTTTAAAAATACATTTTATGAAATGTAAACATGTTGAACTATGTGTTCAAGAAAGAGGAAATCATTTCCAGCACCTACTGTAATATTTATGAGTACAGTGTGTTTTCTAGTAATTAATGTAACTAATTAATTTCATTGTTTTAATTGTAATAATGTTGAATCCCATCTCGAAACATGCACCAGTAGCACTGAAACCCAATCACTAGCTTCCACAGCAATATGAATGTGCTGCCACCATTATGCGCCCGCAAGGTAGGACTTACGGAGCTCACTGCTGAGGAGAAACTTTGCGGACACACTGTACTACGGCCAGTTATTGTTACAGTTTTTAGCAATAAGCTGCTGATGTTGTTTTTAGAGATACTAAAGAGAAACAAAAATATTAAAATTTGTCTAGTACTATTGAGAATCTAAAGCTTTACAACGCTTAAAGAAGTTCTACATAACATGCTTGCAATCAGTAGAAGAAAAATTTAATGAGAAAATAATCCCAAGTATTAATATTAAAAACATGCACTGTGGGTTGCATGTTATTGTCTAACTAGTTAGGTGATTGGTACTCGTGGACTTCTACCTGTTTCAAGTGAGAAGGTCTTTTTTTTCCCCTCTCTTTTTCATGATGGATGTGTTACTAATTGTATATTTTTGCAAATAAGACAAGGTACAAACTTTCATCAAAATTTTAAATAGTTTAAGCATATATCTGTCCTATAAAACGCCCCCAAGTTATTGTACTTGTGAAAATAACAAAGGGAACACCAAGTATGGTACCAATGGATTTTGATGGGTCGCAGGTATGTTGTGAGGGAATTCCTCCAGACCACCAACCTAAAAGGATTTATTCCACTAGGCCTTGATTTCTAAGAAAATCAAGATCAAATTCATAGCAAATTACCACACATAATCTGTCTACTTATACATGGCCGATACCGCTCAGCGAGACAGCTTGGTGTAATCGGCAAGGTGCTAGGCTCCCATGCACAAGACCTGGGTTTGATACCTAGCAGCAGAAAATTTTTAAAAATTGTAATTGCTACTTTTTATATTTCAAAAAAAAAAAAAAAAAAAAAAAAAAAAAAAAAAAAAAAAAAATAATTAAGCAAAGAAAAAGATATAAAGAAAGAAAAACAAAAATAATGAAAGTCAAATGATTAAAAAAATAATAATACAGAAAATAAAAGATCTTCCACTTCAGGTCATTTGTTTTTCACTTTTTTTCATTTCTCTTCTTTTATTGTCGATAATTATATGCGTTTATACCCACTCCTATATTGTAGCTTGAGTAAACAGTCAGGATAATAGCAAATAACACAGTACCAACTGATTGTTTTGTTTTACTTACTGCGCAGTGTTATTTACTCACTGTTGCCATCATCACTATCTTTAACACCAGTACAAAATTCTGGGTGATAATTGTCATAGAAGCACCAAAAACACAGAACATTGTAGCACCATGCACATCTAATAAATGCTACAAGGCGTTTTCATCAGCGATACTGGAAAACACTGCTCATTCATATTCAAAAACAATGTTCGGTCGTCAATTAATTGCGACGCAAACCGGGCATATTTAATCGCGAGAACAAAGATTGGTGCACTGAACTCATGCAACAGTAATGAATGTATTTGAATCGAGTCTTCTCGTGAAGTGATTTCATAATTAGCTGTTAATAATTCAGGAGCATGTTGTAGTCTTTTTAATGAAAAGTTTTACCTGACGGTAAAAATACACATCGCATGGTTAGCACAGTGGGGTACACTTGGCTGGAATAACTTTAATAGTGCAAGTGCACACTTTTGTTTCATCAATGAAGATAGTATCGTACAGTGAATAAAATAATCGTCGCACAATACATAACATATTGAGCAAATGTTACATGTTTTTATCCTGACCATTTCCTACAAACATTTACATAAGAATGGTTATAAAAATACATAATTATGCACAATCATCAGACAGGTGTGAAAAGTAATTGACCCATGTCAGATTTGACCCAGCCTCGCATCTTGCCAATTACACCATGCTGTCTCGCTAAGCGGTAACCCCCATGTATAAGTAGACACGTTACGTGTGGTAATTTGCTGCGAATTTGATTTTCTTAGAAATCAAGGTCCATTGGAACAAATCCTTTTAGCTTGATGGTCTGGAGGAATTCCCTCACAACATACCTTTGATCCATCAAATTCCATTGGTACCATATTTGGTGTTCCCCTTGTAAGACTGGGCATGCTTGAACGATTTTTCAAATGGCCATTTCCACTCAGTCAATGATGTTGTCAGTGTTCACTTCTTGGCAGCCAATGAGAGGCCAACAGACAGATGACACATTTTTGAAGGATAGACGAAAAAATGTGTCACATAATGACATGACTAGGACTAAACCAGAATTTTGGATATCTTAGCACATTGCAAATGAGCATTTGTGGCAGCCAATAATATTAATGCAATTTAAGCTGCACCATTAGGTCGTGACCTAACCACAACCTCATAAACTGTTACACTCAGGTACTTTCGTAGATACGTCATCTCTCACAAGTGTGGGCAGGGAATGATATATGCAGATGACAAAACTAACGCGTGCATCTTTGGATATACTGAGAAATTATTTTTGACAAGTGACATTGTAAAATCAAGCTCCATTGTTAAAAATTAAATCTATTACTGCTCTATGGCATATAGGTTAGTAAATTAATAATGCTCGTAAAGAGAATATTTTTTTTTTTAAAATTATGCAAACCTTTGTTTTCATAAATCTTTCCTCTACAACATAATTTTTTTGTACCACCGTATAAGACGACCACGGATTTTGGGGCCTCTTTTTATGATTCAGCCATCGACTTATTTGCAGAAATATACAGTAGTTTCTGGCATAACACGACATGATATTCTGATGGTGTATGTGCATATAATTACTGGTGGATGTCATGTATTCTTGTTACACCTTAGACACATCTGCTGACTCAGCAGCTTCAGAGGGGCTTCCTCAGGAGCTCAGACGCTGCCCTACCTCGAGCTGCGGTCCTCGCTGAGGCTGCGCCGGTTGCGCGGACTGCCGCCCGTGGCAGACGCGAACAGGCTGGCCGCCGGCGACAGGAAACGCCGCAGTCCCGAGCTCTTCGTCTTCTGCTGCAGCTGCTGTTGTGGCTGCTGCTGTTGCTGCTGCTGTATTTGTTGTTGCTGTTCTTGCTGTTGCTGTTGTCGTTGTTGCTGCTGTTGTCGTTGTTGCTGCTGCTGCTGCTGCTGGCGGTGATGTTGCATCGGCGATGCGCGCAGCTTGGGCACGGCCTGCTGCGGTCGCGCGCCTGCCGGCGGCTGAGGCAATGCGGCAGTCCGCCGCACGACCGGCGAGATGGGCTTCGGCTTGATTGCGTCGCGGTCCGGGGAACTTGTCAGCTGCTTCGGGGGTGACGGCGTCGAAGCCGACGGCTTGGCCTGCGATACCGGCTGCCTCTTTGGCGGTGTCGACGGTTTCTCCACCAGCGCAGTCACCTTCACGGTCTGGTAACCTGGTCACATATCCAGTTCTCATCATTAATACATTTGTCACAATAAACAGTGATAATTTTAACACATTTCAGACTGGCGTAAGTGACCCTTGACGAGGCAGCTGTTCTTAACAAGTTTTTTGATCCCAGAATGAAACTTTCACTCTGCAGCGGAGTGTGCGCTGATATGAAACTTCCTGGCAGATTAAAATTCTGTACCGGAATCGGGACTCGAACCTGGGACCTTTGCCTTTCGCGGGCAAGTGCACTACCGACTGTGCTATCCCGACACGACTCACGATGCCGCCTCACAACTTTACTTCCGCCAGTACCCTCCTCCTACTTTCCAAACTTCACAGAAACTCTCCTGCGAAACTTGCAAGACTAGCACTCCTGGAAGAAAGGATATGGTGGAGACATGGCTTAGCCACAGCCTAAGGGATGTTTCCAGAATGAAACTTTCACTCTGCAGCGGAGTGTGCGCTGATATGAAACTTCCTGGCAAATTAAAATTCTGTGCTGGAATCGGGACTCGAACCTGGGACCTTTGCCTTTCGTGGGCAAGCACACTACCGCTAGTGCGCTTGCCCAGGTTCGAGTTCCGATTCCGGCACAGAATTTTAATCTGCCAGGAAGTTTCAAGTTTTTTGATAATTACAGATTTCTAACTATGAATGCAATAATTGAGTTGGCTGTCTCATTTGAAACAATGAAACTTCATTTATCTATTCTAAAGAAATTATTATTAAATATTAAACTTAGCAGGTACACAAAACTTTTTAGTAAATCTTTTTTTTTAATTCCCCCAAAAAATTGTTCATATCATTCTTACAGACAGTCATCTTTTCCTTCTGAATCAGAGTCACCTATTTTCTCTTCCAGGGCAATGACAACATCTGTTTCACATAAATTTACTGTATTGCGAATATGTGAACAATGCAGGTAGCACACGAAAGAAGTGTAGGACTCAACAGAGAGAGAGAAATACAAAGCCTTTTGTAGTGTACAAATAGTTAAAACTCTACTCACTATGTGGCAGCACAATGCAGAGAACCTTTCTATTTCATTTTACGTGGTTACCAACAGAGGGCAGGTTGCAAAATGGCCGCTAAAAATTTTTAGTGTTGCACGAGTCAAGACTCGGGCGCCATTTGTCTGACTACGACTGAACGAGTCTGGTTCGAGAGCTGTCCACAATGTGTTAATCAAATTTTTAAAGAAGTATCTTACCTGCATATTTTTATTACACTTGTAATGATTATGTATGTTGCTCAACTCCACATGAAAATAGCAGTCCCAGCATTACACAAAAAATACTACGACACCCATACTAGAATTCACTGGTCACTTCTACATTACAAGGAATACGAACAAACTAATACCATACAAATATCTAATATTCCCATTAACATTAACTAAAAACCGAAATTGAAACCAAAACCTAACTTATAGTCAACATATCCCTTTCAGGCCCTGCATGCACAATTGTACAGTTCTGGTTTTGCTCACTTTATTTCTTTGGATTCATGCTAGGAAGTTTGGCTCTGCATCACACAATCGTGGATGGACTGTGGTAATGTGGACAATGTGTTTTAGTTCCATGTTTCTACACTGTGTGACACCAGCAGTCTCCAAAGTTGACAAACGTCCAGTATACTTAATAACGGCGGCAAGAAATACTTGTTGACAAGATGTTGATATCCTTGTTTTGACATGTGAAGCTATCATATCCAACAGCCAGTTGATTTTATATGATCCTGTGATGTTATGTCATTTCTTTCAAAGGAATGTTTACTGTAAGATGGTGTAGATCATAAAAATTTGTAGTGAAGACCCAAAACAGAAAATTGTGTGGGTACAATGTTTGATATTAATTACTGTATGAATATTGTATGTTAAACATCCCTCTCTACATCAATGTCACATCACCTACTACCTTGAGTCTGAAAGGGATATACAGATACCAAGAAAACTAACAAACATAAATGTCTGCCTTGGTGGGTTTGCAAGTGTATATTTGTGAGTGTGTGTGTGCGCACTTGTTTACCTTTCCTTTTTTTCCCCTAAGGTAGGTCCTTCCACTTCCGAGATTGGAATGACTACTCATCCACTTCCTTAACACCCACATCCTTCCTTTTTTCCTCTCCTTCCTTTCTCTTTTCCTGACGAAGCAGCCAACGGTTGCGAAAGCTTGAAAGTTTGTGTATGTTTTTTTTGTCTATCAAAGAGCCTCAGCTTTGGGTAAGTTATTCGATTTCTACTTTTTATACATACTTATCCCATCAGGAAAGTTTCCTTCTATAATATTCATTTACATAATTTGTTATACAACTTAATACCTGCCAAAATATAATATTGGCAAAACTAATAGCTATAAAATATTTTGTGTCATATTATATATAAGGAACTCATAGTTCGATGGGGGCGATCTATAATTGTTTAATAATGATTTTGCAGCCAAGATCACATTTTTCATTTATTATGTTACCGGTTTCGGCGTGCTCGACGCCATCTTCAGCCTGTCATAATTTACATAACTTCACGACATTTTTTGTCATGAAGTTATGTAAATTACGACAGGTCTGAAGATGACGTGGAGCACGCCGAAACCGGTAACATAATAAATGAAAAATGCGATTTTGGCTGCAAAATCATTATTGTGTCATATTGTTGCACACATTTGCACAAAGACAAGGAGTTTGGTTGATGTTTAAAAATTATTATGATTAGTAAAACTTTATATCACCATACAAGCAGTTGAACATACTGATCATGATTCACTCACTCATTTGGCATACAACTATGTAATAAACAAATATAGTGTAAAGCAGATATTTAATATTCAGTAGTTAACTTACTTTAAATTCGCATTTGGAAATTTAATACATTTTAATAATAACAAGATTTATAATATATTGAAGTAATACTTTTATGAAAGCAGAAATCATAACTTTAAATTTCTCTTTTTAAACTTCCAAAAACAAAGTGAAATTAAATACTGAAATACTGACTGTATTAAAAAGTAAAGGTTCAAATATCAGAAAGAGCTATAAAATACTAAAAGTTTTAAAATACTGTATAATTAAACTGTTAAAATTTATAAGCGGTCTCAAAGCAAAAGTAGAACATTTAAACTGAAAGTCATTAATAAAATGATTCTCCTGTTACTACTGTACTGGTCTTGCTGAAGATGGAGGGATGTTAATGAGACTATACTGTGTAAAGACGTGTTTATCATGTCTCTAATAAAATATCTGTAAAATTATCTGAAATTATGAAAAGATTATTAATGAATATAAAAATAAATATGTGGAAGCATCTCACTTGCTATTTAAATGGATCCAGTGCCTGAAATTTACAGCAAACCACAATTGCAGAAATGTTTGTCACAACACAATGTCATACCAAGAGATCTTCACAAGTTACTGGTTTATTTATTTTAATTGTTGTTCCAACCTAAATTGTCCAACTAACCAGTGGGCTGTTTTATGGAATAGGTCTCCGTAATGTAGGAGACAACCAGTAATACAGCCCAGTTGGCCAGCAAGAGATGGAGATTACACACTGCAGCGAAACCAAAAATGATCCATCACTTTTTATTTGCATAAACTACAAATCTAAATGATTCCAGAATTGGTTAAATTACTTTAAGTTCTAAACTATCTGGCAGATTAAAATTGTGTGCCGGAACCGGGACTCAAAACTGGGACCTTTGCCTTTCGCGGGCTAATGCTCTACTGACTGAGCTATCCCGACACGACTCACGATGCCGCCTCACAACTTTACGTCCGCCAGTACCTCGCCTCCTACTTTCCAAACTTCACAGAAGCTCTCCTGCGAACCTTGCAAGACTAACACTCCTGGAAGGAAGGATATGGTGGAGACATGGCTTAGCCACAGCCTAAGGGATGTTTCCAGAATGAAGCTTTCACTCGGCAGCGGAGTGTGCGCTGATATGAAACTACCTGGCAGATTAAAATTCATTTCGAAGTTCAGTCATGTAGAATATGTGTAACAAAGCATTCTGCTGTTCTCTGGAGCTTCTCTATCTCCTCGATCAATTCCGACTGGTACAGGTCCCATGTTGACAAGCAATCATCATTTGGTTTGTAATTAAACAAACAAATACTCTCTTGTTGTTTTTAATATGCACTATTAACTGAACTGTGCAATTACACAAAATGTACTTAAATTTAAGACCATTTGGTTTCTAATGAAGCAAAGATTCTCTTGTAGATTTTAACTTCCATTACTGAAGCTGAAACATACCAGGACACAACACATAGTTAAATTTTGAATATGTTTTAACACAGATTTCTGAACTTTTGTATATGATATCAACATCAACAATGACTTGTTGAAACCAAATATAATAAATTTAATCATATCACTTGAAAATGACTTAAGGCCTTCAAAAAGGAGTTAAATTATATGTACTTTTCTATTCGATATTTGTAATGAAACTGATCAGTGCAATTTCTTTCATGCTATATAGTACAAAATAATATGTAGATAAATTTACAATGTGATCCAGTAACAATACAGATTGTGTGCAGCTGAGATATGAACCAGGGTCTCCTGATGACTATCAGTCATCAGTCATGCTGATGACTAATGACTATCAGTCATCAGTCATGCTGATGACTATGCCACTGGAAACACAGTGACAATTGCATCTGCAGAGATTACCAAAGCACACCTCAATGCCAGATGGAAATTTTCAACTTATCCAAACACCACTGACTTAGTGTACCCTTCCATTTTCACACAGTACTCACGGCATTTTGCCAGCCCCTTAAGAATTCAGGCCTGATGTGCATCCACACTGAAGAATGGATCTCTGGCCATCTTCACCTCCATTGTGTGTATGTCTGTGTGTGGAATATGGAAAAAATATGGAAATTTTTTTAAACATGACTGTGCCTCAGCAACGATTACAGGATAGAAAATTAATAATCACCCAACCAGTTGCAACAATAGTGGTTTAATAAACTTCGACCAAGGTTTCAACAGATATACACCTGTCTTTTTCAGAGATAAATGTAATACCTCAAGACAACTTGATAGCATAAATTACAAAATCATAATCATTATATCTGATATGTATCATATGAGTGGTTTAACCCACAAAGTGCAGAATTCTTTTTGGGTTAATTTTTTTTTCCCCCAGTAGCTATTAATTACTAGATTTGCGCGTAATAGTTCGCGATCGGGAGCGCTCTTTTAGTTCGTCCGCTCCCAGTGATGGCTGAGCGGCGTGGTCTGCGCATGCAGGTGGAGGGAGAAGTTCCCCCACCTAGCTGCTTCATGCGCTTGCTGCTTGAGCCGATAACGATATCACACAAACCAAAAGAAACAGTTTGTGGATAATTTCTCGCATTTAAGTTTAGAGTTATCTCTATATCTTGACATTATAGAATTTATTAGTCAGATATTGCAGAGTGCAGAACACATCAAAACAGAAATTTTGTAGCACTGAACTATGTCATCTAGCAGGCAGACGCTCACCTCAAAATGGCTCTCATCAGCAGAGGGCAAACACGTGATTTTTCATTCTGCTGCGTGCCCTCTCGCTATTGCCCGTCGGTCTTCGGAAAAGAATCCAACGAACTATGAAGCGAGACATGTTTGGCATAATCGTCCGCTGCTCCTAGTTTGTCCACTCTTTTTAGTTCGTCCACTCGTTTTGGCTTTTGCTACTGCTACTAAAGGAGCTCTTTTTTCATGACAGCTTTTTTTATATAATGAACCAGTGTTGCCAAAGCGTGTGCTATTACCCGTATTTTTGGGCAATTTGACATCAAATTCTTAGGCAAATAAACCAGTTATTTACACGAATGGGTGTTACAATGGTATTCAACTACTTTGCATACAGAGTACTCGTAGTACTTTATTTTTAAAATAGATTTCTTGTGGCAGTGAACTATGAAACTACAGCTGAGCTGCATCTCAGCTCGAAATGAAGGTAACCGTCAGAAGGAAATCACGCGATTCTGCGCGCTCTCATGTCCTCTTGCTGTTACCTGTCAGTCTTCGGAAAAGGAGCGGACGAACTAAGAGATGAGGGATCTGACAACTAGTTCATGTAGTTCACCTGTGGGTGTGCTCTTCCGAACTAGTTCGTTCGCAAACTACACAAGACTATTAATTATCTTCATATGACCGCACAAGATCATTATAAGTGATTTTTTCACAACCATGCCATTAGTGTTACAATACTGCCCTTCTTTCTAGAAACACGTCAAAATGAATGTTTTACAATTTCAATCTGATGAATCATTATTATTAAAACATTTAAGATGAAATATATACATATAAATGCTCCAAAAATTAAGAAATGTACAAGAAATACAAACTCAACTATGAGGAAGTCTTCAATAACTTCTGCATGAACCTCAACTTCACAGCCATATCCAACGACTTTGCAATCAACAATACAAGTTAAAATTGATGTACAATGGGACTAGGCTATTCAAATAAATAAAGTATGACATTGTGCATGAATTTTTAAATACAAGAATGAAAAAATAGGCTCCCATTCTTGTCCTTCTGGAAGGACATCACCACTATCAGGATTAATAAACTTCGACCAAGGTTTTAACAAATTTAAACCTGTCTTCTTCAGAGATAAATGTGATACTTAAAGACAACAAAGTAATAGTGAAGAATTGTATTAAACTGCTTGACTAAAAAGAAATCTTTGTTTAAAGGCAGTGGAAATTGAATGATAAACAGTTACATTATTAATAGTTCAAGAATGTTCTATAATAGAAACTAAAGAAATAGTGCATATATAATGTTTTATGATGAGGAAAAATATGTATCATGACAGATACACTTAATAAACGATGTAAATTAATCCAATGGTGGTTCATTAGAAGCCATTTCAATTAATTACACTGCCAATGAAAATTAAGCAATTTATGTAACTCTATTAATGTAAAGCAATATAAAATCATTAACACTGTAGTTTAGTAGATATATATGCAAATTTCATGAACACATGATAGCATCAATTTTGCTTATGTAATTAGTTTGTTAACCAATAAGTGAACATTGTTAGTATAAAGATATAATTGCTCTTTACAAAGAAAATAAAGAGAGATACTAATTCTGAATAAATAATCATATTCTATTTTATGATACGAATATTATAGAGGAAACATTCCTAGCAGGAAAAAAATATATATAAGGTAGATGAAGATTACTTACCAGGCGAAAGAGCACTGGTAGTGACAGTAACACAATTTGTGTTACTATCACTACCGGTGCTCTTTCGCCTGGTAAGTAATCTTCATTTACTTTTTATATATATAATAATATTCTATTAATTATGTAATGTTGTTTGATAATAGTATGTTTTATTAAAGCTGTAACTTTTGACTGTTGTTTTAATACATCAATTGTCACCAATAATGGAAGTACAATTTATATTGTTTCATCATCATCAGCCAGTTCCATCACTTGGTGATGTGGCCTCTTAAAGTCAGTACATCTGTTAGTCTACAGTATGTCTGCCTAGGAGTGTTTGCATCTGTGTAAATGTGTGGGTATGTGTGTATTTGTTTTTCTTCCCCCAAGGTAAGTCTTTCCTCTCCCGGGATTGGAATGGCTCCTTACCCACTCCCTTATAACCCTCATCCTTTCTTTTCCCTCTCCTTTCCCTCTGCACGAAGAAGCAACTGGGTTGCAAAAGCTTGTGTTTGAGTGTGTGTGTATGTATGTGTGTTTTATTTGTGCTACTATCACCACCTGTGCTCCTTCGCCTGGTGAGTAATCTTCAACTACTTTTTTTTTTAATTTATATATTTTTCCTGCTAGGAATTTTTCGTCTATTTTATTTATTTATTGGAATGACTCCTTATCCACTCCCTTAAAACCCTCATCATTTCCTTTTCCCTCTCCTTCCCTTCTGCCTGACGAAGCAGCTAGGCTGCGAAAGCTTCTATGTGTGTTTGTGTGTAATTTTATTTTATTTTATTTGTTTCTATCGACGAACCGGTCCTTTTGGTAAGTCATCTCTTTTCTATATATATATATATATATATATATGGCTGGTCGATAGGAACACTAAACACACACAAAAACACACAAACATTCAAGCTTTCGCCACCACTGGTGGCTTCTTCGGGAAGAAGAGGAAGGAAGGAGAGGAGAAAGGGAAGGATACGGGTTTTAAGGAAGTGGAAAAGGAGCCATTCCAATCCCAGGAGTGGAAGGACTTACCTTAGGGGACAAAAAGGAAGGTAAACAAATACACACACACTCACACATATCCACATCCAAACACACCTAGGCAGACATTTGTAGAAACCAAAGAAGTTGGACAGAGATACCACTTCAGGCAGAGGCTCTGTCCACAGAATTGAGGCAAAGATGTTAAAGATGGCGGGCGGGAATTAGAATTTAGCGGAGGTTGAGACCAGGTGGGCAACGGGAAGAGAGAATGTGTTGAAGGGCTAGTTCCCATCTCCGGAGTTCTGAAAGGTTGGTGTCAGTGGGAAGTATCCAGATAACCCGGACGGTGTAACACTGTGCCAAGATCTGCTGGCCGTGCACCAAGGCGTGTTTAGCCACAGGGTGATCCTCATTACCAACAAACACTGTCTGCCTGTGACCATTCATGCAAATGGACAGTTTGTTGCTGGTCATTCCCACATAGAATGCTTCACAGTGCAGGCATGTCAGTTGGTAAATCAGGTGGGTGCTATCGCAAGTGGCTCTGCCCTTGATCGTGTACACCTTCCAGGTTACGGGACTGGAGTAAGTGGTGGTGGAAGGGTGCCTACTCCTAATGATCCAACTCCACAAGACATGACTCAAATAGAACCTTGCCTGGAACAGTTCCGTCCTCCATCACAGCTAGACCCACCCGCTCTTCCTCAAAATCTCCCTCTTCAAACCTTCCAGAAATTCCTTACTTCCAACCTTGCCTCTCAGTCTTTCCTAAAAAACCTTAATCCTACTCCCAACATTACTACAGCTGAATCCCGAGCCATCCGTGATCTGAAAGCTGACCGTTCCATCGTCATTCTCCCAGCCGACAAGGGATCCACAACCGTGGTACTTGATCGGCGGGAGTATGTGGCTGAGGGACTGCATCAGCGTTCAGACAATACTACCTACAAAGTTTGTCAACACAATCCTATCCCTGATGTCCAGGCAGAGCTTCAAGGAATCCTCAAAACCTTAGGCCCCCTACAAAACCTTTCACCTGACTCCATTAACCTCATGACCCCACCGACACCCCGCACCCCCACCTTCTACCTACTCCCCAAGATCCCAATAATCCCGGCCGCCCCATTGTGGCCGGTTACCAAGCCCCTACTGAATGAATCTCTGCCTACATAGACCAAAACCTTCAACCCATCATGTGCAGTCTCCCATCCTTCATCAAAGATACCAACCACTTCCTCGATCGCCTGAAATCCTTGCCTAGCCAGTTACCTCCAGATACCAACCTTGTAACCATTGATGCCAATTCCTTGTACACAAACATTCCACATGCCCAGGGCCTCGCTGCGATGGAGTATTTCCTTTCATGCCGACCACCCAATTCCCTACCTAAAACCTCTTTCCTTAATACCCTAGCCAGCTTCATCCTAACCCACAACTTCTTCACTTTTGAGGGCCAAACATACCAACAACTAAAGGGAACATCCATGGGAACCAGGATGGCCTCCAGAATTTCCTCTTCAACCTCAACTCCTTTGGTCCCATCAAATTCACCTGGTCCTATTCCAAATCCCATGCCACTTTCCTTGATGTAGACCTCCATCTGTCCAACGGCCAACTTCACACATCCGTCCACATCAAACCAACCAACAAACAACAGTACCTACACTATGACAGCTGCCATCCATTCCACATCAAACGTTCCCTTCCCTACAGCTTAGGACTTCGTGGCAAACGAGTCTGCTCTAGTCCCGAATCCCTGAACCAGTACACCAATAACCTAATAACAGCCTTCACATCCTGCAGCTATCCCCCTGATCTGGTTCAGAAGCAAATTACCAGAGCCACCTCCTCATTCCTCCAAATTCAGAACCTTCCACAGAAGAACCCCAGAAGTGCCCCTCTTGTCACCGGATACTTTCTGGGACTGGAGCAGACTCTGAATGTGGCTCTCCAGCAAGGATACGACTTCCTTAAATCCTGCTCCGAAATGAGATTCATCCTTCATGACATCCTCTCCACTCCACCGAGAGTGTCTTTCCGCCGCCCACCTAACCTCCGTAACCCGTAAGCGTTCTATGTGGGAATGACCAGCAACAAACTGTCCATTCGCATGAACGGTCACAGGCAGACAGTGTTTGTTGGTAATGAAGATCACCCTGCGGCTAAACATGCCTTGGTGCACGGCCAGCACATTTTGGCACAGTGTTACACTGTCCGGGTTATCTGGATACTTCCAACCAACTCCAATCTTTCAGAACTCCGGAGATGGGAACTTGCCCTTCAGCTTATTCTCTCTTCCCGTTGCCCACCTGGTCTCAACCTCCGCTAAATTCTAATTCTCACCCGCCATCTTTAACATCTTTGCCTCGATTCTGTGGACAGAGCCTCTGCCTGAAGTGGAATCTCTGTCCAACTTCTTTGATTCCTACAAATGTCTGCCTAGTGTGTTTGGATGTGGATATGTGTGAGTGTGTGTGTATTTGTTTACCTTCCTTTTTGTCCCCTAAGGTAAGTCCTTCCACTCCTGGGATTGGAATGGCTCCTTTTCCACTTCCTTAAAACCCACATCCTTCCCTTTCTCCTCTCCTTCCTCCCTCTTTTTCCCGAAGAAGCCACCACTGGTGGCGAAAGCTCGAATGGTTGTGTGTTTTTGTGTGTGTTTGGTGTTCCTATCGACGAGCCTGTACTTTAGGTAAGTCAAAAATCTTTATTTTATACTCTCTCTCTATATATATATATATCCTTCATCAAAGACACCAACCACTTCCTCGATCGCCTGAAATCCTTACCCAGCCTGTTACCTCCTGAAACCATCCTTGTAACCATTGATGCCACCTCCTTATACACAAATATCCCACATGCCCAGGGCCTCACTGCGATGGAGTATTTCCTTTCACGCCGACCACCCACTTCCCTACCTAAAACCTCTTTCCTTAATACCCTAGCCAACTTCATCCTAACCCACAACTTCTTCACCTTTGAGGGGCGGACATACCAACAACTAAAGGGGACAGCCATGGGAACCAGGATGGCCCCCTCGTATGCAAACTTATTTATGGGACACTTAGAGGAAGCCTTCCTGGAAACCCAAGCCTGTCAACCCAAAGTTTGGTACAGATTCATTGACGACATCTTCATGATCTGGACCAACAGTGAAGAACAACTCCAGAATTTCCTCGCCAACCTCAACTCCTTTGGTCCCATCAAATTCACCTGGTCCTACTCCAAATCCCATGCCACTTTCCTTGATGTCGACCTCCATCTGTCCAACGGCCAACTTCACACATCCGTCCACATCAAACCTACCAACAAACAATAGTACCTCCATTATGACAGCTGCCATCCATTCCATATCAAACGTTCCCTTCCCTACAGCTTAGGTCTTCGTGGCAAAAGAGTCTGCTCCAGTCCCGAATCCCTGAACCAGTACACCAATAACCTAATAACAGCCTTCACATCCTGCAGCTATCCTCCTGATCTGGTTCAGAAGCAAATTACCAGAGCCACCTCCTCATTCCTCCAAATCCAGAACCTTCCACCGAAGAATCCCAGAAGTGCCCCTTTTGTCACCGGATACTTTCCGGGACTGGAGCGGAATGAATGTGGCTCTCCAGCAGGGATACGACTTCCTTAAATCCTGCCCTGGAATGAGATCCATCCTTAATGACATCCTCCCCACTCCTCCGAGAGTGTCTTTCCGCCGCCCACCTAACCTTCGTAACCTCCTAGTCCATCCCTATGAAACCCCCAAACCACTTTCCCTACCCTCTGGCTCCTACCCATGCAACCGCCCCCGTTGTAAAACCTGCCCTATGCACCCTTCCACCACCACTTACTCCAGTCCAGTAACCCGGAAGGTGTACACGATCAAGGGCAGAGCCACTTGCGATAACACCCACGTGATTTACCAACTAACATGCCTGCACTGTGAAGCGTTCTATGTGGGAATGACCAGCAACAAACTGTCCATTTGCATGAACGGTCACAGGCAGACAGTGTTTGTTGGTAATGAGGATCACCCTGTGGCTAAACATGCCTTGGTGCATGGCCAGCACATCTTGGCACAGTGCTACACCGTCCCACCGACACCAACCTTTCAGAACTCCGGAGATGGGAACTTGCCCTTCAGTTGCCCACCTGGTCTCAATCTCCGCTAACTCAAATTCCCGCCCACTATCTTTAGCATCTTTGCCTGGGTTCTGTGGACAGAGCCTCTGCCTCAATTGGTATCTCTGTCCAACTTCTTTGCTTTTCACAAATGTCTGTCTAGGTGTGTTTGCGTTTCGATATGTCTGAGTGTGTGTGTATTTGTTTACCTTCCTTTTTTTCCCCTAAGGTAAGTCCTTCCACTCCTGGGATTGGAATGACTCCTTTTCCACTTCCTTAAAACCCATATCCTTCCCTTTCTCCTCTCCTTTTATATATATATATATATATATATATATATATATATATATATATATATATATATATATACGAATATTATAGAGGAAAAATTCCTAACAGGAAAAAAATATACGTAAAAAATAGATGAAGAACACTTACCAGGCGAAGGGGCACAGGCAGTAATAGTAACAAATAAACACACAGACACACACACTGCGAAATCAGCATTTTTGAGTGTGTGTGTGTCTGTGTGTTTATTTGTTACTATTACTGCCTGTGCCCCTTCGCCTGGTAAGTGTTCTTCATCTATTTTTTACGTATATATATATATATATATATATATATATATATATATATAAAAATAAAAAATTGCGTGGTTAGTAATACAAATCAAAATGTATGGGTAATCAAGTGGAAATGGGATATTAGAGAAACCTTTCAAGTTACTCTATCTGTGAGGTTGGTAGCTTTAATGGCCGTACGTTTAATTATTTTATTGTACGAACAGGCGTGATTATACATTTAAGCATAAAAAAACTTTTCCTGTTTCATGTTAAAAATGACTGGAAAAAGGAAAACAAAACCACACATTTTTACAGCACTGCTTAGCAAGTTTTTCTCACAGTGAGCAGAATAGACATGCTTTTTATAACTTGTTAATACCTTCTTGAGAGCCTATGAGTTGTACACAAAGTAATTATAGCATGATCATACTTTAATGATAGAAAGTCCTCATGAAACAAAATAATTAACTAAAATACAAATACATTTCAAAATTCTTTGTGTTGCGTTCATTGTAACACTTGTTGATGAACGATATTTTTTGTCTTTCCGTCCGGAGAGAAAACTAACAGAGCAGATGGTTTACCAACTCTCGAACACGTCACGTAAAACTGCGCATGTGAAAAACACAGTGATTCAAGATTTAATCCGCAAACTTCCAACGAGTGGTCATACACTTTATTAATCATCACTGCGAATGCAAGGCAAATGGTAAACTGGACACGCTTAAATTGAAACAGCAAGTCGGTTGGAATCAGTGGTATTCTTGGAATCAGAACATCCTCTCCTTTGAACTTTCCTGTCATTATCGTTGCTTCAATCACATTGTTCATCAGCTTCTTCACAGAGAGTCTTGTTCCATTGCATAGTTTCAGTTAGCTTAGATTGCGTAACATGATTATCACAGACCCAACCTTGATTTGCAAATTGTGCGGTGGCATTTGTAGCAAATCCAATGAAATCAGGAATTTTGTTGGATAATTAACGACTTCAACAGGATCAGAAATGGAAACCATTGAAGTAAATGAATGCAAATATCAACAATAATACATTTCCTTGAGACAATATTAATAAATGTATGTTATTGGCAAGTGATTTGGCTTTGAATTTTTATGTTCAAATTGTCTACGTCCTTATTTTTCGCCAAAATGGTTAGTTCAGTCAACCAGATGGTATGGTTTTTTGTAATTGGCAGCAATATTCGTCTGTTTGTTTCCTGACCTGTAAGTGAATAATGAACTCGGTAATCTAATTGAAACACAATTAACAACATTGCTATAGACTGGTAAAATATTACAATCCGTAAAACAGGCATGGTATAACTATGTTGGCAACAGTTGCTGGATCATGGGAATGAAGCTGACCAATCGTGGCAAAGCTTCTGATGGCCAATGAAATTTTAGATGGCAACAGCTGTTTTCTCGTCATAGTAAATAATATTATTTTGATAATCCACATAATAATTTAGTTTCAGACACATTAAACTTACTAAGGAAGATGATGTATCTCATGTATTTGCAGCATCGATAACACCATATCCCTTTAATCTAACCTCCTTGGCGTATTTGTTTGCTCTGATGCAGCATATTTTGTTGCTAGGCAAGTAACGAATGAATAAGCTGATTCTTGGAAAATCTAAAAAATGATCCGATCAGGATGCGTACTTTCAGTTTTATGTCAAGTAACACGGGAATACGGTCAAAAGGGACAAAAAGTATCCTATGTGCGTCTCCTAGTTTCTAAGCTACCTCCCCACCAATTTTGGGCCAAATCGGTTCAGATGTTCTTTAGTTATAAATAGTGTAGCTAACACGAGATTCTTTTATATATAGAGGAAAAATACCTAACAGGAAAAATTCTTAACCGGAAAAATATATGTAAAAAAATAGATGAAGTCTACTTACCAGGCGAAGGAGCACAGGTAGTGATAGTAACAAATAAGACATACACACGCACACATACACACACAAATGCAAGCTTTCGCAACCCAGTTGCTTCTTCAGGCAGAAGGGAAGGAGAGGGAAAAAGAAATGATCAGGGTTTCAAGGGAGCGGGTAAGGAGCCATTCCAATCCCGGGACAGGAAAGACTTACCTTGGGGGAGGAAAAGGAAGGTAAATAAATACACACACACCCACACATTTACACAGACGGAAATACACCTAGGCAGACATACTCTATTTGTATTTCCATCTGTGTAAATGAGTGGGTGGGTGTGTATTTGTTTACTTTCCTTTTCTTCACCCAAGGTAAGTTTTTCCTGTCCCGGGATTGGAATGGCTCCTTACCCCCTCCCTTAAAACCTTCATCATTTCCTTTCCCTCTCCTTCCCTTCTGCCTGAAGAAGCAACTGGGTTGCAAAAGCTTGCGTTTGTGTGTGTGTGTGTGTTTTATTTATTTGTTACTATCACTACCTGTGCTCCTTCGCCTGGTAAGTAGACTTCATCTATTTTATATATATTACAAAATGGATGACTTACCCAAAGGACAGGCTCATCAACAGACAGATATAAAATCACACACAAACACACATACAAGCTTTCGCAACCGTTGGTCACTTCTTCAGGAAAAGAGGAAGAAAGGAGAGGAGAAAGGGAAGGATATGGGTTTTAAGGAAGTGGAAAAGGAGTCATTCCAATCCCAGGAGTGGAAGGACTTACCTTAGGGGAAAAAAAGGAAGGTAAACAAATACACACACACTCATAAATATCCAAACGCAAACACATCTAGTAGACAATTGTAAAAAGCAAAGAAGTTGGTCAGTCTGTCTAGGTGTGTTTGCGTTTGGATATGTGTTAGTGTGTGTGTATTTGTTTACCTTCCTTTTTTTCCCCTAAGGTAAGTCCTTCCACTCCTGGGATTGGAATGACTCCTTTTCCACTTCCTTAAAACCCATGTCCTTCCCTTTCTCCTCTCCTTTCTTCCTCTTTTTCTGAAGAAGCGACCAATGGTTGCGAAAGCTTGTATGTGTGTTTGTGTGTGATTTTATTTGTGTCCGTCGTCGAGCCTGTCCTTTGGGTAAGTCATTCGTTTTCTATTATAACTACAAAATTAAATAAAAAATTAAATATTTGATGACTTTATGATGATCCCACAATAAGCAATGATCGTTAAAAGTGTCCAGGCTGACCTCTCGGAGTGGCGGTCGACCTCTCCGGAGGGGGCGGTGACTGGACCCTCTGTGCCGGGGAGACGGCCCTCTGCGCCGGGGGCGGTGGCGACACCGCCGCTGCCGCCTCCCGCGCCGCCTCCGGGCTGGCGGCCTGGCGGCGCTGCTGGATCTCGGCCACGGTGCGCAGCTCCTCCTCGAGCTTCTGGCGCAGGCGCGCCGTCTCAGCGCCGTCGCTGCTGGTGGTGCTCTCGCTGTCCTCCTCCAGCGACGGCTGCCTCCGCAGCGGGATGCCACCTGTGCGACAGTTGCGAGCCGAGGTAAGCGACCGTTTCGACCCGAGATCAGCCGGAGAGGAGGCCCCGGCGCCGTCGTGTCGCGTCGCTAAATAGCTTACAAAGATAGTAGCGTAAACTCTGTGGCAGTTTTGTGTGTTTGTCCGGTGACACTGCCAGCAGTGCCACCTTTTGGTTCGAGTTGTAGTCTATGCTTGCTTTCACGTCTCCAAGTCCGTATTTTATTCTGCTGCATAAAAAAACTTCTATTCACAGAATATATGACATCAACTGCGATTGGGCAAAGCTGAAAATGTGTACCCAGCCGTGATTCGAACCCTGGTCTCCTGCTTTCTAGGCAGTTGCGCTGACCCCTACACCACTGGGGACACAGTGATCACCGCCCCTGCAAGGACTACCTAAGCACGCCTCCCGTCAGATACAAATTCCCAGCTTCGCCCTGCCCACAGTCTACGAGTTTGAGTACTGTGGGCAGGGCAAAGATGGGAATTTGTATCTGACAGGAGGCGTGCTTAGGTAGTCCTTGCAGGTGCGGTGATCACTGTGTCCCCAGTGGTGTAGGGGTCAGCGCAACTGCCTAGAAAGCAGGAGACCCGGGTTTGAAACCGGCTGGGTACATATTTTCAGCTTTGCCCAATCGCAATTGATGTCATATATTCTGTGAATATTAAATAATAACAACTGCAGGATCAGAAGTGACGTCTGTTCTTTCGGAACAGACGCCACATGTATATAAAAATTTATATGAAAGGTCCACATTTGTTACGTCTATTAACACTCTGAAGACCAGCAGTCGAGGTACACTCTGGGTCCAGTGGACCGGCCATTTTTTCCTTTCTTTGAAATGTCACTGGCGCTTACCTATTTAACATATATTGAAACAAAACATTATGAAAGAACTGTCTTTAAGGTATATTTTAAACATTTATTTTAATCCAGTAAAATATCAGCCAACCAGTTGAAATTAAAGTTTAATAAACTTTACCATGGTTTCAATTGATGTAAATGTCATGTTTAGCTGGCGTCCACGCCTCGCTCAGACGGTCAGTCGGTGGTTAGCATGCCACGCAATCTGCTATGTTACACAGCACATGTTATCACTTTATATGTTTGACGTGCCTTTGTCTTAAGGGCTACATTATGTGTACAAAAATTGATGCGTGTAACTTCTCCAGAGTAAGAATGTAATGTAAGTGCTTGTTTCCTATCGACTAAACTTTGTTGTAATTTTATAGGTAAACAATCTATGGTTTTAATACTGTTGTACATAGCCCTTTTTGTTTCTTTCTTATTCACTGTAGGTCCATGTATCTTCTGAAGAAGATTGATTTACATCAATTGAAACCGCGGTAAAGATTATTAAACTTTAATTTGCAACTAGTTGGCTGATATTTTACTGCCTTGAATTACCATTGCTGTACACAGCCATGTTTGAAATTCATTCTAATTCTATCAGTTGATGACAAAATTTAATAACAAAAATCACATAATTTCCAATTTCAGTTTTAAAAAAATGTGTTTCTTAGGTTTGTGTAAATTTGCAGGTAATTAGCTTATAAAATTTCTTTTTCACTCAGAGAATGTGACACATTTGACCAAACAATAGACAAAAAGTGGCAAACAGTAACACGAACGTTGAGTCTCGTGGTGACATCAATGCAGAATGGCGCAGCATATAACGGAAGGTGCTATGCGTGTCTTGTGGTTTCTTATGACATAGTTCTAAAACCGGAACACAGAAGAAAACAGCAGTCAAGGGACGTATAGGCAGCTGTTCCACACAGAACTACTGCAGTAGACGGCCTGCTTCCGGACAGCTAATAGGCTGGGAGCGGCATGCAACAGCCGCCCGACCTATACTCGTTGTGAAGCAGTTCCGTAGCCTGACCTACACTCGGGCTCGGTCGCTAAAGTGTTAAAGATATTATGTTAGGTGATAATTTATTTAAAGTTTAGGATTGAGAAAACTAAAGCATTACACTCTGCGATGATCTGTACAACATGTTCATGCTTCTTAATGTGAGGCAAAAATCTAAGAAAAAATTTCCATAGGAGGTTAAAAAAATGTACATTGTACAAAATTTGTAAGTAACTGTTTTCAATCTATGAAAACAAATCAAATCTTAGATAACTTCCATTTAGAGTAGTGAAAATGTTTTATCTAAATGAATGTGAATGTCTGTTCGGTGTACGTTTATCACGTCTGAATCACAAGACATAAAGAGCTAAAAAATTGTATAGGTACTAATGTCTACCCATGGAAGGTTTTAGGCGCAGTTTTATGGTGATAGGATAGCTATTTAACTATTTATATTAATGTGAATGTCTGTTCGGTGTACGCTTATCACATCCGAACAACAAGACGCAGAGACTTAAATATTCGCACAGTTACTAATTTATACCTGAGGAATGTTTTAGGCTTGGTTTTATACAGACCTGATAGATATTTAGTAATTTGAAGAATATAACACAAGATGCGGAACAATAACTACTCCTTAAAAATTATATTTACTCTTTGAAAATGGTTTTATTGGTTGCATTGTTGCTTGAGGGTTGATAATGATAAAACGATGGAGTATATTGGAAAGGAAAGGTATTGATGTGTATAAAATTCTACGTGTGTGTGTGTGTTAATATTTCTCTCTGCAGTGAAAACTACAGAACGCAAACGAATGGTCTGTGTGTAATTGTTGTTCGAAGTCTCCCATTGTACACCATAGCAGTTCCATGCTGATAGCTATAAGGGGTGGAAGATATGGTGGTTGAAAGTCGTCAAATTATAAAAAAATTCGGACTGAAGGCCAGTGATGACGTTTGCGACTCTATAGCAAGGAGGTTACCTACAGCGAGACGTGATGCCACAGACCATATCTTTGGTCTATGCATGCTACAATGTCGTCAGCTCTTTCTCTGTAAGGATAAGCATACGAATAAGGAAATATAAGAATAAATAAATAAAGTTGTAAAAAAAGAAATTTCTGTTAATACATCTCTTTAAAAAGATCAGATTGACGTTTCGCGCATTACATCAAGTGATCAATCTGTGATATTATTACAATCATTATTGTTGAATTTCGTGATTGGATTCTTCGAAACGAGTGTATTTTTACGTGTGATTTGAGCTACGCTACTTACTTTTCTGATAAACGGCAAGTGCATAGACTTCTGCAATCTGATAGGAATATTTTTCAGTTCCGCTTTATCAGTGACATTTCCTCAAAAATGAGTGAAATTAATTACATTAATTATTATTTACACTTTGTCGATAAATGAGCATTGCTTTACTTTACACATATTACAACAGTACATCTACTTTTAATAGATCACATTCAGACAACTTGCCTCGGAAAAGGAAAATGTCATTATTTGTTATACATTCTCTGATAATGATATTAAAAAAAGGGAGATAAAGAGAGAAGGGATAGGAGTAGTACTGACTCAAAGCAGGAATATATAAATAAATAAATACCTGGGCAACGCTGGGTTTTCAACTAGTATTCAATAAAAATGGAACGTGTTAGAGAGAAATGATTGCATTGCAGTTACATAGATAGAGAAATAATGACATTCATAATGTGTACAGTTTATTTTGATAGTATTCAGACTGAAAATAACACAACAGATGATGACTTTTCGGCCTATACATGTATGCACTTTCCATGAGCATTTAGGAAGCCGAATGGAAGGCATGACTCCTAGCTAAATACTGAAAATGACAATAATAATATCAGACATTAATTAAAAATAAATCTGTGTGTGTGTGTGTGTGTGTGTGTGTGTGTGTGTGTGAGTACAAAAGTTTGAACAAAATCAAAGAGGCCACCTTCACACTGTGTGTGTGTGTGTGTGTCTTTTGAAAAAGAGAGAGAGAGGTAGAGCAAGGGGGAGGGAGGGGGATGGAAGGCAGAGAAAGAAACAAAGGAAGTGTACACTGTAATGTCAGGTCCATAATGAGGAAATTATAGATGATCAAAATATCCACGTATGTACTGCCGGTCTATAGTGTCCAACGGGCACAATATTTCGGCGATCGTACATGTCGCCATCATCAGGTGAACTGATGGCCTGAGCTCCTGGAAACGCGCCGGCATGGAGATCCGCATGCTACGGCGGCTCGAAGGGACCTGGGTTCTAGCCTGGTAGCAGGAGATTTAAATACCCTCGGCCCACGGAGCGACCCCTCCGTGGTCCACGCCCCGCGCCGCGGTCGCGCAGTGGAACCTATTACGCTGGCGTCTGAGATGACGTCAGTGTGAGGGCTCTGTTCACCGTGGTTGTCACTTCGTTATGTTTGCTAGATTTACTCTTAATTAACCCAATCGCTGGTTCCCAAGCTTTGCTAAGATTATAGCCACAGTCACGGTTTATGAGGTCGTCACTTGTGTGAATTTCAATGGCCTCTCTAACGACGCAGTCCCAGTATCTCGACGTCTGTACCAGAATCCTAGTGCGTTCATTCTCCATCGCATGATTCTCTGACAAACAATGTTCAGTGATTGCCGACTTGCTGGGATACATCAATCGTGTGTGCCTCTGGTGTTCAACACATCGATCCTCGACGGTACGCATCGTCTGTCCAATATACGACTTTCCACACTGACACGAAATCTGGTACATGCCAGCCTTCCTCAAACCGAGATCATCTTTGGCGCTCCCCACTAGTGCACAAATTTTATTCGGCGGACAAAAAACAGTTCCAACCTGGTGTTTTTTCAAAATGCGGGTGACCTTCCCCGAGAGTGTGCCGGTATATGGAACGAACGCAGTGCCTACATCCTCCCTCGTGTTTTCATCCGTTTCCACAGGTTGTGCTGTGTTGTAGTGGTTGGGCGGAGAGCCCGCTGAATCTGCCACTCTGAGTACCCATTTTTTCGATTATTATAGATGATTCACAGGCTTGAGCTACACAAAAAAGGCCATAGATTGGATGACACTAGCATTTAATTCCACCTTTACAAATGACATACTTGCTCTTTAACACTGCTTAACAAAAAGCCTTTAGATGATGAACTGAGGTAAGTTTGTTTAGAGCCCACAGAAATAGCAAAATGTGAGGCAATACTGACCTATGAGTTATCTTGCTGCATAGGTTAGAGTGAGGATAACCTACCCTTAAAGCATCTTTAGAATTAGAGACAGCTTGTGACAGTGTCGGCTGAAATTCATTCTTTGAAATGTTGAAGGTCTCAGTGATAAAGTACAGGGACCAAAAGGTTATCTGCAACTTCTACAAATGGAAAGCATGCTGAGGAAGCAGTGAAGGGAACTGAGCAGATATTGGGAAAGCAGTAGATGACAATGGAGCAGACATAACCAATTTAAGATTTCTCAAAGGCAACATGATACTTGCTGAGATAGCAAAGAATTTCAAGGAACAAATATGCAGAGTGGGTAATGTCTGAAGAGAGATTATAACTGTAAAAACAACGGCAATTGAATGCAGTGTCAGGTGATAACAGGGAGGATATTAGAGGTACCAAATGGGGCACTAAAATCAGGAGACAGTTTTGTTGCTTTGAGATGAGGGCAGCTGGAGACTGCTGAAGTGGAGAGGACACGAACTACAGGCTGGATTTGAAAATGTTTATGCAAAGATGGAAATTAATTAACATGGAAGGAAATCTATAGGAATTCATTCACTTCAAAATTACTGTTCTGATAGCAGTTAAACTATTTCAGTAGATCGTGCTATGTTTTGTACTTTGGTTTCACAAAAATTATAGGCCTGTATACCAAAATATTTTGGTGGTTACTACAAGTTGGAGAAAGTGAAGATGTAGCTGCAAATAAATAATACATCTGTGTATAAACTGTTGTCCTGCTGTGCTCTTCAGTCCAGCGACTGGTTTGATGCAGCTCTCCACACTACTGTATACTGAGCAAGCTTCTTCAGCTCCTCATTTGGATCTGTATTCATCTCTTGGTCTTCCTCCACAATTTTTACCCCACACACTTCCTTCCAACGCTAAATTCACAATTCCTTGATGTCTAAGAATGTGTCCTACCAATCGATCCCTTTGTTTAGTTGAGGTATGCCAAAAATTTCTTTCCTCCCAAATTCTGTTGATACCTCTTCATTAGTTACGTGATCCACACACTTCATCTTCAGCATTCTTCTGTAGCACCATATTTCAAAATCCTCTATCCCCTTCCTATCTGAACTATTTATTGTTTATGTTTCACTGCCATGAGAAGCAATACTCCACACAAATGACTTCAGAAAGGACTTTCTTACACATACATTAATATTTGATGTTAACAAATTTCTTTTTCAGAAACGCTATTCTTCCCATTGCCATTCGACATTTTATATCCTCTCTACTGTGATATTTTATTTCCCAGATAATAAAACTCATCTTCCACCTTTATTGTTTCGTTACCTGATCTAATTCCTTCAACAATGCCTAATTTTCTTACACTACATTCCATTACTCTTGTTTGATCTTGTTAATGTTCATCCATATATCCTCCTTTCAAAGTACTACCATCCCATTCAATTCCTCTTCCAGGACATTCGCCATCACTGACAAGAGTTACAATATTATTGGCAAACTGCAAAGTTTTTATTTCTTCTCCCTGAACTTTAATTCCTTACTAAAATTTATTGTTCTATGTACAGACTGAAGAGCATTAGTTGAAATGCTACAACCCCGTCTTACTCCCTTCCCGACCATTGCTTTCCTTACATGCCCTTCAACTCTTGTAACTACTATGTGGTTTTTGTACAAGTTAGAAATAACCTTCCATTCATATATGTTGCCCTGCTGACTTCAGTATTTGAAAGAGTGTATTCCAGTCAACACTGTCAAAAGCTTTCTCCAAATCTACAAAAGCTATAAATGGATGTCCACCATTCCTCAACCTGTCTTCTGAGATAAGTCATAAGGTGATTATTACTTTGTGCATTTCTAAATTTCTCCAAACCCACACTGCTCTTTCCTGAGGTTCCATTGTACCAGTTCTTCCATTTGTGTGTAAATAATGACAGAGAGAAGGGTATACTGAGAAATGATGAACTTGCTCACCTATCACAGGCTGCATTCACTGATGTGTTCCCTTGCAGGTGCTCTTGCTGACACACTGGTATCAAATTACAAGTGAGAGTTTCCCTGTACAGTTTGTCAACACACACAGACAGCCAAAATTTACTGAGGGCTTCTGCTCGTTTTTATTTTTAATCTCTTCCAAACAGTGCACTGTGACTTATTTAGAACAGAAAGACAGTAATCCCACATTTAGACACTGGTTGACCACAGAAAGAAAACACAGGACACGATCGGCACATTCCCGCTCGCACCGGGTGTTTGGGGAAACGTCCGCCGCAAAAGTCAACAAGGGGGCTGTGGCCACACTGAAGAGGCACCTGTCAGATAAGATATCTCCAGCAGATAAAGTGCCGCGGCTGATAAATTGTGCCTGCCCAAATACCCCCACTGGATCAGCAATCTCTTGTTTACATTAATAAACTTCCAGTTACACTCTCACAAAAGACCATTCATTTCTCTTCCTTATGAACATAATACAGATAACAAAGTAACCAAGCTAATGGGGCACCAACAGAAACATTCTCATATACCAGCTGTCCCATTTAACATGACAAATCGAATTAACTCTAAAACTACGCATCATACACAGAAATGGCCCATATATAAAATAAACACCTGCAAGGGGGACATCTATCTGACCTGAAATCAAACTACCAGCCCTGCACCAGGAGGAGGGGTAACTTTTAACTCTTAAACAGAAACCCTCAGTTTTTATTGCAGATTCACATTCCTCACTGAAAAAATAAGTAGGGTTTGCTTAACCCTTCGACAGTCGTGTATGTATCTGTGAGATAAATGACCTATTTTTTATCTAATATTACCGCAATGAACAGTGATAACAGCTTGCTGGCCGACTACATCTTGTGTCATCCCTGTATTATTCTGTCACAGGAGTTTCAGCCTTATACCGATACTGACAAGATCATAAATGACTCAGAAGTGAGCAAGTGTATGTTCTCCATCTGCCAGATACAGCGCGCCTACTAGCATAACGCATTGTCGCCGGTAATGACAGCAGCCGTAGCATTGTTTGCAGCGTGCTCAAGTTGGCAATTGGGTTGTTGCCTTCTAGATGAAGCAATGTTTCGTTGTAACTACACGTACCCCCTTTCAAAATGAGTAAACGATATGCTACAGAAAATCCTAAGGATTTGGAAAAGTACATCGCCTTCTTTTCAACGGTAAGGTATCAATTGAAGATGATCTTGTAGAAACTGATTCGGAAACCGAAGATGTACTCGAAACAAGATCTGTAGACTCGGACACAGATCATGAATTTAATGAAGAAGAAAATAATGAAGTGCAAGAAAGTGATGAACATCACTATTTTTGTGACTAAAAAAGACAACTAAAAATGCTTTAAGTTGTAATAAAAATAAACATTGCAGGCATCAACTCAAGAGTAGTTTTCTTGGGCATCAAGAATAAATACTCAAATTGTCACGAGTACCTCAAAACTATGGCTCTGACTCTACTGAAAGATCATCTCAAAAGAAGAGCGTTTATTAAGACTCTACCAGATGATATAAAGTTGATGCTGATAAAGTACAAATCTCAAGGAAAAGAGCACGGAAACACTGAACTGTCTTTACACTCAGGAAATAAGAAAAGAAAAAGATGCCAGTCATGTTACAGGGAGACAAAAAAGACTTGCCTCAGCAAGCATGTATGTGAAAAATGCGGTACACATCTTTGTTTGCAAAAGCACGCAAAAATAATTTGTGAACAATGTCTTTCTGTAGAGAGCAATCAATACACAGAGACATACTCTGATTAGTTCAATAATTTATTTGTATCTATAATGAAGTCACTTTGTAAAAGAGTTTCATGCACTACTCCATTACAATATGTTAAATATTACTGTTAATTTGAAAGTGTAATGAGCCTAATGTTCACTTATGAATTTGCCAAATCTGTAACAATAAAGGTAACTGCAATTTACAACAAAAACAAAAGAAAAAGAAGCTGTAAACAAAGGCACAATCACAAAAATCATCGCATGTATCCAGGAGATACATCGCCACCAGTGGCGTCATGAAAGTTGACGCGACTGCTGGAGGGTTAACAAATCATTTTCCATTCATGGTGCTGTATTTGCAAAAAATATGGTTTCCGGTTATTCTCGAGAAATTATACTTTAGACAGAATAATAAACATACCTAACAATACCAGTAAAGTTCGCTCCCTTGCGTTCTCTTGAGAGTTTGTAAAGTAAAGTGAAGTCTGACCACACTGTGCTGCCTTTAATAGTGCACCGTATATCTGCAGCAGTGCTGCCGTATTACAGCGCCACATTAATAAATTGTATCTAATTTATTACAATGCCATCTACTATGAATGGAAAATCGTATGTAGAGAAAACCCTACATCTTCATCTGTATGGATACTCTACAAGTCAAACTGAAGTGGGTCACAGAGGGTTCATCAAACTGCTTTTGTGATATTTCTCTACAGTTCCATTCTATAATAGCTTGTGAGGAAAAAGGAAATATTTGTGTTTTCGATATGATTTCTCTTATTTTATCATGATGGTCTCCCTATGTAGGTGGATGCTAACAATATATGTTTGCATTCTGAAGAGAAAGTTGGTTAAAGAGATTTCACAATTACATCTCGCCACAACAAATAACGCCTTTCTTTTAATGATTTCCACTCCAACTCGTGCATCATTTCCATGAAACTCTCTCTCCTCTATCACGATAATACAAAATGAGCTGGCCTTTTCTGAATTTTCTCTAAATCGTCCGTCACTCCCCCCTAGCGTGTATTCCACAATGTGCAGAAATACTTCATAATAGGACGCACAAGTGTAGTGTAGGCAGTTTCTTTAGGAGAACTCTTGCATCTTCTAAGTGTTCTGCCAATGAAACATTAGCAGATTATGAAAATTAATCGAAAGGGATCCTGACCTGTTTGACTGTGTTAGCTTCTGAATTTCTTAACAGTAATGTACTTCAGCTGTGGATAAGCAAATTATAAAATAGTTTGCCATTCCCTAGTGTCTCCTGATAAAATCCATACGAATTCCTCTGCATCCATTTCCAATTTTTTATCTGCAGTGTTTTGTAATGATTATCATGCATTAGCAAGAATACAATTGATGGCAGCTGCTCTTGCTTTTAAGAACAACAAAAAATATTTATTGCACATAAATCTACAAGTTTTAAACTACTTTTCTACATGTTATGTTATTGTGGTTTTCAGTCTGGAGACTGGTTTGATGCAGCTCTCCACCCTTCTCTATCCTGAGCAAGCCTTTTCATCCCCTCATAAGAACGGCAACCTACATCTATTTGAATCTGCTTACTGTATCCATCTCTTGGTCTCCCTCTGTGATTTTTACCCCACACACTTCCTTCCAATGCTAAATTCACAATTCCTTGATGTCTAAAAATGTGTCCTACAAAGTGATTCGTTCTTTTAGTCAAGGTATGCCAAAACTTCATTTTCTCCCCAATTATGTTCAGTACCTCCTCATTAGTTATGTAATCTACCCACCTAATCCTCAGCATTCTTCTGTAGCACAACATTTCAAAATCCTCTATCCTCTTCCTGTCTGAACTATTTATCATCCAAGTTTCACTCCCTCACAAACCAAAACTCCACATAAATGCCTTCATAAAAAAACTTCCTTACACTTACATCAATATTCAATGTTAGCAAAATTTTGCTTTTCAAAAACACTTTTCTTACCACTGCTATTCTGCATTTTATATCCTCTCTACTGCAACTGTCATAGGTTGTGTTACTGCCCAAGTAACAAAACCCCTGCATTCCATTACCCTCATTTTGCTCTTGTTAATGTTTATTTTATACGCTCTGTTTGACACACTGTCCATACCATTCAACTGCTTTTCCAGATCCTTTGCTGTCTCTGACAGAATTACAATGTCATAAGCAAAACACAATGTTTTTAAATCTTCACCCTGAACTTTAATCCCTATTCCAAATTTTTTCTTGCTATTCTTCACAGCTTGCTTGGTATATAAATTGAATAACATCGGAGAAAGGCTACAACCCTGTCTTACTCCCTTCCCAACTGATGCTCCCCTTTCATGCCCTTCGAGTCTAATAACTGCGGTCTGGCTTTTGTACAAGTTGTAAATAACTCTCTTCTCCCTGTATTTTACCCCTGCTGACTGAAGAACTTGAAAAAGTGTATTCCAATCAACAATGCTAAAAGCCTTCTCCAAATCTACAAAAGCTAGAAATGTAGATTTCCCTTTCCTTAATCAATCTTATAAGATAAGCCGTAAAGTGAGTATTGCCTCCCGGGTTCCTACATTTCTCCTGAACCCAAACTGATCTCCCCTGAGAACAGCTTTTCCATTCTCCTGTAAATAATTTCTGTTAAAATTTTGCAACCATGACTTACCAAACTGATGGTTCTGTAATTTTCACACCTGTCTGCGCGTGATTTCTTTGGAATTTGAAGTATTACATTTTTCTTAGAGTCTGAGGGTATTTCGCATGTCTCATACATTTTACATACCAGATGAAATAATTTTGTCATGGCTGGCTATCCTAGAGAATGCAGTTGTTCTGAGGGGACTACTCTATATTTCTTTCACTTGTGGCAGCACAAACAGAATTGTCAAGTTATTGTGAACAAACAATACGTGAGGCTAGAGTGTGGGCAAGGAAAAGAAGGGGAGGGCAGACACATCAGACTGCCTTCTAAATTTCCATTATTTTTTTTTTTTAATTTATTGAAGACAAGAGCTACGATCACTATTTAATTCTCATTTTTATTACGATCTCCAGTTTTGGCAGTTTAACTGCCATCTTTGGATTTTAGTTTTCATTCTTCAGAATGTTATTATTGAAAGCTTTTAAAAACAGATTTACTCACCAACAATTTACAAGCCAGCAATTAAGTTGGCAAGTAAATGTGTTTGTAAAAGTATTTAATAATAATGTTCTGAATAATGAAATCTAAAAACCGAAGATGGCAGTTAAACTACCGAAACTGGTAATTTTAATAAAAATAAAAAGTAAACAGTGATCTTGGCTCTTGTCTTCAATAAATTGATTAAAAGATTGCCCCCAAACATAACAAACCTTTATGATACCAAAATGAAACTTTCACTCTGCAATGGAGTGTGTGCTGATATGAAACTTCCTGGCAGATTAAAATTGTGTGCTGAAACCGGGACTCAAACCTGGGATCTTTGCCTTTCAAGGGCAAGCGCTCTACTGAGTGAGCTACCCCTACACGACTCATGATACCGCCTCACAACTTTACTTCCACCAGTACCTCGCCTCCTACTTTCCTAACTTCACAGAAGCTCTCCTGTGGTTCCGGCACACAATTTTAATCTGTCACTAAGTTCCATATCAGCGCACAGTCCCCGGCAGAGTGAAAGTTTCATTCTGGAAACATCCCTTAGGCTGTGGCTAAGCCATGGCTCCACCTATCCTTTCTTCCAGGAGTGCTAGTCTTGCATGATTTGCAGGAGAGCTTCTGTGAAGTTTGGAAAGTAGGAGGCGAGGTACTGGCGGAAGTAAAGTTGGGAGGCGGCATCTTGAGTCGTGTCGCGATAGCACAGTCGGTAGTATGCTTGCCCGCAAAAGGCAAAAGTCCCAGGTTCGATTCCCGGTTCCGGCACACAATTTTAATCTTCCAGTAAGTTTCAACATTCATGATTTTTTTTAATGTTCTGTTACATTTGTTGGTTGCTTGGTAGCAACTGGTGGTTGTAAGTTAGCAAATGTCACGAGTTTTCTAGCAATTGTCAAGTAGTGGACACACACACACACACACACACACACACACACACACACACACACACTAAGCTGCAGAGCAACCCACCTGGGCCGTACTGCTGGCGGTACGGCCTGTGGCGCGAGGCGGGGCTGCCGTCCTCGATGAGGCGGTCGATGAGGTCGGCGTAGGCGTCGGTGCCGGGCACGGCGCCCGCCAGCGCGGGCTCCACCGCCCCCACCGTCTGCAGCGGCAGGTGGGGGTGGACGGCGGGGGCGGACGCGCGGCGCTGCGCCTCCTCGGCGTCTTTCTGCCCGGGGTAGCGCACCAGCCTGCGGGCACGGGCAGACTCGGTGTAGACGGCAACATATGACAGTGCGAATGACACAGTAACATGACAGATGACATGGTGTTTCGAACCTCAGTTAATGTACTAGGACTGAGTAAACAGTAATGTCAACTGGACTAGCTCAAAGGTGCAGCCAGAATCACCGGACCAATATTTATGAAAACTAGTATTGCCTGTGGTTGAAATTCGACCAATTGTGTTTGCAATGGTCACTGGGGGGGGGGGGGGGGGGTAAAATTTTACGTATCATGTCAGCGGCCTTGCGTGATTATGTTGGCAACATCAACAACACGATAGAAAATCTTTGCCCATTTATTTGAACCACATAGAATGACTCGATTAGTGTATCGTACAGACCATGAAGTAAACAAATGATGCTGTTCCTGCTTTATGGTTGACAGGTTCTTGTATGTACCCTCGTCCGCTCAGTAAAAACAATTGCCCTCGTAAAGCGAAGATACCGTGAGAAAACATCAGCGCTGTCAAGCAATTGGCTAAAATGAAGATTCACAGGATTCTCACTATTCAGCATCTGTTGCCAACATTATCATAGGAGGCCGCTGGGATATTTGGTAAAATGTAACTGGCACTACGAAGTATGAAACGGTATCTTTTAAGTGTTAAGGAAAATGCCTGAAACAACAATAACAACAAATATAAACGGAAGTATATACTTCTCATGCCATTTTCGAATTATATAACTTTCATTAGCCTAATATTTGAAATGGAACTAAAATTTCGGTGTTCGTATATTTATACAACACCAAGAAATGATGTTGTTTCGATACTGCGATATTCAGAATTCCAGAGCTGACAATATGTCGACTTCGTAGTTCCACTCGAGCACCGCTAGATACCTCTTCCGGCGCATCATTCTTCATATCGTCATTCATATCAAAACATCCATTTCCTTTACCCACTCTTAATCACTGCGAAAATGAAGCATTTGAACAGCACAAGAAAGTGAGTTGGGAGCACTCCATGTTTCGATATTCACTTATTTTAATACGTTATTTTAATACTGCAGATGCGCTGCATTACAACGTCTTTGGTCGAGGCGAATAGCCAATCAGTGAGCTGATTATTGGAGAATGTAGAACTTGATCCAAGCTGTAGATCCGAAAATTTCTACTTCCTTTTACCACTTTTAATGTTTAAATGAACACATAATATTTATATTTGTGAAATCTATGACAAACAATCTTTCGAATTATGTAACTGTCATTGGCCTTCTTGTACGAATAAATTAGTAATCTGTACCACAATTTTCGTGTTAGTGTATTTATATAATGATTTCTCAGGTTCCTAACCATGACAAGTGGTTTAAAACCCACAAGATTTCAGCCAAATTACCTTCACCTATTGTCCAGTGATGACTGATGAATGCAATCTGCTGCCATCATTGTAGTTGTTGTTGTCGCGGTCTTCAGTCCGCAGACTGGTTTAATGCAGCTCTTCATGCTACCCTATCCTGTGCAAGTCTCTTCATCTTGCAATGTGTTCAACAACCCACATCCTTTTGAATCTGCTGATTGTATTCATCTCTGTGTCACCCTCTACGATTTTTACCCCACACACTTCCCTCTTGACTATTCCTTGATGTCTCAGACTGTGTCCTACCAATCTATCCCTTCTCTTAGGATATGCCAGAAACTCCTTTTCTCCCCAATTCAGTTAACCACCTCCTTATTAGTTACATGATCTACCCATCTAATTTTCATCATTCGTCTGTAGCACCACATTTCAAAAGCTTCTGTCATCTTTTTGTCTGAACTCCTTATCCTACACGTTTCACTCTCATACAATGCTACACCCCAGACAAATGTGTTCAGAAAGGACTTCCTAACATTTAAACTAATACTGGATGTCTACAAATTTCGCTTCTTGAGAAAGGCTTTTCTTCCCATAGCCATACTGCATTTTATATATTCTCTACTTTGTCCATCAGAAGTTATTTTGCTACCCAAATAACAAAACTCATCTACTACTTGTATCGTATCATTACCTAATCTAATTCCTTCAGCATTACCTGATTTTCTGACATTCCATTACCTTCGTTTTACTCTTGTTAATATTCATTTTATATCTTCCTTTCAAGACACTGTCCATTCCATTCAATTGCTCTTAGAGAACCCTTGCAGTCTCTGACAAAATTACTATGTCATTGGCAAACCACAAAGTTTTTATTTCATCTGCCTGAACTTCAATGCCCTCTCCAAAATTCTCCTTGCATTCCTTCACTGCTTGTTCAATGTACAGATTGAACAACATTTGGGAAAGGCTACAACACTGGTCTTACTCCCTTTCCAACCTCTGCATCCCTTTCTTTCCCTTTGACTCTATTAACTGCTGTCTGGTTTTTGTATAATTTGAATACAACTCTTTGCTTCCTATATTTTACCCCTGCTACCTTCAGAATTGGGAAAAGTGTATTCCAGTCGACATCGTCAAAAGATTTCTCCAAATCGACAAATGCTAAAAACGTAGGTTTCCCTTTCCTTAGCCTATCTTCTAAGATAAGTCTTTATGTGACTATTGCCTCCTGTGTTCCTACATTTCTCCTAAACCCAAACTGATGTTCCCCGAGGTCGGATTCCAAAAGTTTTTCCATTCGTCTGTAAATAATTCGTGTTAGTATTTTGCACCTATGACTTATTAAACTGATATTTCTGTAATTTTCACACTTGTCTGCGTTTGCATTCTTTGGAATTGGAATTACAATATTCTTCTTGAAGTCAGAGGTTATTTCCCCTGTCTCATACATCTTGCATACCAGGTTGAACATTTTTTTCACAACTGGATCTCCTAACGACATCAGCAGTTCAGACGGTATACCATCTACTCCAGGGGCCTTGTTTCAAGTCAAATCCTTCAGTGCTCTGTCAAATTCTTTTTGCAGAATCATATCTCCTATCTCATCTTCCTCCAAGTTGTCTTCCCTTTCTAGAATACTGCCTTCAAGTTTATTTCCTTTGAGTAGGCCCTACATATATTCCTTCCGCAGTCCAGCTTCCCCCTCTTTGCTTAGTACTGGTTTTCTGTCTGAGTTCTTGATATTCATACAGCAGCTTTTCTTGTCTCCAAATCTCTCTTTTATTTTTCTGTTGGCGGTATCTATCTTTCCCCTAGTTATACATTCTTCAGCACTTCTGCATTTGTTCTTTAGCATCTCCTGCTGGAGGACAAATGCCAAACCTTATATCTTATATACCAGTGGTTCCCAAACTTTGGGTTGTAGGGTGTATTCAAGTGAACATTAAAATACCTAATTAAAATACCCAAGGGGGGGCTCAAACCACTGGTGGGAGCAGACGCGCATTTTCAAATGTGGCACCTTAGACAGCACGACATTGTGTTTACTCTCGTAAAAATTACACAAGAAGTTGGGTTCAAATAGTGTAGTGAGCAGGTAGTCCATTACAACAAAAATGTGATTTTCCCAAAGCTATGGAATGAGGTGTGGCATATGAAGGCTGGAAGCGGGACAGACACAGAGTTAAGTGGCTGCAGCTATTGGAGTGTCCCACAGTGTAATTTACAGGACTTGGGCGTGATTTCAGACAACAGGAACTGTTAAAAGAAAGAAAGGCCAAGGTCGTCCAAGGCTAACGTCAGCAAGAGATGACCATTATCTCCAGTTAACAGCCTGTCGAGTCAGCAGGCTGAATGCAACTCAGCTGCAACGCACCCTCCAGGCAGCAACGGGACGCGCAGTGTCAACACAGAAAGTCTGAAACAGCAGTCAGGAACTTGGCCTCTACGCACAGATGCCTACGGTGTGTGTGTCCTGTTAACACCACAAGACCATTTAGTCTGCAGGAACTGGGCGGAGGAACATCAGGATTCAAGTTATAATGAATGGAGTCAAGCTTTTGTGTTCAGCCGGACAATCATCGTTCCCTCATCTGGAGAGAATATAACTCACAGTTCCTTTGTGAGTACGTGCGTGGCGAGCACGGGGCCCCGAGCTAATGCAGTCTTCCTTCCTTCTTTCCTCCCTGGACTGCATTTCCTTTCCCTTCCGTTCCCCTCCTTTCCTATTCTCTCCTTCCCCTCCCCACCAGGGGACTGATGACCTACACAGTTTAGTCCTCCTGTCCCAAACAAACAACCAAGACAGTGAGCAACTCAGAACAGTCCTGCTTATGTGCAGGAAACATCACCATATCGTGTCGGTGGACGAATGGTGTAGGCAGGAGTCAGTATTGGCGGACGTACGGACCTCTATGTCATTCAGATTGGCACTTTGACTGCTCAGTGTATATAGATGATACCTTGCTACTTTTTGATGAGCCCTGCACTGGTGCCATAGGAGGTGGGTTCCTTCTGGTGGACCCTAACACTGGTCCCAACAGAGCTGCACTGGTGGAAAACATGTTTGAAGCTGAGGGAATTGACCAACTCGAGTGGCCAGCATGTTCACCGGACTTAAACGCAACTGAGCGTGTCTGGAATGCACTTGGCAGACGCATTGCAGCCAGACCAGCGCTTCCCACAACGGTTGCAAAACTGGATATTGAACTCATGGAAGAGTGGCCAAATATCCCTCCAGAGGTGACTGATAACGTCATACTGTCCACGCCACGCAGATGTGCAACTGTACTGGCCGTCCGAAGTAATCACACACCATATTAGAGGGCAACGAGAATGACTTTTTCACTGATATGGTAGCCACAAGGTGCTTCACACTACGTAAACACCATGTAAACCTGAAGTGCAGAGTTGAGACAGCAAAATATCATGCTGTATCACACACAAATTAGAGTAATTGTAACCAATATTGAGGAAGGAAAGATGAAAGCAATGGTGTTTGCAGACGATTGCATGGTCTGGGGCAACAAGGTGGAGGAAATCCAAGAGCAGCTAGACGCTTGGGAAGAAACAGTGGGAGAATACGGATTGAAGTTCAACATTCGTAAATGCGAGTTCATGGTAACCGGCAGGAAAAAGGACAGACCAGTGAAGGGAATAGCACTTTGAGGTGAACAGCTGAAGAAGGTAGAAAGCTTCAAGTAGCTGGGAAGTGTAATTGAGGAAAATGAGAGAAATGAAAAGGAGATTATAAAACGTGTCAGACAGGCAGAAGTATTTTGAAGAAGTGTTAGGAGTTTAGTGTGGAGTAAGGATGTACCACAAAAGAGTAAAGGAGTGCTATACCAAAATTATTATGTTCCGATATTGACATATGCATCGGAAACTTGGGTGACAAAGAAAAGAGATAGGACCAAAATACGAGCAGGGGAAATGAAATTTCTATGGTGCAGAATAGGGGTAACAAGAAGAGACAGGATGAGAAGATCAGGGAAATAGATGAGTTCTTACAGGATAGGATAGAGAGATCAAGACCGCAGTGGTATGGCCGTTTAAAGAGAATGGATGAGAAGAGGATCCCTAGGAAAATACACAAAATACAGATACAGAAGCAACAACCAAGAGGAAGCTCAAGGGATAGATGGCTGAAAGGAGTGGAGGATTATGTCAAGAAGAGAGGAGAGAACTGGGCCAGAGTGGAAACAGGGAGATGGTGGGAGGACAGGGCGAAGTGGCGAGGCTTGTGTTCCAAACAGACCAGCCTGTGGCTGCAAACTGTGCAACGTGGTGGTGGTGATGATGATGTAACCAATATCTGAATAAAATACATTACTGTATGTATATCGTGTATGACGTCTCACCTGATCTTCTGATTGTTCTGAGCAGCATTGAAAATAATGTGGCTAATGATGTCCTCAGGACATTTCAAGAACACAGCCATATCATTCCTTGATAATTCTGACATGGGAACACTGCATCATCTCCGACTTATGAGATGTGTCATATGAATAACTGTATATATCTATGTATTCTTCAAAAGTGAACTTCATTTTGTTAACAGAAAGACTTCAGTATCAGTCATAATTATTTATTGCTTTTCTCCTGTTGTTTAGTAAGCGCATTTGTGTTTATCATGGTGGTTTTTTTATTTTATACTATACTTCTAATTTCTGTTTATTTCACTATGGGTATGTGGACTGCATCTGGGTCATCCGTGTGGTGAGGAAAAGTATCAGGTGTTTATGAATATAGCGTTACAGGAATTAATGGGATCCACAACTACTTAGTTATCTGAGTGTGCATTCATTTTGTAGTTCATAAAAAAGGTGTGATGGTAAATAACTTACACCTAAAATGACTATGGTTCAGTCAAGATATAGAAGGTAACATTAACACAAATACTAACACTACACTACCACAACTCTCACTAAGTTTGCCCTCTCATTTGTATAAAACAGTTTTTCTTCAACAGTTTCGAAAGTCTCACTCACCGAAGCATTTGCATATATTAATTAATTATAATTTTGGTTTCTTATTACATGTCATATTTACATTAGGATCTACAAATTGCTGTGCAACCAGGGTATTTTCTCTGACTATATATACTCATATGGTATACACTATCCTAAATGCACAGCTATTTATTATGTATAGACCTGGTCACAGAAATTATTTCAGAAACATTGTGGGTGCTGTTAGCGTAAAGATTGGAAACCACTGTTATATATCATCTGTGATGCCGCTGCTGTTCACTTCAGCTCCTTTTATGGCAACGTTTACACTCCACGATGACTGCAGTGCCCGCTTCAGCCTTCCGATTGCCGGGTCCAAGGCTGTGTATGTCTAAGAGCCGTCATCTTTATTTCTAATTGGATAGCTTCCTTTGAGACAATGTCTCAATCTACCTGTCCCTGTAATGACAGGTTTTATCGAATGAGATTCTGTTCCCATTTTGTAGAGCACTTTCGGCTACCGCAGATTTCTCAGGGTAGCAGAGGCAAAAGCATCTCTCCTTTTGTACAAAGCATTGTTCAGCAGTCCGCACTGTCTATATGATATACGACTGTCCACAACCATATGGTATTTTATATAAATTCCTGACGTTCTGAGGTCTATACCGTCTTTCACTCTTGACATGCTGATCTTCCCAGAATACTGCAGTTATAAGAGGAAGCAATACCAATGGTCAACCTACGAGTCATGAACCTTCAGTAATATGTCCAATCTCATGATGGCAGCTTAGATATGCTGGAAACATAAGAAGATTAAATTCTTTTTGAAGTTATCTTACGCAACCTGTGCTTTTCTTCAAATTATGCAACAAATTAAATCACCCCCAAAAGGTGACACAATTGCAGAAACATTTGAACTTCAGTGACAGAGAAAACCTCTGGTATACCAGAAGCTTGCGACACTGCACACATTAATGGAATTGAATTTAAATAAAACCTGTAAAACTTCATTATAGAGAAGCAGATTAGATCCATACAATGATGAAATCCTATTGTATAATAAAATGTGTGTGGGGAGGGGGACTAGGGTGTTGGAGACTTGGCTGTGGTATAATGAAAATTTAAACTATCTACTTGTCCTAAGATCTTCTAAAATGAACTACATTGAAGCTTACAACGAGGAAATGCATGTGCAGGATGCCTACAGTGTCTGAATTAATAGGGAATGCTAATAAATTCTAAAAAATAATAAATTAAATTCCAACATTCTAATAAATTTTGAATGATGGCTCTGCCTAAACAAGAACAAGTACAGCTGCACTGCATGAAAAGAAAAATTTAACCTTCGACACCCTCACCATTGACCTGTTTGTTTTGCCGCCATTGGGAATATAATTACCAAGCTCAGAGAAACGTGCTGTAGGTGATCAAAGATGTTAGGCAAAATAGACATCTCTAAAATAACTAATGTTTTGTTTTCAGAGGTTAAAAGCCCACCAAGGCATTATAACCATCACAAGATAACCACTCTGTAATATTATAAAATGCTAAGTTACATACAACACTTAAGATTTGTGTTGTGGTACAGATCTTCACTTTTTTTAAGTTGCATAATTTATTAGCCCTAGATCTTCTCTTATGCTATTAGAAATGTTAGAAGCAACCAATGTTACACCACCATTAAATAACAGAATAAAAAATTAATGAAACCACGCAATAAAAATAGTGGTACCTTTTCTGTGTAACTGGAGGCATTTTACAGCAAAATAATCCTTGCTTCACCACTAATTTGGTGTGTGTGTGTGTGTGTGTGTGTGTGTGTGTGTGTGTGTGTTCGTCATCTCCTCACAACTACTGGACTGAAATCAACCAAACTTTGTATATGTATTCTCTACTGTCAGGCAAGAACCACTGGCAGGAACCATCTATGACACATAATTCCGGGACTATGACTTCATAAACAATGAGATACGAGAAAATCTGTCACATCATGCAATTTGTGAATAACGCGACAATGACAGCAGTTGGAAAAACTTTACAAGTAATTTCAAACATCCATGCAATGTTTATTTGCTGACAGCCACAGCAAATTGATGAAAGAAAAATTTGGCACTTACTACTTTTCTGCTGTTCATGCATTATAAGCATAGCATTCAATATAACATTACAATCTATTACTTCTATGCCACAAACTATATCCACATAACATGTTACAGACAGCATGCATGTGTGAATCTATCATAGTAGGACACATAGTTCAGGAGCTATGTGCTCATAAACAATAAGGTTCATGAAAAACGGCCCAATCACAGATAACACATTGATTGATTCTGCATTTACTACTGACTCTATTTACAATACATTTCACAGACAGTTTCCTAATGTTGCATTGTATAAACCAGGAAAATTTTATTACCGTAGGACACAGAGTTCAGGAGATACAACATCATAAGCATTCAAGCTACATGAAATCGAAAGTACGGGCTGAAATTATATAATTATGTTATTATTGTTACTTTCGTGCAAGCTGAAATACACGTCAGTGTCAACAGCTCTGCACACTTTTCGTACTGTAGGAGGCACATCTTCCTCGGCCCATCAGCCCGCCATTCTCCCGGCAAACACCGTTTCCTCTGCCAGCTTCCAGCATGCCCCCACTCGGCAGATGTCAAGTTAGGTTCGTGTGTAGTACGTAGTAGCAATGTGTAAGTGGAGTAATAAATCAGAGATATAACCACAGTGAATAAATGTTGTCAGTAGTTCGTGCTGCATAGTCATGTAGTGGTACAAGGATTTTTGAGTAATTAGCAATGCAAAGTGTAGAGTGTAGATAATTTAGCATAGAAGAATGGGTATGTAGCTGTTCCGGTATCTGGCACATTGCCACAATCAAAGTGGTGGACAGACGACGGTCAGTCGCCTAGCAGTGGTAGCGGCCTACATAACAGAAGCTCCAGTCGCGTGACAAAACTGCGCCCCGTCACCAACCGAGAAGGCATCGACCCGAGCTAGAAGGTTCGGAAACGTGACGATCCAGCACGCGGGCGTCAATCCTGAGGCACTGACCTCATCTGGAAGGTTCCAGTGCCGAATTCACCACAAGAGAGACGTATTTAAACAGAACCAGCCAGCTTGTCACGGGTCAGTCACAGCTGGGCAGTCATCGGCCGCCCAGACCGTGCCACACGTTGTGATCATCATCACCGGAAGGACTGCGGTGGTCAACGGTAGCGCACGCTGTCTGTGACGCCTCGCCGCGACATCTCGACAACGGCCGACACCGAGCCCCGAGCCCCAGACTCCTACGTCACCGCTGGCCGACCGTCCACGGTGCGACCGTAAGATGCGAGGTCTCCTGGACCTCACGAGACAGCACGGTGCCCCACGGATAAGTTACTGAGCTCTGCAGGAGGCTCACTGACACCTGATGTCACACCACCGTCGCACACAGCTGATCTGTAGGACGCACACTGCGGTTCTGTGACACTGGTCCCGCCACTCGCTGCCGTGGCGCGCTCCACCCGACGCTCGAGTCAATGCAGTCACCACCAGCAGGCGGAAACCAGTGGCAGTGTGCGGCCAGCTACGCCCAGAATATTACGGGCACCAGAAGAAGCAGTTAAAAGCCAACCCAACATGTTTTAAATGTTGAATAAAGACAATTTCTTTGTTGTATAGGAACCGCTGCTTAACTCCGAGCCACCACCTCCCAGCAGCTGAATCCGAGAGCCCACAAAACCAGCAAAGTATACATACCTCTTTCTTCTACATTACCACTACAGTCAAAGCTATTTTGGCTGGGAGTGTTTGTCAGTCAGGCTAGATTTGAGGCTCACCTGGGCGGCTTGCGGGGCGGCTCGGCCTGTCGCTTCCTGCGGGCCTCCTCCTCCTCGGACAGCTTGTCCAGCAGCTGCTGCGTCCACGACATGCGGCCTCCGGCCGGCAGCAGAGGCCTCGCCGGCGCCGCGTCTCCGTCGCCCGCCGGCTGCTTCTGCTTCTCCGTGCCTGTGGGGACGGTCGCTGGGGTCAACTGACTGCCGTATTCGTTTCCTCACACTGGCACACGTTCACTGCGAGTGATGGTGGGTAGCTTGTGAAAGAGTGAAGTGTGAACTAACCATTTATTTCCAATGAACTGGTTCTCATAATTCATACACACAAACTATGTTGATACTCGACGCAGTGGCTCGTGAGACTTATCTTAAAGGCAGTTACCATTTACTGTTCCTCCAATCGTTCACTGTACCTGCGACTACTTACGATGGATGCCTTTGACCTCAAATGCTTGGAATCGCACAAAACAGTGCTTACAAGGGAACCTCCCCATCGCACCCTCCTCAGATTTAGTTATAAGTTGAGGCAGTGGATAGGCCGTAAAAAACTGAACACAGATCAGTCAAGAAAACAGGAAGAAGTTTTGTGGAACTATGAAAAAATAAGCAAACTAAAAAAACTGAAAAGTGCACATGAAAGATACGCAACGACAAGCACAGACTCAGTATGGGAGTGCTATGGTTCAAGCCTTCCCTCAAATAAAAATTTTAATTTTTTCTTTTCACCAAATTCTGATCTGTCTATCTGTTCACCGACATCTCTGTTCACTGTAATCAGTTTAGTGTCTGTGTTTCGTGACCACACCGCAAAACCGTGCAATTAGCAGAAGGAAGTGCCTCTCCATTGGGAACCTAAAACATTTCATCACAAGGTGATCGGTCAACTAATTCCTCCATGGGAAAACACATCTGACACATTCTACACGACACTGGTGACGGTATGTGTGTCATATGACAGGAATATCTTGTTAAACCACCTAACTTGTACACTTGGTGAATAGGTAAAGAGATTCTACCTTGCCTCATTTAGTTTTTCTTGTGGATGTGATAATCACTCCCAAAAAAGTGATGATAACATAAGAGTTTGGCACATAAACTGCAAGAAATACACTCTCATCCAAAGTAACGAACAGTTAACTGCCAGCCAGGGGACCTCATCAACAGGAATACTCTCTCCGCTGTGCACTGCAGTCAACTGACGTCGGGTGTTTAGACGTTTGTTTAGGCATAACGTCCCCATACCGTGATGCAGTTAGCTCACATTGAACAGACATATAATAATTTTCTGAAAATGAAAAAATTATAATTTTCGCCTCTGGGAAGGTTCGAACTAAAGACCTCTCACTCTACAGCTCCTCATGTTAGCCAAGGGACCACAGCACTCCTGTACTCTCAACCTGCTCAATGTTGCTTATCTTTCGCATAGACTGCTCAGTTTTTATATTTCGCTTTTTTTTTTTTGTGTGATATGGAACTTAAATTGTAGCAATAAATACAAGTTTTTAAAAGTTGTCCGTGAGTCAGTTAAAGTAAAGTACAAACTCCAATAAAAACCTAGACCTCTTTATTGCAGAACAAAGGAAACAACTTTAGATGACTAAGCCAAATTCAGCTTTTCAATGAAGCGCTACCTGTGAAGGGGACATTGAAATATCTAGGGGTTACCCTAGATGAGAAACTGACATGGACCCCTCACATTAGGAATATTTGCTCCAAGGCAAAAGGTACTCTTTGTAAGTACCAGGAGAACTTGCGGCAGAAATTGGGGCCTGAGTCCCAAGGGTATGCACTGGATATACACCACGTGATTAGACCCAGGGTCTGTGGTGGAAGAAGGTAGAACAGCAGGTTGCTGCTAAGAAGCTTGGTAAGGTGCAGAGATTAGCCTGCTTAGCCATAACAGGCGGAATTAGCAGCACACCAACTGCTGGGATGGAAACCATGCTGGATATGCCCCCATTACACCTTTGGGTCAAGATGGAGGCAGCGGCTGGTGCAGAGAGACTAAAAACTGGCAACAACTGGAACTCTTTGGGATATCCAGAATCGCACACTAATATAGTGAATGAGGTAACTACAGGAAAGGTTGGGGAAATGCCAACCGACTATATTATAACCCCATACTGCTTCAACAAGCCTTGCAATATAACAATTGGAAGTAGGGAGCAGTGGGAGAAAATAGTTCGGCACCGTACGGGGGATATTGTCTGGTTCACTGACGGGTCAAAATCAGACCGAGGCATTGACGCCGGGGTATACGGGGTGCAGCCAAGACTGGAGGGCGTCATCTCTCTAGGGAAACTGGCATCAGTATTCCAGGCCGAAATCACTGCCATCAGGGCGTGTGTGGAGGAGAATTTGCGTAGGTACTACAAAGATCGTAGCATCTATATCTATTCAGACAGCCAGGCAACCCTGAGATCACTGGCAGCTCCTGCAACAAGGTCTAAAATGTTTGCAGAATGTTCTGGTGGAGCTAGGGGAAAGCAGTAGAGTAAACCTATTGTGGGTCCCTGGCCACTCGGGGATCAGTGGCAACAAACATGCCAACAGATTAGCCAGGACGGGGGCAGAGATTCAATTTATTTATCACCGAGGCAATGATCAAATTGGAGCTACGTAACTGGCTCAGAAGACAGCACGTAGAATATTGGAGCGAAGTCTATCAACAAAAACATGGCAAGGTAATGATGCCAAAGCCATGTTTTAAAAGAAGCTCTGCAATCCTGGGTCTGAACAGGAGAGAGATTAGACTCATGGTTGGATTGCTGACAGGCCATGGGAATTTCAAAAAACACCTACATACAATGGGAATAACAGAAGAAGACCCTAAATGTAGGATCTGTGATGACAGTGATGAAACTGCATCACATCTAATCTTCGAATGCATTGCATTGGAGGGTAAAAGGCACAGAACATTTGGGACAACCAGACCTGAGGAAATTGTGCTAATAAAGAACTGGTAAAGGGACTACTTGCACTGTTCAAGGGCGTTGGCTGGCTTTACTAGATGTACAGGGAGCGATACCGCACAATAAACTTAGTTTCGGTGCGGGCAGTGGCGGGTTGGACACAGACTGTTTTGGCTTCCCTGAGAAAATCAAATCGAATCAAGCCAAATTCATCACCAAAATTCAACAGTACAAGTTAAGTTATTCTTTCGTGTGGCCTCTACACAAGTAAATATTTCTACAAGCCATTCTGTGCATAGGATCATGTAGAACAGACCAACATTATTTTCAGTGATAGAACTTGGAGGCATGTGAAAACAGGGAGTTACCTTGTGACGGCCGGTACATGGGCGACGTCTCACCGGCGCTCGCCTCGTCATCAGAGTCCGCGTACGGAATGTCCGTGTCATCGCCAGTGGACTCGACAGTAGTCGATGCCGAGACGTCGGCAGCTCCGGGTGGTGTCCCCGGACTCCGCTGCTCGGAGTTGGCTAAGCTCGATCGCTTCGGTGGCACCTCCGGTTTCTTGACATTGCTTTCTGTAATGCATAGAGTATTACTTTAGTGATATCAGAGAACCTATGTAATTGCAGTGCAGGATTATGAGTAATCAGAACACAGCATGCCATTCTCAATAGGCAGGCACATTTCCAAATGTTTGAATGTTTGTAGAGCTTATGGGACTTACCTACGGGGTCATCAGTCCCTAAACTTACAAACTACTTATGAACTACCTAATACTAAAGAAGGCACAAATATCCATGGCCGAGGGGGGATTCGACCGTAGTGTCCGTGCAGAACGTGACTGGCGTGCCGCAGACCACTCGGCCACTGCGACCGACGGCACATTTCCAATGAAGACCAAAGTCCACTACTGTACTTAATACATGTGCCACTCAAAAGCCAAACTTAATAACTCCATTGAAACAAAAACTGAGACAACTGAGTTTAAAGTTAAAAGCATCCAGAAATTACACCAATAACATCCCAATTTTATATTTGTTACAGTAATGCTATGACAATTACAATTTAGTTTGACATACAAATTTGAGGAAAACACAACACAGATAATCACTGAAACAGAAAACAACTTGGAATTTTATACTTTTCCACGATTTAGTCACATTTTCACCTGAAAAAAGTTTATTTTGTATTCCAGTTGAACTTCAAACGTGGGTTATCATTACCAGAATCGACCTTAACCATCATGGCGCCCCGGGCAAATCGCCCATTTTCCACCCTTTATTACATAAACGGTGAACCTGGCAGCAGTTTTTCTAAAAATAATCTTAAATTGTTAATTACGTCGTCTGATACTTATAACATGATTTGTCATCATGAATTAAGTGAAAGAGAAAAGTAAAGAACAGAAAAGGCCCAGGTTCGATTCCCGGTCCGCAACAATTATTTTTTATTTATTTTTTTAATGTTTTGTAAAGCTTATGGGACTTAACTACGGGGTCAGCAGTCCCTAAACTTACAAACTACTTAGGAACTAACTAAGACTAAGGACGGCACAAATATCCATGCCCGAGGGGGGATTCGAACCCCCAACCGTAGTGGCCGTGCAGACCGTGACTGGAGCACCTCAGTCCCCTCGGCCGCCACAAATTGTCACGTTTTACACACCATCTTCAGAAGAGCAACAGAAGTTGGAAAATTTCACAATCTGCAGCTGCCAATGTTTGAAGTCTTATTACGAACAGATTAGTGACATGATGTTTACATTTCCAGAACAGATGTTCACAATTTGACACGCCAATGATTTCTATGTAAACTCTTTTTCTAATGTAATTGATGAAAGTACAATTTTGAGGTTGCTCTCCAGTTTTAATATTTACACCAGCGATGCAGTACTCGCGCGGGGCTGTTTGCCGACCAACGGAGATGGTTTAACTCTTACCAGGCGTGGAAAAGCACAGGTATGTTGATAAGCACAAAAATAAAAACACACACAAATGCTGAGCTTTCGCACACGTAGGATGCTTCTTCAGAAAAAGAACACGGAAGGAGAGGGAAAAGGAAAAGATTCGGGTTTAAGGGGGTGGGTGAGGAGTTATTCCAATCCCGGGAAAGACTTACCTTTGGGGGGGGGGGGGGGGAGACAGATAAAGAAACACACATATCCACAAACATATACACGCACACACACCAAGACAACCTAGGATTGCGAAAGCTAAGCATTTGTGTATTTTTATTTGTATGTGTATCAACGTACCTGTGCTTTTCCGCCTGGTATGTTAAACAAACTCTATTTTATACATATACTAGCTGAAAACCCGGCGTGGCCCGGGTATTTCTTTATTTATTCCTGCCATTTTTCAGGTATATATTCATTTGTATAAGGGCTGTATGTCCGTAAAATCTCTTGGCAATCAATTACTAGTAAAGAAGTAATAGATTAAAAGTTGATGCGTGATGGGGCGGTTTTCCATGAACGTTACTGTGCTCATATCTCATGAACTATGTGTCGTACTGTGATATAACTTCGAGAGCACATTCAGCTCTATGTGTGTATATTGTCTGTAAAATTTCCTGCGGCTACAATTTGTAGTGTACAAATTATAAATTGTAACCTCATACCGAAAGCCGTAGCTTTACTCAATCAACAGCGGAAAAGTAGTAGGCGAATAACTCTTTTCCTTTCATCATTTTGCTATGGTTGTTAGCGAGAAAAAATTTAATAAAGGTTTGAAATTATGTTTAAACTTTGTTGCAAGTTGCTAAGTATTCTCAATCTCATACAGCGTATTCATAAAGTCTCGCCGCATTATGTGGCAGTTTTTTGCGATTCCTATTGTTTACGGCGTCATATCTTCTGAACCATGTGTCGTACGTAATTCTTAAGCCTACAGAAATTGTTACCTTACGGTAAGGAATGTGTGTACCAAATTTGGTTGAAATCGGTCCAGTGGTTTAGGAGAAAATAAGCAGCATTGTCGCAAAATGCAGCAGTTTTTCGCGCATCTCATTGTTTATGACGTCATATCTCGTGAACTATATATCATATGTGATTCTTACACTTACGGCGACTGTCCTCATACGGCTTACGCGCACAAAATTTCATAAAGATTGGGACAAAACTGTAGATTTGTATGGAACACGTACACATGAAATACACAAACATACGAACACTCTCCTTTACATATTAGAAGAACAAGATATATTTTTTATTCAGAAAATTGCATATTTTATTATGAGATATGAATCTGAAATGTGTAAAAAAAAATTTTTTTTTTTTTCGTCCTAACGCCCCCTGAGGAGTGTGAATGTCAAGGGATGAATGACCTCAGAAGTTTAGTCCCTTAGTTACAAAACTTTGAAGTTTAAAATAAATCTTGAATTTGTAATTCACACCAGTAGTAACTCAATTCCGCGGTAACTACATAGAGAACTTGTTATTAAATAGGATCTTTGAGCTCACAGATATAATTTGAATGAATGAAGTTTCAAGAAATTGAAGATTCAAATGTTCAAAAGTTCGTAAAGCTTATGGGACTTAACTACGGGGTCATCAGTCCCTAAACTTACAAACTACTTATGAACTAGCTAACACTAAAGACGGCACAAATATCCCTGCCCGAGGGGGGATTCGAACCCCCGACCGTAGTGGCCGTGCAGACCGTGACTGGAGCGCCTCAGCCCCTCGGACACCGCGGCCGGCAAATTGAAGATTCCCTCGAGTTCTTGTGCAGTATAAATGATTTATACAAGGGCTCAGTTCTCTTTGTGTTTCATGTGCGTTAGTCCTGTGTAGTGTGATGGATGGATTGACACCGAGGAATATGCGTTGCTGCATAGGTGTACGCCTCAGGTGTGCAATACGGCCTTACTACAGGGATTACACCCCTGAGGTTATGAGGGTGGCATTGCAATGCTCAGGGCTGGGGTGGATCCAGGACGGTTTTCTGGGGGAGGAGGGGGGTGAAAGAATTCTCATCGTCAGCTAAAACCAGTAGAAAGACTCTAGTACCGGCCAGCCCTTTTTACCACCACGCCTAATCAAACGAAAGTCTCAGACTCAGTGCAGTGGTAGCACGCTAGCTTGGCCTTCTACCAAAATAAAAGAACTGCTGCGGGGGTGGTGTTTAGAACGACCCTACGCCCCCTCCCCCTCGCCCCCTTGTATCCGCCTATGGCTTAGGGTGTTGCGAAGGTTCGGTGGTTGACGGAACAGCGTGTGAGGAATCGTCGAGAGGATGTTGGCAGCCAGAATGTCGTAGATTTCACAGCACGACGAAATAAACTGAAAGTCTCGATGAAGGATGTGTTGTACTTTTTCCGGTCATGGGTGGTACTATGGCATGAGATAAATGGTCTTTTGTAGCTGGTTGCTGGTGGAGGGAAGATTGGGTGTTAAAATGTTGCAGATGGTAATGTTTTGGTGAAGTTCACTTGTGTTGAAAAGGACAAATTTTGCTGTATGTAAATGTCACTTCTAAGTACTTTTCCTCAACATACTTTGTCTTGTAATGAGTGTTTTGGAAAGATATTTAATGCGATGTTTCATTTTCCCACCAAATTTTCGTAGTAAGTAAGATTAAATACGAAATCCGTCAAATACTGTACAGTACCTGGAACTGAAGGTTACGCAATGCGATGTTTCTTTGTTACGCTAACTGAGCACAGGCCACGTGATGTAGTCAGGCAATCACAGCTCTCTGTAATAGCATTAAGCAGCCAAGAGTAGTCATTCAACACTATACGTTCCCGCCGCAGCAACATCCAAATACGAATGATTATCGTTCAAGTTCAAATATGCATATCGTATAGTAAGTAACAAATTTATGTCTTCACATGATATGTGGCCGAGGGGACTGAGGCGCTCCAGTCACGGTCTGCATGGCCACTACGGTCGGAGGTTCGAATCCCCCCTCGGGCATGGATATTTGTGCCGTCGTTAGTTGTAGCTAGTTCATATATAGTTTGTACGTTTAGGGACTGATGACCCCGTAGTTAAGTCCCATAAGCTTAACAAAGATTTGAACACATTTTCACATGGTATGCCCGGAAGTTAACCTGGGCAATCCTGCGATTGCAGTAAAAGGTAGGTCTCCATCCAGTGAGATTTTTTTTTTTTTAATTAAGTGAGACATGAAGATCCATACCGAACTTAAACACAAGCGTGAAAGCGCACGCGTAACAGTTTTGGAAGCGGTTGGACTTCATTAATGTGGGCAACCTTGTGACTGCAGTAAAAAACAGATCTGTCAGCATCCCTTGAGGTTTTTCTTTTTTAAATAAACTGAAACGTGAAGGATTACGTAGCATTTAAACGCGCGCGAGGCGCGAAAGCTGACATGCTGTACCCGAACGCCGCTTTCCGATTGGTTAAACAGACTCTGTAGATTCGGCTTCATTGGTTGACAAAAGAACATCGCAAAGAGTGACTTCACTTTCTCACTTCGCTAGGCTCTCGTACCGTATTTCACCAGTTTCGTAATTTTACGTCATTATTACGAAAAATACCACTCCAGATGCAACCATCGTATTAACCCTTAACTACTATAGATGTTGACAGGAACGCAACTACTATGGGCGGGTGTCTCAGACCGCTCTCTTATTTTCCATAATTTAAACTAGTGTTTTGCTAAATATATATCTTTTCATGACTTTCTGTCGTTCATTACACTTCTTAGAGGTGGCATTAGTAGAAATTTGACTTTTTTTTAACAATGTAGTATGAGTAACATGACGACAAGTAAAACACAGCACAATTTGCAGTACACTTTTACTTTTTGTGCTACAAAAAGAACAGCAAGTAATTATTTCTCTACAGACTCGCAGATTATCGTTATAGAGATTATATTACAAATTCACAGCGTGATTAGATACAAAAATCCCATTTGAATTATAGTAAGTTGTATGCGAAATCTCCTTTCCATTTACGATTCTCCCAGAAAGGTTGCCACATTTTCCTTATAAAGCAAACAGTACAAACTAAAGATATCCTTCTGTGTGCCACTAAATAATCTTTTAGCCGCTTTGACCCCGAATACACTTCACGCAGACCTTTCTACAACATCCCAAACAAAGTGGAACACCACACTGTTGACACGGATGTCGTCTTTTCCTCTTCAGATGAGGAGGACAAAAGGCACACATTCTTCGATTTGCAACCTGTCTTGGTGTATGAGGCTCATCTTGTATATTCACTATTCTTCTAATGGTGCCACTCACCTCTCGCTACAAGCGATCATTCGCATACTGTGCTCTAAGCTGCGATTTTTCCAGTTTTGTCCATAGAACGATTTCGTCTAGAATATCTTGTGTAAAGAACAGACTCCATACCTCCAAAGCAGAAGGGTTTTCTCCAAGACTTTGAGCCGTCTGTCGCAATCCAGGACGCTGTAAGACGATGTTGTGTTGCCTTGTTCTTACGTTGGCTGCTGGCTGCTTTTTTCGCCATCGAAAACATCTGTTCTTACCGAAGAAGTAAGCTGCTTCGTCATCATCAGGTGTCACATCTTCATCACTTTCAGGTTCCTGCTCTGAATTAGTGTCATGTTCACTAAATACCTCAAAATCAGGGTCATTATCGCTGTCGTCAAAATTATCGGAGGATTCACCGAAACGTTCTTGATCATCCACATCTGCTTCACGTAAAATGCGTTGCATAGAACGTTCAGATTTTCCTGACATGGGGAAACACAACACGGGACAACAACAGCGAGAGAGGCCACAGCAGCAGCCACAGCGCTGTCGCTCAGCAGCCGACTGGCCAGGCTATGAGGCTACGAGGCAGAGTCTGAGCCAGCGGCACGCTAACGCTGAGGCCGCGCGAGGCTCGTAAGTACGGAACAAAGGGCAGCAACACTGCAAGGTGCTGGCACGGGGACAGTGGCGGCGCTAGATGAAAACTGGACGTCGGCGAACTCCTCTTTGCGAGGCCCCTCTCGTTTTTCCAGTAAGGTGGAAAATGTTAAATAAAGTGAGCTAAATTATACATCAATAATCATTATACTAAAATTTTATTCGTATAATATACCAAGTATTGTGCGGCTCCGTAGCACAGTGGTAAAGTGCCAGACTACAGATGCAAAGGTCGCGGGTTCGATCCCCGCCATGTCCTATGATTTTTATCTGTCACTTTCCGCTTCTTTCACCTCTGGCAATGTTTCTGATGTGAAAAATACCGAGGAACACCGTGGTTTGGAACCCACGTTAGACTGTAGGCCCCCCTATAACTGGCTGGGTAAGTCACTTCGAATGTCGGAGGAAGGCAATGGCATGCCACCTCCAAACAGGACCATGCCTAGTAAAGCACTGTGGTGTTCAAACCGATCTTCGGATTCTTGACTGCTTTACCTTATACAAGTATTATTGGAATCAAAAAAATTACAATGAACAAACACAAATTACATTGATAGTACTGACAACGCAGATAGTCTTTCTTGACTCATTGTACTTTTCAAGTTAGTCTTCATCAATTTTAACTTTGACAAGCTTCTCTTGGCCGAAGCTGCACTGACTGGAACTGTGAGCATGATTCTAATTGTTATATAAACATTTGGATATACTTCTACCAAATCGTTTTCTAAAATGTACTGAAGAAGTTGTTTTGCAAATATTTAACTAAAAATTGCATCACTGCTGCACTCATACGGAAATAAATACGGACAACTAAATAGCTGCCGGCCGGGAACGACCGAGCGCACTAAGGAGTCATACCACGGTGAGCGAGATCGCTCTCATCAGGGATCGATCCCACCCTTGGGTACGGATGTTGTCTTCGTCCTTTCGTTAAGCTGGAGTAAGTTAGATGTAGGTCGTCGCTATATAAGCAAGCAGTTGAAAAGCGCCGTTAAACAACAAATATAAAAAAAAAAACCTAAAATTTTGGCAATGTTTTGCGAGGCCCCCGCAGGCGCGAGGCCGTCGGCGGTGGCCGACGTCGCCGACGCCTAGCGCCGCCACTGCACGTGGACCTTGTCCGCCACCAGGAAGGTACACGGACGAGTCCTTTCAGCTTGGCAGGGGTGAGTGGAATATCTCGACTCAAAAAGTCGTAGCGGTCTGAGAGACTGCAGATAGTAGTTAAGGGTTAAACAACTTCAAGAAAACGAACCGTTTTCAGGGCGATTTCGTGTCCTACAATGCCCGGGTGTGACATTTATATACGGTTAAAGTTTGCCGTTAAAAAGAAGAAACCATCAATTATGAAGCGCAGAGTGTGCAGGGGAGCACGCACCTGTCTTACCACTACTAGGCATTTCCTTTCCTATTCCACTCCCAAATGGAACGGGGAAAAAAAGAATGCCTATATGCCTCCGTACGAACCCTAATTTCTCTTATCTTGTCTTTCTGATCTTTACGCGAAATGTAAGTAGGCGGCAGCAAGATCGTACTACACTTAGCTTCAAATTCCGGCCCTCTAAACTTACTTAACACAAATTCACGAAAAGAACGTCGTCTTTCTTCCAGAGATCCCCAATTGACTTGCCGGAGCTTTTCCGTGACACTCGCGCATTGGTCGAACCTACCGGTAACAAATCTACCTGCTCGCCTCTGAACCGCCTCTATGTCTTCCTCCAAACACTTGAGCAATACTCGAGACGTGGTCGTACAAGCGTTTTATACGCGGTCTCCTTTACAGGTGAAGTACATCTTCCCAAAATTCTCCCAATAAACCGAAGTCGGCTGTCCGCCTTACTCACAACTGTCCTTACATGCTCGTTCCATTTCATATCGCTCTGCAATGTTACGCCTAGATATTTGAACGACGCGACAGCATCAAGAAACTCACTACTAATGCTGTATTCGAACATTACAGGATTGTTTTTCCTATTAAAGCGCATCACCTTACATTTTTCTACATTGAGAGCTAGCTGCCATTCTTCGCTCCAACTACAAATGTTGTCCAAGTCATCCTGTATGCTATTAAGTCACTTACAGACGACACCCTCCCATACACCACAGCATCATCAGAAAACAGCCGCAAATTACAACTTACTCTGTCCATCAGATCATTTATATAGATAGAAAATAATAGCGGTCCTATCACACTCCCCTGGGGCACGCCTGACGATACACTCGTCTCTGATCAACACTCGCCGTCGGGAACAACGCCCGGGCAGTGCCGGGTTTAGCAGCTAGTTGTATATAAAGGGTATGTTTGAGGGCACTTGTTCCCGTCTAGCAGCAGAGTGAAGCGTTACTATAATGATAGGGAAACGGCAGACGTCATTTCCGTTTTGAAGCACGATCACCGAAGAGGCGGGCCGTGCACCTGACTTCGCGGTCTGACGTACGCTGGAATACTTCGTTTGTTACGGCGGCAGTGCGGGACCTTTTCGAACGCCTGTTCGTAACTATGATGAACTATGATCGCGATGTGGTGTTAGAAGTTGTGTTAAGAAGAACCGACCAGCAATTGTGGAGCGCAGAATGTCCACAGGGGTACACACCTGTCTTAGGGGTGGTAGGCCCCCTCGCAGCAGTGGCAGGTTCCTGCGCCTCTCCCGGAGACTTGGTGGTCGAGCCCTCGCTCCCGGCGTCCGATGTCCGCTGTGGCTGTGTGGTGCTGGTCACCTTGTGCTTGGGCACGGAGTCCTTCCGGAGCGGCGTTGCGGTGCGGTCGGCGTCCTTCCTGGGGGCGACAGATGGCTTAGTGGGGGGCACGGCGGGCCGGGGACCGGCTCTGCTAGGCTGCGAGCCGCCGTTCTGCTGCGGCTGCGGCCGCGCGGTCTGGGCGTCGGCGGCGGCCGGCCGCTGACCGGAGGAGACCAGCTTCTCGACGGAGCGCGGGCTCAGCGACAGGAAGACGCGGGAAGACTTGGCCGGCGACGACGGCGACGCCTCGTCACCTCCCGCCGTCTGCGGCCTGGCCCTTCCTGCAGGTGGCGGCTCCGTCTCCGACACCCACAGCACGCGCTTCGTCACCTGCAACACAACACAACCAGTGGCCTCGCAAAACATTGTTAAAATTTTAGCTTTTTTTATATTTGTTGTTTATCGGCGCTTTTCAACTGCTAGCGTATGTAGCGACGACCTGCATCTAACTTACACTAGCTTAACCCAACAACGACCATCCGTACTCAAGGGTGGGATTCGACCCCCGACGAGAGCGATCTCGCTCACCGTGATATGACTCCTTAGTGCGCTCGGCCATTCCCGGCCGGCAGCTATTTAGTTGTCCGTATTTATTTCCGTATGAGTGCAGCAATGATGCAATTTTAGTTAAATATTTGCAAAACAACTTCTTCAGTAAATTTTAGAAAACAATTTGGAACAAGTATATCCAAATGTTTATATAACAATCAGAATCATGCTCACAGTTCCAGTCAGTACAGCTTCGGCCGAGAGAAGCTTCACAGAGTTAAAATTGATTAAGACTTGCTTGAGAAGCACAATGAGCCAAGAAAGACTCTCTGCGTTGTCAATACTATCAATTGAAACCGAAATAGCGGCTGGTATCAATTAAGATGTGATCTTAAAATAATTCTGTGAGGCGAAAAGCCGAAATGTTTCTAATTTTTAATTTCTGTATGTTTATTGTATTTTTTATTCCAATAATACTTGCATATTATACTAAGAAAATGTTTCTATAATAATAATTGGTGTACAATTCAGCTCACTTTATTTAACATTTTCCTGCTTACTGGAAAAATGAAAGGGGCCTCGCAAAGACGAGTTCGCCGACGTCCAGTTTTCGTCTAGCGCCGCCACTGAACTCAACGCGCCGTCACCGCTACTCCTACACTGCAGACTGGCGCATAATAGTTAGCGATAGGGAGCGCTCACTATATATCGCGGCTCTGTCGCGAACTACGAGGTGCATTCAACTTCTAAGGCCTCCGATTTTTTTCCCCTCCGGTCTGGAAAGAGAAACATGCGCATTGTTTCAAAATGAGGCCGCGTTCATTGTCAATACGTCCCAGAGATGGCAGCACCGTACGGCAGATGGAATTTTACCGCCAGCGGCGACAATCAGAACTCTTTTAGATACTTAAAATGGCGATTTTTTTTTTTTTTTTTTTTTTTTTTTTTTTTTTTTTTTGCTCTATGGGACTCAACTACGGGGTTATCAGTCCCTAAACTTACAAACTACTTATGAACTACTTACGAACTAGCACGACACAAATATCCATGCCCGAGGAGGGATTCGAACCCCCGACCGTAGTGGCCGTGCAGACCGTGACTGGAGCGCCTTAGTCTCCTCGGCCACCGCGGCCGGCCGTTTTCCTTACTTGAATACCATTTTCTGAATTTGCATGGTGTGAAACATCTACATCTACACAGATACTCTGCAAATCACATTCAAGTGCCTGGCAGAGGGTTCATTAACCACTTTCATAACTTTTCTCTACCGTTCCATTCTCTAATAAGGCGCCGCTTTTCTCTACCGTTCCATTCTCTAATAAGGCGCCGGAAGAAAAAACACCTAAATTGTTCTGTTTTATATCTGATTTCTCTTATTTTATTGGGATGCTCATGTCTCCCTAAGTAGTTGTGTGCTAGCAAAATATTTTCACATTCAGAAGTAAAAGTCGGTGATTGAAACTTCGCAAACAGATCACGCTGCAATGAATAAGTCTTTCTTTTACTGATTTCCACCCCAATTCGTGCAACATTTCCGTGACGCTCCCCCCCCCCCCCCCCCCCGTATTGTGATAAAACAAAACGAGCTGCCCTTCTCTGAACCTCCTCAATATCTTCCGTCAGTCCCACCTGGTGAGGGTCCCACACTGGGCAACAGTACTCCAGGAGAGGACGCACAAGTGTGATGTAGGCAGTCTCTTTGGTGGAGCTGGTGCATCTTCGAAGCGTTCTGCCAATGAAACGTAACCTTTCGTTCGCCTTCCCCACAATATTTTCTGTGTGTTCTCTCCAGTCTAAGTTGTTCGTAATTGTAACTCATGGGTATTTGGTAGAATTTACAACCTTAAGATTTGACTAATTTATCGCGTAATTGAAGTTCAGTGGATTTCTTTCAGTGGTCATGTGTATTACTTCACACTTTTCTTCATTTAGTGTCAATTGCCATTTTTCGCACAATGTAGAAATTTTGTCTAAATCGCTTTGCACTTGCTTTTGATCCTCTGTTGACTTCACTAACCGATAAACGACAGCATTATCAGCGATCAGTCTAAGTGAGCAATTCAGATTGTGTCATTAATCGTTTATAAATACGAGGAAGAGTGGGGCACCAATCCAAATTCATCGACAGTTGAAGGACACATGTGGTGATGGAGTTAAGGATGTGTCGAAAGTCCGTTCGTGGGTGCGACAGTTTAAAGAAAGCAGAACATCGTATGACAACAAACCGAAACAACCTCGGGCTCGCACAAGCCAGTCTGACGACACGATCGAGGAAGTGGAGGGAATTGTTTTGGGGGATCGCCGAATGACTGTTGAACAGATCGCCTCCAGAGTTGGCATTCTGTGCACACAATCCTGCATGACGACCTGAAAATGCGAAAAGTGTCATCCAGGTGGGTGCCACGAATGCTGACGGATGACCACAAGGCTGCCCGTGTGGCATGTTGCCGAGCAATGTTGACGCGCGACGACAGCACGAATGGGACTTTCTTTTCGTCGGTTGTGACAATGGATGAGACGTGGATGCCATTTTTCAATCCAGAAACAAAGCGCCAGTCAGCTCAATGGAAGCACACAGATTCACCGCCACAAAAAAAAAAAAATAAATAAATAAATAAATAAATAAAAATAAAAAAATCGTCTATCAGCCAGTGCTGAAAAAATGATGGTGTCCATGTTCTGGGACAGCGAGGGCGTAATCCTTACCAATTGCGTTCCAAAGGGCACTACGATAACAGGTGCATCCTACGAAAATGTTTTGAAAAACAAATTCCTTCCTGCACTGCAATAAAAACGTCCGGGAAGAGCTGAGCGTGTGCTATTTCAACGAGACAACGCACCCGCACATCGAGCTAACGTCACGCAACAGTTTCTTCGTGATAACAACTTTGAAGTGGTTCCTCGTGCTCCCTACTCACCTGACCTGGCTCCCAGTGACTTTTGGCTTTTTCCATCAATGAAAGACACTCTCCGTGGCCGCACGTTCACCAGCCGTGCTGCTATGGCCTCAGCGATTTTCCAGTGGTCAAAACAGACTCCTGAAGAAGCCTTCACCGTTGCCATGGAATCGAGGCGTCAGCGTTGTGAAAAATGTGTACGTCTGCAGGGCGATTATGTCGAGAAGTAACGCCAGTTTCATCGATTTCGGGTGACTAGTTAATTAGAAAAAAAAAAAAAAAAAAAAAAAAATCGGAGGCCTTAGAACTTGAATGCTCCTCGTACTTCGTTATTTTAGTTCGTCCGCTCACAAGGTGATGTATACAGAGTTGTATACACTTTGATCATCGCTAATTTTATCTCATTTATGTGTTCAATAGTTGTGTTAGGTTCTCTTGTAATAGACCTTGGTTCACCATCACACAGCCTGGCATTGCTTTTATGTTTTTAACCAACACTTGATGCCTGGTGACGTCTTATTTATTTTTATTGTGTGACGTGCATGCCAGTATGCATAAGGAGGCATACAATGCACCTGTTTACTCAGTCTGTCTAGTTCTCTTCCGTGAAGATGGTTTATAACCGAAACCGGTACAAGTTTGGAAAAATAATAAACAGCTGATGGTTTACAGTATGCATTTCCTCAAATATCTTACGGCTGTTGAACCTCATCTCAATAAAAATTTGAAGGATATTTGATGCTCCGAAAATAACAATATATTGTTAGAAAAAGATACATTGACAAAAAATATTCATTCAATGGAAGAATACTTATTTAATTAAGCAATTAAAATGGATGTAAATATAATTAGTGTATTTTTGTTTCAATTAATAAAATGATTAATTTATTTACATAGTACTTTTTTCTTAAATTATTTTCGTCCTCCACTTCATTGTATTAAAAAAAATCACCTTATAATAATTATAATATGTAATGGGTAATTGTTTGTTTCTTACAGTTCATTGAGAAATAACTTTTTTTTATTCCACAGTTAAAACATTTCTTTCGTGTCAAAATACACAAGTTATGATTCAACAGCTGAATACATTGTAGCAGGCATAAACCAAAGATATGGTCTGTGGCATCACGTTTCGCTGTATGTAACCTCCTTGCTATAGAGTCTCTTCAGTCGGAATTTTTTTTAATAATTTGACGACTTTCAACCATCATATCTTCCACCCCCTTATAGCTGTCGGCATGGAACTGCTATGGTGTATAACGAACGGGAGACTTCGGACAACAATTACACACAGGCCATTCGTTTGCGTTCTGTAGTTTTCGCTGCAGAGCCTAATATTAACACACACACAGGTAGAATTTTATGTACACCGATAACTTTCCATCCCAATACACTCCACCCTTTTCTCATTATCAACCCTCAAGCAACAATGCAAATAATAAAACCATTTTCAAAGAGTAAATATAATTTTCAAAGAGTAATTATTGTTCCGCATTTCGCGTTATATTCTTCAAATTACTAAATATCTATCAGATCGCTATAAAACCGTGCCTAAAACCTTCCTCAGATACAAATTATTAACAGTAGAAATATTTAAGTATCTGCGTCTTGTCGTTCGGACGTGATAAGCGAACCCTTAAGAGACATTTTAATTAATATATATGTGCACCTCGGTTGCACAGTGGTAGAGCGCCAGACTACAAATCCAAAGGTCGCGGGTTCGATCCCCGCCAGGTCCTAGGAATTTCATCTGTCAATTTCCACTTCTGGCAGTGTTGCTCATGTGAAAAATACCGAGTAGCACCGTGGTTCGGAACCCACGTTAAACTGTAGGTCCCCCTATAACTGGCTGGGTAAGTCAGTTCGAAGGTCGGAGGAAGGCAACGGCATACCACCTCCAAACAGGGCCATGCCTAGTAAAGCACTGTGGAGTTCAGACCAATCTTCCGATTGTTGACTACTTTACCTTTATATAATTGTGTCACCACAGCATAAACTCAGACATTAGATAAATAGCCATCGCCATAAAACTGTGCCCAAAGCTTTCCCCGGGTACACATTAGTAACTGTACAAATACTTTTGTGTATGTCTGAGTTTACGCTGTGGTGACACAATTTATTGGAGAACTTGTTGGAGGTGTTTGGATTCGAACCGAAGTTCACCAGTTCTCATGGTGATGTTCGTACTTATGATAGTTGTGCTTCCGTGTACTGACTGTGATCTCAAAATAAAAATGAACAGTCGCAGGTCGAATGTGACTTCTTCCCCATTTGGAACGCACCAGAGAGACGACATAGCCCATCCTGACTTTTGCCATAAGGCCAAGGTAAAAAGGGGAAAGGAGAAGAATGACAGAGGGGAGATGGTGAGAGGCAGGAGAAAAGAGGGGGAGAAGGATATGGAGAGAAAGCGAACGGGAGGAGATGGGGGGAGGAACAGGTGAACAGAGGGGAGATTGGGAGATAAACAGAGTGAGAAAGGGGAGGGGAGGAGACGTGCACAGAGAGAACAGAAGGTGATGAGAGAGGGAAGGAGAGCTGTACTAAATGAAGAGTGGAATAAAAACTACCCGGGAGACGCCGGGTTTTCAGCCAGTACTTAATAAACTACTGGTCATTAAAGTTGCTGCACGAAAAAGAAATGATATATACATGTGGCGTCTGTTCAGAAAGAACAGACGTCACTTCTGATCCTGCAGTTGTTATTATTTAATATTCACAGAATATATGACATCAACTGAGATTATGCAAAGCTGAAAGTGTGTACCCAGCCGGGATTCGAACCCGGGTCTCCTGCTTTCTAGGCAGTTGCACTGACCCCTACACCACTGGGGACTCAGTGATCACCGCACCTGCAAGGACTACCTAAGCACGCCTCCCGTCAGATACAAATTCCCAGCTTCGCCCTGCCCACAGTACTCAAACTCGTAGTTATGAAACTAATTCTCGTAAGAGTAAGGGCTTCAAACTTGCCCACCCCTCCCCACTACCGACAGGATCATTGCCCGTCACCGGCATATTATATACATACATGTGGCGTCTGTTCCGAAAGAACAGACGTCACTTCTGATCCTGCAGTTGTTATTATTACTCTTACGGGAATTAGTTTCATAATTACGAGTTTGAGTTCTGTGGGCAAGGCGAAGCTGGGAATTTGTGTCTGACGAGAGGCGTGCTTAGGTAGTCCTTGCAGGTGCGGTGATCACTGTGTCCCCAGTCAAGTCTGCCGGCGGACGGCGAGGAGGAAGGTTGCGCCGTGCTGTTCGCTGCGCCGTCGGTGTTCCCCGCGTGGTGAGTCGCCGCGCGAGCTCTAGCGCTTTGCTGCGTCTTTGTTTGCTTTGATTATGAATCTGATTTCGTGATGGAACAACGCAGTAGGAAAGACACTTTGAAATTTACGTTTGACCGAAACTTTGCGCGACCGAAATCGTTTGAAATAGAAGACTGGTTAGAGACAATAGTGAAGATACGTCTTGAAGACATGGCATTCATTTGTCGATCGTCAACACTGTAGTTTTTGTCAATCTGGTTAGTGCCGACCTTTGCGAGAAGATCGTTGAGGCGTGTAACGGGATGTTGAAATTTAACCACCGTGACGGAAATGTTGATGTGTATGTGACCCACGCAGGATTTGGTGTTCGAACTGTTAGAATATTCGAACTCCCCTTTGAAATAACTAGCGAGGAAATTAATGATGTGATATCACCATACGGCCGCGTTTTGAGTAATGTTGCAGAAAGGTGGTCTAGTGCCCACAAATTCCCAGTTTTAAACGGAGTGCGGCAGTTGAAAGTGGAGTTGCGTCGGCATATACCGTCATACATTAACGTATGCGGATATCGTGCTATCATTATGTACGACGATCAGCCGAAAACGTGCTGTGCTTGTGGTGCGACCGGGCATGTTATATCCGAGTGCATGCAGAGGCGAGTGGCGCAGCTGCCGGCCGGCGAGCCCGCCGCGCCGCCTGTCATGACGTCACTGCCCGTGACGTATGCTGCCGTGACGCGAAGCCTGCCTGCTGCCGCCGCGGCCCCCGAAGCCGGAAGTAGTCGTGACTTTCAGGAGGCAGGGGTACTTATGGACGCTACTGACACCTCGGAAGTGATGTCTCCCACACCTGTAGAGACTGTGAAACCTGTCTTAGCTGTTGCGGAACAAACCCTGCAACCCGCCCTAGCAGAGGCACTATCGGTCGCTTCTGTGGCCGACGCAACGGTGGACGCCGTTTCGATACTGAAACAGGACCCTCCAACATCCGACACCGTGCCTGCAGTTATTTTCGATACCCAACACCAACTGTCGGAAACAAATTCAACAGTTTCTCCTGTTGACGAGGTTGCTCAACCGAATGTCCCTGCGTGCGATGGAAACAGTCCCCCACGAAGGTCATCCCCTCAGAGAAACAAGAAGCGGAGGATTGCGCGCCAAGGAGCAAAGGAGAATGCGGCAATTCTACGCGAAAGGGCCAGGCAAATAGGTGGCGCACTCAGTCAGAAATCACCAGAGAATCACGGCAGGAATGTAAAACATGTGTCTGCTGATGCGCCTTCTGAATCGCGAAACACCTCAGTTCCTGTTAACGTGAATTCTGAGGAGATTATACAAAACCAGCCCGGAAAGGATGACCCAATGATGACTGTGCAACCTCCCGAACATCCGGTACCTACAACTAACAAGCCTCCATCAACTGCCTGGACAGATTTAATGGAAATGGGGTCCAGTGACGAAGACGAAACAATAGATACATCTAGGAATACGACAATCATCGGTAGTGCCACTAAGGTTGACGTTGGTCACGTCAGCGATGTCTCCCCCACAGACATTTCCATACAAGGTCAGTCGTCCGAGCCTTTCCCCAATGAGGAATACTTTTAACATTCTGGACTTGCTGGTGATTAGATTTCTTCGTCCTTCCGAATTGTTTCACAATATATGATGTTGTACTCCTTAAACTAACGAACATGGACATTAAACAAACCTACAATGTCACCACGCTAAACATCTCTAGAATAGAAAGTGCTGTTAAGATACGATCCCTAGTTGACTTTTTATATAACACCAGCGTTGATATTGCCTTGCTGCAAGAAGTACTTACTACATTAGATGTGCCTGGCTATATTACAATCGACAACGTTAACAAAGAGGACTCGGTAGGAACTGCCATCTTACTGCGTGATGGCATACCCTATACACACGTGCAGCGGCTAGCAAGTGGTCGAGGTATTTCCCTTCGTGTGAACGGCGTGCAGATAGTTAACATATATGCTCCCTCCGGTACTAGTCGTAGGAAAGAACGCTCAGAATTTTTTCTAAATGACGTACCACTACTTATGAACCCTGTTCCCGAACAACTTATTTTCGGTGGAGACTTCAATTGCGTCTTGAATGACAAGGACCAGACTCCGAACACGAACAGGTGTATTGAGCTGCAACATCTAACTGAAGGTATGCGTCTCCACGACACATGGGAGATAATTCACGGGGAGCGGGGAGCGTACACCTTTGTCACGCATCAGTCTGCCAGCCGGATCGATAGAATTTGTGTGTCAGACGCGCTTCGGCGTCATACTGTGAATTGTGACATTGCTCCGGTTAACATCTCAGATCACGCCTCACATCAGTGCTACATCAATCTCCAGCGCCAGCAAATTTACCGAGGCAAAGGGTACTGGAAACTGAACGTCAGCCTCTTGCAAGATACACAGCTTGAAGAGGAGGTGACAGAGGTGTGGCAACAGCTCCAGCGCCACCGCGTACGTTATCCCACTGTCCTGCAATGGTGGATCAATTATGCGAAGCCAAAACTGCGACGGGTACTCATGAACTATGCCCGTCAAAAGAGTTATTGGCAGAAGGAAACAATAGAACATTATTATAGATGTCTGAGAGACTTATACAACAATGTTGATACCCTAACCGGTAACACCTATTTACGGATTTTACGATACAAGGCAAAAATAACCGATATTCAACGACGTCGCATGGAAGGACTCATCACAAGGTCCCACCCAAAGGACGTTGCTGCTGCAGAACGTGCTTCTCTGTATCACATTCTGCGGATAGCCAAACGGCGCAAAGCTCAGATGATTGAGGCAGTGGTTGATGACACCGGGAACGTTGTCACACGGCACCGTGACATAGCCGCTCACGTCCACGACTACTACCGCAAACTTTACCAGAGACAACCGGTGGATGAACCTCGCCTCGATACCTACCTTGCAGCACTGAGCTGTCGTCTGTCTCCGGAGGACAAAACAAACTTGGAATCGGCTTTTACAGAGGATGAAATAAAGCTCGCGGTTCACGGTGCAAAGAAAGGAAAATCACCTGGACCAGACGGCATAGGTGCCGAGTTCTACCAACGCTACTGGCACATCCTCGGACCGACGCTTCAAGAGTTGACAAACGACGTATGGAAGATGGGAGATATACCCCAGGCACTTAAGGCAGGCATCATAATACCCCTGCCGAAGAAAGGCAACAGCCATAAAGTAGAAAACACGAGGCCCATCACGCTACTGAATGCAGATTTCAAAATCATCACAAGATCAATCAAACAGCGGATGCAACCCGTCATGAACAAGATACTATGTCGTCATCAATATAGCGCAGTCCGGGGGCGCAGTGCGATCTCTGCTGCCTGTGACATGAGGGACATTATCTGCACGTACGCCGATAACAAAGCCCGAGGCGCTCTCGTATTCTTAGATTTTGAAAAGGCATATGACCGCGTGTGTCACACCTTCCTCTTCCGCAGCATGGCGAAATTGGGGTTCGGGAATAAATTCATCGATCTCATCCGGAAACTCACCACCGACGCTTCCTCCAGAATTCTCCTGAATGGACACTTTACTAAGGAGGTAATAATAGAGCAGTCTATCCGTCAAGGATGTCCGCTTTCTGTCGTGCTATATGCCTTGGCAGTTGAGCCTCTACTGAACAACTTGGCACAAACTGGCATCGGGATTCACATAGGTTCTCACACTGTGCCGTGTATTGCTTATGCTGACGATATTTGCATTGCTGTCTCTTCGATATCACAATTGACGGCCGTTGGCAATGAGTTAGCAGCATTCGCGTCCGTTTCAGGAGCAAAACTGAATAAAATTAAAACCACAGCCCTACAAATTGGCCGTGGAATAGGAGATATTTCGGCCGTTGAATGGTGTACACAAAAACCGTGTCACAAAACTCTCGGTGTTTCATTCGAGTCTGAACCAGACGGGTTTCTGACGAAAAACTGGAAAGACATGCTAAACAAATTACGTGCCACATTGATACAACATTCTGATCGTGACCTGAATCTCATGCAGAAAGTCAGAACTGTACAGATTTCCATCACAAGCCGGATGAATTACCTTGCTCAAATACTACCAATATCCGACCACCTCGCGAGCAGCATACAACGAGCGCTCTGCTGGTTCCTCCTCAGAGGCCACATCTTTAAGGTGCAATATGAAACTCTCACCTTACCCACTTCTAAAGGCGGCTTAAACCTCATAAATGTTTCGAAGAAATGCGCAACGCTGCTTGTCAACCGAATCAGGAAGGAAGTCTACAATCGTAACACCAGCATAATCAAATACCTCACCACGCGGTGGAAACCACACAGCCTCGATGCTCCGATCAACATCAGCAATATTCCACTTGTTTACCGTCACGTCAGACGATACTACACGGACATGAGCTACATTCGGCACTGTGTCGACAATACCAGGAATCTCAATAACAAAAAACTGTATGAACTCCTTACAGTCACAAATCACAGGAATCGTATAGAAGCCAAGTACCCATTGACGCAATGGAATATCGTTTGGAGAAATGTGCACCACGATGTACTACCGTCATACGTAACAGCTGACTGGTATCTTGTCGTAAACGACAAAATAGCGACTAACGAAAAGCTACACAAGATAGGTCTTCATCACGTACCATCTTGCACTGTATGTGGACGAACCGACACGCTATTTCATAGATTCACGTGTGGACATGCAGAAGAAATTTCAAACTTCCTTCGTCAAAGATTATCGGTACTAGACCGTACGGCACCAAACTGCGTCGACCTTGAAGAGGTTCTTCGACCACAGAAACTGCGATATCCACGGTCAAAAAATAACGCAGCAACGTGGATCATCGGCCACACAGCATCCTTCGTCATACGCAATAGAGGAGCAACTTTCCATGACTACTACGCATACATAGCGAGAGAACATATGAAGATATACCTGCACAAAACTTACAGACTCACATTTCGCAATATGTTAAATATTCTAATTAATGGTTAAATGATGGAAGTCAAACACAATAATTAAATAACTCGACACTGGCGGCAATCGACCTTAACTTAGACCCACAACAAGAAGATCATCCTAAGATTCTTTCACCGGACATAAGAGATCGCAACAAACTGCAGCCTCATCCCAGAAATTATCTTTTCTTTATTCAGGGAAAAGATTTGTTTTCATTCAATTTTTATTTGAATCCCAGTTTAAACAGATGTGTCAAAAATACACATCCATCATGGAATGATAATTTCTACATTAAATGTGGTCCCTATCCAATCAATGGAACAGAAACTGAATTATTTGTTTTTTTAATTTACCTTATGAAGAGGTGAAACTACTGCCAGGGTGGCCTTTATGTTATATTATTTGTGCAATTTACATTACTGTGGAGTAAATAATAATTTTACACTGTTATATAAAGCCATTAAACCTTTAGCAAGGGATCAAGAAGTTTGGAGCACATAGCGACATGGCATGCACAAAGAACAGTGGCGCTATCCTTTCATTACAATCTTCATGAATCAGCTATAAATCTCTATTCTCATTCCCAACAAGAAGCTACACTTAGAGAAGTTTGTTTTCCACTCAACTTACTGGGATTGATTTGCCTGCTTTATAGAGCAAAAGGAAGAGATTCCGTTTCTACACAGGCTGAGGAGAGCCTGCGCCGACGAAGGCGAGAAGTGGCGAGCGTAAGGACGGGCTAGAAGGGGTGGATGGAGGCCCAAAAAAAAAAAAAAAAAAAAAAAAAAAAAAAGTGGTGAAGGAGTCAGCGCAACTGCCTAGAAAGTGGGAGGCCCGACTTCGAATCCAGCCTGGGTACACATTTTCAGCTTTGCCCAATCGCAGTTGATGTCATATATTTTGTGAATATTAAAAAGAAATGAAGATGATAATCGGGTACTCACTGGACAAATATATTATACTAGCTGAACCCCCGCTGCTTCGCATGCGTAGGCTGGTTGGTCTGTACCAGTTGTTTCTTTTTCATCTTTATGAAGAATCCATATATTAAGTTTCGTAGTTATAGCTTGAAATTTGAGTTAGCAGCGTCGTATTTTTGAACATCAATTTTTGCATCTCGTATTTAACCCCCTTATTGGTCGAATTCCCCAAAATACCGAAACACGAGTCTTTTAAATTTGAACCCCGAATCCAAATCCGAAAATTTGTAGTTCTAACTTGAATAACTTCAAAATTGCCTAAATAGCAACAGATTTTGGAAAGCATCCACTCTCCAATTTAACCCCCTTGTGGTTGAATTTCCAAAAATAACGAAACACGTGTCTTTTAAATTCGAACCCTGAATTAAAATCCGAAATTTTGTAGTTGTAGCTTCAAAATTGCCGAAATAGCTACGTATTTTCAAAAAAACGTTTCATCCCCTATTTCACCCCCTTACGGACGGAATATCGAAAAATCGCTTCCCAAATGACGCCTACAGAGTAAGATCAATAGCCTTCACAAATTTCAAGTTTCTATCTTCAGTGGTTTGGGCTGGCCGATGATGAGTCAGTCAGTCAGTCAATCGGGACACTTCCTTTTATATATGGAGATTAGAACTGACATGTGAGTACATTTTCACACAATTTGAGTGCATAGATCCTGCGAAATCAGTACCCAGAACAACCATCTCTGGCCGTAATAACGGCCTTGATACGCCTGGGCATTGAGTCAAACAGAGCTTGGATGGCGTGTACAGGTACAGATGCCCATGCAGCTTCAACACGATACCACAGTTCATCAAGAGTAGTGACTGGCGTATTGTGACGAGCCAGTTGCTCGGCCACCGTTGACCAGACGTTTTCAGTTGGTGAGAGATCTGGAGAATGTGCTGGCCAGAGCACCAAAGAGATAATACAGCGATATCAAACACACGATGCAATGTTTGTGTTGGGATTTATTATCGTTTGGTCGGATCAAGAGAAGGTGACCCTGTTAATACTGACACGTAACAGGCAAGCTACAGAGCTGAACATTTTATCATCCAAACAGCAAGCTAAACAAACTATTTCAGTAGAACCTAAACTGTTAAATGCCACTTTGTGACTTCTGATTAGGGGTAGAATAAGACACACGATTTCTAAATAAAGTTATGATAGAAGACCCATACATTGCTAGGAATACAAAACAGATAGAATTTCATTATAAAATACGAAAATACGGAAGAACACATTGCCACGAAACTAAATCCTGTTAATATGTGTTTCATGAAAAATTAAACTAAAGTAGTCTGTTTAGATATATATTGTATTATATGTTTGAGTAGGAACTGGCCATGAAAACAGAAACCTGATGAATATTGCGAATATAAACTTGCCAGCATGAGCACCGCTGTAGATAAACCTATAAAAATATTTCGATGTTCTTGTATCCAGTAAAATAGATCTAATATCTTTATTTCATCATTCTGTAAATGGTAGGAACATTTGCTCTTCACTATTTTTCAAGATGTTAGTATCTACATCTACATGGGATACTGTGCAAATCACATTTAAGTGCCTGGCAGAGGGTTCATCGAACCACCGTTATGCTATTTATCTCCCATTCCATTCTCGAATAGCGCGCGGGAAGAAAGAACACCTGAATCTCTCCGTTCGAGCTCTGATTTCTCGTATTTTATTTCGATGATCATTTCTACCTATGTAAGTGAGAGTCAACAATATATTTTTGCATTCGGAGGAGAATGTTGGCGAATGTATTATTGTATTCTGTAGTTAAGCATATTTCAGATGTTTAATCATATTTTCGAAATCGGTATTATCATGAATTGATGTAAATTAGTTAGTACCTTAATTTAGGGATGTAGAACTTTTATCGTCTTGTCAAAACATCGAAAAATCATTGTTTTTCCTATCTTTAATAGTTGTAACAATACATGGCATTGTTCACAAAAGTATATAAGGAGTTCCCACAATAGCCCCAAATCGTCAGTCTTGTAGTAGCTTCCGAAGCTATCGCTATCCCAGAGGTATTTATTGTTGTGATGCATTGTTGGGGTAAAAGTTAGGTTGAATTAAACAGTTTATTCACATACCTGGTGTTTGCTCCGAATTTTTGCTTTAATTTTGACGCACACATAAAATGGAGAACATTACTCCAGCTGTATGTATTCTGAATGAATTCTAGGGACTCCTGTAAGCCGACATTGCAGATGCAGTTTTACGAGAAGCTTCTACATCCACGAGATATCAATGTAACACTGTCCTGAACTTTGATGCTGTGGACATCTGTTATGTCGTAACTGCTGCTACTAAGGCTCCTGTAAGTACGAGCTGACGCATCCGCCATTTTCATTCTCGTGGCTCGTAAGTTAAACACACTGCAGCACAATATGCGTGTCTTATATAGTATATTGAGAAATACACCTCATCAAAAACTTTTCTACTGACGTTGCACAAATTGTTGAAAATACTTCTGTTACGTTATTGCGAGAAAGTATTACCACAGTCTAACACATACAGTCACGACACTCCCGCAGATGTTTGTTATACGCTGCCCCGATAACAGCGCTCCAAGCGGCCGGCAAGCTACGTTTCTGATTACGATAGTTGTTAAGTGCGAAAAGTATCGTTCAGGTTTTACTTTAGGGAACATACGTAGTACCTTATAAATAGGTAATAATTTAAAAATAGCTCCCCATTTCTCATTCTTAGGTTCATAAGATCCCTGATAAGGTACGAAACGGTACATTACAGGACAGTTAATTTACAATCATCCTGTAACATACAGGCTTTAAATGAATAATTTCATTTTCTATTAAAAATAAGAATGCCTAGGAAACACAGGAGACATGCCCTTTAGCAGAGAGACAGCAATTTCTACGCAGAAACGTTAAGTATTCTTCATTACAATTCCAGTAAAATCGATGAGGGTGGAACATAGGAAACGTATATAGAATGCAATAAATACGGTATTTAACGTACCAAATCAACCACCACAGCTGTAGCTGAAGGGAAAACGTCACGGACATGCAATATAACGATAAAAGCAACCAAACTGTTTTCTAACAAAGAAGAACCCAATTCCACAATTGTTGCTACATCTGAACCAGAAACGGCAAGAATCATCAAAACATTGTTTTTTAGATCTAAAGTAATTGCACTTAAAAGAATATCCACGTATAAAAAAGACGAGTGACGTGTAAAAATGTGAGAATCATTAGACGCCATACCGAACTGATACACGTCAAAAACTGGCTGTCATAGTAAGAACAGACCATAACAGACATTTATTATACCATTATGTTTATATGCAACACACTTTCAGCAGAATAAGCTGCAAATATACACATATTCGTAAGTATTTGTTCTTTATACCATTGAATCATTTAAATTAGGCTGTTTTATATTAATTTCCGTGTTATGTTTGTCCCTCGATATTTTAATAATGCTTGTACCGCAAAAATTATAGTAAGTATTTCGTTAATGAGGTACAAAAGAGATTATAAACAAACATCACTACTTCGGCAGCTTGCCCACCGCTAGGAGCGCTAGTGTCGCAGCAGCTGTCAGTTGGTAACAACTTTCACAGCTGTCAGTGTCGTGACTGTATATGTTAGACTGTACTATTACAAACACTAAAACGGAAAACATAAATATACTGGGCAAAAAGTTTGGTTACGGCTGTGGCAGCGTACTGTGCTGATACAGGCAACTACCGGTGAATGCTATTTGTCGTATTTCGATGTTTTAGCGTCATAACTTGTAGTATGCAATTTGAAAGAATAGTACCTGATGTTTTATCACAAAATACACACTCAATTCAATTTCTTATTAGTAAATGCCAATATTGACGCTTATATTTAAGAGGCTGTAACGTAACTGGCAAAGAATACTGGGTAACTTTTACTTACGGCTGCGGCGGCGTAGTGTGCTAATGTTGGCAACGAAATGTTTGCTTTATAAGGATTATTAAATTACTGACAAGACAAGGGTACTGTTACGTATGAAAACCTGTCAGCCTTAGAGAACGAACAGAATTATTTATTTATTTCATGGTGAACAAATTCTATACGATTAGGTTTTCAAATAGCATTCAAAGTTTGTTGCCAACATCGACACCGTGTGCCTCTACGACCGTAAACTTTAGATCCTGTACACTAATATACTTTTTAGTTTTAGTGTTTGTAATACATTCTGAAACTTTCCCAGTAACATAATAGAAGTACTTTCAGCAATTTGGGTACAAAAGTCGGATGTGGTGAATTTGTCACAGTAGACAAGAAACACTTCCTGCAAGACGGCAAACAAACCTCGCATATTGACAGTCATTATTCAAATAGAAGTCAAGGTCGCTTAATTAATTTATGTAGATGACCAGTTTCTGCAACATTAAACGTAGTACGCGATTTTTATCACAGAAATATGTTTCTTGCTCTTTTTTCTGTGTTTGGACAGAAGCAGCAATAAGTAAAGGAAACGCGATATTTTTGAATCTAATCCACATATAGATGTAAGCTCAAAGTAGCACGATCTAAGGCTCTATGCCGGGCCGTTGTAAATACTTCACTAAACGTAAATAAAACAACACTGCTCGTTTAAGTTGCGTGATGTGTTCAGCATTCGCAGGGAATGAAAATGGCGGATGCGCCAGCCTGTGCTTTTAGGAGCTCTAGCCAGCAGCCACTGAGCCGGTGCGATGGACATTTAACAGCGGTTGCGTTTTAATACGAAACTCCGAGCAGCAAATGCAACAGGAGTGGAACTACTTAAGGCAGTCGTCAGTTGTTCTGCGTTGTTACGAGTGAAGTTTGATGGCGTAGAAGTAAGGAATGACGAGAGGAAAACTCAGCCAGTATCGGAAGCTTTTGTTGCTAAACTGTCTTAGCCTCAATGAATTATTTACCTTTTCAAAGGCCGCTCCTTATGGTTTCAGAAAGTGTCTACCAACAAACCACATACATCTGAGATAAAAAATATTTGCAAAAACAATTGTATTGGAGTAACCTTCGAGGTTCTTATCGCTGGCAACGAGAAAGCCAATATCCAGTATGTAGTGCTCCGAAAACACACAGGCCGGCCGCGGTGGCCGAGGGGACTGAGGCGCTCTAGTCACGGTCTGCACGGCCACTACGGTCGGGGATTCGAATCCCCCCTCGGGCATGGATATTTGTGCCGTCCTAGTTCGTAAGTAGTTCATAAGTAGTTTGTAAGTTTAGGGACTGATGACCCCGTAGTTAAGTCCCATAAGCTATACAAACATTTCAACATTTGAAACCACAGGCAGGGTGCCTGTAGATAATCATAACGTCCTAAGTGGACATCATCAAAATTGAACCACTTCTAATACAATTGATATACATGATAAATTTTTTTCGCAAACGCGCAATAAGTGGCGAATTGTCTGAGCAAAGTGGACTACGTCAGAGTAACGATGTTATCAAAACTAGTAAAAGAGCCAAAGTTCTTACTATAATGTGTAGTGATAGCGCATAGGAAAGGCAAACCTACATTTCTAGCTGTTGTAGATTTGGAGAAGACTTCTGACAATGTTGATTGGAATACCCTCAAATTTTTAAGTCATAAGGGTAAAATGTAGGGAACTTGTACAAATACCATACAGCTGTTATAAGAGTCGAAGGGTACGAAAGGGAAGCATTGGTTGTGAAGGGACTAAGACAGGGTTGTTAGCCTTTTGATGATGTAAAAGAAAGCAAGGACAAATTTGGAGATGGAATTAAAGTTGAGGCTGAGGAAAAAAACTTTTGCATTTTCCTAATGAGATTGTAATTGTGTCAGAGGCAGTAAAGGATCCGGAAGTGCAGCTGAATGGAATGGACAGTGTGTTGAAAGGAGCCTATAAGATGAATATTAATAAAAACAAAACACCAGTAATGGAATGCAGTCTAAGAAAATCAGGCGATGCTGAAGGAATTAGATTAGGTAACGAAACAATAAAGGTGGTAGATGAGTTTTGTTACTTGGGCAGTAAAATAACAAATGATGGTCGCAATAAAAAGGATATAAAATGCAGAATGGCAGTGGAAGAAAAGCGTTTCAGAAAAAGAGGAAGCTGTTGACATCGAATATTAATTTAAGTTTTAGGAAGTCTTTTCTGAAGGCATTTGTGTGGAGTGTTGCAATGTATGGCAGTGAAACGTGGACGATAAGGAGTTAAGATAAAAAGATGATAGAATTATTATGCGGATTCTCAAAATAATATCGTTTAGTAAGAAGAGAAAACAACTGTCGCCATCAAAAATTTCATTGGCTGTCTCAAGCTTTGCCACGATTGGTCGGCTTCATTCCCACGATCCAACAGCTGTTGCCTGTGGCGCGGAATGTAAAATTTTCCGGTATGTAGCAATGTTGTTAATTGTGTTTCAATTAGATTTATAATAAGAGTTCATTATTCACTTACAGGTAAGGTAACTAACAGTATGAATTTTTATGCCTATCGTTGTATGATTCACCGAAACGCGGACAGTCACATACTGAAATGCCGCAGATTGTTTCATCGGTTTGCCGTTGATATGTATGTTCGTGCAATAAAACCATTAAGAGCACGGACATTAAAGCTACTAGCCTCACAGATAGAGCAGCTCAAAGGTTGTCTCTAATAACCCGTTTCCAACTGTTTTACCCGTCCTTTTTCACTTCTATTTCCAATCCGGGTCCCGATTGGAAATAAGATGAGAGAGAGGGAAAGGAGGAGATGGAGAATGGGGGAATGAAATGGATTTAAAAAGGAGGCTGATAGGAGGGGGGAGGAGATGGATATGGTGTGGTGTGAAGGTAAGGGAGGAGGAGATGGACAAAGGAAGGTGGGAGAAGTAGAGGAGGGAGGAAGGGATAGACATCGGCAGAAGAAGAGCAGAGATTAGGGTGTACATCCCATCCCATACACATTAGCGACTGCCAAGCTTTGCCGGGTTTGCTAGTAAATATTATAATTCGCAACAGAGACTGCTTTTTAAATTCAAATATGGATTCACTGTTGCTACACCAGGCCAACTAACTTTGGAGTAACGTATAAATCACGGGACTCATTAAAATTTTACAGGCAATTTCGAAGAAGAGTTGCCTATCGCAATCGGTACATTTCGAACACGCGACCATCGCGGTACGATCGTTGCTTCTCCACTCGCAACAATTTAAGCTGTACTCTCAGGTTACTGCATAGTCACATCCTTTAACATTATGACATATTCAAAAACATTAAAGTTAAATGTGAATTAAATTTACATTATAGGTAAGGTCCGCCTTGAGCAAACACAAATGTTTTTTTGATCTCTCCCATCAGGGCCGGCGCAAGCCCAAATGCCGACCCGTGCGAGCTGCTAAATTGCCACCCCCTACCGTTAGATTTTTTTTCTTTTACAAAACGTTTGTGAAATTTTATTTAAACAAATCTGAAGGAAAAGTCAGCAGTCAATCGCAATTTTTTGTTTTTACTTTTCAGGTGTACCTAGGTTTCGGCCACTAAGTGACCAGTTTCAAAGCTTTTAATATGTGCTTACATCTAAACCGTCATGTTGCGTTACGTTCGGCGCGACGGTACAGATGTAAACATAACTCAAAGCATTGGGAATAGCCACTCTGTGCCAGAAATCTATGAAGATCTGCAAAATAAAAACAGTTGTAATGGCCAAAGAGTAGAGCGGAAGACAATGGAGAGAAGAAGAATAAGGAGATGGAGTAACATAACAATGCAATAAGTACACACTCGGGAATCGACGGGTACTGTTGCTAGTCGAAATATATTAACTCACTTCGCTGCAGTTGTTCATTTCAAAGAACTGACACTGGCCATCTGTAGTAATTTGCGTGTGTCAGTTGTGTCGTGTCTGATTATGCAACAAGGGGAAACAAATTAGTTCTGGTGTCGCACAAGTCTGAAGTGCGCGCCGCCTACTTTCGCCGCGCACCGCCATGCACGCACGGCGCGGCGTTCTTACGACGTCAGCCACGAGCGCCCTCTGCGGCAACTCCGCTCGTGGCCACCACTGAACTGCATCGTCACTTGGCAATAGGACAGGTACTAGGACTCATCAGTAGGCAGGTTTCTACCTAGTTATACTATGTATCTGCATTCCACTAGTCTGCAGCCCTCCAAGTTAATTATTATAATGTTTCTTCGAAATATGTCTCTTGTTCTAATCTAGCTCAGTGCTTCTAGTTTCTGCTGTCCCACTGGCTGGTCACCTCAGACTCTGTACCCGCACGCGCGTGCATCCTATTTCCCTGTGTCGGTCTCTCTCTACTCCGCAACCGACACCCAGGACAACCGGCGGCAACGAGACACAAAAGTGGTGAGACGAGGATGGGATACAAAATTAGTCATCGCCGTATCACGTCACTTTTCTGCGCTTTATTTTAATTCTAGCTATTGAGGTGGCGCGTGCTTATTTGCCGAGTTGCCAAATTTTTAAGTAACAAATCACAAGAAAAATAAATTTTCCTCTTTTGCATTCTTGAAGGAGAAAACTGCATGCGCAGTACTAATTGTGCGTTATATGGAAAGCACTTACCTATTACATCCCAAGTTGCAAGAAATTCGGACTCACCAATTCGTCTGTTCTTGTGAAACGCAATGAAAGTGCTTCTGACCAATCTTGACTCTCTCGGCCAACTATCAAAACGATTTCTGTACTTTTCGTTGTAGAAAACGTAACAATACGTACTGCCTGGAAGGGCGAAGTGGCGACGCGGCAGTGCCAGGAACTGCTGTAGGTCACGTGACGAGGTACAGCGAGGCTACGGTTAAACTAGTAGTCCAAGAAGATGAAGCAAGAAGTATATGACCGATGATATGGATAAATGTATTTTCAGGCAGCAGTTTCTATGGCATTACGAACAATAGAAAGGAATACGAACTTTGCGAAAACTGCACAACTTTTGTCAAACAGAAATGCGCTTCAAAGCTAGCAAGGAAACCCATAGAAGCAATGCTCTGTCTGTGGATTTTCGTTTTACAAGGTGTCAAACTTAACGTTTTGCTTCGCGCGGATGAGAAGGCATTGTTGCTAAAAGACCATATTTTCTCAGGTTTTCATTAGAATCAGAGCGACCAGTTGATTACTTAGACGAAACATGGATTCACACGCATTATGCAGTAAATGAATGTTGGCAAAGTGATACTGTGCGAGTAGTATTGTCACACAAAAGTGCTGGTCAGAGTTTAATTGTGTTCATGCAGGCGGAGACAGGTGTTTCAGGGCTCAAAAACCAAAACGTTCGACTATCGTTCAGGAACGGATAGCAAACATTTTCAAAAATACGTCGAAACCCAAGTTATGCCAGGCTTACTATCAATGTCTTTATCCCTTGTAATCACTCACAGCCTATTTGCCCATTCGGAATACTTCTACCCATTGCAGGTGTTGAACATGTTTGACTGTAGTAATGTTCAACAATTTCTTTTCCATAGCGCGGGATGAATAAAACACTCGACTGCCATTGCAGGGCTTAGCAAAATTGCTCCAGGCTTAACATGTAACCGCAGTATCGAGCATTGCATTCGAATTTCCAAATTAGATTTCGTCTTCTGCAAAATTAGTTGTGAGTAAACGCACGCCGCGCTCCACGCATAAGAATACTGGCAGTGGTGTACGCCAGACTGCTTCCCCCTCTGTTCCTCCGGCGTAAACACGACGGCGCTGCCACAGTGGCCAGCAAGGAATCAGCCCTCCTCCTCCCATGGTACAACATAGAGCGGCCGGCATGTAGTACAGCGGATTGCGTCTTTCTCGACTTCAAAAAGCCGTTCGACGCGGTGCCACACTGCAGACTGCTAACGAAGATACGAGCTTATGGAATAGGTTCACAGATTTGCGACTGGCTGGAAGACTTCCTAAGTAATAGAACGCAGTACGTTGTTCTCGACGGCGAGTTTTCATCAGAGACGAGTGTATTGTCAGGCGTGCCCCAGGGGAGTGTGATAGGACCGCTATTATTTTCTGTCTATATAAATGATCTGATGGACAGAGTAACTTGTAATTTGCGGCTGTTTGCTGATGATGCTGTGGTGTATGGGAGGGTGTCGTCTGTAACTGACTGTAATAGCATACAGGATGACTTGCACAAAATTTCTAGTTGTTGCAAAGAATGGCAGCTGGCTCTCAATGTAGAAAAATGTAAGGTGATGCGCATGAGTAGAAAAAACAATCCCATAATGTTCGAATGCAGCATTAGTAGTGAGCTTCTTGATGCTGTCGCGTCGTTCAAATATCTAGGCGTAACATTGCAGAGCGATATGAAATGGAACGAGCATGTAAGGACAGTTGTGAGTAAGGCGGACAGCCGACTTCGGTTTATTGGGAGAATTTTGGGATGATGTACTTCGCCTGTAAAGGAAACCGCGTATAAAACGCTTGTACGACCACGTCTTGAGTATTGCTCAAGTATTTGGGACCCGCAGCAGATCGGTTTGAAGGAAGACATAGAGGCGGTTCAGAGGCGAGCAGCTAGATTTGTTACCGGTAGGTTCGACCAATGCGCGAGTGTCACGGAAATGCTCCGGCAACTCAATTGGGGATCGCTGGAAGATAGACGACGTTCTTTTCGTGAATTTCTGTTAAGTAAATTTAGAGGGCCGGAATTTGAAGCTGAGTGTAGTACGATCTTGCTGCCGCCTACTTACATTTCGCGTAAAGATTACAAAGACAAGATAAGAGAAATTAGGACTCGTACGGAGGCATATAGACACTCTTTTTTCTCGTTCAGTTTGGCAGTGGAATAGGAAAGGAAATGCCTAGTAGTTGTACAGTGTACCCTCCGCCACGCACGTTACGGTGAATTGCGGAGTATGTATGTAGATGTAGGTGTAGTGGAGACGCCATGCCACAGTTCCGGAAGCCGCTCCCTCCGAGGTTTGGTTTCGAATCCCCTCTTGGGAATGAATGGTGAGTTTGTGCTACAGAAAAAAGGGGTCGTCAGATTTGCCGCCCCGTGCGGCCGCACGTTTCGCACGTGCCTTGCGCCGGCCCTGTCTCCCATACATGTTTCGCTGGCGTTGCTGCATCATCAGTGGGTTGTTTATTTCATACTGCCTGTCAAATTAACAATGAAATGATTGTTATTTTTTGTACATTAAGTGTAAAAACTACAGATAAATGTGAAACTAATATAAATCGTTTCTTATTAGTGAGCATGAAGGTCCGGGTTCGATTCCCGACCACAATACAAATTTTAATTCAATGCATCACATTTAACTTTAATGCCTTGGACATTTTCTAGACGCAAAACAGTCTCTGGGCATATAAATTTATAACTATTATGATATATTCGTCAGACAGAATAAACATCTACAGTCTAGCTTGTCGAAAGTGCTTTCTCTACTACACAATATGCCGACGCCACGGGTGAAAGCCAACGGGTGCAATCGCGTAAGTATTATAAATGACCCGAAAGCTGCATCAAACCAGTCTCCGGACTGAAGACCACAAGAACAGTGGGCGTGAACTGTTTTCTTAAATGTATTCCACAGCTCGCTCAGCAGAAGCTTTCTTTTACTTAAAAACGCCTGTGTTCGAAATTTTACGACACGCGCCTGCTCATGTGATAAAATTAGGAGCGCCAATGTAAAGGTGAACAGACAAAGCTGGTCATAAATTTGCTACTCTGTCTTTGAGAAGTTGGTCCTTGACGCCTTAATGCCTAGTTTACACGACGATCGAAAGTTCACAAGATAGATAACTAACTGTCTGCTGCAGTGCTCCAGGCGTACTACCTCGGTACTAATGACGTGCGACCATACAGGCTCGGTTACGTTAATACGATAAACTTCCGTCTACACGTCTGATTACCACTACTGTAACAGTAGCGCCTGTGCGAAAATACGGGCTTATCACTGTTTGTATACGTGGATTGTTTGCGTTTGGGTGTTCGTCGTACTGTAGCCGAGACGCTTAGCCTGTCAGCAGTTGCAGGAGCTGGTGGCTATGTTTGTTAGAGCATTCCACCAGTGGCGGCTCGTACAAAATTTGACCAGTGTGCTACAATATTACAAAATACACTAAAATAAAAAAGTCAACCTTTGTATGATTGTCTTTAATTAAATACCAATTAATACTCTATTGACAGTATGACCTTCAGGAGAATCTATAACAGCGCTGCCAACTGCATGTATTCACTGCAGGCACTAAATATAACGTTTAAAAAATATTAATGTTATTTAAAGAAATTAAAAATTTGGACTCAGAGGTATTTGAATACGAGCCTCACACAGGTAGGTTTGAGAGACAACGCGCAAGACGCCTGAGCCAGCGCGCTATTTGACTCTGTATGCCACAGTATTCGCCATACACTGTTCTTCCGCAGCCGTCACACGCAGCGCGGAGAGAAATATTGGTCTGGTGCTGCAGTCGGTCTCAGCACACACGAGCCGCCAGGCCTGACGTCACGTCTGCGCATGCGCACTAGCGAACAGACGACTGCGCCGCCCCTCTGCGCACGTACCAGCGCGGCTGAATCCCACTTCAGCACACGGAGCTGGTTTCCAGCTATCGCGGCGAGAGCGCTCCACAATGCGTTTTCATCCTCACTACTAGCATTCTAATACGCATTGGAAGGGAATTTGCATAATTTTGTTGTGATATCTGGATCGCATTCCAAGAGAAAGAATGTAATTTTAGAGCGATTTCTCGCTTGCTTTCGAAGAGAAATGGCATAATTTCAGTAATATATTTACAGTGTGCTGCAGCACATTAGCACATTATCACCAGACGCCACTGCGTTCCACGTGAAGAAGAAATAGAAGTTGGATGTGTCGTTGGTTGAAAAGAAGAGACGAATGATGAGAGTGCTGAGTGTTTTACCAAGTTGCTTTCGTTCGCCCAAGGACAAAAATACGGTGATGAGAGAGAGAGAGAGAGAGAGAGAGAGAGAGAGAGAGAGAGAGAGAGAGAGATTAGATAGATCGAGAGAATTTCGCCAAGCTGAAGTCTGAAGTACGAAATACTTTTTACACTGGAGTTACATTTTCAGCTTCGTTAAAGTTATCCGTCAGTTACTTCCTGTAATTGTTATTTTCTTGTAGGTCCGCTATAACATTGCGGTTTCTGGCGACAGGAGAATCTTTCGAAAGCCCTGCCTTTGCACAAAGAATTTCTGTACTGACTCTTACAAATACGACTGCTGAAGTCTGCACTCAAATTTCAATTTCCGATCCATAATGGGACCTCAGTCAACTACATTTTGCTATACTTTTTTTATGTTTTTTGTTTTATGTTTGTTAAGCTTATGGGACTTAACTACGGGGTCATCAGTCCCTAAACTTACAAACTACTTATGAACTACTTACGAACTAGGACGGCACAAATATCCATGCCCGAGGGGGGATTCGAACCCCCAACCGTAGTGGCCGTGCTGACCGTGACTGGAGCGCCTCAGTCACCTCGGCCAACGCGGCCGGCGCTTTACTTTTAGTATCACACTTTCGCGATTATGTGCAACTGACTTTCTGACATCCTAACAATTATAGAATTTTAAAAATATGAAGTTAATCAACAAGACGTATTCAAAATTCATTTAAATCTACACTTTTCTGTTATTTTCTTCATAAATAACAGTCATTGTACCTCCTTACAATAGACAGGATTTTCTGCAGAGAGACTGTATGCTTCAATAGAAAGTGCAATTCCTGCTCTGTTCCAATCCACTGATGCAAGACGTCACTCCAACAAAGCAAGCAATTTCGGTAAGGACACGTCATTTTCCACATATAAACATTAAAACCACGCAACGATTTCACTTCTGCGCATGCGTACCCACTTCGCTACTAGCAAATTCAGAACCTGTCCTAAAGCCCAGTTTACACGATGATCACGCTAGTAATGAACAGATCACGTTACGCGCCATCTAGCGATGTAAACGCCGAACTACTAGCATTTCGTGAGCGCAGACGGCGTTTCGTACTAGATAGTACGCTTTAGGACAGCTTCTAAAGCGTACTAGCTAGTCCCAAACGCTGTCTCCCCTCACGAAATGCCGGTAGTTCTGCGTTTACGCCGCTAGATGGCGCGTAACGTGATCTGTTCATTACTAGCGTGATCCTCGTGTAAACTGGGCTCAAAGCATACTAGCTAGTACGAAACGCCGTCTGTGCCCACGATATGCTAGTAGTTCCGCGTTTACATCGCTAGATGGCGCGCAACGTAATCTGTTGATTACTAGCGCGATCATCGTGTAAACTGGATTGCAGCTGCAGCAGCAGTAGTGGACTGTCGCGCTGCGCTAGCTGACGCAGGCGGCCGCGGAACTGACCACGGTCACGTTGTGCGCCGTCGGCGGGGTCGAGGTCGAGGTCGAGGTCGAGGTGGCGGGCAGTTCGGCGCTGCGCCGCCAGCTGTCAGCACCCGCGCCCGCCGCCGCCGCAGTGCTGCCGCCTGCCGGCGAGCCGCCGGAGGCGCGCGCCGGAGACAGTTCGGCGCTGCGCCGCCAGGTGGCAGGCGCGCCGCTGCCGCCGCCGCCGGCCGGGGAAGTCCCGGACAGGCCGTCGCGAAAGAACTCTTCCCGCCGGCGCGCGTTATCCGGCGTCGAACCCGGGCCTGCAACGGAGGAAAATGGAAATTTCTACATTTGATACAATGGGATATCGACTTTCTATACACCGATATCAAGGAGTCGTTTCAAGAAAAAAAAGAGAAGAAAAACGGTACATTGGTTGCTAAAACTTATTATTTTTTTTTAGAAAGGGCAGCGTTGCATATAGGGGAAAGCGACTTTTGAATAAGAATTTGACTTTATTAAAAAGCCAAAACTCTCTACAATTATATATTGAATTTCATTGGTTTCATTCTACGAACAAGAGCATCGTCAGAATGTACACTATAAAAATATATATTGATATAATGCAAATTTTATGTTAATATTACATCAATGACGAATTACATTTCTTATCTAGAGACATACGTTTGATAATATTTGATAGCTGTCGATTTATATAGTATGTTTCAGTATAGTCATTTACAACAGCTGTAGTATAGCAGCTGGACAGCTTGATGAATTGTAACAGCTGATATTGACAGCGGGATATACAGGGTGTTTCACTGAGTGTGTTTGCCTCTGTAACTTATAAAATGATAGGTGACGGGAAATTTTAATGCGGTAGGTCAACACAAGAAATGTTACACTTTCTGCAGAGCTATAAACATAGTTTATTGCAACATTTTCCAAAGTGTTACTCCACAAATATATAATGTTTTAAATCGAACAATAGTTTTTTTGTATCGTGCATTGGATTCGTTTAAACCAGCTGCGTCCAAATCAACTTAAACTACATTCGTATCACTGTTAATTTGGGAGCTACAACCGTTCAAAGTTTCAGGGGCAGATACCACAAACGCTGCGCATAATGCAATGCGCCTTCTACATGTGGTGCGGCCGAGTTGTAACGTCGCCGGTGTCACGGAGCGAGAAGCTTCCTCGATGCGCTGCCATCGTCATCCGATGTCAGTAACTGTGGTATGTTGAGCCCCGGTTGTTTGCGTGGCTCCAACTGTCGGGTATACGGCCGTGTGCGGCGACAGTCGGCAGTCTAACAGCGCATCGAGGAAGCTTCTCGCTCCGTGACACCGGCGACGTTACAACTCGGCCGCACCACATGTAGAAGGCGCATTGCATTATGCGCAGCGTTTGTGGTATCTGCCCCTGAAACTTTGAAGGGTTGTAGCTCCCAAACTAACAGTGATACGAATGTAGCTTAAATTGATTTGGACGCAGCTGGTTTCAATGCTTCCAATGTACGATAGAAAAAACTATTGTTCTGTTAAAAATTTTATATCTTTGTGCTGTCACTCTTTGGAAAATGATACAATAAACTATGTTTATAGCTCCGCAGAAAGTGTAACATTTCTTGTGTTGAGCCGGCCGCGGTGGCCGAGGGGACTGAGGCGCTCCAGTCACGGTCTGCACGGCTACTACGGTCGGGGGTTCGAATCCCCCCTCGGGCATGGATATTTGTGCCGTCCTTAGTCGTAGTTAGTTCATAAGTAGTTTGTAAGTTTAGGGACTGATGACCCCGTAGTTAAGTCCCATAGACAATACAAACATTTGAACATTTGAACATTCTTGTGTTGACCTACCGCATTAAAATTTCCCGTCACCTATTATTTTATAAGTTACAGAGGCAAACACACTTAGTGAAACACTCTTTATATAATTGCTTACATATAACGTAATTTATGTAAAAGCGGCGATCGAAATGTGAATTACGTTATACGTCCAAAGATAACGTCTACGGAAGATACCATGAATCTGCATCTACATGGGATACTCTGCAAATCACATTTAAGTGCCTGGCAGAGGGTTCATCGAACCACCTTTATACTATTCATCTTCTGTTCCATTCTAGAATAGCGCGCGGGAAGAAAGAACACGTGAGTCCCTCCGTTCGATCTCTCATTACTCGTATTTTATTCTTGATAATCATTTTATGTAAGTGGATCGTCTTTTGCACGGCATTATCTACGTGTTCTTTCCAGTTTAGGTCTGAAGTAAGAGTAACATCTAGGTATTTTGTGGAGTTTACGGCTTTCACTTTTGATTGCGTTATGTTGTAAACAAAGTTTAAAGGATTACTTTTCGTACTCATGTGGACGACTTCAAACTTCTCATTATTTACAGTCAATTGCCAATTTTTACACCATAGTGATATCTTATTCAGATCGTTCTGCAGTTGGTTTTGATCTTCAGATGATTTTACTAGACGGTAAATGACGGCGTCATCTGCAAAAAACCTAAGAGAGCTACTTAGATTTTCCCCGAAATCGTTTATGTAAATAAGGAACAGCAGAGGACCAATAACACTACCCTGTGGAACGCCCGATATCATCTGTGTTTTAGTCTATGCCTTATTATTCGATTACTACAAACTACGTCCTCTCTGACAGGAAATCCCCTATCCAGTCGCAAATCTGGGGGGATACTGCATAACCACGCAATTTGATTAAAAGCCGTTTGTGAGGTATGGTGTCATAAAGCCTTTATTTTGTAAATTTGTGTTGACCTTGGATCAATAGATCGTTCTGTTCGAGATAATTCATAATATCTGAATACAGTAAATGTTCCAAAACCGTGCTGCAAATAGACATCAGTGAAATAGGCCTGTAGTTTAGTGGGTTACTCCTACTGCCTTTTTTGAATATAGGTGTGACCTGGGCAACTTTCCAATATTTTGGTACAGATTCTTGTTTGTATATGGCTGTTAAGTAAGGGGCTATCGCATCAGCATAATCACATACAAATCTCATGTTTACACAGTACGGACCAGAAGACTTGTTCTTGTTAAGTGGTTTCAGTTGCTTCACTACTCAGATGATATCTACTTCTACCTTACTCATTACGGCCTCTGTTCGTAATTCGAAATCTGGAACATTGGTTTCGTCTTCTTTGGTGAATGAATTTCGAAAAGCTCTGCTTTAGTATCGCTGTCATCAGCAGGATCGCCATTTGTGACACGTAATGAGGGTATTGTTTGTGTTTTGCCTCTCGTATAATTGATGTATGACCAAACAGTCATTGGATTCTCAGTCAGATTTTGAGAAAGGGTTTCGTCGTGGAAAGTATTGTAGGCACCTCGCATTGAAGTTAATCAGGGAGATGTGATGTGCAGCAGTGGCGCGAACTCCCTCCAGACACCTACTGCTGACTCGGCAGGCTGGTGCCAGCTGCCACAGACGATTATATACCGACGGGAAACCTCGTAAGGGCCCGGTCCTACGCTCTTGGGTGTGGGGAGGGAGGGTTTCCAGCAGTTCCGTAAGATGTCCTGTGATGGCGCTGCGGTCAGAAGCAGCCCTTTAAACTGGCCAGAGCAGGCGGCAGGTAGCGGCTGCCCCCACCACCACCTCCCCTCACAGCCGTGGCCTCGTGGCAGGTGGCACGAGCTCTCCCCTCAGCCTCCCCTCCACGCTACCCTCTGATGCTGCGGTCAGAAGCAGCCCTTTAGACTGTCCAGAGCAGGCGGCAGGTAACGGCTGCCCCCACCACCACCTCCCCTCACAGCTGTGGCCTCGTGGCAGGTGGCACGAGCTCTCCCCTCAGCCTCCCCTCCACGCTACCCTCTGATGCTGCGGTCAGAAGCAGCCCTTTAGACTGTCCAGAGCAGGCGGCAGGTAGCGGCTGCCCCCCCCCCACCACCTCCCCTCACAGCCGTGGCCTCGTGGCAGGCGGCACGAGCTCTCCCCTCAGCCTCCCCTCCACGCTACCCTCTGACGTGCTAGAGGCACCCTAAGCCAGCGCTCCGCCTGACACCTGCTAGCATCTCACGGAACTACGAGGACAGCGTAGGACAGTGGTTTAGGGGGGCTTCTCCTCTGTATGTGTTACTCTGTGCAGCTGCTGAGCGTGTGACTCACCAGTGGCGGCCGCGGAGGCAGTGGCGGCCTTGAACTCCGCGCGGATGGCCTGCACGGCGCCGTCGCTCAGCCTGGTGGACAGGTTCTGCTGCAGCTGCTCGATGTGGTCCAGTGCCCGCTGCAGCGGCACCTCGCCCTCGCCGTCCGGCGGGCCCGGCATCTCCTCCTCCTGTGGACATCACATGCCACGCTACACACTGCTGGCTCACAGTATCTACCGTAGCAGCACCCACAACACTTCTGAAGGAACAGAGCAACAGTCAAGTTCGCAAAAGTTTTTAACCATATACACTAACAGCCGATGAAATTCTTACACCAAAAATATATGCTGATTATATATTGGTTATTCATTAAACAAATATTTTAGACTAGAAATGACATGTGATAAAATTTTCACGCAATTTGGGTCCATAGATCCTGAGAAATCAGTACCCAGAACAACCATCTCTGGCCGTAATAACGGCCTTGATACGCCTGGGCATTGAGTCAAACGGAGCTCAGATGATGTGTACAGGTACAGATGCCCATGCAGCTTCAACACGATACCGCTGTTCATCAAGAGTAGTGACTGGCGTATTGTGACGAGTCAGTTGCTCGGCCACCATTGACCAGACGTTTTCAGTTGGTGAGAGATCTGGAGAATGTGCTGGCCAGGGCAGCAGTCGAACATTTTCCGTATCCAGAAAGGCCCGTACAGGACCTGCAACGAGCGGTCGTGCATTATCCTGCTGAAATGTAGGGTTTTGCAAGGATCAAATGAGGGGCAAACCCATGGGTCGTAAGGAATCTGAACTGTAACGGCAACTGTTCAAAGTGCCATCAATGTGAACAATAGGTTGATGGGTTAAATAAGAGGCTACGGACATTAGGCGTCTTCTTTGATTTAACAAAAGCGTTTGATTGTGTTGATCACAAAATATTGTTGCAGAAGTTGGAACATTATGGAATACGGGGAGTAGCCCACAACTGGTTCACCTCTTACTTTAATAATAGACAACAGAAGGTAATTCTCCGCAGTGTAGAAAATGGCTATGACGTGCAATCCCAATGGGGCACAATTAAGTATGGGGTGCCCCAGGGGTCTGTTTTGGGACCATTGCTGTTTCTTATTTATATAAATGATATGCCTTCGAGTATAACAGGTGATTGTAAAATATTTTTGTTTGCTGATGATACCAGCTTGGTAGTGAAGGATGTTGCTCGTAATATTGACACAGTATCAAATAATGCAGTTCAAGAGATAAGTTCATGGCTAATAGAAAACAAGTTGATGTTAAATCACAGTAAAACTCAGTTTTTACAATTTATAACACATAATTTGACGAAATCTGACATTATGATTACACATAATGGGCATGTGATAAGTGAGACTGAACAGTTCAAATTTCTAGGTGTTCATATAGACAGTAAGCTGTCATGGAAAGCCCATGTTCAGGATCTTGTTCCAAAACTAAATTCTGCTATATTTACCATTAGAACAATATCTGAGATAAGTGATTTTTCAACACGAAAAGTAGTCTATTTCGCTTACTTTCACTCACTTATGACGTACGGCAATTTTTTTTGGGGTAACTCGCCTGATGCAAAAAGGATATTTCTGGCTCAAAAACGGGCAGTTCGAGCAATATCTGGTGTAAGTTCGCGAACGTCATGTCGACCCCTTTTCAGTAGCCTGGGAATTTTGACTCTGGCGTCACAATACGTTTTTTCTTTAATGTCGTTTGTTGTTAATAATATCAGCTTATTCCCACGAGTTAGTAGCTTTCACTCGGTGAATACTAGACAGATGTCTAATCTACATTTGCACCACACCAACTTAACACTTGTGCAGAAAGGGGTGCAGTATTCTGCGGCATCCATTTTCAATAAGCTGCCACAAGAACTTAAGAATCTTAGCACTAATCCACATGCTTTCAAATCTAAATTGAAGAGTTACCTCGTGGCTCACTCCTTTTATTCTGTCGAGGAACTCCTAGAAAAGTTAAACAATTAAGCTAATTCATTTTTTCTTTATTGATTCTTTTCACTTTGTCTTAAGATTGTCGTGTGCAAAGGACTACTTAAAATTTTTTCTATTACCATTCTTGTGTAACAATGTATTGACTTGTTCCATGACCATGGAGTCTTACTCCTGAAGTGGGTCCTATGGAACAGAATAAATAAATAAATAAATAGGTGACCGAGACGTGTAACCAATGGCACCCCATACCATCAGGCCAAGTGGTACACCAGTATGGCAATGACGAATACACGCTTCCAATGTGCGTTCAATGCAATGTTGCCAAATACGGTTGCGACCATCATGATGCTGTAAACAGAACCTGGATTCATCCGAAAAAAAATGACGCTTTTCAATTCATGTATCCAGGTCCGTCGTTGTGTACACCATCGCAGGCGCTCCTGTCTGTGACGAAGCGTCAAGGGTAACCGCAGCCACGGTCTCCGCGCCGATAATCCATGCTGCTGCAAACGTCGACGAACCGTTCGTGCAGATGGTTGTGGCCTTGCAAACGTCCCCGTCTGTTGACTCAGGGATTGAGTCGTGGCTCCACGATCCGTTACAACCATATGGATGAGATGCCTGTCATCTCGACTGCTATTGATAAGAGGCCGTTGGGATCCAGCACGGCGTTCCGTATTGCCCTCCTGAATCCACCGATTTTACATTCTGCTAACAGTCATTGGATCGCGACCAACACGAGCAGCAATGTCACGATACGATGAACCGCAATTGCGATAGGCTACAATCCGGCCATTATCAAAGTCGGAAACGTGATGGTACGCATTTCTCCTCGTTACACGAGGCATCACAACAACGTTTCACCAGACAACGCCAGTCAACTGATGTTTGTGTACGAGAAATCGGGTGGAAACTTTCCTCAAGTCAGCACGTTGCAGGTGTCGTCACCGGCGCCAACCTTGTCTGAAAGCTCTGATAAGCTAATCATTTGCATATCACAACATCTTCTTCCTGTCGGTTAAATTTCGCGTCTGTAGCACGTCATCTTCGTCGTGTAGCAATCTTAATGGCCAGGAGTGTATTTGATACGGTGACCGGTTTCGATCTCTTCTGATTCGTCTCGCTGTTGATGCCACGAGGATACGCGTGCGCATCAATGGCGAGACAATTGAGTCAGATGATGGTTTCAGAAGAAATCGAAACCGTTACCTTATCAAAGAAATTGTGTAACTATTTTGTGAGGATCACTGTTATTCTCATTTTTAAGATATATACCTATTAACTGTTGGTACAAAAGGAAACTGTTTTCCAAACTTACTTACTTCTGAAAAAATTTTGTGACCGGTTGTCCCACTCAACTCTTTCACACCAGATGTCTCTGGGACTACACGAGATATTGAAAAACGACTTTCACAGTCATGAAAACTAGTAGTGATATCTCATGCTATTCATCCTGTCGATTTGTGGATGGCTGTCCACCTCCGTAGCTCAGTGGCAGCGTCACTGACGACCATGCAGGAGGCTTGGGTTCGATTCCCGACAGGGGATTGGGTGTTGTGTTGTCCTGATTATTATCATCTTATCATCCTTGGCACATAAGTCGCCCACGCGGCGTCAAATAGAAAGACTTACACTCAGGCGGCCGAACAATCCCTTAAGGGATCTCCCGGCCATGAAAGCCATACGCTCATTTCATTTCACTGGTCTACATCACCCATCCGCAGGCTTCCATCTCCTGACTGACGAAACTCATCTACTAGTTTTCATGTCACACATTCTAATCCAATGCCTCAAACTTGCGCTAGCTTATTGCATGTGCCCTTCTTTCTGTCTTTGTGTTCAATTTATTTGTTTAAATGCACTACCCACAACTATTCCATTGAGCTGCTCTTTGAAGTCCTATCACACCTGTCACAAAATTAAAATTTAAGTTTCTTCTTTCACTTCCTCCACTTTTCATTCAGTTGCCTTATTTGCCACTGCTTTCCCTCACAGCTACTCAGATGGAATAACCCCGAACTGTCTCTCTCTCTCTCTCTCTCACTCTCCCTTCGTGAACACTGCTTCTCTCCCATGCCGTCCAGCTGCCGTCTGCTTTTGTACAACTAGCAGAGTTCCCCACCACACACAACACACTCTCTGCAGAGTCTCTCCTGCTGATCAGCTTCTCTGAGTGCTTCTCGCCCTCCGCGCCTGGGACTTCCTCTCCGGGTTGCCCTTCCTGCAGGCCGCGGTGGCTGAGGAGACTCAGGCGCTCCAGCACAGACAAATACAGGGTGATTTAAAAATGTGTATTTAATTAAAGAAACATATTATAACCTTCTGTTATACATCATTACAAAGAGTATTTAAAAAGTTTTTTTTTCACTCAAAAACAAGTTCAGAGATGTTCAATATGGCCCCCTCCAGACACTCGAGAAATATCAACCAGATACTCCAACTCGTTCCACACTCTCTGTAGCATATCAGGCATAACAGTTTGGATAGCTGCTGTTATTTCTCGTTTCAAATCATCAATGGTGGCTGGGAGAGGTGGTCGAAACACCATATCCTTAACATACCCCCATAAGAAAAAATCGCAGGGCTTCTCGGAGGCCAGTGATGAAGTGCTCTGTCACGGGCTGCCTGGCGGCCGATCCATCGCCTCGGGTAGTCGACGTTCAGGTAGTTACGGACAGATAAGTGCCAATGTGGTGGTGCTCCATTCTGCTGAAACATGAATTGTTGTGCTTCTTGTTCGAGCTGAGGGAACAGCCAATTCTCTAACATCTCCAGATACTGTAGTCCAGTTACAGTAGCACCTTCGAAGAAAAAGGGACCAGAAACTTTATTGGCTGAAATGGCACAGAAAACGTTCACCTTAGGCTAGTCACGTTCATACCGAGTTGTTTCCCGCGGATTCTCAGTGCCCCATATACAGACATTGTGACGGTTGACTTTCCCGTTAGTGTGAAAAGTTGCTTCATCACTAAACACAATCTTTGAAACGAAAGATTCATCTGTTTCCATTTGAGCAAGTATAAAATTACAGAAATCGATTCTTTTAATCTTATCAGCTGCAGACAGTGCTTGAACCAATTTCAGAGGTTTCATAATTAACCTTTTTCGTAGGACTCTCCATACAGTCGATTGTGTAATTTGCAGCTCTCTGCTAGCTCTGTGAGTCGATTTTCCTGGGCAGCGAACAAATGCTTGCTGGATGCGTGCTACATTTTCATCACTCGTTCTCGGCCGTCCAGAACTTTTCCCTTTGCAGAAACACCCATTCTCTGTAAAATGTTTATACCAATGTTTAATACATCACCTATCAGGAGGTTTAACCATACTTCGTTCGAAATGCACGCTGAACAACTGTCGTCGATTCACTTCTGCCGTACTCAATAACACAAAAAGCTTTCTGTTGAGCGGTCGCCATCTTAGCATCAACTGACGCTGACGCCTAGTCAACAGCGCCTCAAGCGAACAAATGTACAACTAAATGAAACTTTATAGCTCCCTTAATTCGCCGACAGATAGTGCTTAGCTCTGTCTTTTGTCGTTGCAGTTGTGGTATTCTTTTTGAATCACCCTGTATATAGAGACGGGAAACCTCCGTAAGGGCCCGGTCCTACGCTCAGGGGTGCGGGGCGGGTTTTTTTAAAGGAATTCCGTAAGATGTCCCGTGATGGCGCTGCGGTCAGCAGCAGCCCTTTAAATTGTCCAGAGCAGGCGGCAGGTAGCGGCTGCCCCCACCACCACCTCCCCTCACAGCCGTGGCCTCGTGGCAGGCGGCACGAGCTCTCCCCTCAGCCTCCCCTCCACGCTACCCTCTGATGCTGCGGTCAGAAGCAGCCCTTTAGACTGTCCAGAGCAGGCGGCAGGTAGCGGCTGCCCCCACCACCACCTCCCCTCACAGCCGTGGCCTCGTGGCAGGCGGCACGAGCTCTCCCCTCAGCCTCCCCTCCACGCTACCCTCTGATGCTGCGGTCAGAAGCAGCCCTTTAGACTGTCCAGAGCAGGCGGCAGGTAGCGGCTGCCCCCACCACCACCTCCCCTCACAGCCGTGGCCTCGTGGCAGGCGGCACGAGCTCTCCCCTCAGCCTCCCCTCCACGCTACCCTCTGATGCTGCGGTCAGAAGCAGCCCTTTAGACTGTCCAGAGCAGGCGGCAGGTAGCGGCTGCCCCCACCACCACCTCCCCTCACAGCCGTGGCCTTGTGGCAGGCGGCACGAGCTCTCTCCTCAGCCTCCCCTCCACGCTACCCTCTGACGCTGCGGTCAGAAGCAGCCCTTTAGACTGTCCAGAGCAGGCGGCATGTAGCGGCTGTCCCCACCACCACCTCCCCTCACAGCCGTGGCCTCGTGGCAGGCGGCACGAGCTCTCCCCTCAGCCTCCCCTCCACGCTACCCTCTGATGCTGCGGTCAGAAGCAGCCCTTTAGACTGTCCAGAGCAGGCGGCAGGTAGCGGCTGCCCCCACCACCACCTCCCCTCACAGCCGTGGCCTCGTGGCAGGCGGCACGAGCTCTCCCCTCAGCCTCCCCTCCACGCTACCCTCTGATGCTGCGGTCAGAAGCAGCCCTTTAGACTGTCCAGAGCAGGCGGCAGGTAGCGGCTGCCCCCACCACCACCTCCCCTCACAGCCGTGGCCTCGTGGCAGGCGGCACGAGCTCTCCCCTCAGCCTCCCCTCCACGCTACCCTCTGATGCTGCGGTCAGAAGCAGCCCTTTAGACTGTCCAGAGCAGGCGGCAGGTAGCGGCTGCCCCCACCACCACCTCCCCTCACAGCCGTGGCCTTGTGGCAGGCGGCACGAGCTCTCTCCTCAGCCTCCCCTCCACGCTACCCTCTGACGCTGCGGTCAGAAGCAGCCCTTTAGACTGTCCAGAGCAGGCGGCATGTAGCGGCTGTCCCCACCACCACCTCCCCTCACAGCCGTGGCCTCGTGGCAGGCGGCACGAGCTCTCCCCTCAGCCTCCCCTCCACGCTACCCTCTGATGCTGCGGTCAGAAGCAGCCCTTTAGACTGTCCAGAGCAGGCGGCAGGTAGCGGCTGCCCCCACCACCACCTCCCCTCACAGCCGTGGCCTCGTGGCAGGCGGCACGAGCTCTCCCCTCAGCCTCCCCTCCACGCTACCCTCTGATGCTGCGGTCAGAAGCAGCCCTTTAGACTGTCCAGAGCAGGCGGCAGGTAGCGGCTGCCCCCACCACCACCTCCCCTCACAGCCGTGGCCTCGTGGCAGGCGGCACGAGCTCTCCCCTCAGCCTCCCCTCCACGCTACCCTCTGATGCTGCGGTCAGAAGCAGCCCTTTAGACTGTCCAGAGCAGGCGGCAGGTAGCGGCTGCCCCCACCACCACCTCCCCTCACAGCCGTGGCCTCGTGGCAGGCGGCACGAGCTCTCCCCTCAGCCTCCCCTCCACGCTACCCTCTGATGCTGCGGTCAGAAGCAGCCCTTTAGACTGTCCAGAGCAGGCGGCAGGTAGCGGCTGCCCCCACCACCACCTCCCCTCACAGCCGTGGCCTCGTGGCAGGCGGCACGAGCTCTCCCCTCAGCCTCCCCTCCACGCTACCCTCTGATGCTGCGGTCAGAAGCAGCCCTTTAGACTGTCCAGAGCAGGCGGCAGGTAGCGGCTGCCCCCACCACCACCTCCCCTCACAGCTGTGGCCTCGTGGCAGGCGGCACGAGCTCTCCCCTCAGCCTCCCCTCCACGCTACCCTCTGATGCTGCGGTCAGAAGCAGCCCTTTAGACTGTCCAGAGCAGGCGGCAGGTAGCGGCTGCCCCCACCACCACCTCCCCTCACAGCCGTGGCCTCGTGGCAGGCGGCACGAGCTCTCCCCTCAGCCTCCCCTCCACGCTACCCTCTGATGCTGCGGTCAGAAGCAGCCCTTTAGACTGTCCAGAGCAGGCGGCAGGTAGCGGCTGCCCCCACCACCACCTCCCCTCACAGCCGTGGCCTCGTGGCAGGCGGCACGAGCTCTCCCCTCAGCCTCCCCTCCACGCTACCCTCTGATGCTGCGGTCAGAAGCAGCCCTTTAGACTGTCCAGAGCAGGCGGCAGGTAGCGGCTGCCCCCACCACCACCTCCCCTCACAGCCGTGGCCTCGTGGCAGGCGGCACGAGCTCTCCCCTCAGCCTCCCCTCCACGCTACCCTCTGATGCTGCGGTCAGAAGCAGCCCTTTAGACTGTCCAGAGCAGGCGGCAGGTAGCGCCTGCCCCCACCACCACCTCCCCTCACAGCCGTGGCCTCGTGGCAGGCGGCACGAGCTCTCCCCTCAGCCTCCCCTCCACGCTACCCTCTGATGCTGCGGTCAGAAGCAGCCCTTTAGACTGTCCAGAGCAGGCGGCAGGTAGCGGCTGCCCCCACCACCACCTCCCCTCACAGCCGTGGCCTCGTGGCAGGCGGCACGAGCTCTCCCCTCAGCCTCCCCTCCACGCTACCCTCTGATGCTGCGGTCAGAAGCAGCCCTTTAGACTGTCCAGAGCAGGCGGCAGGTAGCGGCTGCCCCCACCACCACCTCCCCTCACAGCCGTGGCCTCGTGGCAGGCGGCACGAGCTCTCCCCTCAGCCTCCCCTCCACGCTACCCTCTGATGCTGCGGTCAGAAGCAGCCCTTTAGACTGTCCAGAGCAGGCGGCAGGTAGCGGCTGCCCCCACCACCACCTCCCCTCACAGCCGTGGCCTCGTGGCAGGCGGCACGAGCTCTCCCCTCAGCCTCCCCTCCACGCTACCCTCTGATGCTGCGGTCAGAAGCAGCCCTTTAGACTGTCCAGAGCAGGCGGCAGGTAGCGGCTGCCCCCACCACCACCTCCCCTCACAGCCGTGGCCTCGTGGCAGGCGGCACGAGCTCTCCCCTCAGCCTCCCATCCACGCTACCTTCTGACGTGCGAGAGCCACCCTAAGCCAGCGATCCGCCTGACACCTGCTAGCATCTTACGGAACTACGAGGGGAGCGTAGGACAGTGGTTTAGGAGAGGCTACTTCTCTGTATATGTTACTTTGTGACTCCAGTCACGGTCTGCACGGCCACTACGGTCGGGGGTTCGAATCCCCCCTCGGACATGGATATTTGTGCCGTCCTAGTTCGTAAGTAGTTCATAAGTAGTTTGTAAGTTTAGGGACTGATGACCACGTAGTTAAGTCCCATAGACTATACAAACATTTGTGCATTTTTTTTTTGCCCTTCCTCTTGTTTATCTTTCCAGTGGACCCCACTGGCTGTTTAATGTACAGATGGAATAACACCCAACCCTGTATCCCTCCTTTCACAAGCGCAGCTTCCTTCCCAGCTGCCTTCTAGCAGAGGACCCCTGTGCTCTACGCCCGCCACACACCCGCGCAGACTCTCACCTGCTGCTGAGCTTCTCCCGGTGCTTCGTCGCCCTCGGCGCCTACGACTTCCTCGGCTGGTTGCTCTTCCTCTCGTTTATCTTCGGTTCCCGCTTCTTCCAGTGGGCCTGCCTCCGCGCTGACTTCGTCTTTCGTCAGGACGAGCACGGTGGAGACGATGGCGTTCGTCGGGTCCTTCTCTGGCGGAGGCGGTGACGGTGGCGTAGACTGCTCTGCAAAATTCAGGAAAAAACCACATGAGGGCCACTCTAGTAGCAGGGCTATCCACAAAGTACATTGCGTTTCCGTTTGTGTCCGCTAGGGGCGGGGCTAGCGCCGCCATCTAGGTGTCGTGGCACTCCGCCGCTCAGTCGGCATCCTGCCGTGCTAGTGAGAGGTTCGTGCTGCACTCCGTCGAGTTGCTGATACAGTCTGAAATGTCAGCGTTAATTGAAAGTGCCGCGAAGTGTGAAGTGCGTGCTGTAATAAGGTTTCTGACTGCAAAAAACTGCACACCGATAGAAATCTATCGGCAGCTCTGTGAAGTGTATGGGGACAACATAATCACTGAAGGTGGGGTGCGTCAATGGGTCATAAAATTTAAAAATGGCCGAACTGACGTTCACGCGAAGAGCAAGTGGAAGACCCAGCAGTCGATGCCGCGGTCCGTGAAAACCGTAATTTCACTATAACGGAACTCTCTAGGAGTTTTCCACAAATTTCAAAAAAAATGTTCAAATGTTTGTTAAGCTTATGGGACTTAACTACGGCGTCATCAGTCCCTAAACTTACAAACTACTTATCAACTGCCTTACACTAAGGACTGCACAAATATCCATGCCCGAGGGGGGATTCGAACCTCCGACCGTAGTGGCCGTGCAGACCGTGAGCGCCTCAGTCCCCTCGGCCACCACGGCCGGCCACACAAATTTCACGAAGTTTGTTGCGCGAAATAATTACCAAAAAGCTTGGTTACCACAAGTTTTATGCAAGATGGATACCAAAAATCTTGACAGAATTCACAAAAAAAAAATCAGCCAATGGTTTCAGTGTTAACGTTTTTGGACGCTTACGACTAAGATGGCGACTCATTACTGGATCGCATCGTTACTGGTGACGAAACATGGGTTAATCATGAGAACTGCGAGACAAAATTCAGTCAATGCAGTGCGGGCACACAAATTTCCCCCAAAACCCCAAGAAATGCATGCAGACGATGTCGGCAAGGTGACTGTTTTTTGGGACAGAAAGGGTGTGATTTTAGTGGATTTCCTGGAAAGAGTCATTTTAATAAACTCTCAAAGGTATTGCCAAACTCTGCACAACCTCAGAATAGCGTTACAAAACAAGCGCTGGGGAAAGTTGCGCTCAAAGATCTTGCTGATTCGCGACAACGCCCGGGCCCACACGGCAAATGCCACTCGAGAAGTTCTCGAATCTTTTAAGCGGGAGTTGCTTCCTCATCCGCCGTACAGTCCCGACCTGGCACCGAGCGACTTCCACTTATTCCCAGCAATGCAGAAGTGGTTGGCGATGGAGCGTTGTGATGGCGACGCACAGCTTCAACAAGAGGTAACCACGTGGTTGAAGGCGCAGGCGGCCGAATTTTACGACGCTACGATAAGTGCCTTAATTTAAATGCCATCTGTGTAGAAAAGTAGTATTTAAGTGTGGTTTTCACCTGTATATAATAAAAAAAATTCCAATACTTTATTTATTTTTAATTCCAAAACGTAATGTACTTAGTGGATAGCCCTCGTAACTTCAGCGGAATGTTGCGAACTACATCCAGGTATTGGGGCCTGCAATTTCATTTAACCCACATACCTACAGTAAGACGAACGGTAGATGTACGTAAAATTGGCCAAAAATATTAAATTCACCTTTTAACTTTTAATTAAATACAGTCTTGGTTTTATTTAACGTTTCACCTTTTCGGGGCATCATCAGAATCTGGAAAAATAAGTTAGGAGAAACTTAACAGGCCTAATCTTATCATGAGCAGTGATGGCAGAAAGGTGGGTGCAGATACTGGAGGGTCCCCAAGTGTAATTTCCAGCACCCAGACGAGATTTCAGACAACAGGGATCGTTGAAAGAATGCGAGTCCGAGGTCGTCCAAGGGTAACATCAGCAAGAGGTGACCGTTATCTCTGTCCACAGATGAGTCAGTGTGTTTTTGTTCAGCCAGACAATCGTGGTTCCCTCACTTGGAGAGAACGTGGAACTGGGAACAATCCTGCGTATGTAAAGGAAACATCATATCACGGTGGTGGACGAATGGTGTGGACAGGAGTCAGTATTGGCGGATGTGTGGACCTCTATGTCATTCAGAACGGCGCTTCGACTGCTCAGAGGTAGAGAGACGAGATCCTTCGAGCTTTTATTGTTGCCTTCGCTGGTGCCTCCTGGAGGACGATAACGCTCGTCCCCACAGAGCTGCACTGGTGGACAACACGACTGAAGCTGAGGGACCTGGACGAGTGGAGTACCCAGCTTGTTCACCGGACTCAAACCCCACTGAGCGAGTCTGGGATGCCCTTGGCAGACGCACTGCAGCCAGCTGAACCACCACCTTCCACAACGGTTGAAGAGCAGCTACAAAAGGGGGAAAACTTCCTTCGACTACGAATATAATTGGTATCCCATCATGTCCAGTAGCCTTTCCTCTGTTGAGCGATTTCAATTGCTTTTCTTTCCCTCTGGTACTTATTTCAATATTCGCCACTTTTTCATTCGTGTGATGCTTTAGAGGATATATTTTAAATTTAATAATGGTTTTACGATTTAAATTGCATAATAGCCTATTGGTAAAATAATTTTTATATAAATCATTAAAAACACAGAAATCATAAACATAAACTACTCAATAAATTTTGAAGAAACATCAATATCACTAACAATAACAATAACAATAATAATAATGTATCTATTCATTACACTCAATAATAATAAGGGCAGATAATGCTGACTGAAGAAACTGACAGCAGAATGTGACACAGAAAGAGGCAGCGGCAATTTCAGAGAAAAAGAAAGGGACGTAAAGAGTGGCAGAGAAGAATAGACTGGTACAGGAAATGGAGACAAGTGGTTGATGAGAGAATAGAAAACAGACAGTGGGAGAGAAGAATAGAGTGGTACGTAAAATGCAGACATGTGGTTGATGACAGAATGGAACTCAGGCAATGGGAGAGAAGAATAGAGTGGCACAGAAATTGGAGGGAATGAGTTGATAAGAAAAAATGTTCAAATGTTTGTACAGACTATGGGACTTAACTACGGGGTCATCAGTCCCTAAACTTACAAACTACTTATGAACTACTTACGAACTAGGACGGCACAAATATCCATGCCCGAGGGGGATTCGAACCCCCGACTGTAGTGGTCGTGCAGACCGTGACTGGAGCGCCTCAGTCTCCTCGGGCACTGCGGCCGGCAGTTGATAAGAGAATGGGACACAGACAACAGCAGAGAAGAACAGAGTGGTGTGGTAAAATGGAGGCAAAATGTTGATAAGAGAATGGGACACAGTCAATGGCAGTGAAGAATAGAGTGGTACAGAAAATTGAGAGACTGGAACAAAGACAGTGAAAGAGAAGAATAGAGTGGTACGGAAAATGGAGACAAGTGTTTGATGAGAGAATGGAACACAGGCAATGTGAGAGAAGAATAGTGGTATAGAAACTGGAGAGAATGGGTTGGTAAGAGAATGGCACACAGACACTGACAAAAGAATACCGTGGTACGAAAAATGGACAGAATGGTTGATAAGAGAATGGGAGGGACAGACAGGAGGAAGTGGGTGAAAGCCATAGGCAGATGCTGTGAATGAAGACTTTGTTACAGTAAGAGATCGAGACAGCGTCATACCATCAGGCGTGTTTTCTGCGAATGATACGTGATTGGAACAGGGAAGGCTGGAAATGGCACTGGTACACACTCTCCACCACGCACCAACTAGTGTGAGAGTCTGTCGCCTTACCTGGTTTCGCGAGCTGCCCTTCTTCCGGTCGCTGCTCCGCACAGTGATCATCCCTCCCGGCGTCTGGTTCCTCGTCCCTCTGGTCTCCGCTTCCGTCCTCCCCTCCTTCCTCCGGTACTGGCAAGATTCCGGCAGACTGTTGCTTGGAGCCCTTGGACCCCGTCGTGGATGCCTGTGGTAGGCACTGCTTATCTTGGACCACCTCCACCTCCTCCTCCTCCTCCTGAAGAGGGTTCGCCCTCAGAGGGCCTGCCCTCGGAGGGTCGCTCTCCCACTGCCCGCCCTCTACCGGGCTGGGCGGTGGGGTCGGCGGGAGCTGCGAGCTGTCGTGCCTCTCGAGGCTGGCCTTCCCTCCAGTGGGACTTCGCACCCCGACACTTCCTCGCACCGCCTCTGGGCTCACGCAGTTTACTGTGATGCCCCTCTCTTGGCTAGACCGATACCCAACAGCCTTGTCGTGCAAAGGGAACTCACTGTAACCGACTTGCTCTACTTCAGTGAAGTATGGGTCAGCCTCCCGAAGTTCACTCTTGACTACCACTGGAAGAAGTACTTCCTTAATCGACAAGGGAATAGCGCCAGGAGATGAATCTGCAATAGTCTCTGCCAAAGCACCAATTTCTACTGGACGGAATCTCCACTTAGACGCAAACACACTATCCTCTCCCGACCCAGCAGATCTGTCTTCGATGATGTTTTCTCCAGTCGAGAACTCTACTTCCAGTAGCACCCTGTCGCCAGTCTCATCGGGTTCGGGATCCTCAGTCACTAATGGAGCCCGATAATGCGGATCCACCTGTGTCACCGGCTCCTCGAAATCCCCACTGCTCTCACCAGATTCGCCATCGCTGGTGCCAGAGCTGCTGTCAGGTTGCCACTGTGGGCCATCAGCCTCGCTGTCCTCTGCGAGTTCCTCGACTTCCGGTCCTTCCGACGGTGCGATGTCCACGAAGGCACTGTCACTGCTAGAGGGGTACTCAGAGGCACTGTCAGTGTTGAGGCTTCCTGCAAAGTCACTAGCCCTGCTCGAGTCAGACACGGACACTACACTGTCCCCTACAGACAAGACGTCAACTGCTTCAACCTCTGCTGGCCTGTCAGTGATGGCGGCACTGACGAAGCTGCTGAACGGTCTTCCACTTGAGGCGAACGCAGCCTCTTCGGTTGGTGACAAGAAGACCTCGTCACTGCTCGGTGTGCTGTCTTGCCTCCAGATACTTTCTGAAGGGCCAGGGTCCTGAGGATGACTGGAAGTGTTCTGATCTGGAAATACAAAGATCCTCGGTGGAGAGGGTGGGTGCTTAGCAGTGACCACACTGTCCACTGGACCCTTCGGCCTGGTCTCTTGAGCCTCCTCGGTCACTAACCTGTCTTCGGGATTGGATGCCTCGAGCTCGGAATCTTCGACCCTTTTCTTGGCCTGTCCTTGGCTGGAACCGTCGAGCCAAGTTACTCTCACGAGCTTAGCAGCCCCACCTTCAGTCTTCTGGAGCACCAGACGCTGAGGTCGATCAGAAGCAGTTTCTGGGTTTGGGTCCTCTGTACGAGTTGCCGAGATTGGCGTACACTGTGATGGAGAAGTGGGCTTTCCTCTTTTTTGCAACTCCTGCTCCTCTGGCTCTACCTCCCTCAGCACGAACTCTTCGACCAATGACCTCCTGTCTGATCCTTCGTCAGCAAACGACACCCTCTTTACCAGCTTTTTCTTGCCGTTCTTCAAGGCCGAAACCAGGTTACCAGAAGCAGGTGTAGACGGTTGCGGACTACTTTCTGCAGAGGAGGTAGATTCTCTACAATTCTGCTGCTGCTGGATGGAGATGTCAGGCCTCTCCTGACCTCCTACCACTGCACCTTCTCGTTCAGCACTTCCAAGTCCAGCTACACTCCTAGTTTCAGATTTCAGTTCTTTTTCAGCTGTGGCACTACCAGAAGATTCACCAACACACTCTGAGTTTTGCGCAAAGACCGAGCCAGAATTGTTTTCCTTTGGATGATCGGAGCTGCCGTCTCCAGCGAACTTTTCACAGAGTGCTGTGTCCTTCTCTACGTACGAAGTCTCTCGGATGCTCCATTCGGTGACGACTACTCTTATCGGCCCACCTGAGAGCTTCTCGCTCTGAGTCCCACTGTCAGCAGACTGGGAGTCGTCACTGTCGGCCGATCCAGAATGCTCGGCGGCAGTCACTCCGTCTACTTCACCTGTCGAGAGCCCGCTTTCTTCGAATGTGCCCCGATTTTCGCCAACTGGGTCTCGTGCTAACGAACCACTCTGGGAAATGGCCTGTCCTTCTCGAGCACCACTGCCAGCACCAGTATTTCCAGAACAGCCACCGTCTGAACCAGCACCTTCTGGCAAAGTACCTTCACTTTCTCCACTGTCCTCTGACGGCTGCAGAGAGCTGGCGAGGAACCTCTTGATGCGCTCGACGTTGACGAACGCGGTCTTCCTGCGCAGGTAGTAGCCGAAGGGCGGGACAGTCGCGACCCCTCCGTCTACGTCGTCTCCCTGAGGCTCTCCGGTGCCTGCAGACCCTCCACCGGGCCCGTCGCCGACCGGCGTGGGGGCTTCTTCTGGGTCCTGAGGATTCCCCGCCTCGGCGGTCGAAACGTCGGCGGCGGTCGCCTCTGGGGCAATGGAAGGTACCGGCCCCTGGTCCGCGCTGGGAGGCGTCGACGCGTGCGTCAGTGGCGCTGGGCCCCGGCTAGCGCTGCCCGCGCCGTCCATGCGTCGCTCCTGGGCCTCGCTGCGTCAGCCGCGCCTGAAAGCAAACCAAACCAAACTGGTGTCACTTCAGACATGTTCCTCGGCTCTCTCTACTGCTGTTGGGACTGTGGATAAAACACAGATGGGTCCAAAAGAATGTATCAACTGTTTAACCCTTATGCGGTCGCGCGGCTTTTCGTAACATTAATATTCGCTCGGGGTGTTGCTAACATCCCAAATAAAATTATCTACAATGACATTCTCGTGCAACATATCACTGATATGAATATCTGTAGTTGACAAATGGCTATTTAGAATGTTACCTCCTGCTGGGCCGTCCGCGGTGGGCGAGGAGACTGAGGCGCTCCAGTCACGGTCTGCACGGCCACTACGGTCGGGGGTTCGAATCTCTCCTCGGGTATGGATATTTGTGTCGTCCTTATTGTTAGCTACTTCATAAGTAGTTTGTAAGTTTAGGGACTGATAACCCCGTAGTTAAGTCCCATAGACTATACAAACATTTGAACACCTCCTGCTGGATTATCGTTTTATTGAATACTAGCTTATATGCCCGTGCTTCGCAACGGTTGTTAGGAAGGTCCTGTGTATATCATGGTTCTTTGGGTTCCGGACCTAGATCAGCAAAAACACAATCCTTGTTGGATCTCTCTGTCAATAAACTCAGTTCTCCTAGCCAAGATGTCAAATTTAAGAAGAAGTCATTGTCGAAAACGATGAATGATCATAAAGTTTTTCATACTAAGAGTGAAATTAAGTCTGTGCTTCGGAACAATGTAAATTCAATGTTAGGTTGTGTTCATAAAGTTAGACATTGCAACAGCAGCTCCGAAAGCGGCTGGCAAATTACATTTCTGAAAACGATATTGGATAAGCGCGAATATTGATTTGTAACTTTTGTATCCCATCCTCGTCGCCACTTTTGTGTCCCAGCCTCGTCGCCGCTTGTGTGTCTCGTTTCCGTCGTAGGTGTCGGTGGCCGAGTAGAAAGACCGACACAGGAATAAAGGATGCACGCTTGTGCAGGTACGAGGTGACCAGCCAGTGGGACAGCAGAAACTAGAAACACTATAGTAAATTACAACGAGATATATATTTCTTAGAGACTTGGTAATACTTAACTTTTACATAGTTCTTGACTGCAGAATGCTGAAACATAGTTGAGCTAGATGCCTGCCTAGTGGCTATCCGATAGCCAAGTCTTCACTGGTGCCTATCTGATTCCGAAGTGTTAACTGGTTCCTATCTCAGTCCCAAGTGAACGATGTCGTTCAGTGGTGGCCACGAGCGGAGTTGCAGCAGAGGGCGCTCGTGGCTGACGTCGTAAGAACGCCGCGCCGTGCGTGCATGGCGGCGCGCGGCGAAAGTAGGTGGCGTGCACTTTGGACTTGTGCGGCACCACAGTAACAGTTTTCACAAATATCTTCTTGAATAGGAATTTGGAATGAATTGTAAGACTGTGTGAATCATGAGACAAAAGAGTTTCGCGTGAAAGTGCTGGTCATAATGAGATGTGACAACAACGGATGTATCTGATTCGGTAAAATTTTACTTTCTATTCTGGCGGCCTCGTGTTTTCATGTTGGCAACATCAATAACACGATATAAAATCGTTGCAAAGATGACCGAGCCACATACAGTGTAGATAAATACTGCTGTTCCTGCTGTATGCTTGATTTCACGACAAAATATTTGCGTGTCACGCGATTGGCTTATGACGATGTCACATGATTCTCGTTATTCAACATCTGTTGCCAACATTATCACAGGAGGCCGCCGGGATATGAGTAGGACTACGTCGCATAGTTTTTCTTGGCCCAGCTGTCAAACGATAACACCTTTCACAGCAGAGAGTGTCGCGGCTATATGTATCAGAGATCACTGATTAGCACAGGCCAGTGAGCTTACTGGCACAGGCATATCAATATCTATGGCCTAAGACGCATTCATTAATGTATGTCTGTGTTTCCACCACGCTTCCACGACAGTGATCAATGTTCGACGAGTATTTTTATCTTTGATCTATCTGGATTTTTATCTTTGTTTTGTGTCTCTGTTCATAGTCGGTAATGTGTGGTTGACAGAAACATGTGATCTATTTAAAAAATTGCGTATTTGATATTCCTCGTCGTTATTAAAGTCTGAAAGAATCGCATTGTCTGACGAATGAAAGAATAAACAGATTTTGACTCGTACCGTGAAGTTCGTAAGTCACAGAGTATATAGCTTTTCCTAAGAGTATTTATTGCATATTTTGCGAATTTTTGCTTGTCACACTCACCCACTGCCACGCACCGCGACCAAACTCCCTCACTAACATCATTAGACCAAGGGCTATCTACCACCACGACCACGAGTGGGTGGCAGTATGTGGTCATGGAGAAAAGTCTGTCAGCACGTACACACACAAGCCTTTTATATATAGATATAGATTACTTTAGTATTAAATTGGGTTATGCATATGAAACATATGCAGTAATCCCCATTTTCTTACAATATTTCGTTTAATTATTTATTTCTCTTATTCTTCATACTGTATTACAGGTATAAGACATTATAAATATAATTAAACACTTTTTCAGTCAACTCGTAAAAAAATTACTGACACAGCTTTGACAACAATGATTCAAACACTTCTCTGAACGCAGCTAGGCGATCAAGTTCTCTACGCTGTGCTCTGTCTCGAATATCATCGAATCTCAAACAACGCAACAAGAAACGAAAGCGCTGTAAACTCATTGTTGCATTAAATATTGCAATTCCAAAACCATTTGTGTCCCATAAGTCTTCCAGATTTTGGTGTCCTGCCCCGTAATGGCGAGCCAGTATGAACAGACCCAGAAGACATTTGACTTCATCCTCATTTGTTGCTTTGGCATCACGGTATCTTGTGAAATTTGATGCAATGTGTTGTTTGTCAATATATTTGTGCACGATGTAATCATTCTAATTATTATGTCATTTACAAATATTGAAAAACAGTCCACAGCACTTTCCGCAGATTTTGCGATAGTTTTCACACCAGAGAGATGAATGACAAGGTCTACATTTGTAGTCCTTAGGTCGCGACTAGGACAATTTTCCATCCATTTTGTAACCTTATCCTTTCCCATAAAAAAAAACATGCTTGCTTTCATTATTCGCTGCACTTGCTTGCGGTTCGGCTTCCAGGTTGTTTGCATCCTCAGTTTCCGCGTCACTGTGATGAGAGAGAACTTCTCAGCTGTCTGCTTTCTCCTCATCCCCTTCTCCTCCTTCAACAGTTTAGTCTAAGACCTTGTAACGATGCACTGAAATTTTTTATTTATTTTTTGTTTATCTTTGATCAGCGATACTTATCGCCTCCGGTTCCCTCTGACTCGCAATGCAACTAATTTAATTTCGTTCGTCATTTTTTACTTAAAAACAAGCGAGAAGACGGAACCGAGATAGTAGTTTTACTCACTCTCTTGTCTACGTTCGTTACGTACGGACGTCTTCCATTCCTGTAAGTGTGATGCAAGATGTTTTAGAAATACATTACTTCAATTTAAAATCATCCCCTCTCTTTGGCTTTTATTTAAATGAATCCCTCCATGTCAAATACTTGTTTTCTGCTGTTTTCAGCTCCTCTACGTCCGTAATAGTTTTATGTTCAGACGCCATTACAATCGCTTCGCATTGTCTGCAAAATTTCAATCAATCATCCTTATACTGTACTTCGCTTGATTTTAGAACCTGCAGTCATTTCTTTTGTAATTTCACGAAGTCCGATCATTTTTTAAATTTTTTTTTATCGTTACCAGTAACTTCATGTTCCACCCACGGTCACACAACAATGAAAAGCGAAGTGAACAGTCTGAACATTGATCTACTACGGAAAGTATCTCCAACGTTCACGTATTAAATAAATAAAAGTTATCATTTCCAGCTTCTACAATACGAAGTGCAGCATAAAGCTAGATGCTTTCCGTAAGTTTTATAAGGTGCTGTTGCTTGTATGGTGCCCGACTTTAATATGCAATCCGCGGTTTATTTGCTTTAATGTTCATTTTGTGCTGTACATTAACTAACTTATTTCAAAATTCAAACATTCGGTATCATCAATTCTTTGTCGAAAAATATAATCGCGGAATCTACTTTTAACAATTATGGCATCATACGAAGCAAGGGCAACGTTATAACCTCTTCCAGAAGCTTCCGCACTCTTTATTGTTCTATTCCATAACGATCCATAGCTGTTTTAGCTGCACAGAGCGACAAAATACTAACATCCGCTACGGAGCACAACTGTACGCTTTCTCCGTGCACTGCAACATAAAGAGTCGCGCACCTCAAGCCACGTTGTTGCGCGTTTTCTTGCAACTTGCACTACCACTGTAGATTCTATTGCTACTCAAAACTTTCATATTAAGTCCTAGAAAGGTACCAAAGAACATGACTTTATACTCCTATCCATTATGTAACAATCCATTGACAAAGATGACTGGGATGTTCTGAACACCGCGCGCGAACGCTTAAGGGTTAAATATCCATAACTTGCAAACTAATTGACGGAGTTGTCTCCTCTTTGGTAGTGTAATAGTTTGTAGTTCCGGCAATCTCCCACACAAGCGTTGAATTGCGTTGTTTTGATTTGTCAGATATCAGTCGCACCTAGTTATTGGAGTAAAATGGCTGACGCAAGACTTTACCTGAAAGGAAATCTACATCTACATAGATACTCTGCAAATCACATTCAAGTGCCTCGCAGAGGGTTCATTAACCACTTTCATAACTTTTCTCTACCGTTCCATACACCTAATAGCGCGCTGGAAGAAAGAACACCTAAATCGTTCCGTTTTCGATCTGATTTCACTTATTTCAGTGCGATGGTCATGTCTCCCTAAGTAGGTGGGTGCTAGCAAAATGTTTTCACATTCATAAGTAAAAGTCGGTGATTGAAACTTCACAAACAGATCACGCCGCAATGAGTAACGTCTTTCTTTTAATGATTTCTTTTGTGTCCCAACTTCGTCGCCGCTTTTGTGTCCCAGCCTCGTCGTAGGTGTCGGTGGCCGAGTGGAATAAGACCGACACAGGAATAAAGATAGCACGCTGGTGCAGGTACGGAGGGGAGCAGCCAGAAACTAGAAACACTAGAGTAAATTAGAAGGAGATATATATTGCACAGAATGTAACAATACTTAACTTTTTCATATTACTGCAGAATGTTGATACATAGTTGTTAGAGGCCTGCCTAGTGCCTGTACAATAGCAAAGTCTTCACTGGTGCCTATCTGATTACGAAGGTCCTAACTCGTTGCTATCTCAGTCCGAAGTGGCCGATGTCCTTCAGTGGTGGCCACGAGCGGCGTTGTCGCAGAGGGCGCTCGTGGCTGTCGTCGTGAGAACGCCGCGCCGTGCGTGCATGGCGGCGCGCGGCGAAAGTAAGTGGCGCGCACTTTGTACTTGTGCGACACCACAATTTCCATCCCAATTCGTGCTACATTTCCGTGACGCTTTGAAGTGGTATTTTAAGTACGAAAACATTAATGAGGTTCAACGGCAATGGCGAAATGAATATCAAACTGAGCCACCGACACGCTTAACGATTCGTCGCATTCGAGACAAATGTAAAGCTGAAGGCTGTGTTAGGGATTATCTCGACGAAAATCTGCCAGGAACATGGACTGGCCGTAGAGGTGCTGTGGAGTCTCCACCACGTTCCCCACGTTACCTGTGGGAAACACAAAAGGACGTCGTTTGGATGAACTTAGAGAATGCATCGCACATTCATGTGCAGACACCCAACTGAACACATTGCAGTCAGTAGTTCGTGGTGCAGTTCGGTGTGTTCTAAAGTATAGACTCCACATACACTCAGGGTGATTCACAAAGATATGCCAGTATTTTAATATGTTAGTCTACAAGTAAAACTAAAAAAAAGTTCATATATATATATAAAAAAAAGTCCGCAAATGTTTAGTTAAGGAGGTAGTACGGCTAATAAAAGATTTTGCGTGAAATTTGGCAGCCTGGCTAATGTGAAGCCATCGCAAAACTGTAACGATGTTAATCTAAAACACGGTTTCCATTTATTTTGTTGTCACGGATCTGGTGGATCTAATAAAAACATGTCCCAGACGTGAATCTGCAGTAGTTTCCCCAGAAATTTCAGTGAAGCGAAGAAATAATTTGGGAAAATTTGTAATTTATCTAGTACTTGCTACAATTTTTTTTTAATTACAGGCAATTCCACAAACTTTTCAACAGAAGTTATAGACAATTTAATTCTGGAAAATTATGGTAATAAAGTTAAATAAAACTGTACGAATGTGTTAGATAATCTGCTTTTATTAATGCTACGGCACACGTGAATTCATGTTAAACACGAGAAAATAAGGCTGAGTGTTTAGGAAGTTGTACAGTGTATATACAATTTCACAACACGTTCACAAAAAATGTTCAAAAATGTCTCCAGCGAGTTAAATGCATTTAGCTGCACGTTTATGAATAGATTTTGTTGCTCTTTTCAGTTTCACAGGGTTGTTCTTAAATTCAAATGTTCAAATGTTTGTATACCTTATGGGACTTTACTACGGGGTCATCAGTCCCTAAACTTACAAACTACTTATGAACTAGCTAATACTAAGGAAGTCACAAATATCCCCGACCGTAGTGTCCGTGCACACCGTGACTGGAGCGCCTCAGTCCTCTCGGCCACCGCGGCCGGCGGTTGTTCTTAATTTCGTCTATTGCATTCATAATGCGCGCAAATAAATGACTTAGGTCTATTGAGTTTGTCCTTAAAAATATGTCTTTCATCCATCCCCATAAACAAAAATTCAATGCTGTTCAACCGGGCGATCTCGGTTGGCCGGGGTGGAGTGGCCGAGCGTTGTAAAGCGCCTTGCTGCGGAGCGCGTGGTTGCTCGCCGTCGGAGGTTAGAGTCCTCTCTCAGGCATGGGTTTGTGTGTGTGTGTGTGTGTGTGTGTGTGTGTGTGTGTGAGAGAGAGAGAGAGAGAGTGAGAGAGAGAGAGAGAGAGAGAGAGAGAGAGAGACTTTTGTCCTTAGCATAAGTTAAAGTATTTTGTAAGCAAAAACTGTTTAAATGTTTGTAGAACTTATGGGACTTAACGGCGGGGTCACCAGTTCCTAAACTTGCAAACTACGTATGAACTGGCTTATACTAAAGACGGAACAAACATCCACGCCCGAGGGGGGTTTCGCACCCCCGACGGGGAACGGCCTCGCGCATCATAGCGTAGCGCCTCAATGCACTCGGCCGCTCCGCCGCGGCCACTTTGTAAGCCTATGCACTGACAACCGTAGCAGTTAACTCCCATAGACTCACTAACATTTGAACATTTCATCTGGGCGGCCACGAGTAATCCATTTCTGGGGAGAATGTTGACTTAACACACTGTTGTTATTGTGTTCTCTCACTGGACAATACAGAAAAGTCACATATTTCGAGGTTAGGCAACGATTGAAACCACTCATTAATGGTTGCCAACATTCTGAATGCAAAGTAATCAAATCTACTTGTATAATCTCTGGAATTTCTGGAAAATGCGAGGTGTCCGCACGACCAATATTTTATAAACTTTTTCTTGTAGGCCCCGTGCTGGCAGCCCTGAGATCACTGGCAGCTCCTGCAACGAGGTCTAAAATTGTTGCAGAATGTCACAGGGTTCTGGTGGAGCTAGGGGAAAGCAATAGAGTAAACCTATTGTGGGTCCCTGGCCACTCGGGGATCAGTGGCAACGAACATGACGACAGGTTAGCCGGACATAGAAAGAGCCCAAAGAAGGGCAGCTCGTTTCGTATTGTCACGATACAGGGGAGACAGCGTTACGGAAATGATACAGGATCTGGGATGGGAATCATTACAACAACGGCGCTTATCGCTGCGGCGTGGGCTACTCACGAAACTCCAATCGCCAACATTCTCCTCCGAATGCGAAAATATATTGTTGACTCCCACTTACATAGGTAGAAATGATCATCAGAATAAAATACGAGAAATCAGAGCTCGAACAGAGAGATTCAGGTGTTCTTTCTTCCCGCACACTATTCGAGAGTGGAATAGAAGATGAATAGTATAATTGTGGTTCGATGAACCCTCTGCCAGGCACTTAAATGTGATTTGTTCAAATGTTTGTATAGTCTATGGGACTTAACTACGGGGTCATCAGTCCCTAAACTTACAAACTACTTATGAACTACTTACGAACTAGGACGGCACAAATATCCATGCCCGAGGGGGGATTCGAACCCCCGTCCGTAGTGGCCGTGCAGACCGTGACTGGAGCGCCTCAGTGCCCTCGGCCACCGCGGCCGGCAAATGTGATTTGCAGACTATCCCATGTCGACGTAGATGTCGATGCGGCAGCATTTTGAATTACGGCTGACATTATAAAGAAGCACTACAAAGCACACGTCGGTAGTAGCGATTTGAAAATGGCGTACATTCTTCTCCTTGAGTCAGAGTAACTGCGATCGTAGCGCTACCACGGATTGAAACAGAAACGGAACTTCCTTTGTGGACAACCCTCGAAATATACCCGAACATTCGGCAATACGCTTCTTTGGGGACCAGACAGAAAAAATACTGTACGCGCCTACTCAGCTAACATGTCACTGTAATTACAAGAAAGGTGACGACGATTTCTGACTTAACACAGGATGAGTTTTTCTGCATCAGCTACACGTGACGTAAAAGCATGTTGTAAGCATTTCACCGAATAGTAGCCATTGATAGTTTTACTGAACAGCGTGTGGTAATCTCCATATCGCAATTCCAACAATACGTTGCAGTACTGGAAGTGTAATCCGGTATACTGATAACGAGATGATCGACAGCGCAATCAATGAAGTCATTTTATTGCGTTTTTCCGAAGTGCATGTTTCAGTACGCAGCAGCAAGCAGTAAATACCAGAGTCGCATCTTATCTGGCCTTTGCATGAGTTGCGAGTATCCACAAAGTGAAATGTTTGTAAATCTATCGGACCAAACTGCGTGGTCATCGGTCCGTAGCTTACAAACTACTTAAACCTAGGTAAACTATCCTAAGGACAAACAAACACACACGCACACACACACACACACACACACACACACACACGCCCCAGGGAGGACTCGAACCTCCACGGCGAGCAACCGCGCGCTCCTCAGCGGGGTGCTTTAGACCGCTCGGCTACTCCACCGCGACGCTGGTGAAGACAATTCAGGAAATCAGTTGAGACATCTAGGGTTTGGAGTATTGCCATCGGCACAGAAAACTAAAATAGTTGGACGTCTTTCTGTCGGTTGTGCGGAGTGGAGACAACAACATTACGTCAACCGAGATAGTGGTGGTAACAGCAAGTTGCTGCAGTCTGATGCCTTAGTGCAGGCGGGCAGCACATAGTGGCTAGCTTTTCTAAAACTTTCTCTTTAAATTATTTTGTCAAGTAGGCTCAACCACATAGATCGTGTATAAAACACTAAAATATGACGCGTTTCAAGGGTCAAGCCCTCAACATCAGATAACCTCTCTTTAAAACCCGAGACAAATAAAATCTAAAACGTAATAAAAGAGAACGTGGTTACTTCCCTTGTAACGGTGTCTACGCAGAAAGCTCCTCAGCATTCTGTGCTTCGTCAGGACTCAAACCAGACCCCAGCACTGGCAGCGCGTAACACGACCGAAATGCACCGAGTCAACAACTCGACTGCGGCGCACGTATACACATGAAAAACAAAGACCTCCAAATTCCAAAGAGCATCCACAAGCTAGTGGGTACATTCAGGTGTCGCGAAATCGATTGTACAGTAATACAGAGGTTGAAATTTAAAATAAACGACTTTTGTTATAATAGGCCCACAAAGTTTTTTAAAAAGGCTGTTTGTATAATCTTCAACTTGTTCATTTAATGAAACGTCGCTTTCAGCGTTATGTATTGTAATCTCCAACTGTTCTACAAGGTCTAACTTTCTTCCCTTATCCTGTCTATGCAAAATCTTAAGGTCATCTTCAATCCGCTTTAATGGGTGCCAGTTTCGCGGATATGTGTAGCCACAGCGGACTTGTCAAAATTATTAAGTCGGAAGACGTCCACGTGTTCCTTGTACCTAACTCTAGACGATCTACCGGTCTGACCAATGTAGCTGGCATTGCAACTACTACACTGTATCTTATAAACCCCTGCTTTGTCATATTTATCAGTCTCTTGGTTTAAGTTATTCCGTAATTTATGACGTAACGTATTATTAGTTTTAAAAGCAGCTTCGACTTTAAAAGGTTTTAGTATGTTGGCCACTTTCTGAGATAGATTACCCAAATACGGAACCATTACCATATCAAGAGGGTCTGATTTGAATCCTGACGAAGCACAGTATGCTGAGGAGCTTTCTGCGTAGACACGGTTACAAGGGAAGTAACCACGTTCTCTTTTATTACGTTTTAGATTTTTATTGTCTCAGGTTTTAAGATTCTTGTACAGATTATCTGATGATAGTGGCTTCACCCTTGAAACGCGTCATATTTTAGTGTTTTATACACGATCTATGTGGTTGAGCCTACTTGACAAAATAATTAAGCATACAACCACGAGCTCACATCAACTATGGATATAATTATTTCTCTTTAAACTTTGTGACGTGAGCTATACAGCTGAGTAGTATATTTTATCATGCGACTTGCTTTGTTTTATATTTTCTGATGAAGCAATCACAGTCATTGCCGAAACCTGGTTAAGCAATATTTACTTTGAGACCGAGGGCTACTTGTTTGTCCATTGACGTTGTAACGGTCGCTGACAACAGCTGCTATATTTTAAAAGTCTAATCGGCACACAAACACCCATGCCGGAGGGAGGAATGGAACCTCCGACGGCGAACGACCACGCGCATCGCAGCAAGGGGCCTTAGCGCGCACGGCTATTCCACCGCGTCATCAGCACCTCCCACAACGGTTGCAGAGGTGCATATTTCACTCATGGAAGAAGAAACAAAGTTTCCTCAAGAGCCGCGGCGAAGTGGCCGAGCGCTTTGAGGCGCTATGCTCCGATGCGCGAGGCCGTTCCTCGTTAGGCATATATGTTTGTGCTGTCTTTAGTATAAACTAGTTCATAAGTACTTTGTAAGTTTAGGGACTGGTGATCCCGCAGTTATATCTCATAAGCTTAACAAACGCTTGATTTGATTCCTCAAGACTTAATTCATAACCTCATACTGTCCATTCCACATAAGTGTGCAACTATACTGGCCGTCAGAGGTTATCACGCACCATATTACACGACAACGGGAATGACTTTTTCACCATTACGGTAGCCATTTGGTGCCTCGCTTTAAGATCAAAATCTTCAAATGTTTGTATGGTCTATGGAACTTAACTACGGGGTCATCAGTCCCTAAACTTACCAACTGCTTATGAACTACTTACGAACTAAGACGGCACAAATATCCATGCCCGAGGGGGATTCGAACCCCCGACCGTAGTGGCTGTGCAGACCGTGACTGGAGCGCCTTAGTCCCCTCGGCCACCGCGGCCGGTTCGCTTTAAGTATACGTCATGTAAACCTCAAGTAATTAGCGCAGAAAGTAGAATATCGTACTGTATTTTACCTCCGGAATATTTTACCCGAGAGGATGCCATCATCATATGTTCATACAGTAGAGCTGCATGTCCTCGGCAAAGGTAACGGCTGTAGTTTCCCCTTGCTTTCAGCCGTTCGCAGTAGCTGTGTGGCAAAGCCACATTAGCTGATGTTACAAGGCCAGCTCAGTCAATCATCCAGACTGTTGCCCCTGTAACTACTGAAGAGGCTGCTGCCCCTCTTCAGGAACCACACGTTTGTCTGGCCTCTCCACAGATACCCCTCCGCTGTGGTTGCACCTACGGTACGGCTATCTGTATCGTTGAGCCACGCAAGCCACCCCACCTCGGCAATGTCTGCGGTTCATGGCTCTTACTGATCTCCTGATCGTTTTGAGCAGTGTATAGAACTACGCAGAAAAGAATCATTCAACACCGCCGGCTGTTGATTCCTTAGAATATATCGAAGTTTCTACATCTACCTGGGATACTCTGCAAATCACATTTAAGTGCCTGGCAGAGGATTCATCGAACCGCCTTTAAACTATTTACCTCCCATTCTACTCTCGAATAGCGCGCGGGAAGAAAGAAACACCTGAATCTCTCCGTTCGAGCTCTGATTTCTCGTATTTTATTCTGATGATCATTTCTACCTATGTAAGTGCGAGTCAACAATATATTTTCTATTTCGGAAGAGAATATTGGTGATTGGAGTTTCGTAAGTAGACCACGCCGCAGCGATAAACGCCGTTGTTGTAATGATTCCCATCCCAGACACTGTATCATTTCCGTAACACTGTCTACCCTGTATCGTGACAACACGAAACGAGCTGCCCTTCTTTAGACTCTTTTGATGTCCTCCGTCAAACCCATCTGATAAGGATCCCACACTGGGCAACAATGCTCCAAAAATGGACGGACAAGCGCAGTGTATGCAGTTTCTTTAGTAGTTCTGTTGCATCTTTTAAGGTTTCTGCCAATAAAACGCCGTCTCTGGTTCGCCTTTCCCACGACATTATCTACGTGTTCTTTCCAGTTTAAGTCTGATGTTATAGTAATTCCTAGGTATTTTGTTGAGTTTACGGCCTTCACTTTTGATTGATTTATCTTCTAAACAAAGTTTAAAGGATTTCTTTTCGTACTCATGTGGACGACTTCACACTTCGCATTATTTAGAGTCAATTGACAACTTTTACACCGTAGTGATATCTTATTCTGATCGTTCTGCAGTTGGTTTTGATCTTCAGATGATTTTACTAGACGGTAAATGACGGTGTCATCCGCAAACAACCTAAGAGAGCTACTTAGATTTTTCCCTAAGCCGTTCAAGTTAATAAAGAACAGCAGAGGACCAATAACACTACCCTGTGGAACGCCCGATATCACCTCTGTTTTAATTGATGCCTTACCATCGATAACTATGACCTGTGTCCTCTCTGACAGGAAATCCCCTATCCAATCGCAAATTTGGGGCGATATACCACAACCATGCTATTTGATTAAAAGCCGTTTGTGAGGTACGGTGTCAAAAGCCTTCTGGAAATAGGGAATCGATTTGCGAACCCTTGTCGATAGCACCCATCACTTCGTGAGAGTAAAGAGCTATTTGTGTTTCGCATGAACGATATTTTCTAAATCCGTGTTGACCTTGGGTCAATAGATGATTCTGTTCTGGATAATTCAAAATATTTGAATACAGGATATGTTCCAAAACCCTGCTGCAAATTGACGTCAGTGAAATAGGCGTGTAGTTTAGTGGGCTACTCCTACTGCCTTTCTTGAAGATAGGTGTGGCCTGTGCAACTTTCCAATCTTTCGGTAGAGATCCTTCTTTGAGAGAGCGGTTTCGTTTACAGTAACTCAGTAATAAGACAGGTAATACCTAAGTGCTTGGAAGAGGGGAACATCATGAGAGTATACACGTGTGCTACAGCTGCTGATCAGCGATCGCTGTGTGTCTGTTTATACCATGTTTACGTAGTCTCTCGATAAACAAAGTCTACTCGTAGTTTGTAAATAATGAAATGGCAGGATCGCGGTATTTCGTCTTTATTTATGAGAGATGTACACTGACATCATCTTCCGGTCTCTGCACTAAATAGTAACATTATTATATCAATATGAAGACTACACGTAAAGAAGGGGTTAAGTCCAAATTTCACGAAAATGAGTTACTGGTATCCTTACGAAGTTCATCAGATGTACTTTCAGTTGGGTGAACTTAAATGAATGTAATGGGTTTAGTCACTGAGTTAAAGCGAGATCAGAATATGGTACACACTGAGAAAACGGGTCAAGTCCGTCCGAAACACGGAAAGAAACTTCACGAAGTCCAGCCGGTGTCGATTTCTCAGCACTCAGCTGTAATTTTTTCCTGCTGTTACGGAAGTATCATTGTTGACATCGTTAAATGCATTGTCATTGTTGATTTTCATACGTATTGTCGAAGCAAACACGGAGCAGATTTCAGATTAGCTTCTTTGCTTTATGCTGCGGCAGAACCGAATATCGTGTCGTGATTTGTGCTAACACAGAGTAGCCTTGACGTTCACTTGAATTCTTTGTGGTGTAGTAGACTGAATCTCGTTTGATATCCAACTGAGGACGGTGTTTCAACTGGCGATGGAAGATCCAGACTCAAGCTGCAGTGGTAAGTCTAGAAAAAGACAGAGCTTTGGAAGACAGTCTGAAGTATGTAAAAAGCTAAGAGCAATGTCACGTGAAATAGGGGAGCGTTGTAACCGCAAGAAGAATTGTACTGATTTGCTAACTGATACAGAGAAATCTACATTAATATTTAATTCAATTTGCTGAAGGACTGGAATGAGCAAAGTTGTCACCTGACAGGACTGATTTCTGTTGAGAGTGTACAACGGCGTAGGCCTCGCAGAGATGAGGCAGCAGCTACTTTGCGCGATTATACATTTCATTACAAGGTCAGAATAATGAGAGACAATACTGCGACAGAATTGCCTGTTTGCCAAAAGGCCTTTATATCACTGCATGGTATTTCAAAGAAAACATTAGAAACTATCAGCAAATCCTTAAGAAATTAAGTTTTTTTTTAAAGTATATTGTTTTATACTTTCAGGGAGTAGTAAAGACAGGGCGTAGAATGTACTGTATAAATTACAGAAGCGTATGTCAATAACCAACGAAACTGTAACGTTTTAAACTTTGAAATTACTCTCCTGAAAAGTCTGTAAAACGGACTTAACCCCTTCTTTCCATGTAGTCTTAATATATAATTATATAATATGTATTTATATAATGATGTTACTATTTAGTGCAGAGACCAGAAGATGATGTCAGTGTACATCGAAACCGGTCGTCTGTCATAAATAATGACGAAATACCGCGATCTTGGCATTTCATTATTTACAAACTACATTTGTACGGTCGCTCCCTGGCATGAGCAGATTGTAGAGTCTACACGTAGAGCCACTCACTGCCTCTGCCCGCCGCCACACACGGCGCTTTCCCAGGCCGTGACGTCACACGGCGCCGCCTCATTGGCAGGCAATCAGCCGAGGGCAGAGGGGTCACGAGCGCAGTCAAAGGAGCGTCGTCTGCCACGGTGGGCGACGCGCGGCGCAGATACCACACTACATGTTGCAAAATCTGTCGCCACCCACTAATATACAGGGTGTCACAAAAAGGTGCGGCCAAACTTTCAGCAAACATTACTCACACACAAAACAAAGAAAAAATGTTATGTCGACATGTGTCCGGAAACGCTTAATTTCCATGTTAGAGCTCATTTTAGTATTTCTCTTTAAATGTAAATTGAAATAATTCGTGCAGACAATTGTTTCGTTAGTATGTACTGTACTTCCTCGATTCACCGCCAGTTGGCCCAATTGAAGGAAGGTAATGTTGACTTCGGTGCTTGTGTTGACATGCGACTCATTGCTCTACAGTACTAGCATCAAGCACATCAGTACGTAGCATCAACTGGTTAGTGTTCATCACGAACGTGGTTTTGCAGTCAGTGCAATGTTTACAAATGCGGAGTTGGCAGATGGCCATTTGATGTATGGATTAGCACGGGGCAATAGCCGTGGCGCGGTACGTTTGTATCGAGACAGATTTCCAGAACGAAGGTGTCCCGACTGGAAGACATTCGAAGCAATTGATCGGCGTCTTAGGGAGCACGGAACATCCCAGCCTATGACTCGCGACTGGGGAAGACCTAGAACGACGAGGACACCTGCAATGGACGAGGCAGTTCTTCGTGCAGTTGACGATAACCCTAACGTCAGCGTCAGAGAAGTTGCTGCTGTACTAGGTAACGTTGACCACATCACTGTATGGAGAGTGCTACGGGAGAACCAGTTGTTTCCGTACCATGTACAGTGTGTGCAGGCACTATCAGCAGCTGATTGGCCTCCACGGGTAGACTTCTGCGAATGGTTCATCTAACAATGTGTCACTCCTCGTTTCAGTGCACATGTTCTATTTACGGATCAGGCTTCATTCCAACGTGATCAAATTGTAAATTTTCAAAATGAACATGTTTGGGCTCAAGAGAATCCGCACGCAATTGTGCAAACCCGTCATCAACACAGATTTGCTGTGAACGTTTGGGCAGGAATTGTTGGTGATGTCTTGATTGGGCATCATGTTCTTCCACCTACGCTCACTGGAGCACGTTATCATGATTTCATATGGGACACTCTACCTGTGCTGCTAGAACATGTGCCTTTAAAAGTACGACACAACATGTGGTTCATGCACGATGGAGCTCCTGCACATTTTAAAATGAGCTCTAACTTGGAAATTATGCTTTCTCGAACACACGTTCACATACCATATTTTCTTATTTTCTTTCTTTGTGTGTGAGTAATGTTTCCTGAAAGTTAGGCCGTACCTTTCTGTAACACCCTATATACACCGACGATCAAAGGAAACTGATACACATACGTATGAAAACGCACATATACAGGGAAAGCTCAAAGGTGGAAGGAATATACAGAGGGCTCCTGTACGAAGGAAATAAACTTGAAAGCAGCATTCTAGAAATGGAAGATGAAGTACAGGAAGATCAGATAGGAGATTTGAGTCGAAACAAGGCCCCTGATGTAGATGGTGTTCCATCAGAACTGCTGATATCGTCAGCAGAGCCAGCCATGAAGAAACTGTTCCACTTGATGAACAAGCGAAATATTGTAATTCCAATCCCCCCCCCCCCCCCGTCATTACCGACCACACATTGCTGTACGAAATCTGCTTTTTGGTCCGCACCACCTGCCGTTTCATTTTTGTCATATACCGGTTGACCAAACAGTCAGTAAAAATTTGAAAACTTAATAAATCACGGAATAATGTATATAGAGAGGTAAAAATTGACACACATTGTAATGATACATGAGGCAGGAGATATATGGGTAAGAAGGAGAGTAGGGCAGAGAAATTTTTTTACTTGAATTTAAAAGAAAATCATAATTAATTAGTTAACTGATTAATTTATGATATATTTACTACCAGTTGATAGACCATAGATAATTCACAAAATGAGATATATAAAATTAATCTTAGATAACAAAAAACAGTGGTGCTTTCTTATGTTTTAGACATAATGGTGGAATTAGACAGTTTTGTTTAATTATCTGAAGTGGTGGGAGCAAGCAATCTTGTAAGAGTTTCATTTTGTAAAAGTTTCGTCTATGAAATTTTCTTAAGTTTTTCTCTCAAGAAAGAACTCTTTTCATTTATTAGTGACGAATTCATTTATAACTGGCCAACCCAAGAGCCCTGACTATCCAGAAATAGTAAATTGTCAATATTCAAGCATGTAATTAATTACCTTCAATTACTAACTTTTGAACCAAATAGTAATAAAATCACTAAAAGACTATATTTATAATAATATAATATAGAAAAATTCACCAACGAAAGACTAATAATTATATTTCATTATGTATTAATATAACGTGCTTGCAATGACATGGGGTTTTATTAGAACCAGAAAAAAAGAAGTTAAAAAAATATCAGACAGATGGCGCTTCATCTGATCAGAAAAGCAATAATTAGCATGAATTAAGACAAAGGAAAGATGATGTTCTTTACAGGAAATGCTCAATATGTTCACCATCATTCCTCAACAATAGCTGTAGTCGAGGAATCATGTTGTGAACAGCACTGTACAGCATGTCCGGAGTTATGGTGAGGCATTGGCGTCGCATGTTGTCTTTCAGCATCCCTAGCGATGTCGGTCGATCACGATACACTTGCGACTTCAGGTAACCCCAAAGCCAATAATCGCACGGACTGAGGTCTGGGGACCTGGGAGGCCAAGCATGGCGAAAGTGGCGGCTGAGCACACGATCATCACCAAACGACGCGCGCAACAGATCTTTCACGCGTCTAGCAATATGGGGTGGAGCGCCATCCTGCATAAAAATCGTACGTTCCAGCAGGTGTTTATCAGCCAGGCTGGGGATGATGCAATTCTGTAACACATCGGCGTACCTCTCACCCGTCACGGTAGCAGTCACTGATGTTTTGCGTCCCGCGCCATCTGCCGGACATTTTCTGAACCTGTCTTTTTTTTTTTCTTTTTCTTTTTTTTTTTTTTTTTTTTTTTTTTTCCTAATGAAAACCCCATGTCATTCCAACCATGTGTGTCAATTTTTACTTCTCTATGTACATTATTCCGCGATTTATTAAGTTTTAAAATTTATACTGACTTTTTGATCACCCTGTGTTTTAGGACCACCCTGTATGTAAGAACGGCGGTGCTGTAGGCAACGCCTGTATGAGACAACAGGTGAAACTTCCTGGCGGATTAAAATTGTGGGACCTTTGCATTTCGCGGGCAAGCGCTCTACTGACTGTGCTATCCCGACACGACTCACGATGCCGCCTCACAACTTTACTTCCGCCAGTACCTCGCCTCCTAGTTTCCAAACTTCATATGAGCTTCATATCAGCGCACACTCCGCTGTAGAGTGAAAGTTTCATTCTGGAAACATCCCTTAGGCTGTGGCTAAGCCATTTCTCCACCATATCCTTTCTTCCAGGAGTGCTAGTCTTGCGTGGTTCGCAGGAGAGCTTCTGTGAAGTTTGGAAAGTAGGAGGCGAGGTACTGGCGGAAGTAAAGTTGTGAGGCTGCATCGTGAGTCCTGTCGGGATAGCAAAGTCGGTAGTGCGGTTGCACGCGAAAGGCAAAGGTCCCAGGTTCGAGTCCCGGTTCCGGCACACAATATTAATCTGCAAGGAAGTTTCATATCAGCGCACACTCCGCAGCAGAGCGAAAGTTTCATTCTGGAGACAAGAGGTGTTTGATACAGGAGTCAGATCGGTTACTACTGCCACAAAGCCAGGTTATCACGGTTTGAATGGGTCTGAACGTCGTGTTCTAGTCGGCGCACGAGAGGTAGGACACGGCGTCTGCGAGGTAGCGACGAGGTGGTGGTTTCCTCGTAAGACCATTTCACGAGTGCTCCGTGAACATCGGGAATACGGTGAAACGAGAACGGGACTCATGAACACTGATAGGAATCGTTCAACGTGGCAGAAATGTACCCCCTCGGCAAACTGCTGCGAATTTCAGCGCTGGGCCATCAGCAAGTGTCAGCCTGCAAAAGAAATCGCACTGACGTGTTTTACGGCCCACTTAAGATTTGTAGTTTTAAAAGTTTTTGCAAACATTTTGGACCAAAATAATGATATAAATAATATTCTTTTTAATAAACGCTTTTAGGAAAAAAAATTAGGTAGTAGCTGGTTTCGAACCACCAAACTTTCACCTCATAGGCCACCACCTTGCCCACTACGTTACGGCTAACAATTAGAAGTTGCGTTCTTTAATCTCATACTATTGATGGCCGTTGTTAACTGATGTTAATATGGCATTTGTAGACATTAGTTTATCACTTATCATACGAAGAACGATGTGTTTTTTGTTAATTGCTCAGTGTGCCGTTGCTTTGAAATGACAACGTGTAAGTTACGATAAGAAAATCATCGAATACGCGAGGAATGTCACGCGACATCTCCGAACGGCTGGTTTTCTTTAATTCAATGGAGGGTGTTAAATCTCCATTATTTATGCAAATATGTCTCAAACGAAACAAGATATGAAAAAAAAATCATAAGGAAGCTAAGTTGTAGAGAATTTTCTCCTCTACCAATTAGGTTATTCAATTTTCGTGTTACACGAACCGTTCGTTTGCAATTACAATTACATTAGAAACTGCTTTTTTTGGTATTACCAAAGTATTTTTTGTCCGAAAAATTTGAAAAAGGGAGGTTCTGGTGTCTGGCGGCCTATAATCATGTCTGTAAAATTTGGTACTGATCGGTTGAACGGTTCGTGTTAAAAACAGGGAACACGATACGGACAGACAGACAGACATCCCAAAATCGCCGTTATTTTTGCAAATAGCTTTGAAACGCTACGACATATGAAAGAAAAAACATAAGAGAGCAAACTTGTAGAAAATTTTCTCCTTTACAACTATTCAGTTTTCGTGTCAGATGAATAGTTAAGCCGTTATTTTCATTTAAATTTGGAGCTGTCAAAAGACGATCGCAAAGGCCCACTTTTAGTGTTACTACCGGAACCTAAAGTGGGCCAGAAAGTGGCGCAAACAGTGGTTGTTGGAGACTCGTGAATGCCGTTTCTGAGATGGCATGAGCTCCGCGAGAAGAGAAGGACGCGTGATCTGGGTGTGTCGCAGCGCCGAGAATAGAGCGCCTTATCTGACGAACGCCGCGTGGGCAAACAGCGCGCTTTGCCAGTGCGTTTCTCGGAACACTCGCACTCATACAGACATGCAGTGTGTCCCAGCGTAGGAGAGGCTATAGCAACAACACCGGCACTGCGGGATAAGACACGGATGTCGAGGTATCTGCCTGCAGTGGCATCGCTACTGTGTGTCCACTGGTCCACTCAACCCCCCTGAAAGAAGCTCGTCATGTAGAAAAAGTAAATAAATAAAATAAAAAGTGTTTTCAAAAGAATTGACCGCCGTATGACTGTTTTTTCCCCACTACCTGGTTTCGACCTTAGGCCACTTTCAAGGGCTGTGATAAAAGCATTTGTAATCTTCTGGGCTCGCTCCGTCATGTATGTGACTAGCTGCTCCCCGCGGTGTAACCCGCGGTTCAATATTGAGACATTAAAGTGCCAAGAAAGGACATAAGTAACTACATGACTGTTTGAGACATTGTTAGCACGGAATATATAATTGTTTTGGATCGGATGGAGAGCCAAAAATCTATTGCAATACTTCCCTCTAAACGACGTTTCGAGACTTCTTGTTGTCCGAGTATACGTAGAGATTTCTAGCTCTCGATACACGGGAGCAGCCTACGTAGAGCTGTCCGTGCGAGAAACATGGGGTGGCCACATGAATACCTGCCACCTTTAATGTTTGTCCTTGACTCTTGTTTATAGTAATCGAGATATCACAATTGAATACACATTATACGTCCTGAGAAATATTTTCATGAGTGTTATACCGCCTGCCATCTGTTGAGTGCATTTGCTACTACTTTCGTTGCAGTTTACGTTCGCTATTTATACGTGGCAGTTCGCGCTTTGTACACAAAATAGAGCTTCGTATCTAGATCCCATTGTACACAAAACGTCAATGTTTTTTCTTGCCATGGTACTTAGAGCATACTTTATTTAAAGTCTTCAATTTATATACATACTTCCTTCATTTGTTACAACAAATGAAAATGAATGCGGCATAAACGGCAACATTCAGATTTCTTGTGTATGTAATTAAATTCAGTTAAGCCGTTTTGGCAGTATCACAGAATCTTTCTGTATATTCGAAAGTAAAAAAGACAACAATAACAAAGAAAAAAAATTTCACTATAGCAGGACACGAACCATTGCCCAATACAATAGTAGTTTATGTCATGATGCGTTAACCCTCCAGGCTAAACATGACACACACTGCATAGCACCTCTTTTGTTGTATTAGAAGCTTCTTACAACCGTTACGTATTTCTAGGGATATATTTCAAATAAATAACTTGTAATAAACATTTTGAAAAGTAGCCTATGTCCTAATCCAAGACATAAGAAATCTCTATATGAAATTTAATCTAAATCAGTGCTGTAGTTTTAGCGTAATGCGGTAACAAACATACAAACTTTCGCATTTATAATATGTATAGGATTTAGAGACATATAAGAGAAGCAGCGATCTTACAAGGTACACCTGACGATGGCATTCCCGCCGAAACAGGCCTGTCGTATTAAATAATGTCATAAAAAGCAGCGTCTTCGGTATCAATAGCTTACAGTGTAGCTGTGATAAAAGTTGTCAGAGCACGACATAAGGAAACGTGTCTGACAACTTTTATGACAGCACTTCAAAATGGCCTAAGGCCGAAACGAGGTTACGACTATAAACAAAACAAAACTTTCAATCAAATGGCGGTCAATTCGTTTTAAAAAAATCGCACTGGCGTGTTTTACGGCTTACTTTAGATTTGTAGTTTTATAAGTTTTTGCAAACATTTGCACCAAAATAATAATCTAAATTATAAAAAATTAATTAATAAGAGTGTCTGAAACCCTTTTAGGAAAAAAAAAAAAATTAGGCAGAGGCGGGTTTCGAACCACCGACTTTCAGCACCGTAGTCCAAAGCCTTGCCCACTACGCTACGAAAAAAAAACCCTTATTATTATTATACAAAGCATTTATACGTAATATGTAAAAACAAATTATCTACTATTGCTTCTGAAAATTTATATTTTCATTGTTGTTCATCTTCTGTTGGTTTGTTGTAGGTTCAGAAAATCATTGTTGCACATCTTGTGATATCTCCTCACATTTAACTTATTCACATTCTTCTTTCAGGGTATGAATGAGGAAATTTTGAAATTGTTGTTTATATTTTGGTAGCTTCTGTAATTTGTTGTATTCTTCCTTAATCAATCAAAAGATAAGTCCTTTAATTCCATACTATTGATAGCCGTTGTTAACTGATTATCATTTATCGTACGAAGAATGGTGTGTTTTTGTTGATTCCTCAGTGCGCCATTGCTTTGAAATGACAGCGTGTAAGTTACAATAAGAAAATCATCAAATACGCAACGCAAGATGGCGTATGCCAGAGAGAGTTCTGGGCGAGGAATGTCACGTGTCATCTCCGAACGGCTGGTTTTCGTTAATTCAATGGAGGGTGTCAAAACTCCGTTATTTTTGCAAATATCTCTCAAACGATACGAGATATGAAACAAACATAAGAGAGGAAAGTTGTAGAGAATTTTCTCCTCTACAAATTAGGTTATTCAATTTTCGTGTGAGATGAACGGCTCGTTTGCAATTACAATTATATTACAAACGGCTTTTTTTTGTTTTACTACCGTATTTTTATCCATAAAATTTGAAAAACGGAGGTTCTGGTCTCTGGCGACCTAGAATCATGTCTGTAAAATTTGGTGCCGATCGGTTGAACGGTTCGTCTTAAAAACGAGGAACACGTTACGGACAGACAGACAGACAGACATCCCAAAATCGCCGTTATTTTTGCAAATATCTCTGAAACGATACGAGATATGAATTGTTCAGTTTTCGTGTCAGATGAATGGTTAAGCCGTTATCTTCATTTAAACTTCGAGCTGTCAAAAGACAATCGCAAAGGCCCACTTTTAGTGTTACTACCGTAACCTAAAGTGGGCCCAAAAATTATACGACCGAGGCTGCTGACACATACAAAATCAAAATAAAAAGTGTTTTTAAACTATCATTCTTCGTTTCGTTCTTCTGTCAATCACTTGATACGCACATTCAAAGTATTTTTATCGCATGAGAAACATTTCACATCACGGCGACAGCCAGTTTTAAGAGTCGTAGCGCGGCCGCTTAATACAGGTTGCAGTGGCCGCAGCGCTGCAGTGCGCATGCGCGGCTGAGGTTCAGATTCCCTGCTGAACCCCCTGGAGGCAGCGTATGGGCAGCAGGGAGGGGCGAGGGGAAGCGACGCTTCTGACACTGGCGTCGGAGCTGGTAGAGACGCCAGCTCCTGGCTACTCCAGCTCTGGCGGGTACGCGCGAATGGTGCCGAAGCAAAGGCAATGGAGCTACTGTACACCTCGCCTTGCGCATGTGGAAATTCTCACTTCATTCTTTTGAGGACGCATTGAAGATTAATGAAAAAACGCATCATATCTGATAAAATATAACTATAAATTAAAGAAGCATAAACTGTAAAAGCCTTCAGAAGATCCGATCATGAATAATAATGGAGTCACTACTCTCCTTCTAGCAAGAATAGACGTTTCGTTTGCGGCATCGCATGACGCTGTTGTAACTACACTACAAGTAATTTTTTTTTAAACGCAATTTTGTTTTTAACAGATAGGGGAACAACAATAACTTTTGCATTCTTACTTGAGACATATCTTTGGATATTTGACCAAATGTGTAAATGGGGGTAAATGACATTTATACTGTTCGTTGTAACAAATGTTTTAAGTGTTTGAAAAGATGTGGGGTAGAGCAGCCTTTGAGCTTGCGTAAGGATAGGAGGGGTGCTGGTTACAGTGTCACGTGACCCGAAGTAGCTTGTCTCTCCATCGTAACAGATTCATTTTGTTACTATGACTTAACATTGTAAACAGTTACTGTGTTTTAGTGTTCATGTGCATTTTCATATCTTCTTGTTGTTTATTATCAAAACAAATTACTCATCTTAAAGCTTAGAACACACCAAGTGAGGTGGTGCAGTGGTAACGCACTGGACTCGCATCCGGGAGGACGGTGGTTCAAATCCACCTCCGGCCATCCAGATTTAGGTTTTCCGTCATTTTCCTAAATCACTGCTGGCAAATGCCTGGATGGTTGCTTTGAAAAAGGGCACGGCCTATTTCCTTCCCCCACCCTTACTCCAACAATTCGAGCGTAAGCTCCGTCTATCATCTACATCTACATAGATACTCTGCAAATCTCATTTAAGTGCCTGGCATAGGGTTCATTAACCACTTTCATAACTTTTCTCTACTGTTCCATTCTCTAATAGCGCGCGGGAAGAAATAACACCTCAATCGTTCCGTTTTCGATCTGATTTCTCTTACTTTACTGGGATGGTCATGTCTTCCTAAGTAGGTGGGTGCTAGCAAAATATTTTCACATTCAGAACTAAAAGTCTGTGATTGAAACTTCGCAAACAGATCACGCTGCAATGAATAAGGTCCCTCTTTTAACGATTTCCACCCTAATTCGTGCAACATTTCCGTGACGCTTTCGCCACCCGTAACGTGATAAAACAAAACGAGCTGCCCTTCTCTGAACCTTCTCAATGTCTTCTGTCAGTCCCACCTGGTGAAGGTCCCACAAGGGGCAACAGTACTCCAGGAGAGGACGCACAAGTGTGATGTAGGCAGTCTCTTTGGTGGAGCTGGTGCATCTTCGAAGCGTTCTGCCGATGAAACGTAACCTTTGATTCGCCTTCTCCACAATATTTTCTATGTGTTCCCTCCAGTATAAGTTGTTCGTAATTGTAACTTCTAGGTATTTGGGAGAATTTACGACCTTAATGTTTGACTGATTTATCGCGTAATTGAAGTTCAGTGGATTTCTTTTAGTGGTCATGTGTATTACTTCACACTTTTCTTTATTTAGTGTCAATTGCCAATTTTCGCACCAAGTAGAAATTTTGTCTAAATCGCTTTGCAGTTGCTTTTGATCCTCTTCACCGATAAACGACAGCATCATCCGAGAACAGTCTAAGGAAGCTATTCAGATTTTCTCCTAAATCGTTTGTAAACACAAGGAAGAGTAGGGGACCTATAACGCTTCCCTGTGGAACGCCAGATATCACTTCTGTTTTACTCGATGACTTACCGTCAATTACAACGAACTGTGTCCTTTCTGATAGGAAATCGTGAATGTAATCGCACAATTGGGGAGATATTCCATAAGCACGCAATTTCATTAGAAGCCGCTTGTGGGGTTCAGTTTCAAAAGCCTTCCGGAAATCGAGAAATATGGAATCGATTTGAGATCCCTTGTCGATGGCACTTATCACTTCATGTGAATAAAGGGCAAGCTGAGTTTCGCAAGAGCGATACTTTCTGTATCCGTGTTGACTATTGGTTAATAGGTCGTTCTCTTCGAGGTAGTTCACAATATTCGAACAAAGTATATGTTCCAAAATCCTACTGCAAATCGACGTCAATGAGATAGGCCTGTAATTTTGGGGATCACTCCTATTGCCTTTCTTGAATATTGGAGTAACTTGGGCGACTTTCCAGTCTTTGGGTACGGATCTTTCGCTGAGTGATGACGCTGTCGACGCGGCGTCAAACACCAAACTTCATTCCTTCGTTCCTAAGCTTCGAACAAAACTGTGAAATAAAGAAGTTCCATAGGCTGCCGCCTGAGCTCGTGTTGCAGCAAGCACAAATAAGCCGAGGTGAGGCTGTCTGCAGACGTTTTAAAGAAAATATCTCAACGACGGGGGGAGAAACCGGGGCACTTCTCCCAGGAACCACTTACAGACGTGCGCCAAACTGTCTCTTTGGACCCCGAGCCGGGCGTGGAGCGTCGAACATCTAGGCACCGAGCGGGAAGGGTAGTGGATTTACCGACTTGTATAAAGTTCTACTTGTGGGTGGCAATATTTTTCTCTTCAGCAAACACTACACAATGGGGACGAACGATCTCTCTGTGTTGTTGTAGTACAAAGTCTCCCGTTGTACACCATAGCAGTTCCGTGTCGATAGCTATAAGAGGATGGAAGATATAGTGGTTGAAAGTCGTCAGCTTATATAAATTCGGACTGAAGACCAGCGATGACGTTTCACACTATAATAGCGAAGAGGTTATACAGGGTGAGTCACCTAACATTACCGCTGGATATATTTCGTAAACCACATCGAATACTGACGAACCGATTCCACAGACCGAACGTGAGGAGAGGGGCTAGTGTAATTGGTTAATACAAACCATAAAAAAAATGCACGAAAGTACGTTTTTTAACACAAACCTACGTTTTTTTAATGGAACCCTGTTAGTTTTATTAGCGTATCTGAACATATAAACAAATACGTAATCAGTGCCGTTTGTGGCATTGTAAAATGTTAATTACATCCGGAGATATTGTAACCTCGCGTTTCATTCTACTCGCTCACACTCGCAAACTACTCACTGTATGAACGTGAAATTTTCACCAATGTCTTCGTTAAGAACTACACTACATTTTCATTTTAATCTTATTTATGGCAATAATTTATAAACAGCATATACTGATAGTTTACAAACATGGACTTTCTGACGACGTTACGGAATTTTCGACATGCGACGAACTTTTTTTCTGTTGAAGTTTGGTGAACACATTAAGCGAATGAAATGTTCAAAATACATCTAGTTTTCATCCTCTCCAAACAGAAACTCTGTGAGAAATGTATGACTTGAGATAACGTCAGTTAAATATGACGCACTGGGATCCGCCCGCCCGTCTAGTAGTAACACGTCTTCCATATTAGAGCTCCTAATAATTAGGCACATGTTGTTACTGCATAACATCCATACTTGAAGATACTGGTACTGACTTCTTTTAACCCATTAAATTTAATAGCTGTTAACTACAAAAGTGCTGTGTGTCTATGTAATATGCAATTTCAATGTTTCAGTTATATGAAAAGGATATTCTAAATATCTCGATACAGACTGCTTTATTATGTGAGGAAATGAGAACAAGTCAGTTCTTTAGCTAGTGAAGAGATCCTTGCTATCTGTCATTTTCACATAAAATCCTCATTATATCTAGCAACTTCCGTTCTTTTACTGCTAGGCGTTAAACTGAAGGAAATTTAACTCGTATTAGTTTTTCGAAACTGAGTAGTAGCTCTGAAACACAATTGACAAGGAGCAGAGAAATAAACATTTGTGAGTGACAAATGAATATCTGCACATCGAATAGTAAATCACTAACTTTACTCTTTTCTATTCGACAACTATATATTTCCTTGAATAACGCAACAGTTAATGAAGTTTTGCGTAGTAACCCTGTGGCAAAATACTCCCCTCTTTGCATGTTGTCATTTGTCAAAATATCATTTTGATACCTCTAACCGTGTATGAGATACGCAATGATTCATTCTGGCCTTATCGCCATCGGAAATGAGTGCGCTAAATAAAATAAAGTTTAGCGGTATGAGTGAAAGGTAAAGATCTCCTCCTAAGTCGAAAATAAAATTCAATCCATTAGAAAAGTTTCATCCGCAGCAACATATGGTGCAACAAGCACCAAACGGAATATCATAGCAGCCTCTATTTTTTACTGAAAACTTTTCCTAACGTAGCGCAGTCTCTTATTTCGAAGCCAATATCTAATTAACTACAACTATTAACGAAATAAAGAGCATTACGTCACAGTGCTGACGTATAAAGATTTAAGTAGCGGAAAAATTAAGTATTTCTAGCAGTTAGTTTTTGCGAAATCGTTTGAGAAAGATGGCAGGGCATGCGCCTCTACGCTGTCAGTGCAGCGCGATTCCAACCATATTGGGGAAAACATGGCGGACGATTCAGCCTGGGTGTTTAGCAGCTCTACGCTTGAGGAAAGACGGACTCGTGTGAAGTGTTGCAACGAAGGCTTGCAGCTGTTCAGGAAGATTGCGCAGCACTTTAAGCGCCGTTTCGTCACTGCGGATGAAACATGGACACTTACTGTACTCCCGAGACCACAGAACAATCTGAACAAAAAAAGATGAAGACCGGTCCTTCGGCCAGAAAGGTTATGGCGTCGGTCTTTTGAGATTCGGAAGCGATAATCCTCATCGACTATATGGAACAAGGTTTAGGTGCATATTATTGGTCGTTATTGGACCGTTTGAAAACCGAGCTGCAAGGATAACGCCGGCGATTGGACCACAAAAATGTCCCATTCCACGACGACAATGCACCAGCACACACCTGAGCAAAATTCTTGGAAACAGGACTCCAACTGGTTTCACATCCCCCCTATTCTCCATACTTGGCTCCCTCGGTCTGCTATTTGTTCCCCAATTTGTAGAAATGGCTGGTGGGACGAAGGATTCATTCAAACGAGGAGGTGATTAGAGAAACTAATAGCTATTTTGCAGGCTTGGACAGTTGCTATTATTTGGAAGGAATAAAAAAAAATTAGAACAGCGTTGGACGAACTGAGTAAATCTAGACGGAGATTGTGTCGAAATATAAAAAGTGGTTTTCCCCAAACAAGTTAGTAGGTGATTTTGGTTGTTTGTTTTATTTATTTTATTTTCTTATTTTTATTTTTAAGTGCTTTTTTCAAACCCCTCTTGTACCTTAACTTTCCAGTGAGACTTTCATTTTCTATTATAAATAATAAGTCGCAGGAGAATATGTTAAACACTATGACGTGCATTTGACATCTCCATGTTTGTCAGAACTTTGTGACGCCTGCACAAGCGCAGTTCACAATTTACCGTTACCTACTCGTTCACAAGTAATACGAAATATTGTTTATAGTCGAGCTTAGAAGTAATGTATGTATGAATGTCACATATCATTTGTATCTCGATGAGCACCTTTCTTTATTTGGATACTGCAGTTTGGTACGTAATGGGAGACAGCCATGTATCTTATTGTACATTCTGCCATAAGTATCAAATGACTAGATGACCCGGTGAACTTCGTATCGCCGGCCGCGGTGGCCGAGGGGACTGAGGCGCTTCAGTCACGGTCTGCACGGCCACTACGGTCGGGGGTTCGAATCCCCCCCCCCGGGCATGGATATTTGTGCCGTCCTAATTCGTAAGTAGTCCATAAGTAGTTTGTAAGTTTAGGGACTGATGACCCCGTAGTAGAGTCCCATAAGCTTTACAAACATTTGACCATTTTTGAACTTCGTATCACTTACCTCTTAATATAAACCACAAATCATTAGTATTTTAGACCCAGTAGTTTTATAAGGGCATCATCAGACAGTCTAATTATCGATTAACGACAAATGTGCAAAATTTTATCGCAATCGTACGAATGATATTGAGATCACAAAGAAAAGAGCTCTTTCAGTTCTCCACAATTTTTCCTATTTTCTGGCCAACTATTCCAAACGTTCACTTCACTCAAACCTTCCTCTCGCTTCAACGTCGAATGTGCAAAACTTATCGCAATCAGATGAATGGTATTGATATTTCATAGAAAAATCTCTTTCTATTTTTTCTGAATTTTCCAATTTTACGGGAAACTTTTCCAAATTTTTATTTCATAAGAACATTACTCTTGCTTTGAACGTCAAATATGGAAATTTTTATCCCTATCAGACGAATGATATTGATATCCCATTGAAAGAAGCTGTTTCAATTTATCGCGAATTTTCAAAATTTTCAAAATTTTACCAAATTTTTAGTTTATAAGAACGTTCATCTTTTGTTGAACGTCAAAAGATTAAAATTTTATCGCAATCGGGTGAACGGTTATCAACTTATAGTGCTGCGTACATTTAGAAACACATGGAAAAACGAACTTGGTTAAAATGTTGCGACTTTCCTTTTTATCTGTTCCTATTTTTTTTTTTTTTACTGAAAACTTTTCAATGATAAAAAAGTTATTACCCCTCTCCGTCGTGCGAATAGTTAGTTATAGTGCTGAATTCAATCAAAAATACATTGAAAAAGGCACATTCAGTTTTCCTCAAATTTTCCAATTACCAAAAAAATTTATTTCATTCAAACTTTGTCCTATCAAGTCGTACTCAAGTAAGGTCTTACAACCATGCGGCAATTGAGTTTCATTCATAGAAAAAAATCACTTTCGGTTTTTCCTAAATTTTCCTACTTTCCGGACGACTTTTCCAAATTTTTAAATGTTCAAATGTTTGTAGAGCTTATGGGACTTAACTACGGAGTCATCAGTACCTAAACTTACAAACTACTTATGAACTAGCTACAACTAAGGACGTCACAAATATCCATGCCCGAGAGGGGATTCGAACCCCTGACCGTAGTGGCCGTGCAGACCGTGACTGAAGCGCCTCAGTCCCCTCGGCCACCGCGGCCGGCTCCAAATTTTTATTTGATGCAAACCTTCCTCTTGCTTTCAACATGAAATGTATAATCTTTTATCGCAATTGTACGAACGGTATTGATAGCTGACTGGAAAAAGCTGTTTCCATTTTATCCTCGCTTTCCGGATAAGTTTTCCATATTTTAAAGGTAAAGCAGTCAACAATCGGAAGATTGGTCTGAACACCACAGTGCTTTACTAGGCACGGTCCTGTTTGGAGGTGGTATGCCGTTGCCTTCCTCCGACCTTCGAACTGACTTACCCAGCCAGTTATAGGGGGAACTACAGTTTAACGTGGGTTCCGAACCACGGTGCTACATGGTATTGTTCACATGGGCAATATTGCCAGGGGTGAAAGAAGTAGAAAGTGACAGATAAAAATCCTAGGACCAGGCGGGGATCGAACCTGCGACCTTTGGATTTGTAGTCTGGCACTCTACCACTGTGCAACCGAGATACATAGTGTATCACTGTTTAAACCTTTTGTGGGCTTACACGAATATTTCAAGACTAAAATTAGCCAAGTCGATTGAGCCGTTCTCGAGTTTTAGCGAGACTAACGAACAGCAATATATGTTGTTGTGGTCTTGAGTCCGGAGACTGGTTTGATGCAGCTCTCCACAATACCCTATCCTGAGCAAGCCTCTTCATCTCCACATTAGAACGGCAATCTACATCTGTCTGAATCTGCTTACTGTATCCATCTCTTGGTCTTCCTCTGCGATTTTTACCCCACACACTTCCCTCCAATGCTAAATTCACAATTCCTTGATGTCTAAGAATGTGTTCTACCAATCTATCCCTTCTTTTAGACAAGGTATGCCAGAAATTTCTTTTCTCCCCAATTCTGTTCAGTACCTCCTCATTAGTTACGTGATCCACCCATCTAATCTTCAGCATTCTTCTGTAGCAGCATATTTCAAAAGCCTCAATCATCTTCCTGTCCACGCTGTTTATCGTCCACGTCTCACTCCCATACAAGGCAACACTCCATACAAATGCCTTCAGAAAGGACTTCCTTAGGCTTAAATCAATATTCGATGTTAACAATTTTCTCTTTTTTAAGAATGCTTTTCTACCCATTGCCATTCTGCATTTTATATCATCTGTACTGCGACCATCATTTGTTATTTTACTGCCCAAGTAACAAAACTCATCTACCTCCTTTATCGCTTCGTTTTCCAATCTAATTCCTTCCGCATCATCTGATTTTCTTACACTGCACTCCATTACCCTAGTTTTGCTCTTGTTAATGTTCATCTTATGTGCACCTTTCAGCACACTGTCCATTCCGTTCAATTGCTCTTCCAGGTCCTTTGCTGTGTCTGACAGAATTACTATGTCGTCGGCAAAACGCAATGTTTTTAATTCTTCCCCCTAAACTTTCATTCCTTCGCCAAATTTCTCCTTGCTTTCCTTTATAGCTTGCTCAATGTACAAATTGAATAACATTGGAGAAAGGCTACAACCCTGTGTTACTCCCTTTCCAACCACTGCATCCCTTTCATGCTCTTCAACTCTGACAGCCGCTGTCTGGTTTTTGTACAAGCTGTAAATAACCTTTCGCTCCCTATATTTTACTCCTGCTTGCTTCAGAACTTGAAGGAGTTTATTCCAATCGACATTGTCAAAAGCCTTCTCCAAATCTACAAAAGCTAGAAATGTAGATAAGCCGTAAAGTGAGTATTGCCTCCCGTGTTCCTACATTTCTCCTGAACCTAAACTGATCTTCCCTGAGGTAGGTTTCTAGCAGCTTATATATATTACAGAGGAAAAGGAGACGGCCACAGTGAGAGAAGGGATAGGACAAGTAGTAACTGAAGGGTTTAATAAATAAATAGTCCGGCAACGTCGGGTTGTCAGCCAGTAGTTTGACACATTTGTGGGAGCAGACTGGAGCTGTTGCGGACTTGCGGTGTGCCGTGTGGTTTAGCGGCCACTGCTGCAGGTAGAGTTGTGGTGGGGGGAGGAGGGGGAGGGGGAGGGGGAGGCAGCGGTCCGTGAGTCACGCCGCGGTCAACGCCCCCGCCTCCAGACACTCGCTCCAGCTCCAGCTCCAGACACACTCCAGCCGCCGTACCTGGACTGGCTGCTACCGCCGTTCCATCCAGCACCAGACAAACACGGAGCGCGCGGTTACTCGCCGTGGAGGTTCCAGTCCTCTACATCTACATCTACATGGGATACTCTGCAAATCACATTCAAGTGCCTGGCAGAGGGTTCATTGAACCACAATTATACTATTCATCTACCATTCCATTCTCGAATAGCGCGCGGGAAGAAAGAACACCTGAATCTCTCCGTTCGAGCTCTGATTTCTCTTATTTTATTCTGATGATCATTTCTACTTATGTAAGTGGCAGTCAACAATATATTTTCGCATTCGGAGGAGAATGTTGGCGATTGGAGTTTCGCAAGTAGCCCACGCCGCAGCGATAAGCGCCGTTGTTGTAATGATTCCCATCCCAGATCCTGTATCATTTCCGTAACGCTGTCTCCCCTGTATCGTGACAATACGAAACGAGCTGCCCTTCTTTGGACTCTTTCGATGTCCTCCGTCAAACCCACCTGATAAGGATCCCACACTGGAAAACAATACTCCAAAAATGGACGGACAAGCGTAGTGTATGCAGTTTCTTTAGTAGTTCTGTTGCATCTTTTAAGGGTTCTGCCAATAAAACGCAGTTTCTGCTTCGCCTTTCCCACAACATTATCTACGTGTTCTTTCCAGTTTAAGTCTGAAGTAATAGTAATTCCTAGGTATTTTGTGGAGTTTACGACCTTCACGTCTGATAGATTTATCTTGTAAACAAAGTTTAACGGATTTCTTTTCGTACTGATGTGCACGACTTCACACTTCTCATTATTTAGAGTCAATTGCCAATTTTTACACCATACTGATATTCAGATCATTCTGCAGTTGGTTTTGATCTTCAGATGATTTTACTAGACGGTAAATGACGGCGTCATCTGCAAACAACCTAAGAGAGCTACTTAGATTTTCCCCTAAATCGTTTATGTAAATAAGGAATAGCAGAGGACCAATAACAGTACCCTGTGGAACGCCCGATATCACCGCTGTTTTGGCCGATGCCTTACCATCGATTGCTACGAACTGTGTCCTCTCTGACAAGAAATCCCCTATCCAATTGCAAATTTGGGGCGATATACCATAAGCACGCAATTTCATTAAAAGCCGTTTGTGAGGTACGGTGCCAAAAGCTTTCTGGAAATCAAGAAATACGGAATCGATTTGCGAACCTTTGTCGATAGCACCCATCACTTCGTGTGAATATAGAGCTAGTTGTGTTTCGCATGAACGATATTTTCTAAATCCGTGTTGACCTTGGGTCAATAGATCGTTCTGTTCGAGATAATTCATAATATTTGAATACAGGATATGTCCCCCAAATTGACGTCTGTGAAATAGGCCTGTAGTTTAGTGGGTTACTCCTACTGCCTTTCTTGAATATGCCTCCTTGGGGCATAAGTGTGTTTGTTTGTCCTTAGGTTAGTTTACCTAGGTTTAAGCAGTTTGTAAGCTACGGACTCATGACGACGCGGTTTGGTCCGATAGATTTACAAACATTTGAACATTCTGAACCAGCCAAAAACTAGGACTTCTACACTCCCATACAGGAAGAAATCTGTTAAACTTTGTCTACAAGATAAATCAATCAAAAGTGAAGGCCGTAAACTCCACTAAATACCTAGGAATTACTATTACTTCAGACGTAAACTGGAAAGAACACGTAGGTAGCGTCGGGGGAAAGCGAACCAGAAAATGTTTCATTGGCAGAACCCTTAAAATATGCAACAGAACTACTACAGAAACTGCATACACTACGCTTGTCCGTCCATTTTTTGGAGTGTTGCAGTCCAGTGTGGGATCCTTACCAGATGAGTTTGACGGAGGACATCGAAAGAGTCCAAAGAAGGGCAGCTCGTATCTTATTGTCACGATGCAGGGGAGACAGCGTCACGGAAATGATACAGGATCTGGCATGGGAACCATTACAACAACGGCGCTTATCGCTGCGGCGTGGGCTACTTACGAAACTCCAATCGCCAACATTCTCCTCCGAATGCCCCCGAAACATTGAAGGGTTGTAGCACCCAAACTAACAGTGATAGGAATGTATTTTAAATTGATTTGGGCGCAGCTGATTTAAACGAATCCAATGCCCGTTAGAGAAAAAAAAACTATTGTGCCATTTAAAAAATTATATCTTTGCGCTGTAACTCTTTGGAAAATGATACAATAAACTATGTTCATAGCTCCGCAGAAAGTGTAACATTTCTTGTGTTGACCTACCGCATTAAAATTTCCCGTCACCTATTATTTTATAAGTTACAGAGAGAAACACACTGAAACACCCATGTATATAATATGTATTTACATAATAATGATACAATTTAGTGCAGAGACCAGAAGATGATGTCAGTGAACATCGAAACCGGTCTTCTGTCATAAATAAAGACGAAATACCGCGATCCTGGCATTTCATTATTTACAAACTACGAGTAGACTTTGTTTATCGAGAGACTACGTACACATGGTGTAAACAAACACAGAGAAATCGCTTATCACCAGCTCTAGCACACATGTATACACTCATGATCTTCCCCTCTTGGAAGCACTTAGGTATTACCTGTCTTATGACTGTGTTACTGTAAACGAAACCGCTCTGTCAAAGACTGATCCGTACCAAAAGGTTGGAAAGTTGCACAGGTCACACCTATATTCAAGAAAGCCAGTAGGAGTAACCCACTAAACTACAGGCCTGTTTCATTGACGTCAATTAGCAGCAGGGTTTTGGAACATATCCTGTATTCAAAGATTATCAATTATCTCGTACAGAATGATCTTTTGGCCCAAGGTCAACACGGATTTAGGAAATATCGTTCATGCAAAACACAACTACCTCTTTACTTACGCAAAGTGATGGGTGCTATCGAAAAGGCTTCGCAAATTGATTCCGTATTTCTTGATTTCCAGAAGGCTTTTAATACCGTACCTCACAAATGGCTTTTAATCAAATTGCGTGGTTATGGTATACCGCCCCAAATTTGCGACTGCATAGGGGATTCCTGTCAGAGAGGACACAGTTCGTAGTAATCGATGGTAAGGCATCCACTAAAACAGAGGTGATATCGGGCGTTCCACAGGGTACTATTATTGGTCCTCTGTTGTTCCTTATTTACATAAACGATTTGAGAGAAAATCTAAGTAGCTCTCTTAGGTTGTTTGCAGATGACGCCGTCATTTACCGTCTAGTAAAATCATCTGAAGATCAAAACCAACTACAGAATAAATAAGATATCACTATGGTGTAAAACTTGGCAATTTACTCTAAATAATGAGAAGTGTGAAGTCGTGCACATCAGTACGAAAAGAAATCCGTTAAACTTTGTTTACAAGATAAATCTATCAGAGGTGAAGGTCGTAAACTCCACAAAATATCTAGGGACTATAACATCAGACTTAAACTGGAAGGAACACGTAGATAATGTCGTGGGAAAGGCGAACCAAACACTGCGTTTTATTGCCAGAACTCATAAAACATGCAACAGAACTACAATAGAGACTGTATACACTACGCTTGTCCGTCCATTTTTTGAGTATTGCTGCCCAGTGTGGGATCCTTATCAGGTGGGTTTAACGGAGGACATCGAATGAGTCCAAAGAAGGGCAGCTCGTTTCGTATTGTCACGATACAGGGGAGACAGCGTTACGGAAATGATACAGGATCTGGGATGGGAATCATTACAACAACGGCGCTTATCGCTGCGGCGTGGGCTACTTGCGAAACTCCAGTCGCCAACATTCTCCTCCGAATGCGAAAATATATTGTTGACTCCCACTTACATAGGTAGAAATGATCATCAGAATAAAATACGAGAAATCAGAGCTCGAACGGAGAGATTCAGGTGTTCCTTCTTCCAGCGCGCTATTCGAGAGTGGAATGGGATATAAAATAGAAAAATAGAATAGCGGTGGTTCGATGAACCCTCTGCCAGGCACTTAAATGTGATTTCCAGAGTATCCCATGTAGATGAAAAACTGAAGACAGGCCGTAGGACAGTATTCACCCCAATACAGTCTCCCAAATTCTGAACTTAGCACTAGTAAAATAGAGAGAAAAACCTACAACAGACAAGCTGTTATAATCCCTCGTTTCTATATCGGTTCATTTTTAATTATCTTCGAATCAGTAGTTAACTTCCGTAACGAGAAATAAATTTAGAATTTATATTATCTTATCTCAATACTAGCTGAAAACCCGGCGTTACCCAGGTATTTATTTATTTATTCCTGCCATTTTGGAGGTATATACGCATTTGTATAAGGGCTGTATGTCTGTAAAATCTCTTGTAAGTACAATTAGGACTAAAGAAGTAATAGATCAAAACTTGGAGCGTCATGGGGCGGTTTTCCATGAACGTTACTGTTTATGTGGTCATATCTCATGAGCTACATGTCGTACTGTGATACAATTTGGAAAGTACACTTAACTATGTGTCTATACTGTCTGTAAAATTTCCTGCCGCTACAGTTAGAAGTGCAGAAATTATAAATTGTATCGCCATACCGAGAGCCGTAGTTTTACTCCATAAACAGCGGAAAAGTAGTGAGCGAGAAACTTTTTACCTTTCATCATTTTGCTATGGTTGCTAACGAGAAAAAGTTTAATAAAGGTTTGAAATTATGTTTAAAGTTTGTTGCAAGTCGCTAAGTACTGTCATTCTCATACAGTGTATTTCGAAAGTCTCGCTGCATTATATGGCATTTTTTGCGATTTCTATTGGTTATGACGTAATATCTTTTGAGCCATGTGTCGTATGTGAATCTTAACCATGCAGAAATTGTTACATCACGGCAAGGAATGTGTGTAGCAAATTTGGTTGAAATCGGTCCAATGGTTTAGGAGAAAATGAGCAGCATTGTCGCAAAATGCAGCAGTTTTTCGCGCATCTCATTGTTTATGACGTCGTATCTCGTGAACTATATATCGTATGTGATTCTTACACTTAGGGCGACCTTCCTCGTGGATTGAAGCTTACGTCTACAAAATTTCATAAAGATTGGAACAAAACTGTAGATTTGTATGCTATATATATTAGATTTATGAAAACTGAGGAGTTTGTGCCTATATTTCACTCTGCAGCCAAAACTACACACCGCAAACGAATAGTGGTTGTGTGTGCTAGTAGGTGTGAGTCTCCTATTGTGCACTGTGGTGGTAGAGGGTTGATAACGATAAGGGGGTGGAAGATACGGGAGTTGAAAGTTACCGACTTATATGAAATTCTATGTGTGGATGACAATATTTTGATCTTCAGCAAAAACTACACAATGGAGACGAACGATCTCTCTGTGTTGTTGTAGTACAAAGTCTCCCGTTGTACACCATACCAGTTCCGTGTCGATAGCTGTAAGAGGGTGGAAGACATAGTGGTTGAAAGTCGTCAGCTTATAGAAAATTCCGACTGAAGACCAGCGATGACTTTTGACACTATAATAGCAAAGAGGTTATATACAGCGAAACGTGATGCACATTCTTCACTTGTTTTTCTGCAACAAGCGTACGAATAAAGGAAAATAAGTACATATTGCAGTTTCAAAAGTACAACTACCAAGAAAGATGCCAAAGCGCTAGAAAGAAATTTCTGTTCTCGATCCGTTTCTAAAAGACAGAAAATGGCGTTGAAAAGTGAATCTACAGACGATACAGACTTGAAATTTGTAGACGTTGTTTATCTTACTCTGTGGGCATCAGCGATTTATTGATATTCCGATCTCTAAGGGGGTGAACTAGGGAATGAACGGTTTCTTGAATATTCGTTGCTATTAAGGTAATTTTGAATCAAGAAATACAAAACTTATTTCTGATTGGAGTTTTAAAAACAGGTGTTTTGTTATTTTTGGAAATTTCGGTGTCACTACTGTGTTGTAATACTTTATTTCAAAATTTGTTGATAAGCACTTTTTTGTTGTAAGTATTCGTATTTCTACTGCTACGTCTTTCCATGTTTTGTATCCTCCCTTCTACAGCTGGTTTTTGTGAACAATTTTTTTTTTTCTTTTTGGTAATTGTGTTTTTCAAATATTTCGGACAAGAAATACGTTAGTCATACCAAAAAAAGGCCAATTGTAACGTTATTTTAATTGCATGTAAACTGTTCATCTGACGCTAAAATTGAATAACCGAATTTGTAGAGGACAAGATTCTCTACAGCTTTGTTCCCTTGTGTTTTTTTCATATCTCGTATCGTTTGAGAGATATTTGCAAAAATAACGGAGTTTTGACACCCTCCACTAAATTAACGAAAACCAGCCGTTCGGAGATGTCACGTGACATTCCTCGCCCAGAACTGTCTCTGATTTGATGATTTTCTTATTGTAACTTACACGTTGTCATTTCAAAGCAATGGCGCACTGAAGAATTAACAAAAAGACGTCGTTCTTCGTACGATAAATGATAATCTAGTGTCTACAAATGCCATATTAGTATAGTATCAGATTAAAGAACCCAATTCCTAACTGTTAGCTGTAGCGTACTGGGCAATCTGTTGGACAGTGGTTCAGAATTTCTGCAAGGGTTTCAGACACTCTTGTTAATTAATTTATTATTATTTTGGTCCAAAATGTTCGCAAAAACTTATAAAACCACAAATCTATAGTGGGCCGTAAAACACGTCAGTGCGATTTTTTTTTTTTTTTTTTTTTTTTTTTTTGAGGTTTACCAGAGATGTAAGTTAGTTTCTAGGAGTCTACTGAAGGTGAATTTTGTGTGGATTTAATCCAGATGTCGTTTTTTGGTGTGCTTGTTGATTATAATTACGTCCCAAAATACCGCTGAAGAGTGGTGATAGGGGGTTTTGAAGGATGAATCCTCATCTTATGAGTAGGTGAGTGGACGAGTTTGCTGCCTGACAGAAGGATTTTTGTGTTATGAATTCATAGATGGTGGGATGCCCTAGTTATATGCGGATTTCCTCATTACTAGTGTACCAGTCTGCATCTGAGATGATCCGTAACGTTTTGTTTTCAACTACCTCTATTTTGGAGAGGTTGGAATCAGCTGCCACATTGTAGATCTTTGATTCATAAAGTAGAGGAATCCTCAGAAACTTGTCACATTTTATACTGGAAATAACTTTGAATTTGGAAGAAAATCGTGCCCCAAAGAACTGACTATGAGTATACTTAATGTAAGCGTAGTAGGCAAACATACTTCATCGACGGATGCCGGATTTTTTTTGTGTTCATTATGAATTTCCACAGCTTCCATTTAACAGTAAGAAATTACACCCCGCAAACTGATCACGGTAGGAAATAGCACTAGATATAGTCCCAAAAGTATCTTTCGTGCACATGTCACTAATGTTTTCCCTCGAAAATTAAGTAACTGTAACTCAAAGAACTCTTTCAAGTTCTGATGCAAGCAGGAGTAAAATATAGGGAGCGTGAGGTTATTTAGGACTTGTACAAAAAGCAGACGGCAGTTGTCAGAGTTGAAGGGCATAAAAGGGATGCAGTGGTTGGGAAGGGAGTAAGACAGGGTTGTAGCCTTTCTCCAATGTTATTCAATTTGTATATTAAGCAAGCTATAAATGAAAGCAAGGAGAAATTTTGAGAAGGAACTAAAGTTCAGGGTGAAGAGTTAAAAAAAATTGCGTTTTGCCGACGACATAGTAATTCTGTCAGAGGCAGCAAAGGACCTGGAAGAGCAGTTGAACGGAATGGACAGTGTGCTGAAAGGTGCATATAAGATGAACATTAACAAGAGCAAAACTAGGGTAATGGAGTGCAGTCTAAGAAAATCAGGTGATGCTGAAGGAATTAGATTAGGTAACGAAGCAATAAAGGAGGTAGATGAGTTTTGTTACTTGGGCAGTAAAATAACAAATGATGGTCGCAGTACAGAGGATATAAAATGCAGAATGGCAATGGAAAGAAAAGATTTCTTGAAAAAGAGAAATTTGTTAACATCGAATATTGATTTAAGCCTAAGGAAGTCCTTTCTGAAGGCATTTGTGTGGAGTGTTGCCTTGTATGGGAGTGAGACATGGACGATAAACAGTGCGGACAGGAAGAGGATAGAGGCTTTTGAAATGTGGTACTACAGAAGAATGCTGAAGATTAGGTGGGTGGATCGCGTAACTCATGAGGAGGTACTGAACAGAATTGGGGAGAAAAAAAAAGTTCAAATGTTTGTTAAGCTTATGGGACTTAACTACGGCGTCATCAGTCCCTAAACTTACAAACTACTTATGAACTACTTACGAACTAGGACGGCACAAATATCCATGCCCGAGGGTGGATTCGAACCCCCGACTGTAGTGGCCGTGCTGACCCTGACTGGAGCGCCTCAGTCACCTCGGCCAACGCGGCCGGCAATTGGGGAGAAAAGGAATTTCTGGCATACCTTGACTAAACAGAGCCTGGATATCGACATATGAAAGATAACATTGTCGGTGGCTGCCTTAAAACATCTCCCAGGCGCTGCATGGTGCGCACGAGGTAGGACCACGCTTAAGAGATGTAAGCGGCCCCACTGCCGAACCTGGGAGCTGTTTAGGAAGCCACCGACAATGTTATCTTTCATATTTCGAAATTCAGGCTCTGTTTTGCATTCACACGTTGGCTACACCAGAACTTAGAACGCCTTATGTCCGGACTACAAAATATAATCTGATGATGCCTATTCTAGGCGAAACGCGTAATCTATATATATATAAATGTGAATGTCTGTTAGGTGTACGTTTATCACGTCTGAACCACAAGACGCAGAGACTTAAAAATTCGTACAGTTACTAATCTATACCTGAGAAAGCTTTTAGGCACGATTTTATAGCGATCTGATAGATATTTAGTAATTTGAAGAATATAACGCGAAATGCGGAACAATAATCACTCTTTCAAAATTATATTTACTCTTTGAAAATGGTTTTATTGGTTGCATTGTTGCTTGAGGGTTGATAATGATTAAAGGGTGGAGTATATTGGGATGGAAAGTTATCGGTGTATATAAAATTCTACGTATGTGTGTGTGTGTGTTAATATTTCGCTCTGCAGCGGAAACTACAGAACGCAAACGAATGGTCTGTGTGTAATTGTTGTCCGAAGTCTCCCGTTGTACACCATAGCAGTTCCATGCTATAAGGGGGTGGAAGATATGGTGGTTGAAAGTCGTCAAATTATAAAAACATTCGGACTGAAGGCCAGCGATGACGTTTGCGACTCTATAGCAAGGAGGTTACATACAGCGAAACGTGATGCCACAGACCATATGTTTGGCCTACGCGTGCTACAATGTCTTCAGCTCTTTGTCTGTATGGATAAGCATACGAATAAGGAAATATGAGAATAAATAAATAAATCAATAAAAAAGAAATTTCTTTTATTACATCTCTTTAAAAAAATCGATTTGACGTTTCGCGCATTACATCAAGTGATCGATCTGTGATATTATTACAATCATTATTGTTGAATTTCGTGATTGGATTCTTCAAAACGAGTGCATTTTTACGTGTGATTTCTTATTTCTTATATAGTCTCTGATAAATGTAACATGTTTTCAGAAAAAAGGAGATGGACAGAGAGAGAGAGTGGATAGGAATAGTACTAACTCAAGGCTCGAATAAATAAATAAATAAATAAATACCCGGACAACGCAGGGTTTTCAGCAAGTTAACAAATAAAAATCTGCAACCAAGGCTGTTTGCATATATCACCAAATATTTGGTTCTTTCCTTACTTTTTGTTACTACAGCAAACGGATTCGGTACTCGACCGGGACCTTACTCACGCCCCAATTATTTACCTGAGTATGGTGCCAGTTGAGTGCCGAATCTGGTTGCTATGGCAATAAGAAGATAAAAAAACAGCATCAAGAGGTGGCGCCGCGGCGGAGTGGCCGAGCGCATTGAGGCGCTATGCTCCGATGCGCGAGGGCGCTCCCCGTCGGGAGTTCGAATCCCATTCGGGCATGGATGTTTGAGCTGTCTTTAGTGTAAGCTAGTTCACAGGTAGTTTGTAAGTTTAGGGACTGATGACCTCGCAGTTAAGTACCATAAGCTTAACAGACATTTGAACATTATAGATAACAGTCTAGAGCGCAATAATTTCTTTTAGACAATCTTCAAGAATTTTGACTCCATCCATGTTGTGGAGCTGGCAGGTAACTTCTCGCACTGCAGTGACGCACTGGAAGGCTCCGAGTTACAGAGATTCCAACTTCTGAATACGGCAAATAGTAATGAGACGTAATATGCATGAGTGGGGAGGGTGGCGGGAGGGGGGGGGGGGGTTGTTTGAAGGGTTCCAAGGAGAGTAAGTGAATACAAAATGATCAAAATTGTGAAGCCAGTTTTGTAAGTATGTAGATGATATATGGGCAGCATATTACTACATCATTGTGATGTGTAAGGCAGGAATATGTAAGGGTGGGGAGAGGTAAAGCAAAACTTTTCTTCCTCAGAACCGAACATATTAGATTTGGTGATTTCCAGAGATATGTAGAAGAATCATTAAAACTTGCTCACAACCACAAGATAACGTAAAATCATAACTTACAGAAACTGTGCAGCTTTAAGATATGTCAGTGAGTGTGCAGGTTACGGAAGGTACGAGTCAAGTGACGTGACGCATTTTCATTGGCTGCTGCTGGATACAAAAATGGCGCGCCTTTGTGGATTTCTCCCGTATGCCGTACTGCGTAGTTTTCGGGTTCGTATAAGTTACTGTCAGCACTGGTGATTTCCACAAGAACATGCACGAAGATGCTGCTCAGAACCACTTTATTTTTGTCGATGACGTCACACGATCGAAATCAAAGTTCAAATGTTCAAATGTTTGTAAAGCTTATGGGACTTAACTACGGGGTCATCAGTCCCTAAACTTACAAACTACTTATCAACTACTTACGAACTAGGACGGCACAAATATCCATGCCCGAGAGGGGATTCGAACCCCCGACCGTAGTGGCCGTGCAAACCGTGACTGAAGCGCCTCAGTCTCCTCGGCCACCGCGGCCGGCCCGAAATCAAAGGCAAACGAGTTTTGCCGACGGAAAACAAATGACCGATTTGTTATTTAAACCTGAAAATGGGAATCCGAACCACTCCAATCGTAAACTCCTAACTGTAAACAATTTTCGTAACAATTTCGATTAAATCGTAATGGCTGGAACGTCTGCAGTTACCTGCCAGCTCGACAACATCGATGGAGTTAATATTCCTGAAGGTGGTCTAAAATAAGACCGAAAACTAGTATAATAAAATAAATTATTGAACTTTGGACTGCTATCTATATATATATTAATTTAAATAAAACTGCTGTTGCCCAAAAAAAAGTGAAAGAAATATGTTCCCGAAAAATATGTAAACATTTGAACATCTTTGAACAAGAGGTGGCAGCGGAGTAGTGCGACACCCGTGCGGCAAGCCGTGTTCAAATGTTTCAAATGTTTGTAGAGTCTATGGGACTTAACTACGGGGTCATCAGTCCCTAAACTTACAAACTGCTTGTGAACTAGCTACAATTAAGGACGGCACAAATATCCATGCCCGAGGGGGGATTCGAGCCCCCGACCGTAGTGGCCGTGCAGACCGTGACTGGAGCGCCTCAGTCCCCTCGGCCACCGCGGCCGGCGCAAGCCGTGTCCCGGGCTGCGCGCCTTGGGTCTTTACGGCGCAGACGTGACTCGAGAGCACGCCTCGGCACGGCTCGGCTCAGACGGCCACCTGCGCACCTCACGTCCGCACGCGTCGGCGGCCGCGGGGGCGGTGCGTAGCCTGAGGCGAGCGCGCTTCCTGCCACACTCTGGACTCACAACGGACAGCGCAGTGGACACTTGCACAGCTCACTCCCATATTCACAACAGCCAACACGACTGAGCCCCAACATTACACGTCAAAAATGTTCAAATGTTTGTAGAACTTATGGGACTTAACTACGGCGTCATCAGTCCCTAAGCTTACAAACTACTTATCAACTAGCTAATACTAAGGACGGCACAAACATCCATCCCGAGGGGGGATTCGAACCCCCGACCGTAGTGGCCGTGCAGACCGTGACTGGGGCGCTTCAGTCCCCTCGGCCACCGCGGCCGGCCATTTCAAGTCCGTGCCATTCACATCACTTTGCAGCAGCATTTTACAACAGGTGTTGACGTAGTGGTCTTCACTCCGGAGACTGGTTCGATGCAGCTCTCCACCCTACTCCATCCTGAGCAAGCCTCTTCAACTCCACGTAAGAATGGCAACCTACATCGCTCTGAATCTTGGTCTTCCTCTGCGATTTTTACCCCACACACTTCCCTCCAACGCTAAATTCACAATTCCTTGATGTCTAAGGATGTCTCCTACCAATCCATCCCTCCTTTTAGTCAAGGTATGCAAAAAATTCCTTTTCTCCCCAATTCTGTTCAGTACCTCCTCATTAGTTACGCGATCCACCCACCTAATCTTCAGCATTCTTCTGTAGCACCACATTTCAAAAGCCTCTATTATCTTCCTGTCCGCACTGTTTATCGTCCATGTCTCACTCCCATACAAGGCAACACTCCATACAAATGCCTTCAGAAAGGACATCCTTAGGCTTAAATCAATATTCGATGTTAACAAATTTCTGTTTTTCAAGAACGCTTTTCTACCCATTGCCATTCTGCATTTTATATCCTCTGTACTGCGACCATCATTTCTTATTTTACTGCCCAAGTAACAAAACTCATCTACCTCCTTTATTGTTTCGTTACCTAATCTAATTCCTTCAGCATCACGTGATTTTCCTAGACTGCATCCCTAGTTTGCTCTTGTTAATGTTCATCTTATATGCACCTTTCAGCACACTGTCCATTCCGTTCAATTGCTCTTCCAGGTCCTTTGCTCTCTCTGACAGAATTACTGTCGTCGGCAAAACGCGAGGTTTTTAATTATTCACCGTCAACTTTAATTCCTTCTCCAAATTTCTCCTTGCTTTCCTTTACAGCTTGCTCAATGTACAAATTGAATAACAATGGAGAAAGGCTACAACCCTGTCTCACTCCCTTCCCAACCACTGCACCCCTTTCATGCCCTTCAACTCTGACAACCCCTGTCTGGTTTTTGTACAAGCTGTAAATAACCTTACGCTCCCTATATTTTACTCCTGCGTGCTTCAGAACTTGAAAGAGTTTATTCCATATCCAATCAACATTGTCAAAAGCCTTCTCCAAATGTACAAAAGCTAGATAAGTAGATTTGCCTTTTCTTAATCTATCTTCTATGATAAGCCGTAAAGTGAGTATTGTCTCCCTTGTTCCTACATACATACACTGTCCTGAAACACAATGAACTACCTACAAGACAACGACCTATTGACCCATAGTCACCACAGATTCAGAAATTATCGTTCTTGTGAAACTCACCTAGCTCTTTACTCACATGATGTGATGAGTGCTATAGACAAGAGATGTCAAATAGATTCCGTATTTCTAGATTTCCGGAAGGCTTTTGGCACTCTACCTCACATGCATGTTACTCTTTATTTTTGTTTGCAAGTCTCCCTTAATTCTCTTGCATCTAAAATTTAGCAATCTGTTTTCTTAATCTCTATCTACATAAAAGCGAAAGGACACTCACTCACTCACTCACTGACTAAACACGAAATCTCTAAAACTACTTCACCTAAGAAGCTGAAATTTGGTAGGAATGTAGTTTATAGGTAGGAAAAGTCACATAAGAAAGTATTTTGTGATAGCTGCATGACGGAGCATACTTCTACCGACTCACGAAAACTGTATTCTCATTCCGATCTTCACGAAATTTCGCACGCTTGACCTTCAAAACCAGAGGAAGGTCACCGACTACCAAAGTTTCATACGGTGTATGGGGGAGGGTAGTTTGCAACATAAAAAATGGATTCCTAAATTTTTTTCTCGCCAAAAACCAACAACTGTGTCGTTCTCCTACCGTTAGGTGAAAAACTGAACTAGATGTAACACAAAAATACAGCAATAAAGTCCTCGAGAAAGGAGTTATAGCTCCGAATCGCGTCGGAGAGTAAAAACAATAAAATTATTGTGACTGAAGACGGGTTATTATTATTATAATACTAGCTTAACGCCCGTTGCTTCGCATGCGTAGGCTGGTTGGTCTGCACCAGCTGTTTCTCACTCTTAATATAAATTTTCATAGATGTAGCCTAAGTGCTATCATAATGAAATGTTGTGATACTACTGGTAGCCGCGGCAGAATGGCCGTGCGTATTGAGGCGCCTTGCTGCGGTGCGCGCTGCTGTTCGCCGTCGGGGGTTCCCTCGGGCATGAGTGTTTGTGTTGTCCTTAGCATAAGTTAGTCTAACTTAGTTTCATTAGTTTGTAAGCCATAGGGAGTGATGTCCTCGTAGTTAAGTCTCTTAAGATTTGCTTGAACAGGCTTAGTAGCAACGTATTTTCAAAAAATGTTTCATCCCCTATTTCACCCCCTAAATGATTAATTTTCTGAAAATACCGAAACGCGTGTCTTTTTAATACTGACCAAGAAATACCAATTTATGTGGCTGTAGCTTCAAAATTGCTTTAATAGGAAAAGATTTTCGAAAAACATCCCTTCTCCAATTTAACCCCATTGATGGTTGAATTTCCAAAAATACCGAAACAAGTGTCTTTTACATTCGAACCCCGAATCCAAAACCGAAAATTTGTAGTACTAACTTCAAAATTGCCTAAGTAGCAACAGATTTTGGAAAAACGTCCCCTCTCCAATTTAACGCCCTTTATGATTGAATTTCTAAAAATAGCGAAACACGTATTTTTTTAAATTCTGACCAACAATACAAATATCAATTTTTGCAGCTCTAGCTTCAAAATTGTTTAAATAGCAACGTATTTCCAAAAAGAATTTTTCGTTCCCTATTTTACCCTCTTACTTGCTGAATTTCCAAAAATACTGAAACTCGTGCCCTTTTTTTTATTTTTTTATCCTGACCAAGATTCCATATCCGAAATTTCGTTGTTGTAAATAATTTTTTTGCGTTCCCTATTTTACCGCATTATTGGTTGTATTTCAAAAAATGCCGGAACACATGTCTTTTAAATTCGAACCCTGAATTAAAATCCCAAATTTTGTAGTTCTAGCTTCAAAATTGCCTAAATAGCAACGTATTTTTAAGAAACGTTTCAACCGTATTTCAGCCCCTTATGGACGGAATATAGAAAAATTGATTCTTAAATGACGCCTACAGAGTGAGATTAATAGCCTCCACAAATTTCAAGTTTCTATCTCCAGTGGTTTGGGCTGGGCGATGATTCAGTCAGTCAGTCAGTGAATCGGGACACTTCCTTTTAAATAACGTACATGTGCCAAATAAGGCCTAGTTGCTAATAAGGCCCACTCTCATTTTCTAGGACAGGAAGTTTGAAAACCGCGCTACATGTCGTTAGTGATGATAGCTTGTGACGTCTAGTGGCCGAGGCGACAGAGAACTGCTTCCGCAGCCGCTCTCGTGCCGGTCATTGTTCTTTCAATTGTGCCAAGAAAACGCTTCTATTTAAACAATAAACACAGAAGCGTTTTAAAAGGGCTGTTCCCAATAAGGCCCATCATCCTATAGATATTATAAATGCGAAAGTTTCTATGTTTGTTACCGCATCACGCTAAAACTACAGCACTGATTTTGATGAAATTTCATATACAGATTTCTTATATCTTGGATTAGGACATAGGCTACTTTTCAAAATGTTTATTAAAAGTTATTTATTTGAAATATATCCACAGAAATACGTAACGGTTGTAAGAAGCTTCTAATATAACAGCAGAAGCGCATTGTACGGTATGTCATGTTTAGCTGCGGGGGTTAACGCGTCTTGTAATATACTTCTGTTATAATGGGCAATGGTTCGGATCCTGCTATAGTGTATTTTTTTTACTTTGTTATTCTTATCTTTTTTACTTTCGAATATACAAAAAGATTCTGGGATACTGCCAAAACGGCTTAACTGATATATAATTACATACAGAAGAAATCTGAATGTTGGCGTTTATGCCGCATTCATTTTCATTTGTTGTAACAAATGAAGGAAGTATGTATGTAAATTGAAGACTTTAAATAAAATATGCTCTAAGTACCATGGCAAGAAAAAACATTGAAGTTTTGTGTAGAATGGGATCTAGATACCAAGCCCTATTTTGTGTACAAAGCGCGAACTGCCACGTATAAATAGCGTACGTAAACTGCAACGAAAGTAGTAGCAAATGCACTCAACAGATGGCAGGCGGTACGCTGCAGTTAACATATGAAACGGTATAGATGTTCGAACATTGTGATGTTATCGTAATTCTTTAAAATTGTATTCTCTTTGGATTTCAATGAATAATAGTTTCTTTGGCGATTTCGATTATTTATAGCATTCGAACGTTTGCATTTAGTTCTTTTGTTGGTTCGCTTTGCATTTGTAGGATCTCAACAGTTCCTTTCTCCGTTAGATGTCTTCTTTATCTCTTTACTTTTCTGCGTTAGGTTTGTTTATTTCTTTACAGTTCTCCGTTAGGTTTGCTGTTTATTTTGTTCCTTTACTTGGCATTTGTTTTCGATTACTGTATTGTTGTAATTGTAGTTACTTACTGTCAGGGGTGCCATCCCACAAGTTGGAGCTGAAGGTGGGTGTGCCTGTTTTATTGATGCGTAACTTGGATGCACCACGATTGGGCAATGGCACCAGGTTACGCATCACGGACCTGAGAAGGCATATCGTGCAGGCCACCATCATCACCGGTGGAGCCAAGAGAGAGACTGCATTAATACCACGAATTCCCATCATCCCAACAAACTTGCCATTCCAGGTTAACCGGTTACAGTTTCCATTGAAAGTGGCCTTCTCGATTACTATAAACAAGAGTCATGGACAAACAATAAAAGCCGCAGGTATTCATGTGGCCACCCCATGTTTCTCGCACGAACAGCTCTACGTAGGCTGCTCCCGTGTATCGAGAGCTAGAAATCTCTACGTATACTCTGAGAACAAGAAGTCTCGAAACGTCGTTTACAGGGTCGTATTGCAATAGATTTTTGGCTCTCCATCCGTTCCAAGACAATTATATATTCCGTGCTAACAATGTCGCAAACAGTCATGTAATTATTTATGCTCTTTCTTGGAACTTTAATAGAACCGCGGGTAACACCGCGGGGAGCAGCTAGTAGAAAATATAATGATTAGACTTGTGTTCCAATTAACTTACGATAAGGAAACTTACTGCTGTCAGAACAATGTTGGTTGCTGATTAAATTTAATAATCTGAAGAGTTAAGAGTTAATAACCAGTAAGTTACCAACAGTACTGTATGACGCGACTCAAAAAAAAAAAAAAAAAAAAAAAAAAAAAAAAAAAAAAAAAATTATACATATACTTTTTAAAATATATAATTATAAAATTCTATGTACTATCTCATTGCACTGATGTCTAAAATAAAATTACATCACAACTCTGGCAGTGTATTCCAACAGTTTTCTTGCTATTTACGTGCCCCAGGATGTTGATAAGAACTAGCTGTCGCTACGGGCAATATTAGGAACGGGATCTCCTAACAAAGCCCACTTGCAGGGGTTAAACATTTTCTTTAAAATGATCGAATTAATTACGTAAACGATCCATTTTAATATATTTTTGAACTGAACATAGTTCTAGGATGTTGCTTGTACGATCTCGGGATACTACCACTTACGCATACTGCATACGGAATTCCTAAAGGTTAGGTCGGCCATATCTGGTTGACGTACCTCATAGAGAAACCGCTAACCTGCAAGCAGTGGCGGACTAAGGCTGTTGGAGGCCGGGGCGGCGACGAAACAAAATGAGTCCCCCCCTCGCCCTCCGTCCACTTGGAAATACATGCATTACTATCATCATCATCATAATCGTCATCATCATCATCATCATCATCATCATCATCATCATCATTAGAGACTGATTATGCCTTTCAGCGTTTAGTCTGGAGCATAGTACCTCTGATAAAATTCCTCCATGATCCCCTATTCAATGCTAACATTGATGCCTCGTCTGATGTTACGCCTTTTACTTCAAAATCATTCTGCGCCGAATCTAAGTACTTTCTTCTTGGTCTACCTCGACTCCTCTTACCCTCCGCTGCCGAGCTCATGAGTCTCTTAGGTAACCTTGCTTCTCCCATGCGTGCAACATGACCCCACCATCTCAGTCTGTTCGCTCTAACTGCTTCATCTACGATGTTCATTCCCAGCTTTTCTTTTATTTCCTCATTATGGACACCCTCCTGCCATTGTTCCCATCTATTAACACCTGCAATCATTCTTGCTACTTTCGTATCTGTAACCTCTACCTTATGAATAAGGTAACCTGTATCCACCCAACTTCCACTCCCATACAACAAAGTTGGTCGAAAGATAGAGCGGTGCACTGCTAACTTAGTCTTGGTACTGACTTCCTTCTTGCAGAAGAGAGTAGATCTTAGCTGAGCACTCGCTGCATTAGCTTTGCTGCACCTCGATTCCAGTTCTTTCGCTATGTTGCCATCCTGTGAGAAAATACATCCCAGGTACTTGAAACTGTCTACCTGTTCTAACGTTGTTCCTCCTATTTGGTACTCAATCTGTTTGAATCTCTTTCCCACAGACATTACATTCTGAAAAAATAGCTTTCGAGATTTGGAGACCTCAGCAGAACGAGATGCCAAGAACGCTCAAAAAAAAAAAAAAAAAAAAAAAAAAAAAAAAAAAAAAAAAAAAAAAAAAAAAACCCGGAGGCCCAGGGCGGTCCGCCCCCTCCCCTTAGTCCGCCACTGCCTGCAAAGTTAGTTTTTTTTTTTTTTTTTTTGTTTCTTCTCCCTGGACGTAATTCCCTCTCCGACTGTACTCCCCCAAAATGATGGAGTGTGTCCCCGTCTGGTGGTCAGCCATGAGCCGGTATGGGGAGCTGGCCAGCTCAGCTCGGCAGCGGTGACGGATGACTCAGGGCAGACACCTGCTAGCATAGCCCGGCTGACCGACTGCCGCCTTATCTGGGCCGAGGATTAGCCGCAGCACGGCTATCGCTATCAGCAGCACGTTTCATAACACGCGTCGCGCTCCACACGTCACAATCCTGGCACTCCCAGGCACACAATTATTCACGCTCCGACACTCACATACAATCAGTCGACTTTATTTGTTGTTGTTGTTGTCGTCTTCAGTCCGCAGACTGGTTTGATGCAGCTCTCCACGCTACCCTGTCCTGTGCAAGTCTCTTCATCTGAGAATACGTACGGCAGCCTACATCCTTTTGAATCTTACTATATTCGTCCCTCGGTCTCCCTCTACGATTTTTACCCCGCACGCTTCCTTCTAATACTAAGTTAATATTCCTTGATGTCTCAGAATGTGTCCAATCAATCTATCCCGTCTCTTAGGATATGGCAGAAACTACTTTTCTCCATGATTCGGTTAAGCACCTCCTCATTAGTTACATGATCTGCCCATCTAATTTCCACATTTCAAAAGCTTCTACAGCAGAACCTCTCAAACTCGATTCCCGAAAATTCGACATTCCGTAAAACTCGACAGGGCTGGTGAATTAATAATTTTTTTTTTACTCCGCCCATAACGTAAAGCTTTCCATCAGTACATAGGCCGCCCGAGAGCGCTAGAGACTCAGACTAGGTTACTGGGTTTTCTAAGTCGTTCAACGCACCCTTCACCTGACCAGCTGTGGCGGGCTATTGCTTGCACACGTTCGGGGATTCCTGTGGCCACTTTCCTTATCGTGAGGCCGCGCGTTGACTTGGGATTCCCGGGCAGGTCATAAACTACCCTCGCTACACTGTCGTCACTGGGCGTTCAGTTTAGTGTTTGCTGAGACACAATTGTGGTCAGTTGCTTTTGTTCGACAGTGGTTGACAATTGTTTAAAAGAGTTTTGTGCTGGAATATAGAGCGACAGTATGGCGGAGGAGGACACAAGTGTCAGTGTCAATGGGAGCAAAGTTTGGTGCACTAAAGAGACTTGAGCGTGGTGAAACAGTAAATAAAATAGCGTTGGACTTGAACATCGGTAGGTCTACAGTGCTCAGTTGGAAGAAAAAGAAATCTGAAATTGAATTGTGGTGTTCGAAAAGACAGCGTACAGAATCTATCATGGAAGGAAAAACAATGAGAAGTGCAGAGTTCGAAAAAGTCAGCGAAACCCTTTACCAATGGTTCCTTGTGCACGGGAAGAAGGGAATGCCTATGTCTGGACCCATCCTGCAAGAGAAAGCTCTTCAGCTTGAGACCATAACACTCATTCGTTCTTGGAGGAAACTTCTAGCTCACGCAGGCAATGATTTATCGTGTGACAATGGAATCAATTCTGAAAATTGAACTCATGAAAAAAAAAAATCCCAGGGTGTGAAGAGACTTCAAGCAATGATGTCAATGAATGGATTGATCTCGACGGAGCATCAGAACCATTAGGAGAAGATGAAATCATCGCAGCTGTCAAAGGGCGTGATGTAGAAGGGGACGATTCGGAAGAAGAAGAGGAAGACGACCATCGACAAGAAAAAAACGTTAGCCACAGTGAGGCTGTGAAATTTATTGAAGGGACATTGCAGTACTTAGAGCAGCAAAATGCGACTGCAGTGGAGGTTCTGTTCCTCAGGCGACTCCGTGATCAAGCTGCAAGACGCCGCGTGGGGACAGGAAAGCAGTCTTCAGTCACAGGGTTTTTCAAACGACTTCAGTAAGCTTTCTTTTACACTTTTCTTCTAGTGCTCAGAAAACTTCCCATAACTAACTGTGATGGACTTTTTATAAGCAGCATAAAAAACTTCAGTAATAATTGTAATGAACACTGTATTTTCAGATTCTACTAGGCCTTTTGTCTCGAAATTATTTTTCATTTTTTGATTATAAGTTATAAATGTTGATTTAAATATATAATTGTATATAATAAATCAATAAATGTACAATTTTAATACTCTAAATAAGCGATTTTATTCAACAACTAGTTATTTTTATTTAAGTTCCCTAAAACTCGAGAACCTCAAAACACGACAACCTTTAAGTCCACATTGTGTCGCGTTTGAGAGGTTCTACTGTATCATCTTTTTATCTGAACTCCTTATCGTCCACGTTTCACTCCCATACAGTGCTACACTCCAGACAAATGTTTTCAGAAAGGACTTCCTAACATTTAAATTAATATTGGATGTCAACAAGTTTCGCTTCTTTGGAAATGCTTTCCTTCCCATAGCCATTTTGCATTTTATATCTTCTTTACTTCGGCCATCAGAAGTTATCTTGCTACCCAAATAACAAAATTCATCTACTACTTTTATTGTCTCATTACCTAATCTAATTCCTTCAGCATCGCCAGATTTTCTGACATAGCATTCCATTACCTTCGTCTTACTCTTTTTTGTTAATGTTTATCTTATATCTTCCTTTCAAGACTGTCCATTCCATTCAATTGCTCTTCCAGAGACTTTGCGGTCTGTGACAATCATCAAACCGCAATGTTTTTATTTCTTCTCCCTGCACTTTAATGCCCTCTCCAAATTTCTCCTTCCATTTCTTCACTGCCTGCTCAATATACAGACTGAACAACATTGGGGAAAGGCTACAACCCTGTCTTACTCCCTTCCCAACCTCTGCGTCCCTTTCTTGCCCTTCGACTCTAATAACCGCTGTCTGGTTTTTCTATAGGTTGAATATAACTCTTCGCCCCTATATTTCACCCCTGATACCTTCTGAATTTGGAAGAGTGTATTCCAGTCGACATTGTCAAAAGCTTTCCCTAAATCTTCAAACGCTAAAAATGTAGGTTTGCCCTTCCTTAGCGTATCTTCTAAGGTAAGTCGTAATGTGAGTATTGCCTCCCGTGTTCCTACATACGTTTTTCCATTAGTCTGTAAATAATTCGTGTTAGTATCTTGTAACCATGACTTTTTAAACTGATAGTTCTGTAATTTTCACACTTCTCTGCACTTGCTTTCTTTGCAATTGGAATTACGATATTCTGCTTGAAGTCGGAGGATACTTACCCTGTCTCATACATCTTGCGTACAAGGTGGAACAATTTTTTATGACTGGCTCTCCTAACGACATCAGCAGTTCAGACGGAATATCATCTACTCCAGGGGCGTTGTTTCTACTCAAATCCTTCGGCGCTCTGTCAAATTCTTCTCGCTATTTTATTTACCGACACTAATAATACAGCTGTAAAGGCCAGTCTACACTACAGTTTAGTTGTTTCATGAGTGCCGTAGTCGCCATACAATGAAAGTTTTGGTAGCTGTAAGAGTTGTGGCGGAGCTATTGTTACTCTGTGTGAAGTCACTGCGTAAAACATAAAAAGAATAAAGAACGTGTTTGGGTTCGTGACTGGATTAAAAAAAAAGTCAGCTCGATTGCTTACCGATCTTGCTGAAAGAAATCGTAATTGAAGACCCTAGAAGCTATTTTAATCAACTTAGAATGTCGCAAGAGCAGTTTACGTTCCTTTTAAACAGAGTTAACAATACACATTCTTAGACATCGGGGAATCGTAAACTTAGCATTGGAGGGAAGTGTGTGGGGTAAAAATCGCAGAGGGAGACCAAGAGACGCTTATAGTAAGCAGATTCAAGTGGACGTGGGTTGCCATTCCTATGAGGAGATGAAAAGGCTTGCTCAGGATAGAGTAGGGTGGAGAGCTGCATCAAACCAGTCTCCGGACTGAAGACCATAACAACAACGATAATGCTCAAAAAAAAAAAAAAAAAAAAAATGTTCAAATGTTTGTAGAACTTACGGGACTTAACTACGGGGTCATCAGTCCCTAAGCTTACAAACTACTTATGAACTAGCTAAGACTAAGGACGGCACAAATATCCATGCCCGAGGGGGGATTCGAACCCCTGACCGTAGTGGCCGTGAAGACCGTGACTGGAGCGCCTCAATCCTCTCGGCCACCGCGGCCGGCAACGATAATGCAATAAAGAAACAAGATACTGTTATGCGTGAAGCATTGTTACCAGAACTGAAATGACAAACTGCACTACGTTTCCTGTCAAGTAGATATTCGTCTCTACAGTACTTGTACAGTGTTCTCGAATCCACAATTGCCATAGTTCGTTTTTATAGGTATTATTAATTGAATGTATTTTAGTCTGCAATTCACTGATCGTCAACCCATCAATATTTAATTCACGAATAATTGCTTCAAGAGCACTAACAGCCGCTGCTTATTCCTGAGATTTTCATCGTTAAAATGGCACAAACACCTATGCATCGCATATATGTTCAAAAACCGTATTATTTCTTCCGTTCCCCCCTTATGCTGTGTTTTGTTCAGTATTGGTCATAACCTAACCTAAAAACACGCGCAATCAGTTTCGCCAAAGTAGAAAGGTGCCGAAACTGATTAGTTTCGCCAACGAGTTGCGAGAACGCCTGCCGCGCATGCGCACTGGCCAGTAGCGCAGTTTCATGAAATCTAGTGGCGTCGTGTAAACTAGCCTTAAAACTAACTCTGTTGTACACTTCACACTATGTAGCGGACTGTGCCATGCCACAGTCTAACATACCAGTCATGAAACTCGAGCGAATTTTTGTTTCCCACCGCGACAGCAGCGCACCAAGCGGCCAGCAGGGGACACTACTGACTTGCCGGTATTTCGTGCGCTGTACGTCGGGCTACTCGTACCGTATATTCGTTTCCGTGAAGCTTTCCGGAACGGGAAACGCTTGTAGCGCAACAGAATGTAGCAACAACCAGGAAAAAAAAACATTCTGCTCAAGAGTTTGCGTTACGATTCACCTCAAAATGGCATATATTTATGTATAATAGTGATTGTTTGACCTATTTAGGAGAAGAAAATGTCTCATAGTGTACATAGACACCTATGTACTGAAGTGGGGATGTCCGAAGGTACGGTAAAGAACGTATCGTATGCGTAAGATATAAAGTAATATTCTGAAGAATATGCTACAATACTCTGAAACCTTAAATTTCAGTAAAAAAAAAAAAAAAAAAACCAGGGGGCTCACGGTCGTTTCGTAAGTGCGTGGCGAGCACGGGGCCCCCAGCTAATGCAGTCTTCCTTCCTTCCTTCTTTACTTCCCGGACTGCATTTTTTTCTCTCTCCTCTCCTTTCCTATCCTCACACCTTCCCCTCCCCACCGGGGGACTGATAACCTCAGTAGTTTAGTCCCCCTAACCCAAACAACCGCGGTGGAGTAGCCGAGCGGTCTCAAGCGTCTCGCTGCGGAGCGCGCGGTTGCCCGCCGTGGAGGTTCGAGTCCTCCCTGGGGCATGGGTGTGTGTGTGTGTTGTCCGTAGGTTAGTTTACCTAGGTTTAAGTACTTTGTAAGCTACGGACTGAAGACCACGCAGTTTAGTCCGATAGATCTACAAACATTTGATTTAACCCAAACACACAACCCCACCCAACTCAACGCCCTCAGTAAAAAATTAAAAGTTCGGAAAATAAGATGAAAACCCTCTATGGACATAGGCAAATATCCAATATCTGTAGAAAATATTGCCGCGGTGGAGTATCCGACACAATATATACACACCGAATACTAAAGAGTACAAAGGAGGAAGAGTTATCGAAAGCACTTTGGGAACAGATTACAGATGCTTTTCGAGAGAGAGGGGATCGGATAACGACGTCTGGGAAAGGTACGAAGCATGCCAAAGTAGGGGATCGCTGCTGAGGGTGAAGTACGGTGGGGCCTTGGTGGGCCCCGTGGCCGCTACGGTAGTCGTGAAGGCCTCAGTAGAACCCCGAAACAACAATGCACTGTACCCAAAGGGGGCAAACAGCAACACAAATAAGACGTTATCAAAGTATTAGCAAGTCGTTTGCTGATAGAAAGTGAAAAACTTATCAGAGTGATAAGCAGGAGACAACGATGGAAAACCTGAAGGAAATTTTGAATTATTTACGTCATAGGAAATTATCTTTTCTTTTATTATGAACTGAAATAAATATTATTTTTAGCATTATAAATGTACAGAAAGTACGAAAAGCTACAGAAGAGGCTCTTATTCATTTCTTTATCTTACTTTCACACTTCATTATATGGTGCAACCTTTGGCCCAAATAGCCGGCCGCGGTGGCCGTGGGGACTGAGGCGCTCCAGTCACACTCTGCACGGCCACTACGGTCGGGGGTTCGAATCCCCCCTCGGGCATGGATATTTGTGCCGTCCTTAGTATAAGGTAGTTGATTAGTAGTTTGTAAGTTTAGGGACTGATGACCCCGTAGTTAAGTCCCATAAGTTTAACAAACATTTGAACATTTTTTTTTTTTTGCCCCAAATAACGGGACAAGAAATACGGCAGCAGACCACCACAAAGTTATGAGCAGACGCAAAAGGAAAAGAATTATCGAAAGGATGAAATTAGACAATCGAATTCGATTGTGGAGTCCACTGCGTAAGCAGTACATTATATACGAGAAGACGAACTTTGAGGACGTCAGTTAGCAGTAGATAGCACTAATAAAAAAAAATTGAAATTAAAAAATGAAATAAAAATAAAATAATATAAATAAAATAAAAATATGAAAAAAATAAAATAAAAAATAAAAAAAATAAAATAGAAATAACATAAATTTACAAAAGCATAGTGGAGAAAGCTAGCCGAGGAAGGCAAATAAGGTGAGAGTATGGATGGGCTGTAAGGGGAAAAGGGAGGCCAAATAAATAAATAAATAAAATAGAGGCAAAGAAAATAAGCGGTCTAAGGTGCCTCGCTGCGGAGCGCGCGGTTGGTCGCCGTCGGAGGTACGAGTCCTCCCTGGGGCATGGGTGACTGTGTTGTCCTTAAGTTAGTTTACCTCAGCTTCAGTAGTTTGTAAACTACGTACTGATGACCACGCAGTTTGGTCCGATAGATTTATAAACATTTGAACATTTTTAGAAAATTTTAAATGTGTTTATTTCAGTCAACAGTTGCAATAAAATTGTTTAATGACATGTTTCGATCACTTGGATCATCTTCAGATCTTATAGTTGCGTCCACAACTCGTCTGGCTGAGTACTAATTTAAAAATAAATTTTAAAATAACATAGTGCAGTTGCGGACATTCTCAAATCGACCATGTCGACTATAATTTTTAGAAAATATTAACAGTAAACTCAAATTTGGGCGTCAGTGGTTATACTCTTCCTTTTTTCCCGGAAATACGCTCGTAAACCTAAAGAGCACAGTTCGTAAACTTTTAACTAAGTTTCCTACGTATTTCAGCTGTGAGTTGGAATTATCTCGTCCGACACAGAACAATAAGAAAGACGAAAGTCGTAGTTTTGCTAACAGTTGTCCTAAAAACTAAAACACAAAAGTAAATGAAAATAAATTGTGTGTCATATGCGTTTACTGTGCAGCTACACGGCTACGCTTCTTAGCCTTGCATTACTTCCGTTTCAATGGGGAAAGCTGCAAAAATATTCGGAGGCACATGTTTCTCCGTGAGTAGGTTATATCTTTCATCGTTCCAAATCATCTGTTTCAGTTCCATTACTGTTTATTTATGCATCATCCGTTTCGTCCGATATCAGACTAAAACCTTTGTATCTAATATAAAATAGTCGTATCGAGAATTACGTAGAAAAGTGTGCGAGAATAAAGTGTTATTCATACGACATATATGACGTAAACAGGCGGTAAAAGGTATTACACCAGTGAGGGTCGCGAATGCTGTATTAGACTAGAGCTGGCTACGGTTTCATGGTTTCGAAACCAGGTTTCGATACACACTACAGTTTCAGGGTTTCAAAACCGGCATCTTTCACGGTTTCGAAACCGTGCGGTTTCATTCCGTTCTGTTTCGGATCACATTCGCGGTCGATTGTCGATAAACTGAAACCGTTTCTTCCTGTCGGTTTCACGGTTTCGTGTCGGTTCCATGATTTCGTGTCGGGTTCACAACACCGGTGTTTCAAACCACTAATGCAGAAACGCGGAACGGACTAATGGTATCGAAATGTGGTGTTTCATTTTACTGAACAGAGTGTCAAATAGTAGTTGACACTCGTGAGTCTACAGCTTATGATTACTGAAATCAAGATTCATTTGCAAGAGACTGCTGTATTCCGAAATGACATAATGCCTGCTTTATAAATGTAAAAGAACAGTAAAACAACGTTCACTATTTGCATTGAAATAACCACTTAAATTCTAGGTTTATCTACCATATTAAAAACACGAGTGGAACTACATTAAAAAAAAAAAAGATACAACATGAAGCCTGAAATGACATTTTTTATACGAACAAGGGTACATCGCATATTTAATCTCGTGTTAAAGAGTTGGTTTCTTACGAGTAAAAACGATGTTACCTACTGTCGTTATAATTTTTCGACTGTCATGTTAAAGGAATTGCGGCGGTGGTGTAACGGTCAAGACGCAGAAGTGGTGAACTTGTCTCTTATTTTATTATTTTTGCAATTCCATAGCATTATTTGTGATTATTTGGTGTGCCCTTTATTCCCTATAATTTATTTAGTATGTATAGAAAGTAGCATTTATGATCCATCACTGTAATATGCGTACCATATTGTAGTTTGTGAGTTCCTAGCGGAGTAAACTTTTACCTACCATACCGGCGGCCTCGTGTGACTATGTTGGCAACATCAACAACACGGGAGAAAATCTTTATCAACATGTTTCGTACAGACCAAGAAGTAAATATATACTCTATAGTTGACAGGTTCTTGTATGTACCCTTGTCTACATAGTGAAAAATATTGACACTACGGTCGGGGGTTCGAATCCCCCCTCGGGCATGGATATTTGTGCCGTCTTTAGTATTAGCTAGTTCATAAGTAGTTTGTAAGTTTAGGGACTGATAACCCCGCAGTTAAGTCCCTTAAGCTTAACAGACATTTGAAAATTTTTTTTGAAAAATATTCACCTCCTAGAACGAGGATTTCAGGATAAACCATACACTGCTTCACGGTTTCATGGTTTCGAAACAGTGTTTCGATACCACAGATTGTACGGTTTCATTAGTTTCGAACCCGTCAGATGTTTCAATTATCCCATCTCTACTACTGTCCAGTGAGTTTGGTATTACATCAACGGCTCGTAAATCCGAGCCTTTCAAAAATTGTCACATGATCACAAGGGTATCAGCGCCCAACACCACCTCAAAGTGTGAATAATGTAGAACACTTTACCAACGATATTTCAGGGTATAAAGTAAATTTTTAGGAACACGCAGAAAACACGGGTGCCTTACAGGAATAATTATTACTACACAGATATAGGTAATTTATTTGCGACAAGAGGAGGTAACGCTTTCTAACACTCTCTTGAAACAGTGGGAATTTGAGATGTATTAGGCGCCCCGTGTAGGGGTCAATGTTACTTAGAATGGCCGACAGATGGCAGGACGAGCGCTGCCTCCGCAACTATGGCCGCCCTTAATTCCTTCTAACAACTACCGAACCACCCAACAGATGTCTCTGCGGTCACGCTACCGTCAGCCTAGGCTAGTCCCTCTTTCTGATGTTTACTTATTTCTTTATTAAGCATATTTAAGCATTAAAAAATACAATCGACGCCGCCATTTCGTTGCATACAGACTCATATGCGTAAATATGCAGTTACGTAAGTGGTAATCATTTTCTCAAAGAGTTTAGACCAATGTTGTTTATCGTGATAACATTTTTACATCTTTTATTAAATTTGTACATTGAGCAAGCTATAAAGGAAAGCAAGGAGAAATTTGGAGAAGGAATTAAAGTTCAGGGTGAAGAATTAAAAACATTGCTTTTTGCCGACGACATTGTAATAATCTCACAGACAGCAAAAGACCTGGAAGAGCAATTGAACGGAATGGACAGTGTGCTGAAAGGTGCATATGAGATGAACATTAACAAAACTAGGGTAATGGAGTGCTGTGTAAGGAAATCAGGTGATGCTGAAGGAATTAGATTGGGAAACGAAGCAATAAAGGAGGTAGATGAGTTTTGTTATTTGGGCAGTAAAATAACAAATGATGGTCGCAGTACATAGGATATAAAATGCAGAATGGCAATGGGTAGAAAAGCGTTCTTGAAAAAGAGAAATTTGTTAACATCGAATATTGATTTAAACCTAAGAAAGTCCTTTCTGAAGGCATTTGTATGGAGTGTTGCCTTGTATGGGAGTGAGACATGGACGATGAACAGTACGGACAGGAAGAGGATTGAGGCTTTTGAAATATGGTGCTACAGGAGAATGCTGAAGATTAGGTGGGTGGATCGCGTAACTAATGAGGAGGTATTGAACAGAATTGGGGAGAAAAGGAATTTCTGGCACACCTCGACTAAAAGAAGGGATAGATTGGTAGGACACATTCTTAGACATCAAGGAATGGTGAATTTAGCGTTGGAGGGAAGTGTGTGGGGTAAAAATCGCAGAGGAATACCAAGAGATGGATACAGTAAGCAGATTCAGACAGATGTAGGTTGCCGTTGTTATGTGGAGATGAAGAGGCTTGCTCAGGATAGGGTATTGTGGAGAGCTGCATCAAACCAGTCTCCGGACTGAAGACTACAACAACATATATATATATATATATATATATATATATATGTGTTCGTTAGTTTCGCTGAACTTGAGAACTGCTGAATAGATTTGGCTAATTTTAGTCTTGAAATATTCGTGTAAGTCCAGGGAAGGTTTAAACGGTGATAAAATATGGAAAAGTTGTGCCGGCCACGGTGACCGAGGGGACTGAGGCTCTCCAGTCACGGTCTGCACGGCCACTACGGTCGGGGGGTCGAATCCCCCTTCTGGCATCGATATTTCTGCCGTCCTTAGTATAAGGTAGTTCGTAAGTAGTTTGTAAGTTTAGGGACTGATGACCCCGTAGTTAAGTGCCATAAGCTATACAAACACTTGATTTTTTGAAAAGTTGTCCGGAAAAGAGGAAAACCTGGAAAAACTGAAACAACTTTTTCCAGTGAGCTATCAATACCGTTCGTCCAATTGAGATAAAATTTTGTACATGCAATGTTTAATGCAAGAGGGAGGTTGGCATCAAATAAAAATTTGGAAAAGTCGCCCGGAAAGTAGGAAATTTGAGGAAAAACCGAAAGCTATTTTTTTCTATGAATAGAAATCAATTGCTACATGGTTGTAAGAGCATCATTTGAGTACCGCTTGATAGGACAAGGATTGTATGAAATAAATTTTGTGGAAAATCTAGCGGAAAATTTGAAGTTTTGAGAAAAACTGAAAGTGCTTTCTTCAATGTGCTCTTGATTGTATTCAACACTATAATTGAATATTTACATTTCTTTCTTTTATTGTTCATTACGGTCTTGGAAAAAGTTTCAGTAAAAAAAAGGGACCGTTAAAAAGAAAAATTCAAACCAAGTTCTTTATTCAATGTTTTTCTACATGTACTCAACATAATAAGTTGAGAACCGTTCATCCGATTGCGATGAAATTTTGATTATTTGACGTTCAACGAGACATAAACGTTCTTATGAACTAAAAATTTGGGAAAGTTACCTGGAAAATTTTAAAATTCACGAGAAACTGAAAGAGCGTTTTTCAATGCGATATCAGTATCATTCGTCTAATTGCGATAAAATTTTGCATAATTGACATTCAAAGCAAGAGTAACGTTCTTATGAAATAAAAATTTGGAAATGCTTCTTGAAAAATTGGAAAATTCAGAAAAAATGGTAAATGGTGAAATATTAATACCATTCATCTGATTGAGATAAAATTTTGCACATTCGACGTTCAAAGCGAGAGGAAGGTTTGAGTGAAGTAAAAGTTTGAAATAGTTGCTTGGAAAATTTGTGGGAAACCGAAAGAGCCCTTTTCTTTGGGCTATCAATATCATTTGTACGTTTGCGATGAAATTTTGCAGATTTGACATTCACCAACACTTAGACTATCTGAGGATTCCTTTATGAAGCTACTGGGTCTAAAATACTTGTGATTTAAATTAATATGGTTTATATTAAAAGGTAAGTGATACGAAGTTCACCGGGTCATCTATATATATATATATATATATATATATATATATATATATATATATATATATATATATAACCTTAATCCTACTTGAACCATGTTAGAACTTTAGGTCATAGTGAGAATTCTTCTAGTGTATAAAAAACTTTCTTTTCGCCATTACTGCATGGTGTTTTTCACCAAGATTCTAATCTCCTGGTTTTAAACATACCGTACTCAATGACACATTATGAGCTTCATCTGGAAAAATATTAAACAGTTTTATACGCATGTATTACTAATTATCTTGTATCTCTTAATTAAGTCTTCCAAAGAAATCAGGCGCAGACAGGTGTGAAAATTACAGAACCATCAGTTTGATAAGTCATGGTTGCAAAATTTTAACACGAATTATCTACAGGAGAATGGAAAAGCTGGTAGAAGCTGACCTCGGGGAAGATCAGTTTGGATTCAGGAGGAACGTAGGAACCCGGGAGGCAATACTCACTTTACGTCTTATCTTAGAAGATAGGTTAAGGAAAGGCAAACCTACATTTTTAGCTTTTGTAGATTTGGAGAAAGCGATTGACAATGTTGTCTGGAATACACTCTTTCAAATTCTGAAGTCAGCAGGGGTAAAATACAGGGAAAGGAGAGTTATTTACAACTTGTACAAAAGCGAGACCGCAGTTATTAGACTCGAAGGGCATGAAAGGGAAGCATCAGTTGGGAAGGGAGTAAGACAGGGTTGTAGCCTTTCTCCGATGTTATTCAATTTGTACATCGAGCAGGCGGTGAAGGAAAGCAAGGAAAAATTTGGAATAGGGATTAAAGTTCAGGGGGAAGAAATAAAAACATTGCGTTTTGCTGATGACATTGTAATTCTGTCAGAGACAGAGAACGACCTGGAAGAGCAGTTGAATGGAATGGACAGTGTGTTGAAGAGAGCGTACAAAATGAACATTAACAAGAGCAAAACAAAAATAATGGAATGCGGTCTTAGAAAATCAGGCGATGCTGAAGGAATTAGATTAGGTAACGAAACAATGAAGGTGGTAGATGAGTTTTGTTACTTGGATAGTAAAATAACATGCGATGGTCGCAGTACAGAATATATAAAATGGAGAATGGCAATGGGAAGGAAAGAATTTTTGAAAAAGAGAAATTTGTTAACATCGAATATTGATTTAAGTCTAAGGAAGTCTTTTCTGAAGGCATTTGTGTGGAGTGTTGCCTTGTACGGGAGTGAAACATGGACGATAAGCAGTGCGGACAGGAAGAGAATAGAGGCTTTTGAAATGTGGTGCTACAGAAGAATGCTGAAGATTAGGTGGGTAGATCGCATAACTAATGAAGAGGTACTGAACAGAATTGGTGAGAAAAGGAATTTTGGCATACCCTGACTAAAAGAAGGGATCGCTTGGTAGGACACATTCTTAGACATCGCGGAATCGTTAATTAAGCATTGGAGGGAAGTGTGTGGGGTAAAAATCGCAGAGGGAGACCAAGAGATGCGTATAGTAAGCAGATTCAAGTGGATGTGGGTTGCCGTTCTTATGAGGAGATGAAAAGGCTTGCTCAGGATAGAGTAGGGTGGAGAGCTGCATCAAACCAGTCTCCGGACTGAAGACCATTATAACAACTCTTTAAGTCTAGCAACTATGACTAGAGTGTGCGGTTTTTTGCGTGTGTTGCGGAGACAGAGTGTCGCAGTTTGTGTAGCTTTACTTTTGCGTGTTGGCTACCTGACAACTTGACATAAAGAGGGACGTAACTGTTTGGTGTTCTTACTTTCCTGAAATATGGTCTACAAGACGTATGATGTCTGACTCCGCAGATGCATCCGATTGACTTACTTTTGACTCAATTTGCGAGAATTTCCGACTTTAGCTGCACTTGCGAAGTATTGAAAGTATATTTAGCATTTATAGGTGCGGGCCATCAACAACGTCTGTTCCTTAGGAACAGACGTATTAGGGTCAATATGACAGCCAGGACAGGCTAAAGGTGGTGTGGTACGTCTCTCCCCGTCGAGGGAATCACTGCTAAATGGAAGTAGACAAGTGTAACATGTGGAAGTTCGGGTCTGGCCCAGGAACGTGTCCGGGTGACCAAGTGGTTAAGGCGACCGCTCGTGAAAAGCGGGAGATCCGGGTTCGAGCTCCGGTCCGGCACAAATTTTCATATGTTACAATATGATAGACGAACTGAAGGAAAGCAGCTAAAGTCGGAAATTCTCGGAAATTACGAAGTAAAAATATTAGCCGCGAACTTACAAAGTATTAGAAACAAAGTTCCCGAATTTGCAGCGCTGCATGGAAGTTATTGCGCTCAGATAGTTTTAGGCACCGAAAGCTGGCTAAATGATGATGTGGCAAGTTCAGAAATATTTAGCGAAGCGTGGAATGTATATCGGAAAGATAGATCTGATACAACTGGAGGAGGAGTGTTCATCGCTGTGGACAAAGATATTGTTTCTACTGAGATCGAGGTTGAAAGTAACTGTGAAGTTATCTGGGCACGCATAACAGGTCTAAAAGAAGTAAAGTTAATAGTTGGGTGTTTTTACCGGCCCCCCAGTGCTGCTGTAGCAGTTTTAGAATCATTCAAGGAAAGTCTACACCAGGTAGTGCATAGGTATCCAGGCCATGCAATATTAGTCGGAGGTGACTTCAACCTTAAGAGTATAGATTGGGACCTCGCTAGTTACATTTCAGGCGGTACAGACAAGCAGTCTTGCGAGCTACTTTTGAACACATTCTCCGAAAACTGTCTTGAGCAGTTAAACCGGCAACCCACGCGCAATGGAAATATTCTAGACCTTATAGCCACAAACAGGCCTGACCTTATTAACGATGTCTGTGTAGAGACAGGAATTAGTGATCATGATATCGTCATAGCGTCATTGGTCACCAAAGTTCATAAACCAGTCAAGAAGGCTAGGAGCGTGTTTTTGTTGGGAAAAGCCGACAAGCAAAGGTTACGATCGCACTTAGAAACTGAATGGGCATCGTTTAATTCTGCGACTATTGATGTAGAGGAATTGTGGACTAAATTTAAATGCATTGTTAATGAAGGGTTAGAGAAATATGTGCCAGTAAAGACGATTAAGGATGGAAAAGATCCACCGTGGTATAATAATAATGTTAGAAAGCTGCTGAGAAAGCAAAGGCTGTTGCACTCTCGATTCAAAAAAGAACACGCAAATGATGACAGGCAAAAGTTAGTAGAGATTCGTGCGTCTATAAAAAGATCGATGCGTGAAGCATACAATAATTATCACAGCCATACCTTAGCAAAAGATCTTTCCGAGAACCCGAAAAAATTCTGGTCCTACGTAAAATCGATAAGCGGGTCAAAGCCCACTGTCCAGTCACTAGTTGATCATTCCGGGGCAGTAATAGAAGAAAGCAAACGGAAAGCTGAAGTTCTAAATTTAACCTTTAAGAAATCTTTCACGCAGGAGGACCGCACAAATATACCATCATTTGATCAACGTACTAATTCCGAAATGGGGGACATAGCAATAGGTATTTCCGGTGTAGAGAAGCAGCTGAGAGAGCTAAATACGAAAAAGTCTGCTGGTCCGGATGGAATACCAGTTCGGTTTTACAAAGACTATTCTGCGGCATTGGCCCCCTACTTAGCTTGCATTTACAGCGAATCTCTAATTCAGCGCAAAGTTCCTAGTGATTGGAAAAAAGCGCAGGTGACTCCCGTGTATAAGAAAGGAAAGAGAACTGACCCATACAATTACAGGCCAATATCGTTGACATCGGTTTCATGTAGAATTTTGGAGCATATTCTCAGTTCGAATATAGTAAATTTCCTTGAAACGGAAAAGCTTCTTTCCATGAATCAGCACGGGTTTAGGAAACATCGTTCATGTGAAACTCAGCTTGCCCTTTTCTCACATGACATCTTACGAGCCATGGACGAAGGGCAACAGGCGGATTGTGTTTTTCTCGACTTCAAAAAGGCGTTCGACACGGTGCCACACTGCAGACTGCTAACGAAGATACGAGCTTATGGAATAGGTTCACAGATTTGTGACTGGCTGGAAGACTTCCTAAGTAATAGAACGCAGTACGTTGTTCTCGACGGCGAGTGTTCATCAGAGACGAGTGTATCGTCAGGCGTGCCCCAGGGGAGTGTGATAGGACCGCTATTATTTTCTATCTACATAAATGATCTGATGGACAGAGTAAGTTGTAATTTGCGGCTGTTTGCTGATGATGCTGTGGTGTATGGGAGGGTGTCGTCTGTAACTGACTGTAATAGCATACAGGTTGACTTGGACAAAATTTCTAGTTGGTGCGAAGAATGGCAGCTAGCTCTCAATGTAGAAAAATGTAAGGTGATGCGCATGAGTAGAAAAAACAATCCTATAATGTTCGAATACAGCATCAGTAGTGAGCTTCTTGATGCGGTCGCGTCGTTCAAATATCTAGGCGTAACATTGCAGAGCGATATGAAATGGAACGAGCATGTAAGGACAGTTGTGAGTAAGGCAGACAGCCGACTTCGGTTTATTGGGAGAATTTTGGGAAGATGTACTTCACCTGTAAAGGAGACCGCGTATAAAACGCTTGTACGACCACGTCTTGAGTATTGCTCAAGTATTTGGGACCCGCAGCAGATCGGTTTGAAGGAAGACATAGAGGCGGTTCAGAGGCGAGCAGCTAGATTTGTTACCGGTAGGTTCGACCAATGCGCGAGTGTCACGGAAATGCTCCGGCAACTCAATTGGGGATCGCTGGAAGAAAGACGACGTTCTTTTCGTGAATTTCTGTTAAGTAAATTTAGAGGGCCGGAATTTGAAGCTGAGATCACAAAGACAAGATAAGAGAAATTAGGGCTTTTCCTCGTTCAATTTGGGTGTGGAATAGGAAAGGAAATGCCTAGTAGTGGTACAGTGTACCCTCCGCCACGCACCTTACGGTGAATTGCGGAGTATGTATGTAGATGTAGATGTAGATATTCATAATGAAAATGTCCTGGCAGAAGAGGAAAATTCCATCAGGGAAGAGAGAAAAACCTTCGTGCTCCATAGCACGTCGAAGCAAGAGCAAAAAATTATATATATGGTGTTTCACTAAGTGTGTTTGCCTCTGTAACTTATAAAATAATAGGTGACGGGAAATTTTAATGCGGTAGGTCAACACAAGAAATGTTACCCTTTCTGCGGAGCTGTGAACATAGTTTATTGTATCATTTTCCAAAGAGTTACAGCACAGAGATATAATTTTTTAAATGGAACAATAGTTTTTTCTATCGTGTATTGGATTCGTATAAATCAGCTGTGCCCAAATCAATTTAAACTACATTCCTATCACTGTTAGTTTGGGAGCTACAACCCTTCAAAGTTCCGGGGGCGGAGGCTGCGATAGCGTAGCTGACTGGCCGAGTGGCTATCCCCTGGGGCACGGCCCACTGTCTCATGACCACCAGCCAGTCAGCAACGCTGTCGTAGCCTCCGCCCCCTAAACTTTGATGGTTTGTAGCTCCCAAGCTAACAGTGATAGGAATGTAGTTTAAATCGATTTGGACGCAGCTGGTTTCAACGAATCCAATGCACGATAGAAAAGAACTATTGTTCCATTTAAAAAATTATATATTTGTGGTGTTACTCTTTGGAAAATGATGCAAAAACTATGCTCATAGCTCTGCAGAAAGTGTAACATTTCTTGTGTTGACCTACCGCATTAAAATTTCCCGTCACCTATTATTTTATAAGGTACAGAGGCAAACACTCAGTGAAACACCCTATATATATATATATATATATTGAGTTATTTGTAAATCTGTCGGACCAAACTGCGTGGTCATCAGTGCGTAGCTTACAAACTACTTAAACCTAGGTAAACTAACCTAAGGACAACACACACACACACACACACACACACACACCTATGCCCCAGGGAGGACTCGAACCTCCACGGCGAGCAACCGCGCGCTCCGCAGCGAGACGCTGTAGACCGCTCGGCTACTGAACCACGGTTATAATTATTTTAAATTTATATTGTTCATTATATATATGTTCATTATATATATATTGTTCATTATATATATGAACAATATAAATTTAAAATAATTATAACCGCGGTGCAGTAGCCGAGCGGTCTAAAGCGTCTCGCTGCGGAGCGCGCGGTTGCTCGCCGTGGAGGTTCGAGTCCTCCCTGGGTCATGGGTGTGTGTATGTGTTGTCCTGAGGTTAGTGTACCTAGGTTTAAGTAGTTTGTAAGCTACGCACTGATGACCACGCAGTTTGCTCCGACAGATTTACAAACAACTCAATTTAAAGTAATTATATTAACACTGAGAAATTCAAGTATCTTGGTCAATGGACTGAACTCAATCTATCACAAGAAACATCAATATTCATGAGAGTCAACAAGATGGAACTAGCCTATCGACTGACTACGAACACCTACAACAACAAGTGCCTATCACGCAACCTGAAACTTAAGCACTGCACATCAGTCATACGACAAGAAGCCCTGATACCGTGGAATGTCTTTCCAGGAACCGGAGGGGTATGGCGGACAAACTGGAGGTCAGAGAGAGGAGAATCCTCAGGAAAATCCTTGGGCCAGTCGAAAAAAAGATGGAGGACTCAGAAGGCGACATAATTAGGAGCTCTGTGAACATACAGAAAAGCTCGCTGATTGTGCAAGAAAAGGAAGAGTAGCTTTCTGTAGCCATGTTGCAAGAGCGCCTCCGAACAGACTGACCAACCGTCTGTTCGCCATCTGGCAAAACAAAAAGGTTCGTACCACTTGGCTCACATAACGCGCGAAGGATATTAAAAACAGCAGGGTTTTGGAACACATCCGGTATAGAAATAATATCAATTATCTCGAACAGAACGATCTATTGACCCAAGGTCAACACGGATTTAGAAAATATCGTTCATGCGAAACACATTTAGCTCTTTACTCACACGAAGTGATGAGTGCTATCGACAAGGGATCTCAAATGGATTCCGTATTTCTTGATTTCCAGAAGGCTTTTAGACACCGTGCCTCACAAACGGCTTTTAATCAAATTGCGTGGTTATGGAATATCGTCCCGAATTTGTGATTTGATAGGAGCTTTCTTGTCAGACAGGTCACAGTTTGTAGTAATCGATGGTAAGGCATCGACTAAAACGGAGGTGATATCGGGCGTTCCACAGGGTAGTGTTATTGGCCCTCTGCTGTTCCTTATCTACATAGACGATTTAGGGGAAAATCTAAGTAGCTCTCTTAGGTTGTTAGCAGATGACGCCGTCATTTACCGTCTAGTAAAATCATCTGAAGATCAAAACCAACTGCAGAACGATCTGAATAAGATATCACTACGGTGTAAAAATTAGAAATTGACTCTAAATAATGAAAAGTGTGAAGTCGTCCAAATGAGTACGAAAAGAAATCCGTTAAACTTTGTTTACAAGATGAATCAATCAAAAGTGAAGGCCGTAAACTCCACAAAATACCTACGAATTACTATTACTTCAGACTTAAATTGGAAAGAACACGTAGATAATGTCATGGGAAAGGCAAACCAAACACTACGTTTTATTGGCAGAACCCTTAAAAGATGCAACAGAACTACCAAAGAAACTGCATACACTACGCTTGTCCGTCCTTTTTTGGAGTATTTCTGCCCAGTGTGGGATCCTTATCAGGTGGGTTTGACGGAGGACATCGAAAGAGCCAAAGAAGGGCAGCTCGTTTCGTATTCTCACGATACAGGAGAAACAGCGTTACGGAAATGATACAGGACCTGGGATGGGAATCATTACGACAACGGCGCTTATCGCTGCGGCATGGACTACTTACGAAACTCCAGTCGCCAACATTCACCTCCGAATGCGAAAATATATTGTTGACTGCCACTTACATATGTAGAAATGATCATCAGAATAAAATACGAGAAATCAGAGCTCGAACAGAGAGATTCAGGTGTTCTTTCTTCCCGCGCGCTATTCGAGAATGGAATGGGAGATAAATAGTATAACGGTGGTTGGATGAACCTTCTGCCAGGCACTTAAATGTGGTTTACGGAGTATCCCACGTAGATGTAGATGTTCGTGTCCCTTCTGGTCTCCACCTCACTGCCACGCACAAACAGGGGACCTAGCGATGTTTAGCAGGGTGTAAAACTGTGGTACAGACTTGCGACACAAGAGACAGCCAGTCTCGTGACCAGGTCCCCAGTCCCTGAGTCCCACACAGTAGAGTACCCCATCCTGCTCTCTCACGACGACTGCTGACGCGGCTGGTGTGTAGTACACGGCAGTAGGTCGCAGCACTGTGCACCTAGTATGGAAAATGTCTATTATAGGGAGGTTCCGGACACTTTTCATCACATGGTGCATCTGTACAAAGTTCACTGAAATCAGTCCATTGCTTTTGGGAGGAGATGTGGAAAGCTGTTACGTGATGCGGCATTTTTCGCGAATGTCATTGTTTATGACGTTATGTGTGCGGGACTATCCGACGTAGGTGGTAGCTACTAGGGCATGTTTCGGAGGTTCGATTCCGATTCAGAAAGATCGGAACTTCCGATTCATTTTGCTCCTTCGGTTCCGATAAATTTAAAACGGAAGCCATACCGGAGGTTGATCTACAGTGGCAGCGGAGGCGACGGACGCAGTCAGCGTGTACAACCGTTTTGTTGTCCGACACAGTGTACATTGAAGTTCCAGACTGTTGTTCCATCAGTGACGACACCGAGGCCTAACGCCGGAATTCCATTGTTTGTCATTCAGAATGCACGGCTTTCTACTACCAGGGCCGGCCGGAGATTCTGCACACGTGCGGGAGCATAGTGTCAACCCGGAACCGTAGCCGCTCACGTAGTGTGTCTAAGCACAGGTGCAGTAGACTGGACTACAGTCTATCACAGACGCAAAACTCCGAATGGATTAAAAATAAATAAATAGGACTGCAGCTGAAGTGATACTAGCGCTTCAAGCGTCCATTGGGGAATAACAGAGGAATGGCATGATACCAAATGACAATTTGCCGGTTTTAATGCTGTTACTTTCATATTTGCTAATCACTGTTGCTGTAAACTTTCTACTATAATATGAAAACGTCCTTATAGTGACACCCCTGCTTCTGTTAATGGCCGTCTATAATAACGAACTGTCAGTGCAGTGCAATTGATACAGTTCACAATACCCGACTCATATTCACATCGTCTAAAACTTTTTCAAAGCAGAAAATTAATTGCAACCTGATGTGTTGAAGTATATAAAACAAACTGATTGCCATTATCATACAATGTAAGCTTTCACGGCCGACGTCAACTTCATTTACAACTTCCGGGTTCATAAGCCGTGGTCGATTTGTAAAACTTGACCCTAACGTTTCATCTTCGGCTGCGGAAGACATCTTCAGCGGTAGAGTGGCGAAGGTGTCTTCCGCAGCCGAAGATCAAACGTTAGGGTCAAGTTTTACAAATCGACCACGGCTTATGAGCCCGGAGGTTTTAAATGATTACGATTATGTTCGCGTAGTTTTGCTTTACCGGGTTTCGGAACTATAATATTTTCAAAATACACACTTTTTTTACATTATAGGATACAGTACTACATCGTCTTTAAATCCTCTTTCCACCTTGTCCTTGCTTCCATGCCTTTCGTGCACCTATCACAATTTTTGTAGGTACTTGGCAGGTATCAAACTGAATATCTTCAAGAATGTGACATGCTAACATTAATAGTTCATGATTATATGGACATATTATTTATTTGTAGCTACAAACTAGTAGGTAACCGCCACAATATGTTAGTACACAAGCTTATCATTTTTGTGAAACTCAGGTACGAACATAAGTCAAGGCTACTGAAATATTTGATTGACTGCTACTGGAAGCATTCGGACATTTATACAGCAGTAAGTTTATGAAATAGTGGTCTAGCATTTACGATTCTGATTAAGAGCAGAAGTTTGGACGTGAATTAATTGTTAAAGGGTCTCTTCTATGCCTAAAAGCAGGTAGACACTATAAACCTACCTGTAGTACTTTTTCAACTAGTAACAAGTAGATAACTTATTAATAACGTGTGTTATTTTATTTGGTTAACCTACGTTTAACAGTTTACCATAGCTCTCTTCTGCCTCCAGTTCCGATTCCGGTTCCGATAAACCAAATTTTAATAACTCCGCTTCCGAATTCGGCTCCGATATTACCACTTCCGTTACATCCCTAGTTGCTACCATCACAGCGACTGTTGTTCGATAGCAAGGAATGTCTGTATAGTATAGTTCGGTTGAAATCAGTCCAATGCTTTAGCAGATGTTGAAAACACACACACACACACACGCAAACATTTTTATAATGTGTACAAATTATGTACAGTCTCGATGTCGTTCCGTGGCTTCTTTTCATTACAACTGAAGCAGAACAGATAACAACGGACGACCGACATAACTTGTAGAAAGGCCTGGCTAGCGTTCACAGTTCGACTATTAGCAACCGGAAACATTCCGCCTCCGCTAGCCATTGTTCCGCGTTTCAATACGCGCTCTGCATCAGCTTGTGATGTCCGCTATGATATACGCGAAGCACGTCAAGGATACCATTGTCATCAAAGTACGCAGAAATAGGACGATGCTCATAAAGCACGGTTAATGTAACGTGAAATATAAATAAGACCTGTCATATAGTCTGATGCTTGGTTGAACCACATTTATTTATCGTCAACAATCCGCGACGCAAATGACACACTGAGACATATGAGTAGCCTAATATCAAACCTGGACATCTGACCTAATGGTCGAAATTTAGTTAGCAGTCGATCTTGGAAGAAGTTTTTCCGCTATTTTCATTGGTAAAGTCCGTTTTTTTCCAAAAATTGACAGAAATGTGACAAATAACACGTTAAACTTGACTGTTCACATCAAAAGCGGACACCTACACATGAGCTTGATATCAAATTCGGACACTTGTCGAATGAAGCAGTGTGCACCAATGGGAACACAGTATATGATCACATGACCTCGAAAATCAGACTTAGCGACAGTATGTGCCAGGTACTAAGAGGTATTAGCCCGTACTTAAGTTTCTCACTAATTTTTTATATATCTAATATATAAAGCAGAGTGTCCGTATGTTTGTACGTGTTGCATACAAATCTACAGTTTTGTTCCAATCTTTATGAAATTTTGTACACGCAAGTTTCAATCCATGAGGACGGTCGCCGTAAGTGTAAGAATCATATACGATATATAGTTCACACATATGACGTCATAAACAATGAGATGCACGAAAAACTGCTGCATTTTGCGACAATGCTGCTCATTTTCTCCTAAACCATTGGACCGATTTCAACCAAATTTGGTACACACATTCCTTACCGTGAGGTAAGAATTGCTGCGTGGTTAAGACTCACATACGGCACATGGTTCATAAGATATTCCGTCATAACCAATAGAAATCGCAAAAAATGCCATATAATGCGACGAGACTTTCTAAATACACTGTATGAGAAAGACAGTACTTAGCGACTTCTAAGAAACTTTAAACATAATTTCAAACCATTATAAAACTTTTTCTCGCTGTCAACCGTAGTAATATGATGAAAGGAAAAAAGTTTCTTGCTTACTACTTTTACGCTGTTTATGGAGTAAAACTACGGCTCTCGGTATGACGTTGCAATTTATAATTTGAACACTACAAATTGTAGCGACAGGAAAATTTACAGGCGGTATACCCACATATAAATGAATGTACATTCTAAACTGTATCACAATACGTATAGTTCATGAGATATGAGCACTTAAACAATAACGTTCCGCTGTTCTGGATTAAAACTACGGCATTCGGTATTTCGTTACAATTTATAATTTCTACACTACAAATTGTACCCCCAGGAAATTTTACAGACAGTATACAGATATGAGCACATAAACAGTAACACTCATGGAAAACCATCCCAACATGCACCAGTTTTAATCTATTACTTCTTTACTACTAAGAGATTTTACAGACATAGAGCCCTTACACAAATGAATATATACCTGAAAATGGCAGGAATAAGTAAATACCCGAGCAACGCCGGGTTTTTAGCTAGTTATTACTAATAAAATGGGACATAATATATCACCAGTGTCCAAAGGAAAATCTACGAAGCGGTTGAGATAACCTGAAAAGTGGATACTAATCGTTGAAAAGAAACAAAGGTAAGACTAGCCTGTAAACTACGGTACACTGTTCTATTGTAAGGAGTGTTGTACGAAATTATCTCTTGTTGGAAAGAAGTTCGATGTCAGAAATAAAGTAAGGATGTTTAAGGAAAAATTTGGCTTCAGTTTCAACAGAGTTTATGCTAATAATTTTAGAGATTCAGTGCGGTAACATTTCATTTTGTCTATTGTATATAAAATTGAAAAGATTATTGTAGTTGCTCATTTTTCCAATATGTAATAGAGTTCAAAATTTAATATTTTTCACTTTTGTCGATATTCCTACAATTTCCCACATTATGCTCATCAAAAGCGGACACCTAAGCGTTTTGGTTTCAAAGACGGACATCTGTATTTTGAAATACAATATCAAGGTGCTCGAGTAATCAAAATATCAGCCACTTCCAGGTATAAATCATGGAGTATTAAAGTTGATAATGCTTAAATCAGCTCATACATATATTAGCTCTACGTTTCGCAATAAAAATGAAGTTTATCTCAGTTTCTGGCAAACGACAGATGTCCGTCTTTGATAATAGGGTACTCATATTAGACGTGGCTACGATAAAGGTATACCGTTTATTCATAGGCGTTTCATTTGTTTCCCATTGTAATCAGTATATTTGTGACTTGTTTACTTTCAAGAAACTGCTGGCAATGAAACGCTGCTTTGCTCCGTGTTCGTCACTGTAGGTCATCAGCATATATGAATATTAAAAATGTCTAAACCAGGTAATGACGATAACAACACAGGATAACGGCTTGTTGTCTCCACTCTTCCTGCTGCAGGAATACAGCATAGGCTGCCAGCGCCACAGGGTGAACGTACGTATCCAGTGTGGCGTATGGAGGTTTGGGTCGGTTCTGAAAACGTGATCAGCTAGCGTAAGGATAAACGAGAACGCAGGCGAAAGCGGATAATCAGGGTTCGAGTCCCGGTATGGCACAAATTTTCATCTGCCGCCATTTGGTAGAACGCCTACACCTCATACAGTGGAGTAGTAAAAAATTCGCTATTGCGATTGAATTTAAATTACATCATGATAAGCATTGTAGTTACCTGGCATGTTACACCAGTGGAGACCCATCTGTGTAAATGTTCATAAAAATACACCTTCTTTAGGTTGTTAAGCCAATATCGCTAATCTTCTTCTTCTTCTTCTTCTTCTTCTTCATCGTATCCTTCAAGTAGGGTTGGCGTTGCTCTTTTGGATCCTTCTCCTCCACAATACTCTACTCACTGCTTCTTCCTTCTTCCAACCTTTCTCCTTAGTTCCCCCGCTATCTTATCCTTCCTCCTCATCTTCGGTCTTCCTCTCCTTCTCACTCCTTCAATCTTTATACCTTCAACTCTGTTTCCGTTAAACTCTTTCCCTTTTCTCTGCAAGTGTCCATACCACCTTGGTCTATTCTCTTGTATCTTTTCCCCCAAGGGTCCCACTTTCACAGCTCCTCTTCACAAATTCATTTCTAATTCTGTCCCTTCTTGTTGCCCCACACATCCACCTCAGCATCCTCATTTGTGCTACTTCCATCTTCCTTTCCTGGTCTACTGTGATTGGCCACGCCTCTGCCCCGTATATCACAGCAGGCCTTACCACCGACTTGTACACTTTCCCTTTCAACCCACTGCTCACCTTCTCGTCACACAACACTCCGCTCATTTTCCTCCAGTTGATCCAACCACAGTTTATTCCGTGCCGTACCTAGCTTTCCAGTCCTCCGTCCGGTGTTGCCAGATGACAGAGAGAGAAAATACCTACAGTCTCACAAAAACGTAGCTACGTTTTCCCTACTTTCTCCCAACCTCCTCCTCTTTAATGCCCCTACATCAGAGTCGTAGCCAGGATTTGGGTCTGGGAGGGGCTGAACCCAGGAGTCCGGCCAGCAGAGGTTAACCAGCTGATTAATGTGACACTTTACAGTTTTGAAAAACTTTAAAATAAATATTTGACATCATGCTTCACTTGCTAGATATGTTTCTCCAGTGACTGATCGTCACTGATTCATGGAGTAAAGTGTAGATTATGCAACAAATTCCAAGTGCTCTGTTACAAGAGGATTAGTGATTTGTTGATCGGATAAGGGCACATCAAGAACCTGTCAGCCACAGATAGGAACAGCATTAATTAGTTTCCCCAAATATGCCGCTAATTCCGAGTGCACTGTTACACGAGGATAACTCATTTATTGAGCGCCTAACGATACATCGAGACACCATCAACCATAAGAGTAGGAACAGCAGTAATTATTTAGTTCACGGTCAGCACAAAAAAGAAAGTCCGTCACTCTACATGATTCGATTCTCAAAGAGTAATGCTATGTAGACAACGAATATCTAGCGCTTTGTTCATTAAAACGTTGGCTGTCGCAAATGTTTTAGCGTTTTCCTGTCAGCAGCTTCTCATTAACAAGTACTAACTAGTATATCGTCCTGACGTAAATAAATAACAGTCTAGTCAAGGTAATGAAACGTCTTTCGTTCATGGAAACAGTGAATTTTCCTTTTGCTGACATTTTCTAACACTATTTCCAAACCGACTCTCCATTCCACTGATATACATTGAAATCATCATATTTCGCATCAGTTCTAATGTGTCTGGAACTAAGTTTAGAAATTAATATTGTTTACTATGAACAGAAAACAACTATGCCGTCTAAAACACCATTGGCTACTTCAAACTCTGCCACAATTGGTCGGCTTCATTCCAGCGTGCTGACAACTGTTCCGCTGCCAACATTACCCGCTAGGCCTGTGTCGGCGATTGTAGAATTTTACCAAAGTACATACGCGTTGGAGACTTTTGGATGAAAATTCCCAACATGATTTTAATACTTAAAAGTACCTACGTGTAGGGAAAATTCCCTACGTCTGGCAACACTGCCTCAGTCCCTCTGTGTGTACGACCCCAGGTATTTAATTTACAGAGCGATTTCAGTTCCTCCTCCTGGATCTTGCAAGACCTTATCTGCCCATCCTTCAGTGCTAAATATTCTGATTTCGTCCTGCTAATTTTCACCCCTCTTTCTTCTAGTGCCTTCCTCCAATCCTCCAGCTTTTCTTGAAGTCTATTGATGCTCTGCCCTCAAAGAACCTATTAGTCCGCAAACATCATATTCCACGGCGCTTCCTTTTCCACATCTTTCAGCAGCCCATCCATAATCAGGACTAAGGGCTAAGCGCAGACCCTTGGAGTAACCCCGCTTTTACTGGGAACTCCTCAGTCCAGTGCTTTCCAAACGTTCCCTCATGGCGACACCCTTTTATAGCTTACAGTTTTGCGCGACACCCTTTCACTAATATAAATAAATACATATGGTAGAATTTAGATGGTTCTAGCGGGGGGGGGGGTGGAAATAAAGTATCCCTTAAATGTAGTTTGTAAACGAAACTGAAATCCTCGTACGCATTGACATGTTTAATGTTGATCCTGACTGCAGCAATTACGTACACTCATCGCAAGAAAAGAAAACGTTAGGAACTACGGAGATGTACGACAGAGTAAACACCGCAAACAACAATGCCTAACTGACACGGTAATGCTTACTTCTTCTACATGCGACCCAACTTCCGAAACACGAAATCTGAATTTCGGAAACCGTTTTTCGCTGTCGCGTGTACATGTCAGGGCCAGATACGGTTTTGCTGGATTCTGATTTAGACAGCACACTGGCTGTTCCCTTTCAATTCAATAACATCACATTATTTTCAGAAATAAGGAGGGCGTATTTACGACAAGTGGTGAATTATTATTTAAGTTCTATTGTTAGGTTCTTGCTTCACCACGACTTCGGAAGTCCCGACAAATTCGGAAAAAAATATATAAATATTTGTGACAAGTAACGATATGAATGTGATATCTGGTCCGAGAATCTGTTACGTAGAGGAAACTGAGAGAAAAATTATTAACGCACACCAGGGTTCGAAGCAACGATCACCGCATTTAAAATACTACTCTCCGTTAATCACCCGGCCATACTCCATACTAAACATCGCTACTGAATAGCTTTAGTCAGTGGACAATTGTGACTGCTTCTACAATCTGTGACAGCTTTTACAGCCACTGTGTCATTGATTGACATTCAATTGTAAGAAACGCTACCGAGTGTGACGTGCCTTTGATAAATCCATTAGAAAACGCTCAGGTGCAGCTTTTTGAGAAGCAAAGCAGACTACAGTGAAGGTTCGTTCAAGCAGCTGCCAGTTCCAGCAAACTGCGCACGAGAAGAGAAGAGCTGCTATCGAGTATCAGCAGCAGGTCTGCGCATGCGCAGTTTGCTGGAATCTGGCAACTGGCAGCTGCTAGAACGAACGCTGAATGTCTACTGCTGCTGAAGCCGTCTTCAGGGTGGTATCAAGAGATGGATATTTTGTGTTATTTTATGACAATCAGTGTCTAAATTTGTTAGTCTTGTGACAGCCTTGATACTACTACGCGACACCCCAGTTTGGAAAGCTCTGCCTTAGTCACGCCCACACTAGTTCTCACCTGTCATTGCTCCTCTGACTATTTCCTTCACTAACCTCACATACTCCTCTGGCACGCACTGCTCCCTCATGCTTCTCCACATTTCGTCCCTTGGGACTCTGTAATAAGCTTTCTCCGAATCAATGAAAGCCATATGTAAATTGTTTTGTATCTCCCGGTGTCTCTCCACTATCTGCTTTAATAATACTTATTATTTATTACGCTTTACCGGTTTAGATGAATTAAATCGTGATCTTGAGAAGCGTTTACAAGGTATTCGCTTAGGAGAACGTGTTCAATAAATTCTGGTTCAAAACTAAAATGAATAAAAATCATGGTCCACTTGTTAAAATATACAACACCAAAACTGATCGTACTATTAAATTAAAAGATAATACATGACCGTTTCTCATGTAAGTATAAGGCAGACTGTCAGGAACAAAATGTTCCCTCCTGCCAGTCTTTCTCATTTTATCTGTTAATCTAATATTACCATCCATTTTAGTGAAGTATATTTTAACATGTTTTCCATGCTTTTTTATTCATTTTACTTTTCGACGAGAAGCTCTTTCTCCTAGTGAAAACCTTGTAAACGCTTCATCGAAACCGGTTAAGAGTAATAAATATAGTTTACTATGTGAAAACCAGGCGTTGCTCGGCTATTTATTTATTTATTCCAGGCTTGAGTTACTACTTCTCCTGTCATTTCTCTCTCTCTCTCTCTCTCTCTCTCTCTCTCTCTCTCTCTCTCTCTCTCTCTCTCTCTCTCTCTCTCTCTCTTTCTTCTTCTAAAAGCATGTTATATTTATGGGATAACATTTTGTGAGATAAGGCTACAATTTGTAGTGTAGAAATTAATGCCGTAGTTTTAATCCATCAACAGTGGAAATCTTGTAAGCTAGAAACGTTTTTCCTTTCATCATTTTACTGTGGTTGTCAACGAGAAAAAATATAATGAAGGTTTGAAATTATCTTTTAAGTTTGTTGCAAGTCACTAAGTACTCTCATTCTCGTACAGTGTATGAATAACAGGATTTTTGCGATTCCTGTTGTTTATGACGCCATATCTCCTGGACCATGTGCCTTATGTGATTCTTAACCCTGCAGGAACGGTTACCTCACGGTAAGGAATGTGAGTATGAAATTTCGTTGAAATCGGTCCAGTGGCTTAGGAGGAAATGTGCTACATTGTCGCGTGATGTATCAGTTTTTCTCGCATCTCATTGTTTATGACTCCATATCTCATGAACTATGTCGTACTATGATAAAATTTCGAACGTAGATTCAGTGGTACGTGTGTATACTGACTGTAACATTTCTCGCGAATACAATTTATAGTGTACGAGTAATAAATTGTAACGTCACAGCAAATGCCTAATTTCACTGCATGAACGCCGAAAAAGTAGTAAGCGACAAACTTTTTTTCTCTCATCATTTTGCTGGGGTCGTCAGCGAGGAAAAGTTTCCTAAAGGTTTGCAATTGTGTTCAATGTTTGTTGCAAGTCGCTAAGTGTTCTCCTTCTCAAATAGTGGACTGATAAAGTCACACTATCACGAGCCGCAAGACGGAGAAGTTTTCATTGTTTACGACGTCATATCTCCTGAACTATCGGCCCTATCGCAAAATCGTTTCTTAGCTGACGTCTTCTACCTATAAACTACATTCCTGCCAAAATTTCAGCTTCGTAGGTGAAGTAGTTTTCGAGATTTCGTGTTTAGACAGCGAGTGAATGAATGAGTGTCGTTTCGCTTTTATATAGACAGAGATAACGATCCATTTTGGTGAAGTATATTTTAACTTGTTGGCCATGCTTGTTTATTCATTTTACTTTCCGACGAGAAACTCTTTCTCCAAAGTTTAAACCTCGTAAACGCTTCTGAAGATGATGACTGAATTCATGGAAACTGGTAAAGAGTAATAAATATAGTGTATTAGCTTATATGCCCGTGCTTTGAAACGGTTGTTAAGGAAGGACATGTACGCACCATAATTTTTAGGGTTCCAGACCTGAGTCAGTAAATATCCGTCCTGGATCGCTTTGTCAATCAATTCAGTTGTCCTAGCCAAGATGTCAAATATAAGTAAAAGTTATATACATGTGGCGTCTGTTTCGAGAGAACAGACCTCACTTATGATCCTGCAGTTGTTATTATTCAACATTCATAGAATATATGACATCAATTGCGATTGGGCAAAGCTGAAAATGTGTACCCAGCCGGGATTCGAACCCGGCTCTCCTGCTTTCTAGGCAGTTGCGCTGACCCCTACATCACTGGGGACACAGTGATCAGCGCACCTGCAAGGACTACCTAAGCACGCCTCCCGTCAGATACAAATTCCCAGCTTCGCCCTGCCCACAGTACTCAAACTCGTAGTTATGAAACTAATTCCCGTAAGACTAAGGGCTTCAAACTTGCCCACCCCTCCCCACTAACGATAGGATCATTGCCCGTCACCGTATATATATATATATATATATACACGAGTTTCAGTACTGTGGGCAGGGCGAAGCTGGGAATTTGTATCTGACGGGAGGCGTGCTTAGGTAGTCCTTGCAGGTGCGGTGATCACTGTGTCCCCAGTGGTGTAGGGGTCAACGCAACTGCCTAGAAAGCATGAGACCTGGGTTCGAATCCCGGCTGGGTACACATTCTCAGCTTTGCCCAATCGCAGTCGATGTCATATATTCTATGAATGTTGAATAAGTAAAAGTCATCGTCCGAAACGATGTATCTTTCATAAAGATGTCAAATGCAAGTAAACGTCATCCTCCGAAACGATATATCTTCATAAAGTTTTTGATACAAAATTAAACATGCCAAAAGAAGCAAATTAATGTCGTTAGCCGGCTGAGGCGCTCCAGTCATGGTCTGCACGGCCACTACGGTCGGGGGTTCGAATCCCCCCTCGGGCATGGATATTTGTGCCGTCCTTAGTATAAGGTAGTTAATAAGTAATTTGTAAGTTTAGGGACTGATGGCCCCGTAGTTAAGTCCCATAAGATTTACGAACATTTGAACATTTTTTTTTCTCATACAGTGTATTCATAAAGTCTCGTCGCATTATGTGGCAGTGTCTTGCAACTCTTATTGTTTATGATGTTATACCTCCTGAACCATATGTCGTATGTGGTTCGTACTCGTACAGCTGTCGTTATCTCAAACAAGGAATATGTGTACTAAATTTGGTTGAAATCGGTCCGTTAGTTTAGGAGCAGATGTAGAATATTACCGCATGATACGGCCGTTTTTCACGACTGTCACTGTTCATGACGTGGTATCTCCTTACTTATGTGTCGTAGATGTTCTTACCCCGACAGCGATTGTTGCCTGATATTAAGGAACATGTGTACCAAGTTTGGTTGACATCGGTCCAGTATAAACTACTGGAGGAGGTGTGGAACATACATACAGCCTATTTTATAAGATGTACGATTAGCGATCTAGGCTTTTACTAGGGTTGCCAAGTTCAACTGGAGGCTGGCCCGGAGACCAGACCTGCCCCCCTCCCCCTTGGCCAATGACTCACTCCCCCCCTCCCCCAACTGCGACCAACCCCCCCCCCAACCAGGATTACACGTCAGTTCTAAAAGAAAAAAGAAACTATTCATCTCCTCCCTCCCAGCAAGTATCCCTCCCCCCCCCCCCCCTCCGGCGGAACATTGCTAGGGGTGGCCTTCGGTTTCTCACATCTTTACCGAGTATGTTCCAACTGTTATTCCTTGTTACCCGATCGTTTGTAGGGCGACAAAGAAATCCAAAAAATTCCAGAAAAATAGGAACACCTCAATAACAACAAAATGTTGAAATGTTTGTAAAGCTTATGGGATTTAACTACGGGGTCATGAGTCCCTAAACTTACAAACTACCTATGAACTAGCTAATACTAAGGAAGACACAAACATCCATACCCGAGGCAGGATTCGAACCCCCGACCGTAGTGGCCGTGCAGAACTATTTTTCTTAATTTAAAACAATAGGAATTTTCAAAAAATCAAGTGTTTGTATAGCTTATGGGACTTAACTACGGGGTCATCAGTCCCTAAACTTACAAACTACTTACGAACTACCTTATACTAAGGACGGCACAAATATCCATGCCCGAGGGGGATTCGAACAACCCGACCGTAGTGGCCGTGCAGACAGTGACTGAAGCGCCTCAGTCCCCTCGGCCACCGCGGCCGGCAGTAACAACATAATGTGTCACACCACGGAGAGCGCATTGTAAGCTTTGTTTACCATATATATTGTCTTCTTAACACAAAATAAGCACATGTACCATTATAACCGATTGTAATTCCGCCTTGTAATTTTGTGTAAATTCTGTCACGCAGATAATCTGAAGATCCCCTGCTAAAGGGCGAAACGCGTCATTAACTAATAAAAAAAAATTGCAATCAAGACGGTTTGAAGGCATACAAATAATAGACGTCGCCAGTTGACACGTTGCCGCAACAGTGTTTGCTTAATAATGCGCTAGCCGATTACTACCGACGCAACAATGAATCGTTTTCAGAGGAAGAATATAAAACTAGCGTTTTGTTGCAATAAGAAATTGACATTTATATAAAGTTATTCATAATTACTAGAGAGGAGCCGGCCGGGAATGGCCGAGAGCACTGAGGCGTCTTGCCACGGTGCGCGAGGCTGCTCCCGCCAGAGGTTCGAATCCCCCCTCCCCTAGGGCATGGGTGTTGTGTTCGTCCTTAGTTTAAGTTACGTTAAGTTCGATGTAGATCATCGCTACATGAGCATAGTGCTTAAAAAGTGTCGTAAAAAGAAGTTAAGATGAAGGTTACATTGAAGCCCGGAGATGAGAGTGATTGGCCCGTAGACCCGGAGAATTCATTCCAAACCCGGGCACTCCGGGCGGCGCCCGGAGATCTGGCAGCCCTAGCTTTTACAACTTAATGAAGGAGTACTTTTATTAACTTGGCAACTATTCTCGGTGAGCTGTGATGACGCAGAATGACACTGTAGGGATTTCACAGTGGCTCCAGTTAAATATAGAAAGAAGCCTCTGAAAGAGTGACTCATGGTCGTCCGCTAATCTCTTGTAGCGCCTCGCATATCGCAATACCGAGAACTCGGCGCAGTGCTGGGAGCGTCATCTGCCGCTCTGATAACGCGGCAGTCGGCGACACAATCCACGGAGACGCTTCTTTTCTGCGGTGTTCCACGCGCGCGTTTCACTACGCAGCGGGAAGCATCTTCAGACACTCCAACAAATCGCACACTCTAACATACACAGCCGCGAACAACGAGCTTAAGTGTCATGTGAAAGTTTCTTGCTCGTCCTTCTCTGTCACAAAATTGACGTCATATGATCTAAGAAATGTAACTGACTGACGCTAATTGAATGAAATGTAGCTGAATGCGTTTGAACTTGTTCTACCTGAATGCCTTTGCACAATGTTATGTTAGATTTTATTTTGCCTATTTTTTAAAACTGTATTCTATGCGAATGTCAAAGTATTTGCAAAACCTATCTGACTGCGTATTGTTTATTATAATGAGACACAAACTGCTAATTGTTTCTGTATGAAAATGTCGTAACAAAGTTATCTGTCTGAATATTACTGATACTAAAAATCACCGTAACAGGGATGTTCCACTATGTCCATTGCCGAGGTGCTATTCCGCTGCATGGAGAGTTTTGGCAGTAGTGGCAATTATCTTTGGAACAAAGAAGCTGAATTAAAGTTTGTGTTGTGGAGGGAAATCGTACATAGACTATTCCGAGGCGCCTTAATCGTTAGTGGTGTGGTAGTCTAACAGTTAAGACGTCTGCCTAGTAAGCATAGAGGTCCGGGTTAGATTCCCGGCCGCACCACAAATTTTAATTCAATGCTTCAGATCTATCAAAAATCACTGTGTTAATAATTCTGGACCTAAGAACTTGTTTCTGACTAAACTAACAACCTTTAACTGAATGTAACGAACACAATATTTATCAGTGTAGGCCTAATCTGACTCAGTGCAAACACTTGTTAACCTGTACTGAACACTGTATGAATTGTCCTACCCTGAAATCTGTAAACCATACTGACTGTAAGCATGACAACAAAAACTGATTCTTTCTCACTTTCACTTACTGCATAAATTTGCGCAACACCAAACTGCTTCCCACTGTACTAACTACTGGAAAGCTAACTACAGAAAACATCTATCGCACTTTTAATAAAAATTTAAGGAGGTATAAACTGGTAATCTGCTTAACAAACTCGAACTAATAATAAAAAAATGAAATGGTTTATTTTCTAACTGATGTAACTTCATGAAAATTACTAACTAAATCATGTTTATGATTTTAAAATCTTTCAGAGAAAAATATAACTCAGACACTTAATCTGCCTACAAAATTATTTTTAAACTGTTAATAAATTTAGCTCGATTCACACAAACAATGTTACAACAATACCATATTTCAAGAACACTACCTATGAAAGTCCTCTTTCTTAAAAAACGCACTCTGAAAACTAAAGTATTACAATGAATAGTTTTCATAACACAGAAATGGGTCCCTATCATCAATCGTGACACCACAAGCTAACAGCAAGATCTTTCGCGACCGTTACTGTTACCATCAGTTCAGCCTAACAATGCGAAGTTGTGCCATAGAAACACAGAGGTGGGGAAAAAAAAAACCACACAATTTATATATAAAGTAATAAATGAGGAAAAATATTTCGTGCAAATTGTCACACACTTAACTACAAAAACAAATTCGTTTTCCGTACGTTCCTATGTCAATAAATGACAGTGCAATTGAATGGTAAAAATCTGGAAATATGAAGTGGACTTTTGGGTGTTACTGCGCGCGCCGACATTGGCTAAGGGGACAGGTCGGCAACAGGGCACAACACGCGAGTGTTGCGGGTAGCCTAGCCGCTCACCAGAAGGCGAGGCATGCGGCGTCAAGCGACGGTCTGCGTGACACTGCGAGCAATGGCAGCGCTCACACCTGTCCCGTACTGTTTCTGCTGGCTGGTATAATGCTTCGTGGCTAGTTGGCACAGGGAAAGGAACCTGTGCCCTGTTGCCGATCTGTCCCCTTGGCCAATGTTGGTGCACAGTAACAGCCAAAAGTCCACTTCATATTTCCAGATTTTTACCATTCAACTGCATTGTCATTTATTGACACATGGACATGCGGAAAACGAATTTACGTTTGTAGCTCAGTATGTGACAATTTGCACGAAATATTTTTCCTCGTTTATGACTCACACAGTATTATTTTTGCCATTATTCGTATCAACGTTTGCCTGTGGTAAAATTTATATACATTTATATATTTCATATACCGAAGAATTATATACATAAAACACGTGCGTACATGCATATTCCAGTAGAATGTTGTGTTAAAATTGCAAAACATTCGGTCCAGAGCTTTTGGAGATATAAGATTTTGAACATAACACTAAACATGGCTCTAGGTTAGATATAGAGGAGACAGAGTAGGCCGAGAAAATTGGTGTAGAAAGGGGGGAAGGGGACGAACAGGTAGAGAGTGATGATGAGGTGTCTATTAACACCTGATTACTCAAACGAGAAAAGTTCATTGTGATAACCGTTTCGAGAACGTTTCTGAACTTCTATATCTCTCGCCATAATGTTTGGTCTAAATTGCATCGAAAAGTAAGCTACCGGCTATCGAACTATTTAAATAAAGAACAGCCGTTACTTGTCGGGGGTTCGAATCCCCGCTCGGAAATAGATATTTGTGTTGTGATTCTTCAGTTTCTCCCGGCGTATTTGATGATCAAAATATCCACGGGTGTACTGCCGGTCTATAGTGTCCGACAGGCCCGTTGGACAATATAGACCGGCAGTACACCCGTGGATATTTTGATATTTGTGTTGTCTTTAGTATAAGGTAGTTCATAAGTAGTTTGTAAGTTTAGGGACTGATGACCCCGTAGTTAAGTCCCATAAGCTTAACAAACATTTGAACATTTTTGAATAAATCACGTACACATACTTGAGAAAGAGGGTAATTTTAAAAATACTGTTTCCAATTAAGGAAAGATTACTGTTTTATAAGAAAGCTAAAAAGGAGAGTACGCCTACCCGTCATCTCCGAATTCGTCACAATTTACGGTACATGTAGGGCGTGGTGAGACACGAAAGTGTCCCAAGTGGGAACTCCGGATGATGGCCGAGCGTTTAGGAAATAAAAGCAAGTTCGATACGGATCTGTCACCATATACACCTTATCAACTGTGACAGCGTATTTACAGAGCGGTATTTGGCTGAGCGGAAAAAAAGTATATATATATATATATATATATATATATATATATATATAATAAAAAAGCGGTTAATGGTCGGATTTGTATTGAGATAGTCGCGGTTCAACTCCCCCCGGCGGCAAATTTTTTTCTGCTCCTCGGCAAAGTGTACACCTACATATTGATCGTGAGGACAAGAATAAATTAATTACAGCACGCACGAAGGCATTTAAACAATCGTTCTTCCCACACTCAATACGTAAATTGAATGGGGAGAAAACCCTAACAACTGGTACACGCGCGAATCTGGCAGCTTGAGTGCACCAGAAAAAATTTTGCGGGTAAAATCTGGTAGCTCGCGGCTACTGCTTGAACAGCAAACAGCTGCTCGGCAAGTAGCCGGAAGAGAAGGGGCTGCTCGAACTTAATTTGTGCTCTGCGCATGCGCGAGTAGCTCGCTGGCAGCTGCTTCAACGAATCTTGTCTCTCTTCTAAGATGGCGGTAGGCTCCGCCCACTGGCTTCAAAACAACGTACGGCTAATGTCCGTATTGCCATGTCAGTTTCTTCTGCCCCCATGTGACTGTACCAAGACTTATATGAACAACATAGACTGGCCACAGCACCGCCATAGTTTAAGCCAGTTGGAAAGGTGGCCGCCATCTTTGAGAACGTTCGTGTCACGGCATTATATCAATCATTGCCAGTCTCGATTTTTCCTTAATTTCTGGCCGACGCATTCCCAATTCCCACTACGAATAGCATTTCTCGTTTACTGTCTCATCCTAAGTGTAATGTTTACAACCGTCGAACTGCTGCTTTATTTGATGTTAATATAATGTTAATAATCGTTTGCATTTGCCGACATATCTTCCCTATAAATACAGGCGAATTTCTTTAAAGTCTTTAATTACGTTTATTCTGCCTGAAGTTCAGATGATGTTTCATGCTTTGAAGTACTTTACATATTTATCAACGTCCTCACAATTTGACATTTCTTTGGGACTTTCCTTACAGGTATTAGTATCTGTAGGTGCTCAGAAAACGAAAATGTTGTTGGAATGGCATTTGCCAGTATTCGCTTTCCATCGGTGGTAGCATACATGAACTTTCCTCAAAATGACAAGAGCTTATCTAACTATACTTTGTAGGCTGCCACTATCATGCCTCATACTGGTTATCCATTAGGTTAACAACAGATTTCAAAGGAAATGTGTGTAAAGGATAGTTTAATTACAGTTCATATACCTAGGTACCTACCTAATGGTTAATACGCTTTTGTACGCTATATGAACAACTGTTATTACATTAACACACCAAATACATCCGTCCGCTGCCTAGATTTTTGATGGTCGTGAAGTAAACATAATTTTGAAACTTGTTAAATGCGAAAGTTGAGTATAATGAATGTTCATAGACACACGCTGATACATATCTCTTTCTTTATGTATGATATTCCAATAGTTTTATCACTGCGGTTGCTGCAATTATACGCCGAACATAAACTGGGCTTGATATACCACTTATAACAGCGTTCACACGTTAGTTTGGATTATGAACAGAAGTGTCTGCTCACGCTGCTGCTTCAAACTGACGTTTTCAAATATGGCGGCCAGTGTTGCTTAGTGCTGCCACCCAGAGCGCTGTAGCTTGCCTGTAGCCTCTCTGTGTTGTTTATATACCTCTTTGGGCGGTACTTACCTGTAAGTGTTCTCTCTTCCTCTGCTGCGATCTCTCTGGCGAAACAGTCGACAGCGGATCGGCGTTCTCGGGGTCGAATGGGGCGTGAGAGGTGCGCGATCTCTGGCGAAACAGTCGACGGCGCAAGAGTGCACTCACAGTCGAACGGTACGCGCGCGATCTCTGGCGAAACAGTCGAAGGCGCAAGAGTTCACTCACAGTCGAACGGTACGCGCGCGATCTCTGGCGAAACAGTAGAAGGCGCAAGAGTGTGCTGGGAGTCAAATGGGGCGGCGCGAACAGTTGTGCGCGATCTCTGGCGAAACAGTGGATGGCGCGAGAACGCACTGGGCGTCAAATGGGGCAGCGGTGGCGAGCTGTGTGTGGCGACGCACACGCGCTCACGCAACACACGCGCACACGCACGCACGGAGCGGCTGCTGGCGAACGACGGACGGCACAGAGACTGCAGTGTTTCGCAGACTGCGGCAGCGCCAGACGTTATCTCTGGGATTGGCGGCTGCTATCTGCCATCTTCGCCGCCCCACCACGGCGCCACCACACATTCCTGGCAGCACACACACAGACACGGCAGCTCAGCACGCGACGCCATTCACGAGTGCGTGTGTGTAGCGGGCACACACACGCTACCTACATGTGTGCTCGCTGGTCGCCCCGTGTTCACCGGCGCGTCGCTGCCTTTATCAGGTGGCGATAGCGCCGACGACAACCGGGTGTGGCTCTGTATGTGTGTCACACCAAAACACACACACACGCTTCCGGTCTCGGAGCGGCGAAAAAAAAAAATTCGACAGAAAGTCTGTTACAGGGGCAAAACTAGCTGAGCGTCACTCTGATGCCAGCAGAGCTGAGCAAAACGTATCTCATTAACCCTTTCCGCCCGAATCTACACAATCGTGCGAGTTCTGATTTTCTCTTTTCCTCTGACCGCGGTTTTCTGATATGATTCCAACTGACATGTAATGATTGTGTAGGTGAAGATTAGAGACTGAAATACCATTGCATATTGGTTGGAAGCACACTAGGAGATTGACATCAGGGTGGTTGTGGTCTTCAGTCCGGAGACTGGTTTGATGCAGCTCTCCACAATACCCTATCCTGAGCAAGCCTCTTCATCTCCACATAAGAACGGCAACCTACATCTGTCTGAATTTGCTTACTGTATCCGTCTATTGGTCTTCCTCTGCGGTTTTCACCCCACACACTTCCCTCCAACGCTAACCTCACAATTCCTTGATGTCTAAGAATGTGTCCCACCAATCGATCCCTTCTTTTAGTCAAGGTATGCCAGAAATTTCTTTTCTCCCCAATTCTGTTCAGTACCTCCTCATTAGTTACGCGATCCACCCACCTAATCTTCAGCATTCTTCTGTAGCACCATATTTCAAAAACCTCAATCCTCTTCCTGTCCGCACTGATTATCGTCCATGTCTCACTCCCATACAAGGCAACACTCCATACAAATGCCTTCAGAAAGGACTTTCTTAGGTTTAAATCAATATTCGATGTTAACAAATTTCTCTTTTTCAAGAACGCTTTTCTACCCATTGCCATTCTGCATTTTATATCCTCTGTACTGCGACCATCATTTGTTATTTGACTGCCCAAGTAACAAAACTCATCTACCTCCTTTATTACTTCGTTTCCCAATCTAAGTCCGTCAGCATCACCTGATTTTCTTACACTGCACACCATTACTATGTCGTCGACAAAAGGCAATGTTTTTAATTCTTCCCCCTGAACTTTAATTCCTTCTCCAAATTTCTCCTTGCTTTCCTTTATAGCTTGCTCAATGTACAAATTGAACAACATTGGAGAAAGGCTACAACCCTGTCTTACTCCCTTTCCAACCACTGCATCCCTTTCATGCCCTTCAACTCTGACAACCGCTGTCTGGTTTTTGTACAAGATGTAAATAACCTTACGCTCCCTATATTTTACTCCTGCTTGCTTCAGAACTTGAAAGAGTTTATTCCAATCAATATTGTCAAAAGCCTTCTCCAAATCTACAAAAGCTAGAAATGTTGGTTTTCCTTTTCTTAATCTATCTTCTAGGATAAGCCGTAAAGTGAGTATTGCCTCCCGTGTTCCTACATTCCCAAACTGATCTTCCCCATCATGGTAAGGAAGTAAAATTCGTAACCACACTATGATAAGGTTAGGGTGCAAAGCGATAAGGGATCCATTTCCTGCGATTCAACCCCACACTGCATTCCTACGATTTGTTGACTTTCCTTTCTACTGTGCGGTGGCACGATTCTCACAACATGCCTTGAAGTTCTACATCCTACTCATAGGTGAACAGGACGTAATTTCATTCAGAATAGCGACATTTTTTGAGAACCTGTATCTTGTTTTTAAATCTCACCATTCCACGTTTCGAGAATTTATTCCTATCTTCGGATGCTTTTTGTTACATAATTTGTATTTATTGTGATGTCTCCATTTGTGGTGCTCTATTTCTCCTGGCATGTGGTTTTGACATGATATTGCGATCGGAGAATAGTTTGAATAATGAAACTTTCACTCTACACCGGAGTGTGCGCTGATAAGAAACTTCCTGGCAGGTTAAAATTGTGTGCCGAAACCGGGACTCGAACCTGGGACCTTTTGCCTTTCGCGGGCAAGCGCACTACCGACTGTGCTATCCCGACACGACTCACGATGCCGCCTCACAACTTTACTTCCGCCACTACCTCGTCTCCTACTTTCCAAACTTCACAGAAGCTCTCCTGTGAAACACGCTAGACTAGCACTCCTGGAAGAAAGGATATGGTGGAGACATGGCTTAGCCACAGCCTAAGGGATGTTTCCAGAATGAAACTTTCACTCTGCAGCGGAGTGTGCGCTGATATGAAACTTCCATTAGGCTGTCGCTAAGCCATGTCTCCACCATACCCTTTCTTCCAGGAGTGCATTGCAGAACATAGCTCTCTTTAATCAATAAATGTTACTAACGCATTTGTCTTCGTAAATATTTGAAAAAGCAATAAATTTTACGTAAGCCAGTTATGTAACAGCTTCTTAATTCTCGTACTACATTATAATTTATAGTACTAAGAAATATGGCAAGCAAGATGGCGTATGCCAGAGAGAGTTCATCACGTGACATTACAACATACGCATTGTCATATCAAAACAATATCAGATGAATGGTTTATTTCCAATTAAAATTACATTACAAACGGCTTTATTTGTATTACTAACGTATTTCTTGTCCGAAATATTTCAAAAATGTGCAAAAATTTTTTCAAAAAGCGAGGTTCTGGTATCTGGTAGCCAACAATTATGTCTGTAAAATTTGGTGCCGATCGGTTGAACGGTTCCACTTAAAAGTGGGAACACGTTACAGCCAGACAGACATCGTCAAATCGCCGTTATTTTTGCAAACATCTCTGCAACAATACGATATATGAAAAAAAAAAAAAAACCATAAGAGAGCAAAATTGTAGAGAATTTTCTCCTATACACGTTCGTTTATTCAGTTTTCGTGTCAGACGAACGGATAAGGCGTTACTTTCATTTAAATGTCGAGCTGTCAAAAGGTGACCGCAAAGGCCCACTTTTAGTGCTGCTAGCGTAACCTAAAGTGGGCCAATATAATAAAGGTTTGAAATTATCTATCAAGTTTGTTGCAAGTCACTAAGGACTGCCATTCTCATAAAGTGTATGAATAACGTTTCGTCGCATTGTGTGGCAGTTCTTTTTTGCGAACCCTACTGTTTATCGTGCCATATCACCTGAACCATGTGTCGTATGTGATTCTTAATCCTGCAGGAACTGTTACCTCACGGTAAGGAATGTGAGTACAAAATTTGGTTGAAATCGGTCCAGTGGTTTGGAAGAAATGTGCAGCATTGTCGCGTCATGTAGCAGATTTTCTCGCATCTCATTGTTTATGACGTCATATCTTGTGAACTGTGTGACGTACTATGATAAAATTTCGAACGTACGTTCAATGTTGTGTGTGTATACTGTCTGCAATGTTTCTCACGAATAAAAGTAATAGTGTACGGGTAATAAATTGTAACTTCAGGCCAAGTGCCGTAATTTTACTGCAAGAACGCCGAAAAAGTAGTAAGCGACAAACTTTTTTCCTTTCATCATTTTGCTTGGGTTGTCAGCGAGGAAAAGTTTCCTAAAGGTTTGAAATTATGTTTGAAGTTTGTTGCAAGTCGCTAAGTGCTCTCCTCCTCAAATAGTGGACTGGTAAAGTCACACTATCACGTGCCGCAAGACGGGGAAGTTTTCATTGCTTATGACGTCATATCTCCTCAACTATCGGCCCTATCGCAAAATCGTTTCTTAGCTGACGTCTTCTACCTATAAACTACATTCATGCCAAAATTTCAGCTTCGTGGGTGAAGTAGTTTAGGAGATTTCGTGTTTAGTCAGTGAGTGAGTGAGTATGAATGAGTGGCCTTTTCGCTTTCCTGTGCGCCTCGGTTGCATAGTGGTAGAGTGCCAGACTACAAATCCAAAGGTGGGGGGTTCGATCCCCACGAGATCCTAGGATTTTTATCTGACACTTTCCACTTCTTTCACCTCTGGCAGTGTTGCTGATGTGAAAAATACCGAGTAGCACCGTGGTTCGGAACCCACGTTAAACTGTAGGTCCCCCTATAACTGGCTGGGTAAGTCAGTTCCAAGGTCGGAGGAAGGCAAGGCATACCACCTCCAAACAGGACCGTGTCTAGTAAAAGCACTGTGGTGTTCAAACCAATCTTCGGATTGTTGACTGCTTTTTGGCCCACTTTAGGTTACGATAGTAACACTAAAAGTGGGCCTCTGCGATCGTTTTGACAGCTCGAAATTTAAATGAAAATAACTGCTTAACTATTCGTCTGACACGAAAATTGAATAGCGGAATTTGTAGAGGAGAAAAATCTGTACAACTTCGCTCTCTTATGTTTATTTTCTTCATATCTCCCAGCGTTTCAAAGATATTTGCAAAACTAACGGCGTTTTTGGGATGTCTGTCCGTCTGTCCGTAACGTGTTCCCTGTTCTTACGACGAACCGTTCAACCGATCAGCACCAAATTTTACAGACATGATTGTAGGCCGCCAGAGACCAGAACCTCACTTTTTTTTTTCAAATTTTTCGGACAAAAAATAAGGTAGTAATACCAAAAAAAGCCGTTTGTAACATAATTGTAATTGCAAACGAACCGTTCATCTAACACGAAAATTGAATAACCTAATTGCTAGAGGAGAAAATTCTCTACAACTTAGCTCCCTTATATATATTTTTCATATCTCGTATCGCTTGAGAGATATTTGCAAAAATAACGGAGATTTGACACCCTACATTGAATTAACGAAAACCAGCCGTTCGCAGATGTCACGTGACATTCCTCGCCCAGAACTCTCTCTGGCATACGCCATCTTGCGTTGCGTATTTGATGATTTTCTTATTGTAACTTACACGTTGTCATTTCAAACCAATGCCACACTGAAGAATTAACAAAAACGCATCGTTCTTCGTACGATAAATGATAATCTAGTGTCTACAAATGCCATATTAGCATCAGTTAATAACGGATATCAAGAGTAGGAGATTTAAGGACTCATGTTTTGATTGATAGCCGTAGCGTAGTGGGCAAGGCGTTGGACTATGACGCTAAAGGTCGGTGGTTCGGAACTCGTCACCACCTACATTTTTTTTCCTAAAAGGGTTTCAGACACTCTTCTTAATTAAATTTTCTATTATTTAGATTATTATTTTGGCCCAAAACGTTTGCAATATCTTATAAAACTACAAATCTAAAGTGGGCCGTAAAACACGTCAGTGCGTTTTTTTTCCGCTTTTATATAGCCTGTATATAGCCTATAGCCTTTCGCTTTTATAGCCTGTTCAGCTATCCACTGAAGTAACTACAATAGGCTGCAAATGCGAACAATAGACGGGTGATACAAACAAAAGGCACTCACCGCCGTGTCGCATTACAGTGGCAGTATGACGTCACCCAACTAGCGCCTTACCTGCAACAGAGACACGGGACACCGCGATTAGAATGCAGCCTAGTTAAACACAACTAAAGCAAATACACTCCTACCAACTACACATGTGGAACTAAACTCAGCTCAAACAAACACACTCCTAAGGCCGCGTTGTTGGATCTCAAACATGGCTGGTTGTATCTTGTCGCAGTTGTGAAATAACAGAAAATAAAATTCACCTTGCACATATAATAAAGTATTTTGCTTTGAATAACCAGCTCGTAAGCTTTTGGCTTTTATAGACGAAGTTAAATTTTTAAATTGTTTCTAATATATCAGTCTTCTGTATTTTTATTCTGAGTGATAGTTTCAGTTACACCACGATGAACGTGATTGAAAGACTTACTCGCATTTGTGTGCTTTGTGCACTTGCAGTAACCACAAAGTTACTTCTGAGAGAAAGAGAGAACTCTGGGATGTCAAAGGAGATGCGTGTGAATTACGTTTCTGAGTAAAATGTCAGGACATAATGTCTCAGTAGCAATTTAGTGTGTTTGGTAGGTGTACAGTTGGGTACGTGTGTTTGCAATAAAGATGAACTAGGGGCAAAAAAAATTTTAAAAATAATTTGTGGTGCTTTCTAAAGATAATACATAAAACCTTGCACAAATAAAAAGGTAAAAGGGTTGTAATTAGAGTAATTAAAATATAAGATGGAACGGGAAGCGAACCAGCGACCTCAAAATTTCACTTGTATCGCAATTTAGAAGCCCAGATCGCTACCCCTACGCTACGTTTTTTTTCTCCTCATTTTTTTTATTTTTTAATTATTATTATTTTTTTAGTTCGTGTTTTTTTCTTGTGAGGAACTGGGATTTTTTGTTTTATTTATTTATTGATATAGTTTATATGATATTTGCCATTCTCAACTTCCTTCAGCAAAGTAAATAAAGAAAAGATTTGCCCCTCTAGCGTGACGCATAATTTCAAACGCCATCACTGTGTGGAATATATCACACACTTCTCGACCTCTTAAGGGCACACAGAGTACAAAAAAGAATGACACTCAACTTAAAGGCCATGGGAATAATAATTCTCAAATGAAAATAAAATAGTCTTCTTATATTTCGTATGTCGTGTCGTCAATTTATCGTACTCATGGAGTGTTGTTCGCCGATAGTGAAATAACTAGAAACTTTTGGAACATATCTTTGTACTTTCGGGTTTTCAGTAATTTATGGTGCTCACTTGACAAGTAGTGCAAAAAGTCACATAGCCATTTACTCTTAAAAACTATGGTATAGTATACATAGTTGCCAAGAATCCATGCGTAACTATTGTTTTTTGCTTTAGGGAAGAAAGTCCAGTCCGGTTGAAGTATGTGCGTGGGTGGTATATGGGCTGCTGTTGTTCGGGTTATAAGTGCCAACTTTTTCCGTGTCCAATTCCTTACTTCATTTCGGTCTCTGCATGTAAATTTATGTACAAGGGTATCAACAAGCTGACATTTATCACAATATGGCGTCGGTCGAAGGTGTATTTTATGCAGTTTCTCGCCGTTAGGGATGACTTCATTTACGACTTCATACCACGCGGCTCGAACTTTAGAAGGAAGCGCCTTGTTATGGACCTACGTCGACCGATGACAGGGTTTACGGGCTAACTGATTTACTATCGCCTTCCAATAAAACATATTTCGAATTTATTCAGTTGTTGATGGTTTGTAATCACAAAACTCACTGAGAACGTCGTCGAAAGTAGCTGTCCTCGTCGAATTCGGCCGGTGATATTCATAGTCTGTTTCCGTATTTGAAGATACGAATGAAACAGTACACGAACATTCCTCGCTTTGTAAATGTAATGCACAGCATTCCTTTTACGCCCTATTTCCTAAAGTTAATAAAACTTTATTGCCTTACCTGGAGCTATCTCTATTCTACCGTTTACGGACGGCAAACTTTATCAACAGGTGATCGGTTGTAGCGGCCATCTTGTAGCGAGAAGTTGTCGCGCTCGCGTCGGACACCCGCTTGTAGCAGCAGCTTCGCTACAATGTGTAGCCCACGCCGGCCGCGGCCTAAGAAGTAGAACTGTGCATCTACCAACACCGGCCTGTATGTATGTATGCATGCATGTTCGTTGTGGATTCCAAGATGGCCGGAGCAACTGTTAGAAATCTTCAGGAAGTGTTCAGATTAGCGCAGTGGACGTTCGTGTGAAGTTTGTTAGATGTCGGATCGAGATATTCATTGATTTTAAGAATATAAAGCGAAGAAATGTAATAATCCACATTTCAAAGAAATCAGGCACAGACAGGTGTGAAAATTATAAACTCCTCAGTTTAAGGATTCACCATAATTTTCCGTCTCAATACTACGTTAAAAGTAACACCTACTTCTTTCATGTACTGTTTATAATGAATATGATTTACAGAATTTTTGTTGAGATTAGGTAATGCAGCACACTTTTTACACAGATTAGAAGTATTTTTAATATTTTTGAACCTGCTTAGCGATATTAAAAAATTACAAAGAAATTGATGCAATTTTTTTTCTCCGAAATGCTTTCTCAAATCGAGATACCATTTCATTCTATGTTATACATTTGAAGAAGGATAAATTTTTACCAGATATTTTTGACATAATGGCTTATCTACTATACCTATTTAATACCACCTATTATGTATATTATAAGGGTAAAAAATATCAAATCTTATATTTTAATTTTTATATTTTTCTCCTAATTAAAATGTTATTTTTTTCTATAATTTAGTTGATTGTGCAATAAAGCTTAGATATACTACGTACGTAAGGCCTATTGCAAGTTACAGAAATAACATTGGAGCAATGCTTGATGAACTTAAGGAAATATTTGTACCTGAATGCTGAAAATTACAACTTGCGGGAAATTGTGAATGAAGATATGAGTCCAAGTAATCTGTGCCTCAGAAGATTCCTGAAGCATAGTCTTCATCCTGCAGCATTTCATCTTCTTCAGTCTTCCTCTTGGCATTCCTTTTAGCACTTCTTGCTTCTTTGGTAACTTGAAGAGCGAATCTTTCGGCTTCGTGCACCCGTTGTATGTCACACGCAAGTAACTGATCTTCCGATATTGGACCTACATTTTATGCCTAAATTTCTCAGGAGTCAGGACTACCATTTTTCTTATCAGTCCATCACTGAAATATATCACTGCATCTAGTACAGCAAATTTAAATGTATTTAGTGCTACAAAAATATTTTTGCGTAATCTTTCCCATATGCAATGGTTGAAACTTTGATTTGTATTCTCAGTGCTCCCATGAAAACATTTACTAAACAAAACAGGGTCACTCAGGCATCTGGAAATTGGTTTTAATTCATTATACCAGGCGCAGGAAGAGAATGCTTATGATGGTATTTTATTTGACCACTTTCTTTTGCTTTTTGGTAATCACACCAAGCATCTGCTCCTTTAGGGCAAAGTCCGTTAGCAGGGTGGTCATCTGTGGACAACTTATGAAAGTTTATTATAGTATTTATTGCATACTGAAGGAAATGTCGTTCCAGAAATGTATGTAGCACTTTGACAACAAATATATGTAGCACGTGGACAACAAAGATTCAGTAACACGTTAACGGTGACTAGAAACCTGCACTGTAACCAACATATACATTGTATCATACGTATAAATGTTGGAAACAGAAAGTTCGCAATTCAGTTCGAAATAAAACTGTTTTCAGTATCAGAAGTAAAGGGGGCGTGGCGGTACACATGGCCGTAATTTTAAAATTTAGTAGATATAGGTCATTTTTCATTTGAACCCTGTTGTTATGGTCTTCAGTCCGGAGACTGGTTTGATGCAGCTCTCCACAATACCCTATCCTGAGCAAGCCTCTTCATCTCCACATAAGAACGGCTACCTACATCTGTCTGAATCTGCTTACTGTATCCACCTCTTGGTCTTCCTCTGCGGTTTTTACCCCACACACTTCCCTCCAACTCTAAATTAACAATTCCTTGATGTCTAAGAATGTGTCCTACCAATCGATCCCTTCTTTTAGTCAAGGTATGCCAGAAATTTCTTTTCTCCCCAATTCTGTTCAGTACCTCTCCATTAGTTATGCGATCCACCCACCTAATCTTCAGCATTCTTCTGTAGCACCACATTTCAAAAGCCTCAATCCTCTTCCTGTCCGCAATGCTTATCGTCCATGTATCGCTGCTTTCTTTGAAATGGGCATTATAACATTTTTCTTAAAGTCCGAGGATATGTCTTCTGTCTCGTACTTGTTTCGCAGCAGCTCAAATACTTGGGAGATGGCTGGTTCTTCCAGAGACTTTAGTAGTTCTGATGGAATGTCGTCCACTCCAGGGGCCTTGTTTAGACTATACTGTATATATGAACATAATCAGGGGATAAACCAGAATTTAATATGTGATTTTAAAAATTAGATTTTTCCAACATTTATAAGTACAGTGTAGTCCCGAAAACTCTGTCTAATGTGGACCGAAGGGTGGCCGAGTTAGCGAAAATGCTGGTTTATCGGAAACAAAAAAGAATAGGTAGTATTTTTGTTATAGAATACTTTCTGTTGTTACTTTAAAATACAATACAAATAATGAAATATAGTGACACTAAATAAATTTAAGAAAACATGTAAGAAATGATATTCGTTACTTAAGAGTACGTACTTTAATTTAAATTTAGAAAACTACTTTAAGTAGGCATACAGCGTTTAACAATGTAAAGTATGGACAATAGTGATTTACTTCATAAAACATATTCCACTAAAATTCCCACCACGCCTAAGCTGATTTTAAAAGTCACTGTAAAAAAATGCTCTCCCATAATTTTGGTCACGACTTTTTTTTTTTTTTTTTCAACATGAAGACGCATCTACATACTAAGTTAAAGAAACTGAAAGGATTTTTAAATGGAGGGTAGGTGGCACTAGAAAAGATTACGTCCAGGCCTATTTATAGCATAGCCTGTAACTAGTATCCGTTACAATTTGAAAAAATGTTCAAATGTTTGTAAATCTATCGGATCAAACTACGTGGTCATCAGTCCGTAGCTTACAAACTACTTAAACCTAGGTGAACTAACCTAAGGACGAACACACACAGCCAGCACCGAGGGCAGTGTTGCCAGGTGTTGAAAAAAAATCCGGAGATTTGTCCACAATTTCTGGAGACACTTTCGAATCTCTATATGTATAAAAAATAGGCTGTATGTCTGTGTGTATGTATGTATGTTCCACTTCTGCTCCTAAACTACTGCACCGATTTCAACCAAACTTGGTACACATGTTCCCTAATATCAGGCAACAATCGCTGTCGTGGTAAGAACCACCTACGACACATACGTCAGGAGATATGACGTCATAAACAATTACATTCGTAAAAAACGGCCGCATCATGCGATAACGTTCTACATCTGCTCCTAAACTGAGTTTAGGTAAATGCTGTATGACCCGAATAGGTATATCATGTTCAGCCACAAAACTCGCATACGTATTTCACTCGTCTTAACCGTTTCAGTAAGTTTTGTTTTAACACAAATTATCGGCATCTCACTATTTTTATTTATTTATTTATTTATTTATTTATTTATTTATTTATTTATTTGATGAAACGTTCAAGTCACAATCACACACACAACAATAAGCGTAGTAAGGTCCTTTCTTGCTTTTCTGTAACCACCCACAAAACACTGGATCCTTCACCCATTCGGCATTATATTTTCTACTGTATGTGCATTTTGGTTTTTTACTTTTTCTTTCTGGCACCACTGTAGCGTCGGAATCTGTTCTGAAATCACTGAAACCAATAATTACTTGATAGAAAGCGGGTTTCACAGCAGAACGTGTAACAGTCTAAAACGCGAAACATGTTGGTAGATACTGACTTACTACAAAGGAAAATCTATTGTGTTACAGTCATTGATGTAAAAGGTTACTTCTGATTGGATGATACAAATATGCCATATCCTAGACCAACCTCAATTTTTGCGATTTTATTAGTTGAAATTAATTCGTAGGTGGAGCAAGATTTTGCCCACACCCTCAAGACATGAAAGTTTGTACCCTCAAAAACAATGTAAAAGTACCTTTACAAAAATACAAGTAATAGCAGTATGAGACAGTTCTATTGGTCCTTCGGGGCCCTACCAGTGACATTTAAACAAAATCAAAACCCAGACACATTGTCTGCAAAATATGTAGCCAGGTCGGAAAAATAATGCAGTCAGTGTAAAATTCTACTTACGGCAGCGGCGGCGTTGTGTAGTAGTGTTCGTAACGACCGCTAAATTCTCTTTGCAAAACCAATCATGTAGAGTGAGATCAACCCTTTGTGTTACCCATGAAGTAATTAAAGCTGTTACTGCTCTATGGTTGACAGGTTCAGGCATGTAAAATGTAAACTTTCACGGCCGGAATGGTCAAAATTACTAAAAATTTCCTGGATATTATTCCGTGGTCTTGTGTCTTTATTATAGAAACCCAACGTTTCGTCCCCGACTGCGGAGGACATTCTCAAGGGGGATCGTGGTACTTTTGAGTGTCCGATGCACACCCTGGCTCGCTACTGACTGAACTGAAGCCAAACTCCGTTTACGAGGGCAGAGGTGTGACGTCACATGTTTTTGACATGCGCGCGCAATTCGTCGTTGCCGATTGTCTCCGTCCGTTGATATCGTCCCATGGTGGAAGACTGCTACATTTCTTCTTCAAAACCGGAATCCAGATATCATTTAGTTTCACGCCCTCCTCCATCCTATGGAAATTATTGGGGTGTTTTAAAATTTCTATAGCCTCTCTGTACAGTCTTTCGTGGCATCCATTTGTGGCTGCAAAAACCAGTGTCTTATCAAATTGAATAAGGTGGTCCCCTGGTTTAAAAACATGTTCAGCATCATGTGATCTGTCAATCTCTCCCCTTCTACAGATCCCCTTGTGCTCATCTAGTCGTCTTTTGACCGTTCTTTTTGTGGTACCCACGTATACGTCCCCACAGCTACACGGAATCCTATAAATTCCTGCTTTTTCCAGCGGTTTGCGAGCATCCTTTGCCAATTTCAGGTGATCCTGTATCTTCCGAGTAGGTTTGTAAATGACGGCAACATTCCGTTTCGTCAAAATGTTACCGATGCGGTCGGTGACGTCCTTAATAAAAGGCAGGAAGACTTTGGATTTCACAGGAACCCTTTCATCGTTTTCAACTCTACGTGTCGGTCTCGACGCTCTCCTTATCTCTGTAGACGAACAGCCATTCTTAAGTAAAGCACTACTCAGGTGTTTCAATTCCGCGTCGAGTAATTCCGCTTCGCAGATGTTCCTCGCTCTGTCCGCCAACGTCTTTATAATGCCCCGCTTTTGCTGTGGGTGGTGGTTCGAATCCCGGTGCAGATAACGGTCTGTGTGCGTGAGCTTCCGATAAACTGTATGGCCCAAGCTGCCATTCCCCTTTTTGAAAACTGACACGTCAAGAAAATTCAGTTTTCCGTCTATCTCCTTCTCCATGGTAAACTGGAATTAATCCCGTTGAGAATGTCCTCCGCAGTCGGGGACGAAACGTTGGGTTTTAATAATAAATCCACTAGACCACGGCGTAACAGCCCGGAAATTGTTAGTAATTTTGAGGTTCAGGCATGTACACTTGACGGTAAGTAAATTAATTATCCTCGTAAAGCAAACGTTTCATTGCCACCATTGGCAAAATACACCGCCACCGTAAGTAAACTTTAACCAGTCAGTATCTTTCAGGGCTCGTCCGTGGGAAGAATAAAGTGAACATATCGGTACCGAAACGTTCCTCCAGACCAGATGTGTTCGTCTTTACGTGTTACATTTTATATTTAGGGAAGCATTAGTAGTGAAATAAACTATATAATTTTCACCTAGAGAAACTGTTTTTTTTTTTTTTTTTTTTTTTTTAATAAAATAAAAAGTCCTACATTAAAAAATCCGGAGATTTCAACATTTTTTGCTATTTTTCCTGGATGATAAAAAATTCCGGAAATCTCCGGAGACCTGGCAACACTGTCCGAGGGAGAACTCGAACCCCCGACGGCGAAAGGCCGCGCGCACCGCAGCACGGCGCCCCAGTGCGCACGGCTAATCCGCCGCGACTACAATATCAATTGCACCTTGCATTCTTCGAGCGCGGAACAACTTCAGAGGATGTGCAGGGAATGGCCGAGTTACCCGGATTACCGGGTTATCGAGTGCCCAATTTTCGTGATTCTACTGTACCCTGAATCCTTAACAAGTCATGGTGCAAAGTTTTGACACGAATTATTTCCAGAAGAATGGAAGGGGTAATAGCTGATGACGTACAGGAGGATGGGTTGGTATTGAGGACAAGTGCAGGAAGACGGGAGGTGTTCCGTTGGCGTTGCGTGGTAACTGGTAAGCAGCGGGTCTCTTCCAGAGCTGGTAGCGACCGCGGCTAGAGCTCCTGAATACCCAGGCTGAATCGTCCGCCATGTTTTCCCAAACACGGTTGGAATCGCGCTGCACTAACAGCGTAGAGGCGCATGCCCTGCCATCTTTCACAAACGATTTCACAAAAACTAACTGCTAGAAAAATTAAATGTTTCCGCTACTTAAATCTTTATATGTCAGCACTGTGACGAAGTGCTCGTCATTTCCTCAATACTCATAGTCAATAAGATATTGGCTTCGAAATAAGAGACTGCGGTATATTAGGAAAAGTTTGCAGTAAAAAAATAGAGGCTTCTATGATATTCTGTTTGGAGCTTGTTGCACCACATGTTGCTCCGGATGAAACTTTCCTAATGGATTCAATTTTATTTTCGACTTACGAGGAAATCTTTACGTTTCTCTCATACCGCTAAACTTTATTTTCGCACTCATTTCCGATGGCGATAAGGCCACAATGTATCACTGCGTATCTCATACACGGTCAGAGGTATCAAAATGATATTTTGCAAACGATAACATGCAAAGAGGGGAGTATTTTGCTACGCAAAACTTCATTAAGTGTCGCGTTATTCAAGGAAATATATAGTTGTAGAATGAAAAAGAGTAAAGTTAGTGATTTATTATTCGATTTGCAGATATTCCTTCTTCACTGACAAATGTTTATTTTTTGCTTCTTGTCCACTGTATTTCAGAGGTACTACTCAGTTTGGAAAACCTAATAGGAGTTACATTTCCTTCAGTTTAAAGCCTAGCAGTAACAGAACGTAAGTTACTAGACGTAATGAGGATTTTATGTGACAATACTAGAAAGTAACAGCAAGGATCTCTTCACTAGCTAACGAACTGACTTGTTCTCAGAATGAAACTTTCACTCTGCAGCGGAGTGTGCGCTGATATGAAACTTCCTGGCAGATTAAAATTGTGTGCCGGAACCGGGACTCGAACCTGGGACCTTTGCCTTTCGCGGGCAAGCGCTCTACCACTTTTTTTTTTTTTTTTTCCATCGGCCTTTGGTAAAGCAATTTTCTTTTCTTCTGCAGGTTAAATTAATGGATCTCTTCCAAGATGAGAATCAAAATCTTCTTCCATAGAAAGAACTAAAATAAAACTTACGTATCCTCGTCGAATCCATTTTTTTTCCTGGCTCTCTGAACGATTCCGAGTTCGTCTTCTCGAAAAATGTGTGTTACCGTGTAGTTTCTATCGTTTCTACAATTCAATTCAATTCTTTGTCTCTTCGCTTTATTTATCTGCTCCTAACTCGTGAACCGTGAGCTGCCAGGTTTTGTATTTTTATTATGACAGATGTTAATACATAAAGGAGTGGTGAGTACATAATTAAAAGAAAGGCGTCCTCTCGCCGTTTAAATGTGGAACATAGTAAAACAAAAATATTTGAAAAAATAGAAAAAATATAAGTATTAAAAATGCTCTTATTCCAAATATATCCAAGTACGGTCAAACGTAGTGTTCCATGTTTTGAAATGTCTGGGGTGCTCAGTAGTTTCTAAATTCTTCTTTGAAAACTGCTTCTAAAAAGTTCGCATAGTTGCGCTTGTAATTTTGTTTTTGTGATAACTTGTGAAGTTGTTGAACTATATATATGGAGAAATCCTCTTTGCTTTTAGCTGTGCTTGACATTAAATAGTGAACAAAGTGTCCTTTCAGCCAGTTAACAGAGTTCCGTTTGGTTTTAGGGTACGGAACAGTATCTGGGTGCAAGAAATCATCAGGCGTAATACGAAGAACCGATGTTCTTGTAATGATAGCAAGCTTCTTCCGAATATAGTTCCATACGTCTTGGACCTTGGAGCACACAAAAAGATGTTCGTCGCTGTCCAATAAGTTGCACGTTGCGCACAATGGTGAGTCCGCCAAGTGTATGGAATGTAACCTGGAGTTGGTGTTGACTTTCCTGTTCACTAAGCGATACCAGGAGGCTCTGGCCGCTGTTGTTAGACCACGGCAGTGGATGTTCTTCCAGATGGTTGACCATCTGTGATTAGGGTATTTTTGTTCAATGATGTTCCGGTTCTTGGTTTCCATTAGCTTTTTATAAACTTCACGCACCGTCATGAGCTCATCATCTTGCATGTTTAGCTGCAGATAGCTCAACTCAATTAAAAAGGTTTTAAAATGGGACATAGCGCTCGGAATATGTTGGACGTTGATTGGAGGCTGCAGACTTGTAGGTGTTATCTCGTTTAACAGGTGGGCCGTTAAACTGTTTGGTAAATTCTTCCAGATCTTGTATGTATTACACACGTATAGCGCCCGTGTCTTAGTTTCAACATGCGTAAGGTTTATTCCGCCATCCCAAACAGCCAAAGTGAGTGTGTCGTATTTAACTTTAAAGATGTACCCTCGAGTGACGAAGTGACCTAAGGCTGACATAATTCGTTGGATTGTCCCGTGTGGCATCGGTAATACTTGTGCAACATAGTTCATCTTCGATGTTATGTAAACGTTAGCGATGGTAACCCTTTGTAAGTCATCAAGCTTTCTGATGTAGTGGCTCTGTATGCGTGCACGCAGACGTGCGAGAAGATTTCGGTAGCTGACAGCGATCGTGTGCCTTATGTCGCTTCGGTATTCGATGCCTGAGCATGTCAGTTTGGAGACTGGAGTTAAGTATCCGTGGTGCTGTATTGCAATCCCACTCCCGATGTTCATAATACCACACTTTCTTTCGTTTAACTTCGCCCCTGGGGCAAGTTCGTACTGCCTAACGATGCGGAGAGCTGCTTCTAACTCCCGTTCGTCCTTGACTAAGAAACCGACGTCATCCGCGTAGGCATTGCAGGCAATCTTGAGTCCACGGATTGTCAATCCTCGGAGACGTTGGTTCAGTGCAGCAAGCAGGGGTTCAATGGCGATAGCAAAAAGCGCCATTGACAAAGGGCAGCCCTGTCTCACCGAACTCTTTAATGTAATTTCTTTTGTGAGCTGTCCATTGACTAACGCTCTTGTAACACCTTTACTAAGGATTGCACCGATGAAGTTTGTGAAGCGCTGCGGGAAGCCCATTGCATGCATGGTGTTCAAGAGATACTGGTGGTTCACTTTATCAAATGCCTTTGCGAAATCAAGTGATACCAAGGCACACTGAATTTTGCAAGCTTCTGCTGTAGCAATCACATCTCTATATTCGCATAAATTTTGTTGGATTTTCCTGTCAAGGCCCACGCATGTCTGGTATCTGCCTATTACTGTATTCAGCATCATTTTCAATCTATGGGCAATTACTCGTGCCACGATTTTGTAGTCACAATTTAGTAGTGTCAGAGGTCTAAAATCGTCTACAAGTTTGCTTCCTGGGTGTTTAGGGACGAAAACTGCAATTCCTTCTACCAGCTCTTTAGGCAGATTAAAATGCGGCTGCAACAATTCATTATACATATCGAGTAATTTTGGCTTCAGTTGTTCACGAAAAATATGGTAGAATTCCGCAGTGAGATCGTCAGGCCCCGGTGATTGTTTTTGGGGCTTCGCTGTATGGCATATTCCAGTTCTTCTTCATCAATTTCTTTAAGGAGATTCTCGGCTTGTGCTTCACTTAACGTCCCTTGAAGGTTGTGTAGCAGCTCCTGTTGCATTATTGCGTCGTTGCTCCCCGTTGCCATCAGCGATTCCAGGTGAGTATGAATTGCGTTTTTTATGTCTTGTTGCTGCACGAGGGTGGTCCCGTCACGTAACTGGAGTTGCGTTATAATTTTCCTTTTGCCTCTCTTATTCTCGCGAATTACATGGAACATAGAAGCTTCCTCCTGCTCTATCAGGGTATCGGACCTAGACCGGACTTTGTATCCATCACACTGTAGCCGTTTAAGTTTCAGAAGTTTTGCTTTAATTCGCTTTATTTGTACGTAATTGCCGATTATCGTCGCGTCCGATTTATATAACTCTCTTAGGCAAGAGAAATAAAATTCTGTGGTTTTCTTTTGCCAATAATACTTTTCTCGTGAATAAGTCTGAAACATTCTCCGTATCCTTGGTTTGGCATGTTTGAGCCACCATTCCGTCACTGAATTGTACTGTGGTGCTTTACGTTCACATTCCCTCCATGTATCATTAAATGCACGCTGGCATTCTACATCACGGAGAATGGAGTTATTCAGTTTCCACGTGCCTCTGGCACGGTAAGTGCCTTGTTTGCACATGTTAACAGTACATATATATGCAGCATGGTCTGATAAAATTGTCGGCCAAATTTCGGAATGTAGGACGGAAGAAGTGAGTTGTTCGGTGACATATATTCTGTCCAGCCGACTAGCAGAATGGCTCGTGACATACGTGAAACCTTGTAACATGCCATGCAGGTGTTCCCAAGTGTCAATTAAACGCAGTTCATTGACGATACGTCGCAGTTCCATCGAGGTGTTGAAGTTGGGCGTCTGGTCTTTGCGGTGCAGCACACAATTGAAGTCACCTGCAAGTATTAGGTGATCATAATTCCGACCAAATAGCGGCACTATTTCACTGGTAAAGAATTCTGCTCTTCCTCGCCTATTGCTACTGCCGGATGGCGCATACACGTTAATTATGCGAGTGCGGTAAACGGTGACTGCAATTCCCCTGCTATTCGGTAATTTTTCCACAACAGTCATTATGATGCCTTCTTTTGCCAAAACAGCTGTCCCGAGATCCTCTCCACTCCCCGGATTGGTGATAGCAGTATATCCGGCAATGTGTTCGAGTTCTATGGCAGCCACTTCCTGTAGCAATATGATGTCAATGTCGGCAGCACGTAACAGATCCTGTAACATGGACAGCCGCAAACCTGACCGGATCTTATTGATGTTGAGGGTGGCTATTTTATATGCTTGCGACTGATTCATGGCTTTAGGGTTGCTATTAGTTACTTTGTCCTGTTAGGGCGACAGGGCACAGAAGCCCCAAGTTCCTCAATCGGGGCTGCCATAGAGGCATCTTTTGTAGTTGTCGGTCAAGATGGTCGAGGATTTCGTCTGCAATTTCTGGACCGCGGCCGTGTCAGCGGTCTCCTCTGCTTCGTCCATTTCCTCTGCCCAAGATTTTGGACATGTGGACTGGTTCAGATCCTCTGTTTGGTGTACCTCTGCAGAGGAGCAGTGCTAGCAGTGTGTCCGGGATAGAGGCTGTTCCACCACTCGACTCTCGGTGCAAAATCGATCCGGAAGAGGCGGACATCTCAATATCCATTTCTCCCGAGACCGGCTCACTCACATCGGAAGTCGCAGAATTTCCATGACGGATCTTGCTGATAATCTTCTTTGCTTTCTCCCTCAGTAAAGGGGCGACTTGATTAGCACCCTGGTGGGCTCGTCTCCTTTTCTTTGTCTTCTTTGTCAAAGATGACTCTTTTGATGATTCCGAACCATCAGTATCAGAGGTTCGTTGTTCCGTCATGTTGCTTTCGTCATTAGATCCAAGATCCATGAAGTCCCGTACTTCATTAGGTCCAGGTATAGGGACAGCTTCAGCCAAACCTGTTTGTTCGTGGTCTGGTTCACGCGATGCTGCATCATCACTCATTTCCATATGTGTGTCTGAGCGAATCTCGGCACTTGAAAGGACATCAACGTTTGAACCTGCAGGTACGCGTTCGGTGACTGTAGGCGCAACTGCGCGTTTATCATCGTCGTCTGATGGCGGGACATCTGAAGATGGGGTCGCGGTTTGCACTGCAGCTAGCGCCGACGAGTAAGTCAGGGGCAGCGCTGTTGTCACGGAGGGACGCGCGGCCTCCCCGGCTGGTATCTGCGCCACGCGGCGCTGTAAACACTGCGCTCTGACGTGGCCTGTCGCGCCGCAGCCAGCGCAAGTCTTCGGCTGCCCATCGTATATTACAATACCACGGTGTCCGCCTACAGTGATGTAAGAGGGGATATGTTTTGTTAAATCTATCTTAATTTGTCGCGCTCCGCTTAACACCGGGAATTTATGGCTCTGAGAAAAATTTTCCGCAAAATTATTCAATACCCTGCCATACGGCGCTAAGACAGCATTAATTTGTTCCGCTGTTGTTTCAAAGGGCAGTTCGAATATCCGCACTGTTCGGATACCAAGTCCTGCGTGCGTAACAGTCACATTTCCGACAGCACCGTCCCTGTATTTAAATTTCAAGGCCCCTCCACTGCTTGCTACTACTCTGTCACATACGTCTGAATTTATCACTTTAAGAAAAACCACACTCGTCACGATAGAAAAGTTGATTCCAACGACTTCATGGGCAGATATCTTAGCGGCTTCTTCTAACCAGTTTTCTACTTCGAAAGAGCTCGGTCTAGGGAGAGTCGTGTCAAAGGTGAACTTCAGTGTATCTATTCTCTTAGTTTGATTCATGGTTCCATGGTATTCTACACAGCTAAGACTACGCTGTATGCACGCGACTCACCGCGCAGACGTAAACAAACTCGCCACGGCGCGCTGCTCTGCCGGAGGTCCGTACACCGCCGCAGCCGCGACGACACTGTGCCACTGAGCTACCCCGACACGACTCACGATGCCGCCTCACAACTTTACTTCCGCCAGTAGTCCAGAGTCCCGGTTCCGGCACACAATTTTAATCTGCCAGGAAGTTTCATATCAGCGCACACTCCGCTGCAGAGTGAAAGTTTCATTCTAGTTCATAAGTAGTTTGTAAGTTTAGGGATTGAAGACCCCGTAGTTTATTCTCATAAGCTATACAATCATTTGAACACTATTTTTTTTTTTTTTTTTTTGAAAAAGTTCAGAAAGAATGTTCAAATGTTTGTATAGTCTATGGGACTTAACTACGGGGTCATCAGTCCCTATACTTACAAACTACTTATGAACTACTTAAGAACTAGGACGGCACAAATATCCATGCCCGAGGGGGGATGCGAACCCCCGACAGTAGTGGCCGTGCAGACCGTGACTGGAGCGCCTCAGTCCCCTCGGCCACCGCGGTCGGCTGAAAAAGTTCCTCGCATGTGGAAAATTCGGTAATGTCGTCAGAAAGTGCATGTTCGTAAACTATCAGTATATGCTGTTTATTGCCATAAATAAAACTAAAATGAAAACGTAGAGTAGTTCTTAACGATCACATTGATGAAAGTTCCACGTTGATACAGTGAGTAGTCAGCGAGTGTGAGCGAGTAGAATGAAACGCGAGGAAACGCGTGAGCTTCGTCCGGAACGTGGCGACTGCTGCAGCTTGGGGAGAAAATGGCGGACAGTTCAGTTCGGGTTTATGGGAGTCTTTTAGGCCAGGCGCACATTGAGACACAGCCGACGCAGGGCAGGGCAGCGCAGCACAGGAAACACTTCGCGGCACAGCGTCTGCGCTTATTGGCAGACAGTTTTGAGTCTTTGTCACACAGTCGTTGTTTGTTGAACCAGTGCGCAGGGTTTCCTTGTACAGCTGTGGCTGAACTCTTTGACCTTAGTTCAGAGTCTGATTCTGATGAGGAAATGGACATGCTGATGTTATTATGTAACGCTTCAAAACGAGATAAATCGGAATGGAAAAGCAGTTACATGAACAAGAGAAGCACCCATGGTGAATTCGCTTTGCCATCAGAGTTTTCTGATAAACAGTTCACGAACTACTTCTGTTTAGATCGGAGTCAATTCCACGAGGTTCGCGAACTGCTGAGGAAATGTATATTTTCCGAAGGATGTAATGCCCAAAAGCCAATTGCAACTGAAGAAAAACTCGCTGTTCTTGAGGTAAGTTTTACTGAAATTTATTACAAACTAAAGACGTAAACAAAAGATACATAGATTATTGTGAAAAATTAATGACGCACATTGTCAGTCTTATTCGTTAGTTGCATGAATGAGTTCAGAAAAGCTAATTACAAAAATCGTGTTTAGTATTCATGAGTTGATCGAAAGATCCCGCAGCTGTAATTGAATGCAAGTCCACTGCATTCTGCAGAAGTGTCAGGGACGTATTTCTGGCTTCCGACGAGTGCGATGGATGTACAGCACTTGTAGCTTCGTAATTTCGAGGTGGTTGCAGTTCTTCAGTTGTAGGATTGTTAATTCCTAGCAGAGATGCCTCAGTTTGCGAAACCACTTCAAATATTTTACCTCGGATGAAATGTTGCTTTACTGGAGGCATATTTTTTGTTGCTTGGTACATTGACATGAAGAAATGGTAAAGTGGGTCAGTGGCAGATTTTGTGTCTTCAATCTTTTTGCGTTCAATGGCTCTTTCGTTTGCCCTTCGTTCACGCTGCAAAATGGACTGCTGTATCAGTGTGCAAACATCAAGTTCTTCTTTGTCATTCGTTGTTTTTTACAACATGGTGTCCTGATTAATGGAGAAATGTCCGATTCTGCAGATGTTACAGTTTGAGATACAATTTCCTCATAATTATCAGCATTTCCAATCTCTTCACTTTCGCAGTCATCATAATCAGACACTACTTTCGTATTTGCTATATTTTCCATCGCAACAGTGCTGCATTTTCAGACCTGGCTTGTGAGTCATCACTTTCCTGAAAATTGTAGTCGCGGTTTCTGTTTGTCATGTAAGGCAACAAGAAATCCATTTGTTTTTGGAATTTCCATTGCTTTATTTGATTAGCTGAAGCTCCACTTTTGTAACATTTTCTTTGTCTATTGAGCGCATCTCGGTGACAGTTCCTTAATTTAATCGAAATGGCTTTAGCTTCACCATCTGCAAGACAATAATGTATAACTTTATTGCCATTTAATAGTCAGTGTGTCATAGCAAATAGTCGCATCATACCTATGGATAAAAATTGAAAGTTTATGAAATTCAATGCTCTGACCTTATTAGTTTTGTTGATGTCTGTGTACTTACTACATAAATTCAGTACTATATATAATTACGACAGAACATCTACAGCGCTTACTGTGACATTTTCCTTAAATACATTTTTCGCCACAGGTATTTAGCCACAGGAGACAGTTACAAAAGTATTGCCTACAGCTACAGAATGGTCGATAGAACTGTGTCAAATATAGTTAATGAAGTCTCGCATGCTATGTGGGACACCATGCAACCACTATATTTACCGCAATCCACAGCACACATGTGGAAAACAATCGCAGAATTTTCGAACAGCGATGGCAGTTTCCACACCGTATCGGGCCTATTGACGGAAACCATATTGTGGTTAACAAGCCAGCAAAAACTGATTCGTCATTCTTTAACTATAAACACACACATTCTGTAGTGCTAATGGCCACCGTCGATGCAAACTACAAGTTCATCACTATTGACGTGGGGTCAATGGGGAGGTTTAGTTATGGGAATATTTTTTCAAGCAGTACGTTGGCAAAGAAGTTAAAGAGACAAAATTTACAGTTACCTGCACATTACGAAGAAGAGCTTCCGTATGTCTTTGTGGGGGATGAGGCCTTTCCTTTATTACACAGTTAAATGACACCATATCCAAGTAGAAGCGTTACAGATAATTACAGAAACAGTTTTCAATTACAGACTTTCACGAGCCAGGCAAACATGTGAATGCGCCTTTGGAATTCTAGCATCACGATTTCGCTGCTTCAGAAAACCATTCGAGATAAAAATAGACAGCGTTGATGGTGTCCTTAAGGCGGCATGTGTGTTACACAATTACTTGCGAAGTGATGCAGCTGATAACAATGGAAATGATGATAGTGTTGTGGTGCCAAACAATCAACTACTTCCATTGATACGTAACAATAGTAGGAGTGCTGGAAGTGCTTTTGTTGTGAGGGAGAAATTTAATGAATATTTGGAAGTGTATCTTCGCAAGCAGACAGGATTTCAAACGGAAAATACTAGATAAAACAATTGACATTTTTGCGACTGTCATTTGAATAGACAAATTCCCTGTAACCACGTCAGCACATTGCTTTAATGTTTAACGCGATGTATTTGAATTGAAATGAAGTAATAAAGCATAATACTTACCATTCTGCATATGGAGATCTTTTGCAATAGAATCCCAAATTTGTTGTTTCAATTTGGTTTTCATGTAGTCAGTGTGATTGGTATCGTACATCTAAACCCGGCAGTTAGGCCAGGCGCACATAGGGACGCAGCTGATGCAGGGCAGCATATTGGGAGACAGTTTTGAGTCTTTGTTGCACAGTCTTTGAACCAGTGCACTGTGTTTCCTTGTACAGTTATGGGTGCATTCATGAGTCGGATTCTGATGAGGAAAAGAGATGCTGATAGTATGTACAACGCGAGAAATCAGAATGGAAAATCAGTAACATGAACAAGATAAGCACCTTTGGGGAATTCGCTATGACATCAGAGTTTTCCGATAAACAATTCCCGAACTACTTCCGTTTAGACCACCGCCAATTCCACAAGGTTCACGAGCCGATGAGAAAATATATATTTTTCGAAGAATGTAATGCCACCAATGTCAGTGTGTCATAGTCAGCAAATAGTTGCATCGCAGCTATATGCAAAAATTTAAAGTTTATGTAATCTCAATGCCCTCACCTTTCCCAAACTTATTAGTATTCTTTCCGTAGTCTGTGTACTTATTACGTAAACTTAATACTGTACGTGATAATGACAGGACATCTACAGCGCATTCCATGCATTTTGCTTAAATACGTTTTTTCCCAAAGGTGTTTAGCCACAGGAGAAAGAAAAGTATTGCCAACAGCTACAGATTGGGCGATCGAATTGTGTCAGATACTGTTAATGCAGTCTGATATGCGATGTGGAACACCATGCAACCACTATATTTACCACAACCCGCACCACAGACACAGAAAACAAACGGAGAATGTTTCGAACAGGGATGAGGGTTTCCACAATGTATCGGAGCTCTCAACTGAAAACATATTATGGGTAAGAAGCCAGTAACTACTGATTCATCACTTTTCACCAACTTACTTACATATTCTGTAGTGCTAATGGCTACCCCCAATTCAAAATACAAGTTTATCACTATTGATGTGTGGTCAGTGGGCAGGTTTAACAATGGGAATATTTTTTCAAGTATTACGTTGGCAAAGAAGTTACGGAGACAAAATTTACAGGTACCTCCACATTCTGAACAAGGGCTTCCCTTGAGACGTAACAATAGTAGAAGTGCTGTAATTACTTTCGTTGTGAGAAAGAAGTTTACTGAGTATCTTAACACAGTTGGAAGAGTATCTCGGCAAACAGACAACATTACAAAAGTAAAATACTAGAGAAAACAATTGACATTTTTAGGACTCTAATTTAAATAGACAAATTAGTCATGGACATAAAGTGTAGTTCCCTGTAATCTTGAAAGCACATTGCTTTGATGTTTAACCTGATGTACGTGAATAAAACTGAAGTAATAGAGCATAATAGGTACCATTCTGCATATCCAGATCTTTTGCAATAGAAACCCAAATCTGTTGTTTTAATTTGGTTTAAGATCAGGATATGCAGAATGGTACCTATTATGCTCTATTACTTCAGTTTTATTCACGTACATCATGTTAAACATCAAAGCAATGTGCTTTCAAGATTACAGGGAACTACACTTTATGCCCATGACTAATTTGTCTATTTAAATTAGAGTCCTAAAAATGTCAATTGTTTTCTCTACTATTTTACTTTTGTAATGTTGTCTGTTTGCCGAGATACTCTTCCTGTCAGCAATCCAACCATGCTTTCAACGTGAAATGTACAAAATTGTATCGCAATTGGATGAACGGTATTGACAGGCCATGGTTATTAAAAACTTTTCGCTTTCAAGGAAACACATTAATAAAACCTTTCAGCATAACAATTTGGTAGCCCGTTCCATTAGGTAAATACTGAATGAGTTAATATGTAAATAACTAATAATGAGAAGTATATATATATATATATATATATATATATATATATATATATATATATATATATATATATATGAATTGCTGTTCGTTAGTCTCGCTATTGCTCCTAGACATTTAGTTGAATTTACGGCCTGTAGTTTTGACTGATTTGTTGTGAAAATGAAGTTTAACTGTGTCTGTGCCGCTACTCGCGCTGCTGCATTTAAAGGCGGCAGTCACAGAAACCTGTGCTGCGCTGCCCTGCCCTGCCCTGCGTCGGCTGTCTCTCAATATGCGCCTGGCCTTAGCCGCTACGGGTGGCTTGCGTATGTCTCTAGTGTGCTTCACGTGGAGGAACACGTCCGGTGTGAGGGCCCGCTCCGGACGGCGAGCACGTGGTGAGCGGAACCGACGATCACGACCACGACCACGACTGACAGCGCAATGGCGGGCGTGGCCAGGCATCGTGGCGAGGCGTGGTGGCCGCCAGGCGGAGCAGCGGCTGCTCCGCTAAGCTACCCTGCACGGGACGACTCTCAGCCGGCGAGGGGCTAGCGCCGCCGCGCCCACGTCTGCGTATTGGACAGTTCCGTCGGTCTAAACACCGACTGTCCCGTACAATAAACTACCGCTGCTTTGGGGGTGCAGGCGTAAAACTACGACAGTGACTCTTAAACCTCTGTTGTTGTTGTTGTTGTTGTGGTCATCAGTCCGGAGACTGGTTTGATGCAGCTCTCCACAATACCCTATCCTGAGCAAGCCTCTTCATCTCCTCATAAGACCGGCAACCCACATCCACTTGAATCTGCTTACTGTATCCATCTATTGGTCTTCCTCTGCGGTTTTTACCCCACACACTTCCCTCCAATGCTAAATTTACGATTCCTTTATGTCTAAGAACGTGTCCTACCAAACGATCCCTCCTTTTAGCCAGCGTATGCCAAAAATTCCTTTTCTCACCAATTCTGTTCAGTACCTCTTCATTAGTTATGCGATGTACCCACCTAATCTTCAGCATTCTTCTGTAGCACCACATTTCAAAAGCCTCTATCCTCTTCCTGTCTGCACTGCTTATCGTTCATGTTTCACTCCCGTACAAGGCAACACTCCACACAAATGCCTTCAGAAAAGACTTCTTTGCCCTTAAATTAATATTCGATGTTAGCAAATTTCTCTTTTTCAAAAATGCTTTTCTTCTCATTGCCATTCTGCATTTTATATCCTCTGTACTGCGACCTTCATTTGTTTTTTACTGCCCAAGTAACAAAACTCATCTACCTCCTTTATTGCTTCGTTACCTAATCTAATTCCTTCAGCATCATTCGATTTTCTTAGACTGCACTCCATTACCCTAGTTTTGCTCTTGTCAATGTTCATCTTATAAGAACCTTTGAGCACACTGTCCATTCCGTTTAATTCCTCTTCCAGGTCCTTTGCTGTATCTGACAGAATTAGAATGTCATCAGCAAAACGCAATGTTTTTAATTCTTCCCCCTGAACTTTAATTCCTTCTCCAAATTTCTCCTTGCTTTGTTTTATAGCTTGCTCAATGTACAAATTAAACAACATTCGAGAAAGGCTACAACCCTGTCTTACTCCCTTCCCAACTGATGCTTCCCTTTCATGCCCTTCGAGTCTAATAACTGCGGTCTGGCTTTTGTACAAGTTGTAAATAACTCTCTTTTCCCTGTATTTTACCCCTGCTGTCTTCAGAATTTGTCTATATATATCACTATCTATAAATGTGAAACTTCCTGGCATAAAGAAAGTTGCTGATAGGTTGGTCGATATGGGCGGAATAGATTTGCTACCATTAAATACTTGTAGTAAGATTCGCTTCAAGATCAATTCGCAGGAACTCATCAATGTTGGCACCACGTATGGCAAAGTCAATATAGAAGATGTTCTTTCGCGCCCTACCACTGTATCGCGGCATATTGAAGAAAAGGCAAATGTCTGTAAATCTATGGGACCAAACTGCGTGGTCATCAGTCCGTAGCTTACAAACTACTTAAACCTAGGTAAACTAACCTAAGGACAACACACACACCCATGCCCCAGGGAGGACTCGAACCTCCACGACGAGCAACCGCGCGCTCCGCAGCGAGACGCTTTAGACCGCTCGGCTACTTCCACCGCGGCTACGGATGACAATGGTGCCCAAGCTAATATGTGCTTTAAAGAACGAAATGTGCTCTTTAAACTCTGATATGTGGTCTGATAACTAAAAGGAGATACGCTGCACATAACGCACGATTAGACTACTGTATTACCGTTTGTCTACCGAAAGGAACAAAATACTATATACCGAAATTACAGTTTTTAACGTTGCAGTTACTGGAAGACCTGATCACCTCAATGGTCAAAACTCCAGTAGTTTGCAAAATATTTAAAAATGTTCAAATGTTTGTAAAGCTCATGGGACTTAACTCCGGGATCATCATTCACTAAACTTACAACATCAATCATCAAATGTAACATCTACAGTTGTAGTATTTGCGTTATAGAACTGACAGTAAACAACGAAAGACATTTGTAAAAGAAATAAGTTGTTAATATGAAGCAGTAATATCATATCTCTGATATACATATTGATGAAGTTTAGTTCTTTCTGCTGATGATACAAGTATAGTAATCACATACAAAAAACGAGAGCTAACTGATGTAATCGTAAATAAAGTCTTTCACAAAATTATTAAGTGGTTCTAAGCAAACGGCCTCTCATTAACTTTTGATAAAAAAACACAGCATATACAGTTCCGTACAGTAAATGGCACAACTCCAGTAATAAATATAGACTTTGAACAGAAGTCTGTAGCTAAGGTTTTTCGAAGTTATTCGTCCGTTTTGAAAGGAAGCCAGAGTTTTTCAAAAATTTTAGGTGTGTGAATTGATGAGAGATTAAATTTGAAGCAACACATTGATTCTCTGCTAAAACGATTGGGTTCAGCTACGTATGCTATTAGGGTTTTTGCAAATTTTGGCGATAAGAATCTCAGTGAAGCAGTTTACTACGCCTATTTTCATTTACTGCTTTCGTTGGCAACATTCTGAGGTAATTCACCATTGAGTAAAAAATTACTCATTGCACAAAATCGTGTAATGAGAATAATTGCTGGAGCGCACCGAAGATCGTTCTGGAGAAACCTATTTTAAGGATTTAGATATGCTGACAGTTACTTCAGAGTATATATATATATATATTCAGTTATGAAATTTGTTGTTAATTATCCAACCCAGTTCCCAGACATGTTCACATGTTTCTAAATCTATTGGACTCGACTGCTTGGTTATTAGTCCGTAGCTTGGAAACAATTTAAACCAAGGTAAACTAACGTAAGGACAACACACACACCCGGTGGCGTAACTATGGGGGGGGAGGGGGATAGAAGCCCCCCCAGAACCCCCTCCAAAAAAAGGAGAAAGAAAGAAATCGTATAACAGCAGTCTGGTAAAGGTAAAGATTGGATACTAGGGGTGTTCTACCATAAGCTTTCATGGGATGGGAGTGAATTAGTTTCTTCAACGGGAGTGGTAGATGGTAGTCTGTCGGGAAACTGACTACAATTTTGCTCGTCAAGCAGATCTATACCCCCCCCCCCCCCCAAAGCCAAGTCCTAGTTACGCCACTGCAGACACCCATGGCTGAGAGGGGACCCGAACCCCAGATGGCGAACGGCCGTGCACATCGCGCATGGCTAATCCGCCGCGCAAACCCAATTCAAAAGTAATAGCAGTGTGCATAGGTATAACACCAGGAGAAAGGATGATATTAATATGCAGGGTTAAATCTCACTTTGGCACAGAGAGGGGTGAATTATGCTGCCACACAAGTCTTCGGTCACCTACCAAACAGCATCAAAAGTCTGTCAGATAGCTAACTAGCATTTAAAAATTTATTTCAAGAATAACTGAATGACAACTCCTTCTACTAAATGGATGAGTTTTTAGATGTAACTTAGTAAAACTAAAAATTAAAAATAATAATAAAAAGAAAAAAAAAGTAATACAAAATATATTTGTGTCGTATAACATTGTGTGTTACTTAATATCTTGTACAGCCACCTTTTATTACACTGACAAGTTCCACATCATTAGGATGTATGGAACAAGTATTAACCTAAGCAGGAGAGCTTCTGTGAAGTTTGCAAAGTAACAGGCGAGGTACTGGCGGAAGTAGAGTTGTGAGGCGGCATCGTGAGTCGTGTCGGGATAGCACAGTCGGTAGTGCGCTTGCTCGCGAAAGGCAAAGGTCCCAGGTTCGAGTCCCGGTTCCGGCACACAATTTTAATCTGCCAGCAAGTTTCATATCAGCGCACACTCCGCTGCAGAGTGAAAGTTTTAATCTATAAATGTGAATGTCTGTTCGGTGTACGTTTATCACGTCCGATCGAAAAGACGCAGAGACTTAAATATTTGTAAGGTAGGTGCGCTAAATAAGGCCACCTTAAGGTTTGGCAATTTTTCACTACCAAACCAGTCAGCCAATTAGCTTGAAACTTCACATTCCTTAGGAATAGCCCTTCAGCTACTAAGAAAAATAAATTCACACTATTCAAAGCAGTGGAAGTATGTTCTAACATGAATTTTAAAAAACGTAGCAAATGGCCTTTTTGGGGTACACGGGGTACCCAATAACGCCACCCCATGTACCCCAACAAGGCCACATCTAGAAAAGGAGGGTTTTGGGACAGTAAAATGCTGAACAAACAGTCAAAAAACTTTTATTACATAGTACAAGAAAAGAAAAATTCAGATTTTCAGACAGAGACTAATTATTCTATTTCACAATTGGGGCAAAAATATTTCTCAACAGTCTCTCTTCTGTTGATTCCGGCACAAAGCTCATGAACGTACAGTCCACAGAGTGAGCAGCGAATCCTATCTTCTACCAAGTCCTCAGTGCAGATAAAACAATACCAAGACGAAGACGCATCGACGTTTGAGGAGCTGGGGGCTGCTTGAGAGGTTTTATTCAAAGTTTTTGGCGTCATGTTCTGTTGGCCCCGTGCTGATGTTTGCGGTTTCTCTTGGAATAAACTTCGGGTTACTTTGTTCCCTACATAATTCAAACTTTTTCTCCTTAAAATGACTTGAAGGTTTCAAATCTACCATAAATAGGCTTCAAGAGAATCACCAGTTCATAAAGCAGTAACAAAAATTAATTACTCCAGAGCTTAGGAAAAACTTACCTTAGTAGCTTAACAAAAACCTCCAAAACCAAAGATACACAACTGCAAACTGAATAACGTACAACATGGCGATTCTGTTTCTCATTTGATATTAGGACGCCGTTTCCGGTCATGTAGGTGCTGCCATCCGACGGATTTGAATGGAAGTTTCTGAAATAAAGGCGGGTGGTCTTATTGGGGACTATGGCCTTATATCGCCCACCTACCTTACACTTACTAATTTATACCTGAGGACGGTTTTAGGCACGGTTTTATAGCGATCTATTAGATATTTAGTAATTTGAAGAATATAACGAGAAATCTTCGACCATAGATACTAACAGACTGGACAAACAGCAGAACGGCTATGCTCATGGCGTGGTTCAGACATATAACCACGTGACTGTTGGCAAACATTAGCCGGATATAAGAAACAACTCCAATGTTTTCAAGAAATGCCATCATTTTAAACTAAAAATACTTTCAGATGAAACTTAATGTTCCTTGCCTTCACAAAAATCTCTCTGTAATCCCAGGCAAAGCTGTACCACAGCTGTACACTACCACGTTGACTGTTGGTAAAGAAATGGCTTACCTGCAGATATGTTGGTGCCGTGAAAACCACAGACACATATTACTAGACTGGCAATGCCATATACAGTACCATTGGTGTCACTCAAGTCTCACCGCCATATTTCTATACTACAAACGTGTGAACAGTCGTATGTGTATTTACATACTCGAAGCGCGAAATGCAGAACAATGATTACTCTTTGAAAATGGCTTTATTGGTTGCATTGTTGCTTGAGGGTTGATAATGATAAAAAGATGGAGTATATTGGGATGGAAAGATATCGGTTTATATAAAAATCTACGTGTGTGTGTGTGTGTGTGTGTGTGTGTGTGTTAATATTTCGCTCTGCAGCGAAAACTAAAGTACGCAAACGAATGGTGTGTGTGTAGTTGTTGTCCGAAGTCTCGTATTGTACACCATAGCAGTTTCGTGCCGATACGTATAACGGGGTGGAAGATATGGTGGTTGAAAGTCGTGAAATAAAAAAAAAAATCCGACTGAAGGCCAGCGATGACGTTTGCGTCTCTATAGCAAAGAGGTTATATACAGCGAAACGTGATGCCACAGACCATATCTTTAGTCTATGCGTGCCACAATGTCTTCAGCTCATTCACTGTAATGATAAGCAAACGAATAAGGAAATATAAGAATAAATAAATAAAGCAGTAAAAAAATAAATTTCTTTTAATATATCTCCTAAAAAAATCATTTTCACATTCCGCGCATCATCTATCATAATCAACCAACACACGAGCTGAGCCGCGGGTTTAAGCTAGTAGTGTATATAAATACGCTAACACGAAAATTGTGGTACATATTAGTAATTTATTCTTACAAGAAGGGCAATGAAAGTTACATAATTCGAAAGATTGTTTGTCGTACATTTCGCGAATATCAATATTGTGTACTGTCTCTGTGTACCTGTACCGCCCCTGTGTACCTGTACCACTCCTGTGTACCTGTACCGCTCCTGTGTACCTGTACCGCTCCTGTGTACCTGTACCGCTCCTGCGTACCTGTACCGCCCCTGCGTACCTGTACCGCCCCTGTGTACCTGTACCACCCCTGTGTACCTGTACCACCCCTGTGTACCTTTAGTGTCCCTGTGTACTTGTACCGCTCCTGTGTATTGCGTACCTGTACCGCCCCTGTGTACCTGTACTGCCTCTGTGTACCTGTACCGCCCCTGTGTACCTGTACTGCCCCTGTGTACTTGTACCGCTCCTGTGTACCTGTACCGCTCCTGTGTATTGTGTACCTGTACTGCCCCTGTGTACCTGTACTGCCCCACCGCTCCTGTGTATTGCGTACCTGTACTGCCCCTGTGTACCTGTACCGCCCCTGCGTACCTGTACCGCCCCTGTGTACTTGTACCGCTCCTGTGTATTGCATACCTGTACTGCCCCTGTGTACCTGTACTGCCTCTGTGTACCTGTACCGCCCCTGTGTACCTGTAGTGCCCCTGTGTACTTGTACCGCTCCTGTGTATTGCGTACCTGTACTGCCCCTGTGTACCTGTACTGCCTCTGTGTACCTGTACCGCCCCTGTGTACCTGTACTGCCCCTGTGTACTTGTACCGCTCCTGTGTACCTGTACCGCTCCTGTGTATTGTGTACCTGTACTGCCCCTGTGTACCTGTACTGCCCCACCGCTCCTGTGTATTGCGTACCTGTACTGCCCCTGTGTACCTGTACCGCCCCTGCGTACCTGTACCGCACCTGTGTACTTGTACCGCTCCTGTGTATTGCATATCTGTACTGCCCCTGTGTACCTGTACTGCCTCTGTGTACCTGTACCGCCCCTGTGTACCTGTACTGCCCCTGTGTACTTGTACCGCTCCTGTGTACCTGTACCGCTCCTGTGTATTGTGTACCTGTACTGCCCCTGTGTACCTGTACTGCCCCACCGCTCCTGTGTATTGCGTACCTGTACTGCCCCTGTGTACCTGTACCGCCCCTGCGTACCTGTACCGCCCCTGTGTACTTGTACCGCTCCTGTGTATTGCATACCTGTACTGCCCCTGTGTACCTGTACTGCCTCTGTGTACCTGTACCGCCCCTGTGTACCTGTAGTGCCCCTGTGTACTTGTACCGCTCCTGTGTATTGCGTACCTGTACTGCCCCTGTGTACCTGTACTGCCTCTGTGTACAGGTACACAGGGGCGGTACAGGTACACAGGGGCGGTACAGGTACACAATACACAGGGGCGGTACAGGTACACAGAGGCAGTACAGGTACACAGGGGCGGTACAGGTACACAGAGGCAGTACAGGTACACAGGGGCAGTACAGGTACGCAATACACAGGAGCGGTACAAGTACACAGGGGCACTACAGGTACACAAGGGCGGTACAGGTACACAGGGGCAGTACAGGTACACAGAGGCAGTACAGGTACACAGGGGCAGTACAGGTATGCAATACACAGGAGCGGTACAAGTACACAGGGGCGGTACAGGTACACAGGGGCGGTACAGGTACACAGGGGCAGTACAGGTACGCAATACACAGGAGCGGTGGGGCAGTACAGGTACACAGGGGCAGTACAGGTACACAATACACAGGAGCGGTACAGGTACACAGGAGCGGTACAAGTACACAGGGGCAGTACAGGTACACAGGGGCGGTAGAGGTACACAGGGGCGGTACAGGTACACAGAGGCAGTACAGGTACACAGGGGCAGTACAGGTACGCAATACACAGGAGCGGTACAAGTACACAGGGACACTACAGGTACACAGGGGTGGTACAGGTACACAGGGGCGGTACAGGTACGCAGGAGCGGTACAGGTACACGGGGGCGGTACAGGTACACGGGGGCGGTACAGGTACACGGGGGCAGTACAGGTACACGGGGGCGGTACAGGTACACGGGGGCGGTACAGGTACACGGGGGCGGTACAGGTACACGGGGGCGGTACGGTACAGGTACACGGGGGCGGTACGGTACAGGTACATGGGGGCAGTACAGGTACACAGGGGCAGTACAGGTACGCAATACACAGGAGCGGTACAAGTACACAGGGGCACTACAGGTACACAGGGGCGGTACAGGTACACGGGGGCGGTACAGGTACACGGGGGCGGTACAGGTACACGGGGGCGGTACGGTACAGGTACACGGGGGCGGTACGGTACAGGTACACAGAGGCAGTACAGGTACACAGGGGCAGTACAGGTACGCAATACACAGGAGCGGTACAAGTACACAGGGGCACTACAGGTACACAGGGACGGTACAGGTACACGGGGGCGGTACAGGTACACAGGGGCAGTACAGGTACACAGAGGCAGTACAGGTACACAGGGGCAGTACAGGTACACAGGGGCAGTACAGGTATGCAATACACAGGAGCGGTACAAGTACACAGGGGTAGTACAGGTACATAGGGGCGGTACAGGTACACAGGGGCAGTACAGGTACGCAATACACAGGAGCGGTACAGGTACATATGGGCAGTACAGGTTCATAGGGGCGGTACAGGTACACAGGGGCACTACAGGTACACAGGGGCGGTACAGGTACACAGGGGCACTACAGGTACACAGGGGCACTACAGGTACACAGGGGCAGTACAGGTACACAGGGGCAGTACAGGTACGCAGTACACAGGAGCGGTACAAGTACACAGGGGCAGTACAGGTACATAGGGGCGGTACAGGTACACAGGGGCAGTACAGGTACACAATACACAGTAGCGGTACAAGTACACAGGGGCAGTAGAGGTACACAATACACAGGAGCGGTACAAGTACACAGGAGCGGTACAGGTACACAGGGGCACTACAGGTACACAGGGGCGGTACAGGTACACAGGAGCAGTACAGGTACACAGGGGCAGTACAGGTACGCAATACACAGGAGCGGTGGGGCAGTACAGGTACACAGGGGCAGTACAGGTACACAATACACAGGGGCGGTACAGGTACACAGAGGCAGTACAGGTACACAGGGGCAGTACAGGTACGCAATACACAGGAGCGGTACAAGTACACAGGGGCGGTACAGGTACACAGGGGCGGTACAGGTACACAGGGGCAGTACAGGTACGCAATACACAGGAGCGGTGGGGCAGTACAGGTACACAGGGGCAGTACAGGTACACAATACACAGGAGCGGTACAGGTACACAGGAGCGGTACAAGTACACAGGGGCAGTACAGGTACACAGGGGCGGTACAGGTACACAGGGGCGGTACAGGTACACAGGGGCGGTACAGGTACACAGGGGCGGTACAGGTACACAGAGGCAGTACAGGTACACAGGGGCAGTACAGGTACGCAATACACAGGAGCGGTACAAGTACACAGGGACACTACAGGTACACAGGGGTGGTACAGGTACACAGGGGCGGTACAGGTACGCAGGAGCGGTACAGGTACACGGGGGCGGTACAGGTACACGGGGGCGGTACAGGTACACGGGGGCGGTACAGGTACACGGGGGCGGTACAGGTACACGGGGGCGGTACAGGTACATGGGGGCGGTACAGGTACACGGGGGCGGTACGGTACAGGTACACGGGGGCGGTACGGTACAGGTACACAGAGGCAGTACAGGTACACAGGGGCAGTACAGGTACGCAATACACAGGAGCGGTACAAGTACACAGGGGCACTACAGGTACACAGGGGCGGTACAGGTACACGGGGGCGGTACAGGTACACGGGGGCGGTACAGGTACACGGGGGCGGTACAGGTACACGGGGGCGGTACGGTACAGGTACACGGGGGCGGTACGGTACAGGTACACAGAGGCAGTACAGGTACACAGGGGCAGTACAGGTACGCAATACACAGGAGCGGTACAAGTACACAGGGGCACTACAGGTACACAGGGACGGTACAGGTACACAGGGGCAGTACAGGTACACAGGGGCAGTACAGGTATGCAATACACAGGAGCGGTACAAGTACACACGGGCGGTACAGGTACACAGGGGCAGTACAGGTACGCAATACACAGGAGCGGTACAAGTACACAGGGGTAGTACAGGTACATAGGGGCGGTCAGGTACACAGGGGCAGTACAGGTACGCAATACACAGGAGCGGTACAGGTACATATGGGCAGTACAGGTTCATAGGGGCGGTACAGGTACACAGGGGCACTACAGGTACACAGGGGCGGTACAGGTACACAGGGGCACTACAGGTACACAGGGGCAGTACAGGTACACAGGGGCAGTACAGGTACGCAATACACAGGAGCGGTACAAGTACACAGGGGCAGTACAGGTACATAGGGACGGTACAGGTACACAGGGGCAGTACAGGTACACAATACACAGGAGCGGTACAAGTACACAGGGGCAGTAGAGGTACACAATACACAGGAGCGGTACAAGTACACAGGAGCGGTACAGGTACACAGGGGCACTACAGGTACACAGGGGCGGTACAGGTACACAGGAGCAGTACAGGTACACAGGGGCAGTACAGGTACGCAATACACAGGAGCGGTGGGGCAGTACAGGTACACAGGGGCAGTACAGGTACACAATACACAGGGGCGGTACAGGTACACAGAGGCAGTACAGGTACACAGGGGCAGTACAGGTACGCAATACACAGGAGCGGTACAAGTACACAGGGACACTACAGGTACACAGGGGCGGTACAGGTACACAATACACAGGGGCGGTACAGGTACACAGAGGCAGTACAGGTACACAGGGGCGGTACAGGTACACAGAGGCAGTACAGGTACACAGGGGCAGTACAGGTACGCAATACACAGGAGCGGTACAAGTACACAGGGGCACTACAGGTACACAGGGGCGGTACAGGTACACAGAGGCAGTACAGGTACACAGGGGCAGTACAGGTATGCAATACACAGGAGCGGTACAAGTACACAGGGGCGGTACAGGTACGCAGGGGCGGTACAGGTACACAGGGGCAGTACAGGTACACAATACACAGGGGCGGTACAGGTACACAGAGGCAGTACAGGTACACAGGGGCAGTACAGGTATGCAATACACAGGAGCGGTACAAGTACACAGGGGCTGTACAGGTACGCAGGGGCGGTACAGGTACGCAGGGGCGGTACAGGTACACAGGGGCAGTACAGGTACACAATACACAGGGGCGGTACAGGTACACAGAGGCAGTACAGGTACACAGGGGCAGTACAGGTACGCAATACACAGGAGCGGTACAAGTACACAGGGGCACTACAGGTACACAGGGGCGGTACAGGTACACAGGGGCGGTACAGGTACACAATACACAGGGGCGGTACAGGTACACAGAGGCTGTACAGGTACACAGGGGCAGTACAGGTACGCAATACACAGGAGCGGTACAAGTACACAGGGGCAGTAGAGGTACACAATACACAGGAGCGGTACAAGTACACAGGGGCAGTACAGGTACACAGGGGCACTACAGGTACACAGGGGCGGTACAGGTACACAATACACAGGGGCGGTACAGGTACACAGAGGCAGTACAGGTACACAGGGGCAGTACAGGTACGCAATACACAGGAGCGGTACAAGTACACGGGGGCACTACAGGTACACAGGGGCGGTACAGGTACACAGGGGCGGTACAGGTACACAATACACAGGGGCGGTACAGGTACACAGAGGCAGTACAGGTACGCAATACACAGGAGCGGTACAAGTACACGGGGGCACTACAGGTACACAGGGGCGGTACAGGTACACAGGGGCAGTACAGGTACACAGAGGCAGTACAGGTACACAGGGGCAGTACAGGTATGCAATACACAGGAGCGGTACAACTACACAGGGGCGGTACAGGTACACAGGGGCAGTACAGGTACGCAATACACAGGAGCGGTACAAGTACACAGGGGCAGTACAGGTACATAGGGGCGGTACAAGTACACAGGGGCAGTACAGGTACATAGGGGCGGTACAGGTACACAGGGGCATTACAGGTACACAGGGGCAGTACAGGTACACAGGGGCAGTACAGGTACGCAATACACAGGAGCGGTACAAGTACACAGGGGCAGTACAGGTACATAGGGGCAGTACAGGTACACAGGGGCAGTACAGGTACGCAATACACAGGAGCGGTACAAGTACACAGGGGCAGTAGAGGTACACAATACACAGGAGCGGTACAAGTACACAGGAGCGGTACAGGTACACAGGGGCACTACAGGTACACAGGGGCGGTACAGGTACACAGGAGCAGTACAGGTACACAGGGGCAGTACAGGTACACAGGGGCAGTACAGGTACGCAATACACAGGAGCGGTGGGGCTGTACAGGTACACAGGGGCAGTACAGGTACACAATACACAGGGGCGGTACAGGTACACAGAGGCAGTACAGGTACACAGGGGCGGTACAGGTACACAGAGGCAGTACAGGTACACAGGGGCAGTACAGGTACGCAATACACAGGTGCGGTACAAGTACACAGGGGCACTACAGGTGTACCTGTACTGCCCCTGTGTACTTGTACCGCTCCTGTGTATTGCGTACCTGTACTGCCCCTGTGTACCTGTACTGCCCCTGTGTACTTGTACCGCTCCTGTGTATTGCGTACCTGTACTGCCCCCGTGTACCTGTACTGCCCCCGTGTACCTGTACTGCCCCCGTGTACCTGTACCGCCCCCGTGTACCTGTACCGCCCCCGTGTACCTGTACCGCCCCCATGTACCTGTACCGCACGGCCCCCGTGTACCTGTACCGTACCGCCCCCGTGTACCTGTACCGTACCGCCCCCGTGTACCTGTACCGCCCCCGTGTACCTGTACCGCCCCCGTGTACCTGTACCGCCCCTGTGTACCTGTACCGCCCCTGTGTACCTGTACGGCTCCTGTGTACCTGTACCGCCCCTGTGTACCTGTACCGCCCCTGTGTACCTGTACCGCCCCTGTGTACCTGTACCGCCCCTGTGTACCTGTACCGCCCCTGTGTACCTGTACCGCCCTTGTGTACCTGTACCGCTCTTGTGTACCTGTACCGCTCCTGTGTACCTGTACTGCTCCTGTATGGCGACCGGCGGCCATCCGGTCCGGAACCAGTGGTGTCGCTGTCGCCGACCCGACCCCCCACCCAAGACCGGTTTTATGACAACACCCCAGACTTTGACGAGCCGCGGTGGAGTGGCCGAGCGCACTGAGGCGCTATCCTACGATACGCGAGGCTGTTCCCCGACGGGCATGGCAGTTTGTGCCGTCTTTATTATAAGCTAGTTCATAAGTAGCTTGTCAGTCTAGGGATGATGACCCTGTAGTTAAGTCCCATAAGCTATACAAACATTTGAAAGTTTCAACTCTGACGAAAAGAAGTCTGTAAACACAATAAGAACTTGCAGTAGCAAAAGACGTTTTCTTTAAAAACACTACAGTGAAAATACATACTATTCAGCTGTTGCTCAAATGGCCACCACAAGCCACATTGTTTATAACCACTGAAGCACTTGGGGATATGTCCTCAAGAAACTGTAAAGTGAGATTTTGTTCGTTTTAATTTATTGAGGCATAATTGCATTGGATGTAACTAAAAGCAAGAGACATCATTGCCTTGTCCCTTCAACAGATCGGATTGAAACTTGCATTTGTTGTTCGTAACAGGGAAGAAGAGTTGTCAAGTTCCACGAATAAATATATAATAGGCCTCGAACTGTGCTTAATCAGTCGGGAATTTTTATTGTAAATTCCGATATACTATTTAATGATGACTACGGATGTATGCCTGTAAATGTTTGACGTGGCATATCAATGAAGACTGAGAGGAAGCTGCACTCATTAATATCTTTTAACACGTTTCGCTTCATTTTTGTAGCAACTTAGTGCAGTTTCCTAAATACTTGACTATTAAAGAAAAAACTAAACACAAACAGTGCTTTATGTTCAAAAGAATTAAGAAATTATCTATCGGTAATTACATAAATGGTGTTCTTAAAAATGATTATGTAGAGTAATAAAGCGTTTTGTGTAAAATACTGTCGGGACAGGTTTATTTACTTCAAGTTCACGAGAGGTGACAATAGATTAATGTTACGTACCAACAAAGAAAATAAAACGGAATAAAACTAACTATGGTACAATATTAAAAGTGTGAAAGAAAGGAAAGGAAAGAAAAGACGCAAAAGTTACTAAAGGCTTTTATGCGACGCAAATATGATATTGAATTATTTTCTGGACATATCAGAGCAGTTTTACGGAGTTCATTTCCAATATATAAAGCAGAACGGAAAGAAAAATAATAGTCGCATTGCTTCGGATTACGAAATGATGGGCCCACAGGGCAACACAAATCAGCAATCAAGAGATAATGACACACCTTCAACATACACATCGCTGGGACTGTTCCGTACCAGTTGTTGAGCAGATAGTAAATAATGCACGAGTTTTTGCGCTCTTCTCAATGTAAAATGTAATTTTTGTTCTTCAGTTATTGCATTTCTTAGGCACTGTGGTTTTATGTCATCCGAAATAGAACTCAGTACGAAGTTGAACTGCCTTTTATTTAAACGGCGATAGCTCGTGAATAAAATCATCACTAAACTTTTTATTTTTTTATTTTTTCAACGGCATGTAACTTCCATCGGAAGCTCTACTGTTTCATATTGGTATTACCAGCGTTCGTGTTCTCTTGGTATGGAACAAAGCAACGTCATCGTCTTCCTCCTGCAACAACGGCGGCAGTCGGCAGATACCTCGCACCTTAAGAGTGCTTAAAGAATATTGTTCAAATGTTTGTTAAGCTTATGGGACTTAACTACGGGGTCATCAGTCCCTAAACATACAAACTACTTATCAACTACTTACGAACTAGGACGACACAAATATCCATGCCCGAGGGGGGATTCGAACCCCCGACCGTAGTGGCCGTGCAGTCCGTGACTGAAACGCCTCAGTCCTCTCGGCCACTGCGGCCGGCGGTTAAAGAAAATGAATGTTTTCATATGAATGCCGATATTGGCATGATGCGCCGGGAGAGGCATCTAGCGGTGCTCGGGTGGAACTACGAAGTCGAGAATGCCGATATAAATGATGATGCGCCGCATTTTGTGCCACTATGCTTCTTCGGTGCACCGGTTGCACAGTGGTAGAGTGCCAGACTACAAATCCAAACATCGCGGGTTCGATCCCCGCCAGGTCCCAGGATTGTCATCTGTCACCTGCCACTTCTTTCAACTCTGGCAGTGTTCATCATGTGAAAAAATACCGAGTAGCACCGTGGTTCCGAACCCTCGTTAAACTTGAAGGATGGCACCATTGTTTTGTCACTGTCACCCTCTGGTCAGACTTTATTTTTGTAGCGTCGAGTGAGTAGCGACAGAGAGAAAGACAGAGCTATCGACTGCGAGAGTATTGTTATAGCCGGCCGTGGTGGCAGAGGGGACTGAGGCGCTCCAGTCACGGTCTGCACGGCCACTACGGCCGGGGTTCGAATCCCCCCTCGGGCATGGATATTTGTGCCGTCCTTAGTATTAGCTAGTTCATAAGTAGTTTGTAAGTTTAGGGACTGATGACCCCGTAGTTAAGTCCCATAAGCTTTTCAAACATTTGAAACATTTGAGTATTGTTGTAAGCCGTTAGGATTCTTAACATTTTTTGTGTAATGATCACGTTGATAAGCTAACGATAATAATAATAACAAACATCATCATTACTTACAACTTTGTTTTAATTCAAGAAAGCTTTATGTCCCCAGTTTTGACTAAACTGAAAGATATTATCCCCAAGTTATTTCAGGCTACAACTTTTAACGTTAGGATAGATACAAGTTTCAACTTAATTTATATTTCTTTAATGTGCTGCAAGAAGCTCCTGTCTTCGGATAAGAGGTGAGTGACTTCTGATACAATAATCGTAAGCAACTTGTTTATCATGTAGCTACCCATATGTTTTGCCAATTGTGGAAAGTACTCGACATACCAAATCAATTACACCACTTGCTTATTATTCACTTTTGTTACGTCATTCATATTCAGTTGTAGAAGTCGTAACCAACTTACTTACCAGTATTACTTCTCTATTGTTTAACATGCCTTTTCATACAGATATTATTTACACCGCTGGCTGACAACACAATAATTCGTTTGTTAATACAATTAGGTCACAGTTTCAGAAGGTGTCGGTACACACAATAATTATTGTTAATCTCGCAACCGAATCCATACATACAAGGACAGTAAATGGGCTGGAACAAACATATCTGTATGAACGTTTGGTTACAGGATCTCTACCTACACCTCAGTGTGCTGGTGGGTGTCGTTTTTCTGCAAAGCTCTGCAACCATGCTCTAGATAGCACTGTAGATGTAATTGTAGACGCCATACGTAATGCAGGTATCTTAACTATAACTTATGCAGTAATCATCGTACATGTTCTCTAGCGAATTGTCATCAAAAGCCGTGGTGATAATTGCAACTTTAATCTTCTTCTCGGAAGACTGTTGGTATTCACTGCCACTGCCTCCATCGCCTCTTCCCGCACTTACCGTAGCACTACCGCTAACAATGAGTTCTTTTTCATTATAATCCCTATTATCATCATTATGTGTTAGTGTTACAACAGTATCTAACTTATGCTCATATTTCTGTACCGTAACAGATACGAGCCGCGGTGGAGTAGCCGAGCGGTCTAAAGCCTCTCTCTGCGGAGCGCGCGGTTGCTCGCCGTGGAGGTTCGAGTCCTCCCTGGGACATGTGTGTGTGTGTGTGTGTGTGTGTGTGTGTGTGTGTGTGTGTGTGTGTGTTTGTCCGTAGGTTAGTTTACCTAGGTTTAAGTAGTTTGTAAGCTACGGACTGATGACCACGCAGTTTGGTCCGATAGATTTACAAACATTTACGTAAAAGATACGAGAAAGCATGCAAATGATTCGTCTTCTACACTAATACCATCTTCACGAAGGAGGGTTCTTCGTAACTTCATCTCAACCAATCGCAATACATTAGCAGGATTTATTAGCAATCGTCGCCCCATCTGACGCTTCACCACACAAATAACATCACAAAACGCAACTTGGGAGGCACACTGCACCGTCCCTACTGGCGAACCGACAGGTCAAAGTGCAATGCGGCATGGCACACGCAGAGGCCTCTAACGGACGACTGCAGAGTTTTGCAGATGCGGGAGTATCACTAGTGCAATAAGGGATCTTTACATTATCTCTCATACAATTCTGGCGTATATGTGTTTGTTCGAGCCCAAGTACTTTCCTTGTTAGTCAGTTCTGGCATCTAATAAACTAAACTTTTATCTGAACTGTAAATAATTAGTCAATTACACAATTATTGACTTAGACGTTTGCACACTAGAACAGCTTGTACAAATTTATCGACTCAGATGTTCCTACTCTGTGATAGATTGTCGGTTACAAATTCCTTTCGTTGGTATCAGCTACTGTTATTTGATCGGTATTTAATTTAATTAATGAATAATTTGTCTGTCTGATTTACGAATCAGAACTTGAGCTACAACCGCACTTGTCATTAATTGTTTAACCAGACTCGTGTTCTGGATAGTTCAGCGCACTAACAGGGCCATATTCTTTGCAGTCAGTCGATGGCAGGCTGATTAATTATAATATTGATTCTTACTTGATGTTCAGACAGTCAGATAAGTTTTTGTATTCACAGTGCTGTACTAGTCTAGATAGGTACTGTTGCATCAGTACACAAACATCACACACGATAGTTTCAGTCTCCCATCCAGCATCATAACACTTTATTTTATTTATTACTAGCTGAAAACCCGGCGCTGCCCGGGTATTTATTTATATATTCCTGCCACTTTTCAGGTATATATTCATTTGTATAAGGGCTGTATGTCTGTAAAATCTCTTGAGAATACAATTAGTAGTAAATAGATTAAAACTTGGTGCGTGATGGGGCGGTTTTCCATGAACGTTACTGTTTACGTGGTCGTATTTCATGAACTACGTGTCGTACTGTGATACAATTTAGACGGTACACTCAACTATATGCGTTTATACTGCCTGTAAAATTTCCAACGGCTACAATTTATAGTGTACAAATGATAAATTGTAACATCATAGCGAATGCCGTAGTTTCACTCCATAAGCAGCGGAAAAGTAGTAAGCGAGAAACTTTTTTCCTTTCATCATTTTACTGTGGTTGTCAGCGAGAGAAAGTTTATTAAATTTTTTAAACCATGTTTAAAGTTTTATGCAAATCGCTAAGTACTCTCTTTCTCATACAGTGTATTTCGAAACTATCGCCGCATTGTGAGGCATTGTTTTGCGTTTCCTATTGTTTATGACGCCATACCTTCTCAACCATGTGATTCTTAATCCTGCAGCAATTGTTACCTCAAGATAAGAAATATGGGTACAAAATTTGATTGAAATCGGTCCAGTGGTTAAGGAGAAAATGAGCAGCATTGTCGCAAAATGCAGCAGTTTTCTGCGCATCTCATTGCTTATGACCTCATATCTCGTGAACTATGTGTGAACTATGTATCGTACGTGAATCTTACACTTACGGCGACCATCCTCATGGATTGAAACTTACGTGTACAAAATTTCATAATGATTGGAACAAAACTGTAGATTTGTATGCAAGACGTACAAACATACGGACACTCTGCTTTATCTATTAGATAGTTAAACATATAAGTTTCAAACTATAGGTCCCCCTATAACTGTCTGGGTAAGTCAGTCCGAAGGTCGGAGGAAGGCAACGGCATACCACCTCCAAACAGGACCATGCCTAGTAAAGCACTGTGGTGTTCAAACCAATCTTCGGATTGTTGACTGCTTTTATGCTTCTTGGGAATTGTGACAGACTGATGGAAGGCATTCATTTGGCATTATTCCTGTCTGAGTCTTCCGGAAGTCGAGAAATATATTCCAGCTACAGCCACCAGTGCCACAAAGCTATGGCTCCACGTTCCCTGTGAACCGGACTACCACCGTGTCTAACGAATCCAGCGGGACCTGGGTTCAACGCCCCGCGGCTGTGAAAGTCACCCCACACACAAAAACTGCCGCCAGGCGGACACTTGCTCGTGATCGGGGAAAAAGAAAAGTTTGCAAGTCACGGCCGACTGCAAGAAGTCTTCAAGAGATCGGGTGCACTGCATTACCGACCAAATTCACCGCGGTAGCTTATACGTACTCGTCCTATTCAGTCTCCTCCTGCCGCAACCTAGGAAAGAAAGCGAGGATGAATTTGGGAAGGGAATTTAAATTGAGGCGCTTGTAAACTGGTCTTCTGTGGGCAGACTGGTTTGATGCAGCTCTCCACGCTACTCGATCCTGTGCAGGCCTCTTCATCTGAATAGCGGCGTTTAGCAGGAATGCAAGAACACGGGAGGCAATACTCATGTTACGACTTACCTTAGAAGATAGGCTAAGGAAAGGCCAACCTACGTTTTTAGCGTTTGTAGATTTGGAGAAAGCTTTTGGCAATGTCGACTGAAATAAACTCTTTCAAATTCTGAAGGTAACAGGGGTAAAATATGGGGTGCGAATAGTTATATTCAACCTATACAAAAACCAGACAGCGGTTATTAGAGTCGAAGGGCAAGAAAGGGATGCAGCGGTTAGGAAGGGAGTAAGACAGGGTTGTAGCCTTTCCCCAACGTTGTTCAATCTGTACATTGAGCAGGCAGTGAAGGAATGCGAGTACAAATTTATAGAGGGAATTTAAAGTTGAGGGAGAAGAAATAAAAACTTTGCGGTTTGCCAATGAGATAGTAGTAGAGACCGTAAAGGATCTGGAAGAGCAATTAAATGGAATGGACAGTGTCTTCAAAAGAGGGTATAAGATGAACATTAACAGGAGTAAAAAAAGGAAATGGAATGTAGCGTCAGCAAGATCAAATGTCTGTAAATCTGTCGGACCAAACTGCGTGGTCATCAGTCCGTAGCTTACAAACTACTTAAACCTAGGTAAACTAACCTAAGGACAACACACACACCCATGACCCGGGGAGGATTCGAACCTCCACGGCGAGCAACCGCGCGCTCCGCAGCGAGACGCTTTAGACCGCTCGGCTACTCCACCGCGGCCGTCAGCAAGTCAGGCGATGCTGAAGGAATTAGATTAGGTAATGAGACAATAAAAGTAGTAGATGAGTTTTGCTATTTCGGCAGTAAGATAACTTCTGGTGGCCGAAGTAAATAAATATAAAATGCAGAATGGCTATGTGAAGAAAAGCGTTTCTAAAGAAGCGAAATTTGGTAACATCCGATAAATAATTTAAATGTTAGGAAGACCTTTCTGAAAGCATTTGTCTGGAGTGTAGCATTGTATGGGAGTGAAACGTGGACGATAAGGAGTTCAGACAAAATATGACAGAAGCTTTTGAAATGTGGTGCTACAGACGAATGATGAAAATTAGATAGGTAGATCACGTAACTAATGAGGAGGTGCTTACCCAAATCGGGGAGAAAAGTTTCTGGCGTATCCCGACTAAGATAAGGGATAGATTGGTTGGACACATTTTGAGACATCAAGGAATTGTCAATTTAGCATTAGAAGGAAGCGTGTGGGGTAAAAATCGTAGAGGGAGACCGAGGGACGAATACAGTAAGCAGATTCAAAAGGATGTAGGTTGCCGAACGTATTCTCAGATGAAGAGACTTGCACAGGACAGGGTAGCGTGGAGAACTGCATCAAACCAGTCTGCGGACTGAAAACAACAACAACAACAACAACAACAGCAACATCCATCTGAAACCGCTTACTGTATTCGCATCTCGGTCTCCCTAAGCGATTTTCCCCTTCACAGTTCCCTCCAATGCTAAATTCACCCATGAAATTTGTTGTTACTAATCCAACCCAGTTCAAAATTAATAGCACTGTGCGTAGCTATAACACCAGGAGAAAGGATGATCTTCTTTACGCAGGGTTAAATTTGTCTTTAGCACAGAAAGGGGTGAATTATGCTCCTACAAATGTCTTCTGTCACCTATCAAACAGCATAAAAAGCCTGACAGATAGTCCACAAGCATTTAAAAATAAATTAAAAGAATTTCTGAATGACATCTCGTAGTCATTGGACGAATTTTTAGATATCAATTAGTATATCTAGAAAACAAAATATTTGTGTCATGTAATATTTAGAGTAATGTAATAGCCGGCCGCGGTGGCCGAGGGGACTGCGGCGCGCCAGTCACGGCCCGCACGGCCACTACGGTCGGGGCTTCGAATCCCCCCTCGGGCATGGATATTTGTGCCGTCCTTAGTATTAGCTAGTTCATAAGTCGTTTGAAGTTTAAGGACTGATGACCCCGTTGTTAAGTCCCATAAGCTATACAAACATTTGAACATTTAGTAATCTAATATCTTGTACAGAAACCTTTTATTAACCTGCGACTTTCCATATCTACATGGGATAGTCTGCAAATCACATTTAAGTGCCTGGCAAAGGGTTCATGGAACCACCGTTATACTATTTATCTAACATTCCATTCTCGAATAGCGCGCGGGAAGAAAAAACACCCGAATCTCTCCGTTCGAGCTCTGATTTCTAGTATTTTATTCTGATGGTCATTTCTGTCTATGTAAGTGGGAGTCAACAATATATTTTCGCATTCGGAGGAGAATGTTGGCGATTGGAGTTTCGCAAGTAGACGACGCCGCGGCGATAAGCGCCGTTGTTGTAATGATTCCCATCCCAGATCCTGTATCATTTCCGTAATGCTGTGTAGTTCATTCTGCCGATGACAACAGAACCTAGATATCTCAACTGATTCCGTAATTGTTTTGAGCAGAGTATTTCGATGTTTCATTGTCATTCATCGATACTGTCTTCAAGATATGTTACGAATACGTCCAGTAGCAAAGAAATAGCCAATTTGTGATTCATAATTCACCAATTTTACAGGCGTACCAATGTTAATGACGTAACATCTGTTCAACTGCGTGAAGAGCAGTGATATAATATTATGGCTGTAACCTTCGCGAAGGTGCAAGTAATATGTTGACAATTTTATCGGAACCGTATGAACGGTACCGCAGCGCATAAAATACGAACAGACATGTATTTTCATGTTTTCCGTGGACTCCATATTATCGCTTATTAATAAGTGCCGACCGAAAATTTCTGTTTCGGTTTCGGCCAGAAATTGACCGAATCTTCGTCTTTGCCGAAACTAGCTATCGTGAACTTACTGATGAAGTCTAGTCGCCATCTGAATGGAGCCTATTCTCGCGTGGAAAAATTGTGTGCATTTTGCTGTTAAGCACGACATAACGCAACTGTATCTTATAACTAGATGACCCGGTGAACTTCGTATCACTTTCCTCGTCATGTAAACCATATTAATTTAAATCCTATGTATTTTAGACCCCGTAGCTTTATAAAGGGATTTGCTTTGAACGTCAAATGTGCCAAATTTTATCGCAATCGTGCAAATGACATTGATATCCCAAAGAAAACAGCTGTTACAGTTTTCCACAAATTTTCCTATTTTCTGGCCAATTATTCCGAACTTTTCCTTTACTCAAACCTTCCTCTCGGCTTAAACGTCGAATGTGCAAAATTGTATCGCTATCAGATGAATGGTATTGATATTTCATAGAAAAATCTCTTTCTATTTTATCTGTATTATCCAATTTTCCGGGATACTTTTCTAAATTTCCATTCGATAAGAACGTTACTCTTGCTTTGAACGTCAAATATGTAAAATTTTATCGCAACCAGACTAATGATATTGATATCCCATTGAAAAAAGCTCTTTCAGTTTTTCGCAAATTTTCAAATTTTCCGGGTAACTTTCCCGAATTTTTAGTTCATAAGAACGTTCATCTTTCGTTGAACGTCAAATGATCAAAATTTTATCGCAATCGGATGAACTGTTATCAACTTACAGTGTTGAGTACATTTAGAAACACATTGAAAAAGGAACCTGGTTCGATTTTTGCGACTTTCGTTTTTAACTGTCACAATTTTTTTTCACTGAAAACTTTTCCAAGGCCATAATGAACAAAACAACAAAAGAATTACACCTGTCTGTCGTGCGAATAGTCAGTTATAGTGCTGAATTCAATTAAAAACACATTGAAAAGCGCTCTTTCAGTTTTTCTCAAATTTTCCAGTTTCCCGGTACATTTTCCAAAAAAGGTTTATTTCATACAAACCTCGTGCTGTCAAGTCGTACTCAAGTGATGCTCTTTTATTTATAGAAAAAAATAGCTTTCAGTTTTTCCTAAATTTTCCTACTTTCTGGACGACTTTTCCAAATTTTTATTTGATGTGAACCTTCATCTTGCTTTCAACATGAAATGTACAAAATTGTATCGCAATTGGACGAACGGTATTGATAGCTCACTGGAAAAAACCTGTTTCAGTTTTTCCCTGATTTTCCGGACAACATTTCCATATTTTATCACCGTTTGAACCTTCCCTGGACTTTGAAGCTACGTAACTGGCTCAGAAGACAGCACGTAGAATATTGGACCAAAGTCTACCAACAAAAACATGTTTTAAAAGAAGCTCTGCAATCCTGGGCCTGAACAGGAGAGAGATTAGACTCACGGTTGGATTGCTGACAGGCCATGGAAATTTCAAAAAACACCTACATACAATGGGAATAACAGAAGAGGACCCTCAATGTAGGATCTGTGATGACGGTGATGAAACTGCATCACATCTAATCTCCGAATGCATTGCATTGGAGAGTAAAAGGCACAAAACATTTGGGTTAACCAGACCCGAAGAAATTGTGTCTAATAAAGAACTGGTAAAGGGACTCCTTGCACTGTTCAAGGGCATCGGTTGGCTTTACTAGACGTACAGGGGGCGATACCGCACAATAAGCTTAGTTTCGGTGCGGGCAGTGGCGGTTTGGACCGAGACTGTTTTAGCTTCCCTGGAAAAATCAAATCAAATCAATCCCTGGACTTACACGAATATTTCAAGACTAAAATTAGCCAAATCGGTTCAGCCTTTTTCGACCTTTAGCGAGACTAACGAACAGCATATATATATATATATATATATATATTCTCATTATTAGTTATTTACAATTTAACTCATTCAGTATTTACCTAATGGAACGGGCTACCAAATTGTTATGCTGAAAGGTTTTATTAATGTGTTTCCTTGAAGAAAATAGTTTTTAATAACTGATGTGGGTTTAGGAAACGTCGATCATTGAGTTTTCGTAAATTTCACTGACGACAGTCATTCTCTTAGTCAGAACTGTGGCCTGCAGCACTGAGTAAAGCTGATTTACTGACGGTAACTTAGGAATGCCAAAATGGAGATACATAAGGAACCAACCGTAGATTGCAAAAACGGAAATGAAGATGGCAACAGAAAGCTAGCGGTCCCAAGACAAAAATTGTGAAGATGGTGCTTATGAAGCAAATAAAGTCATCATGAAACGGCACGAGAAATATTACGAAAGAGACTGGATGGACTCAGTGGTAGGCATTTAAATGCGATTAGCACAGTATTTATGCAGATGTGGCCTCGTAACAGCTGGTGTTGGTGATAGCTGTCACCGCAACGTCAAGATGGGTCATCAGAAAGATCAGAACAAATTTAAAAAAGGAACTAGAGAAGAAAAAAGATTTTTAAGAAATTCCATCAGTCACTTTCCTTAGCTATTGTTGTAGCTGACGCAACGTTGCTTGCGAAGCCGGTTGCACTACTGAAGGGAAGATAACTTCTGAGCCAAGATCGCATTTCTGACTGCTTTATCAGTGACCGCATTCCGTAATGCTTTCTGACCTCGGTAAAGGTCAGCGAAGGCGGGCATTTAACCTTCATCCAGATAACAGCATGGTCAGCCTGTTTTCCCGATGCGGTCTCTGCAAACGGAGACGTTACAAACGCGACGTTAACAGGGAACTGTTCATTCAGCTCGAATAGAGCTTAATGATTCCCATCGCAGATCCTGTATCATTTCCGTAAAGCTGTCTCCCCTGTTTCGTGACAATACGATACGAGCTGCCTTTGGACTCTTTCGATGTCCTCCGTCAAACCCTCCTGATAAGGATCCCACACTGGGCTGCAATACTCCAAAAATGGACGGACAAGCGTAGTGTATGCAGTTTCTTTCGTAGTTCTGTTGCATCTTCGAAGAGTTCTACCAATAAAACGCTGTCTCTGGTTCGCCTTTCCTACGACATTATCTACGTGTTCTTTCCAGTTTAAGACTGAAGTAATTGTAATTCCTAAGTATTTTTTGGAGTTTACAGCCTTCACTTTTGATTGGTTTATATTGTAAACAAAGTTTAAAGGATTTATTTTCGTACTCATGTGGACGACTTCACACTTCTCATTATTTAGAGTCAATTGCCAATTTTTACACCATAGTGAAATCTTATTTAGATCGTTCTGCAGTTGGTTTTGATCTTCAGATGATTTTACTAGACTGTAAATGACGGCGTCATCTGCAAACAACCTAAGAGAGCTACTTAGATTTTCCCCTAAATCGTTTATGTAAATAAGGAATAGCAGAGGACCAATAACACTACCCTGTGGAACGCCCGATATCACCTCTGTTTTAGTCGATGCCTTACCATCGATTACTACGAACTGTGTCCTCTCTGAGAGGAAATCCCCTATCCAGTCGCAAATTTGGGGCGATATACCGTAACCACGCAATTTGATTGAAAGTCGTTTGTGAGGTACGGTGTCAAAAGCCTTCTGGAAATCAAGAAATACAGAATCAATTTGCGAACACTTGTCGATAGCACCCATCATTTCGTGTGAATAAAGAGCTAGTTGTAATTCGCATGAACGATTTTTTCTAAATCCGTGTTGACCTTGGGTCAATAGATCGTTCTGTTCGAGATAATTCATAATATTTGAATATAGGATATGTTCCAAAACCCTGCTGCAAACTGACGTCAATGAAATAGGCCTGTAGTTTAGTGGGTTACTCCTACTGCCTTTCTTGAATATAGGTGTGACCTGTGCAACTTTCCAATCTTTATGTACAGATCCTTCTATGAGAGAGCGGTTGAATATGGTTGTTAAGTAAGGAGCTATCGCTTTAGCATAATCAGATAGAAAACTAATGGGTATACAGTCCGGGTCGGAAGACTTGTTCTTGTTAAGTGATTTTAGTTGCTGCACTAGTCCGATGATATCTACTTCTACGTTACTCATTACAGTCTCTGTTCGTAATTCGAAATCTGGTTATTGGTTTCGTCTTCTTTGGTCATTGAGTTTCTAAACGCTATGTTCAGTAACTCTGCTTTAGCAGCGCTGTCATCGGCAGGGTCGCCATTACTATCAGGTAGTGAAGGTATTGTTTGTGTTTCGCCCCTAGTATATTTAACATATGACAAAAATTGCCAACATTCTCCTCCGAATGCGAAAATACATTCTTGACTCCCACTTAAATAGGTAGAAATGATCATCAGAATTTTATCGGTTATTAAGTGAAATTGAAGATGCTGTTACGAGTTTTCTGTTTCTGATTTGAAAGGCAATGGGCGACAAGTGAGGAAAAAATTTGACTATTTGTGAAAGATCTTTTGACCGACTTGGTTTTAGAAAGGAAAGTAGTATAGTAAATGAAAAGGCAGATGGTTTGACTATTCTGGAAAAACAACACGCCTTGGAAGTTGTCACAAAACTGTACAATTCGTTAAACAGACAGGAGAGAAGACGGTAAGGTAACTCAGAGAGCTGTATTCTTTTTTAAAAAGACAAACAGGACAAACAACAACGAAGACAGGGTTAACAATAAAATCATACGTATTATTTCTGTTGTCAATACATATTTTTATGAATTTAAGTCCTCTTCCCACTGTTCTGTGAATGTGACATCACTTTTCACAACACAGACTGGCCAATTTACGTCCACCTATCCGAGCCCCACGTTGTAATAACAAAAACACTAATCACTTCAAACATTGATTGATCGTAGTGGCAATTACATGGCAGAACACTATTGCAAAGGGAAGTATCTTTATGCTTATTTGAAAGTTTTATTATGAGAGCATGGCTTTGTGATTCGGATGTGGTAAAATTTTACCTCCAGATCGGCGATCGCGAGAGATAACGTTGGCCTCTGTTGCTCAGTGTCGAGATGTCGCTTGACCAATCGCGAGGGAGATGCAGCTGATGCAAACATCACCCGTTGTCAACATCATCTCTCGCGACCTCCGAGCGCGATGTAGGGTATAGTTTAATCCGGAATATTGTTTTCCGAGTTTTTCCCCCTTTGACCCCGGCAATGTCATGGGTCAGTATTATTTTTTAATTTCCATTCTTCAGTTTCAAAATTTTAAAATTGTATGAAAATTATACGGAACCCAGTCATAAAAACAAATAACAAGTGTTAAATAACTTCTGGACTTGCGTTTGGAAGCCCACTAGCGCTACGTAGCGGATATAGTTAGAACTAACGTTAACGTGTAGGTAACCCCAGGGTAACGCGCATTTATCTTTAACGGACAGGTAACTACGGCTGTGACGGTAACTGTTGTCTCGTACTTAACGGTCAGGTAACCCAGAGGTAACTGTAACGGGACAGGTAACTACTGTTTCGGAAACCGGGCATAAGGCTAGCAATGTAACTGCCTATTTAAACATTCTGTTTAAAACAGATCCCTTCTTAACGCATCTCAATGGTATCACACCCAGAATACAATTTACAATGGAAACCAACGGACAGCTGAAATTTCTCGATGTGTCTGTAATCAAGCACGTGGACGGGACGATGGGCCACGAGGTCTACAGGAAGGCTACTCATACTGACCGTTACCTGCATGAAGACTCTAACCACCATCGCAGACATAAAAGAGGTGTGGTTAAAACTTTGGTTGACAGGGAGCACAAAATCTGTGAACCTACTTATTTAAAAGATGAAATGGAGCATTTACGATCCACCTTCCAGAAGAATGGTTATTCTACCAAAGAAATAGACAGAGCCCTTCGTCCCAGGGAGAAAGTCACTCAACAAGGAACAACAACCGGCCAGGGGGAAAGTTTTCCTTCCGTTCATAAATAAGGTTACAGACCGTATTGGAAAAGGGCTGGACAAGTTTGGGGTAGAAACCATTTTCAGACCTACGAGGAAGATAAAAGAAGATTTAAGATCTAAAGATGTACGACATCCGCTGAATACACCAGGTGTATATAAAATTCCCTGCAGCTGTGGTTCAGTCTACATTGGAACTACAGAAAGAAGCGTCAACACTCGTCTGGCCGAACATAAAAGGAATTGAAACTTCCTGGCAGATTAAAATTGTGAGCCGGAACCGGGACTCGAACCTGAGACCTTTGCCTTTCGCGGGCAAGTGCACTACCGACTGTGCTATCCCGACACGACTCACGATGCCGCCTCACAACTTTACTTCCGCCAGTACCTCGCCTCCTACTTTCCAAACTTCACAGAAGCTCTCCTGCGACCCATGGAAAACTAGCACTCCTGGAAGAAAGGATATGGTGGAGACATGGCTTAAGGGATGTTCCCAGAATGAAACTTTCCCTCTGCAGCGGAGTGTGCGCTGATATGAAACTTCCTGACAGATTAAAATTGTGGGGCGGCATCGTGAGTCGTGTCGGGATAGCTCAGTCGGTAATGCGCTTTCCCGCCTAGGCCACACGGAGAAATCGACCGTAGCGGAACATGTTGCGTACCAAGAAGGCAACCACGAAATTAAATTTAATGAGACTAGTGTCATCTCAAAAACTTCGCACTATCATGCGCGCAGATATAGAGAAGTAATCGAGATCTATAAACATCGCAATAATTTTACCAGGAAAGAGGAAGTGGACTTCTGCTTTACACCAGTGGAATGACAATCGATTCTTCTCTGCCAAGAATGTTGGCAATACCAGAGATACTATCGTAGCAGACGTCACGTGATGTCTTGTGGTGCCCTCTACATTGCCTATATATACGGCGATCCCTCAAGTTCTCATCGCAGTTCGCCACTCTACCTCTGAAGATGTCTTCCGCAGCCGAAGATGAAACGTTAGGGGAAAGTTTTACAAATCGACCACGGCTTCTGAGCCCGGAAGTTTTAAATGATGTTTAAAACAAGTTCATATTTTTTGACACGTGTCTTCTTTTTCGCACATAAATTTCGATAGCTCGAGGTGGTTCGCGTCTCTTTTACCTCGAATTTACGGGACTACTGAATAGGCACAACAAAAAAATGCTATACCCCTGTTCCTTACCGTCTTGTAACAAGATAGTCTAGGTAAATAACGAAGATGCCAAGTAGATACTACGAAATATTACAGCCTGTACATGACTACCAAAATACAAAATACGCAGAAAGTAATAACTTATTTGCCTCATAAGCACTATCTCCACAATTTTTTTTTTTAATTTTTTATTTTGATTTTGTAGAGGGTGCCATCTTCATTTCCGTTTTTGCAATCTACAGATCCCTGTATATATCTCCATTTTGGCATTCCTAAATACGCAGTGCATACAAGTTACAGTCCGTAAATGAACTTTAATCAGTGCTGCAGAAAATGTCACCGTTCCGACTAGCAGTATGATTGTGGTCAGTATACCTTTATGTGGAGGGAAGTCGTACTTAGACTATTCCGAGGCGCTTTAGTCGTTAGTGGTGTGGTGGTTTAACGGTGAGAGGTCTACCTAGTAAGCATAGAGGTCCGGGTTCGATTCCCGGCCGCATCGCAAATTTTAATCCATTGCTTTTCCTTTAACTTGTTGTCTTCAGGGTCCACAGTATTAGTGACGTCGTACATCGACATTTTAATAATAAGTATTATATAATTTCAACACTGTATATACTTAATTCGTATTAGTTACACTATAAGCTTATTTCGAACTTAGAAGTCATCTTCAGGAGTTACGCCACATTCTGTTATGCTGTACATTACGATATTATTGTGACGTGATTTCTTTTTTTCTTCCTTTATATATATGTATATAATATTAATATCACCTAACTTATAATATTGTGTTGTCATGCCAGATATTTCTGAACATGATAGAACTTTCCTAAACCCATATCAGTTATTAAAAACTTTCTGCTTTCAAGCACACGCATTAATAAACCTTTCGGCATAACGATAACCCGTTCCATTACGTAAGTACTGAATGAGTTAAATCTTGTTCTAATATATAAAGCAGAGTGACCGTATGTGTGTTCGTGTTGCATACAAATCTACAGTTTTGGTCCAATCTTTATCAAATTTTGTACACGAAAGCTTCAATCCATGAGGACGGTCGCCGTAAGCGTAAGAATCACATACGGTATATAGTTCACGAGATATGACGTCATTAACAATATGATGCGCGAAAAACTGCAGCATTTTGCGATAATGCTGCCCATTTTCTACTGAACCATTGGACCGATTTCAACCAAATTTGCTACACACGTTCCTTACCGTGAGGTAACAATTGCTGCAGGGTTAAGAGTCACATACGACACACGGTTCAAAAGATATTACGTCATAACCAATAGAAATCGCAAGAAATGCCATATATGCGGCGCGACTTTCGAAATACACTGTATGAGAATGACAGTACTTAGCGACTTGCAACTAACTTTAAACATAATTTCAAACCTTTATTAAACTTTTTCTCGCTGGCAACCATAGTAAAATGATGAAAGGGAAAAACGTTTCTCGCTTACTACTTTTCCTCTGTTTATTGGAGTAAAACTACGGCTCTCGGTATGACGTTACAATTTATAATTTGAACACTACAAATTGTAGCCGCATGAAATTTTACAGACAGTATACACAGATATAGATGAATGTACCTTCTAAATTGTATCAGTACGACACGTAGTTTATGAGATATGAGCACATAAACAGTAATGTTCATGGAAAACCGTCCCATCATGCACCAAGTTTTAATCGATTACTTCTTTACTTCTCATCGTAGTCCCAAGAGATTTTACAAACATACAGCCCTTATACAAATGAATATATACCTGAAAATGGCAGGAATAAATAAATACCCTGGCAACACAGGGTTTTCAGCTAGTTGTTAAATAACTTAGCATGAGAATATCACTCTAACATACGATTGCTTTGTATTGTGCTCAACAGCAAAATGCCCACAGGTTTTTCGCGAGAGAGTAGGCTCCATCGACATTGCGACTAGACTTCATCAGTTAAGTTCACGAAAGCTGGTTTCGGCAAAGCCGAAGATTCGGCCAATTTCGGGCCGAAACCGAAATTTTCGGTCGGCCCTTGTTAATTAGCGATACGCAGACACTGACATGGCGATAATACCGAGTCCATGGAAAAGACGGAAATACATGTCTGTTTGCATTTTATAGGCTGAGCTACCGTTGATACGGTTCCGATGAAACTTTGTCAACATATTACTTGCACCTTCAATTACTGACATCATTATATCACTGCAATTCACGCAGTTGAAGACAACGCCCTATATAAACAACACAGACTGGCTAAGGTGCTGCCATACTTGAAGCAAATTGAAAGCTCGGCCGCCATGTTTTACGACGTCACGTAGGCGTAACCAGTCGTCTGCTATAGCGCTGAATCATGCCACTTTCACTTTGTGCAACGACTTAACAAACCATTCTCTACCTGAATACTGTTATTTCTATAGCCAAGCTAACACGAATAAAGGATAAATGATAGACAACAAGTGTGTGGTAGACAAATCGGGAAGTTGAATTACAAATGTCACATACACTGGATAGGCTAAACATCGTCTCATTCATATATATATATATAAAAAAATAAAATAAAATAAAAAATAAAAAAAAACCACGCCTTTTCACTGTCCTTTAAACAATACTAGCTGAAAACCCGGAGTTGCCCGGGTATTTATTTATTTATTCCTTCCATTTTTCAGGTATATATTCATTTGTATAAGGGCTATTTGACCGTAAAATCTCTTGGGAATACAATTAGTACTAAAGAAGTATCGGATTAAAACTTGGTGCATGATGGGGCGGTTTTCCATGAACGTTACTGTTTATGTGCTCATATCTCATAAACTACGTGTCGTACTGTGATACAATTTAGTGATACAATTTAGACGGTACATTGAACTACATGTGTGCATACTGTCTGTAAAATTTCCTACGACTACAATTTGCAGTGTAAAAATTATAAATTGTAACGTCATACCGAGAGCCGTAGTTTTACTCCATAAACAGCGTAAAAGTAGTAAGCAAGAAACTTTATTCCTTTTATAATTTTAATATGGTAGCCAGCGAGAAAAAGTTTAATAAAGGTTTGAAATTATGTTTAAAGTTTGTTGCAAGTCGCTAAGTACTGTCATTCTCATATACTGCATTTCGAAAGTCTTGCCGCATGATGTGGCAGGTTTTTTTTTGCGATTTATATTGGTTATGACGTAATATCTTGTGAACCATGCAGCAATTGTTACCTCACGGTAAGGAATGTGTGTACCAAATTTGGTTGAAATCGGTCCAATGGTTTAGGAGAAAATGAGCAGCATTGTCGCTAAATGCAGCATTTTTTCGCGCATCTCATTGTATATGACATCATATCTCGTGAACTATATACCGTATGTGATCCTTACACTTACGGCGACCGTCCTCAAGTATTGAAGCTTACGTGTACAAAATTTCATAAAGATTGTAACAAAACTGTAGATTTGTATGCAACACGTACAAACATACGGACACTCTGCTTTATATATTTAATTTCGTGTACATTTTTATAGCGAAGCTAATACGGATAAAGGGTAAATGATAGACATCAAGTGTGTGGTAGGCAAATCGGAAAGTTTTAATACAAATGTGACATACTCTTGATCGACTAAACATCGTCTCATTCATACAAAACCGTGCCTTTTCACTGTCCTTTAAACAATATCAATTTCATGTTCATTTGCCTAATCTGTTTACCTCTTTCCTCCGCAGATTTGCCTTTACATAAATGATGTATTCTACAACTGAAGTAATGTCTTAATAACAGCTTTATTAGGCTGGAGTAATGAAAAATTCCGAGGATACCAATAAGTGCTCGTAGTTGGTAAATAAAGTAGGTCTGTTTCCCAACATTCTACATACATCTACATACGTACGCAAAAGAAACATTTTTCTACAAGATCTTTAGAGGGACTGAACAGAGTGACTTTTATATCTTATAATCCGATTAATCCTGCTTTACTCTCATTTTTAGGAGCAAGGGGAACTTCCAAGCAATCTAAACAGCCGGCCGCGGTGGCCGAGGGGACTGAGGCGCTCCAGTCACGGTTTGCACGGCCATTACGGTCGGGGGGGGGGGAGGTTCGAATCCCCCCTCGGGTATGGATATTTGTGCCGCCCGTAGTTGTAGCTAGTTCATAAGTAGTTTGTAAGTTTAGGGACTGATGACCCGTAGTTAAGTCCCATAAGCTCTACAAACATTTGAACAATCTAAACACTCAAGTTTTTTACTCACTTCCCTAATGATGTTTCCAGAACTATATTCAACTACTTTTTCGTAATATAACGTCAGCATTTCGTTTTCTAGAACGTGCGTCACGTTTCTCTCTATATAACCTCTTTGCTATTATAGTGTCGAAAGTCATCGCAGGTGTTCAGTCCGAATTTCATATAAGCTGACGACTTTCACCCTGTTATAGCTATCGACACGGAACTGCTATGGTGTACAACGGGAGACTTTGTACTACAACAACGTAGAGAGATCGTTCCTCTCCACTGTGTAGTTTTTGCTGAAGAGCAAAATATTGACAGCCACACGTAGGATTTTTATGTAAGTCGGTAACTTTCAAGTCCCATATCTTCCTCCCCCATATCAACCCTCTACCTCCAAGTGCACAATGGTGCGGCTGATGCAGCCGCGTGGAGTAACCGAGCGGTCTGAAGCGCTCTAATCTAATCTAATCCACGTTGCGGAACGCGCGGCCTACTGCGCCGGAGGTTCGAATCCTCCCTCGGGGGTGGATGCTTGTGCTGTCTTGTTCGTAAGTAGTTTGTAAGTTTAGGGACTGATGACGTCTGAGTTAAGTTGTACAAGCTTTACAAACATTTGAACGTTTTCAACATTTGACACTGATACCTAGTACCACATGCAAACACTATTCGTTCGCGATGTGTAGTTTTGTCTCCAGAGTAAAATACAGACACAAACACCGAAATATTTGTATCTATTAAGATAAAATGCATCATGAATCATCAGTATTTTTATTAAATCCTCAAAAACCATACCTTTTTTTTTAACTATGATGATGTTGAATGACTGAAACTAGAGGATTTTTAAGGATTTGATAAGCAACTGATGTGTTGAGATGCATGTCATGATTTGTCAATAATTTGCTGCCGCAGATGCATACCTGCTACCTGCCAATCTTCAAAAAGGAAAAAAAAATAAATAAATAAATAAATAAATAAAACCAGGAGATCCAGTTTAAAAAATCGGGAGATTCTTCTAAAAATCGGGAGATATGCTCTATCAAAAAGAGCGGCGCACTTTACTGTAAACCTTAACATAACTGATTTTAGCCTTTTCCTATTTTTATATTAATGTGGTCTTCAGTCCGGAGACTGGTTTGATGCAGCTCTCCACAATACCCTATCCTGAGCAAGCCTCTTCATCTCCACATAAGAACGGCAACCTACATCTGTCTGAATCTGCTTACTGTATCCATCTCTTGGTCTTCCTCTGCGATTTTTACCCCACACACTCCCCTCCAACGCTAAATTCACAATTCCTTGATGTCTAAGAATGTGTCCTACCAATCTATCCCTTCTTTTAGTCAAGGTATACCAGAAATTTCTTTTCTCCCCAATTCTGTTCAGTACCTCCTCATTAGTTATGCGATCCACCCACCTAATCTTCAGCATTCTTCTGTAGCACCACATTTCAAAAGCCTCAATCCTCTTCCTGTCCGCACTGTTTATCGTCCATGTTTCACTCCCATACAAGGCAACACTCCATACAAATGCCTTCAGAAAGGACTTCCTTAGGCTTAAATCAATATTCGATGTTAACAAATTTCTCTTTTTCAAAAACGCTTTTCTACCCATTGCCATTCTGCATTTTATATCCTCTGTACTACGACCATCATTTGTTATTTTACTGCCCAAGTAACAAAACTCATCTACCTCCTTTATCTACCTTTTCCTATCATCTCGCAATTGTACATAATGGCTACAAAAACACTTGCATTGATCCAAATGTTGATTACATCCTTATTTGTAGCCAGTCCAGGTAGTGATTGAGTTTTTGATTAAAACAAAAAAGTTCACAGCTGTATCTTTTGTGCTATACTGCTACCTCGGAACATTCTATGAAACAATTGACCCAATGGTCATCATAATCTAATTGGTAAAGTGTACTCTAAAATTTAAAAAAAATGTAAATAACCACTCAGCATGTATCACATGACCACTGTCACTTTTCTCAGCAATTTCAGTGTGTTATTGTTACAGTTTTCATTTTCTTTGCATGCATTACGGTACTTCGCTTTTTCCACCAAATGATGTGGAAATATCACATCAAGAAGGAATACAAAATGCAAATAAAGTTCTGAATGCTGCTTAAAAAAAGTGATTATATTTCCTGCAATACTAGAACACATACTACTGAACTGAAATCCCTTAATCACGTAAAATAGTAGTTTACATGAAAGTTGCTCTTTCTGCAATTCGCGAACGAAACTGATGCTCCTAACTATCCCCTCAAAAGATTTTCATCGATTAAAAAGCCACTGAAGTGATTTCACTTACGTACTGTAAGAAAATATCACGTTCAAAAAGTGCACATCGAAACTCAACATGTTTATTTGCAAATATGTCGCAAGAGCAAAAATAATCATTATAAACTCCTAATTTCTATGAATTTCGATATGTATTTAAACTGATAAATGAACAAAGGACTTTTGACCATTAGCCAATAAACAAATCATGGGTTTCAGGATAAGAGCTAAAGATCGGGAGAAGTAAAGGCAAAATCAGGAGGCGGGAAAAAAAAGTGAAAAATCAGGAGACTACTGGCTAAATCGGGAGAGTTGGCAGGTATGCAAATGTAAGTATGAAAGTTTGCCCCAGGTGCGACTGAAACTTTAGATTAGACAAATACCAGAAATCGTCATATTTCAGCTTTATGTAAAGACCGTGGATGTGCATCAGCATATTGCACTGTACAACTGTGAGTTCACTGAACACCCGCCCTGTCAGTCTCCGTGCTAGGGCCCTTTGGTTGATAAAAACTGTTACTCGTCAGTAATTTGTTTGTTAACTGCACAGAAATCTCAAGGTCGTGTTTGATCAATCCAACAGCATGACAGAAACAATGCATAACCTTTGCATCAGAGTCTTTTTCTGAATTACACAAAAAGTATTTTTTTAACATTTACTTCGGCTACAGCATCTCAACAATATTGATCTCTATGAGTCATCTGAACTGAGTCATTGGTAATTTAATTTAGCTGACTGTGCACATGGAAACGCTGGTTTTGTCATGCAATTAATTCCTTTCAAAAAAAAAAAAAAAAAAAAATTCAAATGTTTGTAAATCTATCGGACCAAACTGCGTGGTCATCAGTCCGTAGCTTACAAACTACTTACACCTAGGTAAACTAACCTACGGACAAACACACACACACACACACACACACACACACACACACACACACACACACACACACACATGCCCCAGGGAGGACTCGAACCTCCACGGCGAGCAACCGCGCGCTCCGCAGCGAGGCGCTTTAGACTGCTAGGCTACTCCACCGCGGCAAATTCTATTCAAAATAGCAACTAATATAACTCCCATTAATACCCTGTAAATTATTTTCCTTTATAGTGCCTACTAAGTGCAATGTAGCACAATCACACACGTACCAAACAATGTAGCATTAATCATTTTATCAAAATTTTATGAAAGGGGAAGTGGAATACTACTCGCTACTAAAAAGTAGCCGGCCGCGGTGGCCGAGGGGACTGAGGCGCTCCAGTCACGGTCAGCCCAGCCACTACGGTCGGGGGTTCGAATCCCCCCTCGGGCATTGATATTTGTGCCGTCCTAGTTCGTAAGTAGTTGATAAGTAGTTTGTAAGTTTAGGAACTGATGACCCCGTAGTTAAGTCCCATAAGCTTTACAAACATTTGAACATTTTTGAACTAAAAAGTACAATCTACTATTTGTGACATAATGATTATTATTATTATTATTATTATTATTATTATTATTATTAAAATCTTCCTTTACACAGTAGTTTAACAATGTCTCTACAATTTCAAAACTGACATTGTAAATACCTTTTAATATCTTCACCTCTGCAAGTTTCTTACAAAAACAGAAAAAAATCTCACATCTTCATCACAAAGAAAGCTGATTAATAATACTGTCTCCACTGCTCGGTAGAGCAGCTTACTCATTCACGACATGTTAGCATAGCGACTCTCTGCACAAAACTACAAACAACTACTACTCACAACTATAACAACAATACTATACTTCTCTCTCTCTCTCTGTCTCTCTTTCTCTCTCTCTCTCTCTCTCTCTCTCTATTACCAGCGATAATGTATACCATCCAAAGATATGACATAAATACTCTGACATCCATACAAGGTACAATCACTTTCGCATACAAAGTAAAGACAGTAAAAATTGTTCATTCATTATTTGAAAAGCAATTTATACATTTTTTACACAACCTGGAGCAGAGCTATCCAAACTGTGTGTCGCGACACCCTGGGTTGTCGCGTAGTATTTAGTATCAAGGGTGAAATATCCTTCTCTTCATACTGCCCTGCAGCTAATCAATCTTCTCTTCGTTCAGTGCTCCACAGATCACGTACTATAGGAATGATCGGTGCCCAGTAATTGCGTGCTCAGCCGCTAGGCGGCAGCTCTGCTTCAGCAGCAGGAGACACTCAGGGTTCGTTCAAGCAGCTGCCAGTTGCCAGTTCCAGCAAACTGCGCATGCGCAGAGCTGCTGCTGATAACAGCTCTTCTCTTCCCGTGCGCAGTTTGCTGGAACTGGCAGCTGCTTGAACGAACCTTCACTGTAGTCTGCTTTCCTTCTCAAAAAGCTGCACCTCAGCGTTTTTAATTGATTTATCAAAGCCACGTCACCCTCGGTAGCGTTCCTTACAATTAAATGTCAATCAACGACACAGTGTCTGTAAAAGCTGTCACAGATTGTAAAAGCAGTCACAATTGTCCACTGACTAAAGCTATTCAGTAGCGACGTTTAGTACGGAGTATGGCCGGGTGATTAACGGAGAGTAGTATTTTAAATGCAGTGATCGTTGCTTCGAACCCTGGTTGCGTTAATATTTTTTCCCTCAGTTTCCTGTATATAACAGATTCTGGGACCAGAAATGACATTCATATTCTTACTTGTCACAAATATTTATCCTTTTTTTCAGAGGTCGTAGTGAATCAAGAACCTAACAATAGAACTTAAGTAATAATTCATCACTTGTCATAAATACATCTTCTTTATTTCTGAAAATAACGTGATAAGATATCTGTATGGTGTAAGAATTGGCAATTAACTCTAAATAATGACAAGTCTGAAGTCGTCCACGTGAGTACGAAAAGAAATCCGTTAAACTTTGTTTACATGATAAATCAATCAAATGTAAAGGCCGTAAACTCCAGAAAATACCTATGAATTACAATTACTTCTGACTTAAATTGGAAAGAACACGTAGATAGTGTCGTGGGAAAGGCGAACCAGAGACTGCGTCTTATTAGCTGAACCCTTAAAAGCTGCAACAGAACTACTAAAGATGCCGGCCGCGGTGGCCGAGGAGACTGGGGAGCTCCAGTCACGGTCTGCACGGCCACTACGGTCGGGGGTTCGAATCCCCCCTCGGGCATGGATATTTGTGCCGTCCTAGTTTGTAAGTAGTTCATAAGTAGTTTGTATGTTTAGGGACTGATGACCCCATAGTTAAGTCCCATAAACTATACAAACAGTTGAACATTTTGAACTACAAAAGAAACTGCATACACTACGCTTGTCCGTCCTTTTATGGAATATTGCTGCCCAGTGTGGGATCCTTATTAGGTGGGTTTGACGGAGGACATCGAAAGAGTCCAAAGAAGGGCAGCTCGTTTCGTATTGTCACGATACAAGGGAGACAGCGTTACGAAAATGATACAGGATCTGGGATGGGAATCATTACAACAACGGCGCTTATCGCTGCGGCGTGGGCTACTTGCGAAACTCCAATCGCCAACATTCTCCTACGAATGCGAAAATATACTGTTGACTCCCGCTTACATAGGTATATATGATCATCAGCAAAAAATACGAGAAATCCGAGTTCGAACGGAGAGATTCAGTTGTTCTTTCTTCCCGCACGCTATTCGAGAATGAAGTGAGAGATAAATAGTATAACGGTGGTTCGATGAACCCTCTGCCAGGGTGCTTAAATGTGATTTGCAGAGTATCCCATGTAGACGTAGATAATATTGAATTGAAAGGGAACAGCCAGTGTGCTGTCTAAATCAGAAATCCGAGCAGCTAATCTCTAGATGCCGTTTCCAATCGATCCAGCAAAACCGTATCTGGCCCTGACATATACACACGACAGCGAAAAACGGTTTCCGAAATTCAGATTTCGTGTTTTTTGAAGTTGGGTCGCATGTAGAAGAAGCAAGCATTACTATGTGAGTTAGGCATTGTTGTCTGCGGTGTTACTCTGTTGTACATCTCCGTAGTTCCTAATGTTTCCTTTTCTTGCGATGAGTGTACGTAATTGCTGCAGTCAGGATCAACATTAAACATGTCAATGCATAGGCGGATTTCAGTTTGGTTTACAAACTACATTTAAGCGATACTTTATTTCCGTCCCCCCCCCCTCACCCTTGCTAGAACCATTTAAATTCTACCATGTGTATTTATATTAGTGAAAGGGTGTCGCGCAAAACTGTAAGCTATAAAAGGGTGTCGCCATGAGGGAAAGTCTGGAAAGCACTGGCCTAGAGACAGATAATAACGTTTCAGTGCAGTCCCTTGAGAATACGCGACTGCAAGATGTGTGCTTATGCAGGGAACCCAGTTCCCTGGTGTGACCGAGCTGAATGGAATGCGAAGGTGACGTCCATTTCCGTTCAGGACGTGGCAACTGTGCTTCATTTGTGCCTGTCAGCAAAGTAGTTGACGCTCTAGTTAGTGCAGCACTAATGCACTAGACGCTCGCAAACGTGGCCATTCCTAGCACTTACGGAGGTCGGATAAGCGGAAGTGCCGAATTATTGGGAACAGCGATACAAATGCTGTAATCTTCTTCTTCTTCTAATATATAAACCAGTGTGTCCGTAAGTTTGTACGTGTTGCATAAAAATCTACAGTTTTGTTCCAATCTTTATCAAATTTTGTACGCGTAAGCTCCAATCCATGAGGACGGTCGCCGTAAGTGTAAGAATCACGTACGATATATAGTTCACGAGTTATGACGTCATAAACTATGAGATGCGCGGAAAACTGCTGCATTTAGCGACAATGATGCTCATTTCCTCTTAAACCACTGGACCGAATTCAACCAAATTTGGTACACACATTCCTTACCGTGAGGTAACAATTGCTGCAGGGTTAAGAATCACATACGGCACATGGTTCAAAAGATATTACGTCATAACCAAAAGAAATCGCAAAAAATGCCATATATTGCGGCGAGACTTTCTAAATACACTGTATGAGAAAGACAGTACTTAGCGACTTCTAAGAAACTTTAAACATAATTTCAAACCTTTATTAAACTTTTTCTCGCTGACAACCATAGTAAAATGATGAAAGGGAAAAACGTTTCTCGCTTACTACTTTTCCTCTGTTTATGGAGTAAAACTACGGCTCTCGGTATGACGTTACAATTTATAATTTGAACACTACAAATTGTAGCGACAGGAAATTTTACAGACAGTATAGACACATATTGCTGAAGGTACCTTCTAAATTGTATCACAGTACGATACGTAGTTCATGAGATATGAGTACATTAACAGTAACGTTCATGGAAAATCGCCCCATCATGCACCAAGTTTTAATCTATTACTTCTTTACTACTAATTGTATTACCAAGAGATTTTACACACATACAGCCCCTATACAAATGAATATATACCTAAACAATGGCAGCAATAAATAAATTAATATCCGGGCAACGCCGGGTTTTCAGCTAGTCTAATATATAAAGCACAGTGTCCGTATGTTTGTACGTGTTGCATAAAAATCTACAGTTTTGTTCCAATCATCATGAAATTTTGTACACGTAAGCTTCAATCCATGAGGACGGTCGCCGTAAGTGTAAGAATCACATACGATATATAGTTCACGAGATATGACGTCATAAACAATGACATGCGCGAAAAACTGCTGCATTTAGCGACAATGCTGCTCATTTTCTCCTAAACCATTGGACCGATTTCAACCAAGTTTGGTACACACATTCCTTACCGTGAGGTGACAGCTGCTGTAGGAGTAAGAACCACATATGACTTATGGTTGTGGAGATATAACGTCATAACCAATATGAGTGGCAAGAAACTGCCACACAATGTGGCGAGACTATAAGTACACTATGTGAGAATGACCGTCCTTAGCGATGTTTACTTAGCGACCTGCAGCAAACCTTAAACATAAAGCTTTAATAACGTTTTTCTCGCTGGCAACCGCATCAAAATATTGAACGGAGAAAAGTTTCTCGCTTACTACTTTTGCGGTGTCCATCAAGTGTATCTACGGCATTTGGCATGACGTTAAAAGTTATTTCTTCTAACTGTAATTTGTATTCGTGAGTTACTTCACGGACAGTACTCGTCCATACCGCTGAATGTTCCTTCGATATTATTCATGTCTACATAGATACTCTACAAATCACATTTAAGTGCCTGGCAGAGGGTCCATTAACCACTTTCATAACTTTTCTCTGCCGTTCCATTCTCTAATAGCGCGCGGGAAGAAAGAACACCTAAATCGTTCCGTTTTCGATCTGATTTCTCTTATTTTATTGGGATGGCCATGTCTCCCTATGTAGGTGGGTGCTAGCAAAAATTTTCACATTCAGAAGTAAAAGTCGGCTATTGAAATTTCGTAAATAGATCTCGCCGCAACGAGTAACGTCGTTCTTTCAATGATTTCCACCTCAAATCGTGCAACATTTCCGTGACGCTTCCCCCCCTGTAACGCGATAAAACAAACTTCGTTACTGCTAACACCATTCACGGCATATTTTCCACACATTACGTACATATTCCACTGAATGTACCTTCAAAATTACATCATAGTACCACACATATTTCAGGAAACATGACGCCATAAACAATTAAATTGCTGTGAGGTTAAAACCACCAATGACACATAGTTCAGTAGATATGACGTCATAAGCCGCGGCGGAGTGGCCGAGCGCGTTGAGGCGCTTTGTTGCGATGCGCGAGGCCGCTCCCCGTCGGGGGTTCGAATCGCCCCTCGGGCATTGATGTTTCTGCTGTCTTCAGTATAAGTAAGTTCATAAGTAGTTTGAAAGTTTAGGGACTGATGACCCCGTGGTTAAGTCCCATAAGCTTAACAGACATTTGGACATTTTTATGACGTCGTAAACAATGACTTACTAGACTTACGCGTGACTTACTAGACTTCATTCATCCGCTATCTATTCATTCCAGACAGTTCCCTAATCTATTACTTTCTACAAATCTGAAAAATTATAATATTGTAGCACACACAGTCAAGGATGTATGATGTAAGTATTGATCTGCATGGAAACGAAACTTAAATGGACATGTAGTAAGGTAGAAGCCAAAGAACGGAAAAACAAAAACGAGATGGACTAAACATTGTTCATAGTATAGCTTTGAATTAATGTTATACATGATTTGTATTTTATTACTATTTTTCTTTCTTTGGGTCCTCCACTTACTATTTTGCGCATTACACATATTTATTTATTTTACTGTTTCATAATTTCTAATCGGTTGTCATGGACACATGAAGAGGAAATATCTTTCGTCGTTTTATTCTCCTTTCTAATATAAGACTGGAAAAATGCATATCTACATCTACATACATACACCGCAATCCACCGTAAGGTGCGTGGCGGAGGGTACACTGTACCACTACTAGGCATTTCCTTTCCTATTCCACTCCCAAATTGAACGAGGAAAAAAAAGAATGCCTATATGCCTCCGTACGAGCCCTAATTTCTCTTATCATGTCTTTGTGATCTTTACGCGAAATGTAAGTAGGCGGCAGCAAGATCGTACTACACTCAGCTTCAAATTCCGGCCCTCTAAATTTACTCAACAGAAATTCACGAAAAGAACGTCGTCTTTCTTCCAGCGATCCCGAATTGAGTTGCCGGAGCATTTTCGTGACACTCGCGCATTGGTCGAACCTACCGGTAACAAACCTAGCTGCTCGTCTCTGAACCGCCTCTATGTCGTCCTTTAAACTGATCTGCTGCGGGTCCCAAACACTTGAGCAATACTCAAGACGTGGTCGTACAAGCGTTTTATACGCGGTCTCCTGTACAGGTGAAGTACATCTTCCCAAAATTCTCCCAATAAACCGAAGTCGGCTGTCCGCCTTACTCACAACTGTCCTTACATGTTCGTTCCATTTCATATCGCTCTGCAATGTTACGCCTAGATATTTGAACGACGCGACAGCATCAAGAAGCTCACTACTAATGCTGTATTCGAACATTATAGGATTGTTTTTTCTACTCATGCGCATCACCTTACATTTTTCTACATTGAGAGCTAGCTGCCATTCTTCGCACCAACTAGCAATTTTGTCCAAGTCATCCTGTATGCTATTACAGTCAGTTACAGACGACACCCTCCCATACACCACAGCATCATCAGCAAACAGCCGCATATTACAACTTACTCTGTCCATCAGATCATTTATATAGGTAGAAAATAATAGCGGTCCTATCACACTCCCCTGGGGCACGCCTGACGATACACTCGTCTCTGATGAACACTCGCCGTCGAGAACAACGCCCGGGCAATGCCGGGTTTAGCAGCTAGTTGTATATAAAGGGTATGTTTGAGGGCACTTGTTCCGTCTAGCAGCAGAGTGAAGCGTTACTATAATGATAGGGAAACGGCAGACGTCATTTCCGTTTTGAAGCACGATCACCGAAGAGGCGGGCCGTGCACCTGACTTCGCGGTCGGACGTACGCTAGAATATTTCGTTTGTTACGGCGGCAGTGCGGGACCTTTTCGAACGCCTGTCCGTAGCTACCAACTAGAAGATGGCCTCCACATAGATGCTCCCGTATCTCCTACTCTCTAGGCCCCTAATACGACCAGACAGGTGCCTCTGACAAGATGCTTGTCTTCAATCTCCAGAAATGTCGTCATACTCGAGCCTCGATCATATGAATGTAGACGAGCGCGCGCATCAACTTCTGCTGTAGCAGCTGCTTCCGCCGCCATTTTCGTTCCAAGCGGCGACAGAGTCAGCTCCTCAAAGGCGGAGTTCTTTTCCGTTATTGCTTTGAAGTATCGCTTGCTTCACTTCTAATACATATATCAAGAAATAGATAAAGGTTCTGACTAAAAATTAATCTGGTCATAATAAATAATTTTATTACTGCATCAGAAATATACCGAGCGAGTCATAAATGAGGAGAAATATTTCGTGCAAATTGTCAAATGTTTGTAGAACTTATGGGACTTAACAACGGGGTCATCAGTCTCTAAGCTTACAAACTACTTATGAACTGACTAAGACTAAGGACGGCACAAATGTCCATGCCCGAGGCGGATTCGAACCCCCGACCGTAGTGGCCGTGCAGACCGTGACTGGAGCGCCTCAGTCCCCTCGGCCACCGCGGCCGGCTGCTAATTGTCACAAACTGAGAAGGAAGCCTACCCAACTGTCACTCTCCGATTTTTATGAAATTTGGATACGTTACAATACATGAAAAACTATGCGACATGTATTTTTTATTTATTTTATTTTATTATTATTATTTTTATTTTTTTTATTTTTTATTTTAGCGGCGGCAGAACATATTTAAGGGGTGAAACGATCCCTCCAAAATTGGAGCTAAAATGGATAATCGCCATAACTTAGAGATTAGTGAAGCCATTTTAATGATTTTTGGTATGAAACTATCTTTTGATAAGAGACGAACATCGGCCTAGCTATATTGCAGGGGGAGTGACAATTAGGAAGGCAACTACCTCTAAAGTGACCAATTTTTTTGTGCTCAAAAAAATTTCTTTGATTTGTTCCAAGTAGAGTCTATGAAAACTTCACAATCAAGGCGAATTTAGGAGTAAGGGGTAAACAACCCTTATATTGCAGCGCTAGTTTGATACTGCTCATGAAACACCTTGTGAAAGCTATATATTTGAACTGTGTCATCTCTTCAATATATTGGTATTTAAAGTCGCTGAACCCTAATCTGAAATAAGATTCTCAAAATTGAATACGGTTCATGCAGCATAGCGGGCCAAAACTCGAAAAAAAAAAAAAAAAATGCTTGAATAGAGAGTAACTCGACATGCGACTTTCAAAATACTGTACAATCAACGTCTGAAATGATAATTTTGAGACCCTGGTTTCAGATTAGGATTCACCGACTTTAAATACCAATATATTGAACAGATGAAACAGTTCAAAACTATAGTCACAAGGTGTTTCATGGGCAGTATGAAACGAGCACGGCAATATAAGGGTTTTTTACCCCCTCCAATATTGATAAAAAATACTTATTCCTTAATTCGTCTTCCTTTTGATGTTTTATGCTTCGATCAAATCAAAACAGTTTTTTGAGCACAAGAAATTAGTCACTTTAGGGTAGTTGCCCCCATAATTGTCACTTCCCCTGCAATATATCTAGGCCAATGTTCGTCTCTTATCAAAAAATACTTTCATAGCAAAAATTATTAAAACCGCTTCACTAATCTGTAAATTATCGCGATGTTCCCATTTAAGCCCCAATTTTGGAGGGACCGTTTCACCCCTTAAATACGTTTTTCCGCCGCTAAAAACAAATACATGTCCCATAGTTTTTCATGTATTGTAACATATCAAAATATCATAAAAATCGGAGAGTGACACTTGGGTGGGATTCCTTATGAGCTACAAACATAAATTCTTTTTCCGTATGGTCATGTGTCAACAAATGACAATGCAATTGAATGGCGAAAATCTGGAAATACGAAGTGGGCATTTGGGTGTTAGTGTGTGCCGACATTGACCAAGGGCACAAATCGGCAACAGGGCACAGGTTCCTTTTTCCCCTAGGCCAACTAGCCACGACACACAATACCAGCCAGCAGAAAACAGTACGGGACAGATGTGAACGCTGCCGCGGTGGAGTAGCCGAGCGGTCTAAAGCGTCTCGCTGCGGAGCGCGCGGTTGCTCGCCGTGGAGGTTCGAGTCCTCCCTGGGGCATGGGTGTGTGTGTTTGTCCGTAGGTTAGTTTACCTAGGTTTCAGTAGTTTGTAAGCTACGGACTGATGACCACGCAGTTTGGTCCGATAGATTTACAAACAAACTATGTGAGTGCTGCTATTGCTCGCAGCGTCGCTTGACGCCACATGCCTCGCCTTCTGGTGAGCGGATATACTACCCGCAACACTCGCATGTTGTGCCCTGTTGCCGACCTGTCCCCTTGGCCAAGGTCGGCGCACAGTCAACACCCACCTTCATATTTCCAGGTTTTTACCATTCAATTGCACTCTCATTTATTGGCATAGGAGCATGCGGTAAAAATAAATATGTTTCTAGCTCAGTATGTGACAATTTGCACGAAATATTTTTTTCTCATATATATATATATAAAAGATAAATTTTACCAAATATCCCAGCAGCCTCCTATGATAATGTCGGCAACGGATCCTGAATAGTGAGAATCCTGTGAGTCTTCATTTTAGCCAATCGCTTGACAACGCTGATGTTTTGTCGTGGAATCTTCGCTTTACGAGGGCAATTATTTTTACTGAGCGGACGAGGGTACATACAAGAACCTGTCAACCACAATGCAGGAACAGCATTATTTGTTGCCTTCGTGGTCTGTACGATACACTAATCGAGTCTGTGGTTCGAACAAATGGTTAAAGATTTTCTATCGTGTTGTTGATGTTGCCAACATAATCACGCGAGGCCGCCGACATGATACGTAAAAATTTACCCCCAGTGACCATTGCAAACACAATTGGTCGACTTTCGACCACAGGCAATACTAGTCTGAAAATGTTTGAAATGTTTGTATAGCTTATGGGACTTAACTACGGGGTCATCAGTCCCTAAGCTTACAAACTACTTATGAACTGACTAATGCTAAGGACGGCACAAATATCCAAGCCCGAGGGGGGATTCGAACCCGCGACCGTAGTGGCCGTGCAGACGGTGACTGGAGCGCCTCAGTCCCCTAGGCCACCGCGGCCGGCGGCAATACCAGTATATATAAATATTGGTGAATACAGCAGGCACTCAAACAAAGAAGTAAAGTGTTGTAATACTCTTCCGAAATCAATGTTTGTACAAAAGTTTCATCATCGTAGAAAATACTGGGAAAGTGTCAAAAAGAAAAAAAGAAAAAAGAAAAAATAAATAAAATTAAAAAAAAGGATGACCATAAATTCTGCTCCTATGCTGCACTTTGAACGCAAAACAACTACATGTTAGAATTCGGTTCAGTTAGGAAGAAGAAACGCTGTTGGCCGATTGCTACACCGTAAGTGTAATAAATGTTCCCACAACCGATAGTTGCTGTATATTCAAGGAGTCTGAAGCTGTTTTGTAGTTATATATTTGAATTAGACATAGTTTTCGCGACTTAACTCAAATGAATACTCTCTCTAATCAAAAGAGTGTTACGCACATTTAGAGTTGTCGCGGAAGTTTGCCACCACAATGGCCGCCGAGGCGCTCTTCAATTTGCCCGGTGCTCGAGGTCGGCCGCTCACGCGATTGTGAAACCTTCCGTCGTCGCGAAGGAACAAAAATGGCGGATGCGCATGCCCGTCTACATCAAGCTCCCACCACGCTGTAGTGGAGAAGCAAGCCAGCTCCCCGAATTGAAGCAGCTATCCACCGCCATTTGCAGGGAAGAATCCCAGTACTGCGGTTCTTATTCGTAGTGTATGGGACGCAATAAAAGCAAAAGAAAGCACAAAATAAACACATGTTTGTCTTTAAAAAAACTCTGATTATTGCAGACTGTTTAAAAAGTATTTTTGCATCAATGAAGTTTCCTAATTTCCGAAATACGTCTGCATAGAAACACGCAATTTTATCAATATAAGGCTCTTTTCTGAGAAGGTGGAGCGATTATGCCTCGAGATATTTGGACAAGATGATTCCATGAAACTTGTGAAGTAGCAGAGAGTGCGATTATTATTTAATCCACGTAATTTTCTGTCAGGCCCTGTTTACTTTTTGCCGCCTGCTCTGTACGTTTTGCACGCTTATTTTTGTACACCACATTTTTGTCTGCAGTCCTTTCCATATTACATAGAATTTTTCTTTCCGTTTCCTCGAATTTGAGTATGAATAATTGTAATAACCCATACAACTTTAAATAGGCATATCATTTGCACATTACTTTTTAACAGAGATAGTACTCCTGAAAGTGGTTGACTATGCAACATTTGATCAAATAATGATCATTTACGAAGTACAATGACAACCTGTTAAGTGTCAAAAAGCAATTATTCGTCCTACTTTCGCATTATACTGCTATATATGATTAAAAATCAAATGTTCAAATGTTTGTTAAGCTTTTGGGACTTAACTATGGGGTCATCAGTCCCTAAACTTACAAACTACTTATCAACTACCTTATACGAAGGACGGCACAAATATCCATGCCCGAGGGGGGATTCGAACCCCCGACCGTAGTGGAGCGCCTCAGTCCCCTCGGCCACCGCGGCCGGCGATTAAAAATCTAAATACCTCTAATACGCCTAGTTGTTCATTCAGCTCAACTGAGTATTTTTAGTAATTAACTTGCAAATAAAACATAAGTACTTGACATGCAACAAAGTACTTTTCTCACTTTTAGAGAACCATTTATAAGAGGAAACTTAAACAAAAACAAACGCTCATGATTTCTTACTTCTCCATGAAAATACTATACGTTATACAAGTAATGACTTATCTGTGAAATGTACCATTGTTTCCGTCTTCGTCTTTGCTTCGATTCTTAGTGTTATAATTAAAAATCAGCAGACGAACGAACCATGTTTACGGAACGTTTCCCTGCAAATGGCGGCTTCTGTGACGTTCAGTGTGTGGGCACGCGACACTAGCGCCAGCGAGCGGTCTGGTTCTTAATCAGTAAAGCCGTTTTTAAACGACGAACGAAAGTGAACAAGATGGATAATAGTCTACCGAAGCGCTCCTAGCGTACTAGCCCTGATCTACAAGCTCGTGCAAGATCTTGTGAGAGCGTGTTTAGACGATAAACGTAATCGAACAGTAATACCCGATGTTGAAAGTGAGGTTATAACAGGCGATTTGTTATATAGGAAGTCATAGTTTAACACTGGAATTGAGAAAACAAAGCTAAATGTTATCGACGGCCAAAGAAAACTCTGCAATGTATGTTTATGGTTAACTTAGTGTGGTAAAGTGCTGGGAAGTGAAATAACATTTCAAAACACTGACATGTATTTTCAAGCGAAGAAAATAAACATATGAACACATCAAACAATTATTGATAGATGTGAAGCATTGAATTAAAATTTGTGGTGCGGCCGGGAATCGAACCCGGACTTCCATGCTTACTAGGCAGACGTCTTAACCGTTAGACTACCACACCACTAACGATTAAGGCGCCTTGGAATAGTCTATGTACGATTTCCCTCCACAACACAAACTTTAATTCAGCTTCTTTGCTCCAAAGATAATTGCCACTACTGACAAGGCTCTCCATGCAGCGGAATAGCACCTCAGCAATGGACATGGTGGAACAATCCTGTTATGGTCATATAAATATCAATTAATATGAATAAATAATCCCTGAGACGGATTTACGTCTCAAATATGTCAAAGACATTATTGATAGATGTGAAGCATTGAATTAAAATTTGTGGAGGGAAATCGTACATAGACTATTCCAAGGCGCCTTAATCGTTAGTGGTGTGGTAGTCTAACGGTCCGCCGGGCGCCGTGGCTCAGCGCGCCCGGTCAGAAGGCTGAACGCCCTCTGCAATAAAAAAAGCTGAGCCAAGAACACAACGAACAACTACGAACAAACGTGATCAGCGTCCTCAACGAACAGAACTACCCATAGAGCAAAAAAAAAAAAAAAAAAAAAAAAAAAAAAAACCGGTTAAGACGTCTGCCTAGTAAGAGCATGGAGGTCGGGGTTCGATTCTCGGCCGCACCACAAATTTTAATTCAATGCTTCACATCTATCAATAATGTCTTTGACATATTTGAGACGTAAATCCGTCTCAGGGATTATTTATTCATATTAATTGACATCAAACAATATTTATAAGAGCATAAATAGACCTTCTTTACTGTATCTCCTACGATTTGCGCGCTGACATTGTTAATAACGTCATGCACAACTGAATTTTTGTCTTTCATTTGAACTGACTTTTTCATTTAAAATGCTATTTAATGAAAATTGCGTTATCAAATTACAATCTTATTCAAACAAACAATTGGTTTGACTCTTTTCTGTTACAATACTGCAAAACATAAACCGTTTTTCGGTTTCAGATACACGACCGCGCTTTTAGGCGGACACTCAATTTAGATAAATATTTAAGTCGTCATGAAACATTTGCAATTTACCGCTAAACCAAAGTATAATAATAAACTAAAGATTAATAACACAAGTTTGCGTGCAAACCGTGTAATTGTCCACTACAATATGAAAATCGCGTGACGAAAATAAGTTAACTTCCGATGTCAGCAGACGACCGTTCAATCAAAACAATCTTCTCGAGAAAGCTTAACGCGACGTTGACGTTAGGTGACGGTCTGGTGACGGACAGTGTGAATGCCGTCATTAGAAATACATTTTGTAACACATTCTGATCATAAACTTCGACACAACGCAAAATATACGTAAATACGGAGGAAAATGGCGGACTAACTGGAGCGATGACTGCAGCTGAGCGCTGCTAGCTCGCGCATGCGCAGTTAACCCACTAGTACCGAATTTAGAACTCGTCCTATTTCTTTATCGCTACGATTATCGCGCTTCGATACTAGCGCGGGCCGCGGTGGAGTAGCCGAGCGGTCTAAAGCGTCTCGCTGCGGAGCGCCCGGTTGCTCGCCGTGGAGGTTCGAGTCCTCCCTGGGGCATGGGTGTGTGTGTTGTCCTTAGGTTAGTTTACCTAGGTTTAAGTAGTTTGTAAGCTACGGACTGATGAACACGCAGTTTGGTCCGATAGAATTACAGACATTTGAACATTTTGATACTAGCGCGATCATACTAGTGCAGCCGTTCAAACGACTGACGGCCGCCATTAACGCAACTTGTTATCAGTCGATTACAAGTTCGTCCATCGTTTAAAACGGGCTTAAGTCTACGCTTGCGTCGTTGCGAAGGAACAGAAATGGCGGATGTGCCCGCCCGCCTACATACAGGTGCCGTATTGGGTGCAGTGACGTCACGTGCGGCACTCACCTGCTGCGCGGCGTCGCCCGTCGACGTCCGCACCTCGCCGGCCTGCCTTCCGGCCGCGCCACCGGGACACACTTCCGCCACCGCCGTGGCCAGTCGCTCGCTGCCCTCCACATTCCTCTCCCCCCCCCCCCCCCCCCATCCTTAGCAACGTCGTCGCCGCGATACAGTTTCGGCCGCTAGAAGCTCGCGAGCCAAAATCGATACCCGTGTCGGAAGCTGGTGAAACGCGAGACACCCGACAGCGCGCCTCTCCCACGTCACGCGATACCTCGCACCCCCCCCTCCCCCCCTTCATCCGCCCACTCGTACGAGACGAGGTCGGGGCACACTCTTCCGTACAGCAGGTAGCGACGACCATCTGGGAGTAGATTGGCGACAATCGCGGGCATAACTGAACTCCTGATGTCGTTACAAGAGCCAGTCACGAAAAAATTGTACCACCTGGTATGCAACACGTATGAGACAGGGGAAATACCCTCCGACTTCAAGAACAATATCGTAATTCCAATTCCAAAGAAAGCAAGTGCAGACAAGTCTGAAAATTACGGAACAATAAGTTTAATAAGTCATGGGTGCAAGGAATATATAGAGGGCCTATAAAAAAGGAAGTAAACTTGAAGGCAGTATTCTAGAAATGGAAGACGAAGTGGAGGAAGATGAGATAGGACATATGATACTGCGAGAAGAATTTGACACAGCGCTGAAGGACTTGAGTCGAAACTACGCCTCTGGAGTAGATGACATTCCCTCTGAACTGGTGATGTCTTTAGGAGAGCCAGTCGTGAAAAAATTGTATCACCTGGTATGCAACATGTATGAGACAGGGGAAATACTCTCCGACTTCAAGAACAATATCGTAATTCCAATTCCAAAGAGAGCAAGTGCAGACAAGTGTCAAAATTACACAACTATTAGTTTAAGGGTGCAAAATACTAACACGAATTATTTACACACGAATGGAAAAACTAGTGGAATCCGACCTGGGGGAAGATCAGTTTAGATTTAGCAGAAATGTAGGAACACGAGAGGCAATACTCACATTACCACTTGTCTTAGAAGATAAGCTAAGAAAACGGAAACCTACGTTTTTAGCGTTTGTCGATTTGGAGAAAGCTTGTGACAATGTCGACTGCAATACACTCTTTCAAATTCTGAACCTATAATGGATAAAATATAGGGAGCAAAGAGTTATATTCAACCTATACGAAAACCAGGCAGTGCTTATTAGAGTCAAACGGCAACAAAGGGACAGAGCGGTTGGCAAGGGAGTAAGACAGGGTTGTAGCCTTTCCACAATGTTATTCAATCTGCATATTGAGCAAGCAGTGAAGGAATGGAAGGACAAATTTGGAGAGGGCATTAAAGTGCAGGGAGAAGAAATGAAGACATTGCGATTTGTCATAGTAATTCTGTCAGAGACCGCAAAAGATCTGCAAGGACAATTGAAAAGGATGGACAGTGTCTTGATACATAGAAGATACATGAAGATTAACAACAGTAATACGAAGGTAATGGAATGCAGTGTCAGAAAATCAGATGTTGCTGAAGGAATTAATTAGGTAATGAGGCAATAAAAGTAGTAGATGAATTTTGTTATTTGGGTAGCAAGATAACTTGTGATGGCTGAAGTAAAGATGATATAAAATGCAGAAGGACTATGGCAAGAAAAGCGTTTCTAAAGAAGCGAAACTTGTTAACATTCAGTATTAGTTTAAATGTTAGGAAGATCTTTCTGAAAGCTTTTGTCTGGAGTGTAGCATTGTATGGGAGTGAAACGTGGACGATAAGGAGTTCAGATAAAAATGTGATAGAAGCTTTCGAAATGTGATCCTACAGACGAATGATGAAAATTAGATGGGTAGATCATGTGACTAATGAAGAGGCGCACAACAAAATTGAGGATAAAAGGAGTTTGTGGCATATCCTGACTAAGAGAAGGGATAGATTGGTATGACACATCCTGAGACAACCTGCTATTGTCAATTTAGCATTAGAAGGAAGCGTGTGGGGTAAAAATCGTAGAGGAAGAGCGAGGGACGAATACAGTAAGCAGATTCAAAAGGAGGGGGGCGGGCAGCTCTTGTCGGTAGAGAAAGAGACGAAGACGCCATGTTGGCCGTTTTATTTCACGCGTAACTTATGAATGTAAGACAATTCAAAGCAAATAAAAGTAGTCGAGTAAATTGAGAATGTCTAGAAAACCGATCATTAGAGATACTATTTTCTGGAATAAATGACACGTCTTAGATGTGGTGAAAATTTTCCGTATTAAGACGTGCATTCAAGTTCTAAGGCCTCCGATTTTTCTTTCTCGGGACTGGAAAGAGATAGAAACATGCGCATTGTTTTAAAATGAGGCCGCGTTCATTGTCAATACGTCCCAGAGATGGCAGCACCGTACGGCAGATGGAATTTTACCGCCAGCGGCGAGAATGAGAACTGTTTTAGATAATTAAAATGGCGACGTTTTCCTTATTTGAACAGCGTGCAATCATTCGTTTTCGGAATTTGCGTGGTGTGACACCAACTGAAATTCATCGACAGTTGAAGGAGACCTGTGCTGATGGAGTTATGGATGTGTCGAAAGAGCGTTTGTGGGTGCGACAGTTTAATGAAGGCAGAACATCGTGTGACAACAAACCGAAACAACCTCGGGCTCGCACAAGCCGGTCTGACGACACGATCGAGGAAGTGGAGAAAATTGTTTTGCGGGATCGCCGAGTGACTGTTGAACAGATCGCCTCCAGAGTTGGCATTCTGTGCACATAATGCTGCATGACGACCTGAAAATGCGAAAAGTGTCTCCAGGTGGGTGCCACGAATGCTGACGGACGACCACGAGGCTGCCCGTGTGGCATGTTGCCGAGCAATGTTGACGCGCAACGGTAGCACGAATGGGACTTTCTTTTCGTCGGTTGTGGCAATGGATGAGACGTGGATGCCATTTTTCAATCCGGAAACAAAGCGCCAGTCAGCTCAATGGAAGCACAGATTCACCGCCACCAAAATGATTTCGGGTAACCGCCAGTGCTGAAAAAATTATGGTGTCCATGTTCTGGGACAGCGAGGGCGTAATCCTTACCCATTGCGTTCCAAAGGGCACTACTGTAACAGGTGCATCCTACGAAAATGTTTTGAAGAACAAATTCCTTCCTGCACTGCAACAAAAACGTCCGGGAAGGGCTGCGCGTATGCTGTTCCACCGAGACAACGCACCCGCACATCGAGCTAACGTCACGCAGCAGTTTCTTCGTGATAACAACTTTGAAGTGATTCCTCGTGCTCCCTACTCACCTGACCTGGCTCCCAGTGACTTTTGGCTTTTTCCACCAATGAAAGACACTCTCCGTGGCCGCACATTCACCAGCCGTGCTGCTGTTGCCTCAGCGATTTTCCAGTGGTCAAAACAGACTCCTAAAGAAGCCTTCGCCGCTGCCATGGAATCATGGCGTGAGCGTTGTGAAAAATGTGTACGTCTGCAGGGCGATTACGTCGAGAAGTAACGCCAGTTTCATCGTTTTCGGCTGAGTAGTTAATTAGAAAATTAGAAAAAATCGGAGGCCTTAGAACTTGAATGCACCTCGTACAGTACGCTGCCGTTTCAAAGCAACACAATATGTTCCTTACATCACCTGTTGTAACAACATGTCAGCAACCGACATATTTACCAGTAGTGTATACAACACAGCTAATACTTTCGTCGATGACATGTTACTGGCTGTAGTGTAGGCAGTAAAGTCATATACTGTGCAGTAGAAAATGTCTTTTGGTGCTGGTTCAAGGCTCCTCGGCAGCAAATAATTTTCATGCAAGTACACAGCATAATATTCGATGGTATTGAAAGATAAGTGGCAATCCTCTGAGGAGTGAGCTTCTTGGGTTTGTTTTATGAACTGGTCAGCTTGCGTCTTACTTACAGTAAAATACGCACTTTACTGTTTCAGGTACTGCATTTTACACGTTCTTAATACTTTTCTACTAAATAGTGACATGGCCGTATAAGAATGACCTTCAAGTTTTATTAAAAACCTACACTTTTGCAATAATGTTTGCCTCATGTGAAGGCCTTTTCTAATTTTACTATAGGATCTGTGCAAATACTTCGCACCGTTAGTGCAAAGTCAAAAAAAGTTTGTAAAAATGGAAGTAAACTTGAATGTTCACTCATAGCTTTCTTCAGATTCAATCAATGCAACAGTTTAAAACCGCAAATGAAAAGCATGATCCTCTGGGTGTTGTTAGGTCAAATAGAACTGTGTATCTTAATTTAGAACCGAAGATATCGTAAAACAAACCGATTAAAATATTCAGTGCAAGGACAGAAGGATACTGCGTTTAAATAAAAATAAAGGATGGAGAGACTTAATTCTTATACTTGATGACAAATCTGCGAATGAATACATTTTGTTTAAAGCAAAAATGAAGGAAATCGGTCGGATAGAACGGCCTGAACGACTGACTTTAGTTTACAGCAAGGACGTCCCCATAAGAGATATACAGGAAGAAATCGCGATTGAGTATAGGAAAAGGAAGGCGAGAGTTACGTAAATTCTGGTAGTTGATGACAAATCTGTGGATGAATACCTTTCGTTTAAAACAAAAATGAAGGAAATCGGCCTGTTAGTTTGGTCTGAACAACTCACTTTAGTTTTCGTAGATTCTTTTAAAATATAAGATGTCGCACAGTTTGCCATGAAACTTGTATAATTCGCTGCACATATTGACATAATTTGCAACTTTTCTAAAAGTTTTATGTTTGTATGGGTAGATCACGTGACTAATGAGGAGGTGCTTAACCGAATCGGGGAGAAAAGGAGTTTCTGGCATATCCTGACTAAGAGAAGGGATAGATTGGTTGGACACATTCTGAAACATCAAGGAATTGTCCAGTCAGCATTAGAAGGAAGCGTGTGGGGTAAAAATCGTAGAGGGAGACCGAGGGACGACTACAGTAATCAGATTCAAAAGGATGTAGGTTGCCGAACGTATTCTCAGATGAAGAGACTTGCACAGGACAGGGTAGCGTGGAGAGCTGCATCGAACCAGTCTGCGGACTGAAGACCGCAACAACAACAACAACAAATATTTCGTTGCTACTAATGATGGGCTGTCACAGAACATAACGAACGTAAGCACAAGCGCGGATTTAAGCGATTCAATAGAGGTGAAGCAGGAATTGCAGTCTTTTTATTTCGTGAACAGTGTGACTGCAGAAGCTGATGCCGCCGACAACTGTGACTGGAGCATACTGTGGTCATGTGTAGCTCGTTGAGGCACACGCCTCGTGATATGCAAGAGTCGCTCGTTGGACTCGGCTCACCGGCCGCGGTGGCCGAGGGGACTGAGGCGCGCCAGTCACGGTCTGCACGGCCACTACGGTCGGGGGTCCGAATCCCCCCTCGGGCAAGGATATTTGTGCCGTCGTTAGTATAAGCTAGTTTGTAAGTAGTTTGTAAGTTTAGGGACTGATGACCCTGTAGTTAAGTCCCTTAAGCTATACAAACATTTGGACTCGGCACGTAGACCGCACACGTTCAGATACACGCTCCGTGTTATATGCGGATGAAGAGCGACGTATCTGCGCAGTGCGTCTGTCGAAATGATAGCTGAAAACTTGAAGCCTGTGGACATTATTGGAATCCTTGCAGGGCCCAGCCGCAGACAAATATATAGAGACGGGAAACCTCCGTAAGGGCCCGGTCCTACTCTCAGGGGTGCGGGGAGGGAGGGTTTCCAGCAGTTCCGTAAGATGTCCCGTGATGGCGCTGCGGTCAGAAGCAGCCCTTTAGACTGTCCAGAGCAGGCGGCAGGTAGCGCCAATAAGGATATTCAATTTTGAGATGCATGCGTAAGCCGTTATTTTCATTTAAATTTCGAGCTGTCAAAAGACGATCGCAAATGCCCACGTTTAGTGTTACTACCGTAACCTAAAGTGGGCCAAAATGCTGAAGATTAGGTGGGTGGATCGCGTAACAAATGAGGAGGTACTGAACAGAACTGGGGAGAAAAGATATTTCTGGCATACCTTGACTAAAAGAAGGGATCGATTGGTAGGACACATTCTTAGACATCAAGGAATTGTGGATTTAGCGTTGGAGGGAAGTGTGTGGGGTAATTACCGCAGAGGAAGACCAAGAGATGGATACAGTAAGCAGATTCAGCCAGATGTAGGTTGCCGTTTTTTTGTGGAGTTGAAGAGGCTTGCTCAGGATAGAGTAGTGTGGAGAGCTGCATCAAACCAGTCTCCAGACTGAAGACAAGAACAACAACTTACAATCGTTTGAAATACTGATATCTATTACATACAAGCTGACAGACAAAATTTCTACTTGGTGCAAAGAATGGCAGGTAGCTCTCAATGTAGAAAAATGTAAGATGATGGGCAAGAGTAGGAAGAACAATGCCATAATGTTCGAATACAGCATTAGTAGTGAGCTTCTTGATGCAGTCGCGTCGTTCAAGTATCTAGGCGTAACATTGCAGCGCGATATAAAATGGAACGAGCATGTAAGGACAGTTGTGAGTAAGGCAGACAGCCGACTTCGGTTTATTGGAAGAATTTTGGGAAGATGTACTTCACCTGTAAAGGAGACCGCGTATAAAACGCTTGTACGACCACGTCTTGAGTATTGCTCAAGTGTTTGGGACCCGCAGCAGATTAGTTTAAAGGAAGACATGAAAGAATCTAGGTTCGTTACTGGTAGGTTCGACCGATGCGCGAGTGTCACGGAAATGCTCCGGCAACTTAATTGGGGATCGCTGCAAGATAGACGACGTTCTCTTCGTGAATTTCTGTTTAGGAAATTTAGAGGGCTGGAATTTGAAGTTGAGTGTAGTACGATCTTGCTGCCGCCTAACTTACGTTTCGCATGGTGATCACAAATACAAGATAAGGGAAATTAGGGCTCGTACGGAGATATTAATTTAAATGTTAGGAAGTCCTTTCTGAAAGCATTTTTCTGAAGTGTAGCATTGTATGGGAGTGAAACGTGGACGATAAGGAGTTCAGACAAAAAGATGATAGAAGCTTTTGAAATGTGGTGCTACAGACGAAGATTAGATGGGTAAATCACGTAACTAATGAGGAGGTGCTCAACAGAATTGGCGAGGAAAGGAGTTTCTGGCATATCCTGACTAAGAGAAGTGATAGATTGGTAGGGCACATTCTGAGACATCAACGAATTGTCGACTTAGCATTAGAAGGAAGCGTGTGGGGTAAAAATCGTAGAGGGAGACCGAGGGACGAATACAGTAAGCAGACTCAAAAGGATGTAGGGTGCCGAACGTATTCTCAGATGAAGAGACTTGCACAGGACAGGGTAGCGTGGAGAGCTGCATCAAACCAGTGTGCGGACTGAAGACAACAACAACCACAACAACAACGGAGGCATATAGGCATTTTTTCCATCGTTCTATTTGGGAGTGTAATAGTAAAGGAAATGCCTAGTAGTGGTACAGAGTACCCTCCGCCACGCACCTTACGGTGGATTGCGGAGTATGTATTCAGATGTAGATGTAGAACCCGTTCAAAACTTCAATATTTGCGGATGCGGATATCGAACTTCCGGATGCGGATATGGGCGTTGCGGATGTGGTGCGCATGCAGATAACACTTTGCTGCCGGCCGCGGTGGCCGAGGAGACTGAGGCGCACCAGTCACGGTCTGCACGGCCACTACGGTCGGGTGTTCGAATCCCCCCTCGGGCATGGATATTTGCGCCGTCCTTAGTCTTAGCTAGTTGATAAGTAGTTTGTAAGCTTAGGGACTGATGACTCCGTAGTTAAGTCCAACAAGAAAAAAAAAAAAAAAGACACTTTGCTTGAAACTTCCTGGCAGATGCCGACACGACTCACGATGCCGCCTCACAACTTTACTTCCGCCAGTACCTCCCCTCCTACTTTCCAAACTTCACAGAAGGTCTCCTGCGAACCGTTGCAAGACTAGCACTCCTGGAAGAAAGGATATGATGGAGACATGGCTTCGCCACAGCCTAAGGGATGTTTCCAGAATGAAACTTTCAGTCTGCAGCGGAGTGTGCGCTGATAGGAAACTTCCTGGCAGAATGAAATTGTGTGCCGGAACTGGGACTCGAACCTGGGACCTTTGCCTTTCGCGGTCAAGCGCTCTACCGACTGAGCTATCCCAACATGACTCACGATGCCGCCTCACAACTTTACTTCCGCCAGTACCTCGCCTCCTACTTTCCAAACTTCACAGAAGGTCTCCTGCGAACCGTGCAAGACTAGCACTCCTGGAAGAAAGGATATGATGGTGACATGGCTTCGCCACAGCCTAAGGGATGTTTCCAGAATGAAACTTCACTCTGCAGCGGAGTGTGCGCTGATAGGAAACTTCCTGGCAGAATGAAATTGTGTGCCGGAACTGGGACTCGAACCTGGGACCTTTGCCTTTCGCGGTCAAGCGCTCTACCGACTGAGCTATCCCAACATGACTCACGATGCCGCCTCACAACTTTACTTCCGCCAGTACCTCCCCTCCTACTTTCCAAACTTCACAGAAGGTCTCCTGCGAACCGTTGCAAGACTAGCACTCCTGGAAGAAAGGATATGGTGGAGACATGGCTTCGCCACAGCCTAAGGGATGTTTCCAGAATGAAACTTTCAGTCTGCAGCGGAGTGTGCGCTGATAGGAAACTTCCTGGCAGAATGAAATTGTGTGCCGGAACTGGGACTCGAACCTGGGACCTTTGCCTTTCGCGGTCAAGCGCTCTACCGACTGAGCTATCCCAACATGACTCACGATGCCGCCTCACAACTTTACTTCCGCCAGTACCTCGCCTCCTACTTTCCAAACTTCACAGAAGGTCTCCTGCGAACCGTGCAAGACTAGCACTCCTGGAAGAAAGGATATGATGGTGACATGGCTTCGCCACAGCCTAAGGGATGTTTCCAGAATGAAACTTCACTCTGCAGTGGAGTGTGCGCTGATAGGAAACTTCCTGGCAGAATGAAATTGTGTGCCGGAACTGGGACTCGAACCTGGGACCTTTGCCTTTCGCGGTCAAGCGCTCTACCGACTGAGCTATCCCAACATGACTCACGATGCCGCCTCACAACTTTACTTCCGCCAGTACCTCGCCTCCTACTTTCCAAACTTCACAGAAGGTGTCCTGCAAACCGTGCAAGACTAGCACTCCTGGAAGAAAGGATATGATGGAGACATGGCTTCGCCATAGCCTAAGGGATGTTTCCAGAATGAAACTTCACTCTGCAGCGAAGTGTGCGCTGATAGGAAACTGCAGAGTGGAAAGTTTCATTGTGGACACTTTGGCTATCGGCGCCGGCGTGCAGCCACGGCAGCGTAGTGAGTAGTGAGTAGGAAGCGGTGAGCTGCAGCGGACGCAGTACGCTGGTCGGTACGGCGAGTAGCGGCCACGGCGCTGCTGGCTGGTGCGTGGCTGCGATTAGCTGGGCGCCGCTTCCGGCTATTGTGTGGCCAAGCCGCCGCGCGTCCATCAAGGCGCTACACGGCTAAGCGGGCCGCACAGACCGTCTCCAGACATCCTAAACAACAGGCCAAGCGACGACACCACGACCAGGAGGCGGCGACGGTCGATCCTGCAGGGCGAGGGCACGCCAGGCGACAAGTCAGGCCAGTCACGAAAACAGACAAAACCTGAGAATGTAATCTTCCCCGGCGTATATTGCTGATGAAAGTATCCTCGGGCGTCCAGCCGGGTGGCGGTTTCTTCACACTGCGACGTTTCGACGAGTGACATACCCGTCATCTGCTGGTGATACCCGTCATCTTCTGGCATTTCGCCAGCAGATGACGGGTATGTCACTCGTCGAAATGTCGCAGTGTGAAGAAACCGCCACCCGGCTGGACGCCCGAGGATACTTCATCAGAGAAAACCTACTACAAAGAATCGCACTGGCGAGTTTTACGGCCCACTTTAGATTTGTAGTTTTATAAGCTTTTGCAAACATTTTTGACCAAAATAATATTCTAAATAATAATAAATTAACTAATAAGAGTGTCTGAAACCCTTTTAGGAAAAACAAAAATAGGTAGAGGCGGGTTTCGAGCCACTGACCTCTCGCGTCACAAAAAAAAAGAAAAAAATTCAAATGTTTGTTAAGGATGGATGGATGCTTAGGGTTTAACGTCCCATCGACAACTTGGCCATTAGAGACGGAGCTAATGCTCGGAGTTTTTGGGTTAGGATGAGGAAGGAAATCGGCCGTGACTTTGAAAGGAACCATCCCGGCATATGCCTGGAGTGATTTAGGGAAATCACGAAAAACCTAAATCTGGATGGCCGGAGGTGGATGTTTGTTAAGCTTATGGGACTTAACTACGGGGTCATCAATCCCTAAACTTACAAACGACTTATGAACTAGCTAACACTAAGGACGGCACAAATATCCATGCCCGAGGGGGGATTGGAACCCCCGACCGTAGTGGCCGTGCAGACCGTGACTGGAGCGCCTCAGTCCCCTCGGCCACCGCGTCCGGCCATTAGATTATCATTTATCGTAAGAAGAACGATTTGTTTTTATTAATTTCTGTGTGCCGTTGCTTTGAAATGACAACTTCTAAGTCACAATAAGAAAATCATTAAACACGCGAGAAATGTCACATGACATCTCCGAACGGCTGGTTTTCGTTAATTCAATGGAGGGTATCAAATCTCCGTTATTTTTGCAAATATGTCCCAAACGATACGAGATATGAAAAAATAAAAAAAAAATAAAGGAGCTAACTTGTAGAGAATTTTCTCTTCTACCAATTATGTTATTCAATTTTCCTGTCAGATGAACGGTTCGTTTGCAATTACAATTATATTACAAACGGCAGTTTTTTGTTTTACTACCGTATTTTTTGTCCGAAAAATTTGAAATAAGGAGGTTCTGGTCTCTGGCGGCCTACAATCATGTCTGTAAAATTTGGTGCTGGTCGGTTGAACGGTTCGTCTTAAAAACAGGGAACATGTTACGGACAGACAGACGGACGGACAGACATCCCAAAATCGCCGTTATTTTTGCAAATATCTTTGAAACGCTACGAGATATGAAAAAAACATAAGAGAGCAAAGTTGTAGAGAATTTTCTCCCCTTCAAATTCGGTTATTCAATTTTCGTGTCAGATGAATAGTTAAGCCGTTATTTTCATTTAGTTTCGAACTGTCAAAAGACGGTCGCAAAGGCACACTTTTAGTGTTACTACCGTAACCTAAAATGGGCCAAAATGGAGAGAAGCCACTAGAATTTTTAAGAAAGGAACTTGTTCATCACGAATGAGCTACATCGAACCAATGAAGATTTCAAAAGGCGTAACACGACAAATGAGTAGCCTAATACAAGTTATCCAGAAAACGGCTCCCTGATTTCAAAATTAAATATGTCCAATTTGTCCAGATTCAATCTCCTAACTTTTGTACCTTTCTGCAGTCTCTTAAGTTTTAATCTACAGTTCATAACCAGTAAGTGTCGATCAGAGCCTGTGGTCTGAATATAGCTCGGAAACCGATGAGTTAATGTACTATAATTCAAATTCCAAACAAAGCAAGTGGAGACAAGTGTGAAAATTACAGACCTATCAGTTCAGTAAGTCATGGGTGCAAAATATTAACACGAATTATTTACAGACGAATGGAAAAACTTGTGGAATCCGTCCTCGCGGAAGATCACTTTCGATTTAGGAGAAATGTGGGAACACGGGAGGCAATACTCACATTACGACTTATCTTAGAAGACAGGCTAAGGAAAGGGAAACCTACGTTTTTATCGTTTGTCGATTTGGAGAAAGCTTTTGACAATGTCGATTGGAATACACTCTTCCAAATTCTGAAGGTATCGGGGGTGAAATATAGGGAGCGAAGAGTTATATTCAACCTATACAAAAACCAGACAGTGGTTATTAGAGTCGAAGGGCAAGAAAGGGACGCAGAGGTTGGGAAGGGAATAAGACAGGGTTGTAGCCTTTCCCCAATGTTGTTCAATGTGTACATTGAACAGGCAGTGAAGAAATGGAAGGAGAAATTTGGAGAGGGCATTAAAGTGCAGGGGAAAAAAAAACCATTGCTGATGACATAGTAATTATGTCAGAGACAGCAAAAGATCAGGAAGAGTAATTGAATGGGAGGGACAGTGCCTTGAGGGAAGATATAAGATGAGTATTAACAGGAGTAAAACGAAGGTACTGGAATACGATGTCAGAAAATTAGGCGATGCTGAAGGAATTAGATTAGGTGAGGAGAGAATAAAAGTAGTAGATGAGTTTTGTTATTTGGGTAGCAAGATAACTTGAGATGGCTGAAGTAAAGAAGATATAAAATGCAGAATGGCTATGGCAAGAAAAGTGTTTCTAAAGAAGTGAAACTTGTTGATATCCAATATTAATTTAAATGTTAGGAAGAACATTCTGATAGCATATGTCTGGAGTGTAACATTGTATGGCAGTGAAACGTGGATGATAAGGAGTTCAGACAAAGAGATGATAGAAGGTTTTGAAATGTGGTGTTACAGACGAATGATGAAGATTAGATGGGTAGATCACGTGACTAATGAGGAGGTGCTTAACCGAATCGGGGAGAAAAGGCGTTTCTGGCATATCCTGACTAAGAGAAGGGATAGGTTGGTGGGACACATTCTGAGACATCAAGGAATTGTCAACTTAGCATTAGAATGAAGAGTGTGGGGTAAAAATCGTAGAGGGAGACCGAGGGACGAATACAGTAAGCAGATTCAAAAGGATGTAGGTTGACTAACGTATTCTGGGATGAAGAGACTTGTACAGGACAGGGTAGCGTGGGGAGCTGCATCAAACCAGTCTGCGGACTGAAGACCACAACAACAACAACAACAACAACAACAAGGTACAGCTGTGGGCAGCAGAGAGTCGGATGGTCTCCAGCGAGGGGCTGCCTGGCTGGCGGGCAGTGAGCGTGACGAGGCGGCGGGTGCGCGCTCGGGCGTCGAAGCGGCGACCTCCGGCACAGGGACTGGGGTCAGTGGCCTCTGCCGCTGCTAGCGAGGGCACGCGAGGCGGCCGCCACGGCACACGGCTCAGCCCAGGAGGTGAGGCTATGCGCGCTTATATCCCGAGCATCTACAGGGTGTCCAGAAAACGACTCCCTGATTTCAAAATTAAATATCTCGAAAACAAGGATCGATAGAGGGATGCAGTAAACGGTATGTTTATTGTGAAACCTGTGAGAAGTTTATACAGCAGTTTGGAATACTAGTTACAAAAGCTGCTAACAGATGGCGCTGTACGCTGTACACCTCATATCAGCATACATAAGTGAAATAATGCGTTGCTTGCAGTGGCCATTTTGAGCAGCAGCTGAATTGTATTTCACTGTAAGGTTTTAAAAGTAAACGCCTCTTGCTACTGCGAATGAAGGGTTTTATTTTTATATTTTCAAATCACCCATACGCGTTTCGCCTTTCTCTCAAGGCATCATCAGTGGGTGTCCTGAAATATTTACATCTTTTTGTTTACACATATAGGTTAGGTCTCTTACATATCTACAAAACATTTCATTTCTGATTTAAAACAGTTTGTTGTTTGGTATAAAACGGTGTACTTACAGCACTTGCTACTCCACTTCAGTCTTATTCTGGCAACCAGGTGGAAATGTTACACTGTTTTTCGAAACCCATTGCAGTTCTCTGGTTCTGCTGTCACCTGCTGCCATACTGTGTCCACTGCTGTTTGTTTTGTAGTGTTCAGAGCATGGAAATACGGAACAAACCACTCCACTTTTGCAGAACATCTAATAGCATATAACCACAAACCCACCACAATAGAAAATGACATGAAGGTAATTAGAATAAATAATGAAAAACATCTCCTAACATTACAAGAAAATTATCACATATATAAAACAAAAGCTGAGAAAAAGATGCTACTAAATGACCAAATAAACCTGACCAATCAATCATTGTTCTCACTGATTGACCATATGATACACAGAAATCCCAACACATAATCACAACCCCCCCCCCCACCACCACATACACACACACACACACACACACACACACACACACACTCATGCGCGCGCGCACACACGCACGCACACACACACACACACACACACACACACACACACACACACACACATAGATACCTTCAACACATTTTCAATGAAGCAGTTGAATTTCAAATAAGCTAAGGTTGGCAACACTACAAAACAAACAGCAGTAGACAGAGTATGGCAGCAGGTGACAGCAGAACCAGAGAACTGCAATGGGTTTCGAAAAACAGTGTAACATTTCCACCTGGTTGCCAGAATAAGACTGAAGTGGAGTAGCAAGTGCTGTAAGTACACCGTTTTATACCCAACAACGAACTGTTTTAAATCAGAAATGAAATGTTTTGTAGATATGTAAGAGACCTAACCTATATGTGTAAACAAAAAGATGTAAATATTTCAGGACACCCACTGATGATGCCTTGAGAGAAAGGCGAAACGCGTATGGGTGATTTAAAAATATAAAAATAAAACCCTTCATTCGCAGTAGCAGAAGGCGTTTACTTTTAAAACCTTACAGTGAAATAAGCGAAATAATCTTATGATAACACACTATGCAAACAATCAAATCAAAATGTTTTCAAAATGTTCACCATTGGCACTACAGAAGTGGCGCAAACGGAGAATGAAATACGCCATCAAATTTCGTAGTCTCTCAACCGAAATGGATTCACGTGCCACAGAGATCGCCGATTCGAGCTCGTCCAGCGTGGCGGGATGCTTCGGGTAGACCATGTCTTTCACTGTGCCCCACAAAAAAAAGTCACAGGGAGTCAAATCCAGCGAATATGGAGGCCAATCCACGCCTGCACCAGTAAACTTGGGATATTCCAAAGCAATGACTCGATTCCCGAAGTATTCCTCAAAAAATCGAAACACTTGTTCGGTCTGATGTGGTCGGGCTCCATCTTGCATAAACCATTCAGTACATGGTCGATCCTCTAACGCTTGCTGTGTGGCGACAAATTGTTCCAAAATTGCAACGTAACGTGCACCAGTGACCGTTTCTCGAATGAAAAAAGGGCCAATAATGCCTCTGCTGCAAACTGCAGCCCACACAGTAACTTTAGGAGAATACAGGGGTTTCGCTTCACACCAATATGGCTTTTCGGAACCCCAAAATAGCCAGTTCTGCTTATTCACGTATTCATTCAGATGGAAGTGTGCTACATCTGTAAACCAGATGCAGCCAACATCAAATCCTTCACTATCAATCATTGTGAGCATATGATTAGCAAAGGCAACCCTTTGTTGCACAGCTCGTACGGGTATGGCCTGGTGCGTTTGAATTTTGAATGGAAACATGTGTAGGCTCTTTCTCGGTATTTTCTGCGTGCTGGAACGCTTCAAACCAGTCTCAGATGCAATTCTACGGACGGATGACATTGGATTTCGCTGAATAATTCCAGAAACTGTGGCGATTTTTCAGGCGTAACTGCGGTTTGCTTGCGGCCAACTTGCCCCACTAGATCATCAGTTACGCTGCCTGTTCGTTGAAATTTTGCGAAGAGCGTACGAATGGTTTTCGCATCGGGTCCTTTTTAGAACATTAAATCGTGCTTCAAAACTTGGTCTTCTTGCCTTAGGACTCTCTTCTAACCTATGCTACTCTAGCACCAGAAAAACGCGTTGTTCAATGGAGTACATGGTTTTAATCTCTTCCTTCGGTACGCTAACCTCCTTTCACGTTTCAATAGTGGAACTGATCGCTCTGGGCTTCGGATCACTAATTATACTAGGCATTACGTATGGCGATTACAGCGCCATCTGTTAGCTGCTTTTGTAACTATTATTTCAAACTGCTGTATAAACTTCTTACAGCTTTCACAATAAACATACCGTTTACTGCATTCCTCTATCGACCCTTGTTTTCGAGATATTTAATTTTGAAATCAGAGAGTCCGTTTCTGGACACCCTGTATCAAACCTGGACATCTGACCTGATGGTCGAAATTTAGTTAGCAGTCGATCATAGACGAAGTTTTTCCTCTCTTTTCATGGGTGAAGTCCATTTTTTTTTTTTTTTTCAAAAATTGATGTAAATGTTATAAATCACACATTAAATTTGACTGTTCACATCAAAACCGGACACCTACATAAGAGCCTGATATTAAATTCGGACACTTGTTGAATGAAGCAGTGTGCACCAATGGGAACACAGCATATGATCTCGAAAATCAGACCTGGCGACAGAATGTGCCAGGTACTAAAACGTATTAGCCCGTACTTAAGTTTTTAAGTAATTTTTTATAGTATTATTACCAATAAACATCTTGAAGCGAGTGAAATGGAACATTATATATCACCAGCGTCCGAAGGAAAAGCTAGGAAGCGGTTGAGACAATCTGAAAAGTGGAAAACAAACAATGAAAAGAAACAAAGGTAAAACTAGCTTGTAAACTACACTGTTCTAGCGTAAGGTGTGTTGTACGAAATTATCACTTTTTGGGAAGAAGTTTGATGTCAGAAATAACATAAGGATGTTTAAGGAAAAATCTGACGACAGTTTAAACAGACCTTATTCTAATAATTTTAGGGGTTCAGTGCCGTAACATTTCATTTTGTATATAAAATTAAAAAGATTATTATGATTATCGTAGTTCTTCATTTTTCCAATATGTAATAGAGTTCAGAATTTAATATGTTCCACTTTATGTCGATATTCCTATAATTTCGCAGATTCGACACCTCTAAAAGATTCTAGTCAGCTGTAAGCGAATCTTTGTGCATCAAAAACGGACATCTGTGAGCGTATTTGCATCAAAAGCGGACAACTACAAGTTTTGGTTTTTAAGGAATACTGTGTAAATTGGGTTACAATTACGGATCCATTGACTCCTCTTCTGAAAACGCCATAACGAAATATGATCCGGAATATCCAACATTTTTTTTTCTTTTTACGCATCAGTAAGAAACACGATGCCAAAAAATTTTTATCTCCTCCCTCCTCCCATGAAATTATATATGTTGTGGTCGCCACTGTGCAAGATGTTTATCAGCAACCAAAGTGCCATCTACCTAAAGAGCTGTGAACTGCCTCTGAAGCTTATTCACAGATGAAAATCTGTATTTTCATTGTGTTCCTTGCATAATTTGATAGTAAACTGAAACTTCCTGGCAGATTAAAATTGTGTGCCAGAACCGGGACTCGAACCTGGGACCTTTTGCCTTTCGCTGGCAAGCGCACTACCGACTGTGCTATCCCGACACGACTCACGATGCCGCCTCACAACTTTACTTCTGCCAGTACCTCGCCTCCTACTTTCCAAACTTCACAGAATCTCTCCTGCAAACACGCAAGACTAGCACTCCTGGAAGAAAGGATATGGTGGAGACATGGCTTAGCCACAGCCTAAGGGATGTTTCCAGAATGAAACTTCACTTGCCCGCGAAAGGTAAAGGTCCCAGGTTCGAGTCCCGGTTCTGGCACACAATTTTAATCTGCCAGGAAGTTTCATATCAGCGCACACTCCGCTGCAGAGTGAAGTTTCATTCTGATAGTAAACTTTTCCTAGAAAAAAAAAAAAAAAAAAAAAAAAAAAAAAAACACAAATTTCGTGAATAAAGAAAATCAGCTAAGTGGTGAAAGAATATAATTTAAAAGACAAGTGAACGAAGCAGAACGAAGAATTTGAGCGGCAGACGCCGTCGACGCGTAAGTTGCAAGTAGCAGAATGTTATCCAATGTTATCCCGGCTTTCAATTCAATTCCAATTACGACACAAACATCACACCAATCATATCAAAGATGAGTTACCGTCATAGACATGCTTTCGACTAGACTTGTGCATAATAGTTCGCGATCGGGAGCGCTCACTTTAGCCCCGAACTAGTTCGTTCTTTTCGTTCGTCCGCTCCGTGTGACGGCTGAGCGGCGTGGTCTGCGCGTGCAGGTGGAGGGAGAAGTTCCCCCACCTAGCTGCTTCATGCGCTTGCTGCTTGAGCCGCTAACGATATCACACAAACAGTCTGTGGATAATTTCTCGCGTTTAAGTTTAGAGCTATCTCTATATCTTGGCATTATGCAATTTATTAGTCAGATATTGCAGAGTGCAGAATACTTGAAAACAGAAATTTTTTAGCACTGAACTAAGTAATCTAGCAGGCAGACGCTCACCTCGAAATTGGCTCTCATCAGCAGAAGGCAAACACGTGGTTTTTAATTCTGTTCGCGACCTATTCCGCATATTTTAGTTCGGGACCTATTGCGCATATTTTAGTTTGTTAGTTCGCGATCTATCGCTAGAGGCACCTGTTTGTGGTGTAAATTTTTTCTAGATTTCGTCATTTTTTAAAAAGAAAAACTATTTCGGTATATTTTTCGCTACTTTTATTTTATTTCGTTAATAATTTCGCTAATTTTATTTTCAATTTTTAACGAATAAAAACTAAATCAAAAATCAATTATAACCTCATTGCTGTGTAACACTTTATTTTATTCAGAAAACATGAAAAATGACATTGATAGATGTACATAATTTAAAAAAAAAATGTTTGAGAAACACGTAATCCTGCTACTTAAATTAGTTTTACGTAGCCTAAGTAATTTACTTAAAAACGAAAAATATGGATAATCGAAATGGAAAGCTTGGCCGTTCCTTTGCCGTTTGTGTACTTATAGTACTATTACATCGCAAACAATGACAGCCGTGAGAAATAACGATATCTATTAACCCTTTCACTGTGCATTTACTTTCGGCGGTGCCCGCATTGTGCACCTAATTATTAGGGAATGCTGCAGATGAGGACATTGTCACATGGTGTGTGTGTGTGTGTGTGTGTGTGTGTGTGTGTGTGTGTGTGTATACACAAGAGTGTAGCAGTTCATCATTATTGTGACAAAAAAAGACGCAAAATCTAGTATTTTTTTGTAAAATACGTTTCCTTTTTAATTTTTGGAGAGAAAATCGTATATATATGTCTTGTGCACTGAAACGATTAGCGTATATTTACGTACGGAGCAGTGAAAGGGTCAAAAATATTTCGGAGCTACACGCAACAATCCCATTGCGATTTCCTTTAAAATTCTGTAGCTTCTCTTATCGGTAATTTCGTGTGTTTTCACCCATACAATACGTGCATCGGCCCAATTATACGTCGTCTCCGCGAAAGAACTTACTTTTCTATTCACAAAATATATGATATCAACTGCGATTAGGCAAAGCTGAAAATGTGTACCCAGCCGGGATTCGAACCCGGGTCTCCTGCTTTCTAGGCAGTTGCGCTGACCCCTACACCACTGGGGACACAGTGATCACCGCACCTGCAAGGACTACCTAAGCACGCCTCCCGTCAGATACAAATTCCCAGCTTCGTCCTGCCCACAGTACTCAAACTCATAGTTATGCAACTAATTCCCGTAAGAGTAAGGGATTCAAACTTGCCCACCCATCCCCACTAACGATACGATCATTGCCCGTCACCGGCATATTATATACGAGTTTGAGTACTGTGGGCAGGGCGAAGCTGGGAATTTGTATCTGACGGGAGGCGTGCTTAGGTAGTCCTTGCAGGTGCGGTGATCACTGTGTCCCCAGTGGTGTAGGGGTCAGCGCAACTGCCTAGAAAGCAGGAGACCCGGGTTCTAATCCCGGCTGGGTACACATTTTCGGCTCTGCCCAATCGCAGTTGATGTCATATACTCTGTGAATATTAAATAATAACAGCTGCAGGATCAGAAGTGACGCCTGTACTTTCGGAACAGACGCCACATGTATATATAAATTACTTTTCTCTTAAACTTCGAAGAAGAAAAACCATGCTTCTTTACGATCGGATACTTGAAGCACGAAAATTTTAAAAGCAGACTGCAAACACTGAAACAAAGGGTGAAATACAGAATGCATACCATTCACGAAAACTACATGGCGGCATCGTAGCGATATTTTTCGTAACAAAGCTCGTTTTGTTGGTAGCACGAATTCTTCCTTATCCACTTTCGCTCGTTTTGCCGCTGCGTTGATGTCCGTGAGTGTAACTTGTCTCTTGATACCTGTCGACAACTCTTTCTCCTTGTTCTTCTTTTGGGAAGAACTGCTGTTCATATGTTGTGGGCACGTCTCCTGTCTTTGTCATTCAATACGCACATTGCAGTGTATGCACATGATTACTTTCTTTGTTTTATCAAAAACGTAAAATGCATCTGATGCGAATTCTCTTTCGCGATCAAAAACTGTTACGATCGTGTGAATCTGCTGTACTAGAACAAATCACTGGAAGAACCTGCGATCCGAATCGATTACGACCACGCAGTACACTACCAGACCGGTCACCAGATCAAATACAGCGCCGGATACGGACTTCTTCTCTGCACATGAAAAGAGGTTGGCGGGACTCGAACGCTATATATCGAAGTGGTGTACAATCGATTGTCGTTTATAACTAGAATTTCCGTCAGTACATTGAAATGACTGATGTTATTTCACAAAATTTCGTGTATTATTTCGTGATCTTTCGTAAATTTCAATGGTTACGTGATTTTCCGCAAAAATTGTAAAATATCGCAAAAATCTCGCAATTTCGCGCTTCGCAAAAAACGGGAGAAACTGCCTATCGCGCATGTTTTAGTTCACGACCTATCGCGTATGTTTTAGTTAGCGACCTATCACGCATATTTTAGTTCGCGACCTGTAGCTCTCCTTTTAGTTCGCAGCTCGGCCGCGAAGAAAATCGCTCTTTTTAGTTCGTCCGCTCGTTTTGGCTTTTCCTACCGCTACTAAAACTACAGCTGAGCTGCATCTCAGCTCGAAATGACGGCAACTGGCAGAAGGGAATCACGCGATTCTGCGCGCTCTCGCGTCCTCTCGCTGTTCCCAAAAAATTTTCAAATGTTTGTAAATCTATCGCACCAAATTGCGTGGTCATCAGTCCGTAGCTTACAAACTACTTAAACCTAGGTAAACTAACCTAAGGACAACACACACATAGCCATGCCCCAGGGAGGACTCGAACCTCCACGGCGAGCAACCGCGCGCTCCGCAGCGAGGCGCTTTAGACCGCTCCGCTACTCCACCGCGGCTCGCTGTTCCCCGTCAGTCTTCGGGAAAGGAGCGGACGAACTAAGAGGTTAGGTATCTGCGAACTAGTTAGCGTAGTTCGCCTGTGGGAGCGCTCTTCCGAACTAGTTCGTCCGCGAACTACACAAGACTGCTACCTACTACCTAGCTTTTGTAGATTAGGAGAAGGCTTTTGACACTGTTGACTGGGATACACTCTTTCAAATTCTGAAGTCAGCAGGGGTAAAATACAGGGAAAGGAGAGTTATTTACAACTTGTAAAAAAGCCAGACCGCAGTTATTAGACTCGAAGGGCATGAAAGGGAAGCATCAGTTGGGAAGGCAGTAACACAGGGTTGTAGCCTTTCTCCGATGTTATTCAATTTGTACATCGAGCAGGCGGTGAAGGAAAGCAAGGAAAAATTTGGAATAGGGATTAAAGTTCAGGAGGAAGAAATAAAAACATTGCGTTTTGCTGATGACATTGTAATTCTGTCAGAGACAGCAAAGGACCTGGAAGAGCTGTTGAATGGAGTGGACGGTGTGTTGAAGAGAGCGTATAAAATGAACATTATCAAGCGTCTCTTGGTCTCCCTCTGCGATTTTTACCCCACACACTTCCCTCCAACGCTAAATTCACAATTCCTTGATGTCTAAGAATGTGTCCTAGCAATCTATCCCTTCTTTTCGTCAAGGTATGCCAGAAATTCCTTTTCTCCCCAATTATGTTCAGTACCTCCTCATTAGTTACGCGATCCACCCACCTAATCTTCAGCATTCGTCTGTAGCACCACATTTCAAAAGCCTCTATCCTCTACCTGTCCGCACTGTTTATCGTCCATGTCTCACTCCCATACAAGGCAACACCCCATACAAATGTATGACCGCAGAATGGTAAAACAACAGCGTCCACCCCGTCCCCTCGAGGAGAGGGCGTGGTGACGTGGGACAGGTTGTCTGGTCGTCTGGTGACTGGCTGCCTTGGCGGTGTGTTGCGCTGCGGTTGCGACACCGACACACGGCCACCTGTTGCGTCAGGAGGCTACAGCCGCGGTAAACAGAGCAGCCGGCACCGGCGCGTGCCTCTCAAACACTCCCAGTCAGTCCGTTCACACGTAGCGCTGCCAGATCTCCGGGCGCCGCCCGGAGTGCCCGGGTTTGGAATGAATTCTCCGGCTCTACGGGACAATCACTCTCATCTCCGGGCTTCAATGTCACCTTCATCTTAACTTTTCATTTACGACGTTTTTTAAGTACTATGCTCGTGTAGCTTAACTTAAACTAAGGACGATCACAACATCCATGCCTTAGGGAAGGATTCGAACCTCTGGCGGGAGCAGCCTCGCGCACCGTGGCAAGACGCCTCAGTGCGCTCGGCCCTTCCCTGCCGGCTCCTCTCCAGTAATTAAGAATAACTCTATATAACCCAGATGAAGGCCACTGTAACGCTGGCCGAAACGTTGGTTATTTAAGTAATAGCCGTACATCATGACGCGGTACCATAGCCAGAAAACTTTTATGTCATCTGACTCTGGCCGCGGAAGCCTACGTAATTATAACTTTATATAAATGTCAATTCCTTATTGCAACAAAACGCTACGTTTCTATTCTTCCTCTGAAAACATTTCATTGTTGCTGGGAGGGAAGAGATGATTAGGTGTTTTTATATATATATATATATAATTTCACGTGGTTGGGGGGGGGGGTGAGTCATTGTCCACGGGGGAGGGCGGCACGTCTGGTCCCCGGGCCTGCCTCGAGTTCAGTCTGGCAACCCTATTTACACGAGCTCCCACAACCGGATTTCGTATACTCATTTCCCAATTCCGCTTTATGGTTTGTTGTCATGTAAACACTCCAAAATCGGTTCTGGAAATCCGCTTCTCTAAAGCGGTTTTCCAGTTCCACAATCGATTTTGGTGCCCGTGTTAAACGCAGCCGTTTTTGAAGCGTTCTTGGCTCGTCAGATTGTGTTTTCTTGTTAAGAATCTTCAGCAGATATGGAAAGAGTGATATTTTCTAATGTGAAATAAAAGTACAGTAGAACCTCTCAAATTCGACACAATGTGGAGTTAAAGGTTGTCGAGTTTTGAGGTTGTCGAGTTTAAGAGAACTTGAATTAAAATAACTAGGAACTGAATAAAAACGCTTTTTTGGAGAATTAAAATTGTACATTTATTGATTTATTATATACAATTATATATTTATATCAACATTTATAACATATAATTAAAAAAATGAGACAAAAGGCCTAGTAGAATCTGAAAATAGTGTTCATTACAATTATTACTGAAGTTGTCTATGCTGGTTATAAAAAGTCCATGACAGTTAGTTATGGGAAGGTTTCTGAACACTAGAAGAAAAGTGTAAAAGAAAACTTACTGAAGTCGTTTGAAAAACCCTGTGATTGAAGACTGCTTTCCTGCCTCCACATGGCGTCTTGCAGCTTGATCACGGAGTCGCCTGAGGAACAGAATCTCCACTGCAGTCGCATTTTGCTGCTCTAAGTACTGCAGTGTCCCTTCAATAAATTTCACAGCCTCACTGTGGCTAACGTTTTTTTCTTGTCGATGGTCGTCTTCCTCTTCTTCTTCCGAATCGTGCTCTTCTACATCACGCCCTTTGACAGCTGCGATGATTTAATCTTCTCCTAATGGTTCTGATGCTCCGTCGAGATCAATCCATTCATTGACATCATTGCTTGAAGGCTCTTCACACCCTGGGATTTTTTTCATGAGTTCAATCAAGTCGCTATTTTCAGAATTGAGTCCACAGTCACGCGACAAATCATTCCCTGCGTGATCTAGACGTTTCCTGCAAGCACGAATGAGGGTTATGGTCTCAAGCTCGATCCAAGATTGAGAGACCCATCCAATGACATCTAATAAATCGATCTTCTTTAGTTTAGCCGTTAGCTCCAACACCAAAGATGACAAAAGCTTACGTCTGTACCTTCTCTTTAACGCTGCCAAAGCTCCTTGGTCCATCGGTTGACAGAGAGACGTGACGTTCGGCGGTAGAAACATTGCTTTAATGTCTTTGTCCTGTAAATGTTGCACATCAGGCTGAGTCGTAGCTTTATCGAGAATCAGTAGAGCTTTCCTGGGAAGATTTTTTTTCTTCAGAAACTTCTCAACATCTGGGACGAACTGTTGAAGAAACCACTCTTTATAAATTGCTTCGATCATCCATGCATTAGATTGATTTCTATACCAAACTGGGAGTTCAAAGTTGCCACCACTTCTTGTGCATCTAACAGTTGTAAATGCTCTTGGTTTTTTTTTTTTTTTTTTTTTTTTTTGCTTTTCCAATTAGCGCTAATTTTTGTTTGTGCTCTCCTGTTTCATTACTGCAGGCAAGAGTAGTCACTCAGAGCTAAACTTTTAGTAGGAAGCATTCGAAAGTTTAGTCCTGTCTCATCTGCATTGTAGATTTGATCACCTGAGAGTCCTTTTTCAATAAACTGGTGTAGTTTGGTCTTGAAGTCACTCACATTGTTAGGGTCCAGCTGACAATTTTCCCCCGCAGATACTGAGCAGCTTGATTCCATATCGTTGCTTCCAGCTTGACAACCAACCATTGCTCGCTGTAAACCCAGGCTCTCCTTCGTCCTTAAATTGTTCATAAAACTGAAGAGCTTTCTCTTGCAGGATGGGTCCAGATATAGACGTTCCCTTCTCCCTGTGCACACCAAACCATTGGTAAAGGGTTTCGCTGACTTTCTTCGAATTCTGCACTTCTGATTGTTTTTCGTTCCGCGATGGATTCTGTACACTGTCTTTTCAAACACCATGATTCAATTTCAGATTTCTTTTTCTTCCAACCGAGCACTGTAGACCTACCGATGTTCAAGTCCAACGCTATTTTATTTACGCTTTCACCACGATCAAGTCTTTTTAGGGCACCAAAGTTTGCTTCCCCTGACACTGACGCTTGTACCCTCCTCTTCCCCACCATACTGTCGCTCTATATTCCAGCACCAAACTCGTTTAAACAATTGTCAACCACTCTCGAACAAAGGCAACTGACCACAATTGTGTCTCAACAAACACTAAACTGAACGCCCAGTGACGACAGTGTAGCGAGGGTAGTTTATGACCTGCCCGGGGATCCCAGGTCAACGCGCGGCCTCACGATAAGGAAAGTGGCCACAGAAATCCCAGAACCTGTGCAAACAATAGCCCGCCCTCAGCTGGCCAGGTAAAGGGTGCGTTGACGACCTTGGAAAACCCAGTAACCTAATCTGAGTCTCTAGCGCTCTCGGTCAGCCTATGTACTGATGGAAAGCTTTCCGTTATGGGCGGTGTAAAAAAAATAATAAAAAAAAAATTAATTAACCAGTCCTGTCGAGTTTTCGGGAATAGAGTTTGAGAGGTTCTACTGTATAAACATTAGAGTGAACATAAATCTGTGAATTTAAATAAAGAAAAATAGCGATTGTGCTGACGAAGTGAGGTACTGAATCAGCTGTTTTATAGCCGCCATTTTAAGCGGGCTAGAAAATCCGATTCAGGCTGTGCCATGTAAACACGACAGCGAAAAACGGTTTACGAAAATCGGTTTTCGTCTTCCGGAAGATGTGTTGCATGTAAGCGTAGTGACTCACTGTGCCGAGCTGAACAAGCAGGTAGCACCGCCGCCAACACTCCACACCTACCTACTAGACATGCGCATAATAGTTCGCCATCGGGAGCGCTCAAATGTTCAAATGTTTGTAGATCTTTCGGACCAAACTGCATGCTCATCAGTCCGTAGCTTACAAACTACTTAAACCTAGGTAAACTAACCTAAGCACAACACACACGCCCATGCCCCAGGGAGGACTCGAACCTCCACGGCCAGCATACACGCGCTCCGCAGTGAGACGCTTCAGACCGCTCGGCTACTAAACCGCGGCTCGGGAGCGGTCACTTTAGTTCGCGAACTAGTTCGCTCTTTTAGTTCGTCCGCTCCCAGTGACGGCTGAGCGGCGTGGTCTGCGCGTGCAGGTGGAGGGAGAAGTTCCCCCACCTAGCTGCTTCATGCGCTTGCTGCTTGAGCCGATAACGATATCACGCAGACCAAAAGAAACAGTCTGTGGATAATTTCTCGCGTTTAAGTTTAGAGTTATCTCTATATCTTGGCATTATGGAATTTATTAGTCAGATATTGCAGAGTGGAGAACAGAAATTTTGTAGCACTGCATTATGTAATCTAGCAGGCAGACGCTCACCTAGAAATGGCTCTCATCAGCAGAAGGCAAACACGTGATTTTTAATTCTGCTGCGCGCCCTCTCGCTATTGCCCGTCGGTCTTCGGAAAAGAATCCAACGAACTGAGAAGCGAGATAAGTTGGGCATAATCGTCCGCTGCTCCTAGTTCGTCCGCTGATCCGAGTTCGTCCGCTGTTTTCGGCTTTTGCTACCGCTACTAAAAGACCTCCTTTTTTATGACAGCTTTTCTATATAATGAAACAGTGTTGTCCAAGCGTGTGCTGTTACCCGTATTTTTGGGCAACTAGACATCAAATACTTATGCAAATAAACCAGTTATTTACACCAATGAGTGATGAACTAAGAAACTACAGCTGAGCTGCATCTCAGCTCGAAATGACGGCAACTGGCAGAAGGGAATCTCGCGATTCTGCGCGCTCTCGCGTCCTCTCGCTGTTCCGTCAGTCTTCGGAAAAGGAGCGGAGGAACTAAGAGGCGAGGGATCTGCCAACTACTTCGCGTAGTTCGTCTGTGGGAGTGCTCTTCCGAACTAATTCGTCCGCGAACTACACAAGACTACCACCTACTGTCCGTGCAGAAGCATTTTCCAATTAAACCACGGAGTACTGCAATTGACAGTAGATAAGACGATAGTAGCAGCACACAAAATTGTACGAAAAGCCTGGACAAAGAAATATTCGACATAGTGCAATGGAAACGTCGTCCAATATTTCATCAAACCGACGACCTCGGTTTAGATTTGACCAAAGAAATCGCTCGTCTTCTGTTTGCTACAGTAAAAAATGTGACCGAGTCGTAGCGGTTATAATAGTACAGCCTCCTTGCCAACACAGCTGTCTTATTTGGAGGCTAACTGTCTGACATAGCGTTCGTTCAAATGTTTGTATTGTCTATGGGACTTAACTACGGGGTCATCAGTCCCTAAAGTTACAAACTACTTATGAACTACTTACGAACTAGGACGGCACAAATATCCATGCCCGAGGGGGGATTCGAACCCTCGACCGTAGGGGCCGTGCAGACCGTGACTGAAGCGCCTCAGTCCCCTCGGCCACCGCGGCCGGCATAGCGTTCGTATTTGTAAACATGGGTACTGTATAGTGGCAAGTTTGTCTCGTGTTTTCCAACAACAACAAAAATTGAGATTGTTGTGGCGTAAAGTAGTTTACATTGTCTGCACAGGGTTATGAACAGGTTCTGCAGACAGAAGTGGTGAGTATGGAAATTGTGTCTCATCATTCAGCACCAAATTCTGTGGTGTTCCTTTAGTCTAGAGCCGGCCGCGGTGGCCGAGGGGACTGCGGCGCGCCAGTCACGGTCTGCACGGCCACTACGGTCGGGAGTTCGAATCCCCCCTCGGGCATGGATATTTGTGCCGTCCTTAGTCTTAGCTAGTTCATAAGTATTTTGTAAGTTTAGGGACTGATGACCCAGTAGTTAAGTCCCATAAGCTACACAAACATTTTCTACATTTTTAGTCTAGCACAAATTGCTCTGCCTGACTGACCAGTGTAGAATTTGCCACAGTTGCAAGTAATCTCGTATACTCCACTCTTTCCCAAGGCTGGAGCGTTATCTTCACCATTGGGTAGAAAGTGACCAATGGCATTGTGTGTATAAAATGATGTTTTCAAATTTCTGGGTTTGAGTTTCTTGGCCACATTCAGAGAAACCTTTCGTAAATATGGTATTGTGCACCATTTACTATGGTGTTTTAAACGTGTCCATAAAAATATTTTGTAAGAAAATGTCTAATATTGTACCTCTTGTTTTGTGTCGAGTAACATACTTGTAAGAAAATGTAAAACATCGCTTCTACTGTGTGTATCGATATGTGTTCTTAACTGTGTAAAGTTTCATCTTTGGCAAAGATCATGTATTGCGTAGCATTGTAGCTCATGCAGAGAGAGAGTAGCACTTGTGGTTCAGCTCCCTTAGAGAGCGGTTGAGCTGTGTGTATGGCTCCGATGTAGAGCAGAGGCTGCTGTGCCAGCAAGTTGATTTGAGTGTATTTGGGATATATATATTGTATTTTTTATTACTATCACCACTGGAATGAAGGTAATTGCATTTGATGTCATTAGGAAGAAGTTGTAAGAAGGTGTATTATGTAGGTTATGTAATGGTGATTATTAATAATAAGTAACAAAGTTGGCCTTTCTTTCCTGTTTCATTTACGTAGTTAGAAGATTAACCTACTTCCTTCATTTGATAATTAGTTATTAGTGGATTTAAAGTACAGTATTGATTTTGATAATGTTGTTGAAAAGGTTTCGTTATTGGTACCATAGTAAATGATAGTTAATTGACTATGATACTAAATTTCAATAATCAGAAACTGATCTGCATAAAATTCTTACAGTCAAACATTAAGAAAGTGGTTTGTGGTTTTTTTAATATCTTTCTCGCAGTCAGTGTCTGTTTCAAATGGTGACTTGCCACAGTTGTTTTGTGTTTAAAAGATTCGTTGCGCACATAATCAGTTTAATGCACTGTTTCTTATTTAACAGTATATACATCAATATCAGGGCCGTAATTAAACCAAATTGCTGTGTTAATGAACAATTTGTTGTCTGATTTAACGATAGGTTCCACATCCACAACACACACACAGCTTTTATCTTGAGATGTTGGGGTGTTAATAACAGGGTAAAGAAGGGCAGTGACATGTTGTTCCTGTTTTTCGTGCAGTATAGAATCTACCAGGTAGGGGGTTTGTGGACGGGAACTACCAGAAAGCTTCAGACATTCCTTAAGTTACTCACAAACATGCAGCATTTCATTCGGCTCACAAAACTTCACAATGGAGTTTGGTGGTAACAGTATAAATTATATGGACCTAACCATACACATCAGCAATCTTTGCCACTCCTTCAAGATTTACAGGAAACCTTCCACCATACACAACATACAGTTACTCACAAACATGCAGCATTTCATACCATGATCGATCGCTTATTATCTCTCCCCATGAGTAAAGAAAGCTTCCAAATTGAATTAAATACCATCAGACAAACAGCAACAAATAATGGCTACCCCCGCCATATAATTTTCCTGGCCCTGAGAAATTAATTTTATTTTGCATTTACGTTGCGAACGCTAACAGGCATAGTTTATCGCACGTTTTCAGCTATTCATGTCGATGTAAAAATACACAAATAATCTTAATTTAACGAACAGGCACTACAGCTTTTGCAGTTGTTTAGATTCTTTAAAAAAAAAAAAAGTTCAAATGTTTGTAGAGCATATGGGACTCAACTACGGGGTTATCAGTCCCTAAACTTACAAAATACTTATGAACTAGCTACAACTAAGGACGGCACAAATATCCATGCCCGAGGGGAGATTCGAACCCCAGACCGTAGTAGCCGTGTAGACCGTGACTGGAGCGCCTCAGTCCCCTCGGCCACCGCGGCCGGCTTAGATTCTTTAACCCTTTCCTGCCCAAACTATCAAACATTCGAGTACTTAATTTGATATTTAGTTATTTAACTACTAGAGTGAATAAAAGCACGTTACGGTATTCTCACACATTTGTATTTTCCTGACGCAACAAATATAAAATAAAAGATTTTTTTTTTTTTTTTATGGGTCTTCAAAGTCCAAGAAGATATAACGTAATTTGGAGACATTATGAAATGCTTATCTCTGTTTGCATTAGGATTTACCAGCAGGAAACAGATAGGTAGATTTTTATGTCGAAATGCCATTTGAGATGTTGATCTGAAGGGGGAACTGAGCAAACAGTGGTTATCCCTGAACCGTATTCATATTTCGTAATTTGTAAACAAAAGAAAACTACAACCATATATTACTGACACCTAGCAACAAAGAAACCTACAAAAATAACATGCAAAGAAAGGCCTTTGACACGCTGTCAGTACTAAAATCTTCGAGGCACTGTTTTAAACACTGTATAAATAAAATATGCTCTATTCATTGAATAATATCAGTTTGCATTAGGTAAAACAACAGAAAACAAAATTACCAACGTGAGAACGCACAACAGCGTCTTTTTGTAACAGAACTCGCCTGATTAAATCGTGTACACAGATATAAAATAGTCCGTTGTTCCCTGCTGTCTGCGAGCAGTGATACTGAAAAACATCGGCCAGCCAGTGTTCCATATGACACATCAGAAGGATCCTGACGACCCGTCAGGAGCACAAGTCAGATACCATTTTCCACTTTGTTTCATGACACTGTAAATGGGCTGGGACTTTTAAGTCCCGTAGGGCAGGAAAGGGTTAAGCAAGCGTAGTTTATCAAGAGATTTTTTTGTTTCACTCGTCTATGCACAACCGCAACATCTGTTCGAATTATTCACTTTGTTCTAGCAAGCGATGTGTACGGCGCGAATGAATAGATTTTTTTTTCCAAAAAGTAAAATAATCATGAAAAAGTAAATGTCTTATTTTTTGTATATTTCACGCTTAATCATTTTGTATTTAATTATATAAATTTTCTTACAGTGAGACTAATTTTTTTCCCTACTGTTCAAAGTTTATTGTTGTTGTTATGGTCTTCAGTCCGGAGACTGGTTTGATGCAGCTCTCCACCCTACTCTATCCTGAGCAAGCCTTTTCATCTCCTCGTAAGAACGGCAACCCACATCCACTTGAATCTGCTTACTATACGCGTCTATTGGCCTCCCTCTGCGATTTTTACCCCACACACTTCCCTCCAATGCTAAATTTACGATTCCCCGATGTCTAAGAATGTGTCCTACCAAGCGATCCCTTCTTTTAGTCAGGGTATGCCAAAAATTCCTTTTCTCACCAATTCTGTTAAGTATCTCTTCATTAGTTATGCGATCTACGAACCTAATCTTCAGCATTGTTCTGTAGAACCACATTTCAAAAGCCTCTATCCTCTTCCTGTCCGCACTGCTTATCGTCCATGTTTCACTCCCGTACAAGGCAACACTCCACAAAAATGCCTTCAGAAAAGACTTCCTTACACTTAAATTAATATTCGATGGTAGCAAATCTCTCTTTTTCAAAAATGCTTTTTTCCCATTGCCATTCTGCATTTTATATCCTCTGTACTGCGACCATCGCATGTTATTTTACTACCCAAGTAACAAAACTCATCTGCCACCTTCATTGTTTCGTTACCTAATCTAATTCCTTCAGCATCGCCTGATTTTCTAAGACCGCATTCCATTATTTTTGTTTTGCTCTTGTTAATGTTCATTTTATACGCTCTCTTCGACACACTGTCCATTCCGTTCAACTACTCTTCCAGGTCCTTTGCTGTCTCTGACAGAATTACAATGTCATCAGCAAAACGCAATGTTTTTATTTCTTTAATATTCATAGAATATATGACTTCAACTGCTATTGGGCAAAGCTGAAAATGTGTACCCAGCCGGGATTCGAACCCGGGTCTCCTGCTTTCTAGGCAGTTGCGCTGACCCCTACACCACTGGGGACACAGTGATCACCGCACCTGCAAGGACTACCCATGCACGCCTCCCGTCAGATACAAATTCCCAGCTTCGCCCTGCCCATAGTACTCAAACTCGTAGTTTAACTAATTCCCGAAGCTGGGAATTTGTATCTGACGGGAGGCGTGCATGGGTAGTCCTTGCAGGTGCGGTGATCACTGTGTCCCCAGTGGTGTAGGGGTCAGCGCAACTGCCTAGAAAGCAGGAGACCCGGGTTCGAATCCCGGCTGGGTACACATTTTCAGCTTTGCCCAATAGCAGTTGATGTCATATATTCTGTGAATATTAAATAATAACAGCTGCAGGATCAGAATGTGACGTCTGTTCTTTCCGAACAGACGCCACATGTATATATATTTTTATTTCTTCCCCCTGAACTTTAATCCCTATTCCAAATTTCTCCTTGCTTTCCTTCACCGCCTGCTCGAAGTACAAATTGAATAACATCGGAGAAAGGCTACAACCCTGTGTTACTGCCTTCCCAACTGATGCTTCCCTTTCATGCCCTTCGAGTCTAATAACTGCGGTCTGGCTTTTGTACAAGTTGTAAATAACTCCCCTTTCCCTGTATTTTACCCCTGCTCACTTCAGAATTTGAAAGAGTATTCCAGTCAACACTGTCAAAAGCCTTCTCCAAATCTACAAAAGCTTACTCTATCTTCAAGATAAGACGTAAAGTGAGTATTGCCTCCCGGGTTCCTACGTTCCTCCTGAATCCAAACTGATCTTCCCCGAGGTCAGCTTCTACCAGCTTTTCCATTCTCCTGTAGATAATTCGTGTTAAAATTTTCCAACCATGACTTATCAAACTGATGGTTCTGTAATTTTCACACTTGTCTGCGCCTGATTTCTTTGGAATGGGGATTATTACATTTTTCTTAAAATCTGAGGGTATTTCGCAAAGTTTATTATCTTTTATAATATCTACTTACACATGCCTTTTCTCCATTACTCATCTTACCTATGTGTGACTGATCAGGATAGAGTGCGAATTATTTGCACGGGTCAACTACTCGTAGCATTATGCGATCGTTTCTCGTATTTATCTACATCACCTTACATTCCTCTAGCCGGCCGCGGTGGCCGAGGGGACTGAGGCGCTACAGTCACGGTCTGCACGGCCACTACGGTCGGGGGTTCGAATCCCCCCTCGGGCATGGATATTTGTGCCGTCCTTAGTGTAAGCTAGTTGATAAGTAGTTTGTAAGTTTAGTGACTGATGACTCCGTAGTTAAGTCCCATAAGCTTAACAAACATTTGAACATTCTGAACATTTCTCTACATTTAGCGCTAGTTGCCATTACTCACACCACCTACAAATTTGCTCCAAGTCATCCTGGAGCCTACTGCAGTCACTCAATGACGACACCCTGCAGTACACCACAGCAAACAGCCGCAGACTGCAACTCACGTCATTAATACGCTTAAAAAGGCTACACCCTGTCGCAGGATTGTTCTTTGACCGCGGGGTGTGCTCAAATACAAAAGGAATCGTTTAACTACGATTCCTTAGATTGTTTTGAGGTTTGATTCCATTTCCAGGATGGTGCTCAACGACCACACAATGATGAACACACCAGATGTATTGAGCAGCACTGGCCGTTAATGTTTTATTTAAAAAACAAGAGATCCATTTCGATCACATAGTGACCATCTTCAGTGTATCCTTCAAACAAGCATTGTGAATGCACTGAATGTAACTGGAACTGCATGGAATTCCATCGGAACCTCTGACACTGCAATTTCGTGTTTGCCGAAACTTATTTCGACACAGTTGCAGTTACATTCAGTGCATTCACAATGCTTGTTTGAAGGATACGCTGAAGAAGGTCACTATGTGATCGAAATCTGTTGTTGACACTTCCTGGCAGATTAAAATTGTGTGCCGGAACCGGGACTCGAACCTGGGACCTTTGCCTATCCAGACACGACTCACGATGCCGCCTCACAACTTTACTTCCGCCAGTACCTCGCCTCCTACTTTCCAAACTTCACAGAAGCTCTCCTTTTAGTCTTTAGTAAAGATTTTTTATACAAATGAAATTGAAAGTAACAGTTACAACTGCTACGCACTTTTGTTTTAAAGGTACAAACAAATATTTTAATTTTTAAATAACAGATATTCATGTAATTGCATTATTATTTGATTCTTTGTGCCTACTAATGGCTTTTATACAAAACAACATTTTAGTAGCAAGTTACAATCACTACGTACAAATGCTGATAACATCGTCTTCTATGTTTAAGATCTTTGGCACAGTTCTTATGACAAATCAAAACAAATGCCAATCTCATACATGCCTTGCCTCTGATTTCAGATTACAAAAAAATCGCACTGACGTGTTTTACGGCCCACTTTAGATATGTAGTTTTATTTTTGCAAACATTTTGGACCAAAATAAGAATCTAAATAATAAAAATTTAGGTAGCGGCAGGTTCCGAACCACTAACCTCCAGCGTCAGAATCCAACGCATTGCCCACTACGCTACCGACAACAGTTAGCGGTTGCGTTATTTAATCTCATACTTTTTGATGGCCGTTGTTAACTGATGCTAATATGGCATTTGTAGACACTAGATTATCATTTATCGTACGAAGAACGATGTTTTTTTTTTTTTTTTTTTTTTTTTTTTTTTTTTTTAATTCTTCAGTGCGCCATTGCTTTGAAATGACAACGTGTTAATTATAATAAGAAAATCATCAAATACGCAACGCAAGATGGCGTATGCCAGAGAGAGTTCTGGGCGAGGAATGTCACGTGACATCTGCGAACGGCTGGTTTCCGTTAATTCAATGGAGGATGTCAAAACCCCGTTATTTTTGAAATATCTCCCAAACGATGCAAGATATGAAAAAAAAACATAAAAGAGCAAAGTTGTAGAGAATTTTCTCCTCTACAATTTCGGTTATCCAATGTTCGTATCAGGTGAATGGTTAAGCCGTTATTTTCATTTAAATTTCGAGCTGTCAAAAGACGATCGCAAAGGCCCACTTTTAGTGTTACTACCGTAACCTAAAGTGGGCCAATATACTTGAGATGTATGTCCCGTTTAAGGTAAGTTTAACCCATACAGATAACTGTCGTAGTTACAGTTCACGTAAAACACGCGAATATTTGCGCGATTTTCTTACGTTACTAATATTGAAAGTTCCTATGAATCGTAACAGCTCCATACTATCATAACTGGTCAAACATAAATATAATGAGGTGTTTGTGCCTATATTTCACTCTGCAGCCAAAACTGAAGGTCGCAAACGAATAGGGTTTGTATGTGGTAGTGGGTATCAGTCTCCCATTGTGCGGTATGGTGGTAGAGGGTTCATAACTGTAAGGGGGAGGATTATAAGGGGGTTGAAATTTGCCAATTCAAAATGTTCAAATGTTTGCACAGTCTATGGGACTTAACTACGGGGTCATCAGTCCCTAAACTTACAAACTACGTATGAACTAGTTTATTTATTTTATTTATTTATTGGTTTTTCCGTTCCATAGGACCCAATTAAGGAGTGAGACTCCATGGTCATGGAACAAGTCAATACATTAATTGTTACACAAGAATGATAATAGAAAATTTTTAAGTAGTCCTTTGCACACAACAATCTTAAGACAAAGTGAAAAGAACCAATAAAGAAAAAAATGAATTACCTTAATTGTTTAACTTTTCTAGGAGTTCCTCGACAGAATAAAAGGAGTGAGCCGTGAGGTAACTCTTCAGTTTAGATTTGAAAGCGTGTGGATTGGTGCTAAGATTCTTTAGTTCTTGTGGCAGCTTATTGAAAATGGATGCAGTAGAATACTGTACCCCTTTCTGCACAAGTGTTAAGGTGGTGTGATGCAAATGCAGATTCGACTTCTGTCTAGTATTCACCGAGTGAAAGCCACTAACTCGTGGGAATAAGCTGATATTATTAACAACAAACGACATTAAAGAAAAAACGTAGCCGGCCGCGGTGGCCGAGGGGACTGAGGCGCTTCAGTCACGTTCTGCACGGCCACCACGGTCGGGGGTTCGAATCCCCCCTCGGGCATGGATATTTGTGCCGTCCTAGTTCGTAAGTAGTTCATAAGTAGTTTGTAAGTTTAGGGACTGATGACCCCGTAGTTAAGTCCCATAAGCTTTACAAACATTTGAACATGTGAATTTGAAAAAACGTATTGTGACGCCAGAGTCAAAATTCCCAGACTACTGAAAAGGGGTCGACATGACGTTCGCGAACTTACACCAGATATTGCTCGAACCGCCCGTTTTTGAGCCAGAAATATCCTTTTTGCATCAGGCGAGTTACCCCAAAAAACAATTCCGTACGTCATACGTGAGTGAAAGTGAGCGTAATAGACTACTTTTCGTGTTAAAAAATCACTTATCTCAGATATTGTTCTAATGGTAAATATAGCAGAATTTAGTTTCGGAACAAGATTCTGAACATGGGCTTTCCATGACAGCTTACTGTCTATATGAACACCTAGAAATTTGAACTGTTCAGTCTCACTTATCACATGCCCATTATGTGTAATCAGAATGTCAGCTTTCGTCAAATTATGTGTTAGAAATTGTAAAAAATGAGTTTTACTGTGATTTAACATCAACTTGTTTTCTACAAGCCATGAACTTATCTCTTGAACTGCATTATTTGTTATTGTGTCAATATTACGAGCAACATCCTTCACTACCAAGCTGGTATCATCAGCAAACAAAAATATTTTATAGTTAACACTAACGACGGCACAAATATCCATGCCCGAGGGGGGATTCGAACCACCGACCGTAGTGGCCGTGCAGACCGTGACTGGAGCGGCTCAGTCCCCTCGGCCACCGCCACCGGCTGAAATTTACTGACATATAAAAAATTATACGTGTGGGTGTCAACATTTTGCTCTTCAGCAAAAACTACACAGTGGAGACGAACGATCTCTCTGCGTTGTTGTAGTACGAAGTCTCCCGTGGTACACCATAGCAGTTCCGTGTCGATAGCTATAAGAGGGTGGAAGGTATAGTGCTTCAAAGATGTCAGCTTATATAAAATTCGAAGAACAGCGATGACTTGACACTATAAATCCAAAGAGGTTAACTACAGCGAAACAGTTTTCAGTTGTTCTCTCCAAAGCGTAGGAATAAAGAAAATTAAGTGAATACAGAAGTTTAAAAGTAAAAGTACCAAGAAAGACGCCAAAGCGTAAGAAAGAAATTTCGCGTTCTCAGTCTGTTTTGAAAAGACAAAAAACGGCGCTCAAAAGTGAATTTACAAACTACAAATTTGTAGGCGTTGTTTATCTTACACTGTCGGCATCAGCGATTTCCGTTCCTAAGGGAGTCAAATGGGGGATGAACGGTTTTTTTTGAAAATACGTTGCTATTCAGGCAATTTTAAAGCAAGAAATATAAAACATCTGATAAATATTTTTGGAAATTCAACCATTAAGCGGCTGAAATAAGAGAAAATCTTTTCAGAGTGCTACTATTTTGATTCTAGAAATGTGAAAATTTGGGTTTGGAACGACGGTTAGAATTTAAAAAAAAATGTGTTTCGGATTTTTTAAATTCTGCCATCAATGGTGCAAAAGGGAGCGGCAAGTTGTATCAAAATACTTGATTACGGGGGAGTGGCCGAGCGCATTGAGGCGCTACGCTCCGATGCGCGAGGCCGTTCCCCGTCGGGGTTCGAAATTCTAATCCCCTCTCGGTCATGAATGTTTGTGTCATCTTTAGTATAAGGTCGTTCATAATTACTTTGTAAGTTTAGCGACTGATAACCCCACAGTTAAGTCCCATAAGCCTTACAAAGATTTGAACATTTGAACTTGATTAGGGAACAATTTTTTAGCTAAATGTATAAACATTTATATTTAGAAGTAGAAACAACCAATGGATATTATCCAGTCTATGCGTGTGAAGCAGCGCGAATTAAGCTAGTATATACATAGAGTCATCTTCAGGCAAAATTACTAACGTCCATCCAGTTGCATAGGTTGACAAGAAGACGTATTTGCTGGAATTCGCATTTCCTCGTTGACTGCCCTTCGAATATTGTGGTAAATACAGCGTCATTGACAAGGTATGAAGATGGCAATAGAACGCTAGCACTCCCAAGATTTTTTTTTTTTTTTTTTTTTTTTTTTTTTTTTTTTTTTTTTTTTTTTTTTAAAAGAGGTTGCTTATTGGAAGCAAATTGTTAGTTTGTGCGTATTTTGTATTGTGGTAGTCATGTCGAGGCTCTAGCATTTCGTTCTACCTACTTGGCATGTCTGTTGTGTACCTAAAGAGGTTTTCCTACAAGAAGATATTCAGGTCTGTGGAATTTTTTGTGGTGGCTTTACAATAGAGTCTCATTATTCCGAGGTGAACGGCACTCGTACCATCTCGAACTATCGAAATTGTGCAAAAAAAGAAGAAAATCGACCTTCAAAAGACTACATGTGCCAGAATATATATGAACTTTAATTTAAATAGGCATTTAAATTGGCAACCTGAAGGTATTAAAGTGTTTTAATTGTTTACTTCGCGATATCATGGCAGAGTGCGTTTTTCGGTGAAGACAGAATGTAGACGCAGTTTTTGTTTAATGACGCTCGGATTTATGGTAAACTTGTGATTCAGAGACTCAAAAAATGTTTGTATAGCTTAAGGGACTTTTAACTACGGGGTCATCAGTCCCTAAACTTACAAACTACTTATGAACTAGCTAAGGACGGCACAAATATCCATGCCCGAGGGAGGATTCGAACCCCCGATCGTAGTGGCCGTGCAGACCGTGACTGGAGCGCCGCAGACCGCTGGGCCACCGCGGCCGGCTCAGACTCGAAATATCGAGACTCCACTCTATCGACGTCAGTTTACTTCCTCCTCTCTCACAACGAGGAGAACAGAACCTCATTCCAAAGTACTTTAATAGAAATACCGTCGATTTCTCTAAACCTGTTCGCCTCCCATGTCATCTCCTGGTTAGACTCACACACACTCATCTAGGCTTAATACAGGTGTCTGCTACAGAAGCGGGTTAAGAGCTTATCTCGAAAGTCAGTCTCAGTTGCAAAATTTATTCTTTATTTCACTGAGGCGTTTCGCCCTTTCGAGGCACCATCAGAATATGGAAATATATGGTGAGCTATTTCTCATCATCGTAAAATAAACCATCTAGGAAGGAAACGTATCGTCATGGTTGTTTAAAACCATGACGAAAAGTTTCCTTCCTAGATGGTTTATTTTACGATGATGACAAATAGCTCACCATATATTTCCATATTCTGATGATGCCTCGAAAGAGCGAAACGCGTCAGTGAAATGAAGAAACATTTTGTAACTGAAACTGACTTTTGAGTAGTTAATAGAAAGTAAACTTTCATGACACAGAACGTTCATAAAGAGAAATAAACCTTAAATGAGTATGTTTTTGTAGTATACATAGTGGCTAGGTTGGCCCAGGAATGGCTGCCGAGTACATCTACATATACACCTACATCCAAGCCACCTGACGGTGTGTGGCGGAGGGTACCTTGAGTACCACTATCAGTTCTCCCCCCTATTCCAGTCACGTGTTTTTCGCGGAAGGAAAGATTGTCGGTATGCCTCTGTGTGGGCTCTAATCTCTCTGATTTTGTCCTCACGGTCTCTTCGCGAGATATACGTAGGAGGGAGCAATATACTGCTAGACTCCTCGGTAAAGGTATGTTCTCGAAACTTCGACAAAAGCCCGTACCGAGCGACAGAGCGTCTCTCCTGCAGAGTCTTCCACTGGAGTTTATCGATCATCTCCGTAACGCTTTCTCGATCACCAAATGATGCTGTAACGAAGCGCGCTGCTCTCCGTTGGATCTTCTCCGCTTCCTCTATCAACCCCACCTGGTACGGATCCCACACCGGTGAGCAGTATTCAAGCTGTGGGCGAACAAGTGTACTGTAACCTACTTCCTTTGTTTTCGGACTCCATTTCCTTAGGATTCTTGCAATGAATCTAAGTCTGGCATCTATTTTACCGACGATTGATTTGATATGTTCGTTCCATTTTAAATCACTCCCGATGGTAAGGCATCGAGTAAAACAGAGGTGATATTGGGCGTCCCACAGGGTAGTGTTATTGGTCCTCTGCTGTTCCTTATGTACATAAACGATTTCGGAGAAAATCTAAGAAGCTCTTTTGGGTTGTTTGCATATGACGCCGTCATTTACCGTCTAGTAAAATCATCTGAAGATCAAAACCAACTGCAGAACGATCTGAATAAGATATCACTATAGTGTATAAATTGCCAAATGACTCTAAATAATGAGAATTGTGAAGTCGTCCACATGAGTAGCAAAAGAAATCCGTTAAACTTTGTTTACAAGATAAATCAATCAAAAGTGAAGATCTTAAACTCCACAAAATACCTGGGAATAAATATTACTTCAGACTTAAACTGGAAAGAACACGTAGATAATGTCTTGGGAAAGGCGAACCAGAGACTGCGTTTTATTGGCAGAACCCTTAAAAGATGCAACAGAACTACTAAAGAAACTGCATACACTACGCTTGTCCGTCCTTGTATGGAGTATTGCTGCCCAGTGTGGGATCCTTATCAGGTGGGTTTGACGGAGGACATCGAAAGAGTCCAGAGAAGGGCAGCTCGTTTCGTATTGTCACGATACAGGGGAGACAGTTTTACGGAAATGATACAGGACCTGGGATGGGAATCATTAGAACAACGGCGCTTATCACTGCGGCGTGGGCTACTTACGAAACTCCAATCGCCAACATTCTCCTCCGAATGCGAAAATATATTGTTGACTCCCACTTACATAGGTAGAAATGACCAACAGAATAAAATACGAGAAATCAGAGAACGAACGGAGAGATTCAGGTGTTCTTTGTTCCCGCGCGCTATTCGAGAATGGAATGGGAGATAAATGGTATAATGGTGGTTGGATGAACCCTCTGCCAAGCACTTAAATGCGATTTGCAGAGTATTCCGTGTAGATGTAGCTGATGCATAGTCTCAATTAACTGCTTCCAGTTGCTGACGTGCTATAGTGTAGCTAAATGATACAGGATCTTCCTTGCTACGTATTTGCAGCACGCTACACTTGTCTACACTGAGTACCACGTGACGTGTAGCTGACCAATGGTACGGCGCGATTGTGCGCAGTCGGCACATAAAACGCTGTCGCGAGTTTCCCTGTACAGGGCTTTATGGCAGTTTTATGTCGGCGCTTTCTACATCGCAGGCTGTAGGTTCGTGTGCTCGCTAGCGCTCAGAAACAGGCACGGGGAAGGGAATAGGCCTCTGGCATTTCAACCGCCCCACACAGCAAGCAGTACAGCTTGTTCTGACGCGCACACATCTGCATGTCCAGCTCGTTCGGCAAAGTTAACGACGTCGTTTAGGAAGTCGGGCAAGGTGCTACTGCACTGTGGCTCTCTGTCGCTGGCTCTAAACACAGAACACCGAAAACAACAGAAGGGCAAAGACCATGTTATCTCAGGGTGAAACAGTTTTCACACTACCTTTTGCAATCGTGACGTAAGTGTGACGTAGCGGCGCAGTGTGGCGAAGTCGACCTGAAACCAGACTATCGATTTGTCGATCGCTGTTGCGTCGAGTTAATGTTTAGGGCTGTGTAATGAGGGAATTGTAAGGAAATTGACAGTTGTGGAACTGTAGTTATAGCAACGAATGTTTATATGAATGTCATTGTGTAGCGCGTGTAATACTTCCTGCATGTTAATCAGAAATTTTTGTTTGTTGTGTTGAATGCTTGGCCCTTAAACGATAATTAGTGTTTAAAAAAGTAGTAGGTAGCCTACTTACTGCTTTTAAATGTCCCATACAGCACTGTAGTAACCAATCTATGAAACACATATATGATTATACTTCGTTGGAGAAATTACCAATTTACTAGTAGTAGTGAATAGCATTGAGTGCTCAGCCTTTCTGATATGAATGTGCTAATACAAAGAAATGCTACTTACAGTGAGAACGACATTACTGGAACACGTTTAAATAACATTCCAGTCAAATACCCCCTTAAATGACTGTAATTTACAATTGCCTGTAGCAGATAAAAAAAAAAAAAAATATATATATTCCCCTTCCTTTGTACACTATTCTATTGCCCTAGGGTGTATTATCTCAACAGTAAACTAGTGTAGCGGACTGGCTGGTCACAGCATAGGCCAATTTAAAATTGTTTGGCTTTATCTCGAGTAAACGAGTAGTCGAAAGGCTCACAGCTCACACTCGCTCGTTCACAACTCGATAGTCGAAAGCTCACGGGTGACGTCACGATTGCAAAAGGTAGTGTGGAAACTGTTTCGCCCTGTTGTCTCACGGAAACACAGAACGACAGCAGCGCTACCAGCGGCCTGCCACTGAACTTTCAATCCGAAAAATGTGCCGCGAAAATCCGTATGTTTACTTCTACATACACGAATGAGAAAACGTTACATTGGTGTTAGATGACAATATTTTTCGTTTATTCTTTGAGGGCGGACCTCATAGAAAGGCTTTTGAGGCCTTGCAAAGTAATACATACGAGAAATTTAAATCAAAAACTAACATTAATTGCTTGTGGCTGTTGTTTACAGTCGGCCAGACTTCGTAAACGACGTCGTGGTAATCTTTTTGACTGTAAAATTGTTTGTTTCTAAAACTCGGCACTGCGATTTTCGCCGTGTGGCGTTATCACATGGAAATAAACGCGATTTTGCGCATGTCAGACTAAAAATCATGCATGTATGTACATGATTTTTCAGTTTGCACATACGCTAAGGCACAATTATATCCACTCGTGTGACCTAAAGCGGAATAGTAGGTTGTACAAATAAATAATTTTAGAGCCATATAAACTGTCCTGAAAACAAGAATGTAGGCCTACTGTAATGTCTACAAAAAAAAAAAAACAATTTATTTTTATTTTTGTTGATTACTATTTATGCATCTTCAGTCATATGAAATGGAACTTGTGTACAGTTCAAATAAATGAAATTTTTGAAACTCACAAAATGCACACAGAAGATCGCAATTAGGAAGACGTTGCTACAGAACCTCAACACAGAACACCACCTACGAATCAAAACAAATATGGAGGACTGTAAAGCGTAAATCATCCAATAGGAAAGCGAGATGAAAAATCGCAGCGCTCGCAGCGCTCTATGTGGCCTGGCAGCGAACCAACATCGTGTCACCGGAAATCCCTGTATGAGTGTCACCCCCTGGCTCTAAAGCCCTCTCTACACGAGACGTGCCACACGCACAAGGAAGTCGTGGTCAGCTGCAGCGCCCCTTGCGGTAGACCGCCCAACTACAGAGAAGCGTTCAAACGGTTCGCATTTGTAGAGTCGCCTGCTTCACGAGTCTACTTCGTTTGTTGTCAACTTACAGCGAATGAACAGCCGCGTTAACATCACTTCTCGAAACTGTGTGATATGTTGTGATGATTCAAACATTTATTTGTGCCGTAGACTGCCACTGTGAAACTGTACTTAATTGTTTTCGTGCAGTTCATGCGTAACTACGTCGCTCACATGTGTTAACGTCCTCATTAAAAAATGCGATTACATACTTCCAGCCCCTGCGGTTTGAGGCACCTATGTATATGATGAACAAGCTATATACATAGACCTTTAACTGTGATAAAGCTTCAAATAATGCTCACAAAAAACAAACATCTTCATCTGTTAACTACAGCATGTTTCAGGAAAAATAGCAAATATTTTAGAAGATGGTAATAAAGACGATTTGCAGTTAAAACTTCATATAACGTGTGTCCAATTTTTATTGCGTACAGAGATACAGCTCTTCGTATGTGCAACAAACTGATTTGGATATTTTGACTGATTCTTTCGTCGGTTCTTGGTAGATCACCATATTGACTTTTATTTAAATAACCGGTTTTCGACATTTTTAAAGTCTTAATATGTCCTAATAAGCCGAAAACCGGGTAACTAAGTGGAAATCAACGTGTAGAAGATACACAAAATTCTACTTTTAAGTAAGTGTGATGTTGTACCACCAGGAACCGACGAATAAATCAGTGAAAATTTCTTGATTTACATTTGCTCTACGTTTGTTTGGATTTCATATTAACAGCTATATCTCTGTATTCGTTAAAAATTGTACACATGTTATATGATATTTTTAATGCAGTTCCTCTATAGTATCACCTCCTAAAGTACTTACGACTCAGTCGAAAAACTACGTTCCACTGAGCAGGAGACAAGTACACATTCTCAAGCAAATTCGGGACTTGGCTTCGTTCGTCAGCTGGGTCCCCATTCGGTCGTCTGCGCATGCGCGAAGCTCTTCCATACTCGTGAGAATAGGACCCACCCTGTTCCGCCTGCTAGCGATCTTATGCGTGCGTCTTGAGCAAGTGGACGCGTCTACACTGTACGCGGTGCATCATGGGTAATCTCGTAAGCTCTCACTTCCCGTGTAGAAAGGGCTTAAGCCTCCTACAATTGCGAGCTGACGCATCCGCCATTTTCATTCCCGTGTCTCGTAAGTTAAACACACTGCGGTGCTGTAGGATTTGCGTCTCGGCACTTTAGCACGACACTACGGGTGGTTGTGTTGCCATAAACTGCTCACATCATTCCAGAGGTGGCTACAGAACGTTTAGTTTCCCGAGAGATTCTGAGAGAAGGAAAAATGGATCATTAAATGTCGGCGCAAAAACTGGGAACCCGAACCGAGCACACAGTTACGTATTGTATAAGTAAATACAGTAGTTATTATTACGACTTGAAGCAATACTTAATAATTATAGTAAAAATCGTCTCTGATATTTGAACTTACAGTTTTGTTTAGCTCTTCTGAAAGTACTACGGCTTAAAAGAGAAGCTGCCTGTAGGGAATTAGCAGCCCCATCTTATCATACAGGATGTCCAGAAAAGGACTCCCTGATTTCAAAATTAAATATCTCGAAAACAAAGATCGATAGAGGAATGCAGTAAACGGTATGTTTATTGTGAAAGCTGTAAGACGTTTATACAGCAGTTTGAAATAATAGTTACAAAAGTTGCTAACAGATGGCGCTGTAATCAGCATACGTAATGTCGAATATAAATAGTGATCCGAAGCCCAGAGCGATCAGTTCCACTATTGAAACGTTAAAGGAGGCTAGCGTACCGAAGGAAGAGATTAAAGCCATGTACTCCATTCAACAACGCGTTTTTCTGGTGCTAGAGGAGCATAGGTTAGAAGAGAGTCCTACGGCTACGCTGTACAGCTCATATCAGCATAATAAGTGAAATAATCATATGAAAACACTCTTTGCAAACAATCACATCACAATGTTTTCAAAATGTTCACCATTGGCACTACAGAGGTGGCGCAACCGAAGAATGAAATTCGCCATCACATTTAGTAGTGTCTCAACCGAAATGGATTCACATGCCACAGAGATCGCCGATTCGACCTCGTCCAGCGTGGCGGGAGGCTTCAGGTAGACCATGTCTTTCATTGTGCTCCACAAAAAAAAATCACAGGGAGTCAAATCCGGCGAATATGGAGGCCAATCCATGCCTGCACCAGTAAATTTGGGATGTTCAAAGCAATGACACGATTTCCGAAGTATTCTGCAGGAAAGCGATACACCTGTTCGTTCCAATGTGGTCGGGCTCCATCTTGCATAAACCATTCAGTACCTAGTCGATCCTCTAACGCTTGCTGTGTGGCGACAAATTGTTCCAAAAATGCAACGTAACGTGCACCAGTGACCGTTTCTCGAATGAAAAAAGGGCCAATAATGCCTCTGCTGCATACTGCAGCCCACACAGTAACTTTAGGAGAATACAGGGGTTTCGCTTCACACCAATATGGCTTTTCGGAACCCCAAAATCGCCAGTTCTGCTTATTCACGTATCCATTCAGGTGGAAGTGTGCTTCATCTGTAAACCAGATGCAGCCAACATCAAATCCTTCACTATCAATCATTGTGAGCATCTGATTTGCAAAGGCAACCCTTTGTTGCACAGCTCGTACGGGTATGGCCTGGTGCGTTTGAATTTTCAGTGGAAACGTATGTAGGCTCTTTCTCGGTATTTTCTGCGTGCTGGAACGCTACAAACCAGTCTCAGATGCAATTCTACAGACGGATGACATTGGATTTCGCTGAATAATTTCAGAAACTGTGGCGATATTTTCAGGCGTAACTGCGGTTTGCTTGCGGCCAACATGCCCCACTAGATCATCAGTTACGCTGCCTGTTCGTTGAAATTTTGCGAAGAGCGTACGAATGTTTTTCGCATCGGGTCCTTTTGGAACATTATATCGTGCTTCAAAACTTGGCCTTCTTGCCTTAGGACTCTCTTCTAACCTATGGTACTCTAGCACCAGAAAAACGCGTTGTTCAATGGAGTACACGGTTTTAATCTCTTCCTTCGGTACGCTAACCTCCTTCCACGTTTCAATAGTGGAATTGATCGCTCTGGGCTTCGGATCACTATTTATACTAGGCATAACGTATGGCGATTACAGCGCCATCTGTTAGCAACTTTTGTAACTATTATTTCAAACTGCTGTATAAAATTCTTACAGCTTTCACAATAAACATACCGTTTACTGCATTCCTCTATCGATCCTTGTTTTCGACATATTTAATTTTGAAATCAGGGAGTCCGTTTCTGGACACCCTGTATCAAACCTGGACATCTGACCTGATGGTCGAAATTTAGTTAGCAGTCGATCTTAGACGACGTTTTTCCTCTCTTTTCATAGGTGAAGTCCATTTTTTTCCAAAAATTGACGTAAATGTTATAAATCACACGTTAAATTTGACTGTTCACATCAAAAGCGGACACCTACATAAGATACTGATATGAAATTCGGACACTTGTTGAATGAAGCAGTGTGCACCAATGGGAACACAGCATATGATCTCGAAAATCAGACCTGGCGACAGAATGTGCCAGGTACTAAAACGTATTAGCCCGTACTTAAGTTACTCAGTAATTTTTTTTATAGTATTATTACTAATAAACATCTTGAAGCGAGTGAAATGGAACATAATATATCACCAGCGTCCGAAGGAAAAGCTAGGAAGCGGTTGAGACAACCTGAAAAATGGAAAACAAACATTGAAAAGAAACAAAGACAAGACTAGCTTGTAAACTACACTGTTCTATTGTAAGGTGTGTTATACGAAATTATCACTTGTTGAAAAGAAGCTCGACGTCAGAAATAACGTAAGGATGTTGATGGAAAAATCTGACGACAGTTTCAACAGACCTTATGCTAATAATTTTGGAGATTCAGTGCCGTAACATTTCATTTTGTAAATAAAATTAAAAAGATTATTATGATTATCGTAGTTCTTCATTTTTCCAATATGTGATAGAGTTCAGAATTTAATATGTTCCCACTTTATGTCGATTTTCCTACGCTAACCTCCTTCCACGTTTCAATAGTGGAATTGATCGCTCTGGGCTTCGGATCACTATTTATACTGGGCATTACGTATGGCGATTACAGCGCCATCTGTTAGCAGCTTTTGTAACTATTATTTCAAAATGCTGTATAAACCTCTTACAGCTATCACAATAAACATACCATTTACTGCATTCCTCTAACGATATTTGTTTTCGAGATATTTAATTTTGAAATCAGGGAGTCCTTTTCTGGACACCCTGTATTACAGCAAAGCATCCCAGAACATACTGTTTTAGGGCACAATATGTGTGTCTTATATAGTATATTGAGAAGTACACCTCATCAAAAAGTTTTGTACTGACATTGCACAAATTGTTGAAGATACTTTGTTACATTATTGCGAGAATGCATTATAAACACTAAAATGGAAAATATAAATATACTGGGCAAAAAGTTTCGTTACGGCTGTGGCAGCGTACTGTGCTGATACAGGCAACTGCCGTTGAATGCTATTTGTCGTATTTCAAAGTTTTAGCGTCATAACTTGTAGTATGCAGTTTGAAAGAATAGTACGGTACCTAATGTTTTATCACAAAATACACACTCAATTAACTTTCTTATTAGTACATGCCAATATTGACGCTTATCTATTACAGGCTGTAACATAACTGGCAAAGAATACTGGGTAAATTTTACTTACGGCTGCGGCGGCGTAGTGTGCTAATGTTGGCAACGAAATGTTTGCTTTATAAGGATTATTAAATTACTGATAAGACAAGGGTACTGTTACGTACGAAAGCCTGTCAACCTTAGAGAAGGTACACAATTATTTATTTCATGGTCAACACATTGTATACTATTAGGTTTTTAAATAGCACCGTGTGCCTCTACGACCGTAAACTTTTCAGTTTTAGTGTTTCTGATACATTCTGAAACTTTCTCAGTAACATATTAGAAGTACTTCCAGCAGTCTGAGTACAAAAGTCGGATGTGGTGAATTTGTCACAGCAGACAACAAACACTTACTGCAAGACGGCAAACAAACCTCGCATATTGACAGTCATTATTGAAATACAAATCACGATCGCTTAAAATTTTTATCTAGATGACCAGTTTCGGCAGCATTAAACGTACTACGCGATTTTTGTCACAGAAATATATGTTCTTGCTCTTTTTTCTGTATTTGAACAGAAGCAGCAATAAGTAAAGAAAACGCGATATTTTCAGTGTCTGATCGACATATCGATGTAAACAGGAGCGGAAAGCAAGCTCAGAGTAGCACGGTCTAAGGCTGTACGCCGGTCAGTTGTAAAATACTTCACTAAACTTAAATAAAAGAACACAGTCGGTACGAGCTGCGTGCTGTGTTTAGCATTAGCGGGAATGAAAATGGCGGCTGCGCCAGCCCGTGTTAGCGTCGCTGGCAGAACTCACCCAACAGCAGCCGAGCTGGCCGTCGTCGGAAGCTTACCTGCAACAGAACAAAGCGGAACTTTAGCGCGCGTGGCCGACCTAATGGAGCCAACATTTCATTTGCAGATTTCCAACCAACTTAAATCTCATACGGTGGCTGACACACTGATTACAGCGCTCTTTGCGGCAACCGGCGTAAACTTTGTCGCCATATTGATGGTCGTCACTACACTTTACCAGAAAAATAAAATGAGTTCTCCTTCAGTCACAAAACTGTTAAAATCTTCAAATGCGTGTATAGCTTATGGGACTTAACTACGGGGTCATCAGTCCCTAAACTTACAAACTACTTATCAACTAACTAATACGAAGGATGGCACAAACATCCATGTCCGAGGGGGGATTCGAACCCGCGACGGCGAGCATCCGCACAGTGTTTCGACGGTAGATCTGCTGCGTCTGTGCCGAAAGGATGAGTGAGCGGGATTTGTTGTTTTATATGGCGTTAGAAAACGTTGAAGAAATTCAGCTTCAGCTAGGTGAGGAAAATGCTGAAACACATCCGATTCAGGCAGGCATGTGTGAATTTTTCGCCTGCACTGTCAGGCTCATTGTATTACAACTACAAACATTTTTTTCTGTACCATCCTTCTTGCTGTGGCTGACGACAACTACAAATTCATTTTCATTGATGTTGGGTCATATGGGAAAGAAGGTGACACTGCAATCTTCTAATATATAGAGTGTCCGTATGTTTGTACGTGTTGCATACAAATCTACAGTTTTGTTTCAATCTTTATGAAATTTTGTAGGCGTAAGCTTCAATCCATGAGGACGGTCGCCGTAAGTGTAAGACTCATGTACGTTATGTAGTTCACGAGGTATGACGTCATAAACAATGAGATGCGCGAAAAACTGCTGCATTTAGCGACAATGCTGCTCATTTTCTCCTAAACCACTGGACCGAATTCAACCAAATTTGGTAGACACATTCCTTACCGTGAGGTACAATTGCTGCAGGGTTAAGAATCATATATGGCACATGGTTCAAAAGATATTACGTCATAACCAATAGAAATCGCAAAAAATGCCATATAATGCGGCGAGACTTTCGAAATACACTGTATCAGAATGACAGTACTTAGCGACTTGCAACTAACTTTAAACATAATTTCAAACATTTATTAAACTTTTTCTCGCTGGCAACCATAGTAAAATGATGGAAGGAAAAAAGTTTCTCGCTTACTACTTTTCCGCTGTTTATGGAGTAAAACTACGGCTCTCGGTATGACGTTACAATTTATAATTTGAACACTACAAATTGTAGCGACAGGAAATTTTACAGAGAGTATACACATATGTAATTTAAATGTAGCTTCTAAATTGTATCAAAGTACGACACACAGTTAATGAGATATGAGCACATAAACAGTAACGTTCATGGAAAACCGCCCCATTACACACCAGGTTTTAATCTATTACCTCTTCACTACTAACTGTATTCCCAACAGATTTTACAGACATACATGCCTTACACCAATGAATATATACTTGAAAAATTGCAGGAATAAGTGAATGAACTCCAGGACGACGCCGGGTTTTCAGCTAGTTTTTTTTATAAAGGTAATACGGGAAAACTGTTTTTAAGTGGTAAGACGTTTCCTCCGCCTACTTTGCTGCCGGATTTGGACATAGTAGTGTCATATGTTTTTGTAGGCGACGAATGGTGATTACATCCAAACATGATGAAACCTTTCTCTCTTCGAGTTGCTAATACTGACAATAATAATAATAATAATAAAAGAGAAGCTATTTCGAACTACCGTCTTTCACGAACTCGTACAGTTTCTGAAAATGCCTTGGCTGTGTTAAGTCAATTATTTCCCATATTTCATTCATCGATCAGTCTGAAGCCAGAAACGACTGATAATTTACGTAGAAATGCGTTGTTATAGAAAAATAACGAGCCTCATTTTGAATTAAACAGAAGTGAACCGCTACCTTCTGAAAATTTTGGACCATTAGCAAGGAGCGGCAGATTTCGAATTACGAACAGATGCCGTTATGAGTATCATAGAAGTAGATATCATCGGAGTAGCGCAGCAACTAAAATCACTTAACAAGAACAAGTCTTCTGGACCGGATTGTATACCGATTAGATTTCTATCTGATTATGCTGAAGCGATAGCTCCTTACTTAACAGTCATATACAACCGCTCTCTCATAGAAGGATCTGTACCAAAAGGTTGGAAAGTTGCCCAGGTCACACCGATATTCAAGAAAGGCAGTAGGAGTAACCCACTAAACTACAGGCCTATTTCATTGACGTCAATTTGCAGCAGGGTTTTGGAACATATCCTGTATTCAAATATTATGAATTATCTCGAACAGAACAATCTATTGACCCAAGGTCAACACGGATTTAGAAAATATCGATCATGCGAAACACAACTAGCTCTTTACTCACACGAAGTGATGAGTGCTATCGACAAGGGTTCGCAAATTGATTCCGTATTCCTTGATTTCCAGAAGGCTTTTGACACCGTACCTCACAAACGGCTTTTAATCATATTGCGTGGTTATGGTATATCGCCCCAAATTTGCGACTGGATAGGGGATTTCCTGACAGAGAGGACACAGTTCGTAGTAATCGATGGTAAGGCATCGACTAAAACAGAGGTGATATCGGGCGTTCCACAGGGTAGTGTTATTGGTCCTCTGCTGTTCCTTATTTACATAAACTATTTAGGGGAAAATCTAAGTACCTCTCTTAGGTTGTTTGCAGATGACGCCGTCATTTACCGTCTAGTAATACCATCTGAAGATCAAAACCAACTGCGATCGATTTGAATAAGATGTCTGTATGGTGTAAGAATTGGCAGTTGACTCTAAATAATGAGAATATGAATACGAAAAGAAATCCGTTAAACTTTGTTTACATGATAAATCAATCAAATGTGAAGGCGGTAAACTCCACAAAATACATAGGAATTACTATTACTTCTGACTTAAATTGAAAAGAACACGTAGATAATGTCGTGGGAAAGGCGAACCAGAGACTGCGTTTTATTGGCAGAACCCTTAAAAGATGCAACGGAACTATAACTGCATACACTACGCTTGTCCGTCCTTTTATTTAATATTGCTGCCCAGTGTGGGATCCTTATCAGGTGGGTTTGACGGAGGACATCGAAAGAGTCCAAAGAAGGGCAGCTCGTTTCGTATTGTCACGATACAGGGGAGACAGCGTTACGGAAATGATACAAGCTCTGGGATGGGAATCATTACAACAACGGCGTTTGTCGCTGCGGCGTAGTCTACTCACGAAACTCCAATCGCCAACATTCTTCTCCGAATGCGAAAATCTATTGTTGACTGCCACTTACATAGGTAGAAATGATTATCGGAATAAAATACGAGAAATTAGAACTCGAACGGAGAGAGATGTAGGTGTTCTTTCTTCCCGCGCGCTATCCGAGAAGAATGGGAGATAAATTGTATAACGGTGGTTCGATGAACCCCTCTGCCAGGCACTTAAATGTGATTTGCACAATATCCTATTTAGATGTTGATGTAGATATTGTAATAAATTGAACTTTTATAACATAGATCAGGTTTTGGTATTCACTTTGAGTACACTTGATTATTGTAATAATAACTGAATATTATGCGAGACGATGCTACTTATTCTTGTTTATTACAATATGCATTATTTGCCTGACAGCTAAGTAATAAACATTATAAACAGAAAGTATATAGTACTTTTCTAACTTGTTCTTTCCACGAATTCCGCTATCTCTCTCCAAGATTTATCCTTCACAGTTTGGTCCTTGTATACTGGTAAAGATAAATCGTAGATTTTCGGGTTTGAGGTCCGCCTGATATGTAAAACACTGTTTTTATTATATGCCCAGACTAGCTTCAGCACCTCTGTGCCATCATCAATGGTTTTTTTCAATTTATTTAGTGCTGTGAAAACAAAATACAAATTTAGGCCTAAAAAGTCGTCAGTGTTATTTTTGTTTTTACGTTATTTTACATTCTGTGGTCATGTGGGACCCTTTCTACATGATTATGCAGTGGTAGCGTTGTCATCTGCAACCAAAATTATCTCTTTTGAGGATTTTAAAAGAAGCTATTTATAGTGTAAAAACGTACATTTGGTATGTGGGGATATTTCGTGTAGCTGCCTACTGTCTGTTACTTACAGTTTCTTTTGGTGTACACTTCCTCTTCCACGTTTTTGTAAATACCACACATGTAATACACATATTTAGCGGAATCTTTACTATCACAATCACTTCCCACTGCCGGCCGCGGTGGCCGAGGTGACTGAGGCGCTCCAGTCACGGTCTGCACGGCCACTACGGTCAGGGGTTCGAATCCCCCCTCGGGCATGGATATTTGTGCCGTCCTAGTTCATAAGTAGTATGTAAGTTTAGGGACTGATGACCCCGTAGTTAAGTCCGATAAACTGTACAAACATTTGAACATTTTCACTTACCACTGTAGAAATTCGCTTGTGTTTACTTTGTTAAATATGCGTATGTGTTAGACCGCTCGGCAACTCTACTGCGGCAAGACGAATCCAGTGATGTGTAACAGAAAGGTTGAAGTTCAGCGAAGGTGAAGCACTGTGAAGCCGGCCACCGGTTGTGTGGCACTAGAACGGCGACGAGCGCTTCGCCAGACGGGTCGTTGGTTGCTTTCTGGTGAACCAAGATTCCATTCTAGCTGCCGTGGCGATGCCTGCAAGTGCCGAAGCGGTACGGAGTGCCACTCAGTTCGTGATAAGAAGATTGCAGCGCTGCATTCATACCGATGGTCATCACTTCCAAGTGGACGTCTTTGACCTTCGTTGGGTCCGGTGGAAAGTCCGAGCGCCTAACTCCGGATCGTGCCGCTGCTCGCCGTTGGAGGTTCGAGTCCTCCCTCGGGCATGGCTGCATCTGCTTCTCCTCAGCATAAAGTAAGTACTTTGTAAGTCTAGGAACTGACGACCAGAGTAGTTTAAGTCCTATAGATCTACAAACATCTGACCTTTCTTGACCTTCAGAGACCTTACTGATCCACATAATTGCATTCGTATCGGTAGCCGCTATCAGAAAACAAGTACCAAACTATAGCATCACATTTAAAAGGAAACAAAGTTGACCGCCGTATCTCTGATGCGACTCCACCTAGCAACGAACAACACCCGTTGTGCCATGCTACTTCTGTACCAGAAACTTTTCAGCGCCTACTATTCTTTCTTGTGGGCAAACGTTAGTGACTCGCCATGTATAACATACTAGTTGCAAAATAAAGTTTTCTGCAGAAGCGTACAAAACCGTTTACTTGCATGTAATAAAAGGGTACATTCATGTTAAAGCAATGTGATAAACAACATTTTTGTCAGTTCCATTTGGAGTATGTACAGAAAGATTTTCGTCTTTGTACACTCTGGAACAGGCCACATACAACTGTCCATGAGAGAAGCATGGATGGCTGCTGAAGGTCAGGTCCATCCTACACATGTATGACCATCACTTTCACTTACATCCACATCACCACAAAAACACTCAAAATCACTCTCAAATACCAACTTGCATGATTTCCTCTTTTTTCCGGGATGGGGGGTTCATTATCACGGCTTATAACAGGCGCATGGCCAGAGTGAGATTCCGATGGAACGAAACCTTTTAAGAACCTTCCCCATGTACTTCTGTGTACATGTACCAAATTTCACGTTATTTCTTTGTCTGGATCTTGAGTTATAAGAGGAACACACAAACAGAGACAACAAATGGGTCTTAGATATATGTAAAGAGGTTGCAATCGAAGTCTGTAAGTAAAGTACTCTCCCTCATGCACCGAACGAAATTTTATGTAGACAGTAACCTTCATCCTGTTTTCAAGATCAAGTGTACTAAGTTTCATCAAGATCGGAGGAAAACTGTGGATTTTGGCGAAATCCATAAGTACCCTCCACCATGCACTGAACGAAATTTTATGTAGACAGTGGCCTTCCTCTTGTTTTGAAGGTCAATTGTGCAAAATTTCATCAAGATCAGTGCGAAGATACAGATTTACACGGACACACTGAAAACGCACTTTCACTTTTTCTCAAAATTTCCGGTTGGTTTTGAAAAAAATGGAACGAAACCTGTTTAAGAACCTTCCCCTTGTACTCTTGTGTACGTGTACCAAATTTCACGTTATTTGGTTGTCTGGATCTCGAGTTATAAGGGAACATACAGACAGACAACAAATGCGTCTTGTAAGTACAGAGATGTACGACTATCGCTTAAAGCTTGTAGCTGTTTTTCTCGGAATTTTCAGGATAGAGCACTTTGAAATTACTATAAGTGGACACTTTTCACTTTTTCCGAAACTGAATATTTTTTCATTTCGTTTCGGCCTAATAGGTAGCACATGGCTCGTCGTAGCTCTCAGCTAGGGTCTTCTGATTTTTCTTGGGCCAGCACGCCTTCATCTTCTAGCTGTGAGCCTGCTGCTTCTCATCCGTCCATTTAGGTCTGATGGTGCCTCAACACTTATTTGTTGGTGGAAAGATTTCCTATAGGATGGCCTGACGGTACTGAGTTCAGTTCTCGGTTGTCTGTCATGGGATCTGCGGTTCCTCTAAGGTGAACCAGTTGGCTTTGGACGCCTTTCCGCTGCCTGTCACTGTGAGGACGCTCTAGGTGACTCGAGTGATTCAGACGGCGCATGTGTCCGTAGAAGGCCAGTCGCCTTTTCCTCATACACGTGACTACGTCTTCCTGCTGTTAACAGAGCTCGCTGTTGTGCCTGCTACTGTAAGGCACCGTCTTCCTCTCGTTTGGGTCCTAGTATTCTCCTCAGGATCTTCCTCTGTTTAAGTTCTAGTTTCCTGAGTGGGCCCTTAAAATGCAGAAATGGCTATGGGAACGAGAGCGTTTCCGGAGCAGCAGAATTTATTGATATCCAATATTAGTTTAAATGTTAGGAAGTCCTTTCTGGACTGTAGCATTATAAGGGACTGAAACGTGAACGATGAGGAATTCAGACAAAAAGATGATACACTACTGGCCATTAAAATTGCTACACCAAGAACAAATGCAGATGATAAACGGGTATTGTTTGGACAGAGATATTATCCTACAACTGACATGAGATTACATTTTCACGCAATTTCGCTGCATAGATCCTGAGAAATCGGTAACCAGAACAACCACCACTGGCCGTAAGAACCGCCTTGATACGCCTGGGTATTGAGTCAAACAGAGCTTGGATGGCGTGTACAGGTACAGATGCCCATGCAGCTTCAACACGGTACCACAGTTCATCAAGAGTAGTGACTGGCGTATTGTGACGAGCCAGTTGCTCGGCCACCATTGACCAGACGTTTTCAGTTGGTGAGACATCTGGAGAATGTGCTGGCCAAAGCAGCAGTCGAACACTTTCAGTATCCAGAAACGCCCGTACAGGACCTGCAACATGTGGTCGTGCATTATCCTGCTGAAATGTAGGGTTTCGCAGGGATCGAACGAAGGGTAGAGCCACGGGTCGTAACACATCTGAAATGTAACGGCCACTGTTCAAAGTGCCGTCGATGCGAACAAGAGGTGACCGAGACGTGTAACCAATGGCACCCCATACCATCACGCCGGATCATAAGCCAGTATGGCGATGAAGAATACACGCTTCCGATGTGCGTTTGCCGCGATGTCGCCGAACACGGAGGCACTCGGAGCCATAGAGTGCGGAGGGTCTTGCTACAGAGTTCCATCGCTTCAGCTTTATGTTCTTGGGCGTATAGATGTTATCAGAAGAATATAGGCCCTCTCTAACGTGGTGCACCTGGCGTCTATGGCCAAGGTTTCGCTACTGCTTGCTGAAATCCATTCTCCCAACTTCTTGACTGCAGGAACTTTACAGATATTATTCTTTCGTAGTGCGATTGTAGAAGACGCCTCCTTGGTCATGAAATCAGTCTTGTACATGTCCGTTTATTGTAGAGGCTCTGTAGTTGATGAGTAGCCTCCTCCAAGCTGTTGGGCAATAGGGTGAGATCATCAGCAAAGGCTAGACATGCTACATTCAGGTTGTCTTTCTTGTAGCCAAGCTTGCGTCCTACTTCTGGTGACAATTGGAAGGCCATTTTCTGATGGAAACTGAATGTTGTTGTTGTTGTTGTTGTTGTTGTTGTTGTTGTTGTGGTCTTCAGTCTGCAGACTGGTTTGATGCAGCTCTCCACGCTACCCTGTCCTGTGCAAGTCTCTTCATCTGAGAATACGTTCGGCAACCTACATCCTTTTGAATCTGCTTACTGTATTCGTCCCTCGGTCTCCCTCTACGATTTTTACCCTACACGCTTCCTTCTAATGCTAAGTCGACAATTCCTTGATGTCTCAGAATGAGTCCCACAAACCTACCTTCTCTTAGTCAGCCAGAAACTACTTTTCTCCCCAATTCGGCCAAGCATCTCATTAGTGTCGTGATCTACACATCCAATTTTCATCATTCGTCTGTAGCACCGCATTTCAAAAGCTTGTACACTCGTGGCCATTAAAATTGCTACACAATGAACATGACGTGCTACAGACGCGAATTTTAACCGTCAGGAAGAACATGCTGTGATACGCAAGTGATTAGCTTTTCAGAGCTTTGATACAAGGTTGGCGCCGGTGGCGACACCTACAACGTGCTGACACGGGGAAAGTTTCCAACCGATTTCTCATACACAAACAGCAATTCACCAGCGTTGCCTGGTGAAACGTTGTTGTGATGCCTCGTGTAAGGAAGAGAAATGCGTACCATCACGTTTCCGACTTTGATAAAGGTCGGATTGTAGCCTATCGCGATTACGGTTTATCGTATCGCGACATTGCTGCTCGCGTTGGTCGCGATCCAATGACTGTTAGCAGAATATGGAATCGGTGGGTTCAGGAGGGCAATACGGAACGCCGTGCTGGATCCCAACGGCCTCGTATCACTAGCAGTCGAGATGAGAGGCATCTTATCCGCATGGCTGTAACGGATCGTGCAGCCACGTCTCGATCCCTGAGTCAACAGATGGGGACGTTTCCAAGACAACAACCATCTGCACGAACAGTTCGACGGCGTTTGCAGCAGCATGGACTATCAGCTCGGAGACCGTGGCTGCGGTTACCCTTGACAGACAGGAGCGCTTGCGATGGTGTACGCAACGACAAACCTGGGTGCACGAATGACAAAACATATTTTGGGATAAATCCAGGTTCTGTTTATAACATTATGATGGACGCATCCGAGTTCGGCGACATCGCGGCAAACGCACATCGGAAGCGTGTATTCTTCATCGCCATACTAGCGTATGATCCGGCGTGATGGTATGGGGTGCCATTAGTTAAACGTCTCGTCACCTCTCGTTCGCATCGACGGCACTCTGGACAGTGGCCGTTAGATTTGAGATGTGGCTCTACCCTTCATTCTATCCCTGGGAAACCTCACATTTCAGCAGGATAATGCACTACCGCAGGTCCTGTACGGGCCTTTCTGGATACGGAAAATGTTGGACTGCTGCCCTGGCCAGCACATTCTCCAGATCTCTCACCAACTGGAAACGTCTGGTCAATGGTGGCCGAGCAACTGGCTCGTCACAATACGCCAGTCACTACTCTTGATGAACTGCGGTATCGTGTTGAAGCTGCATGGGCATCTGTACCGGTACACGCCATCCAAGCTATGTTTGACTCAATGCCCAGACGTATCAAGGCCGTTATTACGGCCAGAGGTGGTTGTTCTGGGTACTGATTTCTCAGGATTTATGCACCCAAATTGCGTGAAAATGTAATCTCATGTCGTAGGATAATATGTTTGTCCAATCAATACCCGTTTATCATCTGCATTTGTTCTTGGTGTAGCAATTTTAATGGCCAGTAGTGTATCATCTTTTTGTCTGAATTCCTTATCGTTCACGTTTCAGTCCCTTACAATGCTACACTCTAGACAAATGCTTTCAAGAAAGGACTTCCTAACATTTAAACTAATATTGGATATAAATAAATTTTGCTTCTCCAGAAACGCTTTCGTTCCCATAGCCATTTCTGCATTTTATATCTTCTGCCATCAGAGTTATTTTGCTACCAAAATAACAAAACTCATGTACCAGTTTTATTCTCTGATTACCTAATCTAATTCCTTCAACATCGCCTAATTTTCATACACTAAGTTCCATTACTCTCGTTTTACTCTTGTTAATGTTCATGTTTTATCATCGTTTCAAGACACTGTCCATTCTATTCATTTGCTCTTCCAGATGTTTTATGGTCTCTGACAAATTTACTATGTTATCGGCAAACCACAATGTTTTTTTTTTTTTTTCTCTCCCTGCACTTTAACGCCCTCTCAAATTTCTCCTTCCATTCCTTCACTGCCTGCTCGATGTACAGATTGAACAACATTGGGGAAAGGCTACAACCCTGTCTTACTCCCTTCCCAACCTCTGCGTCCCTTTCTTGCCCTTCGGCTCTAACACCGCAGTCTGGTTTTTGTATAGGTTGAATGTAACTTTTCGCTCCCTATATTTTCCCTCTACTACCTTCAGAATCTTAAAGAGTGCATTCAAGTCGAGATTGTCAAAAGCTGTCTCCAATTCTAGAAACGCTAAAAACGTAGGTTTGCCTTTCCTTAGTCTATCTCCTAAGTCGTAAAGTGAGTATTGTCTCCCTTGTTCCTACATTTCTCCTAAACGCAAACTGGATTTCCCCAAGGTCGGATTCCACAAGTTTTTCGATTCGTCCGTATACTTATTAAACTGACAGTTGTGTTATTTTCACACTTGTCTGCACTTGCTTTCTTTGGAATGGGAAATTGAAAATATACGAGGCGCCTCCAGAAAATAAGTTCCGTTTGGTAATAAAATGAAATTGTACACAGATACAGAAGAAATTTTTATTGCACAAAATTCTACAACTCTTAAAGTACTTTCCCACATAACAGCCGAAATTTTGTAGGCATTTGTCATAGCGTGGCACCAGGTTTTGTATACCTTCTTCATAGAAATCTGCCGCCTGTGTTTTCAACCAGTTGGAAACAGTGAAATTTGGGGGAAGTCCATAGCGAGAGCACTAATTGTAAACCTACGGTTTTCCTGGATCTTGTCATCAATCGCGTGAACCAGTTCTTCTGTAACCAAAGGTGGACGCCCACTTCGTTCTTCATCGTGCACATCACTACGCCCGCCATTCAACTGTCGGACCCATCTTCTCACCATCGAACCACTCATAGCATTTGGTCCGTAAACATCGCAAATTAGCCGATAAATTTCACTCGGTTTCACTTTCCTCGCATTCAGAAACCGAATCGACCTGATTTCACAGGCGGCGGGATTTTCAATCAACGCCAACATTTCAAACGAGCACAACAAAGCGTACGTAACCGACAGAGATCTCCAAATGGCGCACGTTCTTCTCCTTGATACACGTCGTCTACAGCGCATGTGCGGAACTGCAATCGCAGCGCTGCAGCGGAGATAAATTGAAACGGAACTTACTTTCTGGACGCGCCTCGTACGATTATAAAGGAAGGCTTCCGCGGCCGTTGTCACTGCTGATAAAACTCTTCTGGGTATTGGACCGCATCGTCAATATACGTTTGACTATTGCAAGCGGCCATATGGGTGTGGGACAGGAAAGCAAGAAACTAGTAGTGGTACTGAGTACCGTCCACCACGCACCTTTGGGTGGATTGCAAAGTAAGTACTGTACCATATATATTTCCGCAGATAAGACAATGGCTGAATCATGATAAAAAGGCCCGAAAATGAGAGGTTGTCTTATACAAAAAATATTGTATTGGAATTTAGTGTGAAATTTACATCCTGGAGGAAAGATTTATGAAAAAGGTTTGTGTAATTTTTTTTTTTAAATAGTCATTTTTCAAGCTTTATTAATTTATTGAGTGGACAATAGTACATACGATAACCTATATGCCATAAGGCAGGAATAGAATTAATTATTTACAATGCAGCTTCATTTTACAATGTTGCTTGCCAACAACAATTTTTCAATATATATAGAGTCACACTGAAATGATTCGCGCATATTTACATATGAAGCAGTGAACGGATAAAAATATTTTGGAGCTACAATTGCAGTTTCCTTTGCAATCATTTATCTTCCGTTCTTGGGCAATTTCATGTATTTTCACTCACATGATTAAATATCGTCTCGGTGAAAAAAATTACTTTTCTCTTAAATTTTGAGGTGTTAAAAAACCAACAACAACAACATGCTTCTTCATGGTTGGATACAATGTAGCTGGAAACACTGCAACAAAGGGTGAAATCCAGATTACACCAATCACGAAAAACTACTTATGGCGGCTTCTAGTACAATTTTTAGAACTACCATTTACGAAACTAGGTTCTCTACCAACGAGCTTGTTGGTTTTGTGCAAAAAAGGTTGGAGATTCTTGTGTAGAGAACAACGAGCTTAAATTCTCATTGCACAAAACCTACTTATGGTGACATCTAGCTGCATTTTTCAGAACTTCCTGAAGCTTTGCCTCCGAATCCAAGCCACAGGCATATTTTTAGATACCAGAAACTGAAAAAAAGTGCAGCTTGCATTCGGGTACATATGGTAACTTGGGCGTCAACTTATAGGCCAGATACAGTAAAAGTTCTGAATAACGGACACCAATGGGGAAAATAAAACTGTCCGCTTTTAAGAAGTGTCCGCTGTTAAGAAAAGTATAAAATACAAAACAGTGAACTGTCGTTTATCCCAAATGTTCGGTATGGCGGCTGGTTCGGATAACAAAAATCTCGGATAAAACCGAAGTCTCCCGTTTTCACGCGTGAAACACACAGAATTGCCTCAGTACCGCTAAGTACGATCGATAACGTGCGAATGACACGCCGGTTCTTGAACCCATCCAGCGAGCCATAATTTCCGGGGAATTCTTACTCCTTTGCTTCAATGAGCTCATAACAAGTCATCGCTTTTAGACGAAGTAGAAGACCCGTAACTAGCATACCGTTGCCTCTTATTTGTTCACGCCACAAAAATAAAACCTCTCCTAACTGACGATATGAAAGTTTTCTCATTCTTCTTCGAGATTCCATTGCGCTGCTTGACGCTTGAATAGAACAAAATGTTTAAATATCTGATCAGTTTGTTTCTCAATCAGTAATCACACTAGTACCGACGTTCAAACCCGCAGCAACTTTGGCGGGTGGCTCACCAGCATCAAATTTTCTGCAAAGTGCGAAGCTTTTGTTGCAACGAGATCACATTCTTTTTTCGTTTCGCGCACGTAGGCAGCGCAATTTTATTTTATTTTATTTGTTTATTTTTTGCCGGCACTCGAACGATTCTTTATTTGGCCACTCTGGTCATTTTAAAGCATGTAGGGCGAGCACGACATTTCAAATCGAAACAACACAGACGAACGACAAGAAAACGCTCAAGACGCATTAGACAAAGCTTTTGACTTTTGAAACCAGGTTGTGGCAGCCATCGAATGAAAACATCGGCTACACCTATCGCGTCTCCCCTGTCCTACCCCAGCCCACGCTGCCACACCACAGTGAGTCTACCATTGAACGCTTGGCTTCGCCTGATGTACCGACAACAGGCGGAATTTTGTTTGACTTTTTTTTTTTTTTTGTCGCGTTTGGTTTGACATCTGCAGCCGTTCGGGGTTTCGGGTGCGGAGGCTGCGATAGCGTAGCTGACTGGCCGAACGGCTACCCCCTGGGGCACGGCCCACTGTCCCATGACCACCAGCCAGTCAGCTACGCCGTCGTAGCCTTCGCCCCCGCAACTCTGAATGGTTGTGGCTGCCAGACTACGCGTGATAAGAATTTCATTCAGGGTTCTTTGTGCGCGGCTGGTGTCGGAAGTTCCGGTGCATTATGGAAGCGACCATTGTTCAACTTAAGAAATGTTTGCATAAAAAATACATTTTCTGGTTATTTTTGCAATCTGTTTGTTGGAAAATAGTGCGAGGCCTTGACTACCAATAAATTCTGTGAGGGCCGCGCATCAGTCGCACTTTCTGTTCCCGCGGTGTTTGCGGTGCGGGTGTTGGGTGATTCACCCTGTATACGGGGTGTTTCACTGAGTGTGTTTGCCTCTGTAACTTGTAGAATGGTGGGTGGCGGGAAGTTTTGATGCGGTGGGTCAGCGCAAGAAGTGTTGCACTTTCTGCGGAGCTGTCAACGTGGTTTCTTGTGTCATTTTCCGGAGAGTTGCAGCACAAAGATATAATGTTTTAAATGGAAGAATGGTTTTTTTTTCTGTTGTGCATTGGTTTCGTTGAGGCCGGCTGCGTCCAGGTCAATTTGAGCTGCATTCCTATCATTGTTGGTTTGGGAGCTACAGCCCTTCAAAGTTTCAGGGGCAGATACCATAATGCAATGCGCCTTCTAAACGTGGTGCGGCCGAGTTGTAACGTCGCCGGTGTCACGGAGCGAGAAGCTTCCTCGATGCGCTGTTAGACTGCCGACTGTCGCCGCACACGGCCGTATACCCGACAGTTGGAGCCACGCAAACAACCGGGGCTCAACATACCACAGTTACTGACATCGGATGACGATGGCATGCACGAACAACGAGTACGTTGACATGTTGCTGATTCTCGGCGAGTGCCGACACGATGCCACTGAAGCAGCCACGGTGTATGCCGTGAGATATCCTAGGCGAAGAACCTCGGCAGCCATTACGTTCTTACGTGCCGAACAACAACTTTGGGAAACAGGCAGCTTGGTAATGAGCCGCAGTAACAGACGAAGACCTGCAAGAAGTGAGGAGATGGAGGTGTTTGTTTTAACTGCACTAAATCACGATGCTCATGTCAGCTTACGAGCCGTGGCTGCAGTCGCTCGTGTCAGTCTCACATCTGTGTGCCTTATAGTACACGGCCACAGGTTTCACCCCTACCGCCTGTTACTGACCCAGGAGCTGCATGGGAACGATTTCCGTGCATGAGTGACATTCTGTGAGTGGGCCATGCGTAATTAAAAAAAAAAAAAAAAAAAAAAAAAAAAAATAAAAAAAAATACCCTCTGCCAGGCACTTAAATGTGATTTGCAGAGTGTCTATGTAGATGTAGATGAAAGTGTTTGTCGCAGAACTCTAATCGTGTGTTTCTGCGCGGCATGAACCAGTACTGTACGTACTGCACCCCCAGAAGTTCCAACAGCTGGGGCAATGCCATGAAACCGCGCAATACGAACAAGAAACACGCAAAATCTTCAATCAACACACGTTAGAACTGACGACAAACCGACATTTGACACGCAAGAGTGCACTGATTCTTTCACGCTGTCCGTTATTTCGAAGTTTTGATTGTTGTTGGGGGACATATTACGGTCTCCGTGTCCATTTTTGAGAATGTCCGCATAAAGGCTAGTTCATGAGACGACGATTACATCACGAATACAACAACTGGGGGCTACAAATGAGTCTAACAAAAACAGAGTATCTGGTGGTGAATAGTGATGCTAAATTTGAAGTAAACATTAATGACGAAGCAGTTATGAGACGGGTGGGGAAAGTTAAATGTCTTGGGCACATATTGATAAAAATGGATTGGGCCACACAGAAGTAAAATAAAGAATAAAGCAAAGCAGAAAGGTGTTAGGGTGTTTGAATTCTTTTTGGTGGGATAAGAATATTTCCAAGGAAAGAGTAGGTAAGATAATGGTTGAATCAGTGCTGCCGGCCGCGGTGGCCGAGGGGACTGAGGCGCTCCAGTCACGGTCTGCACGGACACTATTGTCGGGGGTTCGAATCCCCCCTCGGGCATGGATATCTGTGCCGTCCTAGTTCGTAAGTAGTTCATAAGTAGTTTGTAAGTTTAGGGACTGATGACCCCGTAGTTAAGTCCCATAGACTATACAAACATTTGACCATTTGAATCAGTGCTGTGCTATGGATCAGAACTATGGGTATTAAACACGGATCTCAAAAGAAGACTAATAGCTGTGGAAATGGACTATTTGCGTAGGAGTGCCAGAATATCAAGAATCTAAAGAAAAACTAATGATGAAGTAAGAGCTAGAATGAAGGCAAATGATACAGTGGTAGACAGAATGGAAAGAAAATCACTGAAATGGTAGGGACATATGATGAGAATGCCAGATCATCGGTGGCCTAAGAAAGTTTACGAATGGAGCAGACGTAGTAAGCGCGGGAGACCACGACGCTCTGGGACAGACCAGACAGATGGAGTGATGGAACACCGCGGCAGCGACGAGGAAGAAGCGCTGGCTAAAGAGGCTTGCCGGAGGATAACAGGAATACGACAACAAGTCGGTATTAATTATTTTGTGTCCCAGCCTCGTCGCCGCTTTTGTGTCTCGTCTCCGTCGTAGGTGTCGGTGGCCGAGTAGAAAGACCGACACAGGAATAAATGATGCACATTTGTGCAGGTAGGAGGTGACCAGCCAGTGGGACAGCAGAAACTAGAAACACTATCTGAGTAAATTAGAACGAGATATATATTCCTTAGAGACTTAGTAATACTTCACTTTTACATAGCTCAGTACGGCAGAATGCTGATACATAGTTGAGCTAGAGGCCTGCCTAGTGCCTGTCCGATAGCCAAGTCTTAACTGGTGCCCATCTGATTCCGAAGTGTTAGCTGGTTCCCATCTCAGTCCCAAGTGAACGATGCAGTTCAGTGGTGGCCACGAGCGGAGTTGCCGCAGAGGGCGCTCGTGGCTGTCGTCGTAAGAACGCCGCGCCGTGCGTGCATGGCGGCCTGGTCGAGCCGGCAATGCGGGCACTGGAAACAAGGGAATTCCTTGGGGCAGTGTTCCTTGACGTCTGCCGCGCGTTCGACTCCGTCTGGCACGACGGCCTCGTGTACAAACTCTTTGTGCACGGAATTCCGACGTCTCACGGGAGACTGTTGCAGTCGTACCTGTCTGAACGAACCTTCCATGTGAGGGCAGAAGACGGTACATCGACGGAAAGGCAGGTACGTGCAGGAGTGCCGCAGGGGTCGGTTCTCGGCCCCCTGCTGTACTCGTTGTACACTGCCGACGCACCTCGGGTAGCACGCATGAAGTTGGCGCTCTACGCCGACGATACAGCGCTGTTCACCCGCAGCATGAACGCGCACACGATGAGACGCCGCCTGCAAGCTGGGGCATGGGCCACTAAGTGGCGGTTGAAATTCAACGCCGCGAAAAGCCAGGCAGTCGTCTTCACCAGAAGACGAGAGCCTATTGGACTACCGCCGATCGAAATTCTGGGGGCTCCCATCCCCTGGAGCACGACGGCGAAATACCTAGGTGTTACCCTAGATCAAAGGCTCATCTGGAAACATCACATCAGTGATGTAAGACAGAGGGCCATTGGGCGATTACGCGTAATTTACCCGCTGCTGAACCCGCAGTCGTCGCTGCCGCCGCAACATGGGATCCTGATGTATAATACCTGTCACTGGTTCGCCCAGTGCTCGAGTACGCGTCCCCAGTGTTTGGAAACGCCGCAGACCTCCACATCCAGCTGCTGCAGACCATCCAGAACCGAGCTCTGAAGACTGCCCTGCATCTTCCGAATCTGTACTCCACCGCCCGGCTTCATGACGAAGTCCGCATTTTGCCCCTCCGGGAGAGGTTCCGCGCCACCGCCAGGAAGTTCTACGAGAAGTCGCAGCAGTCCCAAAACCGGCTCGTCCGGGACCTCGGGACACTACAACACTACAGGCCAACGACTCGTTGGCCTGACCTGCTACGAGATTAATCTTATAATCTCGTAGCAACTGTGGAAGAAACCACACCGTCATTATCTGACACCCTAAGACCCTTCCTCCAGTCAGGCCACTAATTTGTGTTTCCTATGTGTCAGGTACCGCAGGAACAGCAGTTAATGCTTAGCCTGCAACCCATCGGACCAAGGTCGAGGTCCGTCAAGAGAAGCCTGAGCGTGAGCGTGCATGGCGGCGCGCGTCGAAAGTAGGTGGCGCGCACTTCAGACTTGTGCGACACCACAAGATGTTGGTTTTAATTAATCTTTGTATCAATTAATCCTGTAATAATAATAATAAAGGCTAGTGTCGTTTTGCAGGGGGATTTTAAAATGTCCGCTATTGAGAGGAGTCGGCTATTGGGAAGTGTCCGTTAAGGGAGGTTTTAGTGTATCAGGAACGCTGGTAAGCAGGGCCGGCGCAAGGCACGTGCGGCAAATCTGCCGGCCCCATTTTATTTTATTTTTTTAGGACAAACTCAACATTCATGCTCAAGAGGGGATTCGAAACCAAACCTCGGAAGGAGCGCTTCGGGAACTGTGGCATGGCGCCTCGACTACCTGCCGGCCGCCCCTGTTGAACGAGGGGAGGTTAAGGGAGGAGGACTGCTTTCTCCCTCGCCACGATGGCAGCACCGTCGTGTTTACGCCAGGCAACAGATAGGGGGATACACGCCAGTATTCTTATGAGTGGAGCGCTGCTAGCCTGTTACGCGCCGTGCCTTTACTCACGACTAATTTTGCAGAAGAGGAAATCCAATTTGGAAATTGGAATCGAATATTCGACACTGCGGTTCCATGTTAAGCCTGAAGCAATTTTGCTGAACCCTTCAAAGGCAGTTTCCGAGTGATTTTTCTTCCCGCTTTATGGAAAAAAATCGTTGAACATTACTACAGTCAAACATGTCCAACACGTACAATGGCTAGAAGTATCCCGAATGGGTAAATACGCTGCGAGTAATTACAAGGGATAAAGACATTGGTAGCAATCCTGGCATAAACTAGGTTTCGACGCAGTTTTTTCAAAATTTTTGGTATCAGTTTCTGAGTGATAGTCGGACGTTTTGGTTTTTGAGCCATGACACACCTGTCTGCACCTGCATGAATAACGATTAATCTCTGACCGGCACTTTTGTTTGACAACACTACTCGCCCACTATCACTTTTCCAACATTTATTTACTGTATACAGTTTAACGTTGAATACATTTTCTGTTCACAACCATTGAAAAATGTTTATTTACGTTAATTGTAAGTTCATGCTGCGCGAAATTAGCCGAGCGTTCTAAGGCGCTGCAGTCATGGACTGTGCGGCTGGTCCCGCGGAGGTTCGAGTCCTCCCTCGGGTATGAGTTTGTGTGTGTGTTTGTTCTTAGGATGATTTAGGTTGAGTAGTATGAAAACTTAGGAACTGATGACATTAGCAATGAAGTCCCGTAATATTTCATACACATTTGAACGTTTTCGTAAATTCACAAGGCTTATTGAAATTAGCTAGATTTCTTCAGTCAGGTTTGACTCCATTTTTGAGCTAGTGACCAGCAACTGTTTTGTACAAATCTGTAGAGAATATCACCAATCAGTCGCAATTTTTGTTATTTTCCAGATCTACATAGATATCGGGCACGTGTGGCTATTGTCAGTGCTTTATGTTTACATCTATACTGTCGCGCTGAACGTAACTGTCAACATGACGGTTTAGATGTAAGCCTTGACACTGGCCACTCAGTGGCCGAAATATAGGTAGATCTGAAAGTAAAAACAAAAATTGCGATTGATTACTGACATTTCCTACAGATTTGTTTAAATAAAATTCAACAAACTTTTTGAAAAACAGAAAAAAAAAAAAAAAAAACACTGGGAGCAGCGGCAATTTGGCAACTCGCACGGGGCGGCAGTTGGGCTTGCGCCGGCCCTGCTGGTAAGCCTGCAAGCGCAGAGCAACCGGAAGGAGTTGAGGCCAGTGCAGCGCAGTGAGTTGGGAGTGAGGTGGACCTGTGCCGGCGGCGCTTGCAGCAGAGCGGCAAACAGGCTGGTTAGGAGCGGCAGGCGGCAGCGGTTGCGTCAACTCAGGCACACACAGGTGGTTAGCGCGCACTTGGCGGGCTGCCGCTAAGCGGGCAACGCAACGCAAACGCAACGCAGCGGCGACGTAAGGCCGGCCGCTGCCGCTTCTCTGCCGTCCTTCATCTACACCAGGCCTTCCCAAAGTGGTCTACATACACCGCGAGGGGTCTATTCTACCCTGCGCGGCGTCCACGTCAGCGGAAAAAAACAATAGTTTGGGGCTCTGTTTGTTGTGGATGGGGTTCCACGATAGTGGTTCACATTTAGGAAGGTTGCAACAAGAATTCAGAATTGAAACTTCCTCCAAGATAAAAACTGTGTGCCGGAAATGGGACTCGAACCTCTCCAGGAGTGCTAGTCTTGCAAGGTTTCGCAGGAGAGCTTCTGTGAAGTTTGGAAAGTAGGAGGCGAGGTACTGGCGGAAGTAAAGTTGTGAGGCGGCATCGTGAGTCGTGTCGGGATAGCACAGTCGGTAGTGCGCTTGCCCGCGAAAGGCAAAGGTCCCAGGTTCGAGTCCCGGTTCCGGCACACAATTTCAATCAGCCAGGAAGTTTCATATCGGCGCACACTCCGCTACAGAGTGAAAGTTTCATTCTGGAAACATCCCATAGGCTGTGGCTAAGCCATGTCTCCACCATATCCTTTCTTCCAGGAGTGCTAGTCTTGCATGTTTCGCAGGAGAGCTTCTGTGAAGTTTGGAAAGTAGGTGGCGAGGTACTGGCGGAAGTAAAGTTGTGGGGAGGCATCGTGAGTCGTGTCGGGATAGCTCAGTCGGTAGAGCGCTTGCCCGCGAAAGGCAAAGGTCCCAGGTTCGAGTCCCGGTTCCGGCACACAATTTCAATCAGCCAGGAAGTTTCATATCAGCGCACACGCCGCTACAGAGTGAAAGTTTCATTCTGGAAACATCCCATAGGCTGTGGCTAAGCCATGTCTCCACCATGTTCTTTCTTCCAGGAGTGCTAGCCTTGCATGTTTCGCAGGAGAACTTCTGTGAGGTTTGGAAAGTAGGAGGCGAGGTACTGGCGGAAGTAAAGTTGTGAGGCGGCATCGTGAGTCGTGTCGGGATAGCTCAGTCGATAGAGCGCTTGCCCGCGAAAGGCAAAGGTCCTAGGTTCGAGTCCCGGTTCCGGCACACAATTTCAATCAGCCAGGAAGTTTCATATCAGCGCACACGCCGCTACAGAGTGAAAGTTTCATTCTGGAAACATCCCTTAGGCTGTGGCTAAGCCATGTCTCCACCATGTTCTTTCTTCCAGGAGTGCTAGCCTTGCATGTTTCGCAGGAGAACTTCTGTGAGGTTTGGAAAGTAGGAGGCGAGGTACTGGCGGAAGTAAAGTTGTGAGGCGGCATCGTGAGTCGTGTCGGGATAGCTCAGTCGATAGAGCGCTTGCCCGCGAAAGGCAAAGGTCCTAGGTTCGAGTCCCGGTTCCGGCACACAATTTCAATCAGCCAGGAAGTTTCATATCAGCGCACACGCCGCTACAGAGTGAAAGTTTCATTCTGGAAACATCCCTTAGGCTGTGGCTAAGCCATGTCTCCACCATATCCTTTCTTCCAGGAGTGCTAGTCTTGCATGTTTCGCAGGAGAGCTTCTGTGAAGTTTGGAAAGTAGGAGGCGAGGTACTGGCGGAAGTAAAGTTGTGAGGCGGCATCGTGAGTCGTGTCGGGATAGCTCAGTCGGTAGAGCGCTTGCCCGCGAAAGGCAAAGGTCCCAGGTTCGAGTCCCGGTTCCGGCACACAATTTTAATCAGCCAGGAAGTTTCAAATCAGCGCACACTCCGCTACAGAGTGAAAGTTTCATTCTGGAGACATCCCATAGGCTGTGGCTAAGCCATGTCTCCACCATATCCTTTCTTCCAGGAGTGCTAGTCTTGCGTGTTTGCAGGAGAGCTTCTGTGAAGTTTGGAAAGTAGGAGGCGAGGTACTGGCGGAAGTAAAGTTGTGAGGCGGCATCGTGAGTCGTGTCGGGATAGCACAGTCGGTAGTGCGCTTGCCCGCGAAAGGCAAAGGTCCCAGGTTCGAGTCCCGCTTCCGGCACACAAGTTTAGTATGCCAGAAAGACTTTATTCTTATTACATCCTGGCCAAGTAGAAATTTTGAACTGAAATGAATCTACGAATGTTATGTATCACTAGTATTTTGATTACTACATTTCTTCGGATTCTGCACTTATATATTTTTTTTACATTTGCTTATAGAGTATCGCCACTGTTGCGCGAGTGGTTTTCGTGATTTCCTGTCAGAAAGGACACAGGTCGGGGTGTAACTGACGGAAAGTCGTCGAGTAGATCAGAAATTATATCTGGCGTTCGACAGGAAAGTGTTATAGGGCCCCTACTGTTCCTTATTTTTATAAACGACTACCTTAACGCCCACTGCTTCGCATACGTACTCTGGTTGGTCTGCATCAGTTGTTTCTCCCTCTTAATATAAATTTAGCTATATATAGCTTAAGTACTGTCATAATGACAAGTTGTGGTACTACTTGTAGCCGCGGCAGAATGGCCGTGTGTATTGAGGCGCCATGCTGCGGTGCGCGCTGCTGTTCGCCGTCGGGGGTTCGATTGGCACCTCGGGCATGGCTGTTTGTGTTGTACTTAGCATAATTTAGACTAAGTTAATTTAATTAGTTTGTAAGCATTAGGGACTGATGACCCCGTATTTAAGTCTCTTAAGATTAACAAACATTTGATTTTACTAGTTGTACCCCTATGGCACCTCTTTACAGTTGAATTTCGAATAATACCCCAACATCTGTCTTTTAAATTCCAACCAAGTATGCAAATATTTTTTTTTTTTTTTTTTGTAATTCTGGGTTCAAAACGTATTTTCAAAAAAAAAAAATTCATCCCCTATTTCACACCCTAAATGATTAATTATCTGAAAATAACGAAACACATTTTTTTAATTGTGATCAAGAAAACATATACCAATTTATGTGGTTGTAGCTTCAAAATCGGCTTAATAGAGAAACATTTTCGAAAAACATCCCCTCTCTAATTTAACGACCTTGATGGTTGAATTTCCACAAATACCGAAACACTATTTTTGAAAAATTTTAAAGAACAATACAAATACCAATTTTGACAGTTCTAGCTTCAAAATTGTCTTGACAACAATGTGTTTTCGAAAAGAATTTCTCATCTCCTATTTTACCCCCTTAGTTGTTGAATTTTCAAAAATACGGAAACTCGTGTTTTCTTAATCATGACCAAGACACCATTTCCGAAAGTTCGTAGTTGTAGCTTAAAATTAGAGTTTTTGTTGTTGTGGTCTTCAGTCCGGAGACTGGTTTGATGCAGCTCTCCACAGTACCCTATCCTGAGCAAGCCTCTTCATCTCCACATAAAAACGGCAACCTACATCTGTTTGAACCTCCTTACTGTATCCATCTCTTGGTCTTCCTTTGCGGTTTTTACCCCACACACTTACCTCCAACGCTAAATTCACAATTCCTTGATGTCTAAGAATGTGTCCTGCCAATCTATCCCTTCTTTTAGTCAAGGTATGCCAAAAATTCCTTTTCTCCCCAATTCTGTTCAGTACTTCCTCATTAGTTACGCGATCCACCCACCTAATCTTCAGCATTCTTCTGTAGCACCATATTTCAAAAGCCTCAATCCTCTTCCTGTCCGCACTGTTTATCGTCCATGTTTCACTCCCATACAAGGCAACACTCCATACAAATGCCTTCAGAAACGACTTCCTTAGGCTTAAATCAATATTCGATGTTAACAAATTTCTCTTCTTCAAGAACGCATTTCTACCCATTGCCATTCTGCATTTTATATCCTCTGTACTGCGACCATCATTTGTTATTTTACTGCCCAAGTAACAAAACTCATCTACCTCCTTTATTGCTTCGATACCCAATCTAATTCCTTCAGCATCACCTGATTTTCTTACACTGCACTCCATTACCCTAGTTTTGCTCTTGTTAATGTTCATCTTATATGCACCTTTCAGCACACTGTCCATTCCGTTCAATTGCTCTTCGAGGTCCTTTGCTGTGTCTCACAGAATTACTATGTCGTCGGCAACACGCAATGTTTTTAATTATTGAAACTTCCTGGCAGATTAAAATTGTGTGTCGGAACCGGGACTCGAACCTGGGACCTTTGCCTTTCGCGGGCAAGCGCACTACCGACTGTGCTGTCCCGACACGACTCACGATTCTTCACCCTGAACTTAAATTCCTTCTCCAAATTTCTCCTTGCTTTCCTTTATAGCTTGCTCAATGTACAAATTGAATAAAAATGGAGAAAGACTACAACCCTGTCTTACTCCCTACCCAACCACTGCATGCCTTTCATGCCCTTTAACACTGACAACCGCTGTTTGGTTTTTGTACAAGTTGTAAATAACCTTACGCTCCCTATATTTTACTCCTGCTTGTTTCAGAAATTGAAAGAGTTGAAACAGTTAACAGCAACAAATTTTTTGTAAATCGCTTTTTTGCGTCACCTAGTTTACCCCGATATTGGTTGAATTTTTAAAAAATGCCGAAATACGTGTCTTTTAAATTAGAAGCCAGAACTAAAATCGGAAAGTTTGAAGTTCTAGCTTCAAAATTGCCTAAATAGCAACGTAGTTTCAAAAAAACATTTCATCTCCTATTTCACCCCCCTACGGGCGGAATATCGAAAAATCGCTTCTTAAATGACGCCTACAGAGTAAGATCAACACCCTCTACAAATTTCAAGTTTCTCTCTTAGGATGTTTGGGCTGGGCGATGATGAGTCAGTCAGTCAGTCGGGAATTGCCTTATATATATCAAAGAAGATCAAAAGCAACTGCAAAATGATTTAGATAAGATATCATCATGATGCAAAAATTGCCCATTGACCCTTAATAATGAGAAGTGTGAAGTCATTCATATGACCACTAAAAAAATCCGTTAAACCCCAGTTACATGATTAGCGAGTCAAACCTACAGGCCGTGAATTCTACTAAGTACCTAGGAGTAACAATTACGAAAACTTTAAATTGGAAAGAACACATAGAAAATATAGTAGGGAAGGCTAAACAAACACTGTGTTTCATAGGCAGAAAGAAGATGCAACAGTTCTACTACAGAAACTGCCTGCACTACACTTGTGCGTCCTGTGAACTATTTGGTTCCCCTCCAGGTGTGACTGACGAACGATTTACAGAAAATTCAGATAAGTGTTGTTGCGGCGAGATCTATTTGCGAAATTTTTTTCATCAACTTTCCCTTCTTAATGAGAACATATATTGTTAGCAGCCACCTACATAGGGACACATGAGCATCATAAAAAGTAAGAGAAATCAGATAGAAAACAGAAAGATTTAGCTGTTCGTTTTTCCTGCGAGCTATTAGGGTATGGAACTATAGAGAAACTAGCTGCAAGTACCGTACTTTGTCCGGGTTTAAAACGAGGTTTTCTGTAGGAGCGTACAAAAGCATTAATTTGCATGTAATGAAAGGGTACATTTATGTCAAAGCAATGTGATAAACAACATTTTTGGCAGTTCAATTTGGAGTTTGTACAAAATGATTTTCGCCTTTGCCACTCTGGAGCAGGCCATGAGAGAAGCATGGTGTCTGCCAGTATATGAGTCCTGTGAAGTTGGCACCCCTTTTTTGGAAAATGTACATTTTTTTCAGAGTTCTAGACAGATATACAATAGTTCTGGAGTTCTCTGTACAAAATTTAAATAGTTCTGCAAAATTTCGCCGAAAAAATACAAAATATTACCACAAAATTTAGTTTTTTCAAAATAATTTTTTGCCTAATTATACAAACATAGTTCTGATCACAGTTCTAAATAGCTCTTAAAGAGTTCTACAGGAAATCCTAATAGCATTTTTCTGTGCAGATTATACTTTATGAGATAATTATAATAATGGAGTATCCATTTACATGCAACTGAGGAATTTGCACCCGTTTTTTTTTTTTTTTTTTTTTTTTTTTTTTTTTTTTTTTTTTTTTTCAAATAATTAGACTTTTTTCCAGAGTTCTACGGACATGTGCAATAGTTCTTGTTTACGATAAGCAGTAATCACTCAGGCGTAAAAACAACAAATTGAATGTGCAGCGGATAGAATATCTGTCAAGGCCTAAGAAAAACGTATATCTCTCGAATAAGGGGCACAAATAAGACAGCTTATCAGATATTCAAAATTGTTATTTTTTTCGGGCAATTACATAGATATATTCACATGAACTCTGGAACTATAGTATATGTACACAGAACCCCAAAAAACAATGTGTGTTTCTCGAAAAAATGGTGCCAATTTACAGTAACGTGAAAATGAATTCCACATTACTGCATTTATCTGATGCAGTATAAAGTGCACAGAAAAATGTCATTAGCATTTCCTGTAGAACTCTTTGAGAGCTATTTAGAACTGTGATCAGAACTATGTTTGTGCTAATAGGCAAATAATTATTTTAAAAAAACTTAAAAAACTCAACTTTGTGGTAAATTTTACTAATTTTTCGGCGAAATTTTGCAGAACTATTTAAATTTTGTACAGAGAACTCCAGAACTATTGCATATCTGTCTAGAACTCTAAAAAAAAAAATTACATTTTCGAAAAATAGGGTGCCAACTTCACAGGACTCAGTCTATGCCAGCAATCCCAAGAGACTGGCCCTGTGACTTGTTGGTTGTCATGGCAGAGCACAGCTTTAAAGGGAACTCTATTCTCTTGAATTGTACGGTGTTGTCTGAGGAAATGATAGGTATTCTTCGAATGAAGAAATCCTCACCCTTAGCACTCCCTGTGAGTACTGTGTCTTGAATTACATCTTGCATCAGCTTTTTCACAATTAATCAAGTTGTGGGCTTGCACATCAGGAGTCTGGATGGAATTCAAAAACTCAATGGAACGAAACCTATACCCGGCCCGCTGAAACTTTGCACTTGACGTTTACAAGTAACAAGTAAAGAGCAAGAAGTGCGACGCGCTAGTCGCTGGGAACGGTCCAATCACAGCGCTATAAACACTTCCGGTGATCACGTGCCGTGACGTCAAACTTCCCGCGTTGCCGGCTTTGTTCAGTGCTACCGTAAACAAAGTTGTGTACCGTGTTTACGTTGTGTGTGCTTTTTTCGCTGCGGTTTTACTGCGAGTGGTTTATCTTGACTTTCCGAGTTCAAGTAATTGGATAATGTCACTGAAAAGACGTTTGTCTAGTGACGTTTTCTGAGTAAGTTCTCACTTTCGTATGAATAAAAACTTGGAAGGTTATGCTCTGAGCAGGAAGTTCATTCTCGTTTCATACCATCGGAAAGCAGTTATGGTGCAGTGGTTACAAGAAAGAAATGCTGCAGATATGTCAATGTCAGAACTTCTTTTATATTCGCTCGTGAAACAAAACAAGCCTATTACACCCACATATGCAGTAGACGAAATCGCAAATGAGCTACGTCACAATGAAATAAATCTGCCCCCATTTCACTGCCGTTTTAACCCTATAAGACTGGTATGGAGTGACGTGAAGAATTACTTAAGGAACAATAAGTCTTTCACAATAACAGAGGTGGAAAACCTGTTGCATGAAGCTGTTGCCAATGTGGATGCTGCAACTTGGAAAAAGAAAGGGGGGGGGGGGGTCGAGCACGTTGAAAAACTGATTCGTGCAGCGCAAAGAATGGCAGGGATCATCAGTAATTATGAACGGTTAATGATTTGTCTTGGTGATGACGACGATTTTGGCAGTGACGACAACAGTGAAGATGGGTGAGTGAAAAACATTCTGATTATGAAACGTAGAGAGAGAAGTTACTATCTCGATTATTCTTTATTTTGTATCTGTCGTAATTCAGTGCTTATTTTCTATATTGCTTTGCTCCGTTATTGAAAGCGTGTGCATTGTTGTGCTCTGGTCTTCATTAATATGCCGTTAATTAATTGCTGCTCAAGAACGAATTATTATCTGCACTTTTATTGCTCAATAGCTTACATTTACGGGATACGAATGAAAATCGTTTCGTCTGCTGTGTGTATAGAGGCTAGTGTTGCAACGTCGCTAAAGCAGTGTAGCCAACTTAACTCGCCGTAACGCGAAACGTCAAGTGCAATGTTTCAGCGGCCAGTGTATATTTAAGAACCTTCCCCATGTAATTTTGTGTACATGTACCAGATTTCACGTTATTTGGTTGTCTGGATCTTGAGTTATAAGGGAACATACAGTCAGACAACAAGTCAATGTTATATGTACAGAGATTGCAATCGAAGTCTATGAGTAAAGTACTCTCCCCCATGCACCGAACGAAATTTTATGTAGACAGTAACCTTCATCTTGTTTTCAAGGTCAAGCGTACTAAATTTCATCAACATCTGAGCAAAACTGTGGATTTCGGCGATCTCCATAAGTACCCTCCACCATGCACTGGACGAAATTTTATGTAGACGGTTCCCTCCGTCTTGTTTTGAAGGTCAATTGTGATAAATTTCATCAAGATCACTGCGAAGATATAGATTTACACGGACACATTGAAAACGCACTTCCATTTTTTCTCAAATTTTGCGGTTGGTTTTTAAAAAAAAAAAAATGGAATGAAAGCTGTTTAAGAACCTTCCCCATGTAATTTTGTGTACGTGTACCAAATTTCTTGTTATTTGGTTGTCTGGATCTAGAGTTATAAGGGAACAGACAGACAACAAATGCGTCTTATTAGTATAGAGATAATATAAAAGCGGTTCGATGCATCCTCTGCCATGCACTTCAGTGTGATTTGCGGAGTATCCGTGCAGATGAACATTATGTAAGAAGGCCGTGTTTCTTATACATTCTCCTGTATATGTAAAATGATTTTAGAAATTGGAGACGGACAGAGGTAGAAGGGATAGCAGAAATACCAACTCAATGCTTGAAAAATAAATAAATACCCGGGCAACGCCGGGATTTCCGCTAGCGTATAATAAAGAGGACGTGTACTTAGCTTGCAGTTTTCGCGAATTCAGCACAAAGTTCCTAGAGATTGGAAAAAAGGCGCAGGTGACTCCTATTTATAAGAAAGGAAAGAGAACTGACGCATATAATTACACGCCAATTTCGTTGACGTTTCCTTTAGAATTTTGGAGAATGTTCTCAGTTCGAATATAACAAATTTCGTTGAGACGGAAAAGCTTCTTTCTATGAATCAGCACGGGTTTAGGAAACATTCATGTGAAACTCAGCTTGCCCTTTTCTCACATGACATCTTGCGAGCCATGGATGAAGGGCAACAGGCGGATTGTGTTTTTCTCGACTTCAAAAAGGCGTTCGACGCGGTGCCACACTGCAGACTGCTAACGAAGATACGAGCTTATGGAATAGGTTCACAGATTTGTGACTGGCTGGAAGACTTCCTAAGTAATAGAACGCAGTACGTTGTTCTCGACGGCGAGTGTTCATCAGAGACGAGTGTATCGTCAGGCGTGCCCCAGGGGAGTGTGATAGGACCGCTATTATTTTCTATCTATATAAATGATCTGATGGACAGAGTAAGTTGTAATTTGCGGCTGTTTGCTGATGATGCTGTGGTGTATGGGAGGGTGTCGTGTGTAACTGACTGTAATAGCATACAGGATGACTTGGATAAAATTTCTAGTTGGTGCGAAGAATGGCAGCTAGCTCTCCATGTAGAAAAATGTAAGGTGATGCGCATGAGTAGGAAGAATCGAATAATGTTCGAATACAGCATTATTAGTGAGCTTCTTGATGTTGTCGCGTCGTTCAAATATCTAGGCGTAACATTGCAGAGCGATATGAAATGGAACGAACATGTAAGGACAGTTGTGAGTAAGGCCGACAGCCGAATGCGTTTTATTGGGAGAATTTTGGGAAGATGTACTTCACTTGTAAAGGGGACCGCGTATAAAACGCTTGTACGACCACGTCTCGAGTATTGCTCAAGTGTTTGGGACCCGCAGCAGATCAGTTTAAAGGAAGACATAGAAGCAGTTCAGAGGCGAGCAGCTAGGTTTGTTACCGGTAGGTTTGACCAATGCGCGAGTGTCATGGAAATGCTCCGGGAACTCAATTGGGGATCGCTGGAGGAAAGACGACGATCTTTTCGTGAATTTCTGTTGAGGAAATTTAGAGGGCCGGAAATTTGAAGCTGAGTGTAGTACGATCTTGCTGCCGCCTACTTACATTTCGCGTAGTGATCACAAAGACGAGATAAGAGAAATTAGGGCTCGTACGGAGGCATATAGGCATTCTTTTTTTCCTCGTTCTATTTGGGAGTGGAATAGGGAAGGAAATGCCTAGTAGTGGTACACTGTACCCTCCGCCACGTACCTTACGGTGGATTGCGGAGTATGTATGTAGGTGTAGTAGCGTCGCGCCTCTGAAAGCACGGAGCCAGTGGCTTCCTTACGCCACTAGGAGTATGCGCCCCGAGTTAAAGGGTAGGGTAGGGGAGGAGTGATAAACTGGCGGTTAAAAATACCCCGCCTGGAGGGCTGCTCACCCCGGTGTGTCTGCTGCAGTCACGTGGGGGCACAGCTCTTTAAACTCACACCGCTGGCATAACTCAGTTCCCGCGGTCAAAAGGGGCCCCGATTCTCGCCGCTCTGCCTGCTGGCACAGTCTGCGCTGCTCGCGACGGTTGGCAACCCTTGTCCCCTAAAGCCCTCCAAGTAGAACGGGGGCGGCCGACTCATCGATGGCGATCGACCTCTCGATCCCGGCAACCGGCCCAGTCGATCGCGGAAAGGCAGAAAACGTAAAAGTTTAACATACCTGACAATACCAGTATTTATTATTCTACATTTTTGTCCTTGAGTAGGTGTTCAAACTTGAATTTACGTGATTATATCTCCTTTCTTGCTTCCTTTTTCTTTTTCTCTGAACAAAACCCACCCATTCTTCGACTGCGTTCCTGTTTCCTTCGAGCTGTCCATGTTTTCCTCCTTTCTTTTAACTTCAAATTTAAAGCTTACACTTTTGTTTCTGAAATTGTCCTTTTCATTTATCACTTTCATGATGATTCCTGCATCTTTTTTTTAAATATTGAGTTTTCTACTACGTTACGTCATAAATCCTCTTTGTCAGTCGGTTGCTGTTCATCCTACGTATATGTCCATAGAGTGTTAGCCGACGTTTTCTGATCATGTCTGGTAATCAGTTTCTATAATTCTTTGGTTGGTCTCTTCATCCATATACCATATCCGTGTAATGCTACGAAAACTTTTCTCAGGTTTTTACGTTCTATTTTTTCTGCTTCTGTGATAACTGACGTGTAGAGTATTTCTGGTAGTACAACTGCATTATAGTGTCTGAGTTTGGCCTGTGTTGATATGTTTCTTTTATTGTACTGTGTCCATGTGAATTTGTACGCTTTCTGAAGATTTTCTCTTCTTTGTATATTAGATTCTCGTTTGACTCCACTATTTCTACATATATTCACCAAACATTAATTGAATTTTCCGTCGGTACTTCACAGAACGTGATAATGTTGTCGTTGTTGTTGTCGTGGTACAGTCTACCCTCCGCCACTCGCCTCAGGCTTGCAGTAAAGATACTATTGTCGCCAGAGTGTGCTGTTATGTGCCATCTTGCTTACCCTACCTACAGTAGTAAGTGTAAACAGGATGACTTTGCTGGAAGCTTGACAGCGCTGGTTAGTTGTAAGAAGGCGCATGGTCAACGTGACACAATGGAGAAGGTGTTTTAAGTATTTTAACCGTTTTATGTGTGACGTACCATTTGTCAAAGTTAGATGTTTCATGATTGACGTACCATTTTAATGTCAAGCGCCTTCACGAAACGAAAACATAGGACGCTAGTGACCAGATGACCACACCCGGAGTGTATCGACCCGGTCGTCAGAAAAATGAATAAATCAATTGCGATCTTGGCATTTTAATACTTCAAAGTAAGGAGATCGCCGTTCTACCACGAAAAAATTAAATTTTAATATATTTTCATATTTTAATAAATGTAATTCAGCCGCGTCGGAGCGGCCGAGCGCATTGAGGCGCTGTGTTACGATGCGCGAGGCCGTTCCTCGTCGGGGGTTCGAATCCCCCCTCGGGCATGGATGTTGTGCCCTCTTTAGTATTAGCTAGTTGATAAGTAGTTTGTAAGTTTAGGGACTGATGACCCCGTAGTAAACTCCCGTAAGGTCTACAAACATTTGATTTGATTTGAATGTAATTCAGTGTAATAATAGGTTCGTTCCAGCAGCTGCCAGACGGCTACTTTCAAGCGCTAAGAAACAGGTGTTACTGCGCATGCGCTGCTGCTATGACGTAAAAACCCTCGTTTGATACTTTCACTGCTGGAACGCTTTCTGGCTGCAGGCGAAGGTGAGTTTAAAGGAATAATTAAAATACTTTCCTTCCTAATAACGAAGAAATGTAAACGAGAAATATCTGTTTACAATGTTTGGTTGTGTGGCCATATTCCGCAGCAGCTGTTAAAATTGATTATAGAGGTAATCTGTCTTATGCTGACTGCAATTAAGAGGTTTATTTTTATACCAGACGCGTTTCGCTTTTTTATTTTAAAAGCATCTTCTGTGGTCTGTAAATGATACAAAGGTTTGTACAATTTGTTTTTGATAAATAGATTAAAAACATTTTTCAAAAAGCATTTTGCACGTTAGGCCTAAGCGTTTTTAACTTAATATTCTGTCTACTCACGGTGTTGATGTCTCTTCTCTACATGTAACTACTGCTTCTCCGTCTTGTTGGCTGGAGTTCGTTTTTTCCTGGCGAGTGTTCAAATGGTCAAATGTTTGTTAAGCTTATGGGACTTAACTACGGGGTCATCAGTCCCTAAACTTACAAACTACTTATGAAATACTTACGAACTAGGACGGCACAAATATCCATGCGTTTTTTCCTTTTCATCTCCGCACATCACAGCACTTCACTTTTAAATGCATACTGATTACATATCGCCTGTTATATGTGGAATGCCTGTATGTTCATTTGTCATTTCACTACAGTGTGGCTATGTTTTCGTGTGTTCATTTGTTTTTGGGTATGTGAGAGCATTTCTGTAGTTTACAATAACTCTGACAGGGAGATCTTTCTTATGTAGGTTTGGTTGGCTTCGGAGGAAAGGTGCACTGGGATTTGTCTGTATCAGTTTTCTTATCTCACTGTCTTCAAGTGTGTATTCTATGCTTTTTAGTGTGTTTCTTAACTTTGTCTGAAATCTATTTGTTGGGTCTGACTTTAATTTTGTAATTTTATTTTTTGTTATGAAGTCTTGTGTCTTACTGATGTAGTGGTCTTTGTCCATCAGAATTACAGTGTTTCCTTTATCTGCTCTTGTAATGATGGTGTTGTTTTGTTGCAGTTTCTTTTTCAGTTTTGTCAGTGTAGTGGAATGTGTGTTACTTTGGTTTCCTGTATTTTGTTTCATATGTGTTATTATATTTTTGATTTCATTACTTACAAGCTCTCTATCTCTAGTAAGACCAATGTTTACTTCACTTAATTCGTTTTTGTTTTCTTGTAGGAGGATGTTTTCTGATTCTACTATCAGGTTTTCTATATAGTTTTCGTTTATGTTTGTGCTGACGTTGTGTTTCAGGCCTTTCTCTAATAGTTTTATTTCGTTTGTTTCTAACACAGTGTCTGTAAGGTTTATCAGTCTTGGATGGAAGTGATGTTTCTCTTGTGAATCGTTGTATTTTGCGTTTGTGTTATGGGACTGTTTTGATTTTAATTTCGTGAACTTTTTCTTATGGGTAGCTTTCATTTTTTCTACCACTTTATTTGTTCGACTTTCAACTGATCTCAAGTGGGATTGCAGTGACTTCGAAATAATCGAAAAACACGCTACAAACACACACGTATCACGTGATGGCTACCCCCTACTCTAACGCAGACGTTTCTGCGCATGCGCAAATTGGCAGCTCGACCGCACCACAAATGTTTTTCCGGCTAGCGTCCGGCTGCCAGCGGCTATACAACTGCTGGAACACCGAACAGCCGCACTCAAATCAAATGTTCAAATATTTGTTAAGTTATGGGACTCAACTACGGGGTCATCAGTCCCTAAACTTACAAACTACTTACAAACTAGCTTATACTAAGGACAGCACAAATATCCAGGCCCGAGGGGGGATTCGAGCCCCCGACCGTAGTGGCCGTGCAGACCGTGACTGGAGCGCCTCAGTCCCCTCGGCCACCGCGGCCGGCCAGCCACACTCCACGAACCTAATAATGTAACACTTCCCTGTGAACATGTGAATTCGTATCATCTGTAGATTAATAACATCTTCGTAAGTGGCACATCTGTGAAGACATGTTAACGACATTCGGTTGTTACCTGATGATGGCCCAAGAAGCGGAAAGCCGATTAGCAACTCAACAAACAACTCTGCAGGACATCAGGAACTTTTCCTGTTCGGTAATATATTCACCTCGATTCTTGAATTTTTCCACTCTTTTTATCATCCCGTATTTCGTCTGCATGGCTTGTATGTCGTTTTTCTTTCTTTCCGTGTACTGACTTTTCTCGTCTGATACCTGTAGAGCTGTCTTTACAGACACTCCCCCCCAAGTACTGCACTGCTTCTTGCCTTTTATTGCTGAGTATTGCCAGATGATCTGCAAAGGCTAGCAATTTTACGTTTCGTTTGCGCCTGTTCTTCCTAAATCAACCCCTTTTTTACCTTCTCTTCCTATCGTTTTATAATTTCGTCTAATGCTATCTAATATATAAAGCAGACTCACTGTATATTTGTACGTGTTGCATACAAATCTACCGTTTTGTTCCAATCGTTATGAAATTTTGTACACGTAAGCTTCAATCCATGAGGACGGTCGCCGTAAGTGTAAGACTCGTGTACGTTATGTAGTTCACGAGGTATGACGTCATAAACAATGAGATGCGCGAGAAACTGCTGCATTTTGCGACAATGCTGCTCATTTTCTCCTAAACCACTGGACCGATTTCAACCAAATTTGGTCCACACATTCCTTGCCGTGAGGTAACAATTGCTGCATGGTTAAGAGTCACATACGACATCTGGTTCAGAAGATATGACGTCATAAACAATAGTAATCGCAAAAAAACTGCAACATAATACGGCGATACTTTATAAATACACTGTATGAGAATGACAGTACTTGGCGACTTACAACAAACTTTAAACATCATTTCAGACCTTTATTAAACTCTTTCTCGCTGACAACCATAGTAAAATGATGAAACGAAAGAAAGGTTTCTCGTTTACTACTTTTCCGCTGTTTATGGACTAAAACTACGGCATTCGGTATGACGATACAATTTATAATTTGTACACTACAAACTGTAGCCGCAGGAAATTTTACAGACAGGATACACGCATATAGTTGAATGTACGATCTAAATTGCATCACAGTACGACACGTAGTTCATGAGATATGAGCACGTAAACAGTAACGTTCATGGAAAACCGCCCCATCACGCACCAAGTTTTAATGTATTACTTCTTTACTACTAATTGTATTCCCAAGAGATTTTACATACAGCCCTTATACAAATGAATATACAGCCGAAAAATAGCAGGAATAAATAAATAAATACCCGGGCAACACCGGCTTTTCAGCTAGTGTTGAATAAAAGCGAAAAGAGCCCGTCTGCTTGTCTGATAACAATTTGCTACTGGTTGGCTGATTATTAATTTGCTATCCTGTAACCGTTGCTGACACGCAGTCATGTTTAAAATACTGAAATTTATATATGTGTATATACACTATTCCGCTGCTTTCCACGAGTTGACTGGGTGGTCTACATTGGTTGTTTCTACTTCTAAATACAAATTTCCATAGATTTAGCTTTAAAAATGCTTTCCTAATCAAGTATTTTGATACAACGTGCTACCCCCCATTGCACAATTGACAGCAGAATTCAAAACACACCGAAACATTTTTTTTTTTTTTTTTTTTTAATTCTAACCATGGTTTAAAATAAAAATTTTCGCATTTCTAGCATCAATATAATGTTAGTAGGTAAAGTAGTCAGCAGTCTGAAGATTGGTTTGAACGCCACAGTGCTTTACTAGACATGGTCCTGTTTGGAGGTGGTATGCCGTTGCCTTCCTCCGACCTTCGAACTGACTTACCCAGCCAGTTATAGGGGGACCTACAGTTTAACGTGGGTTCCGAACCACGGTGCTACTCGGTATTTTTCACATGAGCAACACTGCCAGAGGTGAAAGAAGTGGAAAGTGGCAGATAAAAATCCTGGGACCTGGCGGGGATCGAACCAGCGACCTTTGGAATTATAGTCTGGCACTCTACCACTGTGCAACCGAGGCGCAGCTAGCATCTTTAAAATATTTTACCTTATTTCACCCGCTTACTGGTTGAATTCCCAAAATTATCGAAACACGTGTTTTTAAAATTACAATGAAAAATCTAATTTCTTGCTTCAAAATTACCTTAATAGCAACGTATATTCAAAAAACCGTTCATCCCCTAGTTCACCCCCTTAGAGATCGGAATACCGATAAATCGCTGATGCCTACAGTGTAAGATAAACAAAGTCTACAAATTTCCAAGTTTCTATCGTTTGTTGATTCACTATTCAGCGCCGAGAACGGATCGAGAACCGAGAACGCGAAATTTCTTTCCTACTCTTTGGCATCTTTCTTGGTAGTTTTACTTTTCAATCTGCCATATGCACTTCTTTTTCTTTATACATACCCTTCTTGCAGAAAAATAACTGAAGAATGTGCATCATGTTTGGCTGTATATAACCTTTTTGCCTTTATAGTGTCAAAAGTCATCGCAGGTCTTCAGTCCGAATTTTATATATATATGTTCATATTATCTGCGGGGTCATCAGTCCCTCAACATGCAAACTACTTATGGACTAACTTATACCAAAGACAGCACAAACATCCATGCCCGATGGGGGATTCGAACGCCCGACGGGGAACGGCCTCGCGCATCGTAGCATAGCGCCTCAATGCGCTCGGTCGCTCCGCCGCGGCGAAATTTATATAAGCTGACGACTTTGAACCACTATATTTTCCACCCTCTTATAGCTATCTACACGGAACTGCTATGGTATAGAACGGAAGAGTTTGTACTACGACAACACAGAGAGATCGTTCGTCGCCATTGTGTAGTCTTTGGTGAAGAGCAAAATATTGACACCCACACGTATAATTTTATATAAGACGGTACTTTCAACTCCCACATTCTTCACCCCCTTATCGTTATCAACCCTCTACCACCATAGTGCACAATGGGAGACTGATACCCACTACCACATACAAAACACTATTTTTTTGCGATGTGTAGTTTTGGCTGCAGAGTGAAAAATAGGCACGAACACCTCAATTTGGTATATATTATTAAGTGTATCGCGGTTGCACAGTGGTAGAGTGCCAGACTACAAATCCAAAGGTCACGGGTTCGATCCCCGCCAGGTCCTAGGATTTTTATCTGCCACTTTCCACTTCTTTCACCTCTGGCAGTATTGCTCATGTGAAAAATACCGAGTAGCACCGTGGTTCGGAGCCCACGTTAAACTGCAGGTCCCCCTATAACTGGCTGGGTAAGTCAGTTCCAAGGTCGGAGGAAGGCAACGGCATACCACCTCCAAACAGGACCATGTCTAGTAAAGCACTGTGGTGTTCAAACCAGTCTTCGGATTGTTGTCTGCTTTACATTATTATTAAGATTTATATGTAAAAAACACGTATAAAACTTTGGAAAACGTAATCACCAACAGCTGCGCGCATCAAGTTCTATCACTATTCGGTCACCGATCCCGTTATTGCCGGCCGCAGTGGCCGAGCGGTCTGCAGTGCTCCAGTCACGGTCTGCACAGCCGCTACGGTCGGAGGTTCGAATCCCGCCTCGGGCATGGAAGTTTGTGTCGTCTTTAGTATAACGTAGTTGGTAAGTAGTTTGTAAGTTTAGGGACTGATGACCCCGTAGTTAAGTCCCATAAGCTATACAAACATTTGAACATTTTGGCCCACTTTAGGTCACGGTAGTAACACTAAAAGTGGGCCTTTGCGATCGTTTTTTGTCGGCTGGAAATTTAAATGAAAATAACGGCTTAACTATTCATCTGACCCGAAAACTGAATAAATCGAATTTGTAAAGGAGAAAATTCTCTACAACTTTGCTCTGTTATTTTGTTTTCATATCTCGTATCGTTTGAGAGATATCTGTAAAAATAACGGAGATTTCACACCCTCCATTGAATTAACGAAAACCAGCCGTTCGCAGATGTCACGTGACATTCCTCGCCCAGAACTCTCTGTGGCATACGCCATCTTGCGTCGCGTATTTGATGATTTCCTTATTGTAACTTACACGTTGTCATTTCAAAGCAATGGCGCACTGAAGAATTAACAAAAACACGTCGTTCTTCGTACGATAAATGATAATCTAGTGTCTACAAATGCCATATTAGCGTCAGTTAACAACAGCCATTAATAATACGAGATTTAAGGACTCCAGTTTCGATTGATAGCCGTAGCGTAGTGGGCAAGGCGTTGGACTATGACGCTGAAGGTCAGTAGTTCAGAACCCGTAAGTACTTAATTTTTTTTCCTACAAGACACTCTTATTAATTAATTTTTTATTATTTAGATTATTATTTTGGACCAAATTGTTTGCAAAAACGTATAACACTACACATCTAAAGTGGGCCGTAAAACACGTCAGTGCGATATTTTTTTTTTTTTTTTTTTTTTTTTTTTGTATCCCGTTATTTACGCACGCAGTGGGTCTCTCTTGTTTTAGGTGCGCTGTGGGCGGGAAGCTTGAGGGCGGGCGGCGTGGGCCGGACGTCAGTCAGTCCCTCAATGATTGAGGACGGGCAGTGGCGCAGTGACGTCATCGCCGGCTGCGGTGGCAGCAGGACCAGGTGCCCAACAGGCGGGCTGGGCCAACACCACCTAGAAGACAAGGCCCTACAACAGGCCGTGCCTACGTCACACTTAGAGGCCCCGGCCGCCACCTCACTGGCTGTTGGCTGGGGCACGCCCACCGCCGCGCAGTGGCCGGCCAGTCAGATGGCAGATGGGGCCTCTAAGTGTGACGTAGGCACGGCCTGTTGTAGGGCCTTGTCTTCTAGGTGGTGTTGGCTGGGCGTCGTGTGCTGACGTCACCAGGCGCGCGCGCTTCTGCTAACGTTTGCACGTCTGTTCCACGGAACAGGAAAATTTCTCACTGAGAGAGAGAGAGAGATGTGATGATTACCGTTCACTGCGTCATTTAGACTGGCAGCGTGATTCTCTCCTCCCGTGTCGTTCAGATCTGTACCTCGAATAAGGTGTGAAAGAATGCAAGCAGAAATTCCGAGAAGGAGCTTAAGTTCCGGGAGAAGAAATAAAAAGTTTGCCGTTTGACGATGACAGTGTAATTCTGGCAGAGACAGCAGAACCTGGAAGACCAGTTGAACAGAATGGGGAGTATCTTGGAAGGATGGACATTAACAAGAGCGAAACAACGGCAATGGAACGTAGTCCATCAAAATCAGGCGAACGGAATAGAGTGGTTAATCTCTATCAATATAAAAGCGAAAGGACACTCAATCACATAGCCGAGAAAGGGAAAAGTGGAAACGAACAGAGACATGGGAAAGAAACAGATGAATGCAGATAGAGGGAAGGGGAGGTGGACAACGAGAGTGTCGAATAAATAAACACCCCGGCAACGCTGGGTTTACAGCTAGTGAGACACTAAAAGTAGTCGGTGACTTTTTATCGAAAAAAAAAAATTATATTTATTTAACGTGAACATGTACGATTTCAAAGCTTCAGAAATTTCAGAAGAACGTGAATTTATGTTCCGTAATTCGTAAATAAGAGCCTTGCTCAGTTTAAGCACTTATTTTCTTTCGAGTGCTTGAAAACTGTTCCTGAGGTTTCTTTTTCGGATAATATCAAGTATCGCGATACATAGGGTCGTAGCTGTGAAGGAATGCAAGGAGCCGGCCGCGGTGGCCGAGGTGACTGAGGCGCTTCAGTCACGGTCTGCACGGCCACTACGGTCGGGGGTTCGAATCCCCCCTCGGGCATGGATATTTGTGCCGTCCTTAGTATAAGGTAGTTCATAAGTACTTTGTAAGTTTAGGGACTGATGACCCCGTAGTTAAGTCCCATAAGCTTAACGAACATTTGAATGCAAGGAGGAATTCGCAGAGGGAATTAAAACGTTGCGGTTTGAAACTTGCTGTCAGATTAAAACTGTGTGCCGGAACCGGGACTTGAACCTGGGACCTTTGCTAAGTTGGTTCAATCTATCCGGAAAAATACCCTGCTTCCATATATGACTGCTACTTATCTCTTGGGAACAAGCTTTTAATACCCTGCTAGAAATTCCATCAATTCCGTGTGATCTATTGCTCTTGAGAGAGTTTATTATTTTCCTAATTTCTGAAGGAGAGGTGGGTGGAATTCCAATTGTATCGAATTGTGTATTCTCTACAACATTTAAAAAATAATCATTTAAAATGTTTTCAACTTCTGACTTTTTGTTAAAAATGTTTTCATTTGTTTTGATGGTAACACCCTCTTCCTCTGCCCTTGGTTGCCCTGTCTCCCTTTGAATAATATTCCAAATTGTTTTAATTTTATTATCAGAGGAGCTAATCTCAGACATGATGCACATGCTTCTTGTTTTTTTAATAACTTTTTTTAAGTAGCACAGTAGTTTTTACAATATATGATTGTTTCTCCGTTATTACTCTTTCTTGGAGATAGATATAGTTCCCTTTTTCGACTACAAGATATTTTTATTCCTTTAGTAAGCCATGGTTTTTTTTGTTTTTTTGCATGGTTTTTTACAATTATATTTAACTAATTTCTTGGAGAAAAAGTTATCAATACCCTTACAGTTGTATCGTGAAATCAGTTATATTTTAAATTAACATCATGTTCCTTATAAACCTCATCCCAGTCTAACTACTGTAGGTTCAAATGTTCAAATGTTTGTAGAGTCTATGGGACTTAACTAAGGGGTCATCAGTCCCTAAACGTACAAACTACTTACGAACTAGCTAACCCTAAGGACGGCACAAATATCCATGCCCGAGGGGGGATTCGAACCCCCGACCGTACTACTGTAGACTTTCTTTGAAATTTCTAGCTGTTAAGTCATTAATCGAGCGCACAATTCTGGTGGACTGTTTCGAATTACTGAACGGAGCTATTTCATATACTGTTACTAGCTGTGCACCATGATCCGAAAGACCATTCTCAACGAGATAAGCATTTATGTTGTTAAACTTATCTTGATCTATAAAAAAGTTATCTATCAATGTACTGCTGTCCTTTACTACCCGAGTAGGAAAATCAATAACGGATGTCAGATTGAATGAGCCAAGTAAGACTTCCGGGTCTTTCTTCCTATTACACTCTTTCAGTGAATCTACATTGAAATCACCACAAATAATACTTTGCTTCCCCCTATCTGACAAATAGCACAACAAGGCATCAACGTTTTCCAGAAATAACTGGAAGTTTCCTGAAGGGGGCCTATATACTGTTACAGTTATGAGATAATTATCATTGACTTTAAGCAAATGCTTCAATATATTGCTCTAAACAAAACGGTTTTGTTCCTATATTTTTTACACTGTGATAGCTTTTGACATATATGGCAACTCCCCCTCTTACCTTATTATCTCTACTTACGTTTGAAGCTAATTTATATCCACTTACATTCACATTTTGCATATCAGTGTTGTAATCCTGTGAAAATATACACCCCAAGTACTTTAAAGTGTGCACATGTTCTATCTTTGTTCCTCCTATTTGACACTCAATCTGTTTAAATCTCTTCCCAACATACATTACTTTTGTTTTGGAGATGCTGATCTTCATATCATAATCCTTGCACCTCTGATCGAGCTCTGAAATATTAGTTTGCAACCTTTCAATCGAATCGGCCATTACAACTAAGTCTTCCGCATATGCGAGACCACTTATTTTATTTTCACCTATTTTAATCCCGCCCTGCCAGTCTACTGTTTTCAGTATGTGATCCATGAATAGTATTTTGTTCCCTTCATTTGGCCTTGTGAGTGTTAACTCAATATGGCCATCTACAACACACAGTGGAAATGTACATATATTTAAATAAACAGAAAAAAGAAAGAAGTACATTTTGTCAAAATGGGAGAGTGGAAACAAAGCGAAAACTGCATTACATTGCAATTCAAATAATTTTGGAACATTTTCACATATTGACAAGCAAAACCTTATATTATGTCCAGTTTTATTTATAAACTTAATGATGATTTTATACACACGAATGTCTTTTGTAAACAAAAGGGAAGAAGCTGACTGGGGAAGGGGATATCCCATCTTCACCAATGTCTGCGGGAAGTTCAAACGTTCTCGGTCAAATTTGGGGCACCTGAAAAGGATGTGGTTGACATCAGCTTCCGTTTCAGGATCACACTCACATGCCGCCGAATCGTAGACGTTGATCCGATGTAGATGTTGTGGATAAGAGGCGTGATTGAAGCGAAGACGAATGACGGTACAAATCGCGGATCGGTCCAGATGAGTCCTCATAAACCACGGCTGCGTAGAAATCCGAGGTTGCAGCACAGCGTAGGAAGCGCCTTTCGTTTCTTGGCAAACGTTCCACATCTGTTGCCACTGTTGTTTGGCGTATTTGAACAACAGTGGTGACAGGTTACAGCCTTGTCTTACCCCTGAAACTAGCCTGAACCATGAGCTTAATTTGCCATCTACTCTAACTGCTGCCTGACAGTCTACGTAAAGCCCTTTAATTGCCTGCAGAAGTTTGCCTCCTATACCATAATCTTGAAGAACTGACAGTAGCTTCCCCCTAGGAACGCGGTCATAAGACTTTTCCAGACCTATGAAACATAGATACAATTCCCTGTTCCACTCACAGTACTTTTCCATTACCTGCCGTAAGCTAAAGATCTGGTCCTGACATCCTCTAAGAGGTCTAAACCCACACTGATTTTTATCAAACTTGTTCTCAACTAATACTTGCACCATAGCGCTTCAATATTTTGTCTACGACGCTAATTAAATAAATACCTCCATAGTTGTTTTCTAGTTATATATTTAAATGAGACATAGTTTTCGCGATTTATCTCAAATGGACACACCCTCTAATCAAAAGAGTGTTGTGCACATACTCAGAGCCGGATTAAGCCCTGTGTAGGCCTCTAGGCAGTCCAAATCTTGGGGCCCCAATCCAAATTCATCCTTTAATACGTTTGTAATTTTCCGCAAACTACAACAATATAGTGGTAATAACAATAAAGTACTGGTAATCGTAATAATAATAACAATAATAATAAAATTGCGGTATTGCACAACCGAATCGTTCGTTTTAAGTAATTAACATGTTGAGCCATCGTGTAAGATAGCCGCTTACGAGCTACAATAAACTCAAATTTGGATATAAGAACAGTAATAGCAAAGTGAAATGAGACATTTTCGTGCAACATGTAAATGTATTTATTCAAACAATTATTAATAGATCAATATACGTTGATTAATACAATAATAATCCAGAAAATATTTAACAAAAATATAGAAATTAATAATAATTAAGAGACCGATTAAACATTTGCTTTCCTCATTTTTTTTACCAGCAACATCTTTCAAAATAACTTTAAAACCTATATCCTGCAAGATATCATATACTGTGGCTATAATGGCAAGTGAGTTCAGGCGTTCTTGGGACATTAAAGGCATATGACAATTTTTTATAAGTTTTAGTTCTGAAAACCTTGTCTCGCCCGTTACATTCGTAATCATGAGACACCTGAAAATTTTTAAAGCAATCATAACATTTGGGAACTTTGGCTGCAACATATTTTCAAAAATAAATTTGTATGATCGCGATTCTGCAACTGGTCAGCTTTAAAATTTTCTAGTTGTGATGTGAAGAATAAAAATGAATCATCTCGTCTACAAATTCGTCTTCGATGTTCTCAGAATAAATGACTCTAAATCTCTGGGCAGTTTCTTTAATTTCATCAACAGACTTCCGTGGGAACTCAACAAGGAATCCAGAATGTCAATGAACTTTATTATAAGCTTTTATAAGACGAGCAAGCTCTGCACATAATTTATCCACTATTGGCACGTAAGTAGACTAAGAAGGGCTCTAAGTGATCGTCTTGGACTCCTGAAACTCTTCAGAAGTATCAGAATCCATTGCGTATCAGATATACAGGGTGATCAAAAAGGCAGTATAATTTGAAAACTTAATAAATCACGGAATAATGTAAATAGAGAGGTAAAAATTGACACACATGCTTGGAATGACATGGGGTTTTATTAGAACAAAAAAAAAAGTCCGACAGATGGCGCTTTATTTGATCAGAAAAGCAATAATTAGCATAACAAATTAAGACAAAGCAAAGATGATGTTCTTTACAGGAAATGCTCAATATGTTCACCATCATTGCTCAACAATAGCTGTAGTTGAGGAATAATGTTGTGAAAAGCACTGTAAAGCATGTCCGGAGTTACGGTGAGGCATTGGCGTCGGATGTTGTCTTTCAGCATCCCTAGAGATGTCGGTCGATCACGATACACTTGCGACTTGAGGTAACCCCAAAGCCAATAATCGCACGGACTGACGTCTGGGGACCTGTGACCTGGGACCTTTGCCATGTCTGCGCCATATCCTTTCTTGCAGGAGTGCTAGTCTTGCAAGTTTCGCAGGAGAGCTTCTGTGACGTTTGGAAAGTAGGAGGCGAGGTACTGGCGGAAGTAAAGTTGTGAGTCGTGTCGGGATATCACAGTCGGTAGTGCGCTTGCCCGCGAAAGGCAAAGGTCCCAGGTTCGAGTCCCAGTTCCGGCACGGAATTTTAATCTGCCAGGAAGTTTCATGTGTGTCAATTTTTACCTCTCTATCTACATTATTCCGTGATTTCAAATTTATACTTATATTTTGCTCACCCAGTATATTTAAATAAGGCACAGTTATCGCGATTTAACTCGAATACACCCTCTAATCAAAAGAGTGTTACGCACATTTAAAGTTGTCGAGGAAGTTTGCCACCATAATGGCCGCCGAGGCTGTTCGCGGTCGGCGGCTTACGGAATTGTGGAGGCCCCGCACCCACTGGTAAAGACGGTCCTGCATAAGGACAATCGTTTTTTTCCCGCGACCTATGCACGATCCGGACGAGTCTCACGGAGTACAGACGCGTATGTAGGAGCGGGCAAGTGTGAGTCTGTCGCAATAGCGGCACGTGAGGCAGACAGAGACAGCACGAGTGGCGCGTCGAGAACTGCCGACTGCGGGGGAGGCTTCAAGGACAGCGCGCAGGCCTCAGCGGGGGGGGGGGGGGGGGGGCAGGTCACCTGGGGGGGGGGGCAGTGGCGGGAAGGGAAGCCGTACGCTACACTTGCAGACCACTACCAAACGGCTGCTTCCCGACATCACTTTCTAGTAGAGATGGGAAAACTGAAACATCTGACGGTTTCGAAACAAATGAAACCGTACCATCTGTGGTTTCGAAACACTGTTTCGAAACCATGAAACCGTGAAGCAATGTATGTTTTGTCATGAAATCTTCGTTCTAGGAGGGCAATATTTTTCACTATGTGCACAACGGTACATACAAGAACCTGTCAACCATTACAGTATATATTTACTTCTTGGTCTGTACGGAACATGTTGATAAAGATTTTCTCCTGTGTTGTTGTAGACGTTGCCAACATAGTCACACGAGGCCGCCGGTATGATAGGTAAAAGTTTACCCCGTTAGGAACTCACAAACTGCAATACGGTACGCACATTACAGCGATGGATCATAAATGCTACTTTCTATACATACTAAATATATTATACGGAATAATTGGCACACTAAATAATCACAAGTAATGCTATGGAATTAAAAAAATAATAAAATAAGAGACAAGTTCACCACTTGTACGTGTTGACCGTTACACCACCGCCGCAATTCTTTTAACATGAGTGTCGAAAAATTATAACGACAGTAGGTAACTTCGTTTTCGCTCATAAGAAACCAACTCTTTAACACGAGATTAAATATGCGATCTAACCTTGTTAGTATAAAAAAATGTCATTTCAGGCTTCATGTTGTATCTTATTTTAAAGAATGTAGTTTCACTCGTGTGTTTTTAATATGGTAGATAAATCTAGAATTTAACTGGTTTTTCAATGCAAATAGTGAACGTTGTTTTATTGTTCTTTTACATTTATAAAGCAGACATTATCTCATGTCAGAATACAGCGGTCTCTTGCAAACGAATCTTGATTTCCGTAATCATAAGCTGCAGACTCATTAGTGTCAACTACTATTTGACACTCTCTAAATGGTTTATATACTAGTAAGTTATATGTGTATCTGTGTGGAGCTTCAGTAAAATGAAACACCACATTTCGATACCATTAGTCTGTTCCGCCTTTCTGCTTTAGTGGTTTGAAACACCGGTGTTATGAAACCGACACGATACCGCGAAACCGACAGGAAGAAACGGTTTCAGTGTATCGACAATCGACAGCGAATGTGATCCGAAACAGAACGGAATGAAACCGCATGGTTTCGAAACCGTGAAAGATGCCAGTTTTGAAACACTGACACTGTTGTGTGTATCGAAACCTGGTTTCGAAACCATGAAACCGTAGCCAAGTCTACTTTCTAGTTTCTGCCACTGCTGCTGCCACTGCCACTTGTGTAGTGGACGCTACAGACCGCAAGTAAGCTGCCGGAAGTTCTGTCTTAGCACACACGTGGTCACCTGGAGCTCTAGTGTCTGCTGTCTCTGCTTTGCAGACATGTTCACATCATGACAACATACCGTTTTAAGGCCATAATACTACGCTGAAGGGTTATCGCTCAAGCTTCACCGTACTCCATTAACCTTCTATTTGGCACACACAGAAATCAAGCAAAGAAAAAAAAATTTAAGTCACTTGCAAGAGATGTTTAGGGAAATTTTAACAAATTTAATGATTGGTTTATTTATTTATTTTCATTAACTTTTGCTGTGAGTGAGATTCTGTGTCAGAAACGTGTTTTGGGTTACAATACGAGTGTAGTAACTTATGGACTGCTAGAACTCTGCTGCACGACACTATTTGTTGCAAAAGATAAGAAGGAGCACGTATAGTGTGCCGACGACGTGATGAGCGAGCGCGGGACATCCGACCGTTCCCAATGTCGCACGCCACCGCAGACCGTGGCACAACTCTAAACTCACATTCCAAAAGCTTCTGTCATCTTTTTATCTCAACTCCTTATCGTCCACGTTTCACTCCCATACAGTGCCACACTCCAGACAAATGCTTTCAGAAAGGACTTCGGAACATTTCGCTTCTTCAGAAACGCTTTTCTTCCCACGGCGATTCTGCATTTTATATCTTCTTTACGTCGGCCTTCAGAATTTACTTTCCTACCCAAATAACAAAATTCACCTACTACTTTTATTGTCTCATTACCTAACCTAATTCCCTCAGCATCGCCTGATTTTCTGACACTGCATTCCATTACCTTCGTTTTACTCTTGTTAATGTTCATCTTATCCTTTCAAGACACTGTCCATTCCGTTCAATTGCTCTTCCAGATCCTATGCGGTCTCTGACAGAATTACTATGTCATCGGCACACTGCAAATTTTTTATTTCTTCTCCCTGCACTTTAATGCCCTCTCCAAATTTCTCCTATCGTTCCTTCACTGCTTGCTCAATGTCCAGATTGAACAACATTGGGGAAAGACTACAACTCTGTCTCACTCCCTTCCCAACCTCTGCGTCCCTTTCTTGCCCTTCGACTCTAATAACCGCTGTCTGTTTTTTGTATAGGTTGAATATAACTCTTCGCCCCTATATTTTACCCCTGATACCTTCAGAATTTGGAAGAGTGTATTCCACTCGACATTTTCAAAAGTTTTCTCCAAATCGACAAACGCTAAAAACATAGATTTCCCTTTCCTTACCTTCTCTTCTAAGATAAGTCGTAATGTAAATATTGCCTCCAGTGTTCCTCCATGTTTCCTAAATCCAAACTGATCTTCGTCGACGTCGGATTCCACAAGTTTTTCCATTCGTCTGTAAATAATTCGTGTTAGTATTTTACAACGAGGAGTTATTAAACTGATAGTTCTGTAATTTTCACAATTGTTTGCACCTGCTTTCTTTGGAATTGGAATTACGATATTCTTTTTGAAGTCTGGGGGTATTTCCCCTGTCTCATACATCTTGCATACCAGGTGATACATTTTCTTTCATTACTGGCTCTCCTAACATGGGCAGTTCAGACGGAATATCATCTACTCCAGGCGCCTTGTTTCGACCCAAGTGCTTCAGCGCTCTGTCAAATTCTTCTCGCATTATCATATCTCCTATCTCATCTTCCTGCACTTGATGTTCCATTTCTAGAATACTGCCTTCAAGTTTATTTCCTTTGTTAGGCCCTCTATACATTCCTTCCACAGCTCAGCTTTCCCCTCTTTGCTTAGTACCGGTTTTCCGTCTGAGTTCTTGATATTCGTACAGCTGATTTTCATGTCTCCAAATATCTCCTTTATTTCCCCTAGTTATGCATTCTTCTACGGTTCTGCATTTGTCCTGTAGCCACTCCTGCTTAGCCAGTCTGCACTTCCTGTCAATCTCATTTTTCAAACGTTTGTACTCCCTTTTCCCCGTTTTACTTGCTGAATTTTTATATTTTCTCCTCTCTTCAATTAAATTAAGTATAACCTGTGTTATCCAGGGATTTCTATTAGGTCTTGTCGTTCTCCTATATGGTTCTCTGTTGCCTTCACTACCCTATCTCTCAAGCTACCCATTCTTCTTTTACTGTATTACTTTCCCCCATTTCAGCCAATCCTTGCCTAATGCTCCCTCTGAACCTAGCAACCACCCATGGTTCCTTCAATTTGTCCATGTTCCATCTCCTAACTTTTCTACCTTTGTACAGTCTCTTAAGTTTTAATCTGCAGCCGGCCGCGGTGGCCGAGGGGACTGAGGCGCTTCAGTCACGGTCTGCACGGCCACTACGGTCGAGGGTTCGAATCCCCTCTCGGGAATGGATATTTGTGCCGTCCTTAGTCTTAGCTAGTTCATAAGTAGTTTGTAAGCTTAGGGACTGATGACCCCGTAGTTAAGTCCCATAAGTGCTACAAACATTTGAACATTTGAAATTTTTAATCTGCAGTTCATAACCAACAAGTTATGGTCAGAGTTATGATCGACTCAACATTGTCAAAAGCTTTCTCCTGATCCACACATGCTACAAGTGTAGGTTTCTCTTTCCTTTATCTACTAAGATAAGTCGTAATGTGAGTACTACATTTCTACTAAATCCAAATTGATCTCCCCCAAGGTCGGATTCCACCAGTTCTTCCATTCGCCTGTAAATCGTGTTAGTATTTTGCAACCATGACTTATTTAAACTGTTAATTGTGTAATTTACAAAACTGTCTGCACAAATGGCTTGGACAAAGAACTATGATGGTGCAATACCAGCCTTGGCGACTTTTATATACAAGTTTTATTTATACATCGGTAACCCTGTGCGCTGTCGTATCGCTGTGTGGCGGTGCAGTAGCGAGGTCGCGGAAGTTCCCTCGCAGATTCGTGACCGCCACGTTAGACTCCGATGTTGTTGACTCACTGTGAGCGAACGGAGGCGGAAGCGGTAGGCGTTAAATGGTGCGGGTAATTTCGGCTCGCTCAGGTGGCGCGGGTAATGATGTCGGTTCCGCCCGATGTGCCGCCGATACAGTTACTCCAAAAGGCATTCCTCTGATGCATGATTGTAAGTGGGAAGTGGGAAAGCTGGTAGAAGCCGACCTCGGGGAAGATCAGTTTCGGTTCAGCAGAAATGTAGGAACACGGGAGGCAATACTCACTTCACGGCTTATCTTAGAAGTCAGGTTAAGAAAAGGCAAACCTACGTATCTAGCTTTAGTAGATTTGGAGAACGCTCTTGACAATGTCGATTGGAATAAACTATTTCCAAGTTCTGAAGCAAGCAGGAGTAAAATATAGGCGGCGTAAGTTTATTTACAACTTGTACAAAAACCAGACAGCAGTTATGAAACTTCCTGGCAGATTAAAATTGTATGCCGGAACCGGCACTCGAACCTGGGACCTTTGCCTTTCGCGGGCAAGCGCTATACCTACTGAGCTACCCCGACACGACTCACGATGCCGTCTCACAACTTTACTTCCGCCAGTACCTCGCCTCCTACTTTCCAAAGTTGTGAGTCTGCATCGTGAGTCGTGTCGGGGTAGCTCAGTCGGTAGAGCGCTTGCCCACGAAAGGCAAAGGACCCGGGTTCGAGTCCCGGTTCCAGCACACAATTTTAATCTGCCAGGAAGTTTCATATCAGCGCACACTCCGCAGCAGAGTGAAAACTTTCATTCTGCATACAGCAGTCGTCAGAGTTGAAGAGCATGAAAGGGATGCAGTGGTTGGGAATGGAGTAAGACAGTGTTGTAGCCTTTCTCCAATTTGTACATTGAGCAAGCTGTAAAAGAAAGCAAGGAGAAATTTGGAAAAGGAATTAAAGTTCAGGGAGAAGAAATAAAAACACTGCGTTTTGCCGACGACATAGTAATTCTGTGAGGTACAGCAAAGGATCTGGAAGAGCAATTGAACGGAATGGACAGTGTGCTGAAAGGTGCATATAAGATGAACATTAACAAGAGCAAAACTAGGGTAATGGAGTGCAGTGTAAGAAAATCAGGCGATGCTGAATCAATTAAATTGGGTAACGAAACAATAAAGGAGGTAGATGAGTTTTGTTACTTGGGTAGCAAAACAACAAATGATGGTCGCAGTACAGAGGATATAAAATGCAGAATGGCAATGGGTAGAAAAGCGTTCTTGAAAAAGAGAAATTTGTTAACATCGAATATTGATTTAAGCCTAAGGAAGTCCTTTCTGAAGGCATTTGTATGGAGTGTTGCCTTGTATGGGAGTGAAACATGGCCGATAAACAGTGCGGACAGAAAGAGGATAGAGGCTTTTGAAATATAGTGCTACAGAAGAATGCTGAAGATTAGGTGGGTGGATCGCGTAACTAATGATGAGGTACTGAACAGAATTGGAGAGAAAAGAAATTTCTGGTATACCTTGACTAAAAGAAGGGATAGATTGGTAGGACACATTCTTAGACATCAAGGAATCGTGAATTTAGCGTTGGAGGGAAGTGTGTGGGGTAAAAATCGCAGAGGAAGACCAAGAGATGGATACAGTAAGCAGATTCAGACAGATGTAGGTGATATGGAGTTGAAGAGGCTTGCTCAGGATAGAGTAGGGTGGAGTACTGCATCAAACTAGTCTCCGGACTGAAGACCACAGCAACATCGACAACTACAAACAACATGATTGTAAGTTTAAAGTTGTATAAAGAGTGGAAAACTGGCAGACTGAAATAAATTAGCGACAAGGAAGTCTACATTTATCAGTAAAATTGAGAATGCATTAGAGATACTCAGATCATCATCATCATCATCATCATCATCATGATCATTAGAGACTGATTATGCTTTTCAGCGTTGAGTCTGGAGCATAGTCACCATAGTAAAATTCCTCAATGATTCCCTTTTCAGTGCCAACATCGATGCCTCGTTTGATGTTGAGCCTTTTACTTCAAAATCATTCTTGACCGAATACAACTACTTTTTCTTTGGTCTACCTCGACTCCCCTTACTCTCTGCTGCCGATTCCATGAGTCTCTTAGACCGGTATTACAAAACGTATAGCAGTCAACAATCCGAAGATTGGTTTGAACAGCACAGTGCTTTACTAGGCATGGTCCTGTTTGGAGGTGGTATGCCGTTGCCTTCCTCCGACCTTGGAACTGACTTACCCAGCCAGTTATAGGGGGACCTACTCGATATTTTTCACATTAGCATCACTGCCAGAGGTGAAAGACCGGTATTACACTATCAAATTATTGGACAAAGAATTGGACGAAAAAATTGAATGAAATAGTGGTCCGCAGACTGGTTTGATGCAGCTCTCCACGCTACCCTGTCCTGTACAAGTCTCTTCATCTGAGAATACGTTCGGCAACCTACATCCTTTTGAATCTGCTTACTATATTCGTCCCTCGGTCTCCCTCTACGATTTTTACCCCACACGCTTCCTTCTAATGCTAAGTTGACAATTCCTTGATGACTCAGGATGTGGCCTACCAATCTATCCCATCTCTTTGTCAGCACATACCATAAACTCCTTTTCTCCCCAATTCGGTTAAGCACCTCCTCATTAGTTACGTGATCTACCCATCTAATTTTCATCATTCGTGTGTAGCACCACATTTCAAAAGCTTCTATCATCTTTTTATCTGAACTCCTTATCGTCCACGTTTCACTCCCGTACAATGCTGCAGTCCAGACAAATGCTTTCAGAAAGGTCTTCCTAACATTTAAATTAATATTCGATGTCAACAAATTTCGCCTCTTCAAAAACGCTTTTCTTCCCATAGCCATTCTGTTATCATGCAATATTTTCTCGAATTTGCTTCAAAATGGCGGTGTTACGCTCAGCTGTTGTTTATACTACAGTTGCGTTGTGTACTTGGATGAAACCGTGGGTGTGACGGCGAGATAAATAAAAATTTTCTACGGTAAGGAGATGATTTCTTTTTTATGTCATTGGCAGTACAGCCGGGCTGTAATTCACTGCGAATTATTTTGTAGGTCTCCATTCTTCAAAATTTGCTACAGAGTGACAGAAAAGGCCGACGAAAACAGTGTCTCTTACACTTACAAGACGCATTTGTTGTCTGTGTGTTCTCTTATTACTCAATATCCAGACTACCAAATAACGTGAAATTTGGTACACGTACACAAAATTACACGGGGAAGGTTCTTAAATAGGTTTCATTCCATTTTTTGGAAAAAACAACCGCAAAATTTGAGAAAAATGAAACTGCGTTTTCAACGTGTCCGTGTAAATCTATATCTTCGCACTGACCTTGATAAAATTTTGCACAATTGACCTTCAAAACAAGAGGAAGGGCACTGTCTACATAAAATTTCGTTCAGTGCATAGTGGAGGGTAGTTATGGATTTCGCCAAAATCCACAGTTTTGCTCCGATCTTGATGAAATTTTGTACACTTGACCTTGAAAACAAGATGAAGGTTACTGCTACATAAAAGTTTCGTTCGGTGCATGGGGGAGAGTACTTTACATACAGACTTCGATTGCAATCTCTATACATATAAAACTCATTTGTTGTCTGTTTCCTTATAACTCAAGATGCAGAAAACCAAATAACGTGAAATTTGGCACATGTACACAAAATTACATGGGGAAGGTTCTTAAATAGGTTTCGTTGCATCCCAATCTCAATCTGGCCATGCGCCTGTTCTAAGGCGCGATAATGAAGCCTTCATCCCAAAAAAAAAAAAAAAAAAAAAAAAAAAAATGAAATCATGCAAGTTGGTATTTGAGAGTGATTTTGAATATTTTTGTGGTGATGAGGATGTAAGTGAAAGTGATGGCCATACATGTGTAGGATGGACCTCCCCTTCAGCAGTCAACCATGCGTCTCAAAATGTTCAAATTTTTGTACAACTTATGGGACTTAACTACGGGGTCATCATGCTTCTCTCATGGACAGTTGTACGTGGCCTGTTCCAGAGTGGACAAAGACGAAAATCTTTCTGTACAAACTCCAAATGGAACTGTCAAAAATGTTGTTTATCACATTGCTTTAACATAAATGTATCCTTTTATTACTTGCAAATAAACGGTTTTGTACGCTTCTGCAGAAAACCTTATTTTAAACCCGGACAAAGCCGGTAGTTGCAGCTAGTATACGAATAAGATTGTAAGTTGATAAAGCACGTTTCATTAAGTGACGGTTTTAAATGGAAAATGTCAGCACTGACAAAGAGGAAAATCTAAGTTGTTTATTTGGTAATTACCAGTGTGAGAGGGAAACATAGCTGACAAAGTAAATAGGCTCTATGTATTTCCTTTCAAAAATTGTCTGACGTATTTATATGTTCATATTTTCGCTTTCAAACAGATGTCGATGTTGTTGGAAAGGGAGTAAGACAGGGTTGTAGCCTTTCCCCAATGTTGTTCAATTTGTACATTGAGCAAGCTATAAAGGAAAGTAAGGAGAAATTTGGAGAAGGAATTAAAGTTCAGGGTGAAGAATTAAAAACATTGCGTTTTCCCGACGCCATAGTAATTCTGTCAGATACAGCAAAGGACCTCGAAGAGCAACTGAACAGAATTGACAGTGTGCTGAAAGGTGCATATAAGATGAACATTAACAAGAGCAAAACTAGGGTAATGGAGTGCAGTGTAAGAAAATCAGGTGATGCTGAAGGAATTAGATTGGGAAACGAAGCAATAAAGGAGGTAGATGAGTTTTGTTAGTTGGGCAGTAAAATAACAAATGATGGTCGCAGTACAGAAGATATAAAATGCAGGATGGCTATGGGTAGAAAGGCTTTTTTGAAAAAGAGAAATTTGTTAACATCGAATATTGATTTAAGCCTAAGGAAGTCTTTTCTGAAGGCATTTGTATGGAGTGTTGCCTTGTATGGGAGTGAGACATGGACGATAAGCAGTGTGGACAGAAAGAGGATTGAGGCTTTTGAAATGTGGTGCTACAGAAGAATGCTGAAGATTAGGTGGGTGGATCGCGTAACTAATGAGGAGGTACTGAGCAGAATTGGGGAGGAAAGGAATTTCTGGCATACCTTGACTAAAAGAAGGGATAGATTGGTAGGACACATTCTTAGACATCAAGGAATTGTGAATTTAGCGTTGGAGGGAAGTGTGTGGGGTAAAAATCGCAGAGGGAGACCAAGAGACGCGTATAGTAAGCAGATTCAAGTGGGTGTGGGTTGTCGTTCTTATGAGGAGATGAAGAGGCTTGCTCAGGATAGAGTAGGGTGGAGAGCTGCATCAAACCAGTCTCTGGACTGAAGACCACAACACACACAAGGTTTAGGGATGTTACTTCTTCAATTCCGATAGTATATTATGACTGTTTACATCACGGGTTGTAACTCATAACCTAACTTTCACCGGAGGGTATTGGGCTAAGCGAACTGACGTGACGGGTACTGTGAATTGGCGTTCTCGCCTGTTATGCAACGCCCCATCCGATTTATACATTCGCATCAGTTTTGTTGTTGCTGGAAAACTCTACACAAACTTGCAACTTTTAGTGAAGTTTATGAATTCGAACGTTATGTCCAACGAGCTCTATAAACTACACAGAGAGGCTATCTCTGGGTGAACAGCGCTCCTTGTGGCAGCAACCAGCAACTGTGGCAGCCATTTTTTCCGTCTAGTGCACCGAATACGAAACTTAGACCGACGCTATTTACGTGTTTTGGTTTCACATTTTATGTGTCCTAGTAAGCTTGAAAGGTTATTTATTAAGCTGAAACCGTGCCAAGTATATGCGCAGCATATAACTGTACGAATCACAGTAATGAGACTGTTGGAACATCGTATTTTCAGTTGGTATTCCTATGTTTTCGTTTCTAATATTTCGTGTACTAGTCTTTTGTCCTACCACATTTCTGTATACAATAGTCCTACTGTTACTAAAGTAAGCTGTAATTACATTTTTCAGTTTTCCTTTGAAAAATGAGGAACTTACAGAACGATGGTTAGCCAGTATGAGGCGAGATAAGTGGAAACCTACTGCATACAGTTACATCTGCTCATCGTATTTTGAGGAGAAATCATGAATACAACAAATGATACAGAGCGGCTTCTGGCTAATGCGATTCCGAGTATATTTCCGTTCCCTGGACATCTTCAAACAACAAAAACACCAGCAAGGAGATCGGGGAAAAAAGTCAGATAGCTGAATCGGCTTCATTTAAAGATATGTCATGTAGCCAAGCAGGGGAGTTGGAAAGTCTTTTATTACTTAATGCAAATCATGATTTAAGTCATTCAGAGAGCAGTAGGCGTATCCAGTTTGACCATCACTGTGTGTCAGTATACGAAAGGCTGACATTATATTCCCAAAAAGTAGTTGAATATATTTCTGGAAGCATCATTAGGCAAGTATTTAGACTTCTTGGAAGTTCCCCTAGCTCCTAAAAATGACAGTAAAACAAGATTAATCGTATTAAAGGGTATAAAAGACAGTCTGTTTAATCCCTCTAAAGATAAAACTTTTCGAAGTGGCAGAAAGGGTTCTGAGGAATCATGAAACGTCATTACAGAAGAAAATTCTTTTGCGAATGTATGTAGATGTATTTAGAATGTTGGGAAACAGAATGGTATCCTCGGATGTTTTGGAGGAATCTCATTACTCCAGCCTAATAAAGCTGTTATTAAAACATTACTTCAGTTGTAGACTACATCATTTATGTAAAGCCAAATCTGCGGAGGAAGAAGGTAAGCAGATTAGGCAAATGTTCACGAAATTAGAATATTGTTTAAAGGACAGTGAAAAGGCATGGTTTTGTATGAATGAGACGATGTTTAGCCTATCCAGTGTATGTGACATTTGTAATTGAACTTTCCGATTTGTCTACCACACACTTTATCATTTACCCTTTATCCGTGTAAGCTCGGCTATAACAGTAACAGTAAGCAGGTAGAGAATGGTTTGTTAAGTCATTGCACAAAGTGAAAGTGAGATGATTCAGTGCTGTAGCAGACGACTGGTTACGCCTACGTGACGTCGTAAAACATGGCGGCCGAGCTTTCAATTTGCTTCAAGTATGGCAGCACCTTAGCCAGTCTGTGTTGTTTATATAGGGCGTTGGTTATGTCCGATATGTAACCTCCAAATAAAACAGCTGTAGTGGCAACGAGGCTGTACTACTACTACTACTACTAGCGCTCCGAGCGGCCACATTTCTCACTGCAGGAAACACAAGACCAGTGATTTCTTTGATCAAATCCAAGCCGAGGTCGTAGATGTGATGAAATATTTGACGACATTCCCATTACACTACGTCCAATGTTTCTTTGTCCAATAATTTGAAAGAGTAATAACGGCCTTAGGTAACCTTGCTTCTCCCATGCGTGTAACATGTCCCCACCATCTCAGGCTGTTCGCTATAACTGCTTCATCTATGGTGTTCATTCCCAGTTTTTCCTTTATTTTCTCATTATGGACACCCTCCTGCCATTGTTCCCATCTATTACTACCTCCAATCATTCTTGCTACTTCCACGTCTGTAACCTCCCGATAGGGAATTTCCTGTCAGAGAGGACACAGTTCGTAGTAATCGATGGTAAGGCATCGACTAAAACAGAGGTGGATCGGGCGTCCCACAGGGTAGTGTTATTGGTCCTCTGCTGTTCCTTATTTACATAAACGATTTAGGGGAAAATCTAAGTAGTTCTCTTAGGTTTCCAGATGACGCCGTCATTTACCGTCTAGTAAAATCATCTGAAGATCAAAACCATCTACAGAACGATCTGAACAAGATATCACTATGGTATAAAAGTTCGCAATTGACTCTAAATAAGGAGAAGTGTTCGATCGTCGACATCAGTACGAAAAGAAATCCGTTAAACTTTGTTTTCATGATAAATCAATCGAATGAGAAGGCCTTAAACTCCACAAAATACCTAGGAATTACTATTAGTTCTGATTTAAACTGGAAAGATAATGTAGTGAGTAAAGCGAAACAGAGACTGCGTTTTATTGGCAAAACCCTTAAAACATGCAACAGAACTACAAAAGAAACTGCATACACTACGCTTGTCCGTCCATTTTTGGAGTGTTGCAGCCCAGTGTGGGATCCTTATCAGGTGGGTTTGACGGAGGACATCGAAAGAGTCCAAAAAGGGCAGCTCATTTCGTATTGTCACGAAACAGGGGAGACAGCGTCATGGAAATGATACAGGATCTGGGATGGGAATCATTACAACAACGGCGCTTATCGCTGCGGCGTGGGCTACTTGCGAAACTCCAAACGCCAACATTGTCCTCCGAATGCGAAAATATATTGTTGACTCCCACTTACATAGGTAGAAATGATCATCGGAATAAAATACGAGAAATCAGAGCTCGAACGGAGAGATTCAGGTGTTCTTTCTTCCCGCGCGCTATTCGAGAATGGAAATGGGAGATAAATACTATAATGGTGGTTCGATGAACCCTCTGCAAGGCACTTAAATGTGATTTGCAGAGTATCCTATGTAGATGTAGATGAACCAGCTTTCACTCCCACACAACAAAGTCGGTCGAAAGATAGAGCGGTGCATTGCTAACTTAGTCTTGGTACTTACTTCCTTCTTGCAGAAGAGAGTAGATCTTAGCTGAGCACTCACTGCATTAGCTTGGCTACTCCTCGATTCCAGCTTTTTCGCTATGTTGCCATCCTGTGAGAAAATACATCCCAGGTACTTGAAACTGTCTACCTGTTCTAACTTTGTTCCTCCTATTTGGCACTCAATCTGTTTGAATCTCTTTCCCACAGACATTACTTTTGTTTTGGAGATGCTGATTTTCATATCGTCATCCTTACACCTCTGATCGAGCTCTGAAGTATTAGTTTGCAACCTTTCAATCGAATCTGCCATCACAACTAAGTCATCCGCATATGCAAGACTGCTTATTTTGTTTTCATCTATTTTAATCCCGCCCTGCCAGTCTACTGTTTTCAACCTATGATCCATGAATAGTATGAACAACAGTGGTGACAGCTTACAGCCTTGTCTTACCCCTGAAACTACCCTGAACCATGAGCTTAATTTGCCATCTACTCTAACTGCTGCCTGACAGTCTACGTAAAGCCCTTTAATTGTCTGCAGAAGTTTGCCTCCTATACCATAATCTTGTAGAACTGACAGTAGCTTCCTCCTAGGAACACGGTCATAAGCCTTTCCCAGATCTATAAAACATAGATACAATTCCCTGTTCCACTCGTAGCACTTTTCCATTACCTGCCGTAAGCTAAAGATCTGGTCCTGACAGCCTCTAAGAGGCCTAAACCTACACTGATTTTCATCTAACTTGTCCTCCATTAATACTCGCATTCTCCTTTCAACAATACCTGAGAATATTTTGCCCACAATACTAATTAAAAAGATACCTCAATAGTTGTTACAATATTTTCAGTTTCCATGTTTGAAAAGTAAGACGCAAAATAAGTATTCGTTTACTGTACTGAATAAAGTTGAAAGGTTTGTTAAGCTTAAGGGACTTAACTTCGGGGTGTTTAGTTCCTAAACTTACAAACTTCTTATAAGCCAACTTATACTAAAGACAGCGCAAACATCCATGCCCGAGGGGGGATTCGCACCCCCGACGGGGAACGGCCTCGCGCACCGTAGCATAGCCCCGCAATTCTCTCCGTCGCGACTGACAGTACTGAAAATCTCACTTTTCATATAGAATGTTATTGTTAGTAAGGCATCCTTTGGTCATTATAATTGCTTGCATTCTTCTTCTTAGCTGCGCGGGAGTAGCCGAGCGGTCTGGAGCGCCACGTTGAGGATCCCACGTCGGAGGTTCGAATCCTCCATCGGGCATGGATGTTAAGTTTAGGAACTGGTGACCCCGCAATCAAGTCCCATAAGTTTAACAAACATTTGAACATCTTATTGTCATGGATTTCACCAGAGATTCTGTTGTTTTCACCGTGATTTTCCTCCTTTCCTCCTGTAGAGCGGTCTGTAGACAATTTCTACTGGTTATCTATCGAATCCTGTTGTTTTTGTCGAGTAAATGTCACAAATTATCGATAGTGTTAATGTCTGGGGATTCCGGTGCTGTCTGTATCCAGTAGCGCGTGTTATACAACAGTCTGTATCTAGAGCCGTGTGCTTTGCATCTTTATCTCGTGTCAAACTATAATCCCTATTAAGACCCTTATGATTTACACTATCGAGTAGATGTGTTTTTAGGATATTTATGAAGATGTATGCCCTTCCTTTTACTACGGTGTACCGCAGGTCTCTAGAAGAGCTCAGTGTTTCAAAAGATTGGCAAATGGCGCAGGTAATCCCCGTTTTCAAGAAGGGACGTCGAAAAAATGTGCAGAACTGTAGGCCTATATCTCTAACGTCGGTCAGTTGTAGATTTTTTGGAAAAAATGTTCAAATGTTTGTTAAGTTTAAGGGACTTAACTGCCGGGTCATCAGTCCCTAAACTTACAAACTACTTATGAAATACCTTATACTAAACACGACACAAACATCTATGTCCGAGGGGGGATTCGAACCACCGACCGTAGCGGCTGTGCAGACCGTGACTGGCGCGCCGCATACCGCTCGACCAGTGCGGTCGGCAGAATTTTGGAACACGTATTATGTTACGAGTATAATGACATTGCTGGAGACTACAAATGTGTTCTGTAGGAATCAGCATGGGTTTAGGAAAAGGTGATCGTGTGAAACCCAGCTCGCGCTATTCGTCCACGAGACTCAGAGGGCGATAGACGTGGGTTCTCAGGTAGATGCTGTGTTTCTCGACTTCCTCAAGGCGTTTCATACAGTTCCCCACAAACGTTTAATGAACAAAGTAAGAGCATATGGTCTATCAGACCAACTGTGTGATTGGATTGAGGAGTTCCTAGATAACAGAATGCAGCAGGTCATTCTCAATGGAGAGAAGTCTTCCGAAGTAAGAGTTATGTCAGGTGTGCCACAGGGAAGTGTCGTGGGTCCGTTGCTGTTCACGATATATATAAATGACCTTGAGGATAACATCGGAAGTTCACTCAGGCTTTTTGCGGATGATGCTGTAGTATATAGAGAGTTTGTAACAATGGAAAATTGTACTGAAATGCAGGAGGATCTGCATCGAATTGACGCATGGTGCAGGGAGTGGCAATTAAAGCTCAATGTAGACAAGTGTAATGTGCTGTGAATATATATATATAAAGAAAGATTCTGTAGCATTTAGCCACACTATAGCAGGTCAGCAACTGGAACCAGATAATTCCATAAATTATCTGGGAGTAGTCATTAGGAGGGATTTAAAATGGAACGACCATATAAAATCAATCGTCGGTAAAGCAGATGCCAGACTTAGATTCATTGCGAGAATTCTAAGGAAATGCAGTCCTAAAACAAAGGAAGTAGGTTACAGTACACTTGTTCGCCCACTGCTCGAATACTGCTCACCGGTGTGGGATCCATACCAGGTGGGATTGATAGAGGAAGTGGAGAAGATCCAACGGAGAGCAGCGCGTTTCGTTACAGAATCATTTGGTAATCGTGAAAGCGTTACGGAGATGATCGATAAACTCCAGTGGAAGACTCTGCAAGAGAGACGCTCTGTCGCTCGGTACGAGCTTTTGTCGAAGTTTCCAGAAGATACCTTTACCGAGGAGTCTAGCAGTGTATTGCTCCCTCCTACGTGTATCGCGCGAAGAGACCGTGAGGATAAAATGAGAGAGATTAGAGCCCACACAGAGGCATACCGACAATCCTCCTTTCCGCGAACAACACGTGAGTGGAAAAATCTAAGTAGCTCTCTTAGGTTGTTTGTAGATGACGCCGTCATTTAGCGTCTAGTAAAATCATCTAAAGATCAAAACCAACTGCAGAACGATCTGAATATTACTATGGAGTAAAAATTGGCAATTGACTCTTAATAATGAGCAGTGTGAAGTCGTCCACATGAGAACGGAAAGAAATCCGTTGAACTTTGTTTACAAGATAAATCAATCAAAAGTGAAGGCCGTAAAGTCCACGAAATACGTAGGAATTGCTATTACTTCAGACAAGAACACGTAGGTAATGTCGTGGGAAAGGCGAACCAGAGACTGCGTTTTATTGGCAAAACCCTTAAAAGATGCAACAGAACTACTAAAGAAACTGCATACACTGCGCTTGTCCGTCCATTTTTGGAGTATTGCTGTGCAGTGTGGGATCCTTATCAGGTGGGTTTGACGGAGGACATCGAAAGAGTCCAAAGAAGGGCAGCTCGTTTCGTATTGTCACGATACAGGGGAGACAGCGTTACGGAAATGATACAGGATCTGGGATGGGAATCATTACAACAACGGTATTTATCGCTGCGGCGTGGGCTACTTACGACACTCCAATCGCCAACATTCTCCTCCGAATGCGAAAGTATATTGTTGACTCCCAGTTATATAGGTAGAGATGATCATCAGAATAAAATACGAGAAATCAGAGCTGGAACAGACAGATTCAGGTGTTCTTTCTTCCCGCGCGCTATTCGAGAATGGAATGGGAGATGAATAGTATAACGGTGGTTCGATGAACCCTCTGCCAGACACTTAAATGTGATTTGCAGAGTGTGAAATGTTTTTATAGTCTATGGGACTTAACTACGGGGTCATCAGTCCCTAAACTTAGAAACTACCTATGAACTACTTACGAACTAGGACGGCACAAATATCCATGCCCGAGGCGGGATTCGAACTCCCGACCGCAGTGGCCGTGCAGACCGTGACTGGAGCGCCTCAGTCCCCGCGGCCACCTGCAGAGTATCCCACGCAGATGTAGAATAGGAGGGAAATTCGATAGTGGTAGTGAAGGTACCCTCCGCCTCACACCGTCGGGTGGCTTGCGGAGTTAGGATGCATAGCGGTCTGCGGCGCTGCAGTCACAGTCTGCACGGCCACTGCGGTAGCGGATTCGAATCCCCCCCCCCCCCCCCGTCGGGCAAGGATGTTTGTGTCGTCTTTAGTATAAGGTAGTTCATAAGTAGTTTGTAAGTTTAGGGACTGATGACCCCGCAGTTAAGTGCCTTAAGCGTAACAAACATTTGAATATTTTTCCAAAAATTTACAACTAACCGACGTTAGACATATAGGCCTATAGTTCTGCACATTTTTGCAAAGCATACGACTCTAGATAGAGACTGCTGTATAACACGCGCTACTGGATACAGACAGCACCGGAATCCGCAGACATTAACACTATCGAGAATTTGTGACATTTGCTCGACAAAAACAACAGGATTCGATAGATAACCAGTAGATATTGTCTACAGACCGCTCTACAGGAGGAAATCTGCAACGTGGCGCTCCCGTGTCAAATTATAATCCCCACTAAGACCCTTATGATTTACACTATCGAGTAGATGTGTTTTTAGGATGTTTATGAAGATGAATGCCCTTCCTTTTACAACGGCGTACCGCAGGTCTCTAGAAGGTGTCCGGACACTTGCCACGGCGGACATTTGCCACACTGTTATCCCCTCTTCCTAATCCTCGTCCCTCCCGTCCCGAAATTCCGTGGACGGTATCCAGTCACCTGCAGTTCCTACTGTAACAATCAGTATCGAAGTTATTACAACGACCAAGGGCAGGCCTTTGCCTATTACAATGGTTACGAGTATAAAAAATAGAGAGAATCAAAGGAAAGTGTCCTTACATCGATGTGCTTACTCCGAAAATAGGATCATTGCAAGGGAAAGCTGCTTTCGAACGACGGAGAACTATTGAGCGTATTAGAACATCCGAGAGAACCACCTGACGACGCAACCTTTATTAGTTGTATGAATAAAAAGAGTGTTTCAAGTCTCAGTATCCCTAAATAGCTTAATGATGAAACTATCTGGTGCCGTTTCGGTTTACTAGTGTTTAATCAATAAGCAGCCAAACTTGACTAAACGAAGCAAAAATATTAAACATCACTGAAATGATCGTCCTGCAACCAGAGTTTACCGTTACATCTACCGCTTTTCAATTACCAATTTATTATTTGGGTAAGAGCATCTACGGTTAACTCGTTACGAGAATGTTTTTCAAATCTGCTACAACTACGGCCATACTATTAAATAATAGTGACTTCTAAAATAATCTCGCCGCAAGAGAGTAAATACATAAGTGTATCTTTCTTCTTTCCTTTTTTTCTTTTTCTATTTTGCAGTTGTAGCAATTAATATATGTATATACAAATGCAGTGTTCAAACTTGAATGATCAGCGAACGTTCGAATTATCTTCATATCGTTCCTTTCGTGTTCCTTCCATGTCGATGGACTGTTTCTATCGCAATCAGTAAGTGTGGAAGCAAGCTACTGTACAGACGGAAGGAGAATGTATCCATATTTGTGGCCTGAAGAACTAACTATACACTGACAAACACAACAGTATTGCTTTCGTTTTCCAAAAGTTATAAATATTTCGATTTCAAGATATTGGAAAGAAGTTGTACATTTCGGCGAGATGTCGAATATCTCTTTCGTATTGGCTGTATCGAGTAAGATCGGAGACGGAGGTTTGGAAGCAAACAGTGGCAGTACGGGGAAGGCGTCCCTTGCCTGAGGGGTCGCTAATCCGACTACCTGACGAAGGGTCAGGTGTGGCAAGTGTCCGGCGTGGCAAGTGACCGGCATTCCTCTAGAAGAGCGCAGCGTTTCAAAAGACGGCCTCGCGCATCGTAGCATAGTCCCTCACTGTTCTCCGCCGCGGCCTACAGTACTGAAAATCTGACTTTCAATATAGAATGTTATTGTTAGTATGGTGTCCTTTGCTCATTATAGTTGCTTGCATTCTTCTTGTTAGCCGCGCGGGAGTAACCGAGATAATGATGCAAGGCGGCTGCGGCTGCGGCTGTGGGTGTAGTAGAGGAGTCGAGGCGCGACCGCAGCTCTGCGCCTGCGCCGGAAGCCGGCCAGCTGTGGCGGGGCGCTGGAGACTGGAGAGGCGGCGCACAGGCTCCAGCTCCAGCTCCAGCTCCAGCGGGGACGTGGCAACCGCGCACCTGCCGCCACCTCACCTCACCTCCGCGCCGACACCACACCACAACACACTAGAGGTGCCATTTTTCGATAACACGGATTTCCGTGAACGCTACTTCTGAATCACCGTCATTCTTAATCGCGATTAATCACGGTTAGAATCGCTGTTTGACAAGTGTATCTACATCTACATAGATACTCTGCAAGTCACATTTAAGTGCCTGGCAGAGGGTTCATTAACCACTTTCCTAACTTTTCTCTACCGTTCCATTCTCTAACAGCGCGCAGGAAGAAAGAACACCTAAATCGTTCCGTTTTCGATCTGTTTTCTCTTATTTTATTGAGATGCTCATGTCTCCCTAAGTAGTTGTGTGCTAGCAAAATATTTTCACATTCAGAAGTAAAAGTCGGTGATTGAAACTTCGCAAACAGATCACGCTGCAATGAATAAGTCTTTCTTTTAATGATTTCCACCCCAATTCGTGCAACATTTCCGTGACGCTCCCCCCCCCCCCCGTAACGTGATAAAACAAAACGAGCTGCCCTTCTGTGAACCTTCTCAATATCTTCCGTCAGTCCCACCTGGTGAGGGTCCCACACTGGGCAACAGTACTCCAGGAGAGGACGCACAAGTGTGATGTAGGCAGTCTCTTTGGTGGAGCTGGTGCATCTTCGAAGCGTTCTGCCGATGAAACGTAACCTTTGGTTCGCCTTCCCCACAATATTTTCTATGTGTTCTCTCCAGTCAAAGTTATTCGTAATTGTAACTCCTACGTATTTGGTAGAATCTACGACCTTAAGGTTTGACTGATTTATCGCGTAATTGAAGTTCAGTGGATTTCTTTTAGTGGTCATGTGGTACTTCACACTTATCTTTATTTAGTGTTATTCCAATTTTCGCAACAAGTAGAAATTTTGTCTAAATCGCTTTGCAGTTGCTATTGATCCTCTGTTGACTTCACTAACCGATAAACGACAGCATCATCCGCGAACAGTCTAAGGGAGCTATTCAGATTGTCTCCTAAATCGTTTATAAACACGAGGAAGAGTAGGGGACCTATAACGCTTCCCTGTGGAACGCCAGATAGCACTTCTGTTTTACTCGATGACTTACCGTCAGTTACAACGAACTGTGTCCTTTCTGATAGGAAAGCGTGAATCCAATCGCATAATTGGGAAGATATTCCATAAGCACGCAATTTCATAAGAAGCCGCTTGTGGGGTACAGTGTCAAAAGCCTTCCTGAAATCCAGAAATATGGAATCGATTTGAGATCCCTTGTCGATGGCACTTAACACTTCATGTGAATAAAGGGCAAGCTGTGTTTCGCAAGAGCGATACTTTCTAAATCCGTGTTGACTATTGGTTAATAGGTCATTCTCTTCGAGGTAGTTCATAATATTCGAACAAAGTATATGTTCCAAAATCCTACTGCAAATCGACGTCAATGAGATTGGCCTGTAATTTTGGGGATCACTCCATGATATGTGCTCTTCGCGCTATTCCGTGATTTCTGCCCTTTCCGCTACATCTACATATATACTCCGCAATACACCGTAAGGTGCGTGGCGGAGGGTACACTGTACCACTACTAGGCATTTCCTTTCCTATTCCACTCCCAAATTGAACGAGGAAAATAAGAATGCCTATATGCCTCCGTACGAGCCCTAATTTCTCTTATCTTGTCTTTGTGATCTTTACGCGAAATGTATGTAGGCGGCAGCAAGATCGTACTACACTCAGCTTCAAATTCCGGCCCTCTAAATTTACTTAACAGAAATTCACGAAAAGAACGTCGTCTTTCTTCCAGCGATCCCCAATTGAGTTGCCGGAGCATTTCCGTGACACTCGCGCATTGGTCGAACCTACCGGTAACAAATCTAGCTGCTCGCCTCTGAACCGCCTCTATGTCTTCCTTCAAACCGATCTGCTGCGGGTCCCAAATACTTGAGCAATACTCAAGACGTGGTCGTACAAGCGTTTTATACGCGGTCTCCTTTACAGATGAAGTACATCTTCCCAAAATCCTCCCAATAAACCAAAGTTGGCTGTCCGCCTTACTCACAACTGTCCTTACATATTCGTTCCATTTCATATCGCTCTGCAATGTTACGCCTAGATATTTCAACGACGCGACACCATCAAGAAGCTCACTACTAGTGCTGTATTCGAACATTATGGGATTGTTTTTTCTACTCATGCGCATCACCTTACATTTTTCTACATTGAGAGCTAGCTGCCATTCTTCGCACCAACTAGAAATTTTGTCTAAGTCATCCTGTATGCTATTACAGTTACAGACGACACCCTCCCGTACACCACAGCATCATCAGCAAACAGCCGCAAATTACAAGTTACTCTGTCCATCAGATCATTTATATAGATAGAAAATAATAGCGGTCCTATCACACACCCCTGGGGCACGCCTGAAACGCAGCGATTCCTGGCTTTCCTGCTACTTCTGCAATCCCCGCGACTTGCGTGATTTACTATGGAACTGACAAAAATTGATTTTGTTAGTACTGTTATAATCGTGAGTCGTGTCGGGATAGCACAGTCGGTAGTGCGCTTGCCCGCGAAAGGCAAAGGTCTCAGGTTCGAGTCCCGGTTCCGGCACACAATTTTAATCTGCCAGGAAGTTTCATATCAGCGCACAATCTGCTGCAGAGTGAAAGTTTCATTCAAGTTCTATATTCTCCAACAATCAGCTCACTGATTGCCTATTCGCCACGACCAAAGATGCTGTAATGCAGTCCATCTGCAGTATTAAAATAAGTGATCGCGGTCGCGGGTTCGATCCTCGCCAGACCCTGTGATTTTTATCTGTCACTTTCCACTTCTTTCACCTCTGGCAGTATTGCTGATATGAAAAATAGCGAGTAGCACCGTGGTTCGGAACCCACGTTAAACTGTAGGTCCCCCTATAACTGGCTGGGTAAGTCAGTTCGAAGGTCGGAGGAAGGCAACGGCATACCACCTCCAAACAGGACCATGCCTTGTTCCGATTCTTGACTGCTTTACCTTTTTCTAGAAATGGGCAATTCAACCTTCTTTTCATACTATCACTCACTATGTTTCAAATGTTTGTATAGTCTATGGGACTTAACTACGGCGTCGTCAGTCCCTAAACTTACAAACTGCTTATGAACTACTTACGAACTAGGACGGCACAAATATCCATGCCCGAGGGGGGATTCGAACCCCCGACCGTAGTGGCTGTACAGACCGTGACTGGAGCGGTGCAGTCCCCTCGGCCACCGCGGCCGGCTTACAAGTAGTAAAATCGCCTCTTCCAGTGTAATTATTTGTCTTCTTACATAAAAAAAGAAGAGCGTTTTTTTGCCTCATTTGTTTACGGTCATCAGATCAGTTTCGACAGCCAGTCTATCGGTCACAGGAGTGTCTTTCTTACGGTTAGAGGAAGAAGCCATCTGACACACGTCTGAAATTAACGACACGTAACACGGCACGAACAAAACCGGTAACGATGAACGCACGACAGATGCTTCGCAGCGACTGAAGCACGCCACCCCGCGCGACCTTGAGTGGCAGGGTGGCAACGCGGCACCGTTACCCCGGCAACGTTTAACGTTTACCAATTCCAGAGCTCAGGTTGGTGGTTGAGTGTCCCCCCCACCCTCTGCGGCTCACGTGCGAGAACTGTCAGGGGCGTTCTTTCGGCGGCGCGACTATAGCCAATGGCAGAGCAGAGCGCTTACTGCCCAACCTTGTATTTATTAACCGTGATGTATGTCTGTGCTGTTATGTGTGTCCACTGTGCACGAGACGCGCAGAGTGGCGGCCAGTGGTGCCAACCTTGCAGCAGTGCAGCCAAGGTTAGTAAATATAAGGTCGGGCAGTAAGCGCTCTGCTCTGCCATTGGCTAGCGCTGTGACGTCACTGTGGGACTGCGCGCTCATAAACGGCCTGCACAAGCTTATTTCGGTACGGCACGGAATGTGCATTTATATCAAGTTTTTGACTAAAGAAATTGTTTCTCCCTTAAAATACAAAGTGCTATTCTGCTGTCAAATATTCCATTTAAAAGTGCTGGGTCATATTCTATCGTAGATTTACGCGATACATATCAGTAACATATCACAAACATATCGACAGTTTCTTTAATATGAACAGGAATGTTTCAAACACTTTTTTCCGTGGCAAATTAAGCAACTCCGGCTGTAAATCCCATACATAATCGGTTTCATTGAAATGCCGGGGTCCTATTCGAGAATCTGCAACATTTACAGTGTCCTTCCTGTAGCACTTTGAGAGCTACACTTTCTTTAACATTTCATCTCGAGGAAAAAATGAAACTATATTTCAGTTCCCTTTGTGTTCCCGCTGTGAGAATTACAACCCATAATAGCACAGCCTGGCATTGTATAAATAATAACAGAAGTATTTCAAAGAATTACAGCAGAAACGATAGCACGCGCGACAGGCACTCGGGAAATCAATATATGTACTTTCCACTATAAACTTTTTACTTCCAAACTATGAAGTGAAACAAACTATTTTACCCTTTCATTCCCAGTGTTGTTCCTCGACGACAACAACGTATTAAAAGCTGATTTATACCGTATTTTCTGTATCAATCCTTAAAATCGCATTGTTGTTGACAAATAACTCGCTTCTAGTACGACATTTTGCCGCTTGGTACGGTGTTTAGTCACTTCTGAGGCATTAATCTGTCCGTCTTGAGGGTGGTGGTACGTTGCCGTCTGTACGTGGTTGTAATTAGGAGCGTGATTGTGGTTCATGTTATTTTATTTCAGCAGTGAATTGTCTTGTCTTTGGTGCTGAGGCGATGATTATGCTAGCATTATTGATCTGGCAGCGTTAACAATCATCAAAATAACGTCCCAAGTAATAAAATACCTCGATACAAACGTCTGTTCAAATGTTCAAATGTTCGTTAAGCTTATGGGACTTAACTACGGGGTCATCAGTCCCTAAACTTACGAACTACTTATGAACTACTTACGAACTAGGACAGCACAAATATCCATGCCCGAGGGGGGATTCGAACCCCCGACCGTAGTGGCCGTGCTGACCGTGACTGGAGCGCCTCAGTCACCTCGGCCACCGCGGCCGGCACAAACGTCTGTGCTAACGCATGAAATACATGACATAAGAAAACAACAGATCGATCAAAAATTTTGAAGCACGTAATTTGATGTTTTATTAATATAGAAAACACTGAATTTTAAGTTTTCCAAAGTTCAGTTCATAATGTGGGAATGAAAGGTATAAGCAAATGCAGCAGAAACGGTAACACATACGAGTTAGGAAGCTACCCACCGCATATTGCTTCACTCCCTGGTGTCCCACAGTAACGTCATGCGCATAACGTCGAAAACGCGTTTCCTACTGCGCAGCGCTTACTGCAGTGGCTGGGTGCTCGAGTCCTGAGCCGTCATTCCGGCAGCCAGCGACAACAGGCAGCTGGCCATTCCATTACGTAAGGCGGAAGGCGGAGCAGCGCGGTTTACGTAAGGGCCACGAGCGGCGAGGCGGCGGCGGCCAACCCCGCCACCAGACAGGCACACAACACGGCACGGGAACACGCGATCTGGGCGCGCTCCTACCCGGTTCAGTTTGCCGCACGCTGCCTCCGCTACTTCCAGTTTGAAACGTCTTTTCATAGTGGAACATCATCTCTCTATATAAAAAGGAAGTGTCCCGATTGACTGACTCTACATCTACATCTACATCTACATGGGATACTCTGCAAATCACATTTAAGTGCCTGGCAGAGGGTTTATCGAACCACAATTATACTATTTATCTCCCATTCCATTCTCGAATAGCGCGCGGGAAGAAAGAACACCTGAATCTCTCTGTTCGAGCTCTGATTTCTCGTATTTTATTCTGATGATCATTTCTACCTATGTAAGTGGGAGTCAACAATATATTTTCGCATTCGGAGGAGAATGTTGGCGATTGGAGTTTCGCAAGTAACCCACGCCTCAGCGATAAGCGCCGTTGTTGTAATGATTCCCATCCCAGATCCTGTATCATTTCCGTAACGCTGTCTCCCCGGAATCGTGACAATACGAAACGAGCTGCCCTTCTTTGGACACTTTCGATGTCCTCCGTCAAACCCACCTGATAAGGATCCCACACTGGGCAGCAATACTCCAAAAAAGGACGGACAAGCGTAGTGTATGCAGTCTCTTTTGCAGTTCTGTTGCATCTTTTAAGGGTTCTGCCAATAAAACGCAGTCTCTGGTTCGCCTTTCCCACGATATTATCTACGTGTTCTTTCCAGTTTAAGTCTGAAGTAATAGTGATTCCTAGGTATTTTGTGGAGTTTACGGCGTTCACATTTGAATGATTTATCTTGTAAACAAAGTCTAACGTATTCCTTTTCGTACTCATGTGGACGACTTCACACTTCTCATTATTTAGAGTCAATTGCCAATTTTTACACCATACTGATATCTTATTCAGATCGTTCTGCAGTTGGTTTTGATCTTCAGATGATTTTACTAGACGGTAAATGACGGCGTCATCTGCAAACAACCTAAGAGAGCTACTTAGATTTTCCCCTAAATCGTTTATGTAAATAAGGAATAGCAGAGGACCAATAACACTACCTTGTGGAACGCCCGATATCACCTCTGTTTTAGTCGATGCCTTACCATCGATTACTACGAACTGTGTCCTCTCTGACAATAAATCCCCTATCCAATTGCAAATTTGGGGCGATATACCATAACCACGCAATTTGATTAAAAGCCGTTTGTGAGGTACGGTGTCAAAAGCTTTCTGGAAATCAAGAAATACGGAATCGATTTGCGAACCTTTGTCGATAGCACCCATCACTTCGTGTGAATATAGAGCTAGTTGTGTTTCGCATGAACGATATTTTCTAAATCCGTGTTGACCTTGGGTCAATAGATCGTTCTGTTCGAGATAATTCATAATATTTGAATACAGGATATGTTGCAAAACCCTGCTGCAAATTGACGTCAATGAAACAGGCCTGTAGTTTAGTGGGTTACTCCTACTGCCTTTCTTGAATATAGGTGTAATCTGTGCAACTTTCCAATCTTTTGGTACAGATCCTTCTATGAGAGAGCGGTTGTATATGACTTAAGTAAGGAGCTATCGCTTCAGTATAATCAGATAGAAATCTAATGGGTATACAATCCGGACCAGAAGACTTGTTCTTATTAAGTGATTTTAGTTGCTGCACTACTCCGATGATATCTACTATGTTACTCATTACGGCATCTGTTCGTAATTCGAAATCTGGAATATTGGTTTCGTCTTCTTTAGTGAATGAGTTTCTAAAAGCTAAGTTTAGTAACTCTGCTTTAGTAGCGCTGTCATCGGCAGGATCGCCATTACTATCACGTAGTGAAGGTATTGTTTGTGACTGACTCATCATCGCACAGCCCAAACCAATGAAGATAGAAACTTGAAATTTGTGGAGGCTGTTGGTCTTACTCTGTAGGCGTCATTTAAGAAGCGATTTTTCGATATTCCGTCCGTAAGGGGGTGAAATAGGGGATGAAAAGATTTTGGAAAATACGTACCTACTTAGGCAATTTTGAAGCTAGAACTACGAAATTTCGGATTTTAATCCAGGGTTCAAATTTGAAATACACGTGTTTCGGCATTTTTTGAAATCCGACAAGTAAGGGGGTAAAATACGTGACGCAAAACTTGATTTTCAAAAATATGTTGCTGTAACTCAAAATTTAAGTTACAACAACAAAACTTCGGATATCGAATCTTGGTCATGATTAAAAATCCATGATTTTTAGTATTTTTGGAAATTCAACAAGTAACAGGGTTAAATAGAGGATCAAAAATTCTTTTTGAAAACACGTTACTATTCATACAATTTTGAAGCTAGAGCTGCAAAAATTGATATTTGTATAGTTTGTTAGACGTTAAAAAATACGTGTTTCGGTATTTTTGGAAATTCAACCATCAACGGGGTTAAATTGCAGAGGTGATGTTTTTCGAAAATCTGTTGCTATTTAGGCAATTTTCAAGTTAAAATTACAAATTTTCGGATTTGGAATTCGGGGTTCGAATTTAAAAGACACGTATTTCGGTATTTTTGGAAATTAGACTAATAAGGGGGTGAAATAAGGGATGCAAAAATTGATTTCCATATATATAAATTAGCTGACCCCCGCTGCTTCGCATGCGTAGGCTGTTTGGTCTGCACCATTTGTTTCTTTTTAATCCTGACGAAGAATCCATATCTTAAGTTTCGTAGTTATAGCTTGAAATTTGAGTTAACATGTTCAAATGTTTGTATAGCTTATGGGACTTAACTACGGTGTCATCAGTCCTTAAACTTACAAACTACTTATGAACTACTTACGAACTAGGACGGCACAAATATCCATGCCCGAGGGGGGATTCGAATCCCCGACCGTAGTGGCCGTGCAGACCGTGACTGGAGTGCCTCAGTCATCTCGGCCACCGCGGCAGGCAATTTCAGATAGTAGCACCAAAATTGGCTTAATAGCAACGTATTTTCATAAAAATGTTTCATCCCCTATTTCACCCCCTAATTGATTAATTTTCTGAAAATACCGAAATACGCGTCTTTTTAATTATGACCAACAAAACATATACCAATTTTTGTGGTTGTAGCTTCAAAATTGCCTTATTAGCAAAAGATATTTGAAAAACATCCCCTCTCCAATTTAACCCCCTTGATGGTTGAATTTCCAAAAATACCGAAACAAGTACTTTTTAAATCATAACGAACAACACAAATACCAATTTTTGTAGCTATAGCTTCAAAATTGTCTTGACAACAATGTGTTTTCGAAAAGAAGTTTTGACCCCCTCTTTTAGCCCCTTAGTTGTTGAATTTCCAAACATACCAAAACACGTGTCTTTTTAATCCTGATCAAGAGTCCATAACCTAAGTTTCGTAGTAATAGCTTGAAATTTCAGTTAACAGCAACTTATTTTTGAAAATCAATTTTTTACGTCCTCTATTTTACCCCCTTATTGGTTGAATTTCAAAAAATGCCGAAACACGTGTCTTTTCAATTCGAACCCTGAATTAAAATCCGAAATTTTGTAGTTCTAGCTTCAAAACTGCCTAAAAGGTAAGTATTTTTAAAAATCTTTTCATCCCCTATTTCACACCCTTACGGACGGAATATCGAAAAATTGCTTCTTAAATGACGCCTACAGAGTAAGATCAACACCCTCTGTAAATTTCAAGTTTCTATCTTCAGTCAGTCAGTCAGTCAATCGGGACACTTCCTTTTATATATAGGGAAGATGTATTTTAAAAATTGGTAATGAAAATTAGCAAAGAAGAACTGCAGTCAATATTAATAAACTTCAGAGAAACTTTAGAATAAACTCATGTAAAAATATGTAAATATATATACCGACAGTTTCATGAATGTCTTCTTATTGTTGATTGCTTCATCACATCTCAGGGTCATTATGTGGTTCACTTCAAAGCCTAAGTAATAAACTAAGACATACTTTTCACTCTTGAGAAAGGTCTGTATTTTTCTAAAAAAAAAAAAAACATCACAACTGAAAGTTTACAAAAAATAAATAAATAAATAAATAATAATAATAAAAAATCCGAGACAGCTCATCACTTCTAACTGCTCGAGAAGAGAAGACAAGACTGACTGCTAATTAACAAGCAAACATACTGCTCTTCCACTTTTTGTTTTCTTTTAGTTCCACAGATTAATTTTTTTTCTTCACAACATTAATTAATAATTGTCTATTATTATTATTATTAATTTTTTTCTCTTTTTTTTAATAATAGAAAATGAAATTAAAACAGAAATTCGCTTCTTACTGTTCTGATACCCCAACACTCCATTCCTGGTAACAGGACACAGTATGGACGCTCGGTTCAAATGTTTGTAGAGCTTATGGGACTTAACTACGGGGTCATCTGTCCCTAAACTTGCAAACTACAGTAAAAGTTCTGAATAACGGACAAGAATGGGGAACTTAAAACTGTCCGCTTTTAAGAAGTGTCCGCTGTTAAGAAAAGGATAAAAAACAAAATAGTGAACTGCCGTTTATCCGAAATGATCGGTATGGCGGCCGGCTCGGATAACGAAAATCTCGGATAAAACCGAAGTCTCCCGTTTTCACGCGTGGAACACACAGAATTGCGACAGTACCGCAAAGTACGGTCGTTAAACGTGCGAATGCCACGCCGCTTCTCGAACCCATCCAGCGAGCCATAATTTCCGGGGAATTCTTACTTACTCCTTTGCTTCAATGAGCTTTTAGACGAAGTAGAAGACCCTTAACTAGCATACCTTTGCCTCTTATTTGTTCACGCCACAAAAATAAAACCTCTCCTAACTGACGATATGAAAGTTTTCTGATTCTTCTTCGAGATTTCATTGCCCTGCTTGACGCTCGAATCGAACAAAATGTTTAAATATCTGATCAGTTTGTTTCTCAATCAGTAATCGCACTCATGCCGAAGTTCAAACCCACAGCAACTTTCGCGAGATCCCCTGCTCTTAGTGTGTGCGCCTTCTTCCTGTGGGGATACCTTAAAGGCAAGGTGTACCGTGCACGTCCTGCAACAATCCATGAACTGAAGGAGAACACTGAAAACGAAATCACTGCCATTCCCCAAGATCTGCTACACCGCGCATTCCAGAGTTTTCGTAACAGGCTGTTAGCACAGTCTAATATACAGTCGCGACACTGCCGCTCATTTTTGTTATACTAGGCGACTGCATCGCTCCTTGCGGACGTAAAGCCACGTTGTTCTATATCGTATACGAGACGTTTGTTGGTTGTTGTTACTGCTGAGCATTTTTGCGTGGGCATTCGAAAATAATTTACTACTGAGGCAAATGTATGGAAGTGTTCAGTGTGGCCATTATTAATGATTGAAAGGTTAAATATGTTTTCTGTTTTATCTAATGGAAACCACAGTCTAACACACAAACCTGTTTACCTGAAACCACAGAGGCGTCGTATTTTACAGACGATTGTCGCCCCGCCCCCTCCCACTTCTCCCTCTTCTATTTACCATATAATGACAGACTGTGATAATGACTGAGGATCATCCATATAATATGACATTTACACTGTCGTGTAATCGACGTATTATCTTAAAAATAACATATAATTGAAATAGCCTCGTAGGAAATTTATATTAGACGAAAATTTCATTGCCAGTGGGTGTTCTCATAAGTAAAACGCAGGGGGGGGGGAACCTTTTTTCGCACCTTTTAACACCGGGAGGGCCAACTGCATGCTTCTCATGTGCGAAATACTGTGTTTACCAGCAAAGTAAGGTGCGATGTCTGAAGAATTTCGTCATAAACATGTTGCAGTTAGCGTTTATTGGCATTTCACTTTCCCCTGGAAGTTCAATTATAGGATTGTCTGCGCAAAATACTATGTTTATCTATCACTACCAGCTAGGTAAGCTGCAAGCAATTTCTAAAGAAATATTTCGTAATATATTGCAGTTTGTGTCAGATCACAACGAGTTTTTGCTCGGTTAACGTTTTTCTTTTAGACTCAGTCATGTGTAAAGATACTTAAATAAAGCTTGGAATGCATGAATATATGCAATATTTAGCAAACCACACAGAAATGTAATTACAAGCGGGCATTATTGATGTGTCGTGTACGGCGTTAAGGGACAGCCGGCTTTACGACCGCTTGGAGCGCTAGTGTCGCTCCAAATCTCAGACGGTAACAGATTTCACAGCAGGGAGTGTCGCGACTGTATATATTAGACTGTGCTGTTAGTGTGTGAACGCCGAACGGGAGCACATCTTTCCGATGTCAGCTTTAAAAAGTAGAGACACACTTTTGGACATTTTGATTTTAAAGACATACTGAATAACGGCATACTGAATACATTCACTTTCGTTAAAAAAATTACTAGTTTTATGAATTTATTCATGGAAATGACGTTATTTCGAAATTTCCCGTTTCCCTGCGCCACCCTGTATAACTAGGGGAATTGTGCCCTTTGATACAACGTCAGAATGTGCACTGTTCCTGGAAATTTTCCAGTAATTTGGTTTATGTTCCGCATTATCGATTTTTTTAAAGGCTAGCATGGCACAGCATTAACAATTAAAAACTATTATGCTAGACTTTGAGAAATGCAGAAAAGTCCACATTTTCAGAGTATCACTTGATTGTCGATATGTTAATTAACTTTTTATTTTTTTTATTTTATTTATTTATTTATTTATTTATTTATTTATTTATTTATTTATTTATTTTTTTTTTTTTTTTTGCTGTCATACGCCTGTAAACACATGTTGTAACTAGTTGAATTCAATAAAAAAATGTTTAAAACAATATTTTATAATTTAAAAGGAAACATGATACCATTTACGTTACAAAATCCAGTGTTACCAGTTAAAGGCTTGTTTTAGACAATGACGTCCCATGCAGATGTTGAGCACATACAAATACAAAATAGCGTATATGATGTTGCAGTAGGGGACTCGCCCCTGAACGGCCTGCATTTCTAGCTCTATATTCTCCCTCACGTTGCTACTGATCCATAAATGAGAGATAGCTCAAACTTTTTACAAACAGTTAGGGTCATTAGGCAAAGTAGTTTCCAAAAAATTATTGGAATATTTATTATAGTTTGGTACTGACAAAAATATTTACAATAGTATAAAAAACGGAGCACTATTTCACTGCGGTGCCATTCTCTCTGGAACTACTGACCTCACGGCTTGGAAAACAGAGTCACAGTAAACACAACTTTAACATAAATGTTTTATGCCTCCAAATTCCTTCCCTGACGCTGATCTGTGAAAAAGACAAGTAATTTATTTTACAATAACAAAAATGTTAAAAAACGTAGCTCAAATATCACTGATATCATCATCATGATATAAGTTTTTCAAAGAAATAATAGGCATGGGAGGTAGAGGAGGTCATTCTAAGTATCTGTACAAATTCTTGTGAGTTAAACTTCAGTCGTTCAGGAGAAAAGTGTACCTGAAAGATGAAAATTCAAGTTTTCTGTAATTCGCAAACGAAGATTTACAGGTTTGTTAACTTACCACTATGCTGGTATAGAACATTCGAGCTGCATAATCCAGTTGTTGTCCTGTTTCCTTATCCTCCACACTCTTTCCCTTCATTCTTTTCTTCATCCTTGTCTCCTTGGTAGCAGCTTCTGCAGATGTCTCTGCTTCGGTTGCCCGTCGCTTATCAACAGCAGTTAGAGCCAAAGCCATATTCCTTCCCGTCTGGATGTTCAATTTCTCCATAACATTGATCCTTGAAATTGCACCATCACTGAATGTTATTATTGCATCCATTACACCAATCTTCAGCACTGTCAACCCAACAAATACACTTTTGGGTATTGTCTCCCCTATACAACTGTTGAAGCTTTCATTTGCATTAGCTGCGAGAGACCGTGCATACATTTCCGAAGCAGATTTTTATTTGCCAGATAGGCTTAATTGCCGCCATTACAGCAAGTGGCAAGGAATGCTTGTGGGTATGTTGTATGCCTGTAACATTGCTCAGCCAGTACTTGCACCATGAATCTTCCCCTTTTGGACACAAACCATGCTGTGGGGTTTCATCTGTTGACAACTGTGAAACCATGTTGCCCAAACAGCTCGTCTCATGTTCTCTAAATCTTCTACATTTCTCCTTATTGCTAGTCCATAATATTGTGTCAAAGAATCAATTTCACTTTTTGTAAGACGACCTGCACCACATATGTGTTTTCCATCTGATAGTTTTTTTTTTTTTTTCACTGTAATTTTTACATAATTTTCTCAGCCATTCTGTGTTAACGATCCGTAACTAACGACGGAAAAAACGGAAGAACAAATATCGCACTAGCCCACTTCAGATTTCTAGTGTTATAAGTTTTAGCAAACATTTTGGACCAAAATAATAGTCTAAATAATAAAAATTAATTAATAAAAGTGACTGAAACCCTTTTAGGGAACAAAAAATTAAATAGGGGGGGGGGGTACCGAACCAACGATATTTAGCGTCATAGTCCAACGCCTTGCCCATTACGTTACGGCTATCAATCGAAATTTGAGTTCTTTAATCTGATACTGTTGATGGCCGTTGTTAACTGAAGCTAATATGGCATTTGTAGACACTAGATTATCGTTTATCGTACGACGAACGATGTGTTTTTGTTAATTCCTCAGTGCGCCATTACTTTGAAATGACAACTTGTAAGTTACAATAAGAAAATCATCAAATACGCAACGCAAGATGAATGGCGAGTGCTAGAGACAGTTCTGTTACGTGACATCTGCGAACGGCTGGTTTTCGTTAATTCAATGGAGGGTGTCAAATCACCGTTATTTTTGCAAATATCTCTCTAACGATACGAGATATGAAAAAAGCATAAGGGAGCTAAGTTGTAGAGAATTTTCTCCTCTACCAATTAGGTTATTCAATTTTCATGTCAGATGAACGGTTCGTTTGCAATTACAGTTATATTACAAACGGCTTTTTTTGGTACCATTAATTTTCACCATTCGTCTGTAGCACCACATTTCAAAAGCTACTATCAACTTTTTATCTGAACTCCTTATCGCCCACGTTTCACTCGCACATAATGCTACACTCCAGACAAATGCTTTCAGAAAGGACTTCCTGACATTTAAATTAATAATCGATGTTAACAAGTTTCGTTTCTTCAGAAACGCTTCTCTTCCCATACTCGTTCTGCATTTTATATCTTCTTTACTTCGGCCACCAGAAGTTATTTTGCTACCCAAATAACAAAATTCATCTACTACTTTTATTGTCTCATTACCTAATCTAATTCCTTCTTCATCGCCTGATTTTCTAACATTACATTCCATTACCTTCGTTTTACTCTTGTTAATGTTCATCTTATATCTTCCTTTCAAGACAGTGCCCATCCCATTCAACTGCTCTTTCAGATCCTTTGCAATCTCTGACAAAATTACTATGTCATCGGCAAACCACATGTTTTTATTTCTTCTCTCTGCAGTTTAATGCCCTCTCCATATTTCTCCTACCGTTCCTTCACTGCCTGCTCGATATACAGATTGAACAACATTGGGGAAAGGCTACAACCCTGTCTTACTCCCTCCCCAACCTCTGCATCCCTTTCTCGTCCTTCGAAATGAGATTGACAGGAAGTGCAGACTGGCTAAGCAGGAGTGGCTAGAGGACAAATGCAGAACCATAGAAGACTGCGTAACCAGTGGAAAGATAGATACTGCCTACAGGAAAATAAGAGATATTTGGAGACAAGAAAAGCAGCTGTATGAATATCAAGAACTCTGACGGAAAACAAGTACTAAGCAAATAGGGGAAAGCTGAACTGTGGAAGAAATACATAGAGGGCCTATACAAAGGAAATAAACTTGAAGGCAGTATTCTAGAAATGGAAGACAAAGTGGAGGAAGATGACATAGGAGATATGATACTGCGAGAAGAATTTGACAGAGCGCTGAAGGACTTGAGTCGATACAAGGCCCCTGGAGTAGATGATATTCCGTCTGAACTGCTGATGTTGCTAGGTGAGCCAGACATGAGAAAATTGTATCACCTGGTGTGCACAATGTATGAGATAGGGGAAATACCCTCCGACTTCAAGAAGAATATTGTAATTCCAATTCTAAAGAAAGCAAGTGAAGACAAGCGTAAAAATTACAGAACTATCAGTTTAATAAGTCATGCTGCAAAATAATAACACGAATTATTTACAGACGAATGGAAAAACTTGTGGAATTCGACCTTGGGGAAGATCAGTTTTGATTTAGGAGAAATGTAGGAACACGGGAGGCAATACTCACATTACGACTTACCTTAGAAGATAGGCTAAGCAAAAGGAAAGCTACGTTTTTAGCGTTTGTCGATTTGGAGAAAGCTTTTGACAATGTCGACTGCAATACACGTAGTCCTGACAAAAGCACCCAGTGACATTAGCAGCCAGTTCTGGTCGAGTTTGTGACACTTGCGGGGAGTGACAGTTGCGGGGAAAGGGAATGTGTAGACACTTGCGGGGAGACCCGGACGCTGCAGGTAGTGGACAGGGTGTTCCAGAAGTAGCGATACACCACCCCTACTCCTCGCCCTCCAGCCGCTACCTGTGCCGTATTCAGGGAAAGGCCCACCGAGCGAGGTGGAGCAGTAGTAACGGCCTTTTTCTTGAATGTTCTGAATATATATCTTCACACAGACTTCTTGAGGAGCAGAGTGATACGGATATCTGATTGTAAACCACTGCCTATTACCTTAGACCTTCTTGACTGTACTGAACAGGAGTTCCGCATATTCCGTAATTTATATTTATACAGTTAACAGGCAATGTAATTTATAACCAACTATTGGCTGCCAATTTCGCTTCATTTTTCCTGGAAGTCTTGCAACTTGTTTCTCCCTGTTGGTTTATGCCAAGTGCGGAGTAAAAATGGTTCTATATGACGGTGATGGGAAACATAATTTATCTTTAGCATTTTTCGGTGTGTGACATTCCCTTACACATTCCGTATTTCATACATTTCTTAGACGTATTTGTAATTCGAATACAGCCAAATCGTTTTGGGGTCTACGAATAAACGCTTCAAGTATGTAAAATAGTCATTGACTTATTATTAACGTTTTTAAATTGAAGGTTTAAGGTTTCGTCTCCTATTGAAAAGCATAGTAGCTATTTTTAAAGAGATGGATAGTGGGGTTAACTACATAGCGGTCAATTACATCAACGTATCTGTGCAGGATGCCTAATATATTTATTGCTTGCGCAGGTTTCTTGATATGCTTAGTGTTCTGAATAATACGCTTTTAGGAGGTATGACTGCGGAAAGTCATCGTCTTGTAGTAGCAGAGAATGCCTTAATAACTCTCCAAATATTATCACCATTAAAATACCTTTTTGTTTACAGGAGGAACACTCAACGAATTAATATGTAGTTACAACAAGTTACTAATTTGCTCTTCAGCTTGCAAAGAGTTGTGCAATTTCACTGAGTTTGGTGTTGTGTTGACAGTGTGGAAACTTGACAACAGCAGTGCTAGACTTGTTGGTGTGCCTGTACCCAGGAAAAGGCAGTAGCCGCCCCAAGGGCCCCGCAAGTGTCACTCCCCGAAAGTGTCACTCCCCGAAAGTGTCACTCCCCGAAAGTGTCACTCCCCGAAAGTGTCACTCCCCGAAAGTGTTCCAACCCCGTTCGGGTCGAGGGGCGGGAAACCTATGTTTTTAGCGTTTGTTGATTTGGAGAAAGCTTTTGATTTGACAATGTCGACTGGAATACACGGTATCCTGACAAAAGCACCCAGTGACATTTGCACCCAGTGACATTAGCAGCCAGTTCGAGTCGAGGGGCGGTCTGCTTATCTCCCAGTCCAGTCTCTGCCCGGCAGGTAGAAGAGCCCAGGGCTGTGAGGCGGCATTGACACGGGCCGTACTGTACGGCAGTGTGTGGCCACAGTAGCATCGCTGCAATTTATAATGGAAGCGAGACTAAAGAAGAACCGAGACCTATTCATGAGATTTGTGACCTGGAAAAAGTCTGCGATAATGTAAGGTGCTGTACGATGTTCGTAGTCGGCCGCGGTGGCCGAGGGGACTGCGGCGCGCCAGTCACGGTCTGCACGGCCACTACGGTCGGGGGTTCGAATCCCCCCTCGGGCATGGATATTTCTGCCGTCCTTAGCAGTAGTTAGTTCATAAGTAGCTTGTAAGCTTAGGGACTGATGACCCCGTAGTTAAGTCCCATAAGCTACACAAACATTTGGACATTTGAAGAACGAGGTGTATGCGGAATGTCTTTATGTCACTCTGTCCAATGTACCCCGTGTACGCTCAAGTTGTGTGTTTTTACTTTCACAGTCAACTACAAGTCCGTAAAATTGGCAGAAATGTAAATAGCAAATGTGTGAGAAAACTATGGGGAGGTGTATGATGGGGAAGGGGGGGAACGAATGGCGCACTAAATACATTTTGAGACAATTAGATGTTAAAAATACCGAAAGAAACTGAAAGATACGGCACCTCGGTCTTAAATATCGAGTGTACGCTTTGTATACCGTAAAGGGGTGTACGGGCTGAAGGTTAACATCGATATTTGTTCGTCTGAACATCGACGTCTGACCATCGATGTATTTCAGAGCGATGTTGCATCTTTACTGATGACTCAAAAAAACGTTTTGTATTGTTTTCACAGATGATTGGCTTGTCCTGAAACTGATCATAAATAAACATTTGTGACTGCATCAGAGAGACCATGTGCTGTCTACCGACTATTCGTAATAAACGTACCCCCATCACACTTTTATCCAGGCTGGACTGGCTAAAAGGCAGAAGTAAATTGTCATTTAGACGTGTTTAAAATCAGTTTTTTAAATTTTTATTTAAATATATCTTTTTATTTTAATTTTATTTATGTTTTAATTTTTTTAAAATATTTATTAGCCTTTTTCCACGTTCTCTTGTCTAACAAGACACCTATGAAGTTAATAAATTAATGAAATGCAGCAACCAGTGGCTTGTGATTATTTAGTTTTAACTTTAACGACCGGTGGTTAAAGTTAAAAATAAATAACCACAAGCAACTGGTTGCTGCACTTCATTAATTTATAATCTGAACAGTTGCTGAAATGGATAAAATACTCCCCTTATGAAGATACTTCAGTGACCATATGGCTATGCCTTGTTGGTCGATGATGTCTCCATATCGAGCCTACAAGCTCACAAACACACAAGCTGTATCAAACGGACACTACGATATTCAGAGTCGCAGTGACAGCAGTCATTCTCTGAGGTGGACAAGGACCTTGGGACTGCAGGCAGACTGCGTCGATAGAGCGTTTCCGGTAAGGGAGGACTCTCAGGGGTGAGGGTGGCGCGGACACAGGGCGGCTTAGCTGCAGGTAGGTCGTGACGCAGTGAACAGCTAGTTTCCCGTCACACTGGGTGCAGGTGTCACATATCCTGGAATACACTCTTCCAGATTCTGAAGGTATCAGGGGAGCGAAGAGTTATATTGAACCTATACAAAAAACCGATGCCCTATGCGGACCTAATTGTGGTAGGAGTAGTGCAGCCTCGCCGCTTGCAACAGCGTCTCGGTTGGGGGTCATTCTATTTACACTTCGGTAAAATCAGACGTGACGTCATTATGACGTATCCACACTATCGACGTCCAGAAGAGCGGCGTATCGACTTCTGCGATCGTTCGAGACGCTGGTTTCGGGTGGAACAACACGCTTAATTCGACATTCTTTCTGAACTGCATACTTTTTTCTTTCGTAGTTTAGTGACAAAACTAGGCCTTAATATTGGTATCATGTTTTGGTAAGTACTGACGGGAATTTCAGTAAATGTAAATTGAAAATTATGTCAGAAATAACGCAGACCGAGCCTTAGAGAACGACAACTTCACACATTTTCAAAGGAAAGAACTAGCATGTTGCAGCAACTTGGCCGTAGATGAGTACCCAGTTTTCGAAATGTATTACCTGATGTTCGCAGAGCCTCTGTAACAAATGCCTGTATTAATATCCAGCTCATTTGATCTATAGTTTCGGCGAAAACATGCATATACCTACGGCGACTATATGCTGTTTTTGTATGTCGCATATTTTGGCACGTCCAAGTACGCACTGTCGTTTCATAGCCTGGTAACCGTATTTTGTCCTCTAACGTAGACTCCGTACTACAATGCAACTCGGTAGCATTTTTCGCTTAGAGAAAAAGTTTCCATTAATTTTAAACACAACCTTCACAAATGGGCCACGATGACAACATGAGTTTTGACTTAATAACGTTTCAGAGCTCACAGTGTAGGTCCTTTTTCGGAAAGTTTATAGCTTCTTACTTTTAAAAAAAGAAAGCAAAGTTATACCTTCCGAAACTGTAATGAATATACCATTACCAACTGAAGATATTATCAGCTACTCCTTTAATTCGTCTGCTACAATTGCAACCGCAGTTTTGCGTCTAGAACGTCCACACAAGTCGATCATGGCTCCAGTCGTCTTCGATAGTGTGGTTACGTCATAATGACGTCACGTCTGATTTTACCGAAGTGTAAATAGAATCACTCTCTCGGCTGCCCCGGCGTCGGCGTTCCCACGGAGGTGCGCTGGCCGCTATTCTAATAAATGGCGCCTTGCCGCTCCACGGCTCCAGGTAGCGACCTTGGCAGACGTGACGTGTGCAGTCGGCCGGTATTGCCCCCTCCCCTCCTCCCCCTCCCCCCCCGGCCCCATTAGAGCGCCGCTATTGGCTGTCCCCTGCCAGGCAGCAGTAGCGCTTCGGCTGTTTCGCAACGGTCGCCTTAAACGCTGCAATTGTTGCAGCAGTTCCCTCAGCCAGAGAGCTCCGGCCGGAAAGAGACGCCAATGCGCTCGGCCGCTCGCGGTGGCAATGAAGACAGCGCAGCCACAGGCTTTAACATACACAGTCGCGACCACAGACATCATTGATATCTGTACTAATTGGATGTTGAACTTCAGCTGTCTTAGCGTGCCAGCCATAGATATTCATATTTAGTTTCTTGCCAAATTCAAACATTGCTGCTATGAAGCATTAGAAGAAAAATAGAAGAAAATCTGTTTCGATTCCACTCCCATATCAGCCTACTACATCGAATATTGAATTAAATTCCAAATGAAGACGTAAGCAAGCAATTTTTTGTCACGTAATAACTGATAGTAACTCGTTTGCCAAATTTAAACATGGCGGACGATGCGAAATCGTGTGCAAAACATATGAATGTGCCGGCACGCTGCAATTCTATGCTCAGGCACCAGAGTTATACATCCAGTTTGTATAGAGATCACTGCTAGACTGGCAAACTTGCCTCTGTGACTGAAGTTTGATGCCGCCATCTTGCCTCACCTAACGTCAAAAAGTTTCCGTACGATACTACTATGATCTTCTGACACGATACAATGTAGTAAGCTTTACAAGTTGGTTTGAACATGATTTGTATCTGAGCTAACACTTCCGCATTTTCGAATCGTGTTATGAGAAGAACATGTTATGTACGGTTAAACATTAACATCTAGGCAAAGACTTTCTAACATTTTGTTGTGTTGCCAACATAATTATGAGAGGTCGGCGAGTGATAGGTAAAATTTTACCGTTACGTACCATTAAAGCAGAAGTAGTTATCTGAAACATACTAACAAGAATAAAGCTGTGTGTTATCCACAACAAATTACATTTATAACGGTCATACTATTAAAAGAAAAACCGAAGTTGATCTAAACTGGAAACAGATTAATAAAAACAGGAAACACTACTCAGTGTGTGCGTCAAAGCAGACTGTAGATTTCGTAAGAATTCTCAAAAGAATAGGGGTACATTTTTATAATGACCATACTACTGAAAGATAATCCGAAGTTGAATGAAAGTGGTAACAGATAAATAATATCAGCAAATCAACTGTATGTGTTGAAGCTTACTCCAGCTTAAAAAATTTCAGCCATATACAAAACAAGAATTTCCTACATGTCAAAACTCTAAGGACAGCATAATTGTCACCGCTATACGTGGGAAGGAAGGAGAACCAGATCTATCATTGACTATATAATAACAGACCAGGAATTCAGGAAGACAGTCAAGGCCACACGTGTTTTCAGGGGGTTCTTTGATGATAGTGATCATTATTTAATCTGCAGTGAAATTGGTTTTGTGAGGCCAAAAGAGCAGAAAGTCAGGTCCATGTGTAGGAGGATAAGAGTGGAGAAGCTTCAAGACAAGGAAATTAGGCACAAATACATAACAATGATCTCGGAAAGATACCAGTTAGTTGAATGTAATGATTCACAGTCACTGGAAGAGGAATGGGCAAGGTACACGGACACACTACTGGAAGTAGCTAGAGAATGTCTAGGAACAGTAGTGTGTAAAGGTAGGAAGAAGCAGACAGCCTGGTGGAATGACACAGTCAAGGCAGTCTGTAAAAAGAAAAAGAAGGAATTTCAAAAATGGATCCATACGAGAAGTCAAGCCGCCAGAGGAAGTTACGTTGAAGAAAGAAACAAAGCCAAACGGATAATTACAGAATCCAAGCAGAAACATGGGAAGACTTTGGAAACAAGCTAGAATTCTGGGCCAAGCCGCGGGAAAACCATTTTGGAGCGTAATTAGCAATCTTCGAAAGCGAGAGAAGAAGGAATTAACAAGTGTTTTGGACAGGTCAGGAAAGCTGCTAGTCAATCCTGTGGATGCCTTGAGCAGATGGAGCGAATATTTTGAAGAAGTGCTCAACGTAGGTGAAACTTTCAATGATATGTCAGATTTTCAGGTAGGGTGGGATTCGAACGACGATGGAAACAGGATCTCATTTGAGGAAGTGGAGAAAATGGTCAGTAGATTACAGTGCAATAAAGTGGCTGGGGTGGATGAAGTTAAGCCGGAACTCGTCAAATATAGTGGAATATTACGTCTCAAAAGGTTACACAGCATAAATGAAAAGGCGTGGGAATCGGGACAGGTTCCGTATGACTGGACGAAAGCGGTAATCACGCCAATTTTCAAACATGGAAACAGAAAAGATTGTAACAAGTATCGAGGTATCTCTTTAATTAGCGTTGTAGGCAAAATATTCTCAGGTATTGTTGAAAGGAGAGTGCGAGTATTAATTGAGGACAAGTTAGATGAAAATCAGTGTGGGTTTAGGCCTCTTAGAGGTTGTCTGGACCAGATCTTTAGCTTACGGCAAGTAATGGAAAAGTGCTACGAGTGGAACAGGGAATTGTATCTATGTTTCATAGATCTAGAAAAGGCTTATGACTGTGTCCCTAGGAGGAAGCTACTGTCAGTTCTCCAATATTCTGGTATTGGAGACAAACTTCTGCAAGCAATTAAAGGGCTTTACGTAGACTGTCAGGCAGCAGTTAGAGTAGATGGCAATTTAAGCTCATGGTTCAGGGTAGTTTCAGGGTTAAGACAAGGCTGTAACCTGTCACCACTGCTGTTCATACTATTCATGGATCATATGTTGAAATCAGTAGACTGGCAGGGCGGGATTAAAGTAGGTGAAAACAGAATAAGCAGCCTCGCATATGTGGATGACTTAGTTGTAATAGCCGATTCGACTGAAAAGTTGCAAACTAATATTTCAGAGCTCGATCAGAGGTGCAAGGAGTATGATATGAAGATCAGCATCTCCAAACGAAAGTAATGTCTGTGGGAAAGAGATTCAAACAGATTGAGTGCCAAATACGAGGAACAAAGTTAGAAGAGGTAGACAATTTCAAGTACCTGGGATTTATTTTCCCACAGGATGGCAACATAGCGAAAGAACTGCAATCGAGGTGCAGCAAAGTGAGTGCTCAGCTAAGATCTACTCTCTTCTGCAAGAAGTAAGTAAGTACCAAGACTAAGTTAGCAGTGCACCACTCTATCTTTCGACCAAGTTTGTTGTATGGGAGTGAAAGTTGGGTGGATACAGGTTACGTTATTCACAAGGTAGAGGTTGCAGATATGAAAGTAGCAAGAATGATTGCAAGTACTAATAGATGGGAACAATGGCAGGAGGGTGTCTATAATGAGGAAATCAAAGGAAAGTTGGGAATGAACACCATAGATGAAGCAATTAGAGCGAACAGACTGAGATGGTGGGGTCATGTTACACGCATGGGAGAAGCAAGGTTGCCTAAGAGACTCATGAGCTCGGCAGCAGAGGGTAAGAGGAGTCGAGGTAGACCAAGAAGAAAGTACTTAGATTCGGTGCAGAATGATTTTGAAGTAAAGGCATAACATCAGACGAGGCATCAATGTTAGCATTGAATAGGGGATCATGGAGGAATTTTATTAGAGGTACTATACACCAGACTGAACGCTGAAAGGCATAATCAGTCTCTAATGATGATGATGATGCATTAAACGCAGTACCATCCGACACCCTCCGGGGTGAACTCACAAGGAAACCTTCCCATCGTAGCCCCCCCTCAGATTTAGTGGAGTGGCGCTGTGGATAGGCTGTGAAAAACTGAACACGGATCTAGCGAGAAAACTGGAAGAAGTTGTGTCGAACTATGGGAAAAAAGCAAAATATAAAAACTGAACGGTCCATGCGATAGATGAACAACTTGGAGCACATTCTGACCACAGGAGCTCTGTGCTGTTGTGGCTAGCGTTTGGAGCGGTGGAGCGAGAGGTCTTTGGTTCGAGCCTTCTCAAAGGCGAAAACTTAATTTTTTCATTTTCAGAAAAATTATGATGCGAGGTAACTGCGCCATTGTATGGGCACGCTACGCCTAAGCATATATCTAAACACACTACATCATTCGACTACAGTACACGGCGGAGAGGATTAATGAAATATGAGTCATATCGTCAACAGTATCGTATAGAATACATCAGACGTATTTTCCCGTGGAGGAATCGGTTGACCTATCACCTATCAAATGTTTTAGGTTACCATTGGAGAGGCATATAAGAACAAAAACCGGTGTTTTGCGCTAGGCATATCCATATACAGAAGCAACTTGACAAAAACTTGTTGGCACTTTCCTATCGTCTGCTAATCGCACGGTTTTGCGGTGCGCTAGTAAAACACAGACACTAAATTGATTACAGCGAACAGAGACTTCAATGAAAGGACGGACAAATCATAATTTTGCGATCATCATCATCATCATCATCATTAGAGACTGATTATGCCTATCAGTGTTCAGGCTGGAGTATAGTACCTCTAATAAAATTCCTCCACGATCCCCTATTCATTGTTAACATTGAATTCCTCGTCTGATGTTATGCCTTTTACTTCAAAATCATTCTGCCCCGAATCTGAGTACTTTCTTCTTGGTCTACCTCGACTCCTCTTACCCTCCGGTGCCGAGCTCATGAGTCTCTTAGGTAACCTTGCTTCTCCCATGCGTGTAACATGACCCCACCATCTCAGTCTGTTCGCTCTAACTGCTTCATCTATGGTGTTCTTTCACAGCTTTTCTTTGATTTCCTCATTATGGACACCCTCCTGCCATTGTACCCATCTATTAGTATCTGCAATCATTCTTGCTACTTTCATATCTGTAACCTCTACCATATGAATAAGGTAACCTGTATCCACCCAACTTTCACTCCCATACAACAAAGTTGGTCGAAAGATAGAGCGGTGCACTGCTAACTTAGTCTTGGTACTGACTTCCTTCTTGCAGAAGAGAGTAGATCTTTGCTGAGCACTCACTGCATTAGCTTTGCAGCACCTCGATTCTAGTTCTTTCGCTATGTTGCCATCCTGTGAGAAAATACATCCCAGGTACTTGAAACTGTCTACCTGTTCTAACGTTGTTCCCCCTATTTAGCACTCAATCTGTTTGAATCTCTTTCCCACAGACATTACTTTCGTTTTGGAGATGCTAATCTTCATATCATAATCCTTGCACGTCTGATCGAGCTCTGAAATATTAGTTTGCAATCTTTCAATCGAATCGGCCATTACAACCAAGTCATCCGCATATGCGAGACTGCTTATTTTGTTTTCACCTACTTTAATCCCGCCCTGCCACTATACTGTTTTCAACATATGATCCGGTAATGTCAAATGCAGAGTACACAGAAAAGGAATAAAAATCTGATTAATTTCTCTAATTTTTTCGTAAACCATTTTTTAAATTATTTGTTTTTGTTCCTAAAACACACCTTCTCTATAAATATACAAGTAAACTTGATAACAACCTACATATATCATATGGCCACAAATTGTCTAGCACTATGCGGACTTCACTGGATCCTAAACAAACAACATTCTTTCGGTGTGCCAAATTCCAGACAAAATTACCTTCTTCCGACCTGTCAAGTCGTGGTATGGTATTGTAGAAAGAATGGTATCCAAATCGTTCCAGAAACCCCGTGTGCCTTCACTAAACTACTCTCCCTTTTGTTATGGTATATCGCTCCAGATTTGCGACTGGATAGGGATTTCCTGTCAGAGAGGACACAGTTCGTAGTAATCGATGGTAAGGCATCAACTAAAACAGAGATGTCGGGCGTTCCACAGGCTAGTGTTATTGGTCCTCTGCTGTTCCTTATTTACATAAACGATTTAGGGGAAAATCTAAGTAGCTCTCTTAGGTTGTTTGCAGATGACGCTGTCATTTACCGTCTAGTGAAACCATCTGAAGATCAAAATGAACTGCAGAACGATCTAAATAAGATATCACTATGGTGTAAAAATTGGCAATTGACTCTAAATAATGAGAAGTGTGAAGTCATCCACATGAGTACGAAAAGAAATCCGTTAAACTTTGTTTACAAGGTAAATCAATCAAATGTGAAGGCCGTAAACTCCACAAAATACCTAGGAATTACTAGTACTTCAGACTTAAACTGGAAAGAACACGTAGATCATATCGTGGGAAAGGCGAACCACAGACTTCGTTTTAGTGGTAGAACCCTTAGGCTTAGAAGATGTAACAAAACTACTAAACAGATTGCATACACTACGCTTGTCCGTCCTTTTATGGAGTATTGCTGCCCAGTGTGGGATCCTTATCAGATGGGTTTGACGGAGGACATCGAAAGAGTCCAAAGAAGGGCAGCTCGTTTCGTATTGTCACGATACAGGGGAGACAGCGTTACGGAAATGATACAGGATCTGGGATGGGAATCATTACAACAACGGCGCTTATCGCTGCGGCGTGGGCTACACCTTTCGAAACTCAAAGCGCCAACATACTCCTCCGAATGCGAAACTATGTTGTTGAGTCCCACTTACATAAATAGGAAAGATCGTCAGAATAAAATACGAGAAATCAGAGCTCGAAAGGAGAGATTCAGGTGTTCTTTCTTCCCGTGCGCTATTCGAGAATGGAGCGGTAGAGAAAAGTTATGAAAGTGCTTAATGAACCCTCTGCCAGGCACTTAAATGTGATTTGCAGAGTATATATGTAGATGTAGATGCAGATTGCTAATTATGGAGCCGCTAGACTTGCTACCAACTCAAAAACTACAGAGCTTTTAATGCAAGCTAAACTTTCGGAGGTATAAATATCTATACCCTCAAAGTGCAATAGCTCAGGCTCTTGACAAGGTTTATCCTGGACAATTCAACACTGAGGTAGTTAAAGAAGAACAGAATCTATTCTAACACATGGTCTGTCAGGTGCAAGATTCTGAATAATTCTAATAACTTTTAGTACAACCCGCACTGAGGTTTTTTTCAGCGAGGTTTTTCCTCAGTTTAGCACAAAGCGGGTAGCCTCCCACGACAGTCTTTATAAAGAGAAACCTAATATATAAATTAGATTCAAGCCCAATTTTAAATAAATGAATGGTGTTACAACAGAATCAAAGTTCCTCTTTGGCTCAAACGAACATTAAATTCGAAAACGGGCCCGCCACGTCGTCAGGTGTAAAAAAATATCCAAGCAGGATTTGAAGTCGGGTCGTTTGCGTGCCAATCGAGCTCCTTGCTATTTACACCGCGTCTTTTCTTTTTTTTTTTAGGAACTGGGATTTTTGTTTTATTTATTTATTGATACAGTTTATATGACATTTGCTTTTTTTCTCAGCTGCCTTCACCAAGGTAAATAAGGAAAAGGTTTGCCCCTCTAGCGTGACGCATAATTTCAAACGTCAACACTGTGTGGAGTATCACTTCTCGACCTCTTAAGGGGCATACAATGTACGATAAAGAATGACAGCCAACTTAAAAGCCTTGGAAAATAATAATTCTCAAATGAAAATAAAATAGACTTCTTATATTTCGTACGTCGTGTCGTCAATTTATCTTACTCATGGAATGTTGTTCGCCGATAGTGAAATAACTACGGTAGATACTTTTGGAACATATCTTTGTACTTTGGGGTTTTGAGTAATTTATGATGCTCACTTGACAAGTAGTGCAAAAAAGTCACAGAGTGATTTAGTCTTAAAAATTATAGTATAGTATACGTAGAATCCATGCGTAACTATTGTTTTTTTGCGTTAGGGAAGAAAGTCCAGTCCGTATGTAGTATGTGCGTGGGAGGTATATGGGCTGCTGCTGTTCGGGTTATAAGTGCCAACTCTTCCCGTGTCGAGTTCCAACGTCGATCCGCCTAGCTGCAGTGAGTTGGTACAGGTACAGCTGTTACGCCCTGGCCTTTGAGCTCGATATTCGTGGAAAGCAAGGCGCACTGGAACAAATCCTTTTTATATACACATGTGGCGTCTGTTCCGAAAGAACAGACGTCACTTTTGATCCTGCAGTTGTTATTTAATATTCACAGAATATGACATCAACTGCGATTGGGCAAAGCTGAAAATGTGTACCCAGCCGGGATTCGAACCCGGGTCTCCTGCTTTCTAGGCAGTTGCGCTGACCCCTACACCACTGGGGACACAGTGCTCACCGCACCTGCAAGGACCACCTAGGCACGCAATGTTTGTAAATCTATCGGACCAAACTGGGTGGTCATCAGTCCGTAGCTTACAAACTACTTAAACCTAGGTAAACTAACCTAAGGACAAACACACACACCCATGCCCCAGGGAGGAGTCGAACCTCCACGGCGAGCAACCGCGCGCTCCGCAGCGATTTGTGCCGTCCTTACTATAAGGTAGTTCGTAAGTAGTTTAGACGCCATGCCGGTGACGGGCAATGATCCTATCGTTGGTGGGGAGGGGTGGGCAAAATTTTAAAGACCTTACTCTTACGGGAATTAGTTTCATAACTACGAGTTTGAGTACTGTGGGCAGGGCGAAGCTGGGAATTTGTATCTGATGGGAGGGGTGCTCAGGTAGTCCTTGCAGGTGCGGTGATCACTGTGTCCCCAGTGGTGTAGGGGTCAGCGCAACCGCCTAGAAAGCAGGAGACCCGGGTTCGAATCCCGGCTGGGTACACATTTTCAGCTTTGCCCAATCGCAGTTGATGTCATATATTCTGTGAATAATAAGTCCTTTTTAGTTTGATGGTTTGGAGGAATTTGCGAACGACATACCTGCGACCCATCATTTTTTTGTACCATACTTGGTGTTCCCCTTATCTCTCTCTCTATTTTTTTTTTTTTTTTTTTTTTTTTTTTTTTTTTTTTTTTTTTTTTTTTTTTTGCAATTATAACCGAGCGGTGTTAAAGCAGTGGTAGCATACGCTAGCTTCGCATTCTGGGGGTCCCGAGCTCGAATGCCGGCCATTAGGAGGTGGGTTTTGTGGTTGATATAGGCAAATAGGCAAGCAAGAGAAAAAAAATAGTCTACTGGAGGGGTGTGGTAGAGTGAAGGGTCGTTCGCCCCCCCTTGGTCCCGCTTTTGGCTGAGAGCTACTGCAGAAGGCCGGCTTACCATGTTGCTGCAGCGCGGTCCAAGCCATGCGGACAGCAGTCTGGTTGGTGCCGACGTCAGCTCCTCAGGCACAAACACTCCACTGCGGCCGCGGCCGGCACGGAAACACTGCACGCCGACAGCGCGGTAGCACCAACAACAAAAAGAAGAGACGCAGAGGGAGAGCAGATTCCCACGTGTATCTGTAGCCCGCTGCTCGCGTTACCCGCCAGTAAACAGCGAGCGGTGCCACACGGCGGGGTCGGCAGGGAGCAGAAGTTACGGTAGGTGACAGAGCGCCTCTGCTGGGGAGCGTTCGAACCGATGCAGTCGAGTGTCGGCGGTCCTATGACTCGTGACGTCACACCTCGCGTCAGCCGCTAGCACTCGCAGTCAAACGCGGCCGCGACGCGACGCACGGGCAGACTGGAGCTGGACGTGGACGGCCGGCCGGCAACCTGTTGCTGGCTCCCCCCTCCCCTCCAGGCGGCCGGCGACAGTCACGTGTTGCGGCTGCGCGCGCCGCCCCGCCTTTCACATTTTTCTGCCCCCTCCACCACCGCCTCGCCAGCGACAAAGCACTGACGGTGCGGTGCGCGCGCACTTCGTATTATCGCTGCCATAAACCAAAGATGACATAGACTGCGCATGTCCCACAGACATACATTACTAGACTGGCAATGTCGTATACAGTATCATTCATGTCAGTGAAGTTTCGCCGCCATATTTCTATACTATAAACGTGCGAGCAGTCGTGTGAGTTATTACAGAAAACAGTCGTAAAAATACGGATGAACTGACATAATTATGCTGTCCTTAGAGTTTTGACATGTAGGAAAATTCTTTTTTTGTATATGGCTGATATTTTTTTAAGCCCGAGTAAGCTTCAACACATACAGTGATGAGTTGCATTGATTTGCTGTTATTGTTAATCTGTTACCAATTTCATTCAACTTCGGATTTTCTTTCAGTACAGTAGTATGGTCATTATAAAAGTGTACCCTTATTCTTTCGAGATTTCTTACGAAATCTATAGTCTGAGTCGTGTTTCCTGTTTTTATTAATCTGTTTCCAGTTTCGATCAACTTCGGCTTTTTCTTTTAATAGTATGACCGTTATAAATGTATTACTTGTCGTGGACAACACATAGCTTTATTCTTGTTAGTGTTTTTCAGATAACTACTTCTGCTTTAAATGTACATAACGGTAAAATTTTACCTATCATCTCGCCTACCTCTCATTATGTTGCCAACACAACAAAATGGTAGAAAGTCTTTGCCTAGATGTTAATGTTAATATTTAACCGTACATAACATGTTCTTATAACACGATTCGAAAATGCGAAAGTATTACGTCAAATGCAAACCATGTTCAAACCAACTAGTAAAGCGTACAACGTCATATCGCGTCATAAGATCATAGTAGTACCGTACGGAAACTTTTTGACGTTAGGTGAGGCAAGATGGCGGCATCAAACTACAGACACAGATGCAAGTTTGCCAGTCTAGTAATGTATGTCTGTGGCATGTCCCTATCTCTGCTGTGTTGTGGTTTGAAACCAACATCTAAAATTGCCCCAAGTCACGTGACCGAGTTTTCCTCATTACGAACAACCGATTTTCTCATTTACAGGTGAAATCAAGCGGCGATTTTAACAATAAAACGACTTCTCGTATTTGTATTACACATCTAGTAGTAATGGTAACGCAATTTCATCTTATTATTAGTATTATCTTGTTTAGATGTGCCCAGGTGAAAAGTCTCGTATTGTCAGTTATTTTTAGGAGCAACAGAACTATACATCCTCGGTGTTTGTGTTACGCCATCCATCTTTTACTTTTTACAAATTATGAATGTGATTATCGATGGGAAGATACTTCAAGCTGCTCTTGAGCAAGTTAATATGTCAGCGAAAAAGTCATTTCTGGTGGAAATCTGCTTTCAATAGCGTTAAACAAAGCTAAACATTCATACAAACTATTCAGTATACCTATATAGTCACTGCATGCCGAGTGCATCGATGATGTTTCCTCACTACCCTATTATTTAATGTAGACAGCCAATACTTTGGTTGTTTTACGTTTTGGCAACACGGTCTGCGGCAAAAGTCTTAAAAATATAAACGGTTGTGTTTTGTTAAAATCGGACATCATGGATGCAAATAGATTTCATTTCTTATAAAAGCAGAACGAAACATTTCACATGTATTGTTGAGGAATCATAAGGAAGCTGATGCTCCTCTCAAACTGATATTTGTTCTACTCCTGTATAAAATGCAAACTAAAAGACTCACAGTACAACAACACTCTTTCGATTAAAATCTGTAGTTCTGTTGCTTGTAAAAAGACTGTCAATACGTTTCATCTAGGCACCTGTAAAAACTGTAACTATCGCATTAATTCTTGCAAGTGCGGAGAACTAGCGCCAATTTTACTACTAAAGGTGCAATAAGAATACGCTAATACGTTCTATTGTTCAAATATACGCTTAATTTCAACTACGAAGAATAAGAACTGCAACTCTCAGCTATATTTCCCATTACTCGTAATGATGAAAACGGTATCCTGCCTCGAGTCACGTGACTTAGATGTTAGTTTCAGTGTGATTACGTCACGCACAGTCTATATCACAGTCTAACATATACAGTCACGACACTGACTGCTGTAAAAGTTGTTACCAACTGACAGTTGCTGCGACACTAGCGCTCCTAGCGGTGGACAAGCTGCCGAAGTATTGATTTTTTTTTTTATAATCGCTTTTGTACGTAATTAACGAAATACTTACTATAACTTTTGCGTTACAAGCATTATTAAAATATCGAGAGACAAACATAATACGGAAATCAATATAAAAACAGCCTAATTTAAATGATTCAGTGGTATAAAGAACAACTCTGTCATGAACAATTACTTACCAATATATGTATATTTGCAGCTTATTCCGCTAAAAGTAAGTTGCATGTAAACATAATAGTATAATAAATGTCTATTACGGTCTGTTCTTACTTTGACACCCAGTTTTTGACATGTATCAATTCGGTATGGAGTCTAATGATTCTCACATTTCTACACGTCACTCGTCTTTCTTATACGTGCATATTCTTTTAAGTGTAATTACTTTAGCTTTAAAACCCAAATGTTTTGATGATTCTTGCCGTTTGTGGTTCAGATGTAGCAACAATTGTGGAATTGGGTTCTTCTTTGTTGGAAAACAGTTTGGTTGCTTTTATCGTTATATTGCCATGTCTGTGACGTTTTTCCTTCAGCTACATCTGTGATGGTTGATTTGGTACGTTAAATACCGTATGTATTGCATTCTATATACGTTTCCTATATTCCACCGTCACCGATTTTACTGGAATTGTAATGAAGAATACTTAAAGTTCCTGCGTAGAAACTGACGTCTCTCTGCTAAAGGGCATGTCTCCTGGTGTTTCCCAGGCATTTTCATTTTTAATAGAAAATGAAATTACTCATTTAAAGCCTGTATGTTACAGGATGATTTTAAATTAACTGTCCTGTAATGTACCGTTTCGTACCGTATCAGGGATCGTATGAAAGACAAATGAGGAGCTATTTTTAAATTATTGCCTTTTTATAAGGCACTACATATGTTCCCTAATGTAAAAAGTATGCTGAAGTCAATCTAAACGATACTATTCGCACTCATCAACTATCGTATTCAGAACGTAGCTAGCCGGCCGCTTGGAGCGCTGCTATCGCAGCGTATAACAAAAATCTGTGGAAGTGTCGTGACTGTATATGTTAGACTGTGGTCTATATTATCTATGGTCTATGATCGCTGCTGCTTCGCGCGGGGTGAGCCTTGGTAACCTACTTTTCACCCTGTTCCAGGCGAACGTGACGTCATCGTGACGTAGAACTGACATAAATCGAGCAAATGCGTGGGTATATCGAAAGTAGTAGCTGAACTTTCGACTGTAGAACTGCGAACTTCATTCGAAAATGGAAATTGGAAACAATGCGGTATGCAGCTAAAGAATGTTGGAAATTGTGGATTATATTGTGTAATGAGCATAACGAGTATAAAAAGTAGCAGTTTTTCAAGAGTAACTCTGAATTGTGCTGCAAATCTTCAAACAACGAATTCGTAATTTTGGTGCTTGTTGTTCAAAATCATTTCTGTAATTGAGGTTTACATCTCCCAGAGAAGCAAATATCAGTTGAATCGAATAACATCGCCTGTACATCGCACAAAATATATCAAGTTTGTTGAAATTTTAGAAATTTCACGCCTATGTTCATGCACAAAACATTACACCTTTTCCTGATACTTGCTATTTAGGAAAATTATGCAGGTTTCATTGTAAACAAGTGGGAGCAATGCTTGTGGTTGTGATACATTGCTTTCTTGGACAAATGTTCAAATATTTGTATAGCTTATGGGACTCAACTACGAGGTCATCAGTCCCTAAACTTACAAACTACTTATGAACTAGCTAATACTAAGGACGCCACAAATATCCATGCCCGAGGGGGCTTTCGAACCCCCCGACCGTAGTGGCCGTGCAGACCGTCCCCTCGGTCACCGCGGCCGTCTTTCTTGGACACTTCATACTATAAATATTTAGGTAGAATAAAACGTCAAATGAAATTGGACGAAGTAATAGATGTATCTTGTTGTTTGTTGTTATAGTCTTCAGTCCGGAGACTGGTTTGATGCAGCTCTCCACCCTACTCTATCCTGAGCAAGCCTCTTCATCTCCTCATAAGAACGGCAACCCACATCCACTTGAATCTACTTACTATACACGTCTCTTGGTCTCCCTCTGCGATTTTTACCCCACACACTTCCCTCCAATGCTAAATTTACGATTCCTTGATGTCTAAGAATGTGTCCCACCAAGCGATCCCTTCTTTTAGTCAGGGTGTGCCAAAAATTCCTTTTCTCACCAATTCTGTTCAGTACCTCTTCATTAGTTATGTGATCTACCCACCTAATCTTCAGCGTTCTTCTGTAGCACCACATTTCAAAAGCCTCTATTCTCTTCCTGTCCGCACTGTTTATCGTCCATGTTTCACTCCCGTACAAGGCAACACTCCACACAAATGCCTTCAGAAAAGACTTCCTTACACTTAAATTAATATTCGATGTTAGCAAATTCTCAAAAATGCTTTCCTTCCCATTGCCATTCTGCATTTTATATCCTCCGTACTGCGACCATCGCATGTTATTTTACTACCCAAGTAACAAAACTCATCTACCACCTTCCTTGTTTCGTTACCTAATCTAATTCCTTCAGCATCGCCTGATTTTCTAAGGCTGCATTCCATTATCTTTCTTTTGCCCTTGTTAATGTTCATTTTATACGCTCTCTTCAACACACTATCCATTCCATTCAACTGCTCTTCCAAGTCCTTTGCTGTCTCTGATATAATTACAATGTCATTAGCAAAACGCAATGTTTTTATTTCTTCCCCCTGAACTTTAATCCCTGTTCCAAATTTTTCCTTGCTTTCCTTCACCGCCTGCTCGATGTACAAATTGAATAACATCGGAGAAAGGCTACAGCCCTGTCTTACTCCCTTGCCAACTGATGCTTCCCTTTTATGCCCTTCGAGTCTAATAACTGCGATCTGGCTGATGTACAAGTTGTAAATAACTCTCCTTTCCCTGTATTTTACCCCTGCTGACTTCATAATTTGAAAGAGTGTATTCCAGTGAACGCTGTCAAAAGCTTTCTCCAAATCTACAAAAGCTAAAAATGTAGGTTTGCCTTTCCTTAATCTATCTTGTAAGATAAGACGTAGAGTGAGTATTGCCTCTCGGGTTCCTACGTTCCTCCTGAATCCAAACTGATCTTCCCCGAAGTCAGCTTCTACCAGCTTTTCCATTCTCCTGTAGATAATTCGTGTTAAAATTTTGCAACCATGACTTATCAAACTGATGGTTCTATAATTTTCACACCTGTCTGCGCCTGATTTCTTTGGAATGGGGATTATTACACTTTTCTTAAAGTCTGAGGGTATTTCGCCTGTCTCATACATCCTACACACCAGTTCAAATAGTTTCGTCATGGCTGGCTCCCCCACCGCCGTCATACCACTCCTTAAAGCCCTTTCTACACGGGAAGTGAGAGATTGCGAGATTACCCATGATGCACCACCGGTCACGCCGTCCGCGTACAGTGTAGACGCGTCTAGGGATGGGAAAAATTTTACAACAATCGATATGAATCTAAGTACTTTCTTCTCGGTCTACCTCGACTCCTCTTACCCTCCGCTGCCGAGCTCATGAGTCTCTTAGGTAACCTCGCTTCTCCCATGTGTGTAACATGACCCCACCATCTCAGTCTGTTCGCTCTAACTGGTGCATCTATGGTGTTCATGCCCAGTTTTTCTTTGATTTCCTCATTATGGACACCCCCCTGCCATTGTTCCCATCTATTGGTACCTGCAATCATTCTTGCTATTTTCATATCTGTAACCTCTACCTTGTGAATAAGGTAACCTGTATCCACCCAACTTTCACTCCCATACAACAAAGTTGGTCGAAAGATAGAGCGGTGCACTGCTAACTTAGTCTTGGTACTTACTTCCTTCTTAGTTCAGCACTCACTGCATTAGCTTTGCTGCACCTCGATTCCACCTTTTAAACATTAATCAATAAAAGAAGCACAATGTATAATCAGTAAAAGAAACACAATGTAGAGTAAGGTATTTATTTGAAAAAAAAAATTAAGCTCTTTGCTTTATATGTTCACCAGTTATTCTACTTCTGTTGTCTTGCACCACTATATTGATCAATGAAGCCACTCTTTCAGACGAAAGAGAAGAGGCTTGGCGTATGAGGTACTTATGCGCAATCTATATCTATAAATGTGAATGTCTGTTCGGTGTACGTTTATCACGTCTGAGCCACAAGACAAAGAGCAAAAAATTTGTACTTTTACTAATGTCTATCCGGGGAAGGCTCTAGGCACGGTTTTATGGCAATAGGATAGCTCTTTATTTATATATATATATATATTAATGTGAATGTCTGTTCGGTGTACGCTTATCACATCTGAACAACAAGTTGCAGAGACTTAAATATTTGTACAGTTACTAATTTATACCAAAGGAAGGTTTTAGGCACGGTTTTATAGGAATGTGATAGATATTTAGTAATTTGAAGAATATAACACGAAATGCGAAACAATAATTACTCTTTGAAAATTATATTTACTCTTCGATAATGGTTTTACTGGTTGCATTGTTGCTTGAGGGTTGATAATGATAAAAGGGTTGAGTATATTGGGATGGAAAGTTATCGGTGTATATAAAATTCTACGTGTGTGTGTGTGTGTGTGTTAATATTTCGCTCTGCAGCGAAAATTACAGAACGCCAACGATTGGTCTGTGTGTAATTGTTGTCTGAAGTCTCCCATTGTACATCACAGCAGTTCCATGCCGATAGCTATAAGGGGGTGGGAGATATGGTGGTTGAAAGTCGTCAAAGTATAAAAAAAATTCGGACTGAAGGCCAGCGATGATGTTTGCGACTCTATAGCAAGGAAATTACGTACAGAGAAACGTGATGCCACAGACCATATCTTTGGTCTATGCGTGCTACAATCACCCCGTTTACATGGGCTCCCAAAACCGGATTTCGTAAACCAATTTCCCAATTCCGATTTTGGTTGGTCATGTAAACACTCCAAAATCGATTCTGGAAATCCGCTTCTCTAAAGCGGTTTTCCAGTTCCACAATCGATTTTCGTGCCCATGTAAACGCAACCGTTTTTGAAGCGTTCTTGGCTTGTCAGATTGTGTTTTCTTGTTAAGAATTTTCGGCACATATGGAAAGAGTGATATTTTCTAATGTGAAATAAAAGTATAAATATTAGAGTGAACATAAATCTGCGTATTTAAATAAAGAAAAATAGCGATTGTGCAGACTAAATAAGGAACTGAATCAGCTGTTTTCCAGCCGCCATTTTAAGTGAGCTACGAAATCCGATTCAGGCTATGCCATGTAAACACGACAGCGAAAAACGGTTTACGAAAATCGGTTTTCGTCTTCCGGAAGACGTGTTCCATGTAAACGTAGTGAATGTCTTCAGCTCTTTCTCTGTAAGGATAAACATACGAATAAGGAAATATAAGAATAAATAAATAGCACAGTACTGAAATAAAGCTTATCTATCATAATCAGCCAACACGTGAGCGGAGCTGCGGGTTTAAGCTAGTGTCTGATAAAATAGGCGTAAAGTGTCGAGTGTCAGCCCAGAACTTGAGTGGATCACTGTTACCTTCTAAATATGGTTGATCAAGGTTCTGCTTCTGCTCATTTGGTAGAGAATCACGGCTTGAAATTCGCTGTGAAACTGAGCTTTAGGCCAACAGTTTTCATGCCGCCATCAAATGGAAGAGCTGCTCAGGAGTTAAGAGGTTGCCAGCACTGAACCGTCTGCTCTCCACGCATTCTGTGCCTCCTTGCCACCTATCAACGGCCAACGGCCAGTAAAGAATCTAATCTAATCTAATTTAAAAAAAGGGTGGCTTTTAAAAATATCGCTTTCGATATTCAAAATTTAATATCGATATATCGGAAAATAAATATCGTCGATAAATATCGATAAATTTCCAAATAAATATCTACATTTTGATATATCGATATTTTTTGCCAATCCCTAGACGCGTCCACTTGCACAAGATGCTCGCATACGATCGCTAGCAGACGGAATAGGATGGATCCTGAAACTTCCTGGCAGATTAAAATTGTGTGCCGGAACCGGGACTCATATCAGCGCACACTCCGCTGCAGAGTGAAAGTTTCATTCTGGAAACATCCCTTAGGCTTTGGCTAAGCCATGTCTCCACCATATCCTTTCTTCCAGGAGTGCTAGTCTTGCGTGTTTGCAAGAGAGCTTCTGTGAAGTTTGGAAAGTAGGAGGCGAGGTACTGGCGGAAGTAAAGTTGTGAGGCGGCATCGTGAGTCGTGTCGGGGTAGCTCAGTCGGTAGAGCGCTTGCCCGCGAAAGGCAAAGGTCCCAGGTTCGAGTCCCGGTTCCGGCACACAATTTTAATCTGCCAGGAAGTTTCATATCAGCGCACACTCCGCTGCAGAGTGAAAGTTTCATTCAGGATGGATCCTATTCTCACGCGTATGGAAGTGCTTCGCGCATGCGCAGACGACCGAATAGGGAACAGCTGGCAAACGAAGCCAAGTCGGGAATTTGTTTGACAATGTGTACTTGTCTCCTGCTAAGAGCAACGTAGTTTTTCGATAATATAGAGGAATTGCATTAAAAATTTGATATAACCTGTGTACAATTTTTATTGAATACAGAGATAGCTTTTAATATGAACTCGAAACAAACGTAGAGAAAATGTAAATCAAGAATTTTATCTGTCAGTTCTTGGTAGTCCAAAATCACACTTACTTAAAAGTAGAATTTTGTGAGCATTATTTGAAGCTTTATCAGGGTGAAAGATCTACGTCAGAGCTTTCCAAATTGGGTGTGGCAATGCACGAGGTTTTTTATTTTTATTTTTTTTAATTTTTATATATATTTATTTAGAAATGAGATGGAGTACGATGCCAATATGGAAATATCGATGGTTCGATATCGTTTTCTTAACTTCGATGTTTTAGAGAGCTTATTATCGAAGTTACAACATCGATATTTGCCCACTAAATGTCGATTTTTATCTAACATCGAACATCCCTACCATTCCTATAGACACGGCTAACGTTCTGCTCACACAACTCGGAACAAAATCAGAGCTGTCCCCCGGAGACAGCACACGTCCGCCGCTATCACACCACCCCTATTAGAGAGGGGAAAATGAAACACGTCACGGTTTCAGAACAAATGATACCGTGGAGTGTCAGGTTCCGAAACACTGTTTCGAAACCATGGAGGTGGCCGCGGTGGCCGAGGGGACTGAGGCGCTCCAGTCACTATGATCGGGGGTTCGAATCCCCCCTCGGGCATGGATATTTGTGCCGTCCTTAGTCTTAGCTAGTTCATAAGTAGTTTGTAAGCTTAGGGACTGATGACCCCGAAGTTAAGTCCCATAAGCTGTACAAACACTTGAACATTTTTGAAACCATGGATCACTGTTTATTTTGTAATAGTCATCATAATCATTTTCCATCTCCAGTTTCCCGGGTGTGGCTAACCAGTGCTCTCCATCCCATCCGATCTTGATATAGGATTTGGTCTTGGACATCCTCCCAGTTAAACCCGTTCTCCTCTACGTCTGACAGTACTGCCTCTATCCATCGTCTCCTTGGCCTTCCTCTTTCTTGGTCTTCTTCCTCCCACGTCCATTCTGAAGTATTTTTTTAGCTATCCTCCTGCTGTCCATTCTCATCACTTGTGACGATACTGCTGGCCCTCTCATCTCAATGTTATTGTACGATACCGTCTGCGTCGGACCCGGAATCGTGTGGTTCAATAGTGATACATGTTGTGTGTGAAGTTAGTTAAAAACGAAATAGTCAGCCTAGGAACAGTGTCTCGGTGATACTGTGATCAAAACAAGTGATAGATTTCATTATTGTGATTCTTTGTATATATTGACTGACCTGAGATTTTGAATCTATTTTGAGAGTTGCCAAGGTATTTGACAGTTCAATATATGCTAGGAACATGTACTCAAAATGTTCAAATGTTTGTATAGCTTATGGGACTTAACTACGGGGTCATCAGTCCCTAAACTTACAAACTACTTACGAACTAGCTAACACTAAGGACGGCACAAATATCCATGCCCGAGGAGGAATTCGAACCCCCGACCGTAGTGGCCGTGCAGACCGTGACTGACGCGCCTCAGTCCCCTCGGCCACCGCGGCCGGCGAACATGTACTCATTAACTAATTAATTGACATTTAACATTGCGCTTTGTTGTCAAACAAAAAGGACTGAGATTAAGACTTAAAAAATATATGCGCCATCTAAAATTATTGTATGTATATTTTTCATTTTATATTGTGATTATTTTTGTGTACATGAAATGTTTTACTTGTGTGTTCGTTAATTGTAAATTAGTATATTCAATTGTTATGAACAATACATAATGTAATGTCATTATTGTCAATGTTATATATTTGACTCACTGCCTTGCGTGGGGTAGTTCGAGTTTCGGCGTTTGTAAAGTGCTCTGGAATCTATGCCAGTTTGTGTTTTAAAATGGAAGAACTATCCGTTAAGTTCGGGTGAATTGTGTACGCAAGTTATGAAGTTGTAATGTGTTGCTGGAATAAGAAGCAGTGTGATTGCAAATTAAATAATAAGTGAAAAATTGTACCTATGAGTATTTATTTCCCCCATACATCATAATGTTCAAAAGCTGAGTATTGTATTTGATATGTTTGAAATTGGTAGAATGTGTGAACTGTAATTACTTAATAACCTAGTAACGTTTCTACACTGCAGTCTTCGTTTCCCCAGGATGTTCGCAATAGGGACCCTGATAACAGCTGTTTCCCTGTGTACCTCATTTCTGATCTTCTCTCTTCTGGTACTTTTATTCATAGTCCTGATACACCTCATTTCTGTTGCTTGGATTCTGCTGTAACCCTTTTTTAACAATGTACATGTTTCCATGCCATATATAAGGATTGGAGTGAAGTAAGTGTTATACAAAGTTAGCTTTGCTGCCTGGGGTACTTTTTCTTCCCAGAGTAGATTCCGAACTTGCATGTAGAAGTCTGATGCTTTTTGTGTTCTGTTGAGGATTTCTTGCCGGGTGGTGTCGTCCTTAAAGAAAATACTTCCAAGGTACTGAAAGTGGGAAACTGATTTAATTTTTGCTCCATCCAAGTAAATATTTGAACTTGTTCCCTCTCAGTTTATGGTCATCTCAGCCGTCTTGGTCTTGCTGATTTTCAGATTAAATTCTTTAAATTTATTGTTCCAGACATTCAGGCTCTTCTGCACTTCTTTTTCTGTTTCCCCCATATTACAACATCATCTGCAAATACCAGTGATCTCGACTCATTTGCAGTTTCCTTAATAGATTTTAGCATTCTGTCCATTACAGTGATAAGCAAGACTGGTGACAGAGCACTTCCCTGCTGGACTCCCCCCTTCGTCTCAAACCATTCAGAGCGACCGTTTCCAATTTGGACACTACTTGTAATAGCATGGCCCTGTTTATTGTACCATTGTCAATGTGTTGCGTATACGTTTTGCTATAGAACTAGGGTTACCAGGGGACATTTCTAGAGTCGTACATAAATTTTCAAAGGTAGTATAGGTTATTCGACATTTACCTAACTGACATTAAGATACATTATACTTTTTAATTTTTTGCAAATGATAAAGGAAGGGAAGGAAGAAGGATAGGAAAGAAAGGATTGACAGTGGCCGCATTTACGCATTGATATTAAGCAATGGCGAAAATGTGAGCCGGACCGGGAATCGAACCCGGGTCTCCCGCTTCCGGTCGGCGATCGCCTTAAACATTTTTTTTAAGGAAAAAAATAGTAGTCACGTTTTTTTTCCAGACAACAGGAAAAAAAAGTTCGGAATAGGACTTTTTTTATAAAGGTAAAGCAGTCAACAATCCGAAGATTGGTTTGAACAGCACAGTGCTTTACTAGGCACGGTCCTGTTTGGAGGTGGTATGCCGTTGCCTTCCTCCGACCTTCGAACTGACTTACCCAGCCAGTTATAGGGGGACCTACAGTTTAACGTGGGTTCCGAACCACGGTGCTACTCGGTATTTTTCACATGAGCAATACTGCCAGAGGTGAAAGAAGTGGAAAGTGACATAAAAATCCTAGAACTTGGCGGGGATAGAACCCGCGACCTTTGGATTTGTAGTCTGGCACTCTACCACTGTGCAACTGAGGCGCACGACATTTTTTATATATATTTAATTGTTTTTATTTTATTTATTTATTTTTATTTATTTATTTTTCTTCTTCACCGGTCGCTTCGACCCTTTTTCAAATTTATTTTTACTTAAACAAATTAGGGACAGAAGGAAAAAGGAGGGAAAAAATACAATATAATTAAAACTAAGGAGCCCTTCAAGCATAAACAAAAGAATATCTCTGACATCTTTGTAATAAAATTAATGATTCCGTCGGACCAGCACATCCTCACAAGACTGGCGTTCGCTTACCTCTTGGCCACCCGTGCTCGCCTCAGTCCGTCTCAAACTCCCACAAGTCGCTCGCTATGTCTGTAGCGCCCCTATCGCCCATGCCCTCTTACACTCGCCATTACGGATTCCCGTGCGAGGTCGAACGTATGACGCATCTGCGGTGAAGTAACTGAAGCTGACGCCATCATCGCGTTTGAATACAATACAATAAATATTTTTTCGCATTTACAGTGTTATTTCTTGAAAATATTTTGTGGCTTTTTAGTCGCGTGCAACCTTTTTGTCATTTTTATTCTTTATTTAGTTTAATAAATTGGAGCAAAATTTGTGGCTGAATGGCTATGGAAGAAAGCTTGATTTTGTGCCGACAGAATTCTGTGGTAACTGTAGTAAGAATCTGGCTGGAGTACCGCCCCCCGAGAGCAGATTTTTGTGGAGGAGAGAGGAACGGAATTCAGAAGGAGATGCTGACGACGCTAAAGCTATGTACTGGGAGAATACGGCTAGCGTCGCCCACGCTGGGCCTATTCTACGAGGGTAAGTCAGTTATTATCCGCAAGGTAGTTATAAAATTTTATTGTAATAAAATACGAAACTTACAAGAACATTTTTCGACATAGTCTCCTTGCTTTTCAATGCACTTCGTCCATCGCTCTACAAGCTTCCTTGTGCCCTCATAAAAGAAGGTTTTTCGGTTGAGCTGCGAGCCAGGAATGCACCGCTTCCTTCACCGCTTCGTCCGAGTCAAATCGACGGCCCATTAATGCCTGTTTGAGTGGACCAGACAAGTGATAGTCAGAAGGGGCGAGATAGCAACTATATGGAGAATGATCCAGTACTTCGAATTTGAGTTTCTGGAGCGTTTCAGCAGTGTGGACAGCAGTATGCGGACGGGCATTGTCGTGCAACAACACAACACCTTCTGACAGCAATCCTCGGCGTTTGCCTCGAATTGCAGGCTTTAGCCTGTCAGTAAGCATCTCACTGTAACGTACACTGTTTATTGTTGTGCCCCTTTCACCATAATGTTCCAGTACAGGACCTCGTGCATCCCAAAAAACCGTAAGCATCAGTTTTCCTGCGGACGGTTGGGTCTTGAACTTTTTCTTGCACTGCGAATTTGGGTGTTTCCATTCCATAGTCTGCCGTTTACTCTCCGGCTCGTAATGATGGATCCATGTTTCGTCACCAGTAATGATTCTGTCTAAGAAGTTGTCCCCTTCATTACCACAGCGATCCAAATGTTTTCTGCAGATGTCGAGGCGCGTTTGCTTATGCAACTGTGTGAGTTGTTTTGGGACCCATCTTGCACAAACTTTACGAAACCCAAGTCTGTTGTGAATAATTTCGTAGACAGAACCATGACTAATTTGAAGACGATGAGCCACTTCATCAATAGTTAATCGCCTTTCTAAGAGAATCGTTTCACGTGATCGCTCAATGGTTTCTTCATTTGTGGCGGTGAACGGTCGTTCGGCTCCTTCGTGCTTAACACTCGTGCGACCATTTCCAAATTTTTCAGTCCACTCTTACACACTTCGTTGTGGCAAAACACTGCTCCTGTACTGTACTGAAAGTCTGCTATTAATTTCGGCCCCTGATACACCTTCCGCCCACAAAAAACGTATCACTGAACGTTGCTCTTCTTTGGTGCAAATAGACAGCGGAGCAGCCATGATTAACAAACAGAACGGCAGCGACAACGAAACTAACGTAGCAGCTTGAAAATTGCAAAGATATAACAACAAATAAACAAAGCATGCGTCACCAACGTAAAACGACAGTACTACCAACATAAACAAAAATATAACTAAATAATTGACTTACCCTCCTATTCCGCTGCTGCTTACACACCGATCGCTACAACCTTCCCAACGCTTAACAACACTTATCAACCGATTTCGAGAAAACTATTCAACGCAAAAATTTAACTTTTTCACGTGTTATACTGTCACACATTACCTCGATAATTATCTGATTTTCTATTCATTATTACTTGATGTTTCCGTGCTACATCAAATTAAGTAAACTACTGCGCAAAATTTTGAAGAGTTTGCAGATGAAAATTCGCATTGCGTAGACTTTGCCTACGGTTGTTTTTAGCACATACAATGCTGCGGACGAAATGTAGGTAACATATCGCTATTTTATTTAAGGTTGAGAGCAGAACGATAACTCTTTTCATTCTCGAGATACAGGGAGTTATATCCGACGGGCAGATGCGGGAACTTCGCGTAGTTCTGTCCATGCGGACCTGGCTGCTCTACAGAATACTTATCGTCCAGATTTACAGAAAACTGGTTTGTGGCTCTATATCTAAAGAGTTCACCTATAATTCAGGCTGACCTGTACCGTAGCCAAATATTTCAATAGACCGCGAACATGTCATCATCGGAGCATAGTGTAAATTAAGAAAACAATTGAGATCATGGACAAGTCTTTGATGAGTATTTTCTTGCGTATTTTGTACTTATATCCTACATGAACTACGAAAAATGCAAGGGGATACCCACTACATGACTTTTACCAAAAAGAGAAATCAAAGGGGCCTTTACAACGCCAATGTATAATATTTGTCTTGTTTCAATTCCCTGTTTCCCGTAATGATACACATGAAAAAATCGCACTGACATGTTTTACGGCCCACTTTAGATTTGTAGTTTTAAAACTATTTGCGAACATTTTGGACCAAAATAATAATCTAAATAATAAAAAATTAATAAGATTGTCTAAAACCCTTTTAAGAAAAAAAAAATTGTAGGTAGTGGTGGGATTCTAACCACTGACCTTTAGCGTCACAGTCCAACGCATTGCCTACTACGCTAAAGATAACAGAAGTTGCGTTCTTTAGTTTCATACTATTGATGGCCGTTGTTAACTGATGCTAATATGGCATTTGTAGACACTAGATTATCATTTATCGTACGAAGAACGACGTCCTTTTGTTAATTCTGCAGTGCGCCATTGCTTTGAAATGACAACGTGTAAGTTACAATAAGACAATCATCAAATACGCAACGCAAGATGACTTATGCCAGAGAGAGTTCTGAGCGAGGAATGTCACGTGACATCTGCGAACGGCTGGTTTTCGTTAATTCAATGGAGGGTGTCAAATCTCCGTTATTTTTGCAAATATCTCTCAAACGATACGAGATAAGGAAAAAAACATAATGGAGCTAAGTTGTAGATAATTTTCTCCTCTATCGTATTAGGTTATTCAATTTTCGTGTCAGATGAACGGTTCGTTTGCAATTACAATTGTATTACAAACGGCTTTTTTGGTATTACAACAGCATTTTTTGTCCGAAAAATTTGATAAATGGAGGTTCTGGTCTCTTGCGACCTACAATCATGTCTGAAAAATTTGGTGCTTATCGGTTGAACGTTTCGACTTAAAAACAGGGAAAACTTTACAGACAGACAGACGGACGGACTGACAGACATACATCTCAAAATCGCCGTTGTTTTTGCAAATATCTTCGAAACGCTACGAGATATGAAAAAAACATAAGAGAGCAAAGATGTAGAGAATTTTCTCCTCTACAAATTCGGTTATTCAATTTTCGTGTCAGATTAATAGTTAAGCCGTTATTTTCATTTAAATTTCGAGCTGTCAAAAGACGATCGCAAAGGTAACCTAAAGTGGGCCAAAAGAATGAGAAAAGCTTGCTTCAGGAACTATGTATTAATTTCATATCTAAACGAGAATCTAGTTCACTCACTAATACGTTCAAAATTTGTATGTTTTCGGCAACTACCCGCAGATAAAACCAAAGACGCGTGAATAATTTAACCTCATGACATTATGCAGGAATTTTCTTCACAAATTTATTCAAGTTAAAATTATATAGACATCTGATGCGTGATCCATTCGTCAGTGAATATTTAATCTATTAATTTATATTATGAATTAGCAGAAGAACCGAAGATCGCTTCTGGGCTCCTAGTTTTTCTGACGACTTTCATCAGTCAGACTGTTCATCTTTCTGCATTTCTGATATCTAATGGAAGTACTGTAATGTTTACCTCCCTTCTTCGCTTCTTAAGAACACCCAAAAGTACAACACTGTGGCATTATTCAAAACCAAACATACGAAATTCACAATACTTCTCATGGCAGCCAAGCAACGTATAGGACCAAGATGGCGGAAAGAACCACGTGACTCGATTTCGGGTTGCGTTCGTCTCACACTGGTATTTGCAATCGTGACGTCATCGTGACGTAGAAGTGCTGTGAAGGCGGCTATCGATCTGTCGATCGCTACAGCACCGAGATTGAGACTATTTACGAATGTATGGGGACAGTCGTAACGAGAACTTTTTAAGGCCAATTCGCTGTACGTCAGAACATTCCGCAATGTATTTCTAATGGCGGCATTCACACTGTCCGTCACCGGACCGTCACATCACGTCAAGCTTTCTCCATAAGAATGTTTCATCGGAACAGTCGTCTGCTAACATTGGAAGTTAACCTATTTTCGTCACGCGATTTTAATGTTGTGGTCGATGATTACACGGTTTATATTCAAATGTGTCTTATTAATGTTTATTTTATTGTTTACTTTGTTTTAGCGGTAAATTCCAAATGTTTCATAAAGACTTAAATATTTTTCTCAATTCTGTGTCCTCCTAAAAGCGAGGTCGGATATCTGAAACCGAAAAATGGTTTACGTTTCGTAATATTGTAACAGGAAAGACTGAAGCAAACGTTTTGTTTGACTAACATTGTAATTTGATGACGTATTTGTCATTAAATAACATTTTGTATGAAAAAGTCGGCATAATGGAAGACAAAAATTCAGTTGTTTACGACGGTATTAACAATGTCAGTGGGCAAATCGTAATGGAGAAAGGAAAGAGGCTCTATTTATGCTCTTATATTGTTTGACATGTTCATATGTTTATTATGTTTATTTTTTCGCTTGAAAAATAGATATGTTTTGAAATGTTTTTGCAATTCCCTGTACTTACCACACTAATGGCCAGTTTCCGAAACTGTAGTTACCTGTCCCGTTATAGTTACCTGTGGGTTACCTGACCGTTAAGTACAAAACGGGTTTACGAGACAGCAGTTACCGTCACAGCCGTAGTTACCTTGTCCATTAAAGATAAATGCGCGTTACCCTGAGGTTACCTACACGTTAACTTTAGTTTTAACTATATCCGCTACGTAGCGCTGGTGGGCTTCCAAACGCAAGTCCAGAAGTTGTTTAACAGTAGTAATTTATTCTTTTTATGACTGGGTTCCGTGTAATTGTAATGCAATTTTAAAATTTTTGAAGCTGAAGAATGGAAATTCTTTCATCATCGTCGTCACTGCCGTCTTCTTCATTTTCTTCTGATGCTTCGGGCAGTTGTTCAGAAGAAGAAAGCTGTACTCGGCACTGTTGAAACACCACGACGCATTTTTCGTGTTAGATGACAACCATTTGATCTTTGTAATGAGAGCGAATTTCATATGCGTTTCAGAATAAAAAAAAAAAAAATACTCACCAATGACATTGCCAGGGTCAAACTGGGAAAAACGCGGAATTCGACATTCCGGGTTAAATTTTACATCGCGCTCGGCGGTCGCGAGAGATGATGTTGACAACGGGTGACGTCTGCATTAGCTGCATCTCCCTCGCGATTGGTCAAGCAACATCTCGACACTGAGCAACAGTGGCCAACGTTATCTCTCGCGATCGCACGATCTGGATGTAAAATTTTACCACATCCTAATCACAAAGCCATGCTCTCATAATATAACTTTCAAGTAAGCATAAAGATACTTCCCTTTGCAATAGTGTTCTGCCATGCAATATTTCAGGTGATTGGTTTTTTTTTTAAATTATTATTACAACGTGGGGTTCGGGTAGATAGATGGGTGGACGTAAATTGACCAGTCTGTTTTGTGAAAAGTAATGTCACGTTCACAGAACAACGGGAAGCAAAAACTTAAATTCATAAAAATATATGTTGAAAACAGAGATAATACGTATTATTTTATTGTTAACCCTGTCTTCGTTGTTGTTTGTCCTGTTTTTCTTTTTAAAAAAGAATACAGCTCTCTGAGTTGCCTTACCGTTTTCTCTCCTGCCTGTTTAACGAATTGTACAGTTTTGTGACAACTTCCAAGGCGTGTAGTTTTTCCAAAATAGTCAAACCATCTACCTTTTCATTTACTATAACTACTTTCCTTTCTAAAATCAAGTCTGTCAAAAGATTTTTCTCAAATAGAGTAAAAATTTTTCCTCGCTTGTCGCCCATTGCCTTTGAAAACAAACAGAAAACTCGTAACAGCTATACAAACTAAGACGCGTCTTCGATTTCCCTTATTAATCGATAAAATTCTAGTAATTGCGATTTTAGTTAGTAGTGCCATCTGTTATCTGTTGAGACGTACTATTTGCTTCGATAGAAGGCGTAGTTACCTGATAGTTAACTAACGGTCGTTTAAATCAGCTACGGGGAACCCAAGGAAGATATCTGGCAGGTTAAATTATAACGTGACGGTAGCTAACGGCACGGTAACTGTAGTTTTTCCAGAAACCGGGCATAAGTTGGTAAAAAACATACATTGTAAAGTTTTCTTTGACCATCAATAACACATAGCGTTGTTGTTCCCTCAGATCCAGTATTAAACTTTTGACTTTCTACGTAACAGATCGCAACTCATAACTTCACTTTTACCATCGCGTATTGGGATTTGGGATAGGCGAATTGACGTGACGGGCAGTGTGAATACAAATTGACGTGACAGTGCCCATAAATTAAAGGCACGTTCTGTACACAATTTTCTGTTAGTGCATGCTGTGTATTCTTTTTTCTTTTCAGCTGCGAAGGTGATTAAGTTCTATCACACACTATTTAAAAGTACTTTGATTTTCTTGACCTTAAACCTGTGAGCGTACACTATATTTAGTGCTCTAACTATGTACGCCATTTCTCTGCCTTACAGAGCTAGGTTCTGTCAGTATTACTGTAAAGTTGCCTGAAATAGCTTTCTATAAGCATCTACTTTCCGCTCAGCACTAGTGATGGGACAACCGACTGTTTTTAAAAACCGATTGGTCAATCGGTTGTTTTTTCGTTCAGTCGGTTTTTTCAGTCGAATGAAACAACCGAATGAAAATAGTCTCTTTGGCCGTATGAATGTTTTCACTCACTGGCGGGTTTGAGTGGTTTCAGTCGATGCGAAACAATCGAATGAAACCAGTCTCTGTCGGTTGCAGCCGCTATATGAATGTTTTCACTCATTCAGTGGGTTCGAGTGGTTTCAGTCGATGCACTAGCACCGAATGAAACAAGTCTCCGTCCTTTATATGAATGTTTTCGGCATTGGGTGGTTTCACTTGATGCGATACAACCGACTGGAAAAAGTGTTTGTCGGTTTCTGCAGTTACATGGATGTTTTTATTAATTCATCGACTTTGTGTTACTTTATTTGCATACTCCTTCAGCCTTTTCGGGTATAAATGAACCGTGATTCAGCATGAAACATTCTTAAAGACAAATCTTAAAAATATAGCAGTATGTCAGTATGTTTCTATTGCATGCAAATCTGCAGTTTTGTTCCAATATTGATGAAATTTTGTATACTTGACCTTCAAAGCAAGAGAAATGTCACTGTCTACATCAAATTTAATTCGGTGCCTGGCGGAGGTACTTTACATACTAACTTCGATAAAAATCACAATTTGGCTGCGATCTTGATGAAATTTTGCACACTTGACCTTTAAGACAATGCTAAGGTAACTGTGTACAATAAATTTCGTAGGTGCATGGCGGAGAGTACTTTAGCTACTAACTTCGACAAATTCTGTTTGTATTGTTTTATTCCAATCTTGATGAAATTTTGCCCACAAGACTTTCAAAACAAGTGGCATCTAAGATTTTGTATGGTACATGGCGTTAATAACTTTTTTTTTTTTTTTTTTTTTTTACAATATCTAATGTTTTAGTGATCTTCGAATTTGGATCTAGCAAATATGCTCAAAGTTAAAATACTTAACTCTATCCTACTAGTACCTTAGATATGTATGAACAATAACCCGCAAACCGCAGGTTTCTACCTGTTCCCACTTCGGAGATACAGTATACGAGATTAAACTTGTAGCGATCATTTTGGAACACCCTGTAGTTTCCACGCTTCTTTATTGAGACAGTAAGAAACCGACAACAATCGGCGATGGCACGCACCGCCCGCCAGACACTGTTGTGTGGAGTTTGGCGCGCGCCTGTTGGACTATAATAGCGCTGTCAGCAGTGGAGACGCCAGCGAGGCAGCACCCCCTCTCGTGTCCCCGCTCCCCGCGGTACTTCGTGGTCATCGGCCACTTATCTTCTACAGATTGCGGCTGTCTGCGAAAGTAATCTGATCGGGCCCAGATGATCGGCGTTTTTGAAGTCTGAGGTGGGCAATCAAAGTGATCGCAGGCCTGCTCCAGCGATACGACATCTAATTACTTACTCGTCGATGGCACCTCGAACAGTTTAGTCTACAACAAAATATGAATCACTCTTACTGTGTATTATAAAACGAAAAGTTACTTCATTCAGTACATAATTAAAGGAACATTGTAATACGCATTTTAACTTTGGCATACCCCTTTTCCATGGCGGGATAATGTAGCACTGCTGTAGTTATCTGATAGTGCATACCAGTTTCATTCATAGAAATAAATGGATAGCTCTGTAAGATAAAACACTAATGAGTCGTTTCAGTTGGGAAAATGATTACATGGTTCAACCGACAGAAAAACTTACTGTCTGTTTTCACTTGAAAAGAAAGAACCAGTAATTCAGTCAATGTACAAAACTGCAAAACTATCGCATGTTTTCATTCGGTTGTTCCCACAGACTACTTTCATTCGAAAAAATAAACGAATATTAATCCAACATAGTAAAACTACGACCGACTGACTGTTTCAATATGTTGCTCCCACTGACTGGTTTCACTCAAAAGAATGAATGAAGAGGCCAACGTACTGTGTCAATTTTTTCATTCGGTTGGTCACATCGACTGATTTAACTCAAAAGGAAAGGAATGAGTGGTCCAACCGACTGTATCGATTTCATTCGGTTGCTCCGACCGACTGAATTCACTCAAAAGAAGGAATGAGTAGGCCAACCGACTGCGTCGATTTTTTCATTCGGTTGATCCCACCGACTGGTTTCACTCAAAAGAACGAATGAATAGTCCAACCGACTGAATCGGTTGTTTCATTCGGTTGGTCCCACCGACTGGTTTCACTCGGAAGAATGAATGAATAATTCAACCGATACGAGAAACTACAACCGAATGATCGATTTTTTCCCAACAACCGAATGAATCGATTGTTTTCATTCGATTGTTCCCATCACTACTCAGCACCCATGGTCGCACAATGGCGCACACACGACAAAGAAAACGAGTAATCGAATTAGTGCAGTCGACGCTGAGTCACTCGAACCAACACCTTCTAAAATACAAGGCCTACGCATAGCGGCCATATTGGCACATGACGTCATCAACAGTTGGCTGGTTCTGTCCGCGACTGTGTTGTGCTGAAAGCGTGTGCTACGTAAAGTATTACCTTTCATATAGTATCGCCTGCAGTTATTTGAAGTACGGGGTACAAGTGCTGCGTTCCCTATTGCCAGGGAAATTATGACTCTCGAGGAGGAATAAAAGTGCACGTTTTTCGATTTCCCAAATGAGAGGACCTGAGAAATCGCTGGATTGCTGCAATACCGAGGAAAGGATTCGTGCCTACTGAGCATTCAAGGGTGAGTAAATTGCGCTAAGTGTGTAACTGATTTGTTTATTCAACACCAATGCGGACAACATTAATACTAAGGTAGCCATACAATGTTTCGACAAAGGATAGTTACATTGGCTGGTGATGTGCTGCTTCAGATTTGCCACAAACATTTCCAAACGGAAAGCATTCTATGGACTGCCGAACACTTTGATGAGAAAACAGGACGGATTTTAACAGTAAACCTCGAACGACCGAGGATAAAAGAAGCCGGTGTTCCGTCGATATTTCCTGGTGATCTGTCCTATTTGTCGTCACAGTTGGCTTTCCGGGATCTCCTCTAGATGGTGTTGCTCGAACGCGCTCGCAAAAGTCGATAGTCGAAAGCCCACTAGTGACAGCCTCCTTACGTCACAATGGCGGCACGAATACAAATGTGTGTGTGTGTGTGTGTGTGTGTGTGTGTGTGTGTTGTATGATGTCGAACCTATCGTTTAATCAGACAGCAGATTGTTCATTAACACTGCAAATTTGTTTAATTATGGCCCTGATATTGATGTATATACTGTTAAATAAGAAACAGTGCATTAAACTGATTATGTGCGCAACGGATCTTTTAACAAAACAGCTGTGGCAAGTGGCAAGTCGCCATATGAAACAGACACCGACTATACTCAAAAATTTGACTGCGAGAAATATATTAAAAAAAAAACCCACAAACCACTCTGTTAATGTTTGACTGCGAGAATTTTATGCAGATCAGTACCTGATTATTGAAATTTAGTATCATAATCAATTAACAGTAGTGTTGCATGACAATCATTTACTATGGCACAGCCGGCCGCGGTGGCTGAGGGGACTAAGCGCTGCAGTCACGGTCTGCACGGCCACTACGGTCGGGGGTTCGAATCGCCCCTCGGGCATGGATATTTGTGCCGTCCTAGATAGTAAGTAGTTCATAAGTAGTTTGTAAGTTTAGGGACTGATGACCCCATAGACTATACAAACAAGTCCCATAGACTATAAAAACATTTGAACTATGGCACATTACCAAAATCAATACTGCACTTTAAATCCACAAATAACTAATTATCAAATGAAGTAGGTTAATCTTGTAACTACGTAAATGAAACAGGAAAGAATGGTCAACTTTGTTACTTATTAATAATCACCATTACATTACCTCCATAATACAACTTTTTCCTAATCACATCAAATGCAATTACCTTCATTCCAGAGGTGGTACAACATTTTCATAGTAATAAAAAATACAATAAGAGGTTCGTTCCAGCAGCTGCTAGACTGCTTGACGCGCATGCGCAACGCTGAAATTATGTTCCAGCAGCGCCTTTATTCTCTTGCTTCTTGCTGTTTGGAGTGCGGCTGTTTGGTGTTCCAGCAGTTGTATAGCCGCAAGCAGCCAGACGCTATCCGGAAAAACATTTCTAGCGCGGTCAAGCTGCCAATTTGCGCATGCGCAGAAAGGTCTGACTTAGAGTGGGGGGTAGCCATCACGTGATACGTGCCTGTTTGTGGCGTGTTTTTCGATTATTTCGAAGTCACTGCAATCCCACTGGAGATCAGATAATTCTCGTTTACACTTCTTCGTTATTAGGAAGGAAAGTATTTTAATTATTCCTTTAAACTCATCTTCGCCTGCAACCAGAAACAGTGCAAAAAGCGTTCCAGCAGTGCAAGTATCAAACAAGGGTTTTTACGTCATAGTAGCTGCGCATGCGCAGTAACACCTGTTTCTTAGCGCTTGAAAGTAGCCGTTTGGCAGCTGCTGGAACGAATCTATCACCCCGTTTACATGGGCTCCCAAAACCGGATTTCGTAAACCGATTTCCCAATTCCGCTTTTGTTTGATCATGTAAACACTCCAAAATCGATTCTGGAAATCCGCTTCTCTAAAGCGGTTTTCCAGTTCCACAATCGATTTTCGTGCCCATGTAAACGCAACCATTTTTGAAGCGTTATTGGCTTGTCAGATTGTGTTTTCTTGTTAAGAATTTTCTGTTTTCTGCATATATGGAGAGAGTGATATATTCTAATGAGAAATAAAAGTACAAATATTAGAGTGAACACAAATCTGTGTATTTAAATAACGAAAAATAGCGATTATGCACACTAAACCAGTAACTGAATCAGCTGTTTTTCAGCCGCCATATTAAGTGGGCTAGGAAATCCGATTCAGGCTGTGCCATGTAAACACGACAGCGAAAAACGGTTTACGAAAATCGGTTTTCGTCTTCCGGAAGATGTGTTGCTTGTAAACGTAGTGTATATATTCCAAATACAATCAACCCAACTTGCTGGCACAGCAGCCTCTGCTCCACATCGGAGCCATACACACAGCTCAACCGCTCTCTAAGCGAGCTGAACCACAAGTCCCACTCACTCTCTCTCTCTCTCTCTCTCTCTCTCTCTCTCTCTCTCTGCGTGAGCTACAAAGCTATGCGATGCATAATCTTTGCCAAAGATGAAACTTCACAGAGTTAAATATACATATCGATACACACCGTAGAAGCGATATTATACATTTTCTTGCAAGCAAGTTACTCGACACAAAACAGGAGGCACAATATTAGACATCTTCTTATAATTTTCTTTTATGGACACGTTTCACGGTGTGAAACGAACGCTGCCACTCGATTTCAGCCAACCAGGAGCCGCAGTCGGCGGCAAACAGCGCGGAAAAGGATGGCCGTACTTTCCCTGTACAGAGCTTTAGTCGTCGCGGCTCTGCTGCACTTTGAAGCGGCTTTCCACACATCTCGCTGTCTGGTCTCTGAGCAGCCCACGATTTGCATGATACAGTACACATCTAGTGTTGCCGTTTCATTTGCTGGATCTTGCATTAGTTTCACTTTGTAGTTGAGAGCTGCACAACCTATGAAACTTGTCACAGTTTTCCCAAGCAACCTTCCATCTAGATTTCACGTATCCTCCGAGCTCTTAACGATACGGTTAGATTAAATAAAGCTTGAATTGAGCAATTGTTTGCTGTTCTGATACTAGGAACCTATTTTTTACAGTAGGGATTAAATGAGTAATTTTCATTCATTCGTGCTTCCATAGTACTTACTAAGACATAAATCGAAAATCAGAACTGTCCCCCGGAGACAGCACACGTCCGCCGCTATCACACCACCCCTATTAGAGAGGGGAAAATGAAACACGTCACGGTTTCAGAACAAATGATACCGTGGAGTGTCAGGTTCCGAAACACTGTTTCGAAACCATGGAGGTGGCCGCGGTGGCCGAGGGGACTGAGGCGCTTCAGTCTCGGTCTGCACGGCCACTACGGTCGGGGGTTCGAATCCCCCCTCCGGCATGAATATTTGTGCCGTCCTAGTTCGTAAGTAGTTGATAAGTAGTTTGTAAGCTTAGGGACTGATGACCCCGTAGTTAAGTCCCACACGATTTACAAACATTTGAACATTTTTGATGTTATTTAAAGCACACTTGCTTTGCAATTATAATCCCAATAGTGCACATCCAATCCTGGCTGTTGTTGTTGTTGTTGTTGTTGTTGTTGTTGTTGTTGGCTTCAGTCCGCAGACTGGTTCGATGCAGCTCTCCACGCTACCCTGTCCTGTGCAAGTCTCTTCATCTGAGAATACGTTCCACAACCTACATCCTTTTGAATCTGCTTACTATATTCGTCCTTCGGTCTCCCTCTACGATTTTTATCCCACGCTTCCTTCTAATGCTAAGTTGACAATTCCTTGATGTCTCAGTATGTGTCCAACCAATCTATCCCTTCTCTTAGTCAATATATTCCAGAAACTCCTTTTCTCCCCCATTCGGTTAACCCTTTCCTGCCAAAGCTATCAAATATTCGAGCACATGACTTCATATTTGGTTATTTTGCTACCAAAGTAAATAAAAGCACGTTAGTGTATTCACACTTTTTTGTTTTCCTTATTTTACGTAAAAAAATATTAAAAAAAGTAAAAATATAAAACATGGGCTTCAAATTCCAAGAGGATATAATGCAATTGGGAGACATTATGCTATGATTATCTCTGTTCACACAAAGATTAACCAGCAACAAAAATGTTTGTACAGCTTATGGGACTTAACTACGGGGTCATCAGTCCCTAAACTTACAAACTACTTATGAACTAGCTAATCCTAAGGACGGCACAAATATCCATGCCTGAGGGGGGATTCGAACCCCCAACCGTAGTGGCCGTGCAGACCGTGACTGGAGCGCCTCAGTCCCCTCGGCCACCGCGGCCGGCTAACCAGCAACAAACCGATAGCAAAATTTTTCTATCGAAATGCCATTTTAGATGTTGATCTAAACGGGGCAACAAAAGCCAACCGTAGTAATCCCTGAACCGTATTCATATTTCTAAATTCATAAACAAAGGAAAACAAAACTACAACAATTTGTTACTGACATCTAGCAACAAAAACACAACATACATAAATTACACAAAATGCCTTGAACACACTGCCAGTACTAAAACCTTCCAGTGACGCTATATAAATAAAAAGAGTTCTATTCCTTGAATAATATCAGTTTTCATTAGCTAAAACAATACGAAGCCAAATTACCAACGTGAGAACACACAACAGCGTCCTTTTGTGGCAGCAAAACGTGCCTGACAATCGTACACAAAGACATAAAACAATCTTTTTTTATCGCTCTTTGTGAGCAGAGATGTTGAGAAATCTCGGCCACCGAGCGTTTCATATGACACATCAGAGGCATACAAACGTCACGTGAGGAACACAAGTCAGATATCATTTTCGAGTTTGTTTTATGACGCTGGAAATGGGCAGGGACTTAAGTCCCGTCGGGCAGGAAAGAGTAAGGTACCTCCTCATTAGTTACGTGATCTACCCATCTAATCTTCATTATTCGTCTGTACCACCACATTTCAAAGGCTTGTATCATCTTTTTATCTGAACTCCTTATCGTCCACGTTTCACTCCCATACAATGCTACACTCCAGACAAATGCTTTCAGAAAGGACTTCCTAACATTTAAATTAATATTGGATGTTAACAAGTTTCGCTTCTTCAGAAACGCTTTTCTTGCCATATTAATTCTGCATTTTTATCTTCTTTACTTCGGCCTCAGAAGTTATCTTGCTACCCAAATAACAAGTCATCTACTACTTTATTGTCTCGTTACGTAATCTAATTCATTCACCATCGCCTGATTTTCTGACATTCCTCCATTATCTTCGTTTTACTCTTGTTAATGTTCATCTTATATCTTCCTTTCAAGACACTATCCATCCCATTCAATTGCTCTTACAGATCGTTTGCGGTCTCTGACAGAATTACTATGTCATCGGCAAACCGCAATGTTTTTATTTCTTCTCCCTGCACTTTAATGCCCTCTCCAAATTTCTCCTTCCATTCCTTCACTATTTGCTCAATCTACAGATTGAACAACACTGGGGAAAGGCTACAACCCTGCCTTACTCCCTTCCCAACCTCTGCATCCCTTTCTTACCCCTAGACTCTAATAACCGCTGTCTGGTTTTTGTATAGGTTGAATATAACTCTCCGCTCCCTATATTTTACCCCTTATACCTTCAGAATTTGGAAGAGTGTATTCAATCCTGACTAGGTGATCCTAAACTTAAGAAATGCTATCAATTATTGGCAAATTTATTTTGTTGCCTCATTGTGACGGTGTTTGCGTAGTAAAACAAGTGCCCGCTTTTCGGAGATAATAAATAGTCTAATTTTGTGAAACGACATTTCTTTACGACATTATGTAATTAAAAGTCCAAATGCTGCCTTATAAGGTAATTTCTATCTGTACGCGTCTGTTTCAGCTTGAATGCTATCATCAGGTTATCTGTGAAAATGTGCATGTTTTCACTATAATACATCGAATTTTATAACTAACTATAAGTTAAATCTATAAATACGTGTAGTTACATACGCCTGTTGGTCTTCACACCCATTAGTGGTTTCGATATTGTCGAGCTGTTTATTTTATGCTCCTACTGGAACAATATTGGTTATAATTTTTTAATAGTTTTTCGTAATTACCGTTTGACAGTTCCTTGACAGATAAATCAACGATTCTAATATGATTTAAGAAAATTGCACCAGTCACTTTTCCTTGAAATGATGTTTATTCCATGAACCCGTTTCAAAACCTTTTGAGATTCATCTTCAGATGGATCATGTTACAATATCATTTTAAGCGTCATGTTGGATGCTGGCTCTGTGGTGGAAAGACGGAATATATTTTAATAACTCAAATTGCACGTTCTTTAGGTCGTGTTTTGTATTTGTAAGATTACAAATTTCACGTAATCTTACAGAACACGACCTAAAGAACGTGCAATTTGAGTTATTAAAATATATTTCGTCTTTCCACCACAGAGCCAGCATCCCATGACGCTTAAAATGATATTGTAACATGATCCATCTGAAGATGAATCTCAAAAGGTTTGGAAACCGGTGCATGGAATAAACGCCGCGGTGGAGGAGCCGAGCGGTCTAAAGCGCCTCGCTGCGGAGCGCGCTGTTCCTCGCCGTGGAGGTTCGAGTCCTCCCTGGGGCATGGGTGTGTATGTTTGTCCGTAGGTTAGTTTACCTAGGTTTAAGTAGTTTGTAAGCTACGGACTGATGACCACGCAGTTTGGTCCGATAGATTTACAAACATTTGAACATGGAATAAACATCATTTCAAGAAAAAGAAAATCATGTTGAAATTAACAGTCACGGGTTCTGAAACATCCATAATGGATAATCTAAATAAATCAACGATTCTATATCGGTTACATTCAGTTAATTTATAATTTTTGTAATAATTGCAGTTGCGATTTTTGATGTGTCGTAAATTTTCATATTTTCACAAATAATACCAAGCAAGACTAAATAGGTGCCTATAGTAATAAATAGAAACTGTCTGTTAAAGCTGCATTTGGAGTTTTAATTACATAATGTCATTGACACCATATACAGCGTGTTTCACTAAGTGTGTTTGCCTCTCTAACTTATAAAATAATAGGTGACGGGAAATTTTAATGCGGTAGGTCAACACAAGAAATGTTACACTTTCTGCAGAGCTATGAACATAGTTTATTGTATCATTTTCCAAAGGGTTACAGCACAAAGATATAATTTTTTAAATGGAACAATACTTTTTTCTATCGTGCATTGGATTCGTTGAAACCAGCTGCGTCTAAATCAATTTAAACTGCATTCATATCACTGTTAGTTTGGGAGCTACAACCCTTCAAAGTTCCGGGGGCGGAGGCTGCGATAGCGTAGCTGACTGGCCGAGTGGCTATCCCCTGGGGCACGGCCCACTGTCTCATGACCACCAGCCAGTCAGCTACGCTATCGCAGCCTCCGCCCCCTAAACTATGAAGCGTTGTAGCTCCCAAACTAACAGTGATAGGAATGTAGTTTAAACTGATTTGGACGCAGCTGCTTTCAGGTCAACATTTTACCAATGCTACTGATTCCACCGAAATTGGTACGAATATTGTCTCCAGAGAAAGCAACACATTTGCTATCAGTACCTCTACTTCTAAGAGTATCGCATATGTAAGATGCAAGCGTTTCAGATGTTTGATTTGGCATGCTTTTAAGTTCTATCACCTTTGTTTGAATGCCTTCTGATTTTACAACGCAGTAGGCCTACTGAGTGAGAACCATGGTTACTGCTGTCTGTTACAACACCAAAACATGAAATAGCGTTTAAAACGTCAATAGACACATTAACAGAGCGGGATGACAATACAGAATTAACAATTGCTTCTGTTTTAGTGAGAGCACATGTCATTTCTTTAGCTATGTTTGAGCCGGCCTCGGTGGCCGAGGGGACTGAAGCGCTCCAGTCAAGGTCTGCACGGCCACTACGGTCGGGGGTTCGAATCCCCCCCTCTGGCATGAATATTTGTGCCGTCCTTAGTATTAGTTAGTTCATAATTAGTTTGTAAGTTTAGGGACTGATGACCCCGTAGTTAAGTCCCAAAAGCTTTACAAACATTTGAACATTTAGCTATGTGAGTCTTTGAATAACACTTTCTGTAATTTTCCTGTACAGTCCGTTGATTTAAAACTTTGATGATGTTTGACCGTGTGAAAAGATGGGGCGCCTTCAGCTGCACGTACCAAATCACTACGTTTAAAACCCTATTTTGCAAAAAAAAAAAAAAAAAAAAAAAAAAAAAAAAAAAAAAAAAAAAAAAAAAAAAAAAAAAAAAGTCATCTTCGAAGGAAGGTGCGGCAGTACGAACTCGCATTTTATGTTTACCGTTTTTTGGCGAGCTTCTAGCTCCAACCCCTCTGCAAAGTAATAATTATACTGTATATCGGAAATGATTCAGGGCATAAACACCAGTGGCGTAACTATGGGGGGTGGGATGAGGGGGATAGAAACCCCGCCAGAACCCGAAAAAAGGGAAAGAAAAAAGAAAAGAAATCGATAACAGCAATCTGGTAAAGGTAAAGATTGGAAACTTTGGGTGTTTTACCATCAGCTTTCATTGGATGAGAGTGAATTATTTGTTTCAACGGGAGTGGTAGATGGTAGTCTGTCTGGAACCTGACTAAAATTTTGCTCGTCAAGCAGATCTATCCCCCTCCCCCCCCCAAGTCAAGTCCTAGTTACGCCACTGATAAACAGTGAACTATTTCAAACGAATTTCTACTCTCATAATTGGTGTTTACGTGCAAACGGTTGCAAGATAATAAACCTTACGTTTGTTGGCAATTGAAACGAATGTACCAGGTATGCAGATAAGACATTCTGCCTCGGAGCTGTTTCTTCCAGGCCTAAAGTCAAGAAATCGTTTTTGTAGTTTCTCACTGAAGACACATTTGCGTACTGGCATGATTTCGATGAAACGTGACCACTGCTTCCTTTCACAGCAACCAACAGACAACTGAGCGTTTAGCAGTCGTAAATAATCGTTCTAACGTGAAATTCTTAGAAGCCGGTGTATTGTGCATTGTTGCAGACCTGTGTTCTTAAGTGGATGCCTCGCAGCTGCTATTTACAGTTAATTCAATTGTTCTAAAGTAGCTTTACCTCAGAGCAGCGGCGGCATAGAGAAGAGAGAATTCCAGGGGGGAAAATGACACTGTTTGAAGAACATTAAATTATCTAGATTTAGTGATTGTGACACGTCAGAAAGTTGTATTTAGGCATTTTCAAGTTGAAACAGTTGCACAACGCAAAAAAAAAAGGATCAGGGCCGGCGAAAGGGGAAAATATCACCTGGGCAAAGAATCCATATGGCGCCCCCTACAACCCATTGCTATTACTGACATCAAATATTCTATACTACCTTACAGATAGCTGCTTTTAAAGGATAACTCCTTGAACTCTGTAACTGTTGTTGTTGTTGTTGTGGTCTTCAGTCCGGAGACTGGTTTGATGCAGCTCTCCACAATACCCTATCCTGAGCAAGCCTCTTCATCTCTTCATAAGAACGGCAACCTACATCTGTCTGAATCTGCTTACTGTGTCCATCTCTTGGCCTTCCTCTGCGGTTTTTACCCCACACACTTCCCTCCAACGCTAAATTCACAATTCCTTGATGTCTAAGAATGCGCCCTACCAATCTATCCCTTCTTTTAGTCAAGATATGCCAGAAATTCCTATTCTCTCCTATTCTGTTCAGTACCTCATCGTTAGTTACGCGATTCACCCACCTAATCTTCAGCATTCTTCTGTAGCACCATATTTCAAAAGCCTCAATCCTCTTCCTGTCCGCACTGTTTATCGTCCACGTCTCACTCCCATACAAGGCAACACTCCATACAAATGCCTTCAGAAAGGACTTCCTTGGGTTTAAATCAATATTCGATGTTAACAAATTTCTCTTTTTCAAAAACGCTTTTCTACCCATTGCCATTGTGCATTTTATATCCTCTGTACTGCGACCATCATTTGTTATTTTACTGCCCAAGTAACAAAACTCATCTACCTCCTTTATTGCTTCGTTTCCCAATCTAATTCCTTCAGCATCACCTGATTTTCTTACACTGCACTCCATTACCCTAGTTTTGGTCTTGTTAATGTTCATCTTATATGCACCTTGCAGCACACTGTCCATTCCGTTCACTTGCTCTTCCAGGTCCTTTGCTGATCTGACAGAATTATTATGTCATCGGAAAAACGCAATATTTTTAATTCTTCACCCAGAACTTTAATTCCTTCTCCAAATTTCGCCTTGGTTTCCTTTATAGCTTGCTCAATGTACAAATTGAATAACAATGGAGAAAGGCTACAACCCTGTCTTACTCCCTTTCCAACCACTGCATCCCTTTCATGCCCTTCAACTCTGACAACCGCTGTCTGGTTTTTGTACAAGTTGTAAATAACCTTACGCTCCCTATATTTTACTCCTGCTTGCTTCAGAACTTGAAAGAGTTTATTCCAATCAATATTGTCAAAAGCCTTCTCCAAATCTACAAAAGCTAGAAATGTAGGTTTGCCTTTTCTTAATCTATCTTCTAGGATAAGCCGTAAAGTGAGTATTGCCTCCCATGTTCCTACATTTCTCCTGAACCCAAACTGATCTTCCCCGAGGTCGGCTTCTACCAGCTTTTCCAACCTACTGCATATAATTCGTGTTAATATTTTGCAACCATGACTTATTAAACTGATGGTTCTGTAGTTTTCACACCTGTCACTCTATAACTATAAGCATCAATTATCAAACTGAGTAAGATCTTAACTTGTGTCACTTCAATTCAGAGACTAAGTTCTGGTTAACGATATACGAAACAATTATTTACACACGAGCATGCAGACTACTCTACGTCACTGATTAGAAATTTATAGAACGATTCAAGAAACAACGATTTATATAAAATTAAGATTGATGATGCGATACACCATTTATTTACACAAATATACATAAAAAAACTTGTTAACTGCGAAAGAGAACACATATATGAACAAAAGAATATACAAATATTTTTAACAGCATTGCACAAAGATTTCGGAATACAAATAATAGAACCAGTAATATAATTTTATATCTTTATACAGTTTTAATGCAAATTGTCCTTTGAGTTCTTTAGAAAACATCAGTGTTTGTATAGAATGTAGTTATTGCTACTTATATCAATGGGGAGACAACTTCCTTTGAGCCTGAAGTTCGCCGCCTATCTGAGAGGCCGCCACCCAGCCTGCTAACACGCTACGTGTGTAGTAAACACTTCTTCTCTGTTAAACGTAATAAAACGAAAATACGTTACGTAATGGAGGCCTACTTACCTGTACTGTGTTGTTATCTTCTGGAATATTTGTTGATTTCTTGCTGGTTTCCTCATTCTCTGGTTCTACGTCTTCATTTCCATTATTGTCTGTTTCAGGAGTAGGAAAGAACTTCTTTAACGCTGCTGCCTGTTTCTCATTTTCAGCCTCTAATTGTGCTCTTCTATTTGTGTATACATTTCCAGAAGGCTTCTTTTTTCCGACATGTTGATAAAGAACACGTTAACGCAATGATTCTTCTACTAACAGTAGAAATTCAGGAGACCAAAGAAGAACACGCAAACATTTTCTTTCACGAGACATTGGACAGTACAAACAGGACTAATTTCTTTTTGGTTGCCGATAACTCAATATTGTTTGTGTGTATTGTTAGAGCGGCCGACATAGCTTTGTTGGAAGTAGTGCAATTGTCGGCACCGCGGCGGTTGTAATTGTCAAAGCCAGTGGCGTAGCTATGTCACCAAGGGCCCCGGGGCAAAAATAACATTGAGGCCCTCTTTACACTAATACTGTACAGATGCAAAACTACTTCCTCATCAGCTCCTTACCGTCCAGTGGAAGACATAATAAGGCAAACCTAAATACTACTAAGTAAATTATTATGTGTCACGCAGCAGATAATATTTAATGATACTCTCTAATATAAATGTGAAAGTTCGTTTGTTTGTTTCCACGCAAAAATTACTAGGTGATTTGGAGGAAATTTTGCAGAGGGGTAGAGATGGACCTGGGTAGGACATAAAAATGAAAATGCCCCATGCGATATTTTTCGTCAGCGGTGACAGCAGGCGGACTTTTGTCAGTGCCGACAGATCACTCTCGCTGAACTACTGCCCTGTTAGCTCATTTCGTTGACAGCCCAGTCAGAAAAGGAAAATAGGGGAAATATTCGTGTAGGATGGTTTCAGCAAAAGTTGCCGGATTTTGTTAAATGAAACACTTTGGATTAAGCCGTGCTCCTAGCAGGTTTCTTGAAGTATATGTTAGTGTCTGGCCAGGAAAAAGCAACAAGTTAAAATAACTAAGACGATATCTTTGCTTATTATCGTGACAGTGGGGTAGAGGGCAGCATCTTGATGCACAATTCAGTATTGAGACAAAGTAATTATTACATGAAACTTCTGATCCGTGAATGTAAGTAAACCTTTAAATGGCAGAACAAACAAATTGTGTGCGTTTACAAACGTACCTTAAAAGATTGCGTGAAGTGCTGAATTCTCACCATTAGTTTAAGACACAGTGAAGTTGTTTCTTTTTCTCATAGAAGAACTGAGCAGAATGCGGCGGAGGGTATAGTGTTAGTATGAACTTAAATTGCAGAGCGAATAATTGTTATGGTATGGGAAGGCGCCGTTCCGAGAAATAAGCCACGTTTGCGTTTAACGCCCCGTCGCCAACGTGGTCATTAGAGGCGGGGCTTACGCTCGGGTTGTTTGGCTAAGAATGGGGAAGGAAATCGGCCGTACCCTTTGAAAGGAACCATCCCGGCATTTGTCTGGAGTGATTTAGGGAAATCACGGAAAACCTTAATCTGGATGGCCGGAGGTGGATTTGAACCACCATCCTCCCGAATGCGAATCCAGTGTGTTACCACTGCGCCATCTCGCTTGGTGTAGCACCAAATAATAAATTATAAAAACAAGGAAACTCCAATATGACTGGGCCATGTGAGTTATACATAATTCACGATTTCAAGTGTCAATAACTACATTTGAGCTCTTGAAAACTGGAGGCCACGAACATGATTTGTTACTGGGGCCATAACGTACTGTAACTGTACAGTCAAAGCACGCTACTGTGAGTTACAACTGCACCACGAAGCTTTAAAAGGAAAAACTTCCGTGAGTTCTATTTACTTCACGTGGCCCGAAGAGAAGACTTCCTGTGACTTATAACTCACGTGACAGTCAATATGTTAAAACATTTTTCTAAAAGTTGGGAATTTTTCTATTTCTTGTAACACGAATACTATTAGTCCTTGAAAAAAATTCACAATTATTTTTCGCGCCTCACTGTGTATCACGAACTTAATGAGTGGCGTTTTTCAAGTCGTGGGGATTTCGTTCGTGTTTCCTCACGCACCAAAGTCAGAATGAAGGAATTCCTACTGGAGTAGTACAATGCTTCAAACTGTTAGATCGCAGATGTTGGCACAGATATGATTTCTGATCGGTAATTATCGGTAAGCGCTTTCGTGACTGCAGTACATTATAGTAATAATATGGGCACACAAAAAGTAGTCAGTTTTATTTTAACAATTATTTTACAATCTTTTCCTGGCTTTGTTTTTTGCAAAATCATCAATAAGGTCTGTTAAATCTAGACTTGATGCAGCCTTGTTTTCGATTGCTATGAGTGCCAAATGTCCGAGTCGAGCTTGAGCCATACTGTAGCTCAGATGCGTTTTGATAATTTTTTATTTGCTGAACGACCTTTCGGCTGCTGCAGAAGAATAAAACTACGGTAAATACTTCCGCAACCTCACATTCTAATAATGCATATTTTGTTATAATTTCCTTACATAATTGGCGAACTGTCCATGTTGGGGTCAATTTCGGCAGGAGAAGTTAAAAGTCGAAATTCCTATATTCAACTAAAATATTATCTACAGAATAACGTCTATTATCCGAAATAATTTGGGGACATGGATATTCGGAAAACCGGTTTATTCGGATATTTGAACTGTACACTTCTGTTTGCCAATAAGAAGTAGTGTACAGTAAATGTATTTATACAGTATTTTGAGGAGCGCGATCCCTCACATTGCACGCCGCAACACTTGGAAGACGCAGCTGTTGCTGTGAGCAGCTGTGATGCTGCCGCTACTTCTGCCGACTGACGTGTGCCGACTGTTGGACACATTGACTGGCAGCTTCGCCTGTCAGCAGCGCCACATATGGCGTCTTGTGAACGCCTATTTAGAAGTATTGTTCAGCCAGCCGGTGGCCCAGTGCGGCTACTATGGAAAACTTGGTTTGAGGGGAAGAAGATATGATGGACTATGGGGTGGGAGGGTAAAAAAGATTAAATAAAAAATTCGACGCTCTACTGTAACATTTTTCGATCGTTGCTCACATAGGCCGAGGGGCCCCTGGAGCTCGGGGGCCCCGGGGCACTGCCCCGCCTAGCCCTGTGATAGCTACGCCACTGGTCAGAGCTGTTATTGTTGCTCAAAACTCCCAAATCTCAGCAATAGCCTTTAGCTTTGTCAGCGGAATTTTTTTATAGACAAATAAGGTGAAGGGATGAAGGGATTTCCTTTATAGGAGATTCAAGAAGAAACCGGGGTTGTTATGAAGAGTGAGGCCTATGGCACGAGGTAGTAACCAATGTTGCTACACAGTTTATGGAAAAGTTAATTTTTAGTTCAGTGTTTCGAGTAATATAAATTTATCGAGGATTTCGGCGCCCCCCAAACTCCCCTAAAATTTGGCGCCCCTTCCGCCGGGACTGAAGAGCACATTCACCCATTTTCCTAAAAACCCGGCCGGACCATTTTTAGGGTCTAAAAAAAGAGGACTGCCCGGGTAAAAAAGGACCTCTGGTACCCCTAATACAGGGCTTCACAAATTCTCATTATCAACTTTGAGCGCTTTTAGACATTGGAACGAATACACAATAATTTGATAGGGAACCCATGTCCCAGGTTGTCATCCCTCCACGCTATCAGCAGTTCTTTCCTTTTTGCCACTTTGAATCGAGTCAGTACTACCGCGTTTCATATTTCAGAAGCTACTAATATCGACCAAGCCCTAAGGGTATGCACTGAATATACACCACAGTGATTAGACCCAGGATCAGCTATGGGGCGGTCGTGTGGTGGAAGAAGGTAGAACAGCAGGTTGCTGCTAAGGAGCTTGGTAAGGTGCAGAGATTAGCCTGCAGGCGAAATTAGCAGCACACCAACTGCTGGGATGGAAACCATGCTGGATATGCCCCCATTACACCTTTGGGTCAAGATGGAGACAGCGGCTGGTGCATACAGACTCAAAACTGTCAACAACTGGAACTCTTTGGGATATCCAGAACCACACACTAAAATAGTGAGTGAAGTAAATATAGGAAAGGTTGGGGAAATGCCAGCCGACTATATTATAACCCCATACTGCTTCAACAAGCCTTTCAATATAACAATTGAAAGTAGGGAGCAGTGGGAGAAAATAGTTCGACACCGTACGGGGGATATTGTCTGGTTCACTGACGGGTCAAAATCAGACCCAGGTGTTGGGGCCGGGGTATACGGGGTGCAGCCAAGACTGGAGGGCGTCATCTCTCTGGGGAAACTGGCCTCAGTATTCCAGGCCGAAATCACTGCCATCAGGGCGTGTGTGGAGGAGAATTTGCGTAGGTGCTACAAAGATCGTAGCATCTATATCTATTCAGACAGCCAGGCAGCCCTGAGATCACTGGCAGCTTCTGCAACAAGGTCTAAAATTTTTGCAGAATGTCACAGGGTTCTGTTGGAGCTAGGGGAAAGCAGTAGAGTAAACCTATTGTGGGTCCCTGGCCACTCGGGGATCAGTGGCAACGAACATGCCGACAGATTAGCCAGGATGGGGGCAGAGGCTCCATTTATTGGACCGGAACCTGTTCTGACAATCACCATGGCAATGATTAAATTGGAGCTACGTAACTGGCTCAGAAGACAGCACGTAGAATATTGGACCAAAGTCCATCAACAAAAACATGGCAAGGTAATGATGCCAAAGCCATGTTTTAAAAGAAGCTCTGCTAACCTGGGTCTGAACAGGAGAGAGATAAGACTCATTGTTGGATTGCTGACAGGCCGTGGGGATTTAAAAAAACACCTACGTACAATGGGAATAACAGAAGAGGACCCTAAATGTAGGATCTGTGATGACGGTGATGAAACTGCATCACATCTAATCTTCGAATGCATTGCATTGGAGAGTAAAAGGCACAGAACATTTGGGACAACCAGACCCGAAGAAATTGTGTCTAATAAAGAACTGGTAAAGGGACTCCTTGCACTGTTCAAGGGCGTTGGTTGGCTTTACTAGATATACAGGGAGCGATACCGCACAATAAACTTAGTTTCGGTGCGGGCAGTGGCGGGTTGGTCCAAGACTGTTTTGGCTTCCCTGCAAAAATCAATCAATCAATATCGACCAAAACGAGAACAAAAGTGTACTAAACGTACAAATGTTGTACATTAGAGTTTTGAGCAACGTCTTCATATTCGGTTGTCTAGCGTTGTTTACAAGTCCCTTCCAACGATCCAGTGATCTCATTAAGCGTAAGGTATTCGTATCAGACTACAGTCTTGTTTATTTATTTATTTATTGTTTTTCTCCATGTTAGCTCCATCCAAAATATGGAAAGCAAAGAGCTTGTTTTGGAAATTCGTTTTTCAGTGACAAATAAACTCATAGCGACACTGGATGAAATTTACGGATGCGAGGTCCTTATCAAAATATGAATTCACTCTTCCGTACGAGTCCTCGAAATTAATAATGGGAATTTCCGAAAACAGTTTATATTAAAAATAAATAAATGTACAGTTAATGTCATTCCGAATGTTCTTCATTACTTGGTTTAAAAATTTTGTAATATTTCGCTCTAGAAATTTCTAGATTTTCGGTAAACTTTGTATATTAGACTTACTGATATACTTTTATGTCTTTCATATATCACCGTCAAATACGAGTTTTTTGTTATCAAAACATGTGAATCAGAACTGTCATAAAAATAACTGATTTTAACAGTAACAAACAACAATCTTTTATGGGGAACAGCAATTTTGCCTCTAGCACAGACAGGGTGGCAGTTGCGCTTTCGCCACACCTGCCTGCTTCTATTCAGTTTTTTTGTAGATCTGTATCGACAAATTTATTTATCTTTTTGGTTTGTATATTGTTCAAAATGTGCAAAATCGATGTTTTCTTATAAATCTGCTGGCTTGTCCATGCCGTCCAGTTGTACTGCGGAGACCCAGGCGAGCAGAAGAGGCGTGGAGGTGGCGGCAGCCCTGTACAGAGCTATAGCGGCAGAGGGCACGCGCCTGCCCTCTGTCGGTGGTGTTCAGTACTGCGCCGGTCGCCGCGTACAGCTGCTGCCATCTAACGACACACTGAGATACTTCGTCGAGCCGGCATGCAGTGTCGGGACGTGCGCTTATATCCCAAGCAAAAAAAAAGTATTCTTTACCAGAGATTACCTGTTGTAGGCAAAGATCAAACACGTTCACACTGTAGAGATGAAGAGATGTCGGCAGACGACACTGTTCTTAGTAGAGATCCTAAAAACCCAGGCTGAATCGCCCGCCATTTTTGCCCCAACATGGGCGCATTTGACAATGTTTATATGGGCGATTGTTGATCTATTCACGCAGTTTTCAACAATATTTCCTATGAAATGTAACTAATGTAACCGAACCGTAACTAATGTGTATGGGCCTATAAAGATTTAGAATGCGCTTTTAATGTAACAGATAATCGTAACGTACCAGTAATATAACATAGCTTCTCGACGGGCTGCAATGGTTATGTTGGCACCAATGGTAATCACGGCAACTCAGATGGCCAATAAATATTTTTTCGTGACAACTTCAATTAAAACGAGAAATTATTTTTTTCTGAACGGACAAGGGTACATACAAGAACATGTCAACCATAGAGCAGGTACAGTATTAATTTTCTTGCGAGTGAAACGAGCAGCAATAACATTTACCCTGTAGCTCGTGAAAAATATTAACACAATTCTACACTTCATTGTTCATCTGTTGCCAACATAAGCACTGGAGCCCGGCGAGAAGCGTCGTAAAATTTTGCCCAGTGCCATATTTTGGAGTGTGTTATGCGACCGTAAGAGATGCTTCGACCTTATATACAGGGTGTTTCACTAAGTGTGTTTGCCTCTGTAACTTATAAAGTAATAGGTGACGGGAAATTTTAATGCGGTAGGTCAACACAAGAAATGTTACACTTTCTGCGGAACTATGAACATAGTCTATTGTATCATTTTCCAAAGAGTTACAGCACAGAGACATTTTTTAAATGGAACAATAGTTTTTTCTATCGTGCATTGGATTCGTTGAAACCAGCTGCGTCCAAATCAATTTAAACTACATTCCTATCAGTGCTAGTTTGGGAGCTACAATCCTTCAATGTTTAGGGGCCGGAGGCTACGACAGCGTAGCTGACTGGCTGGTGGTCATGAGACAGTGGGCCGTGCCCCAGGGGATAGCCACTCGGCCAGTCAGCTACGCTATCGCAGCCTCCGCCCCCGGAACTTTGAAGGGTTGTAGCTCCCAAACTAACAGTGATAGGAATGTAGTTTAAATTGATTTGGATGCAGCTGGTTTAAACGATTCCAATACACGATAGAAAAAACTATTGTTCCATTTAAAAATTATATATTTATGCTGTAACCCTTTGGAAAATGATACAATAAACTATGTTCATAGTTCCGCAGAAAGTGTAACATTTCTTGTGTTGACCTACCGCATTAAAATTTCCCATCACCTATAATTTTATAAGTTACAGAGGCAAACACACTTAGTGAAACACCCTGTATAAGTAATTGTGCAAAGTATTATTCAGTATGTTGAAAACTACGTATAAATGCACCACAATAAATATTCCTATCCACTTTGGAAACTGCGAAAAACTTCATTAAGTCACAAACATTCTGCAACAAACTGCTCCAGCATCATTGACAGGGAGAAGTAATGCAATTGTACATAACTGACATGTTCATAGCTATATTTATTACATATACTTACAATACATAATTGAGCGCCAGGTCCTGTTTCCCAGTGGTTCTCCGACAATTTATAGCCCATCTTTTTCTTCGTTCTGGATTGCTGGGAAATTTGAACATGGGCACTTCTTCGCTGCAGTGCTTTGTGCAGTTCACAGCCACCCATATTTTCCACAAATTCTTCAGTAAATTCGATTATAAACTCCCTTTCCGGTTGCGACTCTTATATACCCACCAAGGAAGTTAGATTCTGCCGGCCGCGGTGGCCGAGGGGACTGAGGCGCTTCAGTCACGGTCTGCACGGCCACTACGGTCGGGGGTTCGAATCCCCCCTCGCGCATGGATATTTGTGCCGTCCTAGTTCGTAAGTAGTTCATAAATAGTTTGTAAGTTTAGGGACTGATGACCCCGTAGTTAAGTCCCATAAGCTTAACAAACATTTGAAGTTAGATTCTAACCTCCTTGATAACCACATACAACTGTCCTGCACATTGGGGCAAAAATGGCGGATAGTTCAGCTCGGATTATAGGAGCCTTAGTTCTGAGTAGTCTGCAAACAACAGGCGTCTAGGGACAGTAGACCCCAGTTACCTGTACGAACCGATAGATGTCTCTGCGGTCATGCTACCGTGATGCTATGCGACTCCAGGGCTTCTATTTATCATTTCTGCTGTTTAATTTACATTAATATTTCTACCTTCGTATTTTGAAATTCAAAATATTGCCGCGAGAGACCACGAACAGCAACTGCCGGCTTGGCGCAGGGCATAGCGTCACGGACTGCGGAGCAGAAGGTCGCCGGTTCAATCCCGCCCACCGGCAAAAATTTATTTCTTTGTCATTGAAAATTTCAGAAGGTTCTACATCTTATGTTCACTTGTAAATTCTACTTGATTCTTATGTTAACTGTTCTTCTAATTTCTGGTAAATTCTGTCTGTGTATAAATAGCAGAGCACTCTGCCTGAGAGGCAGTCAGTGCTGCGTGTATGTTGAGTTCGTAATAAACGTGCTTTCAGTGTAAGTGCTGTGTTTAGTTGCCTTCAAAGTCAAGCCTGCTTCCATTGCAATGTGACATTGTTTGGTGGAGGCGCCGGGTACACTGTGCAACAGCTGCATCACCGTGGCTCCGATTAGGCAACGTAAAAGCCGTCGCTTACACGGGCTGGAACCGGAATACAAGGGATACACCGAGTACATCCTTCCAAAAGTCCGTATTATCAGAAGAACGATGGAGACGAAACCAGCAATAAGCCAGCTGCACATGAGACACCCGTCGGTGTTCTCTGGAGATGCTGGACAGGACCCCAACAAATGGCTAAAGGGTTCGACCGAGTCGCCAAGTACAACGGGTGGGATCATACGATGTGCTTGGCCAACGTTTATTTCTACCTGGATGGAACAGCCCAGCAATGGTTCGAAAATAACGAAGACAAGTTGAATGACTGGGAGACGTTCCAGGAGGAACTTAAGAAGACGTTTGGAGACCGCCGGCGACAAATCCGCTCGGCGGAAGAACAACTGAAGAACCGGGCCCAACGACATGGTGAGCCGACACAATCGTACATACAGAGTGTTTTGGCCCTGTGTAACGTAGTCAATCCGAACATGACTGAAGCGGACAAAATCACGCACCTGATGAAGAGGATTGCAGAAGATATGTACCAAGCTCTTCTGATAAAAGACGTCGCTATGACAGAAGAGTTCATCAAGTGGTGCCAGCGTATTGAAGAGATGCAACAAAGGAGGGTTGGACGCAAGAAGTATGACAGACTCCCAAATGTAGTCCCTATGGCCGTTGTGGAAGACCAGCAGGACTTGGCTTCTCTCATATGACAAATCGTGAGAGAAGAATTACAACAGTGCATGGCAGCCGGGACTATTAGACCGAGCGAGCATCAGATTATGGCCATGGATGTGAGCCCTGTAAGTCACGAGGGAGCCGACGCCGCTGACGACGAGGTATTTCAAACATTAGCTCCTGTCTGCCCCGTCAATCGCACCCGACGTGAAGAATGGCGTCGCCCTGCTATGACTTACGCTGCAGCCGCCGAACGGCAGCCCATGAACCGACAGACGCGACCGCAGCCATCTCCCCCGGTAACTATGACGCCCCGCAGAAGAACAGAGGTCTGGAGGACAGAAGATAACACTCCACTGTGTTTCCACTGTGGACGTCCTGGACATGTCATACGCTACTGGAGAGAGATTAGGCAAGTATTCGATGATTATTTTGCCGCAAGACGTCAGCCGTCGGAGCAGTTCTATCCAAGGCAGTCACCTGCTGATGAGTTCAGTCGACCTATGGGAAGAAGCCCATCGCCGTACCCTAGACGAGGTCGCTCCCCGACGCGCCGCAGCCGTTCACCGTCGCCGTACAGAGGTACCAGCCGCTCCCCCAGCCGCCGCACCCAGGAAAACTAAGCGAGGCGACCATCTACGGAGGTGAGGCCGCCGCAGATGAAAATCCTCCATGGACGACAGTCGCCAAGATGTCGGGAAATCTCATCGACGTCATAATCGACGGCCAACCTGTCCGGGCACTTGTTGATTCGGGAGCCTCTTTCTGTATTATCGGATAATTACCGCCGCACACTAAAGAAGACAATGTTCTGTGATACGGGAGCAACTGTGCTGAAGGTCGCGAATGGGAAGTACGTCCATCCAGCAGGAACTTGTGTCGCAAGAATAACCATCAACAACAGGACGCAACCGTTTGAATTTGTCGTGTTAACAGAATGTAGTCACAATGTCATCCTCGGATAGGACTTCCTTCAGGCATTCCAAGCTATCATTGACTGTGGAAGATCTGAGCTGCAAATTGAAGAAGTTGTTCCGCCAGATACACGTAATACAGAATTTTCTGGGAAGTTATTCGCTGTTGACAATGTGACGATACCGCAGTTGACAATGAGAAGAGTTGCAGTCAAAACTAGTATCAGAGGTAATGTCACGGTGCAACATTGTCCACAGAATGACAACTGCATACCATCCTCAGACAAATGGTCTTACGGAACGTTTTAACAAAACGGTAGCCGACATGCTGTCGATGTACGTCGATGTTGAGCAGAAGGATTGGGATACAATACTGCCAGTCGTGACATTTGCTTACAATACCGCAAGACAAGACACCACAGGCTTCACTCCGTTTTTCCTGCTCCATGGCCGTGAAGCTGAGACGACAATGGATACACTGTTCCCGTTCCAACCGGACGACACTCAGGATGACTATGTTAAACAGCTCATCACCAGGGTCGAAGAAGCAAGACAGCTGGCTCGCATACGGACACTGGACGCCCAGGAGAAGGACCGTCAGCGGTATAACGACAAGCACCGACCTGTTGTGTACAGCCCAGGAGATCTGGTATGGATTTTTACCCCTGTACGGAAGGTTGGACTGTCAGAAAAAATTATTGAAGCGATACTTTGGTCCGTATCGTGTCATACGCCGCCTGTCAGACGTCACATACGAAGTTGAGGATTATGAGCCGTCGTCGAAACGTCAAAAACGAAGAGACATTGTTCACGTCCTGCGCATGAAGCCTTACTACGATCCTGAAGAGCAGGTAGACGACAATGGCTTCTTGTTCAAGGATTTTAAGGACGGTAATGTTCCTGATGAAGCCACGACAGGAACGTTCGTCGTCGATAATCGTGGAGAAGAGAAGGATTCTTCTGAACTGTCATAACAGAGGACCCATGACACGGTCAAGATCCAGGACATTGCAGCTGGCTCCACAGGGATCATAACAGCGGGTCGCTGTTTCTCCAGGAGAGTGAGCAATGCCGCGAGAGACCACGAACACCAACTGCCGGCGTGGCGCAGGGGATAGCGTCACGGACTGCGGAGCAGAAGGTCGCCGGTTCAATCCCGCCGACCGGCAAAAATTTATTTCTTTGTCATTGAAAATTTCGTTCTACATCTTTCTTATGTTCACTTCTAAATTCTACTTATTTTTTATGTTAACTGTTCCTCTAATTTCTGGTAAATTCTGTCTGTGTACAAATAGCAGAGCACTCTGCCTGAGAGGCAGTCAGTGCTGCGTGTATGTTGAGTTCGTAATAAACTTGCTTTCAGTGTAAGTGCTGTGTTTAGTTGCCTTCGAAGTCAAGCCTACTTCCATTGCAACGTGACATTGTTTGGTGTGTGTGTGTGTGTGTGTGTGTGTGTGTGTGTGTGTGTGTGTGATATTTCGCTCTGCAGCGAAAAATACGGAACGCAAACGAATGGTCTGTGTGTAATTATTGTCCGAAGTATCCTGTTGTACACCGTAGCAGTTCTATGCCGATAGCTTTAAGGGGGTGGAAGACATGGTGGTTGAAAGTCGTCAAATTATAAAAAACATTCGGACTGAAGGCCAGCGATGACGTTTGTGACTGTATAGCAAAGAGGTTACATACAGCAAAACGTAATGCCACAGACCATATCTTTGGACCATGCGTGCTACAATGTCTTCAGCCCTTTCTCTGTAAGGATAAGCATACAAATAAGGAAATGTAAGAATTAATAAATAAAGCCGTAAAAAAGAAATTTCTTTTAATACACCACTTAGAAGAAATAAACGATTTGACGTTTTGCGCATTACATCAAGTGATTAAACTTGTTTGTTTCTAAAGAAGGTATCGCATTTCATTTCATCCTTCAAAACCAGTCTCATAGCACACTACTGAAAGATAGATAAACTCATAATCAACCAACACGCGAGCAGAGCCGTGGGTTTATGCTAGTATTTGTGTATATGCTGCAGTCATATGCCATACTATAAATAAATAATAAATAAATAAACTTTCCCTTGCAGTGATCCTGTTTTCGGAGTAAGCACATCCACACGTAATCGCGTAACCATTGTAGTGGGCAAAAGACCTGCCCTTGGCCGTTGTAATAACTGACGCTCGTACTACGAAATGCGGACGCGACCAGTGTGCATATGTCAGGCCACCATCCACAGGGCACGGAGTTCCTGGGCCAGGTGGAAGGGGGGGGGGAGGATGAGGAGGAGACAGGGGTACCCGACCCTTCAGAGCAGGTAGAAGTGTGGCAAACGTCCGGCGTCACAGACAAAGATATACCTACGGGAAACCTCTCTAAGGGCCCGGTCCTATGCTCAGGGGTGCGGGGAGAGAGGGTTTCCAGCAGTTCCGTAAGATGCCCCGTGATGGCGCTGCAGTCAGAAGCAGCCCTTTAGACTGTCCAGAGCAGGCGGCAGGTAGCGGCTGCCCCCACCACCACCTCCCCTCACAGCCGTGGCCTCGTGCCAGGCGGCACGAGCTCTCCCCTCAGCCTCCCCTCCACGCTACCCTCTGATGCTGCAGTCAGAAGCAGCCCTTTAGACTGTCCAGAGCAGGCGGCAGGTAGCGGCTGCCCCCACCACCACCTCCCCTCACAGCCGTGGCCTCGTGCCAGGCGGCACGAGCTCTCCCCTCAGCCTCCCCTCCACGCTACCCTCTGATGCTGCAGTCAGAAGCAGCCCTTTAGACTGTCCAGAGCAGGCGGCAGGTAGCGGCTGCCCCCACCACCACCTCCCCTCACAGCCGTGGCCTCGTGGCAGGCGGCACGAGCTCTCCCCTCAGCCTCCCCTCCACGCTACCCTCTGATGCTGCAGTCAGAAGCAGCCCTTTAGACTGTCCAGAGCAGGCGGCAGGTAGCGGCTGCCCCCACCACCACCTCCCCTCACAGCCGTGGCCTCGTGCCAGGCGGCACGAGCTCTCCCCTCAGCCTCCCCTCCACGCTACCCTCTGATGCTGCAGTCAGAAGCAGCCCTTTAGACTGTCCAGAGCAGGCGGCAGGTAGCGGCTGCCCCCACCACCACCTCCCCTCACAGCCGTGGCCTCGTGGCAGGTGGCACGAGCTCTCCCCTCAGCCTCCCCTCCACGCTACCCTCTGATGCTGCGGTCAGAAGCAGCCCTTTAGACTGTCCAGAGCAGGCGGCAGGTAGCGGCTGCCCCCACCACCACCTCCCCTCACAGCCGTGGCCTCGTGGCAGGCGGCACAAGCTCTCCCCTCAGCCTCCCCTCCACGCTACCCTCTGATGCTGCGGTCAGAAGCAGCCCTTTAGACTGTCCAGAGCAGGCGGCAGGTAGCGGCTGCCCCCACCACCACCTCCCCTCACAGCCGTGGCCTCGTGGCAGGCGGCACGAGCTCTCCCCTCAGCCTCCCCTCCACGCTACCCTCTGATGCTGCAGTCAGAAGCAGCCCTTTAGACTGTCCAGAGCAGGCGGCAGGTAGCGGCTGCCCCCACCACCACCTCCCCTCACAGCCGTGGCCTCGTGGCAGGCGGCACGAGCTCTCCCCTCAGCCTCCCCTCCACGCTACCCTCTGATGCTGCGGTCAGATGCAGCCCTTTAGACTGTCCAGAGCAGGCGGCAGGTAGCGGCTGCCCCCACCACCACCTCCCCTCACAGCCGTGGCCTCGTGGCAGGCGGCACGAGCTCTCCCCTCAGCCTCCCCTCCACGCTACCCTCTGATGCTGCGGTCAGATGCAGCCCTTTAGACTGTCCAGAGCAGGCGGCAGGTAGCGGCTGCCCCCACCACCACCTCCCCTCACAGCCGTGGCCTCGTGGCAGGCGGCACGAGCTCTCCCCTCAGCCTCCCCTCCACGCTACCCTCTGACGTGTGAGAGGCACCCTACGCCAGGGAACCGCCTGACACCTGCTAGCACCTTACAGAACTACGAGGGGAGCGTAGGACAGTGGTTTAGGGGGGGCTTCTCCTCTGTATATGTTGCTCTGTGCCGACACCCCTGGGACGACCCTTCAAGACGAATGGCCCGGGGTGGTCAGCACCCCTCTTACAAGGGGAGGCCGCCAATTGTGAAATTCAGATTCGATTCATACTGCGCATAATGAAAGCTCATGGCCAGAGGTGTCATTTGGCAAAGCACCAAGGTGCACTTCTCAGCCGTTGTCGAGAAAATCTACAGTTAAAAAAGCCGTTGCGGTGAAATACTCTCTACGATTTCTACGATTGGTAATATTGTACAGATGCGTGGCGTAGCGGGTTCGTAATCCGAAGGTCGCTGGATGCGGCATGCAACTTTTTATTATTTGTATTTTTTTTAATTAATATATATCGCACGAACCAGAGTGATACTTATAGAAATATGGAAAGCAGAAAGCAGCACGACATAGAGCAGATCTGATAAACGATGCGTTTTTACAATAACAATTGTTTTTTAAATTATCTTTTGGCAAACACACCTGATTGACATTCCGAGAAATTGACATATCGTTCGTCAGGTTGGACTTACACTATATGTATTCGTTTCGGAATATCGTTTATACTTCTTCCGTTAACTATACATGGTAAACATTATGAAGACTATTAATAACATTTGTGAAATACAACTTTGTTTGCGGAAAACATAATAATGTTGGAAGTCGCCAGTTGCATATAATTAGTTGTTTGAAAGTCGTTTGTCTCGGAAAAACTGGCGACTTCGAACATCAAATGTTATTGTCTTCATGTACAGGGTGTCCCAGCTATCGTGTCCACCCAAAATATCTCTGCAACAATAACAGCTATTGGAAAACGACTTTCACCGGTATCAATGTACGGCTGGGGCCCACGAATGTACATATTTGGAAACATTCTAAAACGAAAGCAAATGTTTTTAACACAAACTTATGTTTTTTAAACGGAAACACTATAATTTTTCTTCAGCAATCCATAGCATTACAAAAAAACAATGGCGTTTATTGCATCGCAATATTCCAATTACATCCCGAGATATTGCGACGAGAACTTTACGCATGAAAAACCCGAAATGCGCTGCTAGCGATGTGATTGACATGCGTAATCGCACTTCCATACTTATCAAGAGGTCCGAAACGAATAATACGGTCTGCTGCCATCACATCGCGATTTAGGGCAGCATGGGGTTCACGCCTGAACCTCAGGACAAGCGCTAGCAGCGCATCTCGGGTTTTTCAAGCGTCAACTTCTCGTCGCAATATCTCGGGATGTAATTCGAATATTGCGATGCAATCAACGCCATTGTTTGTGATTTGTCATGCTATGGATTGTCGAAGAAAAAATAGTGTTTCCATTTAAAAAACATAAGTTTGTGTTAAACATTTCGTTTTAGAATGTTTCCAAATATGTACATTCGTGGGCCCCAGCCGTACATTGATACCGGTGAAAGTCTTTTTCCAATAGCTGTTATTGCTCCAGAGATATTTTGGTTGGACAAGATAGCTGGGACACCCTGTACATGAAGGCAATAACATTTGATGTTCGAAGTCGCCAGTTTTTCTGAGACAAACGACTTTCAAACAACTAATTATATGCAACTGGCGACTTCGAACATCATTATGTTTTCCGCAAACAAAGTTTTATTTCACAAATGTTACTAATTGTCTTCATAAGGTTTACCACGTATAGTTACCGGAAGAAGTATAAACGATATTCCGAAACGAATACATATAGTGTAAGTCCAACCTGACGAACGATATATCAATTTTTCAGAATGTCAATCAGGTGTGTTTCCCAACAGAAAATTTAAAAACAATTGTTACTGTAAAAACGCATCGTTTATCAGATCTGCTCTATGTCGTGCTGGTTTCTGCTTTCCATATTTCTGTGATAACTATCACTATGGTTCGTGCGATATATATGAATAATAAAAAGTTGCATGCCGCGAGATTCGATCCAGCGACCTTCGGATTACGAACACGCTACGCCTCTGTGCAATATTACCAATCGTAGAGATCGTAGAGATTATTTCAACGCAACGGCTTTTTTTTTTAATCGTCTATTTTCTGGACAACGTCTGAGAAGTGCATCTTTGTGTTTCGCCAAATGACACTTCTGGCCATGAGCTTTCATTGTGCGCAGTATGGATCGAATCTGAATTTCACAATTGGCGGCCTCCCCTTGTTATTCCGCCACTGGCAGGAACATTATTTGTATGAAATGGAACGAGCATGTAAGGACAGTTGTGAGTAAGGCGGGTTTAGGAAACATCGTTCATGTGAAACTCAGCTTGCCCTTTTCTCACATGACATCTTGCGAGCCATGGATGAAGGGCAACAGGCGGATTGTGTTTTTCACGACTTCAAAAAGGCGTTCGACGCGGTGCCACACTGCAGACTGCTAACGAAGATACGAGCTTATGGAATATGTTCACAGATTTGTGACTGGCTGGAAGACTTCCTGAGTAATAGAACGCAGTACGTTGTTCTCGACGGCGAGTGTTCATCAGAGAGGAGTGTATCGTCAGGCGTGCCCCAGGGGAGTGTGATAGGACCGCTATTATTTTCTGTCTATATAAATGATCTGATGGACAGAGTAAGTTGTAATTTGCGGCTGTTTGCTGATGCTGTGGTGTATGGGAGGGTGTCGTCTGTGACTAATAGGATACAGGTTGACTTAGACAAAATTTCCAGTTGGTGCGAAGAATGGCACCTAGCTCTCAATGTAGAAAAATTTAAGGTGATGCGCATGAGTAGAAAAAACAATCCTATAATGTTCGAATAAAACATTAGTAGTGAGCTTCTTGATGCTGTCGCGTCGTTCAAATATCTAGGCGTAACATTGCAGAGCGATATGAAATGGAACGAGCATGTAAGTTGTGAGTAAGGCAGACAGCCGACTTCGGTTTATTGGGAGAATTTTGGAAAGATGTACTTTACCTGTAAAGGAGACCGCGTATAAAACGCTTGTACGACCACGTCTTGAGTATTGCTCAAGTATTTGGGACCCGCAGCAGATCGGTTTAAAGGAAGACATAGAGGCGGTTCAGAGGCGAGCAGCTAGATTTGTTACTGGTAGGTTCGACCAATGCGCGAGTGTCACGGAAATGCTCCGGCAACTCAATTGGGGATCGCTGGAGGAAAGACGACGTTCTTTTCGTGAGTTTCTATTGAGAAAATTTAGGGGGCCGGAATTTGAAGCCGAGTGTAGTACGATCTTGCTGCCGCCTACTTACATTTCGCGTAAAGATCACAAAGACAAGATAAGACAAATTAGGGCTCGTACGGAGGCATATAGGCATTCTTTCTTTCCTCGTTCAATTTGGGAGTGGAATAGGAAAGGAAATGCCTAGTAGTGGTACAGTGTACCCTCCGCCACGCACCTTACGGTGAATTGCGGAGTATGTATGTAGATGTACTTCATTTTCTGGAAGTAAAGATAATCAAGTCAATCCAAGTGGACTTCTATGGATATTAAAACATTCGCAAAGATTTTCTACTGTGTTAATGTTGCCAACAATCATGCCAGGCCGGCGGGTTGGTACGTAAATTTTTATCACCACGTCTGATGGATCTCCATACATGGTTTTCAAACACTTTTTTCGCATTATTTTTTTCTACATCTGTCATTTCCCACCAAATGTTAACTATTTCCATAAACACTATTTCCAATAATGGAGCAAGTATCAGATTGATTTCCAGTCCACGGTGTACAGCAATCAGTGAAAATTTTTTTTCAGTAAAAAACCGTCTTGATTGCAAAGTTTGTTTATTAATGACGCTTTTCGCCCTTTAGCAGGGCATCTTCAAATTATCTGCGAGGCAGAATTTGTACTAAATTACAAGGCGGAATTACAAACAGGTATAATATGCACTCTCCGTGGTGTAACACCGTAAGCTTTCTTTACCATTTATACTGTCTTCTTAACACAAAATAAGCTCATGTTCCATTATAACCGTTTGTAATTTCGCCTTCTGCTTTTGTAAATTCTGTCACACAGATAATCCGAAGATGCCCTCCGAAAGTGTGAAACGCGTCATTAATGAAACTATTTACAATCACGACGGTTTTTTACTGAAGGAATATCAGATTGTGGTTAATCTGCAGTTTATGCAGCTCGCACTCGCTAGGTTAAGGGCAGAGCAGCCAATAGGAGTCGAGTTATGTCAGCCAATAAGAATGCGTGTTCCATGACGAGTAAATGTGGCGTCTAGAGATGAGAAAACCGTACCTTCTGACCGTTTCTGAAACTCTGTTTCCGTTTCTGAAACGCTGTTTCCGTTTGTTTCTTAAACACCCCCATGAACCACAGACATTGTCGAGGTGGGGTGGCTTGCGTGCCTCCACGATGCAGATAGCCGTACCGTAGGTGCAACCATAGCGGAGGGGTATCTGTGGAAAGGCCAGACAAACGTGTGGTTCCTGAAGAGGGGCAGCAGCCTTTTCAGTAGTTACAGGGGCAACAGTCTGGATGATTGACTGAGCTGGCCTTGCAACATCAGTTACTGCGAACGGCTGAAAGCAAGGGGAAACTACAGCCGTTATTTTTTCTGAGGACATGCAGCTCTACTGTATGGAAATATGACGACGGAATCCTCTTGGGTAAAATATTCCGGAGGTACAATTGTCCCCCATTCGGATCTCCCGGCGGGGACTACTCAGGAGGATGTTGCCATCAGGAAAGAATACTGGCATTCTACGGATCGGAGCGTGGAATGTTAGATCCCTCAATAGGGTAGGAAAATTAGAAAATTTAAAAAGACCAATGGATAGGTTGAAGCTAGATATAGTGGGGATTAGTGAAGTTCGGTGGAAAGACAAACAGGATTTCTGGTCAGGTGAGTACAGGATTATAAATACAAAATCAGTTGGGGGTATTACAGGAGTAGGTGTGATAATGAATAAGAAAATAGGAATGCGGGTAAACTACTATGAGCAACACAGTGATCGTATTATCGTAGTCAAGATAGATACGAAGCCAACACCGACAACGGTAGTACAGGTTTATATGCCAACTAGCTCTGCCCCGATGAGATCGAAGAAATATATGAGGAGCTAAAGGAAATTATTCAGACAGTTAAGGGAGAGGAAAACTTAATTGTGATGGGAGACTGGAATTCGGTAGAAGGAAAAGGAAGAAAAGGAAAAATAGTAGGTGAATATGGACTGGGCAGGAAGAATGAAAGAGGAAGTTGCCTAGTAGAATTTTGCATGGAACATGATTTAATCATAACAAACACGTGGTTTAAGAATCACAAAAGAAGGTTGTATACATGGAAGAGACCAGGAGACACCGGAAGGTATCAGATTTTATAATGGTAAGACAGATTCCGGAACCAGGTTATAAATTGCAAGACATATCCAGGGGCAGATCATAACTTGTTAGTCATGCACTGTAGGCTGAAACTGAAAAAACTGCAGAAAGGTAGGAAAATAAGGAGGTGGGACCTAGATAAATTGAAGGAACGTGATGCTCTGGAGAATTTCAGAGGGAGATTTAGGCAACAATTGACAGGAACAGGGGGAAATAAAACAGTAGAAGAGGAATGGGTAGCATTGAGAGATGAAATAGTGACGGCAGCAGAGAACAAAATAGAAAGGGAAGACCTACAAAAAATCCTTGGATATCACAGGAATTACTAAATTTAATAGATGAAAGGAGAAAATATAAAAATGCAGTAAATGAAACAGGCAAAATGGAGTACAGACGACTGAGAAATGAGATTGACAGGAAGTACAAAACGGCTAAGCAGGAGTGGCTAGAAGCCAAATGCAAATCTGTAGAAGAATGTATAAGAAGGGGAAAAGTAAATACGCTTACAGGAAAATAAAGACCTTTGGGGACAAGGAAAGCAACTCCACGAATATCAAGAACTCGTATGAAAAACGAGTTCTCAGCAAAGAAGGGAAAACTGAAAGGTGGAAATACATAGAGCAGCTCTACAAAGGAAATGAACTTAGAAACAATGTTGTAGCAAGGGAAGAGGAAGTAAATCAAGATGACATAGGAGATGCTACACTGAGAGATGAATTTGACAGAGCCTTGAAAGACCTAGGTCGGAACAAGGCCCCAGGAGTAGATGACATAGCCTCAGAGCTACTGAAGTCTCTGGGAGAGCCAGCCATGACAAGAATATGAACTGGTGTCTAGGATGTATGAGACAGGAGAAATACCCTCAGATTTTAAGAAAAATATAATAATCCCCATTCCAAAGAAATCAGACGCAGACAGGTGTGAAAATTACAGAACCATCAGTTTGATAAGTCATGGTTGCAAAACTTTTACACGAATTATCTACAGGAGAATGGAAAAGCTGGTAGAAGCTGACCTCGGGGAAGATCAGTTTGGATTCAGGAGGAACATAGGAACCCAGGAGGCAATACTCACTTTACGTCTTATCTTAGAAGATAGATTAAGGAAAGGCAAACCTACATTTTTAGCTTTTGTAGATTTGGAGAAAGCGTTTGACAATGTTGACTGGAATACACTCTTCCAAATTCTGAAGTCAGCAGGGGTAAAATACAGGGAAAGGAGAGTTATTTACAACTTGTACAAAAACCAGACCGCAGTTATTAGACTCGAAGGGCATGAAAGGGAAGCATCAGTTGGGAAGGGAGTAAGACAGGGTTGTAGCCTTTCTCCGATGTTATTCAATTTGTACATCGAGCAGGCGGTGAAGGAAAGCAAGGAAAAATTTGGAATAGGGATTAAAGTTCAGGGCGAAGAAATAAAAACATTGCGTTTTGCTGATGACATTGTAATTCTGTCAGAGACAGCAAAGGACCTGGAAGAGCATTTGAATGGAATGGAGAGTGTGTTGAAGACTACATATAAAATGAACATTAACAAGAGCAAAAAAAAAAATTGGAATGCGGTCTTAGAAAATCAGGTGATGCTGAAGGAATTAGATTAGGTAACGAAACAATGAAGGTGGTAGACGAGTTGTTACTTGGGTAGTAAAATAAACATGCGATGGTCGCAGTACAGAGGATATAAAATGCAGAATGGCAATGGGAAGAAAAGCATTTTTGAAAAAGAGAAATTTGCTAACATCGAATATTAATTTAAGTAAGGAAGTCTTTTCTAAAGGCATTTGTGTGGAATGTTGCCTTGTATGGGAGTGAAACATGGATGAAAAGCAGCGTGGACAGGAAGAGAAAAGAGGCTTTTGAAATATGGTGCTACAGAAGAATGGTGAAGATTAGGTGGGTAGATCGCATAACAGAATTGGTGAGAAAAGGAATTTTTGGCATACCCTGACAAAGATTTTTTCTCGTGTTGTTGATGCCAACAGTCACACGAGGCCGCCGGTATGGTAGGTAAAAGTTCACCCCCTTAGGAATTCACAAACTGCAATACGCATATTACAGTGATAGATCATAAATGCTAATTTCTATACATACAGAATCACAAATAATGCTAAGGAATTACAAAAGTAATAAAATATGTGAAGGTCACCACTTGTACGTCTTGACCGCTACATCACCGCCGCAATTCCTTTAACATGACTGTCTATTAATTATAACGACAGTAGGTAACTTCATTTTCGCTCGTAAGAAACTAACTCTAACACGAGATTACCGTATTTTATCGCATAATCTCCCCCCTCGCTTATTCCCCTCCCCTACGATTTTTCATAATTAAAAAATTATTTTATTTATATCACGCCTAATTCCCTCTCCTGGTTCGTTCTAACAGCAGCAGTCTTCAAATAACTTGACAATGGACGCAGCAGTACTGCCACCAACGAATATTTCCATTGTCACAACATACCGTAAATTTGAAACGTTAAGCCGCAGACATTTCTAGGTCAGTTTGCTACAAGTCGTCTTAATGGCGAAATATTCAAACCACACTGCAAAATTTAAACTAAATGTGTTATATTACGCCGATAGAAGCGGAGTAAAAGCTGCAGGAAGGCATTTCTCCTTCCATCCTAATTCAATACGGTATTGGCGGAGACAAAAAGATAAACTCGTGGCTGCAAAGGCAAGCTCCAGATCTTTCCGTGGGCCTTGTGTTAAGAAAATAAATACAGCTACTGTAAGTTTAAAATTAGTTGCGACTTGTGACGTTTGGCTTGTCGGGGTGAAGGAGACGCCGTTGCCCAGGTAACAGCAATAGTGAGCCGGCTTTTTCCACTACTTGTGAGGCACCGCTGTTGCCAAAGCGTGTGTAAACAGCAGCACGCGGTGTCTCGTCCTCTATCCTGCACTGTTGTGTCCTACCTACTGAGAATGTTCCCAGGCGCCAGCGTGGCGTTAGATGTTGCCGACGCTGGAAACTGCGCGAACCCTCCACTCGCTCCGCACCGACATGTCAAAAGTCGCGACTAATTTGGGTCAATTCGAGCAGGGGATACCACTCGTCGGATTTGACCCGTGACGTAGTCATGTGTTGTATGACGTCATTGTGTCACTGATGTTTCGATTATAAGTAAATAACATCTTTGGTAATTTGTTATTAATTTAATTTCTTCGGATAAATTTAACTGTATGTAAATGTCACTTCTAAGTACTTTTCCTCAGCATACTTTGCCTTAAAATGCGATGTCTCATTTTCCCTCTAAATTTTCGTACTAAGTAAGATTAAATACGAAATCCGTCAAATACGGTAAAGTACCTCAAATAAAAGGTTACGCAATGCTATTGTTATGCTAACTGAGCACAGACCACGAGATGTAGTCAGCCAACCACAGCACACTGTAATAGCATTAATCAGCTAATAGTAGTCATTCAATACTACATTTCCCGTCGTGGTAACGTGCAAGTACGACTGCCCGAACATTAATCTGGGCAGTCCTGTGATTGCAGTAAAATATAGATATGTATGCATCCTGTGAGATAGGATTTTTTATGAACTAAAACATAAGATTCATATCGTATTTAAACGCACGCGTTTTTGGAAGCTTGTTTAAATTCTATCAAATTTATGGTTTTCCGAGGGCAGTGTTACACTCATGCTTCACTGTTCATCCGTTGCCAACATAAGCACTGGAGCCTGGCGAGAAGCGTCGTAAAATTTTACCGAAGAGTGTACAGCAAGCCAGTTCAGTTTATCGAGAAGTAGACGCATTTGTCCAAAACCAGATACAGTGTCACATCGATGTTCCATATTTTTCGGCTTTAGTTGAAAGCCAGCCTTCACACAGAAAGAGATAATTTCGTAAAAAGAGACAATGAAGTGGTACGCAGAGTAGAATGCTCTTATTAATTGTGATACTAACCTTTAAGAGTGCACTTAGTGTATTTTTTGCTGTTAGCTATATAGGTCAATTCGAGTGATCGATACCGATCACATTATCTATCCCGTCAATTATTATTATTTGATTTAAAAAAAAAACATCGATTTCTGTGAAACAATTTAAATAACTAAATAACCAGCTACTGGTACCCTCTTCTCCAACTGAGCTATATAGGTCACTTCGAGTTCACGATACCATTTTACTTGGCCTTTTTATTTACTTTTCCGCAGTGGTATCCCTGCCTGTAAGTGAGCTATATAGGTCGATTCGAGTTTTCGATACATTTTTTTTCGGTAGTGGTACCTCTGTCTGTAATTCAGGTATATAGATCTATTTGACTATCCGATACCCTTTTAATCGATTTTTTACGCCATAAAAGCGTTATTTTTCTCTTTATAATTTACATTCTCTTAGTATTATGTCGTCAGTTTACCTCTTAGAATGTCCCCGCCCAGAACCCCACATTCCCGCGCTAGTCCCGTTAGTGTCATTTTCTTCATTATCCACAATGTATAGTGTCGTGTCGCACAAGTACAAAGTGCGCACCACCTACTTTCGCCGCGCGCCACCAGGCACGCTCGGCGCGGCGTTCTCACGACGACAGCCACGAGCGCCCTCTGGGAGAACCCCGCTCGTGGTCACCACTGAAGGACATCGGCCTCTTCGGACTGGGATAGCAACGAGTTAGGACCTTCGTAATCAGATAGGCACCAGTGAAGACTTTGCTATCGTACAGGCACTAGGCAGGCCTTTAACAACTATGTATCAACATTCTGCAGTACTATGTAAAAGTTAAGTACTGTTACATTCTGTGCAATATATATCTCTTTCTAATTTACTCTAGTGTTTATAGTTTCCGGCTGCTCCCCTCCGTACCTGCACCAGCGTGCTATTTTTGTTACTGTGTCGGTCTCGTTCCACTCGGCCACCGACACCTACGACGAGGCTGGGACACAAAAGCGGCGATGAAGTTGGGACACAAAAGTGGCGACGAGGAGTGATAGAACCTTGGACCAGCCCGCTTACAGCAACCAGACAGCAGCAGTTGGAGCACGCAAAAATTGCTCCCGCCCACCCACCCTTATTATAAGATTTTTGGGGGAACATATTCTGTTACGTATTTTGTGGACTTTTTTGTTGCAGAGCGTCCTCTTTCATATTGCATTTGTGTTTTGTTATAAGTTACTTGTATGCGCGGCGCATGGCCACTACCCCAAACCCAAACTTAATGGAAATTATTCAGTTACAGATGGCGCAAATAACACAACTTCTCCAGGCTGTTGCCCAGCTCACAGCGCAAGCAGCTAACCAACAACAACAGCCGCCGCTTCAGCAGCCCACACCAGCCGCCGTACCGCTCCCTACGTTCCGCCAGTACAACGAACGTGAGGAAGAATGGAGCGACTACTTCGCACAGTTTCAAGAACTCGTCGCGGCTCATCAAATTACAGGTCAGAGAGTGAAGAACCTTTTCTTATCGATTGTGGGCCCCCAGACCTTCGTACTATTGCAGAAACTATTCCCTCACGCATCTCCTCGTGATGTAGACTTTGAACAAATTGTAGATGCACTGAATGCTCATTATGAGAGAAAAGTTCTTGTAGCCGCTGCACGATACCGATTTTTCAGACTTAAAAAATTACCGCAGCAGTCACACGAAGAATGGATCACGGAATTGAAGGGCTTAACCCGCCAATGTAAATTTACTTGCTCTTGTGGACTTTCGTACAGTGACGTGATGTTGAGGGATGTGATTACGCAGAATATTCAGGACCCCAGAATTAGAGCAGCAATTCTGAAACAGTCTGACCCCTCCTTAGACAGTGTACTGCAGCTTATAGAAGCACATGATACTTTTGACTTAGCTGATGTAGAAATGCAAAGCCATAGTGTAAATTCAGTGCGCCGCAACGGACGCTTTCCTAGCCGTAGTTCTCAGTATAGCACTAGTGATTCTTATTTTTCTACCGGCCGTGCTGAACAGACAGTGAACAGTAGCCAGTGTAAAAGTGCGACGCAAAGGTCGCCCCGTCGTGTTAGAAACAGTAATTTGAATAACGGGCGCCAACGCTCATTTCAGAAAAATGTACGTAAATCTTGCCCCCAGTGTGTGTCTCGCCACAAGCGTGCTCATTGCCCTAGTCGCAACGCAACCTGTTATCAATGTGGCAAATTGGGACATGTGCAGTCTGTGTGTATGCAAATTAAAAACTCAAAGAACGGTTACGTTGGAAACTGTGCTTCGCAGGGTGCGAGAGCAGTGCATGTAGTCAATGTCATAGACGCTGTGGAATTGAACAGTGCTTTCCTTGGATCTCAGTTTCAAGAAAGTAGTTCTGCGCCTATGGCAAAACTATATAGTGCACCACGTAGCAAGCGCCGACGAGCGCGTAAAACAGTGCAACGGAAAAGGGTTCGGGACAAGCAAAATGACTATGAACAGTGCATTCCTGTAGTGAAAATAGTGCCTTCTGGAACTGCTCCTTGTAATAGTGCCCAGTACTGTGTAGCTAGTGACAGTAGACACCAAGTAGCTACTCAAAAGTGTAGTGCAGTAGTCAGTACATCTGGAGTAGCTTCGCATTGCGCGGACGCCGATCCGGCGGTAGTGTCATCTAGTGACAGTGTGGTTAATCCGCTGCGTGCCGAGTCTGCGCCGCTTACTTCACTACGCGGCCCGCGCAGACGCAGCAAACAAACCGTAGCAGACGTTGCTCACATTCGCGCACCTGTCGAGCGCCGCAAGCAAAAACTGTTTGTGACTCTCTTCATAGAAAATAAGACGGTGCAATTTCAGCTTGATACTGGTTCCGCTGTCACATTAATAAATATACTTATGAACTTCTGGGTTCGCCAAAATTGTCGCCGTCACAGCAAGTGTTAACAGCTTATACAGGTCAAAATATTCCCGTGTTAGGAACATGTAGCCTGCCCGCCTCTTTTCAAGGTGTAACAAAAACAGTTGCTTTTGTAGTTCTTCAGGCCAAATCGACACAGAACATTTTTGGACTAGATGCTTTTGACTTGTTTGGTTTATCAATTCAAAGAGATGTGCTTCAAATTTCGTCAATAGTGCCTCAGGATAAAATCAATGCATTGTGTGACAAATATAGTGACCTGTTTTCGCCGGAACTAGGTTGTGCAAAAGACTTCGTGGCACATGTAACTTTAAAAGAATCTGCAGTTCCAAAATTTCGTAAAGCTAGACCAGTGCCTATCGCATTGCGTGATACAGTCGCCGAAGAACTTAAACGTTGGCAAGATAGTGGGGTGATTTCACCTGTTTCTGCGAGTCAGTGGGCCTCGCCTATAGTAATTATACCCAAGCCGTCAGGAAAACTTCGTCTCTGTGCGGACTTCAAATCAACAGTGAACAGTCAAACAATTGTAGACACTTACCCTCTGCCCAGACCTGAGGAACTAATGGACAAATTAGGACAGTCTCGCTTCTTTTCCAAGATTGATGTAGCAGAGGCATACTTACAGATTCCACTTGATGACGAGTCAAAAAAGTTTTTCGTCATTAATACTCACATGGGCCTTTTTCAATTTCAACGCCTACCCTTTGGCAGTTCTTCCGCTCCCGCTATTTTTCAGCGCTTTTTGGAACAGCTGACAGTTTCTGTACCGTGTTGTTCGAACTATTTAGATGATATTGTGGTATCCGGACGTACAGTTGAAGAACATTTAGCAAACTTGGAGTGCCTTTTCAAAGTTTTGATTGCAGCGGGTCTACGTTGCAATAAAGCAAAGTGTTCGTTTTTTCAAACTGAAATAGAGTACCTAGGCCATGTGATTAATGCCCAAGGAATTCATCCCTTACAGTCACATCTTCGAGCAATCAAAGACTTGCCTCCTCCTAAGAATGTGCACGAATTGCAAGCAGTAATGGGAAAGCTTAACTATTATTTCAGGTTTATTCCCAATGCCTCTCAGATTGCAGCTCCACTGCATCACTTACGTAGGAAGAATGTTCCTTTTGTATGGTCTAAAGATTGTCAGGTTGCCTTTGACAAACTAAAGTCTGCACTACTCAGTGATGCATGTTTGATTCCCTTTGACCCACAGAAGCCTGTAGTGCTAGCAGTTGACGCCTCATCGTACGGTGTGGGTGCAGTTCTGTCACATCGCATTGGATCTCACGATCGTCCTATTGCCTTTGCATCCAAGCTACTGACGCCGACGCAACAGAATTACAGTCAGATAGACAAGGAGGCCTTAGCAATCATTTACGGCGTCACAAAGTTCCATCATTATCTCTATGGCAGAAAATTCTATTTGTTGACAGACCACAAGCCTCTCACGTCGTTGTTCTCACCCACAAAGCCGATTCCGCCCCGTACGGCACAAAAGCTTCAGAGATGGTCCTTGATATTGTCTAATTATCAGTATGAGATTTTGTACCGACCTACCACTAAACATGCTAACGCGGACACACTTTCCCGACTTCCGGTTGGCCAGGATGTATCATTTGATTCTTCAGAAATGGCATGTTGTCAGATAGATTCCAGAGATGCTTCCGCTGTCGCAGACTTTCCTTTGAACTCTCGTCGGGTTGCACAGGAAACAGCTGCGGATGCAGACCTAAGTGTGGTAGCACGTTTTGTTCGCTCAGGGTGGCCTGCCAGAGCCAAAGACATTGATCGGCCTCTGGTTCGACGTTATTTGGCACAACGTCATGCATTATCTTTAAGTCAGGGTGTACTGTTGTTGCATACCGACAACGACCAAGCAAGAGTGATTGTTCCTCGTTCCCTGCAACGAGAAGTGTTACGCCTCCTGCATCAAGGACATTGGGGCATTGTTAGGACAAAGCAATTGGCCAGACGTCATTGTACCTGGGTTGGTATGGACGCTCAGATAGAGAGCATGACATCACAGTGTACAGTTTGTACGGAGCATCAGGCGGCTCCTCCACAGCGTTTCTCGGACTGGCCACGCCCCAAGGGACCATGGCAACGTTTACATATTGACTTTGCCGGACCTTTCTGGAACACGCGCTGGTTAATTGTTGTAGACGCTTTCAGCAAGTTTCCTTTTGTGATTGCCATGAACTCAACGACAGCTTCTAGTACAATCAGTGCCTTAACATCAGTGTTTTGCATCGAAGGCTTGCCTGAAACTATCGTCAGTGACAATGGGCCTCAGTTTGTTAGTGCGGAATTTCAACAGTTTTGTCGTGTGAATGGCATTCAGCATATTACCACTGCACCTTTTCACCCTCAGTCCAATGGTGAAGCAGAACGTTTCGTTCGAACATTCAAGTCTCACATGGAGAAGATGAAAGGTCAGCACTCCAGGCAGCAAGCACTTCAAATTTTCCTGTCTACGTATCGGTGCATGCCACGTGACGGCCCGTCTCCTGCCGAGCTGCTACACGGCCGCCGTCACCGCACTCTCCTTCACCTGCTGCAGCCTCCCACGCACCGAGTCGGTTCGTATGGCGCTACGCGTTTTCAGGTTTCTACGCCGGTGCTGTACAGGGTGTTTGCTGGAAACAAGAAGACATGGTTGCCGGGCACCATTCAACGCGTGCTTGGTCGCAATATGTTTGTTGTACGTTCTTCCACATGGTCGGAGCTGCGGCGCCACGCAAACCAATTGCGCCTGCACAGGCCGCGCGATCCTGTCTCCGGTTTCTTGATTCCAGACCCAGTTCACCGCCAGGGAGCACAGCCACATCGTTCGTCCCCGGACTACGAGATCCCTATGGACGTCGACGTACATCCGACGCAATCGTCGCCGCCGCTGTCGCCGCCGCAGATGACAGCGTCACCGAGAGGGACTCCGGGACCGTGCGGCCCCCCCCCCCCCCAGCTTGGGCCACGCACCTCAGAAGAAGATGACCTGCTCCCTCTGGGCGGGGGGGTGCGCCCTTCCCCAGGTTTCGGTGGGTTCCCTGGAGGATCGCAAGGCGGATGCCGGGGCGCGGACGGCGTCTCGATCCCAGCCTCAGCTACGACGCCCGTCCCACCAGTAACGTCCCCGCCCAGGCCCTCCTCCCAGTGCCGTCGCCGTGGCCCTCAGCCCTACGCCACGACGGCGCGGCGGTTTGGGGGGGAGGGGTGTGGTGTCGCACAAGTACAAAGTGCGCGCCACCTACTTTCGCCGCGCGCCGCCAGGCACGCTCGGCGCGGCGTTCTCACGACGACAGCCACGAGCGCCCTCTGTGACAACTCCGCTCGTGGCCACCACTGAAGGACATCGTTCACTTCACACTTCGGACGGAGATAGCAACCAGTTAGGACCTTCGTAATCAGATAGGCACCAGTGAAGACTTTGCTATCGTACAGGCACTAGGCAGGCCTCTAACAACTATGTATCAACATTCTGCAGTACTATGTAAAAGTTAAGTATTGTTACATTCTGTGCAATATATATATCTTTCTAATTTACTCTAGTGTTTATAGTTTCTGGCTGCTCCCCTCCGTACCTGCACCAGCGTGCTATTTTTGTTCCTGTGTCGGTCTCGTTCCACTCGGCCACCGACACCTACGACGAGGCTGGGACACAAAAGCGGCGATGAAGTTGGGACACAAAATATAGTGTGTTTAAATGTGTGCGTGATTTTGTTTTTCGTGTTTTTTATTATTTACCTCCACATCCAAAACACCGTTTTTATTGCGATATAACCGATACAGTGATTTTTTTTTTCCGTGTGATATTTATTTTCCGCAGTTTCATCATATGAATATCTACAATAAATTCATTGTATATATGGAGTATGTAATGTTAGCTTATAAAATTACGTTATTTCCAGAGATATTTGTGTATCTTTGGTTACATCAATACTCAGCTGTTCCGAACCACATACATACATTAATTTATGTCTTCCATTTACCTCAATGATGTGTCTGTTCCTAAGGAATATATCAACTTCTTTGCTACACGTGCGATAGCCACGCATATAACGCCTCTGAATAATGACGTCACTGATCAAAGCTGACGGGTGGTATCCCCATCCAGAATTATGCCACTGATTTTAAACGCACTGCAGGTACATTTTTTCACAATTTGCCGTATATCGGTATCTTTTACTGCCTAATACATAGTTTTTCCTTCCTTTCTGAATAACTACTCGCATAATTTCCTCCCTAGTGTTTTTTCAAGAAAATTTTTAGAGAAAAAAAAGGGGGCAATTACGTGATAAAATACGGTAAATATGCGATCTACCCTTGCTAGTATAAAAAATGTCATTTCAGGCTTCATGTTTTATCTTATTTTAAAAAATGTAGTTTCACTCGTGTGTTTTTAATATGGTAGATAAACATATAATTTAACTGGTTATTTCAATGCAAAGAGTGAACGTTGTTTTATTGTTCATTTACATTTATAAAGCAGACATTATGTCATTTCGGAATACAGCAGTCTATTGCAAACGAATCTTGATATCAGTAATCATAAGCTGCAGACTCATTAGTGTCAACTACTATTTGACACTCTCTAAATGGTTTATATACTAGTAAGATATGTGTATCTGTGTGGAGCTTCAGTAAAATGAAACACCACATTTTGATACCATTAGACTGTTCCGCCTTTCTGCATTAGTGGTTTGAAACACCGGTGTTGTGAAACCGACATGAAATCGTGAAACCGACAGGAAGAAACGGTTTCAGTGTATCGACAATCGACCGGGAATGTGATCCGAAACAGAACGGAATGAAACCGCATGGTTTCGAAACCATGAAACCGTAGCCAATTCTAGTGGCGTCATTTTTGAAGTTTAATCGAGGATTTCGGTGCAGCGTTTCTGCGATTGTAATTGAAAAATGTTCAAATATTTGTTAAGCTTATGGGACTTAACTACGGGGTCATCAGTCCCTAAACTTACAAACTACTTATGAACTATTACGAACTAGGACGGCACAAATATCCATGCCCGAGGGGGGATTCGAACCCCCGACCGTAGTGGCCGTGCTGGCCGTGACTGGAGCGCCTCAGTCCCCTCGGCCACCGCGGCCGGCGATTGTAATTTATTTTCCATTTATGAGAAATTTTTAGATAATTATATAACGCTCATAAGGACCTATTATTAATACGCCATAGCAGTCAACCATAGAGCAGATATAGAATGTTTTATGTATTTTATGATCTGTACGAAACTGATCGTTGTGATAGTTATGTTAGGTACAGGTTAAACAAGACTACACACACACACACACACACACACACACACACACACACACACACACACACACACACACACGTGCGTGCGTGCGCCAAAGAGCTACTCGCGCATGCGCAGACCTGAAATTGAGTTCAAGTAGCGCCTTTTGTCTACTTGCCGAGCAGCTGTTTGCTGTTTAAGCAGTAACCGCGAGCTACCAGATTCTACCCGAGAAAATATTTCTTGTGCGCTCAAGCTGCCAGATTCGCGCATGCGCAGAACAGTCCGAGTGTAGTGTGATCTGTGTTTACGTTTCGTGATAGTTTCATTTGTTTGTCTTCATCTACAAGTTTTTTTTTTTTTTTTTTTTTTTTTTTTTTTGTGGTTTTAGGGCGCACAACTGCTGTGGTCATTAGCGCCCAACACTGCCCAAAGTAAAAAAGAACCGGGGTTAGAAATTAAATGGCTTTCGCCATATTTGCACGATGTATAAAAAGTAAAACTCTATTAACCGATTGCGGGTCATCAGCTAAAATGTCAGACAATTCAAATGGGAAACACAGATCATGACGGAGACGGTTAAAAAATGGACATTGCACTAAAAGATGGTTCACAGTAAAAGGTGCATCACAGTGCTCACATAAGGGAGCAGGACCACCACGTAATAAATGCTGGTGGCTAAAACGGCAGTGGCCAATACGAAGCCGGGCCAGAACAATCTCCTCTCGGCGGGAGGGTCGAGATGACGTTGACCAGATATCAGGCACAGGTTTAATGGCTCGCAATTTGTTCCCTGACAGGGATGACCAATGTAGATACCAACGGGAGATAATACGCTGGGAGATACCAGCGCGAAGGTCATCAGAGCTGGTGGAAAAGGTAGATAGCCGAGGAAGGAGAACTGCTTCCTTGGCAGCCATATCCGCAGCCTCATTCCCCAACACTCCCACATGGCCAGGGACCCACAGAAACGTCACCGTAGTTCCGCTCGTTGAAAGAGAAGTAAGGCAATTGCGGATGCTTTGTACCAGGGGATGGGCCGGATATAGGATGCGAAGGCTCAACAAAGCACTCATAGAGTCCGAGCAAATGACAGTCTTACTGAGCGAGTGTCGCCGGACGTATTGTGTGGCTTGGTATAATGCATACAGCTCAGCTGTAAAAATGGAACTCCACTCAGGAAGACGATATTTAAAAGAGACGTTGCCAAGTACAAAAGCACACCCAACACCCTGGTCTGTCTTTGAGCCATCAGTGTAAATGAACAAATTGTCATCAAATTTAAACCGGAGTGCGTGAAATTCTCTCTGGTAGACGAAACGAGGTGTGGAGTCCTTTGGAAGAGAATGAAGATCAAAGTTAACACGGACTTCGGGGCTTCGCCACGGTGGAGAGGTGCTCTCTCCAGCCGAGAAGATAGCAGGCATTGTAACGCCAAGCTGGCCGAGTAGCGAACGCAAGCGTACCCCCGGTGGTAGCAGAGCAGACGGGCGCAGAGCGAAGAGACTGTCAAGTGAGTCGTTAAAAAAAACTGCGTACGTCGGGTGTCCTCGCATGGACGACAAACGACTAGCGTAACGGCTAAGCAGGAGTTCCCGACGGTAAGAAAGGGGTAGTTCGGCGGCCTCGGCATAGAGGCTCTCAACGGGGCTAGTATAAAACGCTCCTGTCGCCAGACGGAGACCTTGGTGGTGGATTGTATTAAGGCGGCGCAGTATGGATGGTCGAGCCGAAGAATAAACGATGCTACCATAGTCCAGTTTGGACCGAACTATGGTGCGATACAGATGGAGGAGAGTAGACCTGTCAGCTCCCCACGAGGTGCCACTTAACACCCGCAGCACATTGAGAGAGCGGGTACAGCGAGCTGCCAAACGGGATATGTGGGGAGACCAACTTAACTTCCTGTCGAGAACAAGTCCCAAGAACGTCGTGGTATCCACATTCATCTACAAGTGTCTTGTCATATGAAAAAAGGATTTCTGTGACTGGGATCTGTTAGGTGAATTTATTCACAAAATCGCTGAAGGCTAATAAAATATGACTTTTCAGTTTCCTTATTTTATTTCCACGTTATTAGCAGAGATCAAGCATCGAGTTGAACGTGTAATTCACACCTGACGGGTCATTTTATATATTTCAGCTGTTAAAAAATTGTGCGGTGTACACGAGTTCCCTGGACTACATCTATACTGAAGATGTTCATTCAGTGAACGACATTGACGTGCTGTATTGGAAAATGTATATTGTATGTAATAACCACCAAGCGGAAATGTGTGTTGTTTTAATATTGTAGTTATTTGGACACACGACTCATTACCGAGTGTCCATACAAGATCAAGAATTATTCGATTTGAAGAACATGTACGTATTTTTGTCCGTTTGCGAAAAAATTTAGCTTTTTTCAAGCAACTGAACAACCGTTGTTTGCCACAGAGGCGTCAATTTATTTGAAAGAAACAATATTCCAGACTGTTGCCTAGTTTAAACTGTTCGCTGTGTTTTAAAGAGCTCGCGTTTTATTTTATAATGCATATACTGTTAATAGATTTCATATTCCGCTATAATAAAGAACTAAACAAGAGGGTATACTTAAAGGAAATTGGTATTTTGAAAACCACAAAGAAAACCGTGATATCAGGCACACATACGTTAGTCTGGTCAATGGTCATGTTGATATATTCTTACAGGCGAATAGTGATTCGAGTAAGGTTACGAAATTGATACTCTTGGCTTATCCTAGGATGTGTTGTTTCATGAAACAATGTAGGATCTCTTACTGTTGCACGTACGGGTATTAGTAGATGTTTACTTGAGGGTTAATACACAGGCGATGTAATCAGTAATTGAGAATACCTATATTGACAGCTTAATAAGAAAAATTTTTTTTTTTTTTAGGCACCCACTATCCACGGAAGAATGTTTCATATATCTGTGGTACATTCTCTAGGCTTTAATTTGTGTTTTTTACTTTTTAAATTTATAGACTTCCTTGGCAAATTACTGAAACACACTGCCAAAAATCGTTCACTGTTTTATCACTGTATACATTTTCGTTACTTCGTGCGTATGATGTATTACGTGAAAAGTTTTAATACCCTTTCATTAAGTTACACTAATAAAACCGAAAAATGAACCGTTGTTGTTCTGCATAATTGCTCGGCATTATATAGAAATACCAAAATAACGAGGTCTGAGTTCAGTTGTTCCACCGCTACGCATGAGAATCCTACCAGAATTGGGACGAAAAGCGTTCGAACAGTGCAAGCTCCAAATAAGTCATCGTAGCTTTCTGGCAAACGCCGACGATGGGAAAAAAATCTGAGAGTGGGATGTGGGAAAGTTGGTGGATTTTAACGAAATCTTTTACTAAAGATAAAAAAGGTTGCAGAAGTAATATAATCCTAATTTGAAATTATTAATGAATATGGACAGATAAATGACTAGGAAATGTATCACATTATTGGATAAAATGTAAAATTAAGAGTTCGAAGATATTAACAATGGTATGACTCATTGCTCATTGTGTAGGCTGTTAGTTCTGTGTTGACTTCTCCAATCTCCACGGAGATAAAGTGTTGTACTTGCATCACGAAAGTATGGAGAAAACTAAAGTCCCTTACGTGCAAAAGTTTAGGTCTGAGTGGAAAAATGATCCGGAAATAAAGAACTGGATTTCAGAAGTGCCAGGTGACAACACAGTTGCTCGTTGTCGTTACTGTGGTACTAATCTGAAGGCGAGATACGCTGGTCTTGTAGACCACCATAAAACCAAGAAACCCGCGCGTGCCGATGAACCGTTTCAGTCTCAGACACACAGAAAAATTGATTTCCCGAGTGCAAGTGCATCTGAATCAAGCAAGAGCTGAAGCCACATGTGCGTCATTTACAGTGTGTTACTGCGCGATCCGTAGTGTGGATCATCTTACTGATTTGTGTAGTAGGTGTTTCATGAGTGGTTCATCTAAGTTAAAACTTCACCGCACAAAATGCAGTGCATTAATAAAGAATGTCATGTTTCCTTACTTTAAGGAAGAACTTAAAAAAGATGTTGCAGAAAGTCCTTACAGTCTGTTAGCTGACGAATCAACCGATATAGGAGTGAACAAACAGTTGGGGTTGTGCATCATTTATTTTTCTGAGACTCAAAAGAGGATAGTATCGATATTTCTGGGTTTGAGTTGGAATCTGGCGATGCCGATTCAACTGTGAAGGTCACAAAATTAGCTATTTCTGATTATGGACTAGATGAAAAATTTAAAGTCAATCGGTCAAGAACAAACGACTAGACAGTGGTTTTTTGCATGGGAACTTGGGAAAGTTCCGTTGTTTTTTATCGTGACCTCGTTGGCAACCCTGCCGGCCAGGCCCCCAGTTGCTATGGATAGACATTCGGCACACTTCAGTCGGCGTGGCGGCAGCATCGAAGCTGCTCACATCAACAGCTGCTACTTCAACGAGTTGCCGCTTGCGGCTCCGCGAGACTGAGGGATCGCGCGCCACCGAGAAGAGCTTCTTCCTGGCTCCATGTGAAGAGAAGGGGCACACTTACCGTCTGCTCCCTGCTGCCACCACTTGTTGCCGCGTGAAGAAGTAAATTTGAGGGCATAACATGATTAAACGTAATAGTGCTGTCCTTTCTATGAGAGAAATACGAGATTATTACTGTACTAAAAGAGATGCCTGCTGTTATAAATACATTTAATGTAAAGTACTTATTGGCAAATGAAACTGTACAGTTCGATTATTCCAATAAACCAGTTTTCCGAACACCCACGTTCCCCAATTAGTTCGGCGCAGTTGCCAGGTTCGACAGGGAAGTGCAGTGGCCAGTGACTGGTGCTTCGTGCTCCATTGTGTTGTACTTACGCGAAAATTACTTCACTGTCGTGACATAAGTGAATAACTGCACTGCGGGAGATTTGGACAATGACATGATATCTTAAGAACCTGTCATTACTTTTTACAATACAAATTGATCCATTTACGTTCACGCTTCCACCTACTGTGCCCAATGTGTAATTAAAAAAATACTTCATACATTTTGGTGAGGCGATCCTCGGCAGCAAAAAATCTTGAAAAAATGCATATTTGTACACTTTGCTGGCCAAATTTGTTCCGCTAACTCGTTTCCGTGATTACACCATTTTCAAAGCGTAAAATATGGGGCAAGTTACATTATTTACATTTTAGTAGCTCCAGCTGCACAAAACATCTAATTTCTAGCGTAGTGCAGTGTGTTTTAACGGTGTCTTAATTTTTATTAGGTTTTTGAGTCAATTAGATAAGATTAGTTTTTTTTACAGCTCTAATTACCAAAATTTACATAATGTAACTCGCCCCATATTTTATGCTCTGAAAATGTTGTAATCACCGAAACAAGTTAGCGGAACAAATTTGGCCAGCAAAGACGTGCCTGAACTCTGACGCCTTCGTTCACCGCGGGCAGTATAGCCATCCATAAGACACTCAAACAGTTGATTTTTTTTTCTGATTGTACATTTGACTAATTGGGGACAGACTTCGTCAAACAGATCTTTGTGTATCATTACGGTCACAAGTTTTACAAACAACAAAATTAACTTCTATTACTATATATGATCATCTATCACTTACTAATGCCGCCATTAACTAGTTACCACTAATCTAACATACACCAAAGCAAATAAAAATAACAGTAGTAAAATATTGCAGTTGTAGACATATTCCGGTACCTTATTCATATTTTGCTGATCTCGCTGCATTCAGAAGAGGGTACTTTTTAAGAGCCACATTGTAGAAATCTTCACATCTCTTTTTCAAATTCATCTGAACTAATATCTCTACTTTCACAAGTTCAACGGACATTCTGTTTCTAGCATCCGACCATAATGCACTCAACACTAAACACTCGTTCAACGTGCGCGTTACTGACAAGAATTGCGAGGACGTGCTGCATTATATTCAACAAGTTTGGTGCATCTGTTTTCATAAAACTCGCTCCACACTTTACAACAATTAGTTTCGTTCCTATCAAGATTTGTTACTACAGACTTCAAAAAAGAAAACTGATACAGTTCGTTTCCATCAAAACTAATTTTCAATTTCTTTCCCAATTTGGTCAAGTCTTTAAATGAAAATAGTTTTGGTTGACACAAGTCTAGCACTGATACAACTTCATACACATTGTCATTCCCACTAAAGCTGTACCATTTACCAAGATAGTTTAATAATCTGTCGTAAACAAGCGTGCACTCTTACTACACTATTATTTTCTTCTTCTGTAAGGTGTTACAAAGACATTAACTTCAAATCCATAAAACGTAGCCTCCTTACGACTTTTTTCACTTCCAACAATCTCGTGAACATCTGTGGAAAGTGTCCTCTTTTATAAAAGTCTGCTTTACAAAAAATAGTCAAAGTTGATTTTAAAAAATACAGAAAGCACTCTGGTAGTGTTAGCGAATCCTCGTTTATTTCGTCTTGTTTACTAATAAACTTCCAAATTAGGGGATTTGTTTTTCCTCACCCCGTGCTACGTAATACATCTTTAAAACTCGCCACATCTTAAAAAGACGGTCCACAGCTGACTCCAAAGACAACCATCGCAGTATTTCGCTGTAATCATGCTGAGCAAACTCGCAAAATGTTTTTAGTTCCTCCCAATTTTTTGATGATGAAAAGTCTGAATATATTTTAAGAACTAGAGTTTCTACATCATATTTTAGAAGCTTGAATCCAAACTTAGCACAGTTATGTAAAATATGACAACAATTGGCTTTGATTAAGTTTTCATTTTCTTCTTTCAATTTAGTGAAGACAATTGTGTTTTCCGAAATAAACTGATGCATTGTCAGCTGAATACGAAACTACATTAGTGCCAAACCATTTTCCAATAAAATGGATTTTATTTTGTTTGAGATGGCTTCTGCAGATTCTTTAACATTTTCGTAGAAATCAAGAACTTCATTACATTTTCTCTTATCTTTGGAGAAGAAAGTATGTTACAACTATCGGATAATGTTTGTATTGTCGTTGTTTGAAGCGTCTGAACCTAATGCAAACGGAACATTTTGCTTTAATTCGCTAAGTAGCTTCTCTTTAGCATAAGGCAGAAGCACATTTTGTACTAATGCCTCGCTTTTTGTTCGGCCGCATCTTACTTTCGTTGCCACTGAGGAATCTAAAAACATAAGGATATAGCTTATTACCACAATCTTGAGAATTGTAAGAATGGTGGTGTTTCACACCATGGTAAGTCAAAGTTAATTCAATTGCAGTGACTTTGTCGTCTTCTGCATAGAATTGTTTCGGCAAGAATATAAAGCGACTGATTCTTCTTTTGTGTGGTAATATTCGCTTTGTGTCTTTCTGATTGTAAATGTTTATTCACAGTTTTCACTCCGTCGTACTTAACAGTAAATGAGATATTGTACATTCTACACACACACACACACACACACACACACACACACACACACGTATCGATTTTTTGTAGCCATTCTTTATGATTTTCTTCCTGCAACCATTCTTCGCCGAACGACCTTAGACATCGTCTCTTCATTTCACTGTTATTACTCACTAATCTGAGTTAATGTAAGCTTGTCTGTTCACACACGATCCGAGTATTCAAAAAATTGCCGGTAAACTGATAAACAATGAACGAACGAACACAAATAATAGACGTCGCCAGTTGACTCGTTGCTGCAACAATGTTTGTTTAATAATGCGCTACCCGATTACTACCGACGCAACAATGAAAAGTTTTCAGAGGAAGAATAGAAAAGTAGCGTTTTGTTGCAATAATAAATTGACATTTATATAAAGTTATTCATAATTCCTATGGCATGGATGTTATGCTTACCAGACGTCCTCTTTTACCCGGACATGTCCTTTTTTTGGCCCCTAAAAATGGCCCGGCTGGGTTTTTAACAAAATGGGGAAATGTCCTCTTTTTTGCGTTGTGCAACTGATTCACCTTGAAAGTGCGTAAATACAACCCTCTCAACTGCCACAATCACTACCTCTAGAGAATTTACACTTTCTTGAAACAATGTGCTTTTTAATTTTCTCGTTTCTGTGCCGCCGCTGCTCTGAGGTAAAGCTACTTCGGAACAATTGAAATAATTTGCGTGGCAATTGTCGCGGAATACGAGGTTCGAGGTGGCCAATTACAAACATACGTCTGCAACAATGCAAGACACATTGCAATACACATACAGTAGCATAATATGAAACTGCCCATTTCTCTGGTCTGAGTGTCGTGTGACACCCAAAAATAGGACTTTCAGTCCGGCGTGCTGGGACTCGGCAGTTGTGTGTGTTGTCTGTCAACCACACGTATGACTAAGATCAAAAGCTAGTGCAACGTTCGTTACACATAAGTTAAATCCTTGTTCAAAACTCCATACAAATAAGGTCAGATGCCACAGTCACCATTGCCGTTTCACCATTAGCCTGTTTTGGGACCAAAGAGACGTAACTACGTAAACAGTGCATTGAAAACATCGATTTAAAGCTTTCGTTCTATAAACTGAGTAGTTTTTAATAATTAATTGCGAGACTTTGTACGTAAATAAAAAGTTTATTTTATTTATTGACTTTTTCACCTAGGCCTTACATATTCTCTCACTAGAATCTAGATGCTGATCATGTATATAGTCACGTCGGTTTGATCCGAAATGGGAGCATAGCTATATCAAGGAACTCTTACAGGTTTTGCAATTACTTTATTCGTGTCGATTTTACAGTCAACAGTACTTTGGTTTCCGTAAATGTTACATCGCAAAAAATTTCAGGTGAAAACAGGGGTTATCGACAGGGTATAAGTTGGGAAAAATGTTCAGCACTTAAGACGATAATTACAAGTGATATGATGAAATATTAGGGCTTCACTGCTATGTAGTCCTGTAATTCGTTCTATAAGTGTCAACATTTCATGCTTTTTAATTTCTAAGAAGATGAACAAATTTCGTAAGATGTATTACAGACAAGACTGTTATAATACACGAAAGACACCACTAGTACTCGAGTTGTCAATAGAGATTTCTTTTGTCAGCTAGAAATGTCCTCTTTTCTGAAGACGGAAATCTGGTAACCCTATGGATATTGTGTTCGTCCTTAGTTATTCATTACGTTAAGTTACGTTATGTTCCATGTAGATCGTCGGTACATGAGCATAGTACTAAAAAAGCGTAAAAACAAAACAAAAAGGTTAAGATGAAGGTTACATTCAAGCCCGGAGATGAGAGTCATTGGCCCGTAGACCCGGAGAATTCATTCCAAACCCGGGCACTCCGGCAGCCCTATAAGGAAGGCAGAGCAGCCAATAGGAGTCGAGTTATGCCGGCGAATAAGATTGCGTGTACCATGACGAGTCAATGTGGCGTCATTTTCAAAGTTTAATCGAGGATTTCGGTGCAGCGTTTCTGCGATTGTAATTGATTTTCCATTTATGAGAGATTTTTAGACAATTGTATAACATTCATAACTGTGGTGTCGCACAAGAACAAAGTGCGCGCCACTTACTTTCGCCACGCGCCGCCATGCACGCACGGCGCGGCGTTCTCACGACGACAGCCACGAGCGCCCTCTGCGACAACGCCGCTCGTGGCCACCACGGAAAGACACCGGTCACTTCGGACTGAGATAGCAACGAGTTAGGACCTTTGTAATCAGATAGACACCAGTGGAGACTTTGCTATTGTACAGGCACTAGGCAGGCCTCTAACAACTATGTATCAACATTCTGCAGTACTATGTAAAAGTTAAGTATTGTTACATTCTGTTCAATAAATATCTCTTTCTAATTTACTCGAGTGTTTATAGTTTCTGGCCCGCTCCCCTCCGTACCTGCACCAGCGTGTCGGTCTCATTCCACTCGGCCACCGACACCTACGACGAGGCTGGGGCATAAAAGCGGCGACGAAGTTGGGACACAAAAGTGGCGACGAGGATGGGATACAAAAGTGGCGACGAGGAGTGATAGAACCTTGGACCAGCCCGCTTGCAGCAGCCAGACAGCAGCAGTCGGAGCACGCAAAAATTGCTCCCGCCCACCCACCCTTATTATAAGATTTTTGGGGGAACATATTCTGTTACGTATTTTGTGGACTTTTTTGTTGCAGAACGTCCTCATTTATCTTGCATTTGTGTTTTGTTATAAGTTACTTGTATGCGCGGCGCCTAATCGGTCAGCATGGCCACTACCCCGAACCCAAACTTAATGGAAATTATTCAGTTACAGACGGCGCAAATAATGCAACTTCTCCAGGCGGTGTCCCAGCTCACAGCGCACGCAGCTAACCAAAAACAACAGCCGCCGCTTCAGCAGCCCACACCAGCCGCCGCAACGCTTCCTACATTTCGCCAGTACAACGAACGTGAAGAAGACTGGAGCGACTACTTCGCATAGTTTCAAGAACTCGTCGCGGCTCATCAACTTACAGGTCAGACTGTTAAGCATCTTTTGTTGTCCGTGGTGGGCCCCAAAACCTTTGTATTACTGCAGAAACTATTTCCCCACGCATCTCCTCGTGATGTGGACTTTGAACAAATTGTAGATGCACTAAATGCTCATTATGAGAGAAAAGTTCTTGTAGCCGCTGCACGGTACCGATTTTTCAGACTTAAAAAATTACCGCAGCAGTCACACCAAGAATGGATTACGGAATTGAAGGGCTTAACCCGCCAATGTAAATTTACTTGCTCTTGTGGACTTTCGTATAGTGACGTGATGTTGAGGGATGCGATTACGCAGAATATTCAGGACCCCAGAATTAGAGCAGCAATTCTGAAACAGTCTGACCCCTCATTAGACAGTGTACTGCAGCTTATAGAAGCGCATGATACTTTTGACTTAGCAGATGTAGAAATGCAAAGCCACAGTGTAAATTCAGTGCGCCGCAACGGACGCTTTCCTAGCCGTAGTTCTCAGTATAGCACTAGTGATTCTTATTTTTCTACCGGCCGTGCTGAACAGACAGTGAACAGTAGCCAGAGTAGAAGTGCGACGCAAAGGTCGCCCCGTAGTGTTAGACACAGTAATTTGAATAACGGGCGCCAACGCTCATTTCAGAAAAATGTACGTAAATCTTGCCCCCAGTGTGTGTCTCGCCACAAGCGTGCTCATTGCCCTAGTCGCAACGCAACCTGTTATCAATGTGGCAAATCGGGACATGTGCAGTCTGTGTGTATGCAAATTAAAAACTCAAAGAACAGTAACGTTAGAAACGGTGCTTCGCAAAGTGCGAGAACAGTTCATTCTGTAAATGTTATACGGGCTGTGGAATTGAACAGTGCTTTCCTTGGATCTCAATTTCAAGAAAGTAGTTCTGCCTTTTTTTTTTTTTCCCTTTATTGTTGTTTTAAAGCCAGCCGTAGAAACAGCTGGCAGGCTGGCAGCAGCTGCGGTGGCTGCTCTTCAGCCATGTGATACACAAACATTTCACAAAGAAGAGATAAAATATAAAAAAGATGAACAAAATTGCGGAAATTAAAAACATTGACAGACAGAGTTTTCGACAGACTAAAACGGACATGTATAAATGGGACAAAACATATGGCAGAGAACAAAAAAAGAGACGAGTAGCGATAAAACACACACACAGTCAGTAAAAACAACCGGCCACGGTGACAAGTTTAAAAGTACATTGCGGAGACACGAAGTTCACACACGGAGACAGCTGACGGCGTATAGAATAAAACATGGGGACGGCGATTATGGAGGCACTGAGTAAAACACACGACACTGGAGACACTTGTGCTGAACACGGAGATAAAAAGTCGAGACGCCCCCGCAGGGAGTGGGAAGGGGATGGAGGGGGGGAGGTGGGGCAGGGACGGGGGAAGTGCGGGGGAGGGGGAGAAGGGGAGGGAAGAGAGCGTAAGGAGGGAAGGAGTGACGAGACTCTGGGCATGGGAGAGGGGTAGCCAAGCGGGCGGGAAGGAAAAGGGACGGGAGAGAGGGGCGGGGCGCTGATGCTACGGGGAAGGGATCAGAGTTGGTAGGAGGGGTAGATATCGGGCCGAAGTTCGGTATCCGGTAGAGGTAGGGTGCGGAAATTGCCTTGGGAGAGGATACGGAGCGTATGGAGGTGAAGGCCGGGAGGGACGGTTTGGCGGAGACGTGGCAGAGGCCCGGGATTTGTAAGAATAGGGTAGACCAGAGGGTTTTGGGACTCTATTTTGCGTGATGTGTAAAGGAGCCGGAGATGTTCAAGGTGTTGTAGGAGAGGAGGGAAGGGGATGAGGTCATAGAGGATCCGCGTGGGGGAAGGGAGTCTGATACGGTATGCGAGGTGGAGGGCGTGGCGTTCTAGAATCTGGAGGGACTTGTAGAAAGTAGGAGGGGCTGATATCCAGGCGGGGTGGAAGGAACAAAGGACGGGGCGCATGATTGATTTGTAGGTGTGAAGGACAGTGGAAGGGTGGAGGCCCCACGTCCGGCCAGTAAGGAGTTTTAGGAGGTTTAGGCGGGACAGAGCTTTCTCACGGAGGGATTTGAGGTATGGAGTCCAGGACAGTTGGCGGTCAAGGGTAAGGCCAAGGTACTTGAGGGTGGGGGTGTGACGGATGGGTCGGTTGTGAAGGGTAAGATAGAAATCGTGGAGGCGGAAGGTGCGGGTAGTACGACCTATGACTATTGCCTGGGATTTGTCGGGATTGACGGAGAGGAGCCACCGGTTACACCAGGAGGCGAACTCGGTGAGGTGGGACTGGAGCAAAACCTGGGAACGGGCAAGGGAGGGGGCGAGGGCCAGGAAGGCGGTGTCGTCAGCATATTGGAGGAGATAGACAGGAGGTTTGGGTTGAGGCATGTCGGCGGAGTAGAGGAGATAGAGGAGGGGAGAGAGGACTGAGCCTTGGGGCACCCCGGCGGAGGGGTAGAAAATACGGGAGTTGGAGTTGCAGACAGTGACGTAGGAGGGGCGGCGGGTAAGGAAGGAAGCGATGAGGCGGACGTAATTAATGGGAAGGGCGTAGAGCTGGATCTTGAAGAGGAGACCGGAATGCCATACTCGGTCGTAGGCTTTTTGGATGTCGAGGGATACAAAAATTGCGGAGCGACGGGAGTTGAGTTGGACGGAGAGGAGATGAGTCAGGCGAAGGAGCTGGTCGTCGGCGGAGAAGGAGGGTCGGAAGCCACATTGGGAGGGGGGGAGAAACTGGTGGCGGTGGAGGTGCTGGTGGATTCGACGAGAAAGGATGGTTTCCAGGACCTTGCTGAACATGGAGGTAAGACTGATGGGACGGTAGGATGAGGTCTGGGACGGGGGCTTGTCGGGCTTGAGGAACATGAGAATACGGGAGGTTTTCCACAGGTCGGGGTAGAAGCCAGTGTAAAGGATGACGTTGTAGACTTTGGCAAGGACTTCATGAAATGAGAGGGGGCATGCGCGAAGGTGGCGGTAGGTTAGCCGGTCGTGACCGGGGGCGGTGTTTCGTTTCGTGCGAAGAGTGTCTATTATGTCACGGGCAGTAATGGGAGTGTTCAATTCTGAGGGAGGAATGCGGTCCAAGTACTGGAAGCCAGGGGCGAGCGGAGGAGAGGAGGTGTCGGTGCGCTCATGGACATCCGGGAAGAGAGAGTAGTCAAAGAGGGGATCATCAGGAATGGAAAATACATCAGAAAGGTAGGAGGCAAAATGTTCTGCCTTACTGGCGTTGTCAGGGAAAGGACGATCAACATGGAGAAGGGGGTAGTGGGGGGAGGAGTGACTGCCAGTAAGGCGGCGGAAGGCACGCCAGTACTTGGCGGAGTAGACCGGGAGGAGCGAGGTAAGGCGGGTGCATGTCTGACGCCAGTCCCGGCGTTTCTTCGCGGTCAAAAGGTTTCTTATGTGTCGTTGGAGTTGCCGGTGGCGTTGGAGAGTATCCCGGTCACGGGTCCGGAGAAAGGAGCGGTACAGACGGCGGGATTCGCGGAGGAGAAGGACGGCCTGTGGAGGAAGGGTAGGGCGGTGAGGATAGATCGCCCGGGTAGGGATGTGGGCATGGACCGCGTCAGCAACGGTCTGCTGGAGAAAGGAGGAGGCTTGGTCAATATCGGCGGGAGTATGGAGGGGTAGTGGGTGGCTTTCGACCGAGGTGTCGATGGAGCGACGGTAGGCATCCCAGTCGGCACGGGAATAATCATGGACGAGTTTGGGAGGGGGCATGGGACGAGGAGCGCGGGCAGGGCGGGGGCGGTGGTCAAAGGTAAGTAGGACAGGGGCGTGGTCACTGCCTATTAGGTCTAGGACGTCCGCCGTGATGCGCCCCAGGAGGTTGGGAGACACCAGTACTGCATCGGGTGTGGTGTTGCTTTCGGGGCGGGTTGGGCGGGGAAGGGGAAGGATGTCGCCCCGGAGCGAGGTGGTGACGAACTGACGCCACCGCCGGAGTTCAGCGGGGTGACGGGAATGAAGGTTGAGGTCAGCGGCAATGACATAGGTCGGGAAGGTGCGGTCGATATGGGAGAGGAAATCGTATGGGAGAGGAGAGGTGGAGCGAATGTAAATGGTGGCGAGAGTGACAGTGAGGGAGGGAAGAAAGAGGCTGAGGATCAAGTGTTCAGTGGGGTCATTGAGGAGAGGGTGTAGCCGGACGGGGTGGTGACGGAGATGGCCGATCGCCACTCCGCCTCGGGCCAGGGGTGGGGGTCCGTCGGTGCGGTGGAGAAGGTAAGGATTGGTGTTGACTGGTCGGCAGGGTTGCAGGAAGGTCTCGTTGAGTAGGAAGGCATCCACGCGGTGTTGGGAGAGAGTGTGGAGGAAGAGGTTCTTATTGGCTGGGAGGGAGCGGATGTTGTGGTAGAGGAGGGTATAGGATGGGCCTGCCATGATGGGGTAGAGGGGGGGTTGGGGAGGGTAGAGGAGGGGTGGGGAAAGGAAGGGGACCGGAGGGACTTAAACTTGGGTCTCGAGGCGGGAAAAGGCGAAGTGGGAGTGGGCACGGGAGAAGGTTGCAAAGGTGTCCAGATTGAACACGGACCTGGCGGCCAGTGCAATCTGTTGGAGGGTGTGGGGACGTTGGAAGGGGTGGATGTTGGCGAGGACGGTGGTGACGAACCGGATAACGTCTTCGGCGGTGGGGGGAGGGACCAAGGATTGATTGGGGTGCATGGGAGGATCTATGGGGCGGATGGGGACGGTGAGTTCGGGTTTGGAGGGAGCAGGTGGAGGGACGGATTTGCACTTGTAGGAGTAGGTAGGGTGAGGGCCGCCACAGGTGTTGCAGGTGGGAGGAGAGGTGAGGTTGGGACAGTGTTTATGGAGGTGGGAGTCTTTGCAGTGGGGACAGGTGGGAGGGTTTTTGCAGTTCTGCGTCAGGTGATCATTATAAACCAGGCACCTGGCGCAGCGGTAGGCTTGCGGGGGGGATCGGGAGGGTTCTACCGTGTGGCGGCGATCGTATATCAGCGCACCCTCGAGGAAGAGGTGGTCAAGGGAAGATGCGGATTCAGTAAATATCCGCATCAAACGGGTGGGGCCAGAGTCATTGTTGATCCGCTTGGCGGAACGGATGGAGATGTCGGGGTGAGAGTTGAGTTGCTCCAACACCTCTTCCTCCGTAATCAAAGGACTAAGCCTTGTGATCACGGCGGTGAGGGTCAGAGGGTGGCGGGGGGGAGGTGGTTGGCGAGCAGAGGAAGCTGTATAGTAGGGGGTGAGGGTGGCATGAGGGCCGAAAAGGACCTTGGGGATGCGAGCGAAGATGTCTGTGTGGAGGGTGGGGCTGGGGGACTTCAGGAGGACAGAGTCTCGGCGGGGAATAATTTGGGAGATGGGGGCGGAGGGGAAATACTTCCGAATTTGGAGGGAGAGGTTTTTATGTTCAAGGAATCGGGGTTCAGGATGGGACAGTACATATGTGAACAGGTCGGGTTGGGGGCGTGGGAGAATGGGGGCGGTGTCCATAGGGTCGGTAAGAGGGGGAGGAGGAGGGGGCGGGGGAGGGGGGGAGCTTTCTTCGATTTGGTGGAGGCGGGGGAAGGGTCCGCACTTCCCCGTTTCTGGGTGCGTTTGGGGATGGCGCCAGTAGAGGCAGGTAGAGATGCTGGAGCAGAGGCGGTGACGGAGGCATAGGTAGGAGGGGCTGGGAGGGAAACACGATCAAGTGGGATTTCGATGGGAGGCGGAGGGTGGGGTAGAAGGTGAGAAGGGGGCGGGGGCGACAGCGGCGTATCTGCCACCGTGGCTCGGCGGTGCGTCACATGGGCGGGGTTGACCGGTGCAGTGTAGGGGGTGGTGAGGGGGAGGTAGATCGGAGGGGGAGGGGGGACCTCATGGGATGGTGAAGCGGAGAGGATGACATGGAGCGGGAGAGTAGTTTGGGGAAGGCTGGAGGGGCTCCAGGTGATTGTTGTGGAGGCGAGGGAGGGGGTGGTAGTAAGAATGATGGGTGCAGTATGGACAGGGGGCAGGGTTATTGTGGGAACTGCAGAGAGGGAGGAGGAAGTTGACGGGGTGGACGATGAGGTCGCCATGGGCAGCTCTTACGACAGGGGCGCAGTCCAGGGCGACGAGCGGAGACCGGCAGGGCGGCAGCGATGACGGCGGCGACGGCGGCGGCAGCGTGGACGTTGGTGCTGCTACGACGGCGGCGGCGGCGGCGGCGGGGGGCCAGGGGCTGGGCCTGGGCGGCGGCGGCGGCGGCAGCGGCGGCGGAGGAGGACCAGGTGCGGGGCCTGGGCGGCGGCGGCGGCGGCAGCGGCGGCGGCGGCGGAGGAGGACCAGGTGCGGGGCCTGGGCGGCGGCGGCGGCGGCGGCGGCGGACCAGGTGCGGGGCCTGGGCGGCGGCGGCGGCGGCGGCGGCGGCGGCGGCGGCGGAGGACCAGGTGCGGGGCCTGGGCGGCGGCGGCGGCGGCGGCGGCGGCGGCGGCGGCGGCCCAGGTGCGGGGCCTGGGCGGCGGCGGCGGCGGCGGCGGCGCAAAGCAGGAACGGAAGGAAGTAGCGGGAACAGGGAACCAACTGAAGTAGCCGAGATCAGCCCGGCAATAGCTACAGTCGGGGGGATTCGATGAGTAGTTCTGCTTTTTTTTTTTTTTTTTTTTTCCTTTATTGTTGTTTTAAAGCCAGCCGTAGAAACAGCTGGCAGGCTGGCAGCAGCTGCGGTGGCTGCTCTTCAGCCATGTGATACACAAGCATGACAAAGAAGAGATAAAATATAAAAAGATGGACAAAATTGGGGAAATAAAAAACTTGACAGATAGATCTTTCGACAGAGTAAAACGGACATGTATAAACGGGACAAAACATATGGCAGAGAACAAAAAAGAGACGAGTAGTGATAAAACACACACACAGTCAGTAAAAACAACCGGCCACGGTGACAAGTTTAAAAGTACATTGCGGAGACACGAAGTTCACACACGGAGACAGCTGACGGCGTAAAGAATAAAACATGGGGACGGCGATTATGGAGGCACTGAGTAAAACACACGACACTGGAGACACTTGCACTGAACACATAGATAAAAAGTCGAGACGCCCCCGCAGGGAGTGGGGAGGGGTTGGAGGGGGGGAGGTGGGGCAGGGACGGGGGAAGTGCGGGGGAGGGGGAGAAGGGGAGGGAAGAGAGCGTAAGGAGGGAAGGAGTGACGAGACTCTGGGCATGGGAGAGGGTAGCCAAGCGGGCGGGAAGGAAAAGGGACGGGAGAGAGGGGAGGGGCGCTGATGCTATGGGGAAGGGATCAGAGTTGGTAGGAGGGGTAGATATCGGGCCGAAGTTCGGTATCCGGTAGAGGAAGGGTGCGGAAATTGCCTTGGGAGAGGATACGGAGCGTATGGAGGTGAAGGCCGGGAGGGACGGTTTGGCGGAGGCGTGGCAGAGGCCCGGGATTCGTAAGAATAGGGTAGACCAGAGGGTTTTTGGACTCTATTTTGTGGGATGCGTAAAGGAGCCGGAGATGTTCGAGGTGTTGTAGGAGAGGAGGGAAGGGGATGAGGTCATAGAGGATCCGCGTGGGGGAAGGGAGTCTGATACGGTATGCGAGGCGGAGGGCGTGGCGTTCTAGAATCTGGAGGGACTTGTAGAAAGTAGGAGGGGCTGATATCCAGGCGGGGTGGAAGGAACAAAGGACGGGGCGCATGATTGATTTGTAGGTGTGAAGGACAGTGGAAGGGTGGAGGCCCCACGTCCGGCCAGTGAGGAGGTTTAGGAGGTTTAGGCGGGACAGAGCTTTCTCACGGAGGGATTTGAGGTATGGAGTCCAGGACAGTTGGCGGTCAAGGGTAAGGCCAAGGTACTTGAGGGTGGGGGTGTGGCGGATGGGTCGGTTGTGAAGGGTAAGATAGAAATCGTGGAGGCGGAAGGTGCGGGTAGTACGACCTATGACTATTGCCTGGGATTTGTCGGGATTGACGGAGAGGAGCCACCGGTTACACCAGGAGGCGAACTCGGTGAGGTGGGACTGGAGCAAAACCTGGGAACGGGCAAGGGAGGGGGCGAGGGCCAGGAAGGCGGTGTCGTCAGCATATTGGAGGAGATAGACAGGAGGTTTGGGTTGAGGCATGTCGGCGGAGTAGAGGAGATAGAGGAGGGGAGAGAGGACTGAGCCTTGGGGCACCCCGACGGAGGGGTAGAAAATACGGGAGTTGGAGTTGCAGACAGTGACGTAGGAGGGGCAGCGGGTAAGGAAGGAAGCGATGAGGCGGACGTAATTAATGGGAAGGGCGTAGAGCTGGATCTTGAAGAGGAGACCGGAATGCCATACTCGGTCGTAGGCTTTTTGGATGTCGAGGGATACAAAAATTGCGGAGCGACGGGAGTTGAGTTGGACGGAGAGGAGATGAGTCAGGCGAAGGAGCTGGTCGTCGGCGGAGAAGGAGGGTCGGAAGCCACATTGGGAGGAGGGGAGAAACTGGTGGCGGTGGAGGTGCTGGTGGATTCGACGAGAAAGGATGGTTTCCAGGACCTTGCTGAACATGGAGGTAAGACTGATGGGACGGTAGGATGAGGTCTGGGACGGGGGCTTGTCAGGCTTGAGGAACATGAGAATACGGGAGATTTTCCACAGGTCGGGGTAGAAGCCAGTGTAAAGGATGACGTTGTAGACTTTGGCAAGGACTTCATGAAATGAGAGGGGGCATGCGCGAAGGTGGCGGTAGGTTAGCCGGTCGTGACCGGGGGCGGTGTTTCGTTTCGTGCGAAGAGTGTCTATTATGTCACGGGCAGTAATGGGAGTGTTCAATTCTGAGGGAGGAATGCGGTCCAAGTACTGGAAGCCAGGGGCGAGCGGAGGAGAGGAGGTGTCGGTGCGCTCATGGACATCCGGGAAGAGAGAGTAGTCAAAGAGGGGATCATCAGGAATGGAAAATACATCAGAAAGGTAGGAGGCAAAATGTTCTGCCTTACTGGCGTTGTCAGGGAAAGGACGATCATCATGGAGAAGTGGGTAGTGGGGGGAGGAGTGACTGCCAGTAAGGCGGCGGAAGGCACGCCAGTACTTGGCGGAGTAGACCGGGAGGAGCGAGTTAAGGCGGGTGCATGTCTGACGCCAGTCCCGGCGTTTCTTCGCGGTCAAAAGGTTTCTTATGTGTCGTTGGAGTTGCCGGTGGCGTTGGAGAGTATCCCGGTCACGGGTCCGGAGAAAGGAGCGGTACAGACGGCGGGATTCGCGGAGGAGAAGGACGGCCTGTGGAGGAAGGGTAGGGCGGTGAGGATAGATCGCCCGGGTAGGGATGTGGGCATGGACCGCGTCAGCAACGGTCTGCTGGAGAAAGGAGGAGGCATGGTCAATATCGGCGGGAGTATGGAGGGGTAGTGGGTGGCTTTCGACCGAGGTGTCGATGGAGCGACGGTAGGCATCCCAGTCAGCACGGGAATAATCATGGACGAGTTTGGGAGGGGGCATGGGACGAGGAGCGCGGGCAGGGCGGGGGCGGTGGTCAAAGGTAAGTAGGACAGGGGCGTGGTCACTGCCTATTAGGTCGAGGACGTCCGCCGTGATGCGCCCAAGGAGGTTGGGAGACACCAGTACTGCATCGGGTGTGGTGTTGCTTTCGGGGCGGGTTGGGCGGGGAAGGGGAAGGACGTCGCCCCGGAGCGAGGTGGTGATGAACTTACGCCACCGCCGGAGTTCAGCGGGGTGACGGGAATGAAGGTTGAGGTCAGCGGCAATGACATAGGTCGGGAAGGTGCGGTCGACATGGGAGAGGAAATCGTACGGGAGAGGAGAGGTGGAGCGAATGTAAATGGTGGCGAGAGTGACAGTGAGGGAGGGAAGAAAGAGGCTGAGGAGCAAGTGTTCAGTGGGGTCATTGAGGAGAGGGTGTAGCCGGACGGGGTGGTGACGGAGATGGCCGATCGCCACTCCGCCTCGGGCCAGGGGTGGGGGTCCGTCGGTGCGGTGGAGAAGGTAAGGATTGGTGTTGACTGGTCGGCGGGGTTGCAGGAAGGTCTCGTTGAGTAGGAAGGCATCCACGCGGTGTTGGGAGAGAGTGTGGAGGAAGAGGTTCTTATTGGCTGGGAGGGAGCGGATGTTGTGGTAGAGGAGGGTATAGGATGGGCCTGCCATGATGGGATAGAGGGAGGGTTGGGGAGGGTAGAGGAGGGGTGGGGAAAGGAAGGGGACCGGAGGGACTTAAACTTGGGTCTCGAGGCGGGAAAAGGCGAAGTGGGAGTGGGCACGGGAGAAGGTGGCAAAGGTGTCCAGATTGAACACGGACCTGGCGGCCAGTGCAATCTGTTGGAGGGTGTGGGGACGCTGGAAGGGGTGGATGTTGGCGAGTACGGTGGTGACGAACCGGATAACGTCTTCGGCGGTGGGGGGAGGGACCAAGGATTGATTGGGGTGCATGGGAGGATCTATGGGGCGGATGGGGACGGTGAGTTAGGGTTTGGAGGGAGCAGGTGGAGGGACGGATTTGCACTTGTAGGAGTAGGTAGGGTGAGGGCCGCCACAGGTGTTGCAGGTGGGAGGAGAGGTGAGGTTGGGACAGTGTTTATGGAGGTGGGAGTCTTTGCAGTGGGGACAGGTGGGAGGGTTTTTGCAGTTCTGCGTCAGGTGATCATTATAAACGAGGCACCTGGCGCAGCGGTAGGCTTGCGGGGGGGATCGGGAGGGTTCTACCGTGTGGCAGCGATCGTAGATCAGCGCACCCTCGAGGAAGAGGTGGTCAAGGGAAGATGCGGATTTAGTAAATATCCGCATCAAACGGGTGGGGCCAGAGTCATTGTTGATCCGCTTGGCGGAACGGATGGAGATGTCGGGGTGAGAGTTGAGTTGCTCCAACACCTCTTCCTCCGTAATCAAAGGACTAAGCCTTGTGATCACGGCGGTGAGGGTCGGAGGGCGGCGGGGGGGAGGTGGTTGGCGGGCAGAGGAGGCTGTATAGTAGGGGGTGAGGGAGGCATGAGGGCCGAAAAGGACCTTGGGGATGCGAGCGAGGATGTCTGTGTGGAGGGTGGGGCTGGGGGACTTCAGGAGGACAGAGTCTCGGCGGGGAATAATTTGGGAGATGGGGGCGGAGGGGAAATACTTCCGAATTTGGAGGGAGAGGTTTTTATGTTCAAGGAATCGGGGATCAGGATGGGACAGTACATATGTGAACATGTCGGGTTGGGGGCGTGGGAGAATGGGGGCGGTGTCCATAGAGTCCGTAAGAGGGGGAGGAGAAGGGGGCGGGGGAGGGGGGGGAGCTTTCTTCGATTTGATGGAGGCGGGGGAAGGGTCCGCACTTCCCCGTTTCTGGGTGCGCTTGGGGATGGCGCCAGTAGAGGCAGGTAGAGATGCTGGAGCAGAGGCGGTGACGGAGGCATAGGTAGGAGGGGCTGGGAGGGAGACACGATCAAGTGGGATTTCGATGGGAGGCGGATGATGGGGTAGAAGGTGAGAAGGGGGCGGGGGCGACAGCGGCGTATCTGCCACCGTGGCTCGGCGGTGCGTCACATGGGCGGAATTGACCGGTGCAGTGTAGGGGGTAGTGAGGGGGAGGTAGAGCGGAGGGGGAGGGGGGACCTCATGGGATGGTGAAGCGGAGAGGATGACATGGAGCGGGAGAGTAGTTTGGGGAAGGCTGGAGGGGCTCCAGGTGATTGTTGTGGAGGCAAGGGAGGGGGTGGTAGTAAGAATGATGGGTGCAGTATGGACAGGGGGCAGGGTTATTGTGGGAACTGCGGAGAGGGAGGAGGAAGTTGACGGGGTGGACGATGAGGTCGCCATGGGCAGCTCTTACGACAGGGGCGCAGTCCAGGGCGACGAGCGGAGACCGGCAGGGCGGCAGCGATGACGGCGGCGACGGCGGCGGCAGCGTGGACGTTGGTGCTGCTACGAAGGCGACGACGGCGGCGGCGGCGGCGGCGGCGGCGGCGGCGGCGGGGGGCCAGGGGCTGGGCCTGGGCGGCGGCGGCGGCGGCGGCGGCGGCGGCGGCGGCGGCGGCGGACCAGGTGCGGGGCCTGGGCGGCCTGGGCGGCCTGGGCGGCGGCGGCGGCGGCGGCGGCGGCGGCGGCGGCGCAAAGCAGGAACGGAAGGAAGTAGCGTGAACAGGAAACCAACTGAAGTAGCCGAGATCAGCCCGGCAATAGCTACAGTCGGGGGGATTCGATGGTAGTTCTGCGCCTATGGCAAAACTATATAGTGCACCACGTAGCAAGCGCCAACGAGCGCGTAAAACAGTGCAATGGAAAAGGGTTCGGGACAAGCAAAATGACTATGAACAGTGCATTCCTGTAGTGAAAATAGTGCCTTCTGCAACTGCTCCTTGTAATAGTGCCCAGTACTGTGTAGCTAGTGACAGTAGACATCAGGTAGCTCCTCAAAGTAATATTAGTGCAGTAGCCTCGCATTGCGCGGACGCCGATCCGGCGGTAGTGTCATCTAGTGACAGTGTTGTTAATCCGCTGCGTGCCGAGTCTGCGCCGCTTCCTTCACTACGCGGCCCGCGCATACGCAGCACACAAACCGTCGCAGACGTTGCCCACATTCGCGCACCTGTCTTGCGCCAGAAGCACAAACTTTCTGTAAATCTCTCCATAGAAAATAAGACTGTGCAATTTCAGCTTGATACTGGTTCCGCTGTTACATTAATTAATAAAGATACTTATGAACTTCTGGGTTCGCCAAAATTGTCGCCGTGTCAACAAGTGTTAACAGCATACACAGGTCAAAATATTCCCGTGCTAGGAACGTGTAGCCTGCCCGCCTCTTTTCCAGGTGTAACAAAAACAGTTGCTTTTGTTGTTCTTCAGGCCAAATCTACGCAGAACATTTTTGGACTAGATGCATTCGACTTGTTTGGCTTATCAATTCAAAGAGATGTGCTTCAAATTTCGTCAGTAGTGCCTCAGGACAAAATCAATGCTTTATGTGACAAATATAGTGACTTGTTTTCGCCGGAACTAGGTTGTGCCAAAGACTTCGTGGCACATGTAACTTTAAAAGAATCTGCAGTTCCAAAATTTCGTAAAGCTAGACCAGTGCCTATCGCCTTGCGTGATACAGTTGCCGAAGAACTTAAACGTTGGCAAGATAGTGGGGTGATTTCTCCTGTTTCTGCGAGTCAGTGGGCCTCGCCTATAGTAATTATACCCAAGCCGTCAGGAAAACTTCGTCTCTGTGCGGACTTCAAATCAACAGTGAACAGTCAAACAATTGTAGACACTTATCCCCTGCCCAGACCTGACAAACTAATGGACAAATTAGGACAGTCTCGCTTCTTTTCTAAGACTGATTTAGCAGAGGCATACTTACAAATTCCGCTTGATGACGAGTCAAAAAAAAAATTTTTCGTCATTAATACTCACATGGGCCTTTTTCAATTTCAACGCCTACCCTTTGGCAGTTCTTCCGCCCCCGCTATTTTTCAGCGCTTTTTGGAACAGCTGACAGTTTCTGTACCGTGTTGTTCGAACTATTTAGATGATATTGTGGTATCCGGACGTACAGTTGAAGAACATTTAGCAAACCTGGAGTGCCTTTTCAAAGTGTTGACTGCAGCAGGTCTACGTTGTAATAAAGCAAAGTGTTCGTTTTTTCAAACTGAAAGAGTACCTAGGCCATGTGATTAATGCCCAAGGAATCCATCCCTTACAGTCACATCTTCGAGCAATCAAAGACTTGCCTCCTCCTAAGAATGTGCACGAATTGCAAGCAGTAATGGGAAAGCTGAACTATTGTTTCAGGTTTATTCCCAATGCCTCTCAGATTGCAGCTCCACTGCATCACTTACGTAGGAAGAATGTTCCTTTTGTATGGTCCTTGATATTGTCTAATTATCAGTATGAGATTTTGTACCGACCTACCACTAAACACGCCAACGCGGACACACTTTCACGACTTCCGGTTGGCCAGGATGTGTCGTTTGATTCTTCGGAAATGGCATGTTGTCAGATAGACTCCAGAGATGCTTCCGCTGTCGCAGACTTTCCTTTGAACTCTCGTCGGGTTGCACAGGAAACGGCTGACATTGATCGGCCTCTGGTTCGACGTTATTTTGCACAACGTCATGCATTGTCTTTAAGTCAGGGTGTACTGTTGTTGCATACCGACAACGACCAAACAAGAGTGATTGTTCCTCGTTCCCTGCAACGAGAAGTGTTACGCCTCCTGCATCAAGGACATTGGGGTATTGTTAGGACAAAGCAATTAGCCAGACGTCATTGTACCTGGGTTGGTATGGACGCTCAGATAGAGAGCATGACGTCACAGTGTACTGTTTGTGCGGAGCATCAGGCGGCTCCTCCGCAACGTTTCTCAGACTGGCCACGCCCCAAGGGACCATGGCAACGTTTACATATTGGCTTTGCCGGACCTTTCTGGAATACGCGCTGGTTAATTGTTGTAGACGCTTTCAGCAAGTTTCCTTTTGTGATTGCCATGAACTCAACGACAGCGTCTAGTACAATCAGTGCCTTAACATCAGTGTTTTGCATCGAAGGTTTGCCTGAAACTATCGTCAGTGACAATGGACCTCAGTTTGTTAGTGCGGAATTTCAACAGTTTTGTCGTGTGAATGGCATTCAGCATATTACCACTGCACCTTTTCACCCTCAGTCCAATGGTGAAGCAGAACGTTTCATTCGAACATTCAAGTCTCACATGGAGAAGATGAAAGGTCAGCACTCCAGGCAGCAAGCTCTTCAAATTTTCCTGTCTACGTATCGGTGCATGCCACGTGACGGCCCGTCTCCTGCCGAGCTGCTACACGGCCGCCGTCACCGCACTCTCCTTCACCTGCTGCAGCCTCCCACGCACCGAGTCGGTTCGTATGGCGCTACGCGTTTTCAGGTTTCTACGCCGGTGCTGTACAGGGTGTTTGCTGGAAACAAGAAGAAATGGATGCCGGGCATCATTCAGCGCGTGCTCGGGCGCAATATGTTTGTTGTACGTTCTTCCACAGGGTCGGAGCTGCGGCGCCACGCAAACCAATTGCGCCTGCACAGGCCGCGCGATCCTGTCTCCGGTTTCTTGATTCCAGACCCAGTTCACCGCCAGGGAGCACAAACACATCGTTCGTCAACGGGTCCAGCGTCCCCGGACTACGAGATCGTCCCGATGGAGATCGACGCGACGCCGCCGCTGTCGCCGCCGCAGATGACAGCGTCACCGAGAGGGACTCCGGGACCGTGCGTGCCGCCGCCGCCTGGGCCACGCACCTCAGAAGAAGATGACCTGCTCCCTCTGGGCGGGGGGGTGCGCCCTTCCCCAGGTTTCGGTGGGTTCCCTGGAGGATCGCAAGGCGGATGCCGGGGCGCGGACGGCGTCTCGATCCCAGCCTCAGCTACGACGCCCGTCCCACCAGTAACGCCCCCGCCCAGGCCCTCCTCCCAGTGCCGTCGCCGTGGCCCTCAGCCCTACGCCACGACGGCGCGGCGGTTTGGGGGGGAGGGGTGTGGTGTCGCACAAGTACAAAGTGGGCGCCACTTACTTTCGCCGCGCGCCGCCATGCACGCACGGCGCGGCGTTCTCACGACGACAGCCACGAGCGCCCTCTGCGACAACGCCGCTCGTGGCCACCACGGAAAGACACCGGTCACTTCGGACTGAGATAGCAACGAGTTAGGACCTTTGTAATCAGATAGGCACCAGTGGAGACTTTGCTATTGTACAGGCACTAGGCAGGCCTCTAACAACTATGTATCAACATTCTGCAGTACTATGTAAAAGTTAAGTATTGTTACATTCTGTGCAATATATATATCTTTCTAATTTACTCTAGTGTTTATAGTTTCTGGCTGCTCCCCTCCGTACCTGCACCAGCGTGTCGGTCTCATTCCACTCGGCCACCGACACCTACGACGAGGCTGGGACACAAAAGCGGCGACGAAGTTGGGACACAAAAGTGGCGACGAGGATGGGATACAAAAATAACGACCTGTTAATACGTCACAGCAGTTAACCGTAGTGCTGGTATAGAATGTTTTATGTACTTTATGATCTGTACGAAACAGTGATCACTGTAAGTGAAAGGTTAGGTATATGTTAAAGGAGAGAGAGAGAGAGAGAGAGAGAGAGAGAGAGAGAGAGAGAGAGAGAGAGAGAGAGAGAGAGAGTCGTAGTGGCCGAATCTCCTGTTGGAGATTCTCTCTATATGTCTTAGAACGTGGTCACAAATGTAATAGTATGGGATTAGAAATAAGAGACGGCGTTTATCTACATCATTTATTATTTGCTGATGATCAAGTTGTCATAGCACAAGACGGGGAAGATGCAAACTACATGTGTAATCAACTAGCAATAGCATACAAAAATTGGGGTCTGAAGATTAATTATCAGAAAACAGAATACTTGACTAATGCTCCACATAGAAGGAAAGAAAATAAAAAACAACACTTTTTGTTATTTGGGGTCCATTTTAGAAACTGAGGGAAAATCCGACTCAGAAATTAATAAAAGGATTAGCAGTGCCTGAAAGGTCATTGGGATGACCAACTCAGTCCTATGGAGCAGAAATTTAATGAACAGAACAAAAAAAATCATATATAAATCTATATTTGAGAGTGCAGTTCTGTACCGAGCGGAAACGTGGACAATTAACCAGAAGCACACTAAGAAACTACAAGCTTTAGAGATGGATTTCTGGAGAAGATCGGACAGAATTTCCAGGAAAGAAAAGAGAAGAAACGCCGAAGTAATAAAGAGGATGGAAATAATAGAAAGAATAGATGAGGTGAAAGGATAGAAAGAAATTACAGTGGTACGGGCATGTAAGAAGAATGGAGGACACCGGAATACCGAAGCTGGTACTGGAGTGGCAACCTGAGGGGAGAATAAGAAGAGGAGGACGACCTGTGACCACCTGGATCCAGAATGTGCAGAAGGACACCTGCAGAAATATAGTGAATAATTAGGGTAAAACCATATGTACTAGGTGTACTCATTTCTGGGTGAATTATGTTGGAGGTAAACCTCTGTAATGAGGAAAATGTAATTTCAGTCCGAGCTACCTCGATTGAAAGCATTCTTTGAAACTACCAAAGTGTGATATTGGACCCACCCTGTGATCAAGGTTGTGACAAACTGATCTGTAGTGCAGCCCCAAGTTTAGGTTAGGACGCAGGTTTGGATGGGGGCATCGACGTATTGTGTAGTACGGAAAGTATTGACATAGACTGTAGATATTTACAGTAGTAAGTTATAATTTTAAAGAATGTGGTTAGGCATGGACCAGAGCACAGCTTAAATTATTGCCAGTGAATAAGCTACGATAGCACTGCGATGCTCACATGTTCAGAATGTATCGATAGTAGGCCGCAACTGCAATATGCAATGCTTCTTCGAAATTACCCACACTCTAACCCGGATCAAACAACGGGTGGACTCTTCCTATTACTGATCCCTTATTTATTCCATTTTTTTAACACAACTTACGGTGTTTTCGCATATGAAAACGCATAACATAAGCTACATCTGCGCTGCAAAGATATTTAAGTATTTCACGTAGCGTAATAAATGGTTTTTGTTTTATCTGAATTCGACGAGAAATACGTCAACCATGTGTGTATTCGAAACACAAACTACAGTTGTGTAATCTACACGATAGTAGAGTTTTCAAATTAACAAAAAAACTCTCACGTGTTTTACGACCCACTTTAGATTTGTACTTTAAGTTTGCACAAACATTTTGGACCAAAATAATAATATAAATAAAGTTAAGAGTGTGAAACCCTTTTAGGAAAAAAAATTTTGGTAGTTGCGGGTTTCGAACCACCTACCTTTAGCGTCTTAGTCCAATACTTTAGCCACGACGTTACGGCTTTCAATCGGAAGCTGAGTCCTTAAATCTCGTACTATTGATGGCCGTTGTTAACTGATGCCAAAACGGCATTTGTAGACACTAGATTATCGTACGAAGAACCATGTGTTTTGTTAATTGTTCAGTGCGCCATTGCTTTGAAATGATAACGTGTAAGTTACAATAAGAAAATCATCAAATACGCAACGCAAGATGCCAGAGAGAGTTCTGGGCGAGGAATGTCACGTGACATCTCCGAACGGCTGGTTTTCGTTAATTCAATGGAGGGTGTCAAATCTCAGTTGTTTTTTTTGTTTTTGTTTTTATTTTTTATTTATTTATTTATTTATTTTTTTTTTTTGCCAATATCTCTGAAACGGTACGAGATATGAACAAACTTAAGGGACCTAAGTTTTAAAGAATTTTCTCCTCTACCAATTAGGTTATTCAATTTTTGTGTCAGATGAACGGTTCGTTTGCAATTACAATTATAGTAACAAGGGCTTTTTTTGTATTACTACCTTATTTTTTGTCCGAAAAAGCTGAAAAAAAGGAGATTCTGGTCTCTAGAGGCCTACAATCATGTCTAAAATTTGTTGTTGATCGGTTGAACGGTTCGTCTTAAAAACAGGGAACACGTTACGGACAGACAGACATACATCCCAAAATCGCCTTTATTTTTGCAAATATCTTTGAAACGACTAAATTGGCATAATATCACCAATTCTTCAGGCGCTACCGTCAACCAAAAAGGAAGACATTCAGTTTCCTCTAAAAGCCGATCTTTTCTGTCACCATCTGTGAAATATTTAATATACCAGTGCAATTCATTCTCATGCAAATGACACTAAAACCAACACGTGAATATTCTCAATAACAAAACAAATTCATGTCGAACCTCAGCTCTGCTTTCCGCTTTATCAGGAAAGTAACCTCAGCTTTATCTTGCGTCTTTTTACAGTTTAAGTTTCGAACTTCGAGTTTTAGACTGCTGGAAAGTTGACATTTTAATAGTGCAGTGTTACAGAAATATCATGGAATATTACAGACACTTCTATTACAGTAATACTGAAGTCAGAATGATTCATATTTCTAATGTCAAAATACGAAGGTAGAAATATTTACGTGGATTAAACAGCACGAATGATAAATAGAAGCGCTGGGGTCCCATAGCATCACGGTAGCGTGACCATAGAGACATTATCGGTTCGTACGGGTAGCTGGGCTACTACGCACTACTGCCCCTAGACGCCTGATTCGTACTGGCAATTTGGCTGCAGTTCAAAACATTGACGTGCATGGTTCCAATGACGTAATGACAAATACTAAGGCTCTTATGAGTGTTTTTAGGACCTCTAACAAATACTCCTCCATTTTAACCACAGACATCGATATTAGCAGAAAGCAGTAAACAGAACTACGATTTTAAACCACCAGATCACAAGAACATACGCGATGGGGAAGTAACTCCAGTACCATAGCTTAGAGGATTAAATTGGATCTATTTGGTGAAGAGTAACGAGTGCATTTTCAATTCGCCACGTTCAACTATAAGCACCAGTTCCGGTCACTGACACTAAAACGGTTGTTCTACAGCCAAGATGCAAAAATAAAATACATGTATGCGATTAGTATCGCATCTCTCTTCAGTTTAAGCAGACCGTGCAGAAATAGGTACAACAGTACAAGTATTGCCAGGTGACTTATGAGGCACACCGATACATCTCCACTGTCTACCTTCAAACTCTCAAATATTGGAAGTAATTATAGCTTGCACAAAACGGCTTTGGAAGAGAAACTCACGTCATAAACAGATCTGAAGTCAGGTTGACCGCGTCCCCATCGCCTAGCACGACAGATTCCTTCGCCATTGCAGTAACGAGGTAAACTGCACTGTGAGTGATCCGGCAATGCAAACTACTCTTCTGTGTATCACAGCTGGCTGCTTTGTCTTCGTCAGGCAGGCCAACGCCATCTAGGTGTGATATCAACCTGTGGTCGAATGAGACTCGCCGAACGTAATTTTTCCTACCAGTCCATTTTATTTCGATATGGAGACACGCGCACACATTGATTTCTGAATTTGTCTTTGAGGTTTTAGTATTTGCGATGCAATAGGCAGTAAGCATAGTTGTAGTTTACTTATCCATAGTCGCTATAGACTGCATGCATTTTGTTACAAAATATGGGGGAATTAAAATTTCATTTTTAAAGGCCAATTCACACTGTCCGTCACGTCACGTCAACGCAAGGTGATAAAGCAGTTACTGCGTTTAATATAAATAAGTAGAGACCGATCGAAACATGATCTGTGGCTGAAACCGAACATTCGGCTACTGTTCTAGTTTCGGCCGAAACCGCAACCGAAACTTCTGTAATTGAATCAAAATTTCTGTGTATGAGGATCAACTAATCGAAATGTATAATGTCCGTTGATTCAAATTTTTCAGGAGTATCAAAAAACTGATATCTGCTAAACTACTCAATAAAATTTTAAGCTATTTTCACAATTAGATCCGTTTGAGGTACTGAACGAGAATATACCTTGCAAGAGATCAATTAAATTTTTCTTTTTTTTTAGTTAAGTTACAAAATCCATTTATATTTCGGACAATATACGTTTTGATCCGTCATATATGACATTACACGTTTTGATCCGTCATATATGACATTACACGTTTTGATGCGTTTTTAGTAACATACCTTCATTACTTCCCATTAACTTTTATATTTAAAAATGTTATATTAGACATTCGCACTTCACATGAGTTGTATCATTTGTAATAACATCAGATTAATGTTTACTTCAAGGAATGCTTCAAAGCTTTACATTACTGTGAAAAACTGGATCAACACAACAGTCTGTTACAGCCAGAATATTATAGGGTACAGTGAATTTACTACATTTTTTTCCTTTCCAGGTTCCTCATGTAAGCAATCACAATCAATATGTTCAGGAGTGAAGCTGCTGCATGGAGCTTCTAAAGTTGACACGAAAAAAATAAGTTTTTTCCCTTCTTTCCAATGTGTGCCAGTTTCCATTTCTCGTTTGGATTTCATCTTCATTCTTTTACTTGTTCCACTATCTATACTATCCTTCCCAACAACCACACATTCTTTTTCTAAATCTATTGGTAGCAATACACAGAAACCACAACACTATACTATATTGCCGCTGTGCACTGCTAATAATGATTTGTCTCAAGTAGCGTCAAACAATGAAAGAATGCGACAATACTGCATAATGGTTTGAAGTACTGTAAGCCCTGAACTTGTTAAACTCGACAGTATTGTCAAATTAGAGGAAAGGGAAGCAAATGGTGGAAATTATACGTTCTGATTCATTCAGTGATGTGGACAATATACGATTGGTTTCAACCATTGATTTTCAACATACTGTTTCAGTGTTGAAATATACAAATAGATTAAATCGGATTGCAGGAGCGTGCAGAGCACATAAAATACCTCCGCAAACTATATCAAACTCTATTTTGTCCGGAAGTGGACAATATACATTTAGATTAGTAGCTCCTCATATCTACGCTACACCACAAATCACTAGTTCCCCCCCCCCCCCCCAATGTTTCAAGATCCCCAACTTGTACGAAGCCTTCATGCGTGAGACGCGGTGGAGTAGCCGCGCGGCCTAAGGCGCCTCGCTGCGGGCCGCGCGGTTGGTCACCGTCGGAGGTTCGAGTCCTCCCTGGGGCATGGGTGTGTGTGTGTGTGTGTGTTGTCCTTAGTTTAGTTTACCTAGGTTTAAGTAGTTTGTAAGCTACGGACTGATGGCCACGCAGTTTGGTCCGATAGATTTACGAAGATGTGGGTGCAGCTCCATAGCGCCGGGCGCCGTGGCTCAGCGCGCCCGGCCAGAGGGCTGAACTTCCTCTGTAATGAAAAAGCTGAGCCAACTGACCAGCGAACGACCACGAACGAACAATGAAAAACGACCGCACATCATAGATCTACATGAAGAACAATATATATATATATATATACATATATATATAGCACAGTGGTAGAGTGCCAGACTACAAATCCAAGGGCCGTGGGTTCGATCCCCGCCAGGTCCTAGGATTTTTATCTGTCACTTTCCACTTCTTTCACCTCTGGCAGTGTTGCTAACGTGAAAAATATCGAGTAGCACGGTGGTTCGGAACCCACGTTACACTGTAGATCCCCCTATAACTGGTTGGGTCAGTCAGTTCGAAGGCATACCACCTCCAAACAAGACCATGCCTAGTAAAGCACTGTGCTGTTCAAACCAATCTTCGGATTGTTGACTGCTTTACCTTTAAGTGTGTGTAAGCCTAATTAGGAGAAGATGAGATGGAATATGAACAGGTTTAAGCAAACCGACGCTACTTGCATTAAATTTCTATTCTCCGCGTTGTACATTTTCTACTTAAAATGAAAAATTAAAGAAAAATAGGCAGTCGGCCGCGGTGGCCGAGGGGACTGAGGCGCCCCAGTCACGGTCTGCACGGCCACTACGGTCGGGGGTTCGAATCCCCCCTCGGGCATGGATATTTGTGCCGTCCTTAGTATTAGCTAGTTCATAAGTAGTTGGGAAGTTTAGGGACTGATGACCCAGTAGTTAACTCCCATAAGCTATACAAACATTTGAACATTTTGAAAGTTAAGCAATAAGCAAACTGAACTCAACACAGTGGAATCTCGATGGTACCATAAATACGAGCGTCATAAAACAAAACAACAGCAGCAGGTATATTCTATCTCCACAGAAAAAGGGGCAATCTAATATTATATAAAGCAGAGTGTCCGTATATTTGTACGTGTTGCATGCAATCCACTCCCATGAACCACAGACATTGCCGAGGTGGGGTGGCTTGCGTGCCTCAACGATACAGATAGCCGTACCGTAGGTGCAACCACAGCGGAGGGGTATCTGTGGAGAGGCCAGACAAACGTGTGGTTCCTGAAGAGGGGCAGCAGCCTTTTCAGTAGTTACAGGGGCAACAGTCTGGATGATTGACTGAGCTGGCCTTGTAACATCAGCTAATGTGGCTTGGCCACACAGCTACTGCGAACGGCTGAAAGCAAGGGGAAACTACAGCCGTTATTTTTCCCGAGGACATGCAGCTCTACTGTATGAACATATGATGATGGCATCCTCTCGGGTAAAATATTCCGGAGGTAAAATAGTCCCCCATTCGGATCTCCGGGCGGGGACTACTCAGGAGGATGTGATCATCAGGAAAGACAATACTGGCATTCTACGGGTCGGAGCGTGGAATGTTAGATCCCTTAATAGAGTAGGAAAATTAGAAAATTTAAAAAGGGAAATGGATCGGTTGAAGTTAGATATAGTGGGGATTAGTGAAGTTCGGTGGCAGGATGAACAGGATTTCTGGTCAGGTGAGTACAGGATTATAAATACAAAATCAGTTGGGGGTATCACAGGAGTAGGATTGATAATGAATAAGAAAATAGGAATGCGGGTAAACTACTATGACCAGCACAGCGATCGCATTGTCATTGTCAAGATAGATACGAAGCCAACACCGACAACAGTAGTACAGGTTTATATGCCAACTAGCTCTGCCAATGATGAGGAGATAGAAGAAATATATGAGGAGCTAAAGGAAATTATTCAGACAATTAAGGGAGAGGAAAACTTAATTGTTATGGGAGACGAATTCGGTAGTAGGACAAGGAAGGGAAGGGAAGATAGTGGGTGAATATGGTCTGGGCAAAAGGAATGAAAGAGGAAGCCGCCTGGTAGAATTTTGCACGGAACATAATTTAGTTATAACAAACACCTGGTTTAAGAATCACAAAAGAAGGTTGTATACGTGGAAGAGACCAGGAGACACAGGGAGATACCAAATAGATTTTATAATGGTAAGACATAGATTTCGGAACCAGGTTTTGAAGTGTAGGACATACCCAGGGGCAGACATAGACTCTGACCATAACTTGTTGGTTATGAACTGTAGGCTGAAACTGAAGAAACTACAGAAAGGTAGGAAAATAAGGAGATGGGACCTGGATAAATTGAAGGAACCTGAAGTTCTTAAGAATTTCAGAGGGAGCTTCAGGCAACAATTGACAGAAACAGGGGAAAATAAAACAGTTGAGGAGGAATGGGTAAAATTGAGAGATGAAATAGTGAAGGCAGCAGAGGACAAAATAGGTAGGAAGGCAAGACCTACAAAAAATCCTTGGATATCACAGGAGATACTAAATTTAATCGATGAAAGGAGAAAGTATAAAAATGCAGTAAATGAAACAGGCAAAATGGAGTACAGACGACTAAGAAATGAGATTGACAGGAAGTGCAAAATGGCTAAGCAGGAATGGCTAGAAGGCAAATGCAAGGATGTAGAAGAATGTATAAATAGAGGAAAAATAGATACAGCCTACAGGAAAATAAAAGAAACATTTGGAGATAAGAAAAACAGCTCTATGAATATCAAGGACACTGATGGAAAACCAGTTCTCAGCAAAGAAGGGAAAGCTGAAAGGTGGAAAGAGTATATAGAGGGGCTCTACAAAGGAAATGAACTTCGAAACACTATTGTAGGAAGGGAAGAGGATGTAGATGATGATGAAATAGGAGATACTATACTGAGAGTTGAATTTGACAGAGCCCTGGAAGACCTAAGTCGAAACAAGGCCCCTGGAGTAGATGATATCCCGTCAGAGCTACTGAAGTCTCTGGGAGAACCAGCCATGACAAAATTGTTTCACATTGTGTGTAAGATGTATGAGACAGGTGAAGTACCCTCAGACTTTAAGAAAAATGTTATAATCCCCATTCCAAAGAAAGCGGGTGCAGACAGGTGTGAAAACTACAGAACCATCAGTTTAATAAGTCATGGTTGCAAAATATTAACACGAATTATACACAGAAGGATGGAAAAGCTGGTAGAAGCCGACCTCGGGGAAGATCAGTTTGGGTTCAGGAGAAATGTAGGAACACGGGAGGCAATACTCACTTTACGGCTTATCCTAGAAGATAGGTTAAGAAAAGGCAAACCAACATTTCTGGCTTTTGTAGATTTGGAGAAGGCTTTTGACAATGTTGATTGGAATAAACTCTTTCAAGTTCTGAAGCAAGCAGGAGTAAAATATAGGGAGCGTAAGGTTATTTACAACTTGTATAAAAACCAGACAGCGGTTGTCAGAGTTGAAGGGCATGAAAGGGATGCAGTGGTTGGAAAGGGAGTAAGACAGGGTTGTAGCCTTTCCCCAATGTTGTTCAATTTGTACATTGAGCAAGCTATAAAGGAAATCAAGGAGAAATTTGGAGAAGGAATTAAAGTTCAGGGCGAAGAATTAAAAACATTGCGTTTTGCCGACGACATAGTAATTCTGTCAGATACAGCAAATGACCTAGAAGAGCAATTGAACGGAATGGACAGTGTGCTGAAAGGCGCATATAAGATGAACATTAACAAGAGCAAAACTAGGGTAATGGAGTGCAGTGTAAGAAAATCAGGTGATGCTGAAGGAATTAGATTGGGAAACGAAGCAATAAAGGAGGTAGATGAGTTTTGCTACTTGGGCAGTAAAATAACAAATAATGGTCGCAGTACAGATAATATAAAATGCAGAATGGCAATGGGTAGAAAGGCGTTTTTGAAAAAGAGAAATTTGTTAACATCGAATATTGATTTAAGCCTAAGGAAGTCCTTTCTGAAGGCATTTGTATGGAGTGTTGCCTTGTATGGGAGTGAAACATGGACAATAAGCAGTGTGGACAGAAAGAGGATAGAGGCTTTTGAAATATGGTGCTACAGAAGAATGCTGAAGATTAGGTGGGTGGATCGCGTAACTAATGAGGAGGTACTGAACCGAATTGGGGAGAAAAGAAATTTCTGGCATACCTTGACTAAAAGAAGGGATAGATTGGTAGGACACATTCTTAGACATCAAGGAATTGTGAATTTAGCGTTGGAGGGAAGTGTGTGGGGTAAAAATCGCAGAGGGAGACCAAGAGACGCGTATAGTAAGCAGATTCAAGTGGATGTGGGTTGTCGTTCTTATGAGGAGATGAAAAGGCTTGCTCAGGATAGAGTAGGTTGGAGAGCTGCATCAAACCAGTCTCTGGACTGAAGACCACAACAACAACAACAACGCATGCAAATCTACAGTTTTGTTCCAATCTTTATGAAATTTTGTACACGTAAGCTTCAATCCATGAGGACGATCGCCGTAAGTGTAAGAATCGCGTACGATATATAGTTCACGAGATATGACGTCATAAACAATGAGATGCGCGAAAAACTGCTGCATTTTGCGACAATGCTGCTCATTTTCTCCTCAACCACTGCACCGATTTCAACCAAATTTGGTACACACATTCCTTACCGTGACATAACAATTGCTGCATGCTTAAGAATCACATACGGTACATGGTTCAAAAGATATTACGTCATAACCAATAGAAATCGCAAAAATTGCCATACAATGCGGCGAGACTTTCGAAATACACTGTATGAGAATGACAGTACTTAGCGACTTGCAACAAAATTTAAACATAATTTCAAACCTTTATTAAACTTTTTCTCGCTGGCAACCATAGTAAAATGATGAAAGGAAAAAAGTTTCCCGCTTATTAATTTTCCGCTGTTTATGAGGTAAGACTACGGCTCTCGGTATGACGTCACAATTTATAATTTGAACACTACAAATTGTAACAACAGGAAATTTTACAGGCAGTTTACACACATATAGTTGAATGCAGCTCTAAATTGTAACACATTCCGACACGTAGTTCATGAGATATGAGCATGTAAACAGTAACGTTCCGCTGTTCATGGGCTAAAACTACGGCATTCGGTATGACGTTACAATTTATAATTTGTACACTACAAATTGTAGCCGCAGGTAATTTTACAGACAGGAAGCAAGCATATAGTTTAGTGAACTATTTAAATTGTATCACAATAGGACACTTAGTTCTTGAGAAATGAGCACATGGAAAACCGCCCCATCCCGCAACAAGTTTTAATCTATTACTGCTTTATTATTAATTGTAATCCCAAAAGATGTTACAGACATAAGCACTTATACAAATGAATATATACCTGAAAAATTATACAATTGTTCAAAATATAATTCAATAAATATGAGATCGTACGAATTTTATGTCATTTGTATTTACAATACTATCTTTTATATATATATATATATATATATATATATATATATATATATATATATATATATATATATATATACTGCACTTATAATTTTGTACATCATGCAAGACAGCTTTATTTCTTACATAATATCCGATAAATATAACATGATTTTAATAAAGAAAAAATTAAAAAAATAGATGGACAGAGAGAGTAGAAATACGAGAAGTACTAAGTCAAGGCAGGAATAAATAAATAAATACCCGGGCAACGCCGGGTTTTCAGCTAGTACTGAATATTCCTATACCACCCGTTTTCTTAGACAGATGACGTCAGGCACTACGTCATGACGATAACCGACATTTCTATTTCAATGCGAATGTAATATGGCGTCCATAACAACATGAAATAAACAACTGCACAAATATAAATGTAAGCGAAAAAAAAAAAAGGAAAAAGGAAAAGAGATTCGCGGGATTCCTGCGGGAATTAGGGGGTTTTGGGTGGGGAGATTCTAAACAGAAAAACAATAGAAATAGCAATACTGAAATAAAAATGAAACATAGAAAAAAGAACATGCAATGATAACGTTTCACTGTATGTAAATAGCTCTTCCGGACAATGTAGGACACAAAATCACCCTGAAAATGGCTTATTTATTGAAGTTCTTGAATACTATGTAAAATTAGGAGAGCTTTTTTTCATTATAATGAAGTACAAGTACGAAACTAGGTGAAATACGGCCCGAGGGACTAGCGAAGTGTGAAAGTGAAGTTACGTTTTGCGTTGTTCTTTTGTTAAAAAATGAAGCCGAGGGAACTGAGGCTGTTTAGAGAAAAAAATTCTCCCAGAAATGTTACGCACGCGTAAATCTTCGCGTTTCAGTTAATCAAAAAACAAAAATTATATATATATATATATATATATATATATATATATCTCACGGGATGCAGACAGATCATTTGCTGCAGAAATAGGAATCCCCAGATTAATGTTCTGTGTAAAAGGGGAAAAAACTCACGTGATACGGACAGATGGACGTTTAACAAGCTTGCAGACACAATCTGTAACTTTATGAAGAATGATGATTTATAGTAATGTGATTGCCGGTCATTTCACTTCTAGTAAATTAGTGGAAAGTAATATGCCACACATTGGCAAGTAAAGCGCACGTGCTTTTAAGGGCGACATAAGTCTTCATGTTTCAGTTTATTAAAAAAAATCTCGCGGCATGCAGACAGATCTATCTTTTACTGCAGTCACAGGAATGCCCTGATTAATGTGCTGTGTAAAATTAAAGAAAAAAAAAGGAGATGCGGGCAGAACGATGTTTAATAAGCAAACAGACACGAACTTTAACGCCTATACATGAAACACCACTCGTGGACTCATAAACTGCTCTTCAGCTCTTATAACTCGGGTCGTTTTTAAATATTTTTCAAGTATTTCCTATCGCTGTAGTAACAGATCAACACGAAATGCGCAGGTAAATAAATAAATGCATTCTAATAAATATTACCTCTGACATATTTATAATATAATCAGAGACTAGTAATAAACAAATTGAAACACATCGATGACAAAATGACGTAATACATGGCGCTAAGGCTCCTATAAACCCGAGCTGAACTGTCCGCCATTTTTCCCCAAGCTGTAGCAGTCGCCACGTTCCGGACGAAGCTCACGCGTTACCTCGCGTTTCATTTTACTCGCTCACACTCGCAAACTACTCACTGTACGAACGTGGAACTTTCATCAATGCCTTCGTTAAGAACTACACTACGTTTTCGTTTTAGTTTTATCTATGGCAATAATTTATAAACAATATATACTGATAGTTTACGAACATGCACTTTCTGACGACCTTACGGAATTTTCGACATGCGAGGAACTTTTTTTCTGTTGAAGTTAGATGAAGACATTAAGCGAATGAAAAGTTCAAAATACATCAAATTTTCATCCTCTCCAAACAGCAACTCTGTGAGAAATGTATAACTCGAGATAATGTCAGTTAAATATGACGTACTGGGATCCGCCCGCCCGTCTAGTAGTAACACGTCATCCGTATTAGAGCTTCTAATAATTAGGTACATGTTGTTACTGCATAACATTCATACTTGAAGATACTGGTACTGACTTCTTTCAACCCATTAAATTTAATAGTTGCACACTAAAAAAAGTGCTGTCTCTCTATGTAATATGTAATTTCAATTTTTCAGTTATATGAAAAGGATATTCTAAATATCTCAATACAGAGTGCTTTATTATGTCAGGAAATGAGAACAAGTCAGTTCGTTAGCTAGTGAAGAGATCCTTGCTATCTGTCATTTTCAAGTATTCTCACATAAAATCCTCATTAGGTGTAGTAACTTCCGTTCTGTTACTGCTAGGCTTTAAACTGAAGGAAATGTAACTCCTATTAGGTATTGGAAACTGAGTAGTAGCTCTGAAACACAATGGACAAGAAGCAAAAAATAAACATTTATGAGTGACGAAGGAATATCTGCAGCCGCGGTGGAGTAGCCGAGCGGTCTAAGGCACCTTGCTGGGGAGCGCGCGGTTGCTCGCCGTGGAGGTTCGAGTCCTCCCTGGGGCATGGGTGTGTGTGTTTGTCCTTAGGTTAGTTTACCTAGGTTTAAGTAGTTTGTAAGCTACGGACTGATGACCACGCAGTTTGGTCCGATAGATTTACAGACATTTGAACATTTTTTTTAAATATCTGCAAATCGAATAATAAATCACTAACTTTACTCTTTTTCATTCTACAGCTATGTATTTCCTTGAATAACGAGAAAGTTAATGAAGTTTTGCGTAGTAACCATGTGGCAAAATCTCCGTACGCATTTAGCATAGTGAATCTCCGTACACATTTAGCGAATCTCTGTAAACGCGGAGCGAATCTATGTACACGCTTAGTGAATCTACGTACACGTTTAGCGAATCTCCGTACAGGCTTAGCGAATCTCCGTACACGCTTAGTGAATCACCATACACGCTTACCGAATATCAGTACACGCTTAGCAAATCTCTGTACACGCTTAGCGAATCTCCGTACACGCTTAGCGAATCTCCATACACGCTTACCGAATATCAGTACACGCTTAGCAAATCTCTGTACACGCTTAGCGAATCTCCGTACACGCTTAGCGAATCTACGTACACGTTTAGCGAATCTCCGTAGAGGCTTAGCGAATCTACACGCTTAGCGAATCTCCGTACACGCTTACCGAATATCCGTACATGCTTAGCAAATCTCCGTACAGGCTTAGTGAATCTCCGTAAACGCGTAGCAAATCTCCGTACATGCTTAGCGAATCTCCATACACGCTTAGCGTACCCAGGTACCGAATCTCCTTCCGCCTTTAGCGAATCTACGTAACTGCTTTGCGAATCTGCGTACACATGTAGCAAATCTCCGTAAACACATAGCGAATCTACGTACACGCTTAGCGAATCTCCGTACACGCTTAGCGAATCTCTGTAAAAACGTAGCGAATGTCCGTAAGCGCTTAGCGAATCTCCGTACGCGCTTAGCGAATCTCCGTAAGCGCTTAGCGAATCTCCGTACGCGCTTAGCGAATCTCCGTAAACACGTAGCGAATCTCCGTACACGCTTAGCGAAACTCCGTACACGCTTAGCGATTCTACATAACCGCTTTGCGAATCTCTGTACAGGCTTAGCGAATCTCCGTACACGCTTAGCGAATCTCCGTACATGCTTAGTGAATCTACGTACATGTTTAGGGAATCTACGTACACGTTTAGCGAATCTCCGTACACGCTTACTGAATATCCGTACATGCTTAGCAAATCTCCGTACACGCTTAGCGCATCTCCGTAAACGCCTAGCGAATTTCCGTACACGCTTAGCGAATCTCCATACATGCTTAGCGAATATCCGTACCCGGGTACAGAATCTCCGTACGCATTTAGCGAATCTCCGTACGCGCTTAGCGAATCTCCGTACACACTTAGCGAATCTCTGTACATGTTTAGTGAATCTCCGTACACGCTTAGCGAATCTCCGTACACACGTAGCGAATCTGCGTACACGCATAGCGAATCTCCGTACACGCTTAGTGGATCTCCGTACACGTTTAGTGAATCTCCGTACAAGCTTAGCGAATCTCCGTACACGCTTAGCGATTCTCCGTACACGCTTAGCGAATCTCCGTACACGCTTAGCAAACATCCGCACCCAGTTACCGTATCTCCGAACGCCTTTAGCGAACCTCCGTACGCGCTTAGCGAATCTCCGTACACGCTTAGCGAAACTCCGTAAACACGTAGCGAATCTCCGTACACGCTTAGCAAATCTACGTAACCGCTTAGCGAATCTCCGTACAGGCTTAGCGAATCTCCGTACACGCTTAGCGAATCTCCGTACAGGCTTAGCGAATCTCCGTACAAGCTTAGCGAATTTCCGTACACGCTTAGCGAATCGCCGTAAACGCATAGCGAATCTCCGTACACGCTTAGCGAATCTCCGTACACGCTTAGCGAATCTCTGTACACGCTTACCAAATTTCCACACGCTTACCCAATTTCCGTACACGCTTACTCAATCTCCGTAAACGCTTAGCGAATCCCCGTACACGCTTAGCGAATCTCAGTACAGGCTTAGCGAATTTCCGTACACGCTTAGCGAATCTCTGTACACGCTTAGCGAGTCTCCGTACACGCTTAGCGAATCTCCGTACAAGCTTAGTGAATCTCCGTACACGCTTAGTGAATCTCCGTACACGCTTAGCGAATCTCCGTACACGCTTAGCGTATCACCGTACACGCTTAGCGAATCTCCGTACACGCTTAGCGAATTTTCGTACACGCTTAACGAAACTCCGTACACGCTTAGCGAATCTCCGTACACGCTTAACGAACCTCCGTACCCGGTTACCATATCTCCGTACACCTTGAGCGAATTTCCGTACGCGCTTAGCGAATCTCCGTACGCGCTTACCGAATCTCCGTACGCATTTAGCCAATCTGCGTACACACGTAGCGAATCTGCGTGCACGCGTAGCGAATCTCCGTACACGCTTAGCGAATCTCCGTACGCGCTTAGCGAATCTCCGTACTGGCTTAGCGTATCTCCGTACGCGATTAGCGAATCTACGTTCGCGCTTAGCGAATCTCCGTACGCGCTTAGCGAATCTCCATCAACACGTAGCGAATCTCCGTACACGCTTAGCGAATCTCCGTAAAAACGTAGCGAATCTCCGTACGCGTTTAGCGAATCCCCGTACGCGCTTAGCGAATCTATGTACACGCTTAGCGAATCTCTGTAGGCGCTTAGCGAATCTCCGTAAACACGTAGCGAATCTCCGTACATGCTTAGTGTATCTCCGTACACGCTTAGCGATTCTACGTAACCGCTTTGCTAATCTCTGTACAGGCTTAGCGAAACTCCGTACGCGCTTAGTGAATCTCAGTATGCGCTTACCGAATCTCCGTACGCGCTTAGCGAATCTGCGTACACGCGTAGCGAATCTGTGTACACTCATAGCGAATCTGCGTACACGCATAGCGAATCTCTGTACATGTTTAGTGAATCTCCGTACACGCTTAGCGAATCTCCGTACACACGTAGCGAATCTGCGTGCACGCATAGCGAATCTCCATACACGCTTAGCGAATCTCCGTACACGTTTAGTGAATCTCCGTACACGCTTAGCGAATCTCCGTACACGCTTAGTGAATCTTCGTACACACTTAGTGAATCTCCGTACACACTTAGCAAACATCCATACCCGGTTACCGTATCTCCGTACGCCTTTAGCGAACCTCCGTACGCGCTTAGCGAATCTCCGTACACGTTTAGTGAATCTCCGTACACGCTTAGCGAATCTCCGTACAGGCTTAGCGAATCTCCGTTAACGCTAAGCGAATTTCTGTACACACTTAGCGAATCGCTGTAAACGCGTAGCGAATCTCCGTACACGCTTAGCGAATCTCCGTACACGCTTAGCGAATCTACATAACCGCTTTGCAAATCTCTGTATAGGCTTAGCGAATCTCCCTACATGCTTAGCGAATCTCCGTACACGCTTAGCAAATCTCCACACACGCTTAGCGAATCTCCATACACGCTTAGCGAATCTCCGTACATGCTTAGCGAATCGCCGTAAACGTGTAGCGAATCTCCGTACACGCTTAACGAATCTCCATACACGCTTAGCGATTTTACGTACACGGTTAGCCAACCTTCGTAACCGGTTACCGTATCTCCGTACGCCTTTAGCGAATCTCCATACGCGCTTAGCGGATCTCCGTACACGCTTAGCGAAATTCAGTACTTTGCTTAGCGAATCTCCGTACACGCTTAGCGAATCTCTGTACACGCTTAGCAAATCTCCGTACAACCTTAGCGAATCTCCGTACACGCTTAGCGAATCTTCGTACACGCATAGCGAATCTCCGTACATGCTTAGCGAATCTCGGTATACGCTTAGCGAATCTCCGAACACGCATAGTGAATCTCCGTACACGCTTAGCAAATCTCCGTACACGCTTAGCGAACCTCCGTACCCGGTTACAGTATCTCCGTACGCCTTTAGCGATCTCCATACGCGCTTAGCGAATCTCCGTACACGCTTAGCGAATCTCCGTAAACTCGTTGCGTATCTCCGTACACGGTTAGCGAATCTCCGTACACACTTAGCGAATCTACGAAACCGCTTAGCGTATCTCCGTACACGCTTAGCGTATCTCCGTACACGATTAGCGAATCTCCGTGCACGCTTAGCGAATCTCCGTACAAGCTTAGCGAATCTCCGTACACGCTTAGTGATTCTCCGTACACACTTAGCGAATCTCCGTCCACGCTTAGCGTATCACTGTACACGCTTAGCGAATCACCGTACATGCTTAGCGAATCTCCGTACACGCTTAGCGAATCTCCGAACAAGCTTAGCGAATCTCCGTACACGCTTAGTGATTCTCCGTACACACTTAGCGAATCTCCGTCCACGCTTAGCGTATCACCGTACACGCTTAGCGAATCACCGTACACGCTTAGCGAATCTCCGTACACGCTTAGCGAATCTCCGTACAAGCTTAGCGAATCTCCGTACACGCTTAGTGATTCTCTGTACACGCTTAGCGAATATCCGTCCACGCTTAGCATATCACCGTACACGCTTAGCGAATCTCCGTCCGCGCTTACAGAATCTCCGTACGCATTTAGCGAATCTGCGTACACGCGTAGTGAATCTGCTTACACGCATAGCGAATCTCCGTACACGCATAGCGAATCTCCGTACGTGCTTAGCGAATCTCCGTACGCGCTTAGCGAATCTCCATACGTGCTTAGCGAATCTCCGTATGCGCTTAGCAAATCTACGTACACGCTTAGCGAATCTACGTACACGCTTAGCAAATCTCTGTACAGGTTTAGCGAATCTAAGTACACGCTTAGCGAATCTCCGAACACGCTTAGCGAATCTCCTTACACGCTTAGCAAATCTCCGTACACGCTTAGCGAATCTCCGTACACGCTTAGCGAATCTCCGTACACGCTTAGGGAACCTCCGTACACGCTTTGTGTATCTCCGTACACGCTTAGAGAATCCCTGTACACGCTTAGTGAATCTCCGTACACGCTTAGCGAACCTCCGTACCCGGTTACCGTATCTCCGTACGCCTTTAGCGAATCTCCGTACGCGCTTAGCGAATCTCTGTACACGCTTAGCGAATCTCAGTATTTCGCTTAGCGAATCTCCGTACACGCTCAGCGAATCTCCGTACACGCTTAGCGAATCTCTGTACACGCTTAGCGAACTTCAATACACGGTCACCGTATCTCCGTACGCCTTTAGAGAATCTCCGTACGCATTTAGCGAATTTCTGTACACTCTTAGTGAAACTCCGTACTCGCTTAGCGAATCTCCGAACACGATTAGCGACTCTACATACATGCTTAGCGATTCTACGTACACGCTTAGCGAATCTCCGTACACGCCTAGCGAACCTCCGTACCCGGGTACCGAATATCCGTACACCTTTAAGGAATCTCCGTATGCACTTAGCGAATCTGCGTATGCGCATACTGAATCACCGTACGCGCTTAGCAAATATGCTTACGCGCGTAGCGAATCTGCGTACATGCGTAGCAAATCTCCGTACACGCTTAGCCAATCTCCGTACACGCTTAGCGTATCTCCGTACACGCTTAGCGAATCTCCGTACACGCTTAGCGAATCTCCGAACACGTTTAGCGAACCTCCGTACCCGGTTACCGTATCTCCGTACGGCTTTAGCGAATCTCCTTACGCGCTTAGCGAATTTCCGTACTCGCTTAGCGAATCTCTGTAAACACGTAGCGAATCTCTGTACACGCTTTGCGAATCTCTGTACACGCTTAGCGTATCTCCGTACACGCTTAGCGAATCTCCGTACACGCTTAGCGAATCTCCGTACAGGCTTAGCGAATCTCCGTACACGCTTAGCTAATCTCCTTACACGCTTAGCGAATCTCCGTACACACGTAGCGAAACTCCGTACACTCTTAGCGAAAATCTGTACACGCTTAGCGAAACTCCGTACACGCTTACCGAATCTCCGTACACTCTTAGCGAATCTCCGTACACTCTTAGCATAACTCGGTACACGCTTATCTAATCTCCGTACACGATTAGCGACTCTACGTACACGCATAGCGATTCTATGTACACGCGTAGCGAATCTCCGTACATGCTTAGCGAATTTCCGTACCCGGGTACCGAATCTCCATACACCTTTAGCAAATCTCCGTACGCGCTTAGTGAATCTCCGTATGCGCTTAGCGAATCAACGTACGCGCGTAGCGAATCTACGTACATGCGTAGCGAATCTCCGTACTTGCTTATCGAATCTCCGTACACACTTAGCGATCCTCTGTACCCGGTTACCGTATCTCCGTACGCCTTTAGCGAATTTCTGTACGCGCTTAGCGAATCTCCGTACACGCTTAGCGAATCTCCGTAAACACGTAGCGTATCTCCATACACGCTTAGCGAATATCTGTACACGCTTAGCGAATCTCCGTACACGCTTACCCAATTTCCATACACGCTTACCCAATCTCCGTACACGCTTAGCGAATCTCCGTACATGCTTAGCGAATCTCAGTACACGCTTAGCGAATCTCAGTACACGCTTAGCGAATCTCCATACACACTTAGCAAACCTCCGTACCCTGTTACCGTATCTCCATACGCCTTTAGCGAATCTCCGTATGCCTTTAGCGAATCTCCGTACGCGCTTAGCGAATCTCCGTACGCGCTTACCGAATCTCCGTACGCATTTAGCGAATCTGCGTACACGCGTAGCAAATCTCCGTACACGCTTAGCGAACCTCAGTACCTGGATACCGTATCTCCGTACGCCTTTAGCGAATTTCCGTAAGCGCTTAGCGAATCTCCGTACACGCTTAGTGAATCTCCGTAAACACGTAGCGAATCTCTGTACACGCTTAGCGAATCTCCGTACACGCTTAGAGAATCTACGTAACCGCTTAGCGAATCTCTGTACAGGCTTAGCGAATCTTTATACACGCTTAGCGAATCGCCGTATACGCTTACCGAATCTCCGTACACGCTTAGCAAACCTCTGTACATGCTTATTGATCTCTGTACCCGCTTAGCGAATCTGCGTACACGCTTAGCGAATCGCCGTTAACGTGTAGCGAATCTCCGTACACGCTTAGCGATTCTACGTACATGCTTAGCGATTCTCCGTACACACTTAGCGAATCTCCGTACACGCTTAGCGAATCTCCGTACACGCTTAGAGAATCTCCGAACACGCTTAGCGAATCTCCGTACACGCTTAGCGATTCTACGTACACGCTTAGCGATTCTACATACACGCTTAGCGAATCTCTGTACACGCTTAGCAAACCTCCATACCCAGTTACCGAATCTCAGTACGCCTTTAGCGAATCTCCGTAGGCGCTCAGTAAATCTCAGTACGCATTTACCAAATATCCGTACGCGCTTAGCGAATCTGCGTACACGCGTAGCGAATCTGCGTACACGCATAGCGAATCTCCGTACACGCTTAGCGAATCTCCGTACACGCTTACAGTTTCTCCAGACACGCTTAGCGAATCTCCGTACACGCTTAGCGAATATCCGTACACACTTAGCGAATCACCGTACACGCTTAGCATACATCCGTACCCGGTTACCGTATCTCCGTACGCCTTTAGCGAACCTCCGTACGCGATTAGCGAATCTCCGTACACACTTAGCGAATCTTCGTAAACACGTAGCCAATCTCCGTACACGCTTAGTGAATCTCCGTAACCGCTTAGCGAATATCTGTACACGCTTACCCAATTTCCGTATACGCTTACTCAATCTCTGTACACGCTTAGCGAATCTCCGTACACGCTTAGCGAATCTCCGTACAAGCTTAGCGAATCTCCGTACATGCTTAGTGATTCTCCGTACACGCTTAGCGAATCTCCATACACGCTTAGCGTATCACCGTACACGCTTAGCGAATCTCCGTACACGCTTAGCGAATCTCCGTACACACTTAGCGAATCTCCGTACACGCTTAGCGAACCTCCGTAACCGGTTACCGTATCTCCGTACACCTTTAGCGAATTTCTGTACGCGCTTATCGAATCTCCGTACGCGCTTACCGAATCTCCGTACGCATTTGGCGAATCTGCGTACACGCGTAGCGAATCTGCTTACACGTGTAGCGAATCTCCATACACGCTTAGCGAATCTTCGTAAACACTTAGTGAATCTCCGTACACGCTTAGCGAATCTCCGTACACGCTTAACGAATCTCCGTACACGCTTAGCGAATATCCGTACACGCTTACCGAAACTCCGTACACGCTTAGCGAATTTCTGTACACGCTTAGCGAATCGCCCCAAACATGTGGCGAATCTCCGTACACGCTTAGCGAATCTATGTACACGCTTAGCAAATCTCTGTACACGCTTAGCGAATCTCCGTACACGCTTAGCGAATCTCCGTACACGCTTAGGGAATCTCGATACACGCTTAGTGTATTTCCGTACACGATAACGAATCTCCGTACACGCTTAGCGTATCTCCGTACACGCTTAGCGAACCTCCATACCCAGTTACCGTATCTCCGTACGCCTTTAGCGAATCTCCGTACGCGCTTACCAATTCTCCGTATGAACTCAGCGAATCTGTGTACACGCGTTGCGAATCTGCGTACACGCGTAGCGAATCTCCGTACGCGCTTAGCGAATTTCAGTACTCGCTTAGCGAATCTCCATAAACACGTAGTGAATCTCTATACACGCTTAGTGAATCTTCGTACACGCTTAGCGTATCTCCGTACATGCTTAGCAAATCTCCGTACACGCTTAGCGAATCTCCGTACAGGCTTAGCGAATCTCCGTACACGCTTAGAGAATCTCCGTACACGCTTAGCGAATCTCCGTACACGCTTAGCGAATCTCTGTACACGCTTAGCGAATCTCCGTACACGCTTAGCGAAACGCCGTACACGCTTAGCGAAACTCCGTATACGCTTACCGAATCTCCGTACACTCTTAGCGAATCTCCGTACACTCTTAGCCAATCTCTGTACACTCTTATCGAAAATCCGTACACGCTTAGCGAATCTCCGTACACGATTAGCGACTCTACGTACACGCTTAGCGATTCTATGTACACTCTTAGCGAATCTCCGTACACGCCTAGCGAACTTCCGTACCTGGGTACCGAATATCCGTACACCTTTAGCGAATCTCCGTACGCGCTTAGCGAATTTCCGTACGCGCTTACCAAATCTCCGTATGCGCTTAGCGAATCTGCGTACGCGCGTAGCGAATCTGCGTACATGCGTAGCGAATCTCCGTACACGCTTAGCGAATCTACGTACACGCTTAGCGCGGTTACCGTTTACCGTATCTCCGTACGCCCTTAGCGAATTTCCGTATGTGCTTAGCGAATCTCAGTACACGCTTAGCGGATCTCCGTAAACACGTAGCAAAACTCTGTACACGCTTAGCGAATATCCGTACACGCTTAGCGAATCGCCGTACACGCTTACCCAATTTCCGTACACGCTTACCCAATCTCTGAACATAATTAGCGAATCTCCGTACACGCTTAGCGAATCTCGGTACACGCTTAGCGAATCTCAGAACACGCTTAGCGAATCTCCGTACACGCTTAGCGAATCTCCGTACACGTTAACTAATCTCCGTACAAGCTTAGGGAATCTCCGTACACGCTTAGCGAATTACCGTACACGCATAGCAAATCACCGTACACGCTTAGCAAATCTCCGTACATGCTTAGCGAACCTTCGTACCCGGTTACCGTATCTCCGTACACCTTTAGCGAATCTCCATACGCGCTTAGCGAATCTCCGTACGCGCTTACCGAATCTCCGTACGCATTTAGCGAATCTGCGTACACGCGTAGCAAATCTGCGTACACACGTAGCCAATCTCCATACACGCTTAGCGAATCTCCGTACGCGCTTAGCGAATCTCCGTACATGTTTAGTGAATATCCGTACACGCTTAACGAATCTCCGTACACACGTAGCGAAACTGCGTGCACGCATAGCGAATCTCCATACACGCTTAGCGAATTTCCGTACACGTTTAGTGAATCTCCGTACACGCTTAGCGAATCTCCGTACACGCTTAGCGAATCTTCGTACACGCTTAGTGAATCTCCGTACAAGCTTATCAAACATCCATACCCGGTTACCGTATCTCCGTACGCCTTTAGCGAACCTCCGTACGCACTTAGCGGATCTCCGTACACACTTAGCGAATCTCCGTAAACACGTAGCGAATCTCCATACACGCTTAGCGAATCTACGTAACCGCTTAGCGAATCTCCGTACAGGCTTAGCGAATCTCCGTACACGTTAGCGAATCTCCGTACAGGCTTAGCGAATCTCCGTTAACGCTAAGCGAATTTCTGTACACACTTAGTGAATCGCCGTAAACGCGTAGCGAATCTCCATACACGCTTAGCGAATCTCCGTACACGCTTAGCGAATATCTGTACACGCTTACCCAATTTCCATACACGCTACCCAATTTACGTACACGCTTACTCAATCTCCGGAAACGTATAGCGAATCTCCGTACACGCTTAGCGAATCTCAGTACACGCTTAGCGAATCTCCGTACACGCTTAGCGAATCTCCGTACACGCTTAGCGAGTCTCCGTACACGCTTAGCGAATCTCCGTACACGCTTAGCGAAACTCCGTACACGCTTAGCGAATCTCCGTACACACTTAGCGAACCTTTGTAATCGGTTACCGTATCTCCGTACAACTTTAGCGAATTTCCGTACGCGCTTAGCGAATCTCCGTACGCGATTACCAAATCTCCGTACGCATTTAGCGAATCTGCGTACACGCGTAGCGAATCTGCGTACACGCGTAGCAAATCTCCGTACACGCTTAACGAATCTCCGTACGCACTTAGCGAATATCCGTACGCGCTTAACGAACCTCCGTACGCGCTTAGCGAATCTACGTACGCGCTTAGCGAACCTCCGCACGCGCTTAGCGAATCTCCGTAACACGTAGCGAATCTCCGTACACGCTTAGCGAATCTCCGTACACGCTTAGCGAATCTACGTAACCGCTTTGCAAATCTCTGTATAGGCTTAGCGAATCTCCCTACATGCTTAGCGAATCTCCGTACACGCTTAGCGAATCTCCACACTCTTAGCGAATCTCCATACACGCTTAGCGAATCTCCGTACAAGCTTAGCGAATCGCCGTAAACATGTAGCGAATCTCCGTACACGCTTAGCGAATCTCCATACACGCTTAGCGATTTTACGTACACGGTTAGCAAACCTTCGTAACCGGTTTCCGTATCTCCGTACGCCTTTAGCGAATCTCCATACGCGCTTAGCGGATCTCCGTACACGCTTAGCGAAATTCAGTACTTCGCTTAGCGAATCTCCGTACACGCTTAGCGAATCTCCGTACACGCTTAGCGAATCTCCGTACAACCTTTGCGAATCTCCGTACACGCTTAGCGAATCTCCGTACACGCATAGCGAATCTCCGTACATGCTTAGCGAATCTCGGTATACGCTTAGCGAATCTCCGAACACGCTTAGTGAATCTCCGTACACGCTTAGCAAATCTCCGTACACGCTTAGCGAACCTCCGTACCCGGTTACAGTATCTCCGTACGCCTTTAGCGATCTCCATACGCGCTTAGCGAATCTCCGTACACGCTTAGCGAATCTCCGTAAACTCGTAGCGTATCTCCGTACACGGTTAGCGAATCTCCGTACACGCTTAGCGAATCTACGTAACCGCTTAGCGAATCTCCGTACACGCTTAGTGAATCTTCGTACACGCTTAGCGTATCTCCGTACACGCTTAGCAAATCTCCGTCCACGCTTAGCGTATCACCGTACACGCTTAGCGAATCTCCGTACACGCTTAGCGAATCTCCGTACACGCTTAGCGAATCTCCGTACAAGCTTAGCGAATCTCCGTACACGCTGAGTGATTCTCCGTACACGCTTAGCAAATCTCCGTCCACGCTTAGCGTATCACCGTACACGCTTAGCGAATCTCCGTACACGCTTAGCGAATCTCCGTACACGCTTAGCGAATCTCCGTACGTGCTTAGCGAATCTCCGTACGCGCTTAGCGAATCTCCATACGTGCTTAGCAAATCTCCGTACGCGCTTAGCAAATCTACGTACACGCTTAGCGAATCTACGTACACGCTTAGCAAATCTCTGTACAGGTTTAGCGAATCTAAGTACACGCTTAGCGAATCTCCGAACACGCTTAGCGAATCTCCTTACACGCATAGCAAATCTCCATACACGCTTAGCGAATCTCCGTACACGCTTAGCGAATCTCCGTACACGCTTAGGGAACCTCCGTACACGCTTAGTGTATCTCGGTACACGCTTAGAGAATCCCTGTACACGCTTAGTGAATCTCCGTACACGCTTAGCGAACCTCCGTACCCGGTTACCGTATCTCCGTATGCCTTTAGCGAATCTCCGTACGCGCTTAGCGAATCTCTGTACACGCTTAGCGAATCTCAGTACTTCGCTTAGCGAATCTCCGTACATGCTCAGCGAATCTCCGTACACGCTTAGCGAATCTCTGTACACGCTTAGCGAACTTCTGTACACGGTCACCGTATCTCCGTACGCCTTTAGAGAATCTCCGTACGCGTTTAGCGAATTTCCGTACACTCTTAGTGAAACTCCGTACTCGCTTAGCGAATCTCCGAACACGATTAGCGACTCTACGTACATGCTTAGCGATTCTACGTACACGCTTAGCGAATCTCCGTACACGCTTAGCGAACCTCCGTACCCGGGTACCGAATATCCGTACACCTTTAAGGAATCTCCGTATGCACTTAGCGAATCTGCGTATGCGCATACTGAATCACCGTACGCGCTTAGCAAATATGCTTACGCGCGTAGCGAATCTGCGTACATGCGTAGCAAATCTCCGTACACGCTTAGCCAATCTCCGTACACGCTTAGCGTATCTCCGTACACGCTTAGCGAATCTCCGTATACGCTTAGCGAATCTCCGAACACGCTTAGCGAACCTCCGTACCCGGTTACCGTATCTCCGTACGGCTTTAGCGAATCTCCTTACGCGCTTAGCGAATTTCCGTACTTGCTTAGCGAATCTCTGTAAACACGTAGCGAATCTCTCTACACGCTTTGCGAATCTCTGTACACGCTTAGCGTATCTCCGTACACGCTTAGCGAATCTCCGTACACGCTTAGCGAATCTCCGTACAGGCTTAGCGAATCTCCGTACACGCTTAGCTAATCTCCTTACACGCTTTGCGAATCTCCGTACACACTTAGCGAAACTCCTTACACGCTTAGCGAAAATCTGTACACGCTTAGCGAAACTGCGTACACGCTTACCGAATCTCTGTACACTCTTAGCGAATCTCCGTACACTCTTAGCGAAACTCGGTACACGCTTATCAAATCTCCGTACACGATTAGCGACTCTACGTACACGCATAGCGATTCTATGTACACGCGTAGCGAATCTCCGTACATGCTTAGCGAATTTCCGTACCCGGGTACCGAATCTCCATACACCTTTAGCAAATCTCCGTACGCGCTTAGCGATCTCCGTATGCGCTTAGCGAATCAACGTACGCGCGTAGCGAATCTACGTACATGCGTAGCGAATCTCCGTACTTGCTTATCGAATCTCCGTACACACTTAGCGATCCTCTGTATCCAGTTACCGTATCTCTGTACGCCTTTAGCGAATTTCCATACGCGCTTAGCGAATCTCCGTACACGCTTAGCGAATCTCCGTAAACACGTAGCGTATCTCCATACACGCTTAGCGAATATCTGTACACGCTTAGCGAATCTCCGTACACGCTTACCCAATTTCCATACACGCTTACCCAATCTCCGTACACGCTTAGCGAATCTCCGTACATGCTTAGCGAATCTCAGTACACGCTTAGCGAATCTCAGTACACGCTTAGCGAATCTCCATACACGCTTAGCGAATCTCCATACACACTTAGCGAATCTCCGTACATGCTTAGCAAACCTCCGTACCCAGTTACCGTATCTCCGTACAACTTTAGCGAATCTCCGTACGCCCTTAGCGAATCTCCGTACGCGCTTACCGAATCTCCGTACGCATTTAGCGAATCTGCGTACACGCGTAGCGAATCTCCGTACACGCTTAGTGAACCTCAGTACCTGGTTACCGTATCTCCGTACGCCTTTAGCGAATTTCCGTACGCGCTTAGCGAATCTCCGTACACGCTTAGCGAATCTCCGTAAACACGTAGCGAATCTCTGTACACGCTTAGCGAATCTCCGTACACGCTTAGAGAATCTACGTAACCGCTTAGCAAATCTCTGTACAGGCTTAGCGAATCTCCATACACGCTTAGCGAATCGCCGTATACGCTTACCGAATCTCCGTACACGCTTAGCAAACCTCCGTACATGCTTAGTGATCTCTGTACCCGCTTAGCGAATCTGCGTACACGCTTAGCGAATCGAGTTTACGTGTAGCGAATCTCCGTACACGCTTAGCGATTCTACGTACATGCTTAGCGATTCTCCGTACACACTTAGCGAATCTCCGTACACGCTTAGCGAATCTCCGTACACGCTTAGAGAATCTCCGAACACGCTTAGCGAATCTCCGTACACGCTTAGCGATTCTACGTACACGCTTAGCGATTCTACATACACGCTTAGCGAATCTCTGTACACGCTTAGCAAACCTCCATACCCGGTTACCGAATCTCAGTACGCCTTTAGCGAATCTCCGTAGGCGCTCAGTGAATCTCAGTACGCATTTACCGAATATCCGTACGCACTTAGCGAATCTGCGTACACGCGTAGCGAATCTGCGTACACGCATAGCGAATCTCCGTACACGCTTAGCGAATCTCCGTACACGCTTACAGTTTCTCCAGACACGCTTAGCGAATCTCCGTACACGCTTAGCGAATATCCGTACACACTTAGCGAATCACCGTACACGCTTAGCATACATCCGTACCCGGTTACCGTATCTCCGTACGCCTTTAGCGAACCTCCGTACGCGATTAGCGAATCTCCGTACACACTTAGCGAATCTTCGTAAACACGTAGCCAATCTCCGTACACGCTTAGTGAATCTCCGTAACCGCTTAGCGAATATCTGTACACGCTTACCCAATTTCCGTATACGCTTACTCAATCTCTGTACACGCTTAGCGAATCTCCGTACACGCTTAGCGAATCTCCGTACAAGCTTAGCGAATCTCCGTACATGCTTAGTGATTCTCCGTACACGCTTAGCGAATCTCCATACGCGCTTAGCGAATCTCCGTCAACACGTAGCAAATCTCCGTACACGCTTAGCGAATCTCCGTAAAAACGTAGCGAATCTCCGTACGCGCTTAGCGAATCCCCTTACGCGCTTAGCGAATCTACGTACACGCTTAGCGAATCTCTGTAAGCGCTTAGCGAATCTCCGTAAACACGTAGCGAATCTCCGTACATGCTTAGCGTATCTCCGTACACGCTTAGCGATTCTACGTAATCACTTTGCGAATCTCTGTACAGGCTTAGCGAAACTCCGTACGCGCACAGCGAATCTCAGTACGCGCTTACCGAATCTCCGTACGCGCTTAGCGAATCTGTGTACACGCGTAGCGAATCTGTGTACACTCATAGCGAATCTGCGTACACGCATAGCGAATCTCTGTACATGTTTAGTGAATATCCGTACATGCTTAACGAATCTCCGTACACACGTAGCGAATCTGCGTGCACGCATAGCGAATCTCCATACACGCTTAGCGAATATCCGTACACGTTTAGTGAATCTCCGTACACGCTTAGCGAATCTCCGTACACGCTTAGCGAATCTTCGTACACGCTTAGTGAATCTCCGTACACGCTTATCAAACATCCATACCCGGTTACCGTATCTCCGTACGCCTTTAGCGAACCTCCGTACGCACTTAGCGAATCTCCGTACACATTTAGCGAATCTCCGTAAACACGTAGCGAATCTCTATACACGCTTAGCGAATCTACGTAACCGTTTAGCGAATCTCCGTACAGGCTTAGCGAATCTCCGTACACGCTTAGCGAATCTCCGTACAGGCTTAGCGAATCTCCGTTAACGCTAAGCGAATTTCTGTACACACATAGCGAATCGCCGTAAACGCGTAGCGAATCTCCGTACACGCTTAGCGAATCTCCGTACACGCTTAGCGAATATCTGTACACGCTTACCCAATTTCCATACACGCTACCCAATTTACGTACACGCTTACTCAATCTCCGTAAACGTATAGCGAATCTCCGTACACGCTTAGCGAATCTTAGTACACGCTTAGCGAATCTCCGTACACGCTTAGCGAATCTCCGTACACGCTTAGCGAGTCTCCGTACACGCTTAGCGAATCTCCGTACAAGCTTAGCGAAACTCCGTACACGCTTAGTGAATCTCCGTACACGCTTAGCGAATCTCCGTACACGCTTAGCGAATCTCCGTACACGCTTAGCGTATCACCGTACACGCTTAGCGAATCTCCATACATGCTTAGCGAATCTACGTACACGCTTAGCGAAACTCCGTACACGCTTAGTGAATCTCCGTACACGCTTAGCGAACCTTCGTACTCGGTTATCGTATCTCCGTACACCTTTAGCGAATTTCCGTACGCGCTTAGCGAATTTCCGTACACGCTTACCAAATCTCCGTAAGCATTTAGCGAATCTGCGTACACGCGTAGCGAATCTGCGTACACGCTTAGCGAATCTCCGTACACGCTTAGCGAATCTCCGTACACGCTTAGCGAGTCTCCGTACACGCTTAGCGAATCTCCGTACACGCTTAGCGAATCTCCATACACGCTTAGCGAATCTCCGTACACGCTTAGCGTATCACCGTACACGCTTAGCGAATCTCCATACATGCTTAGCGAATCTCCGTACACGCTTAGCGAAACTCCGTACACGCTTAGTGAATCTCCATACACGCTTAGCAAACCTTCGTACTCGGTTATCGTATCTCCGTACACCTTTAGCGAATTTCCGTACGCGCTTAGCGAATTTCCGTACACGCTTACCAAATCTCCGTAAGCATTTAGCGAATCTGCGTACACGCGTAGCGAATCTGCGTACACGCGTAGCAAATCTCCGTACACGCTTAACGAATCTCCGTACACGCTTAGCGAATATCTGTACGCGCTTAGCGAACCTCCGTACGCGCTTAGCGAATCTACGTAACCGCTTTGCAAATCTCTGTATAGGCTTAGCGAATCTCCCTACATGCTTAGCGAATCTCCGTATACGCTTAGCGAATCTCCACACACGCTTAGCGAATCTCCATACACGCTTAGCGAATCTCCGTACACGCTTAGCGAATCTACGTAACCGCTTTGCAAATCTCTGTATAGGCTTAGCGAATCTCCCTACATGCTTAGCGAATCTCCGTATACGCTTAGCGAATCTCCACACACGCTTAGCGAATCTCCATACACGCTTAGCGAATCTCCGTACACGCTTAGCGAATCGCCGTAAACGTGTAGCGAATCTCCGTACACGCTTAGCGAATCTCCATACACGCTTAGCGATTTTACGTACACGGTTAGCGAACCTTCGTAACCGGTTACCGTATCTCCGTACGCCTTTAGCGAATCTTCATACGCGCTTAGCGAATTTCCGTACACTCTTAGTGAAACTCCGTACACGCTTAGCGAATCGCCGTAAACGTGTAGCGAATCTCCGAACACGCTTAGCGAATCTCTGTACACGCTTAGCGAACTTCCGTACACGGTTACCGTATCTCCGTACGCCTTTAGAGAATCTCCGTACGCGCTTAGCGAATTTCCGTACACTCTTAGTGAAACTCCGTACACGCTTAGCGAATCTCCGAACACGATTAGCGACTCTACGTACATGCTTAGCGATTCTACGTACACGCTTAGCGAATCTCCGTACACGCTTAGCGAACCTCCGTACCCGGGTACCGAATATCCGTACACCTTTAAGGAATCTCCGTATGCACTTAGCGAATCTGCGTACGCGCATACCGAATCTCCGTACGCGCTTAGCAAATATGCTTATGCGCGTAGCGAATCTGCGTACATGCGTAGCAAATCTCCGTACACGCTTAGCCAATCTCCGTACACGCTTAGCGTATCTCCGTACATGCTTAGCGAATCTCCGTACACGCTTAGCGAATCTCCGAACACGCTTAGCGAACCTCCGTACCCGGTTACCGTATCTCCGTACGGCTTTAGCTAATCTCCTTACGCGCTTAGCGAATTTCCGTACTCGCTTAGCGAATCTCTGTAAACACGTAGCGAATCTCTGTACACGCTTTGCGAATCTCCGTACACGCTAAGCGTATCTCCGTACACGCTTAGCGAATCTCCGTACACGCTTAGCGAATCTCCGTACAGGCTTAGCGAATCTCCGTTCACGCTCAGCTAATCTCCTTACACGCTTAGCGAATCTCTGTACACACTTAGCGAAACTCCGTACACGCTTAGCGAAAATCTGTACATGCTTAGCGAAACTCCGTACACGCTTACCGAATCTCCGTACACTCTTAGCGAATCTCCGTACACTCTTAGCGAAACTCGGTACACGCTTATCAAATCTCCGTACACGATTAGCGACTCTACGTACACGCTTAGCGATTCTATGTACACGCATAGCGAATCTCCGTACATGATTAGCGAATTTCCGTACCCGGGTACCGAATCTCCGTACACCTTTAGCAAATCTCCGTACGCGCTTAGCGAATCTCCGTATGCGCTTAGCGAATCAAAGTACGCGCGTAGCGAATCTACGTACATGCGTAGCGAATCTCCGTACTTGCTTATCGAATCTCCGTACACGCTTAGCGATCCTCTGTACCCGGTTACCGTATCTCCGTACGCCTTTAGCGAATTTCCGTACGCGCTTAGCGAATCTCCGTACACGCTTAGCGAATCTCCGTAAACACGTAGCGTATCTCCATACACGCTTAGCGAATATCTGTACACGCTTAGCGAATCTCCGTACACGCTTACCCAATTTCCGTACACGCTTACCCAATCTCCGTACACGCTTAGCGAATCTCCGTACACGCTTAGCGAATCTCAGTACACGCTTAGCGAATCTCAGTACACGCTTAGCGAATCTCCATACACGCTTAGCGAATCTCCATACACACTTAGCGAATCTCCGTACACGCTTAGCAAACCTCCGTACCCGGTTACCGTATCTCCGTACGCCTTTAGCGAATCTCCGTACGCGCTTAGCGAATCTCTGTACGCGCTTACCGAATCTCCGTACGCATTTAGCGAATCTGCGTACACGCGTAGCGAATCTCCGTACACGCTTAGCGAACCTCAGTACCTGGTTACCATATCTCCGTACGCCTTTAGAGAATTTCCGTACGCGCTTAGCGAATCTCCGTACACGCTTAGCGAATCTCCGTAAACACGTAGCGAATCTCTGTACACGCTTAGCGGATCTCCGTACACGCTTAGCGAATCTCCACACACGCTTAGCGAATCTCCATACAAGATTAGCGAATTTCCGTACACACTTAGTGAATCTCCGTACACGCTTAGTGAATCTCCGTACACGCTTAGCGAATCTCCGTACACGCTTAGCGTATCTCCGTACACGCTTAGCGAATCTCCGTACACGCTTAGCGAATCTCCGTACACGCATAGGGAACCTCCGTACCCGGTTACCGTATCTCCGTACGCCTTTAGAGAATTTCCGTACGCGCTTAGTGAATCTCCGTACACGCTTAGCGAATCTCCGTACACGCTTAGCGTATCTCCGTACACGCTTAGCGGATCTCCGTACACGCTTAGCGAATCTCCACACACGCTTAGCGAATCTCCATACAAGATTAGCGAATTTCCGTACACACTTAGTGAATCTCCGTACACGCTTAGTGAATCTCCGTACACGCTTAGCGAATCTCCGTACACGCTTAGCGTATCTCCGTACACGCTTCCCAATTTCCGTACACGCTTAGCGAATCTCCGTACACGCTTAGCGAATCTCCGTAAACACGTAGCGTATCTCCATACACGCTTAGCGAATATCTGTACACGCTTAGCGAATCTCCGTACACGCTTAGCGAATCTCCGTACACGCTTAGCGAATCTCAGTACACGCTTAGCGAATCTCAGTACACGCTTAGTGAATTTCCATACACGCTTAGCGAATCTCCATACACACTTAGCGAATCTCCGTACACGCTTAGCAAACCTCCGTACCCGGTTACTGTATCTCCGTACGCCTTTAGCGAATCTCCGTACGCGCTTAGCGAATCTCCGTACGCGCTTACCGAATCTCCGTACGCATTTAGCGAATCTGCGTACACGCGTAGCGAATCTCCGTACACGCTTAGCGAACCTCAGTACCTGGTTACCATATCTCCGTACGCCTTTAGAAAATTTCCGTACGCGCTTAGCGAATCTCCGTACACGCTTAGCGGATCTCCGTAAACACGTAGCGAATCTCTGTACACGCTTAGCGGATCTCCGTACACGCTTAGCGAATCTCCACACACGCTTAGCGAATCTCCATACACGCTTAGCGAATCTCCGTACACGCTTAGCGAATCGCCGTAAACGTGTAGCGAATCTCCGTACACGCTTAGCGAATCTCCATACACGCTTAGCGATTTTACGTACACGGTTAGCCAACCTTCGTAACCGGTTACCGTATCTCCGTACGCCTTTAGCGAATCTCCATACGCGCTTAGCGGATCTCCGTACACGCATAGCGAAATTCAGTACTTCACTTAGCGAATCTCCGTACACGCTTAGCGAATCTCTGTACACGCTTAGCGAATCTCCGTACAACCTTAGCGAATCTCCGTACACGCTTAGCGAATCTCCGTACACGCATAGCGAATCTCCGTACATGCTTAGCGAATCTCGGTATACGCTTAGCGAATCTCCGAACACGCATAGTGAATCTCCGTACACGCTTAGCAAATCTCCGTACACGCTTAGCGAACCTCCGTACCCGGTTACAGTATCTCCGTACGCCTTTAGCGATCTCCATACGCGCTTAGCGAATCTCCGTACACGCTTAGCGAATCTCCGTAAACTCGTTGCGTATCTCCGTACACGGTTAGCGAATCTCCGTACACGCTTAGCGAATCTACGTAACCGCTTAGCGTATCTCCGTACACGCTTAGCGTATCTCCGTACACGATTAGCGAATCTCCGTACACGCTTAGCGAATCTCCGTACAAGCTCAGCGAATCTCCGTACACGCTTAGTGATTCTCCGTACACACTTAGCGAATCTCCGTCCACGCTTAGCGTATCACCGTACACGCTTAGCGAATCACCGTACACACTTAGCGAATCTCCGTACACGCTTAGCGAATCTCCGTACAAGCTTAGCGAATCTCCGTACACGCTTAGTGATTCTCCATACACACTTAGCGAATCTCCGTCCACGCTTAGCGTATCACCGTACACGCTTAGCGAATCACCGTACACGCTTAGCGAATCTCCGTACACGCTTAGCGAATCTCCGTACAAGCTTAGCGAATCTCCGTACACGCTTAGTGATTCTCTGTACACGCTTAGCGAATATCCGTCCACGCTTAGCATATCACCGTACACGCTTAGCGAATCTCCGTCCGCGCTTACAGAATCTCCGTACGCATTTAGCGAATCTGCGTACACGCGTAGCGAATCTGCTTACACGCATAGCGAATCTCCGTACACGCTTAGCGAATCTCCGTACGTGCTTAGCGAATCTCCGTACGCGCTTAGCGAATCTCCATACGTGCTTAGCGAATCTCCGTACGCGCTTAGCAAATCTACGTACACGCTTAGCGAATCTACGTACACGCTTAGCAAATCTCTGTACAGGTTTAGCGAATCTAAGTACACGCTTAGCGAATCTCCGAACACGCTTAGCGAATCTCCTTACACGCTTAGCAAATCTCCGTACACGCTTAGCGAATCTCCGTACACGCTTAGCGAATCTCCGTACACGCTTAGGGAACCTCCGTACACGCTTAGTGTATCTCCGTACACGCTTAGAGAATCCCTGTACACGCTTAGTGAATCTCCGTACACGCTAAGCGAACCTCCGTACCCGGTTACCGTATCTCCGTACGCCTTTAGCGAATCTCCGTACGCGCTTAGCAAATCTCTGTTCACGCTTAGCGAATCTCAGTACTTCGCTTAGCGAATCTCCGTACACGCTCAGCGAATCTCCGTACACGCTTAGCGAATCTCTGTACACGCTTAGCGAACTTCCATACACGGTCACCGTATCTCCGTACGCCTTTAGAGAATCTCCGTACGCGTTTAGCGAATTTCTGTACACTTTTAGTGAAACTCCGTACTCGCTTAGCGAATCTCCGAACACGATTAGCGACTCTACGTACATGCTTAGCGATTCTACGTACACGCTTAGCGAATCTCCGTACACGCCTAGCGAACCTCCGTACCCGGGTACCGAATATCCGTACACCTTTAAGGAATCTCCGTATGCACTTAGCGAATCTGCGTATGCGCATACTGAATCACCGTACGCGCTTAGCAAATATGCTTACGCGCGTAGCGAATCTGCGTACATGCGTAGCAAATCTCCGTACACGCTTAGCCAATCTCCGTACACGCTTAGCGTATCTCCGTACACGCTTAGCGAATCTCCGTACACGCTTAGCGAATCTCCGAACACGCTTAGCGAACCTCCGTACCCGGTTACCGTATCTCCGTACGGCTTTAGCGAATCTCCTTACGCGCTTAGCGAATTTCCGTACTCGCTTAGCGAATCTCTGTAAACACGTAGCGAATCTCTGTACACGCTTTGCGAATCTCTGTACACGCTTAGCGTATCTCCGTACACGCTTAGTGAATCTCCGTACACGCTTAGCGAATCTCCGTACAGGCTTAGCGAATCTCCGTACACGCTTAGCTAATCTCCTTACACGCTTAGCGAATCTCCGTACACTCTTAGCGAATCTCCGTACACTCTTAGCATAACTCGGTACACGCTTATCAAATCTCCGTACACGATTAGCGACTCTACGTACACGCATAGCGATTCTATGTACACGCGTAGCGAATCTCCGTACATGCTTAGCGAATTTCCGTACCCGGGTACCGAATCTCCATACACCTTTAGCAAATCTCCGTACGCGCTTAGCGAATCTCCGTATGCGCTTAGCGAATCAACGTACGCGCGTTGCGAATCTACGTACATGCGTAGCGAATCTCCGTACTTGCTTATCGAATCTCCGTACACACTTAGCGATCCTCTGTACCCGGTTACCGTATCTCCGTACGCCTTTAGCGAATTTCCGTACGCGCTTAGCGAATCTCCGTACACGCTTAGCGAATCTCCGTAAACACGTAGCGTATCTCCATACACGCTTAGCGAATATCTGTACACGCTTAGCGAATCTCCGTACACGCTTACCCAATTTCCATACACGCTTACCCAATCTCCGTACACGCTTAGCGAATCTCCGTACATGCTTAGCGAATCTCAGTACACGCTTAGCGAATCTCAGTACACGCTTAGCGAATCTCCATACACACTTAGCAAACCTCCGTACCCTGTTACCGTATCTCCATACGCCTTTAGCGAATCTCCGTATGCCTTTAGCGAATCTCCGTACGCGCTTAGCGAATCTCCGTACGCGCTTACCGAATCTCCGTACGCATTTAGCGAATCTGCGTACACGCGTAGCGAATCTCCGTACACGCTTAGCGAACCTCAGTACCTGGTTACCGTATCTCCATACGCCTTTAGCGAATTTCCGTAAGCGCTTAGCGAATCTCCGTACACGCTTAGTGAATCTCCGTAAACACGTAGCGAATCTCTGTACACGCTTAGCGAATCTCCGTACACGCTTAGAGAATCTACGTAACCGCTTAGCGAATCTCTGTACAGGCTTAGCGAATCTCCATACACGCTTAGCGAATCGCCGTATACGCTTACCGAATCTCCGTACACGCTTAGCAAACCTCTGTACATGCTTATTGATCTCTGTACCCGCTTAGCGAATCTGCGTACACGCTTAGCGAATCGCCGTTAACGTGTAGCGAATCTCCGTACACGCTTAGCGATTCTACGTACATGCTTAGCGATTCTCCGTACACACTTAGCGAATCTCCGTACACGCTTAGCGAATCTCCGTACACGCTTAGAGAATCTCCGAACACGCTTAGCGAATCTCCGTACACGCTTAGCGATTCTACGTACACGCTTAGCGATTCTACATACACGCTTAGCGAATCTCTGTACACGCTTAGCAAACCTCCATACCCGGTTACCGAATCTCAGTACGCCTTTAGCGAATCTCCGTAGGCGCTCAGTGAATCTCAGTACGCATTTACCAAATATCCGTACGCGCTTAGCGAATCTGCGTACACGCGTAGCGAATCTGCGTACACGCATAGCGAATCTCCGTACACGCTTAGCGAATCTCCGTACACGCTTACAGTTTCTCCAGACACGCTTAGCGAATCTCCGTACACGCTTAGCGAATATCCGTACACACTTAGCGAATCACCGTACACGCTTAGCATACATCCGTACCCGGTTACCGTATCTCCGTACGCCTTTAGCGAACCTCCGTACGCGATTAGCGAATCTCCGTACACACTTAGCGAATCTTCGTAAACACGTAGCCAATCTCCGTACACGCTTAGTGAATCTCCGTAACCGCTTAGCGAATATCTGTACACGCTTACCCAATTTCCGTATACGCTTACTCAATCTCTGTACACGCTTAGCGAATCTCCGTACACGCTTAGCGAATCTCCGTACAAGCTTAGCGAATCTCCATACATGCTTAGTGATTCTCCGTACACGCTTAGCGAATCTCCATACACGCTTAGCGTATCACCGTACACGCTTAGCGAATCTCCGTACACGCTTAGCGAATCTCCGTACACACTTAGCGAATCTCCGTACACGCTTAGCGAACCTCCGTAACCGGTTACCGTATCTCCGTACACCTTTAGCGAATTTCTGTACGCGCTTATCGAATCTCCGTACGCGCTTACCGAATCTCCGTACGCATTTGGCGAATCTGCGTACACGCGTAGCGAATCTGCTTACACGTGTAGCGAATCTCCATACACGCTTAGCGAATCTCCGTAAACACTTAGTGAATCTCCGTACACGCTTAGCGAATCTCCGTACACGCTTAACGAATCTCCGTACACGCTTAGCGAATATCCGTACACGCTTACCGAAACTCCGTACACGCTTAATGAATTTCTGTACACGCTTAGCGAATCGCCCCAAACATGTGGCGAATCTCCGTACACGCTTAGCGAATCTACTTACACGCTTAGCAAATCTCTGTACACGCTTAGCGAATCTCCGTACACGCTTAGCGATTCTCCGTACACGCTTAGGGAATCTCGATACACGCTTAGTGTATTTCCGTACACGATAACGAATCTCCGTACACGCTTAGCGTATCTCCGTACACGCTTAGCGAACCTCCATACCCAGTTACCGTATCTCCGTACGCCTTTAGCGAATCTCCGTACGCGCTTACCAATTCTCCGTATGAACTCAGCGAATCTGTGTACACGCGTTGCGAATCTGCGTACACGCGTAGCGAATCTCCGTACGCGCTTAGCGAATTTCAGTACTCGCTTAGCGAATCTCCATAAACACGTAGTGAATCTCTATACACGCTTAGTGAATCTTCGTACACGCTTAGCGTATCTCCGTACACGCTTAGCAAATCTCCGTACTCGCTTAGCGAATCTCCGTACAGGCTTAGCGAATCTCCGTACACGCTTAGAGAATCTCCGTACACGCTTAGCGAATCTCCGTACACGCTTAGCGAATCTCTGTACACGCTTAGCGAATCTCCGTACACGCTTAGCGAAACGCCGTACACGCTTAGCGAAACTCCGTATACGCTTACCGAATCTCCGTACACTCTTAGCGAATCTTCGTACACTCTTAGCCACTCTCTGTACACTCTTATCGAAAATCCGTACACGCTTAGCGAATCTCCGTACACGATTAGCGACTCTACGTACACGCTTAGCGATTCTACGTACACTCTTAGCGAATCTCCGTACACGCCTAGCGAACTTCCGTACCTGGGTACCGAATATCCGTACACCTTTAGCGAATCTCCGTACGCGCTTAGCGAATTTCCGTACGCGCTTACCAAATCTCCGTATGCGCTTAGCGAATCTGCGTACGCGCGTAGCGAATCTGCGTACATGCGTAGCGAATCTCCGTACACGCTTAGCGAATCTACGTACACGCTTAGCGCGGTTACCGTTTACCGTATCTCCGTACGCCCTTAGCGAATTTCCGTATGTGCTTAGCGAATCTCAGTACACGCTTAGCGGATCTCCGTAAACACGTAGCAAAACTCTGTACACGTTTAGCGAATATCCGTACACGCTTAGCGAATCGCCGTACACGCTTACCCAATTTCCGTACACGCTTACCCAATCTCTGAACATAATTAGCGAATCTCCGTACACGCTTAGCGAATCTCGGTACACGCTAAGCGAATCTCAGAACACGCTTAGCGAATCTCCGTACACGCTTAGCGAATCTCCGTACACGTTAACTAATCTCCGTACAAGCTTAGGGAATCTCCGTACACGCTTAGCGAATTACCGTACACGCATAGCAAATCACCGTACACGCTTAGCAAATCTCCGTACATGCTTAGCGAACCTTCGTACCCGGTTACCGTCTCTCCGTACACCTTTAGCGAATCTCCATACGCGCTTAGCGAATCTCCGTATGCACTTACCGAATCTCCGTACGCATTTAGCGAATCTGCGTACACGCGTAGCAAATCTGCGTACACACGTAGCCAATCTCCATACACGCATAGCGAATCTCCATACACGCTTAGCGAATTTCCGTACACGTTTAGTGAATCTCCGTACACGCTTAGCGAATCTCCGTACACGCTTAGCGAATCTTCGTACACGCTTAGTGAATCTCCGTACACGCTTATCAAACATCCATACCCGGTTACCGTATCTCCGTACGCCTTTAGCGAACCTCCGTACGCACTTAGCGAATCTCCGTACACACTTAGCGAATCTCCGTAAACACGTAGCGAATCTCCATACACGCTTAGCGAATCTACGTAACCGCTTAGCGAATCTCCGTACAGGCTTAGCGAATCTCCGTACACGCTTAGCGAATCTCCGTACAGGCTTAGCGTATCTCCGTTAACGCTAAGCGAATTTCTGTACACACTTAGTGAATCGCCGTAAACGCGTAGCGAATCTCCGTACACGCTTAGCGAATCTCCGTACACGCTTAGCGAATATCTGTACACGCTTACCCAATTTCCATACACGCTACCCAATTTACGTACACGCTTACTCAATCTCCGTAAACGTATAGCGAATCTCCGTACACGCTTAGCGAATCTCAGTACACGCTTAGCGAATCTCCGTACACGCTTAGTGAATCTCCGTACACGCTTAGCGAGTCTCCGTACACGCTTAGCGAATCTCCGTACACGCTTAGCGAAATTCCGTACACGCTTAGCGAATCTCCGTACACACTTAGCGAACCTTTGTAATCGGTTACCGTATCTCCGTACACCTTTAGCGAATTTCCGTACGCGCTTAGCGAATCTCCGTACGCGCTTACCAAATCTCCGTACGCATTTAGCGAATCTGCGTACACGCGTAGCGAATCTGCGTACACGCGTAGCAAATCTCCGTACACGCTTAACGAATCTCCGTACGCGCTTAGCGAATATCCGTACGCGCTTAACGAACCTCCGTACGCGCTTAGCGAATCTACGTACGCGCTTAGCGAACGTCCGCACGCGCTTAGCGAATCTCCGTAACACGTAGCGAATCTCCGTACACGCTTAGCGAATCTCCGTACACGCTTAGCGAATCTACGTAACCGCTTTGCAAATCTCTGTATAGGCTTAGCGAATCTCCTTACATGCTTAGCGAATCTCCGTACACGCTTAGCGAATCTCGACACTCTTAGCGAATCTCCATACACGCTTAGCGAATCTCCGTACAAGCTTAGCGAATCGCCGTAAACGTGTAGCGAATCTCCGTACACGCTTAGCGAATCTCCATACATGCTTAGCGATTTTACGTACACGGTTAGCGAACCTTCGTAACCGGTTACCGTATCTCCGTACGCCTTTAGCGAATCTCCATACGCGCTTAGCGGATCTCCGTACACGCTTAGCGAAATTCAGTACTTCGCTTAGCGAATCTCCGTACACGCTTAGCGAATCTCCGTACACGCTTAGCGAATCTCCGTACAACCTTAGCGAATCTCCGTACACGCTTAGCGAATCTCCGTACACGCATAGCGAATCTCCGTACATGCTTAGCGAATCTCGGTATACGCTTAGCGAATCTCCGAACACGCTTAGTGAATCTCCGTACACGCTTAGCAAATCTCCGTACACGCTTAGCGAACCTCCGTACCCGGTTACAGTATCTCCGTACGCCTTTAGCGATCTCCATACGCGCTTAGCGAATCTCCGTACACGCTTAGCGAATCTCCGTAAACTCGTAGCGTATCTCCGTACACGGTTAGCGAATCTCCGTACACGCTTAGCGAATCTACGTAACCGCTTAGCGAATCTCCGTACACGCTTAGTGAATCTTCGTACACGCTTAGCGTATCTCCGTACACGCTTAGCAAATCTCCGTCCACGCTTAGCGTATCACCGTACATGCTTAGCGAATCTCCGTACACGCTTAGCGAATCTCCGTACACGCTTAGCGAATCTCCGTACAAGCTTAGCGAATCTCAGTACACGCTTAGTGATTCTCCGTACACACTTAGCGAATCTCCGTCCACGCTTAGCATATCACCGTACACGCTTAGCGAATCTCCGTCCGCGCTTACAGAATCTCCGTACGCATTTAGCGAATCTGCGTACACGCGTAGCGAATCTGCTTACACGCATAGCGAATCTCCGTACACGCTTAGCGAATCTCCGTACGTGCTTAGCGAATCTCCGTACGCGCTTAGCGAATCTCCTTACACGCATAGCAAATCTCCGTACACGCTTAGCGAATCTCCGTACACGCTTAGCGAATCTCCGTACACGCTTAGGGAACCTCCGTACACGCTTAGTGTATCTCCGTACACGCTTAGAGAATCCCTGTACACGCTTAGTGAATCTCCGTACACGCTTAGCGAACCTCCGTACCCGGTTACCGTATCTCCGTATGCCTTTAGCGAATCTCCGTACGCGCTTAGCGAATCTCTGTACACGCTTAGCGAATCTCAGTACTTCGCTTAGCGAATCTCCGTACACGCTCAGCGAATCTCCGTACACGCTTAGCGAATCTCTGTACACGCTTAGCGAACTTCCGTACACGGTCACCGTATCTCCGTACGCCTTTAGAGAATCTCCGTACGCGTTTAGCGAATTTCCGTACACTCTTAGTGAAACTCCGTACTCGCTTAGCGAATCTCCGAACACGATTAGCGACTCTACGTACATGCTTAGCGATTCTACGTACACGCTTAGCGAATCTCCGTACACGCTTAGCGAACCTCCGTACCCGGGTACCGAATATCCGTACACCTTTAAGGAATCTCCGTATGCACTTAGCGAATCTGCGTATGCGCATACTGAATCACCATACGCGCTTAGCAAATATGCTTACGCGCGTAGCGAATCTGCGTACATGCGTAGCAAATCTCCGTACACGCTTAGCCAATCTCCGTACACGCTTAGCGTATCTCCGTACACGCTTAGCGAATCTCCGTATACGCTTAGCGAATCTCCGAACACGCTTAGCGAACCTCCGTACCCGGTTACCGTATCTTCGTACGGCTTTAGCGAATCTCCTTACGCGCTTAGCGAATTTCCGTACTCGCTTAGCGAATCTCTGTAAACACGTAGTGAATCTCTCTACACGCTTTGCGAATCTCTGTACACGCTTAGCGTATCTCCGTACACGCTTAGCGAATCTCCGTACACGCTTAGCGAATCTCCGTACCGGCTTAGCGAATCTCCGTACACGCTTAGCTAATCTCCTTACACGCTTAGCGAATCTCCGTACACACTTAGCGAAACTCCGTACACGCTTAGCGAAAATCTGTACACGCTTAGCGAAACTGCGTACACGCTTACCGAATCTCCGTACACTCTTAGCGAATCTCCGTACACTCTTAGCGAAACTCGGTACACGCTTATCAAATCTCCGTACACGATTAGCGACTCTACGTACACGCATAGCGATTCTATGTACACGCGTAGCGAATCTCCGTACATGCTTAGCGAATTTCCGTACCCGGGTACCGAATCTCCATACACCTTTAGCAAATCTCCGTACGCGCTTAACGAATCTCCGTATGCGCTTAACGAATCAACGTACGCGCGTAGCGAATCTACGTACATGCGTAGCGAATCTCCGTACTTGCTTATCGAATCTCCGTACACACTTAGCGATCCTCTGTACCCAGTTACCGTATCTCTGTACGCCTTTAGGGAATTTCCGTACGCGCTTAGCGAATCTCCGTACACGCTTAGCGAATCTCCGTAAACACGTAGCGTATCTCCATACACGCTTAGCGAATATCTGTACACGCTTAGCGAATCTCCGTACACGCTTACCCAATTTCCGTACACGCTTACCCAATCTCCGTACACGCTTAGCGAATCTCCGTACATGCTTAGCGAATCTCAGTACACGCTTAGCGAATCTCAGTACACGCTTAGCGAATCTCCATACACGCTTAGCGAATCTCCATACACACTTAGCGAATCTCCGTACACGCTTAGCTAACCTCCGTACCCAGTTACCGTATCTCCGTACAACTTTAGCGAATCTCCGTACGCGCTTAGCGAATCTCCGTACGCGCTTACCGAATCTCCGTACGCATTTAGCGAATCTGCGTACACGCGTAGCGAATCTCCGTACACGCTTAGCGAACCTCAGTACCTGGTTACCGTATCTCTGTACGCCTTTAGCGAATTTCCGTACGCGCTTAGCGAATCTCCGTACACGCTTAGCGAATCTCCGTAAACACGTAGCGAATCTCTGTACACGCTTAGCGAATCTCCGTACACGCTTAGAGAATCTACGTAACCGCTTAGCGAATCTCTGTACAGGCTTAGCGAATCTCCATACACGCTTAGCGAATCGCCGTATACGCTTACCGAATCTCCGTACACGCTTAGCAAACCTCCGTACATGCTTAGTGATCTCTGTTTCCGCTTAGCGAATCTGCGTACACGCTTAGCGAATCGAGTTTACGTGTAGCGAATCTCCGTACACGCTTAGCGATTCTACGTACATGCTATGCGATTCTCCGTACACACTTAGCGAATCTCCGTACACGCTTAGCGAATCTCCGTACACGCTTAGAGAATCTCCGAACACGCTTAGCGAATCTCCGTACACGCTTAGAGAGTCTCCGAACACGCTTAGCGAATCTCCGTACACGCTTAGCGAATCTCCGTACACGCTTCGCGATTCTACGTACACGCTTAGCGATTCTACATACACGCTTAGCGAATCTCTGTACACGCTTAGCAAACCTCCATACCCGGTTACCGAATCTCAGTACGCCTTTAGCGAATCTCCGTAGGCGCTCAGTGAATCTCAGTACGCATTTACCGAATATCCGTACGCGCTTAGCGAATCTGCGTACACGCGTAGCGAATCTGCGTACACGCATAGCGAATCTCCGTACACGCTTAGCGAATCTCCGTACACGCTTACAGTTTCTCCAGACACGCTTAGCGAATCTCCGTACACGCTTAGCGAATATCCGTACACACTTAGCGAATCACCGTACACGCTTAGCATACATCCGTACCCGGTTACCGTATCTCCGTACGCCTTTAGCGAACCTCCGTACGCAATTAGCGAATCTCCGTACACACTTAGCGAATCTTCGTAAACACGTAGCCAATCTCCGTACACGCTTAGTGAATCTCCGTAACCGCTTAGCGAATATCTGTACACGCTTACCCAATTTCCGTATACGCTTACTCAATCTCTGTACACGCTTAGCGAATCTCCGTACACGCTTAGCGAATCTCCGTACAAGCTTAGCGAATCTCCGTACAAGCTTAGTGATTCTCCGTACACGCTTAGCGAATCTCCATACACGCTTAGCGTATCACCGTACACGCTTAGCGAATCTCCGTACACGCTTAGCGAATCTCCGTACACACTTAGCGAATCTCCGTACACGCTTAGCGAACCTCCGTAACCGGTTACCGTATCTCCGTACACCTTTAGCGAATTTCTGTACGCGCTTATCGAATCTACGTACGCGCTTACCGAATCTCCGTACGCATTTGGTGAATCTGCGTACACACGTAACGAATCTGCTTACACGTGTAGCGAATCTCCATACACGCTTAGCGAATCTCCGTAAACACTTAGTGAATCTCGGTACACGTTTAGCGAATCTCCGTACACGCTTAACGAATCTCCGTACCCGCTTAGCGAATATCCGTACACGCTTACCGAAACTCCGTACACGCTTAGCGAATTTCCGTACACGCTTAGCGAATCGCCGTAAACATGTGGCGAATCTCCGTACACGCTTAGCGAATCTACGTACACGCTTAGCAAATCTCCGTACACGCTTAGCGAATCTCCGTACACGCTTAGCGAATCTCCGTACACGCTTAGGGAATCTCGATACACGCTTAGTGTATTTCCGTACACGATAACGAATCTCCGTACACGCTTAGCGCATCTCCGTACACGCTTAGCGAAACGCCGTACACGCATAGCAAATCACCGTACACGCTTAGCAAATCTCCGTACATGCTTAGCGAACCTTCGTACCCGGTTACCGTATCTCCGTACACCTTTAGCGAATCTCCGTACGCGCTTAGCGAATCTCCGTACGCGCTTACCGAATCTCCGTACGCATTTAGCGAATCTGCGTACACGCGTAGCAAATCTGCATACACACGTAGCCAATCTCCATACACGCTTAGCGAATCTCCGTACGCGCTTAGCGAATCTCCGTACGCGCTTAGCGTATCTCCGTACGCGCTTAGCGAATCTACGTATGCGCTTAGCGAATCTACGTACGCGCTTAGCGAATCTCCGTCAACACGTAGCGAATCTCCGTACACGCTTAGCGAATCTCCGTAAAAACGTAGCGAATCTCCGTACGCGCTTAGCGAATCCCCTTACGCGCTTAGCGAATCTATGTACACGCTTAGCGAATCTCTGTAAGCGCTTAGCGAATCTCCGTAAACACGTAGCGAATCTCCGTACATGCTTAGCGTATCTCCGTACACGCTTAGCGATTCTACGTAATCACTTTGCGAATCTCTGTACAGGCTTAGCGAAACTCCGTACGCGCTCAGCGAATCTCAGTACGCGCTTACCGAATCTCCGTACGCGCTTAGCGAATCTGCGTACACGCGTAGCGAATCTGTGTACACTCATAGCGAATCTGCGTACACGCATAGCGAATCTCTGTACATGTTTAGTGAATATCCGTACACGCTTAACAAATCTCCGTACACACGTAGCGAATCTGCGTACAGGCTTAGCGAATCTCCGTACACGCTTAGCGAATTTCCGTACACGTTTAGTGAATCTCCGTACACGCTTAGCGAATCTCCGTACACGCTTAGCGAATCTTCGTACACGCTTAGTGAATCTCCGTACACGCTTATCAAACATCCATACCCGGTTACCGTATCTCCGTACGCCTTTAGCGAATCTCCGTACGCACTTAGCGAATCTCCGTACACACTTAGCGAATCTCCGTAAACACGTAGCGAATCTCTATACACGCTTAGCGAATCTACGTAACCGCTTAGCGAATCTCCATACAGGCTTAGCGAATCTCCGTACACGCTTAGCGAATCTCCGTACAGGCTTAGCGAATCTCCGTTAACGCTAAGCGAATTTCTGTACACACATAGCGAATCGCCGTAAACGCGTAGCGAATCTCTGTACACGCTTAGCGAACTTCCGTACACGGTCACCGTATCTCCGTACGCCTTTAGAGAATCTCCGTACGCGTTTAGCGAATTTCCGTACACTCTTAGTGAAACTCCGTACTCGCTTAGCGAATCTCCGAACACGATTAGCGACTCTACGTACATGCTAAGCGATTCTACGTACACGCTTAGCGAATCTCCGTACACGCTTAGCGAACCTCCGTACCCGGGTACCGAATATCCGTACACCTTTAAGGAATCTCCGTATGCACTTAGCGAATCTGCGTATGCGCATACTGAATCACCATACGCGCTTAGCAAATATGCTTACGCGCGTAGCGAATCTGCGTACATGCGTAGCAAATCTCCGTACACGCTTAGCCAATCTCCGTACACGCTTAGCGTATCTCCGTACACGCTTAGCGAATCTCCGTATACGCTTAGCGAATCTCCGAACACGCTTAGCGAACCTCCGTACCCGGTTACCGTATCTTCGTACGGCTTTAGCGAATCTCCTTACGCGCTTAGCGAATTTCCGTACTCGCTTGGCGAATCTCTGTAAACACGTAGTGAATCTCTCTACACGCTTTGCGAATCTCTGTACACGCTTAGCGTATCTCCGTACACGCTTAGCGAATCTCCGTACACGCTTAGCGAATCTCCGTACCGGCTTAGCGAATCTCCGTACACGCTTAGCTAATCTCCTTACACGCTTAGCGAATCTCCGTACACACTTAGCGAAACTCCGTACACGCTTAGCGAAAATCTGTACACGCTTAGCGAAACTGCGTACACGCTTACCGAATCTCCGTACACTCTTAGCGAATCTCCGTACACTCTTAGCGAAACTCGGTACACGCTTATCAAATCTCCGTACACGATTAGCGACTCTACGTACACGCATAGCGATTCTATGTACACGCGTAGCGAATCTCCGTACATGCTTAGCGAATTTCCGTACCCGGGTACCGAATCTCCATACACCTTTAGCAAATCTCCGTACGCGCTTAACGAATCTCCGTATGCGCTTAACGAATCAACGTACGCGCGTAGCGAATCTACGTACATGCGTAGCGAATCTCCGTACTTGCTTATCGAATCTCCGTACACACTTAGCGATCCTCTGTACCCAGTTACCGTATCTCTGTACGCCTTTAGGGAATTTCCGTACGCGCTTAGCGAATCTCCGTACACGCTTAGCGAATCTCCGTAAACACGTAGCGTATCTCCATACACGCTTAGCGAATATCTGTACACGCTTAGCGAATCTCCGTACACGCTTACCCAATTTCCGTACACGCTTACCCAATCTCCGTACACGCTTAGCGAATCTCCGTACATGCTTAGCGAATCTCAGTACACGCTTAGCGAATCTCAGTACACGCTTAGCGAATCTCCATACACGCTTAGCGAATCTCCATACACACTTAGCGAATCTCCGTACACGCTTAGCTAACCTCCGTACCCAGTTACCGTATCTCCGTACAACTTTAGCGAATCTCCGTACGCGCTTAGCGAATCTCCGTACGCGCTTACCGAATCTCCGTACGCATTTAGCGAATCTGCGTACACGCGTAGCGAATCTCCGTACACGCTTAGCGAACCTCAGTACCTGGTTACCGTATCTCTGTACGCCTTTAGCGAATTTCCGTACGCGCTTAGCGAATCTCCGTACACGCTTAGCGAATCTCCGTAAACACGTAGCGAATCTCTGTACACGCTTAGCGAATCTCCGTACACGCTTAGAGAATCTACGTAACCGCTTAGCGAATCTCTGTACAGGCTTAGCGAATCTCCATACACGCTTAGCGAATCGCCGTATACGCTTACCGAATCTCCGTACACGCTTAGCAAACCTCCGTACATGCTTAGTGATCTCTGTTTCCGCTTAGCGAATCTGCGTACACGCTTAGCGAATCGAGTTTACGTGTAGCGAATCTCCGTACACGCTTAGCGATTCTACGTACATGCTATGCGATTCTCCGTACACACTTAGCGAATCTCCGTACACGCTTAGCGAATCTCCGTACACGCTTAGAGAATCTCCGAACACGCTTAGCGAATCTCCGTACACGCTTAGAGAGTCTCCGAACACGCTTAGCGAATCTCCGTACACGCTTAGCGAATCTCCGTACACGCTTCGCGATTCTACGTACACGCTTAGCGATTCTACATACACGCTTAGCGAATCTCTGTACACGCTTAGCAAACCTCCATACCCGGTTACCGAATCTCAGTACGCCTTTAGCGAATCTCCGTAGGCGCTCAGTGAATCTCAGTACGCATTTACCGAATATCCGTACGCGCTTAGCGAATCTGCGTACACGCGTAGCGAATCTGCGTACACGCATAGCGAATCTCCGTACACGCTTAGCGAATCTCCGTACACGCTTACAGTTTCTCCAGACACGCTTAGCGAATCTCCGTACACGCTTAGCGAATATCCGTACACACTTAGCGAATCACCGTACACGCTTAGCATACATCCGTACCCGGTTACCGTATCTCCGTACGCCTTTAGCGAACCTCCGTACGCAATTAGCGAATCTCCGTACACACTTAGCGAATCTTCGTAAACACGTAGCCAATCTCCGTACACGCTTAGTGAATCTCCGTAACCGCTTAGCGAATATCTGTACACGCTTACCCAATTTCCGTATACGCTTACTCAATCTCTGTACACGCTTAGCGAATCTCCGTACACGCTTAGCGAATCTCCGTACAAGCTTAGCGAATCTCCGTACAAGCTTAGTGATTCTCCGTACACGCTTAGCGAATCTCCATACACGCTTAGCGTATCACCGTACACGCTTAGCGAATCTCCGTACACGCTTAGCGAATCTCCGTACACACTTAGCGAATCTCCGTACACGCTTAGCGAACCTCCGTAACCGGTTACCGTATCTCCGTACACCTTTAGCGAATTTCTGTACGCGCTTATCGAATCTACGTACGCGCTTACCGAATCTCCGTACGCATTTGGTGAATCTGCGTACACACGTAACGAATCTGCTTACACGTGTAGCGAATCTCCATACACGCTTAGCGAATCTCCGTAAACACTTAGTGAATCTCGGTACACGTTTAGCGAATCTCCGTACACGCTTAACGAATCTCCGTACCCGCTTAGCGAATATCCGTACACGCTTACCGAAACTCCGTACACGCTTAGCGAATTTCCGTACACGCTTAGCGAATCGCCGTAAACATGTGGCGAATCTCCGTACACGCTTAGCGAATCTACGTACACGCTTAGCAAATCTCCGTACACGCTTAGCGAATCTCCGTACACGCTTAGCGAATCTCCGTACACGCTTAGGGAATCTCGATACACGCTTAGTGTATTTCCGTACACGATAACGAATCTCCGTACACGCTTAGCGCATCTCCGTACACGCTTAGCGAAACGCCGTACACGCATAGCAAATCACCGTACACGCTTAGCAAATCTCCGTACATGCTTAGCGAACCTTCGTACCCGGTTACCGTATCTCCGTACACCTTTAGCGAATCTCCGTACGCGCTTAGCGAATCTCCGTACGCGCTTACCGAATCTCCGTACGCATTTAGCGAATCTGCGTACACGCGTAGCAAATCTGCATACACACGTAGCCAATCTCCATACACGCTTAGCGAATCTCCGTACGCGCTTAGCGAATCTCCGTACGCGCTTAGCGTATCTCCGTACGCGCTTAGCGAATCTACGTATGCGCTTAGCGAATCTACGTACGCGCTTAGCGAATCTCCGTCAACACGTAGCGAATCTCCGTACACGCTTAGCGAATCTCCGTAAAAACGTAGCGAATCTCCGTACGCGCTTAGCGAATCCCCTTACGCGCTTAGCGAATCTATGTACACGCTTAGCGAATCTCTGTAAGCGCTTAGCGAATCTCCGTAAACACGTAGCGAATCTCCGTACATGCTTAGCGTATCTCCGTACACGCTTAGCGATTCTACGTAATCACTTTGCGAATCTCTGTACAGGCTTAGCGAAACTCCGTACGCGCTCAGCGAATCTCAGTACGCGCTTACCGAATCTCCGTACGCGCTTAGCGAATCTGCGTACACGCGTAGCGAATCTGTGTACACTCATAGCGAATCTGCGTACACGCATAGCGAATCTCTGTACATGTTTAGTGAATATCCGTACACGCTTAACAAATCTCCGTACACACGTAGCGAATCTGCGTACAGGCTTAGCGAATCTCCGTACACGCTTAGCGAATTTCCGTACACGTTTAGTGAATCTCCGTACACGCTTAGCGAATCTCCGTACACGCTTAGCGAATCTTCGTACACGCTTAGTGAATCTCCGTACACGCTTATCAAACATCCATACCCGGTTACCGTATCTCCGTACGCCTTTAGCGAATCTCCGTACGCACTTAGCGAATCTCCGTACACACTTAGCGAATCTCCGTAAACACGTAGCGAATCTCTATACACGCTTAGCGAATCTACGTAACCGCTTAGCGAATCTCCATACAGGCTTAGCGAATCTCCGTACACGCTTAGCGAATCTCCGTACAGGCTTAGCGAATCTCCGTTAACGCTAAGCGAATTTCTGTACACACATAGCGAATCGCCGTAAACGCGTAGCGAATCTCCGTATACGCTTAGCGAATCTCCGTACACGCTTAGCGAATATCTGTACACGCTTACCCAATTTCCATACACGCTACCCAATTTACGTACACGCTTACTCAATCTCCGTAAACGTATAGCGAATCTCCGTACACGCTTAGTGAATCTCAGTACACGCTTAGCGAATCTCCGTACACGCTTAGCGAATCTCCGTACACGCTTAGCGAGTCTCCGTACACGCTTAGCGAATCTCCGTACAAGCTTAGCGAAACTCCGTACACGCTTAGTGAATCTCCGTACACGCTTAGCGAATCTCCGTACACGCTTAGCGAATCTCCGTACACACTTAGCGAATCTCCGTACACGCTTAGCGTATCACCGTACACGCTTAGCGAATCTCCGTACCCGCTTAGCGAATCTCCGTACAGGCTTAGCGAATCTCCGTACAAGCTTAGCGAATCTCCGTACACGCTTAACGAATCTCCGTACACGCTTAGCGAATCTCCGTACACGCTTAGCGAATCTCCGTACACGCTTAGCGAATCTCCGTACACGCTTAGCGAATCTCCGTACAGGCTTAGCGAATCTCCGTACAAGCTTAGCGAATCTCCGTACACGCTTAGCGAATCTCCGTACACGCTTAGCGAAACTCCGTACACGCTTATCGAAAATCTGTACACGCTTAGCGAAACTCCGTACACGCTTACCGAATCTCCGTACACTCTTAGCGAATCTCCGTACACGCTTAGCGAATATCCGTACACGCTTAGCGAATATCCGTACACGCTTACCGTAACTCCGTACACGCATAGCGAATATCCGTACACGCTTAGCGAATCTCCGTACACGCTTAGCGAAACTCAGTACACGCTTAACGAATCTCCGTACACGCTTCCCAATTTCCGTACATGCTTAGCGAATCTCCGTACATGCTTAGCGAATCTCCGTACACGCTTAGCGAAACTCAGTACACGCTTAGCGAATCTCCGTACACGCTTAGCGAATCTCCGTACACGCTTAGCGAATCTCCGTACACACTTAGCGAATCTCCGTACACGCTTAGCGAATCTCCGTACAAGCTTAGGGAATCTCCGTACACGCTTAGCGAATCTCCGTAAAAGCTTAGGGGACCTCCGTAAACCGTTAGCGAATCTCCGTACATGCTTAGAGAACCTCCGTACCCGGTTACCGTATCTCCGTATGCCTTTAGCGAATCTCCATATGCGCTATGTGCTTAGCGAATTACCGTACGCGCTTACCGAATCTCAGTACGCATTTAGCGAATCTGCGTACATGCGTAGCGAATCTGCATACACGCGTAGCGAATCTCCATATACGCTTAGCGAATCTCCGTACACGCTTAGCGAATCTCCGTACACGCTTAGCAAATCTCCGTACTCGCTTAGCGAATCTCCGTACGCGCTTAGCGAATCTCCGTACGCGCTTAGCGAATCTCCGTAAACACGTAGCGATTCCCTGTACACGCTTAGCGAATCTCGGTACACGCTTAGCGGATCTCTGTACAGGCTTAGCGAAACTCCATACACGCTTAGCGAATCTCCGTACACGCTTACTGAATCTCCGTACATGCTTAGCGAATCTCCGTACACGCTTAGCGAATCTCCGTACACGATTAGCGAATAGCCGTACACGCTTGGCAAATCTCCGTACACGCTTAGCAAACATGCGTACCCGGTTACTGTATCTCCGTACGCCTTTAGCGAATCTCCGTACGCGCTTAGCGAATCTCCGTACACGCTTAGCATAACTCCGTAAACACGTAGCGAATCTCCGTACAGGCTTAGCGAATCTCCGTACACGCTTAGCGAATCTCCGTACAGGATTAGCGAATCTCCGTACACGCTTACGGAATTTCCGTACACGCTTAACGAATCGCCGTAAACGCGTAGCGAATCTCCGTACTCGCTTAGCGAATCTGTACACGCTTAGCGATTCTACGTACACGCTTAACGAATATCTGTACACGCTTACCCAATTTCCGTACACGCTTACCCAATTTACGTACACGCTTACCTAATCTCCGTACACGCTTAGCGAATCTCAGTACACGCTTAGCGAATCTCCGTACACGCTTAGCGAATCTCCGTACATGCTTAGTGAATCTCCGTACACTCTTAGCGAAACTCGGTACACGCTTATCAAATCTCCGTACACGATTAGCGACTCTACATACACGCTTAGCGATTCTATGTACACGCTTAGCGAATCTCCGTACATGCTTAGCGAATTTCCGTACCCGGGTACCGAATCTCCATACACCTTTAGCAAATCTCCGTACGCGCATAGCGAATCTCCGTATGCGCTTAGCGAATCAACGTACGCGCGTAGCGAATCTACGTACATGCGTAGCGAATCTCCGTACTTGCTTATCGAATCTCCGTACACGCTTAGCGATCCTCTGTACCCGGTTACCGTATCTCCGTACGCATTTAGCGAATTTCCGTACGCGCTTAGCGAATCTCCGTACACGCTTAGCGAATCTCCGTAAACACGTAGCGTATCTCCATACACGCTTAGCGAATATCTGTACACGCTTAGCGAATCTCCGTACACGCTTACCCAATTTACGTACACGCTTACCCAATCTCCGTACACGCTTAGCGAATCTCCGTTCACGCTTAGCGAATCTCAGTACACGCTTAGCGAATCTCAGTACACGCTTAGCGAATCTCCATAGACGCTTAGCGAATCTCCATACACACTTAGCGAATCTCCGTACATGCTTAGCAAACCTCCGTCCCCGTTTACCGTATCTCCGTACGCCTTTAGAGAATCTCCGTACGCGCTTAGCGAATCTCCGTACGCGCTTACCGAATCTCTGTACGCATTTAGCGAATCTGCGTACACGCGTAGCGAATCTCCGTACACGCTTAGCGAACCTCAGTACCTGGTTACCGTATCTCCGTACGCCTTTAGCGAATTTCCTTACGCGCTTAGCGAATCTCCGTACACGCTTAGCGAATCTCCGTAAACACGTAGCGAATCTCAGTACACGCTTAGCGAATCTCCGTACACGCTTAGAGAATCTACATAACCGCTTAGCGAATCTCTGTACAGGCTTAGCGAATCTCCATACACGCTTAGCGAATCGCCGTATACGCTTATCGAATCTCCGTACACGCTTAGCAAACCTCCGTACATGCTTAGTGATCTTCGTACACGCTTAGCGAATCTGCGTACACGCTTAGCGAATCGCCGTTAACGTGTAGCGAATCTCCGTACACGCTTAGCGATTCTACGTACATGCTTAGCGATTCTCCGTACACACTTAGCGAATCTCCGTACACGCTTAGCGAATCTCCGTACACGCTTAGAGAGTCTCCGAACACGCTTAGCGAATCTCCGTACACGCTTAGCGAATCTCCGTACACGCTTCGCGATTCTACGTACACGCTTAGCGATTCTACATACACGCTTACCGAATCTCTGTACACGCTTAGCAAACCTCCATACCCGGTTACCGAATCTCAGTACGCCTTTAGCGAATCTCCGTAGGCGCTCAGTGAATCTCAGTACGCATTTACCGAATATCCGTACGCGCTTAGCGAATCTGCGTACACGCGTAGCGAATCTGCGTACACTCATAGCGAATCTCCGTACACGCTTAGCGAATCTCCGTACACGCTAACAGTTTCTCCAGACACGCTTAGCGAATCTCCGTACACGCTTAGCGAATATCCGTACACACTTAGCGAATCACCGTACACGCTTAGCAAACATCCGTACCCGGTTACCGTATCTCCGTACGCCTTTAGCGAACGTCCGTACGCGATTAGCGAATCTCCGTACACACTTAGCGAATCTCCGTAAACACGTAGCCAATCTCCGTACACGCTTAGAGAATCTCCGTAACCGCTTAGCGAATATCTGTACACGCTTACCCAATTTCCGTACACGCTTACTCAATCTCTGTACACGCTTAGCGAATCTCCGTACACGCTTAGCGAATCACCGTACACGCTTAGCGAATCTCCGTACACGCTTAGCGAATCTCCGTACACACTTAGCGAATCTCCGTACACGCTTAGCGAACCTCCGTAACCGGTTACCGTATCTCCGTACACCTTTAGCGAATTTCTGTATGCGCTTATCGAATCTCCGTACGCGCTTACCGAATCTCCGTACGCATTTGGCGAATCTGCGAACACGCGTAGCGAATCTGCTTACACGTGTAGCGAATCTCCATACACGCTTAGCGAATCTCCGTAAACACTTAGTGAATCTCCGTACACGCATAGCGAATCTCCGTACACGCTTAACGAATCTCCGTACACGCTTAGCGAATATCCGTACACGCTTACCGTAACTCCGTACACGCTTAGCGAATTTCCGTACACGCTTAGCGAATCGCCGTAAACGTGTGGCGAATCTCCGTACACGCTTAGCGAATCTACGTACAAGTTTAGCGAATCTCCGTACACGCTTAGCGAACATACGTACACGCTTAGCGAATCTCCGTACACGCTTAGGGAATCTCGATACACGCTTAGTGTATTTCCGTACACGATAACGAATCTCCGTACACGCTTAGCGTATCTCCGTACACCCTTAGCGAACCACCATTCCCATACCGTATCTCCATACGCCTTTAGCGAATCTCCGTACGTGTTTACCAATTATCCGTATGAACTCAGCGAATCTGTGTACACGCGTTGCGAACCTGCGTACACGCGTAGCGAATCTCCGTACGCACTTAGCGAATTTCCGTACTCGCTTAGCGAATCTCCATAAACACGTAGTGAATCTCTGTACACGCTTAGTGAATCTTCGTACACGCTTAGCGTATCTCCGTACACTCTTAGCAAATCTCCGTACACGCTTACCGAATCTCCGTACAGGCTTAGCGAATCTCCGTACACGCTTAGAGAATCTCCGTACACGCTTAGCGAATCTCCGTACACGCTTAGCGAATCTCCGTACACGCTTAGCGAATCTCTGTACTCGCTTAGCGAAACGCCGTACACGCTTAGCAAAACTCCGTATACGCTTACCGAATCTCCGTACACTCTTAGCGAATCTCCGTACGCGCTTAGCGAATTTCCGTACTCGCTTAGCGAATCTCCATAAACACGTAGTGAATCTCTGTACACGCTTAGTGAATCTTCGTACACCCTTAGCGTATCTCCGTACACGCTTAGCAAATCTCCGTACACGCTTAGCGAATCTCCGTACAGGCCTAGCGAATCTCCGTACACGCTTAGAGAATCTCCGTACACGCTTAGCGAATCTCTGTACACGCTTAGCGAATCTCCGTACACGCTTAGCGAATCTCCGTACACGCTTAGCGAAACGCCGTACACGCTTAGCGAAACTCCGTATACGCTTACCGAATCTCCGTACACTCTTAGCGAATCTCCGTACATGCTTAGCGAATCTCAGAACACGCTTAGCGAATCTCCGTACACGCTTAGCGAATCTCCGTACATGCTAAGCGAATCTCCGTACAAGCTTAGGGAATCTCCGTACACGCTTAGCGAATCTCCGTACAAGCTTAGGGAATCTCGGTACACGCTTAGCGAATCTCCGTACACGCTTAGCGAATCTCTGTTCACACTTAGCGAATCTCCGTACATGCTTAGCGAACCTCCGTACCCAGTTACCGTATCTCCGTATGCCTTTAGCGAATCTCCGTACGCGCTTAGCGAATATCCGTACGCGCTTACCGAATCTCCGTACGAATTTAGCGAATCTGCATACACGCGTAGCGAATCTGCGTATATGTGTAGGGAATCTACGTATACGCTTAGCGAATCTCCGTACACGCTTAGCGAATCTCCGTACACGCTTAGCGAATCTCCGTACACGCATAGCGAATCTCCGTAAACGCTTAGTGTATCTCCGTACACGCTTAGCGAATATTCGTACACGCTTAGCAAATCTCCGTACACGCTTAGCGAACCTCCGTACCCGGTTACCATATCTCCGTATGCCTATAGCGAATCTCCGTACGTGCTTAGCGAATCTCCCTACACGCTTAGCGAATCTCAGTACTTCGCTTAGCGAATCTCTGTACACGCTTAGCGAATATCCGAACACGCTTAGCGAATCTCCGTACACGCTTAGCGAATCTCCGTACACGCTTAGCGAATCTCCATACACGCTTTGCGAATCTCCTTACACGCTTAGCGAATCTCCGTACACACTTAGCGAATCTCCATACACGCTTAGCGAATCTCCGTACACGCTTAGCGAATCTCCGTACAGGCTTAGCGAATCTCCGTACAAGCTTACCGAATCTCCGTACACGCTTAACGAATCTCCGTACACGCTTAGCGAATCTCCGTACACGCTTAGCGAATCTCCGTACACGCTTAGCGAATCTCCGTGCACGCTTAGCGAATCTCCGTACAGGCTTAGCGAATCTCCGTACAAGCTTAGCGAATCTCCGTACACGCTTAGCGAATCTCCGTACACGCTTAGCGAAACTCCGTACACGCTTATCGAAAATCTGTACACGCTTAGCGAAACTCCGCACACGCTTACCGAATCTCCGTACACTCTTAGCGAATCTACGTACACGCTTAGCGAATCTCCGTACACGCTTAGCGAATCTCCGTAAACACGTAGCGAAACTCCGTACACGCATAGCGAATATCCGTACACGCTTAGCGAATCTCCGTACACGCTTCCCAATTTCCGTACACGCTTAGCGAATCTCCGTACATGCTTAGCGAATCTCCGTACACGCTTAGCGAAACTCAGTACACGCTTAGCGAATCTCCGTACACGCTTAGCGAATCTCCGTACACGCTTAGCGAATCTCCGTACACACTTAGCGAATCTCCGTACACGCTTAGCGAATCTCCGTACAAGCTTAGGGAATCTCCGTACACGCTTAGCGAATCTCCGTAAAAGCTTAGGGGACCTCCGTACACCGTTAGCGAATCTCCGTACATGCTTAGAGAACCTCCGTACCCGGTTACTGTATCTCCGTATGCCTTTAGCGAACCTCCATATGCGCTATGTGCTTAGCGAATTACCGTACGCGCTTACCGAATCTCAGTACGCATTTAGCGAATCTGCGTACACGCGTAGCGAATCTGCATACACGCGTAGCGAATCTCCATATACGCTTAGCGAATCTCCGTACACGCTTAGCGAATCTCCGTACACGCTTAGCAAATCTCCGTACTCGCTTAGCGAATCTCCGTACGCGCTTAGCGAATCTCCGTACGCGCTTAGCGAATCTCCGTAAACACATAGCGATTCCCTGTACACGCTTAGCGAATCTCGGTACGCGCTTAGCGGATCTCTGTACAGGCTTAGCGAAACTCCATATACGCTTAGCGAATCTCCGTACACGCTTACTGAATCTCCGTACATGCTTAGCGAATCTCCGTACACGCTTAGCGAATCTCCGTACACGATTAGCGAATAGCCGTACACGCTTGGCAAAACTCCGTACACGCTTAGCAAACATGCGTACCCGGTTACTGTATCTCCGTATGCCTTTAGCGAATCTCCGTACGCGCTTAGCGAATCTCCGTACACGCTTAGCATAACTCCGTAAACACGTACAGGATTAGCGAATCTCCGTACACGCTTTCGGAATTTCCGTACACGCTTAACGAATCGCCGTAAACGCGTTGCGAATCTCCGTACTCGCTTAGCGAATCTGTACACGCTTAGCGATTCTACGTACACGCTTAACGAATATCTGTACACGCTTACCCAATTTCCGTACACGCTTACCCAATTTACGTACACGCTTACCTAATCTCCGTACACGCTTAGCGAATCTCAGTACACGCTTAGCGAATCTCCGTACACGCTTAGCGAATCTCCGTACATGCTTAGCGAATCTCCGTATACTCTTAGCGAAACTCGGTACACGCTTATCAAATCTCCGTACACGATTAGCGACTCTACGTACACGCTTAGCGATTCTATGTACACGCTTAGCGAATCTCCGTACATGCTTAGCGAATTTCCGGGTACCGAATCTCCATACACCTTTAGCAAATCTCCGTACGCGCATAGCGAATCTCCGTATGCGCTTAGCGAATCAACGTACGCGCGTAGCGAATCTTTGTACATGCGTAGCGAATCTCCGTACTTGCTTATCGAATCTCCGTACACGCTTAGCGATCCTCTGTACCCAGTTACCGTATCTCCGTACGCATTTAGCGAATTTCTGTACGCGCTTAGCGAATCTCCGTACACGCTTAGCGAATCTCCGTAAACACGTAGCGTATCTCCATACACGCTTAGCGAATATCTGTACACGCTTAGCGAATCTCCGTACACGCTTACCCAATTTACGTACACGCTTACCCAATCTCCGTACACGCTTAGCGAATCTCCGTACACGCATAGCGAATCTCAGTACACGCTTAGCGAATCTCAGTACACGCTTAGCGAATCTCCATAGACGCTTAGCGAATCTCCATACACACTTAGCGAATCTCCGTACATGCTTAGCAAACCTCCGTCCCCATTTACCGTATCTCCGTACGCCTTTAGAGCATCTCCGTACGCGCTTAGCGAATCTCTGTACGCGCTTACCGAATCTCTGTACGCATTTAGCGAATCTGCGTACACGCGTAGCGAATCTCCGTACACGCTTAGCGAACCTCAGTACCTGGTTACCGTATCTCCGTACGCCTTTAGCGAATTTCCGTACGCGCTTAGCGAATCTCCGTACACGCTTAGCGAATCTCCGTAAACACGTAGCGAATCTCAGTACACGCTTAGCGAATCTCCGTACACGCTTAGAGAATCTACATAACCGCTTAGCGAATCTCTGTATAGGCTTAGCGAATCTCCATACACGCTTAGCGAATCGCCTTATACGCTTACCGAATCTCCGTACACGCTTAGCAAACCTCCGTACATGCTTAGTGATCTCCGTACACGCTTAGCGAATCTGCGTACACGCTTAGCGAATCGCCGTTAACGTGTAGCGATTCTCCGTACACGCTTAGCGATTCTACGTACATGCTTAGCGATTCTCCGTACACACTTAGCGAATCTCCGTACACGCTTAGCGAATCTCCGTACACGCTTAGAGAATCTCCGAACACGCTTAGCGAATCTCCGTACACGCTTAGCGAATCTCCGTACACGCTTCGCGATTCTACGTACACGCTTAGCGATTCTACATACACGCTTACCGAATCTCTGTACACGCTTAGCAAACCTCCATACCCGGTTACCGAATCTCAGTACGCCTTTAGCGAATCTCCGTAGGCGCTCAGTGAATCTCAGTACGCATTTACCGAATATCCGTACGCGCTTAGCGAATCTGCGTACACGCGTAGCGAATCTGCGTACACTCATAGCGAATCTCCGTACACGCTTAGCGAATCTCCGTACACGCTTACAGTTTCTCCAGACACGCTTAGCGAATCTCCGTACACGCTTAGCGAATATCCGTACACACTTAGCGAATCACCGTACACGCTTAGCAAACATCCGTACCCGGTTACCGTATCTCCGTACGCCTTTAGCGAACCTCCGTACGCGATTAGCGAATCTCCGTACACGCTTAGCGAATCTCCGTAAACACGTAGCCAATCTCCGTACACGCTTAGAGAATCTCCGTAACCGCTTAGCGAATATCTGTACACGCTTACCCAATTTCCGTACACGCTTACTCAATCTCTGTACACGCTTAGCGAATCTCCGTACACGCTTAGCGAATCACCGTACACGCTTAGCGAATCTCCCTACACGCTTAGCGAATCTCCGTACACACTTAGCGAATCTCCGTACACGCTTAGCGAACCTCCGTAACCGGTTACCGTATCTCCGTACACCTTTAGCGAATTTCTGTATGCGCTTATCGAATCTCCGTACGCGCTTACCGAATCTCCGTACGCATTTGGCGAATCTGCGTACACGCGTAGCGAATCTGCTTACACGTGTAGCGAATCTCCGTACACGCTTAGCGAATCTCCGTAAACACTTAGTGAATCTCCGTACACGCATAGCGAATCTCCGTCCACGCTTAACGAATCTCCGTACACGCTTAGCGAATATCCGTACACGCTTACCGTAACTCCGTACACGCTTAGCGAATTTCCGTACACGCTTAGCGAATCGCCGTAAACGTGTGGCGAATCTCCGTACACGCTTAGCGAATCTACGTACACGTTTAGCGAATCTCCGTACACGCTTAGCGAACATACGTACACGCTTAGCGAATCTCCGTACACGCTTAGGGAATCTCAATACACGCTTAGTGTATTTCCGTACACGATAACGAATCTCCGTACACGCTTAGCGTATCTCCGTACACCCTTAGCGAACCTCCATACCCAGTTACCGTATCTCCATACGCCTTTAGCGAATCTCCGTACGCGCTTACCAATTCTCCGTATGAACTCAGCGAATCTGTGTACACGCGTTGCGAATCTGCGTACACGCGTAGCGAATCTCCGTACGCGCTTAGCGAATTTCCGTACTCGCTTAGCAAATCTCCATAAACACGTAGTGAATCTCTGTACACGCTTAGTGAATCTCCGTACAGGCTTAGCGAATCTCCGTACACGCTTAGAGAATCTCCGTACACGCTTAGCGAATCTCCGTACACGCTTAGCGAATCTCCGTACACGCTTAGCGAATCTCTGTACACGCTTAGCGAAACGCCGTACACGCTTAGCGAAACTCCGTATACGCTTACCGAATCTCCGTACACTCTTAGCGAATCTCCGTACGCGCTTAGCGAATTTCCGTACTCGCTTAGCGAATCTCCATAAACACGTAGTGAATCTCTGTACACGCTTAGTGAATCTTCGTACACCATTAGCGTATCTCCGTACACGTTTAGCAAATCTCCGTACACGCTTAGCGAATCTCCGTACAGGCTTAGCAAATCTCCGTACACGCTTAGAGAATCTCCGTACACGCTTAGCGAATCTCCGTACACGCTTAGCGAATCTCCGTACACGCTTAGCGAATCTCCGTACACGCTTAGCGAATCTCCGTACACGCTTAGCGAAACGCCGTACACGCTTAGCGAAACTCCGTATACGCTTACCGAATCTCCGTACACTCTTAGCCAATCTCCGTACACTCTTAGCCAATCTCTGTACACTCTTATCGAAAATCCGTACACGCTTAGCGAATCTCCGTACACGATTAGCGACTCTACGTACACGCTTAGCGATTCTACGTACACTCTTAGCGAATCTCCGTACACGCCTAGCGAACTTCCGTACCCGGGTACCGAATATCCGTACACCTTTAGCGAATCTCCGTACGCGATTAGCGAATTTCCGTACGCGCTTACCAAATCTCCGTATGCGCTTAGCGAATCTGCGTACGCGCGTAGCGAATCTGCGTACATGCGTGGCGAATCTCCGTACACGCTTAGCGAATCTCCGTACACGCTTAGCGCGTTTACCGTTTACCGTATCTCCGTACGCCCTTAGCGAATTTCCGTATGTGCTTAGCGAATCTCCGTACACGCTTAGCGGATCTCCGTAAACACGTAGCAAAACTCTGTACACGCTTAGCGAATATCCGTACACGCTTAGCGAATCGCCGTACACGCTTACCCAATTTCCGTACACGCTTACCCAATCTCTGAACATAATTAGCGAATCACCGTACACGCTTAGCGAATCTCGGTACACGCTTAGCGAATCTCAGTACACGCTTAGCGAATCTCCGTACACGCTTAGCGAATCTCCGTACACGTTAGCGAATCTCCGTACAAGCTTAGGGAATCTCCGTACACGCTTAGCGAATTACCGTACACGCATAGCAAATCACCGTACACGCTTAGCAAATCTTCGTACATGCTTAGCGAACCTTCGTACCCGGTTACCGTATCTCCGTACGTCTTTAGCGAATCTCCGTACGCGCTTAGCGAATCTCCGTATGCGCTTACCCAATCTCCGTACGCATTTAGCGAATCTGCGTACACGCGTAGCAAATCTGCGTACACGCGTAGCCAATCTCCGTACACGCTTAGCGAATCTCCGTACACGCTTAGTGAATCTCCGTACACGCTTAGCGATTCTCCGTACATGCTTAGCGAATCTCGGTACGCGCTTAGCGAATCTCCGTACGCGCTTAGTGAATCTACGTACGCGCTTATCGAATCTCTGTAAACACGTAGCGAATCTCTGTACACGCTAGGCGAATCTCTGTACACGCTTAGCGTATCTACGTAACCGTTTAGCGAATCTCTGTACAGGCTTAGCGAATCTCCATACATGCTTAGCGAATCTCCGTACACGCTTACCGAATCTCCGTACATGCTTATCGAATCTCCGTACACGCTTAGCGAATCTCCGTACACGCTTAGCGAATCGCCGTACACGCTTAGCGAATCTCCGTACATGCTTAGCGAATCGCCGTAAACGTGTAGCGAATCTCCGTACACGCTTAGCGATTCTACATACACGCTTAGCGAATCTCTGTACTCGTTAAGCGAATCTCCGTACACGCTCAGCGAATCTCCGTACACGCTTAGCGTATCTCCGTACACGCTAAGCGAATCTCCGAACACGCTTAGCGAATCTCCGTACACGTTTAGCGTATCTCCGTACACGCTTTGCGAATCACCATACACGCTTAGCGAACCTCCGTACCCGGTTACCGTATCTCCGTACGCCTTTAGTGAATCTCCGTACACCTTCAGCGAATCTCCGTACGCACTTAGCGAATCTCCGTACGCGCTTACCGAATCTCCGTACGCATTTAGCGAATATCAATACACGCTTAGCGAATCTCCGTACAGGCATAGTAAATCTAGGTACACATTTAGTGTTCTCCGTACACGTTTAGCGAATCTCCGTACACGCTTAGTGAATTTCCGTACACACTTAGCAAATCTCCGTACACGTTTAGCGTTTCTCTGTACACGCTTAGCGAATCTCCGTACACGCTTAGCGAATCTCTGTACACGCTTAGCAAACCTCCGTACACGCTTAGCAAAAATCCGTACCTGGTTACCATATCTCCGTACGCCTTTAGCGAATCTCCGTATGCCCTTAGCGAATCTCCGTACGCGCTTAGCGAATCTCCGTAAACACGTAGCGTATCTTCGTACAGGCTTTGCGAATCTCCGTACACGCTTAGCGAATCTCCGTACAGGCTTAGCGAATCTCAGTACACGCTTAGCGAATCTCCGTACACGCTTAGCGAATCTCCGTACACGCTTAGCGAATCTCCGTACAAGCTAAGCGAATCTCCGTACACGCTTAGTGAATCTCCGTACACACTTAGGGAATCTCCGTACACGCATAGCGTTTCACCGTACACGCTTAGCGAATTTCCGTACATGCTTAGCGAATCTCCGTACACGCTTAGCGAATCTCCGTACACGCTTAGCAAACACCGTACCCGGTTACCGTATCCCCGTAGGCCTTTAAAAATTTCCGTACGCGCTTTGCGAAACTCCGTTCGCGCTTACCGAATTCCGTACGCATTTAGCGAATCTGCGTACACGCGTAGCGAAGCTGCGTACACACGTAGCGAATCTCCGTACACGTTTTGCGAATCTCCGTACGCGCTTAGCGAATCTCTGTACGCGCTTAGCGAATCTCCGTACGCGATTAGTGAATCTACGTACGCGCTTACGGAATCTCCGTACGCGCTTATCGAATCTCCGTAAAAACGTAGCGAATCTCCGTACACGCTTAGCGAATCTCCGTACACGCTTAGTGAATCTACGTAACCGCTTTGTGAATCACTGTACAGGCTTTGCGAAACTCCGTACACGCTTAGCGAATCCCCGTACACGCTTAGAGAATATCCGTACACGCTTACCGAATCTCCGTACACGCTTAGCGAATCTCCGTACACGCTTAGCGATTCTACGTACACGCTTAGCGTATCTCCGTACACGCTTAGCGAATCTCCGTACACGCTTAGCGAATCTCCGTACATGCTTAGTGTATCTCCGTACTTGCTTAGCGAATCTCCGTACACGCTTAGCGAAACTCCTTACACGCTTAGCGAACCTCCGTACCCGGTTACCATATCTCCGTATGCCTTTAGCAAATCTCCGTACGCGCTTAGCGATTCTCCCTACACGCTTAGCGAATCTCAGTACTTTGCTTAGCGAATCTCTGTACACGCGTAGCGAATCTCCGTACACGCCTAGCGAATCTCCGTACACGTTTAGCGAATCTCCGTACATGCTTAGCGAATCTCCGTACACGCTTAGCGAATCTCCTTACACGCTTAGCGAATCTCCTTACACGCTTAGCGAATCTCCGTACACGCTTAGCGAATCTCCGTACAAGCTCAGCGAATCTCCGTACACGCTTAGTGAATCTCCGTACATGCTTAGCGAATATCCGTACACACATAGCGTATCACCGTACACGCTTAGCGAATCTCCTTACATGCTTAGCGAATCTCCGTACACGCTTAACTAATCTCCGTACACGCCTAGCGAACACCGTACCCGGTTACCATATCTCCGTATGCCTTTAGTGAATTTCCGTACGCGCTTCGCGAATCTCCGTACGCGCTTACCGAATCACCGTACGCATTTAGCGAATCTGCGTACACGCGTAGCGAATCTGCGTACACGCGTAACGAATCTCCGTACACGCTTAGCGAATCTCCGTACGCGCTTAGCGAATCTCTGTACGCGCTTAGCGAATCTCCGTACGCGCTTAGCGAATCTACGTACGCGCTTAGGGAATCTCCGTACACTCTTACCGAATCTCCGTACACGCTTTGCGAATCTCCGTAAACACGTAGCGAAACTCCGTACACGCTTAGCGAATATCCGTACACGCTTTTCCAATTTCCGTACACGCTTACCCAATCTCCATACACGCTTAGCGAATCTCCGTACATGCTTAGCGAATCTCAGAACACGCTTAGCGAATCTCCGTACACGCTTAGCGAATATCCGTACATGCTTAGCGAATCTCCGTACAAGCTTAGGGAATCTCCGTACACGCTTAGCGAATCTCCTTACAAGCTTAGGGAACCTCCGTACACGCTTAGCGAATCTCCGTACACGCTTAGCGAATCTCCGTTCACACTTAGCGAATCTCCGTACATGCTTAGCGAACCTCCGTACCCGGTTACCGTATCTCCGTATGCCTTTAGCGAATCTCCGTACGCGCTTAGCGAATATCCGTACGCGCTTACCGAATCTCCGTACGCATTTAGCGAATCTGCGTACACGCGTAGCGAATCTGCGTATATGTGTAGGGAATCTACGTATACGCTTAGCGAATCTCCGTACACGCTTAGCGAATCTCCGTACACGCTTAGCGAATCTCCGTACACGCATAGCGAATCTCTGTAAACGCTTAGTGTATCTCCGTACACGCTTAGCGAATATTCGTACACGCTTAGCAAATCTCCGTACACGCTTAGCGAACCTCCGTACCCGGTTACCATATCTCCGTATGCCTATAGCGAATCTCCGTACGTGCTTAGCGAATCTCCCTACACGCTTAGCGAATCTCAGTACTTCGCTTAGCGAATCTCTGTACACGCTTAGCGAATATCCGAACACGCTTAGCGAATCTCCGTACACGCTTAGCGAATCTCCGTGCACGCTTAGCGAATCTCCGTACAGGCTTAGCGAATCTCCGTACACGCTTAGCGAAACTCCGTACACGCTTATCGAAAATCTGTACACGCTTAGCGAAACTCCGTACACGCTTACCGAATCTCCGTACACTCTTAGCGAATCTCCGTACACGCTTAGCGAATCTCCGTACACGCTTAGCGAATCTCCGTAAACACGTAGCGAAACTCCATACACGCATAGCGAATATCCGTACACGCTTAGCGAATCTCCGTACACGCTACCCAATTTCCGTACACGCTTAGCGAATCTCCGTACATGCTTAGCGAATCTCCGTACACGCTTAGCGAATCTCAGTACACGCTTAGCGAATCTCCGTACACGCTTAGCGAATCTCCGTACACGCTTAGCGAATCTCCGTACACACTTAGCGAATCTCCGTACACGCTTAGCGAATCTCCATACAAGCTTAGGGAATCTCCGTACACGCTTAGCGAATCTCCGTAAAAGCTTAGGGGACCTCCGTACACCGTTAGCGAATCTCCGTACATGCTTAGCGAACCTCCGTACCCGGTTACCGTATCTCCGTATGCCTTTAGCGAATCTCCATATGCGCTATGTGCTTAGCGAATTACCGTACGCGATTACCGAATCTCAGTACGCATTTAGCGAATCTGCGTACACGCGTAGCGAATCTGCATACACGCGTAGCGAATCTCCATATACGCTTAGCGAATCTCTGTACACGCTTAGCGAATCTCCGTACACGCTTAGCAAATCTCCGTACTCGCTTAGCGTATCTCCGTACGCGCTTAGAGAATCTCCGTACGCGCTTACTGAATCTCCGTACATGCTTAGCGAATCTCCGTACACGCTTAGCGAATCTCCATACACGATTAGCGAATAGCCGTACACGCTTGGCAAATCTCCGTACACGCTTAGCAAACATGCGTACCCGGTTACTGTATCTACGTACGCCTTTAGCGAATCTCCGTACGCGCTTAGCGAATCTCCGTACACGCTTACTGAATTTCCGTACATGCTTAGCGAATCTCCGTACACGCTTAGCGAATCTCCGTACACGATTAGCGAATAGCCGTACACGCTTGGCAAATCTCCGTACACGCTTAGCAAACATGCGTACCCGGTTACTGTATCTCCGTACGCCTTTAGCGAATCTCCGTACGCGCTTAGCGAATCTCCGTACACGCTTAGCATAACTCCGTAAACACGTAGCGAATCTCCGTACAGGCTTAGCGAATCTCCGTACACGCTTAGCGAATCTCCGTACAGGATTAGCGAATCTCCGTACACGCTTACGGAATTTCCGTACACGCTTATCGAATCGCCGTAAACGCGTAGCGAATCTCCGTACTCGCTTAGCGAATCTGTACACGCTTAGCGATTCTACGTACACGCTTAACGAATATCTGTACACGCTTACCCAATTTCCGTACACGCTTACCCAATTTACGTACACGCTTACCTAATCTCCGTACACGCTTAGCGAATCTCAGTACACGCTTAGCGAATCTCTGTACACGCTTAGCGAATCTCCGTACATGCTTAGCGAATCTCCGTACACTCTTAGCGAAACTCGGTACACGCTTATCAAATCTCCGTACACGATTAGCGACTCTACGTACACGCTTAGCGATTCTATGTACACGCTTAGCGAATCTCCGTACATGCTTAGCGAATTTCCGTACCCGGGTACCGAATCTCCATACACCTTTAGCAAATCTCCGTATGCGCATAGCGAATCTCCGTATGCGCTTAGCGAATCAAGGTACGCGCGTAGCGAATCTACGTACATGCGTAGCGAATCTCCGTACTTGCTTATCGAATCTCCGTACACGCTTAGCGATCCTCTGTACCCGGTTACCGTATCTCCGTACGCATTTAGCGAATTTCCGTACGCGCTTAGCGAATCTCCGTACACGCTTAGCGAATATCCGTAAACACGTAGCGTATCTCCATACACGCTTAGCGAATATCTGTACACGCTTAGCGAATCTCCGTACACGCTTACCCAATTTACGTACACGCTTACCCAATCTCCGTACACGCTTAGCGAATCTCCGTACACGCTTAGCGAATCTCAGTACACGCTTAGCGAATCTCAGTACACGCTTAGCGAATCTCCATACACGCATAGCGAATCTCCATACACACTTAGCGAATCTCCGTACATGCTTAGCAAACCTCCGTCCCCGTTTACCGTATCTCCGTACGCCTTTAGCGAATCTCCGTACGCGCTTAGCGAATCTCCGTACGCGCTTACCGAATCTCCGTACGCATTTAGCGAATCTGCGTACACGCGTAGCGAATCTCCGTACACGCTTAGCGAATCTCCGTAAACACGTAGCGAATCTCAGTACACGCTTAGCGAATCTCCGTACACGCTTAGAGAATCTACATAACCGCTTAGCGAATCTCTGTACAGGCTTAGCGAATCTCCATACACGCTTAGCGAATCGCCGTATACGCTTACCGAATCTCCGTACACGCTTAGCAAACCTCCGTACATGCTTAGTGATCTCCGTACACGCTTAGCGAATCTGCGTACACGCTTAGCGAATCGCCGTTAACGTGTAGCGAATCTCCGTACACGCTTAGCGATTCTACGTACATGCTTAGCGATTCTCCGTACACACTTAGCGAATCTCCGTACACGCTTAGCGAATCTCCGTACACGCTTAGAGAATCTCCGAACACGCTTAGTGAATCTCCGTACACGCTTAGCGAATCTCCGTACACGCTTCGCGATTCTACGTACACGCTTAGCGATTCTACATACACGCTTACCGAATCTCTGTACACGCTTAGCGAATATCCGTACACACTTAGCGAATCACCGTACACGCTTAGCAAACATCCGTACCCGGTTACCGTATCTCCATACGCCTTTAGCGAACCTCCGTACGCGATTAGCGAATCTCCGTACACGCTTAGCGAATCTCCGTAAACACGTAGCAAATCTCCGTACACGCTTAGTGAATCTCCGTAACCGCTTAGCGAATATCTGTACACGCTTACCCAATTTCCGTACACGCTTACTCAATCTCTGTACACGCTTAGCGAATCTCCGTACACGCTTAGCGAATCACCGTACACGCTTAGCGAATCTCCGTACACGCTTAGCGAATCTCCGTACACACTTAGCGAATCTCCGTACACGCTTAGCGAACCTCCGTAACCGGTTACCGTAGCTCCGTACACCTTTAGCGAATTTCTGTACGCGCTTATCGAATCTCCGTACGCGCTTACCGAATCTACGTACGCATTTGGCGAATCTGCGTACACGCGTAGCGAATTTGCTTACACGTGTAGCGAATCTCCGTACACGCTTAGCGAATCTCCGTAAACACTTAGTGAATCTCCGTACACGTTTAGCGAATCTCCGTACACGCTTAACGAATCTCCGTACACGCTTAGCGAATATCCGTACACGCTTACCGTAACTCCGTACACGCTTAGCGAATTTCCGTACACGCTTAGCGAATCGCCGTAAACGTGTGGCGACTCTCCGTACACGCTTAGTGAATCTACGTACACGTTTAGCGAATCTCCGTACACGCTTAGCGAACATACGTACACGCTTAGCGAATCTCCGTACACGCTTAGGGAATCTCGATACACGCTTAGTGTATTTCCGTACACGATAACGAATCTCCGTACACGCTTAGCGTATCTCCGTACACCCTTAGCGAACCTCCATACCCAGTTACCGTATCTCCATACGCCTTTAGCGAATCTCCGTACGCGCTTACCAATTCTCCGTATGAACTCAGCGAATCTGTGTACACGCGTTGCGAATCTGCGTACACGTGTAGCGAATCTCCGTACGCGCTTAGCGAATTTCCGTACTCGCTTGGCGAATCTCCATAAACACGTAGTGAATCTCTGTACACGCTTAGTGAATCTTCGTACACGCTTAGCGTATCTCCGTACACTCTTAGCAAATCTCCGTACACGCTTAGCGAATCTCCGTACAGGCTTAGCGAATCTCCGCACACGCTTAGAGAATCTCCGTACACGCTTAGCGAATCTCCGTACACGCTTAGCGAATCTCCGTACACGCTTAGCGAATCTCTGTACACGCTTAGCGAAACGCCGTACACGCTTAGCGAGACTCCGTATACGCTTACCGAATCTCCGTACACTCTTAGCGAATCTCCGTACGCGCTTAGCGAATTTCCGTACTCGCTTAGCGAATCTCCATAAACACGTAGTGAATCTCTGTACACGCTTAGTGAATCTTCGTACACGCTTAGCGTATCTCCGTACACGCTTAGCAAATCTCCGTACACGCTTAGCGAATCTCCGTACAGGCTTAGCGAATCTCCGTACACGCTTAGAGAATCTCCGTACACGCTTAGCGAATCTCCGTACACGCTTAGTGAATCTCCGTACACGCTTAGCGAATCTCCGTACACGCTTAGCGAAACGCCGTACACGCTTACCGAATCTCCGTACACTCTTAGCGAATCTCCATACACTCTTAGCCAATCTCTGTACACTCTTATCGAAAATCCGTACACGCTTAGCGAATCTCCGTACACGATTAGCGACTCTACGTACACGCTTAGCGATTCTACGTACACTCTTAGCGAATCTCCGTACACGCCTAGCGAACTTCCGTACCCGGGTACCGAATATCCGTACACCTTTAGCGAATCTCCGTACGCGCTTAGCGAATTTCCGTACGCGCTTACCAAATCTCCGTATTCGCTTAGCGAATCTGCGTACGCGCGTAGCGAATCTGCGTCCATGCGTAGCGAATCTCCGTACACGCTTAGCGAATCTCCGTACACGCTTAGCGCGGTTACCGTTTACCGTATCTCCGTACGCCCTTAGCGAATTTCCGTATGTGCTTAGCGAATCTCCGTACACGCTTAGCGGATCTCCGTAAACACGTAGCAAAACTCTGTACACGCTTAGCGAATATCCGTACACGCTTAGCGAATCGCCGTACACGCTTACCCAATTTCCGTACACGCTTACCCAATCTCTGAACATATTAGCGAATCACCGTACACGCTTAGCGAATCTCGGTACACGCTTAGCGAATCTCAGTACACGCTTAGCGAATCTCCGTACACGCTTAGCGAATCTCCGTACACGTTAGTGAATCTCCGTACAAGCTTAGGGAATCTCCGTACACGCTTAGCGAATTACCGTACACGCATAGCAAATCACCGTACACGCTTAGCAAATCTTCGTACATGCTTAGCGAACCTTCGTACCCGGTTACCGTATCTCCGTACGTCTTTAGCGAATCTCCGTACGCGCTTAGCGAATCTCCGTATCCGCTTACCCAATCTCCGTACGCATTTAGCGAATCTGCGTACACGCGTAGCAAATCTGCGTACACGCGTAGCCAATCTCCGTACACGCTTAGCGAATCTCCGTACACGCTTAGTGAATCTCCGTACACGCTTAGCGATTCTCCGTACATGCTTAGCGAATCTCGGTATGCGCTTAGCGAATCTCCGTACGCGCTTAGCGAATCTACGTACGCGCTTATCGAATCTCTGTAAACACGTAGCGAATCTCTGTACACGCTAGGCGAATCTCTGTACACGCTTAGCGAATCTACGTAACCGCTTAGCGAATCTCTGTACAGGCTTAGCGAATCTCCATACATGCTTAGCGAATCTCCGTACACGCTTACCGAATCTCCGTACATGCTTATCGAATCTCCGTACACGCTTAGCGAATCTCCGTACACGCTTAGCGAATCGCCGTACACGCTTAGCGAATCTCCGTACACGCTTAGCGAATCGCCGTAAACGTGTAGCGAATCTCCGTACACGCTTAGCGATTCTACATACACGCTTCGCCAATCTCTGTACTCGTTAAGCGAATCTCCGTACACGCTCAGCGAATCTCCGTACACGCTTAGCGTATCTCCGTACACGCTAAGCGAATCTCCGTTCACGCTTAGCGAATCTCCGTACACGTTTAGCGTATCTCCGTACACGCTTGGCGAATCACCATACACGCTTAGCGAACCTCCGTACCCGGTTACCGTATCTCCGTACGCCTTTAGTGAATCTCCGTACACCTTCAGCGAATCTCCGTACGCACTTAGCGAATCTCCGTACGCGCTTACCGAATCTCCGTACGCATTTAGCGAATATCAATACACGCTTAGCGAATCTCCGTACAGGCATAGTGAATCTAGGTACACATTTAGTGATCTCCGTACACGTTTAGCGAATCTCCGTACACGCTTAGTGAATTTCCGTACACACTTAGCGAATCTCCGTACACGTTTAGCGTTTCTCTGTACACGCTTAGCGAATCTCCGTACACGCTTAGCGAATCTCCGTACACGCTTAGCAAACCTCCGTACACGCTTAGCAAACATCCGTACCTGGTTACCATATCTCCGTACGCCTTTAGCGAATCTCCGTATGCGCTTAGCGAATCTCCGTACACGCTTAGCGAATCTCCGTAAACACGTAGCGTATCTTCGTACAGGCTTTGCGAATCTCAGTACACGCTTAGCGCATCTCCGTACACGCTTAGCGAATCTCCGTACACGCTTAGCGAATCTCCGTACAAGGTAAGCGAATCTCCGTACACGCTTAGTGAATCTCCGTACACACTTAGCGAATCTCCGTACACGCATAGCGTTTCACCGTACATGCTTAGCGAATTTCCGTACATGCTTAGCGAATCTCCGTACACGCTTAGCAAATCTCCGTACACGCTTAGCGAACACCGTACCCGGTTACCGTATCCCCGTAGGCCTTTAAAAATTTCCGTACGCGCTTTGCGAAACTCCGTTCGCGCTTACCGAATTCCGTACGCATTTAGCGAATCCGCGTACACGCGTAGCGAATCTGCGTACACACGTAGCGAATCTCCGTACACGCTTTGCGAATCTCCGTACGCGCTTAGCGAATCTCTGTACGCGCTTAGCGAATCTCCGTACGCGATTAGTGAATCTACGTACGCGCTTACGGACTCTCCGTACGCGCTTAGCGAAGCTCCGTAAAAACGTAGCGAATCTCCGTACACGCTTAGCGAATCTCGGTACACGCTTAGCGAATCTACGTAACCGCTTTGTGAATCACTGTACAGGCTTTGCGAAACTCCGTACACGCTTAGCGAATCTCCGTACACGCTTAGAGAATATCCGTACACGCTTACCGAATCTCCGTACACGCTTAGCGAATCTCCGTACACGCTTAGCGATTCTACGTACACGCTTAGCGTATCTCCGTACACGCTTAGCGAATCTCCGTACACGCTTAGCGAATCTCCGTACACGCTTAGTGTATCTCCGTACACGCTTAGCGAATCTTTGTACACACTTAGCGAATCTCCTTACATGCTTAGCGAAACTCCGTACCCGGTTACCATATCTCCGTATGCCTTTAGCGAATCTCCGTACGCGCTTAGCGAATCTCAGTACTTTGCTTAGCGAATCTCTGTACACGCGTAGCGAATCTCCATACACGCCTAGCGAATCTCCGTACACGTTTAGCGAATCTCTGTACATGCTTAGCGAATCTCCGTACACGCTTAGCAAATCTCCTTACACGCTTAGCGAATCTCCTTACGCGCTTCGCGAATCTCCGTATGCGCTTACCGAATCACCGTACGCATTTAACGAATCTGCGTACACGCGAAGCGAATCTGCGTACACACGTAACGAATCTCCGTACACGCTTAGCGAATCTCCGTACGCGCTTAGCGAATCTCTGTACGCGCTTAGCGAATCTCCGTACGCGCTTAGCGAATCTACGTACGCGCTTAGGGAATCTCCGTACGCGCTTAGCGAATCTCTGTACACTCGTAGCGAATCTCCGTACACGCTTAGCGAATCTCCGTACACACTTAGCGAATCTCCGCACACGCTTAGTGTATCTCCGTACACGCTTAGCGAATCTCCGTACACGCTTAGCGAATCTCCGTACACGCTTACCGAATCTCCGTACACGCTTAGCGAACCTCCGTACTCGGTTACCATATCTCCGTATGCCTTTAGCGAATCTCCATACGCGCTTAGAGAATCTCCCTACACGCTTAGCGAATCTCAGTACTTCGCTTAGCGAATCTCTGTACATGCTTAGCGAATCTCCGTACACGCTTAACGAATCTCGGTACACGCTTAGCGAATCTCCGTACACGCTTAGCGATTCTCCGTACACGCTTAGCGAATCTCCTTACACGCTTAGCGAATATCCAAACACGATTAGCGAATCTCCATACACGCTTACCGTATCTCCGTACGCCTTTATCGAATCTCCGTACGCGCTTAGCGAATCTCCATACACGCTTAGCGAATCTCCTTACACGCTTAGCGAATCTCCGTACACACTTAGCGAATCTCCATACACGCTTAGCGAATCTCCGTACACGCTTAGCGAATCTCCGTACAGGCTTAGCGAATCTCCGTACAAGCTTAGCGAATCTCCGTACAAGCTTAGCGAATCTCCGTACACGCTTAGCGAATCTCCGTACACGCTTAGCGAATCTCGGTACAGGCTTAGCGAATCTCCGTACATGCTTAACGAATCTCCGTACACGCTTAGCGAAACTCCGTACACGCTTATCGAAACTCCGTACACGCGTAGCGAAACTCCGTACACGCTTACCGAATCTCCATACACTCTTAGCGAATCTCCGTACACTCTTACCGAATCTCCGTACACGCTTTGCGAATCTCCGTAAACACGTAGCGAAACTCCGTACACGCTTAGCGAATATCCGTACACGCTTTTCCAATTTCCGTACACGCTTACCCAATCTCCATACACGCTTAGCGAATCTCCGTACATGCTTAGCTGAATCTCAGAACACGCTTAGCGAATCTCCGTACACGCTTAGCGAAACTCCGTACATGCTTAGCGAATCTCCGTACAAGCTTAGGGAATCTCCGTACACGCTTAGCGAATCTCCGTACAAGCTTAGGGAACCTCCGTACACGCTTAGCGAATCTCCGTACACGCTTAGCGAATCTCCGTTCACACTTAGCGAATCTCCGTACATGCTTAGCGAACCTCCGTACCCGGTTACCATATCTCCGTATGCCTTTAGCGAATCTCCGTACGCGCTTAGCGATTATCCGTACGCGCTTACCGAATCTCCGTACGCATTTAGCGAATCTGCGTACACGCATAGCGAATCTGCGTACATGTGTAGGGAATCTACGTATACGCTTAGCGAATCTCCGTACACGCTTAGCGAATCTCCGTACACGCTTAGCGAATCTCCGTACACGCATAGCGAATCTCCGTAAACGCTTAGTGTATCTCCGTACACGCTTAGCGAATATTCGTACACGCTTAGCGAATCTCCGTGCACGCTTAGCGAATCTCCGTACAGGCTTAGCGAATCTCCGTACAAGCTTAGCGAATCTCCGTACACGCTTAGCGAATCTGCGTACACGCTTAGCGAAACTCCGTACACGCTTATCGAAAATCCGTACACGCTTAGCAAAACTCCGTACACGCTTACTGAATCTCCGTACACTCTTAGCGAATCTCTGTACACGCTTAGCGAATCTCCGTACACGCTTAGCGAATCTCCGTATACACGTAGCGAAACTCCGTACACGCATAGCGAATATCCGTACACGCTTAGCGAATCTCCGTACACGCTTCCCAATTTCCGTACACGCTTAGCGAATCTCCGTACATGCTTAGCGAATCTCCGTACACGCTTAGCGAATCTCAGTACACGCTTAGCGAATCTCCGTACACGCTTAGCGAATCTCCGTACACACTTAGCGAATCTCCGTACACGCTTAGCGAATCTCCGTACAAGCTTAGGGAATCTCCGTACACGCTTAGCGAATCTCCGTAAAAGCTTAGGGGACCTCCGTACACCGTTAGCGAATCTCCGTACATGCTTAGCGAACCTCCGTACCCGGTTACCGTATCTCCGTATGCCTTTAGCGAATCTCCATATGCGCTATGCGCTTAGCGAATTACCGTACGCGCTTACCGAATCTCAGTACACATTTAGCGAATCTGCGTACACGCGTAGCGAATCTGCATATACGCGTAGCAAATCTCCATATACGCTTAGCGAATCTCCGTACACGCTTAGCGAATCTCCGTACACGCTTAGCAAATCTCCGTACTCGTTTAGCGAATCTCCGTACGCGCTTAGCGAATCTCCGTACGCGCTTAGCGAATCTCCGTAAACACGTAGCGATTCCATGTACACGCTTAGCGAATCTCCGTACACGCTTAGCGAATCTCTGTACAGGCTTAGCGAAACTCCATACACGCTTAGCGAATCTCCGTACACGCTTACCGAATCTCCGTACATGCTTAGCGAATCTCCGTACACGCTTAGCGAATCTCCGTACACGATTAGCGAATAGCCGTACACGCTTGGCAAATCTCCGTACACGCTTAGCAAACATGCGTACCCGATTACCGTATCTCCGTACGCCTTTAGCGAATCTCCGTACGCGCTTAGCGAATCTCCGTAAACACGTAACGAATCTTCGTACAGGCTTAGCGAATCTCCGTACACGCTTAGCGAATCTCCGTACAGGATTAGCGAATCTCCGTACATGCTTAGCGAATCACCGTACACATTTAGCGAATCTCCGTACATGCTTATCGAACCTCCGTACCCGGTTACCGTATCTTAGTACGCCTTTAGCGAATCTCCGTACGCGCTTAGCGTATCTCCGTACGCGGTTAGCAAATATCCGTACTTGCTTAGCGAATCTCCGTAAACACGTAGCGAAACTCCGTACACGCTAATCGAATCACCGTACACGCTTAGCGTATCTCCGTACACGCTTAGCGTTTCTCCGTACACGCTTAGCAATATCCATACACGCTTAGCGAATCTCTGTACACGCTTAGCAAATCTCCGTACACGCTTAGCAAACATCCGTACCCGGTAACTGTATCTCCGTACGCCTTTAGAGAACCTCCGTATGCGCTTAGCGAATCTCCGTACACGCTTAGCGAATCTCCGTAAACACGTAGCGAATCTCCGTACAGGCTTTGCGAATCTCCGTACACGCTTAGCGAATCTCCGTACAAGCTTAGGGAACCTCCGTACACGCTTAGCGAATCTCCGTACACGCTTAGCGAATCTCCGTTCACACTTAGCGAATCTCCGTACATGCTTAGCGAACCTCCGTACCCGGTTACCGTATCTCCGTATGCCTTTAGCGAATCTCCGTACGCGTTTAGCGAATATCCGTACTCGCTTACCGAATCTCCGTACGCATTTAGCGAATCTGCGTACACGCGTAGCGAATCTGCGTACATGTGTAGGGAATCTACGTATACGCTTAGCGAATCTCCGTACACGCTTAGCAAATCTCCGTACACGCTTAGCGAATCTCCGTACACGCATAGCGAATCTCCGTAAACGCTTAGTGTATCTCCGTACACGCTTAGCGAATCTTCGTACACGCTTAGCGAATCTCCGTACACGCTTAGCGAACCTCCGTACCCGGTTACCATATCTCCGTATGCCTATAGCGAATCTCCGTACGTGCTTAGCGAATCTCCCTACACGCTTAGCGTATCTCAGTACTTCGCTTAGCGAATCTCTGTACACGCTTAGCGAATATCCGAACACGCTTAGCGAATCTCTGTACACGCTTAGCGAATATCTGAACACGCTTAGCGAATCTCCGTACAAGCTTAGGGAACCTCCGTACACGCTTAGCGAATCTCCGTACACGCTTAGCGAATCTCCGTTCACACTTAGCGAATCTCCGTACATGCTTAGCGAACCTCCGTACCCGGTTACCGTATCTCCGTATGCCTTTAGCGAATCTCCGTACGCGCTTAGCGAATATCCGTACGCGCTTACCGAATCTCCGTACGCATTTAGCGAATCTGCGTACACGCGTAGCGAATCTGCGTACATGTGTAGGGAATCTACGTATACGCTTAGCGAATCTCCGTACACGCTTAGCGAATCTCCGTACACGCTTAGCGAATCTCCGTACACGCATAGCGAATCTCCGTAAACGGTTAGTGTATCTCCGTACACGCTTAGCGAATCTTCGTACACGCTTAGCGAATCTCCGTACACGCTTAGCGAACCTCCGTACCCGGTTACCATATCTCCGTATGCCTATAGCGAATCTCCGTACGTGCTTGGCGAATCTCCCTACACGCTTAGCGTATCTCAGTACTTCGCTTAGCGAATCTCTGTACACGCTTAGCGAATATCCGAACACGCTTAGCGAATCTCCGTACACGCTTAGCGAATCTCCGTACACGCTTAGCGAATCTCCATACACGCTTAGCGAATCTCCTTACACGCTTAGCGAATCTCCGTACGCCTTTAGCGAATCTCCGTACGCGCTTACCAATTCTCCGTATGAACTCAGCGAATCTGTGTACACGCGTTGCGAATCTGCGTACACGCGTAGCGAATCTCCGTACGCGCTTAGCGAATTTCCGTACTCGCTTAGCGAATCTCCATAAACACGTAGTGAATCTCTGTACACGCTTAGTGAATCTTCGTACACGCTTAGCGTATCTCTGTACACTCTTAGCAAATCTCCGTACACGCTTAGCGAATCTCCGTACAGGCTTAGCGAATCTCCGTACACGCTTAGAGAATCTCCGTACACGCTTAGCGAATCTCCGTACACGCTTAGCGAATCTCCGTACACGCTTAGCTAATCTTTGTACACGCTTAGCGAAACGCCGTACACGCTTAGCGAAACTCCGTATACGCTTACCGAATCTCCGTACACTCTTAGCGAATCTCCGTACGCGCTTAGCGAATTTCCGTACTCGCTTAGCGAATCTCCATAAACACGTAGTGAATCTCTGTACACGCTTAGTGAATCTTCGTACACGCTTAGCGTATCTCCGTACACGCTTAGCAAATCTCCGTACACGCTTAGCGAATCTCCGTACTGGCTTAGCGAATCTCCGTACACGCTTCGAGAATCTCCGTACACGCTTAGCGAATCTCCGTACACGCTTAGCGAATCTCCGTACACGCTTAGCGAATCTCCGTACACGCTTAGCGAAACGCCGTACACGCTTAGCGAAACTCCGTATACGCTTACCGAATCTCCGTACACTCTTAGTGACTCTCCGTACACTCTTAGCCAATTTCTGTACACTCTTATCGAAAATCCGTACACGCTTAGCGAATCTCCGTACACGATTAGCGACTCTACGTACACGCTTAGCGATTCTACGTACACTCTTAGCGAATCTCGGTACACGCTTAGCGAATCTCAGTACACGCTTAGCGAATCTCCGTACACGCTTAGCGAATCTCCGTACACATTAGCGAATCTCCGTACAAGCTTAGGGAATCTCCGTACACGCTTAGCGAATTACCGTACACGCATAGCAAATCACCGTACACGCTTAGCAAATCTTCGTACATGCTTAGCGAACCTTCGTACCCGGTTACCGTATCTCCGTACGTCTTTAGCGAATCTCCGTACGCGCTTAGCGAATCTCCGTATGCGCTTACCCAATCTCCGTACGCATTTAGCGAATCTGCGTACACGCATAGCAAATCTGCGTACACGCGTAGCCAATCTCCGTACACGCTTAGCGAATCTCCGTACACGCTTAGTGAATCTCCGTACACGCTTAGCGATTCTCCGTACATGCTTAGCGAATCTCGGTACGCGCTTAGCGAATCTCTGTACGCGCTTAGCGAATCTACGTACGCGCTTATCGAATCTCTGTAAACACGTAGCGAATCTCTGTACACGCTAGGCGAATCTCTGTACACGCTTAGCGAATCTACGTAACCGCTTAGCGAATCTCTGTACAGGCTTAGCGAATCTCCATACATGCTTAGCGAATCTCCGTACACGCTTACCGAATCTCCGTACATGCTTATCGAATCTCCGTACACGCTTAGCGAATCTCCGTACACGCTTAGCGAATCGCCGTACACGCTTAGCGAATCTCCGTACACGCTTAGCGAATCGCCGTAAACGTGTAGCGAATCTCCGTACACGCTTAGCGATTCTACATACACGCTTAGCGAATCTCTGTACTCGTTAAGCGAATCTCTGTACACGCTTAGCGAATCTACGTAACCGCTTAGCGAATCTCTGTACAGGCTTAGCGAATCTCCATATACGCTTAGCGAATCTCCGTACACGCTTAGCGAATCTCCGTACACGCTTAGCAAATCTCCGTACTCGCTTAGCGAATCTCCGTACGCGCTTAGCGAATCTCCGTACGCGCTTAGCGAATCTCCGTAAACACGTAGCGATTCCCTGTACACGCTTAGCGAATCTCGGTACACGCTTAGCGGATCTCTGTACAGGCTTAGCGAAACTCCATACACGCTTAGCGAATCTCTGTACACGCTTACTGAATCTCCGTACATGCTTAGCGAATCTCCGTACACGCTTAGCGAATCTCCGTACACGATTAGCGAATAGCCGTACACGCTTGGCAAATCTCCGTACACGCTTAGCAAACATGCGTACCCGGTTACTGTATCTCCGTACGCCTTTAGCGAATCTCCGTACGCGCTTAGCGAATCTCCATACACGCTTAGCATAACTCCGTAAACACGTAGCGAATCTCCGTACAGGCTTAGCGAATCTCCGTACACGCTTAGCGAATCTCCGTACAGGATTAGCGAATCTCCGTACACGCTTACGGAATTTCCGTACACGCTTAACGAATCGCCATAAACGCGTAGCGAATCTCCGTACTCGCTTAGCGAATCTGTACACGCTTAGCGATTCTACGTACAAGCTTAACGAATATCTGTACACGCTTACCCAATTTCCGTACACGCTTACCCAATTTACGTACACGCTTACCTAATCTCCGTACACGTTTAGCGAATATCAGTACACGCTTAGCGAATCTCCGTACACGCTTAGCGAATCTCCGTACACTCTTAGCGAAACTCGGTACACGCTTATCAAATCTCCGTACACGATTAGCGACTCTACGTACACCCTTAGCGATTCTATGTAGGCGCTTAGCGATTCTCCGTACATGCTTAGCGAATTTCCGTACCCGGGTACCGAATCTCCATACACCTTTAGCAAATCTCCGTACGCGCATAGCGAATCTCCGTATGCGCGTAGCGAATCAACGTACGCGCGTAGCGAATCTACGTACATGCGTAGCGAATCTCCGTACTTGCTTATCGAATCTCCGTACACGCTTAGCGATCCTCTGTACCCGGTTACCGTATCTCCGTACGAATTTAGCGAATTTCCGTACGCGCTTAGCAAATCTCCGTACACGCTTAGCGAATCTCCGTAAACACGTAGCGTATCTCCATACACGCTTAGCGAATATTTGTACACGCTTAGCGAATCTCCGTACACGCTTACCCAATTTACGTACACGCTTAGCCAATCTCCGTACACGCTTAGCGAATCTCCGTACACGCTTAGCGAATCTCAGTACACGCTTAGCGAATCTCAGTACACGCTTAGCGAATCTCCATACACGCTTAGCGAATTTTCATACACACTTATCGAATCTCCGTACATGCTTAGCAAACCTCCGTCCCCGTTTACCGTATCTCCGTACGCCTATAGCGAATCTCCGTACGCGCTTAGCGAATCTCCGTACGCGCTTACCGAATCTCCGTACGCATTTAGCGAATCTGCGTACACGCGTAGCGAATCTCCGTACACGCTTAGCGAACCTCAGTACCTGGTTACCGTATCTCCGTATGCCTTTAGCGAATTTCCGTACGCGCTTAGCGAATCTCCGTACACGCTTAGCGAATCTCCGTAAACACGTAGCGAATCTCAGTACACGCTTACCGAATCTCCGTACACGCTTAGAGAATCTACATAACCGCTTAGCGAATCTCTGTACAGGCTTAGCGAATCTCCATACACGCTTAGCGAATCGCCGTATACGCTTACCGAATCTCCGTACACGCTTAGCAAACCTCCGTACATGCTTAGTGATCTCCGAACACGCTTAGCGAATCTGCGTACACGCTTAGCGAATCGCCGTTAACGTGTAGCGAATCTCCGTACACGCTTAGCGATTCTACGTACATGCTTAGCGATTCTCCGTACACACTTAGCGAATCTCCGTACACGCTTAGCGAATCTCCGTACACGCTTAGAGAATCTCCGAACACGCTTAGCGAATCTCCGTACACGCTTAGCAAACCTCCATACCCGGTTACCGAATCTCAGTACGCCTTTAGCGAATCTCTGTAGGCGCTCAGTGAATCTCAGTACGCATTTACCGAATATCCGTACGCGCTTAGCGAATCTGCGTACACGCGTAGCGAATCTGCGTACACTCATAGCGAATCTCCGTACACGCTAAGCGAATCTCCGTACACGCTTAGCGAATCTCCGTACACGATTAGCGTATCTCCGTACACGCTTGGCGAATCACCATACACGCTTAGCGAACCTCCGTACCCGGTTACCGTATCTCCGTACGCCTTTAGTGAATCTCCGTACACCTTCAGCGAATCTCCGTACGCACTTAGCGAATCTCCGTACGCGCTTACCGAATCTCCGTACGCATTTAGCGAATATCAATACACGCTTAGCGAATCTCCGTACAGGCATAGTGAATCTAGGTACACATTTAGTGATCTCCGTACACGTTTAGCGAATCTCCGTACACGCTTAGTGAATTTCCGTACACACTTAGCGAATCTCCGTACACGTTTAGCGTTTCTCTGTACACGCTTAGCGAATCTCCGTACACGCTTAGCGAATCTCCGTACACGCTTAGCAAACCTCCGTACACGCTTAGCAAACATCCGTACCTGGTTACCATATCTCCGTACGCCTTTAGCGAATCTCCGTATGCGCTTAGCGAATCTCCGTACACGCTTAGCGAATCTCCGTAAACACGTAGCGTATCTTTGTACAGGCTTTGCGAATCTCCGTACACGCTTAGCGAATCTCCGTACAGGCTTAGCGAATCTCAGTACACGCTTAGCGAATCTCCGTACACGCTTAGCGAATCTCTGTACACGCTTAGCGAATCTCCGTACAAGCTAAGCTAATCTCCGTACACGCTTAGTGAATCTCCGTACACACTTAGGGAATCTCCGTACACGCATAGCGTTTCACCGTACACGCTTAGCGAATTTCCGTACATGCTTAGCGAATCTCCGTACACGCTTAGCGAATCTCCGTACACGCTTAGCGAACACCGTACCCGGTTACCGTATCCCCGTACGCCTTTAAAAATTTCCGTACGCGCTTTGCGAATCTCCGTTCGCGCTTACCGAATTCGGTACGCATTTAGCGAATCTGCGTACACGCGTAGCGAATCTGCGTACACACGTAGCGAATCTCCGTACACGTTTTGCGAATCTCCGTACGCGCTTAGCGAATCTGTGTACGCGCTTAGCGAATCTCCGTACGCGATTAGTGAATCTACGTACGCGCTTACGGAATCTACGTACGCTCTTTGCGAATCTCCGTACACGCTTAGCAAATCTCCGTACACGCTTAGCGAATCTCCGTACAGGCTTAGCGAATCTCCGTACACGCTTAGAGAATCTCTGTACACGCTTAGCGAATCTCCGTACACGCTTAGCGAATCTCCGTACACGCTTAGTGAATCTCCGTACACGCTTAGCGAAACGCCGTACACGCTTAGCGAAACTCCGTATACGCTTACCGAATCTCCGTACACTCTTAGCGAATCTCCGTACACTCTTAGCCAATCTCTGTACACTCTTATCGAAAATCCGTACACGCTTAGCGAATCTCCGTACACGATTAGCGACTCTACGTACACGCTTAGCGATTCTACGTACACTCTTAGCGAATCTCCGTACACGCCTAGCGAACTTCCGTACCCGGGTACCGAATATCCGTACACCTTTAGCGAATCTCCGTACGCGCTTAGCGAATTTCCGTACGCGCTTACCAAATCTCCGTATGCGCTTAGCGAATCTGCGTACGCGCGTAGCGAATCTGCGTACATGCGTAGCGAATCTCCGTACACACTTAGCGAAACTCTGTACACGCTTAGCGCGGTTACCGTTTACCGTATCTCCGTACGCCCTTAGCGAATTTCCGTATGTGCTTAGCGAATCTCCGTACACGCTTAGCGGATCTCCGTAAACACGTAGCAAAACTCTGTACACGCTTAGCGAATATCCGTACACGCTTAGCGAATCGCCGTACACGCTTACCCAATTTCCGTACACGCTTACCCAATCTCTGAACATAATTAGCGAATCACCGTACACGCTTAGCGAATCTCGGTACACGCTTAGCGAATCTCAGTACACGCTTAGCGAATCTCCGTACACGCTTAGCGAATCTCCGTACACGTTAGTGTATCTCCGTACAAGCTTAGGGAATCTCCGTACACGCTTAGCGAATTACCGTACACACATAGCAAATCACCGTACACGCTTAGCAAATCTTCGTACATGCTTAGCGAACCTTCGTACCCGGTTACCGTATCTCCGTACGTCTTTAGCGAATCTCCGTACGCGCTTAGCGAATCTCCGTATGCGCTTACCCAATCTCCGTACGCATTTAGCGAATCTGCGTACACGCGCAGCAAATCTGCGTACACGCGTAGCCAATCTCCGTACACGCTTAGCGAATCTCCGTACACGCTTAGTGAATCTCCGTACACGCTTAGCGATGCTCCGTACATGCTTAGCGAATCTCGGTACGCGCTTAGCGAATCTCCGTACGCGCTTAGCGAATCTACGTACGCGCTTATCGAATCTCTGTAAACACGTAGCGAATCTCTGTACACGCTAGGCGAATCTCTGTACACGCTTAGCGAATCTACGTAACCGCTTAGCGAATCTCTGTACAGGCTTAGCGAATCTCCATACATGCTTAGCGAATCTCCGTACACGCTTACCGAATCTCCGTACATGCTTATCGAATCTCCGTACACGCTTAGCGAATCTCCGTACACGCTTAGCAAATCGCCGTACACGCTTAGCGAATCTCCGTACACGCTTAGCGAATCGCCGTAAACGTGTAGCGAATCTCCGTACACGCTTAGCGATTCTACATACACGCTTAGCGAATCTCTGTACTCGTTAAGCGAATCTCCGTACACGCTCAGCGAATCTCCGTACACGTTTAGCGTATCTCCGTACACGCTTGGCGAATCACCATACACGTTTAGCGAACCTCCGTACCCGGTTACCGTATCTCCGTACGCCTTTAGTGAATCTCCGTACACCTTCAGCGAATCTCCGTACGCACTTAGCGAATCTCCGTACGTGCTTAGCGAATCTCCGTACGCATTTAGCGAATATCAATACACGCTTAGCGAATCTCCGTACAGGCATAGTGAATCTAGGTACACATTTAGTGATCTCCGTACACGTTTAGCGAATCTCCGTACACGCTTAGTGAATTTCCGTACACACTTAGCGAATCTCCGTACACGTTTAGCGTTTCTCTGTACACGCTTAGCGAATCTCCGTACACGCTTAGCGAATCTCCGTACACGCTTAGCAAACCTCCGTACACGCTTAGCAAACATCCGTACCTGGTTACCATATCTCCGTACGCCTTTAGCGAATCTCCGTATGCGCTTAGCGAATCTCCGTACACGCTTAGCGAATCTCCGTAAACACGTAGCGTATCTTCGTACAGGCTTTGCGAATCTCCGTACACGATTAGCGAATCTCCGTACAGGCTTAGCGAATCTCAGTACACGCTTAGCGAATCTCCGTACACGCTTAGCGAATCTCCGTACACGCTTAGCGAATCTCCGTACAAGGTAAGCGAATCTCCGTACACGCTTAGTGAATCTCCGTACACACTTAGCGAATCTCCGTACACGCATAGCGTTTCACCGTACACGCTTAGCGAATTTCCGTACATGCTTAGCGAATCTCCGTACACGCTTAGCGAATCTCCGTACACGCTTAGCGAACACCGTACCCGGTTACCGTATCCCCGTAGGCCTTTAAAAATTTCCGTACGCGCTTTGCGAAACTCCGTTCGCGCTTACCGAATTCCGTACGCATTTAGCGAATCTGCGTACACGCGTAGCGAATCTGCGTACACACGTAGCGAATCTCCGTACACGCTTTGCGAATCTCCGTACGCGCTTAGCGAATCTCTGTACGCGCTTAGCGAATCTCCGTACGCGATAAGTGAATCTACGTACGCGCTTACGGAATCTCCGTACGCGCTTAGCGAATCTCCGTAAAAACGTAGCAAACCTCCGTACATGCTTAGTGATCTCCGTACACGCTTAGCGAATCTGCGTACACGCTTAGCGAATCGCCGTTAACGTGTAGCGAATCTCCGTACACGCTTAGCGATTCTACGTACATGCTTAGCGATTCTCCGTACACACTTAGCGAATCTCCGTACACGCTTAGCGAATCTCCGTACACGCTTAGAGAATCTCCGAACACGCTTAGCGAATCTCCGTACACGCTTAGCGAATCTCCGTACACGCTTCGCGATTCTACGTACACGCTTAGCGATTCTACATACACGCTTACCGAATCTCTGTACACGCTTAGCAAACATCCATACCCGGTTACCGAATCTCCGTACGCCTTTAGCGAATCTCCGTACGCGCTTAGCGAATCTCCGTACGCGCTTACCGAATCTCCGTACGCATTTAGCGAATCTGCGTACACGCGTAGTGAATCTCCGTACACGCTTAGCGAACCTCAGTACCTGGTTACCGTATCTCCGTACGCCTTTAGCGAATTTCCGTACGCGCTTAGCGAATCTCCGTACACGCTTAGCGAATCTCCGTAAACACGTAGCGAATCTCAGTACACGCTTAGCGAATCTCCGTACACGCTTAGAGAATCTACATAACCGCTTATCGAATCTCTGTACAGGCTTAGCGAATCTCCATACACGCTTAGCGAATCGCCGTATACGCTTACCGAATCTCCGTACACGCTTAGCAAACCTCCGTACATGCTTAGTGATCTCCGTACACGCTTAGCGAATCTGCGTACACGCTTAGCGAATCGCCGTTAACGTGTAGCGAATCTCCGTACACGCTTAGCGATTCTACGTACATGCTTAGCGATTCTCCGTACACACTTAGCGAATCTCCGTACACGCTTAGCGAATCTCCGTACACGCTTAGAGAATCTCCGAACACGCTTAGCGAATCTGCGTACACGCGTAGCGAATCTGCGTACACTCATAGCGAATCTCCGTACACGCTTAGCGAATCTCCGTACACGCTTACAGTTTCTCCAGACACGCTTAGCGAATCTCCGTACACGCTTAGCGAATATCCGTACACACTTAGCGAATCACCGTACACGCTTAGCAAACATCCGTACCCGGTTACCGTATCTCCGTACGCCTTTAGCGAACCTCCGTACGCGATTAGCGAATCTCCGTACACGCTTAGCGAATCTCCGTAAACACGTAGCCAATCTCCGTACACGCTTAGTGAATCTCCGTAACCGCTTAGCGAATATCTGTACACGCTTACCCAATTTCCGTACACGCTTACTCAATCTCTGTACACGCTTAGCGAATCTCCGTACACGCTTTGCGAATCACCGTACACGCTTAGCGAATCTCCGTACACGCTTAGCGAATCTCCGTACACACTTAGCGAATCTCCGTACACGCTTAGCGAACCTCCGTAACCGGTTACCGTAGCTCCGTACACCTTAGCGAATTTCTGTACGCGCTTATCGAATCTCCGTACGCGCTTACCGAATCTCCGTACGCATTTGGCGAATCTGCGTACACGCGTAGCGAATCTGCTTACACGTGTAGCGAATCTCCGTACACGCTTAGCGAATCTCCGTAAACACTTAGTGAATCTCCGTACACGCTTAGCGAATCTCCGTACACGCTTAACGAATCTCCGTACACGCTTAGCGAATATCCGTACACGCTTACCGTAACTCCGTACACGCTTAGCGAATTTCCGTACACGCTTAGCGAATCGCCGTAAACGTGTGGCGAATCTCCGTACACGCTTAGCGAATCTACGAACACATTTAGCGAATCTCCGTACACGCTTAGCGAACATACGTACAGGCTTAGCGAATCTCCGTACACGCTTAGGGAATCTCGATACACGCTTAGTGTATTTCCGTACACGATAACGAATTTTCGTACACGCTTAGCGTATCTCCGTACACCCTTAGCGAACCTCCATACCCAGTTACCGTATCTCCATACGCCTTTAGCGAATCTCCGTACGCGCTTACCAATTCTCCGTATGAACTCAGCGAATCTGTGTACACGCGTTGCGAATCTGCGTACACGCGTAGCGAATCTCCGTACGCGCTTAGCGAATTTCCGTACTCGCTTAGCGAATCTCCATAAACACGTAGTGAATCTCTGTACACGCTTAGTGATTCTCGTACACGCTTAGCGTATCTCCGTACACTCTTAGCAAATCTCCGTACACGCTTAGCGAATCTCCGTACAGGCTTAGCGAATCTCCGTACACGCTTAGAGAATCTCCGTACACGCTTAGCGAATCTCCGTACACGCTTAGCGAATCTCCGTACACGCTTAGCGAATCTCTGTACACGCTTAGCGAAACGCCGTACACGCTTAGCGAAACTCCGTATACGCTTACCGAATCTCCGTACACTCTTAGCGAAACTCCGTACGCGCTTAGCGAATTTCCGTACTCGCTTAGCGAATCTCCATAAACACGTAGTGAATCTCTGTACACGCTTAGTGAATCTTCGTACACGCTTAGCGTATCTCCGTACACGCTTAGCAAATCTCCATACACGCTTAGCGTATCTCCGTACAGGCTTAGCGAATCTCCGTACCCGCTTAGCGAATCTCCGTACACGGTTAGCGAATCTCCGTACACGCTTAGCGAATCTCCGTACACGCTTAGCGAAACGCCGTACACGCTTAGCGAAACTCCGTATACGCTTACCGAATCTCCGTACACTCTTAGCGAATCTCCGTACACTCTTAGCCAATCTCTGTACACTCTTATCGAAAATCCGTACACGCTTAGCGAATCTCCGTACACGATTAGCGACTCTACGTACACGCTTAGCGATTCTACGTACACTCTTAGCGAATCTCCGTACACGCCTAGCGAACTTCCGTACCCGGGTACCGAATATTCGTACACCTTTAGCGAATCTCCGTACGCGCTTAGCGAATTTCCGTACGCGCTTACCAAATCTCCGTACGCGATTAGAAAAATCTACGTACGCGCTTACGGAATCTCCGTACGCACTTAGCGAATCTCCGTAAAAACGTAGCGAATCTCCGTACACGCTTAGCGAATCTCCGTACACGCTTAGCGAATCTACGTAACCGCTTTGTGAATCACTGTACAGGCTTTGCGAAACTCCGTACACGCTTAGCGAATCTCCGTACACGCTTAGAGAATATCCGTACACGCTTACCGAATCTCCGTACACGCTTAGCGAATCTCCGTACACGCTTAGCGATTCTACGTACACGCTTAGCGTATCTCCGTACACGCTTAGCGAATCTCCGTACACGCTTAGTGTATCTCCGTACACGCTTAGCGAATCTCCGTACACGCTTCGCGAATCTCCTTACACGCTTACCGAAACTCCGTACCCGGTTACCATATCTCCGTATGCCTTTAGCGAATCTCCGTACGCGCTTAGCGATTCTCCCTACACGCTTAGCGAATCTCAGTACTTTGCTTAGCGAATCTCTGTACACGCGTAGCGAATCTCCGTACACGCCTAGCGAATCTCCGTACACGTTTAGCGAATCTCCGTACATGCTTAGCGAATCTCCGTACACGCTTAGCGAATCTCCTTACACGCTTAGCGAATCTCCTTACACGCTTAGCGAATCTCCGTACATGCTTAGCGAATCTCCGTACATGCTTAGCGAATCTCTGTACACGCTTAGTGAATCTCCGTACACGCTTAGCGAATATCCGTACACGCATAGCGTATCACCGTACACGCTTAGCGAATCTCCGTACATGCTTAGCGAATCTCCGTACACGCTTAGCTAATCTCCGTACACGCCTAGCGAACACCGTACCCGGTTACCATATCTCCGTATGCCTTTAGCGAATTTTCGTACGCACTTCGCGAATCTCCGTATGCGCTTACCGAATCACCGTACGCATTTAACGAATCTGCGTACACGCGTAGCGAATCTGCGTACACGCGTAACGAATCTCCGTACACGCTTAGCGAATCTCCGTACGCGCTTTGCGAATCTCTGTACGCGCTTAGCGATTCTCCGTACGCGCTTAGCGAATCTCCGTACACGCTTAGCGAACCTCCGTACTCGGTTACCATATCTCCGTTTGCCTTTAGCGAATCTCCATACGCGCTTAGAGAATCTCCCTACACGCTTAGCGAATCTCAGTACTTCGCTTAGCGAATCTGTGTACATGCTTAGCGAATCTCCGTACACGCTTAACGAATCTCGGTACACGCTTAGCGATTCTCCGTACACGCTTAGCGATTCTCCGTACACGCTTAGCGAATCTCCTTACACGCTTAGCGAATATCCGAACACGATTAGCGAATCTCCATACACGCTTACCGTATCTCCGTACGCCTTTATCGAATCTCCGTACGCGCTTAGCGAATCTCCATACACGTTTAGCGAATCTCCTTACACGCTTAGCGAATCTCCGTACACACTTAGCGAATCTCCATACACGCTTAGCGAATCTCCGTACACGCTTAGCGAATCTCCGTACAGGCTTAGTGAATCTCCGTACAAGCTTAGCGAATCTCCGTACAAGCTTAACGAATCTCCGTACACGCTTAGCGAATCTCCGTACACGCTTAGCGAATCTCGGTACAGGCTTAGCGAATCTCCGTACATGCTTAACGAATCTCCGTACACGCTTAGCGAAACTCCGTACACGCTTATCGAAACTCCGTACACGCGTAGCGAAACTCCGTACACGCTTACCGAATCTCCATACACTCTTAGCGAATCTCCGTACACTCTTACCGAATCTCCGTACACGCTTTGCGAATCTCCGTAAACACGTAGCGAAACTCCGTACACGTTTAGCGAATATCCGTACACGCTTTTCCAATTTCCGTACACGCTTACCCAATCTCCATACACGCTTAGCGAATCTCCGTACATGCTTAGCGAATCTCAGAACACGCTTAGCGAATCTCCGTACACGCTTAGCGAATCTCCGTACATGCTTAGCGAATCTCCGTACAAGCTTAGGGAATCTCCGTACACGCTTAGCGAATCTCCGTTCACACTTAGCGAATCTCCGTACATGTTTAGCGAACCTCCGTACACGGTTACCGTATCTCCGTATGCCTTTAGCGAATCTCCGTACGCGCTTAGCGAATATCCGTACGAGCTTACCGAATCTCCGTACGCATTTAGCGAATCTGCGTACACGCATAGCGAATCTGCGTACATGTGTAGGGAATCTACGTATACGCTTAGCGAATCTCCGTACACGCTTAGCGAATCTCCGTACACGCTTAGCGAATCTCCGTACACGCATAGCGAATCTCCGTAAACGCTTAGTGTATCTCCGTACACGCTTAGCGAATATTCGTACACGCTTAGCGAATCTCCGTACAGGCTTAGCGAATCTCCGTACAAGCTTAGCGAATCTCCATACACGCTTAGCGAATCTCCGTACACGCTTAGCGAAACTCCGTACACGCTTATCGAAAATCCGTACACGCTTAGCGAAACTCCGTACACGCTTACCGAATCTCCGTACACTCTTAGCGAATCTCTGTACACGCTTAGCGAATCTCCGTACACGCTTAGCGAATTTCCGTACACGCTTAGCGAATCGCCGTAAACGTGTGGCGAATCTCCGTACACGCTTAGCGAATCTACGTACACGTTTAGCGAATCTCCGTACACGCTTAGCGAACATACGTACAGGCTTAGCGAATCTCCGTACACGCTTAGGGAATCTCGATCCACGCTTAGTGTATTTCCGTACACGATAACGAATCTCCGTACAGGCTTAGCGTATCTCCGTACACCCTTAGCGAACCTCCATACCCAGTTACCGTATCTCCATACGCCTTTAGCGAATCTCCATACGCGCTTACCAATTCTCCGTATGAACTCAGCGAATCTGTGTACACGCGTTGCGAATCTGCGTACACGCGTAGCGAATCTCCGTACGCGCTTAGCGAATTTCCGTACTCGCTTAGCGAATCTCCATAAACACGTAGTGAATCTCTGTACACGCTTAGTGATTCTCGTACACGCTTAGCGTATCTCCGTACACTCTTAGCAAATCTCCGTACACGCTTAGCGAATCTCCGTACAGGCTTAGCGAATCTCCGTACACGCTTAGAGAATCTCCGTACACGCTTAGCGAATCTCCGTACACGCTTAGCGAATCTCCGTACACGCTTAGCGAATCTCTGTACACGCTTAGCGAAACGCCGTACACGCTTAGCGAAACTCCGTATACGCTTACCGAATCTCCGTACACTCTTAGCGAAACTCCGTACGCGCTTAGCGAATTTCCGTACTCGCTTAGCGAATCTCCATAAACACGTAGTGAATCTCTGTACACGCTTAGTGAATCTTCGTACACGCTTAGCGTATCTCCGTACACGCTTAGCAAATCTCCATACACGCTTAGCGTATCTCCGTACAGGCTTAGCGAATCTCCGTACCCGCTTAGCGAATCTCCGTACACGGTTAGCGAATCTCCGTACACGCTTAGCGAATCTCCGTACACGCTTAGCGAAACGCCGTACACGCTTAGCGAAACTCCGTATACGCTTACCGAATCTCCGTACACTCTTAGCGAATCTCCGTACACTCTTAGCCAATCTCTGTACACTCTTATCGAAAATCCGTACACGCTTAGCGAATCTCCGTACACGATTAGCGACTCTACGTACACGCTTAGCGATTCTACGTACACTCTTAGCGAATCTCCGTACACGCCTAGCGAACTTCCGTACCCGGGTACCGAATATTCGTACACCTTTAGCGAATCTCCGTACGCGCTTAGCGAATTTCCGTACGCGCTTACCAAATCTCCGTACGCGATTAGAAAAATCTACGTACGCGCTTACGGAATCTCCGTACGCGCTTAGCGAATCTCCGTAAAAACGTAGCGAATCTCCGTACACGCTTAGCGAATCTCCGTACACGCTTAGCGAATCTACGTAACCGCTTTGTGAATCACTGTACAGGCTTTGCGAAACTCCGTACACGCTTAGCGAATCTCCGTACACGCTTAGAGAATATCCGTACACGCTTACCGAATCTCCGTACACGCTTAGCGAATCTCCGTACACGCTTAGCGATTCTACGTACACGCTTAGCGTATCTCCGTACACGCTTAGCGAATCTCCGTACACGCTTAGTGTATCTCCGTACACGCTTAGCGAATCTCCGTACACGCTTCGCGAATCTCCTTACACGCTTACCGAAACTCCGTACCCGGTTACCATATCTCCGTATGCCTTTAGCGAATCTCCGTACGCGCTTAGCGATTCTCCCTACACGCTTAGCGAATCTCAGTACTTTGCTTAGCGAATCTCTGTACACGCGTAGCGAATCTCCGTACACGCCTAGCGAATCTCCGTACACGTTTAGCGAATCTCCGTACATGCTTAGCGAATCTCCGTACACGCTTAGCGAATCTCCTTACACGCTTAGCGAATCTCCTTACACGCTTAGCGAATCTCCGTACATGCTTAGCGAATCTCCGTACATGCTTAGCGAATCTCTGTACACGCTTAGTGAATCTCCGTACACGCTTAGCGAATATCCGTACACGCATAGCGTATCACCGTACACGCTTAGCGAATCTCCGTACATGCTTAGCGAATCTCCGTACACGCTTAGCTAATCTCCGTACACGCCTAGCGAACACCGTACCCGGTTACCATATCTCCGTATGCCTTTAGCGAATTTTCGTACGCACTTCGCGAATCTCCGTATGCGCTTACCGAATCACCGTACGCATTTAACGAATCTGCGTACACGCGTAGCGAATCTGCGTACACGCGTAACGAATCTCCGTACACGCTTAGCGAATCTCCGTACGCGCTTTGCGAATCTCTGTACGCGCTTAGCGATTCTCCGTACGCGCTTAGCGAATCTCCGTACACGCTTAGCGAACCTCCGTACTCGGTTACCATATCTCCGTTTGCCTTTAGCGAATCTCCATACGCGCTTAGAGAATCTCCCTACACGCTTAGCGAATCTCAGTACTTCGCTTAGCGAATCTGTGTACATGCTTAGCGAATCTCCGTACACGCTTAACGAATCTCGGTACACGCTTAGCGATTCTCCGTACACGCTTAGCGATTCTCCGTACACGCTTAGCGAATCTCCTTACACGCTTAGCGAATATCCGAACACGATTAGCGAATCTCCATACACGCTTACCGTATCTCCGTACGCCTTTATCGAATCTCCGTACGCGCTTAGCGAATCTCCATACACGTTTAGCGAATCTCCTTACACGCTTAGCGAATCTCCGTACACACTTAGCGAATCTCCATACACGCTTAGCGAATCTCCGTACACGCTTAGCGAATCTCCGTACAGGCTTAGTGAATCTCCGTACAAGCTTAGCGAATCTCCGTACAAGCTTAACGAATCTCCGTACACGCTTAGCGAATCTCCGTACACGCTTAGCGAATCTCGGTACAGGCTTAGCGAATCTCCGTACATGCTTAACGAATCTCCGTACACGCTTAGCGAAACTCCGTACACGCTTATCGAAACTCCGTACACGCGTAGCGAAACTCCGTACACGCTTACCGAATCTCCATACACTCTTAGCGAATCTCCGTACACTCTTACCGAATCTCCGTACACGCTTTGCGAATCTCCGTAAACACGTAGCGAAACTCCGTACACGTTTAGCGAATATCCGTACACGCTTTTCCAATTTCCGTACACGCTTACCCAATCTCCATACACGCTTAGCGAATCTCCGTACATGCTTAGCGAATCTCAGAACACGCTTAGCGAATCTCCGTACACGCTTAGCGAATCTCCGTACATGCTTAGCGAATCTCCGTACAAGCTTAGGGAATCTCCGTACACGCTTAGCGAATCTCCGTTCACACTTAGCGAATCTCCGTACATGTTTAGCGAACCTCCGTACACGGTTACCGTATCTCCGTATGCCTTTAGCGAATCTCCGTACGCGCTTAGCGAATATCCGTACGAGCTTACCGAATCTCCGTACGCATTTAGCGAATCTGCGTACACGCATAGCGAATCTGCGTACATGTGTAGGGAATCTACGTATACGCTTAGCGAATCTCCGTACACGCTTAGCGAATCTCCGTACACGCTTAGCGAATCTCCGTACACGCATAGCGAATCTCCGTAAACGCTTAGTGTATCTCCGTACACGCTTAGCGAATATTCGTACACGCTTAGCGAATCTCCGTACAGGCTTAGCGAATCTCCGTACAAGCTTAGCGAATCTCCATACACGCTTAGCGAATCTCCGTACACGCTTAGCGAAACTCCGTACACGCTTATCGAAAATCCGTACACGCTTAGCGAAACTCCGTACACGCTTACCGAATCTCCGTACACTCTTAGCGAATCTCTGTACACGCTTAGCGAATCTCCGTACACGCTTAGCGAATTTCCGTACACGCTTAGCGAATCGCCGTAAACGTGTGGCGAATCTCCGTACACGCTTAGCGAATCTACGTACACGTTTAGCGAATCTCCGTACACGCTTAGCGAACATACGTACAGGCTTAGCGAATCTCCGTACACGCTTAGGGAATCTCGATCCACGCTTAGTGTATTTCCGTACACGATAACGAATCTCCGTACAGGCTTAGCGTATCTCCGTACACCCTTAGCGAACCTCCATACCCAGTTACCGTATCTCCATACGCCTTTAGCGAATCTCCATACGCGCTTACCAATTCTCCGTATGAACTCAGCGAATCTGTGTACACGCGTTGCGAATCTGCGTACACGCGTAGCGAATCTCCGTACGCGCTTAGCGAATTTCCGTACTCGCTTAGCGAATCTCCATAAACACGTAGTGAATCTCTGTACACGCTTAGTGATTCTCGTACACGCTTAGCGTATCTCCGTACACTCTTAGCAAATCTCCGTACACGCTTAGCGAATCTCCGTACAGGCTTAGCGAATCTCCGTACACGCTTAGAGAATCTCCGTACACGCTTAGCGAATCTCCGTACACGCTTAGCGAATCTCCGTACACGCTTAGCGAATCTCTGTACACGCTTAGCGAAACGCCGTACACGCTTAGCGAAACTCCGTATACGCTTACCGAATCTCCGTACACTCTTAGCGAAACTCCGTATGCGCTTAGCGAATTTCCGTACTCGCTTAGCGAATCTCCATAAACACGTAGTGAATCTCTGTACACGCTTAGTGAATCTTCGTACACGCTTAGCGTATCTCCGTACACGCTTAGCAAATCTCCGTACACGCTTAGCGTATCTCCGTACAGGCTTAGCGAATCTCCGTACCCGCTTAGCGAATCTCCGTACACGCTTAGCGAATCTCCGTACACGCTTAGCGAATCTCCGTACACGCGTAGCGAAACGCCGTACACGCTTAGCGAAACTCCGTATACGCTTACCGAATCTCCATACACTCTTAGCGAATCTCCGTACACTCTTAGCCAATCTCTGTACACTCTTATCGAAAATCCGTACACGCTTAGCGAATCTCCGTACACGATTAGCGACTCTACGTACACGCTTAGCGATTCTACGTACACTCTTAGCGAATCTCCGTACACGCCTAGCGAACTTCCGTACCCGGGTACCGAATATCCATACACCTTTAGCGAATCTCCGTACGCGCTTAGCGAATTTCCGTACCCGCTTACCAAATCTCCGTATGCGCTTAGCGAATCTGCGAACGCGCGTAGCGAATCTGCGTACATGCGTAGCGAATCTCCGTACACGCTTAGCGAATCTCCGTACACGCTTAGCGCGGTTACCGTTTACCGTATCTCCGTACGCCCTTAGCGAATTTCCGTATGTGCTTAGCGAATCTCCGTACACGCTTAGCGGATCTCCGTAAACACGTAGCAAAACTCTGTACACGCTTAGCGAATATCCGTACACGCTTAGCGAATCGCCGTAACCGCTTACCCAATTTCCGTTCACACTTACCCAATCTCTGAACATAATTAGCGAATCACCGTACACGCTTAGCGAATCTCGGTACACGCTTAGCGAATCTCAGTACACGCTTAGCGAATCTCCGTACACGCTTAGCGAATCTCCATACACGTTAGTGAATCTCCGTACAAGCTTAGGGAATCTCCGAACACGCTTAGCGAATTACCGTACACGCATAGCAAATCACCGTACACGCTTAGCAAATCTTCGTACATGCTTAGCGAACCTTCGTACCCGGTTACCGAATCTCCGTACGTCTTTAGCGAATCTCCGTACGCGCTTAGCGAATCTCCGTATGCGCTTACCCAATCTCCGTATGCATTTAGCGAATCTGCGTACACGCGTAGCAAATCTGCGTACACGCGTAGCCAATCTCCGTACACGCTTAGCGAATCTCCGTACACGCTTAGTGAATCTCCGTACACGCTTAGCGATTCTCCGTACATGCTTAGCGAATCTCGGTACGCGCTTAGCGAATCTCCGTACGCGCTTAGCGAATCTACGTACGCGCTTATCGAATCTCTGTAAACACGTAGCGAATCTCTGTACACGCTAGGCGAATCTCTGTACACGCTTAGCGAATCTACGTAACCGCTTAGCGAATCTCTGTACAGGCTTAGCGAATCTCCATACATGCTTAGCGAATCTCCGTACACGCTTACCGAATCTCCGTACATGCTTATCGAATCTCCGTACACGCTTAGCGAATCTCCGTACACGCTTAGCGAATCGCCGTACACGCTTAGCGAATCTCCGTACACGCTTAGCGAATCGCCGTAAACGTGTAGCGAATCTCCATACACGCTTAGCGATTCTACATACACGCTTAGCGAATCTCTGTACTCGTTAAGCGAATCTCCGTACACGCTCAGCGAATCTCCGTACACGCTTAGCGTATCTCCGTACACGCAAAGCGAATCTCCGTACACGCTTAGCGAATCTCCATACACGTTTAGCGTATCTCCGTACACGCTTGGCGAATCACCATACACGCTTAGCGAACCTCCGTACCCGGTTATCGTATCTCCGTACGCCTTTAGTGAATCTCCGTACACCTTCAGCGAATCTCCGTACGCACTTAGCGAATCTCCGTACGCGCTTAGTGAATCTCCGTACGCATTTAGCGAATATCAATACACGCTTAGCGAATCTCCGTACAGGCATAGTGAATCTAGGTACACATTTAGTGATCTCCGTACACGTTTAGCGAATCTCCGTACACGAATAGTGAATTTCCGTACACACTTAGCGAATCTCCGTACACGTTTAGCGTTTCTCTGTACACGCTTAGCGAATCTCCGTACACGCTTAGCGAATCTCCGTACAGGCTTAGCGAATCTCAGTACACGCTTAGCGAATCTCCGTACACGCTTAGCGAATCTCCGTACACGCTTAGCGAATCTCCGTACAAGGTAAGCGAATCTCCGTACACGCTTAGTGAATCTCCGTACACACTTAGCGAATCTCCGTACACGCATAGCGTTTCACCGTACACGCTTAGCGAACTTCCGTACATGCTTAGCGAATCTCCGTACACGCTTAGCGAATCTCCGTACACGCTTAGCGAACACCATACCCGGTTACCGTATCCCCGTAGGCCTTTAAAAATTTCCGTACGCGCTTTGCGAAACTCCGTTCGCGCTTACCGAATTCCGTACGCATTTAGCGAATCTGCGTACACGCGTAGCGAATCTACGTAACCGCTTTGTGAATCACTGTACAGGCTTTGCGAAACTCCGTACACGCTTAGCGAATCTCCGTACACGCTTAGAGAATATCCGTACACGCTTACCGAATCTCCGTACACGCTTAGCGAATCTCCGTATACGCTTAGCGATTCTACGTACACGCTTAGCGTATCTCCGTACACGCTTAGCGAATCTCCGTACACGCTTAGTGTATCTCCGTACACGCTTAGCGAATCTCCGTACACGCTTAGCGAATCTCCTTACACGCTTAGCGAAACTCCGTACCCGGTTACCATATCTCCGTATGCCTTTAGCGAATTTTCGTACGCGCTTCGCGAATCTCCGTATGCGCTTACCGAATCACCGTACGCATTTAACGAATCTGCGTACACGCGTAGCGAATCTGCGTACACGCGTAACGAATCTCCGTACACGCTTAGCGAATCTCCATACGCGCTTTGCGAATCTCTGTACGCGCTAAGCGATTCTCCGTACGCGCTTAGCGAATCTCCGTACACGCTTAGCGAACCTCCGTACTCGGTCACCATATCTCCGTATGCCTTTAGCGAATCTCCATACGCGCTTAGAGAATCTCCCTACACGCTTAGCGAATCTCAGTAGTTCGCTTAGCGAATCTCTGTACATGCTTAGCGAATCTCCGTACACGCTTAACGGATCTCGGTACACGCTTAGCGAATCTCCGTACACGCTTAGCGATTCTCCGTACACGCTTAGCGAATCTCCTTACACGCTTAGCGAATATCCGAACACGATTAGCGAATCTCCATACACGCTTACCGTATCTCCGTACGCCTTTATCGAATCTCCGTACGCGCTTAGCGAATCTCCATACACGTTTAGCGAATCTCCTTACACGCTTAGCGAATCTCCGTACACACTTAGCGAATCTCCATACACGCTTAGCGAATCTCCGTACACGCTTAGCGAATCTCCGTACAGGCTTAGCGAATCTCCGTACAAGCTTAGCGAATCTCCGTACAAGCTTAACGAATCTCCGTACACGCTTAGCGAATCTCCGTACACGCTTAGCGAATCTCGGTACAGGCTTAGCGAATCTCCGTACATGCTTAACGAATCTCCGTACACGCTTAGCGAAACTCCGTACACGCTTATCGAAACTCCGTACACGCGTAGCGAAACTCCGTACACGCTTACCGAATCTCCATACACTCTTAGCGAATCTCCGTACACTCTTACCGAATCTCCATACACGCTTTGCGAATCTCCGTAATCACGTAGCGAAAATCCGTACACGCTTAGCGAATATCCGTACACGCTTTTCCAATTTCCGTACACGCTTACCCAATCTCCATACACGCTTAGCGAATCTCCGTACATGCTTAGCGAATCTCAGAACACGCTTAGCGAATCTCCGTACACGCTTAGCGAATCTCCGTACATGCTTAGCGAATCTCCGTACAAGCTTAGGGAATCTCCGTACACGCTTAGCGAATCTCCGTTCACACTTAGCGAATCTCCGTACATGCTTAGCGAACCTCCGTACCCGGTTACCGTATCTCCGTAAGCCTTTAGCGAATCTCCGTACGCGCTTAGCGAATATCCGTACGCGCTTACCGAATCTCCGTACGCATTTAGCGAATCTGCGTACACGCATAGCGAATCTGCGTACATGTGTAGGGAATCTACGTATACGCTTAGCGAATCTCCGTACACGCTTAGCGAATCTCCGTACACGCTTAGCGAATCTCCGTACACGCATAGCGAATCTCCGTAAACGCTTAGTGTATCTCCGTACACGCTTAGCGAATATTCGTACACGCTTAGCGAATCTCCGTACAGGCTTAGCGAATCTCCGTACAAGCTTAGCGAATCTCCGTACACGCTTAGCGAATATCCGTACACGCTTAGCGAATCGCCGTACCCGCTTACCCAATTTCCGTTCACACTTACCCAATCTCTGAACATAATTAGCGAATCACCGTACACGCTTAGCGAATCTCGGTACACGCTTAGCGAATCTCAGTACACGCTTAGCGAATCTCCGTACACGCTTAGCGAATCTCCGTACACGTTAGTGAATCTCCGTACAAGCTTAGGGAATCTCCGAACACGCTTAGCGAATTACCGTACACGCATAGCAAATCACCGTACACGCTTAGCAAATCTTCGTACATGCTTAGCGAACCTTCGTACCCGGTTACCGAATCTCCGTACGTCTTTAGCGAATCTCCGTACGCGCTTAGCGAATCTCCGTATGCGCTTACCCAATCTCCGTATGCATTTAGCGAATCTGCGTACACGCGTAGCAAATCTGCGTACACGCGTAGCCAATCTCCGTACACGCTTAGCGAATCTCCGTACACGCTTAGTGAATCTCCGTACACGCTTAGCGATTCTCCGTACATGCTTAGCGAATCTCGGTACGCGCTTAGCGAATCTCCGTACGCGCTTAGCGAATCTACGTACGCGCTTATCGAATCTCTGTAAACACGTAGCGAATCTCTGTACACGCTAGGCGAATCTCTGTACACGCTTAGCGAATCTACGTAACCGCTTAGCGAATCTCTGTACAGGCTTAGCGAATCTCCATACATACTTAGCGAATCTCCGTACACGCTTACCGAATCTCCGTACATGCTTATCGAATCTCCGTACACGCTTAGCGAATCTCCGTACACGCTTAGCGAATCGCCGTACACGCTTAGCGAATCTCCGTACACGCTTAGCGAATCGCCGTAAACGTGTAGCGAATCTCCATACACGCTTAGCGATTCTACATACACGCTTAGCGAATCTCTGTACTCGTTAAGCGAATCTCCGTACACGCTCAGCGAATCTCCGTACACGCTTAGCGTATCTCCGTACACGCAAAGCGAATCTCCGTACACGCTTAGCGAATCTCCATACACGTTTAGCGTATCTCCGTACACGCTTGGCGAATCACCATACACGCTTAGCGAACCTCCGTACCCGGTTATCTTATCTCCGTACGCCTTTAGTGAATCTCCGTACACCTTCAGCGAATCTCCTTACGCACTTAGCGAATCTCCGTACGCGCTTAGTGAATCTCCGTACGCATTTAGCGAATATCAATACACGCTTAGCGAATCTCCGTACAGGCATAGTGAATCTAGGTACACATTTAGTGATCTCCGTACACGTTTAGCGAATCTCCGTACACGAATAGTGAATTTCCGTACACACTTAGCGAATCTCCGTACACGTTTAGCGTTTCTCTGTACACGCTTAGCGAATCTCCGTACACGCTTAGCGAATCTCCGTACACGCTTAGCAAACCTCCGTACACGCTTAGCAAACATCCGTACCTGGTTACCATATCTCCGTACGCCTTTAGCGAATCTCCGTATGCGCTTAGCGAATCTCCGTACACGCTTAGCGAATCTCCGTAAACACGTAGCGTATCTTCGTACAGGCTTTGCGAATCTCCGTACACGCTTAGCGAATCTCCGTACAGGCTTAGCGAATCTCAGTACACGCTTAGCGAATCTCCGTACACGCTTAGCGAATCTCCGTACACGCTTAGCGAATCTCCGTCCAAGGTAAGCGAATCTCCGTACACGCTTAGTGAATCTCCGTACACACTTAGCGAATCTCCGTACACGCATAGCGTTTCACCGTACACGCTTAGCGAACTTCCGTACATGCTTAGCGAATCTCCGTACACGCTTAGCGAATCTCCGTACACGCTTAGCGAACACCGTACCCGGTTACCGTATCCCCGTAGGCCTTTAAAAATTTCCGTACGCGCTTTGCGAAACTCCGTTCGCGCTTACCGAATTCCGTACGCATTTAGCGAATCTGCGTACACGCGTAGCGAATCTGCGTACACACGTAGCGAATCTCCGTACACGCTTTGCGAATCTCCGTACGCGCTTAGCGAATCTCTGTACGCGCTTAGCGAATCTCCGTACGCGATTAGAAAAATCTACGTACTCGCTTACGGAATCTCCGTACGCGCTTAGCGAATCTCCGTAAAAACGTAGCGAATCTCCGTACACGCTTAGCGAATCTCCGTACACGCTTAGCGAATCTACGTAACCGCTTTGTGAATCACTGTACAGGCTTTGCGAAACTCCGTACACGCTTAGCGAATCTCCGTACACGCTTAGAGAATATCCGTACACGCTTACCGAATCTCCGTACACGCTTAGCGAATCTCCGTATACGCTTAGCGATTCTACGTACACGCTTAGCGTATCTCCGTACACGCTTAGCGAATCTCCGTACACGCTTAGTGTATCTCCGTACACGCTTAGCGAATCTCCGTACACGCTTAGCGAATCTCCTTACACGCTTAGCGAAACTCCGTACCCGGTTACCATATCTCCGTATGCCTTTAGCGAATTTTCGTACGCGCTTCGCGAATCTCCGTATGCGCTTACCGAATCACCGTACGCATTTAACGAATCTGCGTACACGCGTAGCGAATCTGCGTACACGCGTAACGAATCTCCGTACACGCTTAGCGAATCTCCATACGCGCTTTGCGAATCTCTGTACGCGCTAAGCGATTCTCCGTACGCGCTTAGCGAATCTCCGTACACGCTTAGCGAACCTCCGTACTCGGTTACCATATCTCCGTATGCCTTTAGCGAATCTCCATACGCGCTTAGAGAATCTCCCTACACGCTTAGCGAATCTCAGTAGTTCGCTTAGCGAATCTCTGTACATGCTTAGCGAATCTCCGTACACGCTTAACGGATCTCGGTACACGCTTAGCGAATCTCCGTACACGCTTAGCGATTCTCCGTACACGCTTAGCGAATCTCCTTACACGCTTAGCGAATATCCGAACACGATTAGCGAATCTCCATACACGCTTACCGTATCTCCGTACGCCTTTATCGAATCTCCGTACGCGCTTAGCGAATCTCCATACACGTTTAGCGAATCTCCTTACACGCTTAGCGAATCTCCGTACACACTTAGCGAATCTCCATACACGCTTAGCGAATCTCCGTACACGCTTAGCGAATCTCCGTACAGGCTTAGCGAATCTCCGTACAAGCTTAGCGAATCTCCGTACAAGCTTAACGAATCTCCGTACACGCTTAGCGAATCTCCGTACACGCTTAGCGAATCTCGGTACAGGCTTAGCGAATCTCCGTACATGCTTAACGAATCTCCGTACACGCTTAGCGAAACTCCGTACACGCTTATCGAAACTCCGTACATGCGTAGCGAAACTCCGTACACGCTTACCGAATCTCCATACACTCTTAGCGAATCTCCGTACACTCTTACCGAATCTCCGTACACGCTTTGCGAATCTCCGTAATCACGTAGCGAAACTCCGTACACGCTTAGCGAATATCCGTACACGCTTTTCCAATTTCCGTACACGCTTACCCAATCTCCATACACGCTTAGCGAATCTCCGTACATGCTTAGCGAATCTCAGAACACGCTTAGCGAATCTCCGTACACGCTTAGCGAATCTCCGTACATGCTTAGCGAATCTCCGTACAAGCTTAGGGAATCTCCGTACACGCTTAGCGAATCTCCGTTCACACTTAGCGAATCTCCGTACATGCTTAGCGAACCTCCGTACCCGGTTACCGTATCTCCGTAAGCCTTTAGCGAATCTCCGTACGCGCTTAGCGAATATCCGTACGCGCTTACCGAATCTCCGTACGCATTTAGCGAATCTGCGTACACGCATAGCGAATCTGCGTACATGTGTAGGGAATCTACGTATACGCTTAGCGAATCTCCGTACACGCTTAGCGAATCTCCGTACACGCTTAGCGAATCTCCGTACACGCATAGCGAATCTCCGTAAACGCTTAGTGTATCTCCGTACACGCTTAGCGAATATTCGTACACGCTTAGCGAATCTCCGTACAGGCTTAGCGAATCTCCGTACAAGCTTAGCGAATCTCCGTACACGCTTAGCGAATATCCGTACACGCTTAGCGAATCGCCGTACCCGCTTACCCAATTTCCGTTCACACTTACCCAATCTCTGAACATAATTAGCGAATCACCGTACACGCTTAGCGAATCTCGGTACACGCTTAGCGAATCTCAGTACACGCTTAGCGAATCTCCGTACACGCTTAGCGAATCTCCGTACACGTTAGTGAATCTCCGTACAAGCTTAGGGAATCTCCGAACACGCTTAGCGAATTACCGTACACGCATAGCAAATCACCGTACACGCTTAGCAAATCTTCGTACATGCTTAGCGAACCTTCGTACCCGGTTACCGAATCTCCGTACGTCTTTAGCGAATCTCCGTACGCGCTTAGCGAATCTCCGTATGCGCTTACCCAATCTCCGTATGCATTTAGCGAATCTGCGTACACGCGTAGCAAATCTGCGTACACGCGTAGCCAATCTCCGTACACGCTTAGCGAATCTCCGTACACGCTTAGTGAATCTCCGTACACGCTTAGCGATTCTCCGTACATGCTTAGCGAATCTCGGTACGCGCTTAGCGAATCTCCGTACGCGCTTAGCGAATCTACGTACGCGCTTATCGAATCTCTGTAAACACGTAGCGAATCTCTGTACACGCTAGGCGAATCTCTGTACACGCTTAGCGAATCTACGTAACCGCTTAGCGAATCTCTGTACAGGCTTAGCGAATCTCCATACATACTTAGCGAATCTCCGTACACGCTTACCGAATCTCCGTACATGCTTATCGAATCTCCGTACACGCTTAGCGAATCTCCGTACACGCTTAGCGAATCGCCGTACACGCTTAGCGAATCTCCGTACACGCTTAGCGAATCGCCGTAAACGTGTAGCGAATCTCCATACACGCTTAGCGATTCTACATACACGCTTAGCGAATCTCTGTACTCGTTAAGCGAATCTCCGTACACGCTCAGCGAATCTCCGTACACGCTTAGCGTATCTCCGTACACGCAAAGCGAATCTCCGTACACGCTTAGCGAATCTCCATACACGTTTAGCGTATCTCCGTACACGCTTGGCGAATCACCATACACGCTTAGCGAACCTCCGTACCCGGTTATCTTATCTCCGTACGCCTTTAGTGAATCTCCGTACACCTTCAGCGAATCTCCTTACGCACTTAGCGAATCTCCGTACGCGCTTAGTGAATCTCCGTACGCATTTAGCGAATATCAATACACGCTTAGCGAATCTCCGTACAGGCATAGTGAATCTAGGTACACATTTAGTGATCTCCGTACACGTTTAGCGAATCTCCGTACACGAATAGTGAATTTCCGTACACACTTAGCGAATCTCCGTACACGTTTAGCGTTTCTCTGTACACGCTTAGCGAATCTCCGTACACGCTTAGCGAATCTCCGTACACGCTTAGCAAACCTCCGTACACGCTTAGCAAACATCCGTACCTGGTTACCATATCTCCGTACGCCTTTAGCGAATCTCCGTATGCGCTTAGCGAATCTCCGTACACGCTTAGCGAATCTCCGTAAACACGTAGCGTATCTTCGTACAGGCTTTGCGAATCTCTGTACACGCTTAGCGAATCTCCGTACAGGCTTAGCGAATCTCAGTACACGCTTAGCGAATCTCCGTACACGCTTAGCGAATCTCCGTACACGCTTAGCGAATCTCCGTACAAGGTAAGCGAATCTCCGTACACGCTTAGTGAATCTCCGTACACACTTAGCGAATCTCCGTACACGCATAGCGTTTCACCGTACACGCTTAGCAAACTTCCGTACATGCTTAGCGAATCTCCGTACACGCTTAGCGAATCTCCGTACACGCTTAGCGAACACCGTACCCGGTTACCGTATCCCCGTAGGCCTTTAAAAATTTCCGTACGCGCTTTGCGAAACTCCGTTCGCGCTTACCGAATTCCGTACGCATTTAGCGAATCTGCGTACACGCGTAGCGAATCTGCGTACACACGTAGCGAATCTCCGTACACGCTTTGCGAATCTCCGTACGCGCTTAGCGAATCTCTGTACGCGCTTAGCGAATCTCCGTACGCGATTAGAAAAATCTACGTACTCGCTTACGGAATCTCCGTACGCGCTTAGCGAATCTCCGTAAAAACGTAGCGAATCTCCGTACACGCTTAGCGAATCTCCGTACACGCTTAGCGAATCTACGTAACCGCTTTGTGAATCACTGTACAGGCTTTGCGAAACTCCGTACACGCTTAGCGAATCTCCGTACACGCTTAGAGAATATCCGTACACGCTTACCGAATCTCCGTACACGCTTAGCGAATCTCCGTATACGCTTAGCGATTCTACGTACACGCTTAGCGTATCTCCGTACACGCTTAGCGAATCTCCGTACATGCTTAGTGTATCTCCGTACACGCTTAGCGAATCTCCGTACACGCTTAGCGAATCTCCTTACACGCTTAGCGAAACTCCGTACCCGGTTACCATATCTCCGTATGCCTTTAGCGAATTTTCGTACGCGCTTCGCGAATCTCCGTATGCGCTTACCGAATCACCGTACGCATTTAACGAATCTGCGTACACGCGTAGCGAATCTGCGTACACGCGTAACGAATCTCCGTACTCGCTTAGCGAATCTCCATACGCGCTTTGCGAATCTCTGTACGCGCTAAGCGATTCTCCGTACGCGCTTAGCGAATCTCCGTACACGCTTAGCGAACCTCCGTACTCGGTTACCATATCTCCGTATGCCTTTAGCGAATCTCCATACGCGCTTAGAGAATCTCCCTACACGCTTAGCGAATCTCAGTAGTTCGCTTAGCGAATCTCTGTACATGCTTAGCGAATCTCCGTACACGCTTAACGGATCTCGGTACACGCTTAGCGAATCTCCGTACACGCTTAGCGATTCTCCGTACACGCTTAGCGAATCTCCTTACACGCTTAGCGAATATCCGAACACGATTAGCGAATCTCCATACACGCTTACCGTATCTCCGTACGCCTTTATCGAATCTCCGTACGCGCTTAGCGAATCTCCATACACGTTTAGCGAATCTCCTTACACGCTTAGCGAATCTCCGTACACACTTAGCGAATCTCCATACACGCTTAGCGAATCTCCGTACACGCTTAGCGAACCTCCGTACAGGCTTAGCGAATCTCCGTACAAGCTTAGCGAATCTCCGTACAAGCTTAACGAATCTCCGTACACGCTTAGCGAATCTCCGTACACGCTTAGCGAATCTCGGTACAGGCTTAGCGAATCTCCGTACATGCTTAACGAATCTCCGTACACGCTTAGCGAAACTCCGTACACGCTTATCGAAACTCCGTACACGCGTAGCGAAACTCCGTACACGCTTACCGAATCTCCATACACTCTTAGCGAATCTCCGTACACTCTTACCGAATCTCCGTACACGCTTTGCGAATCTCCGTAATCACGTAGCGAAACTCCGTACACGCTTAGCGAATATCCGTACACGCTTTTCCAATTTCCTTACACGCTTACCCAATCTCCATACACGCTTAGCGAATCTCCGTACATGCTTAGCGAATCTCAGAACACGCTTAGCGAATCTCCGTACACGCTTAGCGAATCTCCGTACATGCTTAGCGAATCTCCGTACAAGCTTAGGGAATCTCCGTACACGCTTAGCGAATCTGGGTTCACACTTAGCGAATCTCCGTACATGCTTAGCGAACCTCCGTACCCGGTTACCGTATCTCCGTATGCCTTTAGCGAATCTCCGTACGCGCTTAGCGAATATCCGTACGCGCTTACCGAATCTCCGTACGCATTTAGCGAATCTGCGTACACGCATAGCGAATCTGCGTACATGTGTAGGGAATCTACGTATACGCTTAGCGAATCTCCGTACACGCTTAGCGAATCTCCGTACACGCTTAGCGAATCTCCGTACACGCATAGCGAATCTCCGTAAACGCTTAGTGTATCTCCGTACACGCTTAGCGAATATTCGTACACGCTTAGCGAATCTCCGTACAGGCTTAGCGAATCTCCGTACAAGCTTAGCGAATCTCCGTACACGCTTAGCGAATCTCCGTACACGCTTAGCGAAACTCCGTACACGCTTATCGAAAATCCGTACACGCTTAGCGAAACTCCATACACGCTTACCGAATCTCCGTACACTCTTAGCGAATCTCTGTACACGCTTAGCGAATCTCCGTACACGCTTAGCGAATCTCCGTATACACGTAGCGAAACTCCGTACACGCATAGCGAATATCCGTACACGCTTAGCGAATCTCCGTACACGCTTCCCAATTTCCGTACACGCTTAGCGAATCTCCGTACATGCTTAGCGAATCTCCGTACACGCTTAGTGAATCTCCGTACACACTTAGCGAATCTCCGTACACGCATAGCGTTTCACCGTACACGCTTAGCGAATTTCCGTACATGCTTAGCGAATCTCCGTACACGCTTAGCGAATCTCCGTACACGCTTAGCGAACACCGTACCCGGTTACCGTATCCCAGTAGGCCTTTAAAAATTTCCGTACGCGCTTTGCGAAACTCCGTTCGCGCTTACCGAATTCCGTACGCATTTAGCGAATCTGCGTACACGCGTAGCGAATCTGCGTACACACGTAGCGAATCTCCGTACACGCTTTGCGAATCTCCGTACGCGCTTAGCGAATCTCTGTACGCGCTTAGCGAATCTCCGTACGCGATTAGAAAAATCTACGTACGCACTTACGGAATCTCCGTACGCGCTTAGCGAATCTCCGTAAAAACGTAGCGAATCTCCGTACACGCTTAGCGAATCTCCGTATACGCTTAGCGAATCTACGTAACCGCTTTGTGAATCACTGTACAGGCTTTGCGAAACTCCGTACACGCTTAGCGAATCTCCGTACACGCTTAGAGAATATCCGTACACGCTTACCGAATCTCCGTACACGCTTAGCGAATCTCCGTACACGCTTAGCGATTCCACGTACACGCTTAGCGTATCTCCGTACACGCTTAGCGAATCTCCGTACACGCTTAGTGTATCTCCGTACACGCTTAGCGAATCTCCGTACACGCTTCGCGAATCTCCTTACACGCTTACCGAAACTCCGTACCCGGTTACCATATCTCCGTATGCCTTTAGCGAATCTCCGTACGCGCTTAGCGATTCTCCCTACACGCTTAGCGAATCTCAGTACTTTGCTTAGCGAATCTCTGTACACGCGTAGCGAATCTCCGTACACGCCTAGCGAATCTCCGTACACGTTTAGCGAATCTCCGTACATGCTTAGCGAATCTCCGTACACGCTTAGCGAATCTCCTTACACGCTTAGCGAATCTCCTTACACGCTTAGCGAATCTCCGTACACGCTTAGCGAATCTCCGTACATGCTTAGCGAATCTCTGTACACGCTTAGTGAATCTCCGTACACGCTTAGCGAATATCCGTACACGCATAGCGTATCACCGTACACGCTTAGCGAATCTCCGTACATGCTTAGCGAATCTCCGTACACGCTTAGCTAATCTCCGTACACGCCTAGCGAACACCGTACCCGGTTACCATATCTCCGTATGCCTTTAGCGAATTTTCGTACGCACTTCGCGAATCTCCGTATGCGCTTACCGAATCACCGTACGCATTTAACGAATCTGCGTACACGCGTAGCGAATCTGCGTACACGCGTAACGAATCTCCGTACACGCTTAGCGAATCTCCGTACGCGCTTTGCGAATCTCTGTACGCGCTTAGCGATTCTCCGTACGCGCTTAGCGAATCTCCGTACACGCTTAGCGAACCTCCGTACTCGGTTACCATATCTCCGTTTGCCTTTAGCGAATCTCCATACGCGCTTAGAGAATCTCCCTACACGCTTAGCGAATCTCAGTACTTCGCTTAGCGAATCTGTGTACATGCTTAGCGAATCTCCGTACACGCTTAACGAATCTCGGTACACGCTTAGCGATTCTCCGTACACGCTTAGCGATTCTCCGTACACGCTTAGCGAATCTCCTTACACGCTTAGCGAATATCCGAACACGATTAGCGAATCTCCATACACGCTTACCGTATCTCCGTACGCCTTTATCGAATCTCCGTACGCGCTTAGCGAATCTCCATACACGTTTAGCGAATCTCCTTACACGCTTAGCGAATCTCCGTACACACTTAGCGAATCTCCATACACGCTTAGCGAATCTCCGTACACGCTTAGCGAATCTCCGTACAGGCTTAGTGAATCTCCGTACAAGCTTAGCGAATCTCCGTACAAGCTTAACGAATCTCCGTACACGCTTAGCGAATCTCCGTACACGCTTAGCGAATCTCGGTACAGGCTTAGCGAATCTCCGTACATGCTTAACGAATCTCCGTACACGCTTAGCGAAACTCCGTACACGCTTATCGAAACTCCGTACACGCGTAGCGAAACTCCGTACACGCTTACCGAATCTCCATACACTCTTAGCGAATCTCCGTACACTCTTACCGAATCTCCGTACACGCTTTGCGAATCTCCGGAAACACGTAGCGAAACTCCGTACACGTTTAGCGAATATCCGTACACGCTTTTCCAATTTCCGTACACGCTTACCCAATCTCCATACACGCTTAGCGAATCTCCGTACATGCTTAGCGAATCTCAGAACACGCTTAGCGAATCTCCGTACACGCTTAGCGAATCTCCGTACATGCTTAGCGAATCTCCGTACAAGCTTAGGGAATCTCCGTACACGCTTAGCGAATCTCCGTTCACACTTAGCGAATCTCCGTACATGTTTAGCGAACCTCCGTACACGGTTACCGTATCTCCGTATGCCTTTAGCGAATCTCCGTACGCGCTTAGCGAATATCCGTACGAGCTTACCGAATCTCCGTACGCATTTAGCGAATCTGCGTACACGCATAGCGAATCTGCGTACATGTGTAGGGAATCTACGTATACGCTTAGCGAATCTCCGTACACGCTTAGCGAATCTCCGTACACGCTTAGCGAATCTCCGTACACGCATAGCGAATCTCCGTAAACGCTTAGTGTATCTCCGTACACGCTTAGCGAATATTCGTACACGCTTAGCGAATCTCCGTACAGGCTTAGCGAATCTCCGTACAAGCTTAGCGAATCTCCATACACGCTTAGCGAATCTCCGTACACGCTTAGCGAAACTCCGTACACGCTTATCGAAAATCCGTACACGCTTAGCGAAACTCAGTACACGCTTACCGAATCTCCGTACACTCTTAGCGAATCTCTGTACACGCTTAGCGAATCTCCGTACACGCTTAGCGAATTTCCGTACACGCTTAGCGAATCGCCGTAAACATGTGGCGAATCTCCGTACACGCTTAGCGAATCTACGTACACGTTTAGCGAATCTCCGTACACGCTTAGCGAACATACGTACAGGCTTAGCGAATCTCCGTACACGCTTAGGGAATCTCGATCCACGCTTAGTGTATTTCCGTACACGATAACGAATCTCCGTACAGGCTTAGCGTATCTCCGTACACCCTTAGCGAACCTCCATACCCAGTTACCGTATCTCCATACGCCTTTAGCGAATCTCCGTACGCGCTTACCAATTCTCCGTATGAACTCAGCGAATCTGTGTACACGCGTTGCGAATCTGCGTACACGCGTAGCGAATCTCCGTACGCGCTTAGCGAATTTCCGTACTCGCTTAGCGAATCTCCATAAACACGTAGTGAATCTCTGTACACGCTTAGTGAATCTTCGTACACGCTTAGCGTATCTCCGTACACTCTTAGCAAATCTCCGTACACGCTTAGCGAATCTCCGTACAGGCTTAGCGAATCTCCGTACACGCTTAGAGAATCTCCGTACACGCTTAGCGAATCTCCGTACACGCTTAGAGAATCTCCGTACACGCTTAGCGAATCTCTGTACACGCTTAGCGAAATGCCGTACACGCTTAGCGAAACTCCGTATACGCTTACCGAATCTCCGTACACTCTTAGCGAAACTCCGTACGCGCTTAGCGAATTTCCGTACTCGCTTAGCGAATCTCCATAAACACGTAGTGAATCTCTGTACACGCTTAGTGAATCTTCGTACACGCTTAGCGTATCTCCGTACACGCTTAGCAAATCTCCGTACACGCTTAGCGTATCTCCGTACAGGCTTAGCGAATCTCCGTACCCGCTTAGCGAATCTCCGTACACGCTTAGCGAATCTCCGTACACGCTTAGCGAATCTCCGTACACGCTTAGCGAAACGCCGTACACGCTTAGCGAAACTCCGTATACGCTTACCGAATCTCCATACACTCTTAGCGAATCTCCGTACACTCTTAGCCAATCTCTGTACACTCTTATCGAAAATCCGTACACGCTTAGCGAATCTCCGTACACGATTAGCGACTCTACGTACACGCTTAGCGATTCTACGTACACTCTTAGCGAATCTCCGTACACGCCTAGCGAACTTCCGTACCCGGGTACCGAATATCCATACACCTTTAGCGAATCTCCGTACGCGCTTAGCGAATTTCCGTACGCGCTTACCAAATCTCCGTATGCGCTTAGCGAATCTGCGAACGCGCGTAGCGAATCTGCGTACATGCGTAGCGAATCTCCGTACACGCTTAGCGAATCTCCGTACACGCTTAGCGCGGTTACCGTTTACCGTATCTCCGTACGCCCTTAGCGAATTTCCGTATGTGCTTAGCGAATCTCCGTACACGCTTAGCGGATCTCCGTAAACACGTAGCAAAACTCTGTACACGCTTAGCGAATATCCGTACACGCTTAGCGAATCGCCGTACCCGCTTACCCAATTTCCGTTCACCCTTACCCAATCTCTGAACATAATTAGCGAATCACCGTACACGCTTAGCGAATCTCGGTACACGCTTAGCGAATCTCAGTACACGCTTAGCGAATCTCCGTACACGCTTAGCGAATCTCCGTACACGTTAGTGAATCTCCGTACAAGCTTAGGGAATCTCCGTACACGCTTAGCGAATTACCGTACACGCATAGCAAATCACCGTACACGCTTAGCAAATCTTCGTACATGCTTAGCGAACCTTCGTACCCGGTTACCGAATCTCCGTACGTCTTTAGCGAATCTCCGTACGCGCTTAGCGAATCTCCGTATGCGCTTACCCAATCTCCGTATGCATTTAGCGAATCTGCGTACACGCGTAGCAAATCTGCGTACACGCGTAGCCAATCTCCGTACACGCTTAGCGAATCTCCGTACACGCTTAGTGAATCTCCGTACACGCTTAGCGATTCTCCGTACATGCTTAGCGAATCTCGGTACGCGCTTAGCGAATCTCCGTACGCGCTTAGCGAATCTACGTACGCGCTTATCGAATCTCTGTAAACACGTAGCGAATCTCTGTACACGCTAGGCGAATCTCTGTACACGCTTAGCGAATCTACGTAACCGCTTAGCGAATCTCTGTACAGGCTTAGCGAATCTCCATACATGCTTAGCGAATCTCCGTACACGCTTACCGAATCTCCATACATGCTTATCGAATCTCCGTACACGCTTAGCGAATCTCCGTACACGCTTAGCGAATCACCGTACACGCTTAGCGAATCTCCGTACACGCTTAGCGAATCGCCGTAAACGTGTAGCGAATCTCCATACACGCTTAGCGATTCTACATACACGCTTAGCGAATCTCTGTACTCGTTAAGCGAATCTCCGTACACGCTCAGCGAATCTCCGTACACGCTTAGCGTATCTCCGTACACGCAAAGCGAATCTCCGTACACGCTTAGCGAATCTCCATACACGTTTAGCGTATCTCCGTACACGCTTGGCGAATCACCATACACGCTTAGCGAACCTCCGTACCCGGTTATCGTATCTCCGTACGCCTTTAGTGAATCTCCGTACACCTTCAGCGAATCTCCGTACGCACTTAGCGAATCTCCGTATGCGCTTAGTGAATCTCCGTACGCATTTAGCGAATATCAATACACGCTTAGCGAATCTCCGTACAGGCATAGTGAATCTAGGTACACATTTAGTGATCTCCGTACACGTTTAGGGAATCTCCGTACACGAATAGTGAATTTCCGTAAACACTTAGCGAATCTCCGTACACGTTTAGCGTTTCTCTGTACACGCTTAGCGAATCTCCGTACACGCTTAGCGAATCTCCGTACACGCTTAGCAAACCTCCGTACACGCTTAGCAAACATCCGTACCTGGTTACCATATCTCCGTACGCCTTTAGCGAATCTCCGTATGCGCTTAGCGAATCTCCGTACACGCTTAGCGAATCTCCGTAAACACGTAGCGTATCTTCGTACAGGCTTTGCGAATCTCCGTACACGCTTAGCGAATCTCCGTACAGGCTTAGCGAATCTCAGTACACGCTTAGCGAATCTCCGTACACGCTTAGCGAATCTCCGTACACGCTTAGCGGATCTCCGTACAAGGTAAGCGAATCTCCGTACACGCTTAGTGAATCTCCGTACACACTTAGCGAATCTCCGTACACGCATAGCGTTTCACCGTACACGCTTAGCGAACTTCTGTACATGCTTAGCGAATCTCCGTACACGCTTAGCGAATCTCCGTACACGCTTAGCGAACACCGTACCCGGTTACCGTATCCCCGTAGGCCTTTAAAAATTTCCGTACGCGCTTTGCGAAACTCCGTTCGCGCTTACCGAATTCCGTACGCATTTAGCGAATCTGCGTACACGCGTAGCGAATCTGCGTACACACGTAGCGAATCTCCGTACACGCTTTGCGAATCTCCGTACGCGCTTAGCGAATCTCTGTACGCGCTTAGCGAATCTCCGTACGCGATTAGAAAAATCTACGTACTCGCTTACGGAATCTCCGTACGCGCTTAGCGAATCTCCGTAAAAACGTAGCGAATCTCCGTACACGCTTAGCGAATCTCCGTACACGCTTAGCGAATCTCCGTACACGCTTAGTGTATCTCCGTACACGCTTAGCGAATCTCCGTACACGCTTAGCGAATCTCCTTACACGCTTAGCGAAACTCCGTACCCGGTTACCATATCTCCGTATGCCTTTAGCGAATTTTCGTACGCGCTTCGCGAATCTCCGTATGCGCTTACCGAATCACCGTACGCATTTAACGAATCTGCGTACACGCGTAGCGAATCTGCGTACACGCGTAACGAATCTCCGTACACGCTTAGCGAATCTCCGTACGCGCTTTGCGAATCTCTGTACGCGCTAAGCGATTCTCCGTATGCGCTTAGCGAATCTCCGTACACGCTTAGCGAACCTCCGTACTCGGTTACCATATCTCCGTATGCCTTTAGCGAATCTCCATACGCGCTTAGAGAATCTCCCTACACGCTTAGCGAATCTCAGTAGTTCGCTTAGCGAATCTCTGTACATGCTTAGCGAATCTCCGTACACGCTTAACGGATCTCGGTACACGCTTAGCGAATCTCCGTACACGCTTAGCGATTCTCCGTACACGCTTAGCGAATCTCCTTACACGCTTAGCGAATATCCGAACACGATTAGCGAATCTCCATACACGCTTACCGTATCTCCGTACGCCTTTATCGAATCTCCGTACGCGCTTAGCGAATCTCCATACACGTTTAGCGAATCTCCTTACACGCTTAGCGAATCTCCGTACACACTTAGCGAATCTCCATACACGCTTAGCGAATCTCCGTACACGCTTAGCGAATCTCCGTACAGGCTTAGCGAATCTCCGTACAAGCTTAGCGAATCTCCGTACAAGCTTAACGAATCTCCGTACACGCTTAGCGAATCTCCGTACACGCTTAGCGAATCTCGGTACAGGCTTAGCGAATCTCCGTACATGCTTAACGAATCTCCGTACACGCTTAGCGAAACTCCGTACACGCTTATCGAAACTCCGTACACGCGTAGCGAAACTCCGTACACGCTTACCGAATCTCCATACACTCTTAGCGAATCTCCGTACACTCTTACCGAATCTCCGTACACGCTTTGCGAATCTCCGTAATCACGTAGCGAAACTCCGTACACGCTTAGCGAATATCCGTACACGCTTTTCCAATTTCCGTACACGCTTACCCAATCTCCATACACGCTTAGCGAATCTCCGTACATGCTTAGCGAATCTCCGTACAAGCTTAGGGAATCTCCGTACACGCTTAGCGAATCTCCGTTCACACTTAGCGAATCTCCGTACATGCTTAGCGAACCTCCGTACCCGGTTACCGTATCTCCGTATGCCTTTAGCGAATCTCCGTACGCGCTTAGCGAATATCCGTACGCGCTTACCGAATCTCCGTACGCATTTAGCGAATCTGCGTAGACGCATAGCGAATCTGCGTACATGTGTAGGGAATCTACGTATACGCTTAGCGAATCTCCGTACACGCTTAGCGAATCTCCGTACACGCTTAGCGAATCTCCGTACACGCATAGCGAATCTCCGTAAACGCTTAGTGTATCTCCGTACACGCTTAGCGAATATTCGTACACGCTTAGCGAATCTCCGTACAGGCTTAGCGAATCTCCGTACAAGCTTAGCGAATCTCCGTACACGCTTAGCGAATCTCCGTACACGCTTAGCGAAACTCCGTACACGCTTATCGAAAATCCGTACACGCTTAGCGAAACTCCGTACACGCTTACCGAATCTCCGTACACTCTTAGCGAATCTCTGTACACGCTTAGCGAATCTCCGTACACGCTTAGCGAATCTCCGTATACACGTAGCGAAACTCCGTACACGCATAGCGAATATCCGTACACGCTTAGCGAATCTCAGTACACGCTTCCCAATTTCCGTACACGCTTAGCGAATCTCCGTACATGCTTAGCGAATCTCCGTACACGCTTAGCGAATCTCAGTACACGCTTAGCGAATCTCCGTACACGCTTAGCGAATCTCCGTACACACTTAGCGAATCTCCGTACACACTTAGCGAATCTCCGTACAAGCTTAGGGAATCTCCGTACACGCTTAGCGAATCTCCGTAAAAGCTTAGGGGACCTCCATACACCGTTAGCGAATCTCCGTACATGCTTAGCGAACCTCCGTACCCGGTTACCATATCTCCGTATGCCTTTAGCGAATCTCCATACGCGCTTAGAGAATCTCCCTACACGCTTAGCGAATCTCAGTAGTTCGCTTAGCGAATCTCTGTACATGCTTAGCGAATCTCCGTACACGCTTAACGAATCTCGGTACACGCTTAGCGAATCTCCGTACACGCTTAGCGATTCTCCGTACACGCTTAGCGAATCTCCTTACACGCTTAGCGAATATCCGAACACGATTAGCGAATCTCCATACACGCTTACCGTATCTCCGTACGCCTTTATCGAATCTCCGTACGCGCTTAGCGAATCTCCATACACGTTTAGCGAATCTCCTTACACGCTTAGCGAATCTCCGTACACACTTAGCGAATCTCCATACACGCTTAGCGAATCTCCGTACACGCTTAGCGAACCTCCGTACAGGCTTAGCGAATCTCCGTACAAGCTTAGCGAATCTCCGTGCAAGCTTAACGAATCTCCGTACACGCTTAGCGAATCTCCGTACACGCTTAGCGAATCTCGGTACAGGCTTAGCGAATCTCCGTACATGCTTAACGAATCTCCGTACACGCTTAGCGAAACTCCGTACACGCTTATCGAAACTCCGTACACGCGTATCGAAACTCCGTACACGCTTACCGAATCTCCATACACTCTTAGCGAATCTCCGTACACTCTTACCGAATCTCCGTACACGCTTTGCGAATCTCCGTAATCACGTAGCGAAACTCCGTACACGCTTAGCGAATATCCGTACACGCTTTTCCAATTTCCGTACACGCTTACCCAATCTCCATACACGCTTAGCGAATCTCCGTACATGCTTAGCGAATATCAGAACACGCTTAGCGAATCTCCGTACACGCTTAGCGAATCTCCGTACATGCTTAGCGAATCTCCGTACAAGCTTAGGGAATCTCCGTACACGCTTAGCGAATCTCCGTTCACACTTAGCGAATCTCCGTACATGCTTAGCGAACCTCCGTACCCGGTTACCGTATCTCCGTATGCCTTTAGCGAATCTCCGTACGCGCTTAGCGAATATCCGTACGCGCTTACCGAATCTCCGTACGCATTTAGCGAATCTGCGTACACGCATAGCGAATCTGCGTACATGTGTAGGGAATCTACGTATACGCTTAGCGAATCTCCGTACACGCTTAGCGAATCTCCGTACACGCTTAGCGAATCTCCGTACACGCATAGCGAATCTCCGTAAACGCTTAGTGTATCTCCGTACACGCTTAGCGAATATTCGTACACGCTTAGCGAATCTCCGTACAGGCTTAGCGAATCTCCGTACAAGCTTAGCGAATCTCCGTACACGCTTAGCGAATCTCCGTACACGCTTAGCGAAACTCCGTACACGCTTATCGAAAATCCGTACACGCTTAGCGAAACTCCGTACACGCTTACCGAATCTCCGTACACTCTTAGCGAATTTCTGTACACGCTTAGCGAATCTCCGTACACGCTTAGCGAATCTCCGTATACACGTAGCGAAACTCCGTACACGCATAGCGAATATCCGTACACGCTTAGCGAATCTCCGTACACGCTTCCCAATTTCCGTACACGCTTAGCGAATCTCCGTACATGCTTAGCGAATCTCCGTACACGCTTAGCGAATCTCAGTACACGCTTAGCGAATCTCCGTACACGCTTACCGAATCTCCGTACACACTTAGCGAATCTCCGTACACACTTAGCGAATCTCCGTACAAGCTTAGGGAATCTCCGTACACGCTTAGCGAATCTCCGTAAAAGCTTAGGGGACCTCCATACACCGTTAGCGAATCTCCGTACATGCTTAGCGAACCTCCGTACCCGGTTACCGTATCTCCGTATGCCTTTAGCGAATCTCCATATGCGCTATGCGCTTAGCGAATTACCGTACGCGCTTACCGAATCTCAGTACGCTTTAGCGAATCTGCGTACACGCGTAGCGAATCTGCATATACGCGTAGCAAATCTCCATATACGCTTAGCGAATCTCCGTACACGCTTAGCGAATCTCCGTACACGCTTAGCAAATCTCCGTACTCGCTTAGCGAATCTCCGTACGCGCTTAGCGAATCTCCGTACGCGCTTAGCGAATCTCCGTAAACACGTAGCGATTCCCTGTACACGCTTAGCGAATCTCCGTACACGCTTAGCGAATCTCTGTACAGGCTTAGCGAAACTCCATACACGCTTAGCGAATCTCCGTACACGCTTACCGACTCTCCGTACATGCTTAGCGAATCTCCGTACATGCTTAGCGAATCTCCGTACACGATTAGCGAATAGCCGTACACGCTTGGCAAATCTCCGTACACGCTTAGCAAACATGCGTACCCGATTACCGTATCTCCGTACGCCTCTAGCGAATCTCCGTACGCGCTTAGCGAATCTCCGTACACGCTTAGCATAACTCCATAAACACGTAACGAATCTCCGTACAGGCTTAGCGAATCTCCGTACACGCTTAGCGAATCTCCGTACCGGATTAGCGAATCTCCGTACACGCTTACGGAATTTCCGTACACGCTTAACGAATCGCCATAAACGCGTAGCGAATCTCCGTACTCGCTTAGCGAATCTCAGTACGCATTTAGCGAATCTGCGTACACGTGTAGCGAATCTGCATATACGCGTAGCAAATCTCCATATACGCTTAGCGAATCTCCGTACACGCTTAGCGAATCTCCGTACACGCTTAGCAAATCTCCGTACACGCTTAGCGATTCTACGTACACGCTTAACGAATATCTGTACACACTTACCAAATTTCCGTACACGCTTACCCAAATTACGTACACGCTTACCTAATCTCCGTACACGCTTAGCGAATCTCAGTACACGCTTAGCGAATCTCCGTACACGCTTAGCTAATCTCTGTACATGCTTAGCGAATCTCCGTACACGCTTAGTGAATATCCGTACACGCTTAGTGAATCTCAGTACACGCTTAGTGAATCTCCTTACACGCTTAGCGTATCTCCGTACACACTTAGCGAATCTCCGTACACGCTTAGCGAATCACCGTACACGTTTAGCGAATCTCCGTACATGCTTATCGAACCTCCGTACCCGGTTACCGTATCTTAGTACGCCTTTAGCGAATCTCCGTACGCGCTTAGCGAATCTCCGTACGCGGTTAGCGAATATCCGTACTTGCTTAGCGAATCTCCGTAAACACGGAGCGAAACTCCGTACACGCTAATCGAATCACCGTACACGCTTAGCGAATCTCCGTACACGCTTAGCGAATCGCCGTAAACGTGTAGCGAATCTCCATACACGCTTAGCGATTCTACATACACGCTTAGCGAATCTCTGTACTCGTTAAGCGAATCTCCGTACACGCTCAGCGAATCTCCGTACACGCTTAGCGTATCTCCGTACACGCAAAGCGAATCTCCGTACACGCTTAGCGAATCTCCATACACGTTTAGCGTATCTCCGTACACGCTTGGCGAATCACCATACACGCTTAGCGAACCTCCGTACCCGGTTATCGTATCTCCGTACGCCTTTAGTGAATCTCCGTACACCTTCAGCGAATCTCCGTACGCACTTAGCGAATCTCCGTACGCGCTTAGTGAATCTCCGTACGCATTTAGCGAATATCAATACACGCTTAGCGAATCTCCGTACAGGCATAGTGAATCTAGGTACACATTTAGTGATCTCCGTACACGTTTAGCGAATCTCCGTACACGAATAGTGAATTTCCGTACACACTTAGCGAATCTCCGTACACGTTTAGCGTTTCTCTGTACACGCTTAGCGAATCTCCGTACACGCTTAGCGAATCTCCGTACACGCTTAGCAAACCTCCGTACACGCTTAGCAAACATCCGTACCTGGTTACCATATCTCCGTACGCCTTTAGCGAATCTCCGTATGCGCTTAGCGAATCTCCGTACACGCTTAGCGAATCTCCGTAAACACGTAGCGTATCTTCGTACAGGCTTTGCGGATCTCCGTACACGCTTAGCGAATCTCCGTACAGGCTTAGCGAATCTCAGTACACGCTTAGCGAATCTCCGTACACGCTTAGCGAATCTCCGTACACGCTTAGCGAATCTCCGTACAAGGTAAGCGAATCTCCGTACACGCTTAGTGAATCTCCGTACACACTTAGCGAATCTCCGTACACGCATAGCGTTTCACCGTACACGCTTAGCGAACTTCCGTACATGCTTAGCGAATCTCCGTACACGCTTAGCGAATCTCCGTACACGCTTAGCGAACACCGTACCCGGTTACCGTATCCCCGTAGGCCTTTAAAAATTTCCGTACGCGCTTTGCGAAACTCCGTTCGCGCTTACCGAATTCCGTACGTATTTAGCGAATCTGCGTACACGCGTAGCGAATCTGCGTACACACATAGCGAATCTCTGTACACGCTTTGCGAATTTCCGTACGCGCTTAGCAAATCTCTGTACGCGCTTAGCGAATCTCCGTACGCGATTAGAAAAATCTACGTACTCGCTTACGGAATCTCCGTACGCGCTTAGCAAATCTCCGTAAAAACGTAGCGAATCTCCGTACACGCTTAGCGAATCTCCGTACACGCTTAGCGAATCTACGTAACCGCTTTGTGAATCACTGTACAGGCTTTGCGAAACTCCGTACACGCTTAGCGAATCTCCGTACACGCTTAGAGAATATCCGTACATGCTTACCGAATCTCCGTACACGCTTAGCGAATCTCCGTATACGCTTAGCGATCCTACGTACACGCTTAGCGTATCTCCGTACACGCTTAGCGAATCTCCGTACACGCTTAGTGTATCTCCGTACACGCTTAGCGAATCTCCGTACACGCTTAGCGACTCTCCTTACACGCTTAGCGAAACTCCGTACCCGGTTACCATATCTCCGTATGCCTTTAGCGAATTTTCGTACGCGCTTCGCGAATCTCCGTATGCGCTTACCGAATCACCGTACGCATTTAACGAATCTGCGTACACGCGTAGCGAATCTGCGTACACGCGTAACGAATCTCCGTACACGCTTAGCGAATCTCCGTACGCGCTTTGCGAATCTCTGTACGCGCTTAGCGATTCTCCGTACGCGCTTAGCGAATCTCCGTACACGCTTAGCGAACCTCCGTACTCGGTTACCATATCTCCGTATGCCTTTAGCGAATCTCCATACGCGCTTAGAGAATCTCCCTACACGCTTAGCGAATCTCAGTAGTTCGCTTAGCGAATCTCTGTACATGCTTAGCGAATCTCCGTACACGCTTAACGAATCTCGGTACACGCTTAGCGAATCTCCGTACACGCTTAGCGATTCTCCGTACACGCTTAGCGAATCTCCTTACACGCTTAGCGAATATCCGAACATGATTAGCGAATCTCCATACACGCTTACCGTATCTCCGTACGCCTTTATCGAATCTCCGTACGCGCTTAGCGAATCTCCATACACGTTTAGCGAATCTCCTTACACGCTTAGCGAATCTCCGTACACACTTAGCGAATCTCCATACACGCTTAGCGAATCTCCGTACACGCTTAGCGAATCTCCGTACAGGCTTAGCGAATCTCCGTACAAGCTTAGCGAATCTCCGTACAAGCTTAACGAATCTCCGTACACGCTTAGCGAATCTCCGTACACGCTTAGCGAATCTCGGTACAGGCTTAGCGAATCTCCGTACATGCTTAACGAATCTCCGTACACGCTTAGCGAAACTCCGTACACGCTTATCGAAACTCCGTACACGCGTAGCGAAACTCCGTACACGCTTACCGAATCTCCATACACTCTTAGCGAATCTCCGTACACTCTTACCGAATCTCCGTACACGCTTTGCGAATCTCCGTAATCACGTAGCGAAACTCCGTACACGCTTAGCGAATATCCGTACACGCTTTTCCAATTTCCGTACACGCTTACCCAATCTCCATACACGCTTAGCGAATCTCCGTACATGCTTAGCGAATCTCAGAACACGCTTAGCGAATCTCCGTACACGCTTAGCGAATCTCCGTACATGCTTAGCGAATCTCCGTACAAGCTTAGGGAATCTCCGTACACGCTTAGCGAATCTCCGTTCACACTTAGCGAATCTCCGTACATGCTTAGCGAACCTCCGTACCCGGTTACCGTATCTCCGTATGCCTTTAGCGAATCTCCGTACGCGCTTAGCGAATCTGCGTACACGTGTAGGGAATCTACGTATACGCTTAGCGAATCTCCGTACACGCTTAGCGAATCTCCGTACACGCTTAGCGAATCTCCGTACACGCATAGCGAATCTCCGTAAACGCTTAGTGTATCTCCGTACACGCTTAGCGAATATTCGTACACGCTTAGCGAATCTCCGTACAGGCTTAGCGAATCTCCGTACAAGCTTAGCGAATCTCCGTACACGCTTAGCGAATCTACGTACACGCTTAGCGAAACTCCGTACACGCTTATCGAAAATCCGTACACGCTTAGCGAAACTCCGTACACGCTTACCGAATCTCCGTACACTCTTAGCGAATCTCTGTACACGCTTAGCGAATCTCCGTACACGCTTAGCGAATCTCCGTATACACGTAGCGAAACTCCGTACACGCATAGCGAATATCCGTACACGCTTAGCGAATCTCCGTACACGCTTCCCAATTTCCGTACACGCTTAGCGAATCTCCGTACATGCTTAGCGAATCTCCGTACACGCTTAGCGAATCTCAGTACACGCTTAGCGAATCTCCGTACACGCTTAGCGAATCTCCGTACACACTTAGCGAATCTCCGTACACACTTAGCGAATCTCCGTACAAGCTTAGGGAATCTCCGTACACGCTTAGCGAATCTCCGTAAAAGCTTAGGGGACCTCCATACACCGTTAGCGAATCTCCGTACATGCTTAGCGAACCTCCGTACCCGGTTACCGTATCTCCGTATGCCTTTAGCGAATCTCCATATGCGCTATGCGCTTAGCGAATTACCGTACGCGCTTACCGAATCTCAGTACGCATTTAGCGAATCTGCGTACACGCGTAGCGAATCTGCATATACGCGTAGCAAATCTCCATATACGCTTAGCGAATCTCCGTACACGCTTAGCGAATCTCCGTACACGCTTAGCAAATCTCCGTACTCGCTTAGCGAATCTCCGTACGCGCTTAGCGAATCTCCGTACGCGCTTAGCGAATCTCCGTAAACACGTAGCGATTCCCTGTACACGCTTAGCGAATCTCCGTACACGCTTAGCGAATCTCTGTACAGGCTTAGCGAAACTCCATACACGCTTAGCGAATCTCCGTACACGCTTACCGAATCTCCGTACATGCTTAGCGAATCTCCGTACATGCTTAGCGAATCTCCGTACACGATTAGCGAATAGCCGTACACGCTTGGCAAATCTCCGTTCACGCTTAGCAAACATGCGTACCCGATTACCGTATCTCCGTACGCCTTTAGCGAATCTTCGTACGCGCTTAGCGAATCTCCGTACACGCTTAGCATAACTCCGTAAACACGTAACGAATCTCCGTACAGGCTTAGCGAATCTCCGTACACGCTTAGCGAATCTCCGTACCGGATTAGCGAATCTCCGTACACGCTTACGGAATTTCCGTACACGCTTAACGAATCGCCATAAACGCGTAGCGAATCTCCGTACTCGCTTAGCGAATCTCAGTACGCATTTAGCGAATCTGCGTACACGCGTAGCGAATCTGCATATACGCGTAGCAAATCTCCATATACGCTTAGCGAATCTCCGTACATGCTTAGCGAATCTCCGTACACGCTTAGAAAATCTCCGTACACGCTTAGCGATTCTACGTACACGCTTAACGAATATCTGTACACGCTTACCAAATTTCCGTACACGCTTACCCAAATTACGTACACGCTTACCTAATCTCCGTACACGCTTAGCGAATCTCAGTACACGCTTAGCGAATCTCCGTACACGCTTAGCGAATCTTTGTACATGCTTAGCGAATCTCCGTACACGCTTAGTGAATATCCGTACACGCTTAGTGAATCTCAGTACACGCTTAGTGAATCTCCTTACACGCTTAGCGTATCTCTGTACACACTTAGCGAATCTCCGTACACGCTTAGCGAATCACCGTACACGTTTAGCGAATCTCCGTACATGCTTATCGAACCTCCGTACCCGGTTACCGTATCTTAGTACGCCTTTAGCGAATCTCCGTACGCGCTTAGCGAATCTCCGTACGCGGTTAGCGAATATCCGTACTTGCTTAGCGAATCTCTGTAAACACGTAGCGAAACTCCGTACACGCTAATCGAATCACCGTACACGCTTAGCGTATCTCCGTACACGCTTAGCGTTTCTCCGTACACGGTTAGCAATCTCAATACACGCTTAGCGAATCTCTGTACACGCTTAGCAAATCTCCGTACACGCTTAGCAAACATCCGTACCCGGTAACTGTATCTCCGTACGCCTTTAGAGAACCTCCGTATGCGCTTAGCGAATCTCCGTACACGCTTAGCGAATCTCCGTAAACACGTAGCGAATCTCCGTACAGGCTTTGCGAATATCCGTACACGCTTAGCGAATCTCCGTACAAGCTTAGGGAACCTCCGTACACGCTTAGCGAATCTCCGTACACGCTTAGCGAATCTCCATTCACACTTAGCGAATCTCCGTACATGCTTAGCGAACCTCCGTACCCGGTTACCGTATCTCCGTATGCCTTTAGCGAATCTCCGTACGCGCTTAGCGAATATCCGTACGCGCTTACCGAATCTCCGTATGCATTTAGCGAATCTGCGTACACGCGTAGCGAATCTGCGTACATGTGTAGGGAATCTACGTATACGCTTAGCGAATCTCCGTACACGCTTAGCGAATCTCCGTACACGCTTAGCGAATCTCCGTACACGCATAGCGAATCTCCTTAAACGCTTAGTGTATCTCCGTACACGCTTAGCGAATCTTCGTACACGCTTAGCGAATCTCCGTACACGCTTAGCGAACCTCCGTACCCGGTTACCATATCTCCGTATGCCTATAGCGAATCTCCGTACGTGCTTAGCGAATGTCCCTACACGCTTAGCGTATCTCAGTACTTCGCTTAGCTAATCTCTGTACACGCTTAGCGAATATCCGAACACGCTTAGCGAATCTCCGTACACGCTTAGCGAATCACCGTACACGCTTAGCGAATCTCCATACACGCTTAGCGAATCTCCTTACACGCTTAGCGAATCTCCGTACACACTTAGCGAATCTCCATACACGCTTAGCGAATCTCCGTACACGCTTAGCGAATCTCCGTACACGATTAGCGAATGGCCATACACGCTTGGCAAATCTCCGTACACGCTTAGCAAACATGCGTACCCGATTACCGTATCTCCGTACGCCTTTAGCGAATCTCCGTACGCGCTTAGCGAATCTCCGTACATGCTTAGCATAACTCCGTAAAAACGTAGCGAATCTCCGTACAGGCTTAGCGAATCTCCGTACACGCTTAGCGAATCTCCGTACAGGATTAGCGAATCTCCGTACACGCTTACGGAATTTCCGTACACGCTTAACGAATCGCCATAAACGCGTAGCGAATCTCCGTACTCGCTTAGCGAATCTCCGTACACGCTTAGCGATTCTACGTACACGCTTAACGAATATCTGTACACGCTTACCCAATTTCCGTACACGCTTACCCAAATTACGTACACGCTTACCTAATCTCCGTACACGCTTAGCGAATCTCAGTACACGCTTAGCGAATCTCCGTACACGCTTAGCGAATCTCTGTACATGCTTAGCGAATCTCCGTACACGCTTAGCGAATATCCGTACACGCTTAGTGAATCTCAGTACACGCTTAGTGAATCTCCTTACACGCTTAGCGTATCTCCGTACACGCTTAGCGAATCTCCGTACACGCTTAGCGAATCACCGTACACGTTTTGCGAATCTCCGTACATGCTTATCGAACCTCCGTACCCGGTTACCGTATCTCCGTACGCCTTTAGCGAATCTCCGTACGCGCTTAGCGAATCTCCGTACGCGGTTAGCGAATATCCGTACTTGCTTAGCGAATCTCCGTAAACACGTAGCGAAAATCCGTACACGCTAATCGAATCACCGTACACGCTTAGCGTATCTCCGTACACGCTTAGCGTTTCTCCGTACACGCTTAGCAATCTCCATACACGCTTAGCGAATCTCTGTACACGTTTAGCAAATCTCTGTACACGCTTAGCAAACATCCGTACCCGGTTACTGTATCTCCGTACGCCTTTAGAGAACCTCCGTATGCGCTTAGCGAATCTCCGTACACGCTTAGCGAATCTCCGTAAACACGTAGCGAATCTCCGTACAGGCTTTGCGAATCTCCGTACACGCTTAGCGAATCTCCGTACAAGCTTAGGGAACCTCCGTACACGCTTAGCGAATCTCCGTACACGCTTAGCGAATCTCCGTTCACACTTAGCGAATCTCCGTACATGCTTAGCGAACCTCCGTACCCGGTTACCGTATCTCCGTATGCCTTTAGCGAATCTCCGTACGCGCTTAGCGAATATCCGTACGCGCTTACCGAATCTCCGTACGCATTTAGCGAATCTGCGTACACGCATAGCGAATCTGCGTACATGTGTAGGGAATCTACGTATACGCTTAGCGAATCTCCGTACACGCTTAGCGAATCTCAGTACACGCTTAGCGAATCTCCGTACACGCATAGCGAATCTCCGTAAACGCTTAGTGTATCTCCGTACACGCTTAGCGAATCTTCGTACACGCTTAGCGAATCTCCGTACACGCTTAGCGAATCTCCGTACAGGCTTAGCGAATCTCCGTACAAGCTTAGCGAATCTCCGTACACGCTTAACGAATCTCCGTACACGCTTAGCAAATCTCCGTACACGCTTAGCGAATCTCCGTACACGCTTAGCGAATCTCCGTACACGCTTAGCGAGTCTCCGTACAGGCTTAGCGAATCTCCGTACAAGCTTAGCGAATCTCCGTACACGCTTAGCGAATCTCCGTACACGCTTAGCGAAACTCCGTACACGCTTATCGAAAATCTGTACACGCTTAGCGAAACTCCGTACACGCTTACCGAATCTCCGTACACTCTTAGCGAATCTCCGTACACGCTTAGCGAATCTCCGTACACGCTTAGCGAATCTCCGTAAACACGTAGCGAAACTCCGTACACGCATAGCGAATATCCGTACACGCTTAGCGAATCTCCGTACACGCTACCCAATTTCCGTACACGCTTAGCGAATCTCAGTACATGCTTAGCGAATCTCCGTACACGCTTAGCGAATCTCAGTACACGCTTAGCGAATCACCGTACACGCTTAGCGAATCTCCGTACACGCTTAGCGAATCTCCGTACACACTTAGCGAATCTCCGTACACGCTTAGCGAATCTCCGTACAAGCTTAGGGAATCTCCGTACACGCTTAGCGAATCTCCGTAAAAGCTTAGGGGACCTCCGTACACCGTTAGCGAATCTCCGTACATGCTTAGCGAACCTCCGTACCCGGTTACCGTATCTCCGTATGCCTTTAGCGAATCTCCATATGCGCTATGTGCTTAGCGAATTACCGTACGCGCTTACCGAATCTCAGTACGCATTTAGCAAATCTGCGTACACGCGTAGCGAATCTGCATACACGCGTAGCGAATCTCCATATACGCTTAGCGAATCTCCGTACACGCTTAGCGAATCTCCGTACACGCTTAGCAAATCTCCGTACTCGCTTAGCGAATCTCCGTACGCGCTTAGCGAATCTCCGTACGCGCTTAGCGAATCTCCGTAAACACGTAGCGATTCCCTGTACACGCTTAGCGAATCTCGGTACACGCTTAGCGGATCTCTGTACAGGCTTAGCGAAACTCCATACACGCTTAGCGAATCTCCGTACACGCTTACTGAATCTCCGTACATGCTTAGCGAATCTCCGTACACGCTTAGCGAATCTCCGTACACGATTAGCGAATAGCCGTACACGCTTGGCAAATCTCCGTACACGCTTAGAAAAAATGCGTACCCGGTTACTGTATCTCCGTACGCCTTTAGCGAATCTCCGTACGCGCTTAGCGAATTTCCGTACACGCTTAGCATAACTCCGTAAACACGTAGCGAATCTCCGTACAGGCTTAGCGAATCTCCGTAGACGGTTAGCGAATCTCCGTACAGGATTAGCGAATCTCCGTACACGCTTACGGAATTTCCGTACACGCTTAACGAATCGCCGTAAACGCGTAGCGAATCTCCGTACTCGCTTATCGAATCTGTACACGCTTAGCGATTCTATGTACACGCTTAACGAATATCTGTACACGCTTACCCAATTTCCGTACACGCTTACCCAATTTACGTACACGCTCACCTAATCTCCGTACACGCTTAGCGAATCTCAGTACACGCTTAGCGAATCTCCGTACACGCTTAGCGAATCTCCGTACATGCTTAGCGAATCTCCGTACACTCTTAGCAAAACTCGGTACACGCTTATCAAATCTCCGTACACGATTAGCGACTCTACGTACACGCTTAGCAATTCTATGTACACGCTTAGCGAATCTCCGTACATGCTTAGCGAATTTCCGTACCCGGGTACCGAATCTCCATACACCTTTAGCAAATCTCCGTACGCGCATAGCGAATCTCCGTATGCGCTTAGCGAATCAACGTACGCGCGTAGCGAATCTACGTACATGTGTAGCGAATCTCCGTACTTGCTTATCGAATATCCGTACACGCTTAGCGATCCTCTGTACCCGGTTACCGTATCTCCGTACGCATTTAGCAAATTTCCGTACGCGCTTAGCGAATCTCAGTACATGCTTAGCGAATCTCAGTACACGCTTAGCGAATCTCCATACACGCTTAGCGAATCTCCATACACACTTAGCGAATCTCCGTACATGCTTAGCAAACCTCCGTCCCCGTTTACCGTATCTCCGTACGCCTTAAGCGAATCTCCGTACGCGCTTAGCGAATCTCCGTACGCGCTTACCGAATCTCCGTACGCATTTAGCGAATCTGCGTACACGCGTAGCGAATCTCCGTACACGCTTAGCGAACCTCAGTACCTGGTTACCGTATCTCCGTACGCCTTTAACGAATTTCCGTACGCGCTTAACGAATCTCCGTACACGCTTAGCGAATCTCCGTAAACATGTAGCGAATCTCTGTACACGCTTAGCGAATCTCTGTACACGCTTAGAGAATCTACATAACCGCTTAGCGAATCTCTGTACAGGCTTAGCGAATCTCCATACACGCTTAGCGAATCGCCGTATACGCTTACCGAATCTCCGTACACGCTTAGCAAACCTCCGTACATGCTTAGCATAACTCCGTAAACACGTAGCGAATCTCCGTACAGGCTTAGCGAATCTCCATAGACGGTTAGCGAATCTCCGTACAGGATTAGCGAATATCCGTACACGCTTACGGAATTTCCGTACACGCTTAACGAATCGCCGTAAACGCGTAGCGAATCTCCGTACTCGCTTATCGAATCTGTACACGCTTAGCGATTCTATGTACACGCTTAACGAATATCTGTACACGCTTACCCAATTTCCGTACACGCTTACCCAATTTACGTACACGCTTACCTAATCTCCGTACACGCTTAGCGAATCTCAGTACACACTTAGCGAATCTCCGTACACGCTTAGCGAATCTCCGTACATGCTTAGCGAATCTCCGTACACTCTTAGCAAAACTCGGTACACGCTTAGCGAATCTGCGTACACGCTTAGCGAATCGCAGTTAACGTGTAGCGAATCTCCGTACACGCTTAGCGATTCTACGTACATGCTTAGCGATTCTCCGTACACACTTAGCGAATCTCCGTACACGCTTAGCGAATCTCCGTACACGCTTAGAAAATCTCCGATCACGCTTAGCGAATCTCCGTACACGCTTAGCGAATCTCCGTACACGCTTCGCGATTCTACGTACACGCTTAGCGATTCTACATACACGCTTACCGAATCTCTGTACACGCTTAGCAAACCTCCATACCCGGTTACCGAATCTCAGTACGCCTTTAGCGAATCTCCGTAGGCGCTCAGTGAATCTCAGTACGCATTTACCGAATATCCGTACGCGCTTAGCGAATCTGCGTACACGCGTAGCGAATCTGCGTACACTCATAGCGAATCTCCGTACACGCTTAGTGAATCTACGTACACGCTTACAGTTTCTCCAGACACGCTTAGCGAATCTCCGTACACGCTTAGCGAATATCCGTACACACTTAGCGAATCACCATACACGCTTAGCAAACATCCGTACCCGGTTACCGTATCTCCGTACGCCTTTAGCGAACCTCCGTACGCGATTAGCGAATCTCCGTACACGCTTAGCGAATCTCCGTACGCACTTAGCGAATCTCCGTACACGCTTAGCGAACCTCCGTAACCGGTTACCGTATCTCCGTACACCTTTAGCGAATTTCTGTACGCGCTTATCGAATCTACGTACGCGCTTACCGAATCTCCGTACGCATTTGGCGAATCTGCGTACACGCGTAGCGAATCTGCTTACACGTGTAGCGAATCTCCGTACACGCTTAGCGAATCTCCGTAAACACTTAGTGAATCTCCGTACACGCTTAGCGAATCTCCGTACACGCATAACGAATCTCCGTACACGCTTAGCGAATATCCGTACACGCTTACCGTAACTCCGTACACGCTTAGCGAATTTCCGTACACGCTTAGCGAATCGCCGTAAACGTGTGGCGAATCTCCGTACACGCTTAGCGAATCTACGTACACGTTTAGCGAATCTCCGTACACGCTTAGCGAACATACGTACACGCTTAGTGAATCTCCGTACACGCTTAGGGAATCTCGATACACGCTTAGTGTATTTCCGTACACTATAACAAATCTCCGTACACGCTTAGCGTATCTCCGTACACCCTTAGCGAACCTCCATACCCAGTTACCGTATCTCCGTACGCCTTTAGCGAATCTCCGTACGCGCTTACCAATTCTCCGTATGAACTCAGCGAATCTGTGTACACGCGTTGCGAATCTGCGTACACGCGTAGCGAATCTCCGTACGCGCTTAGCGAATTTCCGTACTCGCTTAGCGAATCTCCATAAACACGTAGTGAATCTCTGTACACGCTTAGTGAATCTTCGTACACGCTTAGCGTATCTCCGTACACTCTTAGCAAATCTCCGTACACGCTTAGCGAATCTCCGTACAGGCTTAGCGAATCTCCGTACACGCTTAGAGAATCTCCGTACACGCTTAGCGAATCTCCGTACACGCTTAGCGAATCTCCGTACACGCTTAGCTAATCTCTGTACACGCTTAGCGAAACGCCGTACACGCTTAGCGAAACTCCGTATACGCTTACCGAATCTCCGTACACTCTTAGCGAATCTCCGTACGCGCTTAGCGAATTTCCGTACTCGCTTAGCAAATCTCCATAAACACGTAGTGAATCTCTGTACAGGCTTAGTGAATCTTCGTACACGCTTAGCGTATCTCCGTACACGCTTAGCAAATCTCCGTACACGCTTAGCGAATCTCCGTACTGGCTTAGCGAATCTCCGTACACGCTTAGAGAATCTCCGTACACGCTTAGCGAATCTCCGTACACGCTTAGCGATTCTCCGTACACGCTTAGCGAATCTCCGTACACGCTTAGCGAAACGCCGTACACGCTTAGCGAAACTCCGTATACGCTTACCGAATCTCCGTACACTCTTAGCGAATCTCCGTACACTCTTAGCCAATCTCTGTACACTCTTATCGAAAATCCGTACACGCTTAGCGAATCTCCGTACACGATTAGCGACTCTACGTACACGCTTAGCGATTCTACGTACACTCTTAGCGAATCTCCGTACACGCCTAGCGAACTTCCGTACCCGGGTACCGAATATCCGTACACCTTTAGCGAATCTCCGTACGCGCTTAGCGAATTTCCGTACGCGCTTACCAAATCTCCGTATGCGCTTAGCGAATCTGCGTACGCGTGTAGCGAATCTGCGTACATGCGTAGCGAATCTCCGTACACGCTTAGCGAATCTCCATACACGCTTAGCGCGGTAACCGTTTACCGTATCTCCGTACGCCCTTAGCGAATTTCCGTATGTGCTTAGCGAATCTCCGTACACGCTTAGCGGATCTCCGTAAACACGTAGCAAAACTCTGTACACGCTTAGCGAATATCCGTACACGCTTAGCGAATCGCCGTACACGCTTACCCAATTTCCGTACACGCTTACCCAATCTCTGAACATAATTAGCGAATCACCGTACACGCTTAGCGAATCTCGGTACAAGCTTAGCGAATCTCCGTACACGCTTAGTGAATCTCCGTACACGCTTAGCGAATATCCGTACACGCATAGCGTATCACCGTACACGCTTAGCGAATCTCCGTACATGCTTAGCGAATCACCGTACACGCTTAGCTAATCTCCGTACACGCCTAGCGAACACCGTACCCGGTTACCATATCTCCGTATGCCTTTAGCGAATTTCCGTACGCGCTTCGCGAATCTCCGTACGCGCTTTCCGAATCACCGTACGCATTTAACGAATCTGCGTACACGCGTAGCGAATCTGCGTACACGCGTAACGAATCTCCGTACACGCTTAGCGAATCTCCGTACGCGCTTAGCGAATCTCTGTACGCGCTTAGCGAATCTCCGTACCCGCTTAGCGAATCTACGTACGCGCTTAGGGAATCTCCGTACGCGCTTAACGAATCTCTGTACACGCGTAGCGAATCTCCGTACACGCTTAGCGAATCTCCGTACACACTTAGCGTATCTCCGCACACGCTTAGTGTATCTCCGTACACGCTTAGCGAATCTCCGTACACGCTTAGCGAATCTCCGTACACGCTTAGAGAATCTCAGCACACGCTTAGTGTATCTCCGTACACGCTTAGCGAATCTCCGTACACGCTTACCGAATCTCCGTACACGCTTAGCAAACCTCCGTACCCGGTTACCATATCTCCGTATGCCTTTAGCGAATCTCCATACGCGCTTAGAGAATCTCCCTACACGCTTAGCGAATCTTAGTACTTCGCTTAGCTAATCTCTGTACATGCTTAGCGAATCTCCGTACACGCTTAACGAATCTCGGTACACGCTTAGCGAATCTCCGTACACGCTTAGCGATTCTCCGTACACGCTTAGCGAATCTCCTTACCCGCTTAGCGAATATCCGAACACGATTAGCGAATCTCCATACACGCTTACCGTATCTCCGTACGCCTTTATCGAATCTCCGTACGCGCTTAGCGAATCTCCATACACACTTAGCGAATCTCCTTACACGCTTAGCGAATCTCCGTACACACTTAGCGAATCTCCATACACGCTTAGCGAATCTCCGTACACGCTTAGCGAATCTCCGTACAGGCTTAGCGAATCTCCGTACAAGCTTAGCGAATCTCCGTACAAGCTTAGCGAATCTCCGTACACGCTTAGCGAATCTCCGTACACGCTTAGCGAATCTCGGTACAGGCTTAGCGAATCTCCGTACATGCTTAACGAATCTCCGTACACGCTTAGCGAAACTCCGTATATGCTTATCGAAACTCCGTACACGCGTAGCGAAACTCCGTACACGCTTACCGAATCTCCATACACTCTTAGCGAATCTCCGTACACTCTTACCGAATCTCCGTACACGCTTTGCGAATCTCCGTAAACACGTAGCGAAACTCCGTACACGCTTAGCGAATATCCGTACACGCTTTTTCAATTTCCGTACACGCTTACCCAATCTCCATACACGCTTAGCGAATCTCCGTACATGCTTAGCGAATCTCAGAACACGCTTAGCGAATCTCCGTACATGCTTAGCGAATCTCCGTACATGCTTAGCGAATCTCCGTACACGCTTAGCGAATCTCCGTACACGCATAGCGAATCTCCGTAAACGCTTAGTGTATCTCCGTACACGCTTAGCGAATATTCGTACACGCTTAGCGAATCTCCGTGCACGCTTAGCGAATCTCCGTACAGGCTTAGCGAATCTCCGTACAAGCTTAGCGAATCTCCGTACACGCTTAGCGAATCTCCGTACACGCTTAGCGAAACTCCGTACACGCTTATCGAAAATCCGTACACGCTTAGCGAAACTCCGTACACGCTTACCGAATCTCCGTACACTCTTAGCGAATCTCCGTACACGCTTAGCGAATCTCCGTACACGCTTAGCGAATCTCCGTATACACGTAGCGAAACTCCGTACACGCATAGCGAATCTCCGTACAAGCTTAGGGAATCTCCGTACACGCTTAGCGAATCTCCGTAAAAGCTTAGGGGACCTCCGTACACCGTTAGCGAATCTCCGTACATGCTTAGCGAACCTCCGTACCCGGTTACCGTATCTCCGTACGCCTTTAGTGAATCTCCGTACACCTTCAGCGAATCTCCGTACGCAATTAGCGAATCTCCGTACGCGCTTACCGAATCTCCGTACGCATTTAGCGAATATCAATACACGCTTAGCGAATCTCCGTACAGGCATAGTGAATCTAGGTACACATTTAGTGATCTCCGTACACGTTTAGCGAATCTCCGTACACGCTTAGTGAATTTCCGTACACACTTAGCGAATCTCCGTACACGTTTAGCGTTTCTCTGTACACGCTTAGCGAATCTCCGTACACGCTTAGCGAATCTCCGTACACGCTTAGCAAACCTCCGTACACGCTTAGCAAACATCCGTACCTGGTTACCATATCTCCGTACGCCTTTAGCGAATCTCCGTATGCGCTTAGCGAATCTCCGTACACGCTTAGCGAATCTCCGTAAACACGTAGCGTATCTTCGTACAGGCTTTGCGAATCTCCGTACACGCTTAGCGAATCTCCGTACAGGCTTAGCGAATCTCAGTACACGCTTAGCGAATCTCCGTACACGCTTAGCGAATCTCCGTACACGCTTAGCGAATCTCCGTACAAGGTAAGCGAATCTCCGTACATGCTTAGTGAATCTCCGTACACACTTAGCGATTCTCCGTACACGCATAGCGTTTCACCGTACACGCTTAGCGAATTTCCGTACATGCTTAGCGAATCTCCGTACACGCTTAGCGAATCTCCGTACACGCTTAGCGAACACCGTACCCGGTTACTGTATCCCCGTACGCCTTTAAAAATTTCCGTATGCGCTTTGCGAAACTCCGTTCGCACTTACCGAATTCCGTACGCATTTAGCGAATCTGCGTACACGCGTAGCGAATCTGCGTACACACGTAGCGAATCTCCATACACGTTTTGCGAATCTATGTACGCGCTTAGCGAATCTCTGTACGCGCTTAGCGAATCTCCGTACGCGATTAGTGAATCTACGTACGCGCTTACGGAATCTCCGTACGCGCTTAGAGAATATCCGTACACGCTTACCGAATCTCCGTACACGCTTAGCGAATCTACGTAACCGCTTTGTGAATCACTGTACAGGCTTTGCGAAACTCCGTACACGCTTACCGAATCTCCGTACACGCTTAGCGAATCTCCGTACACGCTTAGCGATTCTACGTACACGCTTAGCGTATCTCCGTACACGCTTAGCGAATCTCCGTACACGCTTAGCGAATCTCCGTACACGCTTAGTGTATCTCCGTACACGCTTAGCGAATCTCCGTACACGCTTAGCGAATCTTCTTACACGCTTAGCGAACCTCCGTACCCGGTTACCATATCTCCGTATGCCTTTAGCGAATCTCCGTACGCGCTTAGCGATTCTCCCTACACGCTTAGCGAATCTGAGTACTTTGCTTAGCGAATCTCTGTACACGCGTAGCGAATCTCCGTACACGCCTAGCGAATCTCCGTACACGTTTAGCGAATCTCCGTACATGCTTAGCGAATCTCCGTACACGCTTAGCGAATCTCCTTACACGCTTAGCGAATCTCCTTACACGCTTAGCAAATCTCCGTACACGCTTAGCGAATCTCCGTACAAGCTTAGCGAATCTCCGTACACGCTTAGTGAATCTCCGTACACGCTTAGCGAATATCCGTACACGCATAGCGTATCACCGTACACGCTTAGCGAATCTCCGTACATGCTTAGCGAATCTCCGTACACGCTTGGCTAATCTCCGTACACGCCTAGCGAACACCGTACCTGGTTACCATATCTCCGTATGCCTTTAGCGAATTTCCGTACGCGCTTCGCGAATCTCCGTACGCGCTTACCGAATCACCGTACGCATTTAACGAATCTGCGTACACGCGTAACGAATCTCCGTACACGCTTAGCGAATCTCCGTACGCGCTTAGCGAATCTCTGTACGCGCTTAGCGAATCTCCGTACGCGCTTAGCGAATCTCCGTAAACGCTTAGTGTATCTCCGTACACGCTTAGCGAATATTCGTACACGCTTAGCGAATCTCCGTGCACGCTTAGCGAATCTCCGTACAGGCTTAGCGAATCTCCGTACAAGCTTAGCGAATCTCCGTACACGCTTAGCGAATCTCCGTACACGCTTAGCGAAACTCCGTACACGCTTATCGAAACTCCGTACACGCTTAGCGAAACTCCGTACACGCTTACCGAATCTCCGTACACTCTTAGCGAATCTCCGTACACGCTTAGCGAATCTCCGTACACGCTTAGCGAATCTCCGTATACACGTAGCGAAACTCCGTACACGCATAGCGAATATCCGTACACGCTTAGCGAATCTCCGTACACGCTTCCCAATTTCCGTACACGCTTAGCGAATCTCCGTACATGCTTAGCGAATATCCGTACACGCTTAGCGAATCTCAGTACACGCTTAGCGAATCTCCGTACACGCTTAGCGAATCTCCGTACACACTTAGCGAATCTCCGTACACCCTTAGCGAATCTCCGTACAAGCTTAGCGAATCTCCGTACACGCTTAGCGAATCTCCGTACACGCTTAGCGAATCTCGGTACAGGCTTAGCGAATCTCCTTACATGCTTAACGAATCTCCGTACACGCTTAGCGAAACTCCGTATATGCTTATCGAAACTCCGTACACGCGTAGCGAAACTCCGTACACGCTTACCGAATCTCCATACACTCTTAGCGAATCTCCGTACACTCTTACCGAATCTCCGTACACGCTTTGCGAATCTCCGTAAACACGTAGCGAAACTCCGTACACGCTTAGCGAATATCCGTACACGCTTTTTCAATTTCCGTACACGCTTACCCAATCTCCATACACGCTTAGCGAATCTCCGTACATGCTTAGCGAATCTCAGAACACGCTTAGCGAATCTCCGTACATGCTTAGCGAATCTCCGTACATGCTTAGCGAATCTCCGTACAAGCTTAGGGAATCTCCGTACACGCTTAGCGAATCTCCGTACAAGCTTAGGGAACCTCCGTACACGCTTAGCGAATCTCCGTACACGCTTAGCGAATCTCCGTTCACACTTAGCGAATCTCCGTACATGCTTAGCGAACCTCCGTACCCGGTTACCGTATCTCCGTATGCCTTTAGCGAATCTCCGTACGCGCTTAGCGAATATCCGTACGCGCTTACCGAATCTCCGTACGCATTTAGCGAATCTGCGTACACGCTTAGCGAATCTGCGTACATGTGTAGGGAATCTACGTATACGCTTAGCGAATCTCCGTACACGCTTAGCGAATCTCCGTACACGCTTAGCGAATCTCCGTACACGCATAGCGAATCTCCGTAAACGCTTAGTGTATCTCCGTACACGCTTAGCGAATATTCGTACACGCTTAGCGAATCTCCGTGCACGCTTAGCGAATCTCCGTACAGGCTTAGCGAATCTCCGTACAAGCTTAGCGAATCTCCGTACACGCTTAGCGAATCTCCGTACACGCTTAGCGAAACTCCGTACACGCTTATCGAAAATCCGTACACGCTTAGCGAAACTCCGTACACGCTTACCGAATCTCCGTACACTCTTAGCGAATCTCCGTACACGCTTAGCGAATCTCCGTACACGCTTAGCGAATCTCCGTATACACGTAGCGAAACTCCGTACACGCATAGCGAATCTCCGTACAAGCTTAGGGAATCTCCGTACACGCTTAGCGAATCTCCGTAAAAGCTTAGGGGACCTCCGTACACCGTTAGCGAATCTCCGTACATGCTTAGCGAACCTCCGTACCCGGTTACCGTATCTCCGTACGCCTTTAGTGAATCTCCGTACACCTTCAGCGAATCTCCGTACGCAATTAGCGAATCTCCGTACGCGCTTACCGAATCTCCGTACGCATTTAGCGAATATCAATACACGCTTAGCGAATCTCCGTACAGGCATAGTGAATCTAGGTACACATTTAGTGATCTCCGTACACGTTTAGCGAATCTCCGTACACGCTTAGTGAATTTCCGTACACACTTAGTGAATCTCCGTACACGTTTAGCGTTTCTCTGTACACGCTTAGCGAATCTCCGTACACGCTTAGCGAATCTCCGTACACGCTTAGCAAACCTCCGTACACGCTTAGCAAACATCCGTACCTGGTTACCATATCTCCGTACGCCTTTAGCGAATCTCCGTATGCGCTTAGCGAATCTCCGTACACGCTTAGCGAATCTCCGTAAACACGTAGCGTATCTTCGTACAGGCTTTGCGAATCTCCGTACACGCTTAGCGAATCTCCGTACAGGCTTAGCGAATCTCAGTACACGCTTAGCGAATCTCCGTACACGCTTAGCGAATCTCCGTACACGCTTAGCGAATCTCCGTACAAGGTAAGCGAATCTCCGTACATGCTTAGTGAATCTCCGTACACACTTAGCGATTCTCCGTACACGCATAGCGTTTCACCGTACACGCTTAGCGAATTTCCGTACATGCTTAGCGAATCTCCGTACACGCTTAGCGAATCTCCGTACACGCTTAGCGAACACCGTACCCGGTTACTGTATCCCCGTACGCCTTTAAAAATTTCCGTATGCGCTTTGCGAAACTCCGTTCGCACTTACCGAATTCCGTACGCATTTAGCGAATCTGCGTACACGCGTAGCGAATCTGCGTACACACGTAGCGAATCTCCATACACGTTTTGCGAATCTCCGTACGCGCTTAGCGAATCTCTGTACGCGCTTAGCGAATCTCCGTACGCGATTAGTGAATCTACGTACGCGCTTACGGAATCTCCGTACGCGCTTAGAGAATATCCGTACACGCTTACCGAATCTCCGTACACGCTTAGCGAATCTACGTAACCGCTTTGTGAATCACTGTACAGGCTTTGCGAAACTCCGTACACGCTTACCGAATCTCCGTACACGCTTAGCGAATCTCCGTACACGCTTAGCGATTCTACGTACACGCTTAGCGTATCTCCGTACACGCTTAGCGAATCTCCGTACACGCTTAGCGAATCTCCGTACACGCTTAGTGTATCTCCGTACACGCTTAGCGAATCTCCGTACACGCTTAGCGAATCTTCTTACACGCTTAGCGAACCTCCGTACCCGGTTACCATATCTCCGTATGCCTTTAGCGAATCTCCGTACGCGCTTAGCGATTCTCCCTACATGCTTAGCGAATCTGAGTACTTTGCTTAGCGAATCTCTGTACACGCGTAGCGAATCTCCGTACACGCCTAGCGAATCTCCGTACACGTTTAGCGAATCTCCGTACATGCTTAGCGAATCTCCGTACACGCTTAGCGAATCTCCTTACACGCTTAGCGAATCTCCTTACACGCTTAGCAAATCTCCGTACACGCTTAGCGAATCTCCGTACAAGCTTAGCGAATCTCCGTACACGCTTAGTGAATCTCCGTACACGCTTAGCGAATATCCGTACACGCATAGCGTATCACCGTACACGCTTAGCGAATCTCCGTACATGCTTAGCGAATCTCCGTACACGCTTGGCTAATCTCCGTACACGCCTAGCGAACACCGTACCTGGTTACCATATCTCCGTATGCCTTTAGCGAATTTCCGTACGCGCTTCGCGAATCTCCGTACGCGCTTACCGAATCACCGTACGCATTTAACGAATCTGCGTACACGCGTAACGAATCTCCGTACACGCTTAGCGAATCTCCGTACGCGCTTAGCGAATCTCTGTACGCGCTTAGCGAATCTCCGTACGCGCTTAGCGAATCTCCGTAAACGCTTAGTGTATCTCCGTACACGCTTAGCGAATATTCGTACACGCTTAGCGAATCTCCGTGCACGCTTAGCGAATCTCCGTACAGGCTTAGCGAATCTCCGTACAAGCTTAGCGAATCTCCGTACACGCTTAGCGAATCTCCGTACACGCTTAGCGAAACTCCGTACACGCTTATCGAAACTCCGTACACGCTTAGCGAAACTCCGTACACGCTTACCGAATCTCCGTACACTCTTAGCGAATCTCCGTACACGCTTAGCGAATCTCCGTACACGCTTAACGAATCTCCGTATACACGTAGCGAAACTCCGTACACGCATAGCGAATATCCGTACACGCTTAGCGAATCTCCGTACACGCTTCCCAATTTCCGTACACGCTTAGCGAATCTCCGTACATGCTTAGCGAATATCCGTACACGCTTAGCGAATCTCAGTACACGCTTAGCGAATCTCCGTACACGCTTAGCGAATCTCCGTACACACTTAGCGAATCTCCGTACACGCTTAGCGAATCTCCGTACAAGCTTAGGGAATCTCCGTACACGCTTAGCGAATCTCCATAAAAGCATAGGGGACCTCCGTACACCGTTAGCGAATCTCCGTACATGCTTAGCGAACCTCCGTACCCGGTTACCGTATCTCCGTATGCCTTTAGCGAATCTCCATATGCGCTATGCGCTTAGCGAATTACCGTACGCGCTTACCGAATCTCAGTACGCATTTAGCGAATCTGCGTACACGCGTAGCGAATCTGCATATACGCGTAGCAAATCTCCATATACGCTTAGCGAATCTCCGTACACGCTTAGCGAATCTCCGTACACGCTTAGCAAATCTCCGTACTCGCTTAGCGAATCTCCGTACGCGCTTAGTGAATCTCCGTACGCGCTTAGCGAATCTCCGTAAACACGTAGCGATTCCCTGTACACGCTTAGCGAATCTCCGTACACGCTTAGCGAATCTCTGTACAGGCTTAGCGAAACTCCATACACGCTTAGCGAATCTCCGTACACGCTTACCGAATCTCCGTACATGCTTAGCGAATCTCCGTACACGCTTAGCGAATCTCCGTACACGATTAGCGAATAGCCGTACACGCTTGGCAAATCTCCGTACACGCTTAGCAAACATGCATACCCGATTACCGTATCTCCGTACGCCTTTAGCGAATCTCCGTACGCGCTTAGCGAATCTCCGTACACGCTTAGCATAACTCCGTAAACACGTAACGAATCTCCGTACAGGCTTAGCGAATCTCCGTACACGCTTAGCGAATCTCCGTACAGGATAAGCGAATCTCCGTACACGCTAACGGAATTTCCGTACACGCTTAACGAATCGCCATAAACGCGTTGCGAATCTCCGTACTCGCTTAGCGAATCTCCGTACACGCTTAGCGATTCTACGTACACGCTTAACGAATATCTGTACACGCTTACCAAATTTCCGTACACGCTTACCCAAATTACGTACACGCTTACCTAATCTCCGTACACGCTTAGCGAATCTCAGTACACGCTTAGCGAATCTCCGTACACGCTTAGCGAATCTCTGTACATGCTTAGCGAATCTCCGTACACGCTTAGTGAATATCCGTACACGCTTAGTGAATCTCAGTACACGCTTAGTGAATCTCCTTACACGCTTAGCGTATCTCCGTACACGCTTAGCGAATCTCCGTACACGCTTAGCGAATCACCGTACACGTTTAGCGAATCTCCGTACATGCTTATCGAACCTCCGTACCCGGTTACCGTATCTTAGTACGCCTTTAGCGAATCTCCGTACGCGCTTACCGAATCTCCGTACGCGGTTAGCGAATATCCGTACTTGCTTAGCGAATCTCCGTAAACACGTAGCGAAACTCCGTACACGCTAATCGAATCACCGTACACGCTTAGCGTATCTCCGTACACGCTTAGCGTTTCTCCGTACACGCTTAGCAATCTCCATACACGCTTAGCGAATCTCTGTACACGCTTAGCAAATCTCCGTACACGCTTAGCAAACATCCGTACCCGGTAACTGTATCTCCGTACGCCTTTAGAGAACCTCCGTATGCGCTTAGCGAATCTCCGTACACGCTTAGCGAATCTCCGTAAACACGTAGCGAATCTCCGTACAGGCTTTGCGAATCTCCGTACATGCTTAGTGAATCTCCGTACAAGCTTAGGGAACCTCCGTACACGCTTAGCGAATCTCCGTACACGCTTAGCGAATCTCCGTTCACACTTAGCGAATCTCCGTACATGCTTAGCGAACCTCCGTACCCGGTTACCGTATCTCCGTATGCCTTTAGCGAATCTCCGTACGCACTTAGCGAATATCCGTACGCGCTTACCGAATCTCCGTACGCATTTAGCGAATCTGCGTACACGCGTAGCGAATCTGCGTACATGTGTAGGGAATCTACGTATACGCTTAGCGAATCTCCGTACACGCTTAGCGAATCTCCGTACACGCTTAGCGAATCTCCGTACACGCATAGCGAATCTCCGTAAACGCTTAGTGTATCTCCGTACACGCTTAGCGAATTTTCGTACACGCTTAGCGAATCTCCGTACACGCTTACAGAACCTCCGTACCCGGTTACCATATCTCCGTATGCCTATAGCGAATCTCCGTACGTGCTTAGCGAATCTCCCTACTCGCTTAGCGTATCTCAGTACTTCGCTTAGCGAATCTTTGTACACGCTTAGCGAATATCCGAACACGCTTAGCGAATCTCCGTACACGCTTAGTGAATCTCCGTACACGCTTAGCAAATCTCCATACACGCTTAGCGAATCTACGTAACCGCTTTGTGAATCACTGTATAGGCTTTGCGAAACTCCGTACACGCTTACCGAATCTCCGTACACGCTTAGCGAATCTCCGTACACGCTTAGCGATTCAACGTACACGCTTAGCGTATCTCCGTACACGCTTAGCGAATCTCCGTACACGCTTAGCGAATCTCCGTACACGCTTAGTGTATCTCCGTACACGCTTAGCGAATCTCCGTACACGCTTAGCGAATCTTCTTACACGCTTAGCGAACCTCCGTACCCGGTTACCATATCTCCGTATGCCTTTAGCGAATCTCCGTACGCGCTTAGCGATTCTCCCTACACGCTTAGCGAATCTGAGTACTTTGCTTAGCGAATCTCTGTACACGCGTAGCAAATCTCCGTACACGCCTAGCGAATCTCCGTACACGTTTAGCGAATCTCCGTACATGCTTAGCGAATCTCCGTACACGCTTAGCGAATCTCCTTACACGCTTAGCGAATCTCCTTACACGCTTAGCAAATCTCCGTACACGCTTAGCGAATCTCCGTACAAGCTTAGCGAATCTCCGTACACGCTTAGTGAATCTCCGTACACGCTTAGCGAATATCCGTACACGCATAGCATATCACCGTACACGCTTAGCGAATCTCCGTACATGCTTAGCGAATCTCCGTACACGCTTGGCTAATCTCCGTACACGCCTAGCGAACACCGTACCTGGTTACCATATCTCCGTATGCCTTTAGCGAATTTCCGTACGCGCTTCGCGAATCTCCGTACGCGCTTACCGAATCACCGTACGCATTTAACGAATCTGCGTACACGCGTAACGAATCTCCGTACACGCTTAGCGAATCTCCGTACGCGCTTAGCGAATCTCTGTACGCGCTTAGCGAATCTCCGTACGCGCTTAGCGAATCTCCGTAAACGCTTAGTGTATCTCCGTACACGCTTAGCGAATATTCGTACACGCTTAGCGAATCTCCGTTCACGCTTAGCGAATCTCCGTACAGGCTTAGCGAATCTCCGTACAAGCTTAGCGAATCTCCGTACACGCTTAGCGAATCTCCGTACACGCTTAGCGAAACTCCGTACACGCTTATCGAAACTCCGTACACGCTTAGCGAAACTCCGTACACGCTTACCGAATCTCCGTACACTCTTAGCGAATCTCCGTACACGCTTAGCGAATCTCCGTACACGCTTAGCGAATCTCCGTATACACGTAGCGAAACTCCGTACACGCATAGCGAATATCCGTACACGCTTAGCGAATCTCCGTACACGCTTCCCAATTTCCGTACACGCTTAGCGAATCTCCGTACATGCTTAGCGAATATCCGTACACGCTTAGCGAATCTCAGTACACGCTTAGCGAATCTCCGTACTCGCTTAATGAATCTCCGTACACGCTTAGCAAATCTCCGTACACGCTTAGCAAATCTCCGTAAACGCGAAGCGAATCTCCGTACACGCTTAGCGAGCCTCCGTATCCGGTTACCGTATCTCCGTACGCCTTCAGCGAATCACCGTACGCCTTTAGCGAATCTCCATACGCATTTAGCGAATCTCCGTACAGGCTTAGCGAATCTCCGTACGCGCTTAGTGAATCTCCGTACACGCTTAGCGAATCTTCGGACACGCTTAGCGAATCTCCGTAAACGCTTATCGAATCTCCGTACACGCCTAGCGAATCTCCGTACACGCTTAGCGAATCTCCGTACACGCTTAGCGAATCTCTGTACACGCTTAGCGAACCTCCGTACGCGCTTACCGAATCTCCTTACATGCTTACCGAATCTCAGTACACACTTTGCGAATCTCTGTACATGCTTAGAGAATCTAAGTACACGTTTGGCGAATCTCCATTTACGCTTAGCGAATCTCCGTACACGCTGAGCGAATCTCCGTACACGCTTAGCGAATCTCCGTACACGCTTAGCGAGTCTCTGTACACGCTCAGCGAATCTCGGTACACGCTTACCGAATCTTCGTACACTCTTAGCGAATCTCCGTACACTCTTAAGGAAACTCTGTACACGCTTAGCGAATCTCCGTACACGATTATCGATTCTCGGTACACGCTTAGCGAATCTCTGTACACGCTTAGCGAATCTCTGTACACGCTTAGCGAATCTCCGTACACGCTTAACGAATCTCCGAAAACGCATAGCGAATCTACGTACACGCTTAGCGAATCTCTGTACACGCTTAGCGAATCTCCGTACACGCTTTCGATTCTACGTACACACTTAGCGATTCTCCGTACACGCTTAGCGAATCTCCGTACACGCTTAGCGAATCTCCATACACGCATAGCGAATCTCTGTACACGCTTATCGAATCTCCGTACACGCTTAGCGAATACCCGTAAACGCGTAGCGGATCACCGTACACGCTTAGCGAATCTCCGTACACGCTTAGCGATTCTACGTACACGCTTAGTGATTCTATGTACACGCTTTGCGAATCTCCGTACACGCTTAGCGAGCCTCTGTATCCGGTTACCGAATCTCCGTACGCCTTTAGCGAATCTCCGAACGCGCTTAGCGAATCTCCGTACGCGCTTACCGAATCTGCGACCGCGCTTAGCGAATCTGCGTACACGCGTAGCGAATCTGCGTACACGCGTAGCGAATCTCCGTATACACTTAGCGAATCTCCGTACACACTTAGTGAATCTCCGTACACGCTTAGCGAATCTCCGTACACGCTTAGCGAATCTCCATACAGACTTAGCGTTTCTCCGTACACGCTTAGCGAATATCCGTACACGCTTAGCGAATCTCCGTTCACGCTTAGCGAACCTCCGTACCCAGTTACTGTATCTCCGTACGCCTTTAGCGAATTTCGGTACGCGCTTAGCGAATCTCCGAACACGCTTAGCCAATCTCCGTAAACACTTAGCGAATCTCCGTACACGCTTAGCGAATATCCGTACACGCTTAGCGAATCTCCGTACACGCTTACCCAATTTCCGTACACGCTTACCCAATTTCCGTACACGCTTTGCGAATCTCTGTACACGCTTAGCGATTCTCAGTACACGCTTAGCGAATCTCCGTACACGCTTAGCGAATCTCTGTACACGCTTAGCGATTCTCCATACAAGCTTAGCGAATCTCTGTACACACTTAGTGAATCTCCGTACACGCTTAGTGAATATCCGTACACGCTTAGCGAATCTCCGTACACGCTTAGCGTATCTCCGTACACGCTTAGCGAATCTCCGTACACGCTTAGCGAACCTCAGTACCCGGTTACCGTATCTCCATACGCCTTTAGCGAATCTGCGTACGCGTTTAGCGAATCTCCGTACCCGCTTAACGAATCTCTTTAAACATGTAGCGAATCTCCGTACACGCTTAGCGAATCTCCGTACACGCTTAGCGAATCTACGTAACCGTTTAGCGAATCTCCGTACAGGCTTACCGAATCTCCGTACACGCTTATAGAATCTCCGTACACGTTTAGCGAATTTCCGTACACGCTTAGCGAATCTTTGTACACGCTTAGCGAATCTCCGTACACACTTAGCGAATCTCCGTACACGCTTAGCGAATCTCTGTACACGCTTAGCGAATCTATGTACACGCTTAGCGAATCTCCGAAAACGCGTAGCGAATCTACGTACACGCTTAGCGAATCTCCGTACGCGCTTAGCGTATCTCCTTACACGCTTCGCGATTCTACGTACACGCTTAGCGATTCTCCGTACACGCTTAGCGAATCTCCGTACACGCTTAGCGAATCTCCGTACACGCATAGCGAATCTCCGTACACGCTTAGCGAATCTCCGTACACGCTTAGCGTATCCCCGTAAACGCGTAACGGATCACCGTACACACTTAGCGAATCTCCGTACACGCTTAGCGATTCTACGTACACGCTTAGCGATTCTATTTACACGCTTTGGAATCTCCGTACACGCTTAGCGAACCTCTGTATCCGGTTACCGAATCTCCGTACGCCTTTAGCGAATCTCCGTACACGCTTAGCGAATCTCCGTACGCGCTTACCGAATATGCGACCGCGCTGAGCGAATCTGCGTACACTCGTAGCGAATCTTCGTACACGCGTAGCGAATCTCCGTACACGCTGAGCGAATCTCTGGTCACACTTAGTGAATCTCTGTACACGCTTAGCGAATCTCCATACAGACTTAGTGTTTCTCCGTACACGCTTAGCGAATATCCGTACACGCTTAGCGAATCTCCGTACACGCTTAGCGAACCTCCGTACCCGGTTACTGTATCTCCGTACGCCTTTTGCGAATTTCGGTACGCGCTTAGCGAATCTACGAACACGCTTAGCCAATCTCCGTAAACACTTAGCGAATCTCCGTACACGCTTAGCGAATATCCGTACACGCTTAGCGAATCTCTGTACACGCTTACCCAATTTCCGTACATGCATACCCAATCTCCGTACACGCTTAGCGAAACTCTGTACACGCTTAGCGAATCTCTGTACACACTTAGCGAATCTCCGTACACGCTTAGCGAATCTCCATACACCTTTAGCGATTCTCCATACAAGCCTAGCGAATCTCTGTACACACTTAGTGAATCTCCGTACACGCTTAGTGAATCTCCGTACACGCTTAGCAAATCTCCGTACACGCGTAGCGAATCTCCGTACACGCTTAGCTAATCTCCGTACACGCTTAGCGAACCTCAGTACCCGGTTACCGTATCCCCATACTCCTTTAGCGAATCTGCGTACGCGTTTAGCGAATCTCCGTAACCGCTTAACGAATCTCTTTAAACACGTAGCGAATATCCGTACACGCTTAGCGAATCTCCGTACACGCTTAGCGAATCTACGTAACCGTTTAGCGAATCTCCGTACAGGCTTACCAAATCTCCGTACACGCTTATAGAATCTCCGTACACGTTTAGCGAATTTCCGTACACGATTAGGGAATCTTTGTACACGCTTAGCGAATCTCCGTACACACTTAGCGAATCTCTGTACACGCTTAGCGAATCTCTGTACACGCTTAGCGAATCTCCGTACACGCTTAGCGAATCTCTGAAAACGTGTAGTGAATCTACGTACACGCTTAGCGATTCTACGTACACAGTTAGCGATTCTCCGTACACGCTTAGCGAATCTCCGTACACGCTTAGCGAATCTCCGTACACGCATAGCGAATCTCCGTACACTCTTAGCGAATCTCCGTACACGCTTATCGAATCTCCGTACAAGCTTAGCGAATCTCCGTACACACTTAGTGAACTCCGTACACCTTTAGTGAATCTCCGTAAACGCTTAGCGAATCTCCGTACACGCTTAGCGAATCTCCGTACACGCTTAGCGAATCTCCGTACACGCTTAGCGAATCTCCGTACATGCTTAGCGAACATCAGTACCCGGTTACCGTATCTCCATACGCCTTTAACGAATCTCCGTACTCGCTTAGCGAATCTCCGTACCCGCTTAGCGAATACCTGTAAACACGTAGCGAATCTCCGTACACGCTTAGGGAATCTCCGTACACGCTTAGCGAATCTCCGAACACGCTTAGCGAATCTCCGTACACGCTTATTGAATCTCCGTACACGCTTAGCGAATCTCCGTACACGCTTAGCGAATCTCCGTACACACTTAGCAAATCTCCGTACACGCTTAGCAAAGCTCCGTACACGCTTAGGGAATCTCCGTACGCGCTTATCGAATCGCCGAACGCGCTTACCGAATCTCCGTACGCATTTAGCGAATCTGCGTACAAGTGTAGCGAATCTGCGTACACGCTTAACGAATCTCCGTACACGCATAGCGATTTTCCGTACACGCTTAACGAATCTCCGTACACGCTTAGCAAATCTCCGTACACGCTTAGCGAATCTCCGTAAACGCGAAGCGAATCTCCGTACACGCTTAGCGAGCCTCCGTATCCGGTTACCGTATCTGTGTACGCCTTCAGCGAATCACCGTACGCCTTTAGCGAATCTCCATACGCATTTAACGAATCTCCGTACAGGCTTAGCGAATCTCCGTACGCGCTTAGTGAATCTCCGTACACGCTTAGCGAATCTTCGGACACGCTTAGCGAATCTCCGTACACGCTTAGCGAATCTCCGTACAAACGCTTAGCGAATCTCCGTAAACGCTTATCGAATCTCCGTACACGCCTAGCGAATCTCCGTACACGCTTAGCGAATCTCCGTACACGCTTAGCGAATCTCTGTACACGCTTAGCGAACCTCCGTACGCGCTTACCGAATCTCCTTACATGCTTACCGAATCTCAGTACACACTTTGCGAATCTCTGTACATGCTTAGAGAATCTAAGTACACGTTTGGCGAATCTCCATTTACGCTTAGCGAATCTCCGTACACGCTGAGCGAATCTCCGTACACGCTTAGCGAATCTCCGTACACGCTTAGCGAGTCTCTGTACACGCTCAGCGAATCTCGGTACACGCTTACCGAATCTTCGTACACTCTTAGCGAATCTCCGTACACTCTTAAGGAAACTCTGTACACGCTTAGCGAATCTCCGTACACGATTATCGATTCTCGGTACACGCTTAGCGAATCTCTGTACACGCTTAGCGAATCTCTGTACACGCTTAGCGAATCTCCGTACACGCTTAACGAATCTCCGAAAACGCATAGCGAATCTACGTACACGCTTAGCGAATCTCTGTACACGCTTAGCGAATCTCCGTACACGCTTTCGATTCTACGTACACACTTAGCGATTCTCCGTACACGCTTAGCGAATCTTCGTACACGCTTAGCGAATCTCCATACACGCATAGCGAATCTCTGTACACGCTTATCGAATCTCCGTACACGCTTAGCGAATACCCGTAAACGCGTAGCGGATCACCGTACACGCTTAGCGAATCTCCGTACACGCTTAGCGATTCTACGTACACGCTTAGTGATTCTATGTACACGCTTTGCGAATCTCCGTACACGCTTAGCGAGCCTCTGTATCCGGTTACCGAATCTCCGTACGCCTTTAGCGAATCTCCGAACGCGCTTAGCGAAACTCCGTACGCGCTTACCGAATCTGCGACCGCGCTTAGCGAATCTGCGTACACGCGTAGCGAATCTGCGTACACGCGTAGCGAATCTCCGTATACACTTAGCGAATCTCCGTACACACTTAGTGAATCTCCGTACACGCTTAGCGAATCTCCGTACACGCTTAGCGAATCTCCATACAGACTTAGCGTTTCTCCGTACACGCTTAGCGAATATCCGTACACGCTTAGCGAATCTCCGTTCACGCTTAGCGAACCTCCGTACCCAGTAACTGTATCTCCGTACGCCTTTAGCGAATTTCGGTACGCGCTTAGCGAATCTCCGAACACGCTTAGCCAATCTCCGTAAACACTTAGCGAATCTCCGTACACGCTTAGCGAATATCCGTACACGCTTAGCGAATCTCCGTACACGCTTACCCAATTTCCGTACACGCTTACCCAATTTCCGTACACGCTTTGCGAATCTCTGTACACGCTTAGCGATTCTCAGTACACGCTTAGCGAATCTCCGTACACGCTTAGCGAATCTCTGTACACGCTTAGCGATTCTCCATACAAGCTTAGCGAATCTCTGTACACACTTAGTGAATCTCCGTACACGCTTAGTGAATATCCGTACACGCTTAGCGAATCTCCGTACACGCTTAGCGTATCTCCGTACACGCTTAGCGAATCTCCGTACACGCTTAGCAAACCTCAGTACCCGGTTACCGTATCTCCATACGCCTTTAGCGAATCTGCGTACGCGTTTAGCGAATCTCCGTACCCGCTTAACGAATCTCTTTAAACATGTAGCGAATCTCCGTACACGCTTAGCGAATCTCCGTACACGCTTAGCGAATCTACGTAACCGTTTAGCGAATCTCCGTACAGGCTTACCGAATCTCCGTACACGCTTATAGAATCTCCGTACACGTTTAGCGAATTTCCGTACACGCTTAGCGAATCTTTGTACACGCTTAGCGAATCTCCGTATACACTTAGCGAATCTCCGTACACGCTTAGCGAATCTCTGTACACGCTTAGCGAATCTATGTACACGCTTAGCGAATCTCCGAAAACGCGTAGCGAATCTACGTACACGCTTAGCGAATCTCCGTACGCGCTTAGCGTATCTCCTTACACGCTTCGCGATTCTACGTACACGCTTAGCGATTCTCCGTACACGCTTAGCGAATCTCCGTACACGCTTAGCGAATCTCCGTACACGCATAGCGAATCTCCGTACACGCTTAGCGAATCTCCGTACACGCTTAGCGTATCCCCGTAAACGCGTAACGGATCACCGTACACACTTAGCGAATCTCCGTACACGCTTAGCGATTCTACGTACACGCTTAGCGATTCTATTTACACGCTTTGGAATCTCCGTACACGCTTAGCGAACCTCTGTATCCGGTTACCGAATCTCCGTACGCCTTTAGCGAATCTCCGTACACGCTTAGCGAATCTCCGTACGCGCTTACCGAATATGCGACCGCGCTGAGCGAATCTGCGTACACTCGTAGCGAATCTTCGTACACGCGTAGCGAATCTCCGTACACGCTGAGCGAATCTCTGGTCACACTTAGTGAATCTCCGTACACGCTTAGCGAATCTCCATACAGACTTAGTGTTTCTCCGTACACGCTTAGCGAATATCCGTACACGCTTAGCGAATCTCCGTACACGCTTAGCGAACCTCCGTACCCGGTTACTGTATCTCCGTACGCCTTTTGCGAATTTCGGTACGCGCTTAGCGAATCTACGAACACGCTTAGCCAATCTCCGTAAACACTTAGCGAATCTCCGTACACGCTTAGCGAATATCCGTACACGCTTAGCGAATCTCTGTACACGCTTACCCAATTTCCGTACATGCTTACCCAATCTCCGTACACGCTTAGCGAAACTCTGTACACGCTTAGCGAATCTCTGTACACACTTAGCGAATCTCCGTACACGCTTAGCGAATCTCCATACACCTTTAGCGATTCTCCATACAAGCCTAGCGAATCTCTGTACACACTTAGTGAATCTCCGTACACGCTTAGTGAATCTCCGTACACGCTTAGCAAATCTCCGTACACGCGTAGCGAATCTCCGTACACGCTTAGCGAATCTCCGTACACGCTTAGCGAACCTCAGTACCCGGTTACCGTATCCCCATACTCCTTTAGCGAATCTGCGTACGCGTTTAGCGAATCTCCGTAACTGCTTAACGAATCTCTTTAAACACGTAGCGAATCTCCGTACACGCTTAGCGAATCTCCGTACACGCTTAGCGAATCTACGTAACCGTTTAGCGAATCTCCGTACAGGCTTACCAAATCTCCGTACACGCTTATAGAATCTCCGTACACGTTTAGCGAATTTCCGTACACGATTAGGGAATCTTTGTACACGCTTAGCGAATCTCCGTACACACTTAGCGAATCTCTGTACACGCTTAGCGAATCTCTGTACACGCTTAGCGAATCTCCGTACACGCTTAGCGAATCTCTGAAAACGCGTAGTGAATCTACGTACACGCTTAGCGATTCTACGTACACAGTTAGCGATTCTCCGTACACGCTTAGCGAATCTACGTACACGCTTAGCGAATCTCCGTACACGCATAGCGAATCTCCGTACACTCTTAGCGAATCTCCGTACACGCTTATCGAATCTCCGTACAAGCTTAGCGAATCTCCGTACACACTTAGTGAACTCCGTACACCTTTAGTGAATCTCCGTAAACGCTTAGCGAATCTCCGTACACGCTTAGCGAATCTCCGTACACGCTTAGCGAATCTCCGTACACGCTTAGCGAATCTCCGTACATGCTTAGCGAACATCAGTACCCGGTTACCGTATCTCCATACGCCTTTAACGAATCTCCGTACTCGCTTAGCGAATCTCCGTACCCGCTTAGCGAATATCTGTAAACACGTAGCGAATCTCCGTACACGCTTAGGGAATCTCCGTACACGCTTAGCGAATCTCCGAACACGCTTAGCGAATCTCCGTACACGCTTATTGAATCTCCGTACACGCTTAGCGAATCTCCGTACACGCTTAGCGAATCTCCGTACACACTTAGCAAATCTCCGTACACGCTTAGCAAAGCTCCGTACACGCTTAGGGAATCTCCGTACGCGCTTATCGAATCGCCGAACGCGCTTACCGAATCTCCGTACGCATTTAGCGAATCTGCGTACAAGTGTAGCGAATCTCCGTACACGCTTAGCGAATCTCCGTAAACGCGAAGCGAATCTCCGTACACGCTTAGCGAGCCTCCGTATCCGGTTACCGTATCTGTGTACGCCTTCAGCGAATCACCGTACGCCTTTAGCGAATCTCCATACGCATTTAACGAATCTCCGTACAGGCTTAGCGAATCTCCGTACGCGCTTAGTGAATCTCCGTACACGCTTAGCGAATCTTCGGACACGCTTAGCGAATCTCCGTACACGCTTAGCGAATCTCCGTACAAACGCTTAGCGAATCTCCGTAAACGCTTATCGAATCTCCGTACACGCCTAGCGAATCTCCGTACACGCTTAGCGAATCTCCGTACACGCTTAGCGAATCTCTGTACACGCTTAGCGAATCTCCGTACGCGCTTACCGAATCTCCTTACATGCTTACCGAATCTCAGTACACACTTTGCGAATCTCTGTACATGCTTAGAGAATCTAAGTACACGTTTAGCGAATCTCCGTACACGCTTATCGAATCTCCGTACATGCTGAGCGAATCTCCGTACACGCTTAGCGAATCTCCGTACACGCTTAGCGAATCTCTGTACACGCTTAGCGAATCTCGGTACACGCTTACCGAACCTTCGTACACTCTTAGCGAATCTCCGTACACTCTTAAGGAAACTCTGTACACGCTTAGCGAATCTCCGTACACGATTATCGATTCTCGGTACACGCTTAGCGAATCTCTGTACACGCTTAGCGAATCTCTGTACACGCTTAGCGAATCTCCGTACACGCGTAACGAATCTCCGAAAACGCATAGCGAATCTACGTTCACGCTTAGCGAATCTCTGTACACGCTTAGCGAATCTCTGTACACGCTTTCGATTCTACGTACACGCTTAGCGATTCTCCGTACACGCTTAGCGAATCTCCGTACACGCTTAGCGAATCTCCATACATGCATAGCGAATCTCTGTACACGCTTAGCGAATCTCCGTACACGCTTAGCGAATACCCGTAAACGCGTAGCGGATCACCGTACACGCTTAGCGAATCTCCGTACACGCTTAGCGATTCTACGTACACGCTTAGTGATTCTATGTACACGCTTTGCGAATCTCCGTACACGCTTAGCGAGCCTCTGTATCCGGTTACCGAATCTCCGTACGCCTTTAGCGAATCTCCGAACGCGCTTAGCGCAACTCCGTACGCGCTTACCGAATCTACGACCACGCTTAGCGAATCTGCGTACACGCGTAGCGAATCTGCGTACACGCGTAGCGAATCTCCGTACACACTTAGTGAATCTCCGTACACGCTTAGCGAATCTCCGTACACGCTTAGCGAATCTCCATACAGACTTAGCGTTTCTCCGTACACGCTTAGCGAATATCCGTACACGCTTAGCGAATCTCCGTTCACGCTTAACGAACCTCCATACCCGGTTACTGTATCTCTGTACGCCTTTAGCGAATTTCGGTACGCGCTTAGCGAATCTCCGAACATGCTTAGCCAATTTCCGTAAACACTTAGCGAATCTCTGTACACGCTTAGCAAATATCCGTACACGCTTAGCGAATCTCCGTACACGCTTACCCAATTTCCGTACACGCTTACCCAATCTCCGTACACGCTTAGCGAATCTCTGTACACGCTTATCGATTCTCAGTACACGCTTAGCGAATCTCCGTACACGCTTAGCGAATCTCCGTACACGCTTAGCGATTCTCCATACAAGCTTAGCGAATCTCTGTACACACTTAGTGAATCTCCGTACACGCTTAGTGAATATCCGTACACGCTTAGCGAATCTCGGTACACGCATAGCGAATCTCCGTACACGCTTAGCGAATCTCCGTACACGCTTAGCGAACCTCAGTACCCGGTTATCGTATCTCCATACGCCTTTAGCGAATCTGCGTACGCGTTTAGCGAATCTCCGTACCCGCTTAACGAATCTCTTTAAACATGTAGCGAATCTCCGTACACGCTTAGCGAATCTCCGTACACGCTTAGCGAATCTACGTAACCGTTTAGCAAATCTCCGTACAGGCTTACCGAATCTCCGTACACGCTTATAGAATCTCCGTACATGTTTAGCGAATTTCCGTACACGCTTAGCGAATCTTTGTACACGCTTAGCGAATCTCCGTACACACTAAGCGAATCTCCGTACACGCTTAGCGAATCTCTGTACACGCTTAGTGAATCTATGTACACGCTTAGCGAATCTCCGAAAACGCGTAGCGAATCTACGTACACGCTAAGCGAATCTCCGTACACGCTTAGCGTATCTCCTTACACGCTTAGCGATTCTACGTACATGCTTAGCGATTCTCCGTACACGCTTAGCGAATCTCCGTACACGCTTAGCGAATCTCCGTACACGCATAGCGAATCTCCGTACACGCTTAGCGAATCTCCGTACACGCTTAGCGTATCCCCGTAAACGCGTAACGGATCGCCGTACACGCTTAGCGAATCTCCGTACACGCTTAGAGATTCTACGTACACGCTTAGCGATTCTATTTACACGCTTTGTAATCTCTGTACACGCTTAGCGAACCTCTGTATCCGGTTACCGAATCTCCGTACGCCTTTAGCAAATCTCCGTACACGCTTAGCGAATCTCCGTACGCGCTTACCGAATATGCGACCGCGCTTAGCGAATCTGCGTACACTCGTAGCGAATCTGCATACACGCGTAGCGAATCTCCGTACACGCTTAGCGAATCTCCATACAGACTTAGTGTTTCTCCGTACACGCTTAGCGAATATCCGTACACGCTTAGCGAATCTCCGTACACGCTTAGCGAACCTCCGTACCCGGTTACTGTATCTCCGTACGCCTTTAGCGAATTTCGGTACGCGCTTAGCGAATCTACGAACACGCTTAGCCAATCTCCGTAAACACTTAGCGAATCTCCGTACACGCTTAGCGAATATCCGTACACGCTTAGCGAATCTCTGTACACGCTTACCCAATTTCCGTACACGCTTACCCAATCTCCGTACACGCTTAGCGAAACTCTGTACATGCTTAGCGAATCTCTGTACACACTTAGCGAATCTCCGTACACGCTTAGCGAATCTCCATACACCTTTAGCGATTCTCCATACAAGCCTAGCGAATCTCTGTACACACTTAGTGAATCTCCGTACACGCTTAGTGAATCTCCGTACACGCTTAGCAAATCTCCGTACACGCTTAGCGAATCTCCGTACACGCTTAGCGAATCTCCGTACACGCTTAGCGAACCTCAGTACCCGGTTACCGTATCCCATACTCCTTTAGCGAATCTGCGTACGCGTCTAGCAAATCTCCGTACCCGCTTAACGAATCTCTTTAAACACGTAGCGAATCTCCGTACACGCTTAGCGAATCTCCGTACACGCTTAGCGAATCTACGTAACCGTTTAGCGAATCTCCGTACAGGCTTACCAAATCTCCGTACACGCTTATAGAATCTCCGTACACGTTTAGCGAATTTACGTACACGATTAGGGAATCTTTGTACACGCTTAGCGAATCTCCGTACACACTTAGCGAATCTCTGTACACGCTTAGCGAATCTCTGTACACGCTTAGCGAATCTCCGTAAACGCGAAGCGAATCTCCGTACACGCTTAGCGAGCCTCCGTATCCGGTTACCGTATCTCTGTACGCCTTCAGCGAATCACCGTACGCCTTTAGCGAATCTCCATACGCATTTAACGAATCTCCGTACAGGCTTAGCGAATCTCCGTACGCGCTTAGTGAATCTCCGTACACGCTTAGCGAATCTTCGGACACGCTTAGCGAATCTCCGTACACGCTTAGCGAATCTCCGTACAAACGCTTAGCGAATCTCCGTAAACGCTTATCGAATCTCCGTACACGCTTAGCGAATCTCCGTACATGCTTAGCGAATCTCCGTACACGCTTAGCGAATCTCTGTACACGCTTAGCGAATCTCCGTACGCGCTTACCGAATCTCCTTACATGCTTACCGAATCTCAGTACACACTTTGCGAATCTCTGTACATGCTTAGAGAATCTAAGTACACGTTTAGCGAATCTCCGTACACGCTTATCGAATCTCCGTACATGCTGAGCGAATCTCCGTACACGCTTAGCGAATCTCCGTACACGCTTAGCGAATCTCTGTACACGCTTAGCGAATCTCGGTACACGCTTACCGAATCTTCGTACACTCTTAGCGAATCTCCGTACACTCTTAAGGAAACTCTGTACACGCTTAGCGAATCTCCGTACACGATTATCGATTCTCGGTACACGCTTAGCGAATCTCTGTACACGCTTAGCGAATCTCTGTACACGCTTAGCGAATCTCCGTACACGCGTAACGAATCTCCGAAAACGCATAGCGAATCTACGTACACGCTTAGCGAATCTCTGTACACGCTTAGCGAATCTCCGTACACGCTTTCGATTCTACGTACACGCTTAGCGATTCTCCGTACACGCTTAGCAAATCTCCGTACACGCTTAGCGAATATCCATACACGCATAGCGAATCTCTGTACACGCTTAGCGAATCTCCGTACACGCTTAGCGAATACCCGTAAACGCGTAGCGGATCACCGTACACGCTTAGCGAATCTCCGTACACGCTTAGCGATTCTACGTACACGCTTAGTGATTCTATGTACACGCTTTGCGAATCTCCGTACACGCTTAGCGAGCCTCTGTATCCGGTTACCGAATCTCCGTACGCCTTTAGCGAATCTCCGAACGCGCTTAGCGCAACTCCGTACGCGCTTACCGAATCTACGACCACGCTTAGCGAATCTGCGTACACGCGTAGCGAATCTGCGTACACGCGTATCGAATCTCCGTACACACTTAGTGAATCTCCGTACACGCTTAGCGAATCTCCGTACACGCTTAGCGAATCTCCATACAGACTTAGCGTTTCTCCGTACACGCTTAGCGAATATCCGTACACGCTTAGCAAATCTCCGTTCACGCTTAGCGAACCTCCATACCCGGTTACTGTATCTCTGTACGCCTTTAGCGAATTTCGGTACGCGCTTAGCGAATCTCCGAACATGCTTAGCCAATCTCCGTAAACACTTAGCGAATCTCCGTACACGCTTAGCGAATATCCGTACACGCTTAGCGAATCTCCGTACACGCTTACCCAATTTCCGTACACGCTTACCCAATCTCCGTACACGCTTAGCGAATCTCTGTACACGCTTATCGATTCTCAGTACACGCTTAGCGAATCTCCGTACACGCTTAGTGAATCTCCGTACACGCTTAGTGAATCTCCGTACACGCTTAGCAAATCTCCGTACACGCTTAGCGAATCTCCGTACTCGCTTAGCGAATCTCCGTACATGCTTAGCGAACCTCAGTACCCGGTTACCGTATCCCCATACTCCTTTAGCGAATCTGCGTACGCGTCTAGCGAATCTCCGTACCCGCTTAACGAATCTCTTTAAACACGTAGCGAATCTCCGTACACGCTTAGCGAATCTCCGTACACGCTTAGCGAATCTACGTAACCGTTTAGCGAATCTCCGTACAGGCTTACCGAATCTCCGTACACGCTTATAGAATCTCCGTACACGTTTAGCGAATTTCCGTACACGATTAGGGAATCTTTGTACACGCTTAGCGAATCTCCGTACACACTTAGCGAATCTCTGTACACGCTTAGCGAATCTCTGTACACGCTTAGCGAATCTCCGTACACGCTTAGCGAATCTCTAAAAACGCGTAGTGAATCTACGTACACGCTTAGCGATTCTTCGTACACAGTTAGCGATTCTCCGTACACGCTTAGCGAATCTCCGTACACGCTTAGCGAATCTCCGTACACGCATAGCGAATCTCCGTACACGCTTAGCGAATCTCCGTACACGCTTAGCGAATCCCCGTAAACGCGTAACGGATCACCGTACACGCTTAGCGAATCTCGGTACACGCTTAGCGATTCTACGTACACGCTTAGCGATTCTATGTACACGCTTTGGAATCTCCGTACACGCTTAGCGAACCTCTGTATCCGGTTACCGAATCTCCGTACGCCTTTAGCGAATCTCCGTACGCGCTTAGCGAATCTCCGTACGCGCTTAGCGAATCTGCGTACAGGCGTAGCGAATCTGCGTACACGCGTAGCGAATCTACGTACACGCTGAGCGAATCCCTGTACACACTTAGTGAATCTCCGTACATGCTTAGCGATTCTAAGTACACGCTTAGCGATTCTCTATACAGACTTAACGTTTCTCCGTACACGCTTCGCGAATATCCGTACACGCTTAGCGAATCTCCGTACACGCTTAGCGAACCTCCGTACCCGGTTACTGTATCTCCAAACGCCTTTAGCGAATTTCGGTACACGCTTAGCGAATGTCCGTACACGCTTAGCCAATCTCTGAGAACACGTAGCGAATCTCCGTACACGCTTAGCGAATATCCGTACACACTTAGCGAATCTCCGTACACGCTTACCCAATTTCCGTACACGCTTACCCAATCTCCGTACACACTTAGCGAATCTCTGTACACGTTTAGCGAATGTCAGTACACGCTAAGCGAATCTCCGTACACGCTTAGCGAATCTCCGTGCACGCTTAGCGATTCTCCATACAAGCTTAGCGAATTTCTGTACACACTTAGTGAATCTCCGTACACGCTTAGTGAATCTCCGTACACACTTAGCGAATCTCCGTACACGCTTAGCGAATCTCCTTACACGCTTAGCGAATCTCCGTACACGCTTAGCGAACCTCAGTACCCGGTTACCGTATCTCCATACGACTTTAGCGAATCTGCGTATGCGTTTAGCGAATCTCCGTACCTGCTTAGCGAATCTCTTTAAACACGTAGAGAATCTCCGTACACGCATAGCGAATCTCCGTACGCATTTAGGGAATCTGCGTACAAGCGTAGCGAATCTGCTTACACGCTTAGCGAATTTCTGTATACACTTAGGGAATCTCCGCACACGCTTTTTAAATCTCCGTAAACGCGTAGCGAATCTCCGTACACGCTTACCGAATCTCCGTACACGCTTACCGAATATCCGTACACGCTTAGCGAATCTCCATACACGCTTAGCGAATCTCCGTACACGCGTAGCGAGTCTCCGTACTCGCTTAGCGATTCTACGTACACGCTTAGCGATTCTACGTACATGCTTAGCGAATCTCCGTACACGCTTAGCGAACATCCGTACATGCTTAGCGAACCTCTGTACCCGGTTACCGAATCTCCGTACGCCTTTAGCCAATCTCCGTACGCGCTTAGCGAATCTCCGTATGCGCTTAAAGAATCTCCGTACGCGCTTAGCAATCTGCGTACACGCGTAGCGAATCTGCAAACACACGTAGCGAATCTCCGTACTCGCTTAGGGAATCTCCGTACACGCTTAGCGAATCTCTGGACACTCTTAGCGAATCTCCGTACACGCTTAATGAATATCCGTAAATGCTTAGCGAATCTCCGTACACGCTTAGCGTTTCTCCGTACACGCTTAGCGAATCTCCGTACACACTTAGCGAATCTCCGTACATGCTTAGCGAATCTCTGTACACGCTTAGCGAATCTCCGTACACGTTTAGCGAACCTCCGTACCCGGTTACCGAATCTCCGTACGCCTTTAGCGAATCTCCGTACACGCCTAGCGAATCTCCGTACGCGCTTACCGAATCTCCGTACACGCTTACCGAATCTCAGTACTCACTTTGCGAATCTCCGTACACGCTTATAGAATCTCTGTACACGTTTAGCGAATTTTCGTACACGCTTAGCGAATCTTTGTACACGCTTAGCGAATCTCCGTACGCCTTTAGCGAATCTCCGTACACGCTTAGCGAATCTCCATACACGATTTGCGACTCTACGTACACGCAAAGCGATTCTACGTACACGCTTAGTGAATCTCCATACACGCTTAGAGAATCTCCGTACACGCTTAGCGAATCTCAGTACACGCTTAGCGAATCTCCGTACACGCTTAGCGAATCTCCGTACACGCTTAGCAAATCTCCGTACACGCTTAGCGAATCTCCGTACAAGCTTAGGGAATCTCCGTACACGCTTAGCGAATCTCTGTACAAGCTTAGGGAACCTCCGTACATGCTTAGCGAATCTCCGTACACGCTTAGCGAATCTCCGTTCACACTTAGCGAATCTTCGTACATGCTTAGCGAACCTCTGTTCCCGGATACCGTATATCCGTACGCCTTTAGCGAATCCGGTACGCGCTTAGCGAATCTCCATACGCGCTTACCGAGTCTCCGTACGCATTTAGCGAATCTTCGTACACGCGTAGCGAATCTGCGTACATGTGTAGCGAATCTCGGTATACGCTTAGTGAATCTCCGTACACGCTTAGCGAATCTCCATACACGCTTAGCGAATCTCCGTACACCTTTATCGAATCTCCGTACGCGCTTAGCGAAACTCCGTACACGCTTAGCGAATCTCCGTAAACGCGTAGCAAATCTCCGTGCATGATTAGCGAATATCCGTACACGCTTAGCAAATCTACGTAACCGCTTTGTGAATCTCCGTACACGCTTAGCAAATCTCCGAAAACACGTAGCGAATCTCCGTACACGCTTAGCGAATCTCCGTACGCCTTTATCAAATCTCCGTACGCGCGTAGCGAATTTCCGTTCACGCTTATCGAATCTCCGTAAACGCGTAGCGAATCTCCGTACACGGTTAGCGAATCTCTGTACACACTTAGCAAATCTCCGTACACACTTAGCGAATCTCCGTACACACTTAGCGAATCTCCGTACACGCTTAGCGAATCTCCGTACACGCTTAGCGAATGTCCGTACGCCTTTATCGAATCTCTGTACGCGCTTAGCGAAACTCCGTACACGCTTAGCGAATCTCCGTAAACGCGTAGCGAATCTCCGTACACGCTTAGCGAATCTCCGTACACGCTTAGCAAATCTACGTAACCGCTTAGCGAATCTCCATACGCACTTATCAAATCTCCGTACACACTTAGCGAATCTGCGTACACGCGTTGTGAATCTGGGTACACGCGTAGCGAATCTCCGTACACGCTTAGCGAATCTCCGTACACGCTTAGCGAATCTCCGTACACACTTAGCCAATCTCCGTACACACTTAGCGAACCTCCGTACACACTTAGCGAATCTCCGTATACGCTTTGTGAATCTCCGTACACGCTTAGCGAATCTCCGTACACGCTTAGCGTATCTCCGTACACGCTTAGCGAACCTCCGTACACGCTTATCGTATCTCCGTACACGCTTAGCGAATCTCCGTACACGCTTAGCGAATCTATGTACAGGCTTAGTGAATCTCCGTACACGCTTAGCGAATCACCGTACACACTTAGCGAAACTCCGTACATGCTTAGCGAAACTCCGTACACGCTTAGCGAAACTCCGTACACGCTTACCGAATCTCCGTACACTCTTAGCGAATCTCCGTACACTCTTAGCTAAACTCCGTACACGCTTAGCGATTCTCCGTTCACGATTAGCGACTCTACGTACACGCTTAGCGATTCTACGTACACGCTTAGCGAATATCCATACACGCTTAGCGAATCTCCGTATGCGCTTAGCGAATCTCTGTACACGCTACTCGAATTATCCGTATGCGCTTAGCGAATCTCTGTACACGCGTAGCGAATCTGTGTACACGCGTAGCGAATCTCCGTAAACCCGTAGCGACTCTACGAACACGCTTAGCGAATCTCCGTATACGCTTAGCGAACCTCCATACCCGGTTACCGTATCTCCGTACGCCTTTAGCGAATCTCAGTACGCACTTAACGAATCTCCGTACACGCTGAGCGAATCTCCATAAACGCGTAGCGAATATACGTAACCGCTTAGCGAATCTCCGTACGCCGTTACCAAATCTCCGTACGCACTTAGCGAATCTGTGTACACGCATTGCGAATCTGCGTACACGCTTAGCGAATCTCCGTACACACTTAACGAATCTCCGTACACGCTTAGCGAATCTCCGTACACGCTTAGCGAATCTCCGTACACGCTTAGCGTATCTCCGTACACGCTTAGCGAATCTCCGTACACGCTTAGCGAATATCCGTACACGCATAGGGAACCTCCGTACCCGGTTACCGTATCTCCGTATGCCTTTTGCGAATCTCCTTACACGCTTAGCGAATTTCCGTACTCGCTTAACGAATCTCCGTAAACACGTAGCGATTCTCTGTACACGCTTAGCGAATCTCCGTACACGCTTAGTGTATCTCCGTACACGCTTAGCGAATCTCTGTACACGCTTAGCGAATCTCCATACAGGCTTAGCGAATCTCCGTACAGGCTTAGCGAATCTCCGTACACACTTAGCGAATCTCCGTACACGCTTAGCGAAACTCCATACACGCTTAGCGAAACTCCGTACACGCTTACCGAATCTCCGTAGACTTTAGCGAATCTCCGTACACTCTTAGCGAAACTCCGTACACGCTTAGAGAATCTCCGTACACAATTAGCGACTCTACGTACACGCTTAGCGATTCTACGTACACGCTTAGCGAATCTCCGTACACGCTTAGCGAACCTCTGTACCCGGGTACCGAATCTCCGTACACCTTTAGCGAATATCCGTACGCGCTTAGCGAATTTTCGTATGCGCTTACCGAATCTCCGTACGCGCTTAGCGAATCTGCACACGCGCATAGCGAATCTGCGTACATGCGTAGCAAATCTCCGTACACGCTTAGCGAATCTCCGTACATACTTAGCGAACCTTCGTACCCAATTACTGAATTTCCGAACACCTTTAGCGAATCTCCGTACGCGCTTAGCGAAATTCCGTACGCTCTTAGCGAATCTGCGTACACGCGTAGCGAATCTGCGTACACACGTCGCGAATCTCCGTACACACTTAGCGAATCTCAGTACACACTTAATGAATCTCTGTACACGCTTAGCGAATCTCCGTTCACGCTTAGCGTATCTCCGTACACGCTTAGCGAATCTCCGTACACACTTAGCGAATCTCCGTACACGCTTAGCGAATCTCCGTACACGCTTAGCGAACCTCAGTACAGGGTTAGCGTATCTCCGTAAGCCTTTAGTTAATCTCCGTACACGCTTAGCGAATCTCCGTAAACACGTAGCGAATCTCCGTACACGCTTAGCGAATCTACGTACATGCTTCGCGAATCTACGTACACGCTTAGCGAATCTATGTACACGCTTAGCGAATCTCCGTACACGCTTAGCGAATCTCCGTACACGCTTAGCGTATCTCCGTACATGCTTAGCGAATCTCCGTACACGCTTAGAGAATCTCCGTACACGTTTAGCGAATATCTGTACACGCTTACCGAATCTCCTTACACGCTTAGTGAATCTCCGTACACGTTTAGCGAATCTCCGTACACGCTTAGCGAATCTCCGTACACGCTTAGCAAATCTCCATACACGCTTATTGAATCTTCGTACATGTTTAGCGTATCTCCGTACACGCTTAGCGAAACTCCGTAAACGCTTAGCGAATCTCTGTACATGCTTAGCAAATCTCCGTACACGCTTACCGAATCTTCGTACACTCTTAGCAAATCTCCGTTCACTCTTAGAGAAACTCCGTACACGCTTAGCGAATCTCCATACACGATTAGCGAATCTCGGTACACGCTTAGCGAATCTCCGTACACGCTTAGCGAATCTCCGTACACGCTTAGCGAATCTTCGTACACGCTTAGGGAATCTCCGTACACGCTTAGCGAATCTCTGTACACGCTTAGGGAATCTCCGAAAACGCGTATCGAATCTCCATACACGCTTATCGAATCTCCGTACACGCTTAGCGAATCTCCGTACACTCTTAGCGAATCTCCGTACACGCATAGCGAATCTCCGCACACGCTTAGAAATCTCCGTACACGCTTAGCCAATACCCGTAAACGCTAGCAAATCTCCGTACACGCTTAGTGAATCTCCATACACGCTTAGCGATTTTATGTACACGCTTAGCGAATCTCCGTACACACTTCGCGAACCTCCGTATCCGGTTACTGAATCTCTGTACGCCTTTAGCGAATCTCCATACGCGCTTAGCGAATCTCCGTACGCGCTTACTGAATTTGCGACCGCGCTTATTGAATCTGCGTACACGCGTAGCAAATCTGCGTAAACGCGTAACGAATCTCCGTACACGCTTAGTGAATCTCCATACACACTTAGCGAATCTCCGTACAGACTTAGCGTTTCTCCGTACACGCTTAGTGAATCTCCGTACACGCTTAGCTTATCTCCGTACACGCTTAGCGAACCTCCGTACCCGGTTACTGTATCTCCGTACGCCTTTAGCGAATTTCCGTACGTCCTTAGCAAATCTCCGTACCCGCTTAGCGAATCTCCGTACCCGCTTAGCGAATCTCTGTAAACAAGTAGCGAATCTCTGTACACGCTTAGCGAATCTCCGTGCACGCTTACCCAATTTCCGTACACGCTTATCCAATCTCAGTACACACTTAGCGAATCTCCGTACACGCTTAGCGAATCTCCGTACACGCTTATCGAATCTCCGTACATGCTTAGCGAATCTCCGTACACACTTAGTGAATCTCCGTACACCTTTAGTGAATCTCCGTACAGACTTAGCGTTTCTCCATACACGCTTAGCGAATCTCCATAAACAACAAGCGAATCTCCGTACACGCTTAGCGAATCTCCATACACGCTACCCAATTTCCGTACATGCTTTCCCAATCTCCTTACACGCTTAGCGAATCTCCGTACACGCTTAGCGAATCTCAGTACACGCTTAGCGAATCTCCGTACACGCTTAGCGAATCTCCGTACACGCTTATCGAATCACCGTACAAGCTTAGCGAATCTCCGTACACACTTAGTGAATCTCCGTACACGCTTAGCGAATCTCCATACACGCTTACCCAATTTCCGTACACGCTTTCCCAATCTCCGTACACGCTTAGCGAATCTCCGTACACGCTTAGCGAATCTCCGTTCACGCTTAGCGAATCTCCGTACACGCTTAGCAAATCTCCGTACATGCTTAGCGAACCTCAGTACCCGGTTACCGTATCTCCATATGCCTTTAACGAATCTCCGTACGCGCTTAGCGAATCTCCGTACCCGCTTAGCGAAACTCTGTAAACACGTAGCGAATCTCCGTACACGCTTAGCGAATCTCCGTACACGCTTAGCGAATCTACGTAACCGCTTAGCGAATCTCCGTACAGGCTTTGCAAATTTCCGTACATGCTTAGCGAATCTCCGTACACGCTTAGCGAATCTCCGTTCACACTTAGCGAATCTTCGTACATGCTTAGCGAACCTCTGTTCCCGGATACCGTATCTCCGTACGCCTTTAGCGAATCCGGTACGCGCTTAGCGAATCTCCGTACGCGCTTACCGAGTCTCCGTACGCATTTAGCGAATCTTCGTACACGCGTAGCGAATCTGCGTACATGTGTAGCGAATCTCGGTATACGCTTAGTGAATCTCCGTACTCGCTTAGCGAATCTCCATACACGCTTAGCGAATCTCCGTACACCTTTATCGAATCTCCATACGCGCTTAGCGAAACTCCGTACACGCTTAGCGAATCTCCGTAAACGCGTAGCAAATCTCCGTGCATGATTAGCGAATATCCGTACACGCTTAGCAAATCTACGTAACCGCTTTGTGAATCTCCGTACACGCTTAGCAAATCTCCGAAAACACGTAGCGAATCTCCGTACACGCTTAGCGAATCTCCGTACGCCTTTATCAAATCTCCGTACGCGCGTAGCGAATTTCCGTTCACGCTTATCGAATCTCCGTAAACGCGTAGCGAATCTCCGTACACGGTTAGCGAATCTCTGTACACACTTAGCAAATCTCCGTACACACTTAGCGAATCTCCGTACACACTTAGCGAATCTCCGTACACGCTTAGCGAATCTCCGTACACGCTTAGCGAATGTCCGTACGCCTTTATCGAATCTCTGTACGCGCTTAGCGAAACTCCGTACACGCTTAGCGAATCTCCGTAAACGCGTAGCGAATCTCCGTACATGCTTAGCGAATCTCCGTACACGCTTAGCAAATCTACGTAACCGCTTAGCGAATCTCCATACGCACTTATCAAATCTCCGTACACACTTAGCGAATCTGCGTACACGCGTTGTGAATCTGGGTACACGCGTAGCGAATCTCCGTACACGCTTAGCGAATCTCCGTACACGCTTAGCGAATCTCCGTACACACTTAGCCAATCTCCGTACACACTTAGCGAACCTCCGTACACACTTAGCGAATCTCCGTATACGCTTTGTGAATCTCCGTACACGCTTAGCGAATCTCCGTACACGCTTAGCGTATCTCCATACACGCTTAGCGAACCTCCGTACACGCTTATCGTATCTCCATACACGCTTAGCGAATCTCCGTACACGCTTAGCGAATCTATGTACAGGCTTAGTGAATCTCCGTACACGCTTAGCGAATCACCGTACACACTTAGCGAAACTCCGTACACGCTTAGCGAAACTCCGTACACGCTTAGCGAAACTCCGTACACGCTTACCGAATCTCCGTACACTCTTAGCGAATCTCCGTACACTCTTAGCTAAACTCCGTACACGCTTAGCGATTCTCCGTTCACGATTAGCGACTCTACGTACACGCTTAGCGATTCTACGTACACGCTTAGCGAATATCCATACACGCTTAGCGAATCTCCGTATGCGCTTAGCGAATCTCTGTACACGCTACTCGAATTATCCGTATGCGCTTAGCGAATCTCTGTACACGCGTAGCGAATCTGTGTACACGCGTAGCGAATCTCCGTAAACCCGTAGCGACTCTACGAACACGCTTAGCGAATCTCCGTACACGCTTAGCGAACCTCCATACCCGGTTACCGTATCTCCGTACGCCTTTAGCGAATCTCAGTACGCACTTAACGAATCTCCGTACACGCTGAGCGAATCTCCATAAACGCGTAGCGAATATACGTAACCGCTTAGCGAATCTCCGTACGCCGTTACCAAATCTCCGTACGCACTTAGCGAATCTGTGTACACGCATTGCGAATCTGCGTACACGCTTAGCGAATCTCCGTACACACTTAACGAATCTCCGTACACGCTTAGCGAATCTCCGTACACGCTTAGCGAATCTCCGTACACGCTTAGCGTATCTCCGTACACGCTTAGCGAATCTCCGAACACGCTTAGCGAATATCCGTACACGCATAGGGAACCTCCGTACCCGGTTACCGTATCTCCGTATGCCTTTTGCGAATCTCCTTACACGCTTAGCGAATTTCCGTACTCGCTTAACGAATCTCCGTAAACACGTAGCGATTCTCTGTACACGCTTAGCGAATCTCCGTACACGCTTAGTGTATCTCCGTACACGCTTAGCGAATCTCTGTACACGCTTAGCGAATCTCCATACAGGCTTAGCGAATCTCCGTACAGGCTTAGCGAATCTCCGTACACACTTAGCGAATCTCCGTACACGCTTAGCGAAACTCCATACACGCTTAGCGAAACTCCGTACACGCTTACCGAATCTCCGTAGACTTTAGCGAATCTCCGTACACTCTTAGCGAAACTCCGTACACGCTTAGAGAATCTCCGTACACAATTAGCGACTCTACGTACACGCTTAGCGATTCTACGTACACGCTTAGCGAATCTCCGTACACGCTTAGCGAACCTCTGTACCCGGGTACCGAATCTCCGTACACCTTTAGCGAATATCCGTACGCGCTTAGCGAAATTTCGTATGCGCTTACCGAATCTCCGTACGCGCTTAGCGAATCTGCACACGCGCATAGCGAATCTGCGTACATGCGTAGCAAATCTCCGTACACGCTTAGCGAATCTCCGTACATACTTAGCGAACCTTCGTACCCGGTTACTGAATTTCCGAACACCTTTAGCGAATCTCCGTACGCGCTTAGCGAAATTCCGTACGCTCTTAGCGAATCTGCGTACACGCGTAGCGAATCTGCGTACACACGTCGCGAATCTCCGTACACACTTAGCGAATCTCAGTACACACTTAATGAATCTCTGTACACGCTTAGCGAATCTCCGTTCACGCTTAGCGTATCTCCGTACACGCTTAGCGAATCTCCGTACACGCTTAGCGAATCTCCGTACACGCTTAGCGATTCTCCGTACACGCTTAGCGAACCTCAGTACAGGGTTAGCGTATCTCCGTAAGCCTTTAGTTAATCTCCGTACACGCTTAGCGAATCTCCGTAAACACGTAGCGAATCTCCGTACACGCTTAGCGAATCTACGTACATGCTTCGCGAATCTACGTACACGCTTAGCGAATCTATGTACACGCTTAGCGAATCTCCGTACACGCTTAGCGAATCTCCGTACACGCTTAGCGTATCTCCGTACATGCTTAGCGAATCTCCGTACACGCTTAGAGAATCTCCGTACACGTTTAACGAATATCTGTACACGCTTACCGAATCTCCTTACACGCTTAGTGAATCTCCGTACACGTTTAGCGAATCTCCGTACACGCTTAGCGAATCTCCGTACACGCTTAGCGAATCTCCATACACGCTTATTGAATCTTCGTACATGTTTAGCGTATCTCCGTACACGCTTAGCGAAACTCCGTAAACGCTTAGCGAATCTCTGTACATGCTTAGCAAATCTCCGTACACGCTTACCGAATCTTCGTACACTCTTAGCAAATCTCCGTTCACTCTTAGAGAAACTCCGTACACGCTTAGCGAATCTCCATACACGATTAGCGAATCTCGGTACACGCTTAGCGAATCTCCGTACACGCTTAGCGAATCTCCGTACACGCTTAGCGAATCTTCGTACACACTTAGCGAATCTCCGTACACGCTTAGCGAATCTCCGTACACGCTTAGCGAATCTCTGTACACGCTTAGGGAATCTCTGAAAACGCGTATCGAATCTCCATACACGCTTATCGAATCTCCGTACACGCTTAGCGAATCTCCGTACACTCTTAGCGAATCTCCGTACACGCATAGCGAATCTCCGCACACGCTTAGAAATCTCCGTACACGCTTAGCGAATACCCGTAAACGCTAGCAAATCTCCGTACACGCTTAGTGAATCTCCATACACGCTTAGCGATTTTATGTACACGCTTAGCGAATCTCCGTACACACTTAGCGAACCTCCGTATCCGGTTACTGAATCTCTGTACGCCTTTAGCGAATCTCCATACGCGCTTAGCGAATCTCCGTACGCGCTTACTGAATTTGCGACCGCGCTTATTGAATCTGCGTACACGCGTAGCAAATCTGCGTAAACGCGTAACGAATCTCCGTACACGCTTAGTGAATCTCCATACACACTTAGCGAATCTCGGTACAGACTTAGCGTTTCTCCGTACACGCTTAGTGAATCTCCGTACACGCTTAGCTTATCTCCGTACACGCTTAGCGAACCTCCGTACCCGGTTACTGTATCTCCGTACGCCTTTAGCGAATTTCCGTACGTGCTTAGCGAATCTCCGTACCCGCTTAGCGAATCTCCGTACCCGCTTAGCGAATCTCTGTAAACAAGTAGCGAATCTCCGTACACGCTTAGCGAATCTCCGTGCACGCTTACCCAATTTCCGTACACGCTTATCCAATCTCAGTACACGCTTAGCGAATCTCCGTACACGCTTAGCGAATCTCCGTACACGCTTAACGAATCTCCGTACATGCTTAGCGAATCTCCGTACACACTTAGTGAATCTCCGTACACCTTTAGTGAATCTCCGTACAGACTTAGCGTTTCTCCATACACGCTTAGCGAATCTCCATAAACAACAAGCGAATCTCCGTACACGCTTAGCGAATCTCCATACACGCTTACCCAATTTCCGTACATGCTTTCCCAATCTCCTTACACGCTTAGCGAATCTCCGTACACGCTTAGCGAATCTCAGTACACGCTTAGCGAATCTCCGTACACGCTTAGCGAATCTCCGTACACGCTTATCGAATCACCGTACAAGCTTAGCGAATCTCCGTACACACTTAGTGAATCTCCGTACACGCTTAGCGAATCTCCATACACGCTTACCCAATTTCCGTACACGCTTTCCCAATCTCCGTACACGCTTAGCGAATCTCCGTACACGCTTAGCGAATCTCCGTTCACGCTTAGCGAATCTCCGTACACGCTTAGCAAATCTCCGTACATGCTTAGCGAACCCCAGTACCCGGTTACCGTATCTCCATATGCCTTTAACGAATCTCCGTACGCGCTTAGCGAATCTCCGTACCCGCTTAGCGAAACTCTGTAAACACGTAGCGAATCTCCGTACACGCTTAGCGAATCTCCGTACACGCTTAGCGAATCTACGTAACCGCTTAGCGAATCTCCGTACAGGCTTTGCAAATTTCCGTACATGCTTAGCGAATCTCCGTACGCATTTAGCGAATCTGCGTACAAGCGTAGCGAATCTGCGTACACGCTTAGCGAATTGCCGTATACGCTTAGCGAATATCCGTACACGTTTTGTAAATCTCCGTAAACGCGTAGCGAATCTCCGTACACGCTAAGCGAATCTCCGTACACACTTTGCGAATCTACGTACACGCTTAGTGAATCTACGTAAACGCTTAGCGAATCTCCGTACACGCTTAGTGAATCTCCGTACACGCTTACCGAATCTCCGTACACGCTTACCGAATATCTGTACACGCTTAGCGAATCTCCGGACACGCATAGCAAATCTCCGTAAACGCGTAGCGAATCTCCGTACACGCTTAGCGATTTTATGTACACGCATAGCGATTCTACGTACACGCATAGCAAATCTCCGTACACGCTTAGCGAACCTCCGTACACGCTTAGCGAACCTCCGTACCCGGTTGCCGAATCTCCGTATGCCTTTAGAGAATATCCGTACGCGCTTAGCGAATCTCCGTAGGCGCTTACCGAATCTCGTACGCGCTTAGCGAATCTGCGTACAAGCGTATCGAATCTGCGTACACACGTAGCGAATCTCCGTACACGCTTAGGGATTCTCCGTACGTGCTTAGCGAATCTCCATACACGCTTAGCGATTCTCCGTACACGCTTAGCGAATCTCCGTACACGCTTAGCGAATCTCCGTACACGCTTAGCGAATTTCCGTACACGCATAGCGATTCTACGTACACGCATAGTGATTCTACGTACACGATAAGCGATTCTACGTACACGCTTAGCGAATCTCCGTACATGCTTAGCGAACCTTCGTACCCGGTTACCGAATCTCCGTACGCCTTTAGCGAATCTCCGTACGCGCTTAGCGAATCTCCATAAACACGTAGCGAATCTCCGTACACGCTTAGCGAATCTCCGTACACGCATGGCGAACCTCAGTACACGGTTACCGTATCTCAATACGCCTTTAGCGAATCTCCGTACACGCTTAGCGAAACTTTGTAAACACATAGCGAATCTCCGTACACGCTTAGCAAATCTACGTACATGCTTTGCGAATCTACGTACACGCTTAGCGAATCTCCGTACAGGCTTAGCGAATCTCCGTACACGCGTAGCGAATCTCCGTACACGCTTAGCGAACCTCCGTACCCGGTTACTGTATATCCGTACGCCATTAGCGAATTTCCGTACACGCTTAGCGAATCTCCGTACACGCTTAGCGAATCTCCGTAAACAAGTAGCGAATCTCCGTACACGCTTAGCGAATCTCCGTACATGCTTACCCAATATCCGTACACGCTTACCCAATGTCCGTACACGCTTAGCGAATCTCCGTACACGCTTAGCGAAACTCAGTACACGCTTAGAGAATCTCCGTACACGCTTAGCGAATCTCCGTACACGCTTAGCGAATCTCCATACAAGCTTAGCGAATCTCCGTACACACTTAGTGAATCTCCGTACACGCTTAGTGAATCTCCGTACACACTTAGCGAATCTCCGAACACGCTTAGCGTATCACCGTACACGCATAGCGATTCTACGTACACGCATAGCGATTCTACGTACACGCATAGCGATTCTACATACACGCTTAGCGAATCTCCGTACATGCTTAGCGAACCTTCGTACCCGGTTACCGAATCTCCGTACGCCTTTAGCGAAACTCCGTACGCGCTTAGCGAATCCCCATAAACACGTAGCGAATCTCCGAACACGCTTAGCGAATCTCCGTACATGCTTACCTAATTTCCGTACACGCTTACCCAATGTCCGTACACGCTTAGCGAATCTCCGTACACGCTTAGCGAAACTCAGTACACGCTTAGAGAATCTCCGTACACGCTTAGCGAATCTCCGTACACGCTTAGCGAATCTCCATACAAGCTTAGCGAATCTCCGTACACACTTAGTGAATCTCCGTACACGCCTAGATAATCTCCGTACACGCTTAGCAAATCTCCGTACACGCTTAGCAAATCACCGTACACGCTTAGAGAATCTCCGTACACGCTTAGCGAACCTCAGTACCCGGTTACTGTATCTCCATACGCATTTAACGAATCTCCGTATGCGCTTAGCGAATCTCTGTAGCCGCTTATCGAATCTCTGTAAACACGTAGCGAATCTCCGTACACGCTTGGCGAATCTCCGTACACGCTTAGCGAATCTTTGTAACCGCTTAGCAAATCTCCGTACAGGCTTAGCAAATCTCCGTACACACTTAGCGAATCTCCGTACGCATTTAGCGAATCTGCGCACAAGCGTATCGAATCTGCGTACATGCGGAGCGAATCTCCATACACGCTTAACGAATCTCCGTACACGCTTAGGGAATCTCCGTACACGCTTAGCGAATCTCCGTACACGCTTAGCGAATCTCCGTACACGCTTAGCGAATCTCCGTACACGCTTAGCGAATCTCCGTACACGCTTAGCGAATTTCCGTACATGCTTAGCGAATCTCCGTACACGCATAGCGATTATACGTACACGCATAGCGATTCTACGTACACGATAAGCGATTCTAAGTACACGCTTAGCGAATCTCCGTACATGCTTAGCGAACCTTCGTACCCGGTTACCGAATCTCAGTACGCCTTTAGCGAATCTCCGTACGCGCTTAGCGAATCTCCATAAACACGTAGCGAATCTCCGTACACGCTTAGCGAATCTCCGTACACGCTTAGCCAATCTCCGAGAACACGTAGCGAATCTCCGTACACGCTTAGCAAATATCCGTACACACTTAGCGAATCTCCGTACACGCTTACCCAATTTCCGTACACGCTTACCCAATCTCCATACACGCTTAGCGAATCTCTGTACACGTTTAGCGAATGTCAGTACACGCTAAGCGAATCTCCGTACACGCTTAGCGAATCTCCGTACGCATTTAGGGAATCTGCGTACAAGCGTAGCGAATCTGCTTACACGCTTAGCGAATTTCTGTATACGCTTAGGGAATCTCCGCACACGCTTATTAAATCTCTGTAAACGCGTAGCGAATCTCCGTACACGCTTACCGAATCTCCGTACACGCTTACCGAATATCCGTACACGCTTAGCGAATCTCCATACACGCTTAGCGAATCTCCGTACACGCGTAGCGAGTCTCCGTACTCGCTTAGCGATTCTACGTACACGCTTAGCGATTCTACGTACATGCTTAGCGAATCTCCGTACACGCTTAGCGAACTTCCGTACATGCTTAGCGAACCTCTGTACCCGTTTACCGAATCTCCGTGCGCCTTTAGCCAATCTCCGTACGCGCTTAGCGAATCTCCGTATGCGCTTACAGAATCTCCGTACGCGCTTAGCAATCTGCGTACACGCGTAGCGAATCTGCAAACACACGTAGCGAATCTCCGTACTCGCTTAGGGAATCTCCGTACATGCTTAGCGAATCTCTGGACACTCTTAGCGAATCTCCGTACATGCTTAATGAATATCCGTAAACGCTTAGCGAATCTCCGTACACGCTTAGCGTTTCTCCGTACACGCTTAGCGAATCTCCGTACACACTTAGCGAATCTCCGTACACGCCTAGCAAATCTCTGTACACTCTTAGCGAATCTCCGTACACGTTTAGCGAACCTCCGTACCCGGTTACCGAATCTCCGTACGCCTTTAGCGAATCTCCGTACACGCCTAGCGAATCTCCGTACGCGCTTACCGAATCTCCGTACACGCTTACCGAATCTCAGTACTCACTTTGCGAATCTCCGTACACGCTTATAGAATCTCTGTACACGTTTAGCGAATTTTCGTACACGCTTAGCGAATGTTTGTACACGCTTAGCGAATCTCCGTACGCCTTTAGCGAATCTCCGTACACGCTTAGCGAATCTCCATACACACTTAGCGAATCTCCGTACACGCTTAGCGAATCTCAATACACGATTTGCGACTCTACGTACACGCAAAGCGATTCTACGTACACGCTTAGCGAATCTCCATACACGCTTAGCGAATCTACGTACACGCTTACCCAATTTCCGTACACGCTTACCCAATCTCCGTACACGCTTAGAGAATCTCCGTACACGCTTAGCGAATCTCAGTACACGCTTAGCGAATCTCCGTACACGCTTAGCGAATCTCCGTACACGCTTAGCAAATCTCCGTACACGCTTAGCGAATCTCCGTGCAAGCTTAGGGAATCTCCGTACACGCTTAGCGAATCTCTGTACAAGCTTAGGGAACCTCCATACACGCTTAGCGAATCTCCGTACACGCTTAGCGAATCTCCGTTCACACTTAGCGAATCTTCGTACATGCTTAGCGAACCTCCGTTCCCGGTTACCGTATCTCCGTACGCCTTTAGCGAATCCGGTACGCGCTTAGCGAATCTCCGTACGCGCTTACCGAGTCTCCGTACGCATTTAGCGAATCTTCGTACACGCGTAGCGAATCTGGGTACATGTGTAGCGAATCTCGGTATACGCTTAGTGAATCTCCGTACACGCTTAGCGAATCACCATACACGCTTAGCGAATCTCCGTACGCCTTTATCGAATCTCCGTACGCGCTTAGCGAAACTCCGTACACGCTTAGCGAATCTCCGTAAACGCGTAGCGAATCTCCGTGCACGATTAGCGAATATCCGTACACGCTTAGCAAATCTACGTAACCGCTTTGTGAATCTCCGTACACGCATAGCAAATCTCCGAAAACACATAGCGAATCTCCGTACACACTTAGCGAATCTCCATACACACTTAGCGAATCTGCGTACACGCGTTGTGAACCTGGGTACACGCGTAGCGAATCTCCGTACACGCTTAGCGAATCTCCGTACACGCTTAGCGAACCTCCGTACACACTTAGCGAATCCCCGTATACGCTTAGTGAATCTCCGTACACGCTTAGCGAATCTCCGTACACGCTTAGCGTATCTCCGTACACGCTTAGCGAACCTCCGTACACGCTTATCGTATCTCCGTACACGCTTAGCGAATCTCCGTACACGCTTAGCGAATCTATGTACAGGCTTAGTGAATCTCCGTACACGCTTAGCGAATCACCGTACACACTTAGCGAAACTCCGTACACGCTTAGCGAAACACCGTACACGCTTAGCGAAACTCCGTACACGCTTACCGAATCTCCGTACACTCTTAGCGAATCTCCGTACACTCTTAGCTAACCTCCGTACACGCTTAGCGATTCTCCGTTCACGATTAGCGACTCTACGTACACGCTTAGCGATTCTACGTACACGCTTAGCGAATCTCCATACACGCTTAGCGAATCTCCGTACGCGCTTAGCGAATCTCCGTACACGCTACTCGAATTATCCATATGCGCTTAGCGAATCTGTGTACACGCGTAGCGAATCTGTGTACACGCGTAGCGAATCTCCGTAAAACACGTAGCGACTCTACGAACACGCTTAGCGAATCTCCGTACACGCTTAGCGAACCTCCATACCCGGTAACCGTATCTCCGTACGCCTTTAGCGAATCTCACTACGCACTTAACGAATCTCCGTACACGCTGAGCGAATCTCCATAAACGCGTAGCGAATCTACGTAACCGCTTAGCGAATCTCCGTACGCCGTTACCAAATCTCCGTACGCACTTAGCGAATCTGTGTACATGCGTTGCGAATCTGCGTACACGCTTAGCGAATCTCCGTACACACTTAGCGAATCTCCGTACACGCTTAGCGAATCTCCGTACACGCTTAGTGAATCTCCGTACACGCTTAGCGTATCTCCGTACACGCTTAGCGAATCTCCGTACACGCTTAGCGAATCTCCGTACACGCATAGGGAACCTCCGTACCCGGTTACCGTATCTCCGTATGCCTTTTGCGAATCTCCTTACACGCTTAGCGAATTTCCGTACTCGCTTAACGAATCTCCGTAAACACGTAGCGATTCTCTGTACACGCTTAGCGAATCTCCGTACACGCTTAGTGTATCTCCGTACACGCTTAGCGAATCTCCGTACACGCTTAGCGAATCTCCATACAGGCTTAGCGAATCTCCGTACAGGCTTAGCGAAACTCCGTACACGCTTAGCGAAACTCCATACACGCTTAGCGAAACTCCGTACACGCTTACCGAATCTCCGTACACTTTAGCGAATCTCCGTACACTCTTTGCGAAACTCCGTACACGCTTAGAGAATCTCCGTACACAATTAGCGACTCTACGTACACGCTTAGCGATTCTACGTACACGCTTAGCGAATCTCCGTACACGCTTAGCGAACCTCTGTACCCGGGTACCGAATCTCCGTACACCTTTAGCGAATATCCGTACTCGCTTAGCAAATCTTCGTATGCGCTTACCGAATCTCCGTACGCGCTTAGCGAATCTGCACACGCGCGTAGCGAATCTGCACACGCGCGTAGCGAATCTGCGTAGATGCGTAGCAAATCTCCGTACACGCTTAGCGAATCTCCGTACATATTTAGCGAACCTTCGTACCCGGTTACTGAATCTCCGTACACCTTTAGCGAATCTCCGTACGCGCTAAGCGAAACTCCGTACGCTCTTAGCGAATCTGCGTACACGCGTAGCGAATCTGCGTACACACGTCGCGAATCTCCGTACACACTTAGCGAATCTCCGTACACACTTAGTGAATCTCCGTACACGCTTAGCGAATCTCCGTTCACGCTTAGCGTATCTCCGTACACGCTTAGCGAATCTCCGTACACGCTTAGCGAATCTCCGTACACGCTTAGCGAATCTCCGTACACGCTTAGCGAACCTCAGTACAGGGTTACCGTATCTCCGTAAGCCTTTAGTTAATCTCCGTACACGCTTAGCGAATCTCCGTAAACACGTAGCGAATCTCCGTACACGCTTAGCGAATCTACGTACGTGCTTAGCGAATCTACGTACACGCTTAGCGAATCTCCGTACAGGCTTTGCGAATCTCCGTACACGCTTAGCGAATCTCCGTACGCATTTAGCGAATCTGCGTACAAGTGTAGCGAATCTGCGTACACTCGTAGCGAACTCCGTATACGCTTAGCGAATCTCCGTACACGCTTAGCGAAACTCCGTACACGCTTAGCGTATCTCCGTACATGCTTAGCGAATCTCCGTACACGCTTAGAGAATCTCAGTACACGTTTAGCGAATATCTGTACACGCTTACCGAATCTCCTTACACGCTTAGTGAATCTCCGTACACGTTTAGCGAATCTCCGTACATGCTTAGCGAATCTCCGTACACGCTTAGCGAATCTCCATACACGCTTAGTGAATCTTCGTACATGTTTAGCGTATCTCCGTACACGCTTAGCGAAACTCCGTAAACGCTTAGCGAATCTCTGTACATGCTTAGCAAATCTCCGTACACGCTTACCGAATCTTCGTACACTCTTAGCAAATCTCCGTTCACTCTTAGAGAAACTCCGTACACGCTTAGCGAATCTCCATACACGATTAGCGAATCTCGGTACACGCTTAGCGAATCTCCGTACACTCTTAGCGAATCTCCGTACACGCTTAGCGAATCTCCGTACACGCTTAGCGATTTTATGTACACGCTTAGCGAATCTCCGTACACGCTTAGCGAACCTCCGTATCCGGTTACCGAATCTCTGTACGCCTTTAGCGAATCTCCATTTGCGCTTAGCGAATCTCCGTACGCGCTTACCGAATTTGCGACCGCGCTTATTTAATCTGCGTACACGCGTAGCGAATCTGCGTAAACGCGTAACGAATCTCCGTACACGCTTAGTGAATCTCCATACACACTTAGCGAATCTCCGTACAGACTTAGCGTTTCTCCGTACACGCTTAGTGAATCTCCGTACACGCTTAGCTTATCTCCGTACACGCTTAGCGAACCTCCGTACCCGGTTACTGTATCTCAGTACGCCTTTAGCGAATTTCCGTACGTGTTTAGCGAATCTCCGTACCCGCTTAGCGAATCTCTGTAAACAAGTAGCGAATCTCCGTACACGCTTAGCGAATCTCCGTGCACGCTTACCCAATTTCCGTACACGCTTATCCAATCTCAGTACACGCTTAGCGAATCTCCATACACGCTTAGCGAATCTCCATAAACAACTAGCGAATCTCCGTACACGCTTAACGAATCTCCATACACGCTTACCCAATTTCCGTACATGCTTTCCCAATCTCCTTACACGCTTAGCGAATCTCCGTACACGCTTAGCGAATCTCAGTACAAGCTTAGCGAATCTCCGTACACGCTTAGCGAATCTCCGTACACGCTTATCGAATCACCGTACAAGCTTAGCGAATCTCCGTACACACTTAGTGAATCTCCGTACACGCTTAGCGAATCTCCATACACGCTTACCCAATTTCCGTACACGCTTTCCCAATCTCCGTACACGCTTAGCGAATCTCCGTACACGCTTAGCGAATCTCCGTTCACGCTTAGCGAATCTCCGTACACGCTTAGCAAATCTCCGTACATGCTTAGCGAACCTCAGTACCCGGTTACCGTATCTCCATATGCCTTTAACGAATCTCCGTACGCGCTTAGCGAATCTCCGTACCCGCTTAGCGAATCTCTGTAAACACGTATCGAATCTCCGTACACGCTTAGCGAATCTCCGTACACGCTTAGCGAATCTACGTAACCGCTTAGCGAATCTCCGTACAGGCTTTGCAAATTTTCGTACATGCTTAGCGAATCTCCGTACGCATTTAGCGAATCTGCGTACAAGCGTAGCGAATCTGCGTACACGCTTAGCGAATTGCCGTATACGCTTAGCGAATATCCGTACACGCTTTGTAAATCTCCGTAAACGCGTAGCGAATCTCCGTACACGCTAAGCGAATCTCCGTACACGCTTTGCGAATCTACGTACACGCTTAGTGAATCTACGTAAACGCTCAGCGAATCTCCGTACACGCTTAGTGAATCTCCGTACCCGCTTACCGAATCTCCGTACACGCTTACCGAATATCTGTACACGCTTAGCGAATCTCCGGACACGCATAGCAAATCTCCGTAAACGCGTAGAGAATCTCCGTACACGCTTAGCGATTTTACGTACACGCTTAGCGATTCTACGTACACGCATAGCAAATCTCCGTACACGCTTAGCGAACCTCCGTACACGCTTAGCGAACCTCCGTACCCGGTTGCCGAATATCCGTATGCCTTTAGAGAATATCCGTACGCGCTTAGCGAATCTCCGTACGCGCTTACCGAATATCGTAGGCGCTTAGCGAATCTGCGTACAAGCGTATCGAATCTGCGTACACACGTAGCGAATCTCCGTACACGCTTAGGGAATCTCCGTACGTGCTTAGCGAATCTCCGTAAACGCTTAGCGAATCTCCGTCCGCGCTTAGCGAATCTCCGTACACGCTTAGCGAATCTCCGTACACGCTTAGCGAATTTCCGTACATGCTTAGCGAATCTCCATACACGCATAGCGATTCTACGTACACGCATAGCGATTCTACGTACACGATAAGCGATTCTACGTACACGCTTAGCGAATCTCCGTACATGCTTAGCGAACCTTCGTACCCGGTTACCGAATCTCCGTACGCCTTTAGCGAATCTCCGTACACGCTTAGCGAATCTCCATAACACGTAGCGAATCTCCGTACACGCTTAGCGAATCTCCGTACACGCATAGCGAACCTCAGTACACGGTTACCGTATCTCAATACGCCTTTAGCGAATCTCCGTACACGCTTAGCGAAACTTTGTAAACACATAGCGAATTTCCGTACACGCTTAGCAAATCTACGTACATGCTTTGCGAATGTACGTACACTCTTAGCGAATCTCCGTACAGGCTTAGCGAATCTCCGTACACGCGTAGCGAATCTCCGTATACGCTTAGCGAACCACCGTACCCGGTTACTGTATCTCCGTACGCCTATAGCGAATTTCCGTACACGCTTAGCGAATCTCCGTACACGCTTAGCGAATCTCCGTAAACAAGTAGCGAATCTCCGTACACGCTTAGCGAATCTCTGTACATGCTTACCCAATATCCGTACACGCTTACCCAATGTCCGTACACGCTTAGCGAATCTCCGTACACGCTTAGCGAAACTCAGTACACGCTTAGAGAATCTCCGTACACGCTTAGCGAATCTCCGTACACGCTTAGCGAATCTCCATACAAGCTTAGCGAATCTCCGTACACACTTAGTGAATCTCCGTACACGCTTAGTGAATCTCCGTACACACTTAGCGAATCTCCGTACATGCTTAGCGTATCACCGTACACGCATAGCGATTCTACGTACACGCATAGCGATTCTACGTACACGCATAGCGATTCTACGTACACGCTTAGCGAATCTCCGTACATGCTTAGCGAACCTTCGTACCCGGTTACCGAATCTCCGTACGCCTTTAGCGAAACTCCGTACGCGCTTAGCGAATCCCCATAAACACGTAGCGAATCTCCGTACACGCTTAGCGAATCTTCGTACACGCATGGCGAACCTCAGTACACGGTTACCATATCTCCGTACGCCTTTAGCGAATCTCCGTACGCGCTTAACGAAACTTTATAAACACATAGCGAATCTCCGTACACGCTTAGCAAATCTACGTACATGCTTAGCGGATCTACGTACACGCTTAGCGAATCTCCGTACAGGCTTAGCGAATCTCCGTACACGCTTAGCGAATCTCCGTACACGCTTAGCGAACCTCCGTACCCGGTTTTTGTAGCTCCGTATGCCTTTAGCAAATTTCCGTACACGCTTAGCGAATCTCCGTACACGCTTAGCGAATCTCCGTAAACAAGTAGCGAATCTCCGTACACGCTTAGCGAATCTCCGTACATGCTTACCCAATTTCCGTACACGCTTACCCAATGTCCGTACACGCTTAGCGAATCTCCGTACACGCTTAGCGAAACTCAGTACACGCTTAGAGAATCTCCGTACACGCTTAGCGAATCTCCGTACACGCTTAGCGAATCTCCATACAAGCTTAGCGAATCTCCGTACACACTTAGTGAATCTCCGTACACGCTTAGATAATCTCCGTACACGCTTATCAAATCTCCGTACACGCTTAGCAAATCACCGTACACGCTTAGCAAATCTCCGTACACGCTTAGCGAACCTCAGTACCCGGTTACCGTATCTCCATACGCATTTAACGAATCTCCGTATGCGCTTAGCGAATCTCCGTACCCGCTTATCGAATCCCTGTAAACACATAGCGAATCTCCGTACACGCTTGGCGAATCTCCGTACACGCTTAGCGAATCTTTGTAACCGCTTAGCAAATCTCCGTACAGGCTTAGCAAATCTCCGTACACACTTAGCGAATCTCCGTACGCATTTAGCGAAACTGCGCACAAGCGTATCGAATCTGCGTACACGCGGAGCGAATCTCCATACACGCTTAGCGAATCTCCGTACACACTTAGGGAATCTCCGTACACGCTTAGCGAATCTCCGTACATGCTTAGCGAATCTCCGTACACGCTTAGCGAATTTCCGTACATGCTTAGCGAACCTCCGTACCCGGTTACTGTATCTCCGTACGCCTTTAGCGAATTTCCGTACACGCTTAGCGAATCTCCGTACACGCTTAGCGAATCTCCGTAAACAAGTAGCGAATCTCCGTACACGCTTAGCGAATCTCCGTACACGGTTACTGTAGCTCCGTATGCCTTTAGCGAATTTCCGTACACGCTTAGCGAATCTCCGTACACGCTTAGCGAACCTCCGTAAACAAGTAGCGAATCTCCGTACACGCTTAGCGAATCTCCGTACATGCTTACCCAATTTCCGTACACGCTTACCCAATGTCCGTACACGCTTAGCGAATCTCCGTACACGCTTAGCGAAACTCAGTACACGCTTAGCGAATCTCCGTACACGCTTAACGAATCTCCATACAAGCTTAGCGAATCTCCGTACACACTTAGTGAATCTCCGTACACGCTTAGCGAATCTCCGTACAGGCTTAGCGAATCTCCGTCCACGCTTAGCGAATCTCCGTACATGCTTAGCGAACCTCAGTACCCGGTTACCGTATCTCCATACGCATTTAACGAATCTCCATTTGCGCTTAGCGAATCTCCGTACCCGCTTAGCGAATCTATGTAAACACGTAGCGAATCTCCGTCCACGCTTGGCGAATCTCCGTACACGCTTAGCGAATCTTTGTAACCGCTTAGCAAATCTCCGTACAGGCTTAGCAAATCTCCGTACACACTTAACGAATCTCCGTATGCATTTAGCGAATCTGCGCACAAGCGTATCGAATCTACGTACACGCGGAGCGAATCTCCATACACGCTTAGCGAATCTCCGTACACGCTTAGGGAATCTCCGTACACGCTTAGCGAATCTCCGTACGCGCTTAGCGAATCTCCGTACACGCTTAGCGAATTTCCGTACACGCTTAGCGAATCTCCGTACACGCTTAGCGAATTTCCGTACATAATTAGCGAATCTCCGTACACGCATAGCGATTCTACGTACACGCATAGCGATTCTACGTACACGATAAGCGATTCTACGTACACGCTTAGCGAATCTCCGTACATGCTTAGCGAACCTTCGTACCCGGTTACCGAATCTCCGTATGCCTTTAGTGAATCTCCATACGCGCTTAGCGAATCTCCATAAACACGTAGCAAATCTCCGTACACGCTTAGCGAATCTCCGTACACGCATAGCGAACCTCAGTACACGGTTACCGTATCTCAATACACCTTTAGCGAATCTCCATACACGCTTAGCGAAACTTTGTAAACACATAGCGAATCACCGTACACGCTTAGCAAAATCTACGTACATGCTTAGCGAATCTCCGTACAGGCTTAGCGAATCTCCGTACACGTTTAGCGAATCTCCGTACACGCTTAGCGAACCTCCGTACCCGGTTACTGTATCTCCGTACGCCTTTAGCGAATTTCCGTACACGCCATGCGAATCTCCGTACACGCTTAGCGAATCTCCGTAAACAAGTAGCGAATCTCCATACACGCTTAGCGAATCTCCGTACATGCTTACCCAATTTCCGTACACGCTTACCCAATGTCCGTACACGCTTAGCGAATCTCCGTACACGCTTAGCGAAACTCAGTACACGCTTAGAGAATCTCCGTACACGCTTAGCGAATCTCCGTACACGCTTAGCGAATCTCCATACAAGCTTCGCGAATCTCCGTACACGCTTACCGAATCACCGTACACGCTTAGCGAATTTCCATACATGCTTAGCGAATCTCCGTACACGCATAGCGATTATACGTACACACATAGCTATTCTACGTACACGCATAGCGATTCTACGTACACGCTTAGCGAATCTCCGTACATGCTTAGCGAACCTTCGTACCCGGTTACCGAATCTCCGTACGACTTTAGCGAATCTCCGTACGCGCTTAGCGAATCTCCATAAACACGTAGCGAATCTCCGTACACGCTTAGCGAATCTCCGTACACGCATAGCGAACCTCAGTACACGGTTACCATATCTCTGTACGCCTAAGCGAATCTCCGTACACGCTTAGCGAAACTTTGTAAACACATAGCGAATCTCCATACACGCTTAGCAAATCTACGTACATGCTTAGCGATTCTACGTACACGCTTAGCGAATCTCCGTACAGGCTTAGCGAATCTCCGTACACGCTTAGCGAATCTCCGTACACGCTTAGCGAACCTCCGTACCCGGTTACTGTATCTCCGTACGCCTTTAGCGAAATTCCGTACACGCTTAGCGAATCTCCGTACACGCTTAGCGAATCTCCGTAAACAAGTAGCGAATCTCCATACACGCTTAGCGAATCTCCGTACATGCTTACCCAATTTCCGTACACGCTTACCCAATGTCCGTACACGCTTAGCGAATCTCCGTACACGCTTAGCGAAACTCAGTACACGCTTAGAGAATCTCCGTACACGCTTAGCGAATCTCCGTACACGCTTAGCAAATCTCCATACAAGCTTAGCGAATTTCCGTACACACTTAGTGAATCTCCATACACGCTTAGTGATTCTCCGTACACGCTTAGCGAATCTCCGTACACGTTTAGCGAATCACCGTACACGCTTAGCGAATCTCCGTACACGCTTAGGGAATCTCCGTACACGCTTAGCGAATCTCCGTACGCGCTTAGCGAATCTCCGTACACGCTTAGCGAATCTCCGTACACGCTTAGCGAATCTCCGTACACACTTAGCAAATCTCCGTACACGCTTAGCAAAGCTCCGTACACGCTTAGGGAATCTCCGTACGCGCTTATGGAATCTCTGTACGCACTTAAAGAATCTCAGTACGCATTTAGCGAATCTGCGTACAAGCGTAGCGAATCTGCGTACACACGTAGCGAATCTCCGTACACGCTTAGCGAATCTCCGTAAACACGAAGCGAATCTCCGTACACGCTTAGCAAACCTCCATATCTGGTTACCGTATCTCCGTACGCCATCAGCGAATCACCGTACGCCTTTAGCGAATCTCCGTATGCACTTAGCGAATCTCGGTACGCGCTTACCGAATCGCCGTACGCATTTAGCGAATCTCCGTACACGCTTAGCGAATCTCCGTACACGCTTAGTGTATCTCCGTACACGCTTAGCGAATCTCCGGACACGCTTAGCGAATCTCCGTACACGCTTAGCGAATCTCCGTACACGCTTATCGAATCTCCGTACACGCCTAGCGAATCTCCGTACACGTTTAGCGAATATCTGTACACGCTTACCGAATCTCCATACACGCTTAGCGAATCTCCGTACACGTTTAGCGAATCTCCGTACACGCTTAGCGAATCTCCTTACACGCTTAGCGAATCTCCGTACACGCTTAGCGAATCTACGTACACGCTTAGCGAATCTCCGTACACGCTTAGCGAATCTCTGTACACGCTTTTCGAATCTCCATACACGCTTACCGAATCTTTGTACACTCTTAGTGAATCTCCGCACACTCTTAAGGAAACTCTGTACACACTTAGCGAATCTCCGTACACGATTATCGATTCTCGGTACACGCTTAGCGAATCTCCGTACACGCTTAGCGAATCTCCGTACACGTTTAGCGAATCTCCGTACACGCTTAGCGAACCTCCGTACATGCTTACCCAATTTCCGTACACGCTTACCCAATGTCCGTACACGCTTAGCGAATCGCCGTACACGCTTAGCGAAACTCAGTACACGCTTAGAGAATCTCCGTACACGCTTAGCGAATCTCCGTACACGCTTAGCGAATCTCCATACAAGCTTAGCGAATCTCCGTACACACTTAGTGAATCTCCGTACACGCTTAGTGAATCTCCGTACACGCTTCGCGAATCTCCGTACACGCTAAGCGAATCACCGTACACGCTTAGCGAATTTCCGTACATGCTTAGCGAATCTCCGAACACGCATAGCGATTATACGTACACGCATAGCTATTCTACGTACACGCATAGCGATTCTACGTACACGCTTAGCGAATCTCCGTACATGCTTAGCGAACCTTCGTACCCGGTTACCGAATCTCCGTACGCCTTTAGCGAATCTCCGTACGCGCTTAGCGAATCTCCATAAATACGTAGCGAATCTCCGTACACGCTTACCGAATCTCCGTACACGCATAGCGAACCTCAGTACACGGTTACCATATCTCTGTACGCCTTTAGCGAATCTCCGTACACGCTTAGCGAAACTTTGTAAACACATAGCGAATCTCCGTACACGCTTAGCAAATCTACGTACATGCTTAGCGAATCTACGTACACGCTTAGCGAATCTCCGTACAGGCTTAGCGAATCTCTGTACACGCTTAGCGAATCTCCGTACACGCTTAGCGAACCTCCGTACCCGGTTACTGTATCTCCGTACGCCTTTAGCGAATTTCCGTACACGCTTAGTGAATCTCCGTACACGCTTAGCGAATCTCCGTAAACAAGTAGCGAATCTCCGTCCACGCTTAGCGAATCTCCGTACATGCTTACCCAATTTCCGTACATGCTTACCCAATGTCCGTACACGCTTAGCGAATCTCCGTACACGCTTAGCGAAACTCAGTACACGCTTAGAGAATCTCCGTACACGCTTAGCGAATCTCCGTACACGCTTAGCAAATCTCCATACAAGATTAGCGAATTTCCGTACACACTTAGTGAATCTCCGTACACGCTTAGTGAATCTCCGTACACGCTTACCGAATCTCCGTACACGCTTAGCGAATCACCGTACACGCTTAGCGAATCTCCGTACACGCTTAGCGAACCTCAGTACCCGGTTACCGTATCTCCATACGCCTGTAACGAATCTCCGTATGCGCTTAGCGAATCTCCGTACCCGCTTAGCGAATCTCTGTAAACATGTAGCGAATCTCCGTACACGCTTAGCGAATCTCCGTACATGCTTCGCGAATCTTTGTAACCGCTTAGCGAATCTCCGTACAGGCTTAGCGAATCTCCGTACACACTTAGCGAATCTCCGTACGCATTTAGCGAATCTGCCCACAAGCGTAGCGAATCTGCGTACACGCGGAGCGAATCTCCGTACACGCTTAGCGAATCTCCGTACACGCTTAGGGAATCTCCGTACACGCTTAGCGAATCTCCGTACGCGCTTAGCGAATCTCCGTACACGCTTAGCGAATCTCCGTACACGCTTAGCGAATCTCCGTACACGCTTAGCGAAACTCAGTACACGCTTAGATAATCTCCGTACACGCTTAGCGAATCTCCGTACTCGCTTAGCGAATCTCCATACAAGCTTAGCGAATCTCCGTACACACTTAGTGAAACTCCGTACACGCTTAGTGAATCTCCGTACACAATTAGCGAATCTCCGTACACGCTTAGCGTATCACCGTACACGCATAGCGCTTCTACGTACACGCATAGCGATTCTACGTACACGCATAGCGATTCTACGTACACGCTTAGCGAATCTCCGTACATGCTTAGCGAACATTCGTACCCGGTTACCGAATCTCCGTACGCCTTTAGCGAAACTCCGTACGCGCTTAGCGAATCTCCATAAACACGTAGCGAATCTCCGTACACGCTTAGCGAATCTCCGTATACGCATAGCGAACCTCAGTACACGGTTACCATATCTCTGTACGCCTTTAGCGAATCTCCGTACACGCTTAGCGAAACTTTGAAAACACATAGCGAATCTCCGTACACGCTTAGCAAATCTACGTACATGCTTAGCGGATATACGTACACGCTTAGCGAATCTCCGTACAGGCTTAGCGAATCTCCGTCCACGCTTAGCGAATCTCCGTACACGCTTAGCGAACCTCCGTACCCGGTTACTGTAGCTCCGTATGCCTTTAGCGAATTTCCGTACACGCTTAGCGAATCTCCGTACACGCTTAGCGAATCTCCGTAAACAAGTAGCGAATCTCCGTACACGCTTAGCGAATCTCCGTACATGCTTACCCAATTTCCGTACACGCTTACCCAATGTCCGTACACGCTTAGCGAATCTCCGTACACGCTTAGCGAAACTCAGTACACGCTTAGAGAATCTCCGTACACGCTTAGCGAATCTCCGTACACGCTTAACGAATCTCCATACAAGCTTATCGAATCTCCGTACACACTTAGTGAATCTCCGTACACGCTTAGCGAATCTCCGTACAGGCTTAGCGAATCTCCGTCCACGCTTAGCGAATCTCCGTACACGCTTAGCGAACCGCCGTACCCGGTTACTGTAGCTCCGTATGCCTTTAGCGAATCTCCGTACGCGCTTAGCGAATCTCCATAAACACGTAGCGAATCTCCGTACACGCTTAGCGAATCTCCGTACACGCATAGCGAACCTCAGTACACGGTTACCGTATCTCAATACGCCTTTAGCGAATCTCCGTACACGCTTAGCGAAACTTTGTAAACACATAGCGAATCTCCGTACATGCTTAGCAAATCTACGTACATGCTTAGCGAATCTACGTGCACTCTTAGCGAATCTCCGTACAGGCTTAGCAAATCTCCGTACATGCGTAGCGAATCTCCGTACACGCTTAGCGAACCTCCGTACCCGGTTACTGTATCTCCGTACGCCTTTAGCGATTTTCCGTACACGCTTAGCGAATCTCCGTACACGCTTAGCGAATCTCCGTAAACAAGTAGCAAATCTCCGTACACGCTTAGCGAATCTCCGTACACGCTTACCCAATTTCCGTACACGCTTACCCAATGTCCGTACACGCTTAGCGAATCTCCGTACACGCTTAGCGAAACTCAGTACACGCTTAGATAATCTCCGTACACGCTTAGCGAATCTCCGTACACGCTTAGCGAATCTCCATACAAGCTTAGCGAATCTCCGTACACACTTAGTGAAACTCCGTACACGCTTAGTGAATCTCCGTACACACTTAGCGAATCTCCGTACACGCTTAGCGTATCACCGTACACGCATAGCGCTTCTACGTACACGCATAGCGATTCTACGTACACGCATAGCGATTCTACGTACACGCTTAGCGAATCTCCGTACATGCTTAGCGAACATTCGTACCCGGTTACCGAATCTCCGTACGCCTTTAGCGAAACTCCGTACGCGCTTAGCGAATCCCCATAAACACGTAGCGAATCTCCGTACACGCTTAGCGAATCTCCGTACACACATGGCGAACCTCCGTACATGGTTACCGTATCTCCGTACGCCTTTAGCGAATCTCCGTAGGCGCTTAGCGAAACTTTGAAAACACATAGCGAATCTCCGTACACGCTTAGCAAATCTACGTACATGCTTAGCGGATCTACGTACACGCTTAGCGAATCTCCGTACAGGCTTAGCAAATCTCCGTCCACGCTTAGCGAATCTCCGTACACGCTTAGCGAACCTCCGTACCCGGTTACTGTAGCTCCGTATGCCTTTAGCGAATTTCCGTACACGCTTAGCGAATCTCCGTACACGCTTAGCGAATCTCCGTAAACAAGTAGCGAATCTCCGTACACGCTTAGCGAATCTCCGTACATGCTTACCCAATTTCCGTACACGCTTACCCAATGTCCGTACACGCTTAGCGAATCTCCGTACACGCTTAGCGAAACTCAGTACACGCTTAGAGAATCTCCGTACACGCTTAGCGAATCTCCGTACACGCTTAGCGAATCTCCATACAAGCTTAGCGAATCTCCGTACACACTTAGTGAATCTCCGTACACGCTTAGTGAATCTCCGTACACGCTTAGCAAATCTCCGTACTCGCTTAGCAAATCACCGTACATGCTTAGCGAATCTCCGTACATGCTTAGCGAACCTCAGTACCCGGTTACCGTATCTCCATACGCATTTAACGAATCTCCATTTGCGCTTAGCGAATCTCCGTACCCGCTTAGCGAATCTATGTAAACACGTAGCGAATCTCCGTACACGCTTGGCGAATCTCCGTACACGCTTAGCGAATCTTTGTAACCGCTTAGCAAATCTCCGTACAGGCTTAGCAAATCTCCGTACACACTTAACGAATCTCCGTACGCATTTAGCGAATCTGCGCACAAGCGTATCGAATCTACGTACACGTGGAGCGAATCTCCATACACGCTTAGCGAATCTCCGTACACGCTTAGGGAATCTCCGTACACGCTTAGCGAATCTCCGTACGCGCTCAGCGAATCTCCGTACACGCTTCGCGAATTTCCGTACACGCTTAGCGAATCTCCGTACACGCTTAGCGAATTTCCGTACATAATTAGCGAATCTCCGTACACGCATAGCGATTCTACGTACACGCATAGCGATTCTACGTACACGATAAGCGATTCTACGTACACGCTTAGCGAATCTCCGTACATGCTTAGCGAACCTTCGTACCCGGTTACCGAATCTCCGTATGCCTTTAGTGAATCTCCATACGCGCTTAGCGAATCTCCATAAACACGTAGCAAATCTTCGTACACGCTTAGCGAATCTCCGTACACGCATAGCGAACCTCAGTACACGGTTACCGTATCTCAATACACCTTTAGCGAATCTCCATACACGCTTAGCGAAACTTTGTAAACACATAGCGAATCTCCGTACACGCTTAGCAAAATCTACGTACATGCTTAGCGAATCTCCGTACAGGCTTAGCGAATCTCCGTACACGTTTAGCGAATCTCCGTACACGCTTAGCGAACCTCCGTACCCGGTTACTGTATCTCCGTACGCCTTTAGCGAATTTCCGTACACGCCATGCGAATCTCCGTACACGCTTAGCGAATCTCCGTAAACAAGTAGCGAATCTCCATACACGCTTAGCGAATCTCCGTACATGCTTACCCAATTTCCGTACACGCTTACCCAAAGTCCGTACACGCTTAGCGAATCTCCGTACACGCTTAGCGAAACTCAGTACACGCTTAGAGAATCTCCGTACACACTTAGCGAATCTCCGTACACGCTTAGCGAATCTCCATACAAGCTTCGCGAATCTCCGTACACGCTTAGCGAATCACCGTACACGCTTAGCGAATTTCCGTACATGCTTAGCGAATCTCCGTACACGCATAGCGATTATACGTACACACATAGCTATTCTACGTACACGCATAGCGATTCTACGTACACGCTTAGCGAAACTCCGTACATGCTTAGCGAACCTTCGTACCCGGTTACCGAATCTCCGTACGACTTTAGCGAATCTCCGTACGCGCTTAGCGAATTTCCATAAACACGTAGCGAATCTCCGTACACGCTTAGCGAATCTCCGTACACGCATAGCGAACCTCAGTACACGGTTACCATATCTCTGTACGCCTAAGCGAATCTCCGTACACGCTTAGCGAAACTTTGTAAACACATAGCGAATCTCCATACACGCTTAGCAAATCTACGTACATGCTTAGCGATTCTACGTACACGCTTAGCGAATCTCCGTACAGGCTTAGCGAATCTCCGTACACGCTTAGCAAATCTCCGTACACGCTTAGCGAACCTCCGTACCCGGTTACTGAATCTCCGTACGCCTTTAGCGAAATTCCGTACACGCTTAGCGAATCTCCGTACACGCTTAGCGAATCTCCGTAAACAAGTAGCGAATCTCCATACACGCTTAGCGAATCTCCGTACATGCTTACCCAATTTCCGTACACGCTTACCCAATGTCCGTACACGCTTAGCGAATCTCCGTACACGCTTAGCGAAACTCAGTACACGCTTAGAGAATCTCCGTACACGCTTAGCGAATCTCCGTACATGCTTAGCAAATCTCCATTCAAGCTTAGCGAATTTCCGTACACACTTAGTGAATCTCCATACACGCTTAGTGACTCTCCGTACACGCTTAGCGAATCTCCGTACACGTTTAGCGAATCACCGTACACGCTTAGCGAATCTCCGTACACGCTTAGCGAACCTCAGTACCCGGTTACCATATCTCCATACGCCTTTAACGAATCTCCGTATGCGCTTAGCGAATCTCCGTACCCGCTTAGCGAATCTCTGGAAAACACGTAGCGAATCTCCGTACACGCTTAGCGAATCTCGGTACATGCTTAGCGAATCTTTGTAACCGCTTAGCGAATCTCCGTACGGGCTTAGTGAATCTCTGTACACACTTAGCGAATCTCCGTACGCATTTAGCGAATCTGCCCACAAGCGTAGCGAATCTGCGTACACGCGGAGCGAATCTCCGTACACGCTTAGCGAATCTCCGTACACGCTTAGGGAATCTCCGTACACGCTTAGCGAATCTCCGTACGCGCTTAGCGAATCTCCGTACACGCTTAGCGAATCTCCGTACACGCTTAGCGAATCTCCGTACACACTTAGCAAATCTCCGTACACGCTTAGCAAAGCTCCGTACACGCTTAGGGAATCTCCGTACGCGCTTATGGAATCTCTGTACGCACTTAAAGAATCTCAGTACGCATTTAGCGAATCTGCGTACAAGCGTAGCGAATCTGCGTACACACGTAGCGAATCTCCGTACACGCTTAGCGAATCTCCGTAAACGCGAAGCGAATCTCCGTACACGCTTAGCAAACCTCCATATCTGGTTACCGTATCTCCGTACGCCATCAGCGAATCACCGTACGCCTTTAGCGAATCTCCGTATGCACTTAGCGAATCTCGGTACGCGCTTACCGAATCGCCGTACGCATTTAGCGAATCTCCGTACACGCTTAGCGAATCTCCGTACACGCTTAGTGTATCTCCGTACACGCTTAGCGAATCTCCGGACACGCTTAGCGAATCTCCGTACACGCTTAGCGAATCTCCGTACACGCTTATCGAATCTCCGTACACGCCTAGCGAATCTCCGTACACGTTTAGCGAATATCTGTACACGCTTACCGAATCTCCATACACGCTTAGCGAATCTCCGTACACGTTTAGCGAATCTCCGTACACGCTTAGCGAATCTCCTTACACGCTTAGCGAATCTCCGTACACGCTTAGCGAATCTACGTACACGCTTAGCGAATCTCCGTACACGCTTAGCGAATCTCTGTACACGCTTTTCGAATCTCCGTACACGCTTACCGAATCTTTGTACACTCTTAGCGAATCTCCGCACACTCTTAAGGAAACTCTGTACACGCTTAGCGAATCTCCGTACACGATTATCGATTCTCGGTACACGCTTAGCGAATCTCTGTACACGCTTAGCGAATCTCCGTACACGTTTAGCGAATCTCCGTACACGCTTAGCGAACCTCCGTACATGCTTACCCAATTTCCGTACACGCTTACCCAATGTCCGTACACGCTTAGCGAATCGCCGTACACGCTTAGCGAAACTCAGTACACGCTTAGAGAATCTCCGTACACGCTTAGCGAATCTCCGTACACGCTTAGCGAATCTCCATACAAGCTTAGCGAATCTCCGTACACACTTAGTGAATCTCCGTACACGCTTAGTGAATCTCCGTACACGCTTCGCGAATCTCCGTACACGCTAAGCGAATCACCGTACACGCTTAGCGAATTTCCGTACATGCTTAGCGAATCTCCGAACACGCATAGCGATTATACGTACACGCATAGCTATTCTACGTACACGCATAGCGATTCTACGTACACGCTTAGCGAATCTCCGTACATGCTTAGCGAACCTTCGTACCCGGTTACCGAATCTCCGTACGCCTTTAGCGAATCTCCGTACGCGCTTAGCGAATCTCCATAAACACGTAGCGAATCTCCGTACACGCTTAGCGAATCTCCGTATACGCATAGCGAACCTCAGTACACGGTTACCATATCTCTGTACGCCTTTAGCGAATCTCCGTACACGCTTAGCGAAACTTTGTAAACACATAGCGAATCTCCGTACACGCTTAGCAAATCTACGTACATGCTTAGCGAATCTACGTACACGCTTAGCGAATCTCCGTACAGGCTTAGCGAATCTCTGTACACGCTTAGCGAATCTCCGTACACGCTTAGCGAACCTCCGTACCCGGTTACTGTATCTCCGTACGCCTTTAGCGAATTTCCGTACACGCTTAGTGAATCTCCGTACACGCTTAGCGAATCTCCGTTAACAAGTAGCGTATCTCCGTCCACGCTTAGCGAATCTCCGTACATGCTTACCCAATTTCCGTACACGCTTACCCAATGTCCGTACACGCTTAGCGAATCTCCGTACACGCTTAGCGAAACTCAGTACACGCTTAGAGAATCTCCGTACACGCTTAGCGAATCTCTGTACACGCTTAGCAAATCTCCATACAAGCTTAGCGAATTTCCGTACACACTTAGTGAATCTCCGTACACGCTTAGTGAATCTCCGTACACGCTTAGCGAATCTCCGTACACGCTTAGCGAATCACCGTACACGCTTAGCGAATCTCCGTACACGCTTAGCGAACCTCAGTACCCGGTTACCGTATCTCCATACGCCTGTAACGAATCTCCGTATGCGCTTAGCGAATCTCCGTACCCGCTTAGCGAATCTCTGTAAACATGTAGCGAATCTCCGTACACGCTTAGCGAATCTCCGTACATGCTTAGCGAATCTTTGTAACCGCTTAGCGAATCTCCGTACAGGCTTAGCGAATCTCCGTACACACTTAGCGAATCTCCGTACGCATTTAGCGAATCTGCCCACAAGCGTAGCGAATCTGCGTACACGCGGAGCGAATCTCCGTACACGCTTATCGAATCTCCGTACACGCTTAGGGAATCTCCGTACACGCTTAGCGAATCTCCGTACGCGCTTAGCGAATCTCCGTACACGCTTAGCGAATCTCCGTACACGCTTAGCGAATCTCCGTACACACTTAGCAAATCTCCGTACACGCTTAGCAAAGCTCCGTACACGCTTAGGGAATCTCCGTACGTGCTTATCGAATTTCCGTACGCACTTAAAGAATCTCCGTACGCATTTAGCGAATCTGCGTACAAGCGTAGCGAATCTGCGTACACACGTAGCGAATGTCCGTACACGCTTAGCGATTTTCCGTACACGCTTAACGAATCACCGTACACACTTAGCGAATCTCCGTACAAGCTTAGCGAATCTCCGTAAACGCGAAGCGAATCTCCGTACACGCTTAGCAAACCTCCATATCTGGTTACCGTATCTCCGTACGCCTTCAGCGAATCACCGTACGCCTTTAGCGAATCTCCGTATGCACTTAGCGAATCTCGGTACGCGCTTACCGGATCGCCGTACGCATTTAGCGAATCTCCATACACGCTTAGCGAATCTCCGTACACGCTTAGTGTATCAACGTACACACTTAGCGAATCTCCGGACACGCTTAGCGAATCTCCGTACACGCTTAGCGATTCTCCGTACACGCTTATCGAATCTCCGTACACGCCTAGCGAATCTCTGTACACGCTTATCGAATCTCCGTACACGCATAGCAAATCTCTGTACATGCTTAGCGAACCTCCGTACGCGCTTACCGAATATCCTTACACGCTTACCGAATCTCAGTACACACTTTGCGAATCTCTGTACATGCTTAGAGAATCTCCGTACACGTTTAGCGAATATCTGTACACGCTTACCGAATCTCCATACACGCTTAGCGAATCTCCGTACACGTTTAGCGAATCTCCGTACACGCTTAGCGAATCTCCGTACACGCTTAGCGAATCTCCGTACACGCTTAGCGAATCTACGTACACGCTTAGCGAATCTCCGTACACGCTTAGCGAATCTCTGTACACGCTTAGCGAATCTCCGTACATGCTTACCGAATCTTTGTACACTCTTAGCGAATCTCCGTACACTCTTAAGGAAACTCCGTACACGCTTAGCGAATCTCCGTACACGATTATCGATTCTCGGTACACGCTTAGCGAATCTCCGTACACGCTTAGCGAATCTCCGTACACGTTTAGCGAATCTCTGTACACGCTTAGCGAATCTCCGTACACGCCTAGCGAATCTCCGAAAACGCGTAGCGAATCTCCGTACACGCTTAGCGAATCTCCGTACACGCTTAGCGAATCTCGGTACACGCTTAGCGATTCTACGTACACGCTTAGCAATTCTCCGTACACGCTTAGCGAATCTCCGTACACGCTTAGCGAATCTCCGTACACGTATAGCGAATCTCCGTACACGCTTAGCGAATCTCCGTACACTCTTAGCGAATCCCCATAAACGCGTAGCGGATCACCGTACACGCTTAGCGAATCTCCGTACACGCTTAGCGATTCTACGTACACGCTTAGCGATTCTATGTACACGCATTGCGAATCTCCGTACACGCTTAGCGAACCTCCGTATCCGGTTACCGAATCTCCGTACGCCTTTAGCGAATCTCCGTACGCGCTTAGCGAATCTCCGTACGCGCTTACCGAATCTGCGACCACGCTTAGTGAATCTGCGTACACGCGTAGCGAATCTGCGTACATGCTTAGCCAATCTCCGTAAACACGTAGCGAATCTCCGTACACGCTTAGCGAATATCCGTACACGCTTAGCGAATCTCCGTACACGCTTACCTAATTTCCGTACACGCTTACCCAATCTCCGTACACGCTTAGCGAATCTCCGTACAAGCTTAGCGAATCTCAGTACACGCTTAGCGAATCTCCGTACACGCTTAGCGAATCTCCGTACACGCTTAGCGATTCTCTGTACACGCTTAGCGAATCTCCGTACACACTTAGCGAATCTCCGTACACGCTTAGCGAACCGCAGTACCCGGTTACCGTATCTCCATACGCCTTTAGCAAATCTGCATACGCGCTTAGCGAATCTCCGTACCCATTTAGCGAATCTCTTTAAACGCGTAGCGAATCTCCGTACACGCTTAGCGAATCTCCGTACACGCTTAGCGAATCTACGTAACCGTTTAGCGAATCTCCGTACAGGCTTAGCGAATTTCCGTACACGCTTAGCGAATTTCCGTATACGCTTAGAGAATCTCCTTACACGCTTATTAAATCTCCGTAAACGCGTAGCGAATCTCCGTACACGCTTACCGAATCTCCGTACACGCTTACCGAATATCCATCCACGCTTAGCGAATCTCCATACAGGCTTAGCGAATCTCCGTAAACGCGTAGCGAATCTCCGTACTCGCTTAGCGATTCTACGTACATGCTTAGCGATTCTACGTACACCCTTAGCGAATCTCCGTACACGCTTAGCGAACTTCCGTACACGCTTAGCGAACCTCCGTACCCGGTTACCGAATATCCGTACGCCTTTAGCGAATCTCCGTACGCACTTAGCAAATCTCCGTACGCGCTTACCGAAACTCCGTACGCGCTTAGCAATCTGCGTACACGCGTAGCGAATCTGCGTACACACGTAGCGAATCTCCTTACACGCTTAGGGAATCTCCGTACACGCTTAGCGAATCTCCGGACACTCTTAGCGAATCTCCATACACGCTTAGCAAATCTATGTACACGCTTAGCGAATCTCCGTACACGCTTAGCGTTTCTCCATACACGCTTATCGAATCTCCGTACACGCTTAGCGAATCTCCGTACACGCTTAGCGAATCTCCGTACACGCTTAGCGAACCTCCGTACCCAGTTACCGTATCTCCGAACGCCTTTAGGGAATCTCCGTACACGCTTAGCGAATCTCCGTACAGGCTTAGCGAATCTCCGTGCATGCTTAGCGAATCTCCGTACACGCTTATCGAATCTCCGTACACGCTTTGCGAATCTCTGTACACGCTTAGCGAATCTCCGTACACGCTTACCGAATCTTTGTACACTCTTTGCTAATCTCCGTACACTCTTAGCGAAACTCCGTACACGCTTAGTGAATCTCCGTACACGATTTGCGAATCTCGGTACACGTTTAGCGAATCTCCGTACACGCTTAGCGAACCTCCGTATCTGGTTACCGAATTTCCGTACGCCTTTAGCGAATCTCCATATGCGCTTAGCGAATCTCCGTACCCGCTTACCGAATCTGCGACCGCGCTTAGCGAATCTGCGTACACGCGTAGCGAATCTCCGTACACGATTAGCGAATCTCCGTACACACTTAGTAAATCTCCGTACACGCTTAGCCAATCTCCGTACACGCTTAGCGAATCTCCGTACACGCTTTGCGAATCTCCGTACACGCTTAGCGAATTTCCGTACATGCTTAGCGAATTGCCGTAAACGCGTAGCGAATCTCCGTACACGCTGAGCGAATCTCCGTACACGCTTAGCGAACCTCCGTATCCGGTTACCTAATCTCCGTACGCCTTTAGCGAATCTCCGTACGCGCTTAGCGAATCTCCGTACGCACTTACCGAATCTGCGACCGCGCTTAGCGAATCTGCGTACACGCGTAGCGGATCTGCGTACACGCGTAGCGAATCTCCGTACACGCTTAGCGAATCTCCGTATACGCTTAGCAAATCTGCGTGCAAGCTTAGCAAATCTCCGTACACGCTTAGAGAATCTCCGTAAACACGTAGCGAATCTCCGTACACGCTTAGCGAATTTCCGTACACGCTTACCCAATTTCCGTACACGCTTACCCAATCTCCGTACACGCTCAGCGAATTTCCGTACACGCTTAGCGAATCTCAGTTCACGCTTAGCGAATCTCCGTACACGCTTAGCGAATCTAGGTACACACTTAGAGAATCTCCGTACAAGCTTAGCGAATCTCTGTACACGCTTAGGGAATCTCCGAAAACGCGTAGCGAATATCCATACACGCTTATCGAATCTCCGTACGCGCTTAGCGAATCTCCGTACACGCTTAGCGATTTTATGTACACGCTTAGCGAATCTCCGTACACGCTTAGCGAACCTCCGTATCCGGTTACCGAATCTCTGTACGCCTTTAGCGAATCTCCATACGCGCTTAGCGAATCTCCGTACGCGCTTACCGAATTTGCGACCGCGCTTATTGAATCTGCGTACACGCGTAGCAAATCTGCGTAAACGCGTAACGAATCTCCGTACACGCTTAGTGAATCTCCATACACACTTAGCGAATCTCCGTACAGACTTAGCGTTTCTCCGTACACGCTTAGTGAATCTCCGTACACGCTTAGCTTATCTCCGTACACGCTTAGCGAACCTCCGTACCCGGTTACTGTATCTCCGTACGCCTTTAGCGAATTTCCGTACGTGCTTAGCGAATCTCCGTACCCGCTTAGCGAATCTCCGTACCCGCTTAGCGAATCTCTGTAAACAAGTAGCGAATCTCCGTACACGCTTAGCGAATCTCCGTGCACGCTTACCCAATTTCCGTACACGCTTATCCAATCTCAGTACACGCTTAGCGAATCTCCGTACACGCTTAGCGAATCTCCGTACACGCTTATCGAATCTCCGTACATGCTTAGCGAATCTCCGTACACACTTAGTGAATCTCCGTACACCTTTAGTGAATCTCCGTACAGACTTAGCGTTTCTCCATACACGCTTAGCGAATCTCCATAAACAACTAGCGAATCTCCGTACACGCTTAGCGAACCTCCGTACCCAGTTACCGTATCTCCGAACGCCTTTAGGGAATCTCCGTACACGCTTAGCGAATCTCCGTACAGGCTTAGCGAATCTCCGTGCATGCTTAGCGAATCTCCGTACACGCTTATCGAATCTCCGTACACGCTTTGCGAATCTCTGTACACGCTTAGCGAATCTCCGTACACGCTTACCGAATCTTTGTACACTCTTTGCTAATCTCCGTACACTCTTAGCGAAACTCCGTACACGCTTAGTGAATCTCCGTACACGATTTGCGAATCTCGGTACACGTTTAGCGAATCTCCGTACACGCTTAGCGAACCTCCGTATCTGGTTACCGAATTTCCGTACGCCTTTAGCGAATCTCCATATGCGCTTAGCGAATCTCCGTACCCGCTTACCGAATCTGCGACCGCGCTTAGCGAATCTGCGTACACGCGTAGCGAATCTCCGTACACGATTAGCGAATCTCCGTACACACTTAGTAAATCTCCGTACACGCTTAGCCAATCTCCGTACACGCTTAGCGAATCTCCGTACACGCTTTGCGAATCTCCGTACACGCTTAGCGAATTTCCGTACATGCTTAGCGAATTGCCGTAAACGCGTAGCGAATCTCCGTACACGCTGAGCGAATCTCCGTACACGCTTAGCGAACCTCCGTATCCGGTTACCTAATCTCCGTACGCCTTTAGCGAATCTCCGTACGCGCTTAGCGAATCTCCGTACGCACTTACCGAATCTGCGACCGCGCTTAGCGAATCTGCGTACACGCGTAGCGGATCTGCGTACACGCGTAGCGAATCTCCGTACACGCTTAGCGAATCTCCGTATACGCTTAGCAAATCTGCGTGCAAGCTTAGCAAATCTCCGTACACGCTTAGAGAATCTCCGTAAACACGTAGCGAATCTCCGTACACGCTTAGCGAATTTCCGTACACGCTTACCCAATTTCCGTACACGCTTACCCAATCTCCGTACACGCTCAGCGAATTTCCGTACACGCTTAGCGAATCTCAGTTCACGCTTAGCGAATCTCCGTACACGCTTAGCGAATCTAGGTACACACTTAGAGAATCTCCGTACAAGCTTAGCGAATCTCTGTACACGCTTAGGGAATCTCCGAAAACGCGTAGCGAATATCCATACACGCTTATCGAATCTCCGTACGCGCTTAGCGAATCTCCGTACACGCTTAGCGATTTTATGTACACGCTTAGCGAATCTCCGTACACGCTTAGCGAACCTCCGTATCCGGTTACCGAATCTCTGTACGCCTTTAGCGAATCTCCATACGCGCTTAGCGAATCTCCGTACGCGCTTACCGAATTTGCGACCGCGCTTATTGAATCTGCGTACACGCGTAGCAAATCTGCGTAAACGCGTAACGAATCTCCGTACACGCTTAGTGAATCTCCATACACACTTAGCGAATCTCCGTACAGACTTAGCGTTTCTCCGTACACGCTTAGTGAATCTCCGTACACGCTTAGCTTATCTCCGTACACGCTTAGCGAACCTCCGTACCCGGTTACTGTATCTCCGTACGCCTTTAGCGAATTTCCGTACGTGCTTAGCGAATCTCCGTACCCGCTTAGCGAATCTCCGTACCCGCTTAGCGAATCTCTGTAAACAAGTAGCGAATCTCCGTACACGCTTAGCGAATCTCCGTGCACGCTTACCCAATTTCCGTACACGCTTATCCAATCTCAGTACACGCTTAGCGAATCTCCGTACACGCTTAGCGAATCTCCGTACACGCTTATCGAATCTCCGTACATGCTTAGCGAATCTCCGTACACACTTAGTGAATCTCCGTACACCTTTAGTGAATCTCCGTACAGACTTAGCGTTTCTCCATACACGCTTAGCGAATCTCCATAAACAACTAGCGAATCTCCGTACACGCTTAGCGAATCTCCATACACGCTTACCCAATTTCCGTACATGCTTTCCCAATCTCCTTACAGGCTTAGCGAATCTCCGTACACGCTTAGCGAATCTCAGTACAAGCTTAGCGAATCTCCGTACACGCTTAGCGAATCTCCGTACACGCTTATCGAATCACCGTACAAGCTTAGCGAATCTCCGTATACACTTAGTGAATCTCCGTACATGCTTAGCGAATCTCCATACACGCTTACCCAATTTCCGTACACGCTTTCCCAATCTCCGTACACGCTTAGCGAATCTCCGTACACGCTTAGCGAATCTCCGTTCACGCTTAGCGAATCTCCGTACACGCTTAGCAAATCTCCGTACATGCTTAGCGAACCTCAGTACCCGGTTACCGTATCTCCATATGCCTTTAACGAATCTCCGTACGCGCTTAGCGAATCTCCGTACCCGCTTAGCGAAACTCTGTAAACACGTAGCGAATCTCCGTACACGCTTAGCGAATCTCCGTACACGCTTAGCGAATCTACGTAACCGCTTAGCGAATCTCCGTAAGGGCTTTGCAAATTTCCGTACATGCTTAGCGAATCTCCGTACGCATTTAGCGAATCTGCGTACAAGCGTAGCGAATATACGTACACGCTTAGCGAATTGCCGTATACGCTTAGCGAATATCCGTACACGCTTTGTAAATCTCCGTAAACGCGTAGCGAATCTCCGAACACGCTAAGCGAATCTCCGTACACGCTTTGCGAATCTACGTACACGCTTAGTGAATCTACGTAAACGCTTAGCGAATCTCCGTACACGCTTAGTGAATCTCCGTACACGCTTACCGAATCTCCGTACACGCTTACCGAATATCTGTACACGCTTAGCGAATCTCCGGACACGCATAGCAAATCTCCATAAACGCGTAGCGAATCTCCGTACACGCTTAGCGATTTTATGTACACGCTTAGCGATTCTACGTACACGCATAGCAAATCTCCGTACACGCTTAGCGAACCTCCGTACACGCTTAGCGAACCTCTGTACCCGGTTGCCGAATCTCCGTATGCCTTTAGAGAATATCCGTACGCGCTTAGCGAATCTCCGCAGGCGATTACCGAATCTCGTACGCGCTTAGCGAATCTGCGTACAAGCGTATCGAATCTGCGTACACACGTAGCGAATCTCCGTACACGCTTAGGGAATCTCCGTACGTGCTTAGCGAATCTCCGTAAACGCTTAGCGAATCTCCGTACACGCTTAGCGAATCTCCGTACACGCTTAGCGAATCTCCGTACACGCTTAGCGAATTTCCGTACACGCATAGCGATTCTACGTACACGCATAGTGATTCTACGTACACGATAAGCGATTCTACGTACACGCTTAGCGAATCTCCGTACATGCTTAGCGAACCTTCGTACCCGGTTACCGAATCTCCGTACGCCTTTAGCGAATCTCCGTACGCGCTTAGCGAATCTCCATAAACACGTAGCGAATCTCCGTACACGCTTAGCGCATCTCCGTACACGCATAGCGAACCTCAGTACACGGTTACCGTATCTCAATACGCCTTTAGCGAATCTCCGTACACGCTTAGCGAAACTTTGTAAACACATAGCGAATCTCCGTACACGCTTAGCAAATCTACGTACATGCTTTGCGAATCTACGTACACGCTTAGCGAATCTCCGTACAGGCTTAGCGAATCTCCGTACACGCGTAGCGAATCTCCGTACACGCTTAGCGAACCTCCGTACCCGGTTACTGTATATCCGTACGCCATTAGCGAATTTCCGTACACGCTTAGCGAATCTCCGTACACGCTTAGCGAATCTCCGTAAACAAGTAGCGAATCTCCGTACACGCTTAGCGAATCTCCGTACATGCTTACCCAATATCCGTACACGCTTACCCAATGTCCGTACACGCTTAGCGAATCTCCGTACACGCTTAGCGAAACTCAGTACACGCTTAGAGAATCTCCGTACACGCTTAGCGAATCTCCATACAAGCTTAGCGAATCTCCGTACACACTTAGTGAATCTCCGTACACGCTTAGTGAATCTCCGTACACACTTTGCGAATCTCCGAACACGCTTAGCGTATCACCGTACACGCATAGCGATTCTACGTACACGCATAGCGATTCTACGTACACGCATAGCGATTCTACATACACGCTTAGCGAATCTCCGTACATGCTTAGCGAACCTTCGTACCCGGTTACCGAATCTCCGTACGCCTTTAGCGAAACTCCGTACGCGCTTAGCGAATCCCCATAAACACGTAGCGAATCTCCGTACACGCTTAGCGAATCTTCGTACACGCATGGCGAACCTCAGTACACGGTTACCATATCTCCGTACGCCTTTAGCGAATCTCCGTACGCGCTTAGCGAAACTTTGTAAACACATAGCGAATCTCCGTTCACGCTTAGCAAATCTACGTACATGCTTAGCGGATCTACGTACACGCTTAGCGAATCTCCGTACAGGCTTAGCGAATCTCCGTCCACGCTTAGCGAATCTCTGTACACGCTTAGCGAACCTCCGTACCCGGTTACTAAAGCTCCGTATGCCTTTAGCGAATTTCCGAACACGTTTAGCGAATCTCCGTACACGCTTAGCGAATCTCCGTAAACAAGTAGCGAATCTCCGAACACGCTTAGCGAATCTCCGTATATGCTTACCCAATTTCCGTACACGCTTACCCAATGTCCGTACACGCTTAGCGAATCTCCGTACACGCTTAGCGAAACTCAGTACACGCTTAGAGAATCTCCGTACACGCTTAGCGAATCTCCGTTCACGCTTAGCGAATCTCCATACAAGCTTAGCGAATCTCCGTACACACTTAGTGAATCTCCGTACACACCTAGATAATCTCCGTACACGCTTAGCAAATCTCCGTACACGCTTAGCAAATCACCGTACACGCTTAGCGAATCTCCGTACACACTTAGTGAACCTCAGTACCCGGTTACTGTATCTCCATACGCATTTAACGAATCTCCGTATGCGCTTAGCGAATCTCTGTAGCCGCTTATCGAATCTCTGTAAACACGTAGCGAATCTCCGTACACGCTTGGCGAATCTCCGTACACGCTTAGCGAATCTTTGTAACCGCTTAGCAAATCTCCGTACAGGCTTAGCAAATCTCCGTACACACTTAGCGAATCTCCGTACGCATTTAGCGAATCTGCGCACAAGCGTATCGAATCTGCGTACACGCGGAGCGAATCTCCATACACGCTTAGCGAATCTCCGTACACGCTTAGGGAATCTCCGTACACGCTTAGCGAATCTCCGTACACGCTTAGCGAATCTCCGTACGCGCTTAGCGAATCTCCATAAACACGTAGCGAATCTCCGTACACGCTTAGCGAATCTCCGTACACGCTTAGCCAATCTCCGAGAACACGTAGCGAATCTCCGTACACGCTTAGCAAATATCCGTACACACTTAGCGAATCTCCGTACACGCTTACCCAATTTCCGTACACGCTTACCCAATCTCCGTACACGCTTAGCGAATCTCTGTACACGTTTAGCGAATGTCAGTACACGCTAAGCGAATCTCCGTACACGCTTAGCGAATCTCCGTACGCATTTAGGGAATCTGCGTACAAGCGTAGCGAATCTGCTTACACGCTTAGGGAATCTCCGCACACGCTTATTAAATCTCCGTAAACGCGTAGCGAATCTCCGTACACGCTTACCGAATCTCCGTACACGCTTACCGAATATCCGTACACGCTTAGCGAATCTCCATACACGCTTAGCGAATCTCCGTACACGCGTAGCGAGTCTCCGTACTCGCTTAGCGATTCTACGTACACGCTTAGCGATTCTACGTACATGCTTAGCGAATCTCCGTACACGCTTAGCGAACTTCCGTACATGCTTAGGGAACCTCTGTACCCGGTTACCGAATCTCCGTACGCCTTTAGCCAATCTCCGTACGCGCTTAGCGAATCTCCGTACGCGCTTAGCGAATCTCTGGACACTCTTAGCGAATCTCCGTACACGCTTAATGAATATCCGTAAACGCTTAGCGAATCTCCATACACGCTTAGCGTTTCTCCGTACACGCTTAGCGAATCTCCGTACACACTTAGCGAATCTCCGTACACGCTTAGCGAATCTCTGTACACGCTTAGCGAATCTCCGTACACGTTTAGCGAACCTCCGTACCCGGTTACCGAATCTCCGTACGCCTTTAGCGAATCTCCGTACACGCCTAGCGAATCTCCGTACGCGCTTACCGAATCTCCGTACACGCTTACCGAATCTCAGTACTCACTTTGCGAATCTCCGTAAACGCTTATAGAATCTCTGTACACGTTTAGCGAATTTTCGTACACGCTTAGCAAATCTTTGTACACGCTTAGCGAATCTCCGTACGCCTTTAGCGAATCTCCGTACACGCTTAGCGAATCTCCATACACACTTAGCGAATCTTCGTACATGCTTAGCGAACCTCCGTTCCCGGTTACCGTATCTCCGTACGCCTTTAGCGAATCCGGTACGCGCTTAGCGAATCTCCGTACGCGCTTACCGAGTCTCCGTACGCATTTAGCGAATCTTCGTACACGCGTAGCGAATCTGCGTACATGTGTAGCGAATCTCGGTATACGCTTAGTGAATCTCCGTACACGCTTAGCGAATCACCATACACGCTTAGCGAATCTCCGTACGCCTTTATCGAATTTCCGTACGCGCTTAGCGAAACTCCGTACACGCTTAGCGAATCTCCGTAAACGCGTAGCGAATCTCCGTGCACGATTAGCGAATATCCGTACACGCTTAGCAAATCTACGTAACCGCTTTGTGAATCTCCGTACACGCATAGCAAATCTCCGAAAACACGTAGCGAATCTCCGTACACACTTAGCGAATCTCCATACACACTTAGCGAATCTGCGTACACGCGTTGTGAATCTGGGTACACGCGTAGCGAATCTCCGTACACGCTTAGCGAATCTCCGTACACGCTTAGCGAACCTCCGTACACACTTAGCGAATCTCCGTATACGCTTAGTGAATCTCCGTACACGCTTAGCGAATCTCCGTACACGCTTAGCGTATCTCCGTACACGCTTAGCGAACCTCCGTACACGCTTATCGTATCTCCGTACACGCTTAGCGAATCTCCGTACACGCTTAGCGAAACTCCGTACACGCTTACCGAATCTCCGTACACTCTTAGCGAATCTCCGTACACTCTTAGCTAAACTCCGTACACGCTTAGCGATTCTCCGTTCACGATTAGCGACTCTACGTACACGCTTAGCGAATCTCCATAGAGACTTAACGTTTCTCCGTACACGCTTCGCGAATATCCGTACACGCTTAGCGAATCTCCGTACACGCTTAGCGAACCTCATTACCCGGTTACTGTATCTCCAAACGCCTTTAGCGAATTTCGGTACACGCTTAGCGAATGTCCGTACACGCTTAGCCAATCTCCGAGAACACGTAGCGAATCTCCGTACACGCTTAGCGAATATCCGTACACACTTAGCGAATCTCCGTACACGCTTACCCAATTTCCGTACACGCTTACCCAATCTCCGTACACCCTTAGCGAATCTCTGTACACGTTTAGCGAATGTCAGTACACGCTAAGCGAATCTCCGTACACGCTTAGCGAATCTCCGTACACGCTTAGCGATTCTCCATACAAGCTTAGCGAATTTCTGTACACACTTAGTGAATCTCCGTACACGCTTAGTGAATCTCCGTACACGCTTAGCGAATCTCCGTACACGCTTAGCGAATCTCCTTACACGCTTAGCGAATCTCCGTACACGCTTAGCGAACCTCAGTACCCGGTTACCGTATCTCCATACGACTTTAGCGAATCTGCGTATGCGTTTAGCGAATCTCCGTACTTGCTTAGCGAATCTCTTTAAACACGTAGAGAATCTCCGTACACGCATAGCGAATCTCCGTACGCATTTAGGGAATCTGCGTACAAGCGTAGCGAATCTGCTTACACGCTTAGCGAATTTCTGTATACGCTTAGGGAATCTCCGCACACGCTTATTAAATCTCCGTAAACGCGTATCGAATCTCCGTACACGCTTACCGAATCTCCGTTTACGCTTACCGAATATCCGTACACGCTTATAGAATCTCCATACACGCTTAGCGAATCTCCGTACACGCGTAGCGAGTCTCCGTACTCGCTTAGCGATTCTACGTACACGCTTAGCGATTCTACGTACATGCTTAGCGAATCTCCGTACACGCTTAGCGAACTTCCGTACATGCTTAGCGAACCTCTGTACCCGGTTACCGAATCTCCGTACGCCTTTAGCCAATCTCCGTACGCGCTTAGCGAATCTCCGTATGCGCTTAAAGAATCTCCGTACGCGCTTAGCAATCTGCGTACACGCGTAGCGAATCTGCAAACACAAGTAGCGAATCTCCGTACTCGCTTAGGGAATCTCCGTACACGCTTAGCGAATCTCTGGACACTCTTAGCGAATCTCCGTACACGCTTAATGAATATCCGTAAACGCTTAGCGAATCTCCGTACACGCTTACCGTTTCTCCGTACACGCTTAGCGAATCTCCGTACACACTTAGCGAATCTCCGTACACGCTTAGCGAATCTCTGTACAGGCTTAGCGAATCTCCGTACACGTTTAGCGAACCTCCGTACCCGGTTACCGAATCTCCGTACGCCTTTAGCGAATCTCCGTACACGCCTAGCGAATCTCCGTACGCGCTTACCGAATCTCCGTACACGCTTACCGAATCTCAGTACTCAGTTTGCGAATCTCCGTACACGCTTATAGAATCTCTGTACACGTTTAGCGAATTTTCGTACACGCTTAGCGAATCTTTGTACACGCTTAGCGAATCTCCGTACGCCTTTAGCGAATCTCCGTACACGCTTAGCGAATCTCCATACACGATTTGCGACTCTACGTACACGCAAAGCGATTCTACGTACACGCTTAGCGAATCTCCATACACGCTTAGCGAATCTCCGTACACGCTTACCCAATTTCCGTACACGCTTACCCAATCTCCGTACACGCTTAGAGAATCTCCGTACACGCTTAGCGAATCTCAGTACACGCTTAGCGAATCTCCGTACACGCTTAGCGAATCTCCGTACACGCTTAGCAAATCTCCGTACACGCTTAGCGAATCTCCGTACAAGCTTAGGGAATCTCCGTACACGGTTAGCGAATCTCTGTACAAGCTTAGGGAACCTCCGTACATGCTTAGCGGTTCTCCGTACACGCTTAGCGAATCTCCGTTCACACTTAGCGAATCTTCGTACATGCTTAGCGAACCTCCGTTCCCGGTTACCGTATCTCCGTACGCCTTTAGCGAATCCGGTACGCGCTTAGCGAATCTCCGTACGCGCTTACCGAGTCTCCGTACGCATTTAGCGAATCTTCGTACACGCGTAGCGAATCTGCGTACATGTGTAGCGAATCTCGGTATACGCTTAGTGAATCTCCGTACACGCTTAGCGAATCTCCATACACGCTTAGCGAATCTCCGTACACCTTTATCGAATCTCCGTACGCGCTTAGCGAAACTCCGTACACGCTTAGCGAATCTCCGTAAACGCGTAGCGAATCTCCGTGCATGATTAGCGAATATCCGTACACGCTTAGCAAATCTAAGTAACCGCTATGTGAATCTTCGTACACGCTTAGCAAATCTCCGAAAACACGTGGCGAATCTCCGTACACGCTTAGCGAACCTCCGTACGCCTTTATCAAATCTCCGTACGCGCGTAGCGAATTTCCGTTCACGCTTATCGAATCTCCGTAAACGCGTAGCGAATCTCCGTACACGCTTAGCGAATCTCTTTACACACTTAGCAAATCTCCGTACAAACTTAGCGAATCTCCCTACACACTTAGCGAATCTCCGTACACGCTTAGCGAATCTCCGTACACGCTTAGCAAATGTCCGTACGCCTTTATCGAATCTCTGTACGCGCTTAGTGAAACTCCGTACACGCTTAGCGAATCTCCGTAAACGCGTAGCGAATCTCCGTACACGCTTAGCGAATCTCCGTACACGCTTAGCAAATCTACGTAACCGCTTAGCGAATCTCCATACGCACTTATCAAATCTCCGTACACACTTAGCGAATCTGCGTACACGCGTTGTGAATCTGGGTACACGCGTAGCGAATCTCCGTACACGCTTAGCGAATCTCCGTACACGCTTAGCGAATCTCCGTACACACTTAGCCAATCTCCGTACACACTTAGCGATCCTCCGTACACACTTAGCGAATCTCCGTATACGCTTAGTGAATCTCCGTACACGCTTAGCGAAACTCCGTACACGCTTAGCGTATCTCCGTACACGCTTAGCGAACCTCCGTACACGCTTATCGTATCTCCGTACACGCTTAGCGAATCTCCGTACACGCTTAGCGAATCTATGTACAGGCTTAGTGAAACTCCGTACACGCTTAGCGAATCACCGTACACACTTAGCGAAACTCCGTACACGCTTAGCGAAACTCCGTACACGCTTAGCGAAACTCCGTACACGCTTACCGAATCTCCGTACACTCTTAACGAATCTCCGTACACTCTTAGCTAACCTCCGTACACGCTTAGCGATTCTCCGTTCACGATTAGCGACCCTACGTACACGCTTAGCGATCTACGTACACGCTTAGCGAATCTCCATACACGCTTAGCGAATCTCCGTACGCGCTTAGCGAATCTCCGTACACGCTACTCGAATTATCCGTATGCGCTTAGCGAATCTGTGTACACGCGTAGCGAATCTGTGTACACGCGTAGCGAATCTCCGTAAACACGTAGGGACTCTACGAACACGCTTAGCGAATCTCCGTACACGCTTAGCGAACCTCCATACCCGGTTACCGTATCTCTGTACGCCTTCAGCGAATCTCAGTACGCACTTATCGAATCTCCGTACACGCTGAGCGAATCTCCATAAACGCGTAGCGAATCTACGTAACCGCTTAGCGAATCTCCGTACGCCGTTACCAAATCTCCGTACGCACTTAGCGAATCTGTGTACACGCGTTGCGAATCTGCGTACACGCTTAGCGAATCTCCGTACACACTTAACGAATCTCCGTACACGCTTAGCGAATCTCCGTACACGCTTAGCGAATCTCCGTACACGCTTAGCGTATCTCCGTACACGCTTAGCGAATCTCCGTACACACTTAGCGAATCTCCGTACACACATAGGGAACCTCCGTACCCGGTTACCGTATCTCCGTATGCCTTTTGCGAATCTCCTTACACGCTTAGCGAATTTCCGTACTCGCTTAACGAATCTCCGTAAACACGTAGCGATTCTCTGTACACGCTTAGCGAATCTCCGTACACGCTTAGTGTATCTCCGTACACGCTTAGCGAATCTCCGTACACGCTTAGCGAATCTCCATACAGGCTTAGCGAATCTCCGTACAGGCTTAGCGAATCTCCGTACACGTTTAGCGAATCTCCGTACACGCTTAGCGAAACTCTGTACACGCTTAGCGAAACTCCGTACACGCTTAGCGAACCTCCGTACCCGGTTACTGTATCTCCGTACGCCTTTAGCGAATTTCGGTACGCGCTTAGCGAATCTACGAACACGCTTAGCCAATCTCCGTAAACACTTAGCGAATCTCCGTACACGCTTAGCGAATATCCGTACACGCTTAGCGAATCTCTGTACACGCTTACCCAATTTCCGTACACGCTTACCCAATCTCCGTACACGCTTAGCGAAACTCTGTACACGCTTAGCGAATCTCTGTACACACTTAGCGAATCTCCGTACACGCTTAGCGAATCTCCATACACCTTTAGCGATTCTCCATACAAGCCTAGCGAATCTCTGTACACACTTAGTGAATCTCCGTACACGCTTAGTGAATCTCCGTACACGCTTAGCAAATCTCCGTACACGCTTAGCGAATCTCTGAAAACGCGTAGTGAATCTACGTACACGCTTAGCGATTCTACGTACACAGTTAACGATTCTCCGTACACGCTTAGCGAATCTCCGTACACGCTTAGCGAATCTCCGTACACGCATAGCGAATCTCCGTACACGCTTAGCGAATCTCCGTACACGCTTATCGAATCTCCGTACAAGCTTAGTGAATCTCCATACACACTTAGTGAACTCCGTACACCTTTAGTGAATCTCCGTAAACGCTTAGCGAATCTCCGTACACGCTTAGCGAATCTCCGTACACGCTTAGCGAATCTCCGTACACGCTTAGCGAATCTCCGTACATGCTTAGCGAACATCAGTACCCGGTTACCGTATCTCCATACGCCTTTAACGAATCTCCGTACTCGCTTAGCGAATCTCCGTACCCGCTTAGCGAATATCTGTAAACACGTAGCGAATCTCCGTACACGCTTAGGGAATCTCCGTACACGCTTAGCGAATCTCCGAACACGCTTAGCGAATCTCCGTACACGCTTATTAAATCTCCGTACACGCTTAGCGAATCTCCGTACACGCTTAGCGAATCTCCGTACACACTTAGCAAATCTCCGTACACGGTTAGCAAAGCTCCGTACACGCTTAGGGAATCTCCGTACGCGCTTATCGAATCGCCGAACGCGCTTACCGAATCTCCGTACGCATTTAGCGAATTTGCGTACAAGTGTAGCGAATCTGCGTACACGCGTAACTAATCTCCGTACACGCATAGCGATTTTCCGTACACGCTTAACGAATCTCCGTACACGCTTAGCAAATCTCCGTACACGCTTAGCGAATCTACGTAATCGCGAAGCGAATCTCCGTACACGCTTAGCGAGCCTCCGTATCCGGTTACCGTATCTCTGTACGCCTTCAGCGAATCACCGTACGTTTTTAGCGAATCTCCATACGCATTTAACGAATCTCCGTACAGGCTTAGCGAATCTCCGTACGCGCTTAGTGAATCTCCGTACACGCTTAGCGAATCTTCGGACACGCTTAACGAATCTCCGTACACGCTTAGCGAATCTCCGTACAAACGCTTAGCGAATCTCCGTAAACGCTTATCGAATCTCCGTACACGCCTAGCGAATCTCCGTACACGCTTAGCGAATCTCCGTACACGCTTAGCGAATCTCTGTACACGCTTAGCGAATCTCCGTACGCGCTTACCCAATCTCCTTACATGCTTACCGAATCTCAGTACACACTTTGCGAATCTCTGTACGTGCTTAGAGAATCTAAGTACACGCCTAGCGAATCTCCGTACACGCTTAGCGAATCTCCGTACATGCTGAGCGAATCTCCGTACACGCTTAGCGAATCTCCGTACAAGCTTAGCGAATCTCTGTACACGCTTAGCGAATCTCTGTACACGCTTAGCGAATCTCAGTACACGCTTTCGATTTTACGTACACGCTTAGCGATTCTCCGTACACGCTTAGCGAATCTCCGTACACGCTTAGCAAATCACCATACACGCATAGCGAATCTCTGTACATGCTTAGCGAATCTCCGTACACGCTTAGCGAATACCCGTAAACGCGTAGCGGATCACCGTACACGCTTAGCGAATCTCCGTACACGCTTAGCGATTCTACGTACACGCTTAGTGATTCTATGTACACGCTTTGCGAATCTCCGTACACGCTTAGCGAGCCTCTGTATCCGGTTACCGAATCTCCGTACGCCTTTAGCGAATATCTGAACGCGCTTAGCGAATCTCCGTTCACGCTTAGCGAACCTCCATACCCGGTTACTGTATCTCTGTACGCCTTTAGCGAATTTCGGTACGCGCTTAGCGAATCTCCGAACACGCTTAGCCAATCTCCGTAAACACTTAGCGAATCTCCGTACACGCTTAGCGAATATCCGTACACGCTTAGCGAATCTCCGTACACGCTTACCCAATTTCCGTACACGCTTACCCAATCTCCGTACACGCTTAGCGAATCTCTGTACACGCTTAGCGATTCTCAGTACACGCTTAGCGAATCTCCGTACACGCTTAGCGAATCTCCGTACACGCTTAGCGATTCTCCATACAAGCTTAGCGAATCTCTGTACACACTTAGTGAATCTCCGTACACGCTTAGTGACTCTCCGTACACGCTTAGCGAATCTCCGTACACGCTTATCGAATCTCCGTACAAGCTTAGCGAATCTCCGTACACACTTAGTGAATTCCGTACACCTTTAGTGAATCTCCGTAAACGCTTAGCGAATCTCCGTACACGCTTAGCGAATCTCCGTACACGCTTAGCGAATCTCCGTACACGCTTAGCGAATCTCCGTACACGCTTAGCGAATCTCCGTACATGCTTAGCGAACATCAGTACCCGGTTACCGTATCTCCATACGCCTTTAACGAATCTCCGTACTCGCTTAGTGAATCTCCGTACCCGCTTAGCGAATATCTGTAAACACGTAGCGAATCTCCGTACACGCTTAGCGAATCTCCGAACACGCTTAGCGAATCTCCGTACACGCTTATTGAATCTCCGTACACGCTTAGCGAATCTCCGTACACGCTTAGCGAATCTCCGTACACACTTAGCAAATCTCCGTACACGCTTAGCAAAGCTCCGTACACGCTTAGGGAATCTCCGTACGCGCTTATCGAATCGCCGAACGCGCTTACCGAATCTCCGTACGCATTTAGCGAATCTGCGTACAAGTGTAGCGAATCTGCGTACACGCGTAACGAATCTCCGTACACGCATAGCGATTTTCCGTACACGCTTAACGAATCTCCGTACACGCTTAGCAAATCTCCGTACACGCTTAGCGAATCTCCGTAAACGCGAAGCGAATCTCCGTACACGCTTAGCGAGCCTCCGTATCCGGTTACCGTATCTCCGTACGCCTTCAGCGAATCACCGTACGCCTTTAGCGAATTTCCATACGCATTTAACGAATCTCCGTATAGGCTTAGCGAATCTCCGTACGCGCTTAGTGAATCTCCGTACACGCTTAGCGAATCTTCGGACACGCTTAGCGAATCTCCGTACACGCTTAGTGAATCTCCGTACAAACGCTTAGCGAATCTCCGTAAACGCTTATCGAATCTCCGTACACGCCTAGCGAATCTCCGTACACGCTTAGCGAATCTCCGTACACGCTTAGCGAATCTCCGTACACGCTTAGCGAATCTCTGTACACGCTTAGCGAATCTCCGTACGCGCTTACCGAATCTCCTTACATGCTTACCGAATCTCAGTACACACTTTGCGAATCTCTGTACATGCTTAGAGAATCTAAGTACACGTTTAGCGAATCTCCGTACACGCTTAGCGAATCTCCGTACATGCTGAGCGAATCTCCGTACACGCTTAGCGAATCTCCGTACACGCTTAGCGAATCTCTGTACACGCTTAGCGAATCTCGGTACACGCTTACCGAATCTTCGTACACTCTTAGCGAATCTCCGTACACTCTTAAGGAAACTCTGTACACGCTTAGCGAATCTCCGTACACGATTATCGATTCTCGGTACACGCTTAGCGAATCTCTGTACACGCTTAGCGAATCTCTGTACACGCTTAGCGAATCTCCGTACACGCTTAACGAATCTCCGAAAACGCATAGCGAATCTACGTACACGCTTAGCGAATCTCTGTACACGCTTAGCGAATCTCCGTACACGCTTTCGATTCTACGTACATGCTTAGCGATTCTCCGTACACGCTTAGCGAATCTCCGTACACGCTTAGCGAATCTCCATACACGCATAGCGAATCTCTGTACACGCTTAGCGAATCTCCGTACACGCTTAGCGAATAACCGTAAACGCGTAGCGGATCACCGTACACGTTTCGCGAATCTCCGTACACGCTTAGCGATTCTACGTACACGCTTAGTGATTCTATGTACACGCTTTGGGAATCTCCGTACACGCTTAGCGAGCCTCTGTATCCGGTTACCGAATCTCCGTACGCCTTTAGCGAATCTCCGAACGCGCTTAGCGAAACTCCGTACGCGCTTACCGAATCTGCGACCGCGCTTAGCGAATCTGCGTACACGCGTAGCGATTCTGCGTACACGCGTAGCGAATCTCCGTACACACTTAGCGAATCTCCGTACACACTTAGTGAATCTCCGTACACACTTAGCGAATCTCCGTACACGCTTAGCGAATCTCCATACAGACTTAGCGTTTCTCCGTACACGCTTAGCGAATCTCCGTACACGCTTAGCGAATCTACGTAACCGTTTAGCGAATCTCCGTACAGGCTTACCGAATCTCCGTACACGCTTATAGAATCTCCGTACACGTTTAGCGAATTTCCGTACACGCTTAGCGAATCTTTGTACACGCTTAGCGAATCTCCGTACACACTTAGCGAATCTCCGTACACGCTTAGCGAATCTCTGTACACGCTTAGCGAATCTATGTACACACTTAGCGAATCTCCGAAAACGCGTAGCGAATCTACTTACACGCTTAGCGAATCTCCGTACACGCTTAGCGTATCTCCTTACACGCTTAGCGATTCTATGAACACGCTTAGCGATTCTCCGTACACGCTTAGCGAATCTCCGTACACGCTTAGCGAATCTCCGTACACGCATAGCGAATCTCCGTACACGCTTAGCGAATGTCCGTACACGCTTAGCGTATCCACGTAAACGCGTAACGGATCACCGTACACGCTTAGCGAATCTCCGTACACGCTTAGCGATTCTACGTACACGCTTAGCGATTCTATTTACACGCTTTGTAATCTCTGTACACGCTTAGCGAACCTCTGTATCCGGTTACCAAATCTCCGTACGCCTTTAGCGAATCTCCGTACACGCTTAGCGAATCTCCGTACGCGCTTACCGAATATGCGACCGCGCTTAGCGAATCTGCGTACACTCGTAGCGAATCTGCGTACACGCGTAGCGAATCTCCGTACACGCTGAGCGAATCTCTGGTCACACTTAGTGAATCTCCGTACACGCTTAGCGAATCTAAGTACACGCATAGCGAATCTCCATACAGACTTAGCGTTTCTCCGTACACGCTTAGCGAATCTCCGTACACGCTTAGCGAATCCCCGTAAACGCGTAGCGGATCACCTTACACGCTTAGCAAATCTCCGTACACGCTTAGCGATTCTACGTACACGCTTAGCGATTCTATGTACACGCTTTGCGAATCTCCGTACACGCTTAGCGAACCTCTGTATCTGGTTACCGAATCTCCGTACGCCTTTAGCGAATCTCCGTACGTGCTTAGCGAATAACCGTACGCGCTTACCGAATCTGCGACCGCGCTTAGCGAATCTGCGTACACGCGTAGCGAATCTGCGTACACGCGTAGCGAATCTCCGTACACACTTAGCGAATCTCCATACAGACTTAGTGTTTCTCCGTACACGCTTAGCGAATATCCGTACACGCTTAGCGAATCTCCATACACGCTTAGCGAACCTCCGTACCCGGTTACTGTATCTCCGTACGCCCTTAGCGAATTTCGGTACGCGCTTAGCGAATCTACGAACACGCTTAGCCAATCTCCGTAAACACTTAGCGAATCTCCGTACACGCTTAGCGAATATCCGTACACGCTTAGCGAATCTCTGTGCACGCTTACCCAATTTCCGTACACGCTTACCCAATCTCCGTACACGCTTAGCGAAACTCTGTACACGCTTAGCGAATCTCTGTACACACTTAGCGAATCTCCGTACACGCTTAGGGAATCTCCATACACCTTTAGCGATTCTCCATACAAGCCTAGCGAATCTCTGTACACACTTAGTGAATCTCCGTACACGCTTAGTGAATCTCCGTACACGCTTAGCAAATCTCCGTACACGCTTAGCGAATCTCCGTACACGCTTAGCGAATCTCCGTACCCGCTTAACGAATCTCTTTAAACACGTAGCGAATCTCCGTACACGCTTAGCGAATCTCCGTACACGCTTAGCGAATCTACGTAACCGTTTAGCGAATCTCCGTACAGGCTTACCGAATCTCCGTACACGCTTATAGAATCTCCGTACACGTTTAGCGAATTTCCGTACACAATTAGGGAATCTTTGTACACGCTTAGCGAATCTCCGTACACACTTAGCGAATCTCTGTACACGCTTAGCGAATCTCTGTACACGCTTAGCGAATCTCCGTACACGCTTAGCGAATCTCTGAAAACGCGTAGTGAATCTACGTACACGCTTAGCGATTCTACGTACACAGTTAACGATTCTCCGTACACGCTTAGCGAATCTCCGTACACGCTTAGCGAATCTCCGTACACGCATGGCGAATCTCCGTACACGCTTAGCGAATCTCCGTACACGCTTATCGAATCTCCGTACAAGCTTAGTGAATATCCATACACACTTAGTGAACTCCGTACACCTTTAGTGAATCTCCGTAAACGCTTAGCGAATCTCCGTACACGCTTAGCGAATCTCCGTACACGCTTAGCGAATCTCCGTACACGCTTAGCGAATCTCCGTACATGCTTAGCGAACATCAGTACCCGGTTACCGTATCTCCATACGCCTTTAACGAATCTCCGTACTCGCTTAGCGAATCTCCGTACCCGCTTAGCGAATATCTGTAAACACGTAGCGAATCTCCGTACACGCTTAGGGAATCTCCGTACACGCTTAGCGAATCTCCGAACACGCTTAGCGAATCTCCGTACACGCTTATTAAATCTCCGTACACGCTTAGCTAATCTCCGTACACGCTTAGCGAATCTCCGTACACACTTAGCAAATCTCCGTACACGCTTAGCAAAGCTCCGTACACGCTTAGGGAATCTCCGTACGCGCTTATCGAATCGCCGAACGCGCTTACCGAATCTCCGTACGCATTTAGCGAATTTGCGTACAAGTGTAGCGAATCTGCGTACACGCGTAACTAATCTCCGTACACGCATAGCGATTTTCCGTACACGCTTAACGAATCTCCGTACACGCTTAGCAAATCTCCGTACACGCTTAGCGAATCTCCGTAATCGCGAAGCGAATCTCCGTACACGCTTAGCGAGCCTCCGTATCCGGTTACCGTATCTCTGTACGCCTTCAGCGAATCACCGTACGCTTTTAGCGAATCTCCATACGCATTTAACGAATCTCCGTACAGGCTTAGCGAATCTCCGTACGCGCTTAGTGAATCTCCGTACACGCTTAGTGAATCTTCGGACACGCTTAACGAATCTCCGTACACGCTTAGCGAATCTCCGTACAAACGCTTAGCGAATCTCCGTAAACGCTTATCGAATCTCCGTACACGCCTAGCGAATCTCCGTACAAGCTTAGCGAATCTCCGTACACGCTTAGCGAATCTCTGTACACGCTTAGCGAATCTCCGTACGCGCTTACCGAATCTCCTTACATGCTTACCGAATCTCAGTACACACTTTGCGAATCTCTGTACATGCTTAGAGAATCTAAGTACACGATTAGCGAATCTCCGTACACGCTTAGCGAATCTCCGTACATGCTGAGCGAATCTCCGTACACGCTTAGCGAATCTCCGTACAAGCTTAGCGAATCTCTGTACACGCTTAGCGAATCTCGGTACACGCTTACCGAATCTTCGTACACTCTTAGCGAATCTCCGTACACTCTTAAGGAAACTCTGTACACGCTTAGCGAATCTCCGTATACGATTATCGATTCTCGGTACACGCTTAGCGAATCTCTGTACACGCTTAGCGAATCTCTGTACACGCTTAGCGAATCTCCGTACAGCCTTAACGAATCTCCGAAAACGCATAGCGAATCTACGTACACGCTTAGCGAATCTCTGTACACGCTTAGCGAATCTCGGTACACGCTTTCGATTTTACGTACACGCTTAGCGATTCTCCGTACACGCTTAGCGAATCTCCATACACGCTTAGCGAATCACCATACACGCATAGCGAATCTCTGTACACGCTTAGCGAATCTCCGTACACGCTTAGCGAATACCCGTAAACGCGTAGCGGATCACCGTACACGCTTAGCGAATCTCCGTACACGCTTAGCGATTCTACGTACACGCTTAGTGATTCTATGTACACGCTTTGCGAATCTCCGTACACGCTTAGCGAGCCTCTGTATCCGGTTACCGAATCTCCGTACGCCTTTAGCGAATATCTGAACGCGCTTAGCGAAACTCCGTACGCGCTTACCGAATCTGCGACCGCGCTTAGCGAATCTGCGTACACGCGTAGCGAATCTGCGTACACGCGTAGCGAATCTCCGTACACACTTAGCGAATCTCCGTACACACTTAGTGAATCTCCGTACACGCTTAGCAAATCTCCGTACACGCTTAGCGAATCTCCATACAGACTTAGCGTTTCTCCGTACACGCTTAGCGAATATCCGTACACGCTTAGCGAATCTCCGTTCACGCTTAGCGAACCTCCATACCCGGTTACTGTATCTCTGTACGCCTTTAGCGAATTTCGGTACGCGCTTAGCGAATCTCCGAACACGCTTAGCCAATCTCCGTAAACACTTAGCGAATCTCCGTACACGCTTAGCGAATATCCGTACACGCTTAGCGAATCTCCGTACATGCTTACCCAATTTCCGTACACGCTTACCCAATCTCCGTACACGCTTAGCGAATCTCTGTACACGCTTAGCGATTCTCAGTACACGCTTAGCGAATCTCCGTACACGCTTAGCGAATCTCCGTACACGCTTAGCGATTCTCCATACAAGCTTAGCGAATCTCTGTACACACTTAGTGAATCTCCGTACACGCTTAGTGACTCTCCGTACACGCTTAGCGAATCTCCGTACACGCTTATCGAATCTCCGTACAAGCTTAGCGAATCTCCGTACACACTTAGTGAACTCCGTACACCTTTAGTGAATCTCCGTAAACGCTTAGCGAATCTCCGTACACGCTTAGCGAATCTCCGTACACGCTTGGCGAATCTCCGTACACGCTTAGCGAATCTCCGTACACGCTTAGCGAATCTCCGTACATGCTTAGCGAACATCAGTACCCGGTTACCGTATCTCCATACGCCTTTAACGAATCTCAGTACTCGCTTAGTGAATCTCCGTACCCGCTTAGCGAATATCTGTAAACACGTAGCGAATCTCCGTACACGCTTAGCGAATCTCCGAACACGCTTAGCGAATCTCCGTACACGCTTATTGAATCTCCGTACACGCTTAGCGAATCTCCGTACACGCTTAGCGAATCTCCGTACACACTTAGCAAATCTCCGTACACGCTTAGCAAAGCTCCGTACACGCTTAGGGAATCTCCGTACGCGCTTATCGAATCGCCGAACGCGCTTACCGAATCTCTGTACGCATTTAGCGAATCTGCGTACAAGTGTAGCGAATCTGCGTACACGCGTAACGAATCTCCGTACACGCATAGCGATTTTCCGTACACGCTTAACGAATCTCCGTACACGCTTAGCAAATCTCCGTACACGCTTAGCAAATCTCCGTAAACGCGAAGCCAATCTCCGTACACGCTTAGCGAGCCTCCGTATCCGGTTACCGTATCTCCGTACGCCTTCAGCGAATCACCGTACGCCTTTAGCGAATTTCCATACGCATTTAACGAATCTCCGTACAGGCTTAGCGAATCTCCGTACGCGCTTAGTGAATCTCCGTACACGCTTAGCGAATCTTCGGACACGCTTAGCGAATCTCCGTACACGCTTAGCGAATCTCCGTACAAACGCTTAGCGAATCTCCGTAAACGCTTATCGAATCTCCGTACACGCCTAGCGAATCTCCGTACACGCTTAGCGAATCTCCGTACACGCTTAGCGAATCTCCGTACACGCTTAGCGAATCTCTGTACACGCTTAGCGAATCTCCGTACGTGCTTACCGAATCTCCTTACATGCTTACCGAATCTCAGTACACACTTTGCGAATCTCTGTACATGCTTAGAGAATCTAAGTACACGTTTAGCGAATCTCCGTACACGCTTAGCGAATCTCCGTACATGCTGAGCGAATCTCCGTACACGCTTAGCGAATCTCCGTACACGCTTAGCGAATCTCTGTACACGCTTAGCGAATCTCGGTACACGCTTACCGAATCTTCGTACACTCTTAGCGAATCTCCGTACACTCTTAAGGAAACTCTGTACACGCTTAGCGAATCTCCGTACACGATTATCGATTCTCGGTACACGCTTAGCGAATCTCTGTACACGCTTAGCGAATCTCTGTACACGCTTAGCGAATCTCCGTACACGCTTAACGAATCTCCGAAAACGCATAGCGAATCTACGTACACGCTTAGCGATTCTACGTACACGCTTAGTGATTCTATGTACACGCTTTGCGAATCTCCGTACACGCTTAGCGAGCCTCTGTATCCGGTTACCGAATCTCCGTACGCCTTTAGCGAATCTCCGAACGCGCATAGTGAAACTCCGTACGCGCTTACCGAATCTGCGACCGCGCTTAGCGAATCTGCGTACACGCATAGCGAATCTGCGTACACGCGTAGCGAATCTCCGTACACACTTAGCGAATCTCCGTACACACTTAGTGAATCTCCGTACACACTTAGCGAATCTCCGTACACGCTTAGCGAATCTCCATACAGACTTAGCGTTTCTCCGTACACGCTTAGCGAATCTCCGTACACGCTTAGCGAATCTACGTAACCGTTTAGCGAATCTCCGTACAGGCTTACCGAATCTCCGTACACGCTTATAGAATCTCCGTACACGTTTAGCGAATTTCCGTACACGCTTAGCGAATCTTTGTACACGCTTAGCGAATCTCCGTACACACTTAGCGAATCTCCGTACACGCTTAGCGAATCTCTGTACACGCTTAGCGAATCTATGTACACACTTAGCGAATCTCCGAAAACGCGTAGCGAATCTACTTACACGCTTAGCGAATCTCCGTACACGCTTAGCGTATCTCCTTACACGCTTAGCGATTCTACGTACACGCTTAGCGATTCTCCGTACACGCTTAGCGAATCTCCGTACACGCTTAGCGAATCTCCGTACACGCATAGCGAATCTCCGTACACGCTTAGCGAATCTCCGTACATGCTGAGCGAATCTCCGTACACGCTTAGCGAATCTCCGTACACGCTTAGCGAATCTCTGTACACGCTTAGCGAATCTCGGTACACGCTTACCGAATCTTCGTACACTCTTAGCGAATCTCCGTACACTCTTAAGGAAACTCTGTACACGCTTAGCGAATCTCCGTACACGATTATCGATTCTCGGTACACGCTTAGCGAATCTCTGTACACGCTTAGCGAATCTCTGTACACGCTTAGCGAATCTCCGTACACGCTTAACGAATCTCCGAAAACGCATAGCGAATCTACGTACACGCTTAGCGAATCACTGTACACGCTTAGCGAATCTCCGTACACGCTTTCGATTCTACGTACATGCTTAGCGATTCTCCGTACACGCTTAGCAAATCTCCGTACACGCTTAGCGAATCTCCATACACGCATAGCGAATCTCCGTACACGCTTCGCGAATACCCGTAAACGCGTAGCAGATCACCGTACACGTTTCGCGAATCTCCGTACACGCTTAGCGATTCTACGTACACGCTTAGTGATTCTATGTACACGCTTTGCGAATCTCCGTACACGCTTAGCGAGCCTCTGTATCCGGTTACCGAATCTCCGTATGCCTTTAGCGAATCTCCGAACGCGCTTAGCGAAACTCCGTACGCGCTTACCGAATCTGCGACCGCGCTTAGCGAATCTGCGTACACGCATAGCGAATCTGCGTACACGTGTTGCGAATCTCCGTACACACTTAGCGAATCTCCGTACACACTTAGTGAATCTCCGTACACACTTAGCGAATCTCCGTACACGCTTAGCGAATCTCCATACAGACTTAGCGTTTCTCCGTACACGCTTAGCGAATCTCCGTACACGCTTAGCGAATCTACGTAACCGTTTAGCGAATCTCCGTACAGGCTTACCGAATCTCCGTACACGCTTATAGAATCTCCGTACACGTTTAGCGAATTTCCGTACACGCTTAGCGAATCTTTGTACACGCTTAGCGAATCTCCGTACACACTTAGCGAATCTCCGTACACGCTTAGCGAATCTCTGTACACGCTTAGCGAATCTATGTACACACTTAGCGAATCTCCGAAAACGCGTAGCGAATCTACTTACACGCTTAGCAAATCTCCGTACACGCTTAGCGTATCTCCTTACACGCTTAGCGATTCTACGTACACGCTTAGCGATTCTCCGTACACGCTTAGCGAATCTCCGTACACGCTTAGCGAATCTCCGTACACGCATAGCGAATCTCCGTACACGCTTAGCGAATGTCCGTACACGCTTAGCGTATCCCCGTAAACGCGTAACGGATCACCGTACACGCTTAGCGAATCTCCGTACACGCTTAGCGATTCTACGTACACGCTTAGCGATTCTATTTACACGCTTTGTAATCTCTGTACACGCTTAGCGAACCTCTGTATCCGGTTACCGAATCTCCGTACGCCTTTAGCGAATCTCCGTACACGCTTAGCGAATCTCCGTACGCGCTTACCGAATATGCGACCGCGCTTAGCGAATCTGCGTACACTCGTAGCGAATCTGCGTACACGCGTAGCGAATCTCCGTACACGCTGAGCGAATCTCTGGTCACACTTAGTGAATCTCCGTACACGCTTAGCGAATCTAAGTACACGCATAGCGAATCTCCATACAGACTTAGCGTTTCTCCGTACACGCTTAGCGAATCTCCGTACACGCTTAGCGAATCCCCGTAAACGCGTAGCGGATCACCTTACACGCTTAGCAAATCTCCGTACACGCTTAGCGATTCTACGTACACGCTTAGCGATTCTATGTACACGCTTTGCGAATCTCCGTACACGCTTAGCGAACCTCTGTATCTGGTTACCGAATCTCCGTACGCCTTTAGCGAATCTCCGTACGTGCTTAGCGAATAACCGTACGCGCTTACCGAATCTGCGACCGCGCTTAGCGAATCTGCGTACACGGGTAGCGAATCTGCGTACACGCGTAGCGAATCTCCGTACACGCTTAGCGAATCTCCATACAGACTTAGTGTTTCTCCGTACACGCTTAGCGAATATCCGTACACGCTTAGCGAATCTCCGTACACGCTTAGCGAACCTCCGTACCCGGTTACTGTATCTCCGTACGCCCTTAGCGAATTTCGGTACGCGCTTAGCGAATCTACGAACACGCTTAGCCAATCTCCGTAAACACTTAGCGAACCTCCGTACACGCTTAGCGAATATCCGTACACGCTTAGCGAATCTCTGTACACGCTTACCCAATTTCCGTACACGCTTACCCAATCTCCGTACACGCTTAGCGAAACTCTGTACACGCTTAGCGAATCTCTGTACACACTTAGCGAATCTCCGTACACGCTTAGGGAATCTCCATACACCTTTAGCGATTCTCCATACAAGCCTAGCGAATCTCTGTACACACTTAGTGAATCTCCGTACACGCTTAGTGAATCTCCGTACACGCTTAGCAAATCTCCGTACACGCTTAGCGAATCTCCGTACACGCTTAGCGAATCTCCGTACACGCTTAGCGAAACTCAGTACCCGGTTACTGTATCCCCATACTGCTTTAGCGAATCTGCGTACGCGTCTAGCGAATCTCCGTACCCGCTTAACGAATCTCTTTAAACACGTAGCGAATCTCCGTACACGCTTAGCGAATCTCCGTACACGCTTAGCGAATCTACGTAACCGTTTAGCGAATCTCCGTACAGGCTTACCGAATCTCCGTACACGCTTATAGAATCTCCGTACACGTTTAGCGAATTTCCGTACACGATTAGGGAATCTTTGTACACGCTTAGCGAATCTCCGTACACACTTAGCGAATCTCTGTACACGCTTAGCGAATCTCTGTACACGCTTAGCGAATCTCCGTACACGCTTAGCGAATATCTAAAAACGCGTAGTGAATCTACGTACACGCTTAGCGATTCTACGTACACAGTTAGCGATTCTCCCTACACGCTTAGCGAATCTCCGTACACGCTTAGCGAATCTCCGTACACGCATAGCGAATCTCCGTACACGCTTAGCGAATCTCCGTACACGCTTAGCGAATCCCCGTAAACGCGTAACGGATCACCGTACACGCTTAGCGAATCTCGGTACACGCTTAGCGATTCTACGTACACGCTTAGCGATTCTATGTACACACTTTGGAATCTCCGTACACGCTTAGCGAACCTCTGTATCCGGTTACCGAATCTCCGTACGCCTTTAGCGAATCTCCGTACACGCTTAGCGAATCTCCTTACACGCTTATCGAATCTCCGTACACGCTTAGCGAACCTCAGTACCCGGTTACCGTATCTCCATACGACTTTAGCGAATCTGCGTATGCGTTTAGCGAATCTCCGTACCTGCTTAGCGAATCTCTTTAAACACGTAGAGAATCTCCGTACACGCATAGCGAATCTCCGTACGCATTTAGGGAATCTGCGTACAAGCGTAGCGAATCTGCTTACACGCTTAGCGAATTTCTGTATACGCTTAGGGAATCTCCGCACACGCTTTTTAAATCTCCGTAAACGCATAGCGAATCTCCGTACACGCTTACCGAATCTCCGTACACGCTTACCGAATATCCGTACACGCTTAGCGAATCTCCATACACGCTTAGCGAATCTCCGTACACGCGTAGCGAGTCTCCGTACTCGCTTAGCGATTCTACGTACACGCTTAGCGATTCTACGTACATGCTTAGCGAATCTCCGTACACGCTTAGCGAACATCCGTACATGCTTAGCGAACCTCTGTACCCGGTTACCGAATCTCCGTACGCCTTTAGCCAATCTCCGTACGCGCTTAGCGAATCTCCGTATGCGCTTAAAGAATCTCCGTACGCGCTTAGCAATCTGCGTACACGCGTAGCGAATCTGCAAACACACGTAGCGAATCTCCGTACTCGCTTAGGGAATCTCCGTACACGCTTAGCGAATCTCTGGACACTCTTAGCGAATCTCCGTACACGCTTAATGAATATCCGTAAACGCTTAGCGAATCTCCGTACACGCTTAGCGTTTCTCCGTACACGCTTAGCGAACCTCCGTACACACTTAGCGAATCTCCGTACATGCTTAGCGAATCTCTGTACACGCTTAGCGAATCTCCGTACACGTTTAGCGAACCTCCGTACCCGGTTACCGAATCTCCGTACGCCTTTAGCGAATCTCCGTACACGCCTAGCGAATCTCCGTACGCGCTTACCGAATCTCCGTACACGCTTACCGAATCTCAGTACTCACTTTGCGAATCTCCGTACACGCTTATAGAATCTCTGTACACGTTTAGCGAATTTTCGTACACGCTTAGCGAATCTTTGTACACGCTTAGCGAATCTCCGTACGCCTTTAGCGAATCTCCGTACACGCTTAGCGAATCTCCATACACGATTTGCGACTCTACGTACACGCAAAGCGATTCTACGTACACGCTTAGCGAATCTCCATACACGCTTAGAGAATCTCCGTACACGCTTAGCGAATCTCAGTACACGCTTAGCGAATCTCCATACACGCTTAGCGAATCTCCGTACACGCTTAGCAAATCTCTGTACACGCTTAGCGAATCTCCGTACACGCTTAGCGAATCCCCGTAAACGCGTAGCGGATCACCTTACACGCTTAGCAAATCTCCGTACACGCTTAGCGATTCTACGTACACGCTTAGCGATTCTATGTACACGCTTTGCGAATCTCCGTACACGCTTAGCGAACCTCTGTATCTGGTTACCGAATCTCCGTACGCCTTTAGCGAATCTCCGTACGTGCTTAGCGAATAACCGTACGCGCTTACCGAATCTGCGACCGCGCTTAGCGAATCTGCGTACACGCGTAGCGAATCTGCGTACACGCGTAGCGAATCTCCGTACACGCTTAGCGAATCTCCATACAGACTTAGTGTTTCTCCGTACACGCTTAGCGAATATCCGTACACGCTTAGCGAATCTCCGTACACGCTTAGCGAACCTCCGTACCCGGTTACTGTATCTCCGTACGCCCTTAGCGAATTTCGGTACGCGCTTAGCGAATCTACGAACACGCTTAGCCAATCTCCGTAAACACTTAGCGAATCTCCGTACACGCTTAGCGAATATCCGTACACGCTTAGCGAATCTCTGTACACGCTTACCCAATTTCCGTACACGCTTACCCAATCTCCGTACACGCTTAGCGAAACTCTGTACACGCTTAGCGAATCTCTGTACACACTTAGCGAATCTCCGTACACGCTTAGGGAATCTCCATACACCTTTAGCGATTCTCCATACAAGCCTAGCGAATCTCTGTACACACTTAGTGAATCTCCGTACACGCTTAGTGAATCTCCGTACACGCTTAGCAAATCTCCGTACACGCTTAGCGAATCTCCGTACACGCTTAGCGAATCTCCGTACACGCTTAGCGAAACTCAGTACCCGGTTACTGTATCCCCATACTGCTTTAGCGAATCTGCGTACGCGTCTAGCGAATCTCCGTACCCGCTTAACGAATCTCTTTAAACACGTAGCGAATCTCCGTACACGCTTAGCGAATCTCCGTACACGCTTAGCGAATCTACGTAACCGTTTAGCGAATCTCCGTACAGGCTTACCGAATCTCCGTACACGCTTATAGAATCTCCGTACACGTTTAGCGAATTTCCGTACACGATTAGGGAATCTTTGTACACGCTTAGCGAATCTCCATACACACTTAGCGAATCTCTGTACACGCTTAGCGAATCTCTGAACACGCTTAGCGAATCTCCGTACACGCTTAGCGAATCTCTAAAAACGCGTAGTGAATCTACGTACACGCTTAGCGATTCTACGTACACAGTTAGCGATTCTCCCTACACGCTTAGCGAATCTCCGTACACGCTTAGCGGTTCTCCGTACACGCATAGCGAATCTCCGTACACGCTTAGCGAATCTCCGTACACGCTTAGCGAATCCCCGTAAACGCGTAACGGATCACCGTACACGCTTAGCGAATCTCGGTACACGCTTAGCGATTCTACGTACACGCTTAGCGATTCTATGTACACGCTTTGGAATCTCCGTACACGCTTAGCGAACCTCTGTATCCGGTTACCGAATCTCCGTATGCCTTTAGCGAATCTCCGTACGCGCTTAGCGAATCTCCGTACGCGCTTACCGAATCTGCGACCGCGCTTAGCGAATCTGCGTACAGGCGTAGCGAATCTGCGTACACGCGTAGCGAATGTACGTACACGCTGAGCGAATCCCTGTACACACTTAGTGAATCTCCGTACACGCTTAGCGATTCTAAGTACACGCTTAGCGAATCTCCATACAGACTTAACGTTTCTCCGTACACGCTTCGCGAATATCCGTACACGCTTAGCGAATCTCCGTACACGCTTAGCAAACCTCCGTACCCGGTTACTGTATCTCCAAACGCCTTTAGCGAATTTCGGTACACGCTTAGCGAATGTCCGTACACGCTTAGCCAATCTCCGAGAACACGTAGCGAATCTCCGTACACGCTTAGCGAATATCCGTACACACTTAGCGAATCTCCGTACACGCTTACCCAATTTCCGTACACGCTTACCCAATCTCCGTACACGCTTAGCGAATCTCTGTACACGTTTAGCGAATGTCAGTACACGCTAAGCGAATCTCCGTACACGCTTAGCGAATCTCCGTACACGCTTAGCGATTCTCCATACAAGCTTAGCGAATTTCTGTACACACTTAGTGAATCTCCGTACACGCTTAGTGAATCTCCGTACACGCTTAGCGAATCTCCGTACACGCTTAGCGAATCTCCTTACACGCTTATCGAATCTCCGTACACGCTTAGCGAACCTCAGTACCCGGTTACCGTATCTCCATACGACTTTAGCGAATCTGCGTATGCGTTTAGCGAATCTCCGTACCTGCTTAGCGAATCTCTTTAAACACGTAGAGAATCTCCGTACACGCATAGCGAATCTCCGTACGCATTTAGGGAATCTGCGTACAAGCGTAGCGAATCTGCTTACACGCTTAGCGAATTTCTGTATACGCTTAGGGAATCTCCGCACACGCTTTTTAAATCTCCGTAAACGCATAGCGAATCTCCGTACACGCTTACCGAATCTCCGTACACGCTTACCGAATATCCGTACACGCTTAGCGAATCTCCATACACGCTTAGCGAATCTCCGTACACGCGTAGCGAGTCTCCGTACTCGCTTAGCGATTCTACGTACACGCTTAGCGATTCTACGTACATGCTTAGCGAATCTCCGTACACGCTTAGCGAACATCCGTACATGCTTAGCGAACCTCTGTACCCGGTTACCGAATCTCCGTACGCCTTTAGCCAATCTCCGTACGCGCTTAGCGAATCTCCGTATGCGCTTAAAGAATCTCCGTACGCGCTTAGCAATCTGCGTACACGCGTAGCGAATCTGCAAACACACGTAGCGAATCTCCGTACTCGCTTAGGGAATCTCCGTACACGCTTAGCGAATCTCTGGACACTCTTAGCGAATCTCCGTACACGCTTAATGAATATCCGTAAACGCTTAGCGAATCTCCGTACACGCTTAGCGTTTCTCCGTACACGCTTAGCGAACCTCCGTACACACTTAGCGAATCTCCGTACATGCTTAGCGAATCTCTGTACACGCTTAGCGAATCTCCGTACACGTTTAGCGAACCTCCGTACCCGGTTACCGAATCTCCGTACGCCTTTAGCGAATCTCCGTACACGCCTAGCGAATCTCCGTACGCGCTTACCGAATCTCCGTACACGCTTACCGAATCTCAGTACTCACTTTGCGAATCTCCGTACACGCTTATAGAATCTCTGTACACGTTTAGCGAATTTTCGTACACGCTTAGCGAATCTTTGTACACGCTTAGCGAATCTCCGTACGCCTTTAGCGAATCTCCGTACACGCTTAGCGAATCTCCATACACGATTTGCGACTCTACGTACACGCAAAGCGATTCTACGTACACGCTTAGCGAATCTCCATACACGCTTAGAGAATCTCCGTACACGCTTAGCGAATCTCAGTACACGCTTAGCGAATCTCCGTACACGCTTAGCGAATCTCCGTACACGCTTAGCAAATCTCTGTACACGCTTAGCGAATCTCCGTACACGCTTAGCGAATCCCCGTAAACGCGTAGCGGATCACCTTACACGCTTAGCAAATCTCCGTACACGCTTAGCGATTCTACGTACACGCTTAGCGATTCTATGTACACGCTTTGCGAATCTCCGTACACGCTTAGCGAACCTCTGTATCTGGTTACCGAATCTCCGTACGCCTTTAGCGAATCTCCGTACGTGCTTAGCGAATAACCGATCGCGCTTACCGAATCTGCGACCGCGCTTAGCGAATCTGCGTACACGCGTAGCGAATCTGCGTACACGCGTAGCGAATCTCCGTACACGCTTAGCGAATCTCCATACAGACTTAGTGTTTCTCCGTACACGCTTAGCGAATATCCGTACACGCTTAGCGAATCTCCGTACACGCTTAGCGAACCTCCGTACCCGGTTACTGTATCTCCGTACGTCCTTAGCGAATTTCGGTACGCGCTTAGCGAATCTACGAACACGCTTAGCCAATCTCCGTAAACACTTAGCGAATCTCCGTACACGCTTAGCGAATATCCGTACACGCTTAGCGAATCTCTGTACACGCTTACCCAATTTCCGTACACGCTTACCCAATCTCCGTACACGCTTAGCGAAACTCTGTACACGCTTAGCGAATCTCTGTACACACTTAGCGAATCTCCGTACACGCTTAGGGAATCTCCATACACCTTTAGCGATTCTCCATACAAGCCTAGCGAATCTCTGTACACACTTAGTGAATCTCCGTACACGCTTAGTGAATCTCCGTACACGCTTAGCAAATCTCCGTACACGCTTAGCGAATCTCCGTACACGCTTAGCGAATCTCCGTACACGCTTAGCGAAACTCAGTACCCGGTTACTGTATCCCCATACTGCTTTAGCGAATCTGCGTACGCGTCTAGCGAATCTCCGTACCCGCTTAACGAATCTCTTTAAACACGTAGCGAATCTCCGTACACGCTTAGCGAATCTCCGTACACGCTTAGCGAATCTACGTAACCGTTTAGCGAATCTCCGTACAGGCTTACCGAATCTCCGTACACGCTTATAGAATCTCCGTACACGTTTAGCGAATTTCCGTACACGATTAGGGAATCTTTGTACACGCTTAGCGAAACTCCGTACACACTTAGCGAATCTCTGTACACGCTTAGCGAATCTCTGAACACGCTTAGCGAATCTCCGTACACGCTTAGCGAATCTCTAAAAACGCGTAGTGAATCTACGTACACGCTTAGCGATTCTACGTACACAGTTAGCGATTCTCCCTACACGCTTAGCGAATCTCCGTACACGCTTAGCGAATCTCCGTACACGCATAGCGAATCTCCGTACACGCTTAGCGAATCTCCGTACACGCTTAGCGAATCCCCGTAAACGCGTAACGGATCACCGTACACGCTTAGCGAATCTCGGTACACGCTTAGCGATTCTACGTACACGCTTAGCGATTCTATGTACACGCTTTGGAATCTCCGTACACGCTTAGCGAACCTCTGTATCCGGTTACCGAATCTCCGTATGCCTTTAGCGAATCTCCGTACGCGCTTAGCGAATCTCCGTACGCGCTTACCGAATCTGCGACCGCGCTTAGCGAATCTGCGTACAGGCGTAGCGAATCTGCGTACACGCGTAGCGAATGTACGTACACGCTGAGCGAATCCCTGTACACACTTAGTGAATCTCCGTACACGCTTAGCGATTCTAAGTACACGCTTAGCGAATCTCCATACAGACTTAACGTTTCTCCGTACACGCTTCGCGAATATCCGTACACGCTTAGCGAATCTCCGTACACGCTTAGCAAACCTCCGTACCCGGTTACTGTATCTCCAAACGCCTTTAGCGAATTTCGGTACACGCTTAGCGAATGTCCGTACACGCTTAGCCAATCTCCGAGAACACGTAGCGAATCTCCGTACACGCTTAGCGAATATCCGTACACACTTAGCGAATCTCCGTACACGCTTACCCAATTTCCGTACACGCTTACCCAATCTCCGTACACGCTTAGCGAATCTCTGTACACGTTTAGCGAATGTCAGTACACGCTAAGCGAATCTCCGTACACGCTTAGCGAATCTCCGTACACGCTTAGCGATTCTCCATACAAGCTTAGCGAATTTCTGTACACACTTAGTTAATCTCCGTACACGCTTAGTGAATCTCCGTACACGCTTAGCGAATCTCCGTACACGCTTAGCGAATCTCCTTACACGCTTATCGAATCTCCGTACACGCTTAGCGAACCTCAGTACCCGGTTACCGTATCTCCATACGACTTTAGCGAATCTGCGTATGCGTTTAGCGAATCTCCGTACCTGCTTAGCGAATCTCTTTAAACACGTAGAGAATCTCCGTACACGCATAGCGAATCTCCGTACGCATTTAGGGAATCTGCGTACAAGCGTAGCGAATCTGCTTACACGCTTAGCGAATTTCTGTATACGCTTAGGGAATCTCCGCACACGCTTTTTAAATCTCCGTAAACGCATAGCGAATCTCCGTACACGCTTACCGAATCTCCGTACACGCTTACCGAATATCCGTACACGCTTAGCGAATCTCCATACACGCTTAGCGAATCTCCGTACACGCGTAGCGAGTCTCCGTACTCGCTTAGCGATTCTACGTACACGCTTAGCGATTCTACGTACATGCTTAGCGAATCTCCGTACACGCTTAGCGAACATCCGTACATGCTTAGCGAACCTCTGTACCCGGTTACCGAATCTCCGTACGCCTTTAGCCAATCTCCGTACGCGCTTAGCGAATCTCCGTATGCGCTTAAAGAATCTCCGTACGCGCTTAGCAATCTGCCTACACGCGTAGCGAATCTGCAAACACACGTAGCGAATCTCCGTACTCGCTTAGGGAACCTCCGTACACGCTTAGCGAATCTCTGGACACTCTTAGCGAATCTCCGTACACGCTTAATGAATATCCGTAAACGCTTAGCGAATCTCCGTACACGCTTAGTGTTTCTCCGTACACGCTTAGCGAATCTCCGTACACACTTAGCGAATCTCCGTACATGCTTAGCGAATCTCTGTACACGCTTAGCGAATCTCCGTACACGTTTAGCGAACCTCCGTACCCGGTTACCGAATCTCCGTACGCCTTTAGCGAATCTCCGTACACGCCTTGCGAATCTCCGTACGCGCTTACCGAATCTCCGTACACGCTTACCGAATCTCAGTACTCACTTTGCGAATCTCCGTACACGCTTATAGAATCTCTGTACACGTTTAGCGAATTTTCGTACACGCTTAGCGAATCTTTGTACACGCTTAGCGAATCTCCGTACGCCTTTAGCGAATCTCCGTACACGCTTAGCGAATCTCCATACACGATTTGCGACTCTACGTACACGCAAAGCGATTCTACGTACACGCTTAGCGAATCTCCATACACGCTTAGAGAATCTCCGTACACGCTTAGCGAATCTCAGTACACGCTTAGCGAATCTCCGTACACGCTTAGCGAATCTCCGTACACGCTTAGCAAATCTCCGTACACGCTTAGCGAATCTCCGTACAAGCTTAGGGAATCTCCGTACACGCTTAGCGAATCTCTGTACAAGCTTAGGGAACCTCCGTACATGCTTAGCGAATCTCCGTACACACTTAGCGAATCTCCGTTCACACTTAGCGAATCTTCGTACATGCTTAGCGAACCTCCGTTCCCGGTTACCGTATCTCCGTACGCCTTTAGCGAATCCGGTACGCGCTTAGCGAATCTCCGTACGCGCTTACCGAGTCTCCGTACGCATTTAGCGAATCTTCGTACACGCGTAGCGAATCTGCGTACATGTGTAGCGAATCTCGGTATACGCTTAGTGAATCTCCGTACACGCTTAGCGAATCTCCATACACGCTTAGCGAATCTCCGTACACCTTTATCGAATCTCCGTATGCGCTTAGCGAAACTCCGTACACGCTTAGCGAATCTCCGTAAACGCGTAGCGAATCTCCGTGCATGATTAGCGAATATCGATACACGCTTAGCAAATCTACGTAACCGCTTTGTGAATCTCCGTACACGCTTAGCAAATCTCCGAAAACACGTAGCGAATCTCCGTACACGCTTAGCGAATCTCCGTACGCCTTTATCAAATCTCCGTACGCGCGTAGCGAATTTCCGTTCACGCTTATCGAATCTCCGTAATCGCGTAGCGAATCTCCGTACACGCTTAGCGAATCTCTGTACACACTTAGCAAATCTCCGTACACACTTAGCGAATCTCCGTACACACTTAGCGAATCTCCGTACACGCTTAGCGAATCTCCGTACACGCTTAGCGAATGTCCGTACGCCTTTATCGAACGTCTGTACGCGCTTAGCGAAACTCCGTACACGCTTAGCGAATCTCCGTAAACGCGTAGCGAATCTCCGTACTCGCTTAGCGAATCTCCGTACACGCTTAGCAAATCTACGTAACCGCTTAGCGAATCTCCATACGCACTTATCAAATCTCCGTACACACTTAGCGAATCTGCGTACACGCGTTGTGAATCTGGGTACACGCGTAGCGAATCGCCGTACACGCTTAGCGAATCTCCGTACACGCTTAGCGAATCTCCGTACACACTTAGCCAATCTCCGTACACACTTAGCGAACCTCCGTACACACTTAGCGAATCTCCGTATACGCTTAGTGAATCTCCGTACACGCTTAGCGAATCTCCGTACACGCTTAGCGTATCTCCGTACACGCTTAGCGAACCTCCGTACACGCTTATCGTATCTCCGTACACGCTTAGCGAATCTCCGTACACGCTTAGCGAATCTATGTACAGGCTTAGTGAATCTCTGTACACGCTTAGCGAATCACCGTACACACTTAGCGAAACTCCGTACACGCTTAGCGAAACTCCGTACACACTTAGCGAATCTCCGTATACGCTTAGTGAATCTCCGTACACGCTTAGCGAATCTCCGTACACGCTTAGCGTATCTCCGTACACGCTTAGCGAACCTCCGTACACGCTTATCGTATCTCCGTACACGCTTAGCGAATCTCCGTACACGCTTAGCGAATCTATGTACAGGCTTAGTGAATCTCTGTACACGCTTAGCGAATCACCGTACACACTTAGCGAAACTCCGTACACGCTTAGCGAAACTCCGTACACGCTTAGTGAAACTCCGTACACGCTTACCGAATCTCCGTACACTCTTAGCGAATCTCCGTACACTCTTAGCTAAACTCCGTACACGCTTAGCGATTCTCCGTTCACGATTAGCGACTCTACGTACACGCTTAGTGATTCTACGTACACGCTTAGCGAATCTCCATACACGCTTAGCGAATCTCCGTACGCGCTTAGCGAATCTCCGTACACGCTACTCGAATTATCCGTATGCGCTTAGCGAATCTGTGTACACGCGTAGCGAATCTGTGTACACGCGTAGCGAATCTCCGTAAACCCGTAGCGACTCTACGAACATGCTTAGCGAATCTCCGTACACGCTTAGCGAACCTCCATACCCGGTTACCGTATCTCCGTACGCCTTTAGCGAATCTCAGTACGCACTTAACGAATCTCCGTACACGCTGAGCGAATCTCCATAAACGCGTAGCGAATCTACGTAACCGCTTAGCGAATCTCCGTACGCCGTTACCAAATCTCCGTACGCACTTAGCGAATCTGTGTACACGCATTGCGAATCTGCGTACACGCTTAGCTAATCTCCGTATACACTTAACGAATCTCCGTACACGTTTAGCGAATCTCCGTACACGCTTAGCGAATCTCCGTACACGCTTAGCGTATCTCCGTACACGCTTAGCGAATCTCCGTACACGCTTAGCGAATATCCGTACACGCATAGGGAACCTCCGTACCCGGTTACCGTATCTCCGTATGCCTTTTGCGAATCTCCTTACACGCTTAGCGAATTTCCGTACTCGCTTAACGAATCTCCGTAAACACGTAGCGATTCTCTGTACACGCTTAGCGAATCTCCGTACACGCTTAGTGTATCTCCGTACACGCTTAGCGAATCTCCGTACACGCTTAGCGAATCTCCATACAGGCTTAGCGAATCTCCGTACAGGCTTAGCGAATCTCCGTACACACTTAGCGAATCTACGTACACGCTTAGCGAAACTCTGTACACGCTTAGCGAAACTCCGTACACGCTTAGCGAAACTCCATACACGCTTAGCGAAACTCCGTACACGCTTACCGAATCTCCGTAGACTTTAGCGAATCTCCGTACACTCTTAGCGAAACTCCGTACACGCTTAGAGGATCTCCGTACACAATTAGCGACTCTACGTACACGCTTAGCGATTCTACGTACACGCTTAGCGAATCTCCGTACACGCTTAGCGAACCTCTGTACCCGGGTACCGAATCTCCGTACACCTTTAGCGAATATCCGTACGCGCTTAGCGAATCTTCGTATGCGCTTACCGAATCTCCGTACGCGCTTAGCGAATCTGCACACGCGCGTAGCGAATCTGCGTACATGCGTAGCAAATCTCCGTACACGCTTAGCGAATCTCCGTACATACTTAGCGAACCTTCGTACCCGGTTACTGAATTTCCGAACACCTTTAGCGAATCTCCGTACGCGCTTAGCGAAACCCCGTACGCTCTTAGCGAATCTGCGTACACGCGTAGCGAATCTGCGTACACACGTCGCGAATCTCCGTACACACTTAGCGAATCTCAGTACACACTTAATGAATCTCTGTACACGCTTAGCGAATCTCCGTTCACGCTTAGCGTATCTCCGTACACGCTTAGCGAATCTCCGTACACGCTTAGCGAATCTCCGTACACGCTTAGCGAATCTCCGTACACGCTTAGCGAACCTCAGTACAGGGTTACCGTATCTCCGTAAGCCTTTAGTTAATCTCCGTACACGCTTAGCGAATCTCCGTAAACACGTAGCGAATCTCCGTACACGCTTAGCGAATCTAAGTACATGCTTCGCGAATCTACGTACACGCTTTGCGAATCTCCGTACAGGCTTTTCGAATCTCCGTACACGCTTAGCGAATCTCCGTACGCATTTACCGAATCTGCGTACAAGTGTAGCGAATCTGCGTACACTCGTAGCAAACTCCGTATACGCTTAGCGAATCTCCGTACACGCTTAGCGAATCTCCGTACACGCTTAGCGTATCTCCGTACATGCTTAGCGAATCTCCGTACACGCTTAGAGAATCTCCGTACACGTTTAGCGAATATCTGTACACGCTTACCGAATCTCCTTACACGCTTAGTGAATCTCCGTACACGTTTAGCGAATCTCCGTACACGCTTAGCGAATCTCCGTACACGCTTAGCGAATCTCCATACACGCTTAGTGAATCTTCGTACATGTTTAGCGTATCTCCGTACACGCTTAGCGAAACTCCGTAAACGCTTAGCGAATCTCTGTACATGCTTAGCAAATCTCCGTACACGCTTACCGAATCTTCGTACACTCTTAGCAAATCTCCGTTCACTCTTAGAGAAACTCCGTACACGCTTAGCGAATCTCCATACACGATTAGCGAATCTCGGTACACGCTTAGCGAATCTCCGTACACGCTTAGCGAATCTCCGTACACGCTTAGCGAATCTCTGTACACGCTTAGGGAATCTCCGAAAACGCGTAGCGAATCTCCATACACGCTTATCGAATCTCCGTACACGCTTAGCGAATCTCCGTACACTCTTAGCGAGTCTCCGTACACGCATAGCGAATCTCCGCACACGCTTAGAAATCTCCGTACACGCTTAGCGAATACCCGTAAACGCTAGCAAATCTCCGTACACGCTTAGTGAATCTCCATACACGCTTAGCGGTTTTATGTACACGCTTAGCGAATCTCCGTACACACTTAGCGAACCTCCGTATCCGGTTACCGAATCTCTGTACGCCTTTAGCGAATCTCCATACGCGCTTAGCGAATCTCCGTACGCGCTTACCGAATTTGCGACCGCGCTTATTGAATCTGCGTACACGCGTAGCAAATCTGCGTAAACGCGTAACGAATCTCCGTACACGCTTAGTGAATCTCCATACACACTTAGCGAATCTCCGTACAGACTTAGCGTTTCTCCGTACACGCTTAGTGAATCTCCGTACACGCTTAGCTTATCTCCGTACACGCTTAGCGAACCTCCGTACCCGGTTACTGTATCTCCGTACGCCTTTAGCGAATTTCCGTACGTGCTTAGCGAATCTCCGTACACGCTTAGCGAATCTCCGTACCCGCTTAGCGAATCTCTGTAAACAAGTAGCGAATCTCCGTACACGCTTAGCGAATCTCCGTGCACGCTTACCCAATTTCCGTACACGCTTATCCAATCTCAGTACACGCTTAGCGAATCTCCGTACACGCTTAGCGAATCTCCGTACACGCTTATCGAATCTCCGTACATGCTTAGCGAATCTCCGTACACACTTAGTGAATCTCCGTACACCTTTAGTGAACCTCCGTACAGACTTAGCGTTTCTCCATACACGCTTAGCGAATCTCCATAAACAACTAGCGAATCTCCGTACACGCTTAGCGAATCTCCATACACGCTTACCCAATTTCCGTACATGCTTTCCCAATCTCCTTACACGCTTAGCGAATCTCCGTACACGCTTAGCGAATCTCAGTACACGCTTAGCGAATCTCCGTACACGCTTAGCGAATTTCCGTACACGCATAGCGATTCTACGTACACGCATAGTGATTCTACGTACACGATAAGCGATTCTACGTACACGCTTAGCGAATCTCCGTACATGCTTAGCGAACCTTCGTACCCGGTTACCGAATCTCCGTATGCCTTTAGAGAATATCCGTACGCGCTTAGCGAATCTCCGTAGGCGCTTACCGAATCTCGTACGCGCTTAGCGAATCTGCGTACAAGCGTATCGAATCTGCGTACACACGTAGCGAATCTCCGTACACGCTTAGGGAATCTCCGTACGTGCTTAGCGAATCTCCGTACACGCTTAGCGATTCTCCGTACACGCTTAGCGAATCTCCGTACACGCTTAGCGAATCTCCGTACACGCTTAGCGAATTTCCGTACACGCATAGCGATTCTACGTACACGCATAGTGATTCTACGTACACGATAAGCGATTCTACGTACACGCTTAGCGAATCTCCGTACATGCTTAGCGAACCTTCGTACCCGGTTACCGAATCTCCGTACGCCTTTAGCGAATCTCCGTACGCGCTTAGCGAATCTCCATAAACACGTAGCGAATCTCCGTACACGCTTAGCGAATCTCCGTACACGCATAGCGAACCTCAGTACACGGTTACCGTATCTCAATACGCCTTTAGCGAATCTCCGTACACGCTTAGCGAAACTTTGTAAACACATAGCGAATCTCCGTACACGCTTAGCAAATCTACGTACATGCTTTGCGAATCTACGTACACGCTTAGCGAATCTCCGTACAGGCTTAGCGAATCTCCGTACACGCGTAGCGAATCTCCGTACACGCTTAGCGAATCTCCGTAAACAAGTAGCGAATCTCCGTACACGCTTAGCGAATCTCCGTACATGCTTACCCAATATCCGTACACGCTTACCCAATGTCCGTACACGCTTAGCGAATCTCCGTACACGCTTAGCGAAACTCAGTACACGCTTAGAGAATCTCCGTACACGCTTAGCGAATCTCCGTACACGCTTAGCGAATCTCCATACAAGCTTAGCGAATCTCCGTACACACTTAGTGAATCTCCGTACACGCTTAGTGAATCTCCGTACACACTTAGCGAATCTCCGAACACGCTTAGCGTATCACCGTACATGCATAGCGATTCTACGTACACGCATAGCGATTCTACGTACACGCATAGCGATTCTACATACACGCTTAGCGAATCTCCGTACATGCTTAGCGAACCTTCGTACCCGGTTACCGAATCTCCGTACGCCTTTAGCGAAACTCCGTACGCGCTTAGCGAATCCCCATAAACACGTAGCGAATCTCCGTACACGCTTAGCGAATCTTCGTACACGCATGGCGAACCTCAGTACACGGTTACCATATCTCCGTACGCCTTTAGCGAATCTCCGTATGCGCTTAGCGAAACTTTGTAAACACATAGCGAATCTCCGTTCACGCTTAGCAAATCTACGTACATGCTTAGCGGATCTACGTACACGCTTAGCGAATCTCCGTACAGGCTTAGCGAATCTCCGTCCACGCTTAGCGAATCTCTGTACACGCTTAGCGAACCTCCGTACCCGGTTACTAAAGCTCCGTATGCCTTTAGCGAATTTCCGAACACGTTTAGCGAATCTCCGTACACGCTTAGCGAATCTCCGTAAACAAGTAGCGAATCTCCGAACACGCTTAGCGAATCTCCGTAAATGCTTACCCAATTTCCGTACACGCTTACCCAATGTCCGTACACGCTTAGCGAATCTCCGTACACGCTTAGCGAAACTCAGTACACGCTTAGAGAATCTCCGTACACGCTTAGCGAATCTCCGTACACGCTTAGCGAATCTCCATACAAGCTTAGCGAATCTCCGTACACACTTAGTGAATCTCCGTACACGCCTAGATAATCTCCGTACACGCTTAGCAAATCTCCGTACACGCTTAGCAAATCACCGTACACGCTTAGCGAACCTCCGTACACGCTTAGCGAACCTCAGTACCCGGTTACTGTATCTCCATACGCATTTAACGAATCTCCGTATGCGCTTAGCGAATCTCTGTAGCCGCTTATCGAATCTCTGTAAACACGTAGCGAATCTCCGTACACGCTTGGCGAATCTCCGTACACGCTTAGCGAATCTTTGTAACCACTTAGCAAATCTCCGTACAGGCTTAGCAAATCTCCGTACACACTTGGCGAATCTCCGTACGCATTTAGCGAATCTGCGCACAAGCGTATCGAATCTGCGTACACGCGGAGCGAATCTCCGTACACGCTTAGCGAATTTCCGTACATGCTTAGCGAATCTCCGTACATGCATAGCGATTATACGTACACGCATAGCGATTCTACGTACACGATAAGCGATTCTAAGTACACGCTTAGCGAATCTCCGTACATGCTTAGCGAACCTTCGTACCCGGTTACCGAATCTCAGTACGCCTTTAGCGAATCTCCGTACGCGCTTAGCGAATCTCCATAAACACGTAGCGAATCTCCGTACACGCTTAGCGAATCTCCGTACACGCTTAGCCAATCTCCGAGAACACGTAGCGAATCTCCGTACACGCTTAGCAAATATCCGTACACACTTAGCGAATCTCCGTACACGCTTACCCAATTTCCGTACACGCTTACCCAATCTCCGTACACGCTTAGCGAATCTCTGTACACGTTTAGCGAATGTCAGTACACGCTAAGCGAATCTCCGTACACGCTTAGCGAATCTCCGTACGCATTTAGGGAATCTGCGTACAAGCATAGCGAATCTGCTTACACGCTTAGCGAATTTCTGTATACGCTTAGGGAATCTCCGCACACGCTTATTAAATCTCCGTAAACGCGTAGCGAATCTCCGTACACGCTTACCGAATCTCCGTACACGCTTACCGAATATCCGTACACGCTTAGCGAATCTCCATACACGCTTAGCGAATCTCCTTACACGCGTAGCGAGTCTCCGTACTCGCTTAGCGATTCTACGTACACTCTTAGCGATTCTACGTACATGCTTAGCGAATCTCCGTACACGCTTAGCGAACTTCCGTACATGCTTAGCGAACCTCTGTACCCGGTTACCGAATCTCCGTACGCCTTTAGACAATCTCCGTACGCGCTTAGCGAATCTCCGTACGCGCTTACAGAATCTCCGTACGTGCTTAGCAATCTGCGTACACGCGTAGCGAATCTGCAAACACACGTAGCGAATCTCCGTACTCGCTTAGGGAATCTCCGTACACGCTTAGCGAATCTCTGGACACTCTTAGCGAATCTCCGTACACGCTTAATGAATATCCGTAAACGCTTAGCGAATCTCCGTACACACTTAGCGTTTCTCCGTACACGCTTAGCGAATCTCCGTACACACTTAGCGAATCTCCGTACACGCTTAGTGAATCTCTGTACACGCTTAGCGAATCTCCGTACACGTTTAGCGAACCTCCGTACCCGGTTACCGAATCTCCGTACGCCTTTAGCGAATCTCCGTACACGCCTAGCGAATCTCCGTACGCGCTTACCGAATCTCCGTACACGCTTACCGAATCTCAGTACTCACTTTGCGAATCTCCGTACACGCTTATAGAATCTCTGTACACGTTTAGCGAATTTTCGTACACGCTTAGCGAATCTTTGTACACGCTTAGCGAATCTCCGTACGCCTTTAGCGAATCTCCGTATACGCTTAGCAAAATCTACGTACATGCTTAGCGAATCTCCGTACAGGCTTAGCGAATCTCCGTACACGTTTAGCGAATCTCCGTACACGCTTAGCGAACCTCCGTACCCGGTTACTGTATCTCCGTACGCCTTTAGCGAATTTCCGTACACGCCATGCGAATCTCCGTACACTCTTAGCGAATCTCCGTAAACAAGTAGCGAATCTCCATACACGCTTAGCAAATCTCCGTACATGCATACCCAATTTCCGTACACGCTTACCCAATGTCCGTACACGCTTAGCGAATCTCCGTACACGCTTAGCGAAACTCAGTACACGCTTAGAGAATCTCCGTACACGCTTAGCGAATCTCCGTACACGCTTAGCGAATCTCCATACAAGCTTCGCGAATCTCCGTACACGCTTAGCGAATCACCGTACACGCTTAGCGAATTTCCGTACATGCTTAGCGAATCTCCGTACACGCATAGCGATTATACGTACACACATAGCTATTCTACGTACACGCATAGCGATTCTACGTACACGCTTAGCGAATCTCCGTACATGCTTAGCGAACCTTCGTACCCGGTTACCGAATCTCCGTACGACTTTAGCAAATCTCCGTACGCGCTCAGCGAATCTCCATAAACACGTAGCGAATCTCCGTACACGCTTAGCGAATCTCCGTACACGCATAGCGAACCTCAGTACACGGTTACCATATCTCTGTACGCCTAAGCGAATCTCCGTACACGCTTAGCGAAACTTTGTAAACACATAGCGAATCTCCATACACGCTTAGCAAATCTACGTACATGCTTAGCGATTCTACGTACACGCTTAGCGAATCTCCGTACAGGCTTAGCGTATCTCCGTACACGCTTAGCGAATCTCCGTACACGCTTAGCGAACCTCCGTACCCGGTTACTGTATCTCCGTACGCCTTTAGCGAAATTCCGTACACGCTTAGCAAATCTCCGTACACGCTTAGCGAATCTCCATACACGCTTAGCGAATCTCCGTACATGCTTACCCAATTTCCGTACACGCTTACCCAATGTCCGTACACGCTTAGCGAATCTCCGTACACGCTTAGCGAAACTCAGTACACGCTTAGAGAATATCCGTACACGCTTAGCGAATCTCCGTACACGCTTAGCAAATCTCCATACAAGCTTAGCGAATTTCCGTACACACTTAGTGAATCTGCATACACGCTTAGTGAATCTCCGTACACGCTTAGCGAATCTCCGTACACGTTTAGCGAATCACCGTACACGCTTAGCGAATCTCCGTACACGCTTAGCGAATCTTTGTAACCGCTTAGCGAATCTCCGTACAGGCTTAGTGAATCTCCGTACACACTTAGCGAATCTCCGTACGCATTTAGCGAATCTGCCCAAAAGCGTAGCGAATCTGCGTACACGCGGAGCGAATCTCCGTACACGCTTAGCGAATCTCCGTACACGCTTAGGGAATCTCCGTACACGCTTAGCGAATCTCCGTACGCGCTTAGCGAATCTCCGTACACGCTTAGCGAATCTCCGTACACGCTTAGCGAATCTCCGTACACACTTAGCAAATCTCCGTACACGCTTAGCAAAGCTCCGTACACGCTTAGGGAATCTCCGTACGCGCTTATCGAATCTCTGTACGCACTTAAAGAATCTCAGTACGCATTTAGCGAATCTGCGCACAAGCGTAGCGAGTCTGCGTACACACGTAGCGAATCTCCGTACACGCTTAGAGAATCTCCGTAAACGCGAAGCGAATCTCCGTACACGCTTAGCAAACCTCCATATCTGGTTACCGTATCTCCGTACGCCATCAGCGAATCACCGTACGCCTTTAGCGAATCTCCGTATGCACTTAGCGAATCTCGGTACGCGCTTACCGAATCGCCGTACGCATTTAGCGAATCTCCGTATGCGCTTAGCGAATCTCCATAAACACGTAGCGAATCTCCGTACACGCTTAGCGAATCTCCGTACACGCATAGCGAACCTCAGTACACGGTTACCGTATCTCAATACGCCTTTAGCGAATCTCCGTACACGCTTAGCAAAACTTTGTAAACACATAGCGAATCTCCGTACATGCTTAGCAAATCTACGTACATGCTTAGCGAATCTACGTACACTCTTAGCGAATCTCCGTACAGGCTTAGCGAATCTCCGTACACGCGTAGCAAATCTTCGTACACGCTTAGCGAACCTCCGTACCCGGTTACTGTATCTCCGTACGCCTTTAGCGAATTTCCGTACACGCTTAGCGAATCTCCGTACACGCTTAGCGAATCTCCGTAAACAAGTAGCGAATCTCCGTACACGCTTAGCGAATCTCCGTACACGCTTACCCAATTTCCGTACACGCTTACCCAATGTCCGTACACGCTTAGCGAATCTCCGTACACGCTTAGCGAAACTCAGTACACGCTTAGATAATCTCCGTACACGCTTAGCGAATCTCCGTACACGCTTAGCGAATCTCCATACAAGCTTAGCGAATCTCCGTACACACTTAGTGAAACTCCGTACACGCTTAGTGAATCTCCGTACACACTTAGCGAATCTCCGTACACGCTTAGCGTATCACCGTACACGCATAGCGCTTCTACGTACACGCATAGCGATTCTACGTACACGCATAGCGATTCTACGTACACGCTTAGCGAATCTCCGTACATGCTTAGCGAACATTCGTACCCGGTTACCGAATCTCCGTACGCCTTTAGCGAAACTCCGTACGCGCTTAGCGAATCCCCATAAACACGTAGCGAATCTCCGTACACACTTAGCGAATCTCCGTACACGCATGGCGAACCTCAGTACATGGTTACCGTATCTCTGTACGCCTTTAGCGAATCTCCGTACGCGCTTAGCGAAACTTTGAAAACACATAGCGAATCTCCATACACGCTTAGCAAATCTACGTACATGCTTAGCGGATCTACGTACACGCTTAGCGAATCTCCGTACAGGCTTAGCGTATCTCCGTCCACGCTTAGCGAATCTCCGTACACGCTTAGCGAACCTCCGTACCCGGTTACTGTAGCTCCGTATGCCTTTAGCGAATTTCCGTACACGCTTAGCGAATCTCCGTACACGCTTAGCGAATCTCCGTAAACAAGTAGCGAATCTCCGTACACGCTTAGCGAATCTCCGTACATGCTTACCCAATTTCCGTACACGCTTACCCAATGTCCGTACACGCTTAGCGAATCTCCGTACACGCTTAGCGAAACTCAGTACACGCTTCGAGAATCTCCGTACACGCTTAGCGAATCTCCGTACACGCTTAGCGAATCTCCATACAAGCTTAGCGAATCTCCGTACACACTTAGTGAATCTCCGTACATGCTTAGTGAATCTCCGTACACGCTTAGCAAATCTCCGTACTCGCTTAGCAAATCACCGTACATGCTTAGCGAATCTCCGTACATGCTTAGCGAACCTCAGTACCCGGTTACCTTATCTCCATACGCATTTAACGAATCTCCATTTGCGCTTAGCGAATCTCCGTACCCGCTTAGCGAATCTATGTAAACACGTAGCGAATCTCCGTACACGCTTGGCGAATCTCCGTACACGCTTAGCGAATCTTTGTAACCGCTTAGCAAATCTCCGTACAGGCTTAGCAAATCTCCGTACACACTTAACGAATCTCCGTACGCATTTAGCGAATCTGCGCACAAGCGTATCGAATGTACGTACACGCGAAGCGAATCTCCATACACGCTTAGCGAATCTCCGTACACGCTTAGGGAATCTCCGTACACGCTTAGCGAATCTCCGTACGCGCTTAGCGAATCTCCGTACACGCTTAGCGAATTTCCGTACACGCTTAGCGAATCTCCGTACACGCTTAGCGAATTTCCGTACATAATTAGCGAATCTCCGTACACGCATAGCGATTCTACGTACACGCATAGCGATTCTACGTACACGATAAGCGGTTCTACGTACACGCTTAGCGAATCTCCGTACATGCTTAGCGAACCTTCGTACCCGGTTACCGAATCTCCGTATGCCTTTAGTGAATCTCCATACGCGCTTAGCGAATCTCCATAAACACGTAGCAAATCTCCGTACACGCTTAGCGAATCTCCGTACACGCATAGCGAACCTCAGTACACGGTTACCGTATCTCAATACACCTTTAGCGAATCTCCATACACGCTTAGCGAAACTTTGTAAACACATAGCGAATCTCCGTACACGCTTAGCAAAATCTACGTACATGCTTAGCGAATCTCCGTACAGGCTTAGCGAATCTCCGTACACGTTTAGCGAATCTCCGTACACGCTTAGCGAACCTCCGTACCCGGTTACTGTATCTCCGTACGCCTTTAGCGAATTTCCGTACACGCTATGCGAATCTCCGTACACGCTTAGCGAATCTCCGTAAACAAGTAGCGAATCTCCATACACGCTTAGCGAATCTCCGTACGTGCTTACCCAATTTCCGTACACGCTTACCCAATGTCCGTACATGCTTAGCAAATCTCCGTACACGCTTAGCGAAACTCAGTACACGCTTAGAGAATCTCCGTACACGCTTAGCGAATCTCCGTACACGCTTAGCGAATCTCCATACAAGCTTCGCGAATCTCCGTACACGCTTAGCGAATCACCGTACACGCTTAGCGAATTTCCGTACATGCTTAGCGAATCTCCGTACACGCATAGCGATTATACGTACACACATAGCTATTCTACGTACACGCATAGCGATTCTACGTACACGCTTAGCGAATCTCCGTACATGCTTAGCGAACCTTCGTACCCGGTTACCGAATCTCCGTACGACTTTAGCGAATCTCCGTATGCGCTTAGCGAATCTCCATAAACACGTAGCGAATCTCCGTACACGCTTAGCGAATCTCCGTACACGCATAGCGAACCTCAGTACACGGTTACCATATCTCTGTACGCCTAAGCGAATCTCCGTACACGCTTAGCGAAACTTTGTAAACACATAGCGAATCTCCATACACGCTTAGCAAATCTACGTACATGCTTAGCGATTCTACGTACACGCTTAGCGAATCTCCGTACAGGCTTAGCGAATCTCCGTACACGCTTAGCGAATCTCCGTACACGCTTAGCGAACCTCCGTACCCGGTTACTGTATCTCCGTACGCCTTTAGCGAATTTCCGTACACGCTATGCGAATCTCCGTACACGCTTAGCGAATCTCCGTAAACAAGTAGCGAATCTCCATACACGCTTAGCGAATCTCCGTACATGCTTACCCAATTTCCGTACACGCTTACCCAATGTCCGTACACGCTTAGCGAATCTCCGTACACGCTTAGCGAAACTCAGTACACGCTTAGAGAATCTCCGTACACGCTTAGCGAATCTCCGTACACGCTTAGCAAATCTCCATACAAGCTTAGCGAATTTCCGTACACACTTAGTGAATCTGCATACACGCTTAGTGAATCTCCGTACACGCTTAGCGAATCTCCATACACGTTTAGCGAATCACCGTACATGCTTAGCGAATCTCCGTACACGCTTAGCGAACCTCAGTACCCGGTTACCATATCTCCATACGCCTTTAACGAATCTCCGTATGCGCTTAGCGAATCTCCGTACCCGCTTAGCGAATCTCTGGAAAACACGTAGCGAATCTCCGTACACGCTTAGCGAATCTCCATACATGCTTAGCGAATCTTTGTAACCGCTTAGCGAATCTCCGTACAGGCTTAGTGAATCTCCGTACACACTTAGCGAATCTCCGTACGCATTTAGCGAATCTGCCCACAAGCGTAGCGAATCTGCGTACACGCGGAGCGAATCTCCGTACACGCTTAGCGAATCTCCGTACACGCTTAGGGAATCTCCGTACACGCTTAGCGAATCTCCGTACGCGCTTAGCGAATCTCCGTACACGCTTAGCGAATCTCCGTACACGCTTAGCGAATCTCCGTACACACTTAGCAAATCTCCGTACACGCTTAGCAAAGCTCCGTACACGCTTAGGGAATCTCCGTACGCGCTTATCGAATCTCTGTACGCACTTAAAGAATCTCAGTACGCATTTAGCGAATCTGCGTACAAGCGTAGCGAATCTGCGTACACACGTAGCGAATCTCCGTACACGCTTAGCGAATCTCCGTAAACGCGAAGCGAATCTCCGTACACGCTTAGCAAACCTCCATATCTGGTTACCGTATCTCCGTACGCCATCAGCGAATCACCGTACGCCTTTAGCGAATCTCTGTATGCACTTAGCGAATCTCGGTACGCGCTTACCGAATCGCCGTACGCTTTTAGCGAATCTCCGTACACGCTTAGCGAATCTCCGTACACGCTTAGTGTATCTCCGTACACGCTTAGCGAATCTCCGGACACGCTTAGCGAAGCTCCGTACACGCTTAGCGAAGCTCCGTACACGCTTATCGAATCTCCGTACACGCCTAGCGAATCTCCGTACACGTTTAGCGAATATCTGTACACGCTTACCGAATCTCCATACACGCTTAGCGAATCTCCGTACACGTTTAGCGAATCTCCGTACACGCTTAGCGAATCTCCTTACACGCTTAGCGAATCTCCGTACACGCTTAGCGAATCTACGTACACGCTTAGCGAATCTCCGTACACGCTTAGCGAATCTCTGTACACGCTTTTCGAATCTCCGTACACGCTTACCGAATCTTTGTACACTCTTAGCGAATCTCCGCACACTCTTAAGGAAACTCTGTACACGCTTAGCGAATCTCCGTACACGATTATCGATTCTCGGTACACGCTTAGCGAATCTCCGTACACGCTTAGCGAATCTCCGTACACGTTTAGCGAATCTCCGTACACGCTTAGCGAACCTCCGTACATGCTTACCCAATTTCCGTACACGCTTACCCAATGTCCGTACACGCTTAGCGAATCGCCGTACACGCTTAGCGAAACTCAGTACACGCTTAGAGAATCTCCGTACACGCTTAGCGAATCTCCGTACACGCTTAGCGAATCTCCATACAAGCTTAGCGAATCTCCGTACACACTTAGTGAATCTCCGTACACGCTTAGTGAATCTTCGTACACGCTTCGCGAATCTCCGTACACGCTAAGCGAATCACCGTACACGCTTAGCGAATTTCCGTACATGCTTAGCGAATCTCCGAACACGCATAGCGATTATACGTACACGCATAGCTATTCTACGTACACGCATAGCGATTCTACGTACACGCTTAGCGAATCTCCGTACATGCTTAGCGAACCTTCGTACCCGGTTACCGAATCTCCGTACGCCTTTAGCGAAACTCCGTACGCGCTTAGCGAATCCCCATAAACACGTAGCGAATCTCCGTACACACTTAGCGAATCTCCGTACACGCATGGCGAACCTCAGTACATGGTTACCGTATCTCTGTATGCCTTTAGCGAATCTCCGTACGCGCTTAGCGAAACTTTGAAAACACATAGCGAATCTCCGTACACGCTTAGCAAATCTACGTACATGCTTAGCGGATCTACGTACACGCTTAGCGAATCTCCGTACAGGCTTAGCGAATCTCCGTCCACGCTTAGCGAATCTCCGTACACGCTTAGCGAACCTCCGTACCCGGTTACTGTAGCTCCGTATGCCTTTAGCGAATTTCCGTACACGCTTAGCGAATCTCCGTACACGCTTAGCGAATCTCCGTAAACAAGTAGCGAATCTCCGTACACGCTTAGCGAATCTCCGTACATGCTTACCCAATTTCCGTACACGCTTACCCAATGTCCGTACACGCTTAGCGAATCTCCGTACACGCTTAGCGAAACTCAGTACACGCTTAGAGAATCTCCGTACACGCTTAGCGAATCTCCGTACACGCTTAGCGAATCTCCATACAAGCTTAGCGAATCTCCGTACACACTTAGTGAATCTCCGTACACGCTTAGTGAATCTCCGTACACGCTTAGCAAATCTCCGTACTCGCTTAGCAAATCACCGTACATGCTTAGCGAATCTCCGTACATGCTTAGCGAACCTCAGTACCCGGTTACCTTATCACCATACGCATTTAACGAATCTCCATTTGCGCTTAGCGAATCTCCGTACCCGCTTAGCGAATCTATGTAAACACGTAGCGAATCTCCGTACACGCTTGGCGAATCTCCGTACACGCTTAGCGAATCTTTGTAACCGCTTAGCAAATCTCCGTACAGGCTTAGCAAATCTCCGTACACACTTAACGAATCTCCGTACGCATTTAGCGAATCTGCGCACAAGCGTATCGAATCTACGTACACGCGAAGCGAATCTCCATACACGCTTAGCGAATCTCCGTACACGCTTAGGGAATCTCCGTACACGCTTAGCGAATCTCCGTACGCGCTTAGCGAATCTCCGTACACGCTTAGCGAATTTCCGTACAAGCTTAGCGAATCTCCGTACACGCTTAGCGAATTTCCGTACATAATTAGCGAATCTCCGTACACGCATAGCGATTCTACGTACACGCATAGCGACTCTACGTACACGATAAGCGATTCTACGTACACGCTTAGCGAATCTCCGTACATGCTTAGCGAACCTTCGTACCCGGTTACCGAATCTCCGTATGCCTTTAGTGAATCTCCATACGCGCTTAGCGAATCTCCATAAACACGTAGCAAATCTCCGTACACGCTTAGCGAATCTCCGTACACGCATAGCGAACCTCAGTACACGGTTACCGTATCTCAATACACCTTTAGCGAATCTCCATACACGCTTAGCGAAACTTTGTAAACACATAGCGAATCTCCGTACACGCTTAGCAAAATCTACGTACATGCTTAGCGAATCTCCGTACAGGCTTAGCGAATCTCCGTACACGTTTAGCGAATCTCCGTACACGCTTAGCGAACCTCCGTACCCGGTTACTGTATCTCCGTACGCCTTTAGCGAATTTCCGTACACGCTATGCGAATCTCCGTACACGCTTAGCGAATCTCCGTAAACAAGTAGCGAATCTCCATACACGCTTAGCGAATCTCCGTACGTGCTTACCCAATTTCCGTACACGCTTACCCAATGTCCGTACACGCTTAGCAAATCTCCGTACACGCTTAGCGAAACTCAGTACACGCTTAGAGAATCTCCGTACACGCTTAGCGAATCTCCGTACACGCTTAGCGAATCTCCATACAAGCTTCGCGAATCTCCGTACACGCTTAGCGAATCACCGTACACGCTTAGCGAATTTCCGTACATGCTTAGCGAATCTCCGTACACGCATAGCGATTATACGTACACACATAGCTATTCTACGTACACGCATAGCGATTCTACGTACACGCTTAGCGAATCTCCGTACATGCTTAGCGAACCTTCGTACCCGGTTACCGAATCTCCGTACGACTTTAGCGAATCTCCGTACGCGCTTAGCGAATCTCCATAAACACGTAGCGAATCTCCGTACACGCTTAGCGAATCTCCGTACACGCATAGCGAACCTCAGTACACGGTTACCATATCTCTGTACGCCTAAGCGAATCTCCGTACACGCTTAGCGAAACTTTGTAAACACATAGCGAATCTCCATACACGCTTAGCAAATCTACGTACATGCTTAGCGATTCTACGTACACGCTTAGCGAATCTCCGTACAGGCTTAGCGAATCTCCGTACACGCTTAGCGAATCTCCGTACACGCTTAGCGAACCTCCGTACCCGGCTACTGTATCTCCGTACGCCTTTAGCGAAAATCCGTACACGCTTAGCGAATCTCCGTACACGCTTAGCGAATCTCCGTAAACAAGAAGCGAATCTCCATACACGCTTAGCGAATCTCCGTACATACTTACCCAATTTCCGTACACGCTTACCCAATGTCCGTACACGCTTAGCGAATCTCCGTACACGCTTAGCGAAACTCAGTACACGCTTAGAGAATCTCCGTACACGCTTAGCGAATCTCCGTACACGCTTAGCGAATCTCCGTACGCGCTTACCGAATCTCCATACGCATTTTGCGAATATGCGTACAAGTGTAGCGAATCTGCGGACACGCGTAGCCAATCTCCGTACACGATTGGCGAATCTCCATACACGCTTAGCGAATCTCCGTACACGCTCTGCGAATCCCCGTACACGCTTAGCGAATGTCCGTACACGCTTAGCGAATCTCCGTAAACGCGAAGCGAATCTCCGTACACGCTTAGCAAACCTCCGTATCCAGTTACCGTATCTCCGTACGCCTTCAGGGAATCACCGTACGCCTTTAGCAAATCTCCGTATGCGCTTAGCGAATCTCCGTACACGCTTACCGAATCACCATACGCATTTAGCGAATCTCCGTACACGCTTAGCGAATCTCCGTACACGCTTAGAGAATCTCCGTACACGTTTAGCGAATATCTGTACACGCTTAGCGAATCTCCGTGCATGCTTAGCGAATCTCCGTACACGCTTAGCGAATCTCCGTACACGCTTAACGAATCTCTGTACACGCTTAGCGAATCTCCGTACACGCTTACCCAATTTCCGTACACGCTTACCCAATCTTCGTACACGCTTAGCGAATCTCCGTACATGCCTAGCGAATCTCAGTACACGCTTAGCGAATCTCCGTACACGCTTAGCAAATCTCCGTACAAGCTTAGCGAATCTCCATACACACCTAGTGAATCTCCGTACACGCTTAGCGAATCTCCGTACACGCTTAGCGAATCTCCGTACACGCTTAGCGTATCTACGTAACCGCTTCGCGAATCTCTGTACAGGCTTAGCGAATCTCCGTACACGCTTAGCGAAACTCCGTACCCATTTAGCGAATCTGCGTACAAGCGTAGCGAATCTGTGTACACGCTTAGCGAATTTCCGTATATGCTTAGCGAATCTCCGTACACGCTTAGCGAATCTCAGTACACGCTTAACGATCTACATACACGCTTAGTGAATCTACAGACACGCTTAGTGAATCTCCATACACGCTTAACAAATCTCCGTACACGCTTAGCGAATCTCCGTACACGCTTAGTGAATCTCCATACACGCTTAGCGAATCTCCGTACACGCTTAGCGAATCTCCGTACGCACTTACCGAATCTCCGTACGCATTTAGCGAATCTGCGTACAAGTGTAGCGAATCTGCGGACACGCGTAGCCAATCTCCGTACACGATTGGCGAATCTCCATACACGCTTAGCGAATCTCCGTACACGCTCTGCGAATCCCCGTACACGCTTAGGGAATGTCCGTACACGCTTAGCGAATCTCCGTAAACGCGAAGCGAATCTCCGTACACGCTTAGCAAACCTCCGTATCCGGTTACCGTATCTCCGTACGCCTTCAGGGAATCACCGTACGCCTTTAGCAAATCTCCGTATGCGCTTAGCGAATCTCCGTACGCGCTTACCGAATCATCATACGCATTTAGCGAATCTCCGTACACGCTTAGCGAATCTCCGTACACGCTTAGAGAATCTCCGTAAACGTTTAGCGAATATCTGTACAAGCTTAGCGAATCTCCATGCATGCTTAGCGAATCTCCGTACACGCTTAGCGAATCTCCGTACATGCTTAGCGAATCTCTGTACACGCTTAGCGAATCTCCGTAAATGCTTAGCGAAACTCCGTACACGCTTAGTGAATCTCCGTACACGATTAGCGAATCTCGGTACACGCTTAGCGAATCTCCGTACACGCTTAGCAAACTTCCGTATCTGGTTACCGAATCTCCCTACGCCTTTAGCGAATCTCCGTACGCGCTTAGCGAATCTCCGTACGCGCTTACCAAATCTGCGACCGCGCTTAGCGAATCTGCGTACACGCGTAGCGAATCTGCGTACACGCGTAGCGAATCTCCGTACATGCTTAGCAAATCTCCGTACACACTTAGTGAATCTCCGTTCACGCTTAGCGAATCTCCGTACACACTTAGCGAATATCCGTACACGCTTTGCGAATCTCCGTACAGAATTAGCGTTTACCCGTACACGCTTAGCGAATCTCCGTACACGCTTAGCGAATCTCCGTACACGCTTAGCGAACCTCTGTAACCGGTTACTGTATCTCCGTACGCCTTTAGCGAATTTTTGTACCTGCTTAGCGAATCTCCGTACACGCTTAGCGAATCTCCGTAAACACGTAGCGAATCTCCGTACACGCTTAGCGAATATCCGTACACGCTTAGCGAATCTCCGTACACGCTTACCTAATTTCCGTACACGCTTACCCAATCTTCGTACACGCTTAGCGAATCTCCGTACACGCCTAGCGAATCTCAGTACACGCTTAGCGAATCTCCGTACACGCTTAGCAAATCTCCGTACAAGCTTAGCGAATCTCCATACACACCTAGTGAATCTCCGTACACGCTTAGCGAATCTCCGTACACGCTTAGCGAATCTCCGTACACGCTTAGCGTATCTACGTAACCGCTTCGCGAATCTCTGTACAGGCTTAGCGAATCTCCGTACACGCTTAGCGAAACTCCGTACCCATTTAGCGAATCTGCGTACAAGCGTAGCGAATCTGTGTACACGCTTAGCGAATTTCCGTATATGCTTAGCGAATCTCCGTACACGCTTAGCGAATCTCAGTACACGCTTAACGATCTACATACACGCTTAGTGAATCTACAGACACGCTTAGTGAATCTCCATACACGCTTAACAAATCTCCGTACACGCTTAGCGAATCTCCGTACACGCTTAGTGAATCTCCATACACGCTTAGCGAATCTCCGTACACGCTTAGCGAATCTCCGTACGCACTTACCGAATCTCCGTACGCATTTAGCGAATCTGCGTACAAGTGTAGCGAATCTGCGTACACGCGTAGCGAATCTCCGTACATGCTTAGCAAATCTCCGTACACACTTAGTGAATCTCCGTACACGCTTAGCGAATCTCCGTACACGCTTAGCGAACCTCTGTACCTGGTTACTGTATCTCCGTACGCCTATAGCGAATTTTTGTACCTGCTTAGCGAATCTCCGTACACGCTTAGCGAATCTCTGTAAACACGTAGCGAATCTCCGTACACACTCAGCGAATATCCGTACACGCTTAGCGAATCTCCGTACACGCTTACCCAATTTCCGTACACGCTTACCCAATCTTCGTACACGCTTAGCGAATCTCCGTACACGCCTAGCGAATCTCAGTACACGCTTAGTGAATCTCAGTACACGCTTAGCAAATCTCCGTACACGCTTAGCGAATCTCCGTACAAGCTTAGCGAATCTCCATACACACCTAGTGAATCTCCGTACACGCTTAGCGAATCTCCGTACACGCTTAGCGAATCTCCGTACACGCTTAGCGTATCTCCGTACACGCTTAGCGAATCTCCGTACACGCTTAGCGAAACTCAGTACCCGCTTACCGTATCTCCATACGCCTTTAGCGAATCTCCGTACGCGCTTAGAGAATCTCCATACCCGCTTAGCGAATCTCTGTAAACACGTAGCGAATCTCCGTACACGCTTAGCGATTCTCTGTACACGCTTAGCGAATCTACGTAACCGCTTAGCGAATCTCTGCACAGGCTTAGCGAATCTCCGTACACGCTTAGCGAAACTCCGTACCCATTTAGCGAATCTGCGTACAAGCGTAGCGAATCTGTGTACAGGCTTAGCGAATTTCTGTATATGCTTAGCGAATCTCCGTACACGCTTAGCGAATCTCAGTACACGCTTAACAATCTACATACACGCTTAGTGAATCTACGTACACGCTTAGCGAATCTCCATACACGCTTAGCAAATCTCCGTACAAGCTGACCGAATCTCCGTACACGCTTACCGAATATCCGTACACGCTTAGCGAATCTACGTACACGCTTAGTGAATCTCAGTACACGCTTAACGATCTACATACACGCTTAGTGAATCTACGTACACGCTTAGCGAATCTCCATACACGCTTAGCAAATCTCCGTACACGCTGACTGAATCTCCGTACACGCTTACCGAATATCCGTACACGCTTAGCGAATCTACGTACACGCTTAGCGAATCTCTGTAAACGCGTAGCGAATCTCCGTACTCGCTTAGCGATTCTACGTACACGCTTAGCGATTCTACGTACACGTTTAGCGAATCTCCATACACGCTTAGCGAACCTCCATACACGCTTAGCGAACCTCCGTACCCGGTTGCCGATTCTCCGTACGACTTTAGCGAATATCCGTACGCGCTTAGCGAATCACCGTACGCGCTTACCGAATCTCCGTACGCGCTTAGCGAATCTACGTACACGCATAGCGAATCTGCGTACACAAGTAGCGAATCTCCGTCCACACTTAGGGAATCTCCGTACACGCTTAGCGATTCTATGTACACGCTTAGCGAATCTCCATACACGCTTAGCGAACCTCCATACACGCTTAGCAAATCTCCGTACGCGCTTACCGAATCTCCGTACGCGCTTAGCGAATCTGCGTACACGCGTAGCGAATCTGCGTACACACGTAGCGAATCTCCGTACACGCTTAGGGAATCTCCGTACATGCTTAGCGAATCTCCGTACACGCTTAGCGAATCTCCGTACACGCTTAGCGAATTTCCGTACACGCTTAGCGAATTGCCGTAAACGCGTAGCGAACCTCCGTACACGCTTAGTGAATCTCCATACACGCTTAGCGATTTTACGTACACGCTTAGCAAATATCCGTACACGCTTACCCAATTGCTGTACACGCTTACCCAATTTCCGTACACGCTTACGCAGTCTTCGTACACGCTTAGCGAATCTCCGTACACGCTTAGCGAATGTCAGTACACACTCAGCGAATCTCCGTACACGCTCAGCGAATCTCTGTACACGCGTAGCGAATCTCCATACACGCTTAGCGAATCTCCATACACGCTTAGCGATTCTACGTACACGCTTAGCGATTCTACGTACACGCTTAGCGAATCTCCGTACACGCTTGCGAATCTCCGTACACGCTTAGCGATTCTACGTACACGCTTAGCGATTCTACGTACACGCTTAGCGAATCTCCGTACACGCTTAGCAAACCTCCGTATCTGGTTACCGAATCTCCATACGCCTTTAGCGAATCTCCGTACGCGCTTAGCGAATCTCCGTACGCGCTTACCGAATCTCCTTACGCGCTTAGCGAATCTGCGTACACGCGTGTCGAATCTCCGTACCCGCTTAGCGAATCTCCGTACACACTTAGTGAATCTCCGTACACGCTTAGCGAATCTCCGTACACTCTTAGCGAATCTCCGTACACGCTTAGCTTATCTCCGTACACGCTTAGCGAATCTCCGTACACGCTTAGCGAATCTCCGTACAGACTTAGCGTTTCTCCGTACACGCTTAGCGTATCTCCGTACATGCTTAGCAAATCTCCATACACGCTTAGCGAATCTCCATACACGCTTAGCGAACCTCCGTACCCGGTTACCTTATCTCCATACGCCTTTAGCGAATTTCCGTACGCGCTTAGCGAATCTCCGTACACGCTTAGCGAATCTCCGTAAACACGTAGCGAATCTCCGTACACGCTTAGCGAATATCCGTACATGCTTAGCGAATCTCCGTACACGCTTACCCAATTTCCGTACACGCTTACCAAATCTCCATACACGCTTAGCGAATCTCAGTACACGCTTAGCGAATCTTCGTACAAGCTTAGCGAATCTCCGTACACACTTAGGGAATCTCCGTACACGCTTAGCGAATCTCCGTACACGCTTAGCGTATCTCCGTACACGCTTAGCGAATCTCCGTACACGCTTAGCGAATCTCCGTACACTGTGACGGGGCGGAACATGCTTTTCCCTCTTTCTGGTGGAAAAATGTTTTGTGGTCGTTTAGGGGATGATATTAAATGATTCCCGCTTTGGTGCTGTTCCGTCCACGTGCGCCTTAATACATTTTTCAATTGATAAACAAAAGTACATACCAATTATACAGACTTATGGGCGTACAGGGCGAGTTGCGAAAAAATAATGTTCATCGCACAGATGTTGTTTTAAATACTTTTAAGTTTTCTATGCACGTGTTTAAATTTATAAAGATGTTTTTTGTGACTCGAGCCCCCACGCAACTTCGCACTTTGACCCACACACCGGAATCGTTTAACTCAAAAGGCATACGAAAAAACGGTACTTCAGCCGCGAAAAGCTATCCCACGTTTTTATAGAAAATGCCGCGACGAGCAACCACGCTCCGCCGTCCTCGGCAGTCCACGCGACTCTGCTTCCGTTTTTCCAGCCCCGCGGAAAAACCCCTACGTCACAAACTTCCCGAAGCTTGTATTTCCAGCGCGCGTTCGCGCGCGCGCGATTTAAATGTGCCGATGTGTGTGGCTCTATAAAATACAAATGTGCGGCATCAGCCTGGGGGCACTGTCATGTCATAATACCCCCACTTGCGACTTCCAAACATAATGTAGGATGTCGCAAGTAGCACCAAAACATAACACAAATATACCCCTTAAACAAAAATAAGAAAATACAATACAAAAAAATCTTACAACTAGAGACAAAAATTAAATTTTGTGAAATTGTACATATTTAAAGTTTGTATATGTGACACATATCAACAAGAACATACAATAAAAAAATCACTAATATTCATGGATATGCCCCATGTCTGTCTCATTATGGAATGAATACCATCGTTTTTAATATAAACTTCCCGTTGCACTGTTAAGTTTCACTTCCAACATCCCTTGTGTTGCACTTCAGTATATGGGCACTGGTCCTTACACTTCTGTCTTTTTCAGTTTGTAAGCTGGTGCAGCTCAGGCTACTGGCAATGATTTTAGCTCTCTTGTCCTCTCAGCTGGCATGAAAGCAATGAAAGGGAGAGAGAGAGAAAACAAAAAGGAATACAAATGATTTTTCTTTTGGCAAATACATATATTATACCAGGGATCCATCAGATTCACACCCCACCTCTCTGCTATCCTGATTTAGCACAATCAAAACAGAACTTCATACAGTTACACAGAAAAGTCGAAGTCATTGTTCTTTTATTTTATATCCCTCAGGCCGCTCCAATGAAAATAAAGTCAAGATGTGGCATGGTTATTGTCATTTGTATGTGGATTTAGAGATTGTAATCTAATACTGTAGCCAAATTCCCATCTCACAAAATGAACTCTTAAGAAAACTTTTTGTACTTCTGACAAACTATTCAATTCATTTAATTATCTTTCATATCAGAAAATATAGATTTTATTTTGTTTTTATAATCTTACATCCCTTCTGCAAATTTCGAGACTCTGACATGATACACACAGAATTTCCTACTTACACATAACATGATCCTTTGGATACACAATATCCCTATACAAATATTTCTCTACCTCCAATGCACCAAAAAAAAATATATATATATATAACTTTTCGCATTTCCACATTATTATCACCTGTTCCAAACTACCATATTTAAAACTAATTGCACTGCCTAATCCTAATCTGGGACTAATTAGAAAAATGACATCCACAGGTCTAGTGTCAACATGTAAAACTCAAAATCTTCAGTTCACATGTGTACTTTATAACATAATCTACTCCTTTATGTACATATTTTCACCACATCTGAATTTTAAACCCTGTCCTTACTGCTTCACATAAATTAATCACAGATATATAATAAAGTTACAAAAATAAATTTACACAAATCCTTACCCTACTATATACACTGATCATACTTGGAGACTGCCTTACCCAATGCCTTTGCTTACAATAAATTATATGAAAAAACATAATTCTACACACAGTGTCGGGCATGTATTTTATACTAGTTGTTTATATAATCGCAACTCAGTTACATTTCTTAGTCCCAGTGGTTTCCTTGATTTAGGGTATTCTAACCGATATGCATTTGGATGTGGGCACTCTGCTATTATAAACGGACCGTGATATAGCTCAAAAAGCTTCTTAGTCTCCCCATCTATATTGCTCGATCGCTCCTTGGTCTTCACAAGTACCAGGTCATTTATCTTATATTCAATGGGCTTGAATCTACTGTCATGCCTGTGTTTACGCAGGGCTGCCACCTTAGCCATTTGTTCAGCTGCGAGCTTCACCCGTTCCTCTTGAGATGTTGAAGTACCAGGTGGGAATTCTATTTTTTCACCTATCAAATTTGCAGCTTTCTTATTTGTCATCATTTCATACGGTGTAAAACCGGTAGCGTTGCTTTTCACACTATTCATAACATCCTCAAAGGAGGCAGTGTGTTCAGCCCATGTTTTGTGGTTATGGCTGCAGTAAGTCCGGCACAACCGTCCTAACTCACGCATATAGCGCTCAGCTGGATTGCTTGCTGGGTGGTAAACTGATATCTTTATATGTTTTACATCTGTCTTCTGCATAAAATCCTCCCATATTTTGGAGATAAATTGGGACCCGTTGTCTGATAACAAAGTCTTTGGTTTTCCATGCTTCTTGAAATAATCCAACTCCAACTTATGGATTATAGTTTTGCTGGTAGCTTTCTTCATGCCATACAATCTGACAAACTTTGAGAAAACATCCACAGTGAGCAAGATATACTTTTGACCACCCCTACTGGTTGGTAATGGTCCAAAAAGTCAATTGCCAGTAATTCCCCCACTTTCTTAGGTAATATGTTTTGCATTTCCCCTTGGCTAGTCACAGTATTGTGCTTAACACGTTGACATCTGTCACATGCACCTAGCTGCTTTTTTACTCTCCTATCCATATTGTTAAATAAAACATAATCTTGCAAAATTTCTAGACATTTTTATGGTCCATAATGACCATGACTTAAATGGATATAACTTATAAGTGAATGGATATGTTCCTCGGGCCAACACAACCGCCACTCTTCCTTGTCAATGTTCTTTCTACGAAATAGAACCCCCTTGTAAATTTTATAATATGTATCTAATTTCTCATGCCCCATTTTACCCATGCTGGTCTTCACTAACTTCAGATTTGGATCAGTGTTCTGAATCCGTCTCATGTCTTTGCATATATTTCTAATATGTTTTTCCTCATCTACTCCTTTCATATACATCATTTGAAATTCAGTATGTTCTCCCTCCTGCTCAATGGTTTCCTCCCCTCCGACGGGCAGGCGTGACAGCGCATCGGCCACCACATTGTCAGTTCCCTTGATATACTCTATCCTATACTGAAACTGTTGTAAGATTAGTGCCCACCGTGCCAACCTATTATTTAACAACTTACACTCTTGAAAATAGCTTAGAGCCTTGTGGTCAGTCATAACAATGGTTTCATGACCTTCCAAATAAACTCTAAATTTTAAGAAACCCCAGACTACTGCCAAGAGTTCCTTCTCTGATATTCCATATCTTCGCTCATGTTTTGACAAAACCCTGCTGGCAAAAGATACACTTCTATGCTCAATTTTCCCATCCACCTTTTTCCTTTGGAAAAGAGCAACACCTATTCCATAATCTGAACTGTCAGTGGCTAGATAAAATGGGAGTGACATGTCGGGATAGTACAGTAAGTTGTTATTACACAAACTGCTTTTTATTTTCTCAAAATCTTTATCACATTCATTAGTCCAAACCTATGAAACATTTTTCTTCAGTAACAATGACAGATTTGGTGAATTTAGACTCTGATCATTTACATACTTCCTGTAGAAACTCGCCATTCCGAGAAAAGATTTTAGTTGCTTACGATTCCTCGGTTTTGCACATTCAGCTATTGCTTTTATTTTGTCTTCATTGGGCAAAAGCCCTCTGATGACAATACATGACCTAGGAAATTTATTTCAGCCTTAACAAACTCACACTTCTTTAGTTTTAGTGTCATGCCTCCTTGAAGTAAAGCTGTAAACACATCTTGCAACAAACAGTAATGCTCTTCCCAATTAGCTGTTGCGACTAATATGTCATCTACGTAAACTGTAAGCCGCCTCATCAGCTCATCCCCTAGCACATAACTTAGAGCCCTTATAAATACAGCCACAGATATACATAATCCAAAAGGAACCACTTTATATTGGTATGCCCTACCTTCGAACAGAAAAGCGGTATACTTTCTGCTATCCTCCGATAGGCCCACCTGCCAAAATCCTGCTGTGAGATCCATGCTTGTCATCAGTTTTACATTATTAAAGCCCTGAATCAGTTCATCCATATTTTGTGGGTGGTCAGTCTCAGGTATTATTATTCTGTTCAGCTTCCTTGCATCCAACACTAGCCGCACAGATTTGTCCTTTTTCTTTACAACCACCATAGGGATGCTATATTCACTTCTACACCTCTCAATTATACCCCAGTCGAGCATCCGCTGTAATTCTGTCCTCACAGCCTCCTTTCTGACATGGCAATAGCATATGGCTTTGCTTTAATAGGCTCATGTGGTTTTACCCTTATTGAATACTCAAATTTTGTTACCTTACCTGGCTTTTCAGAAAATACATTCTTATTGTTTGTCAGTAGATAATACAACTGCCCCTTTGCACGGTCGTCAATTCCCTTAGCGTTGTTTACCTTCCTACGTATCTCTTCCTCAACCTCCGCCTCATCCATTGTACATTTGGCTATGTGCAGACATGCCACTAAATCCTTATCATTACTTGCACTTCTAAATTTAACCCTTTTCATGCATCCTCCAGAATGTAGTTCGAGCACCTGATCCTTACAATCAATGCAAGCCCCATTTTTACTCAGAAAGTCATTGCCTAGCACAAGATTTAGACAGAGATTTCTTATTACCAGAAAAACGTGACTAAACGTTTTCCCTCCTATATTTACATCTAATACAACCTCCTTACTCACTGGCTTGCTGTAAGTTCCAGTTGCATTTTTTATTCTTACCCCTGTGACTGGAAATTCAACTGTTCCTGTGGTCCTAATCTGATTGTAAAAGTCTTCTGCGATGCCACTAATAGAGCTCCCAGTATCAATCAGTGCATTTTCACATACCCCTCCAACAGTGACATTTATGATTGGCTGCACATATTCAATCATATTTTTCTCTAATTCAGTCTCTGCTAACAGGTCGTCTTCTATCTCATGTATGCAGTACTTTACCATGTTGCATACCTGACTCTGACTACTAGGGCTATATGGTTCTATGTTATCATCACCTGCAAATACTTTTTCAAACACCTCTTTGAATTTTGGGTTCCTAGCATTTAGCATTGCTATCTTTCTTGCAAAACCAAACTTGTCCTTTTCCCATTCCTTTGGTTCTACATTCTTTCTATAAGTTAAAAATTGGATCCAATCACTAGCTGTATATTCACGCTCCTCTTTCTCCATCCACCTTGCATTCATTCCACCCTCTTTCATACCCTCATATTGTTCACTATTATAGATGACAAAAGTTTGTATGTCATCCCCTATTTCTTGTTCATCACTAGATCCCTCATTTACAGAGTCATGTTCACCAGTCATTTTACTACTTCCCAATGAGAATATGCTTTGTCCCCTCAATTCATCAAATTCTGGATCCCCTCCAAATATTTCTTTAAGAACATTGTAATATGTCTCATTTTTCCCACATTGCTCTCCTAATCTTTTTATATAGTCATATTTATGAATTGCCCAATCATCTGGTGCCCATTTCCTAATCCAATTGACCTTCTTCACCCAGCCTTCACACATCCCCTTGGCATACTCTTACATTCAATCACACACTTATGCTCCGCTAGCAAACCTGATTCACCTAATACAGAAGCCAAACCAATGCTGTTTTCTTCAGCATCTCTCCCACTACTTACTCTTTCACTAAACAAATCTCCCACATTACAATCTTCACTTGGATTTTTATGATTTCTTCTCTTATTTGCATTTCTTTTATCATGCTGTGTAAACCATCCCCCAACCATTTCTTCATTGCCCAATATTGCATCCATATTACATATTCTTTCTTCCCTTTTCTCTCTATTCTGGTCATAGTTATTCCTATCTGATCCCCTGCTATCTGGCTTGTAATTATTTATCCTTCTCTCGGTCCTATTTCGTACCTTGTATCCCGTCCCAAATCGGACCCCATTTGGAACAAATTCTAGTTTTCCGAACGTTGTCTGTGTTGTTCGTTTCTATTTTGTTCCCTTCTTCTTTCTCCATTTTCCTGTGTTAACCTTCGATCATCCCTGTTAGTTCTTCCCCATGAATCTCTCAGATTCCTATCATCACCATTCCATCTACCCCCATTATTTCTCCAATTTTCATTCACGTTCCTTTCTTGGTGGTGGTCATGCTGCTTATTTCCCCAATTTCTGGTATTTCTATTATGTTCCCTTTGGTTAGCTATATGTTGAGGCTCCCCATGTCTAGGTTCATATGCCATTGCATGATCTAGTTTTTCTATAAAATCTAGAAATTTTTCAGTAGAGTCAGTAGGGCAGTGTATAAGTTGCAAATTTAAATTCTGTGGCAACCTCCGGCAAATAGTGTATATTTCAGTAAGAGCTCCTAATGGTCTATCTAAGTGCACCAATTTCCTTAACTCTTCCTGACAGAATTCTTTCATAGTCTGTTTATCCCCCTTGTAAGCAACTCCATTTAAGAATTCATTTTGTAACCTGACTTGTTTAGCCTGGCTCCAGTACTTATCTAAAATTAGCTTTTCGAAAACTTCAAAGGAAACGAATTTCTCAGCACATTGGTTAGCCCACGTCTGTGCAGGACCTTCTAACATTCTTTTGATGTATTTTATTTTGCAATTATCAGTCATTCCAGGCAGGAATTGATCTTTGCATGCTGCAATAAAATCTACTACATGGTAGCTACTTTCCCCTGAAAAAGTTTTACAACTTGGTATCTGCATCCCAAACCAACCAGTATTTGCAGATGCAGAGCACAATTCTTAGTCAGCCATCCTACTATTCATCTTTTCTATACTACATTTATTTACAGCTACTACCTGTTCTATTTCCTTTCTTAAAACACTTTTTGTATTTTCCAAACTTGTCTTAGTTTCATCAACACAAGCCACAATCCTTTTGTTTATGTCAATTAAAGCCTGCCTAGTGTCCTCATTCCTGATTTCACAAATCTGTTTTCCTGATTCTATCCTGTCATTCAACTTAGTCTCAACAGCACCAATTCTGGCATTCAGATCCTTTTCTCTAACTTCAAATTTTTCAGTCAGATCTTCTAATCTTTTGTCAAAGTCCGAGATTATTTCGTTTTTTAAAACACCCATTGAATTTTTTATTGAGTTTCCCATTTCAGCAATTGAATTCCCCATTTCAGATTTTATACTTATAATTGAATTTCCCATTTCAGCAATTGAATTCCCCATTTCAGATTTTATACTTATAATTGAATTTCCCATTTTTGTTTCCAGTCCCCCTACAGTATTTTTAAATTCAGTTATCATCCAACACATCATTGCTTTCATTTCATCTGCCTTAGATTGCGTTGGGGCCTCAAACCCACTACCACTCTCTAAGGATTCACAATCACTTAAAACCCTATCAGTTTCGGTACTCATGGCTGGGGACAAGAGAACTGAAATCAACAAAATAAAAGCCTGCTGCGACACTTATCTCTTTGTCTGTGCTGCAACTCCACTGCGTAACTGCGTCGTGTTTCCGTGCTGAGCTGCTGATGCCGAAATCGCCGCTGTTGTGCGCCGTATCTGCCGCGTCCTGCCGCCGCACGGTGATGGTCTGGAATATCCCGGCTGTTGCCGCCGCGTCTCCCGGTTACGCTGTTGCTGCCTGCCGCACACTCGCTGCCGTGGGCCGCTGAAATTTTCTTCAACACGCGAGTCGGAATGTACTTCGCACTCGAAATGAACGAGCCGCGACGTTCTTCTCGCTTCAAATGGGCGAAACCGGGACACACTATTTCACGAAATGGACGAGTCGGAAAGTGTCTCAGTACACACTACACACTGTTTCGCGAAATGGACGAGACCCCATATGCGACGGGGCGGAACATGCTTTTCCCTCTTTCTGGTGGAAAAATGTTTTGTGGTCGTTTAGGGGATGATATTAAATGATTCCCGCTTTGGTGCTGTTCCGTCCACGTGCGCCTTAATACATTTTTCAATTGATAAACAAAAGTACATACCAATTATACAGACTTATGGGCGTACAGGGCGAGTTGCGAAAAAATAATGTTCATCGCACAGATGTTGTTTTAAATACTTTTAAGTTTTCTATGCACGTGTTTAAATTTATAAAGATGTTTTTTGTGACTCGAGCCCCCACGCAACTTCGCACTTTGACCCACACACCGGAATCGTTTAACTCAAAAGGCATACGAAAAAACGGTACTTCAGCCGCGAAAAGCTATCCCACGTTTTTATAGAAAATGCCGCGACGAGCAACCACGCTCCGCCGTCCTCGGCAGTCCACGCGACTCTGATCCGTTTTTACAGCCCCGCGGAAAAACCCCTACGTCACAAACTTCCCGAAGCTTGTATTTCCCGCGCGCGTTCGCGCGCGCGCGATTTAAATGTGCCGATGTGTGTGGCTCTATAAAATACAAGTGTGCGGCATCAGCCTGTGGGCACTGTCATGTCATAACACGCTTAGCGAATCACCGTACACGCTTAGCGAATCTCCGTACACGCTTAGCGAACCTCCGTACCCGGTTACCGTATCTCCGTACGCCTTTAGCGAATCTCCGTACGCGCTTAGCGAATCTCCGTACGTGCTTACCGAATCTCCGTACGCATTTAGCGAATCTGCGTACACGCATAGCGAAACTGCGTACACGCGTTGCGAATCTCCGTACACGCTTAGCGAATCTCCGTACACGCTTAGCGAATCTCTGTAAACACGTAGCGAATCTCCGTACACGCTTAGCGAATCACCATTCACACTTAGCGAATCTCCGTACACGCTTATCGAATCTCAGTACATGCTTAGCGAATCTCCGTACACGCTTAGCGAATCGCCGTAAACGTGTAGTGAATCTCCGTACACGCTTAGTGAATCTCCGTACACACTTAGCGATTCTACGTACATGCTTAGCGAATCTCCGTACACGCTTAGCGAATCTCCGTACACGCTTAGCGTATCTCCGTACACGCTTAGCGAATCTCCGTACACGCTTAGCAAATCTCCGTACACGCTTAGCGAATCTCCGTACACGCTTAGCGAACCTCCGTACCCGGTTACCGTATCTCCGTACGCGCTTAGCGAATCTCCGTAAACGCGTAGCGAATCTCCGTTCACGCTTAGCGAAGCTCTGTAAACGCGTAGAGAATCTCCGTTCACGCTTAGCGAATCTCGATACACGCTTAGCGATTCTACGTACACGCTTAGTGATTCTACGTACACGCTTAGCGAATCTCCGTACACGCTTAGCGAACCTCTGTACCTGGTTACTGAATCTCCGTACGCCTTTAGCGAATCTCCGTACGCGCTTAGCGAATCTCTGTACGCGCTTACCGAATCTCCGTACACGCTTAGCGAATCTCCGTACGCGCTTAGCGAATCTCTGTATGCGCTTACCCAATTTCTGTACACGCTTACCCAATCTCCGTACATGCTTAGCGAATCTCCGTAAACACGTAGCGAATCTCCGTACACGCTTAGCAAATCTCCGTAACCGCTTAGCGAATCTCCGTACACGCTTAGCGAATATCCGTACACGCTTAGCGAATCTCCGTACACGCTTAGCGAACCTTCGTAGCCGGTTACCGTATCTCCGTATGCCTTTAGCGAACCTCCGTACGCGCTTAGCGAATCTTTGTACACGCTTAGCGAATCTCCGTAAACACGTAGCGAATCTCCGTACACGCTTAGTGAATCTCCGTAACTGCTTAGCGAATCACCGTACAGGCTTAGCGAATCTCCGTACACGCTTAGCGAATCGCCATAAACGCGTAGCGAATCTCCGTACTCGCTTAGCAAATCTCCGTACACGCTTAGCGAATCTCCGTACGCGCTTACTCAATTTCCGTACGCGCTTACCCAATCTCCGTACGCGCTTACCCAATCTCCATACGCGCTTAGCGAATCTCAGTACACGCTTAGCGAATCTCCATACACGCTTACCAAATCTCCGTACACGCTTACCGAAACTCCGTACACACTTACCGAATCTCCGTACACGCTTACCGAATCTCCGTACGCGCTTACCGAATCTCTGTACGCAGTTAGAGAATCTCCATACACGCTTCGCGAATCTACGTACACGCTTAGCGAAGCCTCGTACCCGGTTACCGAACCTCCGTACGCCTTTATCGAATCTCAGTACGCGCTTACCGAATCACCGTACACGCTTAGCAAATCTGCGTACGCGCTTAGCGAATCTCCATAAACGCGTAGCAAATCTCCGTTCACGCTTAGCGAATCTCCGTAAACGCGTAGTGAATCTCCGTTCACGCTTAGCGAATCTCCGTACACACTTAGCGATTCTACGTACACGCTTAGCGAATCTCCGTACACGCTTAGCGAACCTCCGTACACGCTTAGCGAACCTCCGTACCCGGTTACCGAATCTCCGTACGCCTTTAGCGAATCTCCGTAACCGCTTAGTGAATCTCCGTAACCGCTTAGCAAATCTCCATACATGCTTGGCGAATCTCCGTACATGCTTAGCGAATCTCCGTATACGCTTAGCGAATCTCCGTACATGCTTAGCGAACCTCCGTACCCGGTTACCGTATCTCCGTACGCCTTTAGCGAATCTCCGTACGCGCTTAGTGAATCTCCGTACACGCTTAGCGAATCTCCGTAAACACGTAGCGAATCTCCGTACACGCTTAGCGAATCTCCGTAACTGCTTAGCGAATCTCCGTACAGGCTTAGCGAATCTCCGTACACGCTTAGCGAATCTCCGTACACGCTTAGCGTATCGCCGTAAACGCATAGCGAATCTCCGTACACGCTTAGCGAATCTCCGTACACGCTTAGCGAATCTCCGTACACGCTTAGCGAATCTCCGTACGCGCTTACACAATTTCCGTACGCGCTTACCCAATCTCCGTACGCGCTTACCCAATCTCCGTACGCGCTTACCCAATCTCCGTACGCGCTTAGCGAATCTCAGTACACGCTTAGCGAATCTCCGTACACGCTTAGCGAATCTCCATACACGCTTACCGAAACTCCGTACACGCTTACCGAATCTCCGTACATGCTTACCGAATCTCCGTACACGCTTACCGAAACTCCGTACACGCTTACCGAAACTCCGTACACGCTTACCGAAACTCTGTACACGCTTACCGAAACTCCGTACACGCTTACTGAAACTCCGTACATGCTTACCGAAACTCCGTACACGCTTACTGAAACTCCGTACACGCTTACCGAAACTCCGTAGACGCTTACCGAAACTCCGTACACGCTTACCGAAACTCCGTAAACGCTTACCGAAACTCCGTAAACGCTTACCGAAACTCCGTTATCGGTTACCGAAACTCCGTACACGCTTACCGAATCTCCGTACACGCTTCCCGAATCTCTGTACACGCTTCCCGAATCTCCGTACACGCTTCCCGAACCACTGTACCTCTTCCAGAAACACTGTACCTCTTCCAGAAACACTGTACCTCTTCTAGAGACACTGTCCCTCTTCCAGAGCCACTGTACCTCTTCCAGAAACACTGTACCTCTTCCAGAAACACTGTATCTCTTCCAGAAACACTGTACCTCTTCCAGAGACACTGTCCCTCTTCCAGAGCCACTGTACCTCTTCCAGAAACACTGTACCTCTTCCAGAAACACTGTATCTCTTCCAGAAACACTGTACCTCTTCCAGAGACACTGTACCTCTTCCAGAGACACTGTACCTCTTCCAGAGACACTACCTCTTCCAGAGACACTGTACCTCTTCCAGTAACACTTTATCTCTTCCAGTTACACTGTATCTCTTTCAGAAACACTGTTTCTATTTCTATTTCTGTTTCTGTTTCTGAAACAGTGTTTCTGTTTTAAGAACACTGTTTCATAAACACTATTTCAATATCAGAAACACCATTACAGAAACACTATTTCAGAATCAGAAACACCAATACAGAAACACTGTTTCTGTTTCATAAACACTGTAACAGAAACATTATTAAACATCAGAAATATCTATGATCCATCTCTGCAATATGCATATTGCAGTTTGTGAATTCCTAAGGGGGTAAACTTTTACCTACCATACTGGCTGCCACGTGTGACTATGTTGGCAACATCAACTACAAGGGAGAAAATCTTCATCAACATGTTCTGTTCAGACCGAGAAGTAAATATATACTCTATGGTTGACAGGGTCTTAGTGTTTCTGACACACTGCTGCAGACACACTGCTTTCAGCTAGTACTGAATATTCCTATAGTACCCGTTTTCTTAGACAGATGACCTCAGGCACAACGTCATGACGATAACCGACATTTCTATTTCAATGCGAATGTAATGTGGCGTCGATAACAACATGAAATAAACAACAACACAAATATAAATGTAAGCGAAGAAAAAAGATAAGGAAAGAAAAGAGTTTCCCGGCATTCCTGCGGGAATTAGGGGTTTTTGGGTGGGGAGATTCTCAACAGAAAAACATTAGAAATAGCAATACTGAAGTAAAAATGAAACATCGAAAAAAGAACATGCAATGATAACGTTTCACTGTATGTAGATAGCACTTCCGGGCAATGTAGGACACAAAATCAACGTGAAAAAGGCTCATTTATTGAAGTTCTTGAATACTATGTAAAATCAGGAGAGCTTTTTTTCGTTATAATGAAGTACAATTACGAATCTAGATGAAATATGGCCCGAGGGTCTAGCGAAGTGAGAAAGTGAAATTACGTTTTGCGTTGTTGTTTTGTTAAAAAGTGAAGCCGAGAGCACGGAGTATGTTTCGAAAAAGAAAAATGTTCCCAGAAATGTTACGCACACGCTATCGGTTGTGCGTTTAAGTACGACGTAAATCTTCATGTTTCAGTTTATTTAAAAAAAATCACGGGATGCAGACAGATCTGTCCTTTACTGCAGTCATAGGAATGCCCTGATTAATGTGCTGTGTAAAATTAAAGAAAAAAACGGAGATATGGGCAGAACGATGTTTAATAAGCCGACACGAACTTTAACGCCTATACATGAAACACCACCCGCGGACTCATAACATAATTCGGGTCGTTTTTAAATAATTTTCAATTATTTCCTATCGCTGTAGTAACTGAGCAACACAAAATGCGTAGGTAAATAAATAAATGCATTCTAATAAATATTACCTCTGACATATTTACAATATAATCAGAGACTAGTAATAAACAAATAGAAACACATTTATGACAAAATGACGTAATACATGGCGCTAAGGCTCCTATAAAACCGAGCTGAACTGTCCGCCATTTTTTCACCAAGCTGTAGGAGTCTCCACGTTCCGGACGAAGCTCATGCGTTACCTCGCGTTTCATTCAACTCGCAAACTACTCACTGTATCAATTTGGAATTTTCGTCAATGTCTTCGTTAAGAAGTACACTACATTTTCTTTTTAGTCTTATGTATGGTAATAATTTATAAACAGCATATACTGATAGTTTACGAACATGTACTTTCTGACGACTTACGGAATTTTCGACATGAGACGAACTTCTTTTCTGTTGACGTTAGGTGAACACACTAAGCGAATGAAAAGTTCAAAATACATCAAATTTTCATCCCCTCCAAACAGCAACTCTGTGAGAAATGATAACTTGAGATAATGTCAGTTAAATATGACTCACTGGGATCCGCCCGCCCGTCTAGTAGTAACACGTCTTCCGTATTAGAGCTCCTAATAATAAGGTACATGTTGTTACTGCATTACACCCATATTTGAAGATACTGGTACTGACTTCTTTCAACCCATTAAATTTAACAGTTGCACACTAAAAAAGTGGTGTGTCTCTATGTAATATGTAATTTCACTTTTTCAGTTATATGATAAGGATATTCTAAATATCCCAATGCAAAGTGCTTTATTATGTGAGGAAATGAGAACAAGTCAGTTCGTTAGCTAGTGAAGAGATCCTTGCTATCTGTCATTTTCAAATATTCTCACATAAAATCCTCATTAGATTTAGTAACTTCTGTTCTGTTACTGCTAGGCTTTAAACTGAAGGAAATGTAACTCCTATTAGGTTTTGGAAACTGAGTAGTAGCTCTGAAACACAATGGACAAGAAGCAAAAAAATAAACATTTGTGAGTTACGAAGGAATGTCTGCAAATCGAATAATAAATCACTAACTTTACTCTTTTTCATTGTATAACTATATATTTCCTTGAATAACGCTAAAGTTAATGAAGTTTTGCGTAGTAACCATGTGGCAAAATACTCCCTCTTTGCATGTTATCATTTGTCAAAATATGATTTTGATACCTCTAACTGTGTATGAAATACTCAATGATTCATTCTGGCCTTATCGCCACCGGAAATGAGTGCCCTAAATAAAATAAAAGTTTAGCGGTATGAGTGTAAGGTAAAGATCTCCTAAGTCGAAAATAAAATTCAATCCATTAGGAAAATTTAATCCGCAGCAACAAATGGTGCAACAAGGACCAAACGGAATATCATAGCAGCCTCTATTTTTTACTGCAAACTTTTCCTAATGTAGCGCAGTCTCTTATTTCGAAGCCAATATTTTATTAACTATGACTATTAACGAAATGACGAGTATTTCGTCACAATGCAGACATATAAAGATTTAAGTAGCGGAAAAATTAAATATTTCTACCAATTAGTTTTTGCGAAATCGTTTGTGAAAGATGTCAGGGCATGCGCCTCTACGCTGTTAGTGCAGCGCGATTCCAACCGTGTTGGGGAAACATGGCGGACGATTCAGCCTGGGACCAGAATGGACTGCGCAATCCGAGGCAGAAATTCGCCGTACTGCGCATGACGTCACCGCCGAAGCACGCGGCGGCAGTGGTAGCGGTAGCCCTGCAGTGGCTTGTTGTCTACTGTGTATGTTTTGTTTCGTGTATGCGTGTGTTTTACGACAGAAAATTCTATTAATATATTAATGTATCATTTGATATTTTAAATTCTCCCAGACTCGTTGACAAAAATACATTAGAAAGTGCCTATGGTACAAACGAGCAGCTCCAAAAAACAGTTCTCAGCTTAAGGTATTTTTGCAGTGAAACAATACAGATTGGAAGCCGAAGGAAGCTGTTACATTTTCAGAATGGACTCTTAATGTCAATTAATTCTTTATTTGGCCTTCATTCTGACATTTTGTCACTAGGCATTAAGTGTATATTAACCCGTGAGAGCATGCTCCTTTAAAAGTTACACGATCGATTACGTGTGTAGTATTTTTCTGACAGTCAAAGAAGAGTTTGTAATGTACTTAATATATCTAAATAAGTGCTTCTAGTTGCGTTTATAAGAAAACACAAACATGTGACTATTTAATTATGGTAAAATGCCGATTGTTTTAAAATGACTGTGAACAAAACCCTAACGCACCAGTCCTCGCGAATTAACAGCATGGCTGAACCAGGAATGTCTTGAAAATTTGTTTTCACAGATTAGAGGTATTGGCCATTTCTATCAGCATCCTCGCCCAAGACACACCGTCTCAGACGCACCGTCTCAGACGCACCGTCTCAGACGCACTGTTACAGAAACATCATGAAACATCAGAAACGTTTATGATCCATCACTGTAATATGCATATTGCAGTTTGTGAATTCTTAACGGGGTAAACTTTTACCATACTGGTGGCCTCATGTGACTATGTTGGCAACATAAACATGGGAGAAAATCTTCATAAACATGTTCCGTAAAGACAAAGAAGTAAATATATACTCTATGGTTGACAGGTTCTTAGTGTTTCAGAAACACCGCCCCCCAGAAACACCGCCCCCTAGAAACACCACCCCCTAGAAACACCGCCCCCTAGAAACACCGCCCCCTAGAAACACCACCCCCTAGAAACACCGCCCCCCTAGAAACACCGCCCCCCTAGAAACACAGTGACAGAAATACTGTTACAGAAATATCATGAAACATCAAAAACAGTTACTGTTTCAGAAACACTGTTTCCCTTTCATGATCACTGTTGCAGATACACTATTTCTGTTTCAGAGACATTGTTTGAGAAACACTATTTCTGTTTCAGAGACATTGTTTGAGAAACACTATTACTGTTTCAGAGACATTGTTTGAGAAACACTATTACTGTTTCAGAGACATTGTTTGAGAAACACTATTTCTGTTTCAGAGACATTGTTTCAGAAACACTATTTCTGTTTCATAAACATTGTTTCAGAAACACTGTTTCTGTTTCATAAAAACCGTTTCTGCTTCATAAAAACCGTTTCTGTTTCATAAACACCGTTTCTGTTTCATAAACACCGTTTCTGTTTCATAAACAGCGTTTCTGTTTCATAAACACCGTTTCTGTTTCATAAACACTGTTTCAGAAAGATCATTAACCATCAGAAACATTTATGATGCATCACTGTAATATTCGTATTGCAGTTTGTAAATTCCTGATGGGGTATACTTTTACCTACCATACTGGCGGCCTCATGCGACTGTTGGCAACATCAACAACACAGGAGAAAATCTTCATCAACATGTTCCGTACAGACCAAGAAGTAAATATATACTCTATGGTTGACAGGTTCGTAGTGTCCCCACAGACACTGGGGGAAATTGTGAAATTTTACCATGAGTGAAAACTGTGGGCTCTGTCGTAGGGTCGTGCATAGTGGGCTGCAGTGTGGGATTTGTAGTAAGTATTTTCATGGGGGGGAGTGCAGTGGGGGAGCCAGTGGGCAATGTGGTGAGGTTCTCTCCTGGAACTGTAGGATTTGCAGCAGGGATAGGAATATAGAGGAGCAGGAGTGTTTGACCTGCACACTTCAGGTGCAGTTGAAAAACGCTGAAGAGGAACTAGGTAGGTTGAGGAGGGGAAGGGGGGCTGGGGAATGGGAACTGGCAGTTGGCCTTGTCTTAATACAGCTGTCAGCCGTGTTAACATGGGGCTTGAGAAGGCGCTGATGATGGAGGGCACAGATCACATTGCAGTCGTGCCAGTTGAGACTATCCAAAGGTCAGATTTTACTAGGCACGGTCTGCACCTCAATAGGTATGGGAAGGGGAGGTTGGCAAAGCTCGTAGGTGACAGTGTAGTAGGGGGTGGGGGTGTCACTCATGGAAAAATTCCTGTAGTAGTTGGTGTTAGCGCTGCACCTTTTTTAGACTGAAGACAGCTGATAGGTGTTCCTGCTTAAAGGAAGTCCCTCTCAGAAAGGAACCACCTTTGACAAAGACTAAGAATATAAGTAATAAGGGAATTTCAATTTTTCATCAAAATATACAGGGTGTCATAGATAAAGTTAATGAACTGCTTATTGATACTGATGACATTATTGGTATTTCAGAGCACTTTTTAAGTGGTGTGACAATTCAGAGACTTCCTTTGCCAGGATACAGGTTAGCTGCCTTCTACTCTAGGAGTTCCTTGCAGTGTGGGAGAGTGGCCATGTATGTAAAAAACGATCTTTCGTCGGAGTCAATCGATTTTTCTAAACACTGCACAGAACAGATATTTGAATGTTGTGCAGGAGTTGTTAATGTTAATGGAACTAAAATAGTAATTATTGTTTATAGATCCCCTGACTCAGATTTTAAAATGTTCCTGCCCAAGCTGGAATTGGTCTGGGTTCACTGTATAGGAAGTATAAAAATTTAATTGTGTGTGGAGATTTCAACATTAATTGCGTAGGTGATAGCTCAAGGAAAAGTAACTGTTAGATCTATTTAATTCCTATAACATGATGCAAACAGTATTTTTTCCAACGATAGTGCAAGGAAATAGCAGTTCTACCATTGACATTATTTTTGTTCATTCTTCATTATTAGAGGGGCCCTGTCAGCAGAATTGTAAATGGCCTATCAGACCAAGATGCCCAACTTTTAATTCTAAAAAGTATTTGTTCCAAACAAATGTTAAACATAAATATTGTCACGTTGCAATGAAAGTAGGCTTGACTTCGAGGGCAACTAAACACAGCACTTATACTGAAAACACGTTTATTACGAACTCAACATACACGCAGCACTGACTGCCTCTCAAGCAGAGTGCTCTGCTATTTATATACAGACAGAATTTACCAGAAATTAGAAGAACAGTTAACATAAGAAACAAGTAGAATTTACAAGTGAACATAAGAAAGATGTAGAACCTTCTGGAATTGTAAATTAGAAAGAAAAATTTTTGCCAGTGGGCGGAATTGAACCGGAGACCGTCTGCTCCGCAGTCCGTGACCCTATCTTTTTTTTTTTTTTTTTTTTTTTTTTTTTTTGTTCAATGTGTAGTTCTCTTTGTTGCGGACGCTGATCGTTTTTGTTCGAGGTTGTTCGTTGAATGGTTGGCTCAGCTTTTTTATTACAGAGGGCGTGGAACCCTCTGACCGGGCGCGCTGAGCCACGGCGCCCGGTATCCCCTGCGCCACGCCGGCAGTTGGTGTTCGTTGTCTCTAGCGGCATTCCTCCTTCTCCTGGAGAAACAGCGACCCGCTGTTATGATCCCTGTGGAGCCAGCTGTAATGTCCTGGATCTTGACCGTGTCATAGGTCCTCTGTATGACAGTTCAAGAGAATCCTTCCCTTCTCCGCCATTATCGACAACAGACGTTCCTGTCGTGGCTTCATCAGGAACATTACCGTCCTTAAAGTCCTTGAACAAGTAGCCATTGTCGTCTACCTGCTCTTCAGGATCGTAGTAAGGTTTCATGCGCAGGACGTGAACAATGTCTCTTAGTTTTTGACGTTTCAATGACGGCCCATAATCCTCAACTTCGTATGTGACGTCTGACGGACGGCGTATGACACGACACGGACCAAAGTATCGCTTCAATATCTTTTCTGACAGTCCAACCTTCCGTACAGGGGTAAAAATCCATACTAGATCTCCTGGGCTGTACACAACATGTCGTTATACCGCTAACGGTCTTCTACTGGGCGTCCAGTGTCCGTATGCGAGCCAGCTGTCTTGCTTCTTCGACCCTGGTGATGAGCTGTTGAACATAGTCATCCTGAGTGTCGTTCGGTTGGAACGGGAACAGTGTATCCATTGTCGTCTCAGCTTCACGGCCATGGAGCAGGAAAAACGGAGTGATGCCTGTGGTGTCTTGTCTTGCGGTATTGTAAGCAAATGTCATGACTGGCAGAATTGTATCCCAATCCTTCTGCTCAACATCGACAGCATGTCGGCTAACGTTTTGTTAAAACGTTCCGTAAGACCATTTGTCTGAGGATGGTATGCAGTTGTCATTCTGTGGACAATGTTGCACCGTGACATTACCTCTGATACTAGTTTTGACTGGAATACTTTTCCACGATAAGATATCATCACACGTGGTGCTCCGTGCTTCAAAATAATGTCTTCTACAAGGAATTTTGCGATCTCTGGAGCTTCTGCAGTCGGCACAGGTTTGGTGACAGCGTAGCGTGTGAGGTAGTCAGTGCAGACTATTATCCAACTGTTACCCGTTGTCGACTTCGGGAACCTCCCTAAAAGATCGATCCCAACTCGGTGGAATGGAGCTGCTGCCGGCGGAATGGGTACGACATGTCCTGGAGGTAATTGCGGCACATGCTTCCGTCGCTGGCACTCTTTACAGTGACTCACATAGTGCTTGACAGATCGGTAGAGACCTTTCCAGTAATACGTGCGTCTGATTATGTCTAGGGTCTTCACGAATCCCAGATGACCGGATATTGGAGCATCATGGAAGTATTTGAGAATAGCTGGCTGGAGAAGAACTGGAACAACAAGTAGCCATTTGGGACCCAGTGGATCGTAGTTGCTCTTATACAATGTTCCGTTTATAAGTTGGAACTCTCCATCGGTCGGCTCTCCTTTCTCCAAGGCCTCTATCGTTTTTAATAGTGTTGGATCTTCCCTCTGTTCAGATGTAACTTCATCTAATCCAGTGAGAGCTGAAATTTCATTAATGCTGTTGTGTTCCACTAATGGATTCCTCGAAAGGCAGTCGGCATCCTTGTGTTTGCGCCCGTTCTTGACTACCAGTGTGACATCGTACTCTTGGAGTCTTAGTGCCCATCTTGCTAGTCGACCTGATGGATCCTTCCAGCTAGTCAGCCAACACAAAGAATGGTGGTCTGTACAAGCACTGCACCAATCCCATAGCCACTGGCGTCTGTGTGAAGTTCCGTTTCTGCATTCTCGTCGTACAAGGCTAGCACTAGTGCGGAAGTTAGAGCCTCCTTAAGTGTTCGGAAAGCTCTTTCTTTTGTCTCATCCCAGTAAAATTTGGTGTCTCCTGCAGAAGTTCTTGTAATGGACGTGCCTTGTTACAAAATCCTTTTATGAAACGTTGGTAGTATGAGCACAGCCCAAGAAAACGTCTCACATCACGAATGTGCTGAGGAGTTGGAAATTCTGTGACTGCCCTTACTTTATCCGGATCAGGACGGACACCATCTCCGTTGACTAGGTGCCCCAGGATTTTTATCTCTTTGGCGACGAAGAGGCACTTCTTTGGATTGAGGCGGAGACCTGCAGCCTGAAAACACTTCAACACAGTTGACAGGTGACTCAGATGTTCTTCAAATGTTTTCGAGAAAACGAAAATGTCATCTAAATAGCAGAGACACGTCGTCCACTTAAGGTGTCGAAGCAAGTTGTCCATCATGCGTTCGAATGTGGCTGGAGCATTACATAATCCAAATGGCATTACTTTAAATCCACAGAGACCGTCAGGTGTAATAAAATCCGTCTTCTCCCTGTCAGCTTCGTCAACCTCGATTTGCCAGTAACCTGTCTGCAAGTCCATAGTTGAGAAGTATGTAGCTCCTTTCAAGCAGTCTAAGGTGTCATCAATACGTGGCAATGGGTAGAATTCTTTCTTTGTGATACTGTTCAGCCGCCGATAGTCGACACAGAATCGCCACCTGCCATCCTTCTTCTTTACGAGGACCACCGGAGACGACCAAGGACTCTCCGAAGGTTGAATAATGTCATCTCGCAACATCTTCTCCACTTCCTCCCGAATTATCCGTCTTTCAGCTGGCGACACTCTATACGAACGCTGGCTAATTGGCGGATGGTCCCCAGTATTGATACGGTGCTTTATCGTGGGCCGTTTCGTCTGACTTTTCCCCTGCTGAGATGTGAATGCACCCGTATACCTAACACCCGCTGGCGTTGTTCCTTGGTCAGTCCAGGCCCTATTGGCAGTTCCACGTTTGTTTCCTCCAGCGTGTTGTCTGTACTAATAGCGGGGCATGGGTCGTCATTGATGACGTTGAGCTCACCGTCCTGGATTGGTTCAGCTGTCCCGATACACATTCCCTTGGGGATAAGTTGTGACTGCTCGTGACAATTTGTGATCCAAATCTCTCCTTGCCCACCGGTAATGCTTATGATAGCCGCTGGTATGTAAATTTCTTTTGTGAGCCTGATAAACTTTTTACTATCAATAAGAACTTCACAGTTTAAACAGTCATCTGTGTTTGTGACTGCAACTCATCTCATTGTCAACGGCGGTATCGTCACATTGTCAACGACGAATAGCTTCCCAGAAAATTCTGTATTACGTGTATCCGGCGGAACAACTTCTTCAATTTGCAGCTCAGATCTTCCACAGTCAATGATAGCTTGGGATGCCTGAAGTCCCATTCGAGGATGACACTGTAACTACATTCTGTTAACACGACAAATTCAAACGGCTGCCTCCTGTTGTTGATGGTTATTCTTGCGACACAAGTTGCTGCTGGATGGACGTACTTTCCATTCGCGACCTTCAGCACAGTTGCTCCCGTATCACAGAACATTGTCTTCTTTAGTGTGCGGCGGTAATTATCTGATAAGACAGAAAAAGAGGTTCCTGACACAACAAGTGCCCGGACAGGTTGGCCGTCGATTATGACGTCGTTGAGATTTCCCAACATCTTGGCGACTGTCGTCCATGGAGGATTTTCATCTGCGGCGGCCTCACCTCCGTAGATGGTCGCCTCGCTTAGTTTTCCTGGGCGCGGCGGCTAGGGGAGCGGCTGGTACCTCTGTACGGCGACGGTGAACGGCTGCGGCGCGTCGGGGAGCGACCTCGTCTAGGGTACGGCGATGGGCTTCTTCCCATAGGTCGACTGAACTCATCAGCAGGTGACTGCCTTGGATGGAACTGCTCCGACGGCTGACGTCTTGCGGCAAAATAATCATCGAATACTTGCCTAATCTCTCTGCAGTAGCGTATGACATGTCCAGGACGTCCACAGTGGAAACACAGTGGAGTGTTATCTTCTGTCCTCCAGACGTCTGTTCTTCTGTGTGGCGTCTTAGTTACCGGGGGAGTTGGCTGTGGTCGCATCTGTCGGTTCATGGGCTGCCGTTTGGCGGCTGCAGCGTAAGTCATAGCAGGGCGACGCCATTCTTCACGTCGGGTGCGATTGACGGGGCAGACAGGAGCTAATGTTTGAAATACCCCGTCCTCAGCGGCATCGGCTACCTCGTGACTTAAAGGGCTCACATCCATGGCCATAATCTGATGCTCGCTCAGTCTAATAGTCCCGGCTGCCATGCACTGTTGTAATTCTTCTCTCACGATTTGTCGTATGAGAGAAGCCAAGTCCTGCTGGTCTTCCACAACGGCCATAGGGACTACATTTGGGAGTCTGTCATACTTCTTGCGTCCAACCCTCCTTTTTTGCATCTCTTCAATACGCTGGCACCACTTGATGAACTCTTCTGTCATAGCGACGTCTTTTATCAGAAGAGCTTGGTACATATCTTCTGCAATCCTCTTCATCAGGTGCGTGATTTTGTCCGCTTCAGTCATGTTCGGATTGACTACGTTACACAGGGCCAAAACACTCTGTATGTACGATTGTGTCGGCTCACCATGTCGTTGGGCCCGGTTCTTCAGTTGTTCTTCCGCCGAACGGATTTGTCGCTGGCGGTCTCCAAACGTCTTCTTAAGTTCCTCCTGGAACGTCTCCCAGTCATTCAACTTGTCTTCGTTGTTTTCGAACCATTGCTGGGCTGTTCCATCCAGGTAGAAATAAACGTTGGCCAAGCACATCGTATGATCCCACCTGTTGTACTTGGCGACTCGGTCGAACCCTTTTAGCCATTTGTTGGGGTCCTGTCCAGCATCTCCAGAGAACACCGACGGGTGTCTCATGTGCAGCTGGCTTATTGCTGGTTTCGTCTCCATCGTTCTTCTGATAATACGGACTTTTGGAAGGATGTACTCCGTGTATCCCTTGTATTCCGGTTCCAGTCCGTGTAAGCGACGGCTTTTGCGTTGCCTAATCGGAGCCACGGTGACAGTGTACCCGGCGCCTCCACCAAACAATGTCACGTTGCAACGGAAGTAGGCTTGACTTCGAGGGCAACTAAACACAGCACTTATACTGAAAGCACGTTTATTACGAACTCAACATACACGCAGCACTGACTGCCTCTCAGGCAGAGTGCTCTGCTATTTATACACAGACAAAATTTACCAAAAATTAGAATAACAGTTAAAATAAGAAACAAGTAGAATATACAAGTGAACATAAGAAAGATGTAGAACCTTCTGGAATAGTCAATTACAAAGAAATAAATTTTTGTCAGTGGGCGGGATTGGACCGGCGACCTTCTGCTCCGCAGTCCGTGACGCTATCCCCTGCGCCACGCCGGCATTCGGTGTTCGTGGTCTCTCGCGGCAATATTACTGGTTGTATTATTTGTATTACGAAATCTTTGTACAATGCTGTTACAAAATATATTTGTATGTTCTTTTGTTAATATATGTGTTCTCTTTCGCAGTTAACAAGGTCGTTTATGTATATATGTGTAAATAAATGCTGTATCGCATCATCAATCTTAATTTTATATAACTCGTTCTGTAAATTTCTAATCAGTGACGTAGAATATTCTGCATGCTTAGGTGTAAATAATTGATTTTGTATATTGTTAATCAAAACTTACTCTGTGTATTTAACTGAAAAAAGTTAAGATCTTACTCAGTTTGATAATTGGTTCTTATAGAGTTCAAGGAGTTATCCTTTAAAAGCAGCTATCTTTAAGGTAGCATAGCAAATTAAAAGTAAGTAATACCAGTGGGTTGTAGGGGGCGCCATATGGATTCTTTGCCCGGCTGATATTTTCCCCTTCCGCCGAACCTGTTAGTACCATCGACATTTATGTTCTCGTAAGTAATAGTTAACTATGTAACACAGTAAAACTGACATAGTCTGTCCAGTCATGAGTGATGAATGATGTGCCTTTATTCATGAATTAGTAAATTTTGGGGGACCACACACAATCACATATAAGTTTTTTTGAAGGGCATTAGACTGTCATCAATTATTTTTTAATTCACAATTATGATTTAGATCGCATAAGTAATTTCATTTGTCACCAAAATAATTTAAAATTGTGTGACATCAAATCAACATTCAATTTGGTTTAATAAAATCACTGGTCAAATTCCATAACTGAGCACAAATCGAAAATGTAGTGTGTTAGTGCATCTAAACCACACATAATGGAAAACTACAATTAATTTGATGCTGTACAAACTGGCATGACAATGTTCTGATTTCATTCACATCAAGTGGCATCATCATTAACAGTAATAAAACCCGAAATCCGTGCATTAAAAGATAACTGTTCACAGTCTCATTCCTAACATTCCCATCACAAATATTGTTGGCTGTTTATTTTAAAATATGTAGCAATTTACGAGTTAGTTGTTAACCCGCGAGAATTCGCGCTTGAGCATTTTGCTAACAGTAATTTTAAAACAATCGGCATTTTAGCAATTTTAGTTAGTCAAATATTCAAGTTTTCTTATGTACGCAACTAGCAATACTTATTTGGACATATTAAGTACATTACAAACTGTTCTTTGACTGTCAGAAAAGTGCTAGATACACGATCGATCGAGTAACTTTTAAAGGCGCGAGTTCTTGCGGGTTAAGTAAGTAACTAATAGACTAACTGCGAGTGAAACAAGTAATATACATACACATCAAAAGCATCGTCTGTTTGTTCGTTTACGAGTATGTTGTGATCGAGGTAGCGCCAAGACGTGCGTCTAGGCAAGCAATGTAGGCAAGTGTAATGTGCTGCGAATACACAGAAAGAAAGAGCCTTCATCATTTAGCTACACTACAGCAGGTCAGCAACTGGAAGCAGTTAATTCCATAAATTATCTGGGAGTAGTCATTAGGAGGGATTTAAAAGGGAACGACCATATAAAGTCAATCGTCGGTAAAGCAGATGCCAGACTTAGATTCATTGGAAGAATACTAAGGAAATGCAGTCCGAAAACAAAGGAAGTAGGTTACAGTACACTTGTTCGCCCACAGCTTGAATACTGCTCACCGGTGTGGGATCCGTACCAGGTGGGGTTGATAGAGGAAGTGGAGAAGATCCATCGGAGAGCAGCGCGCTTCGTTACAGAATCATTTGGTAATCGAGAAAGCGTTACGGAGGTGATCGATAAACTCCAGTGGAAGACTCTGCAGGAGAGACGCTCTATCGCTCGGTACGGGCTTTTGTTGAAGTTTCGAGAACATACCTTTACCGAGGAGTCTAGCAGTATATTGCTCCCTCCTACGTATGTCTCGCGAAGAGATCGTGAGGATGAAATCAGAGAGATTAGAGCCCACTGTACCTGTGACTTCTTATATTTAGCAATAAAGTGGATATGTTAACTATTAATTGCAGCTGGGAATGTCTATCATATGAAAAAATCTTTAACAAATTCACCATCTCTTGAACCATAAATCTATTGTTTGGGGTAAAGAAGAAACTATTGACTCAACATATTCAAATATATTAGCAAGTGTGACTGGCAGTTTATAATGGCAGATTTTATACTTGCTAAAGAGGGCACTCCAGAGCTCTGTCAACATCACATTTATCAGTGAAACACTTCAATTACATTTGCTTAATCACAGCATTCGGCTCTTCGTAATAGTTAACAACATTGTTTCTCAGTTCAAAATTATCACTTTCTGAATGAAGTACCGGTTGCAGTCATGTAGGCCTATAGTTGAAACATATGAAAAATCGATGAAACTGTAACTGGTACCAGTTTTGGATAACGTGTTATAAAGGTGTCTACTTCGGCATAAATGTAGACTGGGATACCACTCGTCTCCTTTTACCCATGACGTCATCAAGATGTTGGAAAACCAGTATACGGGATATCTCAATACTTCTGTATTGTAGACACAAATAATTTGTAGTTATTATAGATAACAGAATGTATCATCGATCACAGGTCTTCGTCCAATACGAAAAAAAAAAATCTCTCGGTCAACCTACACCCAACCATCAGAGAGAAGCTACAGATCACTATTTAAACACAAAATATTAATCTGTTTTGTTTGTAAACAAACTATTATCTTTAACGCAACCACCACATAATCACTCACGCCTTCTACGAACACGCACACCGTGCTGCGATGTCGTCATAGGTCAAAGCCGACGGGCGGTATCCCCATCTACAGGTGAGCCTCTACCACTCCATTGACTAAAACTGAGCTGGTTTACTATGCTCTCTTCAATTATCTGCACCGTATTGCATGCTTCGGGTAGTGTGTGTTCTCCCCATTCACTTTGTCTTTGTTCTTCATCACACAACACCACCTCCATTTTTTTTAGTATCTGAAACAAGCATTGAATATTCTTGTTACAATTCAAATATAAACAATTTACAAGTATTTGTTTATATTTTTATACCGGTAACGTCCAACAAAACCTGACAGATACTTAATAATACCAATCGATTGCTAAAAAATCACTGCAACCATTTTTACTAGCTGTAAGGTATTACTTGCCGCTAAGATAATTCCCACTTTTTAGCTTTCACGTTATACTTCGAAATCAACAATAACAAAGTAATCGGTGGATTCACGTGTTTACATACTATGTTAATAGAGCAGTAGAGCTATTTTCAGGTCGAGTCACCAGATGATTTATTGATTTATTGATTCATATATTAGCCTGTGAACAACTGTTGTTGTATGAGGCATCGTCAGTGAATACATATAAATTGTGATATACATAATTGACAAATATACAATTATTATAGCATGTGTGACAAGTATTTTACAAAGGTATTTTAGCCTATGTCTAGCCTTACAAGGTTTAATTACATGTGAATATACAAGAAATAAGGAAGTTAACAGTACTGAACAATAAGTTGGTTTAGTCTCACTGATTGTGAGAGATCACCAATTTTATCATTATATACTAATTTAGTAACAAATTTAAATAAAACACAAATAAGAATTGAACAAATAAATTAACTTAGTCACAATGTGTGTGAAAAATCACCTTTTTCTTCATTATCTAAAAATTCATTAATGTTGTAGAAAGCTTTTGATTTCAGCGAAGATTCGACTACCCTTTTAAATTTATCTTGAGGCATCGCTCTTATATCAGAAGGTAGATAATTGAGAAGTACTTCTCCTGTGTGTAAAAATTTTTTTTGGACTGTACTTAGACGAGTCCATGGAATATCTAGTACGTTCCTGTGTCTAGTTTGGTATGAGTGTATGTCTGATCTACATTCATGCATGTGGATATTTTGTTTTGTATGAAGGAGAGCTTGCAATATATACAGACAGGGGACAGTAAGTATTCTGTATTTAATGAAATACTGTCTGCATGAAGTATCATTACTCAAGCCAAAAATACATCTAATGACTTTCTTCTGCCACAGAAAGACCTCTTTTGCACCAGCAGAGTTTCCCCACAGGAGTACTCCATAGTGAAGGTGAGAAACAAAGAAGGCACAGTATGCCATAAGTAAGATCTCAGTGCTCACACAGGCCTTTAGTTTCCTAATTAGATATAAGATTTTTGCCAGCTTGCTGCAGAGCTTCTCCGTGTGGGTAGTCCAAGATAATTTGTTATCTAGGTATATGCCTAATAGTTTTACAGAGCGACTGTGCCCATTATGAATGTCTCTGAGGGAGAAGAGGATGTGTTCAGTTTTATTTGCATTTAATGTTAGCATATTCTCATGGAAGCACTTAGCAGCCGTTTCCATCATGGAATCGTTCATTAGTTTGGCAACCGTCACATCTACATGTATTGTGAGAAGAGTGGCGTCATCAGCGTACATCACTGTTTTGCACGATAGTGTATTGGGGAGCTTATTCACATAAACAGTGAAAAGGAAAGGGGCTAGCATGGACCCCTGAGGCACACCGTATTTTACCTTGAGAAGGTCAGATTTTTTGTTAGAGTTAACAACCACCATTTGATACCTGTTAGTCAAATATGAGTTCAGTAGAGCTAGTTCAGTGTCCATTGTTTTCAAGTTTCTTTATTAAGAGGCTGTGTGAGATGGTGTCGAATGCCTTCGATAGGTCAACTAAAGTGGCATAGGTGTGCTTCCTATTTTCAATACCACGTAATACTAATGTCACAACTTCTTCAACTGCATGACTTGTTGATCGCCCAGTTCGAAAACAATACTGGGCCTTGTTAAGTAAGTTGTGATATTCAAAAAAATCATTTAGTTGGGTTTTCATTAAAATTTCAATGATTTTTGAGACTACAGGTACAATTGTTATGGGTCTGTAGTTCTGGGGGGAATTTCTATCCCCTTTTTTTTTTGGATGGGCAAGATAACTGTCTGTTCTAAGCAATCTGGAAAGGTTCCCTCCCTAAACATCCTATTGATCAGATAGGATAGTGGAATACAAATAGAGTGTATAATTTTTTTTCAGGATAAAATTAGATAAACTGTATATGTCTTCTGTTCTAGAGCTGCTCACTGACCTAACTACACAAAGTATATCCTGGGAAGAGATGGTTTTCCATTCGAATTTGGGCAAGTTATCTTTTAGCTCTGTTTCCTGTAAATGGTTAAGTAGATCCGCCCTGGCATCTAAGTTGTTTTCATCTGTAATATGAAATTTACCAGAGTTTATGAAACTATACTTTAGCACATCTGGACTTAGAGGAACAGGAGATTTATCGACAATTAGCCCAGATTCTGATTTAACTACATCCCATGCTGCTTTGCATTTATTGTTGGATTGAGAAATATAATTATCATTTGCTGCTTGCATTGCAGAAATGATTTCTTTTCTGTAAAGCTTTTTTTTTAACTTGATGTACAGAAGTGTAATTTCATTATTACTCTGAGATTTATGATGGCAAACTTTTAAATTGTTCAAGTAAGGTGTGTACCAGTCAGTTAAACTTCTCTTCAGCTTTTTCTTTCCATTAGCCCTATTGCGTTTAGTGATGAGGAGACATTGTTCTTTAACCGTACTTTTAATGGTGTGTAAGAAATAATCAAAAGCATCACCTAATGAATTATTCATCAGGACAGTAGAATTCCAATCTATGCTCACAAGTTTTTCATTGAGACTTATAACATCTACTGGGTTTAACTGCCTCACTGCTCTGGGTTCTGTATATTGTTTATATTTACTTTTGGGCCCCATTATTAAAAAAAATACCATCATGATCAGATAGAAAAGGTTTGACTCCATTTAAAACTGCATCTTTTTTTTTAGAAATATTAGAGATGACATTATCCAGGTAGGTTTATTGTTAATACAAGTAAAATTATGTGATTTAAGAGTATCAAGATGTAGTCTACTATTAGAGTCCTGTATGGTCATATCAGTATTAATATCACCAATTATTAAAATTTTGTGGTTTTTAAATTTAAGTAAATACATTAACAGTTCATCTATATGATGGACACGAGCTTTTATATCAGTTTTTGGTGTACAGTACAAAGACACTACAACAATCTCGAGTTCAGGTAAATGAATAGCAGCCATTTCAGTTAGTCCTTCATGTACTAAATGATTTAAATCAATTACTTTGGCTGTGTGGGACAAATAACTTTTTATGAATATTGATACTCCATTTTCCATATGGGTTCTAAAATAACCAGTTAAAAATTTAAAGCCAACTGGGATATACATCTGACATTCATCTACCTTAAGCCAGTGTTCATTAAGGCACAGAATATCACACTAAAATTCATCTAAAAATAATTCAAGTTCTTGGAGTTTGTTCCTTACAGACTGTATGTTGATGTGAAAGAAGGAAAGAAATTCACAATCTCTAACTTTTAATTGAGGCACAGGTTTATCATCAGAAGAGCTCATAGTTATTGGGTGTGTTTGTACTTTATCAGACCAAGGCTTGCAAAAACAAGGCTGTTTTCTGTGATTTAAACTTGTCATGTACAACTTCAGTAAGAACTTGGCACAAGGCCATTTTACCAGAGTAATTGAAGTGCCGGCCATGTTTAGTAAACTGGTCTCTTTTGAAAGTACCTACATTAATTAATGTCACATTGTTGAAGTGATCACAGATCTGTTTGTACTTGCAATTCGTTTTAATTATTTCTTTGTGTACACGTGAAGTGTCCTTCAGGTCATGACGGTGAGGTAAGTTTACTATTATGGAGTTTGCGTGAGTGAGGTTGGCTAACGTTCTTTCCAGGGCAGATGTAGCCTCAGGGACTTGATCTTTGCTAACATCGTTTGAACCTCCAATTACCACAACAAAATCGTTAGTTGAGAAGTCAGCAAAGTCACTTTTGCCCACAAAATTTACTCATTGAAGCACCAGGTTTCGTAAAACCATCGACTGCATAATTCGTATTGTCATTCCGCACAGAACTTAAAAGGCTGGACATACCTCGGCCATGACTGTCGGAAATATCCCTTTTTTTGCTCTTCTTTACAGAGATTGGCACACGATTAGTTACACTGCACCAGTGGCGGCTACTCCTTAAGGACTCTGGGGCGGCGCCCTCCCAAAAATATCCAACACGGAATACGTACCAATCGTTAATCACAAACCGACTTGAATGATTTTCGTGTAGCAGCAGCCCGTTTATGTGAATGACCAATGTTTGTAGTCTAGGTAGTCTGCCAGCCAGGCTCACCGAATGTTTTCAGAATGGACTGACTGTCGGACTCTACGCGATCCGTCCGCGCCGTGCAAAGGCTGGCTACGGGCGCTTGGGGTGAGTGGGGGTACTGGGGGTTGGGTGGGGGTAGTGTGCTGAACCGGGCCGCTTAGGACGGCGTCCGAGCCAAATATACAAAGGCGCACCGCCACCGGTCAGGCAGTTTCTAACAGGTGCCCTGCGTGTGATACTAGTATCGTTGTTGTGAAGGTGCGTGTTGTTGCCTGTTTTTCTAGTTCCCTATTTAGAATGAATAATATAAATAGCGTTAACTACATTTTAACATTTGGTAGTAAACAATTGACTTTTGAAGAAAAGTTGGAATTAAAAAGGTTAGCACCACCGAGACATGATTTGAACATTTTACAGACACAAAATGTGTGCAAAAGCAAAAGTAGTTTCACTAGGAAATTTAATCCTGCTTCATATAAACACACCAATATATAAGCATACCAATGGTATTACTACATTTGTTGGTGGCAGTCTTCTAATTTCAGTAACATATGTTTGTCGTGACGAAGCATTTGTGTTCTCTCAACACTTATATAGTTACACACACAACGAATTTACTTCTTACTTTATATTATTTTAAGGTACAGTTTTGGGTCTCTTGTGAAAGCTAATAAAATGGAGTTACAAGGTTTCCATTGCCTGCAGAAAATATTAAAAACGACATATTTGTGCGTAAATTTGTTCGTATTTTGGTATAGGAGGAAAAAGTCGTGTTAGATGAAGGGTTAACTTACGTAACTAGCTTATAAAATTAATGCTATATTCTCCCCGTTCAAGAAATGTTCTGAAGGGACAAAATGTCGTGTACAATTGAAGAGGCATGCCGCCCCTCCTAATAAATAGCCCACCAGCCGCCACTGCACTGCACACATTTGAAGTAACACGTTTGAAATTGAATTTTTGCCATCATCAGTAGCCACAGTAGGGACCTCTATTTCAGATTTGCTTAACACTCTAAATCTATTACTAAGAGGAGTCTTTAAGCTTTTTTGTGATAGTTCTGTTTCTCGAAACAGATTCCCAGCGCCTAACATCGTTACTTGATTGAGTGGGCAATTGAGCACTGTTATTAGAGTGAAGATTGTTAGGCCTGGTATCCATTTGTGCAACCTGTTCACGAAGTTTTCCGTTCTCTAATTGTAGATCTTTAATGTCTTTTCGTAGCAGTGAGATGACTTTTTTTTTTTTTTTTTTTTTTTTTTTTTTTTTTTTTTTTTTTTTGTTGCCAGTCGTTTCATCCTGTGCATCACGGCGTGTAGCAGGACTGTAATCATTCTCGGCAGAGAACGTACCTGTTTACCGTTAGGATCTACACAACTGCGGCATCTCCATTCAGTATTTTCATCTGGTAGGCTGTTTTCCGACACTTCAGCGCACCGAAAATGGCTCCATTTGTCGCTAAAGTCGCACAGAATTCCGTTTCGCACAACTTTTTTACACTTTACACACTACTAAGCATTTTGTATGACAAATGACGACATCGATTACATTTTTAATGCTTAGATATGGACGATAATAAATAAATAAATTGTAGAACCCATGTAGTCGTGAAAGTAGAGACATGTAATACACGTATACGAGAGCTCGAGGCTACACTGCAATACTGCAGAACTCTATCATGTAGCGTTCGTAAGCACGGCTACCGCATCGATCGCGAGAAACGTACGTATAACTTCAATCTACTACGTAACTCTCGATTGGACGTGATAAATCAGAACTGCATCGGTTGCGAGAAACGTACGTGTAACTTCAGTCTTCTACGTAACTCTCGATGGGCGTTTTAAATCCGAACTTGTGTTCGTTCGTGCACAATCCGCGTGACTCCATATGTGAACGTGCAGTGCTGCCATCTATCGGCGATGCCAAGCAACAGAGCGGCGCTCAGTAAGACTACATCTCATTTCTCAAAAAAAGGTTTTTCAGGTTAATGTTAGAAGTGACGGGCAGCGCCTCATCTCTACGAGTTACATCCTTCTATTTTGTTAACAACATGGCTACAATTACCGTTATTTTTCAAAAATTTGTAAGAAGTAAGCTTCATAACCCGTAACATTTGCAGGGACTTTTTATTGATATTAGATTCATTCGACTTTGAACGCATTATGCACCCGAGATATACTCACTAACAAATTTTTGGAAGGTTCAGATCATATGATCTGCGCCTCTTTAAGTATCCAAACTGTAGAATCCGTGTCTCCGCGTCGCTCGCTTAACTGTTAGAAGTTTACGTCACGTGACTGTCTCATATGGGTCTTATGGGAGGTGGCAGGAATATCGGATTGAGCAGGGTAGTAACATCTCACGTGGCTCACCACAACCGAAATAGGTTTTATTTACCATTGCGTTCAGTGCTGTTGGAGCGTACTTGTTCTCGAACTTAAATAAATAAACCGAAAAAGTGAAGAATGGATTCAGAGAAAACATTGGAAGACTTAAAGGAAATTCTGGAAACACGTAAGACTAACAAATTTTCAACGTGCATCATAAACTTAAAGGATTTTTAGATATTAAGCGTTCCGTAAGTATTGGACCGTATCAAAGCTGTATACTGTTTCGTTTAGTGCACTAATGGGAAATGTTAGTTAATGCGAATTAATTTCCTGTTTGTTGCGTTGGGAATTTGTTTGCCGTTTTGTTCGGAATTCCATTTGCTTTCTAAGGACGAAGTGACGAATTTCGTAGCCTGTGCCGAGGGACTTGTGCGGAAAACTAAGAGCTATGATTACCCCTTCCAGTTATGTTTGCAGAACGGGAGTAACTAATTTACTTGTCGGACAAGGTTACATACAAGAACTTGTCAACCATCATGGTCAGCGCAAAAATGTATTCCCGTGTTTCTATAAGATTCGGTTTTCAGGTATTAGCTGACTCCTACAGTATTACAAGAATACTTTTTGGTGCTGAACATGAAGTAAATAATTTACGCTGTTACTGCTCAATGGTTGACAGGTTCTTATATATACCCTTGGCCGCTCAGTAACTAGTTAACAGGATTTTCCACAACTCCGCAAACAATTTTCTAACTCACTCAAACAGGGAATTAACTCGCACCAAGCAAGAGTACATGTAAGCCGAAAATGACGGGAAAATACAAGGCGCTACACCGCCTCGTATTCAAACACAGGACAACGATGGTCTATCAATATCCACTTCGTGAAAATGAGCTGAACAGATACAGCTGTATTTACAGTGAATAACTTTAATATTCGGACACTGTGATATTTCAGTCTTGGAACATCATAACTTTATTTATAACAAAGAAAACAAAACGTATAACCAATTATTACACTACGTGATGTGTCTTGTAAGTAATCATATAAATTTTATTGAGATAACTTGCACAACTTCCTTAATAATGCAATTTAAATACATTCGGTCCTTTATTCACGTTACTTTAATATTCGGACACTTTGCGGAACTAAGTAATTCGAGACAAAATTTTATGGAAAATAAATGTTTCAGTATCTTGTTGGGTAGCCATTCTGTTTTATCACTTCTTTCAAACGCTGCGGCATACTGGTAATGATATTTTTTAAATAGCCCGCACGTAGACCGTCCCACTCTTCTTTTAGTAGACGCTTCAGACTTTCTTTGGAAAATATTGGTGTACTTCTAATACGTCGCTTCAGTTCTCCCCACACATTCTCAATCGGGTAGAGATCTGGTGACTGAGGTGGTGGTGGTAGGACTTTGGGGCAGTTGTACAACAGATATTCCTGTACAAGGCGAGCCTTATGTTTCGGGTCATTGTCCTGGTAAAATTTGAAGGTGTTTGATATCCCCGTGGTTTCATCACTTTTTCGTAAATTGTTCTTTAATATGTTCAGATAGACATATTTGTCCACAGTATTGTCGACGAACGCCAATTCGCCCGGTCCAAATGTCGATATACAGCCCCCGACAACGACGCTGCCACCTCCATGCTTTACAGTTGGTTTAATATTTGTGACTCTAAATTCCTCATTCTTCTTCCGCCACACCATGCTTCGTCCATCCGACCCACAAACGTTAAACTTACTTTCGTCGGAAAAAAAATGACATCATTCCACCAAATTGCATCCTTCGTAATAAGCCCCCTAGCAAAGTCCAATCTTTTCTGTCGATTCTATTGATTCAAACACGGTTTCTTCCTAGCCACTCTTCCATTGTGTCCACTTTCTTTCAATGCTCTGCGAATCGTGTGAGGATGTACCTTCTTGCCAGTCTCGTTTAGAGGCTCACGTGCTAATCTCGGTGCACTGAGTGTAGGATGTTTCTTTATTTTTCGTATTAGCTTCCTCTTGTCACGTTCATCCAACTTCTGTGGCTGGCCCATTTGTGGTATGGAGTCTACACGGTCCTCGTTTCTGAAACGCCTGACAATATCTGCCACAGTACTCTTACTCATGTTTAGCATGGCAGCAGTTTGTCGATATGATTTTCCTTTCGCATTGTGAAAAATAGTAAGTTGTCGTATCTCAAAGCTGGTATTAGCTTTGCGTGGCATCGTACCGCCTGGACAGTGGACCGCGCTTGTAAACACACACCTGCCTTCTGACTAGAAGCAGGCCTACTCACCCCGGCGTGAACGGGGACAAGTGCGACACTGCCATCTGTCCGGGTATTAAAGTAACGTCACCATCCAAGAGTGGTTTATTTTAATCCCATTCTTTAACAATTGTTTTACGTTATGTAAACAACGTTCATACTGTTATTTACAACACATGTACCTTCATATAATATTTGGTAATATTATATTTTTGTCTGTTCAGAATACAGTTATAAAGCAGCAAACTAAAAATATCTTAGTGTCCGGATATTAAAGTTATTCACTGTAGACTAAGTGCTGGCCTTACTTTGTCGCGTGCAGGTTGTCTCCCTGTATTGCAGCCTCCTTCGACGCTCCCATTCAACGATTTGCAGGTAACTTCCGGCTTCGATGTGTCACGTGGTACATTTGTACCCTGCTCAATCCGATATTCCTGCCACCCTTATGGGACATATACGCAATTATTGCAGTCTTTGAGTTTCAACTTACAATACACCAGGTGAAAGTTTTCTGTTGAGGAAAATTATAACTTTGTCCTTGAGTTTTATATTCTGCAGTTCATAGGTTGCTTTGACTGCTCTGAAATGCAAAATACAGGGCAGTGTCCTCCCTCCCCCCCCCCAAGCCCCTCATATGCATGCTGTCCACCTGCAAGTATAGCTACTGTAATACTGTGTATGTTGCACCCAATAAGGTAGTTTGCTTCCCATTTACAATCATGTTGTTCTACTAAGAAGCAATAGTAGTATCTATTAAAAAATGATTAAAGACCCGACTGACCTTAATATCCATTGAAGACAACACAGTAGGGGGGGGGAGGGCTAGCAACGTGGAAAGCAACCCTTACTCTTACGGGAATTAGTACATAGTGACTACGAGTTTGAGTACTGTGGGCAGGGTGAAGCTGGGAATTTGTATCTGACGGGAGACATACTTAGTAGGGTGGGCCGAAAAAAATGAATTTTTGAGTATCGAGTTGTAATAGGGCTCGAAAGTTGCGTATTTATGTGCTGATTAACGAAAAAATAATTTTAAAAATCTAACTCAATATCTTCAAGTCCCGCAAAGGGCTTAAAGTTTCTAAAAAAAAGATTAATATATAGAATTTCTGAAAGGTCATATAAAAATATATCTTCCAGTATCACGTCCTAATAGGACTTAAAAACTGCGTATCCATGTATAGTTTAACATACAAATATTTTTGATAGTGCTACCTTACGAAATCAGTTCGCGCTAAAGGCCTTAACTATCGAAATATGACAACGTTTCTAAATGTTCAAAATGTTACGGAAATTTACTAATATCTCGTATTTATATGTATGTTTTAAATATTTTAGGTTTTATTTATTGTGATTTGATTATTTAAAGAGATAACATCATAACTTTGCACCTCTTCGCCCATTTCACCAGCAAATTTGGTTAAATGACCCAGAACTCACCATGAGGAGGTGGCTGCAATCAGAGTTCCACCCACACCCTGCCCAACCAACCAACCTACCAAGGAGGTCATACTAATTATATATTCATATTTACAATGTATACATTTATTTACATTTTTATACCTTTATTTACATACTAGTCAAAGATGTAGTTGGCTTGAATTCTGATTTGTGTCCAAATTTTGGCATTATTGATCATGACAGCAGAGTCGTCCTAATGAATCCATCTCTGCTATCTTGCCCATATACTTTTTCTGCAGCCTCTGTTACTAATTTTACACATCTTTCTACAGCCTGAGTGTGGCACGGAAAGTACAGAAATTCAAATTCGGGCAAAGTCTTACTCATCAAATATCTAGAAATGGATTCTGTCGTCAATTTCTGCACCACTGGGGGAGGCGATAGCTTACATTTTGACCAATCTATAAGCTCACTGTAGTCAGTAGCCTCAAAATCTAGTGTTTGTGTAGTAAACGTTGTTACTGCAGCTTTGCGGTTAGTTTTCGTATTTCTTGCCTTTAGGACTCTTCTAAAACCCAACTCTCTAATATGTGATCTCTCGTCTACTATCATAGCCAATAACACGTTTTCTGGATGACAGGAAAACGAGTTTCGTTGAATCACCGGATCAGTTTGCTTTTTTTATGTTCTCTGTAAGATGTCTGGAAGGCCGGCCGCGGTGGCCGAGGGGACTGAGGCGCTCCAGTCACGGTCTGCACGGCCACTACGGTCGGGGGTTCTAATCCCCCCTCGGGCATGGATATTTGTGCCGTCCTTAGTATAAGGTAGTTGATAAGTAGTTTGTAAATTTAGGGACTGATGAACCCGTAGTTAAGTCCCATAACCTTAACAAACATTTGAATGTCTGGAAGTTTTAATAACCTTAAAAACATGCTTTGGACCGTATTTTATTGAGGCATATCTCTTAATATCGAACCAGACAGGCGGATATGTCTTTAGAATGTAGTCAACTAAAATCGTGAGTTAATTGTGGGATTTACTTCAGAAATATACAAGCGCAACACTATATTCGCACATGTCAACCAACGGGAGTGATTATGAGGTCCAGGATCACGATTAGCCAGATCTGGAGTACATTTTCCACTTTGAATAGTTTTGACAATATGCAGGAGGTATTGTTGATCTTTGCTTAAATCTGGTATGTTTAGGTCCAACTTTTCTGACAACCCTGTCTCCTCAACCTCAAAATCAAAATAACATGTAACTTTTCACAGTCAGTCAGTCTTTTCCCAATTATTCCACTAAACGAAGATGGTCCAGTTAACTCTCCATCTAAAAACTGAAATAAGTGTCTGAAAGGTAATTCGTGGAAGTGAAGTAAACAAATGAAATGGTCGTTGAACTTTTAGTTCTATATTGCGAATAACACCATTTTTCCACCCAGTATTTATTGCAGTGCCATCACAACCAATAGCTTATACCTCATTAATGTTAAAGTTATTATCTTCAAGGTACTTCAAAATGCACTCAGATATACCCTTCCAGTTGCACTTTCTGGAGAAATATGCTGGATATACTGCCCTCCAGGTTCACGAACTATACCGACATGCTCTTCTTTCTTGACTCTTCTGTACATTTTGTTTTCTATGTTCTCCTGGAATAAAGTGTTGTCTCTTTTGCCATCAAAGTATATTCCCTTTATTATATTAATGCTGCGGTTTTGTTGCTGAATAGCCAGTCTTGCCTTGTGCTTTTCTCTTTGTATCTTATTTTTCAAAAAATGTTCAAATGTTTGTAAAGCTTATGGGACTTAACTACGGGGTCATCAGTCTCTAAACTTACAAACTACTTATGAACTACTTACGAACTAGGACGGCACAAATATCCATGCCCGAGGGGGGATTCGAAACCCCGACCGTAGTGGCCGTGCAGACCGTGACTCAAGCGCCTCAGTCCCCTCGGCTACCGCGGCCGGCACCTAATTTTTGTCTATAAGAAGTGAGGTATCTGTTTCAGATATCATTCCTAGATCATACAAAATTGCATTTACACTCGAAATTAGAACGAAAATATCTTGAAAAGAAAACAACTGAGGTGGATTTGTCATCACTTCCTTCTACTTCGTCTCAGATAAGAACAAATATAACGTCTACTGCTTTAATTAGTGATCAGTTTCGTATATCAGATAGAGCTACGGCGCCGCGGTGGAGTAGCCGAGCGGTCTAAAGCGTCTCGCTGCGGAGCGCGCGGTTGCTCGCCGTGGAGGTTCGAGTCCTCCCTGGGGCATGGGTGTGTGTGTTTGTCCGTAGGTTAGTTTACCTAGGTTTAAGTAGTTTGTAAGCTACGGACTGATGACCACGCAGTTTACAAACATTTGGACATTTATAGAACTACGGCTGCTACAGCTTCCAGTGTTTAACATTTTGTCGCTCTCTTTCTATCTGTTTCCTTTCTTCTTTCCTTCGAAGTTTTCTTGTTAACATGTCTCAATACCACTTGTACACACAATATTAAACTTCTGTTTGGAGAATTTTGCGAACATCACAGTGAAATATTTTTCTTAAGGACATGTGGGTGAGAATGAATGAAACTAACATGTTATTTACATACATTTATTAACTGAAAATTAACAGTACTACATTCACTGTACCTGTGACTTCTTATATTTAGCAATAAACTGGATATGTTAACTATTAATTGCAACTGGGAATGTCAATCATATGAAAAAATCTTTAACAAATTCACCGTCTCTTGAACCACAGATTTATTGTTTCGGGTATAGAAGAAACTATTGACTCAACATATTCAAATATATTAACAAGTGTGACTGTGCAGTTTATAATGGCAGATTTTATATTTGCTAAAGAGGGCACTCCAGAGCTCTGCCGACAGACAAATAAATGTAGGGGTAAAATGTAGGCATTACATCACATTTATCAGTGAAACACTTCAATATCATTTGTTTAATCATAGCATACGGCTCTTCATAATAGTTAACAACATCGTTTCTCAGTTCAAAATTATCACGTTCAGAATTAAGTACTGGCTGCAATCATGTAGGCCTATGCCGAAACTTATGAAAACGCAATGAAACTGTAGCTGGTACCAGTTTTGGATAACGTTAAAAAGGTGTCTACTTCTCCATCGACTTAAACTGAGCTGGTTTACTATGCTCTCTTCAATGAACTGCACCGTATTGCAAGCTTCAGCTAGTGTGTGTTCTTCCCATTCATTTTGCCTTAGTTCTTCATCAGACAACACCACCTCAATTTTTTTTAGTATCTGAAATAAGCGTTCAATAGTGTTGTTACAATGCAAATATAAACAATTTACAAGCATTTGTTTATATTTCTATACCGGTAATTTCCAACATAACCTGAGAGATACTTAATAATACTAATCGATTGGTAAAAAATCACTGCAACCACTTTTACTAGCTGTAAGGTATTAGTTACCGCTAAGATAATTCCCACTTTTTAGCTTTCATGTTATACTTCGAAATCAACAATAACAAATTAATCGGTGGATTCACGTGTTTACATGCTATGTTAATAGTTCAGCAATAGAGCAAATTTCCAGGTCGAGTCACCATATGGCACTACTAAGCATTTTGTATGACAAATGACGACGTCGATTACATTTTTAATGCTTAGATATGGACGATAATAAATAAATTGCAGAAGCCATGCAGTAGTGAAAGTAGAGACATGTAATACACATATACGAGAGCTCGAGGCTACACGGCTTTGTTGCTGAATAGACAGTCTTGCCTTGTGCTTTTCTCTTTGTACCTTATTTTTCAAAAAATGTTCAAATATTTGTAAAGTTTATGGGACTTAACTACGGGGTCATCAGTCCCTAAACTTACAAACTACTTATGAACTACTTACGAACTAGGACGGCACAAATATCCATGCCCGAGGGGGGATTCGAACCCCCGACCGTAGTGGTCGTGCAGACCGTGACTGAAGCGCCTCAGTCCCCTCGGCCAGAGCGGCCAGCACCTAATTTTTGTCTATAAGAAGTGAGGTATCTGTTTCAGATATGTTTCCTAGATCATACAAAACACTGGAAGCTGTAGCAGCCGTAGCTCTATAAAGGTTCAAATGTCTGTAAATCTGTCGGACCAAACTGCGTGGTCATCAGTCCGTAGCTTACAAACTACTTAAACCTAGGTAAACTAACCTAAGGACAACACACACACCCATACCCCAGGGAGGACTCGAACCTCCACGGCGAGCAACCGCGCGCTCCGCAGCGAGGCGCTTTAGACCGCTCGGCTACTCCACCGCGGCGCCGTAGCTCTATCTGAAACACGAAACTGATCACTAATTAAAGCAGTAGACGTTAGATTTGTTCTTATCTGAGACGAAGTAGAAGGAAGTGATGACAAATTCACCTCAGTTGTTTTCTTTTCAAGAGATTTTCGTTCTAATTTCGAGTGTAAAAGCAACATTTTGTCGCTCTCTTCCTACCTGTTTCCTTTCTTCTTTCCTTTGAAGTTTTCTTGATATTATTTTTTTCTACGTTGCCGATGCATGCAATCCTAGATGTTCGCTGATCATGTATGAATTTTCATACTCATGTACACATGTACTCGGCTTTTTCCCACATTCACAGGTGTTCGTCATAGGGCATTTGCAGCTGGAAATATCAAATAGTTTTGATTTGACTTCAGCTACAAACACTTGCAATTTTTTCTTATAATTATCTTTTTCATGATCTCTGGTGTACTATTTTCTTAATGTGTAATAATCATCATGAAACTTTATCATTTGCACAACTCTTTTGTGAGATCCAACTGGAATGAATGCTTTATAATAAATTGCTTCTATTTGTAATATGACATTTTTAATAAGTATAATCACCTTTACTGCTGCTTATTAGCTTTATTTAATTGTCCACTACAGCTGTTTCGCGGTATTTGGCATTGTCAAGTGGTTATTTGTTGCTAATATACACACACAACATCTGTACCTCTATGTGATTTTAATAGGCACTTTCTTAGAAAGTCGTTTTTTTAATAATCTTTAAAGTAATGACTTTCTTGTCAAAGATGTCAATAAAGATCTTTGTAAACAAATAGCATCAAAATAGCTGTCAAACAAGAAAGTCATTACTTTAAAAATTATTAAAAAAAAACGACTTTCTAAGGAAGTACCTATTAAAATCTTATAGAGGTACAGATGCTGTGTGTATATTAGCAACAAATAGAAAACCACTTGACAATGCCAAATACAGCGAAACAGCTGTAGTGGACAATTAAATAAAGCTAATAAGCAGCAGTAAAGGTGATTATACTTATTAAAAATGTCATATTACGATATACTTACTGCTGCAGGCCCATTTATGAAGAAAAAAAAAACCTTATATTTGATTAGCAACATTCTCAGAAATTAAGGAAAATGAAACATATGTCTTTGAATCTAATTGTGTAGAAATATTAAAGCTCTCTTCAAAACAACATAATAGAACATCCTCATAAGTTGGAGGGGAAGTCCCACTAAGCCCTTCAGGCAAAACAAAAATAGGTCATCGATACGACTGTCTCGTCAATAACAACTTAGTCTTGTTTGGAGTTGCCATTTCATACGTATTGCCAACAAAACAGGTAAGTTAAAGAAACTTAATGCACTTTGTTAAACAGTGCACACTCCACTAACGTTTAAACTAAACGAACACTTCAACTCGATGTTGTCACCAGCAATAACAAGTAGCAACTGACGGAGTCAACAGCAGTGGCGGAGCAAGCGCTGGTAGTGGGAGGGTCGTACAATTAAGTTCCAGTGCACATAAAAAAATATCGTCTGACACAAATTATAAAACATGATTTTGGCTTTGTGTTTTCAGTCTGTAAAAGCAATGTAAACTGCAAGAAGCAAAGTTTGTATCATAGACAGAGTAAAATATTTCTGAAAATACCTACTTCTCCAATCATATGCTTGGTAGTAAGGTCACCAAGCAATACCACGTTAATGGTGCAACAGAACTACAAAAGAAACTGGATACTTACACTACACTTGTCCGTCCATTTTTGGAGTATTGCTGCCCAGTGTGGGACCCTTTGTTTGTTTGTAAATCTATTGGACCAAACTGCGTGGTCATCAGTCCGTAGCTTACAAACTACTTAAACCTAGGTAAACTAACCTAAGGACAACACACACACCCATGCCCCAGGGAGGACTCGAACCTCCACGGCGAGCAACCGCGCGCTCCGCAGCGAGACGCTTTAGACCGCTCGACTACTCCAACGCGGCATGGGATCCTTATCAGGTGGGTTTGACAGAGGAAAGGGTCCAAAGAGTCCAAAGAAGGGCAGCTCGTTTCGTATTGTCACGATACAGGGGAGACAGCGATACGGAAATGATACAGGATCTGGGATGGGAATCATTACAACAACGGCGCTTATCGCTGCGGCGTGGGCTACTTGCGAAACTCCAATCGCCAACATTCTCCTCCGAATGCGAAAATATATTGTTGACTGCCACTTACATAGGTAGAAATGATCATCAGAATAAAATAAGAGAAATCAGAGCTCGAACAGAGAAATTAGGTGTTCTTTCTTCCCGCCCACTATAATGGTGGTTCGATGAACCCTCTGCCAGGCACTTAAATGTGATTTGCAGAGTATCTCATGTAGATGTAGATGGCAACTGGAACCTGTATCTAAATTGGTGTTTCTGTGGATTGTGAATTAGTTACTATTACATAAAAAATAGAAAATAACAGTGAAACGGAACTAGGAGGAATGTGGAGGAGGGGGGGGGGCTTGTCACTCAGGTCAATTCTGTGTTTTCATAGACATTGCAGACCATTATTTTGCAGCAAATGGTTAAACAAAAGAATGAAGGGGGAACTACACAATTCTCTAATGTATATGACAATTAATACGTTAAAAACTACGTTCCTAGTGATTGGAAGAAAGCGCAGGTGACTCCCGGTTATAAGAAAGGAAAGAGAACTGACTCACACAATTACAGGCCAATATCGTTGACATCACTTTCATGTAGAATTTTAGAGCATATTCTCAGTTCGAATATAGTAAATTTCCTTGGAACGGAAAAGCTTCTTTCTATGAATCAGCACAGGATTAGGAAACATCGTCCGCGTGAAACTCAGCTTGCCCTTTTCTCACATGACATCTTGCGAGACATGGACGAAGGGCAACAGGCGGATTGTGTTTTTCTCGACTTCAAAAGGCGTCCGACGCGGTGCCACACTGCAGACTGCTAACGAAGATACGAGCTTATGGAATAGGTTCACAGATTCGTGACTGGCTGGAAGACTTCCTAAGTAATAGAACGCAGTACGTTGTTCTCGACGGCGAGTGTTCATCAGAGACGAGTGTATGGTCAGGCGTGCCCCAGGGGAGTGTGATAGGACCGCTATTATTTTCTATCTATATAAATGATCTGATGGACAGAGTAATTTGTAATTTGCGGCTGTTTGCTGATGATGCTGTGGTGTATGGGAGGGTGTCGTCTGCAACTGACTGTAATAGCATACAGGATGACTTAGACAAAATTTCTAGTTGGTGCGAAGAATGTAGAAAAATGTAAGGTGATGCGCATGAGTAGAAAAAACAATCCCATAATGTTCGAATACAGCATTAGTAGTGAGCTTCTTGATGCTGTCGCGTCGTTCAAATATCTAGGCGTAACATTGCAGAGCGATATGAAATGGAACGAGCATGTAAGGACAGTTGTGAGTAAGGCAGACAGCCGACTTCGGTTTATTGGGAGAATTTTGGGAAGATGTACTTCACCTGTAAAGGAGACCGCGTATAAAACGCTTGTACGACCACGTCTTGAGTATTGCTCAAGTATTTGGGATCCGAAGCAGATCGGTTTGAAGGAAGACATAGAGGCGGTTCAGAGGTGAGCAGCTAGATTTGTTACCGGTAGGTTCGACCAATGCGCGAGTGTCACGGAAATGCTCCGGCAACTCAATTGGGGATCGCTGGAAGAAAGACGACGTTCTTTTCGTGAATTTCTGTGAAGTAAATTTAGAGGGCCGGAATTTGAAGCTGAGTGTAGTACGATCTTGCTGCTGCCTACTTACATTTTGCGTAAAGATCACAAAGACAAGATAAGAGAAATTAGGGCTCGTACGGAGGAATATAGTCATTCTTTTTTTCCACGTTCCGTTTGGGAGTGGAATAGGAAAGGAAATGCCTAGTAGTGGTACAGTGTACCCTCTGCCACGCACCTTGCAGTGAATTGCGGAGTATGTATAGAGATGGAGAAAAAAGAATGATGGGAACAGCTTAGAGAAACCAGAACGGAACCGAATTCTAATATTAGTATGAGGAAAACACGTTTTCACAGCACCTTCGATGTGAAGCAACGTCAGTTTGTTTTTGTCGTTGGTACTCGAGCAAGAGCGCAGAAAGAAGTGTCAAAGTGCAAGCACACATTACTATGACACAATCCCATCCTTCCGTTATCCACATGAAACGGTGATTGAACTATTGAGTTGTGTGGCTAATTTTTACTTACAGTGGCGCTGGCGTAGTTTGCTAATGTTGGCTATGAACTATTCGTTTTTTGAGAATAATTAATTTGGAGAAGGGAGGGCTACAATCAAGAACGTGTCAAGAATAGGGCAGCAAGAGCATTAATGATTTATTTTATGGTTGATACAGAAATTTAATCTCCTCATTCTATGCGGTTGAGTTTACAAAGAGCATTCAAAAGTCGTTGCCAACACTATAACACCGCTGCCACAAGTGTCTTAAAGTTTTATGAAAGTATGACTTTGATGGCAGGTAGGGCAATTTTATGATAGAAATTGATGTAGATTGAAGTCGCTGATGCTCTGGCACAGATACTATGCACACCAATCAATCACCAGTATCCACAATTACATTAAGTCGAAGTAAATGTACCATTGCTTGCTGTCAAAATATTTAGTTAAGAAATATATAAGCAAAAGGATTAAAATTGAGTATATCGATTTTATGATTGCGCTACCAACAAAAAAGTTCTTAGGAGTATTTCAGCCTCATTCATGAAGTTACTGTTTCCTCGCTGAAATATTTTGTACTCTGTGAAATTATTTTTCGGAAAATTGCCCAAATTATGTGAACCTCTGAATCCTTTGTTTGAAGTAAAACAACTACAATTTATATGAATATGTAGCAACAGGATAGTTTCGCGATCGGCTGATCAGCAATACGTCGAAGTTTCGCATGTCCGCCACAAGTAGTGGACGCTAAATACTAAGAGTGACTCAGCGCTAAATACCGAGAGTGCCAACAGAAGTTGCCAGGGGGTGAATTTAGATCGACTGTCGAGTTTTGTGGTCGAATCATGGCACTAGACGCCATGATCACAACATAAATAAATAAATAAACTTTATTCTACATCAAATGATAAAAGTACAATTTTTCTGAATACGTCAGTTGGTTACAAGGGATACATAGCATAATATTTATAAGGGGGAATACTTATGAACTTATGAGGTAGGTATGGTATATAGTACAGGGCCGGATCTAGGACATTTGCCAAGGGGGGCAAGCTTAAATAAATTTGCCGCCCCTTCTTTCACCCCCACCCCCCGTAAAAATCGACTTTTTGACGCTAATTGGGTTACATATTTCTAAATAAATGTCACAATCTCACAACATGAACTTATTTTATTGACTGAATTAAGATCAAAGGAAAACAGAACAATTTTAATACATACAAAAATGTTACAAGATTACTCATCGTACAAAAATCAATTCAAAATTTCGCTTTTCGAGCTTTTTTTGCTGCAAAACTGTTTTTGATATCATCATGGTTTAGAGAAGCAGCTCGTTTGTGCTCTATGGATATTATACCCAGATTTGTTAAGCAGTCGTGCTCCTCAAATGTATTTAATTAGTTTCAGCTTGCCGAAACTTCTTTCTCCAGAAGAAAATGAAACTAGAATGGTAAGATATATTTTAACGCTGTAGTAATGTTGGGATACGCCTCTACCAATTTATTTTTATAAATTAAACTTAATGTTGATGATGCAGTGGAATCTTGCAAGGCTCTGTCTACTGCCAGCGCATGTCGTCTGAAACTTTCAACTTCAAGTTCTTCCTCGCTAAGATCTTCTGCCAGTTCCGCTGCTTTGGCCTTCAAGTCCTCCACTTCCATTTCTCGAATTTGCACACCACACAGAAAACTAATTTTTGCGCCAGTTTTCTCAAGTTCGGTAAACCTGGTACTAAGCTCTTGTCAATTATTCCTTATTTTTTCTGTGAATGTTGGACACTTCAACCTCACAAAGCTCATCGACAATTTTCTTCTTTCTTCGAATCCTTTTTTCGGAGAATACCGTTGATACCTCATTATCTTCTGCTAGCACTTTGGCCTCAGAAATAGCTTAAGAGGTACAAGAATCATATGAAATATGAATATTCATTTATCTAAAAAGGAAATCTATGCAAATTAATAAACCTTGTGCCTTTACTTAAGCAATAACGCAAACATCTCCCTCATTATGGCTAATATCTAGTAGATTTTTAAAGTTTGATTATCTGAAGTACCTATGACAGGGCAACACTGAAGTCAGCAACCAGGGATTTTAGTTTTATTAAATGATTTCGGTATTTCTTGCAGTCATTTTACTTTTAATAATTCTGTGTCAGTTAATTTTACTACATTATACCAGAAAGATACATTCCGTATAAAAAAAAGAAGAGAGTCGGTCAAAATTTGCCGCCCTCTAAATTCTGCCGCCCGGGTCAACTGCCCCCTTTGCCCCCCCCCCCCCCCCTAGATCCGGCGCTATATAGTACAATGTTTACAACAAAACAAGGGATACATAGCACAATATTTATAGGGGGGATACTTATGAACTTATACTTATGAACATACACGTGAAGCCGGCCGCGGTGGCCGAGGGGACTGAGGCGTTCCAGTCACGGTCTGCTCAGCCACTGCGGTCGGGAGTTCGAATCCCCCCTCGGGCACGGATATTTGTGCCGTCCTTAGTCTTAGCTAGTTGATAAGTAGTTTGTAAGTTTAGGGACTGATGACCCCATAGTTAAGTCCCATAAGCTATACAAACATTTGAACATTTGATACACGTGAACAAACAAACGACGGTTATGACATGCACGAATATGAATTTTGTTGCAACAACGTTTCACTCGAAGACGATGTTAGGTTCATACCTAATTACAAACTCTGAAATCGCTGCTTATTCGGAAATAAACTGCGAACTTTTTTCTTTTAAGGGAATGCCAGGTACCTGCTTTTAGTTGTTTTTAAATTTACATTTATGGTTCCAGCGTGTGTTACTGTATATGGTGCTGCTACATGTAGTCTAAAGTAAAGTAAACCAGGATCATATTGGTATGTTGACCATGGAGTATGTTTACTTTTCTGCAATGTCTCATGTCTGTGCACTGATGCAGTAAACTTTCGATATGTGCTCAATTACGGAACTTGACAACCTGTTTTGTGAAACTAAATGTGCAGGCATGTGACGATGACTTGTTTCTCAGGCATGCCTGACAATTTTAAATTGTTATGTGGCACACGAAAATGGAGTTTTCAACAGAATTCTTAACTGCGAATTACTAATAGATGACAATCTGATAACCTTAAAAAAGGATATTTGACTTAAGCTCTGCAAATGAAAATGATCAAGCAGACACCTGTTTAGCTACAAGGAATAATATAAATGTCAATGGTACTGTACTCGTTTGACTGACAGTAATTGAAGTTGTTTTCTTATGTTTATGCCTGATTACCACACTCGGAAATCGGCACATATTCGGTTATAAACAGCCAACTGTTTGTGAAAAGGTAGAATTTAAATGTCACTTGTAGGTTTCAGCTGCAGTGATTTAAACTTTCTTCTTGGGTTCCTACCTTAATAGAAATTCGGAAATCGCAACATGTTCCGAAATAGATCGCCAGCAACGTCTCTGTGAGAAGGAGGAATGTAAATAACATTCTTTTCAGTACAGCACAAATTGCACCTGTACTGCATAACGAGACGTATGTCGGAAAGTATTCGGAAAAAACTGCCGAATACTGTATAGCATACTTGTAATTCATTAAGATTATGTTTCCAGATTCTGTTACGAAAGAAAAAATATTTCAGTTCTCACAGGACATGAACCAAAAATTTTCCTAAGTGTAGATTACAACCTAACACATCTTACCACAAGACCAGACTGATTCCGCATCCACATTTGGAGGTTTCAAGTAATACTTCTTGCTTTCGGTTTCATCGTCATTGCATCATTGATAGATATTTGTTCTTTATTGACGTTTAATGAACCAAGATGAAGCGTCTGTGATAAATATTCAATGTACTATCGCCTTAAAATGGTATGCATTTCACATGGCATCTGCAAAGCAGACACCACTGCTCCAGAGTCGAACATAAAAAAAGGTAAAGCAGTCAACAATCCGAAGATTGGTTTTAACACCACAGTGCTTTACTAGGCATGGTCCTGTTTGGAGGTGGTATGCCGTTGCCTTCCTCCGACCTTCGAACTGACTTACTCAGCCAGTTATAGGGGGACCTACAGTTTAACGTAGGTTCCGAACCACGGTGCTACTCGGTATTTTTCACATGAGCAATACTGCCAGAGGTGAAAGAAGTGGAAAGTGACAGATAAAAATCGTAGGACCTGGTGGGGATCGAACCCGCGACCCTTGGATTTGTAGTCTGGCACTCTACCACTATGCAACCGAGGTGCTCGAGTATAAGAGTCGCGAAACTCCCAGTGATTTTCTGCAACTTCGCGAGTGGGTCGTAAAAACACACCGCGAAGCGATTGAGGAATGAATGTGTATTTGGACTGAAGCAGCAATTTCAAAATTACTTCGTATTTACAAGGTTTTGTAGCGCTGTAAATTGTAGCAACTGTCAAAAATATAATTCGGAAATCTTTCATTTGCAAAGGATGCTCAGAAAAAAACAGTATAATGTTATGAATAACAGGTGTTAATTTAGTTATACTTTTAGACATAGAGTTAAGTCTTTAACAATTCATTCACGTCCAAAATTCTGCTGTTAATGAGAATCGCAAATACTTGAGCACTATTTCATAATATTACTGCTGAATAAAAATAATGTATGAATGACTGCTTAGGTTCGTACCTCAGGTTCACAAAAATGATAACCCTGTATACTAATACATTTTACGTACTAGTTTGATAAAGTGAATACGTAGTTACAAATAAATAATATGTCCATATCTAACCTGTTAATGTTAGCATGTCACATTCTTGAAGATATTCAGTTTGATACCTGCCAACTAGCTAAAAAATTGTGATAGGTACACGAAAGGCACAGAAGCAAGGACGAGGTGAAAAGATTGTTAAAACGAGGATGTAGCATCTAGTCCCCTACTATGTAAAAATCGTGTGTATTTTTGAAAACATTACAAGTCCGAAATTCGCTAAAACAAAACTCGTGCAGCATGTCAGTACGCACCAAACATGCGATCATAATCATCAGTTCCTTTTATATACTTCAAAACATCAGGTTGCTGCAATTGATTTCTGCTTTCAAAAGGTTTCTGACGATTTTAATATGAATGGGGTATTGTGAACTGTATGAATTACTGACAGTTTGTTAAATTATAGACTGTCATTAACAGAAGCAGAGATATTACTTTAATGATGTTTTCGTATTTGTATTAGAAAGTGCACAACAACGTTCAGTGACCAGGAAATATGAAAGTAACAGAATTAAAAAAGGCTACTTCTCAGTTTGCATCATGCCATTCCACTGTTATTCCCTACTGGCCGCTTGGAGCGCTAGTATCGCTTCAGGTGCAATTTTTTTTTCCTAGAGAGTTTCGCGACTGTCTGTGATAGACTGTGACTGCTCTAAGTGATCACAAACAGAAGAGAAACTGAAGAAAAAGAAATGTAAAATACAAAAGCAGCAAAAAATTAATGACAACTAGGGGAGGAAAGGGAACAAGAATAAACAAAACAAATGTAATCAGTCACTCTGAAATCACTCAACTACACTGAAGACGACGATGGTCATGATATTCTTAGAGAACTTTGTGAAATCAGCAATGACCACATGGTAAATTAGGGACTTTATATGATTGTCTACTCTGTCGTAAATGGGCCCATGTTGCATGTACCTTGTTCACTGCAGCAAATACGAAACGCAAAGCAAATCTATGCCACTTCTGTGCTTAAAATAAATTTATTTTTTTGTTTTGTTCATCGAATTATGTTTTCCTTTATCAAATTACACGCCACATCCGCCATCTTACTCGCAAGCAAGGATAACATGACGAGTTTGACATCATTTGGAAAAAGTGAAAGTAATCACTTTAAATGTTAGTCCTATATAAAAAAAAAATAAATAAAATAAAAAAAACTACGAAATCTGTAGTTGGAAACAAAACTCTATTGGTTTCTCTAAAGTATTCATCTAGGCGTCAGGTCTAAAATAAGGAGATGAAAAAATTCGAAAGCTTACTGTCTTCATTTTACCACCCTATCTCCTACACTCGCTCTTTATCCCGTATTACTGCAAACGTATGCTCGAAATGAGTTTTCTTGTATGGTATTACTAGTGTAAGGTACGGTACTGGTACTTTTCATACATCATTTCAGTGTAAGAATCTCTTAACGATTCTCTAACACAACAAAAATAGTTTTTTTTTTTTTTTTTTTTTTTTTTTTTTTTTACACAATTCTCTTACATATGTTAATGTATTCTCAAAGTAAAGTGATATGTTGTTAATCAAAATATCCCCGGGTGTACTGCCGGTCTATAGTGCCCAACGGGCACAATATTTCGGCGATCATACATGTCGCCATCATCAGGTGAACTGACGGACTGAGCTCCTGAAAACGCGCCGGCACGGAGATCCGCACGCTACGGCAGCTCGAAGGGACCTGGGTTCTAGCCCGGTGGCGGGCCATTTAAATACCCTCGGCCCGCGGAGCGACCCCTCCGTGGTCCGCGCAGTGGAACCGATTGCGCCGGCGTCTGAGATGACGTCGGTGTGAGGGCTCTGTCCGCCGTGGTCGTCACTTCGTTACGTTTGCTAGATTTACTCTTAATTAACCCAATCGCTGGTTCCCAAGCTTTGCTAAGATTATAGCCACAGTCACGGTTTATGAGGTCGTCACTTGTGCGAATTTCAATGGCCTCTCTAACGACGCAGTCCCAGTATCTCGACGTCTGTACCAGAATCCTAGTGCATTCATATTCCATCGCATGATTCTCCGACAATGTTCAGCGACCGCCGACTTGCTCGGATACATCAATCGTGTGCGCCTTTGGTGTTCAACGCATCGATCCTCGACGGTATGCATCGTCTGTCCAATATATGACTTTCCACACTGACACGGAATCTGGTACACGCCGGCCTTCTCAAACCGAGATCATCTTTGGCGCTCCCCACCAGTGCACGAATTTTATTCGGTGGACAAAAAACAGTTTCAACCTGGTGTTTTTTCAAAATGTGGGCGACCTTCCCCGAGAGTGCGCCGGTATATGGAACGAACGCAGTGCCTACATCCTCCCTCGTGTTTTCATCCGTTTCCACAGGTTGTGCTGTAGTGGTTGGGCGGAGAGCCCGCTGAATCTGCCACTCTGAGTACCCATTTTTTCGAAATACAGTTCTCAGGTGTTCCAATTCCTGGGGTAGACTCTCTGCGTCGGAGATAGTGCGCGCCCTATGTACTAGAGTTTTAAGTACCCCATTCCTCTGTGAAGGGTGGTGACAGCTGTCTGCGTGTAAATACAGATCAGTGTGCGTTGTCTTCCGATATACACTATGACCCAGGGTGCCATCAGCTCTTCTCTTGACCAAGACGTCAAGGAACGGCAATTTACCCTCCGTTTCAGTCTCCATAGTGAATTTGATGTTGTGGTGTATGGAGCTCAGATGTGTAAAGAAGTCAAGGAGTTTATCCATACCATGTGGCCAGATGACGAAAGTGTCGTCCACATAACGGAAAAAGCAAGTAGGTTTCCATTCAGATGATGCCAGGGCTTCCTCCTTGAAATTCTCCATGTACAAATTTGCAACCACAGGGGAGAGTGGGCTACCCATGGCGACACCCTCCGTTTGTTCGTAGTATTCGCCTTTGAAAAGAAAATAGGTGGAGGTCAAGACATGCCTAAAAAGTTCGGTGGTCTTCTCGTCAAACTTCTGACTAATCAAATCTAGTGACTCTCGAAGGGGCACCCTCGTAAACAACGAAACGATGTCAAAACTCACCATGATATCTGACTCATCCAGCCTGAAGCTGTTAAGGCGTTTAACAAAATCCACAGAATTACGGATGTGATGAGGGCATTTACCCACATAAGGACTTAATATTCCCGTCAAGTATATGAACAACAAATATGTAGGTGCTCTGATGTTACTGACAATGGGACGTAACGGCACCCCATCTTTGTGAACCTTAGGGAGTCCATGAAGTCTTGGCGGTACCGGACCTTGAGGTAGCAGTTTCTTGGCGACACCCTCCGGTAAATCCGCATCCTTGAGAAGCGCCCTCGTCTTGTTTTCCACGTTCGTTGTGGGGTCAACGCTGATCTTCCGGTAGGAATCGTCATTTAGCAGGCCCTGCATCTTTTCAGTGTAGTCCTTCTGGGAGACAACAACCGTAGCATTGCCTTTGTCAGCCGGTAAGACAACAATATCAGGGCGCTCCCTCAGGTCACGAATGGCCGCCCTCTCTTTACTACTGATGTCCGACTTCATGGGCTTGGATTTGGTCAACGCACGACAAGTTACACGACGTATTTCCTCAGCTGATTCAGGCGGAAGTCGAGCTGCCACCTGTTCAACAGCACTAATAATTTCTGTGACCGGTGTGAACTTGGGAGTAGGAGAAAAGATGAGTCCTTTCTCCAAAACTGAGACCCCACCATCACTCAACTCCACGCCACTCAGATTGATGACAGTCTTGCACGGAACCTGCAGAGATGGTTTGTCAAGGAGGCGTGAGAACTTAGCTGTATGACGTCCCGTTGCCTTCTTATGGGCGGAATCGGCTGCAACCGAAGTGACACCGTCAATCCAATCCCAGCAAAAAGACTTGAAGTGACCAGCTAGTTGCAAATGCAGTTTGAATAGTTCCAGTGAGATGAACTCAAGGCTGCGGCGGGTGAAATACACTTCTTAATTCTCTTGGGTGCTGCAGAATCGATGTGATGCGTAACCTTAGCAAAATTTGGAACAACATTCTCGGAACGACATCTCTTTAGAAAAGCAAGAGTACTTAGCATACGACATCTACGGTCGCGCAACTTTTCAAATTTCTTCATGCTGCGATACATCTCCTCCCCGTAAAGGTGTATGATGTGATTCTTCAGTGTCTCCCGGCGTATTTGATAATCAAAATATCCCCGGGTGTACTGCCGGTCTATAGTGTCCAACGGGCACAATATTTCGGCTATCATCCAGGTCGCCATCATCAGGTGAACTGACGGACTGAGCTCCTGGAAACGCGCCGGCACGGAGATCCGCACGTTACGGCTGCTCGAAGGGACCTGGGTTCTAGCCCGGTGGTGGGCCATTTAAATACCCTCGGTCCGCGGAGCGACCCCTCCGTGGTCCGCGCAGTGGAACCGATTGCGCCGGCGTCTGAGATGACGTCGGTGTGAGGGCTCTGTCCGCCGTGGTCGTCACTTCGTTACGTTGGCTAGATTTACTCTTAATTAACCCGATCGCTGGTTCCCAAGCTTTGCTAAGATTATAGCCACAGTCACGGTTTATGAGGTCGTCACTTGTGCGAATTTCAATGGGCTCTCTAACGACGCAGTCCCAGTATCTCGACGTCTGTACCAGAATCCTAGTGCCTTCATAGTCCATCGCATGATTCTCCGACAAACAATGTTCAGCGACGGCCGACTTGCTCGGATACTGGACTCTTAATAATTGGACCACTTGATAACATTCTGTTCTGAAAGGATACATATCTCATTGCACTTTCATAGGTCTAAAAATGCACTCCATATACACAAATGTTTACTAAAAGTTGCAAGAACATAACAGACAGAAGTGTGCCTTGGTTGCAAAGTGGTAGAGTGCCTGACTGTGAATCCAAAAGTCACGGGTTTGATCCCCGCCAAAGCCTAGGATTTTTATCCATTACTTTCCACTTCATTCACCTCTAGCGGTATTCCTCATGTGAAAAATACCGAGTGGCACCGTGGTTCAGAACCGAGGTTAAACTGTAGGTCCCCCTATAACTGGCTGGGTGAGTCAAGGCAATGGCTCTACCACCTCCAAACAGGACCATGCCTAGTAAAGCACTGTGGTGTTCAAAACAATCTTCGGATTGTTGACTGCTCTTTACCTTTTTTTTTTTTTTTTTTTTTTTTTTTAGCCATTCTATGTTTATATAGGTTGTTGGCACTCTCCGTATTTAGTGACGAGTGGTTGGGAATCGCCAGTACGACGTCTGCAGCAATCACATAGGTCGTAAAGGATCGGTCGATGTGGGAGAGAAAGGCATAGGGGAGGGGAGCGGTACTGCGAATATAGATGGTGGCTAGGGTGACGATAAAGCCCTTTTCAAACGATGAACGAAAGTGAACAAGATAGATAATAATCAAAATATCCACGGGTGTACTGCCGGTCTATAGTGTCCAACGGGCCCGTTGGACACTATAGACCGGCAGTACACCCGTGGATATTTTGATCATCAAATACGCCGGGAGAAACTTAAGAATCACAAGATAGATAATAGTCTACTGAAGTGCTCCTAGCGTACTAGTCCTGAACTACAACCCATGCAAAATCTTGTGGCAGCGTGTTTAGACAATAAACAAAATCGGACAGTAATACCCGATATTTAATGTGATGTTATGACAGGCGATCTCTTATGTAGGAACTCATAGTTTAATACTCGAATTGAGGAAACAATGCTAAATATTATTGACGGCCAAAGAAAACCTTGCAATCTATGTTTTTGGTCAACTTAGTGTGGTAAAGTTCTGGGAAGTGAAACAACATTTCAAAACTGAACACATCAAACAATATAAGAGCATAAGTAGAACTTCTTTACTTTATCTACTACGATTTGCCCACTGACATTGTTAATAACGCCATGCACAACTGAATTTTTGTCCTTCATTTGGACTGACTTCTCCATTTAAAATGCTATTTAATGAAAATTGCGTCATCAAATTACAACTTATTCAAATAAACAATTTGCTTATATTACTAGTATTATCTATTATTCAACTTGTAAATTTTGTTTCTTGACATGTTCCACATCCACGAGGATCTCATTAACATGGATCCACGGTACGAAAAACTAATCTAATCTAATCCCATACCGTTAGTTTCTTGCGAGCAATATTGGCCTAACACTCATGCAGAACAAAAGATATTTCTGAAAGATATAAATACATGAGAATCTAACATAAGGTGCTGTATTTATACTCCCATATTAAAAAGTTTGGGCGGTAAATGAAACCACGCATTAAAGATATCTCCAAAACTCTAATTTTAAGATTAGGTTTATTTTACTAAAATACCTACCAGTGCAATGACGATATATAAAAGGTTAACCCTTCCCAAAATGTTATCTTCATAACTGTTATGTCATAATATACCTTTTCAATATCGCTTGTAGGTTAGGACACACAACAGCTATTAACACCTTATTAGGCACTAGAATAGAGGACAGCCAAACGTATTAATTATATTTACTTGGATAAAAACCAATGTATTAGACAGATAAACATCATTCCTTGGCTAATGGGAAAGCAGGAACGTCACTTATTGCCAATGTTGTGCATTTGTACAGGGTTTAAATTTTACTAACGTCCTAGCGGCCTCACGTGATAATGTTGGCAATCATGAAACGTTGGCACTAGCGAATCGCTTCACAATGCAAATGTTTTGTCATGAAATCTTCGTTGAACGATGACAATTATTTCACTGAACCTGACAACCACAGAGCATTTGCATTGAAATAGCCAGTAAAATTCTAGGTTTCTCTATCCATGTAGGGTAATAATAATACGCATTCATGACTACACATTCGACTATAATTTTTTTTAAGAAACAATATAAAGTCTTAAATTATAGACCTTATACTAACAATGTTGCCAACATAACCACGCGAAGCCGCCAGGAAGGAGGTAAAATTTTGCTGGTGTAGGAGATTTATAACTGACAAGGCATCTGAATAAAAGTTTATTTTTTTTCTCTTGCAGTGTCTGGCCTCAAACTATGTAGTTCTATAGCAATACTTCTACACAACACATATACGATGTTACAATAAACAGGCCCACACTGTTACAAAATTCACACTGTTTCATGGTTTCAAAACAGTCGTTTCCTCAAACTGTATGATATCAGTTTTCCCAACTCTACTTTGATCAAAACCAGAAGCGGCGTTTGCAAGAATGCCTACATCACTTAACATTAGAGTTGTGGCGATTCGTAAATGAGTAGTTCATTTGAACGAATACAAATAAAGAATCGAATCGTAATCCATACGAATCGTCGTTCAAAAGAACCGTCTGTCTCGTGACGATTCCAAGATCTAACGATTCATGATTCGAAAGCAAGTGGCGAATCGTACCGAATAATTACGAAAGCCAGAAAGCGTGTGAACAAAGGAAGCACAGAACGAAGATCGTGAGCTGTTAATTATTAGCCTATACACCAATTTCAGATAACAGAAGCATAACGCAGCGAAATATACAGCTGCCAATACATACGAATATACGTCTTTTATACAGTTTACATTTTATGTATTTAAACGAACAATGCTTACACATTTATATTTCGCATATCCCGGAAATGGCTGTAACGATTTGGATTATATTTTGTGTTTAGAGAGGTTTAAGCTTTTCGAATTCATCTACGTAGTTGTAGTTTTTGTAAAAACTCAATTGTACAAAAAGATTCTTTTTACATAAAAACGCTACCAGCACGGTATTTTAAATGTTTTTAAAGCCAACTCTAAAATCTTTTTTACAATTTTGGTTTTTACGTTATCAGCTTTCCTGAAAGAAACCGATTTTACAAAAAATAAACATTTTAATAAACTTGAATTTCTTTCATCTCCAAAGAAATTTAATATCTTGAGACGGATATTTATTTTTAATGTTTATTTCGTGTTTCCTTAAACTAATTGATTTTACATAAGTGTCTTATAATGATTAGATATCTGTTAATTACCATAGATTTAATTAAATTTATATTTAAATGGCCGAAATATTCATACAGGACGAAAAAAAAAATTATAAGGTTACAGCAGGATTCGAAATAAGTGACCTACGTTAACTAAACCTGCAACGCTAGTAAATGAGCTATGATGACAGCAGAAATGGTTGGTTGTGTAATATGTATTTATAACCGATCACAAAACTTCAGACTATTTTCTCGAAAGTTTTTGAGAATTGAATCGAATGGATTTGTCTCATTATTATTTTAAGTCTGAACTTTACACATCATAAATATTAGAAAATCAGATACCCATATTGTCACCTTTTCGGGATTTTGTAAGAATCGTGCCGTCGCAGACCAGAAAGAATCGTAGGAACAGAAGCAAAAGGTTAAGATTCCGAAATCCATGACACAGACACGTATTGCCATCTATGAGCAAGATGTAGAAGTAAGAATCGCACCAATGCAGACTGAAGTATGGTGAACGAATCGTAGGAATCGATTCCTAAAAAAGAATCGTGTTGCCCAACTCCACTTAACACAATTATGACGGCGCGAATCATACGATCCGAGCCCTCCAAAAATTAATAGAATGAAAACTTTAAGTCATTGCCAAGCACGCTTACGAAGTTGTCTTATATGTCTAACAAGTTTCCGCAAACATTACTGATTATGGAGTTTATTTCTCACAAGTACTTAAAAATCCGAGAATAATTGTAGCCATTTTGTTAGGAAACTAAGAGGATGTAACTCGTAGAGCTGATACACTGTCTGTCACTTCTAACATTAACCTGCAAAACCTTTTTCGGCGAATTGAGACGTAGTGTTTGTGGGCGCTGCTCTGTTGCTTGTCGTCGCCGAGAGATGGCAGCATGCTGCACTCGGTTGTAAAGCCCTGTTATGTGTGGGTTGCCGACAATCGCGTCTCACCATTGGTCAGTTGCACGTCACGTGGTACGCGGCAGCCATTCCTGGGCCAATCTCAGCACATACTTATATTGTAAAAATGTATTGATTAAAGGTTTATTCCCTTATACGAAGCTTCTGTGTTGTACAAGAGCGGTTCGTATTAACTAAATAACATACTGAACTATTTTTGTGATGTATAAATCAAGGCTACAAACAATAATGTTTTATTGAAATTACTTTGTCGGACTATATGATATCATTCGTATTTCTGTATCTGTGTAAAATTTTAGTTAAGTCACTTATATCTAATGTTTCAAATAATATTTTTAAGCTACCATTTGTATAAATAAGGAATAACTGTGCAATTGTAACATTTAAAAATATAATGTGCATACAAAGCAGTTTGGTCATTCCGTACTAGTATTGTGTAATTGCGCCAGTGAACCGTAGGTTATTGCAGCGAAACAGCTAGAGTCATTGATTACAGAACAACGTATTTGCGGGGAGGTTGGTTCTTTTTTGATCAGAGGTATAACAGTGCAAACGAAGTATTGAGTAATACTTGTTTTGATTTTATGAGATTATAACAGGAAAATTTGGATTCACTGCCTCTGAGAGACAGTTACTCACTGTTATTACTTTTTGAGGAATAATGCCGCATTGTTGTGCCGTGAATAGTAGTTCAAGGCCAGATCATGGCTACGTTGTTGTTGTTGTAGTCTTCAGTCTGGAGACTGGTTTGATGCAGCTCTCCACAATACCCTATCCTGAGCAAGCCTCTTCATCTCCACATAAGAACGGCAACCTACATCTGTCTGAATCTGTTTACTGTATCCATCTCTTGGTCTTCCTCTGCGATATTACCCCACACACTTCCCTCTAATGCTAAATTCACAATTCCTTGATGTCTAAGAATGTGTCCCACCAATCTATCCCTTCTTTTAGTCAAGATATGCCAGCAATTTCTTTTCTCCCCAATGCTGTTCAGTACCTCCTCTTTAGTTACGCGATCCACCCACCTAATCTTCAGCATTCTTCTGTAGCACCACATTTCAAAAGCCTCAATCCTCTTCCTGTCCGCACTGTTTATCGTCCATGTCTCACTCCCATACAAGGCAACACTCCATACAAATGCCTTCAGAAAGGACTTCCTTAGGCTTAAATCAATATTCGATGTTAAGAAATTTCTCTTTTTCAAGAACGCTTTTCTACCCATTGCCATTCTGCATTTTATATCCTCTGTACTGCGACCATCATTTGTTATTTTGCTGCCCAAGTAACAAAACTCATCTACCTCCTTTATTGCTTCGTTTCCCAATCTAATTCCTTCAGCATCACCTGATTTTCTTACACTGCACTCCATTACCCTAGTTTTGCTCTTGTTAATGTTTATCTTATATGCACCTTTCAGCACACTGTCCATTCCGTTCAATTGCTCTTCCAGGACCTTTGCTGTATCTGACAGAATTACAGAATTATTGTGTCGGCAAAACGCAAAGTTTTTAATTCTTCCCCCTGAACTTTTATTCCTTTACCAAATTTCTCCTTGCTTTCCTTTATAGCTTGTTCAATGTACAAATTGACAATAACATTGGAGAAAGACTACAACCCTGTCTCACTCCCTTCCCAACCACTGCATCCCTTTCATGCCCTTCAACTCTAACAACCGCTGTCTGGTTTTTGTACAAGTCGTAAATAACCTTACACTCCCTATATTTTACTCCTGCTTGCTTCAGAACTTGAAAGAGTTTATTCCAATCAACATTGTCAAAAGCCTTCTCCAAATCTACAAAAGCTAGAAATGTAGGTTTGCCTTTTCTTAATCTATCTTCTAGGATAAGCTGTAAAGTGAGTATTGCCTCTCGAGTTCCTACATTTCTCCTGAACCCAAACTGATCTTCCCCGAGGTCGGCTTCTACCAGTTTTTCCATCCTTCTGTATATAATTCGTGTTAATATTTTGTAACCATGACTTATTAAACTGATGGTTCTATAGTTTTCACACCTGTCTGCACCTGCTTTCTTTGGAATGGGGATTATAACATTTTTCTTAAAGTCTGAGGGTACTTTGCCTGTCTCATACATCTTACACACCAGGTGAAACAGGTTTGTCATGGCTGGTTCTCCCAGAGACTTCAGTAGCTCTGAGGGAATATCATCTACTCCAGGGGCTTTGTTTCGACTTAGGTCTTTCAGGGCTCTGTCAAATTCTTCTCTCATCTACATCTACATCCTCTTCCCTTCCTACAATATTGTCTCGAAGTTCATTTCCTTTGTAGAGACCCTCTATATACTTTTTCCACCTTTCAGCTTTCCCTTCTTTGCTGAGAACTGGTTTTCCATCCGTGTCCTTGATATTCATAGAGCTGTTTTTCTTACCTCCAAACGTTTCTTTTATTTTCCTGTAGGCTGTATCTATTTTTCCCCTATTTATACATTCTTCTACATCCTTGCATTTGCCTTCTAGCCACCCCTGCTTAGCCATTTTGCACTTCCTGTCAATCTCATTTCTTAGTCGTCTGTACTCCATTTTGCCTGTTTCATTTACTGCATTTTTATATTTTCTCATTTCATCGATTAAATGAACGTCGCAGGAAATGGTTACATAGAATAGGAAGACAAATTATTTCAAAGAAATTGTAAATGCTTGTCATAAAAATGTTCGACAAACTCTAAAGGAAGGTATTTATCAGTCATTTTCACAGAAATTTATTACGGTTTTATTCCTACAAATATGGAAATGAAAGTTTACATGTCAAGAACCTGCTGTAGCGGAAGGATTACAAATCCTATCGTATTGATTGTTTCTATCGCTAGTTGTGTAATTCATTAATGAAAAACTGCACTGCAGTGTATATTTGTATTACTACGCTATCATTTGTGCTTTTCCTGTGATGTTAGACACACTTTAAGGCAGTGCGCCCGTGCTATGCCATGGGAGTGCGATAGCCGCATGGCCCAACAATGGCGGCCGCCGCTCACTTGTCGCTGCTTTCCTTATACAGGGTGATTCTATTTACACTTCGGTAAAATCAGACGCGACGTCATTATGACGTATCCACACTATCGAAGACGACTGGAGCCATGATCGACTTGTGTGGTCATTCTAGACGCAAAACCACGGTTGCAATTGTATCAGACGAATTAAAAGGAGTAGCTGATAATATCTTCAGTTGGTAATGGTATATTCATTACAGTTTCGGAAGGTATAACTTTGCTTTCTTTTTTTTTTTTTTAATGAGAAGCTATAAACTTTCCAAAAAAGGACCTACACTGTGAGCTGTGAAACGTTATTCAGCCAAATCTGATGTTGTCATCGAGGCCCATTTGTGAAGGTTGTGTATAAAACTAATGGAAACTTTTTTCTCTAGGCGAAAAATGCTACCCAGTTGCATTGTAGTACGGAGTCTACGTTAAACTAAGAGGGCAAAATACGGTTACCAGGCTATGAAGCGACAATGTGTACTTGGACATGTCAAAATATGCGACAAACAAAAACAACATATAGTCGCCGTAGGTATGTGTATGTTTTCGCCGAAACTATAAATCAAATGAGCTGGATATTAATACAGTCATTTGTTACAGAGGCTCTGCGAACATCAGGTAAAACATTTCGTAAAACTGGGTACTCATCAAGCGCCAAGTTGCTGCAATATGCTAGTTCTTTTCTTTGAAAATGTTTGAAGTTGTCGTTCTCTAAGGCTCGGTCTGCGTTATTTCTGGCATAATTTTCAATTTACATTTACTGAAATTTCCGTCAGTGCTTTCCAAAACATTATACCAATATTAAGTAAGGCCTAGTTTTGTCACTAAACTACGAAGGAAAAAAGTATGCAGTTCAGAAAGAATATCGAATTAAGCATGTTGTCCCACCCAAAACCATCGTCTCGAACGATCGCAAAAGTCGATGCGCCGCTCTTCTGGACGTCGATAGTGTGGATACGTCATAATGACGTCACGTCTGATTTTACCGAAGTGTAAATAGAATCACCCCCTTATACACGGCTTTACTTAGTTGTAGTGAGGTCTTTATCGGAAAGGATTTATCACGCATATCGAGTATTACGTACGTTTCTCGGAATCGATATTGCAGCAGCCGTGTTTACGGACGCAATATGATAAAGTTCTTCAATATTGTCGTGTAGTCTCGAACTCTTGGGTACGTATTATCACGTAATGCAGGGCTCTACTTTCAGGAATACATGGCGAGGTCTGTATAGGTTACAGTGTCGTGGCAGTATCCCACACGAACGTAAAAATGACGTTTACTACTAAGCGAAGACTGTCGGATAGATGTATCGAATTTACACTGCGCACGCGACTTTAGAACGGAATTTCAAGTGAGTACTGCGCTACTTTCCAGTGATAAAATGCGTTGCGAAAGCGGTGGTTCATAAAAAATTCGGTTGCGGTGGGTGTAATTCCAGTAGATTAGATTAGATTATTTATTTGTTCCGTAGATCCATATTGAGGGGATCCTCGTGGATGTGGAACATGTCAAGAAACAAAATTTACAAGTTGAATAACAAGTAATACTAATAATATAAATACATACACTTATAATATAAATACAGATACATAATTTTTTAAGTTCTTTTTTTTTGTGATAATATAATAATACTAATATAGTATGAGTGCATGCATGCATCATTTGGTACAATTTAGAAATTCACTAATGGAGTAGAAGGAGTTGGCCACTAGAAAGTCTTTTAGGTTCCTCTTAAACTGATCTTTATTTGTAGCTAAATTTTTTATACTTGATGGTAAATTATTGAAAATGTGTGTTCCTGAGTAGTGGACCCCTTTTTGAACTAAAGTAAGTGCTTTTAAATCCTTGTGTAGATCATTTTTATTTCTAGTATTGTATGTATGAACTGAGCTGTTAGTTGGGAAAAGGGATATATTATTTATGACAAATTTCATTAAGGAATAAATATACTGAGAGGCAGTAGTTAATATACCCAGTTCTTTGAAGAGGCTTCTACAAGACGTCCGTGAATTTACTCCACAAATAATACGTATTACACGTTTTTGGACTCTGAAGACTTTTGACTGACTTGATGAGTTACCCCAAAATATTATACCATATGACATTAAGGAATGAAAGTAAGCAAAGTATGCAAGCTTTGTTATTTTTATGTCTCCTATGTCTGATAACACTCGTATTGAAAATACAGATTTGTTGAGTCGTTTCTGCAGTTCTGTGGTGTGCTCCTCCCAACTAAATTTATTATCAAGCTGTAATCCCAGGAATTTAATTCTGTCAACCTCTTCTATCTGCTCTTCTTCATATTTAATGCATATGCTGTCAGGAAATCTCTTACATGTTCTGAACTGCATGTAGTGCGTCTTTTCAAAGTTTAATGACAATGAGTTGGCTTTAAACCATTTATTAATGTTCATGAAAATATCATTAGCAGACTTTTCTATCACTATACTTGACGTAATCTTTATTGCAATACTTGTATCATCTGCAAACAAAACGAACTCTGCTTCTGGTAGTGTAACTGATGAGAGATCATTAATGTACACAAGAAAAAGCAATGGCCCTAAGATGGATCCTTGTGGGACACCACATGTAATTTCTTCCCAACCCGATGATGACTGTTGGCCTAATTCACTAGTCACTTGCACTGACACCCTTTGTTTCCTGTTAGTGAGGTACGACTTGAACCATTTTGCAGCATTTCCCGTGACCCCATAGAATTCTAATTTACTTAAAAGGATGTTATGGTTCACACAATCAAATGCCTTTGACAAATCACAGAAAATACCTGCTGCTTGCAATTTATTATCTAATGAATTAAGTACATTCTCACTGAAAGTGTAAATAGCCTTCTCAATATCGGAACCTTTCAGAAATCCAAACTGTGTTCTAGACAATATGCCATTTGTGGTTAAGTGGTTGAGAAGCCGCTTGTACATTACCTTTTCTATAATTTTTGAGAATGCTGGCAAAAGGGAAATGGGTCTGTAGTTTGATGGTATCTCTTTATCCCCCTTCTTGAAGAGAGGTTTAATATCTGCATATTTTAGCCAATCAGGAAATGTTCCCGTTATAACAGACTGGTTACACAAATAACTTAAGATTGTGCTAAGTTCACAAGAACACGCTTTAATTAACTTTGTTGATATTTCATCGTAACCACTGGAATCCTTTGTTTTTAAAGATTTTATTATGGAAGTTATTTCTTGTGGTGAAGTGACTGACATATTCATGTGTGTGCAAGTTATTTGTAAATGCTAGTTTCAAATATTCAAGGGCATTATTTACTAACCCAGACAATCCCATACTATCAGTAACGGATATAAAGTACTTGTTAAATAGATTTGCCACACTATGCCCATCAGTTACCAATGTCTCATCTACTCTTAATCCTAACTGCTCTTGTTCCTTTCTGGTTCTACCAGTCTCCTCTTTCACTTTATCCCATATTGTTTTTATTTGGTTTCCTGATGTTGCTATCTTCTTTTCATAGTGCATTTGTTTAGATACCTGAATAACTTTTTTTAATATTTTACAGTATTCCTTATATTTAGTTAAATCATCATCATTGCAACTACTCTTGGCTGATAGATACATACTCCTTTTTGTCTTACATGAAATCTTTATTCCTTGTGTAATCCAAGGTTTTATTATAGACTTCTGTTTAATTCGTGTTACTTTTAGAGGAAAACAGTTTTCAAACATGATACTAATATTATTAATGAATACATTATATTTTTCATTCATGCCATTCGTACTATATACATCTCTCCAGTTCATGTCTTTGAGGAGTTTTCTAAAATTTTCAATTTTTGGTGTGTTCACTACTCTCCTGTATGTACATTTTGCAGTCTTCATAATCTGTTTAGAATCTATACCTAAAACAAGGAGCTGCATATCATGATCTGACAGGCCATTTATTATTGGTTTTATGATATGATTTTGTTCCTTTGATTTGTCTATAAAAATATTATCAATTGCTGTCCTAGAGGTTTTAGTTACCCTAGTTGGAAAGTTTACAGTGTGTGTTAGATTGAAAGACAAAGTTACTGACTGCAATAAATTTTTACTGGAAGACTGCATAAGAAAATCTGTATTAAAGTCACCAGCAACCAGGATTTCTTTATTTCTTCCTGTTAAATAACCCAATAGAGCTTCTAGATGATTTAGGAATAGATTATAATTTCCTGCAGGTGCTCGGTAAATAGTTACTATTATATAGCATCTGTTATGGAATTCTACTTCTGTTGCGCAAGCTTCTAAATGCTGCTCTAGACAGAATTTATTTATATCAATATTCTTGAATTTATAGCAGTTTTTAATGAATGTGGCAACTCCTCCTCCCTCCATATCTACTCTACAGAAGTGTGAAGCTAAATTAAATCCTGGAATGTTTAACATATCTATACCAGTGGCCACATGATGTTCAGAGAGGCAAATTATGTCAATTGGGCTAGAGGAATCTATTTCATCAATACAAATGAGTAGTTCATCAAGTTTATTTCTGAGTCCTGGAATATTTTGATGTAATAAAGATAACTGATATTGCATACTAATGGCTTGAGTAAGATTTACTGGAAGTTTCTGACTACTTTCTGTTAAGCATTGTTTGCTAAAATTTATCTCCTGTTTATCTGCTTTTCCAAACTGAGGGTGTCTTACAAGCTCTCTCAAAACTGGTTTTCTTCCCCCCTCCCTATCCTAAAAAAGGCATCCCTCTGACACCTATAACCACTGGTATTTCACCATTTGTGACAGTGCCCCCCCCCCCCCCCGTAAGTTACTTGCGATCAACCCAGACAATTTTCCCTTCCCTTTCCTGTTGAGGTGAAGGCCATGCCTAGTGTAGTCCCATTACAGATATCATCCACAGGAATCAAACCAATATGGGACCCCATATCTGACATGAGTAGCCGTTCCAACTCCAAGTTTACTCTCCTGACAGAAGAGTTCAAATGAGGCCGATCATGGTGACTCAAGACAGATACAAATCCCACACTAGTATGCTTCGTTGCCGATGATATCTTCACCAGGTCACACTCTATAGAATATTCACAGTTTCTGTCAATGCTGTTTCCCGGACCACCCACTATAACCACGGTATCCTCCATTGTGAAATCCTTACATAAAGAACCTATATCCTCTGTTACCTGACCCAGGCCCGCATTTGGTTTGAAAACGTTTGTGACCTGGTAGCCTGGTCCTAGCTCTGCCTGCAGTAGTTGGCCAACACCTCTACCATGGGAACTACCTAACAACAAGACTTTCTTCCTTTTCTCAGTTTTCCCTACCTTTTTCAAGTCCTTTTTGAAAGTCTGTTGTGTCCTTTCTACAGTTACAGCTACATGAGGCTCATCCGATCCTGACTGAGGCAACAGGTCAAATCTATTTTTCACATTAAGAACAAAGCTGTCTGAAACTGTCCTAAGTCTGTTCCCCCTCTTACCTGTTGCCACTTCCCACCGCTGTTCACCCTTCTCCCTCCTTAACCTGCTCAGTCTCTCCCTTGCCTTATCTAATTCAGCTTGAAGAGCTGCAATTTTCCCCTCCTGTTCCATTATTTTCCTATCTCTATTGCAGATCCTACAAAACCACTGGTGAGCCTCATTTACATCCCCATTTCCCACGCCACTACATTCGCCCCAATGAAAAAACCACTACAACCATCACACAACACCCCGGAACTAACGATCCCACGGCATGTCACGCACTTCTCACCCATGGTAAAAATAGAAATCGTAAAAATCTTGATTAAGTACTGACTAAAACGTAAAAGTTACACCAAGAGACACTAAAATCTGTTCACGCAAATATAATTAACTGAAAGGGCACTGGATATAAAGAAACTCGGTCACGAAAACAAAAATTAGGCCTAAAAAAACACGCTCACGAAAACAAAATTTAGGCCTATAAACACGGATTACTATATTCACTTTTGATAAATCACGAAATTTACGTTTGACAAACTTTATAAATCGTAACTACTGTACGCCGCGAGTGAAAAATAGAACGATCGGTAATTAGAAATAAGTTTTAGTCACTGTTTACAACGATTCGCGCGAGTTAAATTAGGCCTACAACTGCGTGCTATAGGCGCGACAGGTAAAATAAACTTTTTACACCGTTTTTCCTTATTTAACACTACACTAACACTTCCACTAATGTAACAACACTTATATTATATTTATAACAACTGCAAACGATTAAATATAGCTTCATCTTTTGGTCTCCCCCTGCAATTTTTACCACACACACTTCCGTCAAATCAGGGTGGCCACCGAACCTTTGGTGTTATATTCAGCCGGCCGCGGTGGCCGAGTGGCCTGAGGCACTCCAGTCACGGTCTGCACGGCCACTACGGTCGGGGGTTCGAATCCCCCCTCGGGCATGGATATTTGTGCCGTCCTTAGGATAAGCTAGTTCATAAGTAGTTTGTAAGTTTAGGGACTGATGACCCCGTAGTTAAGTCCCATAAGCTATACAAACATGTCATGTCAATTACGTTTGTAGTGTCAACAATGAAGATGCAAGTAGCTGAACTCAAATAGGTTTCTGGGAATACAAGTGGACAAATATCTGATTTGAGAAACCATAGTAACAAAACGTGCTCAAAATTAGCACTAATATATTTTTAATTAAAAGAATGTCTTGTATGGTGAACACAGAGACTTTACTAATAATGCACTGTGGACTTATTTACCCACCCATATTACATGGTATATCAGTATGAGGAGGAGCAACTGATGTACATGTTCAGAGAATTTTAAAACTACAAAAGAAAGCAGTCAGATGCATTGCCAAATTAACATCACGTGATTCATGCAAAAATAATTTCAAATAATTAAAAATACTGACAGTACCAAGTGTGTACATATATGATACTATATGCCTATTATTCCAAATAAACAACTGCAAAAGGAACAAAGACATTCACCACAACTATACAAGAATTAGGGAAATTTGTCATATTAGTAGTAAACGGATAAAACAGACAGATAGAGATCCTGTAAATGCTGGTTGCCTATTATATAACAGACTGCCTATTAGTATAAGGAACATACAGGCACTACGTACCTTCAAAAGAAAACTGAAGGAACACCTTATCAATGGATGTTGGTATAATATAAATGAGTTCTTAACAGAAAGTTGAATTCAAAACAAGTAACGGGGCACAACACTTACAAATTATGAAAACGAGTGAAAAGCAACATAGATTGTGTGTGATCTAATGAAATTATGTAAAATTATTACTGAAATTGTCTGGAATTATATATAAATGTTAAACTTCTCAGAATTCACTTGCTATATGTATAACTGAAACACTGACATGTTTTATGATAAGTTAAATGTCTAATTACATTGTAAAATATTGTCACGTTGCAATGGAAGTAGGCTTGACTTCGAAGGCAACTAAACACAGCACTTATACTGAAAGCACGTTTAGTACGAACTCAACATACACGCAGCACTGACTGCCTCTCAGGCAGAGTGCTCTGCTATTTATACACAGACAGAATTTACCAGAAATTAGAACAGTTAACATAAGAAACAAGTAGAATTTACAAGTGAACAGAAGAAAGGTGTAGAACCTTCTGGAATTGTAAATTACAAAGTAATAAATTTTTGTCAGTGGGCGGGGTTGAACCGGCGAGCTTCTGCTCCGAAGTCCGTGACGCTATCCACTGCGCCACGCCGGCAGCTGGTGTTCGTGGTCTTTCGCGGGAATATGATCTACAGACAATAAATTATAATAATATTACTATTGAGTCTATTACACTCAGTCTAATTTTATTGTGTCATGGATGGAAGTGAAGACAGTAACATTACTGCATGTTGCTCTGTAATAATCACTGTAGTAAAGAAATGGAAACATATTCACAACAATACGCTTGTGATATGCAACGCTTCTTTCAAGTAACCAAAAATACAATAAGCTTTTTAAAATAAGTGTCATCCCAAGGCAAATCATTTTTATTCGCTGGGGAATATATGATTCTACTGTAGTTGTATTTAAATATAATTGGTACACCAAAAACGGTTACCTTACAGATATTTTCGTAGTTTATGTTTGTGAAGTAGTTCTGTGTTGCAGTCTTCACGCTGAATGATTTAACTACATTTCAGAAGGAGCAGACTAATTATAGACTACATATGAGTGCTGGTTATTTGGCTACAAACAGGATACTTTGTTTCACCTGTTGAGTATTAATTGTTCCTGTTACCATACAAATGAATTCCTATTATACAAAAAGAGTTCTTTAAGATCACGAAAGGAAACCCACAGAGGCAGTTAGTTTCATGTTACACCTGGTTAATGAAGTGGTGTCCCCACACAAAAGTACACACGGATGAACAGTAATGGATAAATAACTCGATAGGACAAGAAACAGGTAGAGAACACAGCTGTCTCTTGTGTTGTGACGGTTGTTCAATTCTTGAAACATTTATTTTCAGCGCCAGGGACGGGACACTGTGAAGGTTTTGTCTCTCTAGTTTAATTCGAATAAATAATCCCTAAGACGGTTTTACGTCTCAAATATGTCAAAGACATTATTGATAGATCTGAAGCATTGAATTAAAATTTGTGGTGCAGCCGGGAATCGAACCCGGACCTCCATGCTTGGGCAGACGTCTTAACCGTTAGACTACCACACCACTAACGATTAATGCGCCTCGGAATAGTCTATGTACGATTTCCCTCCACAACACAAACTTTAATTCAGCTTCTTTGTTCCAAAGATTATTGCCGCGCACCACAAATTTTAATTCAATGCTTCAGATCTATCAATAATGTCTTTGACATATTTGAGACGTAAATCCGTCTCAGGGATTATTTATTCGAATTAATTGACATTTATATCACCATAACAGGATTGTTCCACCATGTCCATTGCTGAGGTGCTATTCCGCTGCATGGAGAGTCTTGGAGTGGACGCTAAAAACCGAAAAGTGCCGCCGGAAGTGGACTACCGGAAGTCACCTACACTTCCTACCATATCTATGGTCACTCGTCTCGGGATCCGCTGGTCGAGATGCTGATTGGATAAATGTTAGTTCATGACGTCATGTACGTTAGCCAATCAGGAGCGCTACTCGACCTACGCGACCGGCGGGTCTCGAGTCGCCTCACGCATGTAAACAAACCACCTGCATATTGGTTTGAATGCTATTGCTGTAGTCGTTTTTCGTATTTATGACTACGTATTATGAGAAATATGGCTTTCCAATGACCAACCGCATTACAGACCCTGGCGCAAATCAGTTGTTTGAAGTGCAGATTGTTGTGCTATAGTGAAAGCAAGTTTGATTTCAGTATATAGGCGTAATAAGCTTTATGAAAAATGAATGCAAGTAGCCGATTTCAGATTCTGTTGCTGTGATCTTCAGTGCCTTTTAATACTTACCACCGGATTTCAGAAACGCAGTAATATGATTTCTGGCAGTATTACAATTTCTGATTGAGTGTGTCTTCAGAAAGGAGATAACTATTTCACAGTGTTATTTACTTAGGTGCACTTACATATAGTTTCGAAATTTGGTATATATTGTTTAATACGAAAGGCCTCATACAACTTTACGTACAATACCGTATTCCGAATATTTACTGGTACAAATTGTGCAACAGATGGAACTATGTTGTTTCGTGTAATTTGCCATATCAGGTTGCATCTAAATGCACTACTTATGGTGAATAAAGCATGAATGTTTATTTGCTGTAGAATAGACCACTCTACATATCAGACATGGTAGCCTAATACAACCAAGGAAAGCAGGGTTTTACTTTACAGGACTAGCTAATACGCTATTTTGAATGTGGAAATGTGCCGGTGGCTTGAACCTTCATGTCATTTTTTGTGCACAACTAACGGTCATACTGTCGTTACTGACATAATGGTTTGAAGTTTATATGTTAATAGTACCATCAGTATACATTATACACTTGCTTGAAAGGGACTGATGACCTAGCTGTTTAGTCCCCTCAAAGACCAACAACAACTTGCTAGAAAAAGAATTCAATTGGGCCAGTACACCTAGTGTATTGCCTTATTTGTGTTTAGGGATAGCGTTACTCTGTTCAGAGATTCTTCCATAGACCTACTAGAAATATGAATACCAGTAACTATTGGAAACTGAACAATAAGTAACTGAACTTATAGATATGTCATGCAGACCTTTTGTTTATAATAATGGAAAGTCCAGGTTGGAATAAATAATATAGTGAGGACAGTTTACAACTCACCGCAAAGACGTGGCGACGAGCTGCGACAGGCACATTCAAAAGACACACACATACAACACATTCAGCTATCGGCCATGGCCTTCTTCAGAAAATAGAGCACTCACACAGGCACACAACACAGTCATACAGCAAATGTAAGAGCTATCATGTGTGTCCAACAATTCTCTACCCTGCTCTTCATTGTTTTTGACTGCCTTCCTGAGAGTGCTAATGAATATGTAGACTGTCTCTGCCATATATGTGAACTTTCAACTGCTTTTTTGAAGTACAAGGACTTCATTTCTTTTAGTAATCTCTCTTTTCCAGTAGTTAATAATGATTTGATTCCATTTCCTTCTTTCCTTCCTCATTATTTTTTACTGTTCATTTTAATTGGCATAACTAAAGACTGGGATACTACCCATTAGCTTTGACCCATGATGTCATCAACATGTTGGGCAATCCATAGATGGGATACTATCTTAATACTCGTGTATTGTAGATAATAAATAATATGAGATTATCCTCATAAATTACAGATTCCAACAACAGAATGTACCATTAATCACTGATATCACCCCACCTTCGGCATTCACTTGTGCGCTGTTAACCTATACCTCCCTATCATAGTGGAGCTGCAGGTCATTTTTTAAATACAAAATCTTAATCTATGTTCTGCTGGTCAAAGCAAATCAAAGCCAATGGGCAGTAGTCCCATTTCCTGTGAGCCATTTAATCAAATTAAAACTTATTTAGCCTTTTTCACAATCATTCTGTTTACAGATTACAATTCCTTTTTATAACAGTAACAATAACTTAAAATGCATTGGAGTAGAGTTCTGGGCAGGAATGAAATTGTAGTACTTATAAAAGGAAGCACCTAGTTTCTTCTCCTATGTGGGGGCTGTAACATTTGGACCCAAAAGGAATGAATGAATTAACTTCGATCAAAAACTTACATTTTACAACTGAATTAAATTTTTTCATTCGGTAATAAATGTAGTGATAAACTTTTTTTTAATTGCTAACTGAATGAGCTTTGCACCCTTTTTGTGTAGAATTTCCATATTGCCAACACCAACAGTACCCATGCAACCCTTCTACTATGACATAATGGGCAGGGACATACTAAATGTAAAGAAACAAACTCGTGCTGGATGGTGAAGGTAAATTGATCTGTTTGTATTGTAGAACGTAAGGACACATCTGCAACAAAAGAATATCCCTATTGCAAATGATCAGTATTTCGAGTTGTACAACACATCACACTGACATCAGGGGTCAAAGGTGACAGGTGGCTTAGTGTGCTTCACTTGAGCCGGAATGTTGCGGTTTTGGGCGAGGACATTCTAAACTGGGGAAAAACAACAAGAAACCAAACTGATAAACACACAAAAAATGAAAAATAAAAACAGAAACAACCAAGAAATTACATGGTAGTGAATCATTCAATTTAACCGTAAGGCATTTTTGGCTGGGAGATACCATCTGCGATTGTTCGGCCGTCTAGTGCAAGTCATTTTACTTGATGGTACTTCGGCGACTTGCGTGTCGATGGTTATGAAAATGACGACGACAACACAATACCCAGTCCCCTGCTGGGAATCAAACCCGGTCTCTCTGAGTGGTAGTCAGCGACACTGTCAACTGAGCTATGGGAGCAGATAATTGACCTATAATACACCTCAAATAAAGACAGCGATACCGATTCAACATCCTCCCCCCAAAAAGCAACAAGTAACAAAGAAATAGTATCAAATACTCAAGTCATATCAAATGTTCCCTTCTAACGTATCTTTACCACAACCCCTCTTGTATTTTCACATTTGTTGGCTTTGCCTACTCTCAACCAAATTAGCCTCACAACCTAACATGGACCTCGGGATACACTACAGATCTCTGTCATTAAAAACAGTTCTTTGCTTTTCACAGCCTTTGGCTTTGCTAATTCACAACTACATAGTATCGTCCAAGACTAGCCAAAACCTCGGGTTACACTACAGATTAGCCTGTATTTACTTATTCCATTTAGCTGTATGTGGGTCTTGGTATAGAAATCTGTTAAACACTTAATGAAACCAACAATAGGTGCACCAGATAAATGATGCATTTAGAAATGGAGCAATGTGAATCTTCCAAATACATTCACAGTGGTATGTGATGCTTTTTTGCTCCTGCCAGTGTTATTTGGAATACAGAAGAGTCAAGTTGCTCAACACCCTACTGCAGAACTGAATCATGTAACCTGGACACATATTGTCTGTCACAATCATGTTTATCAAATTTCTACACCAAAATCCACATACATGCTTCACAATATCAAACAATGGAAATTCCAGGAAGGATTCAGCAGTATCTTTGTGAGAGATAGGTTGCTTACCACAGATGTCCAATGAGCTGCAGAAAGTCATAAATAAAAGAATACAACTTGATAACTTTTGGCCGTAAAGGCCTCCGTGGGTTAGAAAGACACACTCACACAGACATCACTGCCGTCTGGCTGTTATGGCATCTGTTTTATTCTACTTTTCAGTCATAGTTTTACATTTAGTTATCACATGTTTTACTTATTTCAGTCTACAATAAGACTGTTTTCAAACATCTGACTCATGCATTAACCAACACATACTAATATGCCAACTGATATTTTAATCGTAAAATCTAGGCTGATGTGTGCATGCGTCCAGTACTTGCATTCACGCTAGCAAATATTAGAATATGATGCTTAAGCACAGGCCAGAAGTTTGAAAATGTAATTATCAAAGCCCAAAATCTGACAACTAAATGTGAAAAATAAAACATCTTTCAATAATTAGGTTATATTACTACTTGCATTTCACATGCTGTTCATTATTACGCCACTATCTATAAGGCTAACCAAAATGTATAATTACCACTATAGGCAAAGCCAATGAATATGAAAGGCAAAAATCTAGTTTCGGTGATAGGCTCATCTGTAGCGCAGCCTAGGTTTATGTAGGTAGGGAGCCAACAGTTTGGTTGTGAGTTGGTGAGGGCAACGAATGTAAGATGCGAACATCTTGTTTATCTGACAGGCTGTAGTGTAGCCCAATGTTTAGGTTAAGCTTTGACACGACATTGTAGTTGTGAGTTGTCAAAGCCAAAGAATGTGAAGAGCAAACGACTGTAATGACAGTGATCTGTAGCATATCCCGAGGTCTAGGTTAGGTTAGGAGGCAAGTTTGGTTGGGAGTAGCCAAAGGCAACAAATTTGAAAATACAAAAGGGGTTGTAGTGAAGATATGTTAGAATGGAACATTTGATTTGGTGTAAGTATTAGATACTATTTCATTCTTATTAGTTGCTTTTTTTGGGGGGGGGTGTTGAATTGGTATCACTGTCTTCATTGGGAATGGTGCTAGAAAATGAATAGCTGAGGTTGTTTCATTATAAAGTACTTTCTATTGTTACTTCAGAATACAATACAAATGGTGGAATACAGTAACACTACATAAATGTAAGACAATATCTTGCAAATGATATTCGTTTCTTACACTCACATGTACTTTACAAAACACGGTTAAGGAAAGACAAAGGCTGTAGGCAGGTGAGCGGCAGAGTGCGCATGGTCGTGCTACATGTCTGTCATTGTTGTCTGTTGTAACTAAGTTCATTATTTGACCATCACGCCTAAGCTGACTGTAAACGACACTGAAAAGTTGAACTCCCATACTTTTGATCATAACTGTTTTTAGTATGAAGACGCATCTATATACTGCATTAATGAGACAAAGGATTCTTAAATGGAGTGTAGGTGGCACAAAAAAAGATGTCTGGACCCATACACAACATAGCCTGTAACTAATACAATTTCATTTCTATCCTGCAAGCACGGAATAATTTCAGGGGGTTGACTGAGTTATCCGGACTGCCGGGTTACCAAGTTTTCGGGACTACTGTAACAATATTTTTCTGTGACTTACAATAACCACAAATATAATCATCAATAGGTACAATGTAACACGCGACATCTTTGTTCAAAGCTGACAGGTGGTATTGGATACTAGGACTGACCCCCAGCTTCCTGTACTGTTGTGAAATTGATATTTCATTGACATCTTGGAACACATACCAGTTCAGTTTCATTTGCTTTGCTTTGCCATTTAACTCAAACATATTTGACTGGGATATTAGTGTGTGTTAAATATTGGTTCAAACAATGGGAATTCCAGAAAGGACTGACATTTCCCTCAACATGCATTTTAATCTTTTCCTATGGTTAAAGGAGAAAAGCCATACTTGCAAATCCCAGCTTAAATATTAAGAAGCAGCCAGATTTAGACCTGAAAAAGCTGCACTGCATTCAAAAATAGTTTTGCTTTTCTTATAGCAGGCCCTATTTAGCCAATACTGAGTTGAATATGAAGTTTCCAAACATTTACCTGCAGACTTTGCTTTGTACATATTACATTTTTTGGGATAATTTATTCTTAAATTTGTCCTGCCTCTGCAAACTTCATTAGGTTTTTCATTGTATTTCTGCCAACAGAACAATTGCCAAAAGTCACAACGTTTAATACAAAACTAGACTAATGAACATTTGTGATATGATCTATAAGGGTTGGTGTGATGCCACAGTATCCTACAGCTTGATTTACTTATGAACTTTGTGTCCTCATTAGGTCACACAAGCCTTTTGATTGTGAAGCCTTAGGGTGGGATTTTCTTTTTACATTTATAATTTGTAGTCTTTTCAAGTAGTATGTCCTTTTCATTGAGAAAATATCTTAACCAGCTGCTTTCAAATCTTTAGACTCAACATTAATCCCTTTTGTATAGTCTAAGACCAATGCTCAGCTCTATCTGAAATAATCTTACCTCTTCACTTACATAAACAGCAACTATCTCCCTTCTGCCTGTCTACTACTATGCAAAACTTCTCACAAAATTGTTCATTACATTTTCTTCTGGTCCAAGTTCAAATGACTCATCTGCTAAGAGCATACTATAAATTTTGCTACAAAATTCTTACATTTTAACAAGTTATGTTGAGAAAGTGTAATGAAACTAAATCAACAAAAATAGGTATAGCACACTTCCGAATTCCATTTCCACTATGAGTACTTCTCTAAAACAGTAATGTGGTGTACACAGTTAAGTGACAAAAGGTGGAACAATGTAATGAAGTTGCTGTAGCTTGTAGTAAAAAATATCCGGAGAAAGTGCACATTTGTCATCCAGTGAACTAAAAATGCCTTTATTTTACAATAATCACATATACATGTAAACTTGTTTAAAGGGCAAACTTCATTAATTATATTGCTTACAAGTAATTGAGCACTCTCTGTACCAAACAATGAATGAAATACCCCAAAAAGAATAATTTTGGCCTCTGCACTAATTGAGATATTCTGTAATCCATGCTTTGCACACACAGGGTATCCATTTACATTAATCACACTTACATGTTGAGGACAAGGTAAGGCATACACAAAATTTGATTAAATGTGTCATTGCTGGATATAACACAATGAAATTCTAAAAGTAATTTAAAAGCAACTTGAAATGATACTGAAAGGGTAATTATTAATGTTCTGGAAACTGTGCTAATTTCACTATTATGGTCACCTTTGATACAAAAAGCTAGTTTATTCAAGCATAATAAAGTGTTTTAAGTCTTTGGCCCATATGTTAGTCAATAATTACTGTAAATTTTATTCAGTTGATATTGTAGGACTGTTTCAGACTTGGAAAAAAAAAAAAAATTGTTATCTTCGTTTGTGTGGCCATAATGTCCGTAGTTGCTTTCATAATTATGAATAGCAGTGATTTTCCGTCTTTGCAACTACAATAAAAATGTGATTTTTACCACACCAGACGCGTTGCGTTTTATTGAATGTAAAACATCTTCAGTGGTCTGTAATAATAGAAATCTACAGTTGGTTTTGTGTTTAGATCGAAAACAGTTCTTAAATGGACCCTGAAAAGTAGGCCTAATGTTTGGTACTTACGGCAATTTCTGTCATCATGCCGGTCTGTTTAATGCAATACCTCACGAATGTAGTTCTTTCTCTATGGTTTATAATAAATTATATTTCGGTGTATTTAGTTTTGATGTAAGCGGATTGGAATAGTGGCAGAATAATACATGTATAAATTTAATGGGAACATTATTATTATTATGTGATTTTATTTGACCTTAGCTGTGGAGTGTTGGTAGTGGTATCTGGAATGAGATGAAGTTATGGGCATGACGGGGAATGTCACATAAAACACCTCATTTGAACTCTTCGCTGATGTCGATTTAACTCCGACTTTCTACGAAGCACTGAAAGTTCTTCATATCCATTTTCTGTTCACAGCAAAAACGTAAACGTACAGAACAACACAAACACAACCAAAGCAGGAAAACACAAAATGGCGAAAAAGTAAAGTAGTTCAACATTAATTTCTTATCTTCCTCCACTGTTCAATAACAGGTACCAGGTCACAGTCATCTGTTGTGTCAGAATCAGTGCCTGTGCCATCATCAGTAAAAAAATTTAAAAGGGGGTGGGGCAGACTTTTTGATTAGTAATTTGTTGTGAATTTAAAGCTCCTTACTGTGCAATTATACACTTCCTCATTAAACTTCCCTTGGCCTCACACCTAGGGCCATGCCCCTAGGTACACATGCCTACAATAATTTGTCATTTTTTAACCAAGAATTTTTACTTCAGCACCATTAAAACATGAAGATACAGCCACCTCTGTTTGCCTATTCTCTCCAACTGTTAACTGGCCCATTTTTGGTACAGACAGTAACCAACTGAGAACCAAGAAACTAAATATTCCTGAATTAGTTTCCAAATTACATATGTGGCTCTAAGTACACTGGTCTCCCCCACTTTTATCAGAATTAGTTTCTTTGTTAATTTTTTTAAGTGGGGAAATTACTGTTTCCATAGGACATTTCTGATTTCTTTTTAAATCATTAGTTCTTCTTTTTTTACTCCTTTTTCCTAATGATATCCTTTCTTTCTCTGTCATTTTTTTCAAATATTAACTTCTCAGTGTATTTCATATAAATTATCCCGTGTATCACAAGCAGCATGTCACAGTGGTTTTTTATAAATAAAAATACTGAATTAAATATTATTATTTCAATGGCTCTTGTGCTTGCTCAACAAAATTTCTTCACTAGCCAAAATGTTAAGCTTATAAACAAAACTAATGCAAAATAAGTTAGAAATGCTTACCAGTTTTCAGATGTTCTAGAGGTGTATTAGGCAGACTGCTTTGTTGTAGCTGTAACTTCAGTGGCTTAGGATTTTATTGAAACAACTTGTAACTCTGACTTTGAGATTTTCAATTTTCACTCTCTAATGGAATGCATGATGTACGGTATACTATGAAAATGAATTTCAGTTATTTCACCCAGCAAATCTGTATATGTATATAGTTTATGCACTATTTCATTTAATGTGTTGTTAATTAATGACATATAAATACACCAGCCTATTTTACTGTTACTTATATTCCCTAAATTTTTAATTGTGTACACTTTGCTATATATATTAAAAGTAAGTAATGTTTGGTTTATTCTGAGTGTTCTTAATAAGCTTGAAATACTTGTAATATTCTGATGACTTTATTGGCTGTAGTCTCCCTACTCCTGAACAATCACACTAATTGTTTCATTAAAAGTTCCTAAAATATGTTTGAAAAATGGAATGTACTTCCAATTTGTACAGGAAAAAAAGGTCCTAATATACCAATTTCTTACACAAGAGCTAAAAGCTTCAAATTTTTCAATGTAAGTTTGTGCTTTCTGAAATACATATTTCTTATGCTAATAATTTTTACTCCTTGAAAATCTGTGGAGTTATTTAAGGTAGGAAAGGATAAAAGGTAGTTCCACAATATAAGCTCAGGTTTAGCAAAAACTGTATGTAAATATTCACTGAAACATTATTTATTACAAATAAGGAAGTAATTGGTTTCATATAGGAAGTATACAAAGTGCAGCAACACCAAAATTATACTATAGGACACAGTACTACAGCAAAAAGCATACAAATACAACACAAGACGCTTAGGTAACACCTACTAACAGCAGCAGAAGGAACACCAATTTTAATCGGGATATTGTTGCAAAAAATTTGGGAGCGCGAGTTAGCCTGTCTGAGGATAATGAGTTAAAGAATTAAAACAGTCATGAACTAACTCACCACAAATGTAGTAAACAATCTGATGGGTATTGCTTCAGGCCCATGAACTTAATATCTGCATCACTCGTCTTGCATTGGAACCAGAACTACATTTAGGTAACTTAATGGTCCTTGATTTTCAATTGAAAGTAACATCTTAGGCGTATAACTGAGTTCAGTAGATCTGCTTTGCAATCCTCAATTTCAGTATCTCACTCGGCCATGAGTGTCTGTGTGCTAACTTTGGTCCCACTAACAACAGTTACATATGATAAAGCTTCTTTATGTCTTAAGAGGGATCCTTACATAAATATTCTGCTATGGCAGTCACTGGAAGCTTCACCCACTATTCTCTGGACAGACAAGTACATTTCATTTAGCATACCACCACCAATAGCTGTACTGTCAGGCTTTGTTTTACATCTGTCATGTAGTAGTATCTGCTTCCTCAGAAGTTTCATTACAGTGGCTGTACACAATGGAGGGTCCCTCACTCCATTAACTATTCTTCTAGGAACACGCCTATCAGGCATATGGTCCAATATTTTTGTAAACAAGTGCCATAACACATCAATATGCTCTACTCTAATAAATTTATATATGACACCACTCCCTCTTTATCTAATTTGATGAAGATATAAATCAATCCACTTGCTCTAATTTCTCTTTGTACTTTTGTAGTCACTAAAGAGGTCTAGTCTATTTGTTGACATAAGGAAGCCTTTTCCTGAGCAATTTATCGGAGTGCAGTATTGTATGTTAAGTGAAACATGGATGATTAACATTTCAAACATGAGTGTAGAAGCTTTAGAAATGTGTTACTGAAATGGATGGGTAGTTCACATAATTAATGAGCAACTATTGAAATCACTTAGAGAAGAAATTTATCCTCACCTCTGTTAAACTATATGTTGGAGGGGCACATACTGTGTCATCAAATAATTCCCAGTTCCGGATTTGGTGAGAAGTGTGGTGGGGGAGTAAAGAGAAGGGGGGGGGGGGAGAAAAGAGAGGAAGGAATACAGTAAATACCTTACATTGGAAGCGGGCTGCCAGAGTACTTTTGAAATGAAGATGTTTGCAGAGGAGAAACTGATGTGGAGGAAAGCACCAAACGTCTTCCGACCTTTTATTATGACAGCAGCATATTTCCATCATATGTGGGATTCCAATCAATATGTTCCGGGTAACTGTTGGGGGGGGGGGGGGTGAAGTTAATAGGCCTAATGATTTGCAGTAAGTCCCGTCACTCCAATCACTTGCAAATCTGTAGTTTACCCAATTTAAATTTGTATCTTGAAAATCACCTCCAATTATGAGAATACGATTGGGGAACGTACGAACTAATTAACTTTGGAAAGTCTGAAGTTTCCTGGTGAGTCGATAGTAAGATGCAATTATAAGTTTGCGACCACACTTAGTATTATGTCGTGCTCAGCTAGCATTACAAACACTTAAAATTTCTATTACCGTGGATATGATTTTATTATCGGCTGTGGCAAACACACCTCGTCAATGATTTTTGTACAAATTGCTGAAAATTTTAAGGAAATCCACAATGTATTACAAACACATGCGTCAATATTAACGGCTAAACTGCAGTCTGTTGCCCAAGCTCTGCAAATGTTGACAACACCACAGCAGTCAACCATAGAGCAGGTATATGTTTTATTTATTTTGTGATCTGTACTAAACAGTGATCATTTTAAGTGAAAGTTAGGTTAGGTATAGGTTAAAAAAGGAGGATTTTTTTATTATGTGAGGGGGCGTAGCGCCCGAATCTCCGGTCCAGAAACGATCTATTTACAGTTGTCAACATACGAGCCATACTAAAAACACGGGCAACAGACACCGCAGTTTTACCACATTGACTTATAAGAAATTAGAGATTTGACGACTTTATGATAAAACTTAAACTATAGTTAACGCCCAATTGTACTCCATCTCATAACAACACAACATAAAACTAATACAAACATGGCGGTAAGTGACATTAATCGACTGCGAGGTTCGATAGCAGCCGTTATCGACTTAAATTCACCCTCTGGTTACTTCCGGCGGCACTTTTCGGTTTTTAGGGCCGAGTGAGTCTTGGCAGTAGTGGCAATTATCTTTGGAACACAGAAGCTGAATTAAAGTTTGTGTTGTGGAGGGAAATCGTACATAGACTATTCCGAGGCGCCTTAGTAGTTAGTGGTGTGGTAGTCTAACGGTTAAGACGTCTGCCTAGTAAGCATGGAGGTCCGGGTTCGATTCCTGGCCGCACCACAAATTTTAATTCAATGCTTCAGATCTATCAATAATCTCTCTAGTTTGTTTCATAAGGAATTAGTGTCGTCACATTTACTGTGAGATTCCTAGATGCATTATTTCAACACTTTTTCTGCACCATTCGTTGTCAAGACGTGTCTGCAGTTCCTACCAAATAATGCAAAGTCAGTGTACATTTAGTTCAAATCAATGTTGCCAGCCTGTGGGATTTGTCCCATACCATGGGACATGTTGACAATTATTTTTCAGAAAGGGACAAAGGGATTTATTTGCAAAAAGTGAGATGAATATGGGAAATTTTCTATCGTGTCTGATGTAAAAACAAGAAAACGGAACAGAATTGGAGGTGAGAATTTAAATTCCATGTGTGTTGTGAGATCTTCATTTCAAGCAACAAAACAGATTGCACAACTTTTAAAGTGGAACAAAAACATCTCAGTCTTCACAATAATAAAAAGTTGTATTAAGTGAAGGTTTAAGTGTGTGATGGGAACTAAAAGAGGGAAGAGTATGTGTTTGGGTCTAATCTTTCTACAAAGGGAAAACTATATGCAATGAAAGGAGAAGTTGACACGTATGTCACGCAAGTCCTGATTTTACAATGTAATATTGCAAGAGAGCTAATAAATATTGTAGTTGTGGACCCTAAACTCCATCACTAGTCTATCGTCCTGCATGTGCAAGCACAGTCCATTATTTCTTTAGTTATACATACTGTCTGTTGGAGTGTGTGTGTGTAGCCACTAATCTCCAAAAGTTCTTGACTAACTGCTTTGAAATTTTAACACAATGTACCAATCTAATTCGGGAAGATTCTTAGTTACATATTTCGATAATGTTGAATATTTTATATCAAAGTTTCCCCATTATATAAATTCATATACAACATATATTGAAAAAGTAGGTATATAAAAGCTAAATGCATGGGCATATTCCAGTAGAAAGTTTTGTCATAATTTCAAAACAGTCGGTGAAGAACTTTCGGAGATTTGTGGCTTCTCTCAATACCTTGTAAATGATGCAAGAAAGTGGTAGGAGGGTCATTTCGTATATATAAAATTTTTAACATATCACTGAACATGTGGCGATAGAGGAGTGTGAGGAAATTGTAGAGGATGAGAAAGAGGAGATGAACAGGGAGAAACTGATGATGTGGTGAGGAGAAGGAGGGTTTTTTTTTATATATATATATATATTTTTTTTTTTTTTTTCTTTTTTTTTTTTTTTTTTTTGCTCCCATGTTTTTGCTTGCTGTGGGACACTTCACGCTGAAAAGGGCATTTTGAATTCCTGGTTGGGACTTTTGAGCTTCAGAGGTTCAAATAAGGAACGTACGCAGATTATGGTAGGATAGTCCCTAATCGACATGCTATTATTGCGCTACACAGTGTCTAGTGTTGCTCGTTCTCAGAAACAGACTTGCCTTTCCACTTCCAGTTGTATGTATAGTACACCTGCTAATGTAGGCTATTAGGTATTCTAAACAATGACAAAATATGGCGCACTACTGTCTGACAGTAAATAAATAAAAGTGAAAGACGACAGACAGCGCTTTCTGAAATTAGGACTCATACAGAGGCATACAGACATTCTTATTTCCCCTCGTTCTATTTGGAAGTGGAATAGGAAAGGAGATGTCTTGTTTTGTACTCTCCACCAGTACCTTAGACAAATTTTGATTTGGCGATGGGGCAATGTTTACCTTACAGGTAATACCAGTAGTGGAAGCAGATTATTGTTGTTCATTATCTTTAATGTAAGCAGCAGTCGGTCTTCTTAATCAGTGATATAATATGTGTATAATTCAGCTGCGTTTATTGCCCTCAATATAGCAGATTCTCTGCTTTGAAAATCCCATTAACAGAACAGAATTAAATTCATCAGATGATGCTTGTGGCACATTTTACACTACACTACAGCCACATCTTGTATACATAACCTTATCGTTGTTTTAGCAGCTCGCCTGCATTTAAATCGTTATGAAAACATCAGGACAATGGGTTCTAAGCTGGATGATGAAGAAATGTGAACAAATTTATGAATCAAGATATTTATTAACATAAGAGTGGCACTGTTTAAAGACTGACTTATAACTGACTAAGACAATCTTCACAACTAACCGAGTTTTGTTGTGATGTTAGTGATCTGGTGACTATTCCTTGAAATTCACATCTAAGACATTTAGATTATTCTTAAATGTTATAGTTCTTCTTTTGTCTTTAGTCAGCTTTATGTGTAAATGGTTATGTACTGCTATTAAATACAAGTTTTACAATATCATAATCTTATCTAGTGAACTGTTTTTTAGACAAACTAACAGGTTATGGGCCCAGAACGGAACCCAGGACCCTGTTTATTGTATGTGTTGTGTAGACGTTTTCTATAGAACTACATAGTAGAGGCCAGACACTGCAGGAGAAAAAATAAACTTTTATTCAGATGCCTTGTCAGCTATAAATCTCCTACACCGGAAAAATTTTACCTGCCTCCCCAGCAGCCTCACGTGGTTATGATGGCTACATTGTTAGTATGAAGTCTATAATTTAAGACTTAATATGGTTTCTTTAAAAAAAAAATATTGTTGAATGTGTAGTCATGAATGCACAGAACGAAGATCGTGAGCTGTTAATTATTAGCCTATTCACAATTTCAGATAACAGAAGCAAAACGCAGCGAAGTACACACCTGTCAATACCTACGAATATACGTCTTTTATACAGTTTACATTTTATGTATTTAAACGAACAATGCTTACACATTTATATTTCGCGTATCCCGGAAATGGCTGTAACGATTTGGATTTTGGTTTTTACGTTATCAGCTTTCCTGAAAGAAACCGATTTTACAAAAAAGAAACATTTTAATAAACTTGAATTTCTTGCATCTCCAAAGAAATTTAATATTTAGAGACGGTTATTTATTTTTAATGTTTATTTCGTGTTTCCTTAAACTAATTGATTTTACATAAGTATTTTATAATTAATAGATATCTGTTAATTACCATAGATTTAATTGAATTTATATTTAAATGGCCGAAATATTCGAACAGCACGAAAAAAATTTACAAGGTTACAGCAGGAATCGAAGTAAGTGACCTACGTTAACTAAACCTTAACTAAACCTGCAATGCTATTAAATGAGCTATGATGACAGCAGAAATAGTTGGTAGTGTAATATGTATTTATAACCGATCGCAAAACTTCAGACTATTTTCTCGAGAATTTTTGAGAGCTGAATCGAATGGCTTTGACTCATTATTATTTTAAGTCTGAACTTTACGCACCATAAATATTTAAAAAATCCGATACTCATATTGTCACCTTTTCGGCATTTTCTAAGAATCGTGCCGTCGCAAACCAGAAAGAATCGTAGGAACAGATGCAAAAGGTCAAGATTTGAAAATCCATGACAGACATGTATCGCCGTATATGAGCAAGATGTAGAAGTAAGAATCGCGCCAATGCAGACTAAAGAATCGTGAACAAATCGTAGGAATCGATTCCTAATAAAGAATCTTGTTTGCCCCACTCTGCTTAACATAAATATGACGGCACGAATCAAGCAATTCGAGCCTTCCAAAAATAGGAGCAGAAAATATCTGCGTTTCCGTTGCCAAATGATACAGATGAAGTTGTGTTATATGTGTAACAAGTTCCCGCAAACATTACTGATTATGATGTTTATTTCTCACAAACACTTACAAATTGACAATAATTGTAGCCATTTTGTTAGGAAACTAAGAGGAGGTAGCTCGTACAGCTGATACACTGTCTGTCACTTCTAAGATTAACCTGAAAAACCTTTTTTTGCGAAATGATAAGTAGTGTTTGTGGGTGCCGCTCTGTTGCTTGTCGTCGCCGAGAGATGGCAGCATGGTGCGCTCAGTTGTAGCGAGGTCTTTATCGGAAAGGTTTAGTGGTGCAGATGTGCACACACCACGTTCGGATTTATCACGCATATCGAGTATTACGGACATTGTAGTATCGTGTTTACGGACGCAACGTGATAGAGTTCTTCAATATTGTCGTGTAGTCTCGAGCTCTTGGGTACGTGTTGTTGTTGTGGTCTTCAGTCCGCAGACTGGTTTGATGCAGCTCTCCACACTACCCTCTCCGGTGCAAGGCTCTTCATCGGAGAATACTTTCGGCAACCTACATCCTTTTGAATCTGCTTACTATATTCGTCCCTTGGTCTCCCAATAAGATTTTTACTCCACATGCTTCCTTCTAATGCTAAGTTGACAATTCCTTGATGTCTCAGAATGTGTCCAACCAATCTATCCCTTCTCTTAGTTAAGATATGCCAGAAACTCCTTTTCTCCCCAATTCGGTTAAGCACCTCCTCATTAGTTACGTGATCTATCCATCTAATTTTCGTCATTCGTCTGTAGCACGGCATTTCAAAATCTTGTATCATCTTTTTATCTGAATACCTTATCGTCCACGTTTCACTCCCATACAATGCTACACTCCAGACAAATGCTTTCAGAAAGGACTTCCTAAGATTTAAATTAATATTGGATGTTAACAAGTTTCGCTTATCTTCCCATAGCCATTCTGCATTTTATATCTTCTTTACTTCGGCCATCAGAAGTTATCTTGCTACCCAAATAACAAAATTCATCTACTACATTTATTGTCTCAGTACCTAATCTAATTCCTTCAGCATCGCCTGATTTTCTGACATTGCATTCCATTACCTTCGTTTTACTCTTGTTAATGTTCATCTTATATCTTCCTTTCAAGACACTGTCCATCCCATTCAATTGCTCTTCCAGATCTTTTGCGGTCTCTGACCGAATTACTATGTCATCAGCAAACTGCAATGTTTTTATTTCTTCTCCCTGCACTTTAATGCCCTCTCCAAATTTCTCCTTCAATTCCTTCACTGCCTGCTCCATATACAGATTGAACAACATTGGGGAAAGGCTACAACCCTGTCTTACTCCCTTCCCAAACTCTGCATCCCTTTCTTGCCCTTTGACTCTAATAACCGCTGTCTGGTTTTTGTATAGGTTGAATATAACTCTTCGCTCCCTATATTTCACCCCTGTTACCTTCAGAATTTGGAAGAGTGTATTCCAGTCGACGTGGTCAAAAGCTTTCTCCAAATCGACAAATGCTAATAACGTAGGTTTCCCTTTCCTTAGCCTATCTTCTAAGATAAGTCATAATGTATTGCCTCTCGTGTTCCTGCATTTTTCCTAAATCCAAATTGATCTTCCCCGAGGTCGGATTCCACAAGTTTTTCCATTCGTCTGTAAATTATTCGTGTTAGTATTTTGCACCCATTAAAGTTCATGTTATATCTTCCTTTCAAGACACTGTCCATTCCATTCAGTTGATCTTCCAGATGTTTTGCAGTCTCTGACAGAATTACTATGTCATTGGCAAACCGCAATGTTTTTATTTCTTTTTCCTGCACTTTAATACCCTCTCCAAATTCCTCCTTCCATTCCCTCACTGCCTGCCCAATGTACAGATTGAACAACATTGGGGAAAGGCTACAACCCTGTCTTACTCCCTTCCCAACCTCCGCGTCCTTTTCTTGCCCTTCGACTCTAATAACCACTGTCTGGTTTTTGTATAGGTTGAATATAACTCTTCGCTCCCTATATTTTACCCCTACTACCTCCAGAATTTGGAAGAGTGTATTCCAGTCGACATTGGCAAAAGCTTTCTCCAAATTGACAAACGCTAAAAAAGTAGGTTTCCCTTTCCTTAGCCTATGTTCTAAGATAAGTTGTAACGTGAGTATTGCCTCCCGTATTCCTACATTTCTCCCAAATCCAAACTGATCTTCCCTGAGGTCGGATTTCACAAGTTCTTCCATTTGTCTGTAAATAACTTGTGTTAGTATTTTGCAACCGTGACTTATTAAACTGATAGTTGTGTAATTTTTAGACTTGTCTGCACTTGCTTTCTTTGGAATTGGAATTACAATATTCTTCTTGAAGTCGGAGGGTATTTCCCCTGTCTCATACATCTTGCATACCAGGTGATACAATTTTCTCACGACTGGCTCTCCTAACGACATCAGCAGTTCAGACGGTATGTCATCTACTCCAGAGGCCTTGTTTGAACTCAAGTCCTTCAGCACTCTGTCAAATTCTTCTCGCAGTACCACATCTCCTATCTCATCTTCCTCCACTTCGTCTTCCATTTCTAGAATACTGCCTTCAAGTTTACTTCCTTTGTATAGGCCCTCTATATATTCCTTCCACAGTCTGCTTTCCCCTCTTTGCTTAGTACTGGTTTTCTGTCAGAGTTCTTGATATTCATACAGCTGCTTTTCTTGTCTCCAAATATCTCTCTTATTTTCCTGTAGGCAGTATCTATCTTACCACTAGTTATGCAGTCTTCTATGGTTCTGCATTTGTCCTCTAGCCACGCCTGCTTAGCAAGTCTGCACTTTCTGTCAACCTCATTTTTCAGACGTTTGTAATCCCTTTTTCCTGCTTTACTTGCTGAATTTTTATATTTTCTTATCTCATCAATTAAGTTCAGTATATCCTGTGTTATCCAGAGATTTCTATTAAGCCTTGTCCTTCTGCCTATATGGTCCTCTGAAGCCTTCACAACCCTCTCTCTCTCAGAGCTACCCATTCTTCTCCTACTGTATTACTTTCCCCCGTTTCAGCCAATCCTTGTCTAATGCTCCCTCTGAAACTCTCAACCACCTCTAGTTGCTTATATTTGTCCAGGTTCCATCTCCTAACCTTTCTGCAGTCTCTTAAGTTTTAATCTGCAGTTCATAACCAATAAGTTATGGTCAGAGTCTATATCTGCCCCTGGATATGTCTTACAGTTTAGAACCTGGTTTCTCAATCTATTCCTTGCCATTATAAAGTCAATCTGGTACCTTCTAGTGTCTCCTGGTCTCTACCACATATACAGCCTTCTTTCATGATGATTAAACCAAGTGTTGGTGATCATTAAATTGTGTTCTGCACAAAATTCTACCAAGTGATCTCCTCTTTCATTCCTTTTTCCCAGTCCACATTCACCTACTACATTTCCTTCTCTTCCCTTTCCTACTTCTGAGTTCCAGTCCCCCATCACAATCAAGTTTTCGTCTCCCTTAACTTTCTGGATGATTTCTTTTATCTCCTCATACATTTTTTCGATATCCTCATCATCGGCCGAGCTAGTTGGCATATACACTTGCACTATTGTGGTCGGTGTTGGCTTCGTGTCTATCTTTAGTATGATAATGCGTTCACTATGCTGTTCATAGTAACTTACCCGCATTCCTATTTTCTTATTCATTATTGGACCTACTCCTGCGTTACCACCAACTGATTTTGTATTGATAACCCTGTACTCACCTGACAGAAATCCTGTTCATCCTGCCACCGAACTTCAGTAATCCCTACCATATCTAACTTTAACCCCATCCATTTCTCTTTTCAGGTTTTCTAACTTACCTACGTGATTAAGGGTTAGAACATTCCACGCTCCGACCCGTAGAATGCCTGTTTTGTTTTTCTTGATGACAACATCCTCCTGAGTAGTCCCCGCCCAGAGATCCAAATGGGGGACTATTTTACCTCCGGAATATTTTACCCAAGAAGACGCCATCATCATATAGTAATACAGTAGAGCTGCATGTCCTTGGGAAAAGTAATGACTGGAGTTTCCCCTTGCTTTCAGCCGTTCGCAGTAACTGCATGACAAAGCCATGTTAGCTAATGTTACAAGGCCAGCTCAGTCAATCATCCAGACTGTTGCCCCTGTAACTACTGAAAAGGCTGCTGCCCCTCTTCAGGAACCACACGTTTGTCTGGCCTCTCCACAGATACCCCTCTGCTGTGGTTACACCTATGTTACAGCTATCCGCATCGTTGAGGCACGCAAGCCACCCCTCCTCGGCAATGTCTGTGGTTCGTAGGGATGGCTTGGGTACATATTATTGCATAATGCAGGGCTCTACTTTCACGAACACATGGCGAGGTCCGTATAGGTTACAGTGTCGTGGGTAATGTTCAGCTCGTCATACTTTGACCAAACGTGACATCATTTTGAGGTCAGGAGCTGTATCGAAGACCACACAAACAGCTATCGTCTTGCGATCACACAATTGTTGCTGGGTGCAAACGTCGTGTGCTAGCAATCTCCTTGTGTGCTACTGCAGTTGTTGATACTTTGTTTGGTTAGCTGTCGTATCATAATAAACAAGTTTTTATTGGTACGACTACAATCAGGTGTAGAAGTGGCATTCTTGTGTATTGCTGTATTTATGGTAGCATAAAAATGTCTCGTTCTCGATACTATACGTTATAAACAAATATCTTGTATCATCCGAAGTTTGTCCCGATATAGTGGTTATGAGCCATTTATATATTTTTTTCTTATTCTTAACCTTCGTGTTTCGAATATATTCAGGAAATTCCCAATGAAATCAACTAAGCACAAAACATGTAAATATTCAAAATACATTGAGGGATTTATTTCGCTTTTTTTCATAGAAATTTATCTTTCAGTGAGATGATTCTATAATTTCTGTAGTGTGTGTGATGAATGGATTTTCCAGCTATTATATAAATATTGTAACTTGTGTAGACAACACCAAATCCTGATTGAAATGAATATGCCTAATAGATTGTAAGGAATTCAGGTCTCAAATGCTTCCCAAATCAAGATTGTGAAATGAAATTTGGGATGTTACCATGTGTTTGTGTGTATGTTGATAGAAAATGTTTCTTTTTATCCCCTCCAAATAAATTACAGAAACTATTTTTCATTGTTTATTATAGTCAGTCTTATAGTGCAACTATACCATAAGGACAAGATAACAAATATTTTAAAAAACGTGTTTTAGTCTTTTTTGTACATTAGGTTGTTACGTTCATGGATCCCAATAAGAATGGTCTCTGGGGTATCAGAAGAAACAGGGTATTTGTATGTGCCCACAGCTTTCATTAGAGTTTAATTAAATGTGTATTTGAGTTGTAAAAATGTGGCATCTGTTTTGTAACTATTTGTTATTTACTTGCCTTACACTTCTGAATGTACAATTAAGTTATTCAACTCAACTCACATAAAATGTATTTTATATTTGGAAGCAAATAGAAATATGGCTACGAGTTTGGTTTATTAATCTGAAAATCATAATGCATAGCTGTAGCACAATAAGGAAATTATGGATCATTTACATTTTTTTTAAGGAACAGATGGGGAGTTGGGTGAACCTAATTTACCTACAGTAAAACTGGCATAACTGTAGACTGGGATACCACCCGTCTGCTTTGACCCATGACGTCACCAAGATGTCGGTAAACCAGTATACGGAACATCTTAACACTTCTGTATTGTAGATACAAATAATCTGTTGTTATTATAGAGAACAGAATGTACCATCGATCACAGGTCTTAGCCCAAAAATTTGTGCCTTCGGCGCTCACATACATACGATAAGGAAACCTCTCGGTTAAATTACACCTAACCATCAGAGAGAAGCTACAGATCACCTTTTAAACACAAAGTATTAATCTTTTGTGTTTGTAAACAAACTATCGTCTTTAACTCAACCACCACATAATCATTCACGTCTTCTACAAACACACATGCACCTCAGAACTATCGTGCTGTGATGACGTCAAAGCTGATGGGCGGTATCCCTGTCTATAGGTGAGCTGTAATACCTTTTACTTTGATACTGATTTGGCCTTTATAATGATTAATTCGGTTTGAGGAAAACCTCTCATTTCTGTGTATCCAGACAAAAAAAGGAGGGGAAAAAAAAGGATGTGATGTATGTGTAGTTTAGTCTAATTTGTCATATCATAATCTGTGACGGGACCAGAACAGTCTGTGCTTTCCCTACATTGTTTTTGGTATTTTAATTGGGGTAATTGTCACAATTTCCCCTCTCATTTGCATTCCTTATATGTAGTCTTGTTTTGCCTTTGTTATGATGGAGTGTGACTGCTACATTTAATTAATGGTCAGCTCTGACATGTGGACAGTACTTGCTAGGTCATGTCTCGGAGTGTGTCAAAGCATCATTCAGATACAGAGATAGTCTTATTTCTGGGGCTTTTCAAGCAGTTTCAGATTTCATTTTCTAGAGCTTCAATTAATCCTCTGCTAGACATTTAACTGATTTTCAGAGTGCCCATGCCGGTTATAGTTGGAATTTTTAAGTACCATGTGTACGGTTGTTATAATGTCTATGTGTTCTTGAATAAGACTCCTTTGTTCGATAACCATTCATGCTAGTTTACTGTAGCCGTCTATTAAAGTACCTAATACCATAATTTGTTCTGTAATTGTGAGAGTTTCAAGTACACAATTTTTTGGTGAATTCAACTTAAGTCCTGAAAGTTTATAAAAGTTGCAATTCAGATTTGTTGTTGTGGTCTTCAGTCCAGAGACTGGTTTGATGCAGCTCTCCACAATACCCTATCCTGAGCAAGCCTCTTTAACTCGACATAAGAACAGCAACCTACATCTGTCTGAATCTGCTTACTGTATCCGTCTCTTGGTCTTCCTTTGCGATTTTTACCCCACACACTTCCCTCCAACGTTAAATTCACAATTCTTTGATGTCTAAGAATGTGTCCTACCAATCGATCCCTTCTTTTAGTCAAGGTATGCCAAAAATTCCTTTTCTCCCCACTTCTGTTCAGTACCTCTTCATTAGTACTTCAGGAAAATAAAATCTACACCTTTTGTGTTTAAACTTTTTCCAATGGTAGCAATGTCTGCATCTACGGAGTAAAAAAATTCTTATCAAACATTCACACAGGGGAGAAAAAAAAACCACTTGCGCTGGAATAATGATATCACAATGCTTGCTTAAATTATAATAAAGATCTCAGCTTCTTATTTCATATGTATGCATAAATTTCCAGTTAAAAGTGTATGGCACTGGAAATGAAACTGCAGTAACTTTTTATTTCTTTAAGCATCCAGTTAGCTGTGCATAATACATCGTAAAAACATATGGCACCTAACAGCAAAACTGATACTATATTACTATAAGTAATGGAAGTGTATAAAGTAATATGATAACTATTATAGGCCAGTGTATTTAAATAACAGCACGCTGTAATAACTGCAGTATCAGTTACATTAAAGAAACAAGTTATTAAAATTGAGGACATATATTCATTGACAATGAAATAACACCTACCTTGCAAATAATTTTTTACACTTAGGCCTACTAAGAATATTTACTATTCTTTCAGTGTCTTGTTGTGGTTAGAAAGTTTATTGTATGGTTATTCTATCCCCCCCCCCCTCCCTTAATGCTTATGTAGTGGCCCATATTTTCTGAATTATGTTAACATGCTGACTGAAGGTCCAGTTTTTTTTTTGTGCCACTAATATGATTATGTAAGTAACCACCTCATGAGCAGAGTTGGTGATGTTAGTATATGCTGGGCTTTAAAAATAAGTTTGCAAAAATTACAGGGTGCTTTATTTTCAATTGATCATATGATGCTCTGTTGCTCTATGAAACAGTTTTTGTTTACTGACAAATTGTTTCCGAAATGATTCCAAACTGCAGTAGTTATTGGACTGTGGTTGATGGTTAACGTAAGTTTCCAGACGAAACTGCCGATAATGCTGCATACAACAAGTTGGTTGCAGCCTGGTTAAAAAGTGACACAACAGCTCAACAAATTATCGCCACGTCAGTTGAAGAGAAAACTGTGCTTCATATTATGAACTGCAACATATCAAAAGAAATACGGGACAAGTTAGTGTCTATTTATGAACAAAAATTTGGAACGAGTGTTTATGTGTTACTACAGCAGTGGTATAGTTTACAAAAGAAGCCAAGTGATGACATTGTGACCCATATTGATGTAATTGAAGTTCTTGCTCATCATTTACAGGTTCTGGGTGAGAAAATACCAGAGCCAATGGTAAAAACAAAAATTTTGATGACTCTACCAGTGGCATACAAATATTTTGTTAATGAAACTTCCTGGCAGATTAAAATTGTGTGCCGGAACTGAGACTCGAACCTGGGACCTTTGCCTTTCGCGGGCAAGCGCACTACCAACTGTGCTATCCCGACAGTACCTCGCCCCCTACTTTCCAAACTTCACAGTTCTCCTGCAAAACTTGCAAGACTAGCACTCCTGGAAGAAAGGATATGGTGGAGTCATGGCTTAGCCACAGCGAAAGGGATGTTTCCAGAATGAAACTTTCACTCTGCAGCAGAGTGTGCGCTGATATGAAACTTCCTGGCAGATTAAAATTGTGTGCCAGAACCGGGACTCGAATCTGGGACCTTTGCCTTTCACGGACAAGCGCACTACCGACTGAGCTATCCTGACACGACTCACGATGCCGCCTCACAAGTGCTTGGGAATCTGTACAGAGAGCGAACAGTATGTAACTTAATATCCAGACTTGCGATTGAGGAAAGTAGAATGAACTCAAGTGACAGGCCGACTAATGAAAGTGTAGCTTATGCAGCAGGCAATAGTTCTCAGAAAAGTTGTTGCAAGTCACTGGATCCGTGACTGCAAAAAGCGGAAAGCTGCAGCTGCCAACCAGTCTTCACCTAATGGAGACGTTCTCATTGGAGAAGCAGTGTTCCGGTGGTTCAAACATAACTGGAGAATCATGGTATATGGATTCTGGAGCAACTGATCACATGTCCAGTCAACGTTCCTGGTTCACCACATATCAAGAATTTCCACAGGCAAGACCTCTTCATTCCTGCTGTTGGGTTTGGAGACATTAATATTGTGGCTTACAGTGGAACACACTGGAAGGAGAAACACATCAGTTATATACGTGCCAGAATTAAAATTCCAATATCACTCTGGTAATAAAGTGTGTAAGTTTTTGAAGAATGGAAGTGTTGCTGCAGTGGGAGAGAGACAGGACAAACCGTTTAGAATGAAATTTAAAGTTATGTCAAATGATGAGTGTAAATGTTGCTGCTTGTGAACCTCTCTTTTTGTGGAACAAGAGGATGGCACATCAGAATACCAAACAAGTTAAGCAAGTTTTGTCAAGTGCCAAGATATGTTTTCAAGAGCAGGAATTTAGGTGTGAATACTGCATTATTGAAAAAATGTGTCAACTGCCATTTCCATCCAGTGATACCAAATCAAAACAAATTGGTGAATTTGTACATGCAGATTTGTGTGGTAAAATGCAAGAAGACTCTGTAGGCCTAGGTGGAGCAAAATATTTCTTGATGTTGAAAGATGACTATAATCACTGGAGAACAATGTATTTCATCAAGAATAAGTCAGGCACAGCTGAATGTTTGAGAATCTTCTTTAAAGTCAGCGAGAAAAATTTGTCCAGAGGCATAAAGACATTGAGAACAGATAACGGCTTGGAGTTTTGTAATCAAGAGGTCAACAGTTTGACTAACCAGCATGCCATTTTGCATCAGACAACAGTACCATACAGTCCACTGCAAAATGGAGCCATTGAGAGGGAAAATAGAACTGTCATTGAATTAGTCAGACCTTCCCTGCTTGCAAGTAGATTGCCAATTGAAATGTGGGCTGAAGCTCTGAACTATGCAGTATTCACACTCAACTTGACTGGTACAAGTAAAGAAAAACGAGTTGTGGCATGTGAGCTGTGGCTAGGGACGAAACCAAGCTTAAAAATCCCCAGAACTTTTGGTGAAGAAAGTTATGTCCATATTCCAAAAGAGAAGAGGCAAAAATGGAATGCAAAGGCTCAAAAGGAATATTTTGTTGGTTATAGTGAAAACACAAAAAGTTATCGTGTGTGGTTTCCAGCCCGGCGACAAGTAAAACTCCACAGAGATGTAGCTTTTACGGGAAAACACATATGAAACATCAACACTGAGAGCAGTGGACTTCTTCCTACCTGATAGTAAGAGATCATCTGTAGAAGACGACCTTCAGAATATTCCTGTGATACAGGATTTCACAGAAGAGTGTGAAGAGAGAGACAGTGACTCACATTTCGATGGTGTCAGTGAACAGGAAGCAGTAGTTGATAATGCAGTTCAATCTGATAAGCGATATCAATTAAGAGACTGCAGATCACTAAGATTGCCAGTAAGGTATGAGCACCATGTATCTGTTTTAGATGTTGTTGAACCAGAGACATATGAGGAAGCAGTTACATGTGATGAGGCAGAAAAATGGAAAAGTGCCATGAACTATGAGATTAGTTCCTTGAAAATCTATCAAACCTGGGCATTGGTGGATCCACCAAGTCAATGATAACAGTTGGGTGTACAAAATCAAATACTCTCTAACAGAGATGCTGCTCCACATTTCAAAGCTAGACTTGTGGCTAGACGATTCAAACAAATTGCAGGTGTTGATTACCTAGCAACTTACAGTCCAGTAATTAGATTTAACTCAGTTCACATTGTGTTATGCAGAAATATGTGTCTAGAACAGTTTGATGTTTTATGGAAATTTAGAGTAAAACATTTATATGAGTCAAGGTTTTGAAGATGGAACTAAGCGTGTGTGCAAATTAAATCGAAGCTTGTATGATCTGAAACAAGTTTCCAGGTGCTGGAACCAACATTTCACAGCAGTTTTAATCAAGTTTGGACTTCAACCGAAAAATGAAGATCCATGTGTGTTTACTAATAAGGACACAAATAATCCATTACTTTTGACCATACATATGTTGATGATTGTTTGATAGGTGCTGAAGATCTTTCTACTATTAACTCTTTGTTAAGTTAACTATGAAGAGAATTGGGCATTACATCCAGAAAATTGGCAACCTACTTTGGCTTATAGGCAGAACGAAGGGACTGATGACCCCGTAGTTAAGTCCCATAGACTATACAAACATTTGAACATAGGCAGAACGATTAGCAGATGGATCTGTTTTTCTGCACCAAGAGGTCTACTCCATGAAGATTCTATGCCACTTCAGAATGGAATATGTTAACCCTGTAACAGTACTGGCAGATCACCACCATCAGATGTGTGCTGACATGCATAAGAATGGACAGAAGAATATGTCTGATGTTTCATACAGGCAAGCTGTGGGTAGTTTATAATGTATTTGTCATTAAGAACACAGTCAGACATCACTTTTGCAGTCAACGGTGCCAGTCAACATCTGGAAACCCAGCATCTGGAGATCATCATCATTGTTTTCCCATCAACACACAGTTTGCAGCGAAAGGAATAATTTTTTCCATCCAATGTCAAAAATTGGAAAACTTCAGCATAAGCTGGCCAAGGCATGTGTGTCTCTTCTTCCTTCTCCATGTCGAAAGGGGACTGCACGCTGTTTATGTGTGATGTGTCGGATGATTGTTTTATACTCATGTTATGCATAATTAAAAGAATACCAACATCTATAATTCATGTGTTTCCAATGTACATTGTTATAATGAGTTAATTAAAAACAAATATTGTGTCTTTTTCGCTTCACTAAAATCAAAGCCTGTTATTCTGCAGTCTTGAGATACTAAAAAAAAAGTTACATTATTTGTGACAAAAAAGTAGTGATACTTCCATTAAATCGTTAACCAATAAAAGTAACTTAGTTACAGTTCAAGTTAATTTATGCAAATAATAAAGCCGTTACCGTCCGCTGCTTTCGAAAAGTAACTGTTACAAGTATTGCGTTACTCCCCAACCCTGCTTCAAACACAAATAATAATACACGAACTTTCAGTACTTTGAATGGACTACAGATGGTCCTTAATATGTTCGCTGCGGCTGACACTTATAAGCATTTCCGTGATCAATACACCAGAGCTGCCGACGCTTATAAGCGGTGCACTAGCCGTGTACTCAGTTTAGTTAGTTTGGCTGTGCACTTGTGTTAGTACAGGTCACCAAAAAACATCACATAACATTTTCCTGTCTGCAGTTGTGGGTTTTCATCTTTAGTGGTTTGTTATAAAAACCTCACCTATACACCTTGCAAATTTGTTATACGGGATTAAGTTTCCATAGCACCAAATTGCAGATGAGACGGGTTTCTTTTTCTCCGTTTGATAAACCTTCTGGTATTTTCAGTATAATTCTTTATCAATGAAGTGGACTTATCACTTGTTTGAATTTAATTTTCTTCCCAGTTTGCAATAAAATCAATAAATCAGAGGCGTTGTTAGAATTGTTTGCAATAAATGCATATGATGCTTATAAGTCAGAGAGCTGGCAGCGTTTATCACATAATCGGCATGCAGCTTAGCCCCACCTCTTTTGCAGACATTATATTCGCTTTCAATACTACAGGTTTCACAGTGGTCTGATTTCAGCTCTCGGCACACTAGCGCTTAAATGCGTCTGCCTAGAGCATTAGCGGCTCGCACTGGTGAACACAGAAAACGTGTTAATATATTTGAAACAAAAGTAGGAAGTGGTACAAAGTTACCCTAACTGGTAAAAAGTTGACACGATTGACTGTATAATTATTAATATTTATGTTTAATGAACTGTTCTGTTGACTTTAATTCTTAATGAGAGCAGCTGTTATCAGCTGATCAGCAGTGTTGTGGTTTGTTCATAAATGTTTCACAACCAGACTAGCTTTGTTAAAACACCTTGTAATGTAACGACTAGGGGAGTAGATTCAAATACCCACTCTCTAGTTGATTTTCCGATACTCAATTCAACTAAATACATATTAATTACAATTATGAACAACTTAAACTGGAAAGAACACACAGAAAATATTGTAAGGAAGGCAAACCAAAGACTACATTTCACTGGCAGAACATTTAGAAGATGTAACAATTCTACTAAATAAACTGAATACATTACACTTGTGTGTCCAATTTTGAAGTATTGCTGCACATTGTGGTATCCTCACCAGATGGGGGTGATGGACGATAAAGAGGAGGGCAGCTCGTTTTGTATTATCGCAATATATAGGAGAGAGTGTGCACAAACTGGGGTGCAAATAATTAGAAGAGGTGTGTTTTTTGTTGTAGCTATATTTGTGAAATTTCATCAACTTTCTCCTCCAAATGTAAACATATGATGATCATGTGTCCCTATGTATGTGGATGCTAACAAAATAATAAAATAAGAGAAATCAGACTAAATATGGAAATATTCAGGTTTTCTTTATTCCTTAGCACTATTATAGAATGTAATGGTAGAGAAATATCAGAAAAACGATTTGATTAATCCTCTGCCATGCACTTAAATTTGATTAATGGAGTATTTATATAGAGGTAGATGAATTTATACAAATGGTTTGCCTCTCTTCCACTGCTCGCAGGGCTTGTAGCCCTCGACACCTGCCTCCCTTGAGTCTCCCATTTACTCTTTCTACCTTGTTTTTAACACTGTTTCCTTTCTTCCATGTTTAGGCTCCTGCTCTAGGGCACAATTTATTGGCCAGTACATGCTCCTCACTAATTTGGGGGGGGGGGGAGTACAGAGCGTATAGGGCTGTGGGGATGTGCATTGCAGAATTCTGTATTTTATGTTGCTTTTAGTCCTGCTGGTATTGCTCATTTTAATTACATTGTAGTTTGCCCTCCATTTTACTAGTGGAATGTCCTTAGCCGGACCACATCTTTAATTGCACACCATTCTGAGCTTAAGGGGTGATGACCTAGCTGTTGGTGCTCTACTCCCACCAACCAACTAATACCACTACCTCGCACTTCTCAAGTCCAGAGAGATTTTCCCTTATGGGGGCTGCATTTCCCTGTAGCTCATGATGGGCATTTGTACCTCAATCTGTAGAAAAGGAATTAGACTTAATCTCTTTTATGCTATGGATGTGTGAAACACAACTGCCATCTTTCACAACTGAGAGTTGTGTCATGCGGTGGAGCTAATAGCAGATAAGGCCAGCCCGAATGAAGAAAGGTCCAATGGTGGGAATGGGTATGTTGACTTCACATTTACAACCATAATTTGGCTGAAAAACAAAATTGGGATAAACACTTTCAGACTGACTCTTGTTTACTCAAGGGTATGCACTGGATATACACCACATGATTAGACCCAGGATCACCTATGGGGCAGTCGTGTGGTGAAAGAAGGTACAACAACAGGTTGGTAATGTGCAGAGATTAGCCTGCTTAGCCATAACAGGCTGAATTAGCAGCACACCACCTGCTGGGATGGAAACCATGCTGGATATGCCCCCATTACAACTTTGGGTCAAGATGGAGGCAGCAGCTGGTGCACACAAACTCAAAACTGGCAACAACTGGAACTCTTTGGGATATCCAGAATCACACACTAAAATAGTGAGTGAGTTAAATATAGGAAAGGTTGGGGAAATGCCAGCCGACTATGTTATAACCCCATACTGCTTCAACAAGCCTTTCAATATAACAGTTGGAAGTAGAGAGCAGTGGGAGAAAATAGTTCGACACTGTATGGAGGATATTGTCTGGTTCACTGACGGGTCAAAACCAGACCAAAGCGTTGGGGCCAGGGTACAGCCAAGACTGGAGGGCGTCATCTCTAGGGAAACTGGCCTCAGTATTCAAGGCCGAAATCACTGCCATCAGGGCGTGTGTGGAGGAGAATTTGCGTAGGTGCTACAAAGATTGTAGCATCTTTATCTATTCAGACAGCCAGGCAGCCCCGAGATCACTGGCAGCTCCTGCAACGAGGTCTAAAATTGTTGCAGAATGTCACAGGGTTCTGGTGGAGCTAGGGGAAAGCAATAGAGTAAACCTATTGTGGGTCCCTGGCCACTCGGGGATCAGTGGCAACAAACATTCCGACAGATTAGCCAGGATGGGGGCAGAGACTCCATTTATTGGACCGGAAACTGTGCTGACAATCACCAAGGCAATGATCAAATTGGAGCTACGTAACTGGCTCAGAAGACAGCATGTAGAATATTGGACCACAGTCCATCAACAAAAACATGGCAAGGTAATGATGCCAAAGCCACGGTTTAAAAAAAAGCTCTGCAATCCTGGGCCTGAACAGGAGAGAGATTAGACCCGTGGTTGGATTGCTGACAGGTTATGGGAATTTGAAAAAACACCTACATACAATGTGAATAACAGAAGAGGACCCTAAATGTAGGATTTGTGATGACGGTGATGAAACTGCATCACATCTAATCCTCGAATGCATTGCATTGGAGAGTAAAAGACACAGAACATTTGGGACAACCAGACCCGAAGAAATTGTGTCCAATAAAGAACTGGTAAAGGGACTCCTCGCACTGTTCAAGGGCATTGGTTGGCTTTACCAGATATATAGGGAGCGATACCGCACAATAAACTTAGTTTCGGTGCGGGCAGTGGCAGGTTGGACACAGACTGTTTTGGCTTCCCTGAGAAAATCAAATCAAATCAATGTGAGGCAGCCACTTGCGTAAGTCTGTAGCACTCAACTAAAACCCAAATCAGGGGTCAATGCACACTGGGGACAGTAGTATAAATAGTGGTCAGTTTTGTAGGTAAGAGTGTGTCATCAGCCGGTGCAGCAGAACCATGGCGGGACTGCCACTCGTCTGCAGGCGACTGTGCTGCGTGACACAACCACACCTCGAAGAAGGGAGCCGAACGTAGTGCACGTCAGCTGTCTTACCACTGTCCCTGGAGCATCCTGTAGTTGTCGGCGCTATAGGGCTGTGCCACCGTTTACGGGCGGGCCACACTACGAGACTCTGCCGTGCCATAGCGCCAAACTAACGCCACCCGGAGGTTGTGTCGCACATTACTTGAATCGCTGTCTTACTGGTGCCAGCAGGCGCGTAAACACGGCATTCCGTCTTATCCTGGCGAGACATCTTCCGCACTGGTATTCCACTATTACAGTTGATCATGCTCCAAAACTAGAGGTGACAACTGCAGAAGTCCATATTTGACATGGGTGGCCAGGAGGATGGGACATTCCACTAAGATACAAGCCACTGATTCTAAGATCTACAACCAGAATGTGGAGTCGGCTGATACACTGGATGGGAGACAGCGATACATTGATCTAAGGAAACATTGTAAATACTTTGAAAGAGAGAGAGAGTAACTTAGATGTTTTTTGAGATAGAGAATGCTTAAATTAATAATAAAACATTATGTTTATAGAATTGTTTTATGTAGCTTGCTGAGAGAACTGTGTGTATGTGTGTGTGTCACTCATCAGTCTGTGTTCGGGACGAGTGCTAACGGTGCTTGCAGATGTATATTTAAACGCATTTCTAACAGACCAGGCAGATAGGTAGGAGCTCTCATTTGTGGTGGTGGATGACCGGTAAGATGCTGTGTGTGTAAACTCCATTGTTCAAAATCTTTCATTTCTACGCAGACGTTGTGCTTGAATCAGATGATGTCATTCCATATTTTCACCAGTAAATGCGATTTTTTTGAAACAATAAATCTTCTGCTGCTGCTGTTGTTGTTCTGTTACTGAGAGAGACTGAGAAAAGTTTGTGGTGTTCATTACCTATACATTCCATTTACTATCTATTTTTAACATCCGTCGGCTGTAGCATTACACCGCATTTCTTTGTGCTGTGTCTATATTTACCTGCAAAATTCCAAGTTGTACTTACGGTACGATGTATTAAACTCTATGTACCGATGTAATGTTCTAATTGTTAATGCAGAACCATAGGATCTCACAATTAACATGAAAATTAAGATTAAAAAAATAATTGGGAGTGGTGGCCTGGCGGTGGGCGGAGGTGGAACTGATTAGTTGTGGAGGGGGTCAATTTGTGTTTACGAAACACTCTTGTTAAGTGCAGGTACATGTTCAATGTTAATCCAGACAACTCTAATGTCCAACATACAGTTATAAATAAAATAATCGGATCCATTTTTCCATTGTTGGTGTAATACAACCTCTATGTCGATAAGTAATAACTTTTGTAATTTTTTCTCTTTCTTATTTGGGGGGGGGGGGGGGGTGGTTCAAGTCCCAAACTGTGTCGTTCTGGGGCGGCAATCTTAATGGCTGTCAGTGGGACAGAGGTGGGGGCAGTGGTGGTGGCTGTACTCGTGCAAGTGCTTACTTGTGGAGGCGGTTGCCCTTGTTATTGTTAATCAGGGGCGGTGGGTGGAGGTGATCATTTTGTATGATGCCTTCAAAGGTAAACATCTTGGAAAGGGGGGGGGGGGCATGGATAACGAGGCGGGGGGTGGAGGCGGCCATTGTATCTCGTGCAATGTATTGTGGGTACACACGCAACGGTACTTTGCCAGCCGGGCAAGTGCCTGAGGGAGGAGGGGTGGGTATCTGGCCCTAATGACACCAACTTCAATGTATGATTCCGTTTGATCCCACACCCCTATTGCCCCACTACTTATTATGATGACATTTACAGCCAGTTTGTGAAAGTAAGGTGTCACAAAAACAGCTGCAGTTGGCAGGAGGAAGATTTCTAAAGGCAATGCTTGTATGTGATGAGATCTTACTGCTACACTCCCAACCTAAGTGATTCCAGAAACAAAGATTTAATACTAAAAAAACTATGTTCTAATGATTTACTATAATCCACCCACCTCCAGACATTTTGAACACATCATACATTGTCGATGACATCTCTGAGTAGTTACAGGAATTGCTGGACTAGCCATTTCAATTTAATGGCGCTTTCTTGTTGTGCACCTTGTTCTTGACGTAACATCATAAGAAAAAGTCAAGAGTGATACATCAGGTGAACATGCAGCATACTCAATTGAACCCCTCTGTCCAGTCCAGTTACCCGGTGCAACATTATTTAAATGGGCACACAAATTTGTACGGTAGTGGGTGCTACACCTTCTTGTTGGATGAAAGAATGGACCCTTACCAAACAAAGCTCGAATGCATAGTAAAATTAATGTCTCCGCTATCAACAAGTAATTCCTCCCATTAACTGTAACCTCAAAAAATAATGATTCAATGAGTCCACTTGATGATAACCCGCACCAGATGCTGAGACAAAAGACCACTGACTGTTTGCTCAACATAAACATGTAGACTTCTTGGTGCCAAGTACACACAATTATGCATCAGATCACACCACCTGGAAAACAAAATTTGCACCATTTTCAACCTGTACGAGGTTCATTTCACAAATCTGAGATTATCACTGTTGTCCTCATTCAATGTAAGAATTGTACTATGTAAACTTTCCATTCTGCCATGTGTAAATTAAGGTCTACACTAGCCCTAATTACTCCTGTTTCGCATCCACATTGTGACGTCAGTTCTTGTGGAGACCATGTGTTAGAATACAACAATGCAATAGAAGTTGCTTTGCTTGTCTAGATTAGATTAATACTTGTTCCATAGATCATATATACGACATTTCATAATGATGTGGAACATGTCAGTTTAGTAAATGTTGTCTATACATGGCAAATATTTTAAGATTTTAATTTAAAAATTCATCTTAAGTGTAGAAGGAGTTGCCATTCAGAAATTCCTTTAATTTCTTTTTAAATACTAGTTGGCAATCTGTCAGACTTTTTATGCTATTTGGTAAGTGACCGAAGACTTTTGTGGCAGCATAATTCACTCCTTTCTATGCCAAAGTTACATTTAACCCTGAATAGTTAATTTCACCCTTCCTCCTAGTGTTGTAGCTATGCACACCGCTATTACTTTTGAATTGGGTCAGATTGTTAATAACAAAATTTCATGAGGGAATATATATATATTATGAAGCTACAGCAAAGATTCCTAAATAAATGTCCGCAGGGTGATCTTGGGTGTGCTCCAGCAATTATTCTGATTACACACTTTTGTGCAATGAATACTTTTTTACTCAATGTTGAATTGCCCCAGAATATGATCCCAAATGAAAGCAGTGAATCTAACATCCAATACCATTTTCAAGATGCTGTTTTGCTGCTTGAAAATCAGCTGTACTCGGGCCGTAGTCTCACTTTGCATACTGAAACACTACTGCCATTTGTCGCAAAACAGCTTGAAACTCTAATGCCGACTGTTTACACAAACTTTGCTAAATTAACCCTGCATAGGCAGTGCTATCTCAAACTTATGGCATTTACAGACTACACAGGCTTAAAAGTGTGTATACATTCTTTGATCACCACTTCACGTGAATACATGCTTGATAAACGTCTTTCTTTCTGTCTCTTTTTTTCCCCTTCATGTTGAGCACACGAGTGACAACATGCAGACAGCAATTCCTTTATTGTAGGTGCAGAGCCATCCACCACCACAACTTATCTGGCAGCCAGACACTGCACGCACACACAAAATGAATATACAAATTGTGTGGCATTGAGAATATTTACATGTAATGATAATACACATTGAGCAGAAGTGAAATGATATAGTGGAAAAAGGAGTACCACATGACAATTCACGCAAAAAACCCATTAAAGAAATTTTATACTAAATGAACTATTAAGAACACTCCCTAAACATGCATAATTTTAATCATTATCAATACAACTAAGAAAGCCTCAGTGATGTACCACTTGCTGGTAGATACTTTTTATTTATATTAGAATGTGAGACTCAAATTGTTCATGTGATCTTCCTGTTTCATCACATAATTATCTGTGATATTGTCTAAAATTTTGCAGGAATCCACAATATTGCTTATATGTATTATTATCTGTGAGATTACCTGAATTTTTGTGGGTAATCTATGTTATTACTTGATCAAATATAAAAAATAGAAATCGGATGACTTACCAAAAGGACTGGCTCGTCGATAAGCACAAATAATCACACACAAACACACATACAAGCTTTCGCCACCACTGGCAGCTTCTTCAGGAAAAAAAGGGGAGGAGAAAGGGAAGGATATGGGTTTTAAGGAAGTGGAAAAGGATTCATTACAATCCCAGGAGTGGAAGGACTCAAACAAGCCATTTTACAAGATGATTACGAATGTACGGTTCCAAACAGCCACTGACATGATTTTAAACATCATGCTAGTTAGTACACATTAATTTGAAATTTACACCTTATTATTACATTTTACATCACACATATTTTACATTTCATGTATCGGTTACCTATTAAAGCAGGAGTTTCAAGTGTCTTCCTCGCATCTTGATAGAATACTGTGCTCGTCTTTGCAATGAATGTATAATTCTTTCGAGAACCCCTGGATCATTTTGCATTTCTTGAAAAGCATCAACAACTCTTCACTCCAGTTCTTCAACCCTGTAAACAGGTGTGCTGTGTACTTTATTTCTGAGGTGACCCCAGACACAAAAATCCAAAGGATTTAGAGCAGGTGATCTTGGAGGCCAAGGTACAGGTCCGCCTCTTGCTATCCACATCGGGCCGTATCTGCGCATTAGATGCCATCTCACAGCAGCATAAAAGTGCCAGAGATCCACTGAAGTAACTAGGACGGTGTTTACAATTAAGGCCAGTGAAATGTGAACTAGATACAATGGAAATGTTGTTGATAAAGTCTAAATTTCAAATTAATATGTACTAATTAGGACAAGATTTACAGTGACACCAGTGGCAGCTCTGAACCATATATTCGTAGTTATTCTCACAAGCAGCTATGCTTAATAGAATATTTTTGCTTCTATTATCATGTATTTACAACTGTGTCAGTTTGCACCATGCTTTTTGGTACAAACTGTATATTTAGATTTTCAGCCCCATGATCATTTTCATGTTATTTCTCTAATTACCTGACACACAACCGTAAAATAAACAAACACACAGGGAATTGTGTATAAAAGGCTCAAAGTAACATCCACAGAAGAAAATATGTATTTACAAAGAGTGAAACGGAATTATTAGTTCTACATATTGTAATGTCCCTAGCTAGTTCCTTAGCAAGTAGCTAGTGTACACAGCGGTTCCGAACGGAACTTGCCGTTCTGCCGGGACATTACATTAACTCGAGTCTTAAATAATTTCCTTTCGAGCATTTACCTTCTTTCTTCCGTTAACTTTCGGTTGCCTTTGTATTTTCTTGATGAGCAGTCCCGCAAAGTGGTGCTGCCAATCCATGCAAAATCAGTCTTCTTCACTTGATTGCTTCTGGGAAGCACTATAAGAAACTTTTATGTTGACAACTATTTTTAAGAAATAAGTTAAATGTTCCCTTTAAGTCAATGGGCATATTTTTAACAAGTTACAAGAGAACCAAAAAATTCCATGCCTCATAACCGTTATATAATAAGTCTCGTAACTAACTACATAATAATTCATTTGTTTCTCTTTCTGCCTTCTCACTGCTGCGGGCAGTCTTCTCCATGATGACCAAGAAAGGCACTCCTTGATCTCGGCTGTCATTGTACGCACCCGTGAATAGCGCTACATGCGGGCCCCTCTTCTTTCACGGTTTGGGCGCCCCATCTGTAAATGGGATCCCAACGACCTGTCAGCTATACAGCCCTTTAAAACCTTAACCTACCCCTTAATAAAAATTATTGTTGTGCGCATCTTCCATTTGTTGGAAGAATCTAAATGTAGCGTTATTTTTGATGAAAATATCACATTACATTTCAATATACAATGACATCTTTTCTTCTAATGATTTAATAAACTTGTAAAAGAATTTATTATACAACTTTTTTAGTATTTAAAACCAAGAAAATTGTTCTGTATGTCCTGGAGGGAGTTACTGTATCAGCACAGTTTGAGAAAACAGATTCTAAAGACATACAGGGGTAGTGTCACATACCATACACTGCAGGGTTAAATTGAAGATATAAAGTTTGAAATGGATGGTTATTAAACTGATACATATAAGGAAGAAATTCACAACAACTGAGCCAAAACAGAACTTCGTTAGGCTTACCTGCTTTACTTTATAATTTATTGCACCTTTTAGACATCGTGTAGAAACACATTACACACAACTTTATACATTGCAAAACATTATTTATTTATTGAACAAGTACTCTGTGCAGCAACTGTCACCAAGCAAACTGTACACGATCTAGACATAGTTTATTTGGTGTCTTCATATTATATAACCAGCCACAAGTGGCAGAGGAAGGAATTGCCTGGCAGTGAAGCAGTAGGTTTCCTCAGTTCATTTAACACCACGTGTGCCTCTACAGCTACCCTATCCGCAGACAACGCCCGGACAGCCACACAGCTGCACCGCTAGCAGTCACTTGGCAGGCTCAAACGTGTAGTGAACCACTCCAGGGGCCGGCAGCTGCTTTGCCAACTGGAACACAAGATCAGTAGTCATTATACTCGCCCGGCATTGTTATATTGTGAAAGTGATACTTCTCGAACTAGTAATAACACAACCACATGTGTATCGAATGTCAAATGTCGAAACCACATTAAACTCCTGGAATAAAATATTTATGGCTAAAGTCGGGCACCAGTCCGAGTGAGTGTCGGACTTCCGTAGCGCTCGTAGGTAGGCAATGGACTACATTTCGGACAACCGACAGTGTGCCAGGTTAAAGTAAATGATGAGAGTTGAAGAACAATGGACTGAATTAATACTTCCGTATTTTAAGAGAGTGGGGTTTGTCAAGTTTGAAGGAGTGTGTTGAACTCCTCTGTCAAAATACACAGGCGATTCCATTATTTGTACAATGTTGGACTGTAGTGAGGTTATACTGTGCAGCATAATTATTAAAAGGTGTCCATCCCTCAGTTTACTAGCCGAGAAGTTTTGCTACAAATGCCTCATTACTTTTTACAATACAACATGTCCCCTGTAAGTTCACCAATGCACCTACCGAGGTGCAGTCACCCTTGTCCAGTCATTAAAAGTACTGTAATTGCCCTCAAATGACAAAGATTTCATGAAAAAAACATTTGATTTATCATACAAATGGCTCATTCTAACAATGTGTTTGTGGGCTTTTAGCATCCTTTGCCAATATCACCTGAAATTACAACAATTACTATTGTCTCAGTACCCAATCCAATTTCTTCCAATTTTCTTAGACTAGATTCAATTATCCATTTTTTTCTCTCGTTAAAAAACTTCTTGTACCCTCCTTTTCAAGACGATGTCAATTCCATTGAATTTTGCTTCCAAGTCGTTTGCTATCTCCGACAATTATAATGTTGTCAGCTAAACACAATGTTCTTATATCTTTACCATGAACTTTAATTCCTTCTCCAAATTTCTCCTTACTTTCCTTCAAAGCTTGCTCAATGCACAGATTGGACAACTTCGTGGAAAGGCTATAACCCTCTCTTACTCCCTTCCCAACCATTGCGTACCTTTCACATCCTTTAACTCTTAGGGATTTTAGCTGTTATTCAAAGTTGAAAGACTGAGTGAGGGTTTGAAATTTGCATTATTCTGCAATAATGAGTATGAATGTGAAATTTCATGTTGTGCCCCAATGTGGGACAGAGTAACATCTGCATCTACATGCCTTTGTCCAAGCCCTAATTTATCTTATCTTTGTGGTCCATAGACAAAATGAAAGTTGGCGGCAGCAGAATCGTTCTGCAGTCAGCTTCAAATCCCGACGCGGAAACTTTCCTCAACAGTGTTTCTCAAAAACAACAATGCCTTTCCTCCAGCAATCCCATTAGAGTTCCCAAAGGGCCTCCAGCACTCTAGCATTTATCGCCATCTGCCAGTAACAACCTAGCAGCCTCCCTCCGAAGCTCTTCGGCCCAAATGGATCCTCGGCGATAAATACAGGGCGATTCAGGAGGAATAGTAAGTAGTTTAGGAGGCTGTAGCACATGCTAATTACAATAAAAATGCCATTTAACATGTGTATGTATGTAATGCAAACAAATCAACGACAAATGAAGACATTTAACCGTCGAGCAGTCGCACTGGCGCACGTAGTGCGCCATAGTTAAATAAACATGGTTTTCGTTATGTTGGTAACAAAGGAGACGTTTGAAACTCTAGCTATTCCTCCACTGTTATCCTCACTATTGTTGTGTGCAGTCTGGTAATTGTCGGTGCTCAAGAAAATTCTTAACAGGAGAATTTGTGAAGCCTTGTCATAACTGGCGCACTCAGTGCACCGTGCGACTGGTCGTGTAAGTATTTATTCTACTTTCTCAAACATAGTGTTGTATTTCAGTTACGTTATTCCTATGGTCTGTGTTCATGAGAATATTTTAGGGCAAGGAAGCGTTTAACCAGGGAGGAACTCTACTGGTTCTTGAATGAATGCCCAGACTTTTTTGAAAGATGTAGGCAGTATATCGGATGATGACACTGATGAAAAGGTAATTACTCAAAGTGAACATAACACTGAAAGTGAACAAGAGTGCGCGTTTGATGAAAATGAAGGTTGAACTGGTGATTGGTTAATGGAAAGGGACAAAACAACTATGTGGATGAAAGTAGATAGCACAGCCACAAGCAATGCCAGAAGTAAAAATATTGTAAAAACATTTCCAGGACCAAAGACTATTGCAAGGGATGTAACGACTGAGATTTCTGAATTCAGTAAGAAAATTAGCATGGAAATATCTACACAAACAAATACATTCAGCTCATACCTGATTATCAAAGAGAAAGAGATAAAAAAACGATGAGAAATGAAATACTGCCACTACTTGGTTTACTTTACCTATTCGGAATAAAGAAAGCTAATCATACTAATGTAATAGAGATGTGGAATACCGATGGATCAGGAATCGAAATTGCCAGAGCTGTGATGAGCTACAGGCGATTCTTGTTCTTGCTACATTGTATTCATTTTCATGATAAAACAACTAGAGCAGAGAGAAGAAAATTTGATAAGTTGGCTGCAGTATGCTTCATTTTGGAAGAGTTTGTCACCAATTGTAAAGGTACCAATCTCAGTGAGTTTGTAACCATTGATGAAAAACTTCAAGCTTTTCGGGGACGTTGTGGATTTGTACAATACATTTCCAAAAAAACTGCCAAATATGGCATCAAGAAATTCGCTCTTTGTGACACGAAAACATTTTTTTTATGAGCAACCTGAAGGACCTACAATTCAGCTTCAGAAATAGTTCACAGGCTAGTGAGTCATATAGAGGGATACAAAGAAATATAACAATGGACAATTGGTACACAATTTGTACCTTGGCATTCTACTATTACAGAAAATGCTTACAAGTATTGGGACACGGAGAAAAAATAAACGAGAAATTCCCTTGGAATTTTTGCCTAAGAAAGCTCGAGCACCAGGTTCGTCCCTCTTCGGGTATAATAAAGATATGACATTGGTTTCCTATGTGCCAAAGAAGAACAGAGCAGTTCTGTTGCTGTCAACTATGCACGATTCAGGTACTATCGATGAAGATTCTTGTAAGCCTGATATTGCATTAGATTATAATGCCACAAAGAGGAGGGTTGATACAGTCAACCAGATGTGCAGCACATATTCTGTGGCTCGTATTACAAGAAGATGGCCCTAGGTAATCTATTTCGCGCTAATGGAAATTGCGGGCATCAACGACCAGATCCTATTTTATTCAAATGGACAAAATCATAAGGTTTCAAGAAGGATTTTTCTAAAGAACTGGGCTTACAATCTCATGAAACCACATCTAGTAGAAAGGACCAAAATCCCAACCCTTCCTAAGGATATTTCGCTGTTCCTTCAAAGGTACCAGACATCATCTGAGCCACTTCTGCAGCCTTGTTCTAACAAACAAGGATGGTGTATTATTTGTGGAAGAGCCAAGAATGTTAACACAACAATAAAGTGTGAGTCATGTAAGAGTTTTGTTTGTAGAAAGCATGTGATTATTGGTTACTCGTGTGAAAAGTGTCATGTTGCAACTACAGACTCAGAAGACTAGAGATATGATCATTGACCTCTCTGAAGTTACTGAGTTGGGCTGTCTGTAAGCGGTAACAACATTTCAGTTTTCAAGGAAAACAATCTTTTGTCAGTTAAATTGCATGATTTAAATTCTTGGATTGACATCTACCTTTATAACAAGAAGTGTCATTAACTGTCACATTAAATAATGAACCATTTTTTTTGCAATGAAAGTGATAAATATTGTATAAATATTTCTTGATTAGACGTGTAGTATTTGGAATTGTGGTGTCGAAATAAATTAGTATTAATTAGCCAAAAATGAGAAATATTTCGATACTATCAGTAGCTGAGTGAGTGATAGTACATCTACCTTTTAGATAATAAACTATAAACATCAGTACTGACATGAGTTCATGTGAAAAGTATAATAGAACTGAGTCTACGTACGTGGCGCACTCAGTGCGCCGTGCGACTGCTCCTACACCATGAAAATGTGCAACTGCTCTAGGGTTAAAGTAGATTTTTTGAAAGTCTACACCAATTTCACTGCACTTTTGACTTTTCTTAATAACACCATGTGTAGCTCTTCTGAGGTCATATTTTATGAGGTTTGCAATATTCATAAGCTGAACCATCTAATCAGCTCTTTTGTTTATGCTTTCTTTGTAGACTTCACCTTCCGAACACTGTCACAGGCAAAAGTCAAAGAGGATGTGGTCTGGGGAACTTTATGCCCAAGGAACGTGGCCATTACCTACTGATCCTCCATCTTCCACGGAATGTTAGGTTTAGATGATATGTCACCTGACGATTAGGATGTCACGCTGGAAGGAACGCAAAGCTTCTCGCAGCCAAAGGAATCTCTTCCAATACTGCTGGAAGCCCCCCCTCCCCTTAAAAACGTTTAGGTAATGAGGCCCTGTAGGATGATTCAGTAGCATAACAGGCCCAATCAACTGATTGTCTATCAAACCACGCCACACCACATTACACAGTTACTTACAAGGGAAACTCCCCATCACATCCTGCTCAGATTTAGTTATAAGTTGGCACAGTGGATAGGCCATGAAAAAACTGAACACAGATCAATTGAGAAAATAGGAAGACGTTGTGTGGAACTATGAAAAAATAAGCAACATATAAAAACTGTGCAGCCCATGTGAAAGATAAGCAACGTAGAGCAGATTGCGAGTGGAGGAGCGCTTCGGTCCTGTGGCTATCGTGAGGAACTGCAAAGTGAATGGTCCTTGATTCGAGCCTTTCCAGAGGCAAGAATTTTAATTCTTTCATTTTCAGGCTGTGAAACTGTTGCATACATTTGTTGCAGTTTATGTGACAAATTCTTGTTTTCATCACTTTTTTGGGAGTGATTATCATATCTACAAGAAAACCTAAATCAGGCAAGGTAACCTCCTAGTCCACCCCTATGAAATCCCCAAACCACCTTCTGGTTCCTACCCTTGTAACCGCCCCCGTTGTAAAACCTGCCCTATGCACCCTTCCACCACCACTTACTCCAGTCCCGTAACCCAGAATGTGTACACGATCAAGGGCAGAGCCACTTGCGATAGTACGCACGTGATCTACCAACTGACATGCCTGCACTGTGAAGCATTCTATGTGGGAATGACCAGCAACAAACTGTCCATTCGCATGAATGGACACAGGCAGACAGTGTTTGTTGGTAAAGAGGATCACCCTGTGGCTAAACACGCCTCGGTGCACGGCCAGCACATCTTGGCACAGTGCTACATCGTCCGGGTTATCTGGATACTTCCCACTGACACCAATCCTTCAGAACTCCGGAGATGGGAACTATCCCTTCAGCATATTCTCTCTTCCCGCTGCCCACCTGGTCTCAACCTCCGCTAAATTCTAATTCCCACCCACCATCTTAACATCTTTGCATTGGTTCTCTGGACAGAATCTCTGCCTCAAGTGGTATCTCTGTCTAACTTCTTAACTTCTTTGCTTTCTACAGTATGTCTGCGTAGGTGTACTTGTGTCTGTGTGAATGTGTGGGTGTGAGTGCATTTGTTTACCTTCCTTTTCTTCTCCCAAGTTAAGTCTTTCCTCTCCCGGGATTGGAATGGCTCCTTAAGCCCTTCCTTAAAACCCTCATCATTTCCTTTTTCCTCTCCTTCCCTTCTGCCTGAAGAAGCAACTGGGTTGCGAAAGCTGGCGTTTGTGTATGTGTATTCATTTATTTATTTGTGATGCTGTCACACCTGTGCTCCTTCGCCTGGTGAGTAATCTTCGTCTTTTTTTATATATATAATTTTTTCCTGCTAGGAATTTTTCGTCTTAATATTCGTATCATATTATTTCAAACTGCTGTATAAACTTCTTATAGCTTTTACAATAAACTGTTTACTGCATTCCTCTATCGACCTTTGTTTTCGAGATATTTAATTTTTTAAATCAGGGAGTTCTTTTCTGGAGACCCTGTACAATGCAGCTTGATTTTACAATGGCTCTGGTCAAAAATATTTTTTCAATATATCCAGAGTCTCACTGAAACTAGTGTATGTTTATGTATGGTGCAGTAAAAGGGTTAAAGTATTTCTGAGCTACATGCAACAATTGTGGCTTCCTTTGAATTCTTTTCTCTTCTGTTCTCTGACAATTTGGTGTGTTTTCACCTGCATAATACATCATTAGCGTGACAATGTCGTCTCATCAAAAGAAATTACTTCTCTCTTAAACTTCGCGGTTTTAAAAAACAAGCTTCTTCACAATTGGATACAACGTAGCACTACATGCACGACATTTCAAAAGCAGATCGCAAACACTGCAACAAAGGGTGAAATCCAGCCACAAAAATTACGTATGACAGCCTCTAGTGGCATTTTTCAGAGCTATCATTCACAAAACGTACTTACGGCAGCTTCTAGTGGCATTTTTCAGTACTTCCTGAAGCTTTGCCTCCGAATCTAAACTGCAGGCGTATTTTTAGATCCCGAAAAATGGAAAAAAAGTGTGGCTTGCAGTCGGATAGATACAATAACTTTGATGTGGTCTTATAGAGCAGGTATATTGTTAAACTATAAATTTTTGATGAAAATTTTATCCTCATCTAAGATGAAGGTTGTCTTATTTGTGGAAATATACTTTTTTTGTCATAAAATAGTGTACTACATTTAATTCTGCTGAAACTGGTCATCTAACTAAAAGTTTTAAGCAATCTTGACTTGTATTTGAAAAATGACTGTCAATATGTGAGGTTTGTTCACAATCTTGCAAGAAGTGTTTGTTGTCTGCTCTGACAAATACACCACATCAGATTTTTTTTATTCACATTGCTGAATATACTTATATTGCATTATTGAGAAAGATTCAGAATGTATTACAAACACTAAAACGAAAATTAATATTAGCATACAGGATGAAAAGTTTACTTACAATCATAGAGGGATACAGTGCTGATGTTGGCAACAACTCTTGAATGCTATTTGAAAGCTCAATCACAAAGAATGAGGGGGAATAATGCTTTGAAATAAACAATGCTTTTCCTTCTCAAAGGTCGATAAGTATTTGTAAAACTGTACACTTTTCTTGTCAGTAAATTAATCATCCTTGTAATGCCAACATTTCATTGCAAACATTAGAACACTACGCCACCGCAGCTGTAACTAAACCTTACCCAGTAATCTGTGTCAGTTGTGTTGTTGTCTCTTATAGATATGTGTCAATGTTGACATTTACTTATAAGAAATTAAACTGGGGGTTTGTTTTGTGATACAATGTCAGGTACGGTTGTTTCAAATTGTTTAATACAAGTTACGACGACAAAACTTTGAAATACCACAAATAGCATTCAATGGTAGTTTTCAACATCAGCACAATACACTGTCACAGCCGTAAGCCTGTTGTTTAACTGTCACAAGTAACGGAGCATTTAAAAGGGATGGCCGTTCACACTGGTAACCGTAAATTTCTTCGTCCTTGCACGACAGATACCTGTCAACAGCCATCCCTTTTAAATGCACTTTAGTGTGTCTAGGAGATACACCTTCTTTGCAGCAGGCTTATTGGACTGTAAACAGTTCGTCATTTCTGAAAATTTATCACTAGGGACTTAGGCCGTTTTGAACAGTCCTCAATTCAATTGTACAATTTCAGTTTCATATGGAAGCCAAAAACACAAGTTTCACGATTGTGAAGAACGGTAGTCAACAGAGAGTACTTGCCACAGGTCTGAATATCCGGTAGTTATCCAGCAAGTAGTAGATGCCGAAGGCTCCGCCGACAACACTGACGAAGGTCAGTAACTGCTGTGTCCCTGTGAAACGCGGTTTACCGGATATGTCGTACCGGTCCTCCCCGTACATGTCGAACTCTACGTGCAGCTGAAATCATAGGAGGCATTTGTTTTAATTGGAGTCGGCAGTAACACATTCATATACCTACAAGCACTCACCTAAAAAACTCTCTCTCTCTCTCTCTCTCTCTCTGGTATTTACTACATGAAGAATGGAAGATAGATAACAACTCAATGTGAAGAGGCTCACTGAGCTGCTGACACACACAAAAATAGATAACACAACTTAAATATTCGGCTATGGCCTTTCTCAGAAAAAGAAACACATACATACACGCAAGTACTCAGACAACTATACACACACACGATTATCACGACCTGCCACTCCAGCAACTCACTAGACAGTGAGTAAGGTGGGGAGTGGAGGGGGAAGGATGATGGGTAAAGGTGGGGATGGGAAGTTCGGCATTAAATGATGGATTGTAAAGGCGGGAATTTGAGTTCCAGCAATGAATACAGTGAAGGGAAGGGGCAGTAAAGGATAAAAGGGAGGTATAGAGGAGTGTGGCATGGGAGGGGGAGAGGGAAGATTTGAAATAATACGGATGATAAGGAAAACAAAGTTGGGAGGGGGGGGAACAAATTTAGGGAAGAAAAAAAGAAAGAAAAAAAGGAAAACAAATTTAGGGAAGAAAAAAAGAAAGAAAAAAAGGAAAACAAATTTAGGGAAGAAAAAAAGAAAGAAAAAAGGAAAACAAGGTTAGGGAATGAAAAAAGAAAAAGTTGAGGGGGGGGAATTAAGGTCGGGGGGGGGGGGGGGGAATTAAGGTCGGGGGGGGGGGGGGAATTAAGGTCGGGGGGGGGGGGGGGAATTAAGGTCGGGGGGGGGAATTAAGGTCGGGGGGGGGGGGGAATTAAGGTCGGGGGGGGGGGGGGAATTAAGGTCGGGGGGGGGGGGGAAATAAGGTCGGGGGGGGGGGGGGGGGGGGGAAATAAGGTCGGGGGGGTGGGGGAAATAAGGTCGGGGGGGGGAAATAAGGTCGGGGGGGGGGGGGAAAATAAGGTCGGGGGGGGGGGGGGGGGGGGGGGAAATAAGGTCGGGGGGGGGGGGGGGAAATAAGGTCGGGGGGGGGGGGGGGGAAATAAGGTCGGGGGGGGGGGGGAAATAAGGTCGGGGGGGGGGGGGGGAAATAAGGTCGGGGGGGGGGAAATAAGGTCGGGGGGGGGGGGGGGGAAATAAGGTCGGGGGAAATAAGGTCGGGGGGGGGGGGGAAATAAGGTCGGGGGGGGGGGAAAATAAGGTCGGGGGGGGGGGGGGAAATAAGGTCGGGGGGGGGGGGGGGAAATAAGGTCGGGGGGGGGGGGGGAAATAAGGTCGGGGGGGGGGAAATAAGGTCGGGGGGGGGAAATAAGGTCGGGGGGGGGAAATAAGGTCGGGGGGGGGGAAATAAGGTCGGGGGGGGGAAATAAGGTCGGGGGGGGGGAAATAAGGTCGGGGGGGGGGAAATAAGGTCGGGGGGGGGGAAATAAGGTCGGGGGGGGGAAATAAGGTCGGGGGGGGGGGGAAATAAGGTCGGGGGGGGAAATAAGGTCGGGGGGGGGGAAATAAGGTCGGGGGGGGGGAAATAAGGTCGGGGGGGGGGGGAAATAAGGTCGGGGGGGGAAATAAGGTCGGGGGGGGGAAATAAGGTCGGGGGGGGGAAATAAGGTGTGGGGGGAAATAAGGTGTGGGGGGAAATAAGGTGTGGGGGGAAATAAGGTGTGGGGGGAAATAAGGTCGGGGGGGAAATAAGGTGTGGGGGGAAATAAGGTCGGGGGGGAAATAAGGTGTGGGGGGAAATAAGGTGTGGGGGGAAATAAGGTGTGGGGGGAAATAAGGTGTGGGGGGGGGGGAATAAAGTTAGCTCTGGGAGTGATGCAAGTCACTGAAATCCAGAGTGCTGTGCTCAAATGCATGCTTTTTTGAACGAGGCCATTCATTCTGACTGACAGCTGGTTCGTCGTCATACCGATATAAAAAACTGTGCAATGATTGCAGCAGAATTGGTGTATCACTTGACTGCTTTCACAGGTGGCCCCGACCTCTGATGGGGTAGGATAAGGCTATTTACTGTAGTTGTATATCACAGTAGTTGAAACATCCCTGCAACTTAGGTAATGTCAACTATGATTACAAGGAACTTCAGCACATTTGGAGGCATTCACACCTACTGATAGGAAGCAGAATTTTTTTTTTTTTTGTGGTGTTAGGGCGCACAACTTCTATGGTCATTAGCGGCCAGCCAAGAACATCGATTCGCTATGATCTTGTAAAAAAAACGGTGACTGTCAGAACACCAACAAGAGGCTAAAAACGAAAGATAAAAGACAATTAAAAGGGTTAAATATCCTTGGATAGGTTGGCCAAGTTCATAAACGCAAAACCCGAGCAGCTGCTCGTGTGTCATCAGCTAAAATTTCCTCCAGAGTAGACGGAAAGTGAAGGGCTACACGGAGATGATTAAAATTAACACAAGTCAGTAAAACATGTCGCACTGTCAGCAGTTCACCGCAGGAGCATAGCGGTGCAGGTTCGGCGGATAGCAAGTGACGGTGGCTGATACGGCAATGACCGATCCGCAACCGAGCCAGGATGACCTCCTCCCGCCGAGAGGGGCGTGAGGATGTCCTCCAAGCGGTCGGGATCGGTTTGGCAGTTCGCAATTTATTGTTGTACAGTGAAAGCCACACACTGTGCCATTGCGACACGATACTCCGGCGAAGAGCCCGTTGAACATTGTCCGATGGGACGCAAAAGGTAGCCATGCGAGTCAAAAGAGCTGCTGCCTTGGCTGCTGTGTCGGCGGCCTCATTCCCGGGCACACCCACATGGCCAGGGACCCACAGGAAAGAAACGTGACAGCTGTCATCCGCCAGCAACTGGAGGGAGCGTTGGATCCGATACACGAGAGGATGGTTCGAGAAAGGGTCCTTAAGACTCTGCAGGGCACTAAGGGAGTCAGAACATATGGCATAGAAAGATTGGCGGGTGGCGGCAGGTATACAAAACGGCCTGGTGGAGGGCGAAAAGCTCAGCCGTGAAGCTCGAGCACCGGTCAGGGAGCTTGTATTGGAACCGGTTGTCCCCGACGACGAAGGCAGATCCGACACCGGCAGTGCTCTTGGAACCATCAGTGTAAATAAATACGGCATTATCAAACCGCGAACGGAGTTCGACAAGCCTCGAGCGGAATACCAAATCCGGAGTGCTCTCCTTGGGGAGCGAACCAAGTTCGAGGTGTGTGTGAACCTGGGCCTGATGCCACGGTGTCAATGGGCTTTCGCTCAACCGAAGGGTGGAAGGAAGGGTAAAATCGAGCCGTTGTAGCAGGCGGCGAAACCGAACTCCCGGTGGAAGCAAGGCAATCGCAGACAACTGATATTGGCGATCGAGTGAGTCGTCAAAAAATAATCTGTAAGAGGGATGGTTGGGCATCGACCGTAGGCGGCATGCATACCGACACAAGAGTATGTCACGTCGAGTGGTCAAGGGTAATACAGCAGCCTCGGCATACAGACTTTCAACTGGGCTGGTATAAAATGCACCGGTCGCCAGACGTAATCCACGATGGTGGATAGAGTTGAGACGGCGGAGAATCGACGGCCGTGCTGAAGAGTACACAAGGCTTCCATAGTCGAGCTTCGACTGAACAATGGCCTGGTACAGGTGAAGCAGGACGGTACGATCCGCTCCCCATGATGTGCCACTGAGGACACGAAGAACGTTAAGGGATCGGGCACAACGGGCAGCCAGGTAGGACACGTGTGTGGACCAGCAAAGTTTCCGATCCAACATGAGTCCCAAGAATTTCGTAGTCTCCACGAAAGGGAGAGCAACAGGGCCGAGACGTAGAGAAGGTGGAAGAAATTCCTTGTATCTCCAAAAATTGATACACACAGTTTTCTCAGTGGAGAATCGGAAGCCGTTTGCGATGCTCCAGGAATATAGACGGTCAAGACAGCGTTGGAGAGAACGCTCCAAGACACACGTCCGCTGGGCGCTACAATAAATTGCGAAATCGTCAACAAAAAGAGATCCGGAGACGTCGGCTGAAAGGCAGTCCACGATCGGATTGATTGCAATGGCAAAGAGCGCCACACTCAAGACGGAGCCCTGTGGTACCCCATTCTCTTGGCAAAAGGTATCTGACAAAACAGAGCCCACCCGTACCCGGAACTTGCGATCCGCCAAAAACGCTTGAATGAAAAGAGGAAGGCGGCCCCGAAGGCCCCATTTGTGCAATGTGCGGAGAATGCCCGCTCTCCAACAGGTATCGTATGCCTTCTCCAAGTCGAAGAACACGGCTACTGTTTGACGCTTCTGTACAAAGTTGTTCATAATGAAGGTCGACAACGTAACGAGGTGGTCAGCAGCAGAGCGGTGTCGACGAAAACCGCATTGGATGTTAGTCAGGAGGTGGCGAGATTCGAGGAGCCAGACCAACCGAGCGTTAACCATGCGTTCCATCACCTTACAGACGCAGCTCGTCAGAGAAATGGGACGATAACTGGAAGGAAGGTGTTTGTCCTTCCCTGGTTTGGGGATGGGGACAACAATGGCTTCACGCCAACTTGTGGGAACATGACCTTCAGTCCATATGCGATTGTAGGTACTAAGAAGAAAGCACTTGCCCGCAGAAGAGAGGTTCTTCAGCATCTCAATATGAATGGAATCGGGCCCGGGAGCAGAAGACCGGGACAGGGCGAGAGCACGATCTAGCTCCTGCATGGTGAAGGCGACGTTATAATTTTCACGATTAAAAGAGCGGAAAGAAGGCGGCCGTGCCTCCTCTACCTGTTTGCAAGGGACAAAGGCAGGGTGCTAATGGGCAGAGCTCGAAACCTCCGCAAAGAAACGACCCAATGTGTTTGAAACATCAGCTGGGTCCACGAGGACCGCGTTCTCCACGGTCAGGCCAGGAATCGGGGAGTGGACCTTGATGCCGGACAAACGGCGTAGGCCACCCCAGACAACCGTGGAGGGAGTAAAACGGTTAAAAGAACTAGTAAAAGCTGTCCAGCAAGCTTTCTTGCTGTCGTTTATGATACGACGGCACTGCGCTCTCATACATTTGTAATTGATGCAATTCTCCAAAGTTGGATGGCGGCGGAAGGTGCATAAGGCACGGCGTCGGGCTCGAAGCGCGTCCCGGCAGGCTGCAGTCCACCAAGGGACCTGGACACGACGTGGAGAAGAGGATGTACGAGGTATGGAACGTTCAGCAGCAGTGAGAATAACCTCTGTGAGGTATTCGACCTGACTGTCACAGTTGGGAAAATGCTGATTGTGAAAAACAGCCATGGAAGAATAAAGCCCCCAGTCGGCTTTAGAAATGTTCCAACTGGTGGGACGTGGAGATGGGGAATGATGTAGGAAGTGGATGATAAAGGGAAATGGTCACTCGAGTACGTGTCAGTAAGTGCATACCACTCAAACCGACCGGCAAGCTGAGGAGTGCATATTGCGAGGTCTATATGGGAATAAGTGTGTGTTGTGTCAGAAAGGAAGGTCGGTGCACCGGTGTTGAGGCAGACAAGATCGAGGTGGTGGAGAAGGTCCACCAAAAGGGAGCCTCTCGGACAAGGTGCCGGAGAGCCCCATAGGGGGTGGTGGGCATTGAAGTCGCCTACTAACACGAAAGGTGAAGGGAGCTGGTCAACAAGGTTTAGCACATCTGCCCTTGTAAGGGCAGATGACGATGGCGAATATATATTACAGAGGGAGAAGGTAAATGTGAATAAGGTGATGCGGACGGCAACTGCCTGTAGGTGAGTGTGCAAGGAAATGGGATGGAAATAGACGTCATCTCGAAGGAGCATCAGAACCCCTCCATGGGCTGGGACACCTTCCACGGGTGGCAGGTCGAACCGCACAGAGGTGTAGTGTGGAAAGTCTGCACAATCACGTGGACGCAACTTAGTTTCCTGGAGGCAGACTAGAAGCGGGCAGTGCAATCGAAGGAGTAGTTTTAACTCCTCCCGATTAGAACGAATGCCGCGAATGTTCCATTGAAGGAGCGCCATGATAAAAATGAGAGAAGAAATAAGGATAAAAACCAAGTAGCGAGCGGGGTCACCTCGACGGCCGCTGAGGACCGGATTTCGAGGGAGCACTGCTATCGCTGTCTGGGGGCAAAGGGTCATGTTCCATTGGTTCGACCGACGTGCCTGCCACCTCCCTGAGTTGATCAGGAGGGGCAGTTTCCACCGCCGGTAAAGGGCCGGGCGCCCGGCAAACGGAGCGTCCCGGTGAAACAGAAGACGGCCGAGGCCGGCAACTGTTGGACGGCGCGACAGATGGGTCATGCCTCGGCGGGGAAGGAGAGGAACTATTTTTCTTGTCAGCTCTTCTGGAAGAGTGACGGCGGGAAGAGGCAGTTGACGGTTGGGAAGCCTGAGAACGCAGAAAATCCTCACGGACGGGTTCCTTTTTCAAGGTCCGGCAATCTTGTTTAGGTGCTCGCGGTTTACTAGAGTTTGACGAAGACTGTACCCTAGAAGCAGCAGGAGGAAGCGGGGACGTGGAACGGGCAATCTTTGGGCTGGCGGATCGCACAACTGTGTCAGCGAAAGTGAAGTCACATGTCTGTGTACTGGAATCCTTGGTAGGTCGAGTTGAGGTGAGTACCTTACTGTATGTACCCGCTGGGAGGACAGTGGGCTTTCGACTCGCCAACAACTTACGAGCGGCAGATGTTGATACCTTCTCCGTAACCCGAATTTGCTGGATTACCTTCTCATCCTTGTATACAGGGCAGTCGCGAGAGGAAGCCGCATGGTCACCGTTGCAGTTTAGGCAGTGAGGGGACGGAGGTGGGCAATCCCCCTCATGGGCGTCCCTACCACAAGTGACACACTTTGCTGCATTTGGGCAATGTTCACGGGTATGGTTGTACCTGTGGCACTGAAAACAGCGCGTTGGGTTAGGTACATAAGGGCGGACGGAGATGACTTCATACCCTGCTTTGACCTTCGACGGGAGGTCAACTTTGTCAAACGTCAAAAACACAGTACGAGTCGGTGTCAGATGGTTATCGACCTTTTTCATCGCCCTGTGGACGGCTGTCACACCCTGATCGGACATATACGATTGGATGTCTTCATCAGACAGCCCGTCAAGGGATCTCGTAAAAACTACCCCCCGTGACGAGTTGAGTGTGCGGTGTGCTTCTACCTTAACTGGAAACGTGTGCAACAACGTAGTACGTATAAGTTTTTGGGCTTGGAAGGCACTTTCCACTTCCAGCAACAATGTGCCATTGCGCTGACGTGAACAGGTTTTAACAGGGCCAGCAATTGCATCTACACCTTTCTGTATAACGAAAGGATTGACAGAATTGAAATCCTTTCCGTCGGTGCGAGAGACAACCAGAAATTTAGGTACATTAGGCAGAGTCTTTTTAGGCTGAGGCGAGTCTAACTTACGTTTATGGGTCAACGTCACGAAAGAAGATAAGGAAGTGATCGCGGAAGTGTCCCCCGTGATTACCGGCGTCTCCGATGGCGCGCTCCTTCCTAGTGGGGGCCCTCTCCGAGGGCTTACCCGCCTTAGGTGATTGTTCACACCTCCCGAGAACTGACGGAGGGACCAATCGGCACGTTCGGAAGGTACCAGCTCAGGTAATCACCCCTCCCTGGGCCTGGCCTTTACCAGGGGGTACGTACGTGCCCTACTTGTCTACCCGGGGCGGGGAATTACGCGTTACCCCGTCACCTGCTACGCACGATAATGCGTGGGTCGGCCTTTAGACACGCACAGGGAGGAAAGAAGAAGAGGATAGGAAATGAAGAGAAAGAAGGAAGAAGTGTCTCAAACGCCGAAGCAGAGACTAATGAGGAGAAGAAAGCTAGGAGAGTACAAGGAGAGAAAGACAGAAAACGAAGGGTAAGAAAGGAAGGAACGAAGGAAGAAAAACCACAACAAGAACCACAGTAGCTCACGAAATATGCCAGTCTCCGGGCGAAGGCATAAACCGGGAGGGACAGTGAAGCAGCCTGGGGCAGAAGAAAGGCTGCTCCGGCTCGGGGCCCCGTGCGCGCCACACACGTACCCACAAAAGAACTGTGGGCCCCCTGGGGGGAGGAAGCAGATTGCAGGGATACCAGTTTCGGTGGAGCGTGCACCATGGAACATATACATTTAGTGGCTGAAGTAGACGAAGTGATAACTTGTTTTGAATTTACAATGATGTTACACAAATGGAGTATTTGGATAAAACTGGGGGAGAGGGTTGAGGGAAGCTATAGAAACAAATATTACACTGGTTAATTGTAACAATATGCCATCAAACAGATACTGTTGAAATACGAATGCGTAAATGAACAATAATCATATAAGAATGTACCTCTCAGATGAACACACACAAATTGGATTAGTACATGGCTCATAGTATGGTGACATAAATGAGACAAAATGTATAGATAAATGTCATGTCAATTATAATGAATAACTGCAAATGAAAGTAGATGTTTGAGGATATTGCAAAGGCTACCGGAAGCTGTAATAACATTTTAAGAGCAGTATGGTTTCAAGCCTTCAAAATATTGTCTACAGTTAAGATTTAATTGGTCGTTTAGTAAATTGTCCTCCTTGAGTTCTAGATATTTAAAGTTTTCAAATTCTTCCCGATGATCAAGCTTTTGCCTTTTAACTTCTCTGTGTAAAGTAATTGTGTGTTCTAGCTTTTTTGGAGTGTGGCTGGTCTGTGGTTAGTGTTCTGCAAATGTAGAGTTACATATGTTCGCTCCTTTCCTCCCTAGTAAGTGCTCTTTGTATCTTGTCTTCACAGCTCAGCCTGATTGATCAATGTAGTAACACGGACAGTAACCACAAATTTATAAGACTCCTGAATTAGAAAACCTATCACCTGTATTTTACCCCACTTTAGGTTACGTTAGTAACACTATAAGTGGGCCTTTGTGAAAATAATGGCTACACATTTCGTCTGACATGAAAATTGAATAAAAGAATTTGTAGAGGAGAAAATTCTCTATAATTTTGCTCTCTTGTGTTTTTTTCTGCTTACCTCACACCATTACAGAAATATTTGCAAAAATAGCGGCAATTAGACACCATCATAGTCTTAGTCATAGCTCACACACTACTGTAACATTGAAAATGAAGAACAGTGAAAAACACTACTCAATTAATAAAGAATATCAGAGACACAAACATCCCAAGCACAGCAACACTGTTTTTTTATGAAGAAAGCCTGTGTAACAGCATCTGTGTAAATGAAATGATGAAGCTAATAGAAGAAAACCTAAATCACACAGCCAGCTATCTCTCGAACAAATACACGAAATAATAAAATTGTTAGAGCTAACAAAAAATGTTCAAATGTTTGTAAATCTATCGGACTCAACTGTGTGGATATTAGTCCGTAGCTTACACACTTAAACTAAGTTAAACTAACCTAAGGACAACACACACATCCACGCCCGAGGGAGGATTCAAACCTCCGAGATGGGAGGCCTCACAATCTGCAACGTGACACTCCTGACCACTCGGCTACTCCCATGTGGCTAGAGCTAACAACACAACAAAACTATTTTGAGTTCAATGAGGATTACTACCTACAAGAAGATGGACTACCCATGGACTCACCAATTTCAGGAACACTATCCAACATTGTAGTGTAACAAGTGACACTACATTCCTTCCTACTGACTCGAAACAACCAATTTAATTAATTTAAGGAATTTAGCATGGCAGGGGACGAGATTTTGCCTAGGGTTTTCTGTCTTCCTAGGTGGAAGCTCCTGGTGGCAACTGCTACGGGCAGAGAAGTGTATGTGTAGGTCTACCAACATGAGATGCAGGAGCCTGCATAGAGGACGCAGCATGGAGCCCTTAATTACATAAGTGTTCCATGGTGCAATGAAAAAAACAGATGAGTAGTGTTGAAAATTGTTGTCATTGTTGTGATGTATGGGAACTTACATAGTCCGAACTATCTGAGACTGGAACTGATCATGAAAGGAAAATTGATTCTAAATAAATGTATATAGTGTTAATGAAGTCCTGTAAGCCACAGTGCAATAAAGGAGTACTGTTATTTGTTTCAGACATACAACTTTCATTTGAGAAGAAGCAGCATTTATGGATTGAAATGATAATCTCTCTTCCTCTCATGCTCTGATCAACTTTGGATACGATTGTCAGATGCCTGCTATCTCAAGAAAGAGACTTCTTGGTTGAGAAGCAGACTAGCCGGGCCTCATAACCAAGGAGTAAATTAAATAGCAGACTACTAAAAACCCGACTCAACATTACCTAAAACCATTACTAACTTATACATTCTTGTGATGTCTTGCAATGAACAGGCAAGGATAACACGGTTACACCACAACATCTTAATGAATAATATAGTGACATTAATATATGAAGCTATAGTGACAAAGAAAAATTACATCATCATGTACTGGTATCGATACATGGATGATGTAATATGTATGGTGGACGAACTAAAAACAAAATAGTACAACTACACGAAGATATGAATACTATACACAAAAATATATAGTTTACAATAGAAGAAGAATGAAAAGACATACTCAGTTTTATAGACATAACAACAAAAGAAAATCTCTCTCTCTCTCTCTCTCTCTCTCTCTCTCTCTCTCTCTCTCTCTCTCTCTCTCTCTCTCTCTCACACACACACACACACACACACACACACACACACACACACAAAATTTGACTTATTTAGAAAACCCACCACCTCAAACATCATTTTACACGCCACAAACAAGCTGCAATCAGGCGCACACTAAGCAGACTCAATAGGATTCCCCTAAACATCTGTAATTACCAAAAAGAGCTGGCTATTATAAAAACAACACTAAAAATAGCTTGAAGGAAGAACCCACAAAAACCACACAGACAAACAGCACACACAATAAAAAATGGCACAAAATTGACCTACCACAACAAATTCACATATATTCAGCAGACAGAGCACACACATTGCTTACAAAACAAGCAAATCAATTCAAACCTCCTCCCCCCCCCAAACTAAAATAAAAAAAACAGAAATACCAAAATTCTGGTATCTATCAGCTCAACTGTTGAGAGGTTGATAGTATATACTCTGAGATGACTGGCAGAACATTTGACACTAGATACAATCATCATATCACAGCATGGAAGAACGGTACAAACCACTCAGCATATGTGGACCACCTTAAACACCACAGGCCCAGCATCATAGAAAAAGATATGAAAATCCTACAGATCAGTAAAGACACCTTTTCCCTTTCTAACAAAACCTCCATGTACACAAAGCATTATCACACAACAAACATTTACTCAATGACCATGTCAATATTGGAAACCAAACATTGTATAAAATACTAAAATAAACCACATAAAAACCCTACACTTCTTGCCCCTAATGCACTCAATCTTCTCCCACATTGCACTATTCATCACTCCACATCTAATATCAAATCAAATACTCACCTTTCCTCTAAAGCTGAGACCCTCTACCATGTCAGTCATATTGAAATAAAACTGCCCGCTCCCTGCTAACAACCACTCAACTGGTTCTTCTCACATACTAAGAGTCAACTAGAAACAACTCTCAATCCCCCCGCCCCCTTTTACACACACACACACACACACACACACACACACACACACACACACACACACACACACACAATACTTGCATTACCACTACCCTCTCTCCCACACAGAAACACTCACCACCCAGAAGTTTCAATAAATAAAAGCCAACTCTCAAACTTCTCCAAAAACCCACCCATTCTCACTTCTCAGAATAGTAATTTTACTAGAACATAATTTATCATAAAACATACAAAATTACAACTGCAATGTTGGCAGCACTACAATAACACACTGTGCAGATTCAGTTACAACCAAAACAAATACACGTGATCTGTGAAAAACAATTATGGACAGTGCAAGAGGTGAAATTAGTTGAAAAAACAGTGATGGAGCAAGAAGAACCAACGGTACTGCATGAAACAAACCGGCATTCCATGATATGAGGCGAAAACAAGGACTAAAATTTCTGTAACAAAACAGTAGGCCTACTTTACAAGTTTCGCTAACGAACTGTTTTCGATCCAATTGCACTGGGACAAAGTACATTTAGGGATGGTATCTTATTTCATTTTATATGCTGCAAATGGCAACAAGAAATTGTTTAATGAAATTGGAAAAAATCTTACACTATAAGACCTTCCGAAAGGTCGACTTCAATTAATGAAAATGGTCATAAATACCTGCTTTGTTTCTACATACAAATGCCTCTGAAGAATTTCTAATTGACCTTAATCGATACCAATTTAATTTTTATTACTGCCTTAGGACGCACATGTGAAATATCTGCAGTAGAAATTAGACATGAACCTTACAGAGTTCCTGTGTTGATACGTAGTATGTACTGAAAGGGATCCACGTAATTTATTGCATTCGTTTACCGTAAGGAACCAAGTGGCACTGAAACATTATACTACGGTTATGCACTGTGGCTTTAAAGCATACAAACTGATGGCAACTGATTACTTTATAATAATACTCCACTCTATTCCATGTGACGATTCGATACCAACAAAAGTTTTCGATACCAGTCTGTGTCATGTTAAAGACCTGTTCAGACAGACATTTAATACATATAGGATAATTCGTAATCCTTGGACAGTGCAGCGAGTGTGTGAATTTATAATATTAATTAAGGAAGACAATTGTACAAGAGTAATTAGTTTGCATGGCTAGAGCTATGATAAACATATTTGCTCATCAGATTTTGAGCTATGGGGAAACAAACTCCTTTGAAACATAATGAGATGTATATAAATGTATCTGCCATCATTAAATACTGTAATTAGGATTTTCATGGCAATTTTCCACTGCTAAATGTAATTGGATTGTCTAGAACATTCTATTCGCTTATTTTGTCACTGAGGACTGTTGGAAATTGCAAATTGTAATAGGAAGCTTTAGACAGCTCAGAGACATGAATTTCATGTTGCTTGTTCATGTTAATTTGTGCCAGTAATTAAACATGTCAAGCGACAATGTTACATGTTTCCGTATTTCAGAGGGTTGTCAACATTTGTGAATAATCCTATTGTATCATTTTGCAGAGCCACTTGCGATAGCACCCACGTGATTTACCAACTGACATGCCTGCACTGTGAAGCGTTCTATGTGGGAATGACCAGCAACAAACTGTCCATTCGCATGAACGGTCACAGGCAGACAGTGTTTGTTGGTAATGAGGATCACCCTGTGGCTAAACATGCCTTGGTGCACGGCCAGCACATCTTGGCGCAGTGTTACACCGTCCGGGTTATCTGGATACTTCCCACCGACACCAACCTTTCAGAACTCCGGAGATGGGAACTTGCCCTTCAGCTTATTCTCTCCTCCCGTTGCCCACCTGGTCTCAATCTCCGCTAATTCAAATTCCCGCCCACCATCTTTAGCATCTTTGCCTCAGTTCTGTGGACAGAGCCTCTGCCTCAATTGGTATCTCTGTCCAACTTCTTTGCTTTTTACAAATGTCTGTCTAGGTGTGTGTGCATTTCAATATGTCTGAGTGTGTGTGTTTTTGTTTACCTTCCTTTTTTTTTCCCCTAAGGTAAGTCCTTCCACTCCTGGGATTGGAATGACTCCTTTTCCACTTCCTTAAAACCCATATCCTTCTCTTTCTCCTCCCCTTTTTTCCTCTTTTTCCTGAAGAAGCTGCCAGTGGTGGCGAAAGCTTGCATGTGTGTTTGTGTGTGATTTTATTCGTTTCTATCGACGAGCCGGTCATTTGGTAAGTCATCTCTTTTCTATTTTTTATTTTTGTTTATCCCACCAGGAAAGTTTCCCTCTATAATTTATATATTCTTTAGTAGATTAAGAGTTTATGTTAGTATCAATTTCTATCCTGTTGTTAATTCATTGCATTAAGTTTTGTGAGTTATATAATTGACATACATAACTTTATGCTTTGTACAAAGGACTGCAGAAAAGAGAGCCACATTAAATGTTTGTAATTCAAAAAATGTTCAAATGTTTGTTAAGCTTATGGGACTTAACTACGGGGTCATCACTCCCTAAACTTACAAACTACTTATGAACTACTTACGAACTAGGACGGCACAAATATCCATGCCCGAGGGGGGATTCGAACCCCCAACCGTAGTGGCTGTGCTGACCGTGACTGGAGCGCCTCAGTCACCTCGGCCACCGCGGCTGGCTGTTTGTAATTAATGGATCTTTTATGATGTACAATTTCATTGGTTTGTTTAATCCACTTATTAAGACAGGTCAGTATATTTCAATATTGCAACCAATAGACTTATTGCAGTACAGGAAAAAGGCAAAATGGAGTAAAGACGACTAAGATACGAGCAACAGGAAGTGCAAAACGGCTAAGCAGGAGTGGCTAGAAGGAAAAGGCAAGTCTGCAGAAGGATATATAAATAAGGGAAAAATAGATACCACCTACAGGGAAAAAAAAGAGACATTTGGAGACAAGAAAAACAGTTCTACTAATATCAAAAACTCTGATGGAAACCAGTTCTCAGCAAAGAAGGGAAAGCTGGAAGGTGGAAATTATATATAGAGGGGCTCTACGAGTCACAGTCTAGATGCTTGTGGCACTAGCGTGGCCGGACGTGGTGGTTATGTGCGCATAGTTGTCCGAACGATTTGTGTGAATGTATGCGTTTCTTTTTGTGATGAAGGCTATGGCCAAAAATTTAAGTTTTGTGATTGTGATTATCTATTTTAGTGCCCGTCAGCAGCTCAGCGATCCTCTTCACAGCGAGTTGTTACCTATCCTCCATTACTGATAATATTCTCTCTTTAATCTATAGTAGACAGTGTTTGGCATCTGAATGTCATAATGAAATACAGATCGTTTAGAATTGATAATTTCAGCTGCTCAACAATTTGAAACTCTGGTGTCAGAATATAATTCTCCAGCACTGTGAAGGCACGATGCCGCCGTGCACACCGATCACCTGCAATCACCAGTCAGCACGGGTGGCTAAAGTAAGTGTTCCCGGATTGATTACGCCCAAGTAGCCCAACACGAGATAATTCACGGCTTTACCTTTTAAGTGCATATTCTCTTCATACCAGATAAAAGTTCTACAATATTTCCTCACATTCATTTCCTGGTATACTCACAGGCTCACCGAAGTTCTTCTTGTGCTCGGGAATGTCCCAGGGGTAGTACGGATCACGGCTCTCGCCCGAGACCTCCGGCAGCTTGGGGTAGTCACCGTAGCCCATGCCGTCGTCCGGGTAGGGTTCGTACTCACTCGGCAACAGTCCGTACTTCTTGGCCGCCATCTCGCGCTCCTTCTCCGTCTTGGGGTAAGGCGCAGGCTTCCAATCCTTGTTCCAGTCTGTAAAGACAAACCACAGGAACTCATTTTTGCCTTAACACAGGAGACCGAACATCAGAGGTGAGGCAATCACGGAGATCGGATATTTTGGTACGAGCCAAAAGCCAGCATGTGATTTCACGACAATGTTCAATTGCTTAAGGGTACTGTTTTGATATTTTCATAGCCATATGCCTTCACTGTGTGTCAGGGTCTTTCATTGTTCTGTGATGTGAAAGTTGCTGTTTAGTTTATTACTTTTAAATTTTACATTTATTAGAAGTATTTGAAATCGAGCAAATGACAGATAGAATCAGACGCAACCACTGAAATCATCAGGAGAGAGAGAGAGAGAGAGAGAGAGAGAGAGAGAGAGAGAGAGAGAGAGAGAGAGACAGCCTCCCTTACTCCTTACTTCACTATATACAAGGGTTGGAACTTAAGTAGCGACAACATTGCTGTGGATACACCGGTAGCATATGTTGCTGACATACCTACGTTACTTCCGACCAAATGGACTCGCCCATCGCATGTCACCGGTGTGTGCACAATTGAGGGGAAACAGTCACTTGTGAGTGAGCAGTCTAACGTAACTGTGTCACTATGTTTCTGAAACAGGAACAACGGAGTTGGATCGAGATTGAATGTGACAGACGTCATACAGCACGACAGTGTCATCAAGGTTTTCAAGAGACATGCGGGGAATTGGCACTGCCGTTCAAAACAGTGGCATGCCGGGTAAAATCTAGCAACAAAGATCTGCAAAGTGTGGCAGACAGGTCATCCTAGTGTCTTTGAAGAAGAAGTGCACACTGTTGCTGTTTTAGTGGACGGCGACTGACTCCAGACGATTCGCAAGTTCACCTATGAAACTGGATTAGCACAAGCGACTGCTTCGCATCCTGAAGGAACACCTGGGAATGCAAAAAATTGCATCACAATGGGTTGCGCACGAATTGACGGAAATGCAAATGCAGAAACGGATGCTTAACTACGCTGCTCAGGCACACTTTGAGCACGAAGGAGAGGCTTTCTTACGCTGTTTCGTAACACTGAAAGAGGCCTGGGCCACGTTGTACGAGCCAAAACTGAAATGCCAATCTAACGAATGGTGTCATTAAGGATCGCCGCTAAAGTCAAAAGTGCTTCAGAGCCCCAGTACGGTGATTCTCGTGTGAAACTGTGATGGTATTATCCTAACGCATTACGTTCCTCCACGGCAGACCGTCAGTGCACTGTTTGTTTTTGGACCATCACCCGCGACCAGCTTTGCGAAAGAAGCGGTGACACTTTCTGCGCAACCCACCCATCATTCTGCACGACAATGCGTGGGCACATACAGTGCAAGCTGTGACTGCTCTGTTCGGTCGATGGGACTGGGAAGTACTATTCCATCCACAATACTCCCTGGACTCAAGTCCTTGTGATTGATTTGATTCCAAAGATGAAGGAACCACTTGGTGCTATTCACTTCAGAACTGTTCCAGAGATTTGACAGGCATTAGACCGCTCATTTTGCACCATCAAGAGGACAAGCTCTGCTAATGGTATACTATGCCTTCCACATCACTGGTGATGGATTCTACACAACACTCGTGAATACATTAAGGACGGTAACAGTTGCAAACATTTAACACTTTTGTATCAGTTGTGAATAAATAATTGCCACTACGTAAGTTCCAACCCTCAGTTTCCGATTGGTCCAGTAACCCTCCAGCGTTTTCATCTCGTTGGGAAAATATGTTCTGTCAAACTCCCTCATTAGCTGAAAATTTTTCTGTGCAAATGAAAGTTTCAAGTTAGAAAACAGGAAGAAGGCACACGGCGTTAAGTGTGGTGAATACAGTATTGTGGATGAAGCAATTCAAATGCTAATTGGTGCATTTTTCCCCATTTTTATAACTAATGTGTGATGAGGTGGTACAATTAGAAATCAAACGACACTTTTTTCATGCTACCATAATTCTTCAATTTAGTCAACAAATTCCAAAAAAATGATCTGACAAAGATGCATAATGAGGTCCAGTGAGGGTACTGCTTTCTCTCGATCTATAGGATTATCCCTTCGCTCGAGATGGAAGGTCCATGTGGAGGCTGCACATCCGTCCGCGCCCGTTCGTCCTTCAGCAGGGTCCGAGCAGGTGCACGGGGGGAGGGGATTATTAGTTATTGGGCGATCCAATGTTAAGCACATGATGGAGCCCCTTAGGCAAATAGCGTCGAGATCCGGAAGGAATTCCAACGTGCACTCTGTGTGTCTGCCGGGGGGCCTCATCCAAGATGTGGTGGCGGCCTTGCCTGCGGCTATTGAGGGTGCGGGGTGCAGTCGACTGCAAGTCTTAGTTCATGTCGGCACCAATGACACTTGTCGCTTGGGTTCTGAGGACATCCTCAGGTCCTATGAGCGACTGGCGGAATTGGTGAAGGCTGCTACCTTCGCAGGCGGGGTTCAAGCAGAGCTGTCAATTTGTAGCATTGTTCCCAGGGTTGATCGGGGTCCTTTGGTTTGGAGCCGAGTGGAGGGTCTGAACCAGAGGTTTCGCCAACTCTGTGACAGTCATGGCTGCAGATTTCTGGATCTGTGTTATCGGGTGGGGAATTGTAGGGTGCTCCTAGATAGAGCAGGGGTGCACTACACTAAGGAAGCGGCTACTCGGGTAGCAGAGTACTTTTGGAGTGCACATGGTTTTTTTTTTAGGCTAGGCACTAACTCTGATGAGCACTCACCTGTCAGCATTCAAAGAGCGAATTCAAGCCATGTTCGGAACAAAAATTCGAACATCAAAATATTAGCCACGAACTTACAGAGTATTAGAAACAAAGTTCCCGAATTTGCCGCACTGCATGGAAGTTATTGCGCTCAGATAGTTTTAGGCACCGAAAGCTTGCTAAATCATGATGTGGCAAGTTCAGAAATGTTTAGCAAAGCATGGAATGTATATCGGAAAGATAGATCGGATACAACTGGAGGAGGAGTGTTCATCGTTGTGGACAAAGATATTGTTTCTACTGAGATCGAAGCTGAAAGTAACTGAAGTTATCTGGGCACGTATAACAGGTCTAAAAGAAGTAAAGTTTATAGTTGGGTGTTTTTACCGCACCCCCCCCCCCCCCCCAGTGCCGCTGTAGTAGTTTTAGAATCATTCAAAGGAAGTCTACACCAGGTAGTGCATAGGTATCCGGGCCATGTAATATTAGTCGGAGGAGACTTCAACCTTAAGAGTATGGATTAGGACTTTTTTTTAATGTGTGTATTTCCGTCAACAGTTGCAATAAAATTGTTTAATAACATGTTTCGATCATTTGGATCATCTTCAGATCTTATAGTTGCGGCCGCAACTCATCTGGCTGAGTACTAATTGGTACTCAGCCAGACGAGTTATTTACAACTTGTACAAAAACCAGACAGTGGTTGTCAGAGTTGAAGGGCATGAAAGGGATGCAGTAGTTGGAACGGGAGTAAGACAGGGTTGTAGTCTTTCTCCATTGTTATTCAATTTGTACATTGAGCTAGCTATAAAGGAAAGCAAGGAGAAATTTGGAGAAGGAAGAATTAAAAACATTGCATTTTGCCGATGACATTCTAATTCTGTCAGAGACAGCAAAGGACCTGGGAGAGCAGTTGAACGGAATGGACAGTGTGCTGAAAGGTGCATATAAGATGAACATTAACAAGAGCAAAACTAGGGTAATGGAGTGCAGTGTAAGAAAATCAAGTGATGCTGAAAGAATTAGATTGGGAAACGAAGCAATAAAGGAGGTAGACGAGTTTTGTCACTTGGGCAGTAAAATAACAAATGATTGGCGCATTACAGAGGATATAAAATGCAGAATGGCAATGGGTAGAAAAGCGTTCTTGAAAAAGAGAAATTTGTTAACATCGAATATTGATTTAAGCCTAAGGAAGTCCTTTCTGAAGGCATTTGTATGGAGTGTTGCCTTGTATGAGAGTGAGACATGGACGATAAACAGTGCCAACAGGAAGAGGATTGAGGCTTTTGAAATATGGTGCTACAGAAGAATGCTGAAGATTAGGTGGGTGGATCGCGTAACTACTGAGGAGGTACTGAACAGAATTGGAGAGAAAAGAAATTTCTGGCATCCCTTGACTAAAAGAAGGGATCGATTTGTAGGACACATTCTTAGACATCAAGGAATTGTGAATTTAGCGTTGGAGGGAAGCGTGTGGGGTAAAAACCGCTGAGGAAGACCAGTAGATGGATACAGTAAGCAGATTCAGACAGATGTAGGTTGCCGTTCTTATGTGGAGATGAAGAGGCTTGCTCAGGGTAGGGTATTGTGGAGAGCTGCATCAAACCAGTCTCCGGACTGAAGACCATAACAACAATTTCCCATTCAAAATTTAGACACGAGTTTCAAAAAATTGGGGACAAGTAATAATCTATATAAGGGATCTATTTATTATACAGCAAAATAGTTATATATAAAAACAATTGTAAATATATGAAAAAAAACAGTAATTGAAAGAAAATCACTTCCACTTATGTGTGCACATCTGTATTCAAAACAAACCTACATTTTAAAACTACAATAAATATACAAAAGAATAAAAACGTACTGACAATACATACATCATTTATCTAAATGTACAAGAAAAAAAGAAACAGAATTATACTATAGGACACACAAGTCCAGGGTGTAGCCTGAGGTGTTTAGACTGCCTCCTCAATTTCAACAAAAAGCCCAGGCCCAGGGTACGACTGCTAAATATTGTCATGTCCCTGGGAAATTCATCTTATGAGATAATGTTCCTTTTAGAGAGAAAAATATCCAAATGGTTGAGTAATGAAGATGAATATTTGAAGAGTTGAATAAAATGAGTTGACACTTTCGAATACAGCATTAGTAGTGAGCTTCTTGATGCTGTCGCGTCGTTCAAATATCTAGGCGTAACATTGCAGAGCGATATGAAATGGAACGAGCATGTAAGGACAGTTGTGAGTAAGGCAGACAGCCGACTTCGGTTTATTGGGAGAATTTTGGGAAGATGTACTTCACCTGTAAAGGAGACCGCGTATAAAACGCTCGTACGACCACGTCTCGAGTGTTGCTCAAGTATTTGGGACCCGCAGCAGATCAGTTTAAAGGAAGACATAGAAGCAGTTCAGAGGCGAGCAGCTAGATTTGTTACCGGTAGGTTCGACCAATGCGCGAGTGCCACGGAAATGCTCCGGCAACTCAATTCGGGATCGCTGGAAGAAAGACGACGTTCTTTACGTGAATTTCTGTTAAGTAAATTTAGAGGGCCGGAATTTGAAGCTGAGTGTAGTACGATCTTGCTGCTGCCTACTTACATTTCGCGTAAAGATCACAAAGACAAGATAAGAGAAATTAGGGCTCGTATGGAGGCATATAGGCATTCTTTTTTTCCTCGTTCAATTTGGGAGTGGAATAGGAAAGGAAATGCCTAGTAGTGGTACAGTGTACCCTGCGCCACGCACCTTACGGTGAATTGCGGAGTATGTATGTAGAACTCACAGATGAACCAGCGTCAATGACAGCAAACTGTCTATTGAGGGCCTGGCCAGAGAGTTCCTTTCAATCTGCAAGCCGGTGTACAGCGCTTAATCTTTTTCCCAAGGATGACAGGAAAATTATACAACCCATCCCAGTGCTGCATAAATAAGATGGGTTGGAGACATTGTCAGGATGGAAGGCGGAGCGGTGAAGGGTCGTGGGCGCCCTAGGAAAGGGTGGCCGATTGGCAAATAAGAGAAAGGATTCAAGTTAATATTGGGTATACTGTTGACATACGGAATACGTGGCCGGACTCGCCCTGGGGTCAGATGCAATGAATGAATGAATGAATGCCAGTCTAAGTAAGCAGATTAGAAAATGGAAAAGGTGAAGGTTACGGTAATGAAACTTCCTGGCAGATTAAAATTTTGTGCCGGAACCGGGACTCGAACCTGGGACCTTTGCCTTTTGCGGGCAAGCGCTCTACCGACTGAGCTACCCCGACACGACTCACGATGCCGCCTCACAACTTTAATTCCGCCAATACCTCGCCTCCTACTTTCCAAACTTCACAGAAGCTCTCTTGCAAACACGCAAGACTAGCACTTCTGGAAGTTTGGAAAGTAGGAGGCGAGGTACTGGCGGAAGTAAAGGCAGCATCGTGAGTCGTGTTGAGGTAGCTCAGTTGGCAGAGTGCTTGCCCGCGAAAGGCAAAGTCCCAGGTTCGAGTCCCGGTTCCGGCACACAATTTTAATCTGCCAGGAAGTTTCATATCAGCGCACACTCCGCTGCAGAGTGAAAGTTTCATTCTGGTTACGATAATGGTTCACACAGTTGGTGGCCGATTCCGAACAGCCAGTAGGCGGGAGCAGGCGGCATGCGGCCGTTCGCCCCGCACAGAGGCTGAGCCTCTCGAGTGTGTTCTGTACGAGAACTAAAACTGAAGAGAACGAAGGAACTGATTCTCGCAATTCAGAGTCCTAATACAGTAGCACACGTGATCAAACGTGGGTGTCTACTATTGGCTCCACGGTAGCGTGGAAACGTCAGTAGTTTCAGCATGGACGCCAGAAGGGTGGCGCGATTTTAGAATCGGCAATCTATACTGGTTCTGGCCGGCTCTGTTCTGCAAGGTGGACAGCCTTGGTCGCGTTGTCAAGACGTATGTTACAGTGGAAGAACACTTTTAAAACTTAGGCGAAGTTTTGAAGTTAAATTTTTTGAATTATTTCCCTAACATAGTTTAGACTGGCTGTTCATACTGTACAACGGACAGAGCGTATAAGCCTCGATCACGTGAGGGTTCACTGACGCCACACAGGCGTGCGCCATCTGGAAGACAAGGCTGCCGTCACACTACAGTGGCGTCAGCCGTCACCAATGTGTTAACCCTTTTGCAGTTAGCCGATTTGGAGTGGTGTGTGCTAAAAATGTCATGCGTATTTATACCGTTATACTACAGTCTATTTAAACTGCCATATATCACATAGCATTCATTTTAAAAATATGAAGAAATTACCACTTATTCATAAAAGTATGTAGAACATTCTGACTTACACATATTATCATAATTTTTCACGTGAATCTAACTGTGACAGTCCAAATAAAATATTTTTTTAAAAAAAATATTATAAATTTGACTGATTCCATATGGCCAACACTGTTTCAAGTTAAGAAGGCTAACCACTGTCCATAGAATCTACACACATTTGTGAGTAAAATCACATGAGGGATATGAAATTTGTGTTATTATTTACAGAAAATTATTTATTTCATAAGAAAATTACATTGTTTCAGGTGCAATTACTGCAGTGTATTGTGCATCTTCCATTTCGTGTTCACTTTCGTTTGCAATAGCGTCAAGTACATCACTGGCACTTTTTGAACTGTTGCTACTTCGCTAAAACACACTGTATCACTAGTACATTCCAAAAGTTCACAAATTTCTTCGGCAGCAAGTCCTCTGCTGTAGCCTGGTGTAGGTCGCATTTTTCACAAATATCGGGGAAAATAAACAAACTGTAAACTCTTAACATGAAGAAAAAGTACAGAAACAATGATAAATAACAATACTGCGCAAAATAAGAACGTTTAATACAATAATAGAATGTAAACATGTACTGTGAAACATGTCAATAAACAAACGATGCAAACTCGGAATAATCGAAAGATAATATTTCATCGAAACGATGCTCAATGGTCAAATAGCTATCGACCTACACATAGCTCAAGGGAAAGAGCATCTGTAATCAGCATGCCAACACCATCTAGCACCCAATTCTGTAAGTTAAACAAGACGAAGCAGAGTACCGATGAATCAGCACCCTGACAATTTTGGTGTCAGTAGGGGGTAACGATAGATCGTTACCTTGACATTCAAAGCGTTAATCATCTGACTATGTGTAAGGCTGTTTTATAGGATTAAATACTTACCTTACAACTGCTCTGAAACACAAACATGAAATAGTCAAACACGGGAACTGAAACAGCTTTCAAGACTTTTAAGAAGCCGCCACAAGTAAAATACACGAATCCTGCGAGTCTAACCCCACTCCAACTCAAAGTTCTCGCATTTGTGAGTCTAGCAGCTTGGAAGTGCCAGAAAAAAGAATCTTAGTAGAGTCTGATAATCAGTGAAGCAGGAAAAAGGGAGTACAGACGTCTGAAAAATGAGAAAGTGCAAACTGGCTAAGCAGGAGTGGCTACAGGACAAATGCAAAACCGTAGAAGACTGCATAACTAGGGGAAATATAGACACTGCCTACAGGAAAATAAGAGAGATATTTGGAGACAAGAAAAGCAGCTGTATGAATATCAAGAACTCTGGCAGAAAACCAGTACTAAGCCAAGAGGGGAAGGCTGAACTGTGGAAGGAATATATAGAGGGCCTATACAAAGGAAATAAACTTGAAGGCAGTATTCTAGAAATGGAAGACAAAATGGAGGGTGATGAGAGAGGAGATATGATACTGCAAAAAGAATTTGACAGAGCCCTGAAGGACTTGAGACGAAACAAGGCCCCTGGAGTAGATGATATTCCGTCTGAACTGCTGACGTCGTTAGGAGAGCCAGTTGTGAAAAAAATGATCAACCTTGTATGCAAGATGTATGAGACAGGGAAAATACCTGCAGACTTCAAGAAGAATATCGTAATTCCAATTCCAAAGAATTACAGAACTATCAGTTTAATAAGTCATGGTTGCAAAATACTAACACGAATTATTTACAGACAAATGGAAAAACTAGTGGAATTTGCCCTCGGGGGGAAGATCAGTTTGGATTTTGGAAAAATGTAGGAAAACGGGAGGCAACACACACATTACAACTTGTCTTAGAAGATAGGCTAAGGAAAGGCAAACCTACATTTTTGGCGTTTGTAGATTTGGAGAAAACTTGACAATGTCGACTGGAATACACTGTTACAAACTCTGAAGGAAGCAGGGGTAAAATATAGGGAGCGAAGAGTTATATTCAACCTATACAAGAACCAGACAGTGGTTATTAGAGTCGAAGGGCAAGAAAGGGACACAGAGGTTGTAGCCTTTCCCCCAATGTTGTTCAATTTGTACATTGATCAAGCAGTGAAGGAATGGAAGGAGAAATTTGGTGAGGGAATTAAAGTTCAGGGAGAAGAAATAAAAAGTTTGCAGTTTGCCGATGACATAGTAATTTTGTGGGAGACTGCAAAGGATCTGGAAGAGCAATTGAATAGAATGGACGGTGTCTTGAAAGGATACAAGATGAACATTAACAAAAGTAAAACGAAGGTAATGGAATGTACAGGCGATGCTGAAGGAATTAGATTAGGTAATGAGACAATAAAAGTAGTAGATGAATTTTGTTATTTGGGTATCAAGATAACTGCAGGTGGCCGAAATGAAGATATAAAATGCAGAATGGCTATGGGAAGAAAAGCGTTTCTAAAGAAGCAAAACTTGTTAACATCCAATATTAATTTAAATGTTCTGAGGTCTTTTCTGAAAGCATTTGTCTTGAGTGTAACACTGTATGGCAGTGAAACGTGGACGACAAAGAGTTCAGACAAAAAGATTATAGAAGCTTTTGATATGTGGTGCTACAGACAAATGATGAAGATTAGATGGGTAGATCACGTGACTGAGGAGGCGCTTAACCTAATTGGGGAGAATAGGAGTTTCTGGCATATCCTGACTAAGAGAAGGGATAGATTGGTAGGACACATTCCGAGACATCAAGGAATTGTCAACTTAGCATTAGAAGAAAGTGTGTAGGGTAAACATCGTAGAGGGAAACCGAGGGACGAATACAGTAAGCAGATTCAAAAGGATGTGGATTGTCGAACGTATTCTGAGATGAAGAGACTTGCACAGGACAGGGTAGCGTGAAGAGTTGCATCAAAGCAGTCTGCGGACTGAAGACCACAACAACAACAACAACCTGTCATTGCTTATACAGGAAACATCGACACCTCAAGTAGATAGAAGCAGGAGAAGGCACAGCTTATACACATGCATCTGAACCTGCAGTTGCTTGATCAAACCTAAAGTGTATGGAGAAGGTACGGTATCAATGACGTCAAGACAATTTTCTTTCAATGTGATCTGTAATATATGCTAATACTGAGAAATGTCGGCTTGCCCTATTCATTAATAAAATTACCACTTACCTCTTGAGGTCTGTACAATCCTGAAACTAGCTCTATTGCTGTCAAAAACTAAAATTTCTTGATAAGCCCAGATCGTCAGCTGCCAATTTTTAGTCGCAAATGGTGAGCTGGCAACCATAAATTTTGGATAAATTATTTCCAAAGCATGTATTTTAAATAAGAATAAAATATACCCATACTGTTGTCCACCAGTTGTTTTCCACTGGAGCCGCCTGAAAGGTTTAATGTCAACTGCTGTAGAAGTAGGTGCAATCGTCCTTTTAAATACTGGAAGCTACACCCTCTAACTCAAATGTTGGCCAATCACGTATAAGTTCTAACGGAAGTTATGCAATAATGGATTTCAATATGAAACCAACAAAAACATTAATCAGGTTCAAAAACGTAATAAGATTTAAAAGTACATTATATACGTCAATATTGCTGCAAGACCACAACTTATCCGACTGCTGGTGTGGCGCCATGGACAGCGTCACCGATTGTGGTGCTGAAGGTTGCCGGTTCAATCCCATCCACAGGCAAAAAATTTGTTTCTTTGTATTTATCGTTTCCAGAATGTTCTACATGTTTATTATGTTCACTTGTAATTTCTACATGCTTCTTATGTTAACCACTCCTAATTTCTGGTACATTCTGTCTGTGTATAAATAGCAGAGCACTGTGCCCAAGAGGCAGTCAGTGCAGCGTGTAAGTTTCAGTTCGCAATAAACCTGCTTTCAGTATAAGTGCTGTGTTCAGTTGACAACCCTGTCTTCGAAGTCAAGCCTGCTTCCATTTCAATGCGACATTGTTTGGTGGAGGCGCCAGGTATCCTGGTGTGACAGCTGCATCACCGTGGCTCCAAGTAGGCAATGTAAAAGCCATCGCTTACACGGACTAGAACCAGAATACAAGGGATATACCGAGTACATCCTTCCGAAAGTCCGTATCATCAGAAGACCAATGGACATGTAACCAGTAGTAAGCCAGCTGCACATCAGACACCCATCGGAGTTGCTGGACAGGACCCCAATAAATGGCTTAAAGGGTTCGACCAAGTCGCCACGTACAACAGGTGGGATCATATGATGTGCTTTGCCAACTTTTATTTCTACCTGGACAGAACAGCCCAGCAATGGTTTGAAAACTACTAAGACAAGTTGAATGACTGGGCGACGTTCCAGGAGGAACTTAAGAAGACGTTTGGAGACCGCCAACGACAAATCCGCTCGGCGGAAGAACAACTGAAGAACCGGGCCCAACGACATGGTGAGCCGACACAATCGTACATACAGAATGTTTTGGCTCTGTGTAACATAGCCAATCCGAATATGACTGAGGAGGACAAAATCACGCACCTGATGAAGGGAATTGCAGAAGATACGTACCAAGCTCTTCTGATAAAAGACGTTGCTACGACAGAATAGTTCATCAGCGTATTGAAGAGATGCAACAAAGGAGGGTTAGACGAAGGAATATGAGACACTCCCCAATGTAGTCCCTATGGCCACTGTGGAAGAGTAGCATGACTTCGCTTCCATCATACGACAAATTGTGAGAGAAGAATTATACAGCTTATGGCAGCCGGGACTATTAGACCGAGCGAGCAACAGATCATGGCCATGTATGTAAGCCCTGTAAGTGACGAGGTAGCCGATGCCATTGTAGAAGAGGTATATCAGGCAATAGTTCCTGTCTGCCCCACCAATCGCACTGGAAAGGTCTCTACCGATCTGTCAAGCACTATGTGAGTCACTGTAAAGAGTGCCAGCGACAGATGCAGGAACTCCAGGGCATCTCGTACCAATTCCAATTGCAGCAGCTCCATTCCACCAAGTTGGAATCGATCTTTTGGGAAGGTTTCCGAAGTTGGCAATTTGTAACCAATGGATAATAGTCTGCACTGACTACGCTGATATGCTAAGCTGTCACCAAACCTGTGCCGACTGCAGAAGCTCCAGAGATAGTAAAAATCCTTGTAGAAGATATTATTTTGAAGCATGGAGCACCATGTGTGATGATATCTGATCATGGAAAAGTATTCCAGTCAAAACTAGGTAATGTCACATTGCGACATTGTCCACAGAATGACAACTGCATACCATCCTCAGACAAATGGTCTTACAGAATGTTTTATGAAGATGTGCTGTCGATGTTGAGCAGAAGGATTGGGATACAATTCTGCTAGTCGTGACATTTGCTTACAATACCGCAAGACAAGACACCACAGGCTTCACTCCGTTTTTTCTGCTCCATGGCCGTGAAGCTGAGACGACAATGGATACACTGTTCCCGTTCCAACCGGACGACACTCAGGATGACTATGTTAAACAGCTCATCACCAGGGTCGAAGAAGCAAGACAGCTGGCTCGCATACGGACACTGGACGCCCAGGAGAAGGACCGTCACTGGTATAACGACAAGCACCGACCTGTTGTGTACAGCCCAGGCGATCTGTTTTGGATTTTTACCTCTGTATGGAAATTTGGGCTATCGGAAAAGTTATTGAAGCGATACTTTGGTCCATACTGTGTCATATGCCGCCTGTCAGATGTCACATACGAAGTTGAGGATTATGAGCCGTCGTCGATACAACAAAAACAGAGACATTGTTCATTATAGTCGACATGGTCGATTATAGAGAGTCCGCAACTGCACTACGTTATTTTAAATGTGTTTATTTCCGTCAACAGTTGCTATAAAATGGTTTCATAACATGTTTCGATCACTTGGATCATCTTCAGATCTTATAGTTGCGTCCGCAACTCGTCTGGCTGAGTACTAATTGGTACTCAGCCAGACGAGTTGCGGACGCAACTATAAGATCTGAAGATGATCCAAGTGATCGAAACATGTTATGAAACAATTTTATAGCAACTGTTGACGGAAATAAACACATTTAAAAAAAAAAAGAGACATTGTTGAAGTGCTCCGCATAAAGCCTTACTACGATCCTGAAGAGCAAATAGGCGAAAATGGCTTCTTGTTCAAGGGCTAAGGATGGTAATAGCACTGATGAAGGCACGACAGGAATGTCTGTCGTCAGTAATCGTGTAGAAGAGAGATTCTTCACAACTGCTATACAGAGGACCCATGACAAGATCAAGATCCAAGACATTGCAATTGGCTCCAAAGGGAACCTAACAGCGGATCGCTGTTTTTTCAGGAGCAATGCCGCAAGACCCCCAAGTTATCCGACTGCCGGCGTGGCACCATGGATAGCATCACCAATTTCGGTGCTGAAGATCGCTGGTTTAATCCTGCCCACTGGCAAAAAAATTTCTTTGTTATTATTTGCAGAATGTTCTACATGTTTCTTATGTTCACTTGCAAATTCTACAGGTTTCTTATGTTAAATATTCTTCCAATTTCTGGTACATTCTGTCGTGTATAAATAGCCGAGCACTCTGCCCGAGAGACAGTCAGTGCTGTATTCAGTTGACAACCCTGCCTTCGAAATCAAGCCTGCTTCCATTTCAACGTGACAATATAAAAGACATACAGAGTGCTCCGTCTGAAGTTTCGGCTGAGATTATCTTGAAAAATATTCATCAGGTAAAAATATTGGCCAAGACAAGTTTGTAAGTTCAAAGGGGCACATCAATTGATACTACACATGATCTCCAGCCCCCACCACCTTGCGTGGGGCACAGGGAAATTTAAATCTTAAACAGAACCCCCATTTTTTTATTGAAGATTTGGATTCTCCACAAATTAAGCTTCTCCCCTCCCTTTCTTCAAAATATATCCTACCCACCACAGTCTTTGGTAGAGGGAGGTGGAATGGTATTAAAGTCTCATTAGGGAACTTTTCACAATTGCATTACTCAACCGACTGGCGCTACCGGTCACGCCCTCTGCTGCTCAGTCTGCTTACAGCCTTTGTTTTTTCTTAACCACATTTTGTGAAGTCCTTCTGAGTGTAAGTAACGAATATCATTTGTAAGATATTATCAAATTTATTTAGTCTTACTGTATTCCATCATTTGTATTGTATTCTAAAGTAACAATAGAAAGTATTTTATAACAAAACAATCTCACCTATTCTTTTTTTAACACCGTTCCCGATAACCTGGCATTTTCAAAAACTTGGCCAGCCTTCGGTCCACATTAGATCGAGTTTTTGGGACGCTACTGTACATTTTCAACACCTAAGGCAACACCACACAGGAGACTGCCACTGAGGAAATAGTCAATAATGAAAGCAGCAATTTAAAGTGGTGATGAATTAGCAAGCACTGAATAATGCTGATTCAGATATGCAGCACCATGCATTGTAGGATTACAACATTATAATGAAACATAGCATTCCATAATAATATACACTCTGTAATGTTAAGAATATTTTGAGTTTTATTATATTTTTATTTAATACTGCAATATAAAAAATATTTCTTGTTAGCATAGTTAACTCCCTAAACCACAGGCACATCTTATATTGTTAAAATATACTGCAATTTAGTCATATTTTGATTTACAATTCGAATTTTGTTAATGTTTTTTATTTATTGATAGCCCATTTCCTCTGATTTTCAAATGTATTCTTATTCATCAAAATGCAAGATCCAGAAATTAAATAATATGATTTTGAAAGCTTAAAGCATGGTCTTTCTATCTGTGGCAAGAGAAAAAGAATTGAAAATGACACAGGTGAGATATTGGCCCCTAAAATTCCCCAAAAATTTTCACGTTGAAAAATTTGGCCAACTTTGCAGATGCATATCAGTTAGTCTAAGCTTCGAGTGTTAATTACATTTGACCCATATATAGACATCATAGGTGGGATTTACCATCTCAAGTACTGATGTGATTGGTGCATATAAAAAGTAACAGTGGTCTCTCAAACCTTGGCTCTCAGAACAGCGCGATGAATTTTTTACCCAATTTAGAGGTTTGTGTCTATATTTGGCTGAGGCTAAACCTCTAATTTTTGCCATGGTGTGATTCAGTGTACGGAGTTGTTTGTGTATATTAAAGCAAATGATAAAATGTTTGCTAGAACTTTCAAAAAAGCTTAGCAAACTTGACACTTTTGCAACTTCATACGTGACGAAGATGACTAGCCTGTCTGTATAAATTCGTAAAAATTCAACTATTGTGGATATTGAATTGAAATTTGGTATATAACTATCAAAGACCATATAGAACCTTCAAACCAAACTTCATTAGATTTGGAGATGGTCGAGTGGGGACACTTTTTAATATTGGTCCCTTTCACATGGAATGACCCTACTCTAAATACTGACACAGTTAAAGATTCACCAGGGCACATATTACATTGAACTATATGGACCACAGACTATACATTCATTGGCTCTGCCAATGATAATGATAAAGCAAGTGTAGACCAAGAGTTAGTAGGGATTAGTCTAAAACCACAAAAAGTCTACGAAGAGAAGACTGAGCAATTATTTTAGTGTGTGTTTTTCTGTATTTGTATAATGCCCATTATTATTTAATAGGTACAAAGCTTAAACCACTATTCTTAGGTTGAACTAAACCTAAATTTTCACTGAGGAACACTGTTTATTTCACAAAACTGTGTAGGCCTAATACTTGATATATGTGGTATGCTCTATATAACAGTTGGGCATACTACTAAGAGTATCGCAATAAGTGTACCACCTAATTAAATTTACAGACAAGTAAAATTGATCTGAAAACAATAACAGTCTCACTATCCATTACCTATGGACGCGTGGACAGAATTTCTGATCATCTAACAGTAATGGGGAGGGGAGCTATGTGTTTTAGACATTGCAGACAAACTGAAAATTACACAAAAAATAAATAAAATTACAGCTTAAGAAATATTTTAAAAGATGGGGCTCTGGTATGCTCGGAGTTGAAATTCTAAAATGTGGGGGAATACCTACTGGTAACAATTGTTCCCTTTCATGTTTATGATGAATGAGTGTTCCGGGTAAAATGTTACAGTTCGTGTTGCGGTGTAGTGTTGAGTGTTCAGATGTTGGCAGTGGATGGAGCAAACATAATCTTATAGAGTGATGGTATCACTTTTTTTTTGTGCTGAGCATGAAGTATATAATTAATGCTGTTCCTGCTCTATCGTTGACAGGTTCTCAATGTACCCTTCTCCACTCAAATTAACTGTAATCGTCACCAGAAAAATTAATAACAAAACATTTGGGGTCATGTGTAGACGGTAATACTGCCCGTCAGCTTTGACCCATGACGTCATCGCAGCGCGGTAGTTTTGAGGTGTGTGCATGTTTGTAGAAGGCGTGAGTGATTATGAACTGCTTGAGTTAAAGACAATAGTTTGTTTACAAACAAAATTGATTAATATTTTGGGCTAAGACCTGTGATCGATAGTACATTCTGTTATCTATAATAACTACATCTTAATTGTATCTACAATACAGGAGTATTAAGATACCCCGTATACTGGTTTTCTGACATCTTGATGACGTCATGGGTCAAAGCAGACAGGTGGTATCCCAGTCTACAGTTACCGGTAAGCCAACATCTCATCACAAAACAACATGCCACGACACAGATTGTAAAATCTAGCCCTAGTGTTGTATTAGGGCAGTGTTCTTGCATTTGAAGCTGCCAACAGCTCTCATATTTCTAGTTGTAATTCCTATAGGCCCTAAGGTAGTTGCATCCCCTTGTATGTTTTTGTTTGTCTCTCCTGTTTGAGATATCCTATTCGTTGGCCTGCAAGCGGCATTGGGGGGTGCAGTAGACTACACTGACCTCAGCAGGTACCACAAAAATTTTCACCACACATCTTCAAGGAATACGCCTGGAAGAAGATTCTATGGAGTTCATAAAAACGGCAATTCATTTGTCTTCAGTTCAATGTCAGAACCTATGAAGAAACGTTTGCATTACAAATTGTAAAAAAGATATCAACGTGGGTAATCCCAAGGAGGAAATAAAACTAGTGTCCCAGCTAATTGGTTGTATACTAATTCAATGAATTGCTCATCTGAATATTTTAGTGATGTAGCAAAGTTCCATTTCAACTGCAATACCGCACGACCTGCCAGGGTCACTGCTGTTGCAACTTAAATACTACCAAATCCGCGCGGCACCCCAGAAATTGCACCAATTTTATACTTAGACACCATATCCATCATACCAAGCGAATACACACAAACGCTTCACATAGGCCAATATGTGTAAAGAAACTTTGCAGAGTGCAACCTATCATCTATGGTTATTTATAGATTCCTTCAATACGATACAAACCCCATTCACCTTGACACACAGTACAAAAAGAGGTATTCAATAAAAATCACCCTTGCATCAGTTGTCATAATAATTCATTTACATATATAAATAAAAATCCCGTCTAGAAACTAAAGTGTTTCCTGCGTTATAACCTAATTGCAATATTTGAACGACTAAGATGATATGACAACGCTTATAAAACAAGCAACAATAAAAGAAAGTTGTGTTATTTTATACTCACGGTTTCTAACAACCTGATATGTAGGTACTACATTACATTTGTTCAGAGCTCCGCTCCGCAATAACTTCACCACCATCGCCATTTTGGCGAGTTGCCTTCAGACAGCTGCTTTAGGCTATGCATCAGCTACAGAGTCGATAGCGTGTTATATGACCTAGATTGATCACGGTCACTTTTGTATTACATTTATTTTCCATCATTGAATTTTGATTTTTTTTTTAAACTGAAGGTGCCCTGTTATATAGTGATAAAGGTAGTAAATTCTCCTGTCTCCTCCAATCCTACGGCATTGCTTTAAAATGAACGAAATTGTACGTACATGATGATGAATTTACAGCAAAATTGTGTACGGCATATGACGATCCATCTTATTTTCAATGCAGCATAAATTTTATTTCAGGATCCAATCACTGCCATAATCGATGTGTGTGTGACGTCGTGTAACTCATCTTTTTGACAGAACAACTTTGCAATTATTACGAGCAGCCAGCGTGTGTTTGTAAATTGTGATTGTGAACGAGGTTTGGATATGGGATAGTAAAGAGTGAAACACAACATGGGTAAAAAAAATAGAAATAGTAGCAACCTAGGGAGAGCCCTAATCAGGGACAGATTTGGCCCGTCGCAAAGGAGCAGGAAAGGCACGGACTCACTGGTACGTCATTGAGCAATATTTGTGTACTCCATTCGTTTTTAAGGATTAGGACGTGACTGATTTTTTTGGTACTATTTTTGTAGTTGCACACTGCCGAGATTAATGATGGTTACGACTGGGGACGGCTTAACCTTCAATCTGTCACAGAAGAGAGTTCGTTTCAAGAATTTCTGTCGACTGCGGAGCTTGCTGGAACTGAATTTCAGGTACATCTCGCCCAGTTTAAAAGATACTTCTGTTAATGCTTAAGACTTCCAGGCCCTTGTTCAATGAGGTTTTTTTTATTTTTCTATACATAGTCGGAGATTGAGCGTTTCATAGTGTGACGTTTACAAATTACCTGTACCATTTTGTTTCTAGGGCCTATAGTTTGTTATTCAACGGTGTCAATGCTTTGCAACAATAGCAGCAAATGAAAAGAGCAGGATTAACGTTACTATTTGTATTACAACAGGCACACAGTTGTGATAATTGTAGATAGGCATGTCCTCAGCATTACAAAGAAACAGCACTGTTAGAATTAGTGCAGCGTAATAAGTAAAATTGAGAATTTATTTTGCTTTAGTATTACACTGATGATTCGAGGATAAAGGAATACAAAATCCAGAGAATATGTTTTATACACAACACACTTGTTGCCGTCATACACGAAATATAATGTTCATAGACCCAACACCCCCCTTTGAACATATATTTCGAGAGCTATTTTCTCAAATCAGTCTTTCACAAGAGTGTCCATATAGTTTGTACAATATTCTTAAATTTTTCCTTATCCTAGGGTTTTGTCAAGAGGTCAGCCAACCCTTCAGTACACATGTAGTCCACTTCAATGTTCTGTTGCTCGATGTGGTCTTGAATGATGTCGTATATCAATATGTTTTGTGCACTAGTAACATCATTATTTGGCAAGTTAATAGCTCCCTTGTTATCATGGAAGATCTTTGTAGGTTCTGCACTGGATAGAGGTTCAATTTCATTCATTAAAGTCCTCAGTAACAATGCTTCTTGTGTGGTATAAGATAACGCCATGCACTTGGACTCCACAGTACTTAATGCAACAGTTCTTCATCTTTGGGAGGACCATGAAATGAGGCCTCCCATTGATTTAAAACAGCAGCTGGTCGTAGTGTGTCTGTCTCCTAAGTTGCTTCCCCAATCTGTGTCACTGTAGCCCTCTAGTCTTGCATTACCTTCTCTAAGATATTGTAGCGTTGAAATGGAAGCAGTCTTGACTTCGAAGGCAACTAATACTGACAGCACGTTTATTACGAACTCAACATACACTCAGCACTGACTGCCTCTCAGGCAGAGTGCTCTGCTATTTATACACAGATAGAATTTACCAGAAATTAGAAGAACAGTTAACATAAGAAACAAGTAGAATTTACAAGTGAATTCTGGAATTACAATTACACCTCCTGCACCGCAGTCCGTAATGCTATCCCCTGCGCCACGCCGGCAGTCGGTGTTCGTGGTCTCTCGCGGCATTGCTTCCTCTCCTGGAAAAACAGTGACCCACTGTTATGATCCCTGCAATATCCTGGATCTTGACCGAGTCATGGGTCCCCTGTATGACAGTTCAAGAGATTCCTTCCCTTCTCCGCGATTATTGACGACGGATGTTCCTGTCGTGGCTTCATCAGGAACATTACCGTCCTTAGTCCTTGAACAAGAAGCAATTGTCATCTACCTGCTCTTCAGGATCGTAGTAAGGCTTCATGCGCAGGACGTGAACAATGTCTCTTTGTTTTTGACGTTTCGACGACGGCTCATAATCCTCAACTTCGTATGTGACGTCTGACAGGCGGCGTATGACACGATACGGACCATAGTATCGTTTCAATAACTTTTCTGACAGTCCAACCTTCTGTACAGGGGTAAAAATCCATACCAGATCTCCTGGGCTGTACACAACAGGTCGGTGCTTGTCGTTATGCCGCTGACGGTCCTTCTTTTGGGCGTCCAGTGTCCGTATGTGAGCCAGCTGTCTTGCTTTTTCAACCCTGGTGATGAGCTGTTTAACATAGTCATCCTGAGTGTCGTCCGGTTGGAACGGGAACAGTGTATCCATTGTCGTCTCAGCTTCACGGCCATAGAGCAGGAAAAACGGTGTGAAGCCTGTGGTGTCTTGTCTTGCGGTATTGTAAGCAAATGTCATGATTGGCAGAATTGTATCCCAATCCTTCTGCTCAACATCGACAGCATGTCGGCTAACGTCTTGTTAAAAAATTCCGTAAGACCATTTGTCTGAGTATAGTATGCAGTTGTCATTCTGTGGACAATATTGCACCATGACATTATCTCTGGTACTATTCTGGACTGGAATACTTTTCCACGATCAGATATCGTGAGACGTGGTGCTCCATGCTTCAAAATAATGTCTTCCACAAGGAATTTTGCGATCTCTGGAGCTTCTGCAGTCGGCACAGGTTTGGTGACAGCGTAGCGCGTGAGGTAGTCAGTGCAGTCTATTATCCAACGGTTACCGGTTGTCGACTTTGGAAACCTCCCTAAAAGATCGATCCCAACTCGGTGGAATGGAGCTGCTGCCGGCGGAATCGGTACAAGATGTCCTGGAGGTAATTCTGGCACATGCTTCCATCGCTGGCACTCTTTACAGTGACTCACATAGTGCTTGACAGATCAGTAGAGACCTTTCCAGTAATACCTGCGTCTGATTCTGTCTAGGGTCTTCACGAATCCCAGATGACCGGATATTGGAGCATCATGGAAATATTTGAGAATAGCTGGCTGGAGATTAGCTGGAACAACAAGTAGCCATTTGGGGCCCAGTGGATCATAGTTGCTCTTATACGAGGTTCCGTTTATAAGTTGGAACTCTCCATTGGTCGTTTCTCCTTTCTCCAAGGCCTCTATCGTTTTTAATAGTGTTGGATCTTCCCTCTGTTCAGCTGTAACTTCATCTAATCCAGTGAGAGCTGAAATTTCATTAATGCTGTTGTGTTCCACTAATGGATTCCTCGAAAGGCAGTCAGCATCCTTGTGTTTGCACCCGTTCTTTAATACCACTGTGACGTCGTACTCTTGGAGTCTTAGTGCCCATCTTGCTAGTCGACCTGATGGATCCTTCAAGCTAGTCAGCCAACACAAAGAATGATGGTCTGTCACGACGGTGAATGGTTTGCCGAAAAAATACGGCCAGAACTTGTTGATAGCCCAGATAACCGCGAGACATTCTTTTTCAGTTGTAGAGTAGTTTATCTCTGACTTTGAGAATACTTTTGATGCGTAGTCTATCACTTTTCCGGCACCTTCCTGAACTTGTACAAGCACTGCACCAATCCCATAACCACTGGCGTCTGTGTGAAGTTCCATTTCTGCATTCTCGTCGTACAAGGCTAGCACTGGTGCAGAAGTTAGAGCCTGCTTAAGTACCCGGAAAGCTCTCTCTTTTGTCTCATCCCAGTAAAATTTGGCGTCTCCCTGCAGAAGTTCTTGTAATGGACGTGCCTTGTTACAAAATCCTTTTATGAAACATCGGTAGTATGAGCACAGCCCAAGAAAACTTTTCACATCACGAATGTGCTGAGGAGTTGGAAATTCTGTGACTGCCCTTACTTTGTCTGGATCAGGGCGGACACCATCTCCGTTGACTAGGTGTCGAAGCAAGTTGTCCATCATGTGTTCGAATGTGGCTGGAGCATTACATAATCCAAATGGCATTACTTTAAATTCATAGAGGCCGTCAGGTGTAATATAAGTCATCTTCTCCCTGTCAGCTTCGTCAACCTCGATTTGCCAGTAACCTGTCTGCATGTCCATAGTTGAGAAGTATGTAGCCTTTCAAGCAGTCTAAGGTGTCCGCAATACGCGGCAATGGGTAGACATCTTTCTTTGTGATTCTGTTCAGCCGCTGATAGTCGACACAGAATCGCCACGTGCCATCCTTCTTCTTTACGAGGACCACCGGAGACGACCAAGGACTCTCCGAAGGTTGAATAATGTCATCTTGCAACATCTTCTCCACTTCCTCCAGAATTATCAGTCTTTCAGCTGGCGACACTCTATACGAACGCTGGCTAATTGGCGGATGATCCCCAGTATTGATACGGTCCTTTATCATGTGCCGTTTCGTCTGACTTTTCCCCTGCTGAGGTGTGAATGCACCCGAAAATTGGTGTAGTATACCTAACACCCGCTGGCGTTGTTCCTTGGTCAGTCCAGGCCCTATTGGCAGTTCCACATTTGTTTCCTCCAGTGTGTTGTCTGTACTAATAGCAGGGCACGGGTGTTCATTGATGACGTTGAGCTCACCGTCCTGGATTGGTTCAGCTGTCCCGATACACATTCCCTTGGGGATAAGTTGTGACTGCTCGTGACAATTTGTGATCCAAATCTCTCCTTGCCCACCGGTAATGCTTATGATAGCCGCTGGTATGTAAATTTCTTTTGTGAGCCTGATAAACTTTTTACTATCAACAAGAACTTCACAGTTTAACCAGTCATCTGTGTTTGTGACTGCAACGCTTCTCATTGTCAACGGCGGTATCGTCACATTCTCAACGACGAATAACTTCCCAGAAACTTCTGTATTACGTGTATCTGGTGGAACAACCTCTTCAATTTGCAGCTCAGATCTTCCACAGTCAATGATAGCTTGGGATGCCTGAAGGAAGTCCCATCCGAGGATGACATTGTGACTACATTCTGTTAACATGACAAATTCAAACGGCTGGGTCCTTTTGTTGATGGTTATTCTTGCAACACAAGTTCCTGCTGGATGGACGTACTTTCCATTCGTGACCTTCAGCACAGTTGCCCGCATATCACAGAACATTGTCTTCTTTAGTGTGCGGCGGTAATTATCTGACAATACAGAAAAAGAAACTCCTGAATCAACAAGTGCCCGGACAGGTTGGCCGTCGATTATGACGTCGATGAGATTTCCCGACATCTTAGCAACTGTCGTCCATGGAAGATTTTCATCTGTGGCGGCCTCACCTCCATAGATGGTCGCCTCGCTTAGTTTTCCTGGGCGTGGCAGCTAGGGGAGCGGCTGGTACCTCTGTACGGCGACGGTGAACGGCTGCGGTGCGTCAGGGAGCGACCTTGTCTAGGGTACGAGGATGGGCTTCTTCCCATAGGTCGACTGAATTCATCAGCAGGTGACTGCCTGGGATAGAACTGCTCCGACGGATGACGTCTTGCAGCAAAATAATCGTTGAATACTCGACTCCTCTCTCTGCAGTAGTGTAAGACATGTCCAGGGCGTCCACAGTGGAAATACAGTGGTGTGTTGACTTCAGTGCTCCAGACATCTGTTCTTCTGTGGGGTGTCATAGTTGCCTGGGGTACTGGTTCTGGCTGCATCGGTCAGTTCGTAGGCTGCCATTTGGCGACTGCAGCGTAAGACATAGCAGGGCAACCCCATTCTTCACGTCGGGTGCGATTGACATGGCAGACAAGAGCTAATGTTTGAAATACCTTGTCCTCAGCTGCGTCGGCTACACAGGGCTCACATCCATGGCCATAATCTGATACTCGCTCGGTCTAATAGTCCCAGCTGCCATGCACTGTTGTAATTCTTCTCTCACGATTTGTCGTATGAGAGAAGCCAAGTCCTGCTGGTCTTCCACAACGGCCATAGGGACTACATTTGGGAATTTGTCATACTTCTTGTGTCCAACCCTCCTTTGTTGCATCTCTTCAATATGCTGGCACCACTTGATGAACTATTCTGTCGTAGCAACGTCTTTTATCAGAAGAGCTTGGTACATATCTTCTGCAATACCCTTCATCAGGTGCGTGATTTTGTCCGACTCAGTCATGTTCGGATTGACTACATTACACAGGGCCAAAACACTATATGTACGACTGTGTCGGCTCACCATGTCGTTGGGCCCGGTTCTTCAGTTGTTCTTCCGCCGAGCGGATTTGTCGCTGGCGGTCTCCAAACGTCTTCTTAAGTTCCTCCTGGAACGTCTCCCAGTCATTCAATTTGTCTTCGTAGTTTTCGAACCATTGCTGGGCTGTTCCGTCCAGGTAGAAATAAACGTTGGCCAAGCACATAGTATGATCCCACCTGTTGTAGTTGGCGACTCGGTCGAACCGTTTTAGCCATTTGTTGGGGTCCTGTCCAACATCTCCAGAGAACACCGACGGGTGTCTGATGTGCAGCTGGCTTATTGCTGGTTTCGTCTCCATCGTTCTTCTGATAATACAGACTTTTGGAAGGAGGATGTACTCGGTGTATCTCTTGTATTCCGGTTCCAGTCCGTGTAAGCGACGGCTTTTACGTTGCCTAATCGGAGCCACGGTGATGCAGCTGTTGCACAGTGTACCCGGCGCCTCCACCAAACAATGTCGCATTGAAATGGAAGCAGGCTTGACTTCGAAGGCAACTAAACACAGCACTTATACTGAAAGCATGTTTATTACGAACTCAACATACACGCAGCATTGACTGCCTCTCAGGCAGAGTGCTCTGCTTTTTATATACAGATAGAATTTACCAGAAATTAGAACAACAGTTAACATAAGAAACAAGTAGAATATACAAGTGAATTCTGGAATTGTAAATTACAAAGAAATAAATTTTTGCCGATGGCCGCGATTGAACCGGCGACCTTCTGCATCACAATCCGTGATGCTATCCCCTGCACCACGCCGGCAGTCGGTGTTCGTGGTCTCTCGCAGCAATTCATAGTTTGAGGTTCCTCTTCCATACCGGAATATTCTCTTTACTGCTTTCCAGTGCTTTTGCTTTGGGTTCTTGCAATATCTGCTCACTGCATTGGTGGCAAATGGAATATCTGGTCTTGATGTTTGAGACAAATATAACAGCCTTCCTTCTGCTTCTAGGTAAGGTACATCCTTGTCACAGTCCACATCTGTCACATTTACACTTGTGCTGCTCCTACTTCCATTGGAGTAGCTATGGGCTTACAATCACTCATGCCAAATTTCTTCTGTTTATGATGACAGATTTATGCTCAGATCTTGTGTATCTTCATCCTGGTTAAATTGAACATCGCTTCTTGCCGGGCTACAGTGGTTATGTTGGTACCAATGGTAATTATGGCTACTCAGATGAGCAATAGGCCTAAATGTTTTTCGTGACAACTGCAATTAAAATGAAAATTACTTTTTCTGAACGGACAGGGGTACATACAAGAACCTGTCGACCATAGAGCAGGTACAGTATTACATTTCCTCTGTAGCTCATGAAAAATATTAACGCAATTCTACACTTCATTGTTCATCTGTTGCCAACATAAGAACTGGAGCCCGGTGAGAAGCGTCGTAAAATTTTACCCTTCATCCTTATTAATCTTCATGCCTAAATATATTTTAACTTCTCCCAAATCATGCATCTTAAACTTGGTTTGCAGTTGCTTCTTAAAACTGCTCATTTGTCTTTCATTTTCTGACAGGATAAAAAGGTCATATTTCCAATGTTATAAGTCCTTCTCCTCTTTTGTAATAAATGCTAGTATCTTCCTTGGATTGCTTCATATTCATATTCATTAAAGTTTCATGTAGACATCCTCTTTGTTTAAGTCCATAAATAATTTTGGCACAACTGTGGACTGGGAGACCACCCATCTGCTTTGACTCATGACGTCATCAAGATGTCAGAAAATCAGTTTACGGGGTATCTTAATACTTCTGTCTTGTAGATACAAATATTCTGTAGTTATTATAGATAACATAATGTACCGTCGATCACAGGTCTTAGCCCAAAATATTAATCTGTTTTGTAAACAAACTATCGTCTTTAACTCAACCAGCCCATAATCACTCACGCCTTCTACAAACACGCACGCACCTCAAAACTACCGCGCTGCGATGACGTCGTGGGTCAAATCTGATGGGCGGTATCCCCGTCTACAGGTGAGCCATACTTTTTCGTAAATGCCATACCTTTTTCTTTTTGATTTTGTTTTCACAGCCTCTCTTGGTGGTATGACATATATCTCTTCCTCTAATTTCCCATTTAAATATGCTGTTTTTACATCCATCTGATGGATTATTAAATTTTGTTTCACTGCCAGAGCCAGTAGACGCGTCAGTGATGCATATTTCACAATTGGGCAAAAAGTTTCTTTATAGTCAACACCTTCTTTTTGGGAATAACTTTTTACTACAAGTCTTGGTTTATATTTTGGGGAGGAGCTCTCGGGATCCTTTTAACTGAACACCCATCTTGCCTGTAATGGTTTCTTATCCCCTGGTGTATTTACCCATTTAGATGTTTCATTCTGAGATAAAGATTCCATTTCTGTTTCTATTGCTTCTTTCCAAAATTCAGAATCTGGTCCACTGATTGCCTCCTCTGCTGTTATTGGCTCATCATTAAAAGATTGGGCTGCATATAACTCATAATCTGGGTACTCTTTCTGTTTTGGTAAGTGAGAAGGAGGTCTTACATTATGTTCTTCCTTTTCATTTTCTAGCTCACACATTATCTCTTGTTGTCCTTGACTTTTTCCTTCCTCTACTTCTTTGTTCAATGTGCTGACATCTAAATTAGGTACAGTTAACTTAGAGTCTACACTATCTGTGGTTGTTTCTATTTTCAAAGAACACATCTCTGCTTGTAACTATCTATTTATTCACTGGATCCATTAATCTGCAGCTCTTTGAATTCTCACAGTATCCCACAAAAATGTATCTTTTTGCTTTTGGATCCCATTTTCCTCTCAGTTGTTTCGGAATTTGTGCCATTGCATCACATCCAAAAACTCTAATATTGCTTAAATCTGGTTTCTCTCCTACCCATATCTCATAAGGAGTTTTGTTCTTTACAGCCTTTGTGGATGATCATTGTTCAGATATAAAGCTGTTGACACTGCTTCAGCCCAGAAGTCCTTTGATAACCTTGCATCAGTTAGCATGTTCCTTGCTTTTTCAACTAAGGTCCTATTTGCCCTCTCAGAAACCCCATTTTGAGGTGGGCTGTACCTAGTAGTAGTCTGATACCCATCATTGCCAGAAGTTTCTCGAATTTCTGGTTAATATAGGCCCTATTCTGTTCCATTATCTTATCTTTCAAATATCTTATTTCCTGTCCACCTTTCAGCCATACTGCGATATTCCTTAATATTGCACACTTGATCCTTAGAACTAAGAAAATAAACACAAATGTAATGAGAATAATCATCAATAAATGTAAGAAAATGAAGACTTCCACCTATGGACTCTCACACTATCGGGCCACATACATCAGTGTGAATTAACTGTAAGAGTTCACTGGTTTTACTTTTACTACTCTTGAAAGGTATCCTTGCCTGTTTCCCTTGTATGTATATCTAACATGGTTCCTTAGACATATTATAATTCTGGGTAATTTCCAAGAATGCTTGCAATCGAAATGTCTCCCCCTGAAACGATATATATCGAACGTGCAATTCTAAATCGATTACGCAGCTATTCACGCGAGTTTTGTTCGTAGTCATGGGAATGTATTTTATTGGTTTCTATCGTCTTGAGTGACGGTGAAGTTTTTGTTTTAATTTATTGTGATTTAAACGACTTCATGTCACACCCATTTAGAGGCTAGGTCTCAAAGTACTTCCCTGAAGATATTCTGCAGCGATTTATTACGCTATGAAGGTCGCAACTATAACTTTCATTTATACAAATAAAATTATTGATCTTTCGTTCTCGCTCATCTCACAAATATATACTGCATGGATACCTAATGCGCATTCCACATTACATTACAATTTATATCAACAGAAACATTCAACAAATTTCTACGAATATGCCACGTAGATACGTACTACCACAGCTTCAAATTTCGTCAGTGAAAGTTAGAGCAATGAGATTTACACTCAATTCGTTAAAAAGCAATTTACCTATTTTCTATAAATATGTCACGATTCAGCTGTAAAAAACATTCACGTCAACGAATCTTTACATTACCACTCATCAAAATAATTAGTACCGTATGAAAACTTTCATATTTTGTCATCTCGCGCATCAGTACCCACAAAATCGATTTAGAGTTGCACGTGCGATATATATCGTTTCAGGCCGAGATATTTCGATTGCAAGCATTCTTGGAAATTACCTAATTCTGTAACCCCATTACCATATTCTTCATTAGACACATACTCTTCCTATTTAAATGTCCAAGTCTTCAGTGTCATAGAAAATGTTCTGCAGAATACGCTAAATGATTAACACCTTTACATTTATTTACAATGGTACCAGTATCTAATTTAAAAGTACCTCTGTCATTACTGGCAGTAGCCATAATTTCACCACATTCATTGATTATTTTTGCTCCATGCAAGTCAAATGTAACTGTTTCCCTTCCTGACAATCTCCCCTACAGAAAGCAGATTGGTTGCATCATCATGTGCTGTGATTTTATCACATTCGCCATTTACACTGACATGTACATCTAGTTTTCCAGCCAGATGACACTGTAGCTTGCTTCCATCCACAGTAGATATTCCCATATTTGTCTTGTCTTTAACATCATAAAGAAGTGATTTATTTTTAACAATATGTACAGAAGCATCAGAGTCTAGAATCCATTCTAATTCATAATTGACAAATCTCTTCAAAAAAATAAACATGAGAGTGCCTTACCTTTATTTTTGGTCCCTCTTTCTGGACTATCTGTACCATACCTTCTCTGCTGCATGTCTGACTTAGGGTTTAATTTTTCTTTACACTGAGATGCAATATGCCCCATCTTCTGACATTGATAACACTTCACCGGTTTCTTCTTTTTATTTTTTGAATAAAGCGCTGAAGCTGTATCCTTCTCGAATGCAAGACTGCTTGAAGCAATTTTTACATCCTGTAGAATTTTCACTTTAACACTGTCGCCTGTGATAGTATGCCTGAGCTTTCAAGTCCCAAAATCATCGGCACTTACCTCTCGGGCAGTCCCGCCAACAATAGGATTGTGATGCATTCATTGGCGATCTCAAATACTACGTTTCTCATTCTGTTCGACGTAGCTAGTATTTTATTCACATATTCATCAACATTTTTACAGTTATCTAACCAAGTTGTTATTAACTCACACAGTAATCCTACTTTTCTCGTAAGACCACTATACACTTCTTAATTCATCCCAAATTTCCTTTGCCATCACTGCTTGTTCTATATGAACGTAATTCACTGGATCAATCGATAGTATGTTTTGATTTTGCTTTTCTCTATCTTTTGTCGAATAATTCTGGTTAATGGATTTCATTGTTCCATCTACCACATCCCATAGATCGTCTAAACGTAAATACACTTCTACTGCGAACTTCTATGTGGCATAATTTTCGCGACCTACAAGTCTTTCAATTTGCGGAATTTGTGCTACACTCAGTTTTCAAGATAACTTTTCTTTTTTGGTGTGTGAAGTATAGTCGTCTTCTACAGGTAGCACTTAAGTAACATTTGTACAGTACTCAGAACTTTTCCGATATTTTTTCACCACTATGATCAATATACTTATTCCGAATGCAATTCTGGGCCCATAACCTGTTAGAATTAGTGCAGTGGAATAAGTAAAATTGATAATTTATTTTGCTTTATTATTACACTGATTGTTTGAGGATAAAATACAAGGAACAACTGAAAAACATGACAAGCAAATAATATATATAAAATTACAAGGAATACAAAAGTCGGAGTGTGTGTTTTATACGCAACACACTTGTTGCCGTCATACACAACATATAATGTTAATAGACCCAACAGTCACAGTAGTGATAACATACTTCACCGGTACCTCTGAATTAGAAACAAGGGGCGCAGTAATTTTATTAATGAAAATAATTTAACTGCTGAAAAGTTTCACCAGTAAATTTCAGCATTGTACAGAACAAATAACCTGTAGGCCTACTGACAATTCAAGATAGCTTCCATATTATTGTCAGTACCGGCTGTTTAATTATGGGAAGCAGTTGTATTGTTATATTGCTAGGAAGTGGGGTAAAAGTCCAGGTAGAGCCTTGTGTGCTGTTACCTTCTAGTGTAAAGAGAACCGAAATGATTGCTGTTTCAAATTAGTGATGTTTTTTGTTTAAATCATTAGGCTGAGTAAATTGATGGGTGAATGTAAGCGCAATACCACTTCAAATGCAATCCATTTGGGTACTGCAAACATAAGCAGTGTGCCAATGCAACCCGATCAATACTTTAGCCACTCATTTTCAAATGTAATTTTCTTATTATATACAACTGCAACAAAGTTTAATGATTGTGTTGTGGGTTCTCACATGTTAATTTCTGTTGTTGAAGATACCTGGAAAATGTTTGACAGTGTTACAGGCCTACATCTAGTGCATTTTTCATGTATTTGTAGACTTTCTTGTCTGCTGTCAGTTTGCACAGCACAGTTTCCACAGACACGCTTTGTACCATATCTACGAAATTACCCCAGTTTCTCCTGGATAATAGACCACACCATACTCTAAATATTTTGGCCACTACTTATGGCATAATTGAAGATTGGAATGCCAACCGTTGGCTTTCACCCACGACATCATTGGCGGCAACCTATGAGATGGAAAAAATGTGGAAAGCGATGCACAAAGAAACTTAATCTGCCAGGTAGCTGTCATTATGAATGATCAATGTTTCAAGTGTTTAGTGTCATTTAATTAAAACACGGTGCTCGGGTAGGTGGATGGGGGAATGTAAATTGATCTGTGTGTATTGTAAAAAGTAACATCACATCCGTAACAGAAGGTAATTGATCAATGTTCAGAGTCGTGCAAGATAATGCGCTAATGTTATTGGTCAAAGCAGATGGGTGGTATCCTGGTCTTTAATTGACCTTTACTGATTGTAAATGGTTCATGTAAAGTTGCTTATTATTTAGTGCTACTGGAAATGTGTGTGCGACTGATTTTGGCCCTACTTTTGAATTTCTTGGCCACACTGACAAACAGTTTTTCCTAATGTAATGTATTGTATGCCGTGCTGTGTTTCATTATACGGACAGTGTATCAATATGTGCTACCATGTTATTGATACTAAGTTTTAAGCAAGTAAAGGAAAAGATAGAATCATTGGTAAAATCTGATATTGGAGTTGAACTGTAAAGACTATACCTATATTGATTTCCCTATCAATAAGACTACTGACTTGTCGCATTTGAAAGTTAGAGGCCAAGCGAATCTGGCAATGCCGTTTACGTTAAACTGGCACACAAATTTTCCGGGAAGGAATGGCAGTGAACTGGAATCGTACTTGTTGGTGTAATTTATTTATTATTATTATTATATTTTTTCTTTTCTTTTTTTTTTTTTTTTGCCAATGGGAGCTTAATTTCTGGGCCTTACTTTTGGGACATTCCCTATCTGACTCCATTTTGTAATACTCCTCTGCTGACACCAACTACCGAACAACTGTGGAACCACTTTCAAATGAGAGAGGAAGGTCGAATTGTTAGCACTACACTGATATTTTGCGCAGACATCCTAAGTCGCCACAAAAAACAATTGGCGGCATCACTTTCAGAACAACCCTTGTAAGTCCACTGACGCCCATTGTGAGGTAGGACTTTTCGAGGTTGTTGCATAGTGGCAGACTCGGCTATCTATAGATAGCATTTTTGCCCCGGAGATACCGTGCGGGATTGTTTGACCGCCTAGTGCACGTCTTTTTAATTGTTGCTAGTTTGGTGACTTGCATGTTGATGGTGATGAAGACAACACACGACACTTATTCTACATCTACATACATACTCCTCAATTCACCATAAGGTGCGTGGTGGTGGCTAACAGTTACATTCGGACCTTTTCAAGGAATTTACCTAGTTTCTGGACACATTCATTAAAAATAGACCTTACTTTGAAACATCTAGAGGGAGAAGCATTAGAGTGGAGGACAGCTCTTGCTCAAGAGTTCAAATACTGCGAGTACTTTAAGAATCAATTTAAAGAAAAATATTGATCACTGACTACTCAGGAAGAACTTAAGGTTGTTATCTGATCTGGTCCTCTATGACGCAATGTATCCAGGATCATTTAAAAAAAGCTAAATTTTTAGATAAGCCAGTGGATGAAGAGTATTTAGCAAATGTATTAGTTCGAAGATTACCCAAGTCAGTCCAGAGTAAGAGATGGTGTAGAGGATGGAAAACAATTGGAGAATTATTAGATGCTGCAGAAGGGGTTGACTCTTTGCAGAAATCCTGGGAAAAGTATAATACTAGTAATCGACAGACAGATTCCAACAGGGATAATCAAACGAAAGAAACGTGTTTATGTGAAGTACATAGTAGGAGCCAATAAGAACGGTAATAGGATGTACAAAATCAAAAAGTATTTTGGGGATCATAAATGTTATCAATCTAAATCGGTACAGAGTTCTAAACAAACTGATGTTGAAACTATACAGAATAATAGCAAAGGTAAACAAACCACATCTAGTGTAGGGGATCCGTACTTAAGAGAGCGATTTAATAGCTGAGGGCCCTAATACAGAATATTTTGTAAGTTTTATACATTCTGAAAGTACACAGGAATGGTTATTAAATAAAAGTAAATGTAATAAGCGTTTGACTTACTTATTAATATTTTAGTAGATAGCGGAGGTGAAATTTCTATTATATCACAAGAATTTTTTGAGAGAATCACGAAATGTCATTCATGTCCAACATTACCTGTCAGTGTAGTAAACATATTAGGTATTACAGGATATAAAAGTCAGTCAATATGAACTGAGACACGAAAACGTGTCCATCTGGGTAGTTTAGTACGTATGATAACCTTGTTACGATTATTAAGACGAAAAATTCCTAGCAGGAAAAATAAAATATAAAAAATAGACGAAGATTACTCACCAGGCGAAGGAGCACAGGTGTGACAGCATCACAAATAAATAAATGAATACACACACACACACACATTCGCAAGCTTTCGCAACCCAGTTGCGTCTTCAGGCAGTAGGGAAGGAGAGGGAAAAGGAAACGATGAGGGTTTTAAGGAAGGGGGTAAGGAGCCATTCCAATCCCGGGAGAGGAAAGACTTACCTTGGGGGAAAAAATGGAGGGTAAACAAATGCACACATGCCCACACATTCACACAGACACAAGTACACCTAGGCAGACATACTTGTCTGCCTAGGTGTACTTGTGTCTGTGTGAATGTGTGGGCATGTGTGCATTTGTTTACCCTCCATTTTTTCCCCCAAGGTAAGTCTTTCCTCTCCCGGGATTGGAATGGCTCCTTACCCCCTTCCTTAAAACCCTCATCGTTTCCTTTTCCCTCTCCTTCCCTACTGCCTGAAGACGCAACTGGATTGCGAAAGCTTGCGAATGTGTGTGTGTGTGTGTGTGTGTGTGTGTGTGTGTGTGTGTGTGTGTGTGTATTCATTTATTTATTTGTGATGCTGTCACACCTGTGCTCCTTCGCCTGGTGAGTAATCTTCGTCTATTTTTTATGATAACCTTGTTAGGTACCTAAGCTAAATATTGATTTATTATTTGGTACAGATTGGCTCAATCGTTACTTTGTAACTTTAGATTTTAAAAACAATAAGGTTACAGGAGGTATCAAAGGTGATTTCTTCTGAAACTTCCTGGCAGATTAAAATTGTGTGCCCGAATTGGGACTCAAACCTGAGACCTTTGCCTTGCGTGGGCAAGCGCTCTACCAACTGAGCTATCCCGACATGACTCACGATGCCGCCTCACAACTTTACTTCTGCCTGTACTCGCCTCCTACTTTCCAAGTTGTGAGGCGGCATCGTGAGTCGTGTAGAGATAGCTCAGTCGGTAGAGCGCTAGCCCGTGAAAGGCAAAGGCCCCAGGTTCGAGTCCCAATTCTGGCACACAATTTTAAGCTGCCAGGAAGTTTCATATCGGCGCACACTCTGCTGCAGAGTGGAAGTTCATTCTGCGATGTTTTCTGTTTACCTTTTGTCACAGATAATAACAGCTCAACAGAACTGAGTTTGGTAAGTTTTTTTCCCTTTAATTTTCTTAAGAACAGATTCTTCACTCTTTCTCTATCCTTTAAATGTGTAACTTTAACTGTAAATTCTTTGTAACGACTATCAGAATTACTTACCCAATATAGTCAAAATAGATATGAGCAATGTGTGTATCTAACAGCTTGAGAGGACATATTTAAAAAGAATGCAGATAGGAGATGGCAAAAACAATTTGACAAAAACAAATCCTGATATGAGAGATTTCTTACTTATATATTTGTGTGTTTAATTGTAGAATAGGTAACATTATATTTGTTTTGTGTCTTCTGATGGATTTCTGTCAGAGGCAGAATAAATCCATTTGTCTCTACCTAGAAGAGGTAAACTTCTAGAAAAGAAGCTGAATGTCATTTATAACGTTTATACAGGGTAATTTGATACTTTTGTAATAATTTCATAAGTAATAACATGGGATTGATTTTCTGGGGAGGTTTTCTTTAGTTTGTAGTGGAATTAGCTACAAACTATGTACACACACACACACACACACACTGCACAAACAAGTGCTGTAAATCAAGCACCATTGGCATTCCATAGTGGGGACTGGAACTTATCTTCGGGGGGTCCTGGAAGTGAAGATAAGTAGTCCGTTCTGTAGTGGGACAACTCACGCCTAGCCTGCCATCTTTTGCCCTCCGGTACCATAGTGAAGTACGGAAGGGACCAGGGGTTTCCTGGGTGGTGGTGGGGGGGGGGGGGGTGTTTTCTATTCTTCTTCACCTCCATTTTCCAACACACTCTTTTCTTACTACTCTGTTACAGGGCACTAGTCTTTCAGTCCCCTATTCACAATGTCAGGTTGTTTTCTCTTTTTGCTGACTTCAAACCCCAGTGTGTACCCAGCGAAGTTTGCCGGAGGATTAACATGCTAATACATACAAACATATTATATTTAAACTTTCCACAAGTTAACACTTACAAACAATAGTACACAATACATACATGCACTCACACAAAACTTACAGTTAGTTGTTTTATTTGTATGTGATCATTTGGTGAGAACCAAAGGAGTGGAGACAGCCCCATATAGGGCTATAAGTGACTGTTCTTAAAGGGGGAACTTAAGATCGATCTATATGTATACAGGGTGTTACAAAAAGGTACGGCCAAACTTTAAGGAAACTTTCCTCGCGCATAAAGAAAGGAACTATGTTATGTGGACATGTGTCCGGAAACGATTACTTTCCATGTTAAAGTTCATTTTATTACTTCTCTTCAAATCACATTAATCGTGAAATGGAAACACACAGCAAAAGAACGTACCAGCGTGACTTCAAACACTTTGTTACAGGAAATGTTCAAAATGTCCTCTGTTAGCGAGGACGCATGCATCCACCTTCCGTCGCACGGAATCCCTGATGCGCTGATGCAGCCCTGGAGAATGGCGTATTGTATCACAGCCGTCCACAATACAAGCACAAAGAGTCTCTACATTTGGTACCGGGGTTGCATAGACAAGAGCTTTCAAATGCCCCCATAAACGAAAGTCAAGAGTGTTGAGATCAGGAGAGCGTGGAGGCCACGGAATTGGTCCGCCTCTACCAAACCATCGGTCAGCGACTCTGTTGTTGAGAAGCATATGAACACGTCGACTGAATTGTGCAGGAGCTCCATCGTGCATGAACCACATGTTGTGTCGTACTTGTAAAGGTACATGTTCTAGCAGCACAGGTAGAGTATCCCATATGAAATCATGATAATGCGCTCCAGTGAGCGTAGGTGGAAGAACATGAGGCCCAATCAAGACATCACAAACAATTCCTGCCCACACGTTCACAGAAAATCTGTCGATGACGTGAATCGAGGAAGTACAGTACATACTAACGAAACAATTGAGTATTTTGATAATTGTCTGCATGGATTATTTCAATTTACATTTAAAGAGAAATACTAAAATGAGCTCTAACATGGAAATTAAGCATTTCCGGACACATGTCCACATAACATATTTTCTTTCTTTGTGTGTGAGGAATGTTTCCTGAAAGTTTGGCTGTACCTATTTGTAACACCCTGTATATTTTAAAGTAGGTAGTTGGTAGTTCCATTAGTTAGGAGTGTTTTCCACACATACTCGTATAGAGTGGGGGAATGAAGGGAGACACACTTTACAGACGAGTGCTCATTTGAACACATATTAGAGGCGAGTGCATATTCCAGGAAGATACCAGTAGGAAGTGAATATCCTGTGTGGCCAAGAAACAAGGAATTATTAGAGGAGGAAGAGAAGGCTCATAGAATGAAGTTGTCCTCAGTAGACAAGAAATGGGGAGACTTGGTGGTTTTTATTGGGAGTAGTAGGCTTATAAAAATAGCTGCTATCTCTTGTAAAGGTACCTATAGTGAGGACCTAACTAATGCCGGTTCCTGTTAAGTGGTCATGCAGCACAAAAGAAAGTTGCTGGCATCTGAGTATGCAGGCAAATGCATGGCTGTATCCTCAAAATTTTTGTTGTTTGCTAGGGGCAATTAAAGATTTAGTGATCTCTTCTTTGAAGTCCTAAACATTGGATTATCCTGAGGATTTGCTTTTCACTGTTCTACTACAAAGTCTCTTTGTGTTAAATTGCTACTTTTTCTCTAGCTTATTTTAATCTGAAAGTAAACATATGAGATATGGCTTTACTTACCTTATGATCCAGGTGAAAAAGAGAGAGAGAGAGAGAGAGAGAGAGAGAGAGAGAGAGAGAGAGAGAGAGAGAGAAAGGGGGGGGGTTACTTACCTCCAGTTGAAGAGTTGTGGTTTTCCTGACAAGGATAGTTTGTCACTATTATAAAGAAAAATCATTTTCTTAATATTATGTGATATCTAGAAGGCTGATCTCAAAGGAAAATAGTTTTAAGACAAATTGATGCATGTTAGTATTAAGTAAAGATTGTGTTATTGACACTTGATAACTCAAATCTTAGTAGGGGAATATGCACATTACAAAATAAACTACATTTTCCTTGTCAATCAACTTGAGTTTATCGAGGTATTAATTTGCACACGAGCAGCCTAGCAATGCAGTACTAGCTACTGTGAGGATCTTTGTTGTAGATATGACAAGCAGTCGGTCAGAGCACAGTGGATGCTAGGACGAAGTGGAGAGAGTTCACGGGATAGACGGCATATAAACTCTGTTTTGTGTATAAACTCCATGTGTATTATCTTTTGTTTCAATTATTGCCATTGTTCTGTTAATGTTGGAAGTTCTGTAGAAGCAGACACACATAATGTACTTGGCTTTGTAATTGTACAGCCAATAAAAAGCAAAGTGTAGAATTTACAAAACTTATGTTTTGTGAGAAATTATTTATTTACTGTTTTCACTCTGGTACTTAATATAATATTGGAGAAGACCTCCGATTGCCCTGGTGGCATAAGAGTTCAAAAAAGTTCGGAGGCACGGCATAACTGGACCTCATTTTATTATTAATTTAAGAGATAAATAAGTGGCTGCAACCAGATTTTACTAGCTGCATGCACAGATCTGGGGTGCGTTTTCCCTGTTTAATACTTTGCAAATTGGTATACAAGGGAAAGGAGAAGTATTTGCAGACACAAGTAGGGCTCTTTACACCTGCGTCATTGTGCAACAACACAACATTCTTGCTAATCTGCATGTCCAGCCTCGTGTTGTGCATTAATTCACTCCTTTGCATTTGAAATTGTCCTCAATTTCAACATTCTAACCAACAATTTTCACAGTGCATTTTCCTTGTCTTTCTCCTCTTGATATCACTACGGTCTTCCTTTTCTCTGTGCTGATTTTCATACCTTGTACATGTATTGGGAAATAATGTTCCAGAAGTTTCTGTAAGCGTCTATATACCGAGTGAACCTCTACCCCGAGTCATTTCATTCTGTGCTCCTGTATGTGTGTGATAAGTACTTAATAAAGCAGTGTTCATTAATAAACTAGCTACATTCTACAATATTGCTATGTTCCAATATTAATAAATGTAAGAAAGTTGTTTTATGTGTATTTTATAGTTGTAAGAGCATACAGTAAAACCTCGTTTTTACACTATTCATGGGACTTCAGTGAAATGGTGTAAAATGCGGGAAAACGTAAAATACAAGAAATATTGTTTTAGATGGTAAAAAATGCTTACTGGATCAGCCTTGCATTTTCGTAGTTTGTGATATATGTACATAATAGGCATCAAAATACTCACCAGGAAGTTTATTATATAATAAAGGGTATCCAAATGTTTCCTATTGTAATTGCCAGGCAGAACTGGTAATTTTATGGGAAGTAGAAATTTTTAACATAATTTCATTCAGTATAATCAAGGACACCACTCACTGGCTATGTAACACATCTTAAAAATTACCTGAACCCTCTGCGATAGATATCGTTTGGATGCCGCTGCTGGGCTATGAAACACATCTTCAAAATTACCACCTTTTACCGGCATTAATTATTTATGTAATAAAACTCCTAAAGTTCTGTTTTTTTATGTTTCACACGACAATATTAAAGAATTTAATCGTGTTCTCGAGTGCAAATATATGCATAAGTATTTTTGTGACATTTGCATAGGATCGGCATCTCACACTATTATCGCTTTTTTGAGGGTGGGATATTATGGTGGTGTCGAATCTAATAATATCCAACTTTAACAGACAATGTTCTTTGTCAGAAATATGTATCACAAAAACAAAGAAACTCTTTATTCTCACGTCAACAAAGCAACTGGTTCTAATTGTTTGAATACATGCCAGCCGCTCTGGCAAAGAAGCTGACCACAAATCGGCATTATTCTCACATCAACAAACCATTCTATTTCAGTGCTCTGGCAAAGAAACTGGTGGAAAGAGGAACTACACTGCCACAAATTGGCATGCCGTAAGTCAAGTAGATGCGTACTGCCAACAACGAAACACGAAATATACGTTTGAATAAATGCAAAGCATCAAGAAACTTGACTGCGAGAAATTTATAAACACTATACTTTAAAGGCGAAAGCCATGCCAGTGTCAATTTATATAGATTACGTCATTTTTTCTTCACAAACATGCTTTCGAAAAGCATAAAATGCAGGCAAAGTGTAAATATTTTAATGCAAAAACGGGCATATTAACTATGTGAACATAGGAAATTTGAGGGGACTGACAAAAAAAATGGTGTAAATGGCAGGAAAACGTAAAAACGAGGAACGTAAAAATGGGGTTTTACTGTACGTAGTAGATAGTTAGAAGGGCAAATCTATTCATGCATTACGTTGCATGTAAATCTAAGCTCTTTTCCGTGGCAAATTTTTGCCCTTAACACTCTTCAGTAGGGGTTATTAACATATGGTTAAGGAAAGATGGCAGTTAGTATTATATATTCTTCCAAACTTCTTATGCTTATCCTGAGTTTGGATTTCAAGCGTCTTGTCCTAAACTCAGGCGAACTTTTATAATTTGTGTTTGTTTCTACTGAGAATATGAATGTTAAACATAATTCTTTGGTCTGTTTCTGTCTCTCTTTTTTTTGTGTGTGTGTTATTGACAGCTGTAGAATTTTGTTACTCAATGAAATGTAATGCAGCTGGTTGAAATTTGCAGGCAGAAAAGCTGAATATAAAATTTGTGGACCCAAAGGCCACAGTTGGACTCTTGACTGATGAGGAGAAAAGAAAAATAAGGGAGACGCAGGAGAAGAACAAACACTTGGTTGGAATTCCAAGACGGTGAGTCACCATGGGGTCAGCCTGTCTGGTGGCCTCTCAGACCTGTACTAAAATACTGGGAATCAGGGAATTTCAAATGTGTCAAGGAAATTGGGGGAAATGCCAAGAAAATTTGAGGAGTGCACTTCAGCTTTTGACACACTGCAATGAAGAAGGCGATGGTTTTTTTTTTTCTCAGATAGTCATGGGGGATGAAACAAAACAACAATAAATAAAATGGAGACATACTTCATACCCCCCCCTCCCAGGGGGCCCACAGCTCTTTTGTGGGTACGTGTGTGGCGCGCATGGGGCCCCGAGCCGAAGCAGCCTTTCTTCCGCCCCAGGCTGCTTCACTTTCCCTCCCGGTTCACGCCTTCGGCCGGAGACGGTTGTCCTTTGCGAATGAAGGTGTTTTCTTGTCCAAGTTTCTCTTTTTCCTTGGTTTCTTCCTTTTCTAACCTTTGGTTCTGTATTTCTCTCCTTGCTGTACTCTCCTAGCCTTCCTCTCCTCCTCATTAGTCTCTGCTTCGGCGTTTGAGACACTTCTTTCTCTTCACTTCCTCTATTCTTCTTCTTTCCTCCCTGTGTGTGTCTAAAAGCCGACCCACACATTATCATGCATAGCAGGTGACGGGGGTAACGCGTAATTCCCTGCCCCGGGTAGACAAGTAGGGCACGTACGTACCCCCCTGGAAGGCCAGGCCCAGGGAGGGGTGATTACCCGAGCTGGTACCTTCCGAACATGCCGATTGGTCCCTCCGTCAGTTCTTGGGAGGTGTGACCTGAGGTGTGAACAATCACCTAAGGCGGGTAAGCCCTCAGATAGGGCCCCCACTAGGAAGGAGTGCGCCATCGGAGACACCGGTAATCACGGGGGACACTTCCGCAATGACTTCCTTCTCTTCTTCTGTGACTTTGACCCAGAAACGAAAGATAGATTTGCCTCAGCAGAAGAAACCTTTGCCTAATCTTCTGAAATTCCTTGTTGTCTCTCGAACTGACGGTAAAGATTTCACTTCAGTAAATCCTTTAATCATTCAGAAAGGTGTTGATGCAATTGCTGGCCCTGTTAAAACCTGTTTGCGCCAGCGCAATGGAACATTGTTGCTGAAAGCGGACAGTGCCTTCCAGGCCCAAAAACTAATACGGACTATGTTGTTACACACGTTTCCTGTCAAGGTAGAAGCACATCGCACACTCAACTCGTCACGGAGGGTAGTTTTCACGAGATCTCTTGACGGGTTGTCTGACGAAGACATACAAATCTATATGTCTGGGCAGGGTGTAACAGCCGTGCAAAGGGTGTTGAGAAAGGTAGATAACCAGCTGACACCAACTCGTACTGAGTTTTTGACGTTTGACAGAGTAGAACTCCCATCAATGGTCAAAGCAGGGTACGAAGTTATCTCCGTCCGCCCTTATATACCGAACCCAACGCGCTGTTTCCAATGCCACAGATACAACCATACCCATCAATCTTGCCCTAATGCAGCAAAATGTGTCACTTGTGGTAGGGACACCCATGAGGGGGATTGCCCATCTCCATCCCCTCACTGCCTTAATTGCAATGGTGACCATGTGGCTTCCTCTCGGTACTGTCCTGTATATAAAAATGAAAAGGTCATTCAGCAAATTCGGGTTACGGAAAAGGTATCAACATCTGCCACTCGAACGTTGTTGGCTAGTCGAAAGCCCACTGTCCTCCCAGCGGGCACATACAGTAAGGTCCTCACCTCCACTCGACCTACTAAGGATTCAAGTACCCAGACCTGTGATTTTACTTTCGCCGACACAGTTGTGCGATCTGCCAGCCCAAAGATTGCCCGTTCCACGTCCCCACTTTCTCCTGCTGCTTCTAAAGTTCAGTCTTCGTCAACCTCTAATAAACCGCCGGCACCTAAACAAGATGCCCGGACTTTGAAAAAGGAACCCGTCCGTGAAGATGTTCTGTGTTCTCAGGCTTCCCAACTGTCTACTGCCTCCTCTCACCGTCACTCTTCCAGAAGAGCCAACAAAAAAAAGAGTTCCTCTCCGTCTCCGCCGAGGCGTGACCCATCCGTCACGCCGCCCAACAGTAGTTGGCCCCGATCATCTTCTGTCTCGCCAGGACGCGCTACTGTTAGCCGGGCAACCGGCATTTTATTGGCGGCGGAAGCTGCCCATCCTGATAAACTCGGGAAGGTGGCAGATGTATCAGTTGAACCTATGGAACATGACTCTAGGCCTCTAGATGGCATCAGTAGTGCTCCCTCGAAGTCCGGTCCTCAGCGGCTGTCGAGGTGACCCCACCTGCTTGTTTCTTTTTATCTTCCTTTCTTCTCTTATTTTTTATCATGGCGCTCCTTCAATGGAATATTCACAGCTTTCGTTCCAATTGGGAGGAATTAAAACTACTCCTTAGATTGCACTGCCCGCTTCTAGTTTGTCTCCAAGAAATTATGTTACGTCCAAGTGATCGTGAGACTTCCCCCACTACACCTCAGTGCGTTTCGACCTGCCACCTGTGGAAGGTACCCCAACCCATGGAAGGGTTCTGATGCTCATTTGGGATGACGTCTATCACCATCCCATTTCATTGCATACCCACCTACAGGCAGTTGCCGTCCGCATCACTCTCTCCACCTTTTCCTTTTTCCCTCTGTAATATCTATTCGCCATTGTCATCTGTCCTTACTAGGGCAGCTGTGCTACACCTTGTTGACCAGCTCCCTTCACCTTTCGTGTCGGTAGGCGACTTCAATGCCCACCACCCCCTATGGGGCTCTCCGGCACCTTGTCCGAGAGGCTCCCTTTTGGTGGACCTTTTCCAACACCTCAATCTTGTCTGCCTCAACACCGATGCACCAACTTTCCTTTCAGACACAACACATACTTATTCCCATATAGACCTCGCGATGTGCACTCCTCAGCTTGCCGGTCGGTTTGAGTGGTATGCACTTTCTGACACACATTCGAGTGACCATTTTCCTTGTGTCATCCACTTCCTGCATCATTCCCCATCTCCTCGTCTCACCAGTTGGAACATTTCTAAAGCCAACTGGGGGCTTTATTCTTCCATGGCAGTTTTTCACAATCAGGACTTTTCCAGCTGTGACAGTCAGGTTGAATACCTCACAGAGGTTATTCTCACAGCTGCCGAACATTCCATACCTTGTACATTCTGTTCTCAATGTCGCGTCCCGGTCCCCTGGTGGACTGCAGCCTGCTGTGAAGCTCATAGAGCCCGGCGCCGTGCTTTACGCACCTTCCGCCGCCACCCAACTTTGGAGAATTGCATAAATTATAAACGACTGCGAGCGCAATGTTGTCGTGTTATAAACGACAGCAAAAAAGGTTGCTAGATTGCTTTTACCAGTTCTTTTAACCACTTTACTCCCTCCTCAGCTGTCTGGGGTGGCCTACGCCGTTTATCCGGCATAAAGGTCCACTCCCCGATTTCTGGCTTGACCGTCGAGAACACCGTCCTTGTGTACCCCGCTGATGTTTCCAACGCATTGGGCCATTTCTTTGCGGAGGCTTCGAGCTCTGCCCTTACCCTTGTAAACAGGTAGAGGAGGCACGGCCACCTTCTTTCCACTCTTTTAATCGTGAAGGTTAAAATGTCTCCTTCACTATGCAGGAGCTAGACCGAGCTCTCGCCCTGTCCCGATCTTCTGCACCTCGGCCCGATTTCATCCATATTGAGATGCTAAAAACCTTTCTCCTGCAGGCAAGTGTTTCCTACTTAGCACCTATAATCGCGTATGGAATGAAGCTCATGTTCCCACAAGTTGGCGTGAAACCATTGTTGTCCCCATCCCCAAACCAGGGAAGGACAAACATCTTCCATCAAGTTATCGCCCTATTTCTCTTACTAGCTGCGTCTGTAAGGTGATGGAATGCATGGTTAACACTCGGTTGGTCTGGCTCCTCGAATCTCGACACCTCCTGACTAATATCCAATGTGGTTTTCGTAGACACCGCTCTGCTGCTGATCACCTCGTCACCTTGACGACCTTCATTATGAATAACTTTCTAAGGAAGCGTCAAACGGTAGCAGTGTTCTTCGACTTAGAGAAGGCTTATGATACCTGTTGGAGGGCGGGCATTCTCCGCACATTGCACACATGGGGCCTTTGTGTCCCCCTCCCTCTCGTTATTCAAGCATTTTTGGTGGATCGCAAGTTCCGGGTAAGGGTGGGCTCTGTTTTGTCAGATACCTTTCGCCAGGAGAATGGCGTGCCACAGGGCTCCGTCTTGAGTGTGGCGCTCTTTGCCATTGCAATCAATCCGATCGTAGATTGCCTTTCAGCCGACGTCTCCGGATCTCTTTTTGTTGACGATTTCGCAATGTATTGTAGCGCCCAGCGGACGTGTCTCTTGGAGCGTTCTCTTCAACGCTGTCTTGACCATCTATATTCCTGGAGCATCGCAAATGGCTTCCGATTCTCCACTGAGAAAACGGTGTGTATAAACTTCTGGAGATACAAGGAATTTCTTCCACCATCTCTACGTCTCGGCCCCGCAGCTCTCCCTTTCGTGGAGACTACGAAATTCTTGGGACTCATGCTGGATCGTAAACTTTGCTGGGCCACACACGTTTCCTACCTGGCTGCCCGTTGTGCCCGATCCCTTAATGTTCTTAGCGTCCTCAGCGGCACGTCATGGGGAGCGGATCGTACCGTCCTGCTTCACCTTTACCAGGCCATTGTTCAGTCGAAGCTCGACAACGGAAGCCTTGTATACTCTTCTGCACGGCCGTCGACTCTCTGCCATCTCACCTCTATCCACCATCGGGGTTTACGTCTTGCGACCGGTGCATTTTATACTAGCCCTGTTGAAAGTCTGTATGCCGAGGCTGCTGTATTACCCTTGACCACTCGGCGTGACATACTTTTGTCTCGGTACGCATGCAGCCTGCGGTCGATGCCCAACCATCCGTCTTACCGATAATTTCTTGGCGACTCACTTGATCGCCAATATCAGTTGTCTGCGATAGCCTTGCTTCCACCTGGAGTTCGGTTTCGCCGCCTGCTTCAGCGGCTCGATTTTACCCTTCCTTCCACCTTTCGGTTGAGCGACAGCCCATTGCCACCGGGGCATCAGGCCCAGGTTCACACTCACCTTGTACTTAGTTTGCTGCCCAAGGAGAGCACCCCGGATTTGGTATATCGCTCGAGGCTTTTCAAACTCTGTTCACAGTTCGATAATGCCATATTTATTTACACTGATGGTTCCAAGAGCACTGCCGGTGTCGGATCTGCCTTCGTCGTCGGGGACAACCGTTTCCAATACAAGCTCCCTGACCGGTGCTCGAATTTCACGGCTCAGCTTTTTGCCCTCCACCAGGCTGTTTTGATACCTGCCACCACCGTCAACCTTTCTATGCCATCTGTTTGGATTCCCTTAGTGCCCTGCAGAGTCTTAAGGACCCTTTCTCGAACCATCCTCTCGTGTATCGGATCCAACGCTCCCTCCAGTTGCTAGCAGATGACAGCTGTCACGTTTCTTTCCTGTGGGTCCCTGGCCACGTGGGTGTGCCCGGGAATGAGACCGCCGACATAGCAGCCAAGGCCGCAGCTCTTTTGCCTCGCATGGCTACCTTTTGCGTTCCATCGGACAATGTATAACGGGCTCACCGCCGCAGTATTGTGTCGTCCTGGCACAGTGCATGGTTCTCACTGTATGACAATAAATTGAGAACCGTAAAACCGATCCCAACCACTTGGAGGACCTCTTCACGCCCCTGGCCCGGTTGCGAATCGGTCACTGCCATTTCAGCCACCGTCATTTGCTAACCGCCGACCCTGCACCGCTGTGCTCCTGCGGTGAATTGCTGACGGTGCGACATGTTTTACTGTCTTGTGTTAATTTTAATCACCTCCGTGTAGCCCTTCACTTTCCGTCTACTCTGGAGGAAATTTTAGCTGATGATACATGAGCAGCTGCTAGAGTTTTGCGTTTTATCAACTTGGCCAATTTATCAAAGGATATTTAACCCTTTTAATTGCTTTTTTTTCTTTCATTTTTAGCCTTCTCTTGATATGCTAACTGGCAGCTACCAATTTTTTGACATCTATTGAATCTCTGTTCTTGTGTGGGCGCTAATGACCTTAGCAGTTGTGTGCGCTAAAACCACAAAAACAAAACACGGTAACTGGTCTCCTTCAGGGACACGGGCTTCGTAAAGTTAGAAGAAATGAAATAAATGTATTTAATTTGGACTCCTGTCTTATTCACAATCCTCTTCCCTTGAGTCAAGTGAACCCCGCCTACTAAGTGGAATATCCTGACAAGAGCCACGGAAAAGTAAATAAAGTACAACAAATAAGAAAGTGGCAGAAAACACTCTTCAATATTGAATTCCAGCCTTAACAATGGAGGGCACCACAAACTTTTAAGTCAAGTCATTTTCAGCAAGGTGTCTGGAAACTTTTGAGCACATAGTGTATCAGAATTTTCGTAGCTAGGGGAGTAGGAAATTAATAAAAAGCTGAATGAACTGAGAGAGGACAGGGATATGGAACGGGGATAGGGGGTGGAAGAGATGGGAGAGGAAGACGGGGGGGGGGGGGGGAGAGAAGGGGGGGGCATTCCAGAGCAGATGGATTGTGGGAGTATGGAATAAGTAAATAACTGGGCAATACTGGGTTTTCAACTAATTTACTCTATTAAACCTGATTTCTATCCCAGTTTACTACTTGTTTGAAACAAAGTAATTTGTGAATCTTCCTGGCTTTTTAAAATTGCGTGCCGGAACTGGGACTCGAACCTGGGACCTTTGCCTTTCTCGGGGAAGCGCTCTACCAGTGAGATATCCCGACATGACTCACGGTGCTGCCCCACAACTTCAATTCTGCCAGTACCTCGCCTCCTACTTTCCAGACTTCACAGACATTCTCCTGTGAAACTTGCGAGACTAGCACTCCTGGAAGAAAGGATACTGTGGAGAGTGAAAGTTTGATTCTGGAAACATCCCTTAGGCTGTGGCTAAGCCATGTCTCCACCATATCCTTTCTTCCAGGAGTGGTAGTCTTGCACATTTCGCAGGAGAACTTCTGTGGAATTTGGTAAGTAGGAGGCGAGGTACTGGCGGAAGTAAAGTTGTGAGGCGGCATCGTGAGTCGTGTCGGGATAGCACAGTCGGTAGAGCTCTTGCCCGCGAAAGGCAAAGGTCCCAAGTTCGAGTTCCGGTTTTGGCACACTATTTTAATCTGCCAGGAAGTTTCACGTCGGCGCACACTCCGATGCAGGATGAAGTTTCATTCTCTAAAGTTATTTGTGTCACTGCACAGGCCTCCGTGGGACGAGACGACGACGGCGGAGGAGCTGCAGACGAGGGAGCGCGAGGCGTTCCTGGAGTGGCGGAGACGGCTGGCGACTCTGCAGGAGGCGGAGGGCCTGGTGCTGACGCCGTACGAGAAGAACCTCGAGTTCTGGCGCCAGCTGTGGCGGGTCGTCGAGAGGAGGTGAGCTGCCGGCGGACCGTTCGCCGACTGCGACTCGAACGATATTCTCACTCTGCTGCGGAGTGTGGCAGAATAAAACTGTGTGCCGGACTGGGATTCTAACCCGGGACCTTTATCTATTCTGGGCTAGTGCTCCACTGACTGCGCTATTTTGGCACACTTCATGGCCCGTCCCCACACGTTTACTTCTGCCAGTACATTGCCTCTTAAGGATGTATTACACGATACACCTGAGGTGTACACCTATGCAGCAATGCCACGAGCGCGATTGTCTGGAGCTACGTACTGCTTCCCATAGACCGGGCCCCTCCAACTCGGGCATTCGGTGCTTGCGCGCCCCGGTGCTTTTCCCCCACCACTCTCTCCTCAGCGTGCAGCAGCACATGTGTGACAGAGACAGCGCTCGCTCTCGCATTTTCTTGGATGTGATGAATAACCATTCTTAATCTTATCAAATAGGACACTATTGATCTATCTTGCAGACGTGTATTGTGAGCACAAAAGTTTTGGATTATATGTGTGTGCCATTTTTATTGCTCAATGGGAAAATTCTTTATGGCTGATAGGAAAGCGCAATGCTTAATACGCTACTCTACCGTAAATATCAACAAAGCATCAACACTACGAAAATAAACATTCCGTTACACACGAACCAGATAGAAGGGAACTGATTACTACAGTAAGAGAGAGAGAGAGAGAGAGAGAGAGAGAGAGAGAGAGAGAGAGAGAAAGGAGTACTTATTACAGATTGTGAGGCCCTTCGAGTCGAAGTACAGTACTATAAATTTTGACAGACTGCTACCACAATTACAATAGTGATGTCAATTCCTTTTTATAAAGGCATAGATCAAGACGAATTTGCGAGGGCTCGTGCCCTTGTCCTAAAATGTGTTGCAATGTTCTGAACAACATTCATTTGTGAACAAATGTATTCAGTTATGAATATTAACAAAACAAAAAGAAGCTCAAGTTCAATGCATCGTCAAAAGTTGTATTTCAAATTGCAACTGCAAAAACGACTGTGACTAATATGAGAAAATGGCTTCAAAGTGATACCAAATATCAACAGTGTTGAAAATTTGTTCAAAATAAGGAGCGCAATAAAACTTCTTTTTATCCGTACCCAAAAATTGGCATCAGTATCGCCGGCCACGGTGGCCGAGGGGACTGAGGCGCTCCACTCACGGTCTGCACGGCCACTACGGTTGGGGGTACGAATCCCCCCTCGGGCATGGATATTTGTGCCGTCCTTATTCTTAGCTAGTTCGTAAGTAGTTGGTAAGCTTAGGGACTGATGACCCCGTAGTCAGGTCCCATAAGTTCTACAAACATTTGAACATTTTTTGGCATCAGTATTATTATTAGTTTCAATAATTCACAAATTCTCGGTTCACTAAGAGCTGCAACAATACATTCCCCTGCTACCTCTGCCACGACAGCGCCGTGACTGCCCCCACCACTGGCACTGCAGCAGAGCACCGGTGCTTTTCTTGGTGCTCGCCAAGCTCCCTAGTTGGAGAGGCCCGACGTAGACCTGTTAACATGATGCACAGCAGATATTCATTGGCGCAAAGCCGCGTGTGCGCAATAGCAGTAACGTGTACGACATGCGATGGCAAGTGAGCGCTTGAAATCATTCGTTCGTACCACACACGAACCGACAGAAAATGATTTTGTGAAACGTCCTCCGAATTATCTCTGTGAGCTTAAGGATCCAGTTTAATGAGAAGTTTTAATTTTTTATTTTTTAAGTAATTGTTTTCCTCTTGTGTAGTTAGCACAAAATTGAGTTACTACTGCTTTGAATTACAGACTCAGCACTTTAGTTTTTGTGTAACTAAGAGTCAAATTTCTTAGGCCATCGGTCCCCAGACTTACATTAATGTATGCTAAGGACAACATGCACACAAATGCCTGGGAAGGACTCAAACTTCCAGCGCAATTAGTGACGTGCAACCTCAGATTGCGCTGTTATATATTATACATTATATGTATATCTAAATTTATATTTCTGCAGCTTTTTCATATGTAGATGATTCATGTTTTGGAGCTGTGATATAAATCTTCAGATTAAAGGACAATGACGAAAAGCCAGATATTTCATTCAACTGTGGCCTGAAAGATGGAAAGCAAGGGAATATATTCACAGCTCATAAAAGAACTGAGTCCCTTAGATCTGCAACATTTTTGTAACTTTCTGAGGAAGGACATGCTCTATTTTGAAGAGCTGCTGTATGTAAACTTGTATCCATATTACTGAGGAACAAACAATTGGCTCTTTGATCTATTTCATTTCTAAAGTATGAAGCAACCAGTTTGAAAACATCTTTTGATAAACACCTAGTAAAAAAGGGTGCTGGAAAACAAATTTTTTTTTTTACATTATGAATGAAATACACAAGATAAATGTGAGATAATCTGCAAATTTATTGGTTTACGAACTGGTTTTTGGTTGTTACTCCATCATCAGGTGAACAATACAAGTTTGCTTCAAAGATCTTAACTTTCTAGATATTTAACTTACAAAGGAGACTAGTGTTTTTGTGGTGTAAATTCCTGACATTGATAAATGTCAGTATCAGGAATTTACACCACAGGAATTTACACCACAACTTGAATTGTATTATTTCCCACAGGTTAGTTATAAACCAAAACACTAGCCTCCTTTGAAAGTTATATATCTAGCAAGTGAAGATCTTTGAAACTTAAACTTGTAATCTTCACCTGATGATGGTGTAACAACCGAAAACCAGTTCGTAAACCAATAAATTTGCAGAATATCTCACAGTTATCTTGTGTATTTCATTCATAATGTATCAAATATTCTGTCAAGAACTGACGGAACAGTCAGTGAATATAATAATGTTTTTGTTTAATTACTGCAGTTATGAAAATCTACTAACTGAAAAAACAAACAATCTTCAAAATCTGTAATACACAAGTCTGAAACCAGTCCTAACCATGAATGTCATACACAAATAACGAGCAGAAAGCTTACTGCTACAACTTCTGCGAATACGTGTCCTAGCAGTGTCTAGTGCGCATGCACCAATTCATGGGAGTTCAGAACTGGTCTCAATTCTGGCATGCAGATACAGTGTCTGCTAATAATCACGGTTTCGTGGTAGTTCCACACGATCTTCTGCTAGATGCCCGTCGTGCTAGACCGATAACTTCTGCGGCAGATTGTCGTGTAATACCCCTTTACCTTCCAAACTACACAGAAGTTCTCCAAATGTTGTAGCAGTAGTGCTCGTGGAAGGAAAGGTACTGTCGGTTTGTAGCTTAGCCACAGCTTAGACAATATTTCCAGAATGATATCGTTACTCTCCAGCAGTGTGTGCTGGTAAATTTAAATTGTCCTGGTCCAGCACATACTTTTAATCTGCCAGGAAGTTTCATATCGGAGCACATTCCACTACAGAGTGAAAGTATTGTAGTCTGTGCCTAAGCCGTGTCTCCGACATATCCTTTCTTCCAAGAATGCTAGTCCTGCAAGCTTTTTAGGGGAACTTCTATGAAGTTTGGAAAGTAGGAGGCCTTGTACTGGTGGAAGTTTAACAGTGAGGTGGGACTGTGAAGCGTGCCTCAGGATAATTAAGTCGTTAGAGTGCTTGCTCACGAAAGGCAAAAGTCCCGTCTTTCAGTCCCAGTCTGGGATACAGTTTCAATCTGCCGCAAAGATTTAAATAAAACCTGTGTATGTATGTGTGTGTGTGTGTGTGAGAGAGAGAGAGAGAGAGAGAGAGAGAGAGAGAGAGAGAGAGAGAGAGAGAGATGCATTCTCTCTTCCTCTGTGGCTCATTGGGTTGTCTCTGTCATTGACCTGTTGCACTGTCTACAAGAGAAGATACAAAACACTACATCAGAATGTGACTGTTGTACAATTATTCACTGAAGTTAAATGTAAACAATTAAAATATCAATCCTCCAGTGGTCACTTGAAATGTGTTGTGGGTACAGTAAACAAAAGTGACTGCTAACAAAAATACATTGTGTTTTAACACTAGAACGCCCAGCTTAGATCTGCCCTCTGCACACCCAATGGATGTCAATTGACCATTACATTTTTTTTATCATGATTTAAAATGCTTTATTTTATAAAAATGTAAAAATACTTCATATTTATTGTCATTAATAAGGGTGGTAATAATAGTAATAATAATAATAATAATAATGTAGGCACATTATTATTTGAAGCTGATAATACTAGAGTAACCCGCGCATATTTTTTCCCGAATTTATCAACGACAGACGGCTGCATGGGTTACTCGGATTTAGATTGGTATTACTCCATCTGCAACAACAAACACACTAGGCAGGTATTACTCCGCTTAAAAAAAACAGATCCCTTTAGGTTGGTATTATACAATATTTTCGATCAAATCTTTTACAAAGAAATATTGTCAAAGATTCGTAATATTTCTTAGACATAAATCTTCATTGTGGTGTTAAAAAGGGGTATTATGGTCATCATATTTTAAGACAGTGGATATTTTTTTTTTAATTGTGCACTGCCTTAGCCACTATCAAGACTGCATATGATTTACTAGACAATGACAGTGACACAATGTATCAGTAATTTCTCTGCAAAGGGTCTCCTCACATCACAAACGGGTGTGGTGTAGTAGCATATCTTTCTGCACTTTCTTTGCCAGTGAGGCTGATGCATACGAATAGTTGCTTTGTTGATGTAAGAATGACTAGTTGTATTTGTTTGTGATACCATCTTCCTGAGTAATAAAGTATGTTATCTACTTAAGTTGGGTATTATTCGGTTCAGTGCCACCATATTACCCACACCAGTATCGGCGCTCCAGGGTTACAGCGATTTCTTGCTATTGGGGTTAAACATTACTTATGGCTCAGCGTTACAGCTATGTTCAAACACACGCATACATCGATTAACAGCAGCGATGTTAGCACTGAGAGTGGTTACATTTTCCATTAAAGCGAACAGAAGACCAGCAAATCTTGTAACCAAATACATGGTGACGTGCTACATTTGATGATATTTCTTTGGTGAAAGTTACATGTACATCAAAGTTCCCTATTACACATCAAGTATGTTTGATGCAGATACATGACATATCATCTTTGACAAAGATATATGACCGTGTAATGCCAGTCGCAGCTCCATTAAAAAAAAAAATTAAACTGTTCAGATTCTATAAGTTTTTATTTCAGTGTGTGTTACTGTGAGTGTTTTCTTATTAATATGTTACGAATGAAATATTTTTCAATTTAAATGAGAACATTTAGGAGGTAAAATAAGAGAATTTTATGGGGTTGTTCAATTTGTACATTGAGCAAGCTATAAAGGAAAGCAAGGAGAAATTTGGAGAAGGAATTAAAGTTCAGGGTGAAGAATTAAAAACATTGCGTTTTGCCGACGATATAGTAATTCTGTCAGATACAGCAAAGGACCTGGAAGAGCAGTTGAACGGAATGGACAGTGTGCTGAAAGGTGCATATAAGATGAACATTAACAAGAGTAAAACTAGGGTAATGGAGTGCAGTGTAAGAAAATCAGGTGATGCTGAAGGAATTATATTAGGTAACGAAACAATAAAGGAGGTAGATGAGTTTTGTTACTTGGGCAGTAAAATAACAAATGATGGTCGCAGTACAGATGATATAAAATGCAGAATGGCAATGGGTAGAAAGACGTTTTTGAAAAAGAGAAATTTGTTAACATCGAATATTTATTTAAGCCTAAGGAAGTCCTTTCTGAAGGCATTTGTATGGAGTGTTGCCTTGTATGGGAGTGAAACATGGACGATAAGCAGTGTGGACAGAAAGAGGATAGAGGCTTTTGAAATGTGGTGCTACAGAAGAATGCTGAAGATTAGGTGGGTGGATCGCGTAACTAATGAGGAGGTACTGAACCGAATTGGAGAGAAAAGGAATTTCTGGCATACCTTGACTAAAAGAAGGGATAGATTGGTAGGACACATTCTTAGACATCAAGGAATTGTGAATCTAGCGTTGAAGGGAAGTGTGTGGGGTAAAAATCGCAGAGGGAGACCAAGAGACGCGTATAGTAAGCAGATTCAAGTGGATGTGGATTGTCGTTCCTATGGGGAGATGAAAAGGCTTGCTCAGGATAGAGTAGGGTGGAGAGCTGCATCAAACCAGTCTCTGGACTGAAGACCACAACAACAACAACAACAACAACGGTACAAGATTTGCACACTGTGGATATAATAACCCCCCACCCCCCCTCTCTCTGTCTCTCTCTCTCTCTCTCTCTCTCTCTCTCTCTCTCTCTCTCTCTGTCTGTCTGTGCAGTGTCAGTTGTTTTGATACTTATGTGTTGTTTTTGAAATTTAACAGACGTGACATCCCAAGATGGCTGTCCTCACGTGCTTATTCAAAGCCAACAGTTGGTATCCTCATCTACACAAATCCACATGTTTTGCTGCTTTTTTGCGTCAAAATTTGGGTGTGTGTGGATTACTCGAGTATATACAGTATACCATACAAAAATAAGTGACACCAGATTATTGATACATAAAATTGCTTACATTTTCAATGTTTCTGTTTTACATGATATAACAATAGGTGATAAATGATTTTTTCATAGGATTGCTCAATTATTCATGAATTATAATTTTTTGTAACAAATAAGCACTGCTTTACTAGGCTACTCATGTGCACATTTTGCTTTTCCGCTCACTTAGACATGAAACACATGCAAATATTTTGCTTATGAAGCAAATTTCTCTAGTTTTGTTTTTGTTGCACAATCCAACTTGGCAAGTTTTCGTTTCGTACCTATAGATGTTCCTTCTTTTCAGTCAGCAGTCAAAATAGATGGAGTCTGGAGTTGTCGATGGCAAGAACGTCTGACTGGTACCATCAAACAAATGCTTAATAGCCACTATAGGCAACAGTGTATGAAACTGATCATTGTTGGCTAACAAAAGTGCCAAATAAACCGGATAAATTACATAGTCGTAAGAAGCAGTCAATTGACTGCCGTTTGGAACCAATGGTAAATGTGTAAAAATTTGCAGTTACAAAGCAAGATTATTAAGGTAACTTAAACATCCTTTAAAACTATTAAAGGTCAGAAAATCACAGGAACATAGTATTTTAAGCACCAAAGATATTCCCTTCTTAAAATGAATAAGGGTCATTCGATCCCCCACCAGACGACTAGGCGACAATAAATAATAGCACGGCGCACATGCAAGTCCTGCGAAATGTCGCTCATACATGTCATATTGTAAAATGTAAACTTTCACGGCCGGAATGGTCAAAATTACTAAATTTCCGGGCTGTTATGCCGTGGTCTAGTGGATTTATTATTAAAACCTAACGTTTCGTCCCCGACTGCGGAGAACATTCTCAAGGGGGATCTTGGCACTTTTGGATGTCCGATTCACACCCTGCTCATTACTGACAGTCAGTAATGAGCCAGGGTGTGAATCGGACATCCAGAAGTGCCAAGATCCCCCTTGAGAATGTTCTCCGCAGTCGGGGACGAAACGTTAGGTTTTAATAATAAATCCACTAGACCATGGCATAACAGCCCGGAAATTGTTAGTAATTTTGCTTATACATGTCGCGTATATGGCCAAAATGCGATATACAATATTTATAGGCGACGTGGTTTTTTGTTATAGATGCTGTATCGTGACATGTCAAATTGGCGTGTCACACATATGTGTCATGATACATGTATCCCAGTGTAAACGTACCTTCACACTTCGTCCAGTACTTCTTTGTTAAATTTTGTGTCCAGTAATTTGATAGAAAAATAGTGACCGTACCAAGGATTGTGTGTCCCGACACAACACGGATGTAGACGTAGAAACGTGTGGTGTCGCAGCGACGTGGTGGTGCAGATCCTGGACGCGCGCAACCCGCTGCTGTACCGCTGCCTGGACCTGGAGCGCTACGTGTCGGAGCAGGCGGGCGGCCGCAAGCTGAACGTGCTGCTGCTGAACAAGGCGGACCTGCTGCAGCCGCGCCAGCGCGCCGCCTGGGGCCGCCACTTCCGCCGCCATGGCGTGCTCGCCGCCTTCTTCTCCGCCACCAGAGGTAGGGCTGCACCACCGATGTGACGGCAACGCGTTTTATAGAGTCCTGAAAGGTGGAAAGAGTACATAGAGCAGCTCTATAAAGGAAATGAACATACGGATGTTGTAGGAAGGGAAGAGGAAGAAGATCAAGATCAAGGAAATTATTCAGACAGTTAAGGGAGAGGAAAACTTAATTGTTATGGGAGACTGGAATTTGGTAGTAGGAAAAGGAAGAGAAGGAAAAATAGTAGGTGAATATGTCCTGGGCAGGAGGAATGATAGAGGAAGTTGCCTGGTAGAATTTTGTACGGAACATGATTTAATCGTAACAAACACGTGGTTTAAGAATCACAAAAGAAGGTTGTATACGTGGAAGAGACCAGGAGACACCGGAAGGTATCAGATAGATTTTATAATGGTAAGACATAGATTCCGGAACCAGGTGGAAAAACTGTAAGACATACCCAGGGGCAGATATAGACTCTGATCATAACTTGTTAGTTATGAACTGTAGGCTGAAACTGAAAAAAACTGCAGAAAGGTAGGAAAATAAGGAGATGGGACTTAGATAAATTAAAGAAAAGTGAAGTTCTGGAGAATTTCAGAGGGAGATTTAGGCAGCAATTGACAGAAACCGGGGGAAATAAAACAGTGGAAGAGGAATGGGTAGCATTGAGAGATGAAATAGTGGAGGCAGCAGAGGACACAATAGATAGAAAGGCAAGACCTACAAAAAATCCTTGGATATCGCAGGAAATACTAAATTTAATTGATGAAAGGAGAAAATATGAAAGTGCAGTAAATGAGAAAGGCAAAATGGAGTACAGACGACTAAAAAATGAGATTGACAGGAAATGCAAAATGGCTAAGCAGGACTGGCTACCAGTTCTCAGCAAAGAAGGGAAAGCTGAAAGGTGGAAAGAGTACATAGAGCAGCTCTACAAAGGAAATGAACTTAGAGACAATGTTGTAGGAAGGGAAGAGGAAGTAGATCAAGATGAAATCAGGCGCAGACAGGTGTGAAAATTACAGAACCATCAGGGTCATGGTTGCAAAATTTTAACATGAATTATCTACAGGAGAATGGAAAAGCTGGTAGAAGCTGATCTCGGGGAAGGTCAGTTTGGATTCAGGAGGAACGTACAAACCCGGGAGGCAATACTCACTTTACGGCTTATCTTAGAAGATAGGTTAGGAAAGGCAAACCTACATTTTTAGCTTTTGTAGATTTGGAGAAAGCATTTGACAATGTTGACTGGAATACACTCTTTCAAATTCTGAAGTCAGCAGGGGTAAAATATCGGGAAAAGAGAGTTATTTACAACTTGTACAAAAGCCAGACCGCAGTTATTAGACTCGAAGGGCATGGAAGGGAAGCATCAGTTGGGAAGGGAGTAAGACAGGGTTGTAGCCTTTCTCCGATGTTATTAAATTTGTACATCGAGCAGGCGGTGAAGGAAAGCAAGGAAAAATTTGGAATAGGGATTAAAGTTCAGGGGGAAGAAATAAAAAAAATTGCGTTTTGCTGATGACATTGTAATTCTGTAAGAGGCAGCAAAGGACCTGGAAGAGCAGTTGAATGGAATGGGCAGTGTGTTGAAGAGAGCATATAAAATGACCATTAACAAGAGCAAAACAAAAATAATGGAATGCAGTCTTAGAAAATCAGACGATGCTGAAGGAATTAGATTAGGTAACGAAACAATGAAGGTGGTAGATGAGTTTCGTTACTTGGGTAGTAAAATAACATGCGATGGTCGCAGTACAGAGGATATAAAATGCAGAATGGCAATGGGAAGAAAAGCATTTTTGAAAAAGAGAAATTTGCTAACATTGAATATTAATTTAAGTGTAAGGAAGTCTTTTCTGAAGGCATTTGTGTGGAGTGTTGCGTTGTATGGGAGTGAAACATGGATGAGTGGACAGGAAGAGAATAGAGGCTTTCGAAATGTGGTGTTACAGAAGAATGCCGAAGATTAGGTGGGTAGATTGCATAACTAATGAAGAGGTACTTAACAGAATTGGCGAGAAAAGGAATTTCTGGCATACCCTGACTAAAAGAAGGGATCGCTCGGTAGGACACATTCTTAGACATTGAGGAATCGTAAATTTAGCATTGGAGGGAAGTGTGTGGGGTAAAAATCGCAGAGGGAAACCAAGAGACACGTATAGTAAGCAGATTGAAGTGGATGTGGTTTGCCGTTCTTATGAGGAGATTAAAAGGCTTGCTCGGGATAGAGTAGGGTGGAGAGCTGCATCAAACCAGTCTCCGGACTGAAGACCATAACAACAGAGTCCTATTCAGAGTCTAAGTCATACCATGCGGCGACAGTTCTGAAATATTTTTCGCATCCTGTAGAAATCGTAGAGGTGGAGTGATAGGGGAAGCGTGGAGGGGAGGACCTACAGCTGACACCCAAACCTCCAGATGTCAGACGGACAGATTGGTACAAAATACTATACTAGGGGCATTTGAAAAGTTTGTGCAGAAATCAAAAAGTACTAACATGTTTGGGGAAAACCATTCTTATTTTTTGACATCGTCTCCTTTTAGACTTATACACTTTGTCCAATGCTGTTCTAATTTGTTGATTCCTTCTGAATAATAGGAATTGTCCGAGCCTGCAAAACAGTTATTAGTTTCTGCAGTTGCCTCATCTTTTGAATGAGTCTTGAGAATAGGGGGGGATGTGAAACGAGTTGAACTTCCTATTTCCAATAATTTTGTGACCACAACTGCTGAGGTGTGTTGGTGTATTGTTGTAACGGAAAAGGACTTTTTGTGGGCCAGTCACCGGCGATTTTCTTGCAGCTCAGTTTTCAAATGGTCGAATAATGTTGAATAACATCCACCTGTAATAGTTTTACCCTGCTCCAAATAGTCAATGAGGATTGCCCCCTTGCGAAAGAAATACACCTATATGGCTGAAACTTGGCATGCTCTCTTTCCAAAGATGCTTCTAACAAAACATGACCTCAATAGGCACCAGTTGTGCAATCTCTCGGACATTGCATGGACTTTTCAAATGCCCCTTGTTTATCGATAGAGTATCAATGAAAACTCAATTATAATTTGTGCTATGTCCTGTCATCCAGGAGAACGTGTATAAATAAGTAATACCCGACTTACATAGTACCGGAACAGCATAACTGTGAAAGCATCTAATGCCGAGCGCCTGTAGGGAAGGTAGTAGAGCATTAGTTTCTTGTACTTTATACCTAGGGTCTGGGGTTAAAGTCCTGCTAACAGCACTCTTCTTTATTCTTCTATGGTACTCTGGCAATTGTTATATACGGCAATGTGTTCCTGAAATCTAATAGTACAGCTGCGACAGGCACATACGAAAGACACATACATACAACACTTTCAGCTATCGGCGATGACCTCCTTCAGAAAACAGAACGCTCACGCAATCACACAGGCATACAACACAGTGTGTTGTGTACACAGTGTAATACTACCGATGACAGTACTGCTAAGGTAGAATTACTAAACACAGCTTCCCGAAATTCGTTCACCAAAGATGACAAAGTGAACACTCCAGTATTCAATTCAAGAACAGCTGCCAGAATGCAGAACTTAGAAGTAGATGTTCCTGGAGTAGTAAAACAACTTAAGTCATTAAACAAAAACAAATCTTCCAGGTCACATTGTATACCAACTAGATTCCTCTGAGTATGCTGAGGCAATAGCTCCATACTTAGCTATAATTGACAAGCGAACACTCAGCGAAAGATCTGTATCCAAAGACTGGAAAGTTGCCCAAGTTACTCCAATATTCAAGAAAGGCAATAGGAGTGATCCCCAAAATTACAGGCCTATCTCATTGACGTCGATTTGCAGTAGGATTTTGGAACATATACTTTGTTCGAATATTATGAACTACCTCGAAGAAGATGACCTATTAACCAATAGTCAACACGGATTCAGAAAGTATCGTTCTTGCGAAACACAGCTTGCCCTTTACTCACATGAAGTGTTAAGTGCCATTGACATGGGATCTCAAATTGATTCCATATTTCTGGATTTCCAGAAGGCTTTTGACACTGCACCCCACAAGCTGCTTCTGATGAAATTGCGTCCTTATGAAATATCTCCCCAATTGTGCGATTGGATTCAAGATTTCCTATCACCAAGGACACAGTTCATTGTAATTGACGGTAAGTCATCGAGTAAAACAGAAGTGATATCTGGTGTTCCACAGAGAAGCGTTATAGGTCCCCTACTCTTCCTTGTATTTATAAATGATTTAGGAGACAATCTGAATAGCTCCCTTAGACTGTTCGCAGATGATGCTGTCAGTCAGTTAGTGAAGTCAACAGAGGACCAAAAGCTACTGGAAAGCGGCTTAGACAAAATTTCTACATGGTGCGAAAATTGGCAATTGACACTAAATAAAGAAAAGTGTGAAGTAATACACATGACCACTAAAAGATATCCGCTGAACTGAACTGAATAAATCAGTCAAACATTAAGGTCGTAAATTCTACCAAATACCCAGGAGTTACAATTACGAACAACTTAGACTGGAGAGAACACACAGAAAATATTGTGGGGAAAGCGAACCAAAGGTTACATTTCATTGGCAGAATGCTTCGAAGATGCACCAGCTCCACCAAAGAGACTGCCTACATCACACTTGTGCGTCCTCTCCTGGAGTACTGTTGCCCCTTGTGGGACCCTCACCAGGTGGGACTGACGGAAGACATTAAGAAGGTTCAGAGGAGGGCAGCTCGTTTTGTTTTATCACGTTACGGGGGGGGGGGGGGGGGAAGCATCACGGAAATGTTGCACGAATTGGGGTGGAAATCATTAAAAGAGGGACGTTATTCATTGCAGTGTGATCTGTTTGCGAAGTTTCAATTGCCGACTTTTACTTCTGAATGTGAAAATATTTTGCTAGCACCCACCTACTTAGGGAGACATGACCATCCTAATAAAATAAGAGAAATCAGATTGAAAACGAAACGATTTAGGTGTTCTTTCTTCCCGTGCGGTATTAGATAAAGAAACAGTAGAGAAAAGTTATGAAAGTGGTTAATGAACACTCTGCCAGGCACTTAAATGTGTTTTGCAGAGTATCTATGTAGATGTGGTCATACAACCATCACCTCCGGCTGCCGCACTTTGCAGTGCCGCAATTCGAAGTGTGGCAGTCGGAGGTGATGGTTGTATGGCTGTGTTGTGTGCCTGTGTGATTGCATGAGTGTTCTGTTTTCTGAAGAAGATCATGGCTGATAGCTTATGTGTTGTACGTGTGTGTCTTTTGTATGTGCCTGTCACAGCTCGTCGCCATGTCTTTGCGGAAAAATCCTTTGAAACTATTCAACTTAAAAAAGAAAAAGAAAGTAGTGGAATTAAAAATTTAATTAACTGCAACTGTCATTTCATAAATAAAATAGTGCTCTTTCTGATGTAATTGATGATAATTTATATCATTAATTTTTTTAATTGTTAGAAATTATAAAAGAAATAATAAACATAAAATGTCTCACAGAGGTAGGATCAAATGCTGATCATCTGTGTGACAGTCGGACACACGGTTCTTGAGCTATTTCACCACACTTTTGTACGGAACTCATTAACTACTATACAACACATGAGTTGCGTTGGAACGTTACAGCCCTTTTCCTCGAATTTTCTGGATTGTGTGCTTTAAAACTTGTAGGAGTGGACACCATTGACAGGTGTGAAGTATCATCCCAAGTTGATTTTCTGTGACCAGGAGGTCTCCTTGTTAGTAGAACCCGGTATTGGATTCTTCCGTATGTCGAAACATGGGCTCTGGAGAGGATAGCCCCATCACACCACGTACATTGCAACGTGGACCCCACATGTAAAAGTCGCCAAGAGCCTGAGAACTGTTGCGGTACATATTGCTTCAGTAGAGAAAAGAACTAATAAGGAGACCATATGTATACTGGAATTTAGAATTTCTTTATATTTATGGTAAGTCAAGTTCAGAACTTAAATACCAATCAGCCAAAGGCTTTTGACACAACTCTAAAAAATGCTTGAGAAAAATAGACTTTGAAGTTTTGCAACTAAGTTTAAGTACCAATCATTAAATTAAGTGAAGCGTCTGTTGGTGTAGCTCAGCCAGTAGTGTTCTGACCTTACAACAGTAGGGTCGGTGGTTCGAATCCTGTTGTGACTGATTTTATTGTTATTCCTCCCTTGTTGTGTTGGAATACTTACACAATTTTAATGTCTAATGGTAATTTTTACTAAAAAGTCAATGTATTTTTCTTTATTTGTAATTTTCTATATTTTATAGGAAGTTGTTAATACCGATGGTTTCAATAAAAAAACATGTTACACTTTATACACTATTGGCTTACCTATTAAACGGCAACAGTAGCCTTCGATTCTTCAGTTTGTGAAGAGCTACAACACTGGGTTTGGAAAGTCATCTCCATAGCTACTAATGGCTTTCCAAGCAACTAACCTGCTCAACCATCATTTTCGATTAATGCTGCAAATTCTACACAGAGCTGATAAATTATTTTTCAAAAGAGATAGGTTGGTTGGCCAGTACTTACCTTTTTGCTGTACCACTGATAGTCACACACAGAAAGAAACAAGAATGAAAATAAAATGGACTTTTGGAACGGGGTTCCTTCTTCAGGTAATAGAGAAGGGAAGAAAAACGGAATGGGAAAGAAAGGGGAAGGTAATTCACGACTTAGTTCTGGAGGATTGTGGAAGTCAGAGATACTGTCTATTAGTATTGAGTCATGCCAAAGAGGAAAGATCAGTCAGAAAGAGGAAAAAGACGTGCGCGCGCGCACACACGCGCGCACACACACACACACACACACACACACACACACACACACACACACAGAGAGAGAGAGAGAGAGAGAGAGAGAGAGAGAGAGAGAGAGAGAGAGAGAGAGAGATTTTTTTGGGGGGGGGGGGGGGTAAGGAAGTGTTAATGGATAGGTGAGTTAGGGATGGAGGATGGGAAGGGGTCAGCGTAGATTTAGGCCAGGAGGGTGGCGGGAGGAGTGAATATGTTGGAGGGCAAGTTCCCATCTCCGTAGCTGTGAGTGATTGGTGTTAGTTGGTAGTATCCGAATGACACATGTGGTGTAACATGTGCCAAGGTCCCTGGAGGGCATGCTCTGCCACAGGATATTGGGTGTCCCCAAAGTGAACAGTCCATCTGTGGGTCATTCTGTGTCAAATCACCTAATTTCGAAACATTTTCTTGCTCGACCATCACGGATTTCTATGAAATTTTAAGCGAACATTAGCACGTGTCCTCTATGAATATTGCTAAATTTTAAGGCTCATCGAAGCAATACTGCCTGAGATATAGTCAGTTGACACCATGTGCGACTTTGCACAGGGTGAGGGTGAATTTTAAAAGATTTTGAGCTGTTATAATTGGGGCAATATTTTGTTGAAAGAAATGATTTTGCCATCTTGTACAACTGTATGCATTCTCTTAGGAATAATAATGAAAATAATTTTACGTGCCATATACGAACAGAAAAATTAAGCCAAATTTGTTAAAAAAATCAGCGCCCAAAAAAACTTCAAAATTTGGCATCCTATATCTAGGAGACTAAGAGCTATGGTGAACATGAAACTTGGCATGTGGTAACCTATTGATACAAGCTTCTCAAACATAAAGTTTCATTAAGTTATCGCTTTCCAATACAAAATTAAATAATTGCAAAGTTGAAGATTTTTAGAAAAAGATAAAAAATGCGGTATTTTTGACCTTATTCTGCAAAAAACTGTGTTCTATAAAACTTTCCAAACTGGACTCAATATAAAGACTATTACTTTATCTACAGACAAAAGTGTATTTCATCATCCAACACGGGCTAACAATGCCAGATAATTTGAATCAAACCTGAATTTGTAAATCACAGTACGAAAAAAAACAAAAAAAAAAAAAAAAAACGTTAACTGCTAAAGTAAATGTGTACTGAACATGAAACACAGTACATAATAGGGTGGCAGGACAGGGATGTGACAAAAAAATTCCAGCCTCCTACTATTTACCAATATTCTACAAAATGTTCATAAACATGATTAATTTTCTTTTCTTTTTTGAGAATGTGAAAATAGGGTATTTTCGACACTTCTTTAAAAATACTAGTTTCTAGCAAAGTTTCAAAACCAGTCTCATATGAAACATCATCATGTTTTAAGGAACCACAGACATATGGGCTTAACTCCAAACAGGGACGAATAATGCTACATAAATTGAAGCAAACTAGGCAGAAATAGCGCTGCGAAAAAAGGTTTTAGGGATTTATATCTCCTTAATGAAAACTATGATAAATGTGAAAATGTGCACACAACTACTTAGCAACATACGGTTTCCCGGTGTAAAACATTATTCACATACTGCTTTCCCGATTTCTACAAAAATCAGTTCAAACTTTCGATTATCGCAAAATTACAAATATGTATCTCATTTATTTTGATTTTTGATAATTTGTTTTCCATAATTTAATTGAACCCTGTTCTGAAAGCTCATTTTATTTTCAACCATCATTTTACATGACAACAAGGTTTTCAACTTGTCTACATAAAGACATACAAAAACTGACACAACACATGGAGTTAGTGACCCCAAGATCTTTTGTATAACTGAATTCAAAAACTAAAAATGTATCTGTCACAGTGGGATTCGAACCATAGACACTCTGGCTGAGTCCCGAATGCTACTGCCTGAGCTACTGCAACGGTTTTAATTATCCATACTTACATGTACTTTGCAAAACTTCAAAGTCGGTTTTCTCGAGAAATTTTTAGAGTTCCATCGAATGGCTTTGGCTGATTGTTATTTATGTTCTGAACTTCACGTACCATAAATATAAATTAATTCTAAAATCCGATACCCGTGTGGTCTCCTTGTAAGATTAAGGTTTAATGCCCATTCATTAATGTGCGTACTGTTGGATATTTTTGTCACAGATGGGAACAGAAATAAGCCGTGGCCTCTGAAAAGATCCACCACAGCATTTGCATGGGGTGATTCAGGGAAATAGTGAAAACCTAATTTGGGGAAGGCTGGAGGCAAGTTTGAACCACAGTCGTCTTGAATGCTAATTTATTGTGTCTGTTTGTCCATCTTTGGTTATTTCCATGGAGATGATGAAAGTGGTCCCTGGAACATGTAACTAGTTGCAGCAATTTCCATCATTACATTCGGTGCCTTCTCGTCAGTACTGGATCCTAACAATCTGTTTACTACAGGGACATGTGTGTGCAGCTTTGTGAAAATGTCAACTTTTGTTTCAGCGAGTGAGGAACTATCTGCAAAAGGAGAAGCTCCGGAGGACGACAGGGATGGGAGCGGTGAGGAAGAAGAGAGCGACGGAGAAAGCGAAGAAGACAGTGAAGGAGACAGCGACGGGGAGTACGCGACTGCGGACGAGGACTCGGGGTCCGACGGCTCGTGGGAGGACGCGTCGGACGGCGAGAGCGGCGCGGCGACGCCGGTATCCTCTGACGGCATAACTGGCACAGGTGAGGATTACTACGTCTCGGCGCAGCTATTGGGGAAACAATTTTATAGTCTAGTTTATATTAATAGCTGCTAGATGTCAGTTATCTACTGTTTTGCTTGGTAACCATTCTTTTTTCCTTTTCTTTTTTTAAATTGCAACTTGTCAGCAGAAATAATTTTGCGTTCTCGAGTTTGTAATGTGCCATTCCGTGATCACAGTGCAAAGACGTTTCAGTTCGAGGTATCAAATTGATTGTCTGAATGGGTGGAACATTCGTATATGGTATCGACAGTTTGCAGATACGGAACGTCTTTGTAAAGGAAAGAGTCCTGGCCGCCCTCGTGATCCTGAAGGAAATGTTGCACAAATTCAAACTGCTTTCCAAAGTAGTCCTTTCAAATCAACTTGTGCCAGTCGGGAGTTACAACTGTGTAAATCAACAATTTGGAGTGTTTCGAGAAGTCGCGTTTGTTCGTTATGAACTCTTAAAAGTTACAGCTGTTACAAGATCTGCGTCCTGAAGACAAATGAGAAAGTCTGACTTTTGTAATGAGATTCTTGATGCTGTTGTTGTTGTTGTTGTTGTTGTTGTTGTCTTCAGTCCGGAGACTGGTTTGATGCAGCTCTCCACAATACCCTATCCTGAGCAAGCCTCTTCATCTCCACATAAGAAAGGCAACCTACATCTGTCTGAATCTGCTTACTGTATCCATCTCTTGGTCTTCCTCTGCGATTTTTACCCCACACACTTCCCTCCAATGCTAAATTCACAATTTCTTGATGTCTAAGAATGTGTCCTACCAATCGATCCCTTGTTTTAGTCAAGGTATGCCAGAAGTTTCTTTTCTCCCCAATTCTGCTCAGTACCTCCTCATTAGTTACGCGATCCACCCACCTAATCTTCAGCATTCTTCTGTAGCACCACATTTTAAAAATCTGTATCTTCTTCCTGTCTGGAGTATTTATTGCCCATGTTTCACTACCGTATAAGGCAACACTCCACACAAATGCATTCAGAAAAGACTTCCTTACACTTCAATTAATATTTGATGTTAATGAATTTCTCTTTTTGAAAAACACTTTCCTTCTCATTGCCATTCTGCATTTTATATCCTCTGTACTGCGACCATAATTTATTTTACTGCCCAAGTAACAAAACTCGTCTACCTCCTTTATCGTTTCATTACCTAATCTAATTCCTTCAGCAGTGCCTGATTTTAAGACTGCATTCCATTGTCCTTGTTTCGCTCTGGTTAATGTTCATCTGATGTACTTCTTTCAACACACTGTCCATTTTGTTCAATTGCTCTTCCAGGTCCTTTGCTGTCTGACAGAATTACAATGTGACTAGCAAAACACAATGTTTTTAATTCTTCATCCTGAACTTTAATCCATTCTCTGGATGGACTCCTGCTTAGGCTTACACACACTCAAGAAGGCTTAAGCCGTCCACACACGGACCATGTGTTTGAATGTGTGTGGTCGACATGCCGAGTCCAACAAGCGTCTGAACACTCGGAGATGGTGCGACTTGTTTAGACAAAGCGTGTACCTCAATGAGCTGCACACGGCATCAGGTTCTGGAGTCACACTGTTTACAAAATCAAAAGTGGGGAATTCTTTCATTACCTCTATTAAATCCTTATTTCCGCACTTGTGCATATGTTAAATATCTTTTGTGATATAGGCCTACGTAATTAACAAGGAAATACCTATGAACATATGACTCTCATAAAAGTTGCTTGTTATGTTAATAAGTGTAGCGAATTATAAATGTTTCATGAGAAACGTAAGGTGCAAACTGTCCTGTTTATAAAACGAATCCAACAAATGCACTCCTCAGAGGATGCGCACTTATGTTTATATAGCATCGAATATTACGCAGTATACCGGGTGATCAAAAAGTCAGTATAAATTTGAAAACTTAATAAATCACTGAATAATGTAGAGAGAGAGGTAAAAATACACACACATGCTTGGAATGACATGGGGTTTTATTAGAACAAAAAAAAAAAAAAAAAAAAAAAAAAAAAAAAAAAAAAAAAAAAAAGAAGTTCAAAAAATGTCTGATAGATAGCACTTCATCTAATCAGAAAAGCAATAATTAGCACAATAAAGTAAGAGAAAGCAAAGATGATGATCTTTACAGGAAATGCTCAGTATGTTCACCAGCATTCCTCAACAATAGCTGTAGTAGAGGAATAATGTTGTGAATAGCACTGTTAGGCATGTTCGGAGTTATGGTGAGGCATTGGCATCGGATGTTGTCTTATAGCATCCCTAGAGGTGTCGGTCGATCACGATGCACTTGCGACTTTAGGTAACCCCAAAGCCAATAATCACACGGACTGAGGTCTGGGGACCTGGGAGGCCAAGCTTGACAAAAGTGGCAGCTGAGCACATGATCATCACCAAACAATGCGTGCAACAGATCTTTCACGCGTCTACCAATATGGGATGGAGCGCCATCCTGCATAAAAATCGTACGTTCCAGCAGGTGTTTATCAGACAGGCTGGGGATTTTGCGATTCTGTAACATATCGGCGTGTCTCTCACCCATCACGGTACCAGTTACAAAACCAGAATCGCGCAGTTCCTTGAAGAAAAACGGCCCAATAACGGTAAATATGGTTCTAATAAAACCCCATGTAATTCCAAGCATGTGTGTCAGTTATTACCTCTATATCTACATTATTCCGTGATTTATTAAGTTTTCAAATTTATACTAACATTTTGATCACCCGGTACTTCTATGAAATTTATAGGAAATATCTTCTGTTTCACAGCTCATGACTTTGGGGCCTACACTACGGCCACTAACGTATCAGGGTATCATCAACGAAGGTATTATACATGTTGTATACCCTATTGGTAGATTGACATGTAATTATAACAAATGATGTAAAGAACAATTAATATTGATAGATGTTCAGTCTGCCTTGCCTTGAAATGGCAGATTACTGTAAAAAGGAGATTTTTTAAACACATAAAAGACGTTTCCAGTCATATATTTCAACAAATAGTACATTTAATGACCTGTTTTTGAGAGATCCTCAGTTTACTCATTTAATTTTACTTGCTTTAAAATGTCATACATTCTTAAGACCTATGTTATACACATAAAACCCAATGAAATAAGACGGCCAATATATGGCGTCTTCATCTCTCTACAGAGAAGAGCTGCCCCCTCCCCGGATAGCCACATGGTGTGACGTCGGTGACGTTCTCCCACCTTATTAGTGATCATTCAGACACATTTTGACAATATTTGGCATTCTTATTACTGCCAGACACGTTGGGAAAGCCTCGTCAACGTGCAGTGCGCGTATTGTGACGTCAGAAACTCGTCACATTGACTACACTCATTCAGGTACACGCTCCGTGTGCCGACGGCTTTATTCCTGGGAGGGGAACTTGCAAAATGTGGGAAAACTATTGATTTGTGGTATAACATAAATTTACTGAAATTTTAACTTCTTGAATAAAAGAATGTCATGGTTGCAAAAATTTTTACTGAATGACACATTTCACCTGGTTAGGGATCTTCAGATATCTGATAAAAAAGAATATTGAACTGGAACTTACAACATTTACATGACAGTATTTAAAAAATTAGTAAAGAAAAATTTAGCTACAAAACAATGCTGAAATCCGTAATAAGGATTGTAATAATGTACAGTACTTATGTTTTACCTACTATGTGATAGAGGGTGTTTAGATTAAAATGCAGCCATAGGATATCTTCCAGAGACAATAATAATGTAATAATCCCTTAATCTGTGGTGACATTGACCATTTAAAAACAAATTGAATGTTTGACTGAATGGCTATTGAAATAATTTATATACTGAGATTTACCTTGTCTAATGTCCCTGTACCATAGAGTAGGTCTCCAACTCATTAATACGACTCGCGTCAGTACCACAGATCAAGGGATTACATTATCATTACCTGTGTAAGATATCATATGGCTGCATTTTAATCTAAACACCCTCTATCACAGAGTAAGCAAAACATTAGTACCACAAATTGCTATAATCCTTATTACTTATTTCAGCATTCTTTTGTAGCTAAAAAGAAATTTACAAATTTAGAAATATTGTCATGTAAATAGTGTGAGTTCTAGATGTGAATCTTCAGGTTTTGGCAGCGCAAAGACTGTTTCATTAAGTTTCGGGTGTGCAGCCGCAAGATTTCTCCTTATATTTCGGCTGTATAACGTTCAGCCATCTTCAGAGTGAGCTGAAAGACTGACGCTCCAGTGCTCGCTTCGGCCCTTTATGCCAACACCGATAGACTGCGGAGTCATAGATTCAACTTGTGCATTATGCACGTCTTTGCTGCCAACCAACGTCTCTGGCACATATGTATCTGTGGCCGCACGCATAGTCGCGCGGTATGCGAGTATGAAGGGCCAAAGCGAGCACGGGAGTGTCAGTCTTTCGGCTCACTCTGAAGATGGCTCAACGTTACACAGTCAAAATAGTAGAAGAAGAATTCTTGCGGCTGCACACCTGAAACTTAATGGAACAATTGTGAGTTCTAGTTCAGTTTTCTTCTTTATCAAATATCTTAAGATGCCCTAAGTGGGCGAAATGTCATTCAATAACAATTCTTGCAACCAAGACATTCTTTTTTTCAAGAATTTGACAAAACACGATTGCTGCACCACATCACGCAAAAATTGAATGGGGAGAAAGCTTAACTTGATTATGTAAGTTTGGACCACAAATCATGTTTCGGTTGGAATCCTAATTTCCTTCATCATCTCCTGGTTTCCTGTGTCTGCAACAACTACTCTCGTTTTGCTCCTGTCAATCCTCATGTACAGAATTATTATCTATGTTGTATGATTCTGACAACTGGGGCCAGCAGTAGCATACTGTCCTTTCCAGTAGCAGTCGGCGGCGACGACGACGCGGGAAAGCTTCTGAGTTGCGAGGAGCTGGTGGCGCTGCTGCAGGCGGTGTACCGCGACCGCGAGACGGTGCTGCCGGGCGTCACGACGGTGGGGCTGGTGGGCTACCCCAACGTCGGGAAGAGCTCCACCATCAACGCACTGCTCGGGCACAAGAAGGTGTCCGTGTCCGCCACGCCCGGCAAGACCAAGCACTTCCAGGTACCCTAGTTTCTGTTCAGTCTTTATGGTGGGTTGGAAATAGTTGTAGTAAAAAGAAAACGAGTACAGTAAAACCCCATTTTTACATTCCCAGATTTTACGTTTTCCTGCCATTTACACAATATTTTGTTGGCTCCGTCAAATTTCCTATACTCACAATGTTAATTTGCCCCCATTTTGTGTTAATATATTTACACTTTTCCCGAATTTTACATTGTGGAAAGCATGTTCATGACGAAAAAAATGACGTTATTTGACGCTGTTATGGCTTTCACCTTAAAGTGAAGTGTTTATAAATGTTGTACAGTCAAGTTTCTTGACACTTCGTGTTTGTTTAAATGTATATTTCGCATTTCATTGTTTACAGTTCATGCCAGTAGTTGGCTCACAACGCAGAGGCTAATTGAACCCTGTCAGCCACTACGCGATTGTCGGCCTAGTTTTGTTTACGCTTTACGCAACTGGTAATTTCCCATGCTTTGCGTAACGTGTTTTGAGAATTTATTCTTATTATGAAATGCAAATATGTATCTAAGTACTTTTTGTGAATTTTTATAAACGGTGAGACTGATAGTTTGCTTATAACGTCAAAAATGCTATTACAGTGTGAGATTCTGACACTGTGCTAATTACACAAAAATACTTCTGCATATATTTGAATCAGTCGGTGGAGAAAGGAACTATGTCACTTTTTTGTACTTTTTGGGAGGACAAAAAACTGTTTTGTTGTTAAACTATTTAACAGATTGCATTGAAATTTTCGACATTTGCTGTACTCTAACCATACATTCTGTGAATGAAAATAATTTTTATATATTCTACAAAGTATCTGCTGAAAAAAAAAAATTTGAAATTAGTAACATAGTTCCTTTCTCCAGTCAACGAAGGAATTATTACTTTTTGAGAGTATAATACATTCAGAGATACACACATCTGGATTAAATCTCAAATTTATTGGTACATTATCTTCAGCCTGAACATGAAAACAACTACTTAATAGAATTAAAAGATCGGAATAGTTCATATCACAGTGAGTTATCACTTGAAGTTAGCCATTTCAAAATCTCTTCAAAAAAAATCTGTGTCTTCTCCACGAATATGTTTCATCAGATTCCGAAAATATCTTCAATTTTTCTTATATTGATTCGCACTTCGTAATTTTCATGAAAATGTCTGCTATAGAAGTCGTAATTCACATTTACTTCTGCATATTTCTTACGAAACATTTCGTGCCAAGTTTTCAGATCCAAGCTTGCATCTAGGTATTTCATTTCCTTCCCAGCATAGTGAGATTCTTTGAATGGGTACTATCAAATTTATTACATTTTCCAGAATTTTTGTTATGCATGGATTTCTTCCACACATGTCCTTTTGACATTTAGAAAGGCAGTATTCAATCATTTACAACACTCGACAATAATCGTGACACCTGATAAAGTTCACACCAAATTACTGTTTTGTTGCGCTTTCTACGCCTGCATGCCCTAGACCAACGCCATCTAGCATGTAGCTGGTGCAGTACAAGCTCACCGACAGTAAAATCTACTGATGGGATGCGATGTGCGGCGGAGAAAGGAACTAAGTCACTGACTTGATTCCTTTCTCCTCAGCACATGAAAAATCGACCTCATGTTATTCCCACAGGAAGACGCCAAACATAGTTCCTTTCATCACAGTAAGGTGTATCTTAGTCTCTTTACTGCAGTTATGTAAAAAACTGGAAATCACCAAAAAGTGACTTAGTTCCTTTCTCCACCGACCGATTCATTTGTGCTTGAGAACACGAATAAATTCTCGAATATCATTGTGTGAAACATTGAAAAATATAAAAAGTACAGAACTTGTCCAGTTTCACTACGTAAATAATGAATACCAATTAATGGCACGCTAACAACGTCGACTATGATGATTGAAGTTACGTCAAAAGTTTCTACTTCCTGTAAAGTTACCAGTTCCAATTCCACTTGGTGCTTAAAATAGTACAAAATTTGGTGCCTATTATTTACATATATCACAAACTACAAAAATGCTAGGGTGATCCAGTAAGCGTATTTTACCGTTTGAAACTTATTTGCTGCATTTTACGTATTCCCGTATTTTACAACATTTTCATTAAGCCCCTTGAAAAGTGTAAAAATGGGGTTGTACTGTAATTTATTTTTATTATTATTTATCAAGATTCGTTTGCAGTAGTCACGATCACTGTAAGCAGGATATTTACACCCCAGGACAACCGGTGTAATGTAGCAGGTCGTAGCTCGTTGCCTCTGAAGTTGTCGTAGTCGTACAACGGCGCTCCCAGTAAAGGCTGGCTGAAATTGCGTGGGACAAAACTAAGCCACTACAAATAACGTAGGTGACACATTGGTGCATTGAAGATTCATATTTGCTAAAATATCTTATGACTATTAATTAAAGATGTAAAAGCCTGTGCTCCTTCGCCTGGTGAGTAATCATCATCTATTTTTTATATATAATTTGTCCTGTACTTTTTTAATGTATAAACAATGCTTTTAAATAAACAAAAAATTTCTGAAGTGTGATACTTTAATTTTTGGTTTGAATTTTCAATGGATATACGATTATACCGATAATTATGTATTAAGGAACGTAATTGTGGATCTTTGTGTACATTTTGGATAACTCGTGGGTTCTTCGTGTATAAAAATGCTTTCTTTCAAATGCACTCATATATTTGGCATTTTTATTTGTAAGCAGTTGAAGATATGTAGAAAAACTGTTAAAGAATTAAACAAAAGAAATCTACAGTAGAACCTCGTTTTTACGCTTTTCAAGGGACTTCAGTAAAATGGTGTAAAATGCAGGAAATAATGTTTTAAATGGTAAAATATGCTTACTGGATGAGCCTTGGATTTTGAAAGTTTGTGATATATATGTACATAATAGGCATCTAAATACTTGCCAGGAAGTTTATTATACAATAAAGGTTATACAAATTTTTACTATTTTAAGCGCCAGGCAGAACTGGTAATTTTATGGGAAGTAGAAATTTTTGACGTAATTTCATTCATTATAATCGAGGATGCCGCAGCCGGGCTATGTAACAGCTTCAAAATTACTGCCTTTTACCGGCATTAATTATTTACGTAATAAAACTCCTAAAGTTCCATTCTTTTTGTATTTTTTTTATGTTTCACACGACAACATTAGAAAATTTATTCGCATTCTCGGGTGCAAACAAAGCATAAGTATTTTTGTGACATTTGCTTAGGATCGTCATCTCTCACTATTATCGCTTTTTTGAGGTTGTGGGTATTATGATAACCAACTTTGACAGATAATGTTCTTTATTAATCAGAAATATGTCTCACAAAAACAATGCAACTCTTTATTCTCACATCAACAAAGCAACTGGTTCTGATTGTTTGAGTACACGCCAGCTGCTCTAGCAAAGAAGCTAGCAGAAAGAGGAACTACATCGCCACAAATCGGTGCGTTGTAAGTTTGTAAGTTAACTAGCCGAGTACTGCCAACAACAAAATGCAAAATATACGTTTGAATAAATGCAAAGTGTCCAGAAACACGACTGTGAATAATTTTTAAGCTCTATACTTTAAGGGAAAGCCATGCTAGCGTCAATTTATATAGATTACGTCATTTTTTTTTCTTCACGATTCTGATTTCGAAAAGTGTAAAATGCTGGAAAAGTATAAATATGTTAATGCAAAAACGAGGGCAAATTAAGATTGTGAACATAGGAAATTTGACGGGATCGACAAAAAATGGTGTAAATGGCAGGAAAACGTAAAAACCGGGAACGTAAAAACGAGGTTTTACTGTATATTGTTAATGGCGGGAGTAGGAGAGGAGCCTGGGGAAAATATGATTATTCCTCGAAAAACCTCAAATTTGAAAAATACTTTCCGCCGGACACCCGCACTGTACCGACGGCGAGTAGAGATCCGCGGACGCGCCGCTGACGCGGAGACGCCGTTGCAGACGCTGTTCCTGACGAAGGAGCTGATGCTGTGCGACTGCCCCGGGCTGGTGATGCCGAGCTTCGCGCTGAGCAAGGCGGAGATGGTGTGCTGGGGCGTGCTGCCCGTGGACCAGATGCGCGACTGCGTGCCGCCGGTGGCGCTCGTCGCCAGCCTGATCCCGCGGCGGGTGCTCGAGCGCACCTACGGCATCCTGCTGCCGCCCCCGCGCGAGGGGGAGGACCCCGACCGGCCTCCGTCCGCCCGCGAGCTGCTCGACGCCCACGGATGTGAGTAGACCTGTCCCCGAACCGTAACGACATCTGTACCGATTACCGACGAGTTTTTCTGATCGTTTTGTGGTTCGAGCACTTCTTGTCGGTGTTTGCTTCCTAATGTAAGGATGGTTGTTTCTGCCTTGAGCAAACATAATTTGTTTTTTGTGCACCCAAACATGTTTCGGATAATTTTCTCCGTTGTCATTGGGATATTTATTTATTGTTGCATCTGTTAATGACATGTAAATAATTTTAACATTATGATACCTGGCAGTTTTGAGGCTAAGCTACTTCTACTAATTATACAGTTATAGAGCACACACACACACACACACACACACACACACACACACACACACACACACCTTAGTCATAATTTGTGTTTCTTGCGGCTGCCCAAGATTTTTAGATCAGTTTTGAATGCCACCTGGTATATCATCTGCAATTAATAATGTATACTGTAACCTACTTCCTTTGTTTTCGGACTGCATTTCCTTAAGATTCTTCCAATGAATCTAAGTCTGGCATCTGCTTTACCAACGATTGATTTTATATGGCCATTCCATTTTAAATCACTCCTAATGCCTAGTCCCAGATAATTTATGGAATTAATTGCTTCCAGTTGCTGTCCTGCTATAGTGTAGCTAAATGATACATTATCTTCCTTTCTGTGCATTCGCAGCACATTACACTTGTCTACATTTAGATTCAATTGCCATTCCCTGCACCATGCAACAATTTGATGCAAATTCTCCTGCATTTCAATAAAATTTTCCATTGTTGCAACCTCTATATACTACAGCATCATCCGCATGAAGCCTCAGTGAACTTCCGATGTTATCCACAGGGTCATTTATATGTATCGTGAACAGCAACGGACCCACGACACTCCCCTGTGGCACACCTGACATAACTCCTACTTCGGAAGACTTCTCTCCATTGAGAATGACCTGCTGCTTTCTGTTATCTAGGAACGTTTGTGGGGAACTGTATCAAACGCCTTGCAGAAGTCAAGAAACACAGCATCTACCTGAGAACCCATGTCTATGGGTGGACGAATAGTGCGAGCTGGGTTTCACACGAACGCCTTTTTCGAAACCCATGCTGATTCCTACAGAGCAGATTACTAGTCCTGAGAACTGTCATTATATTCGAACATAATACATGTTCCAAAATTCTACAGCTGACCGACGTTAGAGATATAGGCCTATAGTTCTGCACATCTGTTCCAGGACCCTTCTTGAAAACGGGGATGACCTGTGCTATTTTCCAATCTTTCGGAACGCTATGCTGATCTAGAGACCTACGATACACCACTGCGAGAAGGGGGACCAGTTCCTTCACGTACTCTGTGTAAAATCGAACTGCTCTTTTGAGCGATTTTAATTGTTTTTCTATCCCTTTGTCAATTATTTTGATATCTGCAATTTTGCAATTGTGTGCGGCAATCTGGAGAAGGAACTAGTGCAGTCTTCCTCAGTGAAACAGCTTTGGAAAAAGTCATTTAGTAATTCAGCCTTTAGAGTGTCATCCTCTGTTTCAGTGCCATTTTCGTCACAGTGTGTCTGGAGATTTTGTTTTGATCCACCTACTGCATTGATATAAGACCAGAATTTCTTAGGATTTTCAGCTAAGTAAGAACATAAAACTTTACTTTCGAACTCATTGAACGCCTTTCGCATAGCCCTCCTCAAGCTACATTTCGCTTCGTTTAATTTTTGTTTGTCGACAAGGATTTGGCTATGTTTATGTTTGCAGTGAAGTTCCCTTTGCTTCCATAGCAGTTTTCTAATTCGGTTGTTGTACCATGGTGGCTGCTTTCCATCTCTTATGATCTTGCTTGGTACATACTCATCTAATGCATATTGTACGATGGCTTTGGACTTTGACCACTGTTGCTCAACACTATCTGTACTTGAGGTAAAATTTCTGTGTTGAGCCTCAAGTATTCTGAAATCCACTTTTTGTCACTTTTTACAAACAGAAAAATCGTCCTACATTTTTTAATATTTCTATTTAAGGCTGAAATTATCGATGCTGTAACCGCTATTTCCTGTTCTGCGTTAACTGTTTCGGATAGTTCAGGTATGTTTGTCAACAGAAGGTCTAATATGTTGTCACCACGAGTCTGTTCTGTGTTTAACTGCTCAAGTTAATTTTCAGATAATGCACTGAAACAATTTCACTGGATTCTTTGTCAGAAACCTATGGGTCTCCCAGTCTATATCAGGTAAATTAAAATCTCCTCCCAAAACTATAACATGATCGGGAAATTTACTCGAAATATTTTCCAAATTTTCCTTCACGTGTTCTGCCACAACAGCTGCTGAGCCAGGAGGCCTATAGAAACATCCAATTACCATGTTCGAGCCTGCTTTAACCTTGACCTTCACCCAAATTATTTCACACTTCGGATCTCCATCTATTTCCTTTGATACTAGTGCACTTTTTATCGCTATAAACACGCCTCTCCCTTCACTGTCCAGCCTGTCTCTGTGGTAAACATTCCAGTCTGAGTTTAGAATCTCATTACTGTTTACACCTGGTTTCAGCCAACTTTTCGTCCCTAGTACTATGTGGGCATTGTGACTGTTTATTAATGAGAGCAGTTCTGGGACCTTTCTATAGACGCTCCTCCAGTTAACTACTACTACATTGATCTTTTCATTCCCTGTTGTGTTCTGCCTACTTCTACCTTGTTGCGACTCAGGAGGTGTCTTGTCGGGCCTAGGGAGGGAATTCTCTAACCTAAAAGAAACCCCATGTGCACTCCACACGTACTCCGCTACCCTTGTAGCCGCTTCCTGCGTGTAGTGCACACCTGACCTATTCAGGGGAACCCTACATTTCTCCACCCGATAGCAGAGGTCGAGAAGTTTGCAACCTAGATCTCAGCAGAATCGTCTGAGCCTCTGGTTTAAACCTTCCACTCGGCTCCAAATCAGAGGACCGCGATCGGTTCTGGGAACGACACTACAAATAGTTAGCTCAGATTCCACCCCGTGAGTGAGGCCTTCTGCCTTCACCAACTCCGCCAACCACCTGTATGAACTGAGGATGACCTCTAATGTATCAGATGTAGATTTCTCTATGGAAGAACTAGAAGAGGCCATAAGCAGTCTGAAAGTAGGAAAAGCTGCGGGACTTGATGACATCAGCAATGAAATAATTAAAAATCTGTCCGAAAATGCCAAAAAGTGGTTACTGAAATTTTTCAATTGCATCTGGAGGACTGCAAAAATTCCCAGAATATGGAGACACGCAAAGTTCATCGCAGTTCTTAAGCCTGGGAAGGACCCAAATGATCCCAAGAGCTATCGACCAATATCGTTGCTGTGTTCGCTCCTGAAACTTTTTGAAAGGTTGATTGAGCAGAATAGGTGATTACACTGACAGCTGCCTAATTGATGAACAGGCAGGTTTTCGCCCAGGGAAATCTTGCACAGCCCAGGCTTCAAAACTGACTCAATTTATTGAAGACGGATTTGAGAGAGGTCTTCCGATAGGAGTAGTGTTCACTGACCTAACTGCAGCTTACGACAGTGTAAATTTGAGAACCCTCATCTCCAAAGTACATCGAATGACCAACAATGACAGGTTGGCGGAAGTTCTTAGGTCACTGCTCTTTAATAGAAGATTCTTCGTTGATTTCCAGCAGAAGAGAAGTAGATGGAGAAATGAGAAGAATGGTTTGCCACAAGGCAGTGTGCTGTCGCCACTGCTGTTTAAGATATATACCAATGACCACAGGGCAATTGCATGCCAAGCAAAAACTTCTAATGAAATTGAAGCAATCCTCACCGAAGACCTCGCAACGCTCACAGAGTACTACAGACGTAATCACCTGAAACCAAACCCAAGTAAGACTCAAGTCTCTCTCTTCCAACTCAACAACCGGGAAGCAGGAAAGGTGCTCGTATCATCTGGAATGATGTACGTTTGAATAATTGTTCTCGTCCTACCTATTTGGGCATCACTCTTGACGGAACCCTGACATATAAGAAACATATTGGAAAAAACAAAAGCTAAGGTACAAACACTTAATGGCATACTGAACAAACTGACATCTGCAAAGTGGGGTCACAACGCAAAAGTACTTCGTTAGACAGCCCTAGCCACATGCTTTTCGGTTGCTGAATATGGATGCCCAGTTTGGGAAAGATCTCACCACACTAAAAAACTAGATGTGGTCCTAAACAACACCTGCAGGAAAATAACTGGCTGCCTGAAACCTACTAGAGTGGACTACTTATATTCCTTATCGGGTATTGCTCCACCAAATATTATAAGGTCTTTCGTGAGCTCGATAGAAAGGAATAAAAAAAAAAAAAAAAAGACCATCTTCACCTGCTGTACAGAAACCAGCCTGTGCCCAAAAGGCTACAATCTAGACGAAGCTTCAAGTACTCAGTGGAACCAACCGTAGCTTCCATAAAATCACTGTGGCAAGAACAATACACTGAAGCTCTTATCACAGAGGAAGGGCTAACACCTAGACTGGCAACACTGGAAAACGCTGAACAGACTTCGTGTGGGTGTAGGGCGGTCAAAACAACTTACGAAAAGGTGGGGCTACACAGACAGTAGCGAGTGTGAGTGTGGTGCAATACAGATGATTGAATACCTTCTAAAATGCCCTTTAGTGGATGCATCTAGAAAGTGCACTCAAGAGGACCTCCCAAAATACACTGGGACAGCCGCAGCTTACACTGATTTCTGGACGAGCAAAATATGATTCAATTGTACTATATGCTGTATTTGTCTATCTCTGTTTTTATAGCTTTATATCTGTACTTTATATTTTATCTCTGTATTTGACTACTGGTTTTTGTAAAAGCAACCATATGATTTACCAACTGAATGCCTGCACTGTGAAGTGTTCTATGTGGGAATGACCAGCAACAAACTGTCCATTCGCATGAACGGTCAAAGGCAGACTGTGTTTGTTGGTAATGAGGATCACCCTGTGGCTAAACATTCCTTGGTGCACAGCCAGCACATCTTGACACAATGTTACACCATCCAGGTTATGTGGATACTTTCCACTGACACCAGTCTTTCAGTACTCCGGAGATGGGAACTTGCCCTTCAACATATTATCTCTTCCCGTTGCCCACCTGGTCTCAACCTTCGTTAGTTTCAAATTCCTGCCCACCATTCAACATCTTTGCCTCAGTTCTCTGGACAGAGCCTCTGCCTCAACTGGCATCTCTGTCTAACTTCTTAACTTCTTTGCTTTATACAGTATGTCTGCCTAGGTGTGTTTGTGTCTGTGTAAATGTGTGTGTGTGTGTGTGTGTGTGTGTGTGTGTGTGTGTGTGTTTGTTTGTTTGTTTACCTTCCTTTTCTTCTCCCAAGGTAAGTCTTTCCTGTCCCGGGATTGGAATGGCTCCTTACCCCCTCCCTTAAAACCCTCATCATTTCCTTTTCCCTCTCCTTCCCTTCTGCCTGAAGAAGCAACTGGGTTGCGGAAGCTTGTGTTTGTGTCTGTCTGTGTGTGTGTGTGTGTGTGTGTGTGTGTTTTATTTATTTGTGCTACTATCACTACCTGTGCTCCTTTCCCCGGTGATTAATCTTGATTTATTACTTTGTAGTTTAAATTACGTGCTGTTTTGTTTTTAGTTACATTTGTGATGTAGTTCGTACACGAATAAATAAATAAATAAATATACGTAAAAAATAGATGAAGAACACTTACCAGGCGAAGGGGCACAGGCAGTAATAGTAACAAATAAACACACAGACACACACACACTCAAAAATGCTAGCTTCATCTATTTTTTACGTATATTTTTTTCCTGTTAGGAATTTTTCCTCTATAATATAAATAAATAAATAAATTGATAACCTCTAACCCAACCGGCAGAAGTCATTGGTGCCGACATGAGCGACAATTTGCAGTCGGGTGCACCCAGTGCTCTCTATCGCCACCGGAAGGGCCTCCTCCACATCTCGCACGAGACTCCCCCGGCAAGCAAACAGAGTGCACATTGACCTCCTTCCCCGACCTTTCCTCTATTTCTCCAAGTGGCTCCATCACGCGCCTAACATTGGAAGTCCCAATGACTAATAAACCTCTCCTCCTGTGTGCCTGCTCGTACCCTACTGAAGGAGCGGCCACACGTCCACTCACAGGCAGAGCGGGCGACGCAGCACGGCCAGCTTCCACATCGATCTTTCGCCCCGAGCGGTGCGAACGTCGTCGAACGCGCCACACCACTCGAGAAGAGGGCAGCTCGACCGTATACGGCACGAGCGAAGATGTCCCGACAGCAGGGACTGTGGGTGAAGCGTGTAACACCTGCGGTGTCCCACGCGACACACCGGACCCCCTCTGCCGCAACACTCCGAGGCAGCTGCCTGAAGACGGCTGACCGCGGCCGACAGCACGCTCAGCTGCTCGCAAACAGCGGCCGGCTCCTCCTGTATCAGTAGGCAGCAGTCACACATCCTAACCGTCCTAATAAATCAACAATTACCTGTAGAGAGTTAAGTATCAACTTGTTAGTAACGTGAGTTTACAAAAATGTACACTGCTTGGCCCAGAAATAAGTGAGAATAGTTCTCTTCTACTAAGCTGTAACTCTGCCGGTGTTGCCGACTGTGCGACTGACGTGCTCATCGCTACCTACCAAATTCGCGGGAATAAACCTCTTAAAACAGAAGTACTAACGAAAATGAAGAACTAGACTTGCAAATTAAATTAAGATACTCAGCACTGTTTACGATGTGACACTGGCAACAGCAGGCACTATCCGCAAGATGGGTTCTGCGATTGCTCACTACTGACAAAAAATGGAATCGTGTTAAGTGTTGCAAGGAAGGTTTGCAGCTGTTCAAGTAGAATCTGCAGACTTTAAGCGTCACTTCGTTACTGTGTATGAAACGTGGATACATTACTATATTCCTGAGACCAAAGAACAATCTAATCAATGGGTTACCAAGGGAGAATCTGCACCAAAAAAGGTGAAATTTAACTTTGAGCAATGAGGGGGCTGGGAGAAAGTTATTTTGCATGGATCTTCCGTTTTTTGGGTTGTGTATTGAATCTTAAAAGTAGACCTCAGAGTTTTATGCAGTGAAAAGTATGATTATATGCATGCATCTATACATTAAAAATCTGGTAAATTTTGTCTAAACACTTTAAAATATGCAAAATAAACAAAATTCAATATTTCAACTTTCTCACATCTTTTAATCCTCCTAAAGTAATCAAACTGTACATTTATTCTTAAACCATTAATTCACAAAGTTTATATTTATTACTGCCTGTTTGTCTCTTTCTCTCAGTCTATTATAGCATTAGTAACTTTTATTGAAATAAAAAATTAAATATTTTTTCCAACTTTTCTGGAAAAATTTCTTTCTTTCTGTGACACAAAATGCTTTTATACAGAGAAACATGCTCTCCTTTATTTGAAGTCTCAGGACAGTAATGAAAAGAGGCTGTGTCACTTACAGAATAACCATTAATATCCATGAAGTAAATTAGCTTTATTGCTCTTCTCGTTCAGCATTGGGTGGTATGGTCTCCTGCTGCTTACTCTTCAGAAATAACAAAGAACAGCAGACTAGTTACTGGTTTATAGGTAGCTGACAATGGAACTTTTGATTTTTGGATATTTCACTGCTCAGTGTGTAACATAACACAAACTGCATTTAATTTTGTAACGCAATGGCCGACCAAACTTTAAAGGTTTGCCCACAATTGTCGATTGCTGTTTAGTTTTTGTTAAGCTGCCGAGTGGCATATTTTTTATACTACAGGAACCATTCATTTCTAATCGGTGATTGCTAAATTCGCCTCATTTTTAGGCCGGCTCTTAATTGTAAACATGGTAGAGTTGTAGCCCTACACAAACAGAACAATATCTTAGTTTTTCCATTATCTCTCAAACTGATCTTTTACCACAAATTCATTTGTAGCTGCTTGTATACATAGTGTTACATATGCTAGTAGCTTGTCCTAGAAATATAAATTGCAGAGTGCTACTGAATCATTTAGACAGTTAGCTGCAATCCTCCTTTGCCAAGTAAAAGTAGTCAATCATATATGTACTACTGTTGTGTTATGAGTTACTTTCTCAAAAGGTGAGAGGCATAATAGTGACATTTACTACATTGGCTTCATCATGGAAGCATTATAGAGCTGACCAGCTATGAACTCTTCTGGTTGCTAATAGTGCATAACAATTTTGAGGATTTTTTTCCTCAATATATTCGCCCTCTACATTAATTATGGTAGTTTTGATTGCTTCAAATAAAAAGTCAGCCGTAAAGTCATTTAACTATTGTGGTGAAATACTTGTATTTTGAAAATCATTGCTGCAAAAGTAAAATATATGCATACATATGCAAAAGTTAGTTATAGATATGCAATAACCCCTTAAATATGCATTTGTATGCACTGTTGTTGTTGTGGTCTTCAGTCCGCAGACTGGTTTGATTCAGCTCTCCACGCTACCCTGCCCCGTGCAATCCTTCTCATCTGAGAATACATATGGCAACCTACATCCTTTTGAATCTACTTACTGTATTCGTCCCTCGGTCTCCCTCTAAGATTTTTACCCCACACACTTCCTTCTAATGCTAAGTTGATAATTCCTTGATGTCTGAATGTGTCCCACCAACCTATCCCTTAGTCAGAATATTCCAGAAACTCATTTTCTTCCCAATTCTGTTGAGCACCTCATTAGTTACATGTCTACCCATCTAATCTTATATGCACTATCATGTAAATTTACAAAAATCCAAGCTGTGTGTACCAGAATTAAAATTAATTATGTGTACAACAGTGACATTGCTCCATCATATTTTACTTATTTGATGCCTTTTGTTGTTAGAAACAGGAAATATTGTAATGTAAATGAGTCTGAGTCTATTTATGTATGGTTTGAGGGTCATATTGTTTGTATAAAACTGTTCGTGACATAACTCATTATTATTGCAGTTGAAATAAATAATCCTTCCTCTTAACACTTACCTCAACAAAAAAGAGAGAGAAGAAAGAAAGAAATATATATAGAAAACGGATGACTTACCCAAAGGACTGGCTCGTCGACAGACACAAATAAAATCACACACATACAAGCTTTTGCAACCGTTGGTCGCTTCTTCAGGAAAAGAGGAAGAAAGGAGAGGAGAAAGGGAGGATATGGATTTTAAGGAAGTGGAAAAGGAGTCATTCCAATCCCAGGAGTGGTAGGACTTACCTTAGGGGACAAAAAGGAAGGTAAACAAATACACACACACACACACATCCAAATGCAAACACACCTAGACAGACATTTGTAAAAAGCAAAGAAGTTGGACAGAGATACCACTTGAGGCAGAGGCTCTGTCCACAGAACTGAGGCAAAGATGCTAAAGATGGTGGTCGGGAATTTGTATTTAGCGGAGGTTGAGACCAGGTGGGCAACAGGAGGAGAGAGAATAAGCTGAAGGGCAAGTTCCCATCTCCGGAGTTCTGAAAGGTTGGTGTCAGTGGGAAGTATCCAGATAACCCGGACGGTGTAACACTGCGCCAAGATGTGCTGGCCGTGCACCAAGGCATGTTTAGCCACAGGGTGATCCTCATTACCAACAAACACTGTCTGCCTGTGACCGTTCATGCGAATGGACAGTTTGTTGCTGGTCATTCCCACATAGAACGCTTCACAGTGCAGGCATGTCAGTTGGTAAATCACGTGGGCGCTATCGCAAGTGGCTCTGCCTTTGATCGTGTACACCTTCCGGGATACTGGTCTGGAGTAAGTGGTGGTGGAAGGGTGCATAGGGCAGGTTTTACAACGGGGGCGGTTGCATGGGTAGGAGCCAGAGGGTAGGAAATGTGATTTGGGGAGTTCATAGGGATGGACTAGGAGGTTACGAAGGTTATGTGGGCGGCGGAAAGACACTCTTGGTGGTGTCATTAGGATGGATCTCATATATATATTGAAATTTAGACCTGGGGGATTCTGGGAGCGAAGGATATATTGTACGGAGAATTCCTACCTGCACAATTGTGTGAGATGGTTTAACTTACCAGGCAAAAAAGCCCATGTTAGTTGATACATACACAAGTGCTAACTAAGCTTTCGCAACCGTTAGTTGGGTTATAAGGGGTGTGCCTCCTCTGTTTCTGATGAAGCATCTAAAGGTTGCAAAAGCTTAGCATTAGTCTGTGTTTTTATTTGTGTGGCTATCAACAAACCTGTGCTTTTTTGCCTGGTAAGTTAAAAAATCTCTCTTTTTTTATACATGTGTTTCCTGCCAGGAATGTTTCCCTCTATAATATATATATACCAAGCGAAAAGGCACCAGTTCGTTGACACACACACACACACACACACACACACACACACACACACCACCTTGGTGTGTTTCCCTGTAGTAGCTGAGAAATGCTTCTTGGTGCTGTAGTTCTCATAGGCAACCTGGGATGCTCTTTTTAAGGCAGCTCTGGTCATCTCTGTGAGCCGTGGCACACTATTTTAGTCTGTAGAGTGGCAGACGGCACTCGTTTAGACGTGTAGGTGTGCAGCGTGGCGGCCGCTGTTGCAGACTGCCGCGGCTTCATGACGCAGAACGGGCAGCCCGACAACCCGCGCTCGGCGCGCTACATCCTGAAGGACTTCATCTCGGGGAAGCTGCTGTACTGCTGCGCGCCGCCGGGCGAGGACCAGGCGGAGTACCACACGTGGCCGCAAGGGGGCGGCCGGCAGCGCGCCCGCCAGCACACGCCGCTCGGCCGCAGGCTGCTCAAGGTGTGTGTGCTTCACCAAACACTGTACTTGCAGGCAAATGAGATGCACCCCAAAAGCCTTTTTTTAATTTTTTTTTATAGGAAGAATAAATCACACACCTAATACTGTACTATTAAACACACAATTTGTAGTTTCTATGTCTGCAACAAGTACCTTAAAATTCAGATGATCGGTGAGTGAGTGATGAAATACAGGATTTCCAACTGGCAATGTTTCATAAACAGTAAAAAAGGTAAAGCAGTCAACAATCCGAAGATTGGTTTGAACACCACAGTGCTTTACTAGGCATGGTCCTGTTTGGAGGTGGTATGCCGTTGCCTTCCTCCGACCTTCGAACTGACTTAACCAGCCAGTTATAGGGAGACCTACAGTTTAACGTGGGTTCCGAACCACGGTGCTACTCGGTACTTTTTCACATGAGTGACAGATAAAAATCCTAGGACCTGGCGGGGATCAAACCCGGGACCTTTGGACTTGTAGTCTAGCACTCTACCACTGTGCAACTGAGCCGCACCTCATAAACAGTATTAATTAGGAATACAGCTACTAATAGAAGGTCCTGTTTGTCATTAATAAAAAAAACTCAGGCTTCTTGCTTTATCCATGGGTTTGGGTTGAAAATGAAATCACTGGTTTGAGAAGAGAATGGTATGGCTGTGTGACTGACTTGGTAGGGGTACTGCCAAGCCCCCAGATAAAAAAAAACGTAAATGTATGCTTGCGCAAAACAGTTAAATTCTGAAAGTTATTACCTAATTCTTACTAAGTGTGTTGTAAGAAAGAGTTTTTGATATATCTCTTCTTTAATGTATGATATAAAAAAAATTATAAAAAATAGACGAAGATTACTCACCAGGCGAAGGAGCACAGGTGTGACAGCATCACAAATAAATAAATGAATACACACACACACACAATCGCAAGCTTTCGCAACCCAGTTGCGTCTTCAGGCAGTAGGGAAGGAGAAGGAAAAGGAAATGATGAGGGTTTTAAGGAAGGGGGTAAGGAGCCATTCCAATACTACAGTATGTCTGCCTAGGTGTACTTGTGTCTGTGTGAATGTGTGGGCATGTGTGCATTTGTTTACCCTCCATTTTTTCCCCCAAGGTAAGTCTTTCCTCTCCCAGGATTGGAATGGCTCCTTACCCCCTTCCTTAAAACCCTCATTATTTCCTTTTCCCTCTCCTTCCCTACTGCCTGAAGACGCAACTGGGTTGCGAAAGCTTGCGATTGTGTGTGTGTGTGTGTGTGTGTGTGTGTGTGTGTGTGTGTATTCATTTATTTATTTGTGATGCTGTCACACCTGTGCTCCTTCGCCTGGTGAGTAATCTTCGTCTATTTTTTATAATATTTTTTTTATATTTTATTTTTCCTGCTAGGAATTCTTCGTCTTAATATTCGTATATATATATATACACACAAAAAACTAGATGAAGATTACACACCAGGCGAATGAGCACAGGTGGTGATAGTAGCACAAATAAAGCACACACACACACACACACACACACACACACACACAAATGCAAGCTTTCTCAACCCAGGCAGAAGGGAAGGAGAGGGAAAGGAAATGATGAGGGTTTTAAGGGAGGGGGTAAGGAGCCATTCCAATCCTGGGAGAGGAAAGACTTACCTTGGGGGAAGAAACGGAAGGTAAACACACACACACACACACACACACACACACACACACACATTTACACAGACGCAAACACACCTAGCTGCCTTTACAGTCAAATTACGGATACGTTGAAACTTCCTGGCAGATAAGAATTGTGTGCCGGAACCGGGCCTCAAACCTGGGACCTTTGCCTTTCGCGGGCAAGCGCTCTATCACTGAGCTATCCCGACACGACTCACGATGCCGCCTCGCAACTTCACTTCCGCCAATACCTCGCCTCCTACTTTACAAACTTCACAGTAGCTCTCCTGCGAAACATGCAAGACTAGTACTCCTGGAAGAAAGGATATGGTGGAGACATGGCTTAGCCACAGCCTAAGGGATGTTTCCAGAATGAAAAGTTGTGAGGTGGCATCGTGAGTCGTGTCGGAATAGCTCAGTTGGTAGAGCGCTTGCCTGCAAAAGGCAAAGGTCCCAGGTTCGAGTCCCGATTCCGGCACACAATTTTAATCTGCCAGGAAGTTTCATATCAGTGCACACTCCGCTGCAGAGTTAAAGTTTCATTCTACTGTCATTGTCATCAAGTAAATTATATGCCGTTTTGATAGTGGCTAAGGCAGCGCACAGTAAAAAGTTATCTGCTATCTTGAAATATGACGACCATAATACCCCTTTTTAACACCTTGATGAAGATTTATGTCTAAGAAATATTACGAGTATTTGATGATATTACTTTGTCACAGAGTTGATTGAAAATATTATTGTGTAATACCAGCCTAGAGGGATCTGTTTTTTAAAAGAGAGTAATACTTAGTGTGTTTTGTTGTTGCAGATGGAGTAATACCAACCTAAATTCGAGTAATCTGTGCACCTCAGTTTTTCGTTCATAAATTCGTAAAAAAATAAGCGCGGATTACGCGAGTCTATATAGTAGCTCTTGCCACTAGCTGAAGTCCGCAGACTCTGATATTTCTCGTGTTTGCAGCCGAACCGGGTGACGGCGGAGGACCTGGACAAGCAGTTCTTCCGGCAGGTGTCTGTCGGCGTCCACAGCCGCGGCCCTGCCAAGCTGGGGGCCCAGCCGGCGGGAGACGGCAGATCGGGGTATGTGTGTGTGTGTCCTGGTATCTCTTCTGACCACCTTGTCACAATCTGCTTTGCCACTTTCTGTTTTGAGTCCACACGAGTTGTGCTATTAAAGGTTTGTAGTCTAACTTAATTTGCAGGACACCTGCGATTGTCGGCTACACAAGTATGCTGTAAATTTAACTTACCTTTCATTCGACCAATCTGTGTCATTGTCATCTTGAAATTTGACTGAAAACCCAGAGAGATTTTGGTCATATGTTAAATTTACACTCCTGGTAATTAAAATTTCTACACCATGAAGATGATGTGCTACAGACGCAAAATTTAACTGACAGGAAGAAGATGCTGTGATGTGCAAATGATTAGCTTTTCAGAGAATTCACACAAGGTTGGCGCCGGTGGCAACACCTATGACCTGCTGACATGAGGAAAGTTACCAACCGATTTCTCATACATGAACAGCAGTTGACCGGCGTTGCCTGCTAAAACGTTTTTGTGATGCTTAGAGTAAGGAGAAGAAATGCGTACCATCACATTACTGACTTTGATAAAGGTCGGATTGCAGCCTAACGCGATTGCGGTTTATTGTATCACGACATTGCTGCTCGCATTGGTCGCAATCCAATGACTGTTAGCAGAATATGGAATCCGTGGATTCAGGAGGAACGCCATGTTGGATCCCAACAGCCTCATATCACTAGCAGTCGAGATGACAGGCATCTTATCTGCACGGCTGTAACGGATTGTGCAGCCACGTCTCGATCCCTGAGTCAACAGGTGGGAACATTTGCAAGACAACAACCATCTGCATGAACAGTTCGACGACGTTTGCAGCAGCATGGACTATCAGCTCGGAGACCACAGCTGTGGTTACTCTTGACACTGCATCACAGATGGGAGCGCCTGCGAGGGTGTACGCAACAACTAACCTGGTTGCAAGAATGGCAAAACGTCATTTTTCGGATGAATCCAGATTTTGTTTACAACATCTGATGGTCACATCCGTGTATGGCAACATTGCGGTGAATGCACATTGGAAGTGTGTATTCGTCATTGCCGTACTGGCGTATCACCTGGCGTGATGGTATGGCATGCCATTGGGTACACATCTTGGTCATCTCTTGTTCGCATAGACGACACTTTGAACAGTGGCCGTTACATGTGAAATGTGTTACAACCCATGGCTCTACCCTTCATTTGATCCCTGCGAAACCCTACATTTCAGCAGGATAATGCACGACCGCATGCTGCAGGTCCTGTACGGGCCTTTCTCGATACGGAAAATGTTTGACTGCTGCCCTGGCCAGCACATTCTCCACATCTCTCGCCAATTGAAAACGTCTGGTCAATACGTCACAATACGCCAGTCACTACTCTTTATGAACTGTGGTACCGTGATGAAGCTGCATGGTCATCTGTACCTGTACACGCCATCCTAGCTCTGTTTGACTCAATGCCCAGGCGTATCGAGGCCGTTATTACGGCCAGAGGTGGGTGTTCTGGGAACTGATTCCTCAGGTTCTATGCACCCAAATTACATGAAAATGTAATCACATTTCAGTTCTAGTAAATATATTTGTCGAATGCATACCCATTTATCATCTGCATTTCTTCTTGGTGTAGCAATTTTAATACCCCGTAGTGTACTAGCGGTAACACACAAACAATACCCTCACTAAGTGATAGTAATGGCGATCCTGCCGATGATAGCACTACTAGAGGAGAGGTACTAAACACAGCTTTTCGAAACTCATTCATCGAAGAACACGAAACCAATATTTCAGTAAATGAAAAAATGATGAAATTACAAATGTAAATAAAAATTATTTTACCATGTTTTGGAACTCCCACTGCTACGAGTGTGAATCCTGAATCCTTCCCGGTCATGCTGACAAAGTTTTATGAGTTGTAAAATTATAGACATTGGAAATTAAAATGTCCTGTCGTGCCTCTCCTCCTTAAAGTTATCCCGCTTGACGTCCTAACCCCCTTAAGGGTTTCTTATAGCTGCAACACACGATTACATGTTCGATACGTGAACTACAACTGCGATTTTCATTTTAAGTATTGTACCTTAGTCCTTGCACATTATGTTGACCTAATGGTGTGCTAAAAGGGTAAAAAGTTTGAAAAAAAGTCATATTGATTATTACTGTTCACATTGCTGAGAGGCTGTGTGAAGCCAAAGGGACACACTCCAAGTTGAGAAATGGAGACCATCTCGGATAACAGGCTACAATGGACCCATATTGCTTATGGGATGTAGGTGGTAAAGAAATCTCCTGGTGAACTGCAGATGTCCTCAGCCACCGTCCCAGGGTAGAGGGTTTCCTTCCAGAGAATAGCAAGGTGCTTACAGCGTCTAGGCACTGTTGTAAAATGTTACATTATTACTTGGTTGCCAACAGGCACGTCTTAATGTATGTAGCAAAGCTGATACCAATTCCTGGGAACAGCAACGACGGTGGGTTCATGAGGCCGGAGTGAGAGGGTTAAGGAAGAAAACTGCTTGGAGAGGATGTGAGGCACGGCCAACTGACGTAATTATTGTTGTTGACCATACTGGGCAGCACCGTGATGTTTTCTGGACAATGTTGCTACCGAGTATGGAGTTTGTTAGTGCAAAACCAAGTCCCATCCCCACCCAGGGAATTTGCAGCGAGGACAGGACTGAAATGTGGTTCGCTAGAGGTGGCGAGTCACAAATTAGATTGGTTGAACTTAGCAGTGGCCAATAGGAATTTGTTAGGTACCAGAAACTGCGGAAAAATGTGCCCACACTGGCCTTTAGAATCCCCAGTTTTTTTGATCGAGCGAAGAGTTCTAAGTCAGACGAGTTGGGCGCCGGATCCATTTCGTTCGCCACCAGCCTCAGGTAAACTCCGTGACAATCTGTTTCTTGGAGGGAGTGCGACTTTCGTGGAATGCTGGTAGGAAGGGTAGCTGTATTAGGCTCTTCCTCAGAGAATATAAACACTGACTTCTTTCGTGGCAACAGATGTATCATTTCGCTTTTCTAAATGATTAGCCTCAGTGTAGTAGTATTAGGAGATGGTAAGCATTAAATATATTTCCATTTACCTATAAGTTCCCAAGTATCCCCTCGAGTTCCGAAATCGGCATCTCTCGTAGATGCCTATTACTTGTCTTTCTGTAGTCACTCCTTTTCGCTCGGGACTTTCAGACTGACCTACAACCACCTTTCCTCTCTCCTGTGGTAGGATACGACAAAAATCTACGATCCGAATGTCGTGGCCTCCCCTTGTCAATATAGGTGTTGTAATTTGTTTGCTCCAGTCTACACCAAGATCTTCTGGAATTTTTCCTCTGTCTCCAGAAATCTGGACCTCGCTTGTCAATTTCTGAAAACCGGCAAATGCCTGAATTTGGATAAGGCGAACTTCAGTCTTTAAACCTTTGAACTGACCCCTTCTTGGGATTACTCATAGTCCATGGAATCATTTACTTGGACACACATTTTGTGGTTTAACAACAAACAGGCTTTATGAACAGTGACGACACAGAAAAATTCCAGAAGTTCTCAGTGTAGACTGGAGCAAACAGATTACAACACCTACATCTACACCTTCACCTACACACATACTCCGCAATCCACGGTGAGGTGCGTGGCGGAGGGTACAATGTACCACTACTAGGCATTTCCTTTCCTATTCCACTCCCAAATTGAACGAGGAAAAAAAGAATACCTATATGCCTCCATACGAGCCCTAATTTCTCTTATCTTGTCTTTGTGATCACTACGCGAAATGTAAGTAGGCAGCAGCAAGATCATACTACACTCAGCTTCAAATTGCGGCCCACTAAATTTCCTCAACGGAAATTCACGAAAAGAATGTTGTCTTTCCTTCAGTGATCCCCAATTGAGTTGCCAGAGCATTTCCGTGACACTCGCACATTGGTTGAACCTACCGGTAACAAACCTAGCTGCTCGCCTCTGAACTGCTTCTATGTCTTCCTTTAAACTGATCTGCTGCGGGTCCCAAACACTTGAGCAATACTCAAGACGTGGTCGTACAAGCGTTTTATAGAAGGTCCCCTTTACAGAAGTAGTACATCTTCCCAAAATTTTCCCAATAAACCGAAGTTGGCTGTCTGCCTTAGTCACAACTGTCCTTACATGTTCGTTCCATTTCATATCGCTCTGCAATGTTAGGCCTAGATATTTGAACGACGCGACAGCGTCAAGAAGCTCACTACTAATGCTGTATACTGACACCATGACGTTCGGATCATGTATTTTCTCCAAATTTTGTTTTTCTCGCCAGCACCTAATGTATCCACGCTATTACATTTATACGGACTTAGGGATGTGTCCAAACCGAGATCATATTCGAGACTACTACGAAATCATTACCAACAAAAGACGTATGTTGCCAACAGTAAAGCTCAAAAATGTAGCGTATGTCTTCTGAGATGAGGCCAGCTTGTTACTTCTAGAAGCAGCATCCTCAGAAAGTGTCTGCTTCGCTCTCCTGTCAACTTGGATGTGGACTTGAGGAGCCCTGCACAAGCGGGATGTCTACATACAGTATGTGACGTCACAAATCCTGTAATTCCCTGACCAAATGAATTTGATTATCTCGTGACGGTAATGAGATATGTACACTACACTGTGCTGCACTGGAGAGTGCTGTTGGCAGTTTGTTTTCATCAAAATTTAGAACTGCTGTACTGTTTATTATTGATGTAATGCTTTTGATGTGGCCTCATGGTAGGGAGAGGCTCAATGAGTTTCTTACATCTTAACTCGTGGCTCCTACTGGAATGGGATGGCCTGCTGCCAGGTGTGGATTTACTGTATATTTCCGCAGATAAGGCAATGCTGAATCATTAAAAAAAAAAAGCCCCAAAATCCGAGGTCGTCTTATACAAAAAAAAAAAAAAGAAGGGGAAAAAAAAAAAAAAAAAAAAAAAAATTGAATTGAAGTTTAGTCTGAAATTGGTAATTTCGCGATGTGCTGCATAGCACAGCTTCGACATCCGAACAATATATATCGAAGCAGTTAAGTATCAAAACAATATGTATCGAACAGGTGAATGTTATGATTTTTTATGAATATATTGTGATTTTAAAGGATACGTTTAGGTGGGAACTTAAGAGTACAGCTTTCTGGGTAATTTATAGGGAAGCTTACACACAAATTAGCTTGGCCTGAAATGATATATATTGAACGTACAACTGTAAATCGATTTAGTTTATTGTTTCGAAACATATCGATTCGGTATATATTGTTTGTAGGTCGAAGCCTCACTATAGCCACGCTATGCAGCACAGCTGCAATATTACCCTGATGAAATTTACATCGTGGAGGAAAGATTTACAAAAATAAAGTTTTGCGCAATTTTTTTAAAATTATATTCGCTTTTCAAGCTTTATTTATTGAGTGGATAAGGTACATACGATAACCGAATGCCATAAAGCAGCAACAAAATTAATTATTTACATTGAAGCTTAATTTTACAATGTCACTTATCAAAAATAATTTCTCATTATATCAAAGGTCGCACTGAAATGATTAGAGTACATTTATGTACGGAGCAGTGAAAGGGTTAAAATATTTCGGAGCTATATCCGACAATTGGAGCTTCCTTCGAAATCCTTTATCTTCTGTTCTCGGGCAATACCATGTCTTTTCACCCGCATAATATGTGCATCGGTGCGATTAAATATTGTCTCTGCGAAAGAAGTTACTTTTTTTTTTTTTTACTAACTTTGCGGTGTAAACAAAACGTGCTTCTTCACGTTCGGACACAATGTAGCACTACACGCAAGAAAGTTCAAGAGCATATCACAAACACTGCAACAGAGGGCGAAATCCAGGTGTTCCAATCACGAAACCTGCTTATGGTGGCTTCTAACGGCATTTTTTGGAACTTCCTGAAGCTTTCCCTCTATATCTAATTCACAGGTGTGTTTTTAGATCACGAAAACTGGCAAAAAGTGTGGCATGCATTAAAGTAAATACCATTAATTGGGGGTCGTCTTATAGGCCAGATATTGCTTAAACTATAAAATTTTGATGAAAATTTGTACCTTATCTTATCTAAAGGTTGTCTTAAGTAAAAGGTAAAGGTAAAGCAGTCCACAATCCGAAGATTGGTTTGAACACCACAGTGCTTTACTAGGCATGGTCCTGTTAGGAGGTGGTATGCCGTTGCCTTCCCCCGACCTTCGAACTGACTTACCCAGTCAGTTATAGGGGGACCTACAGTTTAACGTGGGTTGCGAACCACGGTGCTACTCGGTACTTTTTCACATGAGCAATACCGGTACTGCCAGAGGTGAAAGAAGTGGAAAGTGACAGATAAAAATCCTAGGACCTGGCGGGGATAGAACCCGCGACCTTTAGATTGATAGTTTCGCACTCTACCACTGTGCAACCGAGGCGGACTAGGGTCTTATTGGCGGAAATATACGGTGCTTGTCAAGAGAGCCACAGTGTTTATCAAACTTCACTTGAGTTGTTCCGACGGCTGTTACTGATTAAGTCCGAGGCCAACCGTGTGTGTCAAAAACACACACATTACCATTTCTTGATGGTATTGTCTCTTGATAAAAATTGTTCAAATAAATTACTGTTGTTCTTTGTGGGAGGACTGGCTAGTCCGTGCCTCCTAATATAACAACTGCTTCTGATGACTTTGTCTTGATGATACTTTCATTTCCCAATCATGATAATGAATATCATTTGAAATTATTTGGATAAGTTTGAATTCAAGTAAACAGTGACTTTAAGGTAACACATATAACCTCGTATTACATCACTGAATTACATTCTTATTGGAATGCAACTCACAGAAGAAGAATGTTCTTTCAACCAATCAAGACTAAAGGTAATTAACAACAATGTAATTTTCCATAGAATATACATACATACGATACATAGAACTTTTCAACGTGGAGTAACTAGATCACTGGCACAGTATCCCACTCTTCATTTATTCTTTTCTGCTGCACAAAACCTGTACAGAGAAAAACTGGAGCCAGAATACATTCTCCTACCCCTTTCCTAAATAAAATATTATTTTATTTCATTATTATTTCTTGAGCCTCTAGCAGGAAACGTGCAGTGTAAGCTGTTACACTACATAATCCCCCTCTTAAACTCGAGAAATAGAGTTTAATTCATGTGCTTAACTACATATATATGGTTATGTATTTCTTGATTCTACAGATTTGTTTTTAACCTATTTGGAGTGTTCAAATTTGACAGTATTATCTATACAGCAGGCCTGCAGCCTATCTTTCAGTAATTTTAGTATTTGAGGAAACTAACTTGGTCGGAAGGTAAGTTTCTCTCCCAAACATCGTAATAAGGGTATTGGTTATTTAATAATAAAATTGAACAGTGAGAGAATATATATGAAAACTCCTAGCAGGAAAAATATATATAAAAAAGTAGATGAAGATTTCTTACCAGGTGAAGGAGCACAGGTGGGTGATAGCAGCACAAATAAACACAAAAACACACACACACACACACACACACACACACACACACACACACACACACACTAGCTTTCGCAGCCTAGCTGCTTCTTCAGGCAGAAGGGGAGGAGAGGGAAAAGGAAATGACGAGGGTTTTAAGGGAGGGGGTAAGGAGCCATTCCAATCCCGGGACAGGAAAGACTTACCTTGGGGGGGGGGGGGGGAAAGGAGGGTAAATAAATACACACACACCCACACATATACACAAACGCAAACACTGCCTAGGTGTGTTAGCATTTGTGTATATCTGTGGGTGTGGGTGTATTTGTTTACCCTCCTTTTTTCCACCCAAGGTAAGTCTTTCCTGTCTTGGGATTAGAATGGCTCCTTACCCCCTTCCTTAAAACCCTCATCATTTCCTTTTCCCTATCATCCCCTTCTGCCTGAAGAAGCAACTGGGTTGCGAAAGCTTGCATTTGTGTGTGTGTGTGTGTGTGTGTGTGTGTGTGTGTGTGTGTGTGTGTGTGTGTGTGTTTTATTTGTTACTATCACTACCTGTGCTCCTTTGCCTGGTAAGTAGACTTCATCTATTTTTTTTACATATATAAATATAAAGAATAGAAAACGGATGACTTACCCAAAGGGCAGGCTTGTCGACAGACACAAATTATATATATAAAATAGATGAAGATTACTCACCAGGCGAAGGAGCACAGGTGGTGATAGTAGCACAAATAAATATAACACATATATATTTACTTATACTCGAATTTCTTGAGCCTCTAGCAGGAAACATGCATTGTAAGCTGTTACACTACACCCCTCCCCCTCCCTCCCATCTCCCCACTCACACACAATTTATATCTTGAACACAGCAGGTGTCATCACCAAGCAGAACAATGGAGTTTTTAAGATGTCGGCCACAGGGTACTTACCTTGTCAGATACAGATATTTCTCTAGCGTAGTCTAGTGGGCAGCTCGCCGGTTTGCCATGCAGGGGCCCCAGGTTCGATTCCCGGTCTGGTCGGACATTTTCTCTGCTGTGGCACTGGGTGTTGTCGTCCTCGTCATCACTGACATGCAAGTTGCCAAAGTGACGTCGGCTAAAGACTTGCCCCAGGCAGGCTGGACACGGCCCCAGTTGGGGCTCTATCGGCCGTAAGTGCAACTCAGAATCACCACCAGAAGAAATATACAGTAAAACCTCATTTTTACATTCTCGGTTTTTACGTTTTCCCCCCATTTACACCATTTTTTTGTCAGTCCCATCAAATTTCCTATGTTTAGAATGTTAATTCGCCCTCGTTTTTGCATTAACACATTTACACTTTTCCCACGTTTTACACTTTTTGAAAGCATGTTCGTGAAGAAAAATGACGTAAGGTACATAAATTGACACTAGCATGGCTTTCCCCTTAAAGTATAGCGCTTAAAAATTAATCGCATTCGAGTTTTTTGACACTTTGCATTTATTAAAAACGTATATTTCGTGTTTCGTTGTTGACTTACGACACGCCGATTTGTGGCAATGTAGTTCTTCTTTTCACCAGCTTCTTTGGCAGAGCACCTGGCATGTACTCAGACACACAGAACAGTTTGTTAACGAGAGAATAATGCTGATTTGTGGCGGTGTAGTTCGTCTTTGCGCTAGCTTCTTTGCCAGAGCGGCTGGCGTGTACTCAGTCAGTCAGTCAGACCCAGTTGCTTTGTTGAAGTGAGAATAAATAGTTCCGTTGTTTTTGTGATACATATTTCTGGTTAATAAAGAACTTTATCTGTCAAAGTTGGGTATCATAATACCCACAACCTCAAAAAAGCGATAATAGTGAGAGATGCCGATCCTGTGCGAACGTCACAAAAATACTTATGCATATATTTGTATTCGAGAACGCGAATAAATTCTCTAATATTGTCGTGTGAAACATCGAAAAATACAAAAAGAATGGAACTGTAGGAGTTTTACTTATGTACATAATTAATTCCGGTAAAAGGCAGTAATTTTGAAGATGTGTTACATAGCCTGGCAGTGGCGTCCAAATGATATCTATCGAAGCGGTTCAGGTAATTTTGAACATGTGTTATAGCCCAGCAGTGTTGTCTTCGATTATAATTAATGAAATTATGTCAAAAATTTCTACTTCCCATAAAATTGCCAGTTCTGCCTGGCGCTTAAAATAGTAAAAATTGGGATAACCTTTATTGTATAATCAACTCCCTGGCGAGTATTTAGATGTGTATTATGTACATACATCACACATAAACTATAAAAATGCAAGGCTGATCCAGTAAGCATATTTTACCATTTAAAACATAATTTCCTGCATTTTATCATGTACTGCTACTCTGACACAAAAATAGATAGATGCCCAAGCAGATTCACAAGGTGTTTCGTCCAAAATCTCTGTGAAATAATCCATCCCCAGAAAGCATAACATCATGTGTGTGTCCTGTCTGAACAGCAAAACATAACCTAGTATTATACCAATGCATAGTTTTGCAGCAAAACTTTCTGGGTTTCCAGCCGCATTGAGAGGTTTTAAATCGACTAGCTTTCAGGCGAATTCTTCTTGCCCATTGTCGAGTGTATGACTGTTGTATGCTTGCTGCTGCCATTGTTATATAGCCACGCTGCCTTCTGTGTTCACACTGCTCCCACTTCAACCTTCCAGTGGCCAGGTCCCAGACTGCCATGTTTATTTGTGTTTCACAAATAAGTAATTTTATTTTATTTATTTATTATTATTATTACATTGTGAGCCACTGGATGGATTAAATAAAAGGATGTGAATGTTGGGCTTCTTGGATGTGTTCATCACAAGATATTTATGCAGAAGTTGGAAGATTATGGAATAAAGCGAGTAACTCAAAATTGGTTCACCCCTTACTTTAATAAAAGACAGCAGATGATGTATCTTTGCAGAGTTGAAAGTGACTGAATATGCATTCTCAATGGGGCACAGTTAGGTGGGGGTGCCCCACATTTTTGTTCAGGGCCCCAGTGTTGTTTGTCACTTATATATAAATGATATGCCTTTTAGTATAACAGGTAAAGCTTAAATATTTCTCTTTGTTGAGGACACCAGATTGGTAGTAAATTATGTTTTTTTCAATATTAATACAGTATCAAATAATGCAGTTAAGAAAACAACTTCATGGCTCGTAGAAAATAAACTGATATTAAATCGTAGTAGGAGTCTATTTTTACAGTTTCTAAAACTCGATTTGACAAAAACTGACAGTGTGATTACAATAAGTGAGACTGAACAGTTCAAATTTCTAGGCGTTCAGAGAGATGTCTTGGAAAGCCGACATTCGGGATGTTGTTCAAAAACTAAATGCCGTGTTATTTACCTTTAGAACAGTATCTGACGTCGCAGAAAGTCACAAATAACGGGCACGAATAAACTTGATAGCTTTCGGCTAGAACCGTGAAAACCGGGCCCAAATATCCTTGCAGCACCTCACCTCCATCCAAAAAATTCTCTTGCTCTGAAACCCCAAATACCTGCATTCTGTTTCCCAGTCTGATATCCTTGCCCTCTCAGTATTAGAGCAGCATTCATAACGCCACCTCAAAAAACTCTAACCTTTTCACCTCCCACTCCCCCTTGGGTTACTTTTATCTACTCCCTCAACAAGAGCCTCCAAACATACACCACAGCCCCTCATAGCTGACAAACCTTGCCTTGCAGACCTTTTACATTTACCACACCCTCAGAAACTGCCACACAAAATCCACAATCTAAACAGACCAGACGCAGATTCGTGGACCTCTTCTCCAAAAGCCTCAGTCCCGCAGAAGTGTCAGTTCTTTCCAAAGGCCTTATCTTTTGCCCGACTCCCAAATTCCACCATACCAGACTTGTTAGGATCTTCTCCCCTTCTCCTAGTCCTTACAATGGAAACACCATTCCACTACTATTTTTACAGTTTCTAAAACACGATTCAACAAAAACAATAAGTGAGACTGAACAGTTCAAATTTCTAAGCCTGAATGGGGCAGCCAGATGACATCACTTTTGGCCAAAAACTCTGTAACGGAGATTGCTGTGTGGCCTGGTGAAACAACCAGTCTCCAGTTTGCTACAAATTGGGTAATTTGTGATAAACACTGATGCACAATCTTCTTAAAACTATCAAATACCATGTCTGTGATCAAAGGCACTCAAAATTGGCCCACTTTAGGTTACGGTAGTAAAACTAAAAGTGAGCCTTGGCTATCGTCTTTTGACAGCTCGAAATTCAAATGAAAATAACAGCTTAACTATTCATCTGACACGAAAATTGAATAACCTAATTTGTAGATGACAAAATTCTCTACAACTTTGGTCTCTTACATTTTTTTATCATATCTCGTAGCATTTCAAAGATATTTGCAAAAATAACGACGATTTTGGTATGTATGTATGTCTGTCTGTCTGTCTGTCTGTCCGTCCGTAACGAGTTCCCTGTTTTTAAGATGACCCGTTCAACCGATCAGCACCAAATTTTACAGACATGATTGTAGGCTGCCAGAGACCAGAACCTTCCTTTTCCAAATTTTTCAGACAAAAATACGGTAGTAATACCTAAAAAAAAAAAAAAAAAAAAAAAAAAAAAAAACGTTTGTAATATAATTGTAATTGCAAACGAACCATTCATTTGATACGAAAATTGAATAACCTAAAAAAAAAAAAAAAAAAAAAAAAAAAAGAGAAAATTCTCTACAACTTATGTTTCTTTCATATCTCATATCATTTGAGAAATATTTGCAAAAATAACGGAGATTTGACACCCTCCATTGAATTAACGAAAACCAGCCGTTACGAGATGTCACATGACATTCCTTGCGCAAAACTCTGTGGCATACGCCCTCTTGCACATATTTGATGATTTTCTTATTGTAACTTACACGTTGTCATTTCAAAGCAATGGCGCACTGAAGAATTAACAAAACCACATCATTCTTCGTATGATAAATGATAATCTAGTGTCTACAAATGCCATATTAGCATCAGTTAACAACAGCCATCAGTAGTATGAGATTATAGGACTCATCTTCCGATTGATAGCCGTAGCGTAGTGGCCAAGGCGTTAGACTAAAATGCCAAAGGTCGGTGGTTCGGAATCCCTCACTACCTAAATTTTTTTTCCTAAAAAGGTTTCAGACACTCTTACTAATTAATTTTTTATTAATTTGGTCCAAAATGTTTACAAAAACTTATAAAACTACAAATCTAAAGTGTGCCGTAAAACACGTCAGTGCAATTTTTCAATGTTTTCAACAATTTGGGCACTTCGTGGATGTCCGAAATGAGATTTTTCATCAGGTTAGCTAATTACTTAGTAGATTTGAGTTTTTCCAGTAGTGTCCGTCAGCTTGGTGAGCTGTTTCTTCAACATTCTCACCAATTTGAAGTACAAAATTTGACAGCTGCATGTTGTTCACTTGAACTTTTCATTATAGAAAGAGAACACATACAGCACCAGCAAAAACAATCTCTGCCAGGTCAACAGCACCAGTGGCGGCTCTGAATTGGCAGGGAATTGTGCTATGTACGCCAAATGTTAGAAGTGTTTACTACACAAGCTTCACCAATAGCGGTGTAATTCTGTTTTCTTTTTCTTCTTTTTTTAATTATTATTTATTTATTGTACCCCTCATTTATTGCTGGCTAATGAGAATTGTCATGCAGTGTTTAACCTACACCTCTTGCTGACCAGCTTGGCTGTATTAATGTTTGTCTCCTAGTTTACGGACACCTATTCCATAAGGCAAATGCTTCCAATTATTTGCTTTCTTTAATTTTGTAATCTTTTCCTAGTATCTGATTATTTTACAAACATTTTCTAAGCGACATCATAAACACGCCTGTACACAGTGACACCTGGCTTACCAGTGTCATTAATGTGGCTGTGTCTTCAAGACCACAAGTACAGTACTTATAGGAGAAAAAATTTTATCAAGGAATTTCAGTTTAAACATTCTACTTCTGTTCATTGACCACTAATAAACTTTAACAGTTTAATTATACAATATTCAATACTTTTAGTACATTACAACTCTTTCTGATATTAAGTATTTATTTTTTGATATGATCAGCATTTTTACAATTTTTTTGTCTTATTTTTCAGAAGTTTCAAAAGACAAATTTAAAGTTATGGCTTCTTCATTGATACCAGTCTTACTTCAACATACTATAAATCTTGTCATTAAAGTGTATTAGATTTTCTGAGCAAATAGCAAATTTACAGTAACTTAACTATTGAATATTAAATCATCTATTTTACACTATATTTATCATGTTATATAACAGAAGAGTGATTCTATATTGTTCAGTATGTTAGACTGCTTGTATGGTGATATAAAGCTGTACTATTCATAATAATTTTCAAACATTGACCAAAATACTTATCTCTGTGCAAATGAGCAATATGATGTGAAATATTTTATACCTATCAGTTTTGAAAATATATTTTGGCAGATATTAAGTTGTACATCAAATATTTTAAATTTTCAGGACATTAGTTTGCTTAGTATCTGTATATTTTAACTATTATTAAGACGTAAAATTCCTAGCAGGAAAAATTATATATAAAAATAGACGAAGATTACTCACCAGGCGAAGGAGCACAGGTGTGACAGCATCACAAATAAATAAATGAACACACACACACACACACACACACACACACACACACACACAGAGAGAGAGAGAGAGAGAGAGAGAGAGAGAGAGAGAGAGAGAGAGAGAGACAAACTCAAGCTTTCGCAACCCAGTTGCTTCTTCAGGCAGAAGGGAAGGAGAGGGAAAAGGAAATGATGAGGGTTTTAAGGAAGGGGGTAAGGAGCCATTCCAATCCCAGGAGAGGAAAGACTTACCTTGGGAGAAAAAGGAGAGTAAACAAATGCACACACAGCCACACATTCACACAGACACAAGTACTCCTAGGCAGACATACTGTAGAAAGTATGTCTGCCTAGGTGTACTTGTGTCTGTGTGAATGTGTGGCTGTGTGCATTTGTTTACCCTCCTTTTTTCTCCCAAGGTAAGTCTTTCCTCTCCTGGGATTGGAATGGCTCCTTACCCCCTTCCTTAAAACCCTCATTTCCTTTTCCCTCTCCTTCCCTTCTGCCTGAAGAAGCAACTGGGTTGCGAAAGCTTGCGTTTGTGCGCGTGCACGTGTGTGTGTGTGTGTGTGTGTGTGTGTGTGTGTATTCATTTATTTATTTGTGATGCTGTCACACCTGTGCTCCTTCGCCTGGTATTTTAACTATTAGTTAGGTTTTGGTTTAAATTTAGATTGTTATGCCGGACATATATCTACTTTGACATCTGTATGGTATTAGTTTGTTCATATTCCTTGTAATGTTGAAATGACCGATAAATTCTAGTATAGATGTTTCAATATTATTCATGTGATGTTGCCACTACTGTTTTCATGCAGAGATGAGCGACATACGTAATTGTTACAAGTGTCGTGCATGTGATTTCAGTGAGAGTGGCGGGGTCACTTCTGCGAAGCCTTGGAAGAACCACAAGGAGAAGAGGAACAGGCGTGAGAAGCTGCGGCGGGTGTACGCCCACCTGGACCAGTGAGGACTCTTCCGGGACTTGTTTTTGTAAACAGATAACACTATTTTTGATGTTAGTTGGTTGTAATAATAAATGTAATGAGACTGTTCTACATGTGTGTTATTCAGTTAACCCTCCAGTACATGCACAATTTTTTTACCTCCAGTACACGCATGCAAACTGAGAGTCCGCATTGCGTTTTATACCATTTTCTTGAACAATCTTGGCATTACAGTTCGGAAATATAATATATTCAAGTCTGAATAACATGAATAAGACAATTATTTTAGCATTGATATTGTACATAAAATATTTCAACTCATAATTTACCCTTAAAACGGTGTTACCATTTGTACCACATTTTAAAGGTGTTTTCATAAATAAAAGTCATACATCATCTTATGTCTCAGTCCAAGTTAGCCCTGCTTAAAGCCCCTGGGGACTGATGTCTTAGGAGTGACAGGAAAATGGTCACTGCCACACAGGTCGTCATCAATGGCCGAGAATGTGCCATGCGCCACACTAAACTGTGTGGGGGCACCAGTATTTAAGAGGCAGAGGTCGAGTTCAGAGAGTAAAGTCTCGACGACTCTCCCTCGGCCAGAAAGTGTAGTACCACCCCACAATGGATTATGGGCGTTGAAGTCGCACAATAGGAAGAAAGGCAGGGGGAGTTGCAATATAAGTGCAGCTAAAACATTCAAAGAGAGATCACCATCCGGAGGCGAGATAGAGGCTGCAGATGATAAACTCTTGTGTTGTCCTTACCCTGACAGCCACTGCTTCTAATGGTGTATGAAGGGGCACAGAAGTAAGGACATACACGCACACCACCTGAGACCCTGTTGTATGAGCTACGGTTGCAGTAATATCCCCTGTAGCCACGTTTCCTGTAAGGCAACGCAGAAAGCAGGTGTTACGCTTAAAAGGTGTCGTGGCTCAGCCAGGTGGGGCAAGAAACCACCGCATTTCCACTGGAGGATGATGCTGTCCAATAACTGGGAAGACACGAATGGTACGACTGGGAAAATTACAATTCAGCATCAGGGTGAGTGACGGTGTTCCGGCTCAGCATCCACGGTTTTTGGGATGTCCCCAAAACGAGGTCCTCTGGGGATACTAAACTCTCAACCTTGTCCCCAGAGGTCGAGGTGGAGTGGAGTGGTGGCTCGGGAGCGACTGTGGTATCCTTCAACTTGTCACTATCATCTTTTTTCCTCCGATCCTTTTTGTCCGTCGGGGGCTTCACTGGCAGGGCGGACTACACGGGCTCAGCTGCAGGAACAGAAGGAGCGTGAGGCCCTATGTCCGGCAGCATTCGGTTGCCCGCAGCTGGCTCGTGTCCCAAGAGAGCCCTTCCGAACGGGGGGTGCCAGAGAGGGTTGTTGTTTCTCCGGCAGAGGGGTGGAGGTTGCTCCCCAGGCAATCATCCTGGGAGCAGAAGAAGGGGAGCCCCCAACAACCTTGGGGGCAAGTGTAGGTTTACAGCCCTGAGAGCCAACAGAAAAAGAATTAGTAGGGAAGATGGGTGTCGCCACAGGTGATGGCGACGCTGTAATTGCCGCAAAAGAAGTGGTCACGGTTACTGGGTGTAAGCGCTCATATTTCTTTTCCACCTCAGTATAGGTCAACCAGTCCACGGTCTTATATTCAATGATTTTCCTTTCCTTGTAGACAATAGGGCATTGCGACGAGCAGGGAGGATGCTCCTGGCCACAGTTCACAATGGGCGGCAGAGTACACGGGGCGTCCGGGTGGGCCGACGTCCACAATCCCGGCAAGTGTCGCTGGAAGGGCAAGGGGACGACATATGTCCAAACTTCCTTCACTGGAAGCATCTCGTAGGAGGAGGGATGTAAGGTTTCACATCACACAGGTAGCACATCGCCTTCACCTTCTCCGGCAGTGTATCGCCTTCAAAGACTAACGTGAAGGCACCGGTGGCAACCCTATTTTCTTTTGACCCCCAATGGATGCGCCGGATGAAGTCAACACCCCGCCACTCGAGGTCGGTGTGCAGCTCCTCATCGCACTGTAAGAGGAGTTCCCTGTTAAATATAATGCCCTGGACCAGATTGAGTGTCTTGTGTGGCTTATTGTTTACCGCGACATCTCCCAGCTTATCACAAGGAAGCAATGCCTGCGACTGGGCACGAGATGCGGTGTGGATCAATATGGAACCATTATGCATTTTAGAGAGGGACTTCACGTCTCCTCCAGATGATCCGCAAAGAACTGAGGCTTCACTGTCGTGAGTGAGTCCCCATCAGTCCTTGTACAAACTAAATACCTCGGGGAATACGGCTCGTTTCTGTTAGCAGCCCTGCATTCCTCCCAGGGCGTAGCTAAGCAAGGGAACGATTTGGGGTCATACGAAGTGGCATTGAACTTCCCACACTTAGAGACGGTGGTTATATGTCCAGCAACATTATCTTTTGCTCATTTCATTTTGTTCCCACGAGCAGCTAGGGATCTAAAGGTCCACCCACACAGAGCCCCGCTTGCCTGGGTAAGCCTTATACAACTGAGGTGCGGCAGGTTCCTCAGAGGTTGCACGCTAGCGACTGTTCGAGCTCAACATCTGTGCATCTCCTCAGCATGTAGTGCACCTTGAGATTGAGGGTTTTTTTTATAGAGATTTGTACTGTCCTTGTGACCCGGGCGATTAAGCCGAGATCCCCGGACTCTGAAACGTACAGCGTTCTACCGTCACGCCAAACGATGGTTGTTGAAGCACACACAGAGCTTACAGTGTAGCGGACTGTTGGCGCGCGACATTCCACGGCTCAGGACACCGGGTTCGCCAAGCCACGAACTCAGCAAATTAATGCTGAGGCCCTGAGGGGAATTTCTGAATGGTTTCGCAGTAACCATGTGTATTGATTGTTTGGCCTTGGGGTAAAAAATCAATTAGCAAAATGTATCTTCTGTCCCAAAAAATGGTGCACATAGCTTTTTGAGGTGTCGAGACAGGCATCCACTTTATTCATCATCGTGCACATCCTTCGTTTAACAGTGTGGCCCTCCTTCTAACTATTGAATCACTATAGCATTTTGTCCATAAACCTCACACATTTGCCAATGAATTTCCTTTGGTTTAACTTTATTTATTAACAAATCTGATTTGACACACAGCAGCATTTTCAATTATGGCTGACATTATACAGAATGGAAAATCCAATTGAAATGTCAAAAATGGAGGACGGATACCAACTCACCGTTAAGAGATTCGCCAAGCTGCTGACAGGCACGAAAATAGATAATCACGTACACACAACTTAAATTTTTGCCGATGATCTTTGTCAGAAAAAGAAACGCATACCTTCACACAATCACTCAGACAACTAAACACACACAAACACCATATCCAGTCACTCCAGCACAACAAGCTGGACTGTGAGTGAGGTGGGGAGAGTGTAACATTTCTGCTATGTTACACGCTCCTTACAAAAATCAGTTGCCGACATTACAAATACAAAATATCGGACACCTAAAATAAAACTTCGCTACCGGACATGTGATATTTTACATTTTCGCCTTCAGTTTGAAATACTATTAACACTATTAGTAAAACACTTTTAAGAAATAGTATGTTGATTTAAAAGTAACTTTGGCTGTCCTTTTACGTAATTTTCATTTTTTAATACTTTCGTAAATAATAGCTGCAAACACAAAAAATGCATTACACTTAGTTTCGGAAATTGTTGAACCTATATAGAAAACTAATTTGTATAAAAACAACAATACTACATGTTATAACTATTGCACAATGTGATTACATATGTACCTTTTGTTTAAATAAATTTGGGCAGACCATGTTTTATATATCACTCGATCCTAAATTTAATACTGTTCATTTTTCATGCACTAAAATTAATAATCTGTTTGGTACTAAGAAACTATCTTCGAAATTAACAAAACTACGATAACCATATAAAAATCTGTATTAATAAAAAATTAGACCGCAAACTTAAAACGTTAAAATTCCATGTCTAAATAATAGTACGCCTACACAATATTGGCAAAACAGATAAGTGTGCATTTCGAAAAACATAAATAATGTCAATACATTGAGTTATTTTAAACACTAGTCAAAACACTACTTTCATTTTTGTACCACATTAAATACAAATTTCATGAAACACGTACATACAGTAGAACCTCGTTTTTACGCTTTTCAGGGGACTTCAGTGAAATGGTGTAAAATGCAGGAAATAATGTTTTAAATGGTAAAATATGCTTACTGGATCAGCCTTGCATTTTCGTAGTTTATGTGTGATATATGTACATAATAGACATCTAAATACTCGCCAGGTAGTTGATTATACAATAAAGATTATCCAAATTTTAAGAGCCAAGCAATACTGGTAATTTTATGGGAAGTAGAAATTTTTGACGTAACTTCATTCATTATAATCGAGGAAGCCACTGCTGGGCTATAACACATCTTCAAAATTACCTGAACCGCTTCGATAGATATCGTTTGGACGCTGATGCCAGGCTATGTAACACACCTTCAAAATTACTGCCTTTTACCGGAATTAATTATTTACATAGTAAAACTCCTACAGCTCCATTCTTTTTGTATTTTTCGATGTTCCACACGACAATATTAGAGAATTTATTCGCATTCTCGAGTACAAACATATGCATAAGTATTTTTGTGACGTTTGCATAGGATCGGCATCTCTCACTATTATCGCTTTTTTGAGGTTGTGGGTATTATAATACCCAACTTTGACAGATAAAGTTCTTTATTAATCAGAAATATATATCACAAAAACAACGCAACTATTTATTCTCACTTCAACAAAGCAACTGGTTCTGATTGATTGAGTACACGCCAGCCGCTCTGGCAAAGAAGCTAGCGGAAAGACGAAATACACCACCACAAATCAGCGTTATTCTCTCTCGTTAATAAACCGTCCTGTTTGTCTAAGTACATGCCAGGTGCTCTGCCAAAGAAGCTGGTGAAAAGAAGAACTACATTGCCACAAATCGGCGCGTCTTTAAGTCAACAACGAAATGCGAAATATACGTTTGAATAAATGCAAAGTGTCCAGAAACTTGAATGCGAATAATTTTTAAGCACTATACTTTAAGAGGAAAGCCATGCTAGTGTCAATTTATGTACATTACGTCATTTTTCTTCACAAACGTGCTTTCAAAAAGTGTAAAACGTGGGAAAAGTGTAAATATGTTAATGCAAAAATGAGGGCGAATTAACATTGTAAACATAGGAAATTTGATGGAACCGACAAAAAATGGTGTAAATGGCGGGAAAACGTAAAAACCGAGAATGTAAAAACGAGGTTTTACTGTACATTGAGGTAAATAGTTAAAGCCTAAATGTAATATTTTAATTTGGGTATTTTGGCACTTATAAAGTATTGTTGTATTATTTATTTAGTAACCAAAGAACTTTGTCATCAATCTTATTACGCAGTTACGTAGAAAGAGGTTCGAGAGAAACCATGGTTTTGTCACTCAGTTCATAGCTACAAACATGTTAACATCTCTGTTATCTGAGGCTAAATGTTTCTAACATTATACTGTTGTACAACTAAATAATGGAACTATCATCAAGAATGTCTGTGATTATTGAATTGAATCTCCTGAAACATATTCTATTACTTTGCTGAATGCTGAGCAACAACAACAACACAGATGTCCATCTTCAAGAACCAAGATAAGTAAAATATTTATATTCGATCTTCCCCATCTAAAGTGAAGTGGATTGCTATAAATCTGACTGTTGAAATGAAATATGTATCCGGTATTTAGGAAACTTCAATTTCAACAGTTAAATCCACATTCCAGAAGAGATTGTGTCATTAAAAGTGATGGGTGAAGTCTGCTGGGTAAAGGTGGGGACGGAAAGTTCCGAATTGCGTGATGGATTTTGAAGGTGGGAATTCGAATTGCGGCAATGAATACAGTGAAAGGAAGGAGCGGGATAGCATAAAAGGGAGGTGTAGAGCAGTTTAGGGAGGGAGAGGGGAATTTGAAACAATAAAAATAAGAAAAGTAAAAAATAAAAACAGGAAAAAAAATAAAAGTAATTAATTAATGGAATATTATAAAGGGGCAACACGCTGTTGCAAGGAAGACAATTGGAGAGATGCAGGTTAATGAGTTGGCGAAGGAAGGGGGGGGGGAGATGTTAGACACTGGGTGTAAGGGATGGGAAGTTGTCTTTGGTTTAGGCCAGGATGGTTGCAGGACCGTAGAATGTGTTGAAGGGGCAACTCCCATCTGTGCAGTTCAGAAGAGCTGATGGAGGAGGGGAGGATCCAGATGACTTGGGTAGTGAAGCAGCCATTGAAATACAGAGTGCTGCGTTCAGCTGCATGCTGTGCCACAGGGTGGTCCATCTTGCTTTTTGCCACCTGTGAAAGTGGCCATGCTATTTACCAAGTCTGCTGCAATCATTTCACAGCATTTTATATTGGTGTGATGATGAAGCTGCTGTCTGTCAGGATGAATGGCCACCACCAAAGTGTGGCAAAAAACAAGACAGACCACCCTGTGGCACAGCATGCAGCTGAGCACAGCACTCAGGATTTTAATGGCTGCTTCACTACCCAAGCTATCTGGATCCTCCCCTCCACCACCAGCTCTTCTCAACTGCGCAGATGGGAGTTGTCACTTCAACACATTCTACGGTCCCGTAACCAGCCTCAACCTAAGATAACTTCCCACCCCTGAAACATATGCTTAAAATCTTACCCCCCCCCCCTTTTCCTTCCCCACCCATTATCCTGTGTCTCATGTCTTCCTTACAATTGTGTGTCGCCACTTACAATATCCCCTTAATTTATTATTTTTACTTATTTTATCCTTTTTTTAAATTATTATCATCATTTCAAATACCCCCACACTCCTATACACCTCCCTTTTATCCTTTCCTGCCCCTTCCCTTCACTGTATTCATTTCCACAATTCAAATTCCCACCTATCAGAGCCTATATGCAACGAGGAACATTCCATTCCCACCTCACCCGGCATCCTTTCCCCTCCACTCCCCACCCCACTCACAGTCTAGATGCTCGTGTCACATGAGTGGCCGAACATGACAGTTGTGTGTGTATAGTTGTCTGAGTGATTGCGTGAATATATGTTTTTTTTTTTTTTTTTTTTTTTGCCGTGGCCAAAAATGTATGTTGTGTGAACGTGATTATCTGTTTTCGTGTCTGTTGGCAGCTTAGGGAGCCTCTTTACAGTGATTTGTTGCCTATCCTCCATTACTGACATCATAAAGACGCACTACATAGGATACGTCAGCAACAGCGATCTGAAAATCGTGTACGTTTTCTGCTCGAGAGAGAGTAACTGCCGAGCGTGCTCGGAACTGCGATCGTAGTGCTGCCAGAGATAGAAACGGAACTTACTTTGTGGATTACCCTCGTATACCGCAACTTTTCTTTTCGAGTGATAATTTATTTTTGTGTTAGTCTTCTGTTTATGTTTTATGACTGCAGTAGCGGGCTCAAGTGAAGTTCTCACCATCCAAAATTGAAAAAACACCTGATCACCTAAACAATGGAAAATTCCCAGAATTCTAAAAAATTCCTGGGTATTCCCTGCATTTCTCGCAGATGAAAAAATTCCCGGGTTCTTCCCAGACCTCCCAGTGTGTATACACTCTGTCTTTGGGAATGGAAACTGAAAGGAAGGTACTGGCAGGTCGGGGCTTCAGGCAGTGTGTGCACTGTTCCATATAGCTCAGCTAGTAAGGACAGTACTTGCAAAATCCAGTTCGAGTCCTAGTCTAGAATCTTGACCCTCCGTTACAAGCACCACAGACTGTGAGTCCTCAGTTTTATCTTTCCGTCCACAAATCATAAATTAATTAATTCCATTAGTGGCCTTTTTCTACCTTCCCTTCTTCCTGCAACAAATTACTGGCAACAATTGGAATTAGTCATAGGGTGGGAAGTGTCAATCCGCATGCATGCATTCTTGTGGCGCAGTTCTTCTTGAAAAAAAATTCCTCCATTTATAAACAGCATGGAAAAATCGTTCTGTGGAGCCATAAGTTTTGCATTTCAGAAGAATATGGCACTTGTTTCATATAAAGCAGAGAGAGAGAGAGAGAGAAAAGATTCTTCTGGTGTCATCTGCTTTACATGATGACAGTGCCTTGAAAAATTGCAAGCCAGAAATTATAACATTTTAAGCGACTAAAACTGGTGTGCACAAAGTTGATGAGCTGAAATATAAATACTGTGTGACAATAATTACCAGAAAGGTCCATTTATAATTTTTTTCTAAATATTTCTTCCTAAATAATACAACACAGTATGTTTTTCTCGTCGGCGAGTGTTCATCAGAAACGAGCGTATCGTCAGGCGTGCCCCAGGAGAGTGTGTTAGGACCGCTATTATTTTCTATCTATATAATTGATCTGATGGAAAGAGTAACTTGTAATTTGCGGCTGTTTGCTGATGATGCTGTAGTGTATGTGAGGGTGTTGTCTTTAATTGACTCTAATAGGATACAGGATGACTTGCATAAAATTTATAGTTGGTGTGAAGAATGGCAGCTAGCTCTAAATGTAGAAAACTGTAAGATGATGCACATGAGTTGGAAAACCAATCCCATGTTTGAACACAGCATTAGTAGTGAGCTGCTTGATGCAGCCGCGTCGTTCAAATATCTAGGTGTAACAATGCAAAGCACTATGAAGTGGAACGAACATGTAAGGACAGTTGTGAGTAAGGCGGACAGCCGACTTTGTTTTATTGGGAGAATTTTGGGAAGATGTACTTCATCTGTAAAGGAGACCACGTGTAAAATGCCTGTACGACCATGTCTTGAGTATTGCTCAAGTGTTTGGGACTAGCAACTGATCAGTTTAAAGGAAGACATGGAAGCAGTTCTGAGGCAAGCAGCTAGGTTCGTTACTGGTAGGTTCGACCAATGCATGTTTCAAGTAAATGCTCCTGGACCTCAAATGGGGATTGCTGGAGGAAAGACGACGTTCTTTTCAAGAAATTTAGAGGGCCAGAATTTGAAGCTGATTGTAGAATGATCTTGCTGCCTACATACATTTTGTGTAAAGATCACAAAGACAAGCTAAAAAAATGTTCAAATATTTGTAAATGTATGGGACACTACTTTGTTATTAGTCCCTAGCTTACTAACTACTTAAACTAATGTAAACTAACCTGAGGACAACAGATACACCCATGCCCTGATGGCAAAAGACCGCACGCACTGCAGAGCAGCGCCTCAGTGCGCATGGCTAATCCGCTACGGTGACAAAATGGGAAAAATTAGGGCTCGTATAGAGGCATTCTTATTTCCCTTTTTCTATTTGGGATTGGAATAGGAAAGAATATGCCATGCGCATTACGATGAATTCCGGAGTATATATGTAGATGTAGATGCTTGAATCAAGGGACATGGAATTTACAAGAGCAATTCAGATTCAACAATTCCTAGAAATGAAGATCTAAAAGTTCTTGCCAAAGAATTGCTGCTTGATTATTTGGCAATGGAGGTGAGTCATCTAACCTAACTAACGTTCCATGCAAACTGTTGGAGTGGATGGTCAGTCGGCGGTTGTATTGGATTCTTGAGACTCGGGGCTTATTGGCTCCACGCCAGGGCGGTTTTCGCCAGGTTCAATCTACCACCGACAATCTGGTGTACCTCGAGACTGCAATCCGCACAGTCTATTCCCGGCGCCACCACCTTGTTGCCGTCTTCTTCGATACGCACGAAGCGTACGATACAACCTGGCGACAACACGTCCTCAACACTTTACACGCCTGGGGCCTCCGGGGCTCCCTACCGATATTTATTCAGAATTTTTTAGCTGTCCGTACCTTTCATGTTCAAATTGGTGCTTCCCTGATCACCTCACATATTCAGGAAAATGGGATTTCTCAGGGCTCTGTTTTAAGCATTCCATTGCATCACAATACGCCAATTACATCCCGAGATATTGTGACGTGAAGTTGACGCTCGAAATAAATTAAGCGCACAGCTAGCACACGTCCTGAGACTCGAGCGTGAACCGCAGGCTGCCTATGTCAGGGGCTCACACAATGGGAAGGTAAGAACAATCCACAAAAACGAACAACCACTAGCGGTGGCACAACCAAATGATGCAGCCACAATGCACTCTAAACTGAAATGTGGTGCTGGAGAGCAGTGACAGTGGCAAATATCAACACTGAACACTCAAAAGGCCCTGACCAACATGTGGACATCAGTCACTGTGAAATTGATCATGTGTTGCCAATAGTCCTGTGACAATATTCTTCTGTGGGGACACGACAAATTACTATTTGTATTTTGTTATCTGTATTTTGTTATCTGTATTAAGCATCAGTTGGGAAGGGAGTAAGACAGGGTTGTAGTCTTTCTCCGATGTTATTCAATTTGTACATCGAGCAGGCGGTGAAGGAAACCAAGGAAAAATTTGGAATACGGATTAAAGTGCAGGGGGAAGAAATAAAAACATTGCGTTTTGCGGATGACATTGTAATTCTGTCAGAGACAGCAAAGGATCTGGAAGAGCAGTTGAATGGAATGGACAGTGCGTTGAAGAGAGCGTATAAAATGAACATTAACAAGAGCAAAACAAAAATAATGGAATGCGGTCTTAGAAAATCAGGCGATGCTGAAGGAATTAGAGTAGGTAACGAAACAATGAAGGTGGTAGATGAGTTTTGTTACTTGGGTAGTAAAATAACATGTGATGATACAAAATGCAGAATGGCAATGGGCAGAAAAGCATTTTTGAAAAAGAGAAATTTGCTAACATCGAATATTAATTTAAGTGTAAGGAAGTCTTTTCTGAAGGCATTTGTATGGAGTGTTGCCTTGTACGGGAGTGAAACATGGACGATAAGCAGTGTGGACAGGAAGAGAATAGGGGCTTTTGAAATGTGGTGTTACAGAAGAATGCTGAAGATTAGGTGGGTAGATCGGGTAACCAATGAAGAGGTACTGAACAGAATTGGTGAGAAAAGGAATTTTTGGCATACCCTGGCTAAAAGAAGGGATTGCTTGGTAGGACACATTCTTAGACATCGGGGAATCGTAAATTTAGTATTGGAGGGAAGTGTGTGGGGTAAAAATCGCAGAGGGAGACCAAGAGACGCGTATAGTAATCAGATTCAAGTGGATGTGGGTTGCCGTTCTTATGAGGAGATGAAAAGGCTTGCTCTGGATAGAGTAGGGTGGAGAGCTGCATCAAACCAGTCTCCGGACTGAAGACCATAACAACAACATTAAGCTAATTGGTATTCTGTTATTATCTTTGATCATTAACAAAAAAAGAGTACAAAAACTGTTCTTCTCTTGTCACTGTAGTTACGCTTCCATGGTGTGTGATGTTCAAGATAGAAGTAAATAAATGTATGGAAATATAAGTGTTAAATTTAATATTTAATAAACAGTGTGCTAGGTGCACACATTAAACCGCCAATATCGCCTATTTGTCAAAGATCGAAATTGTGGAAAATATTTTCTGGTAGATAGCGGTGCAGATTTGTCTGTTATACCAGTTGCAAAAAGCCAAAAAGGTCAACCCTCTGACTTCAGTCTTTATGCCGCAAATGGGTCAGAGATAAAAACTTATGGTTCAAAACTGTTAAACATTGATTTAGGACTCAAACACAATTTCGAATGGCCATTCATAGTAGCAGACGTATCAAAAGGCATATTGGGAGCCGATTTTCTTCATCATTATGGGCTACTGGTTGACCTCAAAAATAAAAAGATGATAGTCAACACCACAAAATTAAAAATTGTAGCAGAAATAACCACTGTGGATACTAATGAATCAGTAAGCTCACTCTATGCAACATGCCAGTTTTCAAAACTTTTAGAGAATTTTCCTGATCTAACTAAACCATCTATAGTACCAAAAGCATTAAAGCATAATGTGCAGCATTATATCACTACATCTCCTGGTCCACCAGTATACTGTAAGGCTCGTAGATTGGACCCACATAAATTGAAAATTGCTAAACAAGAATTTCAATTTCTGTTAAATAATGATATTATAGGTCCATCAAAATCACAATGGGCTAGTCCACTACAACTTGCTAAGAAGCCAAGTGGTCAACGGCGAGTCTGTGGAGATTATCGCCGTTTTGAATGACAGGACTCCCCAGACTCTCCAATTCCACGAGTTGACGATGTAAATTTTATGCTTCAAAATAAAAATATATTCTCAAAGGTAGACCTACTTAAAGCCTATTACCAGATTCCACTAGCCGAAGAAGATAAGCCAAAATCAGCCGTTATAACGCCATTTGGTCTCTATGAATTTAATTATATGCCATTTGGACTTCGCAATGCACCTAGCACATTCCAAAGGTTTATACATGAAGTTGTGAGAGAACTAGACTTTTGTTTTCCATATTTGGATGACATTCTAATAGCATCTGAATCACCAGAGCAACATGTTGAGCATCTAAATTTACTTTTTGAGCAGTTGAATAAGTATGGTCTTGTCATAAATGTTTCCAAATCAGTATTTGGTGTACAACAACTAACATTTTTAGGAAATTTAATTACACCTGCTGGAGCAAAGCCAGATCCAGAGAGAGTTGCAGCAATAATGAACTACAAACGACCCAAAACAGTTCGTGAACTTAGAAAATTCTTAGGGATCATCAATTTTTATCGTCTACATTTGGAACATGCTGCCGAAAACCAAGCATTGCTGCATGATTTCCTAAAAGGAACAACAAAAAAGGACCGACGACATATTAACTGGACAGAAGAAGCAATTGCTCAATTCGAAAAATGCAAAGAAGATCTAGCAAATGCTGCACTTTTGACATTTCCTGGTTTGAACAATCAACTTGCATTATTTGTGGATACATCAGATTTTGCAGCAGGTGCTGCATTGCAACAATGGCAAGATGAACAGTGGAGACCAACTGGATTCTTTTCAAAAAAAGTTTACAACAGCACAGAAGAAGTATTCCACGTATGATAGAGAGTTGCTTAGCATCTATATGGCTGTCAAATATTTCAAATATCTGTTGGAAGGAAGATATTTCATTATTTATACTGACCATGCTCCTCAAACATATGCATTTAAACAAAAGAATGAAAACGCAACACCAATTCAATTACGTTACCTCCAGTACATTTCACAATTTACCACTGACCTACATCATATCTGGTAAAGAAAATGTTGTTGCTGATGGTCTATCAAGGCTTGAAGAACTAGTTCCAGTTAACTATGATGCGATAGACCAAGCGCAAGAAGATGATGAAGAGCTCCGTCAACTACAGACCAGCCCTCATACATCACTGAAGTTAAAACACCATCTGACACATGGAGGAAAACAGCTATGGTGTGATGTGTCAACACAAATCATTCGTCCTTATATTCCTAAACCATTTAGATACTCTATTTTCCAACACTATCATAATCTGGCTCATCCAGGCATTAAGACAACGGTAAAAATGATCTCATCAAGATTTGTTGGGATCAATTTAAAAAAGGATGTCCAAAACTGGGCAAAAACATGTATTGCATGCCAGAAAAACAAAATATCACGGCACATTCAAACACCGGTAGGACACTTTCCTAGTAACGATGAACATTTCAAAATTGTTCACCTTGATTTGATAGGACCAATGCCTTCATCTGAAGAATATATTTATTGTTTAACATGCATTGACAGAGTTACAAACTGGACAGAAGTAGTACCTCTTCGGGACATACAAGCAGAGGCAGTAGCACAAGCATTTTTCAATTGTTGGATCACTAGTAGAGGCCGTCAAACGCTGCCTGGCTCCCGCTCGTTCCCGCCAGCGGGAGCGGCTAGCGTGACCGCCGTACCCGGGAGCCGGCAGTGCCGGTAATGCAGTCTCGGGAGCGAGAAGACTCGGACTCCCGGCCGACAGCAGTGCGCATGCGCTCGGCCAGCCCTCCTCACGAAACCGTTAAATATTGCGCCCGTCCGGCACACATCTACGGCGGTGCATTCACACTGCCGGCCGGGCCGAGCCGAGCGGAGATGTGCCAAGACGAAAAACAGGGGGAAAAACAACTTTTTCTATTTTCAAGTTGTAAGAAATTATGACGGTATATAAGACCACATCGCATCGTTTTATAAACTTATTTTTTCCTTACAAGCTTTGCCTTGCCTGTGAAAAAAATAAAAAGTCTACTTTTCATTCCGCACGAGTTTTCAGTTTCGTAAAGCTCCTCACTCGATTTTGATGAAAGTTTTCGCTTAAAAAATCTAATTTTTGTACACAAGGTAGTGCAACATCTTAGCTTTCCAATAAAACATTCACCTTTTCGACATTCGTAACAATCGTTTTCAAATGATGCTTTTTTGACAGGTATGCGCACTTGATTTACAAATCGTGTATTGAAAAAGTTCGATAGCGGGCAGCTTACTGTACTATGCATTTTAGGCCATACATTACAGCGAGTGAAATTGAGCTAAAAGAACAGAAAAGTTTTTGAAATGGTACTCGCACTGATATCTACCTTCTTTCTCAAGTAATTGTGAGTTATCTGAGCGGCATCATGCAGCAACCACAAGTCTACGAACTCGGCGTGTGTTGAGCGTAGCGTGAAGCACAGCAGCGCCGAAAATATTATTTGCTGGCCACGGATGTTGGTCCATCGTAATGTGTTAATAATTCATAACCAGAAAATAGCTATACCCTAATTTTTCTTGGGTGGCAACCGATTACAATGGACAATGATCTGCTATGGTTTTATGTAAGGTAATACTTCACTTAAGAGGTATGCAAGTAATTTGTTGTCCACATTGCACAATTGATGGAATACATATTTCGTGTTTCAAACTTCAAGAGAAGAAACAATTACTGTAAACTGCGAATTTGCTGTTGATGGACTGAAATAAAATTTCTGAAGTTCTACTCAATGACTTTCAAGTTGAGGATAATAAACGGAAGAAACACAAAAATATACGTACATTTATTGATGCATCTACACCTAAGATTATACTATTTAGCCTTCTCTGAAGCCGGCCGCGGTGGCCGAGGGGACTGCGGCGCGCCAGTCACAGTCTGCACGGCCTTTACGGTCGGGAGTTCGAATCCCACCCTGGGGCATGGACATTTTTGTCGTCTTTAGTATTAGGTAGTTCATAAGTAGTTTGTAAATTTAGGGAATGGTGACCCCGCTGTTAAGTCCCTTAAGCTTAACAAACATTTGAACCTTCTCTTAAAATGTTCTACCACAAGGTGAAACAATTTATATACAGTGTCTCACATAGAAGAGCTATCCATCAGACCGAGACTGAAGTAGGATTACATAACAGTAAAATTAAAGACATTTATTTACCTCCTGATAAGGAAGCTGCAACTTATGGTCATGGGGGTTCGTCAGATGTGCCAGATTTATGTGGTACACGCTGTACTATGTTTCAGCTCATCTCCACTTTCAAAGAACTCTACACGGTTCTCCGAATTTTTATTTATTTTATTAGGAAGCTGTCTGATGGGAACTGCTTTTCTATGAACATTTCCTGAATCTCACAGTTTTCCATGTCTCCATGGTACTTTCATATCGATTTTTATACTTTAAATGAAAGGAAACCGCGCAGATTTAGTTTAGCCTCAGACACTGCAGATCAGTAAAGGATGAGAAGCAGGTGTCATTTGTTTCATGTTGTGATTTGTTTTTTCGTTTTTAGTGACCAATACTTGTTCACTGCCATGTACTTTGAGCCAGCTGTTAATTGATTTTGTAATTTTATTACAATTGTTTGCACACTGTAGTGATAGAATTATAAACACATTAGAAATATTTTGTATGGACCCATCCCATTAATTTCGACCAACATTTAGGAGAGTTTTTCCTTATGTGAAAAACTAAACATTTCTTAATTGTTTAATTCATATTACAGAATTAATAGTAATAGAAGGAAAATAAACATATTATCATAAGTATAATTGAAAAAAAAAATCATGCAGAGAAGCTTCTGCTGAAAGCAGGCTGGAGACTTGTAATACTTGTGCTGCAGAACCAACACCATACCCCAATCGGTTCTTGGCGGCGCCGACTCGCGCCGGAATATTAAAGATATCGAATGTCAAAGGAAGGAAATACTCTCCTAAATGTTAGTCTATATGGATGGAACGAGTGCATTACCACCTATTTCTTATGTTCATAAAATTCGACGGTTCACTACAGTGTGAGAACAATAGTAATAAAACTAGGCGACCTGTGCAAATACTTTGCAGCATTAGTGGCTAGTCATGTGAAACGGAAATAAGTAAAATTAAATTTCTACCATTTAAAAATATTTATTATAGATAGTAACAATATACAGAATATTATATAAGCTGGTGTTTTCTTAAATTCATATCAAAACAATTATTTAAAATCAATTATAATTATAAAATAGATTCTTTTAATATATAAGAAAGATAGAGGACCCGTGCGAATACTTCGCACCGATAGTGGAATGACTAAAACGTTGGGAAAACATGGAAGTAAAGTTGAATGTTCACGCATAGCTTTCTTCAGAATCAATCCGTGGAAGTGTTTTAAAAGCGCAAATGAAAGATATTGATCCGTGGCTGTTTTTAGGTCAAAGAGAACTGTGTACTTTATTTAGAACCGAAGATATCCTTAAACAAACCGATTAATATATTCAATGCAAGGACAGAAGGATCCCGCGTTTGCATGAAAGTAAAGGAAGGAGAGACTTAAGTTAATTATGATACTTGATGACAAATCTGCTCATAAATACCTTTCGTTTAAAGTGAAAATGAAGGAAATGGGGCCGATAGAACGGCCTGACCGAATGACTTTAGTTTACAGCCAGGACATCCCCATAAGAAATATACAGAAGGAAATCCCGTTTGAGTGTAGAAAAAGTGGATGAATACCTTTCTTTAGTTTTACACAAAAATGAAGGAAATCAGTCGGGTAGTTTAGTCCGTCCCACTGACTTTAGTTTTCGTAGATTCTTTTAATATACAATATAATAAAATCAATGAACTGTTAGCTCGATTTTTGAAGTGGCCAGCAATCGATCTTCTGCTGACAGTGTGTTGGGATTCCTTATAGCTCTCCCCTTCCCTCGGACAAGCTCTCCTCTTCCGTCGGAAAAAAAAATTAGAAAAAAGTGACAGACGCTTCTCATCCTTTACTGACCTGTCCTGCAGTGTCTGAGGCTAAAGTAAACCAGCTTATGTTGAAAATTCGAAAGTACCATCTTGCAGACAAAGAAAATTGTCTTCATATGATACAGCAAAATGTTCTTAGAAATGTTGTTCGTCTCAGACATATTACTAAAAGCAACTCAGTTCATTCTTACTTTCATCTCAGACTTGAAAGTATCGCATTTATCTCGGACACACTGCATACAATAATTTTCACCCTGTGGGAACATTTTCTGAAAGCTACAAAAGCGAAAAGGTATATATTGTGTCTTAGGAGTAGATGCATCTGCAACTAGAAAGCCTTTAACTGTAATATCACAAAATTTTATTTCAGTCCATTAAGAGCAAAGTCGCAATTTAGATTACTTTGTTCTTCTCTTGTAGTTCCAAACAAGAAGTATAAAATCCATGAATTGTATTATGTGGAAAAAACCAGATGTATGCCTCTCAAAGTCAAGTATGAACTGCTGTAAAACCGTAGCAGATAGTTGTCCATTGTAATCGGTTGCCACCCAAGAAAAATTAGTTCATTATTATTCTCTGATTAAGGATCTTTAACACATCACGAGGTACCGACAAACGTAGCCAGCAATTCAGATTTTTCGGCACTGCAGTGCTTCACGCTACGCTCAACACAGGCTGAGTTCGTAGACTTGTGATCGCGGCCCGAGGGCGCTCAGATAACTCGCAATTACTTGTGAAAGGAGGTAGGTATCAGTGCGATTACCATTTCAAAAACTTTTTTGTTCTTTTAGCTCCATTTCACTCGCTGTAATATATGGTCTAAAAATAATAGAACAGTAACCTGTCCGCTATCTAACTTTTTCAATACACGATTTGTAAATCAAGTGCATATACTTGAGAAATAGCGTCATTTGGAAACGACTGTTAGGAATTACGAAAAGGTGAATGTCTTATATGAAAGCTAAGATGTACTATAATGTGTCCAAAAAATCTGATTTTTTAAACGCATACTTTCATCGAAATCGAGTGAGGAGCGTTACGGAACTAAAAACTCGTGCGGAATGAAAATTAGTCTTTTTATTTTTTCACAGGCAAGGCAAAGCTAGTAAGGAAAAACTAATTTCATAAAACGATGTAGCGTGATCGTCTATATCATCAACAATTTTTACAGCGTGAAAATCGAAAAGTGTATTTTCCCCCTTTTTTTCGTCTTGGGTACGACCGGCACACGCAGCCGGCGGCGTGCGCCGACTAGGCTGAGGCGGTGTTGGCTCAGCCAAGCTCAGCTCGTCCCGGCGGGCGCGCGTGATCCCGGGAGTATCGTGACTCGTCCTGCCCGAAACGTCTCGCTCTCGCGAGTGTGACGTCATCGCTCCCCCTCTACCAACCCTTTACCCGCCGTCAGCCGTCGAGAGCGACGCGCGAGCGCAGCGGGAACCGAGCGGGAGTGGCGGCCGTTTTGACCGGCTCTAATCACTAGGTTTGGAACACCATATCAGATAGTGACTGATCAAGGCAGGCAGTTTAACTCTGAGCTATTCCGAGCACTGTCAAAACTATGTGGTTGTAACCAAACACAAACTACCGCATACTATCCTCAATCAAATGGAAAAATTGAAATATTTCATTGCACACTTAAGGCAGCTATCCGTGCCCATGCAACTGCCAAATGGACTCAAGCAATACCTGTAATCCTCCTTGGGCTGCGATGCTCCGTCAGAGAGAACAGTAATGCTACAAATGCAGAAATGGTAGGTGATTTTTTTCAAAGAGTATGCAACAAAATTGGATGCAGAGTTACCTCAATTCGTTTCACAACTGAAGCAGTACATGAATCATCTGAAGCCTGTACAAACTCCCACAAAGCAAAATAAAGACCTTTCATACACAGGGATCTCAATGAGTCATCACATGTATTTGTGCGTGTTGACCGAGTCAAAAAAAGCATTAGAACCTCCATATGAAGGCCCATACAAAGTAATAGAAAGAACCCCAAAATTTTTTGGTGTTAAAATAAAAGACCAAGTCAAGAATATCTCCATTGATCGACTGAAACCTGCGTACCTCATGAATCATAATGAGAAGCAGCCTGAAGACACTTCAACTGAACGGTCAGCCCGGGTCAAACAACCAGACACAGCCGACAGTGCAAAACCAAGAAGAACAAGATCTGGTCGTGAAGTTCGATTTCCTGCAAGATTAGTTGAAGAACTGCAGTGTTAAGTGACTATATGACTGAGAAGGGAGTGATGTGAGGACACGACAAATTACTATTTGTATTTTCTGAGCTGTATTAAGCTAATTGGTATTCTCTGTTATTATCTTTGATCGTTAACAAAAAAAGAGTACAAAAAAACTGTTCTTCTCTTGTCACTGGATTACGCTTCCATGATGTGTGATGTGCAAGACAGAAGTAAATAAATGAATGGAAAAATAAGTGTTAAATTTAATATTTAATGAACCGTGTGCTACACCTTCAAAAGAAAATTAAAGGAACATCTCATCCCTGGATGCTGGTATAAGGTGAAGGAGTATTTGACAGAAAATTTGTAATTTAAAGGTGAACTGATGTAGTGCTGGAAACAGAGATGTGGACTGTGTCTTTACACTAAATTTCAAATAATTAAATACCATATGTTATATTTAAAATTATAAATTTGTAAAATTCTTCTTTCTTTTCTTATTCTATATAAAATTAACAACATGACTTGTCTAATATCATTGTAAATATGATCTACAGGCAAATAAATTATTATTATTATTATTATTATTATTATTATTATCTCGGCAAATTATGCATTATCAAGGAGGTTAGAATACAGGGAGATGCCCTTATACTGGAAAAGAGAAGCCTGTCTCCGCCATACTGCTAAGTTTTGTAGAAGTGTTCATATTGTATAGCTAATGTTTTTGTCACTTAAAACAGGAATAAAAGGTCCGACGGTTTTGCCGTGATGTACGTGTTAAAAGAGTGTCAAATTTGCAGTTACAAATTAAGTTATCAAATGTATAATGATGAGTATTTATTACTATTTATTCAAGAAAGTATATTGTTTGAAAGTACATACTTTGCAGTGACTGACAGTTCAATGCATTAACAGCAAGAGGGTCGACCAAACACATAGTTTCAATGGAGAAATAGCATTCCAAAACTGACCGAGATGGTGGACAGGCTTCAACTGGTGTGTGTGCTCAGCATAGATAATGCCATCTCCTTTTATTCTAACCTCCTTGTGCATTATCTACAGTGACAGAAGCAGTGGCGGACTAAGTGATGAAGTGGATGCTAAATAAATAAATAAGGCCCGATATAATGAAGCATGTTGGGATTTATTCCCATCTGCTTGCATTACTGAACCTACCGATACCACTGTTGCATAAATATAGATATGAATTTAATTAGGTTATTATCATTTTCTTTTCCAAAACTTTTGTTCTTCTTTTTTCTAATGTGACTATTGAAATCAATTTCTATTATTTGACGCCGGGGAAGTTTGTTTAATTTGCAAATATTAATTAGTTAATGCGAGAGGCATATTATTAAAGTTCAGATACATGCCAATTAGTATTTCTGTTAAAATCAAGAAAATTATTTGCTCATAATACTAAAGAAGGTATTACTATGTTTCACAAGTAATGTTAGAAAAGGTTTGCCTTCTTTAGTTTCTGTATAAAGGTAAGGTATGAACACCACAGTGTTTTACTAGGCATGGTTCCTGTTTGGAGGTGGTATGCCGTTGCCTTCTTCCGCCCTTCGAACTGTCTGGGTCCTTCCTCCGACCTTCGAACTGACTTACCCAGCCAGTTATAGGGGGACCTACAGTTTAACGTGGATTCCAAACTACGGTGCTACTCGGTATTTTTAACATCAGCAACACTGCCAGCAGTGAAAGAAGTCCTAGGACCTAGTGGGGATCAAACCCGGGACCTTTGGATTTGTAACCTTGCACTCTACCTTTCTGCAGCCAAGCCGATCAGCTATATTGAAAAATTATGTTAAAACACTTACTTTGACTTTGTGACTTAATGACTTTATCGTAATTTTAAAGTTAAACAAAGAATGTTATTTCTAAGAATAAAAACAGTGCGAACTTGAGCCGCATCACAGCACCCAAAGCGGCGAACTTTGTTATCGCTACAGATGACGTTCTGTGTGAGACTTGACGTTAGCAGAGTCAAACATAAAGCAGCCTGGTCAGTTATAAATAAAATTAAAAATGCAAAATTTTTAACAATTGAAAATATGATAGGAATATCAGTAATGGAGGATAGGTAACAACTCACCGTAAAGAGGCTCACTGAGTTGCTGACATACAAGAAAATAGATAATCACATCCACACGAAGACATTTTCGGCAAGGCCATAGCCGAAAATTTAGTTGTGTGAATGTTTTCTATTTTCTTGCATGTCAGCAGCTCAGCGAACCTGTTTACAGTGAGTTGTTACCTATCCTCCATTATTGATATAAAAATAAAGCTAGAAACTCAACACAGCACCATTCAACGAATATTTTGTAAGTTGTGCAGAAGAAAAATGTACAATCATCCATCGTATTTAATTAAGTAAAACTTGAGTATAAATGTTCTCTGAGCGAAAAATTTAATACAGTGTATTAACATATGCATGCCATGTCACATTTTAAATAAAAACACTGGAAGACTGGAGAAAACGCCGGTTAATAAACCAAGCTTTTCGCCATCCACTCTCCTGGCTCGCCGATGACGCAGAGCTGTACTGTGGAGAATCAGGAGTGCAGAAACTGTCAGGAGGTGGCGGCTCTGAGATGAGCTGCGCGCCTGCCCTCTGTTGGTGGTTCATAGTACTACACGCGATTTCCCGCTTGCCAGCTCTAGCAGCTCCTGCCATCTGGCGACACTTTGTCATACTACGTGGAGTTGGCGATCCTGACACTATCCAGTAAATCACGATAGCGTTTCAGCGTCCGAAAGAATTAATTAAAGAAGGTGCCCCTTCCACTTCTTCTATGGCACAAATTAAAGCTCGAATTGTGCGGTCTTTTTCTGGTATCAATGAAATAGCCCACACTATAAAACAGAAGACAGGAGTTTCGAATGAGATAAATAATTCATATGATGGATAGAATTTTAATCATATTTCAAAAGTTGTAAAGGAATATGTATGTGATATCGTATTTATAAAATTATGCATGGCAAATATAGACGCTAAGAATTCTACATAACAAATAAACAATTTTATATTATTATCAGTAGTTAATAATATTGCTGCATTAAAAAAACTGTACTTTAAAACAGTATTATAATTAATTAACTAACTACAACTCATATAATAAGATTTATAAACTGAAGAAACTATTAAAAAGAAATACAATACTATAGAAGGATGCAATCTCTATTTCATCGTCGATTCAATGAATGGGAAGCCGAAAAATAATTAGGACTAAACTCAGAATTCAGATACTACACTACACTAACGACATACGAGTATTTAAACCTAAAAAATGAGTATTTATTTAGGTAATTGAATGTTTTTGTGGTGATGGCTGCTTCCCTACAACCTAAACAGCGATTCTAAAACCCGAAGTTTATTTCGTAACAAGGTATGATAGATGGATTCAAAGAGAAGAAATGACGGATCATCGAAAATGTGTCGCCCATTACCATTGCCACCACCCCGACGTAACATCGCCGTAGACCAATACATATTTCCATATCATAGCAATATTAAGACTCAGATCATACGATCCGAGCCATTCAAAAATTATGGTAATTAGAATGTCAATTTAAGAAGTTTAACACATTCTGGAAAGCGAGGGTTTTCATATATGTATAATACGTTACCACAAACATTACTGGGTAGGAAGTTCATTCCTTACAAATGTTTAATATCTAAAGACAATGCATATTATTTTGTTAACAAACTAAATCTAAGTAACTAATACCAATGAGTAGTTGTATGTTTCTTGTAATATTATCCTCCAAAATTAAATTTTAGGATAAGGACGTACCGGGTGCCGCTCTGTTGCTAGTCATCACCGAGAGATGGCAGCATGGCATGCTGTCGTGTGGCACATAACGTCAACTGCGAAAAGAGCTCGGTGCTAACTGCTAAACAGATTGTGACGTAAATGGAGTTGGTTGGTTTTTGTAAGGGACTAAACAGCGACGGTTATCAGTCCGTAAATGGAGTATGTTCAAGAAAGTTATGCACTCCTATACGATCCTTTACAGCTTGACAGGATCTACTGTTTGCCTTTAGTCTGCTTCATATTCTAATCACAGAAAGCTTCCTTAAAAAAATATACCTAGGCTCTAAAGCCTGTATTATCATGAGTTAAACAATAAATCATTTGGTAGGCATATACTGACACATGTTAATTCCAGATTTAACTACAGTGGATCTTTTTGTAGTTTCAATGCCAGAATTTTTTTCTTGCATTTCACTTTCTTGTATCATATGCAATTACTGATTACATTTAAATTATGATTAACACAACAAAAAAGGCTGTTTAGCTCACTATTATTCCAATTAATCCATCTGCTATACATTCTCACTTACATTAACATCAAGATGTTTGGGAAGTTATTCAGTAGCAGGCCTAAGTACCTGCTGTTCATTTATTACTGAGAACATGAGCCTAACATGTGGCAGGTTTTTTTTTTTCAAAATAATTTAGAATCTCTGAGTGAATTTTACGCTAATTTATTGTTGTTGTTTTAGCCTGAATGCATATAGGATGTAATTTGCCAGTAAAAATGTAATGAGTGAAGCATGTACCTTCCTTATGCGAAAGACAGATCATCTGCTTGCGAAAATGACGACCAAAAACCGTGGAAGGATACATCTGCTCGTGTTGACAATCGAAGAGAATTTCGCGGAAATTTCAAACACCGAAAATAGGTATAAGTGGACAAGTGTAACGTACAGAAAAAGGAACACGAAACGTGTTACCATTGAAAAACATGAAAAAGACGATGAAAAAGATTTCCGAGTTATAGGCGAATTATGCCAAATGCCATAATTGACATTCGCCCAGGTATTAGGCTTCACCAGCTGAAAAAACACTGTAATAATCTCAGCAGGATGATACAGCAAGGGCACTGCATAGGAACTACAAAGAAGTCTTCATACATGCAGGTACGAATTCTCTTAAGAGCAGCACTGAAGAGGAAATCACCAATGAAACGCAAAATTTAATTCGAGCTGCCAAAAACGTGTTCAAATCATCGAGAATAGTGGTGAGTGGCATTGTTTAGTTGTTTAATGATGACTAAGCAAAATATTATAATTATTAGTTTGTAATAGATCTCCAAATGGGAATGTTGAGTTATTTTTTGAGAACTTCGAACAATTAATGAGGAAAATCTTAAAATTCATAACAAATGTTGCAATATGTGGTGATTTCAATATAGACCTACTAAGCAGCAATGAAATTAACACAAAAACATTTTTAAACCTACTTAGAACATTAAATTTATATTGTACAAATAATAGCCCTACTCGGGGAACAATATTATTGTTAATTTTTCTAGAGATCTATACAATGTTAGCAAAGTAGAAGAATGTTTTGCAGATCATGATCCTCTGATTCTCACATATCATTCTGCACAGTCAGATAAGGTTTATATAGCTACAGATAAAAAGCCAATCAATACATGGGTCAGGGGTCAGAAAGAAGAATGTGTGAACTTATTTGTAGACTACTTTGGCAATGTTAACCGGGACTTTGTTTATGATTATGGTTCAGACACAGTGAAATCAAATGCTGAAATTCTCTTTAATAACTTTTTAATACATATACTGAAGTATGGTAGTCCTACTCACCCCTGAAGGTACACAGTACCAAACGGAACAAAAAGGGTAAAAAGTTTAATTGGTACACGGATGATCTTGCTGGCATCAGGAAAAATATGCTATCACTGTATAAAACATATAAAAATAATAGCAGACATGACACAGCGCAATATGATAAGGATTATAAAGCTTACCTAGTATGTAAAAAACATTATAAAGCTAACCTTAAACTAGCAAAACAAGCTGTGTTTGAGAACTATATAGAAGGAGCACCAAACAAGTGCAGGGCTGCCTGGGACATTATAAAACAACACACTTCCACCCAAGCTCAAGATGTCTTACTTGAACCTGAAGATCTGAATTAGTACTTTACAATTGTAGTAAAAGAATTAAGTTCAAAAATTGAACAGTCAACATTACCAGCAACTGATATACTTGCTGGTCAAGTTACTAGGGGGCATGAATTTCACTGGGATACAGTCACACCCACAGATATAATGAATACAGTTTTAAAAATTTCAGACTCAAAAAGTATGGATTACTACTGGCTATCTAATTACATTATAAAAAGAACAATACACGAGATTTGTGTACCACTTGCTTACATTATTAATAAATGCCTAGCTGTGGGAGTTTTCCCTGATCAGCTCAAAGTTTCTCAAGTTATAACCGTATACAAAAAGGGGGAAAACATCTTGAAATATTTGAAGCAATTTTACACAAACAGCTTAGTAACCATTTTGAAAAAAAAAAATGACCTTCTCAGTGATAGGCAGCATGGTTTTAGAAAAGCTTTCTACAGTATGTCTGCCTAGGTGTACTTGTGTCTGTGTGAATGTGTGGGCATGTGTGCATTTGTTTACCCTCCATTTTTCCCCCCAAGGTAAGTCTTTCCTCTCCCGGGATTGGAATGGCTCCTTACCCCCTTCCTTAAAACCCTCATCATTTCCTTTTCCCTACTGGGTTGCGAAAGCTTGCGATTGTGTGTGTGTGTGTGTGTGTGTGTATTCATTTATTTATTTGTGATGCTGTCACACCTGTGCTCCTTCGCCTGGTGAGTAATCTTCGTCTATTTTTTATATTTTATTTTTCCTGCTAGGAATTTTTCGTCTTAATAATCGTTTCACATATATATATATATATATATATATATATATATATATATATATATATATATATATATATACGTAAAAAATATATTAAGTACACTTACCAGGCGAAGGGGCACAGGCAGTAATAGCCACAAAATAAGCACACAGACACACACACACACACACACACACACACACACACACACACAAAAATGCTAGCTTTCGCAGCCTAGCTGCTTCATCAGGCAGAAGGGAGGAGAGGGAAAAGGAAATGATGAGGGTTTAAGGAAGGGGGTAAGGAGCCATTCCAATCCCGGGACAGGAAAGACTTACCTTGGGGGAAGAAACGGAAGGTAAACACACACACACACACACACACACACACACACACACACACACACACACATTTACAGAGACACAAACACACCTAGCTGCCTTTACAGTCAAATTACGGATACGTTGAAACTTCCTGGCAGATAAGAATTGTGTGCCGGAACCGGGCCTCAAACCTGGGACCTTTGCCTTTCGCAGGCAAGTGCCCTACCAACTGAGCTATCCCGACACGACTCACGATGCCGTCTCGCAACTTCACTTCCGCCAATACCTCGCCTCCTACTTTCCAAACTTCACAGTAGCTCTCCTGCGAAGCATGGAAGACTAGTACTCCTGGAAGAAAAGATATGGTGGAGACATGGCTTAGCCACAGCCTAAGGGATGTTTCCAGAATGAAAAGTTGTGAGGTGGCATCGTGAGTCGTGTCGGAATAGCTCAGTCGGTAGATCGCTTGCCTGCGAAAGGCAAAGGTCCCAGGTTCGAGTCCCGATTCCGGCACACAATTTTAATCTGCCAGGAAGTTTCATATCAGTGCACACTCCGCTGCAGAGTTAAAGTTTCATTCTACTGTCATTGTCATCAAGTAAATTATATGCCGTTTTGATAGTGGCTAAGGCAGCGCACAGTAAAAAGTTATCTGCTATCTTGAAATATGACGACCATAATACCCCTTTTTAACACCATGATGAAGATTTATGTCTAAGAAATATTACGAGTATTTGATGATATTACTTTGTCACAGAGTTGATCGAAAATATTATTGTGTAATACCAGCCTAGAGGGATCTGTTTTTTAAAGGAGAGTAATACTTAGTGTGTTTTGTTGTTGCAGATGGAGTAATACCAACCTAAATTCGAGTAATCTGTGCACCTCAGTTTTTCGTTCATAAATTCGTAAAAAAAAATAAGCGCGGATTACGTGAGTCTATATAGTAGCTCTTGCCACTAGCTGAAGTCCGCAGACTCGGATATTTCTCGTGTTTGCAGCCGAACCGGGTGACGGCGGAGGACCTGGACAAGCAGTTCTTCCGGCAGGTGTCTGTCGGCGTCCACAGCCGCGGCCCTGCCAAGCTGGGGGCCCAGCCGGCGGGAGACGGCAGATCGGGGTATGTGTGTGTGTGTCCTGGTATCTCTTCTGACCACCTTGTCACAATCTGCTTTGCCACTTTCTGTTTTGAGTCCACACGAGTTGTGCTATTAAAGGTTTGTAGTCTAACTTAATTTGCAGGACACCTGCGATTGTCGGCTACACAAGTATGCTGTAAATTTAACTTACCTTTCATTCGACCAATCTGTGTCACTGTCATCTTGAAATTTGACTGAAAACCCAGAGATTTTGGTCATATGTTAAATTTACACCATGAAGATGATGTGCTACAGACGCAAAATTTAACTGACAGGAAGAAGATGCTGTGATGTGCAAATGATTAGCTTTTCAGAGAATTCACACAAGGTTGGTGCCGGTGGCAACACCTACGACGTGCTGACATGAGGAAAGTTTCCAACCGATTTCTCATACATGAACAGCAGTTGACCGGCGTTGCCTGCTAAAACGCTTTTGTGATGCTTAGAGTAAGGAGAAGAAATGCGTACCATCACATTACTGACTTTGATAAAGGTTGGATTGCAGCCTAACGCGATTGCGGTTTATTGTATCACGACATTGCTGCTCGCATTGGTCGCAATCCAATGACTGTTAGCAGAATATGGAATCCGTGGATTCAGGAGGAACGCCGTGTTGGATCCCAACAGCCTCATATCATTAGCAGTTGAGATGACAGTCATCTTATCTGCACGGCTGTAACGGATTGTGCAGCCACGTCTCGATCCCTGAGTCAACAGGTGGGAACATTTGCAAGACGACAACCATCTGCATGAACAGTTCGACGACGTTTGCAGCAGCATGGACTATCAGCTCGGAGACCACAGCTGTGGTTACTCTTGACGCTGCATCACAGATGGGAGCGCCAGCGAGGGTGTACGTAACAACTAACTTGGTTGCAAGAATGGCAAAACGTCATTTTTCGGATGATTCCAGATTTTGTTTACAACATCTGATGGTCACATCCGTGTATGGCAACATTGCGGTGAACGCACATTGGAAGTGTGTATTCGTCATTGCCGTACTGGCGTATCACCTGGCGTGATGGTATGGCATGCCATTGGGTACACATCTTGGTCACCTCTTGTTCGCATAGACGACACTTTGAACAGTGGCCGTTACATGTGAAATGTGTTACAACCCATGGCTCTACCCTTCATTCGATCCCTGCGAAACCCTACATTTCAGCAGGATAATGCACGACCACATGCTGCAGGTCCTGTACGGGCCTTTCTCGATACGGAAAATGTTTGACTGCTGCCCTGGCCAGCACATTCTCCATATCTCTCGCCAATTGAAAACGTCTGGTCAATGGTGGCCGAGCAACTGGCTCGTCACAATACGCCAGTCACTACTCTTGATGAACTGTAGTACCGTGTTGAAGCTGCATGCTCATCTGTACCTGTACACGCCATCCTAGCTCTGTTTGACTCAATGCCCAGGCGTATCGAGGCCGTTATTACGGCCAGAGGTGGGTGTTCTGGGAACTGATTCCTCAGGTTCTATGCACCCAAATTACATGAAAATGTAATCACATTTCAATTCTAGTAAATATATTTGTCGAATGCATACCCATTTATCATCTGCATTTCTTCTTGGTGTAGCAATTTTAATACCCCGTAGTGTACTAGCGGCAACACACAAACAATACCCTCACTAAGTGATAGTAATGGCGATCCTGCCGATGATAGCACTACTAGAGGAGAGGTACTAAACACAGCTTTTCGAAACTCATTCATCGAAGAACACGAAACCAATATTTCAGTAAATGAAAAAATGATGAAATTACAAATGTAAATAAAAATTATTTTACCATGTTTTGGAACTCCCACTGGTACGAGTGTGAATCCTGAATCCTTCCCGGTCATGCTGACAAAGTTTTATGAGTTGTAAAAGTATAGACAGTGGAAATTAAAATGTCCTGTCGTGCCTCTCCTCCTTAAAGTTATCCCGCTTGACGTCCTAACCCCCTTAAGGGTTTCTTATAGCTGCAACACACGATTACATGTTCGACACGTGAACTACAACTGCGATTTTCGTTTTAAGTATTGTGCCTTAGTCCTTGCACATTATGTTGACCTAATGGTCTGCTAAAAGGGTAAAAAGTTTGAAAAAAAGTCATATTGATTATTACTGTTCACATTGCTGAGAGGCTGTGTGAAGCCAAAGGGACACACTCCAAGCTGAGAAATGGAGACCATCTCGGATAACAGGCTACAATGGAGCCATATTGCTTATGGGATGTAGGTGGTAAAGAAATCTCCTGGTGAACTGCAGATGTCCTCAGCCACCATCCCAAGGTAGAGGGTTTCCTTCCAGAGAATAGCATTCCTGGGAACAGTAACGACGGTGGGTTCATGAGGCTGGAATGAGAGGGTTAAGGAGGAAAACTGCTTGGAGAGGATGTGAGGCACGGCCAGCTGATGTAATTATTGTTGTTGACCATACTGGGCAGCACCGTGATGTTTGCTGGACAATGTTGCTACCGAGTATGGAGTTTGTTAGTGCAAAACCAAGTCCCATCCCTACCCAGGGAATCTGCAGCGAGGACAGGACTGAAATGTGGTTCGCTAGAGGTGGCGAGTCACAAATTAGATTGGTCGAACTTAGCAGTGGCCAATAGGAATTTGTTAGGTACCAGAAACTGCGGAAAAATGTGCCCACACTGGCCTTTAGAATCCCCAGTTTTTTTGATTGAGCGAAGAGTTCTAAGTCAGACGAGTTGGGCGCCGGATCCATTTCGTTTGCCACCAGCCTCAGGTAAACTCCGTGACAGTCTGTTTCTTGGGGGGAGTGCGACTTTCGTGGAATGCTGGTAGGAAGGGTAGCTGTATTAGGCTCTTCCTCAGAGAATATAAACACTGACTTCTTTCGTGGCAACAGATGTATCATTTCGCTTTTCTAAATGATTAGCCTCAGTGTAGTAGTATTAGGAGATGGTAAGCATTAAATATATTTCCATTTACCTATAAGTTCCCAAGTATCCCCTCGAGTTCCGAAATCGGCATCTCTCGTAGATGCCTATTACTTGTCTTTCTGTAGTCACTCCTTTTCGCTCGGGACTTTCAGACTGACCTACAACCACCTTTCCTCTTTCCTGTGGTAGGATACGACAAAAATCTACGATCCGAATGTCGTGGCCTCCCCTTGTCAATATAGGTGTTGTAATTTGTTTGCTCCAGTCTACACCAAGATCTTCTGGAATTTTTCCTCTGTCTCCAGAAATCTGGACCTCGCTTGTCAATTTCTGAAAACCGGCAAATGCCTGAATTTGGATAAGGCGAACTTCAGTCTTTAAACCTTTGAACTGACCCCTTCTTGGGATTACTCATAGTCCATGGAATCATTTACTTGGACACACATTTTGTGGTTTAACAACAAACAGGCTTTATGAACAGTGACGACACAGAAAAATTCCAGAAGTTCTCAGTGTAGACTGGAGCAAACAGATTACAACACCTACATCTACACCTTCACCTACACACATACTCCGCAATCCACGGTGAGGTGCGTGGCGGAGGGTACAATGTACCACTACTAGGCATTTCCTTTCCTATTCCACTCCCAAATTGAACGAGGAAAAAAAGAATGCCTATATGCCTCCATACAAGCCCTAATTTCTCTTATCTTGTCTTTGTGATCACTACGCGAAATGTAAGTAGGCGGCAGCAAGATCATACTACACTCAGCTTCAAATTGCGGCCCACTAAATTTCCTCAACAGAAATTCACGAAAAGAATGTTGTCTTTCCTTCAGTGATCCCCAATTGAGTTTCCAGAGCATTTCCGTGGCACTCGCACATTGGTTGAACCTACCAGTAACAAACCTAGCTACTCGCCTCTGAACTGCTTCTATGTCTTCCTTTAAACTGATCTGCTGCGGGTCCCAAACACTTGGGCAATACTCAAGACATGGTCGTACAAGCGTTTTATACGAGGTCTCCTTTACAGAAGTAGTACATCTTCCCAAAATTTTCCCAATAAACCGAAGTCGGCTGTCTGCCTTAGTCACAACTGTCCTTACATGTTCGTTCCATTTCATATCGCTCTGCAATGTTAGGCCTAGATATTTGAACGACGCGACAGCGTCAAGAAGCTCACTACTAATGCTGTATACTGACGCCATGACGTTCGGATCATGTATTTTCTCCAAATTTTGTTTTTCTCGCCAGCACCTAATGTATCCACGCTATTACATTTATACGGACTTAGGGATGTGTCCAAACCGAGATCATATTCGAGACTACTACGAAATCATTACCAACAAAAGACGTATGTTGCCAACAGTAAAGCTCAAAAATGTAGCGTATGTCTTCTGAGATGAGGCCAGCTTGTTACTTCTAGAAGCAGCATCCTCAGCAAGTGTCTGCTGCGCTCTCCTGTCAACTTGGATGTGGACTTGAGGAGCCCTGCACAAGCGGGATGTCTACATACAGTATGTGACGTCACAAATCCTGTAATTCCCTGACCAAATGAATTCGATTATCTCGTGACGGTAATGAGATATGTACACTACACTGTGCTGCACTGGAGAGTGCTGTTGCCAGTTTAAGTTTTCATCAAAATTTAGAACTGCTGTACTGTTTATTATTGATGTAATGCTTTTGATGTGGCCTCATGGTAGGGAGAGGCTCAATGAGTTTCTTACAACATCTTAACTCGTGGCTCCTACTGGAATGGGATGGCCTGCTGCCAGGTGTGGATTTACTGTATATTTCCGCAGATAAGGTAATGCTGAATCATTAAAAAAAAAAGCCCCAAAATCCGAGGTCGTCTTATACAATGGTACAAAAAAAAAAAAAAAAAAAAAAAAACGAAGTTTAGTCTGAAATTGGTAATTTCGCGATGTGCTACATAGCACAGCTTCGACATCCGAACAATATATATCGAAGCAGTTAAGTATCAAAACAATATGTATCGAACAGGTGAAAGTTATGATTTTTTATGAATATATTGTGATTTTAAAGGATACGTTTAGGTGGGAACTTAAGAGTACAGCTTTCTGGGTAATTTATAAGGAAGCTTACACACAAATTAGCTCGGCCTGAAATGATATATATTGAACGTACAACTGTAAATCGATTTAGTTTATTGTTTCGAAACATATCGATTCGGTATATATTGTTTGTAGGTCGAAGCCTCACTATAGCCACGCTATGCAGCACAGCTGCAATATTACCCTGATGAAATTTACATCGTGGAGGAAAGATTTACAAAAATAAAGTTTTGCGCAATTTTTTTAAAATTATATTCGCTTTTCAAGCTTTATTTATTGAGTGGATAAGGTACATACGATAACCGAATGCCATAAAGCAGCAACAAAATTAATTATTTACATTGAAGCTTAATTTTACAATGTCACTTATCAAAAATAATTTCTCATTATATCAAAGGTCGCACTGAAATGATTAGAGTACATTTATGTACGGAGCAGTGAAAGGGTTAAAATATTTCGGAGCTATATCCGACAATTGGAGCTTCCTTCGAAATCCTTTATCTTCTGTTCTCGGGCAATACCATGTCTTTTCACCCGCATAATATGTGCATCGGTGCGATTAAATATTGTCTCTGCGAAAGAAGTTACTTTTTTTTTTTTTTACTAACTTTGCGGTGTAAACAAAACGTGCTTCTTCACGTTCGGACACAATGTAGCACTACACGCAAGAAAGTTCAAGAGCATATCACAAACACTGCAACAGAGGGCGAAATCCAGGTGTTCCAATCACGAAACCTGCTTATGGTGGCTTCTAACGGCATTTTTTGGAACTTCCTGAAGCTTTCCCTCTATATCTAATTCACAGGTGTGTTTTTAGATCACGAAAACTGGCAAAAAAAAGTGTGGCATGCATTAAAGTAAATACCATTAATTGGGGGTCGTCTTATAGGCCAGATATTGCTTAAACTATAAAATTTTGATGAAAATTTGTACCTTATCTTATCTAAAGGTTGTCTTAAGTAAAAGGTAAAGGTAAAGCAGTCAACAATCCGAAGATTGGTTTGAACACCACAGTGCTTTACTAGGCATGGTCCTGTTAGGAGGTGGTATGCCGTTGCCTTCCTCCGACCTTGGAACTGACTTACCCAGTCAGTTATAGGGGGACATACAGTTTAACATGGGTTGCGAACCATGGTGCTACTCGGTACTTTTTCACGTGAGCAATACTGCCAGAGGTGAAAGAAGTGGAAAGTGACAGATAAAAATCCTAGGACCTGGTGGGGATAGAACCCGCGACCTTTGGATTGATAGTCTCGCACTCTACCACTGTGCAACCGAGGCGCACTAGGGTCTTATTGGCGGAAATATATGGTGCTTGTCAAGAGAGCCACAGTGTTTATCACACTTCACTTGAGTTGTTCCGATGGCCGTTACTGATTAAGTCTGAGGCCAACCGTGTGTGTCAAAAACAAACACATTACCATTTCTTGATGGTATTGTCCCTTGATAAAAATTGTTCAAATAAATTACTGTTGTTCTTTGTTGGAGGACTGGCTAGTCCGTGCCTCCTAATATAACAACTGCTTCTGATGACTTTGTCTTGATGATACTTTCATTTCCCAATCATGATAATGAATATCATTTGAAATTATTTGGATAACCTTAAAGTTCAAGTAAACAGTGACTTTAAGGTAACACATATAACCTTTTATTACATCACTGAATTACATTCTTATAGAAATGCAACTCACAGAAGAAGAATGTTCTTTCAACCAATCAAGACTAAAGGTAATTAACAACAATGTAATTTTCCATAGAATATACATACATACAATACATAGAACTTTCCAACGTGGAGTAACTAGATCACTGGCACAGTATCCCGCTCTTCATTTATTCTTTTCTGCTGCACAAAACCTGTGCAGAGAAAAACTGGAGCCAGAATACATTCTCCTACCCCTTTCCTAAATAAAATATTATTTAATTTAATTATTATACTCAAATTTCTTGAGCCTCTAGCAGGAAACGTGCAGTGTAAGCTGTTACACTACATAATCCCCCTCTTAAACTCGAGAAATAGAGTTTAATTCATGTGCTTAACTACATATATATGGTTATGTCAGGTTAACAAAATTTCTGTATTTCTTGATTCTACAGATTTGTTTTTAACCCATTTAGAGTGTTCAAATTTGACAGTATTATCTATACAGCAGGCCTTCAGCCTATCTTTCAGTAATTTTAGTATTTTAGGAAACCAACTTGGTCGGAAGGTAAGTTTCTCTCCCAAACATCGTAATAAGGTTATTGGTTATTTAATAATAAAATTGAACAGTGAGAGAATATATATGAAAACTCCTAGCAGGAAAAATATATATAAAAAAGTAGATGAAGATTTCTTACCAGGCGAAGGAGCACAGGTGGGTGATAGCAGCACAAATAAACACACACACACACACACACACACACACACACACACACACAAGCTTTCGCAGCCTAGCTGCTTCTTCAGGCAGAAGGGGAGGAGAGGGAAAAGGAAATGACGAGGGTTTTAAGGGAGGGGGTAAGGAGCCATTCCAATCCCGGGACAGGAAAGACTTACCTTGGGGGGGGAAAAAAGGAGGGTAAATAAATACACACACACACCCACACATATACACAAACGCAAACACTGCCTAGGTGTGTTTGCATTTGTGTATATCTGTGGGTGTGGGTGTATTTGTTTACCCTCCTTTTTTCCCCCAAGGTAAGTCTTTCCTGTCTTGGGATTAGAATGGCTCCTTACCCCCTCCCTTAAAACCCTCATCATTTCCTTTTCCCTATCCTCCCCTTCTGCCTGAAGAAGCAACTGGGTTGCGAAAGCTTGCGTTTGTGTGTGTGTGTGTGTGTGTGTGTGTGTGTTTTATTTGTTACTATCACTACCTGTGCTCCTTCGCCTGGTAAGTAGACTTCATCTATTTTTTTACATATATAAATATAAAGAATAGAAAACGGATGACTTACCCAAAGGGCGGGCTTGTCGACAGACACAAATTATATATATATATATATAAAATAGATGAAGATTACTCACCAGGCGAAGGAGCACAGGTGGTGATAGTAGCACAAATAAATATAAAACATATATATTTACTTATACTCGAATTTCTTGAGCCTCTAGCAGGAAACATGCATTGTAAGCTGTTACACTACACCCCTCCCCCTCCCTCCCATCTCCCCACTCACACACAATTTATATCTTGAACACAGCAGGTGTCATCACCAAGCAGAACAATGGAGTTTTTAAGATGTCGGCCACAGGGTACTTACCTTGTCAGATACAGATATTTCTCTAGCGTAGTCTAGTGGGCAGCTCGCCAGTTTGCCGTGCAGGGGCCCCAGGTTCGATTCCCGGTCTGGTCGGACATTTTCTCTGCTGTGGCACTGGGTGTCGTCGTCCTCGTCATCACTTACATGCAAGTTGCCGAAGTGACGTCGGCTAAAGACTTGCCCCAGGCAGGCTGGACACGGCCCCAGTTGGGGCTCTATTGGCCGTAAGTGCAACTCAGAATCACCACCAGAAGAAATATACAGTAAAACCTCGTTTTTACATTCTCGGTTTTTATGTTTTCCCCCCATTTACACCATTTTTTGTCAGTCCCATCAAATTTCCTATGTTTAGAATGTTAATTCGCCCTCGTTTTTGCATTAACACATTTACACTTTTCCCACGTTTTACACTTTTTGAAAGCACGTTCGTGAAGAAAAATGACGTAAGGTACATAAATTGACACTAGCATGGCTTTCCCCTTAAAGTATAGCACTTAAAAATTAATCGCATTCGAGTTTTTTGACACTTTGCATTTATTAAAAACGTATATTTCGCGTTTCGTTGTTGACTTACAACACGCCGATTTGTGGCAATGTAGTTCTTCTTTTCACCAGCTTCTTTGGCAGAGCACCTGGCATGTACTCAGACACACAGAACGGTTTGTTAACGAGAGACTAATGCTGATTTGTGGCAGTGTAGTTCGTCTTTGCGCTAGCTTCTTTGCCAGAGCGGCTGGCATGTACTCAAACAGTCAGAACCAGTTGCTTTGTTGAAGTGAGAATAAATAGTTCCGTTGTTTTTGTGATACATATTTCTGGTTAATAAAGAACTTTATATGTCAAAGTTGGGTATCATAATACCCACAACCTCAAAAAAGCGATAATAGTGAGAGATGCCGATCCTGTGCGAACGTCACAAAAATACTTATGCATATATTTGTATTCGAGAACGCGAATAAATTCTCTAATATTGTCGTGTGAAACATCGAAAAATACAAAAAGAATGGAACTGTAGGAGTTTTACTTACGTACATAATTAATTCCGGTAAAAGACAGTAATTTTGAAGATGTGTTACATAGCCTGGCAGTGGCGTCCAAATGATATCTATCGAAGTGGTTCAGGTAATTTTGAACATGTGTTATTGCCCAGCAGTGTTGTCTTCGATTATAATTAATGAAATTATGTCAAAAATTTCTACTTCCCATAAAATTGCCAGTTCTGCCTGGCGCTTAAAATAGTAAAAATTTGGATAACCTTTATTGTATAATCAACTCCCTGGCGAGTATTTAGATGTGTATTATGTACATATATCACACATAAACTACAAAAATGCAAGGCTGATCCAGTAAGCATATTTTACCATTTAAAACATAATTTCCTGCATTTTACACCATTTCACTGAAGTCCCCTGAAAAGCGTAAAAATGAGGTTCTACCGTATCATGTACTGCTACTCTGACACAAAAATAGATAGATGCCCAAGCAGATTCACAAGGTGTTTCGTCCAAAATCTCTGTGAAATAATCCATTCCCAGAAAGCATAACATCATGTGTGTGTCCTGTCTGAACAGCAAAACATAACCTAGTATTATACCAATGCATAGTTTTGCAGCAAAACTTTCTGGGTTTCCAGCCGCATTGAGAGGTTTTAAATCGACTAGCTTTCAGGCGAATTCTTCTTGCCCATTGTCGAGTGTATGACTGTTGTATGCTTGCTGCTGCCATTGTTATATAGCCACGCTGCCTTCTGTGTTCACACTGCTCCCACTTCAACCTTCCAGTGGCCAGGTCCCAGACTGCCATGTTTATTTGTGTTTCACAAATAAGTAATTTTATTTTATTTATTTATTATTATTATTACATTGTGAGCCACTGGATGGATTAAATAAAAGGATGTGAATGTTGGGCTTCTTGGATGTGTTCATCACAAGATATTTATGCAGAAGTTGGAAGATTATGGAATAAAGCAAGTAACTCAAAATTGGTTCTCCTCTTACTTTAATAGAAGACAGCAGAAGATGAATCTTTGCAGAGTTGAAAGTGACTGAATATGCACTCTCAGTGGGGCACAGTTAGGTGGGGGTGCCCCACATTTCTGTTCAGGGGCCAGTGTTGTTTGTCACCTATATATAAATGATATGCCTTTGAGTATAACAGGTAAAGCTTAAATATTTCTTTTTGTTGAGGACACCAGATTGGTAGTAAATGATGTTATTTATCAATATTAATACAGTATCAAATAATGCAGTTAAGAAAACAAGTTCATGGGTCGTAGAAAATGAACTGATATTAAATCGTAGTAGGAGTCTATTTTTACAGTTTCTAAAACTCGATTTGACAAAAACTGACAGTGTGATTACAATAAGTGAGACTGAACAGTTCAAATTTCTAGGCGTTCAGAGAGATGTCTTGGAAAGCCGACATTCGGGATGTTGTTCAAAAACTAAATGCCGTGTTATTTACCTTTAGAACAGTATCTGACGTCGCAGAAAGTCACAAATAACGGGCACGAATAAACTTGATAGCTTTCGGCTAGAACCGTGAAAACCGGGCCCAAATATCCTTGCAGCACCTCACCTCCATCCAAAAAATTCTCTTGCTCTGAAACCCCAAATACCTGCATTCTGTTTCCCAGTCTGATATCCTTGCCCTCTCAGTATTAGAGCAGCATTCATAACGCCACCTCAAAAAACTCTAACCTTTTCACCTCCCACTCCCCCTTGGGTTACTTTTATCTACTCCCTCAACAAGAGCCTCCAAACATACACCGCAGCCCCTCATAGCTGACAAACCTTGCCTTGCAGACCTTTTACATTTACCACACCCTCAGAAACTGCCACACAAAATCCACAATCTAAACAGACCATATGCAGATTCGTGGACCTCTTCTCCAAAAGCCTCAGTCCCGCAGAAGTGTCAGTTCTTTCCAAAGGCCTTATCTTTTGCCCGACTCCCAAATTCCACCATACCAGACTTGTTAGGATCTTCTCCCCTTCTCCTAGTCCTTACAATGGAAACACCATTCCACTACTATTTTTACAGTTTCTAAAACACGATTCAACAAAAACAATAAGTGAGACTGAACAGTTCAAATTTCTAAGCCTGAATGGGGCAGCCAGATGACATCACTTTTGGCCAAAAACTCTGTAACGGAGATTGCTGTGTGGCCTGGTGAAACAACCAGTCTCCAGTTTGCTACAAATTGGGTAATTTGTGATAAACACTGATGCACAATCTTCTTAAAACTATCAAATACCATGTCTGTGATCAAAGGCACTCAAAATTGGCCCACTTTAGGTTACGGTAGTAAAACTAAAAGTGAGCCTTGGCTATCGTCTTTTGACAGCTCGAAATTCAAATGAAAATAACAGCTTAACTATTCATCTGACACGAAAATTGAATAACCTAATTTGTAGATGACAAAATTCTCTACAACTTTGGTCTCTTACATTTTTTTTATCATATCTCGTAGCATTTCAAAGATATTTGCAAAAATAACGACGATTTTGGTATGTATGTATGTCTGTCTGTCTGTCTGTCCGTCCGTCCGTCCGTAACGAGTTCCCTGTTTTTAAGATGACCCGTTCAACCGATCAGCACCAAATTTTACAGACATGATTGTAGGCTGCCAGAGACCAGAACCTTCCTTTTTCAAATTTTTCAGACAAAAATACGGTAGTAATACCTAAAAAAAAAAAAAAAAAAAAAAAAAAAAAACCGTTTGTAATATAATTGTAATTGCAAACGAACCATTCATTTGATACGAAAATTGAATAACCTAAAAAAAAAAGAGAAAATTCTCTACAACTTATGTTTCTTTCATATCTCATATCATTTGAGAAATATTTGCAAAAATAACGGAGATTTGACACCCTCCATTGAATTAACGAAAACCAGCCGTTACGAGATGTCACATAACATTCCTTGCGCAAAACTCTGTGGCATACGCCCTCTTGCACATATTTGATGATTTTCTTATTGTAACTTACACGTTGTCATTTCAAAGCAATGGCGCACTGAAGAATTAACAAAACCACATCATTCTTCGTATGATAAATGATAATCTAGTGTCTACAAATGCCATATTAGCATCAGTTAACAACAGCCATCAGTAGTATGAGATTATAGGACTCATCTTCCGATTGATAGCCGTAGCGTAGTGGCCAAGGCGTTAGACTAAAATGCCAAAGGTCGGTGGTTCGGAATCCGTCACTACCTAAATTTTTTTTCCTAAAAAGGTTTCAGACACTCTTACTAATTAATTGTTTATTAATTTGGTCCAAAATGTTTACAAAAACTTATAAAACTATAAATCTAAAGTGTGCCGTAAAACACGTCAGTGCAATTTTTCAATGTTTTCAACAATTTGGGCACTTCGTGGATGTCCGAAATGAGATTTTTCATCAGGTTAGCTAATTACTTAGTAGATTTGAGTTTTTCCAGTAGTGTCCGTCAGCTTGGTGAGCTGTTTCTTCAACATTCTCACCAATTTGAAGTACAAAATTTGACAGCTGCATGTTGTTCACTTGAACTTTTCATTATAGAAAGAGAACACATACAGCACCAGCAAAAACAATCTCTGCCAGGTCAACAGCACCAGTGGCGGCTCTGAATTGGCAGGGAATTGTGCTATGTACGCCAAATGTTAGAAGTGTTTACTACACAAGCTTCACCAATAGCGGTGTAATTCTGTTTTCTTTTTCTTCTTTTTTTAATTATTATTTATTTATTGTACCCCTCATTTATTGCTGGCTAATGAGAATTGTCATGCAGTGTTTAACCTACACCTCTTGCTGACCAGCTTGGCTGTATTAATGTTTGTCTCCTAGTTTACGGACACCTATTCCATAAGGCAAATGCTTCCAATTATTTGCTTTCTTTAATTTTGTAATCTTTTCCTAGTATCTGATTATTTTACAAACATTTTCTAAGCGACATCATAAACACGCCTGTACACAGTGACACCTGGCTTACCAGTGTCATTAATGTGGCTGTGTCTTCAAGACCACAAGTACAGTACTTATAGGAGAAAAAATTTTATCAAGGAATTTCAGTTTAAACATTCTACTTCTGTTCATTGACCATTAATAAACTTTAACAGTTTAATTATACAATATTCAATACTTTTAGTACATTACAATTCTTTCTGATATTAAGTATTTATTTTTTGATATGATCAGCATTTTTACAATTTTTTTGTCTTATTTTTCAGAAGTTTCAAAAGACAAATTTAAAGTTATGGCTTCTTCATTGATACCAATCTTACTTCAACATACTATAAATCTTGTCATTAAAGTGTATTAGATTTTCTGAGCAAATAGCAAATTTACAGTAACTTAACTATTGAATATTAAATCATCTATTTTACACTATATTTATCATGTTATATAACAGAAGAGTGATTCTATATTGTTCAGTATGTTAGACTGCTTGTATGGTGATATAAAGCTGTACTATTCATAATAATTTTCAAACATTGACCAAAATACTTATCTCTGTGCAAATGAGCAATATGATGTGAAATATTTTATACCTATCAGTTTTGAAAATATATTTTGGCAGATATTAAGTTGTACATCAAATATTTTAAATTTTCAGGACATTAGTTTGCTTAGTATCTGTATATTTTAACTATTATTAAGACGAAAAATTCCTAGCAGGAAAAATTATATATAAAAATAGACGAAGATTACTCACCAGGCGAAGGAGCACAGGTGTGACAGCATCACAAATAAATAAATGAATACACACACACACACACACACACACACACAGAGAGAGAGAGAGACACAAACTCAAGCTTTCGCAACCCAGTTGCTTCTTCAGGCAGAAGGGAAGGAGAGGGAAAAGGAAATGATGAGGGTTTTAAGGAAGGGGGTAAGGAGCCATTCCAATCCCAGGAGAGGAAAGACTTACCTTGGGAGAAAAAAGGAGAGTAAACAAATGCACACACAGCCACACATTCACACAGACACAAGTACTCCTAGGCAGACATACTGTAGAAAGTATGTCTGCCTAGGTGTACTTGTGTCTGTGTGAATGTGTGGCTGTGTGTGCATTTGTTTACCCTCCTTTTTTCTCCCAAGGTAAGTCTTTCCTCTCCTGGGATTGGAATGGCTCGTTACCCCCTTCCTTAAAACCCTCATTTCCTTTTCCCTCTCCTTCCCTTCTGCCTGAAGAAGCAACTGGGTTGCGAAAGCTTGCGTTTGTGCGTGTGTGTGTGTGTGTGTGTGTGTGTGTGTGTGTGTGTATTCATTTATTTATTTGTGATGCTGTCACACCTGTGCTCCTTCGCCTGGTATTTTAACTATTAGTTAGGTTTTGGTTTAAATTTAGATTGTTATGCCGGACATATATCTACTTTGACATCTGTATGGTATTAGTTTGTTCATATTCCTTGTAATGTTGAAATGACCGATAAATTCTAGTATAGATGTTTCAATATTATTCATGTGATGTTGCCACTACTGTTTTCATGCGGAGATGAGCGACATACGTAATTGTTACAAGTGTCGTGCATGTGATTTCAGTGAGAGTGGCGGGGTCACTTCTGCGAAGCCTTGGAAGAACCACAAGGAGAAGAGGAACAGGCGTGAGAAGCTGCGGCGGGTGTACGCCCACCTGGACCAGTGAGGACTCTTCCGGGACTTGTTTTTGTAAACAGATAACACTATTTTTGATGTTAGTTTGTTGTAATAATAAATGTAATGAGACTGTTCTACATGTGTGTTATTCAGTTAACCCTCCACTACATGCACAATTTTTTTACCTCCAGTACACGCATGCAAACTGAGAGTCCGCATTGTGTTTTATACCATTTTCTTGAACAATCTTGGCATTACAGTTCGGAAATATAATATATTCAAGTCTGAATAACATGAATAAGACAATTATTTTAGCATTGATATTGTACATAAAATATTTCAACTCATAATTTACCCTTAAAACGGTGTTACCATTTGTACCACATTTTAAAGGTGTTTTCATAAATAAAAGTCATACATCATCTTATGTCTCAGTCCAAGTTAGCCCTGCTTAAAGCCCCTGGGGACTGATGTCTTAGGAGTGACAGGAAAATGGTCACTGCCACACAGGTCGTCATCAATGGCCGAGAATGTGCCATGCGCCACACTAAACTGTGTGGGGGCACCAGTATTTAAGAGGCAGAGGTCGAGTTCAGAGAGTAAAGTCTCGACGACTCTCCCTCGGCCAGAAAGTGTAGTACCACCCCACAATGGATTATGGGCGTTGAAGTCGCACAATAGGAAGAAAGGCAGGGGGAGTTGCAATATAAGTGCAGCTAAAACATTCAAAGAGAGATCACCATCCGGAGGCGAGATAGTGGCTGCAGATGATAAACTCTTGTGTTGTCCTTACCCTGACAGCCACTGCTTCTAATGGTGTATGAAGGGGCACAGAAGTAAGGACATACACGCACACCACCTGAGACCCTGTTATATGAGCTACGGTTGCAGTAAAATCCCCTGTAGCCACGTTTCCTGTAAGGCAATGCAGAAAGCAGGTGTTACGCTTAAAAGGTGTCGTGGCTCAGCCAGGTGGGGCAAGAAACCGCCGCATTTCCACTGGAGGATGATGCTGTCCTATAACTGGGAAGACACGAATGGTACGACCGGGAAAATTACAATTCGGCATCACTCAAATCCGCTGAGTGACAGTGTTCCGGCTCAGCATCCACGGTTTCTGGGATGTCCCCAAAACGAGGTCCTCCGGGGATACTAGGCTCTCGACCTCGTCCCCAGAGGTCGAGGTGGAGTGGAGTGGTGGCTTGGGAGCCACTGTGGTATCCTTCAACTTGTCACTATCATCAGGGCGGACTTCACATGCTCAGCTGCAGGAACACAAGGAGCGTGAGGCCAGAGAGGGTTGTCGTTTCTCCGGCAGAGGGGTGGAGTTTGCTCCCCAGGCAATCATCCTGGGAGCAGAAGAATGGAGTCCCCAACAACCTTGGGGGCAAGTGTAGTTTACGGCCCTGGGGGCCAACAGAAAAAGAATTAGTAGGGAAGATGGGTGTCGCCACAGGTGATGGCTGATGATGATGATGATGATGATGATGATTGGTGTTTTAGGGCGCTCAACAGCGAGGTTATCAGCGCCCGACAGGTGATGGCGACGCTGTAATTGCCGCAAAAGAGGTGGTCACGGTTACTGGGCGTAAGCGCTCATATTTCTTTTCCACCTCAGTATAGGTCAACCAGTCCGTGGTCTTATATTCAACGATTTTCCTTTCCTTGTAGACAATAGGGCATTGCGACGAGCAGGGAGAATGCTCCTGGCCACAGTTCACAACGGGCGGCAGAGTACACGGGGCGTCCGGGTGAGCCGGACGTCCACAATCCCGCCAAGTGTCGCTGGAAGGGCAAGGGGACGACATATGTTCAAACTTCCATCACTGGAAGCATCTCGTAGAAGGAGGGATGTAAGGTTTCACATCACACAGGTAGCACATCGCCTTCACCTTCTCTGGCAGTGTATCGCCTTCAAAGACTAACATGAAGGCACCGGTGGCAACCCTATTTTCTTTTGACCCCCAATGGATGCGCCGGACAAAGTGAACACCCCGCCACTCGAGGTCGGTGTGCAGCTCCTCATCGCACTGTAAGAGGAGATCCCTGTTAAATATAATGCCCCGGACCAGATTGAGTGTCTTGTGTGGCTTAATGTTTACCGCGACATCTCCCAGCTTATCACAAGGAAGCAATGCCCGCGACTGGGCACGAGATGCGGTGTGGATCAATATGGAACCATTACGCATTTTAGAGAGGAACTTCACGTCTCCAAACTTCTCCTCCAGATGGTCCACAAAGAACTGAGGCTTCACTGTCGTGAGTGAGTCCCCATCAGTCCTTGTACAAACTAAATACCTCAGGGAATACGGCTCGTTTCTGTTAGCAGCCTGCATTCCTCCCAGGGCGTAGCTAAGCAAGGGAACGATTTGGGGTCATACGAAGTGGCATTGAACTTCCCACGCTTAGAGACGGTGGTTATATATCCAGCAACATTATCTTTTGCTCATTTCATTTTGTTCCCACGAGCAGCTAGGGATCTAAAGGTCCACCCAGGCAGAGCCCCACTTGCCTGGGTAAGACTTATACAACTGAGGTGCGGCAGGTTCCTCAGAGGTTGCTCGCTAGCGACTGTTCGACCTCAACAGCCATGCATCTCCTCAGCATGTAGTGCACCTTGAGATTGAGGTTTTTTTTATAGAGGTTTGTACTGTCCTTGTGACCCGGGCGAAAAGGCCAAGATCCCCGGGCTCTGAAACGTACAACGTTCTACCGTCGCGCCAAACGATGGTTGTTGAAGCACACACAGAGCTTACAGTGTAGCGGACTGTTGGCGCGACAGCCCACGGCTCAAGACCCCCAGGTTCGCCAAGCCCGTACTCAGCAAATTAATGCTGAGCCCCTGAGGGGAATTTCTGAATGGTATCACAGTAACCGTGTGTATTGATTGTTTGGCCTTGGGGTAAAAAATCAATCAGCAAAATATATTTTCTGTCCCAAGAAACAGTGCACATAGCTTTTTGAGGTGTCAAGACAGGCATCCACTTTATTCATCATGCACGTCCTTCGTTTAACAGTGTGACCCTCCTCCTAACCATTGAATCACTATAGCATTTTGTCCATAAACCTCACACATTTGCCAATGGATTTCCTTTGGTTTAACTTTATTTATTAACAAATCTGATTTCACACACCGCAGCATTTTCAATTATGGCTGACATTATACAGAATGGAAAATCCAATTGAAATGTCAAAAATGGAGGACGGATACCAACTCACCGTTAAAGAGATTCGCCGAGCTGCTGACAGGCACGAAAATAGATAATCACGTACACACAACTTAAATATTTGGCGATGATCTTTGTCAGAAAAAGAAACGCATACCTTCACACAATCACTCAGACAACTAAACACACACAAACACCATGTCCAGTCACTCCAGCACAACAAGCTGGACTGTGAGTGAGGTGGGGAGAGTGTAACATTTCTGCTATGTTACACGCTCCTTACAAAAATCAGTTGCCGACATTACAAATACAAAATATCGGACACCTAAAATAAAACTTCGCTACCGGACATGTGATATTTTACATTTTCGCCTTCAGTTTGAAATACTATTAACACTATTAGTAAAACACTTTTAAGAAATAGTATGTTGATTTAAAAGTAACTTTGGCTGTCCTTTTACGTAATTTTCATTTTTTAATACTTTCGTAAATAATAGCTGCAAACACTAAAAATGCATTACACTTAGTTTCGGAAATTGTTGAACCTATATAGATACTAATTTGTATAAAAACAATAATACTACCTGTTATAACTATTGTACAATGTGATTACATATGTACCTTTTGTTTAAATAAATTAGGGCAGACCATGTTTTATATATCACTCGATCCTAAATTGAATACTGTTCATTTTTCATGCACTAAAATTAATAATCCGTTTGGTACTAAGAAACTATCTTCGAAATTAACAAAACTACGATAACCATATAAAAATCTGTATTAATAAAAAATTAGACCGCAAACTTAAAACGTTAAAATTCCATGTCTAAATAATAGTACGCCTACACAATATTGGCAAAACAGATAAGTGTGCATTTCGAAAAACATAAATAATGTAAATACATTGAGTTATTTTAAACACTAGTCAAAACACTACTTTCATTTTTGTACCACATTAAATACAAATTTCATGAAATACGTACATACAGTAGAACCTCGTTTTTACGCTTTTCAGGGGACTTAAGTGAAATGGTGTAAAATGCCAGGAAATAATGTTTTAAATGGTAAAATATGCTTACTGGATCAGCCTTGCATTTTCGTAGTTTATGTGTGATATATGTACATAATAGACATCTAAATACTTGCCAGGTAGTTGATTGTACAATAAAGATTATCCAAATTTTAAGAGCCAGGCAATTTTATGGGAAGTAGAAATTTTTGACGTAACTTCATTCATTATAATCGAGGAAGCCACTACTTTAAGCGCCAGGCAGTACCGGTAATTTTATGGGAAGTAGAAATTTTTGACGTAATTTCATTCATTATAATCGAGGACGCCACTGCTGGGCTATAACACATCTTCAAAATTACCTGAACCGCTTCGATAGATATCGTTTGGACGCTGATGCCAGGCTATGTAACACACCTTCAAAATTACTGCCTTTTACCGGAATTAATTATTTACATAGTGAAACTCCTACAGCTCCATTCTTTTTGTATTTTTCGATGTTCCACACGACAATATTAGAGAATTTATTCGCATTCTCGAGTACAAACATATGCATAAGTATTTTTGTGACGTTTGCATAGGATCGGCATCTCTCACTATTATCGCTTTTTTGAGGTTGTGGGTATTATAATACCCAACTTTGACAGATAAAGTTCTTTATTAATCAGAAATATATATCACAAAAACAACGCAACTATTTATTCTCACTTCAACAAAGCAACTGGTTCTGATTGATTGAGTACACGCCAGCCGCTCTGGCAAAGAAGCTAGCGGAAAGACGAACTACACCACCAAAAATGAGCGTTATTCTCTCTCGTTAATAAACCGTTCTGTTTGTCTAAGTACATGCCAGGTGCTCTGCCAAAGAAGCTGGTGAAAAGAAGAACTACATTGCCACAAATCGGCGCGTCTTTAAGTCAACAACGAAACGCGAAATATACGTTTGAATAAATGCAAAGTGTCAAGAAACTTGAATGCGAATAATTTTTAAGCACTATACTTTAAGAGGAAAGCCATGCTAGTGCCAATTTATGTACATTACGTCATTTTTCTTCACAAACGTGCTTTCAAAAAGTGTAAAACGCGGGAAAAGCGTAAATATGTTAATGCAAAAATGAGGGCGAATTAACATTGTAAACATAGGAAATTTGATGGAACTGACAAAAAATGGTGTAAATGGCGGGAAAACGTAAAAACCGAGAATGTAAAAACGAGGTTTTACTGTACATTGAGGTAAATAGTTAAAGCCTAAACGTAATATTTTAATTTGTGTATTTTGGCACTTATAAAGTATTGTTGTATTATTTATTTAGTAACCAAAAACTTTGTCATCAATCTTATTACGCAGTTACGTAGAAAGAGGTTTGAGTGAAACCATGGTTTTGTCACTCAGTTCATAGCTACAAACATGTTAACATCTCTGTTATCTGAGGCTAAATGTTTCTAACATTATACTGTTGTACAACTAAATAATGGAACTATCATCAAGAATGTCTGTGATTATTGAATTGAATCTCCTGAAACATATTCTATTACTTTGCTGAATGCTGAGCAACAACAACAACACAGATGTCCATCTTCAAGAACCAAGATAAGTAAAATATTTATATTCGATTTTCCCCATCTAAAGTGAAGTGGATTGCTATAAATCTGACTGTTGAAATGAAATATGTATCCGGTATTTAGGAAACTTCAATTTCAACAGTTAAATCCACATTCCAGAAGAGATTGTGTCATTAGAAGTGGTGGGTGAAGTCTGCTGGGTAAAGGTGGGGATGGAAAGTTCCGAATTGTGTGATGGATTTTGAAGGTGGGAATTCGAATTGCGGCAATGAATACAGTGAAAGGAAGGAGCGGGATAGCATAAAAGGGAGGTGTAGAGCAGTTTAGGGAGGGAGAGGGGAATTTGAAACAATAAAAATAAGAAAAGTAAAAAATAAAAATAGGAAAAAAAATAAATAAAAGTAATTAATTAATGGAATATTATAAAGGGGCAACACGCTGTTGCAAGGAAGACAATTGGAGAGATGCAGGTTAATGAGTTGGCGAAGGAAGGGGGGGGGGAGATGTTAGACACTGGGTGTAAGGGATGGGAAGTTGTCTTTGGTTTAGGCCAGGATGGTTGCAGGACCGTAGAATGTGTTGAAGGGGCAACTCCCATCTGTGCAGTTCAGAAGAGCTGATGGAGGAGGGGAGGATCCAGATGACTCGGGTAGTGAAGCAGCCATTGAAATACAGAGTGCTGCGTTCAGCTGCATGCTGTGCCACAGGGTGGTCCATCTTGCTTTTTGCCACCTGTGAAAGTGGCCATGCTATTTACCAAGTCTGCTGCAATCATTTCACAGCATTTTATATTGGTGTGATGATGAAGCTGCTGTCTGTCAGGATGAATAGCCACCACCAAAGTGTGGCAAAAAACAAGACAGACCACCCTGTGGCACAGCATGCAGCTGAGCACGGCACTCAGGATTTTAATGGCTGCTTCACTGCCCGAGCCATCTGGATCCTCCCCTCCACCACCAGCTCTTCTCAACTGCGCAGATGGGAGTTGTCACTTCAACACATTCTACGGTCCCGCAACCAGCCTCAACCTAAGATAACTTCCCACCCCTGAAACATATGCTTAAAATCTTACCCCCCCCCCTTTTCCTTCCCCACCCATTATCCTGTGTCTCATGTCTTCCTTACAACTGTGTGTCACCACTTACAATATCCCCTTAATTTATTATTTTTACTTATTTTATCCTTTTTTTAAATTATTATCATCATTTCAAATACCCCCACACTCCTCTACACCTCCCTTTTATCCTTTCCTGCCCCTTCCCTTCACTGTATTCATTGCCACAATTCAAATTCCCACCTATCAGAGCCTATATGCAACGAGGAACATTCCATTCCCACCTCACCCGGCATCCTTTCCCCTCCACTCCCCACCCCACTCACAGTCTAGATGCTCGTATCACACGAGTGGCCGGACATGACAGTTGTGTGTGCATAGTTGTCTGAGTGATTGCGTGAATATATATATATTTTTTTTTTTATGCCATGGCCAAAAATGTAAGTTGTGTGAACGTGATTATCTGTTTTCGTGTCTGTTGGCAGCTTAGGGAGCCTCTTTACAGTGATTTGTTGCCTATCCTCCATTACTGACATCATAAAGACGCACTACATAGGATACGTCAGCAACAGCGATCTGAAAATCGTGTACGTTTTCTGCTCGAGGGAGAGTAACTGCCGAGCGTGCTCGGAACTGCGATCGTAGTGCTGCCAGAGATAGAAATGGAACTTACTTTGTGGATTACCCTCGTATACCACAACTTTTCTTTTTGAGTGATAATTTATTTTTGTGTTAGTCTTCTGTTTATGTTTTATGACTGCAGTAGCGGGCTCAAGTGAAGTTCTCACCATCCAAAATTGAAAAAACACCTGGTCACCTAAACAATGGAAAATTCCCAGAATTCTAAAAAATTCCTGGGTATTCCCTGCATTTCTCGCAGATGAAAAAATTCCCGGGTTCTTCCCAGACCTCCCAGTGTGTATACACTCTGTCTTTGGGAATGGAAACTGAAAGGAAGGTACTGGCAGGTCGGGGCTTCAGGCAGTGTGTGCACTGTTCCATATAGCTCAGCTAGTAAGGACAGTACTTGCAAAATCCAGTTCGAGTCCTAGTCTAGAATCTTGACCCTCCGTTACAAGCACCACAGACTGTGAGTCCTCAGTTTTATCTTTCCGTCCACAAATCATAAATTAATTAATTCCATTAGTGGCCTTTTTCTACCTTCCCTTCTTCCTGCAACAAATTACTGGCAACATTTGGAATTAGTCATAGGGTGGGAAGTGTCAATCCGCATGCGTGCATTCTTGTGGCGCAGTTCTTCTTGAAAAAAATTCCTCCATTTATAAACAGCATGAAAAAATCGTTCTGTGGAGCCATAAGTTTTGCATTTCAGAAGAATATGGCACTTGTTTCATATAAAGCAGAGAGAGAGAGAGAGAGAAAAGATTCTTCTGGTGCCATCTGCTTTACATGATGACAGTGCCTTGAAAAATTGCAAGCCAGAAATTATAACATTTTACCCGACTAAAACTGGTGTGCACAAAGTTGATGAGATGAAATATAAATACTGTGTGACAATAATTACCAGAAAGGTCCATTTATAATTTTTTTCTAAATATTTCTTCCTAAATAATACAACACAGTATGTTTTTCTCGTCGGCGAGTGTTCATCAGAAATGAGCGTATCGTCAGGCGTGCCCCAGGAGAGTGTGATAGGACCGCTGTTATTTTCTATCTATATAAGTGATCTGATGGAAAGAGTAACTTGTAATTTGCGGCTGTTTGCTGATGATGCTGTAGTGTATGTGAGGGTGTTGTCTTTAATTGACTCTAATAGGATACAGGATGACTTGCACAAAATTTATAGTTGGTGTGAAGAATGGCAGCTAGCTCTAAATGTAGAAAACTCTAAGATGATGCACATGAGTTGGAAAACCAATCCCATGTTTGAATACAGCATTAGTAGTGAGCTTCTTGATGCAGCCACGTCGTTCAAATATCTAGGTGTAACAATGCAAAGCACTATGAAGTGGAACGAACATGTAAGGACAGTTATGAGTAAGGCAGACAGCCGACTTTGGTTTATTGGGAGAATTTTGGGAAGATGTACTTCATCTGTAAAGGAGACCGCATGTAAAATGCCTGTACAACCATGTCTTGAGTATTGATCAAGTGTTTGGGACTAGCAACTGATCAGTTTAAAGGAAGACATGGAAGCAGCTCTGAGGCAAGCAGCTAGGTTCGTTAATGGTAGGTTCGACCAATGCATGTTTCAAGTAAATGCTCCTGGACCTCAAATGGGGATTGCTGGAGGAAAGACGATGTTCTTTTCAAGAAATTTAGAGGGTCAGAATTTGAAGCTGATTGTAGAATGATCTTGCTGCCTACATACATTTTGAGTAAAGATCACAAAGACAAGCTAAAAAAATGTTCAAATATTTGTAAATGTATGGGACACTACTTTGTTATTAGTCCCTAGCTTACTAACTACTTAAACTAATGTAAACTAACCTGAGGACAACAGATACACCCATGCCCTGATGGCAAAAGACCACGCGCACTGCAGCACAGCGCCTCAGTGCGCATGGCTAATCCGCTGCGGTGACAAAATGGGAAAAATCAGGGCTCGTACAGAGGCATTCTTATTTCCCTTTTTCTATTTGGGATTGGAATAGGAAAGGATATGCCATGCGCATTACGATGGATTCCGGAGTATATATGTAGATGTAGATGCTTGAATCAATGGATATGGAATTTACAAGAGCAATTCAGATTCAACAATTCCTAGAAATGAAGATCTAAAAGTTCTTGCCAAAGAATTGCTGCTTGATTATTTGGCAATGGAGGTGAATCATCTAACCTGACTAACGTTCCATGCAAACTGTCGGAGTGGATGGTCAGTCGGCGGTTGTATTGGATTCTTGAGACTCGGGGCTTATTGGCTCCATGCCAGGGCGGTTTTCGCCAGGTTCAATCTACCACCGACAATCTGGTGTACCTCGAGACTGCAATCCGCACAGTCTATTCCCGGCGCCACCACCTTGTTGCCGTCTTCTTCGATACGCACGAAGCGTACGATACAACCTGGCGACAACACGTCCTCAACACTTTACACGCCTGGGGCCTCCGGGCCTCCCTACCGATATTTATTCAGAATTTTTTAGCTGTCCGTACCTTTCATGTTCAAATTGGTACTTGTCTGAGCACCTCACATATTCAGGAAAATGGGATTTCTCAGGGCTCTGTTTTAAGCATTCCATTGCATCGCAATACGCCAATTACGTCCCGAGATATTGTGACGTGAAGTTGACGCTCGAAATAAATTAAGCGCACAGCTAGCACACGTCCTGAGACTCGGGCGTGAACGTCAGGCTGCCTATGTCAGGGGCTCACACAATGGGAAGGTAAGAACAATCCACAAAAACGAACAACCACTAGCAGTGGCACAACCAAATGATGCAGCCACAATGCACTCTCAACTGAAATGTGGTGCTGGAGAGCAGTGACAGTGGCAAATATCAACACTGAACACTCAAAAGGCCCTGACGAACATCAGTCATCAGTCACTGTGCAATTGATCATGTGTTGCCAATAGTCCTGTGACAATCTTCTTCTGTGGGGACACGACAAATTACTATTTGTATTTTGTTATCTGTATTAAGCTAATTGGTATTCTGTTATTATCTTTGATCATTAACAAAAAAATGTACAAAAACTGTTCTTGTCACTGTAATTGTCATTAATATTTAATGAACAGTGTGCTAGGTGCACACATTAGGCCGCCAATATCGCCTATTTGTCAAAGATCAAAATTGTGGAAAATATTTTCTGGTAGATAGTGGTGCAAATTTGTCCGTTATACCAGTTGCAAAAAGCCAAAAAGGTCAACCCTCTGACTTCAATCTTTATGCCGCAAATGGGTCAGAGATAAAAACTTATGGTTCAAAACTGTTAAACATTGATTTAGGACTCAAACACAATTTCGAATGGCCATTCGTAGTAGCAGACGTATCAAAAGGCATATTGGGAGCTGATTTTCTTCATCATTATAGGCTACTGGTTGACCTCAAAAATAAAAAGATGATAGACAACACCACAAAATTAAAAATTGTAGCAGAAATAACCACTGTGGATACTAATGAATCAGTAAGCTCACTCTATGCAACATGCCAGTTTTCAAAACTTTTAGAGAATTTTCCTGATCTAACTGAACCATCTATAGTACCAAAAGCATTAAAGCATAATGTGCAGCATTATATCACTGCATCTCCTGGTCCACCAGTATACAGTAAGGCTCGTAGATTGGATCCACATAAATTGAAAATTGCTAAACAAGAATTTCAATTTCTGTTAAATAATGATATTATACATCCATCAAAATCACAATGGGCTAGTCCACTACAACTTGCTAAGAAGCCAAGTGGTCAACGGCGAGTCTGTGGAGATTATCGCCGTTTTGAATGACAGGACTCCACAGACTCTCCAATTCCATGAGTTGACGATGTAAATTTTATGCTTCAAAATAAAAATATATTCTCAAAGGTAGACCTACTTAAAGCCTATTACCAGATTCCACTAGCTGAAGAAGATAAGCCAAAATCATCCGTTATAATGCCATTTGGTCTCTATGAATTTAATTATATGCCATTTGGACTTGGCAATGCACCTAGCACATTCCAAAGGTTTATACATGAAGTTGTGAGAGAACTAGAATTTTGTTTTCCATATTTGGATGACATTCTAATAGCATCTGAATCACCAGAGCAACATGTTGAGCATCTAAATTTACTTTTTGAGCAGTTGAATAAGTATGGTCTTGTCATAAATGTTTCCAAATCAGTATTTGGTGTACAACAACTAACATTTTTAGGAAATTTAATTACACCTGCTGGAGCAAAGCCAGATCCAGAGAGAGTTGCAGCAATAATGAACTACAAACGACCCAAAACAGTTCGTGAACTTAGAAAATTCTTAGGGATCATCAATTTTATCGTCGACATTTGGAACATGCTGCCGAAAACCAAGCATTGCTGAATGATTTCCTAAAAGGAAGAACAAAAAAGGACGGATGACATATTAACTGGACAGAAGAAGCAATTGCTCAATTCGAAAAATGCAAAGAAGATCTAGCAAATGCTGCACTTTTGACATTTCCTGGTTTGAACAATCAACTTGCATTATTTGTGGATGCATCAGATTTTGCAGCAGGTGCTGCATTGCAACAATGGCAAGATGAACAGTGGAGACCAATTGGATTCTTTCAAAAAAATTTACAACAGCACAGAAGAAGTATTCCACGTATGATAGAGAGCTGCTTAGCATCTATATGGCTGTCAAATATTTCAAATATCTGTTGGAAGGAAGATATTTCATTATTTATACTGACCATGCTCCTCAAACATATGCATTTAAACAAAAGAATGAAAAAGCAACACCAATTCAATTACGTTAACTCCAGTACATTTCGCAATTTACCACTGACCTACGTCATATCTGGTAAAGAAAATGATGTTGCTGATGGTCTATCAAGGCTTGAAGAACTAGTTCCAGTTAACTATGATGAGATAGCCCAAGCACAAGAAGATGATGAAGAGCTTCGTCAACTACAGACCAGCCCTCATACATCACTGAAGTTAAAACACCATCTGACACATGGAGGAAAACAGCTATGGTGTGATGTGTCAACACAAATCATTCGTCCTTATATTCCTAAACCATTTAGATACCCTATTCTCCAACACTATCATAATCTGGCTCATCCAGGCATTAAGACAACGGTAAAAATGATCTCATCAAGATTTGTCGGGATCAATTTAAAAAAGGATGTCCAAAACTGGGCAAAAACATGTATTGCATGCCAGAAAAAAAAAAATCACGGCACATTCAAACACCGGTAGGACAATTTCCTAGTAACGATGTTCATTTCAAAATTGTTCACCTTGATTTGATAGGACCAATGCCTCCATCTGAAGAATATATTTATTGTTTAACATGCATTGACAGAGTTACAAACTGGACAGAAGTAGTACCTCTTCGGGACATACAAGCAGAGGCAGTAGCACAAGCATTTTTCAATTGTTGGATCACTAGGTTTGGAATACCATATCAGATAGTGACTGATCAAGGCAGGCAGTTTAACTCTGAGCTATTCTGAGCACTGTCAAAACTACGTGGTTGTAACCAAACACAAACTACAGCATACCATCTTCAATCAAATGGAAAAATTGAAATATTTCATCGCACACTCAAAGCAGCTATCCGTGCCCATGCAACTGCCAAATGGACTCAAGCAATACCTGTAATCCTCCTTGGCCTGCGATGCTCCATCAGAGAGAACAGTAATGCTACAATTGCAGAAATGGTAGGTGATTTTTTTCAAAGAGTATGCAACAAAATTGGATGCAGACTTACCTCAATTCGTTTCACAACTGAAGCAGTACATGAATCGTCTGAAGCCTGTACAATACTCCCACAAACCAAAAGAAAGACCTTTCATACACTCAATGAGTCAACACATGTATTTGTGCATGTTGACCGAGTCAAAAAAGCATTAGAACCTCCATATGAAGGCCCGTACGAAGTAATAGAAAGAACCCCAATAATTTTTGGTGTTAAAATAAAAGACCAAGTCAAGAATATCTCCATTGATCGACTGAAACATGCGTACCTCATGAATCATAATGAGAAGCAGTCTGAAGACACTTCAACTGAACGGTCAGCCCAGGTCAAACAACCAGACGCAACCGACAGTGGAAAACCAAGAAGAACAAGATCTGGTCGTGAAGTTCGATTTCCTGCAAGATTAGTTGAAGAACTGCAGTGTTAAGTGACTATATGACTGAGAAGGGGGTGATGTGGGACGACAAATTACTATTTGTATTTTCTGAGCTGTATTAAGCTAATTGGTATTCTCTGTTATTATCTTTGATCGTTAACAAAAAAGAGTACAAAAAACTGTTCTTCTCTTGTCACTGGATTACGCTTCCATGATGTGTGATGTGCAAGATAGAAGTAAATAAATGTATGGAAAAATAAGTGTTAAATTTAATATTTAATGAACCGTGTGCTACACCTTCAAAATAAAATTAAAGGAACATCTCATCCCTGGATGCTGGTATAAGGTGAAGGAGTATTTGACAGAAAATTTGTAATTTAAAGGTGAACTGATGTAGTGCTGGAAACAGAGATGTGGACTGTGTCTTTACACTAAATTTCAAATAATTAAATACCATATGTTATATTTAAAATTATAAATTTGTAAAATTCTTCTTTCTTTTCTTATTCTATATTAACAACATGACTTGTCTAATATCATTGTAAATATGATCTACAGACAAATAAATTATTATTATTATTATCTCGGCAAATTATGCATTATCTAGGAGGTTAGAATACAGGGAGACGCCCTTATACTGGAAAAGAGAAGCCTGTCTCCGCCATACTGCTAAGTTTTGTAGAAGTGTTCATATTGTATAGCTAATGTTTTTGTCACTTAAAACAGGAATAAAAGGTCCGACGGTTTTGCCGTGATGTACGTGTTAAAAGAGTGTCAAATTTGCAGTTACAAATTAAGTTATCAAATGTATAATGATGAGTATTTATTACTATTTATTCAAGAAAGTATATTGTTTGAAAGTACATACTTTGCAGTGACTGACAGTTCAATGCATTAACAGCAAGAGGGTCGACCAAACACATAGTTTCAATGGAGAAATAGCATTCCAAAACTGACCGAGATGGTGGACAGGCTTCAACTGGTGTGTGTGCTCAGCATAGATAATGCCATCTCCTTTTATTCTAACCTCCGTGTGCATTATCTACAGTGACAGAAGCAGTGGCGGACTAAGTGATGAAGTGGATGCTAAATAAATAAATAAGGCTGTCGGAGGCCCAATGTAATGAAGCATGTTGGGATTTATTCCCATCTGCTTGCAATACTGAACCTACCGATACCACTGTTGCATAAATATAGATATGTATTTAATTAGGTTATTATCATTTTCTTTTCCAAAACTTTTGTTCTTCTTTTTTCTAATGTGACTACTGAAATCAATTTCTATTATTTGACGCCGGGGAAGTTTGTTTAATTTGCAAATATTAATTAGTTAATGTGAGAGGCATATTGTTAAAGTTCAGATACATGCCAATTAGTATTTCTATTAAAATCAAGAAAATTATTTGCTCATAATACTAAAGAAGGTATTACTATGTTTCACAAGTAATGTTAGAAAAGTTTTGCCTTCTTTAGTTTCTGTATAAAGGTAAGGTATGAACACCACAGTGCTTTACTAGGCATGGTTCCTGTTTGGAGGTGGTATGCCGTTGCCTTCCTCCGACCTTCGAACTGATTTACCCAGCCAGTTATAGGGGGACCTACAGTTTAACGTGGATTCCAAACTACGGTGCTACTCGGTATTTTTAACATCAGCAACACTGCCAGCAGTGAAAGAAGTCCTAGGACCTAGTGGGGATCAAACCCGGGACCTTTGGATTTGTAACCTTGCACTCTACCTTTCTGCAGCCAAGCCGATCAGCTATATTGAAAAATTATGTTAAAACACTTACTTTGACTTTGTGACTTAATGACTTTATCGTAATTTTAAAGTTAAACAAAGAATGTTATTTCTAAGAATAAAAACAGTGCGAACTTGAGCCGCATCACAGCACCCAAAGCGGCGAACTTTGTTATCGCTACAGATGACGTTCTGTGTGAGACTTGACGTTAGCAGAGTCACACATAAAGCAGCCTGGTCAGTTATAAATAAAATTAAAAATGAAGCAAAATTTTTAACAATTGAAAATATGATAGGAATATCAGTAATGGAGGATAGGTAACAACTCACCGTAAAGAGGCTCACTGAGTTGCTGACATACAAGAAAATAGATAATCACATCCACACGAAGACATTTTCGGCAAGGCCATAGCCGAAAATTTAGTTGTGTGAATGTTTTCTATTTTCTTGCATGTCAGCAGCTCAGCGAACCTGTTTACAGTGAGTTACCTATCCTCCATTACTGATATAAAAATGAAGCTAGAAACTCAACACAGCACCATTCAACGAATATTTTGTAAGTTGTGCAGAAGAAAAATGTACAATCATCCATCCTATTTAATTAAGTAAAACTTGAGTATAAATGTTCTCTGACCGAAAAATTTAATACAGTGTATTAACATATGCATGCCATGTCACATTTTAAATAAAAACACTGGAAGACTGGAGAAAACGCCGGTTAAACCAAGTGGATGTACGAACATGAATAGAAGAAAAAGCTGGCTTTTCGTCGCTCACACATCTCGCCATCCACTCTCCTGGCTCGCCGATGACGCAGAGCTGTACTGTGGAGAATCAGGAGAGCAGAAACTGTCAGGAGGTGGCGGCTCTGAGATGAGCTGCGCGCCTGCCCTCTGTTGGTGGTTCATAGTACTACACGCGATTTCCCGCTTGCCAGCACCGGCACCTCCTGCCATCTGGCGACACTTCGTCATACTACGTGGAGTTGGCGATCCTGACACCATCCAGTAAATCACGATAGCGTTTCAGCGCCCGAAAAAATTAATTAAAGAAGGTGCCCCTTCCACTTCTTCTATGGCACAAATTAAAGCTCGAATTGTGCGGTCTGTTTCTGGTATTAATGAAATAGCCCACACTATAAAACAGAAGATAGGAGTTTCGAATAAGATAAATAATTCATATGATGGATAGAATTTTAATCATATTTTAAAAGTTGTAAAGGAAAATGTATGTGGTATCGTATTTATAAAATTATGCACGGCAAATTTAGACGCTAAGAATTCTACATAACAAATAAACAATTTTATATTATTACCAGTAGTTAATAATATTGCTGTATTAAAAAAAACTGTACTTTAAAACAGTATTATAATTAATTAACTAACTACAACTCATATAATAAGATTTATAAACTGAAGAAACTATTAAAAAGAAATACAATACTATAGAAGGATGCAATCTCTTTATTTCATCGTCGATTCAATGAATGGGAAACCAAAAAATAATTAGGAGTAAACTCAGAATTCAGATACTACACTACACTAACGACATACGAGTATTTAAACCTAAAAAATGAGTATTTATTTAGGTAATTGAATATGTTTTGGTGGTGATGGCTGCTTCCCTACAACCTAAACAGCGATTCTAAAACCCGAAGTTTATTTCGTAACAAGGTATGATAGATGGATTCAAAGAGAAGAAATGACGGAGCATCGAAAGTCGCCCAGTACCATTGCCACCACCCCGACGTAATATCGCCATGGAGTAATACACATTTCCATATCATAGCAATAATAGGACTCAGATCATACGATCCGAGCCGTTCAAAAATTAGTCAATACATGAAGTTTAACACATTCTAGAAAGCGAGGGTTTTCAAATATGTATAATACGTTACCGCAGACATTACTGGGTAGGAAGTTCATTCCTTACAAATGCTTAACATCTAAAGACAAGTTATATTATTTTGTTAACAAACTAAATCTAAGTAACTAATACCATTGAGTAGTTGTATGTTGCTTGTAATATTATCCTCCAAAATTAAATTTTAGGATAAGGCCGTACCGGGTGCCGCTCTGTTGCTAGTCATCACCGAGAGATGGCAGCAGGGCATGCTGTCGTGTGGCACATAACGTCAACTGCGAAAAGAGCTCGGTGCTAACTGCTAAACAGATTGTGACGTAAATGGAGTTGGTTGGTTTTTGGAAGGGACTAAACAGCGACGGTTATCAGTCCGTAAATGGAGTATGTTCAAGAAAGTTATGCACTCCTATACGATCCTTTACAGCTTGACAGGATCTACTGTTTGCCTTTAGTCTGCTTCATATTCTAATCACAGAAAGCTTCCTTAAAAAAATATACCTAGGCTCTAAAGCCTATATTATCATGAGTTAAACAATAAATCATTTGGTAGGCATATACTGACACATGTTAATTCCAGATTTAACTACAGTGGATCTTTTTGTAGTTTCAATGCCAGTATTTTTTTCTTGCATTTCACTTTCTTGTATCATATGCAATTACTGATTACATTTAAATTATAATTAACACAACAAAAAAGGCTGTTTAGCTCACTATTATTCCAATTAATCCATCTGCTATACATTCTCACTTACATTAACATCAAGATGTTTGGGAAGTTATTCAGTAGCAGGCCTAAGTACCTGCTGTTCATTTATTACTGAGAACATGAGCCTAACATGTGGCAGGTTTTTTTTTTTTTTTTTTTTTTTTTTTTTTTTTTTTTTTTTTCAAAATAATTTAGAATCTTTGAGTGAATTTTACGCTAATTTATTGTTGTTGTTTTAGCCTGAATGCATATAGGATGTAATTTGCCAGTAAAAATGTAATGAGTGAAGCATGTACCTTCCTTATGCGAAAGACAGATCATCTGCTTGCGAAAATGACGACCAAAAACCGTGGAAGGATACATCTGCTCGTGTTGACAATCGAAGAGAATTTCGCGGAAATTTCAAACACCGAAAATAGGTATAAGTGGACAAGTGTAACGTACAGAAAAAGGAACACGAAACGTCTTACCATTGAAAAACATGAAAAAGACGATGAAAAAGATTTCCGAGTTATAGGCGATTCTTTGATTAAAAACGTGGTAGTGCCAAATGCCATAATTGACGTTCGCCCAGGTATTAGGCTTCACCAGCTGAAAAAACACTGTAATAATCTCAGCAGGATGATACAGCAAGGGCACTGCATAGGAACTACAAAGAAGTCTTCATTCATGCAGGTACGAATTCTCTTAAGAGCAGCACTGAAGAGTAAATCACCAATGAAACGCAAAATTTAATTCGAGCTGCCAAAAACGTGTTCAAATCATCGAGAATAGTGGTGAGTGGCATTGTTTATAAACGATCCGTCAGTGATCGACATATAGAAAGAATCAATACTGAAATAAACGAAAGATGTAACAATCTTGGTGCGGTTTTTATAAGCCCAAATAAATTATTAAACTGCAAATGCTTGGGAAAAGACGGTCTGCATTTAAACAGGTTTGGGTGAAAAATAGTGACTAAAATGATCACAGATACATGCAGAATTTTACGGAATAAGGGAAACTAGTACTGTAAGGAGTAAAGGGGATGATAGGCATTGTTTGGCCACAAAACAACTCAAAACAAATGTAATGCTCTGACCATAATGCAAGTCAACATTTGTAGCATTAGGAATAGACTGTTAGAGTTAGAATACTATTGTAACATAAAAAAATTGTGATGTATTGTGTGTGTCTGAACATTGACTTCCAGAACACCAAGTAGATTTTTCATACCTAATGAGTTCACTGTAGCAGATATAATGCGCAGAAATGTCATAAAAATTGGGGGTGGGGGTAGCAATAGTTACGAGACAGTATATTAAATTTGAAAAAATAGAAATAAGCTCATATTCTTCTGAACTAAACTGTGAATTTAGTTGTATAAGGATGACTAAGCAAAATATTATAATTATTAGTTTGTAATAGATCTCCAAATGGGAATGTTGAGTTATTTTTTGAGAACTTCAAACAATTAATGAGGAAAATCTTAAAATTCATAACAAATGTTGCAATATGTGGTGATTTCAATATAGACCTACTAAGCAGCAATGAAATTAACACAAAAACATTTTTAAACCTACTTAGAACATTAAATTTATATTGTACAAATAATAGCCCTACTCGGGGAACTGCCTGCTTGGACAATATTATTGTTAATTTTTCTAGAGATCTATACAATGTTAGCAAAGTAGAAGAATGTTTTGCAGATCGTGATCCTCTAATCGTCAGATATCATTCTGCACAGTCAGATAAGGTTTATATAGCTACAGATAAAAAGCCAATCAATACATGGGTCAGGGGTCAGAAAGAAGAATGTGTGAACTTATTTATAGACTACTTTGGCAATGTTAACCGGGACTTTGTTTATGATTATGGTTCAGACACAGTGAAATCAAATGCTGAAATTCTCTTTAATAACTTTTTAATACATATACTGAAGTATGGTAGTCCTACTCACCCCTGAAGGTACACAGTACCAAACAGAACAAAAAGGGTAAAAAGTTTAATTGGTACACGGATGATCTTGCTGGCATCAGGAAAAATATGCTATCACTGTATAAAACATATAAAAATAATAGCAGACATGACACAGCGCAATATGATAAGGATTATAAAGCTTACCTAGTATGTAAAAAACATTATAAAGCTAACCTTAAACTAGAAAAAACAAGCTGTGTATGAGGAGGAGCACCAAACAAGTGCAAGGCTGCCTGGGACATTATAAAACAACACACTTCCACCCAAGCTCAAGATGTCTTACTTGAACCTGAAGATCTGAATTAGTACTTTAAAATTGCAGTAAAAGAATTAAGTTCAAAAATTGAACAGTCAACATTACCAGCAACTGATATACTTGCTGGTCAAGTTACTAGGGGGCATGAATTTCACTGGGATACAGTCACACCCACAGATATAATGAATACAGTTTTAAAAATTTCAGACTCAAAAGTATGGATTACTACTGGCTATCTAATTACATTATAAAAAGAACAATACACGAGATTTGTGTACCACTTGCTTACATTATTAATAAATGCCTAGCTGTGGGAGTTTTCCCTGATCAGCTCAAAGTTTCTCAAGTTATAACCGTATACAAAAATGGGGAAAACATCTTGAAAACTACCGACCGGTGTCCATTGTTCCAATATTTTCCAAAATATTTGAAGCAATTTTACACAAACAGCTTAGTAACCATTTTGAAAAAAAAAAAAAAAAAAATGACCTTCTCAGTGATAGGCAGCATGGTTTTAGAAAAGATAAAAATACAACTTCTGCAGTCCTTCAGATTGTAGGCCAGACCCTAACTTTGTTTGAAAATAAACACATGGTCTCACTTGAACTATGCGATCTGAGTAAAGCATTTGACTGTATCCCCTTTGATATTCTACTAGCGAAACTGCAGCATTATGGAGTAAAAAATAGAACATTAGAAATAATTAGGTCATATTTAGAAAATAGGAGACAATTTGTGTCAGTTCAACATAGATATTCCTCCATGCAGATAGCTATCATAGGGCTAGGCGGGGCAGTGCCCCGGGGCCCCCGAGATCAAGGGGCCCCTCGGCCTCTGTGAGCAAAGTTCGGAAAAAGTTACAGTAGAGCGTCGTATTTTATTTATTTATTTTTACCTTCCCACCCTACCGTCCATCAATTCCCCCTCCCGTCAAACTAAGCTTCCCACAGTAGCCGCACTGGGCCACAGGGTGACGGAACATTGCTTCTAGTGGGGCCTGCTGACAGGCTGAGTACCACAATCGGCACACTCCAGTCGGCAGAAGTAGCTGCACCATCAAAGCTGTTCACAGCAACAGCTGCGCCTTGCGAATGTTGCGGCGTGCCGCTCGGCGCATTGTGAAGGATCGCGCGACTCCAAATACTGTATAAATACATTTACTCTACACTACTTCTTATTGGCAAGTAAAAGTGTTCATTCGATTACACGAATAATCGGTTTTCCGAACATCCATGTCCCCCAATTACAGTTCGGATAATCGACGTTCTACTGTGTATAATTTTTTAGCTGAATGAAGGATTTTCGACTTTTAACTTTTTGAACACTGCCAACAAACTTTAAACGCACGAAGTGAAATCCAAAAATTATTCCCATCTCAGAATATAAACATAAAAAGGTATTGCTTGTCCGCTAAGATGTGCACCCTGCCAACTGCTGGATTACTAGCGGCGTGTGACAATTGTGTTCATGGTTTGATTCGCGGCAGGTGAGTAAAACTTCATTGTTCATTTTTACTAGCTTCTGCCTGCGACTTCATTCACCTAGTATGGAGCAATACTTTCTGTTTGAAAACATAATTAACTTTCACAGATATAATTATATTAAAGAGTACGATTAAATATTATCTGCTGCGTAATTTATCTGCACAGTAATTTACTTAAGAGTAATTTTAGTATGCTCGGCATACCCCACTGAAAATTTTGGTATTATTTTTTTCTTTACGTTAATCGACTTTCTCATTCCATTGATGGGCGGCTGGCTTTTGTAATACACCGCTGTAAAAAATTAAAATTCATGTTGACATGTGAACGAAGTGATCATTTTCTAAATAGTCGGAATGTTAATGGAATGCTGCTTGTAAGCTCAATATCGTACACTGAAGGCGGTAACCCTTTAATTGTTGTGTTAAATAACTAGAAAGTAAGTGAGTTTGGTACGATACGATGAAAATGTGTATACTACCAATTTAACGTTTAAGTATTCTCTCAGTAGTCAATTGTCTTCAAGGAATCGTGACATTTTTCATCCTGTTTACTGAATTGGTGTGTGATGTAACAGTGGATTGTAAACCTATTGGTATCGACAGACATGGTATGACAGCGGAAGTGGTTATGAACTATTTTCGTAATACTGTATAGAAAATAAATCTGCAGAAGAAAGAAGGCAGGAAGACCATCCAATGTTAGTTTTTGCGATAATGAACACAGTATTCACAATACAGGCACATCATTATCTGATATGCATGTCTAAGAAGACGAAAACTCTGAAAATAATTTCTGTAGTTAATACAACGGGAAAAACAGGTTCAAATGGTCACAAAAGCCGCCCAGTATTTGTGAAATTGAAATTAATGGCTGTTAATTTCTTTACTGTATGTTAAAAAATTACTTTTCTCCTTTCAGATATAAATGGTCCTAAATTAACACCAGATGAAGCAAAAAAGAAGAAATACTACTAAAATAAAACCAATTTATTACCTTACCTTTGTACCTGGAATTGGAAAACTATAATAAAGATTTTTTTTTTTTTTTTTTTTTTTTTTTTTTTTTTTTTTTTTTTTTTTTTTTTTTTTTTTTTTTTTTAGAAATACCTATCAAATGTGGGGGGCAGCAGGCCTGCAACCACCTGCCACCTACGAGCATACCCCAAGATTTTCAAGATTTTCTAAAGTCGGTGCCTGTGGTATAGTTTTAGTTTAGAGAGAGCCCCAACGTCATTTTTGCCCTGGGGCCCTTGGTATAGAAGCTACGCCACTGGTCACACATAACTTATGGGATATGAATTTGGGGCAACTCATGTCATATCACTGATGTATTAATGATACGAAAAAAGGTTATAAGAATAATGTGCAAGGCTGGCCCAAGAGAGCACTGCCGACCGTTATTTACTAAAATGAAAATACTGACAGTGGTAAATCTTTATACCTATGCACACTGACATATGCTAAAATCAACATTAATGAATTTAATACCAGAGAGGATATACATGATCATAATACCAGAAACAAAAAGAGTATTGACATTCCCAGACATAGACTGGCGAAAACAGGCAACTCCTACAAAATAAACTGTTTAAAATTATTTAATAAGTTAAGGCCAATTCACACTGCCCGTCACGTCACCGTCCGTCAGAACATTCCGCAATGTATTTCTAATGGCGGCATTCACACTGTCCGTCACCGGATCGTCACGTTACGTCAACGTCCATCAAGCTTTCTCGGGAAGAATGTTTTGACGGAACGGCCGTCTGCTAACATCGGAAGTTAACCTATTTTCCTCACGCGAATTACATGTTACAGTCGACGATTGCACTGTTTATATGCAAATGTGTTTTATTCATCTTTGTGTTGTTGTTGTACCTTGTTTAGGGGTAAATCTCAAATGTTTCATGGCGACTTGAATATTTTTGTCAATTGAGTGTCCCACTAAAATCGAGGTCGGATATCTGAAACCAAAAAATGGTTTATGTTATGTAACATTGTAAAAGAAACGACTGAAGCAAACTGTTTATTAGAATAAGATTGTAATTTGATTACGCATCTCTCATTAAATAACATTTTAAATGAAAAAGTCAGTTCTAACGAAAGATAAAATTTCAGTTGTTTACGGCGATATTAACAATGTCAACGGGCAAATTGTAATGGATAAAGTAAACAGGCGCTATTTATGCTCTTATAAGTGTTGTTTGATATATTCATATGTTTATTTTTTTCGCTTGAAAATAGATGTCGATGTTTTGAAATGTTGTATCAGTTCCCAGTAAGTTGGCCAAAAACATACAACTGTAAAGTTTTATGTGGCCGTCAATAACATTTAGCGTTGTTGTTCCTTCAATTCTACTATTAAACTATGACTTTCTACATAACAGATCGCTACTCATAACCTCACTTTCAACATCACGTATTGAGATCGGCGAATTGACATGACGGACACTGATGGACAGTGTGAATACAACTTGACGTGACGGTTCCATGACGTGATGTTGACGTGACGGACAGTGTGAATTGGCCTTTACCACTCTCTGCAACCAATATGTCGTTTAACAATTTCAAAAACAAATTGTACAATTGGCTTACAGACAACCCATTTTACAGGGTAAAAGAATTCTTAGATAGTTGTAGCATAGAAATAGAATTTTGATAATGTAATTGTATTGCTGTAAAATTGCTTAATTAAGGCCAATTCACACTGTCCGTCAAGTCACGTCACATCACCATCCGTCAGAACATTCCGCAATGTATTTCTAATGGCGGCATTCACAGTTCACACTGTCCGTCACTGGACCGTCGCGTCACGTCAACGTCCATCAAGCTTTCTCGAGAAGAATGTTTTGATGGAACGGTCGTCTGCTAACATTGGAAGTTAACCTGATTTCGTCACGCGAATTACATGTTGCAGTCGACGATTGAACTGTTTATATGCAAATGTGTCTTATTCATCTTTGTGCTGTTGTTGTACCCCGTTTTAGGGGTAAATCTCAAATGTTTCATGACGACTTAAATATTTTTGTCAATTGAGTGTCCCCCTATAATCGAGGTCGGATATCTGAAACCAAAAAATTGTTTATGTTATGTAACAATGTAACAGAAACGACTGAAGCAAACTGTTTATTTGAATAAGATTGTAATTTGAATACACATGTTTCATTAAATAACACTTTAAATGAAAATGTCAGTTATAATGAAAGACAAAAATTCATTTGTTTACGACGTATTAACAATGTCAGCATGCAAATCGTAATGGTTAAAGTATACAGGCGATATTTATGCACTTACAAGTATGGTTTGATGTCTTCATATGTTTATTTTTTCGCTTGAAAATAGATGTCGATGTTTTGAAATGTTGTTTCAGTTCCCAGTAAGTTGGCCAAAAACATACACTGTAAAGCTTTCTTTGGCCGTTAATAAGATTTAGCGTTGTTGTTCCCCCTTTCTAGTATTAAACTATGACATTCTACATAACAGATTGCCACTCATAACCTCACTTTCAACATCTCGTATTGAGATGGACGAATTGACGTGACGGACATGGACGGACAGTGTGAATACAACTTGACGTGACGGTTCCGTGACGTGATGTTGACGTGACGGACAGTGTGAATTGGCCTTAAAGGACAAAAAATTTGTACATGAATTATAAACATTAATTAATATGATGAATACTATTATATGTAAAAAATTGTAAAGGCTATACCGCTATGTGTGGTCAACGGTAAATAAAGAATCTGAATTAAGAAATATTAATCTCCTCCCCCCCCCCCCCCCCAATTCTTATCAGCCTAAAAAGTTGTAAGACTTTGCCATATAGACCTATAGTTACTGAACGGAGATTGTATTAGTTTAGTTTGTTTATCTTTAAGTAATTTCAGATGTCATTTATTATGTTTTTCAATTTTCCCACTTCCAGGTTCTTGGCTACAGCGGATTCTCTGTGGATAAGGGCCTTCAATTTTCGACTAGGGCAACAAACAGTGCACAGAATAGTGTATGAAGTGTGCCAGACAATCATTGATACCATGCTGAATGCTGTAATGCCCCCACCTACAAGAGAACAGTGGCCTTACAATTGCAGAAGAATTGTGGAAGTTTTGGAATTTTCCCCTTTGCATTGGTGCAATTGATGGAAAACATGTGCACATAGTGGCACCTCCAATTATTGGCTCACTGTTCCACAATTACAAGCACACATTTTCTGTGCTGTTGTTACCACTGGTTGGTGCAAAGTATAAATTCAGAGCAGTGGATGTAGGAGCCTATGGCAAAAACAGTGATGGCAGTATCTTTGCTGAATCCAATATGGGCAAAGCATTGGAAAGCAATGTCCTTGGTATACCTCCTGACAAACTCCTTGGTACAGTCATTGCAGCACCTTTTGTAATTGTGGGGGATGAGGCTTTCCAACTAAAGAAATATTTGATGATGCCATATGCTCAAGTACAGCTGAGTGACAGCACAGACAAACAAAACTTTATCTACATGCTGTCTCGAGCAAGACGAGTTTCAGAAAGTGCTTTTGGCCAATCAGCTCAGAAGTTTAGAATATACTTTAGGATAATAAATGCGCTTCCAGAGAAAGTTGAACAAATAATTTTGGCTATGTGTATTCTTCACATTTACATTAAGGATAATAACCTAATAGATTGTCATACCGATGCCCCAAATGGAGAACTAATATTGCATTAACTTGGTGGACAAGGAGGAAATACATGTGATTCAGCATTTGGAGTGCGTCAAAAATTCAGTTTCTCAATTCCCCAAGCGGCTCAGTTCCTTGGAAGTAAGATGTAAATATTTTTATAACAAAAACAATAAAGTGTCAGTTTCAAACATATTTTAGAATTAATTTATCTGCCCTGTATAATTCCATTCTTCCTATCCACATTTTTCCCCATTCTGCACTACTAAATATCTCCAAAATTCTTCATGTTATGAAACACTGCTGAAAAAAAAACTTTATTGTGAAGGTAGTAAGCATGTAGTATTATATATGAAAAGTAATGTAAATGCATTTACTACTGTTTCTGATGTACAGTTTGCTAACTTAATCAATGAAATTCTTTTATATCTTTAAGCATCATTTGTTGTCCATGTTCATTTTACAGAATACAAGTCTTGAAACCAAGGATCCTTATCCTTTACAGTGCCCATATAATTTATGGAAACAAGGTTAGAATAAGAATTTTTATACCTGAAATCTTTGCCTGGACACTGGAAATTCTACTCTTGAGCTACAAAACTAATTTTGGTGCCATGTAAAATGGCAAATAAGGCAATTTTATGCTTCCACTGGAGAGTTGTGTATAGGCTACATTTTGGCTACACACAGTAGACTACAAAGAAATTGTAAATGCACATTTATCAATTTCACAATACATGGCAGAATAAGTAATCAATTGTGATGTGATTTGCTTGTGATGCTGAATATAAAAAGAAATGACTCCTATATTTATTTGTATAATGCTAATTGTATTTGTCTTGCAAACATTAATATGTTTCTATGAACATAAAGTTCAGTAGATGCATTTAAATGATCTGGTACTCAACAGTAGATAGTTATCAACAAATATAAAACTAAAAACACAATTATTCAGACGGCTGTGTATGATACATTAAGAATGTCTAAGTAAAAAAAGATGTCAAGTATTTGTTGTTTTTACACATATTGTGGGTCACTGAGGAAGCACCACTAAGTAGGCCTATAAAGCTAAAAACCCTCTGTTTCATGTACTACAATTATTATTTATTGTGCATATACTTTCAATAGTATATTATTGTAGTGTAATACTCCATTTGGCTATGACACCTTCATACTTTATATTCCTCCCACACTTTCTAATGCAAATTCTCCATGTGTAATATCTGTTTCTGACCATCAAGACAATTTTCTTCCAGATATTCTTCTGACTTTGACAAATAATAATAATAATAATAATAAGTTTTTACCAGATCTTACCTTCCAACTACTATTTTTACAAGCTACCAACGGACTTTCATAAAGATAAAGCAGCCACCAATCCCAATATTGGTTTGAAAACCAAAGTGCTTCACCAGGCATGAACCTGTTTGCAGGTGGTATGCTGATGGATTCCTCCAACCATCTGACTTACCCAACGAGTTATTGGGAGAGCTACATTGTAACATAGATGCTGAACCTCTGAGGGCTTTCACGTAATAACTAATTATCAAAATTTACGATTCACAAGAGCCTTATAGGGCAACCACCACTTACAATAAAATGTAATAATTACAAAAATACTTGTTAGGAAAATTTAAGTAAGCAAACAGCCAGCTTGTAGAAGGTTTAATTTTAAGATGTTATATACTATCACAATTGAAACTGTTCCCCAGAACTGAACGACCATTGGTGTACCAAAGGTGTAATTTTAAGATGTTATGTACTATCACAATTGAAACTGTTCCCCAGAACTGAACGACCATTGATGTACCATTTTTAACTTTTGTTTAAGGCTAAATGAGTACACAACACACCATACACTGCACATTATGTAACTCGCTTGCCATGCATGCTAAAATGCCGTGTCTGTTAACAGCAATAATTGGTGCATTTTAAAGAGTGAATCAGCCACTTCTTACCTCAAGGCTTAAAACTGGAGAAACATTTGGCATAATTTCTATTAAAATGTGAACAATCCTTATTGACACTAAAGTAAATACTTTTAAAATGTTCATGTGGCAGTATATTCAAATACAATTATCAAAACGTGGCCTCTTTGTGGCACCTTATTTGAAATGACCCAACAGCTGAATTCGACGTTGCTCAGGATAACCCCAAAAGTGCAATAATCTCCGGAAAGCCTATGGAACGTACATGAATACACTAAAATACAAGTAAACAAAGTAAGAAATTATCCTTAGAACTTGTAACAAAAAAGTAGCAGAAAGCTATTGACTAAATTCAGGGCCGGCGCAAGCCCAAGTGCCGCCCCGTGCGAGCTGCTAAATTGCCGCCCCCCCCCCCCCCAGTTTTTTAAATTTTTTTACAGAACGTTTGTGGAATTGTATTTATACAAATTTGTAGGAAATGTCAGCAATCAATCGCAATTTTTGGTTTTACTTTTCGGATCTACCTAGGTTTCGGCCTCTGAGAAGCCAGTCTCAAAGCTTTTAATATGTGCTTACATCTAAACCGCCATGTTGACAGTTGTGGAACGAAGCTTAGGGCTTAACGTCCCGTCGACAGCGTGGTTATTAGAGACGGAGCTGACACACGGATTTTTTGGGAAGGATGAGGGGAGGAAATTCGGCCGTGCCCTTTGAAAGGAACCATCCGGGCATTTGCCTAGAGTGATTTAGGAAATTCACGGAAAACCTAAATCTGGATGGCCGGAGGTGGATTTGAATCAAAAGTCCTCCCGAATGCGACTCCAGTGCCTTACCACTACGCCCCCTCAAAAGACAGTTATGTTCAACATAACGGTATAGATGTAACCATAACTCGAAGCATTGAGAATAGCCACACTGTGCCCAAAAAATATGTAAATCTGGAAAATAAAAACAAAAATCTCGACTGATTGGTGAAATACTCTACGGTTTTTTACAAAATAGTCGCTGGACACCAGATCAAAAATGAAGTCAAACCTGATTGAAGAAATCTAGCTAGTTTTAATAAGCCTTGTGAATTTACAAAAATGTTCAAATATGTATAAAATCTTATGGGACTTAACTGTGAAGGTCATCAGTCCCTAAGCTTACACACTATTCAACCTAAATTATTCTAAGGACAAACACAGACACCCATGCCTGAGGGAGGACTCGAACCTCCACCGGGACCAGCCACACAGTACATAACTGCAGCGCCTTAGACCGCTCGGCTACTCCCACGCGGTATGAACTTAGACTTCACGTAAATAAACATTTTTCAGTGTTTGTGAACAGATATTGTATTCAACGGAAAACAGTATACAGTAAATAATTGTTGACAAAGTGATAGTGTGCGAGCAGTGTTGTCAAACAAAAGTGCCAGTCAGTGTTTAATTGTTGTTCATGCAGGCAGAGACAGGTGTTCCATGGTTCAAAATCTAAACGTCCGATAATCACTCAGAAACTGATTTCAAGCATTTTGGAAAATACGTCGAAACCCAACTTATGCCAGGCTTACTAGCTATGTCTTTATTCCTTGTAATTACTCGCAGCGTATTTACCCATTCTGAATACTTCTAGCCATTGTAGATGTTGGACATGTTTGACTGTAGTAATGTTTAATGATGTTTTTCTTTCATGCGGAAAAAAAAGAACACTCGGAAACTGCCATTGAAGGGCTTATCAAAATTGCTTCGGGCTTAAGACATAATCGCAGTATCGAACATTGCATTCGAATTTCCAAATTAGATTTGGTCTTCTGCAAAATTAGTTGTGAGTAAACACAACAGGCTGTCAGCGCTCCACTCATAAGAATACTACTGTGTACGCCAGACTGCCTCCCCCCCCCCCCCCCCAATCCACGCTGTTCCATGTTCCACCGGGGTAAACACGATGGCGCTGAAACAGTGGCGAGAAGAAATCAATCCTCCTCCCTCCCCTTGTTCAACAGGGGCGGCCGGCAGGTAGTCGAGGCGCCATGCCACAGTTCTCGAAGCCACTCCCTCCCAGGTTTGGTTTCCAATACCCTCTTGGGTATGAGTGTTGAGTTTGTCCTGAAAAAAGAAGAAATAAGGGTGGGGGTGTCAGATTTGCCGCCCCTCCCCCTCGGGAAGTGCCGCCCTGTGCGGCCGCACGTTTCGCACCTGCCTTGCGCCAGCCCTGCTAAATTTGAATATGCCTGAAAAGTACTGGAACATAAATAATTTCCTCGAAGCTCGGTGGGATTATACATAATAAAAACATACATTAACAAAGTAATCATTTATTTTACAGTTTAATAAAATGGTGTATAACTATGATTACTCATATTTTCGCAAACTTGTTGCATTTCTAGTTCCCTTATTACCTGAAACACTTTATTTTTTGGTTCAATTTGGCGCACTGGAGAAAACTGTGCCACTGTCTCTGCCATGCTATGGAAAAACTTTTTCAGTCCACCTGCATGAGATGCTACATTATTTTTCAGGATGTATTCCATCAATAAAGTTCATGCACTGTCCTGTTGTTTCCTTGTGTTCCTCCTATTCGGAGTACAGTACCCATGTCAGTATCTGGGGTAATACATTCAGAGGTGTTTATTTGCACTACATTACACTCGTCATCCGTTTGTACACACAATGTTTGAATTGTCTGTACTGATGGCACATTTGAATATTTATCACGTTATCCGAAATGTGACTTCATGAAACTCATCTATTTTTCATATTCCCATTCCTTTCCCATAGTAGCAGCAGCCTGCACACACTGTTTTGGTACGTTTCACTTTTCGTTACTGGTCCCAAAGTGACACCCAACGGACTTTACACTCAGAGCCTGTAAGCATAAACAAAATGTAAGCTTAGATGTAAAGAAGTAAAATACTTGCACATTAATTTAAAACAACTGATAGCACAATAGACGAACAGTTGATTTATTGGTTCATATATTAGCCTGTGAACAACTGTTGTTGTATGAGGCATCGTCAGTGAATACATATAAATTGTGATATACATAATTGACAAATATACAATTATTGTAGCAGGTGTAACAAGTATTTTACAAAGGTATTTTAGCCTAGCCTTGCAAGGTTTAATTACATGTGAATATACAACAAATAAGGAAGTTAACAGTACTGAACAATAAGTTGGTTTAGTCACACTGATTGTAAGAGATCACCAATTTTTATAATTATTTACAAATTTAGTAACAAATTGAAATAAAACACAAATAAGTTAACTTAGTCGCAGTGTGTGTGAAAAATCACCTTTTTCTTCATTATCTAAAAATTCATTACTGTCGTAGAAAGCTTTTGATTTCAGCCAAGACTCGACTACCCTTTTAAATTTATTTTGAGGCATCGCTCTTATGACAGAAGGTAAATAATTGAGAAATACTTTTCCTGTGTGTAAAAAGTTTGTTTGGACTTTACTTATACGAGTCCATGGGATGTCTAGTAAGTTCCTGTGTCTAGTTTGGTATGAGTGTATGTCTGACCTACATTCATGCCTGTGGATATTTTGTTTTGTATGAAGGAGAGCTTGTAATATATACAGACAGGGGACAGTGTATTCTGTATTTAATGAAATACTGTCTGCATGAAGTATCATTACTCAAGCCAAAAATACATCTAATGACTTTCTTCTGCCACAGAAAGACCTCTTTTGCACCAGCAGAGTTTCTGTTATAGGATAATACAAATGTCTATCGGTGAAACATACTAGAGATGTATCATATTCAGATACACAATTTTGATGTATCTTTTATAGGCTTACATGGAATTTGACATACACTGGTAACTGTGCTTTAGTTTTTGAATTAGCCTTCTTGGGAAAACATTGCTTAATGAAGCATTTAGGTTCAAACTGGGAAACAGTTCAAATAATTCTTAAATTGCAAACTGTATTTAAGTTTTGAATTAGATTTCAATTATATTCTATTTTTGCTGTAACATTGGTAGTACTTTGAGATGAAAATTGATGCATTCACTCACAGGGCATAATTGAAGATGGGGATACCGCTCTACTATGTTTTTACCTTAAGGAGAAAAACTATATAATTATAATTGGGGAAGACATATACTCAAGCTTTGCTGAAACTTGTAACAAACCAAGTGTAAAGAAGTTACTGAAAATCCTTAGGCAGCACAATTTTCATCATGTTAATTCAAAACCCACCAGACTAATAGCATGCTTAGACAATGCCTTTGTTAACTGTGCACATATATGTATTCCACTGATGTTAAAGAATTTAACTTCTCAGATCACAGCAACAGCAAAACATTTTATGATATTAGACTTGCATAAGTCATAAGAAAAAGCAACCAGTTCTAATAATACCTAAATACTAACAATACAATCTAAAAAATTTAGTGTACCATTTGAGCATAACAGACTGGGATAAAATATTTCAGAAATGTAGTTCAAATGCAGAAGTAGTTTATGAAACCTCTCACTGTTTATTTAACTAGTACCATGGTGCGCCAAAGAATTTTCACAATCTGAAGTATAAATTGCTATTGTTAAAAACTTTAAGCATAGGAAACAATTCTAATGAAGTTAAAGACCTGAAAAAAATCGTCATGAAACAGTGGAACAAACAGTTTCAGTCAGCTAAACAAACATCCAGTATCATTAAAAATACTAAAAACCAATGGAAAGCGCCTGGTCAGTTGTAAATAAAATTAAAAATGAAGCTTAATTTTCAACAATTGAAAATCTGATACGAATATCCATAGTGGAGGATAGGTAACAAGTCACTGTAGAGGCTCTCTGAACTGCTGACATAGACGAAAATACATAATCACATTCACGCAACGATATTTTCGGCAAGGCCATACCCGAAAATTTAGTTTTGTGAATGTGATTATCTATTTTCGTGTCTGTCAGCAGCTCAGAGAGCCTCTTTAAGGTGAGATGTTACCTATCCTCCATTATGGATATAAAAATGGAGCCAGAAACTCATGTAACACAGCACCAATACTAATGGATACATTCAACAAATATTTCGTAAGTTGTGCAGAAGAAATCAATCTACAATCACCGTATTATGTAAAACGTAGGTATAAATGTTCTCTGTGACAAAAATTTAATGCAGTATATTTTAACATTGTTTTTACTCTGTTAATGAGTACATGGAGGTCACCAAAAATTTCAATTGTTTTTATTAAAATGTACAATATGCTGATTAGGTACAATGTCCTTAAATCTAAGTGTAGATTTTGACTCTTATTGTATAATCACATTGAAACATCATTCTTTGTATTGCCATAATATGTTCCAACCCCATTGTATATATAATACTGTAAAATAATATACATATAATACTGTAAAATAATATAATAGGAATTTTCTATTTGTTAGTTATGTAGCCTTATGTCTAATGGTATGATGTTCCGACCCTATTGTATATTAATTACTCCTTATGAGCCATGTAACCTTTTCAACATCACATGGCACCTTTGTGCCAAGAATGTGATCTAATAGAAATAAATAAACATATGTGTGACTCGTCACATTTTAATTAAAAACACTGTAAGACTGGACAGGGCCGGCCGCGGTGGCCGAGGGGACTGAGGCGCTCCAGTCACGGTCAGCACGGCCACTACGGTCGGGGGTTCGAATCCCCCCTCGGGCATGGATATTTGTGCCGTCCTAGTTCGTAAGTAGTTCATAAGTAGTTTGTAAGTTTAGGGACTGATGACCCCGTAGTTAAGTCCCATTAAAAAAAAATTAAAAAAAACTGGACACGGCCGGATCTAGGACATTTGCCAAGGGGGGCAAGCTTAAATTTGCCACCCCTTCTTTCACACACCCCCTCCCCCTGTCTGTAAGAATTGCCTTTTTGATGCTAATTGGGTTGCATATTTCTAAATAAATGTCACAATCTCACAACAGGAACGTATTTTATTGACTGAATTAAGATCAAAGGAAAACAGAACCATTTTAATACATATAAAAATATTACAAGATTATTCATCGTACAAAAATCAATTCAAAATTTTGCTTTCCGAGCATTTTTTGCTGCAAAACTGTTTTTGATCATAGTTTAGAGAAGCAGCTCGTTTGTGCTATATGGATGTTATACTCAGATTTGTTAAGCAGTCGTGCTCCTCAAGTGTATTTAATTAGTTTCAGCTTGCTGAAACTTCTTTCTCCAGACGAAACAGAAACTAGAATGGTAAGATTTTAACGCTGAAGTAAGGTTCGGATACCCCTCTACCATTTTTTTTTTTTTTTTATAAATTAAACTTAATGTTGATGATGTCGTGGAATCTTTCAAGGCTCTGTCTACTGCCAGCGCATGTTGTCTGAAACTTTCAACTTCAAGTTCTTCCTCGCTAAGATCTTCTGCCAGTTCTGCTGCTTTGGCCTTCAAGTCCTCCACTTCCATTTCTCGAATTTGTACTCCATACAGAACACTAATTTTTGCACCAATTTTCTCAAAAGCGGTAGACCTGGTACTAAGCTCTGTCAATTTTTTTTATTTATTTTTTTTTATTTTTTTTTTTATTTTATTTATTTATTTATTTATTTTTTTTTTTTTTTTTTTTTTTTTTTTTTGAGAATACCATTGATACCTCACTATCTTCTGCTAGCGCTTTGGCCTGAGAAATAGCTTCAGAGGTACAAGAATCCCGGGTAGTTTTGAGAAAGCCCAAAAGTCCTTGAATGTTTTGAACAGCTTTATCAATTGTGAAGTATTAACTTCACAGAAACTGATTTTCATGAGCAATTTATTTTAATATTGCATACGAAAAACAAGTTAAAGTAATGAATTTGAGTTTTCTCATATTTTTTTTAAAAAATAGCTCTTGTCTCTGATTTTGTTTCTGGTGTTGACAATTTATAAGTTTCAGTTTCTTCCAGGGCCATCAAAACTTTATGAATATGCTTGTAAACAGCTTCAACCGCATCTACTCTTGCAGATCACCTAGTCTTGCTGAATGTCTGCTGAATTTGCTCCTACTAAATTTAAAGAGTGAGCAGCACATGGTACGAAATAGGCCAGTTCATTCTTCTCAAGTGGACCCCTTTGTACTTTCCAGGATATTTGCTCCATTGTCATGAGACTGCCCCTGCAGTATTTAATGTTCAACCCTTCTTGTTCCAATTTTTGCAGTATCTCTTGACTAAGGCCTTGTCGTGTTTTGTCTGTAACTGTAAAAAAGTCAGTAAAACTTTCCACAACCTCTGAGTCATTCGACTTGACATATCGAATTACTTGTGTCATCTGCGTATTGTGGCTATCTGGAGTGCAGTCAAACACAAGTGAAAAGTATTTAGCAGCTAAAATATCTTTAATTATATCTTGTTTTATTTTGTCAGCAATCAAGTCACGGAACCCATCTTGTATATGTTTGTAAAAATAGCTAATCTGGCCTTTCTTGTGGCATTCGATAAGCAGATGAAGGGAGACTCTAGTATGATATGAGATCAATTGTATTTAAAAATTTGCCGCTAAGTGGATCACCAAAATCACCCTCTTCTTTTTTTCCTCTAAAAGGACTTCCTTGCTTAGCTAGAAAAAGGACAGCATCAACAATCAGTGAGATTCCTCCTGTTTTATCTGTCTTGATGCCCAGTGTGCGATACTTATCAGGTGGGTTTGTCGGAGGACATCGAAAGAGTCGAAACAAGGGCAGCTTGTTTTGTATTGTCATGACAGGGGAGACAGCGTTACGGAAATGATACAGGATCTGCGATGGGAATCATTAGAACAAAGGCGCTACTTACGAAACTACAATCGTCAACATTCCCCGCCGAATGCGAAAATGTATTGTTGCCTCCCACTTATATAAGTAGAAAAGATCATCTGAATAAATACGTAAAATCAGAGCTCGAACCGAGAGATTCAGATGTTCTTTCTTCCCGCTCGCTATTCGAGAATGGAATGGGAGATAAATAGTATAACGGTGGCCCGAGGAACCCTCTGTCAGGCAGTTAAATGTGATTTACAGAGTATCCTGTGTAGATGTCTATCAATTCCACCGCTACCGAGAGAGGACTCTAGATCCTTAATGCTTTTGACTTTCAATAAGAAGTGTGCACACCTGAAATACTTTTTTTTATATAAGGACTGGAACGTTATACAAATTCACCTGACATGCAAATATTGCCTTGATATGAAATATGAATATTCATTTATCTGAAAAAGGAAATCTGTACAAATTAATAAACATTGTGAATTTACTTATACAATAACGCAAACATCTCCCTCATTCTGGCTAATATCTAAAGACTTTTAAAGTTTGATTAGCTGAAGTACCTGTGACAGGGCAACACTGAAGTCAGCAACCAGGAATTTTAGTTTTATTAAATGATTTCGGTATTTCTTGCAGTCATTTTACTTTTAATAATTCTGTGTCAATTAATTTAATTAAATTGTACCAGAAAGAAAAATAAAAATAAAAAAATGGGTCTGTCAAAATTTGCCGCCCTCTAAATTCTGCCGCCTGGTGCAACTGCCCCCTTTGCCCCTGGATTTCCACCCCCCCTTCCTACAACAAAACCCTGCAAACCATTGAATACCACGCCCTCTGTCGTTTGGTCACACGGTAAAAAAGCATTGGAAGACTTCTTTAATTATCTGAACAGTGTAAATCCAAAGATCCAATTCACTATGGAGATGGAAAATGACAATGAAATATCTTTCTTGGATGTTTCAGTTATGCGACAGACGGATGGAAGTTTGAAGCATAAGGTTTTCCGAAAAGTCACGCATACGCACAGATACTTGCACAAGGATTCCAACCATCATCCTCAGCAAAAGAGAGGGGTCATTAAAAGTCTTATTGACAGAGCTAAACGAATTTGTACGCCTGAACACCTAGATGCCGAGTTACATCATCTGATGCAGGCTTTTGAGAAAAATGGATATACACGGAAAGAAGTAAATAGGGTTCTGCGACCAAGGAGAGGTAAACAAAAGGACAGCAACAAAACACAACGATGGAAGAACACCGTTTCTCTCCCCTTCATTAAAACAGTTACGGATCGGATAGGAAAGATTTTACGTAAACACGATATCAGACCGGTTTTTAAACCAACAAAAAAGATAAGTCAGGCACTCCGATCTGTAAAGGACAAACGCCCTCCTCTATCATCTAGTGGGGTGTACAAAATTCCATGTTCTTGCGGAAAAGTGTATATTGGTACTACAAAAAGGAGTGTGAATACAAGACTGAAAGAACACAAAAGTCTTTGCCGACTAGGTAGAATTGAGAAATCAGCTGTAGCTGAACATGTTTTCCAATCAGGAAATCATGAAGTAAAGTTTTCCGAAGCAGAAATTTTATCTACAACGACGAACTATTATCCACGATTGCACAGAGAAGCAATAGAAATATACAAACATAGGGATAATTTTAATAGAAAGGAAGAAACAATGAAACTTAATGACATATGGACTGTGGCTCTTCAGAGCAGGTAGTTACGCTTTTATCTTTGACCATCGACTATCGAAAGTTATGTTTTATCTTTGACAAGGCTTATCTCTGCTGCGCACGTGAACACTTGACCACGCCCCCTTTTGGACAGTATTTATACCGCTCTCCGACGCCCGACTCGTCAGGCGGCAAGACTCACCGCTACCAGTAGCACCTCTGAGGATGTCCAGCGCAGCTCTGGACGAAACGTCAGGAGCAGATATGTTTCTTCGACCACGACCACATAACCCGGAAGATACAACAGCGATTACTTCTGTTTACAGTTTACGTGCGTTGTTGCGTGATTTTACGTGTAGGTTAGGTTGTGTGAATTCCATTCCCAGAGCAGACTCGCCAAAGTAACATGAAAATATTGTACAGCAGTCTGAACACAAGAGTGAATTGCTGCCTTCCTTATGTGATTTTAGTAGCCTCAAACGAAACGGGAAGCTTCAATACTTTATTCTTCTATTCGTAATGTAACTACCCGCGTAAAAAATCATTAGTTTTGTAATGAATTGAGTGTGGAAGCACCTCTCACGTCTTTCCATCGGAGAAAATGTAAAGAATGATGCTGACAACATTCTTATACCGATATCCCAATATTAGAGCCGACGTGTGTAATTTATGTCAAGTTTCTGAAATAAAAAATATACATTTCTCACCATCTGATACAGAATATCTCATTTGCTGCCAGTGCGTTTTAAATACATAATTTAGGAAACATTTATAATTATACGTATCACAGACACGTGGGCTACAGTCACCTCACTATAATAATAATTACGTGTGGCCCATTAGCCAGGTGCAAGTCTTTAAACTGGACGGCACTTCGGCGACTTGCGTAAAACAATGTGTGTTGTCACATGCCTTTATTCTCTTTAAACTCGTTGCCAGTAGCGTAGGTGTGATTTTAAGTTTACTGTTTATTAGTAAAAACATCCGTGGCAGTCAGTCGGCATAGACAGATAAATATCATAATTTTTTATCCAGGAGTAGATGACATACCCTCAGAGCTACTAAAGTCTCTGGGAGAGCGAGACATGACAAAACTATTTGAACTGGTGTGTAGGATGAAGGAGACAGGCGAAATGCCCTCAGACTTTAAGAAAAATGTAATAATCCCCTTTCCAAAGAAATCAGGCGCAGACAGGTGTGAAAATTACAGAACCATCAGTTTGATAAGTCATGGTTGCAATATTTTAACATGAATTATCTACAGGAGAATGGAAAAGCTGGTAGAAGCTGACCTCGGGGAAGATCAGTTTGGGTTCAGGAGGAATGTAGGATCCCGGGAGGCAATACTCACTTTACGTCTAATCTTAGAAGATAGATTAAGGAAAGGCAAACCTACATTTTTAGCTTTTGTAGATTTGGAGAAAGCTTTTGACAATGTTGACTGGAATACACTCTTTCAAATTCTGAAGTCAGAAGGGGTAAAATATAGGGAAAGGAGAGTTATTTACAACTTGTACAAAAGCCAGACCGCAGTTATAAGAGTCTAAGGGCATGAAAGGGAAGCATCAGTTGGGAAGGGAGTAAGACAGGGTTGTAGCCTTTCTCCAATGTTATTCAATTTGTACATCGAGCAGGCGGTGAAGGAAAGCAAGGAAAAATTTGGAATAGGGATTAAAGTTCAGGGGGAAGAAATAAAAACATTGCGTTTTGCTGATGACATTGTAATTCTGTCAGAGACAGCGAAGGACCTGGAAGAGCAGTTGAATGGAATGGACAGTGTGTTGAAGAGAGCATATAAAATGAACATTAACAAGAGCAAAACAAAAATAATGGAATGCGGTCTTAGAAAATCAGGCGATGCTGAAGGAATTAGATTAGGTAACGAAACAATGAAGGTAGTAGATGGGTTTTGTTACTTGGGTAGTAAAATAACATGCGATGGTCGCAGTACAGAGGATATAAAATGCAGAATGACAATGGGAAGAAAAGCATTTTTGAAAAAGAGAAATTTGCTAACATCGAATATTAATTTAAGTGTAAGGAAGTCTTTTCTGAAGGCATTTGTGTGGAGTGTTGCCTTGTACAGGAGTGAAACATGGACGATAAGCAGTGTGGACAGGAAGAGAATAGAGGCTTTTGAAATGTGGTGCTACAGAATAATGCTGAAGATTAGGTGGGTAGTTCGCATAACTAATGAAGAGGTACTGAACAGAATTGGTGAGCGAAGGAATTTTTGGCATACCCTGACTAAAAGAAGGGATCGCTAGTTAGGACACATTCTTAGACATCGGGGAATCGTAAATTTAGCATTGGAGGGAAGTGTGTGGGGTAAAAATCGCAGAGGGAGACCAAGAGACGCGTATAGTAAGCAGATTCAAGTGGATGTGGGTTCCTGTTCTTATGAGGAGATGAAAAGGCTTGCTCAGGATAGGGTATTGTGGAGAGCTGCATCAAACCAGTTTCCGACTGAAGACCATAACAACAACAATTTTTTATTCCTGTAATGGAGACTATGGTAATTAGAACATAACTCAAATAATACATGAGATAAAATTTACGGTACCAATAGGCCTGAGTTAATGTTTACACTTTTCTAATTCTATCATTTTTGTTTGTACCTCAGAACTGTCCCACTCCTTCAGGCTTGCAATTCATGTAGCATATTGTAGGGATAGTAGGGACAAACGTAATCTTGGTAGTACCTTCTATGAAATTTTACTAAAATAGGAACATTCATTCATGAGCTACAGACATCAAAAATATAAAAATGAACTTAGAATATAAGAAAGCAACAGCTGACAGAGTTAAGCTTTTGCTTTCTGCCGCTTAGAAGCGCTACCGCAGACTAGTCACGTGCACAACATGCCCCGCCTCCTTTTCCCCTTGTGGAGGGGATGTGGCACAACTGTAGTACCATTCAATTTACGCCCTTATCCCGTTTCCCCATCTCCTCCAATACCGAACACATCCGAATCCTATACACCAACCGCAAGATAGACTCCCACAATCCCCTGGTTTACCACATCCTCACCAATCCCGGGCCTCTGCAACGTCTTTACCGCTGCATTCATCCCTTGCCCCACCACCACGTAACTTCCGCCACCTCCCCCTCCCAGATGACGCCCCCCGACCCTGATCCCCTCCCGTGGATGAAGCGCCCCCTCTTCCCTCCCCCACTTGGCTACTCCTATTCCTGCCCTGGAATCCCTACGCCTCCTCTCCACCCTCTTTCCTCCCCACCCTACTCCTCTCTGACCCGCCGGACCCTGCGACATCAGTTTTAACAGTGTCTCGTTGAGTGTTGTGTGGCCGGCCGCGGTGACCAAGGGGACTGAGGCGCTTCAGTCACGGTCTGCACGGTCACTACGGTCGGGGGTTCGAATCCCCCTTCGGGCATTGATATTTGTGCCGTCCTTAGTTGTAGGTAGTTCATAAGTAGTTTGTAAGTTTAGGGACTGATGACCCCGTAGTTAAGTCCCTTAAGCTTAACAAACATTTTTGAAGTGTTGTGTGTGCAGTGCTACCACAGACACACAGGGTGTTTCACTAAGGCCGGTATTACACTATCAAATTATTGGACAAAGAATTGGACGAAAAAATTAAATGAAATATTGGTCATATTTTTCGACATAGACATTGGATGAATCGCAAAAGGGGGTATTACACTATCATCCAATATTTTGTCAAATTTGCTTCAAAATGGCGGTGTAATGCTCAACTGATGTTTATACTACAGTTGCGTTGTGTCTGCATTTAGAAGAGAAGGAGGGAAAAAAGAAAAAGAAACATACTTGGATGAAACCGTGGGTGTCAGAGCAAGATAAATAAAATTTGTTACGGGACCGCAAGGATTTTTTTTTTTTTAATGCCGTCGGCAGAACAGACAGGCCGTTAACTGCTAATTATTTTGTCGTTCTTCATCCTTCACAGTTTGCAATAGAGTAACAAAAAGGCTGACTCAAACAGTGTTTATGGATAAGATTGTTAAGTTGATAAAGCAAGTTTCATTAAATAACGTTTTAAATGGAAAATGTGAGCACTGACAAAGAGGATACTGTAATCTAAATTTTTATGACGTTATTAACAATGTAAGGGGAGAAACATTGCTGATAAAGTCAATAGGCTCTATTTATTTTCTTACAAAAATTGGCTGACGTGTTTATATGTACATAGATTCGCTTGCAAACAGATGTCGATGTTTTGAAAGTTGTTTCACTTCCCAGCACTAAGTACACCAAGTTACCAAAACCATACATTCTAAAATCTGTTTCGGCAGTAAATAAAATTTAGTGGTATTACTTCTTCAATTCCGATAGTATATAATGACTTTTACATCACGGATTGTAACTCAACCTCACTTTCGCCGCAGGGTATTGGGCTGCGCGAATTGACGTGACGGACAGTGTGAATTGGCCTTGTCGCCTGTTATACAACGCTCCATCTGATTTTTTAAAATTTTGTTGTTGCTAGAAAACACTACACAAACATTCCACTACTAGCCACGTTTACGAATACGAACGTTATGCCCAAGTAATGTCAGATACTTAACCTCCAAATAAAATAAAGAAAGCTGTATACTACTAGCGCTCCAAGCGGTCACATTTCTCACTGCAGGAAACAGAAGACGAGCGATTTCTTTGATCAAATCTAGGCCGAGGCCTTAGACATGATGAAATATTGGACGACGTTCCCATTACACTACGTCCAATTTTCTTTTCCAATTCTTTGACAAATAATTTGATAGTGTAATACCGGCCTAAGGGCCGGTTTCCGAAACAGTAGTTACCTGACCCATTATAGTTATCTGTGGGTTAGCTGGACGTTAAGTACAAAATGGGTTTCCGAAACAACAGTTACCGTCACAGCCGTAGTTACCTGTCCGTTAAAGATAAATGCGCGTTACCCTGGGGTTACCTACACGTTAACGTTAGTTCTAACTATATCCGCTACGTAGCGCTAGTGGGCTTCCAAACGCAAGTCCAGAAGTTATTTAACAGTAGTACTTTGTTTTTGTTTTTATGACTGGGTCCCGTATAATTTTCATACAATTTTAAAATTTTTGAAGCTGCAGAATGGAAATTCTTTCATCGTCGTCGTCACCGCCGTGTTCTTCTTTTTCTTCTGATGCTTCGGGCAGTTGGTCAGAAGAAGAAAACTTAGCTGTACTCGGCACTGTTGAAACACCACGACGCGATTTTCGTGTTAGATGACAACCGTTTGATCTGTGTAATGAGAGGGAATTTCATATGCGTTTCAGAATAATAAAAAAAAAAGAAATACTGACCAATGACATTGCCGGGGGTAAACGGGGAAAAACGCGGAAAACAACAATCTGTGTTGAATTTTACATCGCGCTCGGCGGTCGCGAGAGATAATGTTGACAACGGGTGACGTATACATTAGCTGCATCTCCCTCGCAATTGGTCAAACAACATCTCGACACTGAGCAACAGTGGCCAACGTTATCTCTCGCGATCGCCGATCTGGATGTAAAATTTTACCACATCCAAATCACAAAGACATACTCTCATAATAAAACTATCAATTAAGCATAAATATACTACCCTTTGCAATAATGTTCCTCCATGCAATTGTCATTACGATCAGTCAATGTTTTTATTATTATTACAACGTGGGGCTCGGGTAAGTGGATGGATGGACGTAAATTGACCAGACTGTGTTGTGAAAAGTAATGTCACATTCACAGAACAATGGGAAGAAGGAAACTTAAATTCATATAAATATATGTTGACAACAGAATTAATACGTACGATTTTATTGTTAACTCTGTGTTCGTTGATGTTTGTCCTGTTTTTATTTTAAAAAAAGAATACAGCTCTCTGAGTTGCCTTACCGTTGTACAGTTTTGTGACAACTTCCAAGGCGTGTTGTTTCTCCAAAATAGACCATCTGCCTTTCCATTTACTATAACTACTTTCCTTTCTAAAATCAAGTCGGTCAAAAGATTTTTCTCAAATAGAGTCAAATGTTTTCCTCGCTTGTCGCCCATTGCCTTTGAAAACAGAAAACTCGTAACAGCTATACAAACTAAGACGCGTCTTCGATTTCACTGAATAATCGATAAAATTCGAGTAATTGCGATTTTCGTTAGTAGTGCCATCTGTTATCTGTTGAGACGTACTATTTGCTTCGACAGAAGGTGTAGTTACCGCATAGTTAACTAACGGTCGTTGAAATCAGCTACGGGAAACCCAAGGAAGTTATCTGAAATGTTAAATTTTAACGTGACGGTAGCTAACGGCACGGTAACTATAGTTTTCCAGAAACCGGGCATAAGTGTGTTTGCCTCTGTAACTTATAAAATAATAGGCGACGGGAAATTTTAATGCGGTAAGTCAACACAAGAAATGTTACACTTTCTGCAGAGATATGAACATAGTTTATTGTATCATTTTCCAAAGAGTTACAGCACAAAGATATAATTTTTTAAATGGAACAATAGTTTTTTTCTATCGTGCATTGGATTCGTTGAAACCAGCTGCGTCCAAATCAATTTAAACTACATTCCTATCACTGTTAGTTTGGGAGCTACAACCCTTCAAAGTTTCAGGGGCAGATACCACAAAAGCTGCGCATAATGCAATGCGCCTTCTAAATGTGGTGCGGCCGAGTTGTAACGTCGCTGGTGTCACGGAGCGAGAAGCTTCCTCGATGCGCTGTTAGACTGCCGACTATCGCCGCACACGGCCGTATACCCGACAGTTGGAGCCACACAAACAACCGGGGCTCAATATAGCACAGTTACTGACATCGGATGACGACGGCATACACGAACAATGAGTACGTTGACTTGTTGCTGATGCTCGGCAAGTGCTGACACGATGCCACTGAAGCAGCCACGTCGTATGCCGTGAGATATCCTAGGCGAAGAGCTCCGGCAGCCATTATGTTCTTACTTGCCGAACAACGACTTCGGGAAACAGGCAGCTCGGTAATGTGTCACAGTAACAGACGAAGACCTGCAAGAAGTGAGGAGACGGAGGTGTTTGTTTCAGCTGCACTACACCACGATATTCATGTCAGCTTACGAGCCATGGCTGCAGTCGCTGGTGTCAGTATCACATCTGTGTGGCGTATAGTACACGGCCACAGATTTCACCCGTACTGCCTGTCACTGACCCAGGAGCTGCATGGAAACGATTTCCGTGCAAGAGTGACATTCTGCGAGTGGGCCATGCGAAATTTCACGCTGGAGTCTTTACAAAGTGTTATGATCTCTGATGAGTCCACATTCACAAATTATGCTGCAGTGTATCGCACTACTGGGCCGCAGACAATCCTCAGTGGGTACAACCTGTCGACCGTCAATGTAGGTAGTCTATTAACGTGTGGCGTGGAATCCTTGGGGATGAAATCATCGGTCCACACTACTTCCCAGGTATACTGACAGGTGAAGTATATCTCGCTTTTATAGCCGACAGTTTGGGTAGTCTCCTTGAACACATGTGTCTACACACAAGAGTCCATATGTGGATGCAGCACGATGGTCACCGAGCCCATTCTGCACGTGCTGTTGTGGAAGAACTAAACAACAGGTTTGCAGGAAGATGGTTGGGACGCCATGGTCCTCATTCATGGCCCACAAGGTCATCCGATTTAACACCAATAGATTTCTTTTTGTGGGGATATCTTAAGGATCGTGTTTATGTCACTGAGCCCAGATGATCTAAAATGGCGCATCGAGGAGGCATGTCGCTCCCTCACAGCGGCAATGTTACATCTCGTCCACAGATCCTTTCGACGGTGCATTGCATTATGCATTGAGGAACATGGGCATACATTTGAACATCTCATGTAAATCATCTTCCCTCCGCCATAACATCCGTCACCCACCACATAGCCATGTATTATGTACAGCGTGTGGTATGTGCCCCTGAAACTTTGAAGGGTTGTAGCTCCCAAACTAACAAGACGCGCAGTCACTGATGACTGTAGCTACTAAAGTTTGCAATTCACTCTCCTCGTAATTCATCCCCACAGTACATTAACGACATTGATTCTTTTAGAAGGTGTCTACAAAAGGACTCCCTGATATCAAAATTAAATATATCGAAAACAAACATCGGCAGAGGAATGCAGTAAACGGTATGTTTATTGTGAAAGCTCTAAGAAGTTTATACAGCAGTTTGAAATAATAGTTAGAAAAGCTGCTAACAGATGGCGCTGTAATCGCCATACGTAATGCCTATTATAAATAGTGATCCGAAGCCCAGAGCGATCAGTACCACTATTGAAACGTGAAAGGAGGTTAGCGTACTGAAGGAAGAGATTAAAATCGTGTACTCCATTGAACAACGTGTTTTTCTGTTGCTAGAGTACCACAGGTTAGAAGAGAGTCCTACGGCAACAAGGACAAGTTTTCAAGCACGATTTAATGTTCCAAGAGAACCCGATGCCAAAACCATTCGTACGCTCTTCTCAAAATGTTAATGACCACGCAGCGTAACTGATGATCTAGTGGGGCATGTTGGCCGCAAGCAAACCGCAGTTACGCCTGAAAATATCGCCACAGTTTCTGGAATTATTCAGCGAAATCCATTGTCATCCGTCTGTAGAATTGCATCTGAGACTGGTTTGAAGCGTTCCAGCACGCAGAAAATACTGAGAAAGAGCCTACACATGTTTCCATTCAAAATTCAAACGCACCAGGCCATACCCGTACGAGCTGTGCAACAAAGGATTGCCTTTGCTAATCAGATGCTCACAATGATTCATAGTGAAGGATTTGATGTTGGCGGCATCTGGTTTAAAGATGCAGCACACTTCCATCTGAATGGATACGTGAATAAGCAGAACTGGCGATTTTGGGGTTCCGAAAAGCCATATTGGTGTGAAGCGAAACCTCTGTATTCTCCTAAACTTACTGTGTGCAGCAGAGGCATTATTGGCCCTTTTTTCATTCGAGAAACGGTCACTTGTGGACGTTACGTTGCAATTTTGGAACAATTTGTCGCCACACAGCAAGCGTTAGAGGATCAACTAGGTACTGAATGGTTTATGTAAGATGCAGCCCAACCACATTGGAACGAACAAGTGTATCGCTTTCCTGCGGAATACTTCGGGAATCGTGTCATTGCTTTGAACATCCCAAATTTACTGGTGCAGGCATGGATTGGCCTCCATATTCGCCGGATTTGACTCCTCCTTAATTTTTTTTTGTGCGGCACAGTGAAATACATGGTCTACCTGAAGCATCCCGCCACGCTGGACGAGCTTGAATCGATGATCTCTGTGGCATGTGAATCCATTTTGGTTGAGACACTACGAAATTTGATTGCGTATTTCATTCTTCGTTTGCGCCACTACTGTAGTGCCAATGGTGAACATTTTGAAAATATTGTGATGTGATTGTTTGCAAAGAGTGTTTTCATACGATTATTTCACTTATGTATGCTGTACAGCTACAGCGCCATCTGTTAGCAACTTTTGTAACTATTATTTGAAATTGATGTATAAACTTCTTACAGCTTTCACAATAAACATACCGTTTACTGCATTCCTCTGTCAATCTTTGTTTTCGAAATATTTAATTTTGAAATCAGGGAGCCCTTTTCTGGACACCCGGTATGAATAGTTAACTCCACAGCGCCGAAAAGAATTATGAAGTTGTGAACGCTTAAAAGCGGCGGTGGAGTGGCCGAGCGGTCTAAAGCACCTCGCTGCGGAGCGCGCGATTGCTCGCCGTGGAGGTTCGAGTCCTCCCTGTGGCATGGGTGTGCGTGTTTGTCCGTAGGTTAGTTTACCTAGGTTTAAGTAGTTTGTAAGCTACGGACTGATAACCACGCAGTTTGGTCTGATAGATTTACAGACATTTGAACATTTGAACATTTTTGAACGCTTAAACATATCACCGTTAGTTGTGGAGATATTGCTTCCTAATGTCGCTAAATTGTGTGGATCTCCACTCCCACATGCTTCTACAAATCTCTGGAGATACTGGAGCGCCATGCCCTCCACCTCGCATTCTGTATCCCCCTATATTCCCCCTCCCCCACAAGGATCCTCTATGATATCATTCCTTTCCCCCACCTCGTTCTCTTTATTGAACATCTCCTCCTTCGTTACATATCCCGCAAATCAGATCTGCCTAATCCTCTAGTCCATCCCCTCCTTCCTTCACCTGGTCCGTTGCTGCACCTCCACCAGTGTATTCCACCTGCTCTCCACTTGTCCACCCTCCAGATCCTTTCCCGTGGCAACTTCCGCACCCTTCCCCTCACGGATTATGCCCTCCGACCTGACATCTACCCTTCATACCAGCTGTGATCTTTCCCCTTGCTCCCTCTCCCCCTTCTCTCCCTGAGGGCCCCATCCATCCCTCCCTTGCCGTCCCTTCTCCCCTCCTCATTCCCCCAGCTGTCCCTCCGGATCCTCCTCTTACCGCCCTCCCCTTTCCTTCTTCCCCATGGCTTCCTGGAACATCACCCCCCCCATCCCTTCCCACCGGCCCTGTGGCTCCTCCCCACCCTCTCCCTCTCCTCTGATCCCCTTTTCCCCCCACTCCACACCTTCAATGTTGAAAGTGCTCCACCACCTGTGGCACCCTCTTGTGCTTCCACGTGAGTGCTTCGACAAGTGTGGTGCCTTTAGTTACATTGTTTTATTTTACAACAGTGAACGGTCAACCCGCAGACGACACCTTCAGTTTTAACTTGTGTATTTCTCCGAGTGTGTGTTGTGTTTTTCGTTTTAACTCCACAATAGCGGACGGTCTAACCATCGCCGCCACCCTGCGCTTGTTTTAATCGTGCGTGTGCCACTGACATTCGAGCAGCTGTTTTTATTCACCATTATTGCCGTTCCAAATCTTTTATGACACCACCGTTTCCCTTCTTTTTATATACTTTGTTTTATCTCCATTTTACGTCTCTGTGTTATGCATGTGTTAAGTCCAAAATTTTATCTCCTGTATGCTTGTATGTTTCTCCTGTGTCAAATTTTATTTCTGTAGGCTGAAGAGCGTGACCACTCCCATGAACCAAAGACATTGCCAAGTTGGGGTGGCTTACGTGCCTCAACGATACAGATAGCCGCACCGTAGGTGCAACCACAGCGGAGGGGTATCTGTGGAGAGGCCAGACCAACGTGTGGTTCCTGAAGAGGGGCAGCAGCCTTTTCAGTCAGGGGCAACAGTCTGGATGATTGACTGAGCTGGCCTTGTAACATCAGCTAATGTGCCTTTGCCACACAGCTACTGCGAACGGCTGAAAGCAAGCGGAAACTACAGCCGTTACTTTTCCTAAGGACATGCAGCTCTACTGTATGAAAATATGATGATGGCATCCTCTCGGATAAAATATTCCAGAGGTAAAATAGTCCCCCATTCGGATCTCTGGGCGGGGACTACTCAGGAGGATGTTGTCATCAGGAAAGACAATACTGGCATTCTACAGATCGGAGCATGGAATGTTAGATCCCTTAATCGGGTAGGAAAATTAGAAAATTTAAAAAGGGAAATGGATAGGTTGAAGTTAGATATAGTGGGGATTAGTGAAGTTCGGTGGCAGGATGAACAGGATTTCTGGTCAGGTGAGTACAGGATAATAAATACAAAATCAGTTGGGGGTATTACAGAAGTAGGACTGATAATGAATAAGAAAATAGGAATGCGGGTAAACTACTATGAGCAGCACAGTGATCGCATTATTATTGTCAAGATATATACGAAGCCAACACCGACAACAGTAGTACAGGTTTATATGCCCACTAGCTCTGCCGATGATGAGGAGATCGAAGAAATATATGAGGAGCTAAAGGAAATTATTCAGACAGTTAAGGGAGAGGAAAACTTAATTGTGATGGGAGACTGAAATTCGGTAGTAGGTAAAGGAAGAGAAGGAAAAATAGTAGGTGAATATGGACTTGGCAGAAGGAATGAAAGAGGAAGTCGCCTGGTAGAATTTTGCATGGAACATGATTTAATCGTAACAAACACGTGGTTTAAGAATCACAAAAGAAGGTTGTATACGTGGAAGAGACCAGGAGAAACCGGAAGGAATCAGATAGATTTTATAATGGTAAAACATAGATTCCGGAACCAGGTGATAAACTGTAAAACATACACAGGGGCAGATATAGACTCTGACCATAACTTGTTAGTCATGAACTGTAGGCTGAAACTGAAAAAACTGCAGAAAGGTAGGAAAATAAGAAGATGGGACTTAGATAAATTGAAGGAACGTGAAGTTCTGGAGAAATTCAGAGGGAGACATAGGCATCAATTGACAGAAACAGGGAGAAATAAAACAGTAGAAGAGGAATGGGTAGCATTGAGAGACGAAATAGTGAAGGCAGCAGAGGACAAAATAGGTAGAAAGGCAAGACTTACAAAAAATCCTTGGGTATCACAGGAAATACTACATTTAATTGATGAAAAGAGAAAATATAAAAGTGCAGCAAATGAAACAGGCAAAATGGAGTACTGAAGACTAAGAAATGAGATTGACAGAAAGTGCAAAATGGCTAAGCAGGAGTGGCTAGAAGCCAAATGCAAATCTGTAGAAGAATGTATAAGTAGGCGAAAAATAGATACAGCCTACAGGAAAATAACAGAAACATTTGGAGATAAGAAAAACAGCTCTATGAATATCAAGGACTCTGATGGAAAACCAGTTCTCAGCAAAGAAGGGAAAGCTGAAAGGTGGAAAGAGTACATAGTGCAGCTCTACAAAGGAAATGAACTTAGAGACGATGATGTAGGATGGGAAGAGGAAGTAGATCAAGATGACATAGGCGATACTATACTGAGAGATGAATTTGACAGAGCCCTGAAAGACCTAGGTTGGAACAAGGCCCCAGGAGTAGATGACATACCCTCAGAACTACTAAAGTCTCTGGGAGAGCCAGCCATGACAAAACCATTTGAACTGGTGTGTAGGACGTATGAGACAGGCAAAATACCCTCAGACTTTAAGAAAAATGTTATAATCCCCATTCCAAAGAAATCAGGCGCAGACAGGTGTGAAAATTACAGAACCATTAGGTTGATAAGTCATGGCTGCAAAATTTTAACACGAATTATCTACAAGAGAATGGAAAAGCTGGTAGAAGCTGACCTCGGGGAAGATCAGTTTGGATTCAGGAGGAACGTAGGAACCCGGGAGGCAATACTCACTTTACGTCTTATCTTAGAAGATAGATTAAGGAAAGGCAAACCTACATTTTTAGCTTTTGTAGTTTTAGAGAAAGCTTTTGACAATGTTGACTGGAATACACTCTTTCAAATTCTGAAGTCAGCAGGGGTAAAATACAGGGAAAGGAGAGTTATTTACAACATGTACAAAGGCCAGACCGCAGTTATTAGACTCGAAGGGCATGAAAGGGAAGCATCAGTTGGGAAGGGAGTAAGACAGGGTTGTAGCCTTTCTCCGATGCTATTTAATTTGTATATCGAGCAGGCAGTGAAGGAAAACAATGAAAAATTTGGAATAGGGATTAAATTTCAGGGGGAAGAAATAAAAACATTGTGTTTTGCTGATGACATTGTAATTCTGTCAGAGACAGCAAAGGACCTGGAAGAGCAGTTGAATGGAATGGACAGTGTGTTGAAGAGAGTGTATAAAATTAACATTAACAAGAGCAAAACAAAAATAATGGAATGCGGTCTTAGAAATTCAGGCAATGCTGAAGGAATTAGATTAGGTAACGAAACAATGAAGGTGGTAGATGAGTTTTGTTACTTGGGCAGTAAAATAACATGCGATGGTCGCAGTACAGAGGATATAAAGTGCAGAATGGCAATGGGAAGAAAAGCATTTTTGAAAAAGAGAAATTTGCTAACATCGAATATTAATTTAAGTGTAAGGAAGTCTTTTCTAAAGGCATTTGTGTGGAGTGTTGCCTTGTACGGGAGTGAAACATGGACGATAAGCAGTGCGGACAGGAAGAGGATAGAGGCTTTTGAAATGTGGTGCTACAGAAGAATGCTGAATATTAGGTGGGTAGATCGCATAACTAATGAAGAGGTACTGAACAGAATTGGTGAGAAAAGGAATTTTTGGCACACCATGACTAAAAGAAGGGATGGCTCGTTAGGACACATTCTTAGACATCGAGGAATCGTAAATTTAGCATTGGAGGGAAGTGTGTGGGGTAAAAATCGCAGAGGGAGACCAAGAGACGCGTATAGTAAGCAGATTAAAGTGGATGTGGGTTGCCGTTCTTATGAGGAGATGAAAAGGCTTACTCAGGAAAGAGTAGGGTGGAGAGCTGCATCAAACCAGTCTCCGGACTGAAGACCATAACAACAACAACAATGACATGTTCCACATCCACGAGGATCCCCTCAACATGGATCTACAGAACAAATAACTAATCTAATCTAAACTGGACAATGTCGTCATATCTTAAGAGCTTGTTATTTCTTTTGACACTACAATCTTATCTATTCATTTTCACCTATCTGCCTACCAAGTGCGATGTTTTAATTAGAAATACAAATCATTTGATACATTGATCATTTGGAATTGATATTACAGTGTTATGAAAATTTAAAATGTCATCTATGACGCCATCTGTCATAGTCGATGAGTAGTATCCTGATTTTCAGTAATACAAAATTGTGCATAAATTAGAGCCTCAAGGAAAAAATCTACACTTTTGATTTGAAATTGAAAAGAAGGAGCATTGATTGAAATGTTTTGATTTGGGATACTTGTATGTATTATTTTCTACAATTTTAAAAAGGCAGTTTGATGTTAGTCAATTATTCAGTCTTGATAACAGAGTCTAGTTAGACAAAATTCACATTACACTTGCTATTGAAAGGCCAACTCATACTTCACAGAACACATGTACAATAAAGGCCATGGCTTTGTACAAAGCAAGTTGTTACATAATGTTCCAGATGGTAAACTATTGACCTCAGAAATCAGCAAATGTCCACTCAGCAGTAGTGAAGATAATTTACACAGTTGAGCAGCTCTGGTCTGTAGCAAAAGCAGAGAGTCAGGCTATTCAGGAATCTGTAGTATCAGCTGTGATGATGTGCAGGGACATGGTTCCTTTTTTAATCAAAATGATTAATTTTAATTACCATATTTTTACTAAAAGCACAATTCAATTTTTTAATAGAAGTAGTGTACAAATTATCTTCAGTTACCATACCCTCACTTTACTGAATGACCAAAACACAGTTCAGTGTCCTCTTGTGTTTTAACTATCATGTGACCGTTCTGCAGTGGGCTACTCTTCATTTTCAGTTTACACCTGCCTTAAATACACTAAAAACAAAATTTTATACCACTCCCCTGTCCTTTACCCAAACAGTAAGAAATTACTGTCTGCTTGAATAACTTTTTGCCAGTCGGTAGAGTAACACACTGCTATGTTCATTACAAGCTTAGCTCTCTCTTCATCATTTTCATGAGTCAGTAATTAAATTTTTTGCATAGTTATTGTGCATCAGAGACATTCAACAATTATTACTTTCCACAGAGTATTATAAATTAGTTTAGAGGTTTGAAGAAATGTCAATTGTTAACTGGTTCACCATGACCTTTGTCCCTATATAAGTGCTAGCAGCACAATATGCAGTGTTTATGCAACATGAGATGTCAATACAAAATCTCAGGAAAAAAACTTCCAATAACATTATTAATGCTCAACATCTGCCACCAACAGAAATAAAGATAGTAAACAACCTGTCAAAATTCGAAACATCTCTGAAAAAGTATTTCCATATGCAATGTCTCTTCAATGTGAATAAGTACCTCCAAAATCCTTTTACAACAAATATCTAAATTAATGGTTATATAAAGCTATTCAGCTGTAAATATTAAATCTTGGTATTCTCAAAAGGCATACCTTCATGCACAGACTCTATGCCAATAGCAATATTCTCAGTATCTAACACCATAAAATCACAATCATCATAATTACAACATAGCCTATGTCACTGCTATCTCATTAAAAAGGACATTACCTTTAGACTGTATTTTAATGAAGAATTTTAATTACCTAATTATTTTCAAATGTTGACTGCAACAATGAAAGTCTGCTTAAAGATCAAAATCTCTGCACATGAACACATCTAGTATTTATGTAACCATTATTTTTGTTAAATTCAGTGCATGTGTAGGTACAAAGTATTTAAATGAAAACATTAATTTTGGAACATTTATTTGACATTGGTTTTCACAGTACAGGCACATTTGATATTTGACCAAATAATAGTACAGTAATTACAAATTATAAAAATACCAGATAAGTTGTGGGCAGTTTGCTTAGCACAAAAACAAATATACTCACAATATGGTTTTATTATTTCTGAATATCAGCACTTGTTTGTAAAAATGAACTTTTACTAGCATAGATGTTTGATTTACCAGTATTAATGTAGTGGGTATTTAAGTCCTTGGCAAAAATGTACAATCTCACAGAAAAGAAAGTCTTTAAAAGCAGTTTCCACTACCTCATGCTCTGGACAAAAATTACTATTAGGACATTTAATAAACCTGAAACACAGTTCAATTAATTGGTGAGGCACATGTTCATGCTTCAACAGGTCATTACTGCAGTTTTGGAAAACCTGTTAACCATCACATATGACATTAAATGCAGCCCCTGTTGGATGTGATAGTGCCCATTGATTTAGCTGTATTAAGAAAGAAAGAAAAAATCCAGATAATATTCATCATCATCCACTTCATAAGAAGAAAACCGTGGTATATGTGAGTATTGTGCGAACTTATCATCCTGATCACATGTCTCAGTTTTACTGGTGTAGGATGAATGTCACCAGTTTCACGAACCTGTGAAAAGAAATTTTCCACACACTGTGGACAGCCTACTGGTTACAAGATAGTCAATTAACTACTTGGAACTCAGTTCATCAAAGAGTTCCAGTGCAGTTTGTAATGTATTTAGCCAGGAGGGCCCCGTTTGTTTGAATAATTGAAGAATTCGATACCATAGTTGGTCATAGTATTGTAACCTAATATTTAATAAGCATTTTATAGCACTTCTGTCAAGTCACACTGATTATCATTTGCATTACTAGGGTCTTCTAACAAACGTAATTAAATTATTGAAGCTTAATGTCGAACAATAATGTTAAAATATATTAACACTACGCTAATTGTTATTTACTTACGATCTTTTGTATTGTTTATTTTCATTTGAAAAACTTATTATTGCATTTGTCATTATTTTGTGTATCTTTACGTAAAGCAAAATATGTGTATGTTTCATGAACAAAATGTTAAATGTAAAACTTTGTAACTTCCGTGTTCTAGAATGTTCTAGAATATACACTAAGTATTGGTACGCGTGAATTGGCGCGAACACCAGTAGTAGTATGGATTCAGTATAATGTTAGTATGAAGGCAGTAGTTTGCATTGTTGTCAGTCAGACTAAGTGTAGTAATGCAGTCTTACTTTTGTATTACGTCTGTGCTTCATCAAGAATGGATAAATAAATAAATACGTTAAAAATGAAACGTGTCAAATTGAAAGTTTCCATGACTTGGAAGAACCCGATGTCTTATTTTGTGATGTATTATTGGCAGGCGAGCTACGAAATCTTTGAGACCACTGAACATTTATAACAGGTGATGTATTAAAAATGTATGTCAAGTAAAAAAAGCGCCACAACTTGTAGTAGATGGCTGAAGTCCAGTTTGTATTGGCGTCCACTGCTGCTTACTGCTGAAACTCACTGTCCTAAACCACTTGAGTATTTGTCTCAAATGAATTAGTTTGTTTGCATTGCTACTACACAGAGAGTCTCCTTTTTTCCTACTTACCATTACTTCAAACCAGCTATTAATACAGTATTGCTGATAAACCAACTTGTGGCTAGAGGTTCTTCTGAAATAAGTCCTGATAATGCACAAAATTTTAATGCTGAAGCCACATTATGGTTTAACAAGTTCCTAGCCACTGGAACTCTCAATTATTCAAATGCAGAAGGATTAATCTCATGGAACTAGTACAGGTCCACCCTTGAAGCTTCACTAAAGGTTCTACATGTTTCAATGAAACTGTGTTGTAGCTCAAAATATTCTCTTTCCCCGTTGTAATATATTTAGCCAGGAGGGTCCCGTTTGTTTAAATAACTGAAGTATTCGATACCATAGTTGGTCGTAGTATTGTAACCTAATATTCCAGATTTATAATGTATAAGCATCTTATGGCGCTTCTGTCAAGTCTCATTATAATTTGCATTACTAGGGTCTTCTAACAAACTAAATTAATTAATTATTGAAAGTCATAACAACAATGTAAACATATATTAACTCTGCGCTAATTGTTGTTTACTTACGATCTTTTGTATTATTTCATTTTGATATGGAGATATTTTTATTACATCTGTCATACTTTTATGTATCTTTACGTAAAGCAAAATTTGCGTATGTTTCATGAACAAATTGTTAAATATTTAAATATTGTACTTCCATGTTCTAGAAGGTTCTAGAATATACACTACGTATTAATATGTGCGAATTGGCGTGAACTCAGTCAGTCTGGAGTAGTATGAAGTACGAAGTTAGTCTTAGAGGTGTAACATCTTAGTATGGATGTGTTGTGAACCAGTCATACTTTTGCATTAATTTTGTGTTTCATCAAGAATGGATAAATAAATTTGTATAAAAATGAAACGTGAAACGTCAACAGGTGATGTATAGAAAAATGTGGCTTTTATGAATATCAAGTAAAAAAAGAAATGCGCCACACCGTGTTTTCAGACACTATAATTTTTTGTAACAATAAATGAGTCCTAATGTTATTTAAAATGTGCAGCACATCTGCTGCACAATATAAGTTCTCATTGGGCACAGAAGGGTGTTTAATTTTAGAATTCACCTGACTTCAAATTGAATGAATTCCAAGAATTCCCCCATACCAACGTTACTAGCTCCCACAACACGTGACACACACTTCACTATTATACCCTGATTGTACAAACATTCAACTGTTCACTTCAAGGTGTCCTAAAGTTTGTTTGGGTCTGTAGAGCTTCCAGTCAAAAAGTAAGACACCAATGCACTGTTAAGCCTCGGACCACAAAAATTAAAGCATGGTTGGCAAGCTGTATTTCTGATGAACTGCTTAGCTTCTCACTCACAAAACCTATATAACTTTTTAAACATTTGTCATATTCAACAAATGGTCTTATAGACATTTCATCCAGTGACAGTACACGTAGCTTGCCTGGTGCGTCTTCAGACTGCAGCTTCACACCTAACCACTCAATGATATCCTTCTGAATGCCAGGTGCAAAACTGCAGGCTTCAATTCTCCTCCTCAGTGTTCTGGTTGATGGTAGTAGGTATTTGGTGCTTCTGAGAAATTCATAGCCCTCTGTACCAACAGTCCCTTGTTTTTCTGTGGCAGTTTTACAATCGTGTCTTCAGTTATACTGCATGACTTCTGTTGCTGCACACATTTTTCTTCTCCAAAAACTTCCTAATCTGAAAATATAGTTAAGAAATTCCTTTATTTCACAGCTACATATGATCAAACAAAATGTAAAATTTAAGTCACTCTCTCTGTAGACGTTTTGCTTGCATTAGGCCTGTGTTGCCTTCAGCAAAACTGCATATCAACTGTCCCGATTGTAATGTTTTAAAATTTTTGTGAGTGATAGAATTAGCAGACTCTAAGCTATGAAAACAATTGCTGTTTTACCACCCGCCAACCAACATGCAGCTACAGTGTTTTGATAATGGTTAGTATCAGGTGTAATATGTGCTGTTTCAAGTTTCGTCTTTAAATAAAAAAATTCACTGAAAACATTATGATGTAAGAAACTATACAAATCCATGTGCTTGACAGAATGCTTATCAGGACAGTGTCTGTACTGATAAACAGAAACTTAAAATGTGCACAGCACATATTTTCATACAGGAATGCTTTATATATATTTCTGATCATCCAAAATTTAATTAAACGAACAATGCCGGCCGTGGTGGCCGAGGGGACTAAGGCCCTCCAGTCACGGTCTGCACGGCCACTACGGTCGGGGGTTCAAATCCCCCCTCGGGCATGGATATTTGTGCCGTCCGTAGTATAAGGTAGTTGATAAGTAGTTTGTAAGTTTAGGGACTGATGACCCCATAGTTAAGTCCCATAAGCTTAACAAACATTTGAACATTTTTGAAACGAACAATAGTTTGGTTCCCTCATACACTACCTACATTTGAGAATACACGAGTGATGTTAAGCAATCACAAAATACGGTACATTCAACAACGTAAACTGAAGGTAACAACCACATTTTGTCGGTCACATGGATACATAAAACTGGAAAACATTGATTAATATCTCACATTTACTAATGCTTAATATTCTTCTGTTTGGAGTTTCCTGTATAGAAGAAACTTTTTATGGTGGATTTGGGATGTCAAATATAGTAGGAATTGCATTACATTTCAACAGTTTTCTTCCATCACCTCTATTCAAATGAAATTGAGATTCCTTGAAACGAAGCTTAAAAAAAAAACACATAAACGTATATGTTATGTAGAAAAAATACATTTAAGCACCAATTTCTTTGTGTTTCATGTTTCATTTTAAAAAAATGTTCAAATGTCTGTAAATCTATCGGACCAAACTGCGTGGTCATCAGTCCGTAGCTTACAAACTACTTAAACCTAGGTAAACTAACCTACAGACAAACACACACACCCATGCCCCAGGGAGGACTCGAACCACCACGGCGAGCAACTGCACGCTCCGCAGTGAGGTGCTTTAGACCAATGAGCTACTCCACCGCGGCTGTTTCATTTACTTACATCACATAACTGTGAGTGTAGTGTGGGTTTCCACTTGTCTCTCCTACAGTTTTGCAACCATCTTACTCTCTGAACTTTGTCTGTTGGAAATCTGAATAATCTAATCCATATAGAAGAATTGCTGCTACAATTCGGTGCAGCACGGCAAACCATTGCTATATATTTTCCAATAACAGGCCAACTTTCGATGATGAACACTACATGTAAACAACCAGCGCAGTGGCGTAGCTATGTCACCAAGGGCCCCGGGGCAAAAATGACGTTGGGGCCCTCTTTTAACTAAAGCTATACATATGTGAAACTACTTCATCATCAGCTCCTTACCGCCCCCTGGAGGACAAAAAAAACCTAAATACTACTAAGTAAATTATTGCGTGTTACGCAGCAGATAATAATTAATCGTACTCTCTAATATAATTATAACTCTGAAAGTTTGTTATGCCTTCACGCAAAAGTTACTGGTTGTATTTGGATGAAATTTTCAGAGAGATAGAGTTGGACCTGGGTAGGACATACAGATAAAACGACCCCATGTGAGAGTTTCCGAAGTTGCTCCAAAATTAGGTGACTGAAGTCGCAGGCAGAAGCTAGTAAAAAATAGACAATGAAGAATTATTACTCAAAACATGGCCACCTGAAACGAAGCAAACCGGGAACAGTCAAGTCAGAATTCATGCGACCGCGGCGACAGACGGACTGTTCTCAATGCCGACAACTTAAATATTCGAATGTTTGTATAGTCTATGGGACTTAACTACGGGGTCATCAGTCCCTAAACGTACAACTACTTATGAACTACTTACGAACTAGGACGGCACAAATATCCATGCCCGAGGGGCGATTCGAACCCCAGACCGTAGTGGCCGTGCAGACCGTGACTGGAGCGCCTTAGTCCCCTCGGCCACCGCGGCCGAATGCCGACAACTCACTCTCGCCAGACTATTGTGGTGTTACCTCATTACTCCATACCTTATTTCGTTGATAGCTCAGTCAAAGAAGGAAAATATGGGAAATATTTGTGTAGGAGGGTTTCAGCAAGGACTTTGCCGAATTTTGTTTGATGAAACACCTTGGACTGATCCGTACCGATACCAGGCTTCATGAAATGTTCAAATGTCTGTCAAGGTTAAGAGATTCATCTGCGGGGTCATCAGTCCCTAAACTTACAACTACTTATGAAATTCCTTATGCTAAAGACGACACAAACAGCTATGCATAGCGCCTCAATGCGCTCGGCCGCTTCGCCGCCGCCCCAGGCTTCATGAAGTATACGTTAGTGTCTGCCCAGGAAAAAGTAATAAGTAAAGTAAGTCGACATCTTTAATTATTATCGTGACAGAGGGGTAGAGTGGGTTACCAGATTTCCAAAATAAAAATATGGAACAAAAATGCTACCTTTACTTGCAGCATTAACACACACACCAGACTCTTTCATCACGCTGTGTTCTTGGAATGAATTCATTAATCACTGAATTTGTATAGTTGGAAGACTTGCACATGTCAAGTGAAAGCATTACTTAAAAATAAATGAATAAATAAATAAAATTTAAATGTCTTAGGTTGCCAAATAATGCTTTAAAATTGATATAGCGATTTTGGGCAACCTATCCTTTTTTGCATCTAAAATAAAAAAGATCTCCCCAAAGGTTGAAATATTAGAAACTTATGAAAGAATTACTCCAAAATCGTGCCTCAATCCCTTTCAGTTGAAGCTTATTTCTTTCACTGCTTGTTAATGGCTATATTTGTTCTCGGTATGGTTGCGCTAACGTTACTTAAAAAATTTTAATTGAAAATATATTGGACGATTGGTAAAATTCGGGACAATATACGTCCCGTATTTACTTAGTCGGGACAACGGGACACTAAGACGAAATTAGGGATAATCCCGTAAAATACGGGACGTCTGGTCACCCTAGGGTAGAGGGCAGCATCTTGAATGCACCAATCACTGTTGTTGTGACAAAGAAACCATATTTTCTCTTCTTCTAGCACGAATTTCTGGGTGCAGTTGGTTACAGCACTTCATTGGGATCTATGATAAAGGAGCACTTCCTTGGGGCAATTCACTACAGAAACAGTTGAGTTACCATAATAATACCGTTTTGCAATAATACACATAGAGACTTCATATTCAAATGTGGTCACGCTGTGTATTGTCAAACACACTGCTAGTAATTCAGGCCCATTCACTGTTATTTCGCAACGATTGGCAGCCATGGTAACTCCGACTTCAACAACAACGTACTAACGGTGGCAGGGTGCACATTTTAGCGGACAAGCAATAGACCTTGTTAACACTTAGAGTGACATGCCCGTAATATTATGTTGCTGTCGTTTGTTCGAAGATTGCCGCGCCCGTAATATTACGTTCTCTGTGTCTTTGCGAGAACTGCCGCGCCCGGACGGTTCTCAAACGAATTCTAGCTTTCGCGCGTATCATTATCCGTACGACAGTTATCAGAAGGGAGGCAAACCCTTGCAGTAGACATCTCTGCCACTAGGAGGCGCCACAAAACTGTTCACTTTACGAAACAAGGCTTTGTGTCAGTTGACTGTGAGGCATCAGGGCGAGCGGTAGACACAACATGTCAAGCAGTAGGCCTTTGAGCGACGCCGAGATTCGCCGCATTCTTGATGAATCGGATGATGATCTGAGTGATGTTTTTGATGGCGATGACACGGATGAAGATCCAACTTATGCTGAATCACGATCAGGTAATATAATTGCTTTCACGACTGGATGGAACACATTTCCTGGAAAGAATACCCATTCCACCAGGGAAGAAGAAGGCTCAAAAGACTTGTAGAGTGTGCTCAGAGAGGGGAAAGAAAGAAGCAGGAGTCGCCAGAAGGAAGGATACTTCATTCCAGTGTGCAGTATGCAAAGTGAGGTTTTGTGTCCAGCCCTGCTTCCAGCTATACCACTCAAAAAAGAAATATTTGCACTCAAAGCCGTTTGCTGATGTTTAATATGCATGATATTTGCATGTAATCACATAAAAATTGCCATGTTTATTAATAAATAGTTTATAATACGAAAAAAAACAATTTTTTACCTACAGCGTTTCTTGTTTTGATTGTTGTGATGAAGGTTTACAAAGCAGGGAAATATATGAGGCAAGTATTTGAAGAGGAAATAATAAGGTTTATTCCTGACCAAGAAAAAGATACTAATGATTATTCTTGAATCAGTACCAACAGGACGAAATACTGTAAAAATAGCCAGGACTGGGGGAAGGAGACTAAGAAAATCGGCTGGCACTGGGGGAAGTCGGTTCGCATATATGGCTGGCACTCAAAGTGTTAAGTTTATATTCTGAGGTGGGAATAATTATTGGATTTTACTTCGTGCTTTTGATGTTTGTTGGTCATGGTTCAAAAAGTTAAAAGTCGAAATTCTTCATTCAACTAAAATACGATATACAGTAAAAAGTCGATTATGCGAAGTAATGGGGGGACATGGCTGTTCGGAAAACCGATTATTCGGATAATCGAATTGTACGCTTCTGTTTGCCAATATGAAGTACTGTACAGTAAATATATTTATTCAGTATCTGAGGTTCACAATCCTTCACACTGTGCCGAGCAACACGCCGCAACACTTGATCAACGCATCATTTGATCAACGTACTAATTCCGAAATGGGGGACATAGCAATAGGTATTTCCGGTGTAGAGAAGCAGCTGAGAGAGCTAAATACGAAAAAGTCTTCTGGTCCGGATGGAATACCAGTTCGGTTTTACAAAGACTATTCTGCGGCATTAGCCCCCTACTTAGCTTGCATTTATAGCGAATCTTTAATTCAGCGCAAAGTTCCTAGTGATTGGAAAAAAGCGCAGGTGACTCCAGTGTATAAGAAAGGAAAGAGAACTGACCCATACAATTACAGGCCAATATCGTTGACATCGGTTTCATGTAGAATTTTGGAGCATATTCTCAGTTCGAATATAGTAAATTTCCTTGAAACAGAAAAGCTTCTTTCCATGAATCAGCACGGGTTTAGGAAACATCGTTCATGCGAAACTCAGCTTGCCCTTTTCTCACATGACATCTTGCGAGCCATGGACGAAGGGCAACAGGCGGATTGTGTTTTTCTCGACTTCAAAAAGGCGTTCGACACGGTGCCACACTGCAGACTGCTAACGAAGATATGAGCTTATGGAATAGGTTCACAGATTTGTGACTGGCTGGAAGACTTCCTAAGTAATAGAACGCAGTACGTTGTTCTCAACGGCGAGTGCTCATCAGAGACGAGTGTATCGTCAGGCGTGCCCCAGGGGAGTGTGATAGGACCGCTATTATTTTCTATCTATATAAATGATCTGATGGACAGAGTAAGTTGTAATTTGCGGCTGTTTGCTGATGATGCTGTGGTGTATGGGAGGGTGTCGTCTGTAACTGACTGTAATAGCATACAGGTTGACTTAGACAAAATTTCTAGTTGGTGCGAAGAATGGCAGCTAGCTCTCAATGTAGAAAAATGTAAGGTGATGCGCATGAGTAGAAAAAACAATCCTATAATGTTCGAATACAGCATCAGTAGTGAGCTTCTTGATGCGGTCGCGTCGTTCAAATATCTAGGCCTAACATTGCAGAGCGATATGAAATGGAACGAGCATGTAAGGACAGTTGTGAGTAAGGCAGACAGCCGACTTCGGTTTATTGGGAGAATTTTGGGAAGATGTACTTCACCTGTAAAGGAGACCGGGTATAAAACGCTTGTACGACCACATCTTGAGTATTGCTCAAGTATTTGGGACCCGCAGCAGATTGGTTTGAAGGAAGACATACAGGCGGTTCAGAGGCGAGCAGCTAGATTTGTTACCGGTAGGTTCGACCAATGCGCGAGTGTCACGGAAATGCTCCGGCAGCTCAATTGGGGATAGCTGGAAGAAAGACGACGTTCTTTTCGTGAATTTCTGTTAAGTAAATTTAGAGGGCCGGAATTTGAAGCTGAGTGTAGTACGATCTTGCTGCCGCCTACTTACATTTCGCGTAAAGATCACAAAGACAAGATAAGAGAAATTAGGGCTCGTACGGAGGCATATAGGCATTCTTTTTTTCCTCGTTCAATTTGGGAGTGGAATAGGAAAGGAAATGCCTAGTAGTGGTACGGTGTACCCTCCGCCACGGACCTTACGGTGAATTGCGGGGTAGGTATGTAGATGTAGAAGACTCAGCCGTTGCTGTGATCAGCTTTGATGCTGCCGCTACTTCTGCTGCAAGGCAGACTAAATTGTTTTGCACTGCGACTGGTGGCTTGGCCGAACAGCAGCACCACCAAGTGTCATCATGTGAAGTGAAGGACCCATTAGAAGCAATGTTCCGCCACCTGGTGGCCCAGTGCGACTACTGTGGGAAATTTGCTTTGAGGGGAGTGGGAGATGATGGACTGTAGTGTGGGAGAATATATATATATACGAAGATCTACTGTAACTTTTTCCGAACGTCGCTTACGTAGGCCGAGGGGCCCCTAGAGCTCGAGAGCCCCGGGGCACTGCCCTGCCTAGCCCTATGATAGCTACGCCACTGAACCAGCGACAGTCAAGAAGTAGACCCACAATGGTCATACCGCAAAGGATCAGGGTAGCATGAGCAGACCTTACCTATATAGACCTCGCTAGCTAGCAGCTGACCCCGTGTAGTGCAGATTGCCACTGACAGAGGGCAGGTGTGAGGAGGCTGTTGCCACCTCTGGCCCCTTTCTGCTCTCCTGGTTCTCCACAGTCACAGGCGGTCTGGTTTCCACATTCACACAGCCAGAAAGTGTATACAAAAATTACTATTTAGAATGCTGGGAAAGCATGGAGAGAAAACAATGTCCGCTGTAGAGTGGTGAATCCTAGCAGAGCACTGGGCACTGCTTCTGGCCAGGGATTCGCAGGCAGTCTGCAACCCCAGTACCACGCACCGCCACTGTTAACCATTACACTTTTATTTAATTTATATTTTTATACTGTCATAGACAATATTAACGATCAAATACTGCTACACCAATATATATGGTTCCTTCTCCTACTTGTTACCCCACAAAACCTAGCACAAACACTTAATGTGCGGTAGTTGGAACTTTATTTGTTGTTGCTGAAAATTTATTTATAATAGCTGAATGTGTGAATATTGTATTTGAAACAATGTTGTGGCCATCAGTATGGTAGTTGAAAGTGTAAAAATGTTAGTTGAAAGTATGAATATGGTAGTTGAAACAGTAAAAATCATATCTGAAAGTCTAAAAATTGTATTTGAAACTAGATAAAAACACTATTGCATTTGTGTATTTAAATGTTGAAAATAAAAATGAATTGCCCTATCTGTGTTATTTGATCTTTACTGTATATCTTTGTCTACAAGGGCAGTTTAATCCTTGGACTAATAAGACTGAAAGTATGCATTATCTTTAGACCAAGTGTGTTGTTGTGTAGTGGGGGAGCAATAGCCTCACTGAAGGAGCCCTGGAAGTGACCTCAAAATGATGTCACGTGTCAGCTTTGTGTGCGCAAAGCACACCTGTCAATTGCTATTGAGTTACCGGGACATAGTCGACATGGTCTCTGTGACTGCTGTTTGTGTGTGAAAGCAAGTCAATTATTCAAAGCTGAAACTTATCCATTTTGAAACAAGTGTGATTGTACACATAGTGATAAAGAAATGTGGGTAATTATACATAGCATGTCTGTGACATTCATAATGTAGCAGAGAAATTTAAATTTATAATTTACATACCAGTTAAAAAGTGTCTCATGCGATTTTACCTTTTTTTCTTGATAATGTGGTTTCTACCGACAATGCCGTATAATAACACACAGAAATGCTGGCAGATAACCACTTTATTAAGTTATACAAGAGAAAGAGAGAGAGAGAGAGAGAGAGAGAGAGATTATGGAATACAGGCAAGGTGTCGGCATTGATGCTGTCACTGTGTTGTCGTGTGGTGCTGACCTGTAGTCCATGAAGTGAGGTCGCACAATGTTATGCAGTTGCCGAGGGAGCACGGCCGCGTGGCACGAGGTGTCGTAGGCTGTGGTGTTCTCGGTGGGGAGGGGAGGGGAAGTCTCAAGCAATGACACAGGTGGTGTAGAGCGTTGTGAGTACTGTCCCAGTGGGGAGGCGAGAGGTGGGGAAGATGATACGTAGTCCTCCAACCAGAGTAGGCTACAGAGGGGCCATCCAGGATGGGAGATTGGAACAGCAGAGTGTGGGGAAGGGGGAGGAAGGAGGGGAATTGGCAGAAGTAGGACACCTGACGCGCTTAAAGATGCCGCAGTATTGGAAGAGTTGGCGGAAGAGGGTAGGGTGAGTCGTTTGATTATGGCGATGTTTATAGGAGCAGTGAGGTCGTCAGAACAGGGCTGCAGGTAAAGGACAAACAATGATTTGTCCTGCACCAGGACGGTCACATCCTCCTGTGGATAGTGTAACGTTTGTATACTATATAAGTAACTACGGTTTCATTCTACCGATACTCAGCTTTTTAAGATTATGACGTATGGGGATTCTGCTCGCTGCAAATTATTCTCCTGGGGCGTCGTGGTAGAAATAAATAGTCGATATGTACAATTTTTCACTACTTTTTTAATTTAAATCAAACTTCTCGCTATCAAAACAATACAAATTCAATACATCAGAAGTTAGAGCACACAGTACTTCCACTTTAAAATGCAGACTGAAGTAGCTTCCAGAGCACTTGACAAATGACTAAAACTCGAACTCCCTCACGCAAGGCGGTGAGGCAAATATATAACCTTGACAATAATGGCGTTACATTAAGCATTGTTCATAACAATAGAATATACTGATTTACAATTAACAAACATAGCAGAAAAAACATTTCATATACACAAAAATAATCGCAATAAAAAATGAAAACTATACATACAATAATTTTAGATGAAGCAAATATTTTTAAGTCATAATTTCCGATCTTTCTGTTGACAAAAAAGTGCAATGTTAAAAATCAATTAATTTGTTAACGAGTACATCACTCATGTTCCTAACATATATTGAGCTAACAATTATCTTGGAAATTCTCAAAATAGGTTCCAAATCTCAAGTGAGTCAATATATACAAAGAAACATAATATTCAAATCTCGAGTACATCATTAATTACACAATTAGCTGGTCTACACAACTAGTTTATGAGCCTAACGTATATACAATGCTATTTATTTTCATTTCTTTATGTTTTTCACCAAAGTTTTTGCAATTCATCTGTGTAAGTCTTTAAAAAACATACAATGACGAAACTATTGTTTGTAGAACTGTCTGGAAAGAAAATATATGAATCTCTTAATTAATGAAAACTATCACTCATTTTAATCACAGTATCACCATGACACTGTCCTAAACTGATTCCTAGACTGGCTGTATCGTTTTTAATTTCACACGCAACATATATCACAACTGAACCACACGATTCCGGATCCAAAGCAGACGGTATCGTAGGATGACATTGAGATGAGGGTGTCAGCAGTATTGTTACAATAGGCAGAAATGTCCACGGCATATGTGACGTAGTTGTCTGCGTCGAGAGTGTGGGAGTCGGTGAGGTGCATTGTCGTCGGTGTGGCACAGGGCTGGGAAGCGTCAAAGCTTGGGGTTAGAGAAAAACCAACAAATGTTGCCAATTTGTCCAGTTTGCAGCACGGTGTGGGTTGCATTGAGAGGCGGATGCGGAGGAGCGGCGTCTACCTGATCGCTGCCTAAAACTCGGTCGTCGCATGCGTGCTCGGCACTCGGTAGACTGAAGTCACATGCAGGAACACTGCATGTAGGCGAAAGATCGTCACATAATGTAAGATCACTTGTTGGGGGGTTGTTGTGTGCTTCATCACTCCTACCTTTGGGGTGTCACATGCAGGGGAAAGTGACACGCAGGTTTCAGCTGGTTGATGGAGACTGTAACCGTGTCTCCGTTAAGTGAAATGTCAAATGGGTTCTTGGACCTATGTAGGACACCGTGCAGGCCAATTTAAGGCGGCTGTAGTGGGGAGTGCACAGTGTCGTCACACAGCATTACAAACTCGCAGTCCTCCAGCACTTTGTGTACCAACACACTCAGTGTACAAAGGGCACGCAGTAGGGGTACTCGAGTGTCAGCAAATCCGTTTGTGAGGGACGGTCACTGTAGGCAATAAAATGCACATGAAGTACAAGTGGTTCACCATAAATTATCTCGGCCAGGGAGATGCATAGATCTTACTTGTGTGAAGCAAGGATGCCGAAAGGAACCTACAGAAGGGCGTCAGTCCAGTTACCACTGTGGCACGTGAGGGCTGTTTTAAGGGTGGGATGCCACTTCTCGACAAGCCAATTGATCTGTGAATGGTAGGCTGCCATATGGAATCTCCTGGTACCTCATAGATCGCACAAGTTATGGGGATTTCAAAACTGCCTAGTTGGAGTTACACGTGCCTGTTGACTTTACTGCGTTGGCACAATAAGAATGCCCGAGTCCAAGACTGACATTCGCATCGCACATTCGGCCAAATTAAATGTTCGAAAATCAACTTTAATTTTGGCTCAAACCCAGGATTGGAGATAGCCATGAAGAGAGTGGAAAAATTATGTGCGCGTCGCCAAAGGAACCGGGGGGGGGGGGGGGGGCACACCACACCAGTGGAAATGTTACAAAATTCTGCGATGCCGGAGCCGGGTCACGAGCATAGTTCAATGTGCAGTGATATGTCAGGAGAGTGGAGTGACGGTTGTATTTCATCGTCCGTCTGCTGAAGGCAAGTGAGTCTGTCAAAATCTACAGGTGCGAAGATAGTGCTGATGTGCAACATATAATCTGCTATGACATTTCTGTGCCACGGGCGTATCTTACGTTGGCTGTAAATTTTGAAATGAAGTGTAAATGCCACCAGTGCCAGGGAGGGGGATCACCTGACGGATTACGTTTGGCTTTGGTGAGCAGGCGGTGATCGATGTAGACTATCAGAGAGTGGATCTCAATGTCACTACCGTCCATGGTAACTGAAATTTAAGCATGGGATGTGCCAACGTGACTGCACAAGTGAGTGCTGTCTTTAAATGGACGAACGCGGCAGTCGTATTGCTCCTTCAAGGGATCTTGCGCTCGTCTGGTGTGTTGTCGGCAGTCATTGCATCGGTTAATGGTGCTTGTAGTGAAGCCGCATGAGGAATGTTGCACCTGATGAAGTTAATCATTCCCAGGAAGTGGCACAGCTCTTTATATGTCTCTGGTATTGGAAGTTTGAATATGAGTGAAATGTGATCTGAGATGGGTGCGTGCTTTCCTCTGAAACCTCATGTCCAAGGAAAGTGACAGTTTTTTTGCACAGTTGACACTTGTCATCATTAATGCAGACACTGTTGTATTGCAATGCCTTAAGTATGTATGCCAGGCGGTCCTTGTGCTCTTGCTGGGGGGGGCGAAAAAATTAAAGTATCGCCGAGGTAAGTATAGCAAAAAGGGAATTGGAAGAGGCCAGAATCAGTGAATCACTGCGAGGTCTGCACTGCATTATTTAAGCCGAAAGGCATGAAACAGTATTTAAAAAGTCAAAAGGAGTAATGAAAGATCCTTTTTTGAATGTCAACCAGTGCCACCGGAATCTGATGGTGTGCCTTGTGACAGTCCACCACTGAGAAAAGTTTAGCGCCATGATGCTGCTGTGCAAAATGTTGAATGTGGGGTATCAGGTAATGGTCAATTATTTTTCTGGTGTTAAGCTTGCAGTAGTCCCTATACAGTTGGTAAGTGCTGTATTTTCTTTTTTTGCCAAATGAATGGGGGCGACCAGTTGCTGTCAGAACGGCACAACATCCTGCTGTGTACAAGTTCGTGCACTATAATTTTCAGAGCCTGCAGTTTATGTGCAGGTAAGCATCTCGCCTTGTGGCACACTGGGGCACCGTCGGTTGTATTAAGTCTGTGGAGGGTACTGTTTGTCACACTCGATACTAGCGGCTGTGCTGCAGCAAGCGAATCACTAACCTGTGTGGCAGAGGCAGATGGTATGGCGGCACACTCTGAGGCTGCTGCAGGCGTGGCGACCTCACACGATAGCTCGCCAGTGCGCTGGAGATGATGTCGAGTTGGTGACGCGTGACATCATTATCGCATCATAAAACTGTGCCACAGAGTGCTCTATCTTTCTTTTTGCCACAGTTTTGCAATCGTCATTCATGCAGACAGACAGCTGGTTTGGCATCGTATTGTTATAAAACACTGTGCAATGATTGCAGAATAGTTGGTATATCACAAGGCTGCTTTCACAGGTAGCCTGACCTCTGATGGTGTAGGATAAGCCTGTGATGGGACCGGAATAGGAAGTGCTGGGTGGGTGGATTGGGCAGGTTTTGCCCCGAGGTCTTCCACAAGGATATGATCCCTGCGGTAAGGGGTTGGGGTTGGGAGTGGCATAGGGATGGACTAGGATGTTGTGGAGGGCGAGTGACGGAACACCATTTTAGGAGGGGTTGCGAGGATCTTGGGTAGGATGTCTCTCATTTCAGGGCATGATTACAGATAATCAAAGCCCTGAAGAAGGATGCTATTAAGTTGTTCCAGTCTGGAGTGGTACTGAGTGACATCTAGCACACTCTGTTGGGAATGGTTACTGGGGTTGGGGGGAGGATTGGTGGTGTGTGGTGATATGGCGTGGATAATCAGTTTGCGGACTAGGTCAGGATGGTAATATCTCCCTGTGAAGGCCTTTGTGAGGCATTCAGCATTCAGCAATATGGGTAGGGGATTTCTCGACACTGCAATTTGGCTTCCACGGGTGGAAAAGCGATATAGGAGGGATTTTTTGATGTGGAATGGATGGCAGCAATCAAAGTGCAGGTACTGTTGGTAATTAGTAGGTTTAATGTGTACGGACGTGTGAATGGAGCCATCAGTGTTGTAGAGGTTAACATCCAGGAACGTAAATTGCCGGGTTGAGAATGACTAAGTGAAACTGCTGGTGGAGAAGGAATTGAGGTTGTGAAGGAATGAGGATAGGATGTTCTGGCCCAGAGTCCAAATCACGAAAATTTCAAAATATCATCAATGTACTTGAACTAGACCATGGGTTTGGGAAGCTAAGAAGGTGTCCTCAAGGTGTCCTCAAGGTTGGCATAGTGGGGGGTGCCATACGTGCAGCCATGGCTGTGCAACAGATTTGACTGTATACTTTTTCTTCAAAGGAAAAGTAATTGTTTGTTAGGATGTAATAGCTAAGGGTAATAAGGAATGAGGTATTGGGCTTTGAGTCTGAAGGACGTTGAGGAAGGTTGTGTTCGAGAACAGCAAGACCGTGGACATGTGGGATATTGGTTTACAGCAAAGTGGCATCAACAGTGACAAGTCAGGATACAGGAGGTAAAGGGATGGGGATGGTGGAGAGTCTGTGAAGGAAGTGGTTGGTATCTTGGATGCGTGAGGCTAGGTTTCGAACAATAGGTGGAGGTGCTGCTCAACAAGAGCAGAAATTCTTTCTGTGGGAGCACAGTAACCAGGCACAATTGTGCATCCACAATTGGGCTACCAAAAATTGATAGACCTAACTTTGATAGCTGCCATCCATTCCGCATCAAAAAAGCCCTCCCAGACTGCCTTGTCACCTGTGGACAGTGAATTTGCAGTGATGAGAAGTCCCTTACCCATTATGCCGAAGGCCTCACAAAGGTTTTCACAGACAGACATTAAACTCTTGACCTAGTCCGCAAACAGTTTTCCCATGCCATATCCCCACACACCACGAATCCTCCCCCCAACCCCAGTAATCCTTGTCACCCAATTCTACCCTGGACTGGAACAACTTAATAGCATCCTTCATCAGGGCTTTGATTATATGTAATCATCCCTGAAATGAGAGACATCCTACCCAAGATCCTCACAACCCATTCTAAGGAGCTTTCCATCACTCACCCTCCACAACATCCTAATCCATCCCTATGCCACACCCAACCCCAACCCCCTACCGCAGGGATCATATCCTTGTGGAAGACCCCGGAACAAAACCTGCCCAATACACCATCCCAGCACTTCCTATTCCAGTCCCATCACTGGCTTATCCTACCCCATCAGTAGTCGGGCCACCTGTGAAAGCAGCCTTGTGATATACCAACTCTGATGCAATCATTGCACAGCATTTTATATCAGTATGATTACAACCAGCTGTCCATCAGAAGGCAAGTCCATCATCAAACTGTGGCAAGCAACAAGATAGACCACCCTGTGGCACAGCATGCAGCTGAGCACAGCACTCTGTATTTCAATGGCTGCTTCACTACCCAAGCCACCTTGATCCTCCCCTCAACTACCAGCTCTTATGAACTGCGCAGATGGAAGTTGTCCCTTCAACACATTGTTCGGTCCCGCAACCATCCTGTCCTCAACCTAAGATAACTTCCCACCCCTGCACCCTATGCCTAACATCTTCCCTCCTCCCCTTCCTTCCCCACTCATTATCCTGTAACCATGTCTTCCTTCAAAACGTTTAAATGTTTGTATAGCTTATGGGACTTAACTACAGGGTCATCAGTCCCTAAACTTACAAACTACTTACGAACTAGGACAGCACAAATATCCATGCCCAAGGGGGAATTCGAACCCCCTGACCATAGTGGCCGTGCAGACCGTGACTGGAGTGCCTTAGCCCCTTGGCCACCGTGGCATGTCTTCCTTGCAATTGTGTATTACTACTTACAATACCCCCTAATTTAGTACTTATATTTCTACTTTCATTTTATTATTCTTTCCTATCTTTCCCAACCTTTTTTTTTTTTTTTTTTTTTTTTTTTTTTTTTTTTTTTTTTTTTTTTTTTTTTTTTTTTACTTCATTTTCTCTTATTTTTTTCCTTCTTTTACTTTCACTTTTCCTTAGTATTCATATAATTTTAAATCCCCCCACTCCCTCCCCACACTCCTCTATGCCTCCCTTTTATTTTTATCCTTTCCCACCCCTTCTCTTGACTGTATTCATTCCCGCAATTCAATTTTCCACCTTTAAAATCCATCATGCAATTCTGAACTTTCCATCCCCACCTTTACCCAGCCTCCTTTCCCCTTGACTCCCACCTCACGCACAGTCTAGCTTGTGTTGCTGGAGTGGCCGACATGAAAGCTATGTGTGTACAGTAGTCTGAGTGACTGCATGAATGCATGTGTTTCTTTTTCTGATGAAGACCATGGCTGAAAAAGTAAGTTGTGTGAATGCGATTATCTATTTTCGTTTTTGTCAGCAGTTCAGTGAGACTCTTTATGGTGAGTTGTGTTACCTATACATATGAATTTGTCATGCAAAATATTTTTAAGATCATAACAGAAACTTTAGAAGGGCATCACAAAATCATTTAAACTGTTGATTCCACTACAGTAAAACTAGTGAATAGCTGCTAATTTCAGATGATATATGATACAAAGTGTCACCAAATAAAAACTCTTCATAGATTTAGAACAAAATACAAGGAATAACAGATTGCTATAGAGTGCACAGCTCTCTCTGAAAAGTGAAATAGAGGCTAAATGACTGTCAAGAAGTGTGATCTCTAACACTTGCACATTAATACTTCTTGTTATCAAACATTGGTGTGTGAGGGGGGGGGGGTGTTATTATACGAGAATACAGACATAAATAAATAATAAAAAAGTCTTAGAAATCTGGCTATCATCTCTGTTAGCTGAAATTTTGACAATTTTAATGTGAAGTTCCATTATTATGCTAATTGAATAATTGAAGACAGGAATACCACCAGTTGGCTTTGAGCATTTACTTCATACACATGATAGCGATTACTGAATAAGTGCAGTCAGATAACATTACTTAAAGCAAACTGTTACACCCATACAGTGAATAGTTCTTGATGTACTTCTCCAAATCATGATCTGGTAGTAATTTGTATTCCCAAAAAATTCTGTTAACTTGTCTATGACATCATTCATATCAAAGCCAATGGGTGGTATCCCAGTCTTCATTTGACCCATGCCAAGAAGTGCTGGAACTTAAAAAAAGACTGTATAACTTATCAAAAATTTTGGTTTTTGTTACTCTTGAAAACTAATTTTGTAAAGCTATGTAACAAACCACTGGGAAGGAAATATATTAACAAAATATATCAGAAAAACTACAAATATAAACCAGTCCATTTCAGTAGCTTTTATTGAATTACGTAGTGAGGTTTCCAGTTGGATTTTTTTATTCCTTTCTCCTGTCATTTTCTTACTAAAAGAGCCTAAAAATTGTTTATCAGTACCAATGCAATTTTATAGAACCTGGAAAATTGACATACAAAGACAGATTCATTAAGTCTCATGCAGGGATAAAACACATCAATAGATGAAAGTTGACTTAGATTAATCTTTCATTCTTAAGAAGTACCACATCAAATTCTGATATGTATTTGGATATACTGTAATTTTTGGGAGTCATCTGTATTTGTTTCGAATGTTGTTAATAAGAATTGGAGGAAATGTGTGAGGAAAGAAGGGACATGCTGTAAACTAAGAACAGAGTTCTTTCTCTGAAAAAATTATAACTGTCAGATGTTTAATTGACCTTAAATCATGAAGTATTCAACTGTATTTCTGAAGGATAAATATTATTTGAAGAACAACTTACCGAAATATGACCAACTGGCTGAATAACAAATTGGGACCCAGCAAGTCACTCTGAGATTCATGATAGTGTTGGTCTGTAGCTTGATGTTCCTTCCAATATCATACTCCAATTTTTACAATGTACATTTATTGATAGTTAACACCCAATTTTTTAAAGACAAAAATATTCAGTGGATAATGAAAATCTTGGTGCATGTCGATTATGCAGAAAATAGATATCTTTTCACACTGTAAAATGAAGTTCACACCAGTTACTGGCAAAATTCACAAATCACTTGGTTTATGGCATAATCTTAAAATGTGGGATATTCTTGTGCTGTCCTTAGAGAACTTAATCATAAGAATATTCACAGCATGCTTTCCTCAATAAAATTACTCAGCACCTTTTTATACAAAGCCAGTCGTAGAAGAAGTCACATTCATGGGAAGTGCTGCACCCATACAACTAAGCAGTGTTTCTCTTTGCCAACGTGACATTTTTCAGAGACCAGTATTCCATAAATATATAATGGTATTTATTTTCCTAGTTATATAACAAAAGTATCTCGTGTGGGATTGGCGGAACTGTAAAGCGTGCAGTCTCAAACATTTGCACAGCTATGAAACATATTTGTACTATTAGATGCTGTGGACTTCCCAAAAACTGGCAAGTGAAAGATGACATAACCTTTAATATTTCTATAACGAAATCCAGCAAATTCTAGCGACTAAGGAGAAATTAAACTGAGGATGGTAATAGTGCCCCTAGAGCAGACCATCCTCTCAGTTGTACACATTTCTCCTTACATTGCCTATTGATGTACAACCCCCGAACCAATGCCCGAAATTCGGCATCTTGGTGTTTGTTGTCTTGTTGGTAGGGAGCTAAGACTGATTTTAGCACCTGTGTCAATAAGAATGCGAATATTCTGACCACATCCTATCCCCACCAAACTGTGTGGCCTCCCAGCCCTGTGCCACATGGACGACAATGCACCTCGCCGACTCCCACACTCTCGATGCAGACAACTATATCACATATGCTGTGGACATCTCTGCCTATCCACTGTTACCGTTATAACATTTTAATATATTTTTGAGTAATTACATTTCACTTTCACACATGATACTCATCTTCTCAACATTTCGATGTATGGGGGTTCTGCTCGCTGCAACAGTATTCTCCTGGGGCATTGTGGTAGAAATAAATACTTGTAGGTACAATTTTTCACTTCTTTAATTTGAATCAAACTTCTTCTCCACCAAAACATAACAACTTCAAAACATATACAAATTACAAAGCATCAGCACGGTAGTACTTCCATTTCAAAACACAGAGTGACATAGATTCCAGTGCACTTTAGAAAAGCCAAAACTCAAACTCCCCCACACAAGCAGGTGAGGCAAGTATATAACATTGACAATAATGACGTTACATTATCCATTGTTCATAACAATTGAATATACTAATTTACAATGAACAAACACACAAAGAAAACATTTCATGTACACAAAAATAATCACAATATAAAATGAAAACTATAAATACAATAATTTTAGATGGCACATCTTTTTAAGACGAAATCGTGGTACTATTTGTTTCACAACAAAGAATAATGATAAATGTCAATTAATTTGTTAATGAGTACATCATACATGTTCCTAACATATATTGAACTATCAAATCTCATGGCCATTCACAAAATATACTCAAAATCTCATGTCAGTCTATATACAAAGAATTCAATATTGATAATTAATGTAATAGTCGAAATAACACAATTAGCTGGTCTACACAACTTGTTTATTAGCCTGACATATATTTATTTTCATTTCTTCTTTTTAACAAAATATTTTACAATTCTTCTGTTTAAGTCTTGAAATAACATACAATGACGCAACTATTGTTTATAGAACTGTCTGGAAAGAAAATATATGAATCTCTTAATTAATGAAATTTATCACTTGTTTTAATCACAGTATCACCAAGACACTGTCCTACATTGATTCTTAGGCTGGCTATTTCGTTTGTAACTTCACACGCAAAATATATCACTATTGAACCACACAATTCCGGATCCGACGCAGACGGTATCGTAGGATGACATTGAGATGAGAGGACCAGGTAGACGGTATCGTACAGAAACATTGAGATGAGAGGGCCAGCAGTATCGTCACACTGTCCAGCTGCAGAACAAATCATTGTTTGTCCTTTACATGCAGCCCTGTTCTGACAACCTCTCCGCTTCTGTAAACATCACCTTAATCAAACACCTCACCTTACCCTCTTCCATTGACTCTTCCAAGATTGAGGCATCTTTAAGTGTGTCAGGTGTCCTACATCTGTCAATTCCCTTGCTTCCTCCCCCAAACTATGCTGTTCTAATCTCCCATACTGGACGGTTCCTATATCGCCCACACTGGTTGGAGGACTATGTATCATCTCCCCCACCTCTCGCCTCCTCCTGGGACAGTACTCACAACGCTCTACACCACCTGTGTCATCGCTTGCGACTTCCCCTCCCCTCCACACCGAGAACACCACAGCCCGTGCTGACAGCCTCCGACACCTCGTGCCGCCACGGCCGTGCCTCCCTCGGCGACTGCACCACATTGAACAAAGTGATTATCTGCCAGCATTTCTGTGTGTTATTATATGGCAGTGTTAGCAAAAGCCACATTAGCAAGAAAAAAGGTAAAATTGCATGACACACTTTTTAACTGGTTGTAAATTATAAATTTAAATTTCTCTGCTACAGTATGAATGTCACAGACACACTATGTATAATTACCCACACTTCTTTCTCAATATGTGTACAATCACACATGTTTCAAAATGGATAAGTTTCAGCTTTGAATAATTGAGTTGCTTTCACACACAAACTGCAGTCACGCAGACCGTTTTGACCACGTCCTGGTAACTCAGTAGCAATTGACAGGTGTGCTTTGCGCACACAAAGCACACATGTGACGTCATTTTGAGGTCACTTCCAGGGCTCCTTCAGTGAGACTATTGCTTCCCCACTACACAACAACACACTTGGTCAAAAGATAATGCATACTTTCAGTCTTATTAGTCCCAGGATTAAACTGCCCTTGTAGACAAAGATATAAGGTAATGATCAAATAACACTGATAGGGCAATTCATTTTTATTTTACAACATTTACATATACAAATGCAATGGTTTTTTATAGACATAGTTTCAAACACCATTTTTAGACTTTCAGATATGATTTTTACTGTTTCAACTACCATATTCATACTTTCAACTAACATTTTTACACTTTCAACTACCATACTGATGGCCGCATACTCAACATACATAGTTTCAAATACAATATTCACACATTCAGCTATTGTAAATAAATGTCAGAAACAACAAATAAAGTTAGCATACATAAAGTTTCGTCTACCGCACATTAAGTGTTCGTGCTAGGTTTCTGGGGTAACAAGTAGGAGAAGGAACCATATATATCGGTGTAGCAGTATTTGATCATTAATATTGTCTATGACAGTATAAAAATATAAATTAAATAAAAGTGTAATGGTTAACAGTGGTGGTGCATGGTATTGGGGTCGCAGACTGCCTGCAAACTCCTGACCAGAAGCAGTGCCCAGTGCTCTGCTAGGATTCACCACTCTACAGCGAACATTGTTTTCTCTTCATGCTTTCCCAGCATTCTTTCTTCTTGGGTGTATCACTGTGCCATCCAATACTGACATTTCAACAGCATCCACAATAATCTTGTTTCATTTGCAGTCTACCTATTTTGAGGATTTAGATCAGAGGTGGGCAGTGAGCGAGCCGCGCTCTCGGAGCCGCCTGCCTGAGCGGGAGCAGAGCCGCGAGCAGCTGGCGTCCACCTGCTAGAAAGACTAGATGGCACTATGCACAGCCAACACGCAAACATAGCCGCAGAAAGGCAACTGGCTGAGTGCGTTATAAAATAACTCATAAAGATAATAGTGCAAACTCTTTAGTATTCAACTCAAATGAACAGATTCCACTGCTAGGGGTATCTCCTGCAAAAATTCTATTATGTTTATAAGTAAGTAACCTATAAACATAATACTGGAAACTCTTCTCTAAAACATCCAGCGCATGCAGTCGAGCCGGTAAATATCTTATAAAGATAAGAGCAATTTATTTTTTTTTTTTGTTTCAGAAGACACCACTAACAGTGCCATCTGTTAGATCGAATTTTGTACTTCAGGGTTTTCGTTATAATCTACTAGCTGAAAACCCGGCGTTGCTCAGGTATTTATTTATTTATCCCTGCCATTCTTCAGGTATATATTCATTTGTATAAGGGCTGTATGTCTGTAAAATCTCTTGGGAATACAGTTAGTAGTAAAGAAATAATAGATTAAAACCTGGTGCATGATGGGGCGGTATTTCATGAATGTTACTGTTTATGTCCTCATATCTCATGAACATCGTGTCGTACTGTGATACAATTTCTAAAGTAAATTCATCTGTATGTATGTACACTGTCTGTAAAATTTCCTGCTGCTACAATTTGTAGTGTACAAATTATAAATTGTAACATCACACCAAAAGCCGTAGTTTCAGTCCATGAACAGCGGAACGTTACTGTTTATGTGCTCATATCTCATGAACTACATGTCAGAATGTAATACAATTTAGAAGGTACATTCAACTATATATGTGTATACTGTCTGCAAAACTTCATGCGGCTACAATTTGTAGTGTTCAAATCATAAATTGTAACGTCATACCGAGAGCCGTAGTTTTACTCCATAAACAGCAGAAACGTTGTAAGCGAGAAACTTTTTTTCCTTTCATCATTTTACTATGGTTGTCAGCGAGAAAAAGTTTAATAAAGGTTTGAAATTATGTTTAAAGTTTGTTGCAAGTCGCTATGTACTGTCATTCTTGTACAGTGTATTTCGAAAGTCTCACCGCATTATATGGCATTTTTTTGCAATTTCTATTGGTTATGACGCAATATCTTTTGAACCATGTGCTGTATGTGATTCATAACCATGCAGCAATTGTTACCTCACGATAAGGAATGTGTGTACCAAATTTGGTTGAAATCGGTCCAATGGTTTAAGAGGAAATGAGCAGCATTGTCGCAAAATGCAGCAGTTTTTCGTGCATCTCATTGTTTATGATGTCATATCTCATGAATTATATATCGTAAGTGGTTCTTACACTTACGGTGACAGTCCTCATGGATTGAAGCTTACGTGTACTAAATTTCATATAGATTAGAACAAAACTGTAGATTTGTATGCAACACGTACAAAAATACGGACACTCTGCTTTATATATTAGATGAAGAAGATATTACATTATGGTACAGCATGCTGTGGTGTTGAAATGGCTAGTCATATTGGCGTGGTAAAGCTGCGTTCTATTTTCCAGTTCAACTCTAGTTGGGAGTGTGATTACTTCTTCACTGAAAGCGAAGGAGGAGCAAAATGTTTGGTATGTGGTAAAATACTAGGCATAAAAAAGTACAATTTAGAACACCACTATAGAACACATCACTTCAACCAGTATGGATGTGTAGAAGGTGAAACGTGACTTAATCTTCTTAATAATCTACACGAGGAAGGAAGTAAAGTAGAGGTATGTATTATAATGCTGTACCTACTTACGAGATAATCACAGTGTTTTGTTTAATAGCAAACTACAAAACTACATGTGCCAGCAAGCATGCAGACCTCTAGCCGCAACTAGCGGCAACTACCGGCTTAGCGCGAACGCTGCTCTTTTAACGGCCTGAGGCGGAGCGCTGCTCATTGAGCCGATTTGTGCCCACCTCTGATTTAGATCATTGTCTGGTGCAGTCAGCCTAGTGGAGTTTATAATAATCAACAACCTAGGGAAGATGTTCACAAAGTGTTCTAAACTGCAGACTTTAATCAGAAGATGACTGATAATTTTGCATTGTCAGAAAATAGGAGGGCAAATTTTCAGTACAGGTGAAGTAAGTGTACGTTTACTTAGCCTATAAGTTATAATGTATAATATGTCTCTTATTTCTAGTCTTTTAAATTTCATTTTGACTGGGAATGTAGCTTAGTATGTAATGATCATTGATAAATTGTAGCATGCACTCTGCCACAGATATTTTTCTGTCACTGATAGATATCTATCTTTTCACAGTGTCATAAATTGGATCTGGAAAAATTGAACTTTGTAACCAAGATACACCAAGAAATATAGGGATTTTTATATTGTGAGAAATGTCAAGAAGCAGGTGCCTAGATAAAGAATATTCTCCATTGCAAGTGTCTCATATAAAAAGGTAACATTTGAACTTGGGTGCAACATGCAGCTTCTGCATCTATGTAAATACTCTGAAAATCACATTGAAGTGCCAGACAGAGGGTTCAACAAACTGCTTTTATGATATTTTTCTACTGTTTCATTCTGTAATAGTGTGCAGGGAAAAAGAAACACTTAAATATATTCATTTTCAATCTGATTTCATCTTATTTTATTATGATGGCCATGTCTCCCTATGTAGGTGGCTACCACCACCCGCGACTGATGTTTAATATGTTCCGTGGTAAGTGGCTTGTTGAATTGCATTGTGTGAAGCTTAATAGTGGGGATGTGCTCAGGTGTGACTGGTCATTTAGAACCAGATGGGGAGTATTATTATTTAGAAGTTTGTCATACCTCCTGTAAGGGCCGGCGCAAGCCCACATGCCGCCCCGTGCGAGCAATTAATATTTTTTTTTTTTTTTTTTTTTTTTTTTTTTTTTTTTTTTTTTTTTTTCAAAACATTTGTCGTATTTTATGTGAACAAATCTATAGGACATGTCAGCAATCAAATGCAATTTTTTTTTTTTTACTTTTCAGATGTACCTAGATTCTGGATACTGAGTTTTTGAAGTAACAGTTCATCATAATAATAAATAATCCTATTCTGCAATCTTAAAGGAGAAAAATTCTAACTTATGAATAACGTGCATGCACAGTACTAATAATACCTTATATGAAAAGCACTTACCTATTACATCCCAAGTTGCAAGAAATTCGGACGCACCGATTATCCTGTTCTTACGAAAAGCAATGAAAGTGCTTCTGATCAATCTTGACTCCCTCGGCCGACTGTTGTTGTTTTGGTCTTCAGTCCGCAGACTGGTTTGATGCAGCTCTCCACACTACCCTGTCCTGTGCAAGTCTCTTCATCTGAGAATGCGTTCGGCAACCTACATCCTTTTGAATCTGCTTACTATATTCGTCCCTCGGTCTCCCTCTACGATTTTTACTCCACACGCTTCCTTCTAATGCTATGTTGACAATTCCTTGATGTTCAGAATGTGTCCAACATGTCTATCCCTTCTCTTAGTCAGGATATGCCAGAAACTCCTTTTCTCCCCGATTCGGTTAAGCACCTCCTCATTAGTTACGTGATCTACCCATCTAATTTTCATCATTCGTCTGTAGCACCACATTTAAAAAGCTTCTATAATCGTTTCATCTTAACGCCTTATCGTCCACGTTTCACTCCCATACAATGCTACACTCCAGACAAATGCTTTCAGAAAGGACTTCCTAACATTTAAATTAATATTGGATGTTAACAAGTTTCGCTACATTAGGAACGCTTTTCTTCCCATAGCCATTCAGCATTTTATATCTTCTTTACTTCGGCCATCTGAAGTAATCTTGCTACCCAAATAACAAAATACATCTACTACTATTATTGTCTCATTACCGACTACCGAAACGAATTCTGTAGATTTCGTTGTAGAGAATGCAACAATACCAATTGCCTAGAAAGGCGAAGTGGTGACGCGGCAGTGCCAGGAATTATTGTAGGTCACATGACGAGGTACAGCGAGGCTACGGTTAAACTAGCGCCCAAGAAGAAGAAGCAAGAAGCTGACAGTAAGTATGCAACCGATGATATGGATAAATGTATTATCAGGCAGCAATTTCTATGGCATTACGAACAATAGAAAGAAATATGAACTATGCAAAAACTGCACAAATTTTGTCAAACAGAAATTAGCTTCAAAACTAACAAGGTGACCCTTAAAAGCAATGTTTTGTCTATGTATTTCGTTTTAGAAGGTGTCAAAATTAACGTTTTCTTTTGTGCGCACAAGAGGACATTGTTGTTAAAAGACCATACTTTTTTCAGGTTTTCATCAGAATCAAAGTAGTTTACTTAGATGAAACATAGATTCACACGCATTATACAGTAAATAAATCTTGGAAAAGTGATAGTATGTGAGTAGTATTGTCAAACAAAAGTGTCGGCCAGAGTTTGTTGTTCATGCAGTCGGAGACAGGTGTTTAATGGCTCAAAAACCAAAATGTAGGACTATCACTCAGAAATGGAAAGCAAAAATTTTCAAAAATTCGTTGAAACCCAACTTATGCCAGATTTACTACCAATGTCTTTATCCCTTGTAATTACTCGCAGCCTATTTACCCATTCAGAATAATTCTTGGCATTGTAAGTGTTCGACGTAGTAATGTGTTCCCTGTTCACTGTAGTAATGTCCAACCATTTTTTTCCATAATGCGGGAAGAATAAAACACTCGGAAACTGCCATAGAAGGGCTTAGCAAAACTGCTTCAGGCTTAACATGTAACTTCAGAATCGAACTTTGCATTCCAATGTCCAAATTAGATTTCGTCTTCTGGAAAATTAGTTGTGAGTAAATGCACGCCGTGGCAGATTAGCTGCGCGTAGTGGAGTGCCGTGTTGCGGCGCACGCGGTCATCCGCCGTCAGTGGTTCGAATCCCCCTCGGGCATGGATGTTTGTGTCTTCTTTAGCATAAGGTAGTTCATAAGCAGTTCGTAAGTTTAGGGACTGATGACCCTGCAGTTAGGTCCCATAAGCTTTACAAACATTTGAACATTTTTGAGTAAACGCACGGCGCGTAACAGGCTGGCAGCCCTCCACTCCTAAGAATACTGCCGTGTACGCCAGACTGCTCCCCCTCTCTGTTCCTCCGGCGTAAACACGACGGTGCTGCCACAGTGGTGAGGGAGAAAGAAGTCCTCCTCCGTCTCCAGGAGCGGACGGCTTGTAGTCGAGGCGCCATGCCACAGTTTCCGAAGCCACTCTCTCCGAGGTTTGGTTTCGAATCCCCTCTCGAGCATGAATGTTGAGTTTGTCCAAAAAGAAAAAAGGGGGGGGGGAGCAGCAGATTTGCCGCCCCTCAGAAAGTGCCGGCCCGTGCGGCCGCACGTTTCGCACGTGCCTTGCGCTGGCCCTGCCTCCTGTAGTGTTTTCATTATGTGAAGTGTATCAGAGCTGTTCAGCTACATAGAGCAGGGAGTGAAGATCACTAGCAATAACAATCAGTTGCCATCATGTGGCAGATTTAAAATTTCATAATTATTACCAGTTTCTCTAATAGCAAAACCATCTGATCGGAGTAGCATTTAAATAAAGTGTTCTAAATGAATTTCATTAGCCTAAGTGGTCAAGTAGTATACACTTTGTATACACTTTTTGGCTGTATGAATGTGGAAACCAGACCGCCTGTGACTGTGGAGAACCAGGAGAGCAGAAAGGGGCCGGAAGTGGCAACAGCCTCCTCACACCTGCCCTCTGTCAGTGGCAGTCTGCACTACACGGGGTCGACCACTCACTAGCGAGGTCTGTATAGGTAAGGTCTGGTCACACTACCCTGACCCTTTGCGGTAGTGGCCATTGTGGGTGTACTTCTCGACTGTCACTGATCGTTTGCATGTAGTGTTTGTCACCAAAAGTTTGCCTGTTATTGGAAAATATATAGCAATGGTTTGCCGTGCTGCACCAAATTGTAGCAGCAATTCTTCTAAAGAGTTTACATTATTCAGATTTCCAACAGACAAAGTTCAGAGAGTAAAATGGTTGCAAAACTGTAGGAGAGACAGGTGGAAACCCACACTACACTCAAGGTTATGTGAGGTACGTAAATGAAACATGGAACACTGAAATGAAACTTGGAAATTAGTGCTTATGTATTTTTTCTACATAACATATACGTTTATGGTTTTTGTAAAGCTTCGTTTCAAGTAATCTCAATTTTATTTGAAGAGAGGTGATGGAAGAAAACTGTTGAAACGTAATGTAATTCCTTCTATATTTCACATCCCACATCCACCAAAAAAAGTTTCTTCTACAAAGAAACTCCAAATAGAAGAATATTAAGCAGATCAGACTTTAGTAAAGGTGAGATATTAATCAATGTTTTCCAGTTGTACTTATTCATGTGACCAACAGAATTTGGCTGTTAACTTCATTGTAGGTTGTTGAATGTAAGCAACTACAGTACCGTATTGTGTGATGGCTTAACATCACTTGTGTATTCTCAAATGTAGATAGTGTATGAGGGTACCAACTATTGTGCCTTTAATTAAATTGTGGATGCTCAGAAATATATATAAAGTATTCCTGTTTGAAAATATGTGCTGTGCACATTTTAAGTTTGTCTTTATCAGTACAGGTACTGTCATGATAAGCATTCCATCTACCATATGGATTCGTATAGTTTCTTACATCATAATATTTTCAGTGAATTTTTTTATTTAAAGAAGAAACTTGAAGACAGCACATATCACACCTGATACTAATTGTTATCAAAACACTGTAGCTGCATGTTGGTTAGGAGGGTGGTAAAATAGCAATTGTTTTCATAGCTTAGAGTCTGCCAATTCTATCACTCACAAAAATTTTAAAAGATTACAATTGTGACAGTTGATATGCAGTTTTGCTGAAGGCAACACAGGCCTAATGCAAGCAAAATGTCTACAGAGAAAGCTAATTAAATTTTAGAATTTATTTGATCATATGTAGCTGTGAAATAAAGGAATTTCTTAACTGTATTTTCAGATTATGAAGTGTCTGGAGAAGATAAATGTGATCAGCAATGGCAGCCGTACAGTATAACTGAAGACACGATTGTAAAACTGCCGCTGGAAAACAAGAGACTGACAGCAGAGGTGAGGTTTCACATTGAAGTCACTTTGATCAGTAATAAAATGTACTTGTTAGATATGTTACAGTAATTATCACGAACATGTGATTGGATTGTTGGTCTATATAAAATATTATTTCTTTTTACAGATGAAATAAATGAAAGAGAAGGTGGCTGCAATGGAGGACAAGCTTAACTCATTTTTACATCCAGATCAGGTGCAGTATTTGGGGAGAACTCCTGAATCAAATCCATATAAATGGTCGAACAAAACCATTAGGTTTGCTTTAAAAGTCAAGTGTGCTGTTGGTACAGAGGGCTAGAAATTTCTCAGAAGCACCAAATACCCACTGCCATCAGCCAGAACAATGAGGAGGAGAATTGAAGCCTGCAAGTTTGCACCTGGCATTCAGAAGGGGATCATTGAGTGGTGAGGTGTGAAGCTTGTAGTGTAACAGCTCATTTAGCTGTATACTACAGTACTGTCCCAGCACGATATGTGCGGATTCATTAAATATAGATAAGTAATGATATAAGAATTTTACTGTGTGCCGTGCACTCGTGTACACAGGTACGAGGGCGTGAGCAAGTGATGCGGCCAAACATAATTTTGTGCTGAAGGGGAGACCGTCGCGTCAAAATGTAAATGAATCCGGGAAAAGTTTTTGGTCATTATTGACATCATAGAGAAAAATGCTTTGTAAAAGTAGTTTAGTTAGTTCTAATTGAGACTCTGTCAAGTTATGACCTTATTTAATATTGGCCTAAGGGGCATAACATATGTTTTTGTTAAAGTGCAAATCCGAGTTCTTCATTTGTAGAAAAGTAGTTTTCACATTATGTGCTTCCCCCATTGCAACCGGATGAAGTCTAGCCTGAATCCTAGGTGTAACTACAGACTGAAAATATACAAATGTTCGAAGATTACCATGTTTAAATATTAACAAATCTGCTAAATTGGATAAGCAGTGATGTTTGGTAAATCAAACTACACATAATTTGGTTGCTGTGTCTCAAGAGGAGAGTACAATTTGTAGTAACACGGTCATCAAAACTCTATCTTGCTGGGAACACTGCAAGCTGCAGTCTGAAGACGCACCAGGAAAGCTATGTGTACTGTCACTGGATGAAACATCTATAAGGCCATTTGTTGAATGTGTCACGGATTTAAAAAGGTATATAGGTTTTGTGTGCGGAGCTAAGCAGTTCATCAGAAATACAGCTTGCCAACCATGCTTTAGTTTTTGTGGTCCGAGGCTTAACAGTGCATTGGAAGCAGGTTGTGGCTTATTTTTTTGACTGGAAGCTCTACATACCCAAACAAACTTTGGGACACATTGAAGCAGGCATTTGAATGTTTGTACAATCAGGGCATAATAGTGAAGTGAGTGTCAAGTTATATGCGACTAGTAATGTTGGTATGTGAGGACTTCTTGGAATTAATTCAATTCAAAGTCAGGTTAACTGTAAAATTAAGCACCCTTCTTTGCCCAATGAGAACTTATATTGTGCAGCAAATGTGCCTCACATTTTAAAGAACATTAGGACTTGTTTATGGTCACAAAACAATATATTGTCTGAAAACACAGTGAAAGAGAATAGTTTGAGCCACAAAATAGTTTCCTTGAAACATGTAGAATCTTAACTGAAGCTTCAAGGGGAGGGTGGACCTGTACTAGTTCCATGAGATTAATCCTGCTGCATTTGAAAAACTGAGAGTTCCAGTGGCTAGGAACTTGTTAAACCATAATGTGGCTTCAGCATAAAAATTTTCTAACGTCCATCACCTCTTTTCGGAATGACTCAAACTGAGCCCTAATATATTCCTGAATCACGGAAATGTTTATTAGTTCTCAGTCTATAACGAAATCATTCCACTGTAGGTGAAGTTGAACTTAACTTATATGCTGGCTGAAGTCCATTGCGTTGTGAGTTGTCTTCGGCATTCACTAAAGAAATTGATTTTTACAGGATATTTTCATAAAGTAAATCCATTTTAGTTGATATGGAAACAATTTTATTTCCACTTAAACATTGCACAATCAAGAAATGCAGCAGCAAGCTAACAAAGCTGCTTACAGGTTTCTGGCCACTCACAAACTCTATAACCGACTGACTGTGACTCAACAAACAATCGTTTCTCTCCAACATCTCTCCACATGACTGCGTATTAAAAATGGTGACAAAGTTTTGTAATTCACAATTAAACAATATTCTTTTACATCAAATATGCCAAAATACAGAAATAAAAACATTTGATTTAAGCTTTGACTATTTATGTCAATATATGTACTAGTTTCATGAATTTTGTACTTAAATGTAGTACACAAATTTAACGTCATCCTTTTGACTAGTGTTTACAGTCGTCAAATTATTTACATTATGTGTGTTTTCGAAATGCACACATATTTGTTTTGCCAATAGTGTGTAGGCGTATTATTATTGTAACATATAATTTTAATGTGTTTCGGTTTGCGGTCAAATTATTTATTAATACGGATTTGTTTATGGTTGTCGTAGTTTTGTTAATTTCGAAGATAGTTTCTTAGTACCAAACGGATTATTAATTTTAGTGCATGAACAATTATCAGTATTTAATTTAGGATCTAGTGATATATAAAACATGGTCTGCCCTAATTTATTTAAACAAAAGGTATATATGAAATCATGTGGTGCAATAGTTTATAACATGTAGCATTGTTGTTTCTATACAAATTAGTATCTATTTAGGTTCAGCAATTTCTAAAACTAATTGTAATGTATTTTTAGTGTTTGCAGCTATTATTTACGAAAGTATTAAGAACAGAAAATTACGTAAAAGGTCAGCTAAAGTTATATTTAAATGAACATACTATTTCTTAAAAGCGTTTTACTAGTAGTGTTAATAGAATTTCAATCAGAAGGCGAAAATGTGAAATATCACATGTCCGGTAATGAAGTTTTACTTTAGGCGTCAGATATTTCGTGTTTCAATGTTGGCAACTGATTTTTAGGAGTTTGCAACATAGCAGAAACGTTACAATTTGAATACAGCAGCGGATACCAATAGAAACTGGACTTATGCTGTCTACTACAACTACACTGGAACTCTTTGATGAACTGAGTTCCAAGCAGTCAATTGACTATCTTCTAACCAGTAGGCTGTCCACAGAGTGTGTGGAAAATTTCTTTTCACATGTTCATGAAACTGGTGACATTCATCCAACACTAGTGAAACTGAGACGCATGATCAGGTTGATAAGTTCGTACAATACTCACATATACCACAGTCTTCTTCTTATGAAGTGGATGATGATGAGTATTATCTGGATTTTTTAAAAGAAAAAAAGACTTCAGATCCAGTAAGCATTACACTTTTCAACTAGCAGGACTTCATTATTTGTCTGGGTGGGTGGTGCATAAGCTGGTGAGAATTTCTAAGTCCTTCGCTTGTGGCACATGCATTAAGTTAATTAGTTCACCACTCCCTCTAGAAAATCTTCCTCATGAGTGGACATCAACTGTAAACCAGGCACTATTGCATCCAACAGGGGCTGCATTTAATGTCATATGTCATGGTTAACAGGTTTTCCAAAACTGCAGTAATGATCTGTTGAAGCATGAAAATGTGCCTCACCATTTAACTGCATTGTGTTTCAGGTCTATTGAATGTGCAAATAGTCATTTTTGTCCAGAGCATGAGGTAGTGGAACTGCTTTTAAGGACTTTCTTTTTGTAAGATTGTACATTTTTGCCAAGGACTTAAACACCCACTTCACTAATATCGGTAAATCAAAAATCTATGCTAGTAAAAGTTCATTTATGCAAACAAGTGCTGATATTCAGAAATAATAAATTGCTATTGTGCATATATTTGCTTGTGTGCTAAGCAAACTGTCCACAATTTATCTGGTACTTTTATAACTTGTAATTACTGTACTATTATTTGGTCCAATATCAAATGTGAAAATCAACATCAAATAAATGTTCCAAAATTAAATGTTTTCAGCTAAATATTTTATACCTACATATGCACAGATTTTAACAAAAATAATTTTCATGTAAATACGAGATGTCTTTATGTGCAGAGTTTTTTATTTTTAAGCAGACTGTCATGGTTGCAGTCTACATTTGAAAATAATAAGGAATAAACTTCTTCAGTAAAATGCGATCTACAGGTAATGTACTTTTTTTGTGAGATAGCAGTGACATAGGCTATGTTGTAATTATGATGATTGTGATTTAGATGGTGACAATATTGCCACCTGCATAGGGCCTTGTGCATTAAGAAGGTATGTCTTTTGGGAATACCAATATTTAATATTTATTGCCGAATAGCTTTATATAACCACTATATAACACTTTTGCTGCGGTTGACGCTATCCTACACTGAGCATGGACACTTATAAGCATTAGCCACAGTGAAAGTGTTAATTTAGATATTTGTTGTCATACAGATTTTGGAGGTACTTATTCACATTAAAGAGACATTGCATATTTAATACTTTTTCAGTGATGCTTTGAATTTTGTCAGGTTGTTTACTATCTTTATTTCTGTTGGTGGCAGATGTTCAGCATTAATAATGTTACTGGAAGATTTTTTTCCTGAGATTTTGTATTGAAACCTCATGTTGCCTAAACACTGCATGTTGTGCTGCTACCACTTATATGTGGACAAAGGTCATGATGAATCAGTTAACAATTGTCATTTCTTTAAACCTGTAAACTAATTTAGAATATTCTGTGGAATGTAATCATTACTGAACATCTCTGAAGCATATGTTGCACAATAACTATGAAAAAAGTTTAATTACAGGGTGATGAAAATTATGAAAACAGAACTAAACTTGTAATGAACACAGTATTGTATTACTCTACCAACTGGCAAAAAGTTATTAAAGCAGACAGGAATTTCTTACTGTTTGGGTAAAGAAAGGGGAATGGTATAAAATTTTGTTTTAGTGTATTTAAGGCAGGTGTAAACTGAATATGAAGAGTAGCCCACTGCAGTACGCTCACATGATGGTTAAAACACAAGAGGACACTGAACTGTGTTTTGGTCATTCAGTAAAGTGAGGGTATGGTAACGGAAGATAGTTTGTACACTGCTTCTATTCAGGAATTGAATTGTGCTTTTAGTAAAAATATGGTAATTAATATTTATCATTTTGATTAAAAAAGGAACCATGTCCCTGCACATCATCATAGCTGACACTACAGATTTCCAAATAGCCTGACTCTCTGCTTTTGCTACAGATCAGAGCTGCTCAAATGTGTAAATTATCTTCACTACTGCTGACTGGACATTTGCTGATTTCTGAGGTCAATAGTTTACCATCTGGAACATTATGTAACAACTTGATTTGTACAAAGCCATGGCCTTTATTTTACATGTGTTCTGTGAAGTATGAGTTGGCCTTTCAATAGCAAGTGTAATGTGAATTTTGTCTAACTAGACTCTGTTATCAAGACTGAATAATTGACTAGCAACAAAATACGTTTTTAAAATTGTAGAAAATAATACATACAAGTATCCCAAATCAAAACATTTCAATGTTCCTTCTTTTTAATTTCAAATCAAAAATGTAGATTTTTTCCTTGAGGCTCTAATTTATACACAATTTTGTATTACTGAAAATCAGGATACCACTCATCGGCTTTGACAGACGGCGTCATAGATGACATTTTAAATTTCCATAACACTGTAATATAAATTCCAAATGATCGATGTATCAAATGATTAGTATTTTTTAATTAAAACTTGGGGCTTGGTAGGCAGATAGGTGAAAGTGAATGGAAAAGATTGTGGTGTCAAAAGTAATAACAGGTTCTTCAGATATGACGACATTATCCAAAATGATTGGTGGTATCCTGATCTTCATTTGACACCAAAGTTGTTTACTGATGGTAAAGAGGAAAACTAAGCTTGCAGGAAAAAAATTCTGGTGCCAGTAAGCTACTTATTGTAATAGTGATAGACAGAAGACTGTGTTAAGATTGTCACACCCACTATGAAAATTAGATAAAGGTTAACAAAATACCTTAATGAATTAACTTTGAAAGCAACCTTTCTATGTGACTAGAGTTATCAGTTGCTGAAATTTCAGAAGGATATCTCACTGCATGATTCCACTTGAAAATCTATTGCACTGGAAAACCCACACACTCAACAGTGTAGGTACCTTAGAGCAAAAGGCTTCCTGTATATGAGAAATAGGACGCTGTGAATCAACTGCAATAACTGCAACACTGACTATGTTTTGTGTAAATTTTAAATGTAAATGTGGGTACTATGTCTACTGTGGAAATGAATTGTTTTTTCTCCAAGTTCTGCGGAGGTAGTAAACTTCCCATGGAGTATGTGTTTTGTCACTGGTGAAACACAAAATGCATACTTGTATCTTAAATAATCTATCTTTCTTTGAAAACTGAAGTAAGTCTGAATGGTAGGGCTCTGTTTTTTAATCTTAACTGGAACAAAAGCAGTGACTGCAATATCTGATTCAATTGCTGCAAGTATGAAGGAAAAGGTTTGTTGCACTGCATACTTATGTACAGCAGTGTCAACTGTGACTATATGTCCCCAGGTAATTAAGATATGACAGGTATTACACTGTCCAAGTTCTTTGACCAATCTTCTGTAAAAGCTAGGACTTAACACCAGTAACACTGTCAAAGGTTTTATAAAATCATCTTTTATAAAAGATATTTGACAAAGATCTTTTACAGTGCAATCCAAGCATATTTAACTGAAAACTTTTTCAAATTCATAAATTTTACTAGAAGTAAATGAAAAAGAAAAATTTAGGAACTCCTCAAGATAATTTTTCGATAGAATCACCCATGGTCAGAATATTTCTTTTACCTGCTAACATTGTCTGGCACAAGATACTGTTTATCACAGTGAGAATTTGGCATGCATACTGTCAGGTCCTATCAGGCAGTAGTCGCAAGGCGACATGCTGTATTGATTGGTAGATACTCGTTGCTAACTGGGCATCGTATGTTTAGGTGGTGTTCACTTCATTATTGTCTGCTTTGTCCCCTGACAGTTGCCAAGTTCCAGTTTGCGAATAGTACCTTCTCCGAATTCCATCAAAATTGTCTTTGATCTGTTTCAAAGAACAACTGTATCCATGTTAATGTAAATTTGTTTTTAAACTTGGTAAACAACCAGATTGGCACAAGAAGTATTCAGTGCTGGGTGTTGCTTGAGTAACCAGTAATCTCAATTCTTTTATGTGGGCCTAAATCTTAGCAAGAGGACTTGCAGGAATTATGACCATCCAGTCATGAATGTAACAGGTATTATCAACTCAGGCGCGCCACAATGCAAAATTCTAAAAAGCTGCGAACACATTTTAGCACCCGGAAATAATTGCATCGTAATCGGAGGCGCAAATGATATGTACCGCTCTGAAACATCGAGTGCAACGAAGACATTGAGACAGACAATCAAAAAAATACCTCAAGTACATTTCTATGTTGTCAGTATTCCTCGAAGACACAATCTGATGGAAAATTCATGTGTGAACACAGAAATTGCTACAGCAAACAGAATTTTTAAGAACATGTGTAGATGTTTCGAAAATGCGACGTTTATAGAAATTAACAGTGGGAACAGGGAACACTTCACCAGACACGGTCTTCACATGAACCAAAAAGGAAAAAGAATTATGAGTACCGAAATAGTGAAATTCTTTAATCAGGTGCCTATAGCGCAAGAGACCCCAATTCTACTTCCACCAAAACAAATCATGGGAGCTCCATTACCGACAGCATCAAGGGAGGTCCTGTCTGCTTCAGAGTTAGTATCGGAACGAGCAACAGCAGTTCCCAGTCCAATGGAGTCCACCAGCAGAGTGCCAACTAAAAGAATAGTTACACTGTCTGAACATTTGAAAGATTTTTATCTGCCAAGATAAGATGTAGAGAACAGGATACTGCGCTTAAGACAAATAATAACATTAAAATAAAGAAGGAAGATATGCCTAACTACATTAATGACTATTTTCTAAGTGTACCTGCAAAACTAAACGAAAAATTCAGTAAACAGGAGAAAATAATGGCACCAGCAGCAGTCAGTAACTGTATGAAATTGGATCCCACAAATGAACAAGAAATGCTAAAAGTAATCAATAGCCTTAAAACAAAAATGTCTACAGGAATGGATGAAGTGCCAGTATCACTAATAAAAAAAAGTGGCCTTACAGATTTTGCAACCACTGGTACAAATTGCAAATTTATCATTCAGTGAAGGAGTGTTCCCACAGAGACTGAAAATTTCTAAAGTTAGACCACTTTTCAAAAATGGGGATGCTTGTAAAATAGAAAACTACAGACCCATATCCTTACTTCAATCTTTTTCAAAAATCTTTGAAAAACTTATAAAAATCAGGCTATTAAGCTACTTGGACACCTTTGATCTCTTAAATTGTAACCAACATGGTTTCCGTACAGGGCACAGCATTGAAACAGCTATACAGGCTTATACAGAAGAAATTGTCTGAAATTTAGACAATAAAAAATGTGTAGTTGGAATCAACCTTGATCTCTCAAAAGCCTTTGATACAGTAAACCATGAAGTTCTCCTTGTAAAATTAGAGGCATTAGGTGTTAGACGAATTGGAAGGAAGTTATTTGTGCATACCTCCAGACAGAACCCAAGTTGTAGAAATCATATCTTTCCAATATAAGCAAAAAATAAAATTGGTATCGGATGCCAAGAAAGTGGAAGCAGGCATCCCACAAGGTAGTATTCTTGGCCCCCTACTTTTCTTGATTTATATAAATAATATTAAAAGTCCAAACAGCTCATCTAAAAGTATGTTATTTGCAGATGACACAAGTTTAATTCTAAGTGACGACAGCAAATTCTTATCCACTACAACTGGGAATGTTCTTAATTATGTTCGAAAATGGTTCTAAGCAAACAAATTAACACTTAATTCAAATAAAACAAATTGCATTCAGAACAGTAAGGCCAATGAAAAAGAAGAGCTCCATTTATATTTGCGTGACCAAGAGATAGAGAAAACACAGACAACAAAATTCTTGGGCATCCGTATAGATCAGAACTTGAACTGGAACGAACATGTGACATACATATCACATAAACTCAATTCTGCATGTTTTGCACTGAGAATAACATCCAGAGTCTGTAGCAAAGAATGTACAAGATCAGTGTATTTTGCTTATTTCCAGTCCATTGCATCTTACGGAATAATGTTTTGGGGAGAAACAAAATCTCACTTGACTGACATCTTTAAATTACAGAAGAGGGCCATTAGAATCCTGAAACTCACTGCAAGCCTTTATTCTCCCAGTTAGGAATACTTACTGTACCCTCTCGGTACATATATAAAAGTGTAATATATATCAGAATACACTTGACCAGTTTTCGTATAAATTCAGATTTTCACAACTACAATACACACATCAGTAACAATCTGCATGTAGAAAGAGTGAGGAAAAACAAAAACTCAAAAGCATGTGAGCCACCATGGAGTAAAACTTTACAACGCCTTGCCAGTTTACATAAAAGAAATAGAAGATGAAAAAAATTTTAAACTGGAATTAAAAAAAAAAAAAAACTACCTATTAGATAAATGTTTCTATGAAATTGAAAATATTCTTCTATCACCATACTTTTAAGAAAATCTCTGTATTTCTACTTTATGATATGAATATTATAAATGAAAAATTCCTAGCAGGAAAAATTATATATAAAAAATAGATGAAGATTACTCACCAAGCGAAGGAGCACAGGTGTGATAGTAGCACAAATAAATAGAAAACACACACACACACACACACACACACACACACACACACACACACACACAAAAGCTTTCGCAACCCAGTTGCTTCTTCAGGCAGAAGGAGAGGGAAAAGGAAATGATGAGGGTAAGGAGCTATTCCAATCCCGAGAGAGAAAAGACTTACCTTGGGGGAAGAAAAGGAAGGTAAACAAATACACACCCACCCACACATTTTCACAGACGCAAACACTATAGGAACCAAAGAAGTTAAGAAGTTAGACAGAGGTGCCACTAAAGGCAGAGGCTCTGTCCAGAGAACCGAGGCAAAGATGTTAAAAAGGGGGGGGGGCGGAATTCAAATTTAGCGGAGGTTGAAACCAGGTGGGCAACAGAAAGAGAGAATATGCTGAAGGGCTAGTTCCCATCTCCCGAGTTCTGAAGGATTGGTGTCGGTGGGAAGTATCCAGATAACGCGGACGGTGTAACACTGCGCCAAGATGTGCTGGTCGTGCACCAAGGCGTGTTTAGCCACAGGGTGATCCTCATTACCAACAAACACTGTCTGCCTGTGACCGTTCATGCGAATGGACAGTTTGTTGCTGGTCATTCCCACATAGAACGCTTCACAGTGCAGGATTGTCAGTTGGTAGATCACGTGGGTGCTGTCGCAAGTGCCTCTGCCCTCGATCGTGTACACCTTCTGGGTTACTGGACTGGAGTAAGTGGTGGTGGAAGGGTGCATAGGGCAGGTTTTACAATGGGGGCGGTTACAAGGGTAGGAGCCAGAAGGTAGGGAAGGTGGTTTGGGGATTTCATAGGGATGGACTAGGAGGTTACGGAGGTTAGGTGGGCAGCAGAAAGACACTCTCGGTGGAGTGGGAAGGATGTCATGAAGGACGGATTTCATTTTGGGGCAGGATTTAAGGAAGTCGTATCCTTGCTGGAGAGCCACATTTAGAGTCCACTTCTGGGACTGTGTAATATAATGTGCATTGTTACAAAGCTACTGAGTTTTTATCTGCTCAAATGGTATAATTGTAGACACAAGTGATCACAGTTTGTTCATACATATTTTAAGAAAATGTAACTGATACCACAGAATATTCTGGCATTGTGCGTAAATATATGTTTTGGATAAAACAGACTACTGCCAATATTGGTAAATACTTAATATCCATGTATCTTCACTTATAATAAAAAGCTGTCCAGTGTGAGGGTTTTTGTTGTTTATGGTATCATTGTAAGTGTGTGGAAATTTCTGATGATGAGTATGAGTCTATGATGATTTTAGGCAAAAAATCGAGAGAGCTATGTTCACAGTGTGGAATGAGACTAGATATTTTAGTGTAAAAAGATTTTGACATTGAAAGCATTTTAGAACTAAATGCTACTGTCAATAAGCTAGCAGACTTAGTTAAGGGTGTGGTAAATGATAATGTAATCCTGAAAAAGAAATTCGAGATGGTTTCCAAAAATTCAATTGATTTAGGGAACAAAGTGTCACTTAACCAGGAAAAAGCGGTCTGTTTACCAGAACAAAATCTCCATCAAGAGGTAGAGATTATTCGGACACAGTCTTTCAAATGTTCTGATAGGCAACCATTGATACAGCAACACAAACAAGATGATATCAGAGTGACAGAGTTATCTTAAAACACAAACATTCTATCAAATACTACTGAAGGAGTAACTGTCAATTCATACTCCTTAAAACCTTCTCTCTACAGTTCAGTTCTTGTGCATGAATATGCCTTGGCAAAAAAATACTGTACAGATTGTAAGAACAACAGACGTAACGCAAGGAAAAGGTAAAAATACAAAATTTCTTGTGATTGGATCTAATATCTCAAAAGTGGCCTTAAATCAGCCGAGAAAAAGAAATGGATTTTTATCTCTTGGTTTGCCAATGAGACTACAGTGGAGCAAGTAGAAAGTTATATTAAAGACAGGGGTATTGTGAATTTTAGCTGTGATCAGCTTAGAACAAAACATTCTTCATATAACAGTTTTAAGGAAAGTGTGTCAGAGAAGGATTTTACTGTTTTACTTAAAGAAGACTTCTGACCAAGTGGCATTTTTGTGAAGGAGTATGAACTACCTAGAAACACTTTTAAGACAAAACTTATTAGGCCAACTGAAAATAGTACACAAACTCCTTTTTTAGGAACCAGACTCCTGAAGTAAACAGCTGTAATCTGAAAGAAAAGCATAAAACTAACCTACGTCTTTTACACCAAAATGTTGAAGGTCTTGGCAATAAGTTCGATTATGTTGAACAATTTGTCAATTTAAGAGAAAATTCACTGAGAGAAATGTTGAACTTTTGAAGCATAGTTTAGCCACTGAAAATTGGGACCTTGTTTTTTCTAGTGAAGGGGTGAACAACCAATGGCAGGCCTTTTTCAATTCTCTCATATGGCACCTGGATATGAATTGCCCAGTAAAAAAATCCTACAAACAAAATGAAATAAATGACAGTAAAATTGGAAAGGTCTCATTGGATGCTCATGCACTCGAACTACGTTCATAAATGCTTAACATGTGTGATCTTTTTGTATATACTGGTAATGAATTGTACAACGAAAGATACAAGAGATATAAATTACTATTTCGTAAGGAGGTTAAAAAAGCTAAAGCTGAATGTATAAAATCTAAGATAGCAACATTTGACAATGTATCTAAGAGTTCTTGGGCATTTGTTAAGAATATTAGAGGTCAAGATAGTGCAAGTATGAAAAAAGAAAATGTATCTTTAATAATAAATGAAGAGGTCATTGATGACCCTCATATTATCAGTGAGAAATTTAATGACTATTTTGTTGACTTGGTAAAAAATGACCCAATCATACCAGGACAAACTTTACATAATGATATAGACTTTAGTATGGTTGACTTGGGTATGCCACTTAAAATTACTATTAGAAATGTTATTGAAGCCATTGATACACTTAAGAATAAATCTTCAATGTAAATTAGAATCGGCTTCCGATCTAACCCATCTTATACAGTTGGTCTTTACAAGCGGTATATTCCCAGATCTCCTTAAATTTACTATTGTGAAACCTATCTATAAAAAGAGACCCAGAACCAACGTTCAAAATTTTAGACCGATATCACTTACATCCGTTTTTAGTAAATTAACAGAGAAATTTCTTGTCCTTAAACTTGATGATCATTTTACCACGAGAGGACTTTTGGCTGATTTCCAACACTGCTTTCGACAAGGCAGGAGCAAAGTATCTGCTGCTGTGGATTTTGTCCATGATGCTCTGGACAAGCTCGATTCTGGTTGTAAGGTGGCCGGTCTGTTTCTTGATTTATCTAAGGCCTTTGACCGTGTTAACCACATAATTCTTTTGCACAAACTAATGGCATATGATGTACCTGGATGGAAATTCAATTTTACGATGGAAAGACTTTGAGGGGGGGGGGGGGTGCAATCGGGTAAATGTATGGTTGGTTCCGGAGTTCCTCAAGGTTCCCATCTTGGTCCCTGTCTCTATATTTATTATTTTAATGCATTCCCATCTGTTTGGAATGTTTCCACCAGAATGCATGCAGATGACACTTCAGGGCTGTGTTGGGCAAATAGTAACCTAGAATTAAAGGCAGTTATTACAAGCTTTGTCAAGGTTGCATGTGATTTTTTTTTTAACAGAAATTGATTTCAAAGTTAACATGAGCAAAACTGAGTTGGTGAATTTTGGCATAGGAAACCATGTACCTGCTATATATGTTGTAAAGAATACTATATTTTTTGAAAGTAATGACTTTTGTAAATTTTTAGGTATGTTTTTTGATAAAAACTTTGTATGGGAGAAGGATATTTATTACATGTGCTCCAAGATGTTAAGTGGCACTTATCTGTTAAGACGTCTTTCACATTATATGGACTCACACACTTTAAGGATTGTTTATTTTGGAGTTATTTACCCCTACATGGCATATGGCTTATTACTGTGGGGAGGTACCTACCAATGCTACATAAACAGAGTTTTCTTGATACAGGAAAGAGCAGTCAGACTTGTGGCCAAGGCGGATGCAAAATCATCTTGTAAAAACTTATTGATTGACTATAAGCTGCTCACTTTATATGCACTATATGCTTACCACGTTATCATACTAGTAAAAGAGGACCACAAATATACACATGTGAATGATCAGATACATGAATATAACACAAGACAAAAGCATGATCATTTGAGAATACGAAGAAACTTTTCCAGAACTTAATATAGCCTGTATGTGAAAGGAGTTATCCTTTATTATAAATTACCTAGCTACTTGAAGGAACTAGAAGGATCTAAATTTAAAAGTAAACAAGAACTGGCTTATATCTAAATACCCTTACACTCTAGATGACCTCTAATAACTTGTACATCAAAGATTACTGCATGTATTGTTTTGTTGTATGGCATGACTATTTTATACTATATGTATATATGTATACATATTTTGTCATATATTATTGTGTATGTTATTTTGTTTCCTCTTTTAAATCAGACACAAAGTATGTAGTTAAATTTAGTATGTAATTTTATTTTACTTGTCTTCTTTCTAGTACTGTTTTAAGGCTTGGCATGATATATCACAGCATTTTTAGCTATCATTTTTACACTGGGGTGCATGTTACCTCATTTTTATAGTGGACTGCATTCTCTTTTCTATCTGATTTTTTACATGTAATGTTTTAAGGTATGTCTATACCTCAAATAGCTTCTAATCTTTTACTGTTGATCTTGGAATGAGTTATAGCTGTATTATATGCATTTTTAATTTCTGCTTTTTTATATATATATATATATATATATATATATAATTTTTATTTTTTTGTATGATCTAACATTATATGTAATCCTGCATGTCTTGTTTTACTGCATGGCATGATGTTTTATTTTACTTTATTTACCTGACCTCAATCCATTGCGACAAATACATGCAAAATATGACCTATTGTAATGCATGGAACACATGTTTTATACAATAAAGTTAAAGTTGAGTTGAAATGGATAAGTTACAGCTTCCACGGCTGTTGCTATTGCTATATGCCAAATTGCAATGTTATTACCATTTTTAAGCACCAAATGTATCTTAGATACTTCCGTAAAGTTTTAATGTGCTATTTTTTCACTTAACAGAGCACAATGCAATGAATCTATTTTTCTTCCTTGTTACTCTTTGCTTTTTAATCTCTAACCCACAGTCATTTGAAATATTGGTTCATGATGAAGCACTGAATGTTAAATTGTAATGGAACGTGCTAGCTAATATGGTCATATTTAATATCATTGCTATATGTATGACTTGTGGTTAAAGATACAGCCAGTGGAGGTACTGAATAGAAAAGAAATCAACACTCCCTTTCACCAACAAATTTGTTTTCTCCAGAAGAATCAGAGGAACATAAAGGTGTAATGTTATACTTTAAGAGAAACGGAAGATAACCCTGTCAATCCGTTTGGAAAACATTGTTTCCTTGTTTGGAATAAACAGCGAACTTATTTAATGATAAAAATAACAGTCCAGTTCGCAAATTATTTTTACAATTTATTAATATAGGTGACCGGTTTCGATCTAGGTTTAGATCACTGCTCACCGCCTGAACATCTTTGCGAGGTCTGAAGATGATCTAAACCTATATTAATAATTGTAAAATAATTTGCGAACTGGACTGTTATTATTATTTTTTTTTTTTTTTTCAATAAACCTGTCAGTTATTAAAGCACTGTTGTGTGTAAAAAGTAAAAGTGTGTGGTTTGATGTCGTATACCTAGTGGTATTCTTCCCCTTTGTGTTTCCAAATTCTAGCATTATATTACGTAGTAACATGAAATCCAAGCTTGTTAGGTAATGAGTTACCAGTGATTTTCACATTTCAGAAGAGAGAGTTTCGAACTGTTACGTTAATTGTTCTCTCACTATACAGTAATGTACCGCTAAATTAGTCTTGAGTTTCTATTCGAATACGGTATTGGGTAAAATTTTACGACGCTTCTCGCTGGGCTCCAGTGCTTATGTTGGCAACAGATGAACAATGAAGTGTGTAATTGCGTTAGAGTAAATGTTATTGCTGCTCGTTTCACTCGCAGCAAAATTAATACTGTTCCTACTCTATGGTTGACAGGTTCTTGTATGTACCCTTGTCCATTCAGAAAAAAATAATTTCCGTTTTAATTGAAGTTGTCACGAAAAAACATTTATTGGTCATATGAGTTGCCGTCATTACCATTGGTGCCAACATAACTAGTGCAGCCCGGCGAGAAGCGTCGTACGATTTAACCCGGTATTGTGCCGTTTTCATATGCTATTCACATGACCACTCAAGTTTCTCTACATAAAAATAGCACCAGTACAGATGGTAACTTCGTACAGATGCTGCACCAGCAGACGCGACGGCAACTGCTTGATTGTAATAGTAATGCATCACATTTTCTTGTGAAATTTGTCCGTTTATCAGGTGTAAACATTCTCAAGGCATAACATTTTACACAAGTTACGCTAGCAAATTGGCCTTACGCATAAGCAACGATTTATTTTTTAACTTAGGATGATAATTTCCGACTTGAAGAGTGATTAAAGTAGCCTAGGAAGGACAGTAATTTCCGAAAGCAGCTGCTTTATTTCCTTGTCACATTACGCCGAGTCGTCTGCTCTAGAACCAAAATGGCTGCTCCATAACAGATGTGAGCGTGTCGTGTTGCCATCTCTCGGCGACCGCAAACAACAAAGTGGCGCCATAAACACTACTTCTCATTTTGCAAGAAAAGGTTCTGTCGTTTAATTTTAGAACTGTCAGACAGCATCTCGGCTCTTTGAGCTGTATCATTTTAGTTTGTTGGCAACATGGCTACAATTACCATTATGTTTAAAGTTTTTATAAGAAGTGAACTTCATAACCAGTAATGTTCGCGGGACCTTGGTGTATTTATGTGTATATTACGTTTACTCCTTTATATGATCAGCGTCATTCTACCATATCTTATTTTTGGAGGGCTCGGATCGTATGATCCTGGCCGCTGTGTTAATTAAATTCAGTGATAGGATGTGGGTCGCAATACTTCATGTAATAACCCCTTAGGTTCGGATAATTTCGACTTGCGATCACAACACAATTCAGCGACAATAGGAAGCGATATCTCCACAACTAACAGTGATATGTTTAAGCGTTCACAACTTCATCATTATTTTCGGCGCTGTGGAGTTAACTATTCATAAAATTACGACATTGGTTCATGTACTGTGGGGGATGAATTACGAGGAGAGTGAATTGCAGATTTTAGTAGCTACAGTCATCAGTGACTGCGCGTCCTGTGTGTTCAGTGAACCTACGGGGCGCAAAAAAAAAAAAAAAAAAAAAAAAAAAAAAAAAAAGGGGATATATAACTCCTCTTCAAAATAATGGTGTTTTTAGACTATCATTCTTCGTTTCGTTATTCTATTAGAACTCTTTATAATATGCACATTCAAAGTATTTTTATCGCATGACAAACGTTTTACTTTGCCGAGACAGCACGTACAGCCTAATATAGGCGGCAGTGGCCGCAGCGTTGCAATGTGTATGCGTGGCTGGGGTTCAAGTTCTCTTTTGAACTCCCTGGCGGTAGCATATGGGCGCTCCGCAGCAGGAAGGGGGCGAGGGGAAACGTCGCTTTTAAAATTGGCGTTGGAGCAGGTAGAGAGGCCAGCTCCTGGTTACTCGAGCTCTGGCAGTTACGTAGGAATGGTCCCGAAAGGACAATGACGCCACCGTGCGCCTCGCCTTGGGCGTGCGAAAATCCTTCGTGTAGGCAACATCTGCCCTTCATATCTGTTTTTGGCACATCGAAGATTCATCAAAAACACGTTATATTTGGTGAAATATACCGGTAACTATAAATTAAAGACGCATCAACTGTAAAAGCCTACAGAACTGTCCATTCCCATGAACGGTCACAGGCAGGCAGTGTTTGTTGGTAATGAGGATCACCCTGTGGCTAAACATGCCTTGGTGCACGGCCAGCACATCTTGGCACAGTGTTACACCGTCCGGGTTTTCTGGATACTTCCCACCAACACCAATCTTTCAGAACTCCGGAGATGGGAACTTGCCCTTCAACACATTCTCTCTTCCCGTTGCCCACCTGGTCTCAACCTCCGCCAAATTCTAATTCCCCGTCCACCATCTTTAACATCTTTGCCTCGGTTCTGTGGACAGAGCCTCTGCCTGAAGCGGTATCTCTGTCCAACTTCTTTGGTTTCTACAAATGTCTGCGTAGGTGTGTTTGCATGTGGGTATGTGTGAGTGAGTGTGTATTTGTTTACCTTCCTTTTTGTCCACTAAGGTAAGTCCTTCCACTCCTGGGATTGGAATGGCTCCTTTTCCACTTCCTTAAAGCCCGTATCCTTCCCTTTCTCCTCTCCTTCCTTCCTCTTTCCCGAAGAAGCCACCAGTGGTGGCGAAAGCTCAAATGTTTGTGTGTGTGTTTGATGTTTCTGTCGACGAGCCTGTACTTTAGGTAAGTCAAAAATCTTTATTTTATACCTATTTTTCCCACCTGGAAAGTCTCCTTTATATATTCCTTCAACCTTTCAGTTTTCCCTTCTTTGTGTAGTACTGGTTTTCCATCGGAGTTCTTGATATTCGTACCGCTGCCTTTCTCATATCCAAATGTGTTATTTTGCTATAGGCAGTGTCAATCTTTCCCTTTTTTATACATTCTTCTACGGTCTTGCATTTATCCTCTAGCCACTCCTGCTTAGCCAGTCTGCACTTCCTGTCAACCTCATTTTCCAGACATTTGTACTTCCTTTTGTCTGCTTCACTTTATGCATTTATATATTTCCTCCTTTTGTCAATGAAGTTCAGTATCTCCTGTTTAATTACTAACATACCAATAATCTGCTATGAATCTAACTACATCACATAGTGTAATTTAACGATAAAATGGTTGTTACATAAGTTATGGATTCCCGACAGAAGGTAATTGCTATTAGTCATTTATTAATGAAACAGAAAAACTACACCCATAATATTGTTTGCAGGGTGCAAAAAAAAAAAAATGTTAAATGAAGAATGCAAGTGCTGGCTTTGGAAGGGACGCACAGTGAATAACAGTGCGCAGCCTAAGAATAATTAATCCGCTGCACATACATTTCAAGAGAAATGATGTAATCTCGTTTTCAAGGTTGTTTTGTTTCGTCTTTGTCAACTGGGATATCGTGGAAGTTGGACGGCATGTAATTACATACTATAATTAATGTAGTTATTCATTCTTCATTGTATGAAGATGGAAAAAAGTGTTGAATCAAAAGTAGTCTCAGTACGTAGTGTTTTTTCAAGGTGATATCGTCCCTGCAAGAAGATATGAGGTCCTGTGCACTTGAGTGGATCGAGGAAACCGCCTAGCGGGTTCCTGAAACCATTCAATGAGGAATCCTAAGGCGACCGTGTTAAATAGAAGCATATACGAGTGGTATTTGAGTGACTTTTGCGGAGTTGGAGCTAGGTTGGCTTTTGATAAAAGTCATATTGCAGATTTATAAACGCCTCTTACTCCACTTTTAAAATTATTCGTTACACCACAAGAGATATGTCGCCATATAATACATATTGAAGCGTATCTGTGTGAAAAAGTAAGAGCTACTGTTTCTTCCTTTAAATGGTACAAAAATTACAAGTATTGACAATCTCCATTCATGTTGAACACAGTGACATTCCTGAGTGCAGGCCCAGCTATTCCATTCCTAAATTAACTTTCTTGACAGCAGTCACTAAACTCTTGACAAAAATAGCGTCTTATTAAAATTATTCAACTACCTCTTGCAATAAGCCACCTTTTAGATTTGAAAGTACATACAGCATTTTATTGTATTTAAAATACAACAATAGTAGTATCTGGCCTTTCACATTCAGTCTATCATTAAGAAGTATGAACACCTCTTTCCATGGACTACTCCATTTAACAAGTTTCTCCATGGCCGCGTGTATTCATAGACTTGACCAGACACTTGCTGAAATCGAGTATTCTGCGGAAAGAAAATTCTCCCACAGTATCTCTTCCCACCTTTTAAATAAATCCCCCATAAATAAAAGCTGATATCTTGTGCCTTGTGTGGAATAAGTGATGTAAAACATGTTACATCACACTTCATGCAGAAAAAATTATTTTTGATTGAATCAAAAGATTTGACCTTTTTGTCTTTAAAAGAGGAAAAGTAGCCAACTACAGATACAAACGTTGGTACCACCACCACTATCTCCTCTTACCTTACATCGCTTCTTTGTTACACTTTTATACATAAAAGTGGTGTGGCAGTCTAAACATCATCATCACAAAAGGAAAAGTCCTGGAATATTTTCAGGGCTATCCAAGTTTCTACTCCATTCATGTGGGACAATGTCATCAGAAACAGATACATTACAACCAGCCTTTGCAACATAAATGCTGTCTTTGTAATACACAATACCAAGCAGCAACAAACTTGTACATAGCCTGCTGAATGTTATGCCTCCTGTACTTCATCCCAAAGAAAGGTTTACTATCCATTAGCTGATACTCTGTCTGTAACACATACATTCTGCACAGGTCCAGAGGCTGTAGATGACTTGTGCAGTTAGGAGGGACAAACAATGTTGACATTCCTCAGAAAAGGTGTTTTTAAATGTGCAGGACACGTCAACATTAGCAAGTTAAACTACAGATTACATGTCACTTGCTATTTGGTGTGTAGATGTCATGAGCACACCGATGACATAAGGGAAAGGCAACCAATCATGAACAGCATTCTGACAACCAATAAGAATGCTTTTAAAAGCAATCATGGTGTAAAAATAATTCCTGTGTGTAATAATTTGCAAAATTAGTATCAGATTGTGAATTAAAAAGTATATACAGAACTAATCACTACATGAGTGTAACAATATGGTTTACATAAAGGAAACCAATTGTATTCATTCAGCAGTAACTTCTTGTTCATCAACTTTAGACTGTCTTTTCAAAGCTACATAATAATAATAATTTTAAAAAACACTACACCAGTGTACTGACTTTTTCTCAATGTACATTTTCTGAAGTTCTTGAGAACTTTCTTTTCCGAAGAATACCGTAAGAAGGGCTGAACCATTTAACGTATAAATTTCAAAATGTTTGTCATCACTCTCCCCTGGTTCAATGTATAAATATTTGACAAGCCCATACCTTTGATGCAAAATATTTGTTCCAAATTAAGTTCCATTGTAAATCGTCAAACATTTTTTACAAATATCGATTGCTAGGGTTTAGGGGGGCATGAAAACTAGGTCTTTAGCACTTCTGCAAATATGTCGTGATTTTTGATTGTGGTGTTACACTAATTACAAGAGCAGCACAGCTTTAATTTCTGCAAGTTATAGAAGCACCAACAGCATTTATAGTGTAAATTTGTCAAAACTTAAACATATCGTCTACAAGTGTCAAGATTTTACAATATATAACTCTGTTAAAAAACATGGTGTTTTGAATTATCTTTTACAAGAGAAAAACATAACCTTCTAATAAGCTGTCGGGATGCCATCCTTGATTGGCTGCCAACATGTCAGGTCATCACCTCCCTGTAACCAACATTTACACTACAATCGGTGGCTGCCAACAATCTGCATTTTAACCCATCCAACTTTGGGATGAAACATTTGAGAATTATCCAAGTCATCCAGGCATTTGTGTTGTACAAGGTAATGTTCTGACTTTTTGAAATGCCTTCGAGTATTACATTTCCCTATTATACGCAAACATGGTATTTATATATGCTTTAAAAATGTCTGGCCTTATAACCTTGTATTAGTCATAATGTTTTCTCCAGTGGTTCCGTTTCAGTATCCACAGCTCCACTCTGCTTTTAAACTCTGAAACAGATCGAGTTTTCTAAGCAGTTCAAAAATACTGCATTTTCCACACTAATCTTCAAGGCATTTGTCAAACGTTTCTTGTAAAAGGTTTTCACTTACAGGAGTAGCACTACGTAATTGGCACTCCTTGAAATCATGTAATAAAAAGTTTCACGTCCCTGAAACTTGTCACCTAAATATAAGTCTTTTTGCATCCTAAGAAACCATTGGATTTGGCATTAAACAATGCCTACCTGTTTCTAATAAAGTTGCAAAATCAATACGGTGCAAAATCTTACTTCTTTGCCATATTACACAGCTAAACATTACCACTGTCTTTGACAGCATGGACGGCCATCAGCTTCTCGACTATGAAGTTTTCCACATTGATAGGCTATAATTCTGAAAAGAATTAGACAATGACAACACTTCACAGCTCACGCTTCACGATTTTTGCTTCATGTCAGACCACGTAACTGAGACAAGACAAGGAAGACAAGGGGGAAATCCAGAATGAAACTCACTCTTCAGTGGAGTGTGCACCAATATTAACCTTCCTGGCAGATTAAAATTGTGTGCCAGAACTGGGACCAGAACTTGGGACGTTTGCCTAAGACAAAGGTCCCAGGTTCGAGTCCCGGCACACAATTTTAATCTGCCATGAAGTTTCAAGCGGGAAATCACTTGCCGATTTGTCAAATATTTTTTCCAGAATTTTTTCCAGTGCACTGGTATTCAATATGATAACCTATCAACTGATAATTGTTTAAGGATGTTTATACTGGTATCACTGCACATATTTGATGCAATACATATTGACTGAAAGAATATTTCCTTGCAAGCAGTATCGTTAAACTGGAGTTTTACTGTAAATGCAGCAAATGACAAGCCAGACAGTGTGGAGAAATTAAAACTTTACTAGGTAATTCATAAAATTGTTTACTGTAAAGGTTTTTGAAGGCCAACAATGAAAAAACCAGAAGGCCACGTTTAAGGCCAGTGAGGGATTAAGGCAGATGAAAAATAAATTATTTTACTGTTGGTTCTTTTATTTTTACAAACAAGAAATTTTACAACTATTGCTGCCTCATTCAACACTGTCAAGATTTCTTAAGGATGTAAGACACAAGTATGCCAAAAAGTGGTAATGAAACCCATGCTATGCACTCTCACATACACCTCCCATAACCCAACATTCTTTAATAATTTCAGATAAACAACTATCACAGGGATTGTACACAAGTGATTAAATAAATAAATTATACATAAATATTATTACAACAATAATATCGCTAAGAAATCCTGACCAGCAGACATGAGCATTTCAACGAGAGTACTATTACAGGGATCACTAAAATATACACCACGCAGTGGCTAACAATTGCATACTGAGTGCTGTGGCAACTATTCTTATTATACTGTGGCCGCTTCCTTCCCTTTGCATTTCAAACCAATCACAGTAAGGCAGTGTTTACTCTCTTTAACAAATATTACTTCTACTTGTGGCCCACATACAATTTATTAAAATCTCATTTTCCCCCAAAATACTTTTCCTGCAAAATACTCAGTTTACACCTTCAATAAGATATTGTAACAACAATAATCAAAAATCTTTACTACACAATTTTTCATCACCTTTGCCAATCAATGGAACATCTGCACTGCGAGGGGAATGAAGAATGTTAACGACATATAAACGAGAAAATTAATTTGAAGTATGTGTGTAAATGAGCCACTCTTTGGAAACTTTATTCATATACGTGTCAGCAGCTTTGAGAGGTAATTTCTTTCCACAAACTACAAGAATACGCGAATTAAATTTTCTGAGCAAGTATCTACACTGAATTTTACATATGCTAATACTTCGGTGTTTACAGATCTACACACTGCATTGTATTAAAATCTACACGGAAGAGATTCCCGTAGTTCATGAACAATTAACAACCTAATCCTTGTACAGTGTGTGCTTTTTAAAAAAACTTAAGGAATAAAATAATGCTACTGCCCCCTCACCCACCTCCGAACACCGCCCCCATTGAACACTTTTCTTTGCTGGATTGATCACTTTACCATTTCACAGGATGCAACAGAGTTTGAAACTCTACTGCTACATAGATGAGAGAACTGTGTACAAGATAGCTACCTATGACAGCAGCTTCAAATTCCGATGTGGATCCTCAGAACAATATCGGCAAAAGATGTCAAACGGATATTCTGCCTAAAAGGGGTCCTACCGATGTCACTAATGACTTGCCTCGAGGCGGGATGAGAAGCTACTGAGAAGTCAAACCTTTCACAATTACGCCACTACTGTGCGGCCTATTAAGTACATCGGCTGTTCCTCCAGAGGAACCGTTTGCTCCCAGCAGATGGGCAACTTATTTCTACTCGCTTCTATAATTTTCACAGCAAAATAAATATCGGGGAAATTTACAACTCTGTAGTGCCTCGACGCAAATAAACCACCTACTGCACGATCTCGTCAATTGCCAAAGTGTACTACAGTCGTCCGAAGATCGCTAAACCGAGCAGCTCTTAGACGTGTGCATCCAGACTGCCTACTTTATTGTCTGCTACTTCCCTCCCACCTAGGGTAAGGAATTTCCTTCTCTGCTACACGACGCTACAGCAATCTTGCGACTACTTCTGGTACATCCCACAACTGCACGAGCACTCGTGTGCCGCTTGCACACTCTACAAATATCACGAGTACAATTTTGTCCATTCCCCCCACGCACACAATCATTCACACTGTCACCCTGTAAACACTTATTAAACATTTAATCACACAATACACAGAAACAATGCAACATTTACACTTATTAATTATCAACTTTCAGCACTCACTACACACATTATTCTTCCGCTCTTATTTTTGTTTCGCCTAAAACATTTTAGCGTGGTGCGACACGAACTCCGCCGTCACACAGTGAGCACGGTCGGCGAGCGTCTATGCGGCCTTCGCCGCACCCTTCACCATCTTCATGAGGCCGTCTGTCGACATCGACTTGGGCCTCTCGATGGGCAGGCCGAAGATGCGGTCCCAGACGAGCGACGCCATCACGCCGAGAGCACGCGAAACCCCGAAGAGGACCGTGTAGTAGTTCATCTCTTTCAGTCCATAATACTGAAAAGAAAGAGTCCATTATCTTAAGTCTCTAATGAAACATCTAAATAATACTTCAAAGCTATGTTCCAAAAATTTACTGAATTCTCATTACGTGGTCACAGGTTGCGAACAACATTTGATAAGTCTGGTAAATTTCTGTACAGCAAAACACTTTTGTGCATTCACAGTGCCTAAACTTAATTGTTCAAGCAATTGTATAAACAAGCAACAATTTACAGTTCATCATTGACAACCATCTGAAAACAACGTTGTCATAAGCCTTTTCCAAATCTACAAAGCTAGAAATGTAGGTTTGCCTTTCCTTCATCGTCTAGGATAAGCTGTAAAGTGAGTATTGTCTCCCGTGTTCCTAAATTTCTTCTGAACCCACAGTGATCCTCCCCAATGTCAGCTTCTACCAGCTTTTTCATCCTTCTGTAAATAATTCGTGTTAATATCTTGCAACCATAACTTATTAAACTGATGGTTCTGTAGTTTTCACAGCTGTCTGCGCCTGCTTTCTTTGGAATGGGGATTGCAAAACTTTTCTTAAAGTCTGAGGGTACTTCGCCAGTCTCATACATCTTACACACCACGTGAAACAGTTGTCATGGCTCGTCCTCCCAGAGACTTCAGTAGCTCTGAGGGAATGTCACCTACTCCAGGGGCCTTGTTTCAACTTAGCTCTTTCAGGGCTCTGTCAAATTCTCTCAGTACAGTATCTCCTATTTCATCTTCATCTACATCCTCTTCCCTTCCTACAATATTGTCTCTAAGTTCATTTCCTTTGTAGGGCCTCTCTATATACTCTTTCCACCTCTCAGCTTTCCCTTCTTTGCTGAGAACTGGTTTTCCATCTGTGTTCTTGATATTCATATAGCTGTATCTATTTTTTCCCTATTTATAAATTATTCTACATCCTTGCATTTGCCTTCTAGCCACTCCTGCTTCGCCATTTTGCACTCCCTGTCAATTTCATTTCTTAGTCTTCTGTACTCCATTTTGCCAGTTTCATTTACTGCATTTTTATATTTTCTCCTTTCATCAATTAAATTTAGTATCTCCTGTGATATCCAAGGATTTTTTTGTGGGTCTTGCCTTCCTACCTCTTTTGTCCTCTGCTGCCTTCACTATTTCATCTCTCAATGCTACGCATTCCTCCTCTGCTGTTTTATTTGCCCCCGTTTGTCAATTGTTGCCTGAAGCACCCCTGAAATTCTTGAGACCTTTGGGTTCCTTCAGTTTATCCGTGTCCCATCTCCTTATTTTCCTACTTTTCTGCAGTTTCTTCAGTTTCAGCCTACAATTCATGACCAATAAGTTATGGTCAGAGTTTACATCTGCCCCTGGGTATGTCTTACACTGTAAAACCTGGTTCCGAAATCTATGTCTTACCATTTTAAAATCTATCTGGTATCTCCCAGTGTCTCCTGGTCTCTTCCACGTATACAACCTTCTTTTGTAATTCTTGAACCAGGTGTTTGTTATAACTAAAATATGTTCCGCACAAAATTCTACCAAGTGGCTTCCTCTTTCATTCCTTTTGCCCAGACCATATTCACCCACTATCTTCCCTTCCCTTCCTTGTCCTAATACCAAATTCCAGTCTCCCATAACGATTAAGTTTTCCTCTCCCTTAATTGTCTGAATAATTTCCTTTAGCTCCTCATATATTTCTTCGATCTCATCATCGGCAGAGCTAGTTGGCACATAAACCTGTACTACTGTGGTCGGTGTTGGCTTAGTGATCGCATTATGGTAGTCAAGATAGATATGGTGTTGCTCATAGTAGTTTACCCACATTCCTATTTTCTGATTCATTATCAATCCTACTCCTGTGATACCCCCAACTGATTTTTTATTTATAATCCTGTACTCGCCTGACCAGAAATCTTTTTCCTCTTTCCACCGAACTTCACTAATCCCCACTAACTTCAACCTATGCATTTCCTCTTTTAAATTTTCTAGCTTCCCTACCCAATTAAGGGATCTAACATTCCACGCTCCGATCCGTAGAAAGCCAGTGTTGTCTTTCCTGATGATCACATCCTCCTTAGTAGTCCCTACCCGGAGACCCGAATGGGGGGACTATTTTACCTCCGGAATATTTTACCCGAGAGGATGCCATCATCATTTAGTCATACAGTAGAGCTGCATGTCCTCGGGAAAAGTAACGGCTGTAGTTTCCCCTTGCTTTCAGCCGTTCGCAGTAGATGTGTGGCAAAGCCTCATTAGCTGATGTTACAAGGCCAGCTCAGTCAATCATCCAGACTGTTGCCCCTGTAACTACTGAAAAGGCTGCTGCCCCTCTTCAGGAACCACACGTTTGTCTGGCCTCTCCACAGATACCCCTCCGCTGTGGTTGCACCTATAGTACGGCTATCTGCATCGTTGAGGCACGCAAGTCACCCCACCTCGGCAATGTCTGTGGTTCATGGGAGTGGGAGTGATTGAACATATGACATTTATTTAGAGAAGAAGAGATTTAGAACGATATTGACATGAAATCTCAGCAGGAAATGTGTCCAATAGATCGTGAATTTCAAAATGGTAAATAAAACTAAACAATTTTGGCCAGTCTTATTACGTAACTTGTTTAAGTAAATTATACAATACATGTAGCAAATCCTACATACAGATTATTTACAGAAAATGAAGATCAAACAGATTATGTGGAGACACCCCAACATACAGAGCAAGCTGCTCCTGATCATGAAGTTAAAAATGGTAATTATTCTCAACCTTATATTTCTCATTACCAATAAGAACACTGTTCATTTAGAGCAAAATTATGACACCCTAAATTTACAAATCTACTTTCATATTGTCATTTTAGTTCATCAACCGAAACCTCAACCTGCACGTCAAGTACATCACGTAAGAAGACCCAGGGCAGATAGCGATGCTGACTTGGGATGGGAAGACATTCCTGTGTCTGCACCTCATGTAACGAACTCAGTTTATGGACAAGTTCCGAGAATTACAGTTCCACTTGATGCCACATCAACTGAATTTAAATTTTTTTTTTAAAACAATTTCAACAGGAATATGGAGAAGCTTGTGAAATAAGAAACAAACAGGTATGCTGCAAATACCATTGCAAAATTGAGGGAGTACCAATCAAATCAAGTAACAGTGTGGTCACATTGGAAACCTGTTTAGCAGATGTATACGATTTTACTATAGTAATTCACATGTGCCTGGTGAATAAGTCATCCATAGCAGACTACTGGTCCACAGCTCCCATTCCCCACTCCACATTTGCAGCCAGACTCATGTCCCGAGATAGTTGCAAGTCAGTTTTGCCAATACTACATATAAATAATAATGATACATACCACGTGGACAGCCAAATTGTAATCCTTTGCATAAAATCAGGCCTTATTTTGATTACCTTGTGCAGAGCTTCAGAGACTCACTAGTCCCAAGTAAGAATTTGACCTTAAATAAAGGCAGGACATTTTTGAGTCTATATGAAGAACAAACCAGAAAAGTATGGCCTCAAACTGTTCTTTGTTTGTGATTCAAACTCTGGTTATGTTCTAAATATGGAGGTTTACACAGGCGAAGATGACGACTTCACAATTATTCCATTCCTTTAACGTCTACTTACACCCTACTTATCTAAAGATTATACTGGTTCGGTTTTATACTAGCCTTGAAGTGATTGACTTCTTATGGAGCAAAGACACTTTAGGTATTGGCACTATTATGCTAAACAGAAAAGAAATGCCTAAGAATTTGAAAAAAGCTGTACTGAAGAAAGTTGAAATGACATTCAGAGAGAGCACATATGTGGAAGGTCACCAGGGATGTGGCAGTGTTGTCTTCAAAACACAGGGAAACAGTATCTGAAGTAACTGTCAGGGCTAAAGGGGACAATATAAAAAAATTCAAGCCTAATGCAGTCCTTGATTATAATATAAACAAGACAAGTGTGTATCGAAGTGATCAACTTGTTGCTTACTATTCCTTCAAATAGTAAAGTATAAAATGGTGGAAGAAGCTTTAATTACATCTTTTCATTCATGGAATAAAACAGTTACATAATGTATAAAATGTCACACAGACAACCTAGTTCTCTGCATAAATTCATGTCTGTGATTGGAGAAAAACTGGCTATGATGGCAGGGGAGGAACAAGTGGGAATGAACCCTTCCACTAGGTGACAGTCTAACGGGGCGTTATTTTAAAAGAAAAATGACTTCAGCTGACAACAAAGCAAGGCCATGCAGATCATGGAAAGAGTGTGGTGACAGGGCTATGAAGAACTCAAAAGTGGAAGACATAAGATACGACTTAATTATTGTGAAATGTGTGCTGTTGCGCTGTGCATGCCAGAACGCTTTGAACTATTTCATATGAAAGCCAATTACGTAATAACTGATTTATACAAATTGTAAAGTAATTTAGTTGTTCATTGTAATTTTTTTAAAATAAATACCTTTTTAATTTTGTTTTTATAAACATAATCTAGTGCAATATTCTTTCTACCAACAGCAAATCCTCCCGTATGACCATTTTCCTTGTTTCAGCCGTCGACTTGTGATAACAGTGTAAATTTAAGTGAAGTAAGTAATTAAAGTGATACTTCATTGTAAAGTTTAAGATACAGTGGTAGAAATAAAAAAATGAAATAAAAACCAGTAATGATTCATCTTTAACTGTTCCTGAATTACGAATTTTAAAACGACAAAAACAGTCTCGAGTGCTACAATGTTGTACTAAATCCCAAACAAAGTGTTAAGAACGGTAAAAACAACCTGTTTCTAATACAAGATTAGTTGGAAGCGGAGGACAGAAATGGTAAAAAAAGCCATGAGCACTGCAAAGCACACACTGTATGTTAACTTTCTCCTTGCAGGTTAATCTACAGGTCTTGTGCATCCTTCATACACATATATCCTTTTCCCCCTGCTAATCCTCATTGATCTAGGGTTTTCCTCCATTGCACTAGCTTGTATCAAGTTCCTCTTTAGTGGATTCACAGATTGCAATAGTATCGATGAACAGGTTCTGTGGCACTTCTTTCTTCTCATCTCTTAACAATTTAAAATCCTTTCTCCTTTCCAAATAATCTCCATTAAATCTCCGAGAATAATACCCTGCTCTCCCAAACTTTTTCCATGCTTCTATAGAGATTTGGTCTGCATCTAGAACATTCCAAAAAAAAAAAAAGGGGGCACACACACACACACACACACACACACACACACACACACACACACACACAACACACAACACACACAACACAGAGAGAGAGAGAGAGAGAGAGAGAGAGAGAGAGAGAGAGAGAGAGAGAGAGAGAGAGAGAGAGAGAGAGAGAGAGAGGGGGGGGGGGGAGTTCTGCAAGAGCGACATTTAACAACTGAAAGACTTTTTGTAAATTGATTGGGCAATTTTATTCATAGTTCTAAGCATAGGGAGGCAATTTAGTGATGGAAGAGTACATCCCACACAGGGCAGAGATGGTTTCTGTAGCTGTTAAAGGGCGTGATTGTCAATCTATGTATGCAACTAGTTGTGCTCTGTAATTGTGTATAAAGACATTGAGTAAAAATTTCTTCTGCGTTTACTCTCACATACCTGCAGGAGGATACCAGAGTGGGCATCCACGTTGGGCCACGGGTTCTTCACCTTGCCAGTCTCCATCAGAATTGGGGGAACCACCTTGTACACCTGAGCCACCAACTGAAACACACCAACAAACAATGTCATCAAATATTCGCCACAAACTTCCTGGTACCACAGAGAAACAACACCCCCGATCTTCACCCGACGTGTGAAACATTTTGGTTCACAAAACCACAGGGCATTTAGAAAAACTGCCAAAGACTCCCATTTGACAGTGTTCACAGCCCGGGACAGAACTATTTTATGTCGAGTAAAATTTAAGAGTACGAGCTCAAAATGGCGTAACCTCATTCTGCTCAAACCGGAGACACTACTGCGCACGAGTGGACCTGCTACCACAGTAGTACCGTGGAGGAAAGTTTAAGGTAACTAGCCGAACTGCTTCTCGGAATGCACTTTTGTCAGCGACTAACAGTCTCTACCTCTCCAGACTGCCCCTCTGCTGCTGCCCACTTTTACCCTGTATCTCCTCACTACACATTCCTTCGACATCTTTCTCCCTCCTCCTTTCCTTCTCAGACCACTGTCTAATGTACACCTCGGCCACTGAAACTTTGCAATTCACATTTACAAATAAGTGAAGAGCAATAAGCACGAGGTTCTCGTCTTTAGAAAAAGACTATCACAACATGGTAAACAGTTCTGGTGGTCACGTGTCTCGATGTCAAAGTTCCCGTAACTTCTGCCTCGAGGTTATTTGAAAATTATTGTGTTCAGCGGCCACATAGTGAATGTGGCTGAATTTCATGCACCTATTATGCAATATAAATAAAAAATAGAAAAGAGATGACTTACCAAAAGGACCAGCTCGTCAATAGAAACTAATAAAATTACACACAAACACACACACAAGCTTTCACCAACACTGGCAGCTTCTTCAGGAAAGAGGAAAAAAAGGGGAGGAGAAAGGGAAGGATATGGGTTTTAAGGAAGTGGAAAAGGAGTCATTCCAATCCCAGGAGTGGAAGGACTTACCTTAGGGAACAAAAGAAAGGTAAACAGATACACACACACTCAGACATATTGAAACGCAAACACACCTAGACAGACATTTGTAAAAAACCAAGTCTGTCTAGGTGTGTTTGCATTTCGATATGTCTGAGTGTGTGTGTATTTGTTTACCTTCCTTTTGTTCCCTAAGGTAAGTCCTTCCACTCCTGGGATTGGAATGACTCCTTTTCCACTTCCTTAAAACCCATATCCTTCCCTTTCTCCTCCCCTTTTTTCCTCTTTTTCCTGAAGAAGCTGCCAGTGTTGGCGAAAGCTTGTATATGTAATATATATATATATATATATATATATATATATATATAATATTATAGAAGGAGACCTTCCAGGTAGGAAAATGGTATAAAATAAAGATTTTTGACTTACCTAAAGTACAGGCTGGTCGATAGGAACACTAAACACACACAAAAACACACAACTATTCGAGCTTTCGCCACCAGTGGTGGCTTCTTCGGGAAAAAGAGGGAGGAAGGAGAGGAGAAAGGGAAGGATACGGGTTTTAAGGAAGTGGAAAAGGAGCCATTCCAATCCCAGGAGTGGAAGGACTTACCTTAGGGGACAAAAAGGAAGGTAAACAAATACACACACACTCACACATATCCACATCCAAACACACTTAGGCAGACATTTGTAGAAACCAAAGAAGTTGGACAGAGATGCCACTTCAGGCAGAGGCTCTGTCCACAGAACCGAGGCAAAGATGTTAAAGATGGCGGGCGGGAATTAGAATTTAGCGGAGGTTGAGACCAGGCGGGCAACGGGAAGAGAGAATGTGTTGAAGGGCAAGTTCCCATCTCCGGAGTTCTGAAAGATTGGTGTTGGTGGGAAGTATCCAGATAACCCGGACGGTGTAACACTGTGCCAAGATGTGCTGGCCGTGCACCAAGGCATGTTTAGCCACAGGGTGATCCTCATTACCAACAAACACTGTCTGCCTGTGACCGTTCATGCGAATGGACAGTTTGTTGCTGGTCATTCCCACATAGAACGCTTCACAGTGCAGGCATGTCAGTTGGTAAATCACGTGGGTGCTATCGCAAGTGGCTCTGCCCTTGATCGTGTACACCCTCCGGGTTACGGGACTGGAGTAAGTGGTGGTGGAAGGGTGCATAGGGCAGGTTTTACAACGGGGGCGGTTACAAGGGTAGGAGCCAGAGGGCAGGGAAGGTGGTTTGGGGATTTCATATGGATGGACTAGGAGGTTACGGAGGTTAGGTGGGCGGCGGAATGACACTCTTGGTGGAGTGGGAAGGATGTCATGAAGGATGGATCTCATTTCGGGGCAGGATTTAAGGAAGTCGTATCCTTGCTGGAGAGCCACATTCAGAGTCCGCTCCAGTCCCGGAAAGTATCCGGTGACAAGAGGGGCACTTCTGGGGTTCTTCTGTGGAAGGTTCTGAATTTGGGGGGATGAGGAAGTGGCTCTGGAAATTTGTTTCTGTACCAGATCAGGAGGATAGCCGCGGGATGTGAAAGCTGATATTAGGTTGTTGGTGTACTGGTTCAGAGATTCGGGACTGGAGCAGACTCGTTTGCCACGAAGACCTAAGCTGTAGGGAAGGGAACGTTTGATGTGGAATGGATGGCAGCTGTCATAGTGTAGGTACTGTTGTTTGTTGGTTGGTTTGATGTGGACGGATGTGTGAAGTTGGCCGTTGGACAGATGGAGGTCGACATCAAGGAAAGTGGCATGGGATTTGGAATAGGACCAGGTGAATTTGATGGGACCAAAGGAGTTGAGGTTGAAGAGGAAATTCTGGAGTTGTTCTTCACTGTGAGTCCAAATCATAAAGATGTCGTCAATGAATCTATACCAAACTTTGGGTTGACAGGCTTGGGTGTCCAGGAAGGCTTCCTCTAAGCGTCCCATAAATAAGTTGGCGTACGAGGGGGCCATCCTGGTTCCCATGGCTGTTCCCTTTAGTTGTTGGTATGTTTGGCCCTCAAAAGTGAAGAAGTTGTGGGTTAGGATGAAGCTGGCTAGGGTGTTAAGGAAAGAGGTTTTAGGTAGGGAATTGGGTGGTCGGCGTGAAAGGAAATACTCCATCGCAGCAAGGCCCTGGGCATGTGGGATGTTTGTGTACAAGGAAGTGGCATCAATGGTTACAAGGATGGTATCTGGAGGTAACTGGCTAGGCAAGGATTTCAGGCGATCGAGGAAGTGGTTGGTATCTTTGATGAAGGATGGGAGACTGCACATGATGGGTTGAAGGTGTTGGTCTATGTAGGCAGAGATTCGTTCAGTAGGGGCTTGGTAACCGGCCACAATGGGGCGGCCGGGATGATTGGGTTTGTGGATCTTGGGGAGTAGGTAGAAGGTGGGGGTGCGGGGTGTCGGTGGGGTCATGAGGTTAATGGAGTTAGGTGTAAGGTTTTGTAGGGGGCCTAAGGTTTTGAGGATTCCTTGAAGCTCTGCCTGGACATCAGGGATAGGATTGTGTTGACAAACTTTGTAGGTAGTATTGTCTGAAAGCTGACGCAGTCCCTCAGCCACATACTCCCGCCGATCAAGTACCACAGTTGTGGATCCCTTGTCGGCTGGGAGAATGACGATGGAACGGTCAGCTTTCAGATCACGGATGGCTCGGGATTCAGCTGTAGTAATGTTGGGAGTAGGATTAAGGTTTTTTAGGAAAGACTGAGAGGCAAGGTTGGAAGTAAGGAATTCCTGGAAGGTTTGAAGAGGGTGATTTTGAGGAAGAGCGGGTGGGTCTAGCTGTGATGGAGGACGGAACTGTTCCAGGCAAGGTTCTATTTGAGTCATGTCTTGTGGAGTTGGATCATTAGGAGTAGGGTTAGTTTTCTTCGTGGCAAAGTGATATCTCCAGCAGAGGCTACGAGTATAGGATAGTAAATCTTTGACAAGGGCTGTTTGGTTGAATTTGGGAGTAGGGCTAAAGGTGAGGCCTTTGGATAGGACAGAGGTTTCAGTTTGGGAGAGCGGTTTAGAGGAGAGGTTAACTACTGAATTGGGATGTCGTGGTTCCGGATTGTGTGCAGTAGGATTTAAAGGTTTGGGGGGGAGTGGAGCTGGAAGTGGGAGATTGAGTAGATGGGAGAGACTGGGTTTCTGTGCAATAAGAGGAGCTTGAGGTTTACTGGAGTGGTTGTTGAGGGAGTGTGTGTTGAGGGAGAGTGTATTGCCTTTCCGGAGGTGGGTGACAAGGAGTTGGGATAGTTTTTTGAGGTGGAGGGTGGCATGTTGTTCTAATTTCCGGTTGGCCTGTAGGAGGATGTTCTGAACTGCGGGTGTGGATGCGGAAGAGGAAAGGTTGAGGATTTTGATTAGGGATAGGAGTTGACAGGTGTGTTCATTGGCGGAGTTGATGTATAGGTTAAGGATTAGGCGGGTGAGGGCTGTGGATTGTTCTGTTTGGAATTGGTGTAGGGCTTGATGAAAGGATGGGTTACAGCCGGAGATGGGAACTTTTATTGTGAGGCCCTTGGGGGTTATGCCAAATGTTAGACATGCCTGAATAAACAAAATGTGGGACCGTAATCTGGCGAGGATGAAAGCATGCTTGCGGAGGGAATGTATGTAAAACTTGATGGGGTCCAGGTAGGGTAACATAATGTATGGAATGGAAAAGTGAGAACTATGCGTTGAATAAATGACTTCAAAGTATTTAGAAAGGAAAGAAAAAATTTTTTGAAGGTGGATAGATAGCGAAAGGATTCAGCAAAGAAAATAGAAATCTATAAAGTTGTTCAAGAGAGTTGTTGAAGTTGAACCTGGTGGAAACTGAGGTCAACTACAGTTGGTTAACAACGTAATGCACAATAGTTTGGTGGTTGTATTGGCGTCCAAAACAAGTTACAGGGAGGAGAAAATCAAAGGAAAGCGTATTATAATGACTGATTAGTAGTGGCAGATTACGACTATGAGGTAGACAATAATCTGAGGAAGGAATAATAGGGTTAAAAACGTATGAAAGTTACTGAAAAATGAACGGGAATGTCGGAAGAATGAACGGAAATGTGGAAAAATGGGGTTCGGCAATAATAATAATAAGCTGGCGAAGGAATAATAGGGTTAAAACGTTATTGAAAAATGAACGGGAATGTCGGAAAAATGAACGGAAATGTGAAAAAACGGGAATCGGAAATAATAATAATAATCTGACGAAGGAATAATGGGATTAAAACGGATAGAAAGTTATTGAAAAAATGAACGGGAATGTCGGAAGAATGAACGGAAATGTGGAAAAACGGAAATCGGAAGTAATAGTAATTATAAGCTGACGAAAGAATAATTGGGTTAAAACGTATAGAAAGTTTAGAAAAATGATCGCGAATGTCGGAAGAATGAATGGAAATGTGGAAAAACGAGAATCGGAAATAATCGCGAAGTTTCTAGAAAAAGCCGAAAATGGTTATTATAGGTTATTGTAAAATGGAGTTGTGAAATAGTATTACCACAGTAAATGTGGATAACGGGTAGATATTATACAGGAGATGCAGTGATGAAAGCGGTAAATAACAAAAAATAAAAAATAATAAATAAAATAATAATGATGAATAGCGTACACGAAAAGTCGTTAGTCGTATTATTAGTGAAGGTTCAGAAGTCAATACTGATTGTTGTATGTGGCTAATTTGGCCAGGAGAAAAATGAACTTTAATGAGAGCGAATGAGAGCGAAATGAACTAAAATGAGAGCGAATATAGGGTGAGAATATAATGTAAAATTAAAAACAGAAGGAGAAAGTAAGAGGACAGAAAAGATTTCGAAAGGCAACAGAGCAATAATGAACGTAAGTAATTGTTAGGTTCAAAAGGATGAAACTAATATTATAGAAGGAGACCTTCCAGGTAGGAAAATGGTATAAAATAAAGATTTTTGACTTACCTAAAGTACAGGCTGGTCGATAGGAACACTAAACACACACAAAAACACACAACTATTCGAGCTTTCGCCACCAGTGGTGGCTTCTTCGGGAAAAAGAGGGAGGAAGGAGAGGAGAAAGGGAAGGATACGGGTTTTAAGGAAGTGGAAAAGGAGCCATTCCAATCCCAGGAGTGGAAGGACTTACCTTAGGGGACAAAAAGGAAGGTAAACAAATACACACACACTCACACATATCCACATCCAAACACACTTAGGCAGACATTTGTAGAAACCAAAGAAGTTGGACAGAGATGCCACTTCAGGCAGAGGCTCTGTCCACAGAACCGAGGCAAAGATGTTAAAGATGGCGGGCGGGAATTAGAATTTAGCGGAGGTTGAGACCAGGCGGGCAACGGGAAGAGAGAATGTGTTGAAGGGCAAGTTCCCATCTCCGGAGTTCTGAAAGATTGGTGTTGGTGGGAAGTATCCAGATAACCCGGACGGTGTAACACTGTGCCAAGATGTGCTGGCCGTGCACCAAGGCATGTTTAGCCACAGGGTGATCCTCATTACCAACAAACACTGTCTGCCTGTGACCGTTCATGCGAATGGACAGTTTGTTGCTGGTCATTCCCACATAGAACGCTTCACAGTGCAGGCATGTCAGTTGGTAAATCACGTGGGTGCTATCGCAAGTGGCTCTGCCCTTGATCGTGTACACCCTCCGGGTTACGGGACTGGAGTAAGTGGTGGTGGAAGGGTGCATAGGGCAGGTTTTACAACGGGGGCGGTTACAAGGGTAGGAGCCAGAGGGCAGGGAAGGTGGTTTGGGGATTTCATATGGATGGACTAGGAGGTTACGGAGGTTAGGTGGGCGGCGGAATGACACTCTTGGTGGAGTGGGAAGGATGTCATGAAGGATGGATCTCATTTCGGGGCAGGATTTAAGGAAGTCGTATCCTTGCTGGAGAGCCACATTCAGAGTCCGCTCCAGTCCCGGAAAGTATCCGGTGACAAGAGGGGCACTTCTGGGGTTCTTCTGTGGAAGGTTCTGAATTTGGGGGGATGAGGAAGTGGCTCTGGAAATTTGTTTCTGTACCAGATCAGGAGGATAGCCGCGGGATGTGAAAGCTGATATTAGGTTGTTGGTGTACTGGTTCAGAGATTCGGGACTGGAGCAGACTCGTTTGCCACGAAGACCTAAGCTGTAGGGAAGGGAACGTTTGATGTGGAATGGATGGCAGCTGTCATAGTGTAGGTACTGTTGTTTGTTGGTTGGTTTGATGTGGACGGATGTGTGAAGTTGGCCGTTGGACAGATGGAGGTCGACATCAAGGAAAGTGGCATGGGATTTGGAATAGGACCAGGTGAATTTGATGGGACCAAAGGAGTTGAGGTTGAAGAGGAAATTCTGGAGTTGTTCTTCACTGTGAGTCCAAATCATAAAGATGTCGTCAATGAATCTATACCAAACTTTGGGTTGACAGGCTTGGGTGTCCAGGAAGGCTTCCTCTAAGCGTCCCATAAATAAGTTGGCGTACGAGGGGGCCATCCTGGTTCCCATGGCTGTTCCCTTTAGTTGTTGGTATGTTTGGCCCTCAAAAGTGAAGAAGTTGTGGGTTAGGATGAAGCTGGCTAGGGTGTTAAGGAAAGAGGTTTTAGGTAGGGAATTGGGTGGTCGGCGTGAAAGGAAATACTCCATCGCAGCAAGGCCCTGGGCATGTGGGATGTTTGTGTACAAGGAAGTGGCATCAATGGTTACAAGGATGGTATCTGGAGGTAACTGGCTAGGCAAGGATTTCAGGCGATCGAGGAAGTGGTTGGTATCTTTGATGAAGGATGGGAGACTGCACATGATGGGTTGAAGGTGTTGGTCTATGTAGGCAGAGATTCGTTCAGTAGGGGCTTGGTAACCGGCCACAATGGGGCGGCCGGGATGATTGGGTTTGTGGATCTTGGGGAGTAGGTAGAAGGTGGGGGTGCGGGGTGTCGGTGGGGTCATGAGGTTAATGGAGTTAGGTGTAAGGTTTTGTAGGGGGCCTAAGGTTTTGAGGATTCCTTGAAGCTCTGCCTGGACATCAGGGATAGGATTGTGTTGACAAACTTTGTAGGTAGTATTGTCTGAAAGCTGACGCAGTCCCTCAGCCACATACTCCCGCCGATCAAGTACCACAGTTGTGGATCCCTTGTCGGCTGGGAGAATGACGATGGAACGGTCAGCTTTCAGATCACGGATGGCTCGGGATTCAGCTGTAGTAATGTTGGGAGTAGGATTAAGGTTTTTTAGGAAAGACTGAGAGGCAAGGTTGGAAGTAAGGAATTCCTGGAAGGTTTGAAGAGGGTGATTTTGAGGAAGAGCGGGTGGGTCTAGCTGTGATGGAGGACGGAACTGTTCCAGGCAAGGTTCTATTTGAGTCATGTCTTGTGGAGTTGGATCATTAGGAGTAGGGTTAGTTTTCTTCGTGGCAAAGTGATATCTCCAGCAGAGGCTACGAGTATAGGATAGTAAATCTTTGACAAGGGCTGTTTGGTTGAATTTGGGAGTAGGGCTAAAGGTGAGGCCTTTGGATAGGACAGAGGTTTCAGTTTGGGAGAGCGGTTTAGAGGAGAGGTTAACTACTGAATTGGGATGTCGTGGTTCCGGATTGTGTGCAGTAGGATTTAAAGGTTTGGGGGGGAGTGGAGCTGGAAGTGGGAGATTGAGTAGATGGGAGAGACTGGGTTTCTGTGCAATAAGAGGAGCTTGAGGTTTACTGGAGTGGTTGTTGAGGGAGTGTGTGTTGAGGGAGAGTGTATTGCCTTTCCGGAGGTGGGTGACAAGGAGTTGGGATAGTTTTTTGAGGTGGAGGGTGGCATGTTGTTCTAATTTCCGGTTGGCCTGTAGGAGGATGTTCTGAACTGCGGGTGTGGATGCGGAAGAGGAAAGGTTGAGGATTTTGATTAGGGATAGGAGTTGACAGGTGTGTTCATTGGCGGAGTTGATGTATAGGTTAAGGATTAGGCGGGTGAGGGCTGTGGATTGTTCTGTTTGGAATTGGTGTAGGGCTTGATGAAAGGATGGGTTACAGCCGGAGATGGGAACTTTTATTGTGAGGCCCTTGGGGGTTATGCCAAATGTTAGACATGCCTGAATAAACAAAATGTGGGACCGTAATCTGGCGAGGATGAAAGCATGCTTGCGGAGGGAATGTATGTAAAACTTGATGGGGTCCAGGTAGGGTAACATAATGTATGGAATGGAAAAGTGAGAACTATGCGTTGAATAAATGACTTCAAAGTATTTAGAAAGGAAAGAAAAAATTTTTTGAAGGTGGATAGATAGCGAAAGGATTCAGCAAAGAAAATAGAAATCTATAAAGTTGTTCAAGAGAGTTGTTGAAGTTGAACCTGGTGGAAACTGAGGTCAACTACAGTTGGTTAACAACGTAATGCACAATAGTTTGGTGGTTGTATTGGCGTCCAAAACAAGTTACAGGGAGGAGAAAATCAAAGGAAAGCGTATTATAATGACTGATTAGTAGTGGCAGATTACGACTATGAGGTAGACAATAATCTGAGGAAGGAATAATAGGGTTAAAAACGTATGAAAGTTACTGAAAAATGAACGGGAATGTCGGAAGAATGAACGGAAATGTGGAAAAATGGGGTTCGGCAATAATAATAATAAGCTGGCGAAGGAATAATAGGGTTAAAACGTTATTGAAAAATGAACGGGAATGTCGGAAAAATGAACGGAAATGTGAAAAAACGGGAATCGGAAATAATAATAATAATCTGACGAAGGAATAATGGGATTAAAACGGATAGAAAGTTATTGAAAAAATGAACGGGAATGTCGGAAGAATGAACGGAAATGTGGAAAAACGGAAATCGGAAGTAATAGTAATTATAAGCTGACGAAAGAATAATTGGGTTAAAACGTATAGAAAGTTTAGAAAAATGATCGCGAATGTCGGAAGAATGAATGGAAATGTGGAAAAACGAGAATCGGAAATAATCGCGAAGTTTCTAGAAAAAGCCGAAAATGGTTATTATAGGTTATTGTAAAATGGAGTTGTGAAATAGTATTACCACAGTAAATGTGGATAACGGGTAGATATTATACAGGAGATGCAGTGATGAAAGCGGTAAATAACAAAAAATAAAAAATAATAAATAAAATAATAATGATGAATAGCGTACACGAAAAGTCGTTAGTCGTATTATTAGTGAAGGTTCAGAAGTCAATACTGATTGTTGTATGTGGCTAATTTGGCCAGGAGAAAAATGAACTTTAATGAGAGCGAATGAGAGCGAAATGAACTAAAATGAGAGCGAATATAGGGTGAGAATATAATGTAAAATTAAAAACAGAAGGAGAAAGTAAGAGGACAGAAAAGATTTCGAAAGGCAACAGAGCAATAATGAACGTAAGTAATTGTTAGGTTCAAAAGGATGAAACTAATATTATAGAAGGAGACCTTCCAGGTAGGAAAATGGTATAAAATAAAGATTTTTGACTTACCTAAAGTACAGGCTGGTCGATAGGAACACTAAACACACACAAAAACACACAACTATTCGAGCTTTCGCCACCAGTGGTGGCTTCTTCGGGAAAAAGAGGGAGGAAGGAGAGGAGAAAGGGAAGGATACGGGTTTTAAGGAAGTGGAAAAGGAGCCATTCCAATCCCAGGAGTGGAAGGACTTACCTTAGGGGACAAAAAGGAAGGTAAACAAATACACACACACTCACACATATCCACATCCAAACACACTTAGGCAGACATTTGTAGAAACCAAAGAAGTTGGACAGAGATGCCACTTCAGGCAGAGGCTCTGTCCACAGAACCGAGGCAAAGATGTTAAAGATGGCGGGCGGGAATTAGAATTTAGCGGAGGTTGAGACCAGGCGGGCAACGGGAAGAGAGAATGTGTTGAAGGGCAAGTTCCCATCTCCGGAGTTCTGAAAGATTGGTGTTGGTGGGAAGTATCCAGATAACCCGGACGGTGTAACACTGTGCCAAGATGTGCTGGCCGTGCACCAAGGCATGTTTAGCCACAGGGTGATCCTCATTACCAACAAACACTGTCTGCCTGTGACCGTTCATGCGAATGGACAGTTTGTTGCTGGTCATTCCCACATAGAACGCTTCACAGTGCAGGCATGTCAGTTGGTAAATCACGTGGGTGCTATCGCAAGTGGCTCTGCCCTTGATCGTGTACACCCTCCGGGTTACGGGACTGGAGTAAGTGGTGGTGGAAGGGTGCATAGGGCAGGTTTTACAACGGGGGCGGTTACAAGGGTAGGAGCCAGAGGGCAGGGAAGGTGGTTTGGGGATTTCATATGGATGGACTAGGAGGTTACGGAGGTTAGGTGGGCGGCGGAATGACACTCTTGGTGGAGTGGGAAGGATGTCATGAAGGATGGATCTCATTTCGGGGCAGGATTTAAGGAAGTCGTATCCTTGCTGGAGAGCCACATTCAGAGTCCGCTCCAGTCCCGGAAAGTATCCGGTGACAAGAGGGGCACTTCTGGGGTTCTTCTGTGGAAGGTTCTGAATTTGGGGGGATGAGGAAGTGGCTCTGGAAATTTGTTTCTGTACCAGATCAGGAGGATAGCCGCGGGATGTGAAAGCTGATATTAGGTTGTTGGTGTACTGGTTCAGAGATTCGGGACTGGAGCAGACTCGTTTGCCACGAAGACCTAAGCTGTAGGGAAGGGAACGTTTGATGTGGAATGGATGGCAGCTGTCATAGTGTAGGTACTGTTGTTTGTTGGTTGGTTTGATGTGGACGGATGTGTGAAGTTGGCCGTTGGACAGATGGAGGTCGACATCAAGGAAAGTGGCATGGGATTTGGAATAGGACCAGGTGAATTTGATGGGACCAAAGGAGTTGAGGTTGAAGAGGAAATTCTGGAGTTGTTCTTCACTGTGAGTCCAAATCATAAAGATGTCGTCAATGAATCTATACCAAACTTTGGGTTGACAGGCTTGGGTGTCCAGGAAGGCTTCCTCTAAGCGTCCCATAAATAAGTTGGCGTACGAGGGGGCCATCCTGGTTCCCATGGCTGTTCCCTTTAGTTGTTGGTATGTTTGGCCCTCAAAAGTGAAGAAGTTGTGGGTTAGGATGAAGCTGGCTAGGGTGTTAAGGAAAGAGGTTTTAGGTAGGGAATTGGGTGGTCGGCGTGAAAGGAAATACTCCATCGCAGCAAGGCCCTGGGCTGTAACCCATCCTTTCATCAAGCCCTACACCAATTCCAAACAGAACAATCCACAGCCCTCACCCGCCTAATCCTTAACCTATACATCAACTCCGCCAATGAACACACCTGTCAACTCCTATCCCTAATCAAAATCCTCAACCTTTCCTCTTCCGCATCCACACCCGCAGTTCAGAACATCCTCCTACAGGCCAACCGGAAATTAGAACAACATGCCACCCTCCACCTCAAAAAACTATCCCAACTCCTTGTCACCCACCTCCGGAAAGGCAATACACTCTCCCTCAACACACACTCCCTCAACAACCACTCCAGTAAACCTCAAGCTCCTCTTATTGCACAGAAACCCAGTCTCTCCCATCTACTCAATCTCCCACTTCCAGCTCCACTCCCCCCCAAACCTTTAAATCCTACTGCACACAATCCGGAACCACGACATCCCAATTCAGTAGTTAACCTCTCCTCTAAACCGCTCTCCCAAACTGAAACCTCTGTCCTATCCAAAGGCCTCACCTTTAGCCCTACTCCCAAATTCAACCAAACAGCCCTTGTCAAAGATTTACTATCCTATACTCGTAGCCTCTGCTGGAGATATCACTTTGCCACGAAGAAAACTAACCCTACTCCTAATGATCCAACTCCACAAGACATGACTCAAATAGAACCTTGCCTGGAACAGTTCCGTCCTCCATCACAGCTAGACCCACCCGCTCTTCCTCAAAATCACCCTCTTCAAACCTTCCAGGAATTCCTTACTTCCAACCTTGCCTCTCAGTCTTTCCTAAAAAACCTTAATCCTACTCCCAACATTACTACAGCTGAATCCCGAGCCATCCGTGATCTGAAAGCTGACCGTTCCATCGTCATTCTCCCAGCCGACAAGGGATCCACAACTGTGGTACTTGATCGGCGGGAGTATGTGGCTGAGGGACTGCGTCAGCTTTCAGACAATACTACCTACAAAGTTTGTCAACACAATCCTATCCCTGATGTCCAGGCAGAGCTTCAAGGAATCCTCAAAACCTTAGGCCCCCTACAAAACCTTACACCTAACTCCATTAACCTCATGACCCCACCGACACCCCGCACCCCCACCTTCTACCTACTCCCCAAGATCCACAAACCCAATCATCCCGGCCGCCCCATTGTGGCCGGTTACCAAGCCCCTACTGAACGAATCTCTGCCTACATAGACCAACACCTTCAACCCATCATGTGCAGTCTCCCATCCTTCATCAAAGATACCAACCACTTCCTCGATCGCCTGAAATCCTTGCCTAGCCAGTTACCTCCAGATACCATCCTTGTAACCATTGATGCCACTTCCTTGTACACAAACATCCCACATGCCCAGGGCCTTGCTGCGATGGAGTATTTCCTTTCACGCCGACCACCCAATTCCCTACCTAAAACCTCTTTCCTTAACACCCTAGCCAGCTTCATCCTAACCCACAACTTCTTCACTTTTGAGGGCCAAACATACCAACAACTAAAGGGAACAGCCATGGGAACCAGGATGGCCCCCTCGTACGCCAACTTATTTATGGGACGCTTAGAGGAAGCCTTCCTGGACACCCAAGCCTGTCAACCCAAAGTTTGGTATAGATTCATTGACGACATCTTTATGATTTGGACTCACAGTGAAGAACAACTCCAGAATTTCCTCTTCAACCTCAACTCCTTTGGTCCCATCAAATTCACCTGGTCCTATTCCAAATCCCATGCCACTTTCCTTGATGTCGACCTCCATCTGTCCAACGGCCAACTTCACACATCCGTCCACATCAAACCAACCAACAAACAACAGTACCTACACTATGACAGCTGCCATCCATTCCACATCAAACGTTCCCTTCCCTACAGCTTAGGTCTTCGTGGCAAACGAGTCTGCTCCAGTCCCGAATCTCTGAACCAGTACACCAACAACCTAATATCAGCTTTCACATCCCGCGGCTATCCTCCTGATCTGGTACAGAAACAAATTTCCAGAGCCACTTCCTCATCCCCCCAAATTCAGAACCTTCCACAGAAGAACCCCAGAAGTGCCCCTCTTGTCACCGGATACTTTCCGGGACTGGAGCGGACTCTGAATGTGGCTCTCCAGCAAGGATACGACTTCCTTAAATCCTGCCCCGAAATGAGATCCATCCTTCATGACATCCTTCCCACTCCACCAAGAGTGTCATTCCGCCGCCCACCTAACCTCCGTAACCTCCTAGTCCATCCATATGAAATCCCCAAACCACCTTCCCTGCCCTCTGGCTCCTACCCTTGTAACCGCCCCCGTTGTAAAACCTGCCCTATGCACCCTTCCACCACCACTTACTCCAGTCCCGTAACCCGGAGGGTGTACACGATCAAGGGCAGAGCCACTTGCGATAGCACCCACGTGATTTACCAACTGACATGCCTGCACTGTGAAGCGTTCTATGTGGGAATGACCAGCAACAAACTGTCCATTCGCATGAACGGTCACAGGCAGACAGTGTTTGTTGGTAATGAGGATCACCCTGTTGCTAAACATGCCTTGGTGCACGGCCAGCACATCTTGGCACAGTGTTACACCGTCCGGGTTATCTGGATACTTCCCACCAACACCAATCTTTCAGAACTCCGGAGATGGGAACTTGCCCTTCAACACATTCTCTCTTCCCGTTGCCCGCCTGGTCTCAACCTCCGCTAAATTCTAATTCCCGCCCGCCATCTTTAACATCTTTGCCTCGGTTCTGTGGACAGAGCCTCTGCCTGAAGTGGCATCTCTGTCCAACTTCTTTGGTTTCTACAAATGTCTGCCTAAGTGTGTTTGGATGTGGATATGTGTGAGTGTGTGTGTATTTGTTTACCTTCCTTTTTGTCCCCTAAGGTAAGTCCTTCCACTCCTGGGATTGGAATGGCTCCTTTTCCACTTCCTTAAAACCCGTATCCTTCCCTTTCTCCTCTCCTTCCTCCCTCTTTTTCCCGAAGAAGCCACCACTGGTGGCGAAAGCTCGAATAGTTGTGTGTTTTTGTGTGTGTTTAGTGTTCCTATCGACCAGCCTGTACTTTAGGTAAGTCAAAAATCTTTATTTTATACTATATATATATATATATATATATATATATATATATATATATGTGTGTGTGTGTGTGTGTGTGTGTGTGTGTGTGTGTGTGTGTGTGTGTGTGTGTGTGTGTGATTTTATTCATTTCTATCGACGAGCCGGTCCTTTTGGTAAGTCATCTTCTCTTCTATTTTTTATTTTTGTTTATCCCTCCACGAAAGTTTCCCTCTATAATTTTCGTTTCATCAATTTGAATCTATTATGCAATATATCTACACAGCGACCCCTGGCAGACTGCAGTCTGTTGTGGAATAAGTTTATCAGTGTCAACTTTTAGTGGAAAATGGTGGACAGCATATATAACATGACTTATGCAAGTCCCACTTAAAAGGGTTTACATTGTGCGGCTTTTCTGCAGTTTATCCCCCCAAGGACAATTAAAAACCATTTTTCCCCATCCAGGTGGTATCTAGCTGTGGTTCATGGCCTTTGCAGTAACAGTACCACAAGTTATGCATTATGTGGAAATTAAGTGCCACTTATAGGGAATCTGTTGATAAAGTTTTATTATTATTGTGTTTCTTTTCATCAATTATGTTCAGTTCAAATCTGCAGTCATTCTGCCCCATAGTTATTTATGTCCAGCATTTCAAAAGTCTGATTTATTATGGACACCCTGTGGATTCTGATCCGTTTTTAGGGAAAAAATTTGCTGAGAATTGTATATACTTTTTGATTGTCAATACAAGATAAAAACTAAAAAACAATTTTAAAATCTACTGAAGCCTGCAAAATAAACAGCCGCTCACCTTTGTGACGATACTGCTGGCCCTCTCATCTCAATGTTACCGTACGATACCATCTGCGTGGGATCCGGAATCGTATAATTCAATAGTGATAAAAGTTGCATGTGAAGTTAGTTAAAAACGACATAGCCAGTCTAGGAATCAGTGTAGGACAGTGTCTCGGTGATACTGTTATTAAAACAAGTGATAATGAAATCTAAGATTTCTACAAGACGTTTCCACACAGTTCTATAGTTTTTTAATTTTATGTTATTTTAATAAATAGACGAATGGTAAAAACTTTTGTATCTACAGAAAGACATGAAAATAAATAGCATTGTATATATGTTAGGCTCAAACAAGTTGTGTAGACCAGCTAATTGTATTAATTTAATAGTCAAGATTTGAATATTGTTATTCTTTGTATATACTGACTGACATAAGATTTAGAGCATATTTTGAGAATTGCCAAGATAATTGATAGTTCAATATATGTTAGGAAGATGTATGATGTACTCATTAACTAATTAATTGCCATTTAACATTTTGGTTTGTTATCAAACAAAGAGTAATATGATTAAAACTTAAAAAGATAGGTGCGATCCAAAAATATTGTATGTAGAGTTTTCATTTCATATTGAGATTATTTTTGTGTACATGGAATGTTTTTCTGTTATGTTTGTTAATTGTAAATCAGTATATTCAATTGTTATGAACAATGCGTAATGTAATGTCATTATTGTCAAGGTTATATATTTGCCTAACCGTCTTGCATGGGGGAGTTCGAGTTTCGGCAGTTCTGAAGTGCTCTGGAATCTATGTCAGTCTGTGTTTTAAATGGAATTATTACCAGCTAAGTTCTTATGCGGGTGCGCCTCGGTTGCACAGTGGTAGAGTGCCAGACTACAAATCCAAAGGTCGCGGGTTCGATCCATGCCAGGTCCTGGGATTTTTATCTGTCACTTTCCACTTCTTTCACCTCTGGCAGTATCACTAATGTGAAAAATACCGAGTAGCACCGTGGTTTGGAACCAACGTTGAACTGTAGGTCCACCTATAACTGGCTGGGTAAGTCAGTTCGAAGGTCCGAGGAAGGCAATGGCATACCACCTCCAAAACAGGACCATGCCTAGTAAAGCACTGTGGTGTTCAAACCAATCTTCGCATTGTTGACTGCTTTACCTTTTTTAAGTTCTTATGCATTGTATATGTTTTGGAATTTGTAATGTTTTGGTGGGAAAGTAGTTTGATTAAAATTAAAGAAGAAGTAGTGAAAAATTGTACCTACAAGTATTTATTTCTACCACGACGCCTCAGGAGAACAATGTTACAGCGAGCAGAACCCCCATACATCGCAATGTCGAAAAGTTGAGTATAGTTTGGCAGAATGAAATGTAATTACTTAAATAGCATATAAATGTTATACCTTGAACATGGGGTCGTCGGGCAGGTGCTTGAGCGCGAACTCGCGCTGGCAGGTGTAGCGCGGGTCCGTCTTGCGCAGCACCGCGTGGCCGTAGCCGGGCACCACCTGGCCGGACTTGAGCGTCTGCCAGATGAACTCCTTCAGCTTGTCGTCCGACGGGTTGTCGCCCAGCGCCGCCTGCACCTTCTTCAGGAATATCAGCACCTGCGCGTGGGAAACAGAGACGTGCAGTGGAAGAGCCCCAACTGGTGCAGAGCGAGTTCAATCCCGAGCACGGGACTGTAAACGTTTCACTCTAGAACAACTACACAGCAGGTTTTAGACATGAATTTATTTTCAATACCTATTATACTTTCACACTAGAGGTGATATGCAATTATTTACAAGGACACCACACGGGTATCCTATTTTAGAATTTATATTTATGGTACGTGGCTTGAGAACTTTAGTAACCATCAGTTAAAACCATTCAAAGCAACTCTTGAAAAAATTTGAGAACATCGACTTTTATGTTTTGCAAAGTGCACCTAAGTACCAATAATAAAAAGGGTTTAAGCATCTGTTGGTGTAGCTTAGGTGGTAGCGTTCTGGCCTCAACCACGGCATCTGTGGTTCGACTTCCAATTCAAGTTATATCAAATATGTTGGGATCTAATTCCACGTGTTGTGTAATTTTGTTTATGTCGATGTAGAGGTGCTGAAAACCTTGTCACGTAAATTGATGGTCGAGTAGGTTAATTATTAGTAGGTATGGAGATGACTTACCAAAAACAGTGTCTTAGCTCTCCACAAACTGAACAATCAAAGACTATCGTCATCAACAAATAGTTATGCCAATACTGTAAACCTTCTATAAAATATAGAAAATTATGAACAAACAAAAATACATGCACTTCTTGTAAAAAATACCATTAGATATTAAAATTGTGGAAGTATTTGAACACAATGAAAAAAATTAAAAATCTTTCAAAACAGGATTTGAAACACAAACTGCAGGGTTGGAAGGCTAGAACACTACCAATGCTGCCACCGTTATAATTATTGGTGGTGGTTGTTTTTGTTTAGAGGGGACTAGACTGTGTGGTCATCAGTCCCCTGTTGCGAGCAAAGTCGATATAGCGTAATGCATCTTGCTAAACCAAGCATGTCTCACAGAGAAGACAAACACTTACGTGTAGTTCGCAAAACTTCAAAGTTAATTTTTACCGAGAATTTTTTAGAGTTGTGTCTAATGGCTTTGGTTGATCGTTATTCAAGTTCTCAACTTTATGTACTGTAAATACAAAAAAATTCTAAAATCCAACACATGTGTGGTCTCCCTGTCAGTCCAATATACCCGCCCAGAGGAAGTCTTGAGCAGGACATGTCAGCCACCGCTTAGCAGCAGTCTCGAGGCAAGTGTACTCTGGTTGTAATAAACTCTGATATAGCCAAAGTTTTGCATTTCAAAGATGCATCTCTAGATTTTTTTAAATTGTGTCAGTGCCTTTTAGCCACTCCTCAGTGCTAGAGTCAGTCTATTAAATCAATGAACATTGCAAGCCAACATCCACGATCAAATTATGAATACCTCTGGTAGTAATACAAAAACTTCTGGAGGCAAGAGGAAAGTATGCCATAAGCATATCGTGGTCTCACCTGTATTCTGTTTGATGGAGAAACTGGAGCCTGAAACTCCATGGTGTGCAATTACCGTTTTATTATTCCTATGGCAAAGCAGAGATGTATTACTGTTTTAAATAAAATTTGTGTATTTAATGTATTAAGTAGGATCAGAATGTAAACACACAACATTGTTATGTGGTAATGCAGCTAGGATGTTTAGACTTCATACTTAAAATCTGTGCTAAAGAGACTGCCCGCCTCCAACCACTTGCTGATTTAAGTTACCTGGTAAATAACACTATAATGATTGAAACACTGGAACAAAGTCTTTGTTCAAATATGATTTACAACTGAAGGGATCTTAACTGCCAACCTATTTGTTGTTTCTTCTGGATATTACCTGCTAAGCCAAAACCTCTGCTGCCGAAAACTATTTCTGATACTCTAGATTGGACTACATAACTGCAAGTCTTACCATGTTAATTATTTGCAATGACTTACTCATTTTGAATATTTCTGACCACATAAGAGCCTTAAATAGTTCTGATTAGAATTATTTTCAACCAGTGAGCTTTTCACAATTGGTTTCCCATAATTTGACATCAGATGGAAATCAGAAAATTATCTTGCAGGTGTAAGATTTTTGAGAATCTTTAAGACACCTGTATTAAATTTTAAAAAAATTACAAGAAGTGAACTAATGAAGGCACTTCATCGAGTTGACCAAATAAAAACAGCAGACTTTTGTATAAGACATTTCTAACTGAACTACAAAGGTGTACATCAATCCATTACATACATACAAGAGGCACTTGTACATGAACTTACTTTCTGCCATTGGCCTTTGTAAAAAAAAAAAGGTCACATAGGCACACTTTACAAACACACAACATATCTCCGGCTGCTGCATTCCAAGTAACACTCCACAGTGATGGGAGGAGTAACAGAACGGATTCAAGGTAGTTGTGACCTCATACACGTAATAGTCCTAAGCAGCAGCTTAGGACTGTAGTGTAACAGCCGGTTTGGCACTATACTGCAGCTCCACGTCACCACGAGATGTACAGATTCACCACAGATGTGGGTGAAGTGGAGAAAAGGAAGTGTACTGTGTGCCTTTCCCTCCTGAGCAGAGGTACGTGGGAGCAGGCGGCTGCCGCAGGCCGAACAGTGCTACAAGCCTACTTTGATGTTCCATGCTACAGAAGCTGTACCGAATTATTGTTACACTGTGAAAAATTAACTACTCTTAGTAGGAATTTGAGATGTCTTAACAAGGAGAGGACGTCTAATCGTAATAGCCAAATTCTTACAAATTTATAGTAGGTGTAGGGCTCGAGTGCCCCGAGTGGGAACTCGGGACAGTCAAGGATTTAGGAAATATAAGTTTGATATGGATCTTTCACCGTATGTATCTTAACTGTCCCTGTGACAGCGTGTTTAGGAAGCTGTGTTTGCCTCAGCAGTAAAAGACCGGATTCGTATTGATAAGGTTGCAGGTTCAGCTCCAACCGACGGAAATTTTTTTTCTGATCTGTGGCAATGCATACACCTACATATTGTTCCCGTAAGGATTGGGGCGATGATATTAGAGTAATTACAGCACACACACTCACAGAGGCATTTTAACAATCTTCCCACACTCAATGTGTGAATGGAATGGGGGGGAAACCCTAATAACTGGTACGAGGGGACATATCGTCTGCCATGCACTTCACAGTCGTTTGGAGAGTACTGATGTAGATGTAGACTGACATCACAATTAACAGCACAACAATATACCAGGTGATCAGAAGCCAGTATAAATTTGAAAACTTAATAAATCACATAATAAAGTAGACAGAGGTAAAAATTGACGCACATGCTTGGAATGACACAGGGTTCTATTACGGCGGCAGGGGGAAGGAAAAACAAGTTACAGAAATGTTCAACATATGGCGCTTCATCTGATCAGAAAAAGCTCTAATTAGCTTAACAAATTAAGACAAAGCAAAGATGATCTTTACAGGAAATGCTAATATATTAACCATCATTCTTCAACAATAGCTGTAGTCAAGGAATAATGTTGTGAACAGCACTGTAAAGCATGTTCGGAGTTACGGTGAGGCATTGGCATCAGATGTTTTTCAGCATCCCTAGAGATGCAGTTCAGTCACAATACACTTGCGACTTCAGGTAACCCCAAACCCAATAATCGCACAGACTGATGTCTGGGAACCTGGGAGGACAAGCATGACGAATGTGGTGGTTGAGCACACGATCACCACCAGATGACGCGCACAAGAGATCTTTCACATGTCTAGCAATATGGGGTGGAGTGCCATCCTGCATAAAAATCGTACGTTCCAGCAGGTGTTTATCAGCCAGGCTGGGGATGATGCGATTCTGTAACATTTCGGCGTGCCTCTCACCCGTCACAGTAGTAGTTACAAAATCAGAATCGTGCAGTTCCACGAAGAAAAAAAAGGCCCAATAACGGTAGATGTGGTAAATCCAACCCATACCATGACTTTCTCGTCGTCCAATGGAGTTTCCAAGACAGTTCTAGGATTTTCGGTAGCCCAGATTCTGCAGTTGTGGGTAACAACAGACCCTCCGAGCGTGAAATGAGCTTCGTCGGACCACAACATGTTACTCAACCAATTGTCATCTTCCGCCATCTTTTGAAACGCCCACACCGCAAATGCCCTCTGCTTCACTAAATTGCCAGGTAACAGTTAATGATGCTGATGGATTTTGTAAGGATAGCATCGGAGGATATGCCCAAGTACCAACCAAACAGTGTATGCAATGCCGGTGCAACCTGCGACTGCAGGAGTGCAGACTTCCCCTTGCATAGACGAACCCGCTACAGTCTTCATTTCTTCCTGAACTGTCTCAGCAGTATTACGCCTCATGCTCTGTCAGCCACTACGGGGTCTATCGTCTAAACAACCCATGGCTTTAACTTCGAAATCATTCTCACCACCGCTGCATTTGTCAGCAGATCTTTATCCATTTCAATCTCTTTCCTATGGCAATAGAATAATAACGCTGAACTAGCACATTCCCCATTCTGATAATACAGCTTCACTAAAACCAAATAAGCAAAAATAGGAAGGACATTAGATGAAATTCGGGACTACAAACATTTAAAAAGGGACTGTAGTTAACGGGTACTTGGGGACGACACACACACACACACACACACACACACACTTAGGCAGACATTCTGTAGAAAGCAAAGAAGTTGGACATAGATACCACTTGAGGCAGAGGCTCTGTCCAGAGAACCGAGGCAAAGATGATAAAGATGGTCGGCAGGAATTAGAATTTAGCAGAGGTTAAGACCAGGAGGGCAACGCGAAGAGCTAGAATATGCTGAAGGGCAAGTTCCCATCTCCGGAGTTCTGAAGGATTGGTGTCGGTGGGAAGTATCCAGATAACCCGGACCGTTTAACACTGTGCTAAGATGTGCTGGCCATGCACCAAGACGTGTTTAGCCACAGGGTGATCCTCATTACCAACAAACACTTTCTGCCTGTGACCATTCATGCGAATGGACAGTTTGTTGCTGGTCCTTCCCACATAGAACGCTTCACAGTGCAGGCATGTCAGTTGGTAAATCACGTGGGTGCTGTCGCAAGTGGCTCTGCCCTTGACTGTGTAAATCTTCCGGGTTACTGGACTGGAGTAAGTGGTGGTGGAAGGGTGCATAGGGCAGGTTTCACAACAGCGGTGGTTACAAGCGTGTGCTCATTGGTCGAGTTGTTGTATAAGTTAAGGATTAGGCAGGTGAGGGCAATAGATTGTTCAGTTTGGAATTGAAATAAGGCAGGATGAAAGGATAGGTTACAGCCAGAAAAGGGAACTTTTAGTGTGAGGCCCTTGGGAGTAATGCCAAATGTTAGACAAGCTTGAATAATAAAATGTTGGAAAATGATCTGGGGGGGGGGGGGGGGGGAGAAAGCATAGTTCTAAAGGAAATGAAAATAAAACTTGATGGGGTCGCCGTGAGGATGACATAGGATATGGAAGATGGCTAAGTGTGAAATGCCAGCAATTAAATAAAAATAATAAAATAAATTAAACATATATAGGAAGAGGTAAAGGTGAACTGACAGTAAAAGGAATTTACTTATGAAGAAGAAATAGAAAAAGTTGTTCAGGAGAGCTTCTTTAAGGTAAACCTTGTTGATACTGTGGACACCATAGTTTAGTCAACAACCTTGAGCACCAGGGTTTGGTGGTTGTTTTGCATCCTAAACAATTTTAGGGGTGGAGAAAATCTGGAAAAGTTTGAGAAAACCTTGTGAAAATACGAGGAAAGCGTATTATGACGACTGAGGGGGACAATGGTTTAACGAAGGAATAATAGCATCAAGAACTGTGAAAAGCTGATGAAAAATGATCGGAAATGTGGAAAAATGGGATTAGTAAATAATCGCGAAGTCGGTAGGATATGTCTAAAGTAATTATTTTCTAGGTGATAAGTAGACTAAAGTTGCAAAATGTGGGTCAACTGTGGATTTTATAGGAAATATGCAGTGTTGAGAGTGGTAAATGTAGTATAGTAATCAAAAAATAATAAATATAAAAATATAAGAATGCATTTGTAGCACTTCTAGGTTAAGGTTCGAAAGTAAAAACATTTTGTTTTGTATATTTAGCCAGGAGGAAAATGCATGGAAAACTAAGAAGAGAGGCGAATAAAGAGAGATCACTATTAAAAACAATATTGGAAAGTAAGACCACAAACGAATTTGAAAGGCAACAGAGCAATAATAGACATAGGTAATTGTTGAGTTCAAATTGATGATGATGATGATGATATAGAGAGAAACACTCTTGTTCGGAAAAATATTTTATTAAAAGTAAAAATGTTTTCTAGTATCTCAGCCATCTTTCACACTAGGTGAATATCTTGCTAAGAAACAATAGAGCAGGAAAGTATTCACAGATAATAGTCACATTTAAATGTTAAACTTAAGAGCTTCAGTCTTGGGTGCAAAGACAGAGGGAGATGTTTGAAGGAGAAAAACCTTACCTCCTGGTTGGCGAGACCGTGGAGAGGTCCTGCGAGGCCGTTGAGTCCGGCGGCGAACGAGAGGTAAGGATCGGACAGGGCCGAGCCCACCAAGTGAACCGTGTGCGCACTCACGTTGCCACCCTCGTGGTCACTGCAAACAGACACATTTAGTGATTAACCTGCAGTCATGGCAACAGTTGCAAGTTGTCACAAATGATCAAGTGGGCGGACTAATACCATTTGCAGGCAATCAAAATGCAAAAATGCCATGTTTGCAGACAAATAGGACTTTTGCATTTCTGAATCTGTTAGTGACTACCTTTTCACAAAAAGGAAGTTACTCTCTTTTCACGATTAACGATCAGAAAAGTAAAAAAAAAAAAAAAAAAAAAAAAAAAAAAAAAAAAAAAAAGGTTGTGGGGACAGTAGGGTGGCCAGCAATAAATAATTTTCAAATTCAATGTTTTCTCCAGGTTTTTTAAGGAAAAAGATCATAGATTTTTTGTTTAATTCTTTACAGTTTTTCTGCATATCTTCAACTGCTTAGAAATCAAAAGTGCTAAATATTTGAGTGCATTTGAAGGAAAGCATTTTTATACATACCTTCCTTAATACATAATTATCAGTATTATCATATATATCCAATAAAAATTCAAACCAGAAATTAATATATTAACACTTGAGAAAAGTTTAGTTTGTTTAAAAAGCATTGTTTTGAAAGTTCAACAAGTACAGGAATGCACCTGAGCAACTTAGAAAATATATTCATGTTTTTTGGCAGATTTGTTCAAATTAACAGCATGCATCATCTTAGACTGTCTTCACTTGCCACATTCCTTTCTGACAAATGAAAAACTTGACTGTAATAGATGTATTTGCTATGTTATTGGTATGCTGCAATATGCTATTCAAATTAATGAACTACCAGCTTAACTGAAATATAAATCATGTTCATAGTTTTTATACAATATAATGTAATAGACAGGGCAAGGCCTGTTTATTATGTAGTAAAGGTTATCTGAATTTCAAAGTGTAGCACTGGTAACTTCATAGGAAACATTTGACAATTTTATTTGTCATGATAGATGTTTTCGTGAAGGCTGCATCTGTCTCATTCATTATATAAATAGTTTAACACTGCACCAGTTGCAAATTTTTTCAGGCTTTGTATCTTATGTTTAAGTTCATCAGTGTTACTAGTGTGGAAAGTGTTTCTACCAGTATTACAAATGGACTAGTTATATTCGCGCAACATTAAGATTTACACCTTTAACTTTTGTATTCCACACACAAACATTGTAAATTCATATTATTGTGTGTGTGTGTGTGTGTGTGTGTGTGTGTGTGTGTGTGTGTGTGTGTGTGTGTGTGTGTGTGTGTGTGCGCCTGGTCATAATGGTTGTAATTAGAGAGACTTAAGCTGGTCATAAATGGGGACAACTGGGCACAATAATACATCATTAAAAGTGTCAAACTGCAATTCTGTGTGTTGCCTACATTATTTGTAGTGAATTACTTTCACCCCCACAAGACTTCAGACAGCTGCTAACAAGAGCTACGATTATAGACAATATTGAGAATCATCGCTCTATGATGAAGTAATGGCACAGGTCTAGGCCGTAAAATCTGACAGCTAAATATGAATGTATGTACGAATGTATATTTTACACTGCCATTATGTTAGTATGACTGCATTGAAACTTAATATATTGCATACACATTCACCAAGTTTTTTTAGGCATATATCACTGTACAAAACACTTTAGAATTTGTAACACACTACACTGCTGCACCACATGAAAACCTTGCACAGCTTCTTCTAAACTATTGGGCCAATTGGAACCAAATCTGGTTCAAATATTCCTTACCAAGAGTAAACAATTACTGTAGAGGTGGAAACACCCTACAACAGTTCTGGAGATACGACATCACAAACAACGAGATACACGATGAACTGCCCTGTGTGCGCACTCGAGAGGAGATATCTTTTGTGAGTGCCACTCCTTCGCCTCGTCTCCCGTTTCATTCCCACCCCTCAGGCTACATCCCTAAGCAAAGTTCAGCTGCCTGTGCACAGAATAGGCAATGCAGGGAGCACGACAGAAGTGATGCACCAACAGACACCAGAACCCTATCACAAAAAACCCTGAAACAACGCGAGTACAGCACCAAATGCAGGTGAATGAGATTTGCAATGTGTCAACTGTGACTAATTGTACTGCACTCGTCACGGCAAGATTTTCAAAGCAGGAACCTCACACCACCTGGACATTTGGAAAGTAGTTGCAACTAGGGTTGTCAGTTTTTTGGCTGAATCCAGCACACTGGCATAATGGCCAAATACTACCGAAGCCCCAATCCAAACTGTGATATGGAAACCTTTAGTTACGAATGTTTTACTTCGCATAACAATGCACTTTTGTCTGCATTATTTAGTTTATATTCCATAGATCTGCTGAAAGACATGACAACATAAAATGAAACAATCTTACTTTGAATTTATTCAAGTGAAACCACTACGAAATTTGCACAGTTGTGTGGCTATTGTAAAAACAATCTAGTGTATTTACCCTAATCTGAGCCCCATGTTTCCAGTTTTTTGGGTCCAAAAACTGCCCGATTTAAATCGAGAATAAAGCAAACAAAGCTCTGAAAAAATGGCACTAGGAGCCACCACAAGTAACTTTTCCCGTCTGATATAAGCAGTGCTACAGAGGCTTGCTTTGCAGGCGCAAATATAAAATTTAGCAGCCTGTGTAATACTGACAGCAACAAACATTTCTTTATGTAAATCTTAACACATAAGGCTTTAGGACTCTTCCACAATTTGCCTCATTCTGATTTCACGTATTGTTTCATCAAATTTTGTAAAGTTCTGGGGTATGTGAACTGTAATGAAGCACTAGGATTTCAAGAAGGAAGTTATTTATTAAGTGGGGGGGGGGGGGGGGGAGTTAATTGTGTGCCATCCATGCTGGGAAACGTCAATTCATCAACCACTTGACGTCTGTTTTAATAAATAGTTTAAGGTCAATCTTAAACACTTTTTACACCGACTGCCCTTCAAAAAGTGCCAGACAAATGACACCAATGAGTCGAGTAGAACATGCAAGTTTGCCTACGGAATGATACATGGATGTGGGTTCCAGATCGGATTGTGTAGCAGGCAGTTAAATATTTTAGATATCCAATGCACTACATTCTACAAGGGATGCTCTGTACTACGAAGTAACTGAACAGCAAGGAATCAAGTGATAGTGATTTAGAATTACTATACCTGTATCTAGTCGCTATTTTAAACATTTCGTAAAATTTGTATTATAAGTAATAAAATTGTTTTATATATCCGCATTTAGTTTGCCGTATATTTGATGTCTCCTCTAATGAAGTTACTACATAAAGCTTACTGGCAAGCCTGTGTTGCAGCAATATGCCTGACGCTACAACCAATGGCTTTGTGCTACAACTTGCAGATCCCCCCCCCCCCCCCTTAGGGGCAAGGGATTGTTTCTATGAATCTTTATACGCAAATTCCACACCCTTTGCCATAAGAATAATACAAATGTAAACATTACGCCATGTAATCTTCTGTGTTAGCTGTTACCACATTTAAGCCTAAATTCAATCTGCCTGTTGGCGTCGTCTTTCAGTCCGCAGACTGGTTTGATGCAGCTCTTCACGCTACCCTGTCCAGTGCAACTCTCTTCATCTGAGAAGATGTTCGGCAACCTACATCCTTTTGAATCTGTTACTGTATTCGTCCCTCGGTCTCCCTCTGTGATTTTTACCCCACACACTTCCTTCTAATGCTAAGTTGACAATTCCTTGACGTCTCAGAATATGTCCAACCAATCTATCTCGTCTCTTAGGGTATGCCAAAGACTCCTTTTCTCTCGGATTTGGTTAATCACCACCTCAGTTACGTGATCTACCCATCTAATTTTTATAATTCGTCTATAGCACCATATTTCAAAAGCCACTATCATCTTTTTATTTGAACTCTTCATCAACGTTTCACTCCCATACAATGCTACACTCCAGACAAATGCTTCCAGAAAGGACTTGTTAACATCCAATATTAATTTAAATGTTAGCAAGTTTCACTTCTTTAAAATCTCTTTTCTTCCCATAGCCATTCTGCATTTTGTATCTTCTTTACTTCGGCTATCAGAAGTTATCTTGCCACCCAAATAACAAAAGTCAACAAACCCGAAAGACAATGGAGAACGCAGGAGAATATATGTATCACATTAATTTTTTTCATTTTTATTATCCTTATGTTGAAAGGAAAAGGAATTTAGAAATGAAGCACGACAACTGTCTTCTAGTACAGATTTTTAAATCTCTTACAAATATAATTTCTGTGCAGACAAGTTACGTGATCTTAAATTTTTGAAAGAATTAATAAATCCACAAAATACCCTTGCTTAACCTCCGAGTGGCAATAACAAGTACACATACACAGGTCGAATAAATGCGGATTTCTCTGTGTGAGTGTCCTATTTGTCACTTATGGAATGCCTGATCTGTCACTATAAAATTATTTAACATTTACACGTCCTATTTTTTAATCTATTTTTCTAACTTCCAAAATTTCTACTTATCTTTTCAGGTTTTATTTTTGATTCTTCCCCTTTGAAAAAAGGAAAAAGGTAATCCTTTCCTTTCTACGACTGTATAATATAAAAAATAATTACATCTTCAAAAGGAAACAGTTTGGAAGAGAGTGAAGAAAGTTTATTATCTTTCAGAGCATCTAAGCAAAATATATCTAAATGTTTCATAGCCTACAAATTTCTTTTAAGCGGAGAGAAGGAGTATTAAAAAAATCCTCAAGTTTTAAAATGAAAATCTAAATGAAATTTTAATTTCTTAACTTACTGTTATACTGTCATTTGGGATCCAGAAGGCTTTGTGTTCACCACTGACTGTGATACAGGAGTAATTCTTTTTAAATACATGTACTTGAGTTGACAGATTATTTGGGTTTGAAATTCTGAAGATTCATTCGGGTTCGGAATTCGGCACGTTATTTAAGATTCGGTATTCGGATTCGATTTGGTAAGAATTTCGACCCATCGCTAGTTCCAACAATTCAGTATTTCCTTTGAGCTGTGTCTTATTTTAGCATATGGTTTTGGTGAATACTGAGGGTGAAATGAATGTGTGAAATAATGAATCTTTTCATTTGCTTGCTCTCACAACCTATAAAATCATCCAAATTTGAAGAAAAAATTTGACTCCAGAGGCTAGTCAGGCTGAAACTAAACAAGCCCAATGACATGTAAAAAAGCAGTAAGTCATTTTTAACAGTTCTGCAATCAGGCCAAAGGAAAATTTAATACAGGAAGCCCAGAATGAAACTACTGTATTTCTCATGAGATGTTTAAGAATCTTGTTTCATTTAACTTCCATCTTAAATATCTACAAAAAAATCAAACACGTAAACAAACACAGTAACGAATAGATGAAGACTACCTCTCTAATAAAAACTACGTGGCACGAACTACCCTACACCTACCCTGGAGCAACTGTTGCAAATATATGTAGTGTACAAGTTGCACATTTAACCTTCACTCTAAGTACAGACAATTCCACACAGTGGCATTACAAACTGGATGACAGATGTGCATAAACTACCTATGCATTGTACCATGCATTTGATGTTTTATACCAACTCCATATGATACATGTATGTTTATCACAGTCAAGACAATTGCTGAGACACAAACACTAATGTAAAATGGACAGTCAGTCAGTCACAAATTATCAGCCATGGAAGACAAAGGCCAAGACAAAACATCTAAGTTGTGTGAATATTCTTGTCCATTTAATGTGCAAATTTTTGGTTCAGTGATAGTCTTCACAATCAGTTACAATATACACATCCTCAATTGTTAACATTCCAACCTGGATATTCTGTTACAATAGCTATTCTTTCAAACAAATGACTAAATAACAGTGGCGAAAAGTTCAAAAACTATTTGTTTGTTGCACTAACATAGTAGAAAACTGTAGTGACAGGTACACAATATGATAAAAGCCACAACTCTAACATGTTACATATACATATGCTTGATCATTAAATGCAGGAAGTTGGACTGGGAAAAGGAAATACAACATTTTTTAAACTGGATAGAACTTCTGGCAAATGCAAACACAATGTCTTAGCATAAATTTGTTGTTAAGTCCCCAAAAATTCTTACCACTTAAATTAATAGTGAATTCTTGTTATTTCAGTTCATATTTCTTGCTATGTGATCCGTGTAAACTGGAGTGTTATAGCCTAAAAGGGGCCGACATCCCCATTTCCCACAGACATCCCCATTTCCCACAGACATAATTTACAGTGTTTAATGGACACAAGACATCGTAATTGTGTAAAGCTTTTGCTGGGCTCCTGAACTACTTACCTGTGGATTGTGAGGTAGAGCCTCATGAGCTCAGTGAACTCCGGGTTGTCGTAGCCGAGCATCTGGCAGAAGTTTGCACTCCAGTCCTTCTTGGGGTCTATTGCACCGATGCCCTTTGACTCTTTGTAGGTGTTGCGATAAATCATGGCAGCAACAACCGGTATTTTTGCAATGAGATCCATCGCGTCTTCGTAAACGTACTGCAAACCAGATAATTAAGCATTAGGAAACTGCCTGCTAGGTACAAATAACATACTTTCTAATCTGGCTATCAGTCTAGAAATTAACAATCCAATTACTTATGAAAAATAGAGTCTGATAAAATATTTATCCACCACACAGCAGAATATGCAGAAAAAAAAATTACATGAAAACCTGCAAGCTTTATGTGCTTGTGGCTGATTTTCAAGGAAGAGGGATGGGGTGGGAGACGAGTTATGCATAACTCAAATTCTGGCATCAATGGAGACTTACTGGACAAGATTGAACATGACTAAATAAACTCCAACAGGGTAATTTCAGACATTGGGATTATTTCCACCTTAACTTGCATATATTTTGTAAGACTGCATTGTCTGTTACTGAAGTGGTGGGGTATATGTATAACCCATACAATATCCTAAAAATGGAAAGTATCTGCATTTATGTTTGCCTGAAATAGATCACGTGTCTGAAATCACATCATTGTCTGAGGTGATGAGGGGGACGTGTATTTTTTAAGTGTATTTTAAGTGTATGGAGTGAAATTCGGGATTTGACTTTTTAAATTTTACTTTATTTCTAATTGATAAAGTGAAGTAACTTTTTTTAAGGGCCTTTATCATTACAAATAACTTAAGGCTTGAGGTAAGGAATATTATTGCTTATTCACTCCCACATGAGCTGCTGTCATTTTTAGTTAAGAGAGCCAAGAGAGGTTCTCAGTGTAACCTGACAAATTCCCATTGATCTCCTGGTAAATTTTCTGGAAATTTACTCTTTTCCACCCAGGCTTTTGATGGCAGCTTTTCACTAAATACATATGTTTATTTCATTGTAATGAATGATCAAAGTGTGCACACTCACAAGCATAGATGCCCACAATTTTCTTTATACAAAGATTTTTCTCCCCATTTCTGGCCAGAATCAGCTCATTTGTTACAATATTTACCTCTCTAATGAACAACATTTTTCTGCAGCACCAAATTACAAATTACAATTACAAAAATTTACCCTCTTCCTGTTTGAACTCCTTATGGTCCATATTTCACTCCCGTACAAGCCTACACCCAGACAAAAGCCACTTCCAAATACTACTTTAATATTCCGTGTTAACTACTCTCATTTCAGAAACGTTGCCATTCTTACAATCATTCCTAATTTTATGGTGGAACCAGCGTGTTTAGAACCTACACATATATCAAACAGAATAAATCAAAGAGCACAACATTTGACTGTCAAGAGATGAAGTAGAGGCGTGTCGTCCTGCAGCTCGACTCAGGACTCACCTCCCAGTACTTGGCCTTGTTGACACCCTCGCTGTACGCCTTGAGGAACTTGCTCTCCGTGTTGAGGGCGGTGATGGCACTGCTGAACTGAGACATGGGGTGCAGGTTGGTGGGGAAGTTGTTGAGCATCGTCACCACGTGCGACGGCAGGCCCGCTCGATTGGCCCACTCCTTTGACAGGTACTTCACCTGAAATTTTCATCATCGTGACAAAGCAAGGCCAATATAAAGTCATTTCTCAATTTCGAAACCAACGGTGGAAAGGTGAAAGGTTGTAACCCTCATCAACAAAACTAAGGTTACAATGTAAATGTTATTTTACACAAATTCTGGTTCTACTGGTAAAAGGTTGTAATCTCAAAAAAGGTGGGAAACTTCTATCTTTATGATTTTAATATTTTTCTAACCAACTTTTAGTTATGCCTTTTTTTTTTCCAAATACTATAAAATTTTAATTTTGCAGCCACAACCTTTTACCTTTCCACTGAATATTACTTTGACTAGAAACAAATCTGAAAGAAATTATAAGAACTTCAATGCTGTTTAGCAGTGCAAGAAATTAATGAGTGCTATGTCATAGCAAAGTGGTTTCCAAATACAAGGTAATTTTATGCATTGTCATTTCCTCTCCAAAATATTTCAATCAGCACCTTTAACATACCCACCCATAATCTTACTTTATCTGCACATATTCTTTTTGCTACTGTATTTTTTTGTGAAGTTTACAGTTTGCAAACCAACAATTTACTAATTTAATTTCAACATTTCAAGTAAGCATTTCATTTGATGGAAATAATACTGTTCTGAAAATGCTATTTCCACATTTTGTTGTTCCCAGGGGCCAAAGTTGTGTGTAGATTTTCTTCCAAGAGAACAGCTTTAAGAAGAAAGATTAAAATCTGTACATTTAAGATTAAAGAAACACACTGCAGATACTATAAATGTGCAGGAAATCTACAATGTACTGAAACTATTCCACAAACTTAATGCTGCACTCAGAACAGAGGGCAAATGGCAGATACTACCAGGGCTTGAAATACCACCAGTTGCAAAGCCACCAGCCCAGCATTTGTCAGGAGCAATTTGGGGACAGAATGGGAAAACCAACCTGGACACCTGGAAGCACTTTAAATCCCCATTGACAATTTTCAGGTTAAAAGGAGTATTAGCTTAGTTGATAATGGGGGAATAATGTTTTGTAGAAGCAATCCAAGCATTCACCTGAAATAAATACAGATCATCTGAATCAGGACAACTGATTATTTGAAACTCATTACGGTAACTTAAAGAGTAAGAACGTACCTAATAGTTTGTGTTATCAATATGGGCAGAAGAACTAGGAAGAAAAATATACTGGCATCATAAAAAAATCATCCTCAAGAATATGCTGCATATCTACAGTTACATCTCAACCTGTGCCAACTGGGTCTTTGATCTTTAAGCATAAAACCAGCTTCACTAATCACATAGAAGATTAACAGTTCTGAAGTGCAAACTTTTGCTATTTCTACAGCCATTGCCAAAATTTTTCCTAAAGACTGAAGGTCACTGTGAGGTCCGAGTATCGTACTTTAATAGACGGAGCAGATGAATCAGGCTTCAGGTCATGCAAATTCCCAATGACATTGGTATTTTATAAACACTGCTGAAAAACATTTCACAGACACTGAGTACAAAGCTTCTAATGAGGGACACTACACAGCCTCAATTGGTAGGCAAGGTGACAGCCCTCATAATTAGTCAAGAGGAACAACAAAAGGTCAGAACATTTAAGACTGCTTCACTTTACAGATCACTCGTGCACACTAAGGCACTACACATACACATGTCCAAGGGCGGACAGGTTGTTGCTACACACTAGTATTAAGAGAATTGAACACAGAGAACTTCACACAAACAGCTTTATGTCGACACCTCCATCTTACAGTAGTGAAAACAGTCTGAAGTAAATTACAACACTTCCTGCTGAGGGCAGCACTGTCAACACAAGTTACAAAACCGTCAGTAGATGGCGTAAATGAACATTCTCAATCGTTCTCAACCTGCAACACAGGTGCACAGAGGTAGAATGATCTAAAGAATCAAGCACTTTAGTGTGTTACTCTGACGCCTTCAATGACTGAATACTAACACCATTTGACAGTCTTCCTCACCGTAGAACATAATCTTACACAAAGACGATCAACAATGACAAGAATGTAGCATACCTGAGCTTCGTTGGGGATGTCACCGGTGATGAGCAACCAGAAGAGACCCTCTGGGAGGGGTTCGTTGCCACCCGGGGCCTTCGGCAGCAGCTTCTGGCACTCCGGGATCGAGTAGCCGCGGAAGCGGATGCCTTCTTCTGGGTCCAGCACAGAAGTTTCGCACACCAGACCCTTGATGCCACGCATGCCACCATACATCTGAAACGACAGAAGTTCAGGGTTTGGAATCTTGCCTGTTAATGATTTTATTAACAAAAAAATTTTCTTTGTTATAAATTACATATCCTAGATAAATGCCAATTTTGTGAAACACATCAACAATAGCAAAGCCTTACCACACACACACACACACACACACACACACACACACACACACACACACACACACACACACTTGCTGCTGCTGGAAGTATTTGAAAGTTTTAATATTTTTTTTGTCCTCCCCTCCCCCAACTGCAATGTAATCTTTGGGATAGGAAGAGGTAAGATATCAAACTTTTCTTAAACTTTCTCTCACATACAGTTAGTAAGTAAGAGTTTCACTTTACAATATAGCCATAAGACTTGAGTTAAAACAGCTTATTACTTGGATGAAACTTCCTGGCAGATTAAAATTGTGTACCAGAACCGGGACTCGAACCTAGGACCTCTGTCTTTCGCGGGCAAGTGCTTTACCACTGAGCTATCCCAACACGACTCACGGTCACGCCTCACAACTTCAATTCCGCCAGTACCTCGCCTCCTACTTTGCAAACATCACAGAAGCTCTCCTACAAAACTTGCAAGACTAGCACTCCTTGAAGAAAGGATATGGTGGAGGAGACATGGCTTAGCCACAGCCTATGGGATGTTTCCAGAATGTTCTAGGTTTGAGTCCTGGTTCTGGCACACTATTTTAATCTGCCAGGAAGTTCCAAATCGGCACACACACACACTGCTGCAGAGTGAAAATTACATTCTATTACTTGGACTCTTGAAAGAACAGGGGTAGTGGTTTACTGGTTATAATTTAGTGGATACAAGTTTATGTAAGACCCAATACATGCTCCCAGGAAAGAAAAGCCTTACGAGATAGTTGGACAAATTTGTCAGTTCTAGAGGTATTAACAGCAAATGTAAAATTGTAAACTTGGACAGAAACTATAGCACTACTTCTGCTACCCAAGCCATATTGTTTTTAGGGTGTATGTTGGTAACAAAGATTTTCAAGAATGGTTAAATTGTGTTTCTAATTAAAATGTCTACAGTATATAATGGTAAAATTTGAACCATATGCAATGGTTTGTTAATTATGGAACACTGAGCAAAGCCAGTTTTCCATGGTTTCGTCTAACACGACCGTAAACAAATGATTTTAGAGCTGTCAAGGCCACTTAATACCACACGTACTGTTTTTATCCTACATCTCGTCGTCAAACACTTTACCCTACTTCTCCGACTCTCTTAATGAGAGATATGGATCCTGTAAGAACCGCAATTTCACACGCGGCGGTTTTGAACAAATTAACAGCGTGCACGCCAGTATTACTATATAGGGCTTAAGTACCGACGCGACAGATTTCTAGCAAATAAGCACATACTGTAGAGTGTAGACGGTATGACACCATATAATTTCTACACTAATGCGCACGGTTTATTTCCTTGGCGCAAATGTTCAATTTCGGTGCGAAATTGAATGGCGAACTTTAGAGCACGTTGACGATTTGGACGCTACTTCTATAGCGTGCGACTTTTGAGAAATTTGGGGCTGGCCATAAACAAAATCCGGATTCGTATCCCGGTACGAAGGAAATGTTCCACTTGTCCGCACTGAATTATTTCAATGATTCAGTGGCGTCACAAGCATTCCTTTCCTTCCGATCTTGAAACGGCAGGAAAAAACTATTTTCGTCCTGAATCGGTAATTCGGTACCACGTCTACAATTTCAGAAAGTAGAGAAGACACCAATACTAGTTGGGGAATATTTGGCACGTAGTTCATCAGCGTGGACGCAGGCGGCGGTGGCTTTGAGCACTTAGTGGAGATCGTAAAGAGCAGCCGTCATTTACGCAGAGTGGAAGCGAGTCGCGTAATTGTCACACACACTCACTTACCAATGACGATGAGCCTCATTCTACCATTATCCACCTACTAGAGCCACATCTCGCACTTAAAGAGTGCAAATTGCTAACACCAGCGATACACTCCGTCAGCGGTGTTTTTAAAGTATTTTTGGGCTTAGGTCTGACCATGACCTATAACTAGATATCACAATAACTGACTTAACTTTATTACGGGACGTTTCATGCCACAAACGGCTGTTAATAAATATTTTTGCCAAGGCAACTTCGATTGTCATTTTGAAGCCACGTTAAATCCTGGCGTTAAGTAAGTGTTCAAAGCATCCTGTGTAACCCAATGCGGTTTACAACCCTCTCAATATATTAGACCGGCACAACTTTTCTGAAACTGCAATCTTGTCCTGTACATTAAGCAGTGATTCACGATGCCTTTCACAATTTCAGGTTCGGAACCAACATACACACAGCCAAGCAAAGTTTAGGATTTTTTCATTCCTTTTTTTCTCGTATGACTCCACATTAAACCGTTTCACTTGTCAGTGTAACTAGCTTGTTAAATTGTTCAAAGACAATACGATTTCCTACAGCACTATACCTGGTTAAATACTCTAGTGTTCAATCTTACTTTTTCGAATGAGTATTCCGAGTGAAAACTAAAGTTGTTTTTAATTTTTTTTTGTCGTGGTCGTAAGGTAACTTTCTCTCTCCTCTCACAGCGCGTGTTATTAAAAATGTGTTTATTGCTCAGAGTGCGTTGAAAGAATTTTAGGTTTTCCATAAAACTTTTACATCACAAAGTCTTAATGTTGCTATACACCAAAATTTTAATGGTGGTCATGAAGTAAACCCCGCACCAGTGAGAGGTAGAAATAGGCATACTACCCGAAAGTCTTAGTGAAGGCACTGAAATACGTATTACGTAATCCACAATGTATTGTCACATCCGATTCCACTATCTTTAAGTGTAAACCCACAAATGTAACCGACATTGCATAATGTCTTCCGGTAGACGTTATGGTGTAGAACTTTCAGCGGCGAATAAGGGCGCAGAAAATGCGCGGAAATTTTTGCCTCGCCGCCTTGCGTGGAAACTGGTTACTTGCGAAAGTCTACCTGAAAAAGTTGCGTGAAAGCGGGAACCTTCCCACGTGTAGAACATTAGGCATCCCATACTGCTTCAATCTGCGGATAGGCACTCTCTGAAGGTAGGCGAAAACTGTGTACATTGTTCTCTGCCACTGTTTTAACCACTTCAAAGAATCCCGCGTTTGCACTTTGAAGACTAATATAAGCACTTTCAGGAGTGTACGACTGCAGTATGTGTTTTGCGTTGTTTTAAGTACTTTGAGCAGAGTTTTTGGCGCTGCTAATGGTTTATGTAATGATACACCGACGCCATTAAATTACATATAATTTCCGAGTGTTCGAGGGCATCTGCGTCATGTCAGTGAGGGAGTGAGTGAGGAACAGTTGCAAGGGTTAGATTACTACTGGTACAGTTCATAAAATCTGTAACAAGCTAGGTACTGCAAAATGGGTCGCATACGAGTTGACGCGGCTATGCAAGGAAACAAATTTTGAGATAGTGAAGAGCTGAAGGAACGTTATGAAAGGGCAGTTAAGCACTTCAACGACGTGAACAATTTAACTTCCGTTCAGTATATTATGAGTAAAAAAAGGGAAAGCATGGGGTGGAAGCCGAAGCACATTAACGCACCTGTCAAAAATTCAAGCATCAGCAGGAAAAGTTACGTTGACGGTGTTTTGGAACGCGGGACGCTTACCATCTCTATGAGCAGCGTACAATGAACAACAATTACTACTAGGATTTGCTTTGAAACAAGGTGACGGCAGTCATGAAACCTCGTGGATCTCAGATGAGATGTGTAGTTCTCCAGCAAAACCAACCACTTCATTTCTCAACTAACCCGTAAAACCATCGTTAAAGTCTGCGAAGTACTGTCCTGATTTACCATCTAGTGTGATTTCCATTTCTTTGGTAAACTCGAGGAGGATTACGTGGGGAGGTTCCAGGACAATGACAACGCGAAAAAGTTTGTGGTAAATTGGTTAAAACGTGAAGAGTTCCATACAACCAGAACAAAGCTTGTAGCCCTTTGGAACAAGTGTAAAAATGTTCAAGTGGATTATGTTGAGAAAGAGATTTTTTTAATTTTGACAATTACTGAAGGCAATTTTTAAAATTTCCATTTCCTGTCAAGTTCCACATATTGCTTTGCAAACTTCAAGCACTACCAGTGATACGAATGGCATAGTTATTTTAGAAAGGAAGTCTAGACTTCTAAAACTGTCTCCTGTAGCAAGAAAACGAAGAGTCAACCTTCAATACCAAAAGAACTTTAGCAAGTTTAGTGTCCCTCCAAAACGTATGGGTATCCTTTTTATTTTAAGTTCACTTAAAGCGCAGGTCTAAATTTTAATAATGTGTATAGATTACTTGTAACATATTTTAAAACTTACTGATTTCCTAATTACTGTTCGGTAGGAAGTGATAACACACCATCTTTTACATGTATTTCCTTTTTTTGTTTTTAGTTACAAAATGTAATTGTTCACTCACACAACCGTTAATGCATCTACCGCGAGTTGTGTCAGATATGCAGATATGTTTTCGTTGGCTCTCGACGAATTCAACTGAATGTTGGCTCCAATGTGTGGATGCTGCCTTAAAAATATTGGCCAACGTTGGCGCCAGCGTTGTTACCAATGTGTGGACGCCTTTCTAACGAAAGGCTAAGCAGGAAGTTTTTGTCTTCCCGGTCGGGCTCTATTTGCAACGGGCAGCTGTGGGCCGCGCAGACCCCGCCAACCACAGAGCGCCTCTTATCTCGCGAGCAGCTGCCCCATTCAACTCCGCGGCAGTTTTGTTTGCCCATGACGCTCACCTGCCTGCGCAACCGCTGCCGTATCCGAGACGTACTATTCATTGCGACAGTTCAAGGTGACTGCCGAGATAAGTCCAACACGTGCACGTGAGGCTCCAGCTAGTAGTCTCCCCGCTACTCAGCTGGCTTTTTCTACAATTCTGAAACATTGCAGCTTTCCTTCCTAGATATCTAAGGCCGACAGGAAGTGACTGTTCCAAGGCTACACGCAAAGAATGGCAATTCTTCCGAGTCAATGGCGACATTGTCAGCAACCGCTAATGTCTTTTTCCTCTTATAGACAAAGCGGTGAAAACCTATTCCTTTAGGCTGAGCTACAATTTGTAATATTTACAAGTGAACAATTCAAAACCTGAACAACATTTTCCTAAAAATCTCAGCACAAACGCGATGAAATTGCCACCACTATTTTCTCTTATATTAACGAACAATTTACTATCACAATTTCATCTATCCAATTCGGCACACAATTTCAATGCCAAAAGCCGTTTCGCAGTATATAGTCAATCAATGGGTAACGAATCTGCCACCACTGCATTGCAAAGGACTTTAATGTGAATTGTGGTATACTGGTATGTATGTAGTTATTTAACCTTCAGCAGACATGTGGCGATCTCGTGGATCGGTACTATTTCCTTATGGCTTCCTTTAAGGAATGGATTAACAACTCCTGACCTCCACATACCTTTCAGTATGAGTGTTGAGGTTCAACGAAGAGCCTCAATTTCTACCGTTTTCAGTTTTCTGATCATTTTGTGGAACGGTCAGCGAGGCCGCAGCGTAGCAGTTACGTAACTTTTCGGAGTAATCTTTGTAGAGAATGAGGACATGCAATATTTCAACGTGTACAGGAATGTTTAAAATATGCTTCGAAACGATAAATTAGTTATTTCTGACAAACAGATCCTGAAGTTCATAGTGCCCAATTTTTCTAATACAACTACGGCATTAAAATCTTTTTCAGCAAAGATAGCTTATACTTGAGTAAACCCTCAAGGTTTGCAGACCGCCGCATGTTATTTACGTGAGAAATTTATTTAGAAACTGTCAACGATCATCCAAATGTTCAGGCTTTTAAGCTCTTCGTTCACCGTCGGTAAGGCGTGAAGCTTAACATGCAGGTCTTTAATTTTTAGGTCGGGTTCTGAGTACATTTATTTTTATTTACCTGTAAGTTTATGGATATCAGATACTGCGAATTGCGTATTCCAACAGCGACACTCAATGATATTTTTAATGAATGTCTCAGTGCACATTTTTACATGAAACACTTCGTTACAAGATTTCACAAACTGCGTAGGATGGGCATATAATGACAGGAAGTTTTTTTTTTTTCATTCATGCTAAAAAGTTTGTTCATTTCTTGGAACTGGCCGGTTAGGGACCTTTTCCTTTAGTCCAATTAACGAATCTGGCGATTTTTGAAATCCCGGTTGGAGTAAATCGCGATTAATTATGAATCTGAGGTTAAACGAATTGTTTTGGAATCTACAGCTTAGTTATCAGGACCACAGAGAGAATACGAAGATTTCATAATGCATAGGTTGGTATACTGACGATGCAATAACCGTGAAACTCACCTGAGATTAGTTAGGAATTTAAAAAAGTACATTTTTCATAATGTAGTGGAACTAAAACGGGCGGCAGGTAGCAATGGGCCCTGCAAGGGTCTCTGGTACTGTTTTTAACATCTGAGAGCATACACTCATTCTAACAAACGATAATCCGAAATCCCGCGGGCCAAAATCCGATTAATCAAGTATGAAACTTGTGGCAGATGCTCTTTAATATCGCAGAGCAACTGATGGGATACACTGAATCAACGGGAATTCTTTAGTCTCAATATTCCGTATTCTGACAAATGACTTTTCTGAAACAGTGACTCAGTTCGCAGAATTTTTAACTGCTTGAGAGAAGTCGAAACCTCTGGACATTGCAACCTTGACCAACGTTTCGACAGTGATCAAAGACTCTTAAGTCGAATTTTTTATATTAATGAAAAGTTTGTTGCATAATTTCAAGCGGAGTTTAAATTACCGTTCACTGAGTGGAGAGCTTTATAGTATCCGCGTCTTTAAACGATGCGTTCAATTAATTTCCAGCAAATGTTTATTTTTTTTACGTTTAATACCAGCAAAAAATCGTGACAGTCTCACAGCAGTGTATTATCGTAACTCGATGCAAAACGTGTACTCAAAAATGCACAAAACCCGACCTCGCATGGTCGAAGATCGGTCACACTTTCTCCGCGACTATATTAGCCTGCATATCGACTATGATGTCGCCAAAAAACTGCGCCAATACGGATAAGAAGTGTTGGCTCATCATCCTACAGCGCGAAACCGGGTGCAGCGGACTTCGCGTTTTTCCCGAACTTCGAAGAACCTATGTGTGGACGTCGTCGTGCTTCACTGGAAGAGTTTTCCCCGCCGTTATCCAATTTGATATATGAACGGAAGTAGTGTCGTGGAAGATTAGTGTCTGCTCCGTAAATCACGAGTACGACATTTCATAACGATGTCTAACGTTAGAAGTTTTATAAAAGGTATGCCTAGATGATTTATTTTGTAAAGTTACTTATTTGTTTCTAAATAGTTATGTACCGAGTGCAAAGCGTTGCCATTCAATAACTAACAGTTGGCTATCTGTCAGACTTATTTGGCAAGTGCCCGATGAATTATGGCAATATAATTCACCCCTTTCTGGACCAAAGTTACCTTTAACCTTGAATTGTGAAGATCCTTTCGCCCACTAGTGTTACGTACATGCTTTTACTTTTGAAGTTACATTGCTTTTTTACTAGTGAAATTTCAACTTTTTTACTGACTACTAGCTGCATTGCAGTAGGTACACTTTTTCATTAGTGATTCTTCGATGACACTCATTGCATACAAGCCATTACTTACAGGTATATGAAACTCTAGAATTTATGGAAAAATTCTTAAGCTATTTTTTTAAACACAAATTGTTTCGTTAATTCTCAATTTGTACCACTTTTTATCAAGAATTTGAAATTTCCATAGTTTCATACACCTGTAAATATCGTTTGTATGATGTGAAAAATTTATCGAAGAATCTATGACGCGTACCTACAGCAACGGATTAAGCCAAAAGGAAGTGAAAAAGATGAAATTTCACTAGTAAAAACCATTGGTTTTCGGATTTCCACTACTGTGACCAGTGAGGATTACTAAATCCATCCTGGTTACGCTAATAAAGTTCCATGAATTTGTAGAAGTATAGGCCCCCGTTAAATCACCAGCAATAAATTATACGCTTTCGTGAGAAATTTTTACTCAGTGATGAATTACCCCAGAATATGACGCCACGTAAAAGACGTGAATGAAAATAGGCATCTCAATAAATTAGCAACAACCGTAATAGCGTAAGCAGCTGAACTAAACAGTTCATCAATGTGTTTTTTTCAAATTCAATCTCTCATCAAGAACCACACCTACGAATTTGGAGTATCCTACCTTAAGCTAGAAGACTGTACGGTCTATATTGATGGTGTCATTGAATTTACTGTTCAAGACACTATTAACATTCGTTTTATTAAACTTTAACGACAGCCTATTTGCAGTGGTTTTCTGAATAGCGCTACCAAGACGTAGGAATTCGGTCAGAGGAACATTACTAATGGGTTAATGTATATTATAATATGTTTATTACTTATCAAATGTTCCTTGTACAACGTGAAGTGGGTCAATAAAATTGCCAACATCTCCAGAAACACGGTAAGGCCAAAACTTTCCTTCCTCGATCCCTGAGTCAGTCCGGGAACCGTGCGTGTCATCGTGCTATCTGTTTGTCGACAGGGATTCCAGCACGGCGGGTTACACAACGTCCTGTTCACAAGACTTCCCACACCGCGCATATATGCAGACTTCGTTCCCAGTCAAACATTCCAACTGCCGCGGCTCAAAGACCTGTGCTCCCACCGCACTCAAAGCTACACTTTCATCTTTGCACACAACAGTAGATACTACCGTTATCTTTCAGAATCTATCTATATAAAGGCGAAATGACACTAGCTCACGGGCTAAAACGGGATCTAAAACTGCACCTATGAAGCTGCAATTTTATAGGATTAGATTAGTTATTTGTTCCGTAGATCCATATTGAGGGGATCCTCGTGGATGTGGAACATGCCAAGAAACAAAATTTACAAGTTGAATATTTGTATTTATATTATTAGTATTATCTGTTACATACACTTATAAATACAGATACATAAATTAAGTTTTTTTTTCATGCATCATTTGGTACAATTTAGAAATTCACTAATGGAGTAGAAGGAGTTTACCACTAGAAAGTCTTTTAGGTTCCTCTTAGACTGATCTTTATTTGTAGCTAAATATTTTATACTTGATGGTAAATTATTGAAAATGTGTGTTCCTGAGTAGTGGACCCCTTTTTGAACTAAAGTAAGTGCTTTTAAATCCTTTTGTAGATCATTTTTATTTCTAGTATTGTATGTATGAACTGAGCTGTTTGTTGGGAAAAGGGATATATTATTTATGACAAATTTCATTAAGGAATAAATATACTGAGAGGCTGTAGTTAATATACCCAGTTCTTTGAAGAGGCTTCTACAAGACGTCCGTGAATTTACTCCACAAATAATACGTATAATACATTTTTGGACTCTGAAGACTTGACTGGCTTGAAGAGTTACCCCAAAATATTATACCATATGACATTATGGAATGAAAGTAAGCAAAGTATGCAAGCTTTGTTATTTTTATGTCTCGTGTGTCTGATAACACTCTTATTGAAAATACAGATTTGTTGAGTCGTTTCTGCAGTTCTGTGGTGTGCTCCTCCCAACTAAATTTATTATCAATGTAGTTTCAAGGTAGAAGACGACTGCTAAGAAAGGATTTTTCGACAGGACCTATAGTTCAGTATATTTGACGTCAAACAATGACAGTCACCGTATCATGTGAGGAGACGGAAGTTATCAGTCCACTATTTGAGAGGGAGAGCACTTACCGACTTGCAACAAAGTTTAAACGTAATTTCAAACGTTAGGAAACCTTTTCTCCCTGACAACCATAGGGAAATAATAAAAGGGAAAAGTTTCTCGCTTACTACTTTTCCGCTGTTCACGGAGTGAAACTACGGCATTTGGTATAACGTTGCCATTTATAATTTCTACACGACATATCGTACCTGCAGGAAATTTTACAAACAGTATACACATAGCTGAATGTACCTTCTACATTGTATCACAGTACGACACACAGTTCATGAGATATGAGCACAAATAGTAACGTTCGAGGAAAACTGCCCCACCACGCACGAAGTTTTAATCTATTACTTATTTACTGCTAATTGTATTCGCAACATTTTATAGACATACAGCACTTATATAAATATATACCCAAAAGTTATATAATTATACAACATAGCTCAAATGTGAGATATATATATATATATATATATATTATTGCAATGGGTAACAACTTTTCACATCAGGCACCACGTTTTATTACATTTCTTACTTCATGCTAAGACTCCTGTATTCCAGTGACCTTAAGGAAATTCCTGAGAGATGACAGTGCTTTTGAGAACTTTGAAGCAACTTTGAACTGTTAAGCGCATACCGCTGTAGGAAGAAGCGTTAGACTTCTATAAACAAAGGAAAGGAATGAAAGCGTGTACAACAGACGAATACCCATTATTTCCGACAGATCTGCTGGCTTTTAAATTTAAGAGACTGCAGTTTGCAGTGAGACTTGCCTTTTCTATTATGATTATTAAATCACAGGGCTATCTGCTCAATAATGCGGAGTATCTGAAATCTCCACTATTCTCATACGGCTACCATCATGTCGCTTGCTCAGGAATGTGCTCACCACAGGAAATATTCACATCAGACCCTGGACAAGTCACAAGAAATATTCTTTATAGTCAGGAAGGAAGGAAGGAAGGAAGGTAAGTAACGCCCCGTCGACGGCGTCGTCATTAGAGGCGGAGCTTACGCTTTGATTGGGGAAGGAAATCGGCCGTGCCCTTTGAAAGGAACCACCGACATTTGCCTGAACAGATATAGGGAAAACACGGAGAACCTAAATCTGGATGGCCGGAGGTGGATTTGAACCACCGTCCTCCCGAATGCGACCTCAGTTGATACCATTGCGCCACCTCGTTCGCTGTTGATTGTCAAGTTGCGAATTAAACGAATGTATAAATATTACGTATAATTTGTATTTTCTATCTTTGTTTGGATACTATACTTGAAATTTTGTACCATATGCAAGACAGCGTTATTTCTGACATTCTCCGATAAATGTTTTCAGGAAAAAAAGGAGATGGACAGAGAGAAGGGGTAAGAGAAATACTAACTGAAAGCTTTAATAAATAAATACCCGGGCAATGCCGGGACTTCAGCTAGTTAAGTATAATGAGTAGAGCTACGTGAAATTAGCAAATAAACTTTGAAAATTTAGCATTTATTTGGCGTTTATAGTTTTAAATGTCTGAACATTTAAATGAGCTACGGTTTTTTACTTCTTTTACATCAGTAACTGGCACTTTAAATGTGTTTTCTACATTTTCGTCCTCAGTTGTTTCACATTACAAACGTGAGACCAAGGTATTTCAGCCATGAACCTTATTTCAGATAGTCATTGCATCACGCCTAAAACTCAGTTCATGCGTAGCCATTTTTAACACTTCAGTCAATGTAAGTATAGGCTTCTGTGACCGTTATTGTCAATACAAATTTGTTTAGGCCACTATTGCACCTAGGTAACTCAAGGTGCAGATGAAAGCAACTTACATAATGGTTAAAATGCAGTTCAGTTTTATAAAATGAGAATAGGAAAAATACGAGCCATTCCAAAAGGTAAGTAATTGGTATACATTTTCCATTTTTCTAACAGTTCTCTGTTTAGTGCAAAGATTTTGAATTTTTATCTGTTTATGTAATGAAGCAAATAAAGAAGAAAGAAAACATTGATAGGATGAAAGTCAAAAATTCTACACTATAAAACATTCACAAGCATCAAAGCGAGATAATATACCGTTCGAAGTCTTCTGGTAAAGATTGGAGTTTTTTTTTTTTTTTTTTTTTTTTTTTTCCCCTATACCTCCACGTACGAATGAAATACCTTTGGCCTTTCACTGATGTTAAATATCACGAAAAGGTATCTCAAGTAGGCCCTATTCTATGGTAGCTCGGTAGTGCACAAATGTGTATTTGGAGGTTTAACAGAACATTGTAGTGACAGCAAGTACTCCTAACCAATCTTAATTTTCAGTTTTTTGGTCACTTTATCTTGTGATTTCACATAATTATAGATATATTATAATCAGTAACCTTCTGTTGCCTGTATATTAAGAGGTTTTATCAATTGAGCAATAAATTCTGCTGGAGTAACCAATTTTAATAAATGTGACTTATTTAGCATTTATAGCATATACGAATTTCACGTAGCTCTAATAATGGGAAACAACCACGACACTAAGCAAATGCCAGTACAGGGGAGTAATCTCTTAACTCTCCTCTTAGTTCAGTCATTACCCAATCATCCGTTCAGTACGACAAATCCCCTGCTTTGATTAGGCTTCTTGTGAATTCTGATTTTTAACGTACTGTTATTACGATACTTATTTTAGGTTCTATCATGAAACAGTTTATACCAGTGTTTTACAACCTTTTTTGAAGTCGCGACCCTTTCAGAGTAAAAATGTCCGGCGACCCCAAGGGCTCGTAATAAAGCTATGTTACTGATTCCAAAGACAGTAATTTACTTTCTTAGATGTATCTAAGACGTGCACAGCCATTTACGTCTGGCGAAAGTTGCAGAAGTGGAAGCGACTTCAAGTATTTGGCGCATGGATTTACGGTGATTAATAATAAGTGTCAGTGTGTAATATGTGACCACGTTATGTGCGAATATGAAACCATCAAAGCTGATGCATCACTTCTTAAGGAGTCGCACTGGGGATTGTCGGCTATTTTCCACTTATACCGCGTTTCTCTGGAGGTTTATTCCTGGATCCCTTCGCCCTATTTTCTCATGCGGTTGATAGGTACTGACGGGTTCGGAACCCCCAACCTTTGGCATCTTAGTCTAACGCCTTGCCCACTACGCCACGGCTATCAATGAGAAGATGAGTCCTGTAATCTCATACTATTGATGGTCGTTAACTGATGCTAATATGGCATTTGTAGACACTAGATTACCATTTATCGTACGAAGTGTTTTTGTTAATTCTTCAGTGCGCGATTGCTTTGAAATGACAACGTGTAAGTTACAATAAGAAAATCATCAAATACGCGGAAGATGTATGCCACAGAGTTCTGCGCGAGGAATGTCACGTGACGTCTAACGGCTGGTTTTCGTTAATTCAATGGAGGGTGTCAAATCTCCGTTATTTTTGCAAATATGTCTCAAACGATACGAGATATGAAAAAACATAAGGGAGCTAAGCCGTTGAGAATTTTCTCCTCTACAAATTGGGTTATTCAATTTTCGTATCAGATGAATGGTTAAGCCGTTCTTTTCATTTAAATTTCGAGCTGTCAAAAGACGATCGCAAAGGCCCACTTTTAGTGTAACTACCGTAACCTAAAGTGGGCCAAAATAAAGTGCTGATACTGGCGTCTGCCTCGTGAGTGAACAGCTGGCAGGGAGAGGTGCAGCCAATTGGCCAATGAGCCGCATTAAACCGCCGCCTCCTGCCCAACGTTAAGTGGGGTCAGGGCACCAGGCCGCGATTCACCGTCCTAGCTAAGGCTTTTCCCAGTTTCCTCATAACTCAATTTTTTCGGCACGATTTTACTCTTACCCCATTTATGATTAAATATTCGTAGCGGCACGTGCTTTATGCTGCTAGTTCATCGTAAATATTACCAATTTTTCACTGCAGTAAAAATCACATACCCTCTTAGCTCGTAAAGCTTCGTTTCATTTAGTTTGTTTCTTGGCCGAGTGTTTCTTTTTAGACAGGGGCTTAATTGCCCAAATAGAAGCACACTAATAGAACCAGAATATGTCGAGAATCTTGTTAGGGCAGATAGGAACGGTTGAAAGATAAGAAATCGAGGTCAGCAAAATTACTGCGACGACGGGCGTTTCCCATCATCTGTAGCCGAGTTGATAGGCTGGCGGTTTTCCGGCGTGAGAACCAGGTGTTCCAACCTAACTGGAGTCAATTTTATCATATTTTGACTGATTTACAGTGGAGTTCTTGATTTTCTAAGTTCCACACTTTTTCAAAACATTTTAGTTTTTAAATATTTTTAAACAAAAATGATTACAGTAAAAATCTATCACAAGGGAAGTACTTGGGCTCTAACAAACATATCTGTATGAACGTTTGGTTACATTATCTCTACGTACACCTCAATGTGCTGGTGGGTGTCTTTTATGCAAAACTTTGCAATCATGCTCTAGATAGCACTGTAGATGTAATTGTAGACGCCATACGTAATGCAGATATCTGAACTGTAACTTGTGTAATAATCGTCTTCCATGTTCTCTAGCGTATTGTCATCAAAAGCCGTGATGATAGTTGCAACTTTAACCTTCTTCCCGAAAGACTGTTGGTATTCACTGCCACTGCTTCCATCGCCTCTTCCCGCACTTACCGTAGCACTACCGCTTGATACGAGTTGTTCGTCATTATCGTCCCTATTATCATTGTTATGAGTTTGTAACAACAGTAACTTATGCTCATATTTCTGTACCATAAATGATATGAGAAAGCATGCCAATGATTCATCTTCTAACTAATATCTTCACGAACAAGGGTTCTTCGTAACTTCATCTCAACTAATCGCAATACATTAACAGGACTGATTAGCAATCGCCGCCCCATCTGACGCTTCACCACACGTCACAAAACGCAACTTGGGAGGCACACTGGACCGTCCCTACTGGCGAACCGACAGATTGAAGTGCAATGCGGCAAGGCACACGCAGAGGCCTTCCCACGGACGACTGCAGAGTTTTGCAGATGCGGGAGTATCACTAGTGCAATAAGTGATCTTTACATTATCTCTCGTACGATTTTGATGTATGTGCGTTTGATCGAAGCCAAGTACTTTCCTTGTTCTGCACTGCGTTAATTAAACATGGTTTTCATCGGACGCGCTGAGCCACTGCACCGGATGTCAAATACTCTAAGCATCTCTCAGCGGGGAATTACTGTATTTCCACCATTTCTACGTGTTCGAATAATGAGAAATGACTCGACATACACTATTTTATTTCTTCTAGTTTGGCGAGGTTAACGCTAAGATGAAGCTGCCCACACCGCTGGAGTTGGGAACTGAGGCATGCGCAATGCTCTGTTCTTGGACTTTTACCAGAAAACCTTTCTGCACGCCGTAATTTTTGAAATTCTTACAAAGAATCTACTATATAAAGCAGAGTGTCCGTATGTACGTGTTGCATATACAGCTACAGTTTTGTTCCAATCTTTTTCAGATTTTGTACACGTAAGATTCAATCTCTGAGGACAGTCGTCGTAAGTGCGAGAATCACGTACGATTCTAGTTCACGAGATATGACGTCAAACAATGAGATACGCGATAAACTGCTGCATTTAGTGACAATGCTGCTCATTTTCTCCTAAACCACTGGACGATATCAACCGAATTTGGTACACACATTCCTTACCGTGAGGTAACAATTGCTGCAGGGTTACGAATCATACACGACACGTAGTTCAGAACGTTAGCCGCGGCTCAGAAGATATGACGTCATAATAGAAGTTGCAAGAAACTACTACAACGTGGTGAGATTATAAATACGCTATATGAGAAAGAGTACTTGGCTACTTGCAACAAACTTTAAACAATTTCAAACTTTTAATAAAATTTTTCTCGCTGACAACTATAGCACAATGAAAGGATATAAGTTTCTCGCTTACTACTTTTCCGCTGTTCATGGACTAAAACTACGACATTCGGTATATTTTTTATTTCCACACCACAAAACGTAACCGCGGGAAATTTTACAGTGTACCCACAGAAAACTGAATGTACCTTCTAAATTTTATCACTTTACGGCATGTAGTTCATGAGATACGAGCACAAACAGTAACGTTTATGGCTAATCGCTCCTTCACGCACAAAGTTTTAGTCTATTACTTCTTTACTACTAATTTTATTTGGAACAGATTTTACAGACATACAGCACTTATGTAAGTGAATACATGGACTACCTGAAAAATTGTATAATTGTACCACATATAACAAATGAGAAGTATTTTATATGCAACTTCTCTTATTCTGTACATTATGCGAGAGCGTTATTTCTTATTTATTCTTTGATAAATATAGCATTTTTTTTAGGAAAAAAGGAGTTAGAAGGCATAGGAGTACTAACTCAAGGCAGGAATGAATAAATATCCTGCTCTAAAGGCGGGTTTTCAGCTAGTCTTTGACTATCAATTTTAACACAATCGGTGTTGTGGGGTATGAGGTTACCCCTTGCAACATTCTAATGCGCATAACACCGGAATTTTGTGTACTGCGGACTTCGGCTCTACAGTATCTTTCGTTTTGATTATTATGAGCAATTTTAGTCAGTAATAGATGTTGTGAGCTGCTATTATTTTGACTTGGTAAGCACAATAACTTGCTTGGGGCACCCCACCACACAGTTTACGTAACAAACTTCTTAGTTTTTAAACACTTCATATTTTGTATTGTTTACAGAAATCACTCGGCATGGCTAACGACAGTATTTCTGACCCATATGTACGGGCTCTTCACTCAGTGGTTATATAAGGTGGAAGATATTTAAAACAATCAGCTGAAACTGCCAGTGAAAGTGATCGTGAATGCGAAATTGAACACAATACTAGATACTGAAAATTCCCTCACCTAAAGGATCGTTCAAGACAGTTGTGCGAGATATTTGATAGATTACTGCAAAGAATATATTTTTGGATCCACCAGGCACTCAGCCTCTTTCGCGTGTGTGTATGAAAATTTCATGTTCATGGCTTGTAAAATTGTGTCTTACCTAATTAATCTGACTTATATTTTGTCAATTCACGTCAATGAAGTGCTATTAATTACCAAATTGAAGTTTTAAAGATTTTTCAGTAATTAAGAAATACATTGGAATTTGAAGGTGGTGTGCAAACGAGTGAATATTTAAGAGACGCCATTGTTATGTTTAAATTTTGTAAAGTTCTGTTGATGTCAAAGGGTACAGCCTATTCATTACTTTATATTCAGATACATCTGTAGAAACTGCGATAATAGTGTGGGGTATGTAAATACCCCAGAGCAGTTTATTGCATAGAACATTCACGACACCGACTGAGGGTTAAAGAAATTTTATTGTGTTAACTATGAAAAGAGAAAAAGGCCTTTCTGGTGGAAAGAATTAATGCCGTTGACATTTTCTTTACTAACGAAAAGTTACACTGTCAGTAGGAAGACTGCACGGGACGTAACACGAATAAAACGCAGCAAAGCAGAGTTTTCACTAAGAAACTGAAGGAAGCTATGACGGATTAACATCCTGGAATAGCAAAATGTGTTTTCTGAATTTCGTTTTTCTGTTTATACATCCACCCCATTCACCTGAAACGATCCCTTGGATTAGTTAGTCCCAAAAATTAGAATTCCAGACTGAAGAAAAAGAAAAAATCCGATCAATAAAGCTATCCAGAAGGCCAATGCTTATTTCTAAGATCTTTCGGGAAATTCCTTTAAAGGAATCTTAAACCTGGAGAATACTGGACCAAGTTTAACTTTCGACGGATTATGTAGAAAAATCATCTAGGGCCGGTTCGTTTATCTCTCGTTAACGAGAAGATGACTAACGTCCAGTTAAATGTGTTGGTTAAGTGCATTGCGTTTGTCATTGCCAGATAACCTCTCGTTTGCTAACCCGCAGAAAACGAGAAGGTATATATTTCGACTAAGTTGGCAGTAGAACAAATTCAAGTGCCGTCTGAATGAACAGCTGTTCGCCGCATCTGACTGGCAGGGAAGAGGTTAGCAGACCGTAACAAACGTGAAAGAAGCTCGTATTTTACAAGAAGTGAGTGCGTGTCTCTTGTGGCCTTAATAGAGAAATATAAAGACACTTGGGACTGACAAGGGGAACACCAAGAATGGTACTAACGAATTTTGTGGGGTCGCGGGTATGTTGTGCGGGAACTCCTCCAGACCACCAAGCTAAAAGGATTTGTTCCAGTGCGCCTTGGTTGCCAAGAAAATCGAGATCAAAGTCCAGCGCGTAAGTTACACCTGTACTCAATTAGTAAAGCTACGTGAATCAGCGTGGTGTAATTAGCAATGCGCCCGACTGTCACACAGAAGACCCTAGTTCGAATCCTGCTCCGAATTATTGTTATTTTCCTTCTTCGGGTAAATCTATGTTTTGTGGTCGTTGCTTCAGTTCGTTCTTGTTTGTTACACCACTCTGTCGTACCGCTGACAGATGGACACCTGGACTTTGATCCGGATTTTCGTGGAAACCAAGGAGCATGGGAACGAATCCTTTTGGCTTGGTGGTTTGACATCCCCTTCATTGTCAACCAAATTATGTAATCGTTACCCGTAAGCTTGTATTTTGATATCGTAACAATAATTTTAAGGTTATGTTACGCATCTGCAATATATCAAACGCATCGCTACTGACATGGATGCGGCGATTAATTAGACAATAAAATTTTCCAGTAAAGGTGCTTTCCACACAAGTTTCTCATACGTGTAGTGCTTTCGGTCTTTATCACGTAATATATTTCTGTATTTTAGCGTTTTGTAAACCTGCCATTTTCAAACACACTCACTTAACCGGTCGTTAGCCGTGTAACGAGCAGAATTCTACTCGTTAACTTAACGGCCAGTTTGAGGTCATTTAACGTCATGTTAACTCTTAACGAAAAATTGACAAACTCAATTCTCCGCTAACGACAAGTTAAAATCAAAATCCTAACTGGAACTTAACGAGACTGACAAACCGGCCCTGAGAGATCTACTTGTTTTGTTTCTAATCCAAAGTAGTTATTTACCGGACGACCCTCGTTATGTGGAGGTAACTTTTTAGAAGACAGTTTATGGACAAACTGACATTTAAGCGGCCCCTCTTGCTTCCCTGTACCGGCGGAATCCCCGAGATTTTCCTCAGAGGCCAGCTTCCACGTTCCGGGAAGTGTTTACGAGTGGGCAGCGGTCAACGGCCAGCCGGGATTCCTCAACCGGAAAATTCCGACGCCAGCTTCATTGCTGCTGCTTCTGTCGCGATCGCGGCAAACTTACTCGCATTAAGTATCACCACTCTGCGAGTTCAAATACGAGATTATGACCTACTGGCTTATGTACGCGACTTCGTCCATTTGGATCTCGAACCCGCGTGAATTCAGGAAAAATAAGGAAATCTTAATGTTGAAATGTTTATAGAGCTTATGAGACCTAACTACGGGGTCATCAGCCCCTAAACTAGCAAACTATTTGTGAACTAGCTTATACTAAAGACGTCACAAACATCCATGCCCGATGGGGATTCGAACCCCCGACCGCAGCGGCCGTGCAGACCGTTAGGCCGTGTTTATATCCCGCGGTTGCGCCGCGGCGGTGGGATCTGCGGTTTGGCAGTGCGCGGTTTCTCGTAAGGCAGCGTGGGAGCCGTTTGTAGGCGGTAGCGGCCCCTCCGCCGCGGAGTCAAAATACCAGCGGCTGCACTGCCAGACCACGGCGGCTAATGGGGCTGTTCATGTTGTTGTTGTTGTTGCTGGGTTATCAGTCCCCGAGTTTGTGACACTTGCGGGGAGTGACACTTGCGGGGAAAGGGAATTTGTAGACACTTGCGGGGAGACCCGGACGCTGCAGGTAGTGAACAGGGTGTTCCAGAAGTAGGGTTACACCACCCCTACTCCACGCCCTCCAGCCGCTACCTGTGCCGTATTCAGGGAAATGCCCACTGGACCGGCCGCGCAATTTGTGACACAAATTACATGTTTAATAATACTAATGCTAAGTATGAAATCACGTCAAGACTACTTCATGCAAAAATTTCGACAAAAAAGTTGGCACTGAGTTTAGAAAAACAAAATTCTAGTATTTTGGATTTTAACATTTTATCAAAAAATGAATGTTACTACAAGAGATACAGCCATTCAAATTTACGGGCACCATAACGTTTTCCCTTCCTAAGTAAATGAGCTGCTACTTATAGTTTCAACACCACAGTAGCCTTTTTCTTGAATGTTCTGAATATAAATCTTCAGATAGACTTCTTGAGGAGGAGAGTGATACGGATATCTGATTGTAAACCACTGCCTATTACCCTAGACCTTTTTCACTGTACTTAACAGGAGTTCCGCGTATTCCGTAATTTATATTTATACGGTTACCAGGCAATGTAATTTATAACCAACTATTGGCTGCCAATTTCGCTTCATTTTTCCTGGAAGTCTTGCAACTTGTTTCTCCCTGTTGGTTTATGCCAAGTTCGGAGTAAAAATGGTTCTATATGACGCTGATAGAAAATAAAATTTATCTTTAGCATTTTTTGGTGTGTGACATTCCCTTACATGTATTTGTAATTCGAATACAGCCAAATCGTTTTGGGGTCTACGAATAAACGCTTCAAGTATGTATAATACTCATTGGCTTATTATTAATGTCTTAATTGAACGTTTAAGGTTGCGTCTCTTATTAAAAAGCATAGTAGCTATTTTTAAAGAAATGGAAGTTGCTTGATAGTGGGGTTAACTACATAGCGGTCAATTACATCAACGTATTGTTCAGGATGCCTAATATATTTATTGCTTGCGCAGGTGTCTTGATATGCTTAATGTACTGAATAATATCCTTTTAGGAGGTATGACTGCGGAAAGTCATCGTCTTGTCGTAGCAGAGGATATCTCAATAACTCCCCAAACATTATGACTATTAAAATACCTTATTGTTTTCAGGAGGAATACTCAGCGAATTAATATGTAGATAGAATAAGTTTCTATATTGCTCTTCAGCTTTGAAAGGGTTGTGCAATTTCACTGAGTTTCGTGTTATGTTGACAGTGTGGAAACTTGACAAGAGCAGTGCTAGACTTCTTGGTGTGCCTGTACCCAGGAAAAGCCAGTAGCCGCCCCAAGGGCCGCGCGAGTGTCACTCCGCGCAAGTGTTACAACCCCTCAGTCCCCTGCTCCCAGCTAAGAGTTAACTTTTGAAAGTTTCCGTTTTGTCGCATTGTACTCTAAGCCCAGTATACTCCGGGTACAGAGAGACAGTCAATGGTAAAATGATGACATAACAATGAACAAGACAGGAGTTGACAAAATAGACAAAACTAAAACAAGGCAGCAGAAGCGTGTGGCTGGCTGATCACAAGAATAATACAGGATGAGCCAGCCACTCTGCACACTTTAAAATCCTTAATTGAAAAACGAATTCATAAACCGTAAAAGACAGCGGCCTGTTTTGGAGGGGTTGAAGCCCGACAGGGCGGGCTTATAGGCCCCACCACTAAATAGACCAATAAAAGCCAGTTGCGCGAATAAAATATAAACACGATCGACCATAGAGGCATCGTCTGATAAAACCAATGTTCTCCAAACATTTGAACATTTTGAAAAACATCTAACAGTGCATAACGTTTTACACAAGTATTTCAAAGAGATTGTTTCTCATTTTAAATTTTAGTTTTTATGTGCCTGTAAGTTATACAGTCTCCAGAAGTACTTTAAGCTATCAGCCCGTTGGCCGTACTCTGGTATAGAGCGCTTAAGCAGAGCACAGCGGCCTGGCTGCCATTGAGCGCATCAATTCGTGACCTAGACGGGATCACGCCCCGCCGCCTGGCGGGTGTCGCTCGAGTTAACGGCGTTATTCACTTGTCGCGCCAGCGCCGACACTTCTCACGAGCTTTAAATCGCTGACGTCACCCGTGACGTAACGCGGGGCCGCCTCGCCGAGGCCGCATCTACATAACCGGCTGTGCCAACGACACATTTGGCAAGGCTTCGACTCCGCGTCAGCTGGGACCAGTAACAGGGTTTCTGAGCGGACTGCCCCACGTACCGGCTACGCACACCGCTTGAGGAATAAGAGGAAAACATTATCTGATGGCGTATATCGCGCGGGGATGTAAATGTTTGCTGTAGCAACTGATCGTCAGAAATGCAAGTTATATTCTTCCAATTAATGAGGACATCATCTCTCGTTTTCCTCATTCTATTTAACACTGTGCTATCCCTGATTTAATATAAGGGAGACAGCGTCACTGAAGTGATACGTGATCTAGGATGATAATCATTAGAACGGCGTTTATAGCTGCGGCGTGGTCTAATTAGGAAACTCCAATCGTCAACATTTTCCTCCGAATGCAAAGATTTGTTGACTCACCTACTTAGGTAGAAATTATAATCAGAATAAAATACGAGAAATCAGAGCTCGAACGGATTGAGATGTTTCTTCCCGCGCGCTATTCGAGAATGGAAAGGTAGATAAATAGTATGAAGGTGGTTCGATGAACCCTCTGCCAGACACTTAAATGTGATTTGCCGAGTATCCCATGTACATGCATCATTTTAATCTACTTTACACGTCCGCGGTTGCTGCTGAAGCATTTTTAACAATAACAGAAGATTTCTTCACAATCTTCTAACCGCTACATAAACAGCAAGAAAGCACCATGTTTTGTTATTACTCTTTGAGCTAACGTCCAGAGATTCCTTACAGTGTAGCGACCGTATTTCTAGGTACCACTGGTGGAGATTAGCGATACGTTTGTAACGAGTACGGTACCTTTTAGCAAAGGCTAAATCTTTCCGTTACTCTCTCAGCTTTGTTTACATAGTAGTTATACTTGCTCGCGAAACTAAAACCTTACGCGTTTCGATTGGTAGACGGGTAGTCTTGCTATCGACGGATCCAAATTGACCCACGATTCCGGTTAATGGTACACAGCCTGAAAATCTTATTCTTAAGACAAAGCACTTTCAATGAAGTTTACAACCCACGGGGCATGACTAAACACTGAAAATGCAATTTGCTCTACTTAAACGGTAACGACAGTTTTAAGAGATACCGATGTAGAGATACAGTTCTGACCCTAAATAAATATTGGATATAACTTTCATAGTAAGTTCATTACTAAACCTTCAATTTTGGGTTTTGTTCAGTATTTTTATTTTATTATTTTTTTAGCTTAGCGAAGTCATACTCCCAATCCCCGCCCGGTATAACCCCTCGCTTCTCCATCCACTAGGAGTTAAGATTAGCATCAATGACTCCCCACTTCCCCGACATTGTGTGCATTCCTCTCCCAAGACCCAAGCGTCTGCGGTTCTGATAACCGTGACCTACGCTAAAGGAGTGATTTGAAACAGAAGCCGTCCAATTTATTCATTTAAAAAGATACCGCGTATCATTCATGTTTTAATAACATGGAACAAAATATTTAACAGTGCGGTCTTATCTGAGCACCATTGTGCTTTGTGTAAATTTACTTCGCTAGAGATGTGCGTCGCAATTCAATATCTTGAGGTTTTCTGAAGGCCCCCGTGTACAGTGGAACTCTTGCCAAATCAGTCGTCTGCTAGCAACGGAATCAAACATGCAGACGTATCAAAAAGGTACAATTTAACCTCACTCGTCACGCCATGCGAAATCTTGTTTAAGTACTCGTATTTTGGCAATAGTGGTCAGTACGAGTTTGATGAAGGCAACAAATTTTAGAACTTCGTTCAAATCCCCTGCCAAGAGTGGAAGAGAATTCCTATTAACGTAGCTTCATGTACACCATGGGGAAACATTTCAGCTCAGAATTGGCGAACATGAGCTAAATCAGACAGTTACGTGATGGAAGAGCCAGTTGGGAGCCAAGGTTAACCGGCGCTAGCCCTGAACTCAGGAAATGGTTAGTGTGGTGGGAGCCGAACTGGTGGGTGAGGTGGGAGGGGGAGTGTCAGCAACCGCGATACAGCTGACGTCACTCAGTGACGTCATGCAGGTCGGCCGTACGCCCACCGACTGAATGCGTGCCATGGTCTCAATACGAGCGCGGTTTTCACAACACTTCAATTCTCACACCTTCACTGACGTTGAAGACGTTCGCAGAGCTGAATTGCCTTCGGAATTTTCCGAACCTTCCTTCCAACCGGTGTATCCCCGCAGATATTGAGGAAATAACTCACTACGTTTACGGGGACTATCGTTTGTGGTGAATCACTATACCTGGAGGTAGTCCATCGCTTACAACACATACAGAACGCACAAACCGCGATCTTTATCAGTTTACAGTTTGTGGCATTTATTATTTGATGTCAGCTTCTGATATACTGCTGACTATTTTTTAGTGCTTTTCGAATAGACTAACACTGTTTGGTGGAACGAGAAGCCGTAAAGTAGTAATATTAAATTCGACGAATGAAGTTTATTTGAAAACAAATTTGCAAACAATTTATCCGGCGTATTTCAGAAAATTTACACCGGAAGCTAAGATACGTGAGTTCTATTTGAATGAATACTACAAAACTAGTGTACCTTAAACAATGACTTGAGGCAGAGAGCCTTATTTTTTCACAAGGCTTTTGTCTACAATCTAAGCATTTTGATACATCGTGCTTTTGATTTTCATACTACTTCGGTAACTGCTCAGGATAAAGCAAATTTTACGAAATTATGAACCCATTTTGCGTAAAAATCTGACAATGGGTAGAAACTGATTTTCTTATAGAAAGCATTGACAAATTGATGACTATTAATGTGGCATACCTTACTACATAGCAATGTAATGAACACGGGAATTCTGTTACTAGTAATTATCTTCCACTAGCCAGAAGCTGCTTAGCAACGAAACGTTGTCTTCAGTTAAACGTTATATAGGTTGGTCGGAAATTCCAGATACAGTCTTCTAGGACTTTAAGAGGGTAGTGCGTATCTAACATTTTGAATAGGAACCCATGTCCGGAAACTTATCGTTTCCGTACCACGACGGTTTCAATTCAGTTTATTATCTCGCCCACTTCAACTTGAGTAAAGTAATTAGGCATCACCACTACAATTGTTGCAATCAATTTGAAAAGAACACTGAATCGTTTCGTTATTTACGCATTTTGATTACAATTTGCAACCTTATGGTTTACATAAGTCAAAAACAAGAATCCAGCATCAATGGCACCAGCCGCAACGTACTGATGCATTGCGAGTAGATCAAATAGTTAAAACGAATTCAAACCTCTGAGCAGATTACTGATATTTGGCCTATGAACACTGAATCTCATTTTGCAAATTTTGGACTTGTCCCTAAGCAGACGTTGAATTACACATCTGAATTTAAAGTGTCTTAGAACACACTTTACGTTTCCGGACATGGATTCCTATTCAAAATGTTATGTACTGAATACCCTCTTCAAGTCTAAGAAGTTTGTAACGGGAATTTCCGACCTCCCTATATAGAGTTCAAATTTGGGAACCTGAATAGTAGCACCACAAATCAATTCACTTGTCCTAGGCAAGGAGTCGAAAACAAAACTAATCGAAAGAAATCTAAATTTTTAAGAGTTTGAAATGGTTCAATCCGTGATTCAATGTTGAGTTTTTGTTCATAAGATCGTGTTTTAATTTTGGCATTGAATGGCTATAAAAACTCATCACTGAGGTAAAAAATAAAACGTATCACTACTTGTTCTTAGCTGTGATGTGTCACTATTAACTAGAGCGAACTCTAGTAACTTCAAACGAAAACGACACATTTTCCGTGATACGACTTCAATCAAAAAGGATACACACACACACACACACACACACACACACACACACACACACACACACACACAAATTACTTATACTTACATAGTGAAGTATGTGTTTTTGTGCCCGAAGCTACAGTATTTACCAGTGAAAACCCCATACGAATTTGGCTACTGTATTTAGAGATTAGGGAATTCAGACAGGTTAATAAGACGCCAGTTTTACAAAATGTTCAAATGTTTGTTAAGCTTATGGGACTTCGGGGTCATCAGGCCCTAAACTTACAAACTACTTAACTACCTTATACTAAGGACGGCAAAAAAATCTATGCCCGAGGGGGGATTCGAACCCCCGACCGTAGTGGCCGTGCAGACCGTGACTGAAGCGCCTCAGTCCCCTCGGCCACCGCAGCCAGTCCAGTTTTACAGTTTTGTTATTTACACAAAAATATTCATACTGTTATGATTTCATGTGGCCACATTTAAGAACGACAATCTCTTTAAATATTGGGAAATTAAAATTTGTCTGTACAAGTAATTGTGTAATAATATAAGAACTCTTACTAGAAATTAATGACAAACTTAACGAATGAACAAGAAAAACTAATCGTGGGCCTCACTTCGCCTGGTGAGTGAAATTACGTTTTTTATCGTTGTGGTATGTTTCAAATCTGAACTCGACAAACACGGGCGTAAGTGGTCTAATCTGGACCATATATTTCAGCCTTGATTGCAAACGTCTGAGACGGGGATTACACGACTCACCAGGAAGTAGCGTCAGTTAACAAGAAGCAGATTCTGTCGTAAGAAGTTAAAGCGAAGGTAAGACGGAGGTTTACTGCCAGACTGCAGTGACGTCATAGCGAGCCACGACTAAGGGAAGGGCGAATCCAATCAGGCACCTGCAGCGTCTAAAATTAGCTCACGTCCTGAAGCGAAAGACTCAACATGGCGAACCAGACTATAGAGCTGAAACTTTACCGAGACTACCAGAAAATGTGCAGTAGTGACTGCCTGTACAGCTTTTCCTGAATAAAATACTTCTAACCTTTCTTAAGACAGATCTGAACTGTACGCTGAATTACGAATCATATGGTATTTCACAAAAACCGGTTCGATTGAAATACAGGAAGTGGATGCAATAAATTGTCAAACCTGATCAAATTTGCCCCAGCAATCTAACGTCATAATACGGTTTTCTGTTCCGCAGGACCTAATTGAGGAGCAAGACCCCATTGTCATGGAAGAAGTCAGTACGCAAAATTTAACACAAGAATGGTAATATAAAACCAAAGTCCTACGAACATGAAATATTTAGCCTAAGTAAAAAGAATCAACGAATAAAAAGAATTTTTCCAGGAGTTCCTCGACAGAATAAAAGGAGTTTGCCACGACATAACTTCAGTTTAGATTTAAAAGCGCGTGCGTTAGTTATAAATGTCTAAATATTTGTAAAGCTTGTGGGACTTTACTGCGAGGTCATCAGTCCCTAAACTTACTAAATACTTATGAACTAACGTCAGACAGCACAAACATCCATGCCCTTGGGAGAGATTCTATTTGCCCGAGGTCAACATGGATTTAGAAAATATCGTCCATGCGAAACAACTAGCTCTTTACACACACTAAGTGATGAGTGCTTTCGACAAGGGTTCGCAAATTAATTCCGTATTCCTTGATTTCCAGAATGCTTTTGACATCGTAGCTCACAAACGACTTTTAATCAAATTGCGTGGTTACGGTATATCGCCCCAAATTTGCGACTGGATAGGGATCTCCTCTCTGAGGATACAATTCGTAGTAATCGATGGTAAGGCATCGACTAAAACAGAGGTGATGTCGGGCGTACCACAGGTTAGTGTTATTAGTCCTCTGATCTTCCTTATTTACATAAACGATTTAGAGGAAAATGTAAGTAGCTCTCTTAGGTTGTTTGCAGATGTCGCCGTCATTTACAGTCTACTAAAATCTGAAGATCAAAACCAACTGCAGAAAGATTTGAATAAGATGTCTATGTTGTAAGAATTAGCAGTTGACTCTAAATGAGAAGTGTGAAGTCCACATGAGTACGAAAAGAAATCCGTTTAAATTTAACAAGATAAACGTGAAGACCGTAAACTTCACAAAATATCTAGGAATGACTATTACTTCAGACAAACTGGAAAGAACACGTAGATAATGTCGTGGGAAAGGCGAACCACATACTGCGTTTTATTGGCAGAACCCTTAAAAAATGCGACAGAACTACAAAAGAAACTGCATACACTACGCTTGTCCGTCCTTTCATGGAGTATTGCTGCCCAGTGTGGGATCCTTATCAGGTGGGTTTGACGGAGGACATCGAAAGAGTCCAAAGAAGGGCAGCTCGTTTCGTATTGTCACGATACAGGTAAGACAGCGTCACGGAAATGATACAGGATCTGGGATGGGAATCATTACAACAACGGCGCTTATCGCTGCGGCGTGGGCTACTTTCGAAACTACAATCGCCAACATTCTCCTCTGAATGCGAAAATATTGTTGACTCCCACTTACATAGGTAGAAATGATCATCAGAATAAAATACGAGAAATCAGAGCCCGAACGGAGAGATTCAAGTGTTCATTCTTCCCGCGCGCTATTCGAGAATGGAACGGGAGATAAAATAGTATAACGGTGGTTCAATCAACCCTCTGCCAGGCACTCAAATGTGATTTGGAGAGTATCCCATGTAGATGCAGAACCCCCGACGGAGAACGGCCTCGAGCATCATCGGAGCAAAGCGCCTCAATGCGCTCGGCCGCTCCGCCGCGGCGCGTTGGTTAGTACCAACACCCAAACCTTCAGATGTCAGACAATCAGATCTGTACCAAACGTATATCGATTGAGTATCAACCGAAACTTTTATATAATTCATGCTATGTGCTGCCGTCCAGGAGAACGTGCGTAAATAGGACATAATATGTAACACTTGTCCTACGGAGCACAGGAAAAGCTTATCTGTAAGGGTCTGCAGCGCTGATCTCTCGTGGGGTAGTTAATAGAGCGAGGTTCCTCAGTTCAAACCCTAGTGGCACGAATTTTTTCTGTATGACGTTGCAAATTGTTCTACGTCGACAAACGTACACCGAGTGTTACATTGGACAACATGTTTCTGAAATGCAAAAGTAAAAGGACTGTTCGGATTCTATATCACTGTTACCGGTAGTTTATTTCTGCTCCGTTTTATTTGAAAGTAGCAAACCTGTAGAGAGTTCGTAGAAGAAAAATTTGGGTCATACGCGCGGAAGTATTAAAGTAACAACAACAACAACAGTAAAAAAATGACTGCTAGATAGGCAGCACCGCCGTGCGTTTGCCCACACTGTCAAGTGGGGCTGACGTTGCTGTCCAGTCCGCACGCTACTGCTGCAGCTGACTCTGCTGTTCTGCGAAATGAACCCGTGGAATGGTATAGTATTCTCTAACAGTTTTTTAACGTACTGCAGTTAACGAAAGTAGCTCTAGGCGGGGCTTGAACCCACGATTTTCTGTTCGTGGAACTAACGCTCTACCAACTAGCTCACGGTAGCACAACGTGATAAGCTCTCACAGTTATGCTTTTGCTCTAATCAGAAGGATAGGTAGGATAGGATGTTTTGGGCGCACAACAGCAAGGTTTTTAGCACCCTGACTGAAGAATTAGACAACAGTAAAGTAAGTCTTGGCAGCAACCCGAACCCATATTGCCAGTCAGCGATGGAAGTTGGCAGACGTAAGGTTGGGTACTTCAAAGTCGTTAAACGAAAATGTCTGAGTATAGGGGGACGCTGATCGCTGATGTAGAGGCATCAGCGAGCCTTCCTGTAACACACTGAAACCTCCGGCCTAAGAGCTTAGGCCAGAGCCGGGAACGTTCACAAAATTGTAAAACGTTCGTCACAATCGCCTCGTCGTCAGCTAAAACAATAGGTAGGGCATGGCCAAGATTAGCCGCTGCCCTCTCAGAACGATATAAAATACACTCAAAATGTGGCTTATAGTGATTTGCACGCCACAAGCATCACAAATCGGTGGATTCTCCCGACGGAATAAAAAGCTGTGGGTCAAAGGGCTGTGTCCAATGCGAAGGCGCGTCAGTGTCACTTCGAAACGTCTGCATGGCTGGCAGGAGGTTCGCCACGGTCGGACAGTTGGTTTAACCAACCGCAGTTTATTACCTGTCACTGCCAGCCACGTCTCCTCCCACAACTGAAGGGACCCCTGCCAAGGCGGCCTGCGGTGACCCAAATGTCACGGAGTGTGCCATTTCCTTGCGGGACGTCTACTCTGTGCTGCACCGAAGGCTAGGTGGTGGTATAATTTACACATGTTCTGGACGGCAGCACATAGCACGAGTTACATAGAAGTTTCGGTTGATATTCTATCGAAATACAACATTTGGTACCAATCTGAGTGTCTGGCATCTGAAGCCTTGTGTGTAAGATTGAGTTCTTGTGGCAGCTTATTGAAAATGGATGCTGCGGAATACTGCACACTAGGGATGGGCTAAACTGCGATTTTTCGATATCAGTGATTTCTGTGACTGCTACTTTTATGTATCTGTGATTCTTAGTTACGATTTGTCACTGTTTACAATCGCACTGTACAAAACCTTGACATGTATCCCTCCGCACTCAAACTGGGATTTCGGTGACTCTGAATGCTACTTCTGCGATTTCTGCTACTGATATTGCTACATTGCTACTTCTGCGATTTCTGCTACTGATATTGCTACTTCTGCGATTTCTGCTACTTCCGAGATATCTGCTACTTCCGTGACTTATGCGATGTATGTGGCAAATGCAATATATATATTATCCATAAGAGATCCTCTTCCTACATGTAAATATATACAAAAAAAGAATATTGATGTTCAATTTACGTGTAATGTTGGGATTATTTACACATCGACAAATGTCAATTAGTCTTATAAAAGCTATTTCAGTGTATGGTGTGTAATGTATAGTTAAAAGTGAGGTTATTCGCAAGTAATGTGTAACCGAAATCGGCAAGTAGGCCTATAGTCTACCTTAACAGAAACATTTGGTAGATTAGGCACACAGCAACTATAACAGTGCAACGAAAGTGCTATGTTCTTGCCTGTAGAATGAATTAATAGATGTTTTAACATTGTGTGATATAAGTCACTTACCAATTTGAAAGAGATAAGTAAATGTGAAATACAACATGAGTGACTTCTGAAAATTCCATTTTCTCTTTAAAACCTTTCGGTATCACTACATATTCTGCCAAATAACTATATATGAGGGCTTGCGTTATATTTTACTAATCGACGTGCCGACCTAGTGTGCTGATGTTGGCAACTAAAGCTTCAGGGTTACACACAAGAAATCTTACAACCACAGATTAAGAATAACATTTATTTTATGATAAACAAAATATTATTTCAATCATTCTGTATGATTTAGATTTCTAGGAACATTCATTGGTCGTTGCCAACATAAGCACACTGTGCCACCACTGCAGTAAACAAAAGTTTTAATAACACTGAAGGATCCGATACCACCCATCTGCTTTCACTCATATCATCAAGGGACGGAATGTACGAAAAGGAAAAACGCGGAAAACAGCATTCCTAAACCTAAAACAAATCTGATACAATAAAACTTTCCATTACGCGAAAAACTTTTTTATTTTCAAGTGTAATATTTTTATAGAATCATCGAAGATACAAGTTTACTCCTATATAGCAGTACTTAACACGGTCCACATTGAAAATGGAGTTGACCTACTGTTAAACATTTCGTAAAATTACCTGTACTTAGTTGACCACTTGATACCACCCCCTTGGAATTTTTATTTTATGTACGATGTATAACGCAAGCAAAAATATTCGTCGAAACCAGATTTGCAATGTAACATACGTATTCTGAATTCCCATAATAGTTGTAGGTTCTATGATGAAAAATTATTTTAAACAGGGGTCAAGTCTGTACGACAATATTTGGCATTCACATTTGTTGTCTTTACCAACTATAACCTAAAAACATAGATGCCAGGCTTTGCTTCACAACATGTGAATGCTGCCGCCAGGTAAAATAGTGCCACTAAGTGTAAACATTTTCACAAAGAAAATTATCTTCTTGCTCATTAATTCGACAACATTCCTACACAACACGAGTGAAAGTACGACAGTTGATCAACAAGTAGCATAAGACAGAATATTAAATGCTATTCTCAGTTGCTACTTGCGACTCTTAAACGCGATTTGTCACTGAAATCGCAGGTAGACTCTATAGCCTGCCCAATGCAAAGATATTAGTACAAGCTTCGTCCAACAGATGGCAGAGTGCAAACTGCTTCTTGCTACTCTTAGTTGCGACTTGTTACTTTTAGTGCTACTGCGCTTCTAAACTGCGACTGAAATCGCAGTCAGAATCCGTAAAGTTGCGACTGTGAATAATGCTACTTCCAAATCACTGTGATTCTTAACAGATACGCGATTTTCGACCCATCCCTACTGCACACCATACTGCACAAGAGTGAAGGTGGTTTGATCCCAATGTAGATCCCATTTCTGTCTAGTATTCACCGAGTGAAAGCGGCTAACTCTTGAGAATAGGCTGATATTGTTAACAAACGACATTAAAATACCTATTGTGACACCAGCGTCAGAATTCTTTGACTACTGAAAAGAGGTCGGCACAACGTTCGCGAACTTACGCCACATATTGCTCGAACCGCCCGTATGAGCCAAAAAATATTTTCATATTAATCGAGTAACCCCAAAAAATAACGTTTACGTCTAAGTGAATGGAAGTAAGCGTAGTAGAGTAGCAAATTAATAACAGCCAACCAGTTGCAATAATAGTTTAATAAGCTTGACCACGGTTCGACAGAAACCCGTCTTCAGAAATACACAAACATATAGACAATGTGACAAAAATTCATAATGTTATGCCCGAAATATGAGTCATACCAAGCCTATTGTCTAAAGCATTGTGAAATACAAATGAGAATAAAACTGTTACTATCCTTGCATATCACAGGAATTGGACATCCCTATGATCTGCATGACTGTAGATGCGCTGACGCATCTTTCAGTCTAAACCACATTCCCTAGTTCTTAGGGATGTCCAATTCCTGTGTTATGTAAGTATAGTAACAGTTTTATTCTCGAATGAAACTTTCACTCTGCAGCGGAGTGTGCGCCGATATGAAACTTCCTGACAGATTAAAATTGTGTGCCGGAACCGGGACTCGAACCTGAGACCTTTGCCTTTCGCGGGCAAGCGCACTACCGACAGTGCTACCGAGTCGCGGTTCCGCCACACAATTTTAATCTGCCAGGAAGTTTCAGTTTTATTCTCATTTGTATTTCACAATGTTTCAGACAATAGGCTTGGTATTACGCATATTTCAGGCATAACAACGACTTTTTAATCTATGTCACATTTTCCATATGTATACGTGTATTTCTGAAGACGCGTTTATATGTCGAAATCCTGGCCAAGCTTATTAAACTATTATTTCAACTGGTTGGCTGTTAATTTGCTATCCTGTAACTGTTGCTGAGACACAGTCATTTTTAAAATATCGTAATAGAGTACTTTTCGTGTTGAAATATCCATTTCAGATACTATTCTAATGGTAAATAAAGGAGAATTTAGTTTTTGACCAAGACCCTCAACATGGACTTTCCACGACAACTTACGTCATAGTATACTGACGATAATGTCATGGAACAGGAATTCTTTAAGATAAATTATTCCCTGTAATTTGCAAAATGACCTTCGTGCTGAACGATACCAGTCTTACTTCGCCACTCCGGGTATACCAACTCCAGGACGATGAGAAGGCAATTCGGCGTGGAAACCAGTCCCAACAGTCGCTGAGCTCAGGTTGCATGAACTGGTCTGGCAAGCACGTCAGACAAAAAAAAAAAAAAAAAAAAAAAAAAAAAAAAAAAAAAAAAAAAAAAAAAAAAAAAAAAAAAAAAAAAAAAAAAAAATCTGAGATAGCCTGTCCCACAGTTGCTGGCGGTTCTGAAATGCACGAGGCTCGTAAACTCCTCTTGAGAAGTTGCCGCAGCGTTTTAGGCCTTTGAGCTTCATCTTAACAAGGCGAACCCACCATCGTATCCGCGCAAATATAGTACAATGGGCAACCGGGCAGCTCTTTAATAAATGGGCAGGTTAACCTTTTTCAACCCCAAATTTTATTAATTTATCAACAAAAATATTTTTTGCATATACCTATAAATGATTGAAATAATGTATATTTAACATAAGTTTTGTTTACTTTTAGTTTTTGGAGATAAATTTGAGATGACTACCTATGGCACCATTGGGCAGGATATGTTTCCTTTATCCCAACTAACATTTTCACATTGTTTACTACTAATATAGACATGTGACAATTCTTTAGTCATGAAATTGTTTAATTTCTTTCGTTTACCTTGATATAATTATTTGAAAGTTTTGCTGCATGTACTCCAACTTAAGACATTAAGCGACAAAACACATTGATAATGCATTGTAGCCGAATGCTCTATTTCCTCAAGGTAATGGTGGACAAACTAGTCACAATGAATTGCTGCAACTCCTGCAGTGTTGTTTACAATCTTTGGACAGATTGTTGTCGCTAGAGGAACAGATAAAAATGACGTTGCCATATGGCAACACTGGGAGTGAAAGAGTTAAGACTGAAAAAAATGATTTGTATTTAACATCTTTAGCTGCATGTTTAGCTTTCCGATCACATTTAGGTGCCTGACTAGGGTTGCCAGATCTCCGGGCGCCGCCCGGAGTGCCCGGGTTTGGAATGAATTCTCCGGGTCTACGGGCCAATGACTCATCTCCGGGCTGGAATGTAACCATCATAACTTTTTTTTCGACGCTTTTTAAGTACTATGCTCATGTAGCGACGATCTACATCGAACTTAACGTAACTTAAACTAAGGACAAACACAACATCCATGCCCTGGGGGGGGGGGGGGGGAGATTCTAACCTCTGGCGGGAGCAGCCTTGCGCACCGTGGCAAGACGCCTCAGTGCGTTGGGCCATTCCCGGCCGGCTCCTCTCTAGTAATTATGAATAACTTTTATATAAATGTCAATTTCTTATTGCAACAAACGCTACTTTTCTGTTCTTCCTGTGACATTTTTCATTGTTGCGTCGGTGGTAATCGGCTAGCGCATTATTAACACTATTGCGGCAACGTGTCAACTGGCGACTTCTATTATCTGTGTTCGTTCGTTCGTTCATTGTTTATTATCAGTTTACCGGCAATTTTTGGAATACTCTGATCGTTTGAGAACAGACAAGCTTTCATTAACTCAGATTAGTGAGTAATAACAGTGAAATGAAGAGACTATAAGTGAAGAATGGTTGCAGAAAGAAAATTATAAAGAGTGGCTACAAAAAGTCGATACTGATCAGTGTATGTGGAGGGAGGAGATTAGGTGTTTTTTTTTTTTAGAATTCACGTGTAATCCTGGTTGGGGGAGGCAGTTGGAGGGGCGGTGAGTCATTGGCCAAGGGGGAGGGGGGCACGTCTGGTCTCCGGGCCTGCCTCGAGTTCAATCTGGCAACCCTATGCCTGACAGATGTTTCAAGGAATGTAACGGGCTGCTTCTTCCCTGGCTTTTAGTCCATATAGTGTGAAAGGGTACTGAATTTTAGTTGGGTTGCCTGAATGGTAGGTTGGCAATCCTGCCTTAGTGCGTAGCCAGGTTTTCAAGATATTTTATAACTATTCTAAGTTTGAAGCATTAAATTCATAAAACAATGTTGGCAATATTATTTATGAACATGTGGTGGTTCTGTCAGACTTCAGCTGCTCATAATTTTTACGTGACGTGTAAATGTTATTTCCGGTTCGTTCCAATCTGTGGTGAAGCCTGCTACAAGTTTTTAATCTTTGATTTCTCTGTATATTTGATTTCTCTGTATATTTGATTTCTCTGTATATTTGATTTCTCTGTATATTTGATTTCTCTGTATATTTGATTTCTCTGTATATTTGATTTCTCTGTATATTTGATTTCTCTGTATATTTGATTTCTCTGTATATTTGATTTCTCTGTATATTTGATTTCTCTGTATATTTGATTTCTCTGTATATTTGATTTCTCTGTATATTTGATTTCTCTGTATATTTGATTTCTCTGTATATTTGATATTCTATTTAAATTCACCCTTAATAAAATTTAAGTGGTTAAAAGCTAATTATTTCGTGGAACAAATTTACTAATATATGATTTGGAAAGGTTACACTTCATTCCTAAACATTTGAAGGCTAAACTGCAGAGAGTTGCCCACGCGCTGCAAATGTTGGCAACACCACAGCAGTCAAACAGAGCAAGTATATGTTTTATTTATTTTGTGATCTGTACGAAACAGCGATCATTTTAAGTAAAAGTTGGGTCAGGGATTGGTTAAACAAGAATTTTTTTTTTTTTTTTTTCCTATGTGAAGGCGCGTAGCGCCCGAATCTCCGGTTCGGAAACTATTTACAGTTGCCAACATACGCTTCCATGCTAAAAACACGGGCAACAGACTCTGCAGTTTTACCCATTTGAAATTATTTCGTCAAGTCAAAGACCACTTTTAAGTTCTAGCTACTAAGTTCTAACAAATCTTTGAAAATACACCAATTATTCCGTTGCAAAGTTATTCAGTTCAGACAAATAATACTGCATTTAATTTACTTTAAATATACTCATCACATTTATTTTTAACACTCTTTTATTGAGTTATATGTTGCACAATTTTACAGTTTGTTAGGTAGGCCTACATATTCATTTCAATAGATGCTGTATGTAAAATATGTTGCGAATGCAGTTGCTAGTGAAGTAATAGATTAAAACTTGGTGCGTGATGGGGCGGTTTTCCATGTACGTTGAAGTTTATGCGCTCGTATCTCCAACTAGGTGTCGAACTGTGTTACAATTTAGAAAGTACACTCAACTATATTCGTGTAAAGTATGTCAAATTTCCTGCGGCTACAATCTGTAGTGTAGAAATTATAAATTAGAATGTCAAACCAAATGCCGTAGTTTTAGTCCATTAACAGCGGAACGTTACTGTTTGTGCGCTCATATCTCATGAACTACTTGTGCTGTGATTCAATTTAGTAGGTACATTCAACTATATGTGTGTATACTGTCTATAAAATTTCCAGCAGCTTCAAGTTTTAGTGTACAAATTATAAATTGTAACGTCATACCGAGAGCCGTAGTTTTACTCCATAAACGGCGGAAAATTAATAAGCGAGAAACGTTTTTGCTTTCATCATTTTACTATGGCTGCCAGCGATAAAAGTTTAATAAAAGTTTGAAATTATGTTTAAAGTTTTTGGCAAGTTGCTAAGTATTGTTATTCTCATACCGTGTATTTCGAAACTCTCGCCGCATTATGTCATTTTTTGCGATTTTTATTGATGATCGCATATCTTTTGATACATGTGCCGTATTTGATTCTTAACCATGCAGCAATTGTTACCTCACGGTAAGGAATGTGTGTACCAAATTTCGTTGAAATCGGTATAATGGTTTAGGAGAGAATGAGCAGCATTGTCGCAAAATGCAGCAGTTTTTCGCGCATCTCATTGTTTATGACGTCATATCTCGTGAACTATACATCGTATGTGATTCTTACACTTACGGCGACCGTCCTCATAGGTTTAAGCTTACGTGTACAAAATTTCACAATAATTGCAACAGAACTGTAGATTTGTATGCAACACGTACACACATACGGACAATATATATTAGACGATTTTAGACAATACAATTCTATTACATGAGGTACTTTTACCCCTTGTCCCTACGATTTTAACTATACTTTGAAAGTAATTATATTTGATTTTGATTTAAATTTAACCGCCTCGATAAAAATTTTTAGTAACGAATAAAATTTGATACTACTGCCACGATCGCACTTTAGTGTTATAAGAAATGAGGAGTTTTTTTTTTTAATATGGGAATACACGAGAAGCTGATTGTCGGGAGTTGGTGCGTTTTGTATGAAACCTTGACATACGAAATATCAAGTTCTCCGATAGGTCAGTTGGCAGAGCTCTCGCCCACGAAGGCTACGGTCCTGGGTTCGAGTCCCGGTACGGCACAGTATTAATCACATCGGGGAATCCCGACCTTCTGGCACAGCGAACAGCAGTGTAGGCCCGTCACGCGATTGGGAGCGGCGGTTACTCAACGCCATCACGTGATCGAGCGGCCAGGAGTTCACGCGAGTTGCGCGAGCACGTTCAGTATTATCACGGCCAGCGGCCACTGTTAAAAGCGTGCGCATGGGCGACCTTCCAAGCGACGGCCCGATGCCGTTACATCACAACTACCGACACGCACCTTATACGATCGCTAGGCTGCACTTACCTAGTATCTATTTACAGTCCAAGCAAACATTTTCGTTCTACAATTCAAAGACACACCCTTGTGCCCGACGTAATTGTTGCTAATTTTTTTAACAGCAAATACAAAGTAGGACCATAGGAGATCGCACGCAATAATATTGCTATTCGGATAGGAATGAACGCAGAACGTAATATACTTCTTATGTTAATACTTAAACAAGGCTACAGTGCAATGACTGCGGAAAATGTTTAAGACATTCCTCTTCATATTTTTTTCCTTCTCATTAACACACCAAAATTGCATTGTACCTTTAGAAAATGTTATACAGTACTTTTAAAATTTTGCTTAATGAAACTAACAGAAAAAGCAAAAGAGAACGGACGTCGTTATACGATGATGCTACTATTCTACATATAATCTGGTTAGAGTTTACGCAACTTTTCAGTCGTCCATGTGAGATATTCCTGGCCTATGGCCACTTCATATTTCTGGCCGCTGGCCGTTTCTTTGCTAACATCGTACGTGTCTTAAACTCTGAAGAACGACAGAAGTGCAGCATATGTTGAAATGTGGGTGGGGAGCAGTAGCATATGGCACAGTAGGTGCTGGTTCCCGTGGGAAAGCCCGCCTATGTTACTGGTGCTCTCCTCGCATTGGCTGCTGCATTTCCCGTCACGTGATTTCTTTTGAAATTAGTTTTGTTTATTATTCAGAGCTGAGAATTTGTAATAAAAATCTTAAGGACAGGTTAGATTTGGACAGTTTAAAAAGTTTAAGTTGCCTTCTCTTATTGTAACAAGAGAGGAGCGATTTTGCAGAAGGCGCGCGACGGCCATGTTTTGGCGCGAAATAGAGCGTCAGGTGCCCTCTAGCACAGAGTAACATATATTTGTCTGTGCCGCTAGTCTCGCAACGCGCCGCAGTTTCAGTCTCGAGCTGACCACTATACGCGCCGGTCATGAGTAAAGATTTTTGTAATAGTGATAACAGTCGAGGTCTCAACATGAGATATGGGCAGCATAGGCCGGGTCGTATTAACAAAAGTTGTTCATATTTATTTAATAAATGGCATCCCTGACAAAAATCTCGCGAGTCGCTTCTTATGCTTCCATCCTACAGAACTTATTTTAGCCTCACTTTTATGCTGTAGAAGAACCAACGACCTGTGTGCTGTCTTCTGCGCTGGGAACACAACTATAGAAGACAACAGGTTAGTCAGGACTATGCTTTCCATAGAGACTTGGACAGCAACTACGGCACCTCGTGCGTACTGTAGGGCGGTACAAACGCACACTTCTACGCAACAGCATCCGCAACGATGTGGAGATTTTAGGGGACTTGAGGGAGGAAGCAGTACTAACTTCCCCGTCCGCAAATAAAACCCTAGGAAGGCTTTACATGACTCATTGCAACACTCACCAATAACAGACAGAAACATCCCAACTAAATCACGCAGTCTTATTTAACCAAGATCGACAAGGTAACGATTCCTCTTAGAACACACAATTCTATTTAAGTACAACCTCCGATTTCCGATAAAAAGAAAATCTAGCTCTGGGGGTTCTCTCCTTTTATCACTTTGGTATTACGAGTAGTAAACCAAATTCCAACAGCGTGAGCTGTTTGAGAGTTTTCTTCCGTCTCCATCTACGGGGATCTTTTGTACTATTGTTTTCTGCATACCTACAGTACTTTAAGCTCAGTCGTTTAATAACTGCCTATAGCATCATTAGCAAATTTTAAAAACTAAAAAATATACTTGAAATCAAGTTATTGCCCTAACTCCGGTAAGTAACAGGTGACCTGTGTAGCTTATGTCTACTAACCTTTTAGAAATTTTTGCTTTCGCTCGTACTTCGAAAAGACTTATGCCAGTAAGTATGCATCCCGAAAAACATGTGAAAACCAAGTCGTCCTTCAGACAAAATTCACAAAGCTTTGAAACAAGGCGGTCAGCCATACGAATGCCTGTATTTCCATAAAGCATTTTATCCAGCACCGCGTCTATAAGTAACCAAAGTACGACCGCATAGGCTATCAACCGAAATTTTTAACTATTAAGAATTTGTTAGTTTCGAGCACGTTATCTTTCACAGGCGTTCAAAAATGAAGTAACGTCGGTTTTGTTCAGGCAAGTGTGTTGAGGGTCCTTTCTGTTAATTTTTTACATTAATAACCTTGCCAATAATGAACAGTAACTTGAATTTTCTTACACGAGTTTTTCGTACAGCATTTCATTACCGGTAACTATTCAGATTTACACACAAGATCTGAAAGTGGTGTAAGTACTGGCATCTCTCCTTAAATAATCAGTCATGTTAGTGCTCTTCAAGAAACGAAAACTTTATGACTTATGTCAGTGATAAAATGTTTGAAACAACTACAAATTCCTACGTGTAACACTACAGGAATCTACAAAGGAAGAATCTCTCTGCGCTAGTCGCAGGTACAGCAAATTTTACATATAAGTGTGTGTACATTTGTAGAATATTGGGAACATGCTGAAAGGTTACAGCAGATTCTCTTTAAAAGTAACTTGGGACCCATCTGCTCATGTTCGTGCGACCAGTATTAAATAAGACTTAGAGCTGCCTTTGAACCAAGAAAAATGTTCAGCGTAAGTATTCATGCTTAATGTTCATTTGAATCGTGGAGTAATGTCAGCTAGTTTCTTTCTTGGCCCGACGAAACACTGCCGTCATGGAGACATTCTAGCATTCATTGTTAGTCCTAAGAGGTACCTGTCTTGTCACCTCAGATGTAAAAGATGACAAATTAGACAAAATTTAAGTGTCCTCGTTTGAGTACGCGATGCGTGGGAAGGTTAAATCCATCACTCACTTCAAATGATAGTGTCGTATACTGACACTGCCTCCTGAGACATGTCTAATTCTTTGTTGTGACGCCTTCTGTAATGACTTCTTTGATGGGACTCATTTCTCTCGACATCTCTCTCGCCTCTAATTTCTGCATTAGACATTCCTGTACCACTGTGCGTGTCCCTGGCCCCTCTAGTAGGACGACAGGAGAGTAATGCAATTTCGGCATGTAGAATATTTTAGTTGTCTTCAGATAGTTGGTCGGCCATTTTTCTTAATGTATGGCATTTAGCTAGGTGTTTCAACATTTCTTCCTGCTTAAGGGCCCTACCCTCCCAGTGCCCCAAACGAGCCGAGTACTATATGGTACGTCTGAATTTTTTTCCCAGGACATCCACAAGATATTAATTCCAGATATGTGAGCGTCCAGACCAGGGGCGGATCCAAGACGGCCTCCAGGGGGAGGGGGGAGGAGACAAAGAATTTTCATTGTGAGAAACTCTGGCTCAGCAGAAACTGTGGTTTTAGGGCGCATAACTTCTAAGGTCATTAGCGCCCACATAAGAACAGATTCGCTAGATCTCAAAAAAATTGATAACTACCAGATATAGTATCAAGAGAAGGCTAAAAACGAAAGAAAAACAAAAGGGTTAAATATCTTTTAATAAATTGGCCATGTTGATGAAACGCAAAACTCTAGCAGCTGCTTGTGTGTCATCAGCTAAAAGTTCAAGAGTAGACGGAAAGTGAAGGGCTACACGGAGATGATTAAAATTAACACAATACAGTAAAACATGTCGCACCGTCAGCAATTCACCGCAGGAGCACAGCGGTGCAGGGTTGGCGGTTAGCAAATGACGGTGGCAGAAAAGGCAGTGACCGATCCGCAACCGGGCCAGGATGATCTCTCGCCGAGAGGGGCGTGAGGTGGTCCTCCAAGCGGTCAGGATCGGTTTTACAGTTCTCAATTTATTGTCGTGGAGTGAGAACCAGGACGACACAATACTCCGACGAAGAGCCCGTTGAACATCGTCTGATGGGACGCAAAAAGTAGCCATGCGAGGCAAAAGAGCTGTGCCTTGGCTGCTATGTCAGCCGTCTCATTCCCGGGCATACCCACGTGGCCAGGGACCCACAGTAAAGAAACGTGACAGCTGTCATCTGCTAGCAACTGGAGGGAGCGTTGGGTCCGATACACGAGAGGATGGGTCGAGAAAGGGTCCTTAAGACTCTGCAGGGCACTAAGGGAGTCCGAACAGATGGCATAAAAAGGATGGCGGCAGGTATCAAAACAGCCTGGTGGAGGGCAAAAAGCTCAGCCGTGAAAATCTAGCACCCGTCAGGGAGCTTGTATTGGAAACGTTTGTCCGCGACGACTAATGCAGGCAGCAGAAACACTAGAACCGGTCACCCCTTTTTACCCCACGCCCAATCAAAAAGTATCACAGTTTTGAAGACTCGGTGCATTGATAGCGCGTAAGCTTCACATTCTAAAAAATTGAGTTTTTCGGGGGTGGGGGGGGGGCGCTCGAACGACACACATCCTCCCCCCCCGTATCCGCCTTTGGTCCAGATTGTCACAGTAAATGAATAATTGCAAATATGTCACTGTAGAAGCCGTGTAACAAAAGATTGGCGATTATTGTACCATATGTTCCATTTGGAGGATATGCGTTCAAACTGGCAAGCGGAAGCTTTTTATCACATTTTCGTATATCACTTCGTTAAGTAGATATTTTTGATGCCGCTGCTATTATCAGTCAGTTAACGACGTAGCTGCCAGTGCCCATGCAATGCAGCGCGTAGCATTTACATTGTAGGGCCCTGATGTAACTGATGGATTGGCTCATCCATCTTATGCGCTTTCGTGCCAGAGAAGACGCTGTTATCGTTTGGTACCTAACGACCTAACGCATTAGCGACTAATTACTTATAAATAAATCCCGAAAACAGTTTCGGGTCATTTGTGTCCTTTACAACGCTGCCAGTGAGACAAAACAGCGATGGACAGGTCTAAATGCAACACGCCTCAAACAAAAATCTAATTCTTTCTGATGTTCTCCTGTTTAGCTTGATCACGATATCTTAAGATTTTTCGAAATGAATTTCGATCCCATTTTAAATTTTGTTTAGATTACGTGAGAATTCGAAAGCATACACACGTCGAACCCTGTGAACCGCACATTGGTTTCCAGTAATGAAATTACGTTGCGAGATATAACATTCACATTGTCCCCCACTTTCAGTATTGGGCAGTTCCCTTACTTCCCTATTACATTCGCCACTAGTTTTCCCTGCAAGCTTATGGATAAAAACCGCCTTTAACTATGAAGTTAACAGGCAAGTTCGATAATTTAAAAGAAATTTTTTACAGCAATACTCGTCTGCTCTGATGTTTAACAGTAATTATTGACTATAGTAAGTCTTTTCGTAATAATTTTTCCTTTATGAAGAAAGCTCGGGTGAAGTCTAGTATACGATACAACCTGTCAGCTTTGACCAATAACGTCATCAGTCATAGATGTTTATGCATATATGAAGATATTAACTCTTGTAGCAAAAGGTTCGTTCAAAGAGCTGCAGGGCTGCAGCTTTCAGCAGCAGCGAAGCAGGCACTACCGCGCATGCGCGGTACCGATGACGTCAGACTGCAGGAGGAAATTTTCCCTGCAGCTCATGCAGCCAGGAAGTTGCAGGATTGCTCTTTGAACACGAATTTCCGTATTGCGCATACGCGGTAGCAGCCCTGTAGCTCTGAACGAACCCAAATATATTGAACTATTTGCATAGGGTCGTTGATTACATTAAAGATACACAATTGATATCTCGATTCTGTATTGACCGAAGTGATTCAACAATTGTTATAATTTAAGGATAAATATTTTCATTGCGAAATTGATTGATTACAATCTGCAGTTAGTAATATAGTTTATTGGTCGTTATTTTATATGAATTTATATAATTCATTATCGAGTTTTATCCGTATTTATTTTATCAGTCTTTTTAGGAATGGATGATAATGAAAAAATAAAGATCAACTTTCATTAATGATTGGTTAAGACAGGGTGTCTAAATTTTTTATTAATTGCTAAAATTTGTTAAATTTTAGGACGCTTCTCGCTGGGCTGCAGTGGTTATGTTGGCACCAATGGTAAGGATGGCAACTCTGTGACAACTTTAATTAAACGAAAATTTTTTTTTCTGAACGGACAAGGGCACATGCAAGAACCTGTCAAACATAGAACAGGTACAGTAATTTTACTGCGAGTGAAACGAGCAGCAATAACATTTACTCTGTAGCTCGTGAAAAATATTAACGCAATTCTACACTACATTGTTCATCTGTTGCCAACATTAGTACTGTAGCCCAGCGAGAAGCATCTTAAAATTTTACCGCTGAATTTTTTTTTACTTTTCCTGATCGAGTATAGAATACGATACAGGTATCTCACGGAATTGTGTAATTGGGTAACATTTAAAAATTGTATCGTAAACTACACTTTACCACCCCCTACTCAAGTCAAGAATACGATACAGATATCTTTTCAAATAGCGACATATGAGCAGAAACATTATTACACTACAATTTTACTCTAACATTATTGTACATGTAGCTTTTAACGAAATCGCAGACATTTGTTAATAAAAAATTATTTTCCTAGGTACGTAATGTTTTAACTTTTTTAGTTTGGTGAGAAAAGGAATTTTTGGCACACCCTGACTAAAAGAAGGAATCGCTTGGTAGGACACATTCTTAGACATCGAGAATCGTAAATTTAGCATTGGAGGGAAGTGTGTGGGGTAAAAATCGCAGAGGGAGACCAGGAGACGCGTATAGTAAGCAGATTCAAGTGGATGTGGGTTGCCGTTCTTATGAGGAGATGAAAAGGCTTGCTCAGGATAGAGTAGGGTGGAGAGCTGCATCAAACCAGTCTCCGGACTGAAGACCATAACAGTTTTGTTTCAAACGCAAAACTAGGAACTATATTACCTCTAAAAATCAATACTTTTCATTTATTATTTTTAAATCATTTAAACATGCTTTACTGTTTTTTGATAAATAAAAATACAGTAATGTAATAGATGTGATGTGTTTCATTTATTATACATATTTCTTAAACGAGTTAATAATTATCTGTAAAGTTGGTTATAGTATTTGGTGTATTAACAATCGCTATATTTCTTGATAGGCGTCAAATGTTTAAATGTTATTACTTCCTTATCTTTGCTTCGTATATGATGTCATTGGTCAAAGCCAACATATTTTATCGTATTCTTGACTAATCCCGAAAGCTTTGCACTAATGGGAACAGTGATAGTGCATTATGTTTACGTTGAAACAGCCCTACAAAAATCACGTTTTTCGCATAGTTTTTAGCGAGTAACTATTTATATATTACACAAGCACTATTTAAATATTATACAAGCCTCCTCACAAGACTGTTTTTCATTTTTGTGCAGAATCTGATAATGAAAACACTAAAAAGCCAGAGTATACGTGACATTCGATTCGTCTTCAGCTTTCGAATTGTTTTCCACATCGCATGAAGTGTACATACAAAAATTCTATAAACACCACAGCCTAGCTTATCAGAGGTGGGTTCCTTTGGATCTACGATACCATCCGAAACAAACTTATTACGTTGTTGAGACGGTAACTGCATCTAAATGCCGTGTTTACTACCTATAACAACTACAATCTTTGGCGAAACAACTGCCTAACGCTTAAGTGTTAAAATAACGTGACACAATGTCAAGTCACTAACACGTGGCACTGGCGCTCGCGGGGATGTCAAAATAAGTAGAATTCCTGTTGTGAGATGATTTCTTAATCCCGTGAAGTCACCTGATGGATGCCAACGGCCAAATGACAACTGACACGGCGTGAGTACAATTCGTAGCCCTCTAAACACTGACAGCTGTCAATACGACTTTCAGTAAGGTCAAGTTGAATTACACGAATTGTCTTTAAATGTTTCTTGTTTAGGTACATTTGGAAGGACCGTTGTATATCGTCTCTTCGGACGGCCTACTATCGATATGTATCGAAGACTCGAGTATCGCAGTGTTGAATATCGAACACACTAACGCCGCTGTGCCGTAAGAAATGTTGGCGGGCAAATGAAAACATTCATTTCGACGTATATTAAATTAAATAATTAATGCTGTTGGTTCTGAACGTACAAGAACCTGTCAACCATAGAGCAGGTATAGCATGTTTTATCTGTATGAAATCTACGATTCATAAAGGTATTATCGTGGCCCACGCTATTTCACTTAAAAACTGATCTGTAGCGTAGCCTTAAGGTTAGGTTCAAGTTATATACAGGGTGTCCCAGCTATCTTGCCCACCCAAAATAAGTCTGGAACAATAACAGCTATTGGAAAACGACTTTCATTGTTATGAATCTACGGCTGGGGCCCATGAATGTACATATTTGAAAACTTTCTAAAACGAAAGCAAATGTGTTTTTTAACACAAAATTATGTTTTTTTTAAATGGACACCCTATATTTTTTTTCAGCAATCCATAGCATGATAAATCACAATGGCGTTGATTGCATCGCAATATTCCAATTACATTCCGAGATATTGCGACGCGAAGTTGACGCTTGAAATGCGCGGCTAGCGCTCGTCCTGAGCAGCATGGGGTTCTCGCCTGAGTCTCAGGACGTGCGCTAGCCGCGCGTTTCGTGTATTTCAAGCGCCAACTTCGCGTCGCAATATCTCGGGGCGTAATTGGAATATTGCGATGCAATCAACGCCATTGTTATTTATCATGCTATGGATTGCTGAAAAAATATAGGGCGTCCATTAAAAAAACAAGTGTTAAAAACATTTTCTTTCGTTTTAGAATGTTTCCAAATATGTACATTCATGGGCCCCAGCCGTACATTGATACCGGTGAAAGTCTCTTTCCAATAGCTGTTATTGTTCCAGACACATTTTGGGTGGACAAGATAGCTGGGACACCCTATATATTCCTTTTAGGACGTGAATCTCCGGTTCAGGAAGGTTATATCGTGGTCTAGGCTACACAATTTTCTCCTATATCATAACGCTAACTGATTTCGCCTACGCTTGCGAGTAAACTACGATAGCATGAGAATGCTCGTATGTTCGATACAAATTGACACTATGCAACTATCTACAGTCCGTGATTATCGATAGCAGGCCGTCCGAAGCGATATACAACGGTCCTTCCAAATTACCTACATTTGTCGCGTCTCTTTAAAAAGGTTTTTCATTAGATTCAGTCCAAGTCTATCGTTTGATCCTAGACTATTAAACAGTCCAGTAATATTTTACAATATATGTTTGGACCAGAAAGGAAATCTGTAGTTCACAATATTAAAATAGTGAAAATCACACTTTCAAACATGGCGGAGGTAATTCCATCTAATTTGGCTTTTAACCTGGCTTTGTAATAAATTTGATGAGAGCCTAGTATTTACTGGACGCTGAGGTTGGAGCTTCGCCATCAGGTGTATAAGGCTACACCTATTGTGATTGTGTGTGATTAAAATTTATTAATATGCATCCAATTTTAAAAATACATATTTTTTAATATCGCTAAAATTTTCTTGCCTTGAACATGACTTTGCTACATAAGCCATCAGCTCCATTTTTCAATGCATTTTTAATTATTTTCAGTTCTATCCCGTAATCGTTTGAAGTGAATGAGTAGAAAGAATGTTCAGTTTGATTAACGTGTACTGATTGAAAAGGTCGTGCTAGTTTTGATACAATCAAATCTATTATTGTGAAAACTCCTTACGATTTATCTCTCACGTGTTTACTAATTTTAAGGTTAATGCCTTTTTTCAAAGTAGGTTTTAAGTAGGAGACCCATTTTATGTATCTAAACGCAACACATTACACTTGGTAGCAAATTAGTTTCCAGCAGCCATATTTCACTTTTGTGCTAAGAACGATTACAGCCACTGACGTGCACACTGTTGCTAAGTCTCCCAGATCGAGTTTTCCGCTCTCCGCTAGATGCGCTTCTGGTGGCACTCGCTGCACTAGCACGAGCCATTTTGCGAATCTTTTCTCGGACGTATAAGTTTTCTTTAGTTGTTAAAATATGACGCAATCCATTAACCCCCCCCCTCCCGCTTTTTCAGCGCAAAGTCTGGAGCAGATCCCGTAATAACCTAGTTTGAGAGTAATGGTGATCATTAGTCCAAAGGTAAGGTTTTCAACAAATGGCAGTACGAGTCCCGAAATTTTTCTGTAGCACCTTATTTGCAGCTCGTTATGCACGCACGCACACGCAAGTTTAGTGTAAGGACGGGATCTTGCAAATGTGGGAAAACCAGTGATTTTGTGGCATACAGATTTATCGAAATTTCTATTACTTAAGTTTCGGTTGCAGCCGAACTATAAGAGTCGAATATTCTGTTACGGTTTAGGCAATAAATTGTATTTCGACTATATCTTTATGCTGCAAGGAGGCGATTCAATATTATGAAAGGTTCCAGAAAGGATAATGCCAAGTTCACTAATATATTATTCCGACGGCCGGTTTCAATGGTCTGCCATCATCTGGTCTATAAATGTTAACAAACCCGCCGTCTGCTGAAAAGGGACATGACGGAATTTAAAACGTCTATGTCATAACAAAGCCGTAGATACATGAATTACATTGACAAGAGGAAGATCGCTTAAATTTAGCGAAGACATACCTTGCGATGTCAACAATGGTTAGTGACATTAAGATACTGGTTTATAAAAGATGTCTTGTATACGTGTGTGTATATTATTACAACCGTAAGATAATCCCATATTCCTTTTGATTTCATGACTATTTGATATTTACTGATCTTTCTTCGCCTAGACCTTATGCTACTAGAGGGATATTACAAGTTTCGACGATATACGTAGTTGCTCTCAAAATGTTCAAATGTTTGTAGAACTTATGGGACGTAACTGCGGGGTCATCATTCCCTAAGCTTACAAACTACTTATGAACTAGCTAAGACTAAGGACGGCACAAATATCCATGCCCGAGGGGGGATTCGAACCCCCGAACGTAGTGGCCATAGTTGCTCTCAAGCAACATCAAAACTGCTCGTTTTCTGAAACATTTTAAGTTTCATCCTTGGATGGGCAAAAGTGTGTGAAACTAACAATTCAGCTCTTCAATGCAGTGATGTTTCGTTGTCTTTTGCAAAAAGTTTATTGCTACACTGAATCTTTAGCGGACACTTCAAGCATAAAGTTACCGAGGTATATGTTTCAATTTTGTGAAATTTTTTTGTGATACACGGAAAACTGCTTATAAAAGGGAAAGAGGGAGCCTTTAAGTGTAATTATTATGGAAAACTTGAGTTCGTATCTGGGAGACTTAAAATGGACTTAAGTATTGGAAACGAGGCGGCCTGGTAGACCACTACAAAATGGACAAAAAGTCCAAAAGAAGCATGAAACAGCATCTCTTGTACCAGTCAATGATGTACGGTAAGACAGTTACAGCAGTATATTTTAACTTGGTACATTATGGGCCTAAAGGAATTTGCAAGTTGTCTTTAGGATACTTGACTAAAATGTGGAAATCTTAGGATTGTTCTGAACTTTGCACCAAAAATGACTTACGTTTCACATGAAATAGTACCAAATACAATAATTTCTGGTCTTAAGAAGAATACTATAGTTTTGATACTGTACCACCATGCGAAATTTTTGGGCAATGTTACTTACAAACCAGAAACTATATTTAAAAAAATGTATGAATTTGTTGACATGACCCTACATATTTAAGTAATAATACTTTTTCTTCTCGTTATTTCTGTGTGCCAAATAAAGGGTTGATAATTTTTCTGTGTTTATTTATGATACAAATACGTCATTGTTTCATATGAAGCACTAATAATTACATGCAACCTTTGTATACTCGTTTTGTAATAATGACATGCACGTTTCATATTTCGTCATGTCCTTTTCAACTGACGACGGCTTTCTAAACAGATGGCAGAGACCGTTGAAACCGGTCGTCGGAATAGAATTCTATATTAGCGATCTTGGCATTATCCTTTTTGCAATCTTTCAAATTATATTTCGGTCGGAGGGTAATTTAAAAAACTTTCCATCGAAAAAGCAGCGCGTCTATAGATATATGTAACGTGCGATTACTGTTCCGGCGAGTCACGGCTTGTGATATGGCATTAACTACTGCCACAATACGTTGCCAACCTAATGCTGCTAACGGACCGCACCGCGACGCTCTTCATGCCGCTGATCGAGATTTTAGCCAACTCCTACTCGCACTGAACACCTTCACAATGACCGCAATTTCGAAGCCTGTCAGATAATAAAACGTACTCTTACACAATTTCACACTTTTGTCCACCGTCGAGAAAGTTCCCACGCCGAAATTGTATAACTCAAACTCTTATCACTACGTTTACATGCAACACACCTTCCGGAAGACGAAAACTCATTTTCGTGAACAGTTTTTCGCTGTCGCGTTTACATGGCAAAGTGACTGATTTCCTAGCCCACTATGGCGGCTGAAAAAACTGCTAATTCAGTTCCCGATTTAGTCAGTACAACCGCTATTTCTCTTAAAATACATAGATTTATGTTGACTCTAATATTTATTCTTTTATTCCACATTAGAAAATATAACTTTCCATTGTTACGGTCTTCAGTCCGTAGAGTGGTTTGATGCAGCTCTCCACCCTACTCTATCCTGAGCAAGCCTTTTCATCTCTTAAGAACGGCAACCTACATCCATTTGAATCTGCTTACTATATGCGTCTCGTCGTCTCCCTCTGCGGTTTTTACCCCACACACTTCCCTCCAATGCCGAATTTACGATTCCCCGATGTCTAAGAATGTGTCGTACCAATCTATCCCTTCTTTTAGTCAAGGTACGCCAAAAATTATTTTTCTCATCAATTCTGTTCAGTACCTCTTCACTAGTTATGCTATCTACCCACCTAATCTTCAGCATTCTTCTGTAGCACCACATTTCAAAAGCCTCTATTCTCTTCCTGTCCGCACTGCTTATCGTCCATGTTTCACTACCGTACAAGGCAACATTCCACACAAATGCCTTCAGAAAAGACTTCCTTACACTTAATATTCGATGTTAGCAAATTCTCTTTTTCAAAAATGCTTTTCTTCCCATTGCCATTCTCCATTTTATATCCTCTGTACTGTGACTGTCATGTTATTTTACTATTAAAGTAAGAAAACTCATCTACCACCTTCATTTTTTCATTACCTAATCTAATTCCTTCAGCATCACCTGATTTTCTAAGACCGCATTCCATTATTTTTGTTTTGCTCTTGTTAATGTTCATTTTAAACGTTCTCTTCAACACACTGTCCATTCCATTCAACTGCTCTTCAAGGTCCTTTGCTGTCTGACGGAATTACAATGTCATCAGCAAATGTTTCCATATGTGCCGAATATTCTTATCAAGAAAACAATCTGACAAGCAAAGAACGCTTAAAAACCGGTTTCGTTTACATGGGCACGGAAAATTCATTGTGGAACTGGAAAACCGCTTTCGAGAAGCGGATTTCCAGAATCCATTTTGGAGTGTTTACATGACCAACAAAAAGCGGAATTGTGAAATCTGCCTACGAAATCCCGTTTTGGGAGGCCATGTAAACAGGGTGTATGACACTAGGAACCGCGAACGCTGCCGAAAACCGCGAACGCTGCCGAAAACCGCGAACGCTGCCGAAAACCGCGAACGCTGCCGAAAACCGCGAACGCTGCCGAAAACCGCGAACGCTGCCGAAAACCGCGAACGCTGCCGAAAACCGCGAACGCTGCCGAAAACCGCGAACGCTGCCGAAAACCGCGAACGCTGCCGAAAACCGCGAACGCTGCCGAAAACCGCGAACGCTGCCGAAAACCGCGAACGCTGCCGAAAACCGCGAACGCTGCCGAAAACCGCGAACGCTGCCGAAAACCGCGAACGCTGCCGAAAACCGCGAACGCTGCCGAAAACCGCGAACGCTGCCGAAAACCGCGAACGCTGCCGAAAACCGCGAACGCTGCCGAAAACCGCGAACGCTGCCGAAAACCGCGAACGCTGCCGAAAACCGCGAACGCTGCCGAAAACCGCGAACGCTGCCGAAAACCGCGAACGCTGCCGAAAACCGCGAACGCTGCCGAAAACCGCGAACGCTGCCGAAAACCGCGAACGCTGCCGAAAACCGCGAACGCTGCCGAAAACCGCGAACGCTGCCGAAAACCGCGAACGCTGCCGAAAACCGCGAACGCTGCCGAAAACCGCGAACGCTGCCGAAAACCGCGAACGCTGCCGAAAACCGCGAACGCTGCCGAAAACCGCGAACGCTGCCGAAAACCGCGAACGCTGCCGAAAACCGCGAACGCTGCCGAAAACCGCGAACGCTGCCGAAAACCGCGAACGCTGCCGAAAACCGCGAACGCTGCCGAAAACCGCGAACGCTGCCGAAAACCGCGAACGCTGCCGAAAACCGCGAACGCTGCCGAAAACCGCGAACGCTGCCGAAAACCGCGAACGCTGCCGAAAACCGCGAACGCTGCCGAAAACCGCGAACGCTGCCGAAAACCGCGAACGCTGCCGAAAACCGCGAACGCTGCCGAAAACCGCGAACGCTGCCGAAAACCGCGAACGCTGCCGAAAACCGCGAACGCTGCCGAAAACCGCGAACGCTGCCGAAAACCGCGAACGCTGCCGAAAACCGCGAACGCTGCCGAAAACCGCGAACGCTGCCGAAAACCGCGAACGCTGCCGAAAACCGCGAACGCTGCCGAAAACCGCGAACGCTGCCGAAAACCGCGAACGCTGCCGAAAACCGCGAACGCTGCCGAAAACCGCGAACGCTGCCGAAAACCGCGAACGCTGCCGAAAACCGCGAACGCTGCCGAAAACCGCGAACGCTGCCGAAAACCGCGAACGCTGCCGAAAACCGCGAACGCTGCCGAAAACCGCGAACGCTGCCGAAAACCGCGAACGCTGCCGAAAACCGCGAACGCTGCCGAAAACCGCGAACGCTGCCGAAAACCGCGAACGCTGCCGAAAACCGCGAACGCTGCCGAAAACCGCGAACGCTGCCGAAAACCGCGAACGCTGCCGAAAACCGCGAACGCTGCCGAAAACCGCGAACGCTGCCGAAAACCGCGAACGCTGCCGAAAACCGCGAACGCTGCCGAAAACCGCGAACGCTGCCGAAAACCGCGAACGCTGCCGAAAACCGCGAACGCTGCCGAAAACCGCGAACGCTGCCGAAAACCGCGAACGCTGCCGAAAACCGCGAACGCTGCCGAAAACCGCGAACGCTGCCGAAAACCGCGAACGCTGCCGAAAACCGCGAACGCTGCCGAAAACCGCGAACGCTGCCGAAAACCGCGAACGCTGCCGAAAACCGCGAACGCTGCCGAAAACCGCGAACGCTGCCGAAAACCGCGAACGCTGCCGAAAACCGCGAACGCTGCCGAAAACCGCGAACGCTGCCGAAAACCGCGAACGCTGCCGAAAACCGCGAACGCTGCCGAAAACCGCGAACGCTGCCGAAAACCGCGAACGCTGCCGAAAACCGCGAACGCTGCCGAAAACCGCGAACGCTGCCGAAAACCGCGAACGCTGCCGAAAACCGCGAACGCTGCCGAAAACCGCGAACGCTGCCGAAAACCGCGAACGCTGCCGAAAACCGCGAACGCTGCCGAAAACCGCGAACGCTGCCGAAAACCGCGAACGCTGCCGAAAACCGCGAACGCTGCCGAAAACCGCGAACGCTGCCGAAAACCGCGAACGCTGCCGAAAACCGCGAACGCTGCCGAAAACCGCGAACGTTCGATATATCGCTAGGTGCGCGGCTATTTCGATGGAAAGCTTTGTTGCCTGGGTGTAGTATGCAGGCAGTGACGATGCCGGCAGCGTGTGGGGCCGCGCGGCGGACGCGGCGCTGGAGACGCTGGTGCTGGCGGCGCTGGTGGGGCTGGCGGCGGTCGTGGGGTCGCTCTTCCTGCGCGACGGCTGGTGGCCGGGGCTGCTGGACGCGGCGCGCGACGTCGCGCTCTACTCTGCGCTCACCGCCCTGCTCTACTGCCTCTGGGCCCTGCTCACCGCCTTCGCGGACACCCGCGCCTGAATAAACTACTACACGTACATTCTCTATTTTCTTCCACAAAATACACCCTCGACTCTTCGGCGCCGACGTGGGGACCTACCACACGCCGGGTGCACTATTCCTGCCCAGTCGCCCATTGCTCCTCCTCGGTCGACTAGTTTGGTTGCTTCAATAGTCTTACTGGTTACTGTGTACATTAATGGCCGTTAGACACCAACTGGGGGTCGTGTTCAGCCTGCCTGAATCGAGTCTAGCTGGGCACAAGGTGCGTCGGACATTGTCCGAGACTGGTGCAGAAAACAGGATCTGGGGGTTACTTCTAAGAAGACTGTTGTACCATTCACATAGAGGCATATCCAACATTCAAGTTGGAATCTAAAGCTTTTTAATGAAGCGCTACTTGTGAAGGGGACAAATATTTAGGGGTTACCTTATGACAAACTGACGGACCCCTCACATTAGGAACATTTGCTCCAAAGAAAATGGTACTCTGGTAAGTACCAGAAGAGCCTGTGGCAAAAATTGGGCCCTGAGCCCCAAGTGTGTGCACTGGATATACACCACCGTGATTAGACCCAGGATTACCTATGGTTGTGCGGTGGAAGAAGGTAGAACAGCAGGTTGCTGCCAAGGAGCTTGGTAAGGTGCAGAGATTAGCCTGCTTAGTCATAACAGGCGGAATTAGCAGCACACCAACTGCTGGGATGGAAATCATGCTGGATATGCCCCCATTACACCTTTGGGTCAAGATGTAGGCAGCGGCTGGTGCATACAGACCCAAAACTGGCAAAAACTCTTTGTGATATCCAGAATCACACACTAAAATAGTGAGAGATAAATATAGGAAAGGTTGGGGAAATGCCAGCCAACTATATTATAACCCATACTGCTTCAACAAGCCTTTCAATGTAACAATTGGCAGTAGGGAGCAGTGGGAGAAAATAGTTCGACACCGTATGGGGGATATTGTCTGGTTCACTGATGGGTCAAAAATCAGATCAAGGTGTTGGGGCCGGGGTATACGGGGTGTAGCCAAGACTGGAGGGCGTCATCTCTCTAGGGGAAACTGGCCTCAGTATTCCAGGCCGAAATCACTACCATCAGGGCATGTGTGGAGGAGAATTTGCGTAGGTGCTACAAAGATCGTAGCATCTATATTTATTCAGACAGCCCTAAGATCACTGGCAGCTCCTGCAACAAGGTCTAAAACTGTTGCAGAATGTCACAGGGTTCTGGTGGAGCTAGGGGAAAGCAATGGAGTAAACCTATTGTGGGTCCCTGGACACTCGGGGATCAGTGGCAACGAACATGCCGACAGATTAGCCAGGATGGGGGCAGAGACTCCATTTATTGGACCGGAAACTGTGCTGACAATCACCAAGGCAATGATCAAATTGGAGCTACGTAACTGGCTCAGAAGACAGCACGTAGAATATTGGACCAAAGTCCAACAAAAACATGGCAAGGTTATGATGCCAAAGCCATGTTTTAAAAGAAGCTCTGCAATCCTGGGCCTGAACAGGAGAGAGATTAGACTCATGGTTGGATTGCTGACAGGCCATGGGAATTTCAAAAAACACCTACATACAATGGGAATAACAGAAGATGACCCTAAATGTAGGATCTGTGATGACGGTGATACTGCATCACATCTTATCCTCTAATGCATTGCATTGGAGAGTAAAAGGCATAGAATATTTGGGACAACTAGACCCGAAGAAATTGTGTCTAATAAAGAACCGGTAAAGGGACTCCCTGCACTGTTCAAGGGCATTGGTTGGCTTTACTAGATGCGGGGAGTGGCGGGTTGGACCAAGACTGTTTTGGCTTCCCTGGGAAAAAGTCTTGACACCACTTCAACGAAATACGTGTAATTGAGGACAGAACATCCAGCCTCCGAGCGGAGAAATTCGACTTACCAGGAACCGAACCCGGCCCCCTACATGACAACTCACAACGCTGTCCACTGCACTGGAGTATGGAGGTGGATGGTTGAAGGAATTACCCGACATCATAACAGTCGGCGAAATCAGAATATTTAACACTGAAGGATGAGCAGATAACGTCTTGCATGATCCAGGGAGGAGGAACTGAAATCCTTATGTAAATTTAAATACCTGGGGTCGTACATACAGAGGGACGGATGACTGGAAAACGAGGTACGGCACAAATTGAACTGTGGTTGGATCAACTGAAGGAAAATGATCAATATACTAAAAAGTCTTGAATCGCAGAAATTAAGTTTCAATTAACCGGTTTCGACCTGATGTAGGTCATCACGGAATTACAAGTAGCCCATGTGGCCAGTGCTGCGCTGGGCTGGGCTGTTCTGCTGCCAGTAGGTAACTTACCTTCTGCACTGGCCACATGTGCTACTTTTAATTCCGAAGATGACCTACATCAGGTCCAAACCGGTTAATTGAAACTTAATTTCTGCGATCAAGACTTTTTTGTATATTGATCATACCAAATAGATCGCTTTTTCCTCCTCCTGACAATGTTGTCAAAATTAATGGAGGAAAATGAGCGGAGTGTTTTCAGAATGAAACTTTCACTCTGCAGCGTAGTGTGCGATGATATGAAACGGTCTGGCAGATTAAAATTGTGTGCCGGAACCGGGACTCGAACCTGGGCCCGATTCCAGCACACAATTTTCATCTGCCAGGAAGTTTCATATCAGCGCACACTCCGCTGTAGAGTGAAAGTTTCATTCTGGAAACATCCCTTAAGCTGTGGCTAAGCCATTTCTTCACCATATCCTTTCTTTCAGGAGTGCTTGTCTTGCATATTCGCAGGAGAGCTTCTGTGAAGTTCGGAAAGTAGGAGGCGAGGTACTGGCGGAAGTTGTGAGGAGGCATCGTGAGTCGTGTCGAGGTAGCTCAGTCGGTAGAGCGCTTGCCCGCTTAAGGCAAAGGCCCCAGGTTTGAGTCACGGCTTCGGCACACAGTTTTAATCTGCCAGGAAGTTTCGAGCGGAGTGTTATGTGGCAAGGTGAGCAATGGGTCTAAAGGGATGTGTACGAGTCGGTGGTAAGGCCTGCTATGATATACAGAGCAGACATGGCCAATCACAGTAGCCCAGGAAAGGAAGATTGACGTGGCAGAAATGAGGATGCTTGGGTGGATGTGTGTGGTAACAAGAAAGGGCATAATTAGAAATGAATGTTAGAGGAGTTGTGAAAGAGGGACCCATGGGGGAAAAAGTAGACTAAAGTGGTATGGACACTTGCAGAGAAAAGGAAAAGTATATCGAAATCAGAGTTGAAGATAAAAAGATTGAAGGAGTGAGTAGGAGAGGAAGACCGAAGTTGAGGTGGAAGGATAAGACAGCGGGGATCCAAAGGGGAGAGGATGGAAGCAGGAAGAAGCAGTTAATGGAATATTATGGAGAAGGATCCAGAAGAGCAACGCCGACCCTACTAGACGTGGGACAAGACTACAATAAAGAACAGACGGCCGTGTCAAAATTCAGTAGGAGAGAATGGTTTGGTTGGTTGGATGGATGGATTTACCAGCCCATGATCTAAACAGCTCTATCTTAACGATATACAGGGTATTTCTAAATGATACCGACAAGCTTCGTGGAATGGTCTAGGATCTGCTTGAACAAACTGAGGTAGGGAACCCGTGTCAGGAAACGTCACCTAACGGCACTACCGAGCGTCAAAATTATAGGAGCTGGCGCCTTCCACAATGCCACCCTCGGGCGGCGAACGCGTGCTTCTACGCACACACAGACTGCGGGTAGGTCTGTAAGATGTGGTTTTCTGATATTCGGGATTTGTGAGGGACAGCAACGATCGCCGTTGCAGAAGACCGAGCTAGCTGTATGGGCAGGCCCTGTTTCCGATGAATGCGATGCTCTCTTGCGGTGATGGCTGATGACTTTCGCTTCTCCCCATGGTTTATTGCCTCAAAACCTCCAAGACAATCTCCCATGCTATAGCATAGTATAGTATAATGAATGTAATTGAATGACAGCGGTACTAACCACGGGGAGAAGCTTAAGTACGTCACCACTAGCCATCACGCCAAGAGCATTGCATTCACCGGAAACATGGCTGCCCGTAGCTTTATCTTCCCCACCGCGATCGTTGCAATCACTCGCAAATCCGGAATATCAGAAAGCACATTACCTGTCCGCGGTCTGTGTGTGCAGAGAACGACGGTTAGCATCCCGAAGTGTGGCCTAGCGGCAGGCGCAAGCACTTACGATTTTGACGCTCGGTTCTGTCACGTTTTCGGACACGGATTCCTAAAGCCATCCTCTACCACACCACGAAGTTTGTCGGTGTAATTTAAAAACACCCTGTATATCGAGAAAGTGATAGACGTGCGATGAATAAAGGTGTCAGGGATCCGATTTCGTTGTATGTAGATAGTGGCTGCTGTGTGTGCTATTTATAGTGCAGAGATGGGTTCATTGCGATGAATAAATTGTGGCTAGAGCTAATTCCACGCATTTCTTCCATCGACAAATATTAGTTTCGTGGGGAATTAGGACTTCTACATAATAATGACCCAACAAGGTGTTTGTGGAGTGTAACATCTAGAGTAGTGTTAAGCCCTACAAGAAACCCTCACCCCAACTTCATGAATTGTACTGCATTAACTGCTATCCATTCGCAACACCCCCTTGTTTGCTAACATGAATGAGCACTGAGAAAGTATAATTTTTCCTCGTTGGATATGGCAACACTCTTTAGGTTTTTCTGCAGAAACAGATAATAAATACCGTTTGTGACTATTCTGTTTCCTGCTAAGAGATTTGTTTCATAAGATCCATTAATTCACAAGAACAATCAAATTGACAAATTTTCTTAAAGACGCAAAATAGGGGAGACTGCGATAGAGTATCTGTAGTCAGTACCTTTGTTTCCACAAATTAAAACAAAATTTAACGCATGTGTAAAACTTAAGCGATATTTTCAAAGACGCCGGTAGAAGGTACCCCAGATCTGGCAAAATAGGTCTCTCACATGTATCTTATACAACACCTGGCAATACAAATGACCCAGGAACCTTTCCTCAGTAATGTCTCAATGCAATTCGAAAGTAAGAATTTTAAAATTGTCTACTGATCTAAGTACAGTAAGTAGTTTCACATAGTATTTTGTCCATCGCGTGACACGAAAATGCACCTTCAGATACTATGTTGTTATTTATCACCCGTCAGTCGCTCTTTCGTTATGTATCGCTTGAGCTGTTAGTGATGTACCAGTATATCGCTCCAGTTTCGATTTTCATCGGTTCTAGGAAATTACCGCAGTAAATTCAGCTAGTGAAAGTGGGAAGCTGAAAAGATAATTAAGCCCCAGATTTGTAACTTGATACGGGATTTCCTGTCAGAAATGACAGTGTAATAATCGATGGTCGGGCAGCGACTAAAACAGAAGGTATCCGGCGTTCCACAGGGTAGTGTTATTGGTCCTCTGCAGTTCCTTGTCTACATCAACGATTTGGGAGAAAATATGAGCAGCTCTCTCAGGTTATTTGCTAACGACGCCGTCATTTACCATCTGGTAAAATCATCTGAAAATCAAAACCAACTCCTGAACGATCTAAATAAGATATCACTAGTGTGTAAAAATTGGCATTTGACTAAATAAATGAGAAGTGTTAAGTCTTCACGTGAGTACGAAAAGAAAGCCTTTAAACTTTGTTTATAAGACAATACCTATGAATTACTATTACACTCTTAAAATGGAAAAAACACGTAGAAAATGTCTGAGGAAAGGCGAACCAGATAGTGCGTTTTATTGGCATAACCCTTAAAAGATGCAACAGAACTACTAAGACTGGATACACTTACGCTTGTCCGTCCTTTTTTTGGAGTATTGCTGCCGAGTGTGGAATCTATCAGGTGGGTTTGACGGAGGACATCGATACAGGGGAGACAGCGTCACGGAAATGATACAGGATGTGAGATGGGAATCATTACAATAACGGCGCTTATCGCTGCGGCGTGATTTGCTTACGAAGCTCAAATCACCAACATTCTCCTCCGAATGCGAAAATATTTTGCTGACTCACACCTACATATATAGAAATTATCAGAATAAAATAGAAGTCAGAGCTAGAACGGAGAGATTCAGATGTTCGTTCTTCCCGCGCGATATTCGAGAATGGAATAGGAGATAAATAGTATAAAGGTGGTTCGATGAACCCTCTGCCAGGCACTTAAATGTGATATGCGGAATATCTCACGCAGATATAGATCACGTGAACTGTCAAATGAAACCAACAAATTAAAGATTAAATAGCAAATTCATCAGCGAAGATATGGAAGAATGAACACAAGGTGTTCTGGAAACCCACCGTGGGCAAACGCTTAATCTCTTAGGGCTGCATCCTTCTCTGGTAGCTTCTTGCTCAGCAGTGCTCGAGATGTTAAAGCACGAACGAAACTGCAAGATCTGTGACCTTTCGATTCTTTTGTTGTAAAACATGGTTGCGGTCGGAGACTATCTCACGAGGGCGACAGTGTTTAACGTTGCCACGTGGGCAATAGCAGATTAAAGCGACTGCAAGGTCGTATTACTGCAAACGATGAGTCCGTTCTGACTTCGTAGGTCCATCCCGAGGTACCGCTTGATTTCCCAACGGTGATTGTGTGTTCCAAGAGAATAGCAGCCCAGTTCACATAGCTCAAATCACGAATGCTGATATTAGCATGGAGTTAAGCCTTTATTTCTTGGCCCCTATAGTATTGACCGTTGATGGTCTGATTTAGAAGGAATGGAGCACGAATGCTAACCGATGGCTTTGCGTTTGTAGTCCAGTCCTCCCCTAAATCAACCACGAAGAACCACAAAGGTTTGACATGCATCGATTTTACTCGACAATCTCTGTATATTTTGAGTCAAAAGCGATACAGCAGATCAACATATGCATAAAATTTATGACTGGCGCAAGAAATTCCAACAAATGTAAAGCTACAAACTTTAAGAAAATACACTGTGGTATACTTTCACTGCATTACTATTAGAAGCAACAAGTGATACAAATGTCACAAACTGGTCAGCGAGATTAACTGCAGGATCAGAGGCCTTCGCTGTATTGAAGCAGACGACGCTCGACATTTCTGGGATATAATTAGGCAGTTTCTCCTCAATAGGAGTTCGAATATTTAACAGACGACACTTACAGCACGAAGATTAGTACTGCTTAAGTCCGAGGGACAAGATGAGCAATGTCGTTACACTTTACGATACAGAGTTATCAAATTGCGTAACTTTACTGTAATTTATCTGCACTTAATGCACGCTAACATGTATGGTAAAAATGGTCAAAACTAAAGCAGATATCGAAAAGTCACCCAGAAAATGTTTGTAGAACCAGTAGGTTAATGTTATTCTAATCATCGAACTTTATGAAATATATCTCATTAGGGGAAGAAAAACGTAGTTTGCCGAAACATACAGAATTCATGATTTTAGATTGGAGGCAACAATATTTAAGTAACTTGGAATGCTACTGTGTGACAACGTAACATTTGGTTGTACATTATGCATTTGAAGGCGTGTTACTCCCTAAAATGTGTTATCTGCTTGTTCCCATCAATTTAAGATGAATTTCCAACACTTAACGATAACGTGTAATCAGACGCAAAGTTATCGGTTACACAAATATCACATAATACGATGTTTATCTCGAGACACTTCTGTGTTCCTTCTGTGTCGCTGGCACAATGTGCAACAAAACCTCAGTTTAAAATAACGTCCTGGCAGTTTAAAACTGAGCAAGAACCGGGATTCAAACCTGGGTAGTTTTGATCCACCAGGAAGTTTCGTATCGGCGCACATTCTGCTGAGAAGTGAAAATTACTGGTCATACCACGAGCATTAGCCATCAAATTCTGTGTGTTTTCGTCCCTCAGTTACAGCAGTTTGTGAAGGTGTCCTATTTTAATCTATACCGACAGTAATTTCTGGAGCGCAACAATTTTGCAAATTAAGCATTGTAGAAGTTTTTAAGATTAGAAGGGGGGGTTGAACCCCGTTTTTCAAGGTCAAGTTAATTTTTAATGGTAGTGTATTTTCCATTTCAGATTTGTATTTTACGTGAGAAACGCGTATATTTAAGAAATTTTTTCTGAAAACCAATTTTTTTTCCCCATGGTGCATTTTATAGCAAGTTTGCAAGGTACAAGTATCTCGAGAACTAAGCAAGATCTGGAAAAAATGTTCAATGAAAACCTTTCAAGGCCATTTCAAGTTAACGAAAATTTCACCCGTGGAAGGACTTCAGGGAACCAAGATTTTCATTGAAAATTATTCCCGATCTCGTTTCGTCCGTGATACTGGTTACTTGGGAAACTTACAACGAAATACCCCTGTGAACAAGCCATTGGTTTCTCGTAAAGTGTTCCCGACAAAAAATTCTTAATTTTACACGTAGAACACGAGTATGGAGTAAAAATTAGGGGTCACCATTGGAAAAATGAAATTTACTTTGGAAGCCGGGTTCAAGGTCATGGAATAGTTCCATGACCCCTTCAAACGTTACATATTTTACTAGAGATTTTTCGCAGAATTTTCTCGCTCCAGAGATATCGGGCGGTATAAATTAAAATGGGTACCCTGTATAGCAATCATGGGGGCCTAAGGGATAGACGGATGACTACACATATGTAGTTCACGTATGTAGTTTACATTCCGTAAGTGCATTTCTCGCAATCCGGCGTAGCTAAAATATGGGGTATTGAAAAGGTCCGGTTAAAAACATCAAACTTGTTTCCCACGCAATTGTTTGACATCCGTTCTGTTTATTTTTGTACATAATTTCCACAAGACATTTGATTTTATCAAAGCAAGACTTATTAGTCTCCAGGGAGTTACTGCGATCGTTATATGAATAAAATTCTTGAATATCCGTCTCCAGATAGCTTATATTTTCTAAAACATGACCGGTTTCGGGACAGCTGCCCCATCTTCAGATCAAATTTTGAAGTTACAGAGTAACCTGTCCTGTGATGAACGAATGTTGACAGGACAAGTTACGCTAACTTCAAAATTTGATCTGAAGATGGGCAGCTGTCCCGAAACCGGTCATGTTTTAGAAAATATAAGCGATCTGGAGACGGATATTCAAGAATTTTATACATTTGATTTTATCGCACAACAACCTTTTGAATGCTTAAGTAGTAGAAATTGGCCGCCTGTGAAGATAACCATTTGTTAACAGCTTCTTTCACTTCATCTATGTCGAAACGCTTGCCGCCAAGAAACTCCAAAGATAGCGGGACAGGTGGAAATCACTTGGCGGCAAGTCGATGGTCACGAATTTTGTCTTGAGCCGCATGGACCAACTCTTCTGAAATCACGGGCGGTCTGCCGGTCGTGGGGCATCGCGCTCATTTCCTCGTCCTTCATTAAAGGCTCGCACCCAGTTGCACACTTCACTGCCATTCTGTCAGGACCGTACACTTCACTAATCTGTCGATGGATTTCTGCCGCTGAAATGTTTCTTGCCGACAAAACCCGTATAACTGCCCTTACTTCACAATCGGCAGGCTGACTGACAAACATTGTGAATGCCACTATCATCAGCACACAGCAACAGTGACAACGATACTGGCGGCATTTAACGCGCAAGATATGCTAAGAGTCTGCGCGCATGCGTGTTTTGTCCTAGGCGCCGTTTTCAAATATTTACGGCGAATCGGACCTTACTTTTGGAATAACCCTCTTACTACCGGGAATATACCGAGAACTCAGATCCTTAAGCATTACCTAACAGCGCTATGAGGTATAGATGCTTTTTACTGACATTGGCCATTGTTCCGCAAAATATATTAGCAAAACATGGAAAGAACGATGATTTATCATTATCTATAGAAATATCACTGGAAGAATCTTACTAAAGTTTAGTTAATCATGCAAGGTAGCTGTTACAACACTCGTTTGACTAATTCTTTGATGCTGGTAAGTATGACACCATTTATTTTTTATATTACACGTATCATTAAATTTAGTATTGACCGAAGATAGAAAATCGAAATCTAAGAGCAGCGCGCCGCGGTTAGTGTTCATTTAAAAAGCAGAAAAATTATCTGATCGATCGCACGAATTCAGTGGCAGATGCTGCAAAAGGCGTTCATCACGGTAGAGGTTGCAGACAAGTTTTCGGAGTTTACGTTTCTAAGAGGAGTCAAATTACTTTCCACTACGCGTATCTTGCGATGAAACGAGGATAAAATGAGTCGTTCCTCTCGCGTACCATGCGCGATTGAAAGAAGTGACAAACACGAAGCACCCTCCGAAACACCGTGACGTGGCTTTAGTACAGATGCTCACTATGTACTCCTACATTTAGGTTGAATGTTTTCACTCTGCAGCGGAGTGTGTAGGTTATACGCGCATTCGCATTTTGAGTGTCGCTGCCCCTCAGACGAACCTCGTCATTCTTCCAGTCTGCGTGTAACCCAGCCATCTATCGATGTGAGTAGTTGCCAGAAACTACACGTGGTTCGGATTCCACGTTAAGCTGTAGGTCCCCTTTCCTTTCGCTGGTTGGATAACTGGGGTAGGCTAGGGACACTGAAGTCGCTAAAGTGGCGTCCTATTTAAAAACGCAACCAGGCCAAAGAGCCACACGAAATTATAGCTATGGTAGTAATTTTAATTCTGTCAGAGGCAGCAAAGGACCTGAAGGAGCAATTAAATGGAGTCTATAGTGTGTTGGAGAGTGTGTATAAAATGAAGATTAACAAGAGCAAAACTAGGGTAATGGAATGCAGTCTTAGAAAAGCAGGCGATGCTGAAGGAATTAAATTAGGTAACGAATCAAATGTTCAAATCAAGTGTTTGCACAGTCTATGGGACTTAACTACGGGGTCATCAGTCGCTAAACTTACTAACTACTTATGAACTACTTACGAACTAGGACGGCACAAATATCCATGCCCGAGGGGGGAATCGAACCCCCGATCGCAGTGGCCGTGCAGACCGTCTTAGTCCCCTCGGCCACAGCGGCCGGCGGGTAACGAATCAATAAAGGTGGTAAATGAGTTGTTACTTGGGCAGTAAAATTAAATGATGGTCGCAGTACAGAGGATATAAAATGCAGAATGGCATTGGGAAGAGAAGCTTTTTTGAAAGAAATTTGTTAACACCGAATATTAATTTAACCATAAGGAAGTCCTTTCTGAAGACATTTGTGTGGAGTGTTGCCTTGTATGAGAGTCAAACAGGGACGATAAACAGTGTGGACAGGAAGAGGTTGAAGGCTTTTGAAATGTGGTGCTACAGAAGAATGCTGAAGATTAGGTGGGTGGATTGCGTAACTTATGATGTACTGAACAGAATTGGGGAGAAACGGAATTTCTAGCATACATTGACTAAAAGAAGGGATCGATTGGTAGGACATTCTTAGACCTCAAAGAATTGTGAATTTAGCGTTGAAGGGAAGTGTGTGGGGGTAAAAATCGCAGAGGGAGACCAAGAGATGGATATACTAAACAGATTCAAATGGACGTAGGTTGCCGTTCTTATGAGATGAAAAGGCTTGCTCAGGATAGGGTATTGTGGAGAGCTGCATCAAACCAGTCTCCGGACTGAAGACAAGTCAGTAACTAAACTTCCTGGCGGATTAAAACTGTGTACCGAAACCTGGTGCCTTTGCTTTTCGCGGGCAAGGGCTACATTGGCTGAACCAAACCTGTGAGGGCGACCCGTGAAGGCTGCTGAGATAGCTCAGTCGGTAGAGCGCTTGCCTACGAGACGCAAAGGTCCCAGATTCAAATACCGGTTCTGGCACAGTGTTTTAATATGCCATAAAGTTTCATTAATGAGATAGCGAAAGGTCAGCAACACACACGGAATGCCAAATTACCACAAAGAACCTACTGCAAGGAACAGGTGCTGGGGTAGCCAACAGCTTTGTAACTCCATCGTACCCTCGACAGGAACCTGCGCTACAGCCTCTTTATCAAGCTGCTGCTGTGGCATGCAGAGACCTTATTGCACAACAGCACTAACTCTGTGAGAACGAAGTCCCGGCAATGTGGGCACCCGGCCAGAGATAGGAGAACAGTGCGTGGAAGAGAGCCACCGAAGAAATAACGTATCCAGCCACGTCCGCCGAAATTAGTTTCGCAGTTTGCACTTATGACCAACATTATGTGCTATCGAACTGCGCATATTACATCGTAGTACCTGTGGTCTATACCAATGTCCAGTAAGACTAAGTCACCTGGCAGGATAAATGATCACTACGTATTAAGCAGCATCTTCGTATTAGCATGGCAAGTGAATACAAGGATTCAAGGAAGATGTTTTATATTAACTACTGTTTAATGACAGTAAGTTTACTTCCACAAAATATCTTAGCACATGCAACGCGCGATTTAAAACAGAAGAAACGGCAAAACTATCAAAAAACATTACTAAAATGCTGATACAACGGAAACAAATCCCCACTATAGAACGATGAGCATGTATTACCGAACAGCGATGTTTCAACAAGGCTATAGCTATGAAAACTGAGAAGGGAAATAGTCCGAAAAGGTTTTTTTTACAACAAAGGAAACAAATACTGAGGCATTGTACGCTGCTATAACCAGAAAAATTATAACAATTCAACACTCTTGACGGAGTACAGAATTAGAACACCTTTAGTTATGAACTGTAAGATGCTCAAATTACTTTGATACCTGAACAGGTTATCGGTGACACACAGTAAGGACCGGCCGCACTTTCGATTTCGCGGCAGTTTCGGTTTCGGACAGATATCAGTCAAATCTTCGGCTTGGTCGAAATTAGCTTTCTTGAACTTTTTGATTAAGTGCAGTCGCGTTCTGGATGGATTCAGTCAACGGTAACGCTTTACCCCAGTTGACGGTGCGACGTTTAACTGATAGTGTCTCCTCCCACGAGAAAATCGTGGGTAATTTTATGCTTAACGAAATATAAAGAAATCGTGCCTTATAGTGATATACTATGTTAGTAACAAATTAACTTAGTTTACAGCATAACCCGTTCCGTTACTTAAACTGAGTACCTTGAAAGCAAGGGGCTTTTTTTTTAGTAACTAATCTGTGTTTAGGAAACGACGTGATACGCCTTTTTCTGTTCAGTTTGCGTAAATTTATATTGAAAATCATACTATTAGTCGGAACTGATTATTTTTCCGAAATAATTTTACCTCACTGAAGCTGCTAGGTATTCAGGAATGCCAAGAAAGAAGATGTGTAAGGTTGTTTGTCGATTACAAAAACCTAAATCGCCTAGCGATGTGAATAACAAAATCGTAAAGGCTACTTATGGAAGCAAACAAATTATTACTTTCTGCGTAATTTTTTTTTTTTTTTTTTGTGGTAGTCATGTTGAGGCTCTGACATTTCATTTTATCTATTTGGCATGTTATGCACCTAAGACTATCGTCCTACAAAGTATGCAGGACTGCAATTTGTGGTAGCTATACAGTAGCCTCGTTAAGTCGAGGTGAACGGAACCGGCATCACACCGAACTATTTAAATTTACGTGTGAAAAACAAAATCGTCTTGAAAATACGTGTAAAAGTGACCCTTTTAAAAGGAAAGTTTTTAAATAGCCATACACATTGACGGTTTAAAAGTTTTAAACTCTTCACCATTTACCTGGCGTTATAATGGTGGAATGCATTTTTTGTGAAGATAGAATGTCTTGTGTTATGACGCTCGTATTTGAGGGGTTCGGCAGTAGAAAATGGTAAGAGAAATCCGTAGTTGTGGAAAAACGTGCCACAAGTATTTAATAAAATTCCAGAAACCGTGAATATATACAAACTCATGTGCTGTAACTGAAAATTTTTTATTTATTGTGGTTTATGGAATTTTATTAAATATTTGTGTCGCGTTTTCCCCACAACTACTGATTTGTCCCTTACCATTTTTTACTGCCGAGTTTTTAGGTAGAAAATGTCACGAGGAGAAAAATCCAATTTGGAACGGTTTTAGTGTCTGCCACAAATCATGTAGGACACTATCAAATTTATCGCTAGCGAAAAATCTAAGAAAAATATCTGCTTTAAGGGGCAGTTTCTTTGAACGACTGTCGTATTTGAAGTTAATTTTCGCGTGTCAAAAGACCGTGGTAGTCTTAAGCTGTGACCGAGCAGTGGCATATCTTAGAAGCATTAAGAGAATCTGGAAGAGCTAATACCAAGTTTCCCCAGAAGCCTAAAATTTACGCACGGGAGATCAGAAACGGGCGGAAGGTAGCAGCAGATGATCGCTCCACTGACCAGCATTCCAAAATCCCCAGGTCGGCGATAGGCGCCTGGCGACGGGTCACCTGGGACATGGATTTTTATCAGCGGAGGATAAGGAGTGCAGCTGGCCTTGGCGGGATTACATCGCTTCCAGATAGCCGGCCGCTTCCTCGCGTTACACAACCTCGAGCCGCAGATAAAAAGCCGATTTACCAGACATGCGCGACGTTTAAATCCGCCTGACCTTCACGTCACATCGTCCACCATTATTTGGTACCGACTTAAGTGAGCCTCCCCATGCACTCGTTTTCCGAAATTGAAGGGCACACGGGAATAGTCTAAGTCCAGTTTGGAAGATCCTGAGAAAAATAAATTTCAAACTTTGAAGTCTGTTATCTGGTTACAGATTTAATTAATTTGTAGATTCTTACCCCTGAAATTTTGTCTCTTATATCACTGAATAATAACCAGTTACAGTAGTACAGAACAACTGAAAAGAATAGCCAAACAACAATACACAAAATTTCCAAGGTAAAAACGAAATAAGTCCATTCATAAATGAATTTAAAAGCTTATGAACTATTTTGCGAGTATTATTACCATTGCACCACTTTTACATACGACACAGGATGTATTCAATAATAATAGGTCTACTTGCGATAATTAGTAGACATTGAAAAAGTTAATACAAGAAAACACACAATTTGCATAGTATAATCATCAAAATGCTTACAATACCTGAAACGATTTTAAAAGAATACAAACAATTGTTAGGACTTTATTATAGTTAGAGTTTCTAAATTATTTACCTTTATATATGGCACACAAGTTATTAAATAACGCAGAACAGTAACAAATTAATACTGGTATATAAATAGGGAAAATATAAGTCCAGAGTTACAATGTCTGTAAAATTATGAAACGCTATCTCACTCATCTTCATCATTAGTTTCGGCGACTGGTAATGAACTGAAATATTGTTGAGCTTCTGGGCCACAAAATTGCTTCAAAATTTGCAGATCGTCATATTTTGCTTTAGGGATGCCAAATAGTTTTAGGTGACTGAAGGCAGGAGCTTCTCTTTTAGTTCTTGAAGTTGAGCATCAATGATCTAGGTTTCATATGCACCACACCGATCAATTCTCCGAACTCAAAGTTTCACAGAATGTTCTTCATTTCTGCTACAAGATGGCAGTGCAAGCAAAAATTCTATCTGCGATGGACTTTGATCGTTTTTCCCTTGCAACCTTCAATTGTTAGATCCAACTTTTTTTATCTTACAAGGAGACCACATGGGTATCCTATTTTAGAATATTTTTTATATATTTATGGTACGTGAAGTTCAAAACTCGTAGTTAGCCAAAGCTATACGACGCGGCTCTAAAAAATTCGATAAAATTTACTTTTAACTTTTGCAAGTACACCAAAATACCAATAATTGGACTGTCTGTAGCAGCACAGGTGGCAGCGTTCTGAGCACAACTGAAGAGTCTATGGTTCGAATCCCGTCTTTCCAAATATTTTTTCGTTGATTTCTGATTCAGTTATATAAACATTTTGGGGTCTCTAATCCACTTTTTGTGCCAGTAAATGTGTATGTAGACGAGCTGTACACCTCGTCACCTAAAACGATGCTAGAATAGGTTAGCTGCTTGGGAAGCCATTAGTAGCTATGGAAATTACTTTCCAAAAACAGCGTCGTAGCTCTTCACAAACTGATCAAAGAGTGCCGTCAATTAAAAGTGAAGCCAATGTTGTAAAAACTTTTTTGATTGAAACCATGATTAACAACCTTTTATAAGATATAGAAAATTTCGTACATACGTGCATTTTCGTAAAAATTACTATTAGAAAATTAAAATTGTTTTTAAGTATTCCAACACAAAAATTCCTCTTACTGCAGGATTCTAACCACCGACCATAGGATTGCAAGGCTAGAAGGCAACCACTAACTACACCGACAGATGCTACAAATGTTTTAAGAATCACTACTTACGTGTACTTGCAAAACTTCAAAGTTTGTTTTCTCGAGAATTTTAGAGTTGCATCGAAAGGCTTTGGCTGATTGTTATTTGCGAGTGTTGTAAAGCGTCTCGCTGCGGAGCGCGCGGTTGCTCGCCGTGGGGGTTCGAGTCCTCCCTGGGGCGTGTGTGTGTGTGTGTGTGTGTGTGTGTGTGTGTGTGTGTGTGTGTGTGTGGTCCTTAGGTTAGTTTACCTAGGTTTAAGTAGTTTGTAAGCTACGGACTGATGAGCACGCAGTTTCGTCCGATAGATTAACAAACATTTGAACACTCCCTGGGGCGTGTGTGTGTGTGTGTGTGTGTGTGTGTGTGTGTGTGTGTGTGTGTGTGGTCCTTAGGTTAGTTTACCTAGGTTTAAGTAGTTTGTAAGCTACGGACTGATGAGCACGCAGTTTCGTCCGATAGATTAACAAACATTTGAACATTGATATTTGAGTTCTGAATTTCAGGTGGTTTGGATGGATGGTTTGATTTTTAAAGGGACTGAACGACTGCGGTTATCAGTCCCTCAGAATTTCAGGTACTATAAATATAATAAAAATTCTAAAATCCACTAAAGTGGAGACAAGTGCGAAAATTACAGAACTATCAGTTGCAAAATCCAACACGCATTATTTACAAACGAATATAAAAGTAATAGAATCCGACGTAGGGAAGACCTGCTTGGATTCAGAAGAACTGTATGGTTAATACTGCTTCACGTGTTACTACGACTTCTCTTAGAGGCACGTTAAAGGCAAACATACCTATCGCAGATTTGGAGAAAGGTTCCGTGAACAGTGGACTAGAATACACTTGTTTCCGAAGGTAGGAGGGATAAAATTAGGGAACTGAAGGTTTTTTTACAACTTTTACGGGTACCAGATAGTAATGACAATGGCGTGAAAGTATTGGTTGGAAGGGAGAAAGTATGGGTTCTAGCCTCTCCTGTGACATTTAAACTCTACATTGAGAGATCTGAAGAAATTCAAGGGTAAATTTGGGGGAATGAAGTTCAGGGTGAAGGAATATGAACTTTGCGGTTTGTCGATGACATTGCAATTATCTTATACAGCAAAGGAACTGTAAGAGCAATTCAACGGAATTTGCAGTGACGAGGGGAGGTGTAAGATGCGTTACTAAGAGAAAAATAGTGAGGCTAATTGAGTGTTATCCAAGAACATGAGGCGATGCTGAAGAAATTACATTAGATAGAGAGACTGAGACAGCGGATGAGTTATTTGGGTAGCAGTATAACTTCTGATGGCCGAAGATAAATGCAGAATGGCTACGGAAGAAAACCATTTCTGAAGAAGCGAAATTTGTTCACGTCCGATATTTAAAATTTATCGAATACAGGAGTGAAACATGGACGATTAATAGTTCTGACAAGAAAGAAGCTTTTGAAATATGTCGGTTTTGATATCCAGATTTTATTAGACGGCAAATGACGGCGTCATCAGCAAACAACCTGAAGAGCTACTTAGATTTTCTCCCAATCTTACTACCCATCAATAATAATACTATATTTCAATGACGATAATGAAACTAATCTTACTACAATTTAACATTCCTTTAATCCAAATTCCGACGCCTTCTTTAACTCTACGATGATTACGAGTTCTAACAAATGGCATGTTACGCGAATATTATGATTTACCAATATCCTTGTTAAACACTTCAAACACTCTAAATGTACGATAAGCAATCATCTCTTATTAAAACTTAAGTCCACCTGGCGCCTTTATCACCATTACCATGAACAATTCAGCTGTAATCAAACCATTATCATGACAGTATTGTCAGCTCTAGTAACAGCAGAGGACTAATAACACTACCCTGTGGAACGCCCGATTATCACCTCGTAGTCTATGCTTCACCATCGGTTACTACAAACCGTGACAGGAATCCACCTATCCAGTAGCAAATTTGGGGCGATATACCATAACCACGCAATTTTCTTAAAAGCAGTTTGTGAGGTAGTGTCAAAAGCCTTCTGCAAATAAAGAAATACGGAATATATTTGCACCCATCACTTCGTGTGAATAAAGGGCTAGTTGTGTTTCGCATGAACGGTATTTTCTGAATGTGTTGACCTTGGGTCAATAGATCATTCTGTTCGAGATAGTTCATAATTAGTTTGTTCATCAACGCTGCTCTCGTATAGTGATTACGCTCTACGTGTGGAGGGTGAGATGAGCCACGGTGACCCGCCAGGAACGCAGGTCTGGCTGGCACACACCACTGGCCGCCAGCCATCGCCATTCCCACCGGGTCGCGCAAGTACACCTGTAATACTGTTCAGAGGCGCACACCTTTCAAAATCACTGTGGGTGCTGTATATCACGGTTCACAAATGTTCGAAACCAACCCTCCTGAAAATCATGCATTTTTGAATGAGCAATACTTGATAGAAGTAAACTGGCAGTTGTCCGGCCTTTTAAACATAGAAGGAAGGAGGAAGAAGAAAAGGAAAGCATGGCTGCATTAGGACACTAAAGCGATCTAATTGGCCGAAGTGTATATTTCGATATAAGTTACAGTGGCGGCTGGTGATAATGTGCTAATTGCTGCAGCACACTAAGGATATTACTAAAATTATGCCATTTCTCTTCGAAAGCAAGCGAGAAATCGCTGTAAAATTACATCCTTTCTGAATGCGATCCAGATATCACAATAACATTATGCCAATTCCATTCCAATGCGTATTAGAATGCTAGTAATAGGGATGAAAACTCATTTTGGAGCGCTCTCGCCGCGATAGCTGGAAACCAGCAGAAACCGTGTGCTGAAGTGGGATTCAGCCGCGCTGGTACGTGCGCAGAGAGGGGGCGCAGTCGTCTGTTCGCTAGTGCGCATGCGCAGACGTGACGTCAGGCCTGGCGGCTCATGTGTGCTGAGACCGACTGCAGCACCAGACCAATATTTCCCTTCTCGCTGCGTGACGACGAATATTGCGGCATAGACGAATAGCGCGCTGGGTTAGGCATCTTCCACGTTGTCTCTCAAACCTGCTTGTGTGAGGCTCTTATTCAAATATTACTTGTGTGAGGTTAGTATTCAAATACCTTTGAGACAAATTTTTAATTTCTGTAAATAAAATTATTTTTTAAACGTTATATTTACTACCTGCAGTGAATACATGCACTTGGCAGCGGTGTTATAGATCCCTCTGAAGGTGTTACTGTCAATACAGTATGAATTGATAATTAAAGGCTATCATACAAATGTTGACTTTTTATTTTGGTATAATTTGTTTCCTGTGGTTTTTTTTTTTTTTTTTTTTTTTTTTTTTTTTTTTTTTTTTTTTTGTTAAATATTGTAGCACACTGGTCAAATTTTGTACGAGCCGCCACTGATCACCAGTCAGTAAGTGGCTGGCTGAACCGGCAATGTCCGATCGGCAACCGAGCCAAGATGACCATGGATTGTTGTAAACTGGCATCATCTAATAAAGGTGTATGCTCTGGTAGGCACTCAGGAAAGAGTATGAGTGATATGCACACGCACGTGGTTCCAGATTTCCTCGTTTGCATTACCGGTTACGAGCCACACACGCTTCTCATGATATATTTATTGGATTCTTATGTAAACAAGCAAACAAGCTTTTGATTGAAACTTCCTGGCAGATTAAAATTGTGTGCCGGAATCGGGACTAACCTGGGACCATTGCCTTTTGATTATTTTAATTTTATTTCGATTAGTTACCAGTTTATAAAAATACTTCTTAGTTTTGATATTATTCACACTTATATTGCTGATATAGAATAAGCATATGTTTTATGAAATACCTTGTATGTACTGTTTATATTGTTCATTTGTTTTCACAAAAATACAAATGCAAATAAAAACTATCAAAAAACTGAAACCTAAAACAAAAACATTCAGTGGCTCAAAACTATGAAAAGATTGTCAAAATACGATCACGCGCCAGAGCGTGAAGTGGCACCTAGCATCATCGCGCCAGAGAACGTGGTGGTGGTTCTAAGCTTATTGGCACGATGCGAAGACAAGCTATGCCAAGACGATAAAATGCGTCGGCAAATAGCCCCCTGGAATATCACTGGGTGGGACGCAGAAGGTTGCTGCCCTAGGTAGGAGGGTTGCCATCCTCGGCTGCAGCATCAGCAGCCTCGTCCCCAGGTACCCGCAGGAAGCGAATTTGAGGACCGTGGTCAGGAAACGAATGAAGGGAGCGTTGGATTTGGTGCACGACAGGACGGACCGGATACGGCGCAGGAAGGATGGCAGACAGTGGTACTCACCATGTCGACGGTGACCTCGCCGACCTTGGTGCCGCCGTACTGCTTGCGGAAGGCCTTGACGCGCTCCAGCTCGCGCACCGCCTTCTCGGCCAGCACCGCCTTCAGGTCCGTGGAGTCTGTGCTCGCGCTGCGGGACGCCACCGCCGACAGCAAGGGCAGCGCCACCTTCTGCAACACACACCGACACCCTTTGTTCAACACTTGATACAGACACAGACAAAGCGAGGGTGTCGTCTGTAACTGACTGTAATAGCATACAGGATGACAGACAAAATTTCCAGTTGGTGAGAAGAATGGCAGCTAGCTCTTTATGTAGAAAAGTGTAAGGTGATGCGCATGAGTAGAAAAAACAATCCCATAATGTTCGAATACAGCATTAGTAGTGAGCTTCTTGATGCTGTCCCGTCGTTCAAATATCTAGGCGTAACATTGCACAGCGTTGAAATGGAACGAACATGTAAGGACAGTTGTGAGTAAGGCGGACAGCCGACTTCGGTTTATTGGGAGAATTTTGGGAAGATGCACTTCACCGGTAAAGGAGACCGCGTATAAAACGCTTGTACGGCCACGTCTTGAGTATTGCTTAAGTGTTTGGGACCCGCAGAAGATCGGTTTAAAGGAAGACAGGCGGTTCAGAGGCGAGCAGCTAGGTTTATTACCGGTAGGTTCGACCAATGCGCGAGTGTCACGGAAATGCTCCGGCAACTCAATTGGGGATCGCTGGAAGAAAGACGACATTCTTTAGGTGAATTTCTGTTAAGTAAATTTCGAGGGCGGAATTTGAAGCTGAGTGTAGTACGATCTTGCTGCCGGCCTCTTACATTTCGCGTAAAGATCACAAAGACAAGATAAGAGAAATTAGGGCTCGTACGGAGGCATATAGGCATTCTTGTTTTCCTCGTTCAATTTTGGAGTGGAATAGGAAAGGAAATGCCTAGTAGAGGTACAGTCTACCCTCCGCCACGCACCTTACGGTGAATTGCGGAGTATGTATGTAGAGAGAGAGAGAGAGAGAGAGAGAGAGAGAGAGAGAGAGAGAGAGAGAGAGAGAGAGAGAGAGAGAGAATTACTAGCTTAAACCCGCAGCCCCACAAGCGTGTTGGTTGATGATAGATAAGCTATCTTTGAGTAGTATGCTAAGAGAGACTATGGTTTTGGAAGATGAAATGAAATACAATACCTTATTTAGAAACAAACGGAAAACAATTCCCATCAGATTGCAGAAGTCTATGCACTTACCGTTTATCAGGAAAGTTACTATAGATCAAATCACACGTAAAAATGCACTCTCTTCGAAGAATCCAATCACGAAATTCAACTATAATGATTGTAATATCACAAATCGATCGCTTGATGTAATGCTCTAAACGTCAAATCGATTACATTAAAGAGATGTATTAAAAGAAATTTCTTTGTTACTACTTTATTCTTATATTTCCTTACTCGTATGTTTATCCTTAAAGAGCGGAAGACCTTGTAGCACACATAGACCAAAGATATGGTCTGTGGCATGCCGTGCACACGCACACAGACTTTTATATACACGGATAACTTTCCATCCCAATATACTCCACACTTAACCCTCAAGCGCCGGCCGCGGTGGCCGAGGGGACTGAGGAGCTCCAGTCACGGTCACTAAGATCGAGGGTTCGAATCCCGCCTCGGGCATGGATATTTGTGCCGTCCTTAGTATAGGCTAGTTCATAAGTAGTTCGTAAGCTTAGGGACTGATGACCCCGTAGTTAAGTCCCTTAAGTTTCACAACCATTTGAACATTTGAACCTTTGAACCCTCAAGCAACAATGCAACCAATAAAGCCATTTTTTCGAAGAGTAATTGTTCGGCATTTCGCGTTATATTCTTCAAATTACTAAACATCAGATCGCTATAAAACCGTGCTTAAAACCTTCCTCAGGTATAAATCAGTAACTGTACAAATATTCAAGTCTCTGCGTCTTGTCGTTCGGACGTGATAAACGTACACCGGACACACATTCACATTTATAGATACAGATTTGAACCTGCTTACTGTATTTGATAAACAGTTTATCCTTCAGTCCCTTGACATGTTAGACGCGCGCGACAAAATGACTATTTGGACAGGTTTAGGTTTAATTACTTGCCGTACCCTTTATTTGTATGTTCACCATCCGTGTATGGTACATTTCAAAAACTTAGGTCCGCTTACTGCCAACGTTTCGATGCCTGTGAGGCTTTTTATTATCGAGTTACCTGACTCACGTTATCTGCGACATTACTGTGCTAGTCATGACGGTAAAGCAGTCAACAGTCCGAAGATTGGTTTGAACACCACAGTGCTTTACTAGGCATGGTCCTGTTTGGAGGTGGTATGCCGTTGCCTTCCTACGACCTTCGAACTGACTTACCCAGCCAGTTATAGGGGGACCTACAGTTTAACGTGGATTCCGAACCACGGTGCTACTCGGTGTTTTTCACACGAGCAATACTGCCAGAGGTGAAAGAAGTGGAAAGTGACAAATCTCAGGACCTGGAGGGGATCGAACCCGCGACCCTTTGATTTGTAGTCTGGCACTACCACTGTACAACCGAGGCACGACGGTAGCTATCTTAATACAGATGTTCTGCGCGGCAGTTTTGATTATTGGCTATGCACAAACATGATTTTTATTGTAATCTATGGCAACTACCTTTCGAATTACAACTTTCCTAAGACTCCCTGTGTAACGTTGAAAGGGGTAATTCAGTTTTCACGTTCACGAATTTTGATTTATGGGGTTATGGGATATTTAAAAACATATTGGCTCATATTCAAAGGAGTTTGTTACAGCCAAGTAACAAAACTCGTTAACGACTTAACCTTTTAATGTATGGCTATTTGAAGCTATAAAAACTACCACAGTGCATAGTGCATATATACCGAGAAAAAGATTGAAAAATCTTTCAAATTATTCTGCATTACTAGTAAAGTTCATAGCTAGTCAGCTATATAGTGCTTCCTTGATGTATCCGATGCAGTAAATGCCTTTTCATAAAGTAACTCATAAGCAACTACTTTCACATGGTAAAGGAGGAATACTGAAGTAAACAACTGTACATGTTATGAGTGACTGCAGGCACCTAACTGTCCAAATGATTCAGTAGCACTCTGCAATTTATAATTTCTAGGATGAGCTACTACCATATGGTACTGTCTACAAGCAGCTACAAATGAATTTCTGGTAGAAAGTGTTTTAGAGAATCGAAAAATAAGGCATTTAGCTGATTAGCTACACTATGTATTACAAGGTTAACGACATATTCTAACGTAATTTCTTCAGCGTTAACTGAAGGAATGCCAATTGAATTGTTGAACGAGTTAAGCCTTGCCACTTTGGTGAAGCCTGCTACGCGCCAGGGGTTTGGAGACCAGTGGCATTGGTCGCGCTCTGCTTGCGTCCTGCCTGCTCCTGTTACACACTACCCGCCTACCGCCATCTGATACTCCCGCCGACCGAGCAGGAAAAGCTGTCTTAAGTGCAAGGCCTTTCGCTCGTGCACAGACTTCCACTAGAATATCTCGTTTCTTAAGCCCTTTCTACATTGGAAGTGAGAGCTTACGAGATTACTCATGATGCACCGGTCACGCTGTCCGCGTACATTGTAGTCGCGTCCACTTGCACAAGACGCACGCACGCATACGATCCCTAGAAGACGGTATAGGATGGATCCTATTCTCACGCGTCTGGAAGTGCTTCGCGCATGCGCAGGCGACCGAGTGGGGAACACAGCTGACAAACTAAGCCAAGTCTGGAATTAATTTGAGAATGTGTACTTGTCTCCTGCTCACAGGAACGTAGTTTTTCGACTGAGTCTCAAGTATTTTAGGTGATAATATAGAGGAATTTCATTAAAAATTTAATATAACCTCTGTACAATTTTTATTGAATATGAAACCAAAAGTATAGCAAATGTAAATCAAGAAATTGTCACTGATTTATCCGACGGCTCTTTGTAGTACAACACACTTTAAAGTAGAATTTTGTGTATGTTCTATACGTTCGTTTCCACGTAGTTACCGGCTTTCTGCTTACTAGTATAGATTCAGATTTTAAACTACGTCGAAAACAGGTTATTTAAATATAAGTAAATATGGTGATCTACCAAGAACCGATCGAGGAATCTAACTATCCAAATCAGTTTGTTGTACGTACCAAGAGCTATATCACTGTACCCAATAAAAATTGGACATACATTATATTAACTTTTAACTGCAAATCGTCTTTATTACCATCTTATAAAATATTTGCTATTTTTCCTAAAACAAGCTGTAGTTAACAGATGAAAAATTTGTTGTTGGTGAGCATTATTTGAAGCTTAAAGTGAAAGATCTATGTATAGACACCTGAGCTTGTTCATCATACATAGGCGCCACTAACCGCAGGGGCTGGAAGTATGTAATCGCATTTTATAATAACGTTAACGCATGTGAGCGACGTAGTTACGCATGAACTGCACGAAAACAAATACTGTTTCACAGTGGCAGTCCAAAATGTTTTAATCATCACAATATATCATACAGTTGTGAAAAATTATTTTAACGCGGCGATTTATTTGCTGTAAGTTGACAAACGAAGTAGACGCGTGAAGTAGATGACTCAACAAATGTGCACGCACCGTTTGAACGCTTCTTTGTAGTTCGGTCTATCGCAGCTGACAACGACTTCCTTGTGCGTGTAGCACAGGTCTTATAGAAAGGGCTTTACTTTGTGACTGGCTGCAGTTGTCGCAATACTAAACATTTTCCACATATTGACTAATTGTATTGTGTTTAAAATAGAGCAGAAATTCAACAGAGGGATTACCACCAGTTTTACGAAGAAATGTTTGCACGTTATTTTTATTCAGATTCGAACTATCAGATGCAACTGGAATATTTTAACAGTGTGCTGATGTGTGCAGTTGCCGTCACCTGCGAACTGGGTGTAATCAGTGTTTTTCTGTGATTTCTTACTACTGAAAGCTCACTTATTAGAATTCCATGACAGTATGTTTGACTTTGTACTCAATTTAAAATTTGAAGGCACCAAAATAAATTTTTTAAGTCCGTGATATTTACTGAAAATGGATTACAGGGCCAGTTTCTACACAATCTCCGGATTCAGTCCCCTCCCCCTTCAGTATAATTTGTCGTTACCTTTAACTAGGAATTATTGCTAGTGATGGGAATACAGGCTAATTACTCTTATAAAAGAACAAAAGAACACACTTGGGGAAGGGGGTAAGTAAATTGCTTATTTCCGTAGTAATAACGATAACAATACATTTAACCCACACTCAGGAAACAGCGAATTCCCTCGTTCATACATGTCTGCAGTAAGCTAAAGAACCACGATTTTTATTTAGCCTTGCACTACTTTTAGGGTTCAAACCCCTCCGGAAATATCGACAAAGCTAGCATAAACGGCATTATCCTGTATCAGGATAACACCCGATAAATTTTACCAGGGTTGGGAAGCCGTCACTCATGCTCCTTAGTCTCAACTTCTCCCCATACGATTTCTTAGTGCTGCAAAAGACATTCGAAGACATCGATATGTTTCGGACGAAGTAGTGCACAGCTAAGTAAAAATCTATGTCATCGAATGTCTTTTGCAGCACTAAGATATCGCATGGGGAGAAGTTGAGACTAAGCACGAGTAACGGCTTCCCAACCCTGCTAAAATTTGGGTTTTATCCTGATGCAGGATGCCGTTTTTGCTAGCTTTGTCAAAAATTCCGGAGGTGTTTGAACCCCAGAAAGCACCCTCTAGCTACGCGCATAGTATACACCAAGGAGGGTGTTAATACAGGAAGACGCCCTTACGCCGAAAAAGGGAAGCCAGCATCCGCCATATTGCTAAGTTTTGGAGAAGTGTTCGTATTGTAGAGATAACATTTTATTACTTAAAACAGAAAACGTACAACGGTTTTGCCGTGATGTATAACGTGTTAAATGAGTGCAAATTAGCCGTTAAAATTAAGCTTTCAAATATATTATGATGAATATTTATTACTATTTATTCAAGAAAATATATTGTTTGAAAGTTAGTACTTTGCAAGAGCTGTCAGTTTAAAGCATTAATAGCAAGAGGGTCGACTTAACGCATAGTTTCAACGGAGAAATAGCATTCCAAAACTAACCAAGATGGCGGACAGGCTTCAACTGACGTATGTGCTCGGCATAGATAATGCAACCTCCCTTTATTCTAACCTCGTTGGTATACTGTGGCGTCGCAGAAGTATAAAGTGCGCGCCACCTACTTTCGCCGCGCGCCGCCATGCACGCACGGCGCGGCGTTCTTACGACGTCAGCCACGAGCGCCCTCTGATACAACTCCGCTCGTGGCCACGACTGCTGCATCGTTCACTTGGGACTGAGATAGGAACTAGTTAACACTTGGGAATCAGATAGGCACCAGTTAAGACTTGGCTATCGGATAGGCACTAGGAATCATCAGTAGGCAGTCGTCTATGTATCAGCCTTCTGCAGTTAAGAGCTATGTAAAAGTATTACTAAGTCTCTATGAAATATATATCTCGTTCTAATTTACTCTAGTGTTTCTAGTTTCTGCTGTCCCACTGGCTGGTCACCTTCGTACCTGCACACGCGTGAGTCCTTTATTCCTGTGTCGGTCTCTTTCTACTCTGCCACCGGCACCTACCAGAAACGGCGGAAACGACACACAAAAGCGGCGACGAGGCTGGGACACAAAATATACCACTTATCCTACAGACACGATAGCAAAATGTCTGCGGCTGCGAGAGTGGTGGCGTGTGGCATGTATGTTACTCTGTGCCTGCGGCGTGCGTCGCCATCGCTTCCGGCCAGTCACGCACTTCCGCTGCCGGCTTCGTGGGCAGTGAATACACTGCAAGGTCGCAGTCACATGCCCACAAAAAAACATACGGTAGTAGTCACGCTTCGCCGCTATCAGTACTTCGCCAGATGTTTGCAGTCGGAATTTTAGAACGACAGTAACATGTACAGTCGCTGCCTATATTGCTGTCAAAGTAGTTACTGTCTAACATTTGAAACGAAACTAACGCTCCTAGCTGTGGGCGAGACTCCCCCATGTGTGTATTTTCCACGTTATTAAGGATAGGGTTACTATAATTTAAGTTACTAGCATTGGTAAAATACCAACACACACACACACACACACACACACACACACACACACACACACACACACACACAATATCCACAAGCACGCAGTGTAATTAGAAGACTAATCAGGTAGTGTCGAAAGATTTCCGGAAATCTAGAAATACGGAGTCTATTTGACATCCCTCATCGATAGCAAGGACTTTCCACCAAATGTATGTAGGAGGAAGGAATGTACTGGATGACAAATATACGCTCATTCAACAACAGCTGCCCATACTGCTATGTGGAACGTATCTAGAGTTTTCCAGGAGTTCGCAGATCGTCTCCGTGACGATGTTAGGTTTGTTAAACCTGTAAAAAAGCATGCTGCTCTTCTCTGGATAATAGGTAACAATTATTCAAAATGTTTAACCTATTGGACCAAAATGCTATGGTAATCAGTACCTATACTTAAAAACTAGGACGGTTGTTCAAAGGTTCGAAACGTCTTTAGGGGGTTAGGACGTCAAGCGGGCCGACATGAGCCAGGACAGGACGTTTTAATTTCTACTGTACACTCTTTTAGAAATAAATTCTTAAAACTCAGCGAGAAGGATTCAGGATTCACACTCCGTAGCTAGTGGGCAGTTGAAATAATTTTTCATTTACATGTGAAATTTCGATTATTTCACTTACTATTGGCTGCATTTTTGCTATAGGTGAAGTTTTCTTCACAAGTAAGATTCTTAGAGGAGTTTTACACAGTATTCAAAACGATACTTACAGGTGTATGAAACTTTAGAATTTGAGTAACTGAATGATCTATTATATTGAAGAAGTGCTTTGAAAACTTCCTGGCAGATTAAAATTGTGCCGGAACCGGGACTCGAACCTGGAACTTTGCCTTTCGCGGGCAAGCGCTCTACCGACTGAGCTATCCCGACACGACTCAAGATGCCGCCTCACAACTTTACTTCCGCCAGTACCTCGCCTCGTGAAATTTCCCGACACGACTCACGTTGCCGCCTCAACTTTACTTCCGCCAGTACCTCGCCTTTTACTTTCCAAAATTTCACGAGGCGAGGTACTGGCGGAAGTAAAGTTGTGAGGCGGCATCTTGAGTCGTGTCGGGATAGCTCAGTCGGTAGAGCGTTTGCCCGCGAAAGGCAAATCTCCCAGGTTCGATTCCCGGTTCCGGCACAATTTTAATCTGCCAGGAAGTTTCAAAGCATTTTAAATATAATAGATCATTCAGTTACTCAAATTCTAAAGTTTCATACACCTGTAAGTATCGTTTGAATACTGTGTAAAACTCCTCTAAGAATCTTACTTGTGAAGAAAACTTCACCTATAGCAAAAAATGCAGCCAATAGTAAGTGCAAAAATAATGAAACTTCACATGTAAATGAAAATTATTTCAATGCCACTGCTTAGGAGTGTGAATCCTGAATCCTTCCCAGTCATGCTGGTAAAATGTGAATATTTGTTGAAGTGTAGACAGTGTAAATTAAAATGTCCAGTCGTGCTTCTCGCCCTACGTCGGCCGCTTGACGTCCTAACCCTTTTAACAACCAAACCGGTTAAATCTGAATATTCCGCTTTGGGGTAAATGTGACATCTTAGGGACGAAGTATGCGTCCTCACCGCCCCTAAGAAATTCAAGGCTGTGCCCTCCGATGGTAAGATGCTCACGTCTTTTTCGACGTCCGAACACCGAAACTAATCTAACTCCTTGCGTGCGGAAAAAACCATTAACCGTTATGCGTAATTTGAAAGGCTCCGTAAGCTACGTCAGTCTATCGAGAGCAGACGGCCTGGTCTGTACACTGACAAGGAGACCACATGGGTGTCTGACTTTAGAATTGTTTCATATTAACGGTACGTGAAGTAAACAAATTGTCGAAGCCATTCGACGCAACTCAAAAATTCACGAGAAAATCGACTTAAGTTTTGCAGGTACACGTAAGTACGAATAACTAAAACTGATGTTGGTGTAGCTTAGCTGTTTGCGTTCTGGCCTCAACCAGTAGGTGGTTAGATTCATGTAAAAACCAATTTATATTTTAATTTCTTCTAATGTTCCAATACGTACATAATTTTAATATTTAACGGTAGTTTTTATGAAAAATTCACGTATTTTTATTTAGTCGTAATTTTCCATATTTCATAAAATTGTTTCAATCAAAAAATACATTTTTACAGTATCGGAAGGCAGTGAAGGAATGGAAGGAGAAATTTTGAGAGGGCATTAAAGTGCAGGGAGAAGAAACAACAACATTGCTGTTTGCTGGTGACATAGTAATTCTGTCAGAGACCACAAAAGATCTGGAAGAGCAATTGAATGGAATGGACAGGGTCAAAAGGAACATATAAGATGAACATTAAGGTAAAAAGTAAAGCAGTCAACAATCCGAAGATTGGTTTGAACACCACAGTGCTTTACTAGGCATGGTCCTGTTTGGAGGTGGTATGCCGTTGCCTTCCTCCGACCTTCGAACTGACTTACCCAGGCAGTTATAGGGGGACCTCCAGTTTAACGTGGGTTCCAAACCACGGTGCTACTCGGTATTTCTCACGTGAGCAATACTGTCAGAGGTGAAAGAAGTGGAAAGTGACAAAAATCCTAGGACCTGGCGGGGATCGATCCCGCGACCTTTGAAGTCTGGCACTACCACCGTGCTATGGAGCCGCACCCAACAAGAGTAAAACGAAGGTAATGGAATGCAATGTCAGAAAATCAGGCGTTGCTGAAGGAATCAGATTAGGTAATGAGACAATAAAAGTAGATGAATTTTGTTATTTGGGTAGCAAGATAAATTCTGATGGCCGATGTAAAGATGATATAAAATGCAGAATGGCTATAGGGAAAAAAGCGTTTTTAAAGAAACGCAACTTGTTAACATCCAATATTAATTTAAATGTTAGGAAGTCCTTTCTGAAACCATTTGTAGTGTAGCATTGTATGGGAGTGAAACGAGGACGATAAGGATTTCAGACAAAAAGATTATAGAAGCTTTTCAAATGTGGCGCAACAGACGAATGATGAAAATTGGATAGATCACGTAACTAATGAAGTGCTTAACCGAATCGGGGAGAAAAGGAGTTTCTGGCATATCCTGACTAAGAGAAGGGATAGATTGGTTGGACACATTCCGAGGCATCAAGGAATTGTCAACTTAGCATTAGAAGGAAACGTGTGGGGTAAAAATCTTAGAGGGTGACCGAGGGACGAGTACAGTATGCAGATTCAAAAGGATGTAGGTTGCCGTTCGTATTCTCAGATGAGACTTGCATATGACAGGGTATCGTGGAGAACTGCATCAAACCAGTCTACGGACTTCGGACCACCACCACAACAACAACAACAACAACTACTACTACTACAACAGTATAGGCTTCACCATAAGCTGACAATGGTAGTCTTAGATTAAGTTGTTTACGAATTCAGTTACCTAAAACATCTAGGGATCTTTAACTCCGTGTTGTCAGTTTTTGTTTGTGTGTGTGTAGACGAGCTGAACACCTTGTCGCTAAAACGATGGTTGTGTAGGGCAGCTGCTTCGAAAGCTATTAGTAGTTATGCAGAAGACCTTTCATAAACTGTCTTAGTTCTTCAACTTAAAAGACTATCGTCGTGAACTAATTGTGACGCCGATAATGTAAAAATGTATGTTTTTTGATTGAAACTATTTCATAATATACAAAATTACGAATAAATAAAAATACGTGCATTTATCATAAAAATTACCGTTAGGTGTGCGCGCGCGCGTGTGTGCGTGTGTGTGTGCGCGCGCGCGCGCGTGTGTGCGTGTGTATGTGCGCGCGCGCGCGTGCGTGTGCGTGTGTGTGCGTGTGTGCGCGTGTGACTTCCATCTGTTTGGTTCGCTAAAAACAAATCGCAAATAGAAGCGCTTCTATTAGCAACTTTGAAGACACGGTAGGTAACTGACTTATCATAGCCACAGCAATTCTACCAACCGGGAATCCTTCGGCTCAGTGGGATAGTTACGCTTAGGCACTCCCAATTACATTTGACTTACACACTCAGTGTCGTTTCTTTTTCATTTCAACGCCTCTCTTACTTCAACTAACTTACACTAAGGGCGACACATTTTGTGTCATCGTAGAGGAAAGAATCTAGCCATCTACGAACTTGCATCAAGCGCCTATAGGCATCTTAACATTTTATTTTTCAGCATTGCTACTTGTCTACGATAACATCGCCCACGTGGAAAAAGTAATTCGGAAGCCCCCCCCCCCAAGACTTTTTGTAGGGCTTATGGGACTTAACTACGATGTCATCAGTCCCTAAACTTAAGAACTACTTATGCACTAGCTAAGACTAAGAATGGTACGAATATGCATGCCCGAGGGGGGGGGGGATTCGAACCCCTGACCGAGGTGGCCGTGCAGACCGTGACTGGCGCGCCGCAGACCGCTCGGCCACCGCGGCCGGCAGTGTGAGAAATGTTATACAAAACTCCCTTCGAATAAACCAGGAATTTAATATTCACAGAATATGACAACTGCGATTGGGCAAAGCTGAAAATGTGTACCCAGCCGGGATTCGAACCCGGGTCTCCTTTCTAGGCAGTTGCGCTGACCCCTACACCACTGGGGACACAGTGATCACCGCACCTGCAAGGACTACCTAAGCACGCCCCCGTCAGATACAAATTCCCAGCTTCAAAGCAGGAGACCCGGGTTCGAATCCCGGCTGGGTACACATTTTCAGCTTTGCCCAATCGCAGTTGTCATATATTCTGTGAATATTAAATAAAAACTGCAGGATCAGAAGTGACGTCTGTTCTTTCGGAACAGGCGCCACATGTATATATAAACCAGGAATTGCCATTAAAGTCTATGGAAAATCACAGTTTCATATTACATGCGTTCCTATTTTGTTTGACTACAGTACGGAACCGAATGCCTTTCGAAACTCAAGGCGCATAGCCATCTACATGGATGCCTACGTCTTCAGTTTTATGTCGTGGATGAGTAGAGCGACCTTTGTTCCACACAAAGGTTGCTTTCGGGAAACATTCCTGCAAAGATTTCTCGTCTCGAAAAATTAACTAGTAGAGCCTATCTACTGAATTACGATATCTTAAGTGTAACGGTCAGCAGAAGAGTTGCGTGCCCTCTTGATAAAGCGACTGTAGTTTCACCTTGCTTTCAGTCAAGGTTAAATACATATTTAGTTGCAATAAAAATATTGCCCAATGTTGTAACTACTAAAAACCGCGAACTTGTCTACCGTGCAGTGGGAAGCGTATCCCGGTGGACTTGCACGTTCGCTGCTCTTTCGCGTGGCCGTGACGTGCCGCTTTTGACCTACAAGGGGCCCTGTTTAGCTGTAAGAGGCCCCATTTGACGCCACTACGGTGCGTGTGGCGCGCTGCCAGCCTGTGGCGCCCTTGCACATGGGCCGGTCGCGTTTAGAACGGAACAGTTCACGCGGGAGCAGCCACAAATAGACCGCACTCTGCCAGACTCTTGTAATAGCTTCTATCGGCGGCTCTCGGCCGCTAAGAATGAACATGCCACATCCCTCTGCCAGCACATCAAGTATCGATATCCTGCTAGTAAACTCCCACATTTCCGACAGTCTTTAATGTTCTAGTGTTTTCTAATATGCTCGTTATTTTAAAGTCATAAATAACACTCCGTAAGCCAATTGTGCCAGGTAAGTAAATGCGTTCGCCCAAGTATCCCGCTCCAGTTTTCTTGGAGTATAGGGTTTGGAGAAACGCCTTCCGAATGAGCTATGTGATTTTTGTCGTTTTCATTCTGCGAAATTGTTTATATCGAGTAACTTATGGAAACGATCGAAAATGATATTTCAACGTTGAAGCGCCCTGCGAGACAACGCTACCAGTGTCTTCCACTTTAGTTACGTTGACAAAAACACTACATTTATGGATCTCTACTTTTCAATCACGATGAATAGCAATGCTGACTCGGCTGCTTGAGGATTGGGTGTCTTATCTTACGCGGAATAAGATTTTTCTTTTCAAATGAACTCCAGCCTTTGACTAAGAATTATTACGGTATACGTATCTGACTTACGCCATCACTGCACTCCGCAGCAAAACAATATTACTGAACACCTTATTATGCCTATAAGAGGCTTTCGGAGGCAACATATATTTTAGTTACTGACAATTCAAAAACTTAAACCAGAAAGGAAAATGTTCTTATCGGAGTACAAAAAAGGCGAGCAGGCCTTCGATCAGAACAGAGGCGAAGACAAACAGGAAACCTTGCTCTGACTCATGGCAACTTAAATGTTCTTGAAGTCAAATTTTTGACTAATTTGCCAGTGACTTAACGTGAAGTAACAGTCACTGAAGTGTAGAAAACACATCCCTACTCAGGAACATTACACAAGTACTACACGTAGTTTTACTACTATTCCGCGGTTTGTACGGGGCAACTACGGTATTCCGCACGTTGAAATGTTCAAATTCTACACTAATTTTATTCGCGAGACCTTTTATACTTACATTACGCACGCTGAACACTATATATACATCCGAAATTCTGTAACTGTACCTGATATTTGACGTGAACAATAAGGTTCATGAAGAGACGCCTCATCAAACATTGAGGTTTTGATTTATTATGCGTGTTAGTGAATATTCGAAACATTTGGCAAGTTTTGTGGACATATACCACTGAATGAATCTTCGAAATTATTTGAACGTTTGATGATACAGTAAGAAATATAGTTCACGAATATTTACGTCCAGAAAGATGAGATACACGAAATGCCGCACATTAAGGCGTGATTTATCACATCTTTACTAGTTCAGTAGACTCCCGAAAACTCTTCACTCGGTAAACCCAGCAGTCGGACTCTCAGAATGTAAGCGTATAACAGTTACAGACTAGGCTATAAAAGGAGCTAGACATAACATTTTCTTTCACCAGCTACAATCTATTTAAAATCATTTGAGTTTCATTAATGCAGTATGTAGATGCGTCAAACTTGTGATCAAAATTCTGGGCGTGCATTTTTCAGTGCCTTTTAAAATCAGCTTAGGCGTGTTGGGATTTTAGTGGAAAGTAACGAGTATCATTTCTTAGATTTTGCCTAAATTTATTTTTGTCACTGTATTCTATCATTTGTATTGTATTCTAAAGTAACAAAAAGTATCTTATAACAAAAAATACTACCTATTTTTTAACGTTCCCGATAACCCGGCCTTTTCACAAACTCTGCAAACCACCTGTCTACATTAGACAGAACTTGCGGGTCTCACTGTACAAACAATTCGCCAGTTTTTTAGTATTTCTTTCCACCTAACTTCCCAACGTAAGAATTGATCTACGCGAAAAACAAATGGACAGTGGGAAAGGAGATTAACGTAAGAATGAAATGTACGCCATTAACAAGAGTACTAACGATGTTTGTTTTTACAAACCATTAGCAGTAAGAGTTATTAATTGTAAGTTTGCTGACGATGGTTTATTGCAGATGAAAATCTGGTGGCTTACCAAAAACGTTCATCCTTGTGACTTCATATCCTCTCCTGCAGCAAGCCACAATCAAAATGGACAGGGGGAGACGGAGGGGAAGGGATTTGAGGAGAAGTTGAATGAAACGCTCCGGATGGCTAACATCTGGTGGCCACATTTCTGCAATTTGTTGACGTTCGCCAATAACGAGCGCCACGAATAGATTCTGAAATGGTCGCTGCCACAGAGTCCTACGAACACAGGCTTCTAATAAGTTCGCCGTAGTTCTTAAAAGTTTGAAGGCATTTCAATAGGTGCACAGTGAACACTTTACACTGAACACACAATACTACACTGAGCGTTAGTGCACAATGGTTTGAGTACTCTCAATCCGTAGCATTCGGGAGAATGGCGTTTCAAAATCCACCGCCGGCCATCCAGATTTGGATTTTTGTGATATGCCTGAATCGCATTAGGAAACGTTGCGATTTCCTTTGGGGGGAAAATAGCATGGCCAATTTTCTTCCCCATCACTAACGAAAACAATTTACAATATGTGATTTGAAAGCTTCTGACCAGCCCACTAAAAAAACTAACCCTTCCCTTGTCCTACTACTGAATTCCAGTCTCCCATAACAATTAAGTTTTCCTCTCTCTTAATTGTCTGAATAATTTCCTTTAGCTCCTCATATATTTCTTCGATCTCCTCATCGGCAGAGCTAGTTGGCATATAAACCTGTACTATTGTGGTCGGTGTTGGCTTCGTATCAACGTTGACTATGATAATGCGATCACTGTGTTGCTCATAGTAGTTACCCGCATTCCTATTTCCTTATTCATTATCAGACCTACTCCTGTAATACCCCCCAATTGATTTTGTATTTATAATCCTGTACTCGCCTGAACAGAAATCTTGTTCCTCTTTCCACCGAACTTCCCTTATCCCCACTATAACTTCAACCTATCCATTTCCCTTTTTAAATTTTCTAATTTTCCTAATTGATTAAGGGATCTAACATACCACGCTCCGATCCGCAGAATGCCAGTGTTGTCTTTCCTGATGATCACATCCTCCTGAGGAGTCTACGCCCGGAGATCCGAATGGGGGACTATTTTACCTCCGGAATATTTTACCCGAGAGGATGCCATCATATGTTCATACAGTAGAGCTGCATGTCCTCGGGAAAGGTAACGGCTGTAGTTTCCCCTTCCTTTCAGCCGTTCGCAGTAACTGTGTGGCAAAGCCACATTAGCTGATGTTACAAGGCCAGCTCAGTCAATCATTCAGACTGTTGCCCCTGTAACTACTGAAAAGGCTGCTGCCCCTCTTCAGGAACCACACACGTTTGTCTGGTCTCTCCACAGATACCTATTCTCTGTGGTTGCACCTACGGTACGGCTATCTGTATCGTTGAGGCACGCAAATCACCCCACCTCGGCAATGTCTGGTTCATGGGAGTGGACATTTATATATTAGGTGCACTGTACTCCACATCCGCGACTTCAGTAGTCAGTGTGAGCAGAATGGTGCGCTCCACGGAACTCAGGGTCATCTAGCGTGGTCAGGTGAATTGGTGTCATTTGTGTTAGCAGTCTGTACGCCAGATTTCCACGCTCTTACACATCCCTAGTATTAATGTTTGAAAAGTGGAAGCGGTAGAGGACATTTGACAGCGCGAAAAGCTTACAGGCCGACCCCCTCTATCGGCTGACAGACCGCCAGACCATCACAAGAGAATATTACACTGCATGAGGATTCCTCTAAGTACTATGACACGCGAGAGAGAACTTTCCATGGGCGAGTAGCTGCCCATAAGCCACACAGCGTGCAGGTCAATGCCAAACGACGCCTCGCTTGGTGTAAGCAGCGAGAACATAGGACGATTGAACAGTGAAAGAACGTCACGGATCACATTACACATTTTGGCGATCCGATGGCAGTGTGTTAGTAAGGCGAATACCCGACGATCCTTTGCCAGCGTGTGTAATGCCTACAGTAAAATTCTGAGCCGATGTGTTACGCAGAAGTTGCTACGCGACGTAATATGTATCAGCGGAAAGGAGGGGGGGGGGGGGGAGGAGGAGGAGAACGAGTCCAATGGGAATAAGTGAATAAGGGATCACTAAAATTGTGAAAACTGTTTCTGTAAGGTTGCAGATGAGAGAGGCAGGATATTACGAATATGTGTGTGTGTGGGGGGGGGGGGGAATAACTATTTTCTTTCTCGATGCAAAAGTTTAGTTTTTTATTTCCAGATTCATATGTATTTCGCAGAAATCCTCGAACAAGGATACCCTTAAGATATTTTTGCTCCACAAGTGTTTTTCGCAATGATTAATAGACATCACTTTCACGAGGATTAGATTTTTCCTGCAACAAAAAATTGTTCATTTTACGAAAAATGATGGAACAAGATAACATTTGTTTTATTTTCTCGTAGAACTCTTCGAAACGTTCATCACACGAAATCTCTGTATTAGTAGGTGCGATGCAATAAAAACAAAACTAATTTCTGAACACAGTAACGATGGAGGGAGGATATATGATGAACTGTTTTATTATTACCCACACCCTTTACGATTTTTTCTGCAGGGGCGCAGCTACGAGTCAAGTGAGGTTCGGCATTTCCAATGGCTGCTGCTAGATTCTACAATGGCGCGCCTTTGTGGATTTATCTCTTATGCCTCATACGCAGTTTTCGAGTTCGTAGAAGTCTGTGTCAACACTAGCGATTTCCACAAGAACATGCTAGAAGCTGTTGCTCAAAACCAGTTCATTTTGTCGAACTCAAAAGGAAGTTTTGCCGTCGCAAAACAAATGAGACCAATTTGTTATTTAAACCTGAAAATCGGTATTCGAACCACTTCATTCGTAAATTCGTGATTTTAAACAATTTTCGTAACAATTACGTGGTTACGGTGTGGTCTTGTCTCACTGATGAGGCTTGCACCTTTTGTTTTTTGTGGCACTATCTCAGAACAGGCCTACATTGATGTTTTAAACACCTTGCTTCCCATTGTTCAAGAGCAATTCAGGTATGGTGATTGCGTCTTTCAATACGAAAGATCATCTTTATAATGTACGGCATGTGGCGGAGTGATTACACGACACTAACATTCACGTAATAGACTGACCTGCACAGTCTTCGACTTTAATCCTACAGAAGGCCATTGGGATGTTTTGAAACGCCAACTTACTGGCATCGATACCTCAAGTGCAGCACTCCGTGAAGGAATGGACTACCATTCACCAACATCTGAGTGAACGTGTATCTCCGAGAGTGGAAGCTGTCTAGCTAAGAATAGGCGAACACCATATTCCAGCGTTACTGGTGGAGGACGCCACCAACTTTGTCATTTTCAGCCACTTTGAGTGGTCATGTTTTTACGTTGTCCTCTTCATGTGTTTTTGTAGCACTCACATTGCCACTGTCATTTTTCAATTACAAATTTTTATAAAAGTTACCGAAAACTCATTTACATTAGACTAATTTACAATGGCGAAAGACGGTAACCTAACCTATATAAACTGTATCCAGAAGAAAGATTCTTATGCTTACATTATGAAGTCTTAACTGTTGTAGAATGTGACTCAGTGGCCTGTTTCAAGTGGTAGCCTCTATTGTGACTTGCGTGCCTATCCCATTTATCCAGCCGAGGAAAAGGGGGTTGTCAAAGTGGAATCCGTCGTTTGTGGTGATTGTTCACATCGTTGAGATGGATTTAGACGAAATAGGTTAACGTAAGATAGAAAATGAATTTAGTTTAATAACCTAGATCGTAATTCTGAATAATGAAAATGTCCGGCTTAGACTTTTTATGTCAGTTATCTTCAGAACGTATGACCATATGGTTGCCGCTGACGACTATCCTGTTGGTGCCATCGCGATAGGTCCATGTGTTTGCCGCTAGCGGCTAACTTCTGAATATGACCCATAGCGAAAACTGGTCATTAATGACAATAGTACTTTGTAAGTGGTGCTGGACAACTTTTAGGTAAGTTAGAATTGCATACTGAAGGTACACAACTGTACGGGAAAACTTTCCGCCGGAATCAGGCCATCTTTGGGCCTCTTGTACAGAAAAATACATAATGACCAAGCAATTCATTTGCCGTACATATTTACGAAAAAGTACGGCTAATGTATTTCAGTACGTAAGTGTTAGAAACACACGGATCATTGTTCACATGTCATGTATTTATTATTCAGTACAGGAGACTAAGCTTACTATTTGGGCCGAAATCTATAGTCAAATATTTCCGGCACAGCTGTGTATTCTCAATATACAATTTTACTCCAATAAAAATAGTATTGCAATCTCAACTGTTCAGATGCAAATCAGCAAACGGGGGAAGCGCTTAAGATGCCATTCTTTAGTTGGCGCGGTCTGTCTTTACTCGCGTGTAATACCTTCGCCAGCAGACTGCTAATAGCAGCCGCAGCCGCACATGACATCAGCCACCCACAGTTTTACGACCACCTTGACATGAAGATAACGCTTGCCGCCTTTGCGATAACACCGCCGGTTGCCTTTAAGAACGTATTCGGGGTAAAATGGCAGTCCTTGAGGGGCTAAGAATGACTAAGAAAAATCACGTAGTTTCAAGTCTTCAATTCAGAAAAGCAACAATGCTGAGCTTCCTTTTCTCACACGTCTTTCTGGTTTTCATGGCACTTTGGGCGCTTTCATTTAAGTGAAATGTGTACTCCAGAATACTTACGAAACTGCAAATTGTCACTGTGGGAAGCAGTAAGCATAGAAGCGAGAACAGGGAGAAAATTTGGAATAAGCCATGAAAGAGCCAGAAATTACTGGACATGAAAGGGAATCTCGAAATCTGTGTAGTTGAAGGAACTTTTACGTATATGTATTAGTTAACAGTAAACTGACCACATTAGGGCCAAACACTGGTGGAGCTGGCTGGTGATCCAATGTAATAATTATACAGGGTGTCTCACGAAAGATGCCTGCAAGACGTCGGCGGATCGCGCGGTACGGTTTTCGGCCGCCGCCCCCGCTTCCGCCGGCCACGACAGCGCTTGATTCTCACTATACTGTGCCTCGGGCGCGCACACACTGAGTTAAAAGTCTACAAAACATTGCCATTTGAGTAACCTAAGCTTACCTTTATTTACAGTAGATGTTAATGTTCCTCTAATGAAAGAGTGGCATGACCTCTCTTAAACACATTTGCGAACATAAGAATTTCTGCTGCCGAAATCTGGGAAATGACTAGTCGAATCTTTTTTCCCGAAACAAATTCTGACAGGTATGTGAACAATATCCTGCATCTATTTCTTCAAGAACTTTCACGCAACGAAAGGCTGTACCAGAGTCGAACATAAGTCACGAAACTCCCAGTGAATTTTTGCAAGTTCGCGACTGCAGCGCTGCCAAGCGCCTGGGTCGTAAAAACATACCGCGAAACGATTGCGTAATTAATGTATATTTGGAGTGAAGAAGCATATTCAAAATACCTTCGTATTTACGAGCTTTTGTGATGCTGCAAATTGTAGCAACTTTCAAAATTTATTTTAGAAATCTCATTTGCAAAGGATCCTCAGAAGTAAGAGAATAATGTTACGAATAACAAGTGTTCATATACAGTGGTTAGTTGTACTTTTAGCCATAGAAGTAAATCTTTAACAATTCATTCACGTCAAACTTCTGATTTTAATCAGAATCACAAATACTTGACCACTATTTCATAATATTACTGCTGTATAAAAGTAATGTCTGATGCTTCAATAGAGCTTGCTTAGTTTTGCATCTCACTTTCACAAAAATTATGAGCCTGTATAACAACGTATTTTGCCGGTTACCTACTAGTTTGATAAAGTGAATGCGTAGCTACAAATATGTCGATATATAAACTTAATAGTAGTACGTCACATTCTTTAAGATATTCAATTCGATACCTACAAAGTAGCTAAAAAATTATAGGTACACGAAAGGCACAGAAGCAAGGCCAAGGTGAAAAGAATGTTTAAAGGCGATGTAGAGTCTAGTCTCCTACAATGTAAAAAACGTTTCTATTTTTGAAAATATTAAAATGTCCGAAATCCGCTAAAACAGAACTTCTGCAACATGTTAGTACGTACCGAGCACGCGAACATAATCATAATCAGTTACTATTATACTTGAGCACATTAGGTTTGTTTACTTCTGCTTTCAAAAAATTTTGGGCGATATTACGACTCAGGTAATGTGAACTGTGTGAATTACACTACACTGGCAGTTTGTTATTATCGACTACAGAAGCAGTGATATTACTTTAATAATGTTTTCATATTTATATTAGAAAGTTCACAACGTTCAGTGACTCCGAATTCTGAAAGTAACAGCATTATAAACGGCAACTACTCAGTTTGTGTCATGCCATTCCTCTGTTATTCCTCACTGACCACTTTTAGCGCTAATATTGGTTCAGTTTCATTTTTTCCCCCTAGAGAGTTTCGCGATTGTCTGTGATAGACTGTGGCTGTACGGTGATTTCATGCAGGTCAATGCAAGACCACACATTGCCAATGCTTATATGGCAGCAATATACGAAGTGTTTTTGATGATAGTTGACTGGCCGCCTCGTTCTCCTGATCTAAATCCCTGTGACTTATCTTTGAGGAATGTTAAAAGACAAGGTGTTTTCAAAGCCACTCAGACTTGAAAGCAGGATTCGACTAGTCATTTCCCAGATTTCGGCAGCCGAAATTCGTCGAGTGTTGGCAAATGTGTTTAAGAGATGTCAGGCCGGTCTTTCCATACAGGGGCATCAATTTGAACATCTGTAAATAAAGGTAAGCTTAGGTGGCTATGTTTTCTAGACTAACTCAGTGTATGCGCCCGCAGCACAATAAGAGTCCGAGAATCGGGCGCTGCCGTGGCCGGCGGATGCGGTGGCGGCAGCCGAACCCAACAGCGATCCAAGCACGCCTGGCAGACGTCTTTCTGATGGGACTGTTCCTTGGAGCCGCATCAGTTGCGCTTGTGATGCAAGTAAATCCGAGTTGAAGTCAGACCAGCATCCTTTAATACGCATCGACTGCCCACAACAGAAATTCTCGGGCGGCAGGAGTTGGAAACGCAATCGTTGAGTCGAGTCGAAAGGGGAAACTACGATACTGTAGCAGGCTTGCATACAGTAGTTTAGATGCGCCCGTAGATGCACAAAGACTGCAACCAGCTGTATCGTGTGGGAACTGAGAGCAGGCTGCTGTCCGTTTTGTCTCCCTATAGAAGTGGCTTTGTTCAGTACACAACAATTTCGTGTCCTCAATTTGTGTTATTCACTGCGCAATTTAAGTTCCGATGCTAGGTCAGAATGTTAGTGTTTCGACATACTTCATTGCCCAAAAACTCTGTAGTCTTTTTATTTCTACGTTCTCAGTAATGTTTTAAGGCGTTGCTATCTTTACGTGCTAAATAGGAATGGACAGTACAGATTTTCAATTTATATGTGCCTCGGTTGCACAGTGGTAGAGTGCCAGACTACAAATCAAAGGGTCGCGGGTTCGATCCCCTCCAGGTCCTGAGATTTGTCACTTTCCACTTCTTTCACCTCTGGCAGTATTGCCCATGTGAAAAATACCGAGTAGCACCGTGGTTCGGAACCCACGTTAAACTGTAGGTCCCCCTATAACTGGCTGGGTAAGTCAGTTCGAAGGTCGGAGGAAGGCAACGGCATACCACCTCCAAACAGGACCATGCCTAGTAAAGCACTGTTGTGTTCAAACCAATCTTCGGATTGTTGACTGCTTTACCTTTTTTTAAGTTTCGTTAAGCGTATCACACGTTTTCATTTTCGCTTCTCTGTGCAAACGTAATCCATTTTATGGACACTGCACATCATTACGGACACTAATCTGTCCACTCAATGACCGATAATGAAGATTAGTCACTTGCTGAATGTGGACCTAAGATGGCTAGACGTTTTAAAATAGCTCTTTTTAAGAGGAAGTGTAGGTTTGAGGGGATTTTTAAGGGGGCCATCCCCTTCCTAGACGGGACTTATCAGTCTACAGACATCGCACACTAAATTATTTAACTGAAAGTTACCATCGCCTTCCTAACAACTTTTGTCGCTCAAAATGCAACTACTATTTGGGGATGACTTAGGGGGAAACTGTGCTTCGGGGGTTGGCAACCCTGATTACAAGTTAACTTTTTCTTTAATCAGTCCTATATTGAGTTATTGGTTGCACAAATTTAACGCAACTGCGGTCCTTTGTCAGATATTTCACAATTACGCTTTGTCGGCATATTGTAAAGCCGCACTAATATAGGTTCAGCGGAGATTGAGCAACTTTACAGACGGTCTGTCAGAGCCTAACCGACACACACACACACACACACACACACACACACACACACACACACGCGTCTATTATCGGCCATTTGCATTTATCGGCCAATGGTCGAGTACGCTGGTGTGCCTAGATCGCACGCCCTTCTAAGCTGGGTTTTGGGCTGTGGGACGGTGGCCCCAATGTCAGATGGAGGACAGACGGTCACGCCAACTGACGGCAATTTGGCACGCAACCACCAAGGCTGCAGCTTTTCTCGCCGCACGCAGCTACACCGTGCGAATAGGCCGTACGTCTCTCCCGTACCCTCCACATCAAATATCCCGCTGTCTGTACAAATCTGGCAGGTCTATTTCTCGAATGGCCAGGAATGTGACAATGCAGTATTAACATTGGCGTGAGTGGAGGAAGGTAATGAGTAAGCGCAGTTCCGTTTTGCTTCTTCTGGACGCGTATGTTTCGCAGTAAGACAATACACCTCAGATCTCTCATCTCCAATAAAATCTATTGTTTTGGTAAGGACATAAGTCCTCAACGCCCTTACTTCCTGAAAGTTAACTGTCTAAATATTTTCAGCATTCGTGTTTTAACTTTCTCCTTAGTTGTTACAAAAAGTCATTCTACAGACAATTTTTACAAATTTTTGGTGGTAGACAAAAGGGAACTAGTGCCCTTTCCGAACAAACTTACTTATTTTAGAATTTCTACTTCGACGAGAAACATTATGCGCTTATAATGCAGCACACTTATTAAAACTTTTAGCTTGTACAATGAGTTAGCTACAGGTAGCCGAACTGGGTAAGTTCATAGAACAGCACTGAACAACTGCTAAAACTAACAGGTGATCCGACAATACACAGGAGGGCAATTAATACTGCTGGAAGATGACTTTGAAAATAATACGAGAAACTTCTAGCTCTGTCTAGGTCAATATCCTTTATCTTAGATAACCTGACGAAAGCCAGCCTATAATGATACAGGAAACAATATTTCTGCGAAATTCGACACTAAACTGAATACCATGAAACATTTGAGTCAGGAAAGTCAGGCTCTAGGAGAAGACGATAGTGGCTGAACCATGGAAACATACACAACAATCACCAAACTGACATACTACAAAAACATCTGGGAGACATACCACCATACGACAAATCGGCTTTAATCCAGCCCTGCACAAAAAAAGATTTACGAATGTAAATAACGACCGAGGAATACCCTTGTTGGCGCACGCCAACAAAATATTCTTTAAGGCATAGCCTAACAGCTACGAACCCGAGCAGTCTTAACGAATAACGCCATCCCAACTCGTGCATCGTTTCCGTGACACTTACCGCCCCCCTCCCCCACCCACTACCTCGCGATAATATAAAACGCGCTGCCCTTCTGATTTTACTAAAACTTATCAGTCCCACCTGGTGTGGATCCCACAATGCGCAGCAATACTAAATAGGACGCACAAGTGTGGCGTAAGCAGTTAAGTTGAACTGTTGCAACTTCTAAGAGTTCTGCCAATGAGAGTGTGTCTGGTTGACCTTCCCTGCAATGTGTGTTCTTTCCAATCTAAGTTGTTTGCAATTGTTACTCCTAGGTATTTAGTTGAACTTACCGTCTCTGAATTTGACTCATTTATCGTGCAAATTAAGTTTAACGGATTTATTTTAATAGCAATTATTAAGGGTAGATTGCCATTTTTTGCACCTTGCTGATATCTAAATCCTTATGAAGTTCCTTTAGATATTCTGGTGACATTACTAACCGATAACAGCACTATCCGAGAACAGTCATCCTTTAGACTGATTCTGTATAGATAGGTTCCAGGACAATCCAACCCAAGGGGGTTAGAATCTCTGGAGATGCCCTAACACTGAAAAAGTTAAGCCTGCAAAATGCGCATTCCGGCATTAGTGCCCACTACATTGGTCGTACTGTGCAGTAAAGTAGTTCTAGCTGTTTACATGTTTGTCATATCTGAGAAAATACTCCGATATGACCAGTTTAGTGGCTTTACGTAACGTGGACAGCATTCACACAGGATTTTAAGCTAGAAAACCTTGTTTTGGGCACAAAAGCATGGCCACAGTGGCTTCAGCCAGTGCCTCTTCTCAGCGTAGATAACGCCACTTCCCTAGATTTTAACCTCCTTGATCCAACCCGTAAGAGGACAGGAGCCCTCTTGACGACGGAGATCAAGAAACGCAGCCTGAGCATGCTCATGTTCTGGCCAATTGAAGTACACTCATAGCGAAAAAAACTGAATATCGTGCTCCTAAGACGACGTATTCAGAGAGAGAGAGAGAGAGAGAGAGAGAGAGAGAGAGCCTAGCCAAGATGTCAAATTTAAGTATAAGTCATTGTCGAAAACGATGAATGTTCATAAAGATTTTCATACTAAGAGTGAAAGTAATTTAAGTCAGTGCTTCAGAACAATGTAAATTCAATGTTAGTTTGTGTTCATAAAGTTACACATTGCAACAGCAGCGCCGAAAGCGGGTAGCAAATTACATTTCTGAAAACGATATTGCATAAGTGCGAATATTAATTTGTAACAGTTTTCACAAATATCTTCTTGAATAAGAATTTGGAATGAATTTTAAGACTGTGTGAATCATGAGACTCTATACAAAAGAGTTTCGCGTGAAAGTGCTGGTCATAATGAGATGTGACAACAACGGATGTATCTGATTCGGTAAAATTTGACTTTCTATCCTGGCGGACTCGTGTTTTTATGTTGGCAACATCAATAACACGATATAAAATCGTTGCAAAGATGACCCAACCACAGTGTGTAGTTAAATACTGCTGTTCCTGCTGTATGCTTGATTTCACGACAAAATATTTGCGTGTCACGCGATTGGCTTATGACGATGTCACATGATTCTCGTTCTTCAACATCTGTTGCCAACATTATCACAGGAGGCCGCCGGGATATGAGTAGGACTACGTCGCATAGAAGACCCAGCTGTCAAACGATAACACCTTTCACAGCAGAGAGTGTCGCGGCTATATGTATCAGAGATCACTGATTAGCACAGACCAGTGAGCTTACTGCCACGCTTCCGCGACAGTGATCAATGTTCCACGAGTATTTTTATCTTTGAGTATCTGGATTTTTATCTTTGTATTGTATCTCTGTTCATAGTCGGTAATGTGTAGTTGACGGAAACATGTCATCTATTTAAAAAAATTGCATATTTGATATTCCTCGTCGTTATTAAAGTCTGAAAGGACCGCAATGTCTGACGATTGAAAGAACAAACAGATTTTGACTCGTACCGTAAAGTTCGTAAGTCACAGAGGATATAGCTTTTCCTGAGTATTTATTGCATATTTTGCTCGTCACTCACCCACTGCCACGCACCGCGACCAAACTCCCTTACTAACATTATTAGAATTAGACCAAGGGCTATCTACCACCACAACCACGAGTGGGTGGCAGTATGTGGTCATGGAGAAAAGTCTGTCAGCACGTACACACACAAGCCTTTTATATATAGATTATGGAGTGCAGCACAGACCAATGTGTGAAGCGACAGTGGTCTATGGTGGCTCAGGGTGTGGAGCCAGTCCCCAGGGCTTTTTATTCCTCCGTCCTTCGGGGAGCAGGTGCAGGGGGTGAGCCCCAGTGGCAGCGGCCGTTTGTTATGCTTCAGGAATGTAGGGAGGGGAGCCGCTGTTCCCACGACCGCCATCTCGCCACGGTACGTCTGCTGTCGCAAGGGCCTAGCAGGAAGGTCTCAGTGACGTCAAAATTACTTATCCGACTGTTACATTTGTTAGGATAGAACATTCTCTGATACGCATCACATTGCAGTTCTTACGATTTTCCTAATTTGCGTACAACATAATTCGACTCCTTTGTCAAACATGGAGAGAAAGGAAAAAATACTCTGGCCTTTTAAGAGTGTCAGCGTGTAAGATGAACAATTCGTGCAAATACAACTGTAAATACTCTCAAAAAGTTAACTGTTAAAAGTGTTTATAAATCGGGATAAAACTACAAGGTGGTTCTATCCACACTGCACTCTAATGTCCTTCAGAAGACAATTTAAAAACCAGCAGCACATTACTCTAAATTATCTTCTTTGTTTGGTCCAAATTACAATTCTAAATTGACTTCCTTTCAGGCAGTCACACTGAGATATTACCTGTTACAAAGTCCAAATTATTGAGTATTGACATCAGGTGACAACTCACAGCATTGGCGCGTCACCGATTTGACTAAAAAACGCAATTACGTTTTACGGCCCACTTTAAATTTGTAGTTTTATAAGTTTTTACAAACATTTTGAACCAAAATAATAATCTAAATAATAAAAAATTAAGAGTGCCTGAAACCCTTTTAGGAAAAAAATTAGGTAGTGGCGGGTTCCGAACCACCAACTTCTAGCGCCATAGTCCAACGCCTTGCCCACTACGCTACGGTTATCAATCAAAAGATGAGTCCTTTAATCTTAATCTATTGATCGCCGTTAACTGATGCTAAGATGGCATTTGTAGACACTAGGTTATCATTCATCGTACGAAGAACGAAGTGTTTTTGTTAATTCTTCAGTGCGCCATTGCTTTGAAATGACAACGTGTAAGTTACACTAAGATCATCAAATACGCAACGCAAGATGGCGTATGCTAGAGTGTTCTGGGCGAGGAATGTCACGTGACATATCCGAACTGCTTGTTTAGTTAATTCAATGGAAGGTGTCAAATCTCCGTTATTTTTGCAAATGTGTCTCAAACGATACGAGATATGAAAAAACGCAAGGGAGCAAAGATGTAGATAATTTTCTCCTCTACAAATTCGGTTATTCAATTTGTGTGGCAGATAAATAGTTAAGCAAATTTCGAGCTGTCAAAAGACGATCGCAAAGGCCCACTTAGTGTTACTACAGTAACCTAAAGTGGGCCGATGTTCTATGTTTAGCTCACGTATACTGACGAAATACATATGCCACTTGTTCACTGGTTTTATCAGTTCTGCTTATAAACTTTATAAAAACACACAGCGTTCATTGTAACAATTTACCTGTATATAATACAATTTAAGTCAATTACGTCACGTCATGTGACAAATCTCAGGGTTTTAGCATATTACGCTTCACATAATACCTGTATTTGTGTCAAATTGAGCCATTCCAAGTATTTTGTGAATACAATTACTCTCAATCATTAAAAAAGTTGTTAATGTAATTATAAATTATCAGCAAACACATGATCGTCAATAGCCATTTCTTCTGAAATATCAAATACACCGACTGCAATAGTAAAAATACAACATGGTCCGATTCCGACTTTAAGTGGAATGTTATACAGTACTACATTTAATGACACATTCAACATGAAATACATCAATGGCAGAAATAAGGAGAGTTGGGTATATTCCCTTCTTTAACTAGTGAACAAATTAGTTACATATTTCAAAACAATTTGGATTGTCACACCTAGCCTTTCTTGAAAGATGTAGGTCTATTAAAATTTTGAATGCCACTCGATCGTGACACTTAAGAACATTTTTTATGTTCATTTTGTCCTTGCTTTCAAATGGCGATACCCAAGTTATACGAAACAAACTTACGACGGCGTTAATAGCAGTTCGAAAAATAATGCTCTTTGCAAGACTTGTCAAAATGCAGAGTTGACAGTGGTTCGGATTCCACGTTCAACTGTAGGTGACCCTGAAACGGTAAGTCAGGTCTAAGGGCGGAGGACGGCAACAGCAAACCATAGAGGGCCACGGTTAGTGAAGCACTTGCGTGCTAGCATGGCTAGTTATCCTGGTATTATGGACTGCTCTACCAGCAGAGTTTACGGTCAGACCCTTAGCACTATTCATACTCTTAGTGTCAGTGAAACTGATGTATACGTCACCTCAACTGTGCCAAAAAGAGCTAGGAAATCCATTTACGTTTTAGTAGCATAACTCTAAACATGATGGGAACATGTATCCGTAGTTTCATACCTATCAGTGTTAAATTACTAATACAGTAGTCGCGGACAAATTCTTTTTATCAGTACACTGACGACGTGAATACACAGAGTTTCGAGAGTAGTTGTGAATATTTCAGATTGTAGTATGACTAACTGCAACGAATACCATATTACACGTGTGTCCAATTTTTATTGCGTACACAGATACAACTGTTAGTATGTAGCCCAAATAAACTAAGCAAAGGCCAAAGAGGACGTCCAAAAATTTTTAAAAATCCACCATTAACTTCAATCCACCTTTGACCTCTCTTGGTAACATGTGTAACTGACGTCTTTACATTATTTTATGAGTGCTGTACTGTTCATAATCCGATCAAACTGTTTGCAGATTTGGACTTTCAACCATACCCACAGACAAGAATCCGAAGCGTGTTACGAACTAGGGACCTTGTTGGTCAAGAAACGTGCCCGTATCCACCTATCCATATTCCGGGGAATGTTATGCTTAGATGTCACCTGCTCACTAGCTTACGCTAAAACATACGCAATCTTTTATCCAAAGGAATATCTTCCAATAATGCTGGAAGCTTATTCTCAACATGCAGTTTTTTTTTTTTTTTTTTTTTTTTTTTTTTTTTTTTTTTTTTGTAGTTTTAGGGCGCACAACTTCTATGGTCATTAGCGCCCAGCCAAGAACATAGATTCGCTATGATCTAAAAAATGTAGACTGTCAGAACATCAACAATAGGCTAAAAACGAAAGATAAAAGACAATTAAAAGAGTTAAATATCCTTGGATAAGTTGGCCAAATTGATAAAACGCAAAACTCGAGCAGCTGCTCGTGTGTCATCAGCTAAAATTTCCTCCAGAGTAGACGGAAAGTGAAGGGCTACACGGAGATGATTAAAATTAACACAAGTCAGTAAAACATGTCGCACTGTCAGCAGTTCACCGCAGGAGCACAGCGGTGCAGGTTCGGCGGATAGCAAGTGACGGTGGCTGAAACGGCAATGACCGATCCGCAACCGAGTCAGGATGACCTCCTCCCGCCGAGAGGGGCGTGAGGATGTCCTCCAAGCGGTCGGGATCGGTTTGACAGTTCGCAATTTATTGTTGTGCAGTGAAAGCCACACACTGTGCCATTGCGACACGATACTCCGGCGAAGAGCCCGTTGAACATCGTCCGATGGGACGCAAAAGGTAGCCATGCGAGGCAAAAGAGCTGCTGCCTTGGCTGCTGTGTCGGCGGCCTCATTCCCGGGCACACCCACATGGCCAGGGACCCACAGGAAAGAAACGTGACAGCTGTCATCCGCCAGCAACTGGAGGGAGCGTTGGATCCGATACACGAGAGGATGGTTCGAGAAAGGGTCCTTAAGACTCTGCAGGGCACTAAGGGAGTCCGAACATATGGCATAGAAAGGTGCGCGGTGGCTGCAGGTGTACAAAACGGCCTGGTGGAGGGCAAAAAGCTCAGCCGTGAAGTTCGAGCACCGGTCAGGGAGCTTGTATTGGAAACGGTTGTCCCCGACGACGAAGGCAGATCCGACACCGGCAGTGCTCTTGGAACCATCAGTGTAAATAAATACGGCATTATCGAACCGCGAACGGAGTTCGACAAGCCTCGAGCGGAATACCAAATCCGGAGTGCTCTCCTTGGGAAGCGAACTAAGTTCGAGGTGAGTGTGAACCTGGGCCTGATGCCACGGTGGCAATGGGCTTTCGCTCAACCGAAGGGTGGAAGGAAGGGTAAAATCGAGCCGCTGTAGCAGGCGGCGAAACCGAACTCCCGGTGGAAGCAAGGCAATCGCAGACAACTGATATTGGCGATCGAGTGAGTCGTCAAAAAATAATCTGTAAGATGGATGGTTGGGCATCGACCGTAGGCGGCATGCGTACCGACACAAGAGTATGTCACGTCGATTGGTCAAGGGTAATACAGCAGCCTCGGCATACAGACTTTCAACAGGGCTGGTATAAAATGCACCGGTCGCCAGACGTAATCCACGATGGTGGATAGAGTTGAGACGGCGGAGAATCGACGGCCGTGCAGAAGAGTATACAAGGCTTCCATAGTCGAGCTTCGACTGAACAATGGCCTGGTAAAGGTGAAGCAGGACGGTACGATCCGCTCCCCATGACGTGCCACTGAGGACACGAAGAACGTTAAGGGATCGGGCACAACGGGCAGCCAGGTAGGACACGTGCGTGGACCAGCAAAGTTTCCGATCCAACATGAGTCCCAAGAATTTTGTAGTCTCCACGAAAGGGAGAGCAACCGGGCCGAGACGTAGAGAAGGTGGAAGAAATTCCTTGTATCTCCAGAAATTGATACACACCGTTTTCTCAGTGGAGAATCGGAAGCCGTTTGCGATGCTCCAGGAATACAGACGGTCAAGACAGCGTTGGAGAGAACGCTCCAAGAGACACGTCCGCTGGGCGCTACAATAAATTGCGAAATCGTCAACAAAAAGAGACCCGGAGACGTCGGCTGAAAGGCAGTCCACGATCGGATTGATTGCAATGGCAAAGAGCACCACACTCAAGACGGAGCCCTGTGGTACCCCATTCTCCTGGCAAAAGGTATCTGACAAAACAGAGCCCACCCGCACCCGGAACTTGCGATCCGCCAAAAACGCTTGAATGAAAAGAGGAAGGCGGCCCCGAAGGCCCCATGTGTGCAATGTGCGGAGAATGCCCGCTCTCCAACAGGTATCGTATGCCTTCTCCAAGTCGAAGAACACGGCTACTGTTTGACGCTTCTTCAGAAAGTTGTTCATAATGAAGGTCGACAACGTAACGAGGTGGTCAGCAGCAGAGCGGTGTCGACGAAAACCGCATTGGATATTAGTCAGGAGGCGGCGAGATTCGAGGAGCCAGACCAACCGAGCGTTAACCATGCGTTCCATCACCTTACAGACGCAGCTCGTCAGAGAAATGGGGCGATAACTGGAAGGAAGGTGTTTGTCCTTCCCTGGTTTGGGGATGGGGACAACAATGGCTTCACGCCAACTTGTGGGAACATGACCTTCAGTCCATATGCGATTGTAGGTACTAAGAAGAAAGCACTTGCCCGCAGGAGAGAGGTTCTTCAGCATCTCAATATGAATGGAATCGGGCCCGGGAGCAGAAGACCGGGACAGGGCGAGAGCACGATCTAGCTCCTGCATGGTGAAGGCGACGTTATAATTTTCCCGATTAAAAGAACGGAAAGAAGGCGGCCGTGCCTCCTCTACCTGTTTGCGAGGGAGAAAGGCAGGGTGGTAATGGGCAGAGCTCGAAACCTCCACAAAGAAACGACCCAATGCGTTTGAAACATCAGCTGGGTCCACGAGGACCGCATTCTCCACGGTCAGGCCAGGAATCGGGGAGTGGACCTTGATGCCGGACAAACGGCGTAGGCCACCCCAGACAACCGTGGAGGGAGTAAAACGGTTAAAAGAACTAGTAAAAGCTGTCCAGCAAGCTTTCTTGCTGTCGTTTATGATACGACGACACTGCGCTCTCATACGTTTGTAATTGATGCAATTCTCCAAAGTTGGGTGGCGGCGGAAGGTGCGTAAAGCACGGCGCCGGGCTCGAAGCGCGTCGCGGCAGGCTGCAGTCCACCAAGGGACCTGGACACGACGCGGAGAAGAGGATGTACGAGGTATGGAACGTTCAGCAGCAGTGAGGATAACCTCTGTGAGGTATTCGACCTGACTGTCACAGTTGGGAAAATTCTGATTGTGAAAAACAGCCATGGAAGAATAAAGCCCCCAGTCGGCTTTAGAAATGTTCCAACTGGTGGGACGTGGAGATGGGGAATGATGTAGGAAGTGGATGATACAAGGGAAATGGTCACTCGAGTACGTGTCAGAAAGTGCATACCACTCAAACCGACCGGCAAGCTGAGGAGTGCATATTGCGAGGTCTATATGGGAATAAGTGTGTGTTGTGTCAGAAAGGAAGGTCGGTGCACCGGTGTTGAGGCAGACAAGATCGAGGTGGTGGAGAATGTCCACCAAAAGGGAGCCTCTCGGACAAGGTGCCGGAGAGCCCCATAGGGGGTGGTGGGCATTAAAGTCGCCTACCAACACGAAAGGTGAAGGGAGCTGGTCAACAAGGTTTAGCAAATCTGCCCTAGTAAGGGCAGATGACGATGGCGAATATATATTACAGAGGGAGAAGGTAAATGTGGATAAGGTGATGCGGACGGCAACTGCCTGTAGGTGAGTGTGCAAGGAAATGGGATGGAAATAGACGTCGTCTCGAAGGAGCATCAGAACCCCTCCATGGGCTGGGACACCTTCCACAGGTGGCAGGTCGAACCGCACAGAGGTGTAGTGTGGAAAGTCTGCACGATCACGTGGACGCAACTTAGTTTCCTGGAGGCAGACTAGAAGCGGGCAGTGCAATCGAAGGAGTAATTTTAACTCCTCCCGATTAGAACGAATGCCGCGAATGTTCCATTGAAGGAGCGCCATGATAAAAATGAGAGAAGAAATAAGGATAAAAACCAAGTAGCGAGCGGGGTCACCTCGACGGCCGCTGAGGACCGGATTTCGAGGGAGCACTGCTATCGCTGTCCAGGGGCAAAGGGTCGTGGTCCATAGGTTCGACCGACGCGCCTGCCACCTCCCTGAGTTGATCAGGAGGGGCAGTTTCCACCGCCGGTAAAGGGCCGGGCGCCCGGCAAACGGAGCGTCCCGGTGAAACAGAAGACGGCCGAGGCCGGCAACTGTTGGACGGCGCGACAGATGGGTCACGCCTCGGCGGGGAAGGAGAGGAACTCTTTTTCTTGTCAGCTCTTCTGGAAGAGTGACGGCGGGAAGAGGCAGTTGACGGTTGGGAAGCCTGAGAACGCAGAAAATCCTCGCGGACGGGTTCCTTTTTCAAGGTCCGGGCATCTTGTTTAGGTGCCCGCGGTTTACTAGATGTTGACGAAGACTGTACCTTAGAAGCAGCAGGAGGAAGCGGGGACGTGGAACGGGCAATCTTCGGGCTGGCGGATCGCACAACTGTGTCAGCGAAAGTGAAATCACATGTCTGGGTACTGGAATCTTTGGTAGGTCGAGGTGAGGTGAGTACCTTACTGTATGTACCCGCTGGGAGGACAGTGGGCCTTCGACTCGCCAACAACTTACGAGCGGCAGATGTTGATACCTTCTCCGTAACCCGGATTTGCTGGATTACCTTCTCATCCTTGTATACAGGACAGTCGCGAGAGGAAGCCGCATGGTCACCGTTGCAGTTTAGGCAGTGAGGGGACGGAGGTGGGCAATCCCCCTCATGGGCGTCCCTACCACAAGTGACACACTTTGCTGCATTTGGGCAATGTTCACGGGTATGATTGTACCTGTGGCATTGAAAACAGCGCGTTGGGTTAGGCACATAAGGTCGGACAGAGATGACTTCATACCCTGCTTTGACCTTCGACGGGAGGTCAACTCTGTCGAACGTCAAAAACACAGTACGAGTCGGTGTCAATTGGGTATCGACCTTTTTCATCACCCTGTGGACGGCTGTCACACCCTGATCGGACATATACGATTGGATGTCTTCATCAGACAGCCCGTCAAGGGATCTCGTAAAAACTACCCCCCTTGACGAGTTGAGTGTGCGGTGTGCTTCTACCTTAACGGGAAACGTGTGCAACAACGTAGTACGTATAAGTTTTTGGGCTTGGAAGGCACTGTCCACTTCCAGCAACAATGTGCCATTGCGCTGACGTGAACAGGTTTTAACAGGGCCAGCAATTGCATCTACACCTTTCTGTATAACGAAAGGATTGACAGAATTGAAATCCTTTCCGTCGGTGCGAGAGACAACCAGAAATTTAGGTACATTAGGCAGAGTCTTTTTAGGCTGAGGCGAGTCTAACTTACGTTTCTGGGTCAATGTCAGTGAAGAAGATAAGGAAGTCATCGCGGAAGTGTCCCCCGTGATTACCGGCGTCTCCGATGGCGCGCTCCTTCCTAGTGGGGGCCCTCTCCGAGGGCTTACCCGCCTTAGGTGATTGTTCACACCTCAGGTCACACCTCCCGAGAACTGACGGAGGGACCAATCGGCACGTTCGGAAGGTACCAGCTCGGGTAATCACCCCTCCCTGGGCCTGGCCTTTACCAGGGGGTACGTACGTGCCCTACTTGTCTACCCGGGGCGGGGAATTACGCGTTACCCCCGTCACCTGCTACGCACGATAATGCGTGGGTCGGCCTTCAGACACGCACAGGGAGGAAAGAAGAAGAGGATAGGAAATGAAGAGAAAGAAGGAAGAAGTGTCTCAAACGCCGAAGCGGAGACTAATGAGGAGAAGAAAGCCAGGAGAGTACAAGGAGAGAAAGACAGAAAACAAAGGGTAAGAAGGGAAGGAACGAAGGAAGAAAAACCACAACAAGAACCACAGTAGCTCACGAAATATGCCCGTCTCCGGGCGAAGGCATAAACCGGGAGGGACAGTGAAGCAGCCTGGGGCAGAAGAAAGGCTGCTCCGGCTCGGGGCCCCGTGCGCGCCACACACGTACCCACAAAAGAACTGTGGGCCCCCTGGGGGGGCAACATGCAGTAACATGCCCAAGCGGATTGCCAATCCAACACCAAATATTACAAAAATGTAGAGTACACTATGTCATATTGGGTTTTCTTCGGAACAAGCATTTCTGAAGACGCCACGAGTGGAAGTGGCTTCATCAAGAAGAATGGGATTTCTAAGTATCCAACGACAAAATTCCGATCGCCTACATTTCCTGTTCGAAGGTGTTTAATTGTAAATGATACGGATGGATCCCATGCATACGTCACGTCCGCCATACCCTTAAATAAGGAACATGTGCAGAAACGAAAATAACTTATGTAATTTTTTTTGCCGAGAGATCCCGTGTGGGACTTTTATGTCGATGATGAAAATGGTAACACATCGTCCCCTGCCGGGAATCGAACCCGGCCCCCCTGCATGGTAGTGACTTTCGACTGAGCTACGGGGACGGAGAAATTCATAAGGTATGTCTGGTTCTTTGAGTATGTTTTACTGACTAACGTCTACATCCACAATCTTCATTTACACGTTCAGATGCAATATGGCTACTGCGAATTACCGATGTCTCACAGTGAACACACAAGTAAACTGTCTGCGTTGGGGTATAGTATCCCGTATTGTCTACAAGCAGTAGTATTTCCATTAGAAAACACCATATGGGAGTACAAAGTATGTGTAAATACATCCGGCATGTTTACACGTTACGTGTACAGCAGACTGTGCCAACAGATCACGATATAAACTTAAATGCAAACTAAAGTAACACTTCACAACTTTCTTAACAATATTGCTGACATTCGATAAATACGTCCACAGCAACTGGTGTACCTACACAGGTAAAGAAAATTTAACTCAGCTGTGTCTGTACTGGATAATATTTGGACACACAGCAATAAATTGCTGTATATCTACCACTCCAGAAAGTATATTAACAATGGAATTTCACTGGCTCCCAACGACAACATTCTGAGCTACAGGCAGGTTTGGCTACTTCATTGCCCTTGCACAGAGCACAGAAACTGCCAGTCAGTCTACTTTCACATACTTTACGTTGCGTATAAAAAACAGACTTTTTATACGGTCGTGTCAGAACTGGAAGTATGCATATGAAGCTATTTAAGAGTAATGATCATGTAAAACTATGGTAAATAAACTTAGGGTAGATACAGCCACTAGAACAATATGTACGTGAAGTGAACTTACAACAGGGGTATAACGTCTTAAATTACAGTTCGACGAATGGTTTAAATATTGCTACATTGTCTTTCATCCATACACAAGGTAAAATATTCGTAATATGGGCGTAACTTAGCCCGTATGGGTACACGTAATTACGTTACTACTAGCGAAGGGCTTTTTAACCCCATTTAGAACTATTGATTTTCATAAAACCACCTATGAAAGTGTGTACAGTATACATCAGAAGAGTACTTTGTGTGTTAATGGTTGATACGTAGATTTCTCATAACGAGAAAGAATCTCAATGACAATGTACTCTGAAGAATTCATATTTTGTATCTAATCAGAATAGATGATGCAGTCTCCGAAAACTGATATTTTATATAATCCTGCTTCAGCTCTTGTTCGTTGTTTGGGATTTTCTTTCTTCAGTGGACGAACACCTTCACGATAAACTAGCTTTCTTGCTTTTTGGTTGTTCTCTAGTGATGCACCTTAGCAGACTTTGTACCTGAGGTTAAGTCTTCCTTGGTGGCTCAGATTTCTTCCACAAGCTGCCGTCGTTTAAAGCTTGTCAGCTACCAAAGGCACATCCTCGTAACTATCTGTGGCTACCGTTTGCTCAGCATTTTTATTCATGTCACTTTGAAATCTGATCATTTTCACTCCACTCCCCAAAATATTTAGTTTACATTCGTTTGCACCTTACTTTTGCATAGGATACCATATCGTGTACGAAACAGCCATCTGCTCCGAAAGTTCTGTGGTTACGTTACCGAACGCTTCTTTTACCCATATCCTAGAAGGAACATCTTCACTCGCGAATATAACGCGGGAAACAGGGAAATTTACACGTTACAAGGGGGCGACGCTTTAGAGGTACTGCAAAGGTACCTAGTAAAATTTAACAATGCTACCATTTTTTTTAACTACAGTGGTTTATATTTTACTCGACACGTCTGCTCCTGGTTTAACGGGTGCATTATCGATAAGCGCGAAAAAGTGGTAAGCTGATACCACAGTAGCACACGCAGCGAGATGACAATGATCCTTCAATTGTCACGCTATAGAAGGCTGGCTTACACTTATTAACGTAGAAACCAGTAGGCTAAAATGAAAGTTCTGGCTCACATGGAGGGCTGACAGCTCTTACCGTACAACTAGGATAGGAGCCATGTGCATGCTTGAGGTGGATGGATGGGGGAGAGGTAGGTGAATCCTGTGTATAGCCTTGCATTGCATTGATGCCACAAGACAGTACACGTGCCGTCTACCAAAAATGTGTGTACGGTATAACGTTCCATTGATACCTAAATAAATCTATACCTTAAACTCAATCGCTGTTCTTGGGTATAAGACTACCCCTTGGAACATTCCAATGCGCGTAACACCGGAATTTTTTGTACTGCGGACTTAGGCAGCTTTCGTTTAGATTGTTTTGAGTAATTGCAGTCAGGAATCGCCGTGAGCTACTATTGTTTTCACTTGGTAAGCAAAATAACTTGCTTGGGGCATTATGTGGCCCCACCACACAGTTTACGTAACGACCTCAGTTTAAAGCTGCTTTATGTTTGGTATTGTTTACAGAAATATCACTCAGCATGGCTAACAACGACTGAGTGAGTGATCGTTATTTTCGGGATTTTCTCACTCAATGGTTATATCAGGTGGAAGACCGTGATGCTGAAACTGCCAGTAGAAGTGATCGTGAACACAACAGTGAACACGATACAGGATACTCAAGATCTGATTACCTGAAAGATCTTTTAACGCAACTTATTTGTTATTTGACAGCGAAGTCAATACAAAATTACCTGGAGAACTCTGTGGTTCTTCGGGTCCAGTTATCAGAAAGCCATTGCCTTCTTCCACAGTCGATTGAAACGGAGACGGCGTTTCTCAACCTCTTTCAAGTATGTTAACGAAAATTTCCTGTTTATGGTTTGTAAAGTTACATAAAATTTTACCTTACCTAATTAATCTGTTTTATGTTTTGGACACTAATGCACGTAACTTAGGTGATGTAATTACCAAATTAAAACTAAGAAGGAAAATACTTGGGCTCGAGCCAACACACCAAAAAGAGAATGCAAAGATTCCTTATTGCACTAGTGATACTCCCGCATCTGCAAAACTCTGCAGTCGTCCGTTAGAGGCCTCTGCGTGTGCCTTGCCACATTGCACTTTGCATCGTCGCCACCGGCGAACCGACAGGTCAATGTGCCTCCGAAGTTGCGTTTTGTAATGTTATTTGTGTGGTGAAGCGTCAGATGGGGCGGCGATTGCTAATCAATCCTGCTAAGGTATTGCAATTAGTTGAGATGAAGTTACGAAGATGGTATTAGTGTAGATGATGAATCATTTGCATGCTTTGTCGTATCTAATATGATACAGAAATATGAGCATACGTTAAATTTACAAACTCAATAAGAGGAATGATAATGACGAACAACTCATTGCGGGAAGAGGCGATGGAAGCAATGGCAGTGAATACCAACAGTCTTTCGGGAAGAAGGTTAAAGTTGCAAATATCATCACGGCTTTTGACAATTCGGTAGAGAGCATGTACGATGATTATTACGTAAGTTACAGTTCAGATATCTGCATTACGTATGGCGTCTACAATTACATCCACAGTGCTATCTAGAGCATGGTTGCAGATCTTGGCAGAAGAACGACACCCACCAGCACAATGAGGTGTACGTAGCGATCCTGTAAACGTCCATACAGATATGAATGTTCGAGCCCATGTACTTTCCTTTTAAGAAGATTTTCATCAATTCGGAAATACATTGGAATTTGAAGCTGGTGCGCTAACGAGATATTTAAACGGACCATTGTTAAAATTTTGTGAAGTTATTTTGATGTGAAGAATTACCTAACGGCAGTGGGTATAGTCTTGTTTTCATTATATTCAGATGTAAAGGTAAAGCAGTCAAGACTCTTAAGATTGGTTTGAACACCACAGTGCTTTACTAGACATGGTCCTGTTTGGAGGTGGTATGCCGTTGCCTTCCTCCGACCTTGGAACTGACTTACCCAGCCAGTTATAGGGGGACCTACAGTTTAACGTGGGTTCCGAACGACGGTGCTACTCGGTATTTTTCACATGAGCCAGAGGTGAAAGAAGTCGAAAGTGAAAAAAATCTTAGGACCTGGCGGGGATCGAACCCGCGACCTTTGGATTTGCAGTCTGGCACTCTACCACGGTGCAACCGAGGCCGCCTGACTAGATACTGCGATAATAGTGTAAGGTATGAAACACCACACTACAGTTTATTGCATAAAACGACATCGACTGAGGGTTAACCAGAGTGTAGCACTTTGCTTCTCCCGTATTTCGAGCCACACGGAGCTTTTGTGGAGTGGAGTAATGTTGCGCCGATGTGCATCGGCACGTGAGTGCGTGCTTTGGCGCCCCGCCAGTGACGTCACCATTACGTAATGGCCGCCCACCGGACGGGCCCCCACCTACATACGCTCACCTGCGAGATAAACGGCTGTACACCTCGCCGTGTCTTTCACGGTCATCGCTCGAGGTCTGCGTGTACCCGTTACCGTTCACTACATTTCCAGGACGCGTCTGGAAGGTTTCGCTTCAGTGTTAACGGGAACAGTATTAGACTAGCTGATTAATATTGTGTGCCGGAACCGGGACTCGAACCTGGGACCCTTGCCTTTCGCGGGCATGCGCTCTACCGACTGAGCTATCCCGACACGACTCACTATCGTGAAAGGCAAAGGTCCCAGGTTCGAGTCCCGGTTCCGGCACACAATTTTAATGTGCCAGGAAGTTTCGTATCAGCGCACACTCCGATGCAGAGTGAAAGTTTCATTCCAGTATTAGACTAATTCAGGGTTGTACAAAAGGCTCGCCAGCTATAACGTCGCCCACTTTGTTGAGTACTACTTACTACGACCCGAGTCCACTGGCTGAGTTCACACGGTTTCAGTCTCTTGGTGATCTCAAAACGTTAAAATGTTTTTATAGCTTATGGGACAACTACGGGGTCATCAGTCACTAAGCTTACAAACTACTTACGAACGAGCTAATACTAAGGACGGCACAGATATCTATGCCCGAGGGGATTAGAACGCCCAACCGTAGTGGCCGTGCAGACCGTGACTGAAGCGCCTCAGTCCCCTCGGCCGCCACCGCGGCCGGCGTTTGTGATCTTATGACTAGCTAATGACAAATTGCCCGATTTCTTGAGACTGGTAATGGACCAGTGGCGGCTGGTGATAATGTGCTAATGTACTGCAGCACACTGTAAATAGATTACTAAAATTATGCCATTTTTCTTCGAAAGCAAGCGAGAAATCGTAAAATTACATCCTCTCCTGGAATGCGATCCAGATATCAAAATAACATGCCAATTCCCTTCCAATACGTATTAGAATGCTAGTAATAGGGACGAAAACTCATTTTGGAGCGCTCTTGCAGCGATAGCTGGAAACCAGCTCCGTGTGCTGAAGTGGGATTCAGCCGCGCTGGTACGTGCGCAGAGAGGCGGCGCAGTCGTCTGTTCGCTAGTGCGCATGCGCAGATATGACGTCAGGCCTGGCGACTCATGTGTGCTGAGACGGACTGCAGCACCACATCAATATCTCTCTTCGCGGTTGCGGAAGAATACTATATGACGAATATTGCGGCATACAGAGTCAAATAGCGCGCTGGCTCAGGCGTCTTGCTCGTTGCCTCTCAAACCTACCTGTGTGAGGCTCGTATTCAAATATCTCTGAGTCTAAATTTTTAATTTCTGTAAATAAAATTAATATTTTTTAAACGTTATATTTACTACCTAAACGTTATATTTACATGTAGTTGGCGGCGCTTTTATAGATTCCCCTGAAGGTCTTACTGTCAATACAGTATTTGATATTAAAGGCCATCATACAAAGGTTGACTTTATTTTAGTAACATTGTAGCACACAGGTCAAATTTTGTACGAGCCACCACTGGGTTGGATCTGTATTTTTAGTTTATAGAGCTACATATTTACAAGGTAAGTAGTTGTTGTGGTCTCCAGTCCGGAGACTGGTTTGATGCAGCTCTCCACAATCCCCTATCCTGAGCAAGTCTCTTCATCTCCACATAAGAACGGCAACCTACATCTGTCTGAATCTGCTTACTGTATCCATCTCTTGGTCTTCCTCTGCGGTTTTTACCCCACACACTTCCCTCCAACGCTAAATTCACAGTTCCTTGATGTCTGAGAATGTGTCCTACCAATCGATCCCTTCTTTTAGTCAAGGTATGCCAGAAATTTTTCTCCCCAATTCTGTTCAGTACCTCATTAGTTATGCGATCCACCCACCTAATCTTCAGCATTCTTCTGTAGCATCACATTTCTAAAGCCTCTATTCTTCCTGTCTGCACTGTTTATCGTCCATGTCTCACTCCCATACAAGGCAACACGCCATACAAATGCCTTCTGAAAGGACTTCCTTAGACTTAAATCAATATTCGATGTTAACAAATTTCTCTTTTTCAAGAGCGCTTTTCTACCCATTGGCATTCTGCATTTTATATCCTCTGTACTGCGACCATCATTTGTTATTTTACTGCCCAAGTAACAAAACTCGTCTACCTCCTTTATTGCTTCGTTACCTAAGTTAATTCCCTCAGCATCGCCTGATTTTCGAAGACTGCATTCCATTACCCTAGTTTTGCTCTTGTTGATCATCTTATATGCACCTTTCAGTACACTGTCCATTCCGTTCAATTGCTCTTGCAGGTCCTTTGCTGTATCTGAGATAATTACTTTGTCGTCGGCAAAACGCAATGTTTTAATTCTTCCCACTGAACTTCAATTCCTTCTTTAAATTTCTCCTTGCTTTCCTTTATAGCTTGCTCAATGTACAAATGGAATAACACGGGAGAAAGGGTGCAACCCTGTCTTACTCCCCAACCACTGCATCCCTTTCATGCCCTTCAACTCTGACAACCGCTGTGTTGTTTTTGTACAAGTTGTAAATAACCTTACGCTCCCTATATTTTACTCCTGCTTGCTTCGCGAGTTAAAAGAGTTTATTCCAATCAACATTGTCAAAAGCCTTCTCCAAATTTACATAAGATAGAAATGTAGGTTTGCCTTTTCTTAATCTATCTTCTAGGATAAGCCGTAGAGTGAGTATTGCCGGCCGTGTTTCTACATTTCTCCTGAACCCAAACTGATCTTCCCCGACGTCGGCTTCTACCAGCTTTTCCAGCGTTCTGTAAATAATTGGTGTTAATATTAGAAAGATCTCGTATGGAAATTGTTCTAGGCCCCTCACCGGTTGCCGTTTTAGGCCTTTTTCTTTTATTTAGGGTGATTTTGTGGTAATTTTAGAAGTAATCAGTGTGCACAGTTGGGTACTGCCGTGAACACCGGCTACAAGCCTGGCCAGACCGAAGGCTGTGTGGCGTGTGATGCAGACCGCAGCGGCCAGCGTCAGCTGTCATGTGGAGTGGCTGACCTGGTTAGCAGCGCGGAACGACAGATGTGACTCCCACCACTGCTGTTACGTGCACGATGGAATTTATAGTCAGGCTACCATATTTGCGAAAACGATGTGACTATGTACATGCACTCGCTGCGCGCTGCCACACCACCCATGTGTTGCCTCTTACCAAAGGGTCAATCCACGTCAAACTCAAATTTTTTGAAATGTTTAAGCTCTACCATCTTCAATTTTTTTCAAATTTTGCCAAAATATTGTTGAAGGTTTTAAAGGATGTTCTACAATATGTTAGGATTATACCTGAAATGTTTGAAGCTCCAGGGCCGCTTTTATAGAAGGGCGTCATGCATCGCGCCTGTGCCTGAGGAACTTTTGGTCAAGTTTGCGCTTTTATTTCTCAGCATCTAAGGTACGTTACATTTTCGAATCTGGGTTTCTAGATCAGTTTTGTGCAGATAATTTAAAAATAACATTATCATGGGTAAAGATTAGTTTTTTTAATGTTTTTTCAGAGTCAGGCGAAAATTTCCTGACCAATAATTTAAGCCCGACTGTCAGTCCCTTACTAAACGACTAATACGTTGTACACCTTGATATTTCGCTTTTGTGTACAGGTTCCGCCTGGTAAGCGTGTGTAACAATGGTAAAACGGGAAAACGTTTCTATAGTTTTTGAGGTAATGATCAAGGAAGCTGCCTCCGAAAAACCAGAACGCAAAACTTGACAAAGTTTTGAGGTAAATATCTTCAAATACGTCATCTGATTTTAATTGCACCATTAGAAAGAGCAGCTTTTTCTCTGCAAAAATATTGCTTATCCTGGACGCTCTGAGTTTAATGGTTAGAGAACTTTTAATATGTATTAATACAAGGAAGCAATATTCAAAAACCTCCACTGTTAACGTATAAAACGTAATCTGTAACAGAAACAGAATAAATCAGCGTTTATACTGGGTGTCCCAGCTATCTTGTCCACCCAAAATGTAAGTTTCCAAAATATCCACATGTATTCGTTAATAAATTTCATTTATCATAATGTGTGTATATTTGCTAAAAACCAAATGTCTCGTTATGAAATAACGATTTTTATTAAAATCTTTCACGTCTATACGCAGTGGTTGGTTTATATCATAGTTATGTACATGACCTTTTAAAGTGTCTCTGGTTTTACGTTTTTATTTGATGTACTCTTTTCAGGCCGAAATAGTTTTCCGAGAAATATTACAGCTTTTCAAATAGGTATACGCAATGAAATAACTTTAGCATATTAGTAACCTCTAATATCGCAACCACCACTCAGTTATCCTGAAACCATACACATCCACAAGAATGTTCGTATTAGATTTTTCTATATTTTCTATAAAATTGGTTCCATAACTCTTATGGATACGCAACAAACGTATATGTGAACACGTATGATCGAAAGAAATATGGTTTGCGACAGTAAAACTTTTGAAGACATGGGTTGCTTATGTACAACTTTCGTTTGTTATCTTCAGTCCGCATACTGGTTTGATGCAGCTCTCCACGCTACCCTGTCCTGTGCAAGTCTTATCTGAAACTATGTTCGGCAACCTACACCCTTTTGAATCTGCTTATGTATTCGACCCTCTGTTTCAGAGTACCATTTTTACCCCACACACTAAGTTGACAATTCCCTGATGCCGCAGAATTTGTCCCACCAATCTAGCCCTTCTCCCAGTCAGGATAAGCCAGAAACCCCTTCCCAATTCGGTTAAGCACTTAAGTTACGTGAGCTACTCATCTAATTTTCATCATTCGTCTGTACCACCATTTCAAAAGCTTCTGTCATCTTTTTGTCAACTCCTTATCCACGTTTCACTCCAATACAATGTTGCACTCCAGACAAACGCTTTCAGTTTACGCATTAATAAACTGGAAGCCGTACAAAATTAACAACGCGTCTGCCCGAGTACAAATATGGAACGACGAAGGCCGTAGGCAGCTAGTTTTAGCATTGGAACAATCAATTTTCGATTGAGTCCAAATCGGGACATCCCTATCGATGACGGTAACAGACCCCTGAAAACGCGGAGGTTCTTCGAAAATCGGGACACCTGGCAACACTAGTTGCGACCCAGGGGGAACCAGGGTGTTCCGAGTACTGCTGCGCAGTGTGGAATTCTTACCAGGACAGACATTCGAGCACACCTGGTACTAGGCCGGTTAATGGGCTGCTCATATGCTTGAACATTTTCGAACAAGAAATATTCGTGTTTAAGGAGCCTGAAGAGTGCGTGCGATTTTGTCGAAAGCGACCTGATAACTACTTATACGTTTTAGGTAAGCAATAGCGAACGGCGAAATAACTTTTCAACAAAATGAAGACTGAAATATTAACCCTTTTCTGCCCCACAGGACTTAAAAATCGCAGCCCTTTTACAGGGCCATAAAACGAATTGGAAAATGATATATGACGTGAATTCCTGACGGGATGTTAGGGTCCCGGGCCAATATTTTTCAGTATCACTGCTCAGACAGTAGTAAACAACGGACTATATGTCCGTGTGCACTATTTCATCCGGCGAGTTGTCACAAAAAGACCCTATTGTGTGTTCTCACGTTGCTAATTTTGTTTTCTATTGTTTCAGCTAACGGAAACTGATCATTCGATGACTAGAGATCATCCTCCTCTATCTCCAGTTTCCCGGGTGTGGCTAACAAGCCCTCTCCATCTCATCCGAACTTGATATACCATTTGGTCTTGGGCATCATCCCAGTAAAACCGTTCTTCTCTATGGCTGATTTAACTGCCTCTATCCATCGTCTCCTTTGCCTTCCTCTTGGCCTTCATCCCACTTCCATTCTGAAGTATTTATTAGCTGTTCTTGTGCTATCCATTCTCATTACATGGCCATACCACTGCATTCTTCGTTTTCCCAAGATGTTCGCAATAGGGACCCCGATACCAGCTGTTTGTGTACCTCATTTCTGATCTTGTCTCTCCTCGTGTCTTGCTGATTTTCAGGTTAAATTCTTTAAATTTATTGTTCCAGACAGTCAGGCTCTTCTGCACTTTGTTTCTCCCCATATTACATCATCATCTGCAAATACCAGTGATCTCTACTCATTTGCAGTTTCCTTAATAGAATTCAGCATTCTGTCCATTACAATAATAAACAAGAGTGATGAGAACACTTCCCTGCTGGACTCCGTCTCAATTCAGAACGACCATTTCCTATTCGGACACTACTATTGCAAGTTTGACAAAGAAAAGGTGCTTTATCGGTCAGGTAATTGGACACTTTTTGATCTTCCAGGCATTTCCATATTTTATTGCGAGGGACACTATCGTATGCCTTCTCAAGGTCTTCCCATGTTCCCAGTATTTCTCTGCCAAAATCCTTACCGCAAAGATGAGGTCTATAGTACTTCGCCCTTTCCTGAAGCCATGCTGTTCTAATAAGGGTTCAACTATCTTCCTAAGTCTGGTTTCTGTAATTTTTTGCAGCAGCTTTAGGTTATGCGAAAGTAGGGCGATACTCTATCGTTTCCACACTTCTTTCGGTCTCCTTTTTTGAACAGTGGAATGGATTCCTTTTGTACATCCATCTGTAATTTTGTTGTTTGTCCAGACGACATGACTAGATCCATTGTAGGCCAGGTGTTCGGGCTGCCTTCATCCTATCTGAGCTTACCTTTATTTATACAGTGTTCAAAACATTACCTGGAAGTTTAGTACTGACGGTATCGAAGGTATTTTGAGCATGATATTTTTTTAGTTTTCTTTGTTGCTAGGTGTCAGTAATAAATGGTTATATTTTTCTTTTGTTCAAATGTTCGAAATTGTGAGACGAAACTACGTTGGTCATCAGTCCAAGACGGGTGTGAACAAGAAGTCCTGTGTGTGATCGATATCACGTAGTAACTACTTACACTAATGACTACACATTCATGCCGAGGGAGGGTTCGAACCTCCGACGCGGGAGGCCGTGCGATCCGCAACGTGGCGCTCCAGACCGCTCTGATACTCCCGCGCGGCTTTTTTTTATTAATTACGAAATATGAACACGGTTCAGGGATAACTACTCTGCTATTTTACCCTTCAAATTTATATCTAAAATGACACTTCGGTATAAGAAAATTTGTTTCTTGCTGGTAAAGCCTTATGTTAACAGCGAGAAGCATTTCATGTCTGCAATTACATATCCTCTAACTTTGAAGTCCCATTTTTTTTTTATTTTTTTATTTATATTTTTTATGTCAGGACCAGATCTTTAGCCTACGGCAGATAATGGAAAAGTGCTATGAGTGGAACAGGGAATTTTATTTATGTTTCATAGATCTGGAAAAGGCTTATGACCGTGTTCCTAGGAGAAAGCTACTGTCAGTTATTCAAGATTATGGTACAGGAGGCAAACTTTTGCATGCAATTAAAGGGCTCTACGTAGACTGTCAGGCAGCGGTTAGAGTAGATGGCAAATTAAGCTCATGGTTCAGGGTAGTTTCAGGGGTAAGACAAGGCCGTAACCTGTCACCACTGTTGTTCATACTATTCATGAATCATATGTTGAAAACAGTAGACTGGCACGGCGGGATTAAAATAGGTCAAAACAAAATAAGCAGTCTCGCATTTGCGGATGACTTAGTTGTAATGGCCGATTCGATTGAAAGGTTGCAAACAAATTTCAGAGCTCGATTAGAGGTACATGGATTATGATATGAAGATCAGCATCTCCAAAACGAAATGTAGGTGGGAAAGAGATTTAAACAGATTGAGTGCCAAATAGGAGGAACAAAGAACAGGTAGAAGTTTCAAATACCTGGGATGTATTTTCTCACCTGATGGCAACATAGCGAAAGAACTGGAATAGAGGTGCAGCAAAGTTAATGCAGTGAGTGTTCAGCTAAGATCTACTCTCTCCTGCAAGAAGGAAGTAAGTACCAAGACTAAGTTAGCAGTGCACCGCTCTATCTTTCGACCAACTTTGTTGTATGGGAGTGAAAGTTTGGTGGATACAGGTTACCTTATTCATAAGATAGAGGTTACAGACATGAAAGTAGCAAGAATGATTGCAGGTACTAATAGATGGGAAAATGGCAGGAGGGTGTCCATAATGAGGAAATCAAAAGCTGGGAATGAACAACACAGATGAAGCAGAGCGAACAGACCTGAGATGGTGGGGTCATGTTACACGCATGGGAGAAGCAAGGTTACCTAAGAGACATGAGCTCGTCAGTGGAGGGTAAGAGGAGTCGAGGTGGACCAAGAAGAAAGTACTTAGATTCGGTGCAGAATGATTTTGAAGTAAAAGGCATAACATCAGACGAGGCATCAATGTTAGCAGTGAATAGGGGATCATGGAGGAATTTCATTAGAGGTACTATGCTCCAGACTGAACGCTGATAGGCATAATCAGTCTGATGATGTCAGGGAAACAAAAGTGTGAATACTCTAATGTGGTTTTATTCACTTTGGTAGTAGAATAACCAGATATGAAGTTATACACACTAATATTTCATAGTGTGGACAGGTAAGGTTAAAGATACTTTTGCGAAACTGCCGGGTGATCGACTCTCACGCGATGTTCCGCTGTTGTGTTTTATGTAGTCCAAAACCCATGCAGTGTGAAACTTCTCTGCTGCGTGGAACAGCTACAACCGTTAGCCTCACAATCAGTAGGAAACGCGCGCGAGTCAGATATGGAGAGAGAGAGAGAGAGAGAGAGAGAGAGAGAGAGAGAGAGAGAGAGAGAGAGAGCGAGCTAACGGGGGAGGGAGGGGAGGACAACGGAATAACGCGGCGATAAATATTCATTCAGGAAACTTGGCAGCCGTTTGTCTTCTGAGGGTCTCCAAGACGGGTCTGAACAAGACGTGTGCGATCGATAGCACGTAACAGGCAACGTAGTTCACATGTTTAAAGCGTCAAGTTTAACGTGAGAACAAACGGTTTATGGCGCAGTTCACCGCTACGCGCTGAAGACAGGTACGAATAATCTGCTCAATTTAACCTTTCAACACCGGCTGGCTGTGGCGCTCTATCGCACGGAGTCGTCCAACAACTTCGCAAATGTCTGCTGAATGTCACTAACTACCTGAAAATTTCTTGTGACGTTCATAATTGTTATTTGAGATTAAAAACGACATGGTGTTTTAAAGAGTGAACATGTTTTTGCTGACAGTGTCGAGTTACAGAACGCGAACGTGTGGCAGAAGCCCCTAATACTGCGTCCCCTAATCGACAAATAGGGTTGTGATTATCGCAGGAACAGTCTTTTCCATTAACGCAGCTTTCCGGTTAAAGCTATAGTGACAACTATAAGATTCTGAACGAAAATATTTTCAGTATTATTCTTTCCAGTTATGCACTTATCGCTATATGTTTACTATTCTTAAAAATCGCACTGGCGTGTTTTACGGCCCACTTCAGATTTGCAGTTTTGTAAGTTTTTGCAAACATTTTGGACCAAAATAACATAATAAAAACTTATGAGTATTTGAATCCCTTTTAGGAAAAATTTACGGAGCAGCGGGTTTCGAACCACTGATCTCCAGCGTCACTGTCCAACGCATTGCCCACTACGCTACAGCCGACAATTACGAGTTGCGTTCTCTAATCTTATACTATTAATAGTCAATAACTGATGCTAATATGGCATTTGTAGACACTGGATTATTTATCATACAAAGGACGAAGTGTTTTTGTTAATTCTTCAGTGCGCCATTGCTTTGAAATGACAACATGTAAGCTACAATAAGAAAATCAACAAATAAGCAACGCAAGATGGCGTATGCCAGAGTTCTGGGCTAGGAATGTCACGTGACATCTGAGAACGGCTGGTTTTCGTTAATTCAATGAAAGTTGTCAAAAATTTTTGACATCTTTGAAATGTTACGAGATATGAAAAAACCATAAAGCAAAGTTGTAGAAAATTCTCTTCTACAAATTCGGTTATTCAATTTTCGTGTCAGATGCATGGTTAAGCCGTTATTTTCATTTAAATTAGAGCTGTCAAAAGACGATCGCAAAGGCCCACTTAGTATTACTACCGTAGCCTCAAGTAGGCCAAACGGTCTCGATGTATCAAGAAAATATGGAAATTTGAGGCAGGTGTGGCGATGTTGGGAGGTTGAGGTCACACGTTGACTGCTATCAATTTTGGATGTTAATTTTTCACCCTGAAGCAACCACAAAGTGAGGGTGCAATTACCCTAGTTTAGGTAAATAAAAAGATAGTGTCACTTTATGAAATCTATGCTACACCTCATTGCTACCACACTTTCCAACACTTCAAATCTATGATCGTGCTACTATGTAATACAACCAATGTTCGTTGATTTAAAACTACCACTCTGGTCAAGTGGAAACAGGTATTACACACTGCACTTCACGTGTTGGTTACGCCATCTTGCAACAGGTAAATGGTTTCAGCAATACTGTGCCGTTTAAATTTGTACCCTGCACTGTTATATTTTTGTTGTTGTTGTTGTTGTTCAGTCCGGAGACTGGTTTGATGCAGTTCTCCAGAATACCTTATCCTGAGCAAGCCTCTTCATCTCCACATAAGAACGGCAACCTACATCTGTCTGAATCTGCTTACTGTATCCATCTCTTCGTCTTCCCCTGCGATTTTTTCCCCATACACTTCCCTCCAACGCTAGATTCACAATACCCATGTCTAAAAATGTGTCTTACCAATCTATCCCTTCTTTTAGTCAAGGTATGCCAGAAATTTTTCTCCCTAATTCTGTTCAGTACATCCTCAGTTACGCCATCCTCCCACGTAATCTTCAGCATTCTTCTTTAACACCACATTTCAAAAGCCTATCCTCTTCCTGTCCGCACTGTTTATCGTCCGTTTCACTCCCATACAAGGCAACACTCCACACAAATGTCTTCAGAAAGGACTTCCTTAGGCTTAAATCAATATTCCATGTTAAATTTCTCTTTTTCAAGAACGCTTTTCTACCCATTGCCATTCTGCATTTTATATCCTCTGTACTGCGACCATCATTTGTAATTTTACTATCCAAGTAACAAAACTCATCTACCTCTATTGTTTCGTTACCTAATGCAATTCCTTCAGCATCACCTGATTTTCTTAGACTGCACTCCATACCTTTTAGTGTTAGTAATGTTCATCTGTGTGCGGCTCCGTAGCACAGTGGCAGACTACAAATCCTTAGGTCCCGGGATCGATCCTGCAAGGTTTTAGGATTTTTATCTGTCACTGTCCACTTTCACCTCTGGCAGTGTTGCTGATGTGAAAAGTAGCACTGTGGTTCGGAACCGACGTTAAACTGTAGGTCCCCCTGTAACTGGCTGGGTAAGTCAGTTCGAAGGTCGGAGGAAGACAACGGCATACCACCTCCAAACAGGACCATGCCTAGTAAAGCACTGTGGTGTTCAAATCTATCTTCCGATTGTTGACTGCTTTACCTTTTTACCTAATGTTTATCTGATATGCACCTTTCAGCACACTGTCCATTCCGTTAAAAGGCTCTTCCACGTCCTTTGCTGTCTGACAGAATTACTATGTCGTCGGCAAAACGCAATGTTTTCAATTCTTCACCCAGAACTTTAATTCCTTCTCCAAATTTCTCCTTGCTTTTCTTTATAGCTTATTCAATGTACAAATTGAACAACATTGGAGAAAGGCTACAACCCTGTCTTACTCCCTTTCCAACTACTGCGTCCCTTTCATGCCATTAAACTCTGACAACAGCTGTCTTGTTTTTGTACAAGTTGTAAATAACCTTACGCTCCCTATATTTTACTGTTATATAAATGGACATATTACTGTTTTCTATGAAGACTCATTATTTCAAACAAATGAAAACTTAACGAGTAAACATTCCTTGATATTTTAAAACTTAAGAAAAACATGACTGCAATGCAATCTTTACCTGGCTATGACAAAATTAAAGCCTCGTAACCGAGAGGAAATAAATACCGGAAAAGTGGATGTAATTAAAAAGAAAGATGCCGTTATTAACCGGTAGGTTCTACCAAACACGGGAGACGCGTATCGGATAGGCGCGCCTTCTCAGCGCGAGGCAGTTGGTTTCTACGACTACGTCAGTCGCCAGATACAGCTGACACGTGCCTCAAATTACTCTTCACCGACGCTGCCTCAGATGAGCCGAACACAAGGCTCCGACAGCCGTTCATTATTACCACTTGTACTTTTCCACGCTTCAGAGCCTGGGCACGAGGGAGGGCTCACTCCCAGGAGCATCGTACAGAACCGTATGGAAGGACTAGCCCTGCGCTGCCCTATGGCGCAGGTTTCAGTTCAATATCCGTTTAACCCTCCTACTGGGGTCAATATGACCCCATAAGCACATTTAAATCTATATCTCCCTTATTTTCAATGCGATTATTTTCAAAATTTATGACTGTCTCTCTAACTTGCTTGTATGCAATGACATCATATTCAGTTTTACATTTACAACATATCAAAATTTATTCATGGACTATGCACTGAGTACCACTGGGGTCAGCATGACCCCAATCTACTTTTTTTTTAATGAAATAACAGGTTTTCGCTTGGTAGGCGATGTGAGATGTTTCTTTTATTTAGCTTCAAAACATATCGATTTCGTCCCTATGATGGGACATCATCAGTGCAGAATTTCAAGTCATGATGACCTATGTGCTCTGCTTAAAAACATTTAAAGGTATTGCCGGTACAAGTCACAACAATCTGACTTGTACCGGCAAGACCTTTAAATGTTTTTAAGCAGAGCACATAGGTCATCATGACTTGCAATTCTGCACTGATGATGTCCCATCATAGGGACGAAATCGATATGTTTTGAAGCTAAATAAAAGAAACATCTCACATCGCCTACCAAGCGAAAACCTGTTATTTCATTATAATTCTGTGGTGGGCTGGCACACAAAATGGAATCTAGCTACTTTTTTTTTGTTTTGTTTCTTGAATGTAACATTATAAAAACAGAACAGCGAATATTACGTTGAACAAATGTTATAGGAAACATCTGCAACAATGAAACTAACACTTTCCACTTCTTATTTATACCCATTGTTGTCGTTTCTTTCCTCAGCAGTTGTGTGTTGCCTCAGTTGTTGCTAGTGTTTTGTCGCAGCGTGTGAAAGAACTACATTATGTCTAGAAAACGTCTGAGTAGTGTTGAAATACAAGCAATTTTGAATGAAGAACAGGAATTAGGAGATACAGCGTCTGATGACGAAGAGATTGATGGTGTTATTTCTGGAGGTAGTGAATCAATATCTACAACCTCTACAAAAGCCAGACCGCAGTTATTAGACTCGAAGGGCATGAAAGGGAAGCATCAGTTGGGAAAGGAGTAAGACAGGGTTGTAGCCTTTCTCCGATGTTATTCAATTTGTACATTGAGCAGGCGATGAAGGAAAGCAAGGAAAATTTTGGAATAGGGATTAAAGTTCAGGGGGAAGAAATAAAAACATTGCGTTTTGCTGATGACATTGTAATTCTGTCAGAGACAGCAAAGGACCTGGAAGAGCAGTTGAATGGAATGGACAGTGTGTTGAAGAGAGCGTACAAAATGAACATTAGCAAGAGCAAAACAAAAATAATGGAATGCGGTCTTAGAAAATCAGGCGATGCTGAAGGAATTAGATTAGGTAACGAAACAATGAAGGTGGTAGATGAGTTTTGTTACTTAGGTAGTAAAATAACATGCGATGGTCGCAGTACAGAGGATATAAAATGCAGAATGGCAATGGGAAGAAAAGCATTTTTGAAAAAGAGAAATTTGCTAACATCGAATATTAATTTAAGTGTAAGGAAGTCTTTTCTGAAGGCATTTGTGTGGAGTGTTGCCTTGTATGGGAGTGAGACATGGACGATAAACAGTGCGGACAGGAAGAGAATAGAGGCTTTTGAAATGTGGTGCTACAGAAGAATGCTGAAGATTAGGTGGGTAGATCGCATAACTAATGAAGAGGTACTGAACAGAATTGGTGAGAAAAGGAATTTTTGGCATACCCTAACTAAAAGAAGGGATCGCTTGGTAGGACACATTCTTAGACATCGAGGAATCGTAAATATAGCATTGGAGGGAAGTGTGTGGGGTAAAAATCGCAGAGGGAGGCCAAGAGACGCGTATAGTAAGCAGATTCAAGTGGATATGGGTTGCCGTTCTTATGAGGAGATGAAAAGGTTTGCTCAGGATAGAGTAGGGTGGAGAGCTGCATCAAACCAGTCTCTGGACTGAAGACCATAACAACAACAACAGTGAATCAACTGAAGATTCTGATGAAGACGTTGGAGATTTACTGAGTACTATGCATTTCAGGGAGGAAATAGGTGACGGCAAAGCAGCGAAACCTGTTATAATCCTAGACTATAATGCAACAAAATCAGGTGTAGACACTATGAACAAGTTAGTCAGAACCTAAACTACAAAATGTATGACAAGAAGATGGCCCATGGTGATTTTTCTATAATATTTTGGATATTAGTGCCCTGAATGCTTTCATAATTTGGTTGGACTTAAATCCTGACTGGAATAAAAAAACCAACTACAAAAGAAAATAATTTCTTCTGGAACGGGAACAAGTCTAGTACAGAAAGACAGAAGTCAGCGCAACAAAGTTTCTCTGCCTCGTCCTCCTCCTCCTTCAGCACAAGTGGATACGGGGGTAAAACGTGGACGGTGCTACCTGTGCGAAAGTTCAGTGGATAGAAAACATCCAGAAACGTGCAAAAGATGTTTTTCCTTTGTCTGTAAACACCATTCAGACATTCTTTGTTCTAAATGTAAAGAGATCTTTTGTTTCACATGTAAGGATCTATAAGATCAAGTGTTGGGACAAGATCTTTAAGTGCTTATATATCTACTTCACCTGGTTTCAATCACTAATGTATGCTTTTGTGTTAGTTCATTAAAATAAATATTGTCAATGTATCCCGTGATAATTACTTGGGGTCATATTGACCCCAACGGTACTCAGTGTAACAAAAAAATTCTGGTAGTAGGAGGGTTAAAGAAAGCTATAGTACTTTATAATTTCAAGTGGCCCCTATACATAGTAATACCATATTAACCCCTCGCACTCTCGCCTCAGATTTTTCAGCACTGAATCTTCGACTTACAACGGTTAATGGAGAAGTGCTGTCAGTGGAACAGGCAATTTTATCTTTTATACATAGAGGGCCTATACAAAGGAAATAAAGTTGAAAGCAGAATTCTAGAAATGAAAGACGAAGTGGAGGAGGATGAGAGACATACTGCGAGAAGAATTTGACAGAGCGCTGAAGGACTTTAGTCGAAACAAGGCCCCTGGAATAGATGATATTCCGTCTGAACTGCTGGTGTTAGGAGAGCCAGTCATGAAAACACTATCACCTGGTATGCAAGATGTATGAGACAGGGGAAATACCCTCCGACTTCGAGAAGAATATTATAATTCCAATTCCAAAGAAAGCAAGTGCACACAAGTGTAAAAATTACTCAACTATTAGTTTAATAAGTCATGGGTGCAAAATACTAACACGAATTATTTACAGAGAAATGGAAAAACTTGTGGAATCCAACCTCAGGGAAGATCAGTTTGGATTTAGGAGAAATGTAGGAACACGGGAGGCAATACATTACGACTTATCTTAGAAAATAGGCTAAGGAAAGGGAAACCCACGTTTTTAGTGTTTGTTGATTTGGAGAATTGATAATGTCGACTGGAATACACTGTTCCAAGTTTTTAAGGTATCAGAGGTAAAATATAGGGAGCGAAGAGTTATATTCAACCTATATATAAACCAGACAGCGGTTATTAGAGTTGAAGGGCAAGAAAGGGACGCTGAAGTTGGAAAGGGAGTAACACAGGGTTGTAAGCCTTTCCCCAATGTTGTTCAATTTGTATATCGAGCAGGCAGTGAAGGAATGGAAGGAGAAATTTGGAGAGGGCATTACAGTGCAGGGAGAAGAAATAAAAACATTGCGTTTTGCCGACGACATAGTAATTCTGTCAGAGACCGCAAAAGATCTGGAAGAGCAATTCAATGGAATGGACAGTGTCATTAAAGGAAGATATAAGATGAACATTAACGAGAGTAATGAGAGACAAAAGTAGATGAATTTTGTTATTTGGGTAGCAAGATAAATTCTGATGGCCGAAGTAAAGAAGATATAAAATGCAGAATGGCTATGGGAAGAAAAACATTTCTGAAGAAGCGAAATTTGCTGACATCCAATATTAATTTAAATGTTAGGAAGTCCTTTCTGAAAGCATTTGTCTTGAGTGTAGCATTGTATGGGAGTGAAACGTGGATGATAAGGAGTTCAGATAAAAAGATGATAGAAGCATTTGAAATGTGGTGCTACAGACAAATGATGAAAATTAGATGGGTAGATCACGTAACTAATGAGGAGCTTAACCGAATTGGGGGAGAAAAGGAGTTTCTAGCATATCTTGACTAAGAAGGGATAAATTGGTTGGACACATTCTGAGACATCAAGGAATTGTCAACTTAGCATTAGAAGGAAGCGTGTGGGGAAAAGTGTAGAGGGATACCGAGGGACGAATATAATAAGCATATTCAAAAGGATGTAGGTTGCCGAACGTATTCTCAGATGAAGACACTTTCACAGGACAGGGTAGCGTGGGGAGCTGCATCAAACCAGTCTACGGACTAAAGACTACAACATCTCGAAAAAAGCTTATGGCCGTATTCCTACTAAGGTATTGTCAGTTGTGAGAGACTGAAATGGGAGGCAAACGTCTGCAGTGTTCATTGTTCAGGATAGTTTCAGCGGCAGGACGAGGCTGCATCTGTCCTCGCTATTGTTCATATTTATACATGTTGAAAACAGACTGTCCTGGTGAGATTAAAATACGTGAAAAAATATGCAGTCTCGCATTATGCTGACTTAGTAGTGATGGCTGATTTAACTGAAAGGCTGCAAACTAATATTTAAGAGATCAGCTTTAAGGTAATGACTGTGGGAAAGATTTATGAAGAGATTGTCAAATAGGAGGAACCAAGACAGGTGGCAGTTTCAAATACTTGAAGTGTATTTTCTCACAGGATAGTAACAGTGGAAGACCTGCTTTGAATTAAAAATCGCACTGACTTGTTTTACGACCCATTTTAGATTTGTTTTGGAAGTTTTTGCAAATATTTTGGACCAAAAAATTAATCTAAATAAAAAATTCAGAGTGTCAGACCCTTTTAGTAAAAAAAGTAGTGGCAGGTTCCGAACCACCGACCTTTAGCGTCATACTCCAACGCCTTGCCTATTACACTACGGGTATCAATCAAAAGTTGAGTCGTTTAATACTATTGATGGCCGTTGTTAACTGATGCTTATATGGCATTTGTAGACACTAGGTTATCATTTATCGTACGAAGAACGGTATGTTTGTTAATTCTTCAGAGCGCCATTGCTTTGTAATGACAACGTGTAAGTTACAATAAGAAAATCATCAAATACGGAACGCAAGATGGCGTATGCCAGAGAGTTCTGGGCGAAGAATGTCACGTGACATCTCCGAACGGCTGGCTTTCGTTAATTCAATGGAGGGTGTCAAATCTCCGTTATTTTTGCAACTATGCCTCAAGCGATACGAGATATGGAAAAAACATAAGGGAAATAAGTTTTAGAGAATTTTCTCCTCTACGAATTAGGTTATTCAATTTTCGTGGCAGATGAACAGTTCGTTTGCAATTAATTATATTACAAAGGGCTTCTTTTGGTATTACTGCCGTATCTTTTGTCCGAAAAATTTGAAGAAAGGAGGTTCTGGTCTGGCGGCCTACAATCATGTCTGTAAAATTTGGTGCTGATCAGTTGAACAATTCGTCTTAAAAACAAGGAACACGTTACGGACAGACATCTCAAAATCGCCGTTATTTTTGCAAATATCTTTGAAACGAAACGCTACGTGATATTAAAAACATAAGAGCAAAGTGGTAGAGAATTTTCTCCTCTACAAATTCGGTTATTCATTTTGTGACAGATGAATAGTTAAGCCGTTTTATTTAAATTTCGAGCTGTCAAAAAACTATCGCAAATGCCCACTTTTAGTGTTACTACCGTAACCTAAAGTGGGCCAAAATACTTCAATGTCAGATGGTAGTTCGACTGTTTCGTAAATGTCAGTTTTCGTGCCAGCTGCTGATCTTCAGATCATTACCGATTAACTTGTCCCTGTCTGAACAAGATCAGCAGCTGGCCCGAATTACGAAATGAAAGCTATTTAACGACTAAGTAATTGACAGATACGAAAGTAGCAAAGATAATAGCAGGTACTAACAGATGGTGTACGATATGTCAGAACTGTGTGTCATAGTTACATTACTAACCATGTAATTGAAGATGAAAGATTCTCACGTTATAAATTTTAAGACTACTTATGTTTGCAGTATTCAATATGTATCAAAAGCACGATAATCACAAATTTATTGTTAAGTATGTTTCAGAATACACACATCTTTAATTGCTAGGAAGAGAGTAGTTCTTTGCTACTGGAGGTTAGCGTTTACGGGGTAGGAGGATTAGGATTTGCTTCTTTATGGAAAGTTAACAGATGTGTTCCAAACGCTGGATGTGTTTCAACTCTCTAAAGGCTCCAGCTGACGTTCATTTCTTACCACCTCCGATTTTTCACCATCAAAACAATCTGGCTTACAACGGATAATCCCTTGCTCATTCAATTCCTGTTGAGTACGAAGTTAGCCTTCGGGAGCTATCTAATCTGGAATTACGAACTTGCAGATTACACACGCGGGACTATCTGAAACTGACCGTAAAATTGACTGTTACATTAGAACTGCTGGTAATTCCAGATTGGGTAATGGGTTATCCGCACGGTGCAGACACAATCATTCCCGAGACACTTGTGCAAAAAATGAATTCAAGGTTTACAGGTTCACACAATTGCAGAGCATGAATCGAGACTCTACAAGCTGCAATGTCTAGCCTGAGGTGGTAAGAAACTTTCAGGATTTTCGCAGGATTCGTATCAGAATCTGACCAGAGAAATTTCATCGAGCCTAAAGAAAGTTAATTTGATATAATTTTCTATCTCTGACATTTAATTTATTGGCCCACTTTAGGTTACGGTAGTAACACTAAAAGTGGGCCTTTGCGATCGTCTTGACAGCTCTAAATTTAAATGAAAATAACCGCTTTAATATTCACCTGACACCAAAATTGAATAACCGAATTTATAGAGGAGAAAATTCTAAAAATCTCTACAACTTAGCTCCCTTAAGTTTTTTCGTATCTCCTATAGTTTGAGACATTTGCAAAAAACCACGCAGTGACGTGTTTTACGGCCCACTTTAGATTTTTAGTTTTATAAGTTTTTGCAAACATTTTGGACCAAAATAATGTAAACAAAAAATTAAACAATAGTGTGAAACCCTTTCAGGAATTTTTTTTTTAGGTAGTGACGGGTTTTTAACCACTGACCTTCAGCGTCACAAGCCAACGTATTGCCCACTACGCTACGGCCAACACTTGCGTTATTTAATCTCATACTATTGATGGCCGTTGTTAACTGATGCTAATATGGCATTTGTAGAAACCAGATCATTATCGTACGAAGAACGACGTGTTTTCTTCAGTGCGCCATTTCTTTGAAATGACAACATGTAAGTTTAAATAAGAAAATCATGAAACACACAACGCAAGATGACTTGGCCAGAGATTTCTGGGCGAGGAATATTACTTGACATCTGCGAACGGCTGGTTTTCGTTAATACAGTGGAGGGTGTCAAAACTCATTTTTGCAAATATCTCTCAATGAGAGATGAAAAAACCTAAGGGAACAAAGCTGTAGAGAATCTTTTCCACAAATTCGGTTATTTAATTTTTGTGTAAGGTGAATAGTTAAGCCTTTATTTTTATTTAAATTTCGAGCTGTCAAAAAACAATCGCAAAGGCCCACTTTTAGTGTTACTACCGTAACCTAAAGTGGGCCAATAACGGAGATTTGACACCCCCCATTAAATTAACGAAAACCAGCCGTTCGGAGATGTCACGTGACATTCCTCGCCCAGACCACCTTGGCATACGCCATCCATCTTGCGTTGCGTATTTGATATTTTCTTGTAACTTACACATTGTCATTTCAAAGCAATGGCGCACTGAGGAATTAACAAAAACACATCGTTCTTCGTACGATAAATGATAATCTAATGTCTACAAATGCCATATTAGCATCAGTTAAGAACGACCATCAATAGCATGAGATTAAAGGACTCATCTTTTGATTGATAGCTGTGGCGTAGTGGCCAGGGCGTTTGAGTATGGCGCTAGCGGTCGGTGGTTCGGAAGCCGCCACTACCTAATTTTTTCTTTCTAACAGGGTTTCAGACAATTTTTTATTATTTGCATTTCTTTGGTCCAAAATGTTTGCAAAAACTTATGAAACTACAAATCTATAGTGGGCCGTACAACACGTCAGTGCGATTTTTATTATGGGAACAATGACAGGTAGGTATCAATGAGGAAATTGAAACAGAATGAAAAATGAAGCAGAGTAAACAGGCTTAGATGGTCAGGTCATGTTATACGCATGGAAGAACGAAGTTCAGTGTCGGCTGCAGAACAACAAAATCAGGCCTCCTGTCCACTTACAAATACATGTATTACTATAAGAAAAAGTAACTTGAGATCTGGAGCCCCCCCCCTTTCCAGGACGAGAGGTACGGGACAAAAATAGCTTACGCGATTTGGACGCCCCAGAACAGGAGGCCAAAGCGCTAAAAAACCGCTTGCTTTCTAGGTATTTGGAGGCCTCCAAAACTACAGGCCCGGCGAGGTGTGTGCCCCCCCCCCCCCCCCTAGTTCGCCACTGGGAAGGTTATCTAAGAATTCGACAGAGGGTAAGAGTAGTCTCGGTAGATCAAGGATCAAGTACTGGGTTCAGTCAGGACTGATTCTTAAGTATCAGGCTTATCAGATGAGCCATTAATATTAGCATTGAATAGGGGATCATGGAGGAATTTTATAAGGGGAATTATGGTCCAGTCTGAAAACAAAGGAAAAATTTAGTCATAAGAAGTAGAACTTATTTCCTCTCCTTGTTTTTACTGGACTCTCCTTTAAATGACTAAATAGAACAATATGCAAACGTTAACAAAATATTTTTGTCACGACATGCCACAAAGTTGCAGACATTTCTTTATCTGTTGCATTTCGTCATAATGTGGAAATATTCAAACTTCATGGTGAAATATTAACGCCAAGTATTTCAACGCCAATACAAAAGGAAGGAAACCTGCAAGAAGCCATTTGTCCTTTGATCGTAATTCAATACGACACTGGTGGAGAAACAGGTCGCAAAGGCAAGGATATATCCCGAAATTGATAAAAGGTGTAATTACTTATCTATATCATCTTCGGAGTGGTTATACTGTCTCTTACGAAATGATTCAGAACAAAGATCGCGAGATAGGTACCACGCTCAAACATTAAATAATTAAAGCAAGCATAGCTTGTGTGATTCGTTTTACACGACGGCAAGATATCAGTCTCAAACTGTGCCAGCGTTTACCTGTAGACTACACCGATAAGGTAATGAGTTTCATCGTTACGTAATTTCAGTGACAGCAATGTGGCTACTTGCTCTCCCAGGTTGGAAGCGCAGACAAGACGCCAGTATTTTTGATATGCCGCGTACCACAACTTCGCTCCAACTCAGCGAGTCCTTAAGACGACTGGAGTAGAACAGTTGCACAGTGGCGCGCATTTCAGCAGACATAGGCCATCATTAAATGGTGGACATCACTGAAGGAGACTACCCACATGGAACATGCGAATTCAGGGAAAGGGATGGATGCCATTGGACAAACTCTAGCGAATACAACCAGGGACATTATGTTAAGTATTCCCTTCTTGCCCTAGGCAGTTCCCGGGATCACCTTGTACAAGCTGTAAAGGAGAAAACGCAACGGAATAATCCCTCTAATCTATGGAGGTTTAACGTCTCAAACCTTGAAATGTCAACAAACCTTTCAAAAAACAGCTCGGGATCAGCAACAGACCCAGCACGTAAGATAAGGTGTACGAGTGGGTAAGACATGCGTGGGAGAAAAGTGTCGATATTGTTAAGAGTCTTACAATAACTGTGTGCCATTGTCGGTTCCGAGGATTACATGCAGTGAAATGGCTAAAGCCCGAACTTCCTAAAATATCAGTTTTAACCCTTTATTGCATACTGCAGCTGATCAACTACATACCTATTTTCCATTATCTCTGAAACTGAATTTTACCACAAATTCATTTGTAGGTGCTTGTATACGTAGTGTTGAATATGCAAGTAGCTTGTCCTAGAAATTATAAATTGCTGAGTGCTACCACAGAATAGGAATCATACAGAAGGGAAAGCTAGGGGCGGCGCCTTTGATCTGTGTTACCACTTAGTACTTTGGGTGGAAATTGAGTTTTTACGAACTGCAGCTGATTTCTCCGACTTTTACGATAGGAAACGGCTTTCATCTATTTTGCGCCATCTTCTTGCACCTAATTGTAATCCAACGAGAAAAAAATAGGCCTAAATTTTCGCATAACTACGAAAATGTACAGTGGAATCGATGATCCTTTTATTTGGTGCTTATCTCTAGAAAAATTCCAAATAACGTGGAGTTGTGTGGGAAATTAGTTATAAACAAGAAAGTGACTTTACAACTGCCAGGTTTTATTTGACACGAATAAATTCGCAGAAAATATTGAGTCGGACTTAGCAGTACAACGTGATTACACAGAACTAATGACGTCTGGGCATATATAAAAGTTGTATTTGCTTTAGGAGTATCATTAACTTACTGATCGGAGAAGGGCATATAGAGGAATCTGTCAACCACAGAGCAGGAACAGCATAAAATAATTATTCCCCTTAATCTATTTGTTTGAGTATCAGAAGAGCATTCGTTGCCAACATTAGCACACTACGCCTCCAATGCCGTAAGTAAAATTTTACCTGCCTACTTACGCACTATTCTTTTTCATTCATTTTATATTATTCCCTGCAACGTTAAACACATAAATGTACTTCAACATTTAGATGCTGTTGAACTGCTGCAGCAACAGCGAGAGTTATCGTCAAGAGAAGAAGCAAGGCTACTTTTAATAATTATGCACACATTACTCTCGTTCGAAACTGATAACATTTAACTTTCACTACACATATAGCGACGTTCACTTACTGCTCAGCATCTTTTGGGAAGGTGAGGCAACTTTTATCCTTATTTGTATTCGAATTATTGCGGCAATTAAGTGCTGAACATCATCGGCCGCCTTTTCTTTTATTGAAGCTCATAATAAAAACGGAACAGCTCCAACTACTGACACTTCTTTCTTTTCACTGTACCAAATACTTGTTTACTTTTATGCGATTCAGGCAGTTAAAATACAGAATTAACAAACAGACGGCGCATTACCACGTCACAGAGTAGGGAGTGATCACACGTTTACTGCTTTTCAAGATGGCTGATTCCGCGCATGCGCATTAAATTTTGGACGACAGACTGCAGCGGGAGTTTCCTTTCTGTATACTCATTATGTGGTGCTACTGAGTCATTTAGACAGCGGCATTGAGTAACTCCTAACACGTGTGCTTGTTTACATCAGTATTCTTACTTTGCCATGTAGAAGTAGTCAGATAATACTGTAGCATTATGAGTTACATTCTGGAAATAGAGGCACATTCGTGACATTTACTACACCGGGTACATCATGGAAGCACTATATAGCTTAACAGCTAGGCCTGTGAGCTGTATGTTGCTCGTAGTGCATAATTTTAAGGATTTTAAAATATTTTTCTCAGTATATACTCACTATATTAATCTTATTTTTTATAGCTTCAAGTAAGTCAGACATTAAAGGGATCATTATCTAAGCACTAGTGACATTTCCTGTTCAGTATTTAAATGGTGAATGCTGTAACGAAGAACGTAAAACGTGAATTTTAGCTAGGCCCACACGAAATATTTTCACACTGAATGCAAAATTATTTCAGAAGTTAGTGCTCTGTTCAAAATTATCGCTCAACTGAACCCATACATTGCAAGAACTGAAGAAATTGTAAACTACCTCTTTCAGAAAATCATTAAGTGGTTCTCAGCAAATGGACTATCAATAAATTTTGATAAAACACAGTACATACAGTTCCGTACAGTAAATGGAATGATGAATATAAACTTTGATGAGAAATCTGTGGCAAAGGTAGAATATTCAAAATTTTTATGTGTATGCATTGACGAGGGGTTCAACTGAAAAACACATTCAAGATCTGTTGAAACGTTCGAGTTCAGCTACTTATGCTATTAGGTTAATTGCAAATTTTGGTGATATAAATCTCAGTAAATTAGCTTACTATGCCTATTTTCATTCTCTGCTTTCGTATTGCATTTTCTGGGGTAATTCATGATTGAGTAAAAAAGTATTCATTGCACAAAAGCGTGTAATTGCTGGAGCCCGTCCAAGATCATCCTGCAGACATTTAAAGAGCTAGGGATCTTCACAGTAGCTTTATAGTATATATTCACTTATGAAATTTTATTACCAATCCCACCGAATTCAAAAGCAATAGTGTACATAACACAAAAAGAGTGATCACGATTCAAGGTTAAATCTAACTTTGGCACAGAAAGGGGTGATTATGCTGCCATAAAAGTCTGCTCACCTTCCAAATAGCATCAAAAGCCTGACAGATAGCCAACTAGCATTTAAAAAAAGAATTTCTGAATGGCAACTCCTGCACTGTAGATGAATTTTTCGATATAAATTAGTAAAGCTAAAAAAATAAAAATAGTCATGTAATATTTAGTAAGAAGTAATTTGTAAAGACTTTTCATTGACCTGACACGTACCACATCATTACAAAGTGTCTTATTCATGATCTACGGAACAAGTACCAATCCAATCTAAGCAACAATTTCAGCACTAATACTGACCACTGGCGAAATGTTAACTGCGTGTGTAACAGTTATTTGACTGTTTCGGCGTTTGGTACTATGCCCTTAAACTATAAACTACATTTTTGCTTGCAAGTTTATACATACAATTCGACATGTTTTACATTTACGGCACGAAAGGAAACAGGGAATTATTTTTCTGACCGTTACCTCCGTGACTAAATCCGAAGGATGTTCATGAATTCACTTTTTAAAAGAAACGATGCTAAACGAAAAGGGAAACTACGTATGAGTCACATCCTCGTGTCCAGTTCTCTCGATATTTCGGCGCAAAATGCCACTTGTGGCAGTAGTGCGGAACTGCAACAAAGCTAAACGGATGGAAGCCAGAAATTTAGTGGATTTTTAAGTTGTAATGAGTTGTAGGATACCATACCACCTAGCTTAGATACTGAGCTACGAATCATTTTTGTGCTCCAGATGAACAAATCCCAGAAATATTACCTTGGTTCGCGCAGAGCAATATGGCACAGCTGGGCTCACAACCTTTATTAGTCTCACAATGAGATACCGCCCGCCTGTCATCGATTCTTCCTTCATCCGCCAACAGCTGTCGATAATCATTACCAGTGCCCCTGTCGCCCACAACCTACCGAGTGTGCGAAGTGGCGCATTCCAATCTTTCGGGAGGACGGTGGTTCAAACCACCTCCGGGCATCCTGATTTAAGTTTCCAGTGATTTCCGTAAGTCATTCCGGGCAATTGTCGGGATGGTTCCTATGAAAGGGCACGGCCTATTTCCTTCCCCATCCTTAAGGGGATGTAATAGATTTAGGTCAGTTTGTTGTCAGCAGACTGGACTGATGGACCTTTACACACTACCCTGCCTTGCGCCAGCCACTTTCTATACAAATAAGAACAACCTGTGTCCTTTTCAACTGCTTACTGTATTCATGTATCCCTCTATGATTTTTACGCCGTACACTAATGCTAAATAGAGAATTCCTTTATATCTCAATGTCTCATCAATCTATCCCTTCTCTTAAGCAAGATATGCCAGAAACTCCCCAATTCTGTTTACTACCTCATTCATTATGTGAGCTATTCGTCCCCAGCATTCTTCAGCAGCACTTTTCAAAACCTAACATCTTTCTGCTCCAACTCTTCGTCCACGTTTCACAGCAGAATTTAAGTTGTGTGTAAATTTTAATCATATTAGCTGCATTACAAATGCCTTCACATTTTCCAATTATCTGCAGTTTGTAACGCACCAAATTTTTTTCTAATTACCCGCCTTTCAAGAACTTTCAGATCGCAAAACTGAACATGTTGTATGTATTATAAAATAATCTGTTCTATTCCAGTGAGAATTTATGCCCAAAGAATCGCGTATAAAATACATTTCACTTTTCTGAGGCATATGTTTTTGAAACACTGAACCCTAGTACTGGCTAACAGACTCATTTTCTGAGATTTGGGAAACTGCTTGCTTAAAATTTGAGTGCAGAGGCTATTTTCTTTTGATATCTGGCTAAAATCTGATGCATGGAAGCTGTAATGCGTTGCCCATTACCAAAAGAACCTTGCTGGTGGCTTTTGTTGCTCGCCGAAGGAGAGAATGACTTCATGGAAAACCACTACAAGGAAAAGCCAGCTTTCATTGAAAACACTCTTCAGCTGTTTTATGGGAGAGATCAAGAGAAACACTAAATTTAAAGAGGCAAAGAGACATGGATGGGCAAATTTTTGCCGCAAACTATCGATTGGTCAATCATTAATGCCTATTTGGTGTCCGAGAAACAACTGGTGGAAATACAGGAAAGACGTAAACACTTATTACCAGAAATTATGCAATGTAGCCCAAATTCAGGTTTCTTGCGAATGCCGATTTACTGCGGAAGTATCTTCACGGAAAGAGAGAACACAAACGAAAGGCTCAATAATTGTGTATAATCTGTAGATGAAGGGCATTCATTCTGTAGACTAACTACCAAAAGAGGTGTGTTAGTGTTTTAACAACCGAAAAAATGGCAGAATTGAAGTACTGAAGGAGTTTAAATAAATCCAGATGTGTGTATAATTACTACATTTTACACTCGACGAGAACGGGGTAAATAAACCTGACACCACTATCTCATCAAGATCACCTACATACAGTGGGAATAACAGAAGAGGACCCTAAATGTAGGCTCTGTGATGACGGTGATGAAACTGCATCACGTCTAATCTTCGAATGCATTGCATTGGAGAGTAAAAGGCACAGAATATTCGGGACAACCAGACCCGAAGAAATTGTGTCTAATAAAGAACTGGTAAAGGGACTCCTTGCACTGTTCAAGGGCATTGGTTGGCTTTACTAGATATACAGGGAGCGATACCGCACAATTAACTTAGTTTCGGTGCGGGCAGTGGCGGGTTGGACCAAGACTGTTTTGGCTTCCCTGGAAAAATCAATCAATCAATACGTCGTCTTAGGAGCACGATATTCAGTTTTTTTCGCTATGAGTGTACTTCAATTAATTAGAACATGAGCGTGCTCCGGCTGCGTTTCTTGCTCTCCGTCAAGAGGGCACCTGTCCTCTTACGGGTTGAATCAAAGAGGTTAGAATCTAGGGAGGTGGCGTTATGTCATCAAGGTCAGGCAGATTCTAAAGGTAGATAAAAGAAACCTGCAGGATGACAGTACGGAGGATTTCAAAATTAAAATTTAATTAATTGGAAAAGGAAATTTTAACCCCATTTCCTCTAACATTTTTGCGTTATTAGAAGATCTTTGTCAATGATATGAAACAAGACCCTGAGATTACAGTGTTATTTGTATAGGACGTGTAGAAAAATTTCGAATTTGCAAAATTCAAAACAATACAGTTTATACCATACAAATTTTAATCCTGCGTCTTATTTTTTTTAGGTGAAATTAAGTTAATTTTATTCAGACGTGCAAAATTTTTAATATGTACACCGTAACTATGGCTGTAATTTTTAAGGAAATGTTTATTTTCTGTTACATTCCCTAGATAAAACGATCAAAGCCATTGTCAAATGACCATTCTGACGACGGGACATTTAAGTCCTCTTCCTACAACCTTCCTCGTATTCCGCCCACCGAACGGAAGAACGTGTGAACATGGCACCCTCAAGGCGTTACGTGTGAATTGTCAAATCTACATTTTCTCCTGATCACATTTACAGCAGGGGTATTTCCCACTTCCCCATTTGGTCACTGTTCCATATACGTATAAAAAAGGTAAAGAAGTCAACAATCCGAAGATTGGTTTGAACACCACAGTGCTTTACTAGGCATGGTCCTGTTTGGAGGTGGTATGCCGTTGCCTTCCTACGACCTTCGAACTGACTTACCCAGCCAGTTATAGGGGGACCTACAGTTTAACGTGGGTTCCGAACCACGGTGCTATTCGGTATTTTTCACATGAGCAATACTGCCAGAGGTGAAAGAAGTGGAAAGTGACAAAAATCCTAGGACCTGGCGGGGATCGAACCCGCGACCTTTGGCACTACCACTGTGCAACCGAGGCGCACTCCATATACGTATAGAGTACAGGAATGCTTGCGTAAATCCCTCAGATTTTTCGAAACAATAACTTCATTCGAAAAGTTGCTTTCTGGCTACCGCGCATGCGCAGTACCACAGTTCACGTTTGAAGAACACCTGGCCCCGAATCTGGCTACTTGAAGTGGGGCGCCAGCTGTTCGAAGAGCTGCTAGCAAGCAGAGCCAGATGCTGCCCGAGGAAATTTCTGATTTCCAATCCATGGTGTACAGCAATCAGAATAAACATTCCTTCAAACCGTCTTGATTGCAATTTATTAATGACGCGTTTCGCTCTTTAGCAGGGCGTCTTCATATTATCTGCGTGACAGAATTTACACAAAATTACAAGGCGGAATTAGAAACGGTTATAATGGTACATGGGCTTATTTTTAGTTAAGAAGACAGTATAAATGGTAAAGCTTACAATGCGCTCTCCGTGGTGTGTCACCGTAAGTTGTCATTGCGGTGTTCCTATTTTTCTGGAATTTTTTGGATTTCCTTATCGCCCTACAAATGATCGGGTAACAACGAATTACAGTTGGCACATACTCGGTAAAGATGTGAGAAACATAAAATCGATTAAGATAAAAGGTAATCTCCGATTAAGATAAGCTTAAAAATCGGTTTTATGTTTCTCACATCTTTACCGAGTATTACTGTCTTAACACAAAATAAGCTCATGTACCATTATAACCGTGTAATTTTGTGTAAATTGTCACGCAGATAATCTGAAGATGCCCTGCTGAAGGGCGAAACGCGTCAATAAAAAAATTGCAATCAATACTGTGAAGGAATATTTTCTATATATGGTGTATTTTTCATTTAATTATGCATCTAAACATCTATGTTTTGTGACTAAACCCATCATGTAATTATGTAAATAAGTGGTGAATAAATAAATCAAACGTGATATAAATACCATTCGCGCCGTTGCTGTTCATTCTTCTGTCTTCACACTACACTTGCGAAGGTGGCAAACAGGCTAAATAAAACGAGATGGGTGTTCGAAGAGCCGAAACACCATGCACATGACGTCACTTACCGCGCATGCGCAGTAGCGCCTGTTTGCTGGCTCTCCCAGTAGCTTTCTGACAACTCTTCGAACGAACCTAATGTTTCGATACTGAAATGGTTTAAGACCGCCTTGTTTGACGGTTTTGAAACCGTGGTTATTCTGCTCGTTTTTTTTTTTTCTCCTTCAAATACTGTACGTGTAATACAGACTTATTGCAAAGCAAAAATTTATAATTTACATTAAATTTACAATACCCAGGTTTATTAGTGTCTCTAATAAGTACCTATCTAACACTTTCGGATCACATTGGCGGTCGATAGCGAAACTTTCGTCCTGTCTTACTGTTTCCAAACAATGTTTCAGTCTAACAATGCAGGAAGACAAGCGACGAATTTTATCGAAACCGTGTTTTATTTTGATAAAGCTCGGTACAGGTACACATTTACTAGAATATGAACAGTCTTTAGAGTATCCCTCAAGAGCATTGCAATCAAGACGGTGTTTTACTGAAGGAATATTTATTCTCACTGATTGTTGTACACCATGGACTGGAAATCAGTCAGTGTCAAACACTAATGGATAGTGCAGCACAAGATGACAAATCAAAATTCGTTTCAAAAGTGACTGCTGTATTCCAGAATGATTGCTGTATAAACGCAAACAAAACAACGCTAGCTAGTTGTACTGAAATATTCAGTAAAATTGTAGGTTTATCTGTCCATTACGGTAATCGTTAGAAACATACGACTAAACTTACAACTTCCTTTTTTTTAAAAAAAAAACAAGGAACAAAACCTGACCTGACATTCTAACAATGTGCCGCATTTCGTTTTTGTTTGCATATTACGAAAGTTTAGACGGTAAATGAAACTGCGAATTAAAGATATTTCCATAACTATTTTAAATAAGGTGTATTTTAGTGATGTATAAAAACCGTTTCCAAAATGTTAGCTCAACAAATTTAATGTTATACTTTTCAATATCACATGTAGGTTAGTACACACATTTATCGAAATTAGGCACTAGAATAAAGAATGTATTAAATATAGATACCTTCATAAAAACGAGTATATTAGATATAGAAACGTCAGTCCTCAATGTGATAACAGGAACGTCACTTATTTCGAAAAACAGCCCATTTGGTGCACGGGTAAAATTTTACCTACCACCCCGGCGGTCTCGCGCGATATGTTGCCAACAATAAAACGGCAGAAAATCTTGCAGAGATGTTAATATTCTCAGAAATCCACGTAGAATGATTTTTATTGGTGCTTCGTAAAGACGAAGTAAATAGTGCTTTTCGTGATCTACGGTTAACAGGTTCTTTTATGTACCCTTATCCATTCATGAAAAGGAATTGTCGTCAAAACGAAGTTTCCATGACAAAACATTTGCGTTAACACGCGATTGGCTAATGACAACAGATGATTGCCAACATTATCAGGCGAGACCTCTTAAGTGATACTTAGCCCGTGCAGGAAATACAGAACTGCCGCGGCATCTAATTTTAATATTTTCTCCTATAGTTGCTGTTTGTGGTTCTGTAGAAATGCTTTTACAGTACACATTAACGATGGTACAATAAACAGGCCCATAATATTTCAAAACACGAAGTTATGGTTTCGAAACTGTTTCGAATTCACTTATTTTGGGTTCTTTAATTCCACATGTTGAGATTTTGTTTGTGTATGTAGTCGAGCTGAACATTTTGCAGTCACCTAAAACGATAGATGAGCACGTTAGCTGCTTGGAAAGCCATTAGCAGCTATTTATGACTTTCCAAAAATCTCTTAGCTCTTAAAGACAACAGCCGTCAACTAAAAGTTAAGCCAATACCGTAAAAAAATTTTTTGATTGAAACCATTAACCTTTTAGAAATATAGAAAATTACGAACAAAATACGTACTTTTTTGTAAAAACCATTGGATATTGAACCTGTTGAAGTAACTGACCACAAAGAAAAAACGATGGTATTCGAACCACTGACCCTACGGTTACAAGGCCGGAACGCTACCACATCAGCTACACCAACAGATGCTGCAGTTTACTTATTGGTACTTGCAAAGCTTCAGACGATTTTTGTTCGAGAATCAGAGTTACGTCGAATGGCTTTGGCTGATTAGAGTTCTGAACTTCACGTACCATAAACATTAAAATTTTTTAAAATCTGATATCCAATTTGGTGTTCTTGTGAGATCTTTTGCAACGTAACAAGCCTTAAGTGCATATATTTTACGGATCTTATGATTAAAAACTTTTACCGCTTATTTTATAAGGTGTGAAGCTCGAGCGGTGTAATGAGAAGTTAGTACAGAAAATTACAGTTTTTGTTTACAACAATGGAAGCTGAAATCTCTACGAAAATCGACAGCATAGCAGGAAACGGTAACAGGAAAGTGCACAGAACTAAAAATATATACGAAACCTTTAACTGCCAATGAAGTAACTGTTGGTCTGGAATTCCTCTTATTTTTTAATTTGATTCCCACGAACAGAAGGAAAGGCGCCAATATAAAGCACAACTGCTTACCGAATCTGCCGCCGCCGCTTCCTCCACCACTTTTCTTTCTTTCACGCTCGGGTAGTTTACTCCTGACGAAGAAATGCTCCTGCAAAACTTGTGCGCTAAATTGCCTCCTACGTAATCATTGTAGGCGTACTTTTCGAACGCTACGAGCACTCTCTTCATCGCCATATTGCTGACACTACGCCGCCTCATGGCAGTTACAGGAAAATACTTCCCTTTAACCACTGAAACAATTGCAACACGGCACCAGCGCGCTCAAACCACGCCGAACGCAACGATCGGAACAAGACGTAACGACTGTCCAGCTGGCAAAGAAACGTAACTTGGCTAAGGGGCAGATTGCTCATGCAGAGTTAACGGCGATAAGGCGTTGAGCGCGTGTTCAACACACGCCCGCCACGAGGGAAATTCGCGCCAACTTTGCATACTAGCACCCGGGTGACCTTGAGCTCAGCCCTGACCTCTGCTGTTCGTCTCGGCTGCTGCTAGATAACGACACGCCTAATTTATCGTACTGGTCTATCAGGTTTCTCTCTCTCTCTCTCTCTCTCTCTCTCTCTCTCTCTCTCTCTCTCTCTCTCTCTCCCCACCGTCTGCTTGTACAAGACGGAGTGAGGAATGAATCTTGCCCCCCCCCCCCCACACACACACCCCACACAATTCGCATATGTTAATTTTTTTACATCAACCCCCTACCTTCCGCGTCACACCCGAGAAGAAAAATGCAGCAACACTGCAGAACTATTCAAGAAACATACGAGTTGACAGAAGAATGCTGAAGATTAGGTGGGTAGATCGCATAACTAATGAAGAGGTACTGAACAGAATTGGTGAGAAAAGGAATTTTTGGCATACCCTGACTAAAAGAAGGGATCGCTTGGTAGGACACATTCTTAGACATCAGGGAATCGTAAATTTAGCATTGGAGGGAAGTGTGTGGGGTAAAAATCGCAGAGGGAGACCAAGAGACGCGTATAGTAAGCAGATTCAAGTGGATGTGGGTTGCCGTTCTTATGAGGAGATGAAAAGGCTTGCTCAGGATAGGGTAGGGTGGAGAGCTGCATCAAACCAGTCTCCGGACTGAAGACCATAACAACAACAACGAGTTTGACGCTAGCGCCCCAAGCGGCGACGTACACTATCAGGTGTCGAAGACATTTGAACGCTGCCTCAGACAGTACCAGTACCAATACCGACGTATGTCGTATGAGTTTAAGACCTACTATATGACTCAGGGACATCAGATAAATCTGAAGATGTTCTAACAGGGCGAAACACGTCCTTTGAAAGTTTTTGCAACCAAGACATATAAACGTTATACACTTCAGCCAAATTGAGCAAATATTTTTTCACATTACGGGTGGTCGATTGTAGGCTTTATAAGGCATTTAGAAACTTTTGTTCATGGGCGGTTACCGAGAAACTACTAATGTCTAGTATTTTGGGGTATCAAAATTTTGAATTGTGGAGATTGTCACTTTGCGCTCTGTTCAAGAGGTAAGCAAACAATTCTTACCACGTACAAAGTAATGCAAATTCGTTTACCATATTCAAACATGGCGAACAACGCGAAATGAGCAGAATGTCCAAGCACGCTGTAGTTCTAGGGTCAAACAAAGTTAGGGCCCCTTTACACGCTCCGACATGTACGCAGACTTGTCTGTACAGACTGTTTGCGCAGACCAGAGACATACATTACTAGACTGGCAAACTAGCCTCTGTGACTGAAGTTTGATGCCGCCATCTTGCCTCACCTAACGTCAAACAGTTTCCGTACGGTATTATTATGATCTTCTGACACGATATGACGTAAACTTTACTAAGTGGTTTGAACATGATTCGCATTTGAGTTAACACTTATGCATTTTCGAATCATGTTATGAGAAGTTTATGTACCGTTAAACATTAACATCTAGGCTAAGACTTTCTACCATTTTGTTGTGTTGCCAACATAATCGTGAGAGGTCAGCGGGATGATAGGTAAAATTTTGCCGTTACGTACAGTTAACGCAGAAGTAGTTACCTGAAAGACACTAACAAGAATAAAGTTGTGTGTTATCCACGACAAATAACATTTGTAACGGTCATACTATTAAAAGAAAAACCGAAGTTGCTCGAAACTGAAAACAGATTAATAAAAACAGGAAATGCGACTCATCAGAGTGTGCGTCAAAGCAGACTATAGATTTCGTGAGAACTCTCAAAAGAATAAGGGTACACTTTTATAATGACCGTACTACTGAAAGAAAATCCGAGGTTGAAAGAAATTGGTAACAGATTAATAATAACAGCAAATTAATGCAACGCATTACTGTATATGTTGAAGCTTACTCAACTTTTAAAAATTTCAGCCATAAACAAAACATGAATTTCCTACATGTGAAAATAAGGACGTCAGTTCATCCGTATTTTTATGACGTTTCTGTAATAACTCACACGACTGCTCGCTCGTTATAGTATAGAAATATGGCGGCGAGACTTCACTGATAAATAATACTGTATACGGCATTGCCAGTCTAGTAGTGTATGTCTGTGGCGCAGACATGTCGGAATGTGTAAGTTACTCATCGGATGATTTGGTCTGCGCTACTTGTCGGTGACCGGTCTGTGCAAAGTCTGGCACGGTTTGAAATCTCTCACATGGCACTCGGACAAGTCGGAGCTTGTAAGGCCGGTATTACACTGTCATATTTCTTTGTCAAAAATTTACATCCTATATTTAGATCATAAAAATATGATAGTGTAATAGGAAACTGACATCTCTGCTTTTGTCAAAAAAATATGATCATATCTAGTGCCTCGCAGTAGATTTGATCGTAAGTCGTTTGTCTACTGTTCACTGCAATGCGAAATATAACCGCTTGGAGCGCTAGTATCGCTATAGCTCTTGGACCGCGCTTATTTGAAAACAAACGTCCTTGTTTCAAAACATGACGTCGAAGTTTATGTGGTGTGTGCTGTTATCTGAAGCAGACTAAGCACTATATAATCGCAGACACCCTGAATAAGAACAGATTGAGGAGACTCGAATGGCGGAGGTACTCAACGGAGAAATTCGGCCTGGGTGTAACAAGATTAATGGCCTCATGTGTTACATCAACCACAAAATTAATAGAAATATATGAAGTAGATTTAAGCTCTCCACTCTTCTCAATCTAGTAATAATCGACGCTGTTCCTGCTCTGTTGTTGACAGGTTCTTGTATGCGTTCTTGACGCCAGTAAGTTAATCCTCCTGGTATAGCGAACATTTCATTGCCAACATGAGCACGTTACGCCGCCGCACCGTAAGTAAAATTTAACCCCAGTAGCAAGAATCTGATGTGTCACTGAAAACCTGTCTTCTGCCGATATAGTCTTCTGACGTGCATATACTGATTTTTAATGTGTGGAGCCACTTTACTGAGTAAATACCGTTATTTTGTATCATCCAATCTCCAGTAATTTATATGTGACTTGGTGCCCTCCGCTTGCAGCTCCTACAACACGAAATGATTACAGTTTCTACAAGTAAGCCCCTCATTTTTCTTCAGAATGCAGTTTTCGTAGTAGCAATGACAGCGCACGATAACGTGTTTACTGGCAGCCTTTTTAAATATGATCAAAAAATATGACGACAGTGTAATACCCCTTTTTAGCGTCACGTCAAAGATTTACATAAAAAATATTACGAACTTATATTTTTATGTCAAAGATTTGAGCAAAAATTTGACAGTGTAATACCGGCCTAAACGATATCAGACGAACTGCACAGTCAATTGTTGCTGTAGCCAGAGTACAGTATAGTAAGAGTCGAACAGAAGATTCGCGAAACTGCCAGTGATTTTTTTTTTTTTTTTGCAGCTTCGCGTCTGCAGCGCTGCCAAGCGGGTGGGTCGCAAAAACATACCGCGAAACGATTGAGTAATGAATGTGTATTTCGAGTGTAGCAGCACATTCAAAATACCTTCGTATTCAGGAGCTTTTGTGGCGCTACAAATTTTAACAACTATCAAAACTATAATTCGGAAATCTCATTTGCAAAGCATGCTCAGTGTTCGATAACGGTGGTTGTTATACTTTTAGACATAGAAGTAAATCTTTAACAATTCATTCACGTCCAAACTTATGCTCTTAATCAGAATAGCTAATACTTTACCACTATTTCATAATATTACTGCTGAATAAAAGTGATGTATGAATGACCGCATTACGTTCGTACCTCAGCTTCACCAAAATGATAACCCTGTATACTAATTTATTTTGGCGGTTACCTACTAGGTGAATACGTAGCTACAAATAAATACTATGTGCATATATAAACTGTTAATGTTAGCACGTCACATTCTTTAAGATGTTCAGTTTTATACCTGCCAAGTAGGTAAAAAATAATAAGTACGCGAAAGGCACAGAAGCAAGGACGAAGTGAAAAGATGATTTACATGATGTAGAGTCTAGTCTCTTATGTAAAAATCGTGTGTACTTTTGAAAATATTAAAATATCCGAATTTCGCTAAAACAAAACTCTGAACATGTCAATACGCAACGAGCACGCGAACATAATCAGTTGCTTTTATATTCTTCGGCACATCAGGTAGCAAGACATTTCTGCTTTCAATAGGTTTTGGACGTTAATATGACTCGGGTATTGTGAACTGTATGAATTACACTGCACTGAAAGTTTGTTAAATTATAGACTGTCATTAACAGAAGCAGTGATATTACTGTTTTCGTATTATTAGGTTCACAGCAATGTTCTGTGACCAGGAAATATGAAAGTAACTATTAAAAACGGCAACTTGTCAGTTCGCATCACGTTATTCCACTGTTATTCCCTACTGGCCGCTTGGAGCGCTAGGCGCTTCGGTTGAAATTTTTTTCTGGAGTGTTTCACGACTGTCTGATAGACAGTGGTAGAATTGTTGTGACAGTGAGGAGGCTACTCTAACAATATGAGTGATATTTCAGGAGAGAGTCACGATTCTCGAACGTACTCTAGTTTTTAACGAATTCATTGAACTTTCCAAGTCGTTTTCAGCCATATGGAAGAGTAAAAGCAGGGGCTAATATGAAAGAAAACTTTTAGCAGATGAAGCATTAATAGCAAAACAAAGGAGCCAAAGGAAAATAGAGAAATAGTTGCAAATAAATGCATAAGGATTGTGACTAACTTCTGTTCTCACCTTCATATATTGCTGCCTTAATGTTGCATATATAGCATGACATGTTTCTGGAATGAGATAGTGATGATGACACCACAGCAGATAATTTAAGGTCAGCATAACTTCTGCCTGTAGCACGAAACCGCAATGTCACAAAGTCTCTCATAAGCACTTATTAACTTTCTCATCAAACTGTCATGTCTGTGTGCTGTGACGTGTTCTAAAAGCACAAGAATGTTTCCTCATCCATTCGTAAATAACTGAAACCAGTCATCTTTTTCGAATTTTAGTTCTTTTAAACGATTAATGTGTGAAAGTGAACAACATTTTAATAGCCAGTCCTTGACCCACTTTTTACGTTGTAGTGTCTTCTTACAACATAATTGCTGTAGACAGTAGTACTGTTTTAGAAGCAAATTTACTTTGTTTCCCCATAGCGTTTATATCATGGGCAGAACAATAAGACCGAGCAAAGATACCAACGGTCGGAACGTGAAAATGCAACGTTTTAATGTTCAGACTGTCATTGCAAAACTAGTCTGCACAGACATGCTGTAGCGTGTAAAGGGACCCTTATACAACCAGACTGTGTAGGGATCACTGTGGTGCAAGAATATTTTTTAACTTAAGCTGTTGGTTACATATATACATGTACTTCATGCTACTCCCGCGCGGCTGCTAAAGTGGTGCAGAGACCATTAGTATTTTTTAAAATTATTCTTGCATGAAACCAGTCCTCTGCTGATCGCTACTGAACTCCCACAACTGTCTTCTAGCATCGGCTAGATGCAGCTTTTGGTTAAATGGTACGTCGCTTCTCGCCGGGCTGCAGTGGTTATGTTGGCACCAATGGTAATGACGGTAACTCAGATCACCAATAAATATTTTGTAACAAATTCAATTAAAACGATTTTTTCTGAACCTACAAGGGTACATACAAGAACCTGTCAACCATAGAGCAGGTACAGAATTTTGCTGAGAGTGAAACAAGCAGCAATAACATTTACTCTGTAGCTCGTGAAAAATATTAACGCAATTCTGCCCTTCGTTGTTCATGTTACCAACAAACACTGAAGCCCGGCGAGAAGCGTCGTAAAACTTTACCCAGGTTTTTGTAATCAGCCTCATAGAACTGCGTAAATTTTATTGCGGCAACACCATACGAATTACGCGGTAATTTTTCAAACAGTACGCCAAAAACTACTATTCTAGCGCATCAAGCGGTCACATTCCTCATTGCATGTAACAAAGACTAACTTTCTTTGATCCATAGACTTTGGTCTATGTTCTGATCATATGTCTGCTTGGATGAAATCTAAGGTGAGGTGCTAGTTTAACTATTTTCAACAGAAGGCAACTGCGACAAAAGTCCCATATTATACTATCCAATTTTCTTTAGGAAAGGAAGTTTTATAGTGTAATCTCGGCTTAAGCAGAAAACCTGCTTTAACAAGGATAAGGTAACGAGCTGAAAAATGCTTTATGGCGTGCAAAAGGACTGAAAAGTGAAGAATCTGTACGTCCTCATAGCCATCTTCCTTGCCAAACAGATGCCAATATTATTAACAGAATAGACCAGTGTTGCCAGATGGCAGAGAGAAAATACCTACAGTCTCATAAAAACTTACCTACGTTTTCCCTACTTTCTCCCTACCACAATGCCCCTGCATCAGGGTCGTAGCCAGGATTTTGGTCTAGGAGGGGCTGAATCCTCGAGTCCAGCCTACAGAGGTTAACTAGTTATTAATGTGACATGTTACAATTTTGAAAAACTTTAAATATTTGGCATCATACTTCACTTGCTAGATATGTTTTTTCCATTGACTGAGTTACTGATAGATGGAGTCAAGTGTAGATTATGCCGCGAATTCCAAGTGCTCTGTTAGAAAAGGATTACTGATTTGCCGATCGGACAAGGGTACATCAAGAACCGTTCAACCATGGAGAGGAACAGCATTAATTAGTTTCCCCAAATATGCCGCTAATTCCCAGTGCACTGTTACACGAGGATAACTCATTTATTGACCTCACAAGGATACATCGAGACACTATCAACCATAGAGTAAGAACAGCAGAAATTAGTTCAGTCAGCAGAAAAAAGGAAGTCTGTCACTCTGCATGATTCGATTTTCAAAGAGTAGTGCTATGTTGACAACGAATATCTAGCGCTTTGTTCATTTATGACGTTGGCTGTCGCAAATGTTTTAGCGTTTTCTTGTCAGCAGCTTATCATTTACAAGTACTAACTAGTATATCGTCCTGACGTAAATAAGTAGTCTTGTCAAGTCTTGTGAGGAAGGCTTAATGACAGGCAGCGTTATGGTGTGGGAGAGAACTTTTAGGTTGTGTGTGTGTAGCCATGCCGCCTCATCGTGTAAAGCAAGTTAATTTTTTAAACAATACATCTTCCGCCTTATGCTGACCAACTAGGATAATTTTTCACACCAGTCGCGTTACGTTTTTTATTTATGAAGATTTTCTGTGGTTCTGTAGATAGTTTAGGAACAAAAAGCTAAACGCTACTAAAATGTCGCTGTTGCAGTCAGCGTAAGACGGGAAACCTAGTTTCAGTTCCACAGCTGCTAAGGAAGTTGGCCACATAAACACGTGTACGTTCTTACTATGCTAAAGACGTAATGTGGACAATTTTCGCAGACTGAGCTATCACCACAGTCTTTTGGACGCTTTGCTAGACGCGCCTCCTTGTCGGCCTTCGCGCGCGCGTACTCTCATTCGGTTTCTTGACCAGCGCTTTACCCAAAGACCAGCGGGCCCGACAGTGTAAATGTGTCTTCAACGAATATGGTTTCCTACTGCTCCATTACAAATTCCTGAAGAGGCAGTAAATTATAAATATTCAGAATTGTGAGGTCCTTTTCTGAGGAATATAAGCGGAAATGCGTTATCACAATTTCCTCAGATTGAGTATAGTTGCGGAAAGCTTACAAAGTAATAGGTAGCAAGATTGTATCCCCGTCTTTCACTTCGTTACAGTCATTTCCTCGCATTAATTTCGCGAGTAGTCATTTTTCAGCTATGTATTAACATGAAACTATCTGCCCTTCCATACATTGTTTTCTCATTTTCCCTCATCTAGATTAAGACTTAATTATTATCTCCAATATACCTGAAACTAGATTTTCAACTTCTCCAATAACTAGGATACCGAGTCGCAATGACTTTTTTTGTCAGTTAACACGCCGTTCCCCTGCAAAGGGCAGCTTTCAACAAGGGGATACTGTACACTAGTGCCCGAGACAGGTCTAGTTACTTTGGTCGCAAGAAGTTGGGCCCACTTTTTTGTGGTTTTAGGGCGCACAACTACGGTAATTAGCGCCCAGACAAGAACAGATTCGCTAGATCTCAAAAAAATGATAACTGCCAGTTAGAACATCAAGAAGAGGCTAAAAACGAAAGATAAAAGACAATTAAAAGGGTTAAATATCCTATGATAAGTTGGCCAAGTTGATAAAACGCAAAACTCGAGCAGCTGCTCGTGTGTCATCAGCTAAAATTTCCTCCAGAGTAGACGGAAAGTGAAGGGCTACACGGAGAAGATTAAAATTAACACAAGACAGTAAAACATGTCGCACTGTCAGCAGTTCACCGCAGGCGCAGGGTCGGCGGATAGCAAGTGACGGTGGCTGAAACGGCAGTGACCGATCCGCAACCGGGCCAGGATGACCTCCTCCCGCCGAGAGGGGCGTGAGGAAGTCCTCCAAGCGGTCGGGATCGGTTTTACTGTTCTCAATTTATTGTTGTACAGTGAAAACCACGCATTGTGCTATGACGACGAGATACTCCGGCGAAGAGCCCGTTGAACATCGTCCGATGGGACGCAAAAGGTAGCCATGCGAGGCAAAAGAGCTGCGGCCTTGGCTGCTATGTCGGCGGTCTCATTCCCGGGCACACCCACGTGGCCAGGGACCCACAGGAAAGAAACGTGACAGCTGTCATCTGCTAGCAACTGGAGGGAGCGTTGGATCCGATACACGAGAGGGTGGTTCGAGAAAGGGTCCTTAAGACTCTGCAGGGCACTAAGGGAGTCCGAACAGATGGCATAGAAAGGTTGGCGGTGGCGGCCCCACCTGGTCCTCAGCATTAAACTGACTGGCGAGAAAGTTGGTACACATGGGATCAAACGCATACTCTACGAGTTAACACATTCTCGATACTCGAAAATAACGGCAAGCTCCGATTTCCATATTTGAAGAGAGCTACCGTGGATAAAAACGTCTAATACGGGTTCTAATACGCATACCTTCAATATTATCACAACAGCGGAGACTAACACGTCGTCATAGCTCTAAGGTATCTACAACCTTAAAGCTAGGTGAATACACTTATGACTAACTTAGATTAACTATGAACTACGGTTGAATTACTGTACTTCGACATGGTCTACTGCCATTGAGGTCTTCCACTGAGCTCTGCCACATGGTCTGAAAACTGCACCAAGTCGTCTTTGGCCTCGTCACCTTTTGTTGGATTTGTCAGGAATATAGTCTATAATTTCTTTCCTTTTAAGGCGAGTGAGTCGAGGGAATAGGACGAAATCTGGAGGACTGAAATGCGGCGGATATGGTAGATGTTCAAATTCCATTTTTTCCCTCCATGAACTGACGATATTTGCTATTTGTCCATATTCGCCGGACTTCAATCCACATTTCTTCTTATTCCCTCGACTCAAATTCGCTTTGGAAGGAAAAATTTGACATTCTTGACATCCAATGAAACTTGACGAGGCTTTTGAACTCCATGCCAAAGGAAGACTTCGTACAAAGTTTCCAGGACATGGAGGTTGTACACTGCAAGGAACATGTACCCTAAATGCTTTTGTTATGGTCTTCGGTCCGGAGACTGGTTTGATGCAGCTTTCCACCCTACTCTATCCTGAGCAAGCCTCTATCTCATAAGAACGGCAACCTACATCCATTTGAATCTGTTTACTATATGCGTCTCTTGGTCTCGCTCTGCGATTTTTACCCCACACACTTCCCTCCAATGCTAAATTTACGATTCCTCGATGTCTAAGAATGTGTCCAACCAATCTATCCCTTCTTTTAGTCAAGGTATGCCAAAAATTGACTTTTCTCACCAATTCTGTTCAGTACCTCTTCATTAGTTATGCGATCTACCCACCTAATATTCAGCATTCTTCTGTAGCACCACATTTCAAAAGCCTCTATTCTCTTCCTATCCGCTCTGTTTATCGTCCATGTTACACTCCCGTACAAGGCAACACTACACAAATGCCTTCAGGAAAGACTTCCTTACACTTAATATTCGATGGTAGCAAATTTCTCTTTTTCAAAAATGTTTTTCTTCCCATTGCCATTCTGCATTTTATATCCTCTGTACTGCGACCATCGCATGTTATCTTACTACCCAAGTAACAAAACTCAACTACCACCTTCATTGTTTCATTACCTAATCTAATTCCTTCAGCATCGCCTGATTTTCTAAGAAAGCATTCAATTATCTTTGTTTTGCTCTCGTTAATGTTCATTTTATACGCTCTCTTCAACAGACTGCCCATTCCATTCGACTGCTCTTCCAGGTCCTTTGCTGTGTCTGACAGAATTACAATGTCATCAGCAAAACGCGATGTTTTTATTTCTTCCCCCTGAACTTTAATCCCTATTCCAAATTTTTCCTTGCTTTCCTTCACCGCCTGCTCGATGTACAAATTAAATAACATCGGAGAAAGGCTACAACCCTTGTCACTCGCCAACTAATGCTTCTCTTTCATGCCGTTCGAGTCTAATAACTGCGGTCTGGCTTTTGTACAAGTTGTAAATAATTCTTTCCCTGTATTTTACACCTGCTAACTTCAGAATTTGAAAGTGTATTCCAGTCAACATTGTCAAAAGCTTTCTCTAAATCTACGAAAGCTAAAAATGTAGGTTTGCATTTCCTTTATCTTCTAAGGTAAGACAAAGTGTGTATTGGCTCCTGGGTTCCTATGTTCCTCCTGAATCCAAACTGATCTTCCCCGAGCTCAGCTTCTACCAGCTTTTCCATTCTCCTGTAGATAATTCGTGTTAAAATTTTGCAACCATGACGTATCAAACTGATGGTTCTGAAATTCTCACACCTGTCTGCGCCTGCTTTCTTTGGAATGGCGATTATTATATTTTTCTTAAAGTCTAAGGGTTTTTCGCCGGTTTCATACATCTTACACACCAGGTGAAAGTTTTGTCATGGCTCTCCCATAGACTTTAGTAGCTCTGGGGGAATGTCATTACTCCCGGGGCCTTGTTCCGACCTAGGTCTTTCAGGGCTCTGTCAAATTTATCTCTCAATATATATGCTTTTATTATCCTGTAAATTTATCTTTATTCAACTTTATCTTTAAAGTAGCCTAGATACCAGCTGATGGGTATAACTAGATGCCATGTAGTGAGTCATGTTCCCGTTACTTATTTCACACTTTTCAATGGAAAAAACATAGATCAAAAGGAACTGCAAAATTTAGATGTCTGGTGTAAAAAATGGTAATTAACCCTCAATCAACAGTAAAAGAAACCCACTAAACATTTACACCATAAATCGGTCCAATCTTAAATTCAAATATCTAGGAGTGACAATTACGAACTTAAATTGGTATGAACGGACAGAAAATATTGTAGGTAAGACGAACCAAAGGCTACGTTTCATTGGCAGAACAATTAGAAGATGCAACATTTCTACTAATGAAACTGTCTACACAAGACTTCTGCGTCCGATTTTGGAGTATTGATGCGCATTGTGGGATCACACCAAGTGGGACTGACGCGCGATTTAGATTAATTTCAGAGAAGGGCAGAGGCGTTATTCGCTGCAGCGAGATTTGAGAAATCCAACCTATTAACCAGTAGTCAACACGGATTCAGGAAGTGTCGCTCTTTCGAAACACAGCTTACCCTTTTTTCACATGAAGTGTTAAGTACCATCGGCAAGGAATCTCAAATCGATTCCATATTTCTGGATTTCAGGAAGGCTTTTGACACTGTACCCCACAAGCGGCTTCTTATGAAATTGCGTGCTTATGGAATATCTCCCCAATTGTGCGGCTGGATTCACGATTTCCTATCAGAAAGAACACTGTTGTAATTGACGGTAAGTCATCGAGTGAAACAGAAGTGATATCTGGCGTTCCACAGGGAAGCGTTATAGGTCCCCTACTCTTCCTCGTGTTCATAAACGATTTAGGAGACAATTTGAATAGCTCCCTTAGACTGTTCGCGGACGATGCTGTCGTTTATCGGTTAGTGAAGCCAGAGGATCAAAAGCAACTGCAACGCGATTTAGACAAAATTTCTGCATGGTCGATAATTGGCAATTGACACTAAATAAAGAAGTGTCAAGTAATACACACGACCACTAAAAGAAATCCGCTGAACTTCAATTACGCGATAAATCAGTCAAACCTTAAGGTCGTAGATTCTACCAAAATACATAGGAGTTACAATTACGAACAACTTAGACTGCAGAGAACACATGGGAAATATTGTGGGGAAGGCGAACCAAAGGTTACGTTTCATCGGCAGAACGCTTCGAAGATGCACCAGCTCCACCAAAGAGACTGCCTACATCACACTTGTGCGTCCTCTCTTGGAGTACTGTTGCCCCTTGTAGGACCCTCACCAGGTGGGACTGACGGAAGACATTGAGAACGTTTTATCACGTTACGGGGGGGGGGAGAGTTACGGAAATTTTGCATGAATTGGGGTGGAAATCATTAAAAGACGGACGTTATTCGTTGCGACCTGATCTGTTTGCGAAGTTTCAATCACCGACTTTTAGTTCTGAATGTGAAAATATTTTGCTAGCACCCACCTACATAGGGAGACATGACCATCCCAATAAAATAAGAGAAATCAGATGGAAAACGGAACGATTTAGGTGTTCTTTCTTCCCGCGCGCTATTAGAGACGAACGGTAGAGAAAAGTTATGAAAGTGGTTAATGAACCCTCTCCCAGGCACATAAATGTGATTTGCAGAGTATCTATGTAGATGTCTCAAACTTCCGAATACGGCGTTATTTTGTCAGCACCCAACTACAAAGGGACAATCCGCAATAAAGTAAGAGCAAGCAGGAAAGATTTAAGTGTACCTTTTTCCCACGAGCTATAATAGAATAGAACATATAAAAGCGGCTCGTTGAAACCTCTGCCATGCACCTCAATGTGACTTGCCGAGTATTTATGGAGATTTAGGACGACCCTATTAGGGCAACCGTCCTAGGCTGTAGCTTGCAAAGAGCGCATCCATCGACTGAAGGCACGCACCTGAGCCGACCGCTTGTAAACAGCCCCATTTAACACCGAGACGACGGGGCGTTGGAACGTGCGTTACATATTCACGAGCCACCGTGTTAAGTAAGAGTAGTCAGCCAGCCGGCTGTGTCGAAAGCGGAGGTTGCAATAACCGGTGGGTCACTTGCTATAAACTACACTTCAGGTGGCTTTTCAGCTAGTTTGCTTAGTTCGCATTGAGAAATTCTGGATTAGATGCCAGTGGCGTAGTCTGAAACAGGAAGGCCTTGAGATCAGTGGCGGTTGGTGATGTGCTAATGTGCAGCGGCACACTAAATATATTACTAAAATTATGCCATTCTCTTCGAAAGGAAGCGAGAAATCGCTGTAAAATTACATCCTTTCTCTTGGATACGAGCCCGATATCAAAATTATGCCAATTCCCTTCTAATGCTAGTAATAAGGATGGAAACGCATTTTGGAGCGCTCTCGCCGCGATAGCTGGAAACCAGCTCCGTGTGCTGAAGTGGGATTCAGCCGCGCTGGTACGTGCGCAGAGAGGCGGCACAGTCGTCTGTTCGCTAGTGCGCATGCGCAGACGTGACGTCAGGCCTGGCGGCTCGTGTGCTGAGACCGACTGCAGCACCAGATCAATATTTCTCTTCGCGCTGCTTGTGACGGCTGCGGAAGAATATATGACGAATACTGCGGCATACAGAGTCAAATAACGCGCTTACTCGGGCGTCTTGCGCGTTGTCAAAATTCCTGTGTGAGGCTCGTATTCAAATACCTTTGAGTCTAATTTTTTTATTTCTGTAAATAAAATTCATATTTTTAAACGTTATATTTACTACCTGCAGCGCTGTTATAGATTCCCCCTGAAGGTATTACTATCAATACAGTATTAATTGATATTTAATTAAAGGCAATCAAAGGTTGACTTTTTATTTTAGTATATTTTGTTTCCTGTTTATTTTTGTAATATCGTAGCACATAGGTCAAATTCTGTACGAGCCGCCACTGCTTGAGATCGAATCGCGTCCCGTCCCAGAATACTGGAAGTTCTGAAGGCACCAAGTCAAAATTTAAAAAAGGAGTTACTCCCGTGTGAATAGTTAATGCCATTTTCGTGTTAAAATCGATATGCCATCTTCCAGGTGCAAGTGAATGAAACGGCTTTATATGTTCTTGCTGTTTGGAAGTTTTATACTGACTTAGCAAATATAAAACAGTGCGGCACAGATGGCGTAGGTGTGGATGTGCACAAGAGACATAAGGAGGCCTTCCGATCTCAAATTCAATTTGGGATGGGACTTGGCAGGATAGAGGTATACCTCAAGAGTGTCCACTCAACCAGAAAATGTCAATGAAAATGGCTTTGACGTTTTAGACGCAGTACATACAAGTGTCAGTGAAGGTCGTGCTTTCAATAGCTCAAGTTGCGGCAGGTTTTCCAATCGTGTGGCAGATCCAGGTTCGAACTTACCTTCTAGAAACTTATTAGTTCCAAGCTGGCCGTCTGCATGTCTATTATACGTACAATAGTCCAACAGCTTTCCATTCCTCGATTTACAACTAACAATATTTCCACAGCTTCAAATATCGCCTCATTTTGTAATAAATTTGTAAATTATGTACATCGATTGTAAAATGCATTTGGAATTAGACTTTAAAAAGACAATCTTGCAATTAAAATTGTGATGAGCTACAACCGCCATTTCATCAAGTTCTTAATTGTGGGAAATGATCAATTCTATTTACAAATTATTTTTTAAAAACGAAAGTAATGTTTCCCAGGAAGTAGGATCAAATCCTGTTCATATCAGGAAGCTTCTGCCTAAGCTATTTCGCCATTCTGCTGCACAGAAGGCAATGACTGATAACGAGTTGCGTTTAAACTTTTAAAGGCTTTTTATCGGCATTTTTTTGACTAGTGCCATTTAAAACGAGTGGACACCCTGAACATCTAACACGCGCAGTCATCCCAAACGATTTCCGAGACAAGGTTGTGAAAGTCGTGTAGCATGCCATGTCGTTGGACGATTCCCCTACAACGGAATATGGTGGTTGCCACCCGACGGAAGTGAATATTTTGGCAACGTCACAGAAATTTAGCACATTAAACCGCGTCCGGGGTTCGTCGTGAGGTTGAATGAGGGGGACAACTGGCCGTCTAGACACCCTCAATGACGGCGAGCGGCGTCATTCTGACGGATCGTCAATTACTGAACGAAAGCAGTGCACCAAGTCACGCGTCAATTCAATATACGACCTGTCACCCCAGATCACGTGATTTGGGGTGTCACAGTTGACAAGCCGTAGGAACGTCGGTTGCATGGGGTAGAAGTGGCACTAGATTTAGCCTTTGTAAACTTAAAATTTCTGACTTTCACTTTTCCGAAGCACTCAGTACTGCCATCTAAGGCAGACCGTGCCAGAACAACCTTTCAGTTTTATAGGCAGCAATTGATATTCTTCCAAAATGAAAAATGGATTTCTCAGGAAAATTTTTGCTAATTTAATTGAGGAATTTCACGTGTATTTTTCGGAAATAATTGATGAAACCGACACAGGAATGCTAGCACGCGGACACTCCGCGCCTGACTATTTCGCTTCTTCAGTCTACCTCCAATTGTTCAAAAATGTTCAAATGTTTGTAGAGCTTATGGGACCGAGGTCATCGGTCCCTAACCTTACAAACTACCTATTAACTAGCTATTACTAAGGACTGCACAAATACCCATCCCCGAGAGGGGATTCGAACCCCAGACCGTGACTGGCGCGCCGCAGTCCCCTCGGCCACCGCGGCCGGCCTCCAATTGCCAGTAATTCATAAGAGGGGAAGGTAGAAATAGCAGCTGATGTTTGTGTTTGTGATAAGGGGGACCAAACTGGTAAGGTCATCGGTCCCCCTGTGGAAAGGGGGATGTTGAGCTTAAGGGACTTAACTGCGGGGTCGTCAGTCCCTAAACTTACAAAATACTTATGAACCACCTAAAACTAAAGACAAACATCCATGCCCGAGGGGGATTCGAACCTCCGATGGGGAACGACATCGCGCATAGCCCATCCCTGCCCGAGGGGGATTCGAACCTCCGAAGGGAAACGGCATACAGCCTCAATGCGCTAGGCCACTCCGCCGTGGCGGTGAAGGTGAGTTAGGATAGGAAAGGAGGGGAAGGGAAGTGCAGTCCAGGGAGCAAAGAAGGAACAAAGACTGCATTAGCTCAGGGCCCCGCGCTCGTCACGCACGTACTTACCAAAGAACCGTGTGCTCCCTGTGGGGAGCTGAAGGAAATCTTTAATTTATAATGTATTGTTGACGGAAAGCTAAGACAGTCCGCAGTTCATGTAACGGAGGGTTAATCTGCTGAGTAGGTTACGGTAACCTCGCACTGCTACAGGTTTAACATTTGTTCTGTCTAAAGACTTACTCAGTGGCGTTCGTTCATGAAGTGCTGCTCGAGAGAAGTCTGAACGGCCTCTACCTTCATATTGTTCGATTTTGAAAGGAACTAAACTACAACGGCCATCAGTCTCATTTTTTCATTTATAGATTTTAATGTGATCACTAAGACTATAAAATATGGAACTAAATTCCCGATAATTACTCTGCAAATTACATTTAAGTGCATAGCAGAGGGTTCATTGAACCATTGTCACGATGTTTCTACTGTTCCATTCTCTATAATGCGCGGGAAAAACACCTACATTCTTTAGTTTTCGATATGATCTGTTTTATTATAATGCAGCTGGGATCTTATCTAATGTAAAAGTTTTATAGAAGTACCCAAAAGTTGTCATCCACATATTTTCAGTCATGACTTAATTGTTGATGTCAATACAGTACAACATTCCCGCCTGCTCGCAAATTTAGTGTTACTACTATGACCGGTCATTCTGGCATTCGTCACGAAGTATTCCAATTGATTCTGACATTCCAAGCGTCTAAGGGTGGGAACATTAGCTACTTAAAATAGAGGTCACGGGTGGGTCTCGATAATTTTGATCAATCTCTGAAATTTTAATTTTAATCACGAGGGAAATGGACTGAGCCTTTCCTCAGTATTGTTGACCCTTTAAAAAGATCATAAAGTAAATCACGGCCATTTGACTGAATTGTTTAATTCCACAACCTGGTTTCGGCCTTAGGCCAATATCAAATGATAAAACTCTTCAGACAGGTTTAGATTAAATTGTACGACGCTTCTCGCCCGGCTTGGTGGTTATGTTGGCACCAATTGTTAATGGCGACAACTCATATGACAAATGTTTTGTCTGGACAATTTCAGTTAAAAATTTGTTCTGAACGGAGAAGGCTGCATACAAGAACCTGCAGCCGTAGAGCAGGTACACTTAATTTTGCTGCAAGTGATACGAGTAGCAACAACAGTGTAGATATTAACGCAATTTTATGTTGCCAACATAAGCACTGGAGCCCGGCGATAAGCGTCGTTACGTTTTACTCAGTTATTTTCTGAGTCATTGTCATGGCAATAAAATCGTTAAAACAAGTTAAGTCCATGTCATTAACCCGCGACGAGTCGCACTTTAGCATTTTGTTCACTGTAATTTTAAAACAATCAGCATTTTACCATTAAATAGTGAAATATTTGTTATAAAATATAAACGCAACTAGAAATACTTCGACATTAAGTACATTACAAACTTTTTTGAGAGAAAACTGCAATACAAGCGACCTATCGCTAACTTTTAAAGGCTCGAGATCTTGCGGGTTAACAAAATAGGTACATTTTTACTCGCTTGTTTAAAATAATTACACAGATGTATATTCTTTATAAGATTACAAAAGCAACTGATCTGATGGGACTTCAAGGACCCACTTCATAAAAATGAGTAAAACATTCCTGGTCATTTGAATTGCCGCGGAAATGTAGCGCGCCACTTATTCTCGCTTTGGTACATTGTTAATGCATCGCAGTTCTTTCATTGATGTGATATCTTCGATGCCAAAGCAATTTGAAATTCAGCATTCAGATTTCAGACCTTGGGGTATTTAGTTGTGCATTTCCTGTGGGAGAGGAATCTTAATTTTTTCCTGTTACTCGGTAAGTCAATTTATGATAATTGGTTAGTAAATCCTCAGAATGAATCTGTACATATAATTTGGTACTTTTAAATCTCTTCGGCGTATATAATGGTTTTTCTCTATACTAAACATTTCCCAACTACTAAAATAACAAAAATTTAGAAATATCTAAGAGAAAAGCTAAATATTCAGGGCCATAAAGGGTTAAAGTAGTATCAATAGAATTTTTTTCCACATTTCTGTGTGGCACAGGTAGCTAGAGTAACGATACGTTTGTAACGAGTACTGTTAATCCAACCATGTTAGCGAAGGTTCTGCCGAATTTCGCCTCGCTGAAGAGAAACATCACCATACAACCCGGTTATTTCCCTCATTGTTATGATTTGAAAGCACAAAACTAACTTCGGCACACTATTAGATTTTGAAATAGTGAATTTCGAAATGTTCCATGCATCTTGCTCCAACCACCATGCCGCGCTTGACGTCGTTAGATACCGTCGTGCAACCATAATCAATGCTAGGAACCTTTCCACTTTTATCACTGGAATACAAATGACAGCTGTAACAATGCATCGCCATTTTTACAGTTTCTGCATCAAAACTATACGCACGAGAGAGAGAGAGAGAAAGGGGGGAGGTGGGGGTGGCGTGGAGTTACGTAAACCGAATAAGATCCGATAATGTTTAAGTAGGTCCGAGCTCAATGCTGAGAGGGTACTTGCAGGCAATTTGGCTTCTACTGTAATTCAAACAGGAAATTTTACTTCAAATTTTTGAATATGATTTTTAATATATTCTGGTTTAATTTTTTACTTCTAAATTTCGTTTTGAAGTTTCGTATCAATAGCGACAAATTCACAATAGACAAATTAATTTATGCCCAGTACATTACTCATGAGCAATGGAAACAAATGTCGCTAAAAATTACGGAAAATTCTGTTTTTAAAAATCTTTTTGATCGCAAGGAGCTCTCCATCTTAAGATGTATCAAGTGTGTTGGTGAGATTTCCCGATTCTAGACCACTATATGGATCAATATACATTTTTAAAAAGCGTGTTACGACAAATCAATTTGCTAATTTTTAGCGTGGACACGAACCTTCATACCACAAACTAATCATTATCAATTCGTTAAGGAAACTTTAAACAAGAATTGATCCGCGCAACGTCTATTGTAATTTAGAAGCAGTTTTTTTTATTCCCGCAATAACTTAGGTTAGAACAAACTTTAAACATGGCCTACAGTCTAGACATTGTTAGAACGAAATCTCTACTGTTCGCATTACACCCACAGCAGACAGTCTGCTATAAACGCTATCGAAGCTTCGATTGAGAAAATGGTCCGAGACGAAACTGTTTCGACTGATTTCGGTTATGCATTAACCAAAATTTGCTCATACTGAATGAGTGGGTAATAAAGGTTCTAGGTAAACCCAAGACTATTACATAATAGTATTCCTACTCAGTTGGTACACATTTAAATGTGGCTCTTTGGTGTCCAAAACCCACAATTTTACGTCAGTTTACTATCCGACCTACTTTGACACCTCCCCCCCCCCTCTCATAGTTGCCACAGGTCGGGGGTGGGTGGCATGCTAGCGGTGAGCTGGTTACCCCGCACTTGGTGGGATCAATACGAGGGATTCCGCTGTTTCTCTTCGTGCTGTATCAATTCCGCCTGAAAGATGCAAAAGGGGTTGCTTCCACTGCACTCCGGAACGGAATGAACTAAAATTAGGCACTGTGGTCCCTGTCGCAAGTACCATTTTCATATTTAGAACAAGGCAGAGCTAGATTCCATGTCTAAGAATAGGAAGATCCGAGTGGTGACAACCTGTTTCGTTCATATCTATGAAAAGCTAAATTAGTACCGCGGATCTATATCCGCACATTTATATTTTAAAGGAAAAATATGGTTTTCTTACATGAACACGCCGAAAACCGGCATGCCGGTTACTTCTCTATATCACTTTTTGGAAATCTATAGCAAAGCAGCTATAGGCTGCAACATTAAGAATGCAATATCCGAACTCTCCGACACAGGAGAAAGAAGCGTGGAAGTATAACATTATTAACCGTCTCCCTTACCTGATGTGCTTCGCATAATCTCGATGCGGATATGCGGAACAGTGCCATCGTGTCTGCAGTTCGCTTCCTCTTCTGTTCAGATTTCGCTACTGACCGTTCGTCCAAGCCGGCTTGCCTACCTACACAAGCGCTGCAGACAGCCGGATCCGGGAGATATCAATGTAGGCCAAACCGTACACCTAACCTGCTTCGAGTAATACTGTTGGGTCACGCCAAGTTTTCTGCCACGGCGCGCCAGACCATACCTCCCGGCTGTGACGTCAAACCAAGATGGTTGCCACTAGTACAGCTGGTTCCCGCAACGCGGCTCTGTGTCTATTCAGCATTCAGGCATCCAAGTTCAGCAGAACGCCGCTCCGCGGCAGCAGCTTCCAAGTTCCAGTCGCCGCACACTTCTGATCAATACGGCGTCATGAAAGTGAGCCGACAGTAGAATTTGACAAAAAACAGGCGACGACAGGAGTTTTACGCTTCACAGCACTGGGTCAGATCTACAGATACGTGATCGCGGAAGCGTGGTGTGCTGTAAGAAAAAAGTTGGAGATAGACTCTGTAGTCCACTTTTTGGCTCTAGTTTTCCCCTTAGACACAAGTTAACGAATGTCACTTCAGACTAGTCATTGGTGTGGTGGTTAGGCACCTAGGGGGTATCTGTTTAGTTGCAAAAAGGAATATTGTTTGCTAGAAAATCAATTCGTCTGGAAAAAAACAAAGACGCAAGCAAGAAGTGGCGAGATTTCTTACTACGTTATCTACGAGGGCCAGAAGTGAAAGCTTCACTGGTTCGCCACAAGCAGCAGTAGAACAATAGGATTGAAGTATGACCGGTGAGTGTAAAGCACCAGAGTTTTATCCCGTAATGGATGATAAAATTGTGTTGGAAGTTATGCTTAGACATCATTCAATATATTTAGTTTTGTTGTGCCGTTAAAACTTCGAATATGTTTCTAAAACCGTAGTACTGAATTAGTGTAGTCGTGTCAGAACGGTATGTCATCGACGTGAAATGAAAAACCTGCTCCACATCATGAACGATGTAACTAAATGGGCGATAGGTTCATATACAAATAAGACAGACTAGTTAAAAGTACGAGGGTCAGATTCGCAACATCGACGTACCTAAAAGTTGTCATTGACATCTCTGATAATTTAGTTTCCTTCAAGCCATTTGTTTAATAAAATTATCTTGCGCTTTACAAACGACGAAAGAAGGTAGGGGTTTGATATATTTAATTTTTCTATGCTGCCCTCAACTAGTTTTCTGTACAATGGTTCTTGTCATGTCGGAAACAAAACAAAATGTTAGCATATGGCAACAACGACGTTAAGAAAACCTTGGGCAACAGAGTAGGAAACCTATCTCAGTATGAGGTTACAGGTAGTTATTCCATACTACAATACTGCTTCACTGCCCTCTTCATATAGCCTCACTCTCTCAACAAGAAATTACTATGCAATTTATGCGAATCACATGAACCGGCAAGTCATTTGTAATACTATCCTCATGTAAAAAGTGTACTCTTGCTACTGTACACAAATATTTATTAGCTAAATAAATTATGGACCCATCCAGTTTAACAATTATAAATGTAATACACAGTAGGCTCTATGAAATTGTATAGGTAAATGTTAATACATACCGGGGCTCACCTGTAGACGGGGATACCGCCCGTCAGCTTTGGACCGTGACTTCATCGCAGCACGGTAGTTTTGAGGTGCGTGCGTGTTTGTAGAAGGCGTGAGTGATTGTGTGGTGGTTGAGTTAAAGACTGTAGTTTGTTTACAAACAAAACATTACTATTTTGTGTTTAAAAAGTGGTCTTTAGCTTCTCTCTGATGGTCAGGCGTAGGTTAACAGATTTTTTTTTTTTTTCCGTATGTGAGCGCCGAAGGTGCGAATTTTTGGGCTGAGGCCTCTGATCGGTGGTACATTCTGTTATCTATAATAACTACAGATTATTTGTATCTACAAAACAGAAGTATTAAGATATCCCGTATACTGGTTTTCCAACATGTTAATGACGTACCGCAATGGATCAAAGTAGACGGGTGGTATCCCAGTCTACAGTTATGCCCATACCGGTATTTAGTAGTATAGTAAAAGGGATTTTATGGAACTTCACCAATTTTTCGTTAATTGGTTGTTTAGGCCTATAGTACCAGGGAATTTATTAATTAATAAAACGTTTGTCTAACATGAAGTGGTTGCTGAAGTATGGTAATTGGATAAGTTTCCAAGCAGAAAAACACATTGAACTGGAAAATGACTCGTTATTAAAGTTTGTGTACCGGTAGTTCTTTCTCTCTTGACATCTAAACAATATTGTTAAGTTTAATAGAAGTGTTTAGTACCACTTTCCCAAAACAAATGGGACCTTTCAACCTAATGTAGAGCTCATGATACACGACATATCAATATCAACACAACCATTATTTCAAAAATTGATAGGCCTAGATGAAAACAAAATATTGTAAGGTCTATTTTATCATTTTGTTAGTGTAAAAGCTGGTATTGCATGTCATTACAATATGGTTATTAACTGATTTGCCCTAAATGTTGTAGGGTGGGGCCTACTTGTCAACAGTAAAATTATACTTATGGCAGCGGCAACATAGTGGTCTGATGTTGATGACCATTGAATGCTCCAGCAAAACGCAGTGCTCTGTTTGACTGGTGCTGTTGTGGTCAATAAATCACTCGTCTCGTAAAACGAACATTTCATTGACATCTCGTGGATTCGGGTGTACTGCCAGTGATCCACGTCTTCCAAACACGATATTTCAGTAGCATAGTAAGCTACCACTGCCACACGTAAAACTTAACCCCTGTCAAACATTTGCCATATGGTTAAATAGTGCAGCCTTAGGCCTGGGGTAGGTTGAAAGAAAATTTTTTGTACCACACTGTATTCATCTTTTTTTCCAAATATTGATGCTAGTATAGGTGGGTTTCAGAGATAATGGGAAGTCTAACTTAAAACATCAACTCAGGCTAAAGAGGCTGCATACAGTGGCCATGTGTGCCCGACTTTCACCTGTAGCCTATGCTTATTTTCTGGGTATTACTGAAGGTCCCAATACCACCTGTCTGCTTTGACTCACATCATTGGTGAGCATATATTAAATTGGGGGGGGGGGAGGGATGAAAAACCTTGCTGGCCGCGGTGTGACCGAGGGGACTGAGGCGCTCTAGTCACGGTCTGCACGGCCACTACGGTCGGGGGTTCGAATCCCCCCTCGGGCATGGATATTTGTGACGTCCTTAGTTGTAGCTAGTTCATAAGTAGTTTGTAAGTTTAGGGACTGATGACCCCGTAGTTAAGTCCCATAAGCTTTACAAACATTGGAACATTGAAAAACCTCACATAGAAGACATAATTTCCCATTACACACACACAAACTTTTCCTTAGCCACAATGCTCTGCCAAGCAGTTACTGTTAAGAATGATCAATGTTGCAAGTGATTAGTGTGTTTTACTTAAATTATGATGCTTGCTAGGTGGTTGGGTAAATTGATTAGTTTGTATTGCAAAAAGTAATGGCACATTTGTAGCAAAAGATAAATGAGAAATGTTTGAAGTCATACAACACACTGACGTTTGATGTCAAAACAGATCGGTGGTATTCCGTGCTTCAGTTAATCCCTTCTCTAGGAAGCTTTGGGCATAAGCTAATTGTGAGTTTTTCATTGTACCTACTTTTGGCTGACAAGGAGACTACACGGGTAATGCATTTTAGAATTTCTTAAATATTTATGGTATGTTAAGTTCGGATCTTTAACAATCAGCCAAAGCTATTCGGCGCAACTCGTAAGGAATTCTCGAGAAAATTGACAAAGTTTTGCAAGTAAATGTAAGTACCAATAATTGAGTTGCGGTGTCTGTCAGTGAAGCTCAGAGGTCATTCCATATCAAATAAAAACTTGGATAAAACTTAAAAAATAAAATAACAATAAGTGTAAATAAAAAATCCTTAAAATTTTATGTATTGAAAACATTTACTAAACTGACACATTCCACATCATTATGAAATGACATATATATGATCTATGGAACAAGTATTATTCTGATCTAATCACAGCTGCCAACCTGACCCTCTGCGATTTTCATAAAATTTGTTGTTTTCATTGCACTCGACAAGAGAATGAAAAATATCAAATTATAAAATTTTAACACAAGTAAGATAAAAGAAATGGCCACTCAAAATTCTGAAAATGTCAAAAATTTGACAAATGATGCTGACACACAGGCTGTAACTTGTGTTCTAAGATAGAAAGAACAATGAGCCGGGTAATTTTGGAAAGGTCTTGAAACGAGCTTTTCAATGATATGTAGTTTAGTCATAATTGAAGAATGCACAAATGAACGTCAGTGACCTTGATGTTTGGCCTATAATATCTCGTAACATGTCATCTTAAAAATTTATGAAAAAATTTCCTTCTTTGTATGGCACTGTAAAATGTAGGGAAAAATCAAGATTGGGTGACAATGGTATTAGGATATATAAATTAATATGTACTAGGAGATATAAATTAATATGTACAGCAATGTGTTGCATTAATGCAAAATAAATTGTATTCAGACTTTTTCAATATGACACAAAGCACAGATAGACATACTTATTATTGAGAAGGTGGTGTTATAACACAGCAGAGTAAATTAGTACAGTCAACACATGGTGAACAGGTTGAAGCAACATATAACACTGTTAGTGCATCTTTTGGTGAAACGAAATATGTTTGCCCTTTTGCTGTTCTCACATAAACCTTTGTAAGAATGTCCTCCTTGTCCATGGTTAAGATGTCAGGTTTCTCAGGATACATGTATGAAGGTGAAGTCCCATGACGACGTAGGAAGCTAATTGAAACCTCACTTTCAAAACACATCCAAGCCACCAGTGACCTTCGTACAAACATGAAACAAACCCTGTGACATCACCAACGTATGAGTCTCGTTTGGTTCTAGTTAGAGATTCATTTCTGATGACTGGCGAATTAGAGAAAATTTTCACTTGGATATTGTAATGGCCAGTAGGAATAACACAATGTAACTTGTGGGTATTTATTTATTTATTTACCCTTCTTGCGGACCAGCTGCCTTTGGGTATATAGCTGGTCGTGATTACAAAATCTGTGATACATTTATGCGACTATGATACATTATTTTCCTTATACATTTACAGTAATTAGATAAATACAAAGAAAAGCATAAAAACTTATCATAAGGAAAATGGAAAGGCAACTTAAAAACATCAACTATTTTAAGAAGGGAATAATAGAAGATAGGAAAGATTGGTTTGAGTGACAGTCTGAAGAATAAGAGAGGAAAGTCCAGGGTGGGAGGCCTCGGAATTTACTTCGAGCCCTGCCATCCTGGAGTTTTCTCATTTTGAGACTCTTATGATTGGCTATATCTGTAGGTTATATTTCGCATGTGTTTATATCGTCCTCTGTGTCGGGGCTGTCATCTGTGGTGTAATTTGTACTGTTTGTGCTTTCAGTGTCAGATTCAGCATAAGTGTTTTGTCTTCTGTTGTGGGCGTTTCGTGTTGCATTACGTCTTACGTTCTGTGTGTACTCGTGTTTTTTTCGTAGTGAGACTTCGTCCATCAGCCTGTTCATTATGTCCCATCCATACCGTAACTTGTGGGTATCGGCAATTGTGTGAACATATGCAAACCACTCCTGAAGGAGAGATTCTTCTTCTTCATAATCACTATTAGTTGTTTAATGGCCGGCCGAGGGGACTGTGGCGCATCAGTCACGGTCTGCACGGCCACTACGGTTGGGGGTTCGAATCCCCCCTCGGTCATGGATATTTGTGCTGTCCTTAGTGTAAGCTAGTTCATAAGTAGTTTGTAAGTTTAGGGACTGATGACCCCCTTAGTTAAGTCCCATAAGCTATACAAACATTTGAACATTTGTAGTTGTTTAATGAAAGCAACACATTGCAATGTTCATGGTGCACCATTCAAACAACTGTCTGGGTGTCATTATGATAACTGTAGTTGCACTTCAGACTAGCATGGGTAGCAAGTCTCTTGATGGTACCAGCTATGGTCCTTTGCCTTGTGATGTGGTAAAGAAATGCCACATCGCAGAGACATTGAAATCAGTCTGATGAAAAGTTACATTAGCAAAATTATTGTAATTATTATACTGTGCTGGAGCACCATCTGAGTAGTAGTACATGTACTTTGGTGTTCTACGGAAAGGGGTTCTCGTGAAGGTAACAAAGTGATGCTGAAAAAAGATCACTCATTGAATCGTGTTTAAGGCAGTCTGATATTATAATAAAGGAAATGTGATCAACTGCACAGTTTTCTGGATTTCTATAATAAACAACAAATGGGTGGATGGTGGCCTGAGTGTTGTTCCAATGAAACCCCTGCACCCATCCTGTAGTACAAATGCATAATTTTCTGCAAAATCACATACTTTTACAATGTATTCAATGTCCCAAATTCTCTTTCAGTTGTTGTAGAAATTCTGACTGTTGGGTGGCTATGAAGAAATGCAACACAATTTGTCTTAAAGGTTTTCCAGGAAGTCTTCCACAGATGACACACACGTCTGTGTAGTTGTTCTATCTGTAGATGTCCATATTGTATATGTTATTTCATCAAACAACTTTTGCATTTGTCATGAAGGAATGTGTACCTGGGCAGTTTTCACATGTGGATATAGCATATCGGCTGTGTAGGATTACAAATGATCTGAGCAAGACAGTGTGTGGTGAATTTGATGGTCTGCATGATGTGTCAACTCTTTTAATCTGGAAGATTTTAACATAAGCGTCTCATTTTGATGAATACTGCAAACACACAAACTGTGGGTACTGGCTGCACCAGCCAAGACACAGTTCTTAGATCACAACTGGCAGAATTTTGAAAATCCTATCTTTAGTCCTGGATGTTAATCTTTGAATACCTGGTACAGGTCATGCAGGTTTCCCAACACAAGTTGTTTTTGTTTATGAATCCTGGAACAATTTTCCTTGACAGAAACAAAATCCTCCATCCCAGGCAAGCAATGGCTTATATTGTCTCTGTTGTAGAATTCTGACACTGTTCACAATTTGTTCACTTAAGACACGTTTAGGTCTTGGATTGGGAGATGCTAAGATAGCATATTCTTTGACTAATTGTTTTGCTTTTCTAACTAAATAGTTTGAGGCTCCAAATTCATTTTCAGTCCTTTGAATGCTCAAAGATTTTGGCAGAAGTGTTAGAATTTGGATCTTCTCACTGCTTGTGCTGCTGGTACTGAATTTTTTTCAGCTGCATTATTATTCCAGATTCTACGTTTGTTTCATACTCTGCAGCCGCAGTGGAGTAGCCGAACGGTCTAAAGCGCCTCGCTGCGGAGCGCGCGGTTGCTCACCGTGGAGGTTAGTCCTCCCTGGGGCATGGGTGTGTGTGTTTGTCCTTAGGTTAGTTTACCTAGGTTTAAGTAGTTCGTAAGCTACGGACTGATGACCACGCAGTTTGGTCAGATAGATTTTCAAACATTTGACATACTCTGCATTTTCTACCTCACTAGGTATGTATTTACTTCAGAACACCTCAGACATTTGCGTGAAGTTTTTCTGCGGATATGTTCTCTCTGTCCGTTTTATTTCACTGGGTACTCAGAAAGATAACAAACTATCACTTAATGCCTCTAAAGCAATTTCTTGGGCTACAGATGTGTCATCTCCTCTGAATGGCTATGCAGGTTTGTAGTTTCCACTTGTTTCAATACAGTTCGGTCATCCACAGGTCCCTGTCACCGAGTTAATTTTTTTTCTATATTTATCACATATTTTGTAGTCTTTCGTTATGCCACCAATTGTATCAACCCTCCACATTTGCACTTTACGTAGATTTTTCTTGTATCTGTTTGGAACCAATGAATATACTGTGACTCCCAACTATCAGTTTAGAAAACCTGGTAGTGGTGGAGGGTTCAGGTAGTCAGAGTTGTTGAGCCTCAGCCATTTAAATTGAGCTTATACTCAGCTGTGTTCAGTGCCACAGGGTGGTATACCTTGTTTCTTTACCATAGTTTGGCTGTAGCCATTCATTCTGTTGGCCAGCTGGTTGGTAGTAATACCAGTTACCAGCTGCAAAGATGTGCAGTGATTGCCACAGCATATCTGGGTTGCCTTTCTGTTCCCTTCCCTTCCTTTCATCCTCACTCTTTCCCCTCCCCACTGGGAGACTGATGCCCTTAGCAGTATCGTCCCCCTTCCCCCAAACAACCAACCGACCCACTCCCCTCCCACTATAAGTTGTTAGTGTGAGTGATTGTCATTTTTCTTTACGTGCCTGTCTGTGGCTCAACTGTAGCATTTGTAGTGACAGCAAGCTACCATCATATTTTGAGTTCAAGCCTACACATCCCATTATTACAATGTACAAGGTGCATCTGAAAAGTTTAGTAAATGGTATCAGGAAATATAGGAAACGAGTAATAAACAAAATGCCTTTACTGGCCTTCATAGTAATCACCATTGATTACAATACACTTCTGATACCGGTTCTACAGCTGTTGAACACCGTCAGCAAACCCTTTTTGTGGAATTGTGCGAAGTACTGAGGTCACTCGTTGTCTGATCTCTATAACTGTTGCGATGAGTAAGCCTTTTGGGGTAGAAAAGGTTGGGAAACAGAAATTTGCTGGTGCCACATAAGGAAGGTGTGAAAGCACAGTGACCTTGTGTCCAGTGAGAAAGTTAGCATGTGGATCGCAGTGTGTCGTCCGTGAGGCAATAGTGTGTTCTCGCACTGACCCTGCAGTGCTTTGCACAATAGGGGACACTTGTTGACATATTCCTGAACGTGTAAGTGCGGGAATCTGTCTTCACAATCTTAGTTTGTAAAATACGGGACCATTCACTGAACTTTTCAGACACACCTTTTAATATCTGCTTATTCCTGTTCCATTCACATATTACAGTCCATATGGAATGCTGTAAAAATTAATGCTTGTAGGCTGTAACAGTATAATTCTATCATTAAGATTGGTAAGCAGTAATGTTTTTATAGTGTTCTCAATAGCAATTTTTCAACCTTTTTAAGTACATCTTGAAACAGTTTGCTGTGTATCATTTGAAACTTCTGATACCACTTCATAAACTTCAAAACAACTCCTTCAACCTAACCTAGATCTTAGCCTGCACTCGGATTCCTTATGTCACCACAACCGGTGACAGCTGGTGCTTAATGTTAATGCAGGTCAAAAAGTCATAGGATTTACCTTAGCAGATACTTCAACTTTATAAATACTTCTAAATATTTCATATGCGTGAGGTTACTTTAAAATTAGCATACTGTTAAAGTTGTATTATCCCACAGGTGCGTAGAATATACAAATTAACATAGCTAAACTTTAATTGTTGGCTTTGCCACGGGGTGGTCCATTTTGCTTTTTGCCACAGTTTGGTGGTGGCTGTTTATTCTGATGGACAACTGGTTTGTTTTCATGACAATGTAAAAGTGTGCAATGATTGCAGCAGAGTTGGAAAATCACGGGGCTGGAGTAAGAAGTGCGGGTTGAGTGGATTGGGCAGGTCTTGCATCAGGATCTTCTATGGGAATATGACCTTCGTAGCACGCTCTAGGGTTGAGTGCCCTAGGGATGGACTAGAAGGTGATGTGGAGGGTGCATTGGCACCAGAACGTCACTTTAGGCGGCTGGCAGGATATCTTATCATTTCTAGGCATGAGGACAGGTGATCAAAGCACTGACATTCAGTTGTTAGAATGTACGGAAGTGCGGCAGTCGGAGGTGATGGTTGTATGACTGTGTTGTGTGCCTGTGTGATTGCGTGAGTGCTCTATTTTCTGAAGGCCATGGCCGATAGCTGAATGTGCTGTATGTGTGTGTCTTTTGTATGTGCCTGTCGCAGCTCGTCGCCACGTCTTTGCGGTGAGTTGTAAACTGTCCTCACTATATTATTTATTCCAACCTGGACTTTCCATTATTATATAATGTATGGAAGTAGGTAGACAGGAACCTGTTATGAAGTTAACTACATTAAACCTTCCTGATACCAGTATTTGGCTCCATTTGCCTTGTGGAACTTGAAAACTTTTAGGTCATATATTGTCGCGTTGCAATGGAAGCAGGCTTGACTTTGAAGGCAACTAAACACAGCACTTATACTGAAAGCACGTTTATTACGAACTCAACATACACGCAGCACTGACTGCCTCTCAGGCAGAGTGCTCTGCTATTTATACACAGACAGAATTTACCAGAAATTAGAAGAACAGTTAACATAAGAAACAAGTAGAATTTACAAGTGAACATAAGAAAGATGTAGAACCTTCTGGAATTGTCAATTACAAAGAAATAAAACTTTGCCGGTGGGCGGGATTGAACCGGCGACCTTCTGCTCCGCAGTCCGTGACGCTATCTACATCTACATACATACTCCGCAATTCACCGTAAGGTGCGTGGCGGAGGGTACACTGTACCACTACTAGGCATTTCCTTTCCTATTCCACTCCCAAATTGAACGAGGAAAAAAAGAATGCCTATATGCCTCCGTACGAGCCCTAATTTCTCTTATCTTGTCTTTGTGATGCCCTGCGCCACACCGGCAGTTGGTGTTTGGGGTCTCTCGCGGCAATATAAATGACAAATATTACCTTACATTGATCATTGTTTTGTGACTTGAAATGGTATACTTTCGTAGTGTGACGAGACATACGGTAGAAAGCGTGGAACATAAGGGGGAACAGAAATATTATTCCGTTCTAAAAATTAAGAGAGAAATTATTTATTCTTTAGAAAATGATATATGGGTCATTCCATGACAATTCAACCCACCTCTCAACCTGACACACTCGAATTTCCTTAATGACACAGAGAAGAGATAAAAAATACCAATTTGCAGGGCTGTATTAAAACTGCAAAGAAAGTTACAAGTCTGGAAAGTTTGGAATTTGTGCTAAATGTGCATGCACCTGTCTCAACATAAGACTGTAATTCTGGTTCTAATTAAGCTATTGCAATAAAAATGGTACAATTGGATAGCTAATGAATACACTTTTACATGGATATGCCATATTGGAGGTTTCTGAATATTTTTATACTAAAGGTAACTGACCTTGACTTTTGACCTTGAATGTCTCAAAATACCCCATCTTCAAATCTTCTGGAAAAAATATATTTTATTGTTCTATTATGTTACTACAAATAGGGTAAATATCAAGATAGCACACCAAAGGCATCATTCACAAAAATTTTGTCAACTTAAGTACACCATCAACATACAGTAAGCAGCTATTAGCCTAGATCTATTTTTTTTCTAGTAGACCATGTAACTATGAGGAGGTGCTTAACCGAATTGGGGAGAAAAGCAGTTTCTTGCATATCCTGACTAAGAGAAGGGATAGATTGGTTGGACACATTATGAGACGTCAAGGAATTGTCAACTTAGCATCGTAGAGGGAGACCCAGGGACGAATATAGTAAGCAGATTCAAAAGGATGTAGGTTGCTGAACGTATTCTCAGATGAAGAGACTTGCAGAGGACAGGGTAGCGTGGAGAGCTGCATCAAATCAGTCTGCGGACTGAAGACCACAACAAACCAGCCAATAGCAGTTACTTCTATTCTGACCAATTCTGTAATATTTCTAGCTGTGAACAGCTAATCAGAGACACTTATTTCAAACAATCAACAATAGCCTGTCTTAGTGAACAGACAATGAGACTTATTTAATCATTAGACTGTTTTATGGATGTGGGTTGTTTAATCAAAGTGCCATCATACAAGCAATGTGTAGCATTTGTTGCATGCAATCCTGCACTACCGACATGTTTCTTAGGTTCATGTTGCTATTGTTCAAGTGTGACAAGACTGATTATCTGTATGCTCTGTTCAGTAAGAACTGCATTGTCGAAATTACATATAAGTGTTGGTTAACTACGGGCAGGGTAATTCTACCCTGCATGATTTCATCAGGGTGTTTACATCGAGGTTACAACAGCTCCTGGCACACTCATTTATTTCCCAGAGGCAGTCAAATTTCAGTAAAAATCACTAAAGAACGTCTCAAAGTAAATGAGTATCTTGTTCTTTGTGACTTTGCAGAAAATTATTCCTTCACCGTTCAGGATGAGGTACAGGGAGTCCACTGGAATAATTCACAGGCTACAATTCACCCATTTGTAGTTTACTATAGAGATTAAAGCACCAATGACATACGACATGTATCGTATGTGTAAATATCTGCCTGCCTTCAGCATGATACAGTGTGTGTTTCTTCTTTCCAGAAAAATTTCATCAATTTCTTGAAATGTCAGTTTTCAAATCAAAAGCACATTTATTACTTTTCAGGTGGATGTGCTGCCCAATACAAAACAGAAAGAACTTTATGAATCTGTCCTACCATCAGGAAGATTTTAATGTTATCGTACAGCAGAATGGCATTTTTTTGCTACAGCACATGGTAAAGGACCTTGTGATGGACTAGCAGGGAGTATAGAGAGTTTGGCTAGACTTGCCAGCCTCAAGCGACCTAATGAAAATCATATTCTGACATTATGACAGTTGAGTGGTGCTAGGAAAACATTCCTTCATGTATTTCCCATTATACATCAGATTCCCATCTTATGAAGATTCGGCCAAGCTGAAACGATGTTTCAAAAATACAAGGACAATTCCAGGTACCCATCAGCGTCATTGTGTAATTTGTTAACAAACGTTTAGTAAGGACAAAGACATATTCTGCTTCTTCACTGAGTAGAGAAGTCAGAGATTACTATGACGAATGAAATGGATTTGTTGTCTGAATGTATGACAATCACTGGTGTGTTGCATATGCCTTACAAACTTGTGAAAAACAGTCAACTTCTTGCATCCACATGGACTGTCTCCATCATTTGTGTATCCTCCCAAACCAGACATTTGTCATCAGAAAATGTGACATTTTTGAGAAACTGGAAAGTGACATTAATATTTTTTTGTCATTTTCTTAGAAACTTTATTGCTTAAATAATTGCATTACTGTTAATTATATGCGTCTTTAAACTTATGAAAAATTGAAATAAAAAGCTTCCTAAAGACCTGAACTATGAGTATTTCTGTAGTATGGTACCACTTCACGAGGACATTCTTGCAGACCCAGATTATTGGAACATCACTACATTGAAAATTACATGTAAAAAAAAAAAAAAAAAAAAAAAAAAAAAAAAAAAAAAAAGTTCTAGTCTGAGACCAAAAACATTCTGGATATGTTGTAAGTATAAGCAAATATACAAAGTATCATGAAAATCTGAGACAGTAGGTGACATGACCTGGATGATTTGACATGAAAAGTTACCTATAAGTGTTTCACATTACCCTCTTAATATGATCTGTTTGTGACAGTTCTGTGTATACATGCATCACCTTTACAATCAGTAGTAATATACATACTATTTAACAAGTATAGAGCCTATTTACATAATGCAATTTAACACATCATAATTTGTGTACTAATGAGGGGTCTGAAGATGATATTGCAATATAGAAAATGGTCAGATTAAACTTTCAGTAATGTTTATAGCTGAAGGTGTTTACAGAGATGCCAGTCAGGGCAGAAGCTCTATCCAGAGATCAGAGGCAAAGATGATGTTGAATGGTGAGCGGGAATGTGAAATTAAGAGGTTGAGACCAGGTGGGCAATGGGAAGAGAGGTGTGGAAGATTCTGGGTTTGGGGGATGAAGAAGTGGTTCCATGGCAATTTGCTTCTGTACCAGATCATGAGGGGGTATATACCAAATGATCCGTGCTTTTACTCAAGATATGCCACACTTTTCTGCCAAATTCTATTCAATACCTATATATATATAGGCAAAGATGATGAGGGTTTTAAGGAAGGGGGTAAGGAGTCATTCCAATCCCGGGAGAGGGAGAGGAAAGACTTACCTTGGGGAAGAAAAACAAATATACCCACGCTTTTACACAGACACAAACACACCTAGGCAGACATTCTGTAGAAAGCAAAGACTCCTTATCCCCCTCCCTCAAAACCTTCATCATTTCCTTTCCCTCTCCTTCCCTTCTGCCTGAAGAAGCAACTGGGTTGCGAAAGCTTGCGTTTGTTTGTTTGTGTTTGTTTGTTTGTGTGTGTGTGTGTGTGTGTGTGTGTGTGTGTGTGTGTGTGTGTGTGTGTGTGTTTATTTGTGCTACTATCACCACCTGTGCTCCTCTGCCTGGTGAGTAATCATGTATTTTATATCCACACACACACACACACACACACACACACACACACACACACACACACACACACACACACACTCTCTCTCTCTCTCTCTTTCTCTCTCTCTCTGAAGACTGGATGGGTAGATCATGTTACCAATGGGGAGGTACTGAATAGAATTTGGCAGAAAAGTGTGGCATATCTTGAGTAAAAGCAGGGATCATTCATTCATTCAAATTCTTGCATCATTCATTCGATCCCTGTGAAACCCTACATTTCAGCAGGATAATGCATGACCGCATGTTGCACATCCTGTACGGATATTTCTGGATATGGAAAATGTTAAACTGCTGCCCTGGCCAGCACATTCTCCAGATCTCTCACCAATTGAAAATGTCTGGTCAATGGTGGCCGAGCAACTGGCTCGTCACAATATGCCAGTCACTACTCTTGATGAATTGTGGTATCGTGTTGAAGCTGCATGGGCATCTGTACCTGTACACGCCATCTGAGGTCTCTTTGACTGAATGTCCAGGCGTATCAAGGCTGTTATTATGGCCAGAGGGGGTTGTTCTGGGTACTGATTTCTCAGGATCTATGCACCCAAATTGCGTGAAAATGTAATCACATGTCAGTTCTATTATAATATATTTGTCCAATGAATACCCACATATCTGCATTTCTTCTTGGTGTAGCAATTTTAATGTCCAGTAGTGTATATATAGGATTGTGATAGGGCATGTGTAGGGTGAATTGGACGGGTTCTGCCCCTGCATCCTCCACAGGGGTGTGAAGTGTGGGGAGACATCAGGAGTGGGAGTGGCACACTGGTGGACCGAGATATGTAGGATTTCTGTATGCTGGGATGTTTTTGAGAGGAGTCATAAGATATGGGGCACAGTTTTTGACACAAGTGATGGAACCAGTGATGGATGAAATGGTTCTGTTTGATCCAGTTTGGAATGTTGGGTGATGAGGCTACTTTCTAAAAAGTACTTGGTAGCAGTCAGAGGATTGCTGTTGTGTGTGGGTGTGACACACGTTTTGCTACATCAGAGATCAGAAACAGTACAAATAAGAGTCAAGTGGTGTCATATACATTTGAAGTTGAGATGCTGCTATGTCGGTCCTAAACTGACTTGTTTCACTTCCTAGTAGTCACACGTTCCCTCTTCCTAAAGTGTGCAGGAGTGTAGAGCTGTGACAAATTGTGCATGTTGAGCCCACAGTCTTGCTGCTGTAGTTTGCCAAGAACAGGGCAATAATGGCCAATTCTCAGGGTCAGACGGCCTCTAACAAAGCTGTCTTTTGTGGCACTGATGAGTGGGTAAGCTGCAAATTGATTGATTAAAATAGCAGTTTTTGTTTACAAGAGGAAGAGCTATAATGGGACAAAGTTCAATGCTACATTCCACACTTCAGACAGAAAACAAACTAGGTTTATTCTGGTGCAAGCAAAATAGCTGTATTGCTTTTTAAATAAATTTACAGACACACATTCCTGTTATGCATTTGTTAAGTGGTTTGAAAGAGGAGGCCTGGGACAGCAATATTTGGTAGTAAACCCATGTATGGAAATAAATCTGTAAGTGTGACTTTGAAAGAATGTCTGCTTCACAAGATTCTCCTCGTCTTGTTATAGCCACTGTGGCACCTTTGAACAGGACCTTCGATAATGCTAGTACAACCCCCTAGTGTTTGAAGTAAACTGCAGACTAAAATTGCTTCCGTTGCGCAGACTTGGGCTTCATTATCCACAACAGATAAGATACACATTTGTATGTGTGGTAGAGGTCTGCGCCTCGCTTGGTTGCTCGCTCGAATTGCGAGATACATGTCGTTCTCTGACAGTCCGAGAGGTGTCGGTACTGCAGCTTGCGGCAAAGCATGTGGCTACGCTCGACTTCCTCCTCGCTCGTTCGAGCGGCGCATGCTCGACTGGCCCGACCGTCCACACTGCCCGCTCGTCACTCGGTCGCCCACCGCAGCGCCACTCGAATCCAAGGCGAGTGTCGGGAGCAAACTAGATGCTTGAGAATACATCCTAACCTCGAAATTTAGAATTGTTTCCTTTACCGGGTGCTTCGAAAGCTTTTCTCTCAATCCAGTTGAACTACCCATTCAGTTTCGCATTTTATACTTTACCATACAGGTTATTATACGTGATTAACATAAAGTTTCTGTGCTAAGATAATTTACTAAATGAGTTTTCCAGGATCTTTCTTTCTTGTTCCTATTTTGTGGACTGTTAGTGCCTGTTTAGTGGTAGGTGTTACTTGCCGTCTTAACGAGGACGTGATTGTATTTTATATCCATTCCTCTTATCACTCTCAAGTCCTGGAATACTTTGTCCGTTTTTTATATTGATACTAAATACACTATATTGATGTGCACCCGTTAGGTTAGTTTTGTGCATCTCTCTCTCTCTCTCTCTCTCTCTCTCTCTCTCTCTCTCTCTCTCTCTCTCACCCCGTTAATATATATTCCCGTAGCATTTTGGCACTGTGCATGGTTGCTGCGCCTCTACCTTTTCCGAGTAAGTCCTTAAAGGGAATTTTTCCAATTGCAACATTCATATATCCCCCACTGCCACTGTCGTCTTTCTTATCTACATAATAAAGAACGAATGCAAGCTTTTGTGCAATATATAGGATCCTCGCTTTCTTCCGTGTCTTGATGAGAGATTGGCCTAAGTACATTGCAGGGGGAGTGACAATTAGGGGGATAGCTCAAAAAATTATTTTGATTTTATCGAAGTTGAATCTATGGAATTTCTTTCATCAAAAGATATTTTCATACCAAACATCATTAAAATCGCTTCTCTAGTCCCTACGTTATCGCCATGTGTCTATTTAAGCGACAATATTGGAGGGACTGTTTCACCCCTTAAATATGTTTCTCCGCCGCTAAAAAAATAATAAGTGTCCCATTGTTTTTCATGTATTACAACATATGCAAATTTAATAAAAATCGGAGAGCGGTAGGTTTCCTTGTGAGCACAGCGGCAGCAAGTACACTGTGCGGCCTCTGCACAACCTGCCCCACGTAGCCTCGTTAGAGTGTCAACTCGCTCGCTGCGAGCGTAACACACTCGGTGCGCCACCGCCGAGCGTTGCGCACTCGACCGAGTAAGAGCGAGCGAAACCGGCGATTTGCAGACCTCTAATGTGTGGAATATTCTTTAGTGATACAGATTCATGTTTATTGACATTGTTGAGTCACCTCCAGCCATACAATTTCTCTGGAGGAGCATCACGTTGCAGCGTAAGACTTGCAGATCCCGTTGTGGACAGGGAAAGTACTGACACACAAAGTACACGGAACGGAGAACCTGCGCCACTTTGACACCCCAGGTGTACATAAAATGTGAGATCACCCACTGAACCATCATCTTGAACTTACCCAAGAAATGATACATTTACTTTAATGAACCCATATTAACTGACCCATGCTTGCCCAATTATGAAGCCATGTTGAGGAAAAAAGCTGATCTTGTAACTTTTCCGTAAGTACCTTGATACCCTCACAACATACATTCCCCTAACTTACCTGTGTAAACTACTACATATGCTTGAACTGGTAACCATGAGTCTCATTGCACAAAGTGAACCTGTGGAAAGTGCCTACATAGCCACAGTCCGAAAGTCCTGTAGTGTCCTGAATGTAGGGATGAGCTATGAGCGCGTTCGAGAAATGCGAAACTCTGCAGCAAGTTCCTGAGAAATTCTCGAGTACTCTTGAGAATTTATCGACAGTGCTGCACTCTGTATGCTGAGTGAATCTACTCTACAAGGAAGAATTGAGACAGAGCTGCAGTTGTCTTTCATATGTGCCAGGAAGAAACTGAATTATTATTATTATTATTATTATTATTATTATTATTATTATTATTATTATTAGTAGTAGTAGTAGTAGTAGTAGTAGTAATTAGTAGTAGTAGTGTTTCGCAGAAGACAAAAACATTATTACACATGACAGTAGTTGGAGATAGTTTCTCAGACCTACAGGAGGGGGAAATGAAATCAACAACAAAGAAAAAAAGCCACGTTTTCTTGTTCTATGTACATGGCTATAAATAAGTGTTGAACCCTTGGCTGAAGAGCAACTTGTGCTCTGCAGCCAGCCCCCTCCCCCCCCCTCCCCGCCCCCAAATTAGTTAAATTAAAAACAGAAATGGTAAGACTGTTATTAAAAAGCACATATCTCAAACAACACGAACTTAATTCTTATATAAAAAAAGTAGTATGAGAATGAAGAATACAAAAATAATAGATCTATTATTAAAACATTGTCACACAAAACTTAATTGTTACCAAAAACAAATATGCATTCCACATGTTTTATGCTTATATGAGAGAAAAATGCTACATGTTACACCCAAATACTCATTACATACATTTACTGCTTGTAGGAAAAATTCAGCAGTTTACATTATTAGCCAGCTTACATACTTACACTTCCGTTCTTATTGCAGCTTAAACCTCTCGTACTTTCTCAACTATTTTTACAATTAAAATACTGTCTGTTACTTATGTCCTCATTCTTTTTACAAGTTTGGGTAGTGTTAATTTTCGTGCAAGTTGCATATTATTGGAGTCAAATTAAAAATTACAATTTTCTGATATTTGCGGACGTTTCAGGCACTATTCAACCTTTTCACCGAATTTCCTTTTAATGTAATTTGAATGCATAACATCTGTTTATTTTGTCTGATTTGTATTAAGAATGCACTTCTGTATTTGTGGACATATCTGTTGGATTGCAACATACATTTTGTATTTTTAAATGACTTATAATGCCTGTTGTATCTTTTTGCTACACTACAGAGCTGTGCAATAGATGTCTCCATCCTCCGTAAAGTACTGCCAGCTCTGTGACTTTGGTTTTTTGTGTTTCCAGTGCTCACATTTAAATAATAATCAGAGCGAACTGCAAGTGTTGCAAATAGCCGCTGCGCGTAGTGCGACGTGCTGCACCAGTCGATCGGCGAGCAGCAGTACGGGCCTCAGTGCCGCTTCTCGAGAACTGCTCGAGCACCGGCAGCTTGAAAAATTCTCGGTGCGCACGAGTTGCTGCGCCTCACAATCCCATCCCTACTTGAATGTCCTTCACAGCATGGCTGGAGAGGTAATCCTGCATGTTCACAAGGGTCTGGCAACCAGTACTCTCCGTGTAGCCCCACACAGTAAAGTACACTGTTTTGATCTTGGTGGCCATAGAATTGCTCCTCTGTGATCCACTTGTTCCTGAACGGTGAAGATGCTTGCGGATGTAATACGAAAAATGGGCTGTCGCACCATTGTAACCACAGTGTCTGAAGGCTTTCCTACGGTAGGTACTCGGAATGCTGTACTAGCATATCTTGCGGAAAGGCAAAGTAACTGTGACCCATTAGAAAAGCCAATAGGATAGTGTCCAAACGTACGCTGAAGAACACTAGACCATACATTAACACTGAAACCATATTTCCTCAGTACAAATATGATGGTTCAGCAGATTTGTGTCTGAAATGCACTTAATCTGTGAAAATAATATGCATTAAGTCTGGAGTGTCAACAGTGATGTAGGAACCGTGTGCGGAAAGTCGGCCAGTAACACAGAATAGGCTAGATCAAGTCTCATTCCTCTGGAGGGTGAAGTTGCCATTCATAAACAAACTTGGCTGACACAGCTGTGAGAAACCTCTACAGCTGCTCCGATGTTACTGGTACTTGTCGATAGATTCTAATCGACCGGTTTGAAATGTTCCTCTTATGTGTCTGCTGTGTGGCATCGGAGCGTGCCGACAGCTGACGATGAGCCACACTGTTTTTCCCGAAGATGATGATCCATTCTTGCAAAAACGGCATGTAATGGTTGGGCACGAGCTGGAAATTTTTCGTAATTGAGTCATTGTGTTAGACCACTTCATGGGCTTTCCCTGTGGGTGAATGTCATTGTACTCAGAAAAGCATACTCTGCCATCAACTAATGGACTTCATCACTCATTGACAACTGATGTACTGTGTATGTACTTGGGTTGTTCTCTGAGGGCTCATGACATTACACAACACTTCACCTGACACGAAGCATTGCTGTGTCAGTGTCTCTCTTTCCAGACATGGTATTACTGCCAAATATTGTTGTTTTAAATCCTCTCTACTACACCTATAATTGTGTAATGGGAATTATCAACACTCTATAGGTATATAGATACATACTGACACCGACACATACAAATAAACAGCACAATATTCATTAAAATGGATCAGTTTATTAAGTAGTAATTTCCATGTCCAAGAGTCATGTATGTAGCAGCAGTAACACAAGGAATCCTCAGTTATACTTATTCTGCTATTTGCACTTAAATGGTCCACTCATTTCCTACAATAGTTTGGAGTGATGTGAAGCAGGGCTGGGAAGTAAGAAAGAATTTGAATTTTGTGCCATTTTGTGATACGACATTTATGTTTATCTGTGAATCTTCCCATTAGTGACCTCTTGTGTGTGGTGAGCACTGTTGTCTGATGTTTTTCACCATAGGGCAGATGGCAACAGAGCAACATACCCAGTACTTAAAAGTATTACAAAAACTGTGAAAGTCTCATGGCAACTGTTTCTTGAATTGTGCACGATATTCAGCAGTAATGCTGCTACAACTGAATGATCAGTTGACCTATAAATTTGAGGCCAAAGGGTTCTGTTTCAAATGAACAGTTGAAGCCTGCAGATCATAGAGAGACTGATTTGCTCAATGAGTCTTCTCGACAAGTGAAGAATAATAATTTGTCAAAAAGAATAATTTTTTTCAGATGAGGCACACTTTCATGTATTAGGTAGGTCAATAACTAGAGGTGCAGAATTTGGGTGACGAAAATCAGTATGTGGAAGATGACATGCACCCACAATGCATGACTGTGTGGCTGAGTAGTGGGCAGGAGTAGTGATCAACCCAAACTTTTTGAAAATGAAGAGCTGCTGTCACTGAACGGTGACCAGTACCAAAACGTGCTTTCCGATTGTTTTTTCTCCACTTATTGATGGAAAAGATGATTTTTGGTTTCAGCAAGATGGTACCACATCACACATAGAAAGTTGAGAATGTCACCCTGTCTGATATTGGCCCCATTGATGCGCTGATAATGTATTTCACAGTTCTGGTGTCATCTGAACATTTAGCAGTCTCGTGTAACTATATACGGTGACTAAAGTGGCTAGACACTACTGAACTTCTGTAGTTGTTGACTGATATTCACCGTGATTACAGTGGCTGATTGCAACTGAGTACTGCTTTACTGAAAAGCCTAGTATTTATTTTCCGTGGCCGCAAATTTCAGTTAACGGCGCAGTCCGCTGTCGACAATGTCTCTGCTCGCCATGGTATTTTTGGTAAAGTATCACCTGCAATTGCTAGTGTCACAGAGTTTGTTGTGTCAGCAGATTAGTGGGAAGATGTTACTTTTACTTTTAGGGATCAGGTAAAGGAATATTGATCGCAAGTATGCCACTGCTTCTCAATGATTGTGGGTTATTTTTCTTGGAGAGGTATTGTAGGCAAACGACTCGACAGGCATTTACTGTAGGGATTTTGAACAATGTACTATTTTATTTAACTAACTTTGTGATTTTTTTGCTTGAGATTCTGACGTGTGCAGTTAGTCATAAAATACTTTAAACATCCGTTGAGTTTATTTCGTATTAAATGTAGTACCCATTGTCATTATTTTGGATGGGTTTTAATAGTGAAATTAATGCAGATATAAATTGAGATTAAAAGTGAAATTAGTTGAAGTATTTCAAGGGTCAGCCACACACATCCTTCTATATTCAAATTCGTATTACACCCATTTTGCGTCCCATCCTATAATGCCCCCCCTTTCTCCCCTAACCAATTTACGATCTCCCACCTTTCAACCTCCTCACTACACTTCTTTGCTCCCACCTTAAGAGTGTACTTCAGATTTTCTTCACATTTCAATTTTTCATCACACACAGGCCACGAGTGCAGTACGGCGGCGACCGCAGGCGGCAGCCGCGAGAGGGTTCGGCAGCCGGTGTCGTGCGACACGTTCGTCGTGCTGCCGCCTCTGACGGAGCACGGGGGCGTCATCTTCGGCAAGAACTCGGACCGGCCGCGCGGCGAGGTGCAGGAGCTGGTCTACTTCCCTGCAGCTGACCACCCGGCTGGCTCGAAACTGCAGGTACCGCATCCTTCACTTGTCGAATCAGTTTGTGGGCGAACGGCACAGCTGCACGAGTCCCACCTATATGCTTTCGAGGACACGTCTGGCACCGGTCACATTGTTTCTCTTCTGCTCGTAGGTTCTGGCAACGTGTCAATGTATAGCATGTGCGATTATAGTTTCACCTAGTGATGGTGGAAAATGATGGAAAACCGTTTTTTACGAGCAGCAGAGAAATTTTATAATCTCGATTTTACAAGTGAGGGGGAATACTGTAGAGCAGTGGTTCTGAATCCTTTTCATAGTGGGATCCACAACTTTTTTCTGGAAAAATCTTCACTGCATGGCAATTAATTACGACATAAAAAATATTTGTAATGTAGAACTGAAGTTATATGGAAATGGTTTGCTGAGAAAGACTTTCAAAATTGGTGAAGGCTATATTAATTTTTTTCTCCAATAAAAAATAATTTTATGCAAATTAAGTGGTGAAATCAGTGTGTTTTGTGGTAGTGTTTAGTCTTGGTGTTATTGATACATTCTATATCTGCCATTAAACTTGTCTATTTTAGGCGTAAGTCATTTACCACACAGATTGTTTATTTTACAAAGGGGGAAATCCTACAGAAACAGGGGCTTGTATAACAAAGTAGTTGTGGATTCCATTAATTACTTCAAAGTTGTACTCCCCCTCTCCACTTGATACTAGAAGTTCGTATTAATCCATGCACCAGTAGTGAAATAAGTAGAAAATAGAAATATAGTGTGAAATAAAACAAACTGTCACTATACAAATGGATATACAAACTAAACAAGAAGCAAGTATGGTACAATCTCACAGCCATAGAAAGAGTAAATCAGTGGAAGGTCACTCACATGACACCAGAGAACCAGAGCTGCCATATCGCAATTATGAACAAATGCTATGACCACACTTTTCCGATATTGCCCCGGATATGATATTAGCCACATTGGTGTCTTGCTTGTGGCTGGTTTTGTAAATAGACTTTCATATTTTTTCGGTTGGTAGATATGTAGATATTTCTATGTAAATAAGTAGATATTTTAATATCATTCAGCAACCCACCGGAATGAACACCGTGACCCACTATAGCTGGGACCAGAAATGGCGGTGGTAAAGTTTAGGTTCGGTCTGCACGTGTATGTCACACGCTCTCGAACAACTACTGAGCATTCAGTAGACTTCTCACTGCTGCTGCTGTATGCATTACCAAAATTAAACTTGACTGTAGTGACTTATTCAGTGGATTTTATTCTATTTGTTGCAAGTTCTCATCGCTGATGGTGCTGGCGTGTAACAAAGTCTATCTAAGCGAGCGAGAGCTGTTATTTGTGGGCTATAAGTTTTCTTCAAGTGCAGAGTACTTATGTACGCATACATCAACCGTTCCTTTTTACTGGCAAAGGAGCTGTTGCCTAGACGTGAACGTCCCGTTGTGGTTCGTGGGTCCAGCTGTAGCACCACCATCTAGAGAGAAGGGTGCGGCGGTCTCGTGTGACGTCGGGCAGAGTAGGTTGCGCGCGCATAGCTGACTGGCTCACTGCTTCGGCACAGTGGGCCGTGTCCCAGCGGCTACCCGGACAGCTATGCGCGAGCAACCTACTCTGCCTGCCGTCACACGAGAGCGCCGCACCCTTCTCTCTGGCTGGTGGTGGCTGTAATGGTCAGCTCAGGAACTGCTGCTGTCGAGTAAAATTCACAATACTTTGACAAACATGTTTAACAGATCACAAAAAGGAACATGGCAAGTGAACTTAAAATTTGTTCTACCTATTCTGTTAAGTGCCTACTATGTATGCACATTTTAAATTTCAATATGCCCTGTTCACAGAAGCCCATATGATTAGAGAGTAGCATCTGTGAACTGGCTCTTTCACTACTGCATCTGGTGCAAAGTGTTCACCGACCAGGAATTTCATCGTGTGGCCAGACTGCGTGGTGGGTGCCGAAGAACTTCAGACCCAAATTTGACAGTTTTTTTCAGAACAGTGCCAGCGATACGGGAGCAACCATTGCCGTGCTGAACTTTCACACTGTCAACATTTATGGTGTGGCTTTTGTCACAAAGGGCACGGTGCAGCATAACTGAACTTTTAATGTAGTCTGCCAGAAACAAACAGGGCGTATCCCAGAACGTTGCCGCAGCAACTTTCCTAGCAGACTGTGTCAGTATGAATTTTTTCGTACTGGGAATCACGAAGTTTCCACTCCGTACAGTGGTTTTGTGTGTGTAATGGTGTGCCTACGACTCGTCACCAGTGACAGTTGCTTTAAGAAAGTCGTGCTGTTCTGAAGTGTAGTGCAGCATTTGATCGAAGTGCGTCATCGTTGCTGGCCCTTGTCGACATCTGTCGGGATCTCGGGCACCCGGTGCTAGGGACTGCACAGTTAAGTTGTAGTAGTTCTTTGAAGGAGTTTAAACTTTCCTCTACATCTCAGCTCTGCACATGTCCCACCGAATCACAGCTTCACATTTCACCCCATTGCCGTCTCGAACACCGCGGGCCACTACTTCGCCGAAATTTCCAGCTCCGCAAACTACTGTCCCAATTTCCTGCCTAGAAAATGGGCAGCAGAAGACAGGACGCTCTGTTTCTCCTCTGAAAATTACAACAGCAGTAACAGTAACAACTTGTGTGAGGTCTTGTCTTGTCATAGAGGAATATAAGTTTGTTCAGATTTTTGTGTCCATGAACACACAGGAGTTGTTTCACTGCTCTGACAGCTGTTCACGGCCTGCCAGCACGTGGGAAATCGTACGGATTTGCTCAGCCTCGTGGCGACAATAAAACGTGCTTTGCCCGGTGACCTGCCTCGTGCTTTTGTCCACTGCCACATCACCGTAGACACTCTGCGAGCACCTACGAATAACTGAGATGCCCTGGTTTCCACCAAAAGAAACTCAAATCAGTGCGTGTTGTTTGGAACACACCTACATTACAGATGCTATTTTAATGGCTCCGTGTAGCACTGCCACATATCAGAAGTCAGTGAAACTGTATAAGGTTTCACAAGAAATGCCAGGTTTTTCCAGTCAAAATTGACCGACAAAAAATGTTGTATTACTTATTGAACTCCTTGCACATGCACTCTCTTTCACGGATTACTGTGCAAGTTTCCTGGGTATTTGTAAGTCCATCTCCTCCTTCCTTCCTCTGCCTTTCTCTTCTCCCCCTCCCCCTATCATCTCCCTCCCTACCTTCCATTCACCACCTTTTCCATCCTTCTCCCCCTCATCTCCGTATCACATAAAGCAGGCACGGCCAACATTTCCGCCCGGTGGGCGAGCTCGCATCCTGCGGTTGGAGTATACTGCAGTTCCCCGCCCCGGTCGTGACTGTGTGTCGCTAGTGTCAGCAACGGAGTGAGAGAGATAGCTGCGGAAAGAGTGAGACCGCACGGCACTGCTCTGCGCTGGACTGTCCCGCGGTCAGATCCGACGTGAACCGAGTAACAGTGGCAGCTCAGCTCTGTAAGGTGATCGAAGAACTTTAAAGCAAGACAACCATTTACTGTTTGGGTAACAATTAGTGTTTGTATGGCAGAATTACTACGCAAAGCTTTAGAAAAATCCAAAACACGAATCGAAGAAAAACTTAGTAATTTAGTGACCCAAATGTGATTATGTTAGTATTGTACATACACACTGATCATATATACAGTGCCGGCCGCGGTGGCCGAGGAGACTGAGGCGCTCCAGTCACGGTCTGCACGGCCACTACGGTTGGGGGTTCGAATCCCCCCTCCGGCATGGATATTTGTGCCGTCCTTAGTCTTACTTAGTTTATAAGTAGTTTGTAAGTTTAGTGACTGATGATCCCATAGTTAAGTTCCATAAGCTATACAAACATTTGAACATATGTACAGTATGCTCCTTCTGAAAGACCTGTTACTTAAATGAACTAGTATCATAAATATGCTATTTTAAAAATAACTTTATGTATGGGCTGTAGTCTTTATTACAAATAAGTATTTCTTGTTAAAACAAATAAAATCTAACAAAAATATTGGTTTTAGTTGCATTTTCCCCCAGTTGCTCTGAAAAGATGGTAGCGCACTTCTGTTTCGAGCTGTTTTGATGGGCGCATTACTTCCCCCACAACTGCAATGCCTGCAGCATTTCTGGGAGTGAGATGGCTATATGCCAAACGCTGCAAGAGGGGAAACGAAGGAAGGCAGTTTTTGCAACACAGTGAGGCTACTAAGTGGAGATAGCCATTTTAGCACTAATATATATTTGCTACTTTTTTCATTCACTAAAGCAATAACTTTATTCTTTAACACTTTGGGACCTGAACCATTGCGTGCAGGTATCTACCATAAAGCCCGGCTGATTTTAACATATTTTAAACTACTACAACTCCTGAAAGGTTTCGGTTAGATCAATAAAATTACTTTTATTAAAAAACCTAGACTTTCTTGTTCAAAACCATATATGATACATTTCTCTTTTAATTAATACATACTTTTGACAAGTGTTATAATGATAACATAGTTTTTGAAAAAAGGAAAAATTGGTCAAATATATATTCACTGATTTTTTTCTAGAAGGAATTTTTATTTATTTTATACAGAAATTGTAATTATGATGCATACAGTATGTCTTATCTACAGCAACCTCTTATAACTGTTTTAGGATGCAATTTTGCTCTTTGTGTGGTAAACTTTGAAGCACGGCATTTTGCACAATGCTACTTTAGTCACTACACTGGTAGCTTGTGTCTTTTCGCCACACTTTTCCAGTCAGTTTTTTCCTCTCAGAGAACACACTACACACTGTTTTTGTTTGTTTCTTACCTACTTCTGTCTCCATCTTTTCCAGGAAATGATTTCCAGTTGATGGTCTTGAGAGTCCAGACGGACCAGGTCGGGGTTAAAGATCTTTAATTTGTGCAAGCTCTGCACAGATAACTGTCATGAATTGATGTTGTGAGGTGTTTTCCAGTAACCTTATTGTATAATATGCAGGAATTCACAATCGCCATTAGCATTATGTGGAATGCCAATTTTCTCCACCACTTCACAGTTCGATGTTCAAATGCGCCGTATGACAATCGCTGGTCTGACAAGTCAACACCAAACTTGTTTTTATTGCAGTCCACTACACAGGCTGGCTCTGACTTCTCTCTTCCTCTCTTATCAGTGAAAGTGACCATCTCAGCAGTGTGCCTTGTACTTAACATATGCACATTTTTGTCCTTCCAACACAGTGCTAACATATTTCATTTACGCCTGAAAATAAGTTCACCTCGCTGAAGGTTCAGATCTTTTATAGCGCGAGGCAATCCCTGCCGAGATTTTCTTCTTGTTCCCACAAGAGCAGTTTTTTGCAGCTTCCAGTTCTGAAGCAAGTATTGGACTTGTGTAGAATCTGTCTGTAAACAAAGTGTAGCCCTTTCCTCACAGATTTGCAAGTAATGTCTTTACAAGGGTCACTGTGTCAGACCTTTCACCTGCAAAAACAGAAAAATTCCACATGTATCCTGTGTCAGATTCAGATAACATGTACAGTTTCATACCGTATTTATTTGGTTTTTGTGGCATCTACTGTTTGAAATACACACAACCTCGAAATTTACACACGTCTTCATCTATTGAAATGTTTTGACGTGGTGTATATGCACGCTTCAAATTAGCGCACACGTTATCTAGGAGGGGTCTCACCGTGTGCAGTGGGTCATAGCCAGTTTCTCCTTTCCTCTTAGCTAAGGAATTATCACTAATGTGAAAGTTTCTCAAAATAGAAAGAAACCTGTAACGGCTCAAGATGTTTGGACAAAAATTACACGATACAACAGGGTTCTTGGACCAGTGCTCTCGTATACGTGGCCTCACACTTACACACACATGGACTAAAATTGCCAGAAACTTCCTTATTTCCATAAGTGTAACACCTTTCCACTTTGATAACGAGCAGGTGGGTGAAAGGGAATTCGTGCTTTGTAACTTTGTTATGCATTGTTGAGCATACAGATTAGTTTGTTCCTTTGTGTTTCATCATACCATCTGTCAGGAAATAAAAAAAAATTCTACAAGTGCACTGTTCTGGTGCAAACTGACATAGAATATTCCAGATTGTCCTGAGAACCTGAGAATAAACTGATATCTGGTGCACGGTCAGTAGTCCAACCTTCCTCAGAATCGGTGCGACGCGCAGGTCTCGGTTTCCCCCTCGCCGTCGGTCTTGCTCATTCTTAAGACGCAATATCGGTGAGATTACTTGCTGCTGAAGAGCTTGGACAGCTACTCTCTTCTTCTGAATCTATCAGAAGAGTAGTATTTGCAAATAAAATCATAATTACACACTGAAAGTTTTTCAGTGAAAATCTGATTAAACATTATACATATTTTGTTGCCAGAATTCTTTACCTGAACTACCTGAAACCTCTTCTTGCACATAGTCCACATCATCATCAGAGTCATCAACAGTATCTTCCTCTGACAAGTCAACATCACTTACTTAGAAATAACGATATAACTCGCGAGCAGTTTAATCGTCCGTCAAGCCACGTTTCGCCATGTCGACACAACTGAGACCTCATGGCGAACAATCTTGCCGCTCACAAAACCGGACAAAAACAAGGGAAGTACATCCTTCCCCATCATGCTTGCACCATCTAGTGACCAATACTCAAACTACAGTCCATGCAGCTCCTCCCAGACAAGCGGGAGCCGTAAGAACACACAAAGGAGGGAAGGGGAAGAATGACAACTCGCACCCGTAAAATTACAGGCGCCGGACTTTCGGGCAGGTCGCGCACGCCCGTATTTTTACAGGCGTCAACACCTAAGTGTTAATGAAATACGTGCACTATGCTGTCTTTATGTGATTAGCAGAAATACTTATCTTTTGTGAAAAACAAAACCATTTACATTATGCTGTTTGATGTATTTAGAAACCTTTATTGAATTCCGTAAAGAGAAAGGACAATTTTTGACACCTCAAGCTCAATACAACAGATATTACATAACGTAAATTATATCACTTCTCGCCACTCTGCCCCGTATGCCGCTGCGTGCAGTGCGTGGGGCAGGGGCGTGGCAGAGGCACCTGTGCCTGTGGGTGGAAGCGCGGTTTGTGGCGAGGGTGGTGTTTGGCCGTGCCCGATATAAAGTGTGTTTTTTTTATTCTCATATCAGAAACACCAAGAGTAACATTTTTCAGATCACAAATAGTAATTTCTTCATAGCCTCATAAAATCTTCTTTTGCAGATGAAGAGGGACATAGTGGACACTGGTCTCGAGTTCATACAAAACTGGTAGCACTTTGTTTTTACTGAATTTTTCAGTTGTATGAGCAACTTTTACAATTACTTATTTTTCCCCTATTGAAACTATAATGAACGTGTATGTGTGTAGAGAGAGGGAGGGAGGGGGGTTGTAGCAGAAGTAGTGCAGAATAGTGATGGTGATGTGGTTGTTCCTGCTCCCGCAGTGTACGTACCTGGAGATAGATCAGGTGGAGCACACGCAGGCCGTGGTGCTGAGCAAGCCGGCGTGGATGTGGGGCGCCGAGATGGGCGCGAACGAGGCGGGGGTGGTGGTCGGCAACGAGGCGGTCTACACGCTGGTGGACGACGGCGGCGAGGAGGAGCGCCTGCTCGGCATGGACCTCGTCAGGTGAGGCTGCCGGTCGAGCTCGTTACTCAGCACGGCAGGTGGTATTCTCAGAGAGATGACCCAAAATGTGTAACTTCATGACATAAGTGAAACGGATTTTATTAGAACAAAATTACAATGTATGATATGTTGTCGAAACTGCAACCGACCGTTCATTTACAGAACTTATTTCAGTACCACCTGAAACAAACCTCTAACTCCTGTACATATTGTTATTGTTTACAAAGATTAAATCTATGAAGATGGTATTGAAGGTATTGTGGAGCAGAGACGTTCAATATGAAGTAGTGAAATCTCTACGATCAAAGTTTCAATATTTACTTGTTGGCTGGTCTCTTTGTCTAAAGTTGTAAGATTCTCCGAAGGATCGAGGACCAGAGTATCTCTGAGTATGCACTGGTGGTTTTAACAATAATAGAAAAACACTTTGTAATGAATACTTTTACTATAAACAGTTCACAGATAAAAGTTCGTCGTGTTACTCGCAACACTTCAGTCGACAGGATTGTCTTTCGTGACATACCCTTTAGACATTTCAGACTCAAACAACACATCTTCGTACAACTGATGAAGACTGCGTCCCTCAGAAAAATTCCTTATAAAGAAGTGACAAAATCTATCCTCCATCTTGAACTTTCGTAACTGAATAAGTTTAAACAATATTACTTAATTGACAATACATTTCAATATTGACACATTTAATGACTAGTGGTTTGTCTGATATTAAAAGATATAACTTAACAAATGTATTGATAGTATTACTGGAAAGGGAATTGTTCTATTTATAAATCAGGTTTTGAATTGTGTGGTTGCATCCATGTTTTTATGCATAAATTAAAGTACAGATATTGTTGAAATGAGCCAAGTGCAATTAGATCAATTTGTGACAGTGTTAAGATCGGATTACTTGTGCAAAATGATGTGTACATGTTAGCAACATTTACTTTTATGAAACCATAGAGATCAGCAACATTGTGACATTGCACTTTTGACCAGGTATTTAGATTACTGTGTGTTTTTTTTACTAATAAAACGGTACATAAAGTGTCATTATAATTTAGTACAAATATAATGTCTCATGTTTAAACATCTAAAAGTGTGTGAATCAAAAATAATGTAAGTATATATTCCAAAGAAGTTAGCTGATCATGGTGTCTTTGTGTCCTTCAGTTTATGAAACATTAAGTTAATTTACTTTTAGTATCGATTAGTGAAGACTGTTTAACCCGCGAGAACTTGGACCTTCATAAGTTACGCGATCAATTGTGTGTATAACATTTTTCTGACAGTCAAAGAACAGTTTGTAATGTACTTAATATGTCTAAATAAGTATTTCTAGTTGCGTTCATAAGAAAACACATATTTGACTATTCGAAATTGATAAAACGTGGATTGTTTGAAAATTACTGTGAGCAAAATGCTCATGCATTCTTAAAATTATTGAAACCCACCTCTCCCACTCAATGTTACTTTAGTTAGACCCTCTACTTCTCCTCATTTCTTGATCTTCGCTCTTTGGTTTGTAGCTGTCCATGCATGACACTTACCATGCAGTATCGTTGACTTCAGTACAAAGTCTGTGACCTTCTCTCAGCACACTTCACTCTTACCTCATGGCCTATAGTAAGTTCAAGGGGCATTTGTAGGATTCAGTTCCACCTGTCGGCTTTGACCTCTTGTCGTATTATGTTTTAGGCTTTGTGGTGATGAGCTGTTCGTTTTACAAGGGCAGTTACTTCTACTGATTGGACTAGGGTACATAAAGAACCTGTCAACTGTAGAGCAGGAACAGCATTATTTATTTTCTTCATAGTCTCTACAAAACGGTAACTGAGCCATTCTGTGTTTGGATTTCTAAGAATATTAACATCTTCTGTTAATTCTGTTAAAATTCCCATATAAATACTATGTCATAATATGAAAAAATATTTCTCATTACCAATATAGTGAGCACCTAGCCATCTTGGTACCTTGTCCCAAAACTTCGTGCTGCATACGTCATAAAATCGTGACGCGTGTCAATTTTATTAGGATTATTGATTAGGTCAGTCTGTTGATAAACTTTCATATGAATAGACAGCAGAACAAAATCAAAACAAAGAACTCAATGAACCAGGTGATCAGCAATAATTTCCAATAAGCAATATGCTGTATTATCAAAGAATGCACGGCACATTGTTTTATGTCTGCGTGGAAGTAGTAGTTATCAGTACTTGATACACTTTGTTACTAACATTTTTGAAATGCTGTAGAATGGATTATCGTAGATTTTCGGTTTTCATTGCCCTATCTCGTATCAAACTTCCGATGTTAAATTCAAATTATATGATTATGATTTTGTCAATTATTTCTCGATTTTACGTCAAGGTAAAGAGTTTTGCTTTCTTAGCAAAATTTGTAAAATTTCATAAATATTTCGCAATTTTACGCTTTCTGAAAAACAGGTACCTCTATATGAGTATGAATGCTGAAAGTCACATTGTTGTTCCGGAACAACGTGCTTCTAGAATGATGTTTTGCTGCTTCGTGGAGTGTGTATCAGCTTCAGAGGCATTAACTTCTTCAACTTGTAAGTCGTGTTACGCTGCAGTCTGTATTCGGTCAAGAGTGTCTGTGTGTTCAGTTTGTGTTACTTTATTTCAGCAGCAAATTGCCTTGTCTTTGGTGCTATGGTGAAGATTATGCTAGCAGTATTAATCTGACAGTGATAAAAATCGAGAAAATAACTTCTGAAGTAATAGTATACCCCCATGCAAATGTATGTTGTGCATTAAATACATGACAAGAAAGTTATAATTTTTTGGTCAAAAATATTAAAGACCACTAGTTGACCTGTGTGAATAATTCTCACTCTATCCTGATAAGTCATATAAAGGTAAGATAGTAATGGAGAAGAGGCAGATGCGTGTACTTTTGTATAAAAGATAATAAACTTTATGATACAAAGATTAGAGAAAAAAATTCCAAGCAGGAAAATATATATAAAAAGTAGATGAAGTTTACTTACCAGGTGAAAGAGCACAGGTATGTGATATCAAACATAAATAAATCTCACACACACACACACACACACACACACAAAGCTTCTTCAGGCAGAGTAGGGAAGAAGAGGGAAAAGGAAAGGATTTGGGTTTAAAGGAGCGGGTGAAGAGTCATTCCAATCCCAGGGGAGGAAGGACTTACCTTTGGGGGGAAAAAAGATAGGTAAACAAACACACCCACACACATATACATGCGCACACACATAAAGGCAGACATATGCAAAATGCAAAGAAGTTGGAAAGAATGCAAACTTTAATAGTAGTAATAAATATTAGTCTCAAGAAAATCTATAATTTCATAGAACATGATTAATTGTGAAACATACAAAAAAATCAGACATTGACTTTCATGTTTATCTTATTTATGACTATTTATTTTCCAAAATTCTGTTCATTCGTGCAGTAGACAATGCTTGCCTGAACAGTGCTCATATACGACAGCTGTTGCGCATTAAAGTTTGAAACAAATCTAATGATAAACTATGCTTGTGTAAAGAATCTAAACAACTGCAAGAGCTGCTGTGCCTGTTAGTTCAGTTGTGTATTTTTCGTTGTTACATGGATGTGTATAACCGAAATCGCATGCTAAACTATGCTTTACATCAGTGTGTATAATTGAAATTGTGTGATTGCTTGCGTCAAAGGAGGTTTTTGACTTGCATAAAGAATCTAACCAACTGCAAGAGTAGATGTTCATGTTAGTTAAATGGATCGTCAATATATGGCACTTTCTACATTCCTTTTATATCAGCTGCGCAAACTAATTTGATTCTCGGTGCGGTGGCCGACAGGAGGAAGTGTATATACTTATCTCATTTAAGATCGTTCACCGGGTATCAAATTAGATTGTACAATCAGTACAAATTTTCTTAAGTTTATATATATATATATATATATATATATATATATATATATATATATATATATATATATAAACGATTATTAAGACGAAAAATTCCTAGCAGGAAAAATAAAATATAAAAAATAGACGAAGATTACTCACCAGGCGAAGGAGCACAGGTGTGACAGCATCACAAATAAATAAATGAATACACACACACACACACACACACACACACAATCGCAAGCTTTCGCAACCCAGTTGCGTCTTCAGGCAGTAGGGAAGGAGAGGGAAAAGGAAATGATGAGGGTTTTAAGGAAGGGGGTAAGGAGCCATTCCAATCCCGGGAGAGGAAAGACTTACCTTGGGGGAAAAAATGGAGGGTAAACAAATGCACACATGCCCACACATTCACACAGACACAAGTACACCTAGGCAGACATACTGTAGAAAGGCTTTCTACAGTATGTCTGCCTAGGTGTACTTGTGTCTGTGTGAATGTGTGGGCATGTGTGCATTTGTTTACCCTCCATTTTTTCCCCCAAGGTAAGTCTTTCCTCTCCCGGGATTGGAATGGCTCCTTACCCCCTTCCTTAAAACCCTCATCATTTCCTTTTCCCTCTCCTTCCCTACTGCCTGAAGACGCAACTGGGTGACTATATATATATATATATATATATATATATATATATATATATATATATATATATATTTTTTTTTTTTTAAGATGACTTTAAATATCTTTGTATTTTTTTGTCATTGGTGGAGAATAAAACCTTGAAAATGATACCTCAGCCATTGATTTTGGATAAGTAGTATGGAAGATATGGCGTACCCACAAAAATCGCCGACTAGAAATAATATACACGATTATTTTAAGCTTAGGGCATTGTATTAAAACATAAAATACTGAATGCGGGAACGAAAGGGTGACGCGAGATTGCGGGGTGCCCCAGGCTGGCCCTGGAGCGGTCGACGACGGCGGAGGGCGCGGTGGAGGTGGTGACGCAGCTGCTGGAGCGGCACGGGCAGGGCGGGCCCTGCTCCGACTCGGACCCCGGCTTCACGTACCACAACTCGTTCCTGCTGGCCGACGCCACGCAGGCCTGGGTGCTGGAGACGGCCGGCCGGCACTGGGCCGCCAAGAGCTTCACCTGTACGTACCCTGCCTGCACTCCGCGAGTCTGTGGTGGGCATTTCGCTTCCTGGCCCACTGACAAATAGAGATTGGTAAAAACAATATTCTTCTCGGGCTCCCGGCCGGTCAATAAATTCGTCTCAAGACTATTTCGGCAATTCTACCGGCTGCCGTCCTCAGGTGAGTGCCTCGAGAAGAATAGTGTCGTTGAGTGGAATCTCACAGGGTGATATGGTGACCATTTCAGCATTTGATCATATTTGTTACCTAGGTACCTACACGTCTTAATAGAAAAACTTCCAAATATCGCTTAGCTATCTCAAACCAATTTTGAGAAAATTATGTTTGAAGGGTGGAAGATGGATATGTAATCAACAGTCGGGCATGTAATAAAGTCGGGCACCAATATCCCCATCTTCAGAGGGCTACTGCTTAGTGATGAGTTGACCTATAAACCTCAATTTTTGTATGCATCCCCAGAGGTTCCAGTCATTACAATTTAACCGTCATTGTTACAAAAATTGTTTAAAATTAAAAGTGTGATTGGAATGGTTCACATTACGCGCGCGCGCGCGCGCGCTTCGCGCGCGCGCACACACACACACACACACACACACACACACACACACACACACACACACACACACACACACACAAGCTTTTGCAACCCAGTTGCTTCTTCAGGCAGAAGGGAAGGAGAGGGAAAAGGAAATGATGGGGGTTTTAAGGGAGGGGGTAAGGAGCCATTCCAATCCCGGGAGAGAAAGGACTTACCTTGGGAGAAGAAAAGGAAGGTAAACAAATACACACACACACACACACACACACACACACACACACACACACACACACTTACACAGTATGCCAACACACCTAGGCAGACACAGTATGTGCGCCTAGGTGGGTTTGTGTCTGTGTAAATGTGTGGGTGTGTGTGTATTTGTTTACCTTCCTTTCCTTCCCCCAAGGTAAGTCTTTTCTCTCCTGGGATTGGAATGGCTCCTTACCCCCTCCCTTAAAACCCTCATTATTTCCTTTTCCCTCTCCTTCCCTTCTGCCTGAAGAAGCAACTGGGTTACAAAAGCTTGTGTGTGTGTGTGTGTGTGTGTGTGTGTGTGTGTGTGTGTGTGTGTGTGTGTGTGTGTGTATTATTGATTTGTGCTACTATCACACCTGTGCTCCTTCGCCTGGTGACTAATCTTCATCTATTTTTTATATATAATTTTTCCTGCTAGGAATTTTTAGTCTATAATACTCATAACAAATGGATGTAATAATTTTGCCATCGGCAAAATTCGGCCTCTTCACAGTTCGCTCGTGTGATGTCATCGAGAAAAATAAACTGTTTGAGCAACATCATCTTGCATGTTCATGTGCAAATGACCAGTATTCACAATAACTTCTACGAACTCAAATCTGCATCATACGGCATACGGGATGAGTCCACAAAGGCATGCCATTGTGGAATCTAGCAGCAGCCAATGAAAATGAGGCTTGGCACTTGACACACAGTTTTCTTAACCTGCATACTCACCAAAATATCTCAAACTGCACTGTTACTGTAATGAGTTATGATTTTATGTTATCTTATATAAGATCTTCTGTTCTGAGGAAGAAAATAATTAGTTTTGTTGCCTTCCCCCCCCCCCCCCCCCCACTCACTTCCTCCTGTATACAGGTACATCAGAATGATGTAAGTAATATGCTACCTTTATTCCATCTGCAACCTTTAAAAAAAAACTGTTTTCACAATTTCAATGATTCCTTATTCAAATATTCCCCTTGGACCTCTTCCAAACCCCCTCCCTTCCCGCTCATACATATTACGCCACATTACTATTTGCCATATTCAAAAGTTGGAACCTCTGCATCACATATGTTGAGCTCTAAGTTGATATATGATATAAAAAGTGAGAAACATCTTTTAGATTATTTATGAAAAATGTTGAAAAATACCCTTTTTTCATGCTGTGGTTTAAATTCATGATTTAAAAAAAAAAATGTACTACTCTATGAAAACATAACAGCCCAAAATTTCACTGTTTCAAGGAATACCCATGGTTTTTATTTTTTAATACCCAGTGGTGCTGATAATTAATGATATGCATATATGGCATTTTCATGTTATTGTTTATCTATGAAGTGCTTGAGTTAGGATATTCTTCTTTGCTCCTAAGATGGTCACCAAATATATAAACATTTCAGCAAAAATCTCAAGTTCAGATTCAACTGTCTACATACTCATCCAGGACTTTCAAATTAATCAAATTCGACCATTTGTCCTGATGGAACAACTTTAACTGAAAGTAATAACCATTAAATACAATGCAATATACTTTCCATTATTTTTGTATAATTAATACTAGGACTCAAGAGCTACAGCACCAAAATTGAGGACTGTACGGTCTTCTTAGGCAGAGATATAAATTAAAAACAGCACAATTTGAACTGCAACATGAAGTGTATTTTTCAACATTTTTCATAAATAATCTAAAAGATGTTAATCACATTTTATATCGTGTATCAAATTAGTGCTCTACATATGTGATACATAAAGAATTGAGATCTATAGGTCAGCTCATCATTAAGTAGTAGCCCTCTGAAAATGAGGATATTGGTGCCCGACTATTAATCACATACACACCATTCACCCTTCAAACAATTTTCTCAATAATGGTTAGAGATAGGACAGTGATGTTTGGTAGTTTTTCTATTAAAACATGTAGGTACCCATGCACCAAATATGAGCAAATTCTGAAATGGTCAGCTTATCATTCACCAAAACATCTGAAGTTCCATGGAAAAGACCCGATATCATAGATTAGTATGCCGGAAAAATGTACGTAGTTACTGCTTGAATGCTTTTGCAGGAGTGCTAACATCTTCTCTTAACCCGCTTGCTGCTAGAGATGTTCTGTCTGTGTTTTGTAGTTGTGTTGCTTGCCTGTGCTGAGTCATAGCATTATGTTCACTTTTAAATACATACCATTCCATTTTAAGGAAACTATTTATTGAAAGAAAATTGATTTTTGCGCTTCTGACAATTTGACATCTTTGAATGGTCCTCTGTGTCTGCAGATAAACAATTGTGGATCAAGCTGAGACGGTTTGACGTTGATCCTCTGTCTCTTTGGATAGACAATCGTTAATTGAGTCGAGATTCTGACTATTTATCAATATTTTATTAATGATGGAAATTCTCCTCAGAGAGAAATTATTTTTCTGAAGAGATATATTGGCTGGCCAGAACTTATCTTTGTGATGTACCGCCGATAGTGACACAAATGAAGAAAAAAGAAAAAGGACATGCTTTTTCGGAACAGTTCCTTTTTCAGGACAGAGAGAAGGAAAGAAAGGATTGGAATGGAAATGGAAGGCAATTCATGACCTAGGTCATGAGGATAGTGTTTGAAGAGTGTGAAAGTCAGAGATACTGAGTACTAATATGCAGTATCTTTGACTTCCACACTCCTCAAACACTATCCTCATGAGCCAGCCATTTCCACTCAAAGGTCACACGTTTGTTCAGACACCCCTTGAAAGACATGCCTTCACGTTTTATTATTTTTCGTCACCAAAGAATAAATATAGCATGTTAATATTATCTGTAATATTTCATTGAAGAGTTAAACTCGCCAATAAAAAATCATTTCAAATTCTGAATCTAAAATGCTTTTCATAACAGGCAAATGTATATGACATTAGAAAAACTTAAGTTTCCAGAGATTTATTTTCTGCAGTTGACATATGATTATGTTCCATTTCGATTGCCACATTATCTGAAAGTATCAACTACTTGTGATTTTAACGGCTTCTAAAGGTGGTTTCCTATTTACACATTGGTGTGCAGCACTCACTTTAAAAAGATGCTGAGTTACTGTTCAAAGTCACCCTGCTGTTCAGTCAGCCCACTTGTGTGTTTACATTATGAATTAAGTACTATTTAGAGAATTATGAAGTGATTAGACAAAATTTGATATCATTTTATAAACAAAACTTTGGTTTGACATCCTGGATAATGAGGAAACATTCCCTTGGGTCCAATATCAGGTGTATGTTCTGGTGAGTCTTGCCTTATTTTACTACCAATTTTGTAAGAAATAATCTAATTCATAAGTAATAAATTGTTTGTAAATTGTGAGACCTTTTTAGCTATTAAGAAACACACACAAAAATATTGTGCAATTTGTGCATGTCAGTATTTCTAAAATTGATACAGATAAATGTTTAAAGTCAGGTATCAAACATTTCAGTATATCATTTCCTTCTTACGTTATAAGCTGAAACCGAGGTTCTCCGTGCCCGCAGCCGGCTTCCGCAACATTTCGAACGCCCTCTCTCTCTCGGACGACTACGACCGCTGCTCCGAGGGCCTGGCGGACGTGGCCGCGTCGCTGGGGCGGTGGGAGGGTAGCGGTCGGCCGCCGTTCGCGGAAGCCTTCGGGTCGAAACCCGGCGACGGGCGCTACCGGCGGGGGCGGGAGCAGCTGGAGCGCCTCTCGGAGGGTGGCAAATTTGGTATCAAGAGCATGTTCGAGGTGCTGCGCGACGTCGAGGGAGGCATATGCCGCCCTGTCAGCTGTGCATTTCCCACCCAGGGCAGCCAGGTAAGGCATGTGTGTGCTCTGTATCTGTGGATAGGATGGGTGGTGTGTGCTGGTAGCAGGGAAGTGGTGGAGCAATTATATACAGTGAGGCTGAATAATTTAGAGCATTGTTTTTCAACCGTTTTGAATATGCAAGCTCTTTCCAAGTAGAAATATTCTGGAGATCCCATCTCCGTGAATCGTAACAAAACTGTTATCTCAAAGGAACCAAATTTAATCTTCTGTCACTTCAGCTATCTTTTAAATTGTTGGATGAAAATTGGTGTGTGTTTTTTGGACTGGAACACATTATTCTATTCTTACATGACTGCCGACAGAAAAATGTTTATGCTTAATGAGTGCTTTGCAATTCAGGCAAGACACAGAAACAAATTATCCATTAAGAAAGGTTTCACTGTGTAGACTATTTGTAAAAATGTTGATCTGTTTTGTAAGAATTTTTCAGAATTACTTAGTGTATCCACATTCTTTTACCTATTGAGTGGCTCCTGAAAAAAAAATTTCGTACTTAGCGCTTGTTCATCATTAACATATTATATTATAAAACACTGATTTATTCAATTCATAATCAGTGTTATACAAGGAACTGCATAATTTTAACATTAAATAAATTTCACTGAGGAACACATTTTTGTATTACTGAACTCTAGTTGCTTTATGGTGCAAGTAGTTCCTCCTGTGACGGCAACCCCTTAACCGAGATCCCCCTCCCCCAGGGGGTCATGACCCACAGGTTGAAAAACACTGGTTTAGAGTCCAGAAACATCGTGTTGTGCATTTCAAAGTTCAGAAGTACCAATGTCCCCAACTCTAGTGGTCTGTGGAGCTCCAGATTAGTGTTGACATCAGCAAATAGAAGTAATATAATCCATACTGTAGTATATGGTTCTCTGTATACTCTGTTTGAGCCATTTGAACTTGCAAAAAATCACAAAATCATTATCACATTTAAATTTGTGATTTTCAGGTCAATACTATCTAAAATATTTCAGCTATTTGTTACATACTATGCAGGGGTACGTCCATAAGCAATCTGATTTTCAGGTTAACACTGCTTATCATTGTGAGACAAGCATTACCCTTTCCAAAAACCGTAACGAAAACAAATATAAGCTAGAAATAACAAGACATGCAATGCAGGAGATACTGCTAGAGTTTCTGGCAGTTTAAGTGCTGCTCTTGCTGTGGGTAACAGAAATTCGCTCGAGCGTTGTGGCTGGTGTGTTTGACTGTGGTTGTACTGTGTGCTGTACCAAAACCGACTTCGACAGCAACACACGGTGAAGATTTGTTTGCCACATGTGCCCTGCACACTCACTTTCTCTGTAATATTGTTAACCACGGTGTGGAGTGTAAAGTTACTGCACCAGTACTACACAACAATGGTGGCCACCCCCAGTGGGCCACCTAGCTAGCAACCTCCTTTCATCCCAGTGCCCCCAAGTACTTGAGAGGCTTCAGAACTCTGTATACAATACATATTTTTACACTTGAGAACCACTTGACTCAGCTATCCATTGAGACATTGGGCATAATGAAAAAATCACACCTTTTCTGCACCATTTTCCAGTCCCTGCTGGTCTCTGGAACCCAACATTTTTCTTCAGATGCTTGACTATGGCCTCAACCTAAAGTTAAAATCTATGCCAATCTCCGACTGTGATGTGATATTATTGCGGACCCACCTACCTGTGGTGACTCTGGCAACTGCACTCGCCCCTTTCTACTTCCCATTTCCCGATAATAGCCCTTTGGCCACGTCCACAGTCTTTCCAGTCAAGGAATCCACATATCTGACGTCCTTAAGACAGAATCTTCTGTCTTGCTGGGTATTTGATGTCAGTCTGTATACTGCCGGAGCACCAAGTCTGGTCAGTACGACTGTGCCCCTGTTGCTATCTTCTGCCCTTGTATGTCATCATTTCACCCATATGCATGTGGGCATTGCAGGCCATGACACCCTTTCCTTATAGTTAACAAGTTTTAACAATTGTTAACAGATTTACACTCTGGCTGGAAGTCACCCCCAGGTCACCAGATTACACCAAAACTGACCTGTTAGCCCCTCACGTTGAGCTGGTATATAAACAGCCACTGACTCTTTCTGGAGGTGTTTATGGAAGGAGCCCCACTTTCTTGTGACATCATCCGAGGTCTTGTGGAACAGCTCCAGTGCTTCGTAGCCCAGCAGCAACTGACACATCCACAGTGTCAGTAAAAACATCACTGCTGTGACCTTGCACTGAGTGCACATCACACATCTGATGAACCCATACTGGCAGTTGCTGCATCCACAATACTTGCTCAGATGGAAGTACCGTGTTACGCTTAGGCTTAGTACACCAGTTCTTTACGGTTCTGGATAATGTACCGCATGCCGCAATGCACGGGATACAGTAGCACCTGCCTTGTGCAAACTGAGATGGTCCATTAGTCTCTAAAAGGGCCTCTCAGTGATAAAAGAATATGCACCCCACTGTTTCTATACAGAACGTGATGAGTCCAGTTGGAAATGTTACCTGCAGAATGCGTAAAGGTCAGAGATTTAAATGCTAGAACATTATTTTCATTGCCAATAGTACAAAATGCATTTGATTTGTTGTTCATTATAACTGTTTATGCAAAACATTACTTTGAAGAGGGATAATTCTGCTGACAATCTGTAAACTGATGTACAGAGTACACATTCACTCTGAAACAGGTGCTGGCAGCACTAAGGCTGAAAGTAAGTCATTGTGATGGGTGTTCAGCAGTGCAAATATTTCACTCAGCTGCTGTGTTGTAATCATTACATTGACATAGGAATTTTTTTGCTTGCTGAGCCTCTACACTGCTGTAGGCTTCACACACTTGCAAGGACTCTCAAAGCACTTAAACCGCCATACACATGCCCTACTCGGACCACTGCACTCCACGGCCCACAACTGGCTCCATATTTGCAGTCCTTGTATGCATCCACACTGAAATATTTGTGCTTTTTCAGGCAGAGTAGTGAAGGATAGGAAAAAGGAAAGGATTTGGGTTTAAGGGAGTGGATGAGGAGTCATTCCAATCCCGAGAGAGGAAAGACTTACCTTTGGGGAAAAAAAGGATAGGCACACACACACACACACACACACACACACACACACACACACACACCTGAAGTCGCAAGTGTATCGTGATCGACTGACATCTCTAGGGATGCTGAAAGACAACATCCGACGCCAATGCCTCACCATAACTCCGGATATGCTTTACAGTGCTGTTCCCAACATCATTCCTTGACTACAGCTGTTGTTGAGGAATAATGGTGAATGCCATAAGGCAGCCATGAGCAGGGTGTTCTTCCTTTATTGTAACTAACATCATTTTCTACATCTACAGACATACTCTGCAAACCATGCAAAGGTGCATGGTGGAGGGTACTCAGTAGCACTACTAGTTTCTTGCTTTCCTGTTCCACTCCCATACAGAAAAAAAATAATACTTGTATGTAGCCATATGAGCCCTAATTTCTCTGATCTTATCCTTGTGGTCTTACAGGAAATGTAGGTTGCTGGCTGTGGAATCATTCTGCAGTCGGTTGCAAATTCCGGTCCTCTAAATTTTTTCAACAGTGTTCCTCAAAAATAATGTTGCCTCCGCTCCAGCGAATTCCAGTTGAGTTTCCAATGTATTTCAGTAACACTCGCGCATTGATTGAATCTACCAGTTACAAACCTAGCTGCTCATCTCAGTACTGCCTCTATGTCCTGCTTTAAACCGATCTAGTGGGCATCCCAAACACTTGAACAATACTAGACGGGGTCGTACAAGCGTTTTATATGCAGTCTCCTTTACAGGTGAATCACACCTTCCCAAATTTCTCTGAATGAAGTGAAGCTTATCATTTGCTTTCCCCACTACTGTCCTTATTATGCCCATTCATACCGCTGTGCAGTGTTACACCTAGATATGTAGTTGATGCAATTCTGTCAATCAAACATTACAGGATTCATTCTCCTATTCATCTGCATCATTTTACATTTTTCTACATTTTGCTCTAGTTGCCATTCCTCAGACCACCTAGAAATTTGGTCCAAGGCATGCTGCATCCTACTACAGTCATCCAATGACACCCTCTTGTACAACACATCATCAGCAAACAGCTGCAGATTACATTAGAGAAAAGGGCAAGCTGAGTGAGGTTCGCACGATTGATGGTTCCTAAAGTCATGCTGAGGCATGGATAGAAGCTTTTCCATTATCAAGAAAATTTACTATATTAGAATTGAGAATATGTTCATGAATTCTGCAGCAAACTGATATTAATAATTAGATCTGTAATTTTGTAGGTATGTTTCATTGCCTTCCTTAGGCACAAGAGTTATCTTTGCCTTTTTCACTGGATCAGAGATTTGCAGTAAATGCCAGCTAAGTAAGGGGCCATTGCCATAGAGTACTCTTTGTAAAACTGGCATGGTCCTTCTGCATGAATGCTTTCGTAAATGTTAAATTTAAAATTTCGGCCTTCATTTTGCTTTCTTCTATTTTGAAACTGTTAATACTAATTTAGACATAGGACAGTTTATTACATTTTCTAATTACTTTTTATTTCTTGATACACTACTTTGCAAGTCTTGCTGCATGTACTGTAACATAGACATCAAGCAACAAAAAATATTTTTTCAGAGCATTGTAGCCTAATGTTCTGTTTGTCGAAATAATGGTAGCGAACCTTAGTGCAAAGAATTTTGGATAGTATTGCAGTGTTATTAATAATTTGTGGACTTTCGGTAGGACCCAGAGGAGCAGATAAATATGACCGTGTCGTACGGCACCGTAGGGCCGGAAAGGGTTAATTGTATCTGTGTCGAGGATTGATGCATACTTCAGGGCAGATGCATACGAGGGACTGATCTCCTGGTGGGAATATGGAGCCAGCTGCCAGCCGTGGTCCAAGTAGGACAACAAAAGTAAGTTTGGTGTGGATGGGATGCGTGCGTGGGTAGCCCTTGTAGGTACATGCTTTGGTAGTTGGTCCACACGAGTTAAGGCCATGTGCACGGGGCAGCGTAGAGACTCGTCGCCTGCTAAGTAGGAGGTCCCGGGTTTGAATCCTGGCCCCAGAACAAATTTTGATATGGCCACGTTTTATGATTACAACTACAAGCAGCTGAGACAAAAGAAAGTTATAATCTATATTTACAAGCAGCATCACATAGTGACATCTGTTCTTTCATACATGTATAGTTTAATCGATATACGCAACAGAACTCATAGAAGTTATGAGTAATGCGCTACTGTGTATAGATTTCTTACCCACAAATTTGGAGATGCCTATGTACTGTTTCATTTTTGTGCTTTGTTTGAAAGTGATCTTTTGTCGTCATTCATGTGTGTTTCAATACGCCAAAAGAAAAGGAGAGAGAGAGAGAGGGAGAGAGAGAGAAGAGGGGGGGGGAGGAGAAAAGAAAAAAATAACAGCAATGGAAGGTCCAGCACGTGTGTGTGTGTGTGTGTGTGTGTGTGTGTGTGTGTGTGTGTCAGCGGCTCAGTATTCATCTTTTCAGTGAGTTGTCACATATTAGCAAAGAAAAAAAAAAAATGGTAATAGGTATATCAAAACAAATAGAAACAAAGCAGCACAGAGAAAATGAGACCTGTGCCAGTAACAAAACGCAACTCAAATTTGCTGATAAAAATGAGTGATAGTGTGACACAGGCCAAGTTCTTATTTACATATTTATTTTAGAGCACAATTTACCAATTAAATGTGATGACTGTGGGTCAAGTGTTGCAAAAAATGATCACAGACAGAGTAAGTTATGATACAAAAATACAGTTGTGCACTTTTTTGTTTTAATCCAAAAATCAACTTAATTACATGGACTGGCTACAAATGTAATCAACATTTGGGACACTGCTATTATATAGGGTTGCTAGAACATAGAAAAATACTAAAATTGGTGAAGGTTCATAACAAATCAGTCCCAGTTCTCGATAGTACATATCTACAGATTTTTAAGAATGTCAAGAGTTTTTTTACCGGATCTCATAATTTTTAATTTTTGAAGGTTGGCAAGTATATACATGTCAGAACAGATGCCACAGTTGTTAATAGTTGTCTGAACACTTAAAATGCAGGAGATACTCATGTTTGTGCCGTAAGCTTTTGAAGACTATTGTCTGACAGGGGCCAGTGTGTGCACGACACAGTAGAATGCTTCCCAGAGGACCAGGGTACTGTCAAACCGGGATGATTTTGGACAATATGGCTTATCTTTTCTTTCCTGCTGCATAGCAATGAATTAGTGCTAATTTCCACCTCCGTCCACTGCTTATTTTATGCATGAGACTGCACTTCCTGCGTCCAGCACTGGCGCATTTGGATCAATTGTTTAGCTGACGCAATAATCAGTCGGGCAGTTGTTGCTGTGTTATGGAGTGGAAAAGTATTGTATTGTCAGTTGCCGATGCGCTCAGTAGGCTGCGGCACTGTGTGAAGTTTTGTACCAGTTTGTCATGAGTTTTGTGTGAAGTTTCAAAGTAACAGAGGTTTCTTCAAAATTGTGTACTTTATGGGGTGATTTCTGACAATGCTGGGAATGTATAAAAGAAATAAATGTGTTCAAAATTGGTCTAATTATGACCCGGAAATTTTAAAGAAAGTAGTTCAAAATATTCAGTGTAGCAAATTAACATATAGAAAAGCCTTTATTAAATAAAATTCCTTATCCCTTAATTGAATGATGGACATCCTTAAAATATGTTAAAACTCACTAAAATCAAACAGAAAGAAAGTAGGAAAAAAAGTCACTTTGTGTCCGAAATCACCCCATACACTTCCAAACACCGGATAGAGATTGAAAATACCCATGTGTCCAAAATCATCCCAGTCCATGGGGTGATTTCGGACACTCTCAGGCAAAGGTAGATGCACATGGACGTTCTGTTTCTAGGCCATTTTATTGGTTATACATATACCCCACCACTTCCTTAGAAACAATGAAATCTGATAATCTACGAAAGTTATAGTGAAAATAATCTCAAAACTGTTTGAAATCACCCCGTTTGATGGTACTGAACTCGGTGTACTGTTGCAGGTTTCCGTGCTGAGTCCACCCGGCAGCGGCAAGCCGCACTGCCACTGGTTCACCGCAACTCCGGATCCACGCCACTCCGTCTTCAAGCCGTTCATCTTCACGCCGGCTGTGCGGATATCGCGCCTGACTGTCAGCCCCACATTTGACCCGGATCCGGCAAAGGTAAATATCTTCGCCAAGAGGATTGTTAGGTGGTATTTTACTCTGTGTGGGTGACATATTGGGCCATATTAATAAGAAAAAGCACATGCTGCAGTGAAGATTCTCAGAGCAAAAGAATGTTCGATGAGTAAATTCTGAATTTCGTACGAACAAAAATTCAAAGCAAATGGTCTGAGCAGGAAGTTCATTCTTGCTAGCTTTCCTCCGTGTTGAAAAAGTTCTCCATGTGCCATGTCCAGCACAGGACAGCTGTTAAATTGTTTATTTCTTAAACTAACCCAACCAGGCAAATTATTCAGTGTACAAAAGCTTACACACAGATTCCCATGGCCGAGGAGGACATTCCGAAAACTGAAATAATTACGCCTTTTGGATTATTTGAAAGTTTATTCATGACCTTTGGTCTGCGAAATGCGGCACAAGACATAGCAACGCTTCATAGATTCGGTGTTACGATGCTTGCCACAGTGTTTTGCTTATCTAGACGATATCCTTGTTTTGTTTGTTTTTTTTTTTTTTTTTTTTGTTTTTCCGGAAATACTTGAAACACATCAGCAGCACCTTACTCAGGTCTTTGAATGCCTCGCTGCTCATGGTATCGTTCTGAATGTGGAAAAGTGTGTGTTCGGTCAACCAGAGGTAACCTTCTTGGGACGTAAAATTTTGTCAGAGGGATCACGCCCACTACCTTAGAAAGTACAGGCGGTATTAGACATTCCACGTCTGATTACAGCAAAAGAACTATGCCGATTTCTCGGTATGCTGAATTTCTACAGATTCCACCTCCCACATGCAGCTGAAATGCAAGAACCACTCACAGCTGCACTAACCGGTTCCAAGACGAAAGGAAAGGCATTGTTGCACTGGTCACAACCGATGATAGACGCTTTCAAGACTGCCAAAAAGACACTTGCTGATGCTGCACTTCTGGCACACCCTGTAAAAGAGGCACGCCTGGCTCTGGTAGTAGATGCTAGCCAGATTGCATTCGACGTGGCACTTCAGCAATATTTAAATGAAATGTGGCAACCTCTTGCATTCTTTTCGCGCAAACTAACGCCAATGCAACAAAAGTGGAGTGCGTACAATTGCGAATTGTTGGCCATCTACACAGCTGTTAAATACTTCTGCCCGCAACTCGAAGCGAGGTTGCTTACAATATTTACTGACCACAAGCCTCTCGTGTATGCTTTTTGTCAGAACAATGACAAGTGCTCGCCAAGACAATTTCGTCAGCTTGAGTACATAGCACAATTTTCCACTGACATACAGCACGTCTCAGGACTCACTAACGTAGTGGCTGACTGCTTATCTCGAGTGGGTGCTATCACAGAGATTGTTGGTTTTCGGCAGCTATGTGACGCGCAACAGACTGATCAAGAGCTGAATAACCTACTTAATAATACGAAGACCGGCCTACAAACTTTTTGATGTGCCAGGAGCGAACACTCAGTTGTACTGTGACACTTCCACTGGGAAGACACGCCCATATGTGCCAGTAGGACTACGCAAAAGTGTCTTCCACGGACTCCACAACCTCTGCCACCCAGGCATCAGAGCTACAGTTAAACTTGTCACTTCCAGTTACGTTTGGCCAGGCCTACAAAAAGATTGCCGCCAGTGGGCCCACACATGTGTAGCTTGTCAACGTAGTAAGATTGCACGTCATGTACATGCGCCCATCGGGAATTTTCCAGAAACCACAGAACGATTCGCCCATGTTCATTTGGACGTCGTGGGACCCTTACCGCCGTCTGACGGGCATCGTTACTTATTAACGATTATAGATCGATTAACACGTTGGCCAGAGGCGATTCCAATTGAAAATACCTCTGTAGAGACATTGGCGGTCGCTTTCATGTCACAGTGGGTAGCAAGATTTGGTTGCCCGTTACACATTACAACGGACAGAGGGCGCCAATTTGAATCCGAAATCTTCATCCAGATGAGCAAGTTTTGCGGCGCAAACCACCATTTCACTACAAGTTACCATCCAGCAAGCACCGGTATGGTGGAGAGGTGGCATCGCTCGCTCAAAGCAGCACTAATGTGTTATGAGACTAAGTGGACTGCAGCCTTGCCCCTCGTTTTACTCGACCTGCGAACGGTACATAAGCCATACCTCGACGCGTCGCCTGCAGAAATAGTATATGGCAAGAAGCTACGCCTCCCAGGAGGATTTATTGAGTCAAAAACCTCGTCGAGGGACAAATTACACCCACCAGATGTTATAGCTCAACTCCGGGAGCACACCACACAGATCAGACCTCAACCAGTATCGCAACATGGAATACGCCCCTCCTTCGGTCACAAAGAATTGTCAAATTGTTCACATGTCATGCTCCGTCGAGATGGAATTAAGCCAGCTCTGTATACCTCCGTATACTGGACCCCACCGTGTCTTCGCACGCAACGGCAAAACTATGGACATTTTGCTTAATGGTAAAAAAAGTACCATCTCAGTTGACCGAGTGAAACCAGCGTTTCTATTTGAAGACTTCTGTAATACAACCCTGCTCGCACAACCACCATCGCCTTTGTCAACACACACCCAGCAACCTCCTGCCTCACCAGTGGCACAGCCGCCACGTCAAACGCGGTCGGGTCGGCATGTCCACTTTCCTGCAAGATTCCTCGACAGCATCGAGTATGGTGGACGCCGACGACGCTCCGCTAGTCCGAGGGGGGCTGATGGGGCGACAAGTATTAAACGGACTCGTTCAGCTGATAGCAGTGTACGCAAGACGTTCGTGTGCCTGCCGCTTGGGGCGTTGCCTTGCGCGTTTATTCCTTGTTGCGGAAGCAACACTTCATGAAATAATTTAATTTCTGTTGTTTAATGTATCTGTGTTCCTTCCTCGTCGAAGATTTTTATTTGCATTAGAGTTATGTCTGAAATAAAAGTTTTATCGCTACATCTTCGGCATTGTTTTTCTGTAAATGGAGAGCAGATGTATTAATTATAAGAAGCAGTTAAAATATGTTACTGTGTACTGGAGACTCCTAATAAGTTACATAAAACAAGTCGCTGATTTCTTAACGTTAAAGAGTACCGCTTCAGTCAGGTTGGTCGAGGGCGCGGGTTGGTCCAGGGTATACGGCACTTTGTTCTTTTTAAGAAGGAAACTGATGATCACCTAAACCAATTTTGGAGAAAATTGTAAGATACTGGCAGGTGAATTCCAAACTGTTATTGTATGGTTTAACATCATATAAAGTTGACTAAGAGGATAGATTAAAATGGATTCTTACAGTTTCTATCATTTTAGAATTCAATGACCATTCGCTTTACCAGGTAGCCAACATATTTCAAAAGGAACCAATGTCATGAACATTTGTCATCACCAGTTTAAGCTGAAAAATTCTCCTGTCATAGCACAGGAAAGGTGAATATATTCTCTGACACAAAAGTGTGGAACCAGCTGCCTCAATCATTCAGACTTACTCACCAAAAATTTTGGCATGCTAACATATTCGTGCACTTTTAGTGCATAACTTTGGAAATACTTTTGCCCAGTTAAACCGCCATAGTCAGCAATGTCGTCTCACTGTCAGTGTCTATGTATGTCTGTCCGTTTTTGCCGTCTCTCCCACTGCCGCTTTCTGTCTGTGTCAAACTTTCAATGCCTTCATCCCTTTTCCTCGCGATTCCTCACCCCTGTCTGTTTCTGCCACTTTGTGTCTCTGCCCCGCTGATGTTGTCCCATTCACTTCCTGTCCTTTTGCCAGTATCCTTTCTTTCTCACTTAGTTGGCTTTCATTGTCTTCAGTCACGATTGTCTTCTTTACACATTTGTCCATAGACCGGAAAAATTTAGCACACGGGTACTGGGGATGGGAAAAATTGTTTCGTGATATAATATTGGAGAGCGGGACGCTCATGCTTTATGTATGGTCTCCATTCATCTCAGTTTCCCACTGTTTTCTCATTTGTTCCAATTGCTACTATCTGCATCTGCCTTAGTTTGTTGTTGCCACTGTTCCTAACTTCCAACATCTCATTTCGCTTCCCACTGCTGTTTTCATGCATATGCCTTTCTCCTGAACTGATACTTTCTTTGTTCCATCATATATGGCTCTCTCTGCCTGTTGCACCGTCTCTGTCCTACTCTCATTCAGCCAAAAAAAGTGCAAATATGTTCACGTGCCAAAATTTTTGGTGAGGAAGTCGGAATGAGGATTGAGGCAGCTGGTTCCACACTTATGTCAGAGAACATATTTGCCTTTTCTGTGCTCCACCAGGAACATTTTTCAGCTGGTTCCCTACTTTTTCCTGTTACATCAGTGTGTGCTGCTTGTATAACATGAAATCAATGGTGAGTAAAATTAGGATAGTATAATATTAGAATGCATCATGAAAATTTTGATGATTTGTCATGAATAGAAGTGTAGATTTGCCAATGCACGCAGTTGTATCTTTTGATAACAAAAATAGTGATTTTTTTAGCATATTGCGATAACGAATACACTTTTCCAAAAACTGGAAATGGATTTTCCAGATACACCTACACATAACATTTTAGTCATTTTCTATTACTCAAGATACGTTACCTCACAATCAGAAACAGCGTTTTCGAATCTGTTACTGTATCCTTGCTATCATTCATGGACCGATATCTAAAGAACGATATAAGATATCATAGTGCTCTAAACTTTAAATAAAATTTCGATATGTTATCTACATTTCATATGCAGCTATGTGTAACCTAAAATCAACCATACAAGAAATCTACACAATGTGTTTTTACCTCTGCAAACTTTTTAAAATATGTTGCAATAGTTCACTAAACCTGATGCTGCATATTAACTGTAAAGTAAACGAAAACAAAAATCACCCCTTCATCGAGCAAAGATTTCAATCTTTAAGATGTACAAAAATCAAAATTTTTTTGCCGAGTACTTTTTTTACACCGCATGGTAAGCTTCAGAGCTGTCTGAACGAAGTCTTTCAGCACAATACACACTTTTTCTAGCAAAATATCACGGTTTTTGGCTCTATCTTGCTAACGGACTAAGATTTACGAAAACTGAAAAATGCTGTTTTTATATAAACGTCTACAGGATTTATTGTAAATATTTGAACAATTGTCTATGGTTAGTTATTCAGATATTTGCGATTCACGGTGCTAAAATGGCTAAAAATCAGGTTTTGTGATTTTGTGGAAAACTATGATAAGTTTCAACCTCTGGATCTTGGTAAAAACAGCCTCAAGAATATGATCATAAGAACATATGGTGTGAAGATTTGCAATGAATTGAAAGTATCGTAGTGACCATCCCTACAATTCGTGGTTTTTTTGTACCCAAAAAATCATGTGTTTTTTTTAGATATTCTCAGGAACTGCCCATGAGTGACTGGTGCTTTTGTAAGCCGTTTAAAGCCCACCATAGACTTCACGTCATGTACAAAAGCCAACTGATTTGCTCAATTTGAATGGGCTACAGGAAGTGTGTAACTTTGAAAATTTTGTTGATGTAGTTTATAATAGCTATAGTATACGCATTCTTCTAATATGCAAAAAATGATCACTAGGCCAAGATCTGTCCAGAATACTTTACCCCTGCACTCTGAGATGAATAGAACCTGAGATATGGGCCCCTAAAGAATCGCAAATTCGCACGCTCCATTTATGAACATATGTGGATGCACAGTACAGTTGACTGTCAATGTAACGAGGAATAAATAATTTATAACGAACAAAAGTTTTAGTTTTTATATCTTCTAAGGTCCATATTTTAGCCCTTACAGGCCACAGGTTGGTAAACACTGTTTTTGTGTATGCACCTGTTGTTACTCACCACCTTAGCGTTGTGGTGACTGGTCAGTTCGTCCATAATTTTGTGTTTATTTATTTTATCTAACGCCCCCAATGTATGAAATCGAGCTCAGAGAGGTGTCTGCGACGTCCCGCCTCGTGCGCAGGTGGTGCCGCGCTTCCAGACGCCGGTGGACCGCGAGCACACGCTGTACCGCCTGCACGCGGCGGTGACGGCGGAGGCGTCCGGCGGCAGCGAGTGCCCGCCCGTGCTGAAGCTGCTGCGCCAGATGGAGGACGACTGCGTCGCCGAGGTGGAGGCATTCGTCGACGGCTTCTCGCGCGGAGAGGGCGACCTCTCGGAGGTGGACGACCTGCTGAAGGACTGCGTCGAGACGGAAGTGAAGTTCTACAAGTAAGGCGACGGTGGGGGAGGGACGGGCAGTACTGTCGCGCCCGGCGGCAGTCTCCGCCCTCTCGTGCGGGCGTGCGCTCTCGTAAGCGTGTGCCGCTCCGTTCTCTGCCGTCACGGTACGTCCTCCCGTCACCTGTCGTGAGACTGGCTGCTGCCGGCTGGGGAGCTCTTCTCACTGTGTCTCCATAAGCAAAAAATCCCTCTTGCCCAGTACTTCTTTTTCCTCCAGTTTTGACGGCCACATACCTGAAGCGAGTGCTCTGTCGTCTGTGACTGTCTACTTGGGCCGAAATGGCTCTTTGGGTATTTCTGCAGTTATTCACTTTGTAGTTGCTTCATTGTGAAGGGTAGGAAATGTGTAAGGTATTGTGGGGAAACTTCGGTATTTCTGCTAGTGTTGGTGCTCAAATATGTGCATAGAGAGCACTTACATTGTGGGGAGGGAGGTACGAAGGGATGTGCACTATATGTGACAAACCGTAAATGCCACACTGTTTATTTTTGCTTTTGATAAATTGTATTTGCTTGTATTAAGTTTGTGATTTCTTGTTTCTGCCAGTCTTTTTTGCACACTGCTACTTCCTTATTATAAACTTCATTCGTAATTCAACAATATAAACAGGGTACAAAACTTCGTCCTAAATTAAAATTGTATGCCAGACCGGGATTTGAACCTTTCCCGAGTGAGCGCTACTGACTGAGCCGTCCTGGCATGCGTCGAGGCCCTCGTCCCGTCTTCACTTTGTTTGGAAAAGGCAAAGGTCCTGCGTTTGAATCCTGGTATGGCAGATATTTTTAATCTGCTGGGAGTTTCATATCCATGTAAACTTTGTGTGTGAAAATATCAAGAGGACTGATTGCAAGTCACTGTATCACTGAGCCTCCCACTTTATAGTGTTGCTGTATTTGTACACTTAAAAGGCTCAGGTGTGACAGTGGCGTATACGTGTCACAGGATTTTTAAAATACGTGTACTGTAGCAGTCTTCTGCGGTATAGCACTTGTCAACGACCTGAAGGGCAAACCAGCAAGTGTGAATGTGAATGTTGGGGGGGGGGGGGTTATTTATTTATGTAATTCGTCCATTATTATGCATTTTGGCATTAGAATCTGAGAGATAAGAAGTAGTAAAACACTCAAGAAGCATTTTCATACAAACAATAAAATACATACCATAAATAAAAGGACTTTCTCAGTTTTTAGTCTTCAAATTCACAACTATTCTTAACATTGAAGATATCATTAAAAAAAATCTTTCGTAACTTCTTCAGTAAGTATTTACATGTTATTATCAATGGTTCCTATTGGACTGAAAAATATTACATAAAGGATACATTACAACTCGCTGCAAAGATGATAAACTGAACTGCATACAGGCACAAAGAAATGGTGATAGCACAACTTTCCAGGCAAAGCCCACTGCAGCAGTGGCCAGAGATTAGTGATTGTGTATGCAGAAGTAGTGCCTATTCAGTTTTCTTGCCACGAGGGAATAGCCGAGCGGTTTTAAGTGCCACGCCAGGGCTGTGAGACTGCTCCCACCAGAGGTTAGAGTCCTTCCTTTGGCACGAGTGTGCGCTCTGTTATTAGGTTAGTTTAAGCAGTTTGTAAGTCTAGGGACTGATGACCACGGTAGTTTCATCCCGTACATTAACAAACATTTTTTGAAGTGTGTGTTCTTCCATCAAAGAAGGCTTTGTCTGAAAAATAAGTTGTTCAGTTGTGATAATTTTTTAGTCGTGCCTATTTCTGACTCAGCTTAATTGTCTTCACGGTGAACTTCACTTTGTCACCTTCATGTCATTGTGATTTGATGTAGACATTCCATTGCTGTGTCAGGATCAGTCTGCAGTTAGGTTAAAAATTCAGAAAACAATTCCTTGCAAAAAAGAAAAAGAAAAGTTATGGTGGACTGGGATTCAAATCTTCTGCATCTACACATGTAGTCTGCATATGAGTGTGAAGTGCTCAGCAAATGGTACCTAGTTAGTGGTTGTTGAAATGCTTGTGTGTGAGCAGTAATGTGTGATGTCTTCTCTTAGTAGTTCCTTTGGGAGCTGCATATAGAGGGCTGAAGAATCCCACTGATGCTTTTTGTTATCCACAATTCTCTTCTAACATTCACCATTCTTCTCCAGCATTATATTTCGAAAGCTTCTATTCTCTTTTTGTCTGAACTGCTTGTCATGTTTTTCTCTATGAGGCTACAGTTCCAACATTCAGACCCTCGCTTGTCATTGAATTTTACATTAAAAGATATCTGTTTTTCAGGAATGCCATGCTCATTATTGTCCCCTTGGACCAGTAAATGTTATTTTGCCCCCGAGCAACACATTTTGTATTCTGCTTTTAGTGTGTCATTTTCTAATCTTAATTTCCTTGGTATCACCTGCTTTATGTATCCGTATATAAGCATGATAAAATTTTGTGTCCAGGCAAAAACCCAACAATATTTTGAGACAGTGGCATTTTACAGCAAGTCAGTGTATAGCAGCAGAAATAGTTCCAGTAACTGTTGTATTGCACATGCCTTGTTTCTGTCATTATTCATAATGAAAAAAATGTTGTAGTGTAAGGTAAAAGGGATTGCAGTTATGTGACTAGTACAGTTGTTTACTCTTTATTGCTGCATGAAATATACATGAAGGTTACACACATCACTTTGAACAGCCTTTGAGTAAAGCTAGTGCTATCTGTCAAGATACCCAAGTTTCCCAGCAGTCCCAGTGGAAGTGAGAAACTGCAGACTATTTCCTCAGGAGATAGTGTGGGTCGCCAGTTCTATGTAACTGAATCGGCTGCTGTGCCTGAAGAATGAAGATGGTGCAGCAATATCACGTTCCTTGTTGCGCACAAAAGGTGTCTGTGGAGCGGGTCAGACTGCACTAACGGGATACCGACACTGCTGCTGAAGGTGCATACGGTGTTACACGGTTGTCGCTAATAGGAGCCACTCGGATGCGGACTTCTGAGTGGCGAAGCCATCTGCTGTTGCGTACTTCATTTTCCGCGGCCACCCTGACTCGCTTGTTTCGAGGAGACGGGAGTTAAATAGTTGGCACCTCAATGCGCAGAACATGTGACTGTTCAAAGTTTAACAAGAAATGCTCTCTGTAGTTCTACAGTTGCTTTATTAAAAAATATTATTATAACATACTAGATGACCCCGTGAACTTCTTATCACTTACCTATTAATACAAAACAACATTAATTTAAATCATGTGTGTCTTAGACCCAATAGCTTTATAAAGGCATCATCAGATAGTCTTAAGTATCGGTTCGTCAGTGGGCGGAAAGAGTGGACAAATCAAGCATTCGTGTCCAGGACAATGTTCATGTCAGATTTGTGGAAGTTCAGGGAAGGTTTAAACGGTGATATGACTTGGTTGTTGTTGTTGTTGAGTGCGTTCAGAAATACACTTTGAAAGAGTAAAGTTCGCGTTACACGATCTGAACCTGGGAAAGTTTTCCAAATTTTTAGTTCATAAGAACATTTATCTTTCATTAAATGATCAAAAGTTTATTGCAATCAGATGAACGGTTCTCAACTTGTAGTGGTGAGTACAATTAGAAACACATTGAAAAAGGAACTTGGTTCGAATTTTGCGACTTTCCTTTTTAACTGTCCCTATTTTTTGTTTTACTGAAAACTTTTTCAAGACCATAATGAATAAAACAAATAAAGAATTACTACTCTCTTGTCGAGTGAATAGTCTTTTATAGTGCTGAATTCAATCAAAAACACATTGAAAAACGCACTTTCAGTTTTTATCAAATTTTCCAATTTTCCAGTAGATTTTCCAAAAAATGTATTTCATACAAACCTTGTCCTGTCAAGTGATACTCTTACAACCATGTGGCAATTGATTTTTATTCAAAGAAAAAAATCACTTTCATTATTTTCTAAATTTCCTTACTTTCCAGGCTTTTTTCCAAATTTTTATTTGATGCGAACCTTCCTATTGCTTTCAACATGAAATGTACAAAATTTTATTACAATTGGACGAACGGTATTGATAGCTCAATGAAAAAACTATTTCAGTTTTTCCCGGTTTTCCTCTTTTCTGGACAACTTTTCCATATTTTATCACCGTTTAAACCTTCCCTGGACTTACAGGAATATTTGAAGACTAAAATTAGCCAAATCAGTTCAGCCGTTCTCGTGTTTTAGCGAGACTAATGAATAGCAATTCATTTCACATTAGGTGAAGTTGGTTAAAACGTGATTCGGGACTGCAACAACAATTAAAATTTCCCCCCAAATTCCAAGACTTTCTCTCCATTATAAGTCATGGTGGAGCCCACACCATTCAAATATAAAATGTAAAAGGAGGACAAAACCAGACCACTATATCAGCAGGAGAACGGACTGTCATTGCAGCTGGGCACGTACTTTTTGAAGTGGACAACATGAACTGAAGATGTCTTTCTGACATCATGAGTGATGGTTACCAAACTGAATCAAACATGGTACTGTGTCGAATATGTTACATGTGAGAAGTGTAGGCTGCAGACACCAGGGGAGGAATTAAAAAGAATATTAAAATCTGTTGACAGAGATGTCAGTGAGTGCTCTAAGAAAACTGGTACCAGCAGTGAGTGAAACACAGTTTTGTGACACTTCAATTTGTGATGACGTAGGATCTTGGAGCGGCGAACATCATCTGAGCAAGTAAATGCTTTCCTCATCAAATTATCGCGTGTCAGTAATTTCTGGTGTTAGAGGTCCTGTAGGAATCAGTAATTGTTGTCGCCCATCTGCGAATAATTTTGAAATGAATATTTGTTCTCTTAAGAACTTTTGAAGTAACTTTTCCTCTGTCCTCCCATTTGCGTGTTGATTTTTTTTTTTTACCCATAATAATTGTTTCAAATGAAAATTTGTCATTTTGTTGCAGGGTGTTCAAATACATTCAACAGGAGCATTTGGAAATTTTTGCCAGGCTGGGACTCAAACCCGGATTTCCCAGTTTACTGGCTATCCAAAGCCACTTCACATCATACACAGATCTTCAAAGCGGCGTACACTACTGCTTTAGTGTCTGCATCCATTGTCTCTCTCACTCGTAGCCGTATCTGTATTGTTGCAAGAGCTCAGAAGAATTTTTGCCCACCTGCACCGACAGTGTTGTCTGTCTGCTGCCGTACGTGCAATTTTTTGCATGCCTAAGTGGGCAGCTGACATATCTGACAAATGTACGATATGTACAATTGTATATAAATCTTGACAATTTTGGTGCAGGTGTACAAAATTTGTGTGACCCCTTGTGCAGGATACAGATATAACTGTAGTTGTAAACAAGAAGGGCAGTAGATGGATGACACTACAGTAATAATTTGTGGAAGTTGAGAATTTGAATACCACAGGAAGTGTGTCCAAACAGCCAAAGCAGTTAAGGTGGCTCCCTCAATAAAGAGATAAATCTGGGTTTGAGTCCCAGTCTGCCACAAATTTTCAGTTGTTCCTGTCAGATGTATTTCAGAACTGTGGAAGTGCCAGAAAATCATAAATTTCTATATTATAAATATAAGGTTGTCAAGTCAATTGTTACATTCTTTTGGGCATGTCCTAAACGACAGATGCAATAATGTGCAACAACTATTAACTTCTTTTTGTGTTCTCTGACGAGGCAGTGACTGCAGAGAAAAGGGAATTGCCAATTTCCTTTCAGCATTTCACGACACAGTAGCTCGCACACTGTGCGCACTTTTCTCAGGCACTTAGAGGAACGTGTAAATGGGCACTAATGCCGGCAGCAGTAAAGGGTAAGTGTATGGTATCTGCTGCATCTTTCCTCCACAACTCGTATTGTGGTACTTAAAATTCAGGTCGGTCATTTGATGAAAAATATACTATGTTGAGGCTTAAAAAACGGCAGCAGCCAATCTGAGAGAGAAGAAATACTTCTGTATATAGTGTCATATTCTGGAGGACTGTAACATTTTGTGGGAGAACAAAACACCAAATTTGTACGCACAGGTTAATACTTTTTGTGGATTTTGTAAATTTTGTATTTTTATCATATTGCTTGTATGAGATCTTGAAGATGCCAAACACAGAAATTGAGTAAATCATATATATTTCATTCCTAGATTGTTTTCTTTTACAAGTGACAAATCAAGTTGTGTTTGTACCTTGTCTTAATTCTGAGATTTTCTTTTTGCTCTTTCCAGTTTTTTTGTTTGAACAACTTGTTGGAAGCATTAAAATAGTAGCTTGGTTTCTTATGCAGAATACTATTCGGTAATGAGGCAGAGTGAATTGCTTGTATAAATTTCACAGACCGGTAGCACAGCTCGCATTAGTCTACTAGATTTTTACACAACTGGCTGGTAAAGGAATGCCTTTTGTTAAGATTGCTGTAGCACAGGAATAATTTGCACAAAATTAAAGGATATATTAACAGTAGAGCTTGTTTACATTTGAAACAAAACACACTCAGTAAATGTTTTGTGTGGTGTCCTTAAAGGATCTGCTATGCCACAGTGTTTTGTTGTGGGTTCATAACAATTACGTTAAGAGAAGCTGCTTGGAATTTACCTCTGTCTGCTCATCAGCTTAAACACATTCTGCACTGCAAATGTTAACTTGCTGTCTAAACATGTTTCTCTTATACTTTTCCCTTCGTCTCATCATCACCCTCATAAATATATGCATGAGTAATGAAATATTCATTAGTGTCCTAAATATTTCCGGGTTACATTTCCCACATTTTTTCATAAAGTGTGTACTTTGTTTCTTCTAAATTGTCCACTTCTAGACAAACACTATTGAAATGTTATCAGAAAGTAGGAACACATTTTGGATTTCGAATGTGGCTACAGTCAGCAACTGTATGATTAGGAATATAATGGGATAAATACAACCAGTTGCACATTAAACATTTTGACAAAAAAAAAAAAAAAAAAAAAAAACCTGTCTTCCTCAGAAGTAATAGCAACACTTACAATAGAATGTGCCAATATTGCATCCAGTTAACAGATGTTCTATATGTGTAGTTCAATTGTAAATAGTATATATTTAAGAAAATGTAATGTGATGGATCATTATAACAGCAATATAAGATGAAAATAATATTTTAGCATTTTTGTCTCTGTTCATGCATCATGCAAAAACTGTTGCGTGGAACTGGGTGTGATTTTTCACAGTTGCATTGTTTGAGGTCTTAACTTGAAACCTGGTACATGTTTCATTCTTATGTGCTGCCTATTAGAAATATATACACCTGTTCTTTAAATGGGCCTGTACAAGGAGATTTAAATCTGTAGGAGATACAGGGTAAACTATTTTGCCTGAATCAAATTTTTGGTCAAGAATGAGTTGTCCCTGAAACTGAGTAAAATTGACAATAAAAATAAAGGAAATAAAAATGGTATGGGTGGATTCTTTTTTTGTGCAGGGAAAGAAGGAAAATTGGGACTGCAGAAAGCCCTCTGTGTGCTTTTGTTCACAATTCCATGGAGTATGAGCATTCCAATAAGTGTTTTTACCTCATCACTTGTTGTATCCCACCAAATGAGAATCCTGGAGAGTGGTCCTATGTTTGGATGGTAGCTATGAACTTTACGTGCATGTACATTAGTTTGTCAGCTATTATTTTGTGTAAATTGTCCACAAAACACACAAATTGTGTCACATTTTTTCAGAGGCACAACTGTACCAGTACAGTACTCGCACTTATTCTTGGCTCCTGAGCGGAGGACACTGGGAGCGGCAGTTTGTATTCGGGTCGCAGAGCACTGGCTGTTAAGACAAGCCCCACTCCGTTCTCGCAGTGCAGCCAGCTGTTACCGTGTAGCTTACAGCTTTCAAAGGAAATGGCTTAATGTTTTGCAGAAGGGCACGAAATTAAGCATAGGTTTAATGTGTAGTATACTTCAACGTTTGAGTAGTCAAAAATAAACTTATTTGTATGAATTATGAACAGTGTAACTTACCCAAGTTACGACCTGCTTCCATTACAATCGTACGTGGCTGTCAGTGCTGAGACTTTTCCTTCTGTTTGAAGACAGAGACTTATTGTAATAAAGTTGCTACAAAATAACTATTACTTATGGAACTATAAGCAGCGAAATGGTACGAGTAAAAACTTATGAAACTACCTGTCGCTTCCACTGTCATCGTCCGTGGCTGTCTCTGTGCTCGAGTTACCCGATTCGGTGATGCTTCCTGGACCCGCGTTAATTAACCAACACTTCCTATAACAAGCCTTCTTGAGGCGCTTCTCCACCTTGTGACACCTGTCACCCCTTCCATCTGCCAACGTTTTCCAAACGTCAAATTATTATCGACCCAGGTCTCGTCGAAATAGAAAATTTCTGTCCCCGCTTCTCTTGAGTTTATCAATTCGACGACGAAACGAGACTGCCAGAACACTAACTGTATGTTCAGTCAAGTGCTGTCTTTTATTTTGGACCTTCTTCCATTTGAAAAAACATGGACTTTAATACTTTCCTCAAAGAGATAGCACTCCATTTCCAGTCAATTTTATTTTTTAAAACGGGGTATAAAATTCCTCAGTCGTGTCTCTAATTACTCTCTTATTAAACTCATCTACTGATGTCTAAATTTCACCACTTCTTGGCCTAAGAAAAGTAAAAGAAAATTTAATCTTAGAAAGTTAAACTACATTCTCCACTCACACACTGAAATGAAGTTCAATTAAATTAAATTTCAAGTAAAAACAATGCGTAAATGTTCTGCTATAAAGTACTTCCAGAGTATTTCTAGAACAATAAGCACACTGTAATTTTGCTCTACGTGCTGTATGCTGAAATTAGGGGGAGCGACGGGATAGGTGGATTTCAAACTTTCACTCTCTGACGTCATCTCACGAAGTTATAAGGTACGGTGCTGTGAAGAGACATGCACAATGGCTTCAACTATCGGACAATAGATTTGTATTTGCTATGTAAAATTTGTTAAGAACTAATTGCTTTCTGCTTTTACGCATCTCTCACAGTAATATAATATTAGACTAAAACGCTCAACAGCACCATAAGAAGAAATTGTTGAAATGGAAGTTGTTCAATAGAAGTATTAAAGTGGTTACCGGTAATGGGTAATACTGACTTAATAATTGTATTTATTGAAAAGGAAACTACGTTTGTACTTTACACATATTACGCAATAAATAATTTGACAAATATATGAAACTCACGGCTTCTTGCCAGGAGGAGCAGGTGATTCGCCAAGGCGAGTTCTCATAAAATTTTGTAGCCTTTTTAGGCTGCATTCGCTTTTGCCTGTATATGTTGCTGCTCTTTTGAGAGATTTATTAAGCGGGTGTAGCAGCGCTTTGTCTCTTCTCCTTGTCGCAGTACTGAATGACGTTTGTCACTCTCCTCGCACCATTCTGAATAATGGCCCTCCATTTTCTCACAGGAGTCGTCGTCAGTATGTGGTGTAGGTGGTCGTTATTTTCACGAATAACAGACTAACTATACAACGAATAACACCAGATGCGAATTGACAATACACAATGTCTACGGCTCACAACTCTGTTACGTTGGCAAGGTTGGCAGAGAGCGTAAACATTTTGGAGCTGCACGAGCTCAGCTGCCTTCCCCCGATCACACGGGGGCAACGAAATAGTGCGTGAACTGTACTGCCGCTGAAAAAATATTGAATATGAATTGAACCGGCATGCACAAATGTACTAGGCACCATCTGTTGCAGTAGCTGTTTCTGAATTGAAATCACTTTCATTCACCTCTACATCCGTATCTTCAAAGCATTTCAGAAATATCACTGAAATTGTAGTCACTTTCTCAGAGAAGATGCACCATCTCTCACTGATAAATGACTTTTCCCCCCTTGCAAAATGTCTGTCAATAATGCAGTGGTAAACAGACAAAAAAGGTGTGCTTTTGCAGTTGCATCACTGGATACTAACTGTTGCACTCGACCCTGTGTCAACTGTAGCATATCCCAAAATATTATGTTGTCTGAAGACAGCTGCCATGTAGTGGACAAAGCTCATCTTAACTCCACAGTTTCAGTGGCAGGGCGAAATCTCGCCATTCCTACGCTAGTAGGCACAGAATGTGTATGCCGAACTATAAAGAAGCAGAGTGTGGGCAGATATATCTGCTGTACTCACTTACAGGGTTAGAATAAGTGCAATGATATATAGGTCTATGTAACACAGAAGTAATGAATGAGACTAGCAGGGGCAGATAAATGGCCCAGAGAGCAGAGTTTCAGGGTACAGAGAGATGCGGCAGAGGGAAGGGGACCCGAGTACAGCAGATGTGGAAAGTGACCACCAGATGTGGAGCCTCGGTCAGCAGTTACTGATGCTGGGCTGCCCGACCTGCTGCCGTGCTTGAAAAGAAAAGCTAAGTTTAAAACCTGATACGAGCTACAGCTTTAAAGTCGTATAGAGGAACATTCCAGTGCAGGCTTCTCTTACGTACAGAAGGTATTTGTAAAATTAGTGTTAAAATGTCAGTTCTTGTGCTGCATCTGTTGTGTTCTTAGGTATTAAATATGCAATTTTTGCTAGTCAAGAGAAGGTGCTGAACAGTGGATATGCACATTTCAAAGTACAGCACTGGATATTTTCTTAGTTGTTGCAAGAAGTTAATATGATAATTTTCTCTAATAATAAAAAAAAAAAAAAAAAAAAGTATCCAAGTTTACTTCTAAATGTGCCTGTGGTGATAAATGATCTATCCTAATATGTATTCTACGTTTGATTTTAAAAGTCTTAATTATAGCAGGAAAGGTGTCAGTACATTGTTACTATTAGTCGGTGGTTGATATACTTGTTTCATGTATCTGGTTTATATGCATTAATCTGCAGAAAGAATACTTGCTTATGGCAGTTGTCAATTTTATTTGTAGTCTGAGGGTGCTCTTTAGCCAAGTAGTGTGCTTTCTGGTGTGAGGTTCTGGATTTGACGCGATTTAGTGACTTGCGTGTCAGATCTTCAGTGATATTTAATAGCTTTACATTGAATTTAGTGTGTGATATCTAGTCCTATTTTGCCAATGTTCTTTTTATCTGTTGCATAGTGGGCAATAATGGCTGCTATTTGGGGCAGGTTGTGGTGACTTTTTAAGCTATTTCATTCACAATGATATTATATTTAGTGTTCTTAGCACATAGAAGGATAAAAAATTTTGTAATATTAGGACTTCGTTATATTTAATGGTCCTTTCCATCTCCCCCATTCCTCTCTTGTTTCCTCTCCCTGCCAGAAGACATATAACATGGATATTTCACCTTTCAAAAACAGTGCTGTGTAGATACTTAAAACATAATTGTTATGCACATTTATAGTATCTACTTCAGTTAGTTTAAATTGAAGTTAGTTATTATTTTTAAAGGAAAATACATAATGTGCTGTATACAGGCACCAGTGAGGAAAGTTCGTAAATTCATATTTATCATAACTGTAGCACGATTTCTTACAACTATTTACATTTAGCTGTGATATATAATGTAACGCCCGCTGTAGTGACTGAGGAGTAGGCTTGTCATTTTAGGCAAGATTGTAATGATTTGTAGAAATGGAACATATTCTGAGTACAGAGTTGTACGCACAAGTGCAAACGAGAACCTCTTTTGAAAGGCATATTTAAGATGTCTTAGGTTAGTAATTAGAAAATTAGATTAAGCTATTCGGGTGATATTATGTTTATTTATCCATTTAAGTGTTGTAGCATGTACATTCTTTGTATTGTTGGAAGATGTTAATAAGTCCGTGTAGCTGTGGCACGGACCTTTTAATATGAACAGATTGTTTACTATATTTTACTTACATTTGCAAGAGCTTTTACATGTCAATAATAAATACTTTAAAAGTAATACTTGTGGGCATGTATGGTTTTGTGGAAGATGTATCCTCATTGCCCTTTTATGGAAAATTACAGTAATAGAGCATGTTATAGTCTGGTTTTAGTGTCTAAGAATTCACAATGTGGGAAATAATTAAAAATTTGGCAAAAACAATGTGGTTGTTTTCTTCTTCTTTCTCTAAAAATAAAGGAGACGTCAGATTGTAATTCATGCTGATCTACACTATTTTATGATCTTGATGACACTTTACACACCTGACATTCAAATCAAGAGGAAGATAACTGTCCAGATAAGATTTTGTATGAAGCGTGGTGGAGGGTACCGTTCAACAGACTTTCACTGTTTGACTGACCACCATAAAAGTTGGAACACCCATGTATGTTTCACGGAAAACATTTTGATATTCTGTGTGGTGTGTGGCACAGAATTTGTGGCAATAAAATTTGACACTGTTTGGCCAGTCACAGTGCAATTTGGCAGATATTTTTAATTTTTCATAGGCACGGGGAGGAGAATATGGATTGAGAACCTCTGGTCTCTGTTTGTGGACCGTTCTTGTTTGTTGCTGTTCATGATCTGTCACTGTAAGTTGGGCCCGAGTCAGTTCGCTATGCGGATGATACAGTTGTTATCACCACAGATCAATATGTTATAAGCTTACAATGGCAATCATGGGTCATTTACAGTTTATTTTCGTTAAAAGAATTGCATCCAGCTGCCTTTGTAAATGCTTTTTATTAATGCAGAACTATTTTTTGAGCCACTGCAGATTCATCTTCAGTGGATACTTTACAGGAACATTTATCTTCCGCTAAGTGTAGGTTCATGCTGTCATGGTGGTTCTGGTAACATAACTGAAATTTAGTAAGCGAAAACAGACTAAATTGGAATTAAATGTATTGTAATTTTATGTACTTACTGTATTTTTATTGTAGGTGTAAGTGTAACCAAGTTATGCATTGGGCACTGACGTTTTTTACGCATGACAGCATTTTTGCTCCACTTAGCGTTAAACATTTACGAAATATAAACACTGAATGTGGCGCAAAGAGTGTGGCTGTGGTAGATGTTGCACTTAACTAATTAATGTTCTTTGCTTTGAGGCATTGTGTATGTATAAAAAGTATGTAATGGACTAAAAGTATATTTTACACATTTTGAATTTTGCTAGTATCTAGTTACATTAGTAATGAAACAAGTGAGATAAATTAACAAATGTAAAATAAATATGAAAGGGTTGCACAATAACCAATGTGGCTATGCTAATATAAACAGATTAAACAATAACAAGACATTTATTATTTTGCTGACAAACATTAGTAATAGAGCATGACCTATGAATGGATATGGGCAGATGTATTTTACTGTCTAAGTGCTAGAATCTCTTGGAAGTTTTGAAAGATAAAATTATGTGCTGACTCTGTTCATTCAGGATTTTGTGGAATAACTTTGGTTTATGGATGAAAATCTCCAATTGTTCAGAGATCCATATGTAGCCCTTTATCAGCAATATGTAGTATTGAAAGATTGTCATTAATATTACCAATGGGGTATTCATAATGAGCTGTGTGTGATGCAAAGCTGGATTTCCATAGGTTTTTTAGTCTAAGGGCATCCATATGTTTCTTGTAACGCGTTGTAAAAGGTCTTCCTGTTTGTCCAACATAGAAGCAAGAGCAGGAGCCTGTAATTTTATCTATGCACCCAAAATCAGGCATATATAAACTGACATGCTCCTCTTCTTACTTCTATGTTGGACAAACATGAAGACATTTTTCCAACGCGTTACAAGGAACATATGGCCGACCTTAGATTAAAAAACCTGTTATTGTTCAATCTGTTTATATTAGCAAAGCCACATTATTGTGCAGCGACTCTGTAAATATTTCACCCTTTCATATTTATTTTACGTTTGTTAATGTATCTCACTTGTTTCATTACTAATGTAACTAGGTACTAGCAAAATTCAATATGATGTGTAAAATATACTTTCAGTCGGTTACATACTTTTTATACATACACAATGTCTCAAAGCAAAGAACATTAATTAATGAAATGCAACATCTACCACAGCCATGCTCTTTGCACAACATTCAGTGTTTATATTTTGTAAATATGTAATGCTAAGTGTAGAAAAAATGCTGTCATGTGTGTCTTAAAAAGAAGTCAGTGCCAATGCGTAACTTGGTTATACTTACACCTACAATAAAAACACTGTAAGTACATAAAATTACAATACATTTAATTCCAATTTATTGTGTTCTCGTGTATTAAATTTCAGTTATGTTACCATGACAGAATAAACCTACACTTAGCGGAAGATAAATGTTTATGTAAAGTATCCAATGAAGATGAGCCTGCAGTGGCTCAAAAAATAGTTCTGGATTAATGAAAAACATCCATAAAGGCAGCTGGTTGCATTTCTTTTAACGAAACTAAACCGTCAATCTGTGCTACAGCTGCAGTTCATGTCTAAAATGGATATTTTGAAATCACAGGACACTCTCTCCTTAACAGTGAACTGGTTCTCGGCCAACAAATTACTGTGCAATCCTGAGAAAACTCAGCATCTAATGCTGTGACTAACCACAGACATAGAACATAAATCTATAAAATTACTGGGAATGCACAGTGACTCCAAACTTAACTGTGTGCCACGTTGATTAACAAGCACCTTTAACAATAAAATTTGCATGATACAAGGAAGACCTGGGCATCAGAAAGGATGGACTGACTTTTAACAATTTTATTGAAGGACAAAAACAAATCTATGTATCTTGAGAAACAACAGTTCATTAGACCAAATATGAAATGAGCGCATCCATTACATACAGCTAGATATGTACAAGACTTTTTCAGTGGTTGGTTGAATTCTTACAGAACATGGGCTGGTACATCCGCAAACAACTGATGTTAGTTTATCACGCAATAGTTTGGAAACACAAGTACATGAGACCTTGTACCAAACAGAACACAATAATTCGTACCAAATAGTGATGGCTTCATTTTTTAATATTTTATTTATGTTTTACAATGGAAACATGGCCATGGCCCCAGACCACGTATTTTGTAGCTCACTAAACTTCTACCCTTGGGACGTAAATTAGAAGGCCGTTCATAATGCTTACTACTAAGATAAGATTCCATCTAGCTCTTATATACTACAGTAAATTAATTCAACTAACACTACTTCCATGTTAAGGTTTGTTCTTATACATAAATAGATTCTCCAGCTTTATTACAATTGATGCAAGCATGCATCAGTGAACACAGTTCCTTGGCAACAGCACCTTTAATGAGAAGCAGAAAGATTCCACATTAATTAATATGGAAATAAGCAACACCCTAAGATAAATTAGACAATGGGCCACCTTGACATACACCTGCCTACTGTAAACATCTCCAGTCTACAGAAAGATTCATTTACTGAACAAGAGGATTGTGGTCCCCCCCCCCCCCCCCCCCAGGGTCCTTGTCACCACGGAGAACAATCAGACCAACAATACCACTTAAACCACTTATTGTTCAGTACACAAACTACAATCAACAGGGGCAGCAAAAACGTGCCATATAAACAATTCTAAATTCATTTTCAGTGCAACTCAAAGATTTTACGAAACATCACTTGTGTTCACAAGGCATCTTTTTTAAGCATATGTTTTAACATATACTGACAGCATCAAACCTGTGAGAGTGTATAATATCCTTCAACTTACAGTTTGTTTAGACCGCAGTTGTTGAATGATCTCTGTCCAGGACACTGGCTGTTAATTTTCTAATACTCTCCATACATAGCCATATCTCACCATGCCCTATAATCTGACCAGCCTTCGATACGGAACAGCTGCTCACCAAGGCACACACACACATCACTCCGCACACGCCCGACACCGACTGCTCAACTGTCGTCGTCCAAAATCGGCGCTCCACTCGATGGCGCCACCAATGCGTAAGGCAAAAGTCGTACGAAGATGACACAATCAGCCACAAAGATAGCAATGTGCTGTTGCCAGCCCAACTGGCAGCCACATATTGAACATATTTGTAAAAAGTTATCAAGTATGTCCTACCTTATTTGGAAATTGGCTGACCACTGTGAGAGAACTTAGAACAGCTTGGTTTGGACTTTTTCAGTCTAGGCTGTTACTATGGCATCACTCGGGTCATGTCAAAGCTGTACTATTGATACAGAAAAAGGTGCTAAGAATGTTTAAGGTTGGTCCAAGAGAACACTGTCATCCATTATTCACCGAGGGTGCGTTTATGCTGCCAACTCACTGTTCGCCAGAATGTTCGTGCTTTATTCTGCTTGGTTTGCATATGATTTCTCAGTTGCCAAGAACATGAAATTTAAACAATAAATAAATAAGAGAAATTGTAAAAGTTTGTTACTTTTGTGTGTGTGTGTGTGTGTGTGTGTGTGTCCTTTACAGTAACTGCATTTTTGCACCAGCTAACAAATACTTTCAGTTATTATATTGGTGTGATGTCTTTTCTTTCACACTCATATTGTGTTTGCAAATTATTCATGAATGAGGGAAAGGCAGGAGGATTAGGAAGGAAAGGATTGAAAGTGGTTGCATTAGGGCATTTAAATGAAACGATGGCAACAAGTGAAAATGTAAGTTGGCCCGGGAATTGAACCTGGATCTCCTGCTATGGGCCAGCTGCAGAGGTTCCAACCATTACGATTTAATCATAATTTTTACGAAATTTTTTAAAAGTACGACTTTACGATTGGAGTGGTTCAGATTCCAATTTTCAGAGTAAATAACAAGTTGGTCATTTGTTTTCCGTTGGCAAAACTCCTTTCACTTTGATTTCGATCGTGTGATGTCACTGACAAAAATAAAGTGGTTATGAGCAGAACCTTTGAGCATGTCCTTATGGAAATCAACGGTATTGACAGTAACTTCTACGAACGCTAAAACTATGCAATACGGCATACGGGAAGAATCCACAGAGGTGCGCCATTTTGGAATCCAGCAGCAGCCAATGAAAATGCGGCATGTCACTTGACTTGTACCTTTCATACCCTGCACACTCACCAAAATATCTTAAACCTGCACCATTTCTGTAAGTTATGATTTTACGTTATCTTGCGGTTGTGTGCAGTTTTTAATGATTCTTCTGTATATTTCTGGAAATCACCAAATCTAATATGTTCGGTTCTGAGGTAGAAAACCCACACATATTCCTGCTGTACACATCAGAATGATGTAGTAATACGCTGTCCATATATCATTTGCAATCTTACAAAACTCACTTCACAATTTTGATAGTTTTGTATTCACTTATTCTCCTTGGAACACCCCCGCCCCCGCTCGTACATATCACGTCGTATTACTATTTGTCATATTCAAAAGTTGGAATCTCTGCAGCTGTCTCATTAACCACTCGGCTACCAGTGCTCCTACCAAGTCGCCATTACAGATTCCTGTGCGGGGTCCAGTGTATGACCGCATCTGCGGTGAACTAAGTAAAGCTAACACTGTCTCGGACAGGAATCTGTAATGGCGAGTGTAAGAGCGCACGGACAGTAGGGACGCTACTGTCACAACATGTGACTTGACGAGGTTTGAGACTGACAGGAGGCGAGCACAGATGGCCAAGTGGTTAAGGCGACTGCTGGCTCGTAGCAGGAGACCCGGGTTTAATTCCCGGCCCGGCTCACTTTTCCACTTGTCACCTTTGTTTAATTTCAATGCCCTAATGCAGCCACTGTAAATCCTTTCCTACCTAATCCTTCTTCCTTCCCCTCCTTTGTGACTATTGCTATGCAACAGGAAATAGAAGATAAACCAAATCGTCTGAAATCACCCTGTTTGATGCTTCATGTAAAGAATCTGAATCTGATGATTGGGGGGGGGGGGGAGATTAACAGATAGTGGTGGAAGAAATTAAGGACAAGTGAGAGTGGGGCGGGGGGAGGGGGCATGTGAGCACTGATAGAGGAAAGGGGTACATTGAGTAATGGAAAATTGTAATGAATAGCTAATTCAGGAAATGTTATGGAGAATTATATGTGCCATTGTTTATATCAGGAGGGGAGGAGAAAATGGTCAGACAGGCTTTGTGGAGGGGAGAAGGTTTTTAAATTGCAAAGACAGAGAGGACTGGAGAGGGGAGGTTGGCAGGACGGAGGGGGGGGGGTGGATAGAGAGAGAGAGAGAGAGAGAGAGAGAGAGAGAGAGAGAGAGAGAGAGAGAAGGGAGTGACGGGAACAGACCATAACTGATTGCTGTGGAAACACAGTCTTTGAGTTTGGTGTCTCTCAGATTGTGAGGCATGAGGAACTGCTGTGTGTGGGTGCTATGGGGTTGCATTCACCTGCTGCCAAGCTGGGCCCTAGAGCTTGAACGTTTGAAATATTTCAGTTTTACTGTTCTCAAAAACTGTATTGGCGCTCTGACTGTAACTATTAACATCAAAGTAATGTGTTTCTTGCTATTTATTTATTTTTCTTTCTTAAGTAGTATGAGAAGAGGATGTGTAATGTAATTGTACAAGGGAAAATCAAGACGTCTCTGTGGTGAGTAGCAAAATTCCTGGATTTTTAATTTATTTATAATTAGTTACTGTTGCTCACATAACAGGGAATTTGTTTCAGTCTGTGACTTCCTACAACTGTACACCTGCATTATAAATTAACTTTGTACAGAAACCAAGCATCAACAGCAAATATAGAACTAGAATATACAGAAATTTTTGGGGCAGGTAGGTATACTGTTTGACTAAGGGGATTAAAGCTAATGTGACAATAGAGAAACCATTTAGGAGGTTCAAGAATCTCTTTTACTGTTCAGCAAAAGGCAGAAAAAGATCAAAATGACTTCATTAAGATATCTGCAAGGCAAGAAATGTAGGAACCTAAAAAACAAAGTGTATGTTACCCTCCACAAATATTGTAGCTAGAGGGTGGGGGAGAATCAGTAAAATTTTTGTTGCATAATAATTTAAAGACTAGTCAGTTCAACTAAATTCGTAGAGACTACAATTAGAAACAACTTAAATGGGAACTTGGAACATTTCCAGGGATCTGCAGCTTCTTTCAACAGCCACCAACTGTGTTTAATTCCTGTAAGCTCCCTGAAGTTCACGCCTTATTTTGCAAGGTTAGACTGAAATATAAAATTCACAGTCTTTGGTGAAAAAGAGGTCCTGCTACTCAGTATCTCTTATAATAGATAATATTAAGTCATAAAGATTTGACATTTTTTGTATATTGTTTCATTGTCTTACCAGATTTCCAACTACTGAATAAAAACTTTCTTTTCAGTTTCAATAACTTTGAGGTTTGTTGTAACACCAAACATTTTACATTTGTTGAAAATATGTCGTCATGCATGTCTGAACTGTTTGTCAATAATTTTGTTTTTTTCTTCTTTTCATGGAATACCAATTTCTTGCGTATTCCTGGTGCAGCAAAGAGAAGTTGTTCCACTGTGTTCTCACTTATATTCTCTAAGTCTTCTGACATCCAGGAACCTGCACAAACACAAGGTTCTGGAGCCAGTAACAGTTCTTAATTCAGAATATACATAAAGGAATATAAACAAGGGGAAAAATAAATAAAGGTATCCTATTGATTTTTCTTGACCCATCACTGAGAAAGATGGAGTACTATGTTACACTACATACTGTGATACAGGTGGTGTGTGGAAGGTGAACCAAAGACTGCATGTTATTGTTGGGACACACAAATGGTGCAACAAATCTACCAGACTGACCACCTGCACTACACTTACCCGTACTACAAGGTGCGTCTGAAAAATTTGATGAATGGTCTCAGGAAATATAGGAAATAATAATTATGAACAAAGGAATGGCCACTGGCTACAATACACTTCTGACATCGATTGTACAGCTCTTGGAAACTGTCAGCAAATGTTTCTTGTGGAATCGCTCGAAGCACTGAAGTTGGACATTGTCAGAACTTCAGACCATTCTGAAGTGTGAGCCTATCTGCTGTCATTCTCAAAGACAGATGCCAATCATCTGCAAATATCCATTGCACTTCTGCGATGTTGTCTCGGACTGTGATTGTGGACAGTTGACCCGAACATGGCTCTTTCTTGACACTTCCCTTTCCATCTCTTAAAGTGTTTAAACCACTAACACATACACATTTTATTCCCTGATTCAACATTGTACATTTGCACTAACATCTCATGGGTCACTGTCACTATTTTGTCTAATTTCAAACAAAACTAGATGTTAATGTATTGCTCCATTTTGCAATGACACAAGTTCTCACACTGACCCTGATAGCTGGGTTGCAGCATTTACCACCATACCACTGCAGTGCTTTGCACGATAAGGTGCACTTCTCGGCATGTCGTTCGATGTGTATGCGCAGGCACCTCATCCTCGCTAGCACGATTTGTAAAATATGGGACATTCACCGATCTTTTCAGATGCACCTTGTATTCTGGGGTATTGCTGCACGGTGTAGTACCTTTACTAGATAGGACTGACAGATGGAATTTCAGATGAAGGCTCATTCTGTATTACCACAAAATAAGGAACAGTGTCGCAGGTATGTTGAGTGTGTAATCTTGAAATGTGGGCATCCGCAGCCGAGTGTTGTCATTGTGAAAATTAAATCCACTCTGACTGCAAGAAACTGTAATTTAAAAACCTCTAATGTTTAGGAAAGATATTTGAGAACTTTTGAAAGTGTTAACTGAATAGATTATAATGTTCAAAACGTATACTGTGTACTTTCACTTTGATATTATGTGAGCAGAGTAAAATGAAATGGGAGATCTGGCTGTGAAACTGACCATGCTTGACAAAGTTAAATGTATTCACCTGCTGCAGGTGGGAGCTTTTACATTTTGATGTCACGGCTTGATGGAGCAGACAGAGCTATTTAGAATAAAATATAAGGCAAAAGAAACAATTTAAAAACTATTGTATCAAGAACACTTCATAGTTATCTGTCAATGAGCCAGCTGAGGTTTATGTACACTGCCTGACAGAAAAAAGTATTGCTCTCAGGAGTGGTCATCCGATGCTATCCCATTTTGGTATACGTGTTTACCATTGATGTGAGAGGAAAGATAAGATTTACTTGACTCTGTATGTGTAGTCAATAACGTTCAAAATGTTCAAATGTTTGTATAGCTTATGGGACTTAACTATGGAGTCATCAGTCCCTAAACTTACAAACTAGCTAATATTAAGGACGGCACAAATATCCATGCCTGAGAGGGGATTCGAACCCCCCGACCGTAGTGGCCGTGCAGACCGTGACTGGAGCACCTCAGTCCCTTCGGCCACCGCGGCCGGCAGTCAATAATGGAGGATAGATAACAGTTCACCATAAAGAGGCTCACTGAGATAAAAATAAGGAAAAAAAATAAGAAAAGTAGGAAAAAGTTAGGAATAAATAAGTAAAGTAAAATGTTTCCAGAATGACACTTTCACTCTGCAGTGGAGTGTGCGCTGATATGAAACTTCCTGGCAGATTAAAATTGTTTGTGGCTAAGCCATGTCTCCACCATATCCTTTCTTCCAGAAGTGCTAGTCTTGCATGTTTCGCAGGAGAGCTTCTGTGAAATTTGGAAAGTAGGAGGCGAGGTACTGGTGGAAGTAAAGTTGTGAGGCGGCATCATGAGTTGTCGGGATAGCTCAGTCGGTAGAGCGCTTGCCCGTGAAAGGCAAAGGTTCCAGGTTCAAGTCCTGGTTCCAGCACACAACTTTAATCTGCCAGGAAGTTTCATAGTAAAATGTAATTAAGGGGATACTGTAAGTGGCAACACACAGTTACAAGGAAGACATGAGATACAGGATAAGGAGTGGGGAAAGAATGTGTTGTGTGTAGCATGCACACCAGAATGCATTCGTCACGGACCCGTTGTTGCGAAGTTGGTATCAGTCAGCTGCCAAAGAATGACAGTGGAAGGCTCCGTTTAGTCTGCATGACTGAAATGAAAGAATGTGCTATGTTCAGTGGAGAAAAACACTCTAACCAGTGTGCAACAATTAGCAGCAGCAGCAGAAGGTGTGTGTCAATCTTGTCTGGAGGGACTCCAACAGTTGGCTATACCCCTATCGTGTGCAGTGCATCCGGGTCTAAGGTTACAGAGTCACTGTGGCAGGCAGCAGTTCTATCAATGGCTGCTGAAGATCCACTGTTTAAACCCAAGATTTGTTTACTCAGGAGGTGGGGTTCACAAGAGATAGTGTTTTGATATCTATAATCACCATGTACGGCAAATGTAAATTCTCAATTAGTTCAGGAAAGTGGGCATCAACATACTGTCAACATGCAGACGGATGCATTTATTGATAGATTAATAGGTCCTTTCATGCTACTGCAAAGTTTAAATGGGTTGCATTATCTGAACTCCCTCATTTACGTATTGCGCACCTTACTGGAGGATATGCAATGTCGGCAACGATTACAGATGTAGTGAATGCCTGATGGCGCACTGGGACACTCCCATCACAATGTGTACGAACCTCAGAGCAGACATTTCGGAACTGCTGAATCGGACGGATAGGTCCCAGTCTAGTAAGTACTGAGTAGCCATGTAGATATATGTTTAAATGGATTGTGTTGCAGAATAAGTAAATTCAAAATTGTGATATAATTTTTTTTTTTTTTTTTTTTTTTTTTTTTGCAAAAAATTACTATGTAATTGAAATGCACCAAGATGACTCTGAAAGAGGTAGACAAGATGAAGAGGTGACAGCGCACTGCAAGTTGTAGCAGACTCTTCTGCTGTCTTCACAGGCTTCTGTGGCAGTGTTTGGCCATTTCCCTACCTGCCGAGGTTCCGCGAAGTACATCTGACCTCCAGAGTGTTTCCCACCCAGCGGTCACACTGTGCACCACTGCTAATGACACAAGACACTTGTCGATTCTGATGCACTTTGAATATATTGTAGTCTAGGCCAATATATGACACACATTTTTGTATGTGTGCCCACACAGCTGTTGAAGTGGTGAAAACCTTCCCGAAGAGAATGTGATTGTTGCCTTTCTGGGTACATAATGTCAAAATAGGAGATACAACAAAAATATTGAAATGTAATTACCGTGGTTGCTACTGTATTTTACAACTGCACAGTCATGTCATAAGCGAATGAAAATATGTAGACTACATTTGTGTTGTACTGTCACTTATTTCAGACACTGTTCTACTGGTATGTAATGCAGCATTTATTTTGTGAACAAGTTCCTGAACATAATCTTTTCACAAAAGCTTACTCTAGCCATCTGAATTTCTAGCTCTGTTTGTAAACACAGGTTACTTCCTATATAGTAGGCCTACTCATAGGTTCAAAATGTAATAAACTAGTTTAGAACTCCCCCCCCCCTCCCCACCTCATTTTACATCCTCCTACCCCACACAGAAGAGCAAACTATTAATTGGTGCCAAATGTTAACACAGAAGAATTGTCAACTACAGCAGCAACCAAAGGAGGATAGCCACTGAGGTGAAGAACACAGGAACCATCTGCAGCAGGGGCAACATACCTGCTGTGGTAAGTGTACATCTGCATAACATTGTGTAAGCAGAGGCAGACTCGGGGAAAATACCCAAGTGAAAGTACAATGTAAAGAAAAGCCCTGTTCACCAAATCTTACTTTTTCGTATTTTACCACAGGTATTTCGGCAGTTTGCTATTATCGAGAGCATCTACGTTATCCTCGAGTGCATAAGTAACACCTGGTGTTTTCTATTTACAGAATAATAGGTATCTATGGTGTAGCTGTCACAAAATTACATAAAATAAATTATTTAAAAATTTTAAAACTGAAATATAATAATCCAATCTCCAAGTTGGAATTAAACAATGTAATGACAGTTTACAAAGGCATAACGAAGAGCTGCGACAGACAGTGAAGACACACACATACAACACTTTCAGCTATAGGCCACGGCCTACTTCAGGATAAAGAACATTCATGCAATCACACAGACACACAATCATAATCTCCAGCTGCCGCACTCGGCAGTGTTGAAATAGGAGAGGGGAATGAATGGGGCATAGGAAGGTTGCATTGTGGTGGTGGGGATGGATACAGCATGGCCTTACAGAACTTGTACATATTAAATGGATGGAACGAAACGTAACTAGGAATGGAGTGGGGAGGCAGGTAAAGGGAGGAAAGCAAAACAAGCGAGCACATGTGCATGAAAGCATGCACAAAGTAGGAGAGGTTGAGGGTAAAGGGGACAGGGACTGTCGGGTGTGGAAAAAATGGAGTTATCGTAGGCTGAGGCCGCCTGGATAATTTCGGGATTGGAGGGGGTGCTGTAGGGTAACTTCCAACAGTGCAGGTCAGAAAAGCTGATGGTGGGTCGGAGGATCCAGATGGCCAGGTTGTGAAGCAGCCATTTAAGTCAAGCATATGCTCCACCACAGGATGGTCTACCTTGCTTTCAGCCACAGTTTGGTCATGGCTGTTCATTCTCATAACAGCTGGTTAGTGGTCATGCCAATACAATAAAATTATAGGCTTGTATACCAACATATTTTGGCAGTTTCCTATTAGTCTGATAAAGTGAATGTATACCTACAAATAAATAATACTTCCATTTATAAACTATTAATGTTAGTACGCCACATTCTTGAAGATATTCAGTTCGATTGTCAAGTAGCTAAAAAAATTGTGATAGGTACATGAAAGGCACAGTAGCAAGGAGAAGGTGAAAAGAGGGTTTATAAGGGGATCCATCTCTAATGACCCAGTATCGACGGGACGTTAAACCCTAAGCTGCCTTCCTTCTTTATAAGGTGATGCAGAATCTCGTCTCCTACAATGTAAACATCGTACGTTGTTTTGAAAATATTAGTGTCCGGAATCCACCAAAACAAAACTCGTGCATCGTGACATTACGCACTGAGCATGTGAACATAATGTTAAACGTTTACTTTAATACTTGAGCACATCAGATTGCAGTTCATTTCTGCTTTCAATAAGTTTGTGGACGATATAATTACGACTCAGCTATTGTGAACTGTATGAATTACACTACACTGACAAATTTTTATTATAGACTGTCATTAACTGAAGCAGTGATATTACTTAATAATGCTTTCATATTTGCATCAGAAAGTTCACAGCAACATTCACTCACTAGGTAATATGAAAGTAACACCATTAAAACAGCAAGTTCCCTGTTTGTGTTATGCCATTCTTCTGTTACTCCCTGCTGGCTGCTCGGAGCGCTAGTATCGCTTCAGCTGCAGTTTCCCCTACAGAGTTTGACGCCTGTCTGTGATGGACTGTGACTCGGGTGTTCTCTGGGTGGTGTCGGTTCGCCCACCGCCCCCTGGCAGGACCTACCATCGACCACTGTGCAGGTGTCGGCACATTCTGCCTGGAAACTCGCCGACAATGAGTACAGTTATCTTTTGTCGGCTCACCTTTCAATTGAGCCCTAATAACTAGTGAAGAAGTGTTTGGAGACTGTAGAGTTACTGGATATTCTGTGCTCTAAAGGACTTCTCCGGTCTACGACTTAACACCCATTTTGAGACGGTAATTCAAAAAGTCACATTACTGTTCCTGTAAACCTCCATTCGTTCCTTATCATTTTGTAGATATACTCGGAACCACAAACGACGGCGGTGGAGTTTAGGCTCAGTTTGCGCATCTTTGTCACATGTGCTGATGAGTGTTCGGTCGTGTTCTGGCCACTCCGCTGCAACTGACATAGCATTGCCAAAATTAAACTTGACTCTAGTGAAACTGCCTGGCAGATTAAAATTGTGTGTCGGAACTGGGAGTCAAACCTGGGACCTTTTGCCTTTCGCGGGTAAGCGTTCCACCACTGAGCTATCGCGACACGACTTGCGGTCCGTCCTCACAACTTTATTTCTGTCAGTACCTTGCCTCCTACTTTCTGAACGTCACAGAAGTTCTCCTGCGAAACTTGCAGAATTAGCACTCCTGGAATGAAGGATATGGTAAAGATGTGGCTTAGCCACAGCCTAAGGGATGTTCGCAGAATGGCAGAAGTAAAGTTCTGAGGACGGACCGTGAGTTGTCGGGATAGCTCAGTGGTAGAGCGCTTGCCCGCGAAACGCAAAGATCCCAGGTTTGAGTCCCAGTTCCAGTGCACAATTTTAATCTGCCAGGAAGTTTCGTATCGACACACACCCTGCTGCAGAGTGAAAGTTTCATTCTTGTCTGTAATAATTTACTCAGTGTATTTTAATCTTTTTTTGTTGCTGATGGTGCTGGTTTGTAACAAATCCTACCTAAGTAAGCAAGAGCCATTAATTGCAGGCTATAAGGCATCTTAGATCACAAAGCATGTATATATACGTACTTCAACTGTTGTCTGAAACCAGCAAAGATGATGTTATCAAGACATGCAACTCACCAATCTTCGTGGATCCAACTATAGAAACTGCTAGTCAGTTTCCCATATTATCTTATTATGTACAAAGCTCGAACATATGAATCTAGTCAGCAAAGGAGAATTTTTTGAAGTGCAGAGAGAAAATCTTCACTATTGAATAATGATATTGTTCTTCACTTTGAACAACTTAAATTTCAGTAGTATTTATTGATTGCATCGCGACTGTACAAGTCGCTATAACAGTAAGTATTCATTTTAACTAAAGCTGCTTCCAATTTCATAGCTGATATGATATATTAATCACAGATTACATATTGATTTTTCTTCTTAGGTGGTCAATGTGCACTTACTCTTAGCCGTGGCCACTTTCACCTGTCAGCAGCAAATTGTCACGACTCTCCAGCACCACAGCATGTTCTGAATAACAATTTTTCCAATATGGTGGTGGTTGACACCTCTTTTTTTCTAGTTACTGCCAATAACTGGGCAAAAACAACAGTATAACTACTTTCTGTAATAGTGGTACTAAATGTTTTTTGTTTTTAAGTAATTAAAAAAATTAAAATCTAGTAATATTTATTCCTAGACTTTCGCCTGCTGTGAAATGTTAGGTTATCACAAAAACTAGAGAATGTGAGCAGTGATAATTTAAGAATAATCCCCAGTCAGAAATGAGCAACAACACATGGCATAAGAATTGGTACAGCTGTTGAGGCAAAAGTGCACCTGCTGCCTTGTGATGTGGCCTATTAGGCAATGTGTATAAAGGATGTAATAGCTACAATAATAAATTAGAAACACAGTAATTCATACATAGTTTATAATATAGACAGAAAAAATCAAGTAGTAGAAACATTCAAGACTGCAAAATTCTTGTTTATTAAAATGACTATTTTGATACATTTAGTTGGCCTTCTTCAGACTGAAGGCCCCTACACACATTCCGATTTGTCGGGACTAATTTATCAGTGGTCCAATAAATTGGACATGTGGCGGCGCTTCCTGACCAACTTTTCGTGTCGGATGGTTGGTCAGGCTGCCTGTCCCACCACCACTCCACCCGACAAACTGTACCGTGTTTAGCACGTCCCGACCAACTTCCTGCCTGCGACCATCTGCTGTCTGCACAGTGAACTTGCCAAAACAAAAACAGTTCAACAACCAGACACCAGAACAGGGAGGCACTGCAATCACTACATGCAGTTGGTTGGAGTGCGTGTAGGCTGCTACGAATTTGGTTGGTTGGCAGTTCAGCTGGTTGATCGAAAGATAAATCGGAACGTGTGTAGGGCCTTAAGAGCACCATTTAGTTGGAAATCTGATGAAGGCCAACTAAATGTAACACGAGCAACTTTGTTAATAAATGTGTTACCAGTATCTTGAGATCTTGACTGTTTTTACTATTGGATCATCAAGAACAGCGTGTTGTTACCGCCATCACGTGTTGGTCAAAACTTTAAACAGAAGAAAGCTTATCTGTTGGCTGTGTTACATTGTATGCTTGTATCCAGTTGTAGCCCTTGGAAGAGGCTAACTTAACTCAAAAGATGGAATTCTCAATGTCCAAATAGTGGTGTGATCTTGGTTACAACATGATTTTTCAGCTAAATCAATAAGAGAAAACTGTTTATTTATTTATTTATTTTTTATTTTATTAGTATTCAACACAGCATTACTTTTTTTTTGATAAAAGCAAGAAATGGTAGATTCAATAAGTTCTGTTTCAGTTCCTTATTTTACCAGATATTTTGATCCTACATATGTTGAAGTATAATGAAAATGTCTGAGGAAGTCTTAAAATTTTTCAATTTTTGATTTCTACATTTGTTACTGGAAATCTAGCAATAAAAGGATCGAAAACTGGTTATTTAAAACCCAGTTAATTTGAGCAGGTTTCACAGTAACTTTAAACTGGAGATGGGGGGGGGGGGGGGGGTTAACTGAAGATTGGTTGTTTCACTGATAACTGTCATCCCTAATATGCACACTAGATGCCCTGCAGACATGTACGACTGGCGCATAGTACGTGTCTCCTAAATAACTAAAACCCAAAATAAAATCATGATAGGATTATCTTTCGTAAATTTTAGGACCATAGTGTAACCTCAAAAGTACCATTACACTAAAAGATGACCCAGACAGTGGTGGAATAGCAACCTGACTTGTCCACACTGAGGCCAAACAACTGGGAATGGAAGACCGGGAAGACGGTTTGCTTCATTGCAAAATCCCATTCAGGGCCGTCCACAGTACCACATAACACAGAAGTGGGCCGTTGATGTTTGACGCCCGTTTAGTTGCTCTTTTGAGTGTTCCCGGTAAGTCAGAAGTTGTGATGACCGTGCTGCTACAATCGACCTCTTCTTCCAGAACACAGCACTCAAATTATGACATAGTTACGTAAGCAACACATCTCTTCAAATTCAGCATTCCTTTCTTCTTTAATAGTTTATAATAGGGTAAAGATTTGAGTTGTAGTTATCCCTTAGAATAGCAAGGAGGGAACACACTCAGTGAGAATACACTTTAAATGAATAAAAGGAACACAAGGTGATTAATTTTTACGAACATCTTGTATTATGCCCCATAGGCTAAAGTTACATACGATCCATACTGGATCAAGTCTCAATAGAACTTAACTAGAAACTACTCCAACAAACTCAGTTCATTTTTTTTCCAACAATGTATGTATGAGTCCCATGCCAACACCGTCTGTTCTGACACCCAATAATGCTTTGCTATGCTGCACACCCTCACACATACCTGCGCGCATGAGCGCATGGCACACTGTATAATCCTTAAATACCTACTATCCATATATGGTGAATCCACACATCTCGTGGCGGGACAATCCCATAGTGTACAGCTAAATAAGCTGTTACACTACAACTTTGTGGCCAGCTGCTCTTAGTAGTTGCCAAACTTCGCCTCGGCCAGTAAGGTCATTAGATCTATTCCCAGTTGAAAATGTTTGTATGTTGGTCCTCCTACGAACTCAAGAGTTTGAGGGTGTAACATGCTAGCTAGACAGATTATGACATAATATCCTTCATCTCTTTGACATTCACTGCCGAGGCAAATAAATGTTTGCATAAAGGCAAGAGGTTAACCGACACATCACTGAGTTATCAATTTTGAAGCTCTTTCCCTTGAATAAATAGCTTAATTTTCCTGAACTTGTGATCATTTGCTTAAAATAAATGAATTGCACGATTACAAGGCAGTGTGAGGTTAATGCACTTGTAAGTTGCGGGATGTGCATCACCTGTGTGCTTCATTTATTTTTGAGCATCAAATTCACTTCTCAGTATCACTGGATGTAACAGACATATTGAGATGTAATCAACACATTCTTTTTGCATTTTTTCATGATATTGATTGTGTAAGAAATATGGGGTATTCATTAAAATTTTTGTTGTTGAAAATAATACTATTATACTTCTTAGAATGTAGCAGGGTGTTTACTTTCTAAACCCCTGCTGTAAGCTCATGCCTGAGGAAGTCGTTTTTCAATATCTTTGTTGTTCCAGCTCTCTCTCTCTCTCTCTCTCTCTCTCTCTCTCTCTCTCTCTCTCTCTCTCTCTCTCTCTCTCTCTCTCTCTCTCTCGTGTGTGTGTGTGTGTGTGTGCGCGCACTACAAATTATCTGTTGCCAGTCCACAGGCGCGCGCGTGTGGACTGGCAACAGATAATTTGTAGTATCTTCCTAGACCTCTTGAAATCATTATACTGCATGAATTATTCCAGGATAACTGAAGAATGGTATCAGTATTGAATCTGAGGGAAATTCTACAACATGACACAATGATGTGTATGTTGTCAAACAAAAGAATGGAAAAGCCAGCTCAGTGATTGCATGAAAATAGATTGACATAAAACAAAAATGGAGCTGAACATGTCCTTTTTTCCCCTTCAATACTTTGATAATGGGCAATATTAATTCTCACATTCTGTCCTTTTTTTCCTCTTCAAAATATTGATAATAGGCAATATTAATTCTCACATTCTGTAATATTGTTATACATATACCTTGTTAGTAAATTATGTTGGAATACCCACACAGCAAAGTCCTGCAATAAATGGGCAAGAGTTTTATATCTACTGAGGAAACTGAAGGAGTTTACAGGTTATGGCTTACTATGCTTTTTTCCACCACATGCACTTACATTATGGAATAGTTGTTTGAAAAACTCTGCTGGGCTGCGTGAGGTCTACTTCTGGCAGGGGAAAACCTTCAGATGTATTTTTGGTCTGAGAAAGTCAACTTTTCATGGACATACTTTATAAAGAACAAAATACTTCACTGTCCTCTGTTTACATATACTCTAAGCACACCAAATATCCACATGTATGGAAGATCAGATACAGGCACTCATATGGAACCAGAGATAGGAACTTACTGGATATTCCCTGGACTCATTTAAATCAATTTTTTACATACTGGCGAAATATTTTTCAAAAGTACTAGGGCATTCCATGAAAATAAATTTTAAATGGAGGCAGAGGCAAGGCTGAAAGAACAAGCGGCTATAACACAAAAATTATTTAAAAAAGATGATTTCTTATTATAAATGAAGACATGGGGGAAAAGTGATGGATGTCACTTTTTATCATTACAGAGAAAAACAATTTTTAAATTTTGAAACGTGTGTGAACATTTAATAAATAATTCAAATACAGCTGTGGTTTACATAAAGTTTGCATATTATGAGTATTATTTACTCGTTTGTAGCTAGTACTATGCAATAACAACAGCAATGAACACACTTTTTAAACTTACGCACTTTTAGAAGTACGAAACAACGATGAATGTTTATGTTTGTTGAAACATTTCATATTCATTACACTAATTATTTTATGTTAATGTGCTTTCTATCTTAAGAAAGTAATAGAATACTCAAATATGAAAATCTGAATATGTAAAACAATGAATGAATATGAAGATCGGACTTGGCTTGATCCTTATGACTTCGTCTTGTTTGATGAAATGGATTTTTATTAGCCCAGACAAATGCAAGTTTCGTGCAGTCATATCAGGTAACCAATTAAAATGCTTTATAATAGTCAGCCTTTCACTTTCATTAATTTTGTAAAAACTTTTAAATCTACTACATTCAACAGTTTTTCCCAGTTTCATGCATGTGCATTCTCATCTTCATAGCAGCATCTGATACTCGGCCATAGTTCTGCCTTTTCTTTGGATTGACTTTCCACTGTGGAGGAGCATACACATTTTAATCCATTGTAGAAACTGAAAAAAATAACACTTTTGCACCAACAAAGTAGCACTTCTTCTCACTATAACTCATTCAAGAACACTAAACTTTAGCGAAGTGGCTTTCGACCCTATTGTCATTTTAAACAATTGAAGTAATAACAATGGAAACAACAATGGAAATACTTTAACCTGATATCCAGCACTGCTAACATTGCAAGACGAACATTAAACTCAAACAGGTGGAAAACACTCACCATTATTTTGCAAAACTATGTGACAATCATAATCATTCCTGCTTGCTATGTTTCTAAATTTGTGTGTAACTGCTGACACTCCACTTTTTGAGGAAACAAATACACCAGAAGCAAATATGGACTTCAGGCTGTCTAATATAAGCATAAACAAAATTTTGGGAAAAATAGTGACACTCTTCATTTTTTCCTCATGTGATGGTGAACTAACTAAATTGTAGTAACCTGTGGAATGCAGCCCGGCATTGTTGGGGTAATCTGTGCAACAAAACTGATCGTGTGTTGCATCCAAGATAAGCAATATCTGTGTAATAATATGCATCAACAAAATGATGAGTACAGTTGCCACACTTCGAAATATTTGTCCATCTTTTTGAGGTCACTTTCGAGAGTAATTTCTGAGCTCTCAAAGTCAGCATATTGGATTGTATTGTATTTTACAAGCTGATAATATAATACTAATAGTACGAATACAGATACATACTTCTTTTGCAGTGGTGGCTGGTGCTTCAGATAACTGGTAGTTCACTTCTTAAATTTGTTTCTAAAAGGTACTAAACATTATTCATTTTTCTTTGATAATAAACACCAAGAACTTGTGTTAAGTGACTGTAACAAAATTCATCTGTTACAATGAAGAGACAAGCTACCTTCGGGGCACATGACATTGTAAGCAGCACCCCCTCCTAACAGTTAAATATTAGTTACAACGAAGAGTATAAATGTCGTTTACCCTCAAAATTGACACATTTGCAAAAACCTCCAAAGGTGTGTGGCAAGTAACAATACAAAAGTCATTGTTGTTCCCATATCTGCTAAAAAGAAGACATGGTTTAAAAAAATTGCTTCCAGTTGGTCTCGAACACACTACCTTCGACACCACATAGCAATGCCACTAACCACATGGCTATTCTTGCTAGGTGGAGAATAGTAACTTCATTATTATTCACGATGGAATCTTCTGAAGGCTTTTAAAGTTGATGCGTCTTTAATTTATAGTTATAAGACATTTCACCAAATAATTATGATGTGTTTTTGATGAATCTTAAATGCACTAAAAAGAAATATGACTGGCGGATGTATCCTTCACGGAGGATTTGTGTATGCGCAAGGCGAGGTACGCAGTAGCTCCATTGTCTTTGCTTCGGACCATTCGTGTGTAACCGCCAAAGTTCGTTTCCCAGGATCTGGAGTCTGTACCAGCTCCAACGCCAATGTTAAAAGTGGCATTTCCCCCTCACCCCTCCCTGCTGCAGGAGTCCCCATATTCTGCCTCCAGGGGGTTCAGAAGAGAAATTGAACCTCAGCCTCACGTGCACATTGCAACCACTTCTGTGCCTATTACGCGGCCATGATATGACTAGTATTATGTGCTGTCTCCACATCGTAAAACATTTCTCATATGATAAAAGAACTTTCAATGAGCATACAAAATGATCAGGTAGAAGAATGAAATGAAGAATGATAGTTTAAAAAAACATTTAATATATTTATTTACTTTTTTTTTTCATGATGAGCTTTTTCTCGGGGTTCGCTGAACCAGTGAACACGTAGGATGTGCCACCACTGATCATTTGGTTCTATTTAAAAATTCAGCAGTGGCATAGAAGGCGTTGGCCACGAGAAAGTCTTTTTTGGCTCCTCTTGAACTGATCTTTATTTGTAGGTTTTTATGGTTGCTGGTAAATTATTGAAAATATGTGTTCCTAAGTAGTAGGTCCGTTTTTGAACTAAAGTAAAAAAAAAAAAAAAAAAAATTGGCATAAATTAACTTTTCACAGTGGGGAAGGGAGAAATATAATTAATTACAATAATAGTTGCAGACAGCCAGACATGGTTCACCACAAGATATCTTATACAAACCAATACAATTTACTCTGGGTCATTTGTAGGACTCGATTCCACCCACTGAATTGACCCGTGATGTCGGCTTGTAGTGTTGTGACATCATTGTTAGGTGATGATTCGGGTTGTCTGTGATTATAGGCAGTGTGTGCAGGCAGTCTTCATTTAAGGTGTTACAATTTAATTAAACTATTTGATCCCATGTGTAATATTTTTGTCATTACTCGTTTTTATTTAGTGTATTTTGTGTTTCTTTTATATTATTATTTTTGCTTTTTTTTGTTTTCTCCTACTTAGAATGTCCCTGCCCAAAAACCCCAATATTTCTGCACTTGTCCTGTTAGTATTATTTTATTGGTTTTACATTACTTTTCCCATGTTTATATGTGTGTTTGTCAATATTTTTCTTGATTGGTTGGTTGCCATATTGGCTACAAGTGTATACATCAGCTACCCCCGTGAACAACAGACATTGCTGAAGTGGGGTGGCTTGCATGCCTCAATGAAACAGATAGTTATACCATAGGTGCAACTACAGTGGAGGGCTATCTGTGGAAAGGTCAGACAAATGTGTGGTTCCCGAAGAGGGGAAGCAGCCTTTTCAGTAGTTGCAGAGACAGCAGCCTGTGGCTTTGCCATACAGTTACTGTGATCAACTGAGAGCATGGGGGGGGGGGGGGGGAAGCTATAGTCAATACTTTTCCCGAGGACATGCAGTCCTGCTGTACAAATATATGATGAAAATAGTCCCCCTTTCAGATCTCCGAGTGGAAGTTGTCATCATCAGGAAACAGAACATTGGCATTCTGCAGATCGGAGTGTGGAATGTTAGATTGCTTAATTGGACAGGGAGGTTAGAAAATTTAAAAAGAGAAATGGATAGGTTGAAGTTAGATATAGTGGGTATTGGTGAAGTTTGGTGTAAAGTTGAACATGATTTCTTGTCAGGTGAGTACAGGGTTATAGACACAAAATCAGATGGGGGTATTACAGGAGAAGGTCTAATAATGAACCCTTAACCCAAAACATCTCTGAAATGCGCGTAACTAGAAACATGCGGTCTCTCAGACTAAATAATGTTATTATGTTACCGAACTCCACATTAGTTCACAGAAATTAAGTAAAGAGTCAGTTAATTCATATTCTAAGTAAATTTAATATGTTTTAGCTGACATAAACACTTTTTTATTTAAACTATATAAAATAAACATGAAATAAAACAAGTATTAGTATCAAATTTCTAATAATTTTCACCACTGTTACACCAGACAAGTTACTGTATTCCTGAATATATTCCTAATTATTAAATCACAGCTCTTTCGTACAGTCGCCACACATGTTTCTGCTCCATTCCAGGCAAACTGGCTGACCACTTCTGATGCACATATGTGCCATTTTCCTCTTCTTGGACATTCCAAGTATATGTTCCTTTTGTTAGTTCTATCACTTGGTATGCCTTCGCTTGATTGCTGACTGTCTCCCAGAACTTTACGGATCATTCTCTTTATATCTCTTGGTATTCCCTTTATATCTCTCCAGGCATCTTCTTAGTTGTGCCTCTATGAGTTCCATGGCCAGACGTTTGGTGAATTTCAGACGAGTTATCATGAGGTTTCCTCTGTAGCACAAATACAGAACAAAACTGTTCACGCAACTGATGTTTACAAGTGTATACGAGACTGCCATTGGCCAGCATCTTGTACGTCTGTTTGATAAATAATTGGCATATTTTATGTCTAGCAGATTTCGTTGCATTGCAGTAACAATTTCTGGCTTGTTTTTATAGTATTATTTTCAATAGAATGATGCATTTGAAGACATATAAGAATCACCACCTTGTTTCTATTAGTAACAAATGAAACCAGTGTTGTATTCTCAGAGAATCCATATAATGCTGATACAACTGGCCTACTTTTATCAGCCAAAACCACTGGGGGAATTTTGCGTTTGTTCTTTCTGACTGTTCCTACATATGTTAGTCCCCTCTTTCATAGCTCACAAATGAGTTCTATAGATTTTGTCCTTTCAGAATGTTGTGCTTCGGTATTGTTCTTTTCCTAACAGGCTGAGGATATTGCCACTTGAAATTATTTTTACCATGAAAGAACTGTGTTTGCTGTGAGGTGTTATGTGTAGTACAGACTACAGCAAGCTCTTCTTGCAATATAACATTTTATTCAATAGTATCACTCTCTGATTCATGGTGGCCATCACCTATCACCAAATATGGATATCATCAGAATCAAAAAATATGTCACCATCATTCCCATTTTCCTCTCCATCTAAATCCCGTAATTGCACTTACACCCAAGCTTCCAAATCTGGATTAGGCCTAATTGCAGATATGTCACTCTCCTTAGAAAGTCGATCCATATTATACCTCTGCCATTGTCAAGTACCACGAGAAGACTTTATTAATGTATAAGATGAACATTAACATTAAAAAGAACAAAACAAGGGTAATGGAATGCACTGCAAGAAATGCAGGCAATGCTGAAGGAATTAGATTAGGTAGTGAAACAATACAGGTGGGAGATGAATTTCATTACTTAGGCAGCAGAATAAAATATGATAGTCACAGTACAGGGGATATATAATGCAGATTGGCAATGGGAAGGAAAGAGCTTTGAAAAAGATAAATTTGCTAACATCAAATATTGATTTATGTGTCAGAAAATCTTTTCTGAAGGCACTTGTGTGGAGTGTTGCTTGTACAGAAGTGAAACTTGGATGATAAATAGTTCAGACAGTAAGAGGATAGAGGCTTTTGAAATGTGGTGCTTCAGACAAATAAAAAAAGATTGGGTGAGTAGATAGCATAATTAATGAGGAGGTACAGAATCGAATTGGAGAGAAAGGGAATTTTTGGCATGTCTTGACCAAAAGGAGGGATAAATTGGTAGGATGTATACTTAGATCTTAACGATTCGTGAATTTAGCGTTGGAGGCAAGTATGTGGGATAAAAATTGCAGAGAGAGGCTAAGAGACAAATACAGTCAGCAGATTCAAATAAATGTGGGTTTCTGTTCCTATGAGGAGATGAAGAGTCTTGCTCAGTATAGAGTAGAGCTGCATCAAACCAGTCTCCGTACTGAACATCAGGACAACATATACGCCATTTCTGCCATATTGATGATATTATGGGTCAAAGCATGATGGTTGAAATTGCCTTTATTCTCTACATATCAGATTTCATATGAAATATAAAAGAAAAACTTACAATATGTATTAATTGATACTACATTTACATGTACATTTGAGTTAAAAGATGAGATTGAAACTAAAACATAACTATATATAAAAACCATACAGATGTATGTATCACACAAAAATATTTTTATACATGTCTGTGACATTGCATGTCACGTTCCAGACAAAACAGGGTACCATTTATAATGTAAATAACTGTCACCATTGGGCTTGAGGGTGGCGGGGGGAGAATGAGATGTAAGACGTACTCTATTGACCACCCCCCCTCCCCCACATATACATAGATTTTGCTCATGCAAAAACATCTAATCTTAGGATGACATAAGATCTCAGGTCAATGTGCTATGGTCATGAGTTTGCAAATCTGACCTAGATTCATGTATTGTATTTGAAAGAACACAATAAATCTATGGTTCTTAAAGAAAGTATGTAAAATTCAGAAAAGAACTACTGCATCTGTTTGTATCAATTACCTGCTTTGTCAGGTGTTAATTCTCGCCCTGCATTCTTGTCCTCCCCGAACCCAGTTGTCCTTGCTGTGAGGGTCAATACCCATGACTAGGCGTTCAGGTGTTGTGTGTACATGTGTTGTGCCTCTGTAGGTATATTAATGTGTGTGTGTGTGTGTGTGTGTGTGTGTGTGTGTGTGTGTGTGTTTGTACACCATAATAAGATCTCATAGTAGACAAATTTTTGTACATCATAATATTTTGACAGTGGGTAATACGGGCATCCGAGTCCATGCAAGAAGAGAAGATAAAAGACAGAAAAATCTGAGAATGACACAGGTAAAGCATGCAAAACGGTTTTTGTTACCTACAAGTTACGGAAATCGGCAAAGGAAAAAGGTAATAATGTTTTGACCGTGTATCTCTCAGAGAAATTTGAAAAACTATATTTCATTCATCTACTACCACTGTTTGATAATGATTTCACTAAGCAATTTGCAACAAATTTTGCACATAATTCCAAAACCCAGAAAGTTTTTTCTTTCTGTCAACACAGACAAAATGATGAAATAAAGCAGGGCCGAAGCCAAAGCCAAGGGTGTGTGAAGGAGATCAATTCCCACCCCCGCTGAAAATTATGTTGTGATTCATTACAAATCAGAATATATATATTTATTGTTTATTCCCCCCCCCACCCCCCTTTTTTCCTCCCTAAAACAGAAATCGAACTATATCTCCGAAAGAAACAATTTTATTGCTGTACTTCCCCTGTCCACGCAATAAAATAGTCTAGCAGTACGACATTCGGCACGACGTTAGTTTTTTATTACTTCTCCGTAGCTGAATAATTGTGTTCGACAGACATTTTATGTATGGTACTGTATGCAAATAAAACACTGAACGTGTCTCAGAAATTACATAATTGTACGACCACAGTTTGAGAGATGCACGAGAAACTGCCCCATAAAGCTTCAAATCACAATTTATTACGACTTTCCTACTAACTACATTCGTAAACATTCCGCAGGCTGCTTCCTAAAATGTTGTATTAAACGTACTTGTAAACCTGTAGTAAGTTACACGTTATTCAGGAGAGAGATACCCGTATGGATTGAGCTGCATAAGGAGGAAATTGAAACGAAGAAAGACGAATGGGACAGGTGATGGATGGAGGAGGGGGGGGGGGGGGACAGTATGGTTACAATGGTTTTGGCACAATTAGTTGTAGCGGAGGTCGCGATACTTGTACTATATTTTTCGGCCCATGTTACTACCAGTACATTGATTGCTCGACACTGAACTCAGTGGTCAATTAATGACCTTGAAAGGAAACAATTCAACATCCGATTACGTAACAATGCTTTAAATTTTTGTTCTATACGGTGCGGGTTTTGCTCATAAGTGACATTCGCTTGTAAGGGACGCTGTTGAAAGCTTAAAAAATGCTGTATTCGTTGTTTTCTTTATCGAAACGTGCTAAAAAAGTGGAAAATGTTCTTCAAAAATTGTACAGCTGATTCTCCTGTCTTATACGGGAAACATCCTTTATAGCTTTCCGATAACTCTCAGTGCAGCGCCCCAGCAGTTGTCATCTGCATATTTCCATAACATTGAATCTTTACAGTCATGTATATCGTTTACCATAAATTTGAATAAGCATATTTTCATATTCTTTCTCGCCCTTTCTTCACCGTATAATTTACATACGTTTTGTACAGAAAGTACTTCGCTTGCTCTTGTAGTGCAGCTGCTCCGATCAATATCATCTGTAAAGATCTTTGATTCCGCTCACGAAAAGTTTGATTGTTTCTTATAAAGTACCGTCGTGTTTACAAGTATCATTTCTTAAGGAAAATGGATTCGAATAGAAATGAATCACCTTTGTCAGAACATGGTAGCGTCATTGAGGTAAGATACGACAGTAGAAAGTATAATTACACCGGAATTGGTAATCGTCTTAGCTGGTAGTCAAAAGAAACTGTTCTGTCTTAATAATTGGAAGTAAAGATGGAGGCGGACGTCTTACGCATTGACAGATGCCTTGGCAACTGGCAGCGTCCCTACTGCTTACGCAGCAGAGTTGTCGTGTACACAACAAACAGTTACGTAACACAAACATCTAATCCTAAGAAATATTCCCTTACATATTTCAACCGTACCATGAGATTTCTGTACATCATTTTTTTGTGGAGAGCCATTATTTCATGTACCGGTACATTTTAATTTTTAAAGTGTCAATTTTTTTTAACGTTCAGAAGTGTAAAAAAAAAAAAAAAAAAAAAAAAAAAAAAAAAAAATAAATAAATAAATAAATAAAAAAAAAAATTCAGTTGTTCATATCTGCGGTAACCGGCAAAGCTAAAATGATGCAAAATTTTGACAGTCTTCTACGATTCTAATTTTTATACAGCCTAATCATGCTCGTGCTCATAATCCGATTAGCAGTCTGTCTCGTGCGAATGACGATTTCTTCAATAATCGCAACAAGTTAAGAAGAAAAAAAAAAACCACTATTTACCGTAAAATTATTTACCGACTGTACTTACTATTTAATCCACGTGAACTTCAATGTCACTTTAAAGATTTTCAAACTGTCGTGAGGCTAATTAAAGAGCTGCTTTGTTAAATTATACGGCACATATCCGTTATTGGCCTTGTTACATAGATAGTTTTAGGCCCCTAATAGCTTTTCATTGTAGTTTAACTATGAAAATTTAAGTTCATTACTTAGCCATTTTCACCTTGGGTATGCAAAGGAATTCTTTTAGGCCTATATAAAATAAGTAGGCTAACCACCTAATAAAGGATTGCTCTCCATTTTCTTACTCTTGCATGTACTGAATAGTTCATGTAAATTATTTTGTAGTATGTTTTGTGACAAGACCAGAGAAGTAAAAATCCTGGAAACATATTGGTATTAGTCCTGTAGAATTGTTATAGTGTAGCCTCCATTTTTACTAACAATTTTCTGCATTATGCACTGTGTGTGTTATATTAGGTTTAATGCCTTAATAGTATTTAGCCTTTGTAGACCAAAATTGGCAAATGTGAAGATGTGATGATATATGTATACATAGGCCTAGATGTAGGCATATAAAATTTATATTTCAGTTTGAAAGTTCTTTAAATATTGCAGCAGAGATACAGTATTTGTAACATTTTAATGTATCCATCTATGGGACCTAACATTTTTAGCTGTTTCTTGTGCTGTTTATCATGTAATAAAAATTTTATGGCATTGGAATTGCTGTTATAGCTACCTTTCAGTTCCACTCAGAAAATGGACGGCAAATTGTTTCCATTCAACGAATGATACTGAAACTCTTTTGAACTTCCTCTAAGCTAATAAATCCACTACAGAATGAAAATGAAATGTTTCTGCAATGAACTGCTAAATGTGCGCTCGATTAATGACTTAACAACTAAAAATTTCAAAGAAAGTCTACAGCAGTTAGACTGGGATGAGGTTTACAAAGAACCTGATGTTAATTTAAAATATAATTTATTTCACGATACATTTGTAAGGGTATTTGATAACTGTTTCCCCAAGAAATTAGTAAAATTTAATTGTAAGAAACCATGCAAAAAACCATGGCTTACTAAAGGTATAAAAATATCGTGTAACCGAAAAAGGGAACTATATCTGTCCGCAAGAAAGAGTAATAACCCAGAAACAATAAAATATTATAACAGCTACTGTGCTACATTAAGAAAAGTTATTAAAAAATCAAGAAGCATGTGCGTCATGTCTGAGATTAGCTCCTCTGATAATAAAATTAAAACAATTTGGAATATTATTAAAAGGGAGACAGGGCAACCAAGAGCAGAGGAAGAGGGTATTACCATCAAAACAAATGAAAACTTTATCAACAATAAGTCAGAAGTTGAAAACATTTTTAATGATTACTTTTTAAATGTTGTGGAGAAAATAGGATCTAAATGTTCATTAGAAGCAGCAAGGCAATTAATGGAAGAGGCCATACCCACACAATTTGATACAATTGAAATTCCACCCACCTCACCTTCAGAAATTAGGAAAATAATAAACTCTCTCAAAAGTAAACGGTCATATGGAATTGATGGCATTTCCAGCAGGGTATTAAAAACTTGTTCCCAGGAGATAAGTAGGATTCTCAGTCATATTTGTAATAGCTCATTAAAGCAGGGTATTTTCCCAGATAGACTGAAATATGCTATCGTTAAACCTTTGCATAAAAAAGGGGATACATACGATGTCAACAACTACCGGCCCATCTCACTTCTGACAGCTTTATCAAAGATTTTTGAAAAAGTTATGTATTCTCGAGTTGCTTCACATATTAGTATAAATAAAGTTCTAACAAAATGTCAGTTTGGTTTCCAAAAAAGCTTTTCAACTGAAAATGCTATATACACCTTCACTGATGAAATATTAAATGCTTTGAATAACCGGACATCACCAGTAGGGATTTTTTGTGATCTTTCAAAGGCTTTTGATTGTGTAAATCATGAGATTCTTCTAGATAAGCTTAAGTATTGTGGTATGAGTGGGACAGTGCACAAATGGTTTAAATCATACTTAACTGGAAGAGTGCAGAAAGTTGAAATAAGCAGTTCACATGATGTAGATGAGACAATTAATTCTTCTAACTGGGGAGTTATTAAAAATGGGGTCCCACAAGGTTCGGTCTTGGGTCCTTTGCTGTTTGCTGTTCTTAATATATATTAATGACTTACCATTCTACATACATGAAGATGCTAAGCTAGTACTTTTTGCTGATGATACAAGTATAGCTATCACACCTGATAAACAGGAATTAACTGATGAAATTGTAAATGATATCTTCCAGAAAGTCATTAAGTGGTTCTCTACAAATGGACTCTCATTAAACTTTGATAAAACCCAGTATATACAGTTTCATACAGTAAATGGCATGACACCATTAATAAATTTAGACTTTGAACATAAATCTGTAGCTAAGGTAGAATATTCAAAATTTTTAGGTGTTTGCATTGACGAGGGACTGAATTGGAAGAAACATGTTGAAGATCTCCTGAAACGTCTGAGTTCAGCTACTTATGCTATCAGAGTCATTGCAAAATTTGGTGATATAAATCTCAGTAAATTAGCTTACTACGCCTATTTTCATTCACTGCTTTCATATGGGATCATATTCTGGGGCAATTCAACATTGAGTAAAAAAGTATTCATTGCACAAAAGCGTGTAATCAGAATAATTGCTGGAGCCCACCCAAGAGCATCCTGCAGACATTTATTTAGGGATCTAGGGATACTCACTGTAGCTTCACAATATATATATTCACTCATGAAATTTGTTATTAACAATCCGACTCAATTCAAAAGTAATAGCAGTGTGCATAGCTACGACACTAGGAGAAAGGATGATATTCACTATTCAAGGTTAAATCTAACTTTGGCTCAAAAAGGGGTGAATTATGCTGCCACAAAAGTCTTTGGTCACTTACCAAGTAGCATCAAAAGTCTGACAGATAGCCAACTAGTATTTAAAAAGAAATTAAAGGAATTTCTGAATGGCAACTCCTTCTACAATGTAGATGAATTTATTTATATATATATATATATATATATATATATATATATATATATATATATATATATATATATATATATATATATATATATATATTAAAAAAAAAAAAATAAATAAAAAATAAAAAAAAATTTACAAAAAAAATTCTTAAAATATAGATTGTCAAGTATAAACAAAATTTACTAAACTGACACGTTCCACATCATTACGAAATGTCGTATACATGATCTAAGGAACAAGTATTAATCTAATCTGTCTTAATTTTTTTGTATCATTAAGTATTATATTTTTTGTGATGTATCATTGTTGTAAATTTTGATGCAGTCTATCCAGGTAGAAGCTGGAATATGATGTACCACAAGCTTCTGTTATAGCCCCCTCTTCTACTACTCACTTTTAAAATATATTGATTTATGTATGATCCAAGCCAAGGTGGTATCACATTACAATTTGCTGATGACATTGCTCTTGTTGCACAGGGGGAAAATCTTACTCTAGCAGTCTCGGAATCAGATCTGGTATTTAGGGATAAATTTTATTTATGGCAGCAGCAGTGTAATCAGCTAATGTTGTATGTGGATAATTAATTTACTGACCAGACAAAAGTTCATACATGTCAGTTATGGACCATGAGCAGCAATAATTATTTCGTCTCCTACACAAAAGACTATTCCCCTCATTCTATGTTGTTTGGTTTTCAAAGAAGATTCAGCAGTTGTTGCCATTACCAGTACGCTATGCTGCACTATCATAAGTAAAGTGTTAGTATTTGGAAATATCAGAGATGAGCCCTCTCAAATAAGATGAAAGTAAATGCAGACAAAATTCAGTGTGTGGTATACAGCCTAAGTAAAAGTACATCTCTGGAAAATCTAGAATGGGTAAAATTTTACAGTTCGTGTTGCGGTGGTGTCGAGTGTTCAGATGTTGGCAGCGTCTGGAGCAAACAGAATTGCATAGAGTGATGGGATTACTTTTTCGTGCCAACCATGAAGTAAATAATTAATGCTGTTCCTGCTCTATGGTTGACAAGTTCTCATTGTGCCCTTGTTCGCTCAATAAATTAACTGTAATCTTCACCGGAAAATTCTTAACAAAACATTCGGGGAAAAGAACATGCCTGTCATACTTCACATGCAGCAGCCGTAGCCAACATCTGAACACAAAACACCGTGCCGTGACACGGACTTTAAAATTAAGCTGTAGAATGTGTGAAGCACCTGGGTTTTGTAATAAACCATCCTTTTTTTAGAAAAAGGACATACCGGTACTGAACATGTACACAATGAACTCGTGTTTTATATACCTTCTAAAGAGATTAAATATATAATTATAAATCAATATCTGCTATCATGCTCTGTTCCATAATCATACTACCAATGCACAACAGCTATGGGATTGTTCATTAGGCTTCATGGATGTGACCCTGCTGGAAAAGACAGCAGTAAAAATTCTTGCACTGAGTAAGAGACGGGAACACTGGAGTCCATTAGTCAGAAAATAGATAGTAATGACTGTTTACAGCCATTATGTATTTTTGTTTCTCCTTTATGTTAAAGAAAATCTAGGTCAATTTAGCAAGAGGCAAGAGAAACACGACCACAACACCTGCGGCATTTGGCTGTACCCGCCAGACGAGAAGAAAGTGTTTCCCTACGCACTCCTGAGGATGTTCTGAACACCCACCATGGAAGTAGAGAACCTGTCACTGGGGAGGTTCTAAACAAATATTTCAAGAGCCTTTAAACTGCATACACTATACACCATCAAGGACTTTTAGCTAAACTTCAGTACGGACCATCCACGCAATGTCCTTGCCGATATTGAAAATGTTGGCAAATGAGTTAAATTAAGTGCTCTTCCGTTCACCCATTGACCTACCTAGTCCCATGATTCAATTAAAATAAAATCACAAATTGTTTGATATATTGATCATTTGTGTTGTCTTCTCACATCAAGATGAGTGTGTGGATGGCCCTTTGTAAAGTTTTACCAGACATTTTTATTGGTAAGAGAGAGAATGGATGTATTGAACTTTCTTAAAAGCTAATAAATCTGCCAGAGAACTAAAATGAAACACTTCTACAGTAAAATTCCAATTGTGTTTTAATTTTTTTTTTGTAGTGTGTTATGTTTATTGTATGATAACAATTTTGACACATTGGATCCAGCTGTGCCTGGTCAGCAGATCACACTTGGTAATAAATGGTAATGTACTTTTTAAATTACAGATAATTGTGGCAACTAGTAGTTAGCATAAACATTAATGAAAGGTTAGAAGTATATTTCTGTAGATAAAATAAATTGGTTTACATCTGCTAGGCTTATGGCAGAGAAAAGAGCTAAAGTCTAAGAGAAGGGGCCAGCAAAGCACATTTTGCATAGCCAATGTTGTGCCACTTTTGTGTAACCAGTGATAGTTGAGAGAAGATGGAAGAATTTACAGCACCAAAATTAAAATTATTTTCTGGTTTGGTGTATTTGGGATTGTGTGTTGTACTCTGTTCCATGAATATCACCATTTGTTTTGTTATGAATGTGTCATTAATTTTTACAGTGGAAACTGAGATATTCACCCATCCATCTACTAAGTCCCATGATTTAATTAAAAACACTAATTAATTTGGAAGATTGGTAATATGCAATGATTATTTTTAATTTTTGTTATGAATGTGTCATTACTTTCTGTAATACTAACTGATCAGTTTACCATAATGATATTTTCACTCTGCATTGGAGTGTGTGTTGATTCAAAACTTCGTGGCAGGTTAAAACTGTGTGCTGGACTGGGATTTGAGCCTGGGACCTTTGCCCTTCACAGGCAAGCGCTCTGCCGACTGAGCTATCCCGGCGTGCTTCACTGCCCATCATCACAGCTTTACTACCGCTAGTACCTCGCCTCCTACTTTCCAAACTTCACAGAGGCTCTGTTGTGAACCTGGTAGGACTACCACTCCTGGAGACGTGGCTTAGCCACAGCCTAGCGGATGTATCAAATCAACACACCTATTTACCTCACAGTTTTACATTAAAATGTGTTCGTTGTAGCGAGTGCCGAGACTAAGAAAAATACCAGATTTTATCCCTAACAGTTCTTGAAGTAAGGGTATGTAACTTTTGAAAAACTGGCCAAAGAAGTATGAATGGACTCTAGGAGTTGCCCTAATTGAGCTAGAGAGCTGGGAAAGGGTTCATTTTGCATGCTCTTTTCAATGATATATAACAAAGCATAGTTTCTATTTAATAACCTTTTTCAAAATACAAATCATTTTTTTTTACAAAAAATATTTAATTTTAATTTCTTTACATATTTCCATAAGTACTAACTACTGTTGTAAATCACATAGCAAAATATAAATGTGGGAAGATGATGGGTTCATTGTTAAAAAAAAAAAAAACCTGACTCTGTTTTTCACTAACAACCCAAGTTTGACCAAACTTACCTTTAACAAATAGGAATTTGATTAAAATATGCCGAAGGAGAAGTAAAAAATTGTAGAACTATCAAAATATCACCTTCTTAAAACAAATGTAATCAATATATTCAATAATTAAATTTATTGCTTTTTTAATTGCATACAACTTAAGTAACAGCCTATTAACTGATAAATGAAAAATTTTGAGCATTTAACCACAAACTGAAATTTGAAAAAAATATAAGAATTTTCATAATACTTCTCTTGTACAATGTTTGGAACGGAACTAAAAAAAAAAAAAAAAAAAAAAAAAAAAAAAATCAATACATAATGCTTGTTTTTGAGTGATAGGTATCTATACATAACTAAATGTAACACAATAGGTACTAACAATAATTTTTAAACAACTTGCCATGTAAGTTAAAAGTAACCTGAGGGGAGGGGGGGGGGGGGAGAAAAAACATTTTGAGTTGAAAGCAGTTTCCCAATAAATTAACTTTGAACTTCAAATTTACATTTTACAAAAGCCAACTGGGTTTGGCTTACATCACATTCATCGAGAGTGTATGTTCTCCCAGTCGGAATTAATGGGTATACTTTTGTGAGACATCCACAACTGACATTCGCAGGACACCTGCATGTGCAGGACAGGAGAATTGCGTACCTGCTCTATATGGATGAAGAAAAGTAACTTCATCAAGTTCTTAATTTTTTCTTTTATTTTTTTCTTCTCCCCCCCCCCCCCGCTCTCTCTCTAAAATGTACCTGAGCCAGTGGTGGACTAAGGAGAGGGGCGGGGGGGGGGGGCGGTCTGTCCCGGGCTTCTCGTCTTGGGGGCCTCCAAATACCTCAAAAGTATGTTTTTTTTATCGTCTTTGGCTCTCCTTCTGTGCCCTCCAAATCTCGAAAGCTATTTTTTGTAGACTATCCTGTACCTCTTGTCCTGGGGGCCTTCAAGTCTCAAAATTTATTTTGTTTATAGTAGTAAATCTATTTCTAAGTGGACGGAGGGCCTCATTTTGTTTGCCGCCACCCTGGGCCTCTGACAGTCTTAATCCACCACTGACCCGAACCATAGAGGGCAGAGACATCTTGTAACTTCAGTTGTGTGGTGATGCAGCTACATCCCTCTCCCAACTCTGCATATTACCTGAAAAGTATTTGACTATCAATTTTGGCGTAGTGATGGGAATGAAAGTGTGAAATTGCTGTGTTCTTTTGATTGTCAATGCATTTTCAATCCGGGTTTTGAATATTTCTGAAGCAGCATAGTCTTCTTGAGTGGAATTCATAAAATCTACATTTGTGATATCTACTGACCAATCAAACAGATCTTGTGTCGTTTGGATCTGGTTTTGGTATGGCCTTTGCAGACTTGCACATGCTGTCGGTCTCTTAAATGAACTCCCTATGTCATCACAAAGCCCTTTCCCTTGTGCTGTGGCAGAAAAGTTCCACTCAGCTTTTATCTTGAAATCCTCCTCATGAAGGCAAAGGTTCAGTAAGTTTTTCTTATTTTTGTGCCCAGTGGAAGAACCGTCAGAAAAATACTACATCTTTTTTTTGGAAACTTTCTAAATTTATTGGTTGGATATGAAATAAGCTGCTTTTTAAAGGTGTAAAGAGCAGTTGTATGCCCTATTGTGCTCCAGGCGATCTGAAACAATGACAAAGCTCACATGCTCAATTTTGTCTGCCTTTATGTAATACAGGCACGGCCAAACACAGCCTCGCGGGTGCCCGCGCCGCCGCCTGCGGGCGACCTTTGCTGCACCCCTGCCGCGTGTAATGTGCGCAGCGGTGTGTGGGGCCGTGAACTACAGTGTACTCAACCCACAGGCGCACCTGTCAGGTGGAAATGTTGGCCATGCCTGATGTAATATATAACAAAAGGTTGAATCATAATCTGTTGTCTTGTCTAGTGGTAACTCCAAGCTTGATCTTGTAGCACTATATTATAATTTTCTGAAAAATCACATATGATGACAAATTCCGATTCTTTATTGTTTTCTCTTGTGGACATAAGAAATGTTCTTTGTTAATTGGCAGTGAAGTCATGCCAAATCTAAGCCAGAAAACAAAAGAAGATACAGGTAAGCAAACCTATTGTTTCCATGATGAGAAAGCCGACTGCTGATTCTACAAAGGACAGTTGATGGGTTTCATGTAATTAACATCTGTGAAAGATTGTCTTTATTGTTGCATAACCATACAGTATGATAGAGGCAGCATTTAAATGTTCCACACTCATCTCCCTTTAACCTTTGCTGAAAAATGTGTGTCAGATGTCCCACATTATGGGACAAATCCTATGGTCTGACAATACAAAGACAGGAGCAGCGGCATGCTCGGCCTTCATACACCGGCCAAGTCTGTGCAAATAAAACGTGCATTTTGATTAAACTCTTTAGACAAGAAAGTTCCATCAGTACTCTACTCAAAATTTTTCACATCTTATTTAAATCTTAACTTTTGGTCCCGGGCTCAAAATTTTCATTTTGCCAGTTACTAGACTAAATTGTAAAAACCTATAATATGCAATCAATTTAATTATTTGAAGATTCTGATTAGTTTTAAGGTGATATTTTGATATTTCTTATACTTATATTTCAGTATATTTTAATCAGTTTTATATTTTATGAGGTCATGACACGCAGCAATGAGTAAAATGACTAATGATGATGATATTTGATAAAGGTCAGTTTGGTCAAACTAGGGTAGTTGGTGAAAAACAAGGGTCAGGAAAATATATATATTATAGAGGAAAAATTCCTAACAGGAAAAATATACGTAAAAAATAGGTGAAGTCCACTTACCAGGCGAAGGAGCACAGGCAGTGATAGCAACAAATAAACACACACACACACACACACACACACACACATACATACATAAACGCAAGCTTTCGCAGCCTAGCTGCTTCATCAGGCAGAAGGGAAGGAGAGGGAAAAGGAAATGATAAGGGTTTTAAGGGAGTGGCTAAGGAGTCATTCCAACCCCAGGACAGGAAAGACTTACCTTGGGGGGAAAAAAGGAGGGTAAACAAATACACACACACCCACACATTTACACAGATGCAAGTACACTTAGGCAGACATACTGTAGAAATGTGTGTATTTGTTTACCCTCCTTTTTTCCCCCCAAGGTAAGTCTTTCCTGTCCCGGGGTTGGAATGATTCCTTACCCACTCTCTTAAAACCCTCATCATTTCCTTTTCCCTCTCCTTCCCTTCTGCCTGACGAAGCAGCTAGGCTGCGAAAGCTTGCATTTATGTGTTGTGTGTGTGTGTGTGTGTGTGTGTGTGTGTCTGTGTCTGTGTCTGTGTGTTTATTTGTTGTTATCACTGCCTGTGCTCCTTCGCCTGGTAAGTGGACTTCACCTATTTTTTACGTGTGTATATATATAAAAAATAGACGAAGATTACTCACCAGGCGAAGGAGCACAGGTGTAACAGCATCACAAATAAATAAATGAATACACACGCACACACAAACGCTAGCTTTCACAGCCTAGCTGCTTCATCAGGCAGAAGGGAAGGAGAGGGAAAAGGAAATGATGAGGGTTTTAAGGAAGGGGGTAAGGAGCCATTCCAATCCCGGGACAGGAAAGACTTACCTTGGGGGAAAAAATGGAGGTTAAACAAATGCACACACACCCACACAGACACAAGTACACCTAGGCAGACATACTGTAGAAAGCAAAGAAGTTAAGAAATATATAATCATCCCTCATTTATATTTTGCCATATGATTTACAACAGTACTAAATAGTTATGGAAATATTTAGAAAATTTTAAATTATGTACTTTTTGTTCAAAAAATTGATTTGTATTTTGAAAAATGTTACTAAATAGAAGCTATGTAAAGACACCTTTCCCAACTCTCTAGTTAAATTAGTGCATCTCCTAGAACAATTTAAAAAAAGTCCATTCATCGAGAATGGTTAGAGATAAAAAATTGAAATTTTGAATTTTTCTTAGTCTCAGCACTCACTGCAAGTATACCAAATTTTAGGAAAATCTAAAATGGAGAGGTAAATAGGTGTGTGTAGCGTATTTTACATGGAATGACTCAAATTCTTGACAGATTACAACTGCGTGCTGGAAGGTAGTTAGCAATTTACTGGTGGAGCAAGGCTGCGAGGATGAGCCGTGAAGCGAGCTGAGATAGCTCAGCTGGTAGAGCACTTTCCACTAAATGCAAAGGTCTCAAGTTTGATTGGGCACTCCGTTTTAATCTGCCAGGAAGTTTCATATGAGCACACACTCTGCTGCAGAGTGAAAATATCTCTTGCTGCAGCCCCGTCTTACACCTTCCTTAACCACTGTATCCTTTACGTGCCCTTCTGAATCTTAACTTCAGTTGGCTTCTGTACAAGTTGTATATAACTTTTCATTCCCTATGCTTGAACCTTACTACCCTCAGAACTGGAAAGTGTGTAGTCCAGCTAACACTGTCAAAAGAGTTAAGAAGGTAGGTTTTTCTTTCATTGACCTGTCTTCTAAGATAAATTGTCATGTGAGTATTGCATCCCATGTTCCTACATTTCTCCTAAATCCAAACAGATCGCCTCAGGTCAGATTCCATTCAACTCTAAATAATTTGTGTCAGTATTTTGCAACCGTGACTTATTGAACTCAGTTCTGTAATTTTCACCCAGAATTATTCTTGAAGTCCAAGGGTATTTCCCTTGTCTCATACATCTTGCACACAAGGGAACAATTTTTTCATGACTGGATCTCCCAATGATATCAGCAGTTCAGAGAATATCTTCTACTGCAGGGGGCTTGTTTTGACTTAAATCTTTCAGTGCTCTGTCAAATTCTTCTCGTAGTGTTGTATTCCCTACCTCAACTACTTCCTCTTCCCTTTCTGAAAAGCTGTCTTCAAGTAAATTTCCCATGTATAGGTGTTCTATATATTCCTTTCAGATTTCTCTTCATTGCTCAGTTCTGGTTATCCATCTGAGCTCTTGATTTTTATTATATACATAATAAATAAAAATTTAAAAAAAAAGATTAAAGGCTGAATTATTCTAGGACAGTAATATTCAATTAATTTTATGGAAATTCTCCACTAAGATATTTCATCTCCATTTGTGTCACGTGTGTGTGTGTGTGTGTGTGTGTTACTATTGGTGGTGCCACTCTAAGGTAAGTGCTTTTTAATTTAATTTACTAGGTAACCTCAGAATAAGATGTCAGAATGAGCTTCACAGTTACTTTATAGGCCTACATTCATAAACTGATGTTGAATGTCAAAGAAGTCAATACATCCACATTGTACTTAGGAAAACAAATTGCAAAAATCTATTCATCTCTCCTGATGTGTATTGGTTCAGCTATAATACAGATGCTATGTTCGTATCACATAGACATATAGTAGGCTTAGAAATTATAATTGCTAATATTACAGACCAAGAACGCCTTAACAGATGTAGTGAACTATGTTATCAGGTCTCTCTTGGACGTTGTTTCTCCATCAACTCTGTTTTTGCAGTGTCAATTCACCGCATTAGTACTAGCTGTTTACTGTGTGACTGACAGTGTTTTCCAACTTCATTGGCACCTTTTCCGTTTGGTTTGAGAAGAAATTTCTCAAGTGTGTTGTGTTTAGTCACTACTTTTTAAGCTTTTCTCACTATTATTGACAATGTTTTCCTTCTCCATCCCATTTGTATTACTACTCCTTTCCTGCAGATGTTCCACTAAAATTTTCTTCTATCAGTACTCTCTGCCTCTCTCTTAGTCCTTCACTTTACAATGTTTATCTTCTTCTCCTGCTAGTTTATTCATCCAATTTTGCCACATTTCTGTCGCATGCGTATGAGACAAGCTCACTAGATTTAAGCTAAAATTCCGAGCAAGAACTTCGTGTTTCAGAAACAGCTCATATTTCAAAACAAATATAATTACCGTATTTACGCAAATATAGGCTGCAACTTTTTTTCTGAGATTTTTGTTAGAAAAATCATGGTGTGGCCTATATTCGAGATTTTCCTCCTGACATTACAAATGATGTAGTGTCATAACATATACACATATCATGTGGGTGGATAAACTTAATACAGTAGCTATTCTTTTCAAACAAAAGAATTCAACATCATTTCGCAAAACTTCACCAGTGTGTTTATACAGCCATTTCGCTTTCACCATTACATGGTGACTGATGAGTCATGTATATGTGTGCCTTTTTTTAATGTGTCTGTCGTGGCTCGTGCTCACGTCTTTGTGGTGAGTCTTAAAAATTATATATTGTTAACAATTCTTTTATTCATAATGAAATACAGATACTCAATGAAAAAAAAATGAAGGAATAAAAGTCAGTCTTCATAGAGATTGCCAGAAGAAAACATGATCACGTATTTCATGCATTCAGATATGCCGCAAAAATAAATCAACAAATCTCATTCAATATTGTATACTGTCAACCGATTGGCCAAAAGATTTGCAAGAATCAGCTGCCAACTCATTGGGTTTGGTAGACAATTTATCCGCTACAGTGAAGTAAAACTGATGGCCTGCCACTTAGCAGCAGAGCGCATGAAGCTACAATTTTAGCACACAATTTATTCGCTGCAGAGAAATAGAAGCCATTCTATAACTGAAGTTTATTGTAAATTTATTAGTGCGACCTATATTCGAGATTTAATTTTTACTATAAAATCGTGTCAAAAGTTTAGGTGCGGTCTATATTCGCATGTGGCCTATATTCGCATAAATACGGTAGACAGCAACTGATTGCTTAAGAATTCTCACAAGATGATTAAATTATAGTTTAGAAGTTCCCAGTTCGGAATGTGCCTTTTCACAGCTTTAGCACAGAAGCTGAGCTGGTGGTGCAGTGGTTAGCTCTCATCACTCACATCCGATGGGGCGGCAGTTAAAGCCCACCTGTGGCCATCTATATTTGGCTGTTGTGTGATTTTCCTGAATTGCTCCAGGCAAATGCCAGGATGGTTCTTATCCTTTGAAACGGCACAGTCAGTTACTTTCCCCCTCCTTAAGAAAAACAATCTGCACTTGTTCTCAACCTCTAGTGGCTATTCTGCTGACGGAACATGAAAAGATAATCTTCACAGCAGCTACACCTGTGATGTGAATAATACTTTTAAACCGTATAAAGTGCTGCAGAAAAAAAAAAGAAAAAGAAAAGTAGTACACCTAGAAAGATGATAACATTGATTTTGGCCCGATGACAACAGATACCTCCTGGGGATAGTAGGGGTACTGATAATTACTTGAATGTTGCCCATCAACAACTAGTGTAGTGACGTTGCAAGACCACCATCTATGAGTGGTCATCTGTTTACAGTTATCCGGTTAGGGGGATTTTATCCCCCAGTAAAATACTAAATACTTCATACAATAAAGTTTATTCTATCTTGAGCAAGGTACAAGAACAGACCGAGTTAATGTTAACATGGCGGCCGAGAAGCAGCTCGTCAAAGAAGTTTATAAAGATAAGAGATCTGTTAGTGGTTGATAGTGCAGTAAGCTATAGTCGTCACCGCACAGTCCTGCAGCACAGATTCCCTCCCCCCCCCCCCCCCCCCAAATCCCACAGTACTGAGTACTGTTGAGTTTGGGAGAGGGGTGGGGCGACGACAGCAGTCAGCATCGAAGTCCCCAAAGTCAGAGTCACCGTGTCAGCAGGAAGACTCGACGGCGCACGGAGACGATATGCCCAAAGATGATGAAGTCCTCGATGTGATGGGGTGCACGGACTCGTCACTCGAGGCGACGAGTTGCAGGGCGGCCTTAAGGTCTAACGGGGATAATTAATCACACTTCACTCGAGAGGAAGAGGGCACTCCGATCTTCCCTTCTACTCCATTTAGAGGATTGTCTCACGTTCCCCTTCCCTCTTCTTCAGTGGTAGAGTTTGATGCCCCTGTTTGCCCTCCCCCTTTCCCCTGACCTCTCGATCCTTTTGTTTGACTGCTCACTCTTCGTCCCCCACTCAACTATGCAGGTGCTAGCTCCTAAAATATTTCACCCCCTTGCCTTCTCTGACTGCAAACACACCTCGTGCTTTCCTCCTCCCCTTGAGTGAAGTGCGGTAATGATCCCTGTTAGACTTTCAGCCCATCCTGCAACTCGTCACCTCGAGTGGTGACCGAGCGAGGTGGTACAGTGGTAACGCACTGGACTCACATTCGGGAGGATGGTGGTTCAAATCCACCTCCGGCCATCCGGATTTAGGTTTTCCGTGATTTCCCTAAATCACTCCAGGCAGATGCCAGGATGGTTCCTTTCAAAGGGCACGGCCGATTTCCTTCCCCATCCTCACCCAAAACTCTGAGCGTTAGCTCCGTCTGTAATGACCACGCTGTCGACGGGACGTTAAACCCTAAGCATCCATCCATCCTCGAGTGGTGAGTCCGTGCACTCCATCACCTCCGGGACTTCACTATCTTCAGCCCCACCGCAAGTCACCTCCGCGTTCTGTCGAGCCTTCGTGCCGATTTGGTGGAGCTAACGGTGACTCAGACTTTGAGGTCTTTGACATCCTGCCCCCCGCCCAAGCTCAACAGGAGTTCTCCGTACTGTGTGTGGAGGGGGGGGGGGGAGTCTGTATGGGGCGATAGTTTACTGCACTATCGACCACCGACAGAAATAACTCATATCTTTATTAACTTCTTTGGTGAGCCGCTTCTTAGCCGCCTTGTTAACGTACTTCACTTGAGATTGAATAAAGTTTAGTCAACAAAGTATTTTGTGTTTTACTGGGGACACAACCCCTCTCAATCCCATACTGTCATAAGGCTCAGTGGCATGTCAGTGTGTGAATCAAACAGGCGCCATGCCACAGTGATGCGCTCTTGATTCCTACAGCCAACTGAGAGAGTTTGGAAGGAGTCACTTATTGGCCTTCTGTAAAGTGGGGTGGTCCTTTCAGAGAATTGTCACACAAGCTGGATGTGCTGTGTCAGTTGTCTAACAGTGCTGTTTGCAGTGGCCATGCGGACATTCTTGCACCCGTAGATGTGGCTCTGGACGTCCGTAAAGCAAAGACGTCCACCAAGACGGTCGTCTTCTAAAGGCAGCGGTGAGAGATCTTAACAGTTACCGCATCACAGGTAAGAGGACTACAGGCACGCACACCTGTAGCTCACCTTCGAATCGGTCATAGCACGGACGTTCACGGCTTGACTCGGGCCGTCAGAGGATCATTTGAAAGATGGAATGGCCGGCCTTTGTTTTCAGTGACGATTGCAGAGTCTGCCTGCATGCAAGTGACAGTCATTTGCAACTACGACATAGACTGTGGTGCGCTGTCTCCTAGACACACACTGGCTTCACCCGAAGCCTCGTGGTGTCGCGTGTGTCGAGTTACGAACTCTTGTGATGGGAGCACTGACCGTCACTGGGCTTATACAGAATGATGAATAAAAATATCCACTTTCTTAAATAGGAATAACCGCTGTCGTGTCCTGTAGTCACATTCCCACATTATATACAATTCAGATATTAAACAAGGGGTTCCATAATCTTTAAAAAACCAGACCTCCAGTTCTTAAAATTGTGTCACGGTTAAAAACATTTAGGCAAGATCCACCTCCATCAACCAAACCGACAACATAGGCTGGAATGAAGTAGCGAGTACAGTGGCTTGGTGGGAGATAAAGTGACTTTTTGTGCAGGGTCAGTTTACCTCCAGCCAAGCCACTGCCTGTGCCACTCTGCTGCAGGACAGATGACTAGGCCGTTTAGTCCCCTTGTCCACACAAACAACCAATCGGAATACGTTCTACCAATCAGTCCATCCTTTTAGTGAAGATCCACCAGAAATTTCTTTTCTCACCATTTCTGCTCAGTACGCCATCATTATTTACACAATCACCCGGCGTACTTTAAGCCTTCGGCATTCTTCTCTAGCATCACATTTGAAAAGCTTATATTCTTTTCTCGTCTGAATGGTTTATCATCCATCTTTCACTCCTATACAAGGCTACACCACAGACAAATGCCTTTAGTAATTACTTCTTAACATTTAAATTAATATTCAATGTTAAAAAGAAATTCTGTTCTTCAGAATTTTTTTTTCCATTGCCATTTTACATTTCATATCTTCTCTACTTTGATCACCGAAAGTTATTTTACTGCCCAAATAACAAAACTCAGAAATTACTTTTTTATTTTACTGCCCAAATAACAAAACTCAGAAATTACTTTTATGCTATCATTTCCTAAAGTAAAATATAATAATGGAAAGTCCAGGTTGGAATAAATAATATAGTGAGGACAGTTTACTACTCACCGCAAAGACGTGGCGACGAGCTGCGACAGGCACATACAAAAGACACACACATACAACACATTCAGCTATCGGCCATGGCCTTCTTCAGAAATAGAGCACTCACGCAATCACACAGGCACACAACACAGTCATACAACCATCACCTCCGACTGCCACACTTCGAATCACGCTCTGCAGCGAATCGGGGACGGGAGGGGAGGGGAGGGGGAGGGGATAGAAAGGTTACGTCACGGTGGTGGGGATGGGTTAGATGGGAATAACGAGATGCAGCTTAGGAATGGAGTGGGGAGGCGGGTGAGGGGAGAAAATAAAATAAAATAAAATAAAGTAAAATAATTCATGTACACTGCAAGTGCACAAGACCACATACACACACACACACACACACACACATACATATACACACACACGATCACACATTCACACACCACTCAAATCAGGCGAGGTTTGGGATACAGAGGTAGGAACTGTAAGGTATGGAAGGGGGGAAAAATATAATAATAATAATAATAATAATAATAATAATGAAGCTATCGTAGGTTGAGGCCTGGTTGATTTCGGGATCGGAGAATGTATTGTAGGGATAACTCCCATCTGTGCAGTTCAGAAAAGCTGGTGGTGGATGGGAGGATCCAGATGGCCCGGGTTGTGAAGCAGCCATTGAAATCAAGCATGTGCTCCGCTGCATGCTGTGCCACAGGGTGGTCCACCTTGTTTTTGGCCACAGTTTGGCGGTGGCCATTCATCCTAATGGACAGCTGGTTGGTGGTCATGCCAATATAGAAAGCTGTACAGTGCTTGCAGCACAGTTGGTAAATTAAGTGGCTGCTTTCACAAGTGGCCCGGCCTCTGATAGGGTAGGATAAGCCTGTGACAGGACTGGAGTAGGAAGTGCTGGGTGGGTGGATTGGACAGGTCTTGCAGCGGGGTCTTCCACAAGGATATGATCCCTGTGGCAGTGAGCTGGGTTTCGGGGTGGCATAAGGATGAACTAGGATGTTGTGAAGGTTGGGAGGGCGACGGAACACCACTTTAGGAGGGGTGGGAAGGATCTTGGGCAGGATGTCTCTCATTTCAGGGCATGAGGATAGAAAATCAAAACCTTGGCCTTGGCCCTTTCTGAACTTTTCTGAACTGCACAGATGGGAGTTATCCCTACAATACATTCTCCGATCCCGAAATCAACCAGGCCTCAACCTACGATAACTTCATTATTATTATTATTATTATTATTATATTTTTCCCCCCCTTCCATACCTTACAGTTCCTACCTCTGTATCCCAAACCTCGCCTGATTTGAGTGGTGTGTGAATGTGTGATCGTGTGTGTGTATATGTATGTGTGTGTGTGTGTGTGTGTGTGTGTGTGTGTGTGTGTGTGTGTGTGTGTGTGTATGTGGTCTTGTGCACTTGCAGTGAACATGAATTATTTTACTTTATTTTATTTTATTTTATTTTCTCCCCTCACCCGCCGCCCCACTCCATTCCTAAGCTGCATCTCGTTATTCCCATCTAACCCATCCCCACCACCGTGACGTAACCTTTCTATCCCCTCCCCCTCCCCTCCCCTCCCGTCCCCGATTCGCTGCAGAGCGTGATTCGAAGTGTGGCAGTCGGAGGTGATGGTTGTATGACTGTGTTGTGTGCCTGTGTGATTGCGTGAGTGCTCTATTTCTGAAGAAGGCCATGGCCGATAGCTGAATGTGTTGTATGTGTGTGTCTTTTGTATGTGCCTGTCGCAGCTCGTCGCCACGTCTTTGCGGTGAGTAGTAAATTGTCCTCACTATATTATTTATTTCCTAAAGTAAATATTGTTGAAATGAGATAGAATGGCTGGCCAGTACTTACCATTGTGCTGTAAAGCCGATAGTAACACAAAATGAAAAAAAAAAAAAAAAAAAAAAAAAGGGGACAAAGGTCCCTTTGTCCCCTTTTTTCTGTTTTTTTTTGTGTTACTATCGGCTTTACAGCACAATGGTAAGTACTGGCCAGCCATTCTATCTCATTTCAACAATATTTATTATCTCTGAGGAGAATTTTCATCATTAATCGAATATTTCCTAAAGTAATTCATTCAGCATTGCCTGATTTAATTTTACTGCAGTCCATTACTTTCATTTTGTGTTGCTAATCTTCATATTATTACTCTCCTTTTATTACAGTGTCCATTCTGTTCAGTTGCTTTTCCAGGTCTTTTGTTAAAAATATTTTGATCCATTCATCATACATATGTGCAGACAAATATTTTCGGCAATAAGAGACACTATATTACTAAAGTGAAAGTTCTCTTTTGGTGTTGGCAGCTGTTATAATTAGCTGCAACAAATCAGGTGATACTATAAAATAGCCAGTAAAAATCACATTCTTGTGATCTTGATTGCCACAAAAATGTGGTCCCCCATCCCTTCCCAACTCCAAATAAGCCAAATTTACATCTGATTCATGATTTCTTGTGTTGGTTTCATGTAAACTGCTACCCAGTGATGTGTGCATTAGAAAAGCCATTGACACTGAAGGCCCCTTTTTGTCCTATGAAAACATTTCTCATATAGTTCAGCAAGTATGTAATTAAAATGTGTAAATTAATTTTTGTTAATCAAATGTTTGTTAAATCTACCCTTGCCACAACATTTGAGTGTCTTGTGAATTGCAAAAGTATTATTTAATTTTTTTGTTTTTCCCCCTGTACGCTTACTTGTTTACAGTATTAAAGGAAAATACAGCTGAATCTTATATATTAAAAGAATCTACGAAAACTGAAGCCAGTCAGCCAGACCAAACTACCTGGCCGATTTCCTTAATTTTTATTTCAAATGAAAGGTAGTTATCCACAGATTTGTCATCAAGTATCAGAACTTACATAACCCTCTCCTTCCTTTTTGTATACTCAAATGCAATTTCCTTCTGCATATTTCTTATGGGGATGTCCTTGCTGTAAACTAAAGTCAGTCAGTCAGGCTGTTCTGTCCAGCCGATTTCACTCATGAAACTTCCTGGCAGATTAAAATTGATTGTGTACTGGAACCAGGACTCGAACCTGGGATCTTTCCTTTTCGCGGGCAAGCAATTTACCAAGGTGAGGTATTGGCAAAAGTAAAGTTGTGAGGGCAGATCGTGAGACTTGTCGGGATAGCTCAGTCGGTAGAGCACTTGTCTATGAAAGGCAAAGGTCCCAAGTTCGAGCCCGGTTCTGCCACACAATTTTAATATCAAAGGAAGTTTTATATCAGCACACACTCTGCTGGAGAGTGAAAGTTTCATTCTGATTTCACTCATTTTTGCATTAAACAAAAGGTATTCATTTGCAAATTTGTCATAAAGTATCAGAATTTACTTAAGTATCTCCGTTCTTTATTTTTATTCAAATGCGGTATCCTTCTGTCCTTTCATTGAATATTGTAATCAGTTTGTTTTAGGATATCTTCGATTCTAGTTAAAGTACACAGTTCTTTTTGACCTATCAACATTCAGCGGATTAAGCTCTTCCATTTGTGCTTTTAAACATTTGCATTGATTGATTATGAATAAAACTATGCATGAGCATTCAACTTTACTTCCTTTTTCCCCCAATTTGTTTGTCATTGAACTACCGGTGTAAATATTTGCACGGGTCCTCTAGTGATATGAGAAGAGCAACAGTGGTTTCATTCTTTTTATCTGCAGTGTAACTGTTTTTCTCCTTATGTATGTAAATATAGAAATAATTACCATGGTTATCACTTGGGTAGATTAGTATGAGTCATAGTTTGTACAGTCCAGTTAAAATTATTGTGTGTCATAGACGGATGTCAGTGGTGAGAAGCACAGTTGCTGACATATACCAAAGTGCCACATGCTCATGCGATCAATAGTTCTGCACACACCAGGAAAGAAATGCGTCATGTACTGACTGACTGCTTCTGTGGGTGAGGCGATGTGTCAAATCAAGGATGTTAGAATCTCTGGAGATGGCCACACACTATAAATGTGAAGCCAGTGAATTAAACACTCCACCATTTTTGTGTCCAAAATGTTGGTTATAGTGTACTAGCTTAAACCCGCGGCTCCGCTCGCGTGTTGGTTGATTATGATAGATAAGCTATCTTCCAGTAGTGTGACGTGAGACTGGTTTTGAAGGATGAAATGAAATATTTACCTTCTTTAGAAACAAACATTTTTAATCAACATTCAAATAAAAAAATAAAATAATGCATTAAAAGAAATTTCTTTTTTACTGATTCATTTATTTATTCTTATATTTCCTTATTTGTATGCTTATCTTTACAGAGAGAGAGCTGAAAACATTGTAGCACACATAGACCAAAGATATGGTCTGTGGCATCATGTTTCGCTGTATGTAACTTCCTTTCTATAGAATCGCAAACATCATCGCTGGCCTTCAATCCGAATTTTTCTTTTATAATTTGATGACTTTCAACTGCCATATCTTCCACCCCCTTATAGCTATCGGCATGGAACTGCTATGGTGTACATCGGGAGACGTCGGACAACAATTACACAGAGACCATTCGTTTGCGTTCTGTAGTTTTCGCTGCGGTTTTCGCAGCATTTTATATACACCGATAACTTTCCATCCCAATATACTCCACCCTTTTATCATTATCAACCCTCAAGCAACAATGCAACCAATAAAACCATTTTCAATTGGCCGCGGTGACCGAGCGGTCTGCGGCGTGCCAGTCACGGTCGGAGGTTCGAAGCCCCCTCGGGCAGGGATGTTTATGCTGTCTTTAGTATAAGCTAGTTCATAATAGTTTGTAAGTTTAGGATCTGATGACCCCGTTGTTAAGTCCCATAAGTTCTACAAACATTTCATTTCAAAACCAATTTCAAAGAGTAAATATAATTTTCAAAGAGTAATTATTGTTCTGCATTTCATGTTATATTCTTCAAATTACTAAATATCTATCAGATCACTATAAAACTGTGCCTAAAACCTTCCTCAGGTATAAATTAGTAACTGTACAAATCTTTAAGTCTCTGCGTCTTGTCGTTCGGACGTGATAAGCGTACACCTAACAGACATTCACGTTAATATATATGGATAAATAGCCATCCGATCGCCATAAAACTGTGCCTAAAGCCTTCCCCGGGTAGAGATTAGCAACTGTACAAATTTTTAGCCCTTTATGTCTTGTGTTTCAGATGTGATAAACGTACACCGAACAGACATTCACATTTATAGATTATATGTATTTATAGTAACTGAAATGTGTCATACCTAAGTACGTACTCTGATGTGACTCAATTAGTTGATTTAAGTAAAGAGAGCACAAGGGAGAAATCCAAAGCCTTGTTTTTGGCACAAAAATGTGTACCTCCCAACCAGCAGCCTGTTCTCAGCACAGTTAATGCCATCTCCCTTTTTTTTTTAACATCCTTGTCACAGATAGAGATACCGTAAACATGTTATGGGCATATGATAACTGTAAGACAACATTTCAGTCACTCATATCACAAGGTAACACATTATCAAAATAAATAGAGAAAATTCTAGTGGGTGAAAATAATTGAATTTTTGGTAACTTACTTTAATAAAAATGGTTGCATGCTATTTACAACAATATCTGAATCACTTTGAATATTGTCTTTGTGTTCACTAGAACTGTATACAAGTGCAATGGAATTGAACTGGCAGTAATCTGATGGCAATCTGAAGAAGCTTTGTCCATATGGTTTTGCCAGTTTTCACACATCTCAGTGTTCATCATGTCTCCTAAACTACATGTTATACAGTGATATAATTATGCTTATAACAAGAGGTCTGTGCAGATGTGGATATCCGGAGTGTTTCTTACTTTGTTGGTAAAACTGTGAGCGACACGGATATCCGCATGTTATAGGCGGTTATAGAGAGGGGTATCTGCCCAGTACGTCTGTCAAAATGTTAGCTGAAAACTTCAAGCCTGTGGACATTCTTGGAATCCTTGCAGGGCCTAGTTAGAGCAGAAGTCTGTTGTCCTCATTCCCTGGCCACAGCAGATGTAGGTGTACCCGAGGGACCTGCGCCTAATCCGTTTACGTGACCGTGTCTTATCTGCGGTCTGTCAAGTGCTTTCTGGGTGGCAAACCGGTCCACTGCCCACCAGAGGTGCCAGGCCAAATTTCCACTGCCTTCAGTTAGCGCTTTGTTGTGATGAAGTGACAACATATATTGTATTGAATACAGTGACAATTCTTTCTTAAAATGAGCTCGACGTCAATGGATACTATATCGTGTAAATTGAAAAGAGGTGATTTGACATTAGTGAAGGAAATTAATTGAAATCTTCAATTTGGAAAAGATTTGGATACATATTTTATGGCAAATTAAAGATCAACGGTATAGTGGCCTGTTTTGCGTGTATATTCTTACACTGGACACAAAAGTGTAACTTCAAATTTTCTGAAAAATTCGTGTGAGACAGGTCAAAGTAGCATAATTATTTATTTATTCCCCCTACAACGATTGTTACCTCAAGGAAGGAATATGTGCACCAAATTTGATTAAAATCGGTCCAGTGGTTTATCAGGAGATGTACAACATTGTCACTTGATGCAGCAATTTATTATGTCATATCTCCTGAACTATGTGTTTTACATTCCTTTAATTATGTCACTAACCGTCTCGGAAGTGCAAGTAATATGTTGTCAAAGTTTCATCACAACCGAATGAATGGTACAGCTGTGCATAAGATACGAACAAACATACAAACAAACATTCATGTTTATGTCTTAGATAATTGGTGATGGAAGTAATGAAGATTAACAATAGAATTTTATAGCAACTTTCATAATCAGATACAGTGTACAGTGAAAGTAACGTATTGAGGAAGGTACACAATGTTAGATTGTGTAGGCTGGCCGTAGCTGCAACTGAAATTCTCTCTTTTTGCTGACGGTTACCGGTTAGAAGTAGACGACAGTTTTGACACATAAAATGACATGCTTTGCCTTGTCAAATAATCTTGTGCATTAATATGGGAAAATAAAGTGCCGTGTTGTAAAACTCCAAATAATACATTTCTTTCTTTCTTTCTTTTTTTTTTACTGTAAACACAGTAAAATATCTTCTACGATGATCAGTTTTAACCACTGACATTTAAGAAGATGCCCGTATTAAAACAGCTGATGTAGTGCTTCGACCACACGAGCTCCAAATGCTACTGTGTGTGTCTGGAGCATCAATGTTTTCCTGTTTTAAATAGCCTGTTTTGGAGTATAGAACAGTTACCATGATTCAAGAAGTCAAAAGTAGTTAAGTTGTTGCAGAAATGACACTCTAACCATAATTACATAATTAAATACCATGGTTTTAATACTGCTATCTATTACGATTACCCATTCAAAATTTAATATCTGTGGATGCAGATAACGAACTAGTTGATGCAGATGAAGTGCCGTGGATGCGGTTGTGGATAAGGGTCTTGTGGATGTGGTGCAGATGCGGATTACACTTTCTTTATCCACGCAGACCTCTACTCATAACCTTTGCAGAAGTGCAAGCAAAATGTTGACAATTTTTCATTGCAATTGGATGAACGGTATGCTAACACACAAAATATAAACAAACAAACAAGCACTAGCTTTTGCATAAAATATTAATAAGGACAGTTTACAACTCACCCCAAAGATGAGCTGCGACTGGCACATACAAAAGAAACATACATACAACACTTTCTGCTATCAGCCATGGCCTTTTTCAGAAAATAGAACATTCATTCAATCACACAGCCACACAACACAGTCATACATCCGTCACCTCCAGCTGCCACACTTCAAATCATGCTCTGCTGTGTTTAAGTAGGGGATAGGCGGGGAGAGGGGAAAGTGAGGTTGCAACGGTGGTCGGAATGGGTACAGCACGGCCTACATGGGAGTAATGAGATGCAGTTTAGGAATGGAGTGGGGAGGAGGGTGAGGGGAGAAAAATAAAATAATACAATAAAATAAACAAAATAAATATAGGTGTGTAAAAGAGGGAAGTTATCGTGGTTGAGGCCTGGATAATTGCGGGATCGGAGAATGTATTGTAGGGATAACTCCCATCTCTGCAGTTCAGAACAGCTGGTGGTGGGTGGGATGATCCATATGTCCCAGAACCTTGTCATTTTTCCTTTATTACTGTTTTCTAAAGCATTCCTCTATCAAACTTGATTTCAATGGTTGCTTCATAACCCGGGCCATCTGGACCCTCCCACCCACCACAAACTTTTCTGAACTGCACAGATGGGAGATATCCCTACAGTACATTCTTATAGTCTCCAATCCCGAAATCATCCAGGCCTTGACCTACGATAACTTCACTTTTTTTCCACACCTTACAGTTCCTACCTCTCTGTCCAAAACCTCTCCTATTTTGATTGGTGTGTGTGTGTGGGGGTGGGGGGGGAGGGGGGTTACAGGTGCACATGTGTTGCGTGTGTTCGTGCGGGTGTGTGTGTGTGTGCACGTTTTATTTTTATATCTATATTTATTTTGTTTATATAATAATGGAAAGTCCAGGTTGGAATTAATAATATAGTAAGGACAGTTTACAACTCACCGCAAAGACGTGGTGACGAGCTGCGACAGGCATATACAGAAGACACACACATACAACACTTTCAGCTTTCGAAGTGCAGCAGCCGGAGGTTATGCTTGTATGAGTGTGTTGTGTGCCTGTGTGATTGTATGAGTGTTCTAATTTCAGAAGGAGGCCATGGCCAATAGCTGAAAGTGTTGTATGTGTGTGTCTTTTGTATGTGCCTGTCGCAGCTCGTCGCCACGTCTTTGCGGTGAGTTGTAAACTGTCCTTACTATATTATTTATTTTGTTTATTTTACTTTATTATTTTTCTTTTTTTCTCCCAACACTCGCCTCCCCACTCCATTCCTAAGCTGCATCTCGTTACTCCCATCTAGGCTGTGCTGTACCCATCCCCACCACCGTGATGCAACCTTCCTATCTAAGGCTCCTATAAACCCGAGCTGAACTGTCCACCATTTTTTCCCCAAGCTTTAGGAGTTGCCACGTTCCAGACGAAGCTCACATGTTATGTTGCGTTTCATTCAACTCTCTCACACTCGCAAACTAGTGATAGTATGAACGTGGAACTTTGATCAGTGTGTTCGTTAAGAACCTCGCTACATTTCCTTTTTAGTTTTATTTTATTTATTTATTTTATTTATTGTCCATCTAGGAATAGCTCGCCTTCAGTTTTAGAACTCCAAACAATTAGGCACAGGATGTTAGTGAATAACTGCTTAACCAATTACATTTAATTATTGAAAACTACAAAAGTGTTGCGTCTACATGTCTATGTAAGATCCAGTTTTAATTTTTCAGTTACTTGAAAAGGACATTCTAAATATCTCAATACAGAATACTTCATTATACGAGGAAATGATAAAAAGGCACTTCATTAGCTAGAGATGATGTCGTTGGTATATGTCATTTTCTAATATTCTCACATAAAATCCTCGTTAAATCTAGTAACTTTGGTTCTGTTAGTTCTAGGCTATAAACTAGAGGTTATGTAATTCCTATTAGATTTTGAAAACGGAGTTGTACCTTCAAAACGAGTTGGACAACAAATAAAAAACATTTGTGACTTATTTAGCTATAGTCTACCTGTACATCAATTAATAAATCCCTAACTTCACTTTTTTCATTCAAAAAATCTACACTTCCTTGAATAACGAGATAGTTAATGAAGTTTTTCATAATAACCCAAATGCAAAATACGCACCTCTTTGCATATTATCATTTGCCAAAATATCATATTGATACCTCTAACTGTGTATGAGATATGCAATAACTCACTCTGATCTTGTCACCATGGGAAATGAGTTCGGTACATAAAATAAACTTAGCGATATGGGTGAAAGGTAGAGATCTGCTCCTAAGTTAAAAATAACATTCAATATGTTAGGAAAGTGTCATCCGCAACATCATATAGAGTCACATGCACCAAACCGAATTTCATAGCAGCCCCTATTTACCACTGCAAACTTCTCATTACTTAGCGCAATCTCTTACTTGAGAGCTAATATTGTTGCGTTGAAATGGGATCAGGCTTTACTTCGAAGGCAACTGAACACAGCACTTATACTGAAAGCACGTTTATTACGAACTCAACATACACGCAGCACTGACTGCCTCTCAGGCAGAGTGTTCTGCTATTTATACACAGACAGAATTTACCAGAAATTAGAAGAACAGTTAACATAAAAAACAAGTAGAATTTACAAGTGAACATAAGAAAGATGTAGAACATTCTGGAATTGTTAATTACAAAGAAATAAATTTTTGCTGGTGGGCGGGATTGAACTGGCGACCTTCAGCACCGCAGTCCGTGACGCTATCCCCTGTGCCACGCCGGCAGTCAGTGTTCGTCGTCTCTTGCGGCATTGCTCCCTCTCCTGGAGAAACAGCGACCCGCTGTTATGATCCCTGTGGAGCCAGCTGCAATGTCCTGGATCTTGACTGTGTCAAGGGTCCTCTGTATGACAGTTCAAGAGAATCCTTCCCTTCTCCACGATTATTGACGACAGACGTTCCTGTCGTGGCTTCATCAGGAACATTACCGTCTTTAAAGTCCTTGAACAAGAAGCCATTGTCGTCTACCTGCTCTTCAGGATCGTAGTAAGGCTTCATGCGCAGGACGTGAACAATGTCTCTTCGTTTTTGATGTTTTGACGACGGCTCATAATCCTCAACTTCGTATGTGACGTTTGACAGGCGGCGTATGACACGATACGGACCAAAGTATCGCTTCAATAACTTTTCTGACAGTCCAACCTTCTGTACAGGGGTAAAAATCCATACCAGATCTCCTGGGCTGTTCACAACAGGTAAGTGCTTGTCGTTATACCGCTGACGATCCTTCTCCTGGGCGTCCAGTGTCCGTATGTGAGCCAGCTGTCTTGCTTCTTCGACCCTGGTGATGAGCTGTTTAACATAGTCATCCTGATTGTCGTCCGGTTGGAACGGGAACAGTATATCCATTGTCGTCTCAGCTTCACGGCCATGGAGCAGGAACAACGGAGTGAAGACTGTGGTGTCTTGTCTTGCGGTATTGTAAGCAAATGTCATGACTGGCAGAATTGTATCCCAATCCTTCTCCTCAACTTCGACAGCATATCGGCTGACGTCTTGTTAAAACGTTCCGTAAGACCATTTGTCTGAGGATGGTATGCAGTTGTCATTCTGTGGACAATGTCGCACCGTGACATTACCTCTGATACTAGTTTTGACTGGTACACTTTTCCACGATCAGATACCATGACACGTGGTGTTCCATACTTCAAAATAATGTCTTCTACAAAGAATTTTGCGATCTCTGGAGCTTCTGCAGCCGGCACAGGTTTGGTGACAGCATAGCGTGTGAGGTAGTCAGTGCAGACCATTATCCAACGGTGACCGGTTGTCGACTTCGGGAACCTCCCTAAAAGATCGATCCCAACTCGGTGGAATGGAGCTGCTGCCGACGGAATTGGTACGAGATGTCCTGGAGGTAATTGCGGCACATGCTTTCGTCGCTGGCACTCTTTACAGTGACTCACATAGTGCTTGACAGATCGGTAGAGACCTTTCCAGTAATACCTGCGTCTGATTCTGTCTAGGGTCTTCACGAATCCCAGATGACCGGATATTGGAGCATCATGGAAATATTTGAGAATAGCTGGCTGGAGATGAACTGGAACAACCAGTAGCCATTTGGGGCCCAGTGAATCGTAGTTGCTCTTGTACAATGTTCCGTTTATAAGTTGGAACTCTCCATTGGCCTTTTCTCGTTTCTCCAAGGCCTCTATCATTTTTAATAGTTCTGGATCTTCCCTCTGTTCAGCTGTAATGTCATCTAATTCAGTGAGGGCTGAAATTTCATTAATGCTGTTGTCTTCCACTAATGGATTCCTCGAAAGGCAGTTGGCATCCTTGTGTTTGCACACGTGTTTGAATACCACTGTAACATCGTACTCTTGGAGTCTTAGTGCCCATCTTGCTAGTCGACCTGATGTATCCTTCAAGCTAGTCAGCCAACAAAAAGAATGGTGGTCTGTCATGACGGTGAATGGTTTGCTGAATAAATACGGCTGGAACTTATTGATAGCCCAGATAACTGCGAGACATTCTTTTTCAGTTCTAGAGTAGTTTATCTCGGACTTTGAGAGTACTCTTGATGCATAGACTATCACTTTTTAGCACCTTCCTGAACTTGTACAAGCACTGCACCAATCCCATAACCAATGGCGACTGTGTGAAGTTCTGTTTCTGCGTTCTCGTTGTACAAGGCTAGCACTGGTGCGGAAGTTAGAGCCTCCTTAAGTGCCCGGAAAGCTCTTTCTTTTGTCTCATCCCAGTAAAACCTGGCGTCTCCCTGCAGAAGTTCTTGTAATGGGCGCGCCTTGTTACAAAATCCTTTTATGAAACGTCGGTAGCATGAGCACAGCCCGAGAAAACTTCTCACATCACAAATGTGCTGAGGAGTTGGAAATTCTGTGACTGCCCTTACTTTATCTGGATCAGGACGGACACCATCTCCGTTGACTAGGTGCCCCAGGATTTTTATCTCTTTGGCGACGAAGAGGCACTTCTTTGGATTGAGGCGGAGACCTGCAGTCTGAACACACCTCAACACAGTTGACAGGCGACTCAGATGTTCTTCAAATTTTTTCGAGAAAACGACAATGTCTTCTAAATAGCAGAGACATGTCGTCCACGTAAGGTGTAGAAGCAAGTTATCCATCAGGCGTTCGAATGTGGCCGGAGCATTAAATAATCCAAATGGCATTACTTTAAATTCATAGAGCCCGTCAGGTGTACTAAAAGCCGTCTTCTCCCTGTCAACTTCGTCAACCTCGATTTGCCAGTAACCTGTCTGCATGCCCATAGTTGAGAAGTATGTAGCTCCTTTCAAACAGTCTTAAGGTGTCGTCAATGCGCGGCAATGGGTAGACATCTTTCTTTGTGATTCTGTTCAGCCGCCGATAGTCGACACAGAATCGCCATGCGCCATCCTTCTCTTTACGAGGACCACCGGAGACGACCAAGGACACTCCGAAGGTTGAATAATGTCATCTCGCAACATCTTCTCCACTTCCTCTCGAATAATCCGTTTTTCAGCTGGCGACACTCTATATGAACGCTGGCTAATTGGCGGATGATCCCCAGTATTGATAGGGTGCTTTATCGTGGGCCGCTTTCATCTGACTTTGCCCCTGCTGAGGTGTGAATGCACCCGAAAATTGTCGTAGTATACCTAACACCCGCTGGCGTTGTTCCTTGGTCAGTCCAGGCCCTATTGGCAGTTCCACGTTTGTTTCCTCCAGCGTGTTGTCTGTACTAACAGCAGGGCATGGGTCTTCATTGATGACGTTGAGCTCACCATCTAACGTCCATCACCTCTTTTCGGAATGACTCAAACTGAGCCCTAACGTTTTCCTGAATTACGGAAAGTTTTGTTAGTTCACAGTCTAAAACAAAGTCATTCCACTGTAGGTGAAGTTGAACTTATCTTATATGCTGGCTGAAGTCCATTGCGTTGTGAGTTATCTTCGGCATTCACTAAAGAAATTGATTCTACAGGATTTCTTTTAAATTAAAACCATTTCAGTTGATATGGAAACGATTTTATTTCCACTTAAACATTTCACAACCAAGAAATGCAGCAGCAAGCCAACAGAGCTGCTTACAGGTTTCTGGCTACTCACAAACTCTCTAACCGACTAAACAAACAATGGTTTCTCTCAAACATCTTTCTACATGACTGCGTAATAAGATTGATGACAAAGTTTTGCAATTCAGCATTAAACAGTATTCTTTTACATCAAATATGCCAAAATACAGAAATTTAAACATTACATTTAAGCTTTGACTATTTATGTCAATGTATGTACTTGTTTCATGAATTTTGTATTTAAATGTAGTACACAAATTTAACGTCATCCTTTTGACTAGTGTTTACAGTGCTCAAATTATTTACATTATGTGTGTTTTCGAAATACACACATATTTGTTTTGCCAATAGTGTGTAGGTGTAATATAATTTGACATGGAATTTTAATGTGTTTCGGTTTGCGATCAAATTATTTATTAATACGGATTTGTATATGGTTGTCGTAGTTTTGTTAATTTCGAAGATAGTTTCTTAGTACCAAACAGATTATTAATTTTAGTGCATGAACAATTATCAGTATTTAATTTAGGATCTAGTGATATATAAAACATGGTCTGCCCTAATTTATTTAAACAAAAGGTATATATGAAATCATGTTGTGCAATAGTTTATAACATGTAGCATTGTTGTTTTTATACAAATTAGTATCTATATAGGTTCAGCAATTTCTGAAACTAAGTGTAATGCATTTTTAGTGTTTGCAGCTATTATTTACGAAAGTATTAAAAACTGAAAATTACGTAAAAGGTCGGCCAAAGTTATATTTAAATCAATGTACTATTTCTTAAAAGCGTTTTACTAACAGTGTTAATAGAATTCCAAACAGAAGGCGAAAATGTGAAATATCACATGTCCGGTAATGAAGTTTTACTTTAGGTATCAGATATTTCGTGTTTCTATGTTGGCAACTGATTTTTAGGAGTTTGCAACATAGCAGAAACGTTACACACCCCCCTACATAGTGTACCTGAAATGTAATGTAGGGTTCACTATGTACTATCGTTTCAATATGTTGTGATTTAAGTGTTCATAGTGAGTCTGTATTAGTTTAAGCTAAAATAAAAAAGTTATATGTTGATTGTAGTCTTGCGAATGCTGGTGGTTGTTGATGTTGCATAATGCGCCCACAGTGGTGTATCTGCAAACTGCTGTTGGTGATGTAGTAGCTCACATCTTCAGCTGACTGTAGTTACAGGCATTCAAGATGGTTCCTACAACATGGTTGTATCTTTCTCAGAACCACATACTATTTTTCCCTAACTACATACATAAATAAGCATACTGTTATCAGGCTATTGGAAAGAGTAATCAATTTTCTCAATACGGTATTTTAAACAAACAAAATTATGGGTTCAAATTAACCCTTAAATGTTACTGAAAATTAATGAGAAATCTCTCTCATTTACTTTAGTTCAAATAATGAAATAGCAAGCTTTTACAACTTTTTTTTCCAAAGAGCATTGATATTTATATTGTAAACAGTTATGTTTGGTATTAATTCATATAAAAAAGTATTTTACTCCTAATAATTTTTTTTTTCTTATGTGTACATGTATGTAAATGCCATTATGTGAGAACTAAGCTCCTAATTCCTCTAGAAAGGGTGTTGTACATTGTAATAACTTCACAATTTATAGTCAATTTACTAAGTGGAATGAATGACATAAATAGTAAAACAATGGATAGAAACAAGCTCTCAGTGAGCACATCAAACATTTATCATTCAAAATTATGGTATAGTTCAAATGGTTATATAGACAGAAAATGGTAATCATGGTTTTGAAACTTTTTCAAGTACTGTAGTATTGAATATTTGTCATACAGTTAGAGATTAGAATGAGCAGTAGTAAAGAGTATGAACAAATTAGATCATAGTATTACATAATATTTTACTTATTGAAAAAACATATGCATTAATAAAAATTCAAAAACTAACCCCCCTGCGAGTAGTTAGCAGTGGCAATGGTAAATCTCATAGCTCAAATCAAGCATGGAAATTTTTCAAGTGTCAGTTATCAACTGATCCACCAAAGTGTCAAATTTTTCCCAAATCATGAAAAAATTTAAAGAAAAATGAAAAAGTTTTTGTTTTAACTGCCAAAATACACCCACTCTCAAGGCAGTAATCAAGAGAGGGCGGAAAAATACGCTGCCATTAAATTACGTCCACGGCCAGGGCAGGTAACTGACTCGCAAACGGCTACATAAGCAGAAAAAGACTCTGGTTGCATTTACTTATATTTTGTTTAACAATTTAGTGTCCGTAAGGTATTACGATACACCATTTAGTTTTCATAGATTATCTTCTAAACGGAATGTTTGTATTAATGGTAACTACCTTACCAAGAGTAACAAGATGCAACTGGCAACTTGACTATTTCCGCAGAAGTAAATAACAGTACATAGTTTTTGTTCTTCTTTGAACAAACTGCCCCAATCCAGCACAACACAGTCCAGAGTACCCTGTATTTGTTGAATGGTGAACAGTTACTACCCCCCAATAACTCAAAATCAACATCCAATGTTGTCCAGTAGTGTTTGAAAATGAGTGACAATCATACAGTAGAAATGGATGAAAATGAGTAACTATATTAAGTGTTCTGAAAGTCTGTACATGTATATGTTAACAGTGTAAAATCTCAATTATATACTACACAAAAGTCAAAATTGACATATGGTCTGCCTGATCATTTTCAGATACAGTACCATATCAAAATTAAACACCCTGTATTCAGCTACAAATTGATACACAAAGCTTGCAAGCATGAGCAAGTCAACAAGTGTGTCTGAACTAAACATAGGTGTTCCACATGAAAAATACAAATTTATACAAGTTTAATGTTAATATATAATGAGTAATAGGTAGTCTGTAATGGTTCATTAACCTTCATATTTCTGTACAAAAGTATGACCTTATATCATGAGTATGTGCAAGTACACATGATAAACATTCCAAGTACGTAACTTGTAAAGCATCAATAGTTTCATTGTAAACTTCAAGAATAAAAATGAAAATTAAACCTTGCATCAGTCAAAACTGTATCATATGTACAATATACTATAATATGGTCATCTCAAACCAGTATTAAATATTTTCCTATTAAGCTGTAAGTTCAAGGTTAGAAATTGAATTTTACATTGGTCAACACTTGTGTGGTCTGTGTGTCCTCCCATGCTTATAGTCACTTTTGTACTAATTGTTAGCAAGTCCCTCTTGACACATCAACGTACAACACAAAATTCAACCAAGAACACAAAAATACTAATAAATGACTAACAAGAGTGAAAAGAATTAAAGAATTTGAATTGTAATGCACTGTGAATGTGATTAATAGAAAGATCACAGTATGTAACTGAGATAAGAATTTTCATATATACAATGACATTTCAAGCCATAAACAAATAATGAACACTTCAACATACCTTTGACTATGCATATGAGGTTAATAAATTAATTATTGTGTGCCATATTCATAAATGGTATCAAAATTATAAGTATCTTCCTTATAGGTTTCAGAGTAAGAGCAAGGTAAACTTCACAAGACAATTAACTTTTCTGTAGGTTAGATTTAAACGCATTAATCTGAGACCGATCAACTTTATGGATCATGGATAAGCAAAACTGTAAGCATACAGCTAAGGGTTTCAGTTAACTTCAAGAGGCTCAATGTATGTACCGGTATGTAGATAAACTTCAACTCAGATCTTAACAAATGGACTACTAACATAGTTAAACATTACTTGGTTTTCAGGTTCAGTTAATAGAATTTTTTTTTTTTTTAACTTCATTAGAATTATTCATGTTACTAGAATCACATCTTAACTTGACAAACAGAAGGTATACTTTCATATTTACTTTCAATTAATTCTTTAACTAACACTTCATTAGATGACTTCTCATTTATCAGGGTTTGGAGCTAACATTTTCAGTACACTTAACACTATCATTTTGAGATTCCTCAGCAGTATCAAGCAATTTTAACATCTTAGACTGCAAGTAAAGCATCTGTTCAGAGACTACACTAATCTTAAATACTACATCATCATCATTTTTCATTTAAATATTCATTATTTTCATATTCATTTTCTTTATCCCTTATTAATTCTTTCTTTTCAATATATGGAGCATTTTTCACTTCCATTTCAGTAACTTAATAACTATTTGTTCAGCACTTTCACTGACAATTCTTAACCTAACTTAAATTTCTCATGAACAACACTTCCCCTTTTTCTAATCTGTCTTATCTTTTGATGACTACTCAAAGACTTCCACATTAGCTAGTGGTTCATAAACATCATAAGTCTCCAAAATTCCTATCAAACACATTAAATAAACCCCCATCATCTACCTATTTTCTTTTTCTGTACTTAAATTCACATAGTATTTTTATTCATAAATCCTTCAACATTTATTATTCATTGTAACTGTATTAACTGTAAACATGAATTCACTATTCAGTTGAAACTGTATTTCAGTATATTTACTTTTTAGCTCTTAAGTCCATTGGCCTATACCCTGGCATAAGTAATAAATCTCATATTGAAAACCCCCAACAAGTATATCATATTAGATACAGTATTAGTATTTGGTATAAAGTTCTTCTGGACTGATGGTTAACATCCACCTACACATTTTTTTTTTCCTCAAAAATTCCAACTGGTAATAAAGTTTAGTTTAAGTTTCAATAAGCATATAGCAAAAATGTATATATCAAAAGGTATGTCTCAGCTGTTTTCATTTGTCAGTGGTAATTAAAACATTGTCAAATAATCAAATATTTACACTGAAGGAAAACTTAAAGCATAGAATTTATTCTGCACTGTGAAAATGATCAATAGAAGTACACAGCACACGACTGGGGACCTGAACTGGTGTCAGCAGTTTCATAACTAAAGAGTAATTATGCCCCTAAGGTATTACATCAATACATAGTCTGATGCATCTCATTTTGTCTATCATCAGGTAGAATAGGTAATGGTACTTTACTATTAGGTCCAAAATTAAATGCAAACAGTTGGGTCTGGTTTGCCCAAGAACATACTTTACACCTTAGACTTTTCTTAAGCAACATAATTTCTGAAGTGTCATTCAAATCTGACGAAAAACAATCATTGTCCTGTGGCATAAAATAAATAGGACGAAATTTCTTTTTAGGCCTACCAGGTAACTTCACTACTGGTAAACAAATTACATTAGTACATCTAGGAATAAACAATGTTTCAGTGTGTGACTTTTCTTGCATTTCGTCTACACACTGTGGTAATTCTGTGACTGTACATTTACTTTCGATTTCTTGCTCAGGGTTATCTATAACACAGTTACATTCAGTTTCTACTTTAAAATCAGAAATATCAAGTTTGCTATTACATTGTTCAACATCGCGAATCTTTCCAGTTAACTCTGTTTTAGTATCCTGGCTCTGAGAATTTACTATTCTTACACTGTCCTCAATTTTTTCAAAACTGTCACTCGTCTGTGAAACTTCTGAAGTAGCAGCTACCAAAACAGTTCTTTCTACACAATCGAGTTTTGCACTAAGTTTTGTGTCTAAAATATATTGTTTTAATTCGGGCCCTGCTTCATTTGTTTTACAAATTTCAAATTTAACGGAGTTTGTTTGAGATTTTATGTCAGATATCATGGTTTTCATGGTATTCATTTCTAATGAAAGTTCGGTTTTCATAGTTTCCATTTGTAATGAAAGTTTGGAGTTCATGGTTTCCATTTGTAATGAAAGTTTGGAGTTCATGGTTTCCATTTGTAATGAAAGTTTGGAGTTCATTTGTAATAAAAGTTCCAAGATTGATTTTCTTTCTATTTCCGCGTTTGCTGCCATATTACTAATCTGTTGGCCCGTCTCTTGTAAATCACTAAAAAATGGGACCTGCTACTTTCTTAAAATCGGCGTAGAACTCGCGATACCAGAACCTCCTACCCCACTGTCAAAGTCCGAAACTTGAGTACTATCATCAATCTCCTTTCTTACTGTATCCATTTTAAAATAAGTTTTCCGTCCACATAAAACCCCTATCACACAAACAGTCACTACAAAAGTTACTAAAAAAAGTACTTAGCTGGTCACAAAGATGCGGCGATACAGGAATCTAGTAGTCCAAATTATTGCCATCTTCCTCCATTAAATTTTGACATCGTAGGTGTGGATAGTATTGTAGTCGAATTCTGCACTTTTATGATGGTTTTACTGCACATCCATCATAGACATTATATTCCTTGTATCCTGTAACACATTTTATATTAGCGAATACTCTTTAAAATCGTTTGGTCACGTCACCACTTTTAACATTTTACATTAGTGAATACGCTTTTAAAATCCTGGTCACACGGCACCACATCTAACGTCCATCACCTCTTTTCGGAATGACTCAAACTGAGCCCTAACGTTTTCCTGAATTACGGAAAGTTTTGTTAGTTCACAGTCTAAAACAAAGTCATTCCACTGTAGGTGAAGTTGAACTTATCTTATATGCTGGCTGAAGTCCATTGCGTTGTGAGTTATCTTCGGCATTCACTAAAGACATTGATTCTACAGGATCTTCTTTTAAATTAAAACCATTTCAGTTGATATGGAAACGATTTTATTTCCACTTAAACATTTCACAACCAAGAAATGCAGCAGCAAGCCAACAGAGCTGCTTACAGGTTTCTGGCTACTCACAAACTCTCTAACCGACTGACAGTGACAATGGTTTCTCTCAAACATCTTTCTACATGACTGCGTAATAAGATTGATGACAAAGTTTTGTAATTCACAATTAAACAGTATTCTTTTACATTAAATATGCCAAAATGCAGAAATTATAACATTATATTTAAGCTTTGACTATTTATGTCAATGTATGTACTTGTTTCATGAAATTTGTATTTAAATGTAGTACACAAATTTAACGTCATCCTTTTGACTAGTGTTTACAGTGTTCAAATTATTTACATTATGTGTGTTTTCGAAATGCACACATATTTGTTTTGCTAATATTGTGTAGGCGTAATATTATTTTGACATGGAATTATAATGTGTTTTAGTTTGCGGTCAAATTATTTATTAATACGGATTTGTATATGGTTGTCATAGTTTTGTTAATTTCGAAGATAGTTTCTTAGTACCAAACGGATTATTAGTTTTAGTGCATGAAAAATTATCAGTATTTAATTTAGGATCTAGTGATATATAAAACATGGTTTGCCCTAATTTATTTAAACAAAAGGTATATATGAAATCATGTTGTGCAATAGTTTATAACATGTAGCATTGTTGTGTTTATACAAATTACTATCTATATAGGTTCAGCAATTTCCGAAACTAAGTGTAATGCATTTTTAGTGTTTGCAGCTATTATTTACGAAAGTATTAAAAACTGAAATTACGTAAAAGGTTAGCCAAAGTTATATTTAAATCAATGTACTATTTCTTAAAGGTAGTCTACTAATAGTCTTAATAGAATTTCAAACAGAAGGCGAAAATGTAAAATATCACATGTCCGGTAATGAAGTTTTACTTGAGGTATCAGATATTTCGTGTTTCTATGTTGGCAACTGATTTTTAGGAGTTTGCAACATAGCAGAAACGTTACAACCATCCTGGATTGGTTCAGCTGTCACGATACACATTACTGTGGGGATAAGTTGTGACTGCTCGTGACAATTTGTGATCCAAATCTCTCCTTGACCGGTATGCTTATGATAGCAGCTGGTATGTAAATTTCTTTTGTGAGCCTGATAAACTTTTTACTATCAACAAGAACTTCACAGTTTAACCAGTCATCTGTGTTTGTGACTGCAATTCTTCTCATTGTCAACGGCGGTATCGTCACATTGTCAACGACGAATAACTTCCCAGAAAATTCTGTATTACGTGTATCTGGCGGAACAACTTCTTCAATTTGCAGCTCAGATCTTCCACAGTCAATGATAGCTTGGGATGCCTGAAGGAAGTCCCTTCCGGTGATGACATTGTGACTACATTCTGTTAACACGACAAATTCGAATGGCTGGGTCCTGTTGTTGATGGTAATTCTAGCGACACAAGTTCCTGCTGGCTGGACGTACTTTCCATTCGCGACCTTCAACACAGTTGCCCCCTTATTACAGAACATTGTCTTCTTTAGTGTGCGGCAGTAATTATCGGACAGTACAGAAAAAGACGCTCCTGAATCAACAAGTGCCCAGACAGGTTGGCCGTCGATTATGACGTCAATGAGATTTCTCGACATCTTAGCGACTGTCGTCCATGGAAGATTTTCATCTGCGGCGGCCTCACCTCCGTAGATGGTCGCCTCGCTTAGTTTTCCTAGGCGCGGCGGCTAGGGGAGCAGCTGGTACCTCTGTACGGCGATGGTGAATGGCTGCGGCGCGTCGGGGAGCGACCTCGTCTAGGGTACGGCGATGGGCTTCTTCCCATAGGTCGACTGAACTCATCAGCAGGTGATTGCCTGGGATAGAACTGCTCTGATGGCTGACGTCTTGCGGCAAAATAATTGTCGAATACTCGCCTTCTCTCTCTGCAGTAGCATATGACATGTCCAGGGTGCCCACAGTGGAAACACAGTGGTGTGTTGTCTTCTGTCCTCCAGACGTCTGTTCTGCATCATAGTTACTGGGGGAGTTGGTTGTGACCGCATCAGCCGGTTCATAGGCTGCCGTTTGGCGGCTGCAGCATAAGTCATTGCAGGGCGACGCCATTCTTCACATCTGGTGCGATTGGCAGGGCAGGCAGGAGCTAATGTCTGAAATACCTCTTCCTCAGTGGCGTTGGCTCCCTCGTGACTTACATGGCTTACATCCATGGCCATAATCTGATGCTCGCTCCATCTAATAGTTCCGGCTGACATACACTGTTGTAATACTTCCCTCACAATTTGTCGTATGAGAGAAGCGAAGTCATGCTGGTCTTCCATAACGGCCATAGGGACTACATTGGGGAGTCAGTCATACTTCTTGGGTCCAACTCTCCTTTGTTGCATCTCTTCAATACATTGGCACCACTTGATGAACTCTTCTGTCGTAGCGACGTCTTTTATCAGAAGGGCTTGGTACATGTCTTCTGCTATACCCTTCATCAGGTGCGTGATTTTGTTGGCCTCAGTCATGTTCGAATTGACAGTGTTACACAGGGCCAAAACATACTGTATGTACGACTGTGTCGGCTCACCATGTTGTTGGGCCCAGTTCTCAGTTGTTCTTCCGCCGAGCGGATTTGTCGCTGGTGGTTTCCAAATGTCTTCTTAAGTTCCGCCTGGAACGTTTCCCAGTCATTGAACTTATCTTCGTTGTTCTCGAACCATTGCTGGGCTGTTCCGTCTAGGTAGAAATAAAAGTTGGCCAAGCACATTGTATGATCCCACCTTATGTACTTGTCGACTCGGGCGAATCCTTTTAGCCATTTGTTGGGATCCTGTCCAGCATCTCCAGAGAACACCGACGGGGGTCCGATGTGCAGCTGGCCTCCTGTTGATTTCGTTTCCATGGTTCTTCTGATGATACGACTTTTTGAAGGATGTACTCGGTATATCACTTGTATTCCGGTTCTAGTCCGTGTAAGCGACGGCTTCTACGTTGCCTAATCGGAGCCACAGTGATGCAGCTGTTACCCGCCGCCTCCACCAAACAATGTCGCGTTGAAATGGGATCAAGCTTTACTTTGAAGGCAACTGAACACAGCACTTATACTCAAAGCACGTTTATTACAAACTCAACATACACGCAGCACTGACTGCCTCTCAGGCAGAGTGCTCTGCTATTTATACACAGATAGAATTTACCAGAAATTAGAAGAACAGTTAACATAAGAAACAAGTAGAATTTACAAGTGAACATAAAAAAGATGTAGAACATTCTGGAATTGTTAATTACAAAGAAATAAATTTTTGCCGGTGGGCGGGATTGAATCGGCGCACTTCAGCACCGCAATCCGTGACGCTATCCCCTGCGCCACGCCGGCAGTCGGTGTTTGTGGTCTCTTGCGGCAATATCTCACTAACTGTAACTATTAACGAAATGATGCACACTTCGTCACAATCCTGACATATACAGATTTAAGTAATGTAAAAATTAAATTTTTCTCTCTGTTAGTTTTTACGAAATCGTTTGTGAAAGAGGGCAGGGCGTGCACCTCTATGTTTTGAGCGCAGCGCAATTCCAACCATGTTGGGGAAAAAATGGCGGATGATTCAGCCTGGGTATTTAGGTGCTCTATTCCTATCCCCTCTCTCCACCCATCCCCTACTTACACACAGCAGAGCATGATTCAAAGTCCGCACCAGAGGTGATGGCTGTATGACTGTGTTGTGTGCCTGTGTGGTTGCGCGAGTGTTCTATTTTCTGAACAAGGCCATGGCCGATAGCTGAAAGTTTTGTATGTGTGTGTCTTTTGTATGTGCCTATCGCAGTTTGCTGCAACGTCTTTGCGGTGTTTTGTAAACCGTCCTTTTACAAATTATTAATTCTAACCTAGATTTTCCATTATTAGACTAGTTTTTATATGTTAGACAACAACTTTCATTCAGAAAAATGACAGACATACTTAAAAATATTTAAAAATATTTGAACTCTTATTTCAACTTACAACCTTTCCTTTAGGAGTTTAGTTCTCTACTTTACACTAATTTCTTACACAGTTTCATTCAGGCTGGCTACAATACTGTGTAGAACTATAATGTTAACATAGACTGTGGATGTAATAAATTTCATAATATACACAGAAAACAAATAGATAAAAATCTTCAGGATATTGGACCTCATCATCGTTTCGGCCACTATTGCAAGTGGCCTTCTTCTGGGTGACACTTTTACTGGTGGATGAGGGAAAGCTGGGTTCTTAAATATTAAATGTTGCCTGTTATGATTGGTGGATTCAGCACTCTTTTATTCGTGCTTTCTTTATTTCTTCCTATTGGTGGAAAAGGAAGTCCTGCATTGATGTTTACATTAACATTTGCGATCGGTTGAAACTGGCGAATGACAAGCAGGTGGTAGCAATGTCGTAACACTGACTCCTAGTGCCGGCTAGAGTGTGCTATTTGCTCTGTGTACATGTGGCCTCTGTTGTCTCCGGGCAGGTCCCTACAGACTACACTGTGCGCGGAGTCGTCGCGAAGTGCTGCTACTGCAGGTAGCCGAGACACCGGAAGTCTATACCTATCTTCTCTGTTCATATTTCTGGGTCACTTAGCTTTTTCTATTGCTTCCCTGATTTTCCTTTTCAAAGTGAGGGGTTGTTTTGCCAGTACAGTGACTTCCTGAAAACCTGTATGTTTGCTGCATTCTTCCTGGTGTTCAGCTACTGCCGACTTCGTGTGCTGTCCCAGCCAAATGTACATCATGTGCTTGGCTATCCTTGTATTAATTGGCTGCCCATTTTCTCCAATGTACAACTGGCTGCACTCATAGCTGCTTTCATATACTCCGGCTGTGTGCAACTTATCAGTTTTTTCCTTCATTGAACCTAGGACATCTCTCTATTGTTGCTGAGAAATATAGGTTTGATGCCCTCTCGACAAAGAATTTTGCCCACTTGTTCGGTGGCTCCTTGTACATATGGCAATAGGATGATGGTTTGTTCTTCCTTTTGCTCTTCCCTTTTATTTCCCTCATTAGTTGTCATAGTTTGCTCAATCATCCTCTTCCCATAACTGTTTGCTTCGAAGATGGACCTGAGGTTTTGAAATTCTGCCTTCAGATGCTGTTCATCACTAATCCGATGGGCCCTCTTAGTTAGAGTGTGGAGTACAGACTTCTTTTGCGTAGGATGATGGTAGGAAGTTGCGTGAAGATACCTGCCTGTGCTGGCAGCTTTTCTGTGTACCTGATGGCCTAGTGTGCCCTCTGGCTTCCGGTAAACTTCTACAATCGAGGAAAGGGAGCACCCCAGTCTTCTCAATCTCCTTGGTAAACTGAATCTTGTTGTGCTGTTGATGGAGGTTCTATAGCTCCTATTCTTCACGAGCCCAGATGACAAACGTGTCATCCACATATCGCAGCCAGCAGTCTTGGCATAGTGGTGCAGACTGGATAGCAGTTTCCTCCATTAAAATGTCGGCTGCAACAGGTGAGAGAGGTGAACCCATTGCAACTCCATCTGTTTGTTCATAAAATTCTCCTTTCCACATTAAATAGGTGGCCGTTAAACAATGTTGCACCAGATTGCAAACGTTGGGTGCAACATGTTTCTCTAGGATGTTCATGGTATCCGACACTGGTACATTTGTAAATAAGAACTTCACATCCAAACTGACCATCAAATCCTTGGAGGAGATTCGTTTTTCTTCTAAAAGTTCCACAAATTGGGTTGAGTCTTTGACGTAAGAGTCTGCCGTCCGTGTGGCTGCCCTCAGCAGCAGTGCTTCGTGATGACGCCGCACGCAGTGCAGTCCATAGGGGCCTGCCCGGAGATAACAGCAGCCGCACAGCTGTGCATTAGTCTTGCTAAAAGTCTGAATCGCCTTGGCTGATTTGAATAAATTTTTATTTATTGATTGCTTATTTTAATACAGGGTGGTTTTAAAAAAGGTAGAAAACTCAAAGTAACAGCTGAAAAAAAAGAAAGAAAGAAAAAAAAAAGATATAAAATCTGCCATCTATTATCTCCTCAAAAGGCAGTCTGCCACACACAACTATTTGGCGATTGCAGCTTTAGGAAGAAAAAGGGGCACACTGTTACTCCTTTGATGCATTTTAATATTGGTACATGAACACGAAGCTTGAGGTACCGATTTTTAATCTTACCTTTCTTGTATATAAAGAAGAGAATGTAATTTTATGATGTGATTCCATCCGCCTGCTTTGACTCATGATGCCATCAACATTGTGGCAATGATGTACGTACTTGAAGCCAATATGGTGACCAAAACAATCATGAAAACACCAACAAACACATACATAAACACATGAAAATTATATATAAAACTCTTCTGGGTTTTGGAGCGGATCGTCAAAATATCAAACACTTCACCGATGTTTCGGCCACTATTGCAAGTGGCCAGTAAATGTAACACCCAGAAGATGGCCACTTGCAATAGTGGCCGAAACGTCGGTGAAGTGTTTGATATTTTGACGATGCGGTCCAAAACCCAGAAGAGTTTTATATACAATGACAACGGCCGCGGAAGCCTTCGTTTACACATGAAAATTAGTGAAAAACCAATAAAATGAACAACGGGGCAAGTGCAGGAATGTGGGTCTTTTGGGTGAGGACATTTAAATCGAAAAAATGAAAGAAAAAAGCCTACCAAAAAAAAAATATCAAAAATATAATTAAGAAACACACACACAAAATCTGCAAAATAAAAACCAGAAATGACCCAAAAACTATACGTGGAATCTAATAGTACAATTGACCTAAAACAAACCTCATATGAAGACAGTGATACCACTTAATTTACTCATCCAAGGGAGCGATCTTATTATTTTAGAATAATAAGAGATGGCAAGATCACAATTTTTATCTTTTATAAAAGATAAAAATTTTGATCTTGGCATCTTTCCTTAATCTAACGGCTACACCAATTCAACCTCCCCGTCTCCTCCCACTATAAAATAATAGTATCAAACAATTCAGTCATTTTAGATGTTCCATTCAAGCATAATCTTCTTCACCACAAACACTTTTGTATTTTCACACCCATTGACATTGCAAGCTCACAACCAAATTGTTGCCTCCCAACATAATCTACAGGTAGGCTTGTCACCAAAACCAGATTTTCATATATTACATTTGATGGCTTTGCCAATTTTCAACCAAACTGTTACCTCCCAACCAAACTGTCGTCTCCCAAGGTAACCTAGACATCTGGCAATGTGACAGTGAAGCCTGTCACCACAACCAGTTTTTCACTTTTCAGACTTGTTGACGTTGCCAAAAGCAATAATCATACCTAACCACCCACACGCAATATGTGGTGTTGCCAACGTATACACATTATAGAAATGCCACTGAAATACCCACTTACAGTGATCTGAAATTTACTCAAACATCCTCAATTACCACCAGCACCAATGGAAACTACACTACCAAAAGTAAATCAAAAAAATTTAAGCAAAATATGTCCCAGTGTACAAAACACTAATGCAAAAAATAAATGACACACACATAACTCCTTCATCCTTCCTTGCCATGACTTTAGTTAGCTTCAGTGGTTGCGACATCTTGTACACCAAGCAGCTGAAGAAATTTTATTGTGGTCAAGATAGTCTCTCCACAGTGTGTCACGCAGCGAGAAAGAATTAAACTTATTTGTCATATCCTTCCTAACAAAAACAGAACAATAAACTCGGGAAACTATAGACAGGCAAACTAAACTGGAAAAATCACACTACTAAAACACACAGTTTCGCACGCATGACAAAAAACAACTTTAAGAGAAGCAACCACACCACACAAATACGAAGAATGTCACACCATATGGAATTACAACCAAAAATATATACAATCCACTTAACTTCCACCACAAGAGCATGCACACACCAAATTATTGCGCAATGATGTCACTACACAAGAAGCTGATGTCATCGGTCAAAGCCGATGGGTGGAATCGCGTCTTGCAAATAACCCTAGAAGAGTGTCCCTCTGTATGTTTGTTTGTTTGCAATTTGCACAGATCTAGTTTTATTCTAATCTTGATGAAATTTTGCATGCTTTACCTTCAAAATGAAAGGAAGGTCACTGTTTACATAACATTTTGTAGGGTGCTTTGCGGAGGGTACTTTACTTCATGGCCTTTGATGAAATCTACAATTCTATTCTGATCTCGACAAAATTTTGCACACTGGATCATCGAAGGAAGAGGGGTACCTTACAACAGACTTCGACACCATTTTAGTAATTGTTAGAAAATTAGCTCATGTATGAATGTTTTCACAGATACGGTTTTTATAAACTCCTAGTCTGTGTTATGGTGCACGGGAATGGATACCTGGCTATAAGCTTTGACACCCTTTCATTGAACACCACGAAAGTTGACAGATATAAATTTGAATTTTCATAGTTGGGGTAGGAGGAGATGAACTGAAGAGTGTAGTGTATCAAGCACTACATGCTTTCCCTAGCTAGATGAGATGACCAAATTGATTAGCTTTGGGTATTTATGGAGGTTTTTTGCTTGGACTATTACTGTCCTGGGCTACTTCTTTCACAGGTGAATGCCCAGACAGGGACCTCCTACTTCTCATGGAAAACATATTTAAAGGACACTGTGCATTAGAATGAACTCTGTGGATACTCAGAGTAAAGAGACGGGAAAATGTAGATATTGATGGTGTTTTGTTTTGTAATTAGTTACTAGAGTTGACTCAAATTGTTAACATGTTCTAAACTTGTCTCAAGAATTTTTGTAATAATAACTGGATGTAAGAATGTAAATCAAATGTTTGAAGTATTGGTGATGTACAATGGGGACAATAAAACCTTATTATGGTTCAAATATATAAACCAACTGTTTTCTGATTTAATAAATTGAGACAAAGTTGAACTACGATGCTTCATCTTTTCTGCGTGTAACCTTCATAGAGTAAGATGTCTGATTGACCTTAACTTTGGGAAATAACTTATTAGAGGTACTGTGTATCAGGACCTCTACCAGTAACTACTACAATAAACAACACACAAAGAAGATAATTAATTATGTGATGGTATTCTGGAATAAGAAGAATCACACGGTCACATCACAAGAGACAGAATGAACAGAGAGAGGACGAGGAGATGGAGGGAAAGGGGGGGGGGATAGGCAGAGACATGGGAGACGAAGAGATGAACAGAGAGAGAGGGAGGGGGGTTAGAGATAGGTGGAATGCAAGAGTATGGACTAAATAAATATCTGGGCAAAGCCGGGTTTTCAACTAGTTCCTTATACGAGTAGCCTGCAGTGGGTGCCTCTCACTTGTGGGACTCGTGGGATGTCTGTTTCAATTTGGAAAATGAATTAATGAATGCATTTTTTTAACACAGACTGAAAATATTCTGTTCTTAACCCTTTCACTCCCACATTATGATTTCAGCTTTGGAAAATTAAAATCCAGTATTTTCTGTATTAATACTGTGCAATAAACATCAAAATGTGTGTTTCAAAATTTTTGATTGAACTATTTTTTTTATGTCATGTATTTTATGGACAACCCATACATTTGTATCATGGTATTTTATTACCTGAAATGTTATTTTGTTGATAGTTAACACTGTCAGATCAACAATGCTAGCATAATCTTTGCCACAATACCAAAGACGAGACAATTCACTGCTACAATAAAATAACGTGAAGCATCCTCGTGCTATCACTTACTGCCAAGTACAGATGGCAGTGTAACACTACATCCAAGACAGATAGATTAATGCTTCAGAAGTGGTTACGCGCCATACCGAGCGGCAAAAGGTTGTACTAGAAACGTGTCGTTCATCAACAACAATGCAACTATAACCTCTTCAGTCCCAGTGCCAAGATTAATTTAAAAGTTTGAAAATGTCAATATTTTCTTTGTTTAATAGGTTGCATAGGTACATATCTCTCTATTTTGCAATTTGAAAATTTTCATTTTGTTAACGTTAATGGTACACACTTGGGTACATTGGGTTTTAATCGTAAACATATTTCTTAAACTTTTTAAGGGAACATACTATATTTAAGGGTAAAATTAATTACAGTACGTTGTATTTGTACAACCTACATATTGTATTTACAATAAGAAATTTTACAATACATATTTACAAGTATTTGTTACTGCCAGATGGTTTTGTATGAGTCCCCATGACAACTTTAATCCCAACATGATGCAAAATTTCTGATGTGGTTGGTTTGAAACTAAGTGTACTAGTCTGAGCAGACTTGAGGTTTGTCTAATATGTCACAACCTCCCAGAATTCAACTGGAAAGAATTCAGTGGAAGATTCCAAGTCTCCTTTGGGTCCACTGGAATCACTTTCCTCTCCAAACATGCACCAATGTCAAGCATGCTAAAAAAAAGAATGAACAAATCATGGATAGGCACCAAACCTACATTTTTCTTAAAATGTGATGTGAAAATTTCACATTTTGTTGCAAATAAAGAAAGAAACAAAAATGCATTTCTTCAAAGTATAACAATTCTAACCAAAATAGTTCTTCACGTCAAACCTCTATGGATTTTTTAAAATATCACCATTCATCAAATCTTCAATGTTTTGAGACTGAATTTGGTTAGGAGCATCATGTGGGGAGTCAGAATTCATACACTGTCAATTCATTACAGCAAGTAAATCAAATCATCCTCAGATACAGACTTTAAATATTCTGCAACACTTCCCTTTAGTATGTGCGATATCACTTCATCACTTAGCACATGAGCTGCCAAACTATGGTACATTATGAAGTACAGAGCTGTTGTAAAAGTGCACACTTAGAATCAAGGTACACAGATGTGTACTATGAAGACATAGGCATTTATTGCCAAGGAAATTGAAATCATTCACATTTGCTGTATTTCAGATGATTCTTCAAACTTCACCACAACAAAGATAAACACATAAAGCTTTATGTATTATTTACTCGTTACTAGCTGTCATAATGATGCTACCGGGCTGCCAGCTTCACTAACATCAAACTTCTGATTCGTGTAGCTCCAGAAGTACTGCTGCATGGGCTTTACAAGTGGCGTCATTTGAAAAGAAAAAGGTACACGATTGTGCACTCGCAGTCTGAGCTCACAAAATACACCACAGACAGAGAAAACAGTTTGCGAACCAAGGTGCACATATGTGAACTTACAGACTGAAGAGGTTAAGGACCGATACACAAAATACGGTATAAATTGGCTTTCAATACGTTGTTGTCAAGGAACGACATCTGTAATGAAAGGTTTAAATATTATAAAGTCACATAGGCGATCAGTCTCTGTACTCATTATGTTCTAATCGGGGACACCTTTGATCTCGAACGCTCGGAACTGCACGAAACCATGCTTAGAATAAGAAGCAACCGTAAAGTGGACAGTGGTATGCGTCATTTCGATACACTTGTCTGCTAGTGCCCCTAGATGGTGTCACAGTGTGGCTGCACTAACCTGTGCTCCAGTTGCGAGACTGCTATAGCTGCAGTATGTATTTGCCTCTCATTGTGTTTGCAAGTGAGATACTGTGTACAGTGCAGTAATGTCGTTCAAATGTTTGTTAAGCTTAATACGAGTGTATGCTAAGCCACAGTTCCTTGTTGAAAAAGGAAATTTTTTTAATACTTCATTTGTAATGCACAACTAGTTTCAGTGCACTATGGCATCATTTTCAAGTGCTCCACAGTAAAGAAATGTTTTATAAAAGTACAAAGTAAAGACAAAAAGTAAGATACATCACAGCTTGGGAAATGGTCAGAAGAGTGTTACAACATATGATCTTATATGTATCATTTTGGCCAGCAGCTGTTTTAGGACCAAGTTGTACAGATGCCTGTGCTTCAAAGAGATGGTCAGTCCAATTCAACCTAAAAATAAAATAAATTGTGTACTATCTTTTTTTCTATTATTTAAATGGTAACACCCCCCCCCCCCCCCGCCCACCCCCCCCCCCCCAAAAAAAAAAGAATAAGAGTAAAAAATTTAAAATTACCTAGAAATCAGATTGTTCCAATCAAGGAAAATAGTGCCGCAGTGGAGTAGTCGAGCGGTCTAAAGCGTCTCGCTGCGGAGCGCGAGGTTGCTCGCCGTGGAGGTTCGAGTCCTCCCTGGGGCATGGTTGTGTGTGTGTTGTCCTTAGGTTAGTTTACCTAGGTTTAAGTAGTTTGTAAGCTACGGACTGATGACCACGCCGTTTAGTTCGATAGATTTTCAAACATTTGATTTGTTTTGAAGGAAAATTGTCAATCAATTTTTGTCACATTGATAGTGTTTCTATGTAAGGAGCTTCACATGTCTATCTGTAATTAAGTACAAGGAACTGTTTAAAATGCTGACAGTAACTAATATAACTCATTTTAGCATGTGAAGTTACTTTCATACCTGAGCAGGCTGAACATACATTCAACAGTAATTGCAGCACAGTGTAAAACCACACTGTGTTCAGCTCACAGGTAATACCTTTCACTGGTGACGATTAGTAGAAGACTGACCAGCGTATTTGCAGCTATACCTAATATTTACAATATAAGCCACCAGATAGCACCATCATTCTACAAGGGTTTGTGTACAATGTATTTCTGCTATTATACCCTAGATGGCACTCCCGTACAGTTTTAATCCATGTTTACGTTTGTGCCCTAAAACTTCTGGCCATTTCCAAAATTGTAATGTATCTTACTTTTTGTCTTTCCTTTGTACTTTTATATAACATTTCTTTACTGTGGAGCACTTGAAAATGGTGCCATAGTGCATAAAAACTGGTTGTGCATTACATATGAAGTATTAAAAATTTTCTTTTTCAACAAGCAAGTGCGGCTTAGAATACACTTGTGTTCCCTAGTATATGAATTATTCCAGTTGCACTCCTAACTGATATCATGTCAAATTATATTAATAAGCTTAATGGACTTAACTGTTGGTTCATCGGTCCCTAAACTTACAGACTACTTATGAACTACCTGATACTAAAGATGACACAAACATCCACGACTGAGGGAGGATTCGAAACGCATGACAGGAAACGGCCTCTGGCATCTGAGAATAGCGTCTCAATGAGCTCGGTCACTCCGCCACGGCCAAATATTAGGGACCGAGTTACGAGTGTCGAATACAGAAGTGACATCGGGGCCGATGATACGGAGTTCGCATATGTATTACCTGTATAACATAATAATTCAGTAATATAATGGTAACAACACAAATACGTGACATTATGGTGGATAGGTAAATGGAATTTGAAGGGCAGGAGGAACCTGAACCTGAAGGCGGCTCTTCAAGCACTACACGACATTCATCTCCAGAGCAACAGGACTGCATGAATGCGAAAGTGATTTGGAGTGTCATAGCGTGGCTTTAGTGAGGCGTGCACATTGTTCCCTCCCACTTTGTTTTAAATACTTCACTGAAGTCCCGCATCTGCACTTTGAGGACTGATATAAGAACTTTCAGGTGTGATACTGCTGTGTATGTGTGGTTTGGGCTATTATAAGTACTTTAGGCAGAGAGTTTTTTGCACTGCTGATTGAATATGTAGTGATACACTGATGCCATTAAATTACATATAGTTTCCTTCTTATAATACTAGTTGACCTGTGCGAGTAATTCACACTCTTTCCTGACCAGTCACAGATAGCTGGTCACGGCGGCATTAAAACTGCTCACAGTAACGGTCGCACATGTTCTGTGGCGACATCGCGTTGGCAACCCATTGATATCTTCACTTTGCTTGGCAAAACCTTTACATTGTGATTTATTACATGTGTACTATTTCAAATTTCCGGTGCCGACCTGTTATAAAAAATGAAAACAATATAAAATTTTAAAAAATCTTTCGGAGGTGCCTTGGGGGGGGGGGGGGCCTTCAGGCTCATTAGCCCCCCCCCCCCCCCCCGGTCCCTGTGGTTGGGCCACTGGCTGTAGCTGTGTAGGACTTAGGACTCACATGTAGATGAGAAGCTGGATATTAGATGAATAGATGCGTAACTTGTAAGAAGGTTCTGAATATAATTGGGGGAAAAAAGACATTTAAGGCATAAATTGAATAGAGGAATCAGTTAATAAAAGACATTCTGAGACATCAAGGAATCATCAATTGTATGTGTGTGTGTGTGTGTGTGTGTGTGTGTGTGTGTGTGTGTGTGTGTGAGAGAGAGAGAGAGAGGGGGAGACTAAAAGATTTTAGTGGAAGATGAATGCTCGAATACAGTAAGCAGGTTAAAATGGCTGTAGGTAGTGGTAAATACTCAGAAGTAAAGAGACTTGTACAGGGCAGAGTACTGTGAACAGCTGTATCAATCCAGTCTTTGTCCTGAAGACCAGCTTATGGTAGTCTTTGATAGAAACACATTTAATTAATTGACTTTTTTGTAAGTGCTTGATGGAACGTGACAGACATCTTATAACAGGAAACACTTCCAAATGTCTCGTAAATAATGTTTATTTATCGGAGTCAATAATCAGTCTGTTGGCTTCCACGGCCATCTTCAGGTGATAACTGAGTGTTACAGACAGATAAAATAACTTGTGACTTATGATGATATTTAGACAAAAGATAGAAAATTTTGGCAAAGAAATGTATTACATTAATTGTGTATACAAATAATTTTTTTCAGTTAATAAAGTAATTTATGTACATAATGTAATGTAATACATTCCATTGGCAAAATTTTGTATCATCTGCCTTAATATCTTTGTGAGGCACATGTTATTTTTATATGTCTGTAACATTCTAATGTCATCTGAAGATGTCCTTGGAAGCTGACAAACTGATTAGTGACCCAAGTAGATAAATATTGCCGCGAGAGAACACGTACACCGACTGCCGGCGTGGCGCAGGGGATAGCGTCACTGACTGCAGAGCTGGAGGTCGCCGTTTCAATCCCGCCCACCGGCAGAAATTTCTTTCTTTCTAATTAACAATTCCAGAATGTTCTACATCTTTCTTCTGTTCACTTGTAAATTCTACTTGTTTCTTATGTTAACTCTTCTTCTAATTTCTGGCACATTCAGTGTATAAATAGCAGAGCAATCTGCTCAAGAGGCAGTCTGTGCTGCGTGTATGTTAAGTTCGTAATAAACGTGCTTTCAGTATAAGTGCTATGTTCAGTTGCCTTTGAAGTCAAACCTGGTTCCATTTCAATGTGACAATATTATTTGCAGTCAATTTGGAAGTGTTTTCATTTTTGGATAGAAATGTGTTATATAGGCCTTCTTGTGGTCTGAATACCATACATATACGTTTAATTATATCTGTACAAGGAATAGAAGTAATATTGATTATTTTGCTGATCTGTGTTTGATGCCAAGTGGGTTTACTAATTATCCTCTGCAAGTCATAAACTGATTTCTTTTTTTTTTTTTAATAATAGAGGTAGGGTGTGACAAATATTAAACTGTTGACTAAGATTGCAGTCTGCTCCAGTGTAAAGAAAAAAAGTAGATTATCAACACAGTAGGGTCACACTGATAATACATTACCTGTACGTGACTTGGATCTTCGAATAGCGATAAAATGTTTCTCGACGAGTGCCCTGTGGCAGACACAGCTGTCCTTTCTTTCCTGTCACCAAACTGTGATGTGCTGAAAATGTAATTCGGTTCTCCATCATACATTTTCTGATACATTTTCCAAAGACTTTGTCCAGTGCTGGGATCAGTGAAATTAGATACAGGTATGCTCCTTGTTTTTTTAAATATGGGAATACAATTTATTTGATTCAAATATGATAGTTGCCAAGTTGGTGAATAAGGAACTTTGACTAAATCTCCTCCAGGGGTGTGGGGCTTTAAGTACCTGAAAATGCAATTAAGCATGCAGCCTAATAGTGTGAAATGAAATTCTGCAGCAAAATACCTGCAAGTCTATCAAAGAAAGAAGTAGGAGACCCAGTGACAACAAACTAAAAATATGAAAACACACAACTGATCTGCCAATGTGTAGTGGTTAATCGCTGAACATTACAGCCGGGTTAACACCAGTAGCCAGGCCCGCTCACAGGATTATTTTTTGAGGAGGGGGTAGGGATCGGGAAGATGGTGCGGTCCCATATCAGAAAGATAATTTTAGCTTCTGTGACTTTTTATACAATTATTTATAAACAGTAGAAATCGAATAACTTACAAAAAGCACAGGCTCGTAGATAGACACTAAAACACAAATAAAACCACACACAAACACAAGATTCAAGCTTTCACAACCATTGGCCGCTTCTTCAGGAAAAGGGGAAGTAATGAAGGAGGGGGAAAAGGGAAGGATGTGGGTTTTAAGGGAGTGGATGAGGGGTCATTCCAATCCCGGGAGTGGAAGGACTTACCTAAGGGAAAAAGGAAAGGTAAACAAGCACACACACACACACACACACACACACACACACACACACACACACACACACACAAACACACCAAGGTAGACATTTGTAGAAAGATTTTGGATTGGAATGACTTCTCTTCCTCTCCCTTAAAACCTGCATCCTTCCCTTTTCCCCTCCTTCCTTCCTCTTTTTCTGAAGAAATGGCCAATGATTGCGAAAGCTTGAATCTTGTGTTTGTGTGTGTGTTTTTGTGTCTATCTACGAGCCTGTGCTTTGGGTAAGTCATTTGATTTCTATTTTTTATACATATTTATCCCACCAGGAAAGTTTCCTTCTATAATATTTGTTTCATCAATCTGACCCTAACAATTATGAACATTTTTATGTAATTATATATTTATATTAATTATATTTTACATTTTCATATTGATTACATCAATAACTGAGTTGTGACAGGCACATAGAAAAGACAGTCATAAGGACACATCTTAGATTTCAGTCACAAACAGAGTTCACAGGCTTTCATACAATCACACAAGCACAATTCACACACGTGTGACCACCGGCCCCGGCTGCCACTCCCTGATTTGAGACATAGAACTGGTGATGGCTGTGGCCGAAAGCTAGGTTTGTGATTGTGATTGTCTTTTCTATGTGCCTGTCTACAGCTCTTGATAATTAGTTGCAACCTATCTCCACTATACTTTTTTATGTGTATATAAAGAAAAATTAATTTCTGCATGTATGAAAGATCATCAACTGAAAACAGCTCGTCTGATTTGGCAGACTTACGTGTGTGTGTGTGTGTGTGTGTGTGTGTGTGTGTGTGTGTGTGTGTGTGTTCGTAACTATCAGAACAAGGACTGTATAGAAGAAAAATTGGGAAAAACAGACAGAGCTGTTTTCTATGGGATCTGTATATGAATTCAGGATTCAATTGATGGCTGTGCATAGTTACTTTTATTTTGTTTAATATGTCCCTAAAATTTATTAGAAAAAAAGTGAGACATTACAAATGAAAGTCTGAAAATTTGGACAAACTGCAAAAATAATAAGTTTTGAATGCACTCTCAGTCCTAACTGATGCCAGGAATGACATATTTGACAGATCACCACGCTATTTGACACACATATGTATTTGTTCATAGAGCAGCTTAAGACACTGTGTGGTGCACAGCAGAGGCTACCTTACAACAGACTTTGATACAGTTTGATCAATCAATGTAGAAATTGGAGCATGTGTGTAATTTTCGTAGAGAAGGTTTCTGTACTCCACAAGCACACCATAGTGTGCATGACAGCAGGTTCCTTAGTATAAATATTGACACTGTTTGACCTTTGGGAGGTGCTTTGGGGGGGGGGGGTTGGAGGCTTCAGCCCCATTAGCCCCCTCCCCTCCAATCCTGCGGCTGCGCCACTGGTCACTGGTCAAAACCCCCAGCCATCCAGATTTACGTTTTCTTTGATTTATAAAGTGCTCTTTGCAAATGAATGGATGTTTCCTTTCTAAGGGTATGGCCGATTCCATCCCCAAATTGAGCAAAAAACATATCTTGTGCCCCATCTCTAATGACCAAGTTGTCAGTAGGTCTTAAACCATCATCTTCTTTGTTTCCTTTAGAATTGCAGCTGTATTGTGTTGACACTGGTAAGCAGTGTATGTTCTGGCTTGGCTCATCAGTGTGTGTGTGTGTGTGTGTGTGTGTGTGTGTGTGTGTTTCCATTTGGAAGGTGTCTCTTGCCTCATGTAACATACTGTTTTTAATTTCTATATTACAGGTGGCTGACAAGACAGATTCGTCGCACACTTTTCACCAGGTGTTCCTTGTGGAGGATAATGTAAGTTATTTGGAAATCTTGTTAAGGATCACACATAATAGTCAGTATTATTATTTAATCTCTCATATTAGCAGTTTTTATTTAATATGAGATCAGAATTGGTTGGAATATAAACATGTTAGAATTATCTCTGTCATAACTGTGATTTGTTAGCTGGTGTCGGGATGTGGCGGTATGTTTTACTATACAGGGTATCCCAAAAAAATTCTGACAAACTTTTGGGTACAGGTTCTTACAGCAAGACAAGGAAAAACTGTATGGTAAACACGGGCTCTGAAACACATAGTTTAACAACACTGGGAGACAAACAACTTGTACTGCAACCTCTTAGCTTCCCATATTTTTGGAACAAAGCATTAAAAATGTCCAGTAAATGTGGGTCTTAAAATGCATACCTTACTAGGTATGAGCAGTTCTTCAGTAGAGAACATGTATTTCACTGTAGGAAAGATGAAGAATTGCTCATAGCTTTTAAGGTATGTGTTTAAGAGCCCACATTTACTGAACATTTTGTACTTGTTTTCGTCCATAATGCCTCCTCACAAAATATGAAAAGCAAAGAGCGTCCAGAACAAGAGATGTGTTTACCTGTATAGAAGATGAACAAATCCTTATGAGGCGTGTCCAGGAAGTAGTACCCAGTTGCGCCACATGATGTGCTAGTGAGTAGAGTTGAAGCTAGCGCGTATAGTCACTGCTTCCAACCATTGTTTGCTGTAGGTGATGGTGACGGGAAGGATGAACAAATAACATTTATCGGATTACGAATTTATTGTTGACACTGCATGATACACCAATAATCTCTGTCAAATGTTCTCGTGCTCAATCACTGATCCTTGTCGGGTTGCGGTAGTGCGGACAGCGCACGACGAACACGTATGCGCGAATACGGGCGGCACGACGAATACCACCCGTCTCGATGATCAGATGGCGGCACAGTATTAACACTTGTGTGAGGAGCTCGTATTTACCTCGATCCACACGGTTCGCGGCATATAATCGGAACGGAGAATGCCAGGCGACATCCGTACAGTCCTATCCTACAGCTCGCACTTGTCTCCTTTGGCACATGCCGCACCGCTGAGATGATTTTTCCAATGAAAGAAACTGTGTGCGTTGGCAGATATCTGACACTGCCGACTTGTGCTAGCTGCCTGCCGCTCATCGTTCACGAGTCTCTGCTTTAAGGCGGCCAGGCCACTACAGAGTAAAAGGTGGGTAGAATCTAATGCTCTCAGTTGTTTATATGCTTTCTGCTTGTAATGTTATGTGCCATTTGTATCTGTATGCATTGGCTATATTGTGACTATTAGTGTTTATAATGTAAAAAAAAAAAACAACCGGAGAATTCCACCAGTTGTGAAGTTAGGGCTTTGATCAAATTTCTCGATGTAAGAAATATGCAACCAATCAATATTCATCATCAAGTGAAGGGGATGTAGAGTGACAATGTTATGGATGAGCTATCTGTTTGGCGCAGGTATTGTAACTCTAGCTTTGGGGAGAGAAGTCTCGTGATGATGATCATACGGGGTCACCAACTATGATTACTGATGAACTGCTTGGTTCAGTTGACATATTCAAGAAGCACGATTGGCATGGTATAATTGATGAAATTTTTGTACATTTCAGTAATTCAAAAGTGATGAAGAACTGAAATGAAAGACTATGTGACAATGTATATTAATACACTGACAGCGGACGAATACAAAAACTCATCATATGTTATGACAACTGTTTAAATTGTATGGTGAGGATGTGTTCCAACATACTCTCCTCGATGTACTTTTTATTTTATAATTATCCCCTGTGGTGGCTAACCTTTTTATGGAGGATTTTGAGGAGAAGGCACTTGTGTCTGCTGTTTTAAAGCCCATAGTGTTCTGGCGCTACGTAGATGACACCTTTGTTATATGGCCTCATGGTAGAGAAGAACTTGAGAAATTCCACTCTCATTTAAATTCACTGCAAGAAACATCAAGTTTACGATGGAGATTGAAAAAGACGGGACTTTATCCTTTTTAGATGTGCTAGTACAAAGAAAGAATGATGAATCACTGGGTCACTCTGTGTACAGAAAACCAATGCACACTGATATATACTTACAGGTGTCGAGGTGCCATCACCCATCGCAAACTGCTGGCGTCCTCAGCACTTTAATTCATCGAGCGCATATAATATCTGATGAAGATAACCTTCACAGATATACTTCTCGTCAAATAAAGAAGGCCATGTACGACTGCAATAACAAGAAGCAACACACAGAGGACACTGATGACGATTAAAAATCAATTGTTTTCCTTCTTTTTGCTGGAAATGTGTCCTCCAGAATAGGCAGGTTGCTTAGGAGAAATAAAAGCAAGGTTATCTTCTGTCCACCTGAGAAGAGTTTGGCCTTAGGATCCGTCAAAGATGATCTGCAACTGAGAAAATCGGGCATTTACAAGATCCCTTGTGAGTGTGGCTCTGCATGTATATAGGCCAGACAATACCTTCTGTACAGGAACGATGTGTAGAACATGAAAGACATACCCATTTACTCCAACCATCAAAATCGGCAGTAGCAGAACACTGCATTTTCATGGGACACACGAAGGAATATAGCAAAACTAAAATTTTAACTCCAGTCTCCAGTTTCTGGGATTCACTTATCAAAGAATAAGTGGAAATTTGTCTTGCCGAAAATCTTATAAATCGTGACACTGGCTTTCAGCTCGACGAAAATTGGAAACCTGTGATTAATATAATCCAGTCACAGCGAAATCGATGCCATAAATTGATTATCAATGATTAGAAGATTATTGCTTTTCCACTACCAAGAGTAGCCCATACAACTCAGTTGTATCGCGCATGACACCATGTAACGCATGCGCAAAATGATACCAGCACTTTTGGCATGCACAAGAACCACTATAAATACCGCTACTGCACCTGGCCTCTTCACTATTCGCTACACACCTGAAGATGGCCAGATGTTTCCAGGCCGAAATATGGTGTCAGAATGACGACGGGAACTGGCTGCACACCCGAAAGTTACTGGTGAAGAAATACACTGGGAAAGCTTCAGAAGTCACAAAACTTAGATATTTGCTAATATTTACTAATTTTTATTTTCATTCCATGTTTTGCTATAAGAATCTGTAGTTATACTTGTGTTTTAGTGTGACACCTTTCTGAAATTGAGAGGAACCTATTTTATTGCAAATAAATATGTTTTATTACACTTTATTACGGGAAAATGTGAAGTACATTTTATTCTATTGCTTTACAGCAGATGCAGCAACAGTGGATAAATAATTAAAATGAATGAGCAGTCTTTGTTGCAATTTGTATTTTTTTTATTAAGACCAATTATGAATATTGTGTTATAAACAATTTGCGAGAGAGACTTCCCATTTGTTAGCAGGTAGCAAACGAATCTACTTCTATTTCTCAGTGTATGTTAACATTGCAACCATATCTCTTGGATGCAGTCATTAATACTCCTTTGCTTCCACTCTCTTCTCTTTTTGGGTTGTTTTCAAAGGTTCTAAGAACTGTAGCAAAGATTCTACCACAGCCCTGTGAATGTATTTCATTAGGATGATAATGAGAGGAACCATTTGCTGCACACCAGTGCTCTCGTGTAGACTGCCAATCTGTAACTTTTGACTGTTCTAAATGAAACAAAGGAGTATCAGAGCACTTTGATCCTATGTGACTCCTATGTCTGCTGATTGTTGAAAGGTATTTTGTCCAAAGAGACTAAAAGTAAAGATAAAATTGTGCGGACTGGCCAACTTGATGGATCTTATGTGTTAAATTTGTGTCAACCATTGTGATCTAGGAAACTGAAAGGACACACTGTGGAATATTTCAACCTGCAGGGTTAAGTGTCCTACGTGGCTGCCTGGCCGACAGTGCATAACTGTCTGTGGGCCAGAGAGTCGAAGACTGACTCAGCCAACAGCTGCAGTCAGTTCAGCCACGACTCACTAATCGCGCATTGCGGTGGCCACAAAACTGCCCCCAGTAACACTGTTTATAAAATCAAATAATGGAACTCCAGGTTGGAATTCAAAAATATAATAAAGACCGTTTACAACTCACTACGGAGACATAACGACTAGCTGTGACAGGAACATATAAAAGACACACACGTCCAACACTTTCAGCTATCGGCCGTGGTCTCCTTCAGAATAAGGAACATTAATGCACTCACACAGGCACACTTTACTGTTACACGACCAACACCACTGGAAGCTGCACTCCGAATAACACTGTGATGAGGGAATGGGGATGGGACTGGCGGATATGAAGGTTGCGTCATGGTGGATGGGGTGGATATAGCACGACGTTATGGAGCATTTATGTATTGGATGGGTGGAACCAGATGCAGCTTAGGGATGGAGTTGCGAAGTGGGTGAGAGGAGCAAAACAAAAAAATTGTTGGGTCTGAAGAAAAGGGGTAGGCAGGTACCGCATATTTCCGCAGATAAGACAATGGCTGAATTATTAAAAAAAGGCCCCAAAATCTGAGGTCATCTTATACGACGGTACAAAAAAGAATTAGATTGAAATTTACTGTGAAATTGGTAATTTCACAGATGTGGTGCATAGTGGGGCTATAGTGAGGGCTATATTGAAGTGCTTAAGTATTGAAACGATAGGTATCGAACAGACGAATGTTATGATTTTTACGAATTTGTTAGGCAGGAACCTAAGAGTACCGCTTTCTGTGTAATTTACAAGAAAGATTACACTCAAAGTAGCTCGGCCTGAAATGATATATATCGAATGTACAACTGTAAATCGATTTACTATGTCTGTAGATTTGGGTGCTACACGCCTCACGTACCGTAAAATTAAAAAAACATTTTGTTTAAGCTATACATAACATGCCTTAAGGCTACGCAACAGATAACTTTTTTAAAAGTGAAAGTTAGGTTTTTTTGTACGCATCCAAATCTCCGGTGCAGAAACAGTCACTTATTCCATGAATATCGTTTCTAAACGTATCGATTCGAGTTACATTGTCTGGAGTCGAAGCCTCGCTACAGCTGCGCTATGCACCACATCTGCAAGATTACCCCGAAATTTACATCACGGAGGAAAGATTTACGAAAATAAAGGTTTGCACAATTAAAAAACAAAATATTCGCCTTTTGAGCTTTATTAAATTACTGAGTGGTCAAGGGTACATACAATAACCTCAGTGGTGTAGCTATCATAGGGCTAGGCGGGGCAGTGCCCCGGGGCCCCCGAGCTTTAGGGGCCCCTCGGCCTACGTGACTGACGTTCGGAAAAAGTTACCGTAGATCCTCGAACACTTTCATGTCTGCCAATTACTTCGGATATTCAAATGTTCGTGAATCTATCGGACCAAACTACGTGGTCATCAGTTCGTAGCTTACAAACTACTTAAACCTAGGTAAACTAACCTAAGGACAAACACGCACACCCATGCCCCAGGGAGGACTCGAACCTCCACGGCGAGCAACCGCGCGCTCCGCAGCGAGACGCTTTAGACCGCTTGGCTACTCCACCGTGGCTACTTCGGATAATCGATATTCAACTTTATATAAGAATTTAGTTGAATGAAGGTTTTCCGACTTTGAACTTTTTGAACCCTGACGAACAAACCTCAAACGCACGAAGTGAAATCCAAAAATTATTCGCACTCCAGAATATAAACATAACAAGGTCCTTTGGTTGTCTGCCAAGACGTGGCCCCAAGACGTGCCATCATCAGCGTATTGTCGGTTGAAGTCTGAGTTGCCGTCCCTGTCAATCTTTGCGAAATAACATTGAATGGTGCTGAATTATTAGCACAGTGTTTGACAGTAGACAGTGTGACCATATTTTAATATGAAGTCTCTACAATGTATTATTACAGAACGGTATTATTATGGTAACTCAACTGTTTGTGTAGTGAATTCCCCAAAGGTGTGCTCCATATTCATAGATTCCAATGAAGTGCTGTAACCAATTGCACTCTGAAATTCGTACAAGAAGAAGAGAAAATATGGTTACTTTGTCACAATAGTAAATTGTGCAGTCAAGACACTACCTTGTACCTCAGCGCCACTATATTAAGCGAAGATGTCAACTTAGTAATTTTACTTATTACTTTTTAAGTCCCATAAGCTCTACAAACATTTGAAGTAATACTTCTTCATTGTTTATATTTTACTAGCTTATGCCTGCGATTTCATTCACCTAGTATGGAGCAACTTTGGAAACTATCCCAAGGGGTCGTTTATCTTTATGTCCTACCCAGGTCCAAATCTACCCCTCTGCAAAATTTTATTCAAATCCACCCAGTAACTTTTTCGTGAAAGCATAACAAACAAACCAACTTTCACAGTTATAATTATATTTGAGAGTACAATGAAATATTATCTGCTGCGTGACACATAATAATTTACTTAATAGTATTTAGGTTTGCCTTATTATGTCTTCCAGTGTGCGGTAAGGAACTGATGATGAAGTAGTTTTGGATAGTTTTAGTTTAAAGAGGGCCCCAATGTCATTTTTGCCCCGGGGCCCTTGGTGACATAGCTACGCCACTGAATAACCTATATGCCATAAAGCAGGAATAGAATTAATTATTTCCAATGCAGGTTGGTTTTATGTCGCTTGTCAAAAATTTCTCAATATATCCAGAGTCTCACTGAAACGATTAGCGTATATTTACGTACGAGCAGTGAAAGGGTTAAAATATTTCGGAGCTATACACAACAATTGCAGCTTCCTTCGAAATACTTTATCTTGTGTTCTCCAGCAATTTCGTGTGTCCACCCATATAATATGTGCATCGGCTTGATTAAATGGCGTCTCATGTAAATAAACATGCTTCTTCACGACTGGATAACACGTAGCACTACACACATGAAAGTTCAAAGCAGACCACAAACACTACAACAAAGGGTGAAACCCAGGTGTACCAATCACGGAAACGTCTTATGGCAGCTTCTAGCGGCATTTTTCGGAACTACCATTCACAAAAACTACTTACGGCTGCTTCAAATGGCATTTTTCGGAACTTCCTGAAGCTTTGTAGACGTATTTTTAGATCCTGAAAAACTGGAAAAAAGTGCTGCTTGCATTAGGTTAATGAGGGTCATCTTATAGGCCAGATATTTACTAAAACTATAAAATTTTGATAAAAAATTTGTACCTCGTCTTATCTGAAAGTCGTCTTATCTGCGGAAATATACAGTAAATGGAGGAAAGCAAAGCAAAATAACAAAAAGTTGTTATCCCGGACGCATGCACTAGACTCACAAGATGCACGAGTGTCTGGGGGTGCACTGGCCAAAAGAAATTCACCACATCAGTCAAAGTCAAAGGTTAAGTGCAGGGCAAGGCCACGATAAGGCAATCTGGCAGGCTGCCCACTCTTCAGACATAATAACCGATTACAGTCTCTATTACTCCACTGAAGACATACTTCACCAGGCCAACTTTCATATACAAATGGAAATGTCTGCAAATATATCACACTCATATTTTCTTGCCAGAATTGTTTATGGAACAATTGAATGAACCTCCAACAATTGTTATGTGTTACAGTGAAAGGATGTCAAATTAAAAATAAGATAGTTCTTACAGAAATAATGCAATTGTGTGTGCACGCACACACGCACGCACGCACACACACACACACACACACACACACACACACAGAGAGAGAGAGAGAGAGAGAGAGAGAGAGAGAGAGAGAGAGAGAGAGAGAGAGAGAGAGAGAGAGCGCACAGCACAGCACATGAAAAAGAAGAGTTTTAGGATAGTGTGGGTAGGAACTGTTGGGTGTGGAAAAGAGGAAATTATCATAGGTTGAAGCCTGAATAATTTCGGAATTTGAGAATGTGCTGAAAGGGTAGCTACCATCTGAGTAGTTCAGAATAGCTGGTCGTAAGATCACTCATCAAAATCAAGCAAATGCTCCACTGTATGTTGTGCTACAGGGTGCTCTACCTTGGTTTTGGCCACAGTTTGATGGTGGCTATCCATCCATACCAAAATGGAACATTGTGCAGTGATAGCAGCACAGTTGGTAAATTACATGACTACTTTTACAGGTGACCCAGCCTCTGATTGGGTACGATAAGCCTGTGACAGATTGGAGTATGACGTTCTGAGTGGGTGGATTGCACAGGTCTTGCAACGTGGTCTTCCACAGAATGTGATCCCTGCAGGTGTGGGCTGGGTTTTGTTGTGGCATACGGATGGATTAGAATGTTATTGTGTTTGCAAGGGCAACAAAACACCACTTTAGAAGTAGGAAGGACCTTTGGAGGATGTCTTTCATTTCTGGGGATGAGGGCAAAGGATAAAGTTAAGTTTATCGATTCTAGGGTAGTATTGGGTCACAAGGGGAGTGTTCTTTTGTGGATGGTAACAGATGGTAGAGGGAGGATTAAGGTGTGTGGGAATATGGCATGGGTGGTCTGTGGAGTAGATTCTGTCCATGACGGCCTTTGCGAGACTGACTACATATTGTGTGAAAGGGAGTTCTTGACACAACAGCCATGGGTGGCTGGGCTGTAAAGGAGAGATTTTTTTGATGTGGAAGGGATGGAAACTGTCAAAATGTAGGTACTGTTGGTGGTTGGTAGGTTTAATGTGGATGGAAGTATGGATGGAGCCATCAGTGAGGTGGAGATTAACATACAGGATTGTGGCATGATGGGTTGAGGAAGGCCAGATGCAGCAGATGGGGCAGGAAGAGTTGAGGGTTTGAAGGAAGGAGGATAAGGTGTCCTGGCCAGATAATGAAAATATCATCAATAAACTTGGACCAGACCAGAGGTTTGGGGTTTTGGGATGCTAGGCAGGATTCCTCCAGACGGCCCATAAAAATGTTGGCATAGGAGGGTGCCATGTGGGTTCTCATGACTGTGCCATGGATTTGATGGTAAACTTTCCCCTCAAAGGAAAGGTAGTTGGTTGTTAGGATAATGTTGGTGAGTGTTATAAGGAATGAGGTATTGGGATGAATTCAGAGTGACGTTGGGAGAGATAGTGTTCAAGAGCGGCAAGGCCATGGGCATGTTGGAGGTGGCACCCACTGTGACAAGTAAGTATCCAGGAGGTAAAGGGTCGGGATGGTGGAGAGTCAGTTGAGGGAGTGGTTGGTATCCTTGATATGGGATGATATATTCTGGATAGTTGATTGAAGGTGTTAGTCAATGAGGGCTGAAATTATTTTGGTAGGAGCACAGTAACCAGCCCCAATCAAGAATCCAGGATTATTTGGTTTGTGGATTTTGGGGAGCATGTAGAAGGCAGACAGGTGGGTGGGGTGATGTTGGGGTTAGGAGGGAGATGGATTCAGGAGAGAAATTCTGGGAGGGGCCATAGGATTTTAAAAGGGATTGAAGATCTTGTTGGACTTAAAAATGGAGTCGTTCAGGCACCACTTGTAGGTGGAAGAGTCAGAGAGTGGTTGGAGTCCTTCTGCCATGTAGTCACTGTGATCCATAACTACAGTCATGGAACCTTTGTCTGTAGAGAGGATGATTATGTGAGGATTTGTTTTAAGGTCCTGAATGACTCCTTTCTTCTGGCTGAATGTTTGAGTTCTTAGGAAAGGACTTAGGGAAAGATGGTGAGGCCAAGTTGGAGGTGAGAAATTCTTGGAGGGTTACCAGGGCGTGGTTAGGTGGGAGTGCAGGGGGAATTTGGTTGGATGGTGCTATGGACTGGGAAATGCAGGTTTTAATGTTGGGATTAGGTTGGCTTTGTTGTCAGAGGGATTGTTGGCAAAGTAGTGTTTCACTTGTAGGGATCGGGAAAAGGAGAGTAAGTCTTTGACAAGCCTAACATGGTTGAATTGGGGTGTAGGGCTAAAGGTAAGACTTTTGGATAGAACCAAAACTTTTGTGTGAATGAGGTTCTTGACAGGCATATCAACCACACTGTTGTGGGTCATTTAGGCATTGGATGTTGTGGAGTGAAGGGAAGGAGTTTGGAGGGGTGATATATATTCAAGTGGTTAGCTAAACGAAGTCTGGGTGCTGTGAGGGGTTCATGAGGAAGAACACTGTAGATGGAGATAACGATTGAAATATTGGTGCTCCAAGGTGACAATATGATGTCAGCAGGCAGAATAACTTGTGGAGGTTGTGGTTGGAGTGCTCCTCCAGATGCTGGAGAGCAAAGGGAGATGAAATCTATGTAGTTTGGGTTACACAATAACAGTATCTTGCAGAGAGAGAGGAGATATCTAAGGGATTTATGAGCCATGGAGAGATGATTTTGTGGAAATAGATTCACGAGGAGAAGGATTCGTAGAATCTGAAAAGGTGCAAATCACTGTGAAAGGAGGGGAGGGATCCAGAGAATGGAACTTTTGAAGTTAGACTGTTGGGAGTGATTCTATGATTTAGGTAGCATTTTAGGACTAGAATGTGGGATTGGCTTTTGGCCAGGGAAAGGGATACTTCTGTGAACTGGTGCAGATAATAGTGCAGGGGTCCAGTGGAGCAGGTATGGTGTAAGGAAAATGGAAAATGATGGGGGAGATGGTGTTAGGCAACCCTGCGCAAGATCGGACGTGTTGTTGAAGAGCGCTTGTAAAATATAAGGAATGTAGCTAATAATAAATTGTAATTTAATGTTTATAACTAATTAAATACGTTCATTGGAGTGCTCTTAAAGCCCACTAACAAAAGTTTTTATTTTACTTGCCTATAGTTTTAGTAATAGCAAAAAGTCGGTTTTGTTTACTTACTGCTTTTTGGCCTGATTTCCTAGGTTGCATATTTAGCGTGACACCTCAGTTTTAAGGCATTTTCTAATACAGGGTGGCGCAGATGGATCGGGTGGTTTTAAAATACTTGACAAACCATCAATTTTAAAGGTATTGGATTGAAATAAAGTTCAAAACGTGTAGTTACAATGGAAGTTTATTAACAAAAAATTAGTAAAGTTAGTTTTTAAAAGTTACATCCATCAAATGCCCTCCTTGTTAATTAACAAAAAATTAGGAGAGCTAGTTTTTAAAAATTACATCCATCAAATGCCCTCCTTCTCAAGAGACACATTCTTGGAGTCGGTCCTTAACGTTCCACATTGCCCGCTCAAGCACATCACTACGAATTGATGTGATTTCATTGTGAATTGCTGCCTTCAACTCCTGAATGGTCTGGGGTTTGTTCATGTAGACACTTGCTTTTAAGTAGCCCCCATAAGAAAAAGTCATACTGTGAGATCCGGTGGGTGAGAGGGCCAATGGACATCTCCATTATGGGAAGTCAAACGGCCTGGGAACAGAGTGCGTACAGCTGGCATTGATATCCTAGTGGTATGTGCAGTTGCCCCGTCTTGTTGGAACCACATATTGTCCATGTCGAAATTGTTCTCCTCAAGTTGTGGGAGAAGAAATTCTTCAATCATGTTCACATAACGCTGTGAATTAACAGCAACCGCCTGCTCCCTTTCATTTAAAAAAAAGTAAGGCCCAATTATCCCTACCTTAGAAACCCCACACCAAACCGTCACTTTTTCACTATGGAGAGGCGATTGGTGTAGGTCTCTTGGGTTAGTGTCGGCTCAGTAATGGCAATTTTGCTTGTTGACATAGCTGTTAATGTGACAGTGAGCCTCAACAGATATCATGATAATCAGGTTTTCATCTTCCAATTACTCCAACATCTGTTGGCTAAACTGAAGCCTTTGAAGATGGTCTGTTGGGAGAATCTTCTGGACCACCATAATTTTATAGGGGTGGAGTTTCTGTTCTCGGTTAAGAATCCTTTGAAGGCTCCGACGTGACACTCCAAGAGCTTGAGCACGACATCTTGTTGATTGACGTGGGCTCCACATTCTCAGGCGTTCTTATTGTTTGAGGTCTAGGCATCCATTTTGGAGCACATGAACCAGTAGTGCAGAAATTATGCACCCAAGTCAATATTGTATCTCGCTTAGGAACACTACCGCGAGGTGGGATGTTGAAACGCCGGCGAAAGGCACGCATCATAGCAACAATTGACTCTTTATTGCGTATAAACTCTTCCACTACGAAAACATGATGCTCAACACACCAATAGCCATCGTGACTGACTGCCAGTCTGCAACTGAAACTTCACGTCCCCCTACCACAGACCGCTGAACACCTAGCTCCCCCCTCCACCAGACAAACAGTCCACTTCAAAACCACCCGATCCATCTGCGCCACCCTGTAGTTTCCTTACATATCACTGTCTAATACTTAATTATATGTGTGGTTAATATATATATTTTCTTTATCAATAAAGTAAATCTTGTAATTAATTTGTAAACAATCATGAATTCCAAATGTGTGAGTTGCTGTGGGAAAGTTAGTTCAGGGGTTTCATGCAGCTGTTGCGACAGTCGGTTTCATCGGGGATGTAGCGATGTGGGAGTTGGTGAAACAAACAAGACTCTTCCATTCTTTTGCAGGGTTTGCTCAAGAGATAGGAAAATAGCAGAGCAGGAGGGGAAGAGCCCTTCAGGAAGATTGGGATAGAGTGAGGGAGGAACTGATGAGGTTAAGGGGGGAGGAGGGCAACCAGAGGTGGGAAGTGATAGCTGGGAACAGGGGCCAGAGAAAGAGAACAGTGTCTGACATTTTTGCAATTGGCACAACCAATAGATTTGCCCCGCTATCACAGTAGAGTAAGGATGAGGCTCCAGTAGAAGTAGGAGTAGTTAAGATGCAACATAACTCAATTAGGAAACCAAAGGTTTTAAAAAAGTAGAAAGTAGGAAGAAAGTTCTGTTGATAGGTAGTAGCCATGGAAGAGGTGTGGGCCAGATTTTGCTAAAAGAATTAGGTGACAGGTACCAGGTCACAAACTTTTTCAAGCACAGCGCATATCTTAGCCAGGTGGTAGAGGATTTAGGTTCCCTGTGCAAAGATTTCACTAAACAAGATCATGTTGTGGTAGAGGGTGGAGTGGGAAACAGTATCAGTAGCGATCAGGCTTACAGTATTGAGTGTGACCTGGTGAAAATAGCCTCTGCAACAACCCACACAAATGATGGTCTGGTGCCTGCATTCGTGTGACATGATCAGCCCCAGTTGAACCACTCTGTCAGGAGGGTGAACATGGAGATAGATCAGTTGCGTAGGGCGGCCACTGTTGGACTTTGGTTTGGTTCCTGTTGAGGCTATAGGTAGGCGGGATGTCACAAGGCATGGCCTACACCGCAGTAGGAAAGGGAAGGGTAAACTGGCTGGGTTAATAGCAAAAACCTTAAGGGGAGACACTGAAATTCATGACTGTTCCTCTTTCTTAAGCTAATACCAGGGTCCAATGGGAAGCTCAGGCAGCATATACTAAAGATGCTCAAAACTCACATGAATATGAGAAACGTAAAGTAAAAAGTACTGTTACCATATTTCACCAAAATATTGGGGGATTAAAGAACAAAGTAGATGAACTACTGGTTTGTTTAGATGACATAGAATTAGAGAATGTAATAGATATACTATGCCTATCTGAACATGACATTGTGACGGATATGGAAAAAGTAAACATAAGCAGTTACAAACTAGCAGCACATGTGAATAGGGAGAATAAGGTGAGAGGAGGAGTTGCCATCTATGTCAGAAATTATCACCGTGTAAAAAGTTTAGAAACTCAAAAGTTTTGTGTAGAGCAACATACAGAAGCATGTGCCTGTCAGCTTAAACTGAAAAAGGCCCTTCTCTTATAATTGTAACAGTATATAGGTACCCTTCAGGAAACTTTCAGTTATTTATGGAAAATTTGGATGCCTTGTTGTGCTATCTGTCAGGTAAGGGAAAACAAATTATTATTTGTGGGGATTTCAATGTTGACTCATTAAAGGAGTATAATAGGAAGAATTACCTGGAAGTCTTAGTCAGTTCTTTCAATTTGTCATCTGTAATTGATTTTCCTACTCGGGTGGTAAAGGACAGCAGCACACTAATAGATAACTTTTTATAGACCAAGATAAGTTTAAGAACATAAATGCTTTTCCTGTTGAGAATGGTCTATCTGATCATGGTGCACAGCTAGTTACAATAAATGACATAGTTCCTCTCTGTAATTCAAACAGCCCTCCAAAGTTGTACATTCAGTTAACGATTCAACAATTGGAAATTTCAGGGAAAATCTGCAGCAGTTAGACTGGGATGAGGTGTAAAAGGAAGCTGATGCTAATTTAAAATATAATTTGTTTCATGATACATTTTTAAGAGTATCTGAAAATTGTTTCCCCAAGAAAATAGTTAAATATAATGATAAGAAACCCTGCAAGAAACCATGGCTTACTAAAGGAATAAAAATATCTTGTAAACAAAAAAGGGAACTGTATCTAACAGCAAGAAAGAGTAATGACCCAGAAACAGTCAAATGTTTTAAAAACTACTGTGCTACATTAAGAAAAGTTATTAAAAAGTCCAGAAGCATGTGCATCATGTCTGAGATTAGTACCTCTGATAACAAAATTAAAACAATTTGGAATATCATTACCAGGGAAACAGGGAAACCGAGAGGACAGGGAGACAGCATTACTGCCAAAGTGAATGAAAAATTTACAACTAACAAGCCAGAAGTTGAAAACATTTTTAATAATTATTTTTTAAATGTTGTGGAGAAAATAGGATCTAAATGTTCTTTAGAAGAAGCTAGGCAGTTAATAGAGCAGGCCATACCCACAAAATTTGATACAATTGAAATTCCACCCCCCTCTGAAAATTGTAAACTCTCTCAAGATCAAAAGCTCACATGGAATTGATGGTATTTCCAGCAGGGTAATAAAAGCTTGTTCTCAAGAAATAAGTAGGATTCTTAGCGACATATTCAATAGTTCTTTGAAGCAGGGTATTTTTCCCGATAGACTGAAATATGCTATTTAAACCACTGCACAAAAAAGGGGATACGTCTGATGTCAACAACTACTGCCCAATGTCATTTCTGACAGCCTTATCCAAAATTCTTGAAAAAGTAATGTATTCTAGAGTAGTTTCACACATAGGTAAAAACAAAGTTATATCAAAGTGTCAGTTTGGTTTTCTGAAAGGCTTTTCAACAGAAAATGCTATATATACTTTCACCAATGAAATATTAAATGCTCTGAATAACCAGACATAAACCGTTGGGATTTTTTGTGATCTCTCCAAGGCCTTTGATTGTGTAAATCATGGAATTCTTCTAGATAAACTAAAGTATTGTGCTATGAAAGGCACAGTGTACAAATGGTTTAAGTCATACCTAACAGGAAGAGTGCAGAAAGTTGACATTAGTAATTCTCACAATAAACAAAAAGCAGCCGAGTCCTCAAACTGGGGAGCAATCAAAAATGGGGTGCCACAAGGTTCGGTATTGGGCCCTTTGCTGTTCTTAATATATATTAATGACTTGCCATTGTATATTCATGAAGATGCAAAGCTGATTCTTTTTGCTGATGATACAAGTATAGTTATCACACATGACAGACAAGAACTAACTAAAGAAATTGTAAAGGACGTCTTTCAGAAAATCATTAAGTGGTTCTCAGCAAATGGACTGTCATTAAATTTTGATAAAACACAGTACATACAGTTCCATACAGTAAATGGAATGACACCATCAATAAATATAGACTTTGATCAGAAATCTGTAGCAAAGGTAGAATATTCAAAATTTTTAGGTGTAATCATTGATGATGGGTTGAACTGGAAAAAACACATTGAAGATCTGTTGAAACGGATGAGTTCAGCAAGTTATGCTATTAGGGTAATTGCACATTTTTGTGATATACATCTTAGTAAATTAGCTTACTATGCCTATTTTTATTCTCTGCTTTCGTATGGCATCATTTTCTGGGGTAATTCATCATTGAGTAAAAAAGTATTCATAACACAAAAGTGTGTGATCAGAATAATTGCCAGAGCCCATTCAAGATCATCCTGCAGACACTTATTTAAAGAGCAGGGATCTTCACAGTAGCTTCTCAGTATATATATTCACTTATGAAATTTGTTATTACCAATCCCACCGAGTTCAAAAGCAATAGCAGTGTATATAACTACAACACTAGGAGCAAGAATGATCTTCACTATTCAAGGTTAAATCTAGCTTTGCCACAGAAAGGGATGAATTATGCTGCCACAAAAGTCTTTGGTCACCTACCAAACAGCATCAAAAGCCTGGCAGATAGCCAACAAGCATTTAAAAATAAATTAAATGAATTTCTGCATGGCAACTCCTTCTACACTATAGATAAATTTTTAGATATAAATTAGTAAATTTGAAATAAATTTATAAATAAAATGAAAAAAATACAAACAAAATGTGTCATGCAATATTTAGTACAAAGTAATAATTAGTAAAGACACCTTTCATTAACCTGACAAGTTCCAAATCATTTTGAAGTGTTGTATTCATGATCTATGGAACAAGTACTAATCTAATCTAATCTAATGAGGAGCCTAGAGCCAGGGAGTAGATGCCTCAATAGGCAAATTATGCACCAGGCACATGAAAATATTGGTGATATTTTCATGATATGCACTAATGGCCAGGACGCTTTATCCTCCTTCCTTCAAAACCTCAACTTCTTCTATCCCATCCGCTTCACCTGATCTTCCTCAATCCACCATGCCACATTCATGGATGTTATCCTCCACCTCACTGATAGCTCAATTCAGACTTATGTCCATATTAAACCTACCAACCTCCAATAGTAACCTAAACTCTGACAGTTGCCAGCCCTTCACAATAAAAAAAAAAAAAAAAAATCCCTCCCTTACAGCCTAGCCACCTGTGGATGGCATATCTGCAGTGACAAGAACTCCGTTTCTCAGTATGGTAAAGGTCCCACAAAGGTCTTCACAGTCAGAAACTACCTCACAGAACTAGTCCGCAAGTGCATGTCCGTGCCATATCCCCACACACCTCAGACCCTACCTCTGCCACCAGCAACCATCCACAAAAGAATGCTATCTCCTTGTTATCCAGTACTACCCTGGAGTCAAACAACTAAACTGCAACCTTTGCCAAGTTTTTGAATTTCTATCCTTATGCCAAGAAGTGAAAGACATCTTGCCCAAGATCCTTCCTGCTCCTAATGTGGAGTTCTGTCAATCTCTCAACCTCCATAACATCCTAGTCTCTCCCTATGCCACCCGAAAGCCAGCCGACTGCCACAAGGATGGTATCCTGTGGAAGACTCCGCTGCAAGACCTGCCCAATCCACACACCCAGCAATTCCTATTCCAGTCTGTACAAGCTTAATGTACCAACTGTGCTACAATTATTGCACAGGTTTTTATATTGGCATGGCCACTAACCAGCTGTCCATTAGGATGAACAGCCACTGCCAAACTGACAAATATGGTAGTGCTACTTTGGACCTTCCTTCAGATGAAGCGCTGGAAGTATCTGGCACCAATGCTGTTTACTCAACACAATGAAGAAAATTGTCACAACATTATTATTTTGAAGAGGGAAAAGAGGATAAAATGTTAAGTGAAACTATGACAAGAAATGAGTGTATTACTGGTTGGATAATCATCCTGCAGCAAAACACCACTATTTTATGAACACTTAATGGGTTACATATTTGTGTATATAGTTTCTATAGGATTATACTGTGTTAATCTTCTGGTCACCGTCATCATTATTTATTTCTGTACAAAGCACAGAAACAAATTCTACAGAGATAAACAAATATTATATATTCATTACTTAATAATGACAACAGTGGCCAGATAATTAACAAACTGGAATCCTATAGAGGCTCCAGAATGTTATTGCTTTTTGGCATGTTCCCTGCTTTTGCCAAACAATACATTAGTCGTGAATGAATATTGCTGGAAGAGGAACCAGTGAGCAGAGAAGCAAGTAGATGCTTCATATAGGATTATTTAGTGCAGATAATTGAATTTGGATTTTAATTACAAATGAAGCAGTAGTACTATCACAAGGATAGTTATTATTTTTCTTGTCTAATTTTGCATTAGGCTTTATAAGGTGGACCACCCAACAAGCACTGGATGCTTCACAACCCAGGCCATCTGGATCCTCCCACCCACTACAATGTTTTCTCACCTGCACAGTTGGGAGTTATCCTTGCAGTACATTCTCTGAACTCAAAATGATCCCAGTCTCAACACTTTTACCCACCAGCTCCTATCCCGTCTATCCTACAACTATCCTATTTCATGTGCTGTGCTGTGCCATACAGTGTGTGTGTGTGTGTGTGTGTGTGTGTGTGTGTGTGTGTGTCTGTTTTGCTTGCATCACCCACCTCCCCACTCCATTCCTAAGCTGCATTTCATTCCACCCATATAATACATATATACACCATAAGGCCATGCTGTATCCATCCCCACCACCATGATGCAACTGTCCTATAGCCCCCCCTCCCCTAATCTCACACTGCAGGGCATGATTCAGAATGCAGCAGTGGGAGGTGATGGCTGTGTGACTGTGAAGTGTGCTTGTATGTTAGTTATTCTGAAGAAGGCCACGGCCGATAGCTGAAGTGTTGTATGGGTGTGTCATTTATGTGCCTGTCACAGTTTGTTGTTATGCCTTTGTGGTGAGATGTAAACTGTCCTTATTATATTGTTGTTTATAAAACCAGTATCACACTGCTCTATCACAATGCTGTTTGTGATACTTATGAAGGTTTCAAATTTAAATTACACTTTGTAGTGTAATCGTTTACACTATGTATCTGCCTGTATCGATGCCAGATGACCAGAAGATAATTAGCAGGTGAGAGGTCAGATATTGCCCCAGATCTCTTTTCTACTTAGGTATTGGGCAGCCTGTCAGTAGCAAGTGGCAGTGATTGTATTTGAATAATAGCTGCTGCATGGATGATGAATATCGTAGAAGAAAAAAATCATGGAATATTTATGTTATAATTTCTATGTTAAGTTGATTGGCTTTTGTCATTACTCTTAGATTGCTGTAGAAGTTCATACTAAGACACGGATGTATGAATTGTCTAACTGTACTTGTGGGGAATAAATCCCATTGTATTTCATTCAACTTACCTTGTGGACTACAGTTATTTAGTAGTTAATGCCGACAAATTAACAAGCCATTCTCTCTCTTTTTATATAGCAACTTTAGTAAGGAAAAGAAGTCTAACTGTACAGTTAAAGAGTACATCGAAGTACAGAGGAACAGTGGAAGTACATCTAAAGAATTATACAGAAATTACTGTATATACTCGAGTCATCCACGCCCTCGAGTAATCTGCGTACCCCCAAATTCTGTCGGAAGGAAGGGGAAAAAAAAAAAAACCTAAAAAACCTCTCATGCGGATTTGTGTAGGTGAGGATACCACCCATCAGCTTTCAATGAGCACATGAGGGCAGCTATCTTGGGATGTCACATCTGTTAAATTTCAAAAGACATGTAAATATCAAAATAATTGATGCCACACTGACAGAGAGAGAGAGAGAGAGAGAGAGAGAGAGAGAGAGAGAGAGAGAGAGAGAGAGAGAGAGAGGGTGGCGGGGGCGGGGGGGGGGGGAACGGGTGCAACCCCATAAATTCTTGTATTTTACCTGCTAAACGTTGTCATACAAACTAAAAATAATATTTCATTAGTAACGTTCTTACTGTGGAGACATATTCACAGTAACACATTGAAATGTATGCTTACAGAATCTGAACCATTAATAAATAAATGGAGCTGACACTGGTATTACACGGCCATATATCTTTGTAAAAGTCGATATGTCATGTATTTACATCAAAGGTATTTGATAGTGTAATAGGGAGCTTTGACATACATGTATTTTTCATCAAAGAAATATCAAATGTAGTGCCTCGCCGTATATTTGATTATAAAAGTTGCTTGTCTTCTCTATGCTGCAAATGTATCTGCTCTGAGCGCTAGCATTGCTATTGCTAATCGACGTGTGTGTGTTTAAATAAGCTGCAAAGCTGCGCCGTAATTCACATTTAACCCCAGTAGCAAGAAATCGCTGTAATCCTGAAGTGCCGATACCGGTGTGGGTAATATGGGGGTACTGAACTGAATAATACCCAACTTAAGTAGATAACATACTTTATTACTCAAAAAGATGGTACCAGAAACTCGAAACTAGTCATTCTTACATCAACAATGCAACTGTTTCATATGTGCCAGCCGTGCTGGCAAAGAAGGTGCCAGAAAGATATGCTAATTCGCTATGTTTGTGACTGGCTAAGGCATCACAGAATAAAAAGTTGTTATTATCCGCTATCTTGAAAGATGGTGATAATAATACCCCTTTTTAACACCATGATGAAGATTTATGTCTAAGAAATATTATGAATATTTGATAATATTTCTTTGTCAAAGATTTGATTGAAAATATTGTGTAATACCTGCCTAAAAGGATCTGTTTTTTAAAGCGGAGTAATACCCGCTAGTGTATTTTGTTGTTACAGATGTAGTAATACCAACCTAAATGCTACTAATCCGCGCCCCCCAGTATTTCGTTCATAAATTTGGGAAAAAATGTGCGCGGATTACTCGAGTACATATGGTATGTGGTGGGTCTAAAGGAGACAAGAAAACAGTCACACTACAACTTTTTCTTATAAGATTATCCTCAGCTGAAAATGAAAAGATTTGGAAAAATTATAACAAATTTTTATCTGTTCCTGGGGGGAAAAAACTGTAACTTGACAAATATACTACCAATATATGTCTCTGTAACCCATTAATTTTAATTAACACCAGGCTATATTTAGTTTTATAAACTGAGTCATTTGTAGGGAAGATTCCTAATTCTCCAACAGCTGTAGCTGTAAAAAAAAAAAAAAAAAAAAAAAAAAAAAAAAAAAAAAAAATATTGATTGCACATTAAAACCACGTTTTCATAAAGCCTAATGCAAAATTAGACAAGAAAAATAATAACTATCCTTGTGATAGTACTACTGCTTCATTTGTAATTAAAACCTAAATTCAATTCACTGCACTAAATAATCCTATATAAAGCATCTACTTATCTACTTGCTTCTCTGCTCACTGGTTCCTTTTCCACCAATATTCATTCACGACTAACGTATTGTTTGGCAAAAGCAGGGAACATGCCAAAAAGCAATAACATTCTGCAGCCTCTATAGGATTCCAGTTTGTTAATGAATATATAATATTTGTTTATCTCTGTAGAATTTGTTTCTGTGCTTTGTACAGAAATAAATAATGATGACAGTGACCAGAAGATTAACACAGTATAATCCTATAGAAACTATATACACAAATATGTAACCCATTAAGTGTTCATAAAATAGTGGTGTTTTGCTGCAGGATGATTATCCAACCAGTAATACACTCATTTCTTGTCATAGTTTCACTTAACATTTTATCCTCTTTTCCCTCTTCAAAATAATAATTTTGTGACAATTTTCTTCATTGTGTTGAGTAAACAGCATTGGTGCCAGATACTTCCAGCGCTTCATCTGAAGGAAGGTCCAAAGTAGCACTACCATATTTGTCACTATTATTGATGAGGATATTCCTTCTATCCTTGTCTGATGAACTGCATTTCAACATTGCAACGGCAACATACTCAAATGCTGTTCTCTCGCCAAACGAGAATCAGGACTGGCCTGATGCGGATCTCATAAGCAGGGAGGCTCAGAAGTGAAAATTGTAATGCTTACAGACATATCAAAGAAGACCTGTTAATAACAGTATCACAAGGAATGGTGAGCAGTGGACTGAACAGAATCGCTGTGCTATTGTGAGCCCGGGCATACATCGATGCCCCTATCCGTCAGGACGTTCTGCCTGCCGGGCACTCTGGTATGCTTGTACACTGTTTGATGTTGCTGCCTGCAGCTGCAAAAGGGTTAACCTTAGCCTATACCCCTCAACAATGTGGAATTTGGCAGGGAACTACGTATGGTTTTGTTTCTGTATTAAACTGGATGACATCTTTGGCCTGTATACTTGGACCCACAAATGATGGTCGATCCTGCATGTCTAGAAAGAGCATCTCTGGGTGTCAAGCAACAGTTGAAGTATGCATATATACATTTTGTGCTTGAAGAAGCCGTATAGCCTACAAATAATGGCTTTTATGTGCTTAGATAGAATTTGTAACATGCATCATCAACAATGACAACTTGCAACAAATAGACTAAAATACACTGTTAACTTATTACAATCAAGTTTTATTTTGGCAGTGCCTATGACAGTCACTGCAGAGGATTCACAACATCCTGCATGCTCATCGGCTGTCGGAGAATGCGTCACGTAGATGTGCGGGCCGAGCATAAACTCGGCCACCGCCGTTTGTGGTTCCAACTGTATGATTACTGGGAGAACATTAGGGATATCTGAGTTGCCTAGTGAAAGACTTTCACCAGGCTAAAGCCACACAAAATTAATAGATGTAAAATTATGAATGCAGTAAAATGTTATTTCCTGTGGTTTGTCATTGAACATGATTCACATAGGAAATGATCAAAATGTGGATGTTAAATATCTATGCTAGTCATGTTTTGTGTACTTTCCAGGACTGGGCGTCTGGAGAGCACGGAGGAGACGTCAGCGATCCGTTGAATGTGGAGGCACAGGAGGACAGTGATGTAGTGAGTATCGTCTTGACCAGTCGCCTGTGGCTCATTGCTGCCCGTGCAACACGCCATTCAGGAAGCAATGTTTAGAATTCAGCTTGCTGTGAAACAAATTGGATTCTTTGCAAAATGTTTCCAGTGAAATTTATGTAGTCACTATCATATACAACCATTCGCTCATTGAACGATCTGTACCAAAAGACTGGAAAGTTCCGCAGGTTACTCCAATGTACAAGAAACGCAATACGAATGATCCAGAAAATTACAGGCCTATTTCATTGAGGTCAATTTGCAGCAGGATTTTAGGACATATACTTTCCTCAAACATTATGAATTACCTTGAAGAGAATGACTTGCTATCCCAGAGTCTACACATATTAAGAAAGTATCGTGCCTGTGAAACACAGCTAGCTCATTATTCACAGTATGTGATGAGTGCTATTAGCAAGGGATGTGAAATAGATTCTCTATTTTTAGTTTTCAAGAAGGCCTTTGAAACTGTACCTCACAAGCATCTTCGAATCAAATTGTGTGCTTATGGAACATCACCACAGTTCTGTGATTGGATTTGTAATTTCCAAGTTAGAAATTGACAGTAAGTCATCAAGTAGAACAGAAGTGATATCAGAGTTCCACAGGGAAGTGTTATAAGGCCCCTACTGTTCGTTATTTTTATAAATGATTTAGGAAACAATCTGAGTAGCTCTCTTAGACTGTTCATGGATGATGCTGTCATATATTGGTTAGTAAAGTCTTCACAAGATCAGAAGAAACTGAAAAATGATTTAGATAAGATATCTGCATGGTGCAAAAATGGCAATTGACCCTTAATAATGATAAATACGAGGTGATCCATATGACCACTAAAAGAAATCTGTTACACTTCAGTTACACGATAAATCAGTCAAACCTACAGCCCATCAGTTCTACTAAATACCTAGGAGTAACAATTACAAACAACTTAACTTGGAAAGGACACAAAGAAAATATTGTAGTGAAGGTGAACCAAAGACTATGTTTCATTGGCAGAACACTTAAAAGATGCAACAGTTCTACTAAAGGAACCGCCCACACTACAGTTGGGTGTCATATTTTGGAGAATTCCTGTGCATTGTGGGATCCACACCAGGTGGGACTGATGGACAATTTAGAGAAAATTCATAGAAAGGCAGCTCATTTTGTATTATCGCGATATAGGGGGGAGAGTGTCACAAAAATGATGCACGAGTTGGGGTGGAAATCATTAAAAGAAAGGCGTTATTTGTTGTGGCAAGATATATTTATGAAATTTCTTTTAATAACATTCTCTTCTGAATGTAAACATGTATTGTTAGCACCCACCTACATAGGGAGTCATGATCATAATAATAAAATAACAGAAATCAGATTGAAAACAAAGATTTTGGTGTTCCTTTTTCCCTATGAGCTATTAGAGAATGTACCTATATAGAGAAATACCATAAAAATGTATACACTCGAGGCCCGTGGATGTCTCACCAATTTTAACTGCCATTTTTAATATTAATGTAACTAGTGATATGTATCGGCAGGGGATAGTGTACAAGATTTTAGCAGCCATTTGTAACATACATTGGATTATCACAGTTTGAAAAAGGCTAATGGTTTCATAATGGACTGTAGAGTCCGAAACTAGTCACTGACTTCAAAATTGTGCAACTGCGACAGAAAAAATAAATTGCTTTACAAAGTATTCCCAGTTGCTTATCCTAAAGCATCATTACGATGAATTTTCATAACCATGAAAGTGGTTCAATGAACCCTCTGCCATGCACTTCAATGTCACTTGCAGATTATCCATGTAAATGTAGATGTGGTAAATATCACAGTAATGGGACTACATGGAGGTTCCAAATGACTTCTCATTTTACAGAGTCACAGTGATTCTGAAAAATTGCCACTCAACTAACACCACAAAGCCAATTTAATAGATTTTATTACAGGAGAGTCCCAAAAACCTGGCAGTCCCGGTATCTCGGGCACCCACCTGCACACCCACTGGAATTATTCTGTGCTCACATAATGCAAGATAGAATTGAAATCGTAATGTGTAGCAGTTACAGGCTGTGCTATAAATGGGCCTAGACATATTTTCCTGTGCCACCTACGCTGTATTTAAATATCCTTTGAGTTTCATTAATGCAGTATGTAGATGTGTCTTCATAAAAAAAAAAAAAAATAAAAAAAAAAAAAAAATAAAAAAAAAAAACCACCCACCCACCCACCCACCCACACCCACACACACACACACACACACACACAGATTTAAATCAGTTTAGACGTGATGGCAATTAATGGAATATGTTTTGTGAAGTAAATCACTTATGTCCATACTTTTCTTTGTTCAAAGCTCTATGCCTTCTTAAAGTAGTTTTCTAAATGTAAGTTAAAGTGCTTAATTGTAAGTAACAAATATCATTTCTTGTTTTTTTTTTTTCTTAAATTTATTTTGTGTTACTGTATTCCATAATTTGTATTTAATTCTAGACTATTTTATAACAATAAATCTAATCTATTCTTTTTTAACACCGTGCCCGATAACCCGGCATTTTCTTAAACTCGGACAACCTTCGGTCCACATTAGACCGAGTTTTCGGGACTCTACTGTAATAACAAATGATTGCATAAATGCATTGCAGATTGATGTAGGAACTTGGTAACAGATTTCGATTGTGTTGTTTGCTTTGTTGGATGTACCAAAAATGTGTCTTCATATATTTATAACATACAGTTTACAGTGCTACAATACATAGTAATAACACACTTTGGCCATATTTTTTCACTATTGGCTCCCTAAGTTTGAAAGGAATTAACAAAAATGACAAATTGTAGAGCTTGACAACTTACTTTGACATCAAATCACTTGGAACCACCTTTTGGTGATTCTCAGAAACCTGTATATACACTTACCTCTCTCTTCGAGTGTAAGTGACGTGAGTTCACAAAAAAAGTACAGTATAAATGTACTACTTCTTAGTAGAATTAAACTGCCTGATGGCCAGTACTATCTTATTTTTTATTAGTTGTAACTCAACAGATTCTTCCTAAAATTTCTCATGTCTGTTAATGCACTAGCAATTGTTTATGAGTCACCTATTCTTTCCACAACCCATTCTGACATTTTTCAAGGTAAAATGTAATTTCTATGAAATTTAAAGTAATTTTTGTGCTGGTTTCAAAACTGGTATTAGATTTAGTGACTCTGTGATTATTTCCTGTATGAAAAAGAATATTATAAAATATACGTAAAAAATAGATGAAGTCCACTTACCAGGCGAAGGAGCACAGGCAATGATAGCAACAAATAAACAAATAAACACACAGACACACACACACAAAAACGCAAGCTTTCGCAGCCTAGCTGCTTCGTCAGGCAGAAGGGAAGGAGAGGGAAAAGGAAATGATGAGGGTTTTAAGGGAGTAGGTAAGGGAGTCGTTCCAATCCCGGGACAGGAAAGACTTACCTTGCGGGGAAAAAAGGAGGGTAAACAAATACACACACACCCACACATTTACACAGACGCAAGTACACTTAGGCAGACATACTGTAGAAAGCAAAGAAGTTAGAAGTTAGACAGAGATGCCACTTGACGCAGAGGCTCTGTCCAGAGAACCGAGGCAAAGATGTTAAGATGGTGGGTGGGAATTCGAATTTAGCGGAGGTTGAGACCAGGTGGGCAACGGGAAGAGAGAATATGCTGAAGGGCTAGTTCCCATCTCCGGAGTTCTGAAGGATTGGTGTCGGTGGGAAGTATCCAGATAACCCGGACGGTATAACACTGTGCCAAGATGTGCTGGTCGTGCCCCAAGGCGTGTTTAGCCACAGGGTGATCCTCATTACCAACAAACACTGTCTGCCTGTGACCGTTCATGCGAATGGACAGTTTGTTGCTGGTCATTCCCACATAGAATGCTTCACAGTGCCGGCATGTCAGTTGGTAAATCACGTGGGTGCTGTCGCAAGTGGCTCTGCCCTTGATTGTGTACACCCTCCGGGTTACGGGACTGGAGTAAGTGGTGGTGGAAGGGTGCATAGGGCAGGTTTTACAACGGGGGCAGTTACAAGGGTAGGAGCCAGAGGGTAGGGAAGGTGGTTTGGGGAGTTCATAGGGATGGACTAGGAGGTTACGGAGGTTAGGTGGGCGGCGGAAAGACACTCTCTGAGGAGTGGGGAGGATGTCATGAAGGATGGATCTCATTTCGGGGCAGGATTTTAGGAAGTCGTATCCTTGCTGGAGAGCCACATTCAGAGTCCGCTCCAGTCCCGGAAAGTATCCTGTGACAAGAGGGGCACTTCTGGGGTTCTGTTGAAGGTTCTGAATTTGGGGGGATGAGGAAGTGGCTCTGGCAATTTGCTTCTGTACCAGATCAGGAGGATAGCTGCGGGATGTGAAGGCTGTTATCAGGTTATTGGTGTATTGATTCAGGGATTCAGGACTGGAGCAGACTCGTTTGCCACGAAGACCTAAGCTGTAGGGAAGGGAACGTTTGATGTGGAAAGGATGGCAGCTGTCATAATGCAGATACTGTTGTTTATTGGTAGGTTTGATGTGGACGGATGTGTGTAGTTGGCCATTGGATAGATGGAGGTCGATTTCGAGGAAAGTGGATTGGGATTTGGAATAGGACCAGGTGAATTTGATGGGACCAAAGGAGTTGAGGTTGGAGAGGAAATTCTGGAGTTCTTCTTCACTGTGAGTCCAGATCGTGAAGATGTCGTCAATGAATCTGTACCAAACTTTGGGTTGACAGGCTTGGGTGTCCAGGAAGGCTTCCTCTAAGCATCCCATAAATAAGTTTGCGTACGAGGGGGCCATCCTGGTCCCCATGGCTGTTCCCTTTAGTTGTTGGTATGTCTGGCCCTCAAAAGTGAAGAAGTTGTGGGTTAGGATGAAGCTGGCTAGAGTATTAAGGAAAGAGGTTTTAGGTAAGGAAGTGGGTGGTCGGCATGAAAGGAAATATTCCATCGCAGCGAGGCCCTGGGCATGTGGGATATTAGTGTATAAGGAAGTGGCATCGATGGTTACGAGGATGGTTTCAGGAGGTAACTGGCTGGGTAAGGATTTCATGCGATCGAGGAAGTGGTTGGTGTCTTTGATGAAGGATTGGAGACTGCACATGATGGGTTCAAGGTGTTGGTCTATGTAGGCAGAGATTCGTTCTGTTGGGGCTTGGAAACCGGTCAGGTGAAAGGTTTTGTAGGGGGCCTAAGGTTTTGAGGATTCCTTGAAGCTCTGCCTGGACATCAGGAATGGGATCGCCTTGAAAAACTTTATATGTGGTATTAACTGAAAGCTGACGCACTCCCTCTGCCACATACTCCCACTGATCAAGTACCACTTTCGTGGAGCCCTAGTCGGCAGGGAGAATGACGATGGAATGGTCAGCCTACAGATCACGGATAGCTCGTGATTCAGCTGCGGTAATGTTGGGAGTAGGATTAAGGTTTCTCAGGAAAGACTGGGAGGCAAGGTTGGAAGTAAGGAATTCCTGGACGCAGTCTTTGCTGGAGATATCACTTTGCCACGAAGAAAAATAATCCTCCTCCTAATGATCCAGCTCCCCAAGACATCATTCAAATCGAACCCTGCCTAGAACAGTTCCGTCCTCCGTCACAGTGAGACCCACCTGCTCTTCCTCAAAATTCCTATGTATTTTGGTGCATCTTTATGTTCGGCATGAATGCTGTTTTTTCAGCTGAAATTTTGAGACCAGTTGTGTTTGATAAGTTTTCCAGAAGATTTATTTGAATAGCTGTTTTATTCATATTTTCTGAAAGAATTAGAAAATCATCCACAAAGCCAGGCAGTTGACCTTGATTCCATTTTTTCTCCTACCCAGAATTATTGGTTGTATCTTGTGATTTTGTATCTACAAATTCCATATCCTTACAAATTTTTCTAAATCACAGTTAAACAGTAAAGATTATAGTTCATCTCCTTGCTGAACACCAGTTTGTATTTCAAAAGCCAGAAATACCGTATATACTTGAGTAATCCGCGCACTCCAAATTTTGATGAGAGGGGGGGGGGGGGGGGGAGAAAACAATGCGGATTTGTGTAGATCAGGATAACACCCATCAGATTTGAACAAGTACATGAGGGTAGCCATTTGGTGGGATGTCATGTCTATTAAATTTCAAAATGACACATAAATATCAAAACAACTGATGCCACACTGATTGAAAAAGAAAGAGAGAGACAGGTGCGCAATGTTGTCATATCCAGAGCGTGCAAATCTCGCACCAACCCCATAAAATTCTCGTATTTTACCTACTAACCACTCTCATACAAACTGAAAAATATTTCATTTGTAACGCATTACTGTGAAAATGTACTCACAGTAACACATTAAAGTGAACACTTATAGAATCTGAGCCGTTAAATAAATGAAGCTGAGACTGGTATTACACGGTCATATATATGTATTTACATCAAAGATATTTGATAGCGTAATAAGGACCTTCAACATACATGTATTTTTCATCAAAGAAATGTCATCTAATGTAGCACCTTGTACCGTATACTTCATTGTAAAAGTTTCTCGACTTCTCTCCGCTGCAAATGTATCCACTTTGAGCGCTAGCATCACTGTTGCTAATCGACGTGTCCGTGCGTTTGAACATAACTGCAACGCCACGCTGTAATTAGTGTTTAAACACAGTAGCAAGAAATCTCTGTAACCCTGTCTTCTCCAGATATAGTCATTGTCACGTCCCTATACCGATGTGGGTAATATGGTGGTACTGAACCAAATAATACTTAAGTAGATAATGTGCTTTATTACTCAGAAAGATGGTACCATAAACCTAATCATTCTTGCATCAACAATGCAACTGTTTCATATGCGCCAGCCGTGCTGGCAAAGAAGCTGCCAGAAAGATATGCTACTTCACTATGTTTGTCACTGGCTAAGGCATCACAGAATAAAAAGTTGTTATTATCCACTATCTTGAAATATAATGATAATAATACCCCTTTTTAACACCATGATGAAGATTTATGTCTAAGAAATATTACGAATATTTGATAATATTTCTTTGTCAAAGATTTGATAGAAAATATTATCGTGTAATACCAGCCTAAAGGGATGTTTTTTAAAGCAGAGTAATCCCCGACTGGTGTGTTTTGTTGTTGCAGATAGAGTAATACCAACCTAAATTTGAGTAATCCATGCACCCCAGTTTTTTGTTCATAAATTCGGGAAAAAATGTGCGTGGATTACTTGAGTATATATGGTAGTTCTCCCATAAATTTACCATTAGCTATAGTGTTTCACAAATTATGTTTCCGAATTTAGCTTTAACACCAAATTCTCTGTTGATTTTATCTATTGTTTCTCTGTCTTACAAATCAAATGCTTTCTTAAAATTGATGAATGATATTATTATAGGTTTGGTGGTTCACATTCTGTGGCGAATGATTGATTTTACGTTAAAAAATCTGTTGTGTGTAAGGCCTTCCCTTTCGGAAACCACCCTGATGTTCTCCCAGTTGTTTATCTAAAGTTTCTTAAAATCTGTTAAGCTGAATTTTTGACAATATTTTGTTTACCGCTGGATGAAGTGACACGTCTCTGTATTTGTTGGCATTTCTTTTGTTTCCTTTCTTATGTAATGGCTGGATTAATGCTATTTTCCATTCTTCTGGAATCTTTTCTGTACTCCAAATGTTTTCAAAAAATACTGTAAATGTAGATCACTTAGAATATTCGGTTCTGACCATTTGAATAATTCTGACATAATGGAATTTTCACCACTTGCTTTGTTGGTTTTTAGTGTTTTACGGCTTCAAGAATTTCTTGTTCTCTTGGTGGGAAAACATCCTGTAGCTTCTCTGCTATAGTTGGGAATTCTGATTTGATTATTGGAATTGGACTGTTTGAAAGCTTATCCAAAAATTTTGCTAATGTTTCACAATTTTCCTTATTTGATCCTTTTTTCCATTTTCATCTTTGAAACAAACACTGGGTGGTTGATATCCTGTAAGTACATGTTTAAAATTTAGATAAACATTTCTGTATTATTTTTGGTGAAATGTTATTGTATTTCTATAAACTGATATTTCTCGAAGGTCCTTTTGACTTTCCAGATTAATTAAATGTTTCTTTCGTTTTCTGTCTGAAATGTTCAGACATCTCTATTCTCAATTCTGAGCTGTTTTTTCTAGTGCTTCTTCACATTCCTCATTCCACAATGTTTTCTTTTTATTCTTAGCGAACCCTAAAGTTTTCTCTGCTGTTTTAATTATTTGTACCTGGGTTTCATGCATATCACCTTTTTTAGTTGTATCAGTTTCTTTTCTAAATTTCTCTATTTTTTCCATTGTAATATTGGCTCTATTACAGTTGTATCTGTGTACTTGGGATTTTGAAATTCTCCTAGATTTGGATATGGAAATATCCAAGTAATGACTTTTCCTGGTAGTTTGCAAAAATGTGTGTACATCAGTTTTAATTTGAACATTTTACACATATTGATAAATCTTTCATCATTTTTATTTCTCCTAAAATGTGCTGGATATTCACGTACAATATTCTTAAATTTCTTTTCATTTCCAAGTTGGGCAGTTGAAGTCACTGAGAAGTATTTTAAAATTATGTTTAGGTATACTGAAGATTTCAGATTCAAAAAGATTCCAAAATTGATTTACTTTTTCCGCATTTCTTCTGTTGTCTTCATTTATGGGTTCATGGCTGTTGATAAGGGTGTAGCTTTTATTCTTACACTTTACTGTCAAGATTAACATTCTTTCTGATTTTGACTTAAAAATGGTCAGACTTATCATGTCGAAACATGTTTTGATTTGTTATAGCACTGTTAGTTAACATTGAAGGAAGTCTGTGTGCAGAATGTTAGCTGTTGACATGACCTGGAAGTCACCTAAAAAAAAAGAAAATCACGAAAATGGCAATTTTTCCTGCCTGGCGCTTGCGGTGATGGCTGGTAACCTCTGGAAATGGCGAGTCGTTTGCTGTTATGGTGAGGGTTGTGCACATGGTCGGGAGGTGCGGCCGTCTTATCGCGGCATTCACTAAAGAGGAATATTGTTGCACAGTTTTGGTGGAAAGGGGAAACGAATATTCGTTTCTGTGGCTTGCACTTCCTTCTCATTCCTGGTACGTATTTCAAAACATACCGTCCTGAGACTGGGTAGAGATGTGAAAGATATTCTGTACATCTACATCTATACTCTGCAAGCCACTTTATGGTGAATATTAAATCTCCCCTCATAGGTGATGGCAAACCCTGTAAATGTTTCGCTGCTTGCCATGGAGATATACTACAGAGGCCAAATGAAGCAATCAACAGAAAACACGTTTGAAGGCTATGTGATGTGTGACATGGTAGTTAAACTTCTACACGAGCATGTAAATAGCGCAGATATGTGGCAAGAAATGAGTGAAACACTCGATATTGCAGACTGTGAATCTACAGACGGCGAAGAAACGGAAGAAAGTTGCACACATGAAGACTCTTCGAGTGATAGTGCCACACACCATCATCAATTATCTCTGAAAGCAACACCAGCAACTACAATTACATTATTAGACAAAGAAAAAGTGGTGGAGTATTGGTTGAATGAAAGTGGCAAGAAACGCTACATGTCAGTACTGTTCAAAATAGATATCAGTTTGTTCGTTCTGAATGTGAATTGTATAGATGGGAAAAGGAAGCCGCTGGACGACGTAAGAGTCAACTGGAAATTGCGACAGAGATAAATGCGTGACTTTTTGAGCAATTTACCGATGCCAGATGACAGTCATTGAGTGTCATCAACACAACTTTGCGTGATTGGGAGTTAGAGATTTCCAATGCAATAGGCGCTAAAGAATTTACAGCATCTCAAAGTTGGATTAGTTGCTTCAAAAGATCACATAAAATTGTGGCACGAAAAATAACAAAATTTGTATCGATAAACAGATCGGAAAATGAAGTGACTCAAATTTTGAAATGTTAGAAGAAGCTTTTCTTACGACTGCAAGAAATTAGATCGCCAGTTTTAGTGAATGTTATATTTACAATGCAGAACAGTCAGGATTTCGAAAAGAAATGTGTAAGAAAAGAACACTGTCATTCAAAGGGGAAAAACATATTGAGGCAATTGCGCAGTCCATGACTGCACTCACCCATTCATACACTATAATACCCATAATTAGTCTGAATGGTTCATTGCTGCCTAAACTATATGTGTGTCTTCAAGAACCAACTGCATGTTTTGGACCACCTGTCAAACAAACAATGTTCTATGCAAACAATCTTGTGGTAGACGCAGCGAAGTCTGGGAAAATGGGAAATGATAACGTTACACTTTTCATGCATCATGCTTTTCTTCCGTTCTGCGGGAACAAATCTCTTCTCCTTTTAGATTCGTGGTCAGGCCATAAAAGTTCTGATTTATTAAAAGCTGTATTTCGAGCTCACCCTGACCAAGAAGTAGAGATACTGCAGATTCCAGCCAGCGCGACGAATGTAATTCAACCCTTAGACAGAGAATTTTTCTGCCAGTGGAAGGTAGTTTACAGAAAACTAACAGAGAAAATTATTGTGTGCAAATCACTGCAGTTTCCTGTCTATCACAGTGACAATATTCTCAAGTTGCAATCAGTCATACATTATCAGTTTTCCTCCCCAAGGTTTCAAAATGTGATTAAATATACGTGGCACGCCTCGAAATATACTGATATTAGGCCTGAGTCCTTCCTAACACCGGCCGAGTTTTGTTTATGGACGTCTAACAACATCTGTGAATCGCAGGGCTGTCATATGTCGTCTTTCCTTGTATGTTCTTGATGCACAAAAAACCTATGTTTTGAACATTGTATGAATATTTCGCAGTTTTGTGGTAATTACGAGAAATAAAAGTTTGATGTGTTCTAAAGCATATATGTATTTGTCTCTATTTCATAGCTATTTGGAAAGAATGTTGTATATAACATATCAGCTACATTTGTCAATGAATTTATTATTATAGTATTTATTAATTATCATACGATTGCTTTGACTGGGCGAATCAGCTCTCTCACTGCTGTGGCAGGAGAGCAGCGTGTAGCTAACGCCACCTTGTCCCTAGATGGCGTTGGTATGATGTAGTGAGAGAGGTCAGGGTTGTACAATAGGCAGTTATAAGCACGAAAAGCGTGCGACAATAAATTCATACTTCATAAAAGTTTTTACAGTTTTCCAGGTCATGTCAGCAGCTAACAGTCTGCATACAGAATTCCTCCAATGTTAACTTATAGTGGTAAAAATAGCAACACAGGTTTCGACATAACATGTGTGACCATTCCCTTGTCAGTTATTATTGTTGTTGTTATTATGGTCTTCAGTCTGGAGACTGGTTTGATGCAGCTCTCCACCCTACTCTATCCTGAGCAAGCCTTTTCATCTCCTTATAAGAACGGCAACCCACATCCACTTGAATCTGCTTACTATACGCATCTCTTGGTCTCCCTCTGCGATTTTTACCCCACACACTTCCCTCCAATGCTAAATTTACGATTCCCCGATGTCTAAGAATGTGTCCTACAAAGCGATCCCTTCTTTTAGTCAAGGTATGCCAAAAATTCCTTTTCTCACCAATTCTGTTCAGTACCTCTTCATTAGTTATGCGATCTACCCACCTAATCTTCAGCATTCTTCTGTAACACCACATTTCAAAAGCCTCTATTCTCTTCCTGTCCGCACTGCTTATCGTCCATGTTTCACTCCCGTACAAGGCAACACTCCACACAAATGCCTTCAGAAAAGACTTCCTTACCCTTAAGTTAATATTCGATGTTAGCAAATTTCTCTTTTTCAAAAATGCTTTTCTGCCCATTGCCATTCTGCATTTTATATCCTCTGTACTGCGACCATCGCATGTTATTTTACTACCCAAGTAACAAAACTCATCTACCACCTTCATTGTTTCATTACCTAATATAATTCCTTCAGCATCGCCTGATTTTCTAAAACCGCATTCCATTATTTTTGTTTTGCTCTTGTTAATGTTCATTTTATATGCACTCTTCAACACGCTGTCCATTCCATTCAACTGCTCTTCCAGGTCCTTTGCTGTCTCTGACAGAATTACAATGTCATCGGCAAAACGCAATGTTTTTATTTCTTCCCCCTGAACTTTAATCCCTATTCCAAATTTTTCCTTGCTTTCCTTCATCGCCTGCTCGATGTACAAATTGAATAGCATCGGAGAGAGGCTACAACCCTGTCTTACTCCCTTCCCAACTGATGCTTCCCTTTCATGCCCTTCGAGTCTAATAACTGCGGTCTGGCTTTTGTACAAGTTGTAAATAACTCTCCTTTCCCTGTATTTTACCCCTGCTGACTTCAGAATTTGAAAGAGTGTATTCCAGTCAACATTGTCAAACGTTTTTTCCAAATCTACAAAAGCTAGAAATGTAGGTTTGCCTTTCCTTAATCTATCTTCTAAGATAAGACGTAAAGTGAGTATTGCCTCCCGGGTTCCTACTTTCCTCCTGAATCCAAACTGATCTTCCCCGAGGTCAGCTTCTACCAGCTTTTCCATTCTACTGTACATAATTCGTGTTAAACTTTTGCAACCATGACTTATCAAACTGATGGTTCTGTAATTTTCACACCTGTCTGCTCCTGATTTCTTTGGAATGGGGATTATTACATTTTTCTTAAAGTCTGAGGGCATTTCGCCTGTCTCATACATCCTACACACCAGTTCAAATAATCTTGTCATGGCTGGCTCTCCCAGAGACTTTAGTAGCTCTGAGGGTATGTCATCTATTCCTGGGGCCTCGTTCCTACCTAGGTCTTTCAGGGCTCTGTCAAATTCATCTCTCAGTATACTATCTCCTATTTCATCTTGATCTACTTCCTCTTCCCTTCCTACAACATCGTTTCGAAGTTCATTTCCTTTGTAGAGCTGCTCTATGTACTCTTTCCACCTTTCAGCTTTCCCTTCTTTGCTGAGAACTGGTTTCCCATCTGAGTTCTTGATATTCGTAGAGTTGCTTTTCTTGTCCCCAAATGTCTCTTTTATTTTCCTGTAGGCGGTATCTACTTTTCCCCTTGTTATACATTCTTCTACAGATTTGCATTTGGCTTCTAGCCACTCCTGCTTAGCCATTTTGCACTTCCTGTCAATTTCATTTTTTAGTCGTCTGTAGTCCATTTTGCCTGTTTCATTTACTGCATTTTTATATTTTCTCCTTTCATCAATTAACTGTAGTATTTCCTGTGATATCCATGGATTTTTTGTAGGTCTTGCCTTTCTACCTATTTTGTCCTCCGCTGCCTTCACTATTTCATCTCTCAATGCTACCCATTCCTCTTCTATTGTTTTATTTCCCCCTGTTTCTGTCAATTGTTGCCTAAATATCCCTCTGAAATTCTCCAGAACTTCACTTTCCTTCAATTTATCTAAGTCCCATCTTCTTATTTTCCTACCTTTCTGCAGTTTTTTCAGCTTCAGCCTACAGTTCATGACTAACAAGTTATGGTCAGAGTCTATATCTGCCCCTGGGTATGTCCTGCAGTTTATAACCTGGTTCCGGTACCTATGTCTTACCATTATAAAATCTATCTGATACCTTCCGGTGTCTCCTGGTCTCTTCCATGTATACAACCTTCTTTTGTGATTCTTAAACCACGTGTTTGTTACGATTAAATCATGTTCCGTGCAAAATTCTACCAGGCGATTTCCTCTTTCATTCCTCCTGCCCAGTCCATATTCACCTACTATTTTTCCTTCTCTTCCTTTTCCTACTACCGAATTCCAGTCTCCCATCACAATTAAGTTTTCCTCTCCCTTAATTGTCTGAATAATTTCCTTTAGCTCCTCATATATTTCTTCGATCTCCTCATCATCGGCAGAGCTAGTTGGCATATAAACCTGTACTACTGTTGTCGGTGTTGGCTTCGTATCTATCTTGACAATGATAATGCGATCACTGTGCTGCTCATAGTAGTTTACCCGCATTCCTATTTTCTTATTCACAGTTATTATTATTATTATTATTATTAAAAAAGGAGCTTTAAAACTTTCACCAAGTGAGGTGGTGTCGTGGTAATACAGTAGCCTTGTATTTGGGAAGACGGTGGGTCAAATCCACCTCCATACAGCCAGATTTAGTTTTTCAGCTTTTTCCCATAAATCACACTAAGCAAATACTGTGATGGTTCCTTCGAAAGAGCATAGCTGTTTTCCTTCCCCATCCTTACCCGAACAATCTGTGTATGATGTCTGCCCCTATGACTTTCTCATAGGAACTTTATTTTCTTACTTTAATTACTGTGTCTGTAAGCATTTCACAGATTATATTGACTAATTTAGTTTTAATTTAAACCTTTTTAAATACCCCAACAAAATTTTGATGTCATCGTACCTTAAATAAAAAATCAACACACAAAGGAATTTAGGATGTTAGCTGACAGTGGGAATTGAATTAAATCAATAAGGAAAGTTGAAAGTTTGTGCTCAGTTGAGTTTTGAACCCAGGCACTCATCTGAATCCTCCTCTGTATTCATTTAGTTGTAAGTTGATATGTTTTCCAGTTCTTTTCGGAACAATTTTAAAAATATTTAACAGAAAACTTGTAGGGAAAATATTAAAGACTTTTATTTTGTCTTTTTTTTATCAAGAAGATGCATCACAGTGACTTTCCACTCTTTGTAGTCTTTCTGTTTCAATATTTTGTCTAAAATTTGTTTTTAGATCTTTTATAAGTTTGTTTGTTGCCATTTCAGACATTCAACTCATCTGGAATCTCCCCTCACTGGCTTTGTTCTTTTTCATAGTTTGACTTGTTTACCTGATTAGTGCATTGGTTCTTGACATATTTTATCAATTCTCAGAAATTCTAATTTATAATTATCAGGCAATTTAACTGTTTATCAAAATATTTTGGGAGTACACCAAATTACATGTTTTATGTGTGTGAGCTATCTGACTTACACCTTATAAATTGCATATATCTCTGTTTTTTTTTTTTTTTTTTTTTTTTCTGGAAGAGAGAAAACAAAAGGAAGTCTGAAATGAACTGTTATTTGTGTTTAGAATACACAATTACACAATTGATGCATGTTTATTATCAAGTAAAGACGTAAATCTCTGCTTCATTATCCCTGAAATATTTTTCTGCTGCTACCCAGTTGAACTTCAGGTAAATGCGGAGTCTCTACCCTGGTGACAAGTGCTTGGCAACTTTGCTGTTTGTATGTTTACCTCACTTCTACTTCTTTTGTGCTCAATCCTGGGGTTGTTTTGTAGCAGTATGCTAGTTTACTCTCTTTCTTTCTCCCCTCTCACTTCTGCATACTTAGCACACTCTACAACATTGGCAATTCGTGGCAATTGCTCATCAGTATGCGATCCATACCAGATATGGTTGAAATAGAGAAGATCCAGCAGACAGCAGTGCATTTTGTTACAGGTTCATTTAGTAAGCACAAAAGTGTCATGAAGATGATTGGCAAATTCCAGTATCAGACGCTTCAAGAGAGACATTTTAGGCATCAAAGTTCTGAGAGCATATGTTTCTTGAAGTGTCAACCACTAAATTGCTTTCTCCTAAATATATTTCATGAAAAGACCGTGAGAATAAAATTAGAGATGTTAGAGCCCAAATGGATGCATGCTGTTTTTTTTTTTTTTTTTTTTCCTGGGAACCATACACGACCGGAACAGGAGAAGTGACAATCATACACAAAATACTGTATGCCACATACTATGAAGTGGCTTGTGGAGTATGGATGTAGATGTAAAATTCCTTCCCTCGGCAGCTCCTTCCGCTAGTGTTCTTGATGTTATTGCATCTTCAACATTATGTCCTACTAGTCTGGTGATTCTTGTGTGGATGTGCCTCCAGAGAGATATGACTATTCCCCTTAGCACATCTTCATTGGTATCTCTGTCTTTCAACTGATCTTCATTATCCTTCTGTAGCACTAAATCTCTAGGGGTTTTTTGTGACCTGTTGCCTTATTTTCAGACTTGTTTTCACTAAAGAGCACGTTCTTTCTCAGATTAAATGCAATGTAATCATACTTCCCAATGGGGAGGTGAATAGCGAGTAAGTAGTGCAGTGGTCTTCCAAATGTGATGTACTCACCTGTCAGATGAAAAATTGACCACTAGCTATCATCGTAGGATTCTTCCAACGAATCTGTCTGGCATCTGCCTTACTATGATTATTGTATAAGGTCATTCCATTTTAAATCACTTGTTATTTTTACTGCCAGATATTTTATGTTAGCAATTTTTAATAACTCACTGTAAAGAGGGTCTCTGACCTGCTGACAGTCACAAAAATAAATAATCACATTCACACAAATTAAATATTCGGCCATGGCCTTAATAAGAAAAAGAAATGGCATAAATGAAGACTGGGGTACAACCCATCAGCTTTGACCAACGACGTCATCAACATGGTGGCAATGACATATATACTCGTATCCAATATGGTGACCAAAACAATCTTGCAAATGACTGGAAAAAAAAGCCCATATACACACGCAAAAATTACCTAAAAACCAATAAAATGATCTTAACGGGGCAAGCACGGGAATGTGGGGGTTTTGGGCGGAGACATTCTAAGCGGAAAAATGACAACACACCAGCCACAAAAAAAGTGTCCCATAAAAGAACCCATAACAACACTGATAAAAAAGGTATCGGAAACTTCAGTTGACCTCCATTACACCTCAAATGAAACTCGGAATACCAACCGAAGCCCACAAAACAAAACCGAAAAAACAGGTATTGAACACATCAATTGACCTATATCACACCTTAAATCAAACTCATGATACCAAACAATCCCCATAGCAACAAAATAATATAAAAAAGTGGTGTCGGACACTTCAGTTGACCTTCATTACACTTCAAATGAAACTCGGGATACCAAAGACCACAAAAAAAAAAAAAAAAAAAAAAAAACACACACAAAGAGAGAGAGAGAGAGAGAGAGAGAGAGAGAGAGAGAGAGAGAAAACACTGAGTACACAGGTATCGCAAACATCAGTTAATCTATATCACACCTAAAATTAAACCCAGGATACCAAACGATCCCCATAACAAAATAATATAGAAAAGTGCTATCAGACACTTCAATTGACATTTATTATACCTCAAATATAACTCGGGATATCAAATTACCCCCCCCCCCAAAAAAAAAAAAAAAAAAAAAAAAAAAAAAAAAAAAAAAAAAATAAACAACAACTAGGAAACCTATATTTGACACATCCTATATCACACCTCACATCAAACTTGGAATACAAAATGATCACCACAGCCTCAAAGTAACACTAAACAGGTATCAAACCTCAAACTTCAGGATACCAAACACCCCCCTCCCCAAAACGACGGACAAAAAGACATTTTACGATGTGATTACACCCCCTGCTTTGAGTCATAACAACAACATTTACTGTACTTACGTGACATGGTGCGGCACTATTAGCAACATTCACTGTTGATGCTGCGGCGAATGGCAGTACAGAATCTCCACAAGATGTGAAACAATGTCTTAACACCACTTTTCAATGATTTCATTTTCAAAATAAATCATATGATTCGAATATAGAACATTGCACACAACAAAATCACGTTTCTCCACATGCACTGTCTTTCTGTTAACACCACTTTTCAATGATTTCATTTTCAAAATAAATCATATGATTCGAATATAGAACATTGCACACAACAAAATCACGTTTCTCCACATGCACTGTCTTTCTGTTCAGATTCAACACTTTCTCAATGCATAAATGGAAATAGCAATATCGGTCCCTCAAATAATATGAATTACTACAATATCTTCAAAATTCATAATTTTTCTAACTATTCATTTCTAGTCCCTGTACCACGTGGTGGTTCAAATACTACGCGGCAATTAACATCCATGACTTGCCAATCACGATTCGCGTACCTGCAGCCATTAAGAATGAGTGTTACAATGCTACTATGTAAATAAAATGAATATTTAAAATCACTTGATCACTATTTCGTGTAGTTCATAAAATAAATGAATCTGTAAATCAAATGAGTGTTTCTCAACAGGAAATTCAGGCGCTACATGCACTCACATACTAAAAAAATCCTTGTTTAACCTATATCTAACCTAACTCACTTAAAATGATCACTGTTTCATACAAATCATAAAATAAATAAATGTGTAAATCGATTGATATTTTCTGAACTGGAGATTCGGGCACTACGCGCCCTCACATACTTAAAAAAAAAACCTTGTTTAACCTATACCTAACCTAAATCACTGTTTTCTACTGACCACAAGACTGACCGCTAGAATCAGTACAAACCTTGCAACTAAACTAATGGTACATATGACGATGACAAATCATACCAAAAGAGAGCGCCACCTTTACACAGCATCCTCCCCCCTCCACTCCCCACCTCACTCAGTCTAGATGCTGGTATCGCTGGAGGGGTTGAACATGATGGTTGTGTGTGTATAGTTGTCTGAGTGGTTGCATGAATGTATGTGTTTCTTTTTCTGACCAAGGCCATGGCTGTAAAATTAAATTGTGTGAATGTGATTACCTATTTCTGTGTCTGTTAGCAGCTCAGCGAGCCTCTGTACGGTGAGTTGTTACCTATCCTCCATTATATTTCTAATGGATTTTCCATTGTTAACAATGTTTATTTAATAAAGGGTCTATATTTCTGTTTATTGAAACCTCTTTACATTTGTTTATATTGAGAGTCAATTGCCATTCCTTGCACCATTAATCAATTAGTACAATTACTGCTTCAATCCACAGCCAGTTTCGGTCATACACCATCATCTGCTAAGAAATATTCTTGACTGAACCAATTCACAAGTGACACAACTATCGTATAACATAACTAATTGTTTGATTGACTCTGACAGAATGTAAACATTACACCAGTAACTCAACATGAACTCAGTCTCTGGTTTGGCACCAAGTGGAAAGCTTAAACCAGAGGCTCGAGTTTTCTCTGGTAGTCTTGGGTGCAAATTTCTCAACCTCCACTATCAGGTGGAGAAATGTAGGATCCTCAGGATATGTCAGGCATGCACTACAAGCAGGAATGGCTACTAGGGTAGCAAGATTAGGTGTAGAGTGCACATAAGGTTTTTTAGGATAGAAAAATCCCTTCACAGGTGTCCTCATTCCAAACAGGACAGCACTCGGCACAAAAGAACGGATACAGAAAAGGTTATAATTGAAATAAAGGATAGCAGGGTCTGTGGAAAGATCCCAGAACTGCTATCATTTATAAATGGTCACAATGCAAACACAATACTATGGACAGAAAGCTGGCTGAAACCTGATATAAATAACAATGAAATTCTAAACTCAGACTGAAACATACACTGCAGAAATGACAAAATGACAGATATTGAAATAAATAACAGAGAAATATAAAAGCAATTAACAAAGCTCCACAGGGGACAGGCCGATGGACCTGATTTAAATGGCTAATTTCTAATTTAAATGGAGTACGCGAAAGAAGTTGCCCCCAACCAGCAGCAGTGTGCCGTAGCATTCCCGAGGATTGGAAAGAGCACAGACCATTCCTGTTTTCTAGAAGGGTTGTCAAACAGATGCATAAAAGTATAGAATTCCAAGTCTGACTTTGGTCGGTTGTAGAATTTTGGAACACGTTTCATGTTTGAAAATTATGACATTTCTGGAGACTGGAAATCTGCTCTGCGGGAACTGACACGGTTTCGGACAGCAATGGTCATGTGATACACGGGTCACACTATTCGTCCACAAGATCCTATCGGCAGTAGATATAGGATGACAGGTAGATGCTGTGCTTCTCAACTCCTGCAAGACTTTGGATGCAGTTCCACACTGTCGCCCGATGAACAAAGTGTATTCATATGGACTCTCAGAAAAACTGAGAGACTTGGTTGAAGAGTTTCTAGCTAACATAATGCAGCATGTCATTCTCAACTAAGTGAAGTTTTCCACTCTGAAAATTATTTCTGGTGTGATCCTAGGGAGTGTTGTAGGACTGTTACATTTTACAATATATATAAATGACCACGTAGCCAACATCAGAGGTACAGTGAGACTTTTTTTCAGATAATACGTAGTATATCAAGAAGTCATAACACTGTAAAGTTGTTGCAAAATATAGGAACGTATGTGAGATGGTTTCTTGAGAACAATGAGATTTAAAAACTGATCTGACCTGCTCAGAGTCCTGGCTGGAACTCAGTGGGACTCTTCAAGGAGGAGGAAGAATGTATGGTTTGCTGTAGAATCACAAGCCAACATCACTATCTTCTCAGGTCGATTACTGCTACTTCTTCACTTTTTTTTCATTTTATATTATTATTTGCAGTGTTAAACCTATAATTATGAAACTTAAATGTATGTAAATGTGACAGTGCTCCTGAATTTCTGCAACACAGCAAGAGTTATTGCCAAGAGGAGTATCAAAAAGAAACCCATTTACTTATAAACAGCAGCAGTTAAGTGTTCTATTTCCACCCTCAGAGATTTGATATGCTTGGTATGCATTAAAATTGACAGAGAAAATACTTCTAATTAAAAAACTTGAATCAAGTAGCTTTGCACTGAAGCATATTTCAGAAAAATGTGCTTGCCAAAAATTGCTTCCTCCTACATATATCTCATGAAATCATCACAAAATTAAAACTTGAAAGATTAGGGCCCATATTGCCGCGAGAGACTGCGAACACTGACTGCCGGCGTGGTGCAGGGGATAGCATCACGGATTGTGGTGCTGAAGGTCGCCGGTTCAATCCCGCCCACTGGCAAAAGTTTATTTCTTTGTTTATTTCTTGAAGAGATGCAACAAAGGAGAGTTAGACGCAAGAAGTATGACCGACTCCCCAATGTAGTCCTATGGCCGTTTGGGAAGACCAGCATGACTTCGCTTCTCTCATACGACAAATTGTGAGAGACGAATTACAACAGTGCATGGCAGCCAGGACTATTAGATCGAGCGAGCATCAGATTATGGACATGGATGTAAGCCATGTAAGTCACGGGGGAGCCGACGCCGCTGAGGAAGAGGTATTTCAGACATTAGCTCCTGTCTGCCTCACCAAACGCACCCGACATGAAGAATGGCGTCGCCCTGCTATGACATACGCTGCAGCCGCCAAACGGCAGCCTATGAACCGGCCGACGCGGCCACAACCAACTCCCCCACCAACAATCACGCCCCACAGAAGAACAGACGTCTGGAGGACAGAAGACAACACACCACTGTGTTTCCACTGTGGGCGCCCTGGACATGTCGTATGCTACTGCAGAGAGAGAGAAGCCGAGTATTCAACGATTATTTTGCCGCAAGACGTCAGCCATCAGAGCAATCCCAGGCAGTCACCTGCCGATGAGTTCAGTCAACATATGGGAAGAAGACCATCGCCGTACCCTAGACGAGGTCGCTCCCCAACGCGCTGCAGCCATTCAGCGTCGCCATACAGAGGTACCAGTCGCTCCCCTAGCCGCCCTGCCCAGGAAAACTAAGCGAGGCAACCATCTACGGAGGTGAGGCCGCCACAGATAAAAATCTTCCATGGACGACAGTTGCTAAGATGTCGGGAAATCTCATCGACGTCATAATCGACGGCCAACCTGTCTGGGCACTTGTTGATTCAGGAGCATCTTGCTCTGTATTGTCAGATAATTACCGCCGCACACTAAAGAAGACAATGTTCTGTGATACTGGGGCAACTGTGCTGAAGGTTGTGAATGGAAAGTACGTCCAGCCAGCAGGAACTTGTGTCGCAAGAATAACCATCAACAACAGGACCCAGCCGTTTGAATTTGTCGTGTTAACAGAATGTAGTCACAATATCATCCTCGGATGGGACTTCCTTCAGGCATCCCAAGCTATCATTGACTGTGGAAGATCTGAGCTGCAAATTGAAGAAGTTGTTCTGCTGGATACACGTAATACAGAATTATCTGGAAAGTTATTCGTTGTTGACAACGTGACGATACCGCCATCGACAATGAGAAGAGTTGCAGTCACAAACACAGATGACCGGTTAAACTGTGAAGTTCTTGTTGATAGTAAATTTAAGTGCATTGTTAATAAAGGGTTAGAGAAATATGTGCCAGTAAAGGTGATTAAGGATGGAAAATATCCACCATGGTATAATAATAATGTTAGAAAGCTGCTGAGAAAGCAAAGGCTGTTGCACTCTCGATTCAAAAAAGAACACGCAAATGATGACAGGCAAAAGTTAGTTGAGATTCGTGCGACTATAAAAAGATCGATGCGCGAAGCATACAATAATTATCACAGCCATACCTTAGCAAAAGATCTTTCCGAGAACCCGAAAAAATTCTGGTCCTTCTGTCGATAAGCGGGTCAAAGCCCACTGTCCAGTCATTCGATCATTCCGGGGCAGCAATAGAAGAAAGCAAACGGAAAGCTGAAGTTCTAAATTTAACCTTTAAGAAATCTTTCACGCAGGAGGACCACACAAATGTACCATCATTTGATCAACATACTAATTCCGAAATGGGGGACATAGCAATAGGTATTTCCGGTGTAGAGAAGCAGCCGAGAGAGCTAAATACGAAAAAGTCTGCTGGTCCGGATGGAATACCAGTTCGGTTTTACAAGACTATTCTGCGGCGTTGGCCCCCTACTTAGCTTGCATTTATCGCGAATCTTTAATTCAGCGCAAAGTTCCTAGTGATTGGAAAAAAGTGCAGGTGACTCCCATGTATAAGAAAGGAAAGAGAACTGACCCATACAATTACAGGCCAATATCGTTGACATCAGTTTCATGTAGCATATTCTCAGATCGAATATAGTAAATTTCCTTGAAACGGAAAAGCTTCTTTCCGTGAATCAGCATGGGTTTAGGAAACACCGTTCATGTGAAACTCAGCTCGCCCTTTTCTCACATGACATCGTGCGAGCCATGGACGAAAGGCAACAGGCGGATTGTCTTTTTCTCGACTTCAAATGTGTTCGATGTGGTGCCACACTGCAGACTGCTAACGAAGATACGAGCTTATGGAATAGGTTCACAGATTTGTGACTGGCTGGACGACTTCCTAAGTAATAGAACGCAGTACGTTGTTCTCGACGGCGAGTGTTCATCAGAGACGAGTGTATCGTCAGGCATGCCCCAGGGGAGTGTGATAGGACCGCTATTATTTTCTATCTATATAAATGATCTGATGGACAGAGTAAGTTGTAATTTGCGGCTGTTTGCTGATGATGCTGGTGGTGTATGGGAGGGTGTTGTCTGTAACTGACTGTAATAGCATACAGGATGACTTAGACAAAATTTCTAGTTGGTGCGAAGATTGTCAGCTTGCTCTCAATGTAGTAAATGTAAGGTGATGCGCATGAGTAGAAAAAACAATCCCATAGTGTTCGAATACAGCATTAGTAGTGAACTTCTTGATGCTGTCGCGCCGTTCAAATATCTAAGCGTAACATTGCAGAGCGATATGAAATGGGACAAACATGTAAGGACAGTTGTGAGTAAGGGGACGACTAACTTTGGTTTATTGGGAGAATTTTAGGAAGATGTACTTCACCTGTAAAAGAGACCGCGTATAAAATGCTTGTACGACCACGTCTTGAGTATTGCTCAAGTGTTTGGGACCCGCAGCTGATCAGTTTAAAGGAAGACATAGAGGCGGTTCAGAGATGAGCAGCTAGATTTGTTACCGGTAGGTTCGACCAATGCACAAGTGTCACGGAAATGCTCCGGCAACTCAATTGGGTATCGCTGGAAGAAAGACGACGTTCTTTTTGTGAATTTCTGTTAAGTAAATTTAGTGGGCCGGAATTTGAAGCTGAGTGTAGTACGATCTTGCTGCCGCCTACTTACATTTTGCGTAAAGATCACAAAGACAAGATAAGAGAAATTAGGGCTCGTACTGAGGCATATAGGTATTCTTTTTTTCCTCATTCAATTTGGGAGTGAAATAGGAAAGGAAATGCCTAGTAGTGGTACAGTGTACCCTCCGATACGCACCTTACTGTGAATTGTGGAGTATGTATGTAGATGTAGATGAAACGGCCCACAATAAAGCACCGTATCAACACTGGGGATCATCCGCCAATTTGCCAGCATACGTATAGAGTGTCTCCGGTGGTCCTCGTAAAGAAGAAGGATGGCACGTGGCGATTCTGTGTCGACTGTCGGCGGCTAAACAGAATCACAAAGAAAGATGTCTACCCATTGTCGCGCATTGACGACACCTTAGACTGCTTGAAAGGAGCTACATACTTATCAACTATGGTCATGCAGACAGGTTACTGGCAAATAGAGGTTGACGAAGCAGACAGGGAGAAGACGGCTTTTATTACACCCAATGGCCTCTATGAATTTAAAGTAATGCCATTTGGATTATGTAATGCTCCAGCCACATTCGAACGCATGATGGACAACTTGCTTTGACACCTTAAGTGGACGACATGTCTCTTCTATTTAGATGACATTGTCGTTTTCTCAAAAAAATTTGAAGAACATCTGAGTCACCTATCAACTGCGTTGAAGTGTGTCCAGACTGCAGGTCTCCGCCTCAATCCAAAGAAGTGCCTCTTCGTCGCCAAGGAGATAAAAATCCTGGGGCACCTAGTTGACGGAGATGCTGTCCGTCCTGATCCAGATAAAGTAAGGGCAGTCACAGAATTTCCAACTCCTCAGCACATTCGTGATGTGAGAATTTTCTCGGATTGTGCTCATACTACCAATGTTTCATAAAAGGATTTTGTAACAAGGCACGTCCATTACAAGGCTCTAACTTCCGCACCAGTTCTAGCCTTGTACGATGAGAATGCAGAAACGGAACTTCACACAGATGCCAGTGGTTATGGGATTGGTGCAGTGCTTGTACAAGTTCAGGAAGGTGCTGAAAAAGTGATAGCCTATGCGCCAAGAGTATTGTCAAAGTCTGAGATAAACTACTCTACAACTGAAAAAGAATGTCTCGCAGTTATCTGGGATATAAACAAGTTCCGGCCGTATTTATTCGGCAAACCATTCACCGTTGTGACAGACCACCATTCTTTGTGTTGGCTGACTAGCTTGAAGGATCCTTCAGGTCGACTAGCAATATGGGCACTAAGACTCCAAGAGTATGATGTCACAGTGGTATTCCAGAACGGGCGCAAACACAAGGATGCCGACTGTCTTTCGAGGAATCCAATAGTGGAACACAACAGCATTAATGAAATTTCAGCCCTCACTGAATTAGATGACATTACAGCTGACCATAGGGAAGATCCAGCACTATTAAAACCGATAGAGACCTTGGAGAAAGGAGAACCGACCAATGGAGAGTTCCAACTTATAAACGGAACATTGTATAAGAGCAACTACATTCCACTGGGCGCCAAATGGCTACTGGTTGTTCTAGCTCCAGCTCCAGCTCCAGCTCCAGCTCCAATATCCGGTCATCTGGGATTCATGAAGACCCTAGACAGAATCAGATGCAGGTATTACTGGAAAGCTCCATTCCACCGAGTTGGGATCGATCTTTTAGGGAGGTTCCCGAAGTCGACAACCGGTAACCGTTGGATAATAGTCTGCACTGACTACCTCACACGCTATGCTGTCACCAAACCTGTGCCGACTGCAGAAGCTCCAGAGATCGCAAAATTCCTTGTAGAAGACATTATTTTGAAGCATGGAGCACCACGTGTCATGATATCTGATCGTGGAAAAGTATTCCAGTCAAAACTAGTATCAGAGGTAATGTCATGGTGCGACATTGTCCACAGAATGACAACTTCATACCATCCTCAGACAAATGGTCTTACGGAACGTTTTAACGAGACGTTAGCCGACATGCTGTCGATGTACGTCGATGCTGAGCAGAAGGATTGGGATACAATTCTGCCAGTCGTGACATTTGCTTACAATACCGCAAGACAAGACACCACAGGCTTCACTCCGTTTTTCCTGCTCCATGGCCGTGAAGCTGAGACGACAATGGATACACTGTTTCCGTTTGAACCGGACGACACTCAGGATGACTATGTTAAACAGCTCATCACCAGGGTCGAAGAAGCAAGACAGCTGGCTCGCTTACGGACACTGGATGCCCAGGAGAACGACCATCAGCGGTATAATGACCAGCACCGACCTGTTGTGTACAGCCTAGGAGATCTGGTATGGATTTTTACCCCTGTACGGAAGGTCGGACTGTCAGAAAAGTTATTGAAGCGATACTTTGGTCCATATCATGTCATACGCCGGCTGTCAGATGTCACATACGAAGTTGAGGATTATGAGTCATCGTCGAAATGTCAAAAACGAAGAGACATTGTTCACATCCTGCGCATTAAGCCTTCCTACGATCCTGAAGAGCAGGTAGACGACAATGGCTTCTTGTTCAAGGACTCTAAGGACGGTAATGTTCCTGATGAAGCCACAACAGGAACGTCTGTTGTCGATAATCGCAGAGAAGGGAAGGATTCTCTTGAACTGTCATACAGAGGACCCATGACACGGTCAAGATCCAGGACATTGCAGCTGGCTCCACAGGAAGCATAACAGCGGGCAGCTGTTTCTCCACGAGAGGGAGCAATGCCGCGAGAGACCACGAACACCAACTGCCGGCATGGCGCAGGGGATAGTGTCACGGACTGTGGTGCAGAAGGTCGCCGGTTCAATCCCGCCCACCGGCAAAAGTTTATTTCTTTGTAATTAACATTTCCAGAATGTTCTACATCTTTCTTATGTTCACTTGTAAATTCTACTTGTTTTTTATGTTAACTGTTCTTCTAATTTCTGGTAAATTCTGTCTGTGTATAAATATCAGGGCACTCTTTCTGAGAGGCAGTCAGTGCTGCGTGTATGTTGAGTTCGTAATAAACGTGCTTTCAGTATAAGTGCTGTGTTCAGTTGCCTTCAAAGTCAAGCCTGCTTCCATTGCAAGGCGACAATATGAAAGCATACCAGCGATTGTTTTTCACATGAACCATACACAACTGGAATAGGAGGAGGAAGTGATGATGGTACACAAAGAGTATGGATGTAGATGTAGATGTTTTCATAAAATGTGTGGGTATGAAATTGTTATTTTTTGACAATAATCATCCTAATAATAAATTGCTACAGTTTTCATTCGCAACTATTGTCAAATTATGAAAATAAACTGTTTGAATATTTAAATGAACAGTAATTATATCTAAAGCAAATATATTAATTTTATTTTAAAAAATTAAACAGGACACAACTACCAGGAAGTAGTGGGAATCAAACGTAGGCAACAAAATTAACTATTGGTATCTAATTGCTTATCCGCTGTGCTATGCCAACAATAATAGTAACATCCTTAAACACAAACCAGAAATCGTTTTGAGAGGTTTCTCATTTTCCTATGACCCATTCAGATGAGATATTTTAAAAATTTGAAAGGTTCATGTACTTGCTTGTTATCACCCATCCTGTGACATCCCCTTGTTAAGTTAGATATGATCATTTCTCTGTATGTAGATAGAGGTAAATAAAATTACCACTTACAATGTCCCCCTAATTTAGTACTTTTATTTTTACTTCTTTTTTATTATTCTTTCCTATCTTTCCTGACTTTATTTTTTTCCTTTTTTCCCCACTTTATTTTTTCCCCAACTTTATTTTTTCCTTTTGTCCCCAACTTTATTTTTTCCTTTTGTCCCCAACTTTATTTTTTCCTTTTGTCCCCAACTTTAATTTTCCTATTTTTTCCTAATTTTATTTTTCCTTATTATTCTTATCATTTCAAATCCCTCCACTTCCTCCCCACACTCCTCTACACCTCCCTTTTATCTTTTCTTGCCCCCTTCCTTCACTTTATTCATTGCCGCAATTCAAATTCCCGTCTTTAAAATCCATCATTCAATTCGGAACTTTCCATCCCCACCTTTACACAGAACCCTTCCCTCTCCAATTCCACCTCACTCACAGTCTAGCTTGTGTTGCTGGAGTGGTCAGACATGTTAGCTGTGTGTATATAGTTGAGTGATTGCGTGAATGTATGTGTTTCTTCTTGTGACGAAGACCATGGCTGAAAATTTAAGTTGTGTGACTGTGATTATCTATTTTTGTGTCTGTCAGCAGCTCAGCGAGCCTCTTTACCATGAGTTGTCACCTATTTTCCATTACCAATAAAATATATTTGCATTTGGAAGAGAAAGTTTGTGATTGAAATTTTGTAAATAGACCTTGCTGCAGCAAAAAATGCCTTTGTTTTAATGATTTCTACCCCAAATTGTCTACCATTTGCTTGGTATTCCATCCTCTTTGTCATGATAATACAAAATGAGCTACCCTTCTCTGCACTATTTCATGGTCCTCCACTGATCATATCCTGTAAGGATCACAGCAGTATTCAAGCAGAGGGTGGACAAGTATAGTGTAGGTAGGCCATTTCTTTAAGGATTTGTTCCATCTGTAAGTGTTCTGCAAACAAAGCACAGTCTCTTTTTCGACTTCCCCATGTCGCTGAAGTCTTTCTGATGTGTGATCCCAGCAAACTAATTTTGTGGTCATATATAGAAGAAGAAAATTCTGGATGTCAGAGGTAAACTATCATGACATTTCACTAACTTTACAGGAGAACACAAAGAAGCTGCTGTGGCTGGGATTTTGCTGCCTGTAAAGTAATTCAAACACACAGTGACAATAGGACCCCGTTTTTACACTTATCAGGGGACTTCAGTGAAATAGTGTAAAATGCAAGAAAATGTAAAATGCAGGAAATAATGTTTTGATTGGTAAAATATGCTTACTTGATCAATCTTGCATTTTTCTAGTTTATTTGTGACTTATGTACATATAAGGCATCAAAATACTTCCCAGGAAGTTTATTATACAGTAAAGGTTATCCAAATTTTTACCATTTTAAGTGCTAGGAAACTGGTAATTTTATGCGAAGTAGAAATTTTTGACATAACTTCATTCATTATAATCGATTAGTCAGCAAGCCTTTTACCGTCATTAATTATTTACGTAGCAAAACTCCACAAGTACTGTTGTTTTTGCATTTTTTTGATGTTTCACATGATGATATTAGAGAATTTAGTCACATTCTTGAGTGCAAATAAATGCATAAGTATTTTTGTGATGTTTGCATAGGGTTGGTGTCTCACACTGCTATTGCTTCTTTGAGGTTGTGGGTATTATGGTGTTGCTGAACTGAATAATATCCAACTTTAACAGATAATGTTCTTTATTAATGAGAAAGATTTTTCACAAAAACAATGCTACTCGTTATTCTCACATCAACAAAGCAACTGGTTCTATTTATCTCAGTACACGCCAGTCACGCTGGCAAAGAAGCTGGCAGAAAGAGAAACTACACTGCCACAAGGTTATAATGTACTGTTTGTTACCCCTTCAATGTGTAGACACACACACACACACACACACACACACACACACACACAAGCAAACCGTCAGTCTCACCATTTATAAAACATCACAAAAAATACTTAGATAAACGTTTGCATTTCACAACAAGAATAAATTCTCAAAACGCATCATGCCAAGCATGAAAAACTACCAGTTGCATAAACAATGGCAAGCTGACAATCAGTGCATGGTAAGTCAACTAGATGTGTACTGCCAAAAATGAAACTCGAAATATTAATTTGAATAAATGCAAAGTGTCAAGAAACGTGACTGCATAATGTTTATAAACACCATACTTTAAGGCCAGAGCCATGCAAATGTCAATTTATGTCGATTATGTATTTTTTTTTTCATGAACATGCTTTCAAAAAGAGTAATATGCAGGAAAAGTGTAAATATGTTAACCAATAAATGGAGGCAAATTAACATTGTGAGCATAGTAAATTTGACGGGACCAACAAAAAATGGAGTAAATGGTGGGAAAACATAAAATCTGGGAACGTAAAAATGAGGATTTACTCTATGTATTTTATTTCATTTCCCACTAGTCTCTACATGTAATTTATCTTTATGAATATTTTTATTAAAATACCATAGGGGATGGGATTGCACTGTTTACTGCTGGATCCCAATTTCATGAAAGAAAGTATCATTGCTGAATTACTTTTCTGTAAAACATGTACAAACAATAGTTTATCCCCAACAAGGTATGACTTAAACAAGGCACATGCAATAATAATCTGAAAATAGTCCTTTTTGCACTTACTGATAGTTTATCTGTGATGTCCAGAATTCTTGTAGTTAATAGAAATGTATTAAGTGCAGCACATTCTGTGTAATTACACTCAAATAAACTGTGGCACAAAATATTTAATCATCAGTTCAAGAATGGACACGTCTCTTCAGTACAGAATATTGGTGAATATCCCATAGTTTTTGATGGCGCAGTAGCTCACCGGCCTTCCTCCTGGCCCGTGTGTGAAGCTCTCTCAACATTAGCCAATCGGCTGACTGCCATTTGTCAGGCGACAGTTGATTGTGAATCTGGTGTCACTACCTGCCCTCCACGGGAGAGCAGAGCAAGTCCATACTTCACTGGCAGTGCATCTCGCATCTGGAGCATGTCTTGTGTGCAGGCATTGCGGTCAGGAGTCCTAGGGCTGGTGGAACTGCAACAGGCAAAGGATGTGGTTTGTAGGGAGTGGGTGTATACCAGCTGGTTCTTCTAAGACAAACATTGACTTTACACAGTCCAGTAAGACGATTTTGTATTTCCCATTGACAATGATTTGGTTTTCTCCTCTCAGATGAAAACATCATGTGGGGCTGTATATGGAGGTGTTAATGCAGGTTTTACTCTTTCTTGTGTACGAATTTGTTGAGCTTTCTAAGCAGGAAAGTATGTTGCTCGCCATGTCAAGATGTAGGCTGAGGACGGATTTATGCCATTCTCTCTTCTCTTAAACTGTCCGTGAAATGTGGAGACCTTCGGCACGATACATCTGCAAGCGCTCAATTTCTCTTCATAATAACTGAACTGAGGAAACATTCAGTTCTCTCTTATGTATCATCCAAAGAGCTAGCAGGATTAGTGTCAAGATTGTTATCCAGTTGTTATCATGGCACATTAGAGCAGCTTTCAAGGAACAATGCCAATGTTCCACCATGGTATGGTGGTAGCTTCAAGTTGAATGATGAATTGCTCCAGAGAATCTAGCGATTGTTGTAAACACATCAGATTCAAACTGTTTCCCCTTATCTGAGAATGTTTGTAGTGGGTATCTGAAATTCTTGACCCATTGTCACATAAAGGCCACAGCTAAAGGTTTGAGCAAGGTATTGTCTACTGGAAATGCCTCAGATAGCTGGTAAATCTGGCAACGATAATTAACAAGTATTTGTTCTCCTTCTGTTGGAGGCAGTGGCCTGACGACATCAATATGTTTGTGAGTGCATCTTTAAGGTGTTGAGAAAGAGTAGCTAGTAAATGTTTCCACATATATTTCACAAACATATATATGGAAATATACATGAAAATATTTACCACTGCTGCAGATCACTACCAATGTATTGAAAAAGCAGTTAATAATAAACATCAATGTCGTGACAGGCTTATGGTGGTAGAGAATTCTCTCTTTCCCTCTTGCAGGACTCACACTATAATGTGTGTAAGCTAGTGAGGAATAGAAAAAAAATAGGGTTGTGTTCGAGTGGTTTGGCCGAATCCATTATTCGCCAAATCTAGCACACTGGCTTCAGATTCGAGATTCGATGCATAATGGCCAAATACACCGAATTTTGAATTCAAAGTGTTACATGGAAACCTTCAGATACGAATGTTGTAGTTTACTTTGCATAACAGTGTGGTTTTGTTTGCGTTATTTACTTTATTTTCCAAAGATCTGCTGAAAGACATGACATCACAAAAACAAAATGATCTCACTTTTAATTTATTCAAGTGAAACAACTGTGAAACTTATGCAGTTGCGTGGCTATTGTGAAAACAGTCTAGCATATTTTCTGGAATCTAAGTTGCACTTTTTTCTGGTTTTGGGGGGAAAAAATCCTGGGGCTTAAATTGATTACAAATAGAATGAAGTTCTGAAAAATTGCACTAGGAGCTGCCACAATAACTTCTCCCATCTAATATAAGCAGTGCTACACAGGCTTGCTTTGCAGACGCAAATATAAATACTGGTGCTAAAACTTCTGCGCTTGTAAAAGAAGAAGAAGGGGGGCGGGGGAAGGAAGAAGAGTCTAATTACCTTTTTACTTTCAACTATTGAAGTTTAATACACCATCCAACGAAGGAGCTAGAACTTCAGTATTGCTCAACTTCAAATGTAGCAGCCTTTCAAATATTACTACCGTAGCAACAAAAATAAATTTATTTACATAAATACCAACAGTACATAAGGATTTAGGATTCTTGCATGAGTTGCCTCATTCTGATTTCACATATTGTTTCGTCGAATTTTGTGAAGTGCAGGAGTATGTGAACTGTAATTAAGCACTAGGAATTCATGAAGAAAGTTATTTATTAAGTGAGGAAAAAATTTCTAATTGTGCGCCATCCAGGCGGGATGACGTCAATTCAGCAACCACTTGATGTCTGTTTCAATAAATCGTTTGAGGTTAAGCTGAAACACATGAACACCGACTGCCTTTGAAAAGTGACAGGCAACTGACACCAACAAATCGTGTAAAATGCGTAAGAGTGCCAGTGTAATGATGATGCATGGAAGTGGGTGCCAAATCAGATTGTGTAACAGGCATTTAAAAATGTTCGATATCAGTATATTGCTCCCTCCTACGTATATCTGTCGAAGAGATCATGAGGATAAAATCAGAGAGATTAGAGCCCACACAGAGGCATACCGACAAGCCTTCTTTCCGCGAACAATACGTGACTGGAATAGGAGGGAAAATCGATAGTGGTACTCAATGTACCCTCCGTCACACAACGTCAGGTGGCTTGTGGAGTATGGTTGTAGATGTAGATGTAGATGTAGATGTAGATGTAGAAATGCACTAGACTGTGATGCTCTGTAGTACGTAGGATCTGAATAACAAGGAATCAAGTGACTGATTCAGAATTACTGTTCTGGTAATTTTGTATTATAAGTCTAATAAAACTATTTTATGTTTCTGCATTTAGTTCCAAAGTTATTTCCTTTCTTATTTAGTAAGTGACTATGTAAAGCCCACTGGAAATCTGTGTTGCATCAAGGTGCCTGATGCCTCAACCACTGCCTTCGTGCTACAACTTACTTGTTTTTCTATTAGGGGCAAGGGGTTGTTCCTATGAATCGTGATTCGTTAAGTCTACTCTCTCTTCAGCATAAGAATAATAAAAATATAAACATTACGCCATATAATCTTTGTGTTAGCTGCTACCATATTTAAATTCTGTTTGCCCAACATACCCGAAAGACAATGGTGAATGCGAGAGAATATACGTATTATGTTAATGTTTACATTTGTATTATTCTTATGCTGAATGGGAATAGTTCGAAATGAAGCACGGCAACTGACTTCTAGCACTGAACATGAATATAAATTGTGTGCAGAGACAAGTTACGTGATCATGAATGTTTAAAAGACCAAATAAATCCCTAAAATACCCATGCTTAACCCTCCGGAATGCACAATCTGCGCATTAAGCAGTTTTCACAGTTGTGAAATGTCTTCTCGGCAATAATAGGTACACATACGTTGAATAAATATGGATTTCTCTGTCTCTGAATGTCCTGTCTTTCACTCATGTAATGCCTGATGCACTATAAAATTATTTAAATTTTACATGTGCTATTTTTTAAGAAGCAATTTTTCCAACTTCCAAAATATCTACTCATCTTTTCAAGTTTTATTTTTGATTCTTCCCCTTTGAAAAAAGAAAAATAATACATAATCCTTTCCTTTCTAGGACTTCATTATGCAATTATTTTTTATTTCATCAAATGAAACAGTTTGTAATATAGTGAAGAAAGTTTATTGCGATAGAGTAGTAATTCTTTTTAAATACATGTTCTTGAGATTATTTGGGTTCGAGATTCAGAAGATTCAATTTGGGTCCGGAATTCGGCAAATGATTTGGTATTCGGATTCAGTTCGGTAAAATTGGTGTTCGACCCATCCCTAGAAAAAAGTGTAACACGTGGAAGTTTGGGTCTGGCCAGGGAGTGTGCACGGGTGACCAAGGGTTTAAGGAGACCACTCGTGAAAAGCGGGATGCCAGCGTTCAAGTCCTGGTCCAGAACAAATTTTTCACGTGTTACAGATCGATTGTCCATCTTTAGAAGAACAGCAGATGTCAGAAAATTTCACAATTTGCAAAATATTTATATGGAAATGGTCACCAGAAGAGTTTGAGCTGTCATAAAGGCAAAGGGTGGACACACCCTGTATTAATGTCCACATAGTGCAGGCAAGACCAAACACGCCCCACGGGTCCGGGTGCCCTTGCCACACCCGTGGCCCCGCTCGATGGCGCAGGTGCCTTTGCTATGCACCTGCCCCACAGCAGCGTGTGGGATAGAGTGGCGAGCAGGAAGAGGAAGAATGTCACTACAATCATGAAGTCTCCTTGTGGAACGCCAAGCAGTTAATGAACAACACTAGCTATCTTAAAATGAAGTGACATTTCGTATTGGAAGCATAATCACATAATCTGGTTGGTCAGCAAAGAGGAAATGTAAGGAATCCACATCATTCAATCCACAGTAAATGGTTTGCTTGTTTTACCGTTTCCTCTGTTTCTTTATTTACGTTGGGTCTGACAGTGGGACATTCCATCACAGAGCAGTGCTGTTTGGTCTCTCTTTTTGCAGTTATCTCTCTCGCTACATTGCCGACACTAGCGACATACGGTCGTGGCCGGGGCAGTGAACTACAGTGTACTCTGCCTGAATAGGCGCCCGCTGGGCAGAAATGTTGGCTGTGCCTGATATAGTGTAATATATTTGGTAAAAACATAAATAAATAAAAATAAAATAGGAGAGCAGTTTCCAGTAAAACAAAATGTATTTTTTTTTTTTTCAATTATTTGTGTAGTATCAGCTTGACATTATTAACCTTGACAATTGGAAGCTTGCTGTATGTCACAATATCGTATAATTTTGGATGGTAATAAGTTTCTTTACCATATGCTTTCAGATTTCAGTGCACAGTGAAGTTAATGTTAAAATAGAAGAAACAGACACAGACTTCTCATCACCTGTTAGTGGAGTGAGGGAAAGCAGCAATAAGGAGGCGGAGAATCACATCCAGGTGGGAGATGATGAGACGTTTTCATTGTTGTACCCAAAGATCATTGGAATCAAAACAGAGGCAGAAGACGAGCAGTCGTCTCAGCTTACGAGGTTGGATGAGGTAAGTGTCTGCAGCCTTCGTCTTTCCACCTGTCACCTTTGTTTGCCTTGTTGTTCAGAAGACACAGCTCAATTCTGAACTACCATCACAGCAAGTCAGAGGAGATTAGATGTACTTTTCGTTGCAGTAGAACCAAATTGAGGAGATTTTCTTGGGTGTAGAACATGTCAAAAAACAAGATACTCAGTAAATACATACAAAATAAGAGCAGATGTGTTAATGTACCTCCGACAGATTCCAAATGTGATTGCCTTTGTGGATGTGGAAATGGACAGAAAAACATTATCTGAAGAATATTTAGATTGTAAAGGACCTAAAACTTATTACTACATGTCAAAAGTTGAATATACTTGGTGCATATGATAATTCTTAGGCAGTTATTATTGTTATTTTTTACTACACAGACTGAACACAATATTGACATTTGTGAATATTAAATATACATTGATCACTTCTGCTAAGAAATTCATCAATCGAGTTAGAGTTGGCCACCAAAAACTCCTTTAGACTCTTTTCAAACATAAGTTTATTGTGAGTTAAATTTTGTATGGTTGCTGGAATGTTATTGAAAATGTGTATTGCTGAATAGTGGACTCCTTTCTAAGCCAAAGTAAGTGACTTTATATTTTAGTGAAAGTTATTCTTGTTTTGAGTATTGATCACATAAACTGAGCTATCCCCAGTTCCTTAAATAACCCTCTGCAAAATGTTCTTGAGTTGACACCACAAATTATTAGTATCTCATGTTTTTGGGCTCTGAAAACTTCAGCTTGACCTGATGAGTTACCCCAGAAAAGAATCCTGTACGACATTGTGTAGTGAAAGTACACATAATATGCTAGCTTCTTTATTTTTATATCTCCTATGTCTGACAGCATTGACATAGCTAACAGGGACTTGTTTAGGTGTCTCAGCAGATTTGTGGTATGCTCCTCCTAGAGAATGAACTTGTAACTCTGTTAAGAAGTTAGAGCAGCTGTGTTTTCATTAGACACAGCTTGGTATTTTGTCCATTTTCTGGAACTTTAGGTATAGTAATTTGTTGTTAAAAATCAGCAACTGATTTCAAACACTTAGTGCCCTTCTTTAGAGGTTGAAGGATAATGAATACTGTGTTTTGGATGGAACACATGTCACCAATATACCTCTGTAGAAGGCCTGTTAGTGCCCAAAACCTATGCAGCTTCTTGCTACTTTTAACAACTAATTATACAGCCGGCATTAGAATGTAAGAACTCAACCAAATAGTAGAGGCAGTGAGTTGTCAAAAAGCACATGAGGAGAACAGACAATTTTGTACCTTTATTTTTTCACATAACTTCTGAATTCTGGAGTTGTTTGTTTTTGCTTGATGATAGAATGAAGAATTTTTTTCCTTTTACTGGATGTTATGATGCGTTTTGTTACCCATGATTTATTTTTTTCTATCTGAATCCTCCTTTTTCTCATTGGAAATTCTATGTGAAAGTAATGCAGGTAAACTTCATGGAAACTGTCAAACATGCTATTTACATCAGTTTTACTAAATACATCCTCCCAATTGTCCCTCAACAGCATAAAATTAAACACTCTGATGTTATCATCACTGAAGTATCTCTGTTCAATTACTTTAGTTTTTGGTCCACAACAATATAAAGTTTTATAGTGAAGTTAAACCTGGTGCAGATTTCGAAAAGTTGATTCCAGGTATAAACAAAGAATGCTCAAATCTCTCAAAAAACGACTTCGTCGTGTTGATGGAAGGAGCAAACAACGTAAACAGAAATGAAGCGACCAATTTTATAAAGAAACTGATCACAGTGCTACAGTACTTGCATTTTACGAATGTTATCGTAACAACTCTGCCACTCAGACATGACCTGCCTGATTGGTCATGCGTGAAGATAGAAATTAGGAAGACAAATAATAAACAGAAGTACTTTTGCAACAAATTTGTGAATGCTAAGTTACTCGTATGATCAAAACTGTTTCACTTGGCATGGTATCCACTTCAATCAGTGCGGAAAAAGGGAACAACCTAAGAGGAAGGTTCAAATTATCTGCTGTATCATTTATATAGATTAGTAACAGCAGAGGGTCTATGGCACTTGTTCGGTGAAAGGCTGATATGTTTTAGTCGATGATTTTCCATCCATCGCTATGAACTGTGTAGACCTTCCTGGCAGGAAATCACATATCCAGTCACACAAATGAGACAATAGTCCATAGGCGCGGAGTTTGATTTAAAGTTGCTTGTGAAGAACAGTGTCAAAAATCTTAGAATTTAGAAATAATGAATCAATTTGAGATCCCCTGTCAATAGCACTCATTACTCCATATGTGCCTGACTTTGTGGAATGTCCCTGCACCCGCAGTGCATGAAGAGTACAGTGGCAAATCACATAATAAAGAGATAACAGTGAGAACACTCAGTGTACAGGTCAGTTGGGGGAATTCCCTTGTATACATAGTCCAGCCTTAAGATGACAATGAATTTCTGTGCAGTTGTTACATTATTTTGTACAAACTGTGCTATGAGAAAGCATTTTGTAATTAAGTTTGTTTGTCACATTTGCATGTGCAGATCTTGCTGTCTCTTCCACATTTAATGTATCACAGAAGCCTATGATTTTAACAATACTATAAATAAATATCCAAGAGTCAACACAGTTTCAGCCGACCAGTTGCATAATCTTCATGCAACTGGTCGGCTGAAACTGTGTTGACTTGTGGATTGTTGTCCCACCGTTGCTGAATTGCAGCCATGTTAAAAAAAAGAAAATATGTCCAAACAATTATATGAAATTTGAAAGAAGGAAATGAAAATAGCCAGGAAAGTCTTGGGTTCAAAATAAGACAGTATGAAGTAGAAATGGAGAAACAATAAAAAGACTCTGTGAAAGAATACAACAAATATTGGACACAATGAGGAACAGGTGAATTGTATTCTCTCTACATCTATATGGGTTCTCTACTACAAGCCTCCTCAGAGTGTGTGGAGGAGGATACTTCTGCTGCATTAACCAATCCCCATGCTTTTCCCTGTTTACTAAGGAATGGTGCATGTGGAAAAACAGTTGTCAGTAAGACTCTTTATTAGTTCTAATCTCTTGAATATAGTGGTATTTTCACAAGCCATTTGAGCATACATGAGAGGAAGTATTACATTTCTGATTCTTCAAGAAAGTTCCAATAGAAAATGTAGCCTCCATGATGTGTAACACCTATCTTGAAATGTCTGCTATCTGAGTTGGTCAAGCCACCACCACCTAGAGAGAAGGCCGCGGCACTCTCGTGTGACGTCAGGCAGAGAAGGTTGCGCGTGCATAGCTGACGGCTCACTGCTTCGGCATAGTGGGGCGTGCCCCAGCTGCTACCCATTCAGCTTTGCGCGCACACCCTACTCTGCCTGACGTCACACGAGAGCGCTGCGGCCTTCTCTCTAGGTGGTGTTTGTCAAGTGCCTCTGTAACACTCTTGCCCCGACTAAATGATCTTGTGACAAAACACGTAGCTCTCTGTCAGATCTTCTCTCGTGCTTCCATTGGTCTCACCTGCTGTTTCCCAGGTTGATGAACAGTATTCAGGATTGGTCAACTGATCGGGTTGTAAGCTGCTACTTTTGTGGAGAAGTTCCAATTCCACAGGACTCTCCCTATCCCATAAAAAACATAAAATGTACAAAAATGCAAGTCTTGCGGCAAATTCATTTCACCATAAAAAGAGGTGAGATCTTATGGGAAACAAAGTTGGTTATTTTAGTTAGTGTTCGTAGAACCAACTATTTAACACCTTGTCATATTTTTTATCTTATTAGTTATCTACCAACATCTGTAGTGACTATATCAAAATTATACATCTTTATTTCTATAATAACTTGGCAATTGCACCATAATATGACATCAGAATAAATATAATGATCTGGCAATTGCACATAATCATAATGACATAAAAAATTTATATTCCATTATGCAACCAAACGTAACCACATAACAACGAAGTACACTCAAGTGTGCATAAAGTTTTTTAAATATTAGTTTATATTGCCATGGGTATCAAGCAGGTTACTTCAGTCAGTGTTCATAGACCCACTTATTTGTTATCTAATTAGGAATCTACCAAAGTTATAGAAGGAAACTTTCCTGGTGGGATAAACAAATATAAAAAATAGAAAACGGATGACATACCCAAAGGACAGACTCGTCGACAGATACAAATAAAAATCACACACGTACAAGCTTTCGCAACCGTTGGTTGTTTCTTCAGGAAAAGAGGAAGAAAGGAGATGAGAAAGGGAAGCATATGGGTTTTAAGGAAGTGGAAAAGGAGTCATTCCAATCCCAGGAGTGGAAGGACTTACCTTAGGGGAAAAAAAGGAAGGTAAAAAATACACACACACCCACACACATCCATTCCCCTAAGGTAAGTCCTTCCACTCCTGGGATTGGAATGACTCCTTTTCCACTTCCTTAAAACCCATATCCTTCCCTATCTCCTCTCCTTTCTTCCTCTTTTCCTGAAGAAGCAACCAACGGTTGTGAAAGCTTGTATGTGTGTTTGTGTGTGATTTTTATTTGTGTCTGTTGACGAGCCTGTCCTTTGGGTAAGTCATCCGTTTTCTGTTTTTTATATTCGTTAGGAATCTACCAACATTTATAGTGACTGTATTAGTATTATACATCTTTAATTCTATAATACATGTAATGACTTCTCTATCACACCATAATAGAATGATATCAGAATACATATAATAATCGGGCAATTAAATATCTATATTTAATTTATATTCCACTATGTAACCAAACCTAATCATGTAGGAATGAAATACCTCACATTTGAATAAAGTATTTTAAATATTAGTTTATGTTGTCATGTGCTTGCCAAGTCATTATTTTTGTTATAGAAATAAAGATTTATAATTTTGATATAGTCACTACAGATGTTTGTAGATAACTAATTAGATTAAAAAAAATATGACGAGGTGTTGAATAGTTGGTTCTATGAACACTAACTAAAATAACCGACTTGGTTTCCCATGAAATCTCACCACTTTTTATGGTGGAAGGAATTCGTCACAAGACTTGCATTTTTGTACATTTTATGTTTTTTCATGGGATATCACTTCTTTTTGCAGGTGGTCCTTTCCAGTAAAATTTTTTGTACATCAGTCATAGATTTTCTTAAAACCCATTCCCTGTCTCTTTGGGCTTTGTGTCGTTTCGTTTGGTTTAATGTAACAGTATTTGGGAAGACTGGGAAATCAATTATATTGTTATTGTCCAATCCTTTCATCATGTACAGTACTGCAACCTGTGGTGGACAACTATAGAAATATCAATAAGTTAGTGTTGTATTTCGCATCATTTCGGATCTCCGGGCGGGGACTACTCAGGAGGATGTGATCATCAGGAAAGACAATACTGGCATTCTACGGATCGGAGCGTGGAATGTTAGATCCCTTAATCGAGTAGGAAAATTAGAAAATTTAAAAAGGGAAATGGATAGGTTGAAATTAGATATAGTGGGGATTAGTGAAGTTCGGTGGCAGGATGAACAGGATTTCTGGTCAGGTGAGTACAGGATTATAAATACAAAATCAATTGGGGGTATCACAGGAGTAGGATTGATAATGAATAAGAAAATAGGAATGCGGGTAAACTACTATGACCAGCACAGTGATTGCATTATCATTGTCAAGATAGATACGAAGCCAACACCAACAACAGTAGTACAGGTTTATATGCCAACTAGCTCTGCCGACGACGAAGAAATCGAAGAAATATATGAGGAGCTAAAGGAAATTATTCAGACAATTAAGGGAGAGGAAAACTTAATTGTTATGGGAGACTGGAATTCGGTTGTAGGACAAGGAAGGGAAGGGAGGATAGTAGGTGAATATGGTCTGGGCAAAAGGAATGAAAGAGGAAGCCGCCTGGTAGAATTTTGCACAGAACATAATTTAGTTATAACAAACACCTGGTTCAAGAATCACAAAAGAAGGTTGTATACGTGGAAGAGACCAGGAGACACCGGGAGATACCAGATAGATTTTATAATGGTAAGACATAGATTTCGGAACCAGGTTCTACAGTGTAAGACATACCCAGGGGCAGATATAGACTCTGACCATAACTTGTTGGTTATGAACTGTAGGCTGAAACTAAAGAAACTACAGAAAGGTAGGAAAATAAGGAGATGGGACCTGAATAAATTGAAGGAACCTGAGGTTCTTAAGAATTTCAGAGGGAGCTTTAGGCAACAATTGACAGAAACAGGGGAAAAAACAGTAGAGGAGGAATGGGTAAAATTGAGAGATGAAATAGTGAAGGTAGCAGAGGACAAAATAGGTAGGAAGGAAAGACCTACAAAAAACCCTTGGATATCACAGGAAATACTAAATTTAATCGATGAAAGGAGAAAATATAAAAATGCAGTAAATGAAACAGGCAAAATGGAGTACAGACGACTAAGAAATGAGATTGACAGGAAATGCAAAATGGCTAAGCAGGAGTGGCTAGAAGGCAAATGCAAGGATGTAGAAGAATGTATAAATAGGGGAAAAATAGCTATAGCCTACAGGAAAATAAAAGAAACATTTGGAGATAAGAAAAACAGCTCTATGAATATCAAGGACACTGATGGAAAACCAGTTCTCAGCAAACAAGGGAAAGCTGAAAGGTGGCAAGAGTATATAGAGGGGCTCTACAAAGGAATGAATTTAGAGACAATATTGTAGGAAGGAAAGAGGATGTAGATGAAGATGAAATAGGAGATACTGTACTGAGAGAAGAATTTGACAGAGCCCTAAAAGACCTAAGTCGAAACAAGGCCCCTGGAGTAGATGATATTCCCTCAGAGCTACTGAAGTCTCTGGGAGATCCAGCCATGACAAAATTGTTTCACCTAGTGTGTAAGATGTATGAGACAGGTGAAGTACCATCAGACTTATGAAAAATGTTATAATCCCCATCCCTAAGAAAGCAGGTGCAGCCAGGTGTGAAAACTACAGAACCATCAGTTTAATAAGTCATGGTTGCAAAATATTAACGCGAATTATATACAGAAGGATGGAAAAGCTGGTAGTAGCCGACCTCGGGGAAGATCAGTTTGGGTTCAGGAGAAATGTAGGTACACGGGAGGCAATACTCACTTTACGGCTTATCCTAGAAGATAGATTAAGAAAAGGCAAACCTACATTTCTAGCTTTTGTATATTTGGAGAAGGCTTTTGACAATGTTAATTGGAATGAACTCTTTCAAGTTCTGAAGCAAGCAGGAGTAAAATATAGGGAGCGTAACGTTATTTACAAGTTGTACAAAAGCCAGACCGCAGTTATTAGACTCGAAGGGCATGAAAGGGAAGCATCAGTTGGGAAGGGAGTAAGACAGGGTTGTAGCCTTTCTCCAATGTTGTTCAATTTGTATATTGAGCAAGCTATAAAGGAAAGCAAGGAGAAATTTGGTGAAGGAATTAAAGTTCAGGGTGAAGAATTAAAAACATTGCGTTTTGCCGACGACATAGTAATTCTGTCAGATACAGCAAAGGACCTGGAAGAGCAATTGAACGGAATGGACAGTGTGCTGAGAGGTGCATATAAGGTGAACATTAACAAGAGCAAAACTAGGGTAATGAAGTGCAGTGTAAGAAAATCAGGTTGCTCAAGGAATTAGATTGGGAAACAAAGCAATAAAAGAGGTAGATGAGTTTTGTTACTTGGGCAGTAAAATAACAAATGATGGTCGCAGTACAGAGGATATAAAATGCAGAATGGCAATGGGTAGAAAAGCATTCTTGAAAAAGAGAAATTTGTTAACATCGAATATTGATTTAAACCCAAGGAAGTCCTTTCTGAGGGCATTTGTATGGAGTGTTGCCTTGTATGGGAGTGAGACATGGACGATAAACAGTGCGGACAGGAAGAGGATAGAGGCTTTTGAAATATGGTGCTACAGAAGAATGCTGAAGATTAGGTGGGTGGATCGCGTAACTAATGAGGAGGTACTGAACAGAATTGGGGAGAAAAGGAATTTCTGGCATACCTTGACTAAAAGAAGGGATAGATTGGTAGGACACATTCTTAGACATCAAGGAATTGTGAATTTAGCGTTGGAGGGAAGTGTATGGGGAAAAAATCGCAGGGGAAGACCAAGAGATGGATACAGTAAGCAGATTCAGACAGATGTAGGTTGTCGTTCTTATGTGGAGATGAAGAGGCTTGCTCAGGATAGGGTATTGTGGAGAGCTGCATCAAACCAGTCTCCGGACTGAAGACCACAACAACAACAATACAAAAGTTGTCGATAAGGTACATTTCCTAGTGTAAGTGAATGTAGTAGTTATTATTTTGCCTCGTATTTATTGAATGATCAGTTTATTTCATACAATAGTAATTCAGAATTAGTTATTTTAGTGCATAAAAAGAAGCCTTGCTTTCTAGTGCTCTAATGACAGTCACCCCTTTTGGGAATGACTCAAACTGAGGCCCCCCCCCCCCCCATATTTTTTCTAAATCACGGAAAGTGTTATTAGTTCACAGTCTCTATAACAAAGTCATTCCACTGAAGGTGAAGTTGTATTTAAAAAGAACTTATCTTATATGCTGGCTGTAGTCCATTGCATTGTGAGCTGTCTTCGGCTTTCACTAAAAGATTTGATGTTACAGGATCTTTTTGTAAATCATAAACATGTCAGTTGATATGGAAACGATTTTATTTCCATTTAAATAAAGTTTAAATCAATCACATTGTTTCACAATCAAAAATAATAATAATAATAAAAAAATGCAGCGGCAAGCCAACAGAGCTGCTTACAGGTTTGTGACTGCTAAAAGACTAACAAAACGTGGTTTCTCTCAAACATCTTTCTATAACCGCGTAATAAGATTGATGACAAAGTTTTGTAATTAACAATTAAACAATGTTCTTTTACTTTAAATATGACAAAATACAGAAATTAAAACATTACATTTAAGCTTTAACTATTTATCTCAATGTATGTACATGTTTCATGAAATTTGTATTTAATGTGGTACACAAATTTAAAGTCATACTTTGACTAGTGTTTACAGTGCTCAAATTATTTACATTATTTGTGTTTTTGAAGTGCACACACATTTTTTTTTTTTTTTTTTTTTTTTTTGCCAATATTGTGTAGGCGTACTATTACTGTGACATGGAATTTTAATGTATTTCAGTTTGCGGTCTAATTTTTTATTAATACAGATTTGTATATGATTGTGAAAGATAGTTTCTTAGTACCGAACGGATTATTAATTTTAGTGCATGAAAAATAATCAGTATTTAATTTAGGATCCAGTGATATATAAAACATGGTCTTTCCTAATTTATTTAAACAAAAGGTATATATGAAATCATGTTGTGCAATAGTTATAACATGTAGTATTGTTGTTTTTATACAAATTAGTATCAATATAGGTTCAGCAATTTCCGAAACTAAGTGTAATGCATTTTTAGTGTTTGCAGCTATTATTTACGAAAGTATTAAACATTGAAAATTACATAAAAGGACAGTCAAAGTTATGTTTAAATCAACGTACTAGTTCTTAAAAGTGTTTTACTAATATAGAATTTCAAACTGAAGGCGAAACTGTGATATTTTACATGTCCGGTATTGAAGTTTTATTTTAGGTGTCAGATATTTTGTGTTTATAATGTTGGCAACTGATTTTTGTAAGGTGTGTGCAACATAGCAGAAACGTTACAGTGCACACGATTGTACAGTATGAAAATGATTACATATAATTGCATAAATCTTTCTCCTAAAATCAGTACAATTAAAACTTATGAGAGTTAAAGAATAAAAGTAATTTCTTTCTTGAGAAAAAAAAAAAATCAGGTCTTAGAGCTTTAATAATAACTATGACTTGAAAGAGGAATTTCTATAACTTTCATCAGCTGGAAGTGTTTTTGGACATGATAATGATAATCTCGTGTGAATTTTTTTGACGTTATACCCACCTGGGATTGTGTTCGGCCTGCCTGGTGGAAGTCTTTTAATGACGCCACCTCGGCGACTTGCGTGTCAATGCTGATGAAATGATGATGAGGATGACACAACACCAAATCCCTAAGTGGATAAAATCTGTAACCAAACTGGGAATCAAACCTGGGCACCCTACATGGCAATGCACTATGCTGCCCACTGGACTGCGGAGGCGGCCCATTTTGGCAAACAATCACATTTTGGCATAATTATTTAGTGAAGTTGCAGTATAATGCATGTTCCACATCATTACGAAATGTTGTATATATGATCTATGGAACAAGTATTAGTCTAATCTAATCTAGTTCGATATTTCATTCCCCACATTTTTCTGAGATACAACTTAATAACCTTTATTTCATGAAGGTCTATTTATGTTTGTCAATAATCCTCCTCCTTTTCTTCTCTGGTATCATTTGTTGTACATCAGCAATTGATTTTTTTAAAGTCCGCTCCCTATCCTTAAAAAAAAAAAAAAAAAAAAAAAAAAAAATTCTGAGGCTTTGATGCAACAGTTTTCAGCATACTTATTGTCAGCATATTAGAGCTCGTACAAATACCAATATTACACTAATTTTCTTCTTTGATAAAGAATCTTCAGTATGCTGACGCTCACACAAACACCAATATTGCAATAATCTCCTCCATACAATCTGTACATTGAACGGGCAGTGAAGGAATGGATGGAGAAATTTGGAGAGGGCATTAAAGTGCACAGAGAAGAAATAAAAACATTGTAGTTTGCTGATGACATAGTAATTTTGTCAGAGATCCCAAAAGATCTGGAAGAGCAGTTGAACGGGATGGACAGTGTAATGGAATGCAATGTGAGAAAATCAGGCGATGCTGAAGGAATTAGATTAGGTAATGAGACAATAAAAGTAGTAGACGAATTTTGTTATTTGGGTAGCAACTAACTTCTGATGGCCGAAGTAAAGAAGATATAAAATGCAGAATGGCTATGGGAAGAAAAGCATTTCTAAAGAAGCGAAAGTTGTTAACATCCAAAATTAATCTAAATGTTAGGAAGTCCTTTCTGAAAACATTTGTCTGGAGTGTAGCATTGTATGGGAGTGAAGTGTGGACGATAAGGGGTTTGGATAGAAAGACGATAGAGGCTTTTGAAATGTGGTGCTACAGACGAATGATGAGAATTAGATGGGTAGATCACGTGACTAATAAGGAGGTGCTTAACCGAATTGGAGAGAAAAGGGGTTTCTGGGATATCCTGACTAAGAGAAGGGATAGATTGGTTGGACACTCTGAGACATCAAGGAATTGTCAACTTAGCATTAGAATGAAGCGTGTGGGGTAAAAATCGTAGAGGGAGACCTTGGGACGAATATAGTAAGCAGATTCTAAAGGATGTAGGTTCCCGGACGTATTCTCAGATGAAGAGACTTGCACAGGACAGGGTAATGTGGAGAGCTGCATCAAACCAGTCTGCGGACTGAAGACCGCAACAACAACAACAACATTCGTCCAATGTTGTTTGATAAAGAATGTTTAACATGGTGCCGAGGCAATCCACTGACATAGAAGTCATAGACCACCATGAGCTGAATTTACACTAGCAAGTTATTGCAGCAATTTACTTTTTATTATTTTTTTTAGAAACTCTACTAACTACTTGCGAGTGTAAATATGTCACAAAGTGGACTTGCGGCCATTGCGATATATTGTACAAGTGACATGCTGCAGGTATCAGGTGTGAACAGTGTGCATGGAGCTTCTGCAAGTTACTTGCAGCTTTTAGATTGATTTCTTTTGTGTTCTTCATAATAATTAAAAGAGCTAGAGTATAAATTACCCACCTACTTGTTATTTTACTTGCTCTCACTAAAAGTACATGTGAACAGTGTCTGCAAATTACTTGCTGAAGTTTCTTGCTTACTTGTATAAAGAAAGCTGCAAGTGATTCGCAGTAACTTGCAGCAATAACTTCTGCAATCGACTTGCTACTGTAAAACCATTTAGAGACTTATAGTTAATATATGGCTGTCGGCACATCAATGCTATGAAAACATCGGAATATCAATATTTCCCTACTGAAGATTCAACTCTATGATCTAAAAAAAAAAAGTTGTATAGTCTAAGATGCCAAGCCATTAATGGGATAGGTGAATATAAATGTATGTACTGTTTTGTATTCTATATCTTTGTCTAGTACATGATGGTATTTTACTTACGGCGCTGGTGGTGTAGTGTGCTGAAGTTGGCAGCGACGACGAATGAGGCACTTCGGAATACCAGTCATGTAGAATAAGAGGCATAGTCTTTCGTGCTGACCATGAAGTAAATAATCAATTTTGTTCCTGCTCTGCAGTTGACAGGTTAGTCTGTGTACCCCTCATAAAGCGAACATTTCGTTGCCAACATTTGCACTGCGCCTATGCCATAAGTAAAATTTAGCCTTTATGTCAAGACTCTAAATGTGGCATAATTATATCAATTTATCCCTATTTCTTGTGACTCTTATAATGTTGATCATCCCTAGGACAGTAGTTACCAGCACTTCAGTTTTTGACATTCACTTTTTATTAGAGATGGAGAATTTAAATCGTCAAACATCTATTTCCTTTTACCAATCTTATTGGCTGTGTACAATCATGATTATTGTATTCTGCACATCCACAGCAAACCAGCTTTTGTATTATGTAAGTTTCATTGGTCTCCTGATAAAATTATCATAGAAAATCGGTACTTCAATTTTCAAGTTTACTACAATGGAGTCCCCACATCTCTGCCATTTTCTTGTTTGAAACCAGTGTCTAACATTTTTCCTCCCAGTCTAATGTTTTTGCCCCGCATCATGTGACAAAAGTTTCGACATTACCAGCAACCGTTCTCACATTTATAGCTGGAATCAAGCTAGAATGTAGGTGTCATTAGTACTGTTTCCATTTGCAGCAATTAAAGCTATATCTTACAATTTATTCTTCATTGTCTAATCAGGTGCCACAAGTCATTTCTGATGACTCTACACTTAGTGAAAAGGAAAAAAATTTTTTTTTTAAAAAGTTACTGCACATGGAATTGAACTCACAAAGTTCTTGATTAGGATCCAGTATTAAGTAGTGCGAACTGGGACTTTGTATATGATTGTCAACCTGGTAAAATGGGAGCTGAAATGAACTTTGATAACTTCTTTAAAAAGTATATAGATTTATGGTATTCTTGCTCACCAATAAGAAAAATCAAGCATCCACATACACCAAAATATAAAAGGCTGAACTGGTTTACTAAAGAACTAGCAGAAATCAGAGGAAACATGCTCTTGCTATTCAATATGCATAAGAATACCTATCCCCAGAAAACAGAAAATAGTGAGAACATTTACAGGTCATATCTCAAATGCAAAAAATTTTACAAAGCTAGGCTTATTCTTGCAAAAAAGCTAGCAGTTGAAAACTATATTCAAAATGCACCCAATAAATGTAAGGCAGCATGGCAAATAATAAAACAAGAGAACTCACCAAACTACACACAAACACCTCAACTTGACCCTGAAGTATTAAATCATTACTTCTTAAATTCTGTCAAAGAAATAGAAAACAGTATTGAAACTACAAATTCAGTTGCAATGGATATGGTTGGAGCACCACAGTCAGCTGAGCAGGTATTTCATTGGAGTGATATCACGTCTGGTGATATTATAAAAGCTGTATCAAAATTTTCAACATCTAAAAGTATGGATTGTTATTGGTTATCTAACTACGTAATCAAAAAGACAATACACTCCGTCTCTGCTCCGTTAGCATTTATTTTTAATAAATGTGTGGAATTTGGTGTTTTCCCAGATACACTTAAGATCTCAAAAGTTGTCCCAGTGTTCAAAAAAGGGGACAAACAACTTCCCCAAAGTTATAGACCAGTGTCAATTGTCCCAGTATTCTCAAAGATATTCGAGGCACTGCTACACACACAAATAAGCAGCTACTTTGAAAGGTACAGTATCCTATGCGACAGCCAGTTTGGCTTTCGCAAGGGGAGAAACACAACGGGGGCTGTCTTGGAAATTATTGATCAAACCTTAGCAGCTTTTGAAGGCAATAACATGGTATCTCTGGTATTATGTGACCTTAGCAAAGCCTTTGATTGCATCCCAGTCAACATACTACTAAGGAAACTTGAGTTCTATGGGGTGCGCGGAAGTGCATTCGAAGTTATAAATTCTTACTTAAGCAACAGAAAACAATTTGTATCAGTAAGAAATATAAATTCTTCCTTGATGGACATCAATACAGGAGTTCCACAAGGATCTATTCTTGGACCCTTCTTCTTCATTGTGGCAATCAATGATCTACCACAAAATATAGGCCACCCAGTCGTGTGCTATGCTGATGACACGACACTTATTACCACACATCCGAACAGCAAAGATCTGACTAAACTAACAGAAGAAAATCTAGACAGGGCCCTAGACTGGTTTTCAGCAAATAAACTTCTATGTAACACTAATAAAACCCAACAACTGTTAATGGGAATGTCTAAAGAAGTAGAGAATAAGTCTGCAATACTTCTAGGTATTCACATAGACTCCAAACTTGGATGGGAAGAACATGTAAATCATGTATGCAAAAAAATATCTCGGGTAGCATTCCTCATTTTGAAACTCAGGGAAGTAGTTAGTGTGGAGTACCTCAGAGTGACATATTTTGGGATGTTTCAGTCCCATATTTCATATGGTCTGATTATATGGGGACACTCCCCTCACACTAAGAATATCTTAAAACTACAAAAAAAAGTCTTACGCATAATGTGTAAAAGGGGCCATAGGGAACATTGTCGTCCTATCTTCATAAAACTAAAAATTCTCACCATTATAAATTTATACATTTATGTGTCTGTGCTCTATATTAAAAACAATATCTCAGAATTTGTTGCTAGGGGACAAATACATGAGCACAATACCAGGGCTAGGAATAACTTGGATATACCAAGACACAGGTTGTCAAGGACTAAAAATTCTCACAAAGTGAACCCTCTTATATTCTTTAACAGATTACCACCGTATGCAAGATCTATGGATATAAAAATGTTTAAATTGAAATGGTACAGCTGGCTATCTGATCATCCTTTTTATGATATTAAAGAATTCCTAGAGATACCAGAGCAGGATATCAACATTTAACAATTCTTTTAATTAATAATATTTGATTTATTTGTATTAAGTGTCATGTAATTGTATAAAGAATTGCTATACAAATGATTTGCTACACCATTTTTACAGAATAATATAGCTTAAGACATTATTAAATAATACTTTCTTGTGTATGTTATTATTTCTATGTTTGAATGCATAACATGTCTAATCGGCATTAGATTACTATACTTCATTATCTGTGCTTAATACTTAATATTGTATTATATACCAATGACGAAACCAATATCATTGTACAATGATCTATGGTGAATAAAATTCTTGATTCTTGATTCTTGATTTTACCACAAGACCATTAACAATACTTTTCTTACGCCCCGAAGATACAGATACTATTCAGTCAAGTGAAAATGTGTTTCCAGAATGGAATTTATATTTACACATGTTTGAATTTTTCCTTCCATTACAGGCTAAACACTAACTAAATACAAAATTTGACATGTATGTGTCTGCTAGAAGTACCTTAGAATTTTGATGATTGGTGATTCAGTGAGTGACAGAATTAGCGATTTTCAACTGCTAATATTTCGTAAACTGTAAGGTGTGGAATATTATAATTTAAAATATAGCTAGTTATAGTAAGATACTCTTGGTAACCGAAAATTCAGGCTTCTATCTTTATCCACAACTGAGATACAGGGGGTCGAACGTGCCGTCTACTGCTTCAAGAAAAAAAAAAAAAAAAAAAAAAAAAAAGGAAGGTACGGCCATGCATTCGACTTGGTGGGGGCACTGCCATGCCCCCAGATGGATCTGTCTCACAACTGGTTTTTCTATTTGTTTTATGTCATGATTTTACCAAAGATTACTCAGGGTCGTTACTTGAGCATATTTTATGGTAGATACAGTTCCCAGCAATTTCTCATCAATAGTACAGATGTACAGTAGTCTATTTTTTCTTTTCCTATGTATGGGAAATATGTAAAATTGTAGCAGTGGAATGTCAAGAATAAAGGGTAGATGAGTCACTGTAAAGATGATTACTGAACCACAGACAGGCACATAAAATTATCATGATGCCACTTTCATTTTATCTATCCATTTGGTACTAAGAAACTATCATCGAAATTAACAAAAATACTAAGACTTTATACAAATCCATATTTATAAAAAATTAAACCACAAATTGAAGTACATTAAAATTACAAGTCTAAAAAACAAACCACCAATACGCTAATTACAAACTATTGACTTACCTACATATAAATCATATACAGAACCCATAATTTGAGTAGGCCTAATATGGAAATTTATGAAGTCATGTTCATACTTGTTATTTATATGCCTAGTTTAAATAAAATTACTGTAACTGAGTGCAACCACATTATCAGAATGTATTGTTATTATGAAAAGTAATTTCAGACAAAATTTATAACCTATTTTTGATCTTTGTTTAAAATATAAATATAATTTACAAAATACAGTTTTTTATGTTTATGTAGTACCCTCTCAAATGTTTGGAAAGAGGCCATATTGTGTTAGATTATATTGGGCTGTGTTTACGAGAAGATGTGCTTATCTTGTTGTCCGTAAAAGTTGTGCGACATGCAAAAGTAGTAAAAGGCAATAAAACATTTGCATTTATTTAAATAAGTGTGTTCGTCATTCAACCTCGACCACCTTTTCATTATCAATAGTGAATGTATCTTTTGATTTGAACCTGGATCTACGGACTTCAACTACAATGCAGACTGGCCATCTGAGACAAGCATCTAATCCAAGCTAAGTAGGTTTTCATTTATAAGACAGAGCTCCTCACCATCCGCCGCATCCTTTTAATAGAACTGTCTCTTGCAATACAGACACAGTTCGTCTGGACCTATTATAGGGATCGGCAAGTGAGGGACTCTTGATGCTTTCATCAGAAAAAGAAACACATTCACCCAATCACTTGGATACAATAAACACACATGGCCACCATCTATAGCCACTTCAGCAAAACGAGCATCTTAATAGGCAGTGAGGAGGGGAACAAAGGGGAGTGGAGGGGAAGGATGCCAGGTAAGGTTGGGGATGGAACATTCTGATAGACAGTATGAAATTGAAGAATTATAATAACCAGCATACTGCACAGAAGATCGGTGAGTGACAAATATATAGACAAAATAAACTGCAACATCCGTGATCAGTGTAACAGACTAGGTGCAATATTTGTAGACTCAAACAAGTTTATTAGAGATGATTGTATAGGGCAGGATGGCTTACATCTAAAAAGGCTGGGCTCCGCAACTTTCAGCAAAATGTTTATTGACTTGTGCAAAATTATACGAAACAGGGGAAACTGGCAGTCAGTGAGGGGGGTGAACTAAAACATGTAGCAGACAAAGATACAACAAAGGAAGATGTGTTGAAAACAGTAAATAGGTATAATTTGTCATTCTTAATGCACCAACATTCATGGCCTGCATGCCACCTATCTACAGAGCTGCCGAGCTGAAATCCAATAAGAGTCCCGAATTCATAGAATATGTCAAATCTTATAAAAAAATTGTTTAGGAAGGTGGTAAAAGCATCAAAGGAAATGGCAAATACTAAATTCATCAGAAAGCACAAAAATAAATCTAAGGCAATGTGGACAGTTGTCAAATCTGAACTTGGAATCAAAAAGAGCAACCAAGAAATTTCTAAACTAAAAATACAAGACAAAATAATTGTAAATCCTGCTCAGATATCAGAAAAGTTTAATGAACTTTTCATAACAGTAGCAAAATCTGATGTTAATGTTCCCTCATATCAAGATAATGTATATCTATTTGGCTCTAGTCTGAGCAAAAATGAGTGTCTAGGCCTAATTAAATTCGACACAGTAACAGTAGAAGATGTAGAAAAACTATATTAAACCTAAAAAATAAAAGTTCAGTGGGATGGGATGAAATACCTTCAAAGGTCATTAAAGCAGCTTCAAATATAATAGCATATCCTCTGTGTAAAATAATCAATCAATCACTTAAAGAAGGCTACTTTCCAGACTCCCTAAAATACGTGGAAGTGAAACCAATTTTTAAAAAGGGCTCTAAAGAAGATATGGGAAATTACCGTCCAATTTCACTCCTTCCTGTGTTTTCCAACATATTTGCAATGATTGTTGCAGTTCAAATTCAAAATTTCTGTCACAAATTTAATATAATATCAAAACAGCAATTTGGCTTTCAAAAAGGGAAAAGTACAATCTATGCTATCAATGAATTTGTCAACAAAGTTACTTCCACCTTAGAAAAATCACAAAAAGCAGCAGGAATATTCTGTTATCTGTCCAAAGCGTTTGACAGTGTGAACCACTCCCTATTATTATATAAAATGGAAAAATATGGAATTATGGGTACTGCCCTATGGTGGTGTACGTCATATCTAACAGAGAGGAAACAAAGGATTGTCATAACATCGAGCAAAGGAAAATATTCCTCTAAGTGGAGAACTATCCCACAGGGGGTACCACAAGGCTCATTTCTAGGTCCAATCCTTTTTCTTTTCTATATTAATGACTTACCCATAAACATAAATTATCATTCAGTTCTATTTGCTGATGACTCGTCAGTACTGATTGAAAACAAAAAAGCAGACAAAATTCCTGAAAATGTCTTAAAGACCCTAAAAAACCTAGATGTCTGGTTCCATCTAAATGGTCTAAAATTAAATATAAAAAAACTCAGGTAATGCAGTTTAAGACAAAACAGTCTAAATTAAGAGATATACAGATCAAGCACAATAGTCAGGAACTACATGAAGCAGATCATTTTAAATTCTTGGGAATGAAACTGGACAGCAATCTATCCTGGTCCTCACACATAGACTACCTAAAAACAAATTAAACAGCCTTGCATTTGCTATGTCCATCCTAGCCAATGTAACTAGTTTAGACACAAGAAAAATAGTGTACTGTAGCTATTTTGAGTCAATTGTGAGATATGGCATCATATTTTGGGGAAATGCTAGCACTATGATAAGACTATTAACCCTGCAGAAAAAAATTATAAGAAACGTGTGGTGCAAAGCCAAGAGAATCCTGTCGGCCATTATTAAGAAATCTAAATATACTGAGTGTTCCCTCATTGTACTTATTCGAAATAATTCTATTCATAAATAATAATCCAGAACTATTTCTTCATAATAACTTCCAGCACAGTTATGAAACAAGGAACTAAGACAGTTTCATGCTACCTATGTACAGACTAAATCTATATGCCCAGGCTCCACAATATATGGGAATGAAAATACGTAATAAATTAAAAAACACATTTACGAAAGGTTGAAACTGAATCAATGAAAAGAAAATTATACAGCACTCTGGTACAAAAATGCTATTATTCAATTGATGAATTCTTAAATGATGATCTGAGTATCTGAGCAGGATAAAAACATATAATTATGTACTGCGATTTTATAACTACATTGTATGTATATATTATTATTTTAAACTGACGAGTCTACTGTACACTACGTCAATGATCTAACTTGTATGTTATGAGACAATAAAATTCTGATTCTGATCCAATATGGAATTCTGTGATGGGAAGTGGCAGCAGGGCAAAAAAGGATAGGTGTAGAGGGGCGTGGGGAGAGGATGGGTCACTGCGACACAATGAAAATAATAAAAAATATAAAAGTAATAATAAAATAAAAAGAAAATTAATTAAGTAAAGGGATACTGAAGAAAGCAAAATAAATAAATAAAATGCTGTGAGAAGACATGAATTTGAGGGAGATACAGTATAGTGAGTGGGGGAGGAGGGACTTCTCAGGCAGAAAAGAACAAAAATGTGCTTTTATGAAGACTTGGGTGTTGTTTTGGACACATGAACTAGATAACTTTTCTCTGGATACCATTTTATTGTAGACAGGATATTCATGGGGGCATCATAGTACTAAGATAGTAGCATCCATTATTTTTGTGCACTAGTTTCACGCGTGTTGCATATGGCACATTATCTTATAAAATGGTCGTTTATTTGCAAATATTCAGCATTAATGTACTATGTGAGTGAGTGCACTACTTATGGGTGACAGGTAAAGTAGCTATTATAATAATATTACTAATGGGTAACCTGAAGTTCAAGATTCAGTTAGCAGAGAGTCTGCTGGGAGCTGACAGCAACAGATTGGAGTACAGTGAAGATGTTGATGCTGTACCCTGCCCTCCAACAAAACAGAAATGCCCTGGTGCCACATCTGAGACAGTCACAAAGAAAGGCAGAAGCATTACAGATGCCAGAGATTGTCAGTGCTGTTTAAAACATTTACAAATAGTTTGATGTCAGTCTGATGTCAAATAGCAGTGCAATTAATGAGAAGTATGACCATGTGCACAGGATGAGGGCTATCATTAAGTCTGTTTTGGGAATAGCTTCACCAGTTATAAATTTGGTGCAGATAAACAGTTGTCTTAAGGGTTCATAATTTGTCAATAATGACAATAGACACAACTTTGAACTGTAACATTTTTTTTATATTTCTGAATAATCACAAATATGCAATGAAATCACAGCCTTCACCGCACATTCTAATAACGGTAATTTAGACAGGTCACCAATATTAGTCTTCACATGCCATTTATTACTTTTATGTCACTATTGCACAACAATCTGTCACTGCATTCCATGTGGTTTGTAGCTGGCACGGTTGACACGATTCGCGGTGCGGAAATCTTCTTACACAGTTACGATCAGCAGAAATAGTGAGAAAATCCAAGCCTTGGCACTGGGGATAAACTCAACCCAAAATACGCACAATGAACGGACTTTGACCATCAGTCTTATTATCCACTTATGTGGCTTACACTCTCTCTAACATTCCACATTTGAACCATACCACTACCAGACCACCAACAATAGACTCGCTGCACCCACTACGCCAACTATCGACCTGTGTAATGCAACTAGGGCAAGAATATATCTGTAAGAGGGGCTGACCCCTTACATGGTTCTATGACATTTCCCAACTGGGGCACAAACTTGATAGTGGTACACCCCCCCCCCCCCCCCCCACCACTGTCCTGCTCAGCAACCAGCTGTTTGAGGTGCCCCCCACCCGCTTGGTGATGGGCTTCCTTGGTATATCCCATCCCCTGCATGGTGTCATATTATTGAAACACCTCCCACAATCCAGCATCACTTTGTTGGCACCCATCCTATTCAGTGTTCCCTATTTCCCATCCCCCATTAAGTGTCCCACTGTTTGAGCCCCACGCCGTACTCATCAGGGGCACATCATTTTGTCTTGGAGGCCATTTGTCACCCCTCTGTGAATGCCATCTGGGGGGGGGGGGGGGGGGGGGGAAGGCTCTTGTTTGTCCCTCCTTCTTCCCAGATCTGGGACTGGAGATTGTTAGTGATGATGATTGTAAAAGTATAAGAGCAAGAGCCTGTTGCACAGAACATACTGTTCACTCTTGTCTTAATGAAACAAAGAAACTTATGAAAGCTGTACCATATGCTGTAAGCCGCAATTTTTGTGCATCTAAGTACACTGAGGTGGTTAAAGTCATGGGCCGATGATACACACAGATACAAATTGCATTAGTACATACACAAAATATAAAAGAGCAGTGCATTGGCAGGCCACTCAATTGTATTGTGGTGATGGATGTCAAAAGGTTTTCGTTATAATTACGGCTGCATGACAGGAATTAACAGACATTGAATTGAGGAATTGTAGTTGGAGCTAGATGCACGAGACATTCCATTTCATAAATTGTTAGGGAATTCAATAATCTGAGAATCACAGACTCAAGAGTGTGTCAATAGTAACAAATTTCAGGCATTACATGGGCAGTAGAATGGCCTATGGCTTGTGTTTAATGATGACAGCAGCATTTGTGTAGAGTTGTCATTGCTAAGGGACAAGCAGCACTGAAATAAGTGCAGAAATCAGTGTAGTACATATGATGAATGTATCTGTTAGGACAGTGTGAACAATTTGGTGTTAATTGGCTAACGCAGTAGATGACCTGGTCTTGTGCCTTTGCTAAAGCACAACATCGCCTGCAGTGCCTCTCGTGGGCTTTTGACCACATCTGTGGGACCCTACACAAATGGAAAACTGTGGCTCAGCTATGGTAGGGTTGGTGGGAGGCAGACCACATAAAGACATGGACGCAAGTTGTCAACAGGGCACTATGTAAGCTGCTGGTGTCTTAAGTAATGGTGTGCTCCGTTTTTACATAGAATGGACAGGAAGCTCTGGTCCAACTGGATCGATCATTAACCAGAAGTTGCTATATTTGGCTATGCCATACCACTTGCAGCCATTTGTGGACTACATTTTCACAAACAATGATACAATTTTTATGGATTACTATACACCATATCACCAGGCCACAACTGTGGTCTGAAGAAAATTCTGTATAATTCCACTGAATGATTTGGGCATCCAGAACACATGACCCGAATCCCATCAAACATTTATGGAACATAATTGGCAGGTCAATTCACGCACAAAATCTTTCACTGGAAACACTTTTGCAATTATGTATTTCTACAGATAGCTCAGTATTTTTGCAGAGGACTTCCATCATTTTGTTGGATCATGCCATATCAAGTTGCTGTGGTTTGCCTGCTAAAAAAAGGTCTGACATTTTATTAGGAGGTATCCCATGACTTTTGTTGTATAAGTGCATAACTTGTTTTCTGTGTGTCATGATGTAGTTACCTTAAATAATTGTATGGCATAATTTTTATAAGCCACATCTGGGACGTTTGGCTGCTGAAACCCTGTCTCCTGCAGGGAATCGATCCTGGACCATTTACATGTTAATCAGTGATATTGTCCCCTGAGTTGTGGAGACAGACATGTAATTAAATAATTTCTTTGTCTAGTGTCACTTTCACTATCATTTTATAAAACAAAAAACTCAGTGTATTACTGAACTCCATTTTTGTATAATAATGAATGGAAAATGGGCCTATATTTATGCAAGTACATATATTTTGTCTTCCCATCTAAATGTGTTTCTCCACAGTTATGGCAACTTTAGTAATTATTTATTTATTTATTCCTGAAATATAAATTTTTTCTTTGCATATCTTGAATGCTAGTGTGTCATAGAAATCGTAGCCAACAGCTGCTGAAAAAAATCAGATTTTCTTAATGTTATTGGTAAGTTTATTATATATGTAGAAATATTAGAGAAAATCTACTAGATCAGGAGTTGGGAAAATTGAGGCCTCCTATTGTCAGTCCAGGACTCATTTATAAATAAAGGTCTTATCATTCAGAGTAAATATAATTTTGTGCCGCAATTGAAATCTGAGTGACAGTGATGGCCAAGCTTTGATGACAATCACCGCGTACACAGTCAATAGAATGAGCTGTTGTGTATCCACAGAACTGAACAAAACCAACAATTGTTTTGTTTTGACTTTCAGTAACTGCAAGTGATTTTTTTTTTCTTTTTTCCCCTCTCACACTAGCTAATTTGTAAATATGAAACGCAATAATATTTCTGTTGTTGCAGTGTTTACTCTGTGATAGGGGCTTAACATACTTTCTCTGATAGATTAAAAAAGGTTGTTGTTGTTGTGGTCTTCAGTCCGGAGACAGAGCAACAAAAGAAATTAAAAAAAAAAAATTCAAAGTCGGGGGCTAACTTCACATACATGATGGATTAGGATGTTGAGGAGGTTGGATGGGTGATGGAACACCACTTTAGGAGGGTTTGGAAGGATCTTGTGTAGGATCTCTCTCATCAAGGCTTGATGACAGGTAATCAAAGCCCTGATGAAGGATGCTATTAAGTTGTTCCAGTCCGGGATGGTATTGGCTGACAAGGAGGACACTTCAGGGAGGAATGGTGCTGTTTGGGGGAGTGGCATGGGAAATCTGTTTGCGGACTAGGTTAGGAGGGTAATGTCTGCCTGTGAAGGCCTTCGTGAGGCCTTCCGCATAATGGTTAAGAGACTTCTCATCACTGCAAATTCACTGTCCACAGGTGACAAGGCTGTATGGGAGGGATTTTTTGATGCGGAATGGATGGCAGCTATCAAAGTTAGGTTTATCAATTTTTGGTAGCCCAATTGTGGAAGCACAATTGTGGATGGTTACTGTGCTCCCACAGAAAGAATTTCAACTCTTGTTGGCCTGCATCTCCAACCAATTGTTCGAAACCTAGCCTTCCGCATCCAAAATACCAACCACTTCCTTCACAGACTCTCCACCATCCACACACCTTTACTTCCTGTATCCTTACTTGTCACTGTTGATGCCACTTCGCTATACACCAACATCCCACATGCCCATGGTCTTTCTGCTCTCAAACACTACCTTTCTCAATGTCCCTCAGACTCGAAGCCCAATACCTCATTCTTTATAACCCTTAGCGATTACATTCTAACAAACAATTACTTTTCCTTTGAAGAAAAAGTATACAGTCAAATCTGCTGCACAGCCATTGCCATGCATTTGCCACCCCCTATGCCAACCTATTTATGGGTAGAGGCACCTGTTTTTCGCGAAGAGCGAAATCGCGAAACTTTTGCGATATTTTACATTTTTTCAAAAAATCGCGAAATCATTGAAATTTACAAAAAATCACGAAATTATCCAAGAAATTTTGTAAAATCTCATCAGTCATTTAAATGTACTGGCGGAAATTAGAGATAGAAATGACAAGCGATTATATAACACTTAGATATATATAGAGTCTTGCGATCCTCATTTCCTGTACAGTGAAGAAGTCCATTTCAGGCGCTTTATTTGGTCTGGCGACTGGTAATGTACTGCGTGGTCGTAATCGTTTTTGATCGCTGGTTGTTTAACATGATCATAACAGTTTTTCATCGTGAAAGAGAATTCGCATCAGGTGGATTTTAAGTTTTGGATAAAACAAGGAAAATACTTATGTGCAAATAATGCAGTGTGCGTATTTAATTGCAAAGAAAGGACACGTGCCCAAAACAAATAAATAGCAGTTTTTCCCATAAGTAGAACAAGGAGAAACATTGAAAATGGTGCCTACAGATGGCATTTTTTTTATTATGTTTTCTGAATAAAATAAACAGTTTTAAACTGAAATGAGGCTAAAATTGATTTTTGCTTTATTTTTTATTCGTTAAAAAGTGAAAATAAAATTAGTGAAATTATTGATGAAATAAAATAAATGCTGCATGGAATCCTGTCACTGAAAAACTTCATAGTCGGCGTAGTGTCCTGCAACTGAATGACGACGAGAATCGATCTGATATCGAAGTGACAAGTCTCCACCACGGAGGGCGCTCGGAGCAGCGTATGTAGCTGTAGTGAACGCGCGCGCTAGGTACGCGCATGCGCAATGTCGGCTGAATTGGGCATAAACAGCACAGCTCAGTGCGTCTTCGCCAGTACTTCGGCGGTACTCACCTGAAGATGGCCAGAAGACTCTGCGTGGAAGGAAGTTACGGACATCCGGCAGTTCGCCCGAGATTTTATGGAGAAAATAAAAGTAGCGAAAAATATACCAAAATAGCTTTTTAAAAATGTAAAATTTTCATGTTTTCTGAATGAAATAAAAAGTTTGAAACTGAAATGAGGCTAATATTGATTTTTGCTTTAGTTTTTATTCGTTAAAAAGTGACAATAAAATTGGCGAAATTATTGACGAAATAAAATAAAAGTAGCGAAAAATATACCGAAATAGCTTTTTAAAAATGACGAAATCCAGCAGAAATTTTCACCACAAACAGGTGCCTCTATTTATGGGCCATCTCGAGGACACCTTCTTAACTACCCAAAACCCCAAACCCATGATCTGGTTCAAGTTCATTGATGATATTTTCATTATTTGGACTTAGAGCCAGGACATTCTATCCTCGTTCCTTCATAACCTCAATTCCTTCTCCCCCAGCAGTTTCACTTAGTTATTCTCAACCCGGCAAGTTACCTTCCTGGATGTTAACCTTTATCTTACTGATGGCTCCATCCACACCTCCTTCCACATTAAACCTACTAATTACCAACAGTAACTGCACTTTGAATAGCTGGCAGGCATTCCACATAAAAAAACCCGTCCCGTACAGCATTGCCACCTGTGGACAGCAAATTTGCAGTGATGAGAAGTTCCTTACCCATTATTCTGGAGGCTCACAAGGGTCTTCACAAGAGAGACTTTACCCTCCTGACCTAGTCTGCAAACAGATTTCCTGTCCATATCCCCATACACCACTTATTCTCCCCCAACCCCAGTAAGCACAGAGTGTCGTCCATGTCACCCAATACCACATTGGACTGGAACAACTTAATCACATCCTTCGTCAGGGCTTTGATTACCTGTCATCGTGCCTTGAAATGAAGCATCCTACTCAAGATCCTTTCGACCCATCCTAAACTGGTGTTCCGACACCCACCCAACCTCCACAACATCCTAGTCCAATACTATGCCACACCAAACCCAAAACCCATACCACTGTGATCATACCCCTGTGGAAGACCTGATGCAAAACATGCCCAATCCACCCACCCAGCACTTTCTATTCCAGTCCCGTCACAGACTTATCCTACACCATCAGAGTTCAGGCCACATGTAAAAGCAGCCATGTGATTTAACAACTCTGCTGCAATCATTGCACAGCATTTTATATCGGTAAGACGACAAACCAGCTGTCTGTGAGGATGAATGGCCACCGCCAAACAGCGGCAAAAAGCAAGATAGACCACCCTGTGGCATATCATGCAGCTGAGCACAGCGCTCGGGATTTCAGTGGCTGCTTCACTACCTGAGCCATCTGGATCCTCCCCTCCCCTCCACCACCTGCACAGATGGGAGTTGTCCACTCAACACATTCTACAGTCACACAACCGTCCTGGGCTCAAGCTAAGATAGCAACTGTGTGTCACCACTTACAATAGCCCTTCAATTACTTACCTTTTTTTACTTAGTTTTTATTTTTTTCCCTAACTTTATTTTTTCCTATTTTTCTTTTTCCTTGTTATTCTTATCATTACAAATCTCCCAACACCCTCCTCACACTCCTGTACACCTCCCTTTTATGCTTTCCTGCCCCTCCCCTTCACTGTATTCATTACCACTATTCAAATTCCCACCCATCAGAGCCTTTAAAATCCATCATGCAATACGTAACTTTCCATTGCTACCTTTACCCAGCATCCTTCCCCCTCCACTCCCCACCTCACTCATAGTCTAGATGCTTGTCGCTGGAGTGGCCGGACATGTTGGTTGTGTGTGTGTGTGTGTGTGTGTGTGTGTGTGTGTGTGTGTAGTTGTCTGAGTGATTGTGTGAATGTATGTGTTTCTTTTTCTGAGAAAGGCCATGGCTGAAAATTTAAGTTGTGTGAATGTGATTATTTTCGTGTTTGTCAGCTGCTCAACGAGCTTATTTATGGTGAGTTGTTACCTATCCTCTATTATTGATATTCCTAACAGATTTTCCATTGTTAAAATTTTGATGTACATGTGAGTGTAACAGTTTGACAGTAACACCAGCATCCAGTTGCATGTGCAGAATTTTACGGTAGACATTCCAGCAATAAATAGTTTATTGGACACAACAGAAATGGATGATATGCATTTGACGTGCATGTCATCATCACCAACCCTTAAGAAGCAGGTAGAGTGCTTGGCAGTGGCCGTCCCTCTTGCTAGCAGAAATATTCATGGACATGTGGGTTACTGAATTTCTTGAGTGAAGCACTGGCACGACTTGTAGTCTAATGGTACAGATATGCTGGTGGTGTTCTTTGCATGTGAAGAGGCAACTCTAGAAACTCATGGAAAGTATGAACTAGTGATATTCAAACATAAAGGTTCACATGGGATTAGAAGGACCTACCATTAATTTCCTAGACATCAACATAAAGATAAAAAGTAGGTGCCATGAATTTAGAATCTACTGGAAAGACACCTTTACAGTCATCCCAATTTCCTCTCTACACCCAACAGCTTACACGCAGAAATTCACCACATGATACACCGTCTCCTGTCCATTCTCATGACGCAAAAGGGCTATAACCAATAACTCAACATAATAAAAGCTATAACAACAAATAATGAATTTTAGTCCACTAAGATTGACAATATTGTTAATAAGAAAAGAATCAAATGAGATCCCTGCTGTAATGAGTAATCACTATAGAAAGATAAAAAAGTAAATGGTGTAGGTAGCCTTTCTTAGGTAAAATTTCTAATAGTATTAGTACATTTTTAGGGAAAGGAATTTTCAGTATTTTTATACTTTAGGTAAAGGTCTCTTCAATTCAAAGGACAAACAGCCAGCCATTATAGACAGTGGGGTGTATAAAATCATTTGTAGAGACTATCAGTCATTCTATATAGGACAGACAGGTTGGTCAGTCTGTACTAGTCTCAGGGAACAACACAGAAGTTGGATATTAAAAAGCCAGATTCTGCCTTTGCTGAACATTGCTTAGGCCAGGAGCACAAATATGCAATAGATATAAAGGTTTACATGTAGAAGGCAAAGATGCAAAACTCGCCCAATTAATAGTATTGGAAAGTAAAACCCTGATATGAACTGCCCCAAATTTTCTACCAAATGAGCTGATGGAGCTCAATTATTATTTTTATGGCTTAGCATATTTGCTTAGCTTCTTGCTATTGTAATTGATGTGCGTTTCCCACTTCAAGTTTTCTTGTATCAGTACTCCAATTCCTAGAAATTTAGTTGTTTCTATTTCTCTATTGAAGAGATTTATGTTGAGAGTTGTTGGGTGTTTGTTTTGCATGATGTAAAGATGCACTGTGATAGTTTTCTCTGTGCTCACATCAGGATTGTTAGTAGTAAACATCCTATAATGTGTGAGGTGCACTGTTGTGTTTCCTGTTGTATGTCTAATCAGTATTATATTTTATTAAGACAGTTGTCATCATGTCACCTGTAACTGGGTGACAGGTATGCTTCTGTAGGGCCCCATCACCCAAATTTGGGTGATACTCTTCTTGTTCAAGTAGATATGAATTTCAGTTGGATTTTTGAACAGAATTAATGGAATAATTGCTGATGGATACATATAACATATAGACCATGACACATCAGATATATGCAGTAAACTGAATGTTTTATTACCTGATATTGTTTTACATGGTGTTCAATACAACATTCTAAACAAATTTGAGGTAATTCTGGACACTTGGAACAGTACGTCATAGTTTTTTTTTTTCTTCCCACTTTTTGCCTCTTCTTATTATAAGGCACAATAACTTATCATACGCATGTTCTGCTTATTCCTATGAATATCTAACTGGTTGGACATTCCCGTGTTTCATTTGAGGTATAGTCAGCTGCAGCAGGTGTTGGGGAGAGCCACTCAATAACAAGACATACCTGGAATTTTCTTATTTCTATATTTGTACAAGTGGCTTTCTGGTACATGTTGTAGGCATTGACTATACTTGTACCTAACAGGAAATGTAGAGCCAGTTTCTGATACCACTTGATACTTTTACGTGTTTGTGTGACGTATGGCACTATCTGGTTGCTTCTGTCAATGCTGCCTCTTCCATTATTATACACCATTATTGCTAAAGGTTCCTGCTTTGGAGAATGACTGCTACGTGTAGCATCCAAACTGTACATCATAACAGGAGTATGTATGGTTGCCAACATCCATAAATTTTAGCACAACAATACTGTTCTCATCTTCCTGTGCCATCATTTCACCAATCTTTAGTGAGTATGGCATTACAAAATTTTTTGTTGTACTGTACAGTTCCAACGCCATGAGTTTTGGCATTTGATTGCCAATTCATAGCTTGTATAAAAGTTGTTTCGTACACCATTCATCCTTCATTTAGCAACTGTCTGCAAGTTCAAAGCAGAGGGTTTCAGCTATGCTACCTTGCTTTCATCCACTTGTATCACATCCATAATTGTGGAGCATAGTTTGAAAAATTTTACTCCATACTTGGCAACTAAAATATCTCCATCTGTTGGAAAAACCTTTTGATAATTGAAGATTTCAGGGGAAAATAATGATAATCCTCATTTATAAACTTCTGAGATATGATGAATTGTATGTTTGAAAAATATTTTCTATTTCATGTTTTGATATTTGTTTTAATATTTATATTTGCCATCTCTCCGCAGATTCATATAGAACTTAAAGAAAACAAAACATTCAGTGGACATGATTGTTTGCACCATATATATTAAAAATAACCTTATTATTATTATTATTCAGACATTGATAACAACAAAATCTTCTTCCTTGATATGGTGATAAGAAAGCTGTTCTGTTATTTATGTTCCAGTCAGCAACAAACAGATTAAGTTCATAATGGAATGCCAAGTTTCTTAAAAGATTTTATTAGAATCATGAGTCAAAGTCTTGTTTTAATGACCCATAGTGACAAAAAAATAAAATAAAAAATCTTGTATCCGTCAGGATGTGAGGATCTCAATCCGAGCACAGTGCCAGAGTTGGGTGACTTTTGGGAAGGAGCTGGACAGGAACATAGTAATTAGTAACACACATGAAATGAAAAGCCCGGACAAATACTTAACTTTATGTATATTGTCACGTTGCAATGGAAGTAGGCTTGACTTCGAAGGCAACTAAACACAGCACTTATACAGAAAGCACGTTTATTACGAACTGAACATACACGCAGCACTGACTGCCTCTCAGGCAGAGTGCTCTGCTATTTATACACAGACAGAATTTACCAGAAATTAGAAGAACAGTTAACATAAGAAACAAGTAGAATTTACAAGTGAACATAAGAAAGATGTAGAACCTTCTGGAATTGTAAATTACAAAGAAATAAATTTTTGCCAGTGGGCGGGATTGAACCGGCGACCTTCTGCTCTGCAGTCCGTGATGCTATCCCCTGCGCCACGCCGGCAGTCGGTGTTCGTGGTCTCTCGCGGCATTGCTCCCTCTCCTGGAGAAACAGCGACCCGTTGTTATGCTCCCTGTGGAGCCAGCTGCAATGTCCTGGATCTTGACCGTGTCATGGGTCCTCTGTATGACAGTTCAAGAGAATCCTTCCCTTCTCCACGATTATCGATGACAGACGTTCCTGTCGTGGCTTCATCAGGAACATTACCATCCTAAAAGTCCTTGAACAAGAAGCCATTGTCGTCTACCTGCTCTTCAGGATCATAGTAAGGCTTCATGCGCAGGACGTGAACAATGTCTCTTCGTTTTTGACGTTTCGACGACGGCTCATAATCCTCAACTTCGTATGTGACGTCTGACAGGCGGCGTATGACACGATACGGACCAAAGTATCGCTTCAATAACTTTTCTGACAGTTCAACCTTCCGTAAAGGGGTAAAAATCCATACCAGATCTCCTTGGCTGTACACAACAGGTCAGTGCTTGTCGTTATACCGCTGACGGTCCTTCTCCTGGGCGTCCAGTGTCCGTATGTGAGCCAGCTGTCTTGCTTCTTCGACCCTGGTGATGAGCTGTTTAACATAGTCATCCTGAGTGTCGTCCGGTTGGAACGGGAACAGTGTATCCATTGTCGTCTCAGCTTCACGGCCATGGAGCAGTAAAAACGGAGTGAAGCCTGTGGTGTCTTGTCTTGGGGTATTGTAAGCAAATGTCACGACTAGCAGAATTGTATCCCAATCCTTCTGCTCAACATCGACTTACATCGACAGCATGTTGGCTAACGTTTTGTTAAAACGTTCCGTAAGACCATTTGTCTGAGGATGGTATGCAGTTGTCATTCTGTGGACAATGTTCCACCGTGACATTACCTCTGATACTAGTTTTGACTGGAATACTTTTCCACGATCAGATATCATGACACGTTGTGCTCCATGCTTCAAAATAATGTCTTCTACAAGGAATTTTGCGATCTCTGGAGCTTCTGCAGTCGACGCAGGTTTGGTGACAGCGTAGCGTTTGAGGTAGTCAGTGCAGACTATTATCCAATGGTTACTTGTTGTCGACTTCGGGAACCTCCCTAAAAGATTGATCCCAACTCGGTGGAATGGAGCTGCTGCCGGCGGAATCGGTACGAGATGTCCTGGAGGTAATTGCGACACATGCTTCCGTCGCTGGCACTCTTTACAGTGACTCACATAGTGCTTGACAGATCGGTAGAGGCCTTTCCAGTAATACCTGCGTCTGATTCTGTCAAGGGTCTTCACGAATCCCAGATGACCGGATATTGGAGCATCGTGGAAATATTTGAGAATAGCTGGCTGGAGGTTAGCTGGAATAACAAGTAGCCATTTGGGGCCCAGTGGATCGTAGTTGCTCTTGTACAATGTTCCGTTTATAAGTTGGAACTCTCCATTGGTCAGTTCTCCTTTCTACAAGGCCTCTATCATTTTTAATAGTGTTGGATCTTCCCTCTGTTCAGCTGTAACGTCATCTAATTCAGTGAGAGCTGAAATTTCATTAATGCTGTTGTGTTCCACTAATGGATTCCTTGAAAGGCAGTCGGCATCCTTGTGTTTGGGCCCGTTCTTGAATACCACTGTGACATCGTACTCTTGGAGTCTTAGTGCCCATCTTGCTAGTCGACCTGATGGATCCTTCAAGCTAGTCAGCCAACACAAAGAATGGTGGTCTGTCACGATGGTGAATAGTTTGCCGAATAAATACGGCCGGAACTTGTTGATAGACCAGATAACCGCGAGACATTCTTTTTCAGTTGTAGAGTAGTTTATCTCTGACTTTGAGAGTACTCTTGACGCATAGGCTATCACTTTTTCGGCACCTTCCTGAACTTGTACAAGCACTGCACCAATCCCATAGCCACTGGCGTCTGTGTGAAGTTCCGTTTCTGCATTCTCGTCGTACAAGGCTAGCACTGGTGCGGAAGTTAGAGCCTCCTTAAGTGCTCGGAAAGCTGGAAAGCTCTTTCTTTTATCTCATCCCAGTAAAATTTGGCATCTCCCTGCAGAAGTTCTTGTAATGGACGTGCCTTGTTACAAAATCCTTTTATGAAACGTCGGTAGTATGAGCACAGCCCGAGAAAACTTCTCACATCACGAATGTGCTGAGGAGTTGGAAATTCTGTGACTGCCCTTACTTTATCTGGATCAGGACGGACACCATCTCCGTTGACTAGGTGCCCCAGGATTTTTATCTCTTTGGCGACGAAGAGGCACTTCTTTGGATTGAGGAGGAGACCTGCAGCTTGAACACACTTCAACACAGTTGACAGGCAACTCAGATGTTCTTCAAATTTTTTTGAGAAAACGACAATGTCATCTAAATAGCAGAGACATGTCGTCCACTTAAGGTGTCAAAGCAAGTTGTCCATCATGCGTTCGAATGTGGCTGGAGCATTACATAATCCAAATGGCATTACTTTAAATTCATAGAGACCGTCAGGTGTAATAAAAGCTGTCTTCTCCCTGTCAGCTTCGTCAACCTCAATTTGCCAGTAACCTGTCTGCATGTCCATAGTTGAGAAGTATGTAGCTCCTTTCAAGCAGTCTAAGGTGTCATCAATACGCGGCAATGGGTAGACAACTTTGTTTGTGATACTGTTCAGCCGGCGATAGTCGACACAGAATCGCCACGTGCCATCCTTCTTCTTTACGAGGACCACCGGAGACGACCAAGGACTCTCCGAAGGTTGAATAATGTCATCTCGCAACATCTTCTCCACTTCCTCTCGAATAATCCGTTTTTCAGCTGGCGACACTCTATACGAACGCTGGCTAATTGGCGGATGGTCCCCAGTATTGATACGGTGCTTTATCGTGGTCCGTTTTGTCTGATTTCCCCCCTGCTGAGGTGTGAATGCACCCGAAAATTGGCGTAGTATACCTAACACCCGCTGGCGTTGTTCCTTGGTCAGTCCAGGCCCTATTGGCAGTTCCACGTTTGTTTCCTCCAGTGTGTTGTCTGTACTGATAGCAGGGCACGGGTCTTCATTGATGACGTTGAGCTCACCGTCCTGGATTGGTTCAGCTGTCCCGATACACGTTCCCTTGGGGATAAGTTGTGACTGCTCGTGACAATTTGTGATCCAAATCTCTCCTTGACCACCGGTAATGCTTATGATAGCCGCTGGTATGTAAATTTCTTTTGTGAGCCTGATAAACTTTTTACTATCAACAAGAACTTCACAGTTTAACCAGTCATCTGTGTTTGTGACTGAAACTCTTCTCATTGTCAACGGCGGTGTCGTCACATTGTCAATGATGAATAACTTCCCAGAAAATTCTGTATTACATGTATCTGACGGAACAACTTCTTCAATTTGCAGCTCAGATCTTCCACAGTCAATGATAGCTAGGGATGCCTGAAGGAAGTCCCATTCGAGGATGACATTGTGACTACATTCTGTTAACACGACAAATTCGAACGGCTGCGTCCTGTTGTTGATGGTTATTCTTGCGACAAGTTCCTGCTGGCTGGACGTACTTTCCATTCGCGACCTTCAGCACAGTTGCTCCCGTATCACAGAACATTGTCTTCTTTAGTATGTGGCGGTAATTATCCGATAATACAGAAAAAGAGGCTCCTAAATCAACAAGTACCCGGACAGGTTGGCCATCGATTATGACATCGATGAGATTTCCCGACAACTTGGCGACTGTCGTCCATGGAGGATTTTCATCTGCGGCGGCCTCACCTCCGTAGATGGTCGTCTCGCTTAGTTTTCCTGGGCGCGGCAGCTAGGGGAGCGGCTGGTACCTCTGAACGGCGACGGTGAACGGCTACGGCGCATTGGGGAGCGACCTCGTCTAGGGTACGGTGATGGGCTTCTTCCCATAGGTCGACTGAACTCATCAGCAGGTGACTGCCTTGGATAGAACTGCTCCGACGGCTTGCGGCAAAATAATCATCGAATACTTGCCTCCTCTCTCTGCAGTAGCGTACGACATGTCCAGGGCGTCCACAGTGGAAACACAGTGGTGTGTTGTCTTCTGTCCTCCAGACGTCTGTTCTTCTGCGAGGCGTCATAGTTACCAGGGGAGTTGGCTGTGGTCACGTCGGTCAGTTCATGGGCTGCCGTTTGGTGGCTGCAGTGTAATTCATAGCAGGGCGACGCCATTCTTCACGTTGGGTGCGATTGATGGGGCAGACAGGAGCTAATGTTTGAAATACCTCGTCCTCAGCGGCGTCGGATACCTCGTGACTTACAGGGCTCACATCCATGGCCATAATCTGATGCTCGCTCGGTCTAATAGTCCCCGCTGCCATGCACTGTTGTAATTCTTCTCTCATGATTTGCCGTATGAGAGAAGCCAAGTCCTGCTGGTCTTCCACAACGGCCATAGGGACTACATTTGGGAGTCTGTCATACTTCTTGCGTCCAACCCTCCTTTGTTGCATCTCTTCAATACGCTGGCACCACTTGATGAACTCTTCTGTCGTAGCGACGTCTTTTATCAGAAGAGCTTGGTACATATCTTCTGCAATTCCCTTCATCAGGTGCGTGATTTTGTCCGCTTCAGTCATGTTCGGATTGAGTAAGTTACACAGGGCCAAAACACTCTGTATGTATGATTGTGTCAGCTCACCATGTCGTTGGGCCCGATTCTTCAGTTGTTCTTCCGCCGAGTGGATTTGTCGCTGGCGGTCTCCAAACATCTTCTTAAGTTCCTCCTGGAACGTCTACCAGTCATTGAATTTGTCTTCATTGTTTTCGAACCATTGCTGGGCTGTTCCATCCAGGTAGAAATAAACGTTGGCCAAGCACATCGTATGATCCCACCTGTTGTACTTGGCGACTCGGTCGAACCCTTTTAGCCATTTGTTGGGGTCCTGTCCAGCATCTCCAGAGAACACCGACGGGTGTCTGATGTGCAGCTGGCTTAGTGCTGGTTTCGTCTCTATCGTTCTTCTGATAATACGGACTTTTGGAAGAATGTACTCTGTGTATCCCTTGTATTCCGGTTCCAGTCCGTGTAAGCGATGGCTTTTACGTTGCCTAATCGGAGCCACGGTGATGCAGCTGTTGCACAGTGTACCCGGCACCTCCACCAAACAATGTCACATTGCAATGGAAGTAGGCTTGACTTCGAAGGCAACTAAACACAGCACTTATACTGAAAGCACGTTTATTATGAACTGAACATACACGCAGCACTTACTGCCTCTCAGGCAGAGTGCTCTGCTATTTGTACACAGACAGAATTTACCAGAAATTAGAAGAACAGTTAACATAAGAATCAAGTAGAATTTACAAGTGAACATAAGAAAGATGTAGAACCTTCTGGAATTGTAAATTACAAAGAAATAAATTTTTGCCGGTGGGCGGGATTGAACCGGCGATCTTCTGCTCCGCAGTCCGTGACGCTATCCCCTGCGCCACGCCGGCAGTTGGTGTTCGTGGTCTCTCGCGGCAATATTTCCTCAGTTGGTGCGCAAAACAAATGAGCCTCCTGCTCTATAGTAAATAGCTTTATACAATGGGCCTCTGTATCATCAGTATATAACAAGGTCAAGGGAGCCAGAGCTAAGCAGAAATAGACAACATGACAGTTCATGTGGCAGCAAAGAAGTTTGTCACTCCGCACTTGACGTAAATCACCTGCTCGGCTCTGCTGGCTGGTACACAATGCTGGCACATGCGAGAGGCATGAGAGCTTCACCCCCAAAGGATTCCGACAGGATGCGGGCGAAGCTCCTGCTGCGGCTGCAGCTGCTGGTACCACGTCCTCCTGGTGCCAGCCATGGGCTTTTCAAAGAGTCGCGGCTGTCGACTCTTCCCATCTTATCTACAACTTGAGATGTTTACGGCAGTTCTTATCCCAAAAAGTCATTCAGTTAGATGTTCATACTTTTCAGGTAGCTTATGCAGCAGAAGGGGTGTTATTATGGAATAGTCTTCATTCACAAAACTGTTAACTTATTTCAGTTGTACAGTATTTTTGATTGGAGATTGAGGAAAACTAACTGCTTCTGTTCATGTAGGGATCTGTGTGTGCAAAGAAATAGCTGGTCGCCACTTTTATTGACTCATAATTATTGTACTTTACCTAAATAATTGTAGGCAAATATGGGGATGGTTCCTTTTAAAGGGCACGGTTAATTTCCTTCCCCATCCTTGACAGAATTTAATCCAAGTTTGTGCTTCATCTGTAATGTCCACACTGGCGATGGTAGGTTAAACCCTTATCTACCTTCAGTGTTCATAATAATTGTTAAGGGAACATTTCATAGTTGTGGTCACAGTGCCACACGGGAATGGCCATGTGTTATAAGGTGCCTCACTGTGGAAGGTGCATCTGCTACCCGTCAGAGGTTTGAGTTAGCCTTTTGTTTGTTTGTTTGTGTTTGTGTGTGTGTGTGTGTGTGTGTGTGTGTGTGTGTGTGTGTGTGTGTGTGTGTCTGTGTCTGTGTGTGTGTGTGTGTGTTGTCCTTAGCATAGTGTGTTAATATTATTTGATTTTGTGTTATGGTGATTCGAGCTTTATGCACATAATGTTTCTGTAGAATTTCAGATCTGACAAGAATACTTAATACTGAGGCTCTCACCTCTTCAGAGATACAATAAATGTTTATAACATTATTACAGCTTAAAAAGCTTTTTATATTGCCTCCATAACATAAAGTACAGAAATTACAATAGTCACTACTGTAATGATGTTAATAGTAAAGAAAAAGAAGAGATAATGGCTGCTGTTACAGCAAGAATATTATGGGCATTCATTGTGCAGTCAGCAGTGCGAGAGAATAGTGTTCTTTACATGGATTCTAATTATTTTCAGGAGGAAAAGAAAAATAGTTATTTACTTGTCCAGTAAAAATTGATGAAGCACATATTCTTCATTTACATTCAGTTGTATTGCAGAGCAAACTAGCAGTACTTTTATGCGTACATGGATCACTTTCTTGGTTCCAGATGCGGGATCCAAGTGATGCAGCTTCTTCGAGAACATGGTAAGATTATTCTCTAGCACAAAGGACCAAAAGAATTTTGAGTAACCTGATCCTTAAGTAATTTGGCGTATCAATAATATTTGAAATACAGCTGAAGACTTGCTTTGTGTAATTTAATCTTTTTGGCCAGATCCGTAATACTGTTTCACACCCAAGTGTGAACATGCCCACACTGACAAAATAAGTGAAGAACCCAGAAGACATGGTCAGATGTAAATGTAATTTTTGTACCTGACCACACCTTAAGCAGGTACGTAAATGATTACAGTCGCAATTCTCTGTGACAGGTAGAACAGCCACTACAGTGCATGGAGTGTGTCATATGTTGAGCAATCCCTGTGAAGAACATGTTGCTGCTGCATTATTGGTACCTGACAGAGTTTCGAAGGAGCCCTATGGTAGGATTCCATTTGGTTACATGGTCAAATTGTGCTCTATCCAGGTCAAAGTTTTTGGGGCATTTGGATATAACAGTGGTGTGGTATCTGACTACAAGTGAACATGAGAGCAAGCATACTTGTCGTCAAGTTTCTAGTAAACTACATCTGGCAACTGGAAAGCAGGATTGTTGTATTGTGTGCTGAGAATATAATAAACCCTTTATATTCACACTTGCAACCTGAAAACAAGTAATGGACACTGCACAATTTTGTGTAGTTGAGAATAATCAGTTCGAGATTAGCTGCAGTCGGACTAGGGAATTAGTATTCCATGTGTAGGCTGCTCTCAGCACCATAACACAAACTTCTGTATTTGTGTTGTGACTGAGAAGACCAGATGGCCTATTTAATGGCAAGACATAGCAATCAGTGACAAATTGTGGTTCTGTGCTTTTTCCAGTTGGCAAGTATGGTGGCAACATAGGAAGGAATCCCATTCTTCTAATGTTTTGTACATGCACAGTAGGGCTAAGCATGGAATTCTATTGTTGGGAGTCACTAGATATGATGTAAGGTCATATGGAGGAAACTGAAATGGCAAGAGTACCACCAGGATATCGTGCACCCTCACACTTACCTGTAGTGCGACACTGTTATGGTACCATTTTTCAACAGAACACAGCTCATTCCTACATGGTACATTGGTACATTTCTCTATGAATTGTCTGCACGTTTTTTAGCTCTACCATGACCAGCAAGATCCCCAGATCTGTTCTGATAGAACATTTGTGGGACTAGCCTAATCATTTACTCAGTCCCAGTGCTGGTATCCAGGATATTGAGGAGCACTTACAACAGTTGTTGGACAGCCTGTATAAGTAATGGGTACACCATCATAATGACACCCTTCCCGGCCCAAGGGGATACAGAATCATACTGAAAAGTTGAATCATAGTATTAGTTTTTGTGATTTTGACATAAATAAAGTACTCTATCTACTTGTGAAGTTTAATTTGCTTTCTCCTCTGGGTGATTCCTTTGTTTTGTCAAGCAGTGTATGGTCACCACTACTGGAAGTTTTCTGTAGTATGTTATAAGGAGGATTTTTTGTACTTTTTGTAGTTGTATAACAGTATGAAGGCCTTAATGATTTAAGACTTTAATTAGTTTCATTATTCCACAGTGATGTGGTAGTGTAATAATGCTATCACAGCAGATGTCATATGAGTTATATTTGTTATTTGTATCTAGTACCCCTTTAATGCACTCAATTTACAAAATGAACTGCCTTGATATCACCAGAAAATAGTTTCTCTTATAGATGGTGTTCATGAGTTTCACTGACAGTTTCAGTAGTAACTTCATTGGCACTTATATTTATAGTGAGGAGCCAAAACTTTGTGACAACCTGCTTAATAGCATATTGTTGGGCACCTTTGGAAAGCAATACAGCAGTTATCCTGCTAGAAATGGATTCACAACTTCTTGGTAGCTTTGCAGGGGCATGTGCCACAATAAATGTGCACACACTCCAATCAATTCGTGTAAATTACAGCCCAGTGGTTTGTGGACTCAGCTTGACAACATCCCAGATGCATTCCATTGGGTTCAGGTCTAGCAAATCTGGTGGCTTAGACATTGACACAAGTTTGTTATTTTACTCCTAAAACCACAGTAGTATTGACAGTTATCCATCTTTGACACTTAGGTGAATGTGAAACATCAAGCAATGCAGATTGCTTGCAGTTGTTATAACACCTGTGGTGCCTGTGATTGTTGCAACAGGTTGAATGGATGCCCTGATGATTGTCCACTGTGGTATAATACTGCCCACACCTGCCTTGGTATATGATATGGTCATACATAAGCATGTCATTGTATCCAGACTTGGCCATTATCCTCGTGTATCCAGAAACACAGTTCATCTGACCATATGCTAAATCCATATTGATCCATAATTCAATTTTGATGTTTTGTGTCCACTGCAAACTTTTAATGATGATGATGCTGGGACATTGTGGAAGCAGGGAGAAAACAACGGGTTGCTCCAAAACACTTGGGGTTACACCAGAATTATACTCTGCTGCAAGATCTGCTGCATATTATTGCCACCTATCCTGCTTTACAGAATGAGTAAACTATATGTCCATGTTCCATGATAAGCATCTGATACTATTGCCTGCACATAGTTTCACCATCCTAATCAGATGTAGTGTTTCAGATTTATTACACTACTTTTCACTTGCTTTTTAAAATATTAAATCTATCACATTATGAATGACATTTCTACAGAATGCCAAAGATGACATAAAAGCACAACAACAACAACAACAACACCCCAACAACAACAATTAGAATACTAATAATTCATTGATCTTATCAAGATTGTTCGACTGTTGTAACAGATGAAGTTTTACCACAACAGAGTAAAAAGTTTCAACCTGTGTCATAATGACTGGTGTTGGTACATTGAACAATATTTTGTCAGTCTTTCCTTTACTATGCAAGTACTACATGGTTTCATCTTGATCCAGTTTTTTCATTTCTGCTTCTGTCTTATGCGTTAGATTATAAGTGCTTAGCCTCCACTGAAATACTGTTTTAATTATTTCTTTTAATAAAATTGTCATTATGAGCAAAATAAACTGTTTCTTCATTGACTCCACTCATACTGAGCAGTGAAAAATGGTGACTGTTCTTTCAGACATGTCCAAAAGAAGAGACACCATTGATTAACATCACAGCTGTAAATTTATGAATTTGGAATATTGAAATATTTTGACTGATTCAGGTCATCAAAATAAATTCCACGACAAATTTGAAAGTTTGTTCTGGACTGGAATTAAAACTCGGATTTCCCACTTTGGTCCAGTGGTCAACTTATCAAGATAGAATATTCAGGCACAGTTCCCTTCCTACCCAAATTGTCAACTTATAGCACAGTATGATCGTAGTGCCCCTGCCCTTTTGTTCCTCTTGCTTGCAGCATGTATTGGATTCCCGCAAGAGATCAAGCATATTTGTTCATCTGCGCATAATTTGTCAATTGCCTGTTGGATAATGGTGAATTGAAATTTCATCTGTGGTAACAAAACAATGTAAAAAATCAGCTGGATTTTTCTTGAGTAGTTGCAAATTCACAGCAGACGTTTGCTTGTGATTTCATTTCATCTCTGCAGTCAGCAGTTGTGGCCTCTATCTTTCGCAAAGTTTCTTCATGCTCAATTCTTTGTGTAAAATAAAAGGGACTAATCAATCTTTCAATCTGAACATTGCATCTTCAGTGTCAGCATTTACTGCATTATTCTAGTGCAAGCTATTTCCCCATTTTTAAACTGGAGTAAAACCTGTTTTGAGAGTATATGGCTTTACAAAGTTCTATAGAAATAGAGGAAATATTTCTGTATCTTGTCAAATATAAAGCATTTTATGAAGAATTTAAAATGTTTGATGAACATTATGTGACAAACTGTTTTAGAACTACCATTATGCATTCCTGGTTGACAACTGAGCTTTGTTTGTTACTTTTGTTAACACCAGCTAAAAATAAGACTGATGAAAGCTTTAAGTTCAAGAACAAATACTGGTTTTTGTGTATCTCTTATGTTAAATGAAGCTTTGACAATCTCATTGTAATGATTGATGTATACTTAATTTAACGGATGAAGTGACATCATCTTCAAGGTGGTCCCAGCATTTCAAAAGCATTTTGCTTCTTTTTCTGGACTTATGGATCCTGAAATACACTTTTTGTGATAGTGGATCTTTATTCTATTTTGTCTATTTGTTCAATCCAGTTAGTAATTATGGTTTTCCTCAAGTACAGCCTTACCATCTTTACTGTCATCTTCCTGTATCAGAATATTTCTGCTGAACTTTGGCATTGTTAACACACTCCACAGTATGTTCCCACTTCATCCACAAATTCTCTTGATCTTCATTATCGTCATTTATAAAAATGATTGAATAATCCAAAAAGAATAGATACTTTAATACATAGTTTTGTACTACTTACAGGGTTAAGTTGGTAAGCAATACATTTACTGTTGAAATAAACCAAGGGTGGGTTCACTGTATTGAGTTCGGCAGTTGGCATATATTTTGATGACAGGGCTGTCACAATCATACAGAAGCATACAACAATGAATTGTGTTCAGAAAAGGAAACCACTAGTGAGAAGGTGTCATTGCTGTTGACTGCTCATATGAGATGCTCACTGAACAAACAACTTAGACAATGTTGTTCTGATAACACACATCACATCCACAAATATTAACAACACATGTGCTTCACTCTGGTTTGGATAGGACCATGTTCTGGATGGAGCAGACCTCCAAGCCTACAGTGAGTTCAGTCATATTTACATCCACATCCATAGTCAGTCACATCCACACCAGAGGATGTTTTCTATTTTACCAGATACTAGGTCTCTGTTCCACTGAAGGAGTAATAGTTATTGAGATGCCTCTGTGTGCACCATTGGTAGTCTAATATTATCTCTAGAATCCCTAGACAATAAGTATTGGTTTACGGAATAATCCAAGAGTCTTCAGTTGATTCTATTTTTGAGACTTTGTTTGGAGGTTTTTGATGGGGTGTTTGGCATCTGTTTCAAATCCCTTCTAGGTAAGGACTCTCAGTAATACTGTGGCACTTCCTGTGGGTCAGACAGACCTGAGACATCATGCTTCCTTTCTTTGTATGTTTTCAATTCTTAATGTTATTCCCATTTGGCATGTGTTCTACACATTTAAACAACAGTCTAGGGTTAGTTTCATGCATTATTTGTAAGCAGTGTGTTTCACAGATATCATTTTCCAGTATCCTAAATATGAACAGATTTCTGCCATGACTCGAAAGTTCAAATGGATCTATTTGATCTCTGCATTCGTATTATTCACTGTTTGTTCAATACCATTTCTCTCTGACTGAATGATCTGTTTTTACTGATTATTTCAGAGATTTTCTCCGTAGTTCAAATATAAGAACTTCACTGGCTGTTCTGTTTAGTTTATAGTGACACCAAAAACTGCAGGCAATTTTTACCTGTAAGTGGTGGTCTGCCACAATATCAATGTTGATGTCAAACCCATGGGCGGAGATGTTTCACATCCTAATAATTTCTGCAGAACATACTAATGTACATGTCGTGTGAATATGAACTTCCTGTCTACATTTTTTCAAGGTGATTTTTTGCTGAACGTGAGTGTATAAGATTGCAGGACAGTAAAGTTTTGACAGTTTGTGTACTTGCCACATTTATGTACAGGCCTTGGTAAATAACAAAAATAAATTCAGATCTTAATTAAGCGAGATATCAGACTGTATTATTTGCAATAGCCTGATGTTCACCAAATTCTTTTCTTGTGAAATGCAATCATAAGTATTTCATAACAGCTGCCAAGTCTGTATAGATAGAACATGGCAAACCATGGGGGTCAGTACATTGAAAATAAAAGTGGCGTCTCAAGAGATATATTAGTGCTCTCAATTAAAAATAAATAAAGAAAGAAAATAATAAATAAAAGTCTAAATTTCATATGTTGCTACGTATGAGATAAGTCACCTATACACAATATGTAGGCATTGTGTTTCTTCTTTGGCAAATTCTTTAAAAGTCGTGAAACACTTATTATGTGGTGCTGCACTGTAACTGAGTCAAATCAGCACTTAATCATGTGTGGATATCAAACTGTATGATGTGCCATTTTTTTCTCATAATAGTTTGCTTAAAACTAACTGATGTGTTTCCCAGTGGCCGGAACCCTATCACTCAGCATAGGTGATGAGTACATCAACAACATCTTGGTACAGAGAGCAGAGAGAATGGCAGTAGCGGAGTATGGTAACTTTGAACCTCTGGATTTCATTAAAAGGATAGTAATATCAGAAACATTGCCAAGGTTCCCTGAGAATACAATCTTGGAAGCACATGATAAATACTTTGACAATTTGCCAAGATTGGAAATTTGTAAAAGTGGTCATGCCCATGATTCCTAGTATCATACCTAAAAATGTTGGTCTTGCATGAGTTTTAAGGAACCTACTATGAGCAAATGATGTTTAGAGGTCTTATAAAGCCCATTCTAGACCACACTTGCTATACAAATATCAACTGATTTACTGAATTTGCTGACTTGCAGGAAATTGTGTAATGCTTAAAATATGACCACACACTACAGTATAGCTGGTGAGTCGCCTGATAGGTATGAAAATGATTGCTATTCAAAGGGATATCCAAAACACTTTACCCCATGTCTCTCTTATTAATAGAACCCATGATATTGGTTACTAAAGAAAAGGATTTTTGTATGAATATTTTCAGACTTACTAGTACTGTGTCCACCATGTGATAATTGCAATTCCTAAGACGACATGTGCTGATAGATGTAAAAGGTATTGAACCATTGTTTTAATAAGATATGGTTACAAAATAGTGAGCCAAATTATAAGTTAAAAAGAAACGAGCCAGAGTATAGAATGGCAACAGGAGGTTAATAGCATGGCATGTGTAACTGTGTGGTTCTGACTAAGCCGTGAAAGTTCATAGCATGTCTATAGGGGGCATGTGTGCACGTTATGTGACTATGGAAAGTTAGCAGCAGCATGCATCAATTGTCCACAGTGCTGCCATTTGTATCCCAAATAGTGACATGGAGGGGTGTCAAGAGCAGAGCAAAGAGGTGTTGTTCCTTTTCTGAGAGTGTGAGGAGTATGAGGAACAAGCATTCATCGATGAATGTTGCAAATGTATGGCAAACACTGCATCTCCCTTGCAAGTGTCAAGGTGTGGCACAAGCACATCAGGAAAGGATGGCTGTTGTTAACCAATGATGCATTGTTTGAAGCACCACACTGTGTTACCAATGACATTGTCCAAATAGTTGATGCACTTATTATCCAGGACCTTCAAGTGACAGTGAAACCCATAGCCACTGTGGTCAGATGATGATGTCCACTGTATGTGTGGAACTGGTTCATATTGCATCCCGGGAATTTTATGAGACAGCCATGCACTGAATTGTGTCACAGTGGGACAAGTGTTTCAACAGCAAGGGTAAATACCTCTAACATACAGGTATGTTTCTGTAATTATGCGTCTGGCTCATTTCTTTTTGAATGTCTCTTATATTTACCAGGGAATGGAAGAATGGTAAAAGATGACCATGCTGTGAAATTCAGTTGAGATTTTGGAGAAATGTGGGAACATGTGAGGCTATATTAGCTCTAGGACTTACCTTAGAATATAGATTGAGAAAAGCAGACCTTCATTGGGAGATTTAAAGAAAAACTTTAACTATCTTGACTGGGATACACTGTTTGATATTTTGAAGGCTGAAGGTGGGGTAAAATACAAAGAAGGAAAGGTTATATACAATGTGAATTGAAACCAGGCCTTGATTATGAGTCAAAGACCATGAAATGGAAGCTTTAGTTACAAGAGCATTACAGACTATCTCCAGTAGTTCTCTTTCTGTATGTTGAATAAGCAGTAAATGAATCTGAAGAAAAATTTGGAGAATGAATTAAAATTTAGGGAGAAGAAATAAACACTTTCATTTTTATTTTTTAAATAGCAAAAGATTTAGAGTATCAGGTGAACAGAATATATAGTGACTTGATAATAGGTTTTCAGATTAAAATAATTGAAAATAAAACAAAGGCAATGAAATTCACTGAAATCAGGTGACACTGAGAGAATTAGATTAGTAAATGAGACACAAAAGTAGAACTTGTAGATGAGTTTTGGTATGTAGCTGCAAAGTTGCTGATGGTACCTGCCATATAAAATAAAGACAGGGTATAGAAAGAAAAAAAGTTTATAAAATGACGAATTTGTTAACATGTAAATCGGTATGTGTTAAGGTACAGTTAGATTGGGATTTGTATCGGCACATGTATGCGTGACATGTATGTGCATGTATGACAACTTGTATGACCTGACAAGTAGCAATCTCATACATGTATGATCGCGTGTTTATACCTGTTGATTTGTATCAGTTTGTGATGGTTTCCCAAGATGATGTAAAAGATTTTACATTTTTATGTGTCAGTGTTGAAAGGAAAGAAAAGTGGAGGAAAAGCAGATTGTGGCAACAAGAGTTCTGAACAAGGTTGCTACTCACAGAGCTTATGCAATGCTTGTTAAAGAACTCTTAAGAGATGGTGCATATTTCAAAAACTATTTTAGGATGAGTATCAAAGATTTCTGTAGTTTGAATTCTCTAATGGCTCCTCTTGTGTTCAGAAACAACACAAACTTTTGGGAAGTGATACCCTGGTGGAATCAGTTGGCAGCGACTCTCCAATATTTTGCCACTAGAGTTTCCTTTTGCACATTAATGTATTTGCATAGAATATCAGAAAGCTCATTGTACAATATTATTCTTTGGATTTGCAAGGCCATTGTGCGGATGTTATCCCAGGAAGTGAAGGTAAAGTAGATGTTATTAAATTTGTGATAAGGATACATAATACACTACATAATGCTTTATCTTATTCTTATTAGTTGTTAGGATGCTGGCACATAACCTTGTACTATACATTTCTCTACTGTTGCTAAAATAGGATACTTTTTATTGCTTTGGAATGATTGTGCAATATGTTAGTGACTGAAGCATGCCATTGTGGGGACACCTTCTGCACAAATAAGAAATCCAACAACAATACTTTATATATATTTTCAATCATTGTGAAACACAAAACTGGACGAAAGTTAAATGTTGTTAAAAATTATTCAAATTACACAATTTAATAAAAATACCACATTTTATGCATTGTCATGAACAGCATTGAGCAGTTCATTTGCTTCTGCAGACATTTGTGTAGCCCATTCTCAAGCTTGGCTGTAATCCTAATGTGGCCATTTTCCAACAAAAAGAGCAGTTTATTGGCAAAGAATTTACCCAAATTAGTGAACTGGTGGCCCCCATTCCTCCCTGTGAAATTGTATCCCACTTTTCTCAATGTTATGAGTCCTTTCCTGTCCTCGTTTTGTTGTTTATGAGGTCTTTGTGTGTGCTCCTGTGTGTAAATGGTTTGTGTCTTAAAAAAATAAAAACCATGAAATGCATACATAGAGTGGTACACGTGGCTTGCTGCACTGCCATTTCCTTTGCCTCTTCTTTTTTTAGACAATTTTCTATTGATTCCAGTAACAACAACAACGTTTCCTCCCCTAGCTGTCTTCTCCAGAAGTAAAGTGCCAGTCTGGGATGAATTTTATTCAGTTTTTAATACATACTTGATGGAGTTCCACTTTTTGGACAAAAGGGATTTTATAGATGGTTTTAAATGCAATTTGGTTACACCTCGAGATAAATGATGGGGATCAGTTAGTTCAAACTTCATGTAATGTATGGTTATGTCTTGAATGAAATAAGCACCTGATGCAAATTTATTCAAAACTGGTAATGTGTTCTCAATAAAGAATTTTCAATAGTTGCAGCAGTGTGTTGTCAAAAAAATGAATCAATTCGAGTGTGGTTGCTTGATGACTAAAGTATTGTGTTCAATTCTCTACTACACTTACTTTTATATTGTGCCATTTATGTTTGCATTCCTTGCAAGACACAGTGACCTCTTTCACAATCTGGTCTCATTTATTGAAAAGTTTTTGTGAATTATTGTAATCTGTGGCTTAAGATCACAAATGTTGGGGTGCAATCACACAGATTCAGTGATTTGCAGTGTAGATTTTTCTTCCGACTACAAATTCATTTTTATTTAATGAACAAAAAAAAAATCAGCTCTGACAACACAAAACAGTAGACTGATCAAGAAAGCAATAGACGCCACGGCACATCACGAGAAAGAATGATACTGTGCATGTGCAAGTTCTGTGACATGTCACGTATATGCCAAAAAAGTGGTATGCAAAATGTATATGTGACAAGTATGCATGAAAGGTTCTCATGCAAGTTTGATGAACTTTTCTATGAGGTGATGTATTATGACATGCCAAATTGACATGTCACTCATTAGGTACATTTACACTGGTATACATGTATCACAACCTGTAAGAACATGACTCGAACATACATATTACATACAAATTTTGTATATCACTTTTTCAGCATATGTGACATCAGGGCATTGTTTTTTGAGAGTAACTGTGTGGAGTGTTGCTTTTTATGGCTGTGAAATATGGAGAATAAACACTTCAGGCATGAAGAGAGTTGTTGTTGTTGTGGTCTTCAGCCCCACGGAATGGTTTGATCCAGCCCTGCACGCTACCTTGTTCTGTGCAAGTCTCTTCATCTGAGAATATGTTGAGCAACCTACATCCTTTTGAATCTGCTTACTAGATTCGTCCCTTGGTCTCCCTCTACGATTTTTACCCTACACGCTTCCTTCTAAGTTGACAATTCCTTGATGTCTCAGAATGTGTCCAACGAGTCTATCCCTTATCTTAGTCAGGATATGCCAGAAACTCATTTTCTCCCCAATTTGGTTAAGCAGCTCCTCATTAGTTACGTGATGTACCCATCTAATTTTCATCATTTGTCTGTAGCACCACATTTCAAAAGCTTCTATCATCTTTTTATCTGAACTCCTTATCGTCCACGTTTCACTCCCATACAATGCTACACTCCAGACAAAAGCTTTCAGAAACGACTTCCTAACATTTAAAGTAATATTGGATGTTAACAAGTTTCGGTTCTTTAGAAATGCTTTTCTTACCACAGCCATTCTGCACTGTATATCTTCTTTACTTCGGCCATCAGAAGTTATCTTGCTACCCAAATAACAAAATTCATCTACTACTTTTATTGTCTCATTACCTAATCTAATTCCCAGTATCGCCTGATTTTCTGACATTACATTCCACTACCTTTGTTTTATTCTTGTTAATGTTCATCTTACAACTTCCTTTCAAGACACTGTCCATCCCGTTCAATTGCTCTTCCAGATCTTCTGCGGTCTCTGACAGAATTACTATGTCATCGGCAAAACACAATTTTTTTATTTCTTCTCCCTGCACTTCAATGCCCTCTCAAAATTTCTCCTTCCATTCCTTCACTGCCTGCTCAATGTACAGATTGAACAACATTGGGGAAAGGTTACAACCCTGTGTTACTCCCTTCCCAACTTCTGCGTTCCTTTCTTGCCCTTCAACTTTAATAACCGCTGTCTGGTTTATATATAGGTTGAATATAACTCTTCACTCCCTATATTTTACCCCTGATACCTTCAGAACTTGGAACAGTGTATTCCAGTCGACATTATCAATTCTTTCTCCAAATCAACAAACGCTAAAATCATGGGTTTCCCTTTCCTTAGCCTATTTTCTAAGATAAGTCGTAATGTGAGTATTGCCCATCGTGTTCTTACATTTCTCCTAAATCCAAACTGATCTTCCCCGAGGTTGGATTCCACAAGTTTTTCCTTTCGTCTGTAAATAATTCGTGTTAGTATTTTGCACCCATGACTTATTAAACTGATAGTTTTGTAATGTTCACACTTGTCTGCACTTGCTTTCTTTGGAATTGGAATTACAGTATTCTTCCTGAAGTTAGAGGGTATTTCCCCTGTCTCATACATCTTGCTTACCAGGTGATACAATTTTTCATGACTGGCTCTCCCAACGACTACAGCAGTTCAGACGGAATATCATCTACTCCAGGGGCCTTGTTTCGACTCAAGTCCTTCAGCACTCTGTCAAATTCTTCTCGCAGTATCATATCTCCTATCTCGTCTTCCTTCACTTCGTCTTCCATTTCTAGAATACTGCTTTCAAGTTTATTTCCTTTGCATAGGCCCTCTATATATTCCTTCCACAGTTCAGCTTTCCCCTCTTTGCTTAGTACTGGTTTTCCGTTGGAGTTCTTGATATTCTTACAGCTGATTTTCTTGTCTCCAAATATCTGTTTTATTTTCCTGTAGGCGGTATCTATTTTTTCCCTAGTTACGCTTTCTTCTACGGTTCTGCATTTGTCCTCTAGCCACTCCTGCTTAGCCAGTCTGCACTTCCTGTCAATCTCATTTTTCAGACGTTTGTACTCCCTTTTTCCTGTTTCACTTGCTGAATTTTTATATTTTCTCCTCTCATCTATTAAGTTCAGTATATCCTGTGTTATCCAGGGATTTCTATTAGGTCTTGTCCTTCTGCCTATATGGTCCTCTGCAGCCTTCACTACCCTATTTCTCAGGGCTACCCATTCTTCTAATGTATTACTTTCCCCCGTTTCAGCCAATCCTTGCCTAATGCTCCCTCTGAAACTCTCAACCACCTCTGGCTCCTTCAATTTGTCCAGGTTCCATCTCCTAACCTTTCTACCTTTCTGCAATCTCTTAAGTTTTAATCTGCATTTCATAACCAATAAGATATGGTCAGAGTCTATATCTGCCCCTGGATATGTCTTACAGTTTAGAACCTGGTTTCTAAATCTATTCCTTACCATTATAAAGTCAATCTGGTACCTACCAGTGTCTCTTGGTCTCTTCCACGTATACAGCCTTCTTTTGTGATGATTAAACCAAGTGTTGGTGATCATTAAATTGTGCTCTGCGCAAAATTCTACCAATCAATCTCCTCTTACATTCCTTTTCCCCAGCCCATAATCACCTACTACATTTCCTTCTCTTCCCTTTCCTACTACTTAGTTCCAGTCTCCCATCACAATCAAGATTTCGTCTCCCTTAACTTTCTGCATTACTTCTTTTATCTCCTCATACATTTTTTCGATATCCTCATCATCGGCCATGCTAGTTGGCATATAAACTTGCACTAGTGTGGTCGGTGTTGGCTTTGTGTCTATCTTTACTACAATAATGTGTTCACTATGCTGTTCATTGTAACTTATGTGCATTTCTATTTTCTTATTCATTATCGGACCTACTCCTGTATTACCACCAACAGATTTTGTATTGATAGCCGTGTACTCACCTGACCAGAAATCCTGTTCATCCTGCCACTGAACTTTACTAATCCCTACCATATCGAACTTTAACCTATCCATTTCTCTTTTCAAATTTTCTAGCTTACCTACATGATTAAGGATTAGAACATTCCACACTCCAACCCGTAGAATGCCTGTTTTGTTTCCTTGGTGACTACATCCTCATGAGTAGCCCCCGCCCAGAGATCTGAATGGGGGATTATTTTACCTCCAGAATATTTTACCCAAGAAGATGCTATCATCGTATAGTCATGCAGCAGAGCTGCATGTCCTCGGGAGAAGTAACAACTGTAGTTTCCCCTTGCTTTCAACTGTTCGCAGTAACTGCATGGCAAAGCCATGTTAGCACCTATGATATGGTTATCTGCATCGTTGAGGCACGCAAGCCACCCCACCTCAGCAATGTCTGTGGTTCATGGGGGTGGATGGAGAGAGTAGATTTTTTAAAATTAATGATACAGAAGAATACTGAAGATTATGTAACATGTAGGTAGAGTAAAAAAGTGGAGGTAGTGAATTAAATAGAAAAAAAAGAAAGAAATTCTACCACATCTGACTAAAAGAAGGAACGGTGTAGATTTTGGTAGTTACCAAAGATGAAGAGGCTTGCACAGCATAGACTAGTATGGAGAGCTGCATCAAAACTGGTGTTTGGACTTAAGAAAGTAACAACAACTCATACTAATACTAGAACAAAACTATTGCTGCACACTATACACTGATAGGCAGCAACATGACTCATATATATTGTACATTTTCAGCCCACTACAGTCAGCATTTAATCTTGCTTTATAATGTGTAAATGAATCATCTTGTGTTTAGGATGAAGCCCTGTTCTCATCTGTGCTCTTCCAGGATTCATCTTTTATGATTTTCGACAGTTCCTCCTTCACAGCAAAGTGATGTTTTAACCCCAATTCAAGATTTATGACACCACTCTCAGTATGTTTTGATTAGTGTCCATATGCAAGTCAGATCTGAATTCCTCCAAATTATCCATAATTTTAGGTAGAAAAAGATTTGTGAAATGTTTCATTTCTTTGGTTATTCTAAACCCTAATCTTCTATTCCTTTGGGACCTTATCCTATAATTCCCTCATCTTATTGGTTCTATGTTCAACATTCTGAACGTTATGTGTAGTCTTCATTTATCAATTAATTGCCACTTTCAACATCTTGTTTCATGTCGTATAAAATTGCATCAGAAAATAATTCATATGATGCAAAATACTGAGATGACTACACACATGGCTTTTGATCTGCATTTTAATTACTATTTTATAATGACCTAGTGCAGAACAATGTGATGATATCTTGCATGCACCTGAATTTGGCACAGAAAGGGGTAAATTATGCCGCCACAAAAGTCTTTGGTCACTTACCAAGTAGCATCAGAAGCCTGACAGATAGTCAACTAGCATTTGAAAATAAATTTAAAGAATTTGTAAATGACAACTCCTTCTACTCATTGGATAATTTTTTCGATATAAATTAGTAACTCAAAAACAAATTGTGTCATGTAATATTTTGTGTAATGTAACATCTTGTAGAGACACCCTTCATTAACCTGAAACGTTTCACATCATTACAAAGTGTGGTATTCATTATCTATGGAAGAGGTATTAATTTAATCTAATTGTAGGAAATAGCCCGAGAATTGTCTTCTGCTTTATAATGGACACTTGTGTAATGTATCCTTCAAACAACAATTTCACTGGTATATTCTGCAGATAGTTTATAGCAAATGCTGTAGGCTACTTAGCTAATATCTACAGAAGAATTCCTCTGTAGTGCATCTTACTTGCAATATTTCCTTTATTACTCATTAATGGTGAGCATAAGTAATCCATATCCACATATTCTGATACAATACTTCATAATTCTTTTTCCATTTTTTGTCTCTGCTGCTTTTATTGCTAAGGAAGAAATACTATCCATATGCTGTATATCTCACATGTAATTACCTTGAAACTCTCCCAACACAAATTTATGAAAACAAGGAGAATGTGCTATGATTAATGAGAATTTTTACGATCTTGGGTTTCTGCCTGTTGCCTTAAATATTAAGCTGTTTGAGCATGCATCAAAGTCTGACTCATATGAGCACTGCTTATAATTGTTGACCCATTTATTACTTTTCTTGATCAGCATTTATGTCTTCATGGATTCTCTGCCAATGTCAAAATATTATTTCAGCAAATATAATAAAATGAGAGCTGAAGCCATTCTCCTCTACTATATCTGTTTGCTCAGTGGTTCTATCCCTCTGTACTCCATTGACTGCTTTGGTAAGTCTTGTAGATTTTCATCTTTACCAATCTTCTTGTAGTTATTGCTGTTTAAGCAGTTATATTTGATGTTATTAAACATGTGGTAATTAATTTGCTCGCAATGAATTACTTAGTTTTAACCACAAGGATCGATATGCTACATAAGCTGTGAGTGCTCACAAGTCACAACAGAAAATGATCATAATGAATTGTTCTTTGAACACTAGCTACCATCTGACTGTGGAACCTTAAATGTCAAAAGCTCAGTACACAGTGACATATTACCCTGGGTATCAAATGATATTACTCTTTGTATCAAACAGTGGTTCCTCACTTACTGCTACTTTTTGTGTGACACTTTTTACAGATGTGTGTAGTACACATATCACAAAATTGTTAAAATGTGAATGTGTTAAATAAAGGACATAAATATGTGGATTATAAATTTACATTATACAAATACATTGTTCAGTTACCAAATGGCTGGATATCCTTAAATACAAGTGGTAGTTCTATTTTATGAGGTGGAAATTTTCCATCACACACCACCTGATGTACAAAAGCTTGCCAAATACTTTATGGAAACTTAAACTTTATAATTCTAATATTTTGTACATTAATACATTAAATAACTCACATATTGTAACTTGTGAGTCAGCATATGTGCATACTAAAATTTAGTTTTGTGATGAAACAGAAGTGGTTAGATATGAAAACCAATGACTGTGATTCTGTAAATACAAGTTCCTTTAAAAAATATGATTCACTGAATGGAAACAACATTGCAAGAAAACAAGCGTTAAATCAATGCACCATGTGTCATAAGAGCATAGTGATGTCTGATGATAAATTACTTAAATTCAAAGCAGGTAATGGTCAATCAGTTATGGTTGGTTGCTGTTCTTCATCAACTTTTTAACTAATGTAACAGAAGTAGTCTCAAACTATGTCTTCATTTGACGCAAAATTAGTCTAGAAAAATTAACACTATTTTGGAAGTGTGGAAATTGGGGCTTCAAAACTGTATAACTGTATTTTGGACGTTATTATAATTTAGGATTTGCACATAGTGGAATATAATAATTTTAAATAGGAGTAGCTTATAAACACTAAAATTTTGAGAAAGTAAAATATTTCTTCAAATATGATAATGAAGCCTTTCAAATGATGTATGCCAATTTTAAAACAAATTATTATTAGCAGGGTTGACTTTTTAAGTGCATATGTTTTACGTAACTCTAAAATTGTAAATAATTCTGTTAATAAAATGTTGTAAAGTAAATTAAGTATACTGCCATCACCAGTGGTCTAAAACGTATACACTGAATAATAAAGTTTAGCAAAATGAAGCCTGAAAAAATTGTTTCTGTTATTCATTGGATATGTACATTAGGAATGAACAGAGATGGAATAAAAAATATGTGTGAGTGTTGTTATTCCACAATGTCATCGGGAGATATGAACTAGCAGTAGTTTTTGGAAAAAAACAAATTGAGGCAGGATTGTAGGTGTGCTCACTTACGGTGATTTTTCATGAAATTCAGGTCTGAGTTTGAGTCCTCATCTGGCTCAAAGTTCCATCGCTTTTATTTTTAGTGAGTTTATCATTTATGGTTGGTTTCCAATGATATAATTTTTTGTCATTATATATTATTTCATTACCATTAGTCTTGTCATTTCATTTTTGTGAATGCAGTTGAGTTGGTGGAAATAATTTTTCTGTACTATACACTCTCTGTGATATGACACAACATTACTCTTACATTTGTGTACTGATTGATCTTTTCAGTTATAAATCTGGTAGCACACATCTTAATTCTCCCAGGTTCCTCTGAAGGTTATACAGGTCATTATAATGCTCATTAGCATTCACTGGCTGACTAAAAACTGAAGCACCCATGATGGGAATAATAAAGAAAATGAAATTTCATGTGTTGAATGGAAATATGGACAATTTTCATTGATTAAAAAAAAAAAATCAAGCCAAATTTATGAAGACCTTGGCAGCATAAGCATGAATTGGGGTCATATTTACAAGGAACTAAGCAGTATGCACCCATTTATCAGGAAGACATTGCATAACCTTTGACCCTGGGGAATGTAGTGATACAGTTAGGATGGTGGCATAAAGCCATTTGCAGCAAGGTGGCACAAAATTATTTTGTCATTGGTCTGCACAGCCCAGATACTGACACTGGGAAGGAGCTGACATGCAATCTGGTCCCACTCATTTTATTGGGGACAGAGTGGAGGATATTATGGCCACGGCCGTACTACAACATGTACAGACAGTTGATAAAGATTGGAAAGAGAAGCGTTGAATCAAAATTTGTGCCAAGAGCAGCATTTGAACTGAGGACATTCTGATTACTAGGCAGACATTTTATCCATTCGGCTATTGCATCCTAATGGATAATGTGACTACACGGACTGTCTTGAGAGCACTTTTCCCTCCACAGTACAAACTTTAATTCTGCCGTGATGTTCCGTTATGTAATATGAATCTGTTACCAAGGCTCTCCAGTATTTAAATAGCACCCCAGCAATAAATGTTAATGGGACTAGTCCACCTTGTTCCTCCGCCATTGGTGATATAAATATTGAATAATATTTTCTTTTCTGGTAACCTGTCAGTAAGAAACATGTACAACCAATAAGTATATACATAAAATTATTTGCAGTTTATAATTAAAAATGCATTCAAATTGTCTTTTAAAATACTGTTGTTATGTATTGCCAAATAGGAATAAACATCAATTGTGATTAAAACTCTGTATGGTATTCTTGCTGAATTCTTGCTGAAATTTTTATTAATAGGAACACAAACTTTTTGCAATGAAAAATGAGCTTATTAATAAAATTGTACTTTACAAGCCTTATGTTGATGATACTTTCATCATCTTTAATGGAAGTAAAGAGGAGGCTGACCAACTAATAAACATTTTAAACAATTTGAACCATAAGATAAAGTTCACCATGGAATTTGAAGTTGAAGGCTGACCTATTTTTTTGGTCTTACAAATAAGTAGAAAAGACGGAAAATTAAAATATGATATCTTCTGTAAACCAACTACAACAGATATCATCATTGCTGCAAATTCTAATCATCCCACATCTCGAAAGAAAGCATTTTTTTGCTGTATGTTTCACAGGATAAAAAAAAAGATCTTGATCAGGAGGCTACTGATAGGGAATTCTGTACTGTAATACAGGTAGGAACAGCCAATGATTTCAAAGAATGTGATATTAAGAAAATGGGTAAAGAGATACTTTAACAATGTCATGCCAACAGCGCAATAAAAACTAAAAAACATGATGTTAAACATGCTGCTATGACTTATGCAGGCCAGTTATTATTAAAAATTAGTAATGAATTTAGAAAACATAATGTCATAATAGGATTTCACACATGTAATCATGTGGGAAAATTCTTCTGCCATAGTGTTGAAAAGCCTGTTAACAAATTTTGTTATGGTGTGGTATACAAGATTAAATGTGGGACGTGTGACAAGTTCTATAGTGGGCAAATAGGAAGGGAACTTAAAATATGATACAGAGAACATAGCTGTCTCAGTCATGGCAGTGCACTAAGTGTCCATTTGCGTCAAAATCGCCATCAACCTCTTAATATTGAAAACAATTTGCAAATTCTTCATTGTGAGAATAAAAGCACATGTTTAGACATTTTGGAGGATTTAGAAATTTTTGTGCATAAGATACACGTGAAGGACTAATTGCTTAACAAAAAAGTTTGGGGCCAGCCACGGTGGCCGAGGGTACTGCGGCGCATCAGTCATGGTCTGCACAGCCACTATGGTCAGGGCTTTGAATCCCCCCTCGGGCATGGTTATTTGTGCCGTCCTTAGTGTTAGCTAGTTCATAAGTACTTTGTAAGTTTAGGGACTGATGACCCCGTAGTTAAGTCCCATTAGCTATACAAACATCTGAACATTTTTTTGAAAAAGTTAGGGGTACAAGGGACTGTTTTTTTCCAAATTTTCGAAGCAACATTTTTCAACTTTTGAGGATTTCACTTTTTGGCAAATGTGGTATTTTTGATATTTGTTTAAAATGATGCACTTTATTTTGACCTTGTATCTTTAATAAATAAGGCAGTTGGTCAGCCTCTACTTCATGTTACTCACATAATGAAGTGCCATATTATCTTTATTTTCTAATCTTTATTGTATATGTATATTATCTCAAACACAATTGATGTTTATTCCTATTCGGTAATACATAACAACAGTATTTTAAATGACAAATTTGAATGCATCAAAGCTAAATATATATTATATCGGCATGTAATTCCAAATTATATATAATATGCTAAAAATTATGTATATACTTCTGGCTGCATATGTATCTTACTGACAGGTCCCCAGATAATGGGCTAAGGCCGAAACATGTTGCGAATTGATAATAAATAATCTACTAACAACATCTAGTGATTATTCAAGCAATCTGTAAGCAATTTTAGAATCATTAAAAAAATCATAAAGGTTGCATACCTCTACCAAGACTTTTCAGTCTGAAATAATAATAATAATAATTCTATTTCCTGAGAGATATGTTGTCTCATTGTATCAAAAATATTGAATATGATGAGTGACATTGAATTAAAATTTATGCTGCAACTGGGATTCAAACCTGTGACATCCTGCTTACTAGGCCACAGCACAAATTTTAATTCAACATCTCTCTTTCTATTAAATACCTTTGATACAATGAGATGACACATGTCTGAGGAAATTGAATTATTATTTGATACTTCTGTTACCTGTGCCTGAAGTGCAAGGCTGGATAGTTTCCATTAACATTCATTGCTGGGATGCTATTCCAATAGTAGAGAGCTTTGGCAACATTAATATTAGAAGAGATACCAAGATAATAATTTTTATCATTTATTTAACTTAGTTATGTAAGATGGCCAGTTTCAACACACTATGGGGTCATCTTCTGTTCTTTGGGAAACATGTATAAAAAGTATGTTTACATGCAGTAGTTACAATTTAAGTAAATTTTCTGTAGTAGATAAAACAAATAAGAAGTAGTCTCAAAATTTCTAAAAAACCAGCTAGATACCTTCTACAATTGGCATAAAACTGCTTATTGTAGTGCTTCACATAAAATCTGCTGGTAGGTGTGCTTGATGATACAGTTCGCGCACTATTTCCTGGCCCCTGTGTGATCGGCGGATGTCGGCTGAGCTCGGGCAGCTCCGGAATGTTTACAATCTCTGCCAACCTTGCCGACGTAACAGAGTTGTGAGCCGTAGCTACTGTGTACTGTTGATTCGTATCTGGTATTGTTCTTGTAGAGTTATTCTCTTATTCGTAAATATGAGCGACGAGGCTGTACCTGGCCCTTCAACACCACGTACTCCACGTACACCGACGACTCCTATGAGAAAACGGAGGGCTATTATTCAGAGTGGTGCGAGGAGAGTGATAATGAATGTCATTCAGTGCTGCGACAGGGTGAAGACACAGAAAGCGCTCTACACCCGCTTAATAAATCTCTAAAACGAGCGGCAACATATACAGGCAAAAGCGAACGCAGCCTAAAGAGGCTACGAAATTTTATGAGAACTCGTCCTGGCGAATCACCTGCTACTCCTGGCAAGAAGCGGTAAGTTTCATATATTTTTCAAATGTATTTATTTATTGCGTAATATGTATAAAGTACAAAAGTAGTTTCCTTTTCAATAAATAGAATTATTAAATCAGTATTACCCGTTACTGGTAACCACTTTAATATTTCTATTTAACAACATCCATTTCAACAATTTTACTTCTTATGGTGCTGTTGAGAGTTTTACTCTAATATTATTTTACTGTGCGAGATGCGTAAAGGCGGAAATCGATTAGTTCTTAACAAATTTTACGTAGCAAATACAAATCTATTGTCCGATAGTTGAAGCCATAAAACATGTCTCTTCGCAGCACCGTACCTTATAGCTTCGTGAGATGACGTCATGGAGTGAAAGTTTGAATTCCACCTATCCCATCGCGCCCTCTATTTTCATCATAAGGCAAAGTACTTTATAGTAGAACATTTACAGAATGTTTTTACTTGAAATTTAATTTAATTGAACTTCATTTTAATGTCAAAAAAAGGTAAAGCAGTCAACAATCCGAAGATTGGTTTGAACACCACAGTGCTTTACTAGGCATGGTCCTATTTGGAGGTGGAGAATGTAGTTCAGCTTTCTAAGAATTATTTTTCTTTTACTTTTCTTAGGTCAAAAAGTGGTGAAATTCAGACGTCAGTAGATGAATTTAATAAGGGAGTAATTAGAGACACGATTGAAGAATTTTATACGCGGAAGAAGACTGTACCATCAATTGCTAAACTGCTGCCCGTTTTAAAAAATAAGATTGATTGGAAATGGAGTGCTACCTCTTTGAGAAATGTATTGAAGTCCATGGGTTTCAAATGGAAGAAGGTCCAAAATAAAAGACAGCTCTTGATTGAACGCCCAGACATAGTGTTCTGGCGGTCTCGTTTCATCGTTCAATTGAAAAACGCAAGAGAAGCGGGGACAGAAATTTTCTATTTAGACGAGACCTGGGTCGACAATAATTTGACGATTGGGAAATGTTGGCAGACGGAAGGGGTGACGGGTGTTACAGCGTGGGGAAGTGCCTCCAGAAGGCTTATTATAGGAAGCGTCGGCTCGAAAAAGGGTTTTCTTAAAGAAGCACAGCTCCAGTTCTGGGCTAAATCTTCGCAGGGTGATTACCACGGACAGATGAACTGTGCTAATTTTGAGAAGTGGTTTCAAGAGAAGGTTCTTGTAAACTTACCACCTCACTCTGTGATTGTGCTCGATAATGCACCATACCACTGCAGGCAGCTCAATAAACCACCGACCAAATATGACACAAAGGCGATTATGGTCGAGTGGTTACAAATCAAAGAAGTGGAGGAATGCGACGAGAGCATGCGCAAAGAGGATCTGTACGAATTTATTGTCCAAAATAAGCCCACGCAAAAATCCTATGTCATTGACCACATGGCTGCAAGTAAAGGCCACAAAGTGGTCAGACTGCCACCATACAATTGCGATCTGAATGCAATTGAGTTCGCATGGGCCAAATTAAAGCAATTGTTCAGGGAAAGAAATATTACAGGGGATATGTCCGCCGCACATCTTGTAAATCTCGCCGAGGCTTCTTACCAATCCATCACAACTGAGGACTGCCAAGGCTACTGTCGAAAGGTCCAAGAACTGGAGGAGGATTATTGGAGGCGTGATGGTGTCATGCAAATAGCAATTGACAATTTTGTAATTAACGCGGGTCCAGGAAGCACCACCGAATCGGATAACTCAAGCACAGACACCGCCACGGACGATGGCAGTGGAAGCGACTGGTAGTTTCGTAAGTTTTTACTAGCACCATTTCGCTTCTTATAGTTCCATAAGTAATAGTTATTTTGTAGCAACTTTATTGTAATAAGTTTCCGTTTTCAAACAGAAGGAAAAGTCTCGGCACTGACAGCCATGGATGAATGTAATGGAAGCATATCGTAATTTCGGTAAGTTATATTGTTCATAATTCGTACAAATAAGTTTATTTTCGACTACTCAAACGTTGAAGTATACTACACATTAAAGCTATGCTTAATTTCGTGCATCTTCTGCGAAACATTAAGCCATCTCTTTTGAAAGCAGTAAGCTACGCGGTAAAAGCTGGCTGCACTGCGAGAACGGGGCGGGGCTTGTCGTAACAGCCAATGCGCTGCAACCCGAATATAAACTTCCGCTCCAGCGTACTCTGCTCAGGGGCCAAGAAAAAGTGCGAGTACTGTAGTCACATATAAAATCATGTGCTAGTGGATAATCAGCTATAAAATGGATGGCTGGCCAAAATTAAAACAGTAAAATATACATAAAATAATGACAACTATGGAGCACATGTTTGGTTGAGCACCTCCATAAAACTGATTAGTGCCATCATGAATAGTAACAAATGTTTCTATGAATGCTGCCAGAGTATGCTACAATAAGTTAACTTGTTTCTATTGATATCTATAAATTTGTGGTAGTAGACTAACAGGTATAATTTTATAAGAATGTCGTTTTATCAATTATCTATTATGTAAATTGTAATTCGTAATAAGTTAAAATCTATTAATAAAAATTCATTATTGTAAAAGAACAACCACAGCTGTATTTTTATATGACTGTCATCCAGTACATCTACCAGAGTAGGAGCTATGTCGCCAGTTTTTTATTTGTTTTATCTACTACACAAATTGTACTTAAATTGTAATTACGGCATGTAAACATACTTTTTGTACATGTTTCCCACATATGAGAAGATGACACCATAGTTTGTCGAAACTGGTCATTTTAAATAAATAAAAGTTAAAAATTGTGATCTTAGCATCTCTTCTTATATTATTACAATAATATTGACGAGTAAATTAAGTACTTTGAAACATTGATATGTATTACATAAGGGAACATTTAGACACAATTAAAGTTTGTGTTCTGGAGGGAGACGTGTTGTTAAGACAGTCTATGTAGTCACATTGTGCATAAGGCTACTATAGCTGACTGGATGAAAGATCTTTGTAGTAAGCAGGAGGTCCCGAGTTCTAATCCCTGTGGTGGCACAAATTTTATTTCCACTCCTCTCTTTCTATATTTGATATAATGTCTCAGTAAATTGAATTATTATTTAATATTATTCATAAAGACATGTTCCATGTGTCAAAGAGCATTCTAATGCTGAAAAATGGCATCAATATACAGTCACATGAGAGGTAACACTTGAGGACATGGGATGTCCTTGATGTATGTATTTGTGACGTGGAGTTGTATCCATTGTCATCTCGCACCATGACAGCAGGAGTGACACTGCCATGAGGAAAAAATGTGATTTCTCCCTAAGATGCTGCCATACAGCTTATCAATAATATCTGAAGTAATGCAGAAGCTTAATTCATTGTCAAACATGGTGTAATCCCAGTTGTCAGTAGTCTGTGCTTTCCAGTAACAACAAATACTTAAAACACAGGTATATGTGTTGTGTTACTGGCAGTTTCTGCATGTTATGGTTATTCCCTAGTCTGTCGGCTATTAGTCCACAGTAATGTTGCAAAATGTCACAGTAAGTCAGTTACCCATCCATATGTCAGGCACAGATGTGAAGTGCTTACAACATGGTCAATGCACAATATGGTGCCTTCTCCAGTAAAGTGTTGAAATGGTTCCTCTCGAAGGGTGTGACAGATATCCATCCACTATCCTTAACAAAACAATCTGACCTTGTGCCCCAACTCTGATGATCACGATGGGACATTAAATCCTAATCTTTTCTTAATATGGTGAACCTCACTTTTGATGGTTGGATGTGCACACTTGGTGATGTTAAACGACAAGTTTTCCTCTTTTGTCACATTCCCATGTAATCTGTTGCATCAGATTGCCCCATAAATTTACCTGCTGGCTAAATGGAGATCCATAGTGAGGCCCATTTCAGGGGCTGATAACTCTCTCTCTCTCTCTCTCTCTCTCTCTCTCTCTCTCTCTCTCTCTCTCTCCATGTTCATCACAGTGATCACGCAACATCTGACTCCATTCATGCCCTCTTTTTATACCTTATCAGGCCTGATACTGATGGTGATGCATTCTGGTGGCCATTATGCTTGTCATAGAGAATTGCATCATTTAACCATTTACATATTGTCTTGTGGTTGTATGTGTAAAAAGTTACTTTGTTATCAAATGATGTCATCTGTGTGCTTCAGTTATTTTGTCAGACAGTATATTTAATTTAACTGACAATAATCCAGTTGAGACTCGCACATGCCCATCAGGTATACAGATTGACCCTCTTACACCAATCTGCCAGTGGCCTTATACGCTATGCGTATTATACATTACAGTTCCATGATAAGTTGCCAGTCATTGTACAAAACATATGTGTTACCCTTGAGTTCACCAGTACTAAGTTTACTTAGTACAGAATCTTTGCAAATTAAAACAATCATATTTAACATAATTAGAGAGATACTGATAGTACCTGAACAGTACAAGAAGGAAGCATTGGCATTCTGGGAGATGACACGAATAGATCTTGTTAGCAAGAATGTTACTATAGACACAATCTCTTATTTTAGTTGGGTCCAGAGATAAGTAACTGAAATTTTTTATCATCATTATCAAATTCCCTTACTTATTTATAGTTGTTCATTTGCATGGTTTAAAATTTTTGAAGTTTTTCAATGGGATATATCAGCAGACCAAAATAAATATAAAACATTTCAAAATCATTTTAAATGGTTCACAAATCATTTTCTGAATGCCCACCACGAGTTTCAATTCCTCTTTTACTTTCAGGAGAATTTGTCACATTCCTTACCTTCATACGTCTCGATGTTCCTTGAGGACTTCAACAGTATGAGAGATTTCATCTAGCTTGTCATATCATTTTGTGTAACCACTTTTCACCTTATGATTAAATATCTGATAAAGCTAGGTCTGGAGAACTCTACTATAAGCTGGTACTATTATGGCCCATCCAATTTAGGAGTTGCCATACAGGAAAGGCATAATATGATATAGGCCTCCTGTATTCAGTAGATTATTGCAGTTTATATGTTCAACAGATTCTCATATTATTGTGCATCTTAGGTATTTATAAGTATATAGATGTCTGAATGTTATGCAGATTCATTCATTTCGGAGTTCAGATCAAATTTTGTTTTTCCAATAGTTAGCCATTGTCATTTGCTTGTAGCAGGTCTCTGAAACTGTAGGGCTCTGACAATAGTCGCCACATAAGCAGATGTGCCTCGTCCTGAACCTCTCAGCATTCACAAAGAGCATCATTGTTGTTAGTCAGCAGGTGCCACTTATGCAGATTACTTTTACATCTGGATACACCAGCCCTCAGCCTGTTTAGTGTTTTCCAGACTGAATAAGGAACGTTTTTTCCAGGTGCCATTTCCTCTTTTGGCGTTATCAGCAGTGTGGTTTGTTCATTCTTCCATTTACAGACTCTGATATCTTCCTGAAAACTGTCAAGGATCTTGGTTCTTTCAATGAAGCTATTTCTAGACTTAAGCTTCAGAGCCTGAGTGACATGCCTATTCAATGTGTGTTGATAATCTTTCTCATTCTTTTTTCTCTTAGTGTCTGCTGCACATGCCTTCTGATCCTTGGTGGGGCAATTCCAGCTAGGAGGTACATATTACCTGTTGGTGTGGGTCTGAGACAGCCTGTAATGTGCATAGTCTCATTTACACTTACATCGACCTGTTTAGTGTTCGCAGATGCATCCCACACTGGTGCTGCATATTATGCTGCTGGGACACAAAGAGCAAGTGCTGAGTATTCCATTCATAGTTTGTCAGCCAGTGGATGATGTTATTCCTGGAGCAAACTTTGGCCTTGGTATTTTGGCAATGTTGTTTGAAGGAAAGCTTTCTGTCAAGTGTAATCCCAAGTTATTTAGGTGTTGGACAGTGCTCTAGCTTTTTACCCAGCCATGTAACGTTGAGCTCAACTCCGGCATCGTTATTGCACAAGTGGAAAGCACATACTTGGATTTGTATTGAGCTAGTTCTTCAAGACCTCTGGAAAGTTTTTGGGATATTTAATCAAAATTGGATCCCTGGACAGCCACAGCTGTGTCATCAGCATATACGAATAATCGTGTGTCTTGAGGGATAGGTTGGTCATTAGTGTACGTGTTATGCAATATTGGAGAAAGTACACTTCTTTGTCGTACGCCATTCTTCTGCAATCGCCATCTACTTTTATTACCTTTTAGAGATAGATAAAAATCTTCAATTCTGCAGGAGGCTACCAATAGACATTGCCAACCTACAGTCCCCTGTGAGGTGATATAATTTGCACAATAGTTTTCTGTGGTGTGCAGCAGTAAGATCTATGAAAGCTGCTCCAGTTATTAATTTTCTTTCAAAGCCATCTTCTATGTTCTATGTTACATTGAGTATTTGCCCACAACAAGATGTTCCTGGTCTAAAACTGGCTTGTTCCTTCATGATCTTTCCATCAATGATTTCAGCCACATGGTTAAGAATCATCCACTCAAGCACCTTGTTGAGATGGCAGATAAGTGACACTGGTCTGTAACTTTTAGAATCTGATATCTCCTTGCCAAGTTTTAGTAAAGCCACCACTCTCACTTACCATCATAGTTTTTGGATCTTGAACTCCTTATTACAGGTGTTAATCATTTACAGTAACAAGTTTCGAATTTTGGGCCCAAACTGATTTATCTGCTCCGCTCTAAGGTCATCAGTTCCAGCGGCCTTATTCAGTTTCATACTCTGATGGTGTCTTCCAGTTCAGCTGCTGTGAATCAAGCATCGAGGATTCTATCATCTTTGTGTTCTTGGGGTATAGCTCTTTCCCTCTTTTTTTTCCTTCCGTCTTCCCATTCTTCAGAAGTTAGCCAGCGATCTGATTTTCTGTTACTCCATTGTCATTCTGTTGAAGATCAGTTGGGTCTCCAATTGTTTTTTAATCATTTCCATGCATGTTTGCTGTTTTGCTTCATGTCAAGATTCTTGACCAGATTGCACCACCTTGATATCTTATCCTTACCAATAGCCAGCATTATGTCTTCCCCAGCCTCTGTCATATCTTTGCTGAAGGGGTCGTGAATGAAAAACTTTTGGTACCTATCAAGCAAGGCTTTGCTGTTGCCAGTCGGTCCCTGGATGTACTGGGTGGTGCAGCTCATTAGGATGTTTTTCCTTGACACCTCTTTCACAAGATCAATAAATCTACCATACTCATCTGGTCAAGGAGGCATTTTCTCAATCTTTTCGTCCTACTGCTTGTGAAATTTTTGCCAGTTTGCTTTTTTGAAATTGAACTACCTTAAAAAAGGGCACCTCCTCTGCTTTCACAATGGCATTCACAATACAAATGATGAGTCTGTGTTGTGTACTTGGGATGGGATTCTCAGTGAGCTTCACACACTGAGTTGCCAACTTCCAACTAAAAAAATGTTATCAGGATTGTATCCCCTCCTCCATCTTTTGTTGTAGGTCTATAGTGTCAGCCCAGGCTGCAAGCTATACTCCGTTCTCATCAGTCTCATTATATCCCCAAGCTTCACTATGGCAGTTGAAATTGCCCATTACAAAATTAATATGATCATATGTGAAATTGTTTGTTTCATGGAAAACAAAGTCCACATCTGGTGGTTTGTACACAGATGTCACAGAGAACTTCTTGGCCCGAATGGTAAGTACTTTGGTGTTATTTATCTCTGTCATTGCAGCTTATGTTACACTGAGCCCAGGTCTAATGAAAATCGCACTCCCATACTTGTTGTAAGGTCTTTGAATGACCACTCCATTCCTGCAAGGTTAGGTCTGTTGCTGGTGGTGCCCTGGTGTGTTTCCTGCACCAGTAATGCATAACATTTATGCTTATTGTGTATGTTTGCTAATAAAACACTTTTATGACTAGAGAAGCCCTTGATATTCATAGATATCATCACGAGGGGTGTCTTCATAAAGGCTGTTGCATCTTTGATGTTTATTTGGGTGTGGCCTTTAACTTGATCTGGTGTTAGAAGGTTTAGCCAGTGAAATTTTTCACTGTTTCCATGGTAAGCCTGACTGTATCCTTATCTTCATCTTTTAGGCTCACAGTCTACTAGGAGTCTCCTGCTTTGTGCCCCTAATGCAGATTGGGACCATACCATGCATTGCCTCAGAGAGAAATCTGTATACTCTGTACTTTGTTGTGTGCATTGTAAGGTATTATTGATTCAGGACTAAGTAAATGTGATTCCATTGATGAAGAGTATTGATGGAAGCACATCCTTGTTGGCACATAAAAAAGTGAGAACATGTTGATGCACAATACTATCTTAAATGTGATAACATACATAACAAAATTTTTTACACATAATGTCCATCAAAAATAGCTTTGGAACATTAAGGCTTACTGAAAACTGCCAGTTGTTAACTGCAGTACCATTCCGAATTTTTTTAAAACATTACTACCTCTCTCTCTCTCTCTCTCTCTCTCTCTCTCTCTCTCTCTCTCTCTCTCTCTCTCTCTCTCTCTCTCTCTCTCTCACACACACACACACACACACACACACACACACAAAATCTAAATAAATATCTAAAATATCTAATAATATAGTGAGGACAGTTTACAACTCACCGCAAAGACGTGGCGACGAGCTGCGACAGGCACATACAAAAGACACACACATACAACACATTCAGCTATCGGCCATGGCCTTCTTCAGAAAATAGAGCACTCACGCAATCACACAGGCACACAACACAGTCATACAACCATCACCTCCGACTGCCGCACTTCGAATCACGCTCTGCAGCGAATCGGGGACGGGAGGGGAGGGGAGGGGGAGGGGATAGAAAGGTTACGTCACGGTGGTGGGGATGGGTTAGATGGGAATAACGAGATGCAGCTTAGGAATGGAGTGGGGAGGCGGGTGAGCAGAGAAAATAAAATAAAGTAAAATAAATATATATATGTAGAAAATGCATGCACACTGCAAGTACACAAGACCGCATACACACACATACACATGCACGCATGCACACACACACACACACACACACACACACACACATATACACACACACGATCAGACATTCACACACCACTCAAAATAGGCGAGATTTGGGATAGAGAGGTAGGAACTGTAAGGTATGGAAAAATATATATATATAGGGAAGTTATCGTAGGTTAAGGCCTGGTTGATTTCGGGATTGGAGAATGTATTGTAGGGATAACTCCCCATCTGTGCAGTTCAGAAAAGCTGGTGGTGGATGGGAGGATCCAGATGGCCCGGGTTGTGAAGCAGCCATTGAAATCAAGCATGTGCTCCGCTGCATGCTGTGCCACAGGGTGGTCCACCTGATGGAAACACTACTTTGCCACCAATCCCTCTGACCGCAATCTACCTAATCCCAATATTGAACCCTGCCTGTCCCAATTCATACCACCATCCAACAAAGATCCCCTTGCACTCCCACCTAACCACCCTCTGGTTACCCTCCAAGAGTTTCTCACCTCCAACTTGTCCTCACCATCCTTTCCAAAGTCCCTTCCCAAGAACTCAAACCTTTCAGCAGAAGAAAGAAGAGCCATCCAAAACCTTAAAACTAATCCTCCCTGCTGATAAAGGTTCCACCACTGTAGTTATGGATCACAGTGACTACCTGGCAGAAGGGCTCCGCCAACTCTCTGACTCCTCCACCTACAAGTTGTGCCAGATTGACCCCATCCCCAAAGTCCAACAAGATCTCCAATCCCTACTAAAATCCTATGGCCCCTCCCAGAAACTCTCCCCTGAATCCATCTCCATCCTCACCCCAGCAGCACCCCGCACACCCACCTTTTACATGCTCCCCAAAATCCACAAACCTAATAATCCTGGACGCTGTATTGTGGCTGGTTACTGTGCTCCTACCGAACTAATTTCAGCCCTAGTTGACCAACACCTCCAACCTATTGTCCAAAATCTACCTTCCCACATCAAGGATACCAACCACTTCCTTCACCGACTCTCCACCATTCCCACCCCTTTGCCTCCTGGATCTTTACTTGTCACAGTGGATGCCACCTCCCTATACACCAACATCCCACATGCCCATGGCCTTGCTGCTCTGGAACACTACCTCTCCCAGCATCCCTCAGAACGCAAGCCTGATACCTCATTCCTCATAACCCTTACCAATTTTATCCTACTTAACAACTACTTTTCCTTTGAGGGGAAAGTTTACCATCAAATCCAAGGCACAGCCATGGGCAACCGCATGGCACCCTCCTATGCCAACCTGTGCATGGGCCGCCTGGAGGAATCCTTCCTAGCATTCCAAAACCTCAAACCTCTGGCCTGGTTCCGGTTCATTGATGATATTTTCACGATCTGGACTCAGGGCCAGGACACCCTATCCTCCTTTCTTCAGAACCTCAATCCCTTCTCTCCCATCCACTTCACCTGGTCTTCCTCAACCAACCATGCCACATTCCTGGATGTCAACCTCCACCTCACTGATGGCTCCATCCACACTTCCGTCCATATTAAACCTACCAACCACCAACAGTACCTACATTTTGACAGTTGCCATCCCTTCCACGTCAAAAAATCCCTCCCTTACAGCCTGGCCACCCGTGGATGGCATATCTGCAGTGACAAGAATTCCCTTTCTAAATATGCTGAAGGTCTCACAAAGGCCTTCACAAACAGAAACTACCCCACAGACCTAGTCCGCAAACAAATCTCCCGTGCTATATCCTCACACACCCCAAATTCTCTTCCTAACACCAGTAACCATCCACAAAAGAGCGCTCCCCTTGTCACGCAGTACTACCCTGATCTCGAACAACTAAATTCCATCGTTCGCCAAGGTTTTGATTTTCTATCCTCGTGCCCTGAAATGAGAGACATCCTGCCCAAGATCCTTCCCACCCCTTCTAAAGTGGTGTTCCGTCGCCCTCCCAACCTTCACAACATCCTAGTTCATCCTTATGCCACCCCGAAACCCAGCTCATTGCCACAGGGATCATATCCTTGTGGAAGACCCCGCTGCAAGACCTGTTCAATCCACCCACCCAGCACTTCCTATTCCAGTCCTGTCACAGGCTTATCCTACCCTATCAGAGGCCGACCAACTGTGCTGCAAGCACTGTACAGCTTTCTATATTGGAATGGCCACCACCAAACTGTGGCCAAAACAAGGTGGACCACCCTGTGGCACAGCATGCAGCGGAGCACATGCTTGATTTCAATGGCTGCTTCACAACCCAGGCCATCTGGATCCTCCCATCCACCACCAGCTTTTCTGAACTGCACAGATGGGAGTTATCCCTACAATACATTCTCCGATCCCGAAATCAACCAAGCCTCAACCTACGATAACTTCCCTATATATACATATTTTTGTATACCTTACAGTTCCTACCTCTCTATCCCAAATCTCGGCTATTTTGAGTGGTGTGTGAATGTCTGATCGTGTGTGTGTATATGTGTGTGTGTGTGTGTGTGTGTGTGTGTGTGTGTGTGTGTGTGTGTGTGTGTGTGTGTGCATGCGTGCATGTGTATGTGTGTGTATGCGGTCTTGTGTACTTGCAGTGTGCATGCATTTTCTACATATATATATATTTATTTTACTTTTTTTTATTTTCTCCGCTCACCCGCCTCCCCACTCCATTCCTAAGCTGCATCTCGTTATTCCCATCTAACCCATCCCCACCACCGTGACGTAACCTTTCTATCCCCTCCCCCTCCCCTACCGTCCCTGATTCGCTGCAGAGCATGATTCGAAGTGCGGCAGTCGGAGGTGATGGTTGTATGACTGTGTTGTGTGCCTGTGTGATTGCGTGAGTGCTCTATTTTCTGAAGAAGGCCATGGCCGATAGCTGAATGTGTTGTATGTGTGTGTCTTTTGTATGTGCCTGTCGCAGCTCGTCGCCACGTCTTTGCGGTGAGTTGTAAACTGTCCTCACTATATTATTAATTCCAACCTGGACTTTCCATTATTATATCTAAAATATCTAAAATTTGTAACACTGATGTTATTTAGTAGTATCTGGAACACTGCTGTATTAAAATCTATATGTACCTATGGTACATAATTTTTACATGTTATCATTGACTAACAAAAAATATATACACTTGTACTTGAAATACTTTTGTTTTGGGATTCTATTTGGAGAGGAGTGTATGTCTGTATGATCATTTAAGGTTCAACAATCATTTTTGTCATCTCCTGGGAACTATCTTTGAGGGATACAATGTATTGTGCAAGTGTCTCGATAACATGTTATCTTGCACTGTACAGGAAGATTAATTGATACATAATAAATTGATGGCTTGCTTTTCACCATTAGCTATAGCTTCAGCAACAAAACCTTTGGTATAGCTTTGTGTGTTATTGTACTACTTTCAAAATCCAAGCTTGTTTCTAGATAAAAATGATTTGACTATTATAAAGGTTCTTGATTTCAAATGTAAACACAGTTCTATAGCCTGTAAGGGAAGGATAGATTGCCACTTACCACATAGAGGAGGAGCCAATAATAGATTGGCAATTTGATACAATGAAATAGACTGTTATATTATAACATCTGTCATAGCATTCTTCCATAATAGAAAATGAACACCTCCCACCCAGGTGACACTCATACACAGATGACCCCTGTCTCTGTTATGGTGCTTGATTGTAACTGTACATATGCTATGCAGAACAGCAGTGTGCTTGGATAGGTGGTTGGGAGCAGGACAGATAGCACAGTGACATTGGGAAATACACCTTACTGCACGTGGCAGTGTGCAGGGATGTGGATGAGAAAGCATCTATGGTGGAGGAACTATGTGAAGTGTTGGTAGCTATGCAGGGGGTGGGGTGGGATCCAACCCTGAGCTGCATAGCAAATATTGCTGCAATAGACGTAGATGCTTGACCTGTATCATATTTATCCCAATACCACATAATCCAGTCATCACTTATCCCACCAAAGGAATACCAGCCATATGAATTAAAAACTGAGATCCTTTCTATGTGAGTGTGACAACTAACATGCATGAAACTGCCAAACTGTGGCCAAGAGACAGGTGGCCCACCAAGTTGCTGTACATACTGCCCAACAAGATGCACTTCATTTCAATGATAGGTTCACAACCCAAGGTATATTGACTCGTTTTGCCAATATAGTTTTCCTCAACTGTGCAGGTGGGATCCATCCCTGCACCATATCTTTTGTTTCCGCAACCTTGTAGTGACAACCATCCTTAGTCCCTGTTCTCAAATGACATGTCCCCATCCCTACTCCCACTACATACGTCTTCTATCACACCAATGCACCTATTAGTCATGCCCCCTTCTCTACTTCTGTCCTCACCCCTCACCATCATCCTCTCCTCTGTCCCTTCCTGGCATATTAGCTGTATCCTTTCTGTCACACATCCCTTCATTGTTCCACACTTACGCTGCTATATATTATTCTCCTACCCCATGCTGCCTTCTTACCTCCACCAAAGCAGATGTCTGCAGATATTGGATGCAGACACAGTTATGGTCAGGTACCTGCACCTGGAAACAGTAGCCATGTATATGTGCATGGTAAATATATTTTCTATTTTGGAAGAAAGACATTGCCAGAAAACTTAAAATATTTTATCAGTCTTCATCATTGCTGCTTCAAAACTTTGTGCTTACTCTGTATGGTGAATAGCAATGTGTCCTTTCCCTATTGTTTTTTCATCCAGGACTTTCCATTGTTTGATTTAGTTCTACATAAGACTGATTCTTGTAATGTTTTTAAAAATAATATCTTTCAGTCACATTGTACTGATAACTGCAGTGTACAAAAAATAAATTATTCATTTACGGAATATACATTCATAATGGATCATTGGAAGAAGCCAATTGCATGACTTGTATTTGTGTTTACCAACAAATTTTAAGTAATGCCACAACCAGTATTTCATACTTTGTGGTTAAAAGCCTCCATACACTTTCCAAATGTGCTAAATGACATCGTTTGTGTATATCAAACTAAAGGTACAACGTTTCAAAATCAAGCAAGGGATAAGACAGTGTTTTCATTAATGCTCTTCTTTGGTCAATGGGAAGTGCAGAAATGTGTAAAAATAAGATAATGCTAATCCCCTACAGTGGATAATGACAGTTTTGTATGAGCAAAATGGTACAACTCTGTTTTAAACACTGAAGCCACTATGATATTCTGCATTGAGGGTTAACATGCAAAGATGTAAATAACCTTCCAGTAGAAAGATATAAGTGACTTCTACACCCACATTCGTTTGCTTTATGAAGTTCTGTCCAATTTGAGATAACATTATTTCACAACATCCTGTTGTTGTGGCTACTCTTTGATGTTTATTATCACATAGTTTCTTAGTGTCAATGTTAGATTTATTGTTGTATTTCCTATCTACAAATGTGTTCTTAGTAAATACAGTGTCTTATTCTTCAGTATCATTAGTGTATGAAGAGGGATTATGAATAATGAAAGTGCTTACAAAACAATTTCCTTGTGGAGAAGGCATGACAACTAGGAAAAAGCAGAAACACATATTTTAATTCTGTATGTCCCTAGCCAGAACTATTGCTCTTTCTGTTACCCATAAGAGTGTGGGGGAGTAGTATGGCATAGATGTTATTCCATCTAAAACAATGTTCTGAAATGCCCACATAAATTTTTACAGTCTTCATTGCCTTCTGAAATGTTAAATATTTTATTCTATTATGATGATGTAAATGCAGCTAAAGTATATAAGTAAGAGTACAATTTGTTTTTAGCACATAGTGATACAATAACAGGAACTCCAAGGAAGAGGAAGTACAGAAGCCACATGGCTGATGCCCAGGAAACAATTATATTTGCAGTACATCTTGTAGGAAATTAAGAAGTAACTACAATAGTGATAAAAAGAAACGAAAAGTTAAGCATCAAGAGGGAAATTTGGGAGATAAAAATCAACAGAAAACTGTTTGGAAATAGAGGGGAGGCATGCATTTTAGTTAGTGGAAAACAATTGAAAGCCTAGTAAGGTAAAGACCTGAGTGAATCAAAATTTAATTGCAGCAAATGTTTTGTGGATAATGAAAGGAGAAAAAAACTAGAATATTGAAGCATGAGTGATCACTCCAGATGTGCTTTTTGCGTTGATGTCCCTATTACCACTTTAGAAAAACAGACAAAAGAAATAGAGTTGAAGGTATTCACAAGCAGAAAATGAGATTCATAACCCACAAGTGGATAAGAAGAAATGTGTGCTATTTTTGAATCATGCTTCATGATGACTCTTGATATCAGTAAGAAGTTTATAACCACTATTGTTTATAATATGCAAGCTTCATGCTGTGCTACTATTAATGGGGAAATGTCCACCTAAAAACAAACTTGCTGATTCAGAAATTTACTGAACCAAGTAGCATATACTCTGATACCGTCACACAACAAAAACTCACTACGCACTTTCAAAAGTGTGTGGAGAGTGCATCTGCATGTGTGGCTAGTCAGAAAAGCCTGTCATTTTAGTGTTGAATCAAATGATGTTTCGTTAGTTAATAATACTTTTTTTAAACAATTTTGGAATGACAGCACTCTGTTTGATAATAAGAAAACAGTCTATAATACAACAGTTCAATTTAGAGACAATTAATTTCGATCCTAGTGTGTATGATATTCCAGACTAGGTGCTGTGGAAACCTCAGCAACACACCTTGAATTTTTCACAGCAGCTGTTCTTCACGTGTAAACATTGGAGTAGACTTGAAGATGAACCACACTAAGAAACTAGTTCCATCTTTGTTAATAAATTTAAATTGTATGCTATAGATTGTTTTATCAATATCACAGTTAAACATTTGTATCAAAAAACTTAGAAATGATTCCTGTCAGCTTTATATGAAGTGGTGCTCATGCTTCAGAACAAAAGAAGTGGAAGATTGAGCTTGAACTGACCATTTCTCCAAGAACTGACAAACATGGCATACCTGATGAAAGCAAAAGACAAGGAAACTGCTTTCCGTAATAATAGGAGCGTCCTTGAAATGAAACAGGAAGAATTATTTGTTTTCTCCAATAAAACGTCTCTTACAAATGATTTGAATGGCCAAGGGTGATTCTTATAAAAGGACATGAAATGGATAAATGGAAAAAAATGTGGAGAATTTTCTAAACAAAGAAACTTTTGGAAGTGATAGCTGACTTAAGATGGACGTATTAAGAAGACATTATGATCACGATGCACTGACACCCTCCATAAGCTATTGCGACCCTGTTTCAATCTTTTGAGAAATAAAATTGTCGATTTGCTACCTCTGATTCCTGATGTTTTCCATTGGTATTACCGTTATTTGGTGTTAATAGATGATGCCAGGAATGCTCTCCCAGACTACCCAACAGACTGAAGATTTTCTGGGCAAGATTATTCCAGAATGGAAATTTAAATAATCTCTTGAAAAAGATTTTATGACATTAAGCTGTGTGAAAACTTGCATATCAGTTGATTTTGATCTGTCGATTCGTGGGTTTTGAATTGCTGTTCATGTTGTTACTAGACTTCTCAGAAAAAGTACTAGAAAGCCAATGTAAACATGATTTTCTTCCTACGCTCACAATAAAAGTTTAGTAAGTGCTGTATATTGTCATTCTCAATGACTAGGTGTAACACAAATATTATTTATCTTTCCAACATAGCTTCGCAAAGTGTACGTGGACCAATGGGTGTAAGTTGGCACAGATTCAAAAGTTACAAGTCACAATTGAAGGAACCAAACCATACCCTTTAAGAAGATTCTATTATTATACTTTCCAGATAGCGTTGAAGTGGAAAATATGCACTTAATGGCACTTGAGCTTTGTTTTTGTTCTCATACAAAATTGTGGCAACTGTACTTACACCTTTCTGCCCGAATAAGAGTGTTAAAGTGGAATTAATCGTGATGGTTAACACAGTGGTTAATGTGATGGACATGTGGCTTGGGAGGATAGTGGTTCAGATCCTTATCTGGTTCTCCATACTCGGAGTATTAGTAATTTTATTAGATACCTGAATGGTTTCTTTGAAACAACATGGCCTACATTGCTCCAGGCAATTGTCAGGAAAATTTCTTTTAAAAGGATTAACTTATTTTCCTTCTCCATCAATGTTTATTGTGAAATTCATTCCATCGGACACCTAGCTGATTACATCATCTGGTCTTCCTTCCTTCCATATTCTGGCCTTGAAATTTTTAAAGATGAAATGTATGAATCAGATATTCATTAGTCTTGTTTCCATAGTATCTCCGATATTGTCATTAGTGACAGGGATGCTGTGGAGACGCAAGTATATATTGTTTTTCTGCTAGCCAGAATTAAAAAATCACCAAAAGCAATGACAGATGTTGATTGGAATGGTGCAAACAATGTTATACATTACAATGTATCGTGTTACATTTACATCGGCATATTCGGATTGAACAGTCATATTTACCAGTTTGTATTGAGATGATAAGGAAATTCAGTGGACATAAGTAAATAATGCAGTGCTATTTTTCCCGATTTTGTCTACGCTCAACAGCTTTGGTTGACAACAATGTAAACACAAATTATCATGAACATGTTTTAGCGAACTGTATGGTTTTCTCTCTGTAGCAGCTGTTTAAATTTGGTGTTTCCTCTGTGTAATAAATGGTTTTGCTCAGAAAGCGAACATTGCTGAATTGTGGTTTTAAGGTAATGACGTTAATTTTGAGCCTTAGCCCCCTCAAAGTTCCTATATGGCTCACGTCAGACCTGTTGATAGTATCATATAATAAATTACTTGAGACATGGTAACAAACATTCAGTTTTCATCCAGAAAAGAAATAAATTCCACCTTCATTGTATTATGGCTGAAAGGGCAATTTTGACAACATGCCATGCTACTAGTTAAGTCACTGTCGCGTTTGGAATATTATATCTGGACATTTTTGGCCACTCGCCTTTTATTTTATAGATTTTTCATTAATGCAACAACTCAATGAAACGTTATGCTGTGTTCATTATTGAAGAAATTTCCATATAACAGATTTACCCTTCATCCATTCCAAACACACTTGTTATTGTTGCAAAGAAATACTTTCCTCTATTAAGGTAATAGTAGTAGTTGATAGACCTAAAAGTTTATCAGAAGATTATTACCAAAACTTCATGTTATGTAATTTAAAAATTTTGTCTGATTTCATTACATGTATTATCTTTGTAATTCTAATTTTCTGTACTGTTTAAACACCTCAATATGTATTCGTTTAAAATATAGGTCTTTGGCGCCAAAACATAGAGGAGGCAGGGTCCTACTTGCAGGACATTCTGAAGCAGTGGACAAAGAAGGGGAGCTCAGTTATGGTTCCTGCAATATCAAGACAGAGAATTGCGAACAGAGTGATAATGTACAGTGGAGAAATAATCAGACTTTAAGTAATGTTTCACTGAGTTATTGTAGTAGTCAGTACTCCAAAAACTGTAGTCTTCAGTTTTCGTGTAGCTCTTGCTCAGAGAGTTTTTCCTCTAGGTATGAGCTAATAAATCATGTTTTCAATCATATTCCCGATGCACAAGTTCCATCGCAAATCTGTAAAACATGTGGTGAAGTTTCCCCTGGACAAGAGCACCATCATGATTTCTCACAAGGACAGAGGCAGAGAATAGATCAGAGACAGCATGATAGTGGCCAGTTTCTAGATAAGTACGCTTGTAATAACTGTCCAAAGATATTTCGGTACAGAGGTTCCCTGAGACGGCACTTAAGGATTCACCACGGAAACTTTGAGAAAGGTGGCACAGTTAAGGCTTATTTGCGGACACCGAGGCTCAGTTGTGCAGAATGTAATAAACTTTTTAGGACGAAAACTGAACTAAGAGTGCATATGCGGACACACACTGGTGAACGTCCATATTCCTGTGGTGTTTGTGGCAAGTCATTCAGCCATAGTAGCAATTTGAAAATACATAACCGTCTGCATACGGGCGAAAGACCGTACTGTTGTATTGCATGTGGAAAGTTTTTCAAGTCTGTTGGTGAGTTGAAGTCTCATTCACTTGTTCATGTAGTGACACGTCTGTTTAGTTGCACAGTTTGTGGTAAATCATACAAAACGGACCGTGATTTGAAGATTCATTCACGCGTTCACACAGATAATAGGCCGTACAGCTGTGTTCACTGTGGAAAATCGTTTACAGGAAATAGTCAGCTAAAGATTCATTCGCGAATCCACACTGGTGAGCGTCCATACAGCTGCAGTGTATGTGGAAAGGCTTTTAAATCTAATGCTGAGCTAAAGTCGCACTGTCGTGTGCACTCTGATGAAAGACCATATAGTTGTAGTCAGTGTGGGAAGTCTTATAAGACGAGTATGGATTTGAAGTATCATTTTCGCATCCACAGTGACGAACGTCCATATAACTGTGAGCAGTGTGGAAAGTCATTCAGAGCGAATTTTGAACTCAAGTCGCATTCCCGTGTTCATACAAGACTAAGGGCACATGTCTGTGATGAGTGTAATAAATCTTTCAAGACAAGACATGAGCTTAAATCCCATACCCGTGTTCACACTGGAGAACGCCCTTATGTCTGTGGCCAGTGTGGCAAATCTTTTACTCAAATTGGCAATCTCAAAATACATAATAGGGTCCACACAGGTGAACGACCCTACAAGTGTCCAGAATGTACAAAGTTATTTAAAACAGGCAGTGAGCTAAAATGCCACATGCGGGTTCATACCGGAGAACGGCCATACTCGTGCTCTGAATGCGAGAAGGCATTCAAAACTAATGGAGAACTCAAGGTTCATTTCCGTACACACACAGGTGAAAGACCATATAGCTGCAATGAGTGTGGAAAGTCATTTAAGACTAGTAGTGAATTAAAATCTCATTTACGTGTTCATACAGGTGCCCGACCATATACTTGTCCTGTATGTAGAAAATCGTATAAGTCGAGTTATGAATTAAAGTCGCATTTGCGTATACATTCGGATGAACGTCCTTATAGCTGTAGTCAATGTGGAAAATCGTTCAAAGGAAGTGGTGAACTAAAGTCTCATTCACGGATTCATTGTGGAAAACGTCCATACAGCTGTATTATTTGTAGAAAGTCATTCAAAACAAATAGAGAACTTACCTTTCATTTCAGGGTACACACTGGTGAACGACCATTTCACTGTAATGTCTGTGGGAAATCATTTACACAGAGAAGCAACTTGAAAGTGCACTTTCGCATTCACACGGGGGAGTGTCCATACAGGTGTCCTGAGTGTGACAAGCCATTTAAATCGACTTCAGAGTTGAAAGTTCATTCCCTTGTCCATACTACTGAACGTCCTTACAAATGTACTGAATGTGAAAAAGCCTTCAAGTCAAAATCGGAACTTAAAGTCCATTTTCGTGTACACTCTGGTGAGCGACCATATAAGTGTACTGAGTGTGAGAAAGCTTTTAAGACAAGTGGTGAATTAAAATCTCATTCTTATGTACACACTGGAATTCGACCGTATAGTTGTAATAGTTGTGGAAAATCATTTAGCTCGTCGAGCAATCTTAAAGTTCATATTCGTGTTCATTCTGGTGAACGACCATACAAATGTAGTGAATGTGAAAAGTCATTCAAATCTAAAGTTGAACTAAATGTTCATTTTAGAATTCACACTGGTGAACTGCCTTATAAATGTTCTGAATGCGAAAAATGCTTCAAATCCAACAGTGAACTTAAATCTCACTTTCAAACTCACACTGGTGAACGGCCATATAGCTGTCAGGCTTGTGGAAAGTCATTTGGGTGTTCTAGTAATCTGAAGGTTCATATTCGCGTCCATACAGGCGAACGTCCATATGCGTGTTGTAACTGTCCAAAAACATTCAAGACAAAAGGTGAACTGAATATTCATTCTAGAATTCACTCTGGTGAGCGGCCATATGCATGTATGGTATGTGGGAAATCATTTAAGGCAAATAGTGAGCTCAGGTCTCATGCACGAATACACATAGCTAAACGTTATCATAGTTGTCCTGCTTGCAGGAAATCATTCAAAACAAGCCGGGAACTGAAATTTCACTATCGTGTCCATACGGGCGAGCGTCCATACTGGTGCGCTATTTGTGGTAAATCCTTTAGCCAGAGTGGTAACCTGAAGGTTCATTTTCGTATTCACACAGGTGAACTACCATACAGTTGCTCTGAGTGTGGAAAATCTTACAAGTCAAATACAGAGTTGAAGATCCATGTTCGTATTCACACCGGAGAACGTCCGTACAAATGCAACAATTGCGAAAAAACATTTAAGTCAAATAGTGAACTCAGGTCTCATTGCCGTATCCATTTAGGCAAACGACCATACAGGTGTTCTGTTTGTGGAAAATCATTTCAGAAGAGCCGCACATTGAAGATCCATTCTCGTTCTCATTTAGGTATATGCTCCTATGTGTGTCGAATATGTGGAAAATCATTCAACTATCAAAGTAACTTAAAACTTCATCTTCGTACACATATTGGTAGACAGGTACATATCTGTGAGGAATGTGGTGAGTCATTTGAGACAATTGATGAACTCAAAACCCATTCTGACATACACGCAGGAGAGTGGCCATATTCTTGCACTACATGTGGGAAAGAATCGAAATCTAGAGACGAACTGCAAGTTCACATATGTTTAAAAACTGATGAATGAGTTTTTGTGTGACTGTTATAACTTGTTCAACCATATCTTAAGATCAGTTTTAGCATTGGTGAATGATTTACAGACAATAGTTGTGTATGGATTTTGTAGTGATGATTACTTAACTATTGTAAGAATTTATGATTGTGTTACTCATGAAACTATGTTGTACATATTATTATTTAAGTCTTTGAATGTTGATATTGTAAACACATATGTAAATGAGAACTGTGAAACACGTTGCTTCTGTGTTGGTGGTAGTGTTAGCATTGTACTTGTTTTCCAGTAATGGATCCAATTACATTTCAACTTAATGTAGAGTTGAATTAAGATGTAGTGTTGACATCTTCAGCGGTGAAAATTAGTTGTAGTAAATTCAGTAGATACCTTTCTAGTGTGACCTAGCTACATAAGGTCACTAAAAGAAACGAAATTCTTGCCATGAAAGAAATTACACTTTTGCATGTCTCAAGATAATAGTCGACTGAATTTATTTTATGTATGCAAGAAGAAAAAAATTGCAACAGCTTTATCACATAAGTTCATACACTGCATTTTACATTGTGAATGAAGTTTTAGTGCAACAATTGTACAAGTTACAGGATTACTGAAAGAAGCCTTATTTTGTTAACTGTTACAAATTACATCAAAGCCTATACATAGAAAATTAATTTAGATATGAAAACATATTGGTCACTGTTGGCTGAATCTTCATTTGTTATTCCAGGACAGTTTTTCCTATTGTTATGTGAGCTACACTATATTGGTTTTTATGCTTGGAAGCCATATATGTGTTATTTTGAACTGTTGAAATACCTAAATAATTACTAAAAGGTTTTGTTTGACTACAACATGAAACAGCTTCATAATTTAACTTATATGTAAAATTACTTGTTGAACGATTTAATTTTTTAATGCACCATTGTAACAAGATTAAGGTTGCCTGAGTTGCTTGGTAAGTTATGAGTGTGTCAAAAATTGTTTTCAATAAGCAGTTAAGGTAAATTTATTAAAAGACATTTCCACTAGAACTGTTCAATTGGAATATTGGACCTATTGTTGCCGTTTTGATTAGTTTAAATAATCTTTCAGTGATAAGAATATCTGTAACCTATTGCCATACACTTGTAGGAATTGACTGTTCTTATGCTAATGAAGACACAGCTTTGCAGGTTTGATAGACAAAGCAGAGTAGAACAGTTATTCCATATTTAACATTTGTAGTGGAAATAGTTTGATTTTTAATTAAGACATTTAAAATATTAGTCTTTGTCAATATTTGAAATGTCATAGTAGCCTCTTTAGTGTTCTCATCAGTACTGACTATTAAGCTGTCAGTATAAGGAACGTATAAATAGTATGTAGACTAAAAATTCCTCGTACCTGCAACAAATTTTAAATGTTTGTTTCTTAAACGCTTTGGATAAATTTTTTTAATTTATGTAACTTTTTTTAATCTCGAAGTTTAAGATTGACCATTCAATATATATTTGCCCTAAATTGTCAACATTAAGTATGCTGCATGTACACAACCCCTACATGGCTTATGACTGATCATAAGAGACCAAGAACACTTATGCGTTCAACTGCAAATTTGTGCAAATTAAAAAAAAAAAATTCTTGTAAATGGGCATTAAGCCTTTTATACTGTTGAGTATTGCAGTTGCTGACAATTTCCAAACTTGCATGATAGGATCAGTGTAATATCATTTTGACCATGGAAATTCCAAAACAAAGAACGTTTTGTTTCTCAGGTAATATACCAAATGGATCTCATATGGTCTAGTTGTTGTGAAATCAACATTATCCTGTGTCTTGAAGGTTGTCTAAAGTAATCCTGTTTGATATGTATCTCATTTCTGAAATGGATTATCAGCTATGAATGCTATGTCATGTACTTGTGATTAATGCTAATAATGATTTTTAATAATGAAGGGGTTGATTGTCATTACCCAATGTCATGCATTTTTATCCAGACCATCAATGTAGGTTTTTAAATTTGTATTTTCAGAGAACAGTTAAATTACTTTGAAAATGAGATAGAACGAAGGGATTTGTCATACCAAGTTAAATTGCAATTTTTAAGTTATTTAAAGGCTATGTAGATAATTGACAAATCTTCCATTTTCATGAAAAAATGACTAAAATATATTTTTATTAATTATTCGCATTTCTTGCTCTGGTTTCATGTTTGTATCGTGATAGCAGGTAGGGAATTTGCCGTATGTAGAAGAGAACTATGTTTAGTTTGCTCTACAACCTTGTTGCTGTTTTGGTAAGATCGCTTTATAACTATCACAATTACGTTTCGACTGATCATCAGCGCTATCAAAGGAGAAGATCAGTCAACGTATCTGCCACTTACTATCCATGAACGCAAAAAATCAAAGCTTATACATTTAATTTTTTATATCAATATACCTGTGGAACTGTGGTGAATCTACTTATACCAGTAACATGTAGCTGTGTGTATATGGCGTTCTGTGGGATTGTCAAATGCACAAAATTACGTAGTCATATAATAAAAACCAATCATGGCCCTCACAACATACATGGCTGTTTAATATGCATATCACACCACCTTAGACCGAACTGCGTAGGTGCATGTTACTCTTAAGCCGGGTCCACACGCTACGATCTGTCTGCGCAAATGTCTGCGCACACCTCGCAAATCGTTGCGTGTGGACAGCACATTTGCACAGATATAAGATGTGCGCAAACCTGGAAGTTGGAGTTGGAGGTTTGAGCAAAATTGTTCAAATCTGTGGGTTCAAATCACATCTGCACAGACAAGTTGGAACGTGTGGACAGGAGATCGCTGCAAATCTGTGTCAGTGTATACTTTTTTCGTGTGTTTACTGTATTGACAGTGGATGAAAATGCCTGAGAACTGAGAATCCCGACTGGTAAACAAAGTTAGCCACAGCTTATTGGCCACATATATAATATAAAGTGAAGTGGGCGTACAGTGTTTCAAATATATCTAACACACTGGCAATTTTATTTGTATCTTGTTAGAAGGTAGGCCTACTTCACTTGCTTTCATGAAATCAGTGTTCAGGGCAGCGTAAATAGCTTCACAAGTGTTGGGGATGATTTCACTCAATGCTAATTTAGAAATTGCTGTTGAAAATTAGAAGTCTTTGTAGGTCTTTCCTTTGGCCAGGAATTTTAATGTAACTGTCAGCTGCTCATTTTGAGAAAATTATCTCGTCATACAAGTGTGTTTACGTATTATGCGAGAAGTTACCAATGTAAAAAGATAATTATAAGTTTCCACATCCATTCACAAATAATTACGCCAGTCTTCGAGTTTGCATTCCAACTCACGAAGTAAAATCACATGTGACTACTGCCTTAGTTTAAGCGGCCATTGCCTAGACAATTTCGTTCGTCTTTACCGTTTATTGGGGTTTGTTTGCAAAATTTTTCCTTGCAAGGCACGTTGCAAACAGCGACCATAACAAGATTTTCTCCATCACTGCCAAAAATAATCTTAGAAAAAAAGCGTATAGTATTCGTTTGCCATTCCGATTGCAGTCTGTACTTCCTAGTTTCTTTTTGCACTGAAAGATGTCGGGCGCGAGAATTTGCAGCCATGTAAACACCCGTCCACACGCAACGATTGGTGTGCGCAGACAGATTATTGCGTGTGGACCCGGCTTTATGGAAAACGCTTACCACATAGACCGAGAGGTGGCGTTCATGGTTAGTCATGTCACTACCACATTACCTATGGCAACAGTATCTAACCTCACAACACCTTATCAAAAATACTTATCCACCATCTCCAGCTGATCACTGTGAACATTTTTCTTGTGAAATTTTAAATGTATATAAATCTGCATATTCTCTAGGAGGTTTAATTTTTTTCCTTTGGGTGCTTTATGTAGGATCTCCATAGTTCGTCGAATGTCTTGGATTTTGTGTTTGTTTTCTCACAGGTGCTCACCAAATGTAGTTTTATTGTTGTTACCGGTATGCTCTTGGAATCTACCCATTTGCCCAATGTAACAACCTTCCCATTCGCCGAAATGGAGTTATTACACCCCAGATATTTTAAATTTACCTTTATTTGTTACCACATTGTGGCGTGATTTTGCTTGCAACTTATTTGTTGCATTAAAGGCTATCTTGATGTCAGATTTTCGTAAGGTTGTCTGGATCTTATTGGAGATGGGTCTGTTACATGTTATTGGGACATATTTCACAGTGGTATGAGATTTTGCGTTACCCTTATTCTGATTTCTATTCATCACCTTGTTAAGTAATTCATCATTTAATCCCATACTGTAACCATTACTACAGATGATATGTCTTCGTATAATTATTTCATTGTTAATGGCGGAATACTCTAATCAAAGATTAATGAGCCTATGTAGCATAGAAAAAAATATGCCCTCTGATAGCTAGTTGGATGGGTCAAGTTTACATCGATCACCATATTTGTGGACGTCGGTTTTCTATAAATTCTGAATGTATGTTTACACTGTGCTTTTCCTATAGCCAGGTCTAGAAATTTTACACAACTATTGGTTTCAACCTCTACCTTGAATTGTATGTTTTTGTGAATACAATTCAGATCTCTTAAATAGCACTCTATTTCTTCGTTTAAGCTTTAATTAGGGCAATGATGTTATTGACATACCTTTCATAATAAACAGCATTTATTTAATGTATTTCGTAGCTGAAAAAAGTTTCTTGCTGAATGATTAATAGAAACATTAGACAAAGTACAGAGAGGCATTGCAAAGCCTTTTCATTGAAAATAAAACTTATTAAACTGGAAATAATTAAACGACAATGACAATTACAAACGCTTCACTAGTTCAATTGCCTTTGCCGAAGAGAAATTCAGATTTGCTGTAATTATTTAAATAGATTCTTTAACAGGCCCATTCATATACAAGTTCTAGGTATCGAATGAAACTGGCATGGATTCCTCAGTAACCTCAACGTTCTTTAGTAGGGTAATTATCTCTTAGCTGTTTTTAACAGTCAAAGACTCTTCAGATACGTACAGATCCTTGAGTTTTCTATTGACAAATATATTCAGCTTGGCGTTGGGAGCCTGCCTACCGTCCACAATCCGTCTTACTGATTTATTCATTTTGTTACAAGCAAAACTGCCCCACAAAGTGGCAACAAATTAATAAAATCTGGGGTGTACAAACACCATTGATGGTTTTTATGTTGGACAAATGGGTAGGTCGTTTTTCTAGATTCTGAGAGCATTGAGGTAACCACAATAAAAGTACATCTTGTGAGGGCCATGATTGGTTTTTATTATATGACTATGTAATTTTGTGTATTTGACAATCCCACGAAACACCATATAGACGAAGCTACATGTTACTGGTATGAGTAGATTCATTGCAATTCCACAGGTATGTAGATATCAAAAATAAAATGTATAAGCTATGATTTTTAGCGTTCATGGGTAGTAAGTCGCAGGTATGTTGATTCAGCTTCTCCTTTTGTAGATCTGACGATGACTGGCAAAACAGTAATTAGGTTCCACAGACAAAGTGATCACATTCAGAAACACATGTAAATTGTTTGTTGTACAAGGTTTAATAAAGATAGTGGAAATCAGAGGATACCTCAACAAAGAATGAGACATGGTATGTCAAATGTAGTAATGTGAGTCCATTTAGAGACTGCATCTGTGGGGGAGGGGGGGGGCGGAATCGGTAAAAATGAAGTTAGCAAAATCTCTAAGACTGAGGTTATCAGCCGCCAGACATTGTGAGAAGACTGCAGCTCTGTCAAACTCGTGGCACCACCTGTTTACCTAAGAAAAGGATCTGAGAGTAGTGACTGTCACATACCGAGACCTGGCAGGACAACAAGTAACCACGATAATCACCCTTTGGACGATTGCTCAATATTAGGACAATACATCACAATATTGTACTTGGAGCACTAGGCTCATGATGGAGGAATTCCCAAACAGTGTAAAAATGCTGATAAAGGAAGAAATTAAAAATACAGGTGAAAAGAAGCTGATGACATATCAAAAAAGAGACAGGCTAAGGAAGAAGAGATAATAACTGTTGCTGGACGAAGAGATGGAAATCTATAGAAGAAATAACAAGCTGCAGATATGAGGGACTGAATGTAGATAGGATGACTGAAACCTGTGACAGTACCAGATTCAGCAAAACAATTTCTTAATATGAAAGGACTCGAGGAAAATGTGATATCTGAAACTGGGAAAAAATGATGATATGAATTCCTTTAAAGTAGCCATACATTTTCCCAATTTCTAACTGGCAAATGAAACTGAATTCTGACCAGAAAGCATCACTGCCAGAAGATTTCACATTCCTATATTTTCCCAAGAAAACTGAATATTACTTACCACCTTGAAGCAAAACTAGTCGAAAGGGAAGGCTGATGGGAGGAATAGCTGTCTTCATGAAACCATAGTCACCATTATAAACCACTACTCATTGCCAGAGATGTAAATTGTCAGATTGCATATAGAAAACTACAAAACAAAGACAGTACAGGATAAATTACGCAAATAACGCTTTATCCTATGAATCAGTCCCATCATACCTACTAGTACATATACATTTTGAACCAAATTCCTAAGGGGAACAATTATTGGCGATATAACGCTGTTATGGTCGAAAAGCCATAAACCACTCACAAACGATATTAAACTGAAAGAAGTATTTAAACAGAATTTCGAAAAGAACAAGGTGAAGAGCTACAAGAACTATTGATGATACTAGATATTGCGAAAGTGGAAGTAAAATCAGACAAATGGAATTGACATGCTAATAGACAATGTGTGAATTGAGCGAACAACATATTCGCTATGAGAACTCCTAAGTAGTTTGCCACCTACTGAAAGAAAAGAAGACAAAACAATGGTTTGACGTAGTGTGATGTTGGAAATCCTACACCAACTAAAATGGTGCTCAGAAAACCCAAGACTTATCAGGACTTCCTCCAGGGAATGTTACACATATGAGAAAACTTTACAAGAAATGAACATTCTGGGGATAAGGCAGAGAGACTAATGGAGGATATGAGACACACATTCAGTACATTGTATGATGCTTCATACACAAACCGAAACACAACATAACAGCATGAAAGAATGGGAGATTCACTTTGAGAACATGATGAACAATGAGGGACAAAATGCAGCCCATTAGTGTAACAGGAGACATTGTAACAAATAGACTACAGCATGGGTCCTATTGTCTATAGAATAGACCAAAGATGCCATCAACATCAAGAACCAAAAAAATCCCAGGCCTTTTCAAGATTCAACAGTGAATGTTTACAAGAGAGTGTAACGTCACAACTGCGTCCCCCTAATCCTCGATGGGCGAAGTTGCCGTTACATTCTATTTTATGCTTAATCATTTAATAATTGTTCCAATGATTTGACAGTATGGGATGCGGACAATTACTAAGTTGATCCATAACAGTAAACTTTGTTAACTTCCTTTATTATGGAACGAAAAATGTTAAAAACTCTTCCCTTTAAATACACTGATTAAATAACTGTGTGCCACTACGATGAATGTCTACAAGTCCACATTGAAACATTTCAATATGCAACTGCAACCCGTATGAGATACGATGGAATGGCAACAACTTTAGCCACCACTAAACGCAGGTTATGAACTCACTGCCGACATGCTACCGCCTCGCTCTGCGGTCGGTGGGAGACTGCCGCACCCCGGCCAACAAAAAAAAACATTCCAACCTAAGCATTGTTGCCAGCAGCTCTCGCTGCACACCAATGATAACTATTGTTCGACCAAAATGTACCAAAGAGGTTACTAACCTAAAACCCTGTATCCTCACAAGAGCTCAAATACTTGATTTATTGAAAGCTTTCGACATTATTGAACACAGTGCTCTAATGCAGAAGCTTGACCAACTAGGTATTAGAGGTATATCCAATAAGTAGCTCCTGACATACGTATGTGAACGCAAACAGGTTGTTGAAATACAACATACTGACCATAATAAAATCAGTTGCTACTATTCAGGATATAAAAAGGTAAAGTATGGTGTCCCTCGAGGATCAGTATTAGCACCCATTCTCTTTCTCCTCTATATCAATGACCTTAGATATAACAAATATTGCCTCCAATTTTCAGACAATACAAGTTACCTCATTAGTGGAAAAACAGAAGAAGAACTCAGAGACTCTGCTATCCAAACAATTAACAGCATACAACAATGGTTCACCTATAATAAACTAATTATAAACAAAGAGAAGGCAGTCGCACTGAACTACTACAATCTAAAAGGAAAGCATCATCCAAATATATAAATAAAACTGAGGGATAGAGTTCTTGAAAGCGTTGATAACACAAAATTTCTGGGGCTATGGCTTCAGAACAACACAAAATGGGAGGTACACATTGGATATCGACAAAAAAGAAAAGAAAACCTGCTACATGATGAGGATCTTAAAAGATTGCTGTAGCAAAGCTATCTTATTAAATGTATAATATTCCTATGTGCAATCTGTACTTAAATAAGGCAAAATTCTCTGGGGCAATGCAACATCAAATATTAAAATTTTCAGGATGCAAAAAAGAATACTAAGGGTTATTGAAGGGGTAAACAATAGGAAATCATTAAAAATATTTTTAAAAAGTCAATTCTTACTTTTCCATGCATATTTATCTTTGAAACACCAATTTTCATAAAGCAATACATGGATAGACTCCCAGAAATCTTATTAAAGAATGCAGATGTGCATGCATACAATACGACACAGAAATCTGATCTTCATGTGAAACACGTGAAAACATCATAAAGCCAAAAAAGCACTCTCCATATTGGAATAAAAATTTACAATAATCTGCTTAGCCATATTAAATCATTGAGTAAATTCAGTAGTTTTAAGACTAAACTAAAGGCATATTTAATTGATCACTGCTTTTACAGCCTAACAGAGTACTTCGACAGCAACAAATAAAAATAAATATGCAGTGTGAATACCAGTAGTCTATTTTGTATGTTGGCTCTAACATTTACTGTGTTTATGATTCTTGCCAAATTACTCAAATATTTAGTTCCTAGGAATGCTATACAAACTGCATTCTATATTATGAATATTCTATCTTGCTTCTAATATTTATTATATATTGATTCTTGCCAAATTGCTTAAACACCTAGTTCCTAGGAATGCAATAAAACTGTATTTTACATTGTAAACACATCACCATGTCCAATACCCTTATATATGTTCTATACATGCAGGATGAGAAGGACTAAATAAATAAATAAATACTACCAAATGTATAGACAGAACTCTACGCTAAGTGCATAGAAGCAGTGTACATCCGAACAATGGAGATAATGTAAATGTTGTATATAGGAAAAGGAGACCTCAAGGATTAAATTAAATACTGCGGCATAAAGCTAGAAAATTTGTGGTGTGACTGTGTATTTTAGGTTTTGTTAAACACCACATGATTGTTTTAGTTCAGTGTATCTTGAATTCTTCTTGCACATTCTGTAGAAGATTGTGTGATTATGACTCCTTTTAATGGATTTTGCTAAGCAGTGACCATTAGGAGTAATTAATTAGTCTTCTTATAAATTGGACTTTGAAGTTCTTGCTGCTTGTTGGGGGATAGCTGCATGTTTGCCTTTATATATTAATAACAATAGCTACTGAATAAATAAGCACAGAATCTTCGTTTAACTATCAAAGCGTTGTATTTCTGTTAAAATACAAAGTCCAAACTGACTCTTCAACATTCAGACATGAATAAATAAACAAACCTTCAACTTTAAGTTCTCTTGTACAAGATCTGCCTTGCTTGTATATGATTTCATATTTATGAGAGTAAATATAGTCTCTGGAACTTGTACTTATCAAGTGGGCAGAACCTGTATAAACAGATTTCTAGGAACAGTAATTGTTTCCTGTATTTCTAAACCCACAAATAAATAAAATTTGATATGTTGTACTTAATTGGAAACATGTAGTAGAATAATGTTACACTACAAACTTACCTTCCAAAATATTCACAAAATTAATAACAGAAGGAATAAAGGAAACAATCCAGTAACATCTTGCTGAAAACTAAATGAGATTCAGAAAAGGAAAGGCACCTCTGAGTGTAATAGATCTCCTAATAAAGAGTTGTGGTAAGGCCTTAAAGGAGAAGTTAATATATTATTAATACCCATCCTACATCTTTTGACTTTATAAACACCAAGGCAATGGCAAAAAGCTAGATTAAACTCTAACTGAAAGCGATTATGGGCAATAAACAATAGCATAATTCTGCATTGGAAAGAAATAAGGTTCTCTAAAAATTCTCTATATTAGAGCTGATTCTCCAAACAAATGTACTTCAGGGAGACCCACTAAGTACTAAGTTCTTTGTCCTTGCAGCAGATGAACAATTTCAAGAATACCCCAGAGAGACAGTTTATTCCTATATTCATATGCAGACGATGTTGTTATAGGAACAAAATTCATCATCATTCTATAAGAAGTAACAAACGGTATGGAAGAGTGTTTTTTTAAACATGGCTTTGTAATAAATGTGGCAAAAACAGAAATGACGGTCTCAGAAATGTAGGAAGAGCACCTGCATTTTCTGTGATCTGCATACCCAAAGGAAAACTGAGTGGTCATTCTAGCTTTCAAATATCTAAGTATCACGATTCAAACAGTTAGAAAATGTTTCATTAAGCATGTCATAGACGAAGCAATACAAGCAATGGTTATCTATGAAATAATACTTATCAGATCCCTCAGCCTAGACACAACAATGACAATATTTAAAGCCAAAATCTTATCGATATGGATATATACATGGAAATCATTGGACAACATTTTACAGTGAAAGGCCAAACAAAATTAGACCAAGCGAATTTGACATAGAAAGAAAGTGATTGGAGTGCTCACAACACCACAACCCAGACTTGTATACCTGCTGGTGAGAAAATCCTTACTTAAGGCTTCACAGAGACCTGTTGCTACCAAACATAAGATTTTTGGAATTTCTGATAACAACGTTGAAAAGAGAAACAGAAGACATAGCTACAGAACTTTATGGCACAATCGCCATGATCGATCAACCCAAGACTAAGGAAAACTTGGAAATGAAATAAATGTTCAACAGAATGTCAATGTATGGTTTCAGGCATCTTATTTGTAGAAACATCATGGCTCAACCTGAATGTTTGAGGGTAAACTGTCATTGAATATGTGTCATTACAACGTAGAACCCTGAACAAAAAGGAAACATTCAGTAAGTAACTGTGCAAATCAAAATATTGAAAATATTTCTTACATAATTTCACTCTGAATTTATAACTTTGTTTGTCTGCAATAAACGTATTATTCCATTTATTTAGTGATACGGTTTTATTTAAAATTAGTGATGTGGTGTCTGGTCTTTTGAACATGTTCAAAAGAATTGCAGGGCATTAAATTCAGTACTGAAAATACGAATTTGTGCTGCATTGGGATACTAACCCAGGTTTTGCCATTTCGAGCCAGCAGCACCTTAACCAGTTAGATTATACAGGTTGCTTCCTGGCGTCCCCATATTATTAACATATCACACACTACAGTGATAGTGCCCCTGTCTAATACAAAAATGTTCAAATGTTTGTTAAGCTTAAGGGACTTAACTACGGGGTCATCAGTCCCTAAACTTACAAATTACTTATGAACTACCTACAACTAAGGACGGCACAAATATCGATGCTCAAGGGGGGATTCGAACCCCCGACCGTAGTGACCGTGACTGAGGCGCCTCAGTCCCCTCGGCCACCGCGGCCGGCCTGCCTAATACATCTTCTTGCTCGTAGCCAAAGGATCAAGCATAATTGTGCATTTGCACAGCATTGTCAATTGCTTGTTAGGGCATATATGTCTCTTAGCAATGTCATATGATATAGCTAGTTGATTAAGAATCACTTTAAACTCTGTGATGATTTATTCAGCACTTATCACATAAGTACAAGAGCGCGGAAATACTTAACTCTGCACATTATAATGTGTATTTACTAACAAATTTCTGGAACATTATTTCTCAATACCTCTATAAGGAACTAGAACACTATATAGATCTGATGGGTCTTGTATCCCGGACCCTTAGCTTGAGCGTTCAACACTTGAATCACTATACCACACTGTCACTTGCCAGAATTTTGAATCTGTCCTGAGCTGTGGTATCTATATATGGCTTAATTTGCAGGACGTGGACTGTATCGATAACCTTCCTTTGGCTCGTATCGGGGTCACAATCTTCAACTTCGTAAGTTATGTCAGATAAGTGTCAGTGATTTCGTATGGTCTAAAGTAATGTTTGAGTAGCTTCTCAGACAGCCCAACTTTCCAGGCTGGAACAAAATATGCCGATGGCTCCTGTCATACCAATGACCAGCCTTATCCTGTGCCTAGAGCATACTGAATTGGGACAACTGTAGCATGTCCTCAGTCATGGTTAATAACTGATTGATGTAATCATAGTCCAAATTGTCAGCCTGAAAAGGAAAGACAGTGTCCACCGTTTTCGTTGATTTATGACCATGCACAGAGTAGAATGGCGAAAATGGAGTGGTTTCTTATTTGGCAGTGTTGTATGTGAACAACCCTTCATCCCAGTTCTCTCCTCAACATTGACATGCATGTCAACCAAAGTCTTCAGTGAGAATGGTATGTAGTGGCCACGTGATGTGCAATGTACTAATTTTTTTTTTATCTCTGCTCCAAGTCTCTATTGAAAAATTTTTCACAATCCGTAATTATAGAGTTTGGTGGTCCATGTTTCAATACATTGACTTCCTTGATGAATGTGGCTTCTTTAGGTGCCTCGGCTTTTTTCATAGCTTTTGTAATGCTATATTGGGTCAGATAAACTTCAAACAATTACCCACATATTGCCATTTGTAGCAGTTGCAAATCGTTAGAGAAGGTCAAACCCAACAAACTGGCAAGGTGTCTCCGCTGGTGGAATCTGTACAAGTCGTCCAAGTGATTTCTAAGGAATTGCCTTCCTTCTCTGGCACTCCATACAGTGCGACACATAGTGACAAACATTTCTAAATAGTGCTGGTACCCTAATGACTTGCGTTGGGAGCACCATGAAATTGGTGTAGAATCTCTCAGCACATGTGTTCAGGCATCACTGGTAGTCCCTTCTCTCCAAAGGGGTCGAAATTTTTCTTGTAAAGTAATCAACTAATTATCTTAAATTCTTCTTTCACATTCCATGATCTATTCAAGTCATGGATGATTTGTGGTAGCTTGATTTCCTCCTCCTGTTTATCAGAAAGATCATAGAGTGCACCAAGACAGTCAATTTCTTGTAATTCTTCATGCTTTCACGGCGAGATCTTGACATTTTGGATAAACGGGATTACTGCCGGATGTATGCGTCATTCTGGCACAATATTTCGGCCGCGTAACTCGCTGCCTTCTTCAGGTGCTACCTGAGACTGCCGTTTTTGGAGGACCTGGTCCAGTATTTATGCCCAGCAGACGCTAGGCGCCCTGTCTGCGGTCCGCGCCCAGCTGGCGCTGCTTGTAGGATGTTGTCTCTTCCCTGGCGTTCCGTCGGACGTCCGCGCCCCAATCGGCCGCCATCTGTGGCAGCGGCAACTCTCTGAGGCCCCTCCCACGTTGGATGCTCCCTCCGTGGTCCGCGCCCGTCTGGCGCTGCTCCTGAGGTGTTGTGGCTTCCCTTGTGCTCCAACGGACGTCCGCGCCCATCTTGTCCACCATCTGTGGTCGGTGCAGCTGTCTGAGGCCCTTCTGGCGTCAGGCGCTCTGATCTTGGTCTGTGCCCGACTCGCGCCTCTCCTGAGATGTTGTGGCTGCGCAGATGCTCCAACGGACGTCCGCGCTCGCCTCGGCCGACATCTGCTGCTATAACAGCGGCTTGAGGCCCCTCCTGCATTGGGCGCTCCATTCGCGGTCCGCGCCTGCATGGCGCTTCCTCTGAGGTGTTGAAACCTCCCTGCTGTTCCGACGGACGTCCGCGCCCATCTCGTCCACCATCTGTGGTCAGGGCAGCTGTCTGAGGCCTGCCTGGCGTCAGGTGCTCTGTTCTTGGTCCGCGCCCACCTCGAGCTGCTCCTGAGATGTTGTGGCTGCCCACATGCTCCAATGGACGTCCGCGCCCGTCTTGGCTGACATCTGCTGCTATGGCAGCTGTTTGAGGCCCGTCCGGTGTCAGGAGCTCCATTCTCGGTCCGCACCCGCTTAGCGCCACTTCTGAGTTGTTTCTACTTCTTGTGGAGTTATTTGGTCCCTTCCGCTGGGCCTTAACAAGTTCCAGAGCCGGACTCCACGCTGTGCTTAGCTGGTAACCGCTATCTCGGTTTATTAGGTTGTCAGTGACCTTTATTTCGATGGCCTCCTTTATGATGCTGTCCCAGAATCTTGGGGTCTGTGTCACAATTTTGGTTTTGTCATAGTACATTGTGTGGCCATACTCTAGACAGTGCTCTGCTATGGCTGACTTGGATGCCTGTCCGAGTCTGGTGCACCTCTGGTGTTCTTTGCACCTTATATTCACCGTCCTGATTGTCTGGCCGATGTATGACATCCCACACTGGCACGGGATGCTGTAAATGCCTGGTTTACATAGCCCCAGGTCATCTTTCACACTTCCCAGCATTGTCCCAATTTTGGCAGGTGGGCAGAATATGCTCTTAATGTCATACTTCATAAGAATTCTGCTGATCTTCGCAGAAATAGGACCAGCATATGGTAGGTATGCCACCTTCTTTGCCTCCTCCGGCTCCTCCTCTGTATCCTGTGGTTGGCTGGTTGTATGAAGTGCCCTCTGGATATCTCTGGAGGAGTATCCATTTCTGCTGAAAACCAGCTGAAGGTGTTCAATCTCCGTGGCAAGATTTTCTGGATCTGACAGAGCTCGGGCCCTGTGCACTAGAGTTTTCAAGACTCCATTCTTCTGTGCTGGGTGATGGCAGCTACTGGCTTGAAGATATAAGTCAGTGTGGGTGGGTTTTCGATACACACTGTGCCCTAGAGTGCCATCTGCCTTCCTCTTGACCAGGACATCCAAGAATGGGAGCTGCCCATCCTTCTCTAGCTCCATGGTGAATTTTATACTCGGGTGGCGTGAGTTTAAGTGTTCCAGGAACTCCTCCAGCTTCTCCCTGCCATGGGGCCAAATGACAAATGTGTCATCAACGTACCTGAAGAAGCACTTGGGTTGATAAGTGGCTGATGCAAGTGCCTCCTCTTCGAACCTTTCCATGAAAAGGTTGGCTACCACTGGTGATAATGGGCTGCCCATTGCCACTCCTTCCGTTTGCTCATAAAACTGACCCCCGTAAAGAAAATAAGTCGAAGTCAGTACATGCTTGAACAAGTCAAGCAGGGCCCCATCGAACTTTTCCCCGATGAGATTGAGTGAGGCAGTCAGTGGCACTCGCGTGAAGAGCGACACCACATCGAAACTGACCAAGATGTCTGAGTGCACAGTGTGTAGCTGCCTCAGGCGTTGCAGAAAGTCCTCCGAGTTTCGAATGTGGTGGGTGCATTTACCCACATATGGTGCCAGTTTCTTCTTCAGGTATTGTGCAGTGGAGTAGGTTACTGCACTGATGTTGCTGACAATAGGTCGGAGAGGGACTCCCTCCTTATGGATCTTGGGGAGTCCATAGAGTCTAGGTGGTACAGGCGCTTTGGCCTGAAGTTTCTTGATGAGCTGTTCGGGTAGACCTGTCTCCTTCAGCAACATCCGGGTCTTCTTGTCCACTTTTTCTGTGGGGTCACCCCCTAGAGGTTTGTATGCAGTGTCCTCCAGAAGTTGTTGCACCTCGCTTTCATACTCCAACTTGTTTAGGATGACTGTGGAGTTACCCTTATAAGCTGTCTGAGTGCCGCTCTCTCCTCGCTCGAGATGTTGCATTTGGCGGGCTTTGTCCTGGTGAGTGCCCTGCATGTCTCCCTGCGGATCTCTTCAAACACACTGGAAGGTAGTGTGTTGACCACTTGCTCAACTGCACTGATGAATGCAGCCACAGGTACGCTTCTGGGAGTAACTGCAAAATTGAGGCCCTTGCTGAGTACTTTTGAAGTGGCCTCATCAAGCTGCTTGTCACTCAGGTTGACCACCGTCCTTATGTTCCCGTCCTGTTGTAACCTTTTGTTGAGGCGCTCAAACTTGGCCTATTGACAAGCTCTGTCAGATCCAGAAAATCTTGCCACGAAGATTGAACACCTTCAGCTGGTTTCAGCAGAAATGGATACTCCTCCAGAAATATCCAGAGGGCACTTCATACAACCAGCCAACCACAGGATACAGAGGAGGAGCCGGAGGAGGCAAAGAAGGTGGGCTACGTAAACCAGGCATTTACAGCATCCCGTGCCAGTGTGGGATGTCATACATCGGCCAGACAATCAGGACGGTGAATATAAGGTGCAAAGAACACCAGAGGTGCACCAGACTCGGACAGGTAACCAAGTCAGCCATAACAGAGCACTGTCTAGAGTATGGCCACACAATGTACTATGACAAAACCAAAATTGTGACACTGACCCCAAGATTCTGGGACAGCATCATAAAGGAGGCCATCGAAATAAAGGTCACTGACAACCTAATAAACCGAGATAGCGGTTACCAGCTAAGCACAGCGTGGAGTCCGGCTCTGGAACTTGTTAAGGCCCAGCGGAAGGGACCAAATAACTCCACAAGAAGTAGAAACAACTCAGAAGTGGCGCTAAGCGGGTGCGGACCGAGAATGGAGCTCCTGACACCGGACGGGCCTCAAACAGCTGCCATAGCAGCAGATGTCAGCCAAGACGGGCGCGGACGTCCATTGGAGCATGTGGGCAGCCACAACATCTCAGGAGCAGCGCCAGACAGGCGCGGACCACGGAGGGAGCACCCAACGTGGGAGGGGCCTCAGAGAGTTGCCGCTGCCACAGATGGCGGCCGATTGGGGCGTGGACGTCCGACGGAACGCCAGGGAAGAGACAACATCCTACAAGCAGCGCCAGCTGGGCGCGGACCGCAGACAGAGCGCCTAGCGTCTGCTGGGCATAAATACTGGACCAGGTCCTCCAAAAACGGCAGTCTCAGGTAGCACCTGAAGAAGGCAGCGAGTTACGCGGCCGAAATATTGTGTCAGAACGACGCATACATCCGGCAGTAATCCCGTTTATCCAAAATGTCAGTCAATTTCTTTATCATTCTTTTGGTGATGTTCGACTGGGTTTTTTGAGAGACAGTTGGCATCTATGATGTTTTTCTCCACCCTTGTACACTATAGTAATGTTGACCTCTTGAAGATGTAGGGCCTTCCTGACAAGTCGTCCTTAAAGGTCCTTAATACCTGTTAACCACAAAGCGAATGATGATCTGTAACGTTTGTGAATGCCCTACCATAGAGATGCTCTTGAAATGTGCAGATTGGCTAAACAACAGCATGGACACTCATGTTGTAGATGAGTAGTTTCCCTTGGCTTTCATGAGTGTCCTGGAAGCATAATTATGCTATTACCTTTGCTTTTCTGTCTAATATTTGTACCAAAACAGCACCAAGTACATATTAACTATATTATTTAAGAAAACTGCACCAGTAACTTTGTCTTGAAATGATGTTTATTCCATGAACCGGTTTTCAAACCTTTCCAGATCATCAGAAGGATCATGTTACAGTATCATTTTAGGCGTCATGTTGGATGCTGGCTCTGTGGTGGGAAGACGGAAATATATTTCAATAACTCGAATCGCACATTTAGGTCGTGTTTTGTATTTGTAAGATTACGTGAAATTTGTTGATTTACTTACTGTGACTGTAAGGCTGGATTTTTGTGGTTAATTTCCATTTCTTGCGTCTCCTTTTGTTTATGTCACAATAAGACATCCCCTTTTTCTATTGGGTTCTACACTGCACTATAAACAACACTTTACCAGCGTCCAACATGTACTTTTACAGCTGCTGTTATTTACAAATGTCTTAATTCGAAGATATAACACTCTTTGTACAGGTAAGATTGTTTTGAGTATGATACAGACGATCATTTATCAAATAATTTTGTCAATATTAAACAACAAAAGTGAATAATAAATACTGACTGCATTGTTTCCTTTTTTTTTAACTTAATATGTATGTATACAGTGAGTTAAAAGTACAAGAATAAAATTCGTATTATTGCTGTATTTATTCACACACTAGTGGTGTTCTAGAATATTGATATAGACTAGGTTCTGTTTATTGTGTTTAAAGACAGTTTGAATCTGGTTGCTCTATTATTGTAGAATGGAAGGGGTAAGTATTTAAATGTGGGTAAAGCATTTACGTATTTGTTCTTTAGTAGTGTTGTTACCTTATCAGAAGCATATGAAAGAGTTGTCATGAGTGGAGGGGGCTTTTTGAGGGGGGGGGAGAGGATTTTTGTTAATTAGTTTCTTTACATTAGCAAGTTCTCAAAATTTTGCAGGAACGTTTTGTTTTTTAGTTCAGTCTGATCATTAAGCAGGTTGTTGGATGCTGTATTTGTATTGGTCAGGATTTCAGTTTCTTCAAGGAGGTCAAGTTTCATACCCTTATTGGCAAAATGGGCAGTAAAATAACAAATGATGGTCGCAGTACAGAGGATATAAAATGCAGAATGTCAATGGGTAGAAAAACGTTCTTGAAAAAGAGAAATTTGTTAACATCGAATATTAATTTAAGCATAAGGAAGTCCTTCCTGAAGGCATTTGTGTGGAGTGTTGCCTTGTGTGAGAGTGAAACATGGACGATAAGCAGTGCAGACAGGAAGAGGATAGAGGCTTTTGAAATGTGGTGCTACAGAAGAATGCTGAAGATTAGGTGTGTGGATCACGTAACTAATGAGGAGGTACTAAACAGAATTGGGGAGAAAAGGAATTTCTGGCATACCTTGACTAAAAGAATGGATCGACTGGTAGTACACATTCTTAGACATCAAGGAATTGTGAATTTAGCGTCAGAGGGAAGTGTGTGCGGTAAAAACCGCAGAGGAAGACCAAGAGATGGATACAGTAAGCAGATTCAGACAGATGTAGGTTGCTGTTCTTATGTGGAGTTGTAGAGGCTTGCTCAGGATAGGGTATTGTGGAGATCTGCATCAAACCAGTCTCCGGACTGAAGACCACAACAACAACAACAACAGATCGCCGTGAGTAACCGATCGACCAAGCTAAGGAAATCAGACAGCAGTTTTTGGTTCAGTCTCTCCTCGCTAAGAGTTTTATGACCTTGCACTAATCTTTGCCATGTCTCTTTTTCTACTTTTTTTTTTTTTTTCTTAAAAGAAGACCCACGTCCCACACAATTGACACATACATTTGACCGCCTGTTTGCACTTTTCCCTGTTCTTTATTCTATATATTGTTCACAATTCCGGTACTCAGTACCACCGCAAAACTCAAATGCTAGCATAATGTGCTCCCTTTCACTTGTACTTTCTTATTTCCTGGTTCGAGATCTTCCCTTTATCAATACACTTCCAATGACTTGTTTCTGTTAATTAGTGTAGTGTAGGGGAGTGAACACAATGGTTTGCCAGCTTGTCCTCAGTCGGCTCATGGAGCTCTTTCGGATCTTATCTCACCTGCGACGTGACTGTCTTACGGCCAATACTCCAATCTGCACTGTTTTCTCGGTAAGTATTTGTTGGTGGAGGGGCTACTGGCGCGCACGTTTGCGCCCAGAGCCTCAGCAGGCACTATACTAGCGTCCTACACCACAAGAGGGACGTTCCCAACTAGTCTCTGATTTCGTTTATGTTTTCCTCCCACACGGGCTACAACCCATACGACCGGCTTTCGTTCCTCTTCCTAACAGTGTCTCCTTCTGCACTGGACTGGACAATCCTCTACTTGACCCAACTGTGATTTTCTGATTTCTCAAATTCTGGGACCTGATACACACAAGTGTACAATGAAAACTAATCACCTTTGACAAAATTCCCTATTGATCTTCCTTCCTACACTACACACACAAACATATATATCATCCAAAAAAAGGACGAGAAACCTAAGACTGTAGTTGGTATGTCCTACTGAACTTTCAGGGTTTCCTCTTATTGGCATCTTTAATGGCACAAACAAACCTTTGAAACTTGATTCACTGAGGGCAATTTAATGGACTAAGTGCTTATTGTTAGCAATGTTCTGAATTCCCTTTTCAGCACCAGTTTCATGGTCAACTACAATGTACATATGGTCACTTAGTACCTTCTTCACTTTTTATGGTCCATGGTATAGCACGTAGAACTTAAAGATTTTCTTCTTCCTTAATAATATGATCACAGATGGTTGCGAACAAGGACGAGATCTCCCTCACTAATTGAAAGGGTCTTTGCCATTCGGTCAAGACGTTCCTTACGAAGAGCTTCCTACTGATTCTGTGTAATGCAGTTGCTAGTTTCATGTCTAATTCTGTCACAGGGGAGGTAGTAGTTTTGCTGCAACTCTGATAGACATAGTTACTGACCCTTCTGACATTCATTCCTCTGGGGCATAACCAGTGATATCGTGGATCAGCTTATTCATGTTGCCTTCGAATTGAGTCAGGTAGTGAACCCATAGCGTAGGTTTTTGGAAACAGTGGATCCTGGCCAGCTTTCCCACCTCACGAAATCTTCTCTCTACTGGGTTCGCGGCAGCGTGGTAGACGCTCGTTTGGTGGATAGTTACTCGCTGTTGGCACATCTCAGCGATTCAGGCACAGGCAGTGAACTGGGGACCGTTGTCAGACACCACTACCTGTGGAGTGCCGAATTCGTCTGCAATTCGCCAAAAGCATGTGACCAGTACAATTGCAAAAGTCGTGCTTAGTGGATACAACTTAACGTACTCGGCGAACTCTAGAATGGCAAATATGAATCTTGCACCCCCCTCTATGTTTATTCACGGCGAGAACAGCGATATTGTAAGAGCTGACAGATCTTCTGATTACTCCCCACTCGATCATTTGTTCGATTTCCTCAGTGATAGCTGATGTTTTGCTAAAAGAATCTTATACAAGGCGTGTAAAACGGTCCCCCCTCTTTCATCTTCAAATGGAATATATAAGTGGTCAACCTCCCAGGTCGATTTTGAAAAACCATTACATATTGCTGTAAATGTTCACACAGGTTTACCTGTTGCTTGGGTGGTAAACAGGAATCTTCCCGGATTTTGTCTGCTAATTCCTTCTCCGGCCAGCGTGGGGTGGAGGCTGGCCGCTCTTTCGAGCAGTCACGGCCACATGCCAGGCCACGGCGGTGCCCCCATCCCTCGGCCTCTGCAGCTGCAGATTTCACTCTCCCCGATGGCAGCCGCTCGCCTCCCACGTGTACTGCCAGTGGTTTGCAGAATGGCAATCACTCCTTCTCGCCGTCCACTGTAATACCCACTTCTTCCTTCTTGCAATGAATCATGGCTTCCATTCGACTCACCCAATCAGCACTCAGAATAGCAGTTGCCAGTAATGGGTCCACTACCAAAGCCAGGTGGAACGTTTTTAGGCCCTGCATGGAGAGTTCTAGCAACACTTGTTTGATTACTGGCTTTGACTTGGCTCCCTTGGCCCATTTTGTTCTTAAAGCAGTCACCAGGAAAACTTCTAAACTGACTCAGCGTTTAAGGGAATCGGATAAGGAGGAAATGCATCGGCAGTATCCAGAAGGAAATGCATCGGGTTGTCAGAACAATCTAATAGTATTCTTGGGCTCTGATACTATTCTGAAAGCTGGAACTCTTCGGCCAATAGGTCCTCTAACGGTTTCCGTTGAAAGTCCACCTCCCTGTCTGGTTCCCCACATATGCCCAGCGGGAGTAGCTCGGCCAGGGGTATCAGTTTTCCGAGCTCAGCTCTGTCACATTTACAGTTTCTTCTTGTGCAGTGTTTTCTCTTTCTGTCTGTGGCGAGACGTGCCGTCCATTGGTCCTCCTCCGCTTTGTGCGCATTGAATGTCCCACTTGTATTGCCATTACGTTTTAGTTCTTGTGGTCTTCATACTGACAAATACCTCTACTACTTCTGTTCTGAGTATTTGGATTCGACTGTCGGGAATGACTTCCCCCATAGTTTCTTGAATTTTGACCATTCTGCCACGATTATTTCCTCTGTTGACAGTACGTTTCCGATTTCTATCTTCCTGGAACTCGCACAACGTGACCAAAACGTCGAATGATTGTTCTAGGCTTACTATCGATACCGTCAACAGTTTTCTCCGCGCCCATTTGGACATTCTTTGATACTTAAGGAGAATCAGTTCCCCAACGTCTATAAGCATGTCCAGGTGATGCACTTCGAACACCTTACACAAGAAGATTTCTCACAAAGTATCTCCACTAGGGTTGTACAGGGCCCCAGTCATTAAACCATATCCTCTGTTGTATGACTCTGTTCCAATATTGCTATATAAACTCAGTACTTAATTGCTCAAAATCTATGCAATAACGACATGTGACCTGCCACCACAAACTTGGTTCTGAGGTCGAATGGCCGCCCGCGGTGGCCGAGAGGACTGAGGAGCTTCAGTCATGGTCTGAACGGCCACTACAGTCGGGGGTTCGAATCCCCCCCTTGGGCATGGATATTTGTGCCATCTTTAGTATTAGCTAGTTCATAAGTAGTTTGTAAGTTTAGGGACTGATGACCCCGTAGTTAAGTCCCATAAGCTCTACAAACATTTGAACATTTTGAGGTAGAATGTTGTCCAAACATACTCATCAACTGTTTGTGAGTGACACGTGTCATTTCTGCTCAGTCCCTGAAATTATGAATAAAATCAAATGGGTGTATTTTCGAATTCATGACGCTGAATTTTTCTCACGTTGACTGATGGAGGTGTGAAGTCAGGTACCAGGGTGGCTGATTACATACAGTAGGACATGGCAGTGCTCTGCAGACAGAGTTGTGGCCCTTACCATTCGCATGAAGGAAACTGCGCCGCTGGTGGCACTGCTTTGCACCTGCTCGCTGTATGTAGGGCACACCTTGGGTGGGACAACCCTCTGTCCCAGCTGACCCACTGAAGCCTGAGGCAGGGAAGGAGGGGGAGATGGGAGGCTCTGGCAGAGGCGGCTGACTGTCCCCACCCTCCGCTGGCTGGTGGGACAATGTGTACCGCTGACAACGCCGGAACAGGGTGGAGCAACGCAGACCCAATCATGCCAAGTAGAATTCATTTCTTTTACCTTGTCTTCTGCTGAATGAACCCGTGCTTCAATATCCCCCAACATCTCCATGTACCCAGAAACAACAGCGTGAGTCTGCTCAACTTGCTCGTTCAGCCTTCCTACGGTAAGCCGCTGACTCTCCAGTTGCTGGGCTAATGTGACTACTTGCTCTTCTGACTACTCTCAACTTCGCTCAGCTCTGAATTAATTTTCGTGACTTCCCCTTTGTTTACTTCAAGGGCATTGTCTAACCTCTCATATCACACTCTTATACCCTGGGACTGAGCCTCAAGTTGTGCAGTGAGTTCATCTGGGTGTGCCTGCAACAATACAGCGAAAGAATCACTCACCACCTTTAAGTTATTCGCATGTATTTCCAACTGAGAATTTAACTCTGCCTTGAATTCTGATATCTAGCTCTCGTTCTGCAATCTTATCTCCTCCCTTTCTGCGGTCAGTTTCTCGGTTAGTTTAGCCTCCAAATTTGTATCCAATTCCCTCTGGCTCGACTTTATCTCCCTTAAATCTTTATTTTGAGCGTCAAACCTTGCATATAAATTTGCCTTTCATTCTCTCTTGCTCGCTATGGACTGAGACAACATGCTCATATGTTTGTGATATATATAATATCTCCTGAGACAAAACATGCTTGCAGAGCGGTACTCGCCTGATAATTGTGGTCAGCGCCCGGCATCGCCGAGTTGGTCGCAGCAGCTCTCCTGTTGGCAGCAAACAGCGGCTCAGTGGCGGACGTGGCAGCATCGGAAGTGGCTGCGACGGAGGTGACAGTGGAGACAATGTCACTGGCGGCAGTGGCAGCTGTCCCTCCTCACCTGTTGAGCCCAGCTGCTTCTGTCATGGCCCTGGCCAAGGTCGCATAGTCTCCGAATGAGCCCATAATGGTTCCAGCTGCTGGCACAAAGGTGGCTGTGTGGTGTGGGTTGCTTCAGGCTGGACAGCGCCCTGATCCATTTCCTGTTCTTCTTCCATTTGCTGGCGTCTTCCTGGCATCTAAGTCCTTCTCTCATGACCAAAATTTGCACTTTGCTATTTTGATGATTTCTCTCTCGCTAACTGGGATGATTAATTTCCGATCGGCACCTGTACTTCTCTACACTTCAAATAAATGCTATTGTTGTCACTGTGCTAGGTGCACAGACCGTAGTTGCTTGTACAATGAATCATGATGCAGTCACGGCTACTCTTTCCACTGAAACAACCAGTCCTGTCACAGTCGCCACGTCTGTAGTCCGGTTGTGTAGTGGGAATGTTCTGTTTGATGGAAATGAAGCAAGCAGCTACTTGCCCCCCCCCTCCCCCCCTGGCGAAGTGGCGACCAACACACCACCTGCAGTTCTGCTGTTGACTGACCGTGGCCGGCTTCGAACTACGTCACTTCTAGCAGGGTTTCAGTGCTATTGATAGTAATAATAGGGCAGCAGTGTTGGAAGCTACAGACGAAGTATGCAAACAGTTTTACCTGGTATAATTATCTGTATTGTTCCTTTAAGCATGACAAATGTGAGGTAGCCTGTTACATTTCATAATCAAATGTAGAAGTGATGATAACTAGTCTTGCTGCAGGACCAGGACACAATGAAAGTCAATTAAACAGTGAAATCATTTAAACTGGAAACGCCCACCTCTAGCAGAGAGAGAGAGAGAGAGAGAGAGAGAGAGAGTGCGCTGAGAAACATTACGTAGATTGGTTGTCATGAGAGTTGACGGAACAGCACAGTCGGGGTAATGGCTACAGTCCTATTGCTAACATTCTGCACACTTTCGCCCGTTGATTTGCGAACGCATTTCCTTGTTGTGGCAGAAACATAAATATTCCAGAACTGGTTACTAAACCAAACTGTAGTGCGGAGCACGATTCATGATCACTGTTGGTACTCCCAGTCTGCGCTCCTGTGCATCATGGTGGTAATGCACATGCAGATGATAATAATGACTGCGCTCAACTAGCACTGGGTAGAATTGCGCACGACTGGGGGCGCCGAGAAGAAGTGAGGTCCGCAGCCAACCTGACAACGCACCTTCCATGCCCTTCCTCCAGCCCGTGTGGGTAGGGTCAGCGCCCTGGGCGGCTGGGACACCTGGAATAGCGGTTCTTCAGCCATACGGTATGAGGGCGTGTGTCCCTCCACCATTGGTGAGGAAGAAGCGAATTTAAACTAATGGTCAAATGGGCCTTACAAGAGTATGCCACATTGCTTCATCTCTATATATAAAGGGAAGTGTCCCGATTGACTGACTGACTGACTCATCATCGCCCAGCCCAAACCACTGAAGACAGAAACTTGAAATTTGTGAGGGTGATGATCTTACTCTGTAGGCGTCATTTAAGGAGCGATTTTTCGATATTCCGTCCGTAAGGGGATGAAATAGGGGATGAAACGTATTTTGAAAATACGTAGCTATTTAGGCAATTTTGAAGCTAGAACTACAAAATTTCGGATTTTAATTCAGGGTTCGAATTTAAAAGGCACGTGTTTCGGCATTTTTTGAAATTCGATAAATAAGGGGGTAAAATAGGTGACGCAAACATTGGTTTTCAAAAATGTGATGCTGTTAACTCAAATTTTAAGCTACAACTACGAAACTTAGGATATGAAATCTTGTTCAGAATTAAAAATCCATGATTTATAGTATTTTTGGAAATTCAACAAGTAAGAGGGTTAATAGAGGATCAAAAATTCTTTTTGAAAACACATTGCTATTGATACAATTTTGAAGATAGAGCTGCAAAAATTGATATTTGTATAGTTGGTTAGACGTTAAAAAATACGTCTTTCGGTATTTTCGGAAATTCAAAAACTATCGGGTAAACAAGGGAACCAAAAATTCTTTTCGAAAACACTTTGTTGTCAAGACAATTTTGAAGCTATAGCTGCAAAAATTGGTATTTGTATTGTTCGTTATAATTTAAAAAATAAGTGTTTCGGTAGTTTTGGAAATTCAACCATCAAGGGGGCTAAATTGGGGAGGGGCATGTTTTTCGAAAATCTGGTGCTATTTAGGCAATTTTGAAGTTAGAACTACAAATTTTCGGATTTGGATTCGGGGTTCGAATTTAAAAGACACGTGTTTCGGTATTTTTGGAAATTCAACAACTAAGGGGGTAAAAGAGGGGATCAAAAATTCTTTTGGAAAACACATTGTTGTCAAGACAATTTCGAAGCTATAGCTACAAAAATTGGTATTTGTATTGTTCGTTATGATTTTAAAAATACGTGTTTCGGTATTTTTGGAAATTCAACCATCAAGGGGGTTAAATTGAAGAGGGGGTGTTTTTCGAAAATCTGTTGCTATTTAGGCAATTTGGAAGTTAAAATTACAAATTTTCGGATTTGGATTCGGGGTTCGAATTTAAAAGATACGTGTTTCGGTATTTTTGGAAATTAGACTAATAAGGTGGTAAAATACGGGATGCAAAAATTGATTTTAAAAAATATGGTGCTGTTAACTCAAATTTCAAGCTATAACTACGAAACGTAAGATATGGATTCTTCATCAGGATTAAAAAGAAACAACTAGTGGAGACCAACCAGCCCATGCATGCGAAGCAGCGGGGGTTCAGCTAGTTTACGTATAAATCAAAGGGGATTGTGAATGGCTCCATTAATCAGCAGTTTGGTCTTTCGTCCATATTGCATTTTAACAGTGCTAGCATCACAAACTGCTTGCAATAACCTTAACTTGTACAGTATGTTTTAAATATTTGTCATGAAAAAGTGGAGTAATGTGTGAACATTACGTTTTGTTTTAAAATGCTGAAATTCTAAAGAAGCTTGTGAAATGATACAAGCTGTTCACAGTAGTGAAGCATTTTGAAATGATGTGCAAGGTGTCGTGATAGTAGGGAGAATCATTGAAGATGATCTGTATCCAGGAACAGCAGTGTTTATTTCAAATGTGAGGGTCACAAGATTTTCTTGTGAAATACTGATGTATCTTACTTGCAAGACACCAACAGACTCTCCACAAAGACTCTTACAGTATTATGATGCCTTATTGCCATATTACTGTACTGAAAGCAATAGTAGTACAACTTCTTTATCACTAAATTACGATTTGTTTGTCATCATAGGTACAAAGCAGCATTAGACAACTCACCCAATCTGTGTCCTGCACATACAAGAATTGTCTGAGTAATTCATGTTCACATTTTTGTATCTTGTTATGTTCTGTTCTTTGATATTCCTTGGGCTAATGCTTGGTGTAACATAATAGCAAACTGACTGCTCTCAGCACCATAGGAAACTCTTATGGAATCTCTAAGACAAGAAATACAAAAAAGTGGCTTTCAAAACTAAATATAGAAAAAACTTTAATTAACTTGCAGAGTTCCACTGGAATGATGCAAAATCTCAGATACTGAAAAACGCGAGTAAGCCATAAAACCATGTCAATGACAGACAGGTTTCTTTTTTATTTTATTCTTTCGATTCAAAAGATGTGTCCTGAAAGAATTTGACCCAGAAATGGTGAATGCGTGTTGCATTAAATCATTTGTGGGTGAAGGTTGGGTGTGTTTGACCTGAATACCATAATATACATTGTGATTTTTGCATGTCGAAGCAACAGCACATAAAAGCAAGATTGAACCAGATTTCGTACTTCAAAAGTGTTTTGTGGTGCTTGGACTTCGTCCCTATTAGCCTGATTTGTCTCTGTGTGATTATTTCCAAAACTGAAAGTGGCAATGAAAGGAAAGCGATTTGAATGATTTCAGATGTCCAGAAGGCTTCGGTCATGGTACTGCAAACAGTTTCAAAACGTAAGTATCAGAATTGATTTTGTTTTTGTAATAAATCGTCAAACTCCTATTGTGAATAAAATGCCATGAAAATAAAATAAACTTGCATTTCATTTCTCATCAGTCACCTCTCCTTTGGAAAGATCGTGTAAAAATAATTACTGAAGAAGTAATCAACTAAAGTAAAGAAATGACACTTGCCTATTTTTTGAATGAGTGTACAAGAACAACAAAGCCAACTGTTGTGTCAGTGGGAATGGTTATTATTTTATTATTATTGAAATAAAGAAACGTTTATTTATCAATAGTTTTCTGAATAGTAGAGAAGGATTACGGTTAAAGTGAAACGTGAAACTTTTTTTTTTTTTGGGGGGGGGGGGGGGTAAGTGAGAAGTTTCAATTTGCCATATCCACAGATTGTCGAATAAATTATTGCTCAACATCAACTTTACAGAAAGGAATATTTTGGCGTTGCTGTTCAAAAAGATTGCACTGTCTCCTCCAAATTATCAGTACTTACTACCCCAGTTGTGAAGATTTACATTGTTTCTGATTATATACATCACCAAGAATTAAAAAAAAATAGCACCATAAGAACCCGTATCTGTACTCAATATGTCCACATTGTATCCTTTGACTGCCCATTTCATAACCATTTAAACTGTAGAGGAGTTTCACAAGTAAGATAGGCACATTTAAACATTTCACTTGACATTTTTTATTTAAGAATATACACCAATGAAATAAACTTTCTCGATGCAAATACAGAATATTTGATCCTTCTGTCTACAAGACAAGAAACGACTGATTTGACATAAAGAGAAGAACTTTTATCACAAGTCTCTGATCATGTAAGTAAAATGAGATGGTGTGGTAAACGTCTTTGATTCACACAGTTTAGAAAGTTGAAAAATACAATTTTTGGTTAAAGGAAAATTAAATAAAAATTTGACAAAAGAATTTTTGACTCCTGAAGTAACACTGCAATCGGATATAGATTGTTCGTTGGTGCCCAATGTAAAGAGGTATTGCAATTATTAATGATCGGAAAAACATTAGTGCAGTTTTCCTGTTTCAGACTTTGTAGGAATTTAAGAATGATATGAAAGACTTTTGCGTCATGTCATACTGTCAATGATACCTTTGTTACGTCACTGTCCAATGGAGTGTCTGCTGGTTTGAAGCTTCACAGGAGATTACAACTTAATCCATATTGGGATTCGAAACCAAAACTCAGTTTTACTGGTTGGAGTACTAGTCCCCTGCTGTGTACCAAACTTATTTGTGGATATAGTTGTGTAAGAGTGGCGTGATTTGTACGCCCTTTCTCACTTACTAGTTTGGAGAATTTCTTCGTGATATTTTTTAAAAGAGGGATGCTGGTACTCAATGCCCCTCATCCATGCACCTTCAGAAAGGATTTATCTTCTTTGCATGTGTTTAGTGGAGAGAAGTGGCTGCAGTTCTAAGTCTATATTGTAATTTCAAATCAAAAGCCACTCTTCGTTTAAGACTTACATTTTGTAATAAAATCTTCTTAACACAAACATAACTTACCATTTCTTAGTACATGGCAAGTTTAACTATTATTTTCGATAGTTTTTTAATATTACATGCTTCAAGCATGACAATATCAGAATAATTGAATCTCTTTTAATAAGAACAAAACAATGTCTCTTTCATACTAATCAAAAAATAAATATTTTAGTCTTTAGATAGCACTTTTAACATCACAAAATTCCTTGTCATCAGGAGTTGGCCACTATGTGTATCTGCCTTCACATCTCCCTGAACAGGTAGCGTGACGCCGACATTCCACTTGTGTATGCAGCCATTTACCTGGACATACCGAAATAGCGCTCAGCAGAATCTCCGCTCTCTTTCAACTTAACGTGGTTGTAATGACAACTTCTCATCGTTACTACTTGCACCCTTGCTTTCGTAGTGTAAACTCGTTACACTACATAAGAGCTTTCCCTGACAGAAGATATCATGACAATAGCATAATAATCTATTTTCTTTAAGTCAAGTAACACATCTCTTTTTCCAACAACATATCCGCTAGATGGGGGGAGTGTACAACTGGATATCTGTAGGAATCTCTTAATAAAAATTAATTGAATCTGCATTGCATACTTCGAGATATTCTTGCATCGTGGATACATTACATTAAATAGAATCCTTTATTTATTTATATAAATTTTTATTCTTTGTACTTATTGCCATAATCTGGAAATTCATAAAATTGACATTGGAAAACTGTATAAAACCTCACAAAGTATTAGCCCTACCAAAAGGCAACTTTCATCAGTACTGGTAATCCCCATGCCTCCGGTTAGGAACCCTCCTTTATGAACCAGTCATTAAAGTTTGGGTTATTAGGAATCGGAAGAGCCAATTAAAAAAAATAAGGCGCTCCATTACCTTGCCACGGTACTATAACCATAATTCTCCCTACAGCATACAATAGTAAAAAGATTGGCTCCCGCAGCCTACCTCAACCCACGGCACATTAGGTCCTCTTTGGGAACCTATTATAAATAGCCCAGCCTTTCTCTAGGTCTCGCTACTGCCTATTGAACTGTCCCTAACTAAGTACAGGGTTAATCGAAATTCGTGCACTCGGGCTCCATAGCGCGACTCCTCACATGCCAGCGATAAAAAATGTCTGTCACAAAATTTCGTTCTGCGAGTACTTCTGGCCGAAAATGACGTTAAAGAGCGCCAATCTGGCGGCACTGTAACCACGTGTATAGGAAACTACCTCTGTCAGCACACAGCAGTCGTGCTGTACAGTTGGTGCAGCAGATAGCGTTTTGGGTTAGCATGCAGGAGGTCGAGGGTTTGATCCTGGGCTGAGGTGCATACTTTAAATGTTTTTATTGTTGTTTATTTGGTAAATGTAGTCCAGGTGGTACGGTATCTGGCAACTTAATCGTCAATTGCTGCTAGAAAACATTTGCACGTACATACTACGGTCTTAGAAATGGGAGAACAAACGTTTTCATTGGTCATCTTTGGGCGTGAATTGATTTACACCACTGTAGCGACTAGAAGCGATAATTTTTTTTTTCTGTACCCTCCTTCAATGGTTCCATAGATTAGTACCAACTATTATTCTTGCCTTGTTCAGGTCCATTACATTTCGTTAGGGCCTTACATTACCAGTAGGACTAGCAACGTGCTTTGTGAATAACGTCCAAACTCGGTTACTATTTGTTTGTGTTTTCACCTTGGTCCCCCTAATTATGCCTTTCAACATTGAGTCTTGTAACTGCATGCTGTTTGGTACGTATCGATGGGACTGTGAAAACATCACGTCTATTACCATTAGGGAAACAGTGTAATTCGAAGGAGAACAGTTCTTAATTAGTGGTGTCAGGATGAATCATACAGAACGACATCTGTGAGAGGGGTAATGTGTGTTCCATGGAACAGTGCATAGGACTGACAGTGTTTTTACTGTATGCGGCCGAGGGGACTGAGGCGCCCCAGTCACGGTCTGCACGGCCTCTATGGTCGGGGGTTCGAATCCCCCCTCGGGCATGGATATTTGTGCCGTCCTTAGTCTTAGTTAGTTCATAAGTAGTTTGTAAGTTTAGGGACTGACGACCCCGTAGTTAAGTCCCATAAGCTATACAAACATTTTTTTTACTGTATGCGCTGTCCACCAGAAAGGGACTAGTTGCAATCGGAATAACGCGCCCTTGACAGACTCTAATGTACATGCATACATGTAGGAAATTTTCCTCTTTGTAAACTTCAAAATCTGTAAGGCAGAAGTATGGCATTCACAATCAATGAATATGTGGATATGCTTCTGGTACTTCGTACATCTGATAACAGGGCTGGTGTTGCCATTCGTGAATATGCTGCTAGATATCCTCGTCGACGTCATCCAGATAAAAATGTGTTTCGTCTTCTGGAGATGCGCCTTCAGGAGTCAGGTTCTCTCCTTCCACCATCATGTGACAGAGGTCGTTCACGGACTTGCTGTACTCCAGCTACTGAGTAAGCTGTTCTGGAGGTCATACACCAAGAACCTGAACGAAGTACATGTCTCGCAACTGGTCGTTAATGTGTTGCACGATCGTGGGCTGCACCCCTATCATTCTTTCACACAACACCATCCTGCAGATCGCCATCAGAGGATGAAATTCTGTGAATGGTTCCAAAAACCAATGATGACTTTATAAACACTGTAATACAGTCTGATGAACCAGCATTCACTCGTGAGGGTGTCTTCAATGTGCACATTGGTGTAAGGTTAACCCGCACGTAACCCACGACTGTCGATACCAAGTTCGCTTTGGTATCAACATCTAGGCCAGAATATTGGGCGACAGGTGTTTGGGCCCCTACATGTTGCGTGACCTGTTGATTGTACAAAGGTATCATGCATTTCTCTCAAAGTATCTGCCTGATGTGGTGGAAGATTTGCCACTAGATGTTCAGCAGAGGATATGGTTTCAACATGATGGTGGTTCTCCACACTCTGGAATTAATTGGTAGTGCATGTACACGCTGCTCTCGTTGCTGTGGACACAGCTATGCAGCGAAGGATCCAGAGTTGTATGGTCTGACGGTTTGCGAAGTGTTTGGACGTGTAGGGAGGTCACTTTGAGCTTCTGTTGTCCTAAGGACAACGTATTCTGTTGAGAAGGTCATGCAGTCATTAATATGGGCCTAATTATTGTCACTGGTTGCAAATGTGCTACATTTGAACGCTCAGAATTACATGCAGTATGTATAAATGACAAGTAGATCTTGTGTTATTGTATTGTGCTGTCATCTTTAGCATCTCGAAATTGATATTGTTTTTGTATTCTGTCCTATGACAGGTCATTTGGTTCAACTGTCTATTTCTGATTTGTTCAAAAATGTTTCAAATGTTTGTATAGTCTATGGGACTTAACTATGGGGTCATCAGTCCCTAAACTTACAAACTACTTATGAACTACTTACGAACTAGGACGGCACAAATATCCATGCCTGAGGGGGGATTCGAACCCCCGACCGTAGTGGCCGTGCAGACCGTGACTGGAGCGCCTTAGTCCCCTCGGCCACCGCGGCCGGCTTTCTGATTTTTCTAAACACGTATTTCTTAAGTTCAGCATTACAAAACGTTGTAAATTTAGGAGTCATGTGACATAAGAAACAGTGTATTATTTCAATATGAAATCTCAGATTGAATTTAACAAATAAAAACAAATAATAAAAAATGCACTGCAACCCAGAATTGAACCCTCGACCCCCTCAGGGGCTCAGCATTAATTTGCTGAGTACGGGCTTGGTGAACCTGGGATCCTGAGCTGTGGGCTGTGTCACACCAACAGTCCACTACACCATAAACTCTGTGCGTGCTTCAATGACCATCGTTTGGCACAATGGTGGAACATTGTTCGTTTTATGCCTAGTTTACACGACGATCGAAAGTTCACAAGAAATATAACTGTCTGCTGCAGCGCTCCAAGCGTACTAACTTGGTACTAATCATCATCTACTAATGCGATCATACAGGCTTGGTTGCTTTAATAGGATAAACGTCCGTCTACATGTCTGATTACCACTAACAACAGCACCTGTGCGAAAATATGGGATTATTACTGTTTGTATAAGTGGATTGTTCACGTTTGGGTGTATGTCACAGCTGATAATATTCAACTTAAGAAGCTTACAAAGTCGCTGTGGCAATGTTTGTTAGAACATTACATGTGAAGTAGAAATAGAAGTCGGATGTGTACTTGGTTGAGAGGAAGAGACGAAGAAGAGATGTGTACTGCATGCAGATAATGAAGTAACTCATACCAAAGGACCTCAATGAATTTAGAATTTTTTTACGAATATTAAGTGCTGAGTGTTTTACAAAGTTGCTTTCGTTCGTCCAAGGACAAAAATACGGCGATGAGAGAGAGAGAGAGAGAGAGAGAGAGAGAGAGAGAGAGATATTAGGTAGACCGAGAGAGAGAGAGAGCGATAAAGAGAGAGAGAGAGGGAGAAGACAGAGAATTTCGCCAAGCTGAAGGTGCAAAATACTTTTTACACTTGAATTACATTTTCAGATTTGTTAAAATTATGCTTCAGTTACTTCCTGTAATTGTTATTTTTTGCAGGTTCGCTATAACATTGCGGTTTCTGGCGAAAGGAGAATCTTTCGAAAGCGTAGCCTTTGCACAAAGAATTTCTGTACCGACTCCTACAAATATTGCTGTTGACGTCCGCACAGCAGTTTCAATTTTCGATCCATAATGGGAGCTCTGTCAACTAAATTTTGATTTGCTTTTAGCATCACACTTTCAAGATTATGTGCAAGTGACTTTCTGACACGCTAAAAATTATAGAATTTTAAAAATATGAAGTTAATCAACAAGACGTTTTCAAAATTCATTTAAATCTACACTTTTCTGTTATTTTCTTCATAAATAACAGGCATTGTACCTTCTTACAATAGAACGGATTTTCTGCAGTGACCCAGTGTGCCTCAATCAAAAGCGTAATTCCTGCTCTGTTCCAATCCACTGATGCAAGACATATCACTCCATCAAAGCAAGCAATTCCGGTAAGGACGCGATTTCCACACATAAACATGAAAACCACACAACGAATTCACTTCTGTGCATGCACACCCACTTTGCTACTAGCAAGTTTAGAACCTGTCCTAAAGCATATTAGCTAGTACGAAACGCTGTCTGCGCTCACGAAATTCTAGAAGTTCCGTGTTTGCGTCGATAGATGGCGCGCAACGTGATCTGCTCATTCCTAGCGTGATCATCATGTAAACTGGGCATTAGAGCCCGGGGATCATGGCCTAATCACCCGGGTAGCAAGGACGATACAAACCTTGATATATATAAAGAACCCTCAATTTCAAGGTGTGCTACGAGCCGAGGAGATGTATGGCTGTTGAGGTTGAACAGTCGCTAGTGAGAAACCTCTGACGAACATGCCTCACCTCAGTTGTATAAGGCTTACCTAGGCAAGCAGTGCTCTGCACGGAGAGACATATAGTTCCCTAGCTGCTCGTGGAACCACGATATAACGAGCCAATGATAGGGTTGCCGGACCTAAAACCACAGTGTCTGTAAGTGAGGAAGACCAGATTACAATGCAGCAGTATATGACCCCCACTCGTTTCCTTCCCTGGCTGCACTGTGGGCTGCACACAGGAAGGGCAATATGCACCACGTTATTTAGTCTGTACAAGATCCAATGATGAATCGTTCATGTCTGCCAAGCCCCAATTTTTTGTTGATCACCTGGAACATAAGTTTGGAGAGGTGGATGGGATGTCTAAGATGCGTTCTGGCTCAGTTCTGATAAGGATGTCATCCCCAGTGCAGTCACAGGCATTGCTTACCTGTGATAAACTGGATGACTTTTCCATTACGATCACCCCCCCCCCCCCCCCACAAGAGCCTAAACATGGCACAGGGAATTATCATCCATAATGATTTCCTTTTGCAGACAGACGACGAGCTACGCAAGAACTTGGGGCGGCGTGGAGTCCATTTCATTCGCCATGTCTATAGGGGTCCAAAGCACAACAGGGTTGTCACCGGTGCCTTGAGCGCGATTCTTTGCCTGAGAAAGTGAAGGTAATGATCTACAGGTACGATGTAATACCCTATGTTCCTCCCCCTATGCACTTCTTCAAGTGCTGGAGATTTGGGCACATGTCCTCCCAGTGTGACGCCAGCCCCACCTATCGGGAGTGCGGACGTGCACCACATCCTGACTATCCTCCTCCAGTGTGTGTAAACTGTGGACTCCACCATTCCCCTTGCTCACCTAATTGCGTAGTTCCACATAAGGAAAGGAAGATAATGGAGTACAAGACGCTGGACCAGCTGTCCTATTCCGAGACAAAATGGAAGTACATGAAACTTCACCCTGTGAGCAAGAAGACTTCATATGCCACAGCAACATCTTCATTACCATCCCTGATGTCTCATCCACCCACTGTTGAATCTGTCTTAGTGGGCTCTCCAGCCCAACCTTCTACTCCTGTCCCCTTGAGAGATAGGGGCACTTCCTCGTCCATTGTTCCCACCTGCACCTTGGGAGCAACAACCACTCAAACCCCGGGGACGTCGATCCCCACCCCCCAGTCAGAGAAGCAACAGTCTTCCCTGGCTCCTCTCACTCAGTAGGGGTCTTTCAGGACACTCCCTTCCAAGGCTTCTCCACGTGATAAAGAGGATCCCAGCAAACTGCTGCAGGATCTCAAGTCTACTGGTCGAAGAACTTCCCACTCTTTATCAGCCCTAGAAGCCATGTCTGAGAAGCCCTCAAAGCCCTTAACATCAAAGGGCCAGCGAGAGGCTAAAAATAAAAGAAAGAAAAAACAAAGAAAAAGGAAACAAGGTGGCTGCAAAGCCACAGTCACCCAAATCCTCTGCTTCAGAGGATGAAGTTGAGATCCTCGCATCTCCCGAGGATTTCACCATAACAGGTTCACCAGAACCCATGGTGCTCGATCCTGAAGACTCTGCAAAGCTGCCAGCAGGTGATCCTATAGAATAAACTATTGGTTCTAAATGGCTATTCAAGCCATCTACTCCTGTCCCCTTGAGAGACAGGGGCACTTCCTCAACCGTTGCTCCCACCTTCACCTTGGAAGAAATAACCACTCAAACCCTGGGGACATCGGTCCCCACCCCCAACCAGAGAAGGAACAGTCTTACCTGGCTCCTCTCACTCGGTAGGGGTCCCTCAGGACACTCCCTTCCAAGGCTTCTCCACGTGATAAAGAGGATCCCAGCAAACTGCTGCAGGATCCCCAGTCTACTGGATGAATAGCTTCCCGCTCTTTATCAGCCCAAGAAGTCATGTCTGACAAGCCATTAACACCAAAGGGCCAGCGAGAAGCTAAAAAGAAAGAAAAAAATAAAGAAAAAGGAAACTACAGAGGCAGCAAATCCACAGTCACCCACATCCTCTACTTCAGAGGATGAAGTTGAAATCCTAAAATCTCCTGAGGATCTCGCAATAACAAGTTCACCAGAACCTATGATGCTCGATCCTGTGGACTCCCAGCAGGTGATCTTATATAGTAACCTGTTTGTTTTACATGGCTATTCAGCTTGGAGTCAACACAATTCTCCAGTGGAATTGGGCAGTTTTTTCAAAATCTAGCTGAGCTACGGCAGCTATTGTGCCGCTTCCCCGCACTTTGTGTAGCCCTCCAGGAAAACTGGTTTCCTGCTCAGCGGACCTCTGCCCTTCATGGGTATCAGGGCTACTTTCAAACAGATGTATCTATGACAGGGTATCTGGTGGTGACTGTCTCTACGTTCTTGCCTCAGTCTACAGTGCCCCAGTGCACCTCTACACAGCTCTTGAGGCAGCAGCAGGCCGAATCCGAGCCATACAGGAATTCACTGTCTGTAGCGTTTACCTTCTCCTGAATGAGGTCATAGCTCTAGCTAACCTCACTGTTCTGGTCGACCAACTCCCTCTACCTTCTCTTCTTTTGGGTGACTTCAATGCCCACCACACAATATGGGGTGGAACACAGACCACAGGGATGTAGAGACCCATTTGGTGCAGCAAGATCTCTGCCTTTTAAACAGTGGTGCCCCCACGCATTTTTGCGTGGCGTGAAGCACATATTCAACAATAGACCTGTCTGCTTGCAGCCCAAGTTTCAACTACACATTACTTGGAGTGTCCATGACGACCTCTGTGGCAGTGACCATTTCCTGATTGTCATGTCTCTCCTGCATTTCCAACCTGCAGATTGCCCTGATGGTCTCTCCATAGGGCGGACTGGCAGGGTTACTCCTTGGCTGTGACAGCTCCTGTATCACTGCCAGGCGATGTGGATTTGGCGGTCCAACATATTGCCTCAAGAGACCGCGTAACACCAACTGCCGGCATGGCGCAGGGGATAGCATCACCGACTGCGCTGCTGAAGGTCAATGGTTCAATCTCGCTTACCGGCAAAACTTTATTTCTTTGTAATTAACAATTCCAGATAGATCTACATCTTTCTTATGTTCACTTGTAAATTCTACTTGTTTCTTATGTTAACTGTTCTTCTAATTTCTGGTACATTCTGTCTGTGTATAAATAGCAGAGCACTCTGCCTGACCATCATTCATTGCTGCGTGTATGTTAAGTTCGTAATAAACGTGCTTTCAATATAAGTGCTGTGTTCAGTTGCCTTCGAAGTCAAGCCTGCTTCCGTTTCAATGCGACATTGTTTGGTGGAGGCGCCGGGTATCCTGTGCAACAGCTGCATCACCGTGGCTCCGATTAGGCAACAAAAGAGCCGTCGCTTACACAGACTGGAACCGGAATAAAGGGATTTATCGAGTACATCCTTCCAAAAGTCCGTATCATCAGAAGAACCATGGATATGAAACCAGTGGTAAGCCAGCTGCACATCAGACACCCGTCGATGATCTCTGGAGACGGACAGGACCCTAACAAATGGCTAAAAGGGTTCGACCGAGTTGCCAAGTACAACAGGTGGGATCATACAATGTGCTTGGCCAACGTTTATTTCTACCTGGACGGAACAGCCCAGCAATGGTTTGAAAACAACGAAGAGAAGCTGAATGACTGGGAAATGTTCCAGGAGGAACTTAAGAAGACGTTTGGAGACCGCCAGCGACAAATCTGCTCGGTGGAAGAACAACTGAAGAATCGGGCCCAACGATATGGTGAGCTGTCACAGTCATACATACAGAATGTTTTGGTCCTGTGTAACTTAGTGAATCCGAATATGACTAAGGCCGACAAAATCACGCGCCTGATGAATGGTATTGCAGAAGACATGTACCAAGCTCTTCTGATAAAAGAAGTCGCTACGATGGAAGAGTTCATTAAGTGGTGCCAGCGTATTGAGGAGATGCAACAAAGGAGGGTTGGACGAAAGAAGTATGACAGACTCCTCAATGTCGTCCCTATGGCCGTTGTGGAAAATCAGCATGACTTTGCTTCTCTCATATGACAAATTGTGAGAATAGAATTACAAAAATGTATGGCAGCCGGGACTATTAGACCAAGTGAGCATCAGATCATGGCCATGGATGAAACCCTGTAAGTGACAAGGGAGCCGATGCCACTGAGGAAAAGGTATTGCAGGCAATAGCACCTGTCTGCTCCTCCAGTCACACCTGATGAGAAGAATTGCGTCGCCCTGCTATGACTTACGCTGCAGCTTGCAAACAGCAGTCCATTAACTGGCTGATGCGGCCACAACCGACGTCCCCGGCAACTATGGTGCCCCGCAGAAGAACAGACGTCTGGAGGACAGAAGACAACACACAACAGTGTTTCCACTGTGGGTGCCCTGGACATGTCGTACGCTACTGCAGAGAGAGAAGGCGAGTATTCGGCGATTATTTTGCCGCAAGACGTCAGCCATCAGATTAGTTCTATCCCAGGCAATCACCTGCTGATGAGTTCAATCGATTTATGGGAAGGAGACCATTGCTGTACCCTAGACGAGGTCAATACCCGACGCGCCGCAGCCGTTCACCGTCGCCGTACAGAGGTACCAGCCGCTCACCTAGCCACCACACCTAGGAAAACCGCGTGAGGCGACCATTATGGAGGTGAGGTCGCCGCAGATGAAAATCCTTCATGGACGACAGATGTCAGGAAATCTCATTGATGTCATAATTGACGGCCAACCTGTCCGGGCACTTGTTGATTCAGGAGCTTCTTTTTCTGTATTGTCGGAAAATTACCGCCGCACACTAAAGAAGACAATTTTCTGTGATACGGGGGCAACTGTGCCGAAGGTCATGAATGGAAAGTACGTCCAGCCAGTAGGAACTTGTGTCGCAAGAATAACCATCATGAACAGGACTCAGCCGTTTGAATTTGTCGTGTTAACAGAATGTAGTCACAATGTTATCCTCAGATGGGACTTCCTTCAGGCATCCCAAGCTATCATTGACTGTGGAAGATCTGAGCTGCAGATTGCAGTTGTTCCAACAGGTACAGGTAATACAGAATTTTCTGGGAAGTTATCTGTCATTGACAATGTGACGATCCCACCATTGACGATGAGAAGAGTTGCAGTCTCAAACACAAATGAGCGATTAAACTGTGAAGTGCTTGTTGAGAGTAAAAAGTTTATCAAGCTCATCAAAGAAATATACAAACCAGCGGCTATCGTAAGCATTACCGGAGGTCGAGGAGAGATTTGGATCAGTAATTGTCACAAGCAGTCGCAACTTATCTCGAAAGGAATGTGTATCGGGACAGCTGAACCAATCCAGGACGGTGAGCTCAACGTCACCAACGAAGACTCATGCTCTGCAGTTAGTACAGACAACACGCTGGAGGAAACAAACATGGAACTGCCAATAGGGCCCAGACTGACCAAGGAACAACGCCATCGGGTGTTAGCTTAACTATGTCAATTTTCAATTCACACCTCAGCAGGGGAAAAGTCAGACGAAACGGCCCATCATATCAATACTGGGGATCATCCACCAATTAGTCAGCGTTCGTATAGAGTGTCGCTAGCTGAAAGACGGATAATTCGGGAGGAAGTGAAGAAGATATTGCACGATGACATTATTCACCCTTTGGAGAGTCCTTGGTCATCTCCAGTGGTCTTTGTAAACAAGAAGGATGGCACGTGGCGATTCTGTGTCGACTATCGGCGGCTGAACAAAATCACAAAAAAAGATGTCTACCCACTACTGTGCATTGATTACACTTTAGACTGCTTGAAAAGAGCTACATACTTCTCAACTGTGGACATGCAGACAAGGTTACTGGCAAATAGAGGTTGACAAAGCTGACAGGGAGAAGACGGCTTTTATTACACCTGGCGGCCTTTATGAATTCAATGTAATGCCATTTGGGTGATGTAATGCTCCGGCCACATTCGAACGCATGATGGACAACTTGCTTCGACACCTTAAGTGGAAGACATGTCTTTGCTATTTAGATGACATTTCGTTTTCTCTAAAATATTTGAAGAACACCTGAGTCGCCTGTCAACTGTGTTGAAGTGTGTTCAGGCTGCAGGACTGTGCCTCAATCCAAAGAAGTGCCTCTTCGTCGCCAAAAAGATAAAATTCCTGGGCAACCTAGTCAACGGAGATGGTGTCCGTCCTGATCCAGATAAAGTAAGGGCAGTCACAGAATTTCCAACTCCTCAGCACATTCGTGATGTGAGAAGTTTTCTAGGGCTGTGCTCATACTACAGACGTTTCATAAAAGGATTTTGTAACAAGGCACGTCCATTACAAGTACTTCTGTAGGGAGACGCCAAGTTTTACTGGGATGATGCAAAAGAAAGAGCTTTCCAGACACTTAAGGAGGCTCTAACTTCCGCACCAGTGCTAGCCTTGTACGACAAGAATGCGGAAATGGAACTTCACACAGACGCCAGTGGTTATGGGATTGGTGCAGTGCTTGTACAAGTTCAGGAAGGTGCTGAAAAAGTGATAGCCTATGCATCAAGAGTACTCACAAAGTCCGAGATAAACTACTCTACAGCTGAGAAAGAATGTCTCGCAGTTATCTGGGCTATCAACAAGTATCGGCCATGATTATTCGGCAAACCATTCACTGTCGTGATGGGCCACCTTTCTTTGTGTTGGCTGACTAGCTTGAAGGATCCATCAGGTCGATTAGCAAGATGGGCACTAAGACTCCAAGAGTGCAATGTCACAGTGGTATTCAAGAACGGGCACAAACACAAGGATGCCGACTGCCTTTCGAGGAATCCATTAGTGGAACACAATAGCATGAATAAAATTTCAGCCCTCACTGAATTACATGACGTTACAGCTGAACAGAGGGAAGATCCAGCATTATTAAAAACAATAGAGGCCTTGGAGAAAGAAGAACCGACCAAAGGAGAGTTCCAAATTATAAACGGAACATCGTATAAGAGCATCTACGATCCACTGGGCCCCAAATGGCTACTGGTCGTTCCAGCTCATCTCCAGCCACCTATTCTCAAATATTTCCACGATGCTCCAATATCCGGTCAACTGGGATTCGTGAAGACCCTAGACAGAATCAGACGCAGGTATTACTGAAAGGTCTCTACTGATCTGTCAAGCACTATGTGAGTCACTGTAAAGAGTGCTAGCGATGGAAGCATGTGGCGCAATTACCTCCAGGGCATCTCGTACCGATTCTGCCGGCAGCAGCTCCATTCCACCGAATTGGGATCGATCTTTTAGGGAGGTTCCCGAAGTCGACGACGCATAATCGATGGATAATAGTCTGCACTGACTACCTCACACGCTACGCTGTCACCAAACCCGTGCCGACTACAGAAGCTCCAGAGATCGACAAATTCCTTGCAGAAGACATTATTTTGAAGCATGGAGCACCACATGTCATGATATCTGATCGTGGAAAAGTATTCCAGTCTAAAGTAGTATCAGAGGTAATGTCACGGTGCGACATTGTCCACAGAATGACAACTGCATACCATCCTCAGACAAATGGTCTTACGGAACGTTTTAACAAGACGTTAGCCGATATGCTGTCGAAGTTGAGCAGAAGAATTGGGATACAATTCTGCCAGTCGTGACATTTGCTTACAATACCGCAAGACAAAACACCACAGGTTTCCAATTGGACGACACTCAAGATGATTATGTTAAACAGCTCATCACCAGGGTCTAAGAAGAAAGACAGCTGGCTCGCATACGGACACTGCACGCCCAGGAGAAGGACCATCAGCGGTATAACGACAAGCACCGACCTGTTGCCTACAGCCCAGGAGATCTGGTATGTATTTTTACCCCTGTATGGAAGGTTGGACTGTAAGAACAGTTATTGAAGTGATACTTTGGTCCATATTGTGTCATACGCCACCTGTCAGACGTCACATACGGAGTTGAGGATTATGAGCCGTCGTCGAAACGACAAAAACGAAGGGACATTGTTCATGTCCTGGACATGAAGCCTTACTACGACCCTGAAGAGCAGGTAGGCGACAATGGCTTCTTGTTCAAGGACTCTAAGGACGGTAATGTTCCTGATGAATCCACGACAGGAACGTCTGTCGTCGATCATCATGGAGAAGGGAAGGATTCTCTTGAACTGCCATACAGAAGACCCATGACAAGGTCAAGATCCAGGACAATGCAGCTGGCTCCACAGGGAACATAACGCCGGCTCGCTGTTTTTCCAGGAGAGGGAGCAATGCTGCGAGAGACCGCGTACACCGACTGCCAGCGTGGTGCAGGGGTTACTGTCACCGACTGCGGTGCTGAATGTCGCCGATTCAATCCCGCTCACCGGCAAAAATTTATTTCTTTGCAATTAACAATTCCAGAAAGTTCTACACCTTTCTTATGTTCACTTGTAAATTCTACTTGTTCTTATATTAACCGTTCTCCTAATTTCTGGTACATTCTGTCTGTGTATAAATAGCAGAGCACTCTGCCCGAGCGGCAGTCACTGCTGCGTGTATGTTAAGTTCGAAATAAACGTGGTTTCAGTATAAGTGCTGTGTTCAGTTGCCTTCGAAGTCAAGCCTGCTTCCATTTCAACGTGGCAATATTACTGAAGCTATCATTTCCGCCGCAGAAACAACGGTTCCGACCACCACTGGCTCCCCTTGTTGTAAGTCTTTGCCTTGGTGGACGTCAGAGATTGTGGCGGCCATCTGGGATTGACAGCATGTGCTCCAGTGCCATCATTCCATAGAGAAGCTGATAGCCTTCAAGCAGCTACGCGCCCAAACTCGGCGGCTGAGCAGGCAGGGCAAGCCGGACTGCTGGGAGAGGTATGTAGCCACCATGAGAGCGCTTCCCCTTCGCTGGTCTGGTCCCAAGTACGACGAGTTATAGGGAACCGCCCATCAGCAGGAATACCCTGTCTGCAGATTCGGGACGCTCTATGACCGAACCAGCCATTATCACTGAATACATGGTAGGCCATTATGCCCGGGCCTCTGCGACTGCAGCTTACGGCACAGACTTCCGTGCCCTAAAAGAGTGGGTTGAACAGCGACAGTTCTCTTTCTGCACACACCGCCAGAAAATCTTTCATGCCCCATTTACTGAATGGGAGTTCCAAAGTGGCCTTGCTGTGTGTCCTGACACCTCCCCGGGCCCAGACCGAATCCACAGGCAGTTTGTTTGGCACCTGCCACTGGACTTTAAACACCAACTTCTCGCCCTGTTCAATCGTCTTTGGGTGGAAGGTGTTTTCAGTGACAGGAGCACATCGTCATCCCAGTGGTGAAGACTGGCACTGACCCGCATGTAGCTGACAACTACCGCCCGATTAGCGTCACAAACGTTCTCTGCAAGCTCTTTGAACGTATGGTTAGTCAGCAGCTCATGTGGATTCTTGAAGATTGGGGACTTCTAGTCCCACAACAGGGGGACTTCCATCAAGGCCGTTCCACAGTTGAAAACCTCATGTCACTTGACTCCGCTATCCGCACTGCCTTCACTAGGTGTGAGCATCTGGTTGCGGTCTTTTACGACCATCGAAAGGCATATGATACCACCTGGCATCACCATATTTTACCTACACTTTATGAATGGGGTTTCTGGGGATCGCTACCGACCTTCATACAGAACTTCGCTGATGCACGGTCACCTTGCGCATCCCGAGGACCCTCCTCAGTGTCAATGTGGTGTGCCCTTAACAGTCTCCATAAACTGCACAGATCTCATGATGAAAATCGATTGCTTTTAGGCCCTTAGCAAAAGAAATCGTTTAACAGCCTGTACTTCATAGTCTGTGGAACTCCCGATTATTGGAGACATCTTAAACACTCAGTACACAATGTAAACAAGGAAGAATCAAACTATAATGGCGTCAGTGCATAGACAACAGATGTAAGTACCCCGTGCACATAAAATTATTGAGATATCTTAGCACATCTTTTTTTTAATTTCCAAACAGTGCTTACATAAACACACCTCGTATTTAACCTAAATAACTCTTTCATCGCTCTTTTACACAGATTAGATTCTTTTCATCTTTTGATAAATCTCAGGTTCTCAAGAGTCTGATAACCTTTCTATTTAAGTTATTCAAATAATAAAACTTTACCAAATGCATAATTCATTTACGTATACCAAAATGCCCAAAGCCTATATGAATAAACCATTTAAGTTCCTCTTGAGCCGAAACTAGTATACAGGGTGTCCCAGCTATCCTGTCCACCCAAAATATCTCTGGAACAATAACAGCTATTGGAAAACGACTTTCACCGGTATCAATGTACGGCTGGGGCCCATGTATGTACGTATTTGGAAACATTATAAAACGAAAGCAAATGTGTTTTTTAACACAAACTTATATTTTTTAAAATGGACACCCTATAGTTTTTCTTCAGCAGTCCACAGTATGACAAATCACATAAACAATGGCGTTGATTGCATCGCAATATTCCAATTACATCCCGAGATATTGCAACGCGAAGTTGACGCTTGAAATACGCGAAACGCGCGACTAGCACATCTCCTGACACTCAGGCGAGAACTCCATGCTGCTCAGGACGTGCGCTAGCCACGCGTTTCGCGTATTTCAAGCGTCAACTTCACGTCGCAATATCTCGGGATGTAATTGGAATATTGCAATGCAATCAACGCCATTGTTTATGTGATTTGTCATGCTATGGATTGCTGAAGAAAAAATATAGGGTGTCCTTTAAAAAAAATAAGTTTGTGTCAAAAAAACACATTTGCTTTCGTTTTAGAATGTTTCCAAATATGTACATTCATGGGCCCCAGCCGTACATTGATACCGGTGAAAGTCGTTTTCCAATAGCTGTTATTGTTCCAGAGATATTTTGGGTGGACAAGATAGCTGGGACACCCTGCACATAAATGGCACTCGTTAATATCAGACATTTTTCCCAAAATAGAGCTCCATCTATTATCTTAAACAAATTAGTATTGCCTTTAGCAAATAAAGAAAAGTTCTTTAAATTCACTATCTTCTCTTATATCTATTCTGATTTTATTAGCTGACCTACAACCCTGATCACTAGAGTAGCTAATGGATAAATAGTTAATTCCAAGTATTATTTTCTTAGCATCTGCATTTTGCAACACTTTCATACCTACAGGTACACAAGATAATGTGTCTGATAAAATATTACTCAATATATTGCACTTGCACTAACAAAAGAGGTACCTACGTAAGGGGTGTTGTTCCTTTACACCTTGACAATGCGAATATTTCTCGTGTCTGAAGTAATTTTGTATTTCTTTTCTGAAGGAATTTTTTCACCTTTGGGTTCTATCATCAGATTACCAAATTAAGTGACAGTGAGTTTTAGATGAAGTCAGTCAGACTGCACTTTCATGAACCGACAGAGTACTACATTCTTGTGTAACTTCCCAAATTATTGCAGATTTTCTTCAATTGTCACCTAGAATTACCTGAAAAGGATGAGTTCTGAGGAACCCGCTAGTCAGTATCCTCACTTCAATCCTCGGCATCAAACATCTTATCTTACTAGATCGGGGAAAATATTATAGAAGAGAGTAAATAGAGATGAATATTAAATAAGTCCCCGATTCGCTGCAGAGCGTGATTCGAAGTGTGGCAGTCGGAGGTGATGGTTGTATGACTGTGTTGTGTGCCTGTGTGATTGCGTGAGTGCTCTATTTCTGAAGAAGGCCATGGCCGATAGCTGAATGTGTTGTATGTGTGTGTCTTTTGTATGTGCCTGTCGCAGCTCGTCGCCACGTCTTTGCGGTGAGTAGTAAACTGTCCTCACTATATTATTTATTCCAACCTGGACTTTCCATTATTATATTTTCTGTTGATAAGCTTTATTGAAAACCAAACTGACATTTTATTAGAACTTTATTTTTACTAATATGTGAAGCAACTCGAGAATACATAAATTTTTCAAAATTTTTGGATAAAGCTGTCAGAAGTGAGATGGGACAGTAGTTGTTGATATCAGATGTATCCCCTTTTTTATGCAAAGGTTTAACGATAGCATATTTGTCTATCATGAAAAATACCCTACTTTAAAGAGCTATTACATATATTACTAAGAAACCTACTTATCTCTTGGGAACAAGCTTTTAATACCCTGCTTGACATGCCTTCAATTCCATATGACCTATTGATCTTGAGACAGTTCATTATTTTCCTAATTTCTGAAGGAGAGGTTGGTGGAATTTCAATTGTATCAAATAGTGTAGGTATGGTCTCTTCCATTAACTACTTTGCTATTTCTAATGAACATTTAGATCCTATTTTCTCTACAACATTTAAAAAGTAATCATTAAAAATATTTTAAACTTCTGACTTTTTGTTACTAAATTTTCATTTGATTTGATGGTAATACCCTCTTGCTCTGCTCTTGGTAGCCATGTATCCCTTTAAATAATATTCCAAATTGTTTAAATTTTATTATCAGAGGAACTAATATCAGATATGATGCACATGCTTCTTGATTTTTTAATAACTTTTCTTATTGTAGCACAGTAGATTTTATAACTATGACTGTTTAATTATTTAACAATTTCAATGTTTGGGCTGAGTCAAATGTTCAAATGTTTGTAAAGCTTATGGGACTAACTGCAGAATCATCAGTCCCTAAACTTACATCCATGCCTGATGGGGAATTCGAACCCCCAACGAGGAATAACCTCGCGCATCATAGCATAGCGCCTCAATGCGCTTGGCTGCTCCACTGTGGCTTGGGCTGATTAATCTGATGTATTTCTTAATTTTTAAAACACCTAATTTAATTATGGAAGCATAATTCAAGAATGTGATTATACTATTTTTTCTGGAACTTTCTAGGACCTAGTGTTACCTACAAATAAAAGTGCAACAAATCACATTCAGTCTTAATTTGGCATAGTCTTCTGTTGGTTCAGTCTCAGTAATTGTAACACCATGTTGTAGAATGTGTTTCATTTTCTTTTAAATATCAATGCAATTTATGCTTCTTGGAAGATACTGAAATAGAAGTCCAACATGCAGTAGTGTACTTCCATTACCTATAAAAAGCTCAGGCTGCCAAATTAGTTTCAGGACAACATGGATACTGGGAAGAAACTGATCAATGTAGCAGTTTTGTCTACATCAACAAAACAGGGGATGAAATGTAATACATTAGAATTATTAGAACTTGTATTTGTGTTGTGGCAGTCCTATTCTATTAGGTAGGATTGTCAATAATGGAGGATAGGTAACAACTAACTGTAAAGAGGCTTGCAGAGTTGCTGCAAAGATGAAAATAAACAATCACACTCACCCACCTTACATTTTCAGCCATGGTCTTCGGCAGAGAAAGAAACACATACATTCACACTATCCCTCAGACAACTATACACACAACCATCATGTCCAGCTACTCAAGTGATACAAGCCTCTTAAGACTGTGAGTGAAGTGGGGAGTGGAGGTGGAAGAATGCTGGGTAAAGGTGGGGATGGAAAGTTCTGTGATGCATGATGGATTTTAAAGAACCTGATATGCAGGAATTTGAATTGCAGCAAAGAATACAGTGAAGGGAAGGGACAGAAGAGGATAAGAGGCAGGTGTAGAGGAGTGTGGGGAGGGATTTGAAATGATAAGAATAATTAGGAAAATAAATATAGGAAAAAAGTAAAAAAAGTAAAAGTAAAAAGTAATTAATTAAGGTGACATTGTAAGTGGTGACACACAGTTTCAAGGAAAACATGAAATACAGAATAATGAGTGGGGAAGGAAGAGGACGGGAAAGATGTTAGGAATAGGGTGCAGGGATGGGAAGTTATCTTAGGTTGAGGCCAGGATGGTTGTGGGACTGTAGAATGTGTTCAAGGGATGACACCCATCTGTACAGTTCAGAAGAGCTTGTGGTGAAGGGAAGCATCCACATGGCTTGAGGGCTTGGGTAGTGAAGCAGCCATTGAAATCCAGAGTGCTGTGCTCAGCTGCATGCTTTGCCACAGGGTGGTCGATTGTGCTTTTTGCCACAGTTTGGCGGTGGCCATTCATCATTACTGACAACTGATTTGTCGTCATACCGATATAAAACTCTGAGCAATGAGTGCAGCAGAGTTGGTATATCACATGGCTGCTTTCACAGGTGGCCCGACCTCTGATGGGTAGGATAAGCCTATGATGGGACTAGAATAGGAAGTGCTGGGTGGGTGGATTGGGCAGGTTTTGCATTGGGGTCTTTCACAGGGATATGATCCTTGTGGTAAGGGGTTGGTGTTGGGAGTGGCACAGGGATGGATTAGGATGTTGTAGAAGTTGGGTGGGCTATGGAACACGACTTTAGGAAGAGTTGGAAGGATCTTGGGTAGAATGTCTATCATTTCAAGGCATGATGACTGATAATCAAAGCCCTGACGAAGGATGTGAGTAAGTTGTTCCACTATGGGGTGGTACTGGGTGACAAGGAGGACGTCCTGTTGTGACTGGTTACTGGAGTTGGAGGGAAGATTGATGGTGTGTGGGGATATGGTACAGGAAATCTGTTTGTGGACTACGACAGGAGGATAATGTCTGTCTATGAAGGTCTTAGTGAAGCCTTCAACATAATGGGTAATTCTGCAATTAAGAGAAAAGGAGAAGCTGGCTATGACATACTACCCAAGTTGAGACCCCTCCTGGATAGTGCCTGCTAATTTCTGGAATGTGCATACTGCATTACAGAATATTACAGCAGATGAAGGCATGTGCAAAATTTGTGGCTGTCTGTATTTCATGGGTATATGCCACAGAAACCAAATATATATGTCATAAAATTGTAGATGTTATCAGAGTCAGGCATGGATTGTCTGAAATTTTTCCAATTATGCAGATGAGAGGTCTGAAACTGTGACACCCGTAAAGTCATTGCTTGAGAATCTGCCAGGAAAATGTTATACTTCAGTTACAGACAAATTCTAAACCAGTCCAGCCTTTTCTTTGAAACTGGAAGGTGCAAAAACTGCTCTTGTGGGATATATGAGAAAATATAGACAGGGATTACCTCATGCTATCAAATATCCTAAACTTCAGTGAGGTGATCTAATTTTTAGGTATAAAGGAAAAGTCTTGGTACTCTTTTGGAAGGACAAAAGAAATTTACAAATGGTAAATATAATTCACACTGTTGAGATGGTGACCTTCATTGACAGGAGAGGCTCGGAGATGCTGTCATACAGTGATTTTAAGCATAAAACTGTGAAGTGGTGGAGAAATTTGGCATTCCACATAAGGCTAAAGGAAATGGTAAATACCAGTATATTGTACAGGCAGACATCTTGAACCATGCACTGGTACATCCAGATCCTCCGGACTATCATCTGGAAACCAATTACGAGAAAAGTTTGGAATTTGGTGCAAAGACACAAGCTACCATTGAAGTGAATGAAACGTGGGATTGTGTAAATTATGGTGTTTGAGATTTATCATACCTAGTCCAAAACTGCATCATAGCTTAAAGTCAAAGGAGGTTACCATACACAAAACAAGCAGTATAGAACATTAATAAAATTTTTGTGTAGAAGTAGATTTCTTCTGGAAAATGAAATGCATATATTCTGGACCAATTTTTCCTGTTTCCAAACCCGATTTTATAACTGAAATTGCAGTGCCCGCCACAGACTACAGGAAAGCGGCACACCCTCTATGAACGAAGGCGGATATAGTGCGGAGTAGTATAGTGAATGTCGAACTGTTATGTTGTCAAGTTCAGTTTTATATTTAACGGCCAACACGAGCCATTTACGTTAAACTTCATAGGATAAAGTTTGGAGCTTACAACACTCATTGGTGACGAGTGAATTCAATTCCACGCATTCAGTTTTCGCCTAGGTTCAAGACAGGCTTTTTAAATGACAGAAGCTACGCTCGACGAAGTCATACGCCATCTGGTTGATCAGCTGACGGCTCTTGGTGCAGCGTTGCAAAACCAGACTCAGGTCTTCGCAACAGCTTTGGAGAATCTTATCCAGGTATTTCAGTCGTTGGCTCCGGAGCTGTCCACACAAACATGTCCTGCAGAGCGGCCGCGTCTATCCCTGTCTCGTACCCACCGCTTTTCCCGCATTTCACGAGGCCACGGAAGAGTGGGAATGGTACGAAAAGCGTCTGCGGCAACATTTTCAGGCATTTGACATCCAGGACGCCCGGCTGTGCCGCGTCCTTTTTCTTTCATGGATTTCTCTTGAGATTTATCGTTTGTTGTGCCAACTGGCCGCCCTGCAGCACCCGACATCTCTTACTTTCGATCAGATATGTCAGTTACTGTCTGCTGCGAACTCATGTCGTAGCTGCTCGAGTGGAGTTTTATAGATGTAGCCTCACCAGTCTTATCAGACATGGGTGGCTGAATTAAACGGTCTTAGTCACTGTTGCAATTTTGTTTCAGAGGTGCACAAGGAGTATTATGCAGATCAGTTGTCAGGAGGACATTTCGTTTCAAAGGTGGATTTGGCAGAGGCCTATCTTCAGCTTCCCTTGGATGAAGAGTCGCAGCGTTTGTTGGTGGTTAATACACAATTTGGCCTATACCAATATTTACGCCAACCATTTGAGATTGGCAGCACCCCAGCCATATTCCAACGGTTCTTGGAACAGCTCACAATGCCGTTTCCGAGTTGTATAAATTATCTGGACGACATCATGGTGTCGGGCACGTCTGCCAAAGACCACATGCGAAACCTAGTATCTTTTTTCGGCACTCCAGGCCACTGTACTCAAATGCAATCTAGACAAGTGCAGCTTCTTCCAACTCCCTATTGTCTATCTAGGTTTTAAAGTTTCACACAAGGGTGTCACCCCTATAAATCAGCATGTCATGGCCAATTCGGCCTTACCTCGCCCTACGTTAGTGCAGGAGTTACTGGTTTTTCTCTGCAAGATTGCTTATTACCAAAAATTTCTTCCCGATGCGACAGCCATAGTGCAACCATTACACGCCCTTTTGCACAAATCTGCCCCCTGTTTGGTCCCTTTCCAGCCTGGGCAACAATTAGTTTTGGACACAGATGCATCCCAACATGGGACGGGAGCAGTCTTGGCCCATAGGTACAAAGACGATACTGAGAGGCCCATAGCTTACGCGTCGAAGACATTGAACTCAGTACAACTCAAATATTTGCAGATAGAAAAAGAGGCCCTTGCCATCATCTATGCAGTGCACAATTCTCGTTTTTCTGCATGGCACAAAATTCCATTAGATCACAGACCATAAACCCTTGATATTCCCGTTCAACTTTTCTGCATCCCTGTCGGATAAGGCAGCACACCACCTTCAGCGATGGGCCCTGTTTTTCTCAAGGTTCAACTATGAAATCCATTTTCGCCCCATGGCCCAACATGCTAATACTGATGTGCTGTCTCATCTTCCAGTGGGTCCCAACCCTATTTTTGACGAATTGCACTGGATGCGATGGGACAACAGGTAGTGGATGGTTTTCCCCTTACCGCATCATGTATTGCAGCAGCAGTCACAGCTGATCCCGTGCAACAAGGCTGGTCGGAATGGCCTCTGGGCTGTGTTTCAGACCCACTTCGCAATTACTTTTCCTTCCAGTATTAGTTTTAGGTCAGAGATGGAGACCTCTTACTGTCCATAGCAGGCACACCACCTTGGGTGGTCATTCCCTCATGTCTCTGTCTCGAGGTTCTCCGTCTTCTGCATGCGGACCACTGGGGTATGTCCTGTACAAAATCATTAGCCCGCCGCCACGTGTTCTGGCCAGGCCTGGATGGGGATATTGTCAGACTTGTTTCTGCCTGCTCAAAATGTGCGATTCACCAGGCTGCTCCACGCGCGTCCCTTTCACGGGGCCAGACCCAAAACAGGCTTGGGAACGAGTTCATATACACTTTGCGGGTCTCTTCTTGAATTCCTTCTGGCTCTTGGTGGTAGACACATTTTCCAAGCTCCCATACATGATACGTTTCACTACCATATCAGCAGCAGTAACGGTTTCAGCATTATCTAAGATCTCCCTATCACTTAAGTTACTGATAACAGCCCACAGTTTTGTTCTCAAGAATTTGCCAACTTCTGCACCTGGCAAGGTACCTGTCACATGTTTTCACCCCCAATCTAATTGGGAGGTTGAATGTCTTGTCAGAACGTATAAGCCCCAAATGAAGAAGTACATAGTTCAATCTTCACCCAACATGGCATTAGAGAGATTCCTGGCTTCCTACCGTTTTACGCCGATCGGTGAAAGAGCTTAGCAGAACTCTTACATGGCTGACAGCTTCGGACGCTGCTCCACCTGCTGCAGCCTCTGCCGGGCTATCTCTGTGTGGCGCCACTGGACCTTTTCCATCCGGGCACTGCGGTGTGGGCCCGCGGGTTCAGCCGGCGCCCAAATGGATCCCAGCAGTTGTCACGCACTGTTATGGCCGCCGTCTCTGTGAGGTCCACACGGAGGATGGCCTCACCTTTTGACATGTGGATCAACTGCATTCTACGCTGGTAGGTCGGGGGTGGGAGGATGTCCCGACAGACCTTCTCCAGTCGTATCTCACTGGCCACCAACAGGCAGGGCTCGCATTGTTGCACGGCGCTCTCAGTCTGCACGCCCGTACTCCCTGGTGCCGGCTAGGTGCTTTGGCCAGGAGGACGAAATGGATGTATCACCTGTAAGAGTTAGTTTTTCTCCGCAGAAGAGGGACATGTGCTGTAGTGTAGAGCGCATGTAATTCTAATTGAGTCTGCCGACTATATAATTGCAGTGCTCGCCACCAGAGGCACATGAGACTAGAGACAAGTGGCGTGCCCTTTATGAACAAAGGCGGATATAGCGCAGAGTAGCGCTGGCAATTGTATAGTGACTGCCGAACTGTTATGTTGTCATGTTCAGTTTATACCTAATGGCCGACATAGGCCATTTATGTTCAAATTCATAGGATAAAGTTTGGAGCTTACAACAGTTTCAAACTACAAAGTACAGGCTTTTCAATAAGGGTAATGTCATTACTATAACAGTTGTAGTAGTTTAAAAAATGTCTTTTGGTAGAGGTTCATGTGCAATGGTTTAGGACCCAAAGAGCTAACAATCATTGCAGAAAAAAATGCCTATCTAAGACTGCTATCTAAAACATACCTTACTGATACTGGTAAGTATGAGATGAAGCCTATAATGAAATATCTGAAGACTAAAGAGTCTCTTGGATATCAGGCAGAATCTCAAGCACTATGATACAAATATAATCATAGTAATTAGTCAGATTTGCAGTTTTTCCTTTAGGATTTTGTGGTATCCTGAGTGGCTAATGACTCAATTATGAAATCACTTCATATAAAAGAAAAAAGTGGTAATGTAGGCGATTTGAGATATATTACTGAGTGATCAGTGATGACTGAAGTTAATCAACACATTTCACATAGGGCGATTGGTTAATCAGTAGACAGAATTTGCTGTCAGACACACACTTCTGTTTTAGAAGTGGTTTAACTACTGGAAATGTAACATTCTCTGTCTTCTCTGTAATGAAATGAACTGTTTAATTAGAAATTAGTTAAAAGTAAGCATCTAATTGATTTAAATCAGGGTGCTACACATTTTAATTTGAGAGATGACTGTAAAACAATTCTACTTGTTGATGACACTAGTTCTGAGTGAATGATGTTAATAGCAACATAGACACTACATCATGAAGTGCGGTCAAATCATGTCCATGGCTTATAGAAAATAAATTGATGTTAAATCATAGTAAGATTCATCTCAACAACAACTGATGTTTTGATTGGTGGTATATTTGAACATTCAAATGTTCAAATGTTTTTTAAGCTAAAGGGACTTAACTGTGGGGTCATCGGTTTATAAACTTACAAACTACTTATGAACTACCTTATACTAAAGACGACACAACCATCCATGCCCGAGAAGAGATTCGAACCCCCGACAGGGAATGGCTTCGCGCATCGTAGCATAGTGCCTCAATGCACTTCACCGCTCCCATTTTTAGGTGTTTCTGGGGATGATTGGCTATCATGGAAACCCAAAGTTTATGGTCTTGTTCACAAAATCAAAACTGCTGCATTTATTATCTTAATAGTATTGGCAGTATATGATAGTTCATTACAAAAATTAGCTTATTTTTCTGATTTTAATGTCCTTATGGCATATGGTATTATCTTTTATGGTAACTTTTGCTGTGGACAAAAGGAATTTTAGACCCAGATATGGGCACTTCTATGACTATCCATTAATCTTGTGATGATCCTGTTCAAGTGTATGCAAATTCCAACTTTGTTCCTTCAATAAACTCTTTTTTTTTTTTTTTTTTTTTTTTTTTAATAATTTGTTTAGCCCCAAGAAACAGCAGATCTCACTAATTTTATATTAGGCAGAAACCCAGCTGTGTATGGGCAACACTTCCTTGATTCTTGTGCAGAAAGGTGTGCAGTATTAAGCTTTATCATTTTCAATAAGCTACCACATAACTGAAAAGTCTTAGCAGTAATCCAGGTGTCTGAAAGTCCAAATTGAAGACTTTATTTATGGCTCACTCCTATTCTGTTGGGCTGTTAATCAATAAAAGCCAATTCACATGTCAATTATACTAATATGTACTGAGCATCATGTGATTTGCATAGGACCTATGTAAATTTTATTTTACTTAATAATTCTTATGATGTTAATTTCAGATACTGACCCATTTCAACCACCATAGAGATTTGCTCCTCTTTTATCACATTGAATTAGATGGGTACGTAGCTTACCTCCCCTGATTTAAATCTGAGAGGGTCATATTCAGGAATCCTCAACACACTGTTTTCTTCACTCTGTAACAGAGAAATAACATAAAAGCTTCATTAATGTTATTCCACATGCAATCTATACAGACACAAAATTCACCCAAGAAGAGGAAGCTCTTAGATGTACCATCAGTAGAAAGTAATTTTCTATCACTACAAAGCTGGGACATGAAGCAGAAATGTGACTTTGTTTATCAGTAGTCATGTACATAAGCCTATGGATTTGTGACAAAAAAGCACCACATGTAAGCACAGTCACTTTATTATCAGTACCTGCGGTAAGTCTAAAACGTTTGGTGAATGGTGTCTTATCTGAATTGCAACTTGGCACTTGTGTGCATGCATCTGTATGGGTCTTCAGAGATTTGAAGAAAAAGATACACAGCATACATTACATTTGATTGGCAGTGTGAACAGTTGAATGTAGTCAGTGTTAGAGGAACTGTCACAGCACAATGGAGCAATGTGATCATCAAATTCTGCTACAAATTGGGGAAGATGTATCTGGCTGGTCTGGCCAGAGCTGTACTGGACTGAATTATGGATGCTGCTCCATGACAATGCCCCTGCACACTGCGCGATCTGTGCATGCCAATTCTGGGCACAGAAGATGGTAGCTGTTCTTGAACATCCTCTGTACACCCCTAATGGGGCTCCTGCAAAGTACTTCCTGCTTCTCCAATTGAAGGCAGCCATGAAATGTGAACGTTTTGCAGCCATGATTGCTATGAATGATCACGTGACAGACATTTTGCAGTTGATTCCACAGGAAGCCATTTCTGATAGTTTCCAGAAGATGTACAATGTCAATGTGTATTATAGTGGGTGGTGATTATTTTGAAGGGCAATAATAAACATTTTTTTGTGTCTGTTGTTTTCTTTGTAGTCTGATGGTAATTACTATACATTTTAGACATGCCTTGTACATATGACACATTTCGCTATTTTTACCACCAGTTATCTTGTTAAAGTAATTGCTCACACATGCAGTAATTACATGGTGTTGCAGTAACAAACAAGAGCAGACTCAAACATGTTTGTTATTGCAAGGCCATGTAACTATTGCATGTGTGAGCTATTTCTTTTTCAACAAACCTGATGATGGCAAAGAGTGACCTGCATGGTGTATATAATCTGAATGAAAATACTGTGCGTCTATATGTTGACTTTTTCCATTAGTGGCCCATACATTGTATATACAGGACTTCTAATAATTTTCAATAATAAGTTGAAGAGAATACAATAACAAAATATACTGAAACAAAATGTGATTCACGATAACATTTCATTCAAACTAAAAGTTTTATGTTTGAGTTCATCCCTTAATGCATATAGAATATTTTGTGAACACCCAAATCAAGGTAATCTTTCACAGACAAGAAAAATGTCAAGACGTACATTAGTAGCCTAAACCAGTCATCAGAAGTTATTTCTGTGAAGTACACTAAAAGAAAATGATTACTACTGCAGATAATTAAGGACCTAACTTTTATTATAAATATTATGAAAAATTATTTTTCAAAAGAGATAGATTAGCTGGCCAGTACTTACCTTTATGCTGTACCGCTGATAGTGACACAAATGAAGAAAAAGAAAAAAGGGACAAAAAAGGACAAGCTTTTGGAAGACAGTTCCTTCCTCAAGTGGGAGAGAAGGGAAGAAAAAAGGATGAGAATGGAACAGAAAGGTAATTCACGACCTAGGTCATGATATGTCCTCTCTGGCTTGGCTCAGTACTAATATGCAGTATCTCTGACTTCCACACTCCTCGAACACCACCCTCCTGACCTAGGTCGTGAATTACATTTCCCTTCTGTTCCCATCCTTTCTTCTTCCCTTATCTCCCACCTGATGAAGGAACTGTGTTCCGAAAGCTTGTCCTTTTTCATCCCTTTATTTCTTTTTCTTCATTTGTGTCACTGTCGGTGGTACAATACGTACTGGCCAGCCACTCTATCTCTCTTCAAAAATAATTTATCATCTCTGAGGAGAGTTTCCATCATTAATCGAATATTATGAAAAATGACAGAACTACCATCTTAGACTTATTTGGATACAAAATGTGATAAGATTTGTCGTGTGATGTGTATTCAATTGTCCTCTATTTTCCTCATAAAGCTATTTTGCAGTTATCTGTTTATTAATAAGAGTGGAGTGTTGTAAATATTATTAATGTTTGAGAACGCATACTCATGTGAATTTTGTTTGCGTTTGTTTGTTTCATGAGCTATGACAGTGCCGCAGCAGTTTGCCGTGACAGGTTCTAAAAAAAGTTTTTTTGTGATATGTCAGACTTCTTTTTATTATTATTATTAAGATGTTCTCTACGAGAAGTGATTTATATATTACCCATTAATGCAATAAATAATACATGATGATATATTTAAATAAAAAGTTAAAAAGAAGGTTTAGAAGTGTTTTCAAGGTTTTTAAATATTTATTCAAGATGTTTAATTGATTTTTCTTTAATTTCTTTAACTTGAACTTTGGATGTGGTCTAAATAACTTACAAGAATAATTAAGGGTCACTAAAGTTGCATGAATTCTGGTAATGTAATATTGATTGCTGTTATAGTAGGGCTGTGAAAGAAAAATCTTGTAGAAATGAACATCATTAACCAGCCACTTCATTTTGATATAAACGTAATACTAGTTCGAATTTGCCAATTTTATTGAAGTTGCTTGCGAATCAGTCTTGAATTAATATAGTTATCCATCTGTGGAATATAAAGAGAAAGACAGTGAAAACTTACATTATCTCTCAGTTTAATTTTTGTTTCTGGTATGCTAGTTAACTTCAGGTACAAAGTCACAGTCATTCAAGAAGTTGATTGAACAATATATCAGAAATCACTTAAACTAGTACCAGCACAACGGGCTACAATGTGAAAAGTATGCAACTGGAACAAAAAATTCTCCAGTTGCCAACGAAATCGTATAGACGGAACACTGATGAAACAAGAAGATTGCTGCATGAGCCTACGAGAGCCATCAACGTTCTCAAATTCCGGCAACAATGCAGGTACCTGGTGCAGTGTAGCCAAGGCGGATGGAGGCACAGTTTTCAATGAGACTACATTCAATGGGGGAGCAGATTGTTGTTCTTGAGAAATTTCTTTCTGCACGAGCTGTCTGATGCAGTATCACCACAAAGCAGCCTTGCTGTTATCTTTGAATTCGCCAACAGCAGCAATACCAACAACAAACTATTGCTGTTGAACTCCAGACAATCTGACCACTAATTGTCTTGTATAAACAGGATCAAAAACTGGAATCAAGATTAATTAAACTAATATTTTATACACAGTACGAAATGCAATCATATGCAACAAAGTAGAACAGCAGACAACAATCACTACATCAACATGTTACGTATCTTCTGGAAAACCTATTTGGAAACAGCTGGCACAATAGCATTTGTAGCTGACAGTCTGATTACTTTTCTATGTGCTGTAAGAGTGTGATTTTTGCTGGTGTCCTAACAACTGCAATGTTATCTCAGAAGTGTAAATATGAAGAAGATAATAAAGTGTGTAATAAAGAGTGGGAGGAATAATTCATTTTTTGTGGAGAGGAACAGTAAACCAATACGTTTTCGTGTCAAATGATATTGTTGCAGTACAAAGTCAGAAACCTGAAACTGCTAGTGATGGTGCTCCATGTATGACAGGTAAAAACCAAGGCCTCGTGGGGCTTTTAAAGGCTGACCACAGTATTATTCACAGAGAACATTCAGCATCAAAATATTTTCAGTATTCACATGTTTTGCAGGTGGTACTAAAAATTGTCAGCTTCATCTGCATCATGTGCCAAAAAGCACCAACAATTTAAATCCTTCATAGAAGAAATCAGCAATGATGACCTTTCTATTGTTGTGTCTTGATATTGCTTAGTGTGATGGGGTTCCCTAGGTAAATTTCTACACAGATTTTTTCCAATTACTGGATCCAGTCAAGCAATTTCTGCAGGAAAAAGAAAAATCTTTCCCTCAGTTTGATGAGACACAGTGGTATATTTTATATTAGAACTCACAAAGTGTTATAATTTTAGAGTAATGATTGAGCAAAATTTTAATATTTAATTGCTGACAGCTTTAAGACATACACACTGTTTCTAATTATAGTACTTTTCGTGTTAAACTAAAGACTTTTTCTCTTAAAGAGCAGATGATATTTCAAAATTAATTCAGTAACTATCCAAAACACTGAAAACGATTTTTTTTTGTCAAGAAAACATTCAGGACACCATAAATAGGATTTTATATTGTAGGGCTATATTTTGATGGAATGTGTTGCTCACTTCAAAACAGCCCTGTAGGTTTGTGGCTCCCAAAGGTAACATAAGTGAGTGGCCACTCCTGTTATAAATGATGCAAAAGTTGTGAATCATAGAAAATTCCACATTCATGACTGAATTAAATACATTCCAAAAGTTTTTTATGTTGTTATTGGACCAAAGCTCTCACAAAGACAATCTTGTCTTCAAACATTTGGTCCAGTCCTATTTTTTTATTTGCATATTACATGGTTATTATTTATGGAAAATAAAGGTAATCATGTAAATAATGCTTTTAAATACAATCTATTTCTATTTTGTAGAAAAATGAAAGTTAAAATATGTATTTTCTGAAATAAGAAAGATGTGATGAATCAACAATTTTGTTCAAATTGTGTATAAAATATTAGTTTAATTAATCTTGATTCCAGTTTTTTATTCTGTTTATACAAGACAATTTGTGGCCACATGATGTTAAATAAACGTCTCTGAATAGAATACATAAGAAAGCGAACCAACTATGTGGTGTCTGACATCTGTTGTCAGCCAACTGTATAAGTTTGGCATCACTCTTGTCTGTAGTGATCAGTCTGTGAGTTGTAGTGAGAAGCTTTGTAGTACTTTGTTTTCGTGATGAAATTGGCTGCTGAGTAATAACTGTGTATATTTGAACATGCTGGGCTATGAGTTTAAAAGGGGCAGATGTTGACAATGTCGTTATGGTAAGAGCAAATGATGTTTAACAGGTAAAATTGTTAACAAGCCAGCCACGGTGGCCGAGGGGACTGAGGCGCTCCAGTCACGGTCTGCACGGCCACTACCGTCGGGGGTTCGAAACCCCGGCGGGCATGGATATTTGTGTCGTCCTTAGTCTTAGTTAGTTCATAAGTAATTTGTAATTTTAGGGACTGATGACCCCGTAGTTAAATCCCATAAGCTATACAAACACTTCAACATTTTTTGTTACCAAAATTAATTTTCCAAGAAAGAAGAAGTTAATTTTATTTAAAATCAATAAAAGTGCAAAGATGAACCTTTAAGTGATGGAATTATTATGAAGGTATACCCCTGTTCTGTGTACATTCAGTAAATGACAGCTTAGCACATTTGTATATCATAGCCCAGAACAATGAAAATCAAGACTACTATTCATTGCATTAAATTTTGGTCATATTAGTAGACATGTTGATGTGTTGTTGTACTCTGAACACAGTTGGACTTAATATTCTAAAGTGAAGAAGCATTAAAAGAAACACCTTTTTCATCCAAATGGAGGATGTTTATACATAATCCTTTCATTAGGAAACCTATGATACTTTTAAACACACCAGTGATAGTGAAAGCTTCCAGAAATAATTCCACAAACACTTCATGACCTTCTCAAGATGACAACTGTTTTACACTCAGCACTTCCCTCACTGACAGCAGCCTCTGGCCAAAAGCCATCACTTGTCAGCTGCCTACCAACCAGGTGAACAGCGCGGCACTGTGATTGTATTTACCAACTGTATTTCCTTACTCTAGCATTTATATACCAGTAATGTTTTGTATTTTGGATCTTGAAACTTTGGTCTGTGTTTGGTAACTGCTTCTGGGCAAAACATGTAGGAAATTGATTCTCCTGTTTCAAGAAATTTCAATTTCACATGAAAGATTTACTACATTCAACAAGAAGTCTCGATAATAGACAAATGTGATGAACTGTGACCAATTGTCTGAAGTATGACATTTTCATTAAAGGTCAAGTTCCAGAAGTTGGTGTATGTGTACTATATGCTCAAACTAAAAGCATCAAAAATTGAAGTGGTGACTAAAAACCCCCAGGATGTTAGCATAAAGGCAACATAACGCGTCAAGTTACAATGGTGCATAGGAATGCGCAATGAGTGAAATAATTATGTTTCAGAGAAATGAAATGATGGTGACTGAGCAGTATTGAAACTAGGAAGGTTTGAGAAGACACATTATCTTGAATATGGTGACTCAGATAATCTAATCTCAGGTATAGTTTTCTGCATTAGGAAATCAGCACAAGGGGTATTTCTATTGCAGTTGTTATTCGGTGCACACAACTGAGGTACCATACAGTTGCACTGAGGGAATACTAACCTACAAAACTGCATAACATGTTACTACTAAAGAATAACACTTTCTACTGATTTCATAAGCAAAAAAATCCAATAGTCTGCTTTAGAAATCATTTCTCTCTCACTCATTCTTTCTTTAATATGCCTTAAATATTTGTATTTTGAGCAACTAATCTAACTGTCAAGACAATTTCTTTCCTGGCAATCACTTCAAACATGGTTTGACATACACCAATCAGGACCAGTTGATTTCTACAGGCATTGAATTGGTAAACTACCAGAGCATTGCCAGACTGTTTCACATAATGTAGAGCATATTAGAAATAATTAGAAGACTCTAGATGCAGAAGTATTCTTAAGTATCTCCTAAATATTGATACTTGTAGCTCTTGCCACAGAAACAGCTAATGAGGTGACCACTTTATTGCAGAGCTAGTGGAAAGATGTGGTGCCTCCGCTACCTTACTGGACTAGAATTTGCTGGAATGGCCTTGTCACTAAGTAAAAGACAACATTAGTTTCAATTTTCATGTATAACAACTTTTGTAGAACCAAAAAACATGGATTAATAACCTTATTTCACTCCATGATTGAAAAGTAGTCAGATTATTTGATTGGAATTGTACGGAAAATCAAGTGAATTTATGAACCTAATACAGTACCAACCAGGAATTAATTCATCGGTAACACAACTGCCAAAATTCAGTCATGCTATCAGCAGGAAGAATACCAGACAATGTGATAAGCAAGTGGGCTGGGAAATGACTACAGCTCAGCTTCAGAGGGCTGGAACACTTAAAGTATATGGAAATTACTCTCTCTCTCTCTCTCTCATTTCTGTAACCAGCTTTACGGAACAGTGTAGTCAGGAATAATAATATACAAATGCACTGAAAGCTAACATCATAAATCAATAACTATCATAATTATTTGCAAATTTCTGTATTAAGTGTGCCGAAAACAAAAAAAATCATTCACCAAAATCAATTATTATTATTATTAATTTTTTTGAGGTCTCCACTGGTCATACTGTAAACATTAGAAGTAAGTAACATTTTTCTGTATAATTATTGACTTGGAAAATATATTTTTTAGTATGGCTGTCAAGGGCACAACCTCCAAAACAAGCACACAAATGAAGAGGCAACTACATAGCACAGAATTTGAAACATAAGCATCCATAGGAAGACTTTTTAGCAACAAATAACAAAGTTCAAAATGCATAGGGGCTTCTGTTATTTGAATATATAATGAGGACAAAGCACACAAAAAGTAATCTATTGAATAATTCATCTTAAACCGAACTGTCATCCAATCTACAAATATTAAAAGAAAAAAGTTATCTCCTATTGGTTACAATTACAGTACCGTTTATCAGTTAATGATGCTTTGTCAATGAAAATAAACAACATATTCATTGAAAACCTTTTGAATGTGCAGAATACTCGAGGCAGGGAGGATACAAAAGAAATTCTCCAAACTGAATGTGATGCTGACATTCTAGGGAGTGATTGCAAACAATTTCCATACAATTTGAACACAACTTCATGGCTTCCACAATATTCATAACAATAATTACGCAGTCTAATGTGATGAAACTGATGATCAGATTGTTCTAAGTTTTTCAGAGACTATCCAAATGCTGATGCATGAAGCCAAAATATTTACTATCTAGGATGTCAGCTCAAGGAGTACACTAATTTTCAGTTGGATGAACATCCATGGTGTCCACTTCCAATTCCACAATAAATAAATAAATAAAAAGTATATTTTGATAATAGCTAACTAGAAACAATAAAGCAACATGCAAAAATTTGCCTTCCTATTTGATTAAAGGGTCTTAATGGCATCCTTTCCCTTGTCATTGCTTTCTGATGGTTCTACCCTATGTCACATTCTTGTGAATCAGTGTGCAGTCTACTTATGCAAATAACATTCAAATTTTCAAAATATAGTCTTTGTTTTCAGTCTAATTGAGGTATGAAAGCAGTGGAGACCAGCTTAAATGTTAGTATTTTGCAACTGTTTTGGGCAAATCAATCCATGAAAGTCCCCCCCCCCCCGACACTCAAGAAAGATCGTTGTGCTCTCAATAAATGACATAGGTCATGAACTGCGATGAGTTGTCCCTCATGTGACAGTCTCATTCATTATAAATCATTGAAAACTAGGGAGTAGGAGTACTGCATAGTTTGCTGTTTCAAAGTGTCATGATTCTAATGAGTGATTATTATTCCATTTTTCATTGAACATTAGTTTGTTCATTGAACATATGTATAAATCTGTCATTGGTGACTAATTCTGATGCCTTTATATTATATTAATTAAAAAAAGTTTTAATGAATGAGACCTAACAAAAGACAATGGCATTTTGAACATAATGCTCAGCTTCTGTAGAGTCAGAAATGATGGTATGCTTCATTCTTTGTTAAGGATACACGTTTCCATTGCAGCAGGTATTAAGGAAACTGACTGGCAAAATTATATCATGTGTAAATTCAACAAACAAGAAAATCACCACTCACGAAATTACTGTTCTTACCTTTTGCCCTCAAATGATTTACCTATGATGATACTATTGCTCCAATGGTTCCTAGAGCTTTACTGCAATGTAATATATGAGATTACTTACATTTTCCACATGGTATGACCTCCCTATACTTAAAATCAAAGAGTGATATGGTGATTTCACCTTTAAATAAAATAGTATAGTTTTCTGAAGAAAACTGACATGGAAAAATCAAATTAATTTTTCAGCTTACTTATAAGTCATTCAGGAAGTAACCCGGTGATAAGAATGTCATCAAACATTTTCTACAGTCTTGCAAAGTTTTAGTTATACTATGAGCAGGAACAATTAGTTCCACCACCTGATGCAAAGACGAGTGTGCAAGAAACCACATCTAGCATTTTAAATACGCGGCTGCCGAGGACCTGGCTCCGAAATGTGTATGTCATTGGATTTTCGGAACTACAGAGTAGTTACTAATAACATCCAAATGCTCTGACTGTAGAATAAACACTGTTAATCAGTAACTGTCATATTCTTCTTCTTTTCTAAGTTGATGTATTCAGTTTAGAAACTGGTTTGATGGATCTCACCACCCTATTCTATCCTGTGCAAGCCTCTCCATATCTAAATAAGAATGGCAACCCATATCCATTTGAATCTACTTACTGCATTCCTCTCTTCATCTCCCTCTGCAATATTTAACCCACCAACTTCCCTCCAATGCTAAACTGACGATTGCATGATGTCTTAGAATGTGTACCCCAAATGATCCCTTCTCTTAATCAAGATATGCCAGTTACTTCTCTTCTCCTCAAATCTATTTAGCACTTCCTCATTATTTATGCAATCTACACATCTAATCTTCAGTTTTTGTTTGTAGCACTGCGTTACAAAAGCTTCGTTCATCTTTTTGTCGCGTTGTGATGAATCCCGCTAGTGCTGATCCCTGGGTGCATCCAGATGAACTGTGTCCATATTGCAGGACAAAGGTCTATTAACAGGACACTGGGGGATGGTGAGGTACATGTTACATAAAAAAAAAAAACACACTTTGCTTGGATTCTGATGTTCGACAAGATTGGCCGATCAGCATTGTGGTTGAAGTCCATTGATCCAGGTTTACTTCAGGGCTACATTCACTTAAATGAAATGGTGGTAGACGTTAAATGATGAAAATGATGAATGCACTTATTTAAACTTTTCTTAATAAATGTTTTATTATCATTATTGAATGTTGCACAATTGCTAAAAATACAGTATCAGGTAACATAGATGTTAACAGGTTTGTAGCTATGAACAGAGTGACAAAACATGGCTTCTAACAAACATCTTTTCACGTAATCGCATAATAAGGCTACTAATGACAATGTTTTGTAATTCACAATTTAACAATATTCTTTTACTTTAAATAAGCCAAAATACATAAATTAAAATAGTACATTTAGGCTTTAACTATCTATCTCAACGTACATTTTTTAATGAAATTTATATTTAATAGTACACACAAATTAAAAGTTTTGTTTTGATTCATTTTAAACTTGTTCAAGTTATTTACATTATTTGTGTTTTCGAAATGCACACATATCTGTTTTGACAATATTGTGTAGACATACTATTATTGAGACAGGGAATTTTAATGTATTTCAATTTGCAGTCTAATTTTTTATAAATACAGATTTGTATAAAGCTGTAGTAATTTTAATTGCAAACGTAGGCTTCCAGGGCTGTTGTAACTATCAATAAAATTCTTCTGTGTATGAAACCACGTCGTCATTTTATAAATTCCACCGACGTTTCGGCCACTGTTGCAGGCGGCCTTCATCAGGGTCTGTGTCTGACACAGACGCTGATGAAGGCCGCCTGCAACAGTGGCCGAAACGTCGGTGGAATTTATAAAATGACGACGCGGTTTCATACCCAGAAGAATTTTATTGATACTGTAGTAATTTTGTTAATTTCGAAGATAGTTTCTTAGTACCAAATGGATTATTAATTTTAGTGTGTGAAAAATGATCAGTATTCAATTTAGGATCCAGTTATATATAAAACATGGTCTGCCTTAATTTATTTAAACAAAAGGTACATATGTAATCACATTGCGCAATAGTTATAACATGTAATATTGTTGTTTTTATACAAATTAGTATCTTTATAGGCTCAGCATATTCCGTAACTAAGTGTAATGCCTTTTTAGTGTTTGTAGTTATTATTTACAAAAGTAATAAAAATTGAAAATTATGTAAAAAAAAAGGACAGGCAAAGTTATGTTTAAATCAACGTACTATTTCTTAAAAGTGTTTTACTAATAGTGTTAACAGAAGACTCAAATGAATTGGAGCATTTGAAATCACCCAACTATCATCAAGCATGTAATGTGAAAATAAAACACAAACACATCAACTACATTGCAACACATAACATAAACTCTTTACTGCAAACTGGAAAGCTCAAGGACTTCACAGATGAATTGAACAGACAGAACATCGTAATAGCTGGGCTCCAAGAAATGAGAAATACAATAGAAGATACATTTGAATATCAAGATTATAGAATTTACAATGGAAAACCAGGACAAAGAGTTATGAAACAGTGCCCTCAATTTGGAACAGGGTTTATAGTCAATTTGAAAGTAATAGACTCAATAACTGATTTTAAAGCTATTTCCTCACGAATCGCGACCTTAACTCTGAAAGCCACAAACAAGATCTATACTATCATAAACGCCCATGCTTCTATAAATCAGAAACATTTTCTAACCAGAACTATGGTAGAAGTAGAAAAATTCTGGGACCTTTTGGATCAGACCATAAATCAAGTCAATAAAAACCATGTAAAGATTTTAATACCCAACTGAGAAAGGAAAGGAAATACAGAGATATAATTGGAAAATGGGCTCTGCATAAACACACCAATAGAAACGGACAAAGGCGTGTTGAAATCTGCAAATCATGTGGACTCATCTCTAAATCTACATATTTTAAAAGAAAACCAAGCAAGCTTATGGCATGGAAACATCCTGACTGGACAAAAGGAGATTGGCAGCTGGACCATGTCTGCATGGACAAATTCTTTCAAAAAGAAATTCAAAATGTTAAGGTACTGAGAGGAACAGACACAGGTTCAGATCATTATATGGTCAACATTAAAATCAAATTCACCCCATTAATAAAAAAGGACAAAGAGCAATTGGAGATAAAAGAAAGTATGATCCACATAAATTAATAACAAATGACAAGTATCAGAAAAACACACAGAATACAGTAATAACAGATAATCTTCAGGAACTAAAACCAATCTTAAAGCAACATGCTGAAGAATCGGCTCCAGTAAACCAGTAAAAAACATGCATGGTGGACTAGTGTGATGAAATTCACGATGAAAGGCATCAAGCTTGGATAAAATTTCAGACTAACAAAACAGAGGAATGTGCATATAACCTCAAGAACATCAGGAAAAAATTCTCTCAAATTATTAGAAAAACAAAGTGGCTATATCAAAAGGCTGTACTGAGTTCCATTGAAGAAAACTACCACAAAACCTAGTCCAGGGATTATTTCAAAGCCTTTGATAAACAATTGCGTAAATTCAACCCTCCCACTTTACTGCTGAGAAATAAAGATGGAAGAATAGCTCATAATAACAAGGAAAATGCAGAAATCATGGCAGAAGCATTCAACAACCTCTTGAACTGTGACGAACATGAAAAGCTTTTAACAAATGACACAAGCACGCCTGTAACAACCAAACCAGAAAATATAAGCCCACCTACAGTACAAGAAATAGAAACTGCACACAAAGAAATGAGAAATTACAAAGCATGTGGTGAAAATCAAGTGTTTGCGGAAATGTGGAAGTATGCTGGCACAACAACTCGGACGCCTCTACATACTATTTTACAAAAAATTTGGACAACAGAAAAATTCCCAGAAGAATGGACCACAGCTATAATTACCCCACTTCACAAGAAAAGAGACAAAAGTGACCCAGATAACTATAGAGGAATCTCGCTCTTGGATTGCACCTACAATATTTTTTCCAAGATTTTACACAACAGGATAAGAGAACAACTGGCTAAGCAACTGGGGGAATACCAAGGAGGCTACAGACCTTGGAGGAGGTGTGCCAAGCAAATAATTACTCAAAAATTAATCATGGCTTATTACCGCAAAAGAAACAAGCCTCTCTCAATTACATTTATAGATTTTAAGAAAGCCTGTGATTCTATCCATAGACCCTCATTGTTAAAAATTTGGAGACATTTTGGACTCCACCTAAAATTAATCAGACTAATAGAACTTACCTTGACAAATACAAATTCAAAAATTAAGTCCAGAGGAGAACTTTCTGGATCATTCATGATAAAAACTGGTCTAAGGCAGGGAGACAGCCTGTCACCCCTTCTTTTTAATTGTGCCCTTGAATACATAATGAGGGAATGGTATAAGGCCAATCCAAAGAATATTAAAGTTGGAGCACAAAAAGATAACATCAAGTTGAACTGTTTAGGATTTGCTGACGACCTCACTCTTCTTGCAAACAACATTCAAGAAGCCAAACAACAAATACGATCATTACAGGAAATAACCCAGTGTATTGGCCTTAAAATATCTTTTGAAAAAACTTAAACAATGTTAATAGAACCGCCACTGGCAAACAAAATTAGAATTGGAGTACACAACATTAACATTTTCTTTCATAGAACATTTGAAAAGAACACCAAAAAATAGAATCAGCAGGAACGTAATTGAAAAATTATGGAACAAGAGCAACATAAGATGGATCACAGGAATCAAGGAAGACATGATGAAACTACAGATAACGATGGAAGATTTGAAAGACAAGACAGACACACTCAAGATACTGCATGACAAACACATCACACTACCAATAAAAATTAACAAACAGAGACTGGGAAGGGTGATTTCGGATGAGGAGAGAAGGGCACGATCTGAAAGAACGAAAAAGTATTGGGCCAATAATAATAATAATAATAATAATAATAATAATAATAACAGAAGAACCTAATTCATAATATTTATGTTGACCATAAAAGTAATAAAAAATTAATTAATAAATAACCTCTGTATTATTAAATTGCCATGTTTAATTATGTTTAAACTAAATTGTGTTCATGCATAACAACAAATTGTAATAACCTTTGTAATATTGACTAAAGTGGTCCAATGAAGGCCATAAAATAAATAAATAAATAGTGTTAATAGTATTTCAAACTGAACGCGAAAATCTGATATTTTACATGTCCGGTAATGAAGTTTCATTTAGGTGTTTGATATTTTGTGTTTGTAATGTTCGCAATGGGTTTGCAGGGAGCGTGCATCAAAGCAGAAACGTTACAGTGTTTCACTACTGTAAAATGCTACACTCCAGAGAAATGCTTTCATAAAGGACTCCCAAACATTTAAATTAATTCTTGATGTCAACAAATTATGTTTCCTTAGGAATGCTTCTCTTCCCATAGCCATTCTTCATTCTGTTTCTTCTTCTTATTCTTTTTTACTTACACTATTAGAAGTTATTTTGCTACCCAAATAAAAAATGTATCTACTTTTTTTTATTGCCTCAATACCTAATGTATTTCCTTAAACAAAGCCTGATTTTCTTACACTGCATTCCATTACCCTTGGTTTGCTCTTGTTAATGTTCATCATCTAACTCCTTTCAAGGCACCATCCCTTCCATTTAATTTCTCTTTCAGTACCTTCGCTGTCCCTGACAGAATCACAATGTCATCATAAAACTGCAAAGTTTTCATTTCTTCTCACTGGAATTTAGTTCACACTCCAAATGTAGGCTAAACCCTGACTTACTCCTTTCCCAATCACTGCAACCCTTTCACGCCCTTCGTCTCTTACAACTTCTGTTTAGTTTTGTACAAGTTGAATAATACTTTTCATTCCCTGTATTTTACCCTGCTATCTTCAGAATTTGAAAGAGCGTAGTCCAGTCAACATTAGTGAAATAACAACTATGGAAGGTCCAGTAAGGAATGTAATAATAATACCTAGATAGGGAACAACTCACTGTAAAGACAAACATTGGGCCGCTGACAGACACAAATAAAACACACACACACACACACACACACACACACACACACACACCAATTTTAAATTTTTGGCCGCGTCCTTCCTTAGAAAGAGAAGACTCATCCACACAATCACTCAGGCACATTCATCCACACACGTCAGCCATCTCTGGCCGCCCAACACAGTCTCACTCACGGCAAGGGGAGGAGATGGGAGGTGGGCAGGTGGGAAGGAGCGGAGGAGGGGGAGAAATGGAGAGGAAAGATAAGGGTGGGATGCACCGAGCAGAGGCAATGAGATGCAGTATGAAAAAGGGAGGGGGGATATTATATAAAATGGATGACTTACTCAAAGGACAGGCTTGTCGACAGACACAAATAAAATCACACACAAACACACATACAAGCTTTCGCAACCATTGGTCGCTTCTTCAGGGAAAGAGGAAGGAAAGAGAGGAGGAAGTGGAAAAGGAGTATTTCCAATCCCAGGAGTGGAAGAAAGCGAGAGTGTCTTTCCGCTGCCCACCTAACCTTCATAACCTCCTAGTCCATCCCTATGAAATCCCCAAACCACCTTCCCTACCCTCCGGTTCCTACCTATATAATTGCCCCCGGTGTAAAACCTGCCCTATGCATCCTCCCACCACCACTTATTCCAGTCCTGTAGCCCAGAAGGTGTACACAATTAAGGGCAGAGCCACTTGTGACAGCACTCACATGATTTACCAGCTGACATGCCTGCACTGTGAGGCCTTCTATGTGGGAATGACCAGCAATAAACTGTCCATTTACATGAACGGACAAAGGCAGAAAGTGTTTGTTGGTAATGAGGCTCACCGTGTGGCTAAGCATGCTCATCGGCACATCTTGGCAGTGTTACACCGTCCAGGTTATACAGAAAATTGAAATTATAATATTTGTCATGAAGTGTGAGTGAATTTCCCCTGCCTCATACATCTTTCACACAAGGTGAGACCATTTCTTCATAACTGGCTCTTCTAGAGGGAATATCATCCACTCCATGGGCCAAATTCATTTCTATAATAGTTCCTTCATTTCCATTGTATAGGCCCTCTATATATTCCTTCTATTTTTTACTTTCCCTGCTTCGCTTAGTACGTTTTCATCTTGGTCCTTGTTATCCATGCAGCTAATTTTCTTGTCTCCAAACATTTCTTTTATCTTCCAGTAAGCAGTATCCATCTTTCATCTAGTTATACATGCTTCTACACACTTGCATTTATCATCTAGCCACTTCTGGTTAGCCAATCTACACTTCCTATCAACTTTACATTTTAGCCTTTTGTAATCGCTTTTGTCTGCTTCAGAGCTGAATTTTGTTATTTTTCCTTTTATAAATTATGTTATGTGTACCCTTTCTTACCCAAGTATTTCTATTAGACCTTGTTCTCCTGCCTATATTATCCAGTGTAGCCTTCATTACTTTATCTCTCAAAGCTATCCAATCTTCTTATATGTATTACTTTCACCCAATTCGGTCAAAGCTTGCATAATACTCCCCCCAAAACTCTCAACAAACTCAGGTTCCTTCAGTTTATCCAGATTCCATCTCCTTGCTTTTGTACCTTTTTGCAATTTCATCAGTTTCAATACACAGGTCATTACCAATTAGTTATGATCAGAGTCTGAATCTGTCCCTGGATATGTCTTCAGATTAAAACCTGGTTTTTAAATCTATGTCTTACCATAACAAAGTGAAGTTGGTATTTCCAGTGTCTCCTGTTCTATTCCACATATAAATTTTCCTTTTGTGATGCCTAAACCAAGTGTCTGTGATGATTAAATTTTGCTCTGTGCAAAGTCTGCCAGCCAACCTTGTCTTTCATTCCTTTTTTTCCAGTCCATATTCACCAATTATTTGTCCTTCTCTTTCTTTTCCTACAACAGAGTGCCAGTCCCCCATGTCAGTCAAGTTTTCCTCCCCTTTAAATGTCTGAATAACTTCTTGTATCTCATCATAAATTTTTTGAATCCAATCACCATCAGCACAGTTAGGTGGCTTATAAACTGGTACTACTGTGGTCAGTGTTGGCTTTGTGTATATCTTTGCTACAATACGGTGTTCACTATGCTGTTGATAGTAACTTACCTGCATTCCTACTTTCTTATTCGTTGTTAGACCTACTTCTGCATCCCCCAAATGATTGTGTATTTATAATCCTGTATTCACCTGACCAGACATCATGTTCATCCTGCCACTAAATTTGCTAATCCCCACCCCAAATCCAACATCAACCTATCCATATCACTCTTCAAAATTTCAAACTTATCTTCATGACTAAGGGTTAGAGCAATCCACACACTGATTCATAGAATGCCTGTTTTGTTTTTCTTGATTACGCCATGCCCCTGATTAGTCCACACCCAGAGATATAAATCAGGGACTATTTTGCCTCCCAAATATTTTACCTAAGAAGACTCCAACACCATATATTTACACACTACAGCTGCATGTCCTCAGTTCCGACTCGCTTTCAGCCATTCACAGCAGCTATGTCAGTCAATCATCCAGACTGGTGCCCCTGTATCTACTGAAAAGACTGCTACTCCTCTTCATGGTCCACAAGTTTGTCTTGTCTCTCCACTGCTGTGGTTACACCTGCAGTATAGCCATTTGTAACACTGAGGCATGAAATCCAACCCACCTCTGCAATGCCTATGTTTCATGGGGGTAGATTCTTTCATAAGCAAATCTAAAGTGAAAGCAAATTGAAATTGGAAACAGATTGAAATCAGAAGAAGTAAATCACCAAATGCCATTCACAAGTCTGGAGTGTATCAAGTGGATATACTACATACATTATTAGAAAATGACATGTATTTCAGTTGCTACATTCTTTGAATATGTTTTCCCACTGACAACAACCCCAAAACAGAGAAACATAATTGAAGGTACAGCTAATCTTTAATTGCAAAATGTGAACACCCAAGACGCTTTAAAAGCAACAAATGATGTTATGAAAAGCTGTCTACAATACCATGTAAAAATGGACACCAACGAATATGTGCAGTGTTTGTCTGATTCGAGCTGCAGATAATGTGAAAGATGAAGCATTTGCCATCCAAACAAGGAATAAGGAATGAAAAATACAGTCATTAGTGCCTGTAATAAGTCAACATGAAGCCTATAAATACTGAAAGAATGATAACTATCTACTAATAATGATTACACTATGAAAACGTCTGATGTTTTGTCACTGAATGTGAAGAGAATACCAATAGCTTTTCAACTTGCATTATGCTTATGACAGAGAGGTACAAGGATAACAATACGTTCAACAAGCTGAACATTGTGCTAGTTTATTATGCTGTACTCCACAGTCCGTGAATGGTGCTACTAACAGACTCCCTGGTGGTATCATTTATGAACGATACCTCTATCCTGAAACAGGGGAAAACTTATCAATGTGTAATAGATCAGCACAAGTAGGCAGACAGTTCTGGTAATTTCACAGACCATCCACAACCTGAGGGTAATGACAATCAATTACCACTATGTCGGATTGTGGCTCAGTCTCATTTTCTACTTGTGAAAGATTTTCTCAACAGTGGCGGAATAGTATTGACGCCCAGGTACCATACACACAACGCAGATCCATAATACCCCCATTGATCTCAGTGAAATGCCACATTCATCTTTCTGATAAGATCATTCTTTTCTGCTTTTCTTTTTTCTTCTTTTGCAGAAGGAGTTCATTTCATTTTAGAATTTATAAACAATTGCAACAGTCTACTACACCATACTCACACTCACTCCCATTCCGTCCAACCACAGCACCAACAACCAAAGTACTTCATCAAATACGACACTCTATGCAGTTTTGTATCTATCCTATCGGCTAAATGTTGTCAGTTTTTTTGAGAATATTCTGCTGACATATATGTAACGTAATAATAACATTTTATTATGGTGACTATTGCACTGTGACATACTTCTCGTGGTGTGACAAAATACTTTTATGAGTGGAGTACGAAGCATTTATAAATAGTCGATATAACATCTATCGATAGCCGACCTGGCTCTTACTCCTCTATTTGTCACTCAAAATACCACTCGTATAGTCTCCCATATGACACGGTCACCTTCAGATAACTGAATGGATGGTTTGAGGAACCTGCTAGTCGGTTTCCTCTATCCACTTAAATGAATAGGACTTCATTTCTTCTTGCAGGGACGAAATAACTTTGGAAAAAGCACTTCGAACTGGGACTACAATTAATTCAAGACCTTTTTCATCTTAAGACATGTATTATAACATTAATTCTTTCTTACGATGTTGAATGTGTAAATACATAATGAGTATTGTAATTAAAGTTCGGTACTGGTTTCCGTCCGACTTTCACGGTATGTCCCTTAATACTGATAAAACAAAAACAATGTAAAAGAGATTACGTCATTTCTCTTGCAATGTCTGTGCAGTGTCTTAATTATTCTTAGGCGGCACACTGTTATTCACTGTGCGTAGCTTCCGTTTCCAAAGTCATCACTTGGATTCTTCTTTTAACATTTTCTTACACCCTGCAAACAATATTACGGGCACACAATTTTCTGTATCGTTGATAAATGGTTTATAGCAACTATCTTCTGTCGGGAATCTATAACTTATGTAATGACCATTCCATCATTACATTAAAATATCTAACATCCCTATTCATCCAGCTACACCATTCAAAATGCAATGAAAATTGTAGACATAAATAATCTTATGACTGATAAAAAAATATACTAGTAACTGTCAAAGTGTGGTGGACTCTTACTAGATATCTGACAATTACGATGTCAAGTTTTTCTTGGGAATCCCTTAGATGATTTCGTTGTACAGTGACTTTTATTTCATTTGCCTAAGCAATTATATGCTGGATTAATGTATTTAAGATAATTAATTTCCTGTCTGCATAGTATCAATAAAGTAGTTACTTAATACATTGGATTGAGTAGATTAATGGGCTTTTCCCTTTGAATGTTAAATTTTTAGGTTCCAATCCTTCCTTAGTCATCTATTGGGGATGGTTAAAACATAATTGCTGCTGATGCTTGGCTAACAAACATAAAAAGTACATTATAGATGAAAATTTATAATTTCAAAGTACCTCGATTCTTGAGTTTGATCTTAATAAATTCATGACACTTTCACACTAACAGACCCTTTCGTAAAATAGAAATTATATAAGCACAACTAGTGGAACATGTAACTGCTTTGACTAATTTCCTTCTTTTGGTTCAATATGACTCAGATAATAACATTAATTTGATTTTCAGTCCAACTTCTGTCAGCTAATTGAATACTTTCTGAATGATAATCTTGCCCCATACATGAATTTTCTAATATGTTATGGCAAGTGCGGATCAGTGATGAATGCACACATGCACAAAGATATTCACTGCCATACGGGAGGGAGGAGTCCCTGCATACCAAAATATGTAAAATAACACAAGGTTTATTCACTAGAAAACCTCAGTATTTGTAAATCCATAAATAAGGATATGTGAGCGACATTCAAGCATCAAAGACAAGATTTTTGTATTTTATACTGTTTCTGATTAGCATGGTCGGTAGAATCTAGTATCACATTATATTTCACAATTCAAAAATTTTTATCACTTCATAGAGAACCAAGAGCTGTGATATGAGAGAAAGAAATGAATTACTTATTTCTCAGAAAAGCTGTTCACTTTTGTGTATTACTGAGTGCTGAAAATATCCTTAATTTCTTATGTTTGTATAGTGTAATGGTTGGTGTCACGTCATCTTACTTGTGGTTCTCTTCCTATTGGGTTGAGAAGAGAGTAATCAGGGATGTAATTCACTATGGCTATTGGAAGAATGTGCATATTGCTCAGAGCAAAGATGTTGTGTTTCCTGCTCGAATCTTAGCATGTGCTGGAGTGTCCGTTGGTCAGTCAACAAACAGATGGGGCACTGTTTATCACTGCACTTATCATGAGTCAAGACAACCAGAGTGCATTATCTTTCAGAATGTTCAAATGTTTGTATAGTTTATGGGACTTAATTACGGGGTCATCAGTCCCTAAACTTACAAACTACTTATGAACTACTTACAAACTAGGACGTCACAAATATCCATGCCCGAGGGGGGATTCGAACCCCCCGACCTTAGTGGCCGTGCAGACCGTGACTGGAGCGTCTCAGTCTCCTCGGCCACCGCGGCCGGCGCATTATCTTTGATAAATATATTATAGACATAATACTCTTTCTCCAGGAATTTAATTAATGTTATGTGCAGGACACAAGATGGATAAGTATGAATTTTGCATCTTTCTGAAGCTTTAAAACACTCCACCATGATATGTAATGCAATTTTATTGTCACTTGACTTTTAATATCTCTCTCTCTCTCTCTCTCTCTCTCTCTCTCTCTCTCTCTCTCTCTCTCTCTCTCTCTCACTCACTCTCTCTCTCTCTCTCTCTCACACACACACACACACACACACACATCTTGTACAATGAGAGATGTCCAATGTCTTTTCAACACCATGTGCTCCAATTCCATCTTCATTTGCCATGAATTAAGAAGGATGTCTCAATTCCCTGCATATGCTCCTACTATGTCGAGGAGGTTGGAAGATAGTGGATGAGTAGGTGTTATAAAGGAATGCTTGACTGATTATGTGAATAGTGACTGCATGACTTTTATGGAAAAGCATACTTCTTGTAGCTAGCCCATCCACCATTATTGCTTAAGATTGCTTTAAGACGTTTTGGAACTGATTCCACTAGTTGCTTTGCCAATGTTCTATGATGGTTTACTTCCCACCATATGTGTTCTATATGTTCCCAGAGATCACTTGTATTGCTAAACCCAACTGGTAATGATCTTGTAACTTCCATCCACATGTTCTCTATAGGGTTGAGGTCCGGTGACTGTGGAACAAACACCATTAGTTTTATTCTTTCTTGTTTATTGAACCATTCCTGTATGCTTTGATGAATGGGGATGTTCTCCTGTAAATAAATAGGTATCTAGTTATTTCATAAATTTATATTTGAAAAACTTATTTGTAATTCAGACATTGTAGTAATATTTTGTTTATAATGTCTAAGATGTCACATCCAGTCATAACTGAGAGGTCTGTTTTAAGTTAAACATTCCAATTATGAGTGACTGCACTGTTTTCCATTATGTGAGGAGAATCATATCCTGAAATTCAGATTGAAAAAGACTGCTGAATCAGATCTAATGATATGGTAATGATCTGACAAGGAGATTGTTGGACCTCTAACAGGTTTTCACAGTACAGAATATATTTATATGGCATATCTCATGTGATATTATTCAAAATTAATCATTGTAGATGTAGTGACTTCATTAATAAAACACAATATTTAGTCCATTTGTTACAGACAGGAGTAGTTACTTGTTTGTAATGTTCAGCATTACATGTTTCAAGAATTTATTCCAATCTTCAGGAGCTTTTTGTTACATAATTTGTACGTGACAAAAAGTATCTGAAGATGCAAATAAATACTCAAAATGCATAATGCTGAACATTAAAAACAAGTAACTGGTGCATTTTCTTTATGTAAATTGTGAATATCACAGTTACAGGCTTTTTTTTTTTTTTTTTATGTTGTTATGATGAATGAAATTAAATTATTTTGCACTTTGGATTATATACTCACAATACTCATAATAGCTTGCAGTACTAGAACAGTATTACTGAAGGTATTTGTCAAAGTGACAACTGAAACACAATTTGTAATGGGCACATTTTATGAAAGCTATTGCCTTTCAGGCACACAGATTTTTTGAAAGTGGTACCAGGAAATGTAGTCAATTTAAATTCCATACATTGTTATTACTGTGATCACTTTGAGTGAATCAGGCATATTTGAACATTACTGTGACAACAGGCAAACTAAACTGACGCTGAAATGAAATATGTATATTTATGGTTTCTTCCCTCAAAACAATTTCTATAGTAACCTTTACTGAGTGGGCTGCATTATCAATTTTTTGGGGAAACAATCGACTTGCCTTAAAAATGAGTATCCCAGGTTTAACAATGTGGAGTAATCATTCAAGGGATAATTTTCACAGTGCAAGTGCCTGCTTCTCTTTCATCTACAAAGTTTTGATCACAAAGTGCCTCATCAGTCTGCACTAATGAATAAAATGAACGTTTCCCAAACAAATCGAACTGTAACTACGTGCCACAAATATAGGCCACATTTGAAGAATGTTTGCAGTAAACAGCAATACAAGAAATTCATCAGTTTGGATAAATTTTAATATCATACTATTTAATAATATACTGTATGATAAATATGAAAAAGTACAAAGACAGCATTTAACCTTTACCAACTGCATAATAACCATGAACTATAGCCAATGTGCTACTCCCACTAACTTCGAACATAGCTTACATTACTGGTAAAGAAGGTATACGAAAAACTTCAAAATAGATTTGCTTGGAAATCTGAAAAGCTCCTAGCCACATACTCAAAATAGATCCTGTTACAACATACCTCTCTCTCTCTCTCTCTCTCTCTCTCTCTCTCTCTCTCTCTCTCTCTCTGTGTGTGTGTGTGTGTGTGTGTTTCCATCTTTCCCTGTTAATCAAAAACATTTTAGACAACCCCCCTCCTACACCTTTCAGCATCATTCAGTTCACTCATCTTCTCTTCTCTTTACTGCTTGATCTTTCCTCTTTGGTTATATATATCCTCTCTGGCTTGGCTCAGTACTAATATCTCTGACTTCCACACCTCTCAAACACCACCCTCATTCCCTAGGTTGTGAATTACCTTTCCCTTCCATACCCATCCTTTTTTTCTTCCCTTCTCTCCCATCTGAAGAAGGAACTGTGTTCCAAAAGCTTGTCCTGTTTTGTCCCTTTTTTCTTTTTCTTCATTTGTTTCACTATCGGTGGTACAGTACAATGGTAAGTACTGGCCAGCCAATCTATCTCTTTTGAAAAATAATTAATCAAAATTTCCCATTTACAGGTATAATGATCTCTCTGGGATGTACAGAAAACACTGTACAGTTTGAACTTCTGTGTTACAACAATGCTGCACAAGCAAATCCATCAAAGGTGTAAAAGGCAACAACCACACAAGGGATGTTGAGGAATGTCACTAGGCAAGTGTTATAAAAATTATCATATGTTATTTTGATGTGATGCTAGTACCAGAATGCAAATTTATGATCTGTTGTAGTGGTGCAAATATACACCATATGAGAGTTTCGGGCTACATTAATAACAATGATAAAAATAAAAATTGATTTTATTAATAAAAATGGGTGCAATACAAATATTAGGAAAACATGTAGTAATGAGGACGTGTATAAACATATAGAGAAAATAGACATAATATCTAAGTGAGGCTTAATCTTTGTTGGGCATATCTACTGAATGAATGAGAATAAGACAATTAAACAATTGAGTTAAAAAGTAAGCTAAGAACTAAAACAAAATATCAGTTAATTAGAAATAACAGAAATAGACCTTTTCAAAACTGAAATAATTTTAGATGCCTTTAATTCTGGAGCAGAATTAGCAGTCTTCAAAAGGGATGGAAGAAGGAAATAAGAAATGTTTTTGGAGAGATCAGGAAAGCTGCTAGTGAACTCCGTGGATGCCTTGGACAGATGGAGGGAATATAATGAAGAATTGCTCAATGTAGGTGAAAAGTTTCATGAAGTGTCAGATTTTTAGGTCGAATGGGATAGGAATAATGATGGAAACAGGATCACATCTGAGGAAGTGGAGATAATGGACAAGAGATTGCAGTGCAATAAAATAGCTGTGGTGGATGAAGTTAAGCCGGAACTTGTCATATATAGTGGAATATCAGGTCTCAAGTGGTTACACAGGATATTTGAGAAGGCATGCAAGTCAGGATAGGTTCCATCTGACTGGACGTAAGCAATAATCACACCAATTTTCAAACATGGAAACAGAAAAGATTGTAATAACTATCAAGGTATATCTTTAATTAGCATTGTGGGGAAAATATTCTCAGGTATTGTTGAAAGGAGAGTAAGCATATTAGTTGAGGACAAGTTCGATGAAAATCAGTGTGGGATTAGGCCACTTAGAGGCTGTCAGGACCAGATCTTTACCTTATGGCATGAAGATCAGCATCTCCAAAAGAAAAGTAATGTCTGTGGGGAAGAGATTTAAACAGATTGAGTGCCAAATAGGAGGAACAAAGTTAGAATAGGTAGACAGTTTCAAGTACATAGGATTTACTTTCTCACAGGATGGCAACGTAGTGAAAGAACATGAATCAAGGTGTAGCAAACTAATTCAGTGCATGCTCAGCTAAGATCTACTCTCTTCTGCAAGAAGGAAGTCAGTACCAAGACTAAGTTTGCAGTCTTATCTTTCTTTCAACCAACTCCCTGTTTTGTCCACAGGGAGCGAAAGTTGGATGGATACAGGTTACTTTATTCATACAGTTGAGGTTACAGGTATGAAAGTAGCAAGAATAATTGCATGTACTAACAGATGGGGAAAATGGCAGGAGGGTATCCACAATTAGGTACAGAAAAACTGGGAATGAACACCATACATGAAGCAGTTACAGCGAACAGGCTGAGATGGTGGGTTCATGTTACACGCATTGGAGAAGCAATGTTACGTAAGAGACTCACGGGCTTGGCAGCAGAGGGAGGAGTCAAGGTAGACCAAGGAGAAAGTACTTAGATACGGTGAAGAATGATTTTGAAGTAAAAGGCTTAACATAATATGAGGCATCAATGTTACCACTGAATAGGGGATCACGAAGGAATTTTATTACAGGGCTATGCTCCAGACTGAACGCTGAAAGGCATAATTCATATCTAATGATGATGATGATGATTTAAAAGAAAAAGAAATAAGAAATTGGAAACAACCTGGACAGAAGCAGGTAAGGACAACATGGGGCATAATGTCGGGGTACATAGGAATTACCAAACAAGAAAGAAGAGGAATTGCTAGTTCATTAACACAGAACTAATAATAATAAAATAATAATAATAAAGGAATATTGGAAAACTATGAAAACCCTTTTATGTTATTTGCTGTCCATACCTGTAGGAAATAGACATCGCCTTGAGGATAGAGCAGCTCAATGCTTGGCTTCATTATATTCTGGAGAATATTAATGTAGGCTTCTGCGTTAAGAATCCCCTCAATCTGCCACAGGGGCCCTGCTCCCCGAGCCGAGATGTAGCCCCAAATGGCAACAGAATAATGCCCACTTCTTTCTCTTTCCGCAATATAGTTTGGTGTAAACCACTCTCTTTGTGGGCGGTACACCTGGTGGTATCAAAACCTTTTGATGTATATAAAACTGCTCACAACTCAACAAAAACATTTACTGAACAAACACAGCATCATACTGATGTAACTATACAAGAAGGAAAACCGATTTTATAAAACGTGTGCTGTATCACAATGACATAAAACTTGTTTCTATATGATTACATATATGGTGTATACACAAACTCACCTGAACAGCAGCATTACTAATGGAAGAAAATATCTTCTGGTCAGAAAATATGACACGGCTCCAATCAAAATCAATGTATTCTGCAGCAAAAGCCATGCGATCGATCCTCCGATACATATTCAAGTGTTGCTTTATAGCTCCTCTTCGGCATAAAATTCCATTATCTTTGAGTCTCCTTCTCACAGTTCTAACACTGCAAGGAAACTCAGATATATGAGCTAGTTGCCGGGAACTAAGGAATGGATTGGCGTGTACGTTATCGAGCAGGCGCTGATCGTCTCTCTCGCTGGACACACGGGGTCGTCCACTTCCGCCCAAACGCCTGGTACGCCCAGTTGCGGTGTACTCCCTCCACCAGCGCCTCGCCGTAACTTTTGGAACGCCACATCTCTCACCTGCCTTGGACGGGCAGTAACACCCACCCTCAATCAGGTTGATGACTCGAATTCTTGTCTCATGATTCCAGTGAGCAGCCACGATTACTGAAACCTATTAGGTGTGATGCATGCATTATATATTGTACATTCAGCACATCCTCAACAATGTTAACAGTGATCTCATGTAAACAGCAGACCTTTTGCTGCTGATCAGAGAAACACAAAAGTATTAAATAAAAATTAAATTCTTATTATGTATTTAGGACAAACAAGCAAAGTTTGTTTCTATACTGCACAATAAATTATGTGATTAATTAAAGTTAATGTGACATTACAAATTACAGTAAATATAACTGTGGAATGTTTTAATGAGTTGCAGGAACACAAAATTAGCTACTCAAACTGGCAGCCTACAGAGAAGAAGAGCAAGCCTACAAAAATGTGTGCAGAGTGCTGTAAGAAGATGGAGAAACAAAAGGAAACATTATTCTGGTGCAGAGACTGTGGTATAGAATTTTGTTTTGAAGGTTGTTTTAAAGTATACAACACACAAATTTCATATTAAAAGATAATGTATGTTTTCAACATAATAATATTTACTGTTATAACGCCTAAAACATCATTACTTTTTAACAAATAATTTTCACGCTATGGCAATTTAAATGAATCACTGTATTCCAGTGTCAGCCAGCAACTTAAACTACCGCTTGTAGGTTCAGCAGGCATGCAGTAAGTACCGACATGCAGGGGTAATACTTATGCATCCTGTGTCCTGCACATACAATTAATTTAATTCCTGGAGAATGTTTTAAATCTGTAATACATTCAGCAAGTACAGTGTGCTGTTGATGTGTTGACTCATGACAAGGGCAGTGATCCATCTGTTTGTTGACTGGCCTACAGACACTCCAGCACATGCTAAGATACAATTGGAAAGACACTTTGGGTCTGAGCAATCTGCACTTTCTTCCAATAGCCAAAGTGAAGTATATTCCCAATGACTCTCTTCTCAACCCAATATGAAGAAAACCACAAGTAACATGAAGTGACACCAAACATTACACAACACACACAAAAGAAATTAAAGTTATTTTCTGCACTCAATAGTAGTGTACAAAAGTGAATGTCTTTTCAGAGAATTAAGTAATTTATTTTCTTCTCTTGTAACCAAAGCACTTGTTTCTCTATGAAGTGATAAACATTTCTGAAATTTGAAACGTAATATGAAAGCAGATTGTAATGACCGTGATAATCAGAAAAAGTATAAAATACAAAATTCTCTTGTCTTTGATGCCTAACTGTCACTCACATATTCTTATTTATGGATTTACAATAATTGAGGTTTTCTGGTGAATGAATCTTCTGTTATTTTACGTATTTTGATATGCAGGGTACTCCTCCCTCCTATATGGCAGTGAATATCTATGTGCATGTGTGCATTGATCACTGAATTCACACATGGGGCAATAGTAAACACATCATTCAGAGATTATTCAGTTAGTTGATAGGAGATGGACTGAAAATCAAATTAATGACACTTTCTGAGTCGTATTGATCCAAAAGAAGAAAATTAGTCAAAGTAATTTCATGTTCCAACATTCTTAGATACTTTATATTTTATGAAAGGGTCCATTAGTGAGCAAGTGTAGTGAATTTATAAATATCAAACTCATGAATCAAGGCACACTGAAAATATAAATTGTCATCTATGATGCACTTTTCACATTTCTTAACAAAGCATCAGCAGCAGTTATATCCTAATCAACAACAATAGATGACAAAGCACAGAATAGATGTCAGTGACAAGTGTAGCCTATAATCAAAATGGTAGTTGTGTGCAGAGAATAAGGTGAAATCACCAGCTTTCCTTCTCATTAGTGTTGTGGACTCTATCTAGCGTGACTTCATAAATGAAGATAGTGAGATGGTGCCTTTCCTTTTTATGACAAGCAGCTTTAACAAGGCTTTCACAGTATCATCCTGCTCTGAAAACTATGCAGTTCTGTGTGATAATGAACACCTTCTGTACTATACTGTTACAATTGTTTATCACTTCCAAAATGACATGACCTTCAACTGCAAAAGAAGAGAAAGAAAAGCAAAAAAGAAAGACGCTACTAGAAAAAGGATATGGCATATCACTCAGATTAATGGGCTTATGACAGGTCTGTGTTATGCTTGGGGTACCAGGATGTGAAAGCTGTTCACACACTACTGAGTAACTATCTCACAAGCAGAAATTAAGCCTGAGTTACAATCCTATGTAGTGGTAATTATTCATCGTGAACCAGTATTTTTTCGATAGTCCCTACAAATACTAGAACTGCCTGCCTATTTGTGCCGTTGTATTACACATTGATAATTCTCCTCCTGTCTCAGGATAGAGGTATCGTTCATAAATGATACCATCGGGGAGCCAGTTAATAACACAATGCACTGACTGCATAGAAAATTAGCACAATGCTCAGCTTGTTGAACATATTGTTATCTTCATATCTCTTTGTCTTCAGCATATTGAAAGTAGAAAAACTACAAAATGTTGATTCTCTTCACATTCATACTGTAATCATTATTAGTATATATCTATCATTCTTTCAGTACAAATAGGCTTAATGGCACTTTTGCTTAGGGATGATTTATTCCAGATACTAATGTCTGTATTTTTCATTCCTTATTCCTTGTTTGGATGGTAACTGCTTCATCTTTCACATTATCTGCAGCTCGAATCAGACTAACACTGCACATATTCATTGGTGTCAATTTTTACATGGTTTTTTTATATAGCTTTTCAGACCTTCCTTGGCTAGCACCGTAACATTTGTTGCTTATTAAGCCCCTCCTTGGGTGTTCATATTTTGCAATGAAAGCTGAGATGTACTTTCATTTCCATTCTTCTGCTTTGACATCATTTCCAAGGGAAAAACATATTTAAAGTTTGCAATGGTTTTTTTTTTTTTTTTTTTTTTTTTTTTTTTTTTTTAAGTAATGTGCCAGTTACTCATTGAAGTAACTACATTGTAGTTCAGAAAATCCACTGACACACTGTACTGTTACCGTGTATTTCTTCTATGTTCTGACAGTACAATATTCTTCTATATGAATAATTCTCATATGTGAATATATGGAAGTTTATTGGTTCTGTCTACAAGGTCCATCTAGTCCGTGCCTTGTGATAAAGGAAATAATTTTTGTAAATCAGATTCTTCTCCAAAGATATCTTCATATAACCATTATAACACATGGAAATTTACTTCTCAATACCACTGATAAAGTACTAACTCTTCTTTCAGATCATACAGAACTTTATTCCGTTCAGGGTGAATACATTAAAGGGATATTAACAGTTCTGATGTATATATGATGGAATCTTAGTCAATAATAATTACCATAACAACTACATAAAAAACATGGAGAAATCCTGTCTGGCAGTATTTGCTCACAAAGTGCCAAACCCCTCAAATAATAAACCATTTGAATATCTTGGGTCGAGCTAGGAACCAGTAGTGTACAATATTACACTACAATACACTTTTGGGAGTCAGTTCCTTGGCAGCCACAAATTTAAGATGCAAGAAGTGGATCTTCCACGCTCGGCCTTGCATCAGATGGGTGAACTCCTTTTTGCCATGATAACTTGACGATTTTCTTGGTGCTGCCACAAGCGGAGAAAATCGACACCAGTTGAAAGTTATTCTTTTATTTACATGCGCTGCCAACCTTACAATGGTCCTTGACGCGAAGAATTGATGTACACATTGTTAGGGTAATGGTTCCAGGACTGCAGCAAGCAGCCGATGCTGCCTTCCATTCGTGCAAGACAAGTTCCCAGCAGCCACCGCGCGAATCGTCAAGTTATCGTGGCCAAATAGTAATTCTTCCTGCTTGTAATATAATAGAAACTTAGCAACAATGTAGAATATATTTGGCAACAGTTGGTTGGTTTGAGGGTTTTTGGAGGACTAAGCTACTATGGGCATCATTCCCCTTGGCAACAGTGTTACTGCCAACATACTTCCTCAACGCCATATAAATATGGTGAAAAAGTCATTTGCTTTTTCGGTCAGTGCTTCAGAAAACTAAGATACTTCATTTAAAGGAGAGACATCTGCAATTCAGTTTTGGCTAAGTCCAGAGAGATCATACCACATGGAAAATGTAACAAATCTATTCTTTTACCTTGCAGTAAGGCTCTAGCAACAACTGGAACAATAGTGCAATCACTTCAGTGGCCATGAGGTTCAGTGTTTGCTTCTTTTTAAGCCAGGGTTACTCTGTCCCAGGGGTATAATCTATATGCATTTCTTTTTTTAATTTTTTTTCCTTGCAATTTCCTGACAGAACAACAGACGGTCTGTTCCAAATAAAAAATTATAATATATTATAACTATGAATGCCAAAGTCACTTAAGCTCTCAATTTAACATAGAACAGCAAATAAACACAGACTGTTTTAAATTCCAGACTGGATATATCATATCGATTCAAGTTAAAAGTAAATAGAAAAAATAGAAAACGGATGACTTGTGTGATTTTATTTGTGTCTGTCAACGAGCCTGTCCTTTGGGTAAGGCATCCATTTTCTATTTTTTATATTTGTTTATCCCACGAGGAAAGTTTCCTTCTATAATTTTCAAGTTAAAAATAAGTTGGTTTTATTAGACTTTCATCATAAGATTATTGAAGTGTTACTTTTCATTAGCAGTTTCCAATAGTTTAACAAAAACAATGGTAAATATAAGAAAGAAATTTAGCATCAACAACTTCTGAATTTACATTAAGTTTAGCCGGCATAATGAACGTTCAAACAACTTACCGGTATGCCGCCGGGTGACTTCGACCACCACCGAAATTTCGACAGGAGAACACCATGCCATTCGCAAGGCACAACTGTCCTCATGGAAGCAATGTGCAAATGAATTTAATGCCTCGGTTTGCAAAGGGTAAAAAAGGAAGATGACACAAAGAGTACAAATAACTACAGAGTCAACACAATCAAAGATGATCAAACATCAAAAGGCAAAGTATCATTAATTCTAACCTCCTTTTTGGGGGGGGGGGGGGGAGGGATAGAGACAGTGCCAGATTCCAAAAAATGTTCAAATGTTTGTATAGCTTATGGGATTTAACTACGGGGTCATCAGTCCCTAAACTTACAAACTACTTATGAACTAGCTAACACTAAGGACGGGACAAATATCCATGCCCGAGGGGGGATTCGAACCCCCGACCATAGTGGCCGTGCAGACCGTGACTAGAGCACTTCAGTCCCTTCAGCCACCATGGCCGGCTGCAAGATTCCAAGCAGAATTTAAACAAAACCACCATCTCCGCTTATAATGTCGCTTGCTAGTTTAGTTTCAATAGCTTCCTTAATAACACTATCACAATAGGTGGAAGTGCATGACAGAATCTCTGTGTTGTTGTATTCCATAGGATGACCGGTGCTAAGGTAGTGTTCTGCAACAGTGGATTTGTTTTGCTGTTGTAAGCGTGTGTGACATTTGTGTTCAATACACTGGTCTTCCACAGTATCAATTGTCTGACCAACATAGACATGCCACAACTGCAAGGAATATGATAGACAACAGCCTTATGCAAAGCAAGATCTTCCTTTATGGACCTTAACAGGGCCTTTATCTAAGAAGGTGGTCAAAAACACACTTCACATCATATTTACACAAAATACAACCAATCCTGTTGGAAATGCTTCGTGCCTAAGGCAAGAAGGCCATAGATTTGGGCACCACTTTGTTACTATTATCACTCAACCAATGCACAGTAAGCTGATAGCACTGTACAGGATGACCAGCCAGTCTAAAACAGGTTAGGAAAAAATTAAAAAAATTTATTTCAAAACTTCGCTAAGTTTTACAAGTCATCTTCCACCGCGACATACGCCTTGACAACGTGACCAAGGCTGTCCACCTTGCAGGACAGAGCCGGCCAGAACCAGTATTGAATGCTGATTCTAGAATCACGCCACCCTTCTGGCGTCCGTGCTGAAACTACTGACGTTTCCATGCTCCCGTGGAGCCAATAGCAGAGACCCACGTTTGATCACGTGTGCTACTGCTGCAGGACGCAGAGGTGCGAGAATCAGTTCCTTCGCTCTCTTCAGTTTGAGCTCTCGTACAGAACAGACGCATTCGAGAGGCCCAGCCTCGGTGCGGGATGAACGGCCGCATGCCGTCCGCTCCCGCCTAGCGCCTGCTCGATATCAGCCACCAACTGTGTGAACCGTAACCATTATCGTAACCTTTTCCGTTTTCTAATCCGTTTAGACTGGCATTCATTCATTGCATTCGTCCCCAGGGCGAGTCCTGATATGTATCCCGTATTTCAGAATATACCAAATATTAACTTCAATTCTATGTTTTATTTGCCATTCAGCCACCCTTTGCTAGGGCGCTCACAAGCCTTCACCGCTCCGCCTTCCATCCTGACAACGCTTCCAACTCATCTTATTTATGCAGCACTGAGATGGGTTGTATAATTTTCCTATCATCCGTAGGATAAAGATCAAGTCCTGTACAGCACGTTTTTATCTGCATATCACTATAATTAGATTAGGTAACGAAGCAATAAAGGAGGTAGATGAGTTTTGTTACTTGGACAGTAAAATAACAAATGATGGTCGCAGTACAAAGGATATAAAATGCAGAATGGCAATGGGTAGAAAAGCGTTCTTGAAAAAGAAAGATTTGTTAACATCGAATATTGATTTAAGCCTAAGGAAGTCCCTTCTGAAGGCATTTGTATGGAGTGTTGCCTTGTATGGGAGTGAAACATGGACGATAAACAGTGCGGACAGGAAGAGGATAGAGGCTTTTGAAATATGGTGCTACAGAAGAATGCTGTAGATTAGGTGGGTGGATCGCGTAACTAATGAGGAGGTACTGAACAGAATTGGGGAGAAAAGAAATTTCTGGCATACCTTGACTAAAAGAAGGGATAGATTGGTAGGGCACATTCTTAGACATCAAGGGATTGTGAATTTAGCGTTGGAGGGAAGTGTGTGGGGTAAAAACCACAAAGGAAGACCAAGAGATGGATACAGTAAGCAGATTCAGACAGATGTAGGTTGCCGTTCTTATGTGGAGATGAAGAGGCTTGCTCAGGATAGGGTAATGTGGAGAGCTGCATGAAACCAGTCTCTGGACTGAGCTGTTTATTAGGATGAATGGCCACCACCAAACTGCGGCCGAAAACAAGGTGGATCACCCTGTGGCACAGCATGCAGCAGAGCACATGCTTGATTTCAATGGTTGCTTCACAACCCAGGCCATCTGGATCCTTTCACCCACTACCAGCTTTTCTGAACTATGCAGATGGGAGTTATACTTACAGTAAATTTACCAATCCCAAAATTATCCAGGCCTCAATCTATGGTAACTCCCCTTTCTTCCACTCCCAACAGTTCTTATCCCCTCTATCCTAAGGATCTCCTATGCCATGTGCTGTGTGTGTGTGTGGGGGGGGGGGGGGGGTTGAGGAGGGGGAGTGGAGGAGGAGGGAGATGCAGGGTCCATGTGCACGGCCATTTCTTTTGTTTTACTTTCCTCTCCTCAACCACATCCCGACTCCATTCCTAAGCTGCATCTCATTCCTCCCATCTAATAAAGACATGCTCTGTAGGGCCGCACTGTATCCATCGTCACCCCTGTGACGCAACCTTCAAATCCTCTCCTATCCTCCCCTCCCTTCCCCTATTTCTACACCGCAAAGCATGATTCAGAGTGTGGCAGCCAGAGATGATGATTGTGTGACTGTATTGTGTGCCTGTGTGACTGCATGAATGTTCCTATTTCTACAGAAGGGCATAGCTGATAGCTGAAAGTGTTGTACGTGTGTGCCTGTCATATCTCATCATCATATCTTTGCAGTGCATTCTAAACTGTCATTATTATGTTGTTTATTGCCAAGATTTCTTGAATGTAGTAAATCTTTCACACAAAATCATTGTTTCTTGAAACAGGAGAATCAATTTTAAAAGTGTTTTGCCCAGAAGCAGTCTTGCAACATCTTACAAAGCTTTTGAGATCCAAAATCCGAAACATTACTGGTATATAAATACTGAAGTTCTAGTAAGGAAACACAGTTGATAAATAGGAACCTGGTGCTGCACTGTGCTGGTTACCTGCTTGGTAGGCAGCAGACATGTGGTGGCCTTCGGCATGAATCAATAGCCAGTAGTCACTGGCTGCTGTCGATGAGGGGACTCTTGAGTGTTAACAGTTCTGATTTTGATGCTGTCATGAGTTCTTTTGTGGAATTATTTCTTAAAGTTTTTGCTATTATTTGTGGGTTAGCAAGTATCTTAGGTTCCGAAATGAGTAGATTTCAACTTGCAACCTTAAACTCGAGGTGCGTAAGAGTTACTCATGACCACTAGATCAAACAGCTTGCCAGCTCCTCGCCAAAGAGACGACACTTTGTCCACACACTTCACATCCTACTGCATTTTTGTCTAATACTGTACATACAGTGTCCATGCGGAATTTGCCAGCAACTTCACATAAACAGATTATAATGGAAATTTACACAAGTTCATATGCACTAAATAACTCATTGCAGGATCAATTGCATGTAATGTCAATGAAGGTTTTATTACAGTTAGGTCCTTTAACTCCAACTGCAGGATGTTTCTGTTCCAGCTAAAGATCTTGATTCACTTTACAGATAGTACCAAAAGTGAATTTTTTATGAGTTACATATTAATTTTATAAGAGACTGTTGGAAAATCAAAATTCATATCATATGATGCAAAATGTATGCTTTCCATCAAGATGTAGTAGAATAGTAGCACAACTATAGACACCATTTCAGTTCATTCTTTATTACTAACGTGCATCTATCTATCTATTTATCCATCTCTCCCCCTCTTCCTCACTAAATGCAGCTGCAAACTACTTAGAAACATTTTAACTTCATTAAGGACGAAGTGGTATGATGTTTACAGTAGTGATGACAAACAATAAATACACTGTTTTCGTCAACACACCTCCCATGCTCCTTGAAAAATCTGAACAGATGACTACTGGAAAAGGCTATTATGTAGAACCAAATGGAGACTACATCAATAACAAACAGACACAAATAAGCTACAGCAGCCTATAACAGACACTACTGTACAGTCCTTAGAAATGTTATTTGGAAATGGAAGAGCAAAGCATTTGCCTCAAAATTTTACCAATTAATTCCCAAGACAAAATTATTTAGTCAGTCATGCAGGAAATGCTTGAACAACAGCACAAAATTGATAGAACAATGTCAATGTTTAGTAAAATTGTTTTGCTAGTTTGTAGCTAAGACTTGTTGTTTTCTTCAATGAGTAAAGTTCTCACTAATGAAACCACTTTACATAAAGGAAATTAGAAATGATGTAGACAGTTTCACAACTATGTATAAGCCATCAGTTATTTAAAATGATTTATATATAATAATTTGTCCATCATTTCATACAATTTGCTGTCAATATCACACTTTTGTTTAACAACTGAAATTGCTACAACCTCCCTTCCCTATAATGAAATGGCCACCTTAAATAAAAATTTCTGAGCTGTAAGCATCATTATTAATATCAATAGCGTTTTTGTTGCTAAAAAATATCTCTGCAGAAGCTGGACCATTGTGGAATAACAACAGCAGCTCACAATTGATTCCTTTCATACTTAATAAGCAGACAGGGGAAGATACTTCCCTACAATAATGAGACTGGGATGAGCTTAGGATACAATTAAGTGGAGTTGCACAAAGGCTCAGTGCTACAGTCACTATTGTTATTGGAATATGTGAATGCTATGCCTTCTAATATGACAGGTAACTGTAAAAGATTTCTGTTTGTTAATGACACAGTCTTGGCAGTTATGTTGAGTATAACATGAATGTATCAGAAAATGCAGTTCAAGACACGTCCATGGCTTATAGACAGTAAATTGATGTCAAATCATAGTAAGACTCAACTTTTCCAGTATCCAAAACCCATTTCAGCTACAACTGATGTGGTGTCGCACAAGTATAAAGTGCGCGCCACCTACTTTCGCCGCGCGCCGCCATGCACGCACGGCGCAGCGTTCTTACGACGTCAGCCACGAGCGCCCTCTATTGCAACTCCGCTCGTGGCCACCACTGAACGACATCGTTCACTTGGGACGGAGATAGCAACCAGTTAGGACCTTCGTATTCAGATAGGCACCAGTGAAGACTTGGCTATCGGACAGGCACTAGGCAGGCCTCTAGCTCAACTATGTATCAGCCTTCTGCAGTACTATGTAAAAGTTAAGTATTGTATAAATTCTGTGCAATATATATCTCGTTCTAATTTACTCTAGTGTTTCTAGTTTCTGGCTGCTCCCCTCCGTACCTGCACCAGCGGGCTATCTTTATTCCTGTGTCGGTCTCATTCCACTCGGCCACCGACACATACGACGGAAAAGAGACACAAAAGTGGCGACGAGGCTGGGACACAAAAGTGGCGACAAGAATGGGATAGCAGAACCTTGGACCAGCACGCTTGCAGCAGCCAGACAGCAGCAGTCGGAGCACGCAGAAATTGCTCCTGCCCACCCACCCTTATTATAAGATTTTTGTGGGAACATATCTAGTTACGTGTTTTGTGGACTTTTTTGTTGCAGAGCGTCCTCTTTCATATTGCATTTGTGTTTTGTTATAATTTACTTGTATACGCAGCGCCTAATCAGTCAACATGGCCACTACCCCGAACCCAAACTTAATGGAAATTATTCAGTTACAGACGGCGCAAATAAAGCAGTGGCCCAGCTCACATCGCAAGCAGCTAACCAACAACAACAGCCGCCGCTTCAGCAGCCCACACCTGCCACCGCAACGCTTCCTACGTTTCGCCAGTACAACGAACGTGAGGAAGAATGGAGCGACTACTTCGCACAGTTTCAAGAACTCGTCGCGGCTCATCAAATTACAGGTCAGAGAGTGAAGAACCTTTTCTTATCGGTTGTGGGCCCCCAGACCTTCGTATTACTGCAAAAACTATTCCCCCAAGCATCTCCTCGTGAGGTAGACTTTGAACAAATAGTAGAGGCACTAAATGCTCATTATGAGAGAAAAGTTCTCGTAGCTGCGGCACGGTACCGATTTTTCAGTCTGAAAAAATCACCGGAACGGACCTACACGCAATGGATTACAGAATTGAAGGGCTTAACCCGCCAATGTAAATTTACTTGCTCTTGTGGACTTTCTTATAGTGACGTTATGTTGAGAGATGCAATTACGCAAAACATTCAGGACCCCAGAATTAGGGCAGCAATTCTGAAACAGTCTGACCCCTCGTTAGACAGTGTACTGCAGCTTATCGAAGCTCATGATACCTATGACTTAGCAGATGTCGAAATGCAAAGCCACAGTGTAAATTCAGTGCGCCGTAACGGACGCTTTCCTAGCCGTAGTTCTCATTATAGCACTAGCGATTCTTATTTTTCTACCGGCCGTGCTGAACAGACAGTGAACAGTAGTCAGTGTGAAAGTGCGACACAAAGGTCGTCCCATCGTGTTAGAAAGTGATTTGAATAATGGGCACCAACGCTCATTTCAGAAAAATGTACGTAAATCTTGCCCCCAGTGTGTCTCGCCACAAGCGTGCTCATTGCCCTAGCCGCAACGCAACCTGTTATCAATGTGGCAAATCAGGACACGTACAGACAGTGTGTATGCAGCTTAAATATCCTACGAACGGTGCCCTTAGATACAGAACTTCGCACAGTGCATGCACAGCTCATACAGTCAATGTTATGCACACCGTGGACTTGGACAGTGCTTCCGATTCTCAAATGCAAGAAAATTCTTCTGCACCTATTGCAAAATTATGTAGTGAGCCACGCCGCAAGCGCCGACGAGCGCGTAAATCTGTGCAACGGAAACGGGTTCGGGACAAGCAAAATGATTATGTACAATGCAATCCTGTAGTGAACCTAGTGCCTTCTGCAACTTCTTATTGTAAAAGTGCCCAGTACTGTGTAGCTAGTGACAGTAGACATCAAGTAGCTGCTCAAGAGTGTAGTGCAGTAGTTAGTGACTCTGTAGTAGCCTCGCATTGCACGGACGCCGATCCGGCGGTAGTGCCATCTAGTGACAGTGATATTAATCTGTGTGCCGAGTCTGCGCCACTTACTTCACGACGCAGCCCGCGCAAGCGTAGTAAACAAGTTCAATCAGACGTTGCCCACATTTGCGCACCTGTCGAGCGCCACAAGCAAAAGCTTTTTGTGAATCTTTGCATAGAACATAAGACTGTGCAATTTCAGCTTGATACTGGTTCCGCTGTTACTTTAATGAATAAAGACACTTATGAACTTCTGGGTTCGCCAAAATTGTCGCCGTGTAAACAAGTGTTAACAGCATATACAGGACAAACTATTCCCGTGCTAGGAACGTGTAGCCTGCCTGCCTCTTTTCAAGGTGTAACAAAAACAGTTGCTTTTGTAGTTCTACAGGCCAAATCTACACAGAACATTTTTGGACTAGATGCATTTGATTTGTTTGGTTTATCAGTTCAAAGAGATGTGCTTCAAATTTCGTCAGTAGTGCCTCAGGACAAAATAAATGCATTGTGTGAAAAATATAGTGACTTGTTTTCGCCAGAACTAGGTTGTGCAAAAGACTTCATGGCACATGTAACTTTAAAAGAATCTGCAGTTCCAAAATTTCGTAAAGCTAGACCAGTGCCTATCGCAATGTGTGATACAGTTGCCGAAGAACTTAAACGTTGGCAAGATAGTGGTGTGATTTCTCCTGTTTCTGCGAGTCAGTGGGCTTCGCCTTTAGTAATTATACCCAAGCCGTCAGGAAAACTTCGTCTCTGTGCGGACTTCAAATCAACAGTGAACAGTCAAACAATTGTAGACACTTACCCCCTGCCCAGACCTGAGGAATTGATGGACAAATTAGGACAGTCTCGCTTCTTTTCTAAGATTGATTTAGCAAAGGCATACTTACAGATTCCACTTGATGACAAGTCAAAAAAAATTTTCGTCATTAATACTCACATGGGCCTTTTTCAATTTCAACGCCTACCCTTTGGGAGTTCTTCCGCCCCCGCTATTTTTCAGCGCATTTTGGAACAGCTGACAGTTTCTGTACCGTGTTGCTCGAACTATTTAGATGATATTGTGGTATCCGGAAGTACAGTTGAAGAACATTTAGCAAACCTGGAGTGCCTTTTCAAAGTTTTGACTGCAGCAGGTCTACGTTGTAATAAAGCAAAGTGTTCGTTTTTTCAAACTGAACTAGAGTACCTAGGCCATGTGATTAATGCCCAAGGAATCCATCCCTTACATTCACATCTTCGAGCAATCAAAGACTTGCCTCCTCCTAAGAATGTGCATGAATTGCAAGCAGTCATGGGAAAGCTTAATTATTATTTCCGATTTATTCCCAATGCCTCTCAGATTGCAGCTCCACTGCATCACTTACGTAGGAAGAATGTTCCTTTTGTATGGTCCAAAGATTGCCAGGCTGCCTTTGAACAATTAAAGTCTGCACTACTCAGTGATGCATGTTTGATTCCCTTTGACCCACAGATGCCTGTAGTGTTAGCAGTTGATGCCTCATCATACGGTCTAGGTGCAATTTTGTCGCATCGTATTGGGTCATGATCGTCCTATTGCCTTTGCATCCAAGCTACTGACGCCGACGCAACAGAATTACAGTCAGATAGAAAAGGAGGCCTTAGCAATCGTTTACGGCGTCACAAAGTTTCATCATTATCTCTATGGCAGAAAATTCTATTTGTTGACAGACCACAAGCCTCTCACGTCGTTGTTCTCACCCACAAAGCCAATTCCGCCACGAACGGCACAAAAGCTTCAGAGATGGTCCTTGATATTGTCTAATTATCAGTATGAGATTTTGTACCGACCTACCACTAAACACGCCAACGCGGACACACTTTCCCGACTTCCGGTTGGCCAGGATGTGTCTTTTGATTCTTCGGAAATGGCATGTTGTCAGATAGACTCCAGAGATGCTTCCGCTGTCGCAGATTTCCCTTTGAACTCTCGTCGGGTTGCACAGGAAACAGATGCGGATGCAGACTTAAGTGTGGTAGCACGTTTTGTTCACTCTGGGTGGCCTGCCAGGGCCAAAGACATTCAACGGCCTCTGGTTCGACGTTATTTTGCACAACGTCATGCATTATCTTTAAGTCAGGGTGTTCTGTTGTTGCATACCGACAATGACCAAACAAGAGTGATTGTTCCTCATTCCCTGCAACGAGAAGTCTTACGCCTCCTGCATCAAGGACATTGGGGTATTGTTAGGACAAAGCAACTGGCCAGATGTCATTGTACCTGGGTTGGTATGGACGCTCAGATAGAGAGTATGACGTCACAGTGTACAGTTTGTGCGGAGCATCAGGCGGCTCCTCCGCAACGTTTTTCAGACTGGGACCCCAAGGGACCATGGCAACGTTTACACATTGACTTTGCCGGACCTTTCTGGAATACGCGCTGGTTAATTGTTGTAGACGCTTTCAGCAAGTTTCCTTTTGTGATTGCCATGAACTCAATGACGGCATCTAGTACAATCAGTGCCTTAACATCAGTGTTTTGCATCGAAGGTTTGCCTGAAACTATCGTCAGTGATAATGGACCTCAGTTTGTTAGTGCGGAATTTCAACAGTTTTGTCGTGTGAATGGCATTCAGCATATCACCACTGCACCTTTTCACCCTCAGTCCAATGGTGAAGCAGAACGTTTCGTTCGAACATTCAAGTCTCACATGGAGAAGATGAAAGGTCAGCACTCCAGGCAGCAAGCTCTTCAGATTTTCCTGTCTACGTATCGGTGCATGCCACGTGACGGCCCGTCTCCTGCCGAGCTGCTACACGGCCGCCGTCACCGCACTCTCCTTCACCTGCTGCAGCCTCCCACGCACCGAGTCGGTTCGTATGGCGCTTCGTGTTTTCAGGTTTATACGCCGGTGCTGTACAAGGTGTTTGCTGGCAACAAGACAAGATGGATGCCAGGCATCATTCAGCGCGTGCTCGGTCGCAATATGTATGTTGTACGTTCTTCCACAGGGTCGGAGCTGCGACGCCACGCAAACCGATTGCGCTTGCACAGGCCGTGCGATCCTGTCTCCGGCTTCTTGATTCCAGACCCAGTTCACCGCCAGGGAGCACAGCCACATCGCTCGCCGCCGGGCCCAGTTTCCCCGGGCTACGAGCTCCCAATGGATGTCGACGCGCCTCCTACGCAGTCGGCCCCTCCACCTCCGTCGCCGCCGCAGATGACAGCGTCACCGAGAGGGACTCCGGGACCATGCGGGCCCCCCAGCTTGGGCCAAGCACCTCAGAAGAAGATGACCTGCTCAATCTGGGCGGAAGCGTGCTCCCTTCCCCTCGTTTTGGCGGGTTTTCCGGGGGATCGCAGGGCGAATGCCGGGGCGCGGACGGCGTCTCGATCCCAGCCTCAGCTACGACGCCCGTCCCACCAGTAACGCCTCCGCCCAGGCCCTCCTCCCAGTGCCGTCGCCGTGGCCCTCAGCCCTACGCCACGACGGGGCGGCGGTTTGGGGGGGAGGGGTGTGTTGTCGCACAAGTACAAAGTGCGTGCCACCTACTTTCGCTGCGCGCCGCCATGCACGCACGGCGCAGCGTTCTTACGACGTCAGCCACGAGCGCCCTCTATTGCAACTCCGCTCGTGGCCACCACTGAACGACATCGTTCACTTGGGACGGAGATAGCAACCAGTTAGGACCTTCGTATTCAGATAGGCACCAGTGAAGACTTGGCTATCGGACAGGCACTAGGCAGGCCTCTAGCTCAACTATGTATCAGCCTTCTGCAGTATATGTAAAAGTTAAGTATTGTATAAATTCTGTGCAATATATATCTCATTCTAATTTACTCTAGTGTTTCTAGTTTCTGGCTGCTCCCCTCCGTACCTGCACCAGCGGGCTATCTTTATTCCTGTGTCGGTCTCATTCCACTCGGCCACCGACACCTACGACGGAAAAGAGACACAAAAGCGGCGACGAGGCTGGTATACAAAAACTGACATTTTGATTGGTGTTATAATTCATTCACATTCCTAGCTATTCCAGGGGCTGATTAGCCATCATGGAAACCCAATCTTTAGAAGTGTGCTCACAAAATGATTACTGTTGTACTTAAACTATCTCATTTTTCTGAAACTGATGAGATGGTATCACAAAAATTTGGTTACTTTATTACTTGCATTTGCTTATGACATATGGCATTATCCTCTGAGGTAACTTATCTCTTTCAAAACAGGATTTTTTGTTTTCTCAGATGTGGGCAGTCTATCAACATGTGTCTATTCTATATTTGTGATTGTGCATCAAGTATCAATAAATACACAAAGGAATTTATGATGTCCGCTGCCAGTAGGCATCGAAATAAATGAAAACACACACACACACACACACACACACATACACACACACACACACACACACACACACACTGATTTATTTTTATGGCCACCAGCAACAGACATGATGAAGACAGCCATCAATCCATTCTTCAGTCTGTGTTCAAATGCTGACTGGGTACAAATTTTCAACTTTCCACATAGGCTTTCCTGTTCAGGTTTCTAGAAATTCAAACACTGACCTCTCAATATCTATTCTTTCTTTGATATTGTATTTTATGAAATTATTTCCAGGAAATAGCATCTTTCACTCACTGAATATTAGGCAGAAATACGATTTGGATGTGGACTGCACCTCCTTGACTCTTGTACAGAAAAGTGTGCAGCATTGAATTTTATCAGTTTCAATAAACTGCTACATTGACTAAAAATCTTAGCAGTCATTCATGCATTTGCAAGTTAAAACTAAACAAATTCATGGTTCACTCATTTTCTGTAGGACTTTTTTTTAAGCCAACTAATATGTTACTTTGTTGATTATGTAAGTATCTACTGAGCATCATATGATCTGTAAAGGTCTGATGTACATTTTATTTTACTTATTCATAGAAAGTCCAGGATGGAATTAATAATATAGTAATAAGGACAGTTTACAACTCACCGCAAAGACGTGGTGGTGAGCTGCGACAGGCACATACAAAAGACACACATATACAACACTTTCAGCTATCATTCATGGTTTTCTTCAGAAAATAGAACATGGCCGATAGCTGAAAGTGTTGTATGTGTGTGTCTTTCGTATGTGCCTGTCGCAGCTTGTCACCACATCTTTGGGTGAGTTGTAAACTGTCCTTATTACTATATTATTATTTTACTTATTAAGTTTGAAAATGTATATTTCAAGTAACTGACTCAGTCGACAACATAGGGTGTTGATTCTCTTTTGTGCTGTTGAACTAGAAGGGTAAAATATTTCAGTAACTTACCTCCTCTTTTTTAACTCTGGGCGGATCATTTTCAGTAATGCTGAATGGTCTATTTACTTCAATCTGCAACAACAACAAAATCTTTATTAATTTCATTGCACATGCAATCTATGCACAAACTAAAGAGACAGAACAAAGTAATTTACCATAACCACAAATCTATGACATCAAGTTATGAAGGAGACATGTGGCCATGTTTAAAATATTAGGAGTATTCCCACCTCCAGGTATCTTGTTGTAAAGGTCACAAGTTACATGCTGTTCCAGTAACAAACAAGAGCAGACTCTAAGGTTTTCTTTCCCTCCCAGCAACAACATGCAACTATTGAATTTTTGAGCTAATACTTTTACAACAACAAATCTGATGATGTCAAAGACTGAAATGAATGGATTGTATCTGTATACTAAGATACTAAAGTCACTGTGATTCAACATAGTGACTTTTTCCATCAGTGGTCATTCCCATAAATGTAAAAATAATGTAATCTATAAGTACCTCACAAGTTCAATAATATGCAAGTAGAACAAGGTTTTGAATTTTCCTTAATTATCTTAACAGACCATGACATACTGATACTGAATGTGTGTACAGCCCTTGACGGAAACGTCCAGACTTTCAGTCACTCCCTTGAAGCACTACTAACTAAAATTTATTCATCAAACAGAAATTTACTAATATGTGGAGATTTCAATGCCTGGATTCTACTGAGGTCTCTGTTTAGTAGGGTACATGTTTCTAAGCCATGTGTAAGGATTAGAACATAATAGGTATGATAATATGGCTGCTTTTGCTTTTTGTGTATTTGAAATGAGAAATAGATTCTACTTTGGCACCATCTAGAAATATATTTGATGTTGTTCCTTGCCTGTTGATGGTCATTTCTATTGCCCCCTTTTTTTACTTATATTTAGTCCAAAATATTTGTATGTCTTATTCCAGTCATTCAGTTTCCTCTGTGCTTCAGATTCTGTCTCTCCCCATACCATCAAATCATCAGCAAAAACGAGGGCATTAGGTTCGCTGTCTATTTTCTTGATAGATTTTATAATTTTATCCATTACTATTACAAATAGGAGGGGTGATAGGGCACTTCCTAGCTGGACACCTCTCTTTGTTTCGAATGATTTTGATCGTCCGTTGCTTATTTGGACACAGCTATAACACTTTTGGTATAGCATTTTGATTTTATCAATCAGATACTTTGGCACCTTTAGGTTTTCTAAACATACCCATCTCTTGCTTCAAGGAACATTGTCATATGCTTTTTAGATGTCTACAAATATAATAACAAGATTTCTTCCATATTCACAGTACTTTCCTGTTAGCATTCTTTTCCAAAAATAAGGTCCACAGTACCTCGGTCTTTCCTGAATCCATGTAGTTTTTCCTCAAGCAAGGCTTCTATTACCTGTCTAAGTCTCACTCCTATGATCTTTTCTAGAACCTTCAGTGTGTGGGACAGCAGCGTGATGCCTCTGTAGTTTCCACATTTTCGCCAATTGCCCTTTTTAATCAGTGGGATGATGACTCCTTTAGTCCAATCTTCTGGGATTTTGTTTTCTTCCCTAATCACTGATAACACTCTGTGCAGTCAATTCAAACTTGTTGTTCCTGCTGCCTTTATCATGTCTGAGCTGAGCTCATCAAAGCTCGTTGACTTTCCATCCCGCATGCTCTTTAATGCTGTTTCTACCTCACGCCGTGTTAATGGGTGTCCATTGGTTTGGGCTTCATTAATAACTCTACACACATTGATGGTGGTGTTGTTCCCATCTCCATTTAGCAGCATGCTGAAGTGCTTCTTCATTTCATCCCTGATCCCTTCCTCTGTTTCCATTACAAGGATATTTACATATTCATTTTGTTTGCTCTTTAGTACTTTGTATAGTAATTTTATACTGCCCTGACAGTCTTCCTCTTTCCTTATGGTAAAGTCCTCCCAGCACTTTCTCTTGTCTTCCTGGATAATTCTTTTTACAACTAATTTCTTTCTGCGGTATTCTTGTGCTACATGCTCAATTGTTACCTCATTTCGTCTAGCATCTGTTTTCTGTTTTTCATGGTCTAATTTTCTTTTTTGTATGGTCCTATCCTTTACTGCTGTCTTCACCTGATCATTTCACCAAGGTGTTTCCTTCTGTTTTGGTGTGGCACTTGTTTTTCCACAGATGTCTGTGGCTTCTTTAACTAGGGTTTCTTTGAATAAAGACCATTCTTCTTCTACACCACCTTTCTCATTTTTTGGTAGTTTGGTTGCTATTTGTGCTTCAAAGTTTCTTTTGTTTTCCATGTCCTTCAACAGCAAAGTCCTAATTTTTGGCATTCTCTTTTGTTTAAATTTGGACACATGAACATCTATTGGGACAGCAATTAATAGCCGGTGGTCACTGTCTATGCACTCACTGGGTATTACTTTAACATCTGTAACACACTGATCAGCTTTTCTGTCAGTAATGATAAAGTCTATCACAGTCTTGAGCTTGCCATCTCAGCTGTATCTTGTTATTTTATGACTTTCCCTTTTCTGATACCACGTGTTCTGTATGGTTAAGTTGTTTCACACACACAAATCAATTAAGTTCTCTCCTTCCAGGTTTCCAGGTTTCTGTTTTCATAACCATGAGGAACAATAAAGTTTTCGCATCCTAGTCTTTCTTTACCAACTTGAGCATTTAGATCACCCATGATGATGATGATCTCCTCTGTTATTTGTTCTTCAAGCTCATTAAGGAAATCCTCTTCTCTTCCTTGGTACATCCTTCCTGTGGTGCATATATTTGCAAAATATGCATTTATTGAGTTTCCAAATTTATACTGACTTTTTATCACCCCATAGGCCTACCTTTGTCAATCACCTGGGAACTAAGAAGAGTTTCACATTCCCCAAGCTCATCAAGAACAGCTCTCAGAAGATTAGAGGACCATGCTCATCATCAGCTGTAACAAAGTTTTATTGATGAGGTTATTCTTTCATTTCTGTGCCAAGTTTTAGTCTTATAGGGACCTGTGTAAGATATGTTCAAGCACTATGTTTGCTCATATGTCTGTATGTACACAGTATTTTTATCTCAATATAATATTCCTATTGGCCAGAAAGCTTGTTCAATTTTATTAGTGTACAAACTGACCCAAAGTTAATTAATATTGGAAATTGCATTAAGTCATGGATTAAGAGAGGTTCAAAATGGCACATGGTTGAAATGACATGATGTTTTATTAATGGCAACAATGAGTGCACAAACAGGCCAACAAATGGTGGTGGACAGTAAAGCTTCAGCAATGCCACATAAGTCTTTGGTACCAACCAAGCTGCAGTGAGAAAGAGAGTTGCATTTTGATTTAAAATAATGAAGAAGCTGATACTGCAGATCTCTCAATCACATCATTTGGCGAGGATTGCATGCTTAACTGCCACTTCCAACATGCTTGGTTTCCCTGTTCCCCAGATCTCTAGCTGTGAATTTTTCATTAAGACATACCTTAAGTCTAAAGTCTACCATGACTATCTGACCTCATTAGGTATGTTAAAAGACAGCAGGTTATTACCATACTTTCTGATATGCTATGCAGTGCTGTTGACAATATTGTCCCTCAACTTCAAGTATAGCGGATAAATGATGGACGGCATGTTACACTTCTGTTATGAAGAACATCGTCCTTGCTAAAAATTGTTATGCTAATTGTTGCTATTTTATCAAATTAATTGCCATCTAGAATGATATTTTCACTTTGTCCTTGAGTGTGCTCTGATATGAAACTTGCTGGCAGATTTAAAATGTGTGCCTGATCAGGATTTGAATCTGGGGCCTTTGCTTTTCATAGGCAAGAGTACTACTAACTGACGTATACTGGCTTGCCTCCCAGCCTGTTCTCATAGCATATCATTCTGGAGATATCCCCTAGGCTACACCATGTCTCCACAATATCCTTTCTTTCAGGGGTGATAGTTCTGCAACGTATGCAAAAGAACTTGTGCAAAGCTTGGAAGATAGGAGGCGAGGTCCTAGCAGAAGTAAAGATGTGAGGACAGGCCACAAGGTGTGCCAGGGTAAATCAGGCAGTACAGCACCTGACCACAAAAGGCAAAGGCCCTGGGTTCACAAAAGTGTCTGGCACACAGATTTAATCTGGCAGGAAATGCCATCATTTGGTAATTTTGTGCACTTACGTTTGCTACGGTAACACTGCCTGTCATTCCAAGCATGTGTGTCAATTATTCCATGCTATCTACATTACTGTGTGAATAATTATGTTTTCAAATGTTAACACACTTTTGTGTGATCCTCCACATCAACACATATTGTTGAAATAAAAAACTGTAACCCTAAATTAATTATTTGTAGCTAACTTTCCAAAATGCTGATATAAAATATTTTTGTTATAGAATTTAAGACAATGCTCCATTCTTGGCATGCAGTAGACAAGTCAGTCTGAAGATAATAAAAACAACAATGGAAAATCCAGGAAGGATTCAATAATATTTTTGAGGATACATTGCTTACTCACCACAGAGATGTCTGATGAGCCACAGAGAGGCACAAATAATAAACAACAACATTAGATATAAAAAGAGATGAAGATTACTTACCAGGTGAAGGAGCACAGGAAGTGATAGTAGTACAAATAAATAAAACTCTCTCTCTCTCTCTATCACACACACACACACACACACACACACACACACACACACACACACACAAAAGCTAGCGTTTGCAGCCTAGCTGCTTCGTCAGACAGAAGGGAAGGAGAGGGAAAAGGAAATGATGAGGGTTTTAAGGGAGTGGATAAGGAGCCATTCCCATCCCGGGAGAGGAAAGACTTTTTTTCCCCCAAGTTAAGTCTTTCCTCTCCTGGGATTGGAATGGCTCCTTATCCACTCCCTTAAAACCCTCATCATTTCCTTTTCCCTCTCCTTCCCTTCTGCCTGACGAAGCAGCTAGGCTGCAAAATCTAGCGTTTGTGTGTGTGTGTTTTATTTATTTGTACTACTATCACTTCCTGTGCTCCTTCGCCTGGTAAGTAATCTTCATCTACTTTTTATATATATTCTTCCTGCTACGAATTTTTCCTCTATAATAAACAACAACATATAGCATTTGGCCTTTTAGGCCTTCTTCATTTAGAGATACACACACACACACACACACACACACACACACACACACACACACACACACACACACAGATACGACCGCCGTCTCTGGTCGCTGTGATGATCTGCGCTACCCAGCATCCTAGGCGAAAGCAACCAGTGGTGGGGTTAAGGAGGTGGCAAGGAGAGGGAAGCAGGAGGGGAGGGGGGATGTGTGGCACAGGTGGGGGGATATGCCAGTTCTTTCTGACGGACAGTGCAGAAGGAAGGGAAGGGAATGAAATGTGTGGCAGGATGGGAGACGAAGTTAAGGATAGAGAGTGGTAGGGAGAGGAAGCTATAATGTTGTTTGTTATTTGTGCCTGTCTGCAGCCCATCGGGCATCTCTGTGATGAGTAGGCAACCTTCAAGATAATAAAATATTATATTTGTGGTTTTAATGTTAACAACATCATACTGTACAGTGAGGACAGTTTACAACTCACTGCAAAGATGTGGCGACGAGCTGCGACAGGCACATACAAAAGACACACACATACATCACATTCAGCTATCGGCCATGGTCTTCTTCAGAAAATAGAACACTCACGCAATCACACAAGCACACAACACAGTCATACAACCATCACCTCGAAGTGCGGCAGTCGGAGGTGATGGTTGTATGACTGTGTTGTGTGCTTGTGTGATTGCGTGAGTGTTCTATTTTCTGAAGAAGACCATGGCCGATAGCTGAATGTGTTGTATGTGTGTGTCTTTTGTACGTGCCTGTTGCAGCTCGTCGCCACGTCTTTGTGGTGAGTTGTAAACTGTCCTCACTATATTATTAATTCCAACCTGGACTTTCCATTATTATACAACATCATACTGTCATACAACTATAGGATTCAGTTCCATCAATAAGAGTGCACATGCACACACACTCCAACACAAGCATGCGTGCACGCGCACCCACCCACCCTCCCACACACCCACCCACACACACACACACACACACACACACACACACACATACTCACACTTAGTGCCTGATTAGGCCTGTTTATTTGATCAGTTACGTAACTGTATTGAAGGAAATATCGTTGTTACAGATATTAATTTTATCTGTAATATAGTCTAATAGCACTATTTTAACCTAAGTATTTTTAACAGTTAAGCTTAGTAATAGGTTAAAACTGATAATCATATCAGTTGTGTGACCTGAAGCTGAAAAATAAATAAATAAATTATAAAACAGTTACTGTGTTTACATAGGAACCAGTCTCTAGTCTGTAAACATTTTCCAAATTAATAATTTTCCCTTCCTAGACGTTTTTCCACAAGTTTGCATATACAACGGACTAATTCTCAAGATAAAAACACCCAGTACTTTGTCTAGAATGCATTAATCAAAATTATTGAATTGCACTCTTCCTCAGTGTATGGGCAGTACAAAAATTTGCAACTGTACTAAAAGTGGATTCAATGCAACCATCACACATGTGGATTATCGAATGTAACTGATATTAAGATGCATAATTGAAAATATGATTACAAAATTGTTAGACCTGCAAAAATTCCATTGACATCTGCCAATAATCGAAGATATGAATACTTGAATACTACATTACTCAACATACTCAATATACACTGGTTTTAAAATAATTTTTTCAGTAAATTTCAAAATTATCAGCCCTGGTGGTCAGCAGTAAAGCTGTAAACTGGAAACCAATATGTTTCAAGTCTGAATTACAAAATCAAATTGTGGATTTTTCAGTCACTTCTCAGTGAGTAAGAACTCATTAGGAACAACATGAGATCCTCTTTCGCTGGCATGATAACCAGAGCAGATTATGGATATGCAAATCATTGAAGTGGGGTCCAGTTTAAAGAGTTGCACAAGGCTTATTATTATTATTATCATTAGTAGCAGTAGTACTAATCCCTCTGTAAAAGATAATGCTTACCAAATTCTCAGTTTCATCTGTCAAATTTAGTTCTGGTTCCTCCTTGATGGAAGCATTGGAGCCTGAGAATGCAAATGGTTGATCCAGACGCTGAGAAAAGAAAACAAAATGCCTTAATATGTCGATGAAATATAGCTCTCATTAATTTATTAAGAATTTATCATACTTCTTAGTGCTTCTTGTTTCTTATTCATACTGAAATTTGACATAATCAACAGAACGGCTTGTGCAAAAATTTGGTGTGTCTATTGCAAAATAAAGTTCGTTTTTCTGTTATAAAGAAAGACTGCAACAAATGTAAAGTCAAAATTACAAAATTAAAAGAATGTGTGTCTAGTTTACATATTATTTTAGTGCATTGAAGTCAGAGAACAAGAAATATAAAGAAGGAAAAAGTGAACTGAACAAGACAGACTTGCGATGTAAAAGTTCGAATATGACAAAAAATTGGACAGAAGACAAACACAAAATCAAGAAAACTGTAAAGTTAGTGTACAAATATCCCTTTCAAGCTCATTCTACTATGGGTTGTGATCGTGCTGCTAACAGTTAGAGTGAACCACATGGAAAACAAAATGACTGAGTATGAGAAAAACATGGTATATTACAAACGCAGTTAAGTAAAAGAACACATACGAAAGTGCTCGAAAAAAATTTCAAAATGATAATGTGTGAAGTTGGCCATTGGACAGATGGAGGTCGACATCAAGGAAAGTGACATGGGATTTGAAATAGGACCAGGTGAATTTGATGGGACCAAAGGAGTTGAGGTTCTCCAACATCCACATTAAAAATTTCTTCATGTAGTTTTAATATAAAGGGAACCTACCACTCTTGATGTATATATAGATACTTCTGCCTCACATGACTTACATTCGCCAGAAGTATGGGGCGGGTGCAGCATTACAATAGAGGTAGGGAAAAAAAGTATACATTAAGAGCGGTAGACGAATTAATGTCTTCTTACAATATTTATTTTTTATAATTGATGTAACGAGTGTACATTTTTACTTGCTGTATATTCATATATATATATATATATATATATATATATATATATTATAGAGGAAAAATTCCTAACAGGAAAAATATACGTAAAAAATAGATAAGGTACACTTACCAGGCGAAGGGGCACAGGCAGTAATAGCAACAAATAAACACACAGACACACACACACACACACACACACACACACACAAAAAAATGCTAGCTTTCGCAGCCTAGCTGCTTCATCAGGCAGAAGGGAAGGAGAGGGAAAAGGAAATGATGAGGGTTTTAAGGAAGGGGGTAAGGAGCCATTCCAATCCCGGGACAGGAAAGACTTACCTTGGGGGAAAAATTGGAAGGTAAATAAATGCACATACACCCACACATTTACACAGACACAAGTACACTTAGGCAGACATACTGTAGAACTGTAGAAAGCCAAGTTCTACAGTTCTACAGTATGTCTGCCTAAGTGTACTTGTGTCTGTGTAAATGTGTGGGTGTATGTGCATTTATTTACCTTCCAATTTTTCCCCCAAGGTAAGTCTTTCCTGTCCCGGGATTGGAATGGCTCCTTACCCCCTTCCTTAAAACCCTCATCATTTCCTTTTCCCTCTCCTTCCCTTCTGCCTGATGAAGCAGCTAGGCTGCGAAAGCTAGCATTTTTGTGTGTGTGTGTGTGTGTGTGTGTGTGTGTGTGTGTGTGTGTGTGTGTGTCTGTGTGTTTATTTGTTGCTATTACTGCCTGTGCCCCTTCGCCTGGTAAGTGTACCTTATCTATTTTTTACGTATATTTTTCATATATATATATATATATATATATATATATACACATATATTAACGAATTCATGACAAAAAAAGGCAAATGTTAATGTATCTTCTTCAAAGACATTCTACCTGTAAAGTCAACAGTGTAAAAGAAAAACTTACTTTCAGATGTTAATGAATAGAAAAGACGAAGGTATAGTCAGTCTGTTTTCTGCACTCGGCAAGAATAGTATGTTTTTCGTAGTCAAGTGCAAATGTATAAAATGTAAAGTTTTCTTTATTCTAAATACATGTGAAGTTTTAAAAGGAATTGTGCCAATTTGTTCCTAATGAAGAGGATCTAACCCATGTAGTCTGAATTGGCCTTAAATCTCGACTTATGCCTGAGATTTTCTGATGAAGCATCAACAATATAATAGAGCAGGCCGGAGTTAAAAATGTATATAAAAACAAAAACAATACAGACTGTTAAAAAACGATTCTTCTTCAATTAAATTGTGTATACATTCCAGGAATTTTAACTAGTTTATTTACCATTCATTCAGTTTACTAATACTAAAGAAAATAGTAATTTTTTTAATTAAGTAATTATTTATTTTCAATAAATGTAATTGTTGAATATGACATCAACTGTGAATGTCATATATTCTGTGAATATGGAAAGAAATACAACCACCCCCCCATATATATATATATATATATATATATATATATATATATATATATATATATATATATATATATATATGTCGATAGACACAAATAAAATCACAGTCAAACACATATACAAGCTTTCGCAACTGTTGGTCGCTTCTTCAGGATAAGAGGGAAAAAGGGGAGGAGAAAGGGAAGGATATGGGTTTTAAGGAAATGGAAGAGGTGTCATTCCAATCCCAGGAGTGGAAGGACTTACCTCTTATCCTGAAGAAGCGACCAACGGTTGCGAAAGCTTGTATGTGTGTTTGTGTGTGATTTTATTTGTGTCTATCGACGAGCCGGACCTTTGGGTAAGTCATATAATAGAGATTGTTTAATTTACCCTAATCACAAGCTCGTTGACAGATGCAAGAATACAAATAAAAACACACACAAACACAAAGATTCAAGCTTCCGCAACTGTTGGCCACTTCATCAGGAAAAGAGGAAGGAAGGAGGGGAAAAAGGGAAGGATGCGGGTTTTAAGGGAGTGGAAGGACTTACCGTAGGAGAAAAAAGGAAAGGTAAACAAATACACACACACCCACACACAAACACACTAAGGCAGACATTTGTAGAAAGCAAAGAAGTTGGACAGAGATACCAGTTGAGGCAGAGGCTCTGTCCAAAGAACAGCGGCAACAATGTTATAGAATCGTGGGTGCGAATTTGAATTTAGCCGAAGTTGAGACCAGGTGGTCAATGGGAAGAGAGAATATGCTGAAGGGCAAGTTTCCGTCTCCGGAGTTCTGAAATATTGGTGTCAGTGGGAAGTATCTAGATAACCCGGATGGTGTAACACTGTGCCAAGATGTGCTAGCCATGCAGCAAGGCATGCTTAGCCACAGGGTGATCCTCGTTACCAACAAACACTGTTTGCCTGTGACCATTCATGGGAATGGACTGTTTGTTGCTGGTCATTCCCACACAGAACACTTCACAGTGCAGGCGTGTCAGTTAATAAATCACGTGGGTTCTATCGCAAGTGGCTCTGCCCTTAATCGTGTTCACAACTTCAGTTTACAATAACCTAAATATAACCATTTTTGGCATTTCCTATTAATTTCGCAATTATTTCCTATTCCCAATTTTCCACATTTCTGTTCGTTCTTCTGACATCTCTGATCATTTTTCAGCAACTTTCTATACGTTTTAATATTATTATTCCTTCTTCAGACTATTGTTACCCTCAAAGTCGTAATCTGCCACTACATAATCTGGCCTAATAACACGCTTTCCTTTCATTCTCACATGGTTTGCTCAAACTTTTCCAGATTTTCTGCACCCTATAACCTGTTGGACGCTAATACAACCACCAACCCCTTGAGTGTTATGTTGTTGACTAACTGTAGTTGACCAGAGTTTCAACAAGGTTTAACTTTGTAATGTCCCTAGCTAGTTCCGTAGCGAGTAGGAAGTGTACACTGAGGATACGAAAGAAAATCACCGTTCTGACGGGACATTACATTAACTCGAGTCATAAATAATTTCCTTTCGAGCATTTATCTTCTCTCTTCCGTTAACTTTCGGTCGCCTTTGTATTTTCTTGATGCGCAGTCCCGCAAAGCGGTGCTGCCAATCCGTGCAAAATCGGCCTGCTTCACCTGATTGCTTTTTGGGAAACACTATAAGAAACTTTTATCTTGACGACTATTGTAAGGAATTCCCTTAGCTGAATTCCTTTTGCAGTCTGTTCACCTTTGTCTCTTCCCCATATATATTTTTATTATTTTATTTATATATTTTTATTTTGTCTTATTTTATTTTATTTTACATACATTATGTCACCCTCACAACTTCCCTACAATGATCCCATCAAGTTTTATCTACATTCCCTTCGCAAGCATGCTTTCTCCCTAGCCCGATTACGATCCCATATTTTATTTACTTAGGGTTGTCTGACATTTAACATTACCCCCAAGGGCCTCACACTAAAAGTTCCCATCTTCGGCTGTAACCAATCCTTTCATCATGCCTTACACCAATTCCAAACATAACAATCCACAGCCCTCTCCCACCTAATCGTTAACCTATATGTCAACTTCGCCAATGAACACACCTGTCAACTCCTATCCCTAATCAAAATCCTCAACCTTTCCACTCTCACATCCACACATAAAGTTCAGAACAACTGCAAATTAGAACAGCATGCCACCCTCCACCTCAAAAAACTATCCAAACTCCTGGTCACCCATCTCCGGAAAGGCAACACACTCTCCCTCAACAGCCTCTCCAATAAACCTCAAGCTCCTCTTATTGCACAGAAACCCAGTCTCTCCCATCTACACAATATCTCCCATCTACTCCCCCCCCCCTCCCCGCCCCAAACCTCTAAATTCTAATCCACACAATCCGGAACCACAACATCCCAATTCAGTAGTCAACCTCTCTTCTAAACCTCTCTCCCAATCTGAAACCTCTGTCCTATGCAAAAGCCTCACCTTCAGTCCTACTTCCAAATTCAACCAAACAGCCCTTGCCAAGGATTTACTATCCTATACTCATAGTCCTTTCTGGAGGTATCACTTTGTAACGAAAAAAAGAAAAAATCCTACTCCTAATCATCCAGCTCCCCAAGACATCATTCAAATTGAAACCTGCCTGGAACAGTTCCTTCCTCTATCACAGCGATACCCACCTACCCTTCCTCAAAATCACCTTCTTCAAACCTTCCAGGAATTTTTCACTTCCAAACTTGCCTCTCATTCTTTGATGAAAAACCTTAATCCAACTCCCAACATTACCGCAGCTGAATCCCAGGCTATCCGTGATCTCCAATAAACCTGATTGGAGAGAACACATAAAAAATATTGTGGGGAAGGCAAACCAAAGGTTACGTACATTTCATCGGCAGAACGCTTCGAAAATGCACCAGCTCCACCAAAGAGACTGCCTACATCACACTTGTGCGTCCTCTCCTGGAGTACTGTTGCCCTTGTGGGACCCTCACCAGGTGGGACTGACGGAAGACATTGAGAAGGTTCAGAGAACGGCAGCTCTTTTTGTTTTATCACGTTACGGGCGGGAAAGCGTCACTGAAATGTTGCACGAATTGGGGTGGAAATCATTAAAAGAAAGACGTTACTCATTGCGGCGTGATCTGTTTGCGAGGTTTCAATCACCGACTTTTAGTTCTGAATGTGAAAATATTTTGCTAGCACCCACCTACTTAGGGAGACATGACCCTCCCAATAAAATAAAATAAATCAGATCGAAAACGGAATGATTTAGGTGTTCTTTCTTCCCGCGCGCTATTAGAGAATGGAACGGTAGAGAAAAGTTATGAAAGTGGTTAATGAACCCTCTGCCAGGCACTTGAATGTGATTTGCAGAGTATCTATGTAGATGTAGATCTGAATGCTGACAATTCCATCAGCATCCTCCTGGCTGACAAGGGATCCACGACCGTGGTACTTGATCAGCGGGAGTATGTGGCTGAGTGACTGCATCAGATTTCATACAACACTACAAAGTGTTTCAAGACAATCCCATTATTGAGGTCCAGGCAGAGCTTCAAGGAATCCTCAGAATGATAGGCCCCCTACAAAACCTTTCACCTGAGTCCATCAACCTCATGACCCCACTGGGACAACCCCTTCAACTCATTATGAGCAGTCTCACATCCTTCATCAAATACACCAATCACTTTCTCGACCACCTGAAATCCTCACCCAACCTGTTACATCTGGAAGCCATCCTTGTAACTATTAATGCTACTTCCATATACACAAACATCCCACATGCACAGGGCCTTAATGCGAGGGAGTATTTCCTTTCACTCCAACCACCGGCAACACTACCTAAAACGTCCTTCCTTATTACTCTAGCCAGCTTCATCTTAACCCACAACTTCTTCACCTTTGAGGGCTAACATACCAACAACTAAATGGAACAGCCATGTAAACCAGGATGGCACCCTCATATGCAAATTTATTTATGGGAAGCTTCGAGGAAGCCTTCTTGGATACCCAATCCTGTCAACCCAAAATTTGGTACCGATTTATGACATCGTGATCTGGACCCACAGTGAAGAAGAACTCCAGAATTTCCTCTCCAACCTCAAATCCTTTGGTCCCATCAAATTCACCTGGTCCTATTCCAAATCCCATGCCACTTTCCTCGATGTCAACCTCCATCTGTCCAATTGCCAACTTCACACATCCGTCCACATATAACCCACCAACAAACAACAGTACCTCCATTATGACAGCTGCCATCCATTCCACATCAAACGTTCCCTTACTTACGGCTTAGGTCTTCGTGGCGAATGAGTCTGCTCCAGTCCCGAATCCCTCAACCAGTACACCAATAAGCTAATAACAGCTTTCACATCCTGCAGCTATCCTCCTGATCTGGTACAGAAGCAAATAGCCAGGGCCACTTCCTCAATCGCCCCAAACTCAGAACCTTCCACAGAAGAACCCCAAAAGTGCCCCTCTTGTCACCGGATACTTTCCGGGACTGGATCAGACTCTGTGTGGCTCTCCAACAAGGATATGACTTCCTTAAATCCTGCCCCAAAGTGAGATCCATCCTTCATGACATCCTTCCCACTCCACCAAGAGTGTCTTTCCGCTGCCCACCTAACCTTCATAACCTCCTAGTTTATCCCTATGAAATTCCCAAACCACCTTTCCCTACCCTCTGGCTGCTACCCATGTCACTGCCCTCATTGTAAAACCTGCCGCATGCACCCTTCCACCGCCACTTACTTCAGTCCTGTAACCTGGAAGGTGAACATGATTAAGGGCAAAGGCACTTTCTATAGCACCCGCATGATTTGCCAACTGCATTGTGAAGCGTTCTATGTAGGAATGACCAGCAACAAACTGTCAATGCTTGTACCTTACTCACTGAAGGGTACACAGAGGTAACGGTGACATGAAACTTTAAGAGTGGTTACCTGTCCTCAGCTCAGGGAATGCAGATTTGCCAAACCTCTAGCCAGCACATAAATGCTGAGTGACATGGGGGGATGACCAGTAGAACCCCAGGTAGATGTTACCTTTCGTATAATACTGTCCTCACAACTGTGTCTGAAGTGTGAAGAATTTTTTGAAATCAAATATAGCCATACTTCTCTTACAGAGGATTCACATGGAGAACACTTTCTGCGAATCACAGGACAGTGTACAATGTGGCTATAAATGATCTGCAATTTGATATGTATGAAATACCTGGTACAACAGTACAGTACATTCTAAATGAGTAAGTAATTGCTAAAGAATCTTCTGTAGGATCGGTGCCACATGGCAGGCAAATCCAAGCAAAAAAACTCGAACTGATTCAACCATTAAAAAGAAAAGGATTGTATGCAGTGATAGAAACAGATCCCAGGTTGTCACAATAGAACTGCCAAATTCTCTTGATATGACATTGAAGTAAACGGCAATCCACTGAAACCCCAGTGAACAGAATGACTGCAGTACCTGTGTTTCATAATCAGTCATCACAACATTCCTGAGACCAAGCACTTTGGAATTCTAGTACTACCGGTACACAAAAATATCCTGATCGACCAGCTCATCATTTTTTTATTCACTGGCATGAGTAAACAATCTGAGACACTGACACAGTGTAAAGTTCAGACTCTATGAACTACAAAATTCAGATAAGCTGATACTCTCCACACCTGGTCAGCTCCTATGCTATCCTACATCTTTCTGTCCAGATCTCACCCCACTAGATATTCTCCACATCAAGAAAATGGAAAAATGTTATGATCGCAAATTTCTTATTCATCTTCATTGCTCCTACATAATTTAACAGTTTAATTCCAGTCCCTTAGCCCTATTTCACTTGTGTTGTACAACCGATGTTTCGTAATTTTATTAAATATTTACTTATGTTACTTTGTGTTGCTCATAAAGTAAACTTGACAATGACATATCACACAGTTCACACATCAATTAAAAAACCAGTATATTATTATGATATGGTACATACAACTATAAAAGTTCTATGCTGAAACAGAAGCAAGAAGAGCAACTTTATCATCATCACTATTCTATGGTCATCCTCAGCCACTGCATTTAACTATTGTAGTTACAGTGCATGGTACTTGCATTCAGGGTACAAAATTATATATTGTAAACTCCCATTACAGACCCAGGCACAGTGAGGTAAGCCATTCAACTTCTGTTGTGAAGACTGGTTAACCCCTTGTAACGAAGCATGCTGGGATTTCTTCCCATCTGTTTGCATTACTGAACCTCCCAATACCACTGTTGTATAATAATAGATATGAATGTAATAGTCTATTATCATTTTCTTTTCCAAAAGTTTTGTTATTCTTTTTTATGATGTAATTAGATAAGGTCATTTTCTATTATTTGACGCTGAAGAATTTTGTTCTATTAGTATATTGCTAAAATTCAGATAAAATGCTAATTAGTATTTCTATTAAAACTAAATAACTTCTTTTCTCATAATATTAAAGACGTTATTACTATGTTTCACAAGTAATGTTAGGAAAGTTTTGCCCTCATTAGTTTCTGTATGATTACCAATAATTACAAAAATATTGTTGATAAGCCAATTTTGTTGAATGTGTAAATGAAAAACTATTCATTTGACCGAGATTTGTAACTCAGTATTATTTAAAACAATTTTTACTGCAGCGAGATTATTATATAAATGGGATGCACTCGTGTCATGTATCAGAGTATTGTTTAGTCAGTTGTCAGATGTACAAACTATGCCAGTTCCGAATTTTGTATATTGTTTTCGCCGCAATCTGAGCCATAAGCCACATAAGTTTTGAACTTTATATTTGAACAATTATGCAAAGCATAGTGTTGTTAGTGTGGAAAGTGTATCTACAGTGATTAATTAATACATTTGTGCCACATTACAATGTACACCTCAAACTTTTGTATTTCACACACACACAGTGTTAACTATTATTTTTGATGGGTGGAATGGGTGTGCCTGGTATTAATGGTTGTAATTAATGAGACATGTAAGCTGGCCATACATGGGGACAATTGGGCATTTATAAACCATTAAAAGTGTCAAAGAACTGCAATTCTGTGTGTTGCATTAGTCATTTGTAGTGAATTGGTTTTCACCCCATGTGATTTCAGCCAGCCGCTACAGAAACCATCAACAATATCAAGAATAATCGATCTACAACCAAGTATGGTACACCCTCAGATAAAGAACACAGGCAGCAATCTATAATTATGTCGTCCACAGTTTAAATGTCTACTCTGGAATCACATGACTCAAGTGTCATTCCCCATATGCATCTACTCACTACAGCATGGAAACAATTCTGCAAGGAGATACATGTCACCAACTTCAAACATGTCCCAGGTGAGAAATGTGGCTCTCTAGACTTGAATTGTCTAATGCTTTGTGGGAGATCTTGGGTGTTGGGGACATGTGGAGTAGATAACATTTTCTTGCAGTGTTCTAATACCTCTTGATCATGAATCTCTGGGGGAACTACAATTCACACAAAATATAAGCCAAGTGGTTATCACTTACTATCCTCATGGTCTGCTAAATCTCGATACACCTTATCATTTCAATTGGGGGGCGGGTGATTCCTTAGCCTACAAGAACAGCTCCTTGACATTTGGATCATTAAGCACCTAGGAACGTATCACATGGCAGTGGCATTTTTAAAAAGTAATGCCCCATCTCACACGTCCAGAAGGGAATAAGGGTTATTAAAGGAAAACAATGTTTATTTACAGTTGATGTGCTGGTCCACCAACATTTTAAATCTGATAAAATAAATCTCTGAGATGAGTGAATGTGATATCAGAGCTCATAGCCGCCTTGCCAGAATTTACAGGAATTAAATGGTGTGTATGTGTGTGCGTGTGTGTGTGTGTGTGTGCGCGCACGCGCATGCATGTGATCTCGCACGCACGCACCCACACACACACACACACACACACACACACACACACACACACACACAGATGTAATGTGACTCCCTCCACTTACTTATAAAGGCCTCTCTGCTTGGCTGGCAAGATATGCCACCATTATTATCTCTACCAAAGGTGAACATGCCAGCTATAATTAGATAATCACAATGTTGTGGGCAATCAATGTATAACATAAAAAGGTAACCAGAGTCACAGAATAGTATAAATTATTGATATCGAAAGTTAAAAGGCTCATGATCTATGATTTTTACACTATATGCACTTGTTGCATGCCACTTTTGTCTTATCACACGTCAAGCATAAAATAACACTGGTTTAAAACTTACATAATGCTCACAGGAATCCACATTCAACTCCTCTTCTGGATCTCCCTTTATATCAAAACAAGGTTCTTCAATTTTTAATGGATCTTGAAGTAACTAAAAAAGAAAAGAAAATACGCATTAAAGCTTGTACATACACCACTGGAACTACTAGATGATTACACACTAAGAGTGGCATGGGCGAAGAAGAGTGGGAGAATATTAATATTTTCAAACACACCCCATATAGACATGGTTAAAAACTCTATTAAATTAAATTTTCACTCTTTGGCAAATGTGAACCAATTTAAAACTTTCTGACAGATTAAAACCCAAGGCACAGGACTCAGTCATGGGACCTACCTACCTACCCCCCCCCTCTCTCTCTCTCTCTCTCTCTCTCTCTCTCTCTCTCTCTCTTTTAGGCATGGGTACTCTACTAGCGGGGGGTATGCAAAGGTCCAAGGTTTCAGTCTCTTACATTCAACAATGAATCAGATCTCCCACGTAGCCCAAGTAACAATATGGAGAACATGCCAGAGAAGCTCAGGTTACATATGAGGTCACAGCTTGTCCCCCAGGGGACATCACTGCAACTTCAAATGTATAACATGAACTCATCCACCAACTTGAGAAGACAGTAAGTACCACAGCAGCATACTAAGCAGTTTCACTTGCTAGTTCATTGAATTGAACAGAATTTTCCATTATGAGTGAATTAAACTTGGTAATATACTGATCAAGAAGAAGAGAAATATTACTAAAATACATGTATTTAAAAAGGCAGCTAAAATGTACTACATAAGTAATGCATATTGCATGAAGATTACATGGAGAAACCTCATTAGTGGTTAATCATGAGACAGGAGAACTACACTATCCCGACACATTACAGTACATCATAGTAATATAATGTTTTTACAAGAAAATCATTTGGCAACATCTACATTCTTGATGTCTTTAAGGTGATCGGTATTTGCAAGATATCAGTTTCGTTCTTATAGGATATTCATATAACATGACACATTACCTTCATCAGGATCTAACTGAGATTGATCCTCAAGTCAAACCAGTACAGACTTTTATACTTGGTCCTTTCCCATTCTATAGTCAGTTCAAGGAATTCCTTCATGGTCTACATCTACTGAATACATTCTTGGGCTTTCCATCTTCGGTCCAGTACACCGTCTGGTATCCTGGCACTCTATTTTCAGTGAAGAGCAGTTCAGCACATTCCCAGTGTGGTTTGTACCTGCCAGATGTGATCTTGGATGTTCCACCTTCAGTCTGGTGCATCTTGATCTCTTGTCTCTGGTACATCTTCCAGTTGGTACCCAGTGCCATTCTTTATAACTTTTTGCATCACCTTCATCATCTCTCTTATAACACTATCTGTAGCTGACATCTCCTTCCATCATAATTCATGGAATGATTGAGTTCAGAAAGTGGACGGTTATGGCTGACTTTTTATTCTTATTTTTTGCTTGTATTAGTTCGGGTGTCCCTCTGATGTTCCTTGAATCTGATGTCCACTGTCCTGGTAGTTTGGGCAATGCATGACGTGTCACACAGGCAAAGGATATGATGAATTCCAGGTGTTTGTACTATTGATGTCATTTTTCACATGGTTCATCTAATTTTGATGGGGGGACAGAAGTCACACTTGATTTTGTGCATCCTGAGGATCCTGCTAATAGTGGCAAAAATAAATCTCCATAGTCTAGGTTTTGTTTTGCATCATTTGGCACAGGGCTGGCATCCTTTCTTGGAGTGTGCTGGCCATACGAGCTCTATTTCTGTTGATAAATTATCTGGGTCTGAAAATGTGTATGCCCTGTCAACCAATGTCTTCAAAACTCCATACATTTGTGGTGGGTGGGGACAGCTGCTAGCTTGCAGATACAAATCAGTGTGAGTGTGTGTCTGATAAACACTGTGATCAAATGACCCATCTGCTTCCTTGTGATGAGTGTGTTCAGAAATGAAAACTGGCCATCAATCTAGTTACACAGTGGGCCTAATATTAGGTTTCCATGAGCTCAGATATTCCAGAAAACCATTAAGCTTCTCCCTACCATGAGACAAGATCATAAATGTGCTCCTGAATCACTGGTGAGGCAGGCCTGCCCAAGGCCTCTATTCAATCTGTTCTCCCCCATACATTGACATTGGTTTCCAGCAGAATTTTAGAACATATGCTTTCCTCAAATATTATGAACTACCTCGAACAGAACGATATATTAACCCGTAGGCAATACAGATACAGAAACTATCATTTTTGTGAATACAGCTAGCTCATTACTCACACAACGTGATGAGTGCTATCGACAAGGTATGTTAAATAGATTCTGTGTTTCTATATTTCTGGAAGTCTTTTGACACTGTACCTCACAAGCGTCCTATAATCAAATTGCGTGCTTGTGAAATCCTGCCACAGTTGTGTGATTTGATTTGTAATTTACTGTCAGAAAGGACACAGTACATTGTAACTGACAGCAAGTCACTGAGTAGAACACAAGTGACATCTTGTGTTCCTGAGGGAAGTGTTATAGGATCCCTACTGTTCCTTATTTTTATAAACAATTTAGGAGACAATCTGTGTAGTTCGCTTAGATTGTTTGTGGATGATGGTGTCATTTATCAGTTAGGTAAGTCACCAAAAGATCAAAAGCAACAGCAAAAGATTTAGATAAGACATCAACATGGTGCAAAAATTGGCAATTGACCCTTGGTAATTTGAAGTATGAAGTCATTCATACGACTACTAAAATAAACCCGCTAAACTTCATTTACACGATAATTAAGTCAAATCCAGAGGCCATAAATTCAACTAAATACCTAGGAGTAACAATTACAAACAAGTTGGGAAAAAACTCACAGAAAATACTATAGGGAAGGTGAACCAAAGGCTACGTCACATCGACAGAACATTTAGAAGAAGCAACAGTTCTACTAAAGAAACTGCGTACACTACACTTGTGCATCCTATATTGGAGTATTGCTGTACAATTGTCGGATCCACACTGAGTGGGACTGTTGGACAATTTAGAGGAAGTTCATATAATGGCAGCTCATTTGTATTATTGCAATATACACGAGGGAGTGTCACAAAACTCATGCACAAGTTGGGGTGGAAATCATTAAAAGAAAGGACTTATTCGTTGTGATGAGATCTATTGGCAACATTTCTTTCACCAAATTTCGCTTATGAATCTACATCTACATAGATACTCTGCAAATCACATTTAAGTGCCTGGCAGAGGGTTCATTAACCACCTTCATAACTTTTCTCTACCGTTCCATTCTCTAATAGCGCGAGGGAAGAAAGAACACCTAAATCGTTCCGTTTTCGATCTGATTTCTATTATTTTATTGGGATGATCATGTCTCCCTAAGTAGGTGGGTGCTAGCAAAATATTTTCACATTCAGAACTAAAAGTCGGTGATTGAAACTTCGCAAACAGATCACGCCCCAATGAATAACGTCTTTCTTTTAATGATTTCCACCCCAATTCGTGCAACATTTCCGTGACGCTTTCCCCCCCATAACGTGATAAAACAAAACGAGCTGCCCTTCTCTGAACCTTCTCAATATCTTCCGTCAGTCCCACCTGGTGAGGGTCCCACAAGGGGCAAGAGAGGACGCACAAGTGTGATGTAGGCAGTCTCTTTGGTGGAGCTGGTGCATCTTCGAAACGTTCTGCCAATGAAACGTAACCTTTGGTTCGCCTTCCCCACAATATTTTCTATGTGTTCACTCCAGTCAAAGTTGTTCGTAATTGTAACTCCTAGGTATTTGGTAGAATTTACGACGTTAAGGTTTGACTGATTTATCGCGTAATTGAAGTTCAGCGGATTTCTTTTAGTGGTCATGTGTATTACTTCACACTTTTCTTTATTTAGTGTCAACTGCCAATTTTCGCACCATGTAGAAATTTTGTCTAAATCGCTTTGCAGTTGCTTTTGATCCTCTGTTGACTTCACTAACCGATAAACGACAGCATCATCCGCGAACAGTCTAAGGGAGCTATTCAGATTATCTCCTAAATCGTTTATAAACACGAGGAAGAGTAGGGGACCAATAACGCTTCCCTGTGGAACGCCAGATATCACTTCTGTTTTACTCGATGACTTACCGTCAATTACAACGAACTGTGTCCTTTCTGATAGGAAATCGTGAATCCAATCGCACAATTGGGGAGATATTCCATAAGCACGCAATTTCATTAGAAGCCGCTTGTGGGGTAGAGTATCAAAAGCCTTCCGGAAATCCAGAAATATGGAATCGATTTGAGATCCCTTGTCGATGGCACTTAACACTTCATGTGAATAAAGGGCAAGCTGTGTTTCGCAAGAGCGATACTTTCTGAATCCGTGCTGACTATTGGTTAATAGGTCGTTCTCTTCGAGGTAGTACATAATATTCGAACAAAGTATATGTTCCAAAATCCTACTGCAAATCGACTTCAATGAGATAGGGCTGTAATTTTGGGGATCACTCCTATTGCCTTTCTTGAATATTGGAGTAATTTGGGCAACTTTCCAGTCTTTGGGACGGATCTTTCGCTGAGTGATCGGTTGTAAATTATAGCTAAGTACGGAGCTATTGCATCAGCATACTCTGAGAGGAATCTAGTTGGTATACAATCTGGCCCGGAAGATTTATTTTTGTTTAGTGACTTAAGTTGTTTTACTACTCCAGGAACATCTACTTCTAAGTTTCGCATGCTGGCAGCTGTTCTTGGATTGAATACTGGAGTGTTCACTTCGTCTTCTTTGGTGAAAGAATTTCGGAAAGCTGTGTTTAGTAATTCTGCCTTAGAAGTACTGTCGTCGGTAGTATTACCATTGCTATCGCGTAGTGAAGGTATTGTTTGTGTTTTGCCGCTAGTGTTCTTCACATATGACCAGAATTTCTTTGGATTTTCTGCAAGATTACGAGACAGGATTTCGTTGTGGAAACAACTATAAGATTCTCGCATTGAAGTCCGCGCTAGGTTGCGAGTTTCAGTAAACGATTGCTAGTCTTGCGGATTCTGTGTCTTTTTAAATTTTGCATGCGTTTTTCTTTGTTTCTGCAACAGTGATCTGACCTGTTTTGTGTACCACGGGGGGTCAGCCCTCTCTTTTATTAATTTATTTGGTATAAATCTCTCGATTGCTACTGATATTATGTCTTTGAAAGTAAGCCACAACTGATCTACACTCGCATTTTTAGTTTTGAAGGACTGGAAACTATCACTCAGGAAAGCGTGAAGCGAATTTTTATCTGCTTTATTGAATAGATATATTTTTCGTTTATTTTTGGTGAATTTGGGAATTTCGATATTCAGTCTCGCTACTACAACTCGATGTTCGCTAATCCCTGTATCTGTTTTGATGCTCTTTACTATCTCGGGATTATTTGTTGCTAGGAGATCAAGAGTATTTCCGCAACCACGTACAATTCTAGTGGGTTCATGAACTAACTGTTCGAAGTAGTTCTCAGAAAAAGCATTCAGAACTAGTCCGGACGATGTTTTATATTTGCCCCCGGTTTTGAATACGTAATTATGCCAACATATCGAGGGTAAATTAAAGTCGCCACCGATTATAACAGTATGCTTCGGATACCTATTTGAAATATGATTCAAGCTTTCTTTGAACCTTTCTGCAACCGCATCGTCTGAGTCAGGGGGCCGATAAAACGATCCAATTATTAATTTATTTCGGTGGTCAGGTATAACCTCTACCCAGACCAATTCACAGGAAGTATCTGCCTCAATTTCGTTGCAGGATAAACCGTTTGTAACAGCAATAAACACGCCACCCCCTGTTTCATTTATTCTATCCTTTCTGAAGACCATTTGGCCCTTTGAAAAAATGTCGGCCGAATTTATCTCAGGCGTCAGCCAGCTTTCAGAACCTATAACGATTTGTGCCTCAGTACTTTCTATCAGCGCTTGGAGCTCTGGAATTTTCCCAACACGGCTACGACAATTTACAACTGTAACACTAATGGTTTTAACGTCTACTTTCTTCCCGTGTCTGACCTGCCCCCTTTGAGACTGAAACCCATTTTGTGTATTCCAGAGGCCATCTAACCTAAAAAAAACGCCCAGTCCACGCCACACAGCCCCCGCTACCCGTGTAGCCGCTTCCTGAGTGTAGTGGACTCCTGACCTATTTAGCGGAACCCGAAAACCCACCACCCTTTGGCGCAAGTCGAGGAATCTGCAGCCGACACGGTCGCAGAACATATTTTGTTAGCACTCTCGTACATAGGGAGACATGATGGTCATAATAAAATAAGAGAAATCAGATAGAAAATAGAAAGTTTTTGGTGTTCCTTTTTCCCATGAGCTATTAGAGAAGGCAGCTGGGCCAGATGATATATATCCAGAACTTATTAAATACAGTGAGAAAAAGTCATCAATTGGCTTCTGAACTTCTATAATAATATTCTTGGAGAAGGGCGAATACCTAAAATATTCAAAAGATCAAAAATACTGGCAATTCTAAAACCTCATAAAACACCAGACAAGCCTGAACACTTTAGGCCAATGTCTCTGTTGTGCATATGCTTGAAACTCCTAGAAAGACTCTTGTATAATCGCATTGTAACAACTTTGACCGAAAGACTCCGGATCGAGCAGGCTGGATTCTGTCAGCAACGCAGCTGTTGTGATCAAGTGCTGGCTCTAACTACACATATTGAGTGTGGCTGTAAAGACAGACTTAAAACAGCTGTTGTATTTGTTGATTTAAGTGTCGCATACGATACAGTGTGGAGACATGGCCTACTATGCAAGATTCTTGAGATCTTCACATACTAAACTTTGTATAAATTACTAAGAGAAATGCTCAGTAATAGAGCTTTTGAAGTCCATCTAGAAGGAAAGAAGAGCCACACTACCATCTTAAAAAATGGTTTACCACAATGTTCTGTATTGGATCCACTACTCTTCAACCTCTACACAAACAATCTACCGAGAACAAATACTCAGATGTTCTGATACGCTGATGATATGGCTTTGGCTATGCAACATCGAAGCTTTGAAGAGTGTGAAAACACCATCAACCAAGATCTCAGAACAATGGAAAAATACTTTAGAAGATTAATCACACACCTATCAAAGACAGAAGTTACAGTATTTCACCTATGCAACCAACAAACCACTCGATCTCTTGATGTTAGTTTTGCTGGAAAAAAGTTAAACCACAACCCAAACCCAAAATACTTTGGCATCAGACTGGGCAGATCACTTACATTCAAATCTCACCTAACAGAAACAGCATCTAAGATATGAAACATTCTACATCTACATCTACATGGGATACTCTGCAAATCACATTTAAGTGCCTGGCAGAGGGTTCATCGAACCACAAATCATACTATTTATCTCCCATTCCATTCTCGAATAGCGTGTGGGAAGAAAGAACACCTGAATCTCTCTGTTGGAGCTCTGATTTCTCTTATTTTATTCTGATGATCATTTCTACCTATGTAAGTGGGAGTCAACAATATATTTTCGCATTCGGAGGAGAATGTTGGCGATTGGAGTTTCGCAAGATACTTCAATCAATTATTCAAAAGCTTGCCAATCCTAGCTGGAGAGATATGCACATACTCTGAAGATTTCTTCTTTATCACTGGTGTATTCTGTTGTTAAGTACTGCAACCCTATTTGTCTTAACAGCAGCCATACATCCAAAGTAGACCCTGAGCTAAATAACACCACGAGGATCATATCTGGGACCATGAAATTGACCCCACTGCCCTGGCTCTCCATTCTCTGCAATAGAGCACCATCACATCTCAGACAGCAAGCCGCGTTAGTTAATTAGTGGAATAAAATTTCCGGCAATATTAATCTCCCTATCCAACAAGACATTACTCCAAACAATCATCACCTGAGATCCAGAAAGACCACCATGGAGAAAAGCTCAAAATCTTGAATCCGTCCCTTTTGATGCCAAGGCCACCTGGAAAAATGATGGGTCCAATTGTGGCATAGCCAGGAATCCTAGGGAAATATCACCTGGGAGAAATGTACCTGGTACAGACCTGCTAAGAAGAACGTGGGTCACACTCAACAGACTCCGCACAGGTCATGGCAGAAGTGGAAAGATACTCTTCAGATGGGGCATGCGAGATACTCCCCAGAGCAACTGTGGACATCCTGGACAAACGATCCAGCACATCATTCTGGAATGCCCAAAACGTGCATTCACAGGAACTATTGGAGAACCGTATGAAGCCTCCCCTAAAGCCATCGAGTGGATGGAAAAGCTGGAAATACAACTTTAATATAATTTTATAGTTTGTTTTTGTGGGCTTGCTAAATTGTCAATATGATTTCAAATCTCACTGTATATATCTACATGTATGTATGTAAGTATGTAACCTCAAATTTATGATACGAAAATTATAGAGGAGAAATTCCTAGCAGGAAAAATATATATAAAAATAGATGAAGATTACTTACCAGGCGAAGGAGCACAGGAAATGATAGTAGCACAAATAAATTAATAAATTCACACATACACACAAACGATAGCTTTCGCAGCCTAGCAGCTTCTTCAGGCAAAAGGGAAGGAGAGGGAAATGGAAATGATGAAGGTTTTAAGGGTAAGGAGTCATTCCAATACCAGGACTGGAAAGACTTACCTTGGGGGAAGAAAAGGAGGGTAAACAAATACACCCGCACCCACACATATACACAAACGCAAGCACACCTAGGAGGACATACTGTAGAAACCAAAGAAGTTGGACAAAGATACCACTTGAGGCAGTACAATTAGACTTTTCATATTCAAAGAGTGAAATAAATGGAAATTGCAGAATGGCCGGATTTTGAAAATTGTTGACAGCTAGAAATAAATTGCATAAATAAAAATGTTACTTTTTAATTTTCAGTTCAGCTTCTCACTGGCAGATTTACGTTCTACAGTCCCACTCTTACTTGGAATTGGATTTTAAGACCCAGCCTATTCGGATTGTGAAATAGTATTAAGCAAAGATTCAAAATTCAAACAGTTGGCATCGAATTTCAAAGTAATTATGAACTCTGCCTTTATTAAAGCAACACACCATGGAATTGTATAATGTGGACAAGAAATCAATTGTATGCCTCTTTAAAGTATGATCTAATGTAAAATCATAGCACATCATTGCCAGTAGTAATCGGTCGCCACTTTTATACTTGTTTCCGTGTTATGGATAATTGACACGTAACGAAGGAGCGACACTCGCGGCCAGCAATTCATTTCTTCAGCGCTGTAGAGTGTAGTGCTTTACAGTACGCCGTCGGAGGTTCGAGTCCTCCCTGTGGCATGGGTGTATGTGTGTGTGTGTGTGTGTGTGTGTGTGTGTGTGTGTGTGTGTGTGTGTGTGTGTGTGTGTGTGTGTGTGTGCGTGTGTGCTGTCCTTGGCAGTGGCGTAACTAGGACTTGGCTTTGGGGGGGGGGGGGATAGATCTGTTTGAAGAGCAAAATTTTAGTCAGTTTCCACTCAGACTACCATCTACCACTCCCATTGAAGAAACTAATTCACTCCCTTCCAATGAAAGCTTATGGTAAAACACTCCAAAGTTTCAAATTTTTACCAGATTGTTGTTATACGATTTCTTCTCTCTCTCTCTCTCTCTTTCGGGTTCTGGGAGGGGTTCTATCCCCCCCCCCCCCATAGTTACGCCACTGGTCCTTGGGTTAGTTTACCTTAGTTCAGTTTACCTTAGTTCAAGTAGTTTGTAAGCTACGGACTAATGACTACGCAGTTTGGTCCGATAGATTTACAAAAAAATGTTTGTATAGCTTATGGGACTTAACTATGGGGTCATCAGTCCCCAAACTTACAAACTACTTACTAACTAATACTAAGGACGGCACAAATATCCATGCCCGAGGGGGGATTCGAACCCCCGACCGTAGTGGCCGTGCAGACCGTGATTGGAGCGCCTCAGTCCCCTCGGCCACCGCGGCCAGCTATAGATTTACAAACATTTGAACATTTGAGTCCTCCCTGGGGCATGTGTGTGTGTGTGTGTGTGTGTGTGTGTGTGTGTGTGTGTGTGTGTGTGTGTTCAAAATGTTCAAATGTTGGTATAGTCTATGGGACTTAACTACGGGGTCATCAGTCCCTAAACTTACTAACTACTTATGAACTACTTACGAACTAGGACGGCACAAATATCCATGCCCGAGGGGGGATTCGAACCCCCGACCGTAGTGGCCGTGCAGACCGTGATTGGAGCGCCTCAGTCCCCTCGGCCACCGCGGCCAGCTATAGATTTACAAACATTTGAACATTTGAGTCCTCCCTGGGGCATGTGTGTGTGTGTGTGTGTGTGTGTGTGTGTGTGTGTGTGTGTGTGTTTTGTCCTTAAGTTAGTTTATCTTAGTTGAAGTAGTTTGTAACCTATGGACTAATGACCACGTAGTTTGGTGTGATAGATTTACACACACATGGTACGCCCAACATGCACCGAGATGAAGGCTTGCAATCGCAGCGTGACGCCGCTCAGATAAATCGCGATTACTGGTGAAAGGAGGTACATTTCAGTGCGACTACCATTTCAAAAACTTTTAGCTTCGTTTGACTCGCTGTAATTTATGATCAGAACAGTAAGCTGTCCGCTATCCAACTTTTTCAATACACGATTTGTAAATCATGCACACGCACTTGACAAACAGCATCAATTGAAAACGACTGTTCTGAATTATGAAAAGGTGAATGATTTATTAGAAAGCTGGGATGTTTTACTACCACGTTTTACTACCACTACCACGATTTTTTTAACCGTAAATTTTTCATCAAATTGGAGTGAGAAGCATTACGAAACTAAAAACTCAAGCGAAATGAAAACTAGACATTTCCTTTTTCCATAGGCGCACCAAAGTTTGTAACAAAAAAATTAGTTGCTAAAACGGTGTGGGGTGGTCTTATATACCGTCCAAATGTTTTACAACTAGAAAATCGGAAAAGTTTATTTTCCTCCTTTTTCCGCTCGGCCCGGTCCGATGTTCAGACATCGATGTTCCTGCGGAAAAATATCGATGTTGGAAAAACATCGCTCTGAAAAACGATACATCGATGTTTTTTCCGATGTTTTCATACGTTTAAGAAATATTAGGAAAAACACACTGAAATGAAGCTGTGTTGCCAGAAAGTATCTGCTTATTTATGTTCTTTCACTAGGCTACGAATACACAGCGAGATGGCAAATTATAATGAAAAAGAAGTTGGGAATAAGGTTTCGCTACCTATCGCGCTGATTTTACTTGGGATTTACATCGATTTGTTCATTACATGCGAAATAACTTGTTTTTTGTTGACGTATTGCATTTTTCTTAGCTGTCGACGTTAAGAAAATTAAACATTATGCATCTTTCAGTAATTACTTAATAATATATTTTTAAAATGAATATTCATCGATGACGTTTATCAAATCATGTACCTTCCTGAAATGCAGTGGCGTAACTAGGACTTGGCTTTGGGGGGGGGGGGGGGGGGGATAGATCTGCTTGACGAGCAAAATTTTAGTCAGTTTCCAGACAAACTACCATCTACCACTCCCATTTAAGAAACTAATTCACTCCCATCCATTGAAAGATTACGTAAAACACCCCAAGTTTTCAATCTTTACCTTCACCAGATTGCTGTTACACGATTTCTTTCTCTTTCTCTCTCTCTCTCTCTCTCTCTTTTTTCCGGGAGGGGGATTCTGGGGGGATTCTATCCCCCTCATCCACGCCCCCCCCCCCCCCTTAGTTACGCCACTGGTGAAATGAAAATCGACTTGTGGTTACCCTCCAGATTTAGATACTGTTAACTAGCCAGAAGTTCAAGTACTTCTTTCACGTGCACTAATCATCAATGAGTCTCAATGATACTGACAAGTTTAATTAAGGGAATTTTGAAATATGAATAAGATTTATTTTATAACGGAACTTGACATCAAATGCAAACCATATGATTAAAGAGCCACTCTTCCTACGCAATTTCTTTGCTTCGCCTTTGACACAGGTTTGATGATCTCGATTATTATTTTTTTTTTTTTTTTTTTTTTTTTTTTTTTTTTTTTTTTTTTTGTTATTCTTAAGTCATCGGTGTGATATTACAGTTGCGATGTTTGTGTGCATTACTTTCAATATCCCATAGAACTCTAGATTCGGATTTATAAAATTGGCAGCCCTTGCATTTGACCACTTACTGCTGCACACGACAAACTCACAATAACAAACTACTACACGTGTGGCTAATTGGCTATATGTACGCGTACAAACTGTCCAACAGAAGTGAAACATACTATTATCACTCGAACAGGTGACTGCAGCACTGAGAGAATAGCAAACAAAGGCGAGTAAATGATATTGTTGTTAGTTTCATATTTCACTTACCTACTATTCCAAAGTATGAAAACAGCGACTAGCGACGACAGCAGGAGCACCGCACTTCAGCTGACGCTGGCTGAGCAAATAATAAAGTAATAATGGTTTTGACAATCAATTGTTGAACGATGTCGATAGTTTTGGACTTCTGTCGTCGATGCATCGGCGATATATCGCTGTTCAAAACATCGATGTTTATGGACGAAACATCGATGTTTCCAAAACATCGATGTATCGTTTGCATCCCTAGCTACATCTCGTCAACTATACCGTTCAGTTAGGTGTGTTTTTCTCGATGGTGACATCAATTTCGGTTCGGAAGCGAAAATGGTTATTTTGTATGTTTCAATGGCCTACTATCGCGAGAACCGGCCACCGAAATTTCGGGAGCTGCATAAAAAGTCGCTGAGGCTCCGAGAAGGCCGATTCGTACGTTTCAGTGGGATTGGATTGCGAAGATAAACTGTTATTTTAGCAATGCTGTGTGGTTTTAACTTCTGATAATGAAACATTTGTTGTTTTTATGTAATAAATAGTTTAAAAAGTTAATTTTCAAGGTTGTTTACAAATATTATCAGAATATTTTGTTAAAATTGCTAGGGTTATATTCTTTATATACATAAAAATTGATGTGTCTGTGCCTATATTTCACTCTGCACCCAAAACTACACATCACAAACGAATAGAGTTTGTATGTGGCAGTAGGTATAAGTCTCCCATTGTGCACTATGGTGGTAGAGGTTTGATAATGATAAGGGGGTGGAAGATATGGGATTTGAAAGTTACCGACTTATATAAAATTCTACAAGTGGGTGTCAATATTTTGCTCTTCAGCAAAAACTACACAATGGATACAAACCATCTCTCTGTGTTTTTGCAGTACAAAGTCTCCCGTTGTACACCATAGCAGTTCCATGTCGATAGCAGTTCTGTTGTTATAACTAAATGTAAATAAAACCACACGTTAACAATAAAAACAGCTATTAAGGTCTACTATAGACGAGCCCAGCATGTAGGTGCTGTAGCGTAGTGGATAGACCAGTAGATTACCAATTCGAATCTCTACCACCGTTTTTTATCACATTTTAGTAGTTACGTATTCATAACATATTGTGGCATTTTCTTACTCATATAACAGTAATATATTACACAGTACTCGATGTTAATTGTAACAAAATGCTGTGTCAGAAATAGGTGTCATCGATTTGGAAATTTCTGTGTGACTAAAAAATTGAGAATGAAACTGCTGCAAGTGATAAGACTAGCAATGATGTTTCTGTTTTCCTTCACAAAAATATTTGACCTTTGTTCCAAATAAGTTACGATTTCCGAGAAAATGGTAAGTGACAAACGTATGGGAACGGTTAAATTGCTGGTAGGCCTAAATGAAATAATTATCAGTGGTATTCACACTATTCGCTAGTCAGAAACATTTGCCTGTTTATTTTCTAATATCTCGTAATATTGCTTGTCTGCCCCCAGTATTTTGCTGCTTAGTTTCGAATACGTGAAGATTTTCGAGTGTGTGGTTTTATTGATATTCCTTACTTGTCACCAATATTTGGCCATTTATGTGTGAATATGTCACGATTATAGGGTATGTGGGTAAAGGCGGTATTACCACAGTCTAATATATATTAGACTGTGGTATTACACGACGATCCGCCGCGAACCACGTGGTTATTAGCAGACACTGGGTCGTATGAATAAAAATGAGCACATGCTCCAGAGAAGATTCTCAGAGCAAAAGAACGTTCTCTGAGTAAGTTCTCAAATTCGTATGAATAAAAACTTCGAAGCATATGCTCTGAGCAGGTAGTTCTATCTCACTACCTCCCCTCCTACTTGAGTAAGTTCTCCGCGTGTCATGTCCGCCACAGATCAGCTGTCCAATCGTGTATTTCTTTAAACTAGCCCAATCAGGCAAATTATTAAGTGTACAAATATGGAGTAGGCATCGACGTGTTCAGAAAGAAATGGACTGTGTTTAGATATTAGTTTGTTGTGAAGGAGCATATTATTAAAACTAAATATGCACTTTTTACGAAAATGTATTCTGCTGGCGTTACAAAATTTTCGTCACGCGAGAAACTCGTTTGTTAATGAAGTAGGGTTAGCACAATTTGCGAACGATATAATAAGAATGCATCACATATTCATCTGTTACAACGTGGAATGCTGTCCGAGTGTTCTAACATGAGATAGGCCTTGTTAAATATGACACCCACTGGTTTGCTCATAAGCGTTAGGCCATGCGATTTTGAACAAGAAACACGCTGCTAGGTATGTAATTAATCAGTTATTAATTTTCCTGTCGTGTTTAATTACTTCTAACATGACAGAAGTTACGATTACGAAGTCAGAAAATGCATCATAAATAGCCAACCGGTTTGGATAGAAACAGTACTTCAGTAGGCCTATCTGGTATTGCAGCAATATTTATTTTGTGATAGAAACTGTGAAGTCCTGGGATACACTTTATTTGGAACTAACTCTATTAGACCCTATTTTAAAACAATTTTATTTTGCTATGTGACTGTTTACAACTGTAAATATACACGCCAAACAAATGAGTAAACACGCAGCTGAATCCATTTGTTTCATTTTTGTGTCGGTAATGAAAACACCTCTTACATCACTCTGGTCACTGTATAAAATGCTGGAAGTGCCACACGATTTTTCCGAAGGAAGATACTCGTCAACAAAATGTTTTTATTTGTATTGACTTTACAGATCGCCTCGTATTTCTTAAAGGCTTCATATAAAGGAACTTGCTTTTGCCTTCTAAGTAACAAAATTGTTGTCATTTTTATTATAAACCTCAGTAAAACGTAACCTTAATAGAAGTTACACAGCACGGAGTATGCCATAGAGCTCACTCCAGAAATCTGAGAATGTTCTCCCGTCGTGAGAAACTTCTGCAGCTTTATTCATATGAAATTGGAGAATGTTCTCTGTTGTGAGCAACTTCTCCCACCCCGTTACTCACGCTGAGAACATACTCGGCTGAAGTATATTCTCCGACTCACTTTATTCATGCGAATCTGAGTATGTTCTCTGGAATCCAGAGTATAAAGTAGATACTCAATTTTATTCATACGGCCCACTATCCGCGCGCCGGAATAGAGACCAGTTCTAAACTCCCGTGAATCCGCGCATGCGCACTAGGCAGCGCTAACCTGCGTATGCGCAGAAGCGGCGATTTTAGTTGCTTTCTGCTTGTATGGTGTGTTGTTGTGTTTACGTAGCAGGTGCCGATTTCGTGTTACGAATTGTCTGAGTCACGCATGAACATAATTCAGATTGTAAAATATAGTGCTACTACAGCTTTTAGTATTGGTCGTTTACTGCATACTTCCACAACTACTTTCGATATGGAGGGCTGTGAAATTCTGTGACTAAACGCCAGGCTCTTAAATGATTCACCACTGGCTAAAAAACGTAATGTGATGACCAGCCTGCAACATAACAGAGTATATACCGGTATTTTACAGCTGATTTAGGGCATTATGATCACAAAATATATAAGCATAAAATATAAATCTTACTTTCGAGAAGGTGAAATAGCTTCCCTCATGACTGTGTCACGCTTCCTAATTCCATCACCTATTAGAGATAGCAGCTTGTCAACACAAGCCACGTCCATCCTCACAAATTCTCGTGGATCTTCTGGTCTGAGCTCTTTCATAAGCAGTGAATAAATGCCCCTGTCTTCGTTTCTTCTTTGCAGCCAGCGTCGAACCCAACAACGTCTGGCTTTACGTCTTTGTGCTCTAATCTGTTACTGCCAGGGCAACAGCTCCAAAAATAATTGTGTCATCCATTTTCAGAATGCTGTATAAACGTAAATTTAGATGAGCATATACTTGTGTAATCAAGTGGCGTAATATAAAACAAACTTTTATGTCTATAAAATACCGCCAAACTGTGGCCAAAAACAAGGTGGACCACCCTGTGGCACAGCATGCAGCGGAGCACATGCTTGATTTCAATGGCTGCTTCACAACCCGGGCCATCTGGATCCTCCCATCCACCACCAGCTTTTCTGAACTGCACAGATGGGAATTATCCCTACAATACATTCTCCGATCCCGAAATCAACCAGGCCTCAACCTACGATAACTTCCCTATGTATTTATTTATTTAATTTTTTTTTTTTTCCGTACCTTACAGTTCCTACCTCTGTATCCCAAACCTCGCCTGATTTGAGCGGTGTGTGAATGTGTGATCGTGTGTGTGTGTGTGTGTGTGTGTGTGTGTGTGTGTGTGTGTGTGTGTGTCCGTGCATGTGTATGTGTGTGTATGTGGTCTTGTGCACTTGCAGTGTACATGAATTATCTTACTTTATTTTACTTTACTTTATTTTATTTTATTTTCTCCCCTCACCCGCCTCCCCACTCCATTCCTAAGCTGCATCTCGTTATTCCCATCTAACACATCCCCACCACCGTGACGTAACCTTTCTATCCCCTCCCCCTCCCCTCCCCTCCCGTCCCCGATTCGCTGCAGAGCGTGATTCGAAGTGTGGCAGTCGGAGGTGATGGTTGTATGACTGTGTTGGGTGCCTGTGTGATTGCGTGATGCTCTATTTCTGAAGAAGGCCATGGCCGATAGCTGAATGTGTTGTATGTGTGTGTCTTTTGTATGTGCCTGTCGCAGCTCGTCGCCACGTCTTTGCGGTGAGTAGTAAACTGTCCTCACTATATTATTTATTCCAACCTGGACTTTCCATTATTATATTTAAACTTTTATGTCTGTAATTCGGAGTAGTGGTAACACAATTTCGTGGTAGCTACATATGACTTAATAAATGACAAAATCAACTTTTCATAAAATAAAACCCTGAGCTCACAGAATTAATTTTAACGAATTATTACATGCCAAGAAACGTTTCCCTCTGGTTCTTCTGTGGTATGAATTAATGTCTGCTAAAGATCTGACAGTTCCCTTCGCGTTTGGCGCGTTTATTGACGTTAGTGCGTATGCGCGGATTCGTGCCAAGGAATATCTGCCGTGCATCGTGTTAACGGGTCTACGTGAAGCAGTACGTAGTTCCAGGTAATCACGCTTGGGGCGTTGCTGCATAGACGTACGCCTCAGGTGTATCGTGTAATAGGGCCTTAACAGTGATCCTAAGAGGATAACTTTAATTTCTTTTGCAAATGTATACAGCATGGGTCTGCCTCGCGGCAGTACGCACTTGGCTGTTCGGACGTTAAACTGCCGGAAGTTCACGTCACGTGACTGTCCCAAATGTAAACACAAGGCTGCAGCCAAGGTGGTTGGCATATTTGGCTGCAGTCCTGCCCCTAACGGGATTTGTTGTTGAAACTATTGAATTCAGTTTAACGTGAGCTGTGTAATTTCCACCTCATATTGTAGTGGTTCATCTACAATAAACAAAACGGGGTAAAAGTTAAGCAATAAGCCGTCATTGCAATTTTCTTAGTTTATATTACATGTGCAGAGGATGACCAAAATACTCAACAGAAACGTTTTCTTTTTCGCTGTGATAGTCTGCAACTTTTAAATCTTGTAATGAAATGTGATTAACATTTCAAAATAAAAGTGGCGAAAACGTTGACAGTCCTACACTGCAGATCAACTTACCACCACGGCTTATTTCGCAAACACATTTGTTGGCTTCGCCAACTCAAAATAGCTGTTACTGTTCAACATAACCTGCTCTTTGGATGACTGTCAATACATTCACAATTTCAGATGTGCACTGTCATATTTGGCCAAAACAGGCAATATCCTTAAATGATTAAGAAGTACTCGATTAACTTTTTTCAGTTATGGCTAAAATTGGTAAATTTGCACATGTAGCTATTGAACTTAATGAAGTATAGCAATTTATCTCCCGAATACACAATCGGGCATAACTGAAGACTGGGATACCATCCGTCAGCTTTGACCCATGACGTCATAATGTCGGAAAACCGGTATACAGGTTATCTTAATACTTCTGTATTGTTGGCTAGATAATAAATAATCTATAGCTATCCTCCTAAATTACAGACGTTCGTAAATAATTTTGCTGTGTGTGTGTGTGTGTGTGTGTGTGTGTGTGTGTGTGTGTGTGTGTGTGTGCGCGTGAGCGTTAATTATTTCGACATAACAAACGTGACAGTTAAACACTGAAAATATCAAACTACTTCGTTTTTACACAGAAATTCCGTAGCATGATATAATCATCCAATATTTCGTATTTGGTTCTCAATGCACTGCAGTAAAAACATGATAAATTCCATCACTCTATCATATTTTATTGATTCAAATACTACACCAAAACTATCTACAATAATTGCAGTATTTGGTTGTACAGTACGTTTCATGTCAAGTAAATAGATGTCACAGAATTATGGGGTAGGACGTTACTCGAATGGAGCATAGTGTGTTAACATTTTATTTGATGGCTTTTTAAGGAACTGCATCTTGATAATGCAATTCCACAGTATGGACACTTCCATTTCTCGACACACGAATGTTCTCAGATAAATGAACTTTATAGTGAGTGTAGAGGTTCTAACGCATATTGAACTCGGAACTGCATTCCTCACACTTTTGGAACGTTTTGTGTGAATGACCCATGTTCACCAAAAGATAGCAATAACGAAATAAATAAGCAGTAACGAAGTTATAACGGAGCGTTCAGTGTGGCAGAAAGAAATAGGAAGACATCTTGAAACAAATTGGTCAGGTGACGTAAACTTTAAACGTCCGAACAGCCAAGTGCGTATTGCCGCGAGACAGACCCGGCATACGTTTGTCAGGATTGTGGCGTAGCTCACTGGCTGACGCTAGCGAGTTCTCATTGGTCAGGGACAATTTCGGTCGCAGGAATAAGGTGATTCTATTTACACTTCGGTAAAATCAGACGTGACGTCATTATGACGTATCCACACTATCGACGTGCAGAAGAGCGGCGCATCGACTTTTGCGATCGTTCGAGACGCTGGCTTTGGGCGCGAACAGTACAGACAGTCGGTGATTGTCTGAACTAGCATGTTGCAGCAACTTGGCGGTAGATGCGTACCCAGTTTTACGAAATGTGTTACCTGATGTTCGTAGAGCCTCTGTAACAAATGACTATTAATATCCAGCTCATTTGATTTATAGATTCGGCGAAAACATACATATACATACGGCGACTATATGTTGTTTTTGTATGTCGCATATTTTGACATATCCAAGTACACATTTTCGCTCCATGGCCTGGTAACCTTATTTTGCCCTCTTAGTTTAACGTAGACTCCATACTACAATGCAACTCGGTAGCATTTTTCGCTTAGAGAAAAGTTTCCATTAGTTTTAAACACAACCTTCACTAATGGGCCACGATGACATCATCATATTTGGCTGAATAACGTTTCAGAGTTCACAGTGTAGGTCCTTTTTCGGAAAGTTTATAGCTTCCTACTTTCAAAAGAAAAAAAAAAAAAAAAAAGCAATGTAATAGTTTCCGAAACTGTAATGAATATACCAATTGAAGAAATTGTCAGCTACTCCTTTAATTCGTCTGCTACAATTGCAACCGCAGTTTTGGGTCTAGAACGACCACATAAGTCGATCATGGCTCCAGTCGTCTTCGATAGTGTGGATACGTCATAATGACGTCACGTCTGATTTTACCTCCAAATAATACAAAGCCTACTCACTAGGAGTAAACTCTTGTCGCCGCTCTCGTTGAAACAGCGGCCGCTAGAGGCGCCACATAACAACCACACACGCGCGAAACTTGACTGAAGTGCGTCCTGCTACAGTGCGTTGTAATGCACATTGTGCATCCCTAAAGAGTGTAACTTAGTGTTTTTACGTGAAAATCTACAACTGTTTAAGTGTTTGTGGAAAATGGTATATTGTTGTGTGCCATTTTGCAATCAGGGCTCCCGAAATAAAGCTCCTGGAGTTAGTTTTCAGGCATTCCCGAGTAACGAATCCACGTGACAACTATGGATGAAAACAACAAGTAGACAAGGTATGTGCGTTTCTAAGTGATCAGTGCTGGTATAATTTATTTTATTGTTGCCTAAATATTTCATTTTTATCTCTTACGTAGGTGATACAAAGGATAAGTTATGGCAGCCCAGTGAGCATTCTGTAGTATGCAGTAACCATTTTCTTACCTCAGGCTATAAATCCGGCATGAAGATAAAGAAATTGAATCCTGGTGCAGTTCCCAGTGTTTTCGAAATATATCCGCCAAGCAAACGATTTAAGATTAAGATAAAAGAACCGAGAAGAGAAATTAAAAGATGAGGGACAAAATCTTTGAAACAGAAGATCGACAAAATCGCCTCAGACAACTGAAATGTAAGCGAAGAAGTCTGCCAAGAAAGTCATATTTCACAACCTCATAATAAAGATGCCATAGTACAAACAAAGTTAAATAGGCGAAGTATATCATTTAGAAATAGAAAACTGAAAACTGCAAAGATTTTGTCAGCGTACTAAACAACAGGTACGAGAATTAAGAAAAGAACAGAAAAAACTGAAAAAAATAGAGAATTAAATTGTTGCTAATTACAATCTTAATAAAATTCAAAGCGCAAGTGTAGATGGAAACATCAAAGCAGCGTTCTTTTGGAGCAATTACGGGTTTTCTCCCAGAAAAAAAACTCGGTGGACTGATTCGACAATTAGATATTGTGTTCTGTGCTAAAGCAAGTCGCCTTCACGTTATGAATTTGTGAGAAATGCCCATATATTAAGCTTGCCACCAAAATCTACTTTAAACAGATATGTTGGCAGTGATAATAACAAGAAACAATCGATGTTATCATTGTTAAATAAAGACAGTAACACGAACTTCAATATTTGTTCTCGCCATCAGTGACCAAAATGAACCGTTGTGATATATGGACATATTTTTAAGCCTTATTTCCTATTCGGTTCCATAAGAATCTACACGGAATGAGGTTGGCTTGTGGCGCCAACAGCGGAATAAGTGTGAACTACAGCGGCGACACTGTTCATCAGAGGTAAGCTCCTAGTGAGTAGGCTTTGTATTATTTGGAGGCTAAGGTAAATAGAATCACCCGCAGGAATATCGGATTGAGCAGGGTACAAATGTATCACATGACACATCGAAACCGGAAATTTGTTGCATATCGTCGAATGGAAGAGTCGGCGTTCATACGATGGAGGGTACATTATAGGAAGACAACCTGCAGGCGTTTAAATACAGCTGTATATGTTCAGCATATTTCCACGAAATAGATATTATTAGAACATCGTTGTCCTGTGTTTGAATACGAGACCTTATAGTGCCTTGTATTTTCCCGTGATTTCCGGCGTACATGCACTCATACCTGGCGCAAGTTAATTCCCTGTTTGATTGAGTTGGGAAATTGTTTGCCGTTTTGCAGAGAATTCTGTTTGCTAGCTACTGAGCGGCCAAGGGTGTATACAAGACCCTGTCAACCATAATACAGTAACAGCATCAAATATTTACTTCATGGTAGGCACCAAAAAGTATTCCTGTAATTATATAGGATTCAGCTAATATTATTTGATAACCGTCATCTTGTTTGAAACACTTTCCTATTCCTTTAGGACAAGCATGATCTGTAATATTCTTTAGCATGTACAGGTACGTTTCTTCAATATCAGAGGTACACTCTTATTATAAAACGAAAGATGAAATTGCTTTTGAGTGAAACAACCAACATAAGACTTTTATTTTTATCCATTTACTTTCTTTGTCTTGTCACAAATAATTCGCCGGCCGCGGTGGCCGAGGGGACTGACGCGCTCCAGTCACGGTCTGCACGGCCACTACGGTCGGGGGTTCGAATCCCCCCTCGGGCATGGATATTTGTGCCGTCCTTAGCATAAGGTAGTTGATAAGTAGTTTGTAAGTTTAGGGACTGATGACCCCGTAGTTAAGTCCCATAAGCCTAACTAACATTTGAACAAATAATTCATTGTGTGATTACTCTCACTGCTTAAAACGCAGTTTGAAACCATGAAAAGTTTTCAGTCTTCATGTTGACGATTACATAATTTTCAATATGAAGATTGAAAATTTTTATACGTTTCAAACTTCGTTTTAAGCAATGATGAGAGCAGGGGCGTATACTGGATTTGGGTTATGGGCATGCTGCTTAGCGGTGGTAACTCACTGAGTTAAACATCAATGAAGCTTAATTGCTATCTTATTATTATTGTTAATGTTATCATATTAGCTATTTTCAGTTGTTCAAACATAAATAATAATTAAACTGTACTAGAGTAGATTGCACAGACATCACTATGGAATATAGTCGATGATGTATTCAGAGGTTACAATGGTGTGAGTAGCTGGTGCTTACTGGAATAAGGAAGTGCTCTTCATATAATGCACAGAGAAATTCATTAAATTATCAACTGGGAAGGTTTGTTTGCAAGCAAGCTTAGTCAGTTCTGTGTTACTTCGATTCCCATCAAGTGCATTCACTCCACCTGGCACTTGACAACGCGGCAGTTGTTGACCAGAATTGGGTGGTAACTGTCTCGCTATTCTTCTTAACGCCGAAAAAGAACGTTTCACTGTTGCAGTTGAAACAGGCATTGACAATATTAAGGAGGCCAGTTTGTAGGCTTCACCCATAATTTTGTGAATATTGTTGGTGTTCATAAATGGTGCCAGTTCATGCACAGGCTTGTTTTCAAATTCTGTTGATGAATAGAATGCGATCAAATCATTTTTTAACTTTACAAAATAGAACAGTTCAAAATACGGACTGTCGTTAAGTTTATCTAGTAAATGGTCTGGAAAATTTCGGCTGTGAGACGAATATTTCTCTTCGCATGAACTGCAACTTGATAAGAGACCCAAACCTGCCGAATATTTGATTGGAAATGTTGTCTATAATCAAAATCAAATGTTTTCAAATGTTTGTATAGTCTATGGGACTGAACTACGGGGGTCATCAGTCCCTAAACTTACAAACTACTTATGAACTAACTAAGACTAAGGACAGCACAAATATCCATGCCCGAGGGGGGATTCGAACCCCCACCGTAGTGACCGTGCTGACCGTGACTGAAGCGCCTCAGTCCCGCGGCCACCGCGGCCGGCTGTCTATAATCTTAAATTACAATCGTCTTACTTCGTTTTTGTCAATACAAGTTCTCTTGATGGACAAATTATTTCTGTGTTGAATGCCATTTTTCCCATAGTGCATCACAATCATTTTTCTGCGAAACAAGCAAAAGCTGAAACTTTTGGATCTCTTTATTAGAATATGCTATATCTAGTGTCTTCTTTTGTAGTGTATCGAAAAGTATAGCTGTGTGATAAAATATCCGTGAGAAAACATCAAGAAGAAAGCAGTTCTTGTACTCAGAACAGAAATGAAATGAATCCATATACCTGTGCTACACACACAGCATCCCAACCATCAAAGTTCTCTGTTATGTCTTCGAAAAACATAATTAACTCATTTCTCATTTCTTGAACTGTGTTAACAAGTCTTGAACAAATGTTCCACCGTGTAGGTGCGACTTTAGGAATATTGTTTTCCACGAATTGTTTAAATGCATTTCTTTTTGGAGAAGTGGAAAAAAAGCAGACAACCCAGACATTGTGTTAAAAAACAAACGGCAGTCCTTATTAGCACTAGCAGACTACTGTAAAACTAAATTTAAGACGGGGCTACAGCAGTGAGTGAATGTAGCCCGTGGATACTTTTCCTGTACGTGTTACTGCAGCCCAGTCATTTGGCCTGCCATAACTGTCGCTCCGTCGTAAGTCTGACTAACTAATTTTGATTCCAAATTAAATTCTTCTACAGTTTGGACGACATGTCTGAACAAAGCTTCAGCGGAGCGATCTGAACTTACATCAGAAAAAACCTATGAACACTTCCCAGGCCTCTCCTCTATCATTTACATATCTCAGGCATGTAGATAACTGAGACTTATTGATGGAGTCTGTCGTTTCATCTAGTAGAATTGAAACAAACTGAGAATGAGCTATTTCTTCTTTCGGTGCATTAAGAAGAAATTTTGAAATACATATTCTAAGTTCATTTTGAATAGTAGGGGACGTTCCACGGAAAACTTTACTTTCCTTCATGTGGTTAGGAAGTCTAATCTCATATTTGCTAATGATATTTACCAGTTCAACGTAATTCCCTGTGTTTAGAGAATCAGCCGATTCATTATGACCTCTAAATGGCAGCTCTTGATTGGCTTAGAAACATACACAGTCTATAAGCTGCTTTAAAATTCTTCTGGTGTTTGTTACAGCCTCGTTGTGAAGTAGCACAGTTCTTAGTTGTTGATTCAGCTGATGATCTATTCTTGTTCAACCAAATGTTAAAATCTCTAGACTTGCTCTAATGTGTCCAAGGCCTTTTTCGTGTCTTGAAATTGACACTGACAACACATTCAGATTACTGAACGCTTCCATAATCAACAAACTTGTTCTATCAGCACCATAAAAGAGACAAGGCCAGCAGAACAACCTTTGCTTAACGTCACAACCACTTAACTAGTTTTGTTATACTGTGCTGTTTGAAAATGCCGTGTTTTCTTGCTCCTTATCTTTATGCCTAGTAGAAAGTCCAGTCAAAGCAGGGCAAAGTCTTCCTTTAACAACTATTTCCTCTTTTGCTAAAAATGATCTTGAACTAAATGGTTTTCTAATTAATTCCTGTATTACAGAATTTTCAGTCATTTCGAAATCTGAAAAAGGAAGGAAGTTCACTGAGTCCTATCGACAGGCTTCATTCAGTACAAAGACCATTAAAAATAAATCAAAATAAACAAAATATAAGAGAAACATGTAACTAACAAAAAACAACGCCAAATCTGGGAGCAGAATCGTAACCATTGACGTAACACAGAATAAAGCTCAGATGCGCGGCGATCCGTTCCAAGTTCCAACTACCTGCCCGACACACGACGCTAGCTGGCTCGCTGTGGCTTCGCCACATGCACCCGTGGCTCTGACGGTGGGCAGTTCCGGGCAAAGGAGGGTGCGGGGCAGGTGCGCGCGCATCCTCCTGACAATGTAAGGCGATGCGATGGCACAGAGTAACATATAGAGAGGAGAAGCCCCCCTAAACCACTGTCCTACGCTCCCCTCGTAGTTCCGTAAGATGCTAGCAGGTGTCAGGCGGTTCCCTGGCTTGGGGTGCCTCTCGCACGTCAGAGGGTAGCGTGGAGGGGAGGCTGAGGGGAGAGCTCGTGCCGCCTGCCACGAGGCCACGGCTGTGAGGGGAGGTGGTGGTGGGGGCAGCTGCTACCTGCCGCCTGCTCTGGACAGTCTAAAGGGCTGCTTCTCACCGCAGCGCCATCACGGGACATCTTACGGAACTGCTGGAAACCCTCCCTCCACGCACCCCTGAGCGTAGGACCGGGCCCTTACGGAGGTTTCTCGTCTGTATATATTTGTCTGTGGCGGTGGAGCGGCAGCATGCCAGCACGCAGTGCCAGGGTGGCGGTAGGCACGGGAGGGGGTGCCCTTTGGCCTGTGGTGTAGACGTGCCTTTATTCGTAGAACCGTTTTCGAGTGGTACTTCGGCTCTTCGGCTCTCAAAGACATACTTTGGAGGCAACGATAAATATATATCTGTGGTTGTCAGGTCTGCGGTTACAGGTAATGTTTGCTGTCTGCGGTAGCCATTCTAGCAGACGAATTAAACCAGTTGTCCATTACTTGTTTAGTTGTGTAATTGGAAAGTGTTGCCTGCATTTCCGTACCTTGTATGTACTTATTTTCCGAGTTAAAAGTAAAATGTTTTTTTGTGCTTTCCGATTCCGAAACTACAATCCACTGCTGCATTTGATTCGCGATTATTTAGAAAAGTGGAAGTTTCGCGTTTGAATTCCAAGACACATAGCTCGCGTGTCATTGAACAATGCAACTTCAAAGTTAAAGTGCATTAAATAATTACTTTTTTTACAGTTAAATGCCTTTGTTTACGTTTTCAGATCTTAAAGAGGACTACGAACACAGTGTCTATAGGCCTGAAGACTGCCCATTAAAGGCACGTGTAGAGATGCCAACAGACGACGTTGTTCTGAGTATTCTGTATGCACTTGCAACAGAAATTAAACTTATCCTTTCAGGATCTTAGTTAACCACACACACTGTAATCGTGACATATTCAGAAACAAGCCACCAAATACTGGAGACAAGGAATGTCAGTGTAAGCACACTCTCGAGAATCGCGATATATTCGAAACTAAGCTGCAAAATATTCGCAATTAAATAGCCACATCTTTCTGACTAGCGAATGGTGTAGGCCTAAATGTCATTGATACACATTTCACTTACTGTACCAGCAATTTTAACGTTCCCCTAGTTTTGTGTCCAACCATATTCTCGAAAATCGCAACATAGTTGGAACAAAGTCAAATATTTGTGAGAAGGAAGAACATAAATGTCATTGCTGATCGTACCACTTGCAGCAACAATTTCATTTTCCGTTCTTCTGTCACACATAAAAATCACCAAATCCATGTTATTAACTCCTGAGACAGCATAGAAGCGTACTCGAAAACATAATTCTGTTATGTGAATAAGAAAAATCCACAAAATGTTGTGGATAAATAACTCCCACAATATGTTGCAAAGGTTAAGATTTAAAAAAAAAAAAGAAAAAAAAAATATTGCATGGGACAAGTTTCGGTCGTAGAACCCCCTGCTTGGTAGTCCAGCACGCTACCCATTACATCACAGCAACTCAATAACATTAGTACCTTCAAGTTTTATATACTCGTTCCCACAAGTTTGTTTCTTAATTTGATTTTAATTACATTTAGTTGTGATAAATTCATCCAGAGATGATTTGTAATTAGTCGTTAATTCGCTGTTGCCCTGAAACGGTTTACTGCGAGTTATAAAACCAAAACTGTGAGATATACGGCAAATCAAAATGGCGTCTGTGACGTGGAAGGAACAAGTGAATGTTGCCTCCAAAGTATGTCTTTGAGAGCCGAAGTACCACTCGAAAACGGTTCTACGAATAAAGGCAAGTGGGTGTAGCGGCCCGTCGGCAGCAAACGGACGCGCTGGGCGAGGGACGGAGTGTCACAACGGAGGGTGGGGTCGACAGTGGCCAGCTGCTGCGGCTCTTCCTCCGCATGCTGAATACTGCGGACAGCACTTACCGCGCTTACTGTAAGAAATAAATGTTTCTGCTACGGTTGTAACTGATAGGCATGAGCCGCATGCATCGCATGCGTGGAGACGACGGCCCCGGATGAGAGTCACATAGCGACCAAAATCAAATTTGGCGACAATAAAGATATATTTGCGACTGCTGTTCTTCATTCATATACCTTAACAGGCACTGAGCAGTTGGATTCAAGATGGAATCAAACCTGACTTTTCAGTTTTTTTCCAGTTAACGACAGAAGATATTGAAACTGATGACTACATCAAAAACATTCCTTCAGCTTTTCCCTATCGTCAAAGAACTGTTTTGTTATTAAAATATTCCAAGTTCCTTCTTCAGTGAAAACATTTGTCTGGCTAATTTGCGCTTCTAAGAACTGTCTCGAGCAATGGTGGCGCTAGGCGTCGGCGACGTCGGACACCGCCGACGGCCTCGCGCCTGTAGGGGCCTCGCAAAACATCGTTAAAATTTTAATTTTTTTGTTTATTCTTTTTTTTTTCCATTTGGTGTTTAACGGCGCTTTCCAACTGCTAGGTTATATAGCGACGAACTACATCTAATTTACACTAGCTTAACCAGTGGACGAACACAACATTCTTACCCAAGAGTGGGATTCGACCCCTGGCGAGAGCGATCTCGCTCACCGTGGTATGATGCCTTAGTGCGCTCGGCCATTTCCGTATGAGTGCAGAAGTGATGCAAATTTTAGTTAAATACTTACATAACAATTTCTTCAGTACATTTTAGAAGAAGTATATCCAAATGTTTATATAACAATCAGAATCATCCCTTGTTCCACTCAGTACAGCTTCGGCCGATAGAAGCTTCACAAAGTTAAAATTGATTAAGACTAACTTGAAAAGCACAATGGTGCAAGAAAGACTATCTGTGTTATCAGTACTATCAACTGAAGCCGAAATAGCAGTTAGTATTAAGATGTAGTCTTAAAAAATTCAGTGAGACGAAAAGGTGAAAACTTCCTCTAATTCGTGTTTGTTTATTGTAATTTTTGTCATTGCAATAATACTCGTATATTATACTAATAGAATTTTAGTATAATGATTATTGGTGTATAATTCAGCTTATTTAACATTTTATTCATTAAATGAATGGGGCCTCGCAAAGACGAGTTCGCCGACGCCCAATTTTCGTCTAGCGCCGCCACTGGGCAAGTAATATGTAATCTTTTGCCTCTACCGTAACTTGCATGAACTTCCGTAGTGCCAAAATGAAAAGTTTTTCACTCGCAGCACTGGGCTCTCTCTGCTGCTAGTGCCACGCACAGTCTAACATAAAGAGTCACGAAACTCCCGGAAGTTTTCTGCAACCTGGCGACTGTAGCGCTGCCAAGCGGCCGGGTCGTAACAACATACCGAGAGGCGAGAAACCATTCTGGATCAGATACGGAGTCGAACGACACGTTTAAAATGCGACTGCATTTCGGAGCTTATTGCGACGCGATAAATTGTAGATTCTCAAATATGAAAAGTGGTATCACTAACACAGAGAGAGAAGTAACGAACTCAGTATTTTTCTTCAATGTAATTTCTTCAGGTTTAAAGATGTCAAACAAAATTTTGCACAGCAATCTACTATTGGTGATGCAGCAATGATAGTCGAAAGTTAACAGGGATTTGTTTGTGCAAAATGTAAAATAAAACGGAACTTACTGTAGTTTAATGTGTACAGACAAACTGATATTTTAGCAGGAAAAGATTCTTAAGGTTTTACTGTATCTTTATATTCCTGGGGCGTAGGTACGATGAAAACATGACAGGAAGGGCATATGCAAGCCATCTGAGCAAGAATAAAGCGAAAAGGACTTTTATAAGACGTAACAGTTAGTCTCTAAGAATGTAAAAATCGTGTCTAGTGCCAGTATCAAATGTATTAAGATGTTCAAAATCTGCTGAAAAAATACATGTGCAACGTGTAACTACGTACCAGTACATTATATAACTGTTAATCTATTTTGAACTTTAACACACCAGGTTAAAATTCGCTTTTTGTCTTAAATCGTTTTTGGATGTTATGATTACGACCGCGCTAGTGTGAGCCGTATGTATTACAATGCACTGGCATGTTATTATTACAAACTGACATCAACAGGAAACGGGATTTTCCTTTAATAATATTTTCGTATTTGTGTCACGAAATACAGTACCACGTTTAATGCCTAGGAAATATGTAAACAACAGCAATAATAAATAGTAAATTCTTCGTTTCGGTAGTGCCATTTTCTGCTACTGAGCCGCTTGGAGCGCTAGTATCACTTCAGCTATCAAATGGTTGCTTTTTTTCCCCTACTGAGACTGTGGTGCCACGCCACAATGGCTCGCTCCTAGCAAACTGTCCCTTTCAGCGCGTTGAACTCGCGCCGCGTCAATGAACCGCACAATTCTGCTCTCGTCTAGGACAAACGGTAGCACCTAACGCCTTCCAACAAACGGCAAAAATAAATTCAAACCTTTCCGAAACTTTTTCTCGCTTACACCCCCACAAAAAATGTAACAGGAAACAGTTTGTCGCTTATACATTTCGGCGGACGTTGGTTTGGTAATACTTCTGCGCCAGACGTGAGAATTTAATTTATTACTTCACAGTCACTGAATACATTGGCCAGAAGGTTTGCAGACATCGACAACATATAGCACTGAAGGCAATTACAAAATTATTTTGCCATGTAGTGCTCAGTTTAGGAGATATGGTGTGATAAACATAGAGTAGCGCGATTAAAAACTTTAAAAAAAAATTAAATATTCTCTTTTTCAGTGACAATTTTTATTAAATTTTTTAAAAAAGTGTAAGTAGGTAGTTCTCTTAACACTCGGTCGTGTTATATGGCCAAATTATAAAATGCACGTTTTTCATTTTTTACATTCTGATGGGCTATCTTGCATGGCAGGAAAACGTTTCATGCTGCCCTGTCCCCAGAAGTTCTTATATCCCAAGCAAAAATTTCTTACCCTCCAATGAAATTCGCTGTGACATTAGCCTATGGGCGATGATCTAGAAAGTGATGTCGAAATAACACTCAGTTCTTCCTTCCCCATATCAGAGACGCCATCTTGATTTGCCATGTATCTCATAGTTTTTCCTTTTATAACTTGCAGTAAATCGTTTCAGGGCAACAGAACATTAAATATGAATAAAAAAATCATCTTTGGCTCAATTTATCATAACTAAATGTACATAAAATCATATGAAAAAAAATCCTGTCAGAACAAATATTATATTAAATTCTAATAGCAATATTGTTGGGGAGTAGTTTTAGCCTAGTGGTTAGTGTTTTGGGCTACTAAGCAAGAGGTTCTGTGTTCAAAACTCATTCCATGGAAATATTTTTTAATCTTAGAGTTTGTAACACATTGTAGCAGTTATTTATCCACAAAACATTGTGATATTTTATGATTCATATAATAGTAGTTTGTACTCGATGTTACTTGAAGGCGAGTGTGCTCTCAGGAATTAGTAACATCGATTTTGTGATTTCTATCTGACCGGAAAACAGGGAATGTAATTGCTGCTGCAAGTAATATGACCAACAATGACAGTTTTGAATGGTTAGGCTGATGCTTTTGATTCTCCCCAATATTTGCTGCTTAGTTTCGAATATGTTGTGACTTCCAAGAGTGTGCTTACACCAATATTTTGTTACTTATCAGCAATATTTGGTTTTTTATTTCTGAATATGTCGCGATTACCGAGTGTATGGTTAACTAAGATAGTAAATGATAATTTAATTCCTTTTGCAAGTGTATGAAGACTACTCAAAACAGTGTCGTCTGCTGGCATCTTTACATCCCTACTACATACACGTTTTAGATCTTTGCCTACAACAGGTAGTATCTCTGGGAACGATTTTTTTTTTACTTGGGATATAAGCACACGTCACGTCTCCTGCTCACCAGCAGTGCACATGCGCGGAGAAGCTTGTAGTGTTACACTGAACACTACTACCTTCTTTTAGTCGAGTTGAGGTATCTACATATTAATTAAGTTGCTATTAGGCTGGACCAGAACAGAAACTGCCGCCAGAATCAATGTTTGTTGCAGATTCTGGGGGCGAAGACCAGCGCACAGTAATCATAGATGACAGGGGACATACTACGAAGAAGTTTCTCCATGATTTAGGAACAACACTAGAAAAAACAATTGAAGAATTGTTTTTGTTGATTTATATCAGTGATCTTTATACAAGCTGGATATATAACTGGTGTTTGAGCATAGAACTGCAGCGTGCCTGCACATTCGTATGTTTTGCAAACGATTTCGCACTGTCCGCCGTTTTAAATTTGGAAAACGAGTTTCCATCGGTTATTATGTAACAAAGAATTGCTTGCTTACGTTTGTTGTAGAATTTAATTAATTATTCGATGTAGTAAGCTGATATGGGAGCGGAATCGAAACATATTTCCTTCTTTTTTTCTTGTAATGCGTCTTAGCAGCCATGTTTGAGTTTGGCAAAAACTAAATATGAATATATATGGCTGGCATGCTCAGATGACTGAAGTTCAACATCCAGATAGTGTAGAGATCAATGATTTATATGTACGTTCCTGGCACTATTGTAATATTATTCCTTCATTGTTTGACTGATGTCCAATGTATTCGTCCATAAGGCGAATAAATTGACTTAAGAAGTTTCTCAAGAAAAACGGAGTTCTTCTTTATATTTTTAAGTATTGTGGACATCTTAAATTAAACAACAAGTATTAAGAAGAAGTTTATTCATTATGGTTACGCGTTCTAGTAATGACAGAGGTACAACTGAGGCTGGATCTCTTAATCAAACTTTTCACAGCTACGTTTAAGTTACGTGCTTAAACCGGCTGAGAGAAACTTTAAATATGAAATGTTTGTTTTTGATGTTTGAAGAAGAGGATTTAAACGGCGGCGAGAACATTTCAATCTGTAAATCGTGCAATAGTATACGACTGCAGATCCGTGACAACAAGAAACATTTCAAGCAGACACACACTTCTGATTAGCTAATTGCAGCAGCTCTGGCAACAGCACTACGGTGAACCTCAGCATCTTCGGAGACGGTCCGAATTGCTATCGAGACGCTTACAAAATTAAATGGGGACTTCAATAACTAGACCCCTCACCCAACCGAACTTTGGCGCACCGAAAAGATACAAAATAGGGCCCCATGATGTCTCTACTGAATCCTCTCTCCTCCCCACGCCAACAACACCTCACACACCTAACTTCTACATCCTCACAAAAATCCACAACCCTAATAATCCTGGACAGCCAATTGTGGCTGTTTACTGTGCTCAAATGAAAAAATTTTGGCCCTCATTGACCAACACTTCCAACCAATTGTTCAAAATCTAGCCTCCCACATCAGAGACACCAATCACTTCCTTCAATGACTGTCCAGCATTCCTACTCCTTTATCCTCTCAGTCCTTACTTATCACTGCTCATGCTTCTTTCCTATACCCCAATATCCCACATGACCATCGTCTTGCCACTGTCTAACACTGCCTCTCCCAGCTTCCTTCAGGTATGAACTCCAGCAACTCATGGCTCATAGCCCTTACCAGTTACCTTCTAACAAACTTTTCCTTTGAAGGAAAAGTACATTATGAAATCTGAAGCACAGCCAAGAACACCCATATGGCACCCTCCTATAAAAACCCATTTATGGGTCCTCTAGAGCAAACCATCTTAGCCTCCTGAAACCCCTGGTGTGATTCCGGTACACTGATCAAATTTTCATAATTTGGGCTCAGGACCACCCTATCTCATTCCTTCATACACACAACTCGTCCTCTCCCATCTGTTTCACTTGGTCTATCTCAACCTGGTATGCCACCTTCCTGGATATTAACCTCCAACTCACTGACAACTCCATTCACATACCTGACCACATTAAATGCCCAATATTACCTGTTCTTTGACACCTGTCATCCATACCATATCAAAAAAATCCCTCCCACACAGCCCTACCACCCATGAAAGCAAATTTGCAGTTATTAGAATTCCCTTACCCAATATGTTGGAGACCTCATAAATGCCTTAACACAGAGACATTATCCTCCTGACCTAGCCTGCAAAATCATGTCCCATGCCATATCCCCAAACCTCTGATCACCCCCACAATAAACAGCATCACAGTAGTGCCCCTCTTCTCAACCAATACAGCCCTGGACTGGAACAAGTAAACCAAATCCTTTCAGAGCATTGATTATCTACCGTCAATGCCCTGAAATAAGAGACACCCTACCATAGATCCATCAGATCTCTCCTAAAGTATTGTTCAGTCACCCACCCAACCTGCACAACATCCTATCCAACCCTTTGCCCAATCCAACAACCCAATACTCCTATTTCAATCCTGTCACAGGTTATTTCCTCTTTTCCTCATGTATTTATTTTACACACACACACACACACACACACACACACACACACACTGCATTGCGCATTCCCACCTCCTTTACTCTCCGCCATGCACCATGTAACATCCTATCCACATCATTGCTTGGCATCCTTCTCCTCCCCTCCCTTTGTAGTGGTACACACAAGGAACTGTCCTGCCCCTTCCTCAGTAATCTCAGTTTTGCAGTGCCAAAACTTAGTTATTATTAGCTTCAATTATTAAACATTAGTAACACACATTTATTTCATCAATATTCTGTTGTAATTTGTAAGGCAATGATGCATCATCACAGCATGGGAAGCTTCTGTGCAATACACCAGCAATAAGAACCAGGTCATTTCCTATTATTTGATTATTATGAACTGACAAAAACAACAAACCACATAATCACTTTAATTTTTGCACTATAAATTCGCTCTGTCTTTTATTGCCTCCTATTTGTTATGTGCATTGAGAAGAAATACATCAGAATATTTCTGAAATATAAAACTGTATTTTAAACCCATAGTGCTAAGTTCTTGCCTAATGACACATTAGAAAGTCGTGACATTCAGTGCTTACCAACTTTTAAAAGAATTTTAAAGCTTTATGCACTGTTAGTTTTTATGCAAGGAATAATATTTTTGTAACTACGAATATCTAAAAGCATATTTGAAAGACTGCTACATTTGAAGATTTACACTACTGAATTTCTATTTCCTTAATTATATGATGTATTAAAATTCTGTAGTTAAAGAGGTGGTGGTGGTGGTGGGGGAATCTTCATTACCTATTTGTAGTTTTACTTGTGCAGAACTCTTGGTGACAGTCTATCAGTCTGCAAAGCAAACATAGTACTGCTTATATTTGAGGGCAAAAGTTGGTTGTGGTGGCACCTAGCACCATTTTGGTTTACAGCAGACGAGCCAAATAAAGTTCTTTGGAGCCAGATAAAAGTGTGGCTCAGATTTGGTTCAAATGTTCAAATATTTGTACAGCTTATGGGACTTAACTACGGGATCATCAGTCCCTACAATTGGTTCAATACAGTACATGCAATAACAGTAAAGTAATCGCATATTGGTTACATTTTCGATAATTACATGACTAAATCTTTTTCAAACTATCCTTGATAAAAATGGTAATCGCTAAACAATTCACAAAAAATTGGTATACTTTAGTTTGGAAATTTAGCAGTTTGATGTAAAATCAGCACCTATATTTGCAATTTCACAAACTACGAATTTTTCAGGTCCATAATTACAATACACATCAATCAACTGGAGCAACAACTTCAGGATGCTGGAAGAAATTAACAGACAGAAAACTCTTCTGATTTTATTTAAAAAATTTTGTGTAAAAATTGGATATAATATGCTCATCTGTGATGCTATATTTAAATCTGTAGCAGTTTACCGGTATGTTTGTAATCATATATCTGTTATACCATGTAAACATTATACAATCTTAATTCTGGGTCACTCCTACGGGCAAAACCCCCGTTTAGGAATTTATATTCCAGTCCATTGAGATTAATTAGAAAGGGACTTTACTGTACTGCTCAAAAGAAAATGTAGCAATTGAATTCAGTCCAATGCCACACATCATTTGGTTCACATAAACAATGAACTACAGGACTACATTTAGTTGGTGACGATACAATCCAACAGAAGTAATAAATCCAAAATTTTATAGGTGATAGATATTGTCTTTAATACCTTATAGGCCTACGTTTCAGTAGTATAGTAATGCTGGTTCTGGAGCAATGATTTTGAATTACCTTAGCAACCCCAACTTCTCCCCACCACCTTTAGACAATAGAGCTCTTCCACGAACCTCCTCCCTTGGACAATGGTGCCCTTTCATAAACAATAGATGAATGACATCAAACATAAAATTGCAGTTAATGCTATTGAAATCTCATAAAGAAACACAATGTAAAGACAACTGGCGCTCTCCACAACCACTCACTTCTGCCACTTCTGCCTGCTCCCAGCTGTCATATGCCCCCAATTAATTTTTTAATCATAATTTGCATATCCAATTAATTGAGACAATCTATATTTGCATTCACATCTGCCAAAATAACATTCCATTTTCTCAGAGATAATCAGTAAGCAGCAGCTGCTGCCTTGCTGTTTGTAAGTAATGTTTAACATCAAGTGAATAAACATTTGCCAGAGATGTCAAGGGAACTGTTTGCATTTACAACATCTAAAAAATATTACACATTATCACTACAAAGTTTGTGCACTCAGTTTAGGTAATGTAATACAATGCACCTTAATTACAACTCGCATGGCATGCAAATTTACCATTACATAATGTAAAGAAAATCATTTGTAAAGCAACATGCATGTAGTCTAATTGTGCTGTTAATTATTTTGTACCTTTCAATTCAGACTCGACCAAACTATCTCTGAGTCTGAGCCTTCTAACAGCAATCCCCGGAGTTAAATAAGTTCGAGTACCTTGCAATAACCGCCATTTCATTAGGGAAAATCCCAGACCCACTAGGTTGTGTAAACGAGAGATAACCATCATCAATACAGTGTGTCACCACCACCACCCCCCATGCCAATTTCTCTCCCTCAGGCCACAAACACATTGTACCCTCTGTAACGTTTCTGCTATGTTGCATGCTCCATACATAAATCAGTTGCCAACATAGAAACACGAAATATCTGACACCTAAAATAAAACTTCATTACCGGACATGTAAAATCTCACATTTTCGCCTTCAGTTTGAAATTCTATTAACACTATTAGAAAAACGCTTTTAAGAAATAGTACGTTGATTTAAATATAACTTTGGCCGACCTTTTAAGTAATTTTCAGTTTTTAATACTTTCGTAAATAATAGCTGCAAACACAAAAAATGCATTACACTTAGTTTCGGAAATTGCTGAACCTATATAGATACTAATTTGTATAAAAACAACAATACTACATGTTATAACTATTGCACAACATGATTTCATATATACCTTTTGTTTAAATAAATTAGGGCAGACCATGTTTTATATATCACTGGATCCTAAATTAAATACTGATAATTTTTCATGCACTAAAATTAATAATCCGATTGGTACTAAGAAACTATCTTCGAAATTGACAAAACTACGACAACCATATACAAATCCGAATTAATAAAAAATTTGACCGCAAACTGAAATACATTAAAATTCCATGTCACAATAATATTACGCCTACACAATATTGGCAAAACAAATATGTGTGCACTACGAAAACACACATAATGTAAATAATTTGAGCGCTGTAAACACTAGTCAAAGGATGACTTTAAATTTGTGTACCACATTAAATACAAATTTCATGAAACATGTACATACATTGAGATAAATAGTCAAAGCTTCAATGTAATGTTTTAATTTATGTATTTTGGCATATTTAATGTAAAAGAATATTGTTTAATTGTGAATTACAAAACTTTGTCATCAATGTTATTACGCGGTTACGTAGAAAGATGTTTGAGAGAAACCATGTTTAGTTAGTCTTCTAAGAGTCTTCTAGCAGCCACAAACCTGTAAGCAGCTCTGTTGGCTTGCCGCTGCATTTTTGATTGTGCAATTATGTGATTGATTTAAAAGTTGTTTAAGTGGAAAAAATTCGTTTCCATATAAACTAACATGTTTCTAATTTATGAAAAGATCCTGTAACATCAAATCTTTTAGTGAATGCCGAAGACAGCTCACAACACAATGGACTACAGCCAGCGTATAAGTTCAACTTCACCTACAGTGGAATGACTTTGTTATAGACTGTGAACTAATAAAACTTTCCGTTATTAAGGAAAATATTAGGGCTCAGTTTGAGTCATTCCGAAAAGGGGTGAGGGGCGTTAGAACTCACATCAAGCTACATAACCGTTCTTATCTTTCTAATGATAAACTTGCAAAATGATTAACATATTATCACATTGATTAATAATAAATAAACTTTCTCATTCAGCAGCAACATTTTGGTTATATATACAAAAAAAGGCCTTCTAGTAGTGCAGTAGAAATACTGCGGCAGTACTATTTTAAGTGATGCATCCTGGCGCTTGCAGGCAGAGGTCAGGCGTGCTCGCCCAGTAAAGGAGCCAGACGGCGAGTCCACAGAAACCACTAACTAAACACAACACCGTCTCCCTGCCCAATTACAGGCATGCGATCAGACTCGCCAGAATGTGCTGCTGTTATTTTTATGAGGCCCCCTTAACTGTTTCCATACATGATCTAAATTAAATAAACGCTTGGTCCACATGACACCAAACCACTAGTTAAACTTAAGACCAAAATGTGCACACTATGCTATTTATTTGACTCCACTGACTTTCCAACAGCGTCCCAGCCGCGGTGGAGTAGCCGAGCGGTCTAAAGCATCTCGCTGCGGAGCGCACGGTTGCTCGCCGTGGAGGTTCGAGTCCTCTCTGGGGCATGGGTGTGTGTGTTTGTCCTTAGGTTAGTTTACCTAGGTTTAAGTAGTTCTAATCTACGGACTGATGACCACGCAGTTTGGTCCGATAGATTTACAAACAACAGTGTCCCAATTTGTGCCTTCATCCTAACACCTATATAATAAACTTACCATGGCGCTGCTCCAGTGCATTCTTTGGGAAATCTCATCCCCAGCTGACGAAAGCTTTTCCTAAACGCATAAGCACCCTTTTTATTTGAATATTACTTATTGGGTTCTTTATAAATGGAAAAAAGAGAAACGTTTACACTGTTCTGTAGTACGGTTCTTCGGACCTAATAAATATATTTACACCACACTACTACGGTTATTCTGTATAGAATTTTAAGTTTACAATGTCTGAATACAACTGATTATTCCAATCTATATATATGTACATAGACCACAGTAAATGTGGGAGTTTTGGTAGAGAACTAAATAAGCACGCAAATATTAGTGTGCAAATATTTTTATTTCATTTTGTATATGCATTTAAAGTCAGAAAACAGTGATTAGATTAGATTAATACCTATTCCATAAATCATAAATACAACACTTCGCAATGGTGTGGAAAGTTGCTAACACATGAGTTACAGCGCTCTTTGCGGCAACCTGTGCAAACACGGCGCCACATTTACAGTGGTCAGTATAATTGACAGGGGCCTGTCTATTGTACGTTGTTGTCGAGCTTGAAGTGCTGTATTTTGTGTATATTGTCTGTACAGTTTTTGGTACTGAAATATGCCAAAACTGTGTCAGCGTTTAGATGCACACAGCGAAGTGATAAAATGACAAGAACTTTGTGCAATAACTCCAAATGTTTTATCTCAGTCTGTCTATACTCAACCAAAATTTCTGAATAATGTCACTTAGCTGCCTCAAGAGTGAAGCTTCAGATGACCTATCCCGCAATCCCCTTGAAGTACACACCATTAAAAAAAGATCAGTTTTCTACCTAGTGCTGGTGTGTTTGAGAGGTTTCTTGTACAGTTGCTCCTGAGGTTGATGAATCCACACTTTTGAGTGTCTATGACTTCTTTAAAAATATTTTAATTTGTTGTTGACAATGCTTGATTGAGCATGGTTGATCTGTAACCAGTGCAAAGTGTGGAAGCAGTAATCACAGCCAGAATGTTTTCATTTGTATGTGTCAGTGTTCTTTGCAACAAATATGTACTTATTTCAGCCTAGTAACAATGAAAGTTATTAATGATGCATAATTTGGCGTGGATGTCTGCAGGTGCACAGTAATTTCTTTTTAAATGTCAGATGGCTATCAGTCAGACTTTTGATGTTACTTGGTAAGTGAATAAAGGCATTTGGCAGCATAATTCACCCCTTTCTGTGCCAGAATTAGATTTAAGCTTGAATATCACCTTTTTCCGGGTATTGCAGTTATGCACATATCTAATACTTTTGAATTGGGTTGGATTATTAATAACAAATTTCATAAGTTAATTTATATATATTGTGAAGCTGCAGTGAAGATCCCTAGATGCTTAAATGAAAGTCTTCAGGATGATCTTGGGTGGGCTCCAGCAAATATTCTGATTCTATGCTTTCGTGCAATGCATAATTTTTTAATTGATGTTGAATTTCCACAGAATATGATCCCATATGAATGCAATGAATGAAAATACGCACAGTAAGCTAATTTACTAAGACCTATATCGCCAAAATTTGCTATGAACTTGATAGCACAAGTAGCTAAAATCAAATTTTTCAGCAGTTCATCCCATTCAATCCCGCATCAACGGGAACACCTAAAAATTTTAAATATTCTAACTTAGCTACAGATTTCTGTTGAATGTATATTTATTAATGGCATCATGCCATTTAGTGTATGAAACTGTATGTACTGGGTTTTATCAATATATAATGAGAATCCATTTGTAGAGAACCAATTAATACTTTTCTGAAAGATCTTTACAATTTCATCAGTTAGATCTAATTCCTATTTGTCAGGCATGAAAGCTATACTTGTATCATCATTGGAAAGAACTAGCTTAGCATTGGCTTGGATATAGACTGCCAAGTCATTAATATATATTAAGAACAGCAAAGGACCCAAGACAGAAACTTGTGGGACCCCATTTTTGATAGCTCCCCTGTTAGCGGTATTAATTGTTTCTTTCATATTATGCGAACTGCTTATTTAACTTTCTACACTCTTCCAGTTAAGTATGATTTAAAACATTTGTGCACTGACCTACTCATACCACAGTACTTAAGCTGATCTCGAAGTTAATTTCATTCATCATAACAATGTTTTTTAAAATCCTGTAACTGTGTTCACAATTCATAAAAAGGAAACACACAAGTTATTTGTTGTTAATGCTCAGCCTTACGCCTTACAAGAATTTATTGCTATCTTAAGGTACTTTATGTAACATACTTTGTATTTATTGTGATGTCTCCATTTGTGATATTCTGTTTCTCCTGTCGTGTGGTTTCGACATGCTACTACAATCAAAGAATAGTTTCAATAGTATATTATTAAGATATTACTTCTACGTTATTTAAAAAAAAAAAAAAAAAAACAAAAAAAAAAAAAAAAAAACGATATTAAGCTACTACTTACAGGTATTGTTCCTCCTTCATTGTACACAATCTCACACATACAGAGAACATCACTACACTGTTCTTGTAAACAAACATGTTACATAGATTTTAATATACTACAGATTTACAAAGACCTTGTATACATTCAGAGATATTACTTTTCACATGTAGTCGTTACATACTCAAAGATGTTACATTTTTGTAAAAAAATTGTTTACAGTTATTGTGAGGAATTAAATAAACTTACATTACTATTTATGTAACTGATGAGAAGCTTTTAAAGAAATTAATTGATGCACTATCCAGTTTGTTACAAAGGACTTTTTTTTCTATTTTTGCTTTCTGTTCAAGTTCTTCCATTAAATCCATGTGTTGCTATTGCTGATTTTGTGAAGTGGTTGTGTTCATTATATTTCCGCAAGACCACTGCCGATGTGGGCAATGGATAGCGTCACCGATTGCGGTGCTGAAGGTCGTCGGTTCAATCCTGTCCACCGGCAAAAATTTATTTCTTTGTATTTATCATTTCCAGTATGTTCTACGTGTTTATGTTCACTTGTAATTTCTGCAGGTTTCTTATGTTAACTATTCTTCTAATTTTTGGTACACACTGTCATTGTATAAATAGGAGAGCACTCTGCCCAAGAGGCAGTTAATGCTGCATGTATGTTTCAGTTTGCAATAAACCTGCTTTGAGTATAAGTGCTGGGTTCAGTTGACAACCCTGCCTTCGGGGTCAAGCTTGCTTCCATGTCAACCCTACAATATCTAATCTGAAAATTACTGAGAGTCTGTCCTTGTATAGTACTTTTAGAAAGTCTTGCGTGTGGTTTTGTACATTCCTGAGTTTGAGAATTGATCTTTTTTGTTGTTTAATGTGTGTACTAATTTCTGTTATAGTTGGTTTGTGGAAAAAGCTACTTTATGTGGCATGTATACATATGGGTTTTTTGTGAGGGGGAGGGATGTCACCTACATAAGATATTCTGGGCATATATTTAATTGATTGTTGCTTCTAAAGTTTTGGGATTTTTCTTTTTTTTTTCCTATTTGGTTCTGTATTTTGTCAATCATTGAGCCAGGAAAGCCATTATCCACAGAAGTTTGCTTAATTATGTGTTTCTCCCTCCTCTTTATTTAATGGTATTTTGTTTGCTCTGTGTACCAATGTTTTCTATGCAGCTTTTTTGTGGCATGATTGGGCAAAAATTGTGGTGCTAGAAGCTGTCCTCTTTTTCTGCGTATCTTGATACTGTGGTCTGTTGTGATTTTCTATGCATAAATCTGGAACACTGACACTGGTTTTTTATATTCAGCTGTGAAATTTATTTTTCTATGTTCATGATGTTAGTGTTTTGATGTCACCGTTCACTAAAATTAAGATATTGGCAACCTATCCTTTGTAGTAAATTGTGTTTTTTAAACAGGGTTCCTGGCTGCTGATGATTTTCTGTTCTAGGTGGTTTATGAAAATGTCTGCTATTGTGCCAGACACGGATGAGACCATGGCTAGCCCATCTGGCTGCTGAAAAATATTACAATTGAATAATTATACCTGAGAGTTATTTCCTAATAACACTATAAATTCAACAATTTCAGTTTGTGAACATTTTTTATTCTTCAGTAAATTATTCTTTATTACAGTCATTGCTTCTTTAACAGGAATATTTGAATACAGGTTTGTGATATCTAGTGATATAAACTGTGTACCATCTGGAATGTTTACTTTTTAGTTCTTCGATCAGTGTGGTATGTCTTCTACAGTATACATTGTTACAAACATGAAACTTTCTTAAGGAACTGATTGAGTTAGTGAGATAGTTTGTATGCAGGGTTGTTTATTCTGTTAACCACAGGTCTTATGGGGTATCCCTCTTTGTGTACCTTAGGTCGGGATCTTAACTTTGAAGTTTTTGGTTTCATACATTTGATGTACATCTTTTCATATTCTGTCAGTAAGAAACATGTTTTCTTTAGCTGTCGTTTAATTTTGTTCTACAACTGTTTTCTTGGATCTTTGTTCAGTTTTACTATGTATTCTGTGTAAAATTTACAGTTTTTTTCAGTGTATTCACTTTCATAAAGACAATTGTGTGACTTACCTGATTTTGTGGTTAAGGCCTAATGTTCTCTTCAGTTTATATTTATACTGCTGACTGCCTATTATATTTATCTCTCACTAGTTCCTTCTCTATGAGTTTGTTTAGATTGTAACCTATTGCAGATTCCCCATTACTGTTCATTTTAACAATGTCTGTTGCACTTTTTGTTGTTACTATGAGCTGTTTCAGTGTGCTTTCTGGTACATTTGCTTTGGCATTATATGTCAAACCTTACACACGTGTAATTCTTTTTCTTTGAACCCTGGGTGTTGTTCACTACTCTAATGTAAAATGTATGAGTGCTTTTAACATTGTTCCCTTGTTTTATGTTCCATTTTGTTTCGATTTTAAGTTGTTTAGGTTCTTACTGTGAGTGTTATAGATTTTACGATACTCCTTGCAAATGATGTCATGAATTTTTTCCTATACAAAATAAATTCTCAAACTTAGGAGTATACAAAGTACTATATAGGACAGGCTGGCAGGAATTTTCAAATTAAATCACAAAAAACACTGGACATCCATTGGAAAATGTAGAAGAAGATCTTACGGTAATTCACCATTTCAAAAAGTCACGCCGGCCGCAGTGGCCGAGGGGACTGATGCGCTTCAGTCACGGGCTGCAAGGCCACTATCAGTTCGAATCCCCCCCTCGGGCATGGATATTTGTGCCATCCTTAGTTGTAGGTAGTTCATAAGTAGTTTAGGGACTGATGACCCCATAGTTTGACCCCATAGTTAAGTCCCATAAGCTGTAAAAACATTTGAACATATTTTGAACGAACTGGATAGTGAATCAGCTAATTTCTTTAAAAGTTTCTCATGTCTTCAATACCTAGTAATTTAAGTTTAATTCCTCACAATAACTGTAAATAATGTAAATAATATGTCACAAAAATGTAACATCTTTAAATATACACCCAGTATGTGTAAAAGATAATATCTCTGAATTTATACAAACACACTATAAATCTTGTGCTATATTAAAATCTATGTAACATGTTTGTTTACAAGAACAGATGTTCTCTATATGTGTGAGATTCTGTACAACATAGGAGGCACAATACCTGTAAGTAGAAGCTTTTTTTTTTTTTTTTTTTTTTTTTGTGGTTTTAGGGCGCACAACTTCTATGGTCATTAGCGCCCAGCTAAGAACGTAGATTCGCTATGATCTCAAAAAAATGGTGACTGTCAGAACATCAACAAGAGGCTAAAAACGAAAGATAAAAGACAATTAAAAGAGTTAAATAACCTTGGATAAGTTGGCCAAGTTGATAAAACGCAAAACTCGAGCAGCTGCTCGTGTGTCATCAGCTAAAATTTCCTCCAGAGTAGACGGAAAGTGAAGGGCTACACGGAGATGATTAAAATTAACACAAGTCAGTAAAACATGTCGCACTGTCAGCAGTTCACCGCAGGAGCATAGCGGTGCAGGTTCGGTGGATAGCAAGTGACGGTGGCTGAAACGGCAATGACCGATCCGCAACCGAGCCAGGATGACCTCCTCCCGCCGAGAGGGGCGTGAGGATGTCCTCCAAGCGGTCGGGATCGGTTTGACAGTTCGCAATTTATTGTTGTACAGTGAAAGCCACACACTGTGCCATTGCGACACGATACTCCGGCGAAGAGCCCGTTGAACATCGTCCGATGGGACGCAAAAGGTAGCCATGCGAGGCAAAAGAGCTGCTGCCTTGGCTGCTGTGTCGGCGGCCTCATTCCCGGGCACACCCACATGGCCAGGGACCCACAGGAAAGAAACGTGACAGCTGTCATCCGCCAGCAACTGGAGGGAGCGTTGGATCCGATACACGAGAGGATGGTTCGAGAAAGGGTCCTTAAGACTCTGCAGGGCACTAAGGGAGTCAGAACATATGGAATAGAAAGGGTGGCGGTGGCGGCAGGTATACAAAACGGCCTGGTGGAGGGCGAAAACCTCAGCCGTGAAGTTCGAGCACCAGTCAGGGAGCTTGTATTGGAAACGGTTGTCCCCGACGACGAAGGCAGATCCGACACCGGCAGTGCTCTTGGAACCATCAGTGTAAATAAATACGGCATTATCGAACCGCGAACGGAGTTCGACAAGCCTCGAGCGGAATACCAAATCCGGAGTGCTCTCCTTGGGGAGCGAACTAAGTTCGAGGTGTGTGTGAACCTGGGCCTGATGCCACGGTGGCAATGGGCTTTCGCTCAACCGAAGGGTGGAAGGAAGGGTAAAATCGAGCCGCTGTAACAGGCGGCGAAACCGAACTCCCGGTGGAAGCAAGGCAATCGCAGACAACTGATATTGGTGATCGAGTGAGTCGTCAAAAAATAATCTGTAAGATGGATGGTTGGGCATCGACCGTAGGCGGCATGCGTACCGACACAAGAGTATGTCACATCGATTGGTCAAGGGTAATACAGCAGCCTCGGCATACAGACTTTCAACAGGGCTGGTATAAAATGCACCGGTCGCCAGACGTAATCCACGATGGTGGATAGAGTTGAGACGGCGGAGAATCGACGGCCGTGCTGAAGAGTATACAAGGCTTCCATAGTCGAGCTTCGACTGAACAATGGCCTGGTAAAGGTGAAGCAGGACGGTACGATCCGCTCCCCATGACGTGCCACTGAGGACACGAAGAACGTTAAGGGATTGGGCACAACGGGCAGCCAGGTAGAACCCATGTGTGGACCAGCAAAGTTTCCGATCCAACATGAGTCCCAAGAATTTTGTAGTCTCCACGAAAGGGAGAGCAACAGGGCCGAGACGTAGAGAAGGTGGAAGAAATTCCTTGTATCTCCAGAAATTGATACACACAGTTTTCTCAGTGGAGAATCGGAAGCCGTTTGCGATGCTCCAGGAATATAGACGGTCAAGACAGCGTTGGAGAGAACGCTCCAAGAGACACGTCCGCTGGGCGCTACAATAAATTGCGAAATCGTCAACAAAAAGAGATCCGGAGACGTCGGCTGAAAGGCAATCTACGATCGGATTGATTGCAATGGCAAAGAGCGCCACACTCAAGACGGAGCCCTGTGGTACCCCATTCTCCTGGCAAAAGGTATCTGACAAAACAGAGCCCACCTGTACCCGGAACTTGCGATCCGCCAAAAACGCTTGAATGAAAAGAGGAAGGCGGCCCCGAAGGCCCCATGTGTGCAATGTGCGGAGAATGCCCGCTCTCCAACAGGTATTGTATGCCTTCTCCAAGTCGAAGAACACTGCTACTGTTTGACGCTTCTTTAGAAAGTTGTTCATAATGAAGGTCGACAACGTAACGAGGTGGTCAGCAGCAGAGCGGTGTCGACGAAAACCGCATTGGATATTAGTCAGGAGGCGGCGAGATTCGAGGAGCCAGACCAACCGAGCGTTAACCATGCGTTCCATCACCTTACAGACGCAGCTCGTCAGAGAAATGGGGCGATAACTGGAAGGAAGGTGTTTGTCCTTCCCTGGTTTGGGGATGGGGACAACAATGGCTTCACGCCAACTTGTGGGAACATGACCTTCAGTCCATATGCGATTGTAGGTACTAAGAAGAAAGCACTTGCCCGCAGGAGAGAGGTTCTTCAGCATCTCAATATGAATGGAATCGGGCCCGGGAGCAGAAGACCGGGACAGGGCGAGAGCACGATCTAGCTCCTGCATGGTGAAGGCGACGTTATAATTTTCACGATTAAAAGAGCGGAAAGAAGGCGGCTGTGCCTCCTCTACCTGTTTGCGAGGGAGAAAGGCAGGGTGGTAATGGGCAGAGCTCGAAACCTCCGCAAAGAAACGTCCCAATGCGTTTGAAACATCAGCTGGGTCCACGAGGACTGCGTTCTCCACGGTCAGGCCAGGAATCGGGGAGTGGACCTTGATGCCGGACAAACGGCGTAGGCCACCCCAGACAACCGTGGAGGGAGTAAAACGGTTAAAAGAACTAGTAAAAGCAGTCCAGCAAGCTTTCTTGCTGTCGTTTATGATACGACGGCACTGCGCTCTCATACGTTTGTAATTGATGCAATTCTCCAAAGTTGGGTGGCGGCGGAAGGTGCGTAAAGCACGGCGCCGGGCTCTAAGTGCGTCGCGGCAGGCTGCAGTCCACCAAGGGACCTGGACACGACGTGGAGAAGAGGATGTACGAGGTATGGAACATTCAGCAGCAGTGAGAATAACCTCTGTGAGGTATTCGACCTGACTGTCACAGTTGGGAAAATTCTGATTGTGAAAAACAGCCATGGAAGAATAAAGCCCCCAGTCGGCTTTAGAAATGTTCCAACTGGTGGGACGTGGAGATGGGGAATGATGTAGGAAGTGGATGATACAAGGGAAATGGTCACTCGAGTACGTGTCAGAAAGTGCATACCACTCAAACCGACCGGCAAGCTGAGGAGTGCATATTGCGAGGTCTATATGGGAATAAGTGTGTGTTGTGTCAGAAAGGAAGGTCGGTGCACCGGTGTTGAGGCAGACAAGATCGAGGTGGTGGAGAATGTCCACCAAAAGGGAGCCTCTCGGACAAGGTGCCGGAGAGCCCCATAGGGGGTGGTGGGCATTAAAGTCGCCTACCAACACGAAAGGTGAAGGGAGCTGGTCAACAAGGTTTAGCACATCTGCCCTAGTAAGGGCAGATGACGATGGCGAATATATATTACAGAGGGAGAAGGTAAATGTGGATAAGGTGATGCGGACGGCAACTGCCTGTAGGTGAGTGTGCAAGGAAATGGGATGGAAATAGACGTCGTCTCGAAGGAGCATCAGAACCCCTCCATGGGCTGGGACACCTTCCACGGGTGGCAGGTCGAACCGCACAGAGGTGTAGTGTGGAAAGTCTGCACGATCACGTGGACGCAACTTGGTTTCCTGGAGGCAGACTAGAAGCGGGCAGTGCAATCGAAGGAGTAGTTTTAACTCCTCCCGATTAGAACGAATGCCGCGAATGTTCCATTGAAGGAGCGCCATGATAAAAATGAGAGAAGAAATAAGGATAAAAACCAAGTAGCGAGCGGGGTCACCTCGACGGCCGCTGAGGACCGGATTTCGAGGGAGCACTGCTATCGCTGTCTGGGGGCAAAGGGTCATGTTCCATTGGTTCGACCGACGCGCCTGCCACCTCCCTGAGTTGATCAGGAGGGGCAGTTTCCACCGCCGGTAAAGGGCCGGGCGCCCGGCAAACGGAGCGTCCCGGTGAAACAGAAGACGGCCGAGGCCGGCAACTGTTGGACGGCGTGACAGATGGGTCATGCCTCGGCGGGGAAGGAGAGGAACTCTTTTTCTTGTCAGCTCTTCTGGAAGAGTGACGGCGGGAAGAGGCAGTTGACAGTTGGGAAGCCTGAGAACGCAGAAAATCCTCAGGGACGGGTTCCTTTTTCAAGGTCCGGGCATCTTGTTTAGGTGCCCGCGGTTTACTAGAGTTTGACGAAGACTGTACCCTAGAAGCAGCAAGAGGGAGCGGGGACGTGGAACGGGCAATCTTTGGGCTGGCGGATCGCACAACTGTGTCAGCGAAAGTGAAGTCACATGTCTGGGTACTGGAATCCTTGGTAGGTCGAGTTGAGGTGAGTACCTTACTGTATGTACCCGCTGGGAGGACAGTGGGCTTTCGACTCGCCAACAACTTACGAGCGGCAGATGTCGATACCTTCTCCGTAACCCGAATTTGCTGGATTACCTTCTCATCCTTGTATACAGGGCAGTCGCGAGAGGAAGCCGCATGGTCACCGTTGCAGTTTAGGCAGTGAGGGGACGGAGGTGGGCAATCCCCCTCATGGGCGTCCCTACCACAAGTGACACACTTTGCTGCATTTGGGCAATGTTCACGGGTACGGTCAACTTTGTCAAACGTCAAAAACACAGTACGAGTCGGTGTCAGATGGTTATCGACCTTTTTCATGACCCTGTGGACGGCTGTCACACCCTGATCGGACATATACGATTGGATATCTTCATCAGACAACCCGTCAAGGGATCTCGTGAAGACTACCCCCCGTGACGAGTTGAGTGTGCGGTGCGCTTCGACCTTAACTGGAAAAGTGTGCAACAACGTAGTACGTATCAGTTTTTGGGCTTGGAAGGCACTTTCCACTTCCAGCAACAATGTGCCATTGCGCTGACGTGAACAGGTTTTAACAGGGCCAGCAATTGCATCTACACCTTTCTGTATAACGAAAGGATTGACAGAATTGAAATCCTTTCCGTCGGTGCGAGAGACAACCAGAAATTTAGGTACATTAGGCAGAGTCTTTTTAGGCTGAGGCGAGTCTAACTTACGTTTATGGGTCAACGTCACGAAAGAAGATAAGGAAGTCATCGCGGAAGTGTCCCCCGTGATTACCGGCGTCTCCGATGGCGCGCTCCTTCCTAGTGGGGGCCCTCTCCGAGGGCTTACCCGCCTTAGGTGATTGTTCACACCTCCCGAGAACTGACGGAGGGACCAATCGGCACGTTCGGAAGGTACCAGCTCGGGTAATCACCCCTCCCTGGGCCTGGCCTTTACCAGGGGGTACGTACGTGCCTTACTTGTCTACCCGGGGCGGGGAATTACGCGTTACCCCGTCACCTGCTACGCACGATAATGCGTGGGTCGGCCTTCAGACACGCACAGGGAGGAAAGAAGAAGAGGATAGGAAAGGAAGAGAAAGAAGGAAAGAAGTGTCTCAAACGCCGAGGCGGAGACTAATGAGGAGAAGAAGGCTAGGAGAGTACAAGGAGAGAAAGACAGAAAACAAAGGGTAAGAAAGGAAGGAACGAAGGAATAAGAGAAACGACAACAAGAACCACCGTAGCTCACGAAATATGCCCGTCTCCGGGCGAAGGCATAAACCGGGAGGGACAGTGAAGCAGCCTGGGGCAGAAGAAAGGCTGCTCCGGCTCGGGGCCCCGTGCGCGCCACACACGTACCCACAAAAGAACTGTGGGCCTCCTGGGGGGGTAAGTAGAAGCTGAAAAACATTTTTAAAAATAGTGTAGAAGTAATATCTATTCTCTGATTGCAGTAGCATGTCAAAATCACATGGCAGGAGAAACAGGACACCACAAATGGAGCCATCACAATAAATACAAATTATGTTACAAAAAGACCTGAAGATGGCAACAAATTCTTGAAAGGTGTAATGCTGAGCATTAAAAACAACTAACTGGTGAGTTTTCCTTGTGTAAAAGAATTCCGTGATTTACACAATCAAAAGATTGAAAGTTCATAAATATCCAAACGAGATTACATGCATAAATAGACACAGAAAACAACTCTTATTTTTATTTGGTGTAACCATAATAATTTCTTGTTTAATTATCAACTTTTAACCTAGATTGAGATCAGAATCTTATTTCCTTCTCCAGCTAGTAATTCGACAGGTACAGTGAAATCTTTCAAACTCCAATATGTATCATCTTGTCTTCCTGTATTCCCCTCTTGTGATTTTAACAACCAGTTCTGCACCTTTTGACAATTATTCTAGATGAGAGCATTTGGGTAGTTAATTTTACTTCTTATTTGCTGCATAACACAAATGCTAAAAGCAATACACAGCATTTTGCATGTACACTATCTGCTCTTCTGGACCACACTCCTCTAGAATTTCTGTATGAAATTTAAAGTTTACATTTTTTGCAAATGAGCAGTCATTATAGGTAGTTATTCCTTCCATTTCATACTCATATAGGGGAAAACTGTTAAGTTTGGAAAGTAGGAAGCGAATACTGGCAGAAGTAAGAATAGACTGAAGCATACCAGGACAGCTCAGATGGCAGAGCACTTGCCTACAAAAGGCACAGGTCCCAGGTTTGAATCAGTGCACACTCCCCTGCAGGGTGGAAATTTCATTCTGGATACAATAATGTAGTCACGTTTTTAACCTAAAACAAACTGAGGTGGTGGGTTGGGGTAAGGAATGGGAGAAAGACAACTATAAAACTGTACATACGAAACTTACCAAGTGCTAAATATATATTTAGGTTTATAACAGTGGAATAACAGTTGCACAGGTGGACTCACAATGATCTGAATAATCTTGGATCTATTAATTATTATAACCAACACGTGGCAGTCTTATAAGGTTAATGACAACGGAGGTGGTGGGTTTGGAGGATGGGGGTGAAAAAAAAATAAGAGTGTGGATAGAGGATATGAAGTGGTGAAACGTAAGATAGCAGAACAGTACACCAAATTACAGTACACTTAACATCACAGGAAATATTATGATATTTGTTGTTGTCAGTTATCACAACATTTAAATACTGGTGTAATTATCTGTTTCCCACATACACCGTAGTGGCAATTTTGTAACTACAGCTTCAATCTACTATATTCGCATCTATTAGTGGAGCAATGCGATCAGTATGAAAACGAACACGAAGTGCTTATAAGCTTTATAAGCAAATTAAGAGGTTGCTAAGATTTTTTAATGGAAGGCATGATTATGGTGATGGTATGGTTCCCCATTGAATTATATACACAAATTCACATAAACAGATGTTATTGCAATGTCAGTGCAGTAGTGCCACCTAATGACTGAACTTGCAACTTGTCACTTACACTCTTTTGAAAGCATATCAGTCTTCTCCAGTCATCATTAAAACAATATGTACAAGAATGAGACCGTTCCTGCTCATAATTTTAACATTGATGTATAAAACATTGTTATTACAGAAATTTCATTATTATGAAAACCCAGTATGTTGTGTATTTTATAACTTAAGCACATTTCCATTTCAATGACAACTATAACAGCTAATTTTATGATGTATTAATTTTCATTACGTGCTATGTATTTATATGCAGGACATGTTCCTTCTACATAAGTGTAAGCAGATTTATTTATTTATGTCATGTGCACCATGTTAGCTAGTTATGCTGAGACTGGTAATAAAATTGCTTCAACATAAGCGGTCTTAAAAATAATAAAACAAGTCACACCAGATTGCCCCAATAGATTATTTAAGTTACACATTAATGAACTATTTGTCAAATTTATAGTGAGCATTTGGTCTCTTAGCTATGCAGCATTTTCTCTTCCATTTTCGAATGCTGTATCTTCCCCAAACCTGTCAAACTGTCCAAAGTTATCTGTCACATTATCATTCTTCTTAGAAGAGTGACATATTGTTCTATCATGTCACATTTATACTACACAATATAACGACAGTTTAAAACTCACTGCAAAGAGGTAACAACAAACTGCAACAGGTAAATAAAAAAGACACACACATACAACACTTAAGCTATCGGCCATGCCTTCTTCAGAATTAGGAACATTCACACAATCACACACGCAAACAACACAGTCACACAACCATCATCTCCAGCTGCTGCATTCCGAATCAAGCTCAGCGATGTGGAAATAGGCGAGGGGAGTAGGGGAGATTGGAATGTTGCATCACAGTGGTGGAGATGGATACAGCATCACCTTACAGAGCACGTATGTATTAGATGGGTGGAACTAGATGCAGCTCAGGAATGGAGTGAAAAGGTGGGTGATGGGAGGAAGGTAAAACGAAAAGAGAGCTTTCAGTACAGCTGGTAAAAGACATGGCAGCTTTCACACACGTGTGCGTGCACATGAGGAATAGGAGGAGTGTGGGATTGAGGGGATAGGAATTGTTGGGTGAGGAAAAAAGCAAAGTTTTCTTAGGTTGAGACCATGATAATTTCGAGATCTGAGAATATACTTTAAGGATAACTCCCATATGTGCAGCTCAGAATAGCTGGTGGCCTGGCTTGTGAAGCAGCCACTGAAATCATGCATATGATCCACTGCATGCTGTGCCGCAGGGTGGTCTGCTTTATTTTTGGCCAGTTTGTCACTGCACATTCTCCTGATAGACAGCTGGTTAGTAGTCATGCCAATATACAAAGCTGTGCAGTGACTGCAGCACAGTTGGTAAATTACATGGCTGCTTTCACAGGTGGCCCAGCCACTGATTGGGTAGGATAAGCAGGTGATGAGACTGGAATAGGAAGTACTGGATGGGTAGATTGGACACCTATGGCGGTGGGCTGGGTTTCAGGATGACCTAGTGATAGACTAGGATGTTATGGACATTGGAAGGGTGATGGAAGAGCACTTTAAAAGGGTGGGATGGATATTATGCAGGATGTCTCATTTCCAGGCACTAGGACAAAAATCGAAACCTTCGCGAAGGGTGCAATTTAGTTGTTAGTCCTGGCTGGTACTGGGTGACAAGGGGAGAGCTATTTATAGATGGTTACTGGTGGTGAAGGGAGGATTTGGGGTGTGTATGGGTATGGAACAGGAGATCTGTTGCAAACTAGGCCTGTAGGGTAGTTTCTATCTGTGAAGGCCTTTGTGAGAGCATATAGAATGTGAAGGTGGTTGTGCAGGGTGCCGTTGTGGTTAAGAGGGAGCTGGATTCAGGAGAGAGCTTCTGGAACTGATCTTGGACTTTTGGGATGTCATTCTGGCACAATTTGTAGGTGGAAGAGTCGAGTTGACTGAGCCCTTCTGCCAGTTACTCACTGTGATTCATAACTGCAGTGGTGGAACCTTTAGTTGCAGGGAGTATGATTGTTGGGATTCGTTTTGAGGATGTGGATGGCCCTCCTTTCTTCTGTTGAAAGTATTGAGTTCTTAGGAATGGACTTTGTGAAAGATTGTGTGGCCAAGTTGGAGGTGAGAAGTTCCAGGGGGATAACCAGTGGGTTGTTAGGTGAGAGTGCAGGGGGGATCTCTGTTGGATGGTGGTATGAACTGAGAAAGGCAGGATTCAATGCTGGGATTAGGTAGGCTACAGTCAGAGGGATTGGTGGCAAAATAATATTTTCATCGTAGGCATCAGGAAAAGGAGATTATGTCTTTGGTGACTCCAACGTGATTGGAGGTAGGGCTGAAGGTAAGACCTTTGGATAGAACAGAAACTTGTGTGTGGTTGAGGTTTTTTGGAGACAGGTGGCCAGGAAAAATGTTCAGAAAAGTATCCCTTTCCCTGATCAAAACCCAATCCCACATCCTACACCTAAAATGCAGACTAAATCATGGAATTCCTCCAACTCTGTAACCATAACAATTCCATTCTCTTGATTCCACCCCTTCTTTCACAGTGAGCTGTGTATTTTCAGATTCCAGCAATCCATAACCCTCACAAACCTAGTTCTACGAAATCATTTCTCCACAGTTCACAAATCCCTTAGCTACCTCCTCTCCCTCCAAAAATTACTGTTATTGTGTAACCCATACTACAGATTAGATCAGCACTTGTTCCATAGATCATGAATGCAACACTTCATAATGATGTGGAACGTGTCAGACTAACATCCCATGTCTCATATCGAATCGCTTGCTCTCCAGCAACTGGTGGAGGTCTGCAGACCCAATTCCACAAGTTATCCAGTCAGCTGACATCATATTGCCACTTTGTAAAACTGATATCCAATCTTTATCCTACCCTCAATGTTCATCCTTGTGAACGCATCATAACACCCAGTTCATGCTTCGCTCGCCTCTTAAACTTACCTCCACCTTCCAAACTCCCTAACCAGAACATTGGTTAACCTGTCAGCCAAAAACCTCAACCCCCCACAAGTTTCTGTTCTAGCCAATGGTCTTACGTTCAGGACTACACCCAAGTTAAACCATGTTGGACTCGTCAAAAACTTAGTCTCCTTTTCCTGATTCCTGTGATGGAAAAACTACTTTGCCAAAAATCCTTCTGATCAAAGCCAACCAAATACCAACATTCAACACTATCTTTCCCAATTCGTAACATCATTCAATTGAGATACCAATGTACTTCCACCTAACCAAACCCTGCTCACCATCAAAGATGTTCTCACCTCCAACTTGGCCTCACCATCCTTCCCCAAATCCCTTCTTAAGAACTCAAACCTTTCTGCAGAAGAAAGGAGAGCCATCCACAACCTCAAAATAAATCCCAGCAATTATTGTCCCTGCAGATGAATGTTCCATCACTGTAGTTATGAATCACCGTGACTGTCATAAGGACTCCACCAACTCTCTGACTTTTCCATCTACAAGTTGTGCAAGAATGAACCCGTCTCACAAGTCCAACAAGATCTCCAATTCTTGTGAAAATCATACTGCCCCTCTCAGAAGCTCTCTTCTGATTCCATATTCCTACTCACGCCAACAACATCCCCCTGCCCAAGACACACACACACACACACACACACACACACACACACACACACACACACACACACACACACCTTCCATATGCTCCCCAAAATCCATAAACCAAATAATCCTGAATGCCTGATTGTAGCCAGTTATTGTGATCCTACTGAAAGAATTTCAGCCCTCATTGACCAACACCAGCAACCAATTGTAAAAAAAAGCTATCCTCACATATCAAGGATACCAATCACTTCCTTCACCCTCCACAATCTCCACAATCCCCACCCTTTTACCTCATGGATCTCACTTGACACAGTGGATGCCACCTCCCCATACACCAACAACCCACATTATGACCTTACTTCTCTTTAACATTATCTCTCTCTTCCATCCCTTCCTCTTCTCCTGCCATTCCCCTCCTCATTCCACCCTGCTATCCCTCCAGCTCCTCCATTCCCCTCCCCTACTTCCCCCTGGCTTCCTGAGACATCCTCCCACCCTGTAGCACCCTCCTCTCCCCCTCCCCCACTCTTCCCCCTGTCTCCCAGGTATCACCTTTCTTATTTTGAGTGCATCACCATCTCTCGAACCTTTTCATATGCTCTCCCAACATCCCTATGAATTCAAGCCCAATACCTCATTCCTCATAACTATTTTTCCTTTGAGGGGAAGGGTTACCATGAAATCCGTTTCACAGCCATGGGCACCCTCCTATGCCAACCTGTTTAAGAGCCATCTGGAGGAATTCTTCCTAGCATTCCAAAACCCTAAACCTCTGGTTGGGTTCAGGTTTACTGATGATATTTTCATGATCTGGAATCAGGGCCAGGACACTTTATCCTCCTTCCTTCAAACCCTCAACCGCTTCTGCCCCATTCACTTCATATGATCTTCCTCAACCCACCATGCTACATTTCTGGATGTCAACCACCTCACTGAAGGCTCCATCCACACGTCCATCCATATTAAACCTACCAACCTCCAAGAGTACCCACATTTTGACAGTTGCCGTTCCTTCCACATAAAAAATCCCTCCCTTACAGATAGGCCATCAAAGTACGACTTATCCTGAAGGTCTCACAACGGCCTTCACAGACAGAAACTACCCCACAGACCTAGCCCACAAACACATCGGGCCATATCCGACACATCCCAAATCCTCCTTCCACCACCATTAACCATGCACAAAAGAGTATCTCCCCTGTCACCCAGTACCATCCAAAACTAACAAATTGCATCCTCCTCCAAGGTTTCGATTTTCTGTTGTCATGTCCAGAAATGAGAGACATCCTGCCCTTGATCCTTACCAAACCACCTAAAGTGGTGTTTCATCATCCTCAAAACTTCCATAGCATCATAGTCCATCCCTATGCCACCCTGAAACCCAGCCCACTGCCATAGGGATCATATCCCTGTGGAATACCCTGCTGCAAGACTTTTCCAATCTACTTGTCCAGCATTTCCTAATCCAGTCTCATTACAGGCTTATCCTACTGCATCAGCTGACAGGCCACCTGTGAAAACAGCCATTTAATTTACCAACAGTGCTGCATTTATTTCAATGACTGCTGCACAACCCGGGCCATCTGGATCATCCCAACTACCCCCAGCTTTTCTGAAATGCACAGATGAGAGTTATCTTTACAGTACGTTCTCCAATCCAGGTCTCAACCAACGGAAACTCCCTTTTTCCACACCCAACAGTTCCTATCCCCCTTCTCTTACACCTCTCCTATTTTGTAGTGTGTGTGTGTGTGTGTGTGTGTGTGTGTGTGTGTGTGTGTGTGTGTTGTATCCATCGCCACCACAATGATGCAACTTTTCTATTTTCCTCCCCTCCCCTGTTTCCACACTGCAGAGCTTGATTCTGACCACAGTACCTATAGATGACAGTTGTGCCCTGTGTGACTGCGTGAATGTTCTATATTTTGAATAAGGCCACACTGATAGCTTAAGTGTTGTGTGTGTGTGTTTTGTGTGCCTCTTGCAGCTCATCAGTCTTTGCAGTGAGCTGTAAACTGTCATTACATTGTTCAATTCCAACATGGAGTTTCCTTTATTTGATTTATACTACACTATGTTTATACATTTTACACAATCAGAAAGAGACCTAATAAATAAAATGTCAGAAAGATTTTTTACTGATTAACCCTTTAAAGGGCATAGCAATTTTGTCCTTCAAAGCAGCAGACTCTAACATTACTTAGTTTCCATTTCTACACGGATACAGGTTATCAGTCCCTTATTCCAGTTTGAGAGATAAAACATTGTGTTAAGTGTTCTTAAGGAAATGCGTTAACAAAATCACTGGTAAAAATGAGAAAAGGATACAAGTAAAAACGAAGAAGAAAACACACCACCATTAAATCACATGATGAAAACCAGTTGAATAAAATCTAAAACACGTTCAACCATAGCGGCATCGTCTCCAACTATAAAAGAAAGCGCATCTGGCAGATTAAAAGATTGCCGCAAGGCAACTAAAAGTGGACAGTCCACCAGAATGTGGACCACTGTCAAGGGGGCGCCACAGCCACACTGTGGTGTGTCCTCCCGCCGAAGAAGGTGGCCGTGCGTCAGCCATGTGTGGCCGATTCGTAGGCGGCAGAGAACAACAGATTCCCTACGAGACGACCGCAGTGAGGACTTCCATGCGACCGTAGGTAGCTTCACTGCACGAAGCTTGTTGGGTTGAGCAGTGTTAGCCCACTCGTAATCCCCAGGCCCAGGATCTTCCGTTCGAACTCCAGTCGGAGATCGCTCTCCGGAAGACCAATAGCCAATGGACTGGAGGAAGTAGCCTGCTTAGCTAGCTGATCCACACTTTCGTTTCCAGGAATGCCGATGTAGCCCGGGCTCCAAACAAAGACCACAGAGCGACCAGACCAAACAAGCCTGGAAACAGACTCCTGAACGGATCGCACCAATGGTTGTTTTGGGAAACACTTAGCGAGAGCTTGCAAGCCACTCAGGGAGTCAGAACAGATGACCTGAGACTCCCCAGGACATGCTCTGAGATGTTCAAGTGCCCGATAGATGGCAACCAATTCCGCAGTGAACACGCTACTCCCACAGGGCAGTGAATGCTGTTCGACATGCTCACCATGGACATATGCATATCCAGTACGGCCGTCGACCACGGAACCGTCCATGTACAAGACATCCATGCCACAGAACGACTCTAAAATCGCCTGAAACTGGCGACGGAGACTCAGTGGTGCTACAGAGGCTTTCGAGGCATGCGATAAGTCCAGCCGAAGCTGCGGACGTGGAAGAGACCAAGGAGTGGGAGAGTACAGGCAGTGCAAAGTAGGAGGGATGGGAAGAGACTCAAGGGATGACAGGAGGGAACGAACACGGACTGCAATCGGAAGACCCGACCTCGGTCCTTGTCGTGGAGACGGGAGTGTAGCAGCTGGGATAAGAAACCTGTGATTTGGGTGGTGAGGTGTTGCATGAACATGGGCAGCATAAGAGGATAACAGCTGCTGCCGGTGAAATCGCAGGAGAAGGACGCCAGCTTCAGCACGTAGAATTGCCACTGGACTTGACCGAAAGGCCCCTGTCACTAAACGGACGCCACTGTGGAGTACTGGGTCCAAGACCTGCAATGCAAATGGGGCTGCCAAACCATACACAAAGCTCCCGTAGTCTAACCGTGATTGAATCAGCGCCCTGTAGAGCTGCAAAAGACTCGTACAGGCGACTCCCCAACTAGTGTGGCTGAGGCAGCATAGAATATTTAGGTACCGCACGCACTTCTGCTTGAGCCAACGAAGATGGGGCACCCAAGTGAGCCGGCTGTCGAAGAGCATGCCAGGAAATTGGTGAGTCTCTTCGACACGAAGTTCGTCATATAAATATAGTTCCGGGTCCAAATGGACAGCTCGACGGTGGCAGAAGTGCATAACCCGGGTTTTCGATGGAGAAAATTGGAACCCATGGGTTGAGGCCCATGACTGCGCCTTTCGAATGGCTCCCTGTAGACGCCTTTCAGCTACCCCTATGCTAGCTGAGCTGAAGTATAAGCAGAAGTCATCGGCGAACAAGGAGGAAGAAACCGATGACCCCACTGCCTCAGCAAGTCCATTGATGGCAATTAAAAAGAGGGGTACACTAAGGAGGGAGCCCTGTGGGACACCGTTCTCCTCGACACAAGAGGAGCTGAGGGAAGTACCAACCCATACCCGAAAAGATCGGAAGGAAAGAAAGTTTTGAATAAAAATCGGCAGCGGATCTCTCAAGCCCCAACCGTGCAGTGTAGCCAGAATGTGGTGGTGCCAAGTGATATTGTATGCCTTTCTGAGGTCGAAAAAGACGGCAACAAGGTGATCACGCCTGCTAAATTCCGTTTGAATGGCAGACTCCAGGGCCACTAAGTTATCAACAGTGGAGCGGCCTTGTCGGAAACCCTCCTGATGTGGGGACAACAGACCTCTATGTTCAAGTATCCACATACGCCGCCGGCTCACCATACATTCGATCCACCTGTGGATCAGCACCAGGTTTGATCACCGGAATAATGATTCTTTCTCGCCATTGTGATGGGAAAGCCCCCTCCACCCATAAACGGTTAAACAGGGCGAGAAGCTGGTGTTGAAACTTTATGCAAAGGTGCCAGATGAACTGGCTGTGGATCCTGTCCAGTCCTGGAGAGGTACTGGGGCATGCAGTAAGGGCAGTTTCGAATTCCCATTCACTGAAAGCGGAGTTGTACAATTCGGCTCGACGCGTGTGAAAGGGCAGCCATCACTGTTCAACCCGCTCTTTCAGTGCACGGAAGTCTACACCGTATTCGGATGTTGCAGAGGTGCGAGAATAATGCTCGGCCATGTGTTCTGCGATGGAAGTCGGGTCGGTGCATAGGGTACCCTGGACGCGTAGGCTGGGAATCGCTGCCGGTGGATGGTACCCAAATAGGCGCTTAACCTGGGACCACACCCGAGATGCTGAGGTGCGACGGCCGATGCTGGCGACATACGTCTCCCAACAGTCCCGTTTACCCCGCCGGATGAGCTGTCGAGCCCGGGCCCAGAGCCATTTAAAAGCTATAAGGTTTTCTACAGTGGGGTGTCAACGATGGCGCTGGAGCGCCCGACGACAATCCCGAATGGCCTCAGCGATTTCCGGCGTCCACCAGGGCACAGACTTACGCCGTGGGGAGCCAGATGTGGTGGGAATGGTGCCTCAGTGGCTGAAACTATCGAATTGGTTACCTGGTGAACCGCAATGTCCACGACGGCTGGCAGTGGAACAGGATCCGTAGCAGCTAAGGTGTACTGGTGCCAATCAGCTCGACGGAGAGACCATCAAGTTGGGCAGCCCACAGGTTGAAAATCAAGGAGCGTCAAGAGAACAGGAAAATGGTCGCTGTTGCAAAGGTCATCATCGACCCTCCACTGGAAGTGCCGGAGCATGCTCGGGGTACAAACAGAGAGATCAATCGTGGAATACGTGCCTTGCGCCACACTAAAATGCGTGGGTGCACCAGTGTTTAGCAGGCAGATGTCGTGCTGAGATAAAAGCGTATCTATGTGCCTACCGCGGCCTGTTGTTTGCGCTCCACCCCACAAGTGATAGTGGGCATTGATGTCCCCCAGAAGCAGAAGTGGAGGGGGAAGTTGTGCCACCAGGGCAGCGAGGTCAGTAAACAAGACCATCTCATCTGGAGGAAGGTAAAGAGAACAGATCGTCAGTTCTTGCATAGCACAGATGCGAACAGCCACCGCCTCAAGAGTCGTGTGGAGAGGCACAGCGGCACTGGGGACAGTGGCAAGGACATAAATGCATACACCTCCAGAGACCCTGCCATACAAGGTACGGTTTTTGTAATAGCCCCAACAGCCACGAAAGGCTGGGGTTCTTTGAGCAGGAAACCAGGTTTCCTGCAGGGCTACACAAAACGCTGGGAAGCGGCACAACAATTGCTGCAATTCTGGCAGATGGCGGAAAAAGCCATCACAGTTCCATTGGAGGATCATAGAGCCTTCTGGTCGCTGGAACATACTGCTTTCAACGGCGCAGTAGGGTTCACAGTTTCTCCTTCTGTTGCTCATTTTTGAAGCAGATCCTCAACGTCCATAGCTTCCAAAGACTCGGCAATGGCCAAGTCTTTTTGGGATGCGAGGATCTCTATTTCGTCCTCAGAGGAAGAAGAATGTTTTGGTGGCATGGTAGCCACCAGAGAATCTTTGGTTTTACTCTTACTTCTGTGTTTTTTCTTCTTGTGAGATTCCTTAGGCTTCTCATGCAGGGAGGGTTTCGCGGACATATCCTCAGGAACTGAGGATGCCTGGGAGGTGCAACCAGCAGTAGGTGGTCCTTCAGCCACCTACTGGTATCCACAGGAAAAGCCTTAGAAGAAAGGGATCCGAGGGAGCCCTTCCTCACGAGAGGAGCCAGAGATGGCTGTTGAGCCTCTGGCTCAGGGGTGGGAACTGAGGGCCCCACAGGCGAGATGGTGGTGCTCCCAAAGTAGGGACCTTGGGGGCAATGGAGAATGAGGTACCCCCAAACACCATGGGGGCAGATGTGGGCGGTTTGGGCGAAGGGCCCACTGTGGAAGATGAGGCAGTGGAGAGTGGTAGAAGAGATGGCAGAGGCAGTGGTGATGCAACTGTGGCATATGTCTACATGGTCAAAGGATGGAGCTTGGCATACTTTTTCACGGCCTCCGAATATGATAACCGGTCTAGGGTCTTATATTGCATAATTTTACGTTTTTTATGAAGAACCGTGCAGTCTGACGAACAAGGAGAGTGATGCTGCATGCAGTTAATACATACTGGAGGAGGGACACAAGGGGCATCCGGATGTGAGGCATGTCCGCACTCCCGACATGTAGGGTTACCATCACATCGGGAGGACATGTGCCCACACCTCCAGCATTTGAAGCAGCGCATAGGGGGAAGAACGTAGAGTTTTATGTCACAGCGGTATATCACCACATTGACTGTCTCCGGCAATGAATCACCTTCAAAAGCCAAGAGAAACGCACCGTTGGCTACCCTATTGTCCTTCGGACCCCTATAAACACGCTGGATGAACTGAACTCCTCGCCTCTCTAGGTTCTGCCGTAACTCGTCGTCAGACTGCAATAAAAGGTCCGTCCTTGTGAAATATAATTCCCTGTACCATGTTCAAGCTCTTGTGGCAAGTAATGCTAATGGGGACACCCAGCTTGTCACAGGCAAGCAGTGCCCGGGCTGGGGACAATGTTATGAGTACAGCCCCAGATCTCATCTTAGACATGCCATCCACTTCCCCAAACTTATCCTCAAGGTTTTCCACAAAAAACAGAGGCTTCGTGGTCGTAAACGATTCGCCGTCTGTCCTAGTGCATACCAGATAACGGGGGCCATAAGCCTCACCTTGCTGACGAGCCCTGCATTCTTCCCATGGTGTGGCCATGGAAGGAAACGCTTGGGGGTCATATGTCGCAGCATTAAATTCAGTTCACCCACGCTTAGAGACGCCGGTTTTGCATACGGCAACGCCATTTTTTGCTTGTTTCATTCTCGTCCCATGAACAGCTATGGAACTAAAGGTCCACCCAGGCAGAGCCCCACTTGCCTGGGTAAGCCTTATACAACTGAGGTGCGGCAGGTTCCTCAGAGATTGCTCGCTAGCGACTGTTCAACCTCAACAGCTATGCATCTCCTCGGCACGTAGCACACCTTGAAATTGAGGTTTTTTTTTTATAGAGGTTTGTACCGTCCTCTCGACCCGGGCGATTAAGCCAAGATCCCCGGGCTCTGAAACGTACAACGTTCCACCATCACACCGAATGATGGTCGTTGAAGCACGCACAGAGCTTACGGGTTAGCGGACTGTTGGCGCAACACAGCTCAGGACCCTGGGTTCGCCAAGCCCGTACCCAGCAAATTAATGCTGAGCCCCTGAGGGGCATGCAGCCATGTCTGGATCCCTGAGTCAACAGATGGGGACAACAAACATCTGCATGAACAGTTCGAAAAAATTTGCAGCAGCATGGACAATCAGCTCGGAGACCATGGCTGCAGTTACCTTTGACACTGCATCAAAGATAGGAGCGCCTGTGATGGTGTACGCAATGACAAACCTGGGTGCATAAATGGCAAAACGTTATTGTTTTATTTATTTTTTATGAATCCAGGTTCTGTTTACAGCATCATGATGGTCTTATCTGTGTTTGACGACATCACAGTTCAAGCACAATGAAAGCGTGCATTCGTCATCGCCATACTGGCGTATCACATGGCGTGATGGTATGGGGTGCCACTGGTTACATGTCTCGGTCACCTCTTGTTTGCATCGACAGGTGGCTCTACCCTTTATTTGATACCTGCAAAAACCTACATTTCAGCAGGATAATGCACGACCACACATTGCAGGTCCTGTATGGGCTTTTCTGGATATGGAAAATGTTCGACTGCTGCCATGGCCAGCACATTCTCCAGATCTCTCACCAACTGAAACCATCTGGTTAATGATGGCGTATCAAGGCCATTATTAAGACCTGAGGTGATTGTTCTGGGTACTGATTTCTCAGGATCTATGCACCCAAATTGCGTGAAAATGTAATCACATGTCAGTTCTAATATATTTGTCCAATGAATTCCCATTTATCATCTGCATTTCTTCTTGGTGTAGCAATTTTAATGGCCAGTAGTGTATTTATGAAATGTAATCTCTTGTGGAAGGTAAACAATTTTATTCCTGACAATGACATTAAAACAAATGCTTTCAACAAAATTCACATTTTCAAAACAATTTTTCATTGAAGTCTAGTTCCTCTGTCGAACTGCCACACTGCGTAAGAGGAACTGACATGCCCTGTGTTCCGGATGAGTATTTAACCTGCATCTGTATAACCCTCATACTCAGAATTATCCAAAGAAACAACAGAGCATGAATCTTCAAGAATCTGCAGTATCTCTGCTTCATTCATCATTTGTCTAGCCATTTCACTACAAAAGAAATTATGCTAATGTAACTATTATTGACCAAAACAGAAAATAGCCATTAAAAACATTGAACACACCTAGTACAAGCAGCTACATTAGATATTTCATAAATGACAATTACTTTAAAGCAAATCATCTTGATGCCAAGCACAAGAAAATATAGGATTATCCAACTCTGTACTGCAACATGCCAAAAGTGCACAGAACTTGAAAATAACATCTCAGCGGGAAAGTTACTGACCGTATGTCAAGTTTTGTGATGTTCTTTGAACATTTCACTTACCAAACAGCGTGTATGAAAATGACAACCACACATTCATGGGTCACAATATACAAAAACCGACAACCCTGTATCTCAGCAGAATAGCAGTAATGAAGCTTGATGAACATTGTAATTGCAATTTGTTTCTTTCCAGAGTACTAACTATCGATTTCAAGATACTAATGACGGTTTTCTAATGATAAAACATCAGAGAATAACTGCAATGGGTAAAGCTTGCATAACAACAATAATTCACTTGATTGCAAAGTAACAAAGGCGATAAATGTCCCTGACATAGTCAGCAACATTCTGTGGTCGATTTTTCAACCACAATCACAACATGCTCCTGCTAACAGGAAAAATATATATAAAAAAATATAGATGAAGATTACTTACCAGGCGAAGGAGCACAGGAAGTGATAGTAGCACAATTCACACACACACACACACACACACACACACACACACACACACACACACACTATCTTTCGCAGCTTTGCTGTTTCGTCAGGCAACCTCAAAATCTGAATCTGCTACCACATAACCAACGCTATTTAGACATTTTCCTTGTATTCTAGCACGGTTTTCTCGTAATTTTTCCGATTTTCACCATCCTTAAACCCTTTTGGCATGCCATACCACTACCTAACCCTTTGATACTACGTTGTTGACAACTAAAGGTGACCACAGTATCAACAACAAACTTTAAAAACGTTTTCTATTTCCTTTCTTTTTTTATACCTGAATTACCGTCCACGTTCATTGCAGCCGTTTACATAGCCCATATTTCCCACTTTTCCTTCATCCACATATTATGCCTCCCTCACAACATCCCTACAACAACACCACGCAGTTGTATGTACATTCCCTCCGTAAACATTGCTTTCTCCCTAGCGAGATTACGCTCCCACATTCTTTTCACTCAGGCCTGTCTGACATTTGGAATAACTCACAAGGGCTTTTACTTTCTCTTAAAACCCTCAACCCTCATCATTTCATTTTCCCTCTCCTTCCCTTCTGCCTGACGAAGCAGCTAGGCTGCGAAAGCTAGCGCGCGTGTGCGCTTGTGTGTGTGTGTGTGTGTGTGTGTGTATTTAATTGTGCTACTATTACTTCCTGTGCTGCTTCGCCTGGTAAGTAATCTTCATATATAAATTAATAAATTCACACACACACACACACACACACACACACACACACACACACACACACATACACACACACACAAGCGCTAGCTTTCGCAGCCTAGCGGCTTCTTCAGGTAGAAGAGAAGGAGAGGGAAAAGGAAATGATGAGGGTTTTAAGGGAGTGGGTAAGGAGTCATTTCAATCCCGGGACAGGAAATACTTACCTTGGGGGGGGGGGGGGGGGGGGGGGGGGGGAAGGAGGGTCAAATTATATACTAGTAACAATAATGGTGAACTGGATGTGAAACCTTAATATAATGTTGAATAATATCCAGAAGCTTGGATTGCACAAAAGGTAAGGAAGTCAAGCAGTCAGTAATCCAAAGATTGGTTTGAACACCACACTGCTTTACTAGGCATGGTCCTGTTAGAAGGTGATATGATGCCTTCCTCTGACCTTCGAACAGATTTACCCGACCAGTTTGTGTGTATTCAAAATCATAGCTTGCACACAGCTGTATAAAATTTCAATTTTCTTAGCAGGTTTATAGCAACACACATATATTCGAGTTAGTTTGCTTCATCAGTTTATTTCAGATAAGCAAAGAATATGTATTTGAAATTATCTTTGTACAGAGACTAGATGTTTACCTCATGAGCCAGGTGAATAATGCATATAAAAAGCAAGCATAAAAAGGGCGTCAAAGGCCTCTGCTTTCACCAAATTTGACATGGGTAGTGCAAGTAACTGGAATTGTGGACTATTTGTAGTAGTGGATATGAAAATACACCTAATGTATAATTGTATGATAGCTTTTGTACTAGTTACATTTTTTAGCTTATTTGACACAGATATTTTGGTGATACATATAGATATTACTTTAGAAATTTGCCACATGTCTACAAGATCTTTGATTTTACTAATTACAGTAGTCATTCCTGATAAACATGTATATATCCTTTGAAATAATTGTAAAACAAATGATATTCATTTTTTTGTGATAATAGATTATATTTAATTTTTCATGATTTTAAGTTTCTGACAAATGTATTATGTTTGGCATATATACATGCAAGCATTCAATTACACTGTCCTGATTACTGCGGGCATACAGAGGTGACAAAAACAAATTCATGGAACATCCAACCCATATCAACAGCAACCCAAAAGATAAATTTCACTGTCTTACTAACATTTCTCATTGTAATGTGAGTGTAAGAACTCTCTTAATAGCCAAAGAGTCCTCAAGAACTCATGTCTTTTGTCTGCTTACCACAGTTGAAAATAACTATAAAGCCTACTTGAAATCCTGCATTATGCACATAAATTTTTCTCTACTGCACATGGGCAAATAGAATGATTCTTATTTCTTCTAAAATTTCATGTGCCCTATTCTGCCACTATCTGGCAGGCCATCTACACTTACAATGCAAATTTTTGTGTATGAAGGATTATCTGAGCCAATCACCACTGTTGTCATACGAATGACATGATCGCTATTCCAAGGTCTTCTTAGGAAGTCTGTCTCCATTTTTGGAGACCAAAAGTATTTCATCTGTGCTATTTACAGAATAAAAATACTGTACTATTCATTTTGCAATGAGAGTACATTGGAAAAATTCCTAGTGGCATTATATGTGAAGTCATTTAGTTTTTGTGTTGTAATAATGTAAGGAGTTTCATGCACTCTCAAAATTACTTTGTACCCTAACTCTACAGTACCCAGCGTTTTCGACTGTGACCTGTTGGTATTACACTGGATGACCTTCTGATGAGCAGTTATGACAGATTTAAATGGACAGGTAACGAACACATTTTGAGATGCTAGATACCTGCAAGTTCATGTGAAGGGCAATATGATCGACATGAGGTAAACTATGTTCATAATTCCTCATCGAGGGGGAAAAAAAAAAGGCTACGGAATGATTTCTACATGAGTTGAGTTGAACAGATCTTTTCATATAATTTCCTTAAATTTTCATAATTAACAACATAAATTAGAAATTTTGGTGGTGTTTTCTATAATAGATGCACTTATTCACTGTGTTTAACCCAGTAATGTAGATCAGAAATTGTCAAAGTTATTTTATTGCTATCTACAAAATTCATTAGTGTATTCAACTGATTTGTTTTCCCACCAAATGTCTGCAGTATCTGATGCACAATTCTTATGCAGGATATGCTTGAGGGTGGGGGCATGAGGGGTGGAAGATGGTCATACAGTAGAATCTCGTTTTTACACTTTTCATGGGACTTCAGTGAAATGGTGTAAAATGCAGGAAAATGTAAAATGCAGGAAATAATGTTTTAAATGGTAAAAAATGCTTACTGGATCTGCCTCGCAGTTTCGAAGTTTATTTGTGATATATGTACAGAACAGGCATCTAAATACTCGCCAGGAAGTTTATTATACAATAAAGGTTATCCAAATTTTTACTATTTTAAGCGCCAGGCAAAACGTAATTTTGTGGGAAGTAGAAATTTTTTATGTAATGTCATACATTATAATCAAGGACGCCACTGCTGGGCTATGCAACACATCTTCAAAATTATCTGAACCGCTTTGACAGATATTGTTTGGACACCGCTGCCAGGCTATGTGACATCAAAATTACTGCCTTTTACCGGCATTAATTATGTAGTAAAACTCAAAGTTCCTTTCTTTTTCTATTTTTAGATGTTTCACATGACAATATTAGAGAATTTATTTGTGTTCTCGAGTAAAAACATATGCATAAGTACTTTTGTGACGTTTGCATAGGATCAGCATCTCTATTATAGCTTTTTTGAGATTGTGGGTGTTCTGATACCCAACTTTGACAGATAACGATCTTCATTAATCATATATATATATATATATATATCACAAAAAAAAAGAAACTCTTTATTCTCACTTCAACAAAGCAACTGGTTCTGACTGAGTACACGCCAGGTGCTCTGGAAAAGAAGCAGGAGGAAAGAGGAACTACATCACTACAAATCAGCACATCGTAAGTCAACAACAAAATGAAAAATATACGTTTGAATAAATGCAAAGTGTCAAGAAACTCGACTGTCAAAAATTTTTAAGTGCTATACTTCATGGGGAAAGTTATGCTAGCGTCAATTTACGTACATTACGTCATTTTTCTTCACGAACATATTTTGAAAAGCGTAATACATGGGAAAGTGTAAATATATTAACGCAAAATCGAGGGGAATAAACATTGCAAACATAGGAAATTTGACGGTACTGATGAAAATCGTATAAATGGCGGGAAAACGTAAAAACTGAGAATATGAAAACGAGGTTTTACTGTAGTAACATGACAAGCCACACAGGAAGTATAAACTATATGTCACTCAAGGTTTTCTGATGGATTTCTCATAAATATGGTTCTCAGGCCATATGTCTGATGTTATTGTAGTAACTGCACAATATTTTGTCGACAGAACTGTGACTTCTTCAGGTGTGGCGGGCAATGTGTCCATCGCACCTGAACATGTCTGGCCATTGTACCAACAAAATATTGTGTACTTACAACATTTGATGTATGGCCCGAGAACCTTATTTACACTACCTATATCGCAATATCCTCCACCTACTGTGTAATGTAGATGATGATTTCTGTTTGCAATGAAACCAATAACTGTGAGTTATTTCATCTAAAATAGTATAATATTTACATATGAAAGTTCAGTTTCTAGAAGCATTTACATTAGAATTGATAGACATTTTCAACTGTGATGACTTACTGATTTCTTGTTGAAAAACTACCTTCGTAATTTAATTGTACTTTAAGCCTAAATGTTCTATAAATGTTAGTAATGAAAAGCATCACTTAATTTCTGTGTAATCATTACCATCGTTCTTGAAAGAAATAAGTTTTCTATATAAATTGTAATTGCAATTAATTTATAACATCTTGAAACAATATAATGTAATGTAATACACTATAAACAGCTGGATGCACTGACAGTTGAGGACTGATCAACTTCTCAAGTGTCATCAGCGTTGGTCTGATGATAATATAAATATTCAGGAATTCAGCACAGTGGCACCTGGTGTTTGTGAACATGTGAATACAGACTCCACATATGTTGATTATTCCAGGCATCAAGCAGATTTCCCCCTGGAATCATCTAACTCATCAACAAAAATCACGAATATTAGTGGCACACATGCACACACAATAGCCAAAAGCAAAGTTCGTAATTTTTTGTGTGTGCCTTTCTGTGGCTCCTCAAGATCCTCTGTGGAGAGTGGCAACCTAACCTTCCCAAAAATATTGTTGAATCATACCTGGAATTTCCACCATTTTTAATAATATTTTCTAAGTCTTATTGCTGTCACACAGAATTAGGTTTTGCTAGAGTTTAATATTACCTAACTGATACTATTAGCCTACCCAGCAATGCTTCGCAACTGCTGAATATAAGTGGGAATTGGATACATACCTTACATTCCTTGGACTAATCTCTCTGCCCATCACTTCATCATCTCTATGCCTATTTCTTGATTTCCTCTCTTGTTAGGTCTCTCTCTGTATCAGCTAGCAGAAAATACTGTGTATTGTATTGATGGTTGTACTCCTCCCTTTCCCATTGGCCATCTCCTCCCCCTCCATTGCCACACATCTCTTCCTCCTCCTCCCCCTCCTACACTCCCTCTGTCCATTACCCTTTTCCCATCTTCATCTTCCCTCCTCTCCCCTCTCTCTACCTCTGCCTCTGCTTACACCTACTCTAGCTGACCCACTAACTACATGCCTGACATTACCCCATGCCACTCTTTGCCCATCTCTTCCTGTCCCCTAATACATTCATGTCATCCATCGCCTTTATATGAAACACTACTTATATTTGACAAATTTCAAGGTGATTGTTCAAATAGTGTCCAAGCGTGTATTTTTGGTTCCTCTTGTTTTAAAAGTCAAGCGTGCAAAACATGCCATAATTCATTGAGTGGTAGGGCAGCGTGCACACACACACATACACACACACACACACACACACACACACACACACACACACACACACACACACACACACACACACAAATCTCATCCAAAGTGGCGATTCTGACACAAAATTATGAATTTCGAGTATTCAGTGGGTTTGACTAAATGTAAATTACCCATGTACCCCACCCCCACCCCCCAAACAAACACAAAAAAAAAAAAAAAAAAAAAAAAAAAAAAAAATTCATTTGATTAGTTTAATAAGCCATGAAATAAAAATTGAGAAAAGTGGATGGATGGCAAGTTGAAGACTGAAAAGTAAGGGTGGATGATATCCACTTTTTTTTTAGGAAGGAGCAGAAGATTCAGGACTGGTGATAACCTTTTTGTTGCGAGATATTTAGAAAGGGGCATCCACTGCAGAAATAGTGAAGAAATTTTACACACTTTGTCAATAAAAATAGGCCTGTGCAGATAAAAGTATGGTGCATAGTTAGAGTCACCTATTTGTGGCAAAAAAATTCCCTCATTTTGTCATTTCTTAAAAACTATCTCAGTATATTTTTCATGGATTTTATTTCATTTTGTTAACCCTTTAACTGCTGTCACCGAGCATCCGGTCAGTTGGGTCTTGCACGCTCTTGAGGCCACTTAATGCCCGCATTTGCACTATTGTGCTTTCCAACAGCCTCCCACTGCCACTCAGCCCATCACTCAGCCGACCTTGCCCTGTGCTAAATATTTCTGGAGCCAGGACGGTCGTAGCTTTGTCGCCTTCTGAGTGTGATCACTGACACACAATGTACGTTAGCTGCATACTTCCTCCAGCAGAAGAATTACTGGAGATGACTTACTGAAAAGATAGTACATGCACTGAAACTGCTTATGGGTCATTCCACATCAAATTTCAGAACAGTTTCCCAAATCAACTAAAATAGATTTCAAAGTAATTTTATATGAACATTGGTAAAGTTTAATAATCTCCGATGTCATACTGGATGTTATATAGTCACTTGTTTGACTTCATAGATGATGTTGCGCAGAGTGCTTATGAATTTCTGGGGATTTTGAACTGTTATATCTAGGTTAATATTCTGTTAAAAGATATTAAAATTGGCTTTCTTGTACAACTATATTTGTTATATTAAGAATAACAAAGAAAAGAATTTCACAAGAAATATTCAGCCAAAAATATTAAGCAAATTCGCTGTAAAAAATTGGCACCAGAAAAATCTCAAACTTTGGCTTCTTATATCTCAGGGACTGGAAGTATGACAGAAGCGAAACTGTGTGTAGTAACCTAACAACACAAGGTTCTCAAAATATAAGGGTTCATTTATATAATTCTTTTCCATATTGAGTAAATTTAGTTCAAATTTGCACATCAATCCAGTGAAGCAACTATATCTGATTCAGTATTATTATAACAATCATTAAATATTACTAATGTTCACACCTACTGAATATATTTTCCATCCTTTTTGATCCAGGCTTTTGACCGTCACTGGCAAAGTTAAAAGCATTTTTATCTTGTTTTGTTATGTTTTCTTAATATTTTTTAACTGGTGTATTCCTACTTTACTGTGATTTGCAATTCATTTTTGTGTGGAAATTTTCAAAGCAGGGTACAACACATAACCTTGCAAGTTTTACATTCATACCTGCTTTCTCAATGCACTCTCTCTTGCCAGCAGACAATACATCTACATGTTAGCATACTTTTCTTGGTCACTTGTTATAATATTTGGGAAATGCCTGCCAACAAACCTTAGAGGATTATCATCACAACACCTTCCCCTTCCAACTTTTCTGTGATCTGATGTATACCTTTCTGTGAGTTCCCATATCAGCAACAGATGAAACTCTGCTATTGACATATTACGACCTGTTAGTGACCTGTATATGACATGAGAATTTAAAACACACAGATCAAGAACATGGAAAAATAACTTTTTATACCACTTCATCGTTTTACATATACATCCAACAGAGCTAAGCATATCAGAATGGTCAAGTTATAATCTACAATGTTTTGTGGTTTCTTAATTCTCTCTCGAATATGTCTGTCAGTCTTTCTTGTTTCAACCATTTCTGTGGTGTTACAGGTGGTCGACATCCACACATCCCTTTTGTCACCACTTTATAGCAAGCACTGTATTAGAACACAAATTGAATATCTCCTCACTTCAGTTTCTTGTGAAGTTTCAACATGTTGCCTCTTCTTACAGACAGTACCACATGCATTTGTCCCACGACTGAAGCCAAGAGAACAGGTTTGAACTTTTGTCTAATTATCGACCTAGAGGGTATACCCATGTTCTAAATAGGCCTTCATAAGTGTAGCCACAATGCCAGAACTTTTCCCCAAATTGTAGAACTCACTTTCTGTTGATGTCCCTGCATAAAAAATTAAATCTAAGATACCACCAGCCTTACAGTCACATAACACAAATGTCTTTATTCCATATTTACTCTGTTTTGAAGAAATTAATTTTCTGAAAGATAAGCATCCTTTGAATAATATCAAACTTTCATCAATGCAGAGTTTCTGATGTGGATTAAATGCACGACAGAAAGCTTGTCACATTTTATCGACAATGTTCCCAATTTTGAACAATCTGTCTCCTTCAGTATGGCAGGGGTGTCACTGAAATTAAAATTATCAGCAGTTATAAAGAGCGGTCCCTTGACATGAGTTCAATAAAAAATGGAGTATTTAGTAGAACATCTCTGGTCCAGTATTCACTACTTTTCGGTTTTTTCATGCAAGGCATCAAAAGACAAACAGCTATGAAACAATACAGTCCTTCATATCCACAATCTTTCCACTGTTGATAGTCAAGATTGCACTGATTCTTGAGTATTCTCCTTTGTCAGCTGTATATTGCATCAGTTCTTCTGTAAAGAACAACATGAAAACTGACAGATACTTAACTCATTCCCTATTTGACACGTCCCAATAGCACATCATCAAATGCGTGATTTACAGACAAAAAATCAGTTTCTTTCCAGTCAAATTTATCACTGAGATGTGATTTATTCGCAGGCATTTCATTATCACTTTCTGATTCTTCAGATTCAGAACAACTAACGTCTGTTGCTGAAACATGAGACTGCATTAACACCCCTGCTGACGTGGACAGTTTATTACTACAGCTTCCAGATTCTGTGGAAGGAGCTATAACTTTCGTCAAATAGTTCATCCTCACTGTCACTTCTCGTAAGAACCTCCACAATTTCCTCATCAGTACACCCATGCCGTCTTACTATTTTTGTTGTAAAATACAGGATGCGAAGAACACTGATATAAATTCCGACGAACTGTGTACTGTGGTGTAAAAATAGGATTACAAGCTAGTGGCCACAGTTACAAAAGGCTACTGAGACATGGGTCGGGAAAGCCACAGTGCAACTTCACTGATCAACAGCACTTGGGTAGCGGTGCATCTATACTCATCAGTGCTCAGGGGCCGGAATACCCGTGCAACTTAACTCGTCAATAGCACTCTGAGGAAAGACAGTGGCCGCAATTAGTCATCAGCACCCAGGGAGAGGCAGGCAGCATGAGTAAAACTGTCAACAGCAATCAAAGGGTTAATAATTTTGCTAAATTTTGTTTCCACATTTTGGCATTGTTCATTGGTTTCAGTTCACCACTATTTTACTATCCCTAATATGAGACTAACAATTAACATACTGTGTACAAAAAGAGTATTCAATCTGATTTGAATTCCCATGTGAATACAATGATATTAGTAAAATAGAATGCAGGGCATCTCACTGTCAACAAAGTGACCATGCAGCTATTGTGTGTCATCTCTGCCAACTTGCACACATGTAAACAGAGTTGCCAACTTCATTACATCATCCAAAAACATCATGCCTTAAATATAAAATGCTGACACACAAAAGGTTGGTTATTTTAAGTAGATTATTCTATAGAAACAAGTTAGCAGTATGGGAAAGTCCACATTTTCCTTATTCAGATCTCAAAAGTCTGTTTTATTCTTGCTATTAAAGTGGGAATAGTTTCTGAGCAGGATGGTGGATTTAGGCAAGCACTGGAATCATCTTACCCTTAACAACATTTACTTACATAACAAAAGATCTCAGTTTTTTAATTACACTACGGAAACTGCCAGATAGGTATTTATGATACTTCAGTTTCTCCCAACGTATTTGTTACTTTATCAGTCCACGGGTGTACTGCCAGTTCATAGTGTCTAACGGGCACAATATTTCGAAACAAGATACTGGGACAGCATTGTTAGAGGGACCACGAGATCCACACCAGGGAAGGGCACATCAACTGAGACTGCGGCTACAATCTGAGCAAGGCTTGGGAACTGGCTCCGAGTCTTAAGAAGAGGACATTCAACAAACAAAATGATCTGGTGACTAGAGATCATGAGGCAAGTAAATAGATATGACCACAGACACCAAAACCAGCATCTCAATGACCACTGACGCGTGACTGTGTGTGCGGACCACGGAGTGAAGTGAATCGGCAGTACACCCGTGGACTGTTAAAGCAATTAGGTATTTGATCATTGACTTTTTTTAGATTAGGATGATCAGCTTTTTCCAATGGTATGAAAGTTGGAGATGTTGATAAAATGAACTGCTCTTCCTGGATTTGTCATGCCTATCTTGTCTTTTGAAATATCATCATTAGCATTTTAGAGTTCTTCTTATCATTATGCTTTTGTTGCATGTCCTTCCTCTGCCACTCAACTTGCACATGGAAGTATTTGCATTTAAGTATCCTATTTTCGTGAAACATGTAAAATCCATGCTTATCAAAAACTCACTGGACCTACCATATTAATAAACTGCAGCACAAAAAACATAGGACTGAATGCACCAGGTGATCAGCAACAATTTCCAACAAGCAACACACCACCATATTAACATTGATGAATGTCAGATGAGTAGTACTCCATAAACTATAAGATACTGATACATATGGAAATGGTGTAAAATCATTTGTCAGATTTAATTGCCATAGCTCTGATCAAATTGAGAAATTCAAATTAAGCGATTCAATATAATTTTGTCAGTCCTTCTGTGATGTTGCATAAAGGTAAATAGTTTTGGGTTTTCAACAACATTTGTAAAATTTTGCACTTTACAAATGTAAACAGTTGCCTCTATGTGTAGTACCTGGTGTATGTGTAGAAATGATGATAATGAAGATTTTTTTTGGAAAGAGTTAAGCAAGTAGGATATAAGTTGCAAAGCTTATACTGTATGCATTTGTTTTGGTGTGTGCCCAGTCCTAAGACAAAGAAAACAAATTATTGTCATGTGCTGTTGTTGCGATTGACGGAAGCTGCGAGAGACACAGAGCACCCACAAGTACTGAAAATTAGCAGAAAAATTACCGTTAAGGCATCTTAGTGGCCTTTCTTTCATTGAATAAACATAGATATTCTTAGTTGTCAGATTATGTGTGAACCTCAGTATATGTATCTGCTCATAATCTACACACCTGTTTAGATTTTAAAATAGAAGACAATCCATTAAATACATTTGTTATTTAGCATTACTACTTAGTATTACACAGTACTTTTCTCCTTTATGAAGATTGGCTTGAACATCTCTCCCTCTATAGTCAATTAGAAGAAAACTTGGAGAAATGGTACAACTGACTATATGGGCTTGTGCAGTGTGCAATGTTCAAAGGCCACTAATCATCTTTAAAGGCTGTCCGTCTAAGTAGTCCAGTGGACAGCATGGTAGATTGCCACACAGGGAGCCCAGGTTTGATTCCCGGTCGAGTTGGAGATTTTTCTCCACTCGGGTACTGTGTGTTGTGTCATCGTCATCATTTCATCATCATCATCATCATCATCATCATCAATGTGCAAGTTGCACATGTGGCATTGCCTAAAGACTTGCACCAGGCAAGCCGAACACGATGCCAGATGGAGTCTAATGACGAAAAATGCCACATGAAATCATCATCATCATCATCATCTCTAAGGGTCATTTCATATCAACTCATCTAGCACTCCCTCCTCGACCATCACGGATTTCGATGAAATTTTATGTGAACATTTGCATATGTCCCCAATGAACATTGGTAAATTTTTAGGCTCGTCGAAGCAATACCGTCAGAGATATAGTTAGTTGTTTGACACCATGTGCGACTTTGAGCAGGGTGAGCATGAATTTTTGAAGACTTTTAGTTGTAACTTGGCCATCTTGTACAACTGTTTGCATTCTCTTGGGAATAATAATGAAAATAATTTTACGTGCCATATACAGCCAGAAAAATTCATTTAAAGTTGCTCAAAAGAATCGGCACCCAAAAAACTTCAAACATTGGCGTCCTATATCTCAGGGACTAAAGCTACAGCGAAGATGAAACTTGGCATGTGGTAGCTACCAATACAGGGTTGTCAAACAAAGTTTCATTTAGTTATTGCTTTCCAATACGGAATTGAGTAACTGCAAAGTTGAAGATTTTAGAAAATGAAAAAAATATTTTTGACCTCATTTTGCAAAACACTATGTTCTATAAGACTTTCCAAACTGGGCTGACTAGAAAGACTATGTAAATGATATTTTACACTGGGAAACCTTATGTTACTAAATTGTTGTGTGCAAATTTCCCATTTATCGTAGTTTTCATTAAACAGATATAAAAACCCAAAGGTAAAACCCTTTTCGCAGTGCTATTTTTCCGCGTAGTTCACTTCAATTTATGTAGCATTGTTCGTCAATGTTTGGAATTAAACTCATGTGTCTGTGGTGCCTTAAAGTATGTTGATTCATATGAGACTGGTTTCAAAACTTTACTAGAAACCGGTATTTGTACAAGAAGTGTCAAATACACACTATTTTTACCTTCTCACAAAAATCGTTATGTTTACGACAATTTTGTAGAATATCAGAAAATAGTAAGAGGCTGAAATTTTTTATGTCACATCCTTGGGCTGCCAACCCGTTATGTACAAAGTTTCATGTTCAGTATGCATTTGGTTTAGCAGATATAAGAATCCAAATTTAACAGTTTTTTCGTACCACGATTTCCGCATTAAACTTTGACGCAAATTATCTATCATTGTTAGCCTGCATTGGATGATCAAATACACTTTTTATGCAGTTAAAATAATAGTCTTTCTAGTCAGCCCAGTTTGGAAAGTTTTATAGAACACAGTTTTTTTGCAAAATAAGGTCAAAAATACCACATTTTTTATCTTTTTCTAAAATCTTTAACATTGCAGTTAATTAATTCAGTATTGAAAAGTGATAACAAAACGAAACTTTATGTTTGACAACCCTGTATTGGTAGGTTACCACATGCCAAGTTTCATCTTGTTGTAGCTTTAGTCCCAGAGATATAGGACACCAAACTTTGAAGTTTTTTTGAGTGCCGATTTTTTTGAGCAACTTTCGATGAATTTTTCTGGCTATATATGACATGTAAAATTATTTTCATTATTATTCTCAAGAGAATGCATACAGTTGTACAAGATGGCCAAATGTCATTTCTTACAGCGAAATATTGCCCAAGTTACAACAACTCAAAGTCTTCAAAACTTCAGAATCGTCCCGCTCAAAGTTGCACATGGTGTCAAACAACTGACTATATCTCTGACAGTATTGCTTCGCCGAGCCTGAAAATTTACCAATGTTCATTGGGGATGTGTGTGAATGTTCACTAAAAATTTCATCAAAATCCGTTATGGTCGAGCAGAAAAATATTCTGAAATTAGGTGATTTGACATGGAATGAGCCCTAAAGGTAAAATGTGGCCACAAGAACATGTCATTCAATGGGTAACATCATACCTTTGCCACAATTTTTTATCATTACAGATATACACTCTGCAATCTATTATGGAACATGCAGACTGAACCCCTAACTTATTAATTTTTACTAATGGCATTTGACTGAAATCAGTATTTTCTGCTGATTATCTAAGGCCTAGATAGTTAACATAATCAGAGAAAAGTGCTACAACAAAAGCTATTTGTAATTTCAGTTTTCATAGCAGTCAGCACAGTAAACGTCTTAATGATATTTTGATGTAACTATGAGAAAAGCTGTCCGGATTAATCTGCACTCCTAGATCAATGGCCTTATTAACATGGCACATAAATGAACTTTAAGAAATGACTTACTGATTATGTTCCTAACAAAATGAAAACTTTTGAAAAATGAAAACTAATTTTCTTTAAAAGGAAAATCATTTTTATGTGGTGCTATCTTTGATTTTAACATTTTTAGACAATTAAAATTGAAATATTGGACCACAGTGGAAAAATGTGTTTTCATTAAGGAAAGTGTCCTTGGTGTAATGGTAAAAAAGTCTTTTCCGATTATCTCTCAATATTTTATCTCTCTGGAATAACTTGTTGCACCAGATGTAGATTAATTTCAATTATTATTTAAAAGATAATAGTAAAAGTGTAAAAAAAAAAAGAAGAAAAAAACAGTCATTCTGCATTGCTTTCATTAAATATTTATCTTTGAAGCTATTCAATATACAAGGCTGCAGTTTTCAGCTATTTAATGTTCATGTTAAGAGATTAATGTGGTGTAAACAGAAATGGCAGCATTTCCCATGCTTTTTGTGGAGTTACTTTGTACTTCTATTCCCATGAATAACAGACATTGCCGAAGTATTGGCTTGTGTACCTCAATAATGCAGATAGCCGAACTGTAGGTGCAACCACAGCAGCGGGGTATCTATGGAGAAGCCAGACAATTGTGTGATTCCAGAAGAGGGACAGTATTTGCAGGAGCATCAGTTTGAACGATTGTTTCAGCTGGCCTTGTAACATCAACTAATGTGGCTTTGCCATACAGTTACTGTCAACTGCTGAAAGCAAGAGTAAACTACAGCCACTATTTTCCAGATGACATGCAGATCTACTATATGAATATATTCTGGGGACATCCTCTCAGGTAAAATATGCCAGAGGTAAAATAGCCCCCAGTTTGATCTCTGGACAGGGACTGTTGAGGATGCAGTCATCAGGATAGACAATAATGGCATTCTATAGATCTGAGTTTGGAATGTCAGATCTCTTAATCAAGTAGGGAACTTAGAAAATTTAAAAAGGGAAATGGACAGGTTGAAGTTAGATATAGTATGTTTTAGTCAAGTTTGATGGAAAGATGAATAGGCTTTACGGTCAGATGAGTACAGGGTTATATATACAAAATCACAGGAGTAGTCCTAATAATGAATAGGAAAATATAAAAGTGGGTAAATACTATCAACAGTATAGTGATGACATTATCATAGACAAGATAGGCACAAAGCCAACACTGACCACAGTAGTACGAGTTTATATGCCAACTAAAGCCCTTTTTAAATGATGGTTGAAAGAGAACAAGATAGGTAATAGGCTACTGAAGCACTCCTAGCTGAAAAGTGAAAGAATATATAGAGGGTTGTACAAAGTAAACGAACTTAGGGATGATATTGTAGAATCTGAAGAGGAAGTAGATTAAGATAAAATAGGAGATACTATACTGAGAGAAGAATTTGACAGAGCACAAACACCTAAATCTTAACAACATTCCCTCAGACCTACCGAAAAGTCTGGGAGAGTCAGACGTTACAAAACTATTTCACCTGGTGCGTAAGATGTATGAGACAGTTGAAATACGCTCAAGACTTTAAAAAAAGTGATAATCCCAATTTAAAGAAAGCAGGTGCAGAAAAAGCATGGACATTACACAACCTTCAGTTTAATAAGTCATAGGTGCAAAATTTTAATATGAATTATTTACAGAAGGATGGAAAAGCTCATAGATGCTGAGATGCTGAACTCGGGGAAGATCAGTTCAGATTCAAGAGAAATTTAGGAACATGCGAGACAATAACTTATGACTTATAAGCCAAGGAAAGGCAAACCCACATTTCTAGCTTTTGTAGAGTTGGAGAAAGCTTCTGACAACATTGATTGGAATACACTCTTTCAATACCTGATGAGCCACAAAAAGGCACACACAACAGAATAAGCAAAATTAAACCTTTTGGCTGTTACACCTTCGTCTGTCATAGAAAATGCACACGCACGTACACACACATCAACTGCCGTCTCTGGCTGTTACGACCAGACTACGTAACGTAGCACGGTCAAGGCAAGAGCATCAGTGGTGGGGTTGAGGAAGCGGCATGGAGAGGGAAGGGATGCCAGTAGGGATGGAGCAATACGTCAGTGCTGTCTGACACATAGGAAGGGACTGCATTATGTGGCAGAAAGAAAGACTTACATAAGCTGGAGTGTGGGTAGGGAAAGGAGGGGAGAGGAGAATGGTGAGGGCAGGAACTAGCCAAGGTTTAGGCCTGGGGGATTGCGGGAGATTAGGATTTGTTGTAGAGAGTGTTCCCACCTGCACAATTCAGAAAAGCTGGTGAAACACATAAGGTGCGTGATAGTGGGATTACAAGGATCAAGAAGAGGTAAGCTACTGGGCAATCAAACAAATAAGCATTCGTTTAACATTTATTGTACAACACGTACACAAAAGCGTAGTACATCGGTATTAAAGCCACAAAGAATGCACATAAACATACACCCAAAATACCTTTACATAAATAACCCCTTTTGGTTTCTTTCCTGCTCCATCAAGGTTAAAGAAAACTTTTTTGCTCACTGGACAACCAGCCAGTTATGACTAATCACAAAGCACAGTGGCGCCTTAGATAACCACTTAGCTTTCACAACTTTAACAACACAAGCAAATGATATATTTTTTAAATCAAATTAGAATATTTCATTAACAATACTTAACACCTAATAAATGGATGCTTATGTCCCTAGAGACCTTTAAACAACAAGGGTAATCAACAATCTTTCAACATTAGGGTCATAGCCTCAGTCAATTCAACAGTTTCAAGAATCCATCACTAACCAAATTAACACCAAAACAGTTTTACTATTACACCTTTGGCAAATTTTAACGTCATGTCCGACAACGAGCAGCAACTTCTAATTCCCTTCAGTGGAACAGTAACCGTATTACTAGCACATAAAAGGTTCTACTTTAAGATTAACTTATGCTGACCTTATAAGCATAAGAAGGAATAGAATCATGGTCAATATAACTTGTCATTCGCTGCTCTGAAGCAATCGGTACACAATATCACACGCCTTAATGTATCTCACCAACCCCTGACCGTCATCCATGGTCTCTACAACAAATACTTGCACGGCGAACTTCTGGGAGATTCAAACTGAGAACTAAGTATTCATAATTGAACCTGCTCTTCAATATCAGGATGCTGATATTATTACTGCAGTACAGATCACCACATAACAAGATCACAAATGTAAATACTGTGCAGTCGCGATAACACTAAGCGAGGCAACCCAACAAGTTCAGTCCGCATACACCGAGTACGTATGTACTGAAACTTACTTTCTGTACAACCGCTTCTAATACAGCACAGCAAGACAGTTTTCACTGTTAATCGACGGCACGGTTCCCGATGAAACTTAGGTACCTCAGCACTCTCGGCGTTTCCAGAGCGTTATCCAACTGCACTGGACGTGACAATGCCCGAGTGGAAGCTTTCTGCCATCCAATGTGTTTGCCACCAAACTGCCAGCTCTCGGGCAGGCTTCACTCTTCACCGTGCCCATTATTCCTCACTCCCACCGTACTCGACACGCCCCTCGCTATCTGCCGACTAACCACTCTGCCCCTTGCCTGGGGGCGTGCGCCTCACGCCGCAAGAGATCGATATGTCGACGATGTATCAGCTGGTGTTTGTGGAGAGGATCCATACGGCACAGGCTGTGTATCAGTCATTGAAGTGAGCCACATCATGCAGTGCTGCAGGCTCTGCAACAGAATGGTCCAGCTGTCTCCTTGCCACATTATGACAATGGCCATTCATCCAGGCAGACAGCTTGTTGCTGGTCAGGCCCACGTAGAAAGCTGCACAGTGTTTGCAGCTCAGTTTGTATACAACATGACTGCTATCACATGTTGCCCTGCCTTTTTTGGGATAGAAAACACCTGTGACGGGACTGGAGTAGGTGGTGGTTGGATGGTGGATAGGACAGGTTTTGCATCTAGTTCTATTGCAGGGTTATGAACCATGAGGTAAGGAGTTGGGAGCAGTGATTATGTAGGGATCGACACGGATATTACTTAGGTTTGGTGGACGGAGGAATACCACTGTGCAAAAGGGGAGGGGGGGGGGGGGTAATTGGGCAAGGTATTTCTCATTTCAGTGCAGGGTTGAAGGTAATCAACACCCTGGCAGATAGTGTGATTTAACTGCTCCAGTCCCGGGTGGTATTGGGTGATGAGAGGGATGCTCCATTTTCGCTGAACGGTGGGTGTCAGGGAGGTGATGGGTGACTGAACAGACAGGGCCTGGGAGATCTGTTTCTGCACAATTGCAGTCAGTGAAGGCCTCAGTGAGATGTTTGACATATTTGGAGAGGGGTTGCTTGTCACTGCAGTCGTGATGACCACAAATGGCTAGGCTATATGGAAGGGACTTTTTGGTGTGGAATGGGCGGCAGTTATCGAAATGGAGGTATTGCTGATGGTTGGTATGTTTGATGCGGATGGCGGTACTGATGAGGCCACGTTTGAGGTGGAGGTCAACATCGAGGAAGGTAGCTCATTGTGTTGAGATGAAATCTGAACTAGATGAGGGGTTCAGGATTATGGGTAGTCAGGTAGGTTTCCTGTTGATGGCCCAGGAACAGATTGGCATAGGAAGGTGCCATAGGGGTGTCCATGGCTGTGCCACAAATTTGTTTGTAAATGATGCCTTCAAATATGAAGTAACGGTGGGTGAGGATGTAGTTGGTCAAGGTGATGAAGGAGGTTGCAGGTTTGGAGTCAGTAGTTTGGAGTCAGTAATTAATGAGACTTGTAAGAAGGCCATAAATGGGGACAATTGGGTAATAATAATAAATCATTAAAAGTGTCAACAAACTGCAAACCGGTGTGTTGCCTTAGTCATTCGTATTGAATTAGTTCTCACCCCAAGAGCTTACAGCTACCTGCTACTGAGAGCTAATCAAGAACTCCAAGAATACTCCAACTACACCCAGGTAATGTCACAGTTGGTGAGCAGATAAGTAAACAACACGCAAAAACTGTCAAAATCATGTAAGAAACATGCAAAAATTGCAAAAACATGCAACAAACGAGTGACAAAACATAGGAATGTCACAGAACCCAGTGAAAAGTGCGAAGAACAGGTAGAAATGTGTGGAAATCATGTAGGAAGCTCTTGGAAATGTTGAAAAAACAACAGGAATGTGTGGGAAACACTTAGTAATGTATTAACAGTCAAGAATGCGTGAATCACTTTCAAGAATGTGCAAAAAATGTGTATAACTACATGCAGGGAGAATGACAATCAGGAGGTAAGGCTTAATGGAACTAATTGTGAAGTGAAATATGTGAGTGGGAGGAAATTTGGAAATGAAATACATTACTGACAATCAGAATGGTCGAGTAGCTGTTTGTTGAGAGTGGATGGGATTGTTGATAAACACACTGATGTCACACTGTACATGTTTTACAGTATTAAATGTGTATTAAAACATAGGAAAAGGACAGAATGAGTAAAGAAATGAGTGAGAGTATAGTAACAAAGAAAAACAGTACTGGGTTGTGGGATAGAAGAATGGTCATTAGGCAAAATCAAACAACAGAAATACCTTTACGGATTCAACAATATTTAGGAAAGGATAGGTTGCTACTCACCACAGAGACACCTGATGAGTGTGAAGAAATAATAACTTTGCATTTTATTGATGACATTTTCATTCTGTCAGATACAGCAACGGAGCTGGAAGACCAATTGAACAGAAAGGACAGTGTGTTGAAAGGAGCATAGAAGATGAACATTTTAAGAGCAAAACAATGGTAATGCAATACTGAAGGAATTAGATTAGGTAACAAAACAATAATGTTGGCAGATGAGTTTTGTTAATGGGTCAGTAAAATAACATATGATGGTCACAGCAGAGGATGGTTGGTTGTTTAGGGGGGGGGGGGGGGGGGGGGAGGGAGGTTAAAGGACCACACAGCCAGGCCATTTAGCTCAATGATGCATTTAGAAGGAGATGCTAAAATTGAAAATCTGTCTAGGTAAGAATGTTCTGCTATAAAAAAGCGGGAAAACTAAAAAGTAAATAAAATCAACAATACAGCAAGACTAAAAAGCAACAGAATATAGGGAATCTTGCAGACTACGTATTCTGCAGCGACAAACATCCAATGAGCCAAGTCCAAGTCACTAGTGACGATCATGTATTGATAAACAGATAACCCTGGAGCAGGAGCCAAGAGATGGAAGCGTGTTAAAACCAAGGTAAAAATTATAAATGGATGCCTAAGGTGATGGGTGCTCCAAAGCCTGCAAGTAGTGCTAAGAGCCACAAACCCACTCATCTCGTCCAAATGTCATAGATAAAATCTCTTAACTGAGAATAAACACCACTTTCACAAAGAAACCTGAGGATCCAGTCAACCAACCACGAATCATACGCCATAACTAGAGACAATCAGTGCAGAAATCCATTCTTGGCATGGAGGGTCAAGAGGAGTGGACATTCCACCAAGGGCCACAAACTGTAGGGCTCCACAACGACAATGTGGGGGATGCTCATTGCACAAAACAAAACTGGGTGAGTCTGGACTGTCCAAAATGGAGAGAACAAAGGACAGTGCTTTCCCTCAGAGACGGGCATAAAGAAGACCTCCTTGACTGAATGAAGTTCTTAGACAATCAGTAATTTTGGAAAGCATACTGGGGACAGTGATCTTAATATAATGAATAAAATTTAAAACCAGTCCAAATCTCAGAATTGTTATTATTTCTTGGTCACTTTCAGGCAATGCAATAGCAGATAACTAGCACCATGATGGCAGGCAGTAGCAGTGGACATTGCAGGCTGCAAAAAAAAAGAAAGTCCACATTTGTACAACCTGCCATCATGGTGCTCATCATCTGAAATAGTTTACACTGACAGAAACCTGTCATCAAATAAATATTTCAAATATTTCTGCAATCTGGACTTTTTTTTTTAATTTTATACATTCTTAGGCATCAAGGAATTGTGAATTTAGCACACTGGGGTAAAAAATCACAAACGGAGATCATGGAACGAATATAATAAGTAGACCCAAATATATGTGGGATGCAATTCTTATGAAGAGATGAAAAAGGCTTCCTCAGGATAGAGTAGGGTGGAGAGCTGCATCATACAGCACTTTTTACTTGTGTTTTTGAACTGTACACAAAGCATTTTGGTGCATTATTACATTACACCTGACAAAAGGAGAGGGATGTTTTAAGAAGTGATTTTTTCATAGAAATCAGCATAAATATGAATCAAAAACACTTAATAAAAACATGCCCACTAGTGCTTTAGAGAAGAATCTACAAAACTTAGATTTCTTTATTGACAAGAACATCATGTAAATAGTGAAGGTTATTTTTATCAGATTTGTGTGTGTGTGTGTGTGTGTGTGTGTGTGTGTGTGTGTGTGTGTGTATAGACAAGTTTTAGAAGATGCTGCATGATGTAAGGCTTGTGGCAGGCAAATAAGCATTGGACTTGCTAAAAACATGTTATACATGATTTTGTATGGAATGAGATGCATAGGTTAAGGACTAACAGCACCTTCAGTAAGATGTGTGAAGCTAAAATTGCAGTGGCAACTATCATTAGTTGTTGTTTATAGGGGACTAAACTACAAGGTCATCAGTCCCCTGTTCCAAGCAAAGGTGTGATATTTGAGGAAACGAAAACACAGGGAACATGGATGAAATCCTTGACGAGAGTAGAACGGAAATAAACACTTCAGTGAAACACACAGGAGTACACAAAAGGGATAAAATTATCGTTGCACAAAACTAAAAATTTATAGCAGAATGCTACGGCTGGCTGATCAGTGGGATAAAAACGGATAAGCGACCCATGCTGTACACACTACCACCACCTCAACCGAAAAGGAAGAGGCTATCAACGACCTAAAAGCACAGTAAAAATGTGGGCCTGAGAATCAGGCTTCAGCACCTCCCATTAAATGGAATGGTGAAAACCAGATGCACAAATAAAATGTAAAACAGTAGTAGCCATGGAGGCATTGTCACCTAAAACTGAAGATAGGGCATTTGGTTTATTAAAGGACTGCCTCAAAGCAGCTAAAAGCAGACCATCCAACAGTATGTGGAACACTATCAGCAGGACGCCACAACGGCAATCTGGTGTGCTGTCTCAACGCAAGAGGTGGCTGTGCGTTAAATATGTACGGCCAATGTGGAGTCGGCAGAGTACAACAGAGTCCCTACAAGAGACAGGAAGGGAGGACCTCCACATTGCCATAGAGGGCTTAACTGCACGGAGCTCATTCAGTGCGTCCAATTCAGCCCACTCAGTATTCCAAAGTCCCAGTACCTTCCGATTGAGCACTGTTCAAAGATCCCTCCAGATTTGCCTAGTCTGTACACAGAGTCCCGAATTGAGCGTACCAAAGGGTACTTCGGAAAGCACTGGTCAAGGGCTTGCAAACCACTCAGGGAGTCAGTACAGATAACTACTGATTCCCCGGGGCAGGCTCCGAGATGTTCGAGGGCTTGCCAAATGGTGACAAGTTCCGCTGTAAATACACTACTCCCAGAGGGCAGTGAACGTTCTTCAACATGCTGACCAAGGGTACAGGCATACCCAGCACGGCCATTAACTAGGGAACCATCTGTGTATACAAATTCAGTACCACGGAACGAATCAAGAAGGACCCGAAACTGGTGACGGAGAGTCGTCGGTGCAACAGAGGCTTTGGAGTCTTGGGAGAAGTACAACTGAAGCTGGAGGTGAGGAATGATCCGAGGAGAAGTATGAGAATGGAACTGAAAGGTGAGAGGGATGGGAAGGGACTCTAGGGGAGAAAGAAGGGAACAAACACGGACCGCAATCGGTACAACCGACCTTGGCCGTCGTCGTGGGAAAGGGGGAGCGACAGCAGGGGAGAGGAGCCTGCGATTCAGGTGATGAGGTAAGGCACGGATACGGGCAACATACAAAGTCATCAGCTGTTGTCGTCAGAATCACAGGGGAAGAATCCTAGCCTCAGCGAGAAGGCTTGTCACAGGACTTGTACAGAATGCCCGTGTTGCTAAACAGATGCCACTCTGATAGACTGGACCCAAGACCTACAGTGTAGATGGAGCTGCAGAATCGTTCACAAAGCTGCCGTAATCCAGGCGTGACTGAATAAGTGCGTTATACAGGTGCAGTAAAGTGGGGAGAGCAGCTCCCAACCAGTGTAGCTGAGGCAGCAGAGGATGCTTGAGTGTTGCCAGCATTTTTGTTTCATAAGAGGTTTTCAGCCCAGATCGCATTCTTCTTTTAATTACATTACTGGTTTCAGCGTGCTAGACGCCATTTTCAGACCTGTCATAATTTTTTTACATCACATGACAATTTTTAATGTAGCAAATTGGTATACATCCACATTGATGTGTCATCCAAATAAAATTTACACATCAATAATAAAATGACTGAATACTGTGCTTCACTTCAGTCAGTACTGAACTTCATTCTGAAGTGCCTCTGACTTAGACCTTGAGAAAGATGGATTCAGTCATTTTATTATTGACATGTAAATTGTATTTGGATGACACATCAATGTGGATATATACCAATTTGCTATGTTAAAAATTGTGTGATGTAAAAAATTACGACAGGTCTGAAGATGGCGTTTAGCACTCCGAAACCGGTCATGTAATTAAAAGAAGAAAGCGATCTTGGCTGAAAACCTCTTATTAAAAAATTCTAGATACCCCAACAATGTATTCCTTATTTTTGTTTCAGTTTGGCAAAGATGTGGCACCCAAGTCAGTCGAGCATCAAAGAGCACGCCTAGGACGCGGTTTGTCTCGACGGATGACTCCCTGCAATCACCATTCAGTGAAGCTAATGCTGTCTGAGATACAGTACAGGCAAAAGTCGTCAGCAAACAAGGAGGAAGAGACAGACATTACAACAGCCGCGGCTAGTCCATTAATAGCAATTAAAAATAAGGGTACACTTAGAGCCCTGTGGGATGCTGTTCTCTAAAACATGAGGGGAGCTAAGAGAGGTGCCAACCCAAACCTGAGAAGAGTGGAGTGAGAGGAAGTTCTGTATAAACATTGGGAGGCGACCATGTAAGCCCCATTCATAAAGTGTTGAGAGAATATGACGACGCCAGGTTGTATCATATGCCTTACGGAGATCAAAACAGACTGCGACAAGATGTTCTCGGCCAGTAAAAGCTGTGCATATAGCTGATTCCAGGGACACAAGATTGTCTATAGTAGAAAAGCCGTGACGGAAGCCTCCCTATTGTGGGGCGAGGAGACCCCGATCCTGCAGTAGCCACATAAGCCGATAACTCACCATACAGTCAAGGATCTTGCACAGAATGCTGGTGAGGCTGATGGGGTGGTAGCTCTCAACAGACAACGGATCTGCAGCTGGTTTCATCAATGGGACGATAGTACGAGGGTATTTCGGAAAGTAAAGATACACCGTACACCAGAGGAACAGAAGAGTTTTGGCGAGCAATTTGGCAACACTGGTGTTAACATTTAACCGTTAGCTTTCTCCTCACGGTTGTTCGTCAGCTTAACATTGCATTTGGTTGGAGTAGGTCACATTTAAAATGGCTGTGCCGATTCAGAATCCCGCCAAATGTGAAGTGCGCTCCGTCGTATGTTTTCTTTATGCAAAAGGTCAGCGACCAGTGGATATTCACAAAGAAATTGTTTCTGTTTATGGGAACATTGTAAATCGAAAAAATGTAATTAACTGGTGTGACTGCTCTGAAGGTAGGACTGATGTTCATGACGAACAAAGAACAGGTCGGCCATCGGTAATCTCTGATGCCCTTCTTCGGAGAATGGAGGAAGCAATTCATGCAAATAGATGTTTCAAATTGAAAGAATTGCATCAGATCATACCGAACGTGTCAATGAAAACTCTTATGACATTGTGACTGTCACATTAGGGTACAGAAAATTGTGTGTGTGCTGGGTTCCAGCAAGGTTAACAGAAGAACACAAAAGAAAAGGATGGGCTTTGCACTCTACTTCCTCACACACTATGCTGAAGCAGGTGATGAGTTCCTTGATCACATTGTGACAGGTGACGAGATGTGGATTTATCACCATACACCTGAATCCAAGCAACAATCAATGCAATAGCGTCATTCTGATTCACCAAAAGCCAAGAAATGCAAAATGTCAATTTCATCGAAGAAAATCATGGCTTCTGTTTTTTGGGTTGGACAAGGCATTCTTCTGTTGGAATAATCCATATAATAAGGGGTAACTGAATTTTCTAAAGAAATGTTCTATTTAAGGAATGCGAGCCATTGTATCTTTACTTTTCGAAATACCCTCGTACATCCCTGCCATTGTGATGGGAAAAAGGCTTCTGTCCAATGTTGATTTTAAAGGGTGAGTATCTGGCATTGAAAGTCCACTGAGATATGATTGACGAACTGGCTGTGAATACCGTCTGGGCCAGGACAGGTGTTGGGGGTTGCAGCTAGAGCAGTCTTTAACTCCCACTCACTAAATGGGGCGTTGTACAGTTCCCGTCGACATGTGTGGAAGAACAATTGCCTCCACTCAACCTGCTCTGAGGGCGCGGAATTCCGCACTGTAGGCTGCGGTCACAGAGCAACGTGCAAAATGCCCTGCCATGTGCTCAGCAATAAGTGTCGGGTCAGTACATGGAGCACATTGAATTTGGAGTGACGGGATTTCACTCAGTGGGCAGTACCCGAATAGGTACCTTACCTGCGACCACACACGAGGAGGTGCAAGGACCTATGGTGGCTACATGTAGCTCCCAACAGTCCTGCTTACTCCGTTGTATCAGTCACCAGGCTCGGGCCCAGAGACGCTTAATAGCAATCAGATGTTCAGTGGTGGTGTGGTGCTGGTGGCATTGGAGTGCCCGTCGACACTCCCAGATAGCTTCAGCTATCTCCTGCATCCACCAAGGCACCGACTTGCACCAAAGTGAGCCTGTGGAGTTGGGACATTTGCTTCAGCAGCAGAAACAATGTCCGCAGTGAGCTGTTGAATCACCATATCAATGTTATCTGGTGATGGAGTAGTAGCCACAGCTGTAGAGGTGTAGCCTTGGCTGTCACCCCTTTGGAGGGACTATCAGGACAGGCAGTCTGTGGGGTGAAATTGTGAGCGACAAAATGATAGGAAAGTGGTCGCACCCAGAAAGGTCATCGTGGACCCTCCAAGATAAATGCGGAAGGAGACTCAGGCTGCAAATGGACAGATTGATGGTGGAGAAATAGCCATGTGCCATGATAAAGTGCATGGGTGCCCCACTGTTCAGGACACAATTGTCAAGGTTTTCAATGTCTCTACCACGGGCCGTGGTCTCACTTTCGCCCCACAAAGGGTGGTGAGCATTGAAGTAACCCAGATGGTAAATTCCTCTATTGCCCTGATGCGAACGGCCACTGCCTCCAGGATCATGTTGAGAGGCACAGCAAAGCTGAGGACAGTTGTAAGAACATAGACACAAACTCTGCTAGACACCGTCATAAATAGAAAGATTGTTGTAATAGCCCTGATATCCACGAAGGGCTGGGGTTCTCTGTGCAGGAAACCAAGTTTCCCGCAGGGCTACACAAAACGCCGGGAAGCAGCACAACAATTACTGCAACTCTGGCAAATAGTGGAAAAAGCCGCCACAGTACATTGCAGGATCAGAGAGCCTCCTGGTCACTGGAACATGCTGATTTCGACGGTGCAATAGGGTTCACAGAAACTTCTGCTCTCACCAATTTTTTAGCCAGAGCCTAAACGTCCAAGGCTTCCAAAAACTCGGCAACTGCCAAGTCTTTGGGGGACGCGAGGATCTCTACCTCATCCTCAGAAGCAGAGGAGTGTTTTGGTGGCACGGTAGCCACCGTGGATTCTTTGTTTTCTTTTTTTTTTTGCTCCTTTTTCTTCTCACAAGATTACAGTATTTGAAAAAGCGGATAGGGGGAGGAACGTAGGACGTTATGTCACACCGGTAGATCATTACCTTGACTTTCTCCGTCAATGAATCACCTTTGAAAGCCAAGATGAATGCACTGTTGGCCACCCTATTGTCCTTCGTACCCCTAAAAATAAGCCGGATGAACTGTACTCCTCGCCCCTCTAGGTTCTTCCATAGCTCATCGTCAGACTGCCATTAAGGGTTCTTGTGAAGTATAATTCCCTGGACCATGTTCAAACTCTTATGGGGAGTAATGCTAATGGGAACATCACCCAGCTTATCACAGGTAAGCAGGGCCCATGACTGGGCTGGGGACAACGTCATTATCAGTACAGCCCCAGATCTCATCTTGGACATGCCATCCACTTCCCCAAACTTATCCTCGAGGTTTTCCACAAAAAGCAGAGGCTTCATGGTTGTAAACGATTTGCCGTCTGTTCTAGTACACAAAAAATATCGGGAAGCATGTCTCACCTTGTTGACAGGCCCTGCGTTCTTCCCATGGTGTGGCCACAGAAGGAAATGTTTCGGGGTCATATGTCTGAGCATTAAATTTGGTACGTCCATGCTTAGAGACACCGGTTCTACGTCTAGTAACACTATGATTTTCTCGTTTCATCATGGTTTCACGAGCAGCTAGAGAACTATATGTCCACCCAGGCAGAGTCCCACTTGCCTGGGTAAGCCTTGTACAACTGAGGTGCATCAGGTTCCTCAGAGGTTGCTCACTAGCGACTGTTCAACCTCAACAGCCATGCATCTCTTCAGCATGTAGAACACCTTGAGATTGAGGATTTTTTATAGAGGTATGTACTGTCCTCATGACCTGGGCGATTAAGACAAGATCCCCAGTCTCTGAAACGTACAACGTTCCACCGTCACGCTGAACGATGGTCGTTGAAGCACGCACAGAGCTTATGGTGTAGCGGACTGTTTGCGCAACACGATTCACGGCTCAGGACCCTGGGTTCGACAAGCCCGTACACAGAAAATTAATGCAATTAATGCTGAGCCCCTGAGGGGTATCATTAGTGTAGACAACAAATTATAAACATTGAAATGCAACTAAATACTGCCATTGGTGTAAATCAGTTTACAATGTAACAATTAAAAGCCATAAATGAAGTTGTGCTAAGAATGAGGGAACCAGTGCTGGTATTGAGGTTCCTTCAGTTGTTTCTATGTTCAGAAACTCCGAGCAGGAGATAGATGTGTACTAGACTGAGTACATGGATGGTGATTCAAAAGATTTCAAATCAGTAATGGAAAGTCAACATTAAGGTCAAAAGCAGATCTTCAGCAGTGAATGTGTAGTCCACATCTAGAAATGATTGGTTGGTTGGGACATGAGGACCAAACTGCTAAGGTCACCAGTCCCCCAGTGGGGAGGGGAAGGAGTGAGGATAGGAAAGGAAGGGAAGAGAATGCAGTCTGGGGAAGAAAGAAGGAGAAAAGATTTCATTAGCTCACGGGCTCATGTTTGTCATGCAGGTACTCACAAAAGAACCTTGAGCCCCATGGGGGAGGGAGGATGGACGGAACACACATTTGAAAATTGAAGCATACAAAAGAGGCAAAACTTTACGAGGGGTCATCCGACTTCTTACCTTCAAGTGTACGTTGGTAACGCCTGTCTTAAGCAAAAGTGGCAGAACAGCCGATTTATGTAGCTAATAGCAATGTTACAGTTGCTAATATTGGATTTTAAAACAATATGCTTTAGCACAACCAGTTTTTCTATTTTCACATTAGTTGTCTTTGCAAGCACACAACCAAACCTCAATTTCTGGCTGCATTACAGTTCAGCCTGTCACCAATACCTATTATTCAAATTTATCATTTTCCAGCTGTCAACTTACTACCATACCAGAAGGGGCGCTGCCAACATTTCTGCCGTGAATAAGAGCAGTCCCATCAATGGCCCATAATAAACTTTACTCCAAATGAAAAGAGAAGTTATCAGATGAAAGACTACATGATAAAGAAAGACTTACAGACAAAAGCAATGATGAACTCCAGTAATATTATGGAATAACAATAAGCAACAATCTACATGACTTACAAGGGATGAAAAGAGCCTTGTCCGTCACATTCTTATACAAATTATCTAAGGACAATGCACCTATAAATGGTCTTGAATCTCTGGTGCTGATTCATGGTGCAAGTGCAGCAAAGCTCAGGTAGAGGGTAGAGGAATAATTTAAACACAAAAGTTACATACCATCTGCAATGATAGAAACTATTAAACCAATATATAGATAGCTCATCAAGGCCTTTTCAAAGTCTTCATGGTAAAAAATGCAAAAACCTGAATGTCATCTGGAGCCACACGCAAAAACTAATGCTCAAGTGTTGATGATTCTGTGATGTTTAATGGTAATAAGGGAGGAATTAGGGTACTAGAACAACTTGGTATCACTCCTGGAGCCAAAGTACTGCATGTCTTCCCACAAATGTATAAACTTGGGATAATGAAAACCCTGTATGCAGCAGAGGCAATTAATAAAGATGCAAGAGACCAAGAAAAGAAGTTTTTAGATTTGCAGGATGATAAAGTACAGGATATTTGACCCATTATCTCAGGAACTATTACAGAAATGTAGATCTAATTTTACACTAGATTCTCTCTTAGTATACTGCTGCTGCTGAACCACCAAAACATTTCTGCCTATAATGGTTTTTTACTTATAGAATCAAAAGTAGGTCAAAAAATCATAAATTAAAAGAATCTTTATTATGTGTCTGCATATTATGATTCTGATTCAGTAATGAGTAAATGAGTGAAACTATATTTCCCAAAAATGTCATTTCTGTGAAACGTTCTGAGACAATGAGTCATCAATACAGCAGATTTAACACTGTAGGTATACGATGGATGTACGCCCTTTTATGACATGAATGTAACTATGGGAAGAGATTATTTCTAATTTGTTTTCCCAACTTACATCCAGACTATTACCTTAGACTACGCTACAACTGTTACCATATTAGTAAAGAAATGCAGGTGTATAATAGAAATTAATTAAAGAATTGTTTCCCATCTATAGATCATGTCTCCACTAGACCAGCACAATCTAAGCGACCTCACAACTAAATGTCAAACCACAAATGGAATCGCATAACCGAAGACTGGCATACAACCCATCAGGAATTACCCATGACGTCATCAATGGGGTGAAAGTGATGCCTATCACAAGTACCCAATATGGAGACTGAAAAATCACAAAAACAGCAAGACACAGGTTCACCTGTAGATGGGGATTCTGCCCGTCAGCTTTGACTCTTGATGTTATCGCAGCGCGGTAGTTTTGAGGTGTGTGTGTGTGTGTAGAAGGCGTGAGTGATTATGTGGTGGTTGAGTTAAAGACGAAAGTTTGTTTACAAACAAAACAGATTCATATTTTGTGTTTAAAATGTGATCTGTAGCTTGTCTCTGATGGTTAGGTGTAGGTTAACCAAGAGTTTTTTTTTTGTGTGTGTGAGCGCCGAAGGCGTGTATTTTTTGGTTAAGACCTGTGATTAATGGTACATTCTGTTATCTATAATAACTACAGATTATTTGTATCTACAATACAGAAGTATTAAGATATCCCATACACTGATTTTCCAACATCTTCATGACATAATGGGTCAAAGAAGACGGGTGGTATCCCAGTCTACAGTTATGCTGACATGCACATATAAACAGCAGAAAATCTATGAAACTTCACTTAACGGGAACAGCGTGGGAACGTGGGTATTTTGGATGGGGACATTTTAAAAGCAGGGACCAACGAGGGGAAAAAATTTAAAAAAGGGCAAAATAAACCAACCAAATATGACCAAATAAATGACAAAAGTGGTATCGCACACTTCAAATGACCTGCAACTCGAAGTGTACAATTCAGAAGATCATAGACCTCAAGCTACACTACACATCAGTCTGTAGCATAGCCCACGGTCTAGGCGGGAATCCTGAAGCACGCAATTCAACCCATCAGCTTTGACCATTGAAGCCAAATCTGAACCTCAATTGATACACTACGCAGATAAAATAGCAAAACACTACAACGAATATAAACATACAGGATAATAAAACTTATTTATCGAAGATGATAAATAATCTTTGATTACCCTCATCAATTACAGATTACCATGAATCACAGGTCTCAGACCAAAAATTTGCACCTTCGGCACTATCAGTGTGAAACTACAGATCACTTTTTAAACACAAAATCCAAAAAACGAAACGAAACTACAAACAAATAGTAAAATTTTAAAATTACTCACCAAAAATTAATTTAGCAGCCCCCCCCCCCCCCCCCACACACACACATTTGTTAATTTCATTGCTCCATGCCTGCGGCAAGTAGAACACTTGGTGACTTCAGCGATTAAACCAGTTTTGTGCAAACATGCTTTTCGATTTTCTTTACTTTTGTTAACAATCAGTCCCATCAGTGATGCTGACTTAACACATAAGGTATTTTAAAAAAACGTTTAATTTTGTGCAAACCTTAGAAACTCACTGACTTTTTTATTACCCTGCTTTACCTATCCTTCCACCAAACTATGATGGATTAAGTTTATTCATTAATCATATTGCACACAAACATATGACTACTAGGCTTAAGTTTACAATCCATGTCGCACCATAGTGAGCTTGTTCAGATGTTGGCTATGACAACAGCATGTGACCAGCCAATCAGGTGATACTGTACAGCAGCCAATAAATTGTTATGAACTGTTCCAGTGACGATTACAGTCAGTTTACTGAGCAAACAAAGTTACATGTCAATCACAGAGCAGAAACAGCTTTTCAGACGAATTTCTTGGCTCTCACCGTATGTGCTACAATTGCTTGGCTGCATCTTTGGCAAACATCTGAACACTCGACACTACACCGCAACACGGAATGTAAACTTTTCCCGCCGACCATAAAAATAAAAAAAAATAAAAAAAAAATAACCTACCATGGGGCCTGGTGAACAAATGTCATTTGTTACCTCTTCTTTTATCCAAATGATTGTTTTATAGTCCATTACTGCACTTACTGCCCACTGAAAAACAATGAACAAGACAAAAACCGGTACATACATTTTTCATTGCTACTGTAAGATACAGGTAAAAGGAAGTACTTCAGGAAAAACTACTTGCTGCAGCAGATGAACCACTACACCAGAAATAAATTTAGTACTTGATAAAGAACACAGAGAGAGCCCAATGATAAATTGACTACAAACACAGATTAAGGAAAGTCACAACACAATCTCAAGAACAACAAAATTAAAATTTTGTAGGATCCATTCCAGGTTAACAGATAAAATTCATTGTCACTGAATGTTTCATTGATATTTTTTACATTAACATACTATGAACAGTACTGGCAAGATTCCCCCCCCCCCCTTCTTTTTCCAAATGAAATTTAGTTACTGCGACCTTAGCAATTAACAAATGCAAGATAGAAATTAACTTTTTACTGCTGCCAACCAAAATTATACTGTTTGACTCAAACACGTTTAAACACAGCGTTCAATTTCACATGACTTTAGTGGCTATTGGCAGCACTGATAAATGACAGGAAATCCGTTATGGTTTTGTTTCTATCGTTAAGGCGTGTGATTTTGAAGGGTTGGTACGAGACACAATTTAAAAAAGAGAGAGAGAGAGAGAGAGAGAGAGAGAGAGAGAGAGAGAGAGAGAGAGAGATACGTTGAGACAGCAGTTACAGATCACGCACATAAATGTGGCCCCTGAGCGGTGAATGTTGGAGCCGGCCGCGGTGGTCGAGGGGACTGAGGCGCTCCAGTCACGGTCTGCATGGCCACTACGGTTGGGGGTTTGAATCCCCCTCTCGGGCATGGATATTTGTGCCGTCCTTAGTATTAGCTAGTTCATAAGTAATTTGTACGTTTAGGGACTGATGACCCCGTAGTTAAGTCCCATAAGCTATACAAACATTTGAAATTTGAAGAATGTTGGAGCTTGAAGTTTGCATTCAGCTCGAAGCGCACTGGCTGTTAGAACAATGGTAAGATGTACCTACCCTATTGTATATTAATTACTCCTTGTGAGCCATGTAACCTTTCCAACATCACATGGTACTTTTGTACCAAGAAAGCGATCTAATGGAAATAAATAAATAAATACCTAACATTTTTTCCTTATACATATTTTGATTCATTTAAACAAGTACTGTACTTATGCTTATAATTATTTTGCATATATTTTTCTGCCATGTGAAGTCTGTAACCCCCATGTCCTTGTACTAACGTAATATGTTATAGGGTCATTCCATGTCAAATCAACCAAAAAAAGTAAGATTTGACACCCATGATCTTAGATTTTGATACAAATTGACATATTTATTCCTTTTATGATTTTTAAGGAGGGAACCAAAATATTTCTGCTGTGTCTCAAACCATTTAGATTTGACAGCCTATGAAATTTTTTTAATTTAATAATTTTTCATTGTCGGTCAGTGTGTTCAAAAATAGAAAATAATTTATATCTCTCACATTTACCAACAAATATTGATACAACTAATGTAGTGTGTTCATCAATGTATAAAGAGTTCAGAGCAATGTAAATTAAAACATCCTAACACATGTGGCCAGCAAAAATTAATAAATTGAAGTTTTCAAATTTTTTAAAACCAATTACGGAGATCCACATTAAGTGGAAAAAGATATTCAGTTAAAACTTGTTTAAATCTTGATCTAAAGAAAGTACTCCACATAATGGCAAAATAAAATTAATGGTTTTCCTCTCCTACAAGAATTATTATTTAATAGAAAATAGTAAGTGCAAAATTTCATCCTCCTAATACAATGTGTTGAACTCAATTTTTTTTTTTTTTTAAATTACATCCATTTTGCTTGGAAAGTAAAAGTAATGTGTATTAAAAACAAGATTAAATAATTTGCTTAACATGTAGGAGTATCTATTTGTGTGTAGCTTTGTATTGTAGTGTACTGTTTCTTTCTGCAAAAGTTCTGAAACCAACAATGTAGCCATGTAGAAATACACAGCATTATACATTGTTGTCTTATTCTTGCACTCTGCTGTTTACTGAAAACATTCCTTCGCACTCTACAAAGGTATTTATAAAACAACTATTTAAAACTATTTAAGTGAGTAATTCTTCAATTTCAGATAATTTGAAAAAGATATCACGTGCGAAATTTTTTCTTTTCTAGATGTTACAAGTGTGGAAGTAGGTCTGACAATTGAGCTGGACTCCAGTATCTGCTGTGATAATTCTGACTCATTGAGGAGCTATTTTTAAAATGTTTTATTCTGCTGTATAGTATAGTGGAAAAGTGCAGTGTTGGTCAAGTTACTAACAGTGATTGTCATTTATTGCATTATGTCAAACAGAAAACTGTGCAATCTGTTGAAGTAATGTCAAACTAATATCACTCTTAAAATTGAGAACACAGTCATATGACAAATTGAAAACTATTTGCCACCACCATCAATGTGTCTGTCTGAAAAAGTATGAATTTTTACAAAAGGTTTCAAGAAACACAAATAACCAATTAAGAAAACACTTCGAATTGTAACTCTAGAACAAAGTAGAAAATGTGTATCAAAGGGCTACAAAGTGAAACCAGGACAAAAAAATGTGTACATCCTGCAGGAAACAACTACTTGAAATTGAAAAAAAAAAAAAAAAAAAAAAAAAAAACACAGATGAATGCAATGTTGAAGATAGGGAATCGGATGATGTTGGAGTAGAGCCTGATGAAGTAGTCCCATTACAGAAAAGTATTGTCACTGATAAATTCAATTCTTCATTCAGTGAAATTGGAAGTTCCCCAATGAAACTGCTTGCCTTTGGCGAACACAGCAGATCCTCCTATGGCAAAGAAAAATTAAAGAGTACATGAAAATTTAAAACATAAAATTCAAACTGTTCTCTCAGTTGACTTGACAGAAGAAAAGAATGACTTGGAAATAAGTATGAAGACAAAATCTGAAGATATGGACAAGCTTGTTGGTTTAATTAACAATGAACTACCCACTTCATCATGAAATAGATTCAGATTTTGACAATCCCAGCTGCACTGAATTGGTCTATGAGGAAATAAGAGACACATTTAATCTATCTGATTATTCTGTCCGTAAAGCCCAAAAACTGTTTAAAGAGAAGGGTTTTTTAGCGGAACCTGATCAAAAATGTGGGAAATTTTTGAGTCCTGAAACTACGGAGTTAGTGAAAATGTTTTATCAGAATCATGACCAGTCCAGAATTTTGTCCGGAATAAAGGATGTAGTGAGCATAGGAAAAAAAGTATACCAGAGAAAGCTAATGATCTTATGTAATCTTCGTGAGCTCTACTCAGTTTTTAAGTTGGAATATCCTGACTTAAAATTGGCTCTTCAAAATTTTGTTCTTTGAGGCCTAAGTGGTGTTTTGGCTGGTTCAAGTGGTACACAGTCTGCACATGCACCATACATCAAAATGTCATTTTGTTGATACATGGAACTGGTATGGGAGAGAATTACAAAGAACAAATGAAATATCTTCTTTGTGAAGATGCAAGCAGGGAATGTATGCTAAGGCATCGTGACAAGTGTCCATCAAAAGATACTTTGACCAGTTATTTACAATCAAAATTTCGAGACAATAATGAATAAGATACTATTGAGTACAGTCAGTGGGTTTCAACCAATCAAACTGAAATGGTACGGTGTTCAAGCTCAGTTGGGGAGTTCATTGAAAAGTTAGTGGGGCAGCTGAACAAGTTAATACCACATTCATACATAGCCAAGTTACAGTCGTTTCTTAGAAATTTAGGAAACAGCTTCCTCAAACCTGGCAATTGTTACTATGGATTTGAGTGAAAACAATGCTTTTGCAATACAAGATGAAGTACAAGGTTTCCACTGGACCTCATTTTCATGCGCTATTAATCCAGTCATGATTCACTGCAGAGGTGCAAGTAATGAAAAACTGATTTTATCTTTTTGTATCATTTCATATGACATTCAACATGTGTTTATGGTATATGAGATCCAAAAAATAATAACCATATTTTTGAAAGTTACCCACACATAAGAAACATTCACTACTTCAGTGATGGCTGTGCTGGCAGTATAAAAATAAATATAATTTAATGAATCTGTGCATGCACCAGAAAGATTTTCAGCTCAAAGCCCAATGGTCAATTTTTAGAACGAGTCCTGGTAAAACAGAATGTAATGGTATATGGGGTACTGTAAAACATTTAGCTAGGAAGAGAAGTCTACAGCGACACCTGGAGAAGCAAATAACAACAAATGAGCTATTTGAGTTTTGCAAAGACAATATTAAAAATATTAATTTCAATCTTATCTGTAAAGGCTCGGTTGACTCAACTTATCAGACTTTGCAGAAACGCATGAGAAATGTTCAAACACTTCCAGGAATTAGAACTTTCCACAACTTCCAACCAGTGTATGATTCGGGAGTAATAGAAGCTAGAAGAATCAGCAGTGATTCAAAACCAGTTCTAACATTCAATTTGTGTGACAAAATGCAAAATATATTTGTCAAACTAGAGGATTTATCTTCTGAGTGTTTTATTGCTTTTGTTTATGATAAACTATGATATTTTGGCATGGTTAGTGAGGTAAATATTGAACAAAAAGATGTGCTTTTAAGATTTTTACATCCTCATGGACCATCAATCATTTTTCTTGACAGAGAGAAGATTCTTGCTTTATTCCCATCCTTCACATAATCACCATTGTGTGTCCTCCAAAGACAATGACTCTGAGAGCTTACAATTTTACTCAAGAATGCCTGGCCTATGTAAACAATAAAGTTTTGAAAATACTAGAAGAATTTAAAAAACATTGACATAGAATTTAGAGTCATTATACGACTGTTGTAATGAAATTTAAAACTTTTATTTATCTATGTGTTTACCAAGTTATGATTTGTGTTTAAAATCAAAAAACATAATCTTTTTTTCCTATTTCTCAATACTGTCCACTTTCCAAGTCTATAATTAAAATTGATTTAATCAAATATGAGGAATTGTACATTTAGCAAAATCTAAGGATGAAGAGATGTTTGTTAATTAATTTTGTTTCTGGACTAATAAACCATGAACCAGTGGAAAACCCACAAATTTTATTTTATTGTTTGGTAGAGTATGTCTTTTAGAACAAGAATAAAACAAGTGTTATTCAAATATTATTTTCCCTTTTGACGATATTGCTCTTAATACGGTTTTCCGTACTTGGTTCGTAAAATATTGAAAACTGCAATTAACGATTTTTCCTGCACATCCGCAGTCTTATAAGGTTTTCATTAACATTATTTTTTAAATCTTTACATATTCATGCACACATTAAGAAAATACTATTATTAGTTGGTAAATGAGGAAGATATAAATTATTTTCTAGTAAAATGTATATCCTATGCTCGACAACCAGAATCTACTAAATTTCATAAACTTCAACAGGCTGTAAAATCTAAATGGTTCGAGACAGAGCAGAATTATTTTGGATTTTTAGTTAAGTCCATAAATGGGAAAAATGTGCCAAGCTACAACAAAATCTGAGACTATAGGTGTCATGGGGTGGTTGAACTGGCGTGGAATGGCCCTATTGCTAAAAGAATTTGCATACTAAATTATCCATGATAATTTTAAGAACTAATATTTTCACCTTATAGATATTTTCATTAATTTAAACAAGTACCATTCTTTTTCTGCTTATAATTATTTTTTTCATATATTTTTCTGATTATAATTATTCTGTAACTCCATGCCATTAGTCTTAATTTAACTGTTATAGCACGATTTGCTTTATTGTACAAAGTACAGAAGTGTTTAATTCTTAGTGACTTGTCCTATATCACTGTGTGCTCTACTGTACAAATATATGATCCACAGGACAAATAAAACAAACTTACTTAACAAGCCCCGCCTCTTTTACCCACGGCTGCCAGCTTACAGTCTATAGCTTAAAAAGAAACAACGTGTAAGCGGTTAAAGCGTCACAGACTGAACACGAAATTAAATATCAGTTTAATGTCTGGCTAATAGAAAACTGGAACAAATACCAACGAAATAATATTTTAAGGTACTAATTAAGCGGGTGTAGCAATGCTTCCTGTCTTTCTATTGTCGTAACTCAATAATAATCGAAATTAACATTCCTCACGCCACTTTCAAGGACAGCCTTCCCTTTTCTAAAAAGAGGCCGTCGGGGATGTTGGACTTATTTTAGCAAATAACGAAGTGGAAGACCATTATTAATACCAAGCACAAATCAACAATACATTGACGATGCCTACGGCGTACTATGCTATTACGAGGTAACGTTGGTAGGAGAGCATACACATTCCGAAGACATACGAACTCAGTCGATCCCCGCCGATCACAGAGGGGCCAGGAAAAAGTGCGTGAACTGTAACAATGCGTCTATTGGTTTTCCGATAGTCCTATCTAAACAATTCAATGTTTTGAACACAATTCATGTTTTAGGAGTAACACAATATTCGATGAAATTAATTTAAAGCTTTGATGAGTAATTCTGTGTTACTGCTGCTTTTATCAGTTTCAGAAATTGTGTATGTGTGTGTGTGTGTGTGTGTGTGTGTGTGAGAGATCGTTACAATCGTGACATTTTCCTAGAAAATAGAATTGTTTCTGAGAAGCTTTAGTGTTACGTAATTCCAATGACCAAAATTTTTTGATGTATGCGGAAATAATTATAAACTGCACTTCCTCCATAGAAGTCGCTGTGGAAGATGTTTTTAACGAGGAAAAAAAATTATAGACTTTTACGTTCTAGCCATGTGTAATGTTATTTGTGAAAACTGCACATACCGTACAGCATAATTCTTCCAAGACCTGTTACTCTCATAATTTTTATCAGCAAAGCTGTTACTCTAGCCTTTTGCATAGCCATACGGAAATAACGTTGCTACGTTTAGGCCTACAAATGAACTAAACAATTTTCACAGCAAGACAAATAATAGTACATGATCTAAAACAGTTTTAAACAGTCACAAGCGGAACAAAGGATATCTAAACATTTTCTTTTATATGGGGTGAAACGAGTACTTCGCAAGGGCACACTTATGTTCATCATACACATTTTGATATCTGATTCACAGTACACGTATTTTACTTGAAGCACAGAAAACACTAGGTCCAAAGTAACCCAACACTGTCGGATTTTTAAGAAAAATTACGGTCACCGAAAATAACACCGGCGGTTTGTTTTGAAAAACATAACCTGAACAATTACATAGTTCCTAAAATTACACGCTGTCCAAAACTGTTAGAAGGTACACCAAAAAATGATTGCCATAGACACTTTGATAACCAATAAAACAAATTTCATTTAGCACGCAGCAGTAACTTTAAAGTAATACAACACTGACTACATCCAGCGCATCGGAAGGAAATACTGTCAACTAACTTTACGGGCCCAAACAATCATACGAATGCTGAAAATATTACGATAATCGTGCCTAAAAACAAATACCCTCAATTCCGACTTCTGCTTTTGTTGCTATCATATTACCTGTAGAACATAAGTTTACAAGTTCTGTCGAGTACAACAACAACACTACAACATGCCAACTGCTTTGCTTCCGCCTTCCATTGACTGACCAAAGATAATGCCTGACATTAACTTAAATATGTAAAAATATTATGTAAAACTTAAGTATGTGAATATATTATGTAAAACTTTTAGGTTAAGTGAACTGACGAAGTCTATTGCATGTAATATTGCTGAATGACGAATAAAGAATCTGAATCATTATTTTACGCTCTCGGTGCTGTCACGCAGAAGTGTCAGTCATGCATATTTTCCAACTGGCCCGATTCTTTACAATAATGGAGAATAATAAAAGACGTGGGACGGATATTTCGCAGTGCTAAATGAATATACTCCGCTTTAATTGTGCAAATTCATCCGTTCTTAATAATAAATGGACTGACGGCTACATCATAAAAAAAAAAAAAGAAGCAAGCGGTATGGTCAAATGTGGAGGCACTATTTACTTCTATTCCTGGTAAGTTGATTCTTATATTAATAAAGTTTATTTAAAGTGTGTTTTATGTTGTACAATGCCTTGAGATTGTCTCATTGCAATCAGTCTTTTTGTTTTAAATTGCAAAAGTGATAGGTGCCGTGCTGCAAAATTTTATTTTTTGTTGGTTAAATTTTACTTACTGTGAAAATGCAGTATGCTGGTGTTAGCAATAATTGCTGAAAGCTCTTTGAAAACCTAATTACAAAGAAGGGGGAGATAATTCTGTGTGCTGACCATGAAATAAATAATTAATGCTGTATCTGCTCTATGTTAGACAGCTTCTTCTAAGTCAGTCAGTATAGCGTACTTCGTTGCCCACTGCCGTAAGTAAAATTTACTAAATTTTTTAAGTACTGCTGCCTACTGTTGTGAACTAAAAATTTATGACTTTTCCTGGCAGAAGTTGTGAAAAATTGTTCGACAATAGCTCGTGAGATCTGTACCACTATCTTTCATCAAATGAAATTAAAATAACTTAATAAGCATTTTTATTATTTGTAATGTGTAGGCCTACAATCTCTTGGTACAACTGCTTATTTGTGGGTTCCTAGACGATCAATTAACAACCACATGTAGAGATCAGGTACTCTGAATGCAAAATGGACTTATGAATGTAAATAATTGGCCTATAAGAAATAATTTATGTGACTGTATACTAAAATACAATATTAATATAATTTCAGGTTTGTCTGTCAGATCAGAGAGCCTGAGATACTAAGATAAAGCTTAGAAAGGAGCTGGCTGAAAAAAAGCTTGAATTGTACAAATCAGGTGGAGGGAATGGTACTACAAAAATGAACATCAAAGAAAATAGTAAGCTAATGGAAAGAGTTGACTCCACACAGAGCCATTAGCAAACAGTTACAATTTGAATGTCCCATTGAATATGATTGTTGATGTTAGTGTGGATGACAACTGACTACTGACAGTTTACTGCAATGTGCTGAGATCATCTCTCCAATTTCTTTTGTGCAAATGATTGAAGCATATTCCAGTACTTCACAATCATACATACAATCTCCACAGAATTTTTTGAGGGACGAGCATATTTCAAAGAACATTTATTGTGCCACAACAAGCAGCTGACATCTCCGGAGGATGCTTACAAAACCAAACACATTTAGTTGTGGTACTGTGAGTGATACGTATGTAAAATTAGAATAGAAATACTGGAGGCCCAGTTGGCCATGCAGAAAGTGGCTATCAGCAAGAGTTGCATGTGAAAAGTTTAAAAATACTCATGGTGAGGGAAAAATTAAAATACTGGAGAAAGAAGAATGTGAATAGTGTATGTTATTTCTATTTATGTCTATCAGTTTCTTAAGTGTTTACCTGCAAATTGTTATAGTATAATAAAGATGTCTTAAAATTACTGTTTTGTGTGTGTGTGTGTATGGTTTTTTTTGTGTTGTATTTATTTGTGCTACTATCACACCTGTGCTCCTTCGCCTGGTGAGTAATCTTGATCTATTTTTTTATATATACTTTTAATGAGGAATATTTCAGAGGCACTCATGTAAAAGTAATTGAGGTTTTCTGGTATACTCTACACCTGCAAGTAATGGCAGCTCTTACTGTTTACACTGAGTTACATTTCATTGGGACTATGTTAGCATGGGCCACTCTTCAGCAAAAGGAACAATAGTGTGTGGCTTTTCTAGCAATACCAGCTACCTGGAAATGTTTATAACTAGAACCTTTTATATACCACAACATAGCCTATATTACCGAGGGATTTCTCAGTGGCATTCTTTCTCTTAAAAGTGAGCTTAAGTAACTTTGCACTTTCTAGGAAAATAAGTTTGAGGCTTTTTAGTAATACTCTACACCTGCAAATGTTTATAATGGCAACTCTTACCATTTATCACAATATATACATATCAGTGTGACTGTGAACTAGGATGGGCCACTCTTCAGTAGAAGCGAGTATAATAGCGTATGATGTTTCAAGCAATACTTGGCATCTGCAAATGTTTATAATAAACATAATCTATAATTTACAACATATTTTACTGAGGGTTTTCATAGTGGCACTTTTGTTAAAAGTGGGCTTCATATTTTATGTTATTTTTCTGTCAATATTCAGCATGTGCAAATGTCAACACACAACTTTTATCATAACATAGTTGTCAGGGATTCGTTTCAGTGTCCCTTTGCTAAAATGGGGACATATTTCGGCAAAAGTGACCAATAAGTATGTGGAATTAAATGCATCAAAAACAGTGATTGTGTGAGGTTTTTTTTTCAGTGATGGCACTTGTTATAGCAGCCTGTTAGCATTATAGTTTCCGTTCATATAACTAGCACACCCCTGGCTCAATTACAGCTCTTAGATGCTCCTTGTAAAACTCCTGTGTCTGTAGTAAACCTCATTTTATACGCATCTTTAAGAGCTTTCAATATTCCAGCACCACACACAATAATGTATTGTGAATAGTGCTAGTACTGCCAAGGGTCACTGATTGAATTCAATCTTTGCACAATTTCGCCATTAAATTAACAATTATGTATGCATAAAAATTATAGCAGCAATCATTGCAAACAAAGAGAAATGATTAATAAACACTAAACATTTCTTTAATTACATAAATTATTATTTATTTTTGTCTAGTACAAATCAATACCTGTAACCAATGCAAACAGTAACTTTGAATTAACAATGGGCAGACATCGACTGTGGACATTTTCAAAGTACAGAAGAGCTGTTAGAATATTGAAAAAGTAGGTTTGGAAGGCTGGAAATTCTGAGAGTACCAAACGAATAAATTTACTAAAACATAATGAACATAATTAAAAGTTCATCTGTATACCACAATCAGTACAATTCACGACTGTGAAACTACATCCAGTACAAAACAGTGATGTCTCTTATTAATGTTTGGTTACTGTCTGTGATAATTAAACGAAAAATATTTTTTTTCTTTTGTGGAAAAATACACACTTTTGCCCTCCATGGGGGGTAAATTCTTATATGATTACAATCTATGAAAACCCGTCCCGTTGTTCAAAACCATAACAACAGAGCACACTTCTTTTGAAGGAAACCTTACAAAACGAGGAGACATTGAAAATTTTTGATGTCCTATACCTCAATTATTCTTTCCGCTGTTGTACAATTTACATTACTATTATCCTCACTAACAACGTGAAATGCACCAGTTGTATACCATGTGTTATGAATATAATCAATATGCTTTTCATCAGTGAAATAGGGTTATTCCGACCAGTAGAAAAACCTGTCAATTTGGTTTATCAACCACCACACTGTTTCTTTCGACAAACGAAATGTTTCTTCAAATTTCGCGTCACCATAATTTTCAAAAGGGTTTTCCCTTTCCACAATCACAACTTTCCAGTTTCGGTCCCAATTTAAATGATTGCGGTATAATAATTCCTTCTCAATTCTACCCAAAACATCTAAATGCGCCGCCATCTTCCTACTGTATGCTTCTAACCCTAATTATCTCAAGAAAACCTGGCATAAGTGGCGGTCAAACCGTGCTCAACTCCCTCATTTAACTTTGATCAGAGTCTGTGCACCAGAATTTTGGGTTAAACACGGTTACATGCTGGCTTAACCGTGTTCAACTTTTAATCATGGTTGCTGCAATCAGCCATCAGACTGGCACTGCCTATGCCCATAAGTGCTGTGTTAAAACGCTGGGTAGGTTTCTGCACGGCCCTTACCACAGGGCTAAAGACAAACTCACCCTGACTCACACTTTGTGTCTCGGCCGCTACAATTAGTAGAAAGCAGAACCAGAAAGACCTTGAACCCAATGAGTTCAGAGCCTCTCTGCTTGAACCGAAAGAGTTTCCCAGCCACCATATACTGACAACAGGCTCAAACTTTCTTTTCCAGTGCCACAATCATGCTGCAATTTGCGTTTCCTAATGCATTAGCTTTATTTTATACTGTCATCTTTATAGCATACTTTTTCAATCAATTTCAGAAGATCACTGTGATATTACCCTTACTTGTCCAAACTTTGGAGCAGTAATGCAAAACATTGGAAACAACAGATTCCATCATTAACCAGATTTACTGTGTGGGTAACGTACTCTAACAATGCCCCCAAAGAAAAAAATCATCCACTGACTACTGTCATACACACACACACACACACACACACACACACACACACACACACACACAATAACGAGAGTCGCCTATAACTACAAACTGATTTTTTTTTATGGTGAATAAATTTGAATTCTCTATATACTCGGGTGTAGTAGACACTGAGAAAAATAACAAAAAAAAAATTCATAAAAATTTAGTGGGAAAAAAACTAACAGAATCTTGAGAGTCGGGTTTTATTTCACCAGAATTATTCTGTGACTTACTGCTATTTGTTTGATATTATACGTTACCTGAATAACACTTATAAATAAAAAAATTATTCTTGCATTACTTTTATTTATTAGTTATATAAAAAATGTTACATGGATTGCAAATCATTTTGTGGCAAAAATTTAATTATAATAAAAATGTTATTTCTTTTGTAACACAAAGTCATGGTGCAGACAGCTTCACTTTTCGTGAAGGAATTTGAAGCAATCCTTTCCTTTTGCAAGACAATAGTACTGATTGCATTTTATGCACTTAGTCTATGTTCTGGAATGGCAGTGCTCATACTGACATTTTCGTGTTGACAAATATCATCCACTGTGGGCCAGTGATCATTACCCATCATATCGCTTGTCCAAACCTGGTGTCGGATGGGATTTGTGAACTTTTGCCTTTGTAGAGGTACTTAACGTATCATCTAATGGCGCTTCAAACTCTTCAGCTCTCCTCTTTCTGACTGGACACGACAAATTGCCTCAGCTATAGACACCGTGTGAACGCCTGTGTTCTTCTGCAACTTCTTCGTCACTCAGAGCAGCATCAAATGAGTCTTCTGCCTGCTGACTATTTGAAGGAGAAGTAACAAACTCGTCGTCTTCAAGTTACGAAATGCCATGCAAATACGAATCCTCTAATAGAGCACGAATTTGATTGATAAACTTGCATCCAATAAATTGAATGTCCATAAAAACTTTCCCATTCAAAACTGTATGAAAAGCAGTAATAGAGGGAGGCCAATGACACAATATCCAGTCAAGGATGAAGTTACACAGACAACACCTGACGCGCACAATCGTACTAGTACAAAAATAACACACAATTACTGTACAAAGATATGACATTACTAATAATTGTCAATATCACAATGTTGTACACATTATTACAAATAACCATATGCAGCAAATCGCCGAAATAATACACTTTAACTTAATTAGCAGTTACTAACCTGGTGCCGGCATAAATGCTCACTTCTAGAACAACTTAAACAAGATTTACTGCATTCTATTGGCGCCGAATTGCAACATAAACATGAGAAACTCTTAGCGCACGACCTGTGCGATCATTGTTGGTCGGCTGGGAGCAAGTCAAGAGATTCAGTTTATCGTAAAAAAATATAAACATAACCTGCACGATTGTATGGGCTTGGGTGGAAAGGGATAAAGTTTTCATAGCTGTAGTTCATTTTGTAGCTCAGTTTACATGTTTTATTTTGTTTTTGCATCATTTTATATATTTGGGTTATTGGTAATTATACAAGTATTTTAAATCATACAGCTACAAAGTTCTAGACTTTTTTTCCTTTAATATTCGTATACTGAAAGAATTCTCACATCTACAGACATACTCCACAATCCACCATAAGGTGCATGGCGGAGGGTGCAGTGCACAATTAGTAGGCATTTCCTTTCCTATTCCGCTCCCAAATAGAACCAGGAAAAAAGAATGCCTGTATATCTCCGAACTAGGGGCAACTGCCCCCCCCCCCCATCGGTGCGGGTGCCCCTGATCAGTAACAAAGAGGAGGAATACAGTCTTTTCCTCAAGGCATACCAATCCAGTTATTTACACATAAGATACTTTATTCACCTTTTAGCATTTTTACATGCAATCGGCGTCGTCAAGTTTAGATAAAATAGTAATAATGATAAAACAAAATAGCAACAATAAATGACTTAGAAAATCCCATAAGATAGAAGAAAATAATATGAAATGAATGTCCAGAATAATAAACAATTACATTACAGTTATCAGATATGTACACTACCATAAATAGATATCAGACAATAAACATACAGATGTATTACATTGTGTTCAAGACAGTAACAAAGTTATAGTACCATTCTGTGTACATAGTTATATAATAAACAACATTTGTAATTTATTATTATAAGAAATTTAAGTCTTTTGTCCCACATTCAAGAAACTCTTGTGCAGAATAAAATACCTTGCTTTTAAACCATTTCACAGTAGTATTCTTAAATTGATCTACTAGCACTGTGTATGCTTCTTTTGGTAATTTATTGAAGTAGAGGAGTCCTAAGTATTTGTAACAATTGTGCGTGTTTGCCAGTCTAGCATATGGCACATGAATTGTATGTCCACTTCTTGTGCTGTGGTCATGAATTGTCATTCTTAGATCATAGTTATTTAAATTTTCTTTGACATATACTAGGCAATTGTATATATACAGTTTGGGTACTGTCATGATGTTTAATTCTTTGTAGTAGCCTCTACACGAGTCACGTGGGCTAAGTCCTGCAATACACCTGATAGCTTTCTTCTGCCATTTGAAAACTGTTTTTGAACCTACAGAATTACCCCATAAAATCATTCCGTAGCCCAGATGAGAATGGAAGAATGCAGAGTATGCATATAATAGAAGTTCTTTGCTGACACTACTCCTCAGTTTGTATAGCAGATGGAGGACACAGGCTAGTCTACTGCAAAGTTTATCTAAGTGCAGTGGCATAACTAGGACTTGGGTTTGGGGGGGGGGGGGATGGATAGATCTGCTTGATGAGCAAAATTTTAGTCAGTTTCCAGACTACCATCTACCACTCTCGTTGAACATTAATTCACTTCCATCCAATGAAAGCTTATGGTAAAACACCCAGAGTTTCCTATCTTTACCTTTACCAGATTGCTATTATACAATTTCTCTCTCTCTCTCTCTCTCTCTCTCTCTTTCTTTTTTTTTAGGGTTCGGGGGGGGGTTTCTATCCCCCTCACCCCCCCCCACAGTTACACCACTGTCTAAGTGGGTATCCCAGTTAAGCTTTTGATCTATGTGAAATCCTAATAGTTTGACAGTTTTGTTGTCTTGACTAGGAGCAGTGAGATTGAATACAATTTCTTCGGTTTTACTGTCATTTTTCTGCAGGCCATTGGCTTCAAACCAAGTATTGCATTTCTCCATTGCTACTGCCGTGTTGTGCTGCACATTTTCAAGATTGGTGTCACATGTAATGAGAGTTGTGTCATCTGCATAAAGCACTGCATCACGTGGCACAACTGTAGGTAAGTCATAATATTAGTGGTAGTAATAAAGGCAATAAGCAAATGGTCGCCAAAGTTAAAATGATGACAACTTCATTCTATTCATAATAAAATTATTTATTGGCAGATTTCATCTACAAAATCGGAGAAATTTGAAGGAATAGTTCATGTTGAAAAATAAAACTATACAATTAAGTATTAACTTTTAAGTAACGATAGCCTGCGCTGCTTGCCGCTCCATTGTGTGTAATGTGCCCCCCATTGTACTGCGTGCTATTTTAGAAGCAGCATAGCTTTTCTTGCCACTCCACTATGTTTTCACGTTAAGGGGAAAAATTATGTAACTATAACTGGAGGAGACAAACTCAACTGTTTATATAACTTGTAACAAACCAAGTGTAAATTTACTGAATATCCTTAGGAAGCACAATTTTCATCATGTTAATTCAAAACCTACTAGACTAACAGCATGCTTAGACAATGCCTTTGTTAACTGTCCACATATATGTATTCCACTGAAGTAGAACAATTAACTTCTCAGATCACAGCAAGTTAACAGTCGAGCTACGACATTTTATGATTTTGGACTTGCATAAGTCTTAAGAAAACGCAGGCATTTCTAATAATACCTAAATACTAACAGAATACAATCTGAAAAATTGAGTGTACCAGTTGAGCATAACAGACTGTGACAAAATATGTCAGAAATGTAGTTCAAATGCAGAAGTAGTTTATGAAACCTCGCACTGTTTACTAACTAGTACCATAGTACACCAAAGAATTAGAAAAATCTGAAGAATAAACTGATGTTAAAAACTTTAAGCAAAGGCAAAAATTCTAATAAAAATTAAAGACCTGCAAAATATCATAATGAAACAGTAGAACAAACAGTTTCAGTCAGCTAAACAAACATCCAATATCATTAAAAATACTAAAAACCAATGGAAAGCAGCCTGGTCAGTTATAAATAAAATTAAAAATGAAGCTAAATTTTTAACAATGGAAAATCTGATAGGAATATCAATAATAGAGGATAGGTAACAACTCACCGCAAAGAGGCCCTGTGAGCTGCTGACATAAACGAAAGTAGATAATCACATTCACGCAACGGCATTTTTGGCACGGCCATAGCCAAAAATTTAGTTGTGTAAATGTGATTATCTATTTTCTTGTGTGTCAGCAGCTCACAAGGCTTCTATATCCATTATCGATATAAAAATGAAGCTATAAACTCAAGTAACACAGCACCATTCAACGAATATTTTGTAAGTAGAGCAATAGAAATCAATGTACCGTCATCGTATTTAAAGGGTATAATACACGGAGCGTATTTGGTCGCTAGTCGCTGACGTATTTGGACGCAGCTGGTAAATTCGCTCCGTGTAAACAGGGACAGCAAACAAAGTCGCTGCTCCGAACCCGAGCGTCTGAAGTTGAAGGGTGAGGTGGGCTACTTTAGACGCTGGTCTATTTTGTAAGTAGAGCAATAGAAATCAATGTACCGTCATCGTATTTAAAGGGTATAATACACGGAGCGTATTTGGTCGCTAGTCGCTGGCGTATTTGGACGCAGCTGGAAATTCGCTCCGTGTAAACAGGGACAGCAAACAAAGTCGCTGCTCCGAACCCGAGCGTCTGAAGTTGAAGGGTGAGGTGGGCTACTTTAGACGCTGGTCTATTTTGTAAGTAGAGCAATAGAAATCAATGTACCGTCATCGTATTTAAAGGGTATAATACACGGAGCGTATTTGGTCGCTAGTCGCTGGCGTATTTGGACGCAGCTGGTAAATTCGCTCCGTGTAAACAGGGACAGCAAACAAAGTCGCTGCTCCGAACCCGAGCGTCTGAAGTTGAAGGGTGAGGTGGGCTACTTTAGATGCTGGTCTATTTTGTAAGTAGAGCAATAGAAATCAATGTACCGTCATCGTATTTAAAGGGTATAATACACGGAGCGTATTTGGTCGCTAGTCGCTGGCGTATTTGGACGCAGCTGGTAAATTCGCTCCGTGTAAACAGGGACAGCAAACAAAGTCGCTGCTCCGAACCCGAGCGTCTGAAGTTGAAGGGTGAGGTGGGCTACTTTAGACGCTGGTCTATTTTGTAAGTAGAGCAATAGAAATCAATGTACCGTCATCGTATTTAAAGGGTATAATACACGGAGCGTATTTGGTCGCTAGTCGCTGGCGTATTTGGACGCAGCTGGTAAATTCGCTCCGTGTAAACAGGGACAGCAAACAAAGTCGCTGCTCCGAACCCGAGCGTCTGAAGTTGAAGGGTGAGGTGGGCTACTTTAGACGCTGGTCGCTGGCGTTTTTGGTCGCTGGCGTCTTTGGTCACCCCATGTCATATACGAGAGCGTCTAAAGTAGCCACCAGTCGAGTTAAAAAGTCGAAGGAAATTGTAAATGCTGGCGTTGTGTTTCTCGCAACAGTTTTAAAAGAACAATTAATGAACCAAAAGCAAAACGAAAAAGTAGAAAAAAATAAAAGAAAATGGATTAGAAGGTTGACTGCGAGGAGGGAAAAAATATGGTGCTCCTGCATATCTTTTGGGTGAATTATCGTGTGAAGATCCTTCTGCTTACGGAAATATAATGAGGATCTCATAAGAAAATTTTGATAGGTTACTGTAAATGGTAGAGGATAAAATAAGGAAACAGAATACCATCATGAGGATGGCGATCTCGCCAAGAATAAAATTTGAATAATCGTTATTTTTAATGTCCCATAATATTGGAAAACTTCGATAAATTTTCAGAAATTTGATTACAATTCCATTTCATATTTTGTTTGGTGGGACACAGAACTTTTAATATATTTATTTACGTCAATGATCACAAAATTTCTTTTCGTTTTGACGACCTGTTTGGTCAGGACGACCATTTTCAAGTCTACAAATAAGTCTAGAAAACAAATAATGCATTACATTCATAAATACATGTAATATAGCCATATGGCATCATCACAGCATAAGTGTATCTTCAGTAAGGAATGTAACAAAAGGTATGATGTATAATATTTTAACACGTTTCTTATATTGATGACTGTAATGCCTTATTTATGTTTTATAAGGTACCATAGTCTATTACTAAATTTTTCCTGTTTCCGATTTGCTGTAGACTTGAAAATGGTCATCACTGACCAAAACCAGTCGTCAAAACGACGAGAAATTTTGTGACCGACGTAAATAAAGACATTCAAAGCAATTACAAAATGGATAACTGATATAAATTCGCGACCATGTCGCACCTTGTGAAACAGAACTGTTTGGTATCACCTAACCTCCAAAACAATGTATCATATGCTACGTCCTGTGTTTTTACGAAGACGCTATCTAGCGTCTGAAGTAGTGATGGGAACAATCGATTCATTCGGTTGTTGGAAAAAAATCGATCATTCGGTTGTAGTTTCTCGTATCGGTTGAATCATTCATTCATTCATTCTTCTGAGTGAAACCAGTCGGTTGGACCAACCGAATGAAACAACCGATTCAGTCGGTTGGACTATTCATTCGTTCTTTTGAGTGAAACCAGTCGGTGGGATCAACCGAATGAAGAAATCGACGCAGTCGGTTGGACTACTCATTCCTTCTTTTGAGTGAAATCAGTCGGTTGGAACAACCGAATAAAAAAATCGACACCGTCGGTTGGACCACTCATTCCTTTTCTTTTGAGTTAAATCAGTCGATGGGACCAACCGAATGAAAAAATTGACACAGTATGTTGGCCTCTTCATTAGTTCTTTTGAGTGAAACCAGTCAGTGGGAGCAACTGAATGAAACAGTCAGTCGGTCGTAATTTTACTATGTTGGATTAATATTCGTTAATTTTTTTTTTTTCGAAGGAAAGTAGTCTATGGGAACAACCGAATGAAAACATGCGACACTTTTGCAGTTTTGTACATTTAATGAATTACTCATTCTTTCTTTTCAAGTTAAAAGAGGCAGTAAGTTTTTCTGTCGGTTGAAACATGTAATCATTATCCCAACTAAAACGACTCTTTAGTGTTTTAGCTTACAGAGCTATCCATTTATTTCTATGAATGAAACTGACATGCACATCAGATAACTACAGCAGTGCTACATTATACCGCCATGTAAAAGGGGTATGCCAAAGTTAAAATGCGTATTACAATGTTCATTTAATTATGTACTGAATGAAGTAACTGTGTATTTTAGAATACACAGTAACAGTGATTCATATTTTGTTGTAGATTAAATTGTTCGAGCTGCCATCAACGAGTAACTAATAAGATGTCATATCGCTGGAGCAGGCCTGCTATAACTTTCATTGCCTACTCCAGACTTCAAAAACGCCGATCATCTGGACCCGATCAGATTACTTTCGCAGACACCCACAATCTGCATAAGATAAGTGGCCGATGACCACGTAGTACCGCGGGGAGCGGGGACACGAGAGGGGGTGCTGCCTCGCTTGCGTTTTCACTGCTGACAGTGCCAGCAGGCGCGCGCCAAACTCCACACAACAGTGTCTGGCGGGCGGGGCGTGCCATCGCCGATTGTTGTCGGTTTCTTACTGTCTCAATAACGAAGCGTGGAAACTACAGGGTGTTCCAAAATGATCGCTACAAGTTTAATTTCGCATACTGTATCTCCGAAGTGGGAACAGGTAGAAACGTGCGGTTTGCGGCTTATTGTTCACACATATCTAAGGTACTAGTAGAACAGTGTTAAATATTTTAACTTTGAGCATATTTGCTAGATCCAAATTCGAAGATCACTAAAACATTAGGTGTTGTAAAAAAAATTATTAAAGTATTTTGTATAAAAATATTTTTTTTTTATAAAAATGTTTTTGATAATTCCATCTAATTTGAAGGAGTACGTGAAGACTCACAACATGTATTAGTACTGTAAATTTTCTTCAGCGCGTCTGTATTCGTCAACAGTGTATGAAAACATTCATCTCAAGTTTCATAATTATTCACTCTTGTCACAGCTATTTCTGTGGTTATCGGTGAAATGGTGTGGAGGTTTAATCCATCCCTCCGCCAGGTACCATACAAAATCTTAGATGAACAGTGAACTGCCACTTGTTTTGAAAGTCAAGTGTGAAAAATTGTATCAATATCGGAATAAAACTTTATATTGGCGTTGAAGTCTGGAATACTTTCTCTCATGCATCAAACTAAAGTAGATGTAGACCATTCTCTTTCTTTGAAGGTGAAGAGTGAAATATATAATTAAAATTAGAATACAAACGGAATTTGTCGAACTTAGTAGGTAAAGTACCCTCCGCCATGCACCTACGAAATTTATTGTACACAGTTACCTTCGCCTTGTTTTAAAGATCAAGTGTGCAAATTTTCATCAAGATCGCAGCCAAATTGTGGTTTTTGTCGAAGTTAGTATGTAAAGTACCTTCCGCCATGCACCGAATGAAATTTGATGTAGACAGCGACGTTCCTCTTGCTTTGAAGGTCAAGTGTGCAAAATTGCATCAAGATTGGAACAAAACTGCAGATTTGCATGCAATAGAAACACACACACGGACACACTGCTATATTTATAAGATTTGTCTCTATGAATGTTTCATGCTGAATCACGGTTCATTTATACCCGAAAAGGCTGAAGGAGTATGAAAATAAAGTCACACAAAGTCGATGAATTAATAAAAACATCCATAAAACTGCAGAAACCGACAAAGACTTTTTCCAGTCGGTTGTATCGCATCAAGTGAAACCACTCAATGCCGAGAACATTCATATAAAGTATAGAGACTTGTTTCATTCGGTGCTCGCGCATCGACTGAAACCACTCAAACCCACTGAATGAGTGAAAACATTCATATAGCAGCTGCAACCGACAGAGACTGGTTTCATTCGATTGTTTCGCATCGACTGAAACCACTCAAACCCCGCCAGTGAATGAAAACATTCATACGGCCACAGAGACTATTTTCATTCGGTTGTTTCATTCGACTGAAAAAACCGACTGAACGAAAAAACAACCGATTGACCAATCGGTTGTTAAAAACAGTCGGTTGTCCCATCACTAGTCTGAAGTGGCTGCGTGTCATTGCGTCAGCGTATTCATTCGCTATTCGCCCATACGCCGAGCGACAACAGACGCCAGCGACTAGCGACCAAATACGCTCCGTGTAATATACCCTTAATGACGTAAAACGTAAGTATAAATGTTCTCTATGCGAAAAATTTAATGCAGTGTCATCTCACATTTTAATTAAAAGCACTGGAAAACTGGAGAGAACAACGGTTTTAAACCACGTGGATGTGCGAACATGAATAAATAGAAAAATAAATTACTAAAGGTTCACCGGCTGGCTTTCGTCGAAACCTCAAATATTTGGTACGTAACAGGAACAGGCCCGCAGCTCACAGAAACCTCGCCTCCACGGTCGCCGATGACGCAGAGCTGTACTGTGGAGAACCGGGAGACCAGAATCTGTCAGGAGGTGGCGGTTCTTGAGCTGCGCGCCTGCCCTCTATTGGTGGTGCGCAGTACTACACGCGATTTCCCGCCTGCCGGCACCGGCAGCTCCTGCCATCTAGCGACATTTCGCTACACTATGTCGAGTTAGCACAAATTATTGCTGGAATTGTCCGGCTTTTTTCTGGTATCAATAAAATAGCCCACTCTACAAAACAGAAGGTAGAAGGAATTTTGACTGAGATAAATAATTTGTATGATGGATAGAATTTCAATCATATTTTAAAAGTTGCATAGGTAGCAGTGGCGTAGCTATCATAGGGCTAGGCGGGGCAGTGCCCTGGGGCCCCCGAGCTCCAGGGGCCCCTCGGCCTTCGTGAGCGACGATGGAAAAAAGTTACAGTAGAGCGTCGATTTTTTATTTAATTTTTTTTTTTACCTTCCCACCCTATCGTCCGTCATATCTCCGTCCTCTCAAACGAAGTTTCCCACAGTAGCCGCACTGTGCCACCGGGGGGCGTAACAATACTTCTAACTATGCCTTCACAAGACGCCATATGTGGCGCTGCTGACAGGCGAAGCTGCCAGTCATGTCCAACAATCGGCACACTTCAGTCGGCAGAAGTAGCGGCAGCATCACAGCTGCTCACAGCAACAGCTGCGTCTTCCAAGTGTTGCGGCGTGCAATGTGAGGGATCGCGCTCCTCCAAATACAGCATAAATACATTTACTGTACACTACTTCTTATTGGCAAATAGAAGTGTACGGTTCGAATATCCATGTCCCCAAATTACTTCGGATAATAGACGTTATACTGTATAAAATATTTTAGTTGAATGAAGGAATTTCGACTTTTAATTTCTCCTGCCGAAATTGACCCCAACATGGACAGTTGGCCAATTATGTAAGGAAATTATAACAAAATATGCATTATTAGAATGTGAGGTTACGGCAGTATTTACCGCAGTGTTATTCTTCTGCAGCAGCCGAAAAGTCGTGCAGCAAAGCAACGCATCTGAGGTACAGTATGGCTCAAGCTTGACTCGGACATTTGCCAATCATAGCAATCGAAAACAAGGCCGCATCAAGTTTAGATTTGATAGACCTTATTGATGACTTAGCAAAAACAAAAGTCAGGAAAAGATTGTAAAATAATTGTTAAAATAAAATTGACTACTTTTTAATTGTGTACCCATATTATTACTATAATGTACTGCAGTCACAAAAACGCATACCGATAATTACCGAACAGAAATCACATCTTTGCCAAAATCTGCAATCTAACAGCTTGAAGCATTGTATTACTCCAGTAGGTATTTTTTGATTCTGACTTTGGTGCGTGAGGAAACACGAACGAAATCCCCACGACTTGAAAAACGCCACTCATTAAGTTCGCGATAAACAGTGAGGCACGAAAAAGTAATTATGAAATTTTTTCAAGGACTAACAGTATTCGTGTTACAAGAAACAGAAAAATTCCCAACTTTTAGAAAACAATATTTTAACACACTGACTGCCACGTGAGTTAAATATAAGTCATAGGAAGTGTTCTCTTCGGGCCACGTGAAGTAAATACAAATCACGGACATTTTTCTATTTAAAGCTCCATGGTGCAGTTGTAACTGTCAGTAGCGTGCTGTGACTTGGTGTTACAGTACGTTACGGCCCCAATAACTCTTGGCCTCCAGTTTTCAAGGGCTCAAGAGTAGTTATTGACTCTTGAAATCGTGAATTATATATGGATGGAAAAGCTGGTAGAAGCCGACCTCGGGGAAGATCAGTTTGGGTTCAGCATAAATGTAGGAACACGGGAGGCAATACTCACTTTACGGCTTATCCTAGAAGATAGATTAAGAACAGTCAAACCTACATATCTAGCTTTTATAGGTTTGGAGAAGGCTTTTGACAATGTTGATTGGAATAAACTCTTTTCAAGTTCTGAAGCAAGCAGGAGTAAAATATAGGAAGCGTAAGGTTATTTACAACTTGTACAAAAACCAGACAGCGGTTGTCAGAGTTGAAGGGCATGAAAGGGATGCAGTGGTTGGAAAGGGAGTAAGACAGGGTTGTAGTCTTTCTCCATTGTTGTTCAATTTGTACATTGAGCAAGCTATAAAGGAAAGCAAGGAGAAATTTGGTGAAGGAATTAAAGTTCAGGGGGAAGAATTAAAAACATTGCGTTTTTCCGACGACATAGTAATTCTGTCAGATACAGCAAAGGACCTGGAAGAGCAGTTGAACGGAATTGACAGTTTGCTGAAAGGTGCATATAAGATGAACATTAACAAGAGCAAAACTAGGGTAATGGAGTGCAGTCTAAGAAAATCAGGTGATGCTGAAGGAATTAGATTAGGTAACGAAGCAATAAAGGAAGTAGATGAGTTTTGTTACTTGGACAGTAAAATAACAAATTATGGTCGCAGTACAGAGGATATAAAATGCAGAATGGCAATGGGAAGAAAAGCATTCTTGATTTATGGCTAAGGAAGTCCTTTCTGAAGGCATTTGTGTGGAGTGTTGCCTTGTACGGGAGTGAAACATGGACGATAAACAGTGCGCACAGGAAGAGGATAGAGGCGTTTGAAGTGTGGTGCTACAGAAGAATGCTGAAGATTAGGTGGGTGGATCGCATAACTAATGAGGAAGTACTGAACAGAATTGGGGAGAAAAGGAATTTCTGGCATACCTTGACTAAAGGACGGGATCGATTGGTAGGACATATTCTTAGACATCAAGGAAATTTGAATTTAGCATTGGAGGGAATTGTGTCGGGTAAAAACCGCAGAGGAAGGCCAAGAGATGGATACAGTAAGCAGATTCAGACAGATGTAGGTTGCCGTTCTTATGTGGAGTTGAAGAGGCTTGCTCAGGATAGGGTATTGTGGAGAGCTGCATCAAACCAGTCTCCGGACTGAAGACCACAACAACAATATATAACTCACATGGCCCAGTCATATTGGAGTTTCACTGTTTTTATAATTTATTATTTGGTGTTACATATTACTTATACAGCAGATTGTATATCACATACAGTTTGAATTACAACAACAATGAAACACACTGAAAAAATTGGGTAATTCCACTTTGTATCACTAACACCTGCATGCACTGCGCTTTATGAAGAAACACGCAAAAATATGAGTCACAATTTCTTAGATTTCCATGTAGTTTGTTTACATTTCTTGACAGCTTGCTCTCGTCCAAATTCATTCTTCATTTTTTCGTAGCATCCGTACACCTATGACTTGCTGCTCCCGTGTTCACAAGAGCACAGTCTGCAGGCAGCTCGGTGGCTACGGTGAGAGATTTCTCAGGGGCATCGGCATCTTCTGTATGGAGTAGTCTCAAAGTCATTTCCTCTTTGAATTCTGTGATTGAGGTGATCTTGTTGTTGATGTATCGGTAAATCACAAGAGCATTTACCAGTGCTGACCCTGTCAACAGTTTTATTGCAAGCTTCCTGTACCATTTCACACCCTGCCTTAGACAAAATAGGACTTCATTTGGCGAGAGAGATCTATAAATGCCTGATTATAGTCAGTTATTATTCCTGTTTTTTTTTTCTTTGTGCCCCTCTTGGTTCGAACTTCAGAACTTCAGCTTCTTCCTCTCCATGAACAGTAATCAGCATCAACACATTCCACTTATTTTTCCATTTCAGTAGTATCTTCATCTTCTTCACTTATGTCCATAACTTCATCTTAAAGCTTTTGTACGTGTGTTTGTTCATTTACATAACTTCTACGAGACACTTTCTCCTGCTACAATATCACTGTGTTACGGAGCAAAGAGCACTGAATAAAGACTGTAGTAACAATGCAGAAAAACAATAATGGAAGTGTACGCAAATAATGGTGTGGAATGAAAGACTTACAGGAGTACCAACCCAAAATTATTAGCGACATAGCAAATGACACACCTGGCACTTTACTCAAAATGTTCACATGTTTGTATAGCTTATGGGACTTAACTATGGGGTCATCAGTCCCTAAACTTACAAACTACTTATGAACTACTTAAGACTATGGACGGCACAAATATCCATGCCCGAGGGGGGATTCGAACCCCCGACCGTAGTGGCCGTGCAGACCGTGACTGGAGTGCCTCAGTCCCCGCGGCCGGCGGCTCTTTACTCTGGCGCCATGTGAGTCATATGTAACTCAATAAATAAATCTATATCTATATATAAAAGACTTGTGTGTGTACGTGCTGACAGACTTTTCTCCATGACCACATACTGCCACCCACTCGTGGTTGTGGTGGTAGATAGCCCTTGGTCTAATGATGTTAGTAAGGGAGTTTGGTCGCGGTGCGTGGCAGTGGGTGAGTGTGACGAGCAAAAATTCGCAAAATATGCAATAAATACTCTTAGGAAAAGCTATATCCTCTGTGACTTACGAACTTTACGGTACGAGTCAAAATCTGTTTATTCTTTCAATCGTTAAACAATGCGGTCCTTTCAGACTTTAATAACGACGAGGAATATCAAATACGCAATTTTTTAAATAGATCACATGTTTCTGTCAACCACACATTACCGACTATGAACAGAGACAAAAAAAAAAAAAAAAAAAAAAAGATATTGCAAGCGGCCATCTTCTGGGTGTTACGTAACAGAGGACTGCAATTCATCTGGGTCAGTTTATTGAATAATCCGATTTTTCCAACTTTTCGATTTTCACGATAACTAAAAAACTATTGGGTACTTAGATTAAAGCTAAATAACTGCTCTATAACTTTGTTTTGTATGACTTTCCCCGTGGGATGATCATTAGAGCCAATATTCTAGCCGAAAGATGACTAAAATCGGAGATTTGAACTTTTTGGAGAAATAAGTCAATTTTTGAAGCACAATATCTCGGGAACTATTGGACTTACAGAGCTGCGGTTGGGCTTAAATTGTAGAATGTTTTATCTACATTAATAAAGGTGTGAGTGACTTTTCGTCAAAAAACTACCCTTCACGAGTTATAAGCCAAAACCAGAAAAAAGTGCGAAAATTTCGAGGTTTTTTGACTCTTAAAAGTTAAGCTAAAGGATTTCGAAGCTGCAAACGTGGTTTAATACCACTGTAATATGTCCTAACAATATACCAAAAATTCAGCTTCCTGCAATTTTTTTGGACCTAAATATACTTGGCGACTGGCCTAAACATTCACAAGTCAGTCGCATCAGCCGTGGCTCGCTCACTCACTCTTGCTTCCCTCTCCCTGTGCGATGTGAAGGGGGGGATTTTTCTGAAATCACACCAATGGCTCATCGTGAAATTTGATGCGTTTAAATTGAAGTATCAATGCTATTGACAAATCAGCTGTGACGTATAGCTAATTCGCGTGCCACAGTTGCGCAAAATAAAATGATTTCCAATCCATGGTGTACAGCAGCAATCGGAATAAATATTCCTTCAAACCGCACTGATTGCAAATTTTTTTATTAGTTAGTGACGCGTTTCGCCCTTTAGCAGGACGTCTTCAGATTATCTGCGTGACAGAATTTACACAAAATTACAAGGCGGAATTACAAACGGTTATAATGGTACATGGGCTTATTTTGTGTTAAGAAGACAGTATAAATGGTAAACAAAGCTTACAATGCGCTTTCCGTGGTGTGACCCTGTAATTTTTTATTGCGGTGTTTCTATTTTTCTGGAATCTTTTTTGGATTTCCTTGCGGCCCTACGAATGTTCGGGTAACAACGAATTACAGTTGGAACATACTCGGTAAAGATGTGAGAAACAAAACCGATTTTTAAGATTACCTTAATAGAAGCGGTGGTCTCTGGTGATACAAGATAAGCCCATGTTTACAACTGCGCTCACGGGCGTGGTGTGCTGCTCCGCCGACTTGTACAGACTAAGGGAATGTGGGTCTGGAGTGACATACATCGGCTTCCTATGTCACTCCCTACCCACATTCCCTTAGTTAGTTTGTACAAGTCGGCGGAGCAGCACACCACGCCCGTGAGCGCAAGTGTAAACGTGGGCTTACCTTGTATCACCAGAGAACACCGCTTCTATTAAGGTAATCTTAAAAATCGGTTTTATGTTTTTCACATCTTTACCGAGTGTGTTCCAACTGTAATCCGTTGTAACCCGAACATTTGTAGGGCCGCAAGGAAATCCAAAAAACATTCCAGAAAAATAGAAACACTGCACTAACAACTTACGGTGTCACACCACGGAGAGCGCACTGTAAGCTTTGCTTACCATTTATACTGTCTTCTTAACACAAAATAAGCCCATGTACCATTATAACCGTTTGTAATTCCGCCTTGTAATTTTGTGTAAATTCCGTCACACAGATAATATGAAGATGCCCTTCTAAAGGGCAAAACGTGTCATTAAATAATAAACAAAATTGCAATCAAGACGGTTTGAAGGAATACAGTTGCGCAATCATCAATCACAGGCTCACAACTCACAAGAATTACATAGCCGGATCACCATTCTACATTCAACGTTGCGTCCATACTCCATGGCTCGGAATATGAGTTCCGAGCCTTGCAAAAATTGTATGTAGTGTAAAAGCGTATATGTAATAACTGTTGCGTGAGAATGTGAAAAATATAAAACATTTTACCACGGAAGTTGCCGAGTATAAAGAAATTTATTTATGAACTGGCAAAAGAAACAGTGACTTACAGGAATTTTAATGAGAACACAAATATACGTAATTGATTTGTGGCAGTGACCTGTAATGAATTCTAACATTCTCCTATTAATTGAGAATTGTGAGACACAAGAGACACAAAAGGCTCCCAATGTATGCGTCAATGTTACTTGGAATGGCCGACAGATGGCAGGGCGACGCACTGCCTCCGAATTCCTCCCAGCAGCTACCAAAGCACCCAATAGATGTCTCTGCGGTCACGCTACCGCCAGCCTTGGCGGGACTGTCTCGCGGCAGTACGCACGTTCAGCTGCCGGAAATTTACGTCACGTGACTGTCCCATATGTAAACAAGTCTGCAGTCAAGGTGGTTAGAATATTTGTCTGCAGTTCTGCTCCTAACGGAATTTGTTGTTGAAACTATTGAAGAATTCAGCAATTTTCTTAGTTTATATTACATGTGCAGAGGATGCCAAAAATACTCAACGGAAACTTGTTTTTTTTTCTTTTCCCTGCGATTATCTGGAACTTTTAATTCTTATAATCAAATGTGATTAACGTTTCAAAATAAATGTGGCGAAAACGTTGACACTGCTCTACACTGCAGATCAGCTTACCACCACGACTTATTTCGCATGCACATTTGTTGGCTTCGCCAACTCGAAATAGCTGTCGCTGTTCAACATAACCTGCACTATGGACTTCAGATGTAAGCTGTGCACTGTCACATTTGGTCAAAATAAGCAATATCCTTAAATGATTAAAAATACTCTATTAACGTTTTTCAGAATGCCTAAAATGAGTAAATTCGTACATGTAGTTATTGAACTTAATGAAGTATAGCAAATTATCTTCTGAATACACAATCGAGCATAACTGAAGACTGGGATACCATCCGTCAGCTTAGACCCATGATCTCATCAACATGTCGGAAAACCGGTATACGGGATATCTTAATACTTATGTTTGTAGGCTAGATAATAAATAATCCGTGGTTATCCTCGTAAATTACAGATGTTCGTAAATAATTTTGCTGTGTGTGTGTGTGTGTTTTAAGTATTTTGACCTAACAAACGTGACAGTTAAACACTGACAATATCTGACTACTTCGTTTTTACACAGAAATTCCGTTGCATGACAATCATCCAATTTTTCATATGTGGTACTCAAAGCACTGTAGTAAAAACATGACCAATTCCATTAATTTATTTATCATCTTTTATTCATTCAAATACTATACCAAAGCTATCTACAATAGTGGCAGTATTTCGTTGTCCAGTACAGTTTCATGTCAAGTAAATAGATGTCACAGAATTACAGGGTAGAACGTTACTCGAATGGAGCATAGTGGGTTAACATTTTATTTGATGGCGTTTTAAGGAACTGCATCTTGATAATGCAATTCCACATTATGGACACATGCATTTTTCGACGCACGAATGTTCTCAGATGAATGAACTTTATAGTGAGTGTAGAGGTTCTAAAACATATTGAACTCGGAACTGCATTCCTCACACTTTTGGAATGTTTTGTGCGAATCACTCTTGTTCACCAAAAGGCAGCAACGAAATAATAGAAAACACCAACAACGAAATAAATAAGCAGTAACGAAGTTAAAACGGAGCGCTCAGTGTGGCAGCAAAGAGGAGAATGAAACAGGACATCTTGAAACAAATTGACTAGTCAGGTGACATAAACTTCCGACAGGTAAACGTCCGAACTGCCGTGAGACAGACCCGTTGGACAGGCCTGGTTCAGTATGTGACTTGCGCAACCCCGACCCCTGATAGGGCACTCGTCACTCATCGTCTTGTTTTATAATCCGTGACTTCCTTCGGCTGCAAACTAGTTGCATTCATGATCGCTATCTATAAATATAGCCAGCCATTTTCAGTCTTGTTTAAGTAATTGTATTAAGTGATCCATTTATTCATGTTCGAACTTTGTATATGAATGGCTAATTGTTAAAAGGTACCTAAGTCACTTTTTCATAGTTTGGAGAAAAACAAAAAAAAAACAAAAAACTTACTTCTCTTTTATGCTATAAAATAGTGCACTGATAAAATTATATATTATACTACAGATATAGATCTACAATTAGGTACATTGTTGACCCAATATACGTAATTGGACACCAGAAAAAAAATATTTTACTTTGCTGACTTAGGTCCCTTTTAACAATTTATAAAATTTAAAGCATTCTTTTACTAGAAATAATGCAGGTTTTAATTAAAAAAGAGTATTATCTGATAGCTCATAATACAAACGCAATTCTTTAATAGTCAAAGATTATTATTACATTACAGAGACATGTTTTTCTGAAATTTATTCATTATCAGCTACCGGCCACTGTGATTGTCGATAGTAAAAGCTTCTGTGTTCTACAATATACGGCATAATTCTTTTTGGGTCCTCAAAAATGTTCAAATGTTTGTTAAGCTTATGGGACTTAACTACGGGGTCATCAGTCCCTAAACTTACAAACTACTTATGAACTACTTACAAACTAAGACGGCACAAATATCCATGCCCGAGGGGGGATTCGAACCCCCGACTTGGGTCCTCAGTTTTGCTTTTTTTTTTTTTATTGGTATTTTTCCTTCTGGATAAGCTTCTTGAGAAGGTAAATATACTTCGTTAGTTTTCTTGAGGATAAAGGTATTCAGGCTTTGAAAACCAGCTGATCTTATGTACTCACTAGTTTTTATGACACCTTTGTGCTCATGTGAGTACCCAAAATAGTGATATGTGGAAATATTAAACTGCACCTTTTCATTTCTTGAAGGTGTCTGCTTCCGAGAGACTGTGTAGACTTCTTATAATAAGTAGGCCACCAAGTAGAACGTCCAATGATCATGTATGTTTCGACTGGCGTAATTTTGTAATAAATACCTCACGTTACTAGTACTACAACAACTATATCTCCACTATTGAACAATGAACAGAATATACACAGAACAACAAACAAATAAAAGAGGCAAAGATATTCATGTGCAGGAAATAATTTGTAGTGTTACCAACAGTTGCGTGTTAAAAGGGGCGAGAGTCAGTGACTTAGGTACCTTGTAAAGGCCAATTCACACTGGCCGTCACGTCAACGTCACGTCACGGAACCGTCACGTCAAGTTGTATTCACACTGTCCGTCCGTATCCGTCACGTCAATTCGTCCATCTCAATACGCGATGTTGAAAGTGAGTTTATGAGTGGCGATTTGTTATGTAGAAAGTCATAGTTTAATACTAGAAAGGGGGAACAACAACGCTAAATGTTATTAACGGCCAAAGAAAACTTTAAAGTGTATGTTTTTGACCAACTTACTGGGAACTGAACCAACATTTCAAAACATCGACATCTGTTTTCAAGCGAAAAAATAAGCAAATGAAGACACCAAACCATACTTGTAAGAGCATAAATAGCGCCTGTATACTTTAACCATTACGATTTGCTCGCTGACATTGTTAATACCGTCGTAAACAACTGAATTTTTGTCTTTCATTAGAACTGACATTTTCATTTAAAGTGTTATTTAATGAAAAATGCGTAATCAAATTACAATCCTATTCAAATAAATAGTTTGCTTCAGTCATTTCTGTTACAATGTTACGTAACATAAACCATATTTTGGTTTCAGATATCCGACCTCAATTTTAGAGGGACACTCAATTGACAAAAATATTTAAGTCGTCATGAAACTTTTAAGATTTACCCCTGAAACGAGGTACAACAACAACACAAAGATGAATAAGACACATTTGCATATAAACAGTGCAATCGTCGACTGCAACATGTAATTCGCATGACGAAAATAGGTTAACTTCCGATGTTAGCAGACGGCCGTTCCGTCAAAACATTCTTCTCGAGAAAGCTTGACGGACGTTGACGTGACGTGACGGTCCGGTGACGGACAGTGTGAGTGCCGCCATTAGAAATACATTGCGGAATGTTCTGACGGACGGTGACGTGACGTGACGTGACGTGACAGACAGTGTGAATTGGCCTTAACACTCACTCAGTAAAAGCGACTGCTTGTAGATCGTGTAATGAATGCTTGTTTGAGGCACGTTTTGACACTCAAATGTATGTAAACACCCATAGATATCGAAAATGCAATTATCTCCAAATGTGAAAATATTGACTTCGGTACCTTTTAAAACTCACCCATTCATATGTTGACCGTGACAACTGGTCACAGACTTTGATTTTTGTTAGGCTGTATTATCTTTATTCTTAAACTAGCTTAAACCCACGGGTCCGCTCTCGTGTTTGTTGATTATGATACATAAGCTATTTTTCAGTAGTGTGCTATGAGACTGGTTTGGAGGATGAAATGAAATACCTTCTTTAGAAACAAACATTTTTAATCAACATTCAAAGAAAAAAATATGTGAAGTGCTTAATGATTTACAATAAATAATACATAAATTATTCCTTATAGCCTGTTTTGCAATATCTCAACACGTATGGTGAGAGTAACGTCCAAATTCATTTTAATTTCATTTTAGGGCATTCTAGTAAACTACATTATTTGTAGTATTGTTTGGAGCATAAATGCAGAGACTTTTTGGGTTGCCCACCCTTGAGCAAGCGACGTATAATTGACCGTGTAAAAAAACATTAGAGCTGTAAATGGATTCCTGTGACGTTTAATGATTGATTGTCCTTGAGCTTTGTTAATTGTCATGGAAAAAGCTAGATGAACTGGAGACTGAAATCTCTTGAACTGAAATGCCATATCTGAAGGGATTAAAGTAATGCCAGGGAAAAAACATCTTTCCAGCTGATGTTCCGTATTTATTTCCTTAAGGCCAATGCACACTGTCCGTCACGTCAACGTCACGTCACGGCACCGTCACGTCAAGTTGTATTCACACTGTCCGTCACATCAATTCGCCGATCTCAATATGCGATGTTGAAAGTTAGGTTATGAGTAGCGATCTCTTATGTAGAAACTCATAGTTTAATACTAGAATTGAAGGAACAACAACGCTAAATGTTATTGACAGCCAAATAAAACTTTACAGTGTATGTTTTTGGGCAACTTACTGGGAACTGAAACAACATTTCAAAACATCGACATCTATTTTCAAGCGGGAAAATAAACATATGAATACCTCAAACAACACTTATAAGAGCATAAATAGCGCCTGTTTACTTTATCCATTACAATTTGCCCGTTGACATTGTTAATACCGTCGTAAGAACTGAATTTTTGTCTTTCTTTAGAACTGACTTTTTCATTAAAAATGTTATTTAATGGGAAATGCGTAATCAATTTACAATCTTATTCTAATGAACAGTTTGCTTCAGTCTTTTCTGTTACGATGTTAAGTAACATTAACCATTTCTTGGTTTCAGATATCCGACCTCGATTTTAGGGGGACACTCATGTGACAAAAACATTTAAGTCGTCATGAAACATTTGAGATTTACCCCTAAAACGAAGTATAACAACAAAATAAATGCGAATAAGACTTATTTGCATATAAACAGTGCAATCGTCGACTGCAACATTTAATTCGCGTGACTAAAATAGGTTAACTTCCGTGTTAGCAGACGACCGTTCCGTCAAAACATTCTTCGCGAGAAAGCTTGACGTGACGTTGACGTGACGTGACGGTCCGTGACGGACAGTGTGAACGCCGCCATTAGAAATACATTGCGGAATGTTCTGACGGACGGTGACGTGACGTGACGTGACGGACAGTGTGAATTGGCCTTTATTCGTACGCTTATCCTTGCAGAGAAAGAGCTGAAAACATTGTAGCACGCATAGACCAAAGATATGGTATGTGGCATCACATTTCGCTGTATGTAACCTCCTTGCTATAGAGTCGCAAACGTCATCGCTGGCCTTCAGTCTGAATTTTTTTATAATTTGACGACTTTCAACCACCATATCTTACTCCCCCATATAGCTATCGGCATGGAACTGCTGTGGTGTACAACAGGAGACTTCAGACAACAATTACACACAGACCATTCGTTTGCGTTCTATGGTTTTTACTGCAGAGCGAAATATTAACACACACACACACACACACGTAGAATTTTATATAAACCTATAGCTTTCCATCCCAATTTACTGTACCCTTTTATCATTATCAACCCTCAAGCAACAATGCAACCAATAAAACCATATTCAACGAGTAATTATTGTTCTGCATTTCGCGTTATATTCTTCAAATTACTAAATATCTATCGATCGCTATAAAACCGTGCCTAAAACCTTCCTCAAGTATAACTTAGTAACTGTACAAATATTTAAGTCTCTGCGTCTTGACGTAGGGACGTGGTAAGCGTACACCGAACAGACTTTAGGTAAATAGCTATCCGATTGCCATAAAACCGTGCCTAAAGCCTTCCCCGGGTACACATTAGTAACTGTACATGTTTTTAGCTTTCTATGTCTCGTGGTTCAGACGTGATAAACGTACACCGAACAGACATTCACATTTATAGATATAGAAGAAGATATAATCATTTATTTTAGAACTGTTTTACCTCATTAAAGCCCTCTTATTTATTCTGGTGGGTTATGTTTTCATATGTACAAATAATGGAAAATTGTTAGCTCAGATTGACTTAACTTGGGTTTTATTTTATTAAAACTGATTCTCAGAATTTTTTATTATTTTTTTTTATTTTTACATCATTTTGAGATCCTAACTTGTCGCCTTCGACGGTTAGGATAGGCCAGTTAATTTTTTCTGTTCTTTTATATAAAATACAGCGGCGACCCATGATAAAGTTAGATTTGCATAAAAAATAACTTGTTAGATAATAAAATAAATCTGCAAGTATGCAAATTACGGTGCAGGGTTATGTTTTTTGCTCTAATTTATCAGATGTCATGCTTAATGAGCAATGGACACTTAAACCTAAACCCTATAACACCACTACAACACACATGCGACATACACGTTTCAACTACTAGTATTAGTATATAACTTGGTGCGTGATGGCCGTTTTTCCATGAACGTTACTGTTTATGTGCTCATATCTCATGAACTACTTGTCGTACTGTTATACAATTTCGAAGATATATTCAGCTATGTGTGTGTATATAGTCTGAAAAATTCCTTGCGGCTACAATTTGTAGTGTAGAAATTATAAATTATAACGTCATACCGAATGCAGTAGTTTTGCTCCGTGAACAGTGGAAAAGTAGTAGGCGTAAACCTTTTGCCTTTCATCATTTTTCTGCGGTTGTCTGCGAGAAAAAGTTTCCTAAATGTTTGAAACTATAGTTTAAGTTTGTTGCAAATCTCTAAGAGCTCTCCTAATAGTCACACTGACAAAGTCACACTATCACGTGCAGCAAAGGCGAAGAAGTTTTCATTGTTTATGACGTCGTATCTCCTGAACTATCTGCCCTATCGCAAAATCCTATTTTAGCTGACGGCTTCTACCTATAAACTACATTCCTGGCCAATTTCAGCAGCTTCATAGGTGAAGTAGTTTCCGAGATTTCGTGTTTAGTTAGTAATTGGGATGGATAGAGATGAGGTACCGGTAATAAGAGAAAATTTCTATTACGTTCTCGTGATATTTCGTGGTGTCATTTATAAGCAGTATTACAGTTTTCCTATATTTATTTGACGATCTCCTCCGAGCTTTAAATGATAAACTACACCAGTCAGATATGTTTATTGCTTATCACAACGAATTTCGAGAATTTATTCGCATTTTCTATTGCATTTGTTTAATGCGGTACAGTTTCGACGTTTCGTTGCGTGATTTTCTGTCACTCTTGCATTGCAGGTTGCCGAAGTTCGGAAATACGGTCAGAATAAATCTAGAGGTGTGTATTTTATCCTAACGCTAGAAACCATAATTTTCACTGACTACTTAAAGCTGTTAAGCCTCCAGCATTACACGGAATATGAGACGCAATAGTCACGACTTAGGCCTACCTTTATACAAAAACAACCAGTCTAAGTGACGATTTTTGTGTCGTGATAGCCAGTGTAATGCAGCAGCCACAATGCTTGCAACTACAGACAGAAATACTATTTAGTACTTACCTCAGATTTACATGTCCCATTGGATAATCTTCTCCTCAGGTCGTGGACTCTGACGATGTGCAGGTCACAATATCGGTTGCAAAACTGTAACTTAATGGAGGTACGCTTCTGTCTACTCGGAATCAACGATGGCTATTTTAAAACACTTTTGGGTTTATTTTTCTCAACAGATTATTAGTGTGAAACCGGATTCACATTTGTCTAACGAAATACGCGGCAATGAATTATTAGCTTTGCTGAGCACTTTTCTCAATGGTGAAATCAAATTATTGTCTTGTCATTTACACTCAAATCTTGCATTCGCTATCTCGTAAGTATTAACCTGCCTTAACTCACACAGTTCACCAAAACTTCGTAGATTAGGTATTACACTTTGAAAGAGCGTCATTGGCTCAATATCAGTCGGCACAATACTATTCTCTCACTGCATATAAATTTGCACTTATACTCACGACCCACGAGACAGTACTACGTCATGCCTACACCGCTAGTAACTAGTGTTGTGGCGATTCGTGAATGAGTCGTTCATTTTAACGAATACAAATAAAGAATCGTAAGAATCGAATCGTGATTCGGACGAATCGTCGTTCAAAAGAATTGTCTGTCTCGTGATGGTTCCAAGTTCCAACGATTTACAATTCGAAGGCGACTGCCGAATCTTGCCGAATCTTGCCGAATCGTGCCGAATGCCGGAGAGAAGTCAAGAGGGGGGACGAATCGCCGTTCAAAAGAACCGTCTGTCTCGTGACGATTCCAAGATCCAACGATTCATGATTCGAAAGCAAGTGGCGAATCGTGCTGAATGATTACGAAAGCCAGAAAGCGTCTGAACAAAGGAAGCATAGAACGAAGATCGTGAGGCTTTAACTATTCACGAATTACAGATGACAGGAACAAAAGGCAGCGAAATACACAGCTGCCAATACAGACGACTATACGTCTTTTGAACAGTTTACATATTATGTATTTAAACGAGCAATCTTTACACATTTATATTTCGCGTATCTCGGAAACGGCTGTAAAGATTTGGATTATATTTTGTATTTAGAGAGGTTTAGGTTTATCGAGTTAATTTTCATAGTTGTAGTTTTTGTGAAAACTTAATTTTACAAAAATATTCTTTTATATAAAAATGCTTTATTAAATGTTTTTAAAGCCATCTATAAAATCTTTTTTGTCATTTTGGTTTTTACGTTATCAGATTTCCCGAAAGAAACAGATGTTACAAAACAGAAACATTTTAATAAACGCGAATTTTTGTATCTCGAAAGAAATGTAATATTTAGAGTCGTATTTTTATTTTTAATTTTTATTTATATAGACGTGTTTCCTTAAACTAATCGATTTTACATAATAAGTATTTTATAATTATTAGATGTGTGATAATTACCATAGCTTTAATTAAATTTATATTTAAATGGCCGAAGTATTCAAACAGAAGGAAGAAAAATTATAAGGTTACATCAGGATTTGAAATAAGTGACCTACGTTCACTAAACCTACTGCACTACTAAATGAGCTATGATGACAGCAGAAATAATTGGAAGGGTAATATGTATTTATGACCGCTAGCAAAACTTCAAAGACTATTTTCTCCAGAATTTTTGAGAGCTGAATCGAATGGCTTCGGCTCATTATTATTTTAATTCTGAACTTTGTTGTTATGGTCTTCAGTCCGGAGACTGGTTTGATGCAGCTCTCCACCCTACTCTATCCTGAGCAAGCCTTTTCATCTCCTCATAAGAACGGCAACCCACATCCACTTGAATCTGCTTACTATACGAATCTCTTGGTCTCCCTCTGCGATTTTTACCCCACACACTTCCCTCCAATGCTAAATTTACGATTACCCAATATCTAAGAATGTGTCCTACCAAGCGTAGAAATACAGCTGTATCCAAGCTGGAAATACCGAGCTGTATTCCATGCGTATAAATACAGCTGGATTCAAGCTGGAAAAGTCAAGCTTGAATTATTGCTTGAACTCCGCCAACTTCGATGCTTGTTTCAAGCTTGAATCCAGCTAACAGGTTTGAATATTCCAGCTTGGATCAAGCTTATATACTTGAACTTTCCAGCTGGATACCAGTTTGAAACCAGCTTGCTGTGCTATCTGGGACATCTGTCTGAATCTGCTTACTATATGCGTCTCTCGGTCTCCGTCTGCGATTTTTACCCCAAACACTTCCCTCAAATGCAAAATTTACGATTCCCCGATGTCTAAGAATGTGTCCTACCAAGCGATCCCTTCTTGTAGTCAGGGTATGCCAAAAATTCCTTTTCTCACCAATTCTGTTCAGTACCTCTTCACTAGTTATGCGATCTACCCACCTAATCTTGATCATTCCTCTGTAGCACCACATTTCAAAAGCCTCTATTCTCTTCCTGTCCGCACTGCTTATCGTCCATGTTTCACTCCCGTACAAGGCAACACTCCACACAAATGCCTTCAGAAAAGACTTCCTTACACTTAAATTAATATTCGATGTTAGCAAATTTCTCTTTTTCAAAAATGCTTTTCTTCCCATTGCCATTCTGCATTTTATATCCTCCGAACTGCGACCATCATTTGTTATTTTACTGTCCAAGTAACAAAACTCATCTACCTCCTTTATTGCTTCGTTACCTAATCTAATTCCTTCAGCATCACCCGATTTTCTTAGACTGCACTCCATTACCCTAGTTTTGCTCTTGTTAATATTCATCTTATAAACACCTTTCAGCACACTGTCCATTCCGTTCAATTGCTCTTCCAGGTCCTTTGCTGTATCTGACAGAATTACTATGTCGTCAGCAAAACGCAATGTTTTTATTTCTTCCCCCTGAACTTTAATTCCTTCATCAAATTTCTCCTTGCTTTCCTTTATAGCTTGCTCAATGTACAAATAGAACAACATTGGGGAAAGGCTACAACCCTGTTTTACTCCCTTCCCAACTGATGCTTCCCTTTCATGCCCTTCGAGTCTAATAACTGCGGTCTGGCTTTTTTACAAGTTGTAAATAACTCTCCTTTCCCTATATTTTACCCCATACTTTACCTTACGCACCATAAATATTGAAAATCCGATATCCATTTTGTCACCTTTTCGGCATTCTGTAGGATTCGTGCCATTGCAGACGAGAAAGAATCGTGAACAAATCGTAGGAACAGATGCAAAAGGTTAGAATGACACTAGAGCCGTGTATTGGGAGAGTACCGCCAACCGGTCGAGCGCCGCCATTGTAGGCCTGTTATATCAAATGTTCAAATGTTTGTAGAGCTTACGGGACTTAACTACGGGGTCATCAGTCCCTAAACTTACAAACTACTTATCAACTACTTACGAACTAGGACGGCCCTGTTATATCTGGCAGTAGCAGCGCTATAGGTGTATCTGTTAAAGTAGCATTTATGATGAAGGGAACCAGTCTGTACATCGACGTGGTATGACAGTGATTTAAGTAAACAATGAACTTAAGTTTTTAATTGGTAATCTGACATCAAGACCTTTATTTTTGAGCAAACTAATTGTAAAATTGTTTTGCGCTAAGTTTTGCTTTAATGATAAGAGACTTCAAGTCGTTTGAGTTAACATATTTGATTTTAAGTACTGGTAATTATTAAAATACAAATGTGTACTTTAGTTATTTAGACCGCTAAGGAAAAGAATAAAAATTACTAAATTACAAATTAATTTATTTGTCTAAAAAAATTGCGTCTTAATATACCTTAACTGCATTCATCAAGCCACTACTATTACTACCGCATTTTGCTGAGGAATCCTTCTCTGCCTGACGGTTATATTTTCTCAGAAGAATATAATATTCTAGTGGTTAAACATACGCGCACGACTTTTTCCACAGCACTGTGACACGACGGAATATTTTGAACATGTTCATTGATTGATTTATGTGAAAGCAGGAGTGTTCACTATCTGGAAATGTATAAAAACGTTTTGTCGAAATACGTTGCGACAAATTTACGTAACATGAGTAACATACGAATATTTTTTATACGCATACAATATCTGTAAACGGTACCTGGTTCTGCCTGTGCAGTCAGATTCACTTTGCACACCCCTGTCTTTTGGTGGCTTTCGTTCCTTAATTTGAGGACGATGGCTATACTAGGTACCACATTAGGTTTTATTTTCTGAACGCCATCCTTGCAGTTTGTCTCAAACTGATCAGATGTAGAATAAAGCTAAAAAATGAAAACTTTAATGTAATAGTCAAAGACGGGAAAACATCTGACGGTTTCGGGACAAATGAAACCGTACAGTGTGAGGTTTCGAAACACTGTTTTAAAACCGTGAAACAAGAGTATATTCTGTAATAGTATGGGACTGACTACTGTACTCGTAACATCCTCAATGTGTACTGTATGATTACTCCTACAGAACCATATACTTAGAGGCTACCAATTGTGGGAGAACAAATTAAACTTTCATTGAGATGCACGGCAGTTATATTTCTTACACCGACAAAATTTTACCTACCACTCCGGCGGCCTCACGTGGTTATGTTCTCAACAACAACAACAACAACACGATAGAAAATCATTGCCAAGATGTTTATATTCTTAGAAATCCGAGTTGATTTGTGTTTAGTACAGTTCGTGACGTAAATAATGCCGTTCGTGCTCTGTGGTTGACAGGTTCTTGTAAGCACCCTTGTTCGCTCAGTGAAAGTACTTGTCCTCGTACAACGAAGATTTCATGACAAAACATTTGTATTGCAAATCGATTGGTTAATGCCAACGACACATGATTGCCAACATCATCACGCGAGGCCGCCAGGACGATTAGTAAAATTTAAACCCTGTACCAAATGCACTGCTTTCGCAATAAGTGACGTTCCTGCTTTCAAAATTAAGTAAGGACTGAGGTTTTTATCAAAGTAGATGTAATTAATACACATTGCTTTCCATTAATCTAGTGCCTAATGTTGATAGGTTTTGTGTGCTAACCTACATGTGATATTATCACATAACATTAACTGAGCTAACATTTTAGAAAGATCTACGTTTTTACACATTGTTATCGCACTGCTGGGTTCTTCATTAAAATAAACTTGATCTCCAAAATTTGAATTTTAAGATATATTTAATGAGCGGTTTCATTTACCGTCCAAACTTTCGTCATATGCAGGCTAAGTATAAATACGAAATTCGTCAAATACGGCACATTATGTTAGATTTTCATGTATTTATATCTTTTAAAAAATCTTTTCTCTTACATGTTTGTACGTTCAACATTGCTTCCAAGAAACTTGTATGAACAGATAAACCTAAAAGTTTACTCGATATTTCAATACAAATTTACTTACTTCGCACAATTTTGCATTCTCGTATGGAAATGTATTTTTTCTTCCAATGCGGTGTACCCACAATTCGCGTCTTTTCGCGTCTCTTTCGCCTGTGGAATGCGTAAAATTTGCTACCTCGAACTGCTTAGTATAACAATTCACTGCCAACACTGCGGCATTTTTCACCATATAAAAATGGAATATGCTACGTTAAGCACTTCATTTAATACATAATGAGTCTACACATTTCCAACACCTGTAAATGGTAAAATAACAGCTAGTTAAGTGAAATATGCCATTTACGCTGATGGACTGCTTAGGCCTAAAATGGCGGACGTGCCCCACCCGCGCTCAACTGACCAATAGCAGCCGGCGGTTGTCGGCAAGACACACGTCAAAGGTTGGCGCTACTCTCCCAATACACGGCTCTAAATGACACAGACATGTATTGCCATCTATGAGCAGGATGTAGAGGTAAGAATCGTACCAATGCAGACTAAAGAATCGCGAACAATCGTAGGAATCGATTTACAATGTGGGATTGAATCGCACGAATCGATTCCTAAAAAAGAATTGTGTTGCCCAAGTCTACTAGTAACTGCTACTTTTTAACTCCTCGCATCTTGCCTGAGGAGTTAAGAGTATTGGCCGAATGCCAGCGTTCAATGAAAATCACTTTTGAAAACTTAACCTAATTATTATTAACCTAGCCTGTTTAATAATTATATTATTACTTATGACAACTGGCAACATGAATGTAATCACTGGTAACGTAGAAGTTTTTGTCCAGCCTTTTTAAACAACAGAACGTTAACATGAAAGAGTGGCAGTTCCCGGCATATAAAGCACGGTGGAGTCCTGTGCTACCTGCAGTGCTGCCAACCGCTCGCTTCCCACAATTGGGATGAACTTCTGCCGCTGTCGCAACGATTCAGCCACTGCCTTTTAAGCCCGTTTTAAACGTTGCGTTAATGGCGGCCGTCAGTCGTTTGAACGGCTGCACTAGTATGATCGCGCTAGTATCATAGCAATAAAGAAATAGGACGGGTTCTAAATTCGGTACTAGTGGGTTCACTGCGCATGCACGAGCTAGTAGCTGTCAGCTGCAGTCATCGCTCCAGTTTCCGCCATTTTCCTTCGTATTTACGTATATTTTGCGTTATGTCGAAGTTTATGATCAGAATGTATTACAAAATGTAGTTCTAATGATGGCATTCACACTGTCCATCACCAAACCGTCACCTCACGTAACGTCACGTTAAGCTTTCTCTAGAAGATTGTTTTGATTGAACGGTCGTCTGCTGACACCAGAAGTTAACCTATTTTCGTCACGCGATTTTCATATTGTACTCGACGATTGCACGGTTTGCACGAAAATTTATCTTATTAATCTTTAGTTTATTATTACACTTTGGTTTAGCGGTAAACTGCAAATGTTTCTTGACGACTTAAATATATATCTCGATTATTGTCTACCGAAAAGCGAGGTCGTACATCTGAAACCGAAAAAATGGTTTATGTTTTGCAATATCGTAACAGAAAAGACTGAAGCCAATTGTTTGTTTGAATAAGATTGTAATTTGATGATGCAGTTTCCATTAAATAGCATTTTAAATGAAAAAGTCCGTCCAAATGAAAGACAAAAATTCAGTTGTGCATGACGTTATTAACAATGTCAGTGGGAAAATCGTAGTAGATAAAGTAAAGTAGGTCTATTTATGCTCTTATAAATATTGCTTGATGTGTTCATAAGTTTATTTTTCTCGCTTGAAAATAGATGTGAATGTTTTGAAATGTTGTTTCACTTCCCAGAACTTTACCACACTTATGCCCGGTTTCTGGAAAGCTACAGTTACCGTACCGTTAGCTACCGCCGCGTTAAAATTTAACATGCCAGATAACTTCCCTGGGTTTCCCGTAGCTGTTTTCAACGATCGTTAGTTAAGGGCGCGGTAACTACGCCTCCTGTCGATGCTACTAGTACGTCTCAACAGCTCATAGATGCCACTACTGACGAAACTCGCAATTACTCGAGTTTTATCGATTATTAAGGGCAAATCGAAGACGCGCCAATAGTTTGTGTAGGTGTCACGAGTTTTGTTTGTTTTGAAAGCAATGGGCGACAAGCGAGGAAAAAATTTTACTCTGTTTGAGAAAAACCTTTTGACTGACCTTGTCTTAGAAAGGAAATCAATTATTGAAAATAAAAGGACAGATGGCTCGACTATTTTAGAAAAGCAACAGGCTTGGGAAGATGTCACAAAGCTGTATAATTCATCAAGTCAGACAAGAGAGAGAACGGTACGGCAGCTCAAAGAGCTGTATTCTGTTTTAAAAAGAAAAGCTAGGACAAACATTAACGAAGACAGGGTTAGTATTCAAAATCTTATGTATTATTTCTTTTGACGACATCTATTTTCATAAATTAAAGTTTTCCTCTTCCCATTGTTCTGTGAATGTAACATTACTTTTTACAATTTAAACTAATCAATTTATGTCCACCCATCCACCTACCCAAGCAAGCCCCATGATTTAATATGAAACACTAATCACTTGAAACACTGATCGATCGTAATGGCAATTGCATGGCAGAACACTATTTCAAAGGAAAGTATTTTTGTGCGTAATTGAAAGTTTTATTATGAGAGCATTGTTTTATGATTCGGAATGTGGTAAACATTTTACACCGAGGTCGGCGATCGCTTGATATAATGTCCGCAATTATTTCTCAGTCATTTGACCAATCGCGAGGGAGATGCAGCTAATGCATACGTCACTCGCTGCCAACATTATGTCTCACGACCGCCGACCGCGATGTAAAATTTAACCCGGATTGTTGTTTTCCGCGTTTTTTCCCGTTTGGTATGTCCCATTCAATGACGTCATTGGTTAAAGCATACAGGTGGTATCAGGTCTTTTAGTACTGCCCTTAATAGTAATAATTTACTAACAATAAACAATAATTTTGCTTAGTACATTATCCATAGGTCCATTTCAGTAGGTTATAACAGTTGCATTGAGGAACAATAAAGGTTCTGTCGTTTTGTATACATTTCAGATTGGATATGCAAAAACAGGAGGTGGTACTCACACTCCTAAATCTGATGACATTGATATCAAGATAATATTAAGTTTGAGATGCCAGTTTGAACCAGATAAAAATCCGTATGACTCAAGTGCTACACTATATGAATATGAAGAACCAGAAGACCCATCTACAACAAGCATGCATATCAACACAGCAGATGTAGAGAAGGACACAATTTGTTCAGCGACAGGTTCAACTGCTGCTCTTGGTATTGGTGGTGGTGGTGGTAGTGGTAGTCCTTTCACTACAGTACCAGGGGATGTAATTATCTTGGATTTGAATAATGAGATTTCTGCAGGTGCCACTCACAAAGACAAATCCACGAAATCGAAACAAGGGGATAAAAGAAAAAAAGACGACGCTTTAGAAGAGTTAAGTGAGACCATTATCAGCCGAAAAAAATCAAAAACAGTTACAGAGGGAATGTTGGCAGAAAAGAAAGTGACCATCCTGGAAGAAGAATTATTGATGAAACGAGAAGAAAGATTAATGAGGGCGAAACAAAATGAAAAAAAATCGAACTTTTAGAACTTGAGAAAAAGATAAAAGAATATGAATTAAAAATAAAAGAGCTGGAATATAAAAATAAATTGAAACAACTCCAATCATAATTATTTAGATGTTATATATTTCAGTACTGTACATGTCTAGCAATTATTGAATAAAATTATTTTCTTCTCTGAAAAATGTTTTTAGATAAGTTCATTCTTTACCATTACGTTACATAAATGCAGTTCGCACCAAAGCAGCTCGGATGGCATTGCCCTGATTGTCGGGCAAATTTTCTGTGGGTACCGGGTCGTCATAATCTGCTTCAATCTCTATATTAGGTAAAGCTTCATTTTCCTGTATAGCCATGTTGTGTAGGACTGCGCATGCCACTATTGCCGCCAAAGTTGTCTCTTTTTTAGTACGAAACCCCAAAGACAATACAGGAAATCTTCTTTTTAAAACACCGAAGCATCTCTCTATGCAATTTCGTGTTCTTATATGTGCACTATTATAACGTTCTTCTTCAACGTTTTGAGGATGTAAAAAGGGAGTTAAAATGAACTTCTTTTGTTGATATGCACTATCAGCAAGCAAGAAACAGTTCGTAAATTCTCCTTCTGTGAATCTGAGATATAATGAAGATGCCCTAAAAATGCTGCTGTCGTGTGTTGATCCTGGCCAGCGTGCATCTATGTTCATTATGCGTAAGTTCGCATCACAAACTGCCTGGACATTGTATGAAAAATACCCTTTCCTGTTTCTATATTGTTCAGCGTTTTCACCACCTGCGGACATGATTCTGACATGGGTACAATCTATGCAGCCTATCACTGATGGGAATCTGGCTATCGCGTGAAAAGAATTTTTTAGTTCAGCAATTTCTGTTGTATTCTGTGGCATCAATATGTATGCATTGTGCAAAGCTGCAATTTGCGGTATCACTTTACTTATAATACGACAAGTAGTCGATTTATGAATATGCATGTCGTCACCTAATAAAATTTGAAATGCACCAGTTGCCAGAAATCTCAGAGTCACTAAAAGTTGATTCATGGAACTTATTGAATGATTTCTGTTAGTAATCGGTTCGAAATTATGTCCAATTCGTTGCAATAACCTCAGGACAGTTAGTTTTTTCAGTCTGAAACGCATATGAAACTCGCTCTCATTATATAGATCAAATGGTTGAGTTCTAACGCGAAAAACGCGTCGTGGTCTTGCGACAGCGCCGAGTACAGCTAAGTTTTCCTCTTCTGAAGAACTGTTCGTAGCATCAGAAGAAGAAGATGACGACGACAACGAGGAGGAGGAGGAAAGAACTTCCATTCTTCAGCTTCAACAGTTGTAAAATTGTACGAGAATTACACGGAAGCCAGCCATAAAAACAAAAACAATAACAACTGTTGAATAACTTGAGTTTGGAAGCCCACTAGCGCTACGTAGCGGATATAGTTAAAACTAAAGTTAACGCGTAGGTAACCCCAGGGGAACGCGCACTTATCTTTAACGGACAGGTAACTACGGCTGTGACGGTAACTGTTGTTTCGGAAACCCATTTTGTACTTAACGGTCAGGTAACCCACAGATAACTATAACGGGACAGGTAACTACTGTTTCGGAAACCGGCCATAAGTTGACCAAAAACATAGATTGCAAGGTTTTCTTTGGCCGTCAATAACATTTAGCATTGTTTCCTCAATTCCAGTATTAAACTATGACTTCCTTCCTGTTATAACCTCACTTTCAACATCGGGTATTACTGTTCGATTACGTTTATCGTCTAAACACGCCGCCACAAGATCTTGCATAATTGTTTAATATTTACGGTGCATAAAGTTCAGACTTAAAATAATAATGAGGCAAAGCCATTCGATTCAGCTCTCAAAAATTATCAAGAAAATAGTCTTTGAAGTTTTGCAAGTGGATACACTGTCAATTACTTCTGCTGTCATCATAGCTCATTTAGTAGCGTAGTTTAGTGAACGTAGGTCACTTATTTCAAATCCTGATGTAACCTTTTTTTCTGTTCTTTTTAAATACTTAATTAACTATAAATACTTAATTAACTATAAATTTAATTAAATCTGTGGTAATTAACATATATCTCATCGTTATGAAATACTTATTATACAAAATCAATTATTTTAAGCAAACACGTCTATATAAATAAACATTAAAAATAAAAACCTGTCTCTAAATACTACATTTCCTTAGAGATACAAGAAATTCGCATTTATTAAAATGTTTCATATTTGTAAAATCGGTTTCTTTCAGGAAAGCTGATCATAAAAACCAAAATGGTAAAAAATACATTTTAGATGGCTTTAAAAACATTTAAGAAAGCATTTTCATATAAAAATAATATTTTTGTAAAATTGCATTTGTACAAAACTACAACTATGTAGATGAACTCAAAAAGCTGAAACTTCTCTAAACAAAAGGTATAATCCAAATCCTTACAGCCATTTCTGGGATACGCGAATGTAAATGTGTACGAATTGCTTTTATAAATACATAATATGTGAACTGTATAGTCGTATGTATTGGCAGCTGTGTATTTCGCTGTGTTTTGTTTCTGTCATCTGTAATTCGTGAATAGGCTAATAATGAACGGCTCACGATCTTCGTTCTGTACTTCCTTTGTTCACACGCTCTCTGGTTTTCGTAATCATTCAGCATGATTCGCCACTTGCTTTCGAATCCTGAATCGTTGGAACTTGCAATTGTCACGATACAGACGATTCTTTTAAACGACGGTTCGTCCCCCCTCTTGTCATCCCTCCGGCATTCATAATCATTCAGCACGATTTGACAGTCGCCTTCCAATCATGAATCGTTGGAACTTGGAATCATCGTGAGACAGACGATTCTTTTAATCGACGATTCGTCCGTATCACGATTCGATTCTTAGAATTCTTTATTTGTATTTGTTCAAATAAACGACTCATTCACGAATGGCCACAACTCTACTGCCTGTAACCGCTGCCTAGCGTACCTTAACCTGGGTGGCCAATGGTAGCCCACACAGCAATAACATGAAATTAAAATAAATCACAATAAAATATAGCAGAAACGTGAGGTAAGGAAACAATCATTTACATAAAAGGGAATTACATGGTTCCAAGAAAAGCTGTTTTGTTACAGATAGACTTTTTATTTTTATCATTTATTTGCAAATACTACAACACTATAATTAATAAATGTAATGTTGGAAGAATTTTTCACTACATGAAGTGCCGTTCCCATGGTGTGGCCTCGTGAAGTGCCGGCCACAACTAGTGCGGCCTACTTGTTACAGATAGACTTTTTATTTTTATCATTTATTTGCAAATACTAAAACACTATAATTAATGAATGTAATGTTGGCAAAGTTTTTCACTATGTGAAGTGCCGTTCCCATGGTGTGGCCTCGTGACGTGCCTGGCACAACTAGTGCGGCCTACTTGTTACAGATAGACTTTTTATCTTTATCATTTATTTGCAAATACTACAACATTATAATTTTAGAAATGTAATGTTGGCAGAATTTTTCACTACATGAAGTGCAGTGCCCAAGGTGTGGCGTAATGAAGTGCCGGCCACAACTAGTGCGGCCAACTTCTTACAGATAGACTTTTTATTTTTATCATTTATTTGCAAATACTACAACATTATAATTAATAATTGTAATGTTGGCAAAATTTTTCACTACGTGAAGTGCCGTTCCCATGGTGTGGCCTCGTGAAGTGCCGGCCACAACTAGTGCGGCCTACTTGTTACAGATAGACTTTTTATCTTTATCATTTATTTGCAAATACTACAACATTATAATTAAGAAATGTAATGTTGGCAGAATTTTTCACTACATGAAGTGCAGTGCCCAAGGTGTGGCGTAATGAAGTGCCGGCCACAACTAGTGCGGCCAACTTCTTACAGATAGACTTTTTATTTTTATCATTTATTTGCAAATACTACAACATTATAATTAATAATTGTAATGTTGGCAAAATTTTTCACTACGTGAAGTGCCGTTCCCATGGTGTGGCCTCGTGAAGTGCCGGCCACAACTAGTGCGGCCTACTTGTTACAGATAGACTTTTTATTTTTATCTTTTATTTGCAAATACTACAACACTATAATTAATAAATGTAATGTTGGAAGAATTTTTCACTACATGAAGTGCCGTTCCCATGGCGTGGCCTCGTGAAGTGCCGGCCACAACTAGTGCGGCCAACTTCTTACAGATAGACTTTTTATTTTTATCATTTATTTGCAAATACTAAAACACTATAATTAATGAATGTAATGTTGGCAAAGTTTTTCACTATGTGAAGTGCCGTTCCCATGGTGTGGCCTCGTGACGTGCCTGGCACAACTAGTGCGGCCTACTTGTTACAGATAGACTTTTTATCTTTATCATTTATTTGCAAATACTACAACATTATAATTAAGAAATGTAATGTTGGCAGAATTTTTCACTACATGAAGTGCAGTGCCCAAGGTGTGGCGTAATGAAGTGCCGGCCACAACTAGTGCGGCCAACTTCTTACAGATAGACTTTTTATTTTTATCATTTATTTGCAAATACTACAACATTATAATTAATAATTGTAATGTTGGCAAAATTTTTCACTACGTGAAGTGCCGTTCCCATGGTGTGGCCTCGTGAAGTGCCGGCCACAACTAGTGCGGCCTACTTGTTACAGATAGACTTTTTATTTTTATCATTTATTTGCAAATACTACAACACTATAATTAATAAATGTAATGTTGGAAGAATTTTTCACTACATGAAGTGCCGTTCCCATGGTGTGGCCTCGTGAAGTGCCGGCCACAACTAGTGCGGCCTACTTGTTACAGATAGACTTTTTATTTTTATCATTTATTTGCAAATACTAAAACACTATAATTAATGAATGTAATGTTGGCAAAGTTTTTCACTATGTGAAGTGCCGTTCCCATGGTGTGGCCTCGTGACGTGCCTGGCACAACTAGTGCGGCCTACTTGTTACAGATAGACTTTTTATCTTTATCATTTATTTGCAAATACTACAACATTATAATTTTAGAAATGTAATGTTGGCAGAATTTTTCACTACATGAAGTGCAGTGCCCAAGGTGTGGCGTAATGAAGTGCCGGCCACAACTAGTGCGGCCAACTTCTTACAGATAGACTTTTTATTTTTATCATTTATTTGCAAATACTACAACATTATAATTAATAATTGTAATGTTGGCAAAATTTTTCACTACGTGAAGTGCCGTTCCCATGGTGTGGCCTCGTGAAGTGCCGGCCACAACTAGTGCGGCCTACTTGTTACAGATAGACTTTTTATCTTTATCATTTATTTGCAAATACTACAACATTATAATTAAGAAATGTAATGTTGGCAGAATTTTTCACTACATGAAGTGCAGTGCCCAAGGTGTGGCGTAATGAAGTGCCGGCCACAACTAGTGCGGCCAACTTCTTACAGATAGACTTTTTATTTTTATCATTTATTTGCAAATACTACAACATTATAATTAATAATTGTAATGTTGGCAAAATTTTTCACTACGTGAAGTGCCGTTCCCATGGTGTGGCCTCGTGAAGTGCCGGCCACAACTAGTGCGGCCTACTTGTTACAGATAGACTTTTTATTTTTATCTTTTATTTGCAAATACTACAACACTATAATTAATAAATGTAATGTTGGAAGAATTTTTCACTACATGAAGTGCCGTTCCCATGGCGTGGCCTCGTGAAGTGCCGGCCACAACTAGTGCGGCCAACTTCTTACAGATAGACTTTTTATTTTTATCATTTATTTGCAAATACTAAAACACTATAATTAATGAATGTAATGTTGGCAAAGTTTTTCACTATGTGAAGTGCCGTTCCCATGGTGTGGCCTCGTGACGTGCCTGGCACAACTAGTGCGGCCTACTTGTTACAGATAGACTTTTTATCTTTATCATTTATTTGCAAATACTACAACATTATAATTAAGAAATGTAATGTTGGCAGAATTTTTCACTACATGAAGTGCAGTGCCCAAGGTGTGGCGTAATGAAGTGCCGGCCACAACTAGTGCGGCCAACTTCTTACAGATAGACTTTTTATTTTTATCATTTATTTGCAAATACTACAACATTATAATTAATAATTGTAATGTTGGCAAAATTTTTCACTACGTGAAGTGCCGTTCCCATGGTGTGGCCTCGTGAAGTGCCGGCCACAACTAGTGCGGCCTACTTGTTACAGATAGACTTTTTATTTTTATCATTTATTTGCAAATACTACAACACTATAATTAATAAATGTAATGTTGGAAGAATTTTTCACTACATGAAGTGCCGTTCCCATGGTGTGGCCTCGTGAAGTGCCGGCCACAACTAGTGCGGCCTACTTGTTACAGATAGACTTTTTATTTTTATCATTTATTTGCAAATACTAAAACACTATAATTAATGAATGTAATGTTGGCAAAGTTTTTCACTATGTGAAGTGCCGTTCCCATGGTGTGGCCTCGTGACGTGCCTGGCACAACTAGTGCGGCCTACTTGTTACAGATAGACTTTTTATCTTTATCATTTATTTGCAAATACTACAACATTATAATTAAGAAATGTAATGTTGGCAGAATTTTTCACTACATGAAGTGCAGTGCCCAAGGTGTGGCGTAATGAAGTGCCGGCCACAACTAGTGCGGCCAACTTCTTACAGATAGACTTTTTATTTTTATCATTTATTTGCAAATACTACAACATTATAATTAATAATTGTAATGTTGGCAAAATTTTTCACTACGTGAAGTGCCGTTCCCATGGTGTGGCCTCGTGAAGTGCCGGCCACAACTAGTGCGGCCTACTTGTTACAGATAGACTTTTTATTTTTATCATTTATTTGCAAATACTACAACACTATAATTAATTAATGTAATGTTGGCAGAAGTTTTCACTACGTGAAGTGCCGTTCCCATGGTGTGGCCTCGTGAAGTGCCGGCCACAACTACTGCGGCATACTTGCTACAGATAGACTTTTTATTTTTATCATTTATTTGCAAATACTACAACACTATAATTAATGAATGTAATGTTGGCAGAAGTTTTCACTACGTGAAGTGCCGTTCCCATGGTGTGGCCTCTTGGGTGCCGGCCTACTTGTAGCAGACGCAGGTGCCCAGCAGGCACTTGCCGCCGGAGTAGCCGTTCAGCTGCGCCACGCAGTACGCGTTGCACGCCAGCCTGTTCATCGCGTCGATGCTGTTGTCGCACGTACCGCGCTTCGTCCTCACGATGCCTGCGTCAGCTGCGAGCAAAGGCAAAAGCAGGCATTAGCTGTAGCGACACACACCAGACACGAGCAGACAGTAACAAATTTTGTTGCATTATCTACTTGTACAGCAGGTCCTCTGCAAATCACATTTACGTGCCTGGCATCATCAAAAATGTTCAAATGTTTGTAAATCTATCGGACCAAACTGTGTGGTCATCGGTTTGTAGCTTACAAACTACTTAAACTAAGGTAAACTAACCTAAGCACAACACACACACACACACCCATGCCCCAGAGACAGCGAGCACCTGCACGCTCCACAGCGAGGCGCCTTAAAGCGCTCAGCTACTCCACTGCAGCTACTGTTCACCTCCTGTTCCATTCTGGAATAGCGCAGGGGAAGAAAAACTTCTGAATCTCACTGTTCGAGCTCTGATTTCTCATATTTTATCCTGATCATCATATCTACCTATCCAGATGGGAGTCAACAATATATTTCCACATTTGGAGGAGAATGTTGGTGATTGGAGTTTCGCAAGTAGCCCACGCCACAGCGATAAGCGCCGTTGTTGTAATGATTCCCATCCCAGATCCTGTATCATTTCCGTAATGCTGTCTCCCCCGTATCGTGACAATACGAATCGAGCTGCCCTTCTCTGGACTCTTTCGATGTCCTCCATCAAACCCACCTGATCCCACACTGGGCAGCAAAACTTGAAATGAGGACGGGCAAGAGTAGTGTATGCAATCTCTTTAGTAGTTCCGTTAGTCTTATAATCGTTCCTCCAGTAAAACGCTGTCTCTATTTCGCCTTTCCTACAACATTATCTACGTTTTCTTTCCACTTTAAGTCTCATGTAATAGTAATTCCTAGGTATTTAGTGGAGTTTAGGGCCTTTACTTCGATTGATTTATGTTGTAAACAAAGTGTAACGGATTTGTTTTCGTACTCATATGGAGAGCTTCACACTTATTATTTAGAGTCAATTGCCAATTTTTACACCATACTGACATCTTATTTAAATCGTTCTGCAAATGGTTTTGACCTTCAAATATCGGCCCTATTCAAACAGGGAAGCTATCGAGAAGGGAGAGCCACAGGGTTCAGTGTTGGATCCTTTGGTGTTCTGCTCGCAAAGTCCACACGCAAAAATGTGATTCTTCAGATTATTGTTATGATATCTGTTTTTTTTAAATATGTACAACAGAACAGACACAACTGGTTGACATTTATGTCTGTGATTTTACGAATTCGAAATATTGCATTGTTTCGACCATTTCAGGGCATTGAAATAAATTCGTCAGTGAAGTTGACATTTTGTGCTGGACCTGGCCACTTTGGGCCAGTGGTCGCCTTAACCAATGGCGCTGACGCCATATCAGTAAAATAATGTAAAACATGCCCACAAGGGACAATTGGCAGACTCAATGCAGACGCATTAACTTGCTCGATCTCGTGTGGGAATCCAGTTTACGCTGTGAGCAAGAGGAACTAGTAGGCAGGTTTTTTTTTATCAAATTGTGTGATCATGTCACATCGCTCCAAATTTGCGATTCAATAGGGGAATTCCTGTCAGAGAGGTCACAGTTTGTAGTACTCGATGGTAAGGCATCGACTAAAACAGAGGTGATATCGGGCGTTCCATAGGGTAGTGTTATTGGTCCTCTGATGTTCCTTATTTACATAAACGATTTAGGGGAAAATCTAAGTATCTCTCTTAGGTTGTTTGCAGATAACGCCGTCATTTACCGTCTAGTAAAATCATCCAAAGATCAAAACCAACTGCAGAACGATGTGAATAAGATATCACTATGGTGTAAATTGATAATTGGCTCTAAATAATGAGAAGCGTGAAGTTGTCCATATGATTATGAAAATAAATCTGTTAAACTTTGTTTACAAGATAAATCAATCGAATTTGAACGCCGTAAACTCCACTTAATACCTAGGAATTACTGTTACTTGACGCATAAATTGGAAAGAACACGTAGATAACGTCGTGGGAAAGGCGTTTTATTGCCCGAGTCCTTTAAAGAGGTAACAGAACTACTAAAGAAACTGCATACACTTTTCCGTCCCTTTTTTACGCTTCTTCGTACTTTTTTGGAGTATAGCTGCCCAGTGTGGGATCCTCATCAGGTGGGTTTGACGGAGGACATCGAAAGAGTCCAAAGAAGGGCAGCTCGTTTCGTATTGTCACGATACAGGGGAGACAGCATCACGGAAATGATACAGGACTTGGGGTGGGAATCATTACAACAACGGCGCTTATCGCTGTGGTGTGGGCTACTTACGAAACTCCAGTCGCTAACATTCTCCTCCGAATGCAAAAGTATATTTTTGACTCCCACTTACATAGGTAGAAATAATCATTAGAATAAAATACGAGAAATCAGAGCTGTAACGGAGAGATTCAGATGTTCTTTCTTCCCGCGAATGGGACATAAAATAGTATAAAGGTGGTTCTATGAACCCTCTGCCAGGCACTTAAATGTGATAGGTTTCAGAAATTACTGCACACAGTCACCTTTTTTCTTCCCAATTAAGATTTATTAAACCATGACGGGTTTCAAGCTGCCTAGCAGCTCATCATCAGATGGTCTATATATACATTTCGTGTAAATTACATTTGTATCTGTGGCAGAATAGAAAACGAGAAAAAGTAATCACTAATTGTGGTATGTTACACTAATTAATTACAATATAAGTTCGTCTTCAAGATGTTGCTTACAGTTAGGAGTTTCACATTTATAGCATTTCACAACACTGCCCTTCCATCAGCACACCACAGCAACTCCCACGACTTTCAAGTGGTGAAATTAAAAATAAAAAAAAAAAATAAAAAAGCGCACATATTATCACAGCACAGCCATCACCACGTCTTTCAATTTGTAAACAAATCAAAGAGTTTGTTTATACCACAGGCTTAGAGCTATCATGTGAAACAAAAAACTGGCTATAGCTTATCTTATTATAGGATATAAATATGATGCCAATTTCGATTAAATAAGAACAAAGGTTGTATTACAAGTTTAATATATGTATAAAATATGATTTCAGAATGATATTTACGTTAATGCTAGGAGTAGTGATTTTATGATTACTTTAACATCTCTTTGTCACATGTATTTAGTGAAGTGGCATATAAGACATTTGAATTTTGTATGTTATTCTTTGATTAGACAATTATAAAATAATTTTGGGCTTCGATAGGGAGTGGTGTAGGCGATGGTGAGAGAGGTGGGGTAGAGTGTGTGAGTGTGTGGAAGGGTGATTTGTGAATAATTGTCTAATTCTTCAATTTTAAAGGGTCTTCCAAATTCTGGAAGAATGAGGTGTTTGCTAATTCATTCATTCAATTCATTCATTCATGAATTGTGTGTGGTAATTTATGTTTATGGGTGAAAATGTTAATTGTTCAAGGAGGTCCATTTTTAGTCCCTTGTCTACAGAGTGTAGTATATGAAGGTTGGTATTTATGCCTGTAATGGAATGCTTGTTTTCTGCAAGGTGGGTAGCAAATGAGGATTTTTGTAAGTTGTTTAAATGGAGTACATCTGTATGTTCTTTGTATCGGATATTAAAACTTCTTCCTGTTTGCCCTATGTAGTAGCAGGAGCAGCTATTACATGTTAATTTATATATACCGGATTTGTGACAGGGTGTGATGGTTCTTTTAGTGTTATGAACTATTTTGTCTTTTATTTGGTTTTTAGTGTGAAAGCTTACTTTGACCTTGTGTGGTTTAAGCTTGTATGAGATGTTGCCGAGAAATAGCATACAGATAAATTTGGTTTCTTCTGCTTCTGAGGATTGCTTTGTTGTTGCTGTTTGAAGGATTTAATTTTATCATCCAATTTATCTACAATTGGGTCATAGGCATTGTTCAATGCTATTCTTTTTAGAATATTTATTTCTTTAGTTTTACAGTGGTATCAGGCTCAATTTTATGTATTCAGTTAAGTGCTGATTTAAAGAAGGCTACTTTATGCTGATTTGGGTGGCATGATGTATTATTTATTATGACATCTGATATGGTAGGTTTCCTGTATATTTGAAATTTATGTTTTTGTCTTGATGTGTTATGTATAGGTCAAGAAAGTTGGTCCCAGATTGTGTTCCATGTTCCAAGGTAAATTGTATTTTGGGGTGAAGTTTGTTTAGTTTTTCAGATAACTCTTCAATATCATTGGTTGTTCCATTATATAGCAACAAGGTGTCATCAACATACGTTTTATAATAAATGATTCTATTTTTTCAATTGGGTTTCCTTTACAGAATTTGATCTCAAAATCATTAATGTAGATATCAAAAAGAAGGCCAGCTAGGCTGCTCCCCATTGCTGGACCATTGCGCTGAATATATATTTTGTTGTTGAAGCAAAAGTAATTGTGTGATAGTACTTACTCAAGCAGGTCCATTAATTCATGGATTTCAATGTTACTTAGTTTTTTATGGTGCATTAGGTTGTCTTTTATTATTCGGAGTATGTCTATTATAGGCATGTTGGTGTACAGGTTCACTATATCAATGGATGTAAACCTTGCTGAACTGGGTATGTTAATGTTTCTGATGCTGTCAATCAATTCATAACTGTTTTTATGGTGTAGTTGGCTGGAAATGTGTAGTATTTCTTGATTAATTCATGTAGTTTTTTGGTTAGTTTGTAGCTACAACTATTTATCGAGTTCACTATCGGGGAATCGGGTGCCCACTTCTGTGAATCTTGGGTTGTGATCTGAGCTTTGGGTTGTAGAGTTCATTATTAAACAGTGTTTAGCTTCAGTGGACGTTAAAAGGCCGGTCGCGGTGTCCGAGGGGACTGAGGCGCTTCAGTCATGGTCTGCACGGCCACTACGGTCGGGGGTTCGAATCCCCCCTCTGGCATGGATATTTGTGCCGTCCTTACTATAAGGTAGTTCGTAAGTAGTTTGTAAGTAAGGGACTGATGACCCCATAGTTAAGTCCCATAAACTATACAGACATTCAAACATTCGATGCTAAAAGGAAGTTGCAGTTTTTACCATAGTTTTTTAAAATTTTATTTTAGCTTGCTATTTGAGGGTAGGATCAGATTCTACTTCTGTTATGTTGGTGTTTTTAAAAAAATCTAAAGTTTTGTTAATGTATTCTGATTGACACATTATTACAGCTGTGTTACCTTTGTCAGCTTTGACAACAAGAGCATCATTAGTTGTTAATTTTTTATTAATTTGCTTGAAACCAGTCATGGTTTAATAAATCTTCATTGAGAAGAAAAAAGGCGAGTGGTTGCAGTAATTTCTGAAACCTATTTCAAGATACAGTCGCAGGTTCCAACACATAATGGATAAAAGTTTTAACTTAAATGTGATTTGCAGAGTGTCCCATGAATATGCAGATGTAGATACAACCGTCTTAGTGTGCTGTAAGTTGACAATTTGGGTTGGAAGGATAGCATGACAGGATACTCTCATTGATTAAGGTAGCCATTGGCCCAAAGCGAGCAATCTCGTTTCGAATCCCAGTCGAGGACAAATGAAGACCTAACATTCTAAATGTGCTAAGGACCAAAAATAAAGTTCTGAGTTATAGCAAAAAAACTGTATTGTTTATCGTGCGAAGTTAATACGCACATTTTATGGTATTATACCGTTTATTAACATCCAGTTAAATCAAACTATACAGCAAGTCACGATAAAATTGTATTGAATTGGCGAGAAGAAGAAAATTAAAAACGTGAAAGTAGAAGGAGTCTTACACATTGCGTTATTCAGACTAAATGGGCGAAGTCCAACAGACGTATCAAACTGTAGCGCTTGACGAAGTATATCTAAAAATAGGAAATGAAAAAATGTGAAACAAATATCTTCAGTTTGTAGCATCATTACACAAATCAGTATAAAACTGTCGTTAGCTATGTGGTATAAAAGGTACCGTAGAAAACAAGGTGTTTTTTTTTTTTTTTTTTTTTTTTTTTTTGTTTTTTTTTTTTTTTTTTTTTTTTTTTTTTGCAGCTTACAATCGTGAAACACGCGACAACACTGAAAGTTGTGTATGAATGAAATGGTCCACAGTTTTGCCTTTCCTCGGGATGTTTACTATTCCAGGTGATGTGATTTTAATTTGTGCAGCAGAACTGATGTGTAGCTTCGTTGTGTTGATCACATTATCACCAGCAGCCCGGAACTCAATAAAGTCCTTTTCTTCCATTCTGAGTGTTTTGAATGAGAGAAAAGGGTGTGTTGATGTAATTACTTCTTTGTAAATCATCAGGTACGTAAAATTTAACTACCTTCTTGCACTTTTCTATTTAGGCAAACCTTCTGTCACAAGATAGGAAACTGAGGCCTGAAACCAGATACAGTCAAATAGACCACAAGCCACTGTAAACATGTACATATATCTAAGTACATGATCTTTATTTTGTCCACAGCAGTTGTCACTCCAAATCACAAGTTTCATTTTGTTACCAGTTACACTGACAGTACTTTTAGTGCAATCCAAGTCGTGGAACAGACATGATGCTATGCTGTTAGCTCCTCGAGACCCTACACCCTCATGCCATAAACACATTATTGCTTCACTGTTGTCATGAGCATGAACACTGAATCTGATTATCAAGCACATTTAGAACGAAAAAGGCTGTGCAGTTAACTTCAGTGCTATCTATCGGTGACTGTAAGAACCTCTTACATTTGTCATATGACTAAGCGCTTTTAGTATAATATACTTGCACTGATGTAGCACCTTTAGAGCGAAAAAAACACAATTTTGGAAAAAATGGTACTTAGCACATTTAGAATGTTAGGTCTTCAAATATTCAACTTCGGTTTACACTTTATTTCAATGCCTTGAAACGATTGAAATGTTTCAATATTTCTAATTCGTAATTTACAGAGTTTGCTGAGGTAAAAATACGTTTCATACAGTTTGCGTACCATTGATTTTGGTTCATACAAGCAGCGTGTAAAATTCACAGGAGACTTCAAACTTTGATCCTGATTAACACCACAACAAAATCTTAGTGCTTTCTCAACATGTCTGTTTTGTATCCGATGGACGAACCTCATAGGTATGTGAAAGTAGACTTTGTGTCTGTAATGGAAACATTGTTCCATTTTAAGAAACCCGTTCCATGAAAGAAAAAAAAATATTTTTGGTCTCCTATAGTCGGAAATGTATGTCGATAAAAGAGTTAATTTCTTTTTGTTATTCGTCACAAGCTGTAGAACTTTGTCGAAGGATATAAAGAAATTGTCAAATACTCACTAAATACAGATTTCATGTTCAATGAACAGAACACGTTGATGTAGAAGGGAAAAACTGAAAAATACTGCTGTGGAGCACAAAAGAGGCAAATATGTTTCTGCTTCAAAGTCTGACAGAAAAGTGGCGAGTGGGGTGCCTCTGATCCCATCCCACCTTTTTCAATAAAATGTTTCACACGCGAATATAGCCGAGCTTTCTGGTGCTGGTGGAGAATAGCATAATAATGGCAGTGGAAGAGAGAAGAGACCATAAGAGTTGAGGACACTGTGTAAAGCATCCTACATCTACATCTACAACCATACTCCGCAAGCCACCCGATGGTGTGTGGAAGAGGGTAAATTGAGTACCACTATCGATTTTCCCTCCTATTCCAGTCACGTATTGTTCATAGAAAGAAGGATTGTCGGTATGCCTCTGTGTGGGCTCTAATCTCTCTGATTTTATCCTCATGATCTCTTCGCGAGATATACGTAGGAGGGAGCAATATACTGCTAGACTCCTCGGTAAAGGTATGTTCTCGAAACTTCGACAAAAGCCCGTACCGAGCGACAGAGCGTCTCTCCTGCAGAGTCTTCCACTGGAGTTTATCGATCATCTCCGTAACGCTTTCTCGATTACCAAATGATCCTGTAACGAAGCGCGCTGCTCTCCGTTGGATCTTCTCCACTTCTTCTATCAACCCCACCTGGTACGGATCCCACACCGGTGAGCAGTATTCAAGCTGTGGGCGAACAAGTGTACTGTAACCTACTTCCTTTGTTTTCGGACTGCATTTCCTTAGTATTCTTCCAATGAATCTAAGTCTGGCATCTGCTTTACCGACGATTGATTTTATATGATCGTTCCATTTTAAATCCCTCCTAATGATTACTCCCAGATAATTTATGGAATTAACTGCTTCCAGTTGCTGCCCGGCTATAGTGTAGCTAAATGATAAAGGATCTTTCTTTCTGTGTATTCGCAGCACGTTACACTTGTCTACATTGAGATTTAATTGCATTCCCTGCACCATGCGTCAATTCTATGCAGATCCTCCTGCATCTCAATACAATTTTCCATTGTTACAACCTCTCTATATACTACAGCATCGTCCGCAAAAAGCCTCAGTTAACTTCTGATGTTATCCGCAAGGTCATTTATATATATCGTGAACAGCAATGGACCCACGACACTCCCCTGTGGCACACCTGACATGACTCCTACTTCGGAAGACTTCTCTCCATTGAGAATGACCTGCTGCTTTCTGTTATCTAGGAATTCCACAATCCAATCACAGAATTGGTCTGATAGACCATATGCTCTTACTTTGTTCATTAAATGTTTGTGGGGAACTGTATCAAATGCCTTGCGGAAGTCAAGAAACACAGCATCTACCTGAGATCCTATAAGTAATACTGTATATTAAATATATATAATAAAGTACATTTTGGTAACATAAACAAATTTTGATGTCAAATATCAGTCGAAAATAATTTAAAAAATCGCAAATGAAAAGTTGTTACATTTAAAGTACTTTGTTTTATTGTTAAAATTTACCAAATATATACAGTCAGTATTAAAATTAATGGGTTTACCCTAATGTGTATTATACCAGGTGAGTCACCTAACTTTACCACTGGGAACATCTAATAAAGCACAACAAATATTTAATAACAAATTCCGCAGACCGAAAGTGAGGAGAGGGGCTGGTGTAATTGTTTAATACAAACCATTAAAAAATGCACGTAAGTATGTTTTCTAACACGAACATATGTTTTTTGTAATGATAGGCTATTATTATTTTTGGCACAACTGTAAATAGGAAAAACATACTTGAGTAATGCCGTTTGTTACATTGTAAAATGTTAAACCCATCCAGAGTTATTGTAACCTACAGTTCACGCTTGAGTAACTCCTCAGCATTTCAGTCGTGTGTATTGGACAGAACCGAATTAATTAGGGATACAATAAATAAATAAATAAATAAATAAAAATAAAAAAATAAACAGTGATATAACACATGTACAGAAGACACTTGAACAGCGCATTATGTCCACATGCATGCTAACATTTTTATATTTTTATTAGTATTTTTCCTCGGAGAATACTGTACTGCACTGATGTGATACAAGAAAATGTACATTAACATGAGAATGTAGTTAAACTTGCAAATTAGTTTTTTTTATTTTCAATTACAGAATGTGAAAGAGTGTGCCCTGACATTTCAGTCCAATAAATGTTCAAAGTGATGCCCATCATTTGCTGCACATGTTTGCAATCTACTGCGCAATGCATGTCTTACATGACGCACTACGTCTGGTGTAATGTTGCCACAGGCTACCTCAATACGACGTTTAATACCGTCTGCGATTACAGGCACTTCACGGTACACATTCTCCTTTAACGTAGGGATGCCGGTTATTGCTGAAACAACCGGTTTTCGGTTATACCGGTTCTTTTCATCTCCAGTTTAACCGTACTGTAAACATTGCTCAAGATAACCGTTTTTTTTAAATAACCGGTTTTCTGTCTTTTTATTGATATTTCCAGTAGAGTTCGACCGAAACATATTTTGCGGCCGAAACAGAAACCGTAATCGAATTTTCGGTTCTTCTAGTTTCCGCCGAAGCCGGAACTTACGAAGTTTAGTTAAAATTTCGGTAAATTTACGTTATACGACAAATCACTAGTCTTTCCATATTTTGCAAGATCCCCTCCCAATACTACGCCTTCTTGAGTGTGTGTAAGCCAAGCCAGGAGTCCGTAGAAGACGATATACGAACCATACATATTTGCTGGCCTAGTATTTCCATCTGGCAGTTGCAAATATTGAGCCAACCACTCCAGTAAGTTGGACTTGTGAGCCAGCACATACGAATATCTCGTTATATACAAAATATATACATAAGTTACAGTCAGTAAATGAACTTCAATCAGGGCTGCAGAAGTATTTCGAAAAATAAATTCACAGTTCCGACTAACAGTATGATTGTTGTCAGTGTATATTTCCGCAAATTGAACTAGGAAAGCTGTGTACCACATGATCAAAGAACGTTCAAATGGGTGTGAGTTCTTATTAGACCTTACTGCTTACGTCATCGGTCCCTAGACTTAAAAACTACTTAATCTAACTTAAACTAACTTACGCTAAGCACAACATATACATGACCGAGGAAGGACGGATGACTCGAACCTCTGACTGGAGCAACTGTGCAGTCCGTAACATGGAGCCTCAGACCGCACGGCTACCTCGCTAGACACCACATGATCAATGTTACCTAAACCCATATTGGTTATTAGAAAGCCCCTAGCTTTCAAGGAATCACATTAATAAAACTTGTTAGCATAATATGATACTACATTAAAAGTTATTCTTCCAAGCTTATAGTACAACACTTACATAATAGGTATATGAATCGAATTTACCTCCTCTTCCACGAAACATTTTGGAAGCTCTCTCCTTAAACGACACAGCAGCTTTGTAGTACCTCCACCAGTCTTCAGCTTTTTAAAGCAAATGGAGTATTGTACCTCACTGCTCCCGTACTTGGTGAAGTACTTCCACACTCGGGATGGTGCCATTTAAGACACAACCGATGTCTGGCGACGACAGCAAGGAACTGCCGCATGACCAGACGGAGGCAAGTCTCGTACACTGCCGGTGCACGCGCGTCGTCTAATAGGCCACGCCACACGGCAACAGCTGCGTCGATGCCTCAGTAGCTGCACCAGTCCTTAAGTTCTTATGCCACGCGTTCGTTGCGCGTTTCTGACAGCCGGGATTGTTGTTAAATTACCACTGATCGATTTTTTAGTTTCTGCGATAACCTAATACTTCACAGCAGTGGAAATTTTAGGAATAGCCCTAAATATTAGGGTCTACTAGTTTTAATTTTTTTTTAATTATTTACAAAAAACACATTTTGAACCACTACTACAGGAAGTAGTCGTACCGGTTTTTTTACCCGGTTCCTGGCAATAACTAAAAATAACCAGTTACAATCGACACCAAATAAATACCGAAAATAACCGGTTATTCAAAACTAAAATACCGGTATCGGTTTTAACCGGTCAGTTTTTCCCATCCCTACTTTAACGTACCCCACAGAAAGAAGTCCAGAGGTGTGAGATCAGGGGAACGGGCTGGCCAATTAATGTGTCCGCCACGTCCTATGACACCCTTGCAAACATCCTGTCAAGGGTCAGCCTAGTGCTCATCGCAGAACGTACAGGATCACCACCACGTTGACACCACGTACAAACTCTATGTATTTTGGAGCTGTTTGGGTGCCTTCAATGAAGTGGGGACCAATCAGGTGGTCACCAGGACATGCGTCTAGCCCCCCCCCCCCGAATATACCGCTGGAAAGGTCCAGAGATAAAAATGAGAAGTACCTGGCGATGCCGATAGATGTCACCCCAGAGAGGGTCTGCTCTAGAGCCGTGTATTGGGAGAGTACCGCCAACCGGGCGAGCGCCGCCATTGTAGGCCTGTTATATCTGGCAGTAGCAGCGCTATGGGTGGATCTGTTAAATTAACATTTATGATTAAGGGAACCGGTCTGTACATTGATGTCGTATGAAACTACGTTAAGTAAACAATGAAGTTAGGTTTTTAATCGTTTCATCACGTCTACAGCGAATATTAAGGAAAAATTGGTAATCTGAGATCAAGATCTTCATTTTGGAGCAAACTAGTTGTAAAATTGTTCATGCTAAATTTTAAACCCTGTACCAAATGCACTGCTTTCACAATAAGTGACGTTCCTGCTTTCAAATTAGCTAAGGACTGACGTTTTTATCTCTTAATATATTGGTTTTTATCAAAGTAGATGTAATTAATACATGTTGCTTTCCATTAATCTAGTGCCTAATGTTGATAGGTGTTGTGTGCTAACCTACATGTGATATTATCACGTAACATTAACTGAGCTAACATTTAGGGAAGGTTTAAGTTTTTACACATTGTTATCGCACTGCTGGGTACTTCAGTAAAATAAACTTTATCTTATAATTCGAGTTTTGGAGATCTGTTTAATGGGCAGTTTCATTTACCGCCCAAACTTTCGTAATATGCAGGCTAAGTATAAATACGAAATTCGTCAAATACGGCACATTATGTTAGATTTTCATCTATTTGTATCTTTAAAAAATATCTTTTCTCTTACATGTGTTGTCCGTTCAACATTGCTCGCAAGAAACTTGAACAGATAAACCTAGAAGTTTACTCGATATTTCAATACGAATTCACTTACTTCGCATAATTTTGCATTCTCGTATGGAAATGCATTTTTTCTTCCAATGCGGCGTACCCACAATTCGCGTCTTTTCGCATCTCTTTCGCTTGTGGAATGTGTAAAACTTGCTACCTCGGACTGTCTTACTTTAAAAATTCACTGCCAACAATACGGCATTTTTCACTATATAAAAATTGAATACGCTACGTTAAGCTCTTAATTTAATACATAATGAGTCTACACATTTCCAACACCTGTAAATGCTAAAATAACAGCTAGTTAAGTGAATTGTGCCATTTACGCTGATGGACTGCTTAGGCCTAAAATGTCGGACGTGCCCCACCCGCGCTCAACTGACCAATAGCAGCCGGCGGTTGTCGGCAAGACACACATCAAAGGTTGGCGCTACTCTCCCAATACAGGGCTCTAGGTCTGTCTCGTGGTAGTGGGTACTTGGCTGTTAGGACGTTTAGCTGTCAGTTTGTCACGTGACCAGTCAATTAGTTTCAAGATGTCTTCCCATTTCATTCTGCTCTTTTCTGCCACACTGAGCGTTCTGTTTTAACTTCGTTACTGTTTATTTATTTCGTTGTTGGTGTTTTCTATTATTTCGTTGTTGCTGTCTTTTGTTGAACACGAGTGATTCGCACAAACCGTTCCTAAATTGCGAGGAATGCAGATCCGAGTTCAATGTGCGTTATAACCTCTACACTCACTATAAAGTTAATTTATCTGAGAACATTCGTGTGGAAAAGGAAGTGTCCATAATGTGGAATTGCATTATCAAGATGCAATTCGTTAAAACACCATCAAATAAAATTTTAACCCACTAAGCTCTATTCAAGTAACGTCCTACCCTGTAATTCTGTGACATCTATTTATTTGACATGAAACTGTACTGGACAACGAAATACTGCCATTATTGTACATATAAAGTAATGGAATTTGTCATGTTTTTATTGCAGTGCATTGAGAACCAAATACGAAAAATTGGATGTTTATGTCATGCAACGGAATTTCTGTGTAAAAACGAAGTAGTCTGATATTTTCAGTTTTAACTGTCACGTTTGTTATATTAAAATACTTAACGTGCACAGCAAAATTATTTACGAACTTCTGTAATTGACAAGGATAACTGCAGGTTATTTATTATCTAGGCTACAATACATAAGTATTAAGATATCCTGTATACCGGTTTTTCGACATGTTGACGATGTCATGGCTCTAAGCTGACGGATGGTATTCCAGTCTTCAGTTATGCCCGATTGTTTATTCAGTAGGAAGGTTGTTGTACTTCATGAAGTTCAATAACTACATTTTAGCCATATCTGAAAAAAGTTAATCGAGTATTTCTTAATCATTTAGGGATATTGCCTGTTTTGGACGAATGTGACAGTGCACAGCTTACACCTGAAGTCGTGAGTGTATTGCCAGTCATCCATAGTGCAGGTTCTGTCGAACAGTGACAGCTATTTTGAGCTGGCAAAGACAACAAATGTGCATGCGAAATAAGTCGTGGTGGTAAGCTGATCTGCAGTGTAGGACAGTGTCAACGTTTCCGCCACATTTATTTTGAAATGTTGATCAAAGAAGAATTAAAAGCTCCAGATAATCACAGGGAAAAAGAAAACAAGCACGTTTTCGTTGAGTATTTTTCGCATCCTCAGCACATGTAATATAAACTAAGAAAACCTCACAGCTCGCGTTAAACTAAATTCTTCAATAGTTTCAGCAACAAATTCCGTTCGGAGCAGGACAGCAGCCAAATATTCTAACAACCTTTTGAGTTCTGACTGCAGGCCTGTGTTTACATATGACAGTCACGTGACGTAAATTTCCAGCAGCTAAATGTCCGAACAGCTCAAGTGTTCAAATGTTTGTATAGTCTATGTGACTTAACTACGGGGTCATCAGTTCCTAAACTTACAAACTACTCATGAACTACTTACGAACTAGGACGGCACAAATATCCATGCCCGGTGGGGGATTCGAACCCCCGACCGTAGTGGCCGTACTGACCGTGACTGAAGCGCCTCAGTCCCCTCGGCCACCGCGGCCGGCTGAAATCTAATAAAATGGAGTTACAAGGTTTTCATTGCCTGCAGAAAATATTAAAAACGACATATTTGTGCGTATATTTGTTCGTATTTTGGTGTAGGAGGAAAAACTCGTTTTAGATGAAGGGTTAAATTACGTAACTAGCTAATAAAATTAATGCTGTATTCTCCCCGTTCAAGATATGTTCTGAAGGGACGAAATGTCGTGTACAATTGAAGAGACGTGCCGTCCCTCCTAATAAACAGCCCACCGGCCGCCACTGAACGTGATCCGCCCATTACTAGCGCGATCGCGGTGTAAACTGTACGACTGCGTGCCTCACCTGCGGATGCGAGCAGCGCCAGCGCCAGCAGCAGAACCGTGACGGCCGCCATCTCTCCACTGACGCCTGTCCAGACCTGCCCGCCGGCCCGACAGTCTGCCGCGCTCCCATTGGCTGCCGCCCTGCTGACGTCACCCGCCTGGCGCCCTCACAATTGCCAGATTGCAGCCAATTACGCTCCATCGGCGCGGCCTCTGCTCCTCGGGGCCAGTCCGTTCCACCAACAGTCTGACCATAGTGTCGGCTGGTGATAATGTGCTAATGTGCTGCAGCACACTGTAAATATATTACTAAAATTATGCCAATTCTCTTCGAAAGCAAGCGAGAAATCGCTGTAAAATTACGTCCTTTCTCTTGGAATACGAGCCAGATATCACAATAAAATTATGCCAATTCCCTTTCGATGCGTATTAGAATGCTAGTAATAAGGATGAAAACGCATTTTGGAGCGCTCTCGCCGCGATAGCTGGAAACCAGCTCCGTGTGCTGAAGTGGGATTCAGCCACGCTGGTACGTGCGCAGAGAGGCGGCGCAGTCGTCTGCTCGCTAGTGCGCATGCGCAGACGTGACGTCAGGCCTGGCGGCTCGTGTGTGCTGAGACCGACTGCAGCACCAGACCAATATTTCTCTCCGCGCTGCGTGTGATGGCTGCGGAAGAATAGTGTATGGCGAATACTGCGGCATACAGAGTCAAATAGCGCGCTGGCTCAGGCGTCTTGCGCATTGTCTCTCAAACCTACCTGTGTGAGGCTCGTATTCAAATACCTCTGAGTCCAAATTTTTAATTTCTGTAAATAAAACTTCAATCGAAAACAATATTACTGATGTATAGCCAGCATGCGAGTGAAAATGCGCTTTTCAGCCAAGCAGTTTCATTCGTCGCTTGTGTTGAACGCAGACGACGTGGTGGGGATAGTGCTAAGCTCCGTTATTTCCATTGTCAGTCACGCTTTTTATTTTGGTATATTTTGTTTCCTGTTTATGTTTGTAATATTGTAGCACACTCGTCAAATTTTGTACGAGCCGCCACTGTCATTTACGCTCAAATCTTGCATTCGCTATCTCGTAAGTATTAACCTCTGCCTTAACTCGCAGAGTTCACCAAAACATCGTAGATATAGGTATTACACTTTCACACAGCGTCATTGGCTCAATACTAGTCGGCACGATACTATTCTCTCACTGCATACAAATTTCCACTTATACCCGCGACCGACGAGAGGGTAAGGCTCCTATAAACCCTAGCTGAACTGTCCGCCATTTTTTCCCCAAGCTGTAGGAGTTGCCACGTTCCGGACGAGCTCATGCGTTACCTCGCGGTTCAAAAATGTTCAAATGTTTGTTAAGCTTAAGGGACTTAACTACGGGGTCATCAGTCCCTAAACTTACAAACTACTTATGAACTACCTACAACTAAGGACGGCACTAATGTCCATGCCCGAGGGGGGATTCGAACCCCCGACCGTAGTGGCCGTGCAGACCGTGACTGAAGCGCCTCAGTCCCCTCGGCCACCTTGCGTTTCATTCACCTCGCTCATATTCGCAAACTACACACTGTATGAACATCGAATTTTCATCAATGTCTTCTTTAAGAAGTACACTACATTTTAATTTTAGTCTTATTTATGGCAATAATTTATAAACAGCATATGCTGATAGTTTACGAACATGCACTTTCTGACGACGTACGGTATTTTCGAGATACGAGGAACCTTTTTTTTGTTGAAGTTAGGTGAACACATTAAGCAAATGAAATGTTCAAAATACATCAAATTTTCATCCTTTCCAAACAGAAACTCTGTGAGAAATGTATAACTTGAGATAAAGTCAGTTAAATATGACGCACTGGGATCCGCCCGCCCGTCTAGTAGTACCACGTCTTCCGTATTAGAACTACTAATAATTAGGCACATGTTGTTACTGCATAACATCGATACTTTAAGATACTGGTACTGACTTCTTTTAACCCATTAAATTTAACAGTTGCACACTACAAAAGTGCTGTGACTCTATGTAATATGCAATTTCAATTATTAAGTTATATGAAACGGGTATTCTAAATATCTCAATAGAGAGTGTTTTAAGTTATTATGTGAGGACATGAGAAAAAGTCAGTTCGTTAGCTAGTGAAGAGATCGTTGCTATCTGTCATTTTCAAGACACGTATTCTCACATAAAATCCTCATTAGATCTAGCAACTTCCGTTCTGTTACTGCTAGTCGTTAAATTGAAGGAAATGTAACTCCTATTAGGTTTTGGAAACGGAGCGGTAGCTCTGAAACATACTGGACAAGAAGCAAAGAAATAAACATTTGTGAGCGACAAATTAATACCTGCAAATCGAATAATAAATCACTGACTTTACTCTTTTTCATTCTACAACTATACATTTCCTTGAATAACACGATAGTTAATGAAATTTTGCGTAGTAACAATGTGGCAAAATACTCCCCTCTTTGCATGTTATCGTTTATCAAATCATTTTGATACCTCTATCCGTGTATGAGATACAGAATGATTCATTCTAGCCCTATCGCCATCGGAAATAAGTACGCTAAATAAAATAAAGTTTAGCGGTATGAGTGAAAGGTAAAGATCTCCTCCTAAGTCGAAAATAAAATTCAGTCCATTAGGAAAGTTTCATCCGCACCAACATATGGTGCAACATGCACCAAACGGAATATCATAGCAGCCTCTATTTTTTTACTGCAAACTTTTCCTAACGTAGTGCAGTCTCTTACTTCGAAACCAATATCTTATGAAGTATGACTATAAACGAAATGATGAGCATTTCCTCACAATGCGGAAATATAAGGATTTAAGTAGAGGAAAAATTAAATACTTCTACCAAGTAGTTTTTGTGAAATCGTTTGTGAAAGATGACAGAGCATGCGCCTCTACGCTGTTGGTGCAGCGCGATTCCAACGGTGTTGTGGAAACCATGGCGGACGATTCAGCCTGGGTATTTGGGAGCTCTAGGAGAGGGTACTACGCCAAGCCTACACCGTGGCCCAATAAATAGTAACTGGTACCTTCTGCCTTGGCGCCTGAGCTCTACAAACTAGCATACTATTGGCCGAATGTCAGCGTCCAATGAAAATCACATTTGAAAACACAACCTAATTATTATTAACCTAGCCTGTTTAATAATTATATTATTACTTATGACAACTGGCAACATAAATGTAATCACTGGTAACATTGAAGTTATTGTCCAGCCATTTTAAACAACAGAACGTTAACATGAAAGAGTGGCAGTTCCCGGCATAAAAAGCATGATGGAGTCCCGCACTACCTGCAGTGCTGCCAACCACTGGCTTCCCACAGTTGGGATGACCTTCTGCCGCTGTTGCAACGATTCACCCACTGCCTTTTAGAGTTGGGCAAAATGATTCTTTTTTAGGAATCGATTCTTGCAATTCAACCCACACTTTGAATCGATTCCTACTATTCGTTCACGATTCTTTCGCTATTCTTTAGTCTGCATTGACACGATTCTTACTTCTACATCTTGCTCGTAGATGGCAATACATGTCTGTGTCATTCTAACCTTGTGAATCTGTTCGTACGATTCGTTCACGATTCTTTCTGGTCTGCAACGGCACGAATCTTACAAAATGCCAAAAAGGAGACATATGGGTATCGGAATGTTTAATATTTACGGTGCATAAAGTTCAGACTTTAAATAACAATGAGGCTAAGTCATTCGATTCAGCTCTCAAAAATTCTCGAGAAAATTTCTTGAAGTTTTGCAAGCGGATACACTGTCAATTACTTCTGCTGTCATCATAGCTCATTTAGTAGCGTTGTAGGTTTAGTGAACGTAGGTCACTTATTTCAAATCCTGGTGTAACCTTTTTTTTTGTTCTTTTTGAATACTTCAGCTATTTAACTATAATTTTTTTATTAAATCTGTGGTAATTAACACATATCTCATCATTATGAAATACTTATTATACAAAATCAATATTTTCACCAAACACGTCTATATAAATAAACATTAAAAATAAAAACCCGTCTCTAAATACTACATTTCTTTCGAGATACAAGAAATTCGCATTTATTGAAATGTTTCTTTTTTATAAAATCGGTTTCTTTCAGTAAAGCTGAACTTAAAAACGAAAAGACATTTTAGATGGCTTTAAAAATATTAAAAAAAGGATTTTCATATAAAAAGAATATTTTTGTAAAATTGCGTTTTTACAAAAAAATCAACTATGTAGATGAACTCAAAAAGCTTAAACCTCTCTAAACAAAAGATATAATCCAAATCGTTACAGCCATTTCTGGAATACGTGAAATATAAATGTGTACGAATTGCTTGTATAAATACATAATATGTAAACTGTATAAAAGGCGTATAGTCGCATGTATTGGCAGCTGTGTATTTCGCTGTGTTTTGTTTCTGTCATCTGTAATTCGTGAATAGGCTAATAATTAACGGCTCAGGATCTTCATTCTGTGCTTCCTCTGTACACACGCTTTCTGGCTTTCTAATCATTCGGCACGATTCGCCACTTGCTTTCAAATCATGAATCGTTGGATCTTGGAATCGTCATGAAACAGACGATTCTTTTGAACGACGATTCGTCCCCCCTCTTGACTTCTCTCCGGCATTCGGCAAAATTCGGCAGTCGCCTTCGAATCATGAATCATTGGAACTTGCTTCTGAACGATGATTCGTCCGAATCACGATTCGATTCTTACGATTCTTTATTTGTATTCGTTCAAATAAACGACTCATTCATGAATGGCCACAACTCTACTGCTTGTAACCGCTACCTAGCGTACCTTAACCTGGGCAGACAATGGCTGCCCACACAGCATTGATATAAAATAAAAATAAATCACAATAAAATATAGCAGAAATGTGAGGTAAGGAAACAATCATTTACATAAAATAGAAATTACATGGTTCCAAGAAAAGCTGATTTGTTACAGATAGACTTTTTACTTTTATCATTTATTTGCAAATACTACAACACTATAATTAATGAATGAAATGTTGGCAGAAGTTTTCACTACATGAAGTGCCGTTCCCATGGTGTGGCCTCGTGAAGTGCCGGCCACAACTAGTGCGGCCTACTTGGTACAGATAGACTTTTTATTTTTTATCATTTATTTGCAAATACTAAAACACTATAAATAATAAATGTTATGTAGGCAGAAGTTTTCACAACGTGAAGTGCCGGCCACAACTAGTGCGGCCTACTTGTTACAGATAGACTTTCTATTTTTATCATTTATTTGCAAATACTACAACACTATAATTAATAAATGTAATGTAGCAAAATTTTCCACTACGTGAAGTGCCGTTCCCATGGTGTGGCCTCATGAAGTGCCTGCCACAAATAGTGCGGCCTACTTGTTACAGAGAGACTTTTTATTTTTATCATTTATTTGCAAATACAACAACACTAAAATTAATAAATGTAATGTTGGTAAAATTTTTCACTATGTGAAGTGCCGTTCCCATGGTGTGGCCTCGTGAAGTGCATGCCACAGCTAGTGCGACCTACTTGTTACAGATAGACTTCTTATTTTTATCATTTATTTGAAAATACTACAACATCATAATTAATAAATGTAATGTAGGCAAAATTTTTCACTATGTGAAGTGCCGTTCCCATGGTGTAACCTCGTGAAGTGCCGGCCACAAATAGTGCGGCCTACTTGTTACAGATAGACTTCTTATTTTTATCATTTACTTGCAAATACTACAACATTATAATTAATAAATGTAATGTTGGCAAAATTTTTCACTATGTGAAGTGCCGTTCCCATGGTGTAACCTCGTGAAGTGCCGGCCACAAATAGTGCGGCCTACTTGTTACAGATAGACTTCTTATTTTTATCATTTATTTGCAAATACTACAAAATTATAATTAAAAATTGTAATGCTGGCAAAATTTTTCAATACGTGAAGTGCCGTTCAAATGGTGTGGCCTCGTGAAGTGCCTGCCACAACTAGTGCGGTCTACTTGTTACAGATAGACTTCTTATTTTTGTGATTTATTTGCAAATACTACAACACTATAATAAATAAACGTAATGTTGGTAAAATTTTTCACTACGTGAAGTGCCGTTCCCATGGTGTGGCCTCGTGAAGTGCTTGCCACAACTAGTGCGGCATACTTGTTACAGATAGACTTTTTATTTTCATCATTTATTTGCAAATACTACAACTCCATAATTAATGAATGTAATGTTGGGAGAAGTTTTCACTATGTGAAGTGCCGTTCCCATGGTGTGCCCACGTGAAGTGCCTGCCACAACTAGTGCAGCCTAATTGTTACAGATAGACTTTTTATTTTTATCATTTATTTGCAAATACTACAACATTATAATAAATAATTGTAATGATGGCAAAATTTTTCACTACGTGAAGTGCCGTTCCCATGGTGTGGCCTAATGAAGTGCCTGCCACAATTAGTGGGGCCTACTTGTTACAGATAGACTTTTTATTTTAATCATTTAAATGCAAATACTACAACACTATAATTAATAAATGTAATATTGGTAAAATTTTTCACTACGTGAAGTGCCATTCCCATGGTGTGGCCTCGTGAAGTGCCTGCCACAACTAGTGCAGCCTACTTGCTACAGATAGACTTTTTATTTTTATCATTTATTTGCAAATACTACAACATTATAATTAATAATTGTAATGATGGCAAAATTTTTCACTACGTGAAGTGCCGTTCCCATGGTGTGGCCTCGTGAAGTGCCTGCCACAACTAGTGCGGCCTACTTGTTACAGATAGAAATTTTATTTTTATCATTTACTTGCAAATACTACAACACTATAATTAATAAATGTAATATTGGAAATTTTTTCACTACGTGAAGTGCCGTCCCCATGGTGTGGCCTCCTGAAATGCCTCCCACAACTAGTGCGGCCTTCTTGTTACAGATAAACTTATTATTTTTATCATTTATTTGCAAATACTACAAAATTATAATTAATAATTGTCATCAGAATGAAACTTTCACTCTGCAGCGGAGTGTGCGCTGATATGAAACTTCCTGGCAGATTAAAATTGTGTGCCGGAACCGGGACTCGAATTTGGGACCTTTGCCTTTCACGGGCAAGCGCTCTACGACTGAGCTACCCCGACACGACTCACGATGCCACCTCACAACTTTACTTCCGCCAGTACCTCGCCTCCTACTTTCCAAACTTCACAGAAGTTCTCCTGCGAAACGTGCAAGACTAGCACTTCTGGAAGAAAGGATATGGTGGAGACATGGCTTAGCCACAGCCTAGGGGATGTTTCCAGAATGGTAGAGCGCTTGCCTGCGAAAGGCAAAGGTCCCAAGTTCGAGTCCCGGTTCCGGCACACAATTTTAATCTGCCAGGAAGTTTCATATCAGCGCACACTCCGCAGCAGAGTGAAAGTTTCATTCTGGAAACATCCCCTAGGCTGTGGCTAGCCATGTCTCCACCATATCCTTTCTTCCAGGAGTGCTAGTCTTGCAAGTTTCGCAGGAGAACTTCTGTGAAGTTTGGAAAGTAGGAGGCGAGGTACTGGCGGAAGTAAAGTTGTGAGGCGGCATCGTGAGTCGTGTCGGGGTAGCTCAGTGGTAGAGCGCTTGCCCGCGAAAGGCAAAGGTCCCAAGATCGAGTCCCAGTTCCAGCACACAATTTTAATCTGCCAGGAAGTTTCAATAATTGTCATGTTGGCAAAATTTTTCAATACGTGAAGTGCCGTTCCCATGGTGTGGTCTCGTGAAGTGCCTGCCAGAACTAGTGCAGCCTACTTGTTACAGATAGACTTTTTTGTCATTTATTTGCAACACTATAATTAATGAATGTAATGTTGGGAGAAGTTTTCACTACGTGAAGTGCCGTTCCCATGGTGTGGCCTCGTGAAGTGCCTGCCACAACTAGTGCAGCCTACTTGTTACAGATAGACTTTTTATTGTTATCATTTATTTGCAAATACTACAAAATTATAATTAATAATTGTAATGTTGGCAAAATTTTTCACTAAGTGAAGTGCTGTTCCCATGGTGTGGCCTCGTGAAGTGCCTGCCACAAGTAGTGCGGCCTACTTGTTACAGATAGACTTTTTATTTTTATCATTTATTTGCAAATACTACAACACTATAATTAATGAATGTAATGTTGGCAGAAGTTTTCACTACATGAAGTGTCGTTCCCATGGTGTGGCCTCGTGAAGTGCCTGCCACAACTAGTGCAGCCTACTTGTAACAGATAGACTTTTTTATATTTATCATTTATTTGCACATACTACAATATTATAATTAATAAATGTAATTTTGGCAAAATTTTTCACTACGTGAAGTGCCGTTCCCATAGTGTGGCATCGTGAAGTGCCTGCCACTACTACTGCAGCCTACTTGTCACAGATAGACTTTTTAACTTTATCATTTATTTGCAAATACTACAACATTATAATTAATAATTGCAATGTTTGCAAAATTTTTCATTACGTGAAGTGCCGTTCCCATGGTGTGGTCTCGTGAAGTGCCTGCCACAAATAGTGTGACCTACTTGTTACAGATAGACTTCTTATTTTTATCATTTATTTGCAAATACTACAACACTATAATTAATAAATGTAATGTTGGCAAAATTTTTCACTACGTGAAGTGCCGTTCCAATGGTGTGGCCTCGTGAAGTGCCTGCCACAAGTAGTGCGGCCTACTTGTTACAGATAGACTTTTTATTTTTATTATTTATTTGCAAAAACTACAACATTATAATTAATAAATGTAATGTTGGCAGAAGTTTTCACTACGTGAAGTACTGTTCCCATGGTGTGGCCTCGTGAAGTCCCTGCCACAACTAGTGCAGCCTACTTGTTACAGATGGACTTTTTATTTTTATCATTTATTTGCAAATACAACAACATTATAATTAATAAACGTAATGTAGGCAAAATTAATCACTATGTGAAGTGCTGTTCCCATGGTGTAACCTTATGAAGTGCCGGCCACAACTAGTGCGACCTACTTGTTACAGATAGACTTCTAATTTTTATCATTTATTTGCAAATACAACAACACTATAATTGATAAATGTAATGTAGGTAAAAATTTTCACTACGTGAAGTGCTGATCCCATGGTGTGGCCTTGTGAAGTGTCTGCCACAAGTAGTGCGGCCTACTTTTTAGAGATAGACTTTTTATTTTCATCATTTTTTTGCAAATACTAAAACACTATAATTAATAAACGTAATGTTGGTAAAATTTTTCACTACGTGAAGTGCCGTTCCCATGGTGTGGCCTCGTGAAGTGCCTGCCACAACTAGTGCAGCCTACTTGTTACAGATAGACTTTTCATTTTTATCATTTATTTGCAAATACTACAACGTTATAATTAATAATTGTAATGTTGGCTTAATTTTCACTACATGAAGTGTGGTTCCCATGGTGTGGCCTCGTGAAGTGCCTGCCACAACTAGTGTGGCCTACTTGTTACAGATAGACGTTTTATTTTTATCATTTATTGCAAATACTACAACACTATAATTAATAATTGTAATGTTGGCAAAATTTTCACTACGTGAAGTGTGTTTCCCATGGTGTGGCCTCCTGAAGTGCCTGCCACAACTAGTGCGGCCTACTTGTTACAGATAGACTTTTTATTTTTATCATTCACTTGCAAATACTACAACACTATAATTAATAAATGTAATCTTGGTAAAATTTTTCACTACGTGAAATGCCGTTCCCATAGTGTGGCCTCGTGAAATGCCTGCCACAACTAGTGCGGCCTACTTGTTACAGATAGACATTTTATTTTTATCATTTATTTGCAAATACTACAACATTATAATTAATTTTGGTAATGTTGGCAAAATTTTCACTACGTGTAGTGTGGTTCTCATGGTGTGGCCTCGTGAAGTGCCTGCCACAGCTAGTGTGGCCTACTTGTTACAGATAGACTATTTACTTTTATCATTTATTTGCAAATACTACAACATTATAATTAATAAATTTAATGTTGGCAAAATTTTTCACTACGTGAAGTGCCATTCCAATGCTGTAACCTCGTGAAGTGCTGGCCACAAATAGTGCGACCTACTTGTTACAGATAGACTTCTTATTTTTATCATTTATTTGCAAATACAACAACACTATAATTAGTAAATGTAATGTTGGTAAAATTTTTCACTACGTGAAGTGCTGTTCCCATGGTGTTGCCTCATGAAATGCCTGCGACAAGTAGTGCAGCCTACTTGTTACATATAGAATTTTTATTTTTATCATTTATTTGCAAATACTACAACATTATTATTAATAATTGTAATGTTGGCAAAATTTTCACTACGTGAAGTACGGTTCCCATGGTGTGGCCTCGTGAAGTTGCTGCCACAACTAGTGCGGCCTACTTGTTACAGATAGACTTTTCATTTTTATCATTTATTGCAAATGCTACAACACTATAATTAATAATTGTAATGTTGTCAAAATTTTTCACGACGTGAAGTGCCATTCCCATGGTGTGGCCTCGTGAAGTGCCTGCCACAGCTAGTGCGGCCTACCTGTTACAGATAGAATTTTTATTTTTACCATTTATTTGGAAATACTACAATATTATAATTAATAAATATAATGTTGGCAAAATTTTTCACTACGTGAAGTGCCGTTCCCATGGTATAACCTCGTGAAGTGCCGGCCACAACTAGTTCGGCCTACTTGTTACAGATAGACTTCTTATTTTCATCATGTATTTGCAAATACTACAACACTATAATTAATAAACGTCATGTTGGTAAAATGTTTTCTACGTGGAGTGCCGTTCCCATGGTGTGGCCTCGTGAAGTGCCTGCTACAACTAGTGCGGCCTACTTGTTACAGATAGACTTTTTATTTTTATCATTCACTAGCAAATACTACAACACTATAATTAATAAATATAATGATGGTAAAATTTTTCACTACGTGAAGTGCCGTTTGCATTGTGTGGCCTCGTGAAATGCCTGCCACAACTAGTGCGGCCTACTTGTTACAGATAGACTTTTTATTTTTATCATTTATTTGCAAATACTAAAAAATTATAATTAATAATGGTAATGTTGGCAAAATTATCACTACGTGTAGTGTGGTTCTCATGGTGTGGCCTCGAGAAGTGCCTGCCACAAATAGTGTGGCCTACTTGTTACAGATAGACTTCTTATTTTTATCATTTATTTGTAAATACTACAACACTATAATTAATAAATTTAATGTTGGCAAAATTTTTCACTACATGAAGTGCCGTTCCCATGGTGTGTCCTTGTGAAGTGCCTGCCACAAGTAGTGCGGCCTACTTGTTACAGATAGACTTTTTATTTTTATCATTTATTTGCAAATACTACAACACTATAATTAATGAATGTAATGTTGGCAGAAGTTATCACTATGTGGAGTGTCGTTCCCATGGTGTGGCCTTGTGAAGTGCCTGCCACAACTAGTGCAGCCTACTTGTTACAGATAGACTTTTTATTTTTCTCATTTATTTGCAAATACTACAACATTATAATTAATAAATGTAATTTTGGCAAAATTTTTCACTACATGAAGTGCCGTTCCCACGGTGTGGCCTCGTGAAGTGCCTGCCACAACTATTGCAGCCTACTTGTTACAGATAGACTTTTTATTTTTATCATTTATTTGCAAATACTACAACATTATAATAAATAATTGTAATGTTGGCAAAATTTTCACTACGTGAAGTGCCGTTCCCATGGTGTGTCCTTGTGAAGTGCCTGCCACAACTAGTGCGGCCTACTTGTTACAGATAGACTTTTTATTTTTATCATTTATTTGCAAATGCTACAAAATTATAATTAATAATTGTAATGTTGGCTAAATTTTTCACTACGTGAAGTGCCGTTCCCATGGTGTGGCCTCGTGAAGTGCCTGCCACAACTAGTGCAGCCTACTTGTTACAGATGGACTTCCTATTTTTATCATTTATTTGCAAATACTTCAACATTATAAATAATGAATGTAATGTTGGCAGACGTTTTCACAACATGAATTGCCGTTCCAATGGTGTGGCCTCGTGAAGTGCCTGCCACAACTATTGCGGCCTATGTGTTACATTTAGACTTTCTATTTTTATCATTTATTTGCAAATACTACAACACTATAATTAATAAATGTAATGTTGGCAGAAGTTCTCACTACGTGAAGTGCCGTTCCCATGGTGTGGCCTCGTGAAGTGCCTGCCACAAATAGTGCGGCCTACTTGTTGAAGATAGAGTTTTTTTTTCATTTGTTTGCAAATACTACAACATTATAATTAATAAATGTAATGTTGGCAAAATTTTGCACTATGTGAAGTGCTGTTCCCATGGTGGAACCTCGTGAAGTGCCGGCCACATCTAGTGCGGCCTACTTGTTACAGATAGACTTCTTATTTTTATCATTTATCTGCAAATACAACAACACTATAATTAATAAACGTAATGTTGGTCAAATTTTTCACTACGTGAACTGCCGTTCCCATGTTGTGGCCTCTTGAAGTGCCTGCCACAATTAGTGCAGTCTACTTGTTACAGATAGACTTTTTATTTTCATCATTTATTTGCAAATACTACAACACTATAATTAATGAATGTAATGTTGTCAGAAGTTATCACTATGTGGAGTGTCGTTCCCATGGTGTGGCCTCGTGAAGTGCCTGCCACAACTAGTGCAGCCTACTTGTTACAGATAGACTTTTTATTTTTATCATTTATTTGCAAATACTACAATATTATAATTAATAAATGTAATTTTGGCAAAATTTTTCACTACGTGAAGTGCCGTTCCCACGGTGTGGCCTCGTGAAGTGCCTGCCACAACTATTGCAGCCTACTTGTTACAGAGAGACATTTTTTTTTGTATCATTTATTTGCAAATACTACAACATTATAATAAATAATTGTAATGTTGGCAAAATTTTCACTGCATGAAGTGCCGTTCCCATGGCGTGGCCTTGTGAAGTGCCGGCCACAACTAGTGCGGCCTACTTATTACAGTTTGACTTTTTATTTTTATCATTTATTTGCAAATACTACAACATTATAATTAATAAATGTGATGTTGGCAGAAGTTTTCACTTCATGAAGTGCTGTTCCCATGGTGTGGCTTCGTGGGGTGCCGGCCTACTTGTAGCAGACGCAGGTGCCCAGCAGGCACTTGCCGCCGGAGTAGCCATTCAGCTGCGCCACGCAGTACGCGTTGCACGCCAGCCTGTTCATCTCGTCGATGCTGTTGTCGCACGTCCCGCGCTTCATTCTCACCGTGCCTGCGTCAGCTGCAAGCAAAGGCAAAAGCAGGCATCAGCGACACACTGGCAGGCAGTACCGAACTTGTCGCATTATCTACATCTACACGGGGTAATCTGCAAATCACATTTGAGTGCCTGGCAGAGGGTTCGTTGCATAGGCGCCGGTCGATCAAGCATACCTAGGGTTACAAAATTTTCTATGTATATACCGGTGGGGGGGAGGGGGTGGTATTACAGATAATCTTTATTTCAACGACAAATTTTTTTTCCAAAATCATATTTCTGACTTCCTCGAATTTTCTTAAGTAATTCTTTGTTGGTTTTGATATCGTCATAGATCTGAGAACAAGTGATATCTGTCGGCGGCGGTGGCCGAGCGTACTGCAGCGCGCCAGTCACAGTGTGCATGGCTACTACGGTTGGGGGTTCGAATACCCCCCCTCGGGCATGGATATTTGTGCCATCCTTAGTAGTAGCTAGTTCATAAGTAGTTTGTAAGTTTAGGGACTGATGACCCCATAGTTAAGTCCCATAAGCTCTACAAACATTTAAACATTTGAAGTGATATCTTTGTAGTTGTTCAAAAATGTTTGTAAATCTATCGGACCAAACTTCGTGGTCATCAGTCCGTAGCTTACAAACTACTTAAACCTAGGTAAACTAAACTACGGACAAACACACACACCCATGCCCCAGGGAGGACTCCAACCTCCATGTCGAGCAACTGCGCGCTCCGCAGCGAGACGCTCTAGACCGCTCGGCTACTCCACCGCGGGTTTGTAGTTGTAACTGATGATCAACAAATACATGACACATTATACAGGCATTCGATTTCTTTCATCAGTCCATTGTATATTTAATAATGAATATACCCTGTTCACAGTGGAATTGTGGGCAGGGATTGCGAAAAGGTACTGAACAATTTTTAAAAATTCTGAATATTCATCTGTTGAACACTGATGATTCATGAACTCACACCATCTATCAGATACAGTTTTTTTTTTCAAAAACTGATTTAGTCGAGTTACCTCACCAATCAATTCAATGTCTTTCACAATAACTTTTCCGTTTCTCAAGTAGGCAAGTAGGCCTTCGTACAATCAGAGCGCTATTGCCAACCTGCGCAACAGACGGTCAGTTCTCTCCCGCAGTTGGCTAGTGCTGCGTAAGAAGCGGCAACAGTGCAGCCGCAGCTAAGAGACCGCACGCAGCTAGCGAGTAATTTTAATCGAACTGTAATAGAAAGTTATTCGACGTTCAGCTGCCCCATAAACGCCAAGTTCAACAGTAAGCGTTGGTGAGAGTGGTGGCTTTCCTCATAGCCACTGTGCGAATCGTCAACTTATTGTGTACAAACAATACTCTACAGAAGCGAAACTTTTAATTATGCCGTGTGTCGCGACAGTCGACACTCATCTAGTTCTCAGCTTGTTTTTATCTCTCCAGTTTTACTCCGTCAAATCTCGCTTGATACCACAGAACAACAGTTTGAAGCGGAGGACCAAAAAATCGGGGGATGTTTACTGTTTTGGATGTTTGCAACCAGGGGGCCGAAATAGAGCTTAAAAACAGGGTGGACCCCAGAGAAACCTAAGCATACCCCAAAATTTGAGTGCGTATGCTCGGCATGCCTAAGGCGGCCAATCGTGCCTGATTCTGCGGGGCAGTCCCGCATTTGCACTCTTTGACCCACATTGGCATAAAAACTGAAAATGTCCCGCAAAATGCAAAAAGCTTCCCCCATTCCAGTAATTTTAAAATTGTTGGTCTAAGAGCACAAGTCGAAACTATTTGTGTACGGTACGCTATGTCATACTGCTTTCAAGTTAACTTCATTATACATGTACATAATTAAGAAACTTTCACACAGTAAAATATTTGGTGTTAAAATTGTAATAGTCCACTTGAGCTGTTATTTTATTGGAGTCGCGAAGACCCGCACAACTGGTTTCACAACTTACAGTTGCATCTTCAGGTGCTTTTTTTACTGTACAGCATGATAATTGTTTTAATAAAATGATTATTTAGATTAAAAATTACATATTAAAACACAAAAAATCCGAATTAGTTATGTATGAGGAAGTTACATGCAATTTCGCCTGTAGGCTAGTAATTGCAATAAATATTTTTTATGTTACTTACAAAGTTTTCCATATAAGTCATTTGTGATCGTGAGGTTGTACCGCAAGCACCTTCACTATTTTCGTCGAAAACATAAAAAGAAGTCTACCATGCGGTTCTTGTCATTTTTGGTAAAAATATAGAAAAATCGGCAATGAGTTTAGTAAAAATTGTTTGGCTTGTGACATAAGGCGACGTGATGTGTATCCCTACAACAAACAACCATTATTATGATTACTGAGAACCATGGAAGTTGTTGGTAAATCTCATTTTCGCGTAGAGTGAGAATACAAAAATTTTTTAAAGTTACATATGAAGGGCTGAAAACCATAACGGTATAAGTGACATTTTTTGCAAAATTGAGTTAAGTGTACATTCGAACGACAAAGATCCAGGTGCCTACAGTTAACGTCTGCCCTCTAGTGGTATATGGTATATCTACATTTATCGAATCACAATCGATATGCAGTGTCAGGACGGTACGAGCAACAACATGGCGGACGGCCCAAAGATTTGCGATTTAGCAGCTTAATTACTGACGAAGTCTCGATCAAAAATGAGTAGTTCAACCTTTGAAAGTATTCAGTGTTTTTTCAGAATCGACTGACGAAGATTTATCAGATGATGATTCAGTCGCAGATGTAGACTATGTCCCTGTTCAAGGTAACTGAAGTTGAGGCATTCTGTGCAACATTTTAGTGCTCACTTAAAGTTAGGTTTTCAAATTTTTAATGAATTTTGTGGCTGAGAAAAACTTCTTAAACTATCTTTTAGTACAAAAGCACACTTAAACTAGCATAATAACGTCTCCTTATTGTCAATAAAAATTACATTCCTCAAGAAAAATACAGTCATGAAAATATTTTGACTTGTACCGGTATGCCACTCAAATGCTTAACATCTTTGACGTACGTTAGCATTCACTTGAGACAATTACATTCATGAGAAAGACAATTTTTTTAGGAACTTTATAAGGATCTTTGCTTTATATCTGTGCCTAAGTGGTATATTTCCTTTTCTATCCAGATGCATAATCTTCAGATGAAAACGAAGATCATAACAAGAACCCTAACAATGAAAAAATCCTCATGAAGAGATTCAAGAAAACAGTGTTTAAAGAAAAAGAAAAAAGAAACTTGGAGTCATGGAAAACGAATAAAAGAAAACGCATAAGAAACCTGGGACAAGAATACACATCTACAACAGGAAAAATTACGCCTACATCATCCAGCCTTTTCAACATATCTGCTGATATGAATGCAAGACTTTCACAGAAAAAAAAGACGAACAATTATCCAGGGAGTACTGGAAAACTGGTTCCTGGCAACAACAAACATCCTTCATAGTAAAAAGTGTTTCAACTACTAAACCAAGACGTCCAAAACGAAATTGTAACAAGTCTAAAAAACGAAGTAGTGCAATGTTCCTGGATGGCAAATGAGTGTGTAAGCCTGTAAGGAGTTCATCCTTAAGACACTAAGTAATCGCCGATTTACCACAGCTGTATTAAACGAACCAAGTGTGGAAGGTCTGTCTCCTGTTGATAAACGTGGTGAACGTGCTCCTGGAAATAAAATACCAGATGATCGCCTCTCTACCGTAATGAACCACATAAAAAGCTATCCTCATTACACAAGTCACTAATTTAATCCCCACAAGAAATAACTGTCACTAGAATTATCTGTTTCAAAAATGTATAAGCTGTACACTGAGAAATGTGAAGAAGAATACATTTTGCCAGTGAAGGAGTGTATTTACCGTAAAGTGTTCAATTCAGAATTTAATCTATCATTTTATAAGCTAAGATGTAACACATGCAATACTTGTGACCGTTTAGAAAATTTAATCAAAGCGGAGGTAGAGATCAGCATCATCTTTCACACTCTCATAACACTGCACAGCCAAGTGATGAAGAATCCCATCCTGATGACTGTGATTGTGGTGCAGTGAATGAAAGCGAGTAAGCAAAACGTGTTCATTCTTTAAAAGCATAGTGGTACAAGTGACACATTATGAAGACGTTTTGAAAGCATAATGGTACAAGTAAACTTTATGAATATTTTACACAATGATGACTTACACTCAGAACCTTCAGATACTTACCAAATATATGCACCTCAAGTGCAAAATATTGTATATATGCACCTCAAGTGCAAAATATTGTATAAAAGTTTTCTTTCATTTTGTATAACCTGTGACTTTAAATAAACATTTAAATATTTAAGGTCATTTTCCTCAGAATAACCTGTATGCTACTTATACCGTTGTGATTTTCGCCCCTTCATATTTTGTTCGGTGTAGTGAGGTTCATCCGGTCTATCGAGGTGATGCAAAATTGCATTTCCGTGCTGGGCGGAAGAGCGAATACAACTGAAGTGACAGATCCCCATGTGCATCGGCCGCTAGACTGAAGCCGACTTTTCTATACTTTTACCAAAAATGACAAGAACCGCACGGTAGACTTCTTTTTACGTTTTTGACGAAAAGAGCGAAGGTGCTTGCGGTACGACCTCACCACTAACCCCATTAGCCATCACAAATGACTTATATGGAAAACTTTGTAAGTAACACAAAAATATTTATTGAAATTACTAGCCTACTGGCTTCTATATAAAAAATTTTATTCATGTAACTTCCTCATACATAACTAGTTCGGATTTTTGGTTTCTTAATATGTAATTTGCAATTTAAATATTCATTTTATTAAAACAACTATCTTCTACAGTAAAAAAAGCACCTGAAGATGCAACTGTAAGTTGTGAAACCGGTAGTGCGGGTCTTCACGACTCCAATAAAATAACAGCTCAAGTGGACCAAGGATTTTCATTCAGACTATTACAATTTTAACACCTAATTTTTAACTGTGTGAATATCTCTTAATTATGTATAAACATTTTAGCTGTGGTTGCCCGTTATGCAAAGTTCTTCACTATATGTGATTTTAGGTTTTCCTGGCGTATGGAAATCTTGAAAATTTCTCGGTAATTCCGCTGGGTAGCGACTAAACTTCGCTAAGCATCATCTACAAATAAATGACAGTCTTCTTACATCAAATGCAAAAGAAAAAAAAAATGATGCACGTCATCTAACTATTTCAAAATAACAAATTCGCTCGCAGTGGAATTTTTTTTAAGCTGCCTGTGCATTTGATGATAGGAGGACTTAAAAAAATTCTGTTTTTGTCATATTTTCTGTGCCTTCTTAAGTACGTTTCAGTAAGTGTAATGGAATATTTTTCGGTGCTCAAGGTGGCAAACAAGATGTAATATTAACATAATATCTATAAACATATTTAAAATCTGACATGCAAATATAATATCAGCAATCACCTTACTTCTTTCAGGAGTAAAAAAGTTGGTCCAATTCTGAAAATGCGACTACGAAAGTGAGTGAGCATTGCAAGTAGTAAGCCGGCCGCGGTGGCCGAGGAGACTGAGGCGCTCCAGTCACAGTCTGCACGGTCACTACGGTCGGGGGTTCGAATCCCCCCTCGGGCATGGATATTTGTGCCGTCCTAGTTCATAAGTAGTTTGTAAGTTTAGGGACTGATGACGATTTTTTTTTTTTTTTTTTTTTTTTTTTTTTTTTTTTTTTGCAAGTAGTAAGGCCCAATTAAACTCTTCATTTCATCGAAAGTCATTTCATAGTAGTTCAAATGGTTTTTAAAAGTTTTTTTATCGAATTTTATTCAAGGTTATTACAAAACATAATTCTTTGTGCGGAGTAACATACTTATCAAAATGTGTAAAGCACAATGTTCTAAGAGACTAAGAGCTGAAACAAATAAAAATAGTATGGGCAACGAAGGTGATTGAAAAAAAACGTAATGGAGGAAAAAACGTAACGGAGAAAAATATGTAAAAATTGACAGACTCTAAAATTCAAAATAGGAGCATGAGAAAATATTTATGAACTGTAAATTATCACTGAAAATATAAATGAGGAGTAAAAATGTAGCTCACATTAGATCTTCAAATATCGGCCCTACTCAAACAGGACAGCTATCGAGAATGGAGTACCACAGCGTTCAATGTTGGGACCTTTGGTGTTCTGATCGCGAAGTCCACATGCGAAAATGCGATTCTTCAGATTATTGTTAAGGCTGCAAGCTATAGTTGTCATTTAAAAGCTGTGAATTAAGAATGTTTCGGCTTTTCAGGGCTGCTTGGCTAACACGAAATACAGAAATGCATGGTTTCAAAAGAGTCATAAGTAGAATGCAAAAACGGATTGAACGACCAAAATAATCAAAATAATTAGAGTAAATACATAATGGCATAATTGAGTAATTGTGTAATTGCAATTACGTGTACTTAGAGTAATTGCAATTACGTTTACATGGAGTAATTACATGTACCGAGAGTACTTGCAACTACATGTACTTAGGGTAATTGTTTATCTATTTATTAATTGTAATTGTTTATTTTTATTGCAATTGCATGTGTTCACTCCTCCATGTCTGTCATGGAACTGAGCTTACCCCCCACCCCTACCACGTGACCACCACCGGCCAATGAGAGCCCAGCACGTGACCACTAACATGTGACCATCCCCAACCGATATTGTGCAGTCATTCAGACGCAGAGTGTCGGAGGGACAGCAGCATCATAGTAAGGATGCAGTTACGGTAATTACATTTGACTCCCATAGTTGAGAGGTTCCTGGTACAACAACAAATTGGCAGGAAGACCAATTTCTGGTTGCCCTAGATGGCTTTCGCCCCTCCAATCCGGTGGAGCACCCTCAGAATTTTTTTTCTTTACTGATGTTTTATTGCTACCCAGATTCTCAGGCAGCAGGCTGGCAGCAGCTTTATCCATGAGAGATACATGTAATAATAAGAACTAATGAACATGATGCATGGAATAAAATATGCAGAGTTAAAATCATAGACAAGGTGAAAATTGGAGAACATTAAAAATACAAATAGACAGGCAAGTATTTGGAGAACAGAGACAAGTAAGCGGCGATAAAATACACACATTATATTCATAAAACTGTTTAGAGCCACGGTGATGGTTAAAAGCACATTGATAGACACACACACACAAAGAGAGACAGTTGAATGGTGCACACGGTAAAAAATTTGTAGGATGTTGTCGATGAGGCACAGGTTAAAAACACATCAGAAGATCACTAATCACTAACACTGGCGCTGGAGCACTAATTAAAATGTCGAGAAGGGAGGGGGCGAGGGGGATAGGATGGAAGAGGGATGGGGGAAGTGCAGGGGAGGGGGAGGGGAGGGGAGGGTAGTGGAAGGGAGGGAAGGAAGGGGAGGAAGGGGGAGGGGAGTGGAAGGGTGGGGAGGAAGGGGGAGGGGGAGGGGACTGGAAGGGAGGGGAGGAAGGTGGAGGGGGAGGGGAGTGGAAGGAAGTGGAGGAAGGGGGAGGGAGAGGGGAGTGGAAGAGAGGGGAGGAAGGGGGGAGGGGGAGGGGAGTGGAAGGGAGTGGAGGAAGGGGGAGGGGGAGGGGAGTGGAAGGGAGGGGAGGAAGGGGAGGGGGAGGGGAGTGGAAGGGAGGGGAGGAAGGGGGAAGGGGGTGGGTGAGACCCTGGGGGAGGGATAGGGGCAGCCAAGTGGGGGAAAAGGAGGGGATGGGGGACAGGGGAGGGGCGCTGATGCTACAGGGAAGGAATCAGGTTTGGTAGGAGGGATAGATATCGGGACAAAGTTCGGTATCCGGTATGGGAAGGGTGCAGAAGTTGCCCTGGGAAAGGACACAGAGTATATGTAGGTGAAGGCCGGTAGGGATAGTTCGGAGGAGGTGTGGCAGGCGCCCGGGATCAGGGTATACCAGAGGGTTTTGGGACTCTATATTTTGGGTAATGTAAAGGATTCAGAGATGTTCGAGGTGTTGAAGGAGAGGAGGGAAGGGGATTAGGTCATAGAGGATCCGCGTGGGGGAAGGGAGTCGGATACGGTATGCGAGGCAGAGGGTGTCGCGTTCCAGGATCTGTAAGAATTTGTAGAAAGTAGGAGGGGCCGATATCCAGGCGGGTTGGAAGGAACAGAGGATGAGGCGCATGATGGATTTATAGGTGTGAAGGACAGAGGAAGGGTGGAGGCCCCACATCCGGCCAGTAAGGAGTTTAAGGAGCTCGAGGCGGGACAGAGCTTTCTCATGGAGGGATTTGAGGTATGGGGTCCAGGAAAGTTTGCAGTCAAGGGTAAGGCCAAGGTATTTGAGGGTGGGGGTTTGACAGATTGGGCAGTTGTGGAGGGTAAGATAGAAATTGTGGAGACAGAAGGAGCGAGTAGAACGACCTATGACAACTGCTTGGGATTTGTCTAGATTTACTGATAGGAGCCACCGGTTACACCACGAGGCGAACTCGGTGAGGTGGGACTGGAGCAAAACCTGGGAACGGGCAAGGGAGGGGGCGAGGGCTAGGAAGCGGTGTCGTCAGCATAATGAAGGAGATAGACACACCCTCAGACTGCACCTGGTTCTATATATAAAATCAAATCAGAACATTCTGTTCAGTAACATGTTAAAAGAGCCTTAATTAGATCTCATATTGCATCCAAAATTAGATGTGCATATAGATGAATCATATAGAAGATCATCTGTAATGCCACATGTATGTACTCCCATTACTCTAGTAATTATATAGAATTTTCAATTAAAATCGACTGCCAGAATGTCTCCCACTGAAAGCAGCAGTTCCAACCGCTGGCAACAGATGGCTCTGATCCCCCCTCTCCCCCCACTCAGCGCCGACACAGTGCAGCCACGTGTGCAGACGCTGGCCACCTGCATCCTCCTCTGGAGCTGACCAGTCTCTATTGTGTCTCACTTCGCTGGCTGCGGTCGATTCAGTCGGCCGACCGCGGAGACGCGACACAAGGCCGACTGCCCACTCACCCTGCTTCAGCCCCCTGACAGTCACGTACATAAGCGAAAAACCTACCGTAGTGCACTTACGGAGCGCGACGCTGTGCGGCGCGCGAAATTTTTCCAGTCGACCGCAGCGACCAGACGGGCCGCCACGCCCCACACCTCGTGAAACAGTTGCCGCGGAGCCCGCGCCGAAAATTATTATTATTTAACAGCGGCACTAGGGGTCCCAGCGATGCAGACACTGCGATCCGCCCGCCCCGATTATTATTTTATTTTACATTACAATTTGTTTTTCCTACGAACGTTATAGCTCCTTGTACTGCCTCTACACCAACGTCCACGAGGTTCTAGGGTGATTTTATTTGCAGTGGAGCAGTCCGCACACAAGAAAACAATTTGCTGTGTCTCTCCTGGCGAGAAAAGCAGAACTCAGACGGACAATAGCGGCCGTCCTCTCCATTCGACCCCTTGCCGATACCTGCTCCCCAGTCCTGTGAAGTTGGCACCACTTTTTTGGAAAATGTACATATTCTAGACACATATACAATAGTTCTGCAGTTCTCTGTACAAAATTTAAATAGTTCTGCATAATTTCGCCGAAAAAATAGGAAAAATTACCACAAAATTTAGTTTTTTCAAAATAAGTTTCTGCCTAATTGTTCAAACATAGTTCTGATCACAGTTCTAAATAGCTCTCAAAGAGTTCTACAAGAAATCCTAATGACATTTTTCTGTGCAGATTATACTTTATGAGATAATTGCAATAATGGGGAATCCATTTACACGCTACTGTGAAGTTGGTACCCCTTTTCTCAAAAAAGTGCATTTTTTTCAGAGTTCTAGACAGATATGCAATAGTTCTGGAGTTCTCTGTACAAAATTTGAATAGTTCTGCAGAATTTCGCCGAAAAAATAGTAAAAATTACCACAAACTTGAGTTTTTTTTTTAGTTTTTTAAAATAATTATTTGCCTATTAGCGCAAAAATAGTTCTGATGACAGTTTTAAATTGCTGTCAAAGAGTTCTACAGGAAATCCTAATAGCATTTTTCTGTGCAGATTATACTTTATGAGATAATTGCAATAATGGAGTATTGATTTACATGCTACTGTGGAATTTGCACCCGTTTTTCTAAAAAAAATAGACTTTTTTCCAGAGTTCTAGGGACATGTGCAATAGTTCTTGTTTACTATAAGCAGTAATCACTCAGACGTAAAAACAACAAATTGAATGTGCAGCCGATAGAATATCTGTCAAGACCTAAGAAAAATGTATATTTCTCGAATAACGGGCACAAATAAGACAGCTTATCAGATATTCCAAATTTTTTTTCGGGCAATTACATAGAAATATTCACATGAACTCTAGAACTATAGTATATGTACACAGAACCCCAAAAAACAATGTGTATTTCTCGAAAGAAATGGTGCCAATTTCACAGTAACGTGAAAATGAATTCCACAAGACTGCATTTATCTCATAAAGTATAATATCACAGAAAAATGTCATTGGGATTTCCTGTAGAACTCTTTGTGAGCTATTTAGAACTGTGATCAGAACTATTTTTGCGCTAATAGGCAAATAATTATTTTAAAAAACTAAAAAAAAACTCAAGTTTGTGGTAATTTTTACTATTTTTTCGGCGAAATTCTGCAGAACTATTCAAATTTTGTACAGAGAACTCCAGAACTATTGCATATCTGTCTAGAACTCTGAAAATAATTTACATTTTTGAAAAAAGGGGTGCTAACTTCACAGCTCTCCCACTATTTAGAATTGCGATATTTCACGAAATTCTGCAGAACTATTTAAATTTTGTACAGAGAACTCTAGAACTATTGCATATCAGTCTAGAACTCTGAAAAAAATTACATTTTTGGAAAAAGGGGTGCCAACTTCACACGACTCAGGCGCAATTTTGTGTAGTTTTTCTCCCTATTTACGCAATTAGCTCGTGAACTATTATCTGGGCAAAAAAATATCATTAGGATTTTCTGCAGAACTCTTTGAGAGCTATTTAGAACTGTGATCAGAACTATGTTTGAACAATTAGGCAAAAAATTATTTGGAAAAAACTAAAATTTGTTACAATTTTTTGTAATTTTTTCTCGAATTAGTGCAGAACTATTTAAATTTTGTACAGAGAACTCCAGAACTATTGTATATCTGCCTAGAACTCTGAAAAAAGCACTTTTTTGAGAAAAGGTGTGCCAACTTCACAGTAGCGTGTAAATGGATTCCCCATTATTGCAATTATCTCATAAAGTATAATCTGCACAGAAAAATGTCATTAGGATTTCTTGTAGAACTCTTTGAGAGCTATTTAGAACTGTGATCAGAACTATGTTTGAACAATTAGGCAGAAAATTATTTTGAAAAAACTAAATTTTGTGGTAATTTTTCCCATTTTTTCGGCGAAATTATGCAGAACTATTTAAATTTTGTACAGAGAACTCCAGAACTATTGTATATCTGTCTAGAACTCTGAAAAAAAAGTACATTTTCCAAAAAAGGGGTGCCAACTTCACAGGACTCTGCTCCCCCTCAGCCTTTCAAAACAGCGCGCGCGGCCACGACGCTAGCCGGCCGAGCTTTGCCTGTAAAGGCTAAGCAAATAGCTCCATTCCACACGTAAGAAGAAGAAGGCTCGTTGCTGCACTCTGCGGACAAACCTTAAAAATTAACAAACGTATATCGCTTCTCATAAACAGTAACAGCAACAACCGAATCATGCTTTTAAGAACCTCTCTCTCTCTTTCCTATTACCCACAAATAAAACAATCCTGCAGAGAATGCGAGAAATATGTTTTTTAATGTAACTTATGTCGCCCTCTCTGAAACCAGTATTATGTAGGGAAAAAACGTATCAGGCTTATTGCATACATCATACTCCAATACACACACGCGACAACATTTATTTATTATTACACACTGCATCTAGGTTGCATGTGTATCCATAGCAGAAACATTAATTGGAAAAAAAAGGCTTGCTACTGCCGTGGAAGTCACAGATCTTTTTGTGAAACTCAAAGCGAATCCCTATTGCGCTACATCGCCTCGGCTGTTAACACTTTGCAGCGAAATTCATCTCGAAATACAGCATTTTTAACTGATAGTCGGATGCGCGTGTTTTTCAGTGTCTGCCTGAAAATTTTAGTGCACTGCAGCCATTCTTGAGAATACAACGCGCTAATTTCAATTTCCCTAGATGTTTGGGCTTTACTTCGAGTTCCCAGTGGTCTTGCTGCCAACATGGGATGTAAGTTTTTTCTCTAGAAATCGCCATCTTCGACGAGTATTCCAACTATTTTACAACTACAATTGTAAGTAGATTTAGCCATACGCTGTGTGAATCATGCTTACACATAAGACGCTGTATGTATAAAAAATAAAAAAATAATAAAAAACCTCTCACTCACGTAGTAAATTCGACTAGTTCGTCATGGAGACAATGCGACATTACATAGCGGCATACTGGAGCGAAAGTCGGCAAGGAGAACATCGCGAGGAAATCGTTTGGCTGAAGCTCCTTTACCACATCATACAGTTTAAGAATGGCGGCATAGATGTCCTTTTTTTAGCATCGGAGATACCGTTTTCCAGAGTTTAGGAATTCTGGAAAAACTACAGAAATTCCATAAGAGTGGGAAGAGCAGATAGTGTTCACGAAAGATGACGTGGGTTGAGCGTCATATTAGATTTCGAAGGGTACTAATAACGATTGGTATTTTTACACTTTACTGGTTAACATGCGTGAAAATTGATAGAGAGGGTTCGATAAAATCTGTTGAGAAAAGCTTATACATGTAATTTACGTGGGGTGTCTATATGTCATCGACTTTATTTTTCTCGAGTAGCGGAAACTGTATCATATGACGATAGAGATCGAGGGAGGTGTGTAACGAATGTGTGATTGCATGCGATTAACATTTTTTTGCCGAATAATTACTTTCGAAGAGTAGGACAACACGTTTTGTATATGGGTAACAATATCATGGAATTCGGTTGGGTTATAGCAGAGGCCTTGGAGAAAAATATTTGTTTTTTACGGTAAATAGCCAGGGAGAATGGTCACTAACGGAAAACATGTCGCGTTTTACCCAGATGTGGGTTATATGGCATAAGAGCAGTCGAAAACTTACATCTATCGCGAAAAATAGTGTTAATATTAGATGGTGTAATTACTTTGGGGGAAAATGTGCATTGTCAGCTGGTGTGTGGAAAGAATTATACAGATTAATGTCAGGACGGCGCGCTGATATCATTGTGGAATCGTCGAAAACGAGTGGATTCGAGCATTTTTACCACATCATTCAGATTAAGAATGGCGGACTGGATGTTGTACAATTTTAGTATCTGAGAAGCTGTTTTCAGAGTTTAGGAATGCTGGAATAACTACAGAAATTCCACAAGAGTGGGAAGAGCAGATAGTGTTCAGACAAGTTGAAGTGGGTTGCATATCATATTAGATTTCGAAGGGTATTAAAGAAACGATTGGTATTTACACAGTACTGGTTAACATGCGTAAAAAATTGATTGAGATGGTTCTAAAAATCCGTTGAGAAAAGCTTATACCTGTAATTTACGTGGGGAGTCTGGCATTCTATAAGTCGTCGACTTTAATTTCTCGAGTATCGAAAACTGTATCATATGGCGACAGAGAGCGTGGAAGGCTTAGAACATGTAAGCGAGCAAAAAAAGAAGTCTTAGCCCCTTCACAGAGCTGTATTCCATTTGTAAAGCGCACTAGCGATGTATTTCTGAAGGCGTTCTAATATTGTAACTGGGAATGGTTGCTGGAGAGCGGATGCAAAGTGTGGGTAATATTTGTTATATCGTAAAGCTAAAAGTTGTAACTGGTGCCTGGAATTGTTATCGACATGTCTCGAAAGAAGGAGTGAGAGTTTTTTTATTTTATTATTATTATTATTATTCATTTTTTTTTCTTTTTTTTTTTTGAAAATTTGAAAATACATCGTCTTATGTGTAAGCACGATTCACACAGTGTATGGATAAATCTACTTACAACTGTAGTTAGAAAATAGTTTTAATACTCGTCGAAGATGGCGATTTCGAGAGGAAAAACTTACATCCCGTGTTGGCAGCAAGACCGCTGGGAACTCGAAGTAAAGCCCAAACTTCTAGGGAAATTGAAATTAGCGCGTTGTATTCTCAAGAATGGTTGCAGTGCTGTAAAGTTTTCAGGCAGACGCTTAAAATTACGCGCATCCGACTATCAGTTAAAAATGCTGGATTTCGAGATGAATTTCGCTGCAAAGTGTTAACAGCCGAGGCGATGTAGCGCAATAGGGATTCGCTTTTAGTTTCACGAAAAGATCTGTGACTTTCATGGTAGTAGCAAGCCTTTTTTTTTCTATTAATGTTTCTGCTATGGATACACATGCAACCTAGTTGCAGTGCGTAATAATAAATAAATGTGCTCGCGTGTGTGTATTGGAGTATGATGTATGCAATAAGCTTGATGCATTTTTTCCCTACATAGTACTGGTTCCAGATAGGGCGACATAAGTTACATTAAAAAACATATTTCTCGCATTCTCTGCAGGATTGTTTTATTTGTGGGTAATAGGAAAGAGAGAGAGAGGTTCTTAAAAGCATGATTCGGTTGTTGCTGTTACTGTTTATGAGAAGCGATATACGTTTGTTAATTTTTAAGGTTTGTCCGCAGAGTGCAGCGACGAGCGTTCTTCTTCGTACTTGTGGAGTGGAACTATTTGGTTAGCCTTTACAGGTAACGCTCGGCGTAAATTGAATGGTACTGCAGTTCTGCCAAACCCCCTCCACACGGGCAGAAGGAGGCGGAGTCTCTTGAGCACGTGACTGGTCTTCAGTAGCGCAGCCAAGCGGCAGACAGCGAAAGCTTCGGTCACTTTTGTTTACAGTTTACGTCCGTTGTTGCGTGATTTTACGTGTAGGTTAAGTTGTGTGAAATGTGAATTTCATTCCCAGAGCGGACTTGGCAAAGTAACATGAAAATATTGTACAGCAGTCTGAACACAAGAGTGAATTGCTGCCTTCCTTATGTGATTTTAGAAGCCTCAAACGAAACGGGAAGCTTCAATGCCGGCCGCGGTGGCCGAGGGGACTGAGGCGCTCCAGTCACGATCTGCACGGCCACTACGGTCGGGGGTTCGAATCCCCCCTCGGGCATGGATATTTGTGGCGTCCTTAGTTGTAAGTAGTTCATATATAGTTTGTAAGTTTAGGGACTGATGATTCCGTAGTTCAGTCCCATAGACTCTACAAACATTTGAACATTTTTTTGAAGCTTCAATGCTTTATTCTTCTATTCGTGATGTAACTACTGTGGAGAAAAGAATTAGTTTTGTAATGAATGTCAATTGAGTGTGGAAGCGCCTCTCACGTCTTTCCATCGAAGAAAATGTAAAGAATGATGCTGACAACATTCTTATACCGATATCCGAATATTAGAGCCGACGTGTGTCATTTATGCCAAGTTTCTGAAATAAAAAATATATATTTCTCACCATCTGATATAGAATGTCTAATTTGATGTAAGTGCGTTTTAGATACATAATTTATGAAACATTTATAATTATACTTGGGCTACAGTCATCTCCCTATAATAATAATTTCGTGTGGCTCGTTGGCCAGGTGCAAGTCTTTAATCTGGACGGCACTTCGGCGACTTGCGTAAAAGAGTGTGTGTTGTCACATGCCTTCTTTATTCTCTTTAAACTCGTTGCCAGTAGCACAGGTGTGATTTTAAGTTTACTGTTTATTAGTAAAAACACCAGTGGCAGTCAGTCAGCACAGACAGATAAAGACCATAATTTTTTATTCCTGTAGTGGAGACTATGGTAATTAGAACATAAATCAAATAATATATGAGATGAAATTTACAGTACCGGTAGGCCTGAGTTAGTGTTTACACTTTTCCAATTCTATCATTTTTGTTTGTACCTCAGAACTGCCCCACTCCTTCAGGCTTGCAATTTATGTAGCCTATTGTAGCATATAGTAGGGACAAACGTAACCTTGGTAGTACCTACTATGTAATTTCACTAAAATAGGAACATTCATGAGCTACAGACGTCAGAAATATAAGACAGCAATAGCTGACAGCGTTAAGCTTTTGCTTTCCGCCGCAGGGAAGCGCTACTGCAGACTAGTCACGTGCACAACATGCCCCGCCTCCTTCTGCCCTTGTGGAGGGGATGTGGCACAACTGTAGTGTAGTACCATTCAATTTACGTGTAACGCTCGGCGGCTAGGGATGCAGCCGCGCGCGTTGTTTTGAAAGGCTGAGGGGGAGCAGGTATCGGCAAGGGGTCGAATGGAGAGGACGGCCGCTATTGTCCGTCTGAGTTCTGCTTTTCTCGCCAGGAGAGACACAGCAAATTGTCTTGCGCGCGGACTGCTACACTGCAACTGGAACGGCTGTTTCAGTTGGAGACATTCTGGCGGTCGATTTCAACTGAAAATTCTATATAGTTACTAGAGTAATGGGAGTACATACGATGGCATTACAGATGATCTTCTATATGATTCATCTATATGCACATCAAATTTCGGATGTGATGTTGTTTTTATGGTCTTCAGTCCGGAGACTGGTTTGATGAAGCTCTCCACAATACCCTACCCTGAGCAAGCCTTTTCATCTTCTCATAAGAACGGCAATCCACATCCACTTGAATCTATTTACTATACGCGTCTCTTGGCCTCCCTCTGCGATTTTTACCCCACACACTTCCCTCCAATGCCAAATTTAAGATTCCTCGATGTCTAAGAATGTGTCCTACCAAGCGATCCCTTCTTTTAGTCAGGGTACGCCAAAATTCCTTTTCTCACCAATTCTGTTCAGTACCTCTTCATTAGTTATGCGATCTACCCACCTAATCTTCAGCATTCTTCTGTAGCACCACATTTCAAAAGCCTCTATTCTCTTCCTGTCCGCACAGCTTAGCGTCCATGTGTCACTGCCATACAAGGCAACACTCCACACAAATGCCTTCAAAAGAGACTTCCTTACACTTAAATTAATACTCGATGTTAGCAAATTTCTCTTTTTCAAAAATGCTTTTCTTCCCATTGCCATTCTGCATTTTATATCCTCTGAACTGCGACCATCGTTTGTTATTTTACTGCCCAAGTAACAAAACTCATCTACCTCTTTTATTCCTTCGTTACCTAATCTAATTCCTTCAGCATCACCCGATTTTCTTAGACTGCACTCCATTACCCTAGTTTTGCTCTTGTTAATATTCATCTTATAAACACCTTTCAGCACATTGTCCATTCCGTTCAATTGCTCTTCCAGGTCCTTTGCTGTATCTGACAGAATTACTATGTCGTCGGCAAAACGCAATGTTTTTAATTCTTCCCCCTGAACTTTAATTCCTTCACCAAATTTCTCCTTGCTTTCCTTTATAGCTTGCTCAATGTACAAATTGAACAACATTGGAGAAAGGCTGCAACCCTGTCTTACTCCCTTCCCAATTGATGCTTCCCTTTCATGCCCTTTGAGTCTAATAACTGCGGTCTGGCTTTTGTACAAGTTGTAAATAACTCTCCTTTCCCTGTATTTTACCCCTGCTGACTTCATAATTTGAAAGAGTGTATTCCAGTCAACATTGTCAAACGCTTTCTCCAAATCTACAAAAGCTAAAAATGTAGGTTTGCCTTTCCTTAAATTATCTTCTAAGATATGAGCTCTAATTAAGGCTCTTTTATCATGTTACCGAACAGAATGCTCTGATTTGATTTTATATATAGAAACAGGTGCAGTCTGAGGGTGCTCCACCGGATCGGAGGAGCGAAAGCCTTCCGGGGGATCCAGAACATCGTGTTCCTGCCAATTTGTTGTTGTACCAGGAATCTCTCAACTACGGGAGTCAAATGTAATTACCGTAACTGCATCCTTCCCATGATGCTGCTGTCCCTCCGACACTCTGCGTCTGAAGGACTGCACAATATCGGTTGGGGATGGTCACATGTTAGTGGTCACGTGCTGGGCTCTCATTGGCCGGTGGTGGTCACGTGGTAGGGGTGAGCTCAGTTCCATGCCAGACGTGGAAGAGTGATCACATGCAATTGGAATAACAATAAACAAACAATTACCCTAAGTACACGTAGTTGTACGTACTCTCGGTACATGTAATTACTCTATGTTCACGTAATTGAAATTACACAATTACTCAATTATGCAATTATGCATTTACCTAATTAATTTGATATCAATTTCATTATTTTGTTTGTTGAATCCGATTTTGCATTCTACTGTCGTACAATGGCTTAAAAAGGTCCTTCACATAGAAAGATCACATAAAAGCATAATTCGAAGAACACCATCATGTTACTAAGGAATGATCCGATGGATGCGGTGTGGTTTTCTCTGATCTGTGGATCGAATTACCTGAAAAAAGAGGTGGGCCTGCTGTCTTGTACGTTGTCGAAGTTCTATGCTTTTTGCACTGATCTAGTGATGTTACTTCCTATGACCTGTGGATCGAATTAACCACAGTGAGTTACAGTGGTGTTGTTGCATAATGTAAACAGCTACGCTCTGTGCATCATTCGATTTGTGGAACTGGCTTATAAATATTCTTGAAGTGTCGAGGATCGAAATTTTACGTAACGAGCGTACATAGAGACTTTTCTTACGTTTAGTTTGCTGAACGTCATAAGAAATCTGCCCGAATTACTCAAAATGTGTTATGGGGGTGGGGTTATGGTGTGATGTGATGAAACTTTCGAAGCTCTGTACTTTATTCGAGCTGGGGGAACTGCCTTATAAACATTTTAAGTGGGTCGTAGATCTTTCTTTACCCTTCAAGTGTACATACAGACATTGCTTACATATTGTTCGCTGTAGATCAAAAGCCATGTTGTACCGGCTCTGTTGTCTGAGAGAGCTGTGTTATAATGAATATGCAACCGTCACTGTTAGTAATTTCGATAAGCAATAATTAATTTGTATAAAGATTGTAGAACTTTCTGAGTAGGGCGTTTAGATTTTTCAGGGCTGTTGGATTAATAGAAAATATAGAAAGATATGTCAGTTATCAGAAGATCAGTTGATTGAAGTGATGTGTGAGGTGTTAAATGACACTTCACATAGAAAGAGCACAAATGAGCTAAAGTCAAAGACCTTCCGGTATTTTTATTTATTTATTTATTTATTTTTATTTTTTTTTTTTTTTTTTTTTTTTTTTTTTTTTTTTTTTTTTTTTTTTTTTTTTTTTTGTGGATCTGTTGCTTATTCCACTGATCTGTGGCTTGATACGTTATGTGTCTTAGTTGAAACTTTTGTGTGGTAGTTGAAACTTTGGGTGGTAATTGAAAGTTATTGGTGATAACGGAAACATTTGTGTGGTATTTGAACCTATGTTGTCTCTCATGATCACATGTCTTAGCTGGAGACTTTCCAAGTAATCTTTAATGTATTTATGTGCCATTCATTTTACGAGGTCGTGGTGGTTTTACATTCATTTCTATTGTGTAGCAAATGATATAGCTATTGGAGTGTTTTTCGTGCAAGTGGTTGTTTAACGTACAAAGCCATACTTCTGTTTGTTGTATAGTGACACTGGAATATTATCTACTGTCAAACTTTGCGTGGTGTACGTTATCACATCTTTCGTCAAAGCATTGGCTGTGAGCTGTAGAACTGTTACATAGCTACTCAAAAAAAAAAAAAAAAAAAAAAAAAAAAAAAAAAAAAAAAAAAAAAAAAAATTGTATAGCTTATGGGACTTAACTATGGGGTCATCAGTCCCTAAACTTATGGACTACTTACAAACTAGGACGGCACAAATATCCATGCCCAAGGGGGGATTCGAACCCCCGACCGTAGTGGCCGTGCAGACCGTGGCTGGAGCGCCTCAATCCACTCGCCCACCGCGGTCGGCCATAGCTCCTCTGTTAGTAGTGTTTACTGTAAACTTTTCTGTAGTGTTTTGGTGTTGTATTGCCTCGTTTGGGTTAGAATATGTCGAGATTTTATGATTGTTAATACTCATTTGACTAAGATTTGATCTAAGTTATTTTTGTGTTGTGTGATCACGAAACTGACTTAGCATTTAAGCCAGTAACCTATTATTTAGTTTATCACATGAGTTGTAATTAAAAGCCGGCCGCGGTGGCCGAGGAGACTGAAGCGCTTCAGTCACGGTCTGCACGGCCACTACGGTCGGGGGTTCGAATCCCCCCTCGGGCATGGATATTTGTGCCGTCTTTAGTATAAGGTAGTTCATAAGTAGTTTGTAAGTTTAGGGACTGATGACCCCGTAGTTAAGTCCCACAAGCTTAACAAACATTTGAACATTTGTAATTAAAATAAATGTTCAAATTTTTGTATAGTCTATGGGACTCAACTACGGGGTCATCAGTCCCTAAACTTACAAACTATTTATGAACTACTTACGAACTAGGACGGCACAAATATCCATGCCCGAGGGGGGATTCGAACCCCCGACCGTAGTGGCCGTGGAGACCGTGACTGGAGCGCCTTAGTCCCCTCGGCCACCGCGTCCGGCTCAGTGACAACGATAGACGAGATGTTAGAACCATTCTGCGGAAGTTTCAAATTCAGGCAGTATATAGCAGACAAGCCTGCAAAATATGGCATCAATGTACATGCGCTTTCTGATGCCAGAACCTTTTATACGCTACATATGGAAGTACACGCAGGCAAAAAGCCTACTGGGCCATGTCAAGTAGCAAATGATGCAAAGCATGTGGTGTTACGATTGATTAGACCGATTGACAAAACAGGCAGAAACGTGACGATGGAAAATTATTTCACATCTAAATCACTGGGTAACAAAATGTATGCCAACCATAGATTCACATTAGTAGATACTCTGCGGGAGAATAAAAGAGGAATTCCACCGGAATTTCTGGACGTAAAATGTAAGCAACTAAGGAGCAGCATTTGGAGAAAAACCAAGCAAAAACTGCTTCATTTGCTCATACGTCTCAAAAAAGAAACAGAAAAAGAACGTTATAATGTTATCCACCATGCACAGCGACGTTTCTGTAGACGCTGACAGTGGCGAAGCGAACAAACTTGAAGAAGTTACACTCCACAATCTCAAAAAAGGAGGTGTAGATGTTGTCGTCCGCTCTAAATCAGAATATTGTATTTCTAGAAGAAACCGCTGACTCCTTACACTGTTTTTCAGTTTTATATACAGTGAATAACTTTAATATTCGAACACTGTGATATTTCAAACTTGGAACATCATAACTTTATTTATAACAAAACAAACAAAACGTATAACCAATTATTACAAAAAAATGTTCAAATGTTTGTTAAGCTTATGGGACTTAACTACGGGGCCATCAGTCCCTAAACTTACAAACTACTTATGAACTACTTATGAACTACTTACAAACTAGAACGGCACAAATATCCATGCCCGAGGGGGGATTCGAACCCCCGGCCGTAGGGGCCGTGCTGACCGTGACTGGAGCGCCTCAGTCACCTCGGCCACCGCGGCCGGCACCAATTATTACATTACGTGATGTGTCTTGTAAGTAATCATATACATTTTATTGAGATAACTTGCATAACTTCCTTAATAATGCAATTTAAATACATTCGGTCCTTTATTCACGTTACTTTAATATTCGGACACTTTGCGGAACTAAGTATTTCGAGACAAAATTTTATGCAAAATAAATGTTTCAGTATCTTGTTGGGTAGCCATTCTGTTTTATCACTTCTTTCAAACGCTACGGCATACTGCTAATGATACTTTTTAAATAGTCCGCACGTAGACTGTCCCATTCTTCTTTCGGTCGAAGCTTCAGACTTTCTTTGGAAGATATTGGTGTACTTCTAATACGTCGCTTCAGTTCTCCCCACACATTCTCAATCGGGTTGAGATCTGGTGACTGAGGTGGTGGTTGTAGGACTTTGGGGCAGCTGTACAACAAATATTCCTGCACAATGCGAGCCTTATGTTTCGGGTCATTGTCCTGGTAAAATTTGAAGGTGTTTGATATCCCCATGGCTTTTTCGTAAATTTTTCTTTAATATGTTCAAATAGACATATTTGTCCATAGTATTGTCGATGAACACCAATTCGCCCGCTCCAAATGTCGATATACAGCCCCGGACAAGGACGCTGCCACCTCCATGCTTTACAGTGGGTTTAATATTTGTGACTCTAAATTCCCGATTCTTCTTCCGCCACATCATGCTTTGTCCATCCAACCCACAAACGTTAAATTTACTTTCGTCGGAAAAAATGACGTCATTCTAGCAAATTGCATCCTTCGTAATAAACTCCTTATCAAAGTCCAATCTTTTCTGTCTATTCTGTTGAGTCACATACGGTTTCTTCCTAGCCACTCTTCCATTGTGTCCACTTTCTTTCAATGCTCTGCGAATCGTGTAAGGATGTACCTTCTTGCCAGTCTCGTTTAGAGGCTCACGTGCTAATCTCGGTGCACTGAGTGTAGGATCCTTCTTTATTTTTCGTATTAACTTCCTCTTGTCACGAGCATCCAACTTCTGTGGCTGGCCCATTTGTGGTATGGAGTCTACACGGTCCTCGTTTCTGAAACGCCTGACAATATCTGCCACAGCACTCTTACTCATGTTGAGCGTGGCAGCAGTTTGTCGATATGATTTTCCTTTCGCATTGTGAAAAATCACAATTTGTCGTATCTCAAAGCTGGTATTAGCTTCACGTGGCATCGTATCGTCTGGACAGTTGACTGCGCTTGTGAACACACACCTGCCTCCTGACTAGAAGCAGGCCTGCTCATCCCGGCGTGAACGGTGACAAGTGCCACACTGCCATCTGTCCGGGTATTAAAGTAACGTCACCATAGAAGAGTGGTTTGTTTTAATCGCATTCTTTGACAACTATTTTACTTTATGCAAACAACGTTCATACTCCAGAATGAAACTTCACTCTGCAGCGGAGTGTGCGCTGATATGAAACTTCCTGGCAGATTAAAATTGAGTGCCGGAACCGGGACTCTAACCTGGGACCTTTGCCTTTCGCGGGCAAGCGCACTACCGACTGCGCTATCCCGACACGACTCACGATGCCGCCTCACAGCTTTACTTCCGCCAATACCTCGCCTCCTACTTTCCAAACTTCACAGAAGTTCTCTTGCAAACACGCAAGACTAGCACTCCTGGAAGAAAGGATATGGTGGAGACATGGCTTAGCCACAGCCTAGGGGATGTTTGGAAAGTAGGAGGCGAGGTACTGGCAGAAGTGAAGTTGTGAGGCGGCATCGTGAGTCGTGTCGGGATAGCACAGTCGGTAGTGCGCTTGCCCGAGAAAGTCAAAGGTCCCAGGTTCGAGTCCCGGTTCCGGCATACAATTTTAATCTGCCAGGAAGTTTCAACGTTCATACTGTTATTTACAAGACATGCACCTTCATATAATATTTGGTTACGTTATATTTTTGTTTGTTCCGAATGCAGTGATAACGCAGCAAACTAAAAATATCTTGGTGTCCGAATATTAAAGTTATTCACTGTACTTCCATATCCGACAAAGAATGTCATTAACTCTGTATAAACAATTGCTTCATTCAATTCGTAAAACTCAATAAGATGTTCAAATGTTCAAATGTTTGTTAAGCTTATAGGACTTAACTACGGGGTCATCAGTCCCTAAACTTACAAACTACTTATGAACTACCTTATACTAAAGACGGCACAAATATCCATGCCCGAGGGGGGATTCGAACCCCCGACTCAATAAGAATAACTACTTTCCTCGTAAAGGACGTAACATGAGCTGAACAGTTTCAGGAGAAAACAAACGAACACAGCGGCATGTTACAAGTACAAGAAACAGACTAAAAGTGAAGCAAGGCGGATTTCCACGGCAGGAGAAGTAATTGTTACCTTAACCCTAGAACGGTCGGCCGCAAAATAGTTTCAGGAACGGTCGGGCTGGGTCTGTGGGACCCAACAATTAAAACGCTTAGGCCAAGTGCTAAAACAGCGTATTTACATCAAATGACGAGTTTTTATATTGTTTAGGTCCTACCAAATGCTGTAGGGACATTATTTCAACGTTGTGAATTTTCCAATTGCTGTAAAATTAATAAAAGTAGAAAATTTACTTCTTTGTCAGAATGAAACTTCACTCTGCAGCGGAGTGTGCGCTGATATGAAACTTCCTGGCAGATTAAAATTGTGTGCCAGAACCGGGACTCGAACCTGGGACCTTTGCCCAGGTTCGAGACCCGGTTAAGGCACACAATTTTAATCTGCCAGGAAGTTTCATACTTCTTTGTAGTAATAAATGTAAGCACACTGCAAGTACAAGTAGATTGGATTGAAATACAAATATAAATGAGAATAATTTGTAGAACTCAGTAGCAGACTTGTTGAATTTTTGTTATATAAATCGAAATTGTGAAAATAATGAATAGTTTGTGTGGTATCGTTCTCTAAAATCGTTACTTTTCGTAACAGGCGACAAACCATTTCTGCGTGTACCAAGCACAACTATATTTTGCAAATTTTGCAGAAGTATTTAGTTTTGCTGTCCTTGCACTTATAGCATCTTCCCCTTCATCTCCACTTATTTCACAGTTGCTATCATGATCACTGTTTATTTCGAAGACTGGGTCCGCGTCAGAATCGTCAATTTCATTATCATCATCGGATAAAATGTTTCAAATTTCACAGTATGAAACACTTTCTCTTGATATTTTAAATTATTGACATCAGAAAGCGTTCACAAAGTGATGTGAAACTGGATGAGACACGAAATAAAAATAGACCCGCACTGGTGGAAATCAATAACGTAAACGGTCGGGCTGGGTCTGACCAGACAGACCCTTCCGCTTTTTGGAGAAGTGCCGAACATTGTCTAGACGATTTAAAACCTTATTGATGATGTTAACGCTTTCTCTTACATGTTCCATGAAGCTAGCAGAGCGCTCGAGACAGAATAGCGACTATACGCATATAAATAGAAACTAGCGGGTCCCACAGACCCAGCCCGACCGTTCTAGGGTGAAGACTCCCGTGTTAGAAAAAATCTAACACTGCGCACCAATTCAAATTGCCACAACTAACAAGCTATTGTTGAAATTTGATTGTCGAGTCACAGATGTTACAAATGTTTGTATAGTCTATGGGACTTAACTACGGGGTCATCAGTCCCTAAACATACAAACTACTTATGAACTACTTACGAACTAGGACGGCACAAATATCCATGCCCGAGGGGACATTCGAACCCCCGACCGTAGTGGCCGTGAAGACCGTGACTGGAGCGCCTTAGTCCCCTCGGCCACCGCGATCGGCCGAGTCACAGATTAATTGAATCACGGGATATGAAAGAATGCATTTCTAGATGGTCAGATCATTAGCTTTGAAATGTGATGGAATATTCGAGTAAAATCGTAAAATTTAGAATTTTTTTCTAACAACGCGAGTGATCGTGGGTTACCCCTGCGGCGGGCGCGTGGTGGCATACAGTGCCGCCAATTCTGTTTTCTTTCAATTATTAAGTCAGCGAGCCGTGCACGCAACAATGGTGCTAGATATGCTTCCATTGTTTAGTCACGCGCCAAACTACGTTACTGCGCCACCCAGGGTTGCCAGGTGTGGCGGTTTTTCGCATTCTTGGCTATCTTTTTCTCAGAATAGTAGCCATTCTAGCAGTCTGGCAACTGGCGATTAAATTTGGCTAATAAAGGAATTGGTTGGCGACTTAATGGCTATTTTATTTTAGTTCAAATACAATGAATGTAAAGCAATCACTCTTTAGACATCGCGTCAATGATACGGCTAAACTTCGGTAGAATGCTGAGGGAATGTAATCTACCTACACAAGTTAGCACAAATGTTTTCAAGTACCATGGATGTGAGGGAGAGTGTCACAGAGATGTAAACAAACTCAGCTTACATACTCTTGAAGACAGACGTAAACCACCTCATGTACCCTACTTACCATGGTTAGAGAACAGGCTTTAAACGATATCTCGAAGTATACTACAACACCGTATGTATGGCTCCCGCTGAGAACATGAGGATAAAATTATATAAATTACAGCATGCAAGGAGGCATTGAAACAGTATTTTTTTCCGCGTTCCATACGTCAACGCAACAGAAATTCGTAACAACTGCTACTGCCAAGCTAGGCATTTGCTACGCACTTCACAGTGGTTAACAATGGTTTACAGAGCATAAATGTCGATGGAGAACACGCGGTGATTTCCAATTTGTTCTCATGGCTGATTTTTCAGTGTGTCATGACGCATTATTACGAATTAAAATCCATCTCACCTCAAAGTATGTTTTGCTTAGTGTATTATTATAAATTACTTCACCTCAAAAGGTTGTAATGATTTTGTGTGTAGCCTATTAAAACTGTTTGAAAGATTCAATAACTCTATTTAACATCTGTAAATATTTGTTTTTAAGAAGATGAAAGTGATTGGTAATCGATTCTATGCATGAGAAGTTCTCTTGTGTAAGTTTGATAGAATGACTCTTGAACAGTTATGTGTTGTATGAAATTGTGTTATATGAAATTAATAAATATGATAGTTAAATGTAAGTGAATTTCCGGAGTCAGTCTATTATATTTACAATGTGCCAATATTTTGACTGGGCTCATTGTCAGCTGGTGGTGTGTCTGGGTTCTGTTCTTGGATGGACTCAAATGTTTCTGTGAAGTATGAGTTTCCTTGAAAAGTTCAGTCAGACGTCTGTGAATGTGAGAGAGCCACAGTTTGTGTTACTTTTTACTCGGTAACCAGCTTACTCCCTGAATTTCAGGATTATTATTGTCGAGTAAAGTGCCATAATTACCATAGCATAATAATGTTAACAGATTAAAGGTTGCGATATTTCGCTATTTTTACTGATTATTTTTGCATTTTATTGATGAGAAGATGGCGATAGTTTGGCTACTTTTGGTTTAAAATTTGGCGACAGAGCAATAGAAAAACCTCGCAACTCTGGCGCCACCAATACATTCACCGTAACAGATGTGGCCGGCCGCGGTGGCCGAGGGGACGGAGGCGCTCCAGTCACGGTCTGCACGGCCACTACGGTCGGGGGTTCGAATCCCCCCTCGAGCATGGATATTTGTGCCGTCCTTAGTTGTAGCTAGTTCATAAGTATATATACATGTGGCGTCTGTTCCGAAAGACCAGACGTCACTTCTTATCCTGCAGCTGTTATTATTAAATATTCATAGAATATATGACATCAACTGCGATTGGGCAAAGCTGAAAATGTGTACCCAGCCGGGATTCGAACCCGGCTCTCCTGCTATCTAGGCAGTTGCGCTGACCCCTACACCACTGGGGACACAGTGATCACCGCACCTGCAAGGACTACCTAAGCACGCCTCCCGTCAGACACAAATTCCCAGCTTCACCCTGCCCACAGTACTCAAACTCGTAGTTATGAACTAATTCCCATAAGAGTAAGGGCTTCAAACTTTCCCACCCCTCTCCACTAACGATAGGATCATTGCCCGTCACCGGCATAATATATATATACATGTGGCGTGGGCAGGGTGAAGCTGGGAATTTGTATCTGACGGGAGGCGTGCTTAGGTAGTCCTTGCAGGTGCGGTGATCACTGTGTCCCCAGTGGTGTAGGGGTCAGCGCAACTGCCTAGATAGCAGGAGAGCCGGGTTCGAATACCGGCTGGGTACGCATTTTCAGCTTTGCCCCATCGCAGTTCATGTCATATATTCTATGAATATTTAATAATAACAGCTGCAGGATCAGAAGTGACGTCTGGTCTTTCGGAACAGACGCCACATGTATATATATAATATGCCGGTGACGGGCAATGATCCTATCGTTAGTGGGGAGGGGTGGGCAAGTTTGAAGCCCTTACTCTTACGGGAATTAGTTAAACTACGAGTTTGAGTACTATGGGCAGGGCGAAGCTGGGAATTTGTATCTGACGGGAGGCGTGCTTAGGTAGTCCTTGCAGGTGCGGTGATCACTGTGTCCCCAGTGGTGTAGGGGTCAGCGCAACTGCCTAGATAGCAGGAGAGCCGGGTTCGAATACCGGCTGGGTACGCATTTTCAGCTTTGCCCCATCGCAGTTCATGTCATATATTCTATGAATATTTAATAATAACAGCTGCAGGATCAGAAGTGACGTCTGGTCTTTCGGAACAGACGCCACATGTATATATATAATATGCCGGTGACGGGCAATGATCCTATCGTTAGTGGGGAGGGGTGGGCAAGTTTGAAGCCCTTACTCTTACGGGAATTAGTTAAACTACGAGTTTGAGTACTATGGGCAGGGCGAAGCTGGGAATTTGTATCTGACGGGAGGCGTGCATGGTTAGTCCTTGCAGGTGCGGTGATCACTGTGTCCCCAGTGGTGTAGGGGTCAGCGCAACTGCCTAGACAGCAGGAGACCCGGGTTCGAATCCCGGCTGGGTACGCATTTTCAGCTTTGCCCAATCGCAGTTCATGTCATATATTCTATGAATATTTAGTTCATAAGTAGTTTGGAAGTTTAGGGTGTGATGACCACGTAGTTAAGTCCCATAAGAAAAAAAAAAAAAAAAAAAAACTGCTGTGACTGACCTGTGGAGTGGACGACCGCACCCAGACGGCACTGCGTACCGCACGCGCCCGGCAATGTAAGTACATGTAGCCGCACCACTGTCCAGTGTTTTGACGATTAGAAGCTTTGTTTTACAACTCTGTGGGTGTATGATGATTTACTTATTAACATTGCTTTGGTATTAGAATTACTTTATTGTCTCCCAGGTCCGCACAGAGGAAAGGACTAACTCCAGAAGAAATTGAGCGTCTTCTTCTGCAATTATCTGACGAAGAAGATTACGCTGATTTCTCTGACAGCCATGAGGAAGCAGGAATAGTTGAAACGGCTGATCATTCTAACGAATCTGAGCAGCCAGGCAAGCCTGTTGAAAAATTTGGACTACACTACAACAAAATGTGGAGTCGATACTGCGGATTATATGTGTACATCCAATTCTACACAAAGGACCACAAGAAGATGGCCCTTAGCATTGTTTTTTAATTTCTGGATATAGCTGGGATAAATTCCCTGGTCTTGTTCTTTGCAAACAATCCAGAAAAAAGATTCAGAAGAAGAACCTATTTAACAAACCTGGCCTTGGCTCTGGTGGACTGCCATTTGAAAGAAAGGGCTCAGCTCTACACTCTACCAAGAGATATTCAAGATTTTCTGTCACCTCATCGATCAATTTCCGCCAATCACGATGAGACTGTAAGAAGGTGTGGGAGGTGCCATCTGTGTGGTAGTAAAAAAAAAAATAAATAAAAAATAAAACTACTGTCAGTTGCAATTGCTGCAAAAGACTCGTTTGCAAGCAACATTGCCACAATGTTGTCTCATGTAATGATTGCAGAGCTTCTCTGGAGGAAGAAAGTTTGTGATTCTTGATACGTATTAGCTGACTGCCTTATTCTTTATTATTACTACAAAGATTTTATACATATTACACATTTTTGTAAAACTTGCTTTCACATAGTAAACAATCAAATCATATCGGTGGTTATGATTTATTTAGAATTTATTATTAAAATAGTGCTTACGAAATATCCAGGGAACTTATGTCAGATGTTGTTGTTGTTGTGGTTTTCAGTCCGGAGACTGGTTTGATGCAGCTCTCCACAATACCCTATCCTGAGCAAGCCTCTTCATCTCCACATAAGAACGGCAACCTACATCTGCCTGAATCTGCTTACTGTAATAAATCTCTTGGTCTTCCTCTGCGGTTTTTACCCCACACACTTCCCTCCAACGCTAAATTCCCAATTCCTTGATGTCTAAGAATGTGCCCTACCAATCTATCCCTTCTTTTAGTCAAGGTATGCCAGAAATTTCTTTTGTCCACAATTCTGTTCAGTACCTCCTCATTAGTTACGCGATCTACCCACCTAATCTTCAGCATTCTTCTGTAGCACCACAATTCAAAAGCCTCAATCCTCTTCCTGTCCGCACTGTTTATCGTCCATGTCTCACTCCCATACAAGGCAACACTCCATACAAATGTCTTCAGAAAGGACTTCCTTAGGCTTAAATCAATATTCGATGTTAACAAATTTCTCTTTTTCAATAATGTCTTTCTACCCATTGCCATTCTGCATTTTATATCCTCTGTACTGCGACCATCATTTGTTATTTTACTGCCCAAGTAACAAAACTCATCTACCTTCTTTATTGCTTCGTTTCCCAATCTAATTCTTTCAGCGTCACCTGATTTTCTTACACTACACACCACGCTGCAGAAATGTCAGACATATTGTAAGAATTTTAATTTTCCCACGCACCCTCTATATATGTATACAGATCATATTAAAAGTTGCTGTTAAGAATGATGTCATACACAATAAATAATTAATTCCACCCAAAAATTTAAAAAAAAATAATAGCTTTTCTATGTATTTAAATGCAGGCGGCACTGAGTGCCGCACGCGCCTGCTGACCCAACAATCTTAAGCGCGCCTGCCGCAGGGTTAAAACTGTTGCGAGAAACAATTTCGTTCCACACTTTGACTCGACTGGTGGCTGCTTTATACGCTCCTGTGTATGACACGGGGCGACCAACGCTTGTGAGCGACCAGAAACGCCAGCGACCAGCGTCTAGAGTACTGCAGCCCCTCCTACCCTTCAACTTCAGACGCTCGCGTTTCGGAGCAGCGACTTCATTCGCTGTCCCTGTTTACACGGAGTTTCATCAGAGACGAGTGTATCGTCAGGCGTGCCCCAGGGGAGTGTGATAGCACCGCTATTATTTTCTATCTATATAAATGATCTGATGGACAGAGTAAGTTGTAATTTGCGGCTGTTTGCTGATGATGCTGTGGTGTATGGGAGGGTGTCGTCTGTAACTGACTGTAATAGCATACAGGATGACTTGGACAAAATTTCTAGTTGGTGCGAAGAATGGCAGCTAGCTCTCAATGTAGAAAAATCTAAGGTGATGCGCATGAGTAGAAAAAACAATCCTATAATGTTCGAATACAGCATTAGTAGTGAGCTTCTTGATGCTGTCGCGTCGTTCAAATATCTAGGCGTAACATTGCACAGTGATATGAAATGGAACGAGCATGTAAGGACAGTTGTGAGTAAGGCGGACAGCCGACTTCGGTTTATTGGGAGAATTTTGGGAAGATGTACTTCACCTGTAAAGGAGACCGCGTATAAAACGCTTGTACGACCACATCTTGAGTATTGCTCAAGTATTTGGGACCCGCAGCAGATCGGTTTGAAGGAAGACATAGAGGCGGTTCAGAGGCGAGCAGCTAGGTTTGTTACCGGTAGGTTCGACCAATGCGCGAGTGTCACGGAAATGCTCCGGCAACTCAATTGGGGATCGCTAGAAGAAAGACGACGTTCTTTTCGTGAATTTCTGTTGAGTACATTTAGAGGGCCGGAATTTGAAGCTGAGTGTAGTACGATCTTGCTGCCGCCTACTTACATTTCGCGTAAAGATCACAAAGAGAAGATAAGAGAAATTAGGGCTCGTACGGAGGCATATAGGCTTTCTTTTTTTCCTCATTCAATTTGGGAGTGGAATAGGAAAGGAAATGCCTAGTAGTGGTACAGTGTACCCTCCGCCACACACCTTACGGTGTATTGCGGAGTATGTATGTAGATGTAGATGTGGCAGCTGCGTCCAAATACGCCAGCGACTTGCAACCAAATCCGCTCCGTGTAGTATACCCTTTAGAGACGGGGCGAGTGCGTGGCTCACCCAGAGGGGGCCAGAATGGACTGCGCAGTCCGAGGCAGAAATTCGTCGAACTGCGCATGACGTCATCGCCGAAGCACCTGGCGGCAGTTGTAGCTTCAGCCCTGCAGTAGCTTGTTGTTTACTGTGTATTAGCGGGAACGTTTCGTCTATTCATTTGTTTCACGACAGAAAATTCGATGCCTCTAATTCAGTTTAATATGTTAATGATAAGAATTTGACAGAGCCCTGAAAGACCTAAGTCGAAACAAGGCCCCTGGAGTAGATGATATTCCCTCAGAGCTACTGACGTCTTTGGGAGAACCAGCTATGACAAAATTGTTTCACCTGGTGTGTAAGATGTATGAGACAGGCGAAGTACCCTCAGACTTTAAGATAAATGTTATAATCACCATTTCCAAGAAAGCAGGTGCAGACAGGTGTGAAAACTACAGAACCGTCAGTTTAATAAGTCATGGTTGCAAAATATTAAAACGAATTATTTACAGAAGGATGGAAAAGCTGGTAGAAGCCGACCTCGGGGAAGATCAGTTTGGGTTCAGGAGAAATGTAGGAACACGGGAGGCAATACTCACTTTACGGCTTATCCTAGAAGATAGATTAAAAAAAGGCAAACCTACATTTCTAGCTTTTGTAAATTTTGAGAAGGCTTTTGACAATGTTGATTGGAATTAACTCTTTCAAGATCTGAAGCAAGCAGGACTAAAATATAGGGAGCGTAAGGTTATTTACAACTTGTACTTGACAGCGGTTGTCAGAGTTGAAGGGCATGAAAGGGATGCAGTGGTTGGAAAGGGAGTACGGCAGGGTTGTAGTCTTTCTCCATTGTTATTCAATTTGTACATTGAGCAAGCTATAAAGGAAAGCAAGGAGAAATTTGGAGAAGGAATTAAAGTTCAGGGTGAAGAATTAAAAACATTGCGTTTTGCCGACGACATAGTAATTCTGTCAGATACAGCAAGGGACCTGGAAGAGCAATTGAACGGAATGGACAGTGTGCTGAAAGGTGCATATAAGATGAACATTAACAAGAGCAAAACTAGGGTAATGGAGTGCAGTGTAAGAAAATCAGGTGATGCTGAAGGAATTAGATTGGGTAACGAAGCAATAAAGGAGGTAGATGAGTTTTGTTACTTGGGCAGAAAAATAACAAATGATGGTCGCAGTACAGAGGATATAAAATGCAGAATGGCAATGGGTAGAAAAGCGTTCTTGAAAAAGAGAAATTTGTTAACATCGAATATTGATTTAAGCCTAAGCAAGTCCTTTCTGAAGGCATTTGTATGGACTGTTGCCTTGTACGGGAGTGAGACATGGACGATAAACAGTGCGGACAGGAAGAAGATTGAGGCTTTTGAAATATGGTGCTACAGAAGAATGCTGAAGATTAGGTGGGTGGACCGCGTAACTAATGAGGAGGTACTGAACAGAATTGGGGAGAAAAGAAATTTCTCGCACACCTCGACTAAAAGAAGGGATAGATTGGTAGGACACATTCTTAGACATCAAGGAATTGTGAATTTAGCGTTGGACGGAAGTGTGTGGGGTAAAAACCGCAGAGGAAGGCCAATAGATGGATACAGTAAGCAGATTCAAACAGATGTAGGTTGCCGTTCTTATGTGGAGATGAAGAGGCTTGCTCAGGATAGGGTATTGTGGAGAGCTGCATCAAACCAGTCTCAGGACTGAAGTCCACAACAACAACATATTAATGATTCGTTTGACATTTTAAATTCTTGCAGAATCGTTGACAAAAAGTCATTATCCAAGTGCCTGTGGAAAAAATGAGCAGCCCAAAAAAATAATTCTCAGCAAAAGGCATTTTTGCTATGAAACAATGCAGAATCGAAACCGAAGGCAGGTGTTACCATTTCACAAAGGTCTCTATAATGTCAAATAATTCTTTATTTGGCCTTCATTCTGAACTTTTGTCACTAGGCATAATGTGTATATTAACAGCACGAATGAACCAGGACTGCCTTGATAATTTGTTTTGTTTTCACAGATTAGAGGTCTTGACCATTTCTATTAGCGTCCTATCCCAAAAGAAGTAAAACATTGGCTGCGTTTGTTGCTTCTGTGAAAGAATGCCCAAACTAATACTTTATCTGTGAGACAGGGAGAAGACTCACAAGAATTTCTGTCATCAAATCTGCTGTGTGGAATTCTGCCGTATATGTCTGAAGCAATGGCCATGTCAGATGGGGAAGCAGAGAGACAGGACATAAGTTTCAGTCGTCAGGCTGCTGCACCGTCTGTTGTGATAGACGTCAAATGGCCAGCTGAAGTATTCAGATACCTGGCTGGCTACATTGCACGCCGTGCTGCGAGATGTGTCGCCTCAGTGCGGGTGCTGTCTCAAAATGTTCAAATGTTTGTTAAGCTTAAGGGACTTAACTATGGGGTCATCAGTCCCTTAACTTACAAACTACTTATCAACTAGCTTATACTAAAGACGGCACAAATATCCATGCCCGAAGGGGTATTGGAACCCCCGACCGTACTGGCCGTGGAACCCGTGACTGGAGCACCTCAGTGCCCTCGGCCACCGCGTCTAATGAACTACTTTGTCCTCTTCCGAAACATCTTGCAGAATATGAGTGGATAGAATTTCTATGATGAGGAGGTTTGACGAGTAGATGCGACAGATCTTCGAGTTTCAATGAGATTAACAGAAGTGACATACTTCCACAAGAAAAAAAAATATATATTTCTAAGAGATTAGCCCACATAAATTTGCAGAAATATCCTCACGTGGCGCCAGAGGTGATGAAAATATTGTTACGAGCCCGAATTTTTATTGGATTGTGCTACCTCAACATGAAGCTAAAGAAGGAGAAAGCAGCAGCATCACAGGGGAGAAATTCACGTCAGTGCCATTCTTCGGCTAAAAAAAAAATGTTCAAATGTTTGTTAAGCTTATGGGACTTAACTACGGGGTCATCAGTCCCTAAACTTACAAACTACTTATGAACTACTTACAAACTAGGACGGCACAAATATCCATGCCCGAGGGGGGATTCAAACCCCCGACCGTAGTGGCCGTGCAGACCGTGACTGGAGCGCCTCAGTCCTCGCGGCCACCGCAGCCGGCTCGCGCCCGTCGCTAGCAGTGCTGCTTCGCCACTGACGTCATTTCAGCGGCCAGTAGCAGGTCGTTTCGCTTCGGGTCCGACCTTTTACAGAATAACCTCGGTCTCACCTGCGGATGCGAGCAGTGCCAGTGCCAGCAGCAGAACCGCGACCGCCGCCATCTCTCCACTGCCGCCTGTCAGGACCTGTCCAGGCCTGTCCAGACCTGCCCGCCGGCCCGGCAGTCTGCCGCGCTCCCATTGGCTGCCGCCCTGCTGACGTCACCCGCCTGGCGCCCCCCCCCCCCCCGCCCCTACACACAATTGCCAGATTGCAGCCAATTACGCTCCATCTGCGCGGCCTCTGCTCCTCGGGGCCGGTCCGTTCCACCCACAGTCTGACCACAGTCTGACATATACAGCCACGACCAGTGGCGGCTGGTGATAATGTGCTCATGTGTTGCAGCATACTGTAAATATATTACTAAAATTATGCCATTTCTCTTCGAATGCAAGCGGGAAATCGCTGTAAAATTACATCCTTTCTCTTGGAATGCCAGCCAGATGTCACAATAAAACTACGCCAATTCCCTTCCAATGTGTATTAGAATGCTAGTAATAAGGATGAAAACGCATTTTGGAGCGCTCTCTCTCGCCGGCCGCGGTGGCCGAGGGGCTGAGGTGCTCCAGTCACGGTCTTCACGGCCAGAGGCGTGCAGCGACCCTGTGCGACCCGCCCGGGTCCGTAGCGGGCGGGCCTGGCCACGCGCTGCCCGGCCTGCCGGCACCAGCCCCACCGGACGGCGCGGCGCACCGCAGCTCGCTCGCTCTGTACAGCGGTGCAATGGGGCTCGACTACCCTTGGTGCGGGCAGCAGAGCGCAAGTGAGCTCGGGCGGGTAAATGTGGCGCGCTGCACAGCTCTGTTCACGGCCACTACGGTCGGGGGTTCGAATCCCCCCTCAGGCATGGATATTTGTGCCGTCCTAGTTCGTAAGTAGTTCATAAGTAGTTTGTAAGTTTAGGGACTGATAACTGCGCAGTTAGGTCCCATAAGCTTTAGAAACATTTGAACATTTGGAGCGCTCTCGCCACGACAGCTGGAAACCAGCTCCGTGTGCTGAAGTGGGATTCAGCAGCGCTGGTATGTGCGCGGAGAGGCGGCGCAGTCGTCTGTCCACTAGTGCGCATGCGCAGACGTGACGTCAGGCCTGGCGGCTCGTGTGTGCTGAGGCCGACTGCAGCACCAGACCAATATTTCTCTCCGCGCTGCGTGCGGCGGCTGCGGAAGAATAGTATATGACGAATATTTCGGCATACAGAGTCAAATAGCGCGCTGGCTCAGGCGTCTTGCGCGTTGCGTCTCAAACCTACTTGTGTGAGGCTCGTATTCAAATACCTCTGAGTCTAAATTTTTAATTTCTGTAAATAAAATTCCAAAGTAGTTGGAAAAAACTGTCGAATACTGTATAAAAGACTTGAAATACATTTAGATTATCGTGTCACATTGAATTATGAACGTAAAAATGAAAAAAAGAAAGTTAGTTCTCACAGGACTCCAACAAAATTTTTTCCAATAGGTAGACAGAGCCAATGCCTCTAACTACAAGACCAGATTTTTTTTTTCGGAGCTTGGTTGAGTTGGGATTTTATTACATTTTATTGATTTATTTGTTATATATTTTATATGAAATTCACATTGATCGGCTCCCTTCATCAAAGTAAATAAGGGTTTGCGGCATACAGAGTCAAATAGCGCACTGGCTTAGGCATCTTCCGCGTTGTGTCAAACCTACTTGTCTGAGGCCGTATTGAAATACCTGAGTCTAAATTTTTAATTTCTGTAAATAAAATTAATAATTTTAAAACATTATATTTACTATCTGCAGTGAATACATGCAGTTGGCAACGTTGTTATAAATTACCCTGCAGGTCTTCCTGCCGGCCGCGGTGGCCGAGGGGACTGAGGCGCTCCAGTCACGGTCTGCACCGCCACTACGGTCGGGGGTTTGAATCCCCCCTCGGGCATGGATATTTGTGCCGTCCTTAGGTTTAGCTAGCTCATAAGTAGTTTGTAAGTTTAGGGACTAATGACCTTGTAGTTAAGTCCCATAGACTATACAAACATTTGAACATTTGAAGGTCTCACTGTCAATACAGTATAATTGGTATTTAATTAATGGCAATCATACAAAGGTTGACGTGTTTGATGTAAAACTTCAGTCACAAACAACAATACTGTTTAGCCAGGATGCGAGTGAAACTGCGCTTTTCAGCCAAGCAGTTTCATTGCTCACTTGTGTAGAACGCAGATGACGTGGTGGGGATGTTGCTAAGCTCCGTTGTTTCCATTGTCAGTCACGCTTTGTGCGTTCGCTGGAGAAGTGTTTCGCGGTGTGTTTCTTCGTGAAAGTGAGCGTTAGATACTATGCGAGCAACATGAAGAATTCTGTCGATGCTCTGCTACAGAGGCCATTTTCCAATAGACCTTTGGATTGGAAGAGAAACTGAAAGTGAAAGAGTTAGGTAGACCTACTCCAGTTTTAAATCTCAGTCAAAAGGCTATAGGAGGTGGCAAGAAAAGTGAGTACACGAGGAAATTTAGAACGAAAATGTATGAAAACAGTTGGTTTTGCGGATGTGATACTCGCAATGCACTTTTTTGCTTTCCCTGTTTGTTGTTTGGGAACAGTGACACGTAGAGTACAGGGGGAGTGAAAGACCTCGGACATCTTAATGCATTAATAAAAAAAACATAAAGGAAATCATAAACATATAAATAACAAAAAAAAATGTTTCAAATGTTTGTATAGCTTATGGGACTTAAGTACGGGGTCATCAGTTCCTAAAGTTACAAAGTACTTATGAACTAGCTAACACTAAGGACGGCATAAATATCCATGCCCGAGCGGGGATTCGAACCCTCGACCGTAGTGGCCGTGCAGACTGTGATTGACGCGCCTCAGTCCCCTCGGCCACCGGGGCCGGCTATAAATAATATACTTGATCTTAGTTCATTAGGTAAAGATAATATCACAATAATTTTAAGTCGTGCTTTTTATTTTAGTATATTTTGTTTCCTGTTTATTGTTGTAATATTGTAGTAGATTTCTGTTATACACTGCGACAGTAGCGCTCCAAGCGGCCGGCAAGCTACATTTCTGAATACGACATTGTAATAGTGTGAATAGTATCGTTTATATTGATTTTAACATACTTTTTACATTAGGAAACTTATGTAATACCTTAAATAGGTGATAACTTAAAAACAGCTCTACATTTGTCTTGCTTAAGTTTCCTAACGTCTCTGGCATGGTACGAAAAGGTACATTACAGGATAGTTTATTTACCGCTATCTTGTAACCTACAGGCTTCTGATAAATAATTTAATTTTCTATTAAAAATTAAAAAAATGTCTAGGAAATACCAGAATACCTTTACTTTGGCAGAAAGACGTCGCTTTTCTACTAACGAACGTTAAGGCTTCTTCACTATAAGTCGAATCAGTGAGTTTGAACGTAGCAAACGTATGTAGAATGCAAAAACTACAGTATTCAACGTACCAAATCAGCTACAACAGTTCTAGCTGAAGGAAACACGTCACAAATGTGGCAATAAAATGGCAACATCACTGAAACTGTTTTCCAACAGAGACGTGGGCAATTCCACAATTGTTGCTACAGCTGATCCACAAATGGCAGGAATCATCAAAACTTTGCCTTTTTAAGCTAAAGTAATTACACTGAACATAATATGCACGTTTAAGGAAGACGTACGAGGTGTAAAACTGTGCGTATCATTAGACTCCACACCGAATTTATACACATCAGAAAAACTGCCTGTCATAGTAAGAAAATACCATAATAAAAATTTATTATTCTCTTATGTTTATAGTCTACTTACTTTCCGCGGCATAAGATTGAAATACACAAATATTCGTAAGTATTTATTCAAGACGAAGTTGTTGTTTATACCACTAAATCGGTAAAATCGACCGTTTTCACATTAATTTCCGTATTAATTTACGTCTCTTCATATTATACCAATGTTTGTAACGCAAAAATTGTACTAACTATTTCGTTAATTACGTACAAAGTTGATTATAAACAAACATCGCTACTTCGGCAGCTTGCCCACCGCTAGGAGCGCTAGTGTCGCAGCAGCTGTCAGCTGGTAACAACTTTCACAGCAGTCAGTGTCGCGACTGTACATGTTAGACCACCATGTACAGTCACGACACTCACCGCTCTAAAAGTTGTTACCAGCTGACAGCTGCTGCGACACTAGCGCTCCTAGCGGTGGGCAAGCTGCCGAAGTAGCGATGTTTGTTTATAATCAACTTTGTACGTAATTAACGAAATACTTACTATAACTTTTGCGTCACAAGCGTTATTAAAATACCGAAAGAAAACAACATAATACGGAAATTAATATGAAAACAGCCTCATTTAAATGATTCAATGGTATAAGGAACGACTCCGTCATGAACAAATACTTACGAATATATGTATATTTGCAAGTTATTCCGCTAAAAGAGAGTTGCATATAAACATAATGGTATAATAAATTTCTATTATGGTCTGTTCTTACTATGACAGCGAGTTTTTGACGTGTATCAATTCGGTACGGAGTCTAATGATTCTCACATTTTACACGTCACTCGTCTTTCTTATACGTGGATATTCTTTTAAGTGTAATTACTTTAGCTATAAAAAACCAACGTTTTGATGATTTTTGCCGTTTGAGGTTCAGATGTAGCAACAATTGTGGAATTGGGTTCTTCTTTGTTGGAAAACAGTTTGGTTGCTTTTATCGTTATATTGCCAGATCTGTGACGTTTTTCCTTCGGCTACAGCTGTCATGGTTCATTTGGTATATTAAATACCGTATTTATTGCATTCTGTATACGTTTCCTATGTTCCGCCCTCACCGATTTTACTGGAATTGTAATGAAGAATACTTAAGGCCAATTCACACTGCCGTCACGTCAACGTCACGTCACGGAACCGTCACGTCAAGTTGTATTCACACTGTCCGTCAGTGTCCGTCATGTCAATTCGTCCATCACAATACGCGATGTTGAAAGAGAGGTTATCAGTGGCGATCTGTTATGTAGAAAGTCATAGTTTAATACTAGAAAGGGGGAACAACAACGCTAAATGTTATTAACGGCCAAAGAAAACTTTACAGTGTATGTTTTTGGCCAACTTACTGGGAACTGAAACAACATTTCAAAACATCGACATCTATTTTCAAGCGAAAAAATAAACATATGAAGACATCAAACCATACTTGTAAGAGCATAAATAGCGCCTGAATACTTTAACCATTACGATTTGCTCGCTGACATTGTTAATACCGTCGTAAACAACTGAATTTTTGTCTTTCATTAGAACTGACATTTTCTTTTAAAGTGTTATTTCATGACAAATGCGTAATCAAATTACAATCTTATTCAATTAAACTGTTTGCTTCAGTCGTTTCTGTGATAATGTTACGTAACATAAACCATTTTTTGGTTTCAGATATCCGACCTCGATTTTAGGGGGACACTCAGTTGACAAAAATATTAAAGTCGCCATGAAACATTTGAGATTTACCCCTAAAACGAGATATAACAACAACGCAAAGATGAATAAGACACATTTGCATATAAACAGTGCAATCGTCGACTGCAACATGCAATTCGCGTGACGAAAATAGGTTAACTTCCGATGTTAGCAGACGGCCGTTCCGTCAAAACATTCTTCTCGAGAAAGCTTGACGGACGTTGACGTGACGTGACGGTCCGGTGACGGACAGTGTGAACGCCGCCATTAGAAATACATTGCGGAATGTTCTGACGGACGATGACGTGACGTGACGTGACGGACAGTGTGAATTGGCCTTTAACGTTCCTGCGTATAAATTGACGTCTCTCTGCTAAAGGGCATGACTCCTGGTGTTTCCTAGGCATTTCTTATTTCTAATAGAAAATGAAATTACTCATTTAAAGCCTATATGTTACAGGCTGATTGTAAATTAACTGTCCTGTAATGTACCGTTTAGTACCTTATCAGGGATCTTATGAAACCTAAGAAAGACAAATGGGGAGCTATTTTTAAATTATTACCTACTTATAAGGCACTACATATGTTCCCTAATGTAAAAAGTATACTGAAGTCAGTCTAAACGATACTATTCGCACTCATCAACTACCGTGTCCAGAAACGTAGCTTGCCGGCCGCTTGGAGCGCTGCTATCGCAGCGTATAACAAACATCTGAGGGAGTGTCGTGGCTGTATATGTTAGACTGTGGTTCCACCTCTCCAGACTGCCCTAGCTCTTCTCCACTGCTCCCGAACAGCTCAGCTGTCCCTGTTAACCTACAGGGAGTCCAGAAAAGGGCTCCCTGATGTCAAAATTAAATATCTCGGAAACAAAGATCCATAGAGGAATGCAGTAAAGGCCATATTACACGATACACCTGTGGCGTATACCTAGAGCCGTGTATTGGGAGAGTAGCGCCAACCTTTGATGTGTGTCTTGCCGACAACCGCCGGCTGCTATTGGTCAGTTGAGCGCGGGTGGGGCACGTCCGTAGGGTTGCCAGATCTCCGGGTTTGGAATGAATTCTCCGGGTCTACGGGACAATCACTCTCATCTCCGGGCTTGAATGTAACCTTCATTTTAACTCATAGAAAGGACAACACTATTACGTTTAATCGTTTTAGGCCCTCAAGTTTACTTGTTTACGCGGCAGCAAGTGGTGGGAACAGGAAGCAGACGGTAACTGTGCACCTTCACATGGAGCCAGTCAGAAGCTGTTCTTGGTGGCGCGCGATCCTTCACAGTGCGGCAACTCTTGGAAGGCGCAGCTGTTGATGTGAGCAGCTTTGATGCTGCCGCCGCTTCTGCTGCCACGCCGACTGAAGTGAGCCGATTGTTGATCCACAGCAACTGGCGGACTGTAAAGGCCACCCCTAGCAATGTTCCACCGGCGGGGGGGGGAGGGGGGAGATACTTGCTGGGAGAGAAGAGATGATTAGTTTCTCTCTCTTTTTTTCCCCAGAATTCACGTGTAATCCTCGTTGGGGGGGGGGGAGTTGGTCGCAGTTGTGGGGGGGGGGGGGGGTTTGAGTCATTGGCCAAGGGAGCGGGGGGTACGTCTGGTCTCCGGGCCTGCCTCGAGTTCAATCTGGCAACCCTACACGTCCGCCATTTTAGGCCTAAGCAATCCATCAGCGTAAATGGCACATTTCACTTAACTCGCTGTTATTTTAGCATTTAGAGGTGTTGGAAATGTGTAGACTCATTGTGTATTAAATTACGAGCTTAATATAGCATATTCCACTATTATATATGGCGAAGAATGCCGCAGACTTGTGCAGTGAATTGTTACACTAAGACAGTCAGAGGTTTTCGCATTCCACAGGGCGAAAGAAATGCGAAAAGACGCGAATTGTGTGTACATCGCATTGGAAGAAAAGATGCTTTTCCATAGGAGAATGCAAAATTGTGTGAAGTAAACAAATTTGTATTTAAATGTGGAGTAAACTTCTAGGTTCATCTGTTTCTTGCGAGTAATGTTGGCCGGACAATCATGTAAGAGACAAGATATGTTTAAAAGATACAAATACGTGAAAATCTAACATAATCTGCATATTTGACGAATTTCGCTTTTATACTGAATATGACGAAAGTTTGGCCAGGCAGAACCGTTTACATATATTGTGTGTATATAAATAAGATTCGTACCTTACTCATTCTACGTAAATTTATCGCAATGTATTTAGACAAAACTTTTTTTATATACATTTCAAGATAGTGAACAATGCTGCTAGGACATAAATCAATCAATGAACGTGATCCAAAATATTTCTTCCTGTCACAGTGTTGTGGAAAAAGTTGTGCACGTATTTTTTAACCACTAGAGTACATATTCTTCTGAGAAAATATAATCGCCAAGCAGAGTACGATGATAAAAGTATTGGCACGATGAATGCCGTGAAGGTATTTTAAGACACAGTTACTATGTAGATAAAATACCTTTCAAATTTTTTAGACAAATTAATTTGTAATTTCCCAATTTTTATTCTTTTCCTAAGCAGTCTAAATAACTAAACTACATACTTGTATTTTAATAAGTACCAGTACTTTAAATGGAATATGTCAACTTTAGCGACTTAAAGTCTCTTATAATTACTACATATATTACTTTTGACAAAACTTTGCACGAAACAATTTCACAACTAGTTAGCTCAAAAATAAAAAGTCTTGATCTCTCTCAGATCTCGATCTCAGATTACCAATTTTTCCTTAGGCTAATATTCGCAGTAGAGGTGAGAAAACGATTAAAAACTTTTGTTCGTAGTTTAGTTAATGTACTGTCATGCCACGTCGATGTACAGACCGGTTCCCTTCATCATAAATGTTAATTTAACAGCGCCGTGCGTAGCGCTGTTACTGCCAGATATAACGGGTCATTCTACTTACACTTCGGTAAAATCAGACGTGACGTCATTATGACGTATCCACACTATCGACGTCCAGAAGAGCGGCGCATCGACTTTTGCATCGTTCGAGACGCTGGTTTCGGATGGAACAACACGCTTAATTCGACATTCTTTCTGAACTGCATACTTTCTTCCTTCGTAGTTTAGTGACAAAACTAGGCCTTACTTAGTATTGGTATCATGTTTTGGAAAGTACTGACGGAAATTTCAGTAAATGTAAATTGAAAATTATGTCAGAAATAACGCAGACCGAGCCTTAGAGAACGACAACTTCACACATTTTCAAAGAAAAGAACTAGCATGTTGCAGCAGCTTGGCCGTAGATGAGTACCCAGTTTTACGAAATGTATTACCTGATGTTCGCAGAGCCTCTGTAACAAATGACTGTATTAATTATCCAGCTCATTTGATATATAGTTTCGGCGAAAACATACATATACCTACGGCGACTATATGTTGTTTTTGTACGTCGCATATTTTGACACGTCCTAGTACACATTGTCGCTTCATAGCCTAGTAACCGTATTTTGTCCTCTTAGTTTAACGTAGACTCCGTACTACAATGCAACTCTGTAGAATTTTTCGCTTAAACAAAAAGTTTCCATTAGTTTTAAACACAACCTCCACAAAGTTTCCATTAGTTTTAAACACAACCTTCACAAATGGGTCACAATGACAACATCAGATTTGGCTGACTAACGTTTCAGAGCTCACAGTGTAGGTCCTTTTTCGGAAATTTTATAGCTTCTTACTGTTACAATTGCAACCGCAGTTTTGCGTCTAGAACGACCACACAAGTCGATCATGGCTCCAGTCGTCTTCGATAGTGTGGATACGTCATAATGACGTCACGTCTGATTTTACCGAAGTGTAAGTAGAATCACCCGTGCACGACGGGCGATGACAACTGAGCTCTTGCAATCGTTCATTCACACTGCACAAGAACCTGAGAGAAACTGATTTCTTGAAACGTCATTCAAATTATTTCTGTGGATTCAAGGTTCCTATTAAATGAAAAATTTTAATTTTTTTAATATATATGTATATATATTTATTAAGTAATTGTTTTTCTCTAGTTCGCACGGAATTGAATCGCTAGTTCTTTGACGTACAGATTCAGCAATTTCGTTTTAAGTTCAAAGTTCGTGTAACTCAGAGTCAAACTTCTCAGGTCATCAGTCCCTAGACTTAAATTAACTTATGCTAAGATCAACAAGCACACAAATGCCTGAGAGAGGCCTTCCGGCGGGAGCGGCCATGTAATTCGCGACATGCAGCCTCAGACCGCGCGGTCGTTACGTATTACGACACTTGGTTACACATTGTATGTTTATCTAAATTTACATTTATGCAGCATTTTGCACATAAACGACTCATTTTTTTGGAGCTGTGACGTACATTTTCAGATTAGAGCACAACGACGAAAAGTCATACGTTGGGTAGACTATGGCCGGAGAGAAGGAAAGCAGGGGAATAATTATACTCACAGCTAATAAAGGAACTGGGTTCTTTAGATCCACAAGAACTTCGGATCTTCGTGAGGAAGGACGGTGGTCTCTTTGGAAGAGCTGCTGTCTGTAAAGTTGTATCCACTGAGGATATAACTTATTGTGATGCAGGGGGTCGTGTGTTTTATACAAACACCTATCCCCCAGTACGCCTGAATGAAAACTCAACGGCTCAGATCCGTTCCATTTCATGTCAAAAGTATGAAATAACCAATATAAAAACTCATTTTCATGAACAGCTAGTATAAAAGTCTACTGGCAAACAAATATTGATTTTGCTTAATTACTGCATTGATGAAAATCTACTAACTGAAAAAAATCGCCAAAATCCATAGCACCGAAGTCTGAAATCAGCCCTAACCGCGAATGTCATACACTAATCAAGCAGAAAGGTTCCTCTAGTAACCGCTTCCGCGCGTGCGCGCGTCGGCGCTGCCTAGTGCGCATGCGCGGATTCACAGGAGTTGAGAACTGGTCTCTATACCGGCGCGCGGATAAAGTGTCTGTTAGTAATCACATGGTGGTTCCGCGGTAGTTGCACGTGTTTCGCCGCCAGATGGCTGTCGCGCTACACCTAGAACTTTCGCCGCGGATCGTCGTGTAATACAGGATGTCCTGATTTCAAAATTAAATATCTCGAAAACAAAGATCGATAGAGGAATGCAGTAAACGGTATGTTTATTGTGAAAGCTGTAAGAAGTTTATACAGCAGTTTGAAATAATAGTTACAAAAGCTGCTAACAGATGGTGCTGTAATCACCATACGTAATGCCTATACTCGAGCCGCCGAAAGAACGACCCTGACAGCTAGCGGCTGTGTTGCCAATACTGCTACGCGGCTGTTTGTTGTTACGCCGTGTCGGTCGCCGGCATAGGAATATCACGTCCGAATATTTTGGGACCGTTGCTATGTACTAAAAAAAGCGTGAACGAACGAGAACAATCACGAAGTAATGAAAACACTCTTTTTCAGTTAAAAAAAAAGAAGGTTTAGAAATATATGTCGAGTTAGAGCTTCATATGTTCCAGTATTCCATTAAATATAACGTATGATTTAGTCTTTAGCCAAAGTTCGCTAGTTGAAGAATTTTGTTTATATATTTCATCTTCTATAACTATTTTCCACAGACTCGCTTTTATTACTCGGACACTGTATTGTGGCAGTCTGCCGAGAGGGTAAACAAATAAGGACTACCACTTTACAAGTAGTAAAACCGCCTCTTCCAGTGAAATGATTTGTCTTCTTACATAAAGAGTTTTTGCCTCATTCGTTTATGGTCGCTGTTGACTGCCATAGTATAGTGTCCGAGTAATATTATCAGATCAGTTTCGACAGCTAGTCTATTGCTCACAGAAGTAGAAATAAAATAACGTAATTTTTCAGTAAATGATCTTTGGTTGCGAAACAAACTATACATTAAAAATCTGTCGCGACCATCATATTGTGCAATGCACCGCTGCTACTGGTACTACTATCGTCCCCTAATCTTATTATTAATTCTTCTACCCGTTCTTCTGGTGCACCTTTTCGTTCCCATGCCTCTTCTAAGATGTGCCACGTATGTGTGACGACATTGTTCCATTTCGTGGGAGTAATACTGCCCAATGCTTTTGTTAATGAAAAACTTTTATTATTTCTTCAACAAACGATTTCACCTGAGCCCACAGGAGTTCTATTGCATTGAAATGGCAGTGATATGGTGGAAGGCGCAACACTCTATGACCACTTTCTTCAGCAATTGTATCAATTTCATAAATGATTTTTCGGCAAAAATGATGAACACGCGACAGATGCCTTGCAGTGACTGAAGAATGCCACCCCGTGCCACCTTGAGTGGCAGGGTGGCAACGCGGCACCGTTACCCTGGCAACGTTTACGATTTCCAGGGCTCAGGTTGGTGGTTGAGTGTCCCCCCACCCTCTGCAGCCCACGTGCGAGAACTGTCAGGGTCGTTCTTTTGGCGGCCCGACTATAGTATAAACAGTGATCCGAAGCCCAGAGCGACCAGTTCCACTACTGAAACGTGAAAGGAGGTTAGCGTACCGAAGGAAGAGATTAAAACCATGTACTCCATTGAACAACGCGTTTTTCTGGTGCTAGAGTACCATAGGTTAGAAGAGAGTCCTAAGGCAAGAAGGCCAAGTTTTCAAGCACGATTTAATGTTCCAAAAGGACCCGATGCGAAAACCATTCGTACGCTCTTCGCAAAATTTCAACGAACAGGCCAGTGTAGCTGATGATCTAGTGGGGCATGTTGGCCGCAAGCAAACCGCAGTTACGCCTGAAAATATCTCCACAGTTTCTGGAATTATTCAGCGAAATCCAATGTCATCCGTCAGTAGAATTGCATCTGAGACTGGTCTGAAGCGTCCCAGCACGCAGAAAATACTGAGCAAGAGCCTACACACGTTTCCATTCAAGATTCAAACGCACCAGGCCATACCCGTACAAGCTCTGCAACAAAGGGTTGCCTTTGCTAATCAGATGCTCACAATGATTGATAGTGAAGGATTTGATGTTGGCTGCATCTGGTTTACAGATGAAGCACACTTCCACCTGAATGGATACGTGAATAAGCAGAACTGCCGATTTTGGGGTTCCGAAAAGCCATATCGGCTTGAAGCGAAATCCCTGTAGTTTCCTAAAGTTCCTCTGTGTGGGCTGCAGTATGCAGCAGAGGCATCATTGGCCCTTTTTTCATTCGAGAAACGGTCACTGGTGCACGTTACGTTGCAATTTTGGAACAATTTGTCGCCACACAGCAAGCGTTACAAGATCGACCAGGTACTGAAAGGTTTATGCAAGATGGAGACCGACCACATTGGACTGAACAAGTGTTTCGCTTCCTTGAGGAATACTTCGGGAATCGAGTCATTGCTTTGGAATATCCCAAATTTACTGGTGCAGGCATGGATTGGCCTCCATATTCGCCGGATTTGACTCCCTGTCACTTTTTTTTGTGGGGCACAGTGAAAGACATGGTTTACCTGAAGCACCCCGCCACGCAGGACGAGCTCGAATCGGCGATCTCTGTGGCATGTGAATCCATTTCGGTTGAGACACTACGAAATGTGATGGCGAATTTCATTTTTCGTTTGTGCCACCTCTGTAGTGCCAATGGTGAACATTTTGAAAACATTTTGATGTGATTGTTTGCAAAGAGTGTTTTAATATGATTATTTCACTTATGTATGACCTATACAGCGCCATCTGTTAGCACCTTTTGTAACTATTATTACAAACTGCTGTATAAACTTCTTACAGCTTTCACAATAAACATACTTTTTTTTTTTTTTTTTTTTTTTTTTTTTTTTTTAAAACAGGAAGCCCTTTTATGAACACCGTGTATATACAGGGTGTTTCACTAAGTGGTTTGCCTCTGTTACTTATAAAATAATAGGTGATGGGAAAAGTTTAATGCGGTAGGTCAACACAAGAAATGTTACACTTTCTGCGGAGCTATGAACATAGTTTATTGTATCATTTTCCAAAGATTTACACCACAAAGATATAATTTTTTAAATGGAACAATAGTTTCTTTCTATCGTGTATTGGATTCGTTTAAACCAGCTGCGTCCAAATCAATTTAAACTACATTCCTATCACTGTTAGTTTGGGAGCTACAGCCCTTCAAAGTTCCGGGGGCGGAGGCTGCGATAGCGTAGCTGACTGGCCGAGTGGCTATCCCCTGGGGCACGGCCCACTGTTTCATGACCACCAGCCAGTCAGCTACGCTGTCGTAGCCTCCGCCCCCTAAACTTTGAAGGTTTGTAGCTCCCAAACTAACAGTGACAGGAATGTAGTTTAAATTGATTTGGACGCAGCTGGTTCCAACGTATCAAATGCACGATAGGAAAAACTATTGTTCCATTTAAAAAATTATATCTTTGTGGTGAAACTCTTTGAAAAATGATACAATAAACTATGTTCATAGCTCCTCTGAAAGTGTAACATTTCTTGTGTTGACCTACCGCATTAAAATTTCCCGTCACCATTATTTTATAAGATACAGACGCAAACACACTTAGTGAAACACCCTGTATATAATATGCCGGTGACGGGCAATGATCCTATCGTGCCGGCCGCGGTGGCCGAGGGGACTGAGGCGCTCCAGTCGTGGTCAGCACGGCCACTACGGTCGGGGGTTCGAATCCCCTCTCGGGCATGGATATTTGTGCCGTCCTAGTTCGTAAGTAGTTCATAAGTAGTTTGTAAGTTTAGGGACTGATGACCCCGTAGTTAAGTTCCATAAGCTTTACAAACATTTGAACATTTTTTTTTATCCTATCGTTAGTGGTAGGGGTGGTCAAGTTTGAAGCCGTTACTCTTACGGGAATTAGTTTCATAAGTACGAGTTTGAGTACTGTGGGCAGGGCGAAGCTGGGAATTTGTATCTGACGGGAGGCGTGCTTAGGTAGTCCTTGCAGGTGCGGTGATCACTGTGTCCCCAGTGGTGTAGGGGTTGCCGGGCGCTGTGGCTCAGCGCGCCCGGTCAGGGGGCTCCACGCCCTCTGTAATAAAAAAAGCTGAGCCAAACATTCAACAAACAACCTCGAACAAAAACTATCAGCGTTCGCAACGAAGAGAACTACCCAGAGAACAAAAAAAAAAAAAAAAAAAAAAAAAAAAAAAAATAGGGGTCAGCGCAACTGCCTACAAAGCAGGAGACCCGGGTTCGAATCCCGGCTGGGTACACATTTTTAGCTTTGCGCCATCGCAGTTGATGTCATATATTCTATGAATATTTAATAATAACAGCTGCAGGATCAGAAGTGACGTCTGGTCTTTCGGAACAGACGCCACATGTATATATATAATATGCGGGTGACGGTCAATGATCCTATCGTTAGTGGGGAGGGGTGGGCAAGTTTGAAGCCCTTACTCTTACGGGAATTAGTTAAACTACGAGTTTGAGTACTGTGGGCAGTGTAAAGCTGGGAATTTGTATCTGACGGGAGGCGTGCTTAGGTAGTCCTTGCAGGTGCGGTGATCACTGTGTCCCCAGTGGTGTAGGGGTCAGCGCAACTGCCTAGAAAGCGGGAGACCCGGGTTCGAATACCGGCTGTGTACGCATTTTCGCCTTTGCCCAATCGCAGTTGATGTCATATATTCTGTGAAAATCAATGAATAACAACTGCAGGATCAGAAGTGACGTCTATTCTTTCGAACAGACGCTACACACACACACACACACACACACACACACACATATATATATATATATATATATATATATATATATATATATATATATATATATATGCTAGTGACCGGAGATGATAGTTTCGTTAAGGCCAATTCACACTGTCCGTCACCGGACCGTCACGTCAAGTCAAGCTTTCTCGAGAAGAGTGTTTTGACGGAACGGCCGTCTGCTAACATCGGAAATTATCCATTTTTCGACACGCGAATTACATGTTGCAGAATACGATTGCACTGTTTATATGCATATGTGACTTATTCATCTTTATTTTGTTGTTATACTTCGTTTTAGGGGTAAATCTCAAATGTTTCATGACGACTTAAATATTTTTGTCAATTGAGTGCCCCCTGATATCTGAAACCAAAAAATAGTTTATGTCACGTGACAATGTAACAGAAAAGACTGAAGCAAACTGTTTATTTGAATAAGACTGTAATTTGATTACGTAATTTTCATTAAATAACATTTTAAATGAAAAAGTCAGTTCTAATGAAAGACAAAAATTCAGTTGTTTACGATGGTACTAACAATGCCAGCGGGCAAATCGTAATGCATAAAGTAAACAGGCGCTATCCATCCTCTTATAAGTATTGTTCGATGTTTTTATATGTTTATCTTTTCGCTTGAAAGTAGATGTCGATGTTTTGAAATGTTGTTTCAGTTCCCAGTAAGTTGGCCAAAAACATACACTGTAAAGTTTTCTTTGGCCGTCAATAACATTTAGCATTGTTGTTCCCTCGATTTTAGTGTTAAACTATGACTTGCTACATAACAGATCGCCACTCATAACCTTACTTTCAACATCGCGTTTTGAGATGGGCGAATTGACGTGACGGACACGGACGGACAGTGCGAATACAACTTGACGTGACGGTGCCGTGACGTGACGTTGACGTGACGGACAGTGCGAACTGGCCTTCAGTGGGGTGTAGCTAGTTGGCTCGAGTGGTCCCCGCCAGGGTGCAAGAGCGAGGGGGTCGCAAATTCTGCGACGCCGAGGCGACGACTACGAAGCGACGGAGCGCCGGGCGACCCTCTGAAAACATAACGCCGCGCCGAGACCGGTCTTGTCTTTTTTAGATAAACTTTCGAAAAATACTGCTACTACTAATTTATTCCTGAGTTACTGGCAGTGCTTAGCTAATACACAGGGCTATTCGAAAATAAGGAACGTATTTTAAGCATTTATTACTTCTAAACTACGAAAGATAGAAACACAATTCAAACGCGTCTGACAAGACAATATATGCAATTTTCACAAAAGTTTGCCATATTTGGAACAGATCCGTTCAATCAGTTCAGTGTGGGAAACAACAAGACCGCTCGTGATTTGTCATATACCCGGCCGCGGTGGCCGAGGGGACTGAGGCGCTTCAGTCATGGTCTGCACGGCCACTACGATCGGGGGTTCGAATATCCCCTCGGGCATGGATATTTGTGCCGTCCTTAGTCTTAGCTGGTTCATAAGTAGTTTGTAAGCTTAGGGACTGATGACCCCGTAGTTAAGTCCCATACGTTCTACAAACATTTGAACATTTTGTAAGGGTAAAAAATGTCTTTTCCGATTATCTCTCAATATTGGATCTCTCCGGAATAATTTTTTGTGCCACATGTAGATTAATTTCAATTATTATTTCAAAGATAACAGTGGAAGTGTAAAAAAAACAGTCATTCTGCATTGCTTTCATTAAATATTTATCTTTGAAGTTATTCAATATAGAAGGCTGCGGTTTTCCTATTTATTCATTTAATTCCTGTTAATGTTCATGTTAAGAGATTAATATAAATGACCGGTTTCGGCTGGTTTTAACCGCCATCTTCGCTTCTTTCATTTCATTCACCACGTGACGAAAGAAAAACTTTTAAAAAACATGCTTATTGGCGAACATTATTGTTGACTTGTCATAATACAAATAAAATATCAAAAGCGTCGTGCTTTAATGTGTTGTGGTCACACAAAGTTAAGACAAAACAGACAAAATTAGCTGTCTAACCGAAATCGAAGCTAGGAAATTAGAATTTAATTATAATAACCAAGCTTAATAACAGCGTTAAGTTAAATTTCATATAGGTATTCCAAGCAACTGAATGTGTTTTGAAATATACTTTGTAAAATATAACGAGTTTTTTTTATTTAAATGTGAGTTTCTGTTTCTTAATCCTTCATATCACCTTTGATTCTGGGCTGTACATTAGTTTCATTCTTTCTTACATTTCTGTACATTAACAATATTGCCTACCTACACACACACAAATATAAATAAATATATAGGGTGTCCCAGCTATCTTGTCCACCCAAAATATCTCTGGAACAATAACAGCTATTGGAAAAAAAGTTTGTGTTAAAAAACACATTTGCTTTCGTTTTAGAATGTTTCCAAATATGTACATTCATGGGCCCCAGCCGTACATTGATACCGGTGAAAGTCGTTTTCCAATAGCTGTTATTGTTGCAGAGATGTTTTGGGTAGACAAGATAGCTGGGACTTCTTTAGAGGGCGTCATTTTAAATTATTGCCAGGTGCGCCACATACCTAAGGTACGCCACTGCTTATACGATCTACATTTACTGGTGGCGTTCTTGCACCTGGGTCAAGACAAGACTGAATTTGCCACTCATTTTCTAACTCATATAAGTCATACTTTGGGTTTCATCTTTATTGTTTCATTAATTGATATTCGTTCTTTTTAATGAATATAAGTGAAGTGTCTTCAATTTAACATCGCCTTAAAATGGTATATAGTCACGATTTGCATTTCAACCACAGACGTGCATTACTATGACTGAAGCCTAACGCAGCCATCTTGTCTTACCTCAAGTCTAAAAGTTTCCGTTTAGTTCAACCGTGAACTTCTAATACAATATCACGTTGTAAGCTGCATTACTTGGTTTCAACATGATTTGCATTTGAACTAATACTTCCGCAATAGTTGAATTTAACACAGTCATTGTCGAATCGTGTTATGAGAAGAACGTGTTAGGTACGGTTAAATTTTACTTATCGCCCTGGTGGCCTCGCGTGGTAATGCAACCATGAGCCGTTGGCATAAGCCACTCGAGTGACAACGTAAAATGTTTTGTCACGAAATCTTTCTTTTTACGAGGGCAATTACTTTTACTGGGAGAACGATGGTACATAGAACAACCTGTCAACTACAGAGCAGGAACAGCATTATTTATTTACTTCGTCGTCTGAAGGAAACGCTAATTAAATCACTCTATGTGGATTTAAAGGAATACTAGCTGTAAACCGACGTTGCCCGGGTATTGATTTATTCTACACTCTCGTAATCCAAAAAAATGTTCAAATGTTTGTTAAGCTTAAGGGACTTAACTGCGGGGTCATCAGTCCCTAAACTCTCAAACTACTTATCAACTATACGAATATTAAATCGTAATTTGCGATAATTTCCGACTTTAGCTGTTATCATACACCAACTAAAGAATAACACCTAAAGTCCGAAATTATCGCAAATTGGGATTTAATCTTCTTCTTCTATTATATAAAATGAAGTGTCCCAATTGACTGACTCATCATCGCCCAGCCCAAACCACTGAAGATAGAAACTTGGATTTTTGGAGGGTGTTGATCTTACTCTGTAGGCGTCATTTAAGAAGTGATTTTTCGATATTCCGTCCGAAAGGAGGTGAAATAGGGTATGAAAGTTTTTTTTTTTTTTTTTTTTTTTTTTTTTTTTGAAAATACGTAGCTATTTAGGCAATTTTGAAGCTAGAACTACAAAATTTCGAATTTTAATTCACGGTTCTAATTTAAAAGACACGTGTTTTGGCATTTTTTTGAAATTCGACAAATAAGGGGGTGAAATAGGTGACGCAAAAAATTGATTTTCAAAAATATGTTGCTGTTAACTCAAATTTTGAGCTACAACTACGAAACTTCGGGTATGGAATCTTGGTCAGGATTAAAAATCCATGATTTTTAGTATTTTTGGAAATTCAACAAGTAAGAGGGTTAAGTAGAGGATAAAAAAATTCTTTTTGAAAACACGTTGCTGTTGATACAATTTAAAAAAAATTAAAAAATACGTGTTTCGGTAGTTTTGGAAATTCAACCATCAAGGGGTTTAAATTGGAGAGGGGGTGTTTTGCGAAAATCTGTTGCTATTTAGGCAATTTTAAAGTTAAAATTACAAATTTTCGGATTTGGATTCGGGGTTCGAATTAAAAAGACTCGTGTTTCAGTATTTTTGGAAATTAGACTAATAAGGGGGTGAAATACGGGATGCAAAAATTGATTTTCAAAAATATGTTGCCGTTAAATTTCGAGCTATTAACTAAGAAACTTAGGATATGGATATGGATCGGGATTAAAAAGAAACAACTGGTGCAGACCAACCAGCCTACGCCTGCGAAGCAGCGGGGGTTCAGCTAGTATTTGTATAATTAACATTTATAGCTGCTGACCACCGGCAATTCTGTTCATTTAGAACAGAAGTATCATTGCACTTATGAACTAGCTTCTACTAAAGACAGCACAAACATCCATTCCCGAGGGAGGATTCGAACCCCGACGGGGAATGGCCTCGCGCGTCGCAGCATAGCACCTCAGTGCGCTCGGCGACGCTGCCGCGGCTCTAGTAGTCCACATCCCCTTCCCCCCTCTCTCTGTATCCACCTCTTTCTCTCTCATCTCTATCTCCGTTTCCACCTTTTCCTCAATCGGCAAAGTTTTTTGCAAGGTACCCTCTGTCATGTTCCATGCAAACATTTACGTACCCAGTGACATTCCTCTTGATTTAAAGATCATGGGCACAAAAACAAGTACGGAACAGACCTATGCATTTTGTCAAAATCCATAAGTTAAATACCCTCCACCGTGCACCCAACGAAATTTTATACAAACTGTGCCATTCCTCTTGTTTTCAAGGGTAAAGTGTCCACAATTTCATCAATATCGAAACACGATTAAAAATAAATAAATAAAAATAAAAAAAATAAAAAAATCTCTAGATTTGTATGCAGTAGAAACGCAGTGTCACATTGAAAAACGCACTTTGTTCTTTTCAAATATTCCAGTTATATTTCATACAACTCTTGTTCTGAGAACAACGAAAAAAAAAAAAAATAAAAAATAAAAAAAAAAATAAAAAAAATAAAAGCATCTGTGAAATCGGTCGAGCCGTTCTCAATTTATGGCGCGACCGAGGTACTTAGGGGCCAATATTTATGTTGCAAGGTACCCTCCCCCATGCATCGTTTGAAACATTGGGTAGACGGTGACCTTCCTCCTGTTTTGAAGACTAATTTCATGAAGATCGGAATGGAACTGTAGATGTTCTAATGTTTGTAGAGTCTATGGGACTTAACTACGGGGTCATCAGTCCCTAAACGTACAAACTACTTATCAACTACCTTATACTAAGGACGGCACAAATATCCTTGCCCGAGGGGGGATTCGAACCCCCGACCGTAGTGGCCGCGCAGACCGTGTCTGGAGCGCCTGAGTCCCCTCGGCCACCGCGGCCGGCGGAACTGTAGATTTCGTTAGTCTGTAGGAGAAGTATCACCCGACATGCACCTTAATTCGACACTATCGGAAAATACTTTCTCAGCTGACGTCTGCTACCTATAAGCAAGATACCGGCAAAATTTCAGGTTCATAGTTGCAGTAGTTTTAGACATTTCGTGTTTAGTCAATGAGTGAGTTAGTGCACGAGTGACGTTTCTTTTTTATATACAGAGACATATTTCCTGAATTGTGTGTCCTACAGGTTCGTAGAGTGGAATATTAGGAAACTGGCTGCGAAATTCTTTGTAAATGCAGTCAGTTGTAAAGACGTAGTAAATTATAAACTTATACTTATTAGGGCGAATTTTCATGCGTTTCACTGTCTTTGACGTCATAGCACCTTAACTACATGTCGTAATACGATATTATTTCGAAGGTACATCCAATGGTGTATATGTAAAATGTCTGCAAAATACGTCGCGAATGGAGTTCGTAAGAAAGAAGTAATAAACCAAACGTCATCCGTGATGAGGCGGTTTTTCATTAACCTAATTGTTTATGACTCCATATCTCACGAACTGCGTGTCGTACTTCGATATATTTTCGAACGTACGTTCAGTGGTATGTGTCATTACTGTCTATAACATTTCTCGCGAATACAATTAATAATGTAAGAGTAATAAATTGTAACGTCATTGTATTAAGGACCAACTTTTTTCCTTCCATCATTTTGCTGGGGTTGTCAGCGAGAAAAAAATTTCGTAAAGGTCTGACATTATGTTTGAAGTTTGTTGCAAGTCGCTAAGTGCTCCCCTTCTCAAACAGTGGACTGATAAAGTCACACTATCACGTGCTGCAAGACGGAGAAGGTTTCATTGTTTATGACGTCATATCTCCTGAACTATCGGCCCTAACGCAAAATCCTTTCTTAGCTGACGTCTTCTACCTATAAACTACATTCCTGACAAATTTCGGCTTCATAGGTGAACTAGTTTTCCAGATTTCGTGTTCAGTCAGTGAGTATGTGAATGAGTGTCCTTTCGCTTTTATATAGACAGAGAAAGAGATTAACATCTTGGCAATACTCTCTACTGTTTGTTGATGTTGCCAGCATACTCATGTGGGACCGACGGGGTGGTAGGTAAAATTTTACCGTTATGTACAGTTAAATTTGAAGTAGTTATCTGAAAAACACTGCGAAGAATAAAGATATGTATTATCCACCTGTGATGATACTGCTGCCCTCTCATCTCAGTGTTATCGTACGATACCGTCTGCGTCGGACCCGGAATCGTGTGGTTTAATAGTGATATATTTTGCGTGTGAAGTTACAAATGAAATAGCCAGCCTAGGAATCAGTGTAGGACAGTGTCTCGGTGATACTGTGACTAAAACAAGTGATAGATTTCACTAATTAAGAGATTTGTATAAGACGTTTCCAGTCAGTTCTATAAACAATAGTTTCGTCATTGTATGTTATTTAAAGACTTAAACAGACGAATTGTAAAAACTTTTGTGAAAATCAAAACGAAATGAACATAAATAGCATTGTATATATGTCAGGCTGATAAACAAGTTATGTTGACCAGTTAATTGGGTTAATTAATGTAATAGTAGAGATTTGAATATTGTTATTCTTTGTATATATTGACTGACGTAAGATTTTGAGTATATTTTGAGAATGGACAAGATATTTCATAGTTCAATATATGTTAGGAACAAGTATGATTTACTCATTACCAAATTAATTGACATTTAACATCGCACTTTGTTGTCAAACAGCAAGTACCACGATTAAGACTTAAAAAGATATGCGCCATCTAAAATTATTGTATGTATAGATTTCATTCTATATTGTGATTATTTTTGTCTACATGAAATGTTTTACTGCTGTGTTCGATAATTGTAAATTGGTATATTCAATTGTTATGAACAATGCATTACGTAATGTCATTATTGTCAATGTTATATATTGCCTCTCCGCCTTGTGGGGGGAGTTCGAGTTTTGGCTTTTCTACTTTCCTTTGAAAGCTATGTCGCTCTGTGTTAAAATGGAAGTACTATCAACTAAGTTCTGTTGCATTGTGGATGTTTTGAAGTTGTAATGTTTTGGTGGAGAATAAATTTGAATGAAAATTAAAGAAGAAGTGAAAAATTGTACATAACGAGTATTTATTTCTACCACGACGCCCCAGGAGAATAATGTTGTAGCGAGCAGAACCCCCATACATCGTAATGTTGAAAAGCTAAGTATCTTGTTTGGAAGTGGTAGAATGAACAGTAATTACTTAGAAGCTATTAAAACTTTACACACCGCAAATAGCACATTTTAACGGTCATACTATTGGAAGAAAAGCCGAAGTTGATCGAAACTGGTATCAGATTAATAAAAATAGGAAACGAACTCATCAGTGTATATGTCAAAGCAGACTGTAGATTTCGTAAGAACTCTTCAGAGAACACGGATACGTGTTATTTACGATAAACAACACTTTTATAATGGCCACACTACTGAAGGAAAATCCTACGTGGAATGAAATTAGTACGAGATTAATAATAGCAGCAAATCCACGCAGCTCATTACTGTATGTGCCAACTCTACTCCAGCTGAAAAAATTACAGCCATATACAACACACGAAATTTCAAAATGTCAGAACTCTATAAAGAGAGCGTACTTCAGGTCATCCGTATTTTTGCGACTGTTTCTGTAATAACACACACAACTGCTCACGCGTTTGTACACTACTGGCCATTAAAATTGCTACACCAAGAAGAAATGCAGATGATAAACGGGTATTCATTGGACAATTATATTACACTAGAACTGACATGTGATTACATTTTCACGCAATTTTGGTGCATACATCCTGAGAAATCAGTACCCAGAACAACCACCTCTGGCCGTAATAACGGCCTTGATACGCCTGGGAATTGAGTCAAACAGATCTTGGATGGCGTGTACAGGTACAGATGCCCATGCAGCTTCAACAAGATACCACAGTTCATCAAGAGTAGTGACTGGCGTATTGTGACGAGGCAGTTGCTCGGCCACCATTGACCAGACGTTTTCGGTTGGTGAGAGATCTGGAGAATGTGCTGGCCAGGGCAGCAGTCGAACATTTCCCGTATCCAGAAAGGCCCGTACGGGACCTGCAACATGTGGTCGTGCATTATCCTGCTGAAATGTAGGGTTTCGCAGGGATCAGATGAAGGGTAGAGCCACGGGTCGTAACACATCTTAAATATAACGCCACTGTTCAAAGTTAACAAGAGGTGATCGAGACGTGTAACCAATGGCACCCCACACCATCACGCCGGTTGATACGCCAGTAGGGCGATGACGAATACACGCTTCCAATGTACGTTCAGCGCGATCTCGCCAAACATGGATGCGAACATCATGAAGCTGTAAACAGAACCTGGATTCATATGAAAAAATGACGTTTTGCCATTTGTGCAACCAGCTTCGTCGTTGCGTACACCATCACAGGCGCTCCTGTCTGTGATGCAGCGTCAAGGGTAACCGCAACCATAGTCTACTGCACAAGCCGTGGAACTGTTCGTGCAGATGGTTGTTGTCTTGCAAACGCCCCCATCTGTTTACTCCGTTACAGCCATTTGGATAAGATGGCTGTCATCTCAACTGCTAGTGATACGAGGCCGTTGGAATCCAGCACGGCGTTCCGTATTGCCCTCCTGAACCCACCGATTCCATATTATGCTAACAGTCATTGGATCACGATCAACGCGAGCAGCAATGTCGCGATATGATGAAACGCAATCGCGATAGGCTACAATCCGACCTTTATCAAAGTCGGAAACATGATGGTACGCATTTCTCCTCCTTACACGACGCATCACAACAACGTTTCACCACGCAACGCCGGTCAACTGCTGTTTGTGTATGAGAAATCGGTTGGAAACTTTCCTCATGTCAGCACGTTGTAGATGTCGCCACCGGCGCCAACCTTGTGTGAATGTTCTGCAAACCTAATCATTTGCATATCGCAGCATCTTCTTTCTGCCGGTTAAATTTCGCGTCTGTAGCACGTCATCTTCGTGGTGTAGCAATTTTAATGGCCAGGAGTGTATATGACTGTTTTTTCAACAAAATGATTTCCAGTCCATGGTGTACAGCAAGCAGTGAGAATAAATATCCCTTCAGTAAAAAACCGTCTTTATTGCAAATTGTTTTATTCTTTAATTAATGACGCGTTTCGCCCTTTAGCAGTGCATCTTCAGATTATCTGCGTGACAGAATTTACACAAAATTACAAGGCGGAATTACGAAATGGGGATAATGGGACATTGGCTTATTTTGTGTTAAGAAGACAGTATAAATGGTAAATAAAGCTTACAATGAGCTCTCAGTGGTGTAACACCGTAAGTTGTTTTGTGGTGTTTCTATGTTTCTGGGGTTGTGGATTTCCTCGTATTACAGTTGGAACATACTCGGTAAAGACGTGAGAAACATAAAACCGTTTTTTAAGATTACCTTAATAGAAGCGGTGGTCTCTGGTGATACAAGATAAGCCCATGTTTACAATTGCGCTCACGGGCGTGGTGTGCTGCTCCGCCGACTTGTACAGAATAACTAAGGGAATGTGGGTAGGGAGCGACATAGGAAGCCGATGTATAAGACGGGACGGGTGAAATCTAGCTACCTGAATACAAATGTAACGAAATGGAGGTTATTAACCCAGATGATCCTGACGTCCTTCCAGAAGGATGGTGTTTCGTTTGTTTAAACATTTACAGGAAATTGTTTCCTTTTGGCACAAAACACTTCCTCCAACATTGGACTGTTATCTGGACATCGATCATTGACATGCAAATACTAAGAATCACTGTTTTAGCACGTGATTCTACGTTAGTCAACTTTGAAGATAGGGATTCAGAAGCAACGTATCAATTAACTGATGATTTTGGGTGTATAAGTACTTACCCATCAATTTCATTTTTATTACTGAGAAACATAGGGCTGGCTTTATAATTAAAACGTCATATCTAACATGTAATATTAGTGTTCTCATTTTTACCTCGTTCCAGAACGACGGCCTGTTATGCCGAAACTAAGGATGCAATACGTGTAAAGTCAATGTTGTAACATTTGAACAATCTATTACAGATGTAATAAACTATCTTCTAAACCAGAAGTAACAAAAAGAATTCAGGAACATCTGGGTTAAGCAGGACAGAAGTTAACCCCTTAATGCCCAATGTCGCGAATTGGCATCATGCCGTTGTGATGCTTATAAATGGAAAGCTAAATGTTTTTGAACGCCAGTTCTGGTAGACGCCGAATCTACACTAAGATGATCATGTTTCTAACACGTGGTGCCACCTCTTTGGGTGGTGTAGGGACAGCTACAACAGTTAGATATTCGCGCATTTGTTCACGAGACACACACATGAAGTTACCACCATTGTTTGGAGAATTACGGCAGAACAAAGAGGTATGTCTGGTTCTAAAAATTATTTTTGTGTTCAACAGTATCTGTGGCGTTACGTAAATCATATTTTGATGTGATAATCCTGTTGAAAGTATAAGTAAATTGGAAAATAAGGTTTGTGTAAAATATGCATCATTGGGCATTTGCGTCATTTCGTGTGCCCGTGTAACAAATGAAGTGTAAATGGAAAGATCTTTGATGTACACGACCAGTCTTCTTAAGTTGCAAATTGCGTTCATTGTTTATGTATATCTACGTAATTTTATTAATTTCAAATAATCATTTCAATTCACCAATGTTTTGATCAAGTACATATATCTTGATTGTGACGTGGAATTTCTACTGAACTGCTAATACTGTTCAAATAAATTAAAATAAAAATAAAAATAAAAACACAATTTTATGTGTGTTCTACAAGTTTATTTTTGTTTACTTAACCGGTTTTCGGCTTATTAGGCCATCTTCAGAGTATTTACTGCTGTGGCAAAGAGGTTACAATGTTTAGATACAGTATGGGAAGAGATGACAAATGACTACACTTAGATCAACATGCATAGTATAACACTTCTTTGACATTGTGTTATCACAGTTATCAACTTAAAAACTAAACAGTAATACATGAATATACAATGTGTGAAGGACAAAACAAGGAATAAATTTGAATATAACCTGGGAACTGAAACTATCTACTATTACAAACAAACTGATAATGCTGATAAACAAATGTATATAAGTGCCTTGTTAATAATTCTGCACTATAATTATAGATGATGTTACATGTAAAAATTGTAAGGCCAGGTTTGGAGTGGCATCAAGAACGTAGAATGAATAGTTACTGCATTAGATTAAACTAAAACAAATCTGTCTAATGAAATTAATATTCTAAAAATTCAGGTAGATGAAAATGAATATTATGTTGTAAGCTACACTGGGACCGAATTTTCAAAACTTAAAAATAAATCATAATAAATAAATACACAGGAGTTTGGCACTGTGGGGGTAAACAAGGAATCCAGTTTTTTGAATTGATATTGAAAATGTGATCTATTAGTTATACAAATAAATAAAATGCTAGGTCTACATATAAGGTTTTTTGTAATGGAGGAATGTAACGGCAAGTGTGGGAGTTGATGGAAAACTTAGGTAATTGATTCTGCTACGAGGAAATGTATGAAGAGACTCGAACTGACCGGGTAGGAGGTAATGTAACTCAGGGATGAATTAAGTGAAATCTAATAGGGGTGAACTGTTTGGTTGTGTTTGATCATTTAATATTAAATCAGGCCTATGGGCTAGGTGTTTATTGACTTCAAGAGCTTCTAATAGGTTAAGTTGTTGGACTTTGTTTGCTAAGTGAAGGACTTGAAACTGTGGCTGGTAGCTATGGCCCTCACTCAGTACATGCTCAGCAAATGTGGACTCCTGGTTCTGTAGTCTCCAGCTGCGTTCATGTTCAGCTAGTCTAGTTGCCATGCTTCTGCCTGACTGACCAATATAAAACTTACTGCAATCTTTACAAGTAATTTTATATACGCCATAGCTACCAGCCACTGTTTCAAGTTCTTCACTTAGCAAACAAGGGCCAAGAACTTAACTTATTGGAAGCTCTTGAAATCAATAAACACCTAGCCCATAGGCCTGATTTAGTATTAAATGATCCAACACAACTAAACAGTTCACTCCTATTGGATTTCACTTAATTGATCCCTGAGTTACATTACCTCCTACCCTGTCAGTTCCAGTCTCTTCATACATTTCCTCATAGTACAGTCAATTACCTAAGTTTTCCATCAACTCCCACGCTGGCTGTTCCAATCCTCCATTACAAAAAACCAAAAAAGCTTAAATGTAGACCTAGCATTTTATATATTTTATTCAAAAAACCGGATTCCTTGTTTACCCACACAGTTCCAAACTCATGTGTATTTTTAAGTTTTGAAAATTTGGTCCCAGTGTAACTTACAACATAATATTCATTTTCATCTACCTGAATTTTTAGAATATTAATTTCATTAGACAGATTTGTTTAGTTTAATCTAATGCAGTAACTATTCATTTTAAGCTCTTGATTCCACTCCAAACCTGGCCTTACAACTGTCGTATGTAACACCATCTATAATTATAGTGCAGAATTATTAACAAGGCACTTATATATATTTGTTTATCAGCATTATCAGTTTGTTTGTAATAGTAGATAGTTTCAGTTCCCAGGTTATATTCAAATTTATTCCTTGTTTTGTCCTTCACACATTGTATATTCATGTATTACAGTTTAGTTTTTAAGTTGATAACTGTAATAACACAATGTCAAAGAAATGTTATACTATGTATGTCGATCTAAGTGTTGTCATTTGTCATCTCTTGCCATACTGTATCTAAACATTGTAACCTCTTTGCCACAGCAGTCAATACTCTGAAGATAAGCCGAAAACCGGTTAAGTAAACAAAAATAAACTTGTAGAACACACAAAATTGTGTTTTTTTAATTGATTTGATTATGTTCTACCAAGAAGCGACGGAGGAATCAGTCAAAATGCTAATACTGTGGCGCTTTCATTTTATTGGCGATGCTTCCAAAGAGGCTTTGTCCCCCACGAAATGCTAAAGGGCGTTTCGTAGCTCGTGCACCACTTGCTGAGAGTGACGACAGCTGTCTAAATGACAATGACGAAAGTGATTTTGATTTCGAACCAATTGCTTTGGATGACAAAATCTCTACAGATGAGACCTCAGGAAACTCAGGTAACCACAAACAAACAAACAGACAAACAAACAAAATAAAAAAATAAAAAAATAATAATAATAAAATAAAAAAAATTAATAAATAAAATAAAATAAATAAAAATAAAATAAAAAAATTGAGAACCTTCCTCCTCTCCTCCTATTTTTACTGATTCCGGTTCTTACGTAAATTTTTCTTACTTCAGATTTTGGTAATGAAAGTGACGCTGAAAGTATCAGTCAAGGTCATACAGCGGCTCACTGTACATTCGGTGCCAGAAGTACAGTCAAAAGATGTGTTATATGGAATACTGTACAAGCTGAGTGTAGTGCAAGAAGTGCCCCTGCTTGGGGCGGCTTCTCCCCAGACACAAATGATCTGAAAGCATTAATTAATTAGTTTTGAGAGTAGATTGATGACTCGCTTTTGGAGCAGATTGTTTTAATTCATTTCCTGTGCAGAATAATGTAAAGAAGCCTATACAACTGACGAAAGAGGAACCTGAGCAGTTTCTTGGCACTGTGCTATACATGCCTATTTATCAGCATTGATGCGGTACGTCATTGGCCCAAGGAACAAGGGAAAGATGTTAAAAACTAAACGGTAGACGGCAGACAGTGTTTATGAATAGCAAATGTTACGTAAATCTCTGTTTTAACCAGAGAAAAAAACTGTTTCCGCGAATTTCATGAATAGTGCTACATGCAATATGTACAGTCAAATTGAAACCAATTTATTTTCGATTTTTTATCATAGAAGTTCAGTTTGTACAAACTAAGAGCATACGGTCTATCAGACCAATTGTGTGATTGGATTGAGGAGTTCCTAGATAACAGAAAGCAGCAGGTCATTCTCAATGGAGAGAAGTCTTCTGAAGTAGGAGTCATGTGAGGTGTGCCACAGGGGAGTGTCGTGGGTCCGTTGCTGTTCACGATATATATAAATGACCTTGCGGATAAAATCGGAAGTTCACTGAGGCTTTTTGCGGATGATGCTGTAGTATATAGAGAGGTTGTAACAATGGAAAATTGTATTGAGATACGGGAGGATCTGCTTCGAATTGACGCATGGTGCAGGGAATGGCAACTGAATCTCAATGTAGACAAGTGTAACGTGCTGCGAATACACAGAAAGAAAGATCCTGTATCATTTAGCTACACTATAGCAGGGCAGCAACTGGAAGCAGTTAATTCCATAAATTATCTGGGAGCAGGCATTAGGAGTGATTTAAAATGGAACGACCATATAAAATCAACCGTCGGTAAAGCAGATGCCAGACTTAGATACATTGGGAGAATTCTAAGGAAATACAGTCCGAAAACAAAGGAAATAGGTTACAGTACACTTGTTCGCCCACTGCTTGAATACTGCTCACCGGTGTGGGCTCCGTACCAGGTGGTGTTGATGGAGAAAGTGGAGAAGATCCAACGGAGAGCAGCGCGCTTCGTTACAGGATCATTTGGTAATCGAGAAAGCGTTACGGAGATGATCGCTAAACTCCAGTGGAAGACTCTGCAGGAGAGACGCTCTGTCGCTCGGTACGGGCTTTTGTCGAAGTTTCGAGAACTTACCTTTACCGAGGAGTCTAGCAGTATATTGCTCCCTCCTACATATATCTTGTGAAGAGATCGTGAGGATAAAATCAGAGAGATTAGAGCCCACACAGAGGCATACCGACAATCCTTCTTTCCGCGAACGGTACATGACTGGAATAGGAGGGAAAATCGATAGTGGTACTCAAGGTACCTCCGCCACACACCGTCGGGTGGCTTTCGGAGTATGATTGTAGATGTAGATTAAAATGTTAAATAAAAAGTTGTACTAAATGAAGTCTTATAGGTGTTTACTTTCTCAAATGCCCGTTGTCGCAAATACGTGACATACCTATTTACATCAGATCAGTAAACAACATTACATAGTTGACATTATATGATTTCTAGCATATGTTTACTGGTAACAAAATATGATTTTTGATCTTCTGTGTCACGTAAAAATTAATTCGGGCATTAAGGGGTTAATATTTTATGTTGGTACTTATAAATGAAAGGAATTACAGTATTTTATTTGAACAGAGACATCATAATATCTAAGAATGTTTGATCTTCGCACACCAACTGATCGTTTAGGAGGTGTGGGTGTCCAAAGTAAGCGCGCTTCGCTATCTCAAACTCTTCCAGTAAATTTAACTTACGCCCCTTCTGCGCAATATGTAAAAATTTGCATGTTGTCAATGGTAGGTTTTTGATGATCGGATGCTTTAGTGTGTTCCGCAAAAGGGGAATGTTTTTTTTGAGTTGGCCTTTTTTGTAAGAAGGTGCTCAGTAAAACGTACTTTAAAGGTCCGGCCTGTCTGTCCTATATATTCAGCTGGGCATTCGGGACATTGTAGTTTGTAGACTCCTGACGAAAGGTATCTGTCCTTATTGGCTTGTTCGTTGTGTGGGAGAATTTACTGTATGCTCAAAGGGCTACTAAATACGACTTGTACATTTGTGCCACGAAAGAGTTTAGCCAGGTCATAAGAAAAATATCCCATGAAAGGAATGGGGATACATTTAACTTGATCGTCAGGTGTTACCGAGTGAAGCTGTGGTACATCTTTAGCGGCGGAGCAGCACACCACACCCGTGAGCGCAATTCTAAACAGGGGCTTATCTTGTATCACCAGAGACCACCGCTTCTATTAAGGAAATCACTGCCATCAGGGCGTGTGTGGAGGAGAATTTGCGTAGGTGCTACAAAGACCGTAGCATCTATATCTATTCAGACAGCCAGGCAGCCCTGAGATCACTGGCAGCTCCTGCAACAAGATCTAAAATTGTTGCAGAATGTCACAGGGTTCTGGTGGAGCTAGGGGAAAGCAATAGAGTAAACCTATTGTGGGTCCCTGGCCACTCGGGGATCAGTGGCAACGAACATGCCGACAGATTAGCCAGGATGGGGGCAGAGACTCCATTTATTGGACCGGAACCTGTCCTGACAATCACCAAGGCAATGATCAAATTGGAGCTACGTAACTTGCTCAGAAGACAGCACGTAGAATATTGGACCAAAGTCTGTCAACAAAAACGTGGCAAGGTAATGATGCCAAAGCCATGTTTTAAAAGAAGCTCTGCAATCCTGGGCCTGAACAGGAGAGAGATTAGACTCATGGTTGGATTGCTGACAGGCCATGGGAATTTCAAAAAACACCTACATAGAATGGGAATAACAGAAGAGGACCCTAAATGTAGGATCTGTGATGACGGCGATGAAACTGCATCACATCTAATCTTCGAATGCATCGCATTGGAGGGTAAAAGGCACAGAACATTTGGGACAACCAGACCCGAAGGAATTGTGTCTAATAAAGAACTGGTAAAGGGACTCCTTGCACTGATCAAGAGCATCGGTTGGCTTTACTAGATATACAGGGAGCGATACCGCACAATAAACTTAGTTTCGGTGCGGACAGTGGCGGGTTGGACCAAGACTGTTTTGGCTTCCCTGAGAAAATCAAATCAAATCGAGGTAATCTTAAAAGCCGGTTTTATGTTTCTCACATATTTACCGATTATGTTCCAACTGTAATTCGTTGTCACCCGATCATTTGTAGCGCTGCAAGCATATCCAGGAATTCCAGAAACATAGAAACGCCGCAAACAACTTACGGCGTCACACCACGGAGAGCGCATTGTAAGCTTCGTTTACCATTAATACTGTCTTCTTAACACAAAATAAGCCCATGTACCATTATAAACGTTTGCAACTCCGCCTTGTAATTTTGTGTAAATTCTGTCACGCAGATTATCTGAAGATGCCCTGCTAAAGGGCGAAACGCGTCATTAATCTATATCTATAAATGTGAATGTCTGTTCGATGTACGTTTTTCACGTCTAAAAAACAAGACATAAAGAGCTAAAAATTTGTACAGTTACTAATGTCTACCCGGGGAAGGCTTTAGGAACGGTTTTATGGCGATCGGATAGCTATTTATCTATATATATTAATGTGAATGTCTGTTCGGTGTACGCTTATCACATCCGAACGACAAGATGCAGAGACTTAAATATTTGTACAGTTACTAATTTATATATGAGGAAGGATTTAGGCACGCTTTTATAGCGATCTGATAGATGTTTAGTAATCTGAAGAATATAACGCGAAATTCGAAACAATAATTACTCTTTGAAAATTATATTTAGTGTTTGAAAATGGTTTTATTGGTTGCATTGTTGTTTGAGGGTTGATAATGATAAAAGGGTGAAGTATATTGAGGTGGAAAGTTAACGGTGTATATAAAATCCTACGTCTGTGTCTGTGTGTTTGTGTGTGTGTATGTGTGTGTGTGTGTGTGTATGTGTGTGTGTGTGTGTAATATTTCGCTCTGCAGCGAAAACTACAGAACGCAAACGAATGGTCTGTGTGTAATTGTTGACCGAAGTCTGCAATTGTACACCACAGCAGTTCCATGGCGATAGCTATAATGGGGTGGAGGATATGGTGGTTGAAAGTCGTCAAATTATTAAAAAAAATTCGGACTGAAGACGTTTGCGACTCTATGGCAAGGAGGTTACATACAGCGAAACGTGATGCCACAGACCATATCTTTGGTCCATGCGTGCTACAATGTCTTCTGCTCTTTCTCTGTAAGGATAAGCAAACTAATGAGGAAAAATAAGAATGAATAAATAAAGCAGTAAAAAAGAAATTTCTTTTAATCATCATCATCATAAGTCGTTGTGCTCAGTGCTGAGCGTCGTGACCCCATGAACTAGGGATGGGAAAAACCGACCGGTTAGAACCGATACCTGTATTTTATTTTTGAATAACCGGTTTTTTCGGTATTTATTTGGTGTCGGTTGTAACCGGTTTTTTTAAGTTATTGCCAAGAATCGGGTAAAAACCGGTACGACTACTTCCTGTAGTAGTGGTTCAAAATGTGTTTTTTGTAAATAATTTAAGAGAATTAAAACTAGTAGACCCTAATACTTAGGGCTATTCCTAAAATTTCCACTGCTGTGAAATATTAGATCATCGCAGTAACTAAGAAAAGCGATCAGTGATAATTTAAGAACAATCCCGGCAGTCAGAAACGCGCAACAAACGCGTGGCATAAGAATATAAGGACTGGTGCAGCTACTGAGGCATCGACGCAGCTGTTGCCGTGTGGCGTGGCCTATTAGACGACACGCGTCCACCGGCAGTGTACGAGACTTGCCTCCGTCTGGTCATGCGGCAGTTCCTTGCTGTCGTCGCCAGACATCGGTTGTGTCGTAAATGGCACCATCCCGAGTGTGGAAGTACTTCACGAAGTACGGGAGCAGTGAGGTACAATGCTCCATTTGCTTTAAAAAGCTGAAAACTGGTGGAGGTACTACAAACATGCTGTGTCATTTAAGGAGAAAGCATCCAAAATGTTTCTTGGAAGAGAAGGTAAATTCGATTCATACATCTATTATGTTAGCTTGGAATACTAACTTTTAATTTATTATCATATTGTTAAGCTAACAAATTTTATTAATGTGATTCCTTGAAAGCGAGGGGATTTCTTAATAACCAATATCGGTTTAGGTAACATTGATCATGTGGTGCCTCGCGAGGTAGCCGTGCGGTCTGATGCTCCATGTCACGGACTGCGCGGCTGCTCCATTCGGAGGTTCGAGTCCTCCCTCGTCCCTCGGTCATGGGTGTGTTTGTTGTCCTTAGCGTAAGTTAGTTTAAGTTAGATTAAGTAGTTTTTAAGTCTAGGTGCCGATGTCCTAAGCATTCAGGTCTCATAAGAACTCACACCCATTTTAACATTCTTTGATCATGTGGTACAGAGCTTTCCTAGTTCAATTTGCGTAAATTTACACTGACAACAATCATACTGTTAGTCGGAACTGTGACTTTATTTTTCGAAAAACTTCTGCAGCACTGATTGAAGTTCATTTACTGACCGTAACTAATATATATTGTGTATTCAACGAGATATTCGTATGCACTGGCTCACAAGTCCAACTTACGGAGTGGTTGGCTCAATATTCGCAATTGCCGGATGGAAATACTAGGCCAGTAAATCTGTATGCTTCGTCTATCGTCTTCTACGGACTCCTGGCTAGGCTTACACACAATCAAGAAGACGTAGTATTTGGAGGGGATTTTGCAAAATATGTAAAGACTAGTGATTTGTCGTAAACGTAAATTTACCTAAATATTAACTAAATTTCGTAAGTTTCGGTTTCGGCCGAAACTAGAAGAACCGACGATTACGGTTTCTGTTACGGCCGCAAAATATGTTTCGTTCGAACTCTACTGGAAATAATAGCAATAAAAACCGAAACCGGTTATTCAAAAAATCGGTTATCTTGAGCAAGTATTACGGTGCGGTTAAACTGGAGATGAAAAGAACCGGTATAACCGAAAACCGGTTGTTTCAGCGATAACCGCCATCCCTACCATGAACCTAGCGTTTCCATACCTGACTGTTGTCAGCTCCTCTCGGTGCCTGCTGAAGAGGCAGACCGGAGATCTTCTTGATGTGGTCTATCCATCTGCTCGCTGCTCTTCCTCTTGGTCTTGTGCCCTCGATCTTTCCTTGTAAGATTATTTTTTCTAGGTTTTCTCCGTCTCTTCTCACAATATGGCCAAAGACCTGGAGAATTTTTTCGTCGACTCGAAAAGAAAGGCGTCTGGAGATATTCAGTTGTTCAGTCATTGACACATTTGTTCTTCTTTCGGTCCGTTTTATGCGTAGCATGCTATGCCTGCACCAAAGCTCAAACGCATCAATGCGTTGTTTGTCTCTGGCCTCGAGTGTCCGTGATCCACAGCCGTAAAAGAAGACAGAAAACACGAGTGCTTCAACTAGCCGGATCTTTGTGCTGTTTGTTATTGCTCTGCTCTGCCAGATCTTCGTGAGCTTCTTCATAGCCACTCCTCCTAGCGTGATCCGTCTTCTTATCTCCTCTTCACAACTACCTGTCCTGCAGATGGTTGACCCAAGATAGGTGAAGGACTGCACGACTTCCAGTTCCTTTAATTGACCTGTGAGCTGGCTCTGTTGTTCTCGATCAATTAACATGAGTTTGGACTTACTGAGGTCGATGTCTAGTCCATATGCTACACTAATGTCTTTTATTCTAGTTAGTAGCTCAGCAAGTTCATCTTCGCTGTTGGCTAAAAGTACAGTGTCATCAGCAGAACGGAGTTTGTTGACAGTTCTTCCTCCAATTGAGATGCCTTTGGTCCAACCATCAAGAGCTTTCTAATAATGTGTTCTGTATAGATGTTGTACAGTTGTGGGGACAGAACACAACCCTGTCTGGCGACTTTTGAAACTCTGAAGGAATCAGACGTGCCAGCACTTGTCTTTACAATTGCGGAGTGATCATTGTACAGATTTTTGATCAATTTCTTTTAAAAATTTGATTTGACGTTTCGCGCATTACATCAAGTGATCTATCTATGATATTACAATCATTATTGTTGAATTTCGTGATTGGATTCTTCGATACGAGTGCATTTATATAGGTGATTTGATCTACACTACTTACTTTCCTGATAATGTCGATTAAAAATGTTGGTTTCTAAAGAAGGTATTGTATTTTATTTCATCCTTCAAAACCAGTCTCATAGCACGCTACTGAAAGATAGCTAATCTATCATGATCAACCAACACGCGAGCGGAGCCGCGGGTTTAAGCTAGTTAAAGAATAAAACAATTTGCAATGAAGACGGTTTTTTACTGATGGGATGTTTTTTCAACATGTCGTCTGAGACCTCAGACGCTATCGCCACAGTCTAACATAGTCTGTCGCGACACTCACTGCTGTAAAAGTTGTTACCAACTGACAGTTGCTGCGACACTAGCGCTCCTAGCGGTGGGCAAGCTGCTGTAGGAGTGATGTTTATTTATTATTGTTTGTGTGCGTAATTAACGAAATAGTTGGTACAGTTTTTGCGTTACAAGTATTAGTAAAATATTAAGAGATGTACATAACACGGACATTGATGTAAAAACAGCCGAATTTAACTGATTCAGAGGTGCAATGAACAACTTCGTCATGAACAAATACTTACGAATATGTGTTATTTTGCGGCTTATTCCGTTGAAAGTAAGTAGAATATAAACATAAAAGAAACATACATTTCTATTATGGTGTGTTCTTACTATGACAAGTTTCTCGACGCGTATCAATTCGGTGTGTAGTCTAAATGATTCGAACATTTTTAGGCATCAGTCGTCTTTCTGATACGCGCATATTCGTGTCAGTGTGATTACTTCAGGTTAAGAAGACAATGGCTTGAAGATTCTTGCCGTTTGTGGTTCAGTTGTAGCAACAATTGGGGAATTGGGTTCTTCTTTGTTGAAAACAGTCTGATTGCTTTTTCCGTTTTCTTGCCAGGTCTGTGACGGTTTTCCTTCAGTTACAGCTGTGGTGGTTGCTTTGCTACGTTAAATACTGTAGTTATTGCATTCTATAAGCGTTTCCTACGTTCCGCTCTCATCGATTTTACTGAATTTGTAGTGAAGAAACCATAACCTTCCTGAGTAGAAAAGCGACGACTTTTTGCCAAAGGCAGGTCTTCCAGTGTTTCTTAGCCATTTCTTATTTTTAATAGAAAATATATTATTCAGCAAAAGACTATAGGTTACAAGATAATTGTATATAAACTTTCCTGCAATTTACCGTTCCGTACATCATCAGGGATCTCAGTAAACCTAATAAATACAAAGGAGGAGCTAATTTTAAATGACTACCTATTTTTATGGCACTGCATACGTTCCCTAGGGTGAAAAGTCTGTAAAAATCGATATAAACGATACTATTCACACTCATCCAATACCGTATTCAGTATTAACTATGAGGGGGGATAGAACCACCCCCCAGGACCATAAAAAAATTGTATAAGAGCAATCTGGTGTAGGTAAAGATTGGAAATTCTGGGTGTTTTACCATAATCTTTCATTGGATGGGAGTGAATTAGTTTCTTCAACGGGAGTGGTAGATGGTAGTCTGTCTGGAAAATGACTAAAATTTTGCTCGTCAAGCAGATCAAGCAAAGTCCTAGTTACGCCACTGATAACGAGTATGGGGTAGTACAACAAGAAAGCGAACGTCTGTGGCAGAATTAAGCAATCTTTTGTCTACGAATACCAACAAACATTGAACACAGTGGCGGCTCGTACATAATGTGACCAGTGTGCTACTATATTACAAAAATAAACTGAAAACAAAATCAACTAAAATAAAAAGCGTGTCTGACAATGGAAATAACGGAGCTTAGTAATATCCCCACCACGTCATCTGTGTTCTACACAAGTAACCTATGAAACTGCTTGGCTGAAAAGCGCATTTTCACTCACATGTACATTACTAATGTTCTTTGCGATTGAAGTTTTATTTACAGAAATTAAAAATTTGGACTCAGAGGTATTTGAATACTAGACTCCCACAGGTAGGTTTGAGAGGCAAAGCGCAAGACGCCTGAGCCAGCGCGCTATTTGACTCTGTGTGCCGCAGTATTCGTCATACACTATTCTTCCGCAGCCGTCACACGCAGCGCGGAGAGAAATATTGGTCTGGTGCTGCAGTCGGTCTCAGCACACGCGAGCTGCCAGGCCTGACGTCACGTCTGCGCATGCGCACTAGCGAACAGACGACTGCGCCGCCTCTCTGCGCACGTACCAGCGCGGCTGAATCCCACTTCAGCACACGGAGCTGGTTTCCAGCTATCGCGGCGAGAGCGATCCACAATGCGTTTTCATCCTTATTACTATCATTCTAATACGCGTTGGAAGGGAATTGGCATAGTTTTATTGTGATATCTGGCCCGCACTCCAAGAGAAAGATGTAATTTTACAGCGATTTCTCGCTTGCTTTCGAAGAGAAATGGCATAATTTTAGTAATATATTTACAGTGTGCTGCAGCAAATTAGCACATTATCACCAGCCGCCACTGATTGTACATACTGTTACTGATTTCGCTTTGTGTATTAAATACTTAACAACATTTCTTTGCTCATTTTGGCATGTTTCACCTGTTGCGTTAAAAACCTTATGAAGATAGATTGTTTCGGACAATGACTTTCACTTTTTAATAATACCATATTACAAGAGCCCCATAAATAACATATTTTAAAGTCATCTGAAATATTAAATCAGATAAAATGCAATTAGGATCAATATTGAATTAATTTTTTTCTTCCTTGAAATCGATATGCTATGTGAAAGATATACAAAGAATCTCTAATTATAATATCACTGTAACTACTTAAAATCTCTGACTTTTACTATAAAAGTAATAATCCCATAGTACTCGCTCGCTGTTCTAGTGTGGCTCTGTTCTAGCCGGCTGCGGTGGCCGAGGGTTCTGAGGCGCTTCAGTTACGGTCTGCACGGCCACTACGGTCGGGGGTTCGAATCCCCACTCGGGCATGGATATTTGTCCCGTCCTTAGTTGTAGGTAGTTCATAAGTAGTTTCTAAGTTTAGGGACTGATGACCCCGTAGTTAAGTCCCTTAAGCTTAACAAATATTTGAACATTTGCTCTGTTCTATTGTCTGCTCTGTTCTGATTGTTCTGTTGTCTGAATTGTACTGATAAGATCTGCCACTACAATATGCTGAAACGAATATTATTAACTATTGATTATTGTTCTTAACTGATTATACAAACTCCTCAGATATAAAATGGATACTCAGGTATGAGTTTTGCTTTCTGTTCAAATTAATAAATCCCCTCATTTAAAGTTAATTTCAGTCAGTTGTTCAGTTATTTATTTTTCCAGTCCCTCCAGTTAGTAATCATGCTGTTTTCAGGTATAACTAATTATTACGACTTTGGATGGTTCGGTAATTAAACATGTTAATCTTACGTATCTCGTGTAGTTTTCCATAGAATCTTTGACTGTAATTAAACATTTTGCAATATTTATCGGCTTAGAACCTGCTATCACTTTTATGTAATGAACAGTTCGAAGTCTGATTAGCCATTAATCTGTATTAATTATTAATTTCCATTCATTTGATTAGTTTCATTCAAAATTATGCTACACGTGAATTGAATCTTAATATTCCGTACCTCCATCCAATGTCGGCGGATAGTTACGCGGATTACAACCAAACTCACTACAGGTTTTTAACGAGATCAGCTACACCGCTGTTTAAGCTAACTATTCTGTAGGTTGCTTGATCTGCAAGATGTTTTAAACAATTAAATTTTTGGCCATTTCAATTCAATTCAATTCTTTTTTTTTTTTTTTTTTTTTTTAAATTAACAGTTCGTCTAAATTGAAGGCTTAGTCACTGATTATTATTTTAAAATAGTTCAACAACTTCTGTATGGCCAATTTTTCAAACCTAAACAGTCAGGCAAGCAATTACACCTCAACTTACATTTGACAACTTGGCTATGAGAACTGAGTTGATTGACAGACTGATCCAACAAGGATTCTAGTTTTAGTGACTGTGGTGCAGAACCCTAAAAAGCCCTGATGCACACAGGCTGTCCTTCAACGACCGTCGCAAAGCACGGGCATATAAGATAGTTAAAGAATAAAGCAGTTTGCAATCGAGACAGTTTTTTACTGAACACGTCGTGTGAAGGCCAATTCACACTGTCCGTCACGTCAACGTCATGTCACGGAACCATCACGTCAAGTTGTATTCACACTGTCCGTCAGTGTCCATCACGTCAATTCGCCCATCTCAATACGCGATGTTGAAAGTGAGGTTATTAGTGGCGATCTGTTATGTAGAAAGTCATAGTTTAATACTAGAAAGGGGGAACAACAACGCTAAATGTTATTAACGGCCAAAGAAAACTTTACAGTATATGTTTTTGGCCAACTTACTGGGAACTGAAACAACATTTCAAAACATCGACATCGATTTTCAAGCGAAAAAATAAACATATGAAGAAATCAAACCATACTTGTAAGAGCATAAATAGCGCCTGTATACTTTAACCATTACAATTTGCTCGCTGAAATTGTTAATACCGTCGTAAACAACTGAATTTTTGTCTTTCATTAGAACTGACATTTTCATTTAAAGTGTTATTTAATGAAAAATGCGTAATCAAATTACAATCTTATTAAAATAAACAGTTTGCTTCAGTCGTTTCTGTTACAATGTTACGTAACATAAACCAGTTTTTGGTTTCAGATATCTGACCTCGATTTTAGGGGGAGACTCAATTGGAGTGCTAGGTTTGCAGGAGAGCTTCTGTGAAGTTTGGAAAGTAAGAGGCGAGGTACTGCCGGAAGTAAAGTTGTGAGGCAGCATCGTGAGTCGTGTTGGGATAGCACAGTCGGTAGTGCGCTTGCCCGCGAAAGGCAAAGGTCCCAGGTTCGAGTCCCGGTTCTGGCACACAATTTTAATCTGCCAGGAAATTTCAAAATATTTAAGTCGTCACAAAACATTTGAGATTTACCCCTAAAACGACGTACAACAACAACACAGAGATGAATAAGACACATTTGCATAAAAACAGTGCAATCGTCGACTGTAACATGTAATTCGCGTGACGGAAATAGGTTAACTTCCGATGTTAGCAGACGGCCGTTCCGTCAAAACATTCTTCTCGAGAAAGCTTGACGGACATTGATGTGACGTGACGGTCCGGTGACGGACAGTGTGAACGCCGCCATTAGAAATACATTGCGGAATGTTCTGACGGACGGTGACGTGACGTGACACTTGAGACCTCGGACACTGTCGCAGAGACGTGGCACTGCGCAGATGCCGGCCGGCTGCGTCCGGCCTCATCACGTCGTTAGGCGGCGGCGGTCTCGACGTGACTGCGCGCGGCCCGGCCCATTATCCACTTGGCAGGCCGGCGCTCTGCGTGAGAACGCGCAGTCTCGACCAACTCAGTCCTGCCGTTGCCGGCCGTGGGCACGAGTAGATTACAAAGTACATCACACCAGGGCCGGCGCAAGCCCAAGTGCCGCCCCGTGCGAGCTGCTAAATTGCCGACCCCCCCCCCCCCACACACTTTTTTTTTTACTGAACTTTTATGGAGTTTTATTTAAACAAATCTGTAGAATATATATACATGTGGCGTCTCTTCCGAGAGAACAGACATCACTTCTGATCCTGTAGTTGTTATAATTCAACATTCATAGAATATATGACATCAACTGCGATTGGGCAAAGCTGAAAAAGTGCACCCAGCCAGGATTCGAACCCGGGTCTCCTGCTTTCTAGGCAGTTGCGCTGACCCCTACACCACTGGGGACACAGTGATCACCGCTCCTGCAAGGACTACCTAAGCACGCTTCCCGACAGATACAAATTCCCAGCTTCGCCCTGCCCACAGTACTCAAACTCGTAGTTATTAAACTAATTCCCGTAAGAGTAAGGGCTTCAAACTTTGCCCACCCCTCCCCACTAACGATAGGATCATTCCCCGTCACCAGCATATTATATATATACATGTGGCATCTCTTCCGAGAGAACAGACGTCACTTCTGATCCTGCAGTTGTTATTATTCAACATTCATAGAATATATGACATCAACTGCGATTGGGCAAAGCTGAAAATGTGCACCCAGCCGGGATTCGAACCCGGGTCTTCTGCTTTCTAGGCAGTTGCGCTGACCCCTACACCACTGGGGACACAGTGATCACCGCACCTGCAAGGACTACCTAAGCACGCCTCCCGACAGATACAAATTCCCAGCTTCGCCCTGCCCACAGTACTCAAACTCGTAGTTATTAAACTAATTCCCGTAAGAGTAAGGGCTTCAAACTTTGCCCACCCCTCCCCACTAACGATAGGATCATTCCCCGTCACCGGCATATTATATATATACATGAGGCGTCTGTTGCGAGAGAACAGACGTCACGTCTGATCCTGCAGTTGTTATTATTCAACATTCATAGAATACATGACATCAACTGCGATTGGGCAAAGCTGAAAATGTGCACCCAGCCGGGATTTGAAGCCGGGTCTCCTGCTTTCTAGGCAGTTGTGCTGACCCCTACACCACTGGTATCTGACGGGAGGCGTGCTTAGGTAGTCCTTGCAGGTGCGGTGATCACTGTGTCCCCAGTGGTGTAGGGGTCAGCGCAACTGCCTAGAAAGCAGGATACCCGGGTTCGAATCCGGCTGGGTGCACATTTTCAGCTTTGCCCAATCGCAGTTGATGTCATGTATTCTATGAATGTTGAAATCTGTAGAAAATGTCAGCAGTCAATTGCAGTCTCGTAGCTGTTAATATGTGCTTACATCTAAACCGTCATGTTGACAGTTACGTTCAGCATGACGGTATAGGTGTAAACATAACTCAAAATGTTCAAATGTTTGTTAAGCTTAAGGGACTTAACTGCGAGGTCATCAGCCCCTAAACTTACAAACTACTTGTGAACTACCTTATACTAAAGACGACACAGACATCCCCATGCCCGATTGGGGATTCGAACCCTCGTCGGCGGACGGCCGCGCACACCACAACACGGCGCTCCAGTACGCGCGGCTGATCCGCAGTGGCCTGTGGCAGCACCGTCGTGTTTACGCCAGAGGAAAGGGGAGGGGGAAGCAGTCAGGCGTACACGCCAGTATTCTGAACAGTGGGGCCACAGAATAGGGAGCATACAGAAGGGAAAGCTGGGGGCGGCGCCTTTGATCTGTATGTTACCAAGCGCTGCGCTCGACGCCATATTGAAAAGCAGTAAACGCCCAACTATAGCCACTCGATGGAAATGGATGGAAATGGACTTTTTACGAAATGGACTTTTACGAAAGGAAAGGCCTTTTCATTATGCTCTCATCTATTTTGCGCCCTCTTCTTGCACCTAACTGTAATCCAACGAAAGAAATACGCCTAATTTTAATACGACTACGAAAATGTACGATGGAATCGATGATCGTTTTATTTGGTGCTTATCTCTAAAAAATCCTAAATAACGCGGAGTTATGTTTGGGAAATTAGTTATAAACAAGAAAGTGACTTTACAACTGCCAGGTTTTATTTGACACGAATAAATTCGCACAAAATATCGAGTCAGGCTTAGCAGTAGATTGTGATTACACAGAACTAATGACGTCTGGGCATATATAAAAGTTGTATTTGCTTTAGGAGTATCATTAATTTACTGATCGGAGAAGGAATCTGTCAATACAGCAGGAACAGCATAAAATAATTATTCCCCTTAATCTATTTGTTTGAGTATCCGAACAGCATTCGTTGCCAACATTAGCACACTATGCCTCCAATGCCGTAAGTAAAATTTTACCTGCCTACTTACGCACTATTTTTTGTCATTTATTATATATTATTCCCTGCAACGTTAAACTTATAAAATATAAATGTACTTCAACATTTCGATGCTGTTGAACTGCTGCAGCAACAGCAACAGCGAGAGTTATCGACAAGAGAAGAAGCAAGGCTACTTTTAATAATTGTGCACACATTGCTCTAATTTGAAACTGATAACATTTAACTTTCACTACACATATAGCGACGTTCACTTACTGCTCAGCATTTGTTGGGAAGGTGAAGAAACTTATATCGTTATTTGTATTGGAATTATTGCGGCAATTAGGTGCTGAACACCATCGGCCGCCTTTTCTTTTATTGCTGCTCATAATAAAAACTGAACAGCTCCAACTACTGACACACAGTTCTTTCTTTTCACTGCGCCAAATACTTGTTTACTTTTATGCAATTCAGGCTGTTAAAATACACAGTTAACAAACAAAGACGGCGCATTACCACGCCACACTGTAGGGAGTGACCACACGTTTACTGCTTTTCAAGATGGCCGATTCCGCGCATGCGCACTAAATTTTGGACGACAGGCTGCAGCAGGAGTTTCCTTTCTGTATACTCCTTATTCTGTGGTGGGGCGCTGTTAAGCGCCGTGCGTTTACTCACAACTAATTTTGCCGAAGACAAAATCTAATTTGGAAATTCGAATGCAATGTTCGATACTGCGGTTACATGTTAAGCCTGAAGGGATAAAGACATTGGTAGTAAGCCTGGCATAAGTAGGGTATCGAAGTATTTTTGGAAATTTTTGCTATCTGTTTCTGAGTGATAGTCGGACGTTTTGGTTTTTGAGCCATAAAACTACTGTCTCCGCCTGAATGAACAAGAATTAAACTGACCGGCACTTTTGTTTGCCACAGTGGCAAGGAAGAAATTGGTCCTCCTCCGTGTCCTTGTGCAAGAGGGGCGGCCGGCAGGTAGTCGAGGCGCCGTGCCAAAGTTTCCGAAGCCGCTCCCTCCGAGGTTTGGTTTCGAATCCCCTCTTGGGCATGAATGTTGAGTTTGTCCTAAAAATATATATGTAATAATAGTAATAAAATAAAGAAAAAAGGGGGGCGGCAGATTTGCCGCCCCTTGCAAAGTGCCGCCCCGAGCGACCGCACGTTTCGCACGTGCCTTGCGCCGGACCTGCATCACACACTAATGTAAATGAAAGGGAAAGGGAGTAACACAGGGTTGTAGCCTTTCCCCAATGTTATCCAATTTGTTCATTGAGCCAGCTGTAAAGGAAAGCAAGGAGAAATTTGGAGAAGGAATTAAAGTTCAGGGGGATGAATTAAAAACATTGCGTTTTGCCGACGACATAGTAATTCTGTCAGATACAGCAAAGGAACTGGAAGAGCAATTGAACGGAATGGACAGTGTGCTGAAAGGTGCATATAAGATGAACATTAATAACAGCAAAACTAGGGTAATGGAGTGCAGTGTAAGAAAATCAGGTGATGCTGAAGGAATTAGATTAGGTAACGAAACAATAAAGGAGGTAGATGAGTTTTGTTACTTGGGCAGTAAAATAACAAATGATGGTCGCAGTACAGAGGATATAAAATGCAGAATGGCTATGGGTAGAAAGGCGTTCTTGAGAAAGAGAAATTTGTTAACAGCAAATATCGATTTAAGCGTAAGGAAGTCCTTTCTGAAGGCATTTGTATGGAGTGTTGACTTGTATGGGAGAGAGACATGGACGATAAACAGTGTGGAGAGAAAGAGGATAGAGGCTTTTGAAATATGGTGCTACAGAAGAATGCTGAAGATGATGTGGGTGGATCACGTAAGTAACGAGGAGGTACTGAACAGAATTGGCTAGAAAAGAAATTTCTAGCATACCTTGACTAAAAGAAGGAATAGGTTGGTAGGACACATTCTTAGACATCAACGAATCGTGAATTTAGCAATGGAGGGAAGTGTGTGGGGTAAAACCGCAGAGGAATACCAAGAGATGGATACAGTAAGCAGATTCAGACAGATGTAGGTTGACGTTTTTAACTGTAGATGAAGACGCTTGCTCAGGATAGGGTATTGTGGAAAGCTGCATCAAACCAGACTCCGGACTGAAGACCACAACAACAACAGGCGAATTACAGCAATCAAATGAATGAAATAAATGGCAATTTGCGATGTTATGGCTTCACTGTATTAGGTTTAGATGAAATACCAAACGGTGCCGAATGAAATTTTGTGCCCGGCCGGGATTCGAACCCGGGATCTTCTGCTTACTAGGCAGGCGCGTTGACCACTCCGCCACCGAGGCGGTTTTAATAGGAAAGAGACAGCGTGGCGAATGGAGATTTGTGTGTGGCGGGAGACGTGCAGGGAAGAGTCCTCTGCAGTCGGGCTGGTCACTGTGTCCTGGTGGCGGAGTGGTCAACGCGTCTGCCTAGTAAGCAGGAGATCCCGGGTTCGAATCCCGGCCGGGCACAAATTTTCATTCGTCACCGTTTGGTATTTCATCTAAACCTAATACAGTGAAGTCATAACATCGCAAATTGCCATTTATTTCATTCGTAAATAAAATGTTAAAAAAAATCGCACTGACGTGTTTTATGGCCCACTTTAGATTTGTAGTTTTATAACTTTTTGCAAACATTTGCGACCAAAATAATAATGTAAATAATAAAAAATTAATTAATAAGAGTGTCTGAAACCCTTTAAGGAGAGAAAAAATTATGTAGTGGTGGGTTCCGAATCACTGAACTTTAGCATCACAGTCCAACGCCTTGTCCACTACGCTACTTTTTTTTTTTATTAACCCTTTATCATCATTATACAAAGCATTTATTATCTACTATTGCCCCTGAATGTATTTTATATTTTCAGTATGTTCTTCATCTTCTGTTGGTTTGTTGTAGCTTCATAAAATCATTGTTGCACAACTTGTGATACCTCCTCACATTTAACTTATTTACATTTTTATTTCAGGGTATGAAAGAGGAAATTTTGAAATTGTTGTTTATATTTCGGTAGCTTCTGTAATTTGTTGTGTTTTTCTTTAATATACATCACAAATTCTTCTAATGCTATATTTTTGTTTTTAATGATGTATTTAATAAATTTTCCAAGTAACCAAAGATAACTGTTGTGTTTCATACTGGGGTATAGATTCCACTCTGGATATAGTATATCCTCTACCGATATTAGATTTTCCGACGTCCTGTTGATAATTGCAACGCTACGGCTATCAATCAAAAACTGGGCTCCTTAATCTCATACTATTGATGTCCGTTGTTAACTGATGCTAATATGGCATTTGTAGACACTAGATTATCATTTATCGTACGAAGAACGAAGTGTTCTTGTTAATTCTTCAGTGCGCCATTGCTTTGAAATGACATCGTGTAAGTTACAGTGAGGAAATCATCAAATACGCAACGCAAGATGGCGTATGCCAGAGAGAGTTCTGCGCTAGGAATGTCACGTGACATCTCCGAACGGCTGGTTTTCCTTAATTCAAAGGAGGGTGTCAAATCTCCGATATTTTTGCAAATATGTCTCAAACGATACGAGATATGAAAAAAAAAAAAAAAAAAAAAAAAAAAAAACATGACGGAGCTAAGTTGTAGAGAAGTTTCTCGTCTACCAATTAGGTTATTCACTTTTGTGTCAGATGAACGGTTCGTTTGCAATTACAATTATATTACAAACGCCTTTTTTATATTACTACCGTATTTTTTGTCAGAAAAATTTGAAAAAGGGAGGTAAAATTTGGTGCTGATCAGTTGAACGGTTCGTCTTAAAAACAGGGAACACGTTAAGGATAGTGATTGGACTACCGACTGTTTTTAACAACCGATTGGTCAATCGGTTGGTTTTTCGTTCACTCGGTTTTTTCAGTCGAATGAAACAACCGAATGAAAACAGTCTCTGTGGCCGTATGAATGTTTTCACTCACTGGCGGGGTTTGAGTGGTTTCAGTCGATGCGAAACAATCGAATGAAACCAGTCTCTGTCGGTTGCAGCCGCTATATGAATCTTTTCTATCATTCAGTGGGTTTGAGTGGTTTCAGTCGATGCGCGACCACCGAATGAAACAAGTCTCTGTCCTTTATATGAATGTTCTCGGCATTGAGTGGTTTCACTTGATGCGATACAACCGACTGGAAAAAGTCTCTGCGGTTTCTTCAGTTATATGGATGTTTTTATTAATTCACCGACTTTGTGTTTCTTTATTTGCATACTCCTTCAGCCTTTTCGGGTATAAATGAACCGTGATTCAGCATGAAACATTCATAGACACAAATCTTATAAACACAGCAGTGTGTCCGTGTGTGTGTTTCTATTGCATGCAAATCTGCAGTTTTGTTCCAATCTTGATGAAATTTTGCACACTTGACCTTCAAAGCAAGAGGAACGTCGCTGTCTACATTCGGTGCATGGCGGAGGATACTTGACATACTGACTTCGACAAAAACCACAATTTGGCTGCGATCTTGATGACATTTTGCACACTTGACCTTTAAAACAAGACGAAGGTAATTGTGTACAATAAATTTCGTAGGTGCATGGAGGAGGGTACTTTACCTACTAACATCGACAAATTCCGTTTGTATTCGAATTTTAATGATATATTTCGCTCTTCACCTTCAAAGAAAGAGAATGGTTACCATATACATCTACTTTCGTTAGATGCATGACTGAAGGTATTCCAGACTTTGACGCCAATATAGAGTTTCATTCCGATCTTGATGAAATGTTGAACACTTGACTTTCAAAACAAGTGGCAGTTCAATGTTCATCTAAGATTTTGTATGGTACATAGCGGAGGGATGGAATAAACCTCCACAACGTTTCACTGATAACCACAGAAATGTATGTGACAAGAGTTCAAATGTTTGTAAATCTATCGGACCAAACTGCGTGGTCATCAGTCCGTAGCTTACAAACTACTTAAACTAAGGTAAACTAACCTAAGGACAACACACACACCAATGCTCCTGTGAGGACTCGAACTTCCGACGGCGAGCACCCGCGCGCTCCGCAGCGAGGTGCCTTAGACCGCTCGGCTACTCCACCGCGGCGTGACAAGAGTGAACAATTATGATACTTGAGATGAATGTTTTCATATACTGTTGACGAATACAGACACGCTGAAGAAAATTTACAGGACTTATAAATGTGGTATGTCTTCTCGTACTCTTTCAAATTAGATGGAATTAACAAAAAAAAATTTATCTGAAATATTTTTATACAAAATATTTTAATGAAGGCTTTTTTTTACCATACCTAATATTTTAGTGATCTTCGAATTTGGATCTAGCCTGTATGCTCAAGGTTAACATACACAACTGTGTCCTGCTAGAACCTTAGATGTGTATGAACAAGAAGCCGCAAACCGCAGGTTTCTACCTGTTGCCACTTCGGAGATACAGTATGCGAGATTAAACTTGTAGAGATAATTTTGAAACACCCAGTAGTTCCCACGCTTCTTTATTGAGACAGTAAGAAACCGACAACAATGCGTGATGGCACGTATGGCCCCGCCCCCCTGGCCAGACACTCGTGTGGAGTTTGGTGAGGCGCGCGCCTGCTGGACTATAATAGCGCTGTCGGCAGTGGAGACGCCAGCGAGGCAGCACCCCCTCTCGTGTCCACTTCGTGGTCATCGGCCACTTATCTTCTACACATTGTGGCTGTCTGCGACAGTAACCTGATCGGACCCAGATGATCGGCGTTTTTGAGGTCTGTGGTGGGCAATCAAAGTGATCGCAGGCCTGCTCCAGCGATATGACATCTAATTAGTTACTCGTTGATGGCACCTCGAACAATTTTATCTACAACAAAATATGAATCACAGCTACTGTATATATTAAAACGAAAAGCCGGCTGTGGTGGCCGAGGAGACTGAGGCGCTCCAGTCACGGTCTGCACGGCCACTACGGTCGGGGGTTCGAATCCCCCCTCGGGCATGGATATTTGTGCCGTCCTAGTTCGTAAGTAGTTCATAAGTAGTTTGTAAGTTTAGGGACTGATGACCCCGTAGTTAAGTCCCATAGACTATACAAACATTTGAACATTTTTTTTTTTTTTTTTAACGAAAAGTTTCTTCATTCAGTACATAAATAAGTGAACATTGTATCACGCATTTTAACTTTGGCTTCCCCCTTTTCCATGGCGGTATAATGTAGCACTGCTGTAGTTATCTGATGTGCATGCCTGTTTCATTCATACAAATAAATGGATAGTTCTGTAAGCTAAAACACTAATGAGTCGTTTCAGTTGCGATAATGATTACATGGTTCAACCATCAGAAAAAACTTAGTGCCTGTTTTCACTTGAAAAGAAAGAATGAGTAATTCAGTCAATGTACAAAACTGCAAAAGTGTCGCATGTTTTCATTCGGTTGTTCCCACAGACTACTTTCATTCGAAAAAAATAAACGAATATTAATCCACCATAGTAAAACTACGACCGACTGACTGTTTCATTCGGTTGCTCCCACTGACTGTTTTCACTCAAAAGAACGAATGAAGAGGCCAACGTACTGTGTCAATTTTTTCATTCGGTTGGTCCCATCGACAGCTTTAACTCAAAAGGAATGAATGGTCCAACCGACGGTGTCGATTTTTTCATTCGGTTGATCCCACCGACTGGTTTCACTCAAAAGAACGAATGAATTGTCCAACCGACTGAATCGGTAGTTTCATTCGGTTGGTCCCACCGACTGGTTTCACTCACAAGAATGAATGAATAATTCAACCGATACGAGAAACTACAACCGAATGATCGATTTTTTTCCCAACAACCGAATTAATAGATTGTTTTCATTCGATTGTTCCCATCACTAGCTAAGGACAGACAGACAGACATACATCCCAAAATCGCCGTTATTTTTGTAAATATCTCTGAAACGGTACGAGACTGAAAAAAAAAAAAAACATAAGAGAGCAAAGTTGTAGAGAATTTTCTCCTCTATCAATTCGGTTATTCAGTTTTCGTGTCAGATAAATATCTAAGTCGTTATTTTCATTTTAATTTCGAGCTGTCAAAAGACGATCGCAAAGGCCCACTTTTAGTGTTACTATCGTAACCTAAAGTGTGCCAAAAAATTGTACGCACTGTTCAAAGGCCATAACTGTGTAAGGTGGCTACTGAATGTAAATTCCCCACCTTAAGTTTTGTGATTATATATGTTGGCAACAACATATATATAAACATCTTTGTTGGGTTCTCAGGGATTATGTTTGGCGGCCGGTAGGCGGCGTTTGCTCGGTGTTGAGTCTGAGAGTAGTAGCGGAGCGTGGCAGTTGCACTGGAGCACGCGGTCGACACAGCCCGGAGTTCTTCATGAGGCTGACAATTTTTTGGTAATTCACTTTAAATGTTTTTCGCATTGAGCAAGGTCGCTCATTTCATTTATTTTATATCACTGTCCATTCAGTAGGAACCTATATACAACCTTGATTAATTCATGGCTCGTCACTGTAATTGTTGTAATAACATGGAAAAGCTGGTAGAAGCCGACCTCGGGTGGATCAGTTTGGGTTCACGACAAATGTAGGAACACGGGAGGCAATACTCACTTTACGGCTTATCCTAGAAGATAGACTAAGAAAAGGCAAACCTACATTTCTAGCTTTTGTAGATTTGGAGAAGGCTTTTGACAATGTTGATTGGAATAAACTCTTTAAACTTCTGAAGCAAGCAGGAGTAAAATATAGGGAGCGTAAGGTTATTTACAACTTGTACAAAAGCCAGACAGCAGTTGTCAGATTTGAAGGGCATGAAAGGGATGCAGTGGTTGGGAAGGGAGTAAGACAGGGTTGTAGTCTTTCTCCATTGTTATTCAATTTGTACATTGAGCAAGCTATAGAAGAAAGCAAGGAGACATTTAGAGAAGGAATTAAAGTTCAGGGTGAAGAATTAAAAACATTTCATTTTGCCAACGACATAGTAATTCTGTCAGAGACAGCAAAGGACCTGAAGAGCAGCTGAATGGAATGGACAGCGTGTTGAAGAGAGCATATAGAATGAACATTAACAAGAGCAAAACTAGGGTAATGGAGTGCAGTGTAAGAAAATCAGGTGATGCTGAAGGAATTAGATTAGGTAACGAAACAATAAAGGAGGTAGATGAGTTTTGTTACTGGGCAGTAAAATAACAAATGATGGTCGCAGTACAGAGGATATAAAATGCAGAATGGCAATGGCAAGAAAAGCGTTCTTGAAAAAGAGAAATTTGTTAACATCGAATATTGATTTAAGCTTAAGGAAGTCCTTTCTGAAGGCATTTGTATGGAGTGTTGCCTTGTATGGGAGTGAGACATGGACGATAAGCAGTGCGGACAGGAAGAGGATTGAGGCTTTTGAAATGTGGCGCTACAGAAGAACGCTGAAGATTAGGTGGGTGGGTCGCATAACTAATGAGGAGGTACTGAACAGAATTGGGGAGAAAAGAAATTTCTGGCATACCTTGACTAAAATAAGGGATAGATTGGTAGGACACGTTCTTACAGATCGAGGAATCGTGAATTTAGCATTGGAGGGAAGTGTGTGGGGTAAAAACCGCAGAGGAAGACCAAGAGATGGATACAGTAAGCAGATTCAGACAGATGTAGTTTGCCGTTCTTATGTGGAGGTGAAGAGGCTTGCTCAGGATAGGGTAGAGAGCTGCATCAAACCAGTCTCCGGACTGAAGACCACAAAACCAACAACTTGGATAGGGCATTAACCAAACGTAACAATAAAAAAGCAGTTCCTTCCACTTTTTGACATTTGGTTTTCTATAATTAATCCTTTCCTGAAGGTAGGGCTGCATCCCTGTTTTAGAAACTGCCTCAATGCACGACTTCTCAATAATATACACATTCGTCATTTTTATAGTTTACTAGCATAAACCAGCGGCTCCGCTCGCGTGTTGGTTGATTATGATAGATAAGCTATCTTTCAGTAGTGTGCTATGAGACTGGTTTTGAAGGATGAAATGAAATACAATACCTTCTTTAGAAACAAACTGAAAACTATTCCTCTCAGATTGCAGAAGTCTATGCACTTACCGTTTATCAGGAAAGTAAGTAGTGTAGATCAAATCACTCGTAAAAATGCAATCGTTTCGAAGAATCCAATGACGAAATTCAACAATAATGATGGTAATAATATCACAGATCGATCACTTGATGGAATGAGCGAAACGTCACATCGATTCTTTAAAGAGATATATTAAAAGAAATTTCTTTTTTACTGCTTTATTTATTTATTCTTATATTTTATTATTCGTATGCTTACAGAGAAAGAGCTGAGGACATTGTAAGCACTCATAGACGAAAGATATGGTCTGTGGTATCACGTTTCACTGTATGTAACCTCTTTGGTATAGAGTCGCAAACGTCATCACTGGCCTTCAGTCCGAATTTTTTTAATAATTTGACGACTTTCAACCACCATATCTTCCACCCCCTTATAGGTATCGGCATGGAACTGCTTTGGTGTACAATGGGAGACTTTGGACAACAATTACACACAGACCATTCGTTTGTGTTCTGTAATTTTCGCTGCAGAGCGGTATATTAACACATACAAACACACGTAGAATTTTATATACACTGATAACTTTCCATCCCAATATACTCCACCCTTTTATCATTATCAACCATCAAGCAATAATGAAACCAATAAAACCATTTTCAAAGAGTGAATATAATTTTCAAAGAGTAATGATTGTTCCGCATTTCGCGTTATATTCTTCAAATTACTAAATATCTATCAGATCGCTATAAAACCGTGCCTAAAACCTTCCTCAGGTATAAATTAGTAACTGTACAAATATTCAAGTCTCTGCGTCTTGTCGTTCGAACGTGATAAGCATACACCGAACAGACATTCACATTAATATATATAGATAAATAGCTATCCGATCGCCATAAAACCGTACCTAAAGCCTTCCCCAGGTAGACATTAGTAGCTGTACAAATTTGTAGTTCTTTACGTCTTGTGGTTCAGACGTGATAAACGCACACCGAACAGACATTCACATTTATAGATATAGATGTTACTCGTGTCGAATTTGCTGATTGCTAATTTTTTTTAATACAGATTTATTCAGTTTGATTGGTTTAATTTTGTTTATGATTATTCTTGACGCTGTAAGTGATTGTAAGTTAATGGTAATTAAGTACATTGTAGCAAGTGGGTGACATGAACGATATGAACTGAAGCATGTGAGTTGGTGTGAAGCGAGGTATCACATCCCTTTTTACAACAAAACAATATTTCTTGTACGCATTAATTATTTGTGTATGCAGACTGATTGTATAGTAATACTGAGACAGGGCCAACAAGCAGAGCCGTGCAGCACGCCACATTTACCCGCCCGAGCTCGCTTGCGCCCGGCCGCTGCGCTCTGCTGCCCGCACCGCGGGTAGTCGAGTCCCACTGCACCGCTGTACACAGCGAGCGAGCTGCGATGCGCCGTTGAGTCCCGACACTCGCCGAGCGAGCGGGTACCCGCCGGGCCCGTGCAACAGCCCTACAGACTGCGCTGCGAACGGGGGAATGCATACAGTTCTGAGCAAGGCGTTGTAATACTCACAGCGTAGGCTTCACGCACCTTTTATGTTACCTACATTGCCATTTATAAGTTATCGATCGTTATGTCTGAAATAAATAGCGAACAGGACAGATCGTACCAACGTGCAAGGAGTAGACGATCCGAGGAAGAGAAAAAAGACGTTTCCAGGAAACTCACGGAGAGAATCTACAAGCGTTTAAAGATATCTGGAGACAGCATTGTATGGGAGCGTTTTATGTTGATTGTAGGTAATGAAAATAAACCTGTGGGATTTACAGAGTGTAATGGCTGCCGTAAATTATTGTCGTTCCGTGATGGCAGTACCACTACGCTGTTACGGCACCTGAATAGCTGCAAAGCTTATCTTAAAACTGATTTGAACGGTTGTGGCAATATTCCAGGGTCAGCAAAATCTTTTGTGCTGGAGAAATGTGTAAGAATGTGTGCGATAGATTTGCGGCCCTTCAGCACAGTTGCAGCAGAAGGATTTCGAGACCTCGCACAGACTTTGAATGGAGATAGGAGCACAGTACCCCACTGCAAGTGCCAAAGACGTTCTTCCTCATCCTTCAACAGTTTCTAGAAACGTAAAAAGAATAACAGATGAATACCTGTTCGCAAACTACTGGCTTTTTAAAGATTTCCTGTTTACCTTGGCAGAATTTTAGCTAGATAATTAGTTGGACAACCTTGAACAAAATTAAATATCACATCATCGTAGGGCATATAATTTTTTGTCACATACATGAAATACATAGATTTACAAGCAACAAGGAACTGAAGAGATTTAAGGAATAATCTTGTTCTTTATGTTAGAGCCATCACATAGTTTAATATGAAGTTAAAGTGAAACACTGTGTAAGTAAATACTGAGCAAAGTATAAAACTACCTACAAATTTGCTGGAGCCGGCTAACGCGAAGCCAACGACTTTCAACATGTTTAATTTCCGGCGAGGACCGATTCGGCTACCGTTTTGCTTCTGGACCACAAAATTGGACGTTCTGCTTTTACCAGGTGCATTACTGCACACGTCAATTTTTTTTCCTCGCAACTGATACTACACTGACAATTCAGTCAGTGAGGAAAAATTACAAGTGTTTCAAGATACATGAAAGACTGTCCAACGACTGCGACCTTGAATGTCACCTCTCGAATAGTGGTGACTCCCTCGGGGTTTCAGCTACCACCAGCCAAAGGGAAAAGGAGGAATATGAAATAATAGAAAACCACAACAATGGTCCACACGCCTGTATCGAGTAACAGTAATTAGTTTACTTCCCTTGGAGTGATTAAGCGTAAGCTGAACCTCCTAACATTCTGCCAGTTAATCGTTTCTAATGACCTCGATTGCAACTGAACTTTTATTCTTATTTTTATTTATTTACTTATTTTTTCTTAGCAGCAAGGAAACATCAAGCAATTTAGCGAAATGTCCACAGAAACGCTGTTCGAACACGTGCTGAATGCGTATACTTGCTATCGCAGCAGTAATGCTGCTCATTAACTCGCAATTACTCACGATTTGAGACCGCTCTATTACACTCACGTTAATGAGTGTTCTAAAATGCATCGGTTAGTAAGCTTCCCGCTATCTAACTTTTTCAATACATGGTTAAGTTGAAAAGTTGAATGCTTTGTTAGAAAGCTAAGTTGCTGTACTATCAGATGTCCAAAAATCAGATTTAACCTCATAGTTTCTTCATAATCGAGTGAAAAGCATTATGAAACTGAAAATTCACGGGGAATGAAAAGCAGACATGTTATTTTTTCCAAGGAAAGTAAAGATTTTAAGGTAAAACTAAGTTAATAAGCCGATGTGGGATGGTCGTTTGTAACGTGAACAGTTTTTACAGTGTGAAAATCGGAACAGTGTATTTCCCGCTAAGAGTGAAGCGGCTGGCGGGCGGGTGCCGCGGCTAGCAGCAGAGCGGCACGGGCGGCCGGGCGGACCGCGGCTCGCGCGGGTAGTTGGGGTACCCGCGCTGCCCGCCGCCGTCCGGTGGGGCTCGAGCCGGCAGGCCGGGCAGCGCGTGGCCAGGCCCGCCCGGGAGGCGCGGCTACGGGCCCGGGCGGGTAGCGCAGGCCCGCTGCACGCCTCTGCCAACAAGTACAACACAGTACGACATTCTTTTACTGTTCTCGTAAAGTGACTATTAGCCAACCAAGATTTTGCATCTTTTTAATCCTTCTAATATTGCAGTCAGATAGCGTGCCCAAACTTGTCTTACGTAGGTCAGCATTACGTTGCACACTAATTGTCAAGTTACTCTCCTAGTAGTATTGCAGTCAGATCCATAATTTTAGTAGCCCGATACGATTTTTCATTTTCGTAGAGCCCTGTTAGTCCTGAAGGCAACACACGCACATACACACATATTAAGTAGTCCCGTTACACATACATCAACCAGTCTCATTGCAATTGGCAAACTAATTGACGGAGTTGTCTCATTTTTGGTGAAAGTGTAGCTTGTAACAGAAAGAGCTATTTGACACTCAATTCTAGTACCCGATATCACCCTACTTTATTGACTCGTTCCATACTAGTCACTTAATATCCAGAATATTTCATTTCATCTTAAGCAAAGCTTTTGAACAGTGTTTTAAGAACCTAACCTATTATATCTTGGGCACTCACACTTACCACACACATAGTATATTTTCACTTAAAATATAAACAGTTTACTTACGTAATTATGCCATGTTGTAGATAGAGCACTCTTGTGTTAATTGTTCATTAAGGTAAAATTCACACTACAAAATCATATGAGATGCACTATTTGTGATCTATTTATTTACCTGAAAGATTTTTAAGCTTATTATCTCACTAGGATAATAGCTAAGGATTGATTCAGGTCTCAATGTTGATTTAGGTCGAAACAGTCACATATTTGCAAAATTGAAGTTTTAAATAACATTTTATGTTCACTACTTTAATGAAGATTGATACTATTAAGAATTGTTAAATCACTCGTTTCATACTGCACTGTTTGTTTTCGATTATAAACCTTAACGTCATAGTGTTCTGTTACCTTGAAATTGTGTACTTGTAAAATTACATGGAAAATTAGAGAATTGTATATGTATTTTAGTCGTAGTTTTCCCAGAGAAATTATGTGATCAAATGTTCAAATGTTTGTAAATCTATCGGACCAAACTGCGTGGTCATCAGTCCGTAGCTTACAAACTACTTAAACCTAGGTAAACTAACCTAAGGACAACACACACACCCATGCCCCAGGGAGGACTCGAACCTCCACGGCGAGCAACCGCGCGCTCCGCAGCGAGACGCTTTAGAACGCTCGGATACTCCACCGTGGCAAATTATGTGAGATTTTTGATGTTGTTTAAATCTAAGTGACGTAGAACGGCTTAGGTTCTTCAGATTTTGGCATGGTGGAGAGAGGACGTATTGGCAGTGTCAGTGTGCTTTGTGTATAAACAGTCCAAAGCACTTGGTTGAAGAGATATGCCAGTGTAAAAACGGCATGTGATAAGATGGCGGTGCAGAGAGATGTATCCATTACTTGTGTTTACTGAAGTGTTTTGAAGTTTTATCAAATACAGTGCTATTTTCAAAAGTTTATCGTCTGTTTCATTTATGAATTAACAGTGCTTCCAATGTTCCTGCATTTTAATCGCAAGCGAGAATCATACTCCATAGACCACGTTGCCATTAACTAGAAATAGTTCCGTATCTCACAACTACAAATAGTGAGTATTGTAACAGGTCGACTCTGCCAATGAACAATAAACAGTTTGGCAGCTTACATCTGACACCATCTGGACATAATTCTACGAGTTCGTGAGGCGGAATTCTGCGGACATAAATGCAGAACTAAGACCTGGAATTGGCGGAGTTGTGCCCCTATTACAAGCTTAAAGTCCAACTTAAAGATATCACTGTACGTGTTCGAAATTTTCACCATTAACATCCACACAAAACGATGCCGCTGATCTACAACACGAACTACTGACTGCAAAAAGGTTCAGTTGGATATCTGCATGTGAATGTACGATGGATTCTCCAAGTTCATCCCATGTGCGTGGCTTTTGTCGATAAACGACGTCCTTTAGTGTTCCCCACAGGTAAAAGCCCAAAGTCTGGGGGAACGTGGTGGATACTCCACAGCACCTCTACGGCCTATCAATCTTCCTGCTAGATTTTCGTCGACATAAGCCCTAACAAGATTTTGGCAGTGGGCCGGGGCACGATATTGTTGAAATTAAAATCTTCCAACTCCATACAAGTCCATGGCAGGTAAAATGGGTGTCTGAAGCTTCTGAAGGTTCACCTCACCCAGGGGCTCCGACTTCTGACAATCAGTGTGAGTGCTTGTGGTTTCATTTTTCATTACCTTTTCGGGCACAAGATTCATACAGGGTGTCCAGAAAAGGTCACCCTGATTTCAAAATTAAATATCTCGAAAACAAAGATCGATAGAGGAATTCAGTAAACGGTATGTTTATTGTGAAAGCTGTAAGAAGTTTATTCGGCAGTATGAAATAATAGTTACAAAAGCTGCTAACAGATGGCGCTGTACGCTGTACAGCTCATATAAGCATACACAAGTGATATAATCGTATGCAAACACTCTTTGCAAATAATCACATCACAATGTTTTCAAAATGTTCACCATTGGCACTACAGAGGTGGCGCAAACGAAGAATGAAATTCGCCATCACATTTCGAAGTGTCTCAACCGAAATGGATTCACATGCCACAGAGATCGCCGATTCAAGCTCGTCCAGCGTGGCGGGATGCTTCGGGTAGACCATGTCTTTCACTCTGCCCCACAAAAAAAGGTCAATGGGAGTCAAATCCTGCAAATATGGAGGCCAATCCATGCCTGCACCAGTAAATTTGGGCGACAAATTGTTCCAAAATTGCAACTAACGTGCACCAGTGACCGTTTCTCGAATGAGAAAACGGAGAATAATGCCTCTGCTGCATACTGCAGCCCACACAGTAACTTTAGGAGAATACAGGGGTTTCGCTTCACACCAATATGGCTTTTCGAAACCCCAAAATCGAAAGATCCGCTTATTCACGTATCCATTCAGGTGGAAGTGTGCTTCATCTGTAAACTAGATGCAGCCAACATCAAATCCTTCACTATCAATCATTGTGAGCATCTGATTAGCAAAGGCAACCCTTTGTTGTACAGCTGGTATTGGTATGGCCTGGTGCGTTTGAATTTTGAATGGAAACATGTGTGGGCTCTTTCTCAATATTTTCTGCGTGCTGGAACGCTTCAAACCAGTCTCAGATGCAATTCTACGGACGGATGACATTGGATTTCGGTGAATAATTCCATAAACTGTGGCGATATTTTTAGGTGTAACTGCAGTTTGCTTGCGGCCAACATGACCCACTAGATCACCAGTTACGCTGCATGTTCGTTGAAATTTTGCGAAGAGCATACGAATGGTTTGGAACATTAAATCGTGCTTGAAAACTTCGCCTTGTTGCCGTAGGACTCTCTTCTAACCTGTGGTACTCTAGCACCAGAAAAACGCGTTGTTCAATGGAGTACGTGGTTTTAATCTCTTCCTTCGGTACGCTAACCTCCTTTCACGTTTCAATAGTGGAACTGATCGCTCTGGGCTTCGGATCACTATTTATACTAGGCATTACGTACGGCGATTACAGCGCCATCTGTTAGCAGCTTTTGTAAGTATTATTTCAAACTGCCGTATAAATTTCTTACAGCTTTCACAGTAAACATACCGTTTACTGCATTCCTCTATCGATCTTTGTTTTCGAGATATATAAATTTTGAAATCAGGGAGTCGTTTTCTGGACATCCTGTAGAATGGGCCAAGCAGTGCTCAATTTTTCTGATTTTTGCTTGCTACCTAAAAAACGTGCCGGTCTCATTTGTCGCTCTGTCAGTAGTAATAACATCTGTATTATTAGATGTTCTTTGCCCTGCAATGATTAATTACTTAAAGCGCATAGTTATGTGAGTATGGAACGTTAGAGTTACTATCCAGTTTTAATCTATTCGACAATGAACTTTGCCCCTTTCATTTAGAGAGACATATTTCCTCATGACTGACAAACAAAAACAACCATGCCAACGAACTGTATTGTGCTAAGGTACACACTCATGCTCCACTTGTATAACTTTCAGGAAACCTTTGACACGGTGGTTACTTATATGGCGACAAAGCACAGATCCCACACGTGACGTCTTTTGTTACGGCGCCTGGTTGCACTCATTCAGCAGACAATGGCGCTTCGTGAATGGAGCAAAGAATAGTCAAAACTTCTTTCCTGGGTTCACGTTTCAGTTCATTCCTGTACATGTGTCATTATTAAGCTCGGCTACTGGCCCTGCAGGTGCTTCGCCCTCTACCTGCCCGCGATGTTTTACGTGAAGTCGTGTGTAACGGCACTGCACTAGTATGCTGTACTTGTTAGCAGAATTAAATACTTTGACGTAAAAGACAGTGCGGATGTCAGTCCATCTTAATGAACTGAATCAATGGAGCTGCCCAGCAGACTACGGCTGTCACTGACAGGGCCGGTAGAAGGGGAAAATATCACCCGGGCGAAGAATCCACAGCCGACCGCGGTGGCTGAGGGGACTGAGGCGCTACAGTCACGGTCTGCACGGCCACTACGGTCGGAGCTTCGAATCCCCCCACGGGCATGGCTATTTGTGCCGTCCTTAGTCTTAGCTAGTTCATAAGTAGTTTGTAAGCTTGGGGACTGATGACCCCGAAGTTAAGTCCCATAAGTTCTACAAACATTTGAACATTCGATTTGAAGAATCCATATGGCGCCCCCTACAACCCATTGCTATTACTGACTCTAAATTTGCTATATTACCTTACAGATAGCTGCTTTTAAAGGATAACTCCTTGAACTCCATAAGAATTAATTATCAAACTGAGTAAGATCTTAACTTTTGTCAGTTAAATACACACAGTAACTTCGGTTAACGATATACGAAACAATTATTTATACATGAGCATGCAGAATATTCTACGTCACTGATTAGAAATTTACAGAACGATTAAAGAAACGACGATTTATATAAAACTAGCTTAAACCCACGGCTCCGCTCGCGTGTTGGTTGATTATGATAGACAAGCTATCTTTCAGTAACGCGCTATGAGACTTTTACTCTTGTAATATGTGTAAAGTAACGCAATGCACATTTATGTACAAAATTTAAATAACAATTAAATTAATGCAATTAATTTCACTCAGTTTTGAGGAAATGTCGCTGACAAAGCAGAACTGAAAAATATTCCCATCGGATTGCAGAAGTCTATGCACTTACCGTTTATCAGGAAAGTAAGTAGTGTACAACAAATCACACATAAAAATGCACTCGTTTCGAAGAATCCAATCACGATATTCAACAATAATGATTGTAATAATATCACAGATCGATCACTTGATATAATGCGCGAAACGACAAATCGATTTTTTAAAGATATGTATTTACAGATTTCTTTTTTACTGCTTTATTTATTTATTATTATATTTTCTTATTCGTATGCTTATCCTTACAGAGAAAGAACTGAAGACATTGTAGCACACATAGACCAAAGATATGGTCTTTGGCATCACGTTTCACTGTATGTAACCTCCTTGCTATAGAGTCGCAAACGTCATCGCTGGCCTTCAGTCCGATTTTTTTAAAATAATTTGACGACTTTCAACCACCATATCTTCCACCCCCTTATAGCTATCGGTATGGAACTGCTATGGTGTACAATGGGAGACTTCGGACAACAATTACACACAGACCATTCGTTTGCGTTCTGTAGTTTTCGCTGCAGAGCAAAATATTAACACACACACACACACACACACACACGTAGAATTTTATATACACCAATAACTTTCCATCCCAATATACTCCACCCTTTTATCATTATCAACCCTTGAGCAACAATGCAACCAATAAAACCATTTTCAAAGAGTAAATATAATTTTCAAAGAGTAATTATTGTTCCACATTTCGCGTTATATTCTTCAAAATACTAAATATCTATCAGATCGTTGGAAAATCATGCCTAAAACCTTCCTCAGGTATAAATTAGTAACTGTACAAATATTTAAGTCTCAGCGTCTTGTCGTTCAAACGTGATAAGCGTACACCGAAACGACAGTCACATTAATATATATATAGATAAATGGCTATTCGATCGCCATAAAACCGTGCCTAAAGCCTTCCCCGGGTAGACATTAGTAACAAATTTTTACCTCTTTATGTCTTGTGGTTCAGACGTGATAAACGTACACCGATCAGACATTCACATTTATAGATATAGATTAAGATTGATGCAGCAATAAAGTATTTATTTACACATATATACATAAACAACCTTGTTAACTGCGAAAGAGAACACATATATCAACAAAAGAATATAACAAATATATTTTGTAACAGCATTGTACAAAGATTTCGAAATAAAAATAATACAACCAGTAATATAATTTTATATCTTTATACAGTTTTCATGCAAATTGTCCTTTGAGTTGTTTACAATGCTAAGTAAAGTTAACTTTTCCTGCCTCTTTCTCTGCAAAGTCTTTAATTAAAGTTGGTTAATACACATCTAACGAGTAAATGGCTTATCGCTTTGGTACATGTATCAAGCATCAGTAGAATGAAAGTATAGAATGTAATTATTGCTACTGATATCAATGGGGAAAGAACTTTCTTTGAGCCTGAAGTTCGCCGCCTATCTTCTCTATTAAACGTAATAAAACGAAAATACGTTACGTAATGTAGGCCTACTTACCTGTACTGTGTTGTTATCTTCTGGGATATTTGTTGATGTCTTGCTGGTTTCCTCATTTCTGGTTCAACGTTTGTTTTCATTTCCATTACTGTTGTTTCAGGAGTACAAAAGAATTTCTTTAATGCTGCTGCCTGTTTCTAATTTTCAGCAGCTAATTGTGCTCTTCTTTTTCTGTATACATGTCCAGAAAGCTTCTTTTTTCCGACATGTTGATAAAGAACATATTAACGCAACGATTATTCTATTAAGAGTCGAAATTCAGGAGACAAAAGAAGAACACGCAAACCATGAAGCCTGCATACATGTACATGACTTCTGATTTATAATTTTCCTTCACGAGACATTTGACAGTACAAACAGGACTAATTTCTTTTTGGATGCCGATAACTCAATATTGTTTGTGTGTATTGTTAGAGCGGCAGACATAGCTTTGTTGCAAGTTGTTCAATTGTCGGCACCGCGGCGGTTGTAATTGTCAGAGCGTGTTATTGTTGCTCAAAACTCCCAACTCTCAACAATAGCCTTTAGCTTTGTCAGAGGAGATTTTTTTGTAGACAAATAAGGTGAAGGGGTGAAGTGATTTCCTTTATAGGAGACTAGCTTAAACCCGCGGCTCCGCTCGCGTCTTGGTTGATTATGATAGATAGGCTATCTTTCAGTAGTGTGCTATGTGACGGGATTTGAAGAATGAAATGAAATACAATACCTTTTTTAGAAACAAACATTTTTAATCGCCATTCGAATAAAAAAATAAAATTATGTGAAGTGCTTAGTGATTTACAATAAATAATACATACATTATTCCTTATAGCCTGTGTTGCAATATCTCAACATGTATAGTGAGAGTAATGTCCAAATTCATTTTAATTTCATTTTAGAGCATTCTAGTAAACTACGTTATTTGTAGTATTGTTTGGAGCGTAAATGCAGAGACTTTTTGGGTTGCCCACCCTTGAGCAAGCGATGTATAATTGACCATGTGAAAAACATGAGGGCTGTAAGTGGATTCCTGCGACGTTTAATGATTGTCCTTGAGTTTTGTTAATTGTCATGGCAAACGTTAGACGAACTGGAAACTGAAGTCGTTTGAACTGAAATGGCATATCTGAAGGGACTAAAGGAAATTCAACAATAATCATTGTAATAATATCACAGATCGATCGCTTGGTGTAATGCACGAAACGTCAAATCGATTTTTTAAAGAGATGTATTAAAAGAAATTTCTTTTTTACTGCTTTATTTATTCATTCTTATATTTCCTTACAGAGAAAGAACTGAAGACATTGTAACAAGCATAGACCAAAGATATGGTCTGTGGCATCACGTTTCGCTGTATGTAACCTCCTTGCTATAGAGTCGCAAACGTCATCGCTGGCCTCCAGTCCGCATTTTTTTATAATTTGACGACTTTCAACCACCGTATCTTCCACCCCCTTAAGCCCGTTTTAAACGATCAACGAACTTGTTATAGATTGCTAACAAGTTGCGTTAATGTACATTTGGCGGTCCATCTGGAGAACGGTCAACGAATTTATTTTACCACGTCCCATGTTGCTCAATGTGCTGAAGCACCTCCTGCGACGACAATGACCAAGTTTCTTTGCAATTTGTCAGAATGATCCTTTTGTACAAACATTGCTTTACTCGGAGATGCCACATTATCACACTTGGAACACTTTGTCATAGACATTTGGTGAAGCAAGGTGATGCGTTTCCTGGTCACCCGGATATGCATTCTACTGATGCTCTAGGTCATATTTACACATTTCATTCAAAGAATGATGAATGCTTCTATTTGTGGTTGCTGCTGGTTAATATTTGTGGATCAACGTAATTTGAATCACTGCAGACTGTTAATGGTATAATAAGCCCAACATTTCGTGCTGCATGTCAAGAGCTCAAATTGCTTGGAAATGATAATCATTGGGATATGAAAATCGCATAGTCAATTACTTCTACATCTCCAACTCAATTACGCACACTATTTGCTATCATCATTTCAACATTTCAACATCGAATCCAAGTGACCTTTGGAACAAATGCAAAGATAAAATGTCAGAAGATAATTTACATAGGATTTGTGTCAATTCCAGATCTTCAGGTGAATGAGGATACATGCATAACATGGCTTTGCTATTGATCAAAGATGTGTGTTACTTCATGTGCAGCAGTTTTTCAGTACAGGTAAGGTTAGGAATGCCTGTGCCAGACTGTGGAATGAATAGAGCATTTAATCGAGAATTGGAACGTGATTGTCAATATGATCAACATGGAATATACCGGTCGCTTCAAATGAATGTACCCCTGTTCAACTCCAAACAGAGCAAAGTGTATGATACTTTAATGAAGGCAACAGATGATGGAAATGGCGTTCTTTTCTGGATGCCACCAGTGGAACTGAGAAGACATTCCTCACGTCATTAATTTTGGCCACTGTTCGTGCGAGGTCCGACATTGAGGTAGCAGTTGCTTTTTCTAGAATAGTGGCCACAATGTTAGAAGAATACTGTATGGCTCTTTTGGCATTAAAATTGTCATTAATCTTTGAAACTACTCAACAACCGACATGTAAAATAGCAAAACACTTGGCAATGGCCAAAGTTTTAAAGGCATCTAAACTCATTATCAATGGCACACAAAGTGACGGAAGCACTTCACTGAACTTTGAAAGGTCTGCATAATGACTAGAGATTTTTGGAGGTGCAATGGTTTTATTATCTGGTGATTTCCACCAAATACTGCCATTCATTCGAAGATCAGCGCCTGCTGATGAAATAAATGCTTGCCTCAAATCGTCATGTGTATGGCGCTAAGTGAAGAAACCTGAGCTGACAGCAAACATGAGAGTTGCATTTCTCGACGATCCACCTGCACGGTATTTCTCCGAACAATTAGTGACTATCGGTAATGGCCGTGTTCCTCTCGACAAATAGACAGGATTGATATCATTTCCTCTGAATTTCTGCAATTTCATTTCTTGGAAGATGAGCTCATCACAAAAGTGTTTCCAAACATAACTACTAACCACAAGAATTACAAATGGTTGAAAGAGCATGCGATTTAGGCTACAAAGGACAAGGATGTGGACGAACTGAACTTCGTAATTCCGAATCAAATCGTTGGTACTCTGCCTTCTTTCATATCTATTGACTGTGTAGCAAACAACAGTTTTAAACTCCTTGGATGTGTCTGACTTACCATCCCACAATTTATAGCTGAAGGTTGGATCATTAGTCTTCATGCTTTGAAATCTAATCAACCAAAACTATGCAATGGGACGTGTTTGGTGATAAGAAAAATGATGACCAATATGATTCAGTTGATGACACTCAAAGGAAAATCCAAAGGTGAGGATATTTTCATTCTGAGAATTCTGATGATCCCAACCGATATGCCATTTGAGTTTAAACGAATTCAGTTCCCGATTCACCATGATGATTACCAAATCACAGAGTCAGTCCTTGATTGTTTGTGGCCTGAATCTACAAACTTCATGATTTTCTCATGGTCAATTATGTGTGGCCTGTTCACTTCTCAGCAAACCATCACCTTTATTTGTTCAGGGATCTGATAAGGAAATGAGAAAAATCATATCAGACGGTCCTTTAGTGAAGAGACTCAACCCTACTGCAATCCTTGCTGAACCGACACTGAAATAATGGATTTTTGTACCGTTACTTGACTTATTTTCTTATGTATATATTTTCCAAATAAACTGTATAACTAAATTAATTTTGTTATGTTAATAAAATCCTTAATTACCTTTGGATAACAGTTATCACAATATTCATCGACTCTTTGGTGTTACGAAGTTTGCCAAGTCAGCAATTCTGAAAAAATGAGCTTGCAAGTTTGGGCTTCAAAAATGAGCTTCAGCACTGACTAACATATACAGAGGAGAAGCCCCATCTAAACCACTGTCCTACACTCCTCTCATAGTTCCGTGAGATGCTAGCAGGTGTCAGGCGGATCGCTGGCATAGGGTGCCTCTCGCACGTCAGAGGGTAGAGCTCGTGCCAGTGGCCACGGCTGTGAGGGGAGGTGGTGGTGGGGGCAGCCGCTACCTGCCGCCTGCTCTGGCCAGTCTAAAGGGCTGCTTCTGACCGCAGCGCCATCACGGGACATCTTACGGAACTGCTGGAAAACCTCCCTCCCTGCACCCCGGAGCATAGGACCGGGCCCTTACGGAGGTTTCCCGTCTGTATATATTTGTCTGTGGCTTCAGTCATCGCAATCGTAAACATGGGCTTATCTCGTGTCTTCTGGGACCGCCACTCCTGTTAAAGTAATTTAACATTGTTTTTGTGCTTTTCACATCATTACCGAGTCTGTTCCATATCTAATTCTCATTAGTCGATCATTTGTAGGGCTAAGAAGAAGGCCGGCCCCCTCCACCATTTTGTAATTCTTGTTTAACTTTTGCCGTGCAGATAATCTGAGGATGCCCTGCTAAGGCGAAAAATGCATCATTAAAGAAAAATACTTTGCAACCAAGATGGTAATTGAAGAAATACTTTTTAGGTCTTGGAGAAGAGGTGCAATGTCTCTCCTTTGACTGACTGTTTTTGGATCAGAAGCGCACAGCCACGTATCATCCCCTGTGACCAGATGAGAGAAAAAATGTGTCTTTGCCAGCTTCAAATGCTGCCAGCATCTCACAGCTGACTTCCACACTCTGCTACGAGTCTGCTACCTCGGTACCCACTTCGCACACACTTTCCGATACCTCAAGTCTTCCACGGTCTCATTCACGGCTCTACGGCCACAGTCCAGTTGTACAGCAAGCCCACAAACTGTGATTTGTGTGCCTGCACGAATGTGTTCGTCCAGTCGCTGAGGGCCAGTGGTCATAGTTACTGCACGTTTGCCTTCAGTGCTGGTTATTTGTTCTTCAGACTTCTTTAGTCACATCTGCACCAGTGGCTCGGCTACAAAATGGCTTAAGCCATCCTCTCACGGGACGTGGAGGAGGAAGCAGTGACACCGCAGCATGGAATTCCACTGCCCTGTGAAGGATCTAACATGTTAGATTTTTGCTTCGTGGAGTGAAAGGTGGCCAATGAGAAATGACCTGGCTGTCATGTGACAAGCAATTTCGAGCCGCCATATTGCAAATGGAACTCCATATCCATTCCTTCTATCATTGTAGCGTATGATGTATGAATATAATCTATATAAAGTGTTAGAATACTGAAGAACTTTTGAAAATGCGTCATTTTAGATATGATTTGTTACAATAAATTGCCGGAAACAAAATTTTCATGGCTTTAAAGGTTCTTGTATTCAAAGTGTGTCAGTGTTATAAATTGTATAATGTGAAAAAATATCTTTTTTTGCTGTGGTATAACACATTCTATCAAAGAAGCGTCTTTGTGATGTTATGTTATAGACAAATAACATACTACAACAGGTTTTAGAAGCATAGTATATCTAAAAACCGACAAAGCTGCTAAACTGTACAAATAGTGTAGTTGGCATCGTAACAGACTGTGGTGAAGAGATTGTAAGTGAAATAGTGCCGTGTTTATGCACTTCCGAAATATTTTTCTTTTATTTCCTTAACGTTTCTAGTTATTTCTTGCTAATTTACATGTAATATCCGATATTCATTGTTATTTCTTTTCAAGACAACGTATTAGTGTCTCGGTTAGAGTCACGAGCTATGGAGGAAAAGTGATGTAATTAACAAGTTTGCATCTACACTCTCCCAGATATTTTTAACCATTTAATTTAATTATGGTTAATGCAACTTATTTGTTAATTTAATACAATTATAATATTCAGTATTTGACGTTATTTATCAGAAACAAGAACAAACTTTGTCCACAAGAGAATTTGTTGAGTTTTTTGTTCTAGGCCACAGCCACAAATAAAATTCAAGACAGTCACACGGTTTTCCCCACGGTGTTCGAATTAAGTTGCAGTTCAGTACATTGTTGGAATAGTTCAATTTCACAGTGAAAAGTGACCATGGCTAGCACGTGGTTACAGAAGCAGATGCAGTGTAGGAGGAACAGTGTTCACATACAATACGAAAAGCAAAAATTACCACAACAAGCGTTGTCGAGCTGAGGCATCGTCAAATATATGGTCAGAAACTATTATCTTTGAATACACATAATATGTACAACGTGGAAAATGGGAATATAAGAGCAAGACAACTGGAGCTGGTGCAAATGGTGTGTTTCACCAATGACAATTTTTTAAAAAATTTTTTTGCCAAAAGTGATTTTGTCGTAAATTTTGTTATTATTCTCAACCGCTTTCAGATACATGCCATCTTTGTGCTTCTTGGAAAAAACACACAAAGAAAAACAAAATCTCTAAGAGTATTGCATGCCACATACAAGCATAGGAAAGCATTTCGTTTTTTTCCAATGTCGGCCAAGAGAGATACTGTGTAATTTTACACACATCCATCTTTGTAAAGACAATGATCTACGCGCCAGCCGAGTGCTGCGGTCGCAAAGCAAATCACGATGAGCAGCTGGTTGTGGTCCGTGGGATGCAGCAGGTCATTTCAGAGCGTGCTGTGGCTAGAGTAGGTAGGCAGCAAGTCTGGCCTGCGCCACGTTGGACCAACACGTCCCGTGTGAGGACGGCTTTAGCGGGAGTCTCCCGGGGCCCCCAAACTCAAACGGCCTTCGTGAACGATGTTCAAAAAAGTAGGCTTTCTTTCTAGTGCTGTATGTAATATATTGCCGTGTAATTGCCAGGGTCAAATAGCGACAGTCTACATGTAACTTAAACTTACTTAACCTTAGGATGAACACAACGTTCGTGCCCAAGGGGGCGATTCGAACCCCGGCGGGAACGGCCTCGTGAACCGTGGCACAGCGCCTCAGACCGTGCACGCGAACTTCTGGACTGTGTGAGGTTTAGACGCATCGTGGACAAGCTGCTGTGTTCGAGGGACGTGGGGTTAAGAAGTGAGGCACAGTCACGAGGGAAGCAATTTTACCCTCTCTAAAGCAAGAATAAAATCCTATACAGTAAATTTTGTTATCACAATACCCCAAATCACTGATAAATATTGGTTCATGTTGCAGGCAGCTTGTCACATTACATTTACCAACCACTGGGAAGTCTAAGACCCTAGCGATTAGACACACAACTTCACAACCAACCATATGAAAAGTTGTATTGGATATATGCAGTGAAATCAGTTCTAGCCCAAATTTCAACAACAATAAATCATTAAAAAATAACAAGCAGAAAGCTTTCGGCAGTACCCACATCTGGAAATGGGCAAATTCACGGGAGTTTACAACTGGTCTCAATTTACATATTTATATTCTTATACCTAAAGAGAATGCTAAATTTCCAGTTTGTATTGCCTTGTGAATTCATGCACCAAATAATGGAAGACATCAATTATGAGTGCAAAATTTTACAAAAACATGTATCCATTTGAAATTGAAAGTTTGTATACAACTTACTGTCATTTCAAATGCTACATGTGAACTGTTACGTATATGTTAATATCTTGATTTGATCGCTATCAAACTTCACAGCTGGGCTAATGTGAAGATTTCATCAAAACTGCTCCAACCGTTTTGAAGTCTACAGGGAACATACATACAAACATCCATTTTTATAGACAATACGATCTGTAATGTATATTGCAGAGGCAGCAAAGATATAAACAAATTGTGTGATAGGTTAGAGATTTATAACATTTGTAATTCAAAGAATAAGACTTTACATAAAAAATGTGTGGCAGGATTTTTGTAGTAAGTAGTATGAGGGTTCTCCACAAAGTAAGTTCCATTTCTATTTCTATCTGCGGCAGTGCTACGATTGCAGTTATGAGCATGCGTGACAGTTACTCTGACTCGAGGAGAAGACATGAATGCCAATTTTAGATTGTTACTGTCAAAGTGTGCTTTGCAGTGCTTCTTTATAATGTTAGCATAACTGAAAAGGAAATTCATTGGCAAATCTGAGAGGTTTGCAGACAAAATGCTACGAGTAGTTCAATGGTTAGACGATGGTCCAGACTATTCAATGAAGGACGTGATCAAGTGCACGATGAAGAACGAAGTGGACGCACGTCTGTGGTTACTGATGAACTGGTTCACACAGCTGAAGAGAAGATTAAGCACAACCGTAAGTTTACAATTAGTGCCCTCGCTATGGAAGTTCTGCAAATCTCACAATCACTAATTCATGAAATTGTTACTGAAAAAGTGAAATTTTGTAAACTTTGCTCATATTTAATACCCAAAATTCTTACCGAACAACATAGCAGCGCCCTTCAGTTTTTGATACACTGTAATGAAGAAGGCAATGATGGTTTTCTTCCCTTGATAGTCACAGGGAATGAAACTTGGGTATCATACGACACCCCTGAAACAAAACGGCAATCAATGAAATGGAGGCACATTTCATCCCCAACGAAGGTTAAGTCTAAACAAATCTTGACACCTCGAAAAGTCATGTGCACCACTTTTTGGGATATCAAACGCATTCTGCTGATTGATTTCTTACCACGAGGTCAAACAATCAATGCACATGGTTACTGCGACGCCATTAAGAAATTGTGCTGTGCAATACAGAACAAGCACAGATGACTACTATCAAAAAGAGTTTTTTTTCACTATAATGCTCGATCTCACACGGCAAATGTGTCGGAACAACTCTTACGGGAATTTCACTGGGACGTATTTGATCATCCTCCATACAGTCCGGACCTCACCCCTAGCGACTTTCAGTCCTCTTACACCTGAAATCTGTTCTCCGTGGTCAGCACTTCAATGATAATGACGAGCTGAAATGACATGATACCACATGTTGAATATTCAGGCGGAAACTATGAAGAAGGCGTAGACAAACTTGTGCCACGCTATGACAAGTGGCTACAAAATATCAGAAGCAATGTAGAAAAGTAGTTTAACAGCTGCAGATTTTTGTACAATAAATATTTTTTCTTTATCTGTGCACACTTGTTTTATATAACCAAATGGAACTTACTTTGTGGACATACCTCATATAAAAGACCCTACGTGTCTGTAATTGTCTCTCTCTGTGTTTAGTGTGTGTGTGTGTGTGTGTGTGTGTGTGTGTGTGTGTGTGTGTAATAGTAATTTTCATTTAAGTATAACCAATGTGTGGAATTATCATTTAACTTACCCTTTAAGAATTATGACATTCTTTCATTCTTTCTTTCTTCTCGTGGCTGTTCATAAAATGCAATGTCTTGCAATTAATGACAGAGAACCTGCAAGACTTTAAGTAACATGATAGTGCAATGCCTTGTCTTCTGTGGGTTACAGAATTGTAGCAACAGTTAATTGATTGGTCAGAATTAACTTTCTCTTTATTACACCACACCAAGCTAAGCTGTACTACAGTTTTGGCTTGGGTTACAAATTCAATCGCTTTTCACGTGTCATAACAAGGCTAAAGGTGAGGTAAGGTTTTTCTTCTGACTATCTGAGACATTTCAATTAACTTCAAAAGACATCAGAAATTTTAAATAGTAGGAGAAAACTTTTATTCATATATTATTATTATTTTTTAATAAATCATTTCAGGAGACAGAGCAAAGTTATTTGCTTATTGAAAAGTCAACTACATAACGGCCGGTGGCCATCTCCACCTATACACACTATAGGCATACATCATATCTGACGCTGTGCGCCAAATTCAGCCAGCAAACTGTCGTGTCACTGCAGGCTAGTAAGGCAACTCTCGAGTCTCGGCAAACCGACGCAACTTTGTTCCCTAGAAGATGGGACTGTACTGAAGGCACCCACGTATAACGGTGTGCTCTGTGGCAGAACAGTGCTGAGGAAATGGATGAATAAAACACATGCAGTGGGACAGGAATAACACACGACATAAACCACAGCACACACAATATATCTATCAAAAGTTAACTGTTTAATACATAATCACTGCTTAATACATAATGACGAGTAAACTCAGTGTCCAGTGCTACTGCTGCCTCCACGCACGCACGGCCCCGCACTCCGCCCCCGGCTGAGGGGCGGCAGCGACTCCCGCCCCCACCTCCCGCCTCCGATGCTCCGACACCGGACGCGCTTCAGTCGCTGAGGAACTCCTCGTCATCGATATTCACGTCCTGAAACACGAACGTGCACTTGTGAAGCACCTGCTTCTTCTCGCTCAAAAACAATTCTGTTACTCTATAAGAGCAATACAAGATTTAATAGACACCTCAATGTCGTGCGACAAATTTTTATTTCAGGAATATAATAACTATAGTATGCACCATTGGTCATTTTTTATTAATGTTTTTGCAGATCGATTTTGGTCACGTAATGATCATCCTAAATGCACCTTCATGTTGAAATATCCTAGCACGTATCTTGGAGTCACTTTCTTAACTAAACATTCTTTATTGAAGTTTATATGTTGAATGATAGCAGCCAACTTGATCCTGAGAGTCTTGTACTTGAAGTAAGCAGCACATGCCCAGATAGGCAGAATTTTTTTGAGGTTTGATTCCATTTTTTGGAACAGTGTGCACAGCGACCACAAAACAATGATTAAAATAACTATAGTATACAGCATTGGTCGTTTATTATAAATTTTTTTGCAGATCAATTTTGATCACATAATGATCATCCTCAATGCAACTTCTTGTTGAAATATCCTAGCACGTATCTTGGGGTCACAAGTACAAGACTCTCAGGATCAAGTTGGCTGCCATCATTCAACATATAAACTTCAATAAAGAATGTTTAGTTAAGACAGTGACTCCAAGATACGAGCTAGGATACTGCAACAAGAAGGTGCATTGAGAATGATCATTATGTGATAAAAATCGATCTGCAAAAACATTAATAAAAAAACGACCAATGCTGTATACTATAGTTATTATATTCATTGTTTTGTGGTCGCTGAGCACACTGTTCCAAAAAATGGAATCAAACCTAAATTAAAATAATAATAATAATAATAGAATTATTTGGTCTGTAAATATGTACCTGTAATCCAGAACACACTGAAACCCTACTGTAACACTCTAAGAGATAAACGTGGACCACACTGATAAAGTGGTATGCTGTACGACACAACTCACTAATTCGTCTTCTGTACTTCAAGGGGAACACTGACTCGCTAGTGTTATGGAAGTGTCGGCAACAGTAAGACACAGTGCTCGGGCAGCAGACACGTCTAGCGGGACCAAGTGTTTGCAATAAGACTGCAAGCGTGTTGTCAGACCACTTCTCTGAGAAGAGCTCGACTCCTCGACCTGTCGAGGCTTCCGACTCACGGTGGCTGGAGACCTCGGTGTGAGTGGACTGTCTTTCCTACGTGGCCGCTGCAGCATCTTTACAGACAGTTTCTCATAAGTTGTCTCTGCAGGACACAGAAATTTCGTAGCTTTCCTTCACAGGTTTAGATGTCCTGCACACGAATGATTTCTGTGCTAAACAATGTGTCTGCGTGTGCTCTCTATGAATCTGCATCTAACTCTGAACTGCTAAAGATATCACATGTGTGGTTACTGAAATAAATGATTCAATTCATACACACACAATCCACATGCATTAGACATAAAATACAGTAAAAAAGTGTAATAAAAATTATGTACAAAAGTAAAATTCAGTGCTATCATAAAAACGAGTTTTTCACTTCAGGCTACTTTATTGAAAGGAGCCATTTCTGAACACACTTCAGAATCTTCTCTTAATTGTTTTCAGGTTCCCTTTCTTTTTCTCATAATTTGTGTGTTTCATCATTCCCTGAGATAATGTCGTGGGAAAGTTGAACCAGAGACTGTGTTATATTGGCAGAACCCTTAAAAGATGCAACAGAACTACTAAAGAGACTGCATACACTACAGTTGTCCGTCCTTTTTTTTGGAGTATTGCTGCCCAGTGTGGGATCCTTATCAGGTGGGTTTGACGGAGGACATCGAAAGAGTCCAAAGAAGGGCAGCTCGTTTCGTATTGTCTCGATACGGGGGAGACAGCATTACAGAAATGATACAGGATCTGGCATGGGAATCATTACAACAAAGATGCTTATCGCTGCGGCATGGGCTACTAACGAAGCTCCAATCCCCAAGATTATCCTGTGAATACAAAAATATATTGTTGACTTCCCCTTACATAGGTAGAAATGATCATCAGAATAAAATACGAGAAATCAGAGCTTGAACGGAGAGATTCAGGTGTTCTTTCTTCCCATATTCTATTTGAGAATGGAATGTGAGATAAAATAGTGTAACAGTGGTTCGATGAACCCTCTGCCAGGCACTTAAATGTGATTTGTAGGGTACCCATGTAGATGTAGGCCCTGACACCTTTCAAGTCTTTCTTCTTAATTGCATCTTTCACTCTTTGGTTTGCTTCTTTAAGCGATCAGTGGAATCTTTGGTTCTTTTGTCCCTGGTAATGTAGTCTTCATCTGATCTGACGAATTCTTCACTGAATTTTTATTCCACTTGTGTTTCTTTTGCGATGTAATTTTCACAAGGTGTTTAGAGATCCATAGCCAAGACAAAGAAGTACTTTTATAATTGGTATTTGTGCTACACTGTCAAAGCTTTTTGACATATCTTTCATTAACAGCCTACCATTAAAGATAAACATGATTTTATGAAAATTCTAGGGTTGTTATTTAAAGCAATGAAATAGCCAACTTGGGGGGGGGGGGATTGTCTGAATCTCAAAAATAGTCATATTTTTGGCCCTTTTTATTATTTGCTAAAACATTCTCACAAATAGTAGATCTTAAATCATCTGTGGCAGCCACGCTATTACTGTCCCTGTTAATCCACACTGATAACAATGAACAGTGCACTGCCAAATTTTGAACAACTCTATGAAAGTGGCGCATAAAATTCCTCTTTAAAAACAATTTTCCTGACCACAAATCGACACTTTTTGCTGACAAAAGATACTAGAGAAGAGCAGCGATATGCAAGATTTGTTTGGGATGATTCAAGCTACATGTAATGAAAAGGAAAATGCAAATTTTTGCCAAACACCGGAGAAAATGCATTCTACGGCTCTTAGTAGAGATGACATGTACGTATAAGTAAGCCCCCATCCTGTCAGTTCTGAGTTATTCATTATGTGTTTGATTCAGTGTTTTCTATGGATCAGCTCTACGTATTTCTTTCCTTAATTTTTTTATCAAGTCTACTTATGTTAATAACTGACAAGGAACAAAAAATATTGAATAGTTTTTACAATTTTCTTGCATATCCCCAAAGGCGTTTAACTACAACGGTTTGCAGGCAACCCGTGTCAATAAAATTGAGAAACAGAAAGTAATGGCTCAAATTCTTGTTGGGTCTTCAGTTGGAGATGCTCTCACAGTGACTCATTCAAACTGAACAACATTACATTTGCTCGCAGCAGTTGCATCCGGGGCAACAGAAGTCAGAATGCCTCCAGTGGTAGATGCTGTTGAAGAATGGGCATATTGCTGAAACTCCTCACTCATAGCTGCTCGATTCAGATACCACTTTTTGCTCATATCTGATAACACAGAATTCCAATTTTTATTTTGCTAGTATCCGTTATCATGGTTCATGATATTATCTGTTAGTGTGATTTTGACAGATTCTTTTATAATGCAATCTCAATATAGTAAATAAGGACTCACCGCAAAGATGTGCTGACGAACTGTGACAGGCACATAAAAAAAGACACACATACAACACTTCAGCTATCGGCCATCGTCTTCTTCAGATAATAGAACACTCACGCAATCACACAGGCACACAACACTGTCACGCAACCATCATCTATAGCTGCTTTAAATTCATTCTCGATAGCTGCAGTTCAGAGTGCGGCAGCCGGCTCTGTGTTGTGTGCCTGTGTGATTGCGTGAGAGTTCTATTTTCTGAAGAAGGCCATGGCCGATAGCTGAAAGTGTTGTATTTGTGTGTCTTTTTTATGTGCCTGTCACAGCTCATCGCGACACCTTTGCAGTGAGTTGTAACTGTCCTGATTACAATATTGTTAATTCCAACCTGGACTTTCCATTATTACAACACAATATCAGGCATACAAGAAGTTTCAAAAATGTTCAAATAATTTGTGAAGCTTATGGGACTTAACTACGGGGTCATCAGTCCCTAAACTTACAAACTACTTATCAACTACCTTACACTAAAGACGGCACAAATATCCACGCCCGAGGGGGGATTCGAACCCCCAACCGTAGTGGCCGTGCAGACCGTGACTGGAGCGCCTCAGTCCCCTCGGCCACCGCGGCCGGCACGAGATGTTTCCAACCACCCGTGTTCATTGCATTTCATCCCAAGTCCCTCAGCAAGACCGTGTGGATTTATTGGGCTGCAATAATCGTGTACGCTGATGCTGTTGAACACATGTCATTGACGGTACGAACAGTTTGGCCAACGTGTGTCTTGGTCTACTCTGATGGAATTTTGTAAACACCAGGCTTCCTCAGGCTAAACTGTCTGTAAAATGCCCAACAAGTGTTCTAGTCTTAGCTAGCAGACAGAAAAATACCTCCGATTTCATGTTGCTTCAAAAGTCTGGAAAACTTTTGCACCACAAATTTTAATTCAATGCTTCAGATTTATCTAGAAGACTTGTTTGCAGAATATGGAAGGAAAGCCACAGAATTGAAAGAGCGTTCAGCTGATTTAGGTAGTGGTTAAAACTCTGTTGGTACAGCCATTATGATTGAAAACAACCTTAGATGCTGCATCTTTCAAGCTCTCAGCACCTGAGAGCTGCAACACCTCGATTTCAAATTAATCTCCATCGAAAACAAAAATCACACACACACACACACACACACAAATACATTTACAGCACATCTCTTACACAAATATATCCCGAGTGAAGCTGAATGACCGTCAATGTTCATTCACACTACAAACATAAAATCATCATCTACAGAAACTACAGTCCCATGAAAAAAAAAAACACTATTACTGTAAGAGAATACTATTCATCAGTAATTACGGGATATATTTACTTCATTAAAACTGCACCTCTCCTTAGAATAGTCAGTTAAATCCTACAAGTTTCCAAGATCACCATACTAACAGGTGGCCGAGAGGTTAAGGTAACTGCTCACAAAAAAACAGGACACCTAGTTTGAGTCCTTGTGCAGCGCAAATTTTCACCTGTCTACGACTACATCCATATCCATACTCCGCAAGCCAACTGACAGTGTGCGGCGCAGGGTACCCCGAGTATTACTATTGGTTCTCCCTTCTATTCCAGTCTCGTATTGTTCGCAGAAAGAAATATTGTCAGTATGCCTCTGTGTGGGCGCTAATCTCTCTCATTTTATCTTCACGATGCATAAGTAGCAGAGAGAAACATACTGCTGGACTCCTCGGTAAAGCTATGTCCTCATAAAGTCGACAAAAGACCGTACTGAGCTACAAACCATCTCTCTTGCAGAGTCTTCAACTGGAGTTTATCGATCATCTCTGTAATGCTTTCACGATTACTAAATGATCCTGTAACAAAGTGCACTGGTCCTCATTGGATCTTCTCTACCTCCTCTATCGACCCCACCTGGTACAGATCCCACACTGGCGAGCAGTGTTCAAGCAGTGGGCGATCAAGTGTACTGTAACCCACTTCCTTTGTTTTCTGACTGCATCCCCTTAGGATTCTTCCAAGGAATCTCAGTCTGGCATCTGCTTTACCGATGATTTCATTCCATTTTAAATCACTCCTAATGCCTACTCCCAAATAATTTATAGAATTAACTGCTTCCAGTTGCTGACCTGCTATAGTGTAGCTAAATGATAAAAGATCTTTCTTTCTATGTATTTGTATCACATTACACTTGTCTACATTGAGATTCAACTGCCATTCCCTGCACCACGCGTAAATTCAGTGCAGTTCCTCCTGCATTTCAACACAATTTTCCCATTGTTACAACATCTCTATATACTACAGCATCATCTGCAAAAAGCCTCAGTGATAACAGATGTTATCCACAAGGTCATTTATATATATTGTGGACAGCAATGGACCCATGACACTCCCCTGTGGCACAATGTAGTGAAACAGCATACACTGCTTGTTTCCTGCCAGAGGCTCAAGAAATTCGAGTATAACAATTAAATAAAATCATATTTTATTTAGGAAAGGGTAGGAGAATGTATTCTGGCTCCAATTTTTCTCTGTACAGGTTCTGTGCAGCAGAAAAGAATAAATGAAGAGTGGGATTCTGTGCCAGTGACGCGATTATTCCACGTTGAGAAGTTCTCTGTTTCGTATGTATATGTATATTCTATGGAAAATGACATTGTTATTAATTACCTTTGGTCTTGATTGGTTGAAAGAACATTTTTTTCTGCAAGTTGAATTCCAATAAGCATGTAATTCAGTGATGTAATAAAAGGTTATTTGTGTTACCTTAAAATGACTGTTTACTTGAATTCAAACTTATTCGACTAAAAGGTAATTGCAAATGATATTTATTATCACGATTGGGAAATGAAAGTATCATCAAGAGAAAGTCTTCAGAAGCAGTTGTTATATTAGGAGGTATGGACTAGCTGATCCTCCTACAGAGAACAACAGTAATTTATTGAACAATTTTTATCAAGAGACAGTACCATCAAGAAATGGTACGAGTTTGTTTTCGACACACACGGCTGACGTTGGACTTAATCAGTACCAGCCATCGGAACAACTCAACACCTGATCTCACTCTTACTTCGGAAGACTTCTCTCCATTGAGAATGACATGCTGCATTCTGTTATCTAGGCACTCTTCAATCCAATCACACAATTAGTCTGATAGACCATATGCTCTTACTCTGTTCATTAAACATCTGTGGGCAACTGTATCAAATGCCTTGCGGAAGTCGAGAAACACAACATCTACCTGGGAGACCCGTATCTACGGCCCTCCGAGTCTCGTGGACGAATAGCGCGAGCTGGGTTTCACACGATCGCCTTTTTCCAAAACCCGTGCTGATTCCTACAGAGTAAATTTCTGATCTCCAGAAAAGTCATTATACTCAAACACAATACGTGTTCCAACACTGTACAACTGACCGACGTTAGAGATATAGGCCTATAGTTCCGCACATCTGTTCGATGTCCCTTCTCGACCTGCTCCATTTTCCAATGTTTTGGAAAGCTACGCTTTTCTAGAGACCTACGGTACACCACTGCAAGAAATGGGACCAGGTTCCTCTCGTACTCTGTGTAAAATTGAACTGGTATCCCATCAGGTCATGTGGCCTTTCCTCTTTTGAGGAATTTTAATTGGTTTTCTATCCCTCTGTCATTTAATAGATATCTGCCATTTTGTCATCTAGAGAAGGAATGATAGTCCATCTTTACAGCAGCAGCAGCAGAAGTCGGAAGAATTTGCAGTTTGCGAATACACGTGTGACCAGTAGAAATGTACGTAGTGGCACAGAACGCCGTTGACGTGGAAGCGAGTGTGACTGGCCACGCCCACGTGTATGTGTACAGACGCAGCACAACCTGCGGTGCACACTCGGCAGATTACGTTACGGACGAGGTGGAGATCGTCTTAAAAATGACCCTTTCAGGTGAAACAGTAATTTTAGTGACACGGAAATTAAAACAAAGTACTCTGCAGGGCAAGTCGAAGAGCAAGAAAGGGACGCAGAGGTTGGGAAGGGAGTAAGACAGGGTTGTAACCTTTCTACAATGTTGTTCAATCTGTACATTGAGCAGGCAGTGAAGCAATGGGAGGAGAAATTTCGAGAGGGCATTAAAGTGCAGGGAGAAGAAATAAAAACATTGTGAAACTTCCTGGCAGATTAAAATTGTGTGCCGGAACCGGGACTCGAACCTGGAGCCATTGCCTTTTGCGGGCAAGCGCACTACCGACTGTGCTATCCCGACACAACTCACGATGCCGCCTCACAACTTTACTTCTGCTAGTACCTCGCCTCCTACTTTCCAAACTTCAAAGAAGCTCTCCTGCGAACCATGCAAGACTAGCACTCCTGGAAGAAAGGATATGGTGGAGACGTGGCTTAGCCATAGCCTAAGGGATGTTTCCAGAATGAAACTTTCACTCTGCAGAGGAGTGTGCGCTGATATGATACTTCCTGGCAGATTAAAATTGGTACTGGCGGAAGAGGGGAAGTAAAGTTGTGAGACGGCTTCGTGAGTCGTGTCGGGATAGCACAGTCGGTAGTGCGCTTGCCTGCGAAAGGCAAAGGTCCCAGGTTCGAGTCCCAGTTCCGGTACACAACTTTAATCTGCCAAGAAGTTTCATATCAGCGCACACTCTGCTGCAGAGTGAATGTTTCATTCTGGAAAAACATTGCGGTTTGCCGATGACATAGTAATTCTGTCAGAGACCACAAAAGATCTGGAAGAGCAACTGAATGGGATGGACAGTGTCTTGAAAGGAAGATATAAAATGAACATTAAAAAGAGTAAAACGAAGGTAATGAAATGCGATGTCAGAAAATCAGGCGATGCTGAAAGAATTCGATTAGGTAATGAGACAATAAAAGTAGTAGATGAATTTTGTTATTTGGGTAGCAAGATAACTTCTGATGACCGAAGTGGCTGCTACAACGAAATCTCACATTCCTCGGCACGTGTGGCTTCGTATTTGTTGTGAAAGTCGCCTGTGCTGAGAGCCGGCATTCTGAGCACAGTTAAGTACTTATTACCCACTTACACTTTGGCTGCTACAACGAAATCTCACATTCCTCGGCACGTGTGGCTTCGTATTTGTTGTGAAAGTCGCCTGTGCTGAGAGCCGGCATTCTGAGCACAGTTAAGTACTTATTACCCAATTTTGCGAAATGTATTTAGTGTAAAAACATTTTTTTTCACTTCTTACAGTCCAGTAACTTCTATTGATAAAGTAATCCATTTCTTTTTATTCATCACAGTTACCAAGCTGCAGTAAATTATGTGAAGTATGACACAAATATTTAAGACGGTTGCACACTGCATTTAGGAAGGGTTCATTTTATGATATCCATTACAGGATATGAAATGTAATGGAGGTGTCAAAATTTTACTTAAAATTGAGAGCAAAACGATCTCATTTCATTTCCAAGATATCGCATATATACCCGACAGCCAGACGCACTCAATTCTCTCCACAAGCATAGGGAATTGTGTGGTAATAACAATTGTTGTAGAGTTATAAAGACTGCCATTAACTGTGGGATTGTCTGTATGTTTATTTGCTGGTTGCAGTAAATAAATAAACAGATGACCCTTAACCTGACAGCACTCTTTTTAATAATACTTTATACAGCTGTAGCCTCTTCATCCCGCTGCATCAGGGATGCAATTGGACAATTGTCATATTTCATAATCAGCCCAAGATATCGAAACAAGGGCTTTTCAAACTGTGGCGTGCAAAGAGTCTGTTCTCTGGTAAGCAGTCTGGACTGTGCTATTCCCCGAGGCACAGACGTGGGAGGTTTGGCGTTAAGACGTGAGTAGCCCTTCCTCTCCAGAGAGCGCGCCTCAAGACGTCCGCAACACCTGCAAGAGCGGCACAGCACCAGGACTCACCGGCTGAAGGCTTACATTTCTCTGCACGCAAACACTTAAGGTTGCTTTAATTTTGTCGAGTTTCTATTTAGTTTTGCCTTTCATTAAATAAACCGTTAAGACAGCAAATTAGTGTTTTGTTGCACAGCATGAAACGCAGGAAGCATGGCTCTTGTGAAAGTGAGTTGAGACGACATGTAAGTACAGTGGAAACTCACTCACCACCTCCATACAGTAGTCCAATCTGATATAATACATCACATCATCCAAACCAGACAAGTTATTATAATGTAATGGAATTAATGTAACTAATACATCTGTTAAACAAGAAATTGTAAATTACTTGTAAGAAAATGAAGGTCTTACACCACACATTTTAAACCTTTTTCTACTACTGACACTGTTTCTATTACATTCAGTCTGATGAAAAAAAAAAAGTTCAAACGTTTGTAAATCTATCGGACCAAACTGCATGGTCATCAGTCCGTAGTTTACAAACTACTTAAACCTAGGTAAACTAACCTAAGGACAACACACACACCCATGCCTCAGGGAGGACTCGAACCTCCACGGCGAGCAACTGCGCGCTCCGCAGTGAGACGCTTTAGACCGCTCGGCTACTCCCATGGCAGTCCGATGAGTAACTCTTCCACAAATATTAACCATAGTGATTCAACAGTAACGAATGGTGCTTTAAGGAAAAATTAATGTATATGATTCTATGATTCAGTGTGTGTGTGTGTGTGTGTGTGTGTGTGTGTGTGTGTGTGTGCACACGCGCTCTGCCTTATACTGCAGTTATAAAGCATAATGTAGCTACAAATATCATTTAAAATTTGTCATAAAAAATCTTAAATTGCTATTTCCTCACTGCTCTGAAGTCAGGAACACTTTCTTTTGAAAAATATGATATTAATTTCCATTAGCCAGGGAAATAAAGAGGCTACTCAGACACAGCTTTGCTGATGATTGGCAGTGACTACATATACTGACTGCTAAAAGCCACTCTAAAAAAAAAAAAAAAAAAAAAAAAACCATACAATTTGCCAAGATTCACGTGTTTGTCACATAAAATGGTCATTTTCTCATCAGGCAGACTTTCTTATGAAACATGCACTGTACCTGATTTGCCTGAGGAAAATTTTGACAGCTGATATGACCAACAAGTTTCCAACATTCATGCATGCAATTGTTGAACATTTTCCAGTTGTCTGCCTCGAGACCAGGTACCTACAACTTTGAGACATCTGACTACTGGAGCAGATTTCAAGAGATTTATAAAGCTTGTATTTTGTATTAAACCTCGTATATAGCCCATTATTGTCAAAATACTTTTTAACACCATGAGCGTAACTTGACAACTGCTTCGAAAGTGAGGTTAAATTACATGAACTGGTTGGTACATTTGTGAACCCAACTGATAAGCCCACAGATAGCGCACAGTAAATTTGATAAACAAGACAGATCTTTAGCAGAGGACACTGTGACTGCTTTGCTTCAGTGGCAGCCACCTCATTGGCTCCAGCACACGATTTTGTGCCCTCGAACAATCCGGGCAATCGGTGTTGTTCATCTGGTCTCACAATTACATGCTGCCTGTAAGTAAAAGTTAAATATTCTAATTGTAAGATCATTTCCCTCCCTCCCTTCCTCACCATATCTCTCTCTCTCTCTCCCCCTCCCTCTCATTTTTCGTCTGGGGGGGGGGGCGGCATGTGCCCCTGTGCCCCCCCCCCCCCCCCCCCCCCGAATCTGCCCTTGGAAGCCAATAACGTTCATTCTGTAGGGGCGTGGCTGGCCGCGAGTTACACAGTGTTTCTCCCACAGACACAACTGTTGGCGCTCAGCCGTAGCTCCTCCCCTCCATGCTTCTGCTATCGATCCACCTCTATGTGCGTAAGTTAGTGCCTTCTTATATGACGCCAGATATAAGGGCACCTCTTTGTGGGTGAAGTTTCCCCTCCTTTTTACAAAACTATCTAGGCATATTTTTCATGATTTATATTTTCTTCCATCAATAATTCCACGAAATTTCATTCCCACTTTTCAGCAATGCTCATCGGTTTCAGCTCGCTACACTTTACATTTTGCTATATGTAATATCAGAACAATAATTAACACACTGAATATTAAATATCAACAAAAAATACAATCCCTTGAGACAACATTGTATCATTATACCAAAGGTATTAAACATAAGGAGAGGCATTGAACTAAAATTTATGCGGTGGCCGGAATTTGAACCTGGTACCTCCTACTTACTAGGTAGGTGCTTTAGACCACACAGCATTGTAGCCAAAGCAACTACACGGACTGTCTTAAAGCACGTCTCCCTCCACACCATATACTTTAATTCTGCCTCATGTTCCATGTGAAATGCGTATCAAATTCCAATTTAGGAGAGCCCTGGCCATAGACGAGAATAATCTCTGCCTCTTCAGAGTTCGAATACACCACGGTCACTGTTCCTACAACACTACACTGTCACAGACGTCTGATAACACAGTGTACTACAGTTAGTCTGCGTGCAAAGACCAATGCAGAATAACAATAGCAGCAAGTGCTACATGCTGACACTGCGACAGCTAGACCAAACCACAACAGTGGAGTACAGCCACACTTGTAAACACGATCATCATTAGGAATGGGTAAAAAATCGCGTATCTGTTAAGCTGATAAGCTCTCAATGTAGAAAAATGTAAGGTGATGCGCATGAGTAGCAAAAAATCAATCCTATAATGTTCGAATACAGCATTAGTAGTGAGCTTCTTGATGCTGTCGCGTCGTTCAAATATCTAGGCGTAACATTGCAGAGCGATATGAAGTGGAACGAGCATGTAAGGACAGTTGTGAGTAAGGCAGACAGCCGACTTAGGTTTATTGGGAGAATTTTGGGAAGATGTACTTCACCTGCAAAGGAGACCGCATATAAAACGCTTGTACGACCACGTCTTGAGTATTGTTCAAGTATTTGGGACCCGCAGCAGATCGGTTTGAAGGAAGACATAGAGGCGGTTCAGAGGCGAGCAGCTAGATTTGTTACCGGTATGTTCGACCAATGCGCAAGTGTCACGGAAATGCTCCGGCAACTCAATTGGGGATCGCTGGAAGAAAGACGACATTCTTTTCGTGAAGTTCTGTTAAGTAAATTTAGAGGGCCAGAATTTGAAGCTGAGTGTAGTACGATCTTGCTGCCGCCTACATACATTTCGCGTAAAGATCACAAAGACAAGATAAGAGAAATTAGGGCTCGTACGGAGGCATATAGGCATTCTTTCTTTCCTCGTTCAGTTTGGGAGTGGAATAGGAAAGGAAATGCCTAGTAGTGGTACAGTGTACCCTCTGCCACGCACCTTACTGTGAATTGCGGAGTATGTATGTAGATGTAGATGTAGAAATGTGAATGCCAAATAAATATTGTATTATGGACTTGATCCCTGTTTAAAATAATTTTTCGTCATAGAACCTACAACTATTATGGGAATTCAGAATATGTATGTTACGTTGCAAATCTGGTTTCGACGAATATCTTTGGTTGCGTTATACATCGTACATAAAATAAAAATTCCAAGGTGGTGGTATCAAGTGGTCAACTAAGTAACAGTAATTTTACGAAACGTTTAACAGTAGGCCAACTCCATTTTCAATGTGGACTGTGTTAAGTACTGCTATATAGGAGTAAACTTGTATCTTCGAGCATTCTATAAAAATATTACACTTGACAATAAACAAGTTTTTCGCGTAATGGAAAGTTTTATTTTATCAGATTTGTTTTAGATTTAGGAATGTTGTTTTCCGTCTTTTTACTTTTTGTACATTCCATCCTGTGATGACCTGAGTAAAAGCAGATGGGTGGTATCGGATCCTTCAGTATTATTAAGACTTTTGTTTACTGCAGTGGTGGCATAGTGTGCTTATGTTGGCAACGACTGATGAATGATCCTAGAAATCTAAATCATACAGAATGATTTAAATAATATTTTGTTTATCATAAAATAAATAATTAATGTTATTCTTAATCTGTGGTTGGAAGGTTTCTTGTGTGTAACCCTGTACAGTCAGCAAGTTAGAAGTTCTTATAAAATGAAGCTTTAGTTGCCAACATCAGCACACTAGGTCGGCACGTCGATTAGTAAAATATAACGCAAGCTCTTGTCTATAGTTATTTGGCAGAATATGTAGTGATACAGAAAGGTTTTAAAGAGAAAATGGAACTTTCAATAGTCACTCACGCTGTATTTCACATTTACTTATTTCTCTCAAATTGGTAAGTGACATATCACACAATGTTAAAAAAAATCTATTCATTCATTCTACAGGCAAGAACATAGCACTTTCGTTGCACTGTTATAGTTGCTGTGTGCCTAATCTACCGAATGTTTCTGTTAAGGTAGACTATAGGCCTACTTGCCGATTTCGGTTACACATTACTTGCAAATAACCTCACTTTTAACTATACATTACACACCAAACACTGAAATAGCTTTTAGAAGACTAATAGACATTTGTCGATGTGTAAATAATCCCAACATTACACGTAAATTGAGCATCAATATTCTTTTTTTGTGTATATTTACATGTAGGAAGAGGATCTGTTATGGATGATCTTGGTTTTAACGTAGAGTGTGCAAAATTTTATCAATATCAGAATAAAACTATAGACTTCTATGAAACAGAAACGTAGGGTCACATTAGGGGGGGGGGACAGATTGCTTAATTTTGGATGCAGGAGAATTTAGGCAGACTTATAGACAAGTGCCTGATGTCACAGTTTCACAGCATCTACAGTGAAAATGTTGTGAGCGGTAGACTTCTTTTCCTCTCACCATCATAATTTTTTTTTTGGGGGGGGGGGGGCGGTTAAGGGGGTGGAGGGGCGGGTCAGTTACAAAACACTTCATAAACGTCTAAAATTACATGCAAACTTTGTTGGAGGCCCCTAACTACTCCTATTTTCCAATAATTGACGCATAAATCTGGATATTCTCACACAGCGGCTTTTCATTATTTATGACGTCATATCTCCTGAGCTGTGTGTTGTGCTCTTTTGTTTTTGGGTCAGGAACTTTAGCGGACATATGGTGAACAGTTCACCAAAGTTTTGTTGCAATTGAATGAACGGTTTCTGAAAACACAAAGGACATACAGACAAACATTCATTATCAGAATGATTGTTCGTGTACGTGTGTTTTTCTGCACATTGGAGGGAGCACAGTATGTTATCACCTCAAAAAGATGACTAAAGTGCAACACACACACACACACACACACACACACACACACACACACACACACACACACACATTATATGATATTTGCACAAGGCCTGTGTCTTGCACTTTACTCGTGAACAGTATTTCGGTATTCAAACAATGCATAACACAGTTGAAGGTTTTCCAAAAACACTGATTGTAATAAATAAAATTATGCCAAAAGTTTCTACTTCCTATAAATTTACCAGTTCCGGTTATGCTCAGTGCTAAAAAAAATAGTACAAAATCCAGATAAACCCTAGTAAATAATAAATAAAGCTCCTGACAAGTATTCTGATGACTATTATGTACATACATAGCATGTAAAATAGAGAAATGAAAAGGGGACGCTATAAGTAACTGAACATTCCCAAATTTTACGTAATTTTATTTTAATCCATTGAAAAGTGTAAAAGCAGGGTTCTAATTTATATGTTTCAATACCATTACTGTATTTTTAATACAGGGTAATAAAATGATCTACAGTAAGTTAAGGAAAGTGGTTCCAAAATTATGATAGCATGGGGGTGGGGAGAGAGAGAGAGAGAGAGAGAGAGAGAGAGAGAGAGAGAGAGAGAGTTCTACTGATGTGAGAAGCCACAGAAACTACATTCACTGCTGTTGGACTTCCCAAACAGCTATGAGGACAAGCTAAACCATAATGCCTCCAATATTTAAGTCTGTTTGCTACATTGGTTGAAGTGTAACCCATTACAGATATTGCTCTGCAGACTTTCCTGCCTCGATGTTTCAAGTTTCAACCATCTGCTGCTAGAAGGCTCTGAATTGTAGCGTGTAACATGGTAGAGTGGAATGTAACTGGTGCTTGACAAATGATGGGCTGCTAAGGAGTTCCTACCCACAGAAAATGTGCCTTCAGTTGTAATCTGTAGAAAATTGACAGATGTGTAGAGGCGATTGTGTAAGTAATGTCCAAAGCTGTTTCGGTGGTGCTAACTTTAATGTCTGTGACAGGTGTCAAAAGGGAGTAAGATTAGGGTATAATGTGCCATTGACATTGTGGTGATTCAAGGTCACTCACAAAGATAGGTTCTTTTCTTTAGGAACGGGGGAGTAAATAGGCCGTGCTGTTCGAAACGAACTGTTCCGGCGTTTGACCGGAGTGATTTACGGAAATCATGGACAACTAATCGGGATGGCCTCATGTGTGTTTGAACTGCCGACCTCCCAAACGTGTGTCGAGTGCATTTCCACAGGAACTCCTCGCTCTGTAGGATCTCGAGACTGGATAAACACATAACTCTGAAACTTTAAGACTTCTTCACTGTGCAAATAAAAAAAGCTTAATCACAGGTGAGGTTGTGGCTCAGCCAAAAAGGCCACACATTGTACTGTGCTAAGGACACGTAGCAGCCAACTGAAGGTGATCGCCGAGCCGCAGTGCAGCACACAGGACACACAATCGTGTCACACAACTTTAATGTTCTGCCACAGCCTCCGTCAGAAAAATATCACACAGACATTAACACACCTACAGACACACAACTCACATACTTAACCCTCAACTACTATCTGCGGTCTCTCAGACCACTACGACTTTTTGAGTGGAGGTATTTTACACGCTCCTGCCAAGCTAAAAGGACTCTTCCATGTACCTTCCTGGTGGCCGACAAGATCCACGTGCCAGCATTCTTGCAGTGTTTCTGTTCTTTGTTCCGTATTTATGAGCCTTGCGCGGCCTCAGTGTTTGCGCAGGCTCTGCCTCGTAGCGCCTGGCCAGTCGGCTTCGTGAGCGCGGCCTGCTAAGCTAAGCGCTGTAGCTGTGGCCTCTCTCTCGCTGTTGTTGTTCCGTGTCGTGTTTCTCCATGGCAGGAAAAGCTGAACGTACTATGCAACGCATTTTACGTGAAGCAGATGTGGTGAATCCTCCGATGATTCTGACGACAGCGATAATGAGCCCGATTTTGAGGTATTTAGTGAACATGACGCTAATTCAGAGCAGGAACCTGAAAGTGATGAAGATGTGACACCTGATGATGACGAAGCAGGTTACTTCTTCAGTAAGAACAGATGTTTTCGATGGCGAAAAAAGCAGCACCGTAAGAACAACGCAATGCAACATCGTCTTACAGCATCCTGGACTGCGACAGACGGCTCAAAGGATACCTTTAGTTTGTACTTTTTGTTTTATAAGGAAAATGTGGCAACCTTTCTGGGAGAATCGTAAACGGAAAGGAGATTTCGCATACAATTTACTATAATTCAAATGGGATTTTTGTATGTAATCACGCTGCGAATTTGTAACATAATCTCTATAATGATAATCTGTGGGTGTGTAGAGTAATACTTACTTGCTGTTCTATATGTAGCACAAAAAATAAAAATGTACTGCAAATTGCGCTGTGTTTTACTTGTCATCATGTTACTCAAATTACATTCTTTAAAAAGACAAATTTCTACTAATGCCACCTCTAAGAAGTGTAATGAACGACAGGAAGCCATGAAAATATATATTTAGCAAAACACTAGTTTAATATATGGAAAATAAGAGAGCGGTCTGAGAGACCCCTCCATAGTAGTAGCGTTCCTGTCAACGTCTATAGTAGTTAAGGGTTAACAATATGACGGGTGATTGAAAAGTCAGTGCAAAGTTAAGTTTAGTTAGCAGCATCTTTGGAAAGAACACACACTAAGTTTCAGCCATATCGGTCTATTTCTTTATGTTTGGCATTTGTGTGAATCTAGGAAATCGAGTGATTGTCAAGTGGACGAAAAAGAATTTCCTGTGGTGATTACCCATTACTTAATGAAAGGCAAAACGCCTCAGGACACTAAAGAGAAGCTTGATAAACACCTTCGAAGAGAACAGTTTACAAGTGGTTTCAAAATTTTCGAAGTGGCCATATGGGCACAAGTGAGGCTGAACGTTCTGGACACCCTGTGGAGGTTACAACTCTATAAATCACCGATAAAATCCATGATATGGTGATGTATGACAGAAGAGTTAAGGTGTGTGAGATTGCTTGTGCTGTGGGCATCTCTAATGAATGGGTACACAATATTTTGCATAAACATTTGGACACGAGAAAGCTATCCGCAAGATGGGTGCCGCAATTGCTCATACTTGATCAAACACTGAATTGCGTGAAGTGTTGCAAGGAAGGTTTGCAGCTGTTCAGGAAGAATCCGCAGGACTTTAAGCATTGTTTCAGCACTGTGGAAGACGTAGCAAGTTGGAGGGATACTTTTCGAAAACATTGTACGTGTTTCCAGTTGTGACACACTTGAATTGCAAATTAGTAAGTCGTGTTTAGGGGGGACACGTAAGGAGAGACGGAAGTAAGCAGCAGGGGCTGATATTTCGGCTCGAGGGGTGAGCTTTGGCCCCCAGACACGGATAGTAAAGTTTGGCTGTTGTCGAAGTTTTGAAGTGAAAAGGAGAAGGCAGAATTAGGTGGGTTGTGTACTGCAGCAACGCTGTGGGCCTTGTATGTGGATTTTAATGCGTATGCTGGCATGAATTTGGAATGATGGGAGCCGGCACGATACACGAAAAACAGTAGCAAGTAGGATGTTTTGCTATGTTGTTATGACAAGCAATTGTACGTTCTTCGAGGTGTGTAAAACGTGAACGTTTAATGTGTTAGCTGGGAGAGGAGAGATGCACCGGCAGGGGCTGATATTTCGGGCAGGCACAGTGTTGCCAACTGGCGAGGTTAGGCGCTCGAGACCTGAAGTAAAAGTTTGCCTGTTGTCGAAGTTTTGAAGGGAAAAGGGAAAGGCAAAATTTGGAGAGTTGCGATGTGTAGCAACGCTGTGGGCACTTTATCGGGGTTTTAATGTGTGTGTGTGAGGGTGAATTTGGAATGATGGGAGCCGCCAGGCGGCACGAAAGACGTAGCAAGTTGGAGGGATACCTTTCGAAAACATTGTACGTGTTTCCAGTTGTGACACACTTGAATTGCAAATTAGTAAGTCGTGTTTAGGGGGGACACGTAAGGAGAGACGGAAGGAAGCAGCAGGGGCTGATATTTCGGCTGTGTATGTGTATGTGTATGTGAGCACGAATGTGGAATTGGGGCTGCCTATACCGCTTGCAGGGTGTAGTAATGTTTTCACGTGCTGCTCTCTCGCAGGCGTTCCGCCCGCCGTACAACGATATAAGCTGAGCGGCGTCGCTGTCAGCTCGTGCTCTGTGCACCATATTTTTACTTTGTAAGTCCCTGTCTTCTCGCGATCGTCGTCGTCTTGTGGCCGCCGCACGCACGCAGAGTACACGTGTACATACTGATACGTGTACGTGCTAGGCATGGTCGCTTGAACTCCGACTCGGGTTTTAGAGGCAGGGTCGCTTAAACGCTATCTGGTTTTTAAATGTAATAAAGGCAGTGGACAAGTCAGACGCCTCTGGCGTTTGCTCGTATGAATAGAAAATTAAAGCATAACTGACATGCTCGTCTATGCCCTTGTTTACCGGAATCTCTTCATACATATATCTGAAATTAGTAATTATAATACTACTACTAATAATAATAATAAAATAAAAATAATTAAATAAAACTAGAATTTGACACTGATTTTGGTACGTGTGGTATGTGTTAGTTACGTTAGTGGCAAGACGTGTATTTTCAAGGCATGGTCGCTTGAACCCCCAATTTGGGTTATTAATGCAGGGACGCTTGAACTCCTTGTATGGGTTTCACGATACAATTACGATAAAAGAAAAGCGCTCAACGAGTTGGACGACTTGGATGTGAAATTAACTGGCCGTTAGCAATATCAAACATCTTAAAACACGTAATAAAAATAAATATAAAATATTAAATAAACAAAATATAATTTGACACAGCTTTTCTAATGCGCCCTATGTGTTTGTTACGTTACCTATCATAATCAGTACACAGTCAGAGTAACAGGTAGCACTTATTTCCGAAGCAGTTATACACTGTTATGAGGTTACTGCCATTCCTACTCATTATTGCCAATTGTTTATATAATATGCGACGTAGATAAAACGATAAGTTAAAATTTATTTACAAGTATTTCTTACAATTTTGGTGGTAGAGGGGTGGGGGTGGTAGAGGGGTGGGTGTGGTAGAGGGTCGGGTGTGGTAGAGAGGTGGGGTGGAACAGGGGTGAGGGTGGTAAAGTGGTGGGGGGGGGTAGTGGAGTGGGTGTGAGAAGGTGGGTGGGGTGGTAGTGGGGTGGGGGTGGTTGAGTGGTGGGGGTGGTAGAGTGGAGGGGGTGGTAGAGTGGTGGGGGTGGTAGAGGGATGGGGGTGGTAGAGTGGTGAGGGAGGTAGTGGGGTTGGTGTGGGGGGTGGTGGGGGTGGTAGAGTAGTGGGGGTGGTAGAGTAATGGGGTGGTAGAGGGGTGGGGGTGGTAGAGGGGTGAAGGTGGGAGAGGGGTGGGGTGGTAGAGGGTTGGGGATGGTAGAGTGGTGGGGGTGGCAGAGTGGTGTAGGTGGTAGAGTGGTGGGGGTGGTAGAAAGGTGGGTGTGAGAGGGTGGTGGGGGTGGTAGTGTGGGGGCTGGTAGTGTGGTGTGGTAGTGATGTGGGGGTGGTAGAGCGGTAGGGGTGGTAGTGTGGTCGGGTGGTAGAGTGGTGGGGGTGGTAGAGTGGTGGGGATGGCAGAGTGGTGGGGTGGTAGAGATTTGGGGATGGTAGAGTGGTGGGGGTGGTAGTGGTTTGGGGGTGGTAAAGGGTGGTGTAGGTGTTAGGGTGCTGGTAGAGTGGTGGGGGTGGCAGAGTGGTAGGGTGGTTGAGGGGTGGGGGTGGTAGTGTGGTCGGTGTGCAAAACCACTGTCTTGTGCGAAACCACTCTCTTGTGCGAAACCACTGCCTTGTGCAAAACCACTGTCATGTGCGAAACCACTGCTGTGTGCGAAACCAATGTCGTGTGTGAAACCACTGTCGTATGCGAAACCACTGTCTTGTGCGAAACCACTCTCTTGTGCGAAACCACTGCCTTGTGCAAAACCACTGTCATGTGCGAAACCACTGCCGTGTGCGAAACCAATGTCGTGTGTGAAACCACTGTCGTATGCGAAACCACTGTCTTGTGCGAAACCACTGTCTTGTGTGAAACCACTGTCGTGTGCAAAACAACCATCCTGTGCGAAACCACCGTCTTGTGCGAAACCACCATCATGTGCGAAACAATCATCCAGTGAGAAACCACTCACCTGCATGAAACCACTGTCTTGTGCGAAACCACTGCCTTGTGCGAAACCACTGTCTTGTGCGAAACCACTCTCTTGTGCGAAACCACTGCCTTGTGCAAAACGACTGTCGTGTGTGAAACCACTGTCTTGTGCGAAACCACTCTCTTGTGCGAAACCACTGCCTTGTGCAAAACGACTGTCGTGTGCGAAACCACTGTCGAGTGCGAAACCACTGTCGTGTGCGAAACCACTGTCGTATGTGAAACCACTGTCGTGTGCAAAGCCACTGTCTTGTGCGAAACCACTGTGTTGTGCGAAACCACCGTCTTGTGCGAAACCACTGTCGTGTGCGAAACAACCATCCTGTGCGAAACCACTCAGTTGCGTGAAACAACTGTCTTGTGCGAAACCACTGTCTTGTGCGAAACCACTGTCTTGTAGAAAACCACGGTCTTTTGCGAAACCACAGTCTTGTGTGAAACCACATTCTTGAGCGAAACCAGTGTCGTGTGGGAAACCAATGTCGTGTGCGAAACCAATGTCTTGTGCGAAACCACTGTCATGTTCGAAGTCACTGTCATTTCCGAAACCGCTGTCGTGTGCGAAACCGCTGTCTTGTGCGAAATCACAGTCATGTGCAAAACCACTGTCGTGTGCGAAACCACTGTCTTGTGCAAAACCACTGTCGTGTATGAAACCACTGTCATGTGCGAAACAACTGTCGTGTGCAAAACCACCGTCGTGTGCGAAATAACCGTCCTGTGCAAAACCACTCACCTGTGCGAAACCACTCACCTGTGTGAAACAACTCAACTGAGCGAAACCACTGTCCTGTGCGAAATCACTGTCCTGTGCAAAACCAATGTCTCGTGCGAAAGCACTGTCTCGTGTGAAACCACTGTCTCGTGCGAAACTACTATCTTGTGCGAAACCACTGTCTTCAGTGAAAACACTGTCTAGTGCAAAAAACTGTCTTTTGCTAAACCACTGTCTTGTGCTAAATCACCGTCTTGTGCGAAACCACTGCCTTGTGCGTAACCACTGTCTTGTGCGGAACCACTGTCTTGTGCAGAACCACTGCCTTGTGCGAAACCACTATCTTGTGCGAAACCACTGTCTTGTGCGAAACCACTGTCTTGTGCGGAACCACTGCCTTGTGTGAAACCATTGTCTTGTGCGGAACCAATGTCTTGTGTGAAACCACTGCCTTGTGCGCAACCACTGTCTTGTGCGAAACCACTGTCTTGTGCGAAACCACTGTCTCGTGCGAAACCACTGTCTCGTGTGAAACTACTGTCTTGTGCGAAAGCACTGTCTTCAGTAAAACCACTGCCTAGTGCAAACAACTGTCTCGTGCTAAACCACTGTCTTGTGCTAAATCACTGTCTTGTGCGAAACCACTGCCTTGTGCGAAATCACTGTCTTGTGCGGAACCACAGTCTTGTGCGTAATCACTGCCTTGTGCGAAACCACTGTCGTGTGTGAAACCACTGTCGTATGTGAAACCACTGTCGTGTGCAAAGCCACTGTCTTGTGCGAAACCACTGTGTTGTGCGAAACCACTGTCTTGTGCGAAACCACTGTCGTGTGCGAAACTACCGTCCTGTGCGAAACCACCGTCTTGTGCGAAACCACTCTCGTGTGCGAAACAACCGTCCTGTGCGAAACCACTCAGCTGCGTGAAAACACTGTCTTGTGCGAAACCACTGTCTTGTGCGAAACCACTGTCTTGTACGAAACCACGGTCTTTTCCGAAACCACAGTCTTGTGCGAAACCACATTCTTGAGCGAAACCAGTGCCGTGTGGGAAACCAATGTCGTGTGCGAAACCAATGTCTTGTGTGAAACCACTGTCATGTTCGAAATCACTGTCGTTTCCGAAACCGCTGTCTTGTGCGAAACCGCTGTCTTGTGCGAAACCACTGTCATGTGCAAAACCACTGTCGTGTGCGAAACCACTGTCTTGTGGAAAACCACTGTCGTGTATGAAACCACTGTCATGTGTGAAACAACTGTCGTGTGCTAAACCACCATCGTGTGCGAAATAACCGTCCTGTGCAAAACCACTCACCTGTGCGAAACCACTCCCTGTGTGAAACCACTCAACTGAGCGAAACCACTGTCCTGTGCGAAATCACTGTCTTGTGCAAAACCACTGTCTCGTGCGAAACCACTGTCTCGTGTGAAACTACTATCTTGTGCGAAACCACTGTCTTCAGTGAAAACACTGTCTAGTGCAAACAACTGTCTTTTGCTAAACCACTGTCTAGTGCTAAATCACTGTCTTGTGCTAAATCACCGTCTTGTGCGAAACCACTGCCTTGTGCGTAACCACTGTCTTGTGCGGAACCACTGTTTTGTGCAGAACCACTGCCTTGTGCGAAACCACTGTCTTGTGCGAAACCACTGTCTTGTGCGAAACCACTGTCTTGTGCGGAAACACTGCCTTGTGCGCAACCACTGTCTTGTGCGGAACTACTGTCTTGTGCGAAACCACTGCCTTGTGTGCAACCACTGTCTTGTGCGAAACCACTGTCTTGTGCGAAACCACTGCCTAGTGCGAAACCACTGTCTTGTGCGAAACCACTGCCTTGTGCGATACCACTGTCTCGTGCAAAACCACTGTCACATGCGAAACCACTGTCTCCTGCGAAACCACTGTCTCGTGTGAAACTACTGTCTTGTGCGAAAGCACTGTCCTCAGTGAAACCACTGCCTAGTGCAAACAACTGTCTCGTGCTAAACCACTGTCTTGTGCTAAATCATTGTCTTGTGCTAAATCACTGTCTTGTGCGAAACCACTGCCTTGTGCGAAACCACTGTCTTGTGCGGAACCACTGTCTTGTGCGTAATCACTGCCTTGTGCGAAACCACTGTCTTGTGTGAAAACACTGTCTTGTGCGAAACCACTGTCTTATGCGGAACCACTGCCTTGTGCGAAACCACTGTCTTGTGTGGAACCAATGACTTGTGCGAAACCACTGCCTAGTGCGAAACCACTGTCTTGTGCGAAAACAATGCCTTGTGCGAAACCACAGTCTTGTGTGAAACCACTGTCTTGTGCAAAACCACTGTCTTGTGTGCAACCACTGTTGTGTGCGCAACTATGTCTTGTGCAAAACCACTGTCTTGTGCGAAACCACTGTCTTGTGCGAAACCACTGTCTTGTGTGCTACCACTGTCTTGTGCAGAACCACTGTCTTGTGCGAAACCACTGTCTTGTGCGAAACCACTGTCTTGTGCGGAACCACTGCCGTGTGCGAAACCAACGTCTTGTGTTAAACCACTGCCTTGTGCAAAACCACTGTCTTGTGCGAAACCACTGTCTTGTGCGAAACCACTGTCTTCTGCGAAACCACTGTCTTGTGCGAAACCACTGTCTTCTGCGAAACCACTGTCTTCTGCGAAATCACTGTCATGTGCGAAACCACTGTCTTGTGCGAAACCACTGTCTTGTGCGAAACCACTGTATGTGCGAAACCACTCTCTTGTGCGAAACAACTTCCTTGTGCCAACCACTGTCTTGTGTGAATCCACTGTCCTGTGCGAAACCTCTGTCTGTGCGAAACCACTGTCTTGTGTCCAACCACGGTCTTGTGCGAAACCACTGTCTTGTGCGAATCCAGTGTCTTGTGCGTAACCACTATCTTGTGTAAAACCACCGTCTTGTGCGAAACCATAGTCTTGTGTGGAACCACTGTCTTGTGCGATACCACTGCCTTGTGCGAAACCATTGTCTTGTGCGAAACCACTGTCTTGTGCGAAACCACTCTCTTGTGCGAAACCACTGCCTTGTGTGAAACCACACTCTTGTGCAAAACCACTGCCTACTGCGAAAGCACTGTCTTGTGTGAAACCACAGTCTTGTGCTACACCACTGTCTTGTGCGAAACCACAGTCTTGTGCGAAACCACAGGCTTGTGCGAAACCACTGTCTTGTGCGAATTCATGCTCTTGTGCGAAACCACTGCCTTATGCAAAACCACTGTCTTGTACGAAACCACTGTCTTGTGCGAGACCACTCTCTTGTGCAAAACCACTGCCTTGTGCGTAACCACTGTCTTGTGCGAAACCACTGATTTGTGCAAAACCACTGCCTTGTGCGAAACCACTGTCTTGTGCGAAACCACACTCTTGTGCGAAACCACTGCCTTGTGTGGAACCACTGTCTTGTGCGAAACCACTCTCTTTGCGCGAAACCACGTTCTTGTGCAAAACCACTGTCTTGTGCGAAAATACTGTCTTGTGCGTAACCACTGTATGGTGCGAATTCACTCTCTTGTGCGAAACCACTGCCTTGTGCAAAACCACTGTCTTGTTTGAAACCACTGTCTTGTGCGAGACCACACTCTTTTTCAAAACCACTGCATTTTGCGAAACCACTGTCTTGTGCGGAATCACTGTCTTGTGCGAAACCACTGTCTTGTGCGGAACCACTCTCTTGTGCGAAACCACTGTCGTGTGCAAAACAAACGTCCTGTGTGAAACCACCGTCTTGTGCGAAACCACCGTCGTGTGTGGAACAACCATCCTGTGCGAAACCACTCAGCTGCGTGAAACCACTGTCTTGTGCGAAACCACTGTCTTGTGCAAAACCACTGTCTTGTGCAAAACCACTGTCTTGTGCGAAACCACTGTCTTGTGCAAAACCACTGTCTTGTGCGAAACCACAGACTTGTGCGAAACAACTGTCTTGTGCGAAACCACTCTCTTGTGCAAAACCACTGCCTTGTGCAAAACCACTGTCTTGTGCGAAATCACCGTCTTGTGCGAAACCACTCTCTTGTGCGAAACCACTCTCTTGTGCGAAACCACTCCTTGTGCGAAACCACTGTCTTGTGCGAAACCACTCTCTTGTGCGAAACCACTGCCTTGTGCGGAACCACTGTCTTATGCGAAATAACTGCCTTGCTCCAAACCACTGCCTCGTACGAAACCACTGTCTTGTGCGAGACCACTCTCTTGTGCGAAACCACTGCCTAATGCGTAACCACTGTCTTATGCGAAACCACTGTCTTGTGCGAAACCACTGTCTTGTGCGAAACCACTGTCTCCTGCGAAACCACTGTCTCGTGTGAAACAACTGTCTTGTGCGAAAGCACTGTCCTCAGTGAAACCACTGCCTAGTGCAAACAACTGTCTCGTGCTAAACCACTGTCTTGTGCTAAATCATTGTCTTGTGCTAAATCACTGTCTTGTGCGAAACCACTGCCTTGTGCGATACCACTGTCTTGTGCGGAACCACTGTCTTGTGCGTAATCACTGCCTTGTGCGAAACCACTGTCTTGTGTGAAATCACTGTCTTGTGCGAAACCACTGTCTTATGCGGAACCACTGCCTTGTGCGAAACCACTGTCTTGTTTGGAACCAATGACTTGTGCGAAACCACTGCCTAGTGCGAAACCACTGTCTTGTGCGAAAACAATGCCTTGTGCGAAACCACTGTCTTGTATGAAACCACTGTGTTGTGCAAAACCACTGTCTTGTGTGCAACCACTGTCGTGTGCGAAACAATGTCTTGTGCAAAACCACTGTCTTGTGCGAAACCACTGTCTTGTGCGAAACCACTGTCTTGTGTGCTACCACTGTCTTGTGCAGACCCACTGTCTTGTGCGAAACCACTGTCTTGTGCGAAACCACTGTCTTGTGCGGAACCACTGCCGTGTGCGAAACAACTGTCTTGTGCAAAACCACTGCCTTGTGCAAAACCACTGTCTTGTGCGAAACCACTGTCTTGTGCGAAACCACTGTCTTCTGCGAAACCACTGTCTTGTGCGAAACCACTGTCTTCTGCGAAACCACTGTCTTCTGCGAAATCACTGTCATGTGCGAAACCACTGTCTTGTGCGAAACCACTGTCTTGTGCGAAACCACTGTCTTGTGCGAAACCACTCTCTTGTGCGAAACCACTTCCTTGTGCCAACCACTGTCTTGTGTGAATCCACTGTCCTGTGCGAAACCTCTGTCTGTGCGAAACCACTGTCTTGTGTCCAACCACTGTCTTGTGCGAAACCACTGTCTTGTGCGAATCCAGTGTCTTGTGCGAAACCACTATCTAGTGCAAAACCACCGTCTTGTGCGAAACCATAGTCTTGTGTGGAACCACTATCTTGTGCGAAACCACTGCCTTGTGGGAAACCATTGTCTTGTGCGAAACCACTGTCTTGTGCGAAACCACTCTCTTGTGCGAAACCTCTGCCTTGTGTGAAACCACTCTCTTGTGCAAAACCACTGTCTCCTGCAAAACCACTGTCTTTTGCGAAAACACAGTCTTGTGCTAAACCACTGTCTTGTGCGAAACCACAGTCTTGTGCAAAACCACAGGCTTGTGCGAAACCACTGTCTTGTGCGAATTCATGCTCTTGTGCGAGACCACTGCCTTATGCAAAACCACTGTCTTGTACGAAACCACTGTCTTGTGCGAGACCACTCTCTTGTGCGAAACCACTGCCTTGTGCGTAACCACTGTCTTGTTTGCAACCACTGACTTGTGCGGATTCACTGCCTTGTGCGAAACCACTGCCTTGTGCGAAACCACCGTCTTGTGCGAAACCACTGTCTTGTGCGAAACCACTCTCTTGTGCAAAACCTAAGTCTTGTGCAAAACCACTGTCTTGTGCGAAACCACTGTCTTGTGCGAAACAACTGTCTGGTGCAAATCCACTGTCTTGTGCGAAACCACTGTCTTGTGCGAAACCACAGTCTTGTGCGAAACCACTGTCTTGTGCGAAACCACTCTCTTGTGCTAAACCACTGCCTTGTGAAAAACCACTGTCGTGTGCGAAAACACTGTCGTGTGCGAAACCACTGTCGTGTGCGAAAACACTGTCGTATGTGAAACCACTGTCGTTTGCGAAACCACTGTCTTGTGCGAAACCACTGGCTTGTGCGAAACCACGGTCTTGTGCGTAACCACCGTCTTGTGCGAAACCACTTTCTTGAGCGAAACCAGTGTCGTGTGCATAACCACTGCCTTGTGCGAAACTACTCTTTTGTGTGAAATTACTGTCTTGTGCTAAACCACTGTTTTGTGTGCAACCACTGTCGTGTGCAAAACAATGTCTTGTGCGAAACCACTGTCTTGTGTGAAACCACTGTCTTGTGCGAAACCACTGTCTTGTGTGAAACCACTGTCTTGTGCGAAACCACTGTCTTGTGCGAAACCACTCTCTTGTGCAAAACCACTGCATTGTGCGGAACCACTGCCTCGTGCCAAACAACTGCCTTGTGTGAAACCACTGTAATGTGCGATACCACTGCCTCGTGTGAAACCACTGTCTTGTGCGAAACCACTGTCTAGTGTGGTACCATTGTCTTGTGCGAAACCACTGTCTTGTGTGTAACCACTGTCTTGTGCGAAGCCACTGCCTTGTGCGAAACCACTGTCTTGTGCGAAACCACTGCCTCGTGAAAAACCACTGTCATGTGCGAAACCACTGTCGTGTGCGAAACCACTGTCGTGTGCGAAACCACTGTCGAATGTGAAACCACTGTGGTGTGCAAAATCGCTGTCTTGTGCGAAACCACTGTGTTGTGCGAAACCACTGTCTTGTGCGAAACCACTGTCGTGTGTGAAACATCCGTCCTGTGCGAAACCACCATCTTGTGTGAAACCACGGTCGTGTGCGGAACAACCGTCCTGTGCGAAACCTCTCAGCTGCGTGAAACCACTGTCTTGGGCGAAACCACTGTCTTGTGCGAAACCACGGACTTGTGCGTAACCACTGTCTTGTGCGAATACATTTTCTTGTGCAAAACCACTGCCTTGTGCAAAACCACAGTCTTGTGCGGAACCACTGTCATGTGCGGAACCACAGCCTTGTGCGAAACCACTGTCTTGTGCGAAACCACTGTCCTGTGCGAAACCACTGTCTTGTGCGGAACCACTGCCTTTTGCGAAACCACTCTCTTGCGTGGAACCACTGTCTTGTGCAAAACCACTGCCTTGTGCGAAACCACTGTGTTGTGCGAAACCACTGTCTTGTGCGAAACCACTGCCTTGTGCGAAACCAGTGTCTTGTGCAAAACCACTGTCTTGTGCAAATCCACTGTCTTGTGCAAAACCACTGTCTTTTGCGAAACCACTGTCTTGTGCCAAACCACAGTCTTGTGCGAATCAACTGTCTTGTGCGAAACCACTCTCTTGTGCAAAACCACTGCCTTGTGCAAAACCACTGTCTTGTGCGAAACCACCGTCTTGTGCGAAACCACTGTGTTGTGGGAAACCACTGTCTTGTGCGAAACCACGGTCTTGTGTGAAATCACTGTCTTGTGCAAAACCACTGCCTTGTGCAAAACCACTGTCTTGTGCGAAACCACCTTCTTGTGCGAAACCACTGTCTTGTGCAAAACCACTGTCTTCTGCAGAACTACTGTCATGAGTGCAACCACTGACTTGTGCGGAATCACTGCCTTCTGCGAAACCACTGTCTTGTTTGCAACCACTATCTTGTGCAAAACCACTGTCTTGCGCTAAACAACTGCCTTATGCGAAACCACTGTCTTGTGCTAAACCACTGTCTTATGCAAAACCACTGTCTTGTGTGCAACCACTGTCTTGTGCAAAACAACTGTCTTGTGCGAAACCACTGTCTTGTGCAGAACAACTGTGTCATGCCAAACCACTGCCTTGTGTGAAACCACTGTTTTGTGCGAAACTACTGTCTTGTGCCAACCACTGTCTTGTGCGAAACCACTGTTTTGTGCGAAACCACTGTCTTGTGCGGAACCACTGTCTAGTGCGAAACCACTGCCATGTGCGAAACCACTGACTTAAGCGAAACCACTCTCTTGTGCGAAACCAATCTCTTGTGCGAAACCACTGTCTTGTGCGAAACCACTGTCTTGTGCGAAACCACTCTCTTGTGCGAAACCACTGTCTTGTGCAGAACCACTGTCTTGTGCGAAACCACTGCCTTGTGCGAAACCACTGTCTTGTGCAACACCACTGCCTTGTGCGAAACCAACTGTCTTGTGTGAAACAACTGTCTTGTGTGAAACCACTGTCTTGTGCAAAACCACTCTCTTGTGCGAAACCACTGCCTTGTGCGAAACCACAGCCTTGTGCAAAACCACTGCCTAGTGCGAAACCACTGCCTTGTGCGAAACCACTGTCTTGTTCAAAACCACTGTATTGTGCGAAAACACTGTCATGTGCGAAACCACTGTCTTGTGCGAAACCACTCTCTTGTGCGAAACCACTGCCTTGTGCTAAACCACTGTCTTGTGCGAAACCACAGTCTTGTGCGAAACCACAGGCTTGTGCGAAACCACTGTCTTGTGCGAATTCATGCTCTTGTGCGAAACCAATTCCTTATGCAAAACCACTGTCTTGTACGAAACCACTGTCTTGTGCGAGACCACTCTTTTGTGCGAAACCACTGCCTTGTGCGTAACCACTGTCGTGTGCAAAACAACCGTCCTGTGCGAAAACACCGTCTTGTGCGAAACCACCGTCGTGTGTGGAACAACCGACCTGTGCGAAACCACTCAGCTGCGTGAAACCACTGTCTTGTGCGAAACCACTGTCTTGTGCAAAACCACTGTCTTGTGCAAAACCACTGTCTTGTGCGAAACCACTGCCTTGTGGGAAACCACTGTCTAGTGCGAAACCACTGTCGTGTGCAAAACAACCGACCTGTGCGAAACCACTGTCTTGTGCGAAACCACAGACTTGTGCGAAACCACTGTCTTGTGCGAATTCATGCTCTTGTGCGAAATCACTGCCTTATGCAAAACCACTGTCTTGTACGAAACCACTGTCTTGTGCGAGACCACTGTCTTGTGCGAAACCACTGTCTTGTGCGAAACCACTGTCCTGTGCGAAACCACTGTCTTGTGCGGAACCACTGCCTTTTGCGAAACCACTCTCTTGCGTGGAACCACTGTCTTGTGCAAAACCACTGCCTAGTGCGAAACCACTGCCTTGTGCGAAACCACTGTCTTGTTCAAAACCACTGTATTGTGCGAAAACACTGTCATGTGCGAAACCACTGTCTTGTGCGAAACCACTCTCTTGTGCGAAACCACTGCCTTGTGCTAAACCACTGTCTTGTGCGAAACCACAGTCTTGTGCGAAACCACAGGCTTGTGCGAAACCAATGTCTTGTGCGAATTCATGCTCTTGTGCGAAACCAATTCCTTATGCAAAACCACTGTCTTGTACGAAACCACTGTCTTGTGCGAGACCACTCTTTTGTGCGAAACCACTGCCTTGTGCGTAACCACTGTCGTGTGCAAAACAACCGTCCTGTGCGAAAACACCGTCTTGTGCGAAACCACCGTCGTGTGTGGAACAACCGACCTGTGCGAAACCACTCAGCTGCGTGAAACCACTGTCTTGTGCGAAACCACTGTCTTGTGCAAAACCACTGTCTTGTGCAAAACCACTGTCTTGTGCGAAACCACTGCCTTGTGGGAAACCACTGTCTAGTGCGAAACCACTGTCGTGTGCAAAACAACCGACCTGTGCGAAACCACTGTCTTGTGCGAAACCACAGACTTGTGCGAAACCACTGTCTTGTGCGAATTCATGCTCTTGTGCGAAATCACTGCCTTATGCAAAACCACTGTCTTGTACGAAACCACTGTCATGTGCGAAACCACTGTCGTGTGCGAAACCACTGTCGTGTGCGAAACCACTGTCGAATGTGAAACCACTGTGGTGTGCAAAATCGCTGTCTTGTGCGAAACCACTGTGTTGTGCGAAACCACTGTCTTGTGCGAAACCACTGTCGTGTGTGAAACATCCGTCCTGTGCGAAACCACCATCTTGTGTGAAACCACGGTCGTGTGCGGAACAACCGTCCTGTGCGAAACCTCTCAGCTGCGTGAAACCACTGTCTTGTGCGAAACCACTGCCTTGTGCGAAACCAGTGTCTTGTGCAAAACCACTGTCTTGTGCAAATCCACTGTCTTGTGCAAAACCACTGTCTTTTGCGAAACCACTGTCTTGTGCCAAACCACAGTCTTGTGCGAATCAACTGTCTTGTGCGAAACCACTCTCTTGTGCAAAACCACTGCCTTGTGCAAAACCACTGTCTTGTGCGAAACCACCGTCTTGTGCGAAACCACTGTGTTGTGGGAAACCACTGTCTTGTGCGAAACCACGGTCTTGTGTGAAATCACTGTCTTGTGCAAAACCACTGCCTTGTGCAAAACCACTGTCTTGTGCGAAACCACCTTCTTGTGCGAAACCACTGTCTTGTGCAAAACCACTGTCTTCTGCAGAACTACTGTCATGAGTGCAACCACTGACTTGTGCGGAATCACTGCCTTCTGCGAAACCACTGTCTTGTTTGCAACCACTATCTTGTGCAAAACCACTGTCTTGCGCTAAACAACTGCCTTATGCGAAACCACTGTCTTGTGCTAAACCACTGTCTTATGCAAAACCACTGTCTTGTGTGCAACCACTGTCTTGTGCAAAACAACTGTCTTGTGCGAAACCACTGTCTTGTGCAGAACAACTGTGTCATGCCAAACCACTGCCTTGTGTGAAACCACTGTTTTGTGCGAAACTACTGTCTTGTGCCAACCACTGTCTTGTGCGAAACCACTGTTTTGTGCGAAACCACTGTCTTGTGCGGAACCACTGTCTAGTGCGAAACCACTGCCATGTGTGAAACCACTGACTTAAGCGAAACCACTCTCTTGTGCGAAACCACTCTCTTGTGCGAAACCACTGTCTTGTGCGAAACCACTGTCTTGTGCGAAACCACTCTCTTGTGCGAAACCACTGTCTTGTGCAGAACCACTGTCTTGTGCGAAACCACTGCCTTGTGCGAAACCACTGTCTTGTGCGACACCACTGCCTTGTGCGAAACCAACTGTCTTGTGTGAAACAACTGTCTTGTGTGAAACCACTGTCTTGTGCAAAACCACTCTCTTGTGCGAAACCACTGCCTTGTGCGAAACCACAGCCTTGTGCAAAACCACTGCCTAGTGCGAAACCACTGCCTTGTGCGAAACCACTGTCTTGTTCAAAACCACTGTATTGTGCGAAAACACTGTCATGTGCGAAACCACTGTCTTGTGCGAAACCACTCTCTTGTGCGAAACCACTGCCTTGTGCTAAACCACTGTCTTGTGCGAAACCACAGTCTCGTGCGAAACCACAGGCTTGTGCGAAACCACTGTCTTGTGCGAATTCATGCTCTTGTGCGAAACCAATTCCTTATGCAAAACCACTGTCTTGTACGAAACCACTGTCTTGTGCGAGACCACTCTTTTGTGCGAAACCACTGCCTTGTGCGTAACCACTGTCGTGTGCAAAACAACCGTCCTGTGCGAAAACACCGTCTTGTGCGAAACCACCGTCGTGTGTGGAACAACCGACCTGTGCGAAACCACTCAGCTGCGTGAAACCACTGTCTTGTGCGAAACCACTGTCTTGTGCAAAACCACTGTCTTGTGCAAAACCACTGTCTTGTGCGAAACCACTGCCTTGTGGGAAACCACTGTCTAGTGCGAAACCACTGTCGTGTGCAAAACAACCGACCTGTGCGAAACCACTGTCTTGTGCGAAACCACAGACTTGTGCGAAACCACTGTCTTGTGCGAATTCATGCTCTTGTGCGAAATCACTGCCTTATGCAAAACCACTGTCTTGTACGAAACCACTGTCTTGTGCGAGACCACTGTCTTGTGCGAAACCACTGCCTTGTGCGTAACCACTGTCTTGTGTGAAAGCACTGATTTGTGCGAAACCACTGCCTTGTGCGAAACCACTGTCTTGTGCGAAACCACTCTCTTGTGCGAAACCACTGCCTTGTGTGGAACCACTGTCTTGTGCCAAACCACTCTCTTTGCGCGAAACCACTTTCTTTTGCAAAACCACTGTCTTGTGCGAAAATACTGTCTTGTGCGAAACCACTGTCTGGTGCGAATTCACTCTCTTGTGCGAAACCACTGCCTTGTGCAAAACCACTGTCTTGTGCGAGACCACTCTCTTTTTCAAAACAACTGCATTGTGCGAAACCACTGTCTTGTGCGAAATCACTGTCTTGTGCGAAACCACTGTCTTGTGCGAAACCACTCTCTTGTGCGAAACCACTGATTTGTGCGAAACCACTGCCTTGTGCGAAACCACTGTCTTGTGCGAAACCACTGTCTTGTGTGAAACCACTGCCTTGTGTGGAACCACTGTCTTGTGCGAAAACACTGCCTTGTGCGAAACCACTGTCTTGTGCGAAACCACTGTCGTGTGCAAAACAACCGTCCTGTGCGAAACCACCGTCTTGTGAGAATCCACCGTCGTGTGTGGAACAACCATCCTGTGCGAAACCACTCAGCTGCGTGAAACCACTGTCTTGTGCGAAACCACTGTCTTGTGCAAAACCACTGTCTTGTGCAAAACCACTGTCTTGTGCAAAACCACTGTCTTGTGCAAAACCACTGTCTTGTGCGAAACCACAGACTTGTGCGAAACAACTGTCTTGTGCGAAACCACTCTCTTGTGCAAAACCACTTCCTTGTGCAAAACCAGTGTCTTTTGCGAAACCATAGTCTTGTGCGAAACCACTCTCTTGTGCGATACCACTCTCTTGTGCGAAACCACTGCCTTGTGCGAAACCACTGTCTTGTGCGAAACCACTCTCTTGTGCGAAATCACTGCCTTGTGCGGAACCACTGTCTTATGCGAAATAACTGCCTTGTTCCAAACCACTGCCTTGTACGAAACCACTGTCTTGTGCGAGACCACTCTCTTGTGCGAAACCACTGCCTAGTGCGTAACCACTGTCTTGTGCGAAACCACTGTCTTGTGCGAAACCACTGTCTTGTGCGAAACCACTGTCTTGTTTGCAACCACTGTCTTGTGCAGAACCACTGTCTTGTGCGAAACCACTGCCTTGTGCGAAACCACTGTCTTGTGCGAAACCACTGTCTTGTGCGGAACCACTGCCTTGTGCGAAACCACTGTCTTGTGCGGAACCACTGTCTTGTGCAAAACCACTGCCTTGTGCGTGACCACTGTCTTGTGCGAAACCACTGTCTTGTGCGAAAACACTCTCTTGTGCGAAACCACTGAATTGTGAGAAACCACTGCCTTGTGCAAAACCACTGTCTTGTGCGAAACCACTATCTTCTGCGAAACCACTGTGTTGTGCGAAACCACTGTCATGAGTGCAACCACTGACTTGTGCAGAATCACTGCCTTCTGCGAAACCACTGTCTTGTTTGCAACCACTATCTTGTGCAAAACCACTGTCTTGTGCTAAACAACTGCCTTATGCGAGACCACTGTCTTGTGCTAAACCACTGTCTTATGCAAAACCACTGTCTTGTGTGCAACCACTGTCTTGTGCGAAACAACTGTCTTGTGCGAAACCACAGTCTTGTGCAGAACCACTGTGTCATGCCAAACCACTGCCTTGTGTGAAACCACTGTTTTGTGTGAAACCACTGTCTTGTGCCAAACCACTGTCTTGTGCGAAACCACTGTATTGTGCGAAACCACTGTCTTGTGCGGAACCACTGTCTTGTGCGAAACCACTGCCATGTGCGAAACCACTGACTTGTGCGAAACCAATCTCTTGTGCGAAACCACTCTCTTGTGCGAAACCACTGTCTTGTGCGAAACCACTGTCTTGTGCGAAACCACTCTCTTGTGCGAAACCACTGTCCTGTGCAGAACCACTGTCTTGTGTGAAACCACTGCCTTGTGCGAAATCACTGTCTTGTGCGAAACCACTGCCTTGTGCAAAACCAACTGTCTTGTGCGAAACAACTGTCTTGTGTAAAACCACTGTCTTGTGCAAAACCACTCTCTTGTGCGAAACCACTGCCTTGTGCGAAACCACAGACTTGTGCGAAACCACTGCCTAGTGCGAAACCACTGCCTTGTGCGAAACCACTGTCTTGTTCAAAACCACTGTATTGTGCGAAAACACTGTTATGTGCGAAACCACTGTCTTGTGCGAAACCACTCTCTTGTGCGAAACCACTGCCTTGTGCTAAACCACTGTCTTGTGCGAAACCAAAGTTTTGTGCGAAACCACAGGCTTGTGCGAAACCACTGTCTTGTGCGTATTCATGCTCTTGTGCGAAACCACTTCCTTATGCAAAACCACTGTCTTGTACGAAACCACTGTCTTGTGCGAGACCACTATCTTGTGCGAAACCACTGCCTTGTGCGTAACCACTGTCTTGTGCGAAACCACTGATTTGTGCGAAACCACTGCCTTGTGCGAAACCACTGTCTTGGGCGAAACCACTCTCTTGTGCGAAACCACTGCCTTGTGTGGAACCACTGTCTTGTGCAAAACCACTCTCTTTGCACGAAACCACTTTCTTGTGCAAAACCACTGTCTTGTGCGAAAATACTGTCTTGTGCGAAACCATTGTCTGGTGCGAATTCACTCTCTTGTGCGAAACCACTGCCTTGTGCAAAACCACTGTCTTGTTTGAAACCACTGTTTTGTGCGAGACCACTCTCTTTTTCAAAACCACTGCATTGTGCGAAACCACTGTCTTGTGCGAAATCACTGTCTTGTGCGAAACCACTGTCTTGTGCGGAACCACTCTCTTGTGCGAAACCACTGATTTCTGCGAAACCACTGCCTTGTGCGAAACCACTGTCTTGTGCGAAACCACTCTCTTGTGCGAAACCACTGCCTTGTGTGGAACCACTGTCTTGTGCGAAACCACTGCCTTGTGCGAAACCACTGTCTTGTGCGAAACCACTGTCGTGTGCAAAACAACCGTCCTGTGCGAAAACACCGTCTTGTGCGAAACCACCGTCGTGTGTGGAACAACCATCCTGTGTGAAACCACTCAGCTGCGTGAAACCACTGTCTTGTGCGAAACCACTGTCTTGTGCAAAACCACTGTCTTGTGCAAAACCACTGTCTTGTGCGAAACCACTCTCTTGTGGGAAACCACTGCATTGTGCTAAACCACTGTCTTCTTTGAAACCACTGTCTTGTGCGAGACCACTCTCTTTTTCAAAACCACTGCATTGTGCGAAACCACTGTCTTGTGCGAAACCACTGTCTTGTGTGGAACCACTCTATTGTGCGAAACCACTGATTTGTGCGAAACCACTGCCTTGTGCGAAACCACTGTCTTGTGTGAAACCACTCTCTTGTGCGAAACCACTGCCTTGTGTGGAACCACTGTCTTGTGCGAAACCACTGCCTTGTGTGAAACCACTGTCTTGTGCGAAACCACTGTCGTGTGCAAAACAAACGTCCTGTGCCAAACCACCGTCTTGTGCGAAACCACCGTCGTGTGTGGAACAACCATCCTGTGCGAAACCACTCAGCTGCGTGAAACCATTGTCTTGTTCTAAACCACTGTCTTGTGCAAAACCACTGTCTTGTGCAAAACCACTGTCTTGTGCGAAACCACTGTCTTGTGCAAAACCACTGTCTTGTGCGAAACCACAGACTTGTTCGAAACAACTGTCTTGTGCGAAACCACTCTCTTGTGCAAAACCACTGCCTTGTGCAAAACCACTGTCTTGTGCAAAATCACCGTCTTGTGCGAAACCACTCTCTTGTGCGAAACCACTCTCTTGTGCGAAACCACTGCCTTGTGCGAAACGACTCTCTTGTGCGAAAACACTCTCTTGTGCGAAACCACTGCCTTGTGCGGAACCACTGTCTTATGCGAAATAACTGCCTTGTTCAAAACCACTGCCTTGTACGAATCCACTGTCTTGTGTGAGACCACTCTCTTGTGCGAAACCACTGCCTAGTGCGTAACCACTGTCTTGTGCGAAACCACTGTCTTGTGCGAAACCACTGTCTGTTTGCAACCACTGTCTTGTGCAGAACAACTGTCTTGTGCGAAACCACTGCCTTGTGCGAAACCACTGTCTCGTGCGAAACCACTGTCTTGTGCGGAACCACTGCCTTGTGCGAAACCACTGTCTTGTGTGGAACCACTGTCTTGTGCGAAACCACTACCTTGTGCGTAACCACTGTCTTGTGTGAAACCACTGTCTTGTGCGAAACCACTGTCTTGTGGGAAACCACTGAATTGTGCGAAACCACTGCCTTGTGCAAAACCACTGTCTTGTGCGAAACCACTATCTTCTGCGAAACCACTGTGTTGTGCGAAACCACTGTCATGAGTGCTACCACTGACTTGTGCGGAATCACTGCCTTCTGCGAAACCACTGTCTTGTTTGCAACCACAGTCTTGTGCAAAACCACTGTCTTGTGCTAAACAACTGCCTTATGCGAAACCACTGTCTTGTGCTAAACCACTGTCTTATGCAAAACCACTGTCTTGTGTGCAACCACTGTCTTGTGCGAAACAACTGTCTTGTGCGAAACCACTGTCTTGTGCAGAACCACTGTGTCATGCCAAACCACTGCCTTGTGTGAAACCACTGTTTTGTGCGAAACCACTGTCTTGTGCCAAACCACTGTCTTGTGCAAAACCACTGTCTTGTGCAAAACCACTGTCTTGTGCAAAACCACTGTCTTGTGCGAAACCACAGACTTGTGCGAAACAACTGTCTTGTGCGAAACCACTCTCTTGTGCAAAACCACTGCCTTGTGCAAAACCAGTCTTTTGCGAAACCACAGTCTTGTGCGAAACCACTCTCTTGTGCGATACCACTCTCTTGTGCGAAACCACTGCCTTGTGCGAAACCACTGTCTTGTGCGAAACCACTCTCTTGTGCGAAACCACTGCCTTGTGCGGAACCACTGTCTTATGCGAAATAACTGCCTTGTTCCAAACCACTGCCTTGTACGAAACCACTGTCTTGTGCGAGACCACTCTCTTGTGCGAAACCACTGCCTAGTGCGTAACCACTGTCTTGTGCGAAACCACTGTCTTGTGCGAAACCACTGTCTTGTGCGAAACCACTGTCTTGTTTGCAACCACTGTCTTGTGCGAAACCACTGTCTTGTGCGAAACCACTGCCTTGTGCGAAACCACTGTCTTGTGCGAAACCACTGTCTTGTGCGGAACCACTGCCTTGTGCGAAACCACTGTCTTGTGCGGAACCACTGTCTTGTGCGTAACCACTGTCTTGTGCGAAACCACTGTCTTGTTCAAAACCACTGTATTTTGCGAAAACACTGTTATGTGCGAAACCACTGTCTTGTGCGAAACCACTCTCTTGTGCGAAACCACTGCCTTGTGCTAAACCACTGTCTTGTGCGAAACCAAAGTCTTGTGCGAAACCACAGGCTTGTGCGAAACCACTGTCTTGTGCGTATTCATGCTCTTGTGCGAAACCACTTCCTTATGCAAAACCACTGTCTTGTACGAAACCACTGTCTTGTGCGAGACCACTCTCTTGTGCGAAACCACTGCCTTGTGCGTAACCACTGTCTTGTGCGAAACCACTGATTTGTGCGAAACCACTGCCTTGTGCGAAACCACTGTCTTGTGCGAAACCACTCTCTTGTGCGAAACCACTGCCTTGTGTGGAACCACTGTCTTGTGCAAAACCACTCTCTTTGCGCGAAACCACTTTCTTGTGCAAAACCACTGTCTTGTGCGAAAATACTGTCTTGTGCGAAACCATTGTCTGGTGCGAATTCACTCTCTTGTGCGAAACCACTGCCTTGTGCAAAACCACTGTCTTGTTTGAAACCACTGTTTTGTGCGAGACCACTCTCTTTTTCAAAACCACTGCATTGTGCGAAACCACTGTCTTGTGCGAAACCACTGTCTTGTGCGGAACCACTCTCTTGTGCGAAACCACTGATTTGTGCGTAACCACTGCCTTGTGCGAAACCACTGTCTTGTGCGAAACCACTCTCTTGTGCGAAACCACTGCCTTGTGTGGAACCACTGTCTTGTGCGAAACCACTGCCTTGTGCGAAACCACTGTCTTGTGCGAAACCACTGTCGTGTGCAAAACAACCGTCCTGTGCGAAAACACCGTCTTGTGCGAAACCACCGTCGTGTGTGGAACAACCATCCTGTGTGAAACCACTCAGCTGCGTGAAACCACTGTCTTGTGCGAAACCACTGTCTTGTGCAAAACCACTGTCTTGTGCAAAACCACTGTCTTGTGCAAATCCACTCTCTTGTGCGAAACCACTGCCTTGTGCTAAACCACTGTCTTCTTTGAAACCACTGTCTTGTGCGAGACCACTCTCTTTTTCAAAACCACTGCATTGTGCGAAACCACTGTCTTGTGCGAAACCACTGTCTTGTGCGGAACCACTCTCTTGTGCGAAACCACTGATATGTGCGAAACCACTGCCTTGTGCGAAACCACTGTCTTGTGCGAAACCACTCTCTTGTGCGAAACCACTGATTTGTGCGAAACCACTGCCTTGTGCGAAACCACTGTCTTGTGTGAAACCACTCTCTTGTGCGAAACCACTGCCTTGTGTGGAACCACCGTCTTGTGCGAAACCACCGTCGTGTGTGGAACAACCATCCTGTGCGAAACCACTCAGCTGCGTGAAACCATTGTCTTGTTCTAAACCACTGTCTTGTGCAAAACCACTGTCTTGTGCAAAACCACTGTCTTGTGCGAAACCACTGTCTTGTGCAAAACCACTGTCTTGTGCAAAACCACAGACTTGTTCGAAACAACTGTCTTGTGCGAAACCACTCTCTTGTGCAAAACCTCTGCCTTGTGCAAAACCACTGTCTTGTGCGAAATCACCGTCTTGTGCGAAACCACTCTCTTGTGCGAAACCACTCTCTTGTGCGAAACCACTGCCTTGTGCGAAACGACTCTCTTGTGCGAAAACACTCTCTTGTGCGAAACCACTGCCTTGTGCGGAACCACTGTCTTATGCGAAATAACTGCCTTGTTCCAAACCACTGCCTTGTACGAATCCACTGTCTTGTGTGAGACCACTCTCTTGTGCGAAACCACTGCCTAGTGCGTAACCACTGTCTTGTGCGAAACCACTGTCTTCTGCGAAACCACTGTCTGTTTGCAACCACTGTCTTGTGCAGAACAACTGTCTTGTGCGAAACCACACTCTTGTGCGAAACCACTGCCTCGTGCAAAACGACTGTCATGTGCGCAACCACTGTCGAGTGCGAAACCACTGTCGTGTGCGAAACCACTGTCGTATGTGAAACCACTGTCGTGTGCAAAGCCACTGTCTTGTGTGAAACCACTGTGTTGTGCGAAACCACTGTCTTGTGTGAAACCACTGCCTTTTGCGAAAACACTGTTTTGTGTAGAACCACTGTCTTGTGCGGAACCACTGCCTTGTGCAAAACCACTGCCTTGTGCAAAACCACTGTCTTGTGCGAAAATACTGTCATGTGCGAAACCATTGTCTGGTGCGAATTCACTCTCTTGTGCGAAACCACTGCTTTGTGCAAAACCACTGTCTTGTTTGAAACCACTGTTTTGTGCGAGACCACTGCCTTGTGCGAAAAAACTGTCTTGTGCGAAACCACTCTCTTGTGCGAAACCACTGCTTTGTGTGGAACCACTGTCTTGTACGAAACCACTGCCTTGTGCGAAACCACTGTCTTGTGCGAAACCACTGTCGTGTGCAAGACAACCGTCCTGTGCGAAAACACCGTCTTGTGCGAAACCACCGTCGTGTGTGGAACAACCATCCTGTGCGATACCACTCAGCTGCGTGAAACCACTGCCTTGTGCGAAACCACTGTCTTGTGCAAAACCACTGTCTTGTGCAAAACCACTGTCTTGTGCGAAACCACTCTCTTGTGCGAAACCACTGCCTTGTCCTAAACCACTGTCTTCTTTGAAACCACAGTCTTGTGCGAGACCACTCTCTTTTTCAAAACCACTGCATTGTGCGAAACCACTGTCTTGTGCGAAACCACTGTCTTGTGCGGAACCACTCTCTTGTGCGAAACCACTGATTTGTGCGAAACCACTGCCTTGTGCGAAACCACTGTCTTGTGCGAAACCACTCTCTTGTGCGAAACCACTGATTTGTGCGAAACCACTGCCTTGTGCGAAACCACTGTCTTGTGCGAAACCACTCTCTTGTGCGAAACCACTGCCTTGTGTGGAACCACTGTCTTGTGCGAAACCACTGCCTTGTGTGAAATCACTGTCTTGTGCGAAACCACTGTCGTGTGCAAAACAAACGTCCTGTGCCAAACCACCGTCTTGTGCAAAACCACCGCCGTGTGTGGAACAACCATCCTGTGCGAAACCACTCAGCTGCGTGAAACCATTGTCTTGTGCTAAACCACTGTCTTGTGCAAAACCACTGTCTTGTGCAAAACCACTGTCTTGTGCGAAACCACTGTCTTGTGCAAAACCACTGTCTTGTGCAAAACCACAGACTTGTTCGAAACAACTGTCTTGTGCGAAACCACTCTCTTGTGCAAAACCACTGCCTTGTGCAAAACCACTGTCTTGTGCGAAATCACCGTCTTGTGCGAAACCACTCTCTTGTGCGAAACCAATCTCTTGTGCGAAGTCACTGCCTTGTGCGAAACGACTGTCTTGTGCGAAAACACTCTCTTGTGCGAAACCACTGCCTTGTGCGGAACCACTGTCTTATGCGAAATAACTGCCTTGTTCCAAACCACTGCCTTGTACGAATCCACCGTCTTGTGTGAGACCACTCTCTTGTGCGAAACCACTGCCTAGTGCGTAACCACTGTCTTGTGCGAAACCACTGTCTTGTGCGAAACCACTGTCTTGTGCGAAACCACTGTCTGTTTGCAACCACTGTCTTGTGCAGAACAACTGTCTTGTGCGAAACCATTGCCTTGTGTGAAACCACTGTCTCGTGCGAAACCACTGTCTTGTGCGGAACCACTGCCTTGTGCAAAACCACTGTCTTGTGTGGAACCACTGTCTTGTGCGAAACCACTGCCTTGTGCGTAACCACTGTCTTGTGCGAAACCACTGTCTTGTGCGAAACCACTGTCTTGTACGAAACCACTGAATTGTGCGAAACCACTGCCTTGTGCAAAACCACTGTCTTGTGCGAAACCACTATCTTCTGCGAAACCACTGTGTTGTGCGAAACCACTGTCATGAGTGCAACCACTGACTTGTGCGGAATCACTGCCTTCTGCGAAACCACTGTCTTGTTTGCAACCACTGTCTTGTGCAAAACCACTGTCTTGTGCTAAACAACTGCCTTATGCGAAACCACTGTCTTGTGCTAAACCACTGTCTTATGCAAAACCACTGTCTTGTGTGCAACCACTGTCTTGTGCGAAACAACTGTCTTGTGCGAAACCACTGTCTTGTGCAGAACCACTGTGTCATGCCAAACCACTGCCTTGTGTGAAACCACTGTTTTGTGCGAAACCACTGTCTTGTGCCAAACCACTGTCTTGTGCGAAACCACTGTGTTGTGCGAAACCACTGTCTTGTGCGGAACCACTGTCTTGTGCGAAACCACTGCCATGTGCGAAACCACTGACTTGTGCAAAACCACTCTCTTGTGTGAAACCACTCTCTTGTGCGAAACCACTGTCTTGTGCGAAACCACTGTCTTGTGCGAAACCACTCTCTTGTGCGAAACCACTGTCTTGTGCAGAACCACTGTCTTTTGCGAAACCACTGCCTTGTGCGAAACCACTGTCTTGTGCGAAACCACTGCCTTGTGCGAAACCAACTGTCTTGTGCAAAACAACTGTCTTGTGTGAAACCGCTGTCTTGTGCAAAACCACTCTCTTGTGCGAAACCACTGCCTTGTGCGAAACCACAGCCTTGTGCGAAACCACTGCCTATTGCGAAACCACTGCCTTGTGCGAAACCACTGTCTTGTTCAAAACCACTGTATTGTCGAAAACACTGTCATGTGCGAAACCACTGGCTTGTGCGAAACCACTCTCTTGTGCGAAACCACAGCCTTGTGCAAAACCAATGTCTTGTGCGAAACCACAGTCTTGTGCGAAACCACTGTCTTGTGCGAAACCACACTCTTGTGCGAACCCACTGCTTTGTGCAAAACGACTGTCATGTGCGCAACCACTGTCGAGTGCGAAACCACTGTCGTGTGCGAAACCACTGTCGTATGTGAAACCACTGTCGTGTGCAAAGCCACTGTCTTGTGTGAAACCACTGTGTTGTGCGAAACCACTGTCTTGTGTGAAACCACTGCCTTTTGCGAAAACACTGTTTTGTGTAGAACCACTGTCTTGTGCGGAACCACTGCCTTGTGCAAAACCACTGTCTTGTGCAAAACCACTGTCTTGTGCAAAACCACTGCCTTGTGCGAAACCACTGTCTTGTGCAAAACCACTGTCTTGTGCAAATCCACTGTCTTGTGCGAAACTACTGTCTTGTGCGAAACCTCTGTCTTGTGCGAAATCACAGTCTTGTGCGAAACAACTGTCTTGTGCGAAACCACTCTCTTGTGCAAAACCACTGCCTTGTGCAAAACCACTGTCTTGTGCAAAACCACTGCCTTGTGCGAAACCACTGTCTTGTGCAAAACCACTGTCTTGTGCAAATCCACTGTCTTTTGCGAAACCACCGTCTTGTGCTAAACCACTGTCTTGTGTAAAACCACTCTCTTGTGCGAAACCACTGCCTTGTGCGAAACCACTGTCTTGTGCGAAACCACTGTCTTGTGCGAAACCACTGTCTTCTGCGAAACCACTCTCTTGTGCAAAACCATTGCATTGTGCGAAACAATTGTCTTGTGCGAAACCACTGTATTGTGCGGAACCACTGTCTTGTGCGAAACCACTGCCTTGTGCGAGACCACTTCCTTGTGCGAAACCACTGCCTTGTGCGAAACCATTCTCTTGTGCGAAACCACTGCCTTATGCGGAACCACTGTCTTATGCGAAATAACTGCCTTGTTCGAAACCACTGCCTTGTGCATAACCACTGTCTTGTCCGAGACCACTCTCTTGTGCGAAACCACTGCCTTGTGCGTAACCACTGTCTTGTTTGCAACCACTGTCTTGAGCGGATCCACTGCCTTGTGCGAAACCACTGTCTTGTGCGAAACCACTGTCTGGTGCGAAACCACTCTCTTGTGCAAAACCTCTGTCTTGTGCAAAACCACTGTCTTGTGCGAAACCACTGTCTTGTGCGAAACCACTGTCTTGTGCAAAACCACTGTCTTGTGCGAAACCACTGTCTTGTGCAAAACCACTGTCTTGTGCAAAACCACAGACTTGTTCGAAACAACTGTCTTGTGCGAAACCACTCTCTTGTGCAAAACCACTGCCTTGTGCAAAACCACTGTCTTGTGCGAAATCACCGTCTTGTGCGAAACCACTCTCTTGTGCGAAACCAATCTCTTGTGCGAAGTCACTGCCTTGTGCGAAACGACTGTCTTGTGCGAAAACACTCTCTTGTGCGAAACCACTGCCTTGTGCGGAACCACTGTCTTATGCGAAATAACTGCCTTGTTCCAAACCACTGCCTTGTACGAATCCACCGTCTTGTGTGAGACCACTCTCTTGTGCGAAACCACTGCCTAGTGCGTAACCACTGTCTTGTGCGAAACCACTGTCTTGTGCGAAACCACTGTCTTGTGCGAAACCACTGTCTGTTTGCAACCACTGTCTTGTGCAGAACAACTGTCTTGTGCGAAACCACTGCCTTGTGCGAAACCACTGTCTCGTGCGAAACCACTGTCTTGTGCGGAACCACTGCCTTGTGCGAAACCACTGTCTTGTGTGGAACCACTGTCTTGTGCGAAACCACTGCCTTGTGCGTAACCACTGTCTTGTGCGAAACCACTGTCTTGTGCGAAACCACTGTCTTGTACGAAACCACTGAATTGTGCGAAACCACTGCCTTGTGCAAAACCACTGTCTTGTGCGAAACCACTATCTTCTGCGAAACCACTGTGTTGTGCGAAACCACTGTCATGAGTGCAACCACTGACTTGTGCGGAATCACTGCCTTCTGCGAAACCACTGTCTTGTTTGCAACCACTGTCTTGTGCAAAACCACTGTCTTGTGCTAAACAACTGCCTTATCCGAAACCACTGTCTTGTGCTAAACCACTGTCTTATGCAAAACCACTGTCTTGTGTGCAACCACTGTCTTGTGCGAAACAACTGTCTTGTGCGAAACCACTCTCTTGTGCAGAACCACTGTGTCATGCCAAACCACTGCCTTGTGTGAAACCACTGTTTTGTGCGAAACCACTGTCTTGTGCCAAACCACTGTCTTGTGCGAAACCACTGTGTTGTGCGAAACCACTGTCTTGTGCGGAACCACTGTCTTGTGCGAAACCACTGCCATATGCGAAACCACTGACTTGTGCAAAACCACTCTCTTGTGTGAAACCACTCTCTTGTGCGAAACCACTGTCTTGTGCGAAACCACTGTCTTGTGCGAAACCACTCTCTTGTGCGAAACAACTGTCTTGTGCAGAACCACTGTCTTGTGCGAAACCACTGCCTTGTGCGATACCACTGTCTTGTGCGAAACCACTGCCTTGTGCGAAACCAACTGTCTTGTGCAAAACAACTGTCTTGTGTGAAACCACTGTCTTGTGCAAAACCACTCTCTTGTGCGAAACCACTGCCTTGTGCGAAACCACAGCCTTGTGCGAAACCACTGCCTATTGCAAAACCACTGCCTTGTGCGAAACCACTGTCTTGTTCAAAACCACTGTATTGTCGAAAACACTGTCATGTGCGAAACCACTGTCTTGTGCGAAACCACTCTCTTGTGCGAAACCACAGCCTTGTGCAAAACCAATGTCTTGTGCGAAACCACAGTCTTGTGCGAAACCACTGTCTTGTGCGAAACCACACTCTTGTGCGAAACCACTGCCTTGTGCAAAACGACTGTCATGTGCGCAACCACTAACGAGTGCGAAACCACTGTCGTGTGCGAAACCACTGTCGTATGTGAAACCACTGTCGTGTGCAAAGCCACTGTCTTGTGCAAAACCACTGTCTTGTGCAAAACCACTGCCTTGTGCGAAACCACTGTCTTGTGCAAAACCACTGTCTTGTGCAAATCGACTGTCTTGTGCGAAACTACTGTCTTGTGCGAAACCTCTGTCTTGTGCGAAACCACAGTCTCGTGCGAAAAAACTGTCTTGTGCGAAACCACTCTCTTGTGCAAAACCACTGCCTTGTGCAAAACCACTGTCTTGTGCAAAACCACTGCCATGTGCGAAACCACTGTCTTGTGCAAAACCACTGTCTTGTGCAAATCCACTGTCTTTTGCGAAACCACCGTCTTGTGCGAAACCACTGTCTTGTGTAAAACCACTCTCTTGTGCGAAACCACTGCCTTGTGCGAAACCACTGTCTTGTGCGAAACTACTGTCTTGTGCGAAACCACTGTCTTCTGCGAAACCACTCTCTTGTGCAAAACCATTGCATTGTGCGAAACAACTGTCTTGTGCGAAACCACTGTATTGTGCGGAACCACTGTCTTGTGCGAAACCACTGCCTTGTGCGAGACCACTTCCTTGTGCGAAACCACTGTCTTGTGCGAAACCATTCTCTTGTGCGAAACCACTGCCTTGTGCGGAACCACTGTCTTATGCGAAATAACTGCCTTGTTCGAAACCACTGCCTTGTGCGAAACCACTGTCTTGTGCGAAACCACTGTCGTGTGCAAGACAACCGTCCTGTGCGAAAACACCGTCTTGTGCGAAACCACCGTCGTGTGTGGAACAACCATCCTGTGCGATACCACTCAGCTGCGTGAAACCACTGCCTTGTGCGAAACCACTGTCTTGTGCAAAACCACTGTCTTGTGCAAAACCACTGTCTTGTGCGAAACCACTCTCTTGTGCGAAACCACTGCCTTGTCCTAAACCACTGTCTTCTTTGAAACCACAGTCTTGTGCGAGACCACTCTCTTTTTCAAAACCACTGCATTGTGCGAAACCACTGTCTTGTGCGAAACCACTGTCTTGTGCGGAACCACTCTCTTGTGCGAAACCACTGATTTGTGCGAAACCACTGCCTTGTGCGAAACCACTGTCTTGTGCGAAACCACTCTCTTGTGCGAAACCACTGATTTGTGCGAAACCACTGCCTTGTGCGAAACCACTGTCTTGTGCGAAACCACTCTCTTGTGCGAAACCACTGCCTTGTGTGGAACCACTGTCTTGTGCGAAACCACTGCCTTGTGTGAAATCACTGTCTTGTGCGAAACCACTGTCGTGTGCAAAACAAACGTCCTGTGCCAAACCACCGTCTTGTGCAAAACCACCGCCGTGTGTGGAACAACCATCCTGTGCGAAACCACTCAGCTGCGTGAAACCATTGTCTTGTGCTAAACCACTGTCTTGTGCAAAACCACTGTCTTGTGCAAAACCACTGTCTTGTGCGAAACCACTGTCTTGTGCAAAACCACTGTCTTGTGCAAAACCACAGACTTGTTCGAAACAACTGTCTTGTGCGAAACCACTCTCTTGTGCAAAACCACTGCCTTGTGCAAAACCACTGTCTTGTGCGAAATCACCGTCTTGTGCGAAACCACTCTCTTGTGCGAAACCAATCTCTTGTGCGAAGTCACTGCCTTGTGCGAAACGACTGTCTTGTGCGAAAACACTCTCTTGTGCGAAACCACTGCCTTGTGCGGAACCACTGTCTTATGCGAAATAACTGCCTTGTTCCAAACCACTGCCTTGTACGAATCCACCGTCTTGTGTGAGACCACTCTCTTGTGCGAAACCACTGCCTAGTGCGTAACCACTGTCTTGTGCGAAACCACTGTCTTGTGCGAAACCACTGTCTTGTGCGAAACCACTGTCTGTTTGCAACCACTGTCTTGTGCAGAACAACTGTCTTGTGCGAAACCATTGCCTTGTGTGAAACCACTGTCTCGTGCGAAACCACTGTCTTGTGCGGAACCACTGCCTTGTGCAAAACCACTGTCTTGTGTGGAACCACTGTCTTGTGCGAAACCACTGCCTTGTGCGTAACCACTGTCTTGTGCGAAACCACTGTCTTGTGCGAAACCACTGTCTTGTACGAAACCACTGAATTGTGCGAAACCACTGCCTTGTGCAAAACCACTGTCTTGTGCGAAACCACTATCTTCTGCGAAACCACTGTGTTGTGCGAAACCACTGTCATGAGTGCAACCACTGACTTGTGCGGAATCACTGCCTTCTGCGAAACCACTGTCTTGTTTGCAACCACTGTCTTGTGCAAAACCACTGTCTTGTGCTAAACAACTGCCTTATGCGAAACCACTGTCTTGTGCTAAACCACTGTCTTATGCAAAACCACTGTCTTGTGTGCAACCACTGTCTTGTGCGAAACAACTGTCTTGTGCGAAACCACTGTCTTGTGCAGAACCACTGTGTCATGCCAAACCACTGCCTTGTGTGAAACCACTGTTTTGTGCGAAACCACTGTCTTGTGCCAAACCACTGTCTTGTGCGAAACCACTGTGTTGTGCGAAACCACTGTCTTGTGCGGAACCACTGTCTTGTGCGAAACCACTGCCATGTGCGAAACCACTGACTTGTGCAAAACCACTCTCTTGTGTGAAACCACTCTCTTGTGCGAAACCACTGTCTTGTGCGAAACCACTGTCTTGTGCGAAACCACTCTCTTGTGCGAAACCACTGTCTTGTGCAGAACCACTGTCTTTTGCGAAACCACTGCCTTGTGCGAAACCACTGTCTTGTGCGAAACCACTGCCTTGTGCGAAACCAACTGTCTTGTGCAAAACAACTGTCTTGTGTGAAACCGCTGTCTTGTGCAAAACCACTCTCTTGTGCGAAACCACTGCCTTGTGCGAAACCACAGCCTTGTGCGAAACCACTGCCTATTGCGAAACCACTGCCTTGTGCGAAACCACTGTCTTGTTCAAAACCACTGTATTGTCGAAAACACTGTCATGTGCGAAACCACTGGCTTGTGCGAAACCACTCTCTTGTGCGAAACCACAGCCTTGTGCAAAACCAATGTCTTGTGCGAAACCACAGTCTTGTGCGAAACCACTGTCTTGTGCGAAACCACACTCTTGTGCGAACCCACTGCTTTGTGCAAAACGACTGTCATGTGCGCAACCACTGTCGAGTGCGAAACCACTGTCGTGTGCGAAACCACTGTCGTATGTGAAACCACTGTCGTGTGCAAAGCCACTGTCTTGTGTGAAACCACTGTGTTGTGCGAAACCACTGTCTTGTGTGAAACCACTGCCTTTTGCGAAAACACTGTTTTGTGTAGAACCACTGTCTTGTGCGGAACCACTGCCTTGTGCAAAACCACTGTCTTGTGCAAAACCACTGTCTTGTGCAAAACCACTGCCTTGTGCGAAACCACTGTCTTGTGCAAAACCACTGTCTTGTGCAAATCCACTGTCTTGTGCGAAACTACTGTCTTGTGCGAAACCTCTGTCTTGTGCGAAATCACAGTCTTGTGCGAAACAACTGTCTTGTGCGAAACCACTCTCTTGTGCAAAACCACTGCCTTGTGCAAAACCACTGTCTTGTGCAAAACCACTGCCTTGTGCGAAACCACTGTCTTGTGCAAAACCACTGTCTTGTGCAAATCCACTGTCTTTTGCGAAACCACCGTCTTGTGCTAAACCACTGTCTTGTGTAAAACCACTCTCTTGTGCGAAACCACTGCCTTGTGCGAAACCACTGTCTTGTGCGAAACCACTGTCTTGTGCGAAACCACTGTCTTCTGCGAAACCACTCTCTTGTGCAAAACCATTGCATTGTGCGAAACAACTGTCTTGTGCGAAACCACTGTATTGTGCGGAACCACTGTCTTGTGCGAAACCACTGCCTTGTGCGAGACCACTTCCTTGTGCGAAACCACTGCCTTGTGCGAAACCATTCTCTTGTGCGAAACCACTGCCTTATGCGGAACCACTGTCTTATGCGAAATAACTGCCTTGTTCGAAACCACTGCCTTGTGCATAACCACTGTCTTGTCCGAGACCACTCTCTTGTGCGAAACCACTGCCTTGTGCGTAACCACTGTCTTGTTTGCAACCACTGTCTTGAGCGGATCCACTGCCTTGTGCGAAACCACTGTCTTGTGCGAAACCACTGTCTGGTGCGAAACCACTCTCTTGTGCAAAACCTCTGTCTTGTGCAAAACCACTGTCTTGTGCGAAACCACTGTCTTGTGCGAAACCACTGTCTTGTGCAAAACCACTGTCTTGTGCGAAACCACTGTCTTGTGCAAAACCACTGTCTTGTGCAAAACCACAGACTTGTTCGAAACAACTGTCTTGTGCGAAACCACTCTCTTGTGCAAAACCACTGCCTTGTGCAAAACCACTGTCTTGTGCGAAATCACCGTCTTGTGCGAAACCACTCTCTTGTGCGAAACCAATCTCTTGTGCGAAGTCACTGCCTTGTGCGAAACGACTGTCTTGTGCGAAAACACTCTCTTGTGCGAAACCACTGCCTTGTGCGGAACCACTGTCTTATGCGAAATAACTGCCTTGTTCCAAACCACTGCCTTGTACGAATCCACCGTCTTGTGTGAGACCACTCTCTTGTGCGAAACCACTGCCTAGTGCGTAACCACTGTCTTGTGCGAAACCACTGTCTTGTGCGAAACCACTGTCTTGTGCGAAACCACTGTCTGTTTGCAACCACTGTCTTGTGCAGAACAACTGTCTTGTGCGAAACCACTGCCTTGTGCGAAACCACTGTCTCGTGCGAAACCACTGTCTTGTGCGGAACCACTGCCTTGTGCGAAACCACTGTCTTGTGTGGAACCACTGTCTTGTGCGAAACCACTGCCTTGTGCGTAACCACTGTCTTGTGCGAAACCACTGTCTTGTGCGAAACCACTGTCTTGTACGAAACCACTGAATTGTGCGAAACCACTGCCTTGTGCAAAACCACTGTCTTGTGCGAAACCACTATCTTCTGCGAAACCACTGTGTTGTGCGAAACCACTGTCATGAGTGCAACCACTGACTTGTGCGGAATCACTGCCTTCTGCGAAACCACTGTCTTGTTTGCAACCACTGTCTTGTGCAAAACCACTGTCTTGTGCTAAACAACTGCCTTATCCGAAACCACTGTCTTGTGCTAAACCACTGTCTTATGCAAAACCACTGTCTTGTGTGCAACCACTGTCTTGTGCGAAACAACTGTCTTGTGCGAAACCACTCTCTTGTGCAGAACCACTGTGTCATGCCAAACCACTGCCTTGTGTGAAACCACTGTTTTGTGCGAAACCACTGTCTTGTGCCAAACCACTGTCTTGTGCGAAACCACTGTGTTGTGCGAAACCACTGTCTTGTGCGGAACCACTGTCTTGTGCGAAACCACTGCCATATGCGAAACCACTGACTTGTGCAAAACCACTCTCTTGTGTGAAACCACTCTCTTGTGCGAAACCACTGTCTTGTGCGAAACCACTGTCTTGTGCGAAACCACTCTCTTGTGCGAAACAACTGTCTTGTGCAGAACCACTGTCTTGTGCGAAACCACTGCCTTGTGCGATACCACTGTCTTGTGCGAAACCACTGCCTTGTGCGAAACCAACTGTCTTGTGCAAAACAACTGTCTTGTGTGAAACCACTGTCTTGTGCAAAACCACTCTCTTGTGCGAAACCACTGCCTTGTGCGAAACCACAGCCTTGTGCGAAACCACTGCCTATTGCGAAACCACTGCCTTGTGCGAAACCACTGTCTTGTTCAAAACCACTGTATTGTCGAAAACACTGTCATGTGCGAAACCACTGTCTTGTGCGAAACCACTCTCTTGTGCGAAACCACAGCCTTGTGCAAAACCAATGTCTTGTGCGAAACCACAGTCTTGTGCGAAACCACTGTCTTGTGCGAAACCACACTCTTGTGCGAAACCACTGCCTTGTGCAAAACGACTGTCATGTGCGCAACCACTAACGAGTGCGAAACCACTGTCGTGTGCGAAACCACTGTCGTATGTGAAACCACTGTCGTGTGCAAAGCCACTGTCTTGTGCAAAACCACTGTCTTGTGCAAAACCACTGCCTTGTGCGAAACCACTGTCTTGTGCAAAACCACTGTCTTGTGCAAATCGACTGTCTTGTGCGAAACTACTGTCTTGTGCGAAACCTCTGTCTTGTGCGAAACCACAGTCTCGTGCGAAAAAACTGTCTTGTGCGAAACCACTCTCTTGTGCAAAACCACTGCCTTGTGCAAAACCACTGTCTTGTGCAAAACCACTGCCATGTGCGAAACCACTGTCTTGTGCAAAACCACTGTCTTGTGCAAATCCACTGTCTTTTGCGAAACCACCGTCTTGTGCGAAACCACTGTCTTGTGTAAAACCACTCTCTTGTGCGAAACCACTGCCTTGTGCGAAACCACTGTCTTGTGCGAAACTACTGTCTTGTGCGAAACCACTGTCTTCTGCGAAACCACTCTCTTGTGCAAAACCATTGCATTGTGCGAAACAACTGTCTTGTGCGAAACCACTGTATTGTGCGGAACCACTGTCTTGTGCGAAACCACTGCCTTGTGCGAGACCACTTCCTTGTGCGAAACCACTGTCTTGTGCGAAACCATTCTCTTGTGCGAAACCACTGCCTTGTGCGGAACCACTGTCTTATGCGAAATAACTGCCTTGTTCGAAACCACTGCCTTGTGCAAAACCACTGTCTTGTCCGAGACCACTCTCTTGTGCGAAACCACTGCCTTGTGCGTAACCACTATCTTGTTTGCAACCACTGTCTTGAGCGGATCCACTGCCTTGTGCGAAACCACTGCCTTGTGCGAAACCACTGTCTTGTGCGAAACCACTGTCTGGTGCGAAACCACTCTCTTGTGCAAAACCTCTGTCTTGTGCAAAACCACTGTCTTGTGCGAAACCACTGTCTTGTGCGAAACCACTGTCTGGTGCAAAACCACTGTCTTGTGCGAAACCACTGTCTTATGCGAAACCACAGTCTTGTGCGAAACCACTTTCTTGTGCGATACCACTCTCTTGTGCTAAACCACTGCCTTGTGAAAAACCACTGTCGTGTGCGAAAACACTGTCGTGTGCGAAACCACTGTCGTGTGCGAGAACACTGTCGTATGTGAAACCACTGTCGTTTGCGAAACCACTGTCTTGTGCAAAACCACTGTTTTGTGTGCAACCACTGTCGTGTGCGAAACAATGTCTTGTGCGAAACCACTGTCTTGTGTGAAACCACTGTCTTGTGCGAAACCACTGTCTTGTGTGAAACCACTGTCTTGTGCGAAACCACTGTCTTGTGCGAAACCACTCTCTTGTGCAAAACCACTGCATTGTGCGGAACCACTGCCTCATGCCAAACCACTGCCTTGTGTGAAACCACTGTTATGTGCGAAACCACTGTCTCATGCGAAACCACTGTCTTGTGCGAAACCACTGTCTAGTGTGGTACCATTGTCTTGTGCGAAACCACTGTCTTGTGTGTAACCACTGTCTTGTGCGAAGCCACTGCCTTGTGCGAAACCACTGTCGTGTGCGAAACCACTGTCGAATGTGAAACCACTCTGGTGTGCAAAACCGCTGTCTTGTGCGAAACCACTGTGTTGTGCGAAACCACTGTCTTGTGCGAAACCACTGTCGTGTGTGAAACAACCGTCCTGTGCAAAACCACCATCTTGTGTGAAACCACGGTCGTGTGTGGAACAACCGTCCAGTGCGAAACCACTCAGCTGCGTGAAACCACTGTCTTGTGCGTAACCACCGTCTTGTGCGAAAACATTTTCTTGTGCGAAACCACTGCCTTGTGCAAAACCACAGTCTTGTGCGGAACCACTGTCATGTGCGGAACCACTACCTTGTGCGAAACCACTGACTTGTGCGAAACCACTGTCCTGTGCGAAACCACTGTCTTGTGCGGAACCACTGCCTTTTGCGAAACCACTCTCTTGTGTGGAACCACTGTCTTGTGCAAAACCACTGCCTTGTGCGAAACCACTGTGTTGTGTGAAACCACTGTCTTGTGCGAAACCACTGCCTTGTGCGAAACCAGTGTCTTGTGCAAAACCACTGTCTTGTGCAAATCCACTGTCTTGTGCAAAACCACTGTCTTTTGCGAAACCACTGTCTTGTGCCAAACCACAGTCTTGTGCGAAACAACTGTCTTGTGCGAAACCACTCTCTTGTGCAAAACCACTGCCTTGTGTAAAACCACTGTCTTGTGCGAAACCACCGTCTTGTGCGAAAACACTGTGTTGTGGGAAACCACTGTCTTGTGCGAAACCACGGTCTTGTGTGAAATCACTGTCTTGTGCAAAACCACTGCCTTGTGCAAATCCACTGTCTTGTGCGAAACCACCTTCTTGTGCGAAACTACTGTCTTGTGCGAAACCACTGTCTTGTGCGGAACCACTGCCTTGTGCAAAACCACTGTCTTGTGCGGAACCACTGTCTTGTGCAAAACCACTGCCTTGTGCGTGACCACTGTCTTGTGCGAAACCATTGTCTTGTGCGAAACCACTGTCTTGTGCGAAACCACTGAATTGTGCGAAACCACTGCCTTGTGCAAAACCACTGTCTTGTGCGAAACCACTATCTTCTGCGAAACCACTGTGTTGTGCGAAACCACTGTCATGAGTGCAACCACTGAGTTGTGCGGAATCACTGCCTTCTGCGAAACCACTGTCTTGTTTGCAACCACTATCTTGTGCAAAACCCCTGTCTTGCGCTAAACAACTGCTTTATGCGAATCCACTGTCTTGTGCTAAACCACTGTCTTATGCAAAACCACTGTCTTGTGTGCAACCACTGTCTTGTGCAAAACAACTGTCTTGTGCGAAACCACTGTCTTGTGCAGAACCGTTGTGTCATGCCAAACCACTGCCTTGTGTGAAACCACTGTTTTGTGCGAAACCACTGTCTTGTGCCAAACCACTGTCTTGTGCGAAACCACAGTTTTGTGCGAAACCACTGTCTTGTGCGGAACCACTGTCTTGTGCGAAACCACTGCCATGTGCGAAACCACTGCCATGTGCGAAACCACTGACTTGTGCGAAACCACTCTCTTGTTCGAAACCACTCTCTTGTGTGAAACCACTGTCTTGTGCGAAAACACTGTTTTGTGCGAAACCACTCTCTTGTGCGAAACCACTGTCTTGTGCAGAACCACTGTCTTGTGCGAAACCACTGCCTTGTGCGAAACCACTGTCTTGTCCGAAACCACTGCCTTGTGCGAAACCAACTGTCTTGTGCGAAACAACTGTCTTGTGTGAAACCACTGTCTTGTGCAAAACCACTCTCTTGTGCGAAACCACTGCCTTGTGCGAAACCACAGACTTGTGCGAAACCACTGCCTAGTGCAAAACCACTGCCTTGTGCGAAACCACTGTCTGGTTCAAAACCACTGTATTGTGCGAAAACACTGTCATGTGTGAAACCACTGTCTTGTGCGAAACCACTCTCTTGTGCGAAACCACTGCCTTGTGTTAACCACTGTCTTGTGCAAAACCACAGTCTTGTGCGAAACCACAGGCTTGTGCGAAACCACTGTCTTGTGCGAATTCATGCTCTTGTGCGAAACCAATTCCTTATGCAAAACCTCTTTCTTGTACGAAACCACTGTCTTGTGCGAGACCACTCTCTTGTGCGAAACCACTGCCTTGTGCGTAACCACTGTCTTGTGCGAAACCACTAATTTGTGCGAAACCACTGCCTTGTGCGAAACCACTGTCTTGTGCGAAACCACTCTCTTGTGCGAAACCACTGCCTTGTGTGGAACCATTGTCTTGTGCGAAACCACTCTCTTTGCGCGAAACCACTTTCTTGTGCAAAACCACTGTCTTGTGCGAAAATACTGTCTTGTGCGAAACCACTGTCTGGTGCTAATTCACTCTCTTGTGCGAGACCACTGCCTTGTGCAAAACCACTGTCTTGTTTGAAACCACTGTCTTGTGCGAGACCACTCTCTTTTTCAAAACCACTGCATTGTGCGAAACCACTGACTTGTGCGAAATCACTGTTTTGTGTGAAACCACTGTCTCGTGCGGAACCACTCTCTTGTGCGAAACCACTGATTTGTGCGAAACCACTGCCTTGTGCGAAACCACTGTATTGTGCGAAACCACTCTCTTGTGCGAAACCACTGCCTTGTGTGGAACCACTGTCTTGTGCGAAACCACTGCCTTGTGCGAAACCACTGTCTTGTGCGAAACCACTGTCGTGTGCAAAACAACCATCCTGTGCGAAACCACCGTCTTGTGCGAAACCACCGTCGTGTGTGGAACAACCATCCTGTGCGAAACCACTCAGCTGCGTGAAACCACTGTCTTGTGCGAATCCACTGTCTTGTGCAAAACCACAGACTTGTGCGAAACCACTGTCTTGTGCTAAACCACTCTCTTGTGCGAAACCACTGCCTTGTGCTAAACCACTGTCTTGTGGGAAACCACAGTCTTGTGCGAAACCACAGGCTTGTGCGAAACCTCTGTCTTGTGCAAATTCATGTTCTTGTGCGAAACCACTTCCTTATGCAAAACCACTGTCTTGTACGAAACCACTGTCTTGTGCGAGACCACTCTCTTGTGCGAAACCACTGCCTTGTGCGTAACAACTGTCTTGTGCGAAACCACTGATTTGTGCGAAACCACTCTCTTGTGCAAAACCACTGCCTTCTGCAAAACCACTGTCTTGTGCGAAACCACCGTCTTGTGCGAAACCACTGTGTTGTGGGAAACCACTGTCTTGTGCGAAAACACGGTCTTGTGTGAAATCACTGTCTTGTGCAAAACCACTGCCTTGTGCAAAACCACTGTCTTGTGCGAAACCACCTTCTTGTGCGAAACCACTGTCTTGTGCGAAACCACTGTCTTGTGCGGAACTACTGCCTTGTGCAAAACCACTGTCTTGTGCGGAACCACTGTTTTGTGCAAAACCACTGCCTTGTGCGTGACCACTGTCTTGTGCGAAACCACTGTCTTGTGCGAAACCACTGTCTTGTGCAAAGCCACTGAATTGTGCGAAACCACTGCCTTGTGCAAAACCACTGTCTTGTATGAAACCACTATCTTCTGCGAAACCACTGTGTTAAGCGAAACCACTGTCATGAGTGCAACCACTGACTTGTGCGGAATCACTGCCTTCTGCGAAACCACTGTCTTGTTTGCAACCACTATCTTGTGCAAAACCTATGTCTTGCGCTAAACAACTGCCTTATGCGAATACACTGTCTTGTGCTAAACCACTGTCTTATGCAAAACCACTGCCTTGTGTGGAACCACTGTCTTGTGCGAAACCACTGCCTTGTGCAAAACCACTCTCTTGTGCGAAACCACTGTCTTGTGCAGAACCACTGTCTTGTGCGAAACCACTGCCTTGTGCGAAACCACTGTCTTGTGCGAAACCACTGCCTTGTGCGAAACCAACTGTCTTGTGCGAAACAACTGTCTTGTGTGAAACCACAATCTTGTGCAAAACCACTCTCTTGTGCGAAACCACTGCCTTGTGCGAAACCACAGCCTTGTGCGAAACCACTGCCTAGTGCGAAACCACTGCCTTGTGCGAAACCACTGTCTTGTTCAAAACCAATGTATTGTGCGAAAACACTGTCATGTGCGAAACCACTGTCTTGTGCGAAACCACTCTCTTGTGCGAAACCACTGCCTTGTGCAAAACCAATGTCTTGTGCGAAACCACAGTCTTGTGCGAAACCACTGTCTTGTGCGAAACCACACTCTTGTGCGAAACCACTGCCTTGTGCAAAACGACTGTCGTGTGCGAAACCACTGTCGAGTGCGAAACCACTGTCGTTTGCGAAACCACTGTCGTATGTGAAACCACTGTCGTGTGCAAAGCCACTGTCTTGTGTGAAACCACTGTGTTGTGCGAAACCACTGTCTTGTGTGAAACCACTGCCTTTTGCGAAAACACTGTCTTGTGTAGAACCACTGTCTTGTGCGGAACCACTGCCTTGTGCAAAACCACTGTCTTGTGCGAAACCACTGTCTTGTGCAAAACCACTGCCTTGTGCGAAACCACTGTCTTGTGCAAAACCACTGTCTTGTGCAAATCCACTGTCTTGTGCGAAACTACTGTCTTGTGCGAAACCTCTGTCTTGTGCGAAACCACAGTCTTGTGCAAAAGAACAGTCTTGTGCGAAACCACTCTCTTGTGCAAAACCACTGCCTTGTGCAAAACCACTGTCTTGTGCGAAACCACCGTCTTGTGCGAAACCACTGTCTTGTGCGAAACCACTCTCTTGTGCGAAACCACTGCCTTGTGCGAAACCACTGTCGTGTGCTAAACCACTGTCGAATGTGAAACCACTCTGGTGTGCAAAACCACTGCCTTGTGCGAAACCACTGTCTTGTGCGAAACCACTGTCTTGTGCGAAATCACCGTCTTGTGCGAAACCACTCTCTTGTGCGAAACCAATCTCTTGTGCGAAGTCACTGCCTTGTGCGAAACGACTGTCTTGTGCGAAAACACTCTCTTGTGCGAAACCACTGCCTTGTGCGGAACCACTGTCTTATGCGAAATAACTGCCTTGTTCCAAACCACTGCCTTGTACGAATCCACCGTCTTGTGTGAGACCACTCTCTTGTGCGAAACCACTGCCTAGTGCGTAACCACTGTCTTGTGCGAAACCACTGTCTTGTGCGAAACCACTGTCTTGTGCGAAACCACTGTCTGTTTGCAACCACTGTCTTGTGCAGAACAACTGTCTTGTGCGAAACCACTGCCTTGTGCGAAACCACTGTCTCGTGCGAAACCACTGTCTTGTGCGGAACCACTGCCTTGTGCGAAACCACTGTCTTGTGTGGAACCACTGTCTTGTGCGAAACCACTGCCTTGTGCGTAACCACTGTCTTGTGCGAAACCACTGTCTTGTGCGAAACCACTGTCTTGTACGAAACCACTGAATTGTGCGAAACCACTGCCTTGTGCAAAACCACTGTCTTGTGCGAAACCACTATCTTCTGCGAAACCACTGTGTTGTGCGAAACCACTGTCATGAGTGCAACCACTGACTTGTGCGGAATCACTGCCTTCTGCGAAACCACTGTCTTGTTTGCAACCACTGTCTTGTGCAAAACCACTGTCTTGTGCTAAACAACTGCCTTATGCGAAACCACTGTCTTGTGCTAAACCACTGTCTTATGCAAAACCACTGTCTTGTGTGCAACCACTGTCTTGTGCGAAACAACTGTCTTGTGCGAAACCACTCTCTTGTGCAGAACCACTGTGTCATGCCAAACCACTGCCTTGTGTGAAACCACTGTTTTGTGCGAAACCACTGTCTTGTGCCAAACCACTGTCTTGTGCGAAACCACTGTGTTGTGCGAAACCACTGTCTTGTGCGGAACCACTGTCTTGTGCGAAACCACTGCCATGTGCGAAACCACTGACTTGTGCAAAACCACTCTCTTGTGTGAAACCACTCTCTTGTGCGAAACCACTGTCTTGTGCGAAACCACTGCCTTGTGCGATACCACTGTCTTGTGCGAAACCACTGCCTTGTGCGAAACCAACTGTCTTGTGCAAAACAACTGTCTTGTGTGAAACCACTGTCTTGTGCAAAACCACTCTCTTGTGCGAAACCACTGCCTTGTGCGAAACCACAGCCTTGTGCGAAACCACTGCCTATTGCGAAACCACTGCCTTGTGCGAAACCACTGTCTTGTTCAAAACCACTGTATTGTCGAAAACACTGTCATGTGCGAAACCACTGTCTTGTGCGAAACCACTCTCTTGTGCGAAACCACAGCCTTGTGCAAAACCAATGTCTTGTGCGAAACCACAGTCTTGTGCGAAACCACTGTCTTGTGCGAAACCACACTCTTGTGCGAAACCACTGCCTTGTGCAAAACGACTGTCATGTGCGCAACCACTGTCGAGTGCGAAACCACTGTCGTGTGCGAAACCACTGTCGTATGTGAAACCACTGTCGTGTGCAAAGCCACTGTCTTGTGCAAAACCACTGTCTTGTGCAAAACCACTGCCTTGTGCGAAACCACTGTCTTGTGCAAAACCACTGTCTTGTGCAAATCGACTGTCTTGTGCGAAACTACTGTCTTGTGCGAAACCTCTGTCTTGTGCGAAACCACAGTCTCATGCGAAAAAACTGTCTTGTGCGAAACCACTCTCTTGTGCAAAACCACTGCCTTGTGCAAAACCACTGTCTTGTGCAAAACCACTGCCATGTGCGAAACCACTGTCTTGTGCAAAACCACTGTCTTGTGCAAATCCACTGTCTTTTGCGAAACCACCGTCTTGTGCGAAACCACTGTCTTGTGTAAAACCACTCTCTTGTGCGAAACCACTGCCTTGTGCGAAACCACTGTCTTGTGCGAAACTACTGTCTTGTGCGAAACCACTGTCTTCTGCGAAACCACTCTCTTGTGCAAAACCATTGCATTGTGCGAAACAACTGTCTTGTGCGAAACCACTGTATTGTGCGGAACCACTGTCTTGTGCGAAACCACTGCCTTGTGCGAGACCACTTCCTTGTGCGAAACCACTGTCTTGTGCGAAACCATTCTCTTGTGCGAAACCACTGCCTTGTGCGGAACCACTGTCTTATGCGAAATAACTGCCTTGTTCGAAACCACTGCCTTGTGCAAAACCACTGTCTTGTCCGAGACCACTCTCTTGTGCGAAACCACTGCCTTGTGCGTAACCACTATCTTGTTTGCAACCACTGTCTTGAGCGGATCCACTGCCTTGTGCGAAACCACTGCCTTGTGCGAAACCACTGTCTTGTGCGAAACCACTGTCTGGTGCGAAACCACTCTCTTGTGCAAAACCTCTGTCTTGTGCAAAACCACTGTCTTGTGCGAAACCACTGTCTTGTGCGAAACCACTGTCTGGTGCAAAACCACTGTCTTGTGCGAAACCACTGTCTTATGCGAAACCACAGTCTTGTGCGAAACCACTTTCTTGTGCGATACCACTCTCTTGTGCTAAACCACTGCCTTGTGAAAAACCACTGTCGTGTGCGAAAACACTGTCGTGTGCGAAACCACTGTCGTGTGCGAGAACACTGTCGTATGTGAAACCACTGTCGTTTGCGAAACCACTGTCTTGTGCAAAACCACTGTTTTGTGTGCAACCACTGTCGTGTGCGAAACAATGTCTTGTGCGAAACCACTGTCTTGTGTGAAACCACTGTCTTGTGCGAAACCACTGTCTTGTGTGAAACCACTGTCTTGTGCGAAACCACTGTCTTGTGCGAAACCACTCTCTTGTGCAAAACCACTGCATTGTGCGGAACCACTGCCTCATGCCAAACCACTGCCTTGTGTGAAACCACTGTTATGTGCGAAACCACTGTCTCATGCGAAACCACTGTCTTGTGCGAAACCACTGTCTAGTGTGGTACCATTGTCTTGTGCGAAACCACTGCCTTGTGTGTAACCACTGTCTTGTGCGAAGCCACTGCCTTGTGCGAAACCACTGTCGTGTGCGAAACCACTGTCGAATGTGAAACCACTCTGGTGTGCAAAACCGCTGTCTTGTGCGAAACCACTGTGTTGTGCGAAACCACTGTCTTGTGCGAAACCACTGTCGTGTGTGAAACAACCGTCCTGTGCAAAACCACCATCTTGTGTGAAACCACGGTCGTGTGTGGAACAACCGTCCAGTGCGAAACCACTCAGCTGCGTGAAACCACTGTCTTGTGCGTAACCACCGTCTTGTGCGAAAACATTTTCTTGTGCGAAACCACTGCCTTGTGCAAAACCACAGTCTTGTGCGGAACCACTGTCATGTGCGGAACCACTACCTTGTGCGAAACCACTGACTTGTGCGAAACCACTGTCCTGTGCGAAACCACTGTCTTGTGCGGAACCACTGCCTTTTGCGAAACCACTCTCTTGTGTGGAACCACTGTCTTGTGCAAAACCACTGCCTTGTGCGAAACCACTGTGTTGTGTGAAACCACTGTCTTGTGCGAAACCACTGCCTTGTGCGAAACCAGTGTCTTGTGCAAAACCACTGTCTTGTGCAAATCCACTGTCTTGTGCAAAACCACTGTCTTTTGCGAAACCACTGTCTTGTGCCAAACCACAGTCTTGTGCGAAACAACTGTCTTGTGCGAAACCACTCTCTTGTGCAAAACCACTGCCTTGTGTAAAACCACTGTCTTGTGCGAAACCACCGTCTTGTGCGAAAACACTGTGTTGTGGGAAACCACTGTCTTGTGCGAAACCACGGTCTTGTGTGAAATCACTGTCTTGTGCAAAACCACTGCCTTGTGCAAATCCACTGTCTTGTGCGAAACCACCTTCTTGTGCGAAACTACTGTCTTGTGCGAAACCACTGTCTTGTGCGGAACCACTGCCTTGTGCAAAACCACTGTCTTGTGCGGAACCACTGTCTTGTGCAAAACCACTGCCTTGTGCGTGACCACTGTCTTGTGCGAAACCATTGTCTTGTGCGAAACCACTGTCTTGTGCGAAACCACTGAATTGTGCGAAACCACTGCCTTGTGCAAAACCACTGTCTTGTGCGAAACCACTATCTTCTGCGAAACCACTGTGTTGTGCGAAACCACTGTCATGAGTGCAACCACTGAGTTGTGCGGAATCACTGCCTTCTGCGAAACCACTGTCTTGTTTGCAACCACTATCTTGTGCAAAACCCCTGTCTTGCGCTAAACAACTGCCTTATGCGAATCCACTGTCTTGTGCTAAACCACTGTCTTATGCAAAACCACTGTCTTGTGTGCAACCACTGTCTTGTGCAAAACAACTGTCTTGTGCGAAACCACTGTCTTGTGCAGAACCACTGTGTCATGCCAAACCACTGCCTTGTGTGAAACCACTGTTTTGTGCGAAACCACTGTCTTGTGCCAAACCACTGTCTTGTGCGAAACCACAGTTTTGTGCGAAACCACTGTCTTGTGCGGAACCACTGTCTTGTGCGAAACCACTGCCATGTGCGAAACCACTGCCATGTGCGAAACCACTGACTTGTGCGAAACCACTCTCTTGTTCGAAACCACTCTCTTGTGTGAAACCACTGTCTTGTGCGAAAACACTGTTTTGTGCGAAACCACTCTCTTGTGCGAAACCACTGTCTTGTGCAGAACCACTGTCTTGTGCGAAACCACTGCCTTGTGCGAAACCACTGTCTTGTCCGAAACCACTGCCTTGTGCGAAACCAACTGTCTTGTGCGAAACAACTGTCTTGTGTGAAACCACTGTCTTGTGCAAAACCACTCTCTTGTGCGAAACCACTGCCTTGTGCGAAACCACAGACTTGTGCGAAACCACTGCCTAGTGCAAAACCACTGCCTTGTGCGAAACCACTGTCTGGTTCAAAACCACTGTATTGTGCGAAAACACTGTCATGTGTGAAACCACTGTCTTGTGCGAAACCACTCTCTTGTGCGAAACCACTGCCTTGTGTTAACCACTGTCTTGTGCAAAACCACAGTCTTGTGCGAAACCACAGGCTTGTGCGAAACCACTGTCTTGTGCGAATTCATGCTCTTGTGCGAAACATATTCCTTATGCAAAACCTCTTTCTTGTACGAAACCACTGTCTTGTGCGAGACCACTCTCTTGTGCGAAACCACTGCCTTGTGCGTAACCACTGTCTTGTGCGAAACCACTAATTTGTGCGAAACCACTGCCTTGTGCGAAACCACTGTCTTGTGCGAAACCACTCTCTTGTGCGAAACCACTGCTTGTGTGGAACCATTGTCTTGTGCGAAACCACTCTCTTTGCGCGAAACCACTTTCTTGTGCAAAACCACTGTCTTGTGCGAAAATACTGTCTTGTGCGAAACCACTGTCTGGTGCTAATTCACTCTCTTGTGCGAGACCACTGCCTTGTGCAAAACCACTGTCTTGTTTGAAACCACTGTCTTGTGCGAGACCACTCTCTTTTTCAAAACCACTGCATTGTGCGAAACCACTGACTTGTGCGAAATCACTGTTTTGTGTGAAACCACTGTCTCGTGCGGAACCACTCTCTTGTGCGAAACCACTGATTTGTGCGAAACCACTGCCTTGTGCGAAACCACTGTATTGTGCGAAACCACTCTCTTGTGCGAAACCACTGCCTTGTGTGGAACCACTGTCTTGTGCGAAACCACTGCCTTGTGCGAAACCACTGTCTTGTGCGAAACCACTGTCGTGTGCAAAACAACCATCCTGTGCGAAACCACCGTCTTGTGCGAAACCACCGTCGTGTGTGGAACAACCATCCTGTGCGAAACCACTCAGCTGCGTGAAACCACTGTCTTGTGCGAATCCACTGTCTTGTGCAAAACCACAGACTTGTGCGAAACCACTGTCTTGTGCTAAACCACTCTCTTGTGCGAAACCACTGCCTTGTGCTAAACCACTGTCTTGTGGGAAACCACAGTCTTGTGCGAAACCACAGGCTTGTGCGAAACCACTGTCTTGTGCAAATTCATGTTCTTGTGCGAAACCACTTCCTTATGCAAAACCACTGTCTTGTACGAAACCACTGTCTTGTGCGAGACCACTCTCTTGTGCGAAACCACTGCCTTGTGCGTAACAACTGTCTTGTGCGAAACCACTGATTTGTGCGAAACCACTCTCTTGTGCAAAACCACTGCCTTGTGCAAAACCACTGTCTTGTGCGAAACAACCGTCTTGTGCGAAACCACTGTGTTGTGGGAAACCACTGTCTTGTGCGAAAACACGGTCTTGTGTGAAATCACTGTCTTGTGCAAAACCACTGCCTTGTGCAAAACCACTGTCTTGTGCGAAACCACCTTCTTGTGCGAAACCACTGTCTTGTGCGAAACCACTGTCTTGTGCGGAACTACTGCCTTGTGCAAAACCACTGTCTTGTGCGGAACCACTGTTTTGTGCAAAACCACTGCCTTGTGCGTGACCACTGTCTTGTGCGAAACCACTGTCTTGTGCGAAACCACTGTCTTGTGCAAAGCCACTGAATTGTGCGAAACCACTGCCTTGTGCAAAACCACTGTCTTGTATGAAACCACTATCTTCTGCGAAACCACTGTGTTAAGCGAAACCACTGTCATGAGTGCAACCACTGACTTGTGCGGAATCACTGCCTTCTGCGAAACCACTGTCTTGTTTGCAACCACTATCTTGTGCAAAACCTATGTCTTGCGCTAAACAACTGCCTTATGCGAATCCACTGTCTTGTGCTAAACCACTGTCTTATGCAAAACCACTGCCTTGTGTGGAACCACTGTCTTGTGCGAAACCACTGCCTTGTGCAAAACCACTCTCTTGTGCGAAACCACTGTCTTGTGCAGAACCACTGTCTTGTGCAAAACCACTGCCTTGTGCGAAACCACTGTCTTGTGCGAAACCACTGCCTTGTGCGAAACCAACTGTCTTGTGCGAAACAACTGTCTTGTGTGAAACCACTGTCTTGTGCAAAACCACTCTCTTGTGCGAAACCACTGCCTTGTGCGAAACCACAGCCTTGTGCGAAACCACTGCCTAGTGCAAAACCACTGCCTTGTGCGAAACCACTGTCTTGTTCAAAACCAATGTATTGTGCGAAAACACTGTCATGTGCGAAACCACTGTCTTGTGCGAAACCACTCTCTTGTGCGAAACCACTGCCTTGTGCAAAACCAATGTCTTGTGCGAAACCACAGTCTTGTGCGAAACCACTGTCTTGTGCGAAACCACACTCTTGTGCGAAACCACTGCCTTGTGCAAAACGACTGTCGTGTGCGAAACCACTGTCGAGTGCGAAACCACTGTCGTTTGCGAAACCACTGTCGTATGTGAAACCACTGTCGTGTGCAAAGCCACTGTCTTGTGTGAAACCACTGTGTTGTGCGAAACCACTGTCTTGTGTGAAACCACTGCCTTTTGCGAAAACACTGTCTTGTGTAGAACCACTGTCTTGTGCGGAACCACTGCCTTGTGCAAAACCACTGTCTTGTGCGAAACCACTGTCTTGTGCAAAACCACTGCCTTGTGCGAAACCACTGTCTTGTGCAAAACCACTGTCTTGTGCAAATCCACTGTCTTGTGCGAAACTACTGTCTTGTGCGAAACCTCTGTCTTGTGCGAAACCACAGTCTTGTGCAAAAGAACAGTCTTGTGCGAAACCACTCTCTTGTGCAAAACCACTGCCTTGTGCAAAACCACTGTCTTGTGCGAAACCACCGTCTTGTGCGAAACCACTGTCTTGTGCGAAACCACTCTCTTGTGCGAAACCACTGCCTTGTGCGAAACCACTGTCTTGTGCGAAACCACTGTCTTGTGCGAAACCACTGTCTTCTGCGAAACCACTCTCTTGTGCAAAACCACTGCATTGTGCGAAACAACTGTCTTGTGCGAAACCACTGTATTGTGCGGAACCACTGTCTTGTGCGAAACCACTGCCTTGTGCGAGACCACTTCCTTGTGCGAAACCACTGTCTTGTGCGAAACCATTCTCTTGTGCGACATCACTGCCTTGTGCGGAACCACTGTCTTATGCGAAATAACTGCCTTGTTCGAAACCACTGCCTTGTGCGTAACCACTGTTTTGTTTGCAACCACTGTCTTGTGCGGAACCACTGCCTTGTGCGAAACAACTGCCTTGTGCGAAACCACTGCTTTGTGGGAAACCACTGTCTTGTGCGAAACCACTCTCTTGTGCAAAATCACTGTCTTGTGCAAAACCACTGTCTTGTGCGAAACCACTGTCTTGTGCGAAACCACTGTCTGGTGCGAAACCACTGTCTTCTGCGAAACCCCTGTCTTGTGCGAAAACACAGTCTTGTGCGAAACCACTGTCTTGTGCGGAACCACTCTCTTGTGCTAAACCACTGCCTTGTGAAAAACCACTGTCGTGTGCGAAACCACTGTCGTGTGCGAAACCACTGTCGTGTGCGAAAACACTGTCATATGTGAAACCACTGTCGTTTGCGAAACCACTGTCTTGTGCGAAACCACTCTCTTGTGCGAAACCACGGTCTTGTGCGTAACGACCGTCTTGTGCGAAACCACTTTCTTGAGCGAAACCAGTGTGTTGTGCGAAACCACTGTCTTGTGCGGAACCACTGTCTTGTGCGAAACCACAGCCATGTGCGAAACCACTGACTTGTGCGAAACCACTCTCTTGTGCGAAACCACTCTCTTGTGCGAAACCACTGTCTTGTGCGAAACCACTGTCTTGTGCGAAACCACTCTCTTGTGCGAAACCACTGTCTTGTGCAGAACCACTGTCTTGTGCGAAACCACTGCCTTGTGCGAAACCACTGTCTTGTGCATAACCACTGTCTTGTCCGAGACCACTCTCTTGTGCGAAACCACTGCCTTGTGCGTAACCACTGTCTTGTTTGCAACCACTGTCTTGAGCGGATCCACTGCCTTGTGCGAAACCACTGCCTTGTGCGAAACCACTGTCTTGTGCGAAACCACTGTCTGGTGCGAAACCACTCTCTTGTGCAAAACCTCTGTCTTGTGCAAAACCACTGTCTTGTGCGAAACCACTGTCTTGTGCGAAACCACTGTCTTGTGCAAAACCACTGTCTTGTGCGAAACCACTGTCTTGTGCAAAACCACTGTCTTGTGCAAAACCACAGACTTGTTCGAAACAACTGTCTTGTGCGAAACCACTCTCTTGTGCAAAACCACTGCCTTGTGCAAAACCACTGTCTTGTGCGAAATCACCGTCTTGTGCGAAACCACTCTCTTGTGCGAAACCAATCTCTTGTGCGAAGTCACTGCCTTGTGCGAAACGACTGTCTTGTGCGAAAACACTCTCTTGTGCGAAACCACTGCCTTGTGCGGAACCACTGTCTTATGCGAAATAACTGCCTTGTTCCAAACCACTGCCTTGTACGAATCCACCGTCTTGTGTGAGACCACTCTCTTGTGCGAAACCACTGCCTAGTGCGTAACCACTGTCTTGTGCGAAACCACTGTCTTGTGCGAAACCACTGTCTTGTGCGAAACCACTGTCTGTTTGCAACCACTGTCTTGTGCAGAACAACTGTCTTGTGCGAAACCACTGCCTTGTGCGAAACCACTGTCTCGTGCGAAACCACTGTCTTGTGCGGAACCACTGCCTTGTGCGAAACCACTGTCTTGTGTGGAACCACTGTCTTGTGCGAAACCACTGCCTTGTGCGTAACCACTGTCTTGTGCGAAACCACTGTCTTGTGCGAAACCACTGTCTTGTACGAAACCACTGAATTGTGCGAAACCACTGCCTTGTGCAAAACCACTGTCTTGTGCGAAACCACTATCTTCTGCGAAACCACTGTGTTGTGCGAAACCACTGTCATGAGTGCAACCACTGACTTGTGCGGAATCACTGCCTTCTGCGAAACCACTGTCTTGTTTGCAACCACTGTCTTGTGCAAAACCACTGTCTTGTGCTAAACAACTGCCTTATGCGAAACCACTGTCTTGTGCTAAACCACTGTCTTATGCAAAACCACTGTCTTGTGTGCAACCACTGTCTTGTGCGAAACAACTGTCTTGTGCGAAACCACTCTCTTGTGCAGAACCACTGTGTCATGCCAAACCACTGCCTTGTGTGAAACCACTGTTTTGTGCGAAACCACTGTCTTGTGCCAAACCACTGTCTTGTGCGAAACCACTGTGTTGTGCGAAACCACTGTCTTGTGCGGAACCACTGTCTTGTGCGAAACCACTGCCATGTGCGAAACCACTGACTTGTGCAAAACCACTCTCTTGTGTGAAACCACTCTCTTGTGCGAAACCACTGTCTTGTGCGAAACCACTGTCTTGTGCGAAACCACTCTCTTGTGCGAAACAACTGTCTTGTGCAGAACCACTGTCTTGTGCGAAACCACTGCCTTGTGCGATACCACTGTCTTGTGCGAAACCACTGCCTTGTGCGAAACCAACTGTCTTGTGCAAAACAACCTGTCTTGTGTGAAACCACTGTCTTGTGCAAAACCACTCTCTTGTGCGAAACCACTGCCTTGTGCGAAACCACAGCCTTGTGCGAAACCACTGCCTATTGCGAAACCACTGCCTTGTGCGAAACCACTGTCTTGTTCAAAACCACTGTATTGTCGAAAACACTGTCATGTGCGAAACCACTGTCTTGTGCGAAACCACTCTCTTGTGCGAAACCACAGCCTTGTGCAAAACCAATGTCTTGTGCGAAACCACAGTCTTGTGCGAAACCACTGTCTTGTGCGAAACCACACTCTTGTGCGAAACCACTGCCTTGTGCAAAACGACTGTCATGTGCGCAACCACTGTCGAGTGCGAAACCACTGTCGTGTGCGAAACCACTGTCGTATGTGAAACCACTGTCGTGTGCAAAGCCACTGTCTTGTGCAAAACCACTGTCTTGTGCAAAACCACTGCCTTGTGCGAAACCACTGTCTTGTGCAAAACCACTGTCTTGTGCAAATCGACTGTCTTGTGCGAAACTACTGTCTTGTGCGAAACCTCTGTCTTGTGCGAAACCACAGTCTCGTGCGAAAAAACTGTCTTGTGCGAAACCACTCTCTTGTGCAAAACCACTGCCTTGTGCAAAACCACTGTCTTGTGCAAAACCACTGCCATGTGCGAAACCACTGTCTTGTGCAAAACCACTGTCTTGTGCAAATCCACTGTCTTTTGCGAAACCACCGTCTTGTGCGAAACCACTGTCTTGTGTAAAACCACTCTCTTGTGCGAAACCACTGCCTTGTGCGAAACCACTGTCTTGTGCGAAACTACTGTCTTGTGCGAAACCACTGTCTTCTGCGAAACCACTCTCTTGTGCAAAACCATTGCATTGTGCGAAACAACTGTCTTGTGCGAAACCACTGTATTGTGCGGAACCACTGTCTTGTGCGAAACCACTGCCTTGTGCGAGACCACTTCCTTGTGCGAAACCACTGTCTTGTGCGAAACCATTCTCTTGTGCGAAACCACTGCCTTGTGCGGAACCACTGTCTTATGCGAAATAACTGCCTTGTTCGAAACCACTGCCTTGTGCAAAACCACTGTCTTGTCCGAGACCACTCTCTTGTGCGAAACCACTGCCTTGTGCGTAACCACTATCTTGTTTGCAACCACTGTCTTGAGCGGATCCACTGCCTTGTGCGAAACCACTGCCTTGTGCGAAACCACTGTCTTGTGCGAAACCACTGTCTGGTGCGAAACCACTCTCTTGTGCAAAACCTCTGTCTTGTGCAAAACCACTGTCTTGTGCGAAACCACTGTCTTGTGCGAAACCACTGTCTGGTGCAAAACCACTGTCTTGTGCGAAACCACTGTCTTATGCGAAACCACAGTCTTGTGCGAAACCACTTTCTTGTGCGATACCACTCTCTTGTGCTAAACCACTGCCTTGTGAAAAACCACTGTCGTGTGCGAAAACACTGTCGTGTGCGAAACCACTGTCGTGTGCGAGAACACTGTCGTATGTGAAACCACTGTCGTTTGCGAAACCACTGTCTTGTGCAAAACCACTGTTTTGTGTGCAACCACTGTCGTGTGCGAAACAATGTCTTGTGCGAAACCACTGTCTTGTGTGAAACCACTGTCTTGTGCGAAACCACTGTCTTGTGTGAAACCACTGTCTTGTGCGAAACCACTGTCTTGTGCGAAACCACTCTCTTGTGCAAAACCACTGCATTGTGCGGAACCACTGCCTCATGCCAAACCACTGCCTTGTGTGAAACCACTGTTATGTGCGAAACCACTGTCTCATGCGAAACCACTGTCTTGTGCGAAACCACTGTCTAGTGTGGTACCATTGTCTTGTGCGAAACCACTGCCTTGTGTGTAACCACTGTCTTGTGCGAAGCCACTGCCTTGTGCGAAACCACTGTCGTGTGCGAAACCACTGTCGAATGTGAAACCACTCTGGTGTGCAAAACCGCTGTCTTGTGCGAAACCACTGTGTTGTGCGAAACCACTGTCTTGTGCGAAACCACTGTCGTGTGTGAAACAACCGTCCTGTGCAAAACCACCATCTTGTGTGAAACCACGGTCGTGTGTGGAACAACCGTCCAGTGCGAAACCACTCAGCTGCGTGAAACCACTGTCTTGTGCGTAACCACCGTCTTGTGCGAAAACATTTTCTTGTGCGAAACCACTGCCTTGTGCAAAACCACAGTCTTGTGCGGAACCACTGTCATGTGCGGAACCACTACCTTGTGCGAAACCACTGACTTGTGCGAAACCACTGTCCTGTGCGAAACCACTGTCTTGTGCGGAACCACTGCCTTTTGCGAAACCACTCTCTTGTGTGGAACCACTGTCTTGTGCAAAACCACTGCCTTGTGCGAAACCACTGTGTTGTGTGAAACCACTGTCTTGTGCGAAACCACTGCCTTGTGCGAAACCAGTGTCTTGTGCAAAACCACTGTCTTGTGCAAATCCACTGTCTTGTGCAAAACCACTGTCTTTTGCGAAACCACTGTCTTGTGCCAAACCACAGTCTTGTGCGAAACAACTGTCTTGTGCGAAACCACTCTCTTGTGCAAAACCACTGCCTTGTGTGAAACCACTGTCTTGTGCGAAACCACCGTCTTGTGCGAAAACACTGTGTTGTGGGAAACCACTGTCTTGTGCGAAACCACGGTCTTGTGTGAAATCACTGTCTTGTGCAAAACCACTGCCTTGTGCAAATCCACTGTCTTGTGCGAAACCACCTTCTTGTGCGAAACTACTGTCTTGTGCGAAACCACTGTCTTGTGCGGAACCACTGCCTTGTGCAAAACCACTGTCTTGTGCGGAACCACTGTCTTGTGCAAAACCACTGCCTTGTGCGTGACCACTGTCTTGTGCGAAACCATTGTCTTGTGCGAAACCACTGTCTTGTGCGAAACCACTGAATTGTGCGAAACCACTGCCTTGTGCAAAACCACTGTCTTGTGCGAAACCACTATCTTCTGCGAAACCACTGTGTTGTGCGAAACCACTGTCATGAGTGCAACCACTGAGTTGTGCGGAATCACTGCCTTCTGCGAAACCACTGTCTTGTTTGCAACCACTATCTTGTGCAAAACCCCTGTCTTGCGCTAAACAACTGCCTTATGCGAATCAACTGTCTTGTGCTAAACCACTGTCTTATGCAAAACCACTGTCTTGTGTGCAACCACTGTCTTGTGCAAAACAACTGTCTTGTGCGAAACCACTGTCTTGTGCAGAACCACTGTGTCATGCCAAACCACTGCCTTGTGTGAAACCACTGTTTTGTGCGAAACCACTGTCTTGTGCCAAACCACTGTCTTGTGCGAAACCACAGTTTTGTGCGAAACCACTGTCTTGTGCGGAACCACTGTCTTGTGCGAAACCACTGCCATGTGCGAAACCACTGCCATGTGCGAAACCACTGACTTGTGCGAAACCACTCTCTTGTTCGAAACCACTCTCTTGTGTGAAACCACTGTCTTGTGCGAAAACACTGTTTTGTGCGAAACCACTCTCTTGTGCGAAACCACTGTCTTGTGCAGAACCACTGTCTTGTGCGAAACCACTGCCTTATGCGAAACCACTGTCTTGTCCGAAACCACTGCCTTGTGCGAAACCAACTGTCTTGTGCGAAACAACTGTCTTGTGTGAAACCACTGTCTTGTGCAAAACCACTCTCTTGTGCGAAACCACTGCCTTGTGCGAAACCACAGACTTGTGCGAAACCACTGCCTAGTGCAAAACCACTGCCTTGTGCGAAACCACTGTCTGGTTCAAAACCACTGTATTGTGCGAAAACACTGTCATGTGTGAAACCACTGTCTTGTGCGAAACCACTCTCTTGTGCGAAACCACTGCCTTGTGTTAACCACTGTCTTGTGCAAAACCACAGTCTTGTGCGAAACCACAGGCTTGTGCGAAACCACTGTCTTGTGCGAATTCATGCTCTTGTGCGAAACCAATTCCTTATGCAAAACCTCTTTCTTGTACGAAACCACTGTCTTGTGCGAGACCACTCTCTTGTGCGAAACCACTGCCTTGTGCGTAACCACTGTCTTGTGCGAAACCACTAATTTGTGCGAAACCACTGCCTTGTGCGAAACCACTGTCTTGTGCGAAACCACTCTCTTGTGCGAAACCACTGCCTTGTGTGGAACCATTGTCTTGTGCGAAACCACTCTCTTTGCGCGAAACCACTTTCTTGTGCAAAACCACTGTCTTGTGCGAAAATACTGTCTTGTGCGAAACCACTGTCTGGTGCTAATTCACTCTCTTGTGCGAGACCACTGCCTTGTGCAAAACCACTGTCTTGTTTGAAACCACTGTCTTGTGCGAGACCACTCTCTTTTTCAAAACCACTGCATTGTGCGAAACCACTGACTTGTGCGAAATCACTGTTTTGTGTGAAACCACTGTCTCGTGCGGAACCACTCTCTTGTGCGAAACCACTGATTTGTGCGAAACCACTGCCTTGTGCGAAACCACTGTATTGTGCGAAACCACTCTCTTGTGCGAAACCACTGCCTTGTGTGGAACCACTGTCTTGTGCGAAACCACTGCCTTGTGCGAAACCACTGTCTTGTGCGAAACCACTGTCGTGTGCAAAACAACCATCCTGTGCGAAACCACCGTCTTGTGCGAAACCACCGTCGTGTGTGGAACAACCATCCTGTGCGAAACCACTCAGCTGCGTGAAACCACTGTCTTGTGCGAATCCACTGTCTTGTGCAAAACCACAGACTTGTGCGAAACCACTGTCTTGTGCTAAACCACTCTCTTGTGCGAAACCACTGCCTTGTGCTAAACCACTGTCTTGTGGGAAACCACAGTCTTGTGCAAAACCACAGGCTTGTGCGAAACCACTGTCTTGTGCAAATTCATGTTCTTGTGCGAAACCACTTCCTTATGCAAAACCACTGTCTTGTACGAAACCACTGTCTTGTGCGAGACCACTCTCTTGTGCGAAACCACTGCCTTGTGCGTAACAACTGTCTTGTGCGAAACCACTGATTTGTGCGAAACCACTCTCTTGTGCAAAACCACTGCCTTGTGCAAAACCACTGTCTTGTGCGAAACCACCGTCTTGTGCGAAACCACTGTGTTGTGGGAAACCACTGTCTTGTGCGAAAACACGGTCTTGTGTGAAATCACTGTCTTGTGCAAAACCACTGCCTTGTGCAAAACCACTGTCTTGTGCGAAACCACCTTCTTGTGCGAAACCACTGTCTTGTGCGAAACCACTGTCTTGTGCGGAACTACTGCCTTGTGCAAAACCACTGTCTTGTGCGGAACCACTGTTTTGTGCAAAACCACTGCCTTGTGCGTGACCACTGTCTTGTGCGAAACCACTGTCTTGTGCGAAACCACTGTCTTGTGCAAAGCCACTGAATTGTGCGAAACCACTGCCTTGTGCAAAACCACTGTCTTGTATGAAACCACTATCTTCTGCGAAACCACTGTGTTAAGCGAAACCACTGTCATGAGTGCAACCACTGACTTGTGCGGAATCACTGCCTTCTGCGAAACCACTGTCTTGTTTGCAACCACTATCTTGTGCAAAACCTATGTCTTGCGCTAAACAACTGCCTTATGCGAATCCACTGTCTTGTGCTAAACCACTGTCTTATGCAAAACCACTGCCTTGTGTGGAACCACTGTCTTGTGCGAAACCACTGCCTTGTGCAAAACCACTCTCTTGTGCGAAACCACTGTCTTGTGCAGAACCACTGTCTTGTGCGAAACCACTGCCTTGTGCGAAACCACTGTCTTGTGCGAAACCACTGCCTTGTGCGAAACCAACTGTCTTGTGCGAAACAACTGTCTTGTGTGAAACCACTGTCTTGTGCAAAACCACTCTCTTGTGCGAAACCACTGCCTTGTGCGAAACCACAGCCTTGTGCGAAACCACTGCCTAGTGCGAAACCACTGCCTTGTGCGAAACCACTGTCTTGTTCAAAACCAATGTATTGTGCGAAAACACTGTCATGTGCGAAACCACTGTCTTGTGCGAAACCACTCTCTTGTGCGAAACCACTGCCTTGTGCAAAACCAATGTCTTGTGCGAAACCACAGTCTTGTGCGAAACCACTGTCTTGTGCGAAACCACACTCTTGTGCGAAACCACTGCCTTGTGCAAAACGACTGTCGTGTGCGAAACCACTGTCAAGTGCGAAACCACTGTCGTTTGCGAAACCACTGTCGTATGTGAAACCACTGTCGTGTGCAAAGCCACTGTCTTGTGTGAAACCACTGTGTTGTGCGAAACCACTGTCTTGTGTGAAACCACTGCCTTTTGCGAAAACACTGTCTTGTGTAGAACCACTGTCTTGTGCGGAACCACTGCCTTGTGCAAAACCACTGTCTTGTGCGAAACCACTGTCTTGTGCAAAACCACTGCCTTGTGCGAAACCACTGTCTTGTGCAAAACCACTGTCTTGTGCAAATCCACTGTCTTGTGCGAAACTACTGTCTTGTGCGAAACCTCTGTCTTGTGCGAAACCACAGTCTTGTGCAAAAGAACAGTCTTGTGCGAAACCACTCTCTTGTGCAAAACCACTGCCTTGTGCAAAACCACTGTCTTGTGCGAAACCACTGTCTTGTGCGAAACCACTGTCTTGTGCGAAACCACTCTCTTGTGCGAAACCACTGCCTTGTGCGAAACCACTGTCTTGTGCGAAACCACTGTCTTGTGCGAAACCACTGTCTTCTGCGAAACCACTCTCTTGTGCAAAACCACTGCATTGTGCGAAACAACTGTCTTGTGCGAAACCACTGTATTGTGCGGAACCACTGTCTTGTGCGAAACCACTGCCTTGTGCGAGACCACTTCCTTGTGCGAAACCACTGTCTTGTGCGAAACCATTCTCTTGTGCGACATCACTGCCTTGTGCGGAACCACTGTCTTATGCGAAATAACTGCCTTGTTCGAAACCACTGCCTTGTGCGTAACCACTGTTTTGTTTGCAACCACTGTCTTGTGCGGAACCACTGCCTTGTGCGAAACAACTGCCTTGTGCGAAACCACTGCTTTGTGGGAAACCACTGTCTTGTGCGAAACCACTCTCTTGTGCAAAATCACTGTCTTGTGCAAAACCACTGTCTTGTGCGAAACCACTGTCTTGTGCGAAACCACTGTCTGGTGCGAAACCACTGTCTTCTGCGAAACCCCTGTCTTGTGCGAAAACACAGTCTTGTGCGAAACCACTGTCTTGTGCGGAACCACTCTCTTGTGCTAAACCACTGCCTTGTGAAAAACCACTGTCGTGTGCGAAACCACTGTCGTGTGCGAAACCACTGTCGTGTGCGAAAACACTGTCATATGTGAAACCACTGTCGTTTGCGAAACCACTGTCTTGTGCGAAACCACTCTCTTGTGCGAAACCACGGTCTTGTGCGTAACGACCGTCCTGTGCGAAACCATTTTCTTGAGCGAAACCAGTGTGTTGTGCGAAACCACTGTCTTGTGCGGAACCACTGTCTTGTGCGAAACCACAGCCATGTGCGAAACCACTGACTTGTGCGAAACCACTCTCTTGTGCGAAACCACTCTCTTGTGCGAAACCACTGTCTTGTGCGAAACCACTGTCTTGTGCGAAACCACTCTCTTGTGCGAAACCACTGTCTTGTGCAGAACCACTGTCTTGTGCGAAACCACTGCCTTGTGCGAAACCACTGTCTTGTGCGAAACCACTGCCTTGTGCGAAACCAACTGTCTTGTGCAAAACAACTGTCTTGTGTGAAACCACTGTCTTGTGCAAAACCACTCTCTTGTGCGAAACCACTGCCTTGTGCGAAACCACAGCCTTGTGCGAAACCACTTCCCATTGCGAAACCACTGCCTTGTGCGAAACCACTGTCTTGTTCAAATCACTGTATTGTCGAAAACACTGTCATGTGCGAAACCACTGTCTTGTGCGAAACCACTCTCTTGTGCGAAACCACAGCCTTGTGCAAAACCAATGTCTTGTGCGAAACCACAGTCTTGTGCGAAACCACTGTCTTGTGCGAAACCACACTCTTGTGCGAAACCACTGCCTTGTGCAAAACGACTGTCATGTGCGCAACCACTGTCGAGTGCGAAACCACTGTCGTGTGCGAAACCACTGTCGTATGTGAAACCACTGTCGTGTGCAAAGCCACTGTCTTGTGTGAAACCACTGTGTTGTGCGAAACCACTGTCTTGTGTGAAACCACTGCCTTTTGCGAAAACGCTGTTTTGTGTAGAACCACTGTCTTGTGCGGAACCACTGCCTTGTGCAAAACCACTGCCTTGTGCAAAACCACTGTCTTGTGCGAAAATACTGTCATGTGCGAAACCATTGTCTGGTGCGAATTCACTCTCTTGTGCGAAACCACTGCTTTGTGCAAAACCACTGTCTTGTTTGAAACCACTGTTTTGTGCGAGACCACTGCCTTGTGCGAAATAACTGTCTTGTGCGAAACCACTCTCTTGTGCGAAACCACTGCTTTGTGTGGAACCACTGTCTTGTACGAAACCACTGCCTTGTGCGAAACCACTGTCTTGTGCGAAACCACTGTCGTGTGCAAGACAACCGTCCTGTGCGAAAACACCGTCTTGTGTGAAACCACCGTCGTGTGTGGAACAACCATCCTGTGCGAAACCACTCAGCTGCGTGAAACCACTGTCTTGTGCGAAACCACTGTCTTGTGCAAAACCACTGTCTTGTGCAAAACCACTGTCTTGTGCGAAACCACTCTCTTGTGCGAAACCACTGCCTTGTCCTAAACCACTGTCTTCTTTGAAACCACAGTCTTGTGCGAGACCACTCTCTTTTTCAAAACCACTGCATTGTGCGAAACCACTGTCTTGTGCGAAACCACTGTCTTGTGCGGAACCACTCTCTTGTGCGAAACCACTGATTTGTGCGAAACCACTGCCTTGTGCGAAACCACTGTCTTGTGCGAAACCACTCTCTTGTGCGAAACCACTGATTTGTGCGAAACCACTGCCTTGTGCGAAACCACTGTCTTGTGCGAAACCACTCTCTTGTGCGAAACCACTGCCTTGTGTGGAACCACTGTCTTGTGCGAAACCACTGCCTTGTGTGAAACCACTGTCTTGTGCGAAACCACTGTCGTGTGCAAAACAAACGTCCTGTGCCAAACCACCGTCTTGTGCGAAACCACCGCCGTGTGTGGAACAACCATCCTGTGCGAAACCACTCAGCTGCGTGAAACCATTGTCTTGTGCTAAACCACTGTCTTGTGCAAAACCACTGTCTTGTGCAAAACCACTGTCTTGTGCGAAACCACTGTCTTGTGCAAAACCACTGTCTTGTGCAAAACCACAGACTTGTTCGAAACAACTGTCTTGTGCGAAACCACTCTCTTGTGCAAAACCACTGCCTTGTGCAAAACCACTGTCTTGTGCGAAATCACCGTCTTGTGCGAAACCACTCTCTTGTGCGAAACCAATCTCTTGTGCGAAGTCACTGCCTTGTGCGAAACGACTGTCTTGTGCGAAGACACTCTCTTGTGCGAAACCACTGCCTTGTGCGGAACCACTGTCTTATGCGAAATAACTGCCTTGTTCCAAACCACTGCCTTGTACGAATCCACCGTCTTGTGTGAGACCACTCTCTTGTGCGAAACCACTGCCTAGTGCGTAACCACTGTCTTGTGCGAAACCACTGTCTTGTGCGAAACCACTGTCTTGTGCGAAACCACTGTCTGTTTGCAACCACTGTCTTGTGCAGAACAACTGTCTTGTGCGAAACCATTGCCTTGTGTGAAACCACTGTCTCGTGCGAAACCACTGTCTTGTGCGGAACCACTGCCTTGTGCGAAACCACTGTCTTGTGTGGAACCACTGTCTTGTGCGAAACCACTGCCTTGTGCGTAACCACTGTCTTGTGCGAAACCACTGTCTTGTGCGAAACCACTGTCTTGTACGAAACCACTGAATTGTGCGAAACCACTGCCTTGTGCAAAACCACTGTCTTGTGCGAAACCACTATCTTCTGCGAAACCACTGTGTTGTGCGAAACCACTGTCATGAATGCAACCACTGACTTGTGCGGAATCACTGCCTTCTGCGAAACCACTGTCTTGTTTGCAACCACTGTCTTGTGCAAAACCACTGTCTTGTGCTAAACAACTGCCTTATGCGAAACCACTGTCTTGTGCTAAACCACTGTCTTATGCAAAACCACTGTCTTGTGTGCAACCACTGTCTTGTGCGAAACAACTGTCTTGTGCGAAACCACTGTCTTGTGCAGAACCACTGTGTCATGCCAAACCACTGCCTTGTGTGAAACCACTGTTTTGTGCGAAACCACTGTCTTGTGCCAAACCACTGTCTTGTGCGAAACCACTGTGTTGTGCGAAACCACTGTCTTGTGCGGAACCACTGTCTTGTGCGAAACCATTGCCATGTGCGAAACCACTGACTTGTGCAAAACCACTCTCTTGTGTGAAACCACTCTCTTGTGCGAAACCACTGTCTTGTGCGAAACCACTGTCTTGTGCGAAACCACTCTCTTGTGCGAAACCACTGTCTTGTGCAGAACCACTGTCTTTTGCGAAACCACTGCCTTGTGCGAAACCACTGTCTTGTGCGAAACCACTGCCTTGTGCGAAACCAACTGTCTTGTGCAAAACAACTGTCTTGTGTGAAACCGCTGTCTTGTGCAAAACCACTCTCTTGTGCGAAACCACTGCCTTGTGCGAAACCACAGCCTTGTGCGAAACCACTGCCTATTGCGAAACCACTGCCTTGTGCGAAACCACTGTCTTGTTCAAAACCACTGTATTGTCGAAAACACTGTCATGTGCGAAACCACTGGCTTGTGCGAAACCACTCTCTTGTGCGAAACCACAGCCTTGTGCAAAACCAATGTCTTGTGCGAAACCACAGTCTTGTGCGAAACCACTGTCTTGTGCGAAACCACACTCTTGTGCGAACCCACTGCTTTGTGCAAAACGACTGTCATGTGCGCAACCACTGTCGAGTGCGAAACCACTGTCGTGTGCGAAACCACTGTCGTATGTGAAACCACTGTCGTGTGCAAAGCCACTGTCTTGTGTGAAACCACTGTGTTGTGCGAAACCACTGTCTTGTGTGAAACCACTGCCTTTTGCGAAAACACTGTTTGGTGTAGAACCACTGTCTTGTGCGGAACCACTGCCTTGTGCAAAACCACTGTCTTCTGCAAAACCACTGTCTTGTGCAAAACCACTGCCTTGTGCGAAACCACTGTCTTGTGCAAAACCACTGTCTTGTGCAAATCCACTGTCTTGTGCGAAACTACTGTCTTGTGCGAAACCTCTGTCTTGTGCAAAACCACAGTCTTGTGCGAAACAACTGTCTTGTGCGAAACCACTCTCTTGTGCAAAACCACTGCCTTGTGCAAAACCACTGTCTTGTGCAAAACCACTGCCTTGTGCGAAACCACTGTCTTGTGCAAAACCACTGTCTTGTGCAAATCCACTGTCTTTTGCGAAACCACCGTCTTGTGCTAAACCACTGTCTTGTGTAAAACCACTCTCTTGTGCGAAACCACTGCCTTGTGCGAAACCACTGTCTTGTGCGAAACCACTGTCTTGTGCGAAACCACTGTCTTCTGCGAAACCACTCTCTTGTGCAAAACCATTGCATTGTGCGAAACAACTGTCTTGTGCGAAACCACTGTATATTGCGGAACCACTGTCTTGTGCGAAACCACTGCCTTGTGCGAGACCACTTCCTTGTGCGAAACCACTGTCTTGTGCGAAACCATTCTCTTGTGCGAAACCACTGCCTTGTGCGGAACCACTGTCTTATGCGAAATAACTGCCTTGTTCGAAACCACTGCCTTGTGCATAACCACTGTCTTGTCCGAGACCACTCTCTTGTGCGAAACCACTGCCTTGTGCGTAACCACTGTCTTGTTTGCAACCACTGTCTTGAGCGGATCCACTGCCTTGTGCGAAACCACTGCCTTGTGCGAAACCACTGTCTTGTGCGAAACCACTGTCTGGTGCGAAACCACTCTCTTGTGCAAAACCTCTGTCTTGTGCAAAACCACTGTCTTGTGCGAAACCACTGTCTTGTGCGAAACCACTGTCTTGTGCAAAACCACTGTCTTGTGCGAAACCACTGTCTTGTGCAAAACCACTGTCTTGTGCAAAACCACAGACTTGTTCGAAACAACTGTCTTGTGCGAAACCACTCTCTTGTGCAAAACCACTGCCTTGTGCAAAACCACTGTCTTGTGCGAAACCACTGTCTGTTTGCAACCACTGTCTAGTGCAGAACAACTGTCTTGTGCGAAACCATTGCCTTGTGTGAAACCACTGTCTCGTGCGAAACCACTGTCTTGTGCGGAACCACTGCCTTGTGCGAAACCACTGTCTTGTGTGGAACCACTGTCTTGTGCGAAACCACTGCCTTGTGCGTAGCCACTGTCTTGTGCGAAACCACTGTCTTGTGCGAAACCACTGTCTTGTACGAAACCACTGAATTGTGCGAAACCACTGCCTTGTGCAAAACCACTGTCTTGTGCGAAACCACTATCTTCTGCGAAACCACTGTGTTGTGCGAAACCACTGTCTTGTGCGGAACCACTGTCTTGTGCGAAACCACTGCCATGTGCGAAACCACTGACTTGTGCAAAACCACTCTCTTGTGTGAAACCACTCTCTTGTGCGAAATCACTGTCTTGTGCGAAACCACTGTCTTGTGCGAAACCACTCTCTTGTGCGAAACCACTGTCTTGTGCAGAACCACTGTCTTTTGCGAAACCACTGCCTTGTGCGAAGCCACTGTCTTGTGCGAAACCACTGCCTTGTGCGAAACCAACTGTCTTGTGCAAAACAACTGTCTTGTGTGAAACCGCTGTCTTGTGCAAAACCACTCTCTTGTGCGAAACCACTGCCTTGTGCGAAACCACAGCCTTGTGCGAAACCACTGCCTATTGCGAAACCACTGCCTTGTGCGAAACCACTGTCTTGTTCAAAACCACTGTATTGTCGAAAACACTGTCATGTGCGAAACCACTGGCTTGTGCGAAACCACTCTCTTGTGCGAAACCACAGCCTTGTGCAAAACCAATGTCTTGTGCGAAACCACAGTCTTGTGCGAAACCACTGTCTTGTGCGAAACCACACTCTTGTGCGAACCCACTGCTTTGTGCAAAACGACTGTCATGTGCGCAACCACTGTCGAGTGCGAAACCACTGTCGTGTGCGAAACCACTGTCGTATGTGAAACCACTGTCGTGTGCAAAGCCACTGTCTTGTGTGAAACCACTGTGTTGTGCGAAACCACTGTCTTGTGTGAAACCACTGCCTTTTGCGAAAACACTGTTTTGTGTAGAACCACTGTCTTGTGCGGAACCACTGCCTTGTGCAAAACCACTGTCTTGTGCAAAACCACTGTCTTGTGCAAAACCACTGCCTTGTGCGAAACCACTGTCTTGTGCAAAACCACTGTCTTGTGCAAATCCACTGTCTTGTGCGAAACTACTGCCTTGTGCGAAACCTCTGTCTTGTGCGAAACCACAGTCTTGTGCGAAACAACTGTCTTGTGTGAAACCACTCTCTTGTGCAAAACCACTGCCTTGTGCAAAACCACTGTCTTGTGCAAAACCACTGCCTTGTGCAAAACCACTGTCTTGTGCAAAACCACTGTCTTGTGCAAATCCACTGTCTTTTGCGAAACCACCGTCTTGTGCTAAACCACTGTCTTGTGTAAAACCACTCTCTTGTGCGAAACCACTGCCTTGTGCGAAACCACTGTCTTGTGCGAAACCACTGTCTTGTGCGAAACCACTGTCTTCTGCGAAACCACTCTCTTGTGCAAAACCATTGCATTGTGCGAAACAACTGTCTTGTGCGAAACCACTGTATTGTGCGGAACCACTGTCTTGTGCGAAACCACTGCCTTGTGCGAGACCACTTCCTTGTGCGAAACCACTGTCTTGTGCGAAACCATTCTCTTGTGCGAAACCACTGCCTTGTGCGGAACCACTGTCTTATGCGAAATAACTGCCTTGTTCGAAACCACTGCCTTGTGCATAACCACTGTCTTGTCCGAGACCACTCTCTTGTGCGAAACCACTGCCTTGTGCGTAACCACTGTCTTGTTTGCAACCACTGTCTTGAGCGGATCCACTGCCTTGTGCGAAACCACTGCCTTGTGCGAAACCACTGTCTTGTGCGAAACCACTGTCTGGTGCGAAACCACTCTCTTGTGCAAAACCTCTGTCTTGTGCAAAACCACTGTCTTCTGCGAAACCCCTGTCTTGTGCGAAAACACAGTCTTGTGCGAAACCACTGTCTTGTGCGGAACCACTCTCTTGTGCTAAACCACTGCCTTGTGAAAAACCACTGTCGTGTGCGAAACCACTGTCGTGTGCGAAACCACTGTCGTGTGCGAAAACACTGTCATATGTGAAACCACTGTCGTTTGCGAAACCACTGTCTTGTGCGAAACCACTCTCTTGTGCGAAACCACGGTCTTGTGCGTAACGACCGTCCTGTGCGAAACCACTTTCTTGAGCGAAACCAGTGTGTTGTGCGAAACCACTGTCTTGTGCGGAACCACTGTCTTGTGCGAAACCACAGCCATGTGCGAAACCACTGACTTGTGCGAAACCACTCTCTTGTGCGAAACCACTCTCTTGTGCGAAACCACTGTCTTGTGCGAAACCACTGTCTTGTGCGAAACCACTCTCTTGTGCGAAACCACTGTCTTGTGCAGAACCACTGTCTTGTGCGAAACCACTGCCTTGTGCGAAACCACTGTCTTGTGCGAAACCACTGCCTTGTGCGAAACCAACTGTCTTGTGCAAAACAACTGTCTTGTGTGAAACCACTGTCTTGTGCAAAACCACTCTCTTGTGCGAAACCACTGCCTTGTGCGAAACCACAGCCTTGTGCGAAACCACTTCCCATTGCGAAACCACTGCCTTGTGCGAAACCACTGTCTTGTTCAAATCACTGTATTGTCGAAAACACTGTCATGTGCGAAACCACTGTCTTGTGCGAAACCACTCTCTTGTGCGAAACCACAGCCTTGTGCAAAACCAATGTCTTGTGCGAAACCACAGTCTTGTGCGAAACCACTGTCTTGTGCGAAACCACACTCTTGTGCGAAACCACTGCCTTGTGCAAAACGACTGTCATGTGCGCAACCACTGTCGAGTGCGAAACCACTGTCGTGTGCGAAACCACTGTCGTATGTGAAACCACTGTCGTGTGCAAAGCCACTGTCTTGTGTGAAACCACTGTGTTGTGCGAAACCACTGTCTTGTGTGAAACCACTGCCTTTTGCGAAAACGCTGTTTTGTGTAGAACCACTGTCTTGTGCGGAACCACTGCCTTGTGCAAAACCACTGCCTTGTGCAAAACCACTGTCTTGTGCGAAAATACTGTCATGTGCGAAACCATTGTCTGGTGCGAATTCACTCTCTTGTGCGAAACCACTGCTTTGTGCAAAACCACTGTCTTGTTTGAAACCACTGTTTTGTGCGAGACCACTGCCTTGTGCGAAATAACTGTCTTGTGCGAAACCACTCTCTTGTGCGAAACCACTGCTTTGTGTGGAACCACTGTCTTGTACGAAACCACTGCCTTGTGCGAAACCACTGTCTTGTGCGAAACCACTGTCTTGTGCGGAACCACTCTCTTGTGCGAAACCACTGATTTGTGCGAAACCACTGCCTTGTGCGAAACCACTGTCTTGTGCGAAACCACTCTCTTGTGCGAAACCACTGATTTGTGCGAAACCACTGCCTTGTGCGAAACCACTGTCTTGTGCGAAACCACTCTCTTGTGCGAAACCACTGCCTTGTGTGGAACCACTGTCTTGTGCGAAACCACTGCCTTGTGTGAAACCACTGTCTTGTGCGAAACCACTGTCGTGTGCAAAACAAACGTCCTGTGCCAAACCACCGTCTTGTGCGAAACCACCGCCGTGTGTGGAACAACCATCCTGTGCGAAACCACTCAGCTGCGTGAAACCATTGTCTTGTGCTAAACCACTGTCTTGTGCAAAACCACTGTCTTGTGCAAAACCACTGTCTTGTGCGAAACCACTGTCTTGTGCAAAACCACTGTCTTGTGCAAAACCACAGACTTGTTCGAAACAACTGTCTTGTGCGAAACCACTCTCTTGTGCAAAACCACTGCCTTGTGCAAAACCACTGTCTTGTGCGAAATCACCGTCTTGTGCGAAACCACTCTCTTGTGCGAAACCAATCTCTTGTGCGAAGTCACTGCCTTGTGCGAAACGACTGTCTTGTGCGAAGACACTCTCTTGTGCGAAACCACTGCCTTGTGCGGAACCACTGTCTTATGCGAAATAACTGCCTTGTTCCAAACCACTGCCTTGTACGAATCCACCGTCTTGTGTGAGACCACTCTCTTGTGCGAAACCACTGCCTAGTGCGTAACCACTGTCTTGTGCGAAACCACTGTCTTGTGCGAAACCACTGTCTTGTGCGAAACCACTGTCTGTTTGCAACCACTGTCTTGTGCAGAACAACTGTCTTGTGCGAAACCATTGCCTTGTGTGAAACCACTGTCTCGTGCGAAACCACTGTCTTGTGCGGAACCACTGCCTTGTGCGAAACCACTGTCTTGTGTGGAACCACTGTCTTGTGCGAAACCACTGCCTTGTGCGTAACCACTGTCTTGTGCGAAACCACTGTCTTGTGCGAAACCACTGTCTTGTACGAAACCACTGAATTGTGCGAAACCACTGCCTTGTGCAAAACCACTGTCTTGTGCGAAACCACTATCTTCTGCGAAACCACTGTGTTGTGCGAAACCACTGTCATGAATGCAACCACTGACTTGTGCGGAATCACTGCCTTCTGCGAAACCACTGTCTTGTTTGCAACCACTGTCTTGTGCAAAACCACTGTCTTGTGCTAAACAACTGCCTTATGCGAAACCACTGTCTTGTGCTAAACCACTGTCTTATGCAAAACCACTGTCTTGTGTGCAACCACTGTCTTGTGCGAAACAACTGTCTTGTGCGAAACCACTGTCTTGTGCAGAACCACTGTGTCATGCCAAACCACTGCCTTGTGTGAAACCACTGTTTTGTGCGAAACCACTGTCTTGTGCCAAACCACTGTCTTGTGCGAAACCACTGTGTTGTGCGAAACCACTGTCTTGTGCGGAACCACTGTCTTGTGCGAAACCATTGCCATGTGCGAAACCACTGACTTGTGCAAAACCACTCTCTTGTGTGAAACCACTCTCTTGTGCGAAACCACTGTCTTGTGCGAAACCACTGTCTTGTGCGAAACCACTCTCTTGTGCGAAACCACTGTCTTGTGCAGAACCACTGTCTTTTGCGAAACCACTGCCTTGTGCGAAACCACTGTCTTGTGCGAAACCACTGCCTTGTGCGAAACCAACTGTCTTGTGCAAAACAACTGTCTTGTGTGAAACCGCTGTCTTGTGCAAAACCACTCTCTTGTGCGAAACCACTGCCTTGTGCGAAACCACAGCCTTGTGCGAAACCACTGCCTATTGCGAAACCACTGCCTTGTGCGAAACCACTGTCTTGTTCAAAACCACTGTATTGTCGAAAACACTGTCATGTGCGAAACCACTGGCTTGTGCGAAACCACTCTCTTGTGCGAAACCACAGCCTTGTGCAAAACCAATGTCTTGTGCGAAACCACAGTCTTGTGCGAAACCACTGTCTTGTGCGAAACCACACTCTTGTGCGAACCCACTGCTTTGTGCAAAACGACTGTCATGTGCGCAACCACTGTCGAGTGCGAAACCACTGTCGTGTGCGAAACCACTGTCGTATGTGAAACCACTGTCGTGTGCAAAGCCACTGTCTTGTGTGAAACCACTGTGTTGTGCGAAACCACTGTCTTGTGTGAAACCACTGCCTTTTGCGAAAACACTGTTTGGTGTAGAACCACTGTCTTGTGCGGAACCACTGCCTTGTGCAAAACCACTGTCTTGTGCAAAACCACTGTCTTGTGCAAAACCACTGCCTTGTGCGAAACCACTGTCTTGTGCAAAACCACTGTCTTGTGCAAATCCACTGTCTTGTGCGAAACTACTGTCTTGTGCGAAACCTCTGTCTTGTGCAAAACCACAGTCTTGTGCGAAACAACTGTCTTGTGCGAAACCACTCTCTTGTGCAAAACCACTGCCTTGTGCAAAACCACTGTCTTGTGCAAAACCACTGCCTTGTGCGAAACCACTGTCTTGTGCAAAACCACTGTCTTGTGCAAATCCACTGTCTTTTGCGAAACCACCGTCTTGTGCTAAACCACTGTCTTGTGTAAAACCACTCTCTTGTGCGAAACCACTGCCTTGTGCGAAACCACTGTCTTGTGCGAAACCACTGTCTTGTGCGAAACCACTGTCTTCTGCGAAACCACTCTCTTGTGCAAAACCATTGCATTGTGCGAAACAACTGTCTTGTGCGAAACCACTGTATTGTGCGGAACCACTGTCTTGTGCGAAACCACTGCCTTGTGCGAGACCACTTCCTTGTGCGAAACCACTGTCTTGTGCGAAACCATTCTCTTGTGCGAAACCACTGCCTTGTGCGGAACCACTGTCTTATGCGAAATAACTGCCTTGTTCGAAACCACTGCCTTGTGCATAACCACTGTCTTGTCCGAGACCACTCTCTTGTGCGAAACCACTGCCTTGTGCGTAACCACTGTCTTGTTTGCAACCACTGTCTTGAGCGGATCCACTGCCTTGTGCGAAACCACTGCCTTGTGCGAAACCACTGTCTTGTGCGAAACCACTGTCTGGTGCGAAACCACTCTCTTGTGCAAAACCTCTGTCTTGTGCAAAACCACTGTCTTGTGCGAAACCACTGTCTTGTGCGAAACCACTGTCTTGTGCAAAACCACTGTCTTGTGCGAAACCACTGTCTTGTGCAAAACCACTGTCTTGTGCAAAACCACAGACTTGTTCGAAACAACTGTCTTGTGCGAAACCACTCTCTTGTGCAAAACCACTGCCTTGTGCAAAACCACTGTCTTGTGCGAAACCACTGTCTGTTTGCAACCACTGTCTAGTGCAGAACAACTGTCTTGTGCGAAACCATTGCCTTGTGTGAAACCACTGTCTCGTGCGAAACCACTGTCTTGTGCGGAACCACTGCCTTGTGCGAAACCACTGTCTTGTGTGGAACCACTGTCTTGTGCGAAACCACTGCCTTGTGCGTAGCCACTGTCTTGTGCGAAACCACTGTCTTGTGCGAAACCACTGTCTTGTACGAAACCACTGAATTGTGCGAAACCACTGCCTTGTGCAAAACCACTGTCTTGTGCGAAACCACTATCTTCTGCGAAACCACTGTGTTGTGCGAAACCACTGTCTTGTGCGGAACCACTGTCTTGTGCGAAACCACTGCCATGTGCGAAACCACTGACTTGTGCAAAACCACTCTCTTGTGTGAAACCACTCTCTTGTGCGAAACCACTGTCTTGTGCGAAACCACTGTCTTGTGCGAAACCACTCTCTTGTGCGAAACCACTGTCTTGTGCAGAACCACTGTCTTTTGCGAAACCACTGCCTTGTGCGAAACCACTGTCTTGTGCGAAACCACTGCCTTGTGCGAAACCAACTGTCTTGTGCAAAACAACTGTCTTGTGTGAAACCGCTGTCTTGTGCAAAACCACTCTCTTGTGCGAAACCACTGCCTTGTGCGAAACCACAGCCTTGTGCGAAACCACTGCCTATTGCGAAACCACTGCCTTGTGCGAAACCACTGTCTTGTTCAAAACCACTGTATTGTCGAAAACACTGTCATGTGCGAAACCACTGGCTTGTGCGAAACCACTCTCTTGTGCGAAACCACAGCCTTGTGCAAAACCAATGTCTTGTGCGAAACCACAGTCTTGTGCGAAACCACTGTCTTGTGCGAAACCACACTCTTGTGCGAACCCACTGCTTTGTGCAAAACGACTGTCATGTGCGCAACCACTGTCGAGTGCGAAACCACTGTCGTGTGCGAAACCACTGTCGTATGTGAAACCACTGTCGTGTGCAAAGCCACTGTCTTGTGTGAAACCACTGTGTTGTGCGAAACCACTGTCTTGTGTGAAACCACTGCCTTTTGCGAAAACACTGTTTTGTGTAGAACCACTGTCTTGTGCGGAACCACTGCCTTGTGCAAAACCACTGTCTTGTGCAAAACCACTGTCTTGTGCAAAACCACTGCCTTGTGCGAAACCACTGTCTTGTGCAAAACCACTGTCTTGTGCAAATCCACTGTCTTGTGCGAAACTACTGCCTTGTGCGAAACCTCTGTCTTGTGCGAAACCACAGTCTTGTGCGAAACAACTGTCTTGTGCGAAACCACTCTCTTGTGCAAAACCACTGCCTTGTGCAAAACCACTGTCTTGTGCAAAACCACTGCCTTGTGCAAAACCACTGTCTTGTGCAAAACCACTGTCTTGTGCAAATCCACTGTCTTTTGCGAAACCACCGTCTTGTGCTAAACCACTGTCTTGTGTAAAACCACTCTCTTGTGCGAAACCACTGCCTTGTGCGAAACCACTGTCTTGTGCGAAACCACTGTCTTGTGCGAAACCACTGTCTTCTGCGAAACCACTCTCTTGTGCAAAACCATTGCATTGTGCGAAACAACTGTCTTGTGCGAAACCACTGTATTGTGCGGAACCACTGTCTTGTGCGAAACCACTGCCTTGTGCGAGACCACTTCCTTGTGCGAAACCACTGTCTTGTGCGAAACCATTCTCTTGTGCGAAACCACTGCCTTGTGCGGAACCACTGTCTTATGCGAAATAACTGCCTTGTTCGAAACCACTGCCTTGTGCATAACCACTGTCTTGTCCGAGACCACTCTCTTGTGCGAAACCACTGCCTTGTGCGTAACCACTGTCTTGTTTGCAACCACTGTCTTGAGCGGATCCACTGCCTTGTGCGAAACCACTGCCTTGTGCGAAACCACTGTCTTGTGCGAAACCACTGTCTGGTGCGAAACCACTCTCTTGTGCAAAACCTCTGTCTTGTGCAAAACCACTGTCTTGTGCGAAACCACTGTCTTGTGCGAAACCACTGTCTTGTGCAAAACCACTGTCTTGTGCGAAACCACTGTCTTGTGCGAAACCACTGTCTTGTGCAAAACCACTGTCTTGTGCAAAACCACAGACTTGTTCGAAACAACTGTCTTGTGCGAAACCACTCTCTTGTGCAAAACCACTGCCTTGTGCAAAACCACTGTCTTGTGCGAAATCACCGTCTTGTGCGAAACCACTCTCTTGTGCGAAACCAATCTCTTGTGCGAAGTCACTGCCTTGTGCGAAACGACTGTCTTGTGCGAAAACACTCTCTTGTGCGAAACCACTGCCTTGTGCGGAACCACTGTCTTATGCGAAATAACTGCCTTGTTCCAAACCACTGCCTTGTACGAATCCACCGTCTTGTGTGAGACCACTCTCTTGTGCGAAACCACTGCCTAGTGCGTAACCACTGTCTTGTGCGAAACCACTGTCTTGTGCGAAACCACTGTCTTGTGCGAAACCACTGTCTGTTTGCAACCACTGTCTTGTGCAGAACAACTGTCTTGTGCGAAACCACTGCCTTGTGCGAAACCACTGTCTCGTGCGAAACCACTGTCTTGTGCGGAACCACTGCCTTGTGCGAAACCACTGTCTTGTGTGGAACCACTGTCTTGTGCGAAACCACTGCCTTGTGCGTAACCACTGTCTTGTGCGAAACCACTGTCTTGTGCGAAACCACTGTCTTGTACGAAACCACTGAATTGTGCGAAACCACTGCCTTGTGCAAAACCACTGTCTTGTGCGAAACCACTATCTTCTGCGAAACCACTGTGTTGTGCGAAACCACTGTCATGAGTGCAACCACTGACTTGTGCGGAATCACTGCCTTCTGCGAAACCACTGTCTTGTTTGCAACCACTGTCTTGTGCAAAACCACTGTCTTGTGCTAAACAACTGCCTTATGCGAAACCACTGTCTTGTGCTAAACCACTGTCTTATGCAAAACCACTGTCTTGTGTGCAACCACTGTCTTGTGTGAAACAACTGTCTTGTGCGAAACCACTCTCTTGTGCAGAACCACTGTGTCATGCCAAACCACTGCCTTGTGTGAAACCACTGTTTTGTGCGAAACCACTGTCTTGTGCCAAACCACTGTCTTGTGCGAAACCACTGTGTTGTGCGAAACCACTGTCTTGTGCGGAGCCACTGTCTTGTGCGAAACCACTGCCATGTGCGAAACCACTGACTTGTGCAAAACCACTCTCTTGTGTGAAACCACTCTCTTGTGCGAAACCACTGTCTTGTGCGAAACCACTGTCTTGTGCGAAACCACTCTCTTGTGCGAAACAACTGTCTTGTGCAGAACCACTGTCTTGTGCGAAACCACTGCCTTGTGCGATACCACTGTCTTGTGCGAAACCACTGCCTTGTGCGAAACCAACTGTCTTGTGCAAAACAACTGTCTTGTGTGAAACCACTGTCTTGTGCAAAACCACTCTCTTGTGCGAAACCACTGCCTTGTGCGAAACCACAGCCTTGTGCGAAACCACTGCCTATTGCGAAACCACTGCCTTGTGCGAAACCACTGTCTTGTTCAAAACCACTGTATTGTCGAAAACACTGTCATGTGCGAAACCACTGTCTTGTGCGAAACCACTCTCTTGTGCGAAACCACAGCCTTGTGCAAAACCAATGTCTTGTGCGAAACCACAGTCTTGTGCGAAACCACTGTCTTGTGCGAAACCACACTCTTGTGCGAAACCACTGCCTTGTGCAAAACGACTGTCATGTGCGCAACCACTGTCGAGTGCGAAACCACTGTCATGTGCGAAACCACTGTCGTATGTGAAACCACTGTCGTGTGCAAAGCCACTGTCTTGTGCAAAACCACTGTCTTGTGCAAAACCACTGCCATGTGCGAATCCACTGTCTTGTGCAAAACCACTGTCTTGTGCAAATCCACTGTCTTTTGCGAAACCACCGTCTTGTGCGAAACCACTGTCTTGTGTAAAACCACTCTCTTGTGCGAAACCACTGCCTTGTGCGAAACCACTGTCTTGTGCGAAACTACTGTCTTGTGCGAAACCACTGTCTTCTGCGAAACCACTCTCTTGTGCAAAACCATTGCATTGTGCGAAACAACTGTCTTGTGCGAAACCACTGTATTGTGCGGAACCACTGTCTTGTGCGAAACCACTGCCTTGTGCGAGACCACTTCCTTGTGCGAAACCACTGTCTTGTGCGAAACCATTCTCTTGTGCGAAACCACTGCCTTGTGCGGAACCACTGTCTTATGCGAAATAACTGCCTTGTTCGAAACCACTGCCTTGTGCAAAACCACTGTCTTGTCCGAGACCACTCTCTTGTGCGAAACCACTGCCTTGTGCGTAACCACTATCTTGTTTGCAACCACTGTCTTGAGCGGATCCACTGCCTTGTGCGAAACCACTGCCTTGTGCGAAACCACTGTCTTGTGCGAAACCACTGTCTGGTGCGAAACCACTCTCTTGTGCAAAACCTCTGTCTTGTGCAAAACCACTGTCTTGTGCGAAACCACTGTCTTGTGCGAAACCACTGTCTGGTGCAAAACCACTGTCTTGTGCGAAACCACTGTCTTATGCGAAACCACAGTCTTGTGCGAAACCACTTTCTTGTGCGATACCACTCTCTTGTGCTAAACCACTGCCTTGTGAAAAACCACTGTCGTGTGCGAAAACACTGTCGTGTGCGAAACCACTGTCGTGTGCGAGAACACTGTCGTATGTGAAACCACTGTCGTTTGCGAAACCACTGTCTTGTGCAAAACCACTGTTTTGTGTGCAACCACTGTCGTGTGCGAAACAATGTCTTGTGCGAAACCACTGTCTTGTGTGAAACCACTGTCTTGTGCGAAACCACTGTCTTGTGTGAAACCACTGTCTTGTGCGAAACCACTGTCTTGTGCGAAACCACTCTCTTGTGCAAAACCACTGCATTGTGCGGAACCACTGCCTCATGCCTAACCACTGCCTTGTGTGAAACCACTGTTATGTGCGAAACCACTGTCTCATGCGAAACCACTGTCTTGTGCGAAACCACTGTCTAGTGTGGTACCATTGTCTTGTGCGAAACCACTGTCTTGTGTGTAACCACTGTCTTTTGCGAAGCCACTGCCTTGTGCGAAACCACTGTCGTGTGCGAAACCACTGTCGAATGTGAAACCACTCTGGTGTGCAAAACCGCTGTCTTGTGCGAAACCACTGTGTTGTGCGAAACCACTGTCTTGTGCGAAACCACTGTCGTGTGTGAAACAACCGTCCTGTGCAAAACCACCATCTTGTGTGAAACCACGGTCGTGTGTGGAACAACCGTCCAGTGCGAAACCACTCAGCTGCGTGAAACCACTGTCTTGTGCGTAACCACCGTCTTGTGCGAAAACATTTTCTTGTGCGAAACCACTGCCTTGTGCAAAACCACAGTCTTGTGCGGAACCACTGTCATGTGCGGAACCACTACCTTGTGCGAAACCACTGACTTGTGCGAAACCACTGTCCTGTGCGAAACCACTGTCTTGTGCGGAACCACTGCCTTTTGCGAAACCACTCTCTTGTGTGGAACCACTGTCTTGTGCAAAACCACTGCCTTGTGCGAAACCACTGTGTTGTGTGAAACCACTGTCTTGTGCGAAACCACTGCCTTGTGCGAAACCAGTGTCTTGTGCAAAACCACTGTCTTGTGCAAATCCACTGTCTTGTGCAAAACCACTGTCTTTTGCGAAACCACTGTCTTGTGCCAAACCACAGTCTTGTGCGAAACAACTGTCTTGTGCGAAACCACTCTCTTGTGCAAAACCACTGCCTTGTGTAAAACCACTGTCTTGTGCGAAACCACCGTCTTGTGCGAAAACAGTGTGTTGTGGGAAACCACTGTCTTGTGCGAAACCACGGTCTTGTGTGAAATCACTGTCTTGTGCAAAACCACTGCCTTGTGCAAATCCACTGTCTTGTGCGAAACCACCTTCTTGTGCGAAACTACTGTCTTGTGCGAAACCACTGTCTTGTGCGGAACCACTGCCTTGTGCAAAACCACTGTCTTGTGCGGAACCACTGTCTTGTGCAAAACCACTGCCTTGTGCGTGACCACTGTCTTGTGCGAAACCATTGTCTTGTGCGAAACCACTGTCTTGTGCGAAACCACTGAATTGTGCGAAACCACTGCCTTGTGCAAAACCACTGTCTTGTGCGAAACCACTATCTTCTGCGAAACCACTGTGTTGTGCGAAACCACTGTCATGAGTGCAACCACTGAGTTGTGCGGAATCACTGCCTTCTGCGAAACCACTGTCTTGTTTGCAACCACTATCTTGTGCAAAACCCCTGTCTTGCGCTAAACAACTGCCTTATGCGAATCCACTGTCTTGTGCTAAACCACTGTCTTATGCAAAACCACTGTCTTGTGTGCAACCACTGTCTTGTGCAAAACAACTGTCTTGTGCGAAACCACTGTCTTGTGCAGAACCACTGTGTCATGCCAAACCACTGCCTTGTGTGAAACCACTGTTTTGTGCGAAACCACTGTCTTGTGCCAAACCACTGTCTTGTGCGAAACCACAGTTTTGTGCGAAACCACTGTCTTGTGCGGAACCACTGTCTTGTGCGAAACCACTGCCATGTGCGAAACCACAGCCATGTGCGAAACCACTGACTTGTGCGAAACCACTCTCTTGTTCGAAACCACTCTCTTGTGTGAAACCACTGTCTTGTGCGAAAACACTGTTTTGTGCGAAACCACTCTCTTGTGCGAAACCACTGTCTTGTGCAGAACCACTGTCTTGTGCGAAACCACTGCCTTGTGCGAAACCACTGTCTTGTCCGAAACCACTGCCTTGTGCGAAACCAACTGTCTTGTGCGAAACAACTGTCTTGTGTGAAACCACTGTCTTGTGCAAAACCACTCTCTTGTGCGAAACCACTGCCTTGTGCGAAACCACAGACTTGTGCGAAAACACTGCCTAGTGCAAAACCACTGCCTTGTGCGAAACCACTGTCTTGTTCAAAACCACTGTATTGTGCGAAAACACTGTCATGTGTGAAACCACTGTCTTGTGCGAAACCACTCTCTTGTGCGAAACCACTGCCTTGTGTTAACCACTGTCTTGTGCAAAACCACAGTCTTGTGCGAAACCACAGGCTTGTGCGAAACCACTGTCTTGTGCGAATTCATGCTCTTGTGCGAAACCAATTCCTTATGCAAAACCTCTTTCTTGTACGAAACCACTGTCTTGTGCGAGACCACTCTCTTGTGCGAAACCACTGCCTTGTGCGTAACCACTGTCTTCTGCGAAACCACTAATTTGTGCGAAACCACTGCCTTGTGCGAAACCACTGTCTTGTGCGAAACCACTCTCTTGTGCGAAACCACTGCCTTGTGTGGAACCATTGTCTTGTGCGAAACCACTCTCTTTGCGCGAAACCACTTTCTTGTGCAAAACCACTGTCTTGTGCGAAACCACTGTCGTGTGCAAAACAACCGTCCTGTGCGAAAACACCGTCTTGTGCGAAACCACCGTCGTGTGTGGAACAACCATCCTGTGTGAAACCACTCAGCTGCGTGAAACCACTGTCTTGTGCGAAACCACTGTCTTGTGCAAAACCACTGTCTTGTGCAAAACCACTGTCTTGTGCGAAACCACTCTCTTGTGCGAAACCACTGCATTGTGCTAAACCACTGTCTTCTTTGAAACCACTGTCTTGTGCGAGACCACTCTCTTTTTCAAAACCACTGCATTGTGCGAAACCACTGTCTTGTGCGAAACCACTGTCTTGTGTGGAACCACTCTATTGTGCGAAACCACTGATTTGTGCGAAACCACTGCCTTGTGCGAAACCACTGTCTTGTGTGAAACCACTCTCTTGTGCGAAACCACTGCCTTGTGTGGAACCACTGTCTTGTGCGAAACCACTGCCTTGTGTGAAACCACTGTCTTGTGCGAAACCACTGTCGTGTGCAAAACAAACGTCCTGTGCCAAACCACCGTCTTGTGCGAAACCACCGTCGTGTGTGGAACAACCATCCTGTGCGAAACCACTCAGCTGCGTGAAACCATTGTCTTGTTCTAAACCACTGTCTTGTGCAAAACCACTGTCTTGTGCAAAACCACTGTCTTGTGCGAAACCACTGTCTTGTGCAAAACCACTGTCTTGTGCGAAACCACAGACTTGTTCGAAACAACTGTCTTGTGCGAAACCACTCTCTTGTGCAAAACCACTGCCTTGTGCAAAACCACTGTCTTGTGCAAAATCACCGTCTTGTGCGAAACCACTCTCTTGTGCGAAACCACTCTCTTGTGCGAAACCACTGCCTTGTGCGAAACGACTCTCTTGTGCGAAAACACTCTCTTGTGCGAAACCACTGCCTTGTGCGGAACCACTGTCTTATGCGAAATAACTGCCTTGTTCCAAACCACTGCCTTGTACGAATCCACTGTCTTGTGTGAGACCACTCTCTTGTGCGAAACCACTGCCTAGTGCGTAACCACTGTCTTGTGCGAAACCACTGTCTTGTGCGAAACCACTGTCTGTTTGCAACCACTGTCTTGTGCAGAACAACTGTCTTGTGCGAAACCACTGCCTTGTGCGAAACCACTGTCTCGTGCGAAACCACTGTCTTGTGCGGAACCACTGCCTTGTGCGAAACCACTGTCTTGTGTGGAACCACTGTCTTGTGCGAAACCACTACCTTGTGCGTAACCACTGTCTTGTGCGAAACCACTGTCTTGTGCAAAACCACTGTCTTGTGGGAAACCACTGAATTGTGCGAAACCACTGCCTTGTGCAAAACCACTGTCTTGTGCGAAACCACTATCTTCTGCGAAACCACTGTGTTGTGCGAAACCACTGTCATGAGTGCTACCACTGACTTGTGCGGAATCACTGCCTTCTGCGAAACCACTGTCTTGTTTGCAACCACAGTCTTGTGCAAAACCACTGTCTTGTGCTAAACAACTGCCTTATGCGAAACCACTGTCTTGTGCTAAACCACTGTCTTATGCAAAACCACTGTCTTGTGTGCAACCACTGTCTTGTGCGAAACAACTGTCTTGTGCGAAACCACTGTCTTGTGCAGAACCACTGTGTCATGCCAAACCACTGCCTTGTGTGAAACCACTGTTTTGTGCGAAACCACTGTCTTGTGCCAAACCACTGTCTTGTGCAAAACCACTGTCTTGTGCAAAACCACTGTCTTGTGCAAAACCACTGTCTTGTGCGAAACCACAGACTTGTGCGAAACAACTGTCTTGTGCGAAACCACTCTCTTGTGCAAAACCACTGCCTTGTGCAAAACCACTGTCTTTTGCGAAACCACAGTCTTGTGCGAAACCACTCTCTTGTGCGATACCACTCTCTTGTGCGAAACCACTGCCTTGTGCGAAACCACTGTCTTGTGCGAAACCACTCTCTTGTGCGAAACCACTGCCTTGTGCGGAACCACTGTCTTATGCGAAATAACTGCCTTGTTCCAAACCACTGCCTTGTACGAAACCACTGTCTTGTGCGAGACCACTCTCTTGTGCGAAACCACTGCCTAGTGCGTAACCACTGTCTTGTGCGAAACCACTGTCTTGTGCGAAACCACTGTCTTGTGCGAAACCACTGTCTTGTTTGCAACCACTGTCTTGTGCGAAACCACTGTCTTGTGCGAAACCACTGCCTTGTGCGAAACCACTGTCTTGTGCGAAACCACTGTCTTGTGCGGAACCACTGCCTTGTGCGAAACCACTGTCTTGTGTGGAACCACTGTCTTGTGCGTAACCACTGTCTTGTGCGAAACCACTGTCTTGTTCAAAACCACTGTATTGTGCGAAAACACTGTTATGTGCGAAACCACTGTCTTGTGCGAAACCACTCTCTTGTGCGAAACCACTGCCTTGTGCTAAACCACTGTCTTGTGCGAGACCAAAGTCTTGTGCGAAACCACAGGCTTGTGCGAAACCACTGTCTTGTGCGTATTCATGCTCTTGTGCGAAACCACTTCCTTATGCAAAACCACTGTCTTGTACGAAACCACTGTCTTGTGCGAGACCACTCTCTTGTGCGAAACCACTGCCTTGTGCGTAACCACTGTCTTGTGCGAAACCACTGATTTGTGCGAAACCACTGCCTTGTGCGAAACCACTGTCTTGTGCGAAACCACTCTCTTGTGCGAAACCACTGCCTTGTGTGGAACCACTGTCTTGTGCAAAACCACTCTCTTTGCGCGAAACCACTTTCTTGTGCAAAACCACTGTCTTGTGCGAAAATACTGTCTTGTGCGAAACCATTGTCTGGTGCGAATTCACTCTCTTGTGCGAAACCACTGCCTTGTGCAAAACCACTGTCTTGTTTGAAACCACTGTTTTGTGCGAGACCACTCTCTTTTTCAAAACCACTGCATTGTGCGAAACCACTGTCTTGTGCGAAACCACTGTCTTGTGCGAAACCACTGTCTTGTGCGGAACCACTCTCTTGTGCGAAACCACTGATTTGTGCGAAACCACTGCCTTGTGCGAAACCACTGTCTTGTGCGAAACCACTCTCTTGTGCGAAACCACTGCCTTGTGTGGAACCACTGTCTTGTGCGAAACCACTGCCTTGTGCGAAACCACTGTCTTGTGCGAAACCACTGTCGTGTGCAAAACAACCGTCCTGTGCGAAAACACCGTCTTGTGCGAAACCACCGTCGTGTGTGGAACAACCATCCTGTGTGAAACCACTCAGCTGCGTGAAACCACTGTCTTGTGCGAAACCACTGTCTTGTGCAAAACCACTGTCTTGTGCAAAACCACTGTCTTGTGCAAAACCACTCTCTTGTGCGAAACCACTGCCTTGTGCTAAACCACTGTCTTCTTTGAAACCACTGTCTTGTGCGAGACCACTCTCTTTTTCAAAACCACTGCATTGTGCGAAACCACTGTCTTGTGCGAAACCACTGTCTTGTGCGGAACCACTCTCTTGTGCGAAACCACTGATATGTGCGAAACCACTGCCTTGTGCGAAACCACTGTCTTGTGCGAAACCACTCTCTTGTGCGAAACCACTGATTTGTGCGAAACCACTGCCTTGTGCGAAACCACTGTCTTGTGTGAAACCACTCTCTTGTGCGAAACCACTGCCTTGTGTGGAACCACCGTCTTGTGCGAAACCACCGTCGTCTGTGGAACAACCATCCTGTGCGAAACCACTCAGCTGCGTGAAACCATTGTCTTGTTCTAAACCACTGTCTTGTGCAAAACCACTGTCTTGTGCAAAACCACTGTCTTGTGCGAAACCACTGTCTTGTGCAAAACCACTGTCTTGTGCAAAACCACAGACTTGTTCGAAACAACTGTCTTGTGCGAAACCACTCTCTTGTGCAAAACCACTGCCTTGTGCAAAACCACTGTCTTGTGCGAAATCACCGTCTTGTGCGAAACCACTCTCTTGTGCGAAACCACTCTCTTGTGCGAAACCACTGCCTTGTGCGAAACGACTCTCTTGTGCGAAAACACTCTCTTGTGCGAAACCACTGCCTTGTGCGGAACCACTGTCTTATGCGAAATAACTGCCTTGTTCCAAACCACTGCCTTGTACGAATCCACTGTCTTGTGTGAGACCACTCTCTTGTGCGAAACCACTGCCTAGTGCGTAACCACTGTCTTGTGCGAAACCACTGTCTTCTGCGAAACCACTGTCTGTTTGCAACCACTGTCTTGTGCAGAACAACTGTCTTGTGCGAAACCACTGCCTTGTGCGAAACCACTGTCTCGTGCGAAACCACTGTCTTGTGCGGAACCACTGCCTTGTGCGAAACCACTGTCGTGTGCGAAACCACTGTCGTATGTGAAACCACTGTCGTGTGCAAAGCCACTGTTTTGTGTGAAACCACTGTGTTGTGCGAAACCACTGTCTTGTGTGAAACCACTGCCTTTTGCGAAAACACTGTTTTGTGTAGAACCACTGTCTTGTGCGGAACCACTACCTTGTGCAAAACCACTGCCTTGTGCAAAACCACTGTCTTGTGCGAAAATACTGTCATGTGCGAAACCATTGTCTGGTGCGAATTCACTCTCTTGTGCGAAACCACTGCTTTGTGCAAAACCACTGTCTTGTTTGAAACCACTGTTTTGTGCGAGACCACTGCCTTGTGCGAAAAAACTGTCTTGTGCGAAACCACTCTCTTGTGCGAAACCACTGCTTTGTGTGGAACCACTGTCTTGTACGAAACCACTGCCTTGTGCGAAACTACTGTCTTGTGCGAAACCACTGTCGTGTGCAAGACAACCGTCCTGTGCGAAAACACCGTCTTGTGCGAAACCACCGTCGTGTGTGGAACAACCATCCTGTGCGAAACCACTCAGCTGCGTGAAACCACTGTCTTGTGCGAAACCACTGTCTTGTGCAAAACCACTGTCTTGTGCAAAACCACTGTCTTGTGCGAAACCACTCTCTTGTGCGAAACCACTGCCTTGTCCTAAACCACTGTCTTCTTTGAAACCACAGTCTTGTGCGAGACCACTCTCTTTTTCAAAACCACTGCATTGTGCGAAACCACTGTCTTGTGCGAAACCACTGTCTTGTGCGGAACCACTCTCTTGTGCGAAACCACTGATTTGTGCGAAACCACTGCCTTGTGCGAAACCACTGTCTTGTGCGAAACCACTCTCTTGTGCGAAACCACTGATTTGTGCGAAACCACTGCCTTGTGCGAAACCACTGTCTTGTGCGAAACCACTCTCTTGTGCGAAACCACTGCCTTGTGTGGAACCACTGTCTTGTGCGAAACCACTGCCTTGTGTGAAACCACTGTCTTGTGCGAAACCACTGTCGTGTGCAAAACAAACGTCCTGTGCCAAACCACCGTCTTGTGCGAAACCACCGCCGTGTGTGGAACAACCATCCTGTGCGAAACCACTCAGCTGCGTGAAACCATTGTCTTGTGCTAAACCACTGTCTTGTGCAAAACCACTGCCTTGTGCAAAACCACTGTCTTGTGCGAAACCACTGTCTTGTGCAAAACCACTGTCTTGTGCAAAACCACAGACTTGTTCGAAACAACTGTCTTGTGCGAAACCACTCTCTTGTGCAAAACCACTGCCTTGTGCAAAACCACTGTCTTGTGCGAAATCACCGTCTTGTGCGAAACCACTCTCTTGTGCGAAACCAATCTCTTGTGCGAAGTCACTGCCTTGTGCGAAACGACTGTCTTGTGCGAAAACACTCTCTTGTGCGAAACCACTGCCTTGTGCGGAACCACTGTCTTATGCGAAATAACTGCCTTGTTCCAAACCACTGCCTTGTACGAATCCACCGTCTTGTGTGAGACCACTCTCTTGTGCGAAACCACTGCCTAGTGCGTAACCACTGTCTTGTGCGAAACCACTGTCTTGTGCGAAACCACTCTCTTGTGCGAAACCACTGTCTGTTTGCAACCACTGTCTTGTGCAGAACAACTGTCTTGTGCGAAACCATTGCCTTGTGTGAAACCACTGTCTCGTGCGAAACCACTGTCTTGTGCGGAACCACTGCCTTGTGCGAAACCACTGTCTTGTGTGGAACCACTGTCTTGTGCGAAACCACTGCCTTGTGCGTAACCACTGTCTTGTGCGAAACCACTGTCTTGTGCGAAACCACTGTCTTGTACGAAACCACTGAATTGTGCGAAACCACTGCCTTGTGCAAAACCACTGTCTTGTGCGAAACCACTATCTTCTGCGAAACCACTGTGTTGTGCGAAACCACTGTCATGAGTGCAACCACTGACTTGTGCGGAATCACTGCCTTCTGCGAAACCACTGTCTTGTTTGCAACCACTGTCTTGTGCAAAACCACTGTCTTGTGCTAAACAACTGCCTTATGCGAAACCACTGTCTTGTGCTAAACCACTGTCTTATGCAAAACCACTGTCTTGTGTGCAACCACTGTCTTGTGCGAAACAACTGTCTTGTGCGAAACCACTGTCTTGTGCAGAACCACTGTGTCATGCCAAACCACTGCCTTGTGTGAAACCACTGTTTTGTGCGAAACCACTGTCTTGTGCCAAACCACTGTCATGTGCGAAACCACTGTGTTGTGCGATACCACTGTCTTGTGCGGAACCACTGTCTTGTGCGAAACCACTGCCATGTGCGAAACCACTGACTTGTGCAAAACCACTCTCTTGTGTGAAACCACTCTCTTGTGCGAAACCACTGTCTTGTGCGAAACCACTGTCTTGTGCGAAAACACTCTCTTGTGCGAAACCACTGTCTTGTGCAGAACCACTGTCTTTTGCGAAACCACTGCCTTGTGCGAAACCACTGTCTTGTGCGAAACCACTGCCTTGTGCGAAACCAACTGTCTTGTGCAAAACAACTGTCTTGTGTGAAACCGCTGTCTTGTGCAAAACCACTCTCTTGTGCGAAACCACTGCCTTGTGCGAAACCACAGCCTTGTGCGAAACCACTGCCTATTGCGAAACCACTGCCTTGTGCGAAACCACTGTCTTGTTCAAAACCACTGTATTGTCGAAAACACTGTCATGTGCGAAACCACTGGCTTGTGCGAAACCACTCTCTTGTGCGAAACCACAGCCTTGTGCAAAACCAATGTCTTGTGCGAAACCACAGTCTTGTGCGAAACCACTGTCTTGTGCTAAACCACACTCTTGTGCGAACCCACTGCTTTGTGCAAAACGACTGTCATGTGCGCAACCACTGTCGAGTGCGAAACCACTGTCGTGTGCGAAACCACTGTCGTATGTGAAACCACTGTCGTGTGCAAAGCCACTGTCTTGTGTGAAACCACTGTGTTGTGCGAACCACTGTCTTGTGTGAAACCACTGCCTTTTGCGAAAACACTGTTTTGTGTAGAACCACTGTCTTGTGCGGAACCACTGCCTTGTGCAAAACCACTGTCTTGTGCAAAACCACTGTCTTGTGCAAAACCACTGCCTTGTGCGAAACCACTGTCTTGTGCAAAACCACTGTCTTGTGCAAATCCACTGTCTTGTGCGAAACTACTGTCTTGTGCGAAACCTCTGTCTTGTGCGAAACCACAGTCTTGTGCGAAACAACTGTCTTGTGCGAAACCACTCTCTTGTGCAAAACCACTGCCTTGTGCAAAACCACTGTCTTGTGCAAAACCACTGCCTTGTGCGAAACCACTGTCTTGTGCAAAACCACTGTCTTGTGCAAATCCACTGTCTTTTGCGAAACCACCGTCTTGTGCTAAACCACTGTCTTGTGTAAAACCACTCTCTTGTGCGAAACCACTGCCTTGTGCGAAACCACTGTCTTGTGCGAAACCACTGTCTTGTGCGAAACCACTGTCTTCTGCGAAACCACTCTCTTGTGCAAAACCATTGCATTGTGCGAAACAACTGTCTTGTGCGAAACCACTGTATTGTGCGGAACCACTGTCTTGTGCGAAACCACTGCCTTGTGCGAGACCACTTCCTTGTGCGAAACCACTGTCTTGTGCGAAACCATTCTCTTGTGCGAAACCACTGCCTTGTGCGGAACCACTGTCTTATGCGAAATAACTGCCTTGTTCGAAACCACTGCCTTGTGCATAACCACTGTCTTGTCCGAGACCACTCTCTTGTGCGAAACCACTGCCTTGTGCGTAACCACTGTCTTGTTTGCAACCACTGTCTTGAGCGGATCCACTGCCTTGTGCGAAACCACTGCCTTGTGCGAAACCACTGTCTTGTGCGAAACCACTGTCTGGTGCGAAACCACTCTCTTGTGCAAAACCTCTGTCTTGTGCAAAACCACTGTCTTGTGCGAAACCACTGTCTTGTGCGAAACCACTGTCTTGTGCAAAACCACTGTCTTGTGCGAAACCACTGTCTTGTGCAAAACCACTGTCTTGTGCAAAACCACAGACTTGTTCGAAACAACTGTCTTGTGCGAAACCACTCTCTTGTGCAAAACCACTGCCTTGTGCAAAACCACTGTCTTGTGCGAAACCACTGTCTGTTTGCAACCACTGTCTTGTGCAGAACAACTGTCTTGTGCGAAACCATTGCCTTGTGTGAAACCACTGTCTCGTGCGAAACCACTGTCTTGTGCGGAACCACTGCCTTGTGCGAAACCACTGTCTTGTGTGGAACCACTGTCTTGTGCGAAACCACTGCCTTGTGCGTAACCACTGTCTTGTGCGAAACCACTGTCTTGTGCGAAACCACTGTCTTGTACGAAACCACTGAATTGTGCGAAACCACTGCCTTGTGCAAAACCACTGTCTTGTGCGAAACCACTATCTTCTGAGAAACCACTGACTTGTGCGGAATCACTGCCTTCTGCGAAACCACTGTCTTGTTTGCAACCACTGTCTTGTGCAAAACCACTGTCTTGTGCTAAACAACTGCCTTATGCGAAACCACTGTCTTGTGCTAAACCACTGTCTTATGCAAAACCACTGTCTTGTGTGCAACCACTGTCTTGTGCGAAACAACTGTCTTGTGCGAAACCACTGTCTTGTGCAGAACCACTGTGTCATGCCAAACCACTGCCTTGTGTGAAACCACTGTTTTGTGCGAAACCACTGTCTTGTGCCAAACCACTGTCTTGTGCGAAACCACTGTGTTGTGCGAAACCACTGTCTTGTGCGGAACCACTGTCTTGTGCGAAACCACTGCCATGTGCGAAACCACTGACTTGTGCAAAACCACTCTCTTGTTTGAAACCACTCTCTTGTGCGAAACCACTGTCTTGTGCGAAACCACTGTCTTGTGCGAAACCACTCTCTTGTGCGAAACCACTGTCTTGTGCAGAACCACTGTCTTTTGCGAAACCACTGCCTTGTGCGAAACCACTGTCTTGTGCGAAACCACTGCCTTGTGCGAAACCAACTGTCTTGTGCAAAACAACTGTCTTGTGTGAAACCGCTGTCTTGTGCAAAACCACTCTCTTGTGCGAAACCACTGCCTTGTGCGAAACCACAGCCTTGTGCGAAACCACTGCCTATTGCGAAACCACTGCCTTGTGCGAAACCACTGTCTTGTTCAAAACCACTGTATTGTCGAAAACACTGTCATGTGCGAAACCACTGGCTTGTGCGAAACCACTCTCTTGTGCGAAACCACAGCCTTGTGCAAAACCAATGTCTTGTGCGAAACCACAGTCTTGTGCGAAACCACTGTCTTGTGCGAAACCACACTCTTGTGCGAACCCACTGCTTTGTGCAAAACGACTGTCATGTGCGCAACCACTGTCGAGTGCGAAACCACTGTCGTGTGCGAAACCACTGTCGTATGTGAAACCACTGTCGTGTGCAAAGCCACTGTCTTGTGTGAAACCACTGTGTTGTGCGAAACCACTGTCTTGTGTGAAACCACTGCCTTTTGCGAAAACACTGTTTTGTGTAGAACCACTGTCTTGTGCGGAACCACTGCCTTGTGCAAAACCACTGTCTTGTGCAAAACCACTGTCTTGTGCAAAACCACTGCCTTGTGCGAAACCACTGTCTTGTGCAAAACCACTGTCTTGTGCAAATCCACTGTCTTGTGCGAAACTACTGTCTTGTGCGAAACCTCTGTCTTGTGCGAAATCACAGTCTTGTGCGAAACAACTGTCTTGTGCGAAACCACTCTCTTGTGCAAAACCACTGCCTTGTGCAAAACCACTGTCTTGTGCAAAACCACTGCCTTGTGCGAAACCACTGTCTTGTGCAAAACCACTGTCTTGTGCAAATCCACTGTCTTTTGCGAAACCACCGTCTTGTGCTAAACCACTGTCTTGTGTAAAACCACTCTCTTGTGCGAAACCACTGCCTTGTGCGAAACCACTGTCTTGTGCGAAACCACTGTCTTGTGCGAAACCACTGTCTTCTGCGAAACCACTCTCTTGTGCAAAACCATTGCATTGTGCGAAACAACTGTCTTGTGCGAAACCACTGTATTGTGCGGAACCACTGTCTTGTGCGAAACCACTGCCTTGTGCGAGACCACTTCCTTGTGCGAAACCACTGTCTTGTGCGAAACCATTCTCTTGTGCGAAACCACTGCCTTGTGCGGAACCACTGTCTTATGCGAAATAACTGCCTTGTTCGAAACCACTGCCTTGTGCATAACCACTGTCTTGTCCGAGACCACTCTCTTGTGCGAAACCACTGCCTTGTGCGTAACCACTGTCTTGTTTGCAACCACTGTCTTGAGCGGATCCACTGCCTTGTGCGAAACCACTGCCTTGTGCGAAACCACTGTCTTGTGCGAAACCACTGTCTGGTGCGAAACCACTCTCTTGTGCAAAACCTCTGTCTTGTGCAAAACCACTGTCTTGTGCGAAACCACTGTCTTGTGCGAAACCACTGTCTTGTGCAAAACCACTGTCTTGTGCGAAACCACTGTCTTGTGCAAAACCACTGTCTTGTGCAAAACCACAGACTTGTTCGAAACAACTGTCTTGTGCGAAACCACTCTCTTGTGCAAAACCACTGCCTTGTGCAAAACCACTGTCTTGTGCGAAATCACCGTCTTGTGCGAAACCACTCTCTTGTGCGAAACCAATCTCTTGTGCGAAGTCACTGCCTTGTGCGAAACGACTGTCTTGTGCGAAAACACTCTCTTGTGCGAAACCACTGCCTTGTGCGGAACCACTGTCTTATGCGAAATAACTGCCTTGTTCCAAACCACTGCCTTGTACGAATCCACCGTCTTGTGTGAGACCACTCTCTTGTGCGAAACCACTGCCTAGTGCGTAACCACTGTCTCGTGCGAAACCACTGTCTTGTGCGGAACCACTGCCTTGTGCGAAACCACTGTCTTGTGTGGAACCACTGTCTTGTGCGAAACCACTGCCTTGTGCGTAACCACTGTCTTGTGCGAAACCACTGTCTTGTGCGAAACCACTGTCTTGTACGAAACCACTGAATTGTGCGAAACCACTGCCTTGTGCAAAACCACTGTCTTGTGCGAAACCACTATCTTCTGCGAAACCACTGTGTTGTGCGAAACCACTGTCATGAGTGCAACCACTGACTTGTGCGGAATCACTGCCTTCTGCGAAACCACTGTCTTGTTTGCAACCACTGTCTTGTGCAAAACCACTGTCTTGTGCTAAACAACTGCCTTATGCGAAACCACTGTCTTGTGCTAAACCACTGTCTTATGCAAAACCACTGTCTTGTGTGCAAACACTGTCTTGTGCGAAACAACTGTCTTGTGCGAAACCACTCTCTTGTGCAGAACCACTGTGTCATGCCAAACCACTGCCTTGTGTGAAACCACTGTTTTGTGCGAAACCACTGTCTTGTGCCAAACCACTGTCTTGTGCGAAACCACTGTGTTGTGCGAAACCACTGTCTTGTGCGGAACCACTGTCTTGTGCGAAACCACTGCCATATGCGAAACCACTGACTTGTGCAAAACCACTCTCTTGTGTGAAACCACTCTCTTGTGCGAAACCACTGTCTTGTGCGAAACCACTGTCTTGTGCGAAACCACTCTCTTGTGCGAAACAACTGTCTTGTGCAGAACCACTGTCTTGTGCGAAACCACTGCCTTGTGCGATACCACTGTCTTGTGCGAAACCACTGCCTTGTGCGAAACCAACTGTCTTGTGCAAAACAACTGTCTTGTGTGAAACCACTGTCTTGTGCAAAACCACTCTCTTGTGCGAAACCACTGCCTTGTGCGAAACCACAGCCTTGTGCGAAACCACTGCCTATTGCGAAACCACTGCCTTGTGCGAAACCACTGTCTTGTTCAAAACCACTGTATTGTCGAAAACACTGTCATGTGCGAAACCACTGTCTTGTGCGAAACCACTCTCTTGTGCGAAACCACAGCCTTGTGCAAAACCAATGTCTTGTGCGAAACCACAGTCTTGTGCGAAACCACTGTCTTGTGCGAAACCACACTCTTGTGCGAAACCACTGCCTTGTGCAAAACGACTGTCATGTGCGCAACCACTGTCGAGTGCGAAACCACTGTCGTTTGCGAAACCACTGTCGTATGTGAAACCACTGTCGTGTGCAAAGCCACTGTCTTGTGCAAAACCACTGTCTTGTGCAAAACCACTGCCTTGTGCGAAACCACTGTCTTGTGCAAAACCACTGTCTTGTGCAAATCGACTCTCTTGTGCGAAACTACTGTCTTGTGCGAAACCTCTGTCTTGTGCGAAACCACAGTCTCGTGCGAAAAAACTGTCTTGTGCGAAACCACTCTCTTGTGCAAAACCACTGCCTTGTGCAAAACCACTGTCTTGTGCAAAACCACTGCCATGTGCGAAACCACTGTCTTGTGCAAAACCACTGTCTTGTGCAAATCCACTGTCTTTTGCGAAACCACCGTCTTGTGCGAAACCATTGCATTGTGCGAAACAACTGTCTTGTGCGAAACCACTGTATTGTGCGGAACCACTGTCTTGTGCGAAACCACTGCCTTGTGCGAGACCACTTCCTTGTGCGAAACCACTGTCTTGTGCGAAACCATTCTCTTGTGCGAAACCACTGCCTTGTGCGGAACCACTGTCTTATGCGAAATAACTGCCTTGTTCGAAACCACTGCCTTGTGCAAAACCACTGTCTTGTCCGAGACCACTCTCTTGTGCGAAACCACTGCCTTGTGCGTAACCACTATCTTGTTTGCAACCACTGTCTTGAGCGGATCCACTGCCTTGTGCGAAACCACTGCCTTGTGCGAAACCACTGTCTTGTGCGAAACCACTGTCTGGTGCGAAACCACTCTCTTGTGCAAAACCTCTGTCTTGTGCAAAACCACTGTCTTGTGCGAAACCACTGTCTTGTGCGAAACCACTGTCTGGTGCAAAACCACTGTCTTGTGCGAAACCACTGTCTTATGCGAAACCACAGTCTTGTGCGAAACCACTTTCTTGTGCGATACCACTCTCTTGTGCTAAACCACTGCCTTGTGAAAAACCACTGTCGTGTGCGAAAACACTGTCGTGTGCGAAACCACTGTCGTGTGCGAGAACACTGTCGTATGTGAAACCACTGTCGTTTGCGAAACCACTGTCTTGTGCAAAACCACTGTTTTGTGTGCAACCACTGTCGTGTGCGAAACAATGTCTTGTGCGAAACCACTGTCTTGTGTGAAACCACTGTCTTGTGCGAAACCACTGTCTTGTGTGAAACCACTGTCTTGTGCGAAACCACTGTCTTGTGCGAAACCACTCTCTTGTGCAAAACCACTGCATTGTGCGGAACCACTGCCTCATGCCAAACCACTGCCTTGTGTGAAACCACTGTTATGTGCGAAACCACTGTCTCATGCGAAACCACGGTCTTGTGCGAAACCACTGTCTAGTGTGGTACCATTGTCTTGTGCGAAACCACTGTCTTGTGTGTAACCACTGTCTTGTGCGAAGCCACTGCCTTGTGCGAAACCACTGTCGTGTGCGAAACCACTGTCGAATGTGAAACCACTCTGGTGTGCAAAACCGCTGTCTTGTGCGAAACCACTGTGTTCTGCGAAACCACTGTCTTGTGCGAAACCACTGTCGTGTGTGAAACAACCGTCCTGTGCAAAACCACCATCTTGTGTGAAACCACGGTCGTGTGTGGAACAACCGTCCAGTGCGAAACCACTCAGCTGCGTGAAACCACTGTCTTGTGCGTAACCACCGTCTTGTGCAAAAACATTTTCTTGTGCGAAACCACTGCCTTGTGCAAAACCACAGTCTTGTGCGGAACCACTGTCATGTGCGGAACCACTACCTTGTGCGAAACCACTGACTTGTGCGAAACCACTGTCCTGTGCGAAACCACTGTCTTGTGCGGAACCACTGCCTTTTGCGAAACCACTCTCTTGTGTGGAACCACTGTCTTGTGCAAAACCACTGCCTTGTGCGAAACCACTGTGTTGTGTGAAACCACTGTCTTGTGCGAAACCACTGCCTTGTGCGAAACCAGTGTCTTGTGCAAAACCACTGTCTTGTGCAAATCCACTGTCTTGTGCAAAACCACTGTCTTTTGCGAAACCACTGTCTTGTGCCAAACCACAGTCTTGTGCGAAACAACTGTCTTGTGCGAAACCACTCTCTTGTGCAAAACCACTGCCTTGTGTAAAACCACTGTCTTGTGCGAAACCACCGTCTTGTGCGAAAACACTGTGTTGTGGGAAACCACTGTCTTGTGCGAAACCACGGTCTTGTGTGAAATCACTGTCTTGTGCAAAACCACTGCCTTGTGCAAATCCACTGTCTTGTGCGAAACCACCTTCTTGTGCGAAACTACTGTCTTGTGCGAAACCACTGTCTTGTGCGGAACCACTGCCTTGTGCAAAACCACTGTCTTGTGCGGAACCACTGTCTTGTGCAAAACCACTGCCTTGTGCGTGACCACTGTCTTGTGCGAAACCATTGTCTTGTGCGAAACCACTGTCTTGTGCGAAACCACTGAATTGTGCGAAACCACTGCCTTGTGCAAAACCACTGTCTTGTTTGCAACCACTATCTTGTGCAAAACCCCTGTCTTGCGCTATACAACTGCCTTATGCGAATCCACTGTCTTGTGCTAAACCACTGTCTTATGCAAAACCACTGTCTTGTGTGCAACCACTGTCTTGTGCAAAACAACTGTCTTGTGCGAAACCACTGTCTTGTGCAGAACCACTGTGTCATGCCAAACCACTGCCTTGTGTGAAACCACTGTTTTGTGCAAAACCACTGTCTTGTGCCAAACCACTGTCTTGTGCGAAACCACAGTTTTGTGCGAAACCACTGTCTTGTGCGGAACCACTGTCTTGTGCGAAACCACTGCCATGTGCGAAACCACTGCCATGTGCGAAACCACTGACTTGTGCGAAACCACTCTCTTGTTCGAAACCACTCTCTTGTGTGAAACCACTGTCTTGTGCGAAAACACTGTTTTGTGCGAAACCACTCTCTTGTGCGAAACCACTGTCTTGTGCAGAACCACTGTCTTGTGCGAAACCACTGCCTTGTGCGAAACCACTGTCTTGTCCGAAACCACTGCCTTGTGCGAAACCAACTGTCTTGTGCGAAACAACTGTCTTGTGTGAAACCACTGTCTTGTGCAAAACCACTCTCTTGTGCGAAACCACTGCCTTGTGCGAAACCACAGACTTGTGCGAAACCACTGCCTAGTGCAAAACCACTGCCTTGTGCGAAACCACTGTCTGGTTCAAAACCACTGTATTGTGCGAAAACACTGTCATGTGTGAAACCACTGTCTTGTGCGAAACCACTCTCTTGTGCGAAACCACTGCCTTGTGTTAACCACTGTCTTGTGCAAAACCACAGTCTTGTGCGAAACCACAGGCTTGTGCGAAACCACTGTCTTGTGCGAATTCATGCTCTTGTGCGAAACCAATTCCTTATGCAAAACCTCTTTCTTGTACGAAACCACTGTCTTGTGCGAGACCACTCTCTTGTGCGAAACCACTGCCTTGTGCGTAACCACTGTCTTGTGCGAAACCACTAATTTGTGCGAAACCACTGCCTTGTGCGAAACCACTGTCTTGTGCGAAACCACTCTCTTGTGCGAAACCACTGCCTTGTGTGGAACCATTGTCTTGTGCGAAACCACTCTCTTTGCGCGAAACCACTTTCTTGTGCAAAACCACTGTCTTGTGCGAAAATACTGTCTTGTGCGAAACCACTGTCTGGTGCTAATTCACTCTCTTGTGCGAGACCACTGCCTTGTGCAAAACCACTGTCTTGTTTGAAACCACTGTCTTGTGCGAGACCACTCTCTTTTTCAAAACCACTGCATTGTGCGAAACCACTGACTTGTGCGAAATCACTGTTTTGTGTGAAACCACTGTCTCGTGCGGAACCACTCTCTTGTGCGAAACCACTGATTTGTGCGAAACCACTGCCTTGTGCGAAACCACTGTATTGTGCGAAACCACTCTCTTGTGCGAAACCACTGCCTTGTGTGGAACCACTGTCTTGTGCGAAACCACTGCCTTGTGCGAAACCACTGTCTTGTGCGAAACCACTGTCGTGTGCAAAACAACCATCCTGTGCGAAACCACCGTCTTGTGCGAAACCACCGTCGTGTGTGGAACAACCATCCTGTGCGAAACCACTCAGCTGCGTGAAACCACTGTCTTGTGCGAATCCACTGTCTTGTGCAAAACCACAGACTTGTGCGAAACCACCGTCTTGTGCTAAACCACTCTCTTGTGCGAAACCACTGCCTTGTGCTAAACCACTGTCTTGTGGGAAACCACAGTCTTGTGCGAAACCACAGGCTTGTGCGAAACCACTGTCTTGTGCAAATTCATGTTCTTGTGCGAAACCACTTCCTTATGCAAAACCACTGTCTTGTACGAAACCACTGTCTTGTGCGAGACCACTCTCTTGTGCGAAACCACTGCCTTGTGCGTAACAACTGTCTTGTGCGAAACCACTGATTTGTGCGAAACCACTCTCTTGTGCAAAACCACTGCCTTGTGCAAAACCACTGTCTTGTGCGAAACCACCGTCTTGTGCGAAACCACCGTGTTGTGGGAAACCACTGTCTTGTGCGAAAACACGGTCTTGTGTGAAATCACTGTCTTGTGCAAAACCACTGCCTTGTGCAAAACCACTGTCTTGTGCGAAACCACCTTCTTGTGCGAAACCACTGTCTTGTGCGAAACCACTGTCTTGTGCGGAACTACTGCCTTGTGCAAAACCACTGTCTTGTGCGGAACCACTGTTTTGTGCAAAAACACTGCCTTGTGCGTGACCACTGTCTTGTGCGAAACCACTGTCTTGTGCGAAACCACTGTCTTGTGCAAAGCCACTGAATTGTGCGAAACCACTGCCTTGTGCAAAACCACTGTCTTGTATGAAACCACTATCTTCTGCGAAACCACTGTGTTAAGCGAAACCACTGTCATGAGTGCAACCACTGACTTGTGCGGAATCACTGCCTTCTGCGAAACCACTGTCTTGTTTGCAACCACTATCTTGTGCAAAACCTATGTCTTGCGCTAAACAACTGCCTAATGCGAATCCACTGTCTTGTGCTAAACCACTGTCTTATGCAAAACCACTGCCTTGTGTGGAACCACTGTCTTGTGCGAAACCACTGCCTTGTGCAAAACCACTCTCTTGTGCGAAACCACTGTCTTGTGCAGAACCACTGTCTTGTGCGAAACCACTGCCTTGTGCGAAACCACTGTCTTGTGCGAAACCACTGCCTTGTGCGAAACCAACTGTCTTGTGCGAAACAACTGTCTTGTGTGAAACCACTGTCTTGTGCAAAACCACTCTCTTGTGCGAAACCACTGGCTTGTGCGAAACCACAGCCTTGTGCGAAACCACTGCCTAGTGCGAAACCACTGCCTTGTGCGAAACCACTGTCTTGTTCAAAACCAATGTATTGTGCGAAAACACTGTCATGTGCGAAACCACTGTCTTGTGCGAAACCACTCTCTTGTGCGAAACCACTGCCTTGTGCAAAACCAATGTCTTGTGCGAAACCACAGTCTTGTGCGAAACCACTGTCTTGTGCGAAACCACACTCTTGTGCGAAACCACTGCCTTGTGCAAAACGACTGTCGTGTGCGAAACCACTGTCGAGTGCGAAACCACTGTCGTTTGCGAAACCACTGTCGTATGTGAAACCACTGTCGTGTGCAAAGCCACTGTCTTGTGTGAAACCACTGTGTTGTGCGAAACCACTGTCTTGTGTGAAACCACTGCCTTTTGCGAAAACACTGTCTTGTGTAGAACCACTGTCTTGTGGGGAACCACTGCCTTGTGCAAAACCACTGTCTTGTGCGAAACCACTGTCTTGTGCAAAACCACTGCCTTGTGCGAAACCACTGTCTTGTGCAAAACCACTGTCTTGTGCAAATCCACTGTCTTGTGCGAAACTACTGTCTTGTGCGAAACCTCTGTCTTGTGCGAAACCACAGTCTTGTGCAAAAGAACAGTCTTGTGCGAAACCACTCTCTTGTGCAAAACCACTGCCTTGTGCAAAACCACTGTCTTGTGCGAAACCACCGTCTTGTGCGAAACCACTGTCTTGTGCGAAACCACTCTCTTGTGCGAAACCACTGCCTTGTGCGAAACCACTGTCGTGTGCGAAACCACTGTCGAATGTGAAACCACTCTGGTGTGCAAAACCACTGCCTTGTGCGAAACCACTGTCTTGTGCGAAACCACTGTCTTGTGCGAAACCACTGTCTTCTGCGAAACCACTCTCTTGTGCAAAACCATTGCATTGTGCGAAACAACTGTCTTGTGCGAAACCACTGTATTGTGCGGAACCACTGTCTTGTGCGAAACCACTACCTTGTGCGAGACCACTTCCTTGTGCGAAACCACTGTCTTGTGCGAAACCATTCTCTTGTGCGAAACCACTGCCTTGTGCGGAACCACTGTCTTATGCGAAATAACTGCCTTGTTCGAAACCACTGCCTTGTGCATAACCACTGTCTTGTCCGAGACCACTCTCTTGTGCGAAACCACTGCCTTGTGCGTAACCACTGTCTTGTTTGCAACCACTGTCTTGAGCGGATCCACTGCCTTGTGCGAAACCACTGCCTTGTGCGAAACCACTGTCTTGTGCGAAACCACTGTCTGGTGCGAAACCACTCTCTTGTGCAAAACCTCTGTCTTGTGCAAAACCACTGTCTTGTGCAAAACCACTGTCTTGTGCGAAACCACTGTCTTGTGCAAAACCACTGTCTTGTGCGAAACCACTGTCTTGTGCAAAACCACTGTCTTGTGCAAAACCACAGACTTGTTCGAAACAACTGTCTTGTGCGAAACCACTCTCTTGTGCAAAACCACTGCCTTGTGCAAAACCACTGTCTTGTGCGAAATCACCGTCTTGTGCGAAACCACTCTCTTGTGCGAAACCAATCTCTTGTGCGAAGTCACTGCCTTGTGCGAAACGACTGTCTTGTGCGAAAACACTCTCTTGTGCGAAACCACTGCCTTGTGCGGAACCACTGTCTTATGCGAAATAACTGCCTTGTTCCAAACCACTGCCTTGTACGAATCCACCGTCTTGTGTGAGAACACTCTCTTGTGCGAAACCACTGCCTAGTGCGTAACCACTGTCTTGTGCGAAACCACTGTCTTGTGCGAAACCACTGTCTTGTGCGAAACCACTGTCTGTTTGCAACCACTGTCTTGTGCAGAACAACTGTCTTGTGCGAAACCACTGCCTTGTGCGAAACCACTGTCTCGTGCGAAACCACTGTCTTGTGCGGAACCACTGCCTTGTGCGAAACCACTGTCTTGTGTGGAACCACTGTCTTGTGCGAAACCACTGCCTTGTGCGTAACCACTGTCTTGTGCGAAACCACTGTCTTGTGCGAAACCACTGTCTTGTACGAAACCACTGAATTGTGCGAAACCACTGCCTTGTGCAAAACCACTGTCTTGTGCGAAACCACTATCTTCTGCGAAACCACTGTGTTGTGCGAAACCACTGTCATGAGTGCAACCACTGACTTGTGCGGAATCACTGCCTTCTGCGAAACCACTGTCTTGTTTGCAACCACTGTCTTGTGCAAAACCACTGTCTTGTGCTAAACAACTGCCTTATGCGAAACCACTGTCTTGTGCTAAACCACTGTCTTATGCAAAACCACTGTCTTGTGTGCAACCACTGTCTTGTGCGAAACAACTGTCTTGTGCGAAACCACTCTCTTGTGCAGAACCACTGTGTCATGCCAAACCACTGCCTTGTGTGAAACCACTGTTTTGTGCGAAACCACTGTCTTGTGCCAAACCACTGTCTTGTGCGAAACCACTGTGTTGTGCGAAACCACTGTCTTGTGCGGAACCACTGTCTTGTGCGAAACCACTGCCATGTGCGAAACCACTGACTTGTGCAAAACCACTCTCTTGTGTGAAACCACTCTCTTGTGCGAAACCACTGTCTTGTGCGAAACCACTGTCTTGTGCGAAACCACTCTCTTGTGCGAAACAACTGTCTTGTGCAGAACCACTGTCTTGTGCGAAACCACTGCCTTGTGCGATACCACTGTCTTGTGCGAAACCACTGCCTTGTGCGAAACCAACTGTCTTGTGCAAAACAACTGTCTTGTGTGAAACCACTGTCTTGTGCAAAACCACTCTCTTGTGCGAAACCACTGCCTTGTGCGAAACCACAGCCTTGTGCGAAACCACTGCCTATTGCGAAACCACTGCCTTGTGCGAAACCACTGTCTTGTTCAAAACCACTGTATTGTCGAAAACACTGTCATGTGCGAAACCACTGTCTTGTGCGAAACCACTCTCTTGTGCGAAACCACAGCCTTGTGCAAAACCAATGTCTTGTGCGAAACCACAGTCTTGTGCGAAACCACTGTCTTGTGCGAAACCACACTCTTGTGCGAAACCACTGCCTTGTGCAAAACGACTGTCATGTGCGCAACCACTGTCGAGTGCGAAACCACTGTCGTGTGCGAAACCACTGTCGTATGTGAAACCACTGTCGTGTGCAAAGCCACTGTCTTGTGCAAAACCACTGTCTTGTGCAAAACCACTGCCTTGTGCGAAACCACTGTCTTGTGCAAAACCACTGTCTTGTGCAAATCGACTGTCTTGTGCGAAACTACTGTCTTGTGCGAAACCTCTGTCTTGTGCGAAACCACAGTCTCGTGCGAAAAAACTGTCTTGTGCGAAACCACTCTCTTGTGCAAAACCACTGCCTTGTGCAAAACCACTGTCTTGTGCAAAACCACTGCCATGTGCGAAACCACTGTCTTGTGCAAAACCACTGTCTTGTGCAAATCCACTGTCTTTTGCGAAACCACCGTCTTGTGCGAAACCACTGTCTTGTGTAAAACCACTCTCTTGTGCGAAACCACTGCCTTGTGCGAAACCACTGTCTTGTGCGAAACTACTGTCTTGTGCGAAACCACTGTCTTCTGCGAAACCACTCTCTTGTGCAAAACCATTGCATTGTGCGAAACAACTGTCTTGTGCGAAACCACTGTATTGTGCGGAACCACTGTCTTGTGCGAAACCACTGCCTTGTGCGAGACCACTTCCTTGTGCGAAACCACTGTCTTGTGCGAAACCATTCTCTTGTGCGAAACCACTGCCTTGTGCGGAACCACTGTCTTATGCGAAATAACTGCCTTGTTCGAAACCACTGCCTTGTGCAAAACCACTGTCTTGTCCGAGACCACTCTCTTGTGCGAAACCACTGCCTTGTGCGTAACCACTATCTTGTTTGCAACCACTGTCTTGAGCGGATCCACTGCCTTGTGCGAAACCACTGCCTTGTGCGAAACCACTGTCTTGTGCGAAACCACTGTCTGGTGCGAAACCACTCTCTTGTGCAAAACCTCTGTCTTGTGCAAAACCACTGTCTTGTGCGAAACCACTGTCTTGTGCGAAACCACTGTCTGGTGCAAAACCACTGTCTTGTGCGAAACCACTGTCTTATGCGAAACCACAGTCTTGTGCGAAACCACTTTCTTGTGCGATACCACTCTCTTGTGCTAAACCACTGCCTTGTGAAAAACCACTGTCGTGTGCGAAAACACTGTCGTGTGCGAAACCACTGTCGTGTGCGAGAACACTGTCGTATGTGAAACCACTGTCGTTTGCGAAACCACTGTCTTGTGCAAAACCACTGTTTTGTGTGCAACCACTGTCGTGTGCGAAACAATGTCTTGTGCGAAACCACTGTCTTGTGTGAAACCACTGTCTTGTGCGAAACCACTGTCTTGTGTGAAACCACTGTCTTGTGCGAAACCACTGTCTTGTGCGAAACCACTCTCTTGTGCAAAACCACTGCATTGTGCGGAACCACTGCCTCATGCCAAACCACTGCCTTGTGTGAAACCACTGTTATGTGCGAAACCACTGTCTCATGCGAAACCACTGTCTTGTGCGAAACCACTGTCTAGTGTGGTACCATTGTCTTGTGCGAAACCACTGCCTTGTGTGTAAACACTGTCTTGTGCGAAGCCACTGCCTTGTGCGAAACCACTGTCGTGTGCGAAACCACTGTCGAATGTGAAACCACTCTGGTGTGCAAAACCGCTGTCTTGTGCGAAACCACTGTGTTGTGCGAAACCACTGTCTTGTGCGAAACCACTGTCGTGTGTGAAACAACCGTCCTGTGCAAAACCACCATCTTGTGTGAAACCACGGTCGTGTGTGGAACAACCGTCCAGTGCGAAACCACTCAGCTGCGTGAAACCACTGTCTTGTGCGTAACCACCGTCTTGTGCGAAAACATTTTCTTGTGCGAAACCACTGCCTTGTGCAAAACCACAGTCTTGTGCGGAACCACTGTCATGTGCGGAACCACTACCTTGTGCGAAACCACTGACTTGTGCGAAACCACTGTCCTGTGCGAAACCACTGTCTTGTGCGGAACCACTGCCTTTTGCGAAACCACTCTCTTGTGTGGAACCACTGTCTTGTGCAAAACCACTGCCTTGTGCGAAACCACTGTGTTGTGTGAAACCACTGTCTTGTGCGAAACCACTGCCTTGTGCGAAACCAGTGTCTTGTGCAAAACCACTGTCTTGTGCAAATCCACTGTCTTGTGCAAAACCACTGTCTTTTGCGAAACCACTGTCTTGTGCCAAACCACAGTCTTGTGCGAAACAACTGTCTTGTGCGAAACCACTCTCTTGTGCAAAACCACTGCCTTGTGTAAAACCACTGTCTTGTGCGAAACCACCGTCTTGTGCGAAAACACTGTGTTGTGGGAAACCACTGTCTTGTGCGAAACCACGGTCTTGTGTGAAATCACTGTCTTGTGCAAAACCACTGCCTTGTGCAAATCCACTGTCTTGTGCGAAACCACCTTCTTGTGCGAAACTACTGTCTTGTGCGAAACCACTGTCTTGTGCGGAACCACTGCCTTGTGCAAAACCACTGTCTTGTGCGGAACCACTGTCTTGTGCAAAACCACTGCCTTGTGCGTGACCACTGTCTTGTGCGAAACCATTGTCTTGTGCGAAACCACTGTCTTGTGCGAAACCACTGAATTGTGCGAAACCACTGCCTTGTGCAAAACCACTGTCTTGTGCGAAACCACTATCTTCTGCGAAACCACTGTGTTGTGCGAAACCACTGTCATGAGTGCAACCACTGGCTTGTGCGGAATCACTGCCTTCTGCGAAACCACTGTCTTGTTTGCAACCACTATCTTGTGCAAAACCCCTGTCTTGCGCTAAACAACTGCATTATGCGAATCCACTGTCTTGTGCTAAACCACTGTCTTATGCAAAACCACTGTCTTGTGTGCAACCACTGTCTTGTGCAAAACAACTGTCTTGTGCGAAACCACTGTCTTGTGCAGAACCACTGTGTCATGCCAAACCACTGCCTTGTGTGAAACCACTGTTTTGTGCGAAACCACTGTCTTGTGCCAAACCACTGTCTTGTGCGAAACCACAGTTTTGTGCGAAACCACTGTCTTGTGCGGAACCACTGTCTTGTGCGAAACCACTGCCATGTGCGAAACCACTGCCATGTGCGAAACCACTGACTTGTGCGAAACCACTCTCTTGTTCGAAACCACTCTCTTGTGTGAAACCACTGTCTTGTGCGAAAACACTGTTTTGTGCGAAACCACTCTCTTGTGCGAAACCACTGTCTTGTGCAGAACCACTGTCTTGTGCGAAACCACTGCCTTGTGCGAAACCACTGTCTTGTCCGAAACCACTGCCTTGTGCGAAACCAACTGTCTTGTGCGAAACAACTGTCTTGTGTGAAACCACTGTCTTGTGCAAAACCACTCTCTTGTGCGAAACCACTGCCTTGTGCGAAACCACAGACTTGTGCGAAACCACTGCCTAGTGCAAAACCACTGCCTTGTGCGAAACCACTGTCTGGTTCAAAACCACTGTATTGTGCGAAAACACTGTCATGTGTGAAACCACTGTCTTGTGCGAAACCACTCTCTTGTGCGAAACCACTGCCTTGTGTTAACCACTGTCTTGTGCAAAACCACAGTCTTGTGCGAAACCACAGGCTTGTGCGAAACCACTGTCTTGTGCGAATTCATGCTCTTGTGCGAAACCAATTCCTTATGCAAAACCTCTTTCTTGTACGAAACCACTGTCTTGTGCGAGACCACTCTCTTGTGCGAAACCACTGCCTTGTGCGTAACCACTGTCTTGTGCGAAACCACTAATTTGTGCGAAACCACTGCCTTGTGCGAAACCACTGTCTTGTGCGAAACCACTCTCTTGTGCGAAACCACTGCCTTGTGTGGAACCATTGTCTTGTGCGAAACCACTCTCTTTGCGCGAAACCACTTTCTTGTGCAAAACCACTGTCTTGTGCGAAAATACTGTCTTGTGCGAAACCACTGTCTGGTGCTAATTCACTCTCTTGTGCGAGACCACTGCCTTGTGCAAAACCACTGTCTTGTTTGAAACCACTGTCTTGTGCGAGACCACTCTCTTTTTCAAAACCACTGCATTGTGCGAAACCACTGACTTGTGCGAAATCACTGTTTTGTGTGAAACCACTGTCTCGTGCGGAACCACTCTCTTGTGCGAAACCACTGATTTGTGCGAAACCACTGCCTTGTGCGAAACCACTGTATTGTGCGAAACCACTCTCTTGTGCGAAACCACTGCCTTGTGTGGAACCACTGTCTTGTGCGAAACCACTGCCTTGTGCGAAACCACTGTCTTGTGCGAAACCACTGTCGTGTGCAAAACAACCATCCTGTGCGAAACCACCGTCTTGTGCGAAACCACTGTCGTGTGTGGAACAACCATCCTGTGCGAAACCACTCAGCTGCGTGAAACCACTGTCTTGTGCGAATCCACTGTCTTGTGCAAAACCACAGACTTGTGCGAAACCACTGTCTTGTGCTAAACCACTCTCTTGTGCGAAACCACTGCCTTGTGCTAAACCACTGTCTTGTGGGAAACCACAGTCTTGTGCGAAACCACAGGCTTGTGCGAAACCACTGTCTTGTGCAAATTCATGTTCTTGTGCGAAACCACTTCCTTATGCAAAACCACTGTCTTGTACGAAACCACTGTCTTGTGCGAGACCACTCTCTTGTGCGAAACCACTGCCTTGTGCGTAACAACTGTCTTGTGCGAAACCACTGATTTGTGCGAAACCACTCTCTTGTGCAAAACCACTGCCTTGTGCAAAACCACTGTCTTGTGCGAAATCACCGTCTTATGCGAAACCACTCTCTTGTGCGAAACCAATCTCTTGTGCGAAGTCACTGCCTTGTGCGAAACGACTGTCTTGTGCGAAAACACTCTCTTGTGCGAAACCACTGCCTTGTGCGGAACCACTGTCTTATGCGAAATAACTGCCTTGTTCCAAACCACTGCCTTGTACGAATCCACCGTCTTGTGTGAGAACACTCTCTTGTGCGAAACCACTGCCTAGTGCGTAACCACTGTCTTGTGCGAAACCACTGTCTTGTGCGAAACCACTGTCTTGTGCGAAACCACTGTCTGTTTGCAACCACTGTCTTGTGCAGAACAACTGTCTTGTGCAAAACCACTGCCTTGTGCGAAACCACTGTCTCGTGCGAAACCACTGTCTTGTGCGGAACCACTGCCTTGTGCGAAACCACTGTCTTGTGTGGAACCACTGTCTTGTGCGAAACCACTGCCTTGTGCGTAACCACTGTCTTGTGCGAAACCACTGTCTTGTGCGAAACCACTGTCTTGTACGAAACCACTGAATTGTGCGAAACCACTGCCTTGTGCAAAACCACTGTCTTGTGCGAAACCACTATCTTCTGCGAAACCACTGTGTTGTGCGAAACCACTGTCATGAGTGCAACCACTGACTTGTGCGGAATCACTGCCTTCTGCGAAACCACTGTCTTGTTTGCAACCACTGTCTTGTGCAAAACCAATGTCTTGTGCTAAACAACTGCCTTATGCGAAACCACTGTCTTGTGCTAAACCACTGTCTTATGCAAAACCACTGTCTTGTGTGCAACCACTGTCTTGTGCGAAACAACTGTCTTGTGCGAAACCACTCTCTTGTGCAGAACCACTGTGTCATGCCAAACCACTGCCTTGTGTGAAACCACTGTTTTGTGCGAAACCACTGTCTTGTGCCAAACCACTGTCTTGTGCGAAACCACTGTGTTGTGCGAAACCACTGTCTTGTGCGGAACCACTGTCTTGTGCGAAACCACTGCCATGTGCGAAACCACTGACTTGTGCAAAACCACTCTCTTGTGTGAAACCACTCTCTTGTGCGAAACCACTGTCTTGTGCGAAACCACTGTCTTGTGCGAAACCACTCTCTTGTGCGAAACAACTGTCTTGTGCAGAACCACTGTCTTGTGCGAAACCACTGCCTTGTGCGATACCACTGTCTTGTGCGAAACCACTGCCTTGTGCGAAACCAACTGTCTTGTGCAAAACAACTGTCTTGTGTGAAACCACTGTCTTGTGCAAAACCACTCTCTTGTGCGAAACCACTGCCTTGTGCGAAACCACAGCCTTGTGCGAAACCACTGCCTATTGCGAAACCACTGCCTTGTGCGAAACCACTGTCTTGTTCAAAACCACTGTATTGTCGAAAACACTGTCATGTGCGAAACCACTGTCTTGTGCGAAACCACTCTCTTGTGCGAAACCACAGCCTTGTGCAAAACCAATGTCTTGTGCGAAACCACAGTCTTGTGCGAAACCACTGTCTTGTGCGAAACCACACTCTTGTGCGAAACCACTGCCTTGTGCAAAACGACTGTCATGTGCGCAACCACTGTCGAGTGCGAAACCACTGTCGTGTGCGAAACCACTGTCGTATGTGAAACCACTGTCGTGTGCAAAGCCACTGTCTTGTGCAAAACCACTGTCTTGTGCAAAACCACTGCCTTGTGCGAAACCACTGTCTTGTGCAAAACCACTGTCTTGTGCAAATCGACTGTCTTGTGCGAAACTACTGTCTTGTGCGAAACCTCTGTCTTGTGCGAAACCACAGTCTCGTGCGAAAAAACTGTCTTGTGCGAAACCACTCTCTTGTGCAAAACCACTGCCTTGTGCAAAACCACTGTCTTGTGCAAAACCACTGCCATGTGCGAAACCACTGTCTTGTGCAAAACCACTGTCTTGTGCAAATCCACTGTCTTTTGAGAAACCACCGTCTTGTGCGAAACCACTGTCTTGTGTAAAACCACTCTCTTGTGCGAAACCACTGCCTTGTGCGAAACCACTGTCTTGTGCGAAACTACTGTCTTGTGCGAAACCACTGTCTTCTGCGAAACCACTCTCTTGTGCAAAACCATTGCATTGTGCGAAACAACTGTCTTGTGCGAAACCACTGTATTGTGCGGAACCACTGTCTTGTGCGAAACCACTGCCTTGTGCGAGACCACTTCCTTGTGCGAAACCACTGTCTTGTGCGAAACCATTCTCTTGTGCGAAACCACTGCCTTGTGCGGAACCACTGTCTTATGCGAAATAACTGCCTTGTTCGAAACCACTGCCTTGTGCAAAACCACTGTCTTGTCCGAGACCACTCTCTTGTGCGAAACCACTGCCTTGTGCGTAACCACTATCTTGTTTGCAACCACTGTCTTGAGCGGATCCACTGCCTTGTGCGAAACCACTGCCTTGTGCGAAACCACTGTCTTGTGCGAAACCACTGTCTGGTGCGAAACCACTCTCTTGTGCAAAACCTCTGTCTTGTGCAAAACCACTGTCTTGTGCGAAACCACTGTCTTGTGCGAAACCACTGTCTGGTGCAAAACCACTGTCTTGTGCGAAACCACTGTCTTATGCGAAACCACAGTCTTGTGCGAAACCACTTTCTTGTGCGATACCACTCTCTTGTGCTAAACCACTGCCTTGTGAAAAACCACTGTCGTGTGCGAAAACACTGTCGTGTGCGAAACCACTGTCGTGTGCGAGAACACTGTCGTATGTGAAACCACTGTCGTTTGCGAAACCACTGTCTTGTGCAAAACCACTGTTTTGTGTGCAACCACTGTCGTGTGCGAAACAATGTCTTGTGCGAAACCACTGTCTTGTGTGAAACCACTGTCTTGTGCGAAACCACTGTCTTGTGTGAAACCACTGTCTTGTGCGAAACCACTGTCTTGTGCGAAACCACTCTCTTGTGCAAAACCACTGCATTGTGCGGAACCACTGCCTCATGCCAAACCACTGCCTTGTGTGAAACCACTGTTATGTGCGAAACCACTGTCTCATGCGAAACCACTGTCTTGTGCGAAACCACTGTCTAGTGTGGTACCATTGTCTTGTGCGAAACCACTGCCTTGTGTGTAAACACTGTCTTGTGCGAAGCCACTGCCTTGTGCGAAACCACTGTCGTGTGCGAAACCACTGTCGAATGTGAAACCACTCTGGTGTGCAAAACCGCTGTCTTGTGCGAAACCACTGTGTTGTGCGAAACCACTGTCTTGTGCGAAACCACTGTCGTGTGTGAAACAACCGTCCTGTGCAAAACCACCATCTTGTGTGAAACCACGGTCGTGTGTGGAACAACCGTCCAGTGCGAAACCACTCAGCTGCGTGAAACCACTGTCTTGTGCGTAACCACCGTCTTGTGCGAAAACATTTTCTTGTGCGAAACCACTGCCTTGTGCAAAACCACAGTCTTGTGCGGAACCACTGTCATGTGCGGAACCACTACCTTGTGCGAAACCACTGACTTGTGCGAAACCACTGTCCTGTGCGAAACCACTGTCTTGTGCGGAACCACTGCCTTTTGCGAAACCACTCTCTTGTGTGGAACCACTGTCTTGTGCAAAACCACTGCCTTGTGCGAAACCACTGTGTTGTGTGAAACCACTGTCTTGTGCGAAACCACTGCCTTGTGCGAAACCAGTGTCTTGTGCAAAACCACTGTCTTGTGCAAATCCACTGTCTTGTGCAAAACCACTGTCTTTTGCGAAACCACTGTCTTGTGCCAAACCACAGTCTTGTGCGAAACAACTGTCTTGTGCGAAACCACTCTCTTGTGCAAAACCACTGCCTTGTGTAAAACCACTGTCTTGTGCGAAACCACCGTCTTGTGCGAAAACACTGTGTTGTGGGAAACCACTGTCTTGTGCGAAACCACGGTCTTGTGTGAAATCACTGTCTTGTGCAAAACCACTGCCTTGTGCAAATCCACTGTCTTGTGCGAAACCACCTTCTTGTGCGAAACTACTGTCTTGTGCGAAACCACTGTCTTGTGCGGAACCACTGCCTTGTGCAAAACCACTGTCTTGTGCGGAACCACTGTCTTGTGCAAAACCACTGCCTTGTGCGTGACCACTGTCTTGTGCAAAACCATTGTCTTGTGCGAAACCACTGTCTTGTGCGAAACCACTGAATTGTGCGAAACCACTGCCTTGTGCAAAACCACTGTCTTGTGCGAAACCACTATCTTCTGCGAAACCACTGTGTTGTGCGAAACCACTGTCATGAGTGCAACCACTGACTTGTGCGGAATCACTGCCTTCAGCGAAACCACTGTCTTGTTTGCAACCACTATCTTGTGCAAAACCCCTGTCTTGCGCTAAACAACTGCCTTATGCGAATCCACTGTCTTGTGCTAAACCACTGTCTTATGCAAAACCACTGTCTTGTGTGCAACCACTGTCTTGTGCAAAACAACTGTCTTGTGCGAAACCACTGTCTTGTGCAGAACCACTGTGTCATGCCAAACCACTGCCTTGTGTGAAACCACTGTTTTGTGCGAAACCACTGTCTTGTGCCAAACCACTGTCTTGTGCGAAACCACAGTTTTGTGCGAAACCACTGTCTTGTGCGGAACCACTGTCTTGTGCGAAACCACTGCCATGTGCGAAACCACTGCCATGTGCGAAACCACTGACTTGTGCGAAACCACTCTCTTGTTCGAAACCACTCTCTTGTGTGAAACCACTGTCTTGTGCGAAAACACTGTTTTGTGCGAAACCACTCTCTTGTGCGAAACCACTGTCTTGTGCAGAACCACTGTCTTGTGCGAAACCACTGCCTTGTGCGAAACCACTGTCTTGTCCGAAACCACTGCCTTGTGCGAAACCAACTGTCTTGTGCGAAACAACTGTCTTGTGTGAAACCACTGTCTTGTGCAAAACCACTCTCTTGTGCGAAACCACTGCCTTGTGCGAAACCACAGACTTGTGCGAAAACACTGCCTAGTGCAAAACCACTGCCTTGTGCGAAACCACTGTCTTGTTCAAAACCACTGTATTGTGCGAAAACACTGTCATGTGTGAAACCACTGTCTTGTGCGAAACCACTCTCTTGTGCGAAACCACTGCCTTGTGTTAACCACTGTCTTGTGCAAAACCACAGTCTTGTGCGAAACCACAGGCTTGTGCGAAACCACTGTCTTGTGCGAATTCATGCTCTTGTGCGAAACCAATTCCTTATGCAAAACCTCTTTCTTGTACGAAACCACTGTCTTGTGCGAGACCACTCTCTTGTGCGAAACCACTGCCTTGTGCGTAACCACTGTCTTGTGCGAAACCACTAATTTGTGCGAAACCACTGCCTTGTGCGAAACCACTGTCTTGTGCGAAACCACTCTCTTGTGCGAAACCACTGCCTTGTGTGGAACCATTGTCTTGTGCGAAACCACTCTCTTTGCGCGAAACCACTTTCTTGTGCAAAACCACTGTCTTGTGCGAAAATACTGTCTTGTGCGAAACCACTGTCTGGTGCTAATTCACTCTCTTGTGTGAGACCACTGCCTTGTGCAAAACCACTGTCTTGTTTGAAACCACTGTCTTGTGCGAGACCACTCTCTTTTTCAAAACCACTGCATTGTGCGAAACCACTGACTTGTGCGAAATCACTGTTTTGTGTGAAACCACTGTCTCGTGCGGAACCACTCTCTTGTGCGAAACCACTGATTTGTGCGAAACCACTGCCTTGTGCGAAACCACTGTATTGTGCGAAACCACTCTCTTGTGCGAAACCACTGCCTTGTGTGGAACCACTGTCTTGTGCGAAACCACTGCCTTGTGCGAAACCACTGTCTTGTGCGAAACCACTGTCGTGTGCAAAACAACCATCCTGTGCGAAACCACCGTCTTGTGCGAAACCACTGTCGTGTGTGGAACAACCATCCTGTGCGAAACCACTCAGCTGCGTGAAACCACTGTCTTGTGCGAATCCACTGTCTTGTGCAAAACCACAGACTTGTGCGAAACCACTGTCTTGTGCTAAACCACTCTCTTGTGCGAAACCACTGCCTTGTGCTAAACCACTGTCTTGTGGGAAACCACAGTCTTGTGCGAAACCACAGGCTTGTGCGAAACCACTGTCTTGTGCAAATTCATGTTCTTGTGCGAAACCACTTCCTTATGCAAAACCACTGTCTTGTACGAAACCACTGTCTTGTGCGAGACCACTCTCTTGTGCGAAACCACTGCCTTGTGCGTAACAACTGTCTTGTGCGAAACCACTGATTTGTGCGAAACCACTCTCTTGTGCAAAACCACTGCCTTGTGCAAAACCACTGTCTTGTGCGAAACCACCGTCTTGTGCGAAACCACTGTGTTGTGGGAAACCACTGTCTTGTGCGAAAACACGGTCTTGTGTGAAATCACTGTCTTGTGCAAAACCACTGCCTTGTGCAAAACCACTGTCTTGTGCGAAACCACCTTCTTGTGCGAAACCACTGTCTTGTGCGAAACCACTGTCTTGTGCGGAACTACTGCCTTGTGCAAAACCACTGTCTTGTGCGGAACCACTGTTTTGTGCAAAACCACTGCCTTGTGCGTGACCACTGTCTTGTGCGAAACCACTGTCTTGTGCGAAACCACTGTCTTGTGCAAAGCCACTGAATTGTGCGAAACCACTGCCTTGTGCAAAACCACTGTCTTGTATGAAACCACTATCTTCTGCGAAACCACTGTGTTAAGCGAAACCACTGTCATGAGTGCAACCACTGACTTGTGCGGAATCACTGCCTTCTGCGAAACCACTGTCTTGTTTGCAACCACTATCTTGTGCAAAACCTATGTCTTGCGCTAAACAACTGCCTTATGCGAATCCACTGTCTTGTGCTAAACCACTGTCTTATGCAAAACCACTGCCTTGTGTGGAACCACTGCCTTGTGCAAAACCACTCTCTTGTGCGAAACCACTGTCTTGTGCAGAACCACTGTCTTGTGCGAAACCACTGCCTTGTGCGAAACCACTGTCTTGTGCGAAACCACTGCCTTGTGCGAAACCAACTGTCTTGTGCGAAACAACTGTCTTGTGTGAAACCACTGTCTTGTGCAAAACCACTCTCTTGTGCGAAACCACTGCCTTGTGCGAAACCACAGCCTTGTGCGAAACCACTGCCTAGTGCGAAACCACTGCCTTGTGCGAAACCACTGTCTTGTTCAAAACCAATGTATTGTGCGAAAACACTGTCATGTGCGAAACCACTGTCTTGTGCGAAACCACTCTCTTGTGCGAAACCACTGCCTTGTGCAAAACCAATGTCTTGTGCGAAACCACAGTCTTGTGCGAAACCACTGTCTTGTGAGAAACCACACTCTTGTGCGAAACCACTGCCTTGTGCAAAACGACTGTCGTGTGCGAAACCACTGTCGAGTGCGAAACCACTGTCGGTTGCGAAACCACTGTCGTATGTGAAACCACTGTCGTGTGCAAAGCCACTGTCTTGTGTGAAACCACTGTGTTGTGCGAAACCACTGTCTTGTGTGAAACCACTGCCTTTTGCGAAAACACTGTCTTGTGTAGAACCACTGTCTTGTGCGGAACCACTGCCTTGTGCAAAACCACTGTCTTGTGCGAAACCACTGTCTTGTGCAAAACCACTGCCTTGTGCGAAACCACTGTCTTGTGCAAAACCACTGTCTTGTGCAAATCCACTGTCTTGTGCGAAACTACTGTCTTGTGCGAAACCTCTGTCTTGTGCGAAACCACAGTCTTGTGCAAAAGAACAGTCTTGTGCGAAACCACTCTCTTGTGCAAAACCACTGCCTTGTGCAAAACCACTGTCTTGTGCGAAACCACCGTCTTGTGCGAAACCACTGTCTTGTGCGAAACCACTCTCTTGTGCGAAACCACTGCCTTGTGCGAAACCACTGTCTTGTGCGAAACCACTGTCTTGTGCGAAACCACTGTCTTCTGCGAAACCACTCTCTTGTGCAAAACCACTGCATTGTGCGAAACAACTGTCTTGTGCGAAACCACTGTATTGTGCGGAACCACTGTCTTGTGCGAAACCACTGCCTTGTGCGAGACCACTTCCTTGTGCGAAACCACTGTCTTGTGCGAAACCATTCTCTTGTGCGACATCACTGCCTTGTGCGGAACCACTGTCTTATGCGAAATAACTGCCTTGTTCGAAACCACTGCCTTGTGCGTAACCACTGTTTTGTTTGCAACCACTGTCTTGTGCGGAACCACTGCCTTGTGCGAAACCACTGCCTTGTGCGAAACCACTGCTTTGTGGGAAACCACTGTCTTGTGCGAAACCACTCTCTTGTGCAAAATCACTGTCTTGTGCAAAACCACTGTCTTGTGCGAAACCACTGTCTTGTGCGAAACCACTGTCTGGTGCGAAACCACTGTCTTCTGCGAAACCCCTGTCTTGTGCGAAAACACAGTCTTGTGCGAAACCACTGTCTTGTGCGGAACCACTCTCTTGTGCTAAACCACTGCCTTGTGAAAAACCACTGTCGTGTGCGAAACCACTGTCGTGTGCGAAACCACTGTCGTGTGCGAAAACACTGTCATATGTGAAACCACTGTCGTTTGCGAAACCACTGTCTTGTGCGAAACCACTCTCTTGTGCGAAACCACGGTCTTGTGCGTAACGACCGTCTTGTGCGAAACCACTTTCTTGAGCGAAACCAGTGTGTTGTGCGAAACCACTGTCTTGTGCGGAACCACTGTCTTGTGCGAAACCACAGCCATGTGCGAAACCACTGACTTGTGCGAAACCACTCTCTTGTGCGAAACCACTCTCTTGTGCGAAACCACTGTCTTGTGCGAAACCACTGTCTTGTGCGAAACCACTCTCTTGTGCGAAACCACTGTCTTGTGCAGAACCACTGTCTTGTGCGAAACCACTGCCTTGTGCGAAACCACTGTCTTGTGCGAAACCACTGCCTTGTGCGAAACCAACTGTCTTGTGCAAAACAACTGTCTTGTGTGAAACCACTGTCTTGTGCAAAACCACTCTCTTGTGCGAAACCACTGCCTTGTGCGAAACCACAGCCTTGTGCGAAACCACTTCCTATTGCGAAACCACTGCCTTGTGCGAAACCACTGTCTTGTTCAAAACCACTGTATTGTGCGAAAACACTGTCATGTGCGAAACCACTGTCTTGTGCGAAACCACTCTCTTGTGCGAAACCACAGCCTTGTGCAAAACCAATGTCTTGTGCGAAACCACAGTCTTGTGCGAAACCACTGTCTTGTGCGAAACCACACTCTTGTGCGAAACCACTGCCTTGTGCAAAACGACTGTCATGTGCGCAACCACTGTCGAGTGCGAAACCACTGTCGTGTGCGAAACCACTGTCGTATGTGAAACCACTGTCGTGTGCAAAGCCACTGTCTTGTGTGAAACCACTGTGTTGTGCGAAACCACTGTCTTGTGTGAAACCACTGCCTTTTGCGAAAACACTGTTTTGTGTAGAACCACTGTCTTGTGCGGAACCACTGCCTTGTGCAAAACCACTGCCTTGTGCAAAACCACTGTCTTGTGCGAAAATACTGTCATGTGCGAAACCATTGTCTGGTGCGAATTCACTCTCTTGTGCGAAACCACTGCTTTGTGCAAAACCACTGTCTTGTTTGAAACCACTGTTTTGTGCGAGACCACTGCCTTGTGCGAAAAAACTGTCTTGTGCGAAACCACTCTCTTGTGCGAAACCACTGCTTTGTGTGGAACCACAGTCTTGTACGAAACCACTGCCTTGTGCGAAACCACTGTCTTGTGCGAAACCACTGTCGTGTGCAAGACAACCGTCCTGTGCGAAAACACCGTCTTGTGTGAAACCACCGTCGTGTGTGGAACAACCATCCTGTGCGAAACCACTCAGCTGCGTGAAACCACTGTCTTGTGCGAAACCACTGTCTTGTGCAAAACCACTGTCTTGTGCAAAACCACTGTCTTGTGCGAAACCACTCTCTTGTGCGAAACCACTGCCTTGTCCTAAACCACTGTCTTCTTTGAAACCACAGTCTTGTGCGAGACCACTCTCTTTTTCAAAACCACTGCATTGTGCGAAACCACTGTCTTGTGCGAAACCACTGTCTTGTGCGGAACCACTCTCTTGTGCGAAACCACTGATTTGTGCGAAACCACTGCCTTGTGCGAAACCACTGTCTTGTGCGAAACCACTCTCTTGTGCGAAACCACTGATTTGTGCGAAACCACTGCCTTGTGCGAAACCACTGTCTTGTGCGAAACCACTCTCTTGTGCGAAACCACTGCCTTGTGTGGAACCACTGTCTTGTGCGAAACCACTGCCTTGTGTGAAACCACTGTCTTGTGAAAAACCACTGTCGTGTGCAAAACAAACGTCCTGTGCCAAACCACCGTCTTGTGCGAAACCAGCGCCGTGTGTGGAACAACCATCCTGTGCGAAACCACTCAGCTGCGTGAAACCATTGTCTTGTGCTAAACCACTGTCTTGTGCAAAACCACTGTCTTGTGCAAAACCACTGTCTTGTGCGAAACCACTGTCTTGTGCAAAACCACTGTCTTGTGCAAAACCACAGACTTGTTCGAAACAACTGTCTTTTGCGAAACCACTCTCTTGTGCAAAACCACTGCCTTGTGCAAAACCACTGTCTTGTGCGAAATCACCGTCTTGTGCGAAACCACTCTCTTGTGCGAAACCAATCTCTTGTGCGAAGTCACTGCCTTGTGCGAAACGACTGTCTTGTGCGAAAACACTCTCTTGTGCGAAACCACTGCCTTGTGCGGAACCACTGTCTTATGCGAAATAACTGCCTTGTTCCAAACCACTGCCTTGTACGAATCCACCGTCTTGTGTGAGACCACTCTCTTGTGCGAAACCACTGCCTAGTGCGTAACCACTGTCTTGTGCGAAACCACTGTCTTGTGCGAAACCACTGTCTTGTGCGAAACCACTGTCTGTTTGCAACCACTGTCTTGTGCAGAACAACTGTCTTGTGCGAAACCATTGCCTTGTGTGAAACCACTGTCTCGTGCGAAACCACTGTCTTGTGCGGAACCACTGCCTTGTGCGAAACCACTGTCTTGTGTGGAACCACTGTCTTGTGCGAAACCACTGCCTTGTGCGTAACCACTGTCTTGTGCGAAACCACTGTCTTGTGCGAAACCACTGTCTTGTACGAAACCACTGAATTGTGCGAAACCACTGCCTTGTGCAAAACCACTGTCTTGTGCGAAACCACTATCTTCTGCGAAACCACTGTGTTGTGCGAAACCACTGTCATGAATGCAACCACTGACTTGTGCGGAATCACTGCCTTCTGCGAAACCACTGTCTTGTTTGCAACCACTGTCTTGTGCAAAACCACTGTCTTGTGCTAAACAACTGCCTTATGCGAAACCACTGTCTTGTGCTAAACCACTGTCTTATGCAAAACCACTGTCTTGTGTGCAACCACTGTCTTGTGCGAAACAACTGTCTTGTGCGAAACCACTGTCTTGTGCAGAACCACTGTGTCATGCCAAACCACTGCCTTGTGTGAAACCACTGTTTTGTGCGAAACCACTGTCTTGTGCCAAACCACTGTCTTGTGCGAAACCACTGTGTTGTGCGAAACCACTGTCTTGTGCGGAACCACTGTCTTGTGCGAAACCACTGCCATGTGCGAAACCACTGACTTGTGCAAAAGCACTCTCTTGTGTGAAACCACTCTCTTGTGCGAAACCACTGTCTTGTGCGAAACCACTGTCTTGTGCGAAACCACTCTCTTGTGCGAAACCACTGTCTTGTGCAGAACCACTGTCTTTTGCGAAACCACTGCCTTGTGCGAAACCACTGTCTTGTGCGAAACCACTGCCTTGTGCGAAACCAACTGTCTTGTGCAAAACAACTGTCTTGTGTGAAACCGCTGTCTTGTGCAAAACCACTCTCTTGTGCGAAACCACTGCCTTGTGCGAAACCACAGCCTTGTGCGAAACCACTGCCTATTGCGAAACCACTGCCTTGTGCGAAACCACTGTCTTGTTCAAAACCACTGTATTGTCGAAAACACTGTCATGTGCGAAACCACTGGCTTGTGCGAAACCACTCTCTTGTGCGAAACCACAGCCTTGTGCAAAACCAATGTCTTGTGCGAAACCACAGTCTTGTGCGAAACCACTGTCTTGTGCGAAACCACACTCTTGTGCGAACCCACTGCTTTGTGCAAAACGACTGTCATGTGCGCAACCACTGTCGAGTGCGAAACCACTGTCGTGTGCGAAACCACTGTCGTATGTGAAACCACTGTCGTGTGCAAAGCCACTGTCTTGTGTGAAACCACTGTGTTGTGCGAAACCACTGTCTTGTGTGAAACCACTGCCTTTTGCGAAAACACTGTTTTGTGTAGAACCACTGTCTTGTGCGGAACCACTGCCTTGTGCAAAACCACTGTATTGTGCAAAACCACTGTCTTGTGCAAAACCACTGCCTTGTGCGAAACCACTGTCTTGTGCAAAACCACTGTCTTGTGCAAATCCACTGTCTTGTGCGAAACTACTGTCTTGTGCGAAACCTCTGTCTTGTGCAAAACCACAGTCTTGTGCGAAACAACTGTCTTGTGCGAAACCACTCTCTTGTGCAAAACCACTGCCTTGTGCAAAACCACTGTCTTGTGCAAAACCACTGCCTTGTGCGAAACCACTGTCTTGTGCAAAACCACTGTCTTGTGCAAATCCACTGTCTTTTGCGAAACCACCGTCTTGTGCTAAACCACTGTCTTGTGTAAAACCACTCTCTTGTGCGAAACCACTGCCTTGTGCGAAACCACTGTCTTGTGCGAAACCACTGTCTTGTGCGAAACCACTGTCTTCTGCGAAACCACTCTCTTGTGCAAAACCATTGCATTGTGCGAAACAACTGTCTTGTGCGAAACCACTGTATTGTGCGGAACCACTGTCTTGTGCGAAACCACTGCCTTGTGCGAGACCACTTCCTTGTGCGAAACCACTGTCTTGTGCGAAACCATTCTCTTGTGCGAAACCACTGCCTTGTGCGGAACCACTGTCTTATGCGAAATAACTGCCTTGTTCGAAACCACTGCCTTGTGCATAACCACTGTCTTGTCCGAGACCACTCTCTTGTGCGAAACCACTGCCTTGTGCGTAACCACTGTCTTGTTTGCAACCACTGTCTTGAGCGGATCCACTGCCTTGTGCGAAACCGCTGCCTTGTGCAAAACCACTGTCTTGTGCGAAACCACTGTCTGGTGCGAAACCACTCTCTTGTGCAAAACCTCTGTCTTGTGCAAAACCACTGTCTTGTGCGAAACCACTGTCTTGTGCGAAACCACTGTCTTGTGCAAAACCACTGTCTTGTGCGAAACCACTGTCTTGTGCAAAACCACTGTCTTGTGCAAAACCACAGACTTGTTCGAAACAACTGTCTTGTGCGAAACCACTCTCTTGTGCAAAACCACTGCCTTGTGCAAAACCACTGTCTTGTGCGAAACCACTGTCTGTTTGCAACCACTGTCTTGTGCAGAACAACTGTCTTGTGCGAAACCATTGCCTTGTGTGAAACCACTGTCTCGTGCGAAACCACTGTCTTGTGCGGAACCACTGCCTTGTGCGAAACCACTGTCTTGTGTGGAACCACTGTCTTGTGCGAAACCACTGCCTTGTGCGTAGCCACTGTCTTGTGCGAAACCACTGTCTTGTGCGAAACCACTGTCTTGTACGAAACCACTGAATTGTGCGAAACCACTGCCTTGTGCAAAACCACTGTCTTGTGCGAAACCACTATCTTCTGCGAAACCACTGTGTTGTGCGAAACCACTGTCATGAGTGCAACCACTGACTTGTGCGGAATCACTGCCTTCTGCGAAACCACTGTCTTGTTTGCAACCACTGTCTTGTGCAAAACCACTGTCTTGTGCTAAACAACTGCCTTATGCGAAACCACTGTCTTGTGCTAAACCACTGTCTTATGCAAAACCACTGTCTTGTGTGCAACCACTGTCTTGTGCGAAACAACTGTCTTGTGCGAAACCACTGTCTTTTGCAGAACCACTGTGTCATGCCAAACCACTGCCTTGTGTGAAACCACTGTTTTGTGCGAAACCACTGTCTTGTGCCAAACCACTGTCTTGTGCGAAACCACTGTGTTGTGCGAAACCACTGTCTTGTGCGGAACCACTGTCTTGTGCGAAACCACTGCCATGTGCGAAACCACTGACTTGTGCAAAACCACTCTCTTGTGTGAAACCACTCTCTTGTGCGAAACCACTGTCTTGTGCGAAACCACTGTCTTGTGCGAAACCACTCTCTTGTGCGAAACCACTGTCTTGTGCAGAACCACTGTCTTTTGCGAAACCACTGCCTTGTGCGAAACCACTGTCTTGTGCGAAACCACTGCCTTGTGCGAAACCAACTGTCTTGTGCAAAACAGCTGTCTTGTGTGAAACCGCTGTCTTGTGCAAAACCACTCTCTTGTGCGAAACCACTGCCTTGTGCGAAACCACAGCCTTGTGCGAAACCACTGCCTATTGCGAAACCACTGCCTTGTGCGAAACCACTGTCTTGTTCAAAACCACTGTATTGTCGAAAACACTGTCATGTGCGAAACCACTGGCTTGTGCGAAACCACTCTCTTGTGCGAAACCACAGCCTTGTGCAAAACCAATGTCTTGTGCGAAACCACACTCTTGTGCGAAACCACTGTCTTGTGCGAAACCACACTCTTGTGCGAACCCACTGCTTTGTGCAAAACGACTGTCATGTGCGCAACCACTGTCGAGTGCGAAACCACTGTCGTGTGCGAAACCACTGTCGTATGTGAAACCACTGTCGTGTGCAAAGCCACTGTCTTGTGTGAAACCACTGTGTTGTGCGAAACCACTGTCTTGTGTGAAACCACTGCCTTTTGCGAAAACACTGTTTTGTGTAGAACCACTGTCTTGTGCGGAACCACTGCCTTGTGCAAAACCACTGTCTTGTGCAAAACCACTGTCTTGTGCAAAACCACTGCCTTGTGCGAAACCACTGTCTTGTGCAAAACCACTGTCTTGTGCAAATCCACTGTCTTGTGCGAAACTACTGTCTTGTGCGAACCTCTGTCTTGTGCGAAACCACAGTCTTGTGCGAAACAACTGTCTTGTGCGAAACCACTCTCTTGTGCAAAACCACTGCCTTGTGCAAAACCACTGTCTTGTGCAAAACCACTGCCTTGTGCAAAACCACTGTCTTGTGCAAAACCACTGTCTTGTGCAAATCCACTGTCTTTTGCGAAACCACCGTCTTGTGCTAAACCACTGTCTTGTGTAAAACCACTCTCTTGTGCGAAACCACTGCCTTGTGCGAAACCACTGTCTTGTGCGAAACCACTGTCTTGTGCGAAACCACTGTCTTCTGCGAAACCACTCTCTTGTGCAAAACCATTGCATTGTGCGAAACAACTGTTTTGTGCGAAACCACTGTATTGTGCGGAACCACTGTCTTGTGCGAAACCACTGCCTTGTGCGAGACCACTTCCTTGTGCGAAACCACTGTCTTGTGCGAAACCATTCTCTTGTGCGAAACCACTGCCTTGTGCGGAACCACTGTCTTATGCGAAATAACTGCCTTGTTCGAAACCACTGCCTTGTGCATAACCACTGTCTTGTCCGAGACCACTCTCTTGTGCGAAACCACTGCCTTGTGCGTAACCACTGTCTTGTTTGCAACCACTGTCTTGAGCGGATCCACTGCCTTGTGCGAAACCACTGCCTTGTGCGAAACCACTGTCTTGTGCGAAACCACTGTCTGGTGCGAAACCACTCTCTTGTGCAAAACCTCTGTCTTGTGCAAAACCACTGTCTTGTGCAAAACCACTGCCTTGTGCAAAACCACTGTCTTGTGCGAAATCACTATCTTGTGCGAAACCACTCTCTTGTGCGAAACCAATCTCTTGTGCGAAGTCACTGCCTTGTGCGAAACGACTGTCTTGTGCGAAAACACTCTCTTGTGCGAAACCACTGCCTTGTGCGGAACCACTGTCTTATGCGAAATAACTGCCTTGTTCCAAACCACTGCCTTGTACGAATCCACCGTCTTGTGTGAGACCACTCTCTTGTGCGAAACCACTGCCTAGTGCGTAACCACTGTCTTGTGCGAAACCACTGTCTTGTGCGAAACCACTGTCTTGTGCGAAACCACTGTCTGTTTGCAACCACTGTCTTGTGCAGAACAACATGTCTTGTGCGAAACCACTGCCTTGTGCGAAACCACTGTCTCGTGCGAAACCACTGTCTTGTGCGGAACCACTGCCTTGTGCGAAACCACTGTCTTGTGTGGAACCACTGTCTTGTGCGAAACCACTGCCTTGTGCGTAACCACTGTCTTGTGCGAAACCACTGTCTTGTGCGAAACCACTGTCTTGTACGAAACCACTGAATTGTGCGAAACCACTGCCTTGTGCAAAACCACTGCCTTGTGCGAAACCACTATCTTCTGCGAAACCACTGTGTTGTGCGAAACCACTGTCATGAGTGCAACCACTGACTTGTGCGGAATCACTGCCTTCTGCGAAACCACTGTCTTGTTTGCAACCACTGTCTTGTGCAAAACCACTGTCTTGTGCTAAACAACTGCCTTATGCGAAACCACTGTCTTGTGCTAAACCACTGTCTTATGCAAAACCACTGTCTTGTGTGCAACCACTGTCTTGTGTGAAACAACTGTCTTGTGCGAAACCACTCTCTTGTGCAGAACCACTGTGTCATGCCAAACCACTGCCTTGTGTGAAACCACTGTTTTGTGCGAAACCACTGTCTTGTGCCAAACCACTGTCTTGTGCGAAACCACTGTGTTGTGCGAAACCACTGTCTTGTGCGGAGCCACTGTCTTGTGCGAAACCACTGCCATGTGCGAAACCACTGACTTGTGCAAAACCACTCTCTTGTGTGAAACCACTCTCTTGTGCGAAACCACTGTCTTGTGCGAAACCACTGTCTTGTGCGAAACCACTCTCTTGTGCGAAACAACTGTCTTGTGCAGAACCACTGTCTTGTGCGAAACCACTGCCTTGTGCGATACCACTGTCTTGTGCGAAACCACTGCCTTGTGCGAAACCAACTGTCTTGTGCAAAACAACTGTCTTGTGTGAAACCACTGTCTTGTGCAAAACCACTCTCTTGTGCGAAACCACTGCCTTGTGCGAAACCACAGCCTTGTGCGAAACCACTGCCTATTGCGAAATCACTGCCTTGTGCGAAACCACTGTCTTGTTCAAAACCACTGTATTGTCGAAAACACTGTCATGTGCGAAACCACTGTCTTGTGCGAAACCACTCTCTTGTGCGAAACCACAGCCTTGTGCAAAACCAATGTCTTGTGCGAAACCACAGTCTTGTGCGAAACCACTGTCTTGTGCGAAACCACACTCTTGTGCGAAACCACTGCCTTGTGCAAAACGACTGTCATGTGCGCAACCACTGTCGAGTGCGAAACCACTGTCGTGTGCGAAACCACTGTCGTATGTGAAACCACTGTCGTGTGCAAAGCCACTGTCTTGTGCAAAACCACTGTCTTGTGCAAAACCACTGCCTTGTGCGAAACCACTGTCTTGTGCAAAACCACTGTCTTGTGCAAATCGACTGTCTTGTGCGAAACTACTGTCTTGTGCGAAACCTCTGTCTTGTGCGAAACCACAGTCTTGTGCGAAAAAACTCTCTTGTGCGAAACCACTCTCTTGTGCAAAACCACTGCCTTGTGCAAAACCACTGTCTTGTGCAAAACCACTGCCATGTGCGAAACCACTGTCTTGTGCAAAACCACTGTCTTGTGCAAATCCACTGTCTTTTGCGAAACCACCGTCTTGTGCGAAACCACTGTCTTGTGTAAAACCACTCTCTTGTGCGAAACCACTGCCTTGTGCGAAACCACTGTCTTGTGCGAAACTACTGTCTTGTGCGAAACCACTGTCTTCTGCGAAACCACTCTCTTGTGCAAAACCATTGCATTGTGCGAAACAACTGTCTTGTGCGAAACCACTGTATTGTGCGGAACCACTGTCTTGTGCGAAACCACTGCCTTGTGCGAGACCACTTCCTTGTGCGAAACCACTGTCTTGTGCGAAACCATTCTCTTGTGCGAGACCACTGCCTTGTGCGGAACCACTGTCTTATGCGAAATAACTGCCTTGTTCGAAACCACTGCCTTGTGCAAAACCACTGTCTTGTCCGAGACCACTCTCTTGTGCGAAACCACTGCCTTGTGCGTAACCACTATCTTGTTTGCAACCACTGTCTTGAGCGGATCCACTGCCTTGTGCGAAACCACTGCCTTGTGCGAAACCACTGTCTTGTGCGAAACCACTGTCTGGTGCGAAACCACTCTCTTGTGCAAAACCTCTGTCTTGTGCAAAACCACTGTCTTGTGCGAAACCACTGTCTTGTGCGAAACCACTGTCTGGTGCAAAACCACTGTCTTGTGCGAAACCACTGTCTTATGCGAAACCACAGTCTTGTGCGAAACCACTTTCTTGTGCGATACCACTCTCTTGTGCTAAACCACTGCCTTGTGAAAAACCACTGTCGTGTGCGAAAACACTGTCGTGTGCGAAACCACTGTCGTGTGCGAGAACACTGTCGTATGTGAAACCACTGTCGTTTGCGAAACCACTGTCTTGTGCAAAACCACTGTTTTGTGTGCAACCACTGTCGTGTGCGAAACAATGTCTTGTGCGAAACCACTGTCTTGTGTGAAACCACTGTCTTGTGCGAAACCACTGTCTTGTGTGAAACCACTGTCTTGTGCGAAACCACTGTCTTGTGCGAAACCACTCTCTTGTGCAAAACCACTGCATTGTGCGGAACCACTGCCTCATGCCAAACCACTGCCTTGTGTGAAACCACTGTTATGTGCGAAACCACTGTCTCATGCGAAACCACTGTCTTGTGCGAAACCACTGTCTAGTGTGGTACCATTGTCTTGTGCGAAACCACTGTCTTGTGTGTAACCACTGTCTTTTGCGAAGCCACTGCCTTGTGCGAAACCACTGTCGTGTGCGAAACCACTGTCGAATGTGAAACCACTCTGGTGTGCAAAACCGCTGTCTTGTGCGAAACCACTGTGTTGTGCGAAACCACTGTCTTGTGCGAAACCACTGTCGTGTGTGAAACAACCGTCCTGTGCAAAACCACCATCTTGTGTGAAACCACGGTCGTGTGTGGAACAACCGTCCAGTGCGAAACCACTCAGCTGCGTGAAACCACTGTCTTGTGCGTAACCACCGTCTTGTGCGAAAACATTTTCTTGTGCGAAACCACTGCCTTGTGCAAAACCACAGTCTTGTGCGGAACCACTGTCATGTGCGGAACCACTACCTTGTGCGAAACCACTGACTTGTGCGAAACCACTGTCCTGTGCGAAACCACTGTCTTGTGCGGAACCACTGCCTTTTGCGAAACCACTCTCTTGTGTGGAACCACTGTCTTGTGCAAAACCACTGCCTTGTGCGAAACCACTGTGTTGTGTGAAACCACTGTCTTGTGCGAAACCACTGCCTTGTGCGAAACCAGTGTCTTGTGCAAAACCACTGTCTTGTGCAAATCCACTGTCTTGTGCAAAACCACTGTCTTTTGCGAAACCACTGTCTTGTGCCAAACCACAGTCTTGTGCGAAACAACTGTCTTGTGCGAAACCACTCTCTTGTGCAAAACCACTGCCTTGTGTAAAACCACTGTCTTGTGCGAAACCACCGTCTTGTGCGAAAACAGTGTGTTGTGGGAAACCACTGTCTTGTGCGAAACCACGGTCTTGTGTGAAATCACTGTCTTGTGCAAAACCACTGCCTTGTGCAAATCCACTGTCTTGTGCGAAACCACCTTCTTGTGCGAAACTACTGTCTTGTGCGAAACCACTGTCTTGTGCGGAACCACTGCCTTGTGCAAAACCACTGTCTTGTGCGGAACCACTGTCTTGTGCAAAACCACTGCCTTGTGCGTGACCACTGTCTTGTGCGAAACCATTGTCTTGTGCGAAACCACTGTCTTGTGCGAAACCACTGAATTGTGCGAAACCACTGCCTTGTGCAAAACCACTGTCTTGTGCGAAACCACTATCTTCTGCGAAACCACTGTGTTGTGCGAAACCACTGTCATGAGTGCAACCACTGAGTTGTGCGGAATCACTGCCTTCTGCGAAACCACTGTCTTGTTTGCAACCACTATCTTGTGCAAAACCCCTGTCTTGCGCTAAACAACTGCCTTATGCGAATCCACTGTCTTGTGCTAAACCACTGTCTAATGCAAAACCACTGTCTTGTGTGCAACCACTGTCTTGTGCAAAACAACTGTCTTGTGCGAAACCAATGTCTTGTGCAGAACCACTGTGTCATGCCAAACCACTGCCTTGTGTGAAACCACTGTTTTGTGCGAAACCACTGTCTTGTGCCAAACCACTGTCTTGTGCGAAACCACAGTTTTGTGCGAAACCACTGTCTTGTGCAGAACCACTGTCTTGTGCGAAACCACTGCCATGTGCGAAACCACAGCCATGTGCGAAACCACTGACTTGTGCGAAACCACTCTCTTGTTCGAAACCACTCTCTTGTGTGAAACCACTGTCTTGTGCGAAAACACTGTTTTGTGCGAAACCACTCTCTTGTGCGAAACCACTGTCTTGTGCAGAACCACTGTCTTGTGCGAAACCACTGCCTTGTGCGAAACCACTGTCTTGTCCGAAACCACTGCCTTGTGCGAAACCAACTGTCTTGTGCGAAACAACTGTCTTGTGTGAAACCACTGTCTTGTGCAAAACCACTCTCTTGTGCGAAACCACTGCCTTGTGCGAAACCACAGACTTGTGCGAAAACACTGCCTAGTGCAAAACCACTGCCTTGTGCGAAACCACTGTCTTGTTCAAAACCACTGTATTGTGCGAAAACACTGTCATGTGTGAAACCACTGTCTTGTGCGAAACCACTCTCTTGTGCGAAACCACTGCCTTGTGTTAACCACTGTCTTGTGCAAAACCACAGTCTTGTGCGAAACCACAGGCTTGTGCGAAACCACTGTCTTGTGCGAATTCATGCTCTTGTGCGAAACCAATTCCTTATGCAAAACCTCTTTCTTGTACGAAACCACTGTCTTGTGCGAGACCACTCTCTTGTGCGAAACCACTGCCTTGTGCGTAACCACTGTCTTGTGCGAAACCACTAATTTGTGCGAAACCACTGCCTTGTGCGAAACCACTGTCTTGTGCGAAACCACTCTCTTGTGCGAAACCACTGCCTTGTGTGGAACCATTGTCTTGTGCGAAACCACTCTCTTTGCGCGAAACCACTTTCTTGTGCAAAACCACTGTCTTGTGCGAAAATACTGTCTTGTGCGAAACCACTGTCTGGTGCTAATTCACTCTCTTGTGCGAGACCACTGCCTTGTGAAAAACCACTGTCTTGTTTGAAACCACTGTCTTGTGCGAGACCACTCTCTTTTTCAAAACCACTGCATTGTGCGAAACCACTGACTTGTGCGAAATCACTGTTTTGTGTGAAACCACTGTCTCGTGCGGAACCACTCTCTTGTGCGAAACCACTGATTTGTGCGAAACCACTGCCTTGTGCGAAACCACTGTATTGTGCGAAACCACTCTCTTGTGCGAAACCACTGCCTTGTGTGGAACCACTGTCTTGTGCGAAACCACTGCCTTGTGCGAAACCACTGTCTTGTGCGAAACCACTGTCGTGTGCAAAACAACCATCCTGTGCGAAACCACCGTCTTGTGCGAAACCACCGTCGTGTGTGGAACAACCATCCTGTGCGAAACCACTCAGCTGCATGAAACCACTGTCTTGTGCGAATCCACTGTCTTGTGCAAAACCACAGACTTGTGCGAAACCACTGTCTTGTGCTAAACCACTCTCTTGTGCGAAACCACTGCCTTGTGCTAAACCACTGTCTTGTGGGAAACCACAGTCTTGTGCGAAACCACAGGCTTGTGCGAAACCACTGTCTTGTGCAAATTCATGTTCTTGTGCGAAACCACTTCCTTATGCAAAACCACTGTCTTGTACGAAACCACTGTCTTGTGCGAGACCACTCTCTTGTGCGAAACCACTGCCTTGTGCGTAACAACTGTCTTGTGCGAAACCACTGATTTGTGCGAAACCACTCTCTTGTGCAAAACCACTGCCTTGTGCAAAACCACTGTCTTGTGCGAAACCACCGTCTTGTGCGAAACCACTGTGTTGTGGGAAACCACTGTCTTGTGCGAAAACACGGTCTTGTGTGAAATCACTGTCTTGTGCAAAACCACTGCCTTGTGCAAAACCACTGTCTTGTGCGAAACCACCTTCTTGTGCGAAACCACTGTCTTGTGCGAAACCACTGTCTTGTGCGGAACTACTGCCTTGTGCAAAACCACTGTCTTGTGCGGAACCACTGTTTTGTGCAAAACCACTGCCTTGTGCGTGACCACTGTCTTGTGCGAAACCACTGTCTTGTGCGAAACCACTGCCTTGTGCGAAACCACTGTCTTGTCCGAAACCACTGCCTTGTGCGAAACCAACTGTCTTGTGCGAAACAACTGTCTTGTGTGAAACCACTGTCTTGTGCAAAACCACTCTCTTGTGCGAAACCACTGCCTTGTGCGAAACCACAGACTTGTGCGAAAACACTGCCTAGTGCAAAACCACTGCCTTGTGCGAAACCACTGTCTTGTTCAAAACCACTGTATTGTGCGAAAACACTGTCATGTGTGAAACCACTGTCTTGTGCGAAACCACTCTCTTGTGCGAAACCACTGCCTTGTGTTAACCACTGTCTTGTGCAAAACCACAGTCTTGTGCGAAACCACAGGCTTGTGCGAAACCACTGTCTTGTGCGAATTCATGCTCTTGTGCGAAACCAATTCCTTATGCAATACCTCTTTCTTGTACGAAACCACTGTCTTGTGCGAGACCACTCTCTTGTGCGAAACCACTGCCTTGTGCGTAACCACTGTCTTGTGCGAAACCACTAATTTTTGCGAAACCACTGCCTTGTGCGAAACCACTGTCTTGTGCGAAACCACTCTCTTGTGCGAAACCACTGCCTTGTGTGGAACCATTGTCTTGTGCGAAACCACTCTCTTTGCGCGAAACCACTTTCTTGTGCAAAACCACTGTCTTGTGCGAAAATACTGTCTTGTGCGAAACCACTGTCTGGTGCTAATTCACTCTCTTGTGCGAGACCACTGCCTTGTGCAAAACCACTGTCTTGTTTGAAACCACTGTCTTGTGCGAGACCACTCTCTTTTTCAAAACCACTGCATTGTGCGAAACCACTGACTTGTGCGAAATCACTGTTTTGTGTGAAACCACTGTCTCGTGCGGAACCACTCTCTTGTGCGAAACCACTGATTTGTGCGAAACCACTGCCTTGTGCGAAACCACTGTATTGTGCGAAACCACTCTCTTGTGCGAAACCACTGCCTTGTGTGTAACCACTGTCTTGTGCGAAACCACTGCCTTGTGCGAAACCACTGTCTTGTGCGAAACCACTGTCGTGTGCAAAACAACCATCCTGTGCGAAACCACCGTCTTGTGCGAAACCACCGTCGTGTGTGGAACAACCATCCTGTGCGAAACCACTCAGCTGCATGGAACCACTGTCTTGTGCGAATCCACTGTCTTGTGCAAAACCACAGACTTGTGCGAAACCACTGTCTTGTGCTAAACCACTCTCTTGTGCGAAACCACTGCCTTGTGCTAAACCACTGTCTTGTGGGAAACCACAGTCTTGTGCGAAACCACAGGCTTGTGCGAAACCACTGTCTTGTGCAAATTCATGTTCTTGTGCGAAACCACTTCCTTATGCAAAACCACTGTCTTGTACGAAACCACTGTCTTGTGCGAGACCACTCTCTTGTGCGAAACCACTGCCTTGTGCGTAACAACTGTCTTGTGCGAAACCACTGATTTGTGCGAAACCACTCTCTTGTGCAAAACCACTGCCTTGTGCAAAACCACTGTCTTGTGCGAAACCACCGTCTTGTGCGAAACCACTGTGTTGTGGGAAACCACTGTCTTGTGCGAAAACACGGTCTTGTGTGAAATCACTGTCTTGTGCAAAACCACTGCCTTGTGCAAAACCACTGTCTTGTGCGAAACCACCTTCTTGTGCGAAACCACTGTCTTGTGCGAAACCACTGTCTTGTGCGGAACTACTGCCTTGTGCAAAACCACTGTCTTGTGCGGAACCACTGTTTTGTGCAAAACCACTGCCTTGTGCGTGACCACTGTCTTGTGCGAAACCACTGTCTTGTGCGAAACCACTGTCTTGTGCAAAGCCACTGAATTGTGCGAAACCACTGCCTTGTGCAAAACCACTGTCTTGTATGAAACCACTATCTTCTGCGAAACCACTGTGTTAAGCGAAACCACTGTCATGAGTGCAACCACTGACTTGTGCGGAATCACTGCCTTCTGTGAAACCACTGTCTTGTTTGCAACCACTATCTTGTGCAAAACCTATGTCTTGCGCTAAACAACTGCCTTATGCGAATCCACTGTCTTGTGCTAAACCACTGTCTTATGCAAAACCACTGCCTTGTGTGGAACCACTGTCTTGTGCGAAACCACTGCCTTGTGCAAAACCACTCTCTTGTGCGAAACCACTGTCTTGTGCAGAACCACTGTCTTGTGCGAAACCACTGCCTTGTGCGAAACCACTGTCTTGTGCGAAACCACTGCCTTGTGCGAAACCAACTGTCTTGTGCGAAACAACTGTCTTGTGTGAAACCACTGTCTTGTGCAAAACCACTCTCTTGTGCGAAACCACTGCCTTGTGCGAAACCACAGCCTTGTGCGAAACCACTGCCTAGTGCGAAACCACTGCCTTGTGCGAAACCACTGTCTTGTTCAAAACCAATGTATTGTGCGAAAACACTGTCATGTGCGAAACCACTGTCTTGTGCGAAACCACTCTCTTGTGCGAAACCACTGCCTTGTGCAAAACCAATGTCTTGTGCGAAACCACAGTCTTGTGCGAAACCACTGTCTTGTGCGAAACCACACTCTTGTGCGAAACCACTGCCTTGTGCAAAACGACTGTCGTGTGCGAAACCACTGTCGAGTGCGAAACCACTGTAGTTTGCGAAACCACTGTCGTATGTGAAACCACTGTCGTGTGCAAAGCCACTGTCTTGTGTGAAACCACTGTGTTGTGCGAAACCACTGTCTTGTGTGAAACCACTGCCTTTTGCGAAAACACTGTCTTGTGTAGAACCACTGTCTTGTGCGGAACCACTGCCTTGTGCAAAACCACTGTCTTGTGCGAAACCACTGTCTTGTGCAAAACCACTGCCTTGTGCGAAACCACTGTCTTGTGCAAAACCACTGTCTTGTGCAAATCCACTGTCTTGTGCGAAACTACTGTCTTGTGCGAAACCTCTGTCTTGTGCGAAACCACAGTCTTGTGCAAAAGAACAGTCTTGTGCGAAACCACTGTCTTCTGCGAAACCACTCTCTTGTGCAAAACCACTGCATTGTGCGAAACAACTGTCTTGTGCGAAACCACTGTATTGTGCGGAACCACTGTCTTGTGCGAAACCACTGCCTTGTGCGAGACCACTTCCTTGTGCGAAACCACTGTCTTGTGCGAAACCATTCTCTTGTGCGACATCACTGCCTTGTGCGGAACCACTGTATTATGCGAAATAACTGCCTTGTTCGAAACCACTGCCTTGTGCGTAACCACTGTTTTGTTTGCAACCACTGTCTTGTGCGGAACCACTGCCTTGTGCGAAACCACTGCCTTGTGCGAAACCACTGCTTTGTGGGAAACCACTGTCTTGTGCGAAACCACTCTCTTGTGCAAAATCACTGTCTTGTGCAAAACCACTGTCTTGTGCGAAACCACTGTCTTGTGCGAAACCACTGTCTGGTGCGAAACCACTGTCTTCTGCGAAACCCCTGTCTTGTGCGAAAACACAGTCTTGTGCGAAACCACTGTCTTGTGCGGAACCACTCTCTTGTGCTAAACCACTGCCTTGTGAAAAACCACTGTCGTGTGCGAAACCACTGTCGTGTGCGAAACCACTGTCGTGTGCGAAAACACTGTCATATGTGAAACCACTGTCGTTTGCGAAACCACTGTCTTGTGCGAAACCACTCTCTTGTGCGAAACCACGGTCTTGTGCGTAACGACCGTCTTGTGCGAAACCACTTTCTTGAGCGAAACCAGTGTCGTGTGCGAAACCACTGCCTTGTGCGAAACTACTCTTTTGTGTGAAGTTACTGTCTTGTGCAAAACCACTGTCTTGTGTGCAACCACTGTCGTGTGCGAAACAATGTCTTGTGCGAAACCACTGTCTTGTGTGAAACCACTGTCTTGTGCGAAACCACTGTTTTGTGCGAAACCACTGTCTTGTGCGAAACCACTGTCTTGTGCGAAACCACTCTCCTGTGCAAATCCACTGCATTGTGCGGAACCACTGCCTCGTGCCAAACCACTGCCTTGTGTGAAACCACTGTTATGTGCGAAACCACTGTCTCGTGCGAAACCACTGTCTCGTGCGAAACCACTGTCTAGTGTGGTACCTTTTTCTTGTGCGAAACCACTGTCTTGTGTGTAACCACTGTCTTGTGCGAAGCCACTGCCTTGTGCGAAACCACTGTCTTATGCAAAACCACTGCCTTGTGTGGAACAACCGTCCTGTGCGAAACCACTCAGGTGCGTGAAACCACTGTCTTGTGCGAAACCACTGTCTTGTGCGAAACCACGGTCTTGTGCGTAACCACCGTCTTGTGCGAAAACATTTTCTTGTGCGAAACCACTGCCTTGTGCGAAACCACAGTCTTGTGCGGAACCACTGTCATGTGCGGAACCACTGCCTTGTGCGAAACCACTGTCTTGTGCGAAACCACTGTCCTGTGCGAAACCACTGTCTTGTGCGGAACCACTGCCTTTTGCGAAATCACTCTCTTATGTGGAACCACTGTCTTGTGCGGAACCACTGCCTTGTGCGAAACCACTGTGTTGTGCGAAACCACTGTCTTGAGCGAAACCACTGCCTTGTGCGAAACCAGTGTCTTGTGCAAAACCACTGTCTTGTGCAAATCCACTGTCTTGTGCAAAACCACTGTCTTGTGCGAAACCACTGTCTTGTGCCAAACCACAGTCTTGTGCGAAACAACTGTCTTGTGCGAAACCACTCTCTTGTGCAAAACCACTGCCATGTGCAAAACCACTGTCTTGTGCGAAACCACCGTCTTATGCGAAACCACTGTGTTGTGGGAAACCACTGTCTTGTGCGAAACCACGGTCTTGTGTGAAATTACTGTCTTGTGCAAAACCACTGCCTTGTGCAAAACCACTGTCTTGTGCGAAACCACCTTCTTGTGCGAAACCACTGTCTTGTGCGAAACCACTCTCTTGTGAGAAACCACTGTATTGTGCGAAACAACTGTCTTGTGCGAAACCACTGTCTTGTGCGGAAACACTGTCTTGTGTGAAACCACTGCTTTGTGCGAAACCACTGCCTTGTTCGAAACCACTGTCTTGTGCGACACCACTCTCTTGTGCGAAACCACTGCCTTGTGCGGAACCACTGTCTTATGCGAAATAACTGCCTTGTTCGAAACCACTGCCTTGTGCGAAACCACTGTCTTGTGCGAGACCACTCTCATGTGCGAAACCACTGCCTTGTGCGTAACCACTGTCTTGTTTGCAACCACTGTTTTGTGCGGAACCACTGTCTTGTGCGAAACCACTGCCTTGTGCGAAACCACTGCCTTGTGCGAAACCACTGTCTTGTGCGTAACCACTGCCTAGTGCGAAACCACTGTCTTGTGGGAAACCACTGTCTTGTGTGAAACCACTGTCTTGTGCGAAACCACTCTCTTGTGCAAATCCACTGCATTGTGCGGAACCACTGCCTCGTGCCAAACCACTGCCTTGTGTGAAACCACTGTTATGTGCGAAACCACTGTCTCGTGCGAAACCACTGTCTCGTGCGAAACCACTGTCTAGTGTGGTACCTTTGTCTTGTGCGAAACCACTGTCTTGTGTGTAACCACTGTCTTGTGCGAAGCCACTGCCTTGTGCGAAACCACTGTGTTGTGCGAAACCACTGTCGAATGTGAAACCACTGTCGTGTGCAAAACCGCTGTCTTGTGCGAAACCACTGTGTTGTGCGAAACCACTGTCTTGTGCGAAACCACTGTTGTGTGTGAAACAACCGTTCTGTGCGAAACCACCATCTTGTGTGAAACCACGGTCATGTGCGGAACAACCGTCCTGTGCGAAACCACTCAGGTGCGTGAAACGACTGTCTTGTGCGAAACCACTGTCTTGTGCGAAACCACGGTCTTCTGCGTAACCACCGTCTTGTGCGAAAACATTTTCTTGTGCGAAACCACTGCCTTGTGCGAAACCACAGTCTTGTGCGGAACCACTGTCATGTGCGGAACCACTGCCTTGTGCGAAACCACTGTCTTGTGCGAAACCACTGTCCTGTGCGAAACCACTGTCTTGTGCGGAACCACTGCCTTTTGCGAAATCACTCTCTTGTGTGGAACCACTGTCTTGTGCGGAACCACTGCCTTGTGCGAAACCACTGTGTTGTGCGAAACCACTGTCTTGAGCGAAACCACTGCCTTGTGCGAAACCAGTGTCTTGTGCAAAACCACTGTCTTGTGCAAATCCACTGTCTTGTGCAAAACCACTGTCTTGTGCGAAACCACTGTCTTGTGCCAAACCACAGTCTTGTGCGAAACAACTGTCTTGTGCGAAACCACTCTCTTGTGCAAAACCACTGCCATGTGCAAAACCACTGTCTTGTGCGAAACCACCGTCTTGTGCGAAACCACTGTGTTGTGGGAAACCACTGTCTTGTGCGAAACCACGGTCTTGTGTGAAATTACTGTCTTGTGCAAAACCACTGCCTTGTGCAAAACCACTGTCTTGTGCGAAACCACCTTCTTGTGCGAAACCACTGTCTTGTGCGAAACCACTCTCTTGTGAGAAACCACTGTATTGTGCGAAACAACTGTCTTGTGCGAAACCACTGTCTTGTGCGGAACCACTGTCTTGTGTGAAACCACTGCTTTGTGCGAAACCACATCCTTGTGCGAAACCACTGTCTTGTGCGAAACCACTCTCCTGTGCGAAACCACTGCCTTGTGCAGAACCACTGTCTTATGCGAAATAACTGCCTTGTTCGAAACCACTGCCTTGTGCAAAACCACTGCCTTGTGCGAAACCACTATCTTGTGCGAAACCACTGTCTTGTGCGAAACCACTGTCTTGTGCGGAACCACTGCCTTGTGCGAAACCATTGTCTTGTGCGGAACCAATGTCTTGTGTGAAACCACTGCCTTGTGCGCAACCACTGTCTTGTGCGAAACCACTGTCTTGTGCGAAACCACTGTCTCGTGCGAAACCACTGTCTCGTGTGAAACTACTGTCTTGTGCGAAAGCACTGTCTTCAGTAAAACCACTGCCTAGTGCAAACAACTGTCTCGTGCTAAACCACTGTCTTGTGCTAAATCACTGTCTTGTGCGAAACCACTGCCTTGTGCGAAATCACTGTCTTGTGCGGAACCACAGTCTTGTGCGTAATCACTGCCTTGTGCGAAACCACTGTCGTGTGTGAAACCACTGTCGTATGTGAAACCACTGTCGTGTGCAAAGCCACTGTCTTGTGCGAAACCACTGTGTTGTGCGAAACCACTGTCTTGTGCGAAACCACTGTCGTGTGCGAAACTACCGTCCTGTGCGAAACCACCGTCTTGTGCGAAACCACTCTCGTGTGCGAAACAACCGTCCTGTGCGAAACCACTCAGCTGCGTGAAAACACTGTCTTGTGCGAAACCACTGTCTTGTGCGAAACCACTGTCTTGTACGAAACCACGGTCTTTTCCGAAACCACAGTCTTGTGCGAAACCACATTCTTGAGCGAAACCAGTGCCGTGTGGGAAACCAATGTCGTGTGCGAAACCAATGTCTTGTGTGAAACCACTGTCATGTTCGAAATCACTGTCGTTTCCGAAACCGCTGTCTTGTGCGAAACCGCTGTCTTGTGCGAAACCACTGTCATGTGCAAAACCACTGTCGTGTGCGAAACCACTGTCTTGTGGAAAACCACTGTCGTGTATGAAACCACTGTCATGTGTGAAACAACTGTCGTGTGCTAAACCACAATCGTGTGCGAAATAACCGTCCTGTGCAAAACCACTCACCTGTGCGAAACCACTCCCTGTGTGAAACCACTCAACTGAGCGAAACCACTGTCCTGTGCGAAATCACTGTCTTGTGCAAAACCACTGTCTCGTGCGAAACCACTGTCTCGTGTGAAACTACTATCTTGTGCGAAACCACTGTCTTCAGTGAAAACACTGTCTAGTGCAAACAACTGTCTTTTGCTAAACCACTGTCTAGTGCTAAATCACTGTCTTGTGCTAAATCACCGTCTTGTGCGAAACCACTGCCTTGTGCGTAACCACTGTCTTGTGCGGAACCACTGTTTTGTGCAGAACCACTGCCTTGTGCGAAACCACTGTCTTGTGCGACACCACTGTCTTGTGCGAAACCACTGTCTTGTGCGGAAACACTGCCTTGTGCGCAACCACTGTCTTGTGCGGAACTACTGTCTTGTGCGAAACCACTGCCTTGTGTGCAACCACTGTCTTGTGCGAAACCACTGTCTTGTGCGAAACCACTGCCTAGTGCGAAACCACTGTCTTGTGCGAAACCACTGCCTTGTGCGATACCACTGTCTCGTGCAAAACCACTGTCACATGCGAAACCACTGTCTCCTGCGAAACCACTGTCTCGTGTGAAACTACTGTCTTGTGCGAAAGCACTGTCCTCAGTGAAACCACTGCCTAGTGCAAACAACTGTCTCGTGCTAAACCACTGTCTTGTGCTAAATCATTGTCTTGTGCTAAATCACTGTCTTGTGCGAAACCACTGCCTTGTGCGAAACCACTGTCTTGTGCGGAACCACTGTCTTGTGCGTAATCACTGCCTTGTGCGAAACCACTGTCTTGTGTGAAAACACTGTCTTGTGCGAAACCACTGTCTTATGCGGAACCACTGCCTTGTGCGAAACCACTGTCTTGTGTGGAACCAATGACTTGTGCGAAACCACTGCCTAGTGCGAAACCACTGTCTTGTGCGAAAACAATGCCTTGTGCGAAACCACAGTCTTGTGTGAAACCACTGTCTTGTGCAAAACCACTGTCTTGTGTGCAACCACTGTTGTGTGCGCAACTATGTCTTGTGCAAAACCACTGTCTTGTGCGAAACCACTGTCTTGTGCGAAACCACTGTCTTGTGTGCTACCACTGTCTTGTGCAGAACCACTGTCTTGTGCGAAACCACTGTCTTGTGCGAAACCACTGTCTTGTGCGGAACCACTGCCGTGTGCGAAACCAACGTCATGTGTTAAACCACTGCCTTGTGCAAAACCACTGTCTTGTGCGAAACCACTGTCTTGTGCGAAACCACTGTCTTCTGCGAAACCACTGTCTTGTGCGAAACCACTGTCTTCTGCGAAACCACTGTCTTCTGCGAAATCACTGTCATGTGCGAAACCACTGTCTTGTGCGAAACCACTGTCTTGTGCGAAACCACTGTATGTGCGAAACCACTCTCTTGTGCGAAACAACTTCCTTGTGCCAACCACTGTCTTGTGTGAATCCACTGTCCTGTGCGAAACCTCTGTCTGTGCGAAACCACTGTCTTGTGTCCAACCACGGTCTTGTGCGAAACCACTGTCTTGTGCGAATCCAGTGTCTTGTGCGTAACCACTATCTTGTGTAAAACCACCGTCTTGTGCGAAACCATAGTCTTGTGTGGAACCACTGTCTTGTGCGATACCACTGCCTTGTGCGAAACCATTGTCTTGTGCGAAACCACTGTCTTGTGCGAAACCACTCTCTTGTGCGAAACCACTGCCTTGTGTGAAACCACACTCTTGTGCAAAACCACTGCCTACTGCGAAAGCACTGTCTTGTGTGAAACCACAGTCTTGTGCTACATTACTGTCTTGTGCGAAACCACAGTCTTGTGCGAAACCACAGGCTTGTGCGAAACCACTGTCTTGTGCGAATTCATGCTCTTGTGCGAAACCACTGCCTTATGCAAAACCACTGTCTTGTACGAAACCACTGTCTTGTGCGAGACCACTCTCTTGTGCAAAACCACTGCCTTGTGCGTAACCACTGTCTTGTGCGAAACCACTGATTTGTGCAAAACCACTGCCTTGTGCGAAACCACTGTCTTGTGCGAAACCACACTCTTGTGCGAAACCACTGCCTTGTGTGGAACCACTGTCTTGTGCGAAACCACTCTCTTTGCGCGAAACCACGTTCTTGTGCAAAACCACTGTCTTGTGCGAAAATACTGTCTTGTGCGTAACCACTGTCTGGTGCGAATTCACTCTCTTGTGCGAAACCACTGCCTTGTGCAAAACCACTGTCTTGTTTGAAACCACTGTCTTGTGCGAGACCACACTCTTTTTCAAAACCACTGCATTTTGCGAAACCACTGTCTTGTGCGGAATCACTGTCTTGTGCGAAACCACTGTCTTGTGCGGAACCACTCTCTTGTGCGAAACCACTGTCGTGTGCAAAACAAACGTCCTGTGCGAAACCACCGTCTTGTGCGAAACCACCGTCGTGTGTGGAACAACCATCCTGTGCGAAACCACTCAGCTGCGTGAAACCACTGTCTTGTGCGAAACCACTGTCTTGTGCAAAACCACTGTCTTGTGGAAAACCACTGTCTTGTGCGAAACCACTGTCTTGTGCAAAACCACTGTCTTGTGCGAAACCACAGACTTGTGCGAAACAACTGTCTTGTGCGAAACCACTCTCTTGTGCAAAACCACTGCCTTGTGCAAAACCACTGTCTTGTGCGAAATCACCGTCTTGTGCGAAACCACTCTCTTGTGCGAAACCACTCTCTTGTGCGAAACCACTGCCTTGTGCGAAACCACTGTCTTGTGCGAAACCACTCTCTTGTGCGAAACCACTGCCTTGTGCGGAACCACTGTCTTATGCGAAATAACTGCCTTGCTCCAAACCACTGCCTCGTACGAAACCACTGTCTTGTGCGAGACCACTCTCTTGTGCGAAACCACTGCCTAATGCGTAACCACTGTCTTATGCGAAACCACTGTCTTGTGCGAAACCACTGTCTTGTGCGAAACCACTGTCTCCTGCGAAACCACTGTCTCGTGTGAAACAACTGTCTTGTGCGAAAGCACTGTCCTCAGTGAAACCACTGCCTAGTGCAAACAACTGTCTCGTGCTAAACCACTGTCTTGTGCTAAATCATTGTCTTGTGCTAAATCACTGTCTTGTGCGAAACCACTGCCTTGTGCGATACCACTGTCTTGTGCGGAACCACTGTCTTGTGCGTAATCACTGCCTTGTGCGAAACCACTGTCTTGTGTGAAATCACTGTCTTGTGCGAAACCACTGTCTAATGCGGAACCACTGCCTTGTGCGAAACCACTGTCTTGTTTGGAACCAATGACTTGTGCGAAACCACTGCCTAGTGCGAAACCACTGTCTTGTGCGAAAACAATGCCTTGTGCGAAACCACTGTCTTGTATGAAACCACTGTGTTGTGCAAAACCACTGTCTTGTGTGCAACCACTGTCGTGTGCGAAACAATGTCTTGTGCAAAACCACTGTCTTGTGCGAAACCACTGTCTTGTGCGAAACCACTGTCTTGTGTGCTACCACTGTCTTGTGCAGACCCACTGTCTTGTGCGAAACCACTGTCTTGTGCGAAACCACTGTCTTGTGCGGAACCACTGCCGTGTGCGAAACAACTGTCTTGTGCAAAACCACTGCCTTGTGCAAAACCACTGTCTTGTGCGAAACCACTGTCTTGTGCGAAACCACTGTCTTCTGCGAAACCACTGTCTTGTGCGAAACCACTGTCTTCTGCGAAACCACTGTCTTCTGCGAAATCACTGTCATGTGCGAAACCACTGTCTTGTGCGAAACCACTGTCTTGTGCGAAACCACTGTCTTGTGCGAAACCACTCTCTTGTGCGAAACCACTTCCTTGTGCCAACCACTGTCTTGTGTGAATCCACTGTCCTGTGCGAAACCTCTGTCTGTGCGAAACCACTGTCTTGTGTCCAACCACTGTCTTGTGCGAAACCACTGTCTTGTGCGAATCCAGTGTCTTGTGCGAAACCACTATCTAGTGCAAAACCACCGTCTTGTGCGAAACCATAGTCTTGTGTGGAACCACTATCTTGTGCGAAACCACTGCCTTGTGGGAAACCATTGTCTTGTGCGAAACCACTGTCTTGTGCGAAACCACTCTCTTGTGCGAAACCTCTGCCTTGTGAGAAACCACTCTCTTGTGCAAAACCACTGTCTCCTGCAAAACCACTGTCTTGTGCGAAAACACAGTCTTGTGCTAAACCACTGTCTTGTGCGAAACCACAGTCTTGTGCAAAACCACAGGCTTGTGCGAAACCACTGTCTTGTGCGAATTCATGCTCTTGTGCGAGACCACTGCCTTATGCAAAACCACTGTCTTGTACGAAACCACTGTCTTGTGCGAGACCACTCTCTTGTGCGAAACCACTGCCTTGTGCGTAACCACTGTCTTGTTTGCAACCACTGACTTGTGCGGATTCACTGCCTTGTGCGAAACCACTGCCTTGTGCGAAACCACCGTCTTGTGCGAAACCACTGTCTTGTGCGAAACCACTCTCTTGTGCAAAACCTAAGTCTTGTGCAAAACCACTGTCTTGTGCGAAACCACTGTCTTGTGCGAAACAACTGTCTGGTGCAAATCCACTGTCTTGTGCGAAACCACTGTCTTGTGCGAAACCACAGTCTTGTGCGAAACCACTGTCTTGTGCGAAACCACTCTCTTGTGCTAAACCACTGCCTTGTGAAAAACCACTGTCGTGTGCGAAAACACTGTCGTGTGCGAAACCACTGTCGTGTGCGAAAACACTGTCGTATGTGAAACCACTGTCGTTTGCGAAACCACTGTCTTGTGCGAAACCACTGGCTTGTGCGAAACCACGGTCTTGTGCGTAACCACCGTCTTGTGCGAAACCACTTTCTTGAGCGAAACCAGTGTCGTGTGCATAACCACTGCCTTGTGCGAAACTACTCTTTTGTGTGAAATTACTGTCTTGTGCTAATCCACTGTTTTGTGTGCAACCACTGTCGTGTGCAAAACAATGTCTTGTGCGAAACCACTGTCTTGTGTGAAACCACTGTCTTGTGCGAAACCACTGTTATGTGTGAAACCACTGTCTTGTGCGAAACCACTGTCTTGTGCGAAACCACTCTCTTGTGCAAAACCACTGCATTGTGCGGAACCACTGCCTCGTGCCAAACAACTGCCTTGTGTGAAACCACTGTAATGTGCGATACCACTGCCTCGTGTGAAACCACTGTCTTGTGCGAAACCACTGTCTAGTGTGGTACCATTGTCTTGTGCGAAACCACTGTCTTGTGTGTAACCACTGTCTTGTGCGAAGCCACTGCCTTGTGCGAAACCACTGTCTTGTGCGAAACCACTGCCTCGTGAAAAACCACTGTCATGTGCGAAACCACTGTCGTGTGCGAAACCACTGTCGTGTGCGAAACCACTGTCGAATGTGAAACCACTGTGGTGTGCAAAATCGCTGTCTTGTGCGAAACCACTGTGTTGTGCGAAACCACTGTCTTGTGCGAAACCACTGTCGTGTGTGAAACATCCGTCCTGTGCGAAACCACCATCTTGTGTGAAACCACGGTCGTGTGCGGAACAACCGTCCTGTGCGAAACCTCTCAGCTGCGTGAAACCACTGTCTTGGGCGAAACCACTGTCTTGTGCGAAACCACGGACTTGTGCGTAACCACTGTCTTGTGCGAATACATTTTCTTGTGCAAAACCACTGCCTTGTGCAAAACCACAGTCTTGTGCGGAACCACTGTCATGTGCGGAACCACAGCCTTGTGCGAAACCACTGTCTTGTGCGAAACCACTGTCCTGTGCGAAACCACTGTCTTGTGCGGAACCACTGCCTTTTGCGAAACCACTCTCTTGTGTGGAACCACTGTCTTGTGCAAAACCACTGCCTTGTGCGAAACCACTGTGTTGTGCGAAACCACTGTCTTGTGCGAAACCACTGCCTTGTGCGAAACCAGTGTCTTGTGCAAAACCACTGTCTTGTGCAAATCCACTGTCTTGTGCAAAACCACTGTCTTTTGCGAAACCACTGTCTTGTGCCAAACCACAGTCTTGTGCGAATCAACTGTCTTGTGCGAAACCACTCTCTTGTGCAAAACCACTGCCTTGTGCAAAACCACTGTCTTGTGCGAAACCACCGTCTTGTGCGAAACCACTGTGTTGTGGGAAACCACTGTCTTGTGCGAAACCACGGTCTTGTGTGAAATCACTGTCTTGTGCAAAACCACTGCCTTGTGCAAAACCACTGTCTTGTGCGAAACCACCTTCTTGTGCAAAACCACTGTCTTGTGCAAAACCACTGTCTTCTGCAGAACTACTGCCTTGTGCGAAACCACTGTCATGAGTGCAACCACTGACTTGTGCGGAATCACTGCCTTCTGCGAAACCACTGTCTTGTTTGCAACCACTATCTTGTGCAAAACCACTGTCTTGCGCTAAACAACTGCCTTATGCGAAACCACTGTCTTGTGCTAAACCACTGTCTTATGCAAAACCACTGTCTTGTGTGCAACCACTGTCTTGTGCAAAACAACTGTCTTGTGCGAAACCACTGTCTTGTGCAGAACAACTGTGTCATGCCAAACCACTGCCTTGTGTGAAACCACTGTTTTGTACGAAACCACTGTCTTGTGCGAGACCACTCTCTTGTGCGAAACCACTGCCTTGTGCGTAACCACTGTCTTGTTTGCAACCACTGACTTGTGCGGATTCACTGCCTTGTGCGAAACCACTGCCTTGTGCGAAACCACCGTCTTGTGCGAAACCACTGTCTTGTGCGAAACCACTCTCTTGTGCAAAACCTAAGTCTTGTGCAAAACCACTGTCTTGTGCGAAACCACTGTCTTGTGCGAAACAACTGTCTGGTGCAAATCCACTGTCTTGTGCGAAACCACTGTCTTGTGCGAAACCACAGTCTTGTGCGAAACCACTGTCTTGTGCGAAACCACTCTCTTGTGCTAAACCACTGCCTTGTGAAAAACCACTGTCGTGTGCGAAAACACTGTCGTGTGCGAAACCACTGTCGTGTGCGAAAACACTGTCGTATGTGAAACCACTGTCGTTTGCGAAACCACTGTCTTGTGCGAAACCACTGGCTTGTGCGAAACCACGGTCTTGTGCGTAACCACCGTCTTGTGCGAAACCACTTTCTTGAGCGAAACCAGTGTCGTGTGCATAACCACTGCCTTGTGCGAAACTACTCTTTTGTGTGAAATTACTGTCTTGTGCTAATCCACTGTTTTGTGTGCAACCACTGTCGTGTGCAAAACAATGTCTTGTGCGAAACCACTGTCTTGTGTGAAACCACTGTCTTGTGCGAAACCACTGTTATGTGTGAAACCACTGTCTTGTGCGAAACCACTGTCTTGTGCGAAACCACTCTCTTGTGCAAAACCACTGCATTGTGCGGAACCACTGCCTCGTGCCAAACAACTGCCTTGTGTGAAACCACTGTAATGTGCGATACCACTGCCTCGTGTGAAACCACTGTCTTGTGCGAAACCACTGTCTAGTGTGGTACCATTGTCTTGTGCGAAACCACTGTCTTGTGTGTAACCACTGTCTTGTGCGAAGCCACTGCCTTGTGCGAAACCACTGTCTTGTGCGAAACCACTGCCTCGTGAAAAACCACTGTCATGTGCGAAACCACTGTCGTGTGCGAAACCACTGTCGTGTGCGAAACCACTGTCGAATGTGAAACCACTGTGGTGTGCAAAATCGCTGTCTTGTGCGAAACCACTGTGTTGTGCGAAACCACTGTCTTGTGCGAAACCAGTGTCGTGTGTGAAACATCTGTCCTGTGCGAAACCACCATCTTGTGTGAAACCACGGTCGTGTGCGGAACAACCGTCCTGTGCGAAACCTCTCAGCTGCGTGAAACCACTGTCTTGGGCGAAACCACTGTCTTGTGCGAAACCACGGACTTGTGCGTAACCACTGTCTTGTGCGAATACATTTTCTTGTGCAAAACCACTGCCTTGTGCAAAACCACAGTCTTGTGCGGAACCACTGTCATGTGCGGAACCACAGCCTTGTGCGAAACCACTGTCTTGTGCGAAACCACTTTCCTGTGCGAAACCACTGTCTTGTGCGGAACCACTGCCTTTTGCGAAACCACTCTCTTGTGTGGAACCACTGTCTTGTGCAAAACCACTGCCTTGTGCGAAACCACTGTGTTGTGCGAAACCACTGTCTTGTGCGAAACCACTGCCTTGTGCGAAACCAGTGTCTTGTGCAAAACCACTGTCTTGTGCAAATCCACTGTCTTGTGCAAAACCACTGTCTTTTGCGAAACCACTGTCTTGTGCCAAACCACAGTCTTGTGCGAATCAACTGTCTTGTGCGAAACCACTCTCTTGTGCAAAACCACTGCCTTGTGCAAAACCACTGTCTTGTGCGAAACCACCGTCTTGTGCGAAACCACTGTGTTGTGGGAAACCACTGTCTTGTGCGAAACCACGGTCTTGTGTGAAATCACTGTCTTGTGCAAAACCACTGCCTTGTGCAAAACCACTGTCTTGTGCGAAACCACCTTCTTGTGCAAAACCACTGTCTTGTGCAAAACCACTGTCTTCTGCAGAACTACTGCCTTGTGCGAAACCACTGTCATGAGTGCAACCACTGACTTGTGCGGAATCACTGCCTTCTGCGAAACCACTGTCTTGTTTGCAACCACTATCTTGTGCAAAACCACTGTCTTGCGCTAAACAACTGCCTTATGCGAAACCACTGTCTTGTGCTAAACCACTGTCTTATGCAAAACCACTGTCTTGTGTGCAACCACTGTCTTGTGCAAAACAACTGTCTTGTGCGAAACCACTGTCTTGTGCAGAACAACTGTGTCATGCCAAACCACTGCCTTGTGTGAAACCACTGTTTTGTGCGAAACTACTGTCTTGTGCCAACCACTGTCTTGTGCGAAACCACTGTTTTGTGCGAAACCACTGTCTTGTGCGGAACCACTGTCTTGTGCGAAACCACTGCCATGTGCGAAACCACTGACTTAAGCGAAACCACTCTCTTGTGCGAAACCACTCTCTTGTGCGAAACCACTGTCTTGTGCGAAACCACTGTCTTGTGCGAAACCACTCTCTTGTGCGAAACCACTGTCTTGTGCAGAACCACTGTCTTGTGCGAAACCACTGCCTTGTGCGAAACCACTGTCTTGTGCGACACCACTGCCTTGTGCGAAACCAACTGTCTTGTGTGAAGCAACTGTCTTGTGTGAAACCACTGTCTTGTGCAAAACCACTCTCTTGTGCGAAACCACTGCCTTGTGCGAAACCACAGCCTTGTGCAAAACCACTGCCTAGTGCGAAACCACTGCCTTGTGCGAAACCACTGTCTTGTTCAAAACCACTGTATTGTGCGAAAACACTGTCATGTGCGAAACCACTGTCTTGTGCGAAACCACTCTCTTGTGCGAAACCACTGCCTTGTGCTAAACCACTGTCTTGTGCGAAACCACAGTCTTGTGCGAAACCACAGGCTTGTGCGAAACCACTGTCTTGTGCGAATTCATGCTCTTGTGCGAAACCAATTCCTTATGCAAAACCACTGTCTTGTACGAAACCACTGTCTTGTAAGAGACCACTCTTTTGTGCGAAACCACTGCCTTGTGCGTAACCACTGTCGTGTGCAAAACAACCGTCCTGTGCGAAAACACCGTCTTGTGCGAAACCACCGTCGTGTGTGGAACAACCGACCTGTGCGAAACCACTCAGCTGCGTGAAACCACTGTCTTGTGCGAAACCACTGTCTTGTGCAAAACCACTGTCTTGTGCAAAACCACTGTCTTGTGCGAAACCACTGCCTTGTGGGAAACCACTGTCTTGTGCGAAACCACTGTCGTGTGCAAAACAACCGACCTGTGCGAAACCACTGTCTTGTGCGAAACCACAGACTTGTGCGAAACCACTGTCTTGTGCGAATTCATGCTCTTGTGCGAAATCACTGCCTTATGCAAAACCACTGTCTTGTACGAAACCACTGTCTTGTGCGAGACCACTGTCTTGTGCGAAACCACTGCCTTGTGCGTAACCACTGTCTTGTGTGAAAGCACTGATTTGTGCGAAACCACTGCCTTGTGCGAAACCACTGTCTTGTGCGAAACCACTCTCTTGTGCGAAACCACTGCCTTGTGTGGAACCACTGTCTTGTGCCAAACCACTCTCTTTGCGCGAAACCACTTTCTTTTGCAAAACCACTGTCTTGTGCGAAAATACTGTCTTGTGCGAAACCACTGTCTGGTGCGAATTCACTCTCTTGTGCGAAACCACTGCCTTGTGCAAAACCACTGTCTTGTGCGAGACCACTCTCTTTTTCAAAACAACTGCATTGTGCGAAACCACTGTCTTGTGCGAAATCACTGTCTTGTGCGAAACCACTGTCTTGTGCGAAACCACTCTCTTGTGCGAAACCACTGATTTGTGCGAAACCACTGCCTTGTGCGAAACCACTGTCTTGTGCGAAACCACTGTCTTGTGTGAAACCACTGCCTTGTGTGGAACCACTGTCTTGTGCGAAAACACTGCCTTGTGCGAAACCACTGTCTTGTGCGAAACCACTGTCGTGTGCAAAACAACTGTCCTGTGCGAAACCACCGTCTTGTGAGAATCCACCGTCGTGTGTGGAACAACCATCCTGTGCGAAACCACTCAGCTGCGTGAAACCACTGTCTTGTGCGAAACCACTGTCTTGTGCAAAACCACTGTCTTGTGCAAAACCACTGTCTTGTGCAAAACCACTGTCTTGTGCAAAACCACAGTCTTGTGCGAAACCACAGACTTGTGCGAAACAACTGTCTTGTGCGAAACCACTCTCTTGTGCAAAACCACTTCCTTGTGCAAAACCACTGTCTTTTGCGAAACCATAGTCTTGTGCGAAACCACTCTCTTGTGCGATACCACTCTCTTGTGCGAAACCACTGCCTTGTGCGAAACCACTGTCTTGTGCGAAACCACTCTCTTGTGCGAAATCACTGCCTTGTGCGGAACCACTGCCTTATGCGAAATAACTGCCTTGTTCCAAACCACTGCCTTGTACGAAACCACTGTCTTGTGCGAGACCACTCTCTTGTGCGAAACCACTGCCTAGTGCGTAACCACTGTCTTGTGCGAAACCACTGTCTTGTGCGAAACCACTGTCTTGTGCGAAACCACTGTCTTGTTTGCAACCACTGTCTTGTGCAGAACCACTGTCTTGTGCGTAACCACTGCCTTGTGCGAAACCACTGTCTTGTGCGAAACCACTGTCTTGTGCGGAACCACTGCCTTGTGCGAAACCACTGTCTTGTGCGGAACCACTGTCTTGTGCAAAACCACTGCCTTGTGCGTGACCACTGTCTTGTGCGAAACCACTGTCTTGTGCGAAAACACTCTCTTGTGCGAAACCACTGAATTGTGAGAAACCACTGCCTTGTGCAAAACCACTGTCTTGTGCGAAACCACTATCTTCTGCGAAACCTCTGTGTTGTGCGAAACCACTGTCATGAGTGCAACCACTGACTTGTGCGGAATCACTGCCTTCTGCGAAACCACTGTCTTGTTTGCAACCACTATCTTGTGCAAAACCACTGTCTTGTGCTAAACAACTGCCTTATGCGAGACCACTGTCTTGTGCTAAACCACTGTCTTATGCAAAACCACTGTCTTGTGTGCAACCACTGTCTTGTGCGAAACAACTGTCTTGTGCGAAACCACAGTCTTGTGCAGAACCACTGTGTCATGCCAAACCACTGCCTTGTGTGAAACCACTGTTTTGTGCGAAACCACTGTCTTGTGCCAAACCACTGTCTTGTGCGAAACCACTGTATTGTGCGAAACCACTGTCTTGTGCGGAACCACTGTCTTGTGCGAAACCACTGCCATGTGCGAAACCACTGACTTGTGCGAAACCAATCTCTTGTGCGAAACCACTCTCTTGTGCGAAACCACTGTCTTGTGCGAAACCACTGTCTTGTGCGAAACCACTCTCTTGTGCGAAACCACTGTCCTGTGCAGAACCACTGTCTTGTGTGAAACCACTGCCTTGTGCGAAATCACTGTCTTGTGCGAAACCACTGCCTTGTGCAAAACCAACTGTCTTGTGCGAAACAACTGTCTTGTGTAAAACCACTGTCTTGTGCAAAACCACTCTCTTGTGCGAAACCACTGCCTTGTGCGAAACCACAGGCTTGTGCGAAACCACTGCCTAGTGCGAAACCACTGCCTTGTGCGAAACCACTGTCTTGTTCAAAACCACTGTATTGTGCGAAAACACTGTTATGTGCGAAACCACTGTCTTGTGCGAAACCACTCTCTTGTGCGAAACCACTGCCTTGTGCTAAACCACTGTCTTGTGCGAAACCAAAGTCTTGTGCGAAACCACAGGCTTGTGCGAAACCACTGTCTTGTGCGTATTCATGCTCTTGTGCGAAACCACTTCCTTATGCAAAACCACTGTCTTGTACGAAACCACTGTCTTGTGCGAGACCACTCTCTTGTGCGAAACCACTGCCTTGTGCGTAACCACTGTCTTGTGCGAAACCACTGATTTGTGCGAAACCACTGCCTTGTGCGAAACCACTGTCTTGGGCGAAACCACTCTCTTGTGCGAAACCACTGCCTTGTGTGGAACCACTGTCTTGTGCAAAACCACTCTCTTTGCACGAAACCACTTTCTTGTGCAAAACCACTGTCTTGTGCGAAAATACTGTCTTGTGCGAAACCATTGTCTGGTGCGAATTCACTCTCTTGTGCGAAACCACTGCCTTGTGCAAAACCACTGTCTTGTTTGAAACCACTGTTTTGTGCGAGACCACTCTCTTTTTCAAAACCACTGCATTGTGCGAAACCACTGTCTTGTGCGAAATCACTGTCTTGTGCGAAACCACTGTCTTGTGCGGAACCACTCTCTTGTGCGAAACCACTGATTTGTGCGAAACCACTGCCTTGTGCGAAACCACTGTCTTGTGCGAAACCACTCTCTTGTGCGAAACCACTGCCTTGTGTGGAACCACTGTCTTGTGCGAAACCACTGCCTTGTGTGAAACCACTGTCTTGTGCGAAACCACTGTCGTGTGCAAAACAACCGTCCTGTGCGAAAACACCGTCTTGTGCGAAACCACCGTCGTGTGTGGAACAACCATCCTGTGTGAAACCACTCAGCTGCGTGAAACCACTGTCTTGTGCGAAACCACTGTCTTGTGCAAAACCACTGTCTTGTGCAAAACCACTGTCTTGTGCGAAACCACTCTCTTGTGCGAAACCACTGCATTGTGATAAACCACTGTCTTCTTTGAAACCACTGTCTTGTGCGAGACCACTCTCTTTTTCAAAACCACTGCATTGTGCGAAACCACTGTCTTGTGCGAAACCACTGTCTTGTGTGGAACCACTCTATTGTGCGAAACCACTGATTTGTGCGAAACCACTGCCTTGTGCGAAACCACTGTCTTGTGCGAAACCACTCTCTTGTGCGAAACCACTCTCTTGTGCGAAACCACTGCCTTGTGTGGAACCACTGTCTTGTGCCAAACCACTCTCTTTGCGCGAAACCACTTTCTTTTGCAAAACCACTGTCTTGTGCGAAAATACTGTCTTGTGCGAAACCACTGTCTGGTGCGAATTCACTCTCTTGTGCGAAACCACTGCCTTGTGCAAAACCACTGTCTTGTGCGAGACCACTCTCTTTTTCAAAACAACTGCATTGTGCGAAACCACTGTCTTGTGCGAAATCACTGTCTTGTGCGAAACCACTGTCTTGTGCGAAACCACTCTCTTGTGCGAAACCACTGATTTGTGCGAAACCACTGCCTTGTGCGAAACCACTGTCTTGTGCGAAACCACTGTCTTGTGTGAAACCACTGCCTTGTGTGGAACCACTGTCTTGTGCGAAAACACTGCCTTGTGCGAAACCACTGTCTTGTGCGAAACCACTGTCGTGTGCAAAACAACTGTCCTGTGCGAAACCACCGTCTTGTGAGAATCCACCGTCGTGTGTGGAACAACCATCCTGTGCGAAACCACTCAGCTGCGTGAAACCACTGTCTTGTGCGAAACCACTGTCTTGTGCAAAACCACTGTCTTGTGCAAAACCACTGTCTTGTGCAAAACCACTGTCTTGTGCAAAACCACAGTCTTGTGCGAAACCACAGACTTGTGCGAAACAACTGTCTTGTGCGAAACCACTCTCTTGTGCAAAACCACTTCCTTGTGCAAAACCACTGTCTTTTGCGAAACCATAGTCTTGTGCGAAACCACTCTCTTGTGCGATACCACTCTCTTGTGCGAAACCACTGCCTTGTGCGAAACCACTGTCTTGTGCGAAACCACTCTCTTGTGCGAAATCACTGCCTTGTGCGGAACCACTGCCTTATGCGAAATAACTGCCTTGTTCCAAACCACTGCCTTGTACGAAACCACTGTCTTGTGCGAGACCACTCTCTTGTGCGAAACCACTGCCTAGTGCGTAACCACTGTCTTGTGCGAAACCACTGTCTTGTGCGAAACCACTGTCTTGTGCGAAACCACTGTCTTGTTTGCAACCACTGTCTTGTGCAGAACCACTGTCATGTGCGTAACCACTGCCTTGTGCGAAACCACTGTCTTGTGCGAAACCACTGTCTTGTGCGGAACCACTGCCTTGTGCGAAACCACTGTCTTGTGCGGAACCACTGTCTTGTGCAAAACCACTGCCTTGTGCGTGACCACTGTCTTGTGCGAAACCACTGTCTTGTGCGAAAACACTCTCTTGTGCGAAACCACTGAATTGTGAGAAACCACTGCCTTGTGCAAAACCACTGTCTTGTGCGAAACCACTATCTTCTGCGAAACCTCTGTGTTGTGCGAAACCACTGTCATGAGTGCAACCACTGACTTGTGCGGAATCACTGCCTTCTGCGAAACCACTGTCTTGTTTGCAACCACTATCTTGTGCAAAACCACTGTCTTGTGCTAAACAACTGCCTTATGCGAGACCACTGTCTTGTGCTAAACCACTGTCTTATGCAAAACCACTGTCTTGTGTGCAACCACTGTCTTGTGCGAAACAACTGTCTTGTGCGAAACCACAGTCTTGTGCAGAACCACTGTGTCATGCCAAACCACTGCCTTGTGTGAAACCACTGTTTTGTGCGAAACCACTGTCTTGTGCCAAACCACTGTCTTGTGCGAAACCACTGTATTGTGCGAAACCACTGTCTTGTGCGGAACCACTGTCTTGTGCGAAACCACTGCCATGTGCGAAACCACTGACTTGTGCGAAACCAATCTCTTGTGCGAAACCACTCTCTTGTGCGAAACCACTGTCTTGTGCGAAACCACTGTCTTGTGCGAAACCACTCTCTTGTGCGAAACCACTGTCCTGTGCAGAACCACTGTCTTGTGTGAAACCACTGCCTTGTGCGAAATCACTGTCTTGTGCGAAACCACTGCCTTGTGCAAAACCAACTGTCTTGTGCGAAACAACTGTCTTGTGTAAAACCACTGTCTTGTGCAAAACCACTCTCTTGTGCGAAACCACTGCCTTGTGCGAAACCACAGGCTTGTGCGAAACCACTGCCTAGTGCGAAACCACTGCCTTGTGCGAAACCACTGTCTTGTTCAAAACCACTGTATTGTGCGAAAACACTGTTATGTGCGAAACCACTGTCTTGTGCGAAACCACTCTCTTGTGCGAAACCACTGCCTTGTGCTAAACCACTGTCTTGTGCGAAACCAAAGTCTTGTGCGAAACCACAGGCTTGTGCGAAACCACTGTCTTGTGCGTATTCATGCTCTTGTGCGAAACCACTTCCTTATGCAAAACCACTGTCTTGTACGAAACCACTGTCTTGTGCGAGACCACTCTCTTGTGCGAAACCACTGCCTTGTGCGTAACCACTGTCTTGTGCGAAACCACTGATTTGTGCGAAACCACTGCCTTGTGCGAAACCACTGTCTTGGGCGAAACCACTCTCTTGTGCGAAACCACTGCCTTGTGTGGAACCACTGTCTTGTTCAAAACCACTCTCTTTGCACGAAACCACTTTCTTGTGCAAAACCACTGTCTTGTGCGAAAATACTGTCTTGTGCGAAACCATTGTCTGGTGCGAATTCACTCTCTTGTGCGAAACCACTGCCTTGTGCAAAACCACTGTCTTGTTTGAAACCACTGTTTTGTGCGAGACCACTCTCTTTTTCAAAACCACTGCATTGTGCGAAACCACTGTCTTGTGCGAAATCACTGTCTTGTGCGAAACCACTGTCTTGTGCGGAACCACTCTCTTGTGCGAAACCACTGATTTGTGCGAAACCACTGCCTTGTGCGAAACCACTGTCTTGTGCGAAACCACTCTCTTGTGCGAAACCACTGCCTTGTGTGGAACCACTGTCTTGTGCGAAACCACTGCCTTGTGTGAAACCACTGTCTTGTGCGAAACCACTGTCGTGTGCAAAACAACCGTCCTGTGCGAAAACACCGTCTTGTGCGAAACCACCGTCGTGTGTGGAACAACCATCCTGTGTGAAACCACTCAGCTGCGTGAAACCACTGTCTTGTGCGAAACCACTGTCTTGTGCAAAACCACTGTCTTGTGCAAAACCACTGTCTTGTGCGAAACCACTCTCTTGTGCGAAACCACTGCATTGTGATAAACCACTGTCTTCTTTGAAACCACTGTCTTGTGCGAGACCACTCTCTTTTTCAAAACCACTGCATTGTGCGAAACCACTGTCTTGTGCGAAACCACTGTCTTGTGTGGAACCACTCTATTGTGCGAAACCACTGATTTGTGCGAAACCACTGCCTTGTGCGAAACCACTGTCTTGTGTGAAACCACTCTCTTGTGCGAAACCACTGCCTTGTGTGGAACCACTGTCTTGTGCGAAACCACTGCCTTGTGTGAAACCACTGTCTTGTGCGAAACCACTGTCGTGTGCAAAACAAACGTCCTGTGCCAAACCACCGTCTTGTGCGAAACCACCGTCGTGTGTGGAACAACCATCCTGTGCGAAACCACTCAGCTGCGTGAAACCATTGTCTTGTTCTAAACCACTGTCTTGTGCAAAACCACTGTCTTGTGCAAAACCACTGTCTTGTGCGAAACCACTGTCTTGTGCAAAACCACTGTCTTGTGCGAAACCACAGACTTGTTCGAAACAACTGTCTTGTGCGAAACCACTCTCTTGTGCAAAACCACTGCCTTGTGCAAAACCACTGTCTTGTGCAAAATCACCGTCTTGTGCGAAACCACTCTCTTGTGCGAAACCACTCTCTTGTGCGAAACCACTGCCTTGTGCGAAACGACTCTCTTGTGCGAAAACACTCTCTTGTGCGAAACCACTGCCTTGTGCGGAACCACTGTCTTATGCGAAATAACTGCCTTGTTCCAAACCACTGCCTTGTACGAATCCACTGTCTTGTGTGAGACCACTCTCTTGTGCGAAACCACTGCCTAGTGCGTAACCACTGTCTTGTGCGAAACCACTGTCTTGTGCGAAACCACTGTCTGTTTGCAACCACTGTCTTGTGCAGAACAACTGTCTTGTGCGAAACCACTGCCTTGTGCGAAACCACTGTCTCGTGCGAAACCACTGTCTTGTGCGGAACCACTGCCTTGTGCGAAACCACTGTCTTGTGTGGAACCACTGTCTTGTGCGAAACCACTACCTTGTGCGTAACCACTGTCTTGTGCGAAACCACTGTCTTGTGCGAAACCACTGTCTTGTGGGAAACCACTGAATTGTGCGAAACCACTGCCTTGTGCAAAACCACTGTCTTGTGCGAAACCACTATCTTCTGCGAAACCACTGTGTTGTGCGAAACCACTGTCATGAGTGCAACCACTGACTTGTGCGGAATCACTGCCTTCTGCGAAACCACTGTCTTGTTTGCAACCACAGTCTTGTGCAAAACCACTGTCTTGTGCTAAACAACTGCCTTATGCGAAACCACTGTCTTGTGCTAAACCACTGTCTTATGCAAAACCACTGTCTTGTGTGCAACCACTGTCTTGTGCGAAACAACTGTCTTGTGCGAAACCACTGTCTTGTGCAGAACCACTGTGTCATGCCAAACCACTGCCTTGTGTGAAACCACTGTTTTGTGCGAAACCACTGTCTTGTGCCAAACCACTGTCTTGTGCAAAACCACTGTCTTGTGCAAAACCACTGTCTTGTGCAAAACCACTGTCTTGTGCGAAACCACAGACTTGTGCGAAACAACTGTCTTGTGCGAAACCACTCTCTTGTGCAAAACCACTGCCTTGTGCAAAACCACTGTCTTTTGCGAAACCACAGTCTTGTGCGAAACCACTCTCTTGTGCGATACCACTCTCTTGTGCGAAACCACTGCCTTGTGCGAAACCACTGTCTTGTGCGAAACCACTCTCTTGTGCGAAACCACTGCCTTGTGCGGAACCACTGTCTTATGCGAAATAACTGCCTTGTTCCAAACCACTGCCTTGTACGAAACCACTGTCTTGTGCGAGACCACTCTCTTGTGCGAAACCACTGCCTAGTGCGTAACCACTGTCTTGTGCGAAACCACTGTCTTGTGCGAAACCACTGTCTTGTGCGAAACCACTGTCTTGTTTGCAACCACTGTCTTGTGCGAAACCACTGTCTTGTGCGAAACCACTGCCTTGTGCGAAACCACTGTCTTGTGCGAAACCACTGTCTTGTGCGGAACCACTGCCTTGTGCGAAACCACTGTCTTGTGCGGAACCACTGTCTTGTGCGTAACCACTGTCTTGTGCGAAACAACTGTCTTGTTCAAAACCACTGTTTTGTGCGAAAACACTGTTATGTGCGAAACCACTGTCTTGTGCGAAACCACTCTCTTGTGCGAAACCACTGCCTTGTGCTAAACCACTGTCTTGTGCGAAACCAAAGTCTTGTGCGAAACCACAGGCTTGTGCGAAACCACTGTCTTGTGCGTATTCATGCTCTTGTGCGAAACCACTTCCTTATGCAAAACCACTGTCTTGTACGAAACCACTGTCTTGTGCGAGACCACTCTCTTGTGCGAAACCACTGCCTTGTGCGTAACCACTGTCTTGTGCGAAACCACTGATTTGTGCGAAACCACTGCCTTGTGCGAAACCACTGTCTTGTGCGAAACCACTCTCTTGTGCGAAACCACTGCCTTGTGTGGAACCACTGTCTTGTGCAAAACCACTCTCTTTGCGCGAAACCACTTTCTTGTGCAAAACCACTGTCTTGTGCGAAAATACTGTCTTGTGCGAAACCATTGTCTGGTGCGAATTCACTCTCTTGTGCGAAACCACTGCCTTGTGCAAAACCACTGTCTTGTTTGAAACCACTGTTTTGTGCGAGACCACTCTCTTTTTCAAAACCACTGCATTGTGCGAAACCACTGTCTTGTGCGAAACCACTGTCTTGTGCGAAACCACTGTCTTGTGCGGAACCACTCTCTTGTGCGAAACCACTGATTTGTGCGAAACCACTGCCTTGTGCGAAACCACTGTCTTGTGCGAAACCACTCTCTTGTGCGAAACCACTGCCTTGTGTGGAACCACTGTCTTGTGCGAAACCACTGCCTTGTGCGAAACCACTGTCTTGTGCGAAACCACTGTCGTGTGCAAAACAACCGTCCTGTGCGAAAACACCGTCTTGTGCGAAACCACCGTCGTGTGTGGAACAACCATCCTGTGTGAAACCACTCAGCTGCGTGAAACCACTGTCTTGTGCGAAACCACTGTCTTGTGCAAAACCACTGTCTTGTGCAAAACCACTGTCTTGTGCAAAACCACTCTCTTGTGCGAAACCACTGCCTTGTGCTAAACCACTGTCTTCTTTGAAACCACTGTCTTGTGCGAGACCACTCTCTTTTTCAAAACCACTGCATTGTGCGAAACCACTGTCTTGTGCGAAACCACTGTCTTGTGCGGAACCACTCTCTTGTGCGAAACCACTGATATGTGCGAAACCACTGCCTTGTGCGAAACCACTGTCTTGTGCGAAACCACTCTCTTGTGCGAAACCACTGATTTGTGCGAAACCACTGCCTTGTGCGAAACCACTGTCTTGTGTGAAACCACTCTCTTGTGCGAAACCACTGCCTTGTGTGGAACCACCGTCTTGTGCGAAACCACCGTCGTGTGTGGAACAACCATCCTGTGCGAAACCACTCAGCTGCGTGAAACCATTGTCTTGTTCTAAACCACTGTCTTGTGCAAAACCACTGTCTTGTGCAAAACCACTGTCTTGTGCGAAACCACTGCCTTGTGCGAAACCACTGTCTCGTGCGAAACCACTGTCTTGTGCGGAACCACTGCCTTGTGCGAAACCACTGTCTTGTGTGGAACCACTGTCTTGTGCGAAACCACTACCTTGTGCGTAACCACTGTCTTGTGCGAAACCACTGTCTTGTGCGAAACCACTGTCTTGTGGGAAACCACTGAATTGTGCGAAACCACTGCCTTGTGCAAAACCACTGTCTTGTGCGAAACCACTATCTTCTGCGAAACCACTGTGTTGTGCGAAACCACTGTCATGAGTGCAACCACTGACTTGTGCGGAATCACTGCCTTCTGCGAAACCACTGTCTTGTTTGCAACCACAGTCTTGTGCAAAACCACTGTCTTGTGCTAAACAACTGCCTTATGCGAAACCACTGTCTTGTGCTAAACCACTGTCTTATGCAAAACCACTGTCTTGTGTGCAACCACTGTCTTGTGCGAAACAACTGTCTTGTGCGAAACCACTGTCTTGTGCAGAACCACTGTGTCATGCCAAACCACTGCCTTGTGTGAAACCACTGTTTTGTGCGAAACCACTGTCTTGTGCCAAACCACTGTCTTGTGCAAAACCACTGTCTTGTGCAAAACCACTGTCTTGTGCAAAACCACTGTCTTGTGCGAAACCACAGACTTGTGCGAAACAACTGTCTTGTGCGAAACCACTCTCTTGTGCAAAACCACTGCCTTGTGCAAAACCACTGTCTTTTGCGAAACCACAGTCTTGTGCGAAACCACTCTCTTGTGCGATACCACTCTCTTGTGCGAAACCACTGCCTTGTGCGAAACCACTGTCTTGTGCGAAACCACTCTCTTGTGCGAAACCACTGCCTTGTGCGGAACCACTGTCTTATGCGAAATAACTGCCTTGTTCCAAACCACTGCCTTGTACGAAACCACTGTCTTGTGCGAGACCACTCTCTTGTGCGAAACCACTGCCTAGTGCGTAACCACTGTCTTGTGCGAAACCACTGTCTTGTGCGAAACCACTGTCTTGTGCGAAACCACTGTCTTGTTTGCAACCACTGTCTTGTGCGAAACCACTGTCTTGTGCGAAACCACTGCCTTGTGCGAAACCACTGTCTTGTGCGAAACCACTGTCTTGTGCGGAACCACTGCCTTGTGCGAAACCACTGTCTTGTGCGGAACCACTGTCTTGTGCGTAACCACTGTCTTGTGCGAAACCACTGTCTTGTTCAAAACCACTGTATTGTGCGAAAACACTGTTATGTGCGAAACCACTGTCTTGTGCGAAACCACTCTCTTGTGCGAAACCACTGCCTTGTGCTAAACCACTGTCTTGTGCGAAACCAAAGTCTTGTGCGAAACCACAGGCTTGTGCGAAACCACTGTCTTGTGCGTATTCATGCTCTTGTGCGAAACCACTTCCTTATGCAAAACCACTGTCTTGTACGAAACCACTGTCTTGTGCGAGACCACTCTCTTGTGCGAAACCACTGCCTTGTGCGTAACCACTGTCTTGTGCGAAACCACTGATTTGTGCGAAACCACTGCCTTGTGCGAAACCACTGCCTTGTGCGAAACCACTCTCTTGTGCGAAACCACTGCCTTGTGTGGAACCACTGTCTTGTGCAAAACCACTCTCTTTGCGCGAAACCACTTTCTTGTGCAAAACCACTGTCTTGTGCGAAAATACTGTCTTGTGCGAAACCATTGTCTGGTGCGAATTCACTCTCTTGTGCGAAACCACTGCCTTGTGCAAAACCACTGTCTTGTTTGAAACCACTGTTTTGTGCGAGACCACTCTCTTTTTCAAAACCACTGCATTGTGCGAAACCACTGTCTTGTGCGAAACCACTGTCTTGTGCGAAACCACTGTCTTGTGCGGAACCACTCTCTTGTGCGAAACCACTGATTTGTGCGAAACCACTGCCTTGTGCGAAACCACTGTCTTGTGCGAAACCACTCTCTTGTGCGAAACCACTGCCTTGTGTGGAACCACTGTCTTGTGCGAAACCACTGCCTTGTGCGAAACCACTGTCTTGTGCGAAACCACTGTCGTGTGCAAAACAACCGTCCTGTGCGAAAACACCGTCTTGTGCGAAACCACCGTCGTGTGTGGAACAACCATCCTGTGTGAAACCACTCAGCTGCGTGAAACCACTGTCTTGTGCGAAACCACTGTCTTGTGCAAAACCACTGTCTTGTGCAAAACCACTGTCTTGTGCAAAACCACTCTCTTGTGCGAAACCACTGCCTTGTGCTAAACCACTGTCTTCTTTGAAACCACTGTCTTGTGCGAGACCACTCTCTTTTTCAAAACCACTGCATTGTGCGAAACCACTGTCTTGTGCGAAACCACTGTCTTGTGCGGAACCACTCTCTTGTGCGAAACCACTGATATGTGCGAAACCACTGCCTTGTGCGAAACCACTGTCTTGTGCGAAACCACTCTCTTGTGCGAAACCACTGATTTGTGCGAAACCACTGCCTTGTGCGAAACCACTGTCTTGTGTGAAACCACTCTCTTGTGCGAAACCACTGCCTTGTGTGGAACCACCGTCTTGTGCGAAACCACCGTCGTGTGTGGAACAACCATCCTGTGCGAAACCACTCAGCTGCGTGAAACCATTGTCTTGTTCTAAACCACTGTCTTGTGCAAAACCACTGTCTTGTGCAAAACCACTGTCTTGTGCGAAACCACTGTCTTGTGCAAAACCACTGTCTTGTGCAAAACCACAGACTTGTTCGAAACAACTGTCTTGTGCGAAACCACTCTCTTGTGCAAAACCACTGCCTTGTGCAAAACCACTGTCTTGTGCGAAATCACCGTCTTGTGCGAAACCACTCTCTTGTGCGAAACCACTCTCTTGTGCGAAACCACTGCCTTGTGCGAAACGACTCTCTTGTGCGAAAACACTCTCTTGTGCGAAACCACTGCCTTGTGCGGAACCACTGTCTTATGCGAAATAACTGCCTTGTTCCAAACCACTGCCTTGTACGAATCCACTGTCTTGTGTGAGACCACTCTCTTGTGCGAAACCACTGCCTAGTGCGTAACCACTGTCTTGTGCGAAACCACTGTCTTCTGCGAAACCACTGTCTGTTTGCAACCACTGTCTTGTGCAGAACAACTGTCTTGTGCGAAACCACTGCCTTGTGCGAAACCACTGTCTCGTGCGAAACCACTGTCTTGTGCGGAACCACTGCCTTGTGCGAAACCACTGTCGTGTGCGAAACCACTGTCGTATGTGAAACCACTGTCGTGTGCAAAGCCACTGTTTTGTGTGAAACCACTGTGTTGTGCGAAACCACTGTCTTGTGTGAAACCACTGCCTTTTGCGAAAACACTGTTTTGTGTAGAACCACTGTCTTGTGCGGAACCACTGCCTTGTGCAAAACCACTGCCTTGTGCAAAACCACTGTCTTGTGCGAAAATACTGTCATGTGCGAAACCATTGTCTGGTGCGAATTCACTCTCTTGTGCGAAACCACTGCTTTGTGCAAAACCACTGTCTTGTTTGAAACCACTGTTTTGTGCGAGACCACTGCCTTGTGCGAAAAAACTGTCTTGTGCGAAACCACTCTCTTGTGCGAAACCACTGCTTTGTGTGGAACCACTGTCTTGTACGAAACCACTGCCTTGTGCGAAACCACTGTCTTGTGCGAAACCACTGTCGTGTGCAAGACAACCGTCCTGTGCGAAAACACCGTCTTGTGCGAAACCACCGTCGTGTGTGGAACAACCATCCTGTGCGAAACCACTCAGCTGCGTGAAACCACTGTCTTGTGCGAAACCACTGTCTTGTGCAAAACCACTGTCTTGTGCAAAACCACTGTCTTGTGCGAAACCACTCTCTTGTGCGAAACCACTGCCTTGTCCTAAACCACTGTCTTCTTTGAAACCACAGTCTTGTGCGAGACCACTCTCTTTTTCAAAACTACTGCATTGTGCGAAACCACTGTCTTGTGCGAAACCACTGTCTTGTGCGGAACCACTCTCTTGTGCGAAACCACTGATTTGTGCGAAACCACTGCCTTGTGCGAAACCACTGTCTTGTGCGAAACCACTCTCTTGTGCGAAACCACTGCCTTGTGTGGAACCACTGTCTTGTGCGAAACCACTGCCTTGTGTGAAACCACTGTCTTGTGCGAAACCACTGTCGTGTGCAAAACAAACGTCCTGTGCCAAACCACCGTCTTGTGCGAAACCACCGCCGTGTGTGGAACAACCATCCTGTGCGAAACCACTCAGCTGCGTGAAACGATTGTCTTGTGCTAAACCACTGTCTTGTGCAAAACCACTGTCTTGTGCAAAACCACTGTCTTGTGCGAAACCACTGTCTTGTGCAAAACCACTGTCTTGTGCAAAACCACAGACTTGTTCGAAACAACTGTCTTGTGCGAAACCACTCTCTTGTGCAAAACCACTGCCTTGTGCAAAACCACTGTCTTGTGCGAAATCACCGTCTTGTGCGAAACCACTCTCTTGTGCGAAACCAATCTCTTGTGCGAAGTCACTGCCTTGTGCGAAACGACTGTCTTGTGCGAAAACACTCTCTTGTGCGAAACCACTGCCTTGTGCGGAACCACTGTCTTATGCGAAATAACTGCCTTGTTCCAAACCACTGCCTTGTACGAATCCACCGTCTTGTGTGAGACCACTCTCTTGTGCGAAACCACTGCCTAGTGCGTAACCACTGTCTTGTGCGAAACCACTGTCTTGTGCGAAACCACTGTCTTGTGCGAAACCACTGTCTGCTTGCAACCACTGTCTTGTGCAGAACAACTGTCTTGTGCGAAACCATTGCCTTGTGTGAAACCACTGTCTCGTGCGAAACCACTGTCTTGTGCGGAACCACTGCCTTGTGCGAAACCACTGTCTTGTGTGGAACCACTGTCTTGTGCGAAACCACTGCCTTGTGCGTAACCACTGTCTTGTGCGAAACCACTGTCTTGTGCGAAACCACTGTCTTGTACGAAACCACTGAATTGTGCGAAACCACTGCCTTGTGCAAAACCACTGTCTTGTGCGAAACCACTATCTTCTGCGAAACCACTGTGTTGTGCGAAACCACTGTCATGAGTGCAACCACTGACTTGTGCGGAATCACTGCCTTCTGCGAAACCACTGTCTTGTTTGCAACCACTGTCTTGTGCAAAACCACTGTCTTGTGCTAAACAACTGCCTTATGCGAAACCACTGTCTTGTGCTAAACCACTGTCTTATGCAAAACCACTGTCTTGTGTGCAACCACTGTCTTGTGCGAAACAACTGTCTTGTGCGAAACCACTGTCTTGTGCAGAACCACTGTGTCATGCCAAACCACTGCCTTGTGTGAAACCACTGTTTTGTGCGAAACCACTGTCTTGTGCCAAACCACTGTCTTGTGCGAAACCACTGTGTTGTGCAAAACCACTGTCTTGTGCGGAACCACTGTCTTGTGCGAAACCACTGCCATGTGCGAAACCACTGACTTGTGCAAAACCACTCTCTTGTGTGAAACCACTCTCTTGTGCGAAACCACTGTCTTGTGCGAAACCACTGTCTTGTGCGAAAACACTCTCTTGTGCGAAACCACTGTCTTGTGCAGAACCACTGTCTTTTGCGAAACCACTGCCTTGTGCGAAACCACTGTCTTGTGCGAAACCACTGCCTTGTGCGAAACCAACTGTCTTGTGCAAAACAACTGTCTTGTGTGAAACCGCTGTCTTGTGCAAAACCACTCTCTTGTGCGAAACCACTGCCTTGTGCGAAACCACAGCCTTGTGCGAAACCACTGCCTATTGCGAAACCACTGCCTTGTGCGAAACCACTGTCTTGTTCAAAACCACTGTATTGTCGAAAACACTGTCATGTGCGAAACCACTGGCTTGTGCGAAACCACTCTCTTGTGCGAAACCACAGCCTTGTGCAAAACCAATGTCTTGTGCGAAACCACAGTCTTGTGCGAAACCACTGTCTTGTGCGAAACCACACTCTTGTGCGAACCCACTGCTTTGTGCAAAACGACTGTCATGTGCGCAACCACTGTCGAGTGCGAAACCACTGTCGTGTGCGAAACCACTGTCGTATGTGAAACCACTGTCGTGTGCAAAGCCACTGTCTTGTGTGAAACCACTGTGTTGTGCGAAACCACTGTCTTGTGTGAAACCACTGCCTTTTGCGAAAACACTGTTTTGTGTAGAACCACTGTCTTGTGCGGAACCACTGCCTTGTGCAAAACCACTGTCTTGTGCAAAACCACTGTCTTGTGCAAAACCACTGCCTTGTGCGAAACCACTGTCTTGTGCAAAACCACTGTCTTGTGCAAATCCACTGTCTTGTGCGAAACTACTGTCTTGTGCGAAACCTCTGTCTTGTGCGAAACCACAGTCTTGTGCGAAACAACTGTCTTGTGCGAAACCACTCTCTTGTGCAAAACCACTGCCTTGTGCAAAACCACTGTCTTGTGCAAAACCACTGCCTTGTGCGAAACCACTGTCTTGTGCAAAACCACTGTCTTGTGCAAATCCACTGTCTTTTGCGAAACCACCGTCTTGTGCTAAACCACTGTCTTGTGTAAAACCACTCTCTTGTGCGAAACCACTGCCTTGTGCTGCGAAACCACTGTCTTGTGCGAAACCACTGTCTTGTGCGAAACCACTGTCTTCTGCGAAACCACTCTCTTGTGCAAAACCATTGCATTGTGCGAAACAACTGCCTTGTGCGAAACCACTGTATTGTGCGGAACCACTGTCTTGTGCGAAACCACTGCCTTGTGCGAGACCACTTCCTTGTGCGAAACCACTGTCTTGTGCGAAACCATTCTCTTGTGCGAAACCACTGCCTTGTGCGGAACCACTGTCTTATGCGAAATAACTGCCTTGTTCGAAACCACTGCCTTGTGCATAACCACTGTCTTGTCCGAGACCACTCTCTTGTGCGAAACCACTGCCTTGTGCGTAACCACTGTCTTGTTTGCAACCACTGTCTTGAGCGGATCCACTGCCTTGTGCGAAACCACTGCCTTGTGCGAAACCACTGTCTTGTGCGAAACCACTGTCTGGTGCGAAACCACTCTCTTGTGCAAAACCTCTGTCTTGTGCAAAACCACTGTCTTGTGCGAAACCACTGTCTTGTGCGAAACCACTGTCTTGTGCAAAACCACTGTCTTGTGCGAAACCACTGTCTTGTGCAAAACCACTGTCTTGTGCAAAACCACAGACTTGTTCGAAACAACTGTCTTGTGCGAAACCACTCTCTTGTGCAAAACCACTGCCTTGTGCAAAACCACTGTCTTGTGCGAAACCACTGTCTGTTTGCAACCACTGTCTTGTGCAGAACAACTGTCTTGTGCGAAACCATTGCCTTGTGTGAAACCACTGTCTCGTGCGAAACCACCTTCTTGTGCGGAACCACTGCCTTGTGCGAAACCACTGTCTTGTGTGGAACCACTGTCTTGTGCGAAACCACTGCCTTGTGCGTAACCACTGTCTTGTGCGAAACCACTGTCTTGTGCGAAACCACTGTCTTGTACGAAACCACTGAATTGTGCGAAACCACTGCCTTGTGCAAAACCACTGTCTTGTGCGAAACCACTATCTTCTGCGAAACCACTGTGTTGTGCGAAACCACTGTCATGAGTGCAACCACTGACTTGTGCGGAATCACTGCCTTCTGCGAAACCACTGTCTTGTTTGCAACCACTGTCTTGTGCAAAACCACTGTCTTGTGCTAAACAACTGCCTTATGCGAAACCACTGTCTTGTGCTAAACCACTGTCTTATGCAAAACCACTGTCTTGTGTGCAACCACTGTCTTGTGCGAAACAACTGTCTTGTGCGAAACCACTGTCTTGTGCAGAACCACTGTGTCATGCCAAACCACTGCCTTGTGTGAAACCACTGTTTTGTGCGAAACCACTGTCTTGTGCCAAACCACTGTCTTGTGCGAAACCACTGTGTTGTGCGAAACCACTGTCTTGTGCGGAACCACTGTCTTGTGCGAAACCACTGCCATGTGCGAAACCACTGACTTGTGCAAAACCACTCTCTTGTGTGAAACCACTCTCTTGTGCGAAACCACTGTCTTGTGCGAAACCACTGTCTTGTGCGAAACCACTCTCTTGTGCGAAACCACTGTCTTGTGCAGAACCACTGTCTTTTGCGAAACCACTGCCTTGTGCGAAACCACTGTCTTGTGCGAAACCACTGTCTTGTGCCAAACCACTGTCTTGTGCAAAACCACTGTCTTGTGCAAAACCACTGTCTTGTGCAAAACCACTGTCTTGTGCGAAACCACAGACTTGTGCGAAACAACTGTCTTGTGCGAAACCACTCTCTTGTGCAAAACCACTGCCTTGTGCAAAACCACTGTCTTTTGCGAAACCACAGTCTTGTGCGAAACCACTCTCTTGTGCGATACCACCCTCTTGTGCGAAACCACTGCCTTGTGCGAAACCACTGTCTTGTGCGAAACCACTCTCTTGTGCGAAACCACTGCCTTGTGCGGAACCACTGTCTTATGCGAAATAACTGCCTTGTTCCAAACCACTGCCTTGTACGAAACCACTGTCTTGTGCGAGACCACTCTCTTGTGCGAAACCACTCTCTTGTGCGAAACCACTGTCTTGTGCAGAACCACTGTCTTTTGCGAAACCACTGCCTTGTGCGAAACCACTGTCTTGTGCGAAACCACTGTCTTGTGCCAAACCACTGTCTTGTGCAAAACCACTGTCTTGTGCAAAACCACTGTCTTGTGCAAAACCACTGTCTTGTGCGAAACCACAGACTTGTGCGAAACAACTGTCTTGTGCGAAACCACTCTCTTGTGCAAAACCACTGCCTTGTGCAAAACCACTGTCTTTTGCGAAACCACTGTCTTGTGCGAAACCACTGTCTTGTGCGAAACCACTGTCTTGTTTGCAACCACTGTCTTGTGCGAAACCACTGTCTTGTGCGAAACCACTGCCTTGTGCGAAACCACTGTCTTGTGCGAAACCACTGTCTTGTGCGGAACCACTGCCTTGTGCGAAACCACTGTCTTGTGCGGAACCACTGTCTTGTGCGTAACCACTGTCTTGTGCGAAACCACTGTCTTGTTCAAAACCACTGTATTGTGCGAAAACACTGTTATGTGCGAAACCACTGTCTTGTGCGAAACCACTCTCTTGTGCGAAACCACTGCCTTGTGCTAAACCACTGTCTTGTGCGAAACCAAAGTCTTGTGCGAAACCACAGGCTTGTGCGAAACCACTGTCTTGTGCGTATTCATGCTCTTGTGCGAAACCACTTCCTTATGCAAAACCACTGTCTTGTACGAAACCACTGTCTTGTGCGAGACCACTCTCTTGTGCGAAACCACTGCCTTGTGCGTAACCACTGTCTTGTGCGAAACCACTGATTTGTGCGAAACCACTGCCTTGTGCGAAACCACTGTCTTGTGCGAAACCACTCTCTTGTGCGAAACCACTGCCTTGTGTGGAACCACTGTCTTGTGCAAAACCACTCTCTTTGCGCGAAACCACTTTCTTGTGCAAAACCACTGTCTTGTGCGAAAATACTGTCTTGTGCGAAACCATTGTCTGGTGCGAATTCACTCTCTTGTGCGAAACCACTGCCTTGTGCAAAACCACTGTCTTGTTTGAAACCACTGTTTTGTGCGAGACCACTCTCTTTTTCAAAACCACTGCATTGTGCGAAACCACTGTCTTGTGCGAAACCACTGTCTTGTGCGAAACCACTGTCTTGTGCGGAACCACTCTCTTGTGCGAAACCACTGATTTGTGCGAAACCACTGCCTTGTGCGAAACCACTGTCTTGTGCGAAACCACTCTCTTGTGCGAAACCACTGCCTTGTGTGGAACCACTGTCTTGTGCGAAACCACTGCCTTGTGCGAAACCACTGTCTTGTGCGAAACCACTGTCGTGTGCAAAACAACCGTCCTGTGCGAAAACACCGTCTTGTGCGAAACCACCGTCGTGTGTGGAACAACTATCCTGTGTGAAACCACTCAGCTGCGTGAAACCACTGTCTTGTGCGAAACCACTGTCTTGTGCAAAACCACTGTCTTGTGCAAAACCACTGTCTTGTGCAAAACCACTCTCTTGTGCGAAACCACTGCCTTGTGCTAAACCACTGTCTTCTTTGAAACCACTGTCTTGTGCGAGACCACTCTCTTTTTCAAAACCACTGCATTGTGCGAAACCACTGTCTTGTGCGAAACCACTGTCTTGTGCGGAACCACTCTCTTGTGCGAAACCACTGATATGTGCGAAACCACTGCCTTGTGCGAAACCACTGTCTTGTGCGAAACCACTCTCTTGTGCGAAACCACTGATTTGTGCGAAACCACTGCCTTGTGCGAAACCACTGTCTTGTGTGAAACCACTCTCTTGTGCGAAACCACTGCCTTGTGTGGAACCACCGTCTTGTGCGAAACCACCGTCGTGTGTGGAACAACCATCCTGTGCGAAACCACTCAGCTGCGTGAAACCATTGTCTTGTTCTAAACCACTGTCTTGTGCAAAACCACTGTCTTGTGCAAAACCACTGTCTTGTGCGAAACCACTGTCTTGTGCAAAACCACTGTCTTGTGCAAAACCACAGACTTGTTCGAAACAACTGTCTTGTGCGAAACCACTCTCTTGTGCAAAACCACTGCCTTGTGCAAAACCACTGTCTTGTGCGAAATCACCGTCTTGTGCGAAACCACTCTCTTGTGCGAAACCACTCTCTTGTGCGAAACCACTGCCTTGTGCGAAACGACTCTCTTGTGCGAAAACACTCTCTTGTGCGAAACCACTGCCTTGTGCGGAACCACTGTCTTATGCGAAATAACTGCCTTGTTCCAAACCACTGCCTTGTACGAATCCACTGTCTTGTGTGAGACCACTCTCTTGTGCGAAACCACTGCCTAGTGCGTAACCACTGTCTTGTGCGAAACCACTGTCTTCTGCGAAACCACTGTCTGTTTGCAACCACTGTCTTGTGCAGAACAACTGTCTTGTGCGAAACCACTGCCTTGTGCGAAACCACTGTCTCGTGCGAAACCACTGTCTTGTGCGGAACCACTGCCTTGTGCGAAACCACTGTCGTGTGCGAAACCACTGTCGTATGTGAAACCACTGTCGTGTGCAAAGCCACTGTTTTGTGTGAAACCACTGTGTTGTGCGAAACCACTGTCTTGTGTGAAACCACTGCCTTTTGCGAAAACACTGTTTTGTGTAGAACCACTGTCTTGTGCGGAACCACTGCCTTGTGCAAAACCACTGCCTTGTGCAAAACCACTGTCTTGTGCGAAAATACTGTCATGTGCGAAACCATTGTCTGGTGCGAATTCACTCTCTTGTGCGAAACCACTGCTTTGTGCAAAACCACTGTCTTGTTTGAAACCACTGTTTTGTGCGAGACCACTGCCTTGTGCGAAAAAACTGTCTTGTGCGAAACCACTCTCTTGTGCGAAACCACTGCTTTGTGTGGAACCACTGTCTTGTACGAAACCACTGCCTTGTGCGAAACCACTGTCTTGTGCGAAACCACTGTCGTGTGCAAGACAACCGTCCTGTGCGAAAACACCGTCTTGTGCGAAACCACCGTCGTGTGTGGAACAACCATCCTGTGCGAAACCACTCAGCTGCGTGAAACCACTGTCTTGTGCGAAACCACTGTCTTGTGCAAAACCACTGTCTTGTGCAAAACCACTGTCTTGTGCGAAACCACTCTCTTGTGCGAAACCACTGCCTTGTCCTAAACCACTGTCTTCTTTGAAACCACAGTCTTGTGCGAGACCACTCTCTTTTTCAAAACCACTGCATTGTGCGAAACCACTGTCTTGTGCGAAACCACTGTCTTGTGCGGAACCACTCTCTTGTGCGAAACCACTGATTTGTGCGAAACCACTGCCTTGTGCGAAACCACTGTCTTGTGCGAAACCACTCTCTTGTGCGAAACCACTGCCTTGTGTGGAACCACTGTCTTGTGCGAAACCACTGCCTTGTGTGAAACCACTGTCTTGTGCGAAACCACTGTCGTGTGCAAAACAAACGTCCTGTGCCAAACCACCGTCTTGTGCGAAACCACCGCCGTGTGTGGAACAACCATCCTGTGCGAAACCACTCAGCTGCGTGAAACCATTGTCTTGTGCTAAACCACTGTCTTGTGCAAAACCACTGTCTTGTGCAAAACCACTGTCTTGTGCGAAACCACTGTCTTGTGCAAAACCACTGTCTTGTGCAAAACCACAGACTTGTTCGAAACAACTGTCTTGTGCGAAACCACTCTCTTGTGCAAAACCACTGCCTTGTGCAAAACCACTGTCTTGTGCGAAATCACCGTCTTGTGCGAAACCACTCTCTTGTGCGAAACCAATCTCTTGTGCGAAGTCACTGCCTTGTGCGAAACGACTGTCTTGTGCGAAAACACTCTCTTGTGCGAAACCACTGCCTTGTGCGGAACCACTGTCTTGTTTGCAACCACTGTCTTGAGCGGATCCACTGCCTTGTGCGAAACCACTGCCTTGTGCGAAACCACTGTCTTGTGCGAAACCACTGTCTGGTGCGAAACCACTCTCTTGTGCAAAACCTCTGTCTTGTGCAAAACCACTGTCTTGTGCGAAACCACTGTCTTGTGCGAAACCACTGTCTTGTGCAAAACCACTGTCTTGTGCGAAACCACTGTCTGGTGCAAAACCACTGTCTTGTGCAAAACCACAGACTTGTTCGAAACAACTGTCTTGTGCGAAACCACTCTCTTGTGCAAAACCACTGCCTTGTGCAAAACCACTGTCTTGTGCGAAACCACTGTCTGTTTGCAACCACTGTCTTGTGCAGAACAACTGTCTTGTGCGAAACCATTGCCTTGTGTGAAACCACTGTCTCGTGCGAAACCACTGTCTTGTGCGGAACCACTGCCTTGTGCGAAACCACTGTCTTGTGTGGAACCACTGTCTTGTGCGAAACCACTGCCTTGTGCGTAACCACTGTCTTGTGCGAAACCACTGTCTTGTGCGAAACCACTGTCTTGTACGAAACCACTGAATTGTGCGAAACCACTGCCTTGTGCAAAACCACTGTCTTGTGCGAAACCACTATCTTCTGCGAAACCACTGTGTTGTGCGAAACCACTGTCATGAGTGCAACCACTGACTTGTGCGGAATCACTGCCTTCTGCGAAACCACTGTCTTGTTTGCAACCACTGTCTTGTGCAAAACCACTGTCTTGTGCTAAACAACTGCCTTATGCGAAACCACTGTCTTGTGCTAAACCACTGTCTTATGCAAAACCACTGTCTTGTGTGCAACCACTGTCTTGTGCGAAACAACTGTCTTGTGCGAAACCACTGTCTTGTGCAGAACCACTGTGTCATGCCAAACCACTGCCTTGTGTGAAACCACTGTTTTGTGCGAAACCACTGTCTTGTGCCAAACCACTGTCTTGTGCGAAACCACTGTGTTGTGCGAAACCACTGTCTTGTGCGGAACCACTGTCTTGTGCGAAACCACTGCCATGTGCGAAACCACTGACTTGTGCAAAACCACTCTCTTGTGTGAAACCACTCTCTTGTGCGAAACCACTGTCTTGTGCGAAACCACTGTCTTGTGCGAAACCACTCTCTTGTGCGAAACCACTGTCTTGTGCAGAACCACTGTCTTTTGCGAAACCACTGCCTTGTGCGAAACCACTGTCTTGTGCGAAACCACTGTCTTGTGCCAAACCACTGTCTTGTGCAAAACCACTGTCTTGTGCAAAACCACTGTCTTGTGCAAAACCACTGTCTTGTGCGAAACCACAGACTTGTGCGAAACAACTGTCTTGTGCGAAACCACTCTCTTGTGCAAAACCACTGCCTTGTGCAAAACCACTGTCTTTTGCGAAACCACAGTCTTGTGCGAAACCACTCTCTTGTGCGATACCACTCTCTTGTGCGAAACCACTGCCTTGTGCGAAACCACTGTCTTGTGCGAAACCACTCTCTTGTGCGAAACCACTGCCTTGTGCGGAACCACTGTCTTATGCGAAATAACTGCCTTGTTCCAAACCACTGCCTTGTACGAAACCACTGTCTTGTGCGAGACCACTCTCTTGTGCGAAACCACTGCCTAGTGCGTAACCACTGTCTTGTGCGAAACCACTGTCTTGTGCGAAACCACTGTCTTGTGCGAAACCACTGTCTTGTTTGCAACCACTGTCTTGTGCGAAACCACTGTCTTGTGCGAAACCACTGCCTTGTGCGAAACCACTGTCTTGTGCGAAACCACTGTCTTGTGCGGAACCACTGCCTTGTGCGAAACCACTGTCTTGTGCGGAACCACTGTCTTGTGCGTAACCACTGTCTTGTGCGAAACCACTGTCTTGTTCAAAACCACTGTATTGTGCGAAAACACTGTTATGTGCGAAACCACTGTCTTGTGCGAAACCACTCTCTTGTGCGAAACCACTGCCTTGTGCTAAACCACTGTCTTGTGCGAAACCAAAGTCTTGTGCGAAACCACAGGCTTGTGCGAAACCACTGTCTTGTGCGTATTCATGCTCTTGTGCGAAACCACTTCCTTATGCAAAACCACTGTCTTGTACGAAACCACTGTCTTGTGCGAGACCACTCTCTTGTGCGAAACCACTGCCTTGTGCGTAACCACTGTCTTGTGCGAAACCACTGATTTGTGCGAAACCACTGCCTTGTGCGAAACCACTGTCTTGTGCGAAACCACTCTCTTGTGCGAAACCACTGCCTTGTGTGGAACCACTGTCTTGTGCAAAACCACTCTCTTTGCGCGAAACCACTTTCTTGTGCAAAACCACTGTCTTGTGCGAAAATACTGTCTTGTGCGAAACCATTGTCTGGTGCGAATTCACTCTCTTGTGCGAAACCACTGCCTTGTGCAAAACCACTGTCTTGATTGAAACCACTGTTTTGTGCGAGACCACTCTCTTTTTCAAAACCACTGCATTGTGCGAAACCACTGTCTTGTGCGAAACCACTGTCTTGTGCGAAACCACTGTCTTGTGCGGAACCACTCTCTTGTGCGAAACCACTGATTTGTGCGAAACCACTGCCTTGTGCGAAACCACTGTCTTGTGCGAAACCACTCTCTTGTGCGAAACCACTGCCTTGTGTGGAACCACTGTCTTGTGCGAAACCACTGCCTTGTGCGAAACCACTGTCTTGTGCGAAACCACTGTCGTGTGCAAAACAACCGTCCTGTGCGAAAACACCGTCTTGTGCGAAACCACCGTCGTGTGTGGAACAACTATCCTGTGTGAAACCACTCAGCTGCGTGAAACCACTGTCTTGTGCGAAACCACTGTCTTGTGCAAAACCACTGTCTTGTGCAAAACCACTGTCTTGTGCAAAACCACTCTCTTGTGCGAAACCACTGCCTTGTGCTAAACCACTGTCTTCTTTGAAACCACTGTCTTGTGCGAGACCACTCTCTTTTTCAAAACCACTGCATTGTGCGAAACCACTGTCTTGTGCGGAACCACTCTCTTGTGCGAAACCACTGATATGTGCGAAACCACTGCCTTGTGCGAAACCACTGTCTTGTGCGAAACCACTCTCTTGTGCGAAACCACTGATTTGTGCGAAACCACTGCCTTGTGCGAAACCACTGTCTTGTGTGAAACCACTCTCTTGTGCGAAACCACTGCCTTGTGTGGAACCACCGTCTTGTGCGAAACCACCGTCGTGTGTGGAACAACCATCCTGTGCGAAACCACTCAGCTGCGTGAAACCATTGTCTTGTTCTAAACCACTGTCTTGTGCAAAACCACTGTCTTGTGCAAAACCACTGTCTTGTGCGAAACCACTCTCTTGTGCAAAACCACTGTCTTGTGCAAAACCACAGACTTGTTCGAAACAACTGTCTTGTGCGAAACCACTCTCTTGTGCAAAACCACTGCCTTGTGCAAAACCACTGTCTTGTGCGAAATCACCGTCTTGTGCGAAACCACTCTCTTGTGCGAAACCACTCTCTTGTGCGAAACCACTGCCTTGTGCGAAACGACTCTCTTGTGCGAAAACACTCTCTTGTGCGAAACCACTGCCTTGTGCGGAACCACTGTCTTATGCGAAATAACTGCCTTGTTCCAAACCACTGCCTTGTACGAATCCACTGTCTTGTGTGAGACCACTCTCTTGTGCGAAACCACTGCCTAGTGCGTAACCACTGTCTTGTGCGAAACCACTGTCTTCTGCGAAACCACTGTCTGTTTGCAACCACTGTCTTGTGCAGAACAACTGTCTTGTGCGAAACCACTGCCTTGTGCGAAACCACTGTCTCGTGCGAAACCACTGTCTTGTGCGGAACCACTGCCTTGTGCGAAACCACTGTCGTGTGCGAAACCACTGTCGTATGTGAAACCACTGTCGTGTGCAAAGCCACTGTTTTGTGTGAAACCACTGTGTTGTGCGAAACCACTGTCTTGTGTGAAACCACTGCCTTTTGCGAAAACACTGTTTTGTGTAGAACCACTGTCTTGTGCGGAACCACTGCCTTGTGCAAAACCACTGCCTTGTGCAAAACCACTGTCTTGTGCGAAAATACTGTCATGTGCGAAACCATTGTCTGGTGCGAATTCACTCTCTTGTGCGAAACCACTGCTTTGTGCAAAACCACTGTCTTGTTTGAAACCACTGTTTTGTGCGAGACCACTGCCTTGTGCGAAAAAACTGTCTTGTGCGAAACCACTCTCTTGTGCGAAACCACTGCTTTGTGTGGAACCACTGTCTTGTATGAAACCACTGCCTTGTGCGAAACCACTGTCTTGTGCGAAACCACTGTCGTGTGCAAGACAACCGTCCTGTGCGAAAACACCGTCTTGTGCGAAACCACCGTCGTGTGTGGAACAACCATCCTGTGCGAAACCACTCAGCTGCGTGAAACCACTGTCTTGTGCGAAACCACTGTCTTGTGCAAAACCACTGTCTTGTGCAAAACCACTGTCTTGTGCGAAACCACTCTCTTGTGCGAAACCACTGCCTTGTCCTAAACCACTGTCTTCTTTGAAACCACAGTCTTGTGCGAGACCACTCTCTTTTTCAAAACCACTGCATTGTGCGAAACCACTGTCTTGTGCGAAACCACTGTCTTGTGCGGAACCACTCTCTTGTGCGAAACCACTGATTTGTGCGAAACCACTGCCTTGTGCGAAACCACTGTCTTGTGCGAAACCACTCTCTTGTGCGAAACCACTGCCTTGTGTGGAACCACTGTCTTGTGCGAAACCACTGCCTTGTGTGAAACCACTGTCTTGTGCGAAACCACTGTCGTGTGCAAAACAAACGTCCTGTGCCAAACCACCGTCTTGTGCGAAACCACCGCCGTGTGTGGAACAACCATCCTGTGCGAAACCACTCAGCTGCGTGAAACCATTGTCTTGTGCTAAACCACTGTCTTGTGCAAAACCACTGTCTTGTGCAAAACCACTGTCTTGTGCGAAACCACTGTCTTGTGCAAAACCACTGTCTTGTGCAAAACCACAGACTTGTTCGAAACAACTGTCTTGTGCGAAACCACTCTCTTGTGCAAAACCACTGCCTTGTGCAAAACCACTGTCTTGTGCGAAATCACCGTCTTGTGCGAAACCACTCTCTTGTGCGAAACCAATCTCTTGTGCGAAGTCACTGCCTTGTGCGAAACGACTGTCTTGTGCGAAAACACTCTCTTGTGCGAAACCACTGCCTTGTGCGGAACCACTGTCTTATGCGAAATAACTGCCTTGTTCCAAACCACTGCCTTGTACGAATCCACCGTCTTGTGTGAGACCACTCTCTTGTGCGAAACCACTGCCTAGTGCGTAACCACTGTCTTGTGCGAAACCACTGTCTTGTGCGAAACCACTGTCTTGTGCGAAACCACTGTCTGCTTGCAACCACTGTCTTGTGCAGAACAACTGTCTTGTGCGAAACCATTGCCTTGTGTGAAACCACTGTCTCGTGCGAAACCACTGTCTTGTGCGGAACCACTGCCTTGTGCGAAACCACTGTCTTGTGTGGAACCACTGTCTTGTGCGAAACCACTGCCTTGTGCGTAACCACTGTCTTGTGCGAAACCACTGTCTTGTGCGAAACCACTGTCTTGTACGAAACCACTGAATTGTGCGAAACCACTGCCTTGTGCAAAACCACTGTCTTGTGCGAAACCACTATCTTCTGCGAAACCACTGTGTTGTGCGAAACCACTGTCATGAGTGCAACCACTGACTTGTGCGGAATCACTGCCTTCTGCGAAACCACTGTCTTGTTTGCAACCACTGTCTTGTGCAAAACCACTGTCTTGTGCTAAACAACTGCCTTATGCGAAACCACTGTCTTGTGCTAAACCACTGTCTTATGCAAAACCACTGTCTTGTGTGCAACCACTGTCTTGTGCGAAACAACTGTCTTGTGCGAAACCACTGTCTTGTGCAGAACCACTGTGTCATGCCAAACCACTGCCTTGTGTGAAACCACTGTTTTGTGCGAAACCACTGTCTTGTGCCAAACCACTGTCTTGTGCGAAACCACTGTGTTGTGCGAAACCACTGTCTTGTGCAGAACCACTGTCTTGTGCGAAACCACTGCCATGTGCGAAACCACTGACTTGTGCAAAACCACTCTCTTGTGTGAAACCACTCTCTTGTGCGAAACCACTGTCTTGTGCGAAACCACTGTCTTGTGCGAAAACACTCTCTTGTGCGAAACCACTGTCTTGTGCAGAACCACTGTCTTTTGCGAAACCACTGCCTTGTGCGAAACCACTGTCTTGTGCGAAACCACTGCCTTGTGCGAAACCAACTGTCTTGTGCAAAACAACTGTCTTGTGTGAAACCGCTGTCTTGTGCAAAACCACTCTCTTGTGCGAAACCACTGCCTTGTGCGAAACCACAGCCTTGTGCGAAACCACTGCCTATTGCGAAACCACTGCCTTGTGCGAAACCACTGTCTTGTTCAAAACCACTGTATTGTCGAAAACACTGTCATGTGCGAAACCACTGGCTTGTGCGAAACCACTCTCTTGTGCGAAACCACAGCCTTGTGCAAAACCAATGTCTTGTGCGAAACCACAGTCTTGTGCGAAACCACTGTCTTGTGCGAAACCACACCCTTGTGCGAACCCACTGCTTTGTGCAAAACGACTGTCATGTGCGCAACCACTGTCGAGTGCGAAACCACTGTCGTGTGCGAAACCACTGTCGTATGTGAAACCACTGTCGTGTGCAAAGCCACTGTCTTGTGTGAAACCACTGTGTTGTGCGAAACCACTGTCTTGTGTGAAACCACTGCCTTTTGCGAAAACACTGTTTTGTGTAGAACCACTGTCTTGTGCGGAACCACTGCCTTGTGCAAAACCACTGTCTTTTGCAAAACCACTGTCTTGTGCAAAACCACTGCCTTGTGCGAAACCACTGTCTTGTGCAAAACCACTGTCTTGTGCAAATCCACTGTCTTGTGCGAAACTACTGTCTTGTGCGAAACCTCTGTCTTGTGCGAAACCACAGTTTTGTGCGAAACAACTGTCTTGTGCGAAACCACTCTCTTGTGCAAAACCACTGCCTTGTGCAAAACCACTGTCTTGTGCAAAACCACTGCCTTGTGCGAAACCACTGTCTTGTGCAAAACCACTGTCTTGTGCAAATCCACTGTCTTTTGCGAAACCACCGTCTTGTGCTAAACCACTGTCTTGTGTAAAACCACTCTCTTGTGCGAAACCACTGCCTTGTGCTGCGAAACCACTGTCTTGTGCGAAACCACTGTCTTGTGCGAAACCACTGTCTTCTGCGAAACCACTCTCTTGTGCAAAACCATTGCATTGTGCGAAACAACTGTCTTGTGCGAAACCACTGTATTGTGCGGAACCACTGTCTTGTGCGAAACCACTGCCTTGTGCGAGACCACTTCCTTGTGCGAAACCACTGTCTTGTGCGAAACCATTCTCTTGTGCGAAACCACTGCCTTGTGCGGAACCACTGTCTTATGCGAAATAACTGCCTTGTTCGAAACCACTGCCTTGTGCATAACCACTGTCTTGTCCGAGACCACTCTCTTGTGCGAAACCACTGCCTTGTGCGTAACCACTGTCTTGTTTGCAACCACTGTCTTGAGCGGATCCACTGCCTTGTGCGAAACCACTGCCTTGTGCGAAACCACTGTCTTGTGCGAAACCACTGTCTGGTGCGAAACCACTCTCTTGTGCAAAACCTCTGTCTTGTGCAAAACCACTGTCTTGTGCGAAACCACTGTCTTGTGCGAAACCACTGTCTTGTGCAAAACCACTGTCTTGTGCGAAACCACTGTCTTGTGCAAAACCACTGTCTTGTGCAAAACCACAGACTTGTTCGAAACAACTGTCTTGTGCGAAACCACTCTCTTGTGCAAAACCACTGCCTTGTGCAAAACCACTGTCTTGTGCGAAACCACTGTCTGTTTGCAACCACTGTCTTGTGCAGAACAACTGTCTTGTGCGAAACCATTGCCTTGTGTGAAACCACTGTCTCGTGCGAAACCACTGTCTTGTGCGGAACCACTGCCTTGTGCGAAACCACTGTCTTGTGTGGAACCACTGTCTTGTGCGAAACCACTGCCTTGTGCGTAACCACTGTCTTGTGCAAAACCACTGTCTTGTGCGAAACCACTGTCTTGTACGAAACCACTGAATTGTGCGAAACCACTGCCTTGTGCAAAACCACTGTCTTGTGCGAAACCACTATCTTCTGCGAAACCACTGTGTTGTGCGAAACCACTGTCATGAGTGCAACCACTGACTTGTGCGGAATCACTGCCTTCTGCGAAACCACTGTCTTGTTTGCAACCACTGTCTTGTGCAAAACCACTGTCTTGTGCTAAACAACTGCCTTATGCGAAACCACTGTCTTGTGCTAAACCACTGTCTTATGCAAAACCACTGTCTTGTGTGCAACCACTGTCTTGTGCGAAACAACTGTCTTGTGCGAAACCACTGTCTTGTGCAGAACCACTGTGTCATGCCAAACCACTGCCTTGTGTGAAACCACTGTTTTGTGCGAAACCACTGTCTTGTGCCAAACCACTGTCTTGTGCGAAACCACTGTGTTGTGCGAAACCACTGTCTTGTGCGGAACCACTGTCTTGTCCGAAACCACTGCCATGTGCGAAACCACTGACTTGTGCAAAACCACTCTCTTGTGTGAAACCACTCTCTTGTGCGAAACCACTGTCTTGTGCGAAACCACTGTCTTGTGCGAAACCACTCTCTTGTGCGAAACCACTGTCTTGTGCAGAACCACTGTCTTTTGCGAAACCACTGCCTTGTGCGAAACCACTGTCTTGTGCGAAACCACTGCCTTGTGCGAAACCAACTGTCTTGTGCAAAACAACTGTCTTGTGTGAAACCGCTGTCTTGTGCAAAACCACTCTCTTGTGCGAAACCACTGCCTTGTGCGAAACCACAGCCTTGTGCGAAACCACTGCCTATTGCGAAACCACTGCCTTGTGCGAAACCACTGTCTTGTTCAAAACCACTGTATTGTCGAAAACACTGTCATGTGCGAAACCACTGGCTTGTGCGAAACCACTCTCTTGTGCGAAACCACAGCCTTGTGCAAAACCAATGTCTTGTGCGAAACCACAGTCTTGTGCGAAACCACTGTCTTGTGCGAAACCACACTCTTGTGCGAACCCACTGCTTTGTGCAAAACGACTGTCATGTGCGCAACCACTGTCGAGTGCGAAACCACTGTCGTGTGCGAAACCACTGTCGTATGTGAAACCACTGTCGTGTGCAAAGCCACTGTCTTGTGTGAAACCACTGTGTTGTGCGAAACCACTGTCTTGTGTGAAACCACTGCCTTTTGCGAAAACACTGTTTTGTGTAGAACCACTGTCTTGTGCGGAACCACTGCCTTGTGCAAAACCACTGTCTTGTGCAAAACCACTGTCTTGTGCAAAACCACTGCCTTGTGCGAAACCACTGTCTTGTGCAAAACCACTGTCTTGTGCAAATCCACTGTCTTGTGCGAAACTACTGTCTTGTGCGAAACCTCTGTCTTGTGCGAAATCACAGTCTTGTGCGAAACAACTGTCTTGTGCGAAGCCACTCTCTTGTGCAAAACCACTGCCTTGTGCAAAACCACTGTCTTGTGCAAAACCACTGCCTTGTGCAAAACCACTGTCTTGTGCAAAACCACTGTCTTGTGCAAATCCACTGTCTTTTGCGAAACCACCGTCTTGTGCTAAACCACTGTCTTGTGTAAAACCACTCTCTTGTGCGAAACCACTGCCTTGTGCGAAACCACTGTCTTGTGCGAAACCACTGTCTTGTGCGAAACCACTGTCTTCTGCGAAACCACTCTCTTGTGCAAAACCATTGCATTGTGCGAAACAACTGTCTTGTGCGAAACCACTGTATTGTGCGGAACCACTGTCTTGTGCGAAACCACTGCCTTGTGCGAGACCACTTCCTTGTGCGAAACCACTGTCTTGTGCGAAACCATTCTCTTGTGCGAAACCACTGCCTTGTGCGGAACCACTGTCTTATGCGAAATAACTGCCTTGTTCGAAACCACTGCCTTGTGCATAACCACTGTCTTGTCCGAGACCACTCTCTTGTGCGAAACCACTGCCTTGTGCGTAACCACTGTCTTGTTTGCAACCACTGTCTTGAGCGGATCCACTGCCTTGTGCGAAACCACTGCCTTGTGCGAAACCACTGTCTTGTGCGAAACCACTGTCTGGTGCGAAACCACTCTCTTGTGCAAAACCTCTGTCTTGTGCAAAACCACTGTCTTGTGCGAAACCACTGTCTTGTGCGAAACCACTGTCTTGTGCAAAACCACTGTCTTGTGCGAAACCACTGTCTTGTGCAAAACCACTGTCTTGTGCAAAACCACAGACTTGTTCGAAACAACTGTCTTGTGCGAAACCACTCTCTTGTGCAAAACCACTGCCTTGTGCAAAACCACTGTCTTGTGCGAAATCACCTTCTTGTGCGAAACCACTCTCTTGTGCGAAACCAATCTCTTGTGCGAAGTCACTGCCTTGTGCGAAACGACTGTCTTGTGCGAAAACACTCTCTTGTGCGAAACCACTGCCTTGTGCGGAACCACTGTCTTATGCGAAATAACTGCCTTGTTCCAAACCACTGCCTTGTACGAATCCACCGTCTTGTGTGAGACCACTCTCTTGTGCGAAACCACTGCCTAGTGCGTAACCACTGTCTTGTGCGAAACCACTGTCTTGTGCGAAACCACTGTCTTGTGCGAAACCACTGTCTGTTTGCAACCACTGTCTTGTGCAGAACAACTGTCTTGTGCGAAACCACTGCCTTGTGCGAAACCACTGTCTCGTGCGAAACCACTGTCTTGTGCGGAACCACTGCCTTGTGCGAAACCACTGTCTTGTGTGGAACCACTGTCTTGTGCGAAACCACTGCCTTGTGCGTAACCACTGTCTTGTGCGAAACCACTGTCTTGTGCGAAACCACTGTCTTGTACGAAACCACTGAATTGTGCGAAACCACTGCCTTGTGCAAAACCACTGTCTTGTGCGAAACCACTATCTTCTGCGAAACCACTGTGTTGTGCGAAACCACTGTCATGAGTGCAACCACTGACTTGTGCGGAATCACTGCCTTCTGCGAAACCACTGTCTTGTTTGCAACCACTGTCTTGTGCAAAACCACTGTCTTGTGCTAAACAACTGCCTTATGCGAAACCACTGTCTTGTGCTAAACCACTGTCTTATGCAAAACCACTGTCTTGTGTGCAACCACTGTCTTGTGCGAAACAACTGTCTTGTGCGAAACCACTCTCTTGTGCAGAACCACTGTGTCATGCCAAACCACTGCCTTGTGTGAAACCACTGTTTTGTGCGAAACCACTGTCTTGTGCCAAACCACTGTCTTGTGCGAAACCACTGTGTTGTGCGAAACCACTGTCTTGTGCGGAACCACTGTCTTGTGCGAAACCACTGCCATGTGCGAAACCACTGACTTGTGCAAAACCACTCTCTTGTGTGAAACCACTCTCTTGTGCGAAACCACTGTCTTGTGCGAAACCACTGTCTTGTGCGAAACCACTCTCTTGTGCGAAACAACTGTCTTGTGCAGAACCACTGTCTTGTGCGAAACCACTGCCTTGTGCGATACCACTGTCTTGTGCGAAACCACTGCCTTGTGCGAAACCAACTGTCTTGTGCAAAACAACTGTCTTGTGTGAAACCACTGTCTTGTGCAAAACCACTCTCTTGTGCGAAACCACTGCCTTGTGCGAAACCACAGCCTTGTGCGAAACCACTGCCTATTGCGAAACCACTGCCTTGTGCGAAACCACTGTCTTGTTCAAAACCACTGTATTGTCGAAAACACTGTCATGTGCGAAACCACTGTCTTGTGCGAAACCACTCTCTTGTGCGAAACCACAGCCTTGTGCAAAACCAATGTCTTGTGCGAAACCACAGTCTTGTGCGAAACCACTGTCTTGTTCGAAACCACACTCTTGTGCGAAACCACTGCCTTGTGCAAAACGACTGTCATGTGCGCAACCACTGTCGAGTGCGAAACCACTGTCGTGTGCGAAACCACTGTCGTATGTGAAACCACTGTCGTGTGCAAAGCCACTGTCTTGTGCAAAACCACTGTCTTGTGCAAAACCACTGCCTTGTGCGAAACCACTGTCTTGTGCAAAACCACTGTCTTGTGCAAATCGACTGTCTTGTGCGAAACTACTGTCTTGTGCGAAACCTCTGTCTTGTGCGAAACCACAGTCTCGTGCGAAAAAACTGTCTTGTGCGAAACCACTCTCTTGTGCAAAACCACTGCCTTGTGCAAAACCACTGTCTTGTGCAAAACCACTGCCATGTGCGAAACCACTGTCTTGTGCAAAACCACTGTCTTGTGCAAATCCACTGTCTTTTGCGAAACCACCGTCTTGTGCGAAACCACTGTCTTGTGTAAAACCACTCTCTTGTGCGAAACCACTGCCTTGTGCGAAACCACTGTCTTGTGCGAAACTACTGTCTTGTGCGAAAACACTGTCTTCTGCGAAACCACTCTCTTGTGCAAAACCATTGCATTGTGCGAAACAACTGTCTTGTGCGAAACCACTGTATTGTGCGGAACCACTGTCTTGTGCGAAACCACTGCCTTGTGCGAGACCACTTCCTTGTGCGAAACCACTGTCTTGTGCGAAACCATTCTCTTGTGCGAAACCACTGCCTTGTGCGGAACCACTGTCTTATGCGAAATAACTGCCTTGTTCGAAACCACTGCCTTGTGCAAAACCACTGTCTTGTCCGAGACCACTCTCTTGTGCGAAACCACTGCCTTGTGCGTAACCACTATCTTGTTTGCAACCACTGTCTTGAGCGGATCCACTGCCTTGTGCGAAACCACTGCCTTGTGCGAAACCACTGTCTTGTGCGAAACCACTGTCTGGTGCGAAACCACTCTCTTGTGCAAAACCTCTGTCTTGTGCAAAACCACTGTCTTGTGCGAAACCACTGTCTTGTGCGAAACCACTGTCTGGTGCAAAACCACTGTCTTGTGCGAAACCACTGTCTTATGCGAAACCACAGTCTTGTGCGAAACCACTTTCTTGTGCGATACCACTCTCTTGTGCTAAACCACTGCCTTGTGAAAAACCACTGTCGTGTGCGAAAACACTGTCGTGTGCGAAACCACTGTCGTGTGCGAGAACACTGTCGTATGTGAAACCACTGTCGTTTGCGAAACCACTGTCTTGTGCAAAACCACTGTTTTGTGTGCAACCACTGTCGTGTGCGAAACAATGTCTTGTGCGAAACCACTGTCTTGTGTGAAACCACTGTCTTGTGCGAAACCACTGTCTTGTGTGAAACCACTGTCTTGTGCGAAACCACTGTCTTGTGCGAAACCACTCTCTTGTGCAAAACCACTGCATTGTGCGGAACCACTGCCTCATGCCAAACCACTGCCTTGTGTGAAACCACTGTTATGTGCGAAACCACTGTCTCATGCGAAACCACTGTCTTGTGCGAAACCACTGTCTAGTGTGGTACCATTGTCTTGTGCGAAACCACTGTCTTGTGTGTAACCACTGTCTTGTGCGAAGCCACTGCCTTGTGCGAAACCACTGTCGTGTGCGAAACCACTGTCGAATGTGAAACCACTCTGGTGTGCAAAACCGCTGTCTTGTGCGAAACCACTGTGTTGTGCGAAACCACTGTCTTGTGCGAAACCACTGTCGTGTGTGAAACAACCGTCCTGTGCAAAACCACCATCTTGTGTGAAACCACGGTCGTGTGTGGAACAACCGTCCAGTGCGAAACCACTCAGCTGCGTGAAACCACTGTCTTGTGCGTAACCACCGTCTTGTGCGAAAACATTTTCTTGTGCGAAACCACTGCCTTGTGCAAAACCACAGTCTTGTGCGGAATCACTGTCATGTGCGGAACCACTACCTTGTGCGAAACCACTGACTTGTGCGAAACCACTGTCCTGTGCGAAACCACTGTCTTGTGCGGAACCACTGCCTTTTGCGAAACCACTCTCTTGTGTGGAACCACTGTCTTGTGCAAAACCACTGCCTTGTGCGAAACCACTGTGTTGTGTGAAACCACTGTCTTGTGCGAAACCACTGCCTTGTGCGAAACCAGTGTCTTGTGCAAAACCACTGTCTTGTGCAAATCCACTGTCTTGTGCAAAACCACTGTCTTTTGCGAAACCACTGTCTTGTGCCAAACCACAGTCTTGTGCGAAACAACTGTCTTGTGCGAAACCACTCTCTTGTGCAAAACCACTGCCTTGTGTAAAACCACTGTCTTGTGCGAAACCACCGTCTTGTGCGAAAACACTGTGTTGTGGGAAACCACTGTCTTGTGCGAAACCACGGTCTTGTGTGAAATCACTGTCTTGTGCAAAACCACTGCCTTGTGCAAATCCACTGTCTTGTGCAAAACCACCTTCTTGTGCGAAACTACTGTCTTGTGCGAAACCACTGTCTTGTGCGGAACCACTGCCTTGTGCAAAACCACTGTCTTGTGCGGAACCACTGTCTTGTGCAAAACCACTGCCTTATGCGTGACCACTGTCTTGTGCGAAACCATTGTCTTGTGCGAAACCACTGTCTTGTGCGAAACCACTGAATTGTGCGAAACCACTGCCTTGTGCAAAACCACTGTCTTGTGCGAAACCACTATCTTCTGCGAAACCACTGTGTTGTGCGAAACCACTGTCATGAGTGCAACCACTGAGTTGTGCGGAATCACTGCCTTCTGCGAAACCACTGTCTTGTTTGCAACCACTATCTTGTGCAAAACCCCTGTCTTGCGCTAAACAACTGCCTTATGCGAATCCACTGTCTTGTGCTAAACCACTGTCTTATGCAAAACCACTGTCTTGTGTGCAACCACTGTCTTGTGCAAAACAACTGTCTTGTGCGAAACCACTGTCTTGTGCAGAACCACTGTGTCATGCCAAACCACTGCCTTGTGTGAAACCACTGTTTTGTGCGAAACCACTGTCTTGTGCCAAACCACTGTCTTGTGCGAAACCACAGTTTTGTGCGAAACCACTGTCTTGTGCGGAACCACTGTCTTGTGCGAAACCACTGCCATGTGCGAAACCACTGCCATGTGCGAAACCACTGACTTGTGCGAAACCACTCTCTTGTTCGAAACCACTCTCTTGTGTGAAACCACTGTCTTGTGCGAAAACACTGTTTTGTGCGAAACCACTCTCTTGTGCGAAACCACTGTCTTGTGCAGAACCACTGTCTTGTGCGAAACCACTGCCTTGTGCGAAACCACTGTCTTGTCCGAAACCACTGCCTTGTGCGAAACCAACTGTCTTGTGCGAAACAACTGTCTTGTGTGAAACCACTGTCTTGTGCAAAACCACTCTCTTGTGCGAAACCACTGCCTTGTGCGAAACCACAGACTTGTGCGAAACCACTGCCTAGTGCAAAACCACTGCCTTGTGCGAAACCACTGTCTGGTTCAAAACCACTGTATTGTGCGAAAACACTGTCATGTGTGAAACCACTGTCTTGTGCGAAACCACTCTCTTGTGCGAAACCACTGCCTTGTGTTAACCACTGTCTTGTGCAAAACCACAGTCTTGTGCGAAACCACAGGCTTGTGCGAAACCACTGTCTTGTGCGAATTCATGCTCTTGTGCGAAACCAATTCCTTATGCAAAACCTCTTTCTTGTACGAAACCACTGTCTTGTGCGAGACCACTCTCTTGTGCGAAACCACTGCCTTGTGCGTAACCACTGTCTTGTGCGAAACCACTAATTTGTGCGAAACCACTGCCTTGTGCGAAACCACTGTCTTGTGCGAAACCACTCTCTTGTGCGAAACCACTGCCTTGTGTGGAACCATTGTCTTGTGCGAAACCACTCTCTTTGCGCGAAACCACTTTCTTGTGCAAAACCACTGTCTTGTGCGAAAATACTGTCTTGTGCGAAACCACTGTCTGGTGCTAATTCACTCGCTTGTGCGAGACCACTGCCTTGTGCAAAACCACTGTCTTGTTTGAAACCACTGTCTTGTGCGAGACCACTCTCTTTTTCAAAACCACTGCATTGTGCGAAACCACTGACTTGTGCGAAATCACTGTTTTGTGTGAAACCACTGTCTCGTGCGGAACCACTCTCTTGTGCGAAACCACTGATTTGTGCGAAACCACTGCCTTGTGCGAAACCACTGTATTGTGCGAAACCACTCTCTTGTGCGAAACCACTGCCTTGTGTGGAACCACTGTCTTGTGCGAAACCACTGCCTTGTGCGAAACCACTGTCTTGTGCGAAACCACTGTCGTGTGCAAAACAACCATCCTGTGCGAAACCACCGTCTTGTGCGAAACCACCGTCGTGTGTGGAACAACCATCCTGTGCGAAACCACTCAGCTGCGTGAAACCACTGTCTTGTGCGAATCCACTGTCTTGTGCAAAACCACAGACTTGTGCGAAACCACTGTCTTGTGCTAAACCACTCTCTTGTGCGAAACCACTGCCTTGTGCTAAACCACTGTCTTGTGGGAAACCACAGTCTTGTGCGAAACCACAGGCTTGTGCGAAACCACTGTCTTGTGCAAATTCATGTTCTTGTGCGAAACCACTTCCTTATGCAAAACCACTGTCTTGTACGAAACCACTGTCTTGTGCGAGACCACTCTCTTGTGCGAAACCACTGCCTTGTGCGTAACAACTGTCTTGTGCGAAACCACTGATTTGTGCGAAACCACTCTCTTGTGCAAAACCACTGCCTTGTGCAAAACCACTGTCTTGTGCGAAACCACCGTCTTGTGCGAAACCACTGTGTTGTGGGAAACCACTGTCTTGTGCGAAAACACGGTCTTGTGTGAAATCACTGTCCTGTGCAAAACCACTGCCTTGTGCAAAACCACTGTCTTGTGCGAAACCACCTTCTTGTGCGAAACCACTGTCTTGTGCGAAACCACTGTCTTGTGCGGAACTACTGCCTTGTGCAAAACCACTGTCTTGTGCGGAACCACTGTTTTGTGCAAAACCACTGCCTTGTGCGTGACCACTGTCTTGTGCGAAACCACTGTCTTGTGCGAAACCACTGTCTTGTGCAAAGCCACTGAATTGTGCGAAACCACTGCCTTGTGCAACACCACTGTCTTGTATGAAACCACTATCTTCTGCGAAACCACTGTGTTAAGCGAAACCACTGTCATGAGTGCAACCACTGACTTGTGCGGAATCACTGCCTTCTGCGAAACCACTGTCTTGTTTGCAATCACTATCTTGTGCAAAACCTATGTCTTGCGCTAAACAACTGCCTTATGCGAATCCACTGTCTTGTGCTAAACCACTGTCTTATGCAAAACCACTGCCTTGTGTGGAACCACTGTCTTGTGCGAAACCACTGCCTTGTGCAAAACCACTCTCTTGTGCGAAACCACTGTCTTGTGCAGAACCACTGTCTTGTGCGAAACCACTGCCTTGTGCGAAACCACTGTCTTGTGCGAAACCACTGCCTTGTGCGAAACCAACTGTCTTGTGCGAAACAACTGTCTTGTGTGAAACCACTGTCTTGTGCAAAACCACTCTTTTGTGCGAAACCACTGCCTTGTGCGAAACCACAGCCTTGTGCGAAACCACTGCCTAGTGCGAAACCACTGCCTTGTGCGAAACCACTGTCTTGTTCAAAACCAATGTATTGTGCGAAAACACTGTCATGTGCGAAACCACTGTCTTGTGCGAAACCACTCTCTTGTGCGAAACCACTGCCTTGTGCAAAACCAATGTCTTGTGCGAAACCACAGTCTTGTGCGAAACCACTGTCTTGTGCGAAACCACACTCTTGTGCGAAACCACTGCCTTGTGCAAAACGACTGTCGTGTGCGAAACCACTGTCGAGTGCGAAACCACTGTCGTTTGCGAAACCACTGTCGTATGTGAAACCACTGTCGTGTGCAAAGCCACTGTCTTGTGTGAAACCACTGTGTTGTGCGAAACCACTGTCTTGTGTGAAACCACTGCCTTTTGCGAAAACACTGTCTTGTGTAGAACCACTGTCTTGTGCGGAACCACTGCCTTGTGCAAAACCACTGTCTTGTGCGAAACCACTGTCTTGTGCAAAACCACTGCCTTGTGCGAAACCACTGTCTTGTGCAAAACCACTGTCTTGTGCAAATCCACTGTCTTGTGCGAAACTACTGTCTTGTGCGAAACCTCTGTCTTGTGCGAAACCACAGTCTTGTGCAAAAGAACAGTCTTGTGCGAAACCACTCTCTTGTGCAAAACCACTGCCTTGTGCAAAACCACTGTCTTGTGCGAAACCACCGTCTTGTGCGAAACCACTGTCTGGTGCGAAACCACTCTCTTGTGCGAAACCACTGCCTTGTGCGAAACCACTGTCGTGTGCGAAACCACTGTCGAATGTGAAACCACTCTGGTGTGCAAAACCACTGCCTTGTGCGAAACCACTGTCTTGTGCGAAACCACTGTCTTGTGCGAAACCACTGTCTTCTGCGAAACCACTCTCTTGTGCAAAACCATTGCATTGTGCGAAACAACTGTCTTGTGCGAAACCACTGTATTGTGCGGAACCACTGTCTTGTGCGAAACCACTGCCTTGTGCGAGACCACTTCCTTGTGCGAAACCACTGTCTTGTGCGAAACCATTCTCTTGTGCGAAACCACTGCCTTGTGCGGAACCACTGTCTTATGCGAAATAACTGCCTTGTTCGAAACCACTGCCTTGTGCATAACCACTGTCTTGTCCGAGACCACTCTCTTGTGCGAAACCACTGCCTTGTGCGTAACCACTGTCTTGTTTGCAACCACTGTCTTGAGCGGATCCACTGCCTTGTGCGAAACCACTGCCTTGTGCGAAACCACTGTCTTGTGCGAAACCACTGTCTGGTGCGAAACCACTCTCTTGTGCAAAACCTCTGTCTTGTGCAAAACCACTGTCTTGTGCGAAACCACTGTCTTGTGCGAAACCACTGTCTTGTGCAAAACCACTGTCTTGTGCGAAACCACTGTCTTGTGCAAAACCACTGTCTTGTGCAAAACCACAGACTTGTTCGAAACAACTGTCTTGTGCGAAACCACTCTCTTGTGCAAAACCACTGCCTTGTGCAAAACCACTGTCTTGTGCGAAATCACCGTCTTGTGCGAAACCACTCTCTTGTGCGAAACCAATCTCTTGTGCGAAGTCACTGCCTTGTGCGAAACGACTGTCTTGTGCGAAAACACTCTCTTGTGCGAAACCACTGCCTTGTGCGGAACCACTGTCTTATGCGAAATAACTGCCTTGTTCCAAACCACTGCCTTGTACGAATCCACCGTCTTGTGTGAGACCACTCTCTTGTGCGAAACCACTGCCTAGTGCGTAACCACTGTCTTGTGCGAAACCACTGTCTTGTGCGAAACCACTGTCTTGTGCGAAACCACTGTCTGTTTGCAACCACTGTCTTGTGCAGAACAACTGTCTTGTGCGAAACCACTGCCTTGTTCGAAACCACTGTCTCGTGCGAAACCACTGTCTTGTGCGGAACCACTGCCTTGTGCGAAACCACTGTCTTGTGTGGAACCACTGTCTTGTGCGAAACCACTGCCTTGTGCGTAACCACTGTCTTGTGCGAAACCACTGTCTTGTGCGAAACCACTGTCTTGTACGAAACCACTGAATTGTGCGAAACCACTGCCTTGTGCAAAACCACTGTCTTGTGCGAAACCACTATCTTCTGCGAAACCACTGTGTTGTGCGAAACCACTGTCATGAGTGCAACCACTGACTTGTGCGGAATCACTGCCTTCTGCGAAACCACTGTCTTGTTTGCAACCACTGTCTTGTGCAAAACCACTGTCTTGTGCTAAACAACTGCCTTATGCGAAACCACTGTCTTGTGCTAAACCACTGTCTTATGCAAAACCACTGTCTTGTGTGCAACCACTGTCTTGTGCGAAACAACTGTCTTGTGCGAAACCACTCTCTTGTGCAGAACCACTGTGTCATGCCAAACCACTGCCTTGTGTGAAACCACTGTTTTGTGCGAAACCACTGTCTTGTGCCAAACCACTGTCTTGTGCGAAACCACTGTGTTGTGCGAAACCACTGTCTTGTGCGGAACCACTGTCTTGTGCGAAACCACTGCCATGTGCGAAACCACTGACTTGTGCAAAACCACTCTCTTGTGTGAAACCACTCTCTTGTGCGAAACCACTGTCTTGTGCGAAACCACTTTCTTGTGCGAAACCACTCTCTTGTGCGAAACAACTGTCTTGTGCAGAACCACTGTCTTGTGCGAAACCACTGCCTTGTGCGATACCACTGTCTTGTGCGAAACCACTGCCTTGTGCGAAACCAACTGTCTTGTGCAAAACAACTGTCTTGTGTGAAACCACTGTCTTGTGCAAAACCACTCTCTTGTGCGAAACCACTGCCTTGTGCGAAACCACAGCCTTGTGCGAAACCACTGCCTATTGCGAAACCACTGCCTTGTGCGAAACCACTGTCTTGTTCAAAACCACTGTATTGTCGAAAACACTGTCATGTGCGAAACCACTGTCTTGTGCGAAACCACTCTCTTGTGCGAAACCACAGCCTTGTGCAAAACCAATGTCTTGTGCGAAACCACAGTCTTGTGCGAAACCACTGTCTTGTGTGAATCCACACTCTTGTGCAAAACCACTGCCTTGTGCAAAACGACTGTCATGTGCGCAACCACTGTCGAGTGCGAAACCACTGTCGTGTGCGAAACCACTGTCGTATGTGAAACCACTGTCGTGTGCAAAGCCACTGTCTTGTGCAAAACCACTGTCTTGTGCAAAACCACTGCCTTGTGCGAAACCACTGTCTTGTGCAAAACCACTGTCTTGTGCAAATCGACTGTCTTGTGCGAAACTACTGTCTTGTGCGAAACCTCTGTCTTGTGCGAAACCACAGTCTCGTGCGAAAAAACTGTCTTGTGCGAAACTACTCTCTTGTGCAAAACCACTGCCTTGTGCAAAACCACTGTCTTGTGCAAAACCACTGCCATGTGCGAAACCACTGTCTTGTGCAAATCCACTGTCTTCTGCAAATCCACTGTCATTTGCGAAACCACCGTCTTGTGCGAAACCACTGTCTTGTGTAAAACCACTCTCTTGTGCGAAACCACTGTCTTGTGCGAAACCACTGTCTGGTGCGAAACCACTCTCTTGTGCAAAACCTCTGTCTTGTGCAAAACCACTGTCTTGTGCGAAACCACTGTCTTGTGCGAAACCACTGTCTGGTGCAAAACCACTGTCTTGTGCGAAACCACTGTCTTATGCGAAACCACAGTCTTGTGCGAAACCACTTTCTTGTGCGATACCACTCTCTTGTGCTAAACCACTGCCTTGTGAAAAACCACTGTCGTGTGCGAAAACACTGTCGTGTGCGAAACCACTGTCGTGTGCGAGAACACTGTCGTATGTGAAACCACTGTCGTTTGCGAAACCACTGTCTTGTGCAAAACCACTGTTTTGTGTGCAACCACTGTCGTGTGCGAAACAATGTCTTGTGCGAAACCACTGTCTTGTGTGAAACCACTGTCTTGTGCGAAACCACTGTCTTGTGTGAAACCACTGTCTTGTGCGAAACCACTGTCTTGTGCGAAACCACTCTCTTGTGCAAAACCACTGCATTGTGCGGAACCACTGCCTCATGCCAAACCACTGCCTTGTGTGAAACCACTGTTATGTGCGAAACCACTGTCTCATGCGAAACCACTGTCTTGTGCGAAACCACTGTCTAGTGTGGTACCATTGTCTTGTGCGAAACCACTGTCTTGTGTGTAACCACTGTCTTGTGCGAAGCCACTGCCTTGTGCGAAACCACTGTCGTGTGCGAAACCACTGTCGAATGTGAAACCACTCTGGTGTGCAAAACCGCTGTCTTGTGCGAAACCACTGTGTTGTGCGAAACCACTGTCTTGTGCGAAACCACTGTCGTGTGTGAAACAACCGTCCTGTGCAAAACCACCATCTTGTGTGAAACCACGGTCGTGTGTGGAACAACCGTCCAGTGCGAAACCACTCAGCTGCGTGAAACCACTGTCTTGTGCGTAACCACCGTCTTGTGCGAAAACATTTTCTTGTGCGAAACCACTGCCTTGTGCAAAACCACAGTCTTGTGCAGAACCACTGTCATGTGCGGAACCACTACCTTGTGCGAAACCACTGACTTGTGCGAAACCACTGTCCTGTGCGAAACCACTGTCTTGTGCGGAACCACTGCCTTTTGCGAAACCACTCTCTTGTGTGGAACCACTGTCTTGTGCAAAACCACTGCCTTGTGCGAAACCACTGTGTTGTGTGAAACCACTGTCTTGTGCGAAACCACTGCCTTGTGCGAAACCAGTGTCTTGTGCAAAACCACTGTCTTGTGCAAATCCACTGTCTTGTGCAAAACCACTGTCTTTTGCGAAACCACTGTCTTGTGCCAAACCACAGTCTTGTGCGAAACAACTGTCTTGTGCGAAACCACTCTCTTGTGCAAAACCACTGCCTTGTGTAAAACCACTGTCTTGTGCGAAACCACCGTCTTGTGCGAAAACACTGTGTTGTGGGAAACCACTGTCTTGTGCGAAACCACGGTCTTGTGTGAAATCACTGTCTTGTGCAAAACCACTGCCTTGTGCAAATCCAATGTCTTGTGCGAAACCACCTTCTTGTGCGAAACTACTGTCTTGTGCGAAACCACTGTCTTGTGCGGAACCACTGCCTTGTGCAAAACCACTGTCTTGTGCGGAACCACTGTCTTGTGCAAAACCACTGCCTTGTGCGTGACCACTGTCTTGTGCGAAACCATTGTCTTGTGCGAAACCACTGTCTTGTGCGAAACCACTGAATTGTGCGAAACCACTGCCTTGTGCAAAACCACTGTCTTGTGCGAAACCACTATCTTCTGCGAAACCACTGTGTTGTGCGAAACCACTGTCATGAGTGCAACCACTGAGTTGTGCGGAATCACTGCCTTCTGCGAAACCACTGTCTTGTTTGCAACCACTATCTTGTGCAAAACCCCTGTCTTGCGCTAAACAACTGCCTTATGCGAATCCACTGCCTTGTGCTAAACCACTGTCTTATGCAAAACCACTGTCTTGTGTGCAACCACTGTCTTGTGCAAAACAACTGTCTTGTGCGAAACCACTGTCTTGTGCAGAACCACTGTGTCATGCCAAACCACTGCCTTGTGTGAAACCACTGTTTTGTGCGAAACCACTGTCTTGTGCCAAACCACTGTCTTGTGCGAAACCACAGTTTTGTGCGAAACCACTGTCTTGTGCGGAACCACTGTCTTGTGCGAAACCACTGCCATGTGCGAAACCACTGCCATGTGCGAAACCACTGACTTGTGCGAAACCACTCTCTTGTTCGAAACCACTCTCTTGTGTGAAACCACTGTCTTGTGCGAAAACACTGTTTTGTGCGAAACCACTCTCTTGTGCGAAACCACTGTCTTGTGCAGAACCACTGTCTTGTGCGAAACCACTGCCTTGTGCGAAACCACTGTCTTGTCCGAAACCACTGCCTTGTGCGAAACCAACTGTCTTGTGCGAAACAACTGTCTTGTGTGAAACCACTGTCTTGTGCAAAACCACTCTCTTGTGCGAAACCACTGCCTTGTGCGAAACCACAGACTTGTGCGAAACCACTGCCTAGTGCAAAACCACTGCCTTGTGCGAAACCACTGTCTGGTTCAAAACCACTGTATTGTGCGAAAACACTGTCATGTGTGAAACCACTGTCTTGTGCGAAACCACTCTCTTGTGCGAAACCACTGCCTTGTGTTAACCACTGTCTTGTGCAAAACCACAGTCTTGTGCGAAACCACAGGCTTGTGCGAAACCACTGTCTTGTGCGAATTCATGCTCTTGTGCGAAACCAATTCCTTATGCAAAACCTCTTTCTTGTACGAAACCACTGTCTTGTGCGAGACCACTCTCTTGTGCGAAACCACTGCCTTGTGCGTAACCACTGTCTTGTGCGAAACCACTAATTTGTGCGAAACCACTGCCTTGTGCGAAACCACTGTCTTGTGCGAAACCACTCTCTTGTGCGAAACCACTGCCTTGTGTGGAACCATTGTCTTGTGCGAAACCACTCTCTTTGCGCGAAACCACTTTCTTGTGCAAAACCACTGTCTTGTGCGAAAATACTGTCTTGTGCGAAACCACTGTCTGGTGCTAATTCACTGTCTTGTGCGAGACCACTGCCTTGTGCAAAACCACTGTCTTGTTTGAAACCACTGTCTTGTGCGAGACCACTCTCTTTTTCAAAACCACTGCATTGTGCGAAACCACTGACTTGTGCGAAATCACTGTTTTGTGTGAAACCACTGTCTCGTGCGGAACCACTCTCTTGTGCGAAACCACTGATTTGTGCGAAACCACTGCCTTGTGCGAAACCACTGTATTGTGCGAAACCACTCTCTTGTGCGAAACCACTGCCTTGTGTGGAACCACTGTCTTGTGCGAAACCACTGCCTTGTGCGAAACCACTGTCTTGTGCGAAACCACTGTCGTGTGCAAAACAACCATCCTGTGCGAAACCACCGTCTTGTGCGAAACCACCGTCGTGTGTGGAACAACCATCCTGTGCGAAACCACTCAGCTGCGTGAAACCACTGTCTTGTGCGAATCCACTGTCTTGTGCAAAACCACAGACTTGTGCGAAACCACTGTCTTGTGCTAAACCAATCTCTTGTGCGAAACCACTGCCTTGTGCTAAACCACTGTCTTGTGGGAAACCACAGTCTTGTGCGAAACCACAGGCTTGTGCGAAACCACTGTCTTGTGCAAATTCATGTTCTTGTGCGAAACCACTTCCTTATGCAAAACCACTGTCTTGTACGAAACCACTGTCTTGTGCGAGACCACTCTCTTGTGCGAAACCACTGCCTTGTGCGTAACAACTCTCTTGTGCGAAACCACTGATTTGTGCGAAACCACTCTCTTGTGCAAAACCACTGCCTTGTGCAAAACCACTGTCTTGTGCGAAACCACCGTCTTGTGCGAAACCACTGTGTTGTGGGAAACCACTGTCTTGTGCGAAAACACGGTCTTGTGTGAAATCACTGTCTTGTGCAAAACCACTGCCTTGTGCAAAACCACTGTCTTGTGCGAAACCACCTTCTTGTGCGAAACCACTGTCTTGTGCGAAACCACTGTCTTGTGCGGAACTACTGCCTTGTGCAAAACCACTGTCTTGTGCGGAACCACTGTTTTGTGCAAAACCACTGCCTTGTGCGTGACCACTGTCTTGTGCGAAACCACTGTCTTGTGCGAAACCACTGTCTTGTGCAAAGCCACTGAATTGTGCGAAACCACTGCCTTGTGCAACACCACTGTCTTGTATGAAAACACTATCTTCTGCGAAACCACTGTGTTAAGCGAAACCACTGTCATGAGTGCAACCACTGACTTGTGCGGAATCACTGCCTTCTGCGAAACCACTGTCTTGTTTGCAACCACTATCTTGTGCAAAACCTATGTCTTGCGCTAAACAACTGCCTTATGCGAATCCACTGTCTTGTGCTAAACCACTGTCTTATGCAAAACCACTGCCTTGTGTGGAACCACTGTCTTGTGCGAAACCACTGCCTTGTGCAAAACCACTCTCTTGTGCGAAACCACTGTCTTGTGCAGAACCACTGTCTTGTGCGAAACCACTGCCTTGTGCGAAACCACTGTCTTGTGCGAAACCACTGCCTTGTGCGAAACCAACTGTCTTGTGCGAAACAACTGTCTTGTGTGAAACCACTGTCTTGTGCAAAACCACTCTCTTGTGCGAAACCACTGCCTTGTGCGAAACCACAGCCTTGTGCGAAACCACTGCCTAGTGCGAAACCACTGCCTTGTGCGAAACCACTGTCTTGTTCAAAACCAATGTATTGTGCGAAAACACTGTCATGTGCGAAACCACTGTCTTGTGCGAAACCACTCTCTTGTGCGAAACCACTGCCTTGTGCAAAACCAATGTCTTGTGCGAAACCACAGTCTTGTGCGAAACCACTGTCTTGTGCGAAACCACACTCTTGTGCGAAACCACTGCCTTGTGCAAAACGACTGTCGTGTGCGAAACCACTGTCGAGTGCGAAACCACTGTCGTTTGCGAAACCACTGTCGTATGTGAAACCACTGTCGTGTGCAAAGCCACTGTCTTGTGTGAAACCACTGTGTTGTGCGAAACCACTGTCTTGTGTGAAACCACTGCCTTTTGCGAAACCACTGCCTTGTGCGAGACCACTTCCTTGTGCGAAACCACTGTCTTGTGCGAAACCATTCTCTTGTGCGAAACCACTGCCTTGTGCGGAACCACTGTCTTATGCGAAATAACTGCCTTGTTCGAAACCACTGCCTTGTGCAAAACCACTGTCTTGTCCGAGACCACTCTCTTGTGCGAAACCACTGCCTTGTGCGTAACCACTATCTTGTTTGCAACCACTGTCTTGAGCGGATCCACTGCCTTGTGCGAAACCACTGCCTTGTGCGAAACCACTGTCTTGTGCGAAACCACTGTCTGGTGCGAAACCACTCTCTTGTGCAAAACCTCTGTCTTGTGCAAAACCACTGTCTTGTGCGAAACCACTGTCTTGTGCGAAACCACTGTCTGGTGCAAAACCACTGTCTTGTGCGAAACCACTGTCTTATGCGAAACCACAGTCTTGTGCGAAACCACTTTCTTGTGCGATACCACTCTCTTGTGCTAAACCACTGCCTTGTGAAAAACCACTGTCGTGTGCGAAAACACTGTCGTGTGCGAAACCACTGTCGTGTGCGAGAACACTGTCGTATGTGAAACCACTGTCGTTTGCGAAACCACTGTCTTGTGCAAAACCACTGTTTTGTGTGCAACCACTGTCGTGTGCGAAACAATGTCTTGTGCGAAACCACTGTCTTGTGTGAAACCACTGTCTTGTGCGAAACCACTGTCTTGTGTGAAACCACTGTCTTGTGCGAAACCACTGTCTTGTGCGAAACCACTCTCTTGTGCAAAACCACTGCATTGTGCGGAACCACTGCCTCATGCCAAACCACTGCCTTGTGTGAAACCACTGTTATGTGCGAAACCACTGTCTCATGCGAAACCACTGTCTTGTGCGAAACCACTGTCTAGTGTGGTACCATTGTCTTGTGCGAAACCACTGTCTTGTGTGTAACCACTGTCTTGTGCGAAGCCACTGCCTTGTGCGAAACCACTGTCGTGTGCGAAACCACTGTCGAATGTGAAACCACTCTGGTGTGCAAAACCGCTGTCTTGTGCGAAACCACTGTGTTGTGCGAAACCACTGTCTTGTGCGAAACCACTGTCGTGTGTGAAACAACCGTCCTGTGCAAAACCACCATCTTGTGTGAAACCACGGTCGTGTGTGGAACAACCGTCCAGTGCGAAACCACTCAGCTGCGTGAAACCACTGTCTTGTGCGTAACCACCGTCTTGTGCGAAAACATTTTCTTGTGCGAAACCACTGCCTTGTGCAAAACCACAGTCTTGTGCGGAACCACTGTCATGTGCGGAACCACTACCTTGTGCGAAACCACTGACTTGTGCGAAACCACTGTCCTGTGCGAAACCACTGTCTTGTGCGGAACCACTGCCTTTTGCGAAACCACTCTCTTGTGTGGAACCACTGTCTTGTGCAAAACCACTGCCTTGTGCGAAACCACTGTGTTGTGTGAAACCACTGTCTTGTGCGAAACCACTGCCTTGTGCGAAACCAGTGTCTTGTGCAAAACCACTGTCTTGTGCAAATCCACTGTCTTGTGCAAAACCACTGTCTTTTGCGAAACCACTGTCTTGTGCCAAACCACAGTCTTGTGCGAAACAACTGTCTTGTGCGAAACCACTCTCTTGTGCAAAACCACTGCCTTGTGTAAAACCACTGTCTTGTGCGAAACCACTCTCTTGTGCGAAACCACTGCCTTGTGCAAAACCAATGTCTTGTGCGAAACCACAGTCTTGTGCGAAACCACTGTCTTGTGCGAAACCACACTCTTGTGCGAAACCACTGCCTTGTGCAAAACGACTGTCGTGTGCGAAACCACTGTCGTGTGCGAAACCACTGTCGTGTGCGAAACCACTGTCGAATGTGAAACCACTCTGGTGTGCAAAACCGCTGTCTTGTGCGAAACCACTGTGTTGTGCGAAACCACTGTCTTGTGCGAAACCACTGTCGTGTGTGAAACAACCGTCCTGTGCAAAACCACCATCTTGTGTGAAACCACGGTCGTGTGTGGAACAACCGTCCAGTGCGAAACCACTCAGCTGCGTGAAACCACTGTCTTGTGCGTAACCACCGTCTTGTGCGAAAACATTTTCTTGTGCGAAACCACTGCCTTGTGCAAAACCACAGTCTTGTGCGGAACCACTGTCATGTGCGGAACCACTACCTTGTGCGAAACCACTGACTTGTGCGAAACCACTGTCCTGTGCGAAACCACTGTCTTGTGCGGAACCACTGCCTTTTGCGAAACCACTCTCTTGTGTGGAACCACTGTCTTGTGCAAAACCACTGCCTTGTGCGAAACCACTGTGTTGTGTGAAACCACTGTCTTGTGCGAAACCACTGCCTTGTGCGAAACCAGTGTCTTGTGCAAAACCACTGTCTTGTGCAAATCCACTGTCTTGTGCAAAACCACTGTCTTTTGCGAAACCACTGTCTTGTGCCAAACCACAGTCTTGTGCGAAACAACTGTCTTGTGCGAAACCACTCTCTTGTGCAAAACCACTGCCTTGTGTAAAACCACTGTCTTGTGCGAAACCACCGTCTTGTGCGAAAACACTGTGTTGTGGGAAACCACTGTCTTGTGCGAAACCACGGTCTTGTGTGAAATCACTGTCTTGTGCAAAACCACTGCCTTGTGCAAATCCACTGTCTTGTGCGAAACCACCTTCTTGTGCGAAACTACTGTCTTGTGCGAAACCACTGTCTTGTGCGGAACCACTGCCTTGTGCAAAACCACTGTCTTGTGCGGAACCACTGTCTTGTGCAAAACCACTGCCTTGTGCGTGACCACTGTCTTGTGCGAAACCATTGTCTTGTGCGAAACCACTGTCTTGTGCGAAACCACTGAATTGTGCGAAACCACTGCCTTGTGCAAAACCACTGTCTTGTGCGAAACCACTATCTTCTGCGAATTCACTGTGTTGTGCGAAACCACTGTCATGAGTGCAACCACTGAGTTGTGCGGAATCACTGCCTTCTGCGAAACCACTGTCTTGTTTGCAACCACTATCTTGTGCAAAACCCCTGTCTTGCGCTAAACAACTGCCTTATGCGAATCCACTGTCTTGTGCTAAACCACTGTCTTATGCAAAACCACTGTCTTGTGTGCAACCACTGTCTTGTGCAAAACAACTGTCTTGTGCGAAACCACTGTCTTGTGCAGAACCACTGTGTCATGCCAAACCACTGCCTTGTGTGAAACCACTGTTTTGTGCGAAACCACTGTCTTGTGCCAAACCACTGTCTTGTGCGAAACCACAGTTTTGTGCGAAACCACTGTCTTGTGCGGAACCACTGTCTTGTGCGAAACCACTGCCATGTGCGAAACCACTGCCATGTGCGAAACCACTGACTTGTGCGAAACCACTCTCTTGTTCGAAACCACTCTCTTGTGTGAAACCACTGTCTTGTGCGAAAACACTGTTTTGTGCGAAACCACTCTCTTGTGCGAAACCACTGTCTTGTGCAGAACCACTGTCTTGTGCGAAACCACTGCCTTGTGCGAAACCACTGTCTTGTCCGAAACCACTGCCTTGTGCGAAACCAACTGTCTTGTGCGAAACAACTGTCTTGTGTGAAACCACTGTCTTGTGCAAAACCACTCTCTTGTGCGAAACCACTGCCTTGTGCGAAACCACAGACTTGTGCGAAACCACTGCCTAGTGCAAAACCACTGCCTTGTGCGAAACCACTGTCTGGTTCAAAACCACTGTATTGTGCGAAAACACTGTCATGTGTGAAACCACTGTCTTGTGCGAAACCACTCTCTTGTGCGAAACCACTGCCTTGTGTTAACCACTGTCTTGTGCAAAACCACAGTCTTGTGCGAAACCACAGGCTTGTGCGAAACCACTGTCTTGTGCGAATTCATGCTCTTGTGCGAAACCAATTCCTTATGCAAAACCTCTTTCTTGTACGAAACCACTGTCTTGTGCGAGACCACTCTCTTGTGCGAAACCACTGCCTTGTGCGTAACCACTGTCTTGTGCGAAACCACTAATTTGTGCGAAACCACTGCCTTGTGCGAAACCACTGTCTTGTGCGAAACCACTCTCTTGTGCGAAACCACTGCCTTGTGTGGAACCATTGTCTTGTGCGAAACCACTCTCTTTGCGCGAAACCACTTTCTTGTGCAAAACCACTGTCTTGTGCGAAAATACTGTCTTGTGCGAAACCACTGTCTGGTGCTAATTCACTCTCTTGTGCGAGACCACTGCCTTGTGCAAAACCACTGTCTTGTTTGAAACCACTGTCTTGTGCGAGACCACTCTCTTTTTCAAAACCACTGCATTGTGCGAAACCACTGACTTGTGCGAAATCACTGTTTTGTGTGAAACCACTGTCTCGTGCGGAACCACTCTCTTGTGCGAAACCACTGATTTGTGCGAAACCACTGCCTTGTGCGAAACCACTGTATTGTGCGAAACCACTCTCTTGTGCGAAACCACTGCCTTGTGTGGAACCACTGTCTTGTGCGAAACCACTGCCTTGTGCGAAACCACTGTCTTGTGCGAAACCACTGTCGTGTGCAAAACAACCATCCTGTGCGAAACCACCGTCTTGTGCGAAACCACCGTCGTGTGTGGAACAACCATCCTGTGCGAAACCACTCAGCTGCGTGAAACCACTGTCTTGTGCGAATCCACTGTCTTGTGCAAAACCACAGACTTGTGCGAAACCACTGTCTTGTGCTAAACCACTCTCTTGTGCGAAACCACTGCCTTGTGCTAAACCACTGTCTTGTGGGAAACCACAGTCTTGTGCGAAACCACAGGCTTGTGCGAAACCACTGTCTTGTGCAAATTCATGTTCTTGTGCGAAACCACTTCCTTATGCAAAACCACTGTCTTGTACGAAACCACTGTCTTGTGCGAGACCACTCTCTTGTGCGAAACCACTGCCTTGTGCGTAACAACTGTCTTGTGCGAAACCACTGATTTGTGCGAAACCACTCTCTTGTGCAAAACCACTGCCTTGTGCAAAACCACTGTCTTGTGCGAAACCACCGTCTTGTGCGAAACCACTGTGTTGTGGGAAACCACTGTCTTGTGCGAAAACACGGTCTTGTGTGAAATCACTGTCTTGTGCAAAACCACTGCCTTGTGCAAAACCACTGTCTTGTGCGAAACCACCTTCTTGTGCGAAACCACTGTCTTGTGCGAAACCACTGTCTTGTGCGGAACTACTGCCTTGTGCAAAACCACTGTCTTGTGCGGAACCACTGTTTTGTGCAAAACCACTGCCTTGTGCGTGACCACTGTCTTGTGCGAAACCACTGTCTTGTGCGAAACCACTGTCTTGTGCAAAGCCACTGAATTGTGCGAAACCACTGCCTTGTGCAAAACCACTGTCTTGTATGAAACCACTATCTTCTGCGAAACCACTGTGTTAAGCGAAACCACTGTCATGAGTGCAACCACTGACTTGTGCGGAATCACTGCCTTCTGCGAAACCACTGTCTTGTTTGCAACCACTATCTTGTGCAAAACCTATGTCTTGCGCTAAACAACTGCCTTATGCGAATCCACTGTCTTGTGCTAAACCACTGTCTTATGCAAAACCACTGCCTTGTGTGGAACCACTGTCTTGTGCGAAACCACTGCCTTGTGCAAAACCACTCTCTTGTGCGAAACCACTGTCTTGTGCAGAACCACTGTCTTGTGCGAAACCACTGCCTTGTGTGAAACCACTGTCTTGTGCGAAACCACTGCCTTGTGCGAAACCAACTGTCTTGTGCGAAACAACTGTCTTGTGTGAAACCACTGTCTTGTGCAAAACCACTCTCTTGTGCGAAACCACTGCCTTGTGCGAAACCACAGCCTTGTGCGAAACCACTGCCTAGTGCGAAACCACTGCCTTGTGCGAAACCACTGTCTTGTTCAAAACCAATGTATTGTGCGAAAACACTGTCATGTGCGAAACCACTGTCTTGTGCGAAACCACTCTCTTGTGCGAAACCACTGCCTTGTGCAAAACCAATGTCTTGTGCGAAACCACAGTCTTGTGCGAAACCACTGTCTTGTGCGAAACCACACTCTTGTGCGAAACCACTGCCTTGTGCAAAACGACTGTCGTGTGCGAAACCACTGTCGAGTGCGAAACCACTGTCGTTTGCGAAACCACTGTCGTATGTGAAACCACTGTCGTGTGCAAAGCCACTGTCTTGTGTGAAACCACTGTGTTGTGCGAAACCACTGTCTTGTGTGAAACCACTGCCTTTTGCGAAAACACTGTCTTGTGTAGAACCACTGTCTTGTGCGGAACCACTGCCTTGTGCAAAACCACTGTCTTGTGCGAAACCACTGTCTTGTGCAAAACCACTGCCTTGTGCGAAACCACTGTCTTGTGCAAAACCACTGTCTTGTGCAAATCCACTGTCTTGTGCGAAACTACTGTCTTGTGCGAAACCTCTGTCTTGTGCGAAACCACAGTCTTGTGCAAAAGAACAGTCTTGTGCGAAACCACTCTCTTGTGCAAAACCACTGCCTTGTGCAAAACCACTGTCTTGTGCGAAACCACCGTCTTGTGCGAAACCACTGTCTTGTGCGAAACCACTCTCTTGTGCGAAACCACTGCCTTGTGCGAAACCACTGTCTTGTGCGAAACCACTGTCTTGTGCGAAACCACTGTCTTCTGCGAAACCACTCTCTTGTGCAAAACCACTGCATTGTGCGAAACAACTGTCTTGTGCGAAACCACTGTATTGTGCGGAACCACTGTCTTGTGCGAAACCACTGCCTTGTGCGAGACCACTTCCTTGTGCGAAACCACTGTCTTGTGCGAAACCATTCTCTTGTGCGACATCACTGCCTTGTGCGGAACCACTGTCTTATGCGAAATAACTGCCTTGTTCGAAACCACTGCCTTGTGCGTAACCACTGTTTTGTTTGCAACCACTGTCTTGTGCGGAACCACTGCCTTGTGCGAAACCACTGCCTTGTGCGAAACCACTGCTTTGTGGGAAACCACTGTCTTGTGCGAAACCACTCTCTTGTGCAAAATCACTGTCTTGTGCAAAACCACTGTCTTGTGCGAAACCACTGTCTTGTGCGAAACCACTGTCTGGTGCGAAAACACTGTCTTCTGCGAAACCCCTGTCTTGTGCGAAAACACAGTCTTGTGCGAAACCACTGTCTTGTGCGGAACCACTCTCTTGTGCTAAACCACTGCCTTGTGAAAAACCACTGTCGTGTGCGAAACCACTGTCGTGTGCGAAACCACTGTCGTGTGCGAAAACACTGTCATATGTGAAACCACTGTCGTTTGCGAAACCACTGTCTTGTGCGAAACCACTCTCTTGTGCGAAACCACGGTCTTGTGCGTAACGACCGTCTTGTGCGAAACCACTTTCTTGAGCGAAACCAGTGTGTTGTGCGAAACCACTGTCTTGTGCGGAACCACTGTCTTGTGCGAAACCACAGCCATGTGCGAAACCACTGACTTGTGCGAAACCACTCTCTTGTGCGAAACCACTCTCTTGTGCGAAACCACTGTCTTGTGCGAAACCACTGTCTTGTGCGAAACCACTCTCTTGTGCGAAACCACTGTCTTGTGCAGAACCACTGTCTTGTGCAAAACCACTGCCTTGTGCGAAACCACTGTCTTGTGCGAAACCACTGCCTTGTGCGAAACCAACTGTCTTGTGCAAAACAACTGTCTTGTGTGAAACCACTGTCTTGTGCAAAACCACTCTCTTGTGCGAAACCACTGCCTTGTGCGAAACCACAGCCTTGTGCGAAACCACTTCCTATTGCGAAACCACTGCCTTGTGCGAAACCACTGTCTTGTTCAAAACCACTGTATTGTGCGAAAACACTGTCATGTGCGAAACCACTGTCTTGTGCGAAACCACTCTCTTGTGCGAAACCACAGCCTTGTGCAAAACCAATGTCTTGTGCGAAACCACAGTCTTGTGCGAAACCACTGTCTTGTGCGAAACCACACTCTTGTGCGAAACCACTGCCTTGTGCAAAACGACTGTCATGTGCGCAACCACTGTCGAGTGCGAAAACACTGTCGTGTGCGAAACCACTGTCGTATGTGAAACCACTGTCGTGTGCAAAGCCACTGTCTTGTGTGAAACCACTGTGTTGTGCGAAACCACTGTCTTGTGTGAAACCACTGCCTTTTGCGAAAACACTGTTTTGTGTAGAACCACTGTCTTGTGCGGAACCACTGCCTTGTGCAAAACCACTGCCTTGTGCAAAACCACTGTCTTGTGCGAAAATACTGTCATGTGCGAAACCATTGTCTGGTGCGAATTCACTCTCTTGTGCGAAACCACTGCTTTGTGCAAAACCACTGTCTTGTTTGAAACCACTGTTTTGTGCGAGACCACTGCCTTGTGCGAAAAAACTGTCTTGTGCGAAACCACTCTCTTGTGCGAAACCACTGCTTTGTGTGGAACCACTGTCTTGTACGAAACCACTGCCTTGTGCGAAACCACTGTCTTGTGCGAAACCACTGTCGTGTGCAAGACAACCGTCCTGTGCGAAAACACCGTCTTGTGTGAAACCACCGTCGTGTGTGGAACAACCATCCTGTGCGAAACCACTCAGCTGCGTGAAACCACTGTCTTGTGCGAAACCACTGTCTTGTGCAAAACCACTGTCTTGTGCAAAACCACTGTCTTGTGCGAAACCACTCTCTTGTGCGAAACCACTGCCTTGTCCTAAACCACTGTCTTCTTTGAAACCACAGTCTTGTGCGAGACCACTCTCTTTTTCAAAACCACTGCATTGTGCGAAACCACTGTCTTGTGCGAAACCACTGTCTTGTGCGGAACCACTCTCTTGTGCGAAACCACTGATTTGTGCGAAACCACTGCCTTGTGCGAAACCACTGTCCTGTGCGAAACCACTCTCTTGTGCGAAACCACTGATTTGTGCGAAACCACTGCCTTGTGCGAAACCACTGTCTTGTGCGAAACCACTCTCTTGTGCGAAACCACTGCCTTGTGTGAAACCACTGTCTTGTGCGAAACCACTGTCGTGTGCAAAACAAACGTCCTGTGCCAAACCACCGTCTTGTGCAAAACCACCGCCGTGTGTGGAACAACCATCCTGTGCGAAACCACTCAGCTGCGTGAAACCATTGTCTTGTGCTAAACCACTGTCTTGTGCAAAACCACTGTCTTGTGCAAAACCACTGTCTTGTGCGAAACCACTGTCTTGTGCAAAACCACTGTCTTGTGCAAAACCACAGACTTGTTCGAAACAACTGTCTTGTGCGAAACCACTCTCTTGTGCAAAACCACTGCCTTGTGCAAAACCACTGTCTTGTGCGAAATCACCGTCTTGTGCGAAACCACTCTCTTGTGCGAAACCAATCTCTTGTGCGAAGTCACTGCCTTGTGCGAAACGACTGTCTTGTGCGAAAACACTCTCTTGTGCGAAACCACTGCCTTGTGCGGAACCACTGTCTTATGCGAAATAACTGCCTTGTTCCAAACCACTGCCTTGTACGAATCCACCGTCTTGTGTGAGACCACTCTCTTGTGCGAAACCACTGCCTAGTGCGTAACCACTGTCTTGTGCGAAACCACTGTCTTGTGCGAAACCACTGTCTTGTGCGAAACCACTGTCTGTTTGCAACCACTGTCTTGTGCAGAACAACTGTCTTGTGCGAAACCATTGCCTTGTGTGAATCACTGTCTCGTGCGAAACCACTGTCTTGTGCGGAACCACTGCCTTGTGCGAAACCACTGTCTTGTGTGGAACCACTGTCTTATGCGAAACCACTGCCTTGTGCGTAACCACTGTCTTGTGCGAAACCACTGTCTTGTGCGAAACCACTGTCTTGTACGAAACCACTGAATTGTGCGAAACCACTGCCTTGTGCAAAACCACTGTCTTGTGCGAAACCACTATCTTCTGCGAAACCACTGTGTTGTGCGAAACCACTGTCATGAATGCAACCACTGACTTGTGCGGAATCACTGCCTTCTGCGAAACCACTGTCTTGTTTGCAACCACTGTCTTGTGCAAAACCACTGTCTTGTGCTAAACAACTGCCTTATGCGAAACCACTGTCTTGTGCTAAACCACTGTCTTATGCAAAACCACTGTCTTGTGTGCAACCACTGTCTTGTGCGAAACAACTGTCTTGTGCGAAACCACTGTCTTGTGCAGAACCACTGTGTCATGCCAAACCACTGCCTTGTGTGAAACCACTGTTTTGTGCGAAACCACTGTCTTGTGCCAAACCACTGTCTTGTGCGAAACCACTGTGTTGTGCGAAACCACTGTCTTGTGCGGAACCACTGTCTTGTGCGAAACCACTGCCATGTGCGAAACCACTGACTTGTGCAAAACCACTCTCTTGTGTGAAACCACTCTCTTGTGCGAAACCACTGTCTTGTGCGAAACCACTGTCTTGTGCGAAACCACTCTCTTGTGCGAAACCACTGTCTTGTGCAGAACCACTGTCTTTTGCGAAACCACTGCCTTGTGCGAAACCACTGTCTTGTGCGAAACCACTGCCTTGTGCGAAACCAACTGTCTTGTGCAAAACAACTGTCTTGTGTGAAACCGCTGTCTTGTGCAAAACCACTCTCTTGTGCGAAACCACTGCCTTGTGCGAAACCACAGCCTTGTGCGAAACCACTGCCTATTGCGAAACCACTGCCTTGTGCGAAACCACTGTCTTGTTCAAAACCACTGTATTGTCGAAAACACTGTCATGTGCGAAACCACTGGCTTGTGCGAAACCACTCTCTTGTGCGAAACCACAGCCTTGTGCAAAACCAATGTCTTGTGCGAAACCACAGTCTTGTGCGAAACCACTGTCTTGTGCGAAACCACACTCTTGTGCGAACCCACTGCTTTGTGCAAAACGACTGTCATGTGCGCAACCACTGTCGAGTGCGAAACCACTGTCGTGTGCGAAACCACTGTCGTATGTGAAACCACTGTCGTGTGCAAAGCCACTGTCTTGTGTGAAACCACTGTGTTGTGCGAAACCACTGTCTTGTGTGAAACCACTGCCTTTTGCGAAAACACTGTTTTGTGTAGAACCACTGTCTTGTGCGGAACCACTGCCTTGTGCAAAACCACTGTCTTGTGCAAAACCACTGTCTTGTGCAAAACCACTGCCTTGTGCGAAACCACTGTCTTGTGCAAAACCACTGTCTTGTGCAAATCCACTGTCTTGTGCGAAACTACTGTCTTGTGCGAAACCTCTGTCTTGTGCAAAACCACAGTCTTGTGCGAAACAACTGTCTTGTGCGAAACCACTCTATTGTGCAAAACCACTGCCTTGTGCAAAACCACTGTCTTGTGCAAAACCACTGGCTTGTGCGAAACCACTGTCTTGTGCAAAACCACTGTCTTGTGCAAATCCACTGTCTTTTGCGAAACCACCGTCTTGTGCTAAACCACTGTCTTGTGTAAAACCACTCTCTTGTGCGAAACCACTGCCTTGTGCGAAACCACTGTCTTGTGCGAAACCACTGTCTTGTGCGAAACCACTGTCTTCTGCGAAACCACTCTCTTGTGCAAAACCATTGCATTGTGCGAAACAACTGTCTTGTGCGAAACCACTGTATTGTGCGGAACCACTGTCTTGTGCGAAACCACTGCCTTGTGCGAGACCACTTCCTTGTGCGAAACCACTGTCTTGTGCGAAACCATTCTCTTGTGCGAAACCACTGCCTTGTGCGGAACCACTGTCTTATGCGAAATAACTGCCTTGTTCGAAACCACTGCCTTGTGCATAACCACTGTCTTGTCCGAGACCACTCTCTTGTGTGAAACCACTGCCTTGTGCGTAACCACTGTCTTGTTTGCAACCACTGTCTTGAGCGGATCCACTGCCTTGTGCGAAACCACTGCCTTGTGCGAAACCACTGTCTTGTGCGAAACCACTGTCTGGTGCGAAACCACTCTCTTGTGCAAAACCTCTGTCTTGTGCAAAACCACTGTCTTGTGCGAAACCACTGTCTTGTGCGAAACCACTGTCTTGTGCAAAACCACTGTCTTGTGCGAAACCACTGTCTTGTGCAAAACCACTGTCTTGTGCAAAACCACAGACTTGTTCGAAACAACTGTCTTGTGCGAAACCACTCTCTTGTGCAAAACCACTGCCTTGTGCAAAACCACTGTCTTGTGCGAAACCACTGTCTGTTTGCAACCACTGTCTTGTGCAGAACAACTGTCTTGTGCGAAACCATTGCCTTGTGTGAAACCACTGTCTCGTGCGAAACCACTGTCTTGTGCGGAACCACTGCCTTGTGCGAAACCACTGTCTTGTGTGGAACCACTGTCTTGTGCGAAACCACTGCCTTGTGCGTAGCCACTGTCTTGTGCGAAACCACTGTCTTGTGCGAAACCACTGTCTTGTACGAAACCACTGAATTGTGCGAAACCACTGCCTTGTGCAAAACCACTGTCTTGTGCGAAACCACTATCTTCTGCGAAACCACTGTGTTGTGCGAAACCACTGTCATGAGTGCAACCACTGACTTGTGCGGAATCACTGCCTTCTGCGAAACCACTGTCTTGTTTGCAACCACTGTCTTGTGCAAAACCACTGTCTTGTGCTAAACAACTGCCTTATGCGAAACCACTGTCTTGTGCTAAACCACTGTCTTATGCAAAACCACTGTCTTGTGTGCAACCACTGTCTTGTGCGAAACAACTGTCTTGTGCGAAACCACTGTCTTGTGCAGAACCACTGTGTCATGCCAAACCACTGCCTTGTGTGAAACCACTGTTTTGTGCGAAACCACTGTCTTGTGCCAAACCACTGTCTTGTGCGAAACCACTGTGTTGTGCGAAACCACTGTCTTGTGCGGAACCACTGTCTTGTGCGAAACCACTGCCATGTGCGAAACCACTGACTTGTGCAAAACCACTCTCTTGTGTGAAACCACTCTCTTGTGCGAAACCACTGTCTTGTGCGAAACCACTGTCTTGTGCGAAACCACTCTCTTGTGCGAAACCACTGTCTTGTGCAGAACCACTGTCTTTTGCGAAACCACTGCCTTGTGCGAAACCACTGTCTTGTGCGAAACCACTGCCTTGTGCGAAACCAACTGTCTTGTGCAAAACAACTGTCTTGTGTGAAACCGCTGTCTTGTGCAAAACCACTCTCTTGTGCGAAACCACTGCCTTGTGCGAAACCACAGCCTTGTGCGAAACCACTGCCTATTGCGAAACCACTGCCTTGTGCGAAACCACTGTCTTGTTCAAAACCACTGTATTGTCGAAAACACTGTCATGTGCGAAACCACTGGCTTGTGCGAAACCACTCTCTTGTGCGAAACCACAGCCTTGTGCAAAACCAATGTCTTGTGCGAAACCACAGTCTTGTGCGAAACCACTGTCTTGTGCGAAACCACACTCTTGTGCGAACCCACTGCTTTGTGCAAAACGACTGTCATGTGCACAACCACTGTCGAGTGCGAAACCACTGTCGTGTGCGAAACCACTGTCGTATGTGAAACCACTGTCGTGTGCAAAGCCACTGTTTTGTGTGAAACCACTGTGTTGTGCGAAACCACTGTCTTGTGTGAAACCACTGCCTTTTGCGAAAACACTGTTTTGTGTAGAACCACTGTCTTGTGCGGAACCACTGCCTTGTGCAAAACCACTGTCTTGTGCAAAACCACTGTCTTGTGCAAAACCACTGCCTTGTGCGAAACCACTGTCTTGTGCAAAACCACTGTCTTGTGCAAATCCACTGTCTTGTGCGAAACTACTGTCTTGTGCGAAACCTCTGTCTTGTGCGAAACCACAGTCTTGTGCGAAACAACTGTCTTGTGCGAAACCACTCTCTTGTGCAAAACCACTGCCTTGTGCAAAACCACTGTCTTGTGCAAAACCACTGCCTTGTGCAAAACCACTGTCTTGTGCAAAACCACTGTCTTGTGCAAATCCACTGTCTTTTGCGAAACCACCGTCTTGTGCTAAACCACTGTCTTGTGTAAAACCACTCTCTTGTGCGAAACCACTGCCTTGTGCGAAACCACTGTCTTGTGCGAAACCACTGTCTTGTGCGAAACCACTGTCTTCTGCGAAACCACTCTCTTGTGCAAAACCATTGCATTGTGCGAAACAACTGTCTTGTGCGAAACCACTGTATTGTGCGGAACCACTGTCTTGTGCGAAACCACTGCCTTGTGCGAGACCACTTCCTTGTGCGAAACCACTGTCTTGTGCGAAACCATTCTCTTGTGCGAAACCACTGCCTTGTGCGGAACCACTGTCTTATGCGAAATAACTGCCTTGTTCGAAACCACTGCCTTGTGCATAACCACTGTCTTGTCCGAGACCACTCTCTTGTGCGAAACCACTGCCTTGTGCGTAACCACTGTCTTGTTTGCAACCACTGTCTTGAGCGGATCCACTGCCTTGTGCGAAACCACTGCCTTGTGCGAAACCACTGTCTTGTGCGAAACCACTGTCTGGTGCGAAACCACTCTCTTGTGCAAAACCTCTGTCTTGTGCAAAACCACTGTCTTGTGCGAAACCACTGTCTTGTGCGAAACCACTGTCTTGTGCAAAACCACTGTCTTGTGCGAAACCACTGTCTTGTGCGAAACCACTGTCTTGTGCAAAACCACTGTCTTCTGCAAAACCACAGACTTGTTCGAAACAACTGTCTTGTGCGAAACCACTCTCTTGTGCAAAACCACTGCCTTGTGCAAAACCACTGTCTTGTGCGAAATCACCGTCTTGTGCGAAACCACTCTCTTGTGCGAAACCAATCTCTTGTGCGAAGTCACTGCCTTGTGCGAAACGACTGTCTTGTGCGAAAACACTCTCTTGTGCGAAACCACTGCCTTGTGCGGAACCACTGTCTTATGCGAAATAACTGCCTTGTTCCAAACCACTGCCTTGTACGAATCCACCGTCTTGTGTGAGACCACTCTCTTGTGCGAAACCACTGCCTAGTGCGTAACCACTGTCTTGTGCGAAACCACTGTCTTGTGCGAAACCACTGTCTTGTGCGAAACCACTGTCTGTTTGCAACCACTGTCTTGTGCAGAACAACTGTCTTGTGCGAAACCACTGCCTTGTGCGAAACCACTGTCTCGTGCGAAACCACTGTCTTGTGCGGAACCACTGCCTTGTGCGAAACCACTGTCTTGTGTGGAACCACTGTCTTGTGCGAAACCACTGCCTTGTGCGTAACCACTGTCTTGTGCGAAACCACTGTCTTGTGCGAAACCACTGTCTTGTACGAAACCACTGAATTGTGCGAAACCACTGCCTTGTGCAAAACCACTGTCTTGTGCGAAACCACTATCTTCTGCGAAACCACTGTGTTGTGCGAAACCACTGTCATGAGTGCAACCACTGACTTGTGCGGAATCACTGCCTTCTGCGAAACCACTGTCTTGTTTGCAACCACTGTCTTGTGCAAAACCACTGTCTTGTGCTAAACAACTGCCTTATGCGAAACCACTGTCTTGTGCTAAACCACTGTCTTATGCAAAACCACTGTCTTGTGTGCAACCACTGTCTTGTGCGAAACAACTGTCTTGTGCGAAACCACTCTCTTGTGCAGAACCACTGTGTCATGCCAAACCACTGCCTTGTGTGAAACCACTGTTTTGTGCGAAACCACTGTCTTGTGCCAAACCACTGTCTTGTGCGAAACCACTGTGTTGTGCGAAACCACTGTCTTGTGCGGAGCCACTGTCTTGTGCGAAACCACTGCCATGTGCGAAACCACTGACTTGTGCAAAACCACTCTCTTGTGTGAAACCACTCTCTTGTGCGAAACCACTGTCTTGTGCGAAACCACTGTCTTGTGCGAAACCACTCTCTTGTGTGAAACAACTGTCTTGTGCAGAACCACTGTCTTGTGCGAAACCACTGCCATGTGCGATACCACTGTCTTGTGCGAAACCACTGCCTTGTGCGAAACCAACTGTCTTGTGCAAAACAACTGTCTTGTGTGAAACCACTGTCTTGTGCAAAACCACTCTCTTGTGCGAAACCACTGCCTTGTGCGAAACCACAGCCTTGTGCGAAACCACTGCCTATTGCGAAACCACTGCCTTGTGCGAAACCACTGTCTTGTTCAAAACCACTGTATTGTCGAAAACACTGTCATGTGCGAAACCACTGTCTTGTGCGAAACCACTCTCTTGTGCGAAACCACAGCCTTGTGCAAAACCAATGTCTTGTGCGAAACCACAGTCTTGTGCGAAACCACTGTCTTGTGCGAAACCACACTCTTGTGCGAAACCACTGCCTTGTGCAAAACGACTGTCATGTGCGCAACCACTGTCGAGTGCGAAACCACTGTCGTGTGCGAAACCACTGTCGTATGTGAAACCACTGTCGTGTGCAAAGCCACTGTCTTGTGCAAAACCACTGTCTTGTGCAAAACCACTGCCTTGTGCGAAACCACTGTCTTGTGCAAAACCACTGTCTTGTGCAAATCGACTGTCTTGTGCGAAACTACTGTCTTGTGCGAAACCTCTGTCTTGTGCGAAACCACAGTCTTGTGCGAAAAAACTCTCTTGTGCGAAACCACTCTCTTGTGCAAAACCACTGCCTTGTGCAAAACCACTGTCTTGTGCAAAACCACTGCCATGTGCGAAACCACTGTCTTGTGCAAAACCACTGTCTTGTGCAAATCCACTGTCTTTTGCGAAACCACCGTCTTGTGCGAAACCACTGTCTTGTGTAAAACCACTCTCTTGTGCGAAACCACTGCCTTGTGCGAAACCACTGTCTTGTGCGAAACTACTGTCTTGTGCGAAACCACTGTCTTCTGCGAAACCACTCTCTTGTGCAAAACCATTGCATTGTGCGAAACAACTGTCTTGTGCGAAACCACTGTATTGTGCGGAACCACTGTCTTTTGCGAAACCACTGCCTTGTGCGAGACCACTTCCTTGTGCGAAACCACTGTCTTGTGCGAAACCATTCTCTTGTGCGAAACCACTGCCTTGTGCGGAACCACTGTCTTATGCGAAATAACTGCCTTGTTCGAAACCACTGCCTTGTGCAAAACCACTGTCTTGTCCGAGACCACTCTCTTGTGCGAAACCACTGCCTTGTGCGTAACCACTATCTTGTTTGCAACCACTGTCTTGAGCGGATCCACTGCCTTGTGCGAAACCACTGCCTTGTGCGAAACCACTGTCTTGTGCGAAACCACTTTCTGGTGCGAAACCACTCTCTTGTGCAAAACCTCTGTCTTGTGCAAAACCACTGTCTTGTGCGAAACCACTGTCTTGTGCGAAACCACTGTCTGGTGCAAAACCACTGTCTTGTGCGAAACCACTGTCTTATGCGAAACCACAGTCTTGTGCGAAACCACTTTCTTGTGCGATACCACTCTCTCGTGCTAAACCACTGCCTTGTGAAAAACCACTGTCGTGTGCGAAAACACTGTCGTGTGCGAAACCACTGTCGTGTGCGAGAACACTGTCGTATGTGAAACCACTGTCGTTTGCGAAACCACTGTCTTGTGCAAAACCACTGCTTTGTGTGCAACCACTGTCGTGTGCGAAACAATGTCTTGTGCGAAACCACTGTCTTGTGTGAAACCACTGTCTTGTGCGAAACCACTGTCTTGTGTGAAACCACTGTCTTGTGCGAAACCACTGTCTTGTGCGAAACCACTCTCTTGTGCAAAACCACTGCATTGTGCGGAACCACTGCCTCATGCCAAACCACTGCCTTGTGTGAAACCACTGTTATGTGCGAAACCACTGTCTCATGCGAAACCACTGTCTTGTGCGAAACCACTGTCTAGTGTGGTACCATTGTCTTGTGCGAAACCACTGTCTTGTGTGTAACCACTGTCTTTTGCGAAGCCACTGCCTTGTGCGAAACCACTGTCGTGTGCGAAACCACTGTCAAATGTGAAACCACTCTGGTGTGCAAAACCGCTGTCTTGTGCGAAACCACTGTGTTGTGCGAAACCACTGTCTTGTGCGAAACCACTGTCGTGTGTGAAACAACCGTCCTGTGCAAAACCACCATCTTGTGTGAAACCACGGTCGTGTGTGGAACAACCGTCCAGTGCGAAACCACTCAGCTGCGTGAAACCACTGTCTTGTGCGTAACCACCGTCTTGTGCGAAAACATTTTCTTGTGCGAAACCACTGCCTTGTGCAAAACCACAGTCTTGTGCGGAACCACTGTCATGTGCGGAACCACTACCTTGTGCGAAACCACTGACTTGTGCGAAACCACTGTCCTGTGCGAAACCACTGTCTTGTGCGGAACCACTGCCTTTTGCGAAACCACTCTCTTGTGTGGAACCACTGTCTTGTGCAAAACCACTGCCTTGTGCGAAACCACTGTGTTGTGTGAAACCACTGTCTTGTGCGAAACCACTGCCTTGTGCGAAACCAGTGTCTTGTGCAAAACCACTGTCTTGTGCAAATCCACTGTCTTGTGCAAAACCACTGTCTTTTGCGAAACCACTGTCTTGTGCCAAACCACAGTCTTGTGCGAAACAACTGTCTTGTGCGAAACCACTCTCTTGTGCAAAACCACTGCCTTGTGTAAAACCACTGTCTTGTGCGAAACCACCGTCTTGTGCGAAAACAGTGTGTTGTGGGAAACCACTGTCTTGTGCGAAACCACGGTCTTGTGTGAAATCACTGTCTTGTGCAAAACCACTGCCTTGTGCAAATCCACTGTCTTGTGCGAAACCACCTTCTTGTGCGAAACTACTGTCTTGTGCGAAACCACTGTCTTGTGCGGAACCACTGCCTTGTGCAAAACCACTGTCTTGTGCGGAACCACTGTCTTGTGCAAAACCACTGCCTTGTGCGTGACCACTGTCTTGTGCGAAACCATTGTCTTGTGCGAAACCACTGTCTTGTGCGAAACCACTGAATTGTGCGAAACCACTGCCTTGTGCAAAACCACTGTCTTGTGCGAAACCACTATCTTCTGCGAAACCACTGTGTTGTGCGAAACCACTGTCATGAGTGCAACCACTGAGTTATGCGGAATCACTGCCTTCTGCGAAACCACTGTCTTGTTTGCAACCACTATCTTGTGCAAAACCCCTGTCTTGCGCTAAACAACTGCCTTATGCGAATCCACTGTCTTGTGCTAAACCACTGTCTTATGCAAAACCACTGTCTTGTGTGCAACCACTGTCTTGTGCAAAACAACTGTCTTGTGCGAAACCACTGTCTTGTGCAGAACCACTGTGTCATGCCAAACCACTGCCTTGTGTGAAACCACTGTTTTGTGCGAAACCACTGTCTTGTGCCAAACCACTGTCTTGTGCGAAACCACAGTTTTGTGCGAAACCACTGTCTTGTGCGGAACCACTGTCTTGTGCGAAACCACTGCCATGTGCGAAACCACAGCCATGTGCGAAACCACTGACTTGTGCGAAACCACTCTCTTGTTCGAAACCACTCTCTTGTGTGAAACCACTGTCTTGTGCGAAAACACTGTTTTGTGCGAAACCACTCTCTTGTGCGAAACCACTGTCTTGTGCAGAACCACTGTCTTGTGCGAAACCACTGCCTTGTGCGAAACCACTGTCTTGTCCGAAACCACTGCCTTGTGCGAAACCAACTGTCTTGTGCGAAACAACTGTCTTGTGTGAAACCACTGTCTTGTGCAAAACCACTCTCTTGTGCGAAACCACTGCCTTGTGCGAAACCACAGACTTGTGCGAAAACACTGCCTAGTGCAAAACCACTGCCTTGTGCGAAACCACTGTCTTGTTCAAAACCACTGTATTGTGCGAAAACACTGTCATGTGTGAAACCACTGTCTTGTGCGAAACCACTCTCTTGTGCGAAACCACTGCCTTGTGTTAACCACTGTCTTGTGCAAAACCACAGTCTTGTGCGAAACCACAGGCTTGTGCGAAACCACTGTCTTGTGCGAATTCATGCTCTTGTGCGAAACCAATTCCTTATGCAAAACCTCTTTCTTGTACGAAACCACTGTCTTGTGCGAGACCACTCTCTTGTGCGAAACCACTGCCTTGTGCGTAACCACTGTCTTGTGCGAAACCACTAATTTGTGCGAAACCACTGCCTTGTGCGAAACCACTGTCTTGTGCGAAACCACTCTCTTGTGCGAAACCACTGCCTTGTGTGGAACCATTGTCTTGTGCGAAACCACTCTCTTTGCGCGAAACCACTTTCTTGTGCAAAACCACTGTCTTGTGCGAAAATACTGTCTTGTGCGAAACCACTGTCTGGTGCTAATTCACTCTCTTGTGCGAGACCACTGCCTTGTGCAAAACCACTGTCTTGTTTGAAACCACTGTCTTGTGCGAGACCACTCTCTTTTTCAAAACCACTGCATTGTGCGAAACCACTGACTTGTGCGAAATCACTGTTTTGTGTGAAACCACTGTCTCGTGCGGAACCACTCTCTTGTGCGAAACCACTGATTTGTGCGAAACCACTGCCTTGTGCGAAACCACTGTATTGTGCGAAACCACTCTCTTGTGCGAAACCACTGCCTTGTGTGGAACCACTGTCTTGTGCGAAACCACTGCCTTGTGCGAAACCACTGTCTTGTGCGAAACCACTGTCGTGTGCAAAACCACAGACTTGTGCGAAACCACTGTCTTGTGCTAAACCACTCTCTTGTGCGAAACCACTGCCTTGTGCTAAACCACTGTCTTGTGGGAAACCACAGTCTTGTGCGAAACCACAGGCTTGTGCGAAACCACTGTCTTGTGCAAATTCATGTTCTTGTGCGAAACCACTTCCTTATGCAAAACCACTGTCTTGTACGAAACCACTGTCTTGTGCGAGACCACTCTCTTGTGCGAAACCACTGCCTTGTGCGTAACAACTGTCTTGTGCGAAACCACTGATTTGTGCGAAACCACTCTCTTGTGCAAAACCACTGCCTTGTGCAAAACCACTGTCTTGTGCGAAACCACCGTCTTGTGCGAAACCACTGTGTTGTGGGAAACCACTGTCTTGTGCGAAAACACGGTCTTGTGTGAAATCACTGTCTTGTGCAAAACCACTGCCTTGTGCAAAACCACTGTCTTGTGCGAAACCACCTTCTTGTGCGAAACCACTGTCTTGTGCGAAACCACTGTCTTGTGCGGAACTACTGCCTTGTGCAAAACCACTGTCTTGTGCAGAACCACTGTTTTGTGCAAAACCACTGCCTTGTGCGTGACCACTGTCTTGTGCGAAACCACTGTCTTGTGCGAAACCACTGTCTTGTGCAAAGCCACTGAATTGTGCGAAACCACTGCCTTGTGCAAAACCACTGTCTTGTATGAAACCACTATCTTCTGCGAAACCACTGTGTTAAGCGAAACCACTGTCATGAGTGCAACCACTGACTTGTGCGGAATCACTGCCTTCTGCGAAACCACTGTCTTGTTTGCAACCACTATCTTGTGCAAAACCTATGTCTTGCGCTAAACAACTGCCTTATGCGAATCCACTGTCTTGTGCTAAACCACTGTCTTATGCAAAACCACTGCCTTGTGTGGAACCACTGTCTTGTGCGAAACCACTGCCTTGTGCAAAACCACTCTCTTGTGCGAAACCACTGTCTTGTGCAGAACCACTGTCTTGTGCGAAACCACTGCCTTTTGCGAAACCACTGTCTTGTGCGAAACCACTGCCTTGTGCGAAACCAACTGTCTTGTGCGAAACAACTGTCTTGTGTGAAACCACTGTCTTGTGCAAAACCACTCTCTTGTGCGAAACCACTGCCTTGTGCGAAACCACAGCCTTGTGCGAAACCACTGCCTAGTGCGAAACCACTGCCTTGTGCGAAACCACTGTCTTGTTCAAAACCAATGTATTGTGCGAAAACACTGTCATGTGCGAAACCACTGTCTTGTGCGAAACCACTCTCTTGTGCGAAACCACTGCCTTGTGCAAAACCAATGTCTTGTGCGAAACCACAGTCTTGTGCGAAACCACTGTCTTGTGCGAAACCACACTCTTGTGCGAAACCACTGCCTTGTGCAAAACGACTGTCGTGTGCGAAACCACTGTCGTGTGCGAAACCACTGTCGTGTGCGAAACCACTGTCGAATGTGAAACCACTGTCGTGTGCAAAACCGCTGTCTTGTGCGAAACCACTGTGTTGTGCGAAACCACTGTCTTGTGCGAAACCACTGTTGTGTGTGAAACAACCGTTCTGTGCGAAACCACCATCTTGTGTGAAACCACGGTCATGTGCGGAACAACCGTCCTGTGCGAAACCACTCAGGTGCGTGAAACGACTGTCTTGTGCGAAACCACTGTCTTGTGCGAAACCACGGTCTTGTGCGTAACCACCGTCTTGTGCGAAAACATTTTCTTGTGCGAAACCACTGCCTTGTGCGAAACCACAGTCTTGTGCGGAACCACTGTCATGTGCGGAACCACTGCCTTGTGCGAAACCACTGTCTTGTGCGAAACCACTGTCCTGTGCGAAACCACTGTCTTGTGCGGAACCACTGCCTTTTGCGAAATCACTCTCTTGTGTGGAACCACTGTCTTGTGCGGAACCACTGCCTTGTGCGAAACCACTGTGTTGTGCGAAACCACTGTCTTGAGCGAAACCACTGCCTTGTGCGAAACCAGTGTCTTGTGCAAAACCACTGTCTTGTGCAAATCCACTGTCTTGTGCAAAACCACTGTCTTGTGCGAAACCACTGTCTTGTGCCAAACCACAGTCTTGTGCGAAACAACTGTCTTGTGCGAAACCACTCTCTTGTGCAAAACCACTGCCATGTGCAAAACCACTGTCTTGTGCGAAACCACCGTCTTGTGCGAAACCACTGTGTTGTGGGAAACCACTGTCTTGTGCGAAACCACGGTCTTGTGTGAAATTACTGTCTTGTGCAAAACCACTGCCTTGTGCAAAACCACTGTCTTGTGCGAAACCACCTTCTTGTGCGAAACCACTGTCTTGTGCGAAACCACTCTCTTGTGAGAAACCACTGTATTGTGCGAAACAACTGTCTTGTGCGAAACCACTGTCTTGTGCGGAACCACTGTCTTGTGTGAAACCACTGCTTTGTGCGAAACCACATCCTTGTGCGAAACCACTGTCTTGTGCGAAACCACTCTCCTGTGCGAAACCACTGCCTTGTGCAGAACCACTGTCTTATGCGAAATAACTGCCTTGTTCGAAACCACTGCCTTGTGCAAAACCACTGTCTTGTGCGAGACCACTCTCATGTGCGAAACCACTGCCTTGTGCGTAACCACTGTCTTGTTTGCAACCACTGTTTTGTGCGGAACCACTGTCTTGTGCGAAACCACTGCCTTGTGCGAAACCACTGCCTTGTGGGAAACCACTGTCTTGTGCGAAACCACTGCCTAGTGCGAAACCACTGTCTTGTGCGAAACCACTGTCTTGTGTGAAACCACTGTCTTGTGCGAAACCACTCTCATGTGCTAAACCACTGTCTTGTGCGAAACCACTCTCTTGTGCAAAACCACTCTCTTGTGCAAAAGCACTGTCTTGTGCGAAACCACTGTCTTGTGCGAAACCACTGTCTTGTGCGAAACCACTGTCTTGTGCGAAACCACATTCTTGTGGGAAACCACTGTCTTGTGCGAAACCACTGTCTTGTGCGAAACCACTCTCTTGTGCGAAACCACTGCCTCGTGAAAAACCACTGTCGTGTGCGAAACCACTTTCGTGTGCGAAACCACTGTCGCGTGCGAAACCACTGTCGTATGTGAAACCACTGTCGTGTGCAAAACCACTGTCTTGTGCGAAACCACTGTGTTGTGCGAAACAACCGTCCTGTGTGAAACCACCGTCTTGTGCGAAACCAACGTCGTGTGCGGAACAACTGTCCTGTGCGAAACCACTCAGCTGCGTGAAACCACTGTCTTTTGCGAAACCACTGTATTGTGCGAAACCACTGTCTTGTGCGAAACCACGGTCTTGTGCGTAACCACCTTCTTGTGCGAAACCAATTTCTTGAGCGAAACCAGTGTCGTGTGCGAAACCACTGCCTTGTGCGAAACCACTGTCGTGTGTGAAATTACTGTCTTGTGCAAAACCACTGTCTTGTGTGCAACCACTGTCGTGTGCGAAACAATGTCTTGTGCGAAACCACTGTCTTGTGCGAAGTCACTGCCTTGTGCGAAACCACTGTCTTGTGCGAAACCACTGCCTCATGAAAAACCACTGTCATGTGCGAAACCACTGTCGTGTGCGAAACCACTGTCGTGTGCGAAACCACTGTCGAATGTGAAACCACTGTGGTGTGCAAAACCGCTGTCTTGTGCGAAACCACTGTGTTGTGCGAAACCACTGTCTTGTGCGAAACCACAGTCGTGTGTGAAACAACCGTCCTGTGCAAAACCACCATCTTGTGTGAAACCACGGTCGTGTGTGGAACAACCGTCCAGTGCGAAACCACTCAGCTGCGTGAAACCACTGTCTTGTGCGTAACCACCGTCTTGTGCGAAAACATTTTCTTGTGCGAAACCACTGCCTTGTGCAAAACCACAGTCTTGTGCGGAACCACTGTCATTTGCGGAACCACTGCCTTGTGCGAAACCACTGACTTGTGCGAAACCACTGTCCTGTGCGAAACAACTGTCTTGTGCGAAACCACTGTCTTGTGCGGAACCACTGTCTTGTGTGAAACCACTGCTTTGTGCGAAACCACTGCCTTGTGCGAAACCACTGTCTTGTGCGAAACCACTCTCTTGTGCGAAACCACTGCCTTGTGCGGAACCACTGTCTTATGCGAAATAACTGCCTTGTTCGAAACCACTGCCTTGTGCGAAACCACTGTCTTGTGCGAGACCACTCTCATGTGCGAAACCACTGCCTTGTGCGTAACTACTGTCTTGTTTGCAACCACTGTCTTGTGCGGAACCACTGTCTTGTGCGAAACCACTGCCTTGTGCGAAACCACTGCCTTGTGCGAAACCACTGTCTTGTGCGAAACCACTGCCTAGTGCGAAACCACTGTCTTGTGCGAAACCACTGTCTTGTGTGAAACCACTGTCTTGTGCGAAACCACTCTCATGTGCTAAACCACTGTCTTGTGCGAAACCACTCTCTTGTGCAAAACCACTGTCTTGTGCAAAAGCACTGTCTTGTGCGAAACGACTGTCTTGTGCGAAACCACTGTCTTGTGCGAAACCACTGTCTTGTGCGAAACCACATTCTTGTGGGAAACCACTGTCTTGTGCGAAACCACTGTCTTGTGCGAAACCACTCTCTTGTGCGAAACCACTGCCTCGTGAAAAACCACTGTCGTGTGCGAAACCACTTTCGTGTGCGAAACCACTGTCGTGTGCGAAACCACTGTCGTATGTGAAACCACTGTCGTGTGCAAAACCACTGTCTTGTGCGAAACCACTGTGTTGTGCGAAACAACTGTCCTGTGTGAAACCACCGTCTTGTGCGAAACCAACGTCGTGTGCGGAACAACCGTCCTGTGCGAAACCACTCAGCTGCGTGAAACCACTGTCTTTTGCGAAACCACTGTATTGTGCGAAACCACTGTCTTGTGCGAAACCACGGTCTTGTGCGTAACCACCTTCTTGTGCGAAACCAATTTCTTGAGCGAAACCAGTGTCGTGTGCGAAACCACTGCCTTGTGCGAAACCACTGTCTTGTGTGAAATTACTGTCTTGTTCAAAACCACTGTCTTGTGTGCAACCACTGTCGTGTGCGAAACAATGTCTTGTGCGAAACCACTGTCTTGTGTGAAACCACTGTCTTGTGCAAAACCACTGTCTTGTGCGAAACCACTGTCTTGCGCGATACCACTGTCTTGTGCAAAACCACTGCATTGTGCGGAACCACTGTCTCGTGCCAAACCACTGCCTTTTGTGAAACCACTGTTTTGTGCGAAACCACTGTCTTGTGCAAAACCACTGTCTTGTGCGAAACCACTGTCTAGTGTGGAACCACTGTCTTGTGCGAAACCACTGTCTTGTGTGCAACCACTGTCTTGTGCGAAACCACTGCCTTGTGCGAAACCACTGTCTTGTGCGGAACCACTGTCTCGTGCCAAACCACTGCCTTGTGTGAAACCACTATTTTGTGCGAAACCACTGTCTTGTGCGAAACCACTGTCTTGTGCGAAACCACTGTCTAGTGTGGAACCACTGTCTTGTGTGAAACCACTGTCTTATGCGAAACAACTGTCTTTGGCGAAACCACTGCCTTGTGCGAAACCACTGCCTTGTGCGAAACCACAGTCTTGTGCGAAACCACTCTCTTGTGTGAAACCACTGTCTTGTGCAAAACCACTGTTTCACATGAAAACGTGTGCAATTACCGAAGCCCTGTGGCAGGAAACGACATTTATTTATTCGCAGATTCCTTCGAAAGAAGACATCGATTCACGACATTACTTGGCCAAGAAATAATAACAATAGCTGTTGTCTGTTAGTTAGCGCCCGGAAAGCTGTATGCAGTGTTAAAAATAACGTGCTCATTATTGACAATATTGAGTTTCCGCGTGGCTGTTTGCTGTACTGATCGTGACTGGCAATAATTTACGAAATTGTTACCAAATTTGAACTCGAGTTAGAACGCTGTCTTGTGCGTCCGATTCCAGGAACAACGTAGGTGTCAATTTTATTTTTAACTGCCCACCCACCTAGACAGCTAACTTGGCCAACTTAACACATCGTCATTGCACATGTTCTCACTTCAGTTGTTTCCGATTAGACTGCAAGAGGCACACCGACGATGAAATCGCGGACAATTATTAAGTGCCGCCAAAGTGACTGTATTCTTGTGGCGCTGCATTCGAATAGCAAACCGAGATTCGGACGAAGCGGTACGTCGTAATTTTCGCGACCATTTTACTGCCATCGTGCTGCTACACGAGGTGTCGACGTCTGTGTCACTGTTTCCCCAGGCTGAAATAATTCGGCGATTTCCTGGGCATTGTCCCAACGGAAGAACAACAGCCGCTGCAGCGATAAAAGGCATTGTTGTCGGCGCGCATTCTGTGGCGCCTCATATAGAAGAAAATGTGACGCATCACTGATGGACGCTATTCTTTGATTACCACAACACCCACGACTTTTTCCCAGAGTTTACTATTTAATTCTGTCTACAAATAGCCGCTGCAGTTATTTACCGAACAGCATACAGCGATCAGATATGGTTTAAGGCACGGAGCTGGAAGCACACTCAATACGAAGGCGAATCTAACTCGAGTGTCGTACTGTGTGGCTGCAATTTTGGCGGCGTTAACGCTATTCGAGCATTTTAAAAAACTTGATTCGGCGAAACCCTCTGCAGTTTTCTTTCGAGGGGGAACAAAATAATGCATAATTCTGCAATGTTGCCACCGACTGTTACTGGGGATGGGCCCGCAATTAGCATTGCTTGTTTTCGTCTTTACAACTGAATAATGGCGAAAGCAGTAACGGAAGCTGTGTGGAACAAAACGGAATATTTTTACTGTCAATATTTGGTTCCCACGACAAACAGAGTCTCTTAAATATGAGGCAAAAAACTGTGAACACGCGGAAACAAGTGTGTATTTACGCCACCAGTGTGACGGTAAACAACAAGACTGTTCACATTCTCCTTTAAACGCGACTTTCACGTTTAACTGTTGCACACAAAACTGTCAACATTCTCCCAACCGCGAGGATAGGCTTTTGTACAGACTGTACCGCACATTTATCACGAGAGCATACTTTACACATGAAATATCTTTAAAGGGAAATACTTCGAGTAAAGGAAAGGGCAGCCGCTACTTCTCGAAATGATACACAACAAAAGATACGGAAATCCAGCAAATCGCCTATTTAAAGCGGCAAATACGTTTTATGTATTCGGTAACGCTGTGACTTATACGCTCTGTCTCGGAAGCTAAATTTTTTACTTTATTATTCTATAATTCGTCTTCCTGACATGCACCAGCAATTCAAAATATGGGGCGAAATCTGCTCTCGGCCAACACGTCCGTTGCAACTGTCTAACGACTTCCTCGCGACCCCATTCTTGCGCCAGAAGTTCTCTGTATTATTGCCGCTCTAAATATGAGTAACGGAAACTATGTGTTTTGTTCCATTAAAAAAAAATAGACAAATAAATAAAATACTTCCGCCCTCCCTCCCAGTTGCTTAACATTAACGTATGCTGTGTAAAGAAGTACACCGCAATCAAAAAAAGTAATATTTTTGTTTAATAATAGGTCCCAGTATTGTTATTCGTTTTCGTAGATAACTTGGTGTAGAATGGAGGAGGAACGTTAAATGTAAAAATAATGCTTTCATTGTCACTCTGGGTCGAAGAAGCAACGTATTGTTCACTTTCACGTTGACTGCTGCGTACATTATATGAAACTTAATTAATCATTCGAGCATACTGCCGCAAAATGTGCTTTACGAAAAACCGATTTACAAAATTCTGCCCTGCCTCGGCATTAATTGGCCTAACTTTTCCTTCCTATCTCAAATGACGTTACATGTTGCCCAATGGTGAAGCAGGAATGTCTCGACCATTCTTGTGAAACGAGAGATCTCGAGCTAAATAACTGCAGGATCTAACGAAAAATTTCAAATTTCCTGCAGGTAGTGAAAACGGATTTTTCATAGTGCTCAACAGAGCGATTGATGCAGTTCAGAGACGACAGAATGCTAATATTTAGTCACTGCAAAAGTTTTGTCAATAACCAACATTTGTTGCATAGTATACTATTTGAAACTGCCTTGGTGCTTCCGCTACAGATGTCGCACAGCATAAACGCTAACTCTGTTTAAAAATCGGACATTACAGACGCTATTTCGTACACATTAATTAACCTTATTAGCCGGCCGCTTTGACCGAGCGGTCTGCGGCGCGGTCGGGGGTTCGAATCCTCCCTCTGGCGTGGATGTTTGTGTTGTCCTTAGCGTAAGTTGAACACGTTTTAATTAACCATATCACACGTATTGCGAAGTAATTCTCTGTGAAACAATGTACTACTTTCGAAACAGATATTTCGTACACATTAATTAACCATATCAGACATATTGAGAAGTAAATCTCCGGGAAACACGTGAACTTTCTTCGAAACATATTTCGTCTGCTAATCCAGCGGAAATGGTAATCTAAGTGAGTCACAGTCCAACAAAAACAGGAGTTCATCGAGTAATTGTTAATTCTTGCGTTTGTTAGCAGGAGGAATCCCCGATACAAAGTTTGAAACTGTTTCTTACAATTTCAGCTGAACATGTCGGAAGTACGATAAAATATTCAGGTTTGTTTTTCTACTGCATTTTCAATTAATCGATTTTTTATCCGACTCTGTTTCTCTTCCCCTCAAGCAAACTTTAGAGAGGAGATCGATAGATTTCCGTTAATCTGTAGCCAGCTACAAATGGAATTTCGAAACCTCCTATTGTCACCAAGTAAAAGCATTTCTCACAAATCAGTATTCGAGGCTGTGTAGAAGCACATGCCGGAATATTTATTAACAGAGTTCCTTCCAAAGGCGAAATCGATTCACGAGATTACGTATCGATAAGTTAGTGTTATCTTTTTTTAAATTAATGACCGAAAAGATTAATGTAGCGTAGTAGTTTCGGCACTATTAATTTGCCAGATTACTGTGTTACTGTATTGATGGATTTTATTCGCAACTGCCAACGGTTTAAAAAATTCCGTCACAGTATTTTTCTACTGCATTTTCAATTAATCGATTTTTTATCCGACTCTGTTTCTCCTCCCCTCAAGCAAACTTTAGAGAGGAGATCGATATATTTCCATTAATCTGTAGCCCGCTACAAATGGAATTTCGAAACCTCCTGTTGTCACCAAGTTAAAGCATTTCTCACAAATCAGTATTCGAAGCTGTGTAGAAGCACATGCCCGAATATTTATTAACAGAGTTCCTTCCAAAGGAGAAATCGATTCACGAGATTACGTATCGATAAGTTAGTGTTATCTTTTTTAAGTTAACGACCTAAAAGATAAATGTGGCGTAGTAGTTTTGTCACTATTAAGTTACCAGATTACTATGTTTCTGTATTGTTGGATTTTATTCCCAACTGCTAACAGTTTAAAACATTCCGTCACAGTCATTTACACACTGCAATTTGTTATTGCGGAAAATGGAGAAAAACCTTAATTCACAGATAAAGTATTCTGAACGTTGTTTATTCTACACATGTGTGTTGACCTGTTTTGCCAAAGCTACTACACATTAATATGTAGAGAACACGCTACATAATTCCGGATCCAAAGTATCAGAACATCGTGTTTCTTGTCTGTGAACGAGACAGGCCTCACTTAAAATTAGTTTCAGTGTTATCCCAGTTACCTACATCGCTAGCCATCATTTTCACGTTGTTGACTACATTCGTGGTCAGTATGGCTGACTCTCAAATTGTTGTTTGACGTGAATGTGAATAATAGTTAATAGCAGTATGGAAGAAAAGGAAAGTTTATTTATTCCCGCATTTCCTTCAAAAGGAGAAATCGGTCCACTAGATTACGTGTAGAAACCACCATAACAATAGGTCAGTGTTGTCTGTTAGTTCAAATTCAAATGTTTGCAAATCTAAGGGACTTAACTGCTGTGGTTATTCATTCCCTAGACTGCCAAACTGCTGTAACTAACTTATGGTAAGGGCAACACACGCACATATGTCTGAGGAAGGACTCGAACAACCGAGCACTCCACAGAAAGGCGCCTTAGCGCGCTCTGCCACTCCACCGTGGCTGTTAGTTAACGCTCAGAAAGATAAACGCAGTGTTAGAAATACCGTGACTATTTTCAACAACATTATCAGGTTCCTATTCTGTACTGATGAATAATTTTCCTAACGGGCAATAGTTTACAACACATCTTTCAAGGTCCTTTACATATTGCAGCGCTGTGGTGGAGGAATATTATAGAGGATCTAGTAGAAACTTAATTCACTTGGACGGCATTAGAAGTGAGAATTGTGTCAAACTTTTATTTCTTCTTGTGTTGCATCTACGATAAGACAGCGCAAATGACGGAGAAAATTCCGCATTTCTGTGCGCTGTCGTCCTTGTCGTATTAATTGTTAAGCAAGCCACCACAAAGCAACGAGACTGACTGATTTTACGTAGTTACAGAAAAAAATGTGTTAATTCATGTAACGGCAGGAATCGCGTGGTTATTGAAAGACTTCCCATACTGAAATACCTTTTAACACGCTGCACTATGCGTCAAATTTAAGAAATAACGTGTATGTACCTATATGTTAAATTTCCGAGCCATCACAAAAGCTGATTTGGTCATCTTAATACGTCATAATTACACATTTCCTCACTTCATTACTTTGTGATGAAACAGCATGAGTTACACCAGCAGTCAAAATGGAGGGAAAATAATAAAGTGCCGCCAAACCTACTGTGAAGGAATTTTTTAGCAGCTACATTCTTGCAGCAGACACTTCCTGTATTCTCGCTGCGTTACATCAGAATATCAAATCGATATTCGGTCGAAGCGGTACGCCGTATTATCTCGGGACCATCTCACTGCCGTCTTGCTGCTACACGAGGTGTCGATGTCTGCGACCTTGTTTCCAGAAATTTAAATGGAAATAATTCGCCGATTTTCTGCGCATTCTCCCAACGGAAGAACAACAGCCGTAATTCAGACGAAAGTCATTGTTGTAGACGTGTATTCTGGTATCTCTAGCGGAACATGTAAAACATGACTGAAGGGCGCTATATGTTAACTACCAGAATACTAACGTATTTTTCCCAGAGCTAACTATTTATTTCTGTCTAAAAGTAATTGTTACAGCAGACAGAAGGAAGGAAGGAAGTTTAGGGTTTTACGTCACGTCGACAGCACATTCAATACGAAGGCAAATCTAACTCGAGTTTCGTACTGTGTGGCTGCAATTTTGACGCCATTAACGGTATTTGAGTATTTTAAGGAAATTAACGACAAATTGTTTCCATTACTGAGCTATCGTGACAGCTGGATTGTTCTTTGAGAACCACGTTGCTTCCCAGAACCTTATTCAGTAATAGATATCAACAGCATCAGACTACAGTCTGCTAAAATGAGCTGTTTTGTTATGAGGGGGAATTCAGTTAACGCACAGTTCTGCGTACTTGACACTGACTGTTACTGGGAATGAACCCACGGTCGCCATTACGTACTTGTTTCCGTGCCCACGACTGAATAATGGCAAAGGTATTCACGGAAGCTGTGTGGAGAAAATGAAATATATTTACTGTCAATATTTGCTCCATTGACAGTCCCGTGAGTTTACGAGTATATGAGGCAATAACAAAGTGCAGAGGCGGCAACAGTAATTACGTTCGCGGTTCACACTCTCCTTTAAACGCGCCTTTCACGTCTGGCTGTTGCAACGAATTTTGTCAACACTGCCCCAACATAAAGAGTAGGATTTTGTACAAAATATCCCACACATCTATCACATGAACATACTTTTAATCGATATGTCTTAAAAGGGAAATACTATCAGTAAAGGAAAGGACATTCGCTAGTTCTCGAAATGATATACAACAGAAGATATGGAAAACCAGCAACTCGCCTATTTGACGGAGGCCTTCTACGGAAAATAAGTTTTATCTATTCCACCAAATATACCACTTCTACGCTCTGTCTCGAAAGCTAAATTTTCCATTAAAATATGATCGAAACCACATTTCTCTTTACTGCATTATTTCATAACGTCCGTTGCAACTGTGAAAACGACTTCCTTGCATCGCCATTCTTGCGCCAGGCGCTCTCTGTATTATTGTCGCTCTACATACGAATAAAAGATACTATGTGTTTTGCTCCATAAAAATAAATAAAATACTTCCACCCTCCCTCCCAGTTGCTTAACATTAAAGTCTGCTGTGTAAGTAAAGAAGTAAACCGCAATCAAAAAGAGTAATATTTTTGTTTAATAAAAGGTCCGAGTATTGTTATTCGTTTTCGTAGATAACTTGGTGTAGAATGGAGGAGGAACGTTAAATGTAAAAACAATGCTTTCATTGTCTCTCTGGGTCGAAGAAGCAACGTATTGTTAACTTTCACGTTGACTGCTGCGTACATTATATGAAACGTAATTCATCATTAGAGCATACTGCCGCAAAATGTGCTTTACGAAAAACCGATTTACAAAATTCTGCCCTGCCTCGGCATTAATTGGCCTAACTTTTCCTTCCTTTATCTCAACTGACGTTACATGTTGCCCAATGATAATGCGGAATGTCTCGATTATTCTTGTGAAACGAGAGATCTCAAGCTAAATAACTGCAGGAACTAACGAAAAATTTCAAATTTCCTGCAGGCATTGAAAACCGGGATTTTTCATAGTGCTCAACAGAGCGAATGATGAAGTTTACAGACGACAGAATGTTAATATTTAGTCACTGCAAAAGTTTTTTCAATAACGTTTGTTGCATAGTATACTATTTGAAACTGCCTTCGTGCTTCCGCTACAGATGTCACACAGCATAAACGCTAGTTCTGTTTAAAATTCGGACATTACAGACGCTATTTCGTACACATTAATTAACTATATCAGCCGGCCGGTTTGGCCGAGCGGTCTGCGGCGCGCCAGCCACAGTCTACTCGGCCGCTGCGGTCGGGGGTTCGAATCCTCGGGCGTGGATGTTTGTGTTGTCCTTAGCGTAAGTTAGTCAAGTGATTAGTGTCTAAGTCTAGCGACTGATGACCAGGAATTTTGGTCGCATAAGAGGTCACACACATTTGAACATTTTTAATTAACCATATCACACGTATTGCGAAGTAAATCTCCGGGAAACAGTGAACTTCCTTCCAAACATATTTCGTCTTCTGATCCAGCGGAAGTGGTAATCTAAATGAGTCACAGTCGATCAGGATTTAAGGATTTCATCGAGTAATTGTTAATTCTTGCGTATATTAGCAGGAGGAAACCACGATAGATAGATTGAAACTGTTTCTTACTATTTCAGCTGGGCATGTCGGAAGTTCGATGAAATATTCAGGTATTTTTCTACTGCAAATTCAATTAATCGATTTTTTATCCGACTCTGTTTCTCCTCCCCTCAAGCAAACTTTAGAGAGGGGATCGATAGATTTCCATTAATCTGTAGCCAGCTACAAATGGAATTTCGAAACCTCCTGTTGTCACCAAGTAAAAGCATTTCTCACATTGCGTTTAGTTTACCCATTTCCAGATACACGTGGAAAACACGTAATCAGTATTCGAAGCTGTGTTGAAGCAGATGCCGGAATATTTATTAACAGAGTTCCTTACAAAGGAGAAATCGATTCACGAGATCGATAAGTTAGTGTTATCTTTTTTAAATTAACGACCGAAAACATAAATGTAGCGTAGTAGTTTTGGCACTATTAATTTTCCAGATTACTGTGTTTCTGTATTGTTGGATTTTATTCGCAACTGCCAACAGTTTAAAAAATTCCGTCACAGTATTTTTCTACTGCATTTTCAATTAATCGATTTTTATCTGACTCTGTTTCTCCTCTCCTCAAGCAAACTTTAGAGAGGAGATCGATAGATTTCCATTAATCTGTAGCCAGCTACAAATGGAATTTCGAAACCTCCTGTTGTCACGAAGTAAAAGCTTTTCTCAATTGCGTTTAGTTTACCCATTTCCAGATACACGTGGAAAACACGTAATCAGTATTCGAAGCTGTGTGGAAGCAGATGCCGGAATATTTATTAACAGAGTTCCTTCCAAAGGAAAAATCGATTCACGAGATTACGTATCGATAAGTTATTGTTATCTTTTCTTAAGTTAAAGACCGAAAAGATAAATGTAGCGTAGTAGTTTTAGCACTATTTAGTTACCAGATTACTGTGTTTCTCTATTGATGGATTTTATTCGCAACTGCCAACAGTTTAAAAAATTCCGTCACAGTATTTTTCTACTGCATTTTCGATTAATCGATTATTTATCCGATTCTTTTTCTCCTCCTCTCAAGCAAACTTTAGAAAGGGGAGGCAGTGTGGAGGAAACGGAAAGTTTATTTATTCACACATTTCCTTCAAAAGGAGAAATCGGTCCACTAGATTACGTGTAGAAGCCACCATAACAATAGGTCAGTGTTGTCTGTTAGTTCAAATTCGAATGGTTGCAAATATAAGGGACGTAACTGCTGTGGTTATTCAGTCCCTAGACTGCCAAACTGCTGTAACTAACTTATGGTAAGGGCAACACACGCACACACACACACACACACACACACACACACACACACACACACACGTGACCGAGGGAGGATTCGAACCTCCGACGGCGAACAACTGAGCACTCCGCAGCAAGGCGCCTTAGCGCGCTCTGCCACTCCACCGTGGCTGTTAGTTAACGCTCAGAAAGATAAACGCAGTGTTAGAAATACCGTGACCATTTTTAACAACATTATCAGATTCCTATTCTATACTGATGAATAATTTTCAGGGGATCTAGTAGAAACTTAATTCACTTTGACGGCATTAGAAGTGAGAATTGTGTCAAACTTTTATTTTTTATTTCTTCTTGTGTGGCATCAACGATAAGACGGCACAAATGACGGAGAGAATTCCACATTTCTGTGCGCTGTCGACCTTGTCGCATTAATTGTTAAGCAAGCTACCAGAAAGCAACGAGACTGACTGATTTTACGTAGTTACAAAAAAAAGTGTTAATACATGTAACCGCAGGAATCGCATGGTTATTGAAAGACTTCCCATACTGAAATACCTTTTAATACGCTGCACTATGCGTCAAATGTAAGAAATAACGTGTATGTACCTATATGTTAAATTTCCGAGCCATCACAAAAGCTGATTTGGTCATCTTAATACGTCATAATTCACTTTATTATTTTGTAATTAAACAGCATGAGTTACACGAGAAGTCAAAGTGGAGGGAAAATAATAAACTGTGAAGTAATTTTTTAGCGGCTACATTCTTGCAGCAGACACTTCCTCAAGATATGGACGAAGCGGTACGTCGTATTATCACGGGACCATCTCACTGCCGTCTTGCTGCTACACGAGGTGTCGATGTCTGCGACCCTGTTTCCGCAAGTTGACATCCAAATAATTCGCCAACTTGCTGTGCATTCTGCCAACGGTAGAAGAATAGCCAATAACCGTGGCACCGGCGAAAGTTATTATTGTCGACGTGTATTCTCGTATCTGTGGTGTCTGACGTGGCAGAAAATGTGAAACATGACTGATGAGCCCTATATATTAATTAACAAAACACCCACATCATTTTACCAGAGCGAACTATATATTTGTGTCCATTTGTGCGTTAATATTCTCCGTGCTAAGCATTGCAAGTAGAGACGCTAAAAATAATCGTTGTAGTTATTTAGCATACAGCAGAAAGATAAAAAAAGGTGAACAATAGCAAACAGTCAACAGCCTTATCCGCTTAGTTTATGAGAAACAGAAAGGGAAAAATATCGTGTACGGTATATTCGGAAAAATCAGAGAAACTGGCGAATAGTTGTAAACCACTTTCAGGTCGTCATTCAAAGAGAAGAACTTAATGAGACACGTTTTCGGCATGAGGTTCGGAGCTTATTCAGTGCGACAGCAAGTCTGGCTTGTGTGTCGTACTGTGCGGCTTCAATTTTTTAGCAACTCTCCTATGGAAAATAAGTTTTACGTATACGACAAAATTTTTCATTAGTACGCTCTGCCTCGAAAAGTAAATTCCCCGTGAAAACATGATGGAAACCACATTTCTCTTTACTTCATTATTTCATAACGCCCGTTGCAACTGTCAAATGACTTCCTCGCGACGCCATTCTTGCGTCAGACGCTCTCTGTGTTATTGCCGCTGTAAATATGAATACGGAATCAAGTTTACGACGAAAGACTCCATCTTCTTGTGCGAGTTTTACACTATCTGATTTGAGTAGAAAAATTCGCTAAAACATGGCCTTCGCTTTATTTGTGAGTTACAGCCGTATAAATTACTTCATGACGATACCTAAAACTCACCACCGACTGACCAGCATATAAAACACTTGCTCAGACGTGTAAATATTCTTTCGATAAGCACTTTATTTTTCGCGTTTTCGCTTTGAAGGTCTGCCTCTCCTCTCCTCTAACGGTTGGGGACTTGTTGCTTTCCGCTATTTAAATAAAATAAAATAAATGAGTAAAAAAACTCCAGTCTTCGCTCCCAGTTGCTTAACATTAACGTCTGCTGTCTAAAGAAGTAAACCGCAATCAAAAAGAATAAGACAGATAACTTGGTGTAGAATGGAGGAGGAACGTTCAATGTAAAAATAACGCTTTCATTGTCTCTCTGAGTCGAACAAGCAACGTATTGTTAACTTCGGCGTCAACTGTGACATAACGTAATTCATCACTCGAGTATACTGCTGCAAAATGTGCTTTACGAAAAACCGACTTACAAAATTCTGTTCTGCCTCGACATTAATTGGCCTAACTTTTCCTTGCTTTATTTCAAATGACGTTACATGTTGTCCAATGAAGAAGCAGGGATGTCTCGCCCAAACGTTTGAAACGAGAGATCTCAAGCCAAACAACTGCAAAAACCAACAACAAATTTAAAATTTTCTGCAGGTATTGAAAACCGGGATTTTTCGTAGTGCTCCAACTAAAAACTGGGCGAATGGTGAAGTTTAGAGACGACACAATGTTAATATCTAGTCAGTGCAAAAGTTTTGCTGTATAGTATACTCTTTTAGACTGGTAAGTCTGCTAGATTAAACAAATGTCACAGAGCATAAACGCTGATTCTGAGTAAAAGTGGGATATTACGGACGTTATTTAGTACACACTAATGAACCATATCAGACGTATTGCGAAGTAAATCTCCGGGAAACAGTGCACTTCCTACGAAACATATTTCGTCTTCTGAATCAGCGTAACTGGCAATCTATATGAGTCACTGTCCAACAAAAACTGATTTCATCGAGTAATTGTTAATTCTTGCGTTTGTTAGCAGCAGGAATCCTCGCTACAACGTTTGAAACTGTTTCTTACAATTTCACCTGGGCATGTTGGAAGTACGATAAAATATTCCGTTTTTTTTCCTACTGCATTGTCATTTAATCGATTTTATCTGACTCTGGTTCTTCTCACCTCAAGCAAACTTTAGAGAGGGGATCAATAGATTTCCATTAATCTGTAGCCAGCTACGAATGGAATTTAAAAACCACATGTTGTCACTAAGTAAAACCATTTCTCACATTGCATTTGGATTACCCACATCCTGTGGCACATGGAAAACACAATAATGGAAGCAGTGTGGAAGAAGATGAGGGAACATTTATTCACAGAGGGAGAAATCGAGCCACGAGATTACGTGTCGATGTGTTAGTATTATCTCTTAGTTAACGACCGGAATGATAGATGTGACCTAGTATTTTTGCCAGATTTCTGTGTTTCTGTATTGATGGATTTTATTCAACTGCCAACAGTTTAAAAAATTCTGTCATTGTCATTTACACACTGCAACCTGTTATGGGGGAAAATTTGTAGCAAAAAAAATTAATTCTCAGTCTACCTACAAACTCCATTAAAATTCGCTGCATTTGTTGAAAACTACGATTTTTTTTGAACTGTAAGGCGCCTTAGAACGCTGGCCAACTCCATCGCAGCTATATATTATTTAACGCTCGGAAAGACAGACGCAGTGTTACAAGTACTGTGATCATTTTCAACAACATTATCAGGTTTCTATTCTCTAATGATGAATTGTGTTCGTAATTGGCAATACTGCAGACCAGTGTTGGAGGAGAAACGTAATTCATTCAGGCGGCAGTAGAAATGAGAATTGTTTCTTAACATTAACGTCTGTTGTCGGAAGCAGCAAATCGCAATCAAATAGAGCAATTTCTTTTATTTATTTATTACACGTTTTCATATATAACTTGTTGTTAAACTTAAAAATAATACTTTGATTGTCTGTCTGGGTCGAAGAAGGAACACATTGTTGAGTTTCACCTTGACCTTGGCATAGATTATATCAAACGTAATTCATCACTCGAGCATCAGTGCTCCATAACGTGCTTTACGAAAATCCGATTTCCATAATTCTGTTCTGTTTTGTCATTAATTGGCCTAACCTTTCCCTGCACTATCTTCAAAGTCGTTACATGTTGCCCAAAAATGAAGTAGGAATGTCGCAACCATTCTTGTGATACGAGAGATCTCAAGCCAAATCACTGCGGAAACTAACAACAAGTTAAAAATTTCTTTCTATAAATAGGCGTTGCAGTTATTTAGCGAACAGCAGACAGATCAAATAAACTGAAAAATAGCAAACCACGGACGTGAACCGCTATATCGGCAGCGTCTATTATGAGAAACAGAATGGGGAAAATACAGTGTAGCGCAATTTCCGAAAATATCAGACAATTGAGGAACAGTTGTAAGCCAGTTTTAGGCTGGTATTCAGTGAGAAGGGATCAGACATAGTTTAAGGCATGGAGTTGGAAGCACATTCAGTACGAAGGCAAATCTAGCTTGAGTGTCGTATTAAGTGGCTGCAATTTTGGAGCCATTAGCGCTATTCCAGCATATAAGAAACTGAATTTCGGCGAATCCCTCTGCAGTTTTGTTTCGAGGGGAATGAAAATAATGCACAATTCTGCGATGTTGCCACCGACTGTTACTGGGGATGGACCCGCAATTAGCATTGCTTGTTTCCGTCTTTACAACTGAATAATAGCGAAGGCAGTAACGGAAGTATCTCGAACGAAACGGAATCTATTTACTGTCAATATTTGTTCCCGTGACAGAGTCTCTTAAATTTACGTGTGTATGAGGCAAAAAACAGTGCAAATATGGGAACAGTTGTGTATTTACGCCACCAGTGTGACGATAAATTGCAAGGCTGTTCACGCTCTCCTTTAAACGCGCCTTGCACGTCACACTGTTGCAAACAATTTATGTCTACACTGTCCCAATCGGAAGAGTAGGCTTTTGTACAAACTGTACCGCACATTTATAACGAGAACATACTTTACACCTGAAATGTCTTTAAAGGGAAATACTGTTGGAAAGGACATTCGCTAGTTCTCGAAATGATACACAACAGAAGATATGGAAAACTAGTAACTCGCCTATTTGACGGAGGCCTTCTACGGAAAATAAGTTTTATCTATTCCACCAAATATCTCACTTCTACGCTCTGTCTCGAAAGCTAAAATTACCATGAAAACATGATCGAAACGACATTTCTCTTTACTTCATTATTTCATAACGTCCGTTGCAACTGTCAAACGACTTTCTTGCGACGCCATTCTTGCGCCAGAAGCTCTCTGTATTATTGCCGCTCTAAATATGAGTAACGGAAACTATTTGTTTTGTTCCAAAAAAAAAAAAAAAAAAAAAAAAAAAAAAAAAAAAAAAAAAAAAAAAAAAAAAAATAGACAAATAAATAAAATACTTCTCTCCTCCCTCCCAGTTACTTAACATAAACGTCTGCTGTGTAAAGAAGTAAAACGCAATCAAAAAGAGTAATATTTTTGTTTAATAATAGGTCCGAGTATTGTTATTCGTTTTCGTAGATAACTTGGTGTAGAATGGAGGAGGAACGTTAAATGTAAAAATAATGCTTGCATTGTCTCTCTGGGTCGAAGAAGCAACGTATTGTTAACTTTCACGTCGACTGTGGCATACATTATGTCAAACATAATTCATCATTCGAGCATACTGCGGCAAAAATGTGCTTTACGAAAAACCGATTTACAAAATTCTGCCCTGCCTCGGCATTAATTGGCCTAAATTTTCTTTCCTTTATCTCAAATGACGTTACATGTTGCCCAATGATGAAGCAGGAATGTCTCGACCATTCTTGTGAAACGAGAGATCTCGAGCTAAATAACTGCACGAACTAACGAAAAATTTCAAATTTCCTGCAGCTTTGAAAACCGGAATTTTTCATAGTTTTCAACTGAGCGAATGATGGAGTTTAGAGACGACAGAATGTTAATATTTAGTCACTGCAAAAGTTTTGTCAATAACCAACGTTTGTTGCATAGTATACTATTTGAAACTGCCTTCGTGCTTCCGCTACAGATGTCACACAGCATTAACGCTAATTGTGTGTTAAAGTCGGACATTACAGACGCTATTTCCTATACATTAATTAACAATATCAGCCGGTCGCTTTGGCCGAGCGGTCTGCGGCGCGCCAGTCACAGTCTACACGGCCGCTGCTGTCGGGGGTTCGAATCCTTCCTCGGGCGTGGATGTTTGTGTTGTCCTTAGCGTAAGTTGAACATTTTTTAATTAGCCATATCACACGTATTGCGATGTAATTCTCCGTGAAACAAGGTACTATTTTCGAAACAGATATTTCGTACACATTAATTAACCATATCAGACGTATTGCGAAGTAAATCTCCTGAGGAACAGTGAACTTCCTTCGAAACATATTTCGTCTTCTGATCCAGCGGAAATGGTAATCTAAATGAGTCACAGTCCAACAAAAACGGGATTCTATCGAGTAATTTTTAATTCTTGCGTTTGATAGGAGGAGGAATCCACGATACAAAGTTTGAAACTGTTTCTTACAATTTCAGCTGGGCATGTCGGAAGTACGATAAAATATTCAGGTATTTTTCTACTGCATTTTCAATTTATCGATTTTTTATCCGACTCTGTTTCTCCTGCTCTCAAGCAAACTTTAGAGAGGGGATCGATAGATTTCCATTAATCTGTAGTCAGCTACGAATGGAATTTCGAAACCTCCTGTTGTCACCAAGTAAAAGCATTTCTCACAATGCGTTAGTTTATTCATTTCCTGTTACACATGTAAAACACGTAAACAGTATTCGAAGCTGGGTGGAAGCAGATGCCGGAATATTTATTAACAGAGTTCCTTACAAAGGAGAAATCGATTCACGAGATTACGTATCGATAAGTTAGTGTTATCTTTTTTAAGTTAACGACCGAAAAGATAAATGTAGCGTAGTAGTTTTTGCACTATTAAGTTACCAGATTACTGTGTTTCTGTATTGATGGATTTTATTTGCAACTGCCAACAGTTTAAAAAATTCCGTCACAGTCATTTACACATTGCAATCTATTATGGCAGAAAATTGAGAAAAATTTAATTCACAGATAAAGTACAAACATATTTTAAGTTCACCGCATTTGTAGGAAAATATAATTCTTTCAACTGCTCAAATCTAAAACTGTAGGAGTGGTATGATTTCTTAATCGTCAAAATTCTAATGATTAAATCTCAGCTAAATTTTTCTCTAAAACAAACGTTTCCTTCCATACCAAGACTTTCAACAATGCTTTCGTATCTCTGTACTGGTTTAATCTCAGTGCGTAAACACTGATTCTATATCAAAGTACTACGTCACAGACGTTATTTGGCATAACTTAATAAATCGCATCGCACCTAGCACAAAGGAAGTCTCCGAAAAACAAAGTGCTTTCTCCAAAACCGATATTTCGACCTCTTCGCCAGAGAACGCGTAATCTAAGTAAGTCACAGTCCAACGAAAACAAAAATTCGCCGAAAACTTTGTCGTTCGTTACGAGAAAGATCATCTGTACAGCTCTTGAATCTCTTTAACAAATGTTAAAGAGACAGCCACTGATTTAACATCGGGTGTGTTTCTTATACATGTATGACGGAATAATACCTGCGTAATACTAACACAACAAATACGGTACCTACGAGTGCAGGTTCAAAACCTCATGTTGTCAGAAAGTAAAACACTTTCTCGCATTGTGTTCACTTCACGGATCGACAACAAAAATTTTGAGATCATAATGATCATGAAATATTCAGTACCGTCAAGAGAATACCGGCAGATAGATTTTTTTTTTTCTTTTTCCCCTTACAGCATCCATCCCTGGTAACAAATTTCTGATTGATGTGGACCAAGTTATTGTGGCTGAAGGATGAAGAGAGAAACGAAAACGCTGGTATTCTCACAAAGTTTCCGGAAACCCACTTCTCGCTAATAAATCCGTACGACGGTTCGTTAATTTGTAAACTGTCACACCTACTTTCGTTTTCAGTCCTCAGCCGGTCGTACAGTATCGTTCGCTGCTGACAAAATATTCCATGAGCCGAGGTACAGGATTAGGAAAGCGTTTTCACTCAGTAGGAGCTTCTTGGCCATACCGTGTATTTTGAACGTTGTTTATTTTCCACATGTCGTGTGTTGACCTGTTTTGTCAAAGCTACTACACTTTTATATGTAGAGCACGCGCTACATAATTCCGTATCCAAAGTATCAGAACATCGTTTTTCCTGCCTGTAAACGAGACAGGCCTCACTTAAAATTAGTTTCAGTGTTATACCAGTTAGCAACATCGCTAGCTATCATTTTCACGTTGTTGACTACATTCGTAGTCAGTATGGCTGACTCTCAAATTGCTGTTTGACGTGAATAATATTTACAGTAATTGAAGCAGTGTGGAAGAAAAGGAAAGTTTATTTATTCACATATTTCCTTCAAAAGGAGAAATCGGTCCACTAGATTACGTGTAGAATAGGTCATTGTTGTCTGTCAGTTCAAATTCAAATGTTTGTAAATCTAAGGGACATAACTGCTGTGGTTATTCAGTCCCTAGACTGCCAAACTGCTGTAACTAACTTATGGCAAGGGCAACACACACACACACACACACACACACACACACACACACACACACACACATATGTCTGAGGGACGCTACATCACTCCCTTCGCTTCATCTCCAGCAGTATCAATTAAGCCATAGGCGGAAGCTAAGACTAACCAGCATATAAAACAATCAGACGTGTAAACAGATAGCGACTTTATGTTTCTAGTTTTCGATTTGAAGCTCTGAAAGATGCTACAGATTGGGAACTTCGTGTTTCGCTCCATTAAAAAATTTACTTCCACCATCGCTCGCAGTTGCGTAACATAAACGTCTGTTGTCGGAAGAAGTAAAACGCAATCAAAAAGAGTAATTTATTTATTTGTTATACGTTTTCGCAGATAACTTGTTGTAGAATGGAGGAAGAACGTTAAATGTAAAAATAATTCTTGGGTTTTTCTTACTGCTCAAATCTAAAATTGTAGGAATAGTAAGGCTTTTGAGGCGACAGGATGCTAATGTTTAACTGTCTGCCAAACTTTTTCTTTAAAACCAGCCTTTCCTCGTATACCAACATAGCTTTCGAGTCTCTGCGAGTTTTATAGTATCTGCGTTGAGTAGAAAATATAAAACCATGCTACCGGTTGGGAACTTGGTGTTTTCCTCCATTTAAAAAAGTATAACACAAATAAATAAATAAATAAAAATGAACAAAATTCCGCCTTTGCTCCCAGTTGCTTAACATTAACATCTGCTGTGTAAAGAAGTAAACCGCAATCAAAAAGAGTAACATAACTGTTTAATAATACATCTAAGTATTGCTATACGTTTTCGTAAATAACTTGGTGTAAAATGGAGGAGGAACCTTAAATTTAAAAATAATGCTTTCATTGTCTCTCTGGGTCGAAGAAGCAACGTATTGTCAACTTTCACATTGACTGTGGCATACATTATGTCAAACGTAATTCATCACTCGAGCATACTGCTGCAAAATCTGTTTTATGAAAAAACGATTTACAAAAAAATGTTGTGCCTCGACATTAATTGGCGTAACTTTTTCTTGTTTTATTTCAAATGACGTTACATGTTGTCCAATGATGAAACAGGAATGTCTCGACCATTTTTGTTGAACGAGAGAACTCAAGCCAAACAACTGCACAAACTAACGACAAATCACAAATTTCCTTCAGGTATTGAAAACCGGGATTTTTCATAGTGCTCAACTGGGCGAATAATGAAGTTTAGAGGCGACAGAATGTGAATATTTAGTCATTGCAAAAGTTTTGCTGTATAGTATACTCTTTCAGACTGCTTTGGTACGTCTGCTAGATTAAACAAATGTCAAAGGGCATAAACGCTGATTCTGTGTAAAAGTAGGACATTACGGACGTTATTTCGTACACATTAATTATTTCGTCTTCTGATCCAGCGGAAGTGGTAATCTAAATGAGTCACAGTCCAACAAAAACAGGAGTTCATCGAGTAATTGTTAATTCTTGCGTTTGTTAGCAGGACGAATCCACGATACAAAGTTTGAAACTGTTTCTTACAATTTCACCTGGACATGTCGGAAGTACGATAAAATATTCAGATATTTATCTACTGCATTTTGATTGAATTAATTTTTTATTTGACTCTGTTTCTCCTCCCCTCAAGCAAACTTTAGAGAGGGGATCGATAGATTTACATTAATCTGTAGCCAGCTACGAATGGAATTTCAAAATCTCCTGTTGTCACTAAGTAAAAGCATTTCTCACATTGCGTTTAGTTTCCCCATTCCCTGTTACACATGGAAAACACGTAAACAGTATTCGAAGCTGTATGGAAGCAGATGTCGGAATATTTATTAACAGTGTTCCTTCCGAAGGAGAAATCGATTCACGAGATTACGTATCGATAAGTTAGTATTATCTTTTTTAAGTTAACGATCGAAAAGATAAGTGGAGCGAAGTAGTTTTGGCACTATTAAGTTACCAGATTACTGTTTTTCTGTATTGGTGGATTTATTCGCAAGTGCCAACAGTTTAACAAATTCTGTCACAGTCATTTACACACTGCAATCTGTTATGGCGAAAAATACTACAAACGTATTTTACGTTCACAGCATTTGTTGAAAACTATGATTCTTTCAACTGCTCAAATCTAAAACTGTAGGAGTGGTATGGTTTTTTAAGCGTCAGAATTCTAATGTTTTAGTCTCTGCTAAATTTTTCTCTAAAACAAACGATTCTTTGCATAAATAGACTCTCAACAATGCTTTCGTATCTCTGTATGGTTTAATCTCAGAGCGTAAACAATGATTCTGTACCAAAGTAGTACGTTACAGACGTTATTTGGCATAACTTAATAAATCGCATCGCACCTAGCACAAAGGAAGTCTCCGAAAAACAAAGTGCTTTCTCCAAAACCGATATTTCGACCTCTTCGCCAGAGAAAGCGTAATCTAAGTAAGTCAGTGAAACGAAAACAAAAATTCGCCGAAAACTTTGTCGTTCGTTACGAGAAAGAATCATCTGTACAGCTCTTGAATCTCTTTGTTACGATTTCACCCGAACATATATTAAAGAGACAGCCACTGATTGAACATCCGGAGTGTTTCTTATACACGTATGACGGAATAATACCTGCGTAATGCTAACACAACAAATACGGTACCTACGAGTTCAGTTTCAAAACCTCATGTTGTCAGAAACTAAAACAATTTCTCGCATTGGGTTCAGTTAACGGATCGACAAGAAACATGTTAAGATCATAAGGATCATGAAATATCCAGTATCATCAAGAGAATACCGGAGATAGATATTATTATCTTTTTCTCCTCATATCATCCATCGCTGATAACAAATTTGTGGTCGATGTGGACCAAGTTATTGCGGCTGAAGAATGAAGAGAGGAACACAAACGCTGGTATTCTCACAAAGTTTCTGGAAACCCACTTCTCGCTAATAAATCCGTACGACGGTTCGTTAATTTGTAAACCGTCACACTTACTTTCGTTTTCAGTCCTCAGCCGGTCGTACAGTATCATTCGCTGCTGACGAAATATTCCATGAGCTCACGTACAGGATTAGGAAAGCGTTTTGACTCAGTAGGAGCTTCTTGGCCATACCGTGTATTCTGAACGTTGTTTATTCTCCACATGTCGTGTGTTGACCTGTTTTGTCAAAGCTACTACACTTTTATATGTAGAGCACACGCTACATAATTCCGTATCGAAAGTATCAGAACATAGTGTTTCTTGCCTATAAACGAGACAGGCCTCACTTAAAATCAGTTTCAGTATTATCCCAGTTACCTACATCGCTAGCCATCATTCTCACGTTGTTGACTACATTCGTAGTCAGTATGGCTGACTCTGAAATTGCTGTTTGACGTGAATAATATTTACAGTAATGGTAGCAGTGTGGAGGAAAAGGAAAGTTTATTTATTCACACATTTCCTTCAAAAGGAGAAATCGGTCCACTAGATTACGTGTAGAAGCCACCGTAACAATAGGTCAGTGTTGTCTGTTAGTTCAAATTCAAATGTTTGTAAATCTAAGGGACTTAACTGCTGTGGTTATTCAGTCCCTAGACTTGCTAACTACTGAAACTAACTTATGGTAAGGGAAACACACTCACACACACACACACACACACACACACACACACACACACACACACACACACACACACATATATATATATCCAAGGGAGGACTCGAATCTCCGACGGCGAACAACCGAGCACTCCGCAGCAAGGCGCCTTAGCGCGCTCGGCCACTCCACCGTGGTTGTTAGTTAACGCTCAGAAAGATAAACGCAGTGTTAGAAATACCGTGACCATTTTCAACAACATTATCGGGTTCCTATTCTATACTGATGAATAATGTTCGTAACCGGCAATAGTTTACAATGCATCTCTCAAGGTCCTTTACATATTGCAGCACTGTGGTGGAGGAATATTATAGAGGATTGACAAGAAACGTAATTAACTTTGACGGAATTAGAAGTGAGAATTGTGTCAAACTTTTATGTTTTATTTCTTTTTGTGTGGCATCAACGATAAGACAGCACAAATGACGCATTTCTGTGCGCTGTCGACCTTGTCGCATTAATTGGTAAGCAAGCCACCACAAAGCAACGAGACTGACTGATTTTACGTAGTTACAGAAAAAAAATGTGTTAATTCAGGTAACCGCAGGAAATACCTTTCAACACGTGCACTATGCGTCAAATGTAAGAAATGACGTACGTACCCATATCTTAAATTTCCGAGCCATCACAAAAGCTGATTTGATCAACTTAATACGTCATAATTACACATTTCCTCACTTCATTATTTTGTGATTAAACAGCATGAGTTACACGAGCAGTCAAACTGTAGAGAAAATAATAAAGTGCAACCAAACCAACTGTGAAGGAATTTTTTAGCGGCTACATTCTTGCGAGAGACATTTCCTGTATTGTCGCTGCGTTACATCAGAATATCAAATCGATATTCGGAGGAAGCGGTACATCGTATTATCTCGGGACCATCTCACTGCCGTCTTGCTGCTACACGAGGTGTCGATGTCTGCGACCTTGTTTCCAGAAATTGAAATAATTCGCCGATCTTCTGCGCATTCTCCCAACGGAAGAACAACAGCCGTAATTCAGATGAATGTCATTGTTGTAGACGTGTATTTATTTCTGTCTAAAAATAATGGTTGCATAGCAAACAGAAAGAAGGAAGCTTAGGGTTCTACGCCCCGTCGACAGCATGGTCATTAGAGACAGGAACAGCAGACAGGTCAAATAAAATGAAAAACAACAAGGAAGTAGCTAAAAAAGTAGGACGATGAACCGCCATATCGGCAGGGTCTAAGAAAACAGAACGAGGAAAATACAGCGTAGCGCAGTTTCCGGAAATATCAGAAAACTTGCGAACAGTTTTTAAGCTACTTTTAGTTTGGCATCCAATGAGAAGAAATGAGATATATTTTAAGGCATGGAATTGGCAGCACATTCAGTACGAAGGCAAATCTAACTCGAGTTTCGTACTGTGTGGCTTCAATTTTGACGCCATTAACGGTATTCGAGTATTTTAAGGAAATTAACGACAAATTGTTTTCATTATTGAGCTATCGTGACAGCTGAATTGTTCTTTGAGAACCACGTTGCTTCCCAGAACCTTATTCAGTAATAGATTTCAACAGCATCAGACTACAGTCTGCTACAATGAGCTGTTTTGTTATGAGGGGGAATTCAGTTAACGCACAGTTCTGCGTACTTGACACTGACTGTACTGGGGATGAACCCACATCACATACTTGTTTCCGTCTCCATTCACGAAAGCTGTGTGGAGAATATTTACTGTCAATATACGTTCCCTTAACAGTCTCGTGAGTTTACGTGTGTATGAGGCAATAACAGTTTTCAACTGAGCGAATGATGAAGTTTAGAGACGACAGAATGTTAATATTTAGTCACTGCAAAAGTTTTATCAATAACCAACGTTTGTTGCATAGTATACTATTTGAAACTGCCTCGGTGCTTCCGCTACAGATGTCACACAGCATAAACGCTAATTCTGTGTTAATGTCGGACATTACAGACGCTATTTCGTACACATTAATTAACCATATCAGCCGGCCGGTTTGACCGAGCGGTCTGCAGCGCGCCAGTCACAGTCTGCACGGCCGCTGCGGTCGGGGGTTCGAATCCTCCCTCGGGCGTGGATGTTTGTGTTGTCCTTAGAGTAAGTTAGTTTAAGTTAGTCAAGTGATTAGTGTGTAAGTCTAGCGACTGATGACCACGAAGTTTGGTCGCATAAGACCTCACACACATTTGAACATTTTTTTAATTAACCATATCACACGTATTGCGAAGTAATTCTCCGTGAAACAATGTACTATTTTCGTAACAAATATTTCGTCTTCTGATACAGCGGAAGTGGTAGATAATCGAAATGAGTCACAGTTCAACAAAAACAGGAATTCACTGAGTAATTGTTTATTCTTCCTCTGTTCGCGGAATGAATCCTCGATACAAAGTTTGTAACTGTTTCTTACAATTTCACCTGGGCATGTTGGAATGACGATACAATAGTCCCTTTTTTCAACTCCACTGAATTAATTATTTATTTGGTACTCCACCCCTCAAGCAAACTTTAGAGAGGGGTTACAGAAATTTCTATTAATCTGTAGCAGCCAGCTACGAACGGAATTTCAAAACCTCCTGTTGTCAGTAAGTAGTACAATTCCTCACATTGCGTTTAGTTTACCCGTTTCGTGTAGGAGTTGTATGGTTTTTTAAGCGACAGAGTACTAATGCTTAACTCTCTGCCAATTTTTTTATTTAAAACGAATGTTTCCTCGTATACCAAGACTTTTAACATTACTTTCGCGTCTATGCTGGTTTAATCTCAGAGCATAGACGCTAATTCGGTATGAAAGTCGTACGAAGAATATTGGTTTCACCATCCGTAGACTGTGAGGTGTGACATACAGTGGGGTGACCGGAAAGAAAAACTTTACTTGGAATCACAGAAATTAACGTATAACTACCGTATATTTCCGCAGATAAGACGAGGCACAAATTTTGATCAATATTTTATCGATGAAGCATGTGTCTGGCCTATAAGACGACGCCCAAGATACCGTATTTACCAGAATGCATGCTGCACTTTTTTCCGGTTTCCGGGATCTAAAAATACGTCTTCGACATAGATTCGGAGACCTTCAGGAAGTTCCGAAATATGCCGTTAGAAGCCGACAAAAGTAGTTTTCGTGATCGCTACACCGGGATCTCACCCTGTGTTGCAGTGTTTGCGGTCTACTTTTGGACTTTCATGCGTGTAGTGCTACGTTGTATCCGATCGTGGAGAAGCACATTTTGTTTACACCGCCAAGTTTAAAAGAAAAAGTAATTTCTTTCGCTAAGACGATATGTAATCGCGCCGATGCACACGAAATTTTCCCGAAAACAGAAGATAAAGGATTTCGAAGGAAGCCGCAATTGTTGCGTATAGCTCCGAAATATTTTAACCCTTTCACTACTCCGTACGTAAACTTACTCTAATCGTTTCAGCGCGACTCTGGATATATTGAGAAATTTTTTTTGACAACCGACATTGTAAAATCAAGCTGCATTGTAAATAATTAATTCTATTCCTGCTTTATGGCATACGGGTTACCGTATGTACCCTCGTCCACTTAATAAATTAATAAAGCTCGTAAGGCAAATATTTTTTTTTAATTACACCAAACTCTGTTTCCCTAAATCTTTCCCCACGATGTAAATTTCATCAGGGTAATATCGCAGATGTGCTGCACAGCGCGGCTTCGACCTCTAAACGATATATATCGAATCGATAAGTTTCGTAACGATATGTATGGAATAAGCGAATGTTTCTGAACTGGAGATTAGCGCTAGATAAATTTCTTATTTGTCCTATAGCTAACCTAACTTAGACTTTCAAAAAAGTTATCTGTAGACGGTTAGGTATAGGTTAAACAAGAAGTTTTCTTTTTTTAAGTACTTAGGGCGCGTAGAGGCCGAATCTACACGTTCGATATATCGATATATATCATCTCAGGCCGAGCGACTTCGAGTGTAAGCTTTCCTGTAAATTACCCAGAAAGCTGTACTGTTAGATTCCTGCCTAGCCACACCCTTTAAAAACCACGACATATTCGTAAAAATCATAACATTCGCCTGTTGGGTACGTATCGTTTCGATACTTAACCGCTTAGATATATATCGTTTGTAGGTCGAAGCCAAGCTATGCAACACATATGCGAAATTACCAATTTCATACTAAATTTCAATCTAATTTTTTTTTGTACTGTCGGATAAGAAGACCTCGGTTTTTCGGGCCCTTTTCTAATGATTCAGCCATCATCGTATCTGCGGAAATATACGGTATGTATCTGTCTTAGATAACAAATATCCACTCCTACGTCTGTGTCTAAGTATACATGTACTCTGGTGCATTAGTAACTATCAGTGAATGTATTGTACATAAAGAAACACTGTGCTCAGTTATAAAAGAGCACGCCTCTTGTTATGTTTGTCTTTTTATTATTTGATCTTGACACTGGTGGTTGTTCACATATGTGTTTTACATACAGCACTTCCTTTGTCCTGTGGCTATAATTACTGATGTATGGTGAGTAATGCATATGTTGCTAAACTTAAGACTACAAGATCTTGCAGCATTAAAAGTAAATGTTTGTTTTAATACGTAAGTATTTGGTGTAACATTAGACCTGCAGTTGCCCTAGATGTTCAAATGTCTGTAAATCTATCGGACCAAACTGCGTGGTCATCAGTCCGTAGATTACAAACTTTTTTTATAGAGATATTTGCATCGTTACAGAGATATTTGCAAAAATAACGGCGATTTGACGATGTCTGTGTGGCTGTAACGTGTTCCCACTTTTTAGGTCGAACCGTTCAACCGATCGACACCAAATGTTACAGACTTGATTGTTGGTTACCAGAGACCAGAACCTCGCTTTTTGAAATATTTCGGTCAAGAAATACCTTAGTAATATCAAAAAAAGCCGTTTGTAATTTAATTTTAATTGCAAATCAACCATTTATCTGAAGCGAAAATTGAATACACGAATTTGTAGAGGAGAAAATTCTCTACAACTTTGTCCCCTTATGTTTTTTTTTTTTTTTTTTTTTTTTTTTTTTTTTTTTTTTTTTTTCATATCTCGTATTTATTTCTGTCTAAGGAGTGGAAACTGTTGTTGCGACTGGCGGATAAGTATTGGAGCGCCAGTTGCCAGCGAGATCAGCAGGCTGCGGCACTGTGGAAAGTTTTGTACCAGTCTGTCCGGATTTTTGCTTAAAGTTTAAAAGTAACGGAAGTTTTTTCGAAATTGTGTATTTTGTGGGGTGATTTTGGACAATGCCAAGAATGTATAAGAGTAAGAAACATCCTCAAGATCCTCATCCTCCATACAGTCCGGACCTCACCCCTAGCGACTTTCATTCCTCTTACACCTGAAATCTGTTCTCCGTGGTCAGCACTTCAATGATAATGACGAGCTGAAATGACATGATACCACATGTTGAATATACAGGCGGAAACTATGAAGAAGGCGTAGACAAACTTGTGCCACGCTATGACAAGTGGCTACAAAATATCAGAAGCAATGTAGAAAAGTAGTTTAACAGCTGCAGATTTTTGTACAATAAATATTTTTTTCTTTATCTGTGCACACTTGTTTTATATAACCAAATGGAACTTACTTTGTGGACATACCTCATATAAAAGACCCTATGTGTCTGTAATTGTCTCTCTCTGTGTTTAGTGTGTGTGTGTGTGTGTGTGTGTGTGTGTGTGTGTGTGTGTGTGTGTGTGTGTAATAGTAATTTTCATTTAAGTATAACCAATGTGTGGAATTATCATTTAACTTACCCTTTAAGAATTATGACATTCTTTCTTTCTTTCTTCTCGTGGCTGTTCATAAAATGCAATGTCTTGCAATTAATGACAGAGAACCTGCAAGACTTTAAGTAACATGGTAGTGCAATGCCTTGTCTTCTGTGGGTTACAGAATTGTAGCAACAGTTAATTGATTGGTCAGAATTAACTTTCTCTTTATTACGCCACACCAAGCTAAGCTGTACTACAGTTTTGGCTTGGGTTACAAATTCAATCGCTTTTCACGTGTCATAACAAGGCTAAAGGTGAGGTAAGGTTTTTCTTCTGACTATCTGAGACATTTCAATTAACTTCAAAAGACATCAGAAATTTTAAATAGTAGGAGAAAACTTTTATTCATATATTATTATTTTTTTTAATAAATCATTTCAGGAGACAGAGCAAAGTTATTTGCTTATTGAAAAATCAACTACATAACGGCCGGTGGCCATCCCCACCTATACACACTATAGGCATACATCATATCTGACGCTGTGCGCCAAATTCAGCCAGCAAACTGTCGTGTCACTGCAGGCTAGTAAGGCAACTCTCGAGTCTCGGCAAACAGACGCAACCTTGTTCCCTAGAAGATGGGACTGTACTGAAGGCACCCACGTATAACGGTGTGCTCTGTGGCAGAACAGTGCTGAGGAAATGGATGAATAAAACACATGCAGTGGGACAGGAATAACACACGACATAAACCACAGCACACACAATATATCTATCAAAAGTTAACTGTTTAATACATAATCACTGCTTAATACATAATGACGAGTAAACTCAGTGTCCAGTGCTACTGCTGCCTCCACGCACGCACGGCCCCGCACTCCGCCCCCGGCTGAGGGGCGGCAGCGACTCCCGCCCCCACCTCCCGCCTCCGATGCTCCGACACCGGACGCGCTTCAGTCGCTGAGGAACTCCTCGTCATCGATATTCACGTCCTGAAACACGAACGTGCACTTGTGAAGCACCTGCTTCTTCTCGCTCAAAAACAATTCTGTTACTCTATAAGAGCAATACAAGATTTAATAGACACCTCAATGTCGTGCGACAAATTTTTATTTCAGGAATATAATAACTATAGTATGCACCATTGGTCATTTTTTATTAATGTTTTTGCAGATTGATTTTGGTCACGTAATGATCATCCTAAATGCACCTTCTTGTTGAAATATCCTAGCACGTATTTTGGAGTCACTTTCTTAACTAAACATTCTTTATTGAAGTTTGTATGTTTAATGATGGCAGCCAACTTGATCCTGAGAGTCTTGTACTTAAGTAAGCAGCACAGGCCCAGATAGGCAGAATTTTTTTGAGGTTTGATTCCATTTTTAGAACAGTGTGCTCAGTGACCACAAAACAATGATTATATTAACTATAGTATACAGCATTGGTCGTCTATTTTTAATTTTTTTTCCAGATCAATTTTGATCACATAATGATCATCCGCAGCGCAACTTCTTGTTGAAATATCCTAGCACGTATTTTGGGGTCACAAGTACAAGACTCTCAGGATCATGCTGGCTGCCATCATTCAACATATAAACTTCAATAAAGAATGTTTAGTTAAGAAAGTGACTCCAAGATACGAGCTAGGATATTGCAACAAGACGGTGCATTGAGGATGATCATTATGTGATCAAAATCGATCTGCAAAAAAATTAATAAAAAACGACCAATGCTGTATACTATAGTTATTATATTCATTGTTTTGTGGTCGCTGAGCACACTGTTCCAAAAAAATGGAATCAAACATAAATTAAAATAATAATAATAATAATAGAATTATTTGGTCTGTAAATACGTGCCTGTAATCCAGAACACACTGAAACCCTACTGTAACACTAAGAGATAAACGTGGACCACACTGATAAAGTGGTATGCTGTACGACACAACTCACTAATTCGTCTTCTGTACTTCAATGGGAACAGTGACTCGCTAGTGTTATGGAAGTGTCGGCAACAGTAAGACACAGTGCTCGGGTAGCAGACACATCTAGCGGGACCAAGTGTTTGCAATAAGACTGCAAGCGTGTTGTCAGACCACTTCTCTGAGAAGAGCTCGACTCCTCGACCTGTCGAGGCTTCCGACTCACGGTGGCTGGAGACCTCGGTGTGAGTGGACTGTCTTTCCTACGTGGCCGCTGCAGCATCTTTACAGACAGTTTCTCATAAGTTGTCTCTGCAGGACACAGAAATTTCGTAGCTTTCCTTCACAGGTTTAGATGTCCTGCACACGAATGATTTCTGTGCTAAACAATGTGTCTGCGTGTGCTCTCTATGAATCTGCATCTAACTCTGAACTGCTAAAGATATCACATGTGTGGTTACTGAAATAAGTGATTCAATTCATACACACACAATCCACATGCATTAGACATAAAATACAGTAAAAAAGTGTAATAAAAATTATGTACAAAAGTAAAATTCAGTGCTATCATAAAAACGAGTTTTTCACTTCAGGATACTTTATTGAAAGGAGCCATTTCTGAACACACTTCAGAATCTTCTCTTAATTGTTTTCAGGTGCCCTTTCTTTTTCTCATAATTTGTGTGTTTCATCATTCCCTGAGATAATGTCGTGGGAAAGTTGAACCAGAGACTGCGTTATATTGGCAGAACCCTTAAAAGATGCAACAGAACTACTAAAGAGACTGCATACACTACAGTTGTCCGTCCTTTTTTTTTGGAGTATTGCTGCCCAGTGTGGGATCCTTATCAGGTGGGTTTGACAGAGGACATCGGAAGAGTCCAAAGAAGGGCAGCTCGTTTCGTATTGTCTCGATACGGGGGAGACAGCATTACAGAAATGATACAGGATCTGGGATGGGAATCATTACAACAAAGATGCTTATCGCTGCGGCATGGGCTACTAACGAAACTCCAATCCCCAAGATTATCCTGTGAATACAAAAATATATTGTTGACTTCCCCTTACATAGGTAGAAATGATCATCAGAATAAAATACAAGAAATCAGAGCTTGAACGGAGAGATTCAGGTGTTCTTTCTTCCCATATTCTATTTGAGAATGGAATGTGAGATAAAATAGTGTAACAGTGGTTCGATGAACCCTCTGCCAGGCACTTAAATGTGATTTGTAGGGTACCCCATGTAGATGTAGGCCCTGACACCTTTCAAGTCTTTCTTCTTAATTGCATCTTTCACTCTTTGGTTTGCTTCTTTAAGCGATCAGTGGAATCTTTGGTTCTTTTGTCCCTGGTAATGTAGTCTTCATCTGATCTGACGAATTCTTCACTGAATTTTTATTCCACTTGTGTTTCTTCTGCGATGTAATTTTCACAAGGTGTTTAGAGATCCATAGCCAAGACAAAGAAGTACTTTTATAATTGGTATTTGTGCTACACTGTCAAAGCTTTTAACATATCTTGCATTAACAGCCTACCATTAAAGATGAACATGATTTTATGAAAATTCTAGGCTTGTTATTTAAAGCAATGAAGTAGCCGACTTTGAGGGGGGGGGGGTTGTCAGAATCTCAAAAATAGTCATATTTTTGGCCCTTTTTATTTTTTGCTAAAACATTATCACAAATAGAAGATCTTAAATCATCTGTGGCAGCCGCGCTATTACTGTCCTGTTAATCCACACTGATAACAATGAACAGTGCACTGCCAAATTTTGAACAACTCTATGAAAGTGGCGCATAAAATTCCTCTTTAAAAACAATTTTCCTGACCACAAATCGACACTTTTTGCTGACAAAAGGTACTAGAGAAGAGCAGCGATATGCAAGATTTGTTTGGGATGATTCAAGCTACATGTAATGAAAAGGAAAATGCAAATTTTTGCCAAACACCGGAGAAAATGCATTCTACGGCTCTTAGTAGAGATGACATGTACGTATAAGTAAGCCCCCATCCTGTCAGTTCTGAGTTATTCATTATGTGTTTGATTCAGTGTTTTCTATGGATCACCTCTACGTATTTCTTTCCTTAATTTTTTTATCAAGTCTACTTATGTTAATAACTGACAAGGAACAAAAAATATTGAATAGTTTTTATAATTTTCTTGCATATCCCCAAAGGCGTTTAACTACAACGGTTTGCAGGCAACCCGTGTCAATAAAATTGAGAAACAGAAAGTAATGGCTCAAATTCTTGTTGGGTCTTCAGTCGGAGATGCTCTCACAGTGACTCATTCAAACTGAACAACATTACATTTGCTCGCAGCTATTGCATCCGGTGCAACAGAAGTCAGAATGCCTCCAGTGGTAGATGCTGTTGAAGAATGGGCATATTGCTGAAAATCCTCACTCATAGCTGCTCGATTCAGATACCACTTTTTCCTCATATCTGATAACACAGAATTCCAATTTTTATTTTGCTAGTATCCGTTATCATGGTTCATGATATTATCTGTTAGTGTGATTTTGACAGATTCTTTTATAATGCAATCTCAGTATAGTAAATAAGGACTCACCGCAAAGATGTGCTGACGAACTGTGACAGGCACATAAAAAAAGACACACATACAACACTTCAGCTATCGGCCATCGTCTTCTTCAGATAATAGAACACTCACGCAATCACACAGGCACACAACACTGTCACGCAACCATCATCTATAGCTGCTTTAAATTCATTCTCAATAGCTGCAGTTCAGAGTGCGGCAGCCGGCTCTGTGTTGTGTGCCTGTTCTGTTTTCTGAACAAGGCCATGGCCGATAGCTGAAAGTGTTGTATTTGTGTCTCCTTTTTATGTGCCTGTCACAGCTCGTCGCGACACCTTTGCAGTGAGTAATAACTGTCCTGATTACTATATTGTTAATTCCAAACTGGACTTTCCATTATTACAACACAATATCAGGAATACGAGATGTTTTCAACCATTCGTGTTCATTGCATTTAATCCCAAGTCCCTCAGCAAGACCGTGTGGATTTATTGGGCTGCAATAATCATGTACGCTGATGCTGTTGAACATATATGTCATTGACGGTACGAACAGTTTGGCCAATGTGTGTCTTGGTCTACTCAGATGGTATTTTATAAACACCAGGCTTCCTCAGGCTAAACTGTCTGTAAAATACCCAACAAGTGTTCTAGTCTTAGCTAGCAGACAGAAAAATACCTCCGATTTCATGTTGCTTCAAAAGTCTAGAAAACTTTCGCACCACAAATTTTAATTCAATCCTTCAGATTTATCTAGAAGACTTGTTTGCAGAATATGGAAGGAAAGCCACAGAATTGAAAGAGCGTTCAGCTGATTTAGGTAGTGGTTAAAACTCTGTTGGTACAGCCATTATGACTGAAAACACCCTTAGATGCTGCATCTTTCAAGCTCTCAGCACCTGAGAGCTGCAACACCTCGATTTCAAATTAATCTCCATCGAAAACAGAAATCTCACACACACACACACACACACACACACACACACACACACACAAATACATTTACAGCACATCTCTTACACAAATATATCCCGAGTGAAGCTGAATGGCCGTCAATGTTCATCCACACTACAAACATAAAATCATCATCTACAGAAACTACAGTTCCTTGACAAAAAAAAAAAAAACCACTATTACTGTAAGAGAATACTATTCATCAGTAATTACAGGATATATTTACTTCATTAAAACTGCACCTCTCCTTAGAATAGTCAGCTAAATCCTACAAGTTTCCAAGATCACCATACTAACAGGTGGCCGAGAGGTTAAGTTAACTGCTCACAAAAAAACAGGACACCTAGTTTCAGTCCTTGTGCAGCGCAAATTTTCACCTGTCTACGACTACATCCATATCCATACTCCGCAACCCAACTGACAGTGTGCGGCGCAGGGTACCCCGAGTGTTACTATTGGTTCTCCCTTCTATTCCAGTCTCGTATTGTTTGCAGAAAGAAATATTGTCGGTATGCCTCTGTGTGGGCGCTAATCTCTCTCGTTTTATCTTCACGATGTATAAGTAGCAGAGAGAAACATACTGCTGGACTCCTCGGTAAAGCTATGTCCTCATAAAGTCGACAAAAGACCGTACTGAGCTACAAACCATCTCTCTTGCAGAGTCTTCAACTGGAGTTTATCGATCATCTCTGTAATGCTTTCACGATTACTAAATGATCCTGTGACAAAGTGCACTGGTCCTCATTGGATCTTCTCTACCTCCTCTATCGACCCCACCTGGTACAGATCCCACACTGGTGAGCAGTGTTCAAGCAGTGGCCGATCAAGTGTACTGTAACCCACTTCCTTTGTTTTCTGACTGCATTCCCTTAGGATTCTTCCAAGGAATCTCAGTCTGGCATCTGCTTTACCGATGATTTCATTCCATTTTAAATCACTCCTAATGCCTACTCCCAAATAATTTATAGAATTAACTGCTTCCAGTTGCTGACCTGCTATAGTGTAGCTAAATGATAAAAGATCTTTCTTTCTATGTATTTGTATCACATTACACTTGTCTACATTGAGATTCAACTGCCATTCCCTGCACCACGCGTAAATTCAGTGCAGTTCCTCCTGCATTTCAACACAATTTTCCCATTGTTACAACATCTCTATATACTACAGCATCATCTGCAAAAAGCCTCAGTGATAACAGATGTTATCCACAAGGTCATTTATATATATTGTGGACAGCAATGGACCCATGACACTCCCCTGTGGCACAATGTAGTGAAACAGCATACACTGCTTGTTTCCTGCCAGAGGCTCAAGAAATTCGAGTATAACAATTAAATAAAATCATATTTTATTTAGGAAAGGGTAGGAGAATGTATTCTGGCTCCAATTTTTCTCTGTACAGGTTCTGTGCAGCAGAAAAGAATAAATGAAGAGTGGGATTCTGTGCCAGTGACGCGATTATTCCACGTTGAGAAGTTCTCTGTTTCGTATGTATATGTATATTCTATGGAAAATGACATTGTTATTAATTACCTTTGGTCTTGATTGGTTGAAAGAACATTTTTTTCTGCAAGTTGAATTCCAATAAGCATGTAATTCAGTGATGTAATAAAAGGTTATTTGTGTTACCTTAAAATGACTGTTTACTTGAATTCAAACTTATTCGACTAAAAGGTAATTGCAAATGATATTTATTATCACGATTGGGAAATGAAAGTATCATCAAGAGAAAGTCTTCAGAAGCAGTTGTTATATTAGGAGGTATGGACTAGCTGATCCTCCTACAGAGAACAACAGTAATTTATTGAACAATTTTTATCAAGAGACAGTACCATCAAGAAATGGTACGAGTTTGTTTTCGACACACACGGCTGACGTTGGACTTAATCAGTACCAGCCATCGGAACAACTCAACACCTGATCTCACTCTTACTTCGGAAGACTTCTCTCCATTGAGAATGACATGCTGCATTCTGTTATCTAGGCACTCTTCAATCCAATCACACAATTAGTCTGATAGACCATATGCTCTTACTCTGTTCATTAAACATCTGTGGGCAACTGTATCAAATGCCTTGCGGAAGTCGAGAAACACAACATCTACCTGGGAGACCCGTATCTACGGCCCTCCGAGTCTCGTGGACGAATAGCGCGAGCTGGGTTTCACACGATCGCCTTTTTCCAAAACCCGTGCTGATTCCTACAGAGTAAATTTCTGATCTCCAGAAAAGTCATTATACTCAAACACAATACGTGTTCCAACACTGTACAACTGACCGACGTTAGAGATATAGGCCTATAGTTCCGCACATCTGTTCGATGTCCCTTCTCGACCTGCTCCATTTTCCAATGTTTTGGAAAGCTACGCTTTTCTAGAGACCTACGGTACACCACTGCAAGAAATGGGACCAGGTTCCTCTCGTACTCTGTGTAAAATTGAACTGGTATCCCATCAGGTCATGTGACCTTTCCTCTTCTGAGGAATTTTAATTGGTTTTCTATCCCTCTGTCATTGAATAGATATCTGCCATTTTGTCATCTAGAGAAGGAATGATAGTCCATCTTTACAGCAGCAGCAGAAGTCGGAAGAATTTGCAGTTTGCGAATACACGTGTGACCAGTAGAAATGTACGTAGTGGCACAGAACGCTGTTGACGTGGAAGCGAGTGTGACTGGCCACGCCCACGTGTACAGACGCAGCACAACCTGTGGTGCACACTCGGCAGATTACGTTACGGACGAGGTGGAGATCGTCTTAAAAATGACCCTTTCAGGTGAAACAGTAATTTTAGTGACACGGAAATTAAAACAAAGTTGAAGAGCAAGAAAGGGACGCAGAGGTTGGGAAGGGAGTAAGACAGGGTTGTAACCTTTCTACAATGTTGTTCAATCTGTACATTGAGCAGGCAGTGAAGGAATGGGAGGAGAAATTTGGAGAGGGCATTAAAGTGCAGGGAGAAGAAATAAAAACATTGCGGTTTGCCGATGACATAGCAATTCCGTCAGAGACCGCAAAAGATCTGGAGGAGCAATTGAATGGGACGGACAGTGTCATGAAAGGAAGATATAAGATGAACATTAACAAGAGTAAAACGAAGGTAATGGAATGCAATGTCAGAAAATCAGGCGATGCTGAAAGAATTCGATTAGGTAATGAGACAATAAAAGTAGTAGATGAATTTTGTTATTTGGGTAGCAAGATAACTTCTGATGACCGAAGTAAAGAAAATATAAAATGCAGATTGGCTATGGGAAGAAAAGCGTTTCTAAAGAACCGAAACTTGTATGGGAGTGAAACGTGGACGATAAGGAGTTCAGATAAAAAGATGATAGAAGCTTTTGAAATGTGGTGCTACAGACAAATGATGAAAATTAGATGGGTAGATCACGTAACTAATGAGGAGGTGCTTAACCGAATCGGGGAGAAAAGGAGTTTCTGGCAAATCCTAACTAAGAGAAAGGATAGATTGGTGGGACACATTCTGAGACATCAAGGGATTGTCAACTTAGCATTAGAAGGAAGCGTGCGGGGTAAAAATCGTAGAGGGAGACCAAGGGACGAATATAGTAAGCAGATTCAAAAGGATGTAGGTTGTGGAACGTATTCTCAGATAAAGAGACTTGCACAGGACAGGGTAGCGTGGAGAGCTGCATCAGACCAGTCTGCGGACTGAAGACAACAACAACAACAACTCTGCAGGAGCGGCTCTCGACGAAGTTTCGAGATGGTGCCGATGTCTGAATTATTGTGGACTCAACTCTTTCTTCCTGAGTAAATGAGCCGTCCCATCTTCTACTTCCCTCCTCACAATCGATTCCATTCATTATGGACCCCGAAATGATAAACAGCAGTCCACAAACTGATGAACGAGGATTTTGTTAGTGCACTACTACTCAGTAGACTTATACCTCGGCAGCTTTCTTCCAATCACTTCGAGAATGGCATCGCCTGCCTTCCAGTGCCCAATATTACTGCGGTTCTCTCAGTTTAACACTTCGTAACACTTTGGCTGCTACAACGAAATCTCACATTCCTCAGCACGTGTGGCTTCGTATTTGTTGTGAAAGTCGCCTGTGCTGAGAGCCGGCATTCTGAGCACAGTTAAGTACTTATTACCCAATTTTGCGAAATGTATTTAGTGTAAAAACATTTTTTTTCACTTCTTACAGTCCAGTAACTTCTATTGATAAAGTAATCCATTTCTTTTTATTCATCACAGTTACCAAGCTGCAGTAAATTATGTGAAGTATGATACAAATATTTAAGACGGTTGCACACTGCATTTAGGAAGGGTTCATTTTATGATATCCATTACAGGATATGAAATGTAATGGAGGTGTCGAAATTTTACTTAAAATTGAGAGCAAAACGATCTCATTTCATTTCCAAGATATCGCATATATACCAGACAGCCAGACGCACTCAATTCTCTCCACAAGCATAGGGAATTGTGTGGTAATAACAATTGTTTTAGAGTTATAAAGACTGCCATTAACTGTGGGATTGCCTGTTTGTTTATTTGCTGGTTGCAGTAAATAAATAAACAGATGACCCTTAACCTGACAGCACTCTTTTTAATTATACTTTATACAGCTGTAGCTTCTTCATCCCGCTGCATCAGGGATGCAATTGGACAATTGTCATATTTCATAATCAGCCCAAGATATCGAAACAAGGGCTTTTCAAACTGTGGCGTGCAAAGAGTCTGTTCTCTGGTAAGCAGTCTGGACTGTGCTATTCAGCGAGGCACAGACGTGGGAGGTTTGGCGTTAAGACGTGAGTAGCCCTTCCTCTCCAGAGAGCGCGCCTCAAGACGTCCGCAACACCTGCAAGAGCGGCACAGCACCAGGACTCACCGGCTGAAGGCTTACATTTCTCTGCACGCAAACACTTAAGGTTGCTTTAATTTTGTCGAGTTTCTATTTAGTTTTACCTTTCATTAAATAAACCGTTAAGACAGCAAATTAGTGTTTTGTTACACAGCATGAAACGCAGTAAGCATGGCTCTTGTGAAAGTGAGTTGAGACGACATGTAAGTACAGTGGAAACTCACTCACTCACCACCTCCATACAGTAGTCCAACCTGATATCATACATCACATCATCCAAACCAGACAAGTTATTATAATGTAATGGAATTAATGTAACTAATACATCTGTTAAACAAGAAATTGTAAATTACTTGTAAGAAAATGAAGGTCTTACACCACACATTTTAAACCTTTTTCTACTACTGACACTGTTTCTATTACATTCAGTCTGATGAAAAAAAAAAAAAGTTCAAAAGTTTGTAAATCTATCGGACCAAACTGCATGGTCATCAGTCCGTAGTTTACAAACTACTTAAACCTAGGTAAACTAACGTAAGGACAACACACACACCCATGCCTCAGGGAGGACTCGAACCTCCACGGCGAGCAACTGCGCGCTCCGCAGTGAGACGCTTTAGACCGCTCGGCTACTCCCATGGCAGTCCGATGAGTAACTCTTCCACAAATATTAATCATAGTGATTCAACAGTAACGAATGGTGCTTTAAGGAAAAATTAATGTATATTATTCTATGATTCAGTGTGTGTGTGTGTGTGTGTGTGTGTGTGTGTGTGTGTGCCTTATACTGCAGCTATAAAGCATAATGTAGCTACGAATATCATTTAAAATTTGTCACAAAAAATCTTAAATTGCTATTTCCTCACTGCTCTGAAGTCAGGAACACTTTCTTTTGAAAAATATGATATTAATTTCCATTAGCCAGGGAAATAAAGAGGCTACTCAGACACAGCTTTGCTGATGATTGGCAGTGACTACATATACTGACTGCTAAAAGCCACTCTAAAAAAACATACAATTTGCCAAGATTCAAGTGTTTGTCACATAAAATGGTCATTTTCTCATCAGGCAGACTTTCTTATGAAACATGCACTGTACCTGATTTGCCCGAGGAAAATTTTGACAGCTGATATGACCAACAAGTTTCCAACATTCATGGATGCAATTGTTGAACAATTTCCAGTTGTCTGCATCGAGACCAGGTACCTATAACTTTGAGACATCTGACTACTGGAGCAGATTTCAAGAGATTTATAAAGCTTGTATTTTGTATTAAACCTCGTATATAGCTCATTATTGTCAAAATACTTTTTAACACCATGAGGGTAACTTGACAACTGCTTCAAAAGTGAGGTTAAATTACGTGAACTGGTTGGTACATTTGTGAACCCAACTGATAAGCCCACAGATAGCGCACAGTAAATTTGATAAACAAGACAGATCTTTAGCAGAGGACACTGTGACTGCTTTGCTTCAGTGGCAGTCACCTCATTGGCTCCAGCACATGATTTTGTGCCCTCGAACAATCCGGGCAATCGGTGTTGTTCATCTGGTCTCACAATTACATGCTGCCTGTAAGTAAAAGTTAAATATTCTAATTGTAAGATCATTTCCCTCCCTCCCTTCCTCACCATATCTCTCTCTCTCTCTCCCCCTCCCTCTCATTTTTCGTCTGGGGGGGGGGGGCGGCATGTGCCCCTGTGCCCCCCCCCCCCCCCGAATCTGCCCTTGGAAGCCAATAACGTTCATTCTGTAGGGGCGTGGCTGGCCGCGAGTTACACAGTGTTTCTCCCACAGACACAACTGTTGGCGCTCAGCCGTAGCTCCTCCCCTCCATGCTTCTGCTATCGATCCACCTCTATGTGCGTAAGTTAGTGCCTTCTTATATGACGCCAGATATAAGGGCACCTCTTTGTGGGTGAAGTTTCCCCTCCTTTTTACAAAACTATCTAGGCATATTTTTCATGATTTATATTTTCTTCCATCAATAATTCCACGAAATTTCATTCCCACTTTTCAGCAATGCTCATCGGTTTCAGCTCGCTACACTTTACATTTTGCTATATGTAATATCAGAACAATAATTAACACACTGAATATTAAATATCAACAAAAAATACAATCCCTTGAGACAACATTGTACCATTATACCAAACGTATTAAACATAAGGAGAGGCATTGAATTAAAATTTATGCGGTGGCCAGAATTTGAACCTGGTACCTCCTACTTACTAGGTAGGTGCTTTAGACCACACAGCATTGTAGCCAAAGCAACTACACGGACTGTCTTAAAGCACGTCTCCCTCCACACCATATACTTTAATTCTGCCTCATGTTCCATGTGAAATGCGTATCAAATTCCAATTTAGGAGAGCCCTGGCCATAGACGAGTATAATCTCTGCCTCTTCAGAGTTTGAATACACCACGGTCACTGTTCCTACGACACTACACTGTCACAGACGTCTGATAACACAGTGTACTACAGTTAGTTTGCGTGCAAAGATGAATGCAGAATAACAATAGCAGCAAGCGCTACATGCTGACACTGCGACAGCTAGACCAAATCACAACAGTGGAGTACAGCCACACTTGTAAACACGATCATCATTAGGAATGGGTTGAAAATCGCGTATCTGTTAAGAGTCACAGTGATTTGGAAGTAGCATTTTTCAGAGTCGCAACTTTACGGAATCTGACTGCGATTTCAGTCGCAGTTTAGAAGCGCAGTAGCAACTAAAAGTAGCAAGTCGCAACTAAGAGTAGCAAGAAGCAGTTTGCACTCTGCCATCTGTTGGTCGAAGTTTGTACTAATATCTTTGCATTGGGCAGGCTATAGAGTCTACCTGTGATTTCAGCGACAAATCACGGTTAAGAGTCGCAAGTAGCAACTAAGAGGCGCAGTTTAGACTTTGCCGGCTGCCATCTGTTGGCCGAAATTGGTACTTCAAGCTTCCTGCCGTTTGCCTCGTGTATGTGTGGCTTTTTGTTTATGTATTGGTCGAACGCCATCGGCTCAAACCAGTGCGCTCGAACGTCCTCACTGGTCCAAACTGCGATTTCTGTGAAGAGTCGCGATTAAGAGTGGAAGTAGCAACTGCGAATAGCATTTAATATTCCGCCTTGTGCTACTTGTTGGGGCCAACTGTCGTACTTTCACTCGGGTGTTGTTTAGGGATGTTGTCGAATTAATGAACAAGAAGATAATTTTCTTTGTGAAAATGTTTGCACTAAGTCGCACTATTTTACCTGGCGGCAGCGTTTACATGTTGTGAAGCAAAGCCTGGCATGTATGTTTTTACGTTATAGTTGGTAAAGACAACAAGAAAGTTGTAAGTGAGTAAGTTGTAATTTGCGGCTGTTTGCTGATGATGCTATGGTGTACGGGAGGGTGTCATCTGTAACTGACTGTAATAGCATACAGGTTGACTTAGACAAAATTTCTAGTTGGTGCGAAGAATGGCAGCTAGCTCTCAATGTAGAAAAATGTAAGGTGATGCCCATGAGTAGCAAAAACAATCCTATAATGTTCGAATACAGCATTAGTAGTGAGCTTCTTGATGCTGTCGTGTCGTTCAAATATCTAGGCGTAACATTGCAGAGCGATATGAAATGGAACGAGCATGTAAGGACAGTTGTGAGTAAGGCAGACAGCCGACTTCGGTTTATTGGGAGAATTTTGGGAAGATGTACTTCACCTGTAAAGGAGACCGCGTATAAAACGCTTGTACGACCATGTCTTGAGTATTGTTCAAGTATTTGGGACCCGCAGCAGATCGGTTTGAAGGAAGACATAGAGGCGGTTCAGAGGCGAGCAGCTAGATTTGTTACCGGTATGTTCAACCAATGCGCGAGTGCCACGGAAATGTTCCGGTAACTCAATTGCGGATCGCTGGAAGAAAGACGACGTTCTTTTCGTGAATTTCTGTTAAGTAAATTTAGAGGGCCGGAATTTGAAGCTGTGTGTAGTACGATCTTGCTGCCGCCTACATACATTTCACGTAAAGATCACAAAGACAAGATAAGAGAAATTAGGGCTCTTACGGAGGCATATAGGCATTCTTTCTTTCCTCGTTCAATTTGGGAGTGGAATAGGAAAGGAAATGCCTAGTAGTGGTACAGTATACCCTCCGCCAAGCACCTTACTGTGAACTGCGGAGTATGTATGTAGATGTAGAAATGTGAATGCCAAATAAATATTGTCTTATGGACTTGATCCTTGTTTAAAATAATTTTTCGTCATAGAACCTACAACTATTATGGGAATTCAGAATATGTATGTTACGTTGCAAATCTGGTTTCGACGAATATTTTTGGTTGCGTTATACATCGTACATAACATAAAAATTCCAAGGTGGTGGTATCAAATGGTCAACTAGGTATCAGTAATTTTACGAAACGTTTAACAGTAGGCCAACTCCATTTTCAATGTGGACTGTGTTAAGTACTGCTATATAGGAGTAAACTTGTATCTTCGAGGATTCTATAAAAATATTACACTTGAAAATAAACAAGTTTTTCGCGTAATGGAAAGTTTTATTTTATCAGATTTGTTTTAGATTTAGGAATGTTGTTTTCCGTCTTTTTACTTTTCGTACATTCCATCCTGTGATGACCTGAGTAAAAGCAGATGGGTGGTATCGGATCCTTCAGTATTATTAAGACTTTTGTTTACTGCAGTGGTGGCATAGTGTGCTTATATTGGCAACAACTGATGAATGATCCTAGAAATCTAAATCGTACAGAATGATTGAAATAATATTTTGTTTATCATAAAATAAATAATTAATGTTATTCTTAATCTGTGGTTGTAAGGTTTCTTGTGTGTAACCCTGTACAGCCAGCAAGTTAGAAGTTCTTATAAAATGAAGCTTTAGTTGCCAACATCAGCACACTAGGTCGGCACGTCGATTAGTAAAATATAACGCAAGCTCTTGTCTATAGTTATTTGGCAGAATGTGTAGTGATACAGAAAGGTTTTAAAGAGAAAATGGAATTTTCAATAGTCACTCACGCTGTATTTCACATTTACTTATCTCTCTCAAATTGGTAAGTGACATATCACACAATGTTAAAAGAATCTATTCATTCATTCTACAGGCAAGAACATAGCACTTTCGTTGCACTGTTATAGTTGCTGTGTGCCTAATCTACCGAATGTTTCTGTTAAGGTAGACTATAGGCCTACTTGCCGATTTCGGTTACACATTACTTGCAAATAACCTCACTTTTAACTATACATTACACACCAAACACTGAAATAGCTTTTAGAAGACTAATTGACATTTGTCGATGTGTAAATAATCCCAACATTACACGTAAATTGAGCATCAATATTCTTTTTTTGTGTATATTCACATGTAGGAAGAGGATCTGTTATGGATGATCTTGGTTTTAACGTAGAGTGTGCAAAATTTTATCAATATCAGAATAAAACTATAGACTTCTATGAAACAGAAACGCAGGGTCACATTAGGGGGAAAAGAAAAAACAGATTGCTTAATTTTGGATGCAGGAGAATTCAGGCAGACTTATAGACAAAAATAAATAGCAACATGCAAATCTGTAATGCTAACTTTATTTAATACAAGGTCATGCCTGATGTCACAGTTTCACAGCATCTACAGTGAAAATGTTGTGAGCGGTAGACTTCTTTTCCTCTGACAATCATCATTTTTTATTTCATTTTTTTTTTGGGGGGGGTGGGGATGGGGTGGCGGTTAAGGGGGTGGAGGGGCGGGGTCAGTTACAAAACACTTCATAAACGTCTAAAATTACATGCAAACTTTGTTGAAGGCCCCTAACTACTCCTATTTTCCAATAATTGACGCATAAATCTGGATATTCTCACACAGCGGCTTTTCATTATTTATGACGTCATATCTCCTGAGCTGTGTGTTGTGCTCTTTTGTTTTTGGGTCAGGAACTTTAGCGGACATATGGTGAACAGTTCACCAAAGTTTTGTTGCAATTGAATGAACGGTTTCTGAAAACATAAAGGACATACAGACAAACATTCATTATCAGAATGATTGTTCGTGTACGTGTGTTTTTCTGCACATTGGAGGGAGCACAGTATGTTATCACCTCAAAAAGATGACTAAAGTGCAACACACACACACACACACACACACACACACACACACACACACACACACACACACATTATATGATATTTGCACAAGGCCTGTGTCTTGCACTTTACTCGTGAACAGTATTTCGGTATTCAAACAATGAATAACACAGTTGAAGGTTTTCCAAAAACACTGATTGTAATAAATAAAATAATGCCAAAAGTTTCTATTTCCTATAAATTTACCAGTTCTGGTTATGCTCAGTGCTAAAAAAAAAATAGTACAAAATCCAGATAAACACTAGTAAATAATAAATAAAGCTCCTGACAAGTATTCTGATGACTATTATGTACATATATAACCTGTAAAATAGAGAAATGAAAGGGGACGCTATAAGTAACTGAACATTCCCAAATTTTACGTAATTTTATTTTAATCCATTGAAAAGTGTAAAAGCAGGGTTCTAATTTATATGTTTCAATACCATTACTGTATTTTTAATACAGGGTAATGAAATGGTCTACAGTAAGTTAAGGAAAGTGGTTCCAAAATTATGATAGCATGGGGGTGGGGGGGGGGGGGGAGAGAGAGAGAGAGAGAGAGAGAGAGAGAGAGAGAGAGAGAGAGAGAGAGAGAGAGAGAGAGAGAGAGAGAGTTCTACTGATGTGAGAAGCCACAGAAACTACATTCTCTGCTGTTGGACTTCCCGAACAGCTATGAGGACAAGCTAAAACGTAATGCCTCCAATATTTAAGTCTGTTTGCTGCATTGGATGAAGTGTAACCCAATACAGATATTGCTCTGCAGACTTTCCTGCCTCGCTGTTTCAAGTTTCAACCATCTGCCGCTAGAAGGCTCTGAATTGCAGCATGTAACATGGTAGAGTGGAATGTAACTGGTGCTTGACAAACGATGGGCTGCTAAGGAGTTCCTACCCACAGAAAATGTGCCTTCAGTTGTAATCTGTAGAAAATTCACAGATGTGTAGAGGTGATTGTGTAAGTAATGTCCAAAGCTGTTTCGGTGGTGCTAACTTTAATGTCTGTGACAGGTGTCAAAAGGGAGTAAGATTAGGGTATAATGTGCCATTGACATTGTGGTGATTCAAGGTCACTCACAAAGATAGTTTTTTTTTCTTTAGGAACGGGGGAGTAAATAGGCCGTGCTGTTCGAAACGAACCGTTCTGGCATAAGACTGGAGTGATTTACGGAAATCATGGACAACTAATCGGGATGGCCTCATGTGTGTTTGAACTGCCGACCTCCCAAACGTGTGTCGAGTGCATTTCCACAGGACCTCCTCGCTCTGTAGGATCTCGAGACTGGTAACCACATAACTCCAAAACTTTAAGACTTCTACACTGTGCAAAGAAAAAGCTTTATCACAGGTGAGGTTGTGGCTCAGCCAAAAAGGTCACACATTGTACTGTGCTAAGGACATGTAGCAGCCGACTGAAGGTGATCGCCGAGCCACAATGCAGCACACAGGAAGAACAATCGTGTCACACAACTTTAATGTTCTGCCACAGCCTCCGTCAGAAAAATATCACACAGACATTAACACACCCACAGACACACAACTCACATACTTAACCCTTAACTACTATCTGCGGTCTCTCAGACCGCTACGACTTTTTGAGTCGAGGTATTTTACACGCTCCTGCCAAGCTAAAAGGACTCTTCCGTGTACCTTCCTGGTGGCCGACAAGATCCACGTGCCAGCATTCTTGCAGTGTTGCTGCTCTTTGTTCCGTATTTATGAGCCTTGCGCGGCCTCAGTGTTTGCGCAGGCTCTGCCTCGTAGCGCCTGGCCAGTCGGCTTCGTGAGCGCGGCCTGCTAAGCTAAGCGCTGTAGCTGTGGCCTCCCTCTCGCTGTTTTTGTTCCGTGTCGTGTTTCTACATGGCGGGAAAAGGTGAACGTACTATGCAACACATTTTACGTGAAGCAGATGTGGTGAATCCTCCGATGATTCCGACGACGGCGATAATGACCCCGATTTTGAGGTATTTAGTGAACATGACACTAATTCAGAGCAGGAACCTGAAAGTGATGAAGATGTGACACCTGATGATGACGAAGCAGGTTACTTCTTCAGTAAGAACAGATGTTTTCGATGGCGAAAAAAGCAGCACCGTAAGAACAACGCAATGCAACATCGTCTTACAGCATCCTGGACTGCGACAGACGGCTCAAAGGATATCTTTAGTTTGTACTTTTTGTTTTATAAGGAAAATGTGGCAACCTTTCTGGGATCATCGTAACGGAAAGGAGATTTCGCATACAATTTACTATAATTCAAATGGGATTTTTGTATCTAATCACGCTGCGAATTTGTAACATAATCTCTATAATGATAATCTGTGGGTGAGTAGAGAAATACCTACTTGCTGTTCTATATGTAGCACAAAAAATAAAAATGTACTGCAAATTGCGCTGTGTTTTACTTGTCATCATGTTACTCAAATTACATTCTTTAAAAAGACAAATTTCTACTAATGTCACCTCTTAAGACGTGTAATGAACGACAGGAAGCCATGAAAATATATATTTAGCAAAACACTAGTATAATATATGGAAAATAAGAGAGCGGTCTGAGCAACCCCTCCATAGTAGTAGCGTTCCTGTCAACGTCTATAGTAGTTAAGGGTTAACAATATGACGGGTGATTGAAAAGTCAGTGCAAAGTTAGGTTAAGTTAGCAGCATCTTTGGAAAGAACACACACTAAGTTTCAGCCATATCGGTCTATTTCTTTATGTTTGGCATTTGTGTGAATCTAGGAAATCGAGTGATTGTCAAGTGGACGAAAAAGAATTTCCTGTGGTGATTACCCATTACTTTATGAAAGGCAAAACGCCTCAGGACACTAAAGAGAAGCTTGATAAACACCTTCGATTAGAACAGTTTGCAAGTGGTTTCAAAATTTTCGGAGTCGCCATATGGGCACAAGTGAGGCTGAACGTTCTGGATGCACTGTGGAGGTTACAACTCTATAAATCACTGATAAAATCCACGATATGGTGATGTATGACAGAAGAGTTAAGGTGTGTGAGATTGCTTGTGCTGTGGGCATCTCTAATGAATGGGTACACAATATTTTGCATAAACATTTGGACACGAGGAAGCTATCCGCAAGATGGGTGCCGCAATTGCTCATACTTGATCAAACATTGAATTGCGTGAAGTGTTGCAAGGAAGGTTCGCAGCTGTTCAGGAAGAATCCGCAGGACTTTAAGCATTGTTTCAGCACTGAGGAAGAAACATGGATACATTACTATACTCCTAGACCAAAGAACAATCTAAACAGTGGGTTACCAAGGGAGAATCTGCACCAAAAAAAGGACAAGACCGGTCCTTCGGCCGGAAAGGTTATGGCGACTGTCTTTTGGAATTCGCAAGGGTTAATCCTCATCGACTATCTGGAACAGGGTATAACTATTACAGGTGCATATTATTGTCATTGGACCATTTGAAGGAAAAAAAAAGTACTAGCTGCTAGAAAAAAGCGGGCAATTAGCCAACAAAAGAAGTCCTTTTCCATCACGACAATGCACCAGCACACACCTCAGCAGTTGTGGTCACAAAATTATTGGAAACAGGATTCCAACTCGTTTCACATCCCCCCTATTCTCCAGACTTGGCTCCCTCGCACTACTATTTGTTCCCCAATTTGACGAAACGGCTGGAAGGACGAAGATTTTACTCAAACGAGGAAGTGATTGCAGAAACTAATAGCTATTTTGCAGGCTTGGGTAATTCCTATTATTCGAAGGGATCAGCAAATTAGAACAGCACTGGACAAAATGTATAAGTTGAAAAGAAGAATATGTAGAAAAATAAAAATGATTTTCCCCAAACAAATTAGTAGTTTTTATTTTTTGCATGGACTCTTATGATTACTTGATCTAATAATGGAGGATAGGATATCCTCCATAACTCACATTCCTCTCAGATTTTCCATTGTTAAAATTACTCTAAGTATCAAATGTGCCTAGGATAAAAGCAGTTTTTGTTCAATGCTGGGATGCTATCCAATATGGTGTGCCTCAGCCATTACGATATGCATTTCAAGCCGAACATTGAGGCTTAGGAGGAATTGGATATTTTACTGGTGTGGAAGACTTCTTTTGGGTATTCCACGCGGTCGTGTTTGCCGCCGAGCCAGGGTGACATAGTTTGTAAGCACATCTGCCTGGTGAGCACAGGTCCTGGGTTCTAATCCTGACCCTCATAAAACTGAGACTGGATCTAGCTCAAGAAATAATTATCTGCTCTGAGAGAAATGTGTTTGTTACTAGCGTGACAATGTTGGGAGAAAAAAAATTGTTGAGACATTTAGAATGTTGTTATGGTTTTCAGATATAAAATTTGGAGGCATTACTTTTCAGCCCACCCTCATACGTACAGAAACAAGCTACAGGGGGCAGAAACTTACCAGCTCCTGTTGTTTATACCTGTAAAAGAATAAAGTCATTAATTCACTCACACTTGGACGTGAAGGCCAATTCACACTGTCCGTCACGTCACGTCACGTCACCGTCCGTCAGAACATTCCGCAATGTATTTCTAATGGCGGCATTCACACTGTCCGTCACCGGACCGTCACGTCACGTCAACGTCCGTCAAGCTTTCTCGAGAAGAATGTTTTGACGGAACGGTCGTCTGCTAACATCGGAAGTTAACCTAATTCCGTCACGCGAATTACATGTTGCAGTCGACGATTGCACTGTTTATATGCAAATGTGTCTTATTCATTTTTGTGCTGTTCTTGTACCTCGTTTTAGGGGTAAATCTCAAATGTTTCATGACGACTTAAATATTTTAGTCAATTGAGTGTCCCCCTATAATCGAGGTCGGATATCTGAAACCAACAAATGGTTTATGTTACGTAACAATGTAACAGAAACGACTGAAGCAAACTGTTTATTTGAATAAGATTATAATTTGAATACGCATTTTTCATTAAATAACACTTTAAATGAAAATGTCAGTTATAATGAAAGACAAAAATTCATTTGTTTACGACGTATTAACAATGTCAACATGCAAATCGTAATGGTTAAAGTATACAGGCGATATTTATGCTCTTACAAGTATGGTTTGATGTCTTCATACGTTTATTTTTTCGCTTGAAAATAGATGTCGATGTTTTGAAATGTTGTTTCAGTTCCCAGTAAGTTGTCCAAAAACATATACTGTAAAGTTTTCTCTGGCCGTTAATAACATTTAGCGTTGTTGTTCCCCCTTACTAGTATTAAACTATGACTTTCTACATAACAGATCGCCACTCATAACCTCACTTTCAACATCGCGTATTGAGATGGACGAATTGACGTGACGGACACGGACAGACAGTGTGAATACAACTTGACGTGACGGTTCCGTGACGTGACGTTGACGTGACGTTGACGTGACGGACAGTGTGAATTGGCCTTGACACGGCACTTGTCAAAACCAAATGCTATTACAGAACCATCTAAAATGGCAGAACTAAAAAGAAAAGTAGGAGACTGAACAAGTCTCACAGAACTGTTGCAACACACACTTTGATAAGAGCTCCACCTCAATCAATGAACAGAGGAATTGCTTTAGTCTCCTCCAATTTGCCACTAATTGCTTTAGCAACACACCCACAACAAACAACAGTTTCAACTCTTTAAAGGCATTTTTGAAGACACAGTTAAATACTTACATGCACACACAAACAACTGCCACAAACTACAAGGGAAACGATGACAAGAGTTACACAAGGATATCCTCTGCTCAGTGCTACTAATTACGCAAAACCTTTAACAGTCTCACCCTGTCTTCACTCGCAGCAAGCAGGGAACTGATTTCTCAGACTAAGCTGTTCCCTGAGTAAAGCACCCACTTTCTTCTCAATATTACTCCTCGTGCCCCCTGAGAATGTTTCTAAAACATTCCGACTGACTACAGAAAAAAAGAGCTAGGTGTCTGCTGTCTCTGTGAAAACTGATCGGGGCTGTGGGCAGCTCACCAGGTTCTCTGTGCCGTTGTCGTCCAGATTCAGGTTGTCGATGTCGATATCGATGTCGTCCTCGTCGAGCAGCGGGTCGGGCTTCCTCTGGAGCGGCGGGGGCGCCGAGGCCGGCTTGGGGTCTGCCGCCGCCGCCACCGCCACCCCTGTAAGCGAGCCGAAACACGACGTGAGCCACCCTGTAATCTCCCAGATACAAGTTGCAAGTGAGTTGTGGCATTTATCGGGGGTAACTGCATCGGCAATTTTTCAGTGGTCAAAGCAGACTCCTCAAGCAGGATTCCAGCAGTCACGGATTCACGGTGTCACCGTGAAAAACATTTACAGTCTGGAGGGTTTCTTCATTCTGATTTACTACTTTGGCTAGACGTAAATTGATTACCCTCCAAATTGGAAGTAATGAATTTTGTGAACTAGGATGTATAAAGCAATTTCCTTTTAGCCCGTAGCTTTAAAAGTAAACGTAACTTTGTGATTTCGTCACCGTTTAAAATCTTCTTTAATAATCTTGTAACCGTATAATACATATTTTCGGAATCACAGACTTCGATATACTCCGATCTTCTGCAGGATAAGTGATCTTCTTGTAACAATTTCATTTATTATATAGTATATTTTAAAATAAAGAGACAAAAATGGACTGTTGCATTTGACAACAAACTCTATTTTCAACACCATAAAAAACAAAATGATCACAATAATCATGTTCATATACATGAAACATCTCACGAAACACTTATATCGACTTTGTCCTTTTGCGTTTTTAACTCCATAAAAATCATTTGTTATTTCAACAAGAATTGTTTTTAATGTCCACTGGAAGTGTGTTTCTCTGTGACATTTTTTCGCCACCCACTTTGCCACATTTCTAATGTCTTTGACCTCATCCGCTGTGCACTGCCCAATCCGCATAAAAGATCAAAAGACCCGTGCACAGTATATGACCGACTCTACTAAATCTAAGATTTCAAACATTTTTAAATATCAGTACCGATAACTATTATTCAGGACATCTTTCCTTTCGTGGCCCAGTATCTAGTGGAACAAACAATTTTGCTTGTTTCACTACAAGTCACAGGAAGATTACGTCAATTAGGGACAGAAGTTTGTGAGGAAAAAATCTGAGGTGTTATAACTCAAATACACCGCGTGTTATGATAGCCAGTTTCCCAGCCAAAATGCAACAGGAGGTGTGCTATTAGAAGGCAAGTGGCCTAGTGTGTCTCAGGCAGCCACGTTTTACTAAGTGCTAGTGACCTATTACACGTACACTGACTGAAAAAGTGTTCTAATGTTTGTAAACTTATGCTACTTAACTACTGAGGTTATCACTCCCTAGGCTTACCAACTACAGTAGAACCTGGTTTTTATGCTTTTCAAGGGACTTCAGTGAAATGGTGTAAAATGCAGGAAATAATGTTTTAAATGGTAAAATATGCTTACTGCATCAGTCTTGCATTTTTGTTGTTTATTTGTGATATATGTACATAATAGGCATCTAATTACTCGCCAGGAAGTTTATTATACAGTAAAGGTTATCCAAATTTTACCTATTTTAAGCGCCAGGCAAAACGTAATTTTATGAGAAGTAGAATTTTTTTAATGTAATTTCATTCATTATAATCGAGGCCACCACTGCTGGGCTATGTAACATCTTCAAAATTATTTGAACCACTTCGATAGATATCGTTTGGACGGCGCTGCCAGGCTACGTAACACATCTTCGAAATTACTGCCTTTTAGCAGCATTAATTATTTATATAGTAAAACTCAAAGTCCCATTCTTTTTGTATTTTTAGATGTTTCACACAATGATATTAGAGAATTTATTTGCATTCTCGAGTACAAAAATACGCATATGGTGTTTGCATAGGATCGGCATCTCTCATTATCGCTTTTTTGAGGTTGTGGGTATTATGATACCCAACTTTGTTTGACAGATAACGATCTTTATTAATCAGAAATATGTATCACAAAAACAATGCAACTCTTTATTCTCACTTCAACAAAGCAACTGGTTCTGATTGATTGAGTACACGCCAGCCGCTCTGGCAAAGAAGCTAGCGGAAAGAGGAACTACACCACCACAAATCTGCGTTATTCTCTCGTCAACAAACCGTTCTGTTCGTTTGAGTACACGCCAGGCATTCTGGCAAAGAAACTGGAGGAAAAGGCACTACATCGCCACAAATCGGCGTGTCTTAAGTCAGCAACAAAATGCATAATATACGTTTGCATTTATTCAAAGTGTCAAAAAACTCTACTGCGAATAATTTTTAAGCACTATACTTTATGGGGAAAGCCATGCTAGCGTCAATTTATGTACATTACGTCATTTTTCTTCACGAACATGTTTTTAAAAGCGTAAAACGCGAGAAAAGTGTAAATATGTTAACAGCAAAACGAGGGCGAATTAACATTGCAAACATAGAAAATTTGATGGGACCGACAAAAAATGGTGTAAATGGCGGGAAAATGTAAAAACAAAGAATGTAAAAATGAGGTTTTACTGTACATAGGTTAGTTAAAGGACTACACACACCTCCCATGTACAAGGGATGACTCAAGCCTTCAACAGGGATCGACAGTGCACTCTGCAGCAAGACCCCTTAGGGCAGTGTTTTCAACCTGTAGGTTGGGACCCTATATAGGGGTCACTAAGCCCTCACTGTAGGAAGTACCAGGTGATCCAAAAGTAAGTATAAATTTGAAAAATTAATAAATCACGGAATAATGTAGATAGAGAGGTAAAAATTGACACACATGCTTGGAATGACATGGGGTTTTATTAGGGTGGAGGGGGGGGGGGGGAGTTAAAAAAATGTCCGACAGATGGCGCTTCATCTGATCAGAAAAGCAATAATTAGCATAACAAATTAAGACAAAGCAAAGATGATGTTCTTTACAGGAAATACTCAATATGTTCATCATCATTCCTAACAATACCTGTGGTCGAGGACTGTTAAAGCATGTCCGGAGTTATGGTGAGGCATTGGCGCCGGATGTTGTCTTTCAGCATCCCTAGAGATGTCGGTCGATCACGATACACTCGCGACTTCAGGTAACCCCAAAGCCAATAATCGCACGGACTGTGGTCTGGGGACCTGGAAGGCCAAGCATGAGAAAAGTGGCGGCTGAACACGCGATCATCACAAATTTTCTTTTCTTCCCCCTAATAAAACCCCATGTCATTCCAAGAATGTGTGTCAATTTTTACCTCTCTATCTACATTATTCCATGATTTATTAAGTTTTCAAATTTATACTGACTTTTTGATCACCCGGTACTTGCACCATAAAATAAATAGGGGTTCTGTAATACAATAATGTTTGCCTAAGTGAGAGACATTTAGTGTTAAAATTATGGAGTTCCTTGTGTAACATTCATTATTGAATTGATCACCGATTGTGAATAAGCACAAAGTTTGGAAACTTTTCAGGAACCAATCAATAGTAACAAAAATAAACTTGAAACAATAATTAATACTGTTAAAATTTGAAAAAAAGATCTACTACTTTACAATGGGGCCTTCCTTGATGAGCCCAATTCGCTTCTCAGTCTTGCCTGAAATGTGAAACAGTCATTAACCCGCAAGAACTCGCGCCTTTAAAAGTTATGCGATCGATCGCATGTATAGCATTTTTCTGACACTCAAAGAACAGTTTGTAATGTACTTAATATGTCTAAATAAGTATTTCTAGTTGTGTTCATAAGAAAACACACATATTTGACTATTTAAAATTGGTGAAATGCTGATTGTTTTAATATTACTGTGAGCAAAATGCACACAGTGCGAGTGCTCGTGGCTTAATCAAAACATATTTTTCTGTCTGAAATCATTTAAAAATACATTAATATTACATATGCACAGCTGCCAACATTTGATCAGTAAAATCATGGGCGAAAACCAGTAAAATTACGGTGACAATCAGTAAAACTCATGCACGAAAAAAAGATGCTTCTGGTCTATAAAATACGATATTTTATGAATGAAATAGTATACTTCAATAAAATCACATATACTTACAGAATAGGGCAATGATCGGTAGTTGAACATAACAGTGAAGAAGAAACCCATATTAAACAGCTGCAGGTGTGGTGAACATTGGTTTGGAGCATATATAGCAAGACTAACTTGATAAATCACGCTGATTATACCATTTTCTTGTCCGACCATAACAGGAGCATTGTCAGAGCAGAAAGCCACACAGTTTCCAATTGGAATGGTAAAAGTTTTCAGCTGTGACAACATCAGGTGACCTATGTTCCGCCCTGTTGAGTCCCCATCTAATGCTGGTACGGATAGCACAGTGCTCAGCACTTTTTCCTGCATTAAATCAAAAAATGTCACAACAATAGGATACAACTTTGTGTCTGTATCATTGCTTCCATCTGTTGCCAATGAAAATGGAACTTAACAACTTCAGACGACGCATTTCTTGCCATTGTATTGACAATGGATGTCGTTTTCGTTCGATCACCGCTATATTTTTTTCGCCACTTCTGATGTGGGAAACATCATCTTAAATAATGCACCAGCGTGATCAGTGGCATGTAAGGGCACAGTGTGTTCCAGCAAAAAAGAAGTAAAAAGACACTTGGCCCTAATAACATCGTTGTCAACGTTTCCACATTTGGCAAAAAAAGGCGTTGATTTTTGTATTGTCTTCCTTGGATTTGACATAGCTTAAGTGTTGAGAGCACTTCACATGATTACCCAAGTCATTTCTTCCACCATGTGCAATATTAATGTCACACCCACATACTGTGCAAAAGGCAAATTTTTCACCTTTCCTTGATTTTAGTAAGCACGGAAAAATTGACAGAATGTGAATTTCTAAATGTCTGAAAGTATTTGTGAGGATACAGGGTATTAGGTTGGTAACCTCTTTGGTAAGATTTGGCCGAACGACTGTTATCGTTGGCGTGCAGCGAGAGCTGCTGGCAACAATGCTTCGGTTGGAATGTTGTTTGTTTGTTGGCCGGTGTGCGGCAGTCTCCCACTGACCACAGAGCGAGGCGGTAGCGTGTCGGCAGTCAGTTCGTAACCTGTGTTTAGTGGTGGCTAAAGTTTTTCCATTGCGTCGTATCGCATACGGGTTGCAGTTTCATATTGAAATGTTTCAGTGTGGACTTGTAGACATTCATCGTAGTGGCACGCAGTTATTTAATCGGTGTATTTAAAGGGAGGAGTTTTTAACATTTGTCTTTCCATAATAAAGGAAGTTAACCAAGTTGACTGTTTTGGATCAACCTCGTAATTGTCCGCATCCCATACCGTCAAATCATTGGAACAATTATTACATGATTAAGCATAAAATAGAATGTAACGGCAACTTCGCCCATCGAGGATTAGGTGGCCACAGCGGTGGCGTTACATATTGTTTCTTGTTCGATTTATTCATGACTAACAATAGCAACAGCCAATAAAAATGTCCAACAACATGTGTCTCGCTATGAACTGAAACAGCAAAAGGAACCTGGATCACTGAACGTCACTTAAAACACTTGGTAAAACCACACAGTCTTGAACACGAAAGTAACATTGTGAACAAAGGATATGAAGTTATAATACACAAATACGAACTTTTAATACAAACACTTTAACACTACATTAAAATGTCATACGCTTTGGAAGGCCAATATATTCGAGGAACGCTAACTTTGTGAACAAAGAAGTAAATGGGTTCCACTTCAACAAGAGCACAGAACAGAACAAATAACTTAAGAAGCACAGCCTGTTGACACATAGATTCACACGGAAGAACTGGTTACCGGTACCGGCTTTAAATGCAATTCCAATGACGACACAAAAATCACACGGGTAAACGAACCAATCATATCCATGAATAAGTTATCGACTATCTTAGACCTGCCTTCGACCCTCGCGATTGTTTGGAATATATTGACTATCGTAGACCTACCTTCAACCAACGCAAACAATTGATTGTATGGAAGTGCACGTTGTATGGAATATAGACATTTCAAATTTTTTACCGCAAAATCGTAAAACAGCACTGTCCATCCGTAAACACTTGCAATTTCAGTAAATTTTACAGATAAACCATAGAAGTTGGCAGGTACGCATCTGTTTTCTTTTAGATAACATAGTTTTGTTACGGATCGTGAGGAGGGGGGGGGGGGTCACCAGAATATATTTATTTGGAAGGGGGCCGCGAATTGGAAGCGATTGAAAAACACTGCCTTCTAGCACTCGACCATCCCACAGCGGCACACCAATTGATTTCTTACGGAGATCTCAATACCCGTCTCTCTATGTGTGCGGCACAATTTGAAGTCCACAGAACTACTTAACAGAAGCAAGTGCAAACGTATGAGTCAGTGATGTGTTGCTCACTGAGCCATTATGTGCCAGTGTCATGGTAAGATTTGCACACATCATAATCACTAAGTGATATCCAAACGCTGTCTATTTGTTTACCTTCCTTTTTTCCCCTAAGGTAAGTCCTTCCACTCCTGGGAATGGAATGACTCCTTTTCCACTTCCTTAAAACCCATATCCTTCCCTTTCTCCTCCCCTTTTTTCCTCTTACCCTGAAGAAGCGACCAATGGTTGCGAAAGCTGGTACGTGTGTTTGTGTGTGATTTTATTTGTATCTTTCGACGAGCCGGTCCTTTTGGTAAGTCATGTTTTCTATTTTTTTACATTTATTTATCCCACCAGGAAAGTTTCCCTCTATAATTTTCAGTAAGTGATATGTAGCACATACTCAATACAACACTTTTCACATCTGGATATTGCACTTTTAAATCGCTGGAACTAGTCAGACCTGTGTAAGTATTTTCTGATGATGTGGACCAACAATGTTTTCTAATAAGAAAGAAGCAGTACTCTAAAGAAAATTCTCATTTTAAATTGCTCAAGGATTCACCTCAGACTCGCTATTATGTAACTACTAGTATTGTTCTAAAATATGTAGTCTACCATCATCATCATTATTAGAGACTGATTATGCCTTTCAGTGTTCAGTCTGGAGCATAGTACCTCTAATAAAATTGCTCCATGAGCCCCTATTCAATGCTAACATTGATGCCTCGTCTGATGTTATGCCTTTTACTTCAAAATCGTTCTGCACCGAATCTAAGTACTTCCTTCTTGGTCTACCTTGACTCCTCTTACCCTCTACTGCCGAGCTCATGAGTCTCTTGGGTAACCTTGCTTCTTCCATGCGTGTAACATGACCCCACCATCTCAGTCTGTTCGCTCTAACTGCTTCATACCCAGTTTTTCTTTGATTTCCTCATTATGGACACCCTCCTGCCATTGTTCCCATCTATTAGTACCTGCAACCATTCTTGCTACTTTCATATCTGTAACCTCTACCTTATGAATAACGTAACCTGTATCCACCCAACTTTCACTCCCATACAACAAAGTCGATCGAAAGATAGAGCGGTGCACTGCTAACTTAGTCTTGGTACTGACTTCCTTCTTGCAGAAGAGAGTAGATCTTAGCTGAGCACTCACTGCATTAGCTTTGCTGCACCTCGATTCCAGTTCTTTCACTATGTTGCCATCCTGTGAGAAAATACATCCCAGGTACTTGAAACTTGTCTACCTGTTCTAACTTTGTTCCTCCTATTTGGCACTCAATCCGTTTATATTTCTTTCCCACAGACATTACTTTTGTTTTGGAGATGCTGATCTTCATATCATAATCCTTGCACCTCTGATCGAGCTCTGAAGCAGTCTACCAGAGATTTAAAATAATGATGAAAAATAATCATTGAAACTTTATTATTTTTACTGTGTTCTGCCTTTTACCATGTCTCAAATACGAGTAAGTAACTTAAATAATGGCACAAACGGGCGTTTTAGAGGGCCTCAAGTTCTTCAAGTGTGTGGACCATTAAGACAAAACAAAACCGGCAGTGCTGTGGCGGTTCTGGGGCACGCCCCTCTCACCTGCGTCGCCTCCCGGTCCGCCGTCGCCCTCATCTGCCGCCCCCGCCGCCGCCTCCGGCACGTAGCGGAAAGTGCCCGCGGCCTCCGCCGCCTTCATCTCCTCTATGGGATTGCGCTCGTGATTCATCTGCAAACCGCACAAATTCCAGTCACTACACACACGACACTGTACAATTATACATTAGGGCTCACACACATGACAAATTTCACAACACCTGTTAAAAAAAGAACTGAAATGTAACACAAGGATACAGTTGTAAAATACATTAGCAACCATGAAAATTTTTAGATTAACGTGGTCTACTTTTTTCTTAATTTCCACTTTGCATGTAGGTTAACTAATTAAACTCAATACCGTAGTTCTATAGGACCTCAAATTGCCTATTTCAACGTTAGCACCTATTTTTGCCTATTTTGGCATAAAAATCCTTAAAAGTACCTATTTCACTAATTTGACTTGTATTTTCAAAGATTAGAGTTACACATGAAAATCGAAGGTGGAAGTAGTAAACGCTATATTTGAAAATCTTTCGCTCATAGAATTCTAGCCAACTGTGTATTTCCACAAAGAAACTGTTTCAAAGGCATTAAGCTGACCACGGATTTTAAAAAATCAAAATGTTAATCGTAGTAGCCCTCTATGGCCAAATTACTGCACTTCGTGCCTTTTCTCGCTGCTGTCTACAACCGATGCTAGCAAACTACTGTGTCTGGTGAAAAACGTTGCACACGAACTTTCTGGTCAGAAAAATAATTTTCCAGTAGTGACATGGGCAATTCCATTCACTTGTTCAGAATGGGCAGCCATCCTTCCATAGCAAATAAACACTCCTATGCACTCTAATAAAAGGGGGAAAAGAAATAGCACACCACAGTCGAGGTTTTACCCGCAAAGGCAAATCAGTACATTATGTAGCGATTGACATTTTAAGTGTTACTGATGTTCAAAGTGCAAAATAAATTCTAATTTCTGAGTGTGAATACTGTGCCATGCCAGAATAAAAATCACATACATACGGCACCATGTGTGAATTGAATTCCTTCTAAAGTTATGTCTCTTTACTGCTCAGTCATTGTCTTTGTGCAGAGCTGCACACTATCCTCATTATATAGTTGAATTCCAATCTAGGCTTTCCACTGTTAATAATTGCCACACATTATAATGTGCCATGTATAAAGCACTCCTTTACTGTGTATTAGCTTCAAAAATTTTAATTATTTCTTCCTGTGCATCTACTGTTACTTAACGAACATTTTAATACAAACTACAGTAGCACCCCACTTTTATGTTTCATAATTTTACATTTTATTACCATTTACACCATTTTTTTGGTTTTTAGGTCCTGTCAAATTGTCTATAATCAAAATGTTAATTTGCCCTTTCTGCATTAACATATTTTCATTTTTCCCATGAGTTACTCTTTATGAAACATTGTTCGCAGACCAAAAAATATTGTAATTGAGAAACTGACACTGGCATGGCTTTTGACTTGACACTACATTTATTTAAATGTGTTTATTTAAATGAGTTTTGTTGTTTACAGCAGCACCAAGTTTACTCACCCAATGTGGTGGCTGATGGGAGCATATTTTGTGACTCTTATTAATTGCGAGAGTGATGGTTTTCTTTCTTGTGTGTGTGTTTTTGTTTTATTTTTTATTATTATTTTTTGTTCTGCATACTGAAGGGTCACAGTATGTTATAACCGCCAAAATACCATTACATTGAGAGATGTCTAACTTGTTCAAGTGTCACGAAAATACTTGTGTATATATCTGCACTTCAGAATGCAAATAAATTATTGAATACTGTCATTCAAAACATCAAAAAATACAAAATACATATAAAAAATAGAAAACGGATGACTTACCCAAAGGACATGCTAGTCGATAGACAAATAAAATCACACACAAACACACATACAAGCTTTCGCAACCGTTGGTCGCTTCTTCAGGAAAAGAGGAAGAAAGGAGAGGAGAAAGGGAAGGATATGGGTTTTTAAGGAAGTGGAAAAGGAGTCACTCCAATCCCAGGAGTGGAAGGACTTACCTTTGGGGAAAAAAGGAAGGTAAACAAATACACACACACAAACTCACACATATCCAAACGCAAACACACCTAGACAGACATTCTTCCTCTTTTTCTGAAGAAGCAACCAACAGTTGCGAAAGCTTGTATGTGTGAGATTTTATTTGTGTCTATCGATGAGCCTGTCCTTTGGGTAAGTCATCCGTTTTCTATTTTTTTATATTTGTTTATCCCACCAGGAAAGTTTCCTTCTATAATTTTCGTTTCATCAATTTGAATCTAAAATATATAGAAATTGTGAATTGTTTTATTACTTATATAATGGATGCCAGTTAAGCCTGGCTAACAACATTGTTTAAAATGAATTAAATTACCTGAAAAATTTCTACTTCCAATTAAGTTACCAGTGCCAGTTGCGCTAGGCACTTAAAATAGTACATAATTCAGATAACGTTTATTATGTAACGGACTGTCTGGTGAGTATTTTAATGTCTATTATGTACATATATCACACATAAACTACACAAATGCAAGAGTTATCCTATCAGCAAATTTTACGGTTTAAAACATTATTTCTCGCATTTTAAGTTGTCCCTGCAGTTTACCCCATACACGGAAGAACCCCATTTTTACACTTTTCAAGGGACTTCAGTGAAATGGTGTAAAATTTGGGAAATAATGTTTTAAATGGTAAAATATGTTTACTGGATCACCCTTGCATTCTTGTAGTTTATTTGTGATATATGTACATAATAGGCATCAAAATACTCGCCAGGAATTTTATTATACAACAAAGTTTATCCAAATTTTTACTATTATAAGTATCAGGCGGAACTGAATCTGGTAATTTTATGGGAAGTAGAAATTTTGGACATAATTTCAATCATTATAATCGATTAGTCAGCAAGCCTCTAACTGGCATTAATTATTTATGTAGTAAAACTGCGCAAGTTCTATTCTTTTATTTTTTTATGTTTCGCATGACGATATTCGAGAATTTATTCACGTTCTTGACTGCAAATATATGCATAAGTATTTTTGTGACTGTGCATAGAGTCAGCATCTCACACTATTATCACTTTTTTGAGGTTATAACGTAACCGTGGCCCCCTTAAACGAACAGAAAAACGCACAAGCAAACCATCAGTCTCACCATTTATAAAAGTCACAAAAAATACTTAGATAAATATTTGCATTCCACAAAAAGAATACATTCTCGAAACACATCATTCTGCATAAACAAAGCCAAGCTGACAATCAGTGCGGTGGCTGATGGTATACTATACTTCCATCAACTTCCGCATTTTAAGTCAACTAGGCATGTACTGCAAACAATGAAACACAAAATATATGTTTGAGTAAATGCAAATTGATAAGAAACTGAACTGTGTAATGTTTTTAAACACTATACTTTAAGATGAAAGCCATGCCAGCGTCAGTTTATGTCAATTACGCGATTTTTTCTTCATGAACATGGTTTCAAAAAGCATAAATACATTAATGCAAATTGGGGGGGGGGGGGGGGGAATAACAATGTGAACATAGGAAATTGCAAGGGACCAACAAAGAAATGGGAAAACATAAAATCTGGGAACGTGAAAATGGGGTTTTACTTTACTTTGAAGTCACTTCTAAAGTGTAAAAATGGGGTTCTACTGCAATACCTTCCGACAGACTGACACACAAGGCAGCGAAAAACAGATGGCTGTCAAATTTAAAGAAAGTAGAGTGCAGGTCGTATTACATAAAATAATGCACTAGATGTAAAATATAACAATGTGCTGCAACTCAAGCTTTTTTCAGTACATTCTAAAAAAAAAAAAAAAAAAAAAAAAAAAAAAAAAAAAAAAAAAAAAAAAAAAAAGAAGAAGATTATGGACTATAGGCAGCAGTGAGTAACAAGGAATGTTTCTATGCTGTGATGTCAAAATCTGTTTTATGAGACTGGTAGACTTGTGTGTTTAACCAAATTTAACATTCCATGATTATGTCACGTGTCTGGCACAGGACAGCACGATCTATCACCAGGCTGGTGATAAACGTTTACTGAAAAGAAGCAACATATTTAAGCACAAAAATAGGAGTTACTGGATGAGTCGCATTGTGCCTGAAGGAGTGACACTGGAAAGTACAGAGCTACAAAACATTCTCGCAGCCCTAATAAATTTAACTCTTCTCCAAAATAAGTCATGGTTGCAAAATTTTAACACGAATTATCTACAGGAGAATGGAAAAGCTGGTAGAAGCTGACCTCGAGGAAGATCAGTTTGGATTCAGGAGGAACATAGGAACTCAGGAGGCAATACTCACTTTACATCTTATCTTAGAAGATAGATTAAGGAAAGGCAAACCTACATTTTTCGCTTTTGTAGATTTGGAGAAAGCATTTGACAATGTTGACTGGAATACACTCTTTCAAATTCTGAAGTCAGCAGGGGTAAAATATAGGGAAAGGAGAGTTATTTACAACTTGTACAAAAGCCAGACCGCAGTTATTAGACTCTAAGGGCATGAAAGGGAAGCATCAGCTGGGAAGGGAGTAAGACAGGGTTGTAGCCTTTCTCCAATGTTATTCAATTTGTACATCGAGCAGGCAGTGAAGGAAAGCAAGAAAACATTTGGAATATGGATTAAAGTTCAGGGGGAAGAAATAAAAACATTGCGTTTTGCTGATGACATTGTAATTCTGTCAGAGACAGCAAAGGACCTAGAAGAGCAGTTGAATGGAATGGACAGTGTGTTGAAGAGATCGTATAAAATGAACATTAACAAGAGCAAAACAAAAATAATGGAGTGTGGTCTAAGAAAATCAGGCTATGCTGAAGGAATTAGATTAGGTAATGAAACAATGAAAGGGGTAGACGAGTTTTGTTACTTGGATAGTAAAATAACATGCGATGGTCGCAGTACAGAGGATATAAAATGCAGAATGGCAATGGGAAGAAAAGTATTTTTGAAAAAGAGAAATTTGCTAACATCAAATATTAATTTAAGTGTAAGGAAATCTTTTCTGAAGGCGTTTGTGTGGAGTATTGCCTTGTACGGGAGTGAAACATGGACGATAAGTAGTGTGGACAGTAAGATAACAGAGGCTTTTGAAATGTGGTGCTACAGAAGAATGCTGAAGATTAGGTGGATAGATCGCATAACTAATGAAGAGGTACTGAACAGAATTGGCGAGAAAAGGAATTTTTGGCATACCCTGACTAAAGGGATCGCTTGGTAGGACACATTCTTAGATATCAGGGAATCATAAAATTAGCACTGGAGGGAAGTGTGTGGGGTAAAAATCGCAGAGGGAGACCAAGAGAAGCGTATAGTAAGCAGATTCAAATGGATGTGGATTGCCGTTCTTATGAGGAGATGAAAAGGCTTGCTCAAGAGGATAGAGTAGGATGGAGAGCTGCATCAAACCAGTCTCCGGACTGAAGACCATAACAACAACAACTCCAAAATAATAGGCATAATTCAAACAGATTAAAAGATACAAAATTAGGACTTAAAAATCAAATCCCTGGGTTTTCCCCAACTTCTAAAGACAGCCAAAATTCGTGGGTATTTTCCAGTTTTGTAAGGCTTTACCGCGCGCAGTCCGCAGCAGTACCCACCGGGACGCCCGCCGCAGCCGCCGCGGGCAGCCGGCGCGCCCGCTCGGCGAGGAACTGCTCGGCCGCGAGGGCGTCCGCCAGGCCGGTGAACAGGTTGGGGTAGTCGGCGGGGTCCGCCAGCGACTGCCCCGCCTTCTCGTTGGTCCGCGCCAGCTCCGCCCGCCACAGCTGCACCACGTACGACATCTTCCTCGGCAGGTACGTCCTGGAAGGGGGCGCAGTGCAAGATGTACTATTAGGCTAAATCCGAGTTTAGGTGACACTAGCTTCTCCTCGGTATACAGCTGTTGGTAGCAATGTGGTGAATGATGGGAACAAAGGCAGCCAATCTGAAGGGTTGCTGAGAGAGCCAATCAGAATGTGTCTTACATTTTTGATTTGTAAACAACTTGACAATGTCCGAGTATCTCATAATGTGAGTATTGCCTCCCGTGTTCCTACATTTCTCCTAAATCCAAATTTATCTTCCCCGAGGTCAGATTCCACAAGTTTTTCCATTCGTCTGTAAAAAATTTGTGTTAGTATTTTGCAACCGTGACTTATTAAACTGACAGTTGTATAATTTTCACATTTGTCCACACTTGCTTTCTTTGGAACTGGAATTACGATATTCTTCTTGAAGTCGGAGGGTATTTCTCCTGTCTCATACACATTGCATACCAGGTGACACAATTTTTTCACGACTGGCTCTCCTAACGATATCAGCAGTTCAGACGGAATATCATCTACTCCAGGGGCCTTGTTTCGACTCAAGTCCTTCAGCGTTTTGTCAAATTCTTCTCGCAGTATCATATCTCTTATCTCATCTTCCTCCACTTTGTCTTCCATTTCTAGAATTCTGGCTTCAAGTTTATTTCCTTTGTATAGGCCCTCTATATATCCTTCCACAGTTCAGCTTTCCCCTCTTTGCTTAGTTTTCCGGCTGATTTCTTGATATTCATACAGCTCCTTCTCTTGTCTCCAAATATCTCTTATTTTCCTGTAACACTCCAGATAGCCACGAGGTTAAGGTGACCACTGATGTAATGTGGGAATCCTGCTTTGGTACAAATTTTCAGTTGTCGCCAATAACTTACTACATTGCCCGATATCAGCCTAAGATAAACCTTTTCCATGTTACCATATTCCTTCTTCCCTTAGAACAGGCACGGCCAACATCTCTACCAGCGGGCGCGCCTGTGTCCTCTGGCTGTAGTTCACTGTCCCGGCCGTGAACTGTCACTAGTGATCGCAACGGAGCAAGAGAGAGATAGCTGCGGAAAGAGTGAGACCGCGTAGCTCTGGTCTGCGCTGGATGGTCCCGCGGTCAGGTCCAATGTAAACGAAGTAACAGAGGAAGTGCAGCTCTGTAAGGTGGACGAAGAACGGTAAAATAAGCAAACCATTTACTGCTTAGGTAACAATTAGTGTTTGTATGGCAGAAGCACTACACGGAGATTTAGAAAATATCCAAAACATGAATCGAAGAGAAACTTAGTAATTTTGTGACCCAAATTTGAGGCTGTTAGTATTGTACGTGCACACTCGTCATATATACAGTAAGCTTCTTCTGAAAGACATATGTTTCTTAAATGAAGTAGTATCATAAATATGCTTATTTTAAAAATAATTTTATGTAAGGGCTATAGAGTCTAATTCTTACAAATAAATATTTTTTGTTGTAAACATGGTAACAAAAAAGACTGATTTTAGGTGCATTTTCTCCCAGTTCCTCTGAAAAGATGGTAGCGCAAGTTGGGCGCGAGCCGTTTTGATGGGCGCACTACTTCCGCCGCCACTGCAATGCCTGCAGCATGTGTGGGAGTGAGACGGCTATATGCCAAACACTGCAAGGGGGAAACGAAGGAAGGCAGCTTTTGCAAGACAGTGGGGCTAGCTACTAAGTGGAGATGGCAATGTCGCAGAGCATTTTTATAATCGGGATTTTAGCACCAATATGTATTTGCTAACTTTTTTCATTCACCAATGCAATAACTTTATTCTTTAATGAAATAAGTACATTATGCAGTATTCATGTGATTTGAAAAACTACATATCTTTCTTAAAAAAAGGAAGAAAGAAAGAAAAACATTTGCATTAAGCTGTTTAACATATTTAGAATTCCAGAGATATTACATAACGTAAATTATATCACTACAGGGGGAAAAAACTGAAGTGTAAAATTATATGATAATTTTGTATATAGCTAACACCAAAAAAATGCACTGACATGTTTTACAGCCCACTTTAGATTTGTAGTTTTGTAAGTTTTTGCAAACATTTTGGACCAAAATAATAATCTAAACAATAAAAAATTAATAAGAGTGTCTGAAACCCTTTTAGGAAAAAAATTTTTAGATAGTGGCGAGTTCCGAACCACTGACCTTCAAGAGTCCAACGCATTACCCACTATGCTACGGCTAACAGTTAGAAGTTGCGTTCTTTAATCTCGTACTATTGATGGCCATTGTTAACTGATGCTAATATGGCATTCGTAGATACTAGATTATCATTTATCGTATGAAGGACGACGTGTTTTTGTTAATTCTTCAGTGTGCCATTGCTTTGAAATGACAATGTGTAAGTTACAATAAGAAAATCGTCAAATACGCAACGCAAGATGGCATATGCCAGAGAGAGAGTTCTGGGCGAGGAATGTCACATGACATCTCCGAACGGCTGGTTTTCGTTAATTCAATGGAAGGTGACAAAACTCCGTTATTTTTAAAAAAAACTCTGAAACGGTACAAGATATGGAGAAAAAAAAAAAAAAAAAAAAAAAAAAAAAAAAAAAAAAAAAAAAAAAAGGTAAGAGAGCAAAGTTGTAGAGAATTTTCCCCTCTACAAATTCGGTTATTCACTTTTCGTGTCAGACGAATGGTTAAGCCATTATTTTCATTTAAATTTCGAGCTGTGGAAAGACGACCGCAAAGGCCCACTTTCAGTGTTACGACCGTAACCTAAAGTGGGCCAAAAGAAATTCAAATTCTTTTTAAACATATATATCAATGGTGTGAACTGTGTTGTCAAAATGTAATAAGTACAAATAATAAAGTGCACAAAACATGACATTTGAAAGCATTAAAAAGCATAAAACTGGAAAAAAACTTCTAAAAAGAAAACACTCTGCCCCACGCGCCGCTGCGCACAGTGCGTACAGCGAGGGCGCCTGCACCCGCGGGGCGGTGTTTGGCCGGGCCTGCCTTAGAAGGTACACAACATCCACCCACTTAGCTACAGACATAAATAATCTGTGCCACCAGAAATTAAAAGTTATAATAATAACTTGCAAAATTGCATTTAAAATACACCAAGACAGAAGCTCAGAATTTGAAGCCTGAAAGTACTGACATGTTAGTGTAAAAATGACCCCGCACTTCAGAAAGATCGGGCACACAGTTTGCGATGGGACCGTCTAATTCCACCTATTTAGGAAACCGTCACACATTTAAAGTTTATTGTTTAGTTATTTGATATTCACTCCCGTACGTAGATGAGATTTTCTAGTTAGAGGTTCTGCTACTCAGTGCCTCTAAATAAGTTCCTTCCAGTTTAATATTTGGTCGGGCTTCTTCTCCATAAAAACCATAGTTAGAAGAGAGAGATTTGAGCACACCATTCTTTCTCACTCATGAAATGAGAAGAGTCTTCCTTTCAACGTAAACAACATCTTGGGTTTATTTTTCCATTTTTACAACGATTAAACCGACTTACAGTTCTGACTTACAATATTACAACCAGAACACATATACAGTCTTGTGACCTCACTATGCTCAGATCAACTTTACAATGGTAACTCATTATCATACCTGCCAACCTTCAAAATGTAAAAATCAGGAGATCCAGATTAGAAAATCGGGAGATACGTTCTATCAAAAACTGCGGTGCACTTTATGATAAGCCTTAAGATAACTGACTTTAGTCTTTTCTTATGATCTCATATCGCTACATAATAGCTAAAAAAAAAAAAAAAAAAAAAAAAAAAAAAAAAAAAAAAAAAAAAAAAAAAAAAACCAACCTTGCGTTAACCCAATTGTTGATTACATCCTTATATTTTGTGGCCAGTCATGGTAGAGTGATAGATTTTTTAGATCAAAACAAAAAAGTTCACAGCTGTATATTTATGCTGTACTGCTACCTGAGAGCATGTTATGGAACAAATGACCCACAGTCGTATTTAATTGGTAAACCGTAGTCTATAATAAACAATGTAAATAAGCTCTCTGCTTGTATGGAATGATCACTCTCACTTTTTTCAGCAATTTCAGTCTTTTATTGTTACTCTGCACTATTTCGGTACATTGCTTTTTCCACCACGTGATGTGGAAATATCACATCGGCAAAGAGTACAAAATAGAAAAAATGTTCCGAAAACTGCTTAAAAATTGATTATATTTCTTGCCATACTGGACCACCTACCACCGAATTGAAATCCCGTAATCATGTAAAATATCTGTTTACACGAAAGTTGCTTGTTTTCTGCAATTCGCGTATGAAACTAATGCCCCTAACTATCCAATCAATAGGTTACCAGAGATTAAAAAACCACTGAAGTGATTTCACTTTCGTACACTGACGAAACATCACATTCAAAAACAGCACAACCTCGAAACACTACACGTGTATTTGCAAATACGTGCAAAGAGCAGAAACAATCATTATATAAGTGCAACTCCTAATTTCTGTGAATTTTGATACGTATTTATTTTTAACCGATAAAGGAACAAAGGACTTTTGACCATTGGCGGAAAATCGAATCTTGGGTTTCAGGACAAAAGCTAAAAATCGGGAGAAATAATGGCAAAATCAGGAGGCGGGAGAAAAAGCGAAAAATCAGGAGACTCCCGCGTAAATCGGGAGAGTTGGAAGGTATGCATTATAAAACAACACACTATCAATCACAGTTCCTTTGTTTCTTTTCCATCACAAACCCTTCTGTGCAGGTTCACACAGTTTTTATTATGTGCAGTGGTTTGCCTCTGCACATTCCACGCCCTTAGTAAAGTTTCTGTCTGGGCCTTCACCTGCGAAATAAAAAGCCCAGTCCCAATAAAACCTCCCTAAATACAGTAGAACCTCGTTTTTACGCTTTCCGGGGGACTTCAGTGAAATGGTGTAAAATGCAGGAAATAATGTTTTAAATGGTAAAATATGCTTACTGGATCAGCCTTGCATTTTCGTAGTTTGTGTGATATATTTACGTAATAGACATCTAAATACTCGCCAGGGAGTTGATTATACAATAAAGGTTATCCAAATTTTTGACTATTTTAAGCACCAGGAAAAACTGGTAATTTTATGGGAAGTAGAAATTTTTGACGTAATTTCAGTCATTATAATCGAGGATGCCGCTATTTTGAGCGCCAGGGAAACTGGTAATTTTATGGGAAGTGGAAATTTTTTACGTAATTTCATTCATTATAATCGAGGACGCCACTGCTGGGCTATAACACATCTTCAAAATTACCTGAACCGCTTCATTAGATATCTTTTGGACCCTGCTGCCAGGCTACGTAACACATCTTCAAAATTACTGCCTTTTACCGGAATTAATTATTTACAAAGTCCTACAGTTCCGTTCATTTTGTATTTTTCAATGTTTCACATGACAATATTCAAGAATTTATTCGCGTTCTGGAGTACAAACATATGCATAAGTATTTTTGTGACGTTTGCATAGGATCGGCATCTCTCACTATTATTGCTTTTTTGAGGTTGTGGGTATTATGATACCCAAACTGTGACAGATAAAGTTCTTTATTGACCTGAAATATGTATCACAAAAACAACGCAACTATTTATTCTCACTTCAACAAAGTTCTGATTGTTTGAGTACTCGCCAGCCGTTCTGGCAAAGAAGCTAGCGAAATGATGAACTACACCGCCACAAATCAGCGTTATTCTTTCGTTAACAAACTATTCTGTTTGTCTGAGTACATACCAGGTGCTCTGCCAAAAAAGCTGGTGAAAAGAAGAACTACATTGCCACAAATCGGCGTGTCTTTAAGTCAACAACGAAACGCGAAATATACGTTTGAATAAACGCAAAGTGTCAAGAAACTCGAATGCGAATAATTTTTAAATGCTACACTTTAAGGGGAAAGCCATGCTAGTGTCAATTTATGTACGTTACGTCATTTTTCTTCACGAACATGCTTTCAAAAAGTGTAAAACGCGGGAAAAGCGTAAATATGTTAATGCAAACACGAGGGCGAATTAACATTTTAAACATAGGAAATTTGACGGGACCGACAAAAAATGGTGTAAATAGCGGGAAAACGTAAAAACCGAGAATGTAAAAACGAGGTTTTACTGTATATAAAAAACTACTCCATTTGGGCATCTTGCAGAACTGCAGAGAGCATTGCGAGAGCATGTAGTGTTTGACACATACAAGTTGCCCCAAATGTGCTACATCTGGACACGAAGATCTCACATTAGATTTAATCCTGTAATACGCCTTCACAGAGACAGAGCGAAGAGACGGTCAGCGCCTCACCTGGCAAAGAAGGCGGCCTCCGGCAGGCGGCCCGTGCGCACCAGGATGTCGAGGCAGCCGTGCAGGTCCCCCAGCAGCATGCGCGCCTGGAAGCACACGTTGTTCTTGCCCGCCTCGTCCGCAGACGCCGCCAGCTGACGCACCATCTCCGCGTCCCCTGCAAACGCACTCCGTCACGTCGGCCGTTTGCGGCTACACTTTTCTGCCACCGTACTGAGTTTTCACGACGAGTAGTGTATAAAGCAGTACACGAGGCACAAATGACGACTATCAGTTTAATAAAAGTCAAATGTTTGTAAATCTATAGGACCGAACTGTGTGGTCATCAGTCCGTAGCTTACAAACTACAGTAGAACCTCGTTTTTATGCTTTTCAAGGGACTTCGGTGAAATGGTGTAAAATGCAGGAAAATGTAAAAAGCAGGAAATAATGTTTTAAATGGTAAAATATGCTTACTGGATCAGCCTTGCATTTTCGTAGTTTATTTGTGATTTACGTACATCATAGTCATCTTAATACTTGCCAGGAAGTTTATTATACAATAAAGGTTATCCAAATTTTTACTATTTTAAGCGCCATGCAAAATGTAATTTTATGGGAAGTAGAAATTTTTGACATAATTTCATTAATTATAATCAAGGATGCCACTATTTTAAATGCGAGGCAGAACTGGTAATTTTATGGGAAGTAGAAATTTTTGCCGTAATTTCATTCATTATAATTGAGGACGCCACTGCTCGGCTACGTAACAAATCTTCAAAATTACTGCCTTTTACCGGCATTAATTATTTACATAGTAAAACTCAAAGTTCCGTTCTTTTTGTATTTTTAGATGTTTCACATGACGATATTAGAGAATTTATTTGCGTTCTTCAGTACAAACATATGCGTAAGTATTTTTGTGACATTTCCATAGGATCGTCATCTCTCACTATTATCGCTTTTTTGAGGTTGTGGGTATTATGATACCCAACTTTGACAGATAATGTTCTTTATTAATCAGAAATATGTATCACAAAAACAATGCAACTCTTTATTCTTCCTTCAACAAAGCAATTGGTTCTGATTGTATGAGTAGATGCCAGGCGCTCTGGCAAAGAAGCTGTAGGAAAGAGGAACTACATCGCCACAAATCAGTGCGTCGTAAGTCAACAACGAAATGCAAAATATATCTTTCAATAAATGCAAAGTGTCACAAAAATCGACTGCGAATAATTTTTAAGCGTTATACTTTATGGGGAAAGCCATGCTAACATCAATTTATTTACATTACGTCATTTTTCTTCACAAACATACTTTCGAAAAGTGTAAAACACGGGAAAAGTGTAAATATGTTAACGCAAAAATGAGGGCAAATTAACATTGTAAACATAGGAAATATGACGGGACTGACAAAAAATTGTGTAAATGGCGGGAAAATGTAAAAACAGAGAATGTAAAAACGAGGTTTTACTGTACTTAAACCTAGGTAAACTAAACTATGGAGAAACACAAACACCCATGCCCCAGGAAGGACTCTAACCTCCACGGCGAGGAACCGCGCGCTCCGCAGTGAACTGCTTTAGACCGCTTGGCTACTCCACCACAGCTATCAGTTTAATAAGTCGTGGTTAAAAATTACTAATGCGAATTAGTTAAAAAAATGGAAAAAAACTGATAGAATGTAACCTGGGGAGGTGGGAGAGAAGGGGGGAAGGGATATCAGTTTGGATGTAGGAGAAATGTAGGAACGTGTGAGGCAATACTCATATTAAAACTTATATTAGAAGATACTTTACGCAAAGGCAAACCTATTGTTCTAGCTTTGGTAGATGTGAAGAAAGCGTTTGACATTGGTACTAGAATACACTCTTTCAAATTCTGAAGCAGTAAAATATAGGGCACAGACAGTTGTTTAAAGCTTGGACAAAAAACCAGACAGCAGTTCATTAAAGGTGAGTATTGGTTTGGAAGGGAGTTATTAGATTTGTACATGGAGCAAGATAGAAACAAACAAAGGAGAAATGTGGAGAATGAATTACAGTTCAGGATGAAGAAATAAAAACCATTGCATTATGTTAATGAAAGTGTAATTCTGTCAGAGACAGCGACAAACTTGGAAGAGCAACTGAATGGAATGGACACAGTGTAGCGTATAAGATGAACAAGACAAGTGTAATGGAATGTAGTCTAAGAGAATCAGGCTATGCTGAAAGAATTATATTAGGTAATGAAATAAAAAAGGTGGTAGGTGAGTTTTGTTACTTGGGCAGCAAAATAACATACGGAGATCGCAGTACAAATCAAATGTTTTTAATTCTATGGGACCAAACTACTTACAAACTGCCTAACAGATATGGTACTTTCTTCCAATGGCATAAAATATCTCTCGAAATAATTAGCTTTAACATGTAGGCATGCGTTACTTGCAATGCAGTTTTCACGTTTCTTATTTCTGGCACGTAAAAATTTGGATTGTTTTTAAAGATGAATACACCATAATTACATCAACTTTAAGGAGGTTTCCGCTGTCAGCCTTCAAATAACCATCTTCCATTGTGGCATAAAAACTGTAAACATGATTAGATCACGAAAAAACTGAAGTTAAAGCTGCGAAAGGGAGGAAACGCGTACAATAATACAGCTCCGACTTCTAGTTGCCGTGCTGTAGGTGTTCTATGACGTCACCAGTACTTCAGCCAATAACGGAGCGTTTCCGATCACATGATCTAATTGTGAAATTTCATGATTTTTAAGCTTTAATTACGTAAAAATAACAGATGTTTTGTAAGAATTATGAGCGAAAATGCTGTCTGAATGTTATAATCATTCAGAATAACAACAATTCGAACCATATTTTTAATACAGGAAAATACCCTATTATAGAACTTACTAGTAAATTTCAAAATGGATGAAAATATGTTAGACATATGTCATCAATGATATAGTCCGGAGAAAAAAAAAAGAAAGAAAGAAAGAAAGAAAGAAAGAAAACCCTGGTTAATCTTAGTAGGGAAAGAGAAGCTGAGAGACAATTCTCATTCCCTACCAGTTTGTCTTTTGCTTCAGTAATATTTTTTCCCGTGGGGAATACTAATTACATTTAGGATTCAATCTAAACTTACCCATTACAAGCACAGTGAAATCACAATTAGATACCTGGGGGATGGGGAGTGGGGTTGTAAGAAAGGGTTGGTGTACTAAATAAATAATAACGAAACTTAAAATAAGTTTGTCATGCAGTTAAAATTAAATGAAATTTGGAGGAAAATATACAGTGTTAATTTTATAAATTAACCACTGCCACTGCCTTGTGCGAAACCACAGCCTTGTGCGAAACCACTGCCTATTGCGAAACCACTGCCTTGTGCGAAACCACTGTCTTGTTCAAAACCACTGTATTGTCGAAAACACTGTCATGTGCGAAACCACTGGCTTGTGCGAAACCACTCTCTTGTGCGAAACCACAGCCTTGTGCAAAACCAATGTCTTGTGCGAAACCACAGTCTTGTGCGAAACCACTGTCTTGTGCGAAACCACACTCTTGTGCGAACCCACTGCTTTGTGCAAAACGACTGTCATGTGCGCAACCACTGTCGAGTGCGAAACCACTGTCGTGTGCGAAACCACTGTCGTATGTGAAACCACTGTCGTGTGCAAAGCCACTGTCTTGTGTGAAACCACTGTGTTGTGCGAAACCACTGTCTTGTGTGAAACCACTGCCTTTTGCGAAAACACTGTTTTGTGTAGAACCACTGTCTTGTGCGGAACCACTGCCTTGTGCAAAACCACTGTCTTGTGCAAAACCACTGTCTTGTGCAAAACCACTGCCTTGTGCGAAACCACTGTCTTGTGCAAAACCACTGTCTTGTGCAAATCCACTGTCTTGTGCGAAACTACTGTCTTGTGCGAAACCTCTGTCTTGTGCGAAACCACAGTCTTGTGCGAAACAACTGTCTTGTGCGAAACCACTCTCTTGTGCAAAACCACTGCCTTGTGCAAAACCACTGTCTTGTGCAAAACCACTGCCTTGTGCGAAACCACTGTCTTGTGCAAAACCACTGTCTTGTGCAAATCCACTGTCTTTTGCGAAACCACCGTCTTGTGCTAAACCACTGTCTTGTGTAAAACCACTCTCTTGTGCGAAACCACTGCCTTGTGCTGCGAAACCACTGTCTTGTGCGAGACCACTGTCTTGTGCGAAACCACTGTCTTCTGCGAAACCACTCTCTTGTGCAAAACCATTGCATTGTGCGAAACAACTGCCTTGTGCGAAACCACTGTATTGTGCGGAACCACTGTCTTGTGCGAAACCACTGCCTTGTGCGAGACCACTTCCTTGTGCGAAACCACTGTCTTGTGCGAAACCATTCTCTTGTGCGAAACCACTGCCTTGTGCGGAACCACTGTCTTATGCGAAATAACTGCCTTGTTCGAAACCACTGCCTTGTGCATAACCACTGTCTTGTCCGAGACCACTCTCTTGTGCGAAACCACTGCCTTGTGCGTAACCACTGTCTTGTTTGCAACCACTGTCTTGAGCGGATCCACTGCCTTGTGCGAAACCACTGCCTTGTGCGAAACCACTGTCTTGTGCGAAACCACTGTCTGGTGCGAAACCACTCTCTTGTGCAAAACCTCTGTCTTGTGCAAAACCACTGTCTTGTGCGAAACCACTGTCTTGTGCGAAACCACTGTCTTGTGCAAAACCACTGTCTTGTGCGAAACCACTGTCTTGTGCAAAACCACTGTCTTGTGCAAAACCACAGACTTGTTCGAAACAACTGTCTTGTGCGAAACCACTCTCTTGTGCAAAACCACTGCCTTGTGCAAAACCACTGTCTTGTGCGAAACCACTGTCTGTTTGCAACCACTGTCTTGTGCAGAACAACTGTCTTGTGCGAAACCATTGCCTTGTGTGAAACCACTGTCTCGTGCGAAACCACCTTCTTGTGCGGAACCACTGCCTTGTGCGAAACCACTGTCTTGTGTGGAACCACTGTCTTGTGCGAAACCACTGCCTTGTGCGTAACCACTGTCTTGTGCGAAACCACTGTCTTGTGCGAAACCACTGTCTTGTACGAAACCACTGAATTGTGCGAAACCACTGCCTTGTGCAAAACCACTGTCTTGTGCGAAACCACTATCTTCTGCGAAACCACTGTGTTGTGCGAAACCACTGTCATGAGTGCAACCACTGACTTGTGCGGAATCACTGCCTTCTGCGAAACCACTGTCTTGTTTGCAACCACTGTCTTGTGCAAAACCACTGTCTTGTGCTAAACAACTGCCTTATGCGAAACCACTGTCTTGTGCTAAACCACTGTCTTATGCAAAACCACTGTCTTGTGTGCAACCACTGTCTTGTGCGAAACAACTGTCTTGTGCGAAACCACTGTCTTGTGCAGAACCACTGTGTCATGCCAAACCACTGCCTTGTGTGAAACCACTGTTTTGTGCGAAACCACTGTCTTGTGCCAAACCACTGTCTTGTGCGAAACCACTGTGTTGTGCGAAACCACTGTCTTGTGCGGAACCACTGTCTTGTGCGAAACCACTGCCATGTGCGAAACCACTGACTTGTGCAAAACCACTCTCTTGTGTGAAACCACTCTCTTGTGCGAAACCACTGTCTTGTGCGAAACCACTGTCTTGTGCGAAACCACTCTCTTGTGCGAAACCACTGTCTTGTGCAGAACCACTGTCTTTTGCGAAACCACTGCCTTGTGCGAAACCACTGTCTTGTGCGAAACCACTGTCTTGTGCCAAACCACTGTCTTGTGCAAAACCACTGTCTTGTGCAAAACCACTGTCTTGTGCAAAACCACTGTCTTGTGCGAAACCACAGACTTGTGCGAAACAACTGTCTTGTGCGAAACCACTCTCTTGTGCAAAACCACTGCCTTGTGCAAAACCACTGTCTTTTGCGAAACCACAGTCTTGTGCGAAACCACTCTCTTGTGCGATACCACTCTCTTGTGCGAAACCACTGCCTTGTGCGAAACCACTGTCTTGTGCGAAACCACTCTCTTGTGCGAAACCACTGCCTTGTGCGGAACCACTGTCTTATGCGAAATAACTGCCTTGTTCCAAACCACTGCCTTGTACGAAACCACTGTCTTGTGCGAGACCACTCTCTTGTGCGAAACCACTGCCTAGTGCGAAACCACTGTCTTGTGCGAAACCACTGTCTTGTGCGAAACCACTGTCTTGTTTGCAACCACTGTCTTGTGCGAAACCACTGTCTTGTGCGAAACCACTGCCTTGTGCGAAACCACTGTCTTGTGCGAAACCACTGTCTTGTGCGGAACCACTGCCTTGTGCGAAACCACTGTCTTGTGCGGAACCACTGTCTTGTGCGTAACCACTGTCTTGTGCGAAACCACTGTCTTGTTCAAAACCACTGTATTGTGCGAAAACACTGTTATGTGCGAAACCACTGTCTTGTGCGAAACCACTCTCTTGTGCGAAACCACTGCCTTGTGCTAAACCACTGTCTTGTGCGAAACCAAAGTCTTGTGCGAAACCACAGGCTTGTGCGAAACCACTGTCTTGTGCGTATTCATGCTCTTGTGCGAAACCACTTCCTTATGCAAAACCACTGTCTTGTACGAAACCACTGTCTTGTGCGAGACCACTCTCTTGTGCGAAACCACTGCCTTGTGCGTAACCACTGTCTTGTGCGAAACCACTGATTTGTGCGAAACCACTGCCTTGTGCGAAACCACTGTCTTGTGCGAAACCACTCTCTTGTGCGAAACCACTGCCTTGTGTGGAACCACTGTCTTGTGCAAAACCACTCTCTTTGCGCGAAACCACTTTCTTGTGCAAAACCACTGTCTTGTGCGAAAATACTGTCTTGTGCGAAACCATTGTCTGGTGCGAATTCACTCTCTTGTGCGAAACCACTGCCTTGTGCAAAACCACTGTCTTGTTTGAAACCACTGTTTTGTGCGAGACCACTCTCTTTTTCAAAACCACTGCATTGTGCGAAACCACTGTCTTGTGCGAAACCACTGTCTTGTGCGAAACCACTGTCTTGTGCGGAACCACTCTCTTGTGCGAAACCACTGATTTGTGCGAAACCACTGCCTTGTGCGAAACCACTGTCTTGTGCGAAACCACTCTCTTGTGCGAAACCACTGCCTTGTGTGGAACCACTGTCTTGTGCGAAACCACTGCCTTGTGCGAAACCACTGTCTTGTGCGAAACCACTGTCGTGTGCAAAACAACCGTCCTGTGCGAAAACACCGTCTTGTGCGAAACCACCGTCGTGTGTGGAACAACTATCCTGTGTGAAACCACTCAGCTGCGTGAAACCACTGTCTTGTGCGAAACCACTGTCTTGTGCAAAACCACTGTCTTGTGCAAAACCACTGTCTTGTGCAAAACCACTCTCTTGTGCGAAACCACTGCCTTGTGCTAAACCACTGTCTTCTTTGAAACCACTGTCTTGTGCGAGACCACTCTCTTTTTCAAAACCACTGCATTGTGCGAAACCACTGTCTTGTGCGAAACCACTGTCTTGTGCGGAACCACTCTCTTGTGCGAAACCACTGATATGTGCGAAACCACTGCCTTGTGCGAAACCACTGTCTTGTGCGAAACCACTCTCTTGTGCGAAACCACTGATTTGTGCGAAACCACTGCCTTGTGCGAAACCACTGTCTTGTGTGAAACCACTCTCTTGTGCGAAACCACTGCCTTGTGTGGAACCACCGTCTTGTGCGAAACCACCGTCGTGTGTGGAACAACCATCCTGTGCGAAACCACTCAGCTGCGTGAAACCATTGTCTTGTTCTAAACCACTGTCTTGTGCAAAACCACTGTCTTGTGCAAAACCACTGTCTTGTGCGAAACCACTGTCTTGTGCAAAACCACTGTCTTGTGCAAAACCACAGACTTGTTCGAAACAACTGTCTTGTGCGAAACCACTCTCTTGTGCAAAACCACTGCCTTGTGCAAAACCACTGTCTTGTGCGAAATCACCGTCTTGTGCGAAACCACTCTCTTGTGCGAAACCACTCTCTTGTGCGAAACCACTGCCTTGTGCGAAACGACTCTCTTGTGCGAAAACACTCTCTTGTGCGAAACCACTGCCTTGTGCGGAACCACTGTCTTATGCGAAATAACTGCCTTGTTCCAAACCACTGCCTTGTACGAATCCACTGTCTTGTGTGAGACCACTCTCTTGTGCGAAACCACTGCCTAGTGCGTAACCACTGTCTTGTGCGAAACCACTGTCTTCTGCGAAACCACTGTCTGTTTGCAACCACTGTCTTGTGCAGAACAACTGTCTTGTGCGAAACCACTGCCTTGTGCGAAACCACTGTCTCGTGCGAAACCACTGTCTTGTGCGGAACCACTGCCTTGTGCGAAACCACTGTCGTGTGCGAAACCACTGTCGTATGTGAAACCACTGTCGTGTGCAAAGCCACTGTTTTGTGTGAAACCACTGTGTTGTGCGAAACCACTGTCTTGTGTGAAACCACTGCCTTTTGCGAAAACACTGTTTTGTGTAGAACCACTGTCTTGTGCGGAACCACTGCCTTGTGCAAAACCACTGCCTTGTGCAAAACCACTGTCTTGTGCGAAAATACTGTCATGTGCGAAACCATTGTCTGGTGCGAATTCACTCTCTTGTGCGAAACCACTGCTTTGTGCAAAACCACTGTCTTGTTTGAAACCACTGTTTTGTGCGAGACCACTGCCTTGTGCGAAAAAACTGTCTTGTGCGAAACCACTCTCTTGTGCGAAACCACTGCTTTGTGTGGAACCACTGTCTTGTACGAAACCACTGCCTTGTGCGAAACCACTGTCTTGTGCGAAACCACTGTCGTGTGCAAGACAACCGTCCTGTGCGAAAACACCGTCTTGTGCGAAACCACCGTCGTGTGTGGAACAACCATCCTGTGCGAAACCACTCAGCTGCGTGAAACCACTGTCTTGTGCGAAACCACTGTCTTGTGCAAAACCACTGTCTTGTGCAAAACCACTGTCTTGTGCGAAACCACTCTCTTGTGCGAAACCACTGCCTTGTCCTAAACCACTGTCTTCTTTGAAACCACAGTCTTGTGCGAGACCACTCTCTTTTTCAAAACCACTGCATTGTGCGAAACCACTGTCTTGTGCGAAACCACTGTCTTGTGCGGAACCACTCTCTTGTGCGAAACCACTGATTTGTGCGAAACCACTGCCTTGTGCGAAACCACTGTCTTGTGCGAAACCACTCTCTTGTGCGAAACCACTGCCTTGTGTGGAACCACTGTCTTGTGCGAAACCACTGCCTTGTGTGAAACCACTGTCTTGTGCGAAACCACTGTCGTGTGCAAAACAAACGTCCTGTGCCAAACCACCGTCTTGTGCGAAACCACCGCCGTGTGTGGAACAACCATCCTGTGCGAAACCACTCAGCTGCGTGAAACCATTGTCTTGTGCTAAACCACTGTCTTGTGCAAAACCACTGTCTTGTGCAAAACCACTGTCTTGTGCGAAACCACTGTCTTGTGCAAAACCACTGTCTTGTGCAAAACCACAGACTTGTTCGAAACAACTGTCTTGTGCGAAACCACTCTCTTGTGCAAAACCACTGCCTTGTGCAAAACCACTGTCTTGTGCGAAATCACCGTCTTGTGCGAAACCACTCTCTTGTGCGAAACCAATCTCTTGTGCGAAGTCACTGCCTTGTGCGAAACGACTGTCTTGTGCGAAAACACTCTCTTGTGCGAAACCACTGCCTTGTGCGGAACCACTGTCTTGTTTGCAACCACTGTCTTGAGCGGATCCACTGCCTTGTGCGAAACCACTGCCTTGTGCGAAACCACTGTCTTGTGCGAAACCACTGTCTGGTGCGAAACCACTCTCTTGTGCAAAACCTCTGTCTTGTGCAAAACCACTGTCTTGTGCGAAACCACTGTCTTGTGCGAAACCACTGTCTTGTGCAAAACCACTGTCTTGTGCGAAACCACTGTCTTGTGCAAAACCACTGTCTTGTGCAAAACCACAGACTTGTTCGAAACAACTGTCTTGTGCGAAACCACTCTCTTGTGCAAAACCACTGCCTTGTGCAAAACCACTGTCTTGTGCGAAACCACTGTCTGTTTGCAACCACTGTCTTGTGCAGAACAACTGTCTTGTGCGAAACCATTGCCTTGTGTGAAACCACTGTCTCGTGCGAAACCACTGTCTTGTGCGGAACCACTGCCTTGTGCGAAACCACTGTCTTGTGTGGAACCACTGTCTTGTGCGAAACCACTGCCTTGTGCGTAACCACTGTCTTGTGCGAAACCACTGTCTTGTGCGAAACCACTGTCTTGTACGAAACCACTGAATTGTGCGAAACCACTGCCTTGTGCAAAACCACTGTCTTGTGCGAAACCACTATCTTCTGCGAAACCACTGTGTTGTGCGAAACCACTGTCATGAGTGCAACCACTGACTTGTGCGGAATCACTGCCTTCTGCGAAACCACTGTCTTGTTTGCAACCACTGTCTTGTGCAAAACCACTGTCTTGTGCTAAACAACTGCCTTATGCGAAACCACTGTCTTGTGCTAAACCACTGTCTTATGCAAAACCACTGTCTTGTGTGCAACCACTGTCTTGTGCGAAACAACTGTCTTGTGCGAAACCACTGTCTTGTGCAGAACCACTGTGTCATGCCAAACCACTGCCTTGTGTGAAACCACTGTTTTGTGCGAAACCACTGTCTTGTGCCAAACCACTGTCTTGTGCGAAACCACTGTGTTGTGCGAAACCACTGTCTTGTGCGGAACCACTGTCTTGTGCGAAACCACTGCCATGTGCGAAACCACTGACTTGTGCAAAACCACTCTCTTGTGTGAAACCACTCTCTTGTGCGAAACCACTGTCTTGTGCGAAACCACTGTCTTGTGCGAAACCACTCTCTTGTGCGAAACCACTGTCTTGTGCAGAACCACTGTCTTTTGCGAAACCACTGCCTTGTGCGAAACCACTGTCTTGTGCGAAACCACTGTCTTGTGCCAAACCACTGTCTTGTGCAAAACCACTGTCTTGTGCAAAACCACTGTCTTGTGCAAAACCACTGTCTTGTGCGAAACCACAGACTTGTGCGAAACAACTGTCTTGTGCGAAACCACTCTCTTGTGCAAAACCACTGCCTTGTGCAAAACCACTGTCTTTTGCGAAACCACAGTCTTGTGCGAAACCACTCTCTTGTGCGATACCACTCTCTTGTGCGAAACCACTGCCTTGTGCGAAACCACTGTCTTGTGCGAAACCACTCTCTTGTGCGAAACCACTGCCTTGGGCGGAACCACTGTCTTATGCGAAATAACTGCCTTGTTCCAAACCACTGCCTTGTACGAAACCACTGTCTTGTGCGAGACCACTCTCTTGTGCGAAACCACTGCCTAGTGCGTAACCACTGTCTTGTGCGAAACCACTGTCTTGTGCGAAACCACTGTCTTGTGCGAAACCACTGTCTTGTTTGCAACCACTGTCTTGTGCGAAACCACTGTCTTGTGCGAAACCACTGCCTTGTGCGAAACCACTGTCTTGTGCGAAACCACTGTCTTGTGCGGAACCACTGCCTTGTGCGAAACCACTGTCTTGTGCGGAACCACTGTCTTGTGCGTAACCACTGTCTTGTGCGAAACCACTGTCTTGTTCAAAACCACTGTATTGTGCGAAAACACTGTTATGTGCGAAACCACTGTCTTGTGCGAAACCACTCTCTTGTGCGAAACCACTGCCTTGTGCTAAACCACTGTCTTGTGCGAAACCAAAGTCTTGTGCGAAACCACAGGCTTGTGCGAAACCACTGTCTTGTGCGTATTCATGCTCTTGTGCGAAACCACTTCCTTATGCAAAACCACTGTCTTGTACGAAACCACTGTCTTGTGCGAGACCACTCTCTTGTGCGAAACCACTGCCTTGTGCGTAACCACTGTCTTGTGCGAAACCACTGATTTGTGCGAAACCACTGCCTTGTGCGAAACCACTGTCTTGTGCGAAACCACTCTCTTGTGCGAAACCACTGCCTTGTGTGGAACCACTGTCTTGTGCAAAACCACTCTCTTTGCGCGAAACCACTTTCTTGTGCAAAACCACTGTCTTGTGCGAAAATACTGTCTTGTGCGAAACCATTGTCTGGTGCGAATTCACTCTCTTGTGCGAAACCACTGCCTTGTGCAAAACCACTGTCTTGATTGAAACCACTGTTTTGTGCGAGACCACTCTCTTTTTCAAAACCACTGCATTGTGCGAAACCACTGTCTTGTGCGAAACCACTGTCTTGTGCGAAACCACTGTCTTGTGCGGAACCACTCTCTTGTGCGAAACCACTGATTTGTGCGAAACCACTGCCTTGTGCGAAACCACTGTCTTGTGCGAAACCACTCTCTTGTGCGAAACCACTGCCTTGTGTGGAACCACTGTCTTGTGCGAAACCACTGCCTTGTGCGAAACCACTGTCTTGTGCGAAACCACTGTCGTGTGCAAAACAACCGTCCTGTGCGAAAACACCGTCTTGTGCGAAACCACCGTCGTGTGTGGAACAACTATCCTGTGTGAAACCACTCAGCTGCGTGAAACCACTGTCTTGTGCGAAACCACTGTCTTGTGCAAAACCACTGTCTTGTGCAAAACCACTGTCTTGTGCAAAACCACTCTCTTGTGCGAAACCACTGCCTTGTGCTAAACCACTGTCTTCTTTGAAACCACTGTCTTGTGCGAGACCACTCTCTTTTTCAAAACCACTGCATTGTGCGAAACCACTGTCTTGTGCGGAACCACTCTCTTGTGCGAAACCACTGATATGTGCGAAACCACTGTCTTGTGCGAAACCACTCTCTTGTGCGAAACCACTGATTTGTGCGAAACCACTGCCTTGTGCGAAACCACTGTCTTGTGTGAAACCACTCTCTTGTGCGAAACCACTGCCTTGTGTGGAACCACCGTCTTGTGCGAAACCACCGTCGTGTGTGGAACAACCATCCTGTGCGAAACCACTCAGCTGCGTGAAACCATTGTCTTGTTCTAAACCACTGTCTTGTGCAAAACCACTGTCTTGTGCAAAACCACTGTCTTGTGCGAAACCACTGTCTTGTGCAAAACCACTGTCTTGTGCAAAACCACAGACTTGTTCGAAACAACTGTCTTGTGCGAAACCACTCTCTTGTGCAAAACCACTGCCTTGTGCAAAACCACTGTCTTGTGCGAAATCACCGTCTTGTGCGAAACCACTCTCTTGTGCGAAACCACTCTCTTGTGCGAAACCACTGCCTTGTGCGAAACGACTCTCTTGTGCGAAAACACTCTCTTGTGCGAAACCACTGCCTTGTGCGGAACCACTGTCTTATGCGAAATAACTGCCTTGTTCCAAACCACTGCCTTGTACGAATCCACTGTCTTGTGTGAGACCACTCTCTTGTGCGAAACCACTGCCTAGTGCGTAACCACTGTCTTGTGCGAAACCACTGTCTTCTGCGAAACCACTGTCTGTTTGCAACCACTGTCTTGTGCAGAACAACTGTCTTGTGCGAAACCACTGCCTTGTGCGAAACCACTGTCTCGTGCGAAACCACTGTCTTGTGCGGAACCACTGCCTTGTGCGAAACCACTGTCGTGTGCGAAACCACTGTCGTATGTGAAACCACTGTCGTGTGCAAAGCCACTGTTTTGTGTGAAACCACTGTGTTGTGCGAAACCACTGTCTTGTGTGAAACCACTGCCTTTTGCGAAAACACTGTTTTGTGTAGAACCACTGTCTTGTGCGGAACCACTGCCTTGTGCAAAACCACTGCCTTGTGCAAAACCACTGTCTTGTGCGAAAATACTGTCATGTGCGAAACCATTGTCTGGTGCGAATTCACTCTCTTGTGCGAAACCACTGCTTTGTGCAAAACCACTGTCTTGTTTGAAACCACTGTTTTGTGCGAGACCACTGCCTTGTGCGAAAAAACTGTCTTGTGCGAAACCACTCTCTTGTGCGAAACCACTGCTTTGTGTGGAACCACTGTCTTGTATGAAACCACTGCCTTGTGCGAAACCACTGTCTTGTGCGAAACCACTGTCGTGTGCAAGACAACCGTCCTGTGCGAAAACACCGTCTTGTGCGAAACCACCGTCGTGTGTGGAACAACCATCCTGTGCGAAACCACTCAGCTGCGTGAAACCACTGTCTTGTGCGAAACCACTGTCTTGTGCAAAACCACTGTCTTGTGCAAAACCACTGTCTTGTGCGAAACCACTCTCTTGTGCGAAACCACTGCCTTGTCCTAAACCACTGTCTTCTTTGAAACCACAGTCTTGTGCGAGACCACTCTCTTTTTCAAAACCACTGCATTGTGCGAAACCACTGTCTTGTGCGAAACCACTGTCTTGTGCGGAACCACTCTCTTGTGCGAAACCACTGATTTGTGCGAAACCACTGCCTTGTGCGAAACCACTGTCTTGTGCGAAACCACTCTCTTGTGCGAAACCACTGCCTTGTGTGGAACCACTGTCTTGTGCGAAACCACTGCCTTGTGTGAAACCACTGTCTTGTGCGAAACCACTGTCGTGTGCAAAACAAACGTCCTGTGCCAAACCACCGTCTTGTGCGAAACCACCGCCGTGTGTGGAACAACCATCCTGTGCGAAACCACTCAGCTGCGTGAAACCATTGTCTTGTGCTAAACCACTGTCTTGTGCAAAACCACTGTCTTGTGCAAAACCACTGTCTTGTGCGAAACCACTGTCTTGTGCAAAACCACTGTCTTGTGCAAAACCACAGACTTGTTCGAAACAACTGTCTTGTGCGAAACCACTCTCTTGTGCAAAACCACTGCCTTGTGCAAAACCACTGTCTTGTGCGAAATCACCGTCTTGTGCGAAACCACTCTCTTGTGCGAAACCAATCTCTTGTGCGAAGTCACTGCCTTGTGCGAAACGACTGTCTTGTGCGAAAACACTCTCTTGTGCGAAACCACTGCCTTGTGCGGAACCACTGTCTTATGCGAAATAACTGCCTTGTTCCAAACCACTGCCTTGTACGAATCCACCGTCTTGTGTGAGACCACTCTCTTGTGCGAAACCACTGCCTAGTGCGTAACCACTGTCTTGTGCGAAACCACTGTCTTGTGCGAAACCACTGTCTTGTGCGAAACCACTGTCTGCTTGCAACCACTGTCTTGTGCAGAACAACTGTCTTGTGCGAAACCATTGCCTTGTGTGAAACCACTGTCTCGTGCGAAACCACTGTCTTGTGCGGAACCACTGCCTTGTGCGAAACCACTGTCTTGTGTGGAACCACTGTCTTGTGCGAAACCACTGCCTTGTGCGTAACCACTGTCTTGTGCGAAACCACTGTCTTGTGCGAAACCACTGTCTTGTACGAAACCACTGAATTGTGCGAAACCACTGCCTTGTGCAAAACCACTGTCTTGTGCGAAACCACTATCTTCTGCGAAACCACTGTGTTGTGCGAAACCACTGTCATGAGTGCAACCACTGACTTGTGCGGAATCACTGCCTTCTGCGAAACCACTGTCTTGTTTGCAACCACTGTCTTGTGCAAAACCACTGTCTTGTGCTAAACAACTGCCTTATGCGAAACCACTGTCTTGTGCTAAACCACTGTCTTATGCAAAACCACTGTCTTGTGTGCAACCACTGTCTTGTGCGAAACAACTGTCTTGTGCGAAACCACTGTCTTGTGCAGAACCACTGTGTCATGCCAAACCACTGCCTTGTGTGAAACCACTGTTTTGTGCGAAACCACTGTCTTGTGCCAAACCACTGTCTTGTGCGAAACCACTGTGTTGTGCGAAACCACTGTCTTGTGCAGAACCACTGTCTTGTGCGAAACCACTGCCATGTGCGAAACCACTGACTTGTGCAAAACCACTCTCTTGTGTGAAACCACTCTCTTGTGCGAAACCACTGTCTTGTGCGAAACCACTGTCTTGTGCGAAAACACTCTCTTGTGCGAAACCACTGTCTTGTGCAGAACCACTGTCTTTTGCGAAACCACTGCCTTGTGCGAAACCACTGTCTTGTGCGAAACCACTGCCTTGTGCGAAACCAACTGTCTTGTGCAAAACAACTGTCTTGTGTGAAACCGCTGTCTTGTGCAAAACCACTCTCTTGTGCGAAACCACTGCCTTGTGCGAAACCACAGCCTTGTGCGAAACCACTGCCTATTGCGAAACCACTGCCTTGTGCGAAACCACTGTCTTGTTCAAAACCACTGTATTGTCGAAAACACTGTCATGTGCGAAACCACTGGCTTGTGCGAAACCACTCTCTTGTGCGAAACCACAGCCTTGTGCAAAACCAATGTCTTGTGCGAAACCACAGTCTTGTGCGAAACCACTGTCTTGTGCGAAACCACACCCTTGTGCGAACCCACTGCTTTGTGCAAAACGACTGTCATGTGCGCAACCACTGTCGAGTGCGAAACCACTGTCGTGTGCGAAACCACTGTCGTATGTGAAACCACTGTCGTGTGCAAAGCCACTGTCTTGTGTGAAACCACTGTGTTTTGCGAAACCACTGTCTTGTGTGAAACCACTGCCTTTTGCGAAAACACTGTTTTGTGTAGAACCACTGTCTTGTGCGGAACCACTGCCTTGTGCAAAACCACTGTCTTTTGCAAAACCACTGTCTTGTGCAAAACCACTGCCTTGTGCGAAACCACTGTCTTGTGCAAAACCACTGTCTTGTGCAAATCCACTGTCTTGTGCGAAACTACTGTCTTGTGCGAAACCTCTGTCTTGTGCGAAACCACAGTTTTGTGCGAAACAACTGTCTTGTGCGAAACCACTCTCTTGTGCAAAACCACTGCCTTGTGCAAAACCACTGTCTTGTGCAAAACCACTGCCTTGTGCGAAACCACTGTCTTGTGCAAAACCACTGTCTTGTGCAAATCCACTGTCTTTTGCGAAACCACCGTCTTGTGCTAAACCACTGTCTTGTGTAAAACCACTCTCTTGTGCGAAACCACTGCCTTGTGCTGCGAAACCACTGTCTTGTGCGAAACCACTGTCTTGTGCGAAACCACTGTCTTCTGCGAAACCACTCTCTTGTGCAAAACCATTGCATTGTGCGAAACAACTGTCTTGTGCGAAACCACTGTATTGTGCGGAACCACTGTCTTGTGCGAAACCACTGCCTTGTGCGAGACCACTTCCTTGTGCGAAACCACTGTCTTGTGCGAAACCATTCTCTTGTGCGAAACCACTGCCTTGTGCGGAACCACTGTCTTATGCGAAATAACTGCCTTGTTCGAAACCACTGCCTTGTGCATAACCACTGTCTTGTCCGAGACCACTCTCTTGTGCGAAACCACTGCCTTGTGCGTAACCACTGTCTTGTTTGCAACCACTGTCTTGAGCGGATCCACTGCCTTGTGCGAAACCACTGCCTTGTGCGAAACCACTGTCTTGTGCGAAACCACTGTCTGGTGCGAAACCACTCTCTTGTGCAAAACCTCTGTCTTGTGCAAAACCACTGTCTTGTGCGAAACCACTGTCTTGTGCGAAACCACTGTCTTGTGCAAAACCACTGTCTTGTGCGAAACCACTGTCTTGTGCAAAACCACTGTCTTGTGCAAAACCACAGACTTGTTCGAAACAACTGTCTTGTGCGAAACCACTCTCTTGTGCAAAACCACTGCCTTGTGCAAAACCACTGTCTTGTGCGAAACCACTGTCTGTTTGCAACCACTGTCTTGTGCAGAACAACTGTCTTGTGCGAAACCATTGCCTTGTGTGAAACCACTGTCTCGTGCGAAACCACTGTCTTGTGCGGAACCACTGCCTTGTGCGAAACCACTGTCTTGTGTGGAACCACTGTCTTGTGCGAAACCACTGCCTTGTGCGTAACCACTGTCTTGTGCAAAACCACTGTCTTGTGCGAAACCACTGTCTTGTACGAAACCACTGAATTGTGCGAAACCACTGCCTTGTGCAAAACCACTGTCTTGTGCGAAACCACTATCTTCTGCGAAACCACTGTGTTGTGCGAAACCACTGTCATGAGTGCAACCACTGACTTGTGCGGAATCACTGCCTTCTGCGAAACCACTGTCTTGTTTGCAACCACTGTCTTGTGCAAAACCACTGTCTTGTGCTAAACAACTGCCTTATGCGAAACCACTGTCTTGTGCTAAACCACTGTCTTATGCAAAACCACTGTCTTGTGTGCAACCACTGTCTTGTGCGAAACAACTGTCTTGTGCGAAACCACTGTCTTGTGCAGAACCACTGTGTCATGCCAAACCACTGCCTTGTGTGAAACCACTGTTTTGTGCGAAACCACTGTCTTGTGCCAAACCACTGTCTTGTGCGAAACCACTGTGTTGTGCGAAACCACTGTCTTGTGCGGAACCACTGTCTTGTTCGAAACCACTGCCATGTGCGAAACCACTGACTTGTGCAAAACCACTCTCTTGTGTGAAACCACTCTCTTGTGCGAAACCACTGTCTTGTGCGAAACCACTGTCTTGTGCGAAACCACTCTCTTGTGCGAAACCACTGTCTTGTGCAGAACCACTGTCTTTTGCGAAACCACTGCCTTGTGCGAAACCACTGTCTTGTGCGAAACCACTGCCTTGTGCGAAACCAACTGTCTTGTGCAAAACAACTGTCTTGTGTGAAACCGCTGTCTTGTGCAAAACCACTCTCTTGTGCGAAACCACTGCCTTGTGCGAAACCACAGCCTTGTGCGAAACCACTGCCTATTGCGAAACCACTGCCTTGTGCGAAACCACTGTCTTGTTCAAAACCACTGTATTGTCGAAAACACTGTCATGTGCGAAACCACTGGCTTGTGCGAAACCACTCTCTTGTGCGAAACCACAGCCTTGTGCAAAACCAATGTCTTGTGCGAAACCACAGTCTTGTGCGAAACCACTGTCTTGTGCGAAACCACACTCTTGTGCGAACCCACTGCTTTGTGCAAAACGACTGTCATGTGCGCAACCACTGTCGAGTGCGAAACCACTGTCGTGTGCGAAACCACTGTCGTATGTGAAACCACTGTCGTGTGCAAAGCCACTGTCTTGTGTGAAACCACTGTGTTGTGCGAAACCACTGTCTTGTGTGAAACCACTGCCTTTTGCGAAAACACTGTTTTGTGTAGAACCACTGTCTTGTGCGGAACCACTGCCTTGTGCAAAACCACTGTCTTGTGCAAAACCACTGTCTTGTGCAAAACCACTGCCTTGTGCGAAACCACTGTCTTGTGCAAAACCACTGTCTTGTGCAAATCCACTGTCTTGTGCGAAACTACTGTCTTGTGCGAAACCTCTGTCTTGTGCGAAATCACAGTCTTGTGCGAAACAACTGTCTTGTGCGAAACCACTCTCTTGTGCAAAACCACTGCCTTGTGCAAAACCACTGTCTTGTGCAAAACCACTGCCTTGTGCAAAACCACTGTCTTGTGCAAAACCACTGTCTTGTGCAAATCCACTGTCTTTTGCGAAACCACCGTCTTGTGCTAAACCACTGTCTTGTGTAAAACCACTCTCTTGTGCGAAACCACTGCCTTGTGCGAAACCACTGTCTTGTGCGAAACCACTGTCTTGTGCGAAACCACTGTCTTCTGCGAAACCACTCTCTTGTGCAAAACCATTGCATTGTGCGAAACAACTGTCTTGTGCGAAACCACTGTATTGTGCGGAACCACTGTCTTGTGCGAAACCACTGCCTTGTGCGAGACCACTTCCTTGTGCGAAACCACTGTCTTGTGCGAAACCATTCTCTTGTGCGAAACCACTGCCTTGTGCGGAACCACTGTCTTATGCGAAATAACTGCCTTGTTCGAAACCACTGCCTTGTGCATAACCACTGTCTTGTCCGAGACCACTCTCTTGTGCGAAACCACTGCCTTGTGCGTAACCACTGTCTTGTTTGCAACCACTGTCTTGAGCGGATCCACTGCCTTGTGCGAAACCACTGCCTTGTGCGAAACCACTGTCTTGTGCGAAACCACTGTCTGGTGCGAAACCACTCTCTTGTGCAAAACCTCTGTCTTGTGCAAAACCACTGTCTTGTGCGAAACCACTGTCTTGTGCGAAACCACTGTCTTGTGCAAAACCACTGTCTTGTGCGAAACCACTGTCTTGTGCAAAACCACTGTCTTGTGCAAAACCACAGACTTGTTCGAAACAACTGTCTTGTGCGAAACCACTCTCTTGTGCAAAACCACTGCCTTGTGCAAAACCACTGTCTTGTGCGAAATCACCGTCTTGTGCGAAACCACTCTCTTGTGCGAAACCAATCTCTTGTGCGAAGTCACTGCCTTGTGCGAAACGACTGTCTTGTGCGAAAACACTCTCTTGTGCGAAACCACTGCCTTGTGCGGAACCACTGTCTTATGCGAAATAACTGCCTTGTTCCAAACCACTGCCTTGTACGAATCCACCGTCTTGTGTGAGACCACTCTCTTGTGCGAAACCACTGCCTAGTGCGTAACCACTGTCTTGTGCGAAACCACTGTCTTGTGCGAAACCACTGTCTTGTGCGAAACCACTGTCTGTTTGCAACCACTGTCTTGTGCAGAACAACTGTCTTGTGCGAAACCACTGCCTTGTGCGAAACCACTGTCTCGTGCGAAACCACTGTCTTGTGCGGAACCACTGCCTTGTGCGAAACCACTGTCTTGTGTGGAACCACTGTCTTGTGCGAAACCACTGCCTTGTGCGTAACCACTGTCTTGTGCGAAACCACTGTCTTGTGCGAAACCACTGTCTTGTACGAAACCACTGAATTGTGCGAAACCACTGCCTTGTGCAAAACCACTGTCTTGTGCGAAACCACTATCTTCTGCGAAACCACTGTGTTGTGCGAAACCACTGTCATGAGTGCAACCACTGACTTGTGCGGAATCACTGCCTTCTGCGAAACCACTGTCTTGTTTGCAACCACTGTCTTGTGCAAAACCACTGTCTTGTGCTAAACAACTGCCTTATGCGAAACCACTGTCTTGTGCTAAACCACTGTCTTATGCAAAACCACTGTCTTGTGTGCAACCACTGTCTTGTGCGAAACAACTGTCTTGTGCGAAACCACTCTCTTGTGCAGAACCACTGTGTCATGCCAAACCACTGCCTTGTGTGAAACCACTGTTTTGTGCGAAACCACTGTCTTGTGCCAAACCACTGTCTTGTGCGAAACCACTGTGTTGTGCGAAACCACTGTCTTGTGCGGAACCACTGTCTTGTGCGAAACCACTGCCATGTGCGAAACCACTGACTTGTGCAAAACCACTCTCTTGTGTGAAACCACTCTCTTGTGCGAAACCACTGTCTTGTGCGAAACCACTGTCTTGTGCGAAACCACTCTCTTGTGCGAAACAACTGTCTTGTGCAGAACCACTGTCTTGTGCGAAACCACTGCCTTGTGCGTTACCACTGTCTTGTGCGAAACCACTGCCTTGTGCGAAACCAACTGTCTTGTGCAAAACAACTGTCTTGTGTGAAACCACTGTCTTGTGCAAAACCACTCTCTTGTGCGAAACCACTGCCTTGTGCGAAACCACAGCCTTGTGCGAAACCACTGCCTATTGCGAAACCACTGCCTTGTGCGAAACCACTGTCTTGTTCAAAACCACTGTATTGTCGAAAACACTGTCATGTGCGAAACCACTGTCTTGTGCGAAACCACTCTCTTGTGCGAAACCACAGCCTTGTGCAAAACCAATGTCTTGTGCGAAACCACAGTCTTGTGCGAAACCACTGTCTTGTTCGAAACCACACTCTTGTGCGAAACCACTGCCTTGTGCAAAACGACTGTCATGTGCGCAACCACTGTCGAGTGCGAAACCACTGTCGTGTGCGAAACCACTGTCGTATGTGAAACCACTGTCGTGTGCAAAGCCACTGTCTTGTGCAAAACCACTGTCTTGTGCAAAACCACTGCCTTGTGCGAAACCACTGTCTTGTGCAAAACCACTGTCTTGTGCAAATCGACTGTCTTGTGCGAAACTACTGTCTTGTGCGAAACCTCTGTCTTGTGCGAAACCACAGTCTCGTGCGAAAAAACTGTCTTGTGCGAAACCACTCTCTTGTGCAAAACCACTGCCTTGTGCAAAACCACTGTCTTGTGCAAAACCACTGCCATGTGCGAAACCACTGTCTTGTGCAAAACCACTGTCTTGTGCAAATCCACTGTCTTTTGCGAAACCACCGTCTTGTGCGAAACCACTGTCTTGTGTAAAACCACTCTCTTGTGCGAAACCACTGCCTTGTGCGAAACCACTGTCTTGTGCGAAACTACTGTCTTGTGCGAAAACACTGTCTTCTGCGAAACCACTCTCTTGTGCAAAACCATTGCATTGTGCGAAACAACTGTCTTGTGCGAAACCACTGTATTGTGCGGAACCACTGTCTTGTGCGAAACCACTGCCTTGTGCGAGACCACTTCCTTGTGCGAAACCACTGTCTTGTGCGAAACCATTCTCTTGTGCGAAACCACTGCCTTGTGCGGAACCACTGTCTTATGCGAAATAACTGCCTTGTTCGAAACCACTGCCTTGTGCAAAACCACTGTCTTGTCCGAGACCACTCTCTTGTGCGAAACCACTGCCTTGTGCGTAACCACTATCTTGTTTGCAACCACTGTCTTGAGCGGATCCACTGCCTTGTGCGAAACCACTGCCTTGTGCGAAACCACTGTCTTGTGCGAAACCACTGTCTGGTGCGAAACCACTCTCTTGTGCAAAACCTCTGTCTTGTGCAAAACCACTGTCTTGTGCGAAACCACTGTCTTGTGCGAAACCACTGTCTGGTGCAAAACCACTGTCTTGTGCGAAACCACTGTCTTATGCGAAACCACAGTCTTGTGCGAAACCACTTTCTTGTGCGATACCACTCTCTTGTGCTAAACCACTGCCTTGTGAAAAACCACTGTCGTGTGCGAAAACACTGTCGTGTGCGAAACCACTGTCGTGTGCGAGAACACTGTCGTATGTGAAACCACTGTCGTTTGCGAAACCACTGTCTTGTGCAAAACCACTGTTTTGTGTGCAACCACTGTCGTGTGCGAAACAATGTCTTGTGCGAAACCACTGTCTTGTGTGAAACCACTGTCTTGTGCGAAACCACTGTCTTGTGTGAAACCACTGTCTTGTGCGAAACCACTGTCTTGTGCGAAACCACTCTCTTGTGCAAAACCACTGCATTGTGCGGAACCACTGCCTCATGCCAAACCACTGCCTTGTGTGAAACCACTGTTATGTGCGCAACCACTGTCTCATGCGAAACCACTGTCTTGTGCGAAACCACTGTCTAGTGTGGTACCATTGTCTTGTGCGAAACCACTGTCTTGTGTGTAACCACTGTCTTGTGCAAAGCCACTGCCTTGTGCGAAACCACTGTCGTGTGCGAAACCACTGTCGAATGTGAAACCACTCTGGTGTGCAAAACCGCTGTCTTGTGCGAAACCACTGTGTTGTGCGAAACCACTGTCTTGTGCGAAACCACTGTCGTGTGTGAAACAACCGTCCTGTGCAAAACCACCATCTTGTGTGAAACCACGGTCGTGTGTGGAACAACCGTCCAGTGCGAAACCACTCAGCTGCGTGAAACCACTGTCTTGTGCGTAACCACCGTCTTGTGCGAAAACATTTTCTTGTGCGAAACCACTGCCTTGTGCAAAACCACAGTCTTGTGCGGAATCACTGTCATGTGCGGAACCACTACCTTGTGCGAAACCACTGACTTGTGCGAAACCACTGTCCTGTGCGAAACCACTGTCTTGTGCGGAACCACTGCCTTTTGCGAAACCACTCTCTTGTGTGGAACCACTGTCTTGTGCAAAACCACTGCCTTGTGCGAAACCACTGTGTTGTGTGAAACCACTGTCTTGTGCGAAACCACTGCCTTGTGCGAAACCAGTGTCTTGTGCAAAACCACTGTCTTGTGCAAATCCACTGTCTTGTGCAAAACCACTGTCTTTTGCGAAACCACTGTCTTGTGCCAAACCACAGTCTTGTGCGAAACAACTGTCTTGTGCGAAACCACTCTCTTGTGCAAAACCACTGCCTTGTGTAAAACCACTGTCTTGTGCGAAACCACCGTCTTGTGCGAAAACACTGTGTTGTGGGAAACCACTGTCTTGTGCGAAACCACGGTCTTGTGTGAAATCACTGTCTTGTGCAAAACCACTGCCTTGTGCAAATCCACTGTCTTGTGCAAAACCACCTTCTTGTGCGAAACTACTGTCTTGTGCGAAACCACTGTCTTGTGCGGAACCACTGCCTTGTGCAAAACCACTGTCTTGTGCGGAACCACTGTCTTGTGCAAAACCACTGCCTTATGCGTGACCACTGTCTTGTGCGAAACCATTGTCTTGTGCGAAACCACTGTCTTGTGCGAAACCACTGAATTGTGCGAAACCACTGCCTTGTGCAAAACCACTGTCTTGTGCGAAGCCACTATCTTCTGCGAAACCACTGTGTTGTGCGAAACCACTGTCATGAGTGCAACCACTGAGTTGTGCGGAATCACTGCCTTCTGCGAAACCACTGTCTTGTTTGCAACCACTATCTTGTGCAAAACCCCTGTCTTGCGCTAAACAACTGCCTTATGCGAATCCACTGTCTTGTGCTAAACCACTGTCTTATGCAAAACCACTGTCTTGTGTGCAACCACTGTCTTGTGCAAAACAACTGTCTTGTGCGAAACCACTGTCTTGTGCAGAACCACTGTGTCATGCCAAACCACTGCCTTGTGTGAAACCACTGTTTTGTGCGAAACCACTGTCTTGTGCCAAACCACTGTCTTGTGCGAAACCACAGTTTTGTGCGAAACCACTGTCTTGTGCGGAACCACTGTCTTGTGCGAAACCACTGCCATGTGCGAAACCACTGCCATGTGCGAAACCACTGACTTGTGCGAAACCACTCTCTTGTTCGAAACCACTCTCTTGTGTGAAACCACTGTCTTGTGCGAAAACACTGTTTTGTGCGAAACCACTCTCTTGTGCGAAACCACTGTCTTGTGCAGAACCACTGTCTTGTGCGAAACCACTGCCTTGTGCGAAACCACTGTCTTGTCCGAAACCACTGCCTTGTGCGAAACCAACTGTCTTGTGCGAAACAACTGTCTTGTGTGAAACCACTGTCTTGTGCAAAACCACTCTCTTGTGCGAAACCACTGCCTTGTGCGAAACCACAGACTTGTGCGAAACCACTGCCTAGTGCAAAACCACTGCCTTGTGCGAAACCACTGTCTGGTTCAAAACCACTGTATTGTGCGAAAACACTGTCATGTGTGAAACCACTGTCTTGTGCGAAACCACTCTCTTGTGCGAAACCACTGCCTTGTGTTAACCACTGTCTTGTGCAAAACCACAGTCTTGTGCGAAACCACAGGCTTGTGCGAAACCACTGTCTTGTGCGAATTCATGCTCTTGTGCGAAACCAATTCCTTATGCAAAACCTCTTTCTTGTACGAAACCACTGTCTTGTGCGAGACCACTCTCTTGTGCGAAACCACTGCCTTGTGCGTAACCACTGTCTTGTGCGAAACCACTAATTTGTGCGAAACCACTGCCTTGTGCGAAACCACTGTCTTGTGCGAAACCACTCTCTTGTGCGAAACCACTGCCTTGTGTGGAACCATTGTCTTGTGCGAAACCACTCTCTTTGCGCGAAACCACTTTCTTGTGCAAAACCACTGTCTTGTGCGAAAATACTGTCTTGTGCGAAACCACTGTCTGGTGCTAATTCACTCGCTTGTGCGAGACCACTGCCTTGTGCAAAACCACTGTCTTGTTTGAAACCACTGTCTTGTGCGAGACCACTCTCTTTTTCAAAACCACTGCATTGTGCGAAACCACTGACTTGTGCGAAATCACTGTTTTGTGTGAAACCACTGTCTCGTGCGGAACCACTCTCTTGTGCGAAACCACTGATTTGTGCGAAACCACTGCCTTGTGCGAAACCACTGTATTGTGCGAAACCACTCTCTTGTGCGAAACCACTGCCTTGTGTGGAACCACTGTCTTGTGCGAAACCACTGCCTTGTGCGAAACCACTGTCTTGTGCGAAACCACTGTCGTGTGCAAAACAACCATCCTGTGCGAAACCACCGTCTTGTGCGAAACCACCGTCGTGTGTGGAACAACCATCCTGTGCGAAACCACTCAGCTGCGTGAAACCACTGTCTTGTGCGAATCCACTGTCTTGTGCAAAACCACAGACTTGTGCGAAACCACTGTCTTGTGCTAAACCACTCTCTTGTGCGAAACCACTGCCTTGTGCTAAACCACTGTCTTGTGGGAAACCACAGTCTTGTGCGAAACCACAGGCTTGTGCGAAACCACTGTCTTGTGCAAATTCATGTTCTTGTGCGAAACCACTTCCTTATGCAAAACCACTGTCTTGTACGAAACCACTGTCTTGTGCGAGACCACTCTCTTGTGCGAAACCACTGCCTTGTGCGTAACAACTGTCTTGTGCGAAACCACTGATTTGTGCGAAACCACTCTCTTGTGCAAAACCACTGCCTTGTGCAAAACCACTGTCTTGTGCGAAACCACCGTCTTGTGCGAAACCACTGTGTTGTGGGAAACCACTGTCTTGTGCGAAAACACGGTCTTGTGTGAAATCACTGTCCTGTGCAAAACCACTGCCTTGTGCAAAACCACTGTCTTGTGCGAAACCACCTTCTTGTGCGAAACCACTGTCTTGTGCGAAACCACTGTCTTGTGCGGAACTACTGCCTTGTGCAAAACCACTGTCTTGTGCGGAACCACTGTTTTGTGCAAAACCACTGCCTTGTGCGTGACCACTGTCTTGTGCGAAACCACTGTCTTGTGCGAAACCACTGTCTTGTGCAAAGCCACTGAATTGTGCGAAACCACTGCCTTGTGCAACACCACTGTCTTGTATGAAACCACTATCTTCTGCGAAACCACTGTGTTAAGCGAAACCACTGTCATGAGTGCAACCACTGACTTGTGCGGAATCACTGCCTTCTGCGAAACCACTGTCTTGTTTGCAATCACTATCTTGTGCAAAACCTATGTCTTGCGCTAAACAACTGCCTTATGCGAATCCACTGTCTTGTGCTAAACCACTGTCTTATGCAAAACCACTGCCTTGTGTGGAACCACTGTCTTGTGCGAAACCACTGCCTTGTGCAAAACCACTCTCTTGTGCGAAACCACTGTCTTGTGCAGAACCACTGTCTTGTGCGAAACCACTGCCTTGTGCGAAACCACTGTCTTGTGCGAAACCACTGCCTTGTGCGAAACCAACTGTCTTGTGCGAAACAACTGTCTTGTGTGAAACCACTGTCTTGTGCAAAACCACTCTTTTGTGCGAAACCACTGCCTTGTGCGAAACCACAGCCTTGTGCGAAACCACTGCCTAGTGCGAAACCACTGCCTTGTGCGAAACCACTGTCTTGTTCAAAACCAATGTATTGTGCGAAAACACTGTCATGTGCGAAACCACTGTCTTGTGCGAAACCACTCTCTTGTGCGAAACCACTGCCTTGTGCAAAACCAATGTCTTGTGCGAAACCACAGTCTTGTGCGAAACCACTGTCTTGTGCGAAACCACACTCTTGTGCGAAACCACTGCCTTGTGCAAAACGACTGTCGTGTGCGAAACCACTGTCGAGTGCGAAACCACTGTCGTTTGCGAAACCACTGTCGTATGTGAAACCACTGTCGTGTGCAAAGCCACTGTCTTGTGTGAAACCACTGTGTTGTGCGAAACCACTGTCTTGTGTGAAACCACTGCCTTTTGCGAAAACACTGTCTTGTGTAGAACCACTGTCTTGTGCGGAACCACTGCCTTGTGCAAAACCACTGTCTTGTGCGAAACCACTGTCTTGTGCAAAACCACTGCCTTGTGCGAAACCACTGTCTTGTGCAAAACCACTGTCTTGTGCAAATCCACTGTCTTGTGCGAAACTACTGTCTTGTGCGAAACCTCTGTCTTGTGCGAAACCACAGTCTTGTGCAAAAGAACAGTCTTGTGCGAAACCACTCTCTTGTGCAAAACCACTGCCTTGTGCAAAACCACTGTCTTGTGCGAAACCACCGTCTTGTGCGAAACCACTGTCTGGTGCGAAACCACTCTCTTGTGCGAAACCACTGCCTTGTGCGAAACCACTGTCGTGTGCGAAACCACTGTCGAATGTGAAACCACTCTGGTGTGCAAAACCACTGCCTTGTGCGAAACCACTGTCTTGTGCGAAACCACTGTCTTGTGCGAAACCACTGTCTTCTGCGAAACCACTCTCTTGTGCAAAACCATTGCATTGTGCGAAACAACTGTCTTGTGCGAAACCACTGTATTGTGCGGAACCACTGTCTTGTGCGAAACCACTGCCTTGTGCGAGACCACTTCCTTGTGCGAAACCACTGTCTTGTGCGAAACCATTCTCTTGTGCGAAACCACTGCCTTGTGCGGAACCACTGTCTTATGCGAAATAACTGCCTTGTTCGAAACCACTGCCTTGTGCATAACCACTGTCTTGTCCGAGACCACTCTCTTGTGCGAAACCACTGCCTTGTGCGTAACCACTGTCTTGTTTGCAACCACTGTCTTGAGCGGATCCACTGCCTTGTGCGAAACCACTGCCTTGTGCGAAACCACTGTCTTGTGCGAAACCACTGTCTGGTGCGAAACCACTCTCTTGTGCAAAACCTCTGTCTTGTGCAAAACCACTGTCTTGTGCGAAACCACTGTCTTGTGCGAAACCACTGTCTTGTGCAAAACCACTGTCTTGTGCGAAACCACTGTCTTGTGCAAAACCACTGTCTTGTGCAAAACCACAGACTTGTTCGAAACAACTGTCTTGTGCGAAACCACTCTCTTGTGCAAAACCACTGCCTTGTGCAAAACCACTGTCTTGTGCGAAATCACCGTCTTGTGCGAAACCACTCTCTTGTGCGAAACCAATCTCTTGTGCGAAGTCACTGCCTTGTGCGAAACGACTGTCTTGTGCGAAAACACTCTCTTGTGCGAAACCACTGCCTTGTGCGGAACCACTGTCTTATGCGAAATAACTGCCTTGTTCCAAACCACTGCCTTGTACGAATCCACCGTCTTGTGTGAGACCACTCTCTTGTGCGAAACCACTGCCTAGTGCGTAACCACTGTCTTGTGCGAAACCACTGTCTTGTGCGAAACCACTGTCTTGTGCGAAACCACTGTCTGTTTGCAACCACTGTCTTGTGCAGAACAACTGTCTTGTGCGAAACCACTGCCTTGTTCGAAACCACTGTCTCGTGCGAAACCACTGTCTTGTGCGGAACCACTGCCTTGTGCGAAACCACTGTCTTGTGTGGAACCACTGTCTTGTGCGAAACCACTGCCTTGTGCGTAACCACTGTCTTGTGCGAAACCACTGTCTTGTGCGAAACCACTGTCTTGTACGAAACCACTGAATTGTGCGAAACCACTGCCTTGTGCAAAACCACTGTCTTGTGCGAAACCACTATCTTCTGCGAAACCACTGTGTTGTGCGAAACCACTGTCATGAGTGCAACCACTGACTTGTGCGGAATCACTGCCTTCTGCGAAACCACTGTCTTGTTTGCAACCACTGTCTTGTGCAAAACCACTGTCTTGTGCTAAACAACTGCCTTATGCGAAACCACTGTCTTGTGCTAAACCACTGTCTTATGCAAAACCACTGTCTTGTGTGCAACCACTGTCTTGTGCGAAACAACTGTCTTGTGCGAAACCACTCTCTTGTGCAGAACCACTGTGTCATGCCAAACCACTGCCTTGTGTGAAACCACTGTTTTGTGCGAAACCACTGTCTTGTGCCAAACCACTGTCTTGTGCGAAACCACTGTGTTGTGCGAAACCACTGTCTTGTGCGGAACCACTGTCTTGTGCGAAACCACTGCCATGTGCGAAACCACTGACTTGTGCAAAACCACTCTCTTGTGTGAAACCACTCTCTTGTGCGAAACCACTGTCTTGTGCGAAACCACTGTCTTGTGCGAAACCACTCTCTTGTGCGAAACAACTGTCTTGTGCAGAACCACTGTCTTGTGCGAAACCACTGCCTTGTGCGATACCACTGTCTTGTGCGAAACCACTGCCTTGTGCGAAACCAACTGTCTTGTGCAAAACAACTGTCTTGTGTGAAACCACTGTCTTGTGCAAAACCACTCTCTTGTGCGAAACCACTGCCTTGTGCGAAACCACAGCCTTGTGCGAAACCACTGCCTATTGCGAAACCACTGCCTTGTGCGAAACCACTGTCTTGTTCAAAACCACTGTATTGTCGAAAACACTGTCATGTGCGAAACCACTGTCTTGTGCGAAACCACTCTCTTGTGCGAAACCACAGCCTTGTGCAAAACCAATGTCTTGTGCGAAACCACAGTCTTGTGCGAAACCACTGTCTTGTGTGAAACCACACTCTTGTGCAAAACCACTGCCTTGTGCAAAACGACTGTCATGTGCGCAACCACTGTCGAGTGCGAAACCACTGTCGTGTGCGAAACCACTGTCGTATGTGAAACCACTGTCGTGTGCAAAGCCACTGTCTTGTGCAAAACCACTGTCTTGTGCAAAACCACTGCCTTGTGCGAAACCACTGTCTTGTGCAAAACCACTGTCTTGTGCAAATCGACTGTCTTGTGCGAAACTACTGTCTTGTGCGAAACCTCTGTCTTGTGCGAAACCACAGTCTCGTGCGAAAAAACTGTCTTGTGCGAAACTACTCTCTTGTGCAAAACCACTGCCTTGTGCAAAACCACTGTCTTGTGCAAAACCACTGCCATGTGCGAAACCACTGTCTTGTGCAAATCCACTGTCTTGTGCAAATCCACTGTCATTTGCGAAACCACCGTCTTGTGCGAAACCACTGTCTTGTGTAAAACCACTCTCTTGTGCGAAACCACTGTCTTGTGCGAAACCACTGTCTGGTGCGAAACCACTCTCTTGTGCAAAACCTCTGTCTTGTGCAAAACCACTGTCTTGTGCGAAACCACTGTCTTGTGCGAAACCACTGTCTGGTGCAAAACCACTGTCTTGTGCGAAACCACTGTCTTATGCGAAACCACAGTCTTGTGCGAAACCACTTTCTTGTGCGATACCACTCTCTTGTGCTAAACCACTGCCTTGTGAAAAACCACTGTCGTGTGCGAAAACACTGTCGTGTGCGAAACCACTGTCGTGTGCGAGAACACTGTCGTATGTGAAACCACTGTCGTTTGCGAAACCACTGTCTTGTGCAAAACCACTGTTTTGTGTGCAACCACTGTCGTGTGCGAAACAATGTCTTGTGCGAAACCACTGTCTTGTGTGAAACCACTGTCTTGTGCGAAACCACTGTCTTGTGTGAAACCACTGTCTTGTGCGAAACCACTGTCTTGTGCGAAACCACTCTCTTGTGCAAAACCACTGCATTGTGCGGAACCACTGCCTCATGCCAAACCACTGCCTTGTGTGAAACCACTGTTATGTGCGAAACCACTGTCTCATGCGAAACCACTGTCTTGTGCGAAACCACTGTCTAGTGTGGTACCATTGTCTTGTGCGAAACCACTGTCTTGTGTGTAACCACTGTCTTGTGCGAAGCCACTGCCTTGTGCGAAACCACTGTCGTGTGCGAAACCACTGTCGAATGTGAAACCACTCTGGTGTGCAAAACCGCTGTCTTGTGCGAAACCACTGTGTTGTGCGAAACCACTGTCTTGTGCGAAACCACTGTCGTGTGTGAAACAACCGTCCTGTGCAAAACCACCATCTTGTGTGAAACCACGGTCGTGTGTGGAACAACCGTCCAGTGCGAAACCACTCAGCTGCGTGAAACCACTGTCTTGTGCGTAACCACCGTCTTGTGCGAAAACATTTTCTTGTGCGAAACCACTGCCTTGTGCAAAACCACAGTCTTGTGCAGAACCACTGTCATGTGCGGAACCACTACCTTGTGCGAAACCACTGACTTGTGCGAAACCACTGTCCTGTGCGAAACCACTGTCTTGTGCGGAACCACTGCCTTTTGCGAAACCACTCTCTTGTGTGGAACCACTGTCTTGTGCAAAACCACTGCCTTGTGCGAAACCACTGTGTTGTGTGAAACCACTGTCTTGTGCGAAACCACTGCCTTGTGCGAAACCAGTGTCTTGTGCAAAACCACTGTCTTGTGCAAATCCACTGTCTTGTGCAAAACCACTGTCTTTTGCGAAACCACTGTCTTGTGCCAAACCACAGTCTTGTGCGAAACAACTGTCTTGTGCGAAACCACTCTCTTGTGCAAAACCACTGCCTTGTGTAAAACCACTGTCTTGTGCGAAACCACCGTCTTGTGCGAAAACACTGTGTTGTGGGAAACCACTGTCTTGTGCGAAACCACGGTCTTGTGTGAAATCACTGTCTTGTGCAAAACCACTGCCTTGTGCAAATCCAATGTCTTGTGCGAAACCACCTTCTTGTGCGAAACTACTGTCTTGTGCGAAACCACTGTCTTGTGCGGAACCACTGCCTTGTGCAAAACCACTGTCTTGTGCGGAACCACTGTCTTGTGCAAAACCACTGCCTTGTGCGTGACCACTGTCTTGTGCGAAACCATTGTCTTGTGCGAAACCACTGTCTTGTGCGAAACCACTGAATTGTGCGAAACCACTGCCTTGTGCAAAACCACTGTCTTGTGCGAAACCACTATCTTCTGCGAAACCACTGTGTTGTGCGAAACCACTGTCATGAGTGCAACCACTGAGTTGTGCGGAATCACTGCCTTCTGCGAAACCACTGTCTTGTTTGCAACCACTATCTTGTGCAAAACCCCTGTCTTGCGCTAAACAACTGCCTTATGCGAATCCACTGCCTTGTGCTAAACCACTGTCTTATGCAAAACCACTGTCTTGTGTGCAACCACTGTCTTGTGCAAAACAACTGTCTTGTGCGAAACCACTGTCTTGTGCAGAACCACTGTGTCATGCCAAACCACTGCCTTGTGTGAAACCACTGTTTTGTGCGAAACCACTGTCTTGTGCCAAACCACTGTCTTGTGCGAAACCACAGTTTTGTGCGAAACCACTGTCTTGTGCGGAACCACTGTCTTGTGCGAAACCACTGCCATGTGCGAAACCACTGCCATGTGCGAAACCACTGACTTGTGCGAAACCACTCTCTTGTTCGAAACCACTCTCTTGTGTGAAACCACTGTCTTGTGCGAAAACACTGTTTTGTGCGAAACCACTCTCTTGTGCGAAACCACTGTCTTGTGCAGAACCACTGTCTTGTGCGAAACCACTGCCTTGTGCGAAACCACTGTCTTGTCCGAAACCACTGCCTTGTGCGAAACCAACTGTCTTGTGCGAAACAACTGTCTTGTGTGAAACCACTGTCTTGTGCAAAACCACTCTCTTGTGCGAAACCACTGCCTTGTGCGAAACCACAGACTTGTGCGAAACCACTGCCTAGTGCAAAACCACTGCCTTGTGCGAAACCACTGTCTGGTTCAAAACCACTGTATTGTGCGAAAACACTGTCATGTGTGAAACCACTGTCTTGTGCGAAACCACTCTCTTGTGCGAAACCACTGCCTTGTGTTAACCACTGTCTTGTGCAAAACCACAGTCTTGTGCGAAACCACAGGCTTGTGCGAAACCACTGTCTTGTGCGAATTCATGCTCTTGTGCGAAACCAATTCCTTATGCAAAACCTCTTTCTTGTACGAAACCACTGTCTTGTGCGAGACCACTCTCTTGTGCGAAACCACTGCCTTGTGCGTAACCACTGTCTTGTGCGAAACCACTAATTTGTGCGAAACCACTGCCTTGTGCGAAACCACTGTCTTGTGCGAAACCACTCTCTTGTGCGAAACCACTGCCTTGTGTGGAACCATTGTCTTGTGCGAAACCACTCTCTTTGCGCGAAACCACTTTCTTGTGCAAAACCACTGTCTTGTGCGAAAATACTGTCTTGTGCGAAACCACTGTCTGGTGCTAATTCACTGTCTTGTGCGAGACCACTGCCTTGTGCAAAACCACTGTCTTGTTTGAAACCACTGTCTTGTGCGAGACCACTCTCTTTTTCAAAACCACTGCATTGTGCGAAACCACTGACTTGTGCGAAATCACTGTTTTGTGTGAAACCACTGTCTCGTGCGGAACCACTCTCTTGTGCGAAACCACTGATTTGTGCGAAACCACTGCCTTGTGCGAAACCACTGTATTGTGCGAAACCACTCTCTTGTGCGAAACCACTGCCTTGTGTGGAACCACTGTCTTGTGCGAAACCACTGCCTTGTGCGAAACCACTGTCTTGTGCGAAACCACTGTCGTGTGCAAAACAACCATCCTGTGCGAAACCACCGTCTTGTGCGAAACCACCGTCGTGTGTGGAACAACCATCCTGTGCGAAACCACTCAGCTGCGTGAAACCACTGTCTTGTGCGAATCCACTGTCTTGTGCAAAACCACAGACTTGTGCGAAACCACTGTCTTGTGCTAAACCAATCTCTTGTGCGAAACCACTGCCTTGTGCTAAACCACTGTCTTGTGGGAAACCACAGTCTTGTGCGAAACCACAGGCTTGTGCGAAACCACTGTCTTGTGCAAATTCATGTTCTTGTGCGAAACCACTTCCTTATGCAAAACCACTGTCTTGTACGAAACCACTGTCTTGTGCGAGACCACTCTCTTGTGCGAAACCACTGCCTTGTGCGTAACAACTGTCTTGTGCGAAACCACTGATTTGTGCGAAACCACTCTCTTGTGCAAAACCACTGCCTTGTGCAAAACCACTGTCTTGTGCGAAACCACCGTCTTGTGCGAAACCACTGTGTTGTGGGAAACCACTGTCTTGTTCGAAAACACGGTCTTGTGTGAAATCACTGTCTTGTGCAAAACCACTGCCTTGTGCAAAACCACTGTCTTGTGCGAAACCACCTTCTTGTGCGAAACCACTGTCTTGTGCGAAACCACTGTCTTGTGCGGAACTACTGCCTTGTGCAAAACCACTGTCTTGTGCGGAACCACTGTTTTGTGCAAAACCACTGCCTTGTGCGTGACCACTGTCTTGTGCGAAACCACTGTCTTGTGCGAAACCACTGTCTTGTGCAAAGCCACTGAATTGTGCGAAACCACTGCCTTGTGCAACACCACTGTCTTGTATGAAAACACTATCTTCTGCGAAACCACTGTGTTAAGCGAAACCACTGTCATGAGTGCAACCACTGACTTGTGCGGAATCACTGCCTTCTGCGAAACCACTGTCTTGTTTGCAACCACTATCTTGTGCAAAACCTATGTCTTGCGCTAAACAACTGCCTTATGCGAATCCACTGTCTTGTGCTAAACCACTGTCTTATGCAAAACCACTGCCTTGTGTGGAACCACTGTCTTGTGCGAAACCACTGCCTTGTGCAAAACCACTCTCTTGTGCGAAACCACTGTCTTGTGCAGAACCACTGTCTTGTGCGAAACCACTGCCTTGTGCGAAACCACTGTCTTGTGCGAAACCACTGCCTTGTGCGAAACCAACTGTCTTGTGCGAAACAACTGTCTTGTGTGAAACCACTGTCTTGTGCAAAACCACTCTCTTGTGCGAAACCACTGCCTTGTGCGAAACCACAGCCTTGTGCGAAACCACTGCCTAGTGCGAAACCACTGCCTTGTGCGAAACCACTGTCTTGTTCAAAACCAATGTATTGTGCGAAAACACTGTCATGTGCGAAACCACTGTCTTGTGCGAAACCACTCTCTTGTGCGAAACCACTGCCTTGTGCAAAACCAATGTCTTGTGCGAAACCACAGTCTTGTGCGAAACCACTGTCTTGTGCGAAACCACACTCTTGTGCGAAACCACTGCCTTGTGCAAAACGACTGTCGTGTGCGAAACCACTGTCGAGTGCGAAACCACTGTCGTTTGCGAAACCACTGTCGTATGTGAAACCACTGTCGTGTGCAAAGCCACTGTCTTGTGTGAAACCACTGTGTTGTGCGAAACCACTGTCTTGTGTGAAACCACTGCCTTTTGCGAAACCACTGCCTTGTGCGAGACCACTTCCTTGTGCGAAACCACTGTCTTGTGCGAAACCATTCTCTTGTGCGAAACCACTGCCTTGTGCGGAACCACTGTCTTATGCGAAATAACTGCCTTGTTCGAAACCACTGCCTTGTGCAAAACCACTGTCTTGTCCGAGACCACTCTCTTGTGCGAAACCACTGCCTTGTGCGTAACCACTATCTTGTTTGCAACCACTGTCTTGAGCGGATCCACTGCCTTGTGCGAAACCACTGCCTTGTGCGAAACCACTGTCTTGTGCGAAACCACTGTCTGGTGCGAAACCACTCTCTTGTGCAAAACCTCTGTCTTGTGCAAAACCACTGTCTTGTGCGAAACCACTGTCTTGTGCGAAACCACTGTCTGGTGCAAAACCACTGTCTTGTGCGAAACCACTGTCTTATGCGAAACCACAGTCTTGTGCGAAACCACTTTCTTGTGCGATACCACTCTCTTGTGCTAAACCACTGCCTTGTGAAAAACCACTGTCGTGTGCGAAAACACTGTCGTGTGCGAAACCACTGTCGTGTGCGAGAACACTGTCGTATGTGAAACCACTGTCGTTTGCGAAACCACTGTCTTGTGCAAAACCACTGTTTTGTGTGCAACCACTGTCGTGTGCGAAACAATGTCTTGTGCGAAACCACTGTCTTGTGTGAAACCACTGTCTTGTGCGAAACCACTGTCTTGTGTGAAACCACTGTCTTGTGCGAAACCACTGTCTTGTGCGAAACCACTCTCTTGTGCAAAACCACTGCATTGTGCGGAACCACTGCCTCATGCCAAACCACTGCCTTGTGTGAAACCACTGTTATGTGCGAAACCACTGTCTCATGCGAAACCACTGTCTTGTGCGAAACCACTGTCTAGTGTGGTACCATTGTCTTGTGCGAAACCACTGTCTTGTGTGTAACCACTGTCTTGTGCGAAGCCACTGCCTTGTGCGAAACCACTGTCGTGTGCGAAACCACTGTCGAATGTGAAACCACTCTGGTGTGCAAAACCGCTGTCTTGTGCGAAACCACTGTGTTGTGCGAAACCACTGTCTTGTGCGAAACCACTGTCGTGTGTGAAACAACCGTCCTGTGCAAAACCACCATCTTGTGTGAAACCACGGTCGTGTGTGGAACAACCGTCCAGTGCGAAACCACTCAGCTGCGTGAAACCACTGTCTTGTGCGTAACCACCGTCTTGTGCGAAAACATTTTCTTGTGCGAAACCACTGCCTTGTGCAAAACCACAGTCTTGTGCGGAACCACTGTCATGTGCGGAACCACTACCTTGTGCGAAACCACTGACTTGTGCGAAACCACTGTCCTGTGCGAAACCACTGTCTTGTGCGGAACCACTGCCTTTTGCGAAACCACTCTCTTGTGTGGAACCACTGTCTTGTGCAAAACCACTGCCTTGTGCGAAACCACTGTGTTGTGTGAAACCACTGTCTTGTGCGAAACCACTGCCTTGTGCGAAACCAGTGTCTTGTGCAAAACCACTGTCTTGTGCAAATCCACTGTCTTGTGCAAAACCACTGTCTTTTGCGAAACCACTGTCTTGTGCCAAACCACAGTCTTGTGCGAAACAACTGTCTTGTGCGAAACCACTCTCTTGTGCAAAACCACTGCCTTGTGTAAAACCACTGTCTTGTGCGAAACCACTCTCTTGTGCGAAACCACTGCCTTGTGCAAAACCAATGTCTTGTGCGAAACCACAGTCTTGTGCGAAACCACTGTCTTGTGCGAAACCACACTCTTGTGCGAAACCACTGCCTTGTGCAAAACGACTGTCGTGTGCGAAACCACTGTCGTGTGCGAAACCACTGTCGTGTGCGAAACCACTGTCGAATGTGAAACCACTCTGGTGTGCAAAACCGCTGTCTTGTGCGAAACCACTGTGTTGTGCGAAACCACTGTCTTGTGCGAAACCACTGTCGTGTGTGAAACAACCGTCCTGTGCAAAACCACCATCTTGTGTGAAACCACGGTCGTGTGTGGAACAACCGTCCAGTGCGAAACCACTCAGCTGCGTGAAACCACTGTCTTGTGCGTAACCACCGTCTTGTGCGAAAACATTTTCTTGTGCGAAACCACTGCCTTGTGCAAAACCACAGTCTTGTGCGGAACCACTGTCATGTGCGGAACCACTACCTTGTGCGAAACCACTGACTTGTGCGAAACCACTGTCCTGTGCGAAACCACTGTCTTGTGCGGAACCACTGCCTTTTGCGAAACCACTCTCTTGTGTGGAACCACTGTCTTGTGCAAAACCACTGCCTTGTGCGAAACCACTGTGTTGTGTGAAACCACTGTCTTGTGCGAAACCACTGCCTTGTGCGAAACCAGTGTCTTGTGCAAAACCACTGTCTTGTGCAAATCCACTGTCTTGTGCAAAACCACTGTCTTTTGCGAAACCACTGTCTTGTGCCAAACCACAGTCTTGTGCGAAACAACTGTCTTGTGCGAAACCACTCTCTTGTGCAAAACCACTGCCTTGTGTAAAACCACTGTCTTGTGCGAAACCACCGTCTTGTGCGAAAACACTGTGTTGTGGGAAACCACTGTCTTGTGCGAAACCACGGTCTTGTGTGAAATCACTGTCTTGTGCAAAACCACTGCCTTGTGCAAATCCACTGTCTTGTGCGAAACCACCTTCTTGTGCGAAACTACTGTCTTGTGCGAAACCACTGTCTTGTGCGGAACCACTGCCTTGTGCAAAACCACTGTCTTGTGCGGAACCACTGTCTTGTGCAAAACCACTGCCTTGTGCGTGACCACTGTCTTGTGCGAAACCATTGTCTTGTGCGAAACCACTGTCTTGTGCGAAACCACTGAATTGTGCGAAACCACTGCCTTGTGCAAAACCACTGTCTTGTGCGAAACCACTATCTTCTGCGAAACCACTGTGTTGTGCGAAACCACTGTCATGAGTGCAACCACTGAGTTGTGCGGAATCACTGCCTTCTGCGAAACCACTGTCTTGTTTGCAACCACTATCTTGTGCAAAACCCCTGTCTTGCGCTAAACAACTGCCTTATGCGAATCCACTGTCTTGTGCTAAACCACTGTCTTATGCAAAACCACTGTCTTGTGTGCAACCACTGTCTTGTGCAAAACAACTGTCTTGTGCGAAACCACTGTCTTGTGCAGAACCACTGTGTCATGCCAAACCACTGCCTTGTGTGAAACCACTGTTTTGTGCGAAACCACTGTCTTGTGCCAAACCACTGTCTTGTGCGAAACCACAGTTTTGTGCGAAACCACTGTCTTGTGCGGAACCACTGTCTTGTGCGAAACCACTGCCATGTGCGAAACCACTGCCATGTGCGAAACCACTGACTTGTGCGAAACCACTCTCTTGTTCGAAACCACTCTCTTGTGTGAAACCACTGTCTTGTGCGAAAACACTGTTTTGTGCGAAACCACTCTCTTGTGCGAAACCACTGTCTTGTGCAGAACCACTGTCTTGTGCGAAACCACTGCCTTGTGCGAAACCACTGTCTTGTCCGAAACCACTGCCTTGTGCGAAACCAACTGTCTTGTGCGAAACAACTGTCTTGTGTGAAACCACTGTCTTGTGCAAAACCACTCTCTTGTGCGAAACCACTGCCTTGTGCGAAACCACAGACTTGTGCGAAACCACTGCCTAGTGCAAAACCACTGCCTTGTGCGAAACCACTGTCTGGTTCAAAACCACTGTATTGTGCGAAAACACTGTCATGTGTGAAACCACTGTCTTGTGCGAAACCACTCTCTTGTGCGAAACCACTGCCTTGTGTTAACCACTGTCTTGTGCAAAACCACAGTCTTGTGCGAAACCACAGGCTTGTGCGAAACCACTGTCTTGTGCGAATTCATGCTCTTGTGCGAAACCAATTCCTTATGCAAAACCTCTTTCTTGTACGAAACCACTGTCTTGTGCGAGACCACTCTCTTGTGCGAAACCACTGCCTTGTGCGTAACCACTGTCTTGTGCGAAACCACTAATTTGTGCGAAACCACTGCCTTGTGCGAAACCACTGTCTTGTGCGAAACCACTCTCTTGTGCGAAACCACTGCCTTGTGTGGAACCATTGTCTTGTGCGAAACCACTCTCTTTGCGCGAAACCACTTTCTTGTGCAAAACCACTGTCTTGTGCGAAAATACTGTCTTGTGCGAAACCACTGTCTGGTGCTAATTCACTCTCTTGTGCGAGACCACTGCCTTGTGCAAAACCACTGTCTTGTTTGAAACCACTGTCTTGTGCGAGACCACTCTCTTTTTCAAAACCACTGCATTGTGCGAAACCACTGACTTGTGCGAAATCACTGTTTTGTGTGAAACCACTGTCTCGTGCGGAACCACTCTCTTGTGCGAAACCACTGATTTGTGCGAAACCACTGCCTTGTGCGAAACCACTGTATTGTGCGAAACCACTCTCTTGTGCGAAACCACTGCCTTGTGTGGAACCACTGTCTTGTGCGAAACCACTGCCTTGTGCGAAACCACTGTCTTGTGCGAAACCACTGTCGTGTGCAAAACAACCATCCTGTGCGAAACCACCGTCTTGTGCGAAACCACCGTCGTGTGTGGAACAACCATCCTGTGCGAAACCACTCAGCTGCGTGAAACCACTGTCTTGTGCGAATCCACTGTCTTGTGCAAAACCACAGACTTGTGCGAAACCACTGTCTTGTGCTAAACCACTCTCTTGTGCGAAACCACTGCCTTGTGCTAAACCACTGTCTTGTGGGAAACCACAGTCTTGTGCGAAACCACAGGCTTGTGCGAAACCACTGTCTTGTGCAAATTCATGTTCTTGTGCGAAACCACTTCCTTATGCAAAACCACTGTCTTGTACGAAACCACTGTCTTGTGCGAGACCACTCTCTTGTGCGAAACCACTGCCTTGTGCGTAACAACTGTCTTGTGCGAAACCACTGATTTGTGCGAAACCACTCTCTTGTGCAAAACCACTGCCTTGTGCAAAACCACTGTCTTGTGCGAAACCACCGTCTTGTGCGAAACCACTGTGTTGTGGGAAACCACTGTCTTGTGCGAAAACACGGTCTTGTGTGAAATCACTGTCTTGTGCAAAACCACTGCCTTGTGCAAAACCACTGTCTTGTGCGAAACCACCTTCTTGTGCGAAACCACTGTCTTGTGCGAAACCACTGTCTTGTGCGGAACTACTGCCTTGTGCAAAACCACTGTCTTGTGCGGAACCACTGTTTTGTGCAAAACCACTGCCTTGTGCGTGACCACTGTCTTGTGCGAAACCACTGTCTTGTGCGAAACCACTGTCTTGTGCAAAGCCACTGAATTGTGCGAAACCACTGCCTTGTGCAAAACCACTGTCTTGTATGAAACCACTATCTTCTGCGAAACCACTGTGTTAAGCGAAACCACTGTCATGAGTGCAACCACTGACTTGTGCGGAATCACTGCCTTCTGCGAAACCACTGTCTTGTTTGCAACCACTATCTTGTGCAAAACCTATGTCTTGCGCTAAACAACTGCCTTATGCGAATCCACTGTCTTGTGCTAAACCACTGTCTTATGCAAAACCACTGCCTTGTGTGGAACCACTGTCTTGTGCGAAACCACTGCCTTGTGCAAAACCACTCTCTTGTGCGAAACCACTGTCTTGTGCAGAACCACTGTCTTGTGCGAAACCACTGCCTTGTGTGAAACCACTGTCTTGTGCGAAACCACTGCCTTGTGCGAAACCAACTGTCTTGTGCGAAACAACTGTCTTGTGTGAAACCACTGTCTTGTGCAAAACCACTCTCTTGTGCGAAACCACTGCCTTGTGCGAAACCACAGCCTTGTGCGAAACCACTGCCTAGTGCGAAACCACTGCCTTGTGCGAAACCACTGTCTTGTTCAAAACCAATGTATTGTGCGAAAACACTGTCATGTGCGAAACCACTGTCTTGTGCGAAACCACTCTCTTGTGCGAAACCACTGCCTTGTGCAAAACCAATGTCTTGTGCGAAACCACAGTCTTGTGCGAAACCACTGTCTTGTGCGAAACCACACTCTTGTGCGAAACCACTGCCTTGTGCAAAACGACTGTCGTGTGCGAAACCACTGTCGAGTGCGAAACCACTGTCGTTTGCGAAACCACTGTCGTATGTGAAACCACTGTCGTGTGCAAAGCCACTGTCTTGTGTGAAACCACTGTGTTGTGCGAAACCACTGTCTTGTGTGAAACCACTGCCTTTTGCGAAAACACTGTCTTGTGTAGAACCACTGTCTTGTGCGGAACCACTGCCTTGTGCAAAACCACTGTCTTGTGCGAAACCACTGTCTTGTGCAAAACCACTGCCTTGTGCGAAACCACTGTCTTGTGCAAAACCACTGTCTTGTGCGAAACTACTGTCTTGTGCGAAACCTCTGTCTTGTGCGAAACCACAGTCTTGTGCAAAAGAACAGTCTTGTGCGAAACCACTCTCTTGTGCAAAACCACTGCCTTGTGCAAAACCACTGTCTTGTGCGAAACCACCGTCTTGTGCGAAACCACTGTCTTGTGCGAAACCACTCTCTTGTGCGAAACCACTGCCTTGTGCGAAACCACTGTCTTGTGCGAAACCACTGTCTTGTGCGAAACCACTGTCTTCTGCGAAACCACTCTCTTGTGCAAAACCACTGCATTGTGCGAAACAACTGTCTTGTGCGAAACCACTGTATTGTGCGGAACCACTGTCTTGTGCGAAACCACTGCCTTGTGCGAGACCACTTCCTTGTGCGAAACCACTGTCTTGTGCGAAACCATTCTCTTGTGCGACATCACTGCCTTGTGCGGAACCACTGTCTTATGCGAAATAACTGCCTTGTTCGAAACCACTGCCTTGTGCGTAACCACTGTTTTGTTTGCAACCACTGTCTTGTGCGGAACCACTGCCTTGTGCGAAACCACTGCCTTGTGCGAAACCACTGCTTTGTGGGAAACCACTGTCTTGTGCGAAACCACTCTCTTGTGCAAAATCACTGTCTTGTGCAAAACCACTGTCTTGTGCGAAACCACTGTCTTGTGCGAAACCACTGTCTGGTGCGAAAACACTGTCTTCTGCGAAACCCCTGTCTTGTGCGAAAACACAGTCTTGTGCGAAACCACTGTCTTGTGCGGAACCACTCTCTTGTGCTAAACCACTGCCTTGTGAAAAACCACTGTCGTGTGCGAAACCACTGTCGTGTGCGAAACCACTGTCGTGTGCGAAAACACTGTCATATGTGAAACCACTGTCGTTTGCGAAACCACTGTCTTGTGCGAAACCACTCTCTTGTGCGAAACCACGGTCTTGTGCGTAACGACCGTCTTGTGCGAAACCACTTTCTTGAGCGAAACCAGTGTGTTGTGCGAAACCACTGTCTTGTGCGGAACCACTGTCTTGTGCGAAACCACAGCCATGTGCGAAACCACTGACTTGTGCGAAACCACTCTCTTGTGCGAAACCACTCTCTTGTGCGAAACCACTGTCTTGTGCGAAACCACTGTCTTGTGCGAAACCACTCTCTTGTGCGAAACCACTGTCTTGTGCAGAACCACTGTCTTGTGCAAAACCACTGCCTTGTGCGAAACCACTGTCTTGTGCGAAACCACTGCCTTGTGCGAAACCAACTGTCTTGTGCAAAACAACTGTCTTGTGTGAAACCACTGTCTTGTGCAAAACCACTCTCTTGTGCGAAACCACTGCCTTGTGCGAAACCACAGCCTTGTGCGAAACCACTTCCTATTGCGAAACCACTGCCTTGTGCGAAACCACTGTCTTGTTCAAAACCACTGTATTGTGCGAAAACACTGTCATGTGCGAAACCACTGTCTTGTGCGAAACCACTCTCTTGTGCGAAACCACAGCCTTGTGCAAAACCAATGTCTTGTGCGAAACCACAGTCTTGTGCGAAACCACTGTCTTGTGCGAAACCACACTCTTGTGCGAAACCACTGCCTTGTGCAAAACGACTGTCATGTGCGCAACCACTGTCGAGTGCGAAAACACTGTCGTGTGCGAAACCACTGTCGTATGTGAAACCACTGTCGTGTGCAAAGCCACTGTCTTGTGTGAAACCACTGTGTTGTGCGAAACCACTGTCTTGTGTGAAACCACTGCCTTTTGCGAAAACACTGTTTTGTGTAGAACCACTGTCTTGTGCGGAACCACTGCCTTGTGCAAAACCACTGCCTTGTGCAAAACCACTGTCTTGTGCGAAAATACTGTCATGTGCGAAACCATTGTCTGGTGCGAATTCACTCTCTTGTGCGAAACCACTGCTTTGTGCAAAACCACTGTCTTGTTTGAAACCACTGTTTTGTGCGAGACCACTGCCTTGTGCGAAAAAACTGTCTTGTGCGAAACCACTCTCTTGTGCGAAACCACTGCTTTGTGTGGAACCACTGTCTTGTACGAAACCACTGCCTTGTGCGAAACCACTGTCTTGTGCGAAACCACTGTCGTGTGCAAGACAACCGTCCTGTGCGAAAACACCGTCTTGTGTGAAACCACCGTCGTGTGTGGAACAACCATCCTGTGCGAAACCACTCAGCTGCGTGAAACCACTGTCTTGTGCGAAACCACTGTCTTGTGCAAAACCACTGTCTTGTGCAAAACCACTGTCTTGTGCGAAACCACTCTCTTGTGCGAAACCACTGCCTTGTCCTAAACCACTGTCTTCTTTGAAACCACAGTCTTGTGCGAGACCACTCTCTTTTTCAAAACCACTGCATTGTGCGAAACCACTGTCTTGTGCGAAACCACTGTCTTGTGCGGAACCACTCTCTTGTGCGAAACCACTGATTTGTGCGAAACCACTGCCTTGTGCGAAACCACTGTCTTGTGCGAAACCACTCTCTTGTGCGAAACCACTGATTTGTGCGAAACCACTGCCTTGTGCGAAACCACTGTCTTGTGCGAAACCACTCTCTTGTGCGAAACCACTGCCTTGTGTGAAACCACTGTCTTGTGCGAAACCACTGTCGTGTGCAAAACAAACGTCCTGTGCCAAACCACCGTCTTGTGCAAAACCACCGCCGTGTGTGGAACAACCATCCTGTGCGAAACCACTCAGCTGCGTGAAACCATTGTCTTGTGCTAAACCACTGTCTTGTGCAAAACCACTGTCTTGTGCAAAACCACTGTCTTGTGCGAAACCACTGTCTTGTGCAAAACCACTGTCTTGTGCAAAACCACAGACTTGTTCGAAACAACTGTCTTGTGCGAAACCACTCTCTTGTGCAAAACCACTGCCTTGTGCAAAACCACTGTCTTGTGCGAAATCACCGTCTTGTGCGAAACCACTCTCTTGTGCGAAACCAATCTCTTGTGCGAAGTCACTGCCTTGTGCGAAACGACTGTCTTGTGCGAAAACACTCTCTTGTGCGAAACCACTGCCTTGTGCGGAACCACTGTCTTATGCGAAATAACTGCCTTGTTCCAAACCACTGCCTTGTACGAATCCACCGTCTTGTGTGAGACCACTCTCTTGTGCGAAACCACTGCCTAGTGCGTAACCACTGTCTTGTGCGAAACCACTGTCTTGTGCGAAACCACTGTCTTGTGCGAAACCACTGTCTGTTTGCAACCACTGTCTTGTGCAGAACAACTGTCTTGTGCGAAACCATTGCCTTGTGTGAATCACTGTCTCGTGCGAAACCACTGTCTTGTGCGGAACCACTGCCTTGTGCGAAACCACTGTCTTGTGTGGAACCACTGTCTTATGCGAAACCACTGCCTTGTGCGTAACCACTGTCTTGTGCGAAACCACTGTCTTGTGCGAAACCACTGTCTTGTACGAAACCACTGAATTGTGCGAAACCACTGCCTTGTGCAAAACCACTGTCTTGTGCGAAACCACTATCTTCTGCGAAACCACTGTGTTGTGCGAAACCACTGTCATGAATGCAACCACTGACTTGTGCGGAATCACTGCCTTCTGCGAAACCACTGTCTTGTTTGCAACCACTGTCTTGTGCAAAACCACTGTCTTGTGCTAAACAACTGCCTTATGCGAAACCACTGTCTTGTGCTAAACCACTGTCTTATGCAAAACCACTGTCTTGTGTGCAACCACTGTCTTGTGCGAAACAACTGTCTTGTGCGAAACCACTGTCTTGTGCAGAACCACTGTGTCATGCCAAACCACTGCCTTGTGTGAAACCACTGTTTTGTGCGAAACCACTGTCTTGTGCCAAACCACTGTCTTGTGCGAAACCACTGTGTTGTGCGAAACCACTGTCTTGTGCGGAACCACTGTCTTGTGCGAAACCACTGCCATGTGCGAAACCACTGACTTGTGCAAAACCACTCTCTTGTGTGAAACCACTCTCTTGTGCGAAACCACTGTCTTGTGCGAAACCACTGTCTTGTGCGAAACCACTCTCTTGTGCGAAACCACTGTCTTGTGCAGAACCACTGTCTTTTGCGAAACCACTGCCTTGTGCGAAACCACTGTCTTGTGCGAAACCACTGCCTTGTGCGAAACCAACTGTCTTGTGCAAAACAACTGTCTTGTGTGAAACCGCTGTCTTGTGCAAAACCACTCTCTTGTGCGAAACCACTGCCTTGTGCGAAACCACAGCCTTGTGCGAAACCACTGCCTATTGCGAAACCACTGCCTTGTGCGAAACCACTGTCTTGTTCAAAACCACTGTATTGTCGAAAACACTGTCATGTGCGAAACCACTGGCTTGTGCGAAACCACTCTCTTGTGCGAAACCACAGCCTTGTGCAAAACCAATGTCTTGTGCGAAACCACAGTCTTGTGCGAAACCACTGTCTTGTGCGAAACCACACTCTTGTGCGAACCCACTGCTTTGTGCAAAACGACTGTCATGTGCGCAACCACTGTCGAGTGCGAAACCACTGTCGTGTGCGAAACCACTGTCGTATGTGAAACCACTGTCGTGTGCAAAGCCACTGTCTTGTGTGAAACCACTGTGTTGTGCGAAACCACTGTCTTGTGTGAAACCACTGCCTTTTGCGAAAACACTGTTTTGTGTAGAACCACTGTCTTGTGCGGAACCACTGCCTTGTGCAAAACCACTGTCTTGTGCAAAACCACTGTCTTGTGCAAAACCACTGCCTTGTGCGAAACCACTGTCTTGTGCAAAACCACTGTCTTGTGCAAATCCACTGTCTTGTGCGAAACTACTGTCTTGTGCGAAACCTCTGTCTTGTGCAAAACCACAGTCTTGTGCGAAACAACTGTCTTGTGCGAAACCACTCTATTGTGCAAAACCACTGCCTTGTGCAAAACCACTGTCTTGTGCAAAACCACTGGCTTGTGCGAAACCACTGTCTTGTGCAAAACCACTGTCTTGTGCAAATCCACTGTCTTTTGCGAAACCACCGTCTTGTGCTAAACCACTGTCTTGTGTAAAACCACTCTCTTGTGCGAAACCACTGCCTTGTGCGAAACCACTGTCTTGTGCGAAACCACTGTCTTGTGCGAAACCACTGTCTTCTGCGAAACCACTCTCTTGTGCAAAACCATTGCATTGTGCGAAACAACTGTCTTGTGCGAAACCACTGTATTGTGCGGAACCACTGTCTTGTGCGAAACCACTGCCTTGTGCGAGACCACTTCCTTGTGCGAAACCACTGTCTTGTGCGAAACCATTCTCTTGTGCGAAACCACTGCCTTGTGCGGAACCACTGTCTTATGCGAAATAACTGCCTTGTTCGAAACCACTGCCTTGTGCATAACCACTGTCTTGTCCGAGACCACTCTCTTGTGTGAAACCACTGCCTTGTGCGTAACCACTGTCTTGTTTGCAACCACTGTCTTGAGCGGATCCACTGCCTTGTGCGAAACCACTGCCTTGTGCGAAACCACTGTCTTGTGCGAAACCACTGTCTGGTGCGAAACCACTCTCTTGTGCAAAACCTCTGTCTTGTGCAAAACCACTGTCTTGTGCGAAACCACTGTCTTGTGCGAAACCACTGTCTTGTGCAAAACCACTGTCTTGTGCGAAACCACTGTCTTGTGCAAAACCACTGTCTTGTGCAAAACCACAGACTTGTTCGAAACAACTGTCTTGTGCGAAACCACTCTCTTGTGCAAAACCACTGCCTTGTGCAAAACCACTGTCTTGTGCGAAACCACTGTCTGTTTGCAACCACTGTCTTGTGCAGAACAACTGTCTTGTGCGAAACCATTGCCTTGTGTGAAACCACTGTCTCGTGCGAAACCACTGTCTTGTGCGGAACCACTGCCTTGTGCGAAACCACTGTCTTGTGTGGAACCACTGTCTTGTGCGAAACCACTGCCTTGTGCGTAGCCACTGTCTTGTGCGAAACCACTGTCTTGTGCGAAACCACTGTCTTGTACGAAACCACTGAATTGTGCGAAACCACTGCCTTGTGCAAAACCACTGTCTTGTGCGAAACCACTATCTTCTGCGAAACCACTGTGTTGTGCGAAACCACTGTCATGAGTGCAACCACTGACTTGTGCGGAATCACTGCCTTCTGCGAAACCACTGTCTTGTTTGCAACCACTGTCTTGTGCAAAACCACTGTCTTGTGCTAAACAACTGCCTTATGCGAAACCACTGTCTTGTGCTAAACCACTGTCTTATGCAAAACCACTGTCTTGTGTGCAACCACTGTCTTGTGCGAAACAACTGTCTTGTGCGAAACCACTGTCTTGTGCAGAACCACTGTGTCATGCCAAACCACTGCCTTGTGTGAAACCACTGTTTTGTGCGAAACCACTGTCTTGTGCCAAACCACTGTCTTGTGCGAAACCACTGTGTTGTGCGAAACCACTGTCTTGTGCGGAACCACTGTCTTGTGCGAAACCACTGCCATGTGCGAAACCACTGACTTGTGCAAAACCACTCTCTTGTGTGAAACCACTCTCTTGTGCGAAACCACTGTCTTGTGCGAAACCACTGTCTTGTGCGAAACCACTCTCTTGTGCGAAACCACTGTCTTGTGCAGAACCACTGTCTTTTGCGAAACCACTGCCTTGTGCGAAACCACTGTCTTGTGCGAAACCACTGCCTTGTGCGAAACCAACTGTCTTGTGCAAAACAACTGTCTTGTGTGAAACCGCTGTCTTGTGCAAAACCACTCTCTTGTGCGAAACCACTGCCTTGTGCGAAACCACAGCCTTGTGCGAAACCACTGCCTATTGCGAAACCACTGCCTTGTGCGAAACCACTGTCTTGTTCAAAACCACTGTATTGTCGAAAACACTGTCATGTGCGAAACCACTGGCTTGTGCGAAACCACTCTCTTGTGCGAAACCACAGCCTTGTGCAAAACCAATGTCTTGTGCGAAACCACAGTCTTGTGCGAAACCACTGTCTTGTGCGAAACCACACTCTTGTGCGAACCCACTGCTTTGTGCAAAACGACTGTCATGTGCGCAACCACTGTCGAGTGCGAAACCACTGTCGTGTGCGAAACCACTGTCGTATGTGAAACCACTGTCGTGTGCAAAGCCACTGTTTTGTGTGAAACCACTGTGTTGTGCGAAACCACTGTCTTGTGTGAAACCACTGCCTTTTGCGAAAACACTGTTTTGTGTAGAACCACTGTCTTGTGCGGAACCACTGCCTTGTGCAAAACCACTGTCTTGTGCAAAACCACTGTCTTGTGCAAAACCACTGCCTTGTGCGAAACCACTGTCTTGTGCAAAACCACTGTCTTGTGCAAATCCACTGTCTTGTGCGAAACTACTGTCTTGTGCGAAACCTCTGTCTTGTGCGAAACCACAGTCTTGTGCGAAACAACTGTCTTGTGCGAAACCACTCTCTTGTGCAAAACCACTGCCTTGTGCAAAACCACTGTCTTGTGCAAAACCACTGCCTTGTGCAAAACCACTGTCTTGTGCAAAACCACTGTCTTGTGCAAATCCACTGTCTTTTGCGAAACCACCGTCTTGTGCTAAACCACTGTCTTGTGTAAAACCACTCTCTTGTGCGAAACCACTGCCTTGTGCGAAACCACTGTCTTGTGCGAAACCACTGTCTTGTGCGAAACCACTGTCTTCTGCGAAACCACTCTCTTGTGCAAAACCATTGCATTGTGCGAAACAACTGTCTTGTGCGAAACCACTGTATTGTGCGGAACCACTGTCTTGTGCGAAACCACTGCCTTGTGCGAGACCACTTCCTTGTGCGAAACCACTGTCTTGTGCGAAACCATTCTCTTGTGCGAAACCACTGCCTTGTGCGGAACCACTGTCTTATGCGAAATAACTGCCTTGTTCGAAACCACTGCCTTGTGCATAACCACTGTCTTGTCCGAGACCACTCTCTTGTGCGAAACCACTGCCTTGTGCGTAACCACTGTCTTGTTTGCAACCACTGTCTTGAGCGGATCCACTGCCTTGTGCGAAACCACTGCCTTGTGCGAAACCACTGTCTTGTGCGAAACCACTGTCTGGTGCGAAACCACTCTCTTGTGCAAAACCTCTGTCTTGTGCAAAACCACTGTCTTGTGCGAAACCACTGTCTTGTGCGAAACCACTGTCTTGTGCAAAACCACTGTCTTGTGCGAAACCACTGTCTTGTGCGAAACCACTGTCTTGTGCAAAACCACTGTCTTGTGCAAAACCACAGACTTGTTCGAAACAACTGTCTTGTGCGAAACCACTCTCTTGTGCAAAACCACTGCCTTGTGCAAAACCACTGTCTTGTGCGAAATCACCGTCTTGTGCGAAACCACTCTCTTGTGCGAAACCAATCTCTTGTGCGAAGTCACTGCCTTGTGCGAAACGACTGTCTTGTGCGAAAACACTCTCTTGTGCGAAACCACTGCCTTGTGCGGAACCACTGTCTTATGCGAAATAACTGCCTTGTTCCAAACCACTGCCTTGTACGAATCCACCGTCTTGTGTGAGACCACTCTCTTGTGCGAAACCACTGCCTAGTGCGTAACCACTGTCTTGTGCGAAACCACTGTCTTGTGCGAAACCACTGTCTTGTGCGAAACCACTGTCTGTTTGCAACCACTGTCTTGTGCAGAACAACTGTCTTGTGCGAAACCACTGCCTTGTGCGAAACCACTGTCTCGTGCGAAACCACTGTCTTGTGCGGAACCACTGCCTTGTGCGAAACCACTGTCTTGTGTGGAACCACTGTCTTGTGCGAAACCACTGCCTTGTGCGTAACCACTGTCTTGTGCGAAACCACTGTCTTGTGCGAAACCACTGTCTTGTACGAAACCACTGAATTGTGCGAAACCACTGCCTTGTGCAAAACCACTGTCTTGTGCGAAACCACTATCTTCTGCGAAACCACTGTGTTGTGCGAAACCACTGTCATGAGTGCAACCACTGACTTGTGCGGAATCACTGCCTTCTGCGAAACCACTGTCTTGTTTGCAACCACTGTCTTGTGCAAAACCACTGTCTTGTGCTAAACAACTGCCTTATGCGAAACCACTGTCTTGTGCTAAACCACTGTCTTATGCAAAACCACTGTCTTGTGTGCAACCACTGTCTTGTGCGAAACAACTGTCTTGTGCGAAACCACTCTCTTGTGCAGAACCACTGTGTCATGCCAAACCACTGCCTTGTGTGAAACCACTGTTTTGTGCGAAACCACTGTCTTGTGCCAAACCACTGTCTTGTGCGAAACCACTGTGTTGTGCGAAACCACTGTCTTGTGCGGAGCCACTGTCTTGTGCGAAACCACTGCCATGTGCGAAACCACTGACTTGTGCAAAACCACTCTCTTGTGTGAAACCACTCTCTTGTGCGAAACCACTGTCTTGTGCGAAACCACTGTCTTGTGCGAAACCACTCTCTTGTGTGAAACAACTGTCTTGTGCAGAACCACTGTCTTGTGCGAAACCACTGCCATGTGCGATACCACTGTCTTGTGCGAAACCACTGCCTTGTGCGAAACCAACTGTCTTGTGCAAAACAACTGTCTTGTGTGAAACCACTGTCTTGTGCAAAACCACTCTCTTGTGCGAAACCACTGCCTTGTGCGAAACCACAGCCTTGTGCGAAACCACTGCCTATTGCGAAACCACTGCCTTGTGCGAAACCACTGTCTTGTTCAAAACCACTGTATTGTCGAAAACACTGTCATGTGCGAAACCACTGTCTTGTGCGAAACCACTCTCTTGTGCGAAACCACAGCCTTGTGCAAAACCAATGTCTTGTGCGAAACCACAGTCTTGTGCGAAACCACTGTCTTGTGCGAAACCACACTCTTGTGCGAAACCACTGCCTTGTGCAAAACGACTGTCATGTGCGCAACCACTGTCGAGTGCGAAACCACTGTCGTGTGCGAAACCACTGTCGTATGTGAAACCACTGTCGTGTGCAAAGCCACTGTCTTGTGCAAAACCACTGTCTTGTGCAAAACCACTGCCTTGTGCGAAACCACTGTCTTGTGCAAAACCACTGTCTTGTGCAAATCGACTGTCTTGTGCGAAACTACTGTCTTGTGCGAAACCTCTGTCTTGTGCGAAACCACAGTCTTGTGCGAAAAAACTCTCTTGTGCGAAACCACTCTCTTGTGCAAAACCACTGCCTTGTGCAAAACCACTGTCTTGTGCAAAACCACTGCCATGTGCGAAACCACTGTCTTGTGCAAAACCACTGTCTTGTGCAAATCCACTGTCTTTTGCGAAACCACCGTCTTGTGCGAAACCACTGTCTTGTGTAAAACCACTCTCTTGTGCGAAACCACTGCCTTGTGCGAAACCACTGTCTTGTGCGAAACTACTGTCTTGTGCGAAACCACTGTCTTCTGCGAAACCACTCTCTTGTGCAAAACCATTGCATTGTGCGAAACAACTGTCTTGTGCGAAACCACTGTATTGTGCAGAACCACTGTCTTTTGCGAAACCACTGCCTTGTGCGAGACCACTTCCTTGTGCGAAACCACTGTCTTGTGCGAAACCATTCTCTTGTGCGAAACCACTGCCTTGTGCGGAACCACTGTCTTATGCGAAATAACTGCCTTGTTCGAAACCACTGCCTTGTGCAAAACCACTGTCTTGTCCGAGACCACTCTCTTGTGCGAAACCACTGCCTTGTGCGTAACCACTATCTTGTTTGCAACCACTGTCTTGAGCGGATCCACTGCCTTGTGCGAAACCACTGCCTTGTGCGAAACCACTGTCTTGTGCGAAACCACTTTCTGGTGCGAAACCACTCTCTTGTGCAAAACCTCTGTCTTGTGCAAAACCACTATCTTGTGCGAAACCACTGTCTTGTGCGAAACCACTGTCTGGTGCAAAACCACTGTCTTGTGCGAAACCACTGTCTTATGCGAAACCACAGTCTTGTGCGAAACCACTTTCTTGTGCGATACCACTCTCTTGTGCTAAACCACTGCCTTGTGAAAAACCACTGTCGTGTGCGAAAACACTGTCGTGTGCGAAACCACTGTCGTGTGCGAGAACACTGTCGTATGTGAAACCACTGTCGTTTGCGAAACCACTGTCTTGTGCAAAACCACTGCTTTGTGTGCAACCACTGTCGTGTGCGAAACAATGTCTTGTGCGAAACCACTGTCTTGTGTGAAACCACTGTCTTGTGCGAAACCACTGTCTTGTGTGAAACCACTGTCTTGTGCGAAACCACTGTCTTGTGCGAAACCACTCTCTTGTGCAAAACCACTGCATTGTGCGGAACCACTGCCTCATGCCAAACCACTGCCTTGTGTGAAACCACTGTTATGTGCGAAACCACTGTCTCATGCGAAACCACTGTCTTGTGCGAAACCACTGTCTAGTGTGGTACCATTGTCTTGTGCGAAACCACTGTCTTGTGTGTAACCACTGTCTTTTGCGAAGCCACTGCCTTGTGCGAAACCACTGTCGTGTGCGAAACCACTGTCAAATGTGAAACCACTCTGGTGTGCAAAACCGCTGTCTTGTGCGAAACCACTGTGTTGTGCGAAACCACTGTCTTGTGCGAAACCACTGTCGTGTGTGAAACAACCGTCCTGTGCAAAACCACCATCTTGTGTGAAACCACGGTCGTGTGTGGAACAACCGTCCAGTGCGAAACCACTCAGCTGCGTGAAACCACTGTCTTGTGCGTAACCACCGTCTTGTGCGAAAACATTTTCTTGTGCGAAACCACTGCCTTGTGCAAAACCACAGTCTTGTGCGGAACCACTGTCATGTGCGGAACCACTACCTTGTGCGAAACCACTGACTTGTGCGAAACCACTGTCCTGTGCGAAACCACTGTCTTGTGCGGAACCACTGCCTTTTGCGAAACCACTCTCTTGTGTGGAACCACTGTCTTGTGCAAAACCACTGCCTTGTGCGAAACCACTGTGTTGTGTGAAACCACTGTCTTGTGCGAAACCACTGCCTTGTGCGAAACCAGTGTCTTGTGCAAAACCACTGTCTTGTGCAAATCCACTGTCTTGTGCAAAACCACTGTCTTTTGCGAAACCACTGTCTTGTGCCAAACCACAGTCTTGTGCGAAACAACTGTCTTGTGCGAAACCACTCTCTTGTGCAAAACCACTGCCTTGTGTAAAACCACTGTCTTGTGCGAAACCACCGTCTTGTGCGAAAACAGTGTGTTGTGGGAAACCACTGTCTTGTGCGAAACCACGGTCTTGTGTGAAATCACTGTCTTGTGCAAAACCACTGCCTTGTGCAAATCCACTGTCTTGTGCGAAACCACCTTCTTGTGCGAAACTACTGTCTTGTGCGAAACCACTGTCTTGTGCGGAACCACTGCCTTGTGCAAAACCACTGTCTTGTGCGGAACCACTGTCTTGTGCAAAACCACTGCCTTGTGCGTGACCACTGTCTTGTGCGAAACCATTGTCTTGTGCGAAACCACTGTCTTGTGCGAAACCACTGAATTGTGCGAAACCACTGCCTTGTGCAAAACCACTGTCTTGTGCGAAACCACTATCTTCTGCGAAACCACTGTGTTGTGCGAAACCACTGTCATGAGTGCAACCACTGAGTTGTGCGGAATCACTGCCTTCTGCGAAACCACTGTCTTGTTTGCAACCACTATCTTGTGCAAAACCCCTGTCTTGCGCTAAACAACTGCCTTATGCGAATCCACTGTCTTGTGCTAAACCACTGTCTTATGCAAAACCACTGTCTTGTGTGCAACCACTGTCTTGTGCAAAACAACTGTCTTGTGCGAAACCACTGTCTTGTGCAGAACCACTGTGTCATGCCAAACCACTGCCTTGTGTGAAACCACTGTTTTGTGCGAAACCACTGTCTTGTGCCAAACCACTGTCTTGTGCGAAACCACAGTTTTGTGCGAAACCACTGTCTTGTGCGGAACCACTGTCTTGTGCGAAACCACTGCCATGTGCGAAACCACAGCCATGTGCGAAACCACTGACTTGTGCGAAACCACTCTCTTGTTCGAAACCACTCTCTTGTGTGAAACCACTGTCTTGTGCGAAAACACTGTTTTGTGCGAAACCACTCTCTTGTGCGAAACCACTGTCTTGTGCAGAACCACTGTCTTGTGCGAAACCACTGCCTTGTGCGAAACCACTGTCTTGTCCGAAACCACTGCCTTGTGCGAAACCAACTGTCTTGTGCGAAACAACTGTCTTGTGTGAAACCACTGTCTTGTGCAAAACCACTCTCTTGTGCGAAACCACTGCCTTGTGCGAAACCACAGACTTGTGCGAAAACACTGCCTAGTGCAAAACCACTGCCTTGTGCGAAACCACTGTCTTGTTCAAAACCACTGTATTGTGCGAAAACACTGTCATGTGTGAAACCACTGTCTTGTGCGAAACCACTCTCTTGTGCGAAACCACTGCCTTGTGTTAACCACTGTCTTGTGCAAAACCACAGTCTTGTGCGAAACCACAGGCTTGTGCGAAACCACTGTCTTGTGCGAATTCATGCTCTTGTGCGAAACCAATTCCTTATGCAAAACCTCTTTCTTGTACGAAACCACTGTCTTGTGCGAGACCACTCTCTTGTGCGAAACCACTGCCTTGTGCGTAACCACTGTCTTGTGCGAAACCACTAATTTGTGCGAAACCACTGCCTTGTGCGAAACCACTGTCTTGTGCGAAACCACTCTCTTGTGCGAAACCACTGCCTTGTGTGGAACCATTGTCTTGTGCGAAACCACTCTCTTTGCGCGAAACCACTTTCTTGTGCAAAACCACTGTCTTGTGCGAAAATACTGTCTTGTGCGAAACCACTGTCTGGTGCTAATTCACTCTCTTGTGCGAGACCACTGCCTTGTGCAAAACCACTGTCTTGTTTGAAACCACTGTCTTGTGCGAGACCACTCTCTTTTTCAAAACCACTGCATTGTGCGAAACCACTGACTTGTGCGAAATCACTGTTTTGTGTGAAACCACTGTCTCGTGCGGAACCACTCTCTTGTGCGAAACCACTGATTTGTGCGAAACCACTGCCTTGTGCGAAACCACTGTATTGTGCGAAACCACTCTCTTGTGCGAAACCACTGCCTTGTGTGGAACCACTGTCTTGTGCGAAACCACTGCCTTGTGCGAAACCACTGTCTTGTGCGAAACCACTGTCGTGTGCAAAACAACCATCCTGTGCGAAACCACCGTCTTGTGCGAAACCACCGTCGTGTGTGGAACAACCATCCTGTGCGAAACCACTCAGCTGCATGAAACCACTGTCTTGTGCGAATCCACTGTCTTGTGCAAAACCACAGACTTGTGCGAAACCACTGTCTTGTGCTAAACCACTCTCTTGTGCGAAACCACTGCCTTGTGCTAAACCACTGTCTTGTGGGAAACCACAGTCTTGTGCGAAACCACAGGCTTGTGCGAAACCACTGTCTTGTGCAAATTCATGTTCTTGTGCGAAACCACTTCCTTATGCAAAACCACTGTCTTGTACGAAACCACTGTCTTGTGCGAGACCACTCTCTTGTGCGAAACCACTGCCTTGTGCGTAACAACTGTCTTGTGCGAAACCACTGATTTGTGCGAAACCACTCTCTTGTGCAAAACCACTGCCTTGTGCAAAACCACTGTCTTGTGCGAAACCACCGTCTTGTGCGAAACCACTGTGTTGTGGGAAACCACTGTCTTGTGCGAAAACACGGTCTTGTGTGAAATCACTGTCTTGTGCAAAACCACTGCCTTGTGCAAAACCACTGTCTTGTGCGAAACCACCTTCTTGTGCGAAACCACTGTCTTGTGCGAAACCACTGTCTTGTGCGGAACTACTGCCTTGTGCAAAACCACTGTCTTGTGCAGAACCACTGTTTTGTGCAAAACCACTGCCTTGTGCGTGACCACTGTCTTGTGCGAAACCACTGTCTTGTGCGAAACCACTGTCTTGTGCAAAGCCACTGAATTGTGCGAAACCACTGCCTTGTGCAAAACCACTGTCTTGTATGAAACCACTATCTTCTGCGAAACCACTGTGTTAAGCGAAACCACTGTCATGAGTGCAACCACTGACTTGTGCGGAATCACTGCCTTCTGCGAAACCACTGTCTTGTTTGCAACCACTATCTTGTGCAAAACCTATGTCTTGCGCTAAACAACTGCCTTATGCGAATCCACTGTCTTGTGCTAAACCACTGTCTTATGCAAAACCACTGCCTTGTGTGGAACCACTGTCTTGTGCGAAACCACTGCCTTGTGCAAAACCACTCTCTTGTGCGAAACCACTGTCTTGTGCAGAACCACTGTCTTGTGCGAAACCACTGCCTTTTGCGAAACCACTGTCTTGTGCGAAACCACTGCCTTGTGCGAAACCAACTGTCTTGTGCGAAACAACTGTCTTGTGTGAAACCACTGTCTTGTGCAAAACCACTCTCTTGTGCGAAACCACTGCCTTGTGCGAAACCACAGCCTTGTGCGAAACCACTGCCTAGTGCGAAACCACTGCCTTGTGCGAAACCACTGTCTTGTTCAAAACCAATGTATTGTGCGAAAACACTGTCATGTGCGAAACCACTGTCTTGTGCGAAACCACTCTCTTGTGCGAAACCACTGCCTTGTGCAAAACCAATGTCTTGTGCGAAACCACAGTCTTGTGTGAAACCACTGTCTTGTGCGAAACCACACTCTTGTGCGAAACCACTGCCTTGTGCAAAACGACTGTCGTGTGCGAAACCACTGTCGTGTGCGAAACCACTGTCGTGTGCGAAACCACTGTCGAATGTGAAACCACTGTCGTGTGCAAAACCGCTGTCTTGTGCGAAACCACTGTGTTGTGCGAAACCACTGTCTTGTGCGAAACCACTGTTGTGTGTGAAACAACCGTTCTGTGCGAAACCACCATCTTGTGTGAAACCACGGTCATGTGCGGAACAACCGTCCTGTGCGAAACCACTCAGGTGCGTGAAACGACTGTCTTGTGCGAAACCACTGTCTTGTGCGAAACCACGGTCTTGTGCGTAACCACCGTCTTGTGCGAAAACATTTTCTTGTGCGAAACCACTGCCTTGTGCGAAACCACAGTCTTGTGCGGAACCACTGTCATGTGCGGAACCACTGCCTTGTGCGAAACCACTGTCTTGTGCGAAACCACTGTCCTGTGCGAAACCACTGTCTTGTGCGGAACCACTGCCTTTTGCGAAATCACTCTCTTGTGTGGAACCACTGTCTTGTGCGGAACCACTGCCTTGTGCGAAACCACTGTGTTGTGCGAAACCACTGTCTTGAGCGAAACCACTGCCTTGTGCGAAACCAGTGTCTTGTGCAAAACCACTGTCTTGTGCAAATCCACTGTCTTGTGCAAAACCACTGTCTTGTGCGAAACCACTGTCTTGTGCCAAACCACAGTCTTGTGCGAAACAACTGTCTTGTGCGAAACCACTCTCTTGTGCAAAACCACTGCCATGTGCAAAACCACTGTCTTGTGCGAAACCACCGTCTTGTGCGAAACCACTGTGTTGTGGGAAACCACTGTCTTGTGCGAAACCACGGTCTTGTGTGAAATTACTGTCTTGTGCAAAACCACTGCCTTGTGCAAAACCACTGTCTTGTGCGAAACCACCTTCTTGTGCGAAACCACTGTCTTGTGCGAAACCACTCTCTTGTGAGAAACCACTGTATTGTGCGAAACAACTGTCTTGTGCGAAACCACTGTCTTGTGCGGAACCACTGTCTTGTGTGAAACCACTGCTTTGTGCGAAACCACATCCTTGTGCGAAACCACTGTCTTGTGCGAAACCACTCTCCTGTGCGAAACCACTGCCTTGTGCAGAACCACTGTCTTATGCGAAATAACTGCCTTGTTCGAAACCACTGCCTTGTGCAAAACCACTGTCTTGTGCGAGACCACTCTCATGTGCGAAACCACTGCCTTGTGCGTAACCACTGTCTTGTTTGCAACCACTGTTTTGTGCGGAACCACTGTCTTGTGCGAAACCACTGCCTTGTGCGAAACCACTGCCTTGTGGGAAACCACTGTCTTGTGCGAAACCACTGCCTAGTGCGAAACCACTGTCTTGTGCGAAACCACTGTCTTGTGTGAAACCACTGTCTTGTGCGAAACCACTCTCATGTGCTAAACCACTGTCTTGTGCGAAACCACTCTCTTGTGCAAAACCACTCTCTTGTGCAAAAGCACTGTCTTGTGCGAAACCACTGTCTTGTGCGAAACCACTGTCTTGTGCGAAACCACTGTCTTGTGCGAAACCACATTCTTGTGGGAAACCACTGTCTTGTGCGAAACCACTGTCTTGTGCGAAACCACTCTCTTGTGCGAAACCACTGCCTCGTGAAAAACCACTGTCGTGTGCGAAACCACTTTCGTGTGCGAAACCACTGTCGCGTGCGAAACCACTGTCGTATGTGAAACCACTGTCGTGTGCAAAACCACTGTCTTGTGCGAAACCACTGTGTTGTGCGAAACAACCGTCCTGTGTGAAACCACCGTCTTGTGCGAAACCAACGTCGTGTGCGGAACAACTGTCCTGTGCGAAACCACTCAGCTGCGTGAAACCACTGTCTTTTGCGAAACCACTGTATTGTGCGAAACCACTGTCTTGTGCGAAACCACGGTCTTGTGCGTAACCACCTTCTTGTGCGAAACCAATTTCTTGAGCGAAACCAGTGTCGTGTGCGAAACCACTGCCTTGTGCGAAACCACTGTCGTGTGTGAAATTACTGTCTTGTGCAAAACCACTGTCTTGTGTGCAACCACTGTCGTGTGCGAAACAATGTCTTGTGCGAAACCACTGTCTTGTGCGAAGTCACTGCCTTGTGCGAAACCACTGTCTTGTGCGAAACCACTGCCTCATGAAAAACCACTGTCATGTGCGAAACCACTGTCGTGTGCGAAACCACTGTCGTGTGCGAAACCACTGTCGAATGTGAAACCACTGTGGTGTGCAAAACCGCTGTCTTGTGCGAAACCACTGTGTTGTGCGAAACCACTGTCTTGTGCGAAACCACAGTCGTGTGTGAAACAACCGTCCTGTGCAAAACCACCATCTTGTGTGAAACCACGGTCGTGTGTGGAACAACCGTCCAGTGCGAAACCACTCAGCTGCGTGAAACCACTGTCTTGTGCGTAACCACCGTCTTGTGCGAAAACATTTTCTTGTGCGAAACCACTGCCTTGTGCAAAACCACAGTCTTGTGCGGAACCACTGTCATTTGCGGAACCACTGCCTTGTGCGAAACCACTGACTTGTGCGAAACCACTGTCCTGTGCGAAACAACTGTCTTGTGCGAAACCACTGTCTTGTGCGGAACCACTGTCTTGTGTGAAACCACTGCTTTGTGCGAAACCACTGCCTTGTGCGAAACCACTGTCTTGTGCGAAACCACTCTCTTGTGCGAAACCACTGCCTTGTGCGGAACCACTGTCTTATGCGAAATAACTGCCTTGTTCGAAACCACTGCCTTGTGCGAAACCACTGTCTTGTGCGAGACCACTCTCATGTGCGAAACCACTGCCTTGTGCGTAACTACTGTCTTGTTTGCAACCACTGTCTTGTGCGGAACCACTGTCTTGTGCGAAACCACTGCCTTGTGCGAAACCACTGCCTTGTGCGAAACCACTGTCTTGTGCGAAACCACTGCCTAGTGCGAAACCACTGTCTTGTGCGAAACCACTGTCTTGTGTGAAACCACTGTCTTGTGCGAAACCACTCTCATGTGCTAAACCACTGTCTTGTGCGAAACCACTCTCTTGTGCAAAACCACTGTCTTGTGCAAAAGCACTGTCTTGTGCGAAACGACTGTCTTGTGCGAAACCACTGTCTTGTGCGAAACCACTGTCTTGTGCGAAACCACATTCTTGTGGGAAACCACTGTCTTGTGCGAAACCACTGTCTTGTGCGAAACCACTCTCTTGTGCGAAACCACTGCCTCGTGAAAAACCACTGTCGTGTGCGAAACCACTTTCGTGTGCGAAACCACTGTCGTGTGCGAAACCACTGTCGTATGTGAAACCACTGTCGTGTGCAAAACCACTGTCTTGTGCGAAACCACTGTGTTGTGCGAAACAACCGTCCTGTGTGAAACCACCGTCTTGTGCGAAACCAACGTCGTGTGCGGAACAACCGTCCTGTGCGAAACCACTCAGCTGCGTGAAACCACTGTCTTTTGCGAAACCACTGTATTGTGCGAAACCACTGTCTTGTGCGAAACCACGGTCTTGTGCGTAACCACCTTCTTGTGCGAAACCAATTTCTTGAGCGAAACCAGTGTCGTGTGCGAAACCACTGCCTTGTGCGAAACCACTGTCTTGTGTGAAATTACTGTCTTGTTCAAAACCACTGTCTTGTGTGCAACCACTGTCGTGTGCGAAACAATGTCTTGTGCGAAACCACTGTCTTGTGTGAAACCACTGTCTTGTGCAAAACCACTGTCTTGTGCGAAACCACTGTCTTGCGCGATACCACTGTCTTGTGCAAAACCACTGCATTGTGCGGAACCACTGTCTCGTGCCAAACCACTGCCTTTTGTGAAACCACTGTTTTGTGCGAAACCACTGTCTTGTGCAAAACCACTGTCTTGTGCGAAACCACTGTCTAGTGTGGAACCACTGTCTTGTGCGAAACCACTGTCTTGTGTGCAACCACTGTCTTGTGCGAAACCACTGCCTTGTGCGAAACCACTGTCTTGTGCGGAACCACTGTCTCGTGCCAAACCACTGCCTTGTGTGAAACCACTATTTTGTGCGAAACCACTGTCTTGTGCGAAACCACTGTCTTGTGCGAAACCACTGTCTAGTGTGGAACCACTGTCTTGTGTGAAACCACTGTCTTATGCGAAACAACTGTCTTTGGCGAAACCACTGCCTTGTGCGAAACCACTGCCTTGTGCGAAACCACAGTCTTGTGCGAAACCACTCTCTTGTGTGAAACCACTGTCTTGTGCAAAACCACTGTTTCACATGAAAACGTGTGCAATTACCGAAGCCCTGTGGCAGGAAACGACATTTATTTATTCGCAGATTCCTTCGAAAGAAGACATCGATTCACGACATTACTTGGCCAAGAAATAATAACAATAGCTGTTGTCTGTTAGTTAGCGCCCGGAAAGCTGTATGCAGTGTTAAAAATAACGTGCTCATTATTGACAATATTGAGTTTCCGCGTGGCTGTTTGCTGTACTGATCGTGACTGGCAATAATTTACGAAATTGTTACCAAATTTGAACTCGAGTTAGAACGCTGTCTTGTGCGTCCGATTCCAGGAACAACGTAGGTGTCAATTTTATTTTTAACTGCCCACCCACCTAGACAGCTAACTTGGCCAACTTAACACATCGTCATTGCACATGTTCTCACTTCAGTTGTTTCCGATTAGACTGCAAGAGGCACACCGACGATGAAATCGCGGACAATTATTAAGTGCCGCCAAAGTGACTGTATTCTTGTGGCGCTGCATTCGAATAGCAAACCGAGATTCGGACGAAGCGGTACGTCGTAATTTTCGCGACCATTTTACTGCCATCGTGCTGCTACACGAGGTGTCGACGTCTGTGTCACTGTTTCCCCAGGCTGAAATAATTCGGCGATTTCCTGGGCATTGTCCCAACGGAAGAACAACAGCCGCTGCAGCGATAAAAGGCATTGTTGTCGGCGCGCATTCTGTGGCGCCTCATATAGAAGAAAATGTGACGCATCACTGATGGACGCTATTCTTTGATTACCACAACACCCACGACTTTTTCCCAGAGTTTACTATTTAATTCTGTCTACAAATAGCCGCTGCAGTTATTTACCGAACAGCATACAGCGATCAGATATGGTTTAAGGCACGGAGCTGGAAGCACACTCAATACGAAGGCGAATCTAACTCGAGTGTCGTACTGTGTGGCTGCAATTTTGGCGGCGTTAACGCTATTCGAGCATTTTAAAAAACTTGATTCGGCGAAACCCTCTGCAGTTTTCTTTCGAGGGGGAACAAAATAATGCATAATTCTGCAATGTTGCCACCGACTGTTACTGGGGATGGGCCCGCAATTAGCATTGCTTGTTTTCGTCTTTACAACTGAATAATGGCGAAAGCAGTAACGGAAGCTGTGTGGAACAAAACGGAATATTTTTACTGTCAATATTTGGTTCCCACGACAAACAGAGTCTCTTAAATATGAGGCAAAAAACTGTGAACACGCGGAAACAAGTGTGTATTTACGCCACCAGTGTGACGGTAAACAACAAGACTGTTCACATTCTCCTTTAAACGCGACTTTCACGTTTAACTGTTGCACACAAAACTGTCAACATTCTCCCAACCGCGAGGATAGGCTTTTGTACAGACTGTACCGCACATTTATCACGAGAGCATACTTTACACATGAAATATCTTTAAAGGGAAATACTTCGAGTAAAGGAAAGGGCAGCCGCTACTTCTCGAAATGATACACAACAAAAGATACGGAAATCCAGCAAATCGCCTATTTAAAGCGGCAAATACGTTTTATGTATTCGGTAACGCTGTGACTTATACGCTCTGTCTCGGAAGCTAAATTTTTTACTTTATTATTCTATAATTCGTCTTCCTGACATGCACCAGCAATTCAAAATATGGGGCGAAATCTGCTCTCGGCCAACACGTCCGTTGCAACTGTCTAACGACTTCCTCGCGACCCCATTCTTGCGCCAGAAGTTCTCTGTATTATTGCCGCTCTAAATATGAGTAACGGAAACTATGTGTTTTGTTCCATTAAAAAAAAATAGACAAATAAATAAAATACTTCCGCCCTCCCTCCCAGTTGCTTAACATTAACGTATGCTGTGTAAAGAAGTACACCGCAATCAAAAAAAGTAATATTTTTGTTTAATAATAGGTCCCAGTATTGTTATTCGTTTTCGTAGATAACTTGGTGTAGAATGGAGGAGGAACGTTAAATGTAAAAATAATGCTTTCATTGTCACTCTGGGTCGAAGAAGCAACGTATTGTTCACTTTCACGTTGACTGCTGCGTACATTATATGAAACTTAATTAATCATTCGAGCATACTGCCGCAAAATGTGCTTTACGAAAAACCGATTTACAAAATTCTGCCCTGCCTCGGCATTAATTGGCCTAACTTTTCCTTCCTATCTCAAATGACGTTACATGTTGCCCAATGGTGAAGCAGGAATGTCTCGACCATTCTTGTGAAACGAGAGATCTCGAGCTAAATAACTGCAGGATCTAACGAAAAATTTCAAATTTCCTGCAGGTAGTGAAAACGGATTTTTCATAGTGCTCAACAGAGCGATTGATGCAGTTCAGAGACGACAGAATGCTAATATTTAGTCACTGCAAAAGTTTTGTCAATAACCAACATTTGTTGCATAGTATACTATTTGAAACTGCCTTGGTGCTTCCGCTACAGATGTCGCACAGCATAAACGCTAACTCTGTTTAAAAATCGGACATTACAGACGCTATTTCGTACACATTAATTAACCTTATTAGCCGGCCGCTTTGACCGAGCGGTCTGCGGCGCGGTCGGGGGTTCGAATCCTCCCTCTGGCGTGGATGTTTGTGTTGTCCTTAGCGTAAGTTGAACACGTTTTAATTAACCATATCACACGTATTGCGAAGTAATTCTCTGTGAAACAATGTACTACTTTCGAAACAGATATTTCGTACACATTAATTAACCATATCAGACATATTGAGAAGTAAATCTCCGGGAAACACGTGAACTTTCTTCGAAACATATTTCGTCTGCTAATCCAGCGGAAATGGTAATCTAAGTGAGTCACAGTCCAACAAAAACAGGAGTTCATCGAGTAATTGTTAATTCTTGCGTTTGTTAGCAGGAGGAATCCCCGATACAAAGTTTGAAACTGTTTCTTACAATTTCAGCTGAACATGTCGGAAGTACGATAAAATATTCAGGTTTGTTTTTCTACTGCATTTTCAATTAATCGATTTTTTATCCGACTCTGTTTCTCTTCCCCTCAAGCAAACTTTAGAGAGGAGATCGATAGATTTCCGTTAATCTGTAGCCAGCTACAAATGGAATTTCGAAACCTCCTATTGTCACCAAGTAAAAGCATTTCTCACAAATCAGTATTCGAGGCTGTGTAGAAGCACATGCCGGAATATTTATTAACAGAGTTCCTTCCAAAGGCGAAATCGATTCACGAGATTACGTATCGATAAGTTAGTGTTATCTTTTTTTAAATTAATGACCGAAAAGATTAATGTAGCGTAGTAGTTTCGGCACTATTAATTTGCCAGATTACTGTGTTACTGTATTGATGGATTTTATTCGCAACTGCCAACGGTTTAAAAAATTCCGTCACAGTATTTTTCTACTGCATTTTCAATTAATCGATTTTTTATCCGACTCTGTTTCTCCTCCCCTCAAGCAAACTTTAGAGAGGAGATCGATATATTTCCATTAATCTGTAGCCCGCTACAAATGGAATTTCGAAACCTCCTGTTGTCACCAAGTTAAAGCATTTCTCACAAATCAGTATTCGAAGCTGTGTAGAAGCACATGCCCGAATATTTATTAACAGAGTTCCTTCCAAAGGAGAAATCGATTCACGAGATTACGTATCGATAAGTTAGTGTTATCTTTTTTAAGTTAACGACCTAAAAGATAAATGTGGCGTAGTAGTTTTGTCACTATTAAGTTACCAGATTACTATGTTTCTGTATTGTTGGATTTTATTCCCAACTGCTAACAGTTTAAAACATTCCGTCACAGTCATTTACACACTGCAATTTGTTATTGCGGAAAATGGAGAAAAACCTTAATTCACAGATAAAGTATTCTGAACGTTGTTTATTCTACACATGTGTGTTGACCTGTTTTGCCAAAGCTACTACACATTAATATGTAGAGAACACGCTACATAATTCCGGATCCAAAGTATCAGAACATCGTGTTTCTTGTCTGTGAACGAGACAGGCCTCACTTAAAATTAGTTTCAGTGTTATCCCAGTTACCTACATCGCTAGCCATCATTTTCACGTTGTTGACTACATTCGTGGTCAGTATGGCTGACTCTCAAATTGTTGTTTGACGTGAATGTGAATAATAGTTAATAGCAGTATGGAAGAAAAGGAAAGTTTATTTATTCCCGCATTTCCTTCAAAAGGAGAAATCGGTCCACTAGATTACGTGTAGAAACCACCATAACAATAGGTCAGTGTTGTCTGTTAGTTCAAATTCAAATGTTTGCAAATCTAAGGGACTTAACTGCTGTGGTTATTCATTCCCTAGACTGCCAAACTGCTGTAACTAACTTATGGTAAGGGCAACACACGCACATATGTCTGAGGAAGGACTCGAACAACCGAGCACTCCACAGAAAGGCGCCTTAGCGCGCTCTGCCACTCCACCGTGGCTGTTAGTTAACGCTCAGAAAGATAAACGCAGTGTTAGAAATACCGTGACTATTTTCAACAACATTATCAGGTTCCTATTCTGTACTGATGAATAATTTTCCTAACGGGCAATAGTTTACAACACATCTTTCAAGGTCCTTTACATATTGCAGCGCTGTGGTGGAGGAATATTATAGAGGATCTAGTAGAAACTTAATTCACTTGGACGGCATTAGAAGTGAGAATTGTGTCAAACTTTTATTTCTTCTTGTGTTGCATCTACGATAAGACAGCGCAAATGACGGAGAAAATTCCGCATTTCTGTGCGCTGTCGTCCTTGTCGTATTAATTGTTAAGCAAGCCACCACAAAGCAACGAGACTGACTGATTTTACGTAGTTACAGAAAAAAATGTGTTAATTCATGTAACGGCAGGAATCGCGTGGTTATTGAAAGACTTCCCATACTGAAATACCTTTTAACACGCTGCACTATGCGTCAAATTTAAGAAATAACGTGTATGTACCTATATGTTAAATTTCCGAGCCATCACAAAAGCTGATTTGGTCATCTTAATACGTCATAATTACACATTTCCTCACTTCATTACTTTGTGATGAAACAGCATGAGTTACACCAGCAGTCAAAATGGAGGGAAAATAATAAAGTGCCGCCAAACCTACTGTGAAGGAATTTTTTAGCAGCTACATTCTTGCAGCAGACACTTCCTGTATTCTCGCTGCGTTACATCAGAATATCAAATCGATATTCGGTCGAAGCGGTACGCCGTATTATCTCGGGACCATCTCACTGCCGTCTTGCTGCTACACGAGGTGTCGATGTCTGCGACCTTGTTTCCAGAAATTTAAATGGAAATAATTCGCCGATTTTCTGCGCATTCTCCCAACGGAAGAACAACAGCCGTAATTCAGACGAAAGTCATTGTTGTAGACGTGTATTCTGGTATCTCTAGCGGAACATGTAAAACATGACTGAAGGGCGCTATATGTTAACTACCAGAATACTAACGTATTTTTCCCAGAGCTAACTATTTATTTCTGTCTAAAAGTAATTGTTACAGCAGACAGAAGGAAGGAAGGAAGTTTAGGGTTTTACGTCACGTCGACAGCACATTCAATACGAAGGCAAATCTAACTCGAGTTTCGTACTGTGTGGCTGCAATTTTGACGCCATTAACGGTATTTGAGTATTTTAAGGAAATTAACGACAAATTGTTTCCATTACTGAGCTATCGTGACAGCTGGATTGTTCTTTGAGAACCACGTTGCTTCCCAGAACCTTATTCAGTAATAGATATCAACAGCATCAGACTACAGTCTGCTAAAATGAGCTGTTTTGTTATGAGGGGGAATTCAGTTAACGCACAGTTCTGCGTACTTGACACTGACTGTTACTGGGAATGAACCCACGGTCGCCATTACGTACTTGTTTCCGTGCCCACGACTGAATAATGGCAAAGGTATTCACGGAAGCTGTGTGGAGAAAATGAAATATATTTACTGTCAATATTTGCTCCATTGACAGTCCCGTGAGTTTACGAGTATATGAGGCAATAACAAAGTGCAGAGGCGGCAACAGTAATTACGTTCGCGGTTCACACTCTCCTTTAAACGCGCCTTTCACGTCTGGCTGTTGCAACGAATTTTGTCAACACTGCCCCAACATAAAGAGTAGGATTTTGTACAAAATATCCCACACATCTATCACATGAACATACTTTTAATCGATATGTCTTAAAAGGGAAATACTATCAGTAAAGGAAAGGACATTCGCTAGTTCTCGAAATGATATACAACAGAAGATATGGAAAACCAGCAACTCGCCTATTTGACGGAGGCCTTCTACGGAAAATAAGTTTTATCTATTCCACCAAATATACCACTTCTACGCTCTGTCTCGAAAGCTAAATTTTCCATTAAAATATGATCGAAACCACATTTCTCTTTACTGCATTATTTCATAACGTCCGTTGCAACTGTGAAAACGACTTCCTTGCATCGCCATTCTTGCGCCAGGCGCTCTCTGTATTATTGTCGCTCTACATACGAATAAAAGATACTATGTGTTTTGCTCCATAAAAATAAATAAAATACTTCCACCCTCCCTCCCAGTTGCTTAACATTAAAGTCTGCTGTGTAAGTAAAGAAGTAAACCGCAATCAAAAAGAGTAATATTTTTGTTTAATAAAAGGTCCGAGTATTGTTATTCGTTTTCGTAGATAACTTGGTGTAGAATGGAGGAGGAACGTTAAATGTAAAAACAATGCTTTCATTGTCTCTCTGGGTCGAAGAAGCAACGTATTGTTAACTTTCACGTTGACTGCTGCGTACATTATATGAAACGTAATTCATCATTAGAGCATACTGCCGCAAAATGTGCTTTACGAAAAACCGATTTACAAAATTCTGCCCTGCCTCGGCATTAATTGGCCTAACTTTTCCTTCCTTTATCTCAACTGACGTTACATGTTGCCCAATGATAATGCGGAATGTCTCGATTATTCTTGTGAAACGAGAGATCTCAAGCTAAATAACTGCAGGAACTAACGAAAAATTTCAAATTTCCTGCAGGCATTGAAAACCGGGATTTTTCATAGTGCTCAACAGAGCGAATGATGAAGTTTACAGACGACAGAATGTTAATATTTAGTCACTGCAAAAGTTTTTTCAATAACGTTTGTTGCATAGTATACTATTTGAAACTGCCTTCGTGCTTCCGCTACAGATGTCACACAGCATAAACGCTAGTTCTGTTTAAAATTCGGACATTACAGACGCTATTTCGTACACATTAATTAACTATATCAGCCGGCCGGTTTGGCCGAGCGGTCTGCGGCGCGCCAGCCACAGTCTACTCGGCCGCTGCGGTCGGGGGTTCGAATCCTCGGGCGTGGATGTTTGTGTTGTCCTTAGCGTAAGTTAGTCAAGTGATTAGTGTCTAAGTCTAGCGACTGATGACCAGGAATTTTGGTCGCATAAGAGGTCACACACATTTGAACATTTTTAATTAACCATATCACACGTATTGCGAAGTAAATCTCCGGGAAACAGTGAACTTCCTTCCAAACATATTTCGTCTTCTGATCCAGCGGAAGTGGTAATCTAAATGAGTCACAGTCGATCAGGATTTAAGGATTTCATCGAGTAATTGTTAATTCTTGCGTATATTAGCAGGAGGAAACCACGATAGATAGATTGAAACTGTTTCTTACTATTTCAGCTGGGCATGTCGGAAGTTCGATGAAATATTCAGGTATTTTTCTACTGCAAATTCAATTAATCGATTTTTTATCCGACTCTGTTTCTCCTCCCCTCAAGCAAACTTTAGAGAGGGGATCGATAGATTTCCATTAATCTGTAGCCAGCTACAAATGGAATTTCGAAACCTCCTGTTGTCACCAAGTAAAAGCATTTCTCACATTGCGTTTAGTTTACCCATTTCCAGATACACGTGGAAAACACGTAATCAGTATTCGAAGCTGTGTTGAAGCAGATGCCGGAATATTTATTAACAGAGTTCCTTACAAAGGAGAAATCGATTCACGAGATCGATAAGTTAGTGTTATCTTTTTTAAATTAACGACCGAAAACATAAATGTAGCGTAGTAGTTTTGGCACTATTAATTTTCCAGATTACTGTGTTTCTGTATTGTTGGATTTTATTCGCAACTGCCAACAGTTTAAAAAATTCCGTCACAGTATTTTTCTACTGCATTTTCAATTAATCGATTTTTATCTGACTCTGTTTCTCCTCTCCTCAAGCAAACTTTAGAGAGGAGATCGATAGATTTCCATTAATCTGTAGCCAGCTACAAATGGAATTTCGAAACCTCCTGTTGTCACGAAGTAAAAGCTTTTCTCAATTGCGTTTAGTTTACCCATTTCCAGATACACGTGGAAAACACGTAATCAGTATTCGAAGCTGTGTGGAAGCAGATGCCGGAATATTTATTAACAGAGTTCCTTCCAAAGGAAAAATCGATTCACGAGATTACGTATCGATAAGTTATTGTTATCTTTTCTTAAGTTAAAGACCGAAAAGATAAATGTAGCGTAGTAGTTTTAGCACTATTTAGTTACCAGATTACTGTGTTTCTCTATTGATGGATTTTATTCGCAACTGCCAACAGTTTAAAAAATTCCGTCACAGTATTTTTCTACTGCATTTTCGATTAATCGATTATTTATCCGATTCTTTTTCTCCTCCTCTCAAGCAAACTTTAGAAAGGGGAGGCAGTGTGGAGGAAACGGAAAGTTTATTTATTCACACATTTCCTTCAAAAGGAGAAATCGGTCCACTAGATTACGTGTAGAAGCCACCATAACAATAGGTCAGTGTTGTCTGTTAGTTCAAATTCGAATGGTTGCAAATATAAGGGACGTAACTGCTGTGGTTATTCAGTCCCTAGACTGCCAAACTGCTGTAACTAACTTATGGTAAGGGCAACACACGCACACACACACACACACACACACACACACACACACACACACACACACGTGACCGAGGGAGGATTCGAACCTCCGACGGCGAACAACTGAGCACTCCGCAGCAAGGCGCCTTAGCGCGCTCTGCCACTCCACCGTGGCTGTTAGTTAACGCTCAGAAAGATAAACGCAGTGTTAGAAATACCGTGACCATTTTTAACAACATTATCAGATTCCTATTCTATACTGATGAATAATTTTCAGGGGATCTAGTAGAAACTTAATTCACTTTGACGGCATTAGAAGTGAGAATTGTGTCAAACTTTTATTTTTTATTTCTTCTTGTGTGGCATCAACGATAAGACGGCACAAATGACGGAGAGAATTCCGCATTTCTGTGCGCTGTCGACCTTGTCGCATTAATTGTTAAGCAAGCTACCAGAAAGCAACGAGACTGACTGATTTTACGTAGTTACAAAAAAAAGTGTTAATACATGTAACCGCAGGAATCGCATGGTTATTGAAAGACTTCCCATACTGAAATACCTTTTAATACGCTGCACTATGCGTCAAATGTAAGAAATAACGTGTATGTACCTATATGTTAAATTTCCGAGCCATCACAAAAGCTGATTTGGTCATCTTAATACGTCATAATTCACTTTATTATTTTGTAATTAAACAGCATGAGTTACACGAGAAGTCAAAGTGGAGGGAAAATAATAAACTGTGAAGTAATTTTTTAGCGGCTACATTCTTGCAGCAGACACTTCCTCAAGATATGGACGAAGCGGTACGTCGTATTATCACGGGACCATCTCACTGCCGTCTTGCTGCTACACGAGGTGTCGATGTCTGCGACCCTGTTTCCGCAAGTTGACATCCAAATAATTCGCCAACTTGCTGTGCATTCTGCCAACGGTAGAAGAATAGCCAATAACCGTGGCACCGGCGAAAGTTATTATTGTCGACGTGTATTCTCGTATCTGTGGTGTCTGACGTGGCAGAAAATGTGAAACATGACTGATGAGCCCTATATATTAATTAACAAAACACCCACATCATTTTACCAGAGCGAACTATATATTTGTGTCCATTTGTGCGTTAATATTCTCCGTGCTAAGCATTGCAAGTAGAGACGCTAAAAATAATCGTTGTAGTTATTTAGCATACAGCAGAAAGATAAAAAAAGGTGAACAATAGCAAACAGTCAACAGCCTTATCCGCTTAGTTTATGAGAAACAGAAAGGGAAAAATATCGTGTACGGTATATTCGGAAAAATCAGAGAAACTGGCGAATAGTTGTAAACCACTTTCAGGTCGTCATTCAAAGAGAAGAACTTAATGAGACACGTTTTCGGCATGAGGTTCGGAGCTTATTCAGTGCGACAGCAAGTCTGGCTTGTGTGTCGTACTGTGCGGCTTCAATTTTTTAGCAACTCTCCTATGGAAAATAAGTTTTACGTATACGACAAAATTTTTCATTAGTACGCTCTGCCTCGAAAAGTAAATTCCCCGTGAAAACATGATGGAAACCACATTTCTCTTTACTTCATTATTTCATAACGCCCGTTGCAACTGTCAAATGACTTCCTCGCGACGCCATTCTTGCGTCAGACGCTCTCTGTGTTATTGCCGCTGTAAATATGAATACGGAATCAAGTTTACGACGAAAGACTCCATCTTCTTGTGCGAGTTTTACACTATCTGATTTGAGTAGAAAAATTCGCTAAAACATGGCCTTCGCTTTATTTGTGAGTTACAGCCGTATAAATTACTTCATGACGATACCTAAAACTCACCACCGACTGACCAGCATATAAAACACTTGCTCAGACGTGTAAATATTCTTTCGATAAGCACTTTATTTTTCGCGTTTTCGCTTTGAAGGTCTGCCTCTCCTCTCCTCTAACGGTTGGGGACTTGTTGCTTTCCGCTATTTAAATAAAATAAAATAAATGAGTAAAAAAACTCCAGTCTTCGCTCCCAGTTGCTTAACATTAACGTCTGCTGTCTAAAGAAGTAAACCGCAATCAAAAAGAATAAGACAGATAACTTGGTGTAGAATGGAGGAGGAACGTTCAATGTAAAAATAACGCTTTCATTGTCTCTCTGAGTCGAACAAGCAACGTATTGTTAACTTCGGCGTCAACTGTGACATAACGTAATTCATCACTCGAGTATACTGCTGCAAAATGTGCTTTACGAAAAACCGACTTACAAAATTCTGTTCTGCCTCGACATTAATTGGCCTAACTTTTCCTTGCTTTATTTCAAATGACGTTACATGTTGTCCAATGAAGAAGCAGGGATGTCTCGCCCAAACGTTTGAAACGAGAGATCTCAAGCCAAACAACTGCAAAAACCAACAACAAATTTAAAATTTTCTGCAGGTATTGAAAACCGGGATTTTTCGTAGTGCTCCAACTAAAAACTGGGCGAATGGTGAAGTTTAGAGACGACACAATGTTAATATCTAGTCAGTGCAAAAGTTTTGCTGTATAGTATACTCTTTTAGACTGGTAAGTCTGCTAGATTAAACAAATGTCACAGAGCATAAACGCTGATTCTGAGTAAAAGTGGGATATTACGGACGTTATTTAGTACACACTAATGAACCATATCAGACGTATTGCGAAGTAAATCTCCGGGAAACAGTGCACTTCCTACGAAACATATTTCGTCTTCTGAATCAGCGTAACTGGCAATCTATATGAGTCACTGTCCAACAAAAACTGATTTCATCGAGTAATTGTTAATTCTTGCGTTTGTTAGCAGCAGGAATCCTCGCTACAACGTTTGAAACTGTTTCTTACAATTTCACCTGGGCATGTTGGAAGTACGATAAAATATTCCGTTTTTTTTCCTACTGCATTGTCATTTAATCGATTTTATCTGACTCTGGTTCTTCTCACCTCAAGCAAACTTTAGAGAGGGGATCAATAGATTTCCATTAATCTGTAGCCAGCTACGAATGGAATTTAAAAACCACATGTTGTCACTAAGTAAAACCATTTCTCACATTGCATTTGGATTACCCACATCCTGTGGCACATGGAAAACACAATAATGGAAGCAGTGTGGAAGAAGATGAGGGAACATTTATTCACAGAGGGAGAAATCGAGCCACGAGATTACGTGTCGATGTGTTAGTATTATCTCTTAGTTAACGACCGGAATGATAGATGTGACCTAGTATTTTTGCCAGATTTCTGTGTTTCTGTATTGATGGATTTTATTCAACTGCCAACAGTTTAAAAAATTCTGTCATTGTCATTTACACACTGCAACCTGTTATGGGGGAAAATTTGTAGCAAAAAAAATTAATTCTCAGTCTACCTACAAACTCCATTAAAATTCGCTGCATTTGTTGAAAACTACGATTTTTTTTGAACTGTAAGGCGCCTTAGAACGCTGGCCAACTCCATCGCAGCTATATATTATTTAACGCTCGGAAAGACAGACGCAGTGTTACAAGTACTGTGATCATTTTCAACAACATTATCAGGTTTCTATTCTCTAATGATGAATTGTGTTCGTAATTGGCAATACTGCAGACCAGTGTTGGAGGAGAAACGTAATTCATTCAGGCGGCAGTAGAAATGAGAATTGTTTCTTAACATTAACGTCTGTTGTCGGAAGCAGCAAATCGCAATCAAATAGAGCAATTTCTTTTATTTATTTATTACACGTTTTCATATATAACTTGTTGTTAAACTTAAAAATAATACTTTGATTGTCTGTCTGGGTCGAAGAAGGAACACATTGTTGAGTTTCACCTTGACCTTGGCATAGATTATATCAAACGTAATTCATCACTCGAGCATCAGTGCTCCATAACGTGCTTTACGAAAATCCGATTTCCATAATTCTGTTCTGTTTTGTCATTAATTGGCCTAACCTTTCCCTGCACTATCTTCAAAGTCGTTACATGTTGCCCAAAAATGAAGTAGGAATGTCGCAACCATTCTTGTGATACGAGAGATCTCAAGCCAAATCACTGCGGAAACTAACAACAAGTTAAAAATTTCTTTCTATAAATAGGCGTTGCAGTTATTTAGCGAACAGCAGACAGATCAAATAAACTGAAAAATAGCAAACCACGGACGTGAACCGCTATATCGGCAGCGTCTATTATGAGAAACAGAATGGGGAAAATACAGTGTAGCGCAATTTCCGAAAATATCAGACAATTGAGGAACAGTTGTAAGCCAGTTTTAGGCTGGTATTCAGTGAGAAGGGATCAGACATAGTTTAAGGCATGGAGTTGGAAGCACATTCAGTACGAAGGCAAATCTAGCTTGAGTGTCGTATTAAGTGGCTGCAATTTTGGAGCCATTAGCGCTATTCCAGCATATAAGAAACTGAATTTCGGCGAATCCCTCTGCAGTTTTGTTTCGAGGGGAATGAAAATAATGCACAATTCTGCGATGTTGCCACCGACTGTTACTGGGGATGGACCCGCAATTAGCATTGCTTGTTTCCGTCTTTACAACTGAATAATAGCGAAGGCAGTAACGGAAGTATCTCGAACGAAACGGAATCTATTTACTGTCAATATTTGTTCCCGTGACAGAGTCTCTTAAATTTACGTGTGTATGAGGCAAAAAACAGTGCAAATATGGGAACAGTTGTGTATTTACGCCACCAGTGTGACGATAAATTGCAAGGCTGTTCACGCTCTCCTTTAAACGCGCCTTGCACGTCACACTGTTGCAAACAATTTATGTCTACACTGTCCCAATCGGAAGAGTAGGCTTTTGTACAAACTGTACCGCACATTTATAACGAGAACATACTTTACACCTGAAATGTCTTTAAAGGGAAATACTGTTGGAAAGGACATTCGCTAGTTCTCGAAATGATACACAACAGAAGATATGGAAAACTAGTAACTCGCCTATTTGACGGAGGCCTTCTACGGAAAATAAGTTTTATCTATTCCACCAAATATCTCACTTCTACGCTCTGTCTCGAAAGCTAAAATTACCATGAAAACATGATCGAAACGACATTTCTCTTTACTTCATTATTTCATAACGTCCGTTGCAACTGTCAAACGACTTTCTTGCGACGCCATTCTTGCGCCAGAAGCTCTCTGTATTATTGCCGCTCTAAATATGAGTAACGGAAACTATTTGTTTTGTTCCAAAAAAAAAAAAAAAAAAAAAAAAAAAAAAAAAAAAAAAAAAAAAAAAAAATAGACAAATAAATAAAATACTTCTCTCCTCCCTCCCAGTTACTTAACATAAACGTCTGCTGTGTAAAGAAGTAAAACGCAATCAAAAAGAGTAATATTTTTGTTTAATAATAGGTCCGAGTATTGTTATTCGTTTTCGTAGATAACTTGGTGTAGAATGGAGGAGGAACGTTAAATGTAAAAATAATGCTTGCATTGTCTCTCTGGGTCGAAGAAGCAACGTATTGTTAACTTTCACGTCGACTGTGGCATACATTATGTCAAACATAATTCATCATTCGAGCATACTGCGGCAAAAATGTGCTTTACGAAAAACCGATTTACAAAATTCTGCCCTGCCTCGGCATTAATTGGCCTAAATTTTCTTTCCTTTATCTCAAATGACGTTACATGTTGCCCAATGATGAAGCAGGAATGTCTCGACCATTCTTGTGAAACGAGAGATCTCGAGCTAAATAACTGCACGAACTAACGAAAAATTTCAAATTTCCTGCAGCTTTGAAAACCGGAATTTTTCATAGTTTTCAACTGAGCGAATGATGGAGTTTAGAGACGACAGAATGTTAATATTTAGTCACTGCAAAAGTTTTGTCAATAACCAACGTTTGTTGCATAGTATACTATTTGAAACTGCCTTCGTGCTTCCGCTACAGATGTCACACAGCATTAACGCTAATTGTGTGTTAAAGTCGGACATTACAGACGCTATTTCCTATACATTAATTAACAATATCAGCCGGTCGCTTTGGCCGAGCGGTCTGCGGCGCGCCAGTCACAGTCTACACGGCCGCTGCTGTCGGGGGTTCGAATCCTTCCTCGGGCGTGGATGTTTGTGTTGTCCTTAGCGTAAGTTGAACATTTTTTAATTAGCCATATCACACGTATTGCGATGTAATTCTCCGTGAAACAAGGTACTATTTTCGAAACAGATATTTCGTACACATTAATTAACCATATCAGACGTATTGCGAAGTAAATCTCCTGAGGAACAGTGAACTTCCTTCGAAACATATTTCGTCTTCTGATCCAGCGGAAATGGTAATCTAAATGAGTCACAGTCCAACAAAAACGGGATTCTATCGAGTAATTTTTAATTCTTGCGTTTGATAGGAGGAGGAATCCACGATACAAAGTTTGAAACTGTTTCTTACAATTTCAGCTGGGCATGTCGGAAGTACGATAAAATATTCAGGTATTTTTCTACTGCATTTTCAATTTATCGATTTTTTATCCGACTCTGTTTCTCCTGCTCTCAAGCAAACTTTAGAGAGGGGATCGATAGATTTCCATTAATCTGTAGTCAGCTACGAATGGAATTTCGAAACCTCCTGTTGTCACCAAGTAAAAGCATTTCTCACAATGCGTTAGTTTATTCATTTCCTGTTACACATGTAAAACACGTAAACAGTATTCGAAGCTGGGTGGAAGCAGATGCCGGAATATTTATTAACAGAGTTCCTTACAAAGGAGAAATCGATTCACGAGATTACGTATCGATAAGTTAGTGTTATCTTTTTTAAGTTAACGACCGAAAAGATAAATGTAGCGTAGTAGTTTTTGCACTATTAAGTTACCAGATTACTGTGTTTCTGTATTGATGGATTTTATTTGCAACTGCCAACAGTTTAAAAAATTCCGTCACAGTCATTTACACATTGCAATCTATTATGGCAGAAAATTGAGAAAAATTTAATTCACAGATAAAGTACAAACATATTTTAAGTTCACCGCATTTGTAGGAAAATATAATTCTTTCAACTGCTCAAATCTAAAACTGTAGGAGTGGTATGATTTCTTAATCGTCAAAATTCTAATGATTAAATCTCAGCTAAATTTTTCTCTAAAACAAACGTTTCCTTCCATACCAAGACTTTCAACAATGCTTTCGTATCTCTGTACTGGTTTAATCTCAGTGCGTAAACACTGATTCTATATCAAAGTACTACGTCACAGACGTTATTTGGCATAACTTAATAAATCGCATCGCACCTAGCACAAAGGAAGTCTCCGAAAAACAAAGTGCTTTCTCCAAAACCGATATTTCGACCTCTTCGCCAGAGAACGCGTAATCTAAGTAAGTCACAGTCCAACGAAAACAAAAATTCGCCGAAAACTTTGTCGTTCGTTACGAGAAAGATCATCTGTACAGCTCTTGAATCTCTTTAACAAATGTTAAAGAGACAGCCACTGATTTAACATCGGGTGTGTTTCTTATACATGTATGACGGAATAATACCTGCGTAATACTAACACAACAAATACGGTACCTACGAGTGCAGGTTCAAAACCTCATGTTGTCAGAAAGTAAAACACTTTCTCGCATTGTGTTCACTTCACGGATCGACAACAAAAATTTTGAGATCATAATGATCATGAAATATTCAGTACCGTCAAGAGAATACCGGCAGATAGATTTTTTTTTTTCTTTTTCCCCTTACAGCATCCATCCCTGGTAACAAATTTCTGATTGATGTGGACCAAGTTATTGTGGCTGAAGGATGAAGAGAGAAACGAAAACGCTGGTATTCTCACAAAGTTTCCGGAAACCCACTTCTCGCTAATAAATCCGTACGACGGTTCGTTAATTTGTAAACTGTCACACCTACTTTCGTTTTCAGTCCTCAGCCGGTCGTACAGTATCGTTCGCTGCTGACAAAATATTCCATGAGCCGAGGTACAGGATTAGGAAAGCGTTTTCACTCAGTAGGAGCTTCTTGGCCATACCGTGTATTTTGAACGTTGTTTATTTTCCACATGTCGTGTGTTGACCTGTTTTGTCAAAGCTACTACACTTTTATATGTAGAGCACGCGCTACATAATTCCGTATCCAAAGTATCAGAACATCGTTTTTCCTGCCTGTAAACGAGACAGGCCTCACTTAAAATTAGTTTCAGTGTTATACCAGTTAGCAACATCGCTAGCTATCATTTTCACGTTGTTGACTACATTCGTAGTCAGTATGGCTGACTCTCAAATTGCTGTTTGACGTGAATAATATTTACAGTAATTGAAGCAGTGTGGAAGAAAAGGAAAGTTTATTTATTCACATATTTCCTTCAAAAGGAGAAATCGGTCCACTAGATTACGTGTAGAATAGGTCATTGTTGTCTGTCAGTTCAAATTCAAATGTTTGTAAATCTAAGGGACATAACTGCTGTGGTTATTCAGTCCCTAGACTGCCAAACTGCTGTAACTAACTTATGGCAAGGGCAACACACACACACACACACACACACACACACACACACACACACACACACATATGTCTGAGGGACGCTACATCACTCCCTTCGCTTCATCTCCAGCAGTATCAATTAAGCCATAGGCGGAAGCTAAGACTAACCAGCATATAAAACAATCAGACGTGTAAACAGATAGCGACTTTATGTTTCTAGTTTTCGATTTGAAGCTCTGAAAGATGCTACAGATTGGGAACTTCGTGTTTCGCTCCATTAAAAAATTTACTTCCACCATCGCTCGCAGTTGCGTAACATAAACGTCTGTTGTCGGAAGAAGTAAAACGCAATCAAAAAGAGTAATTTATTTATTTGTTATACGTTTTCGCAGATAACTTGTTGTAGAATGGAGGAAGAACGTTAAATGTAAAAATAATTCTTGGGTTTTTCTTACTGCTCAAATCTAAAATTGTAGGAATAGTAAGGCTTTTGAGGCGACAGGATGCTAATGTTTAACTGTCTGCCAAACTTTTTCTTTAAAACCAGCCTTTCCTCGTATACCAACATAGCTTTCGAGTCTCTGCGAGTTTTATAGTATCTGCGTTGAGTAGAAAATATAAAACCATGCTACCGGTTGGGAACTTGGTGTTTTCCTCCATTTAAAAAAGTATAACACAAATAAATAAATAAATAAAAATGAACAAAATTCCGCCTTTGCTCCCAGTTGCTTAACATTAACATCTGCTGTGTAAAGAAGTAAACCGCAATCAAAAAGAGTAACATAACTGTTTAATAATACATCTAAGTATTGCTATACGTTTTCGTAAATAACTTGGTGTAAAATGGAGGAGGAACCTTAAATTTAAAAATAATGCTTTCATTGTCTCTCTGGGTCGAAGAAGCAACGTATTGTCAACTTTCACATTGACTGTGGCATACATTATGTCAAACGTAATTCATCACTCGAGCATACTGCTGCAAAATCTGTTTTATGAAAAAACGATTTACAAAAAAATGTTGTGCCTCGACATTAATTGGCGTAACTTTTTCTTGTTTTATTTCAAATGACGTTACATGTTGTCCAATGATGAAACAGGAATGTCTCGACCATTTTTGTTGAACGAGAGAACTCAAGCCAAACAACTGCACAAACTAACGACAAATCACAAATTTCCTTCAGGTATTGAAAACCGGGATTTTTCATAGTGCTCAACTGGGCGAATAATGAAGTTTAGAGGCGACAGAATGTGAATATTTAGTCATTGCAAAAGTTTTGCTGTATAGTATACTCTTTCAGACTGCTTTGGTACGTCTGCTAGATTAAACAAATGTCAAAGGGCATAAACGCTGATTCTGTGTAAAAGTAGGACATTACGGACGTTATTTCGTACACATTAATTATTTCGTCTTCTGATCCAGCGGAAGTGGTAATCTAAATGAGTCACAGTCCAACAAAAACAGGAGTTCATCGAGTAATTGTTAATTCTTGCGTTTGTTAGCAGGACGAATCCACGATACAAAGTTTGAAACTGTTTCTTACAATTTCACCTGGACATGTCGGAAGTACGATAAAATATTCAGATATTTATCTACTGCATTTTGATTGAATTAATTTTTTATTTGACTCTGTTTCTCCTCCCCTCAAGCAAACTTTAGAGAGGGGATCGATAGATTTACATTAATCTGTAGCCAGCTACGAATGGAATTTCAAAATCTCCTGTTGTCACTAAGTAAAAGCATTTCTCACATTGCGTTTAGTTTCCCCATTCCCTGTTACACATGGAAAACACGTAAACAGTATTCGAAGCTGTATGGAAGCAGATGTCGGAATATTTATTAACAGTGTTCCTTCCGAAGGAGAAATCGATTCACGAGATTACGTATCGATAAGTTAGTATTATCTTTTTTAAGTTAACGATCGAAAAGATAAGTGGAGCGAAGTAGTTTTGGCACTATTAAGTTACCAGATTACTGTTTTTCTGTATTGGTGGATTTATTCGCAAGTGCCAACAGTTTAACAAATTCTGTCACAGTCATTTACACACTGCAATCTGTTATGGCGAAAAATACTACAAACGTATTTTACGTTCACAGCATTTGTTGAAAACTATGATTCTTTCAACTGCTCAAATCTAAAACTGTAGGAGTGGTATGGTTTTTTAAGCGTCAGAATTCTAATGTTTTAGTCTCTGCTAAATTTTTCTCTAAAACAAACGATTCTTTGCATAAATAGACTCTCAACAATGCTTTCGTATCTCTGTATGGTTTAATCTCAGAGCGTAAACAATGATTCTGTACCAAAGTAGTACGTTACAGACGTTATTTGGCATAACTTAATAAATCGCATCGCACCTAGCACAAAGGAAGTCTCCGAAAAACAAAGTGCTTTCTCCAAAACCGATATTTCGACCTCTTCGCCAGAGAAAGCGTAATCTAAGTAAGTCAGTGAAACGAAAACAAAAATTCGCCGAAAACTTTGTCGTTCGTTACGAGAAAGAATCATCTGTACAGCTCTTGAATCTCTTTGTTACGATTTCACCCGAACATATATTAAAGAGACAGCCACTGATTGAACATCCGGAGTGTTTCTTATACACGTATGACGGAATAATACCTGCGTAATGCTAACACAACAAATACGGTACCTACGAGTTCAGTTTCAAAACCTCATGTTGTCAGAAACTAAAACAATTTCTCGCATTGGGTTCAGTTAACGGATCGACAAGAAACATGTTAAGATCATAAGGATCATGAAATATCCAGTATCATCAAGAGAATACCGGAGATAGATATTATTATCTTTTTCTCCTCATATCATCCATCGCTGATAACAAATTTGTGGTCGATGTGGACCAAGTTATTGCGGCTGAAGAATGAAGAGAGGAACACAAACGCTGGTATTCTCACAAAGTTTCTGGAAACCCACTTCTCGCTAATAAATCCGTACGACGGTTCGTTAATTTGTAAACCGTCACACTTACTTTCGTTTTCAGTCCTCAGCCGGTCGTACAGTATCATTCGCTGCTGACGAAATATTCCATGAGCTCACGTACAGGATTAGGAAAGCGTTTTGACTCAGTAGGAGCTTCTTGGCCATACCGTGTATTCTGAACGTTGTTTATTCTCCACATGTCGTGTGTTGACCTGTTTTGTCAAAGCTACTACACTTTTATATGTAGAGCACACGCTACATAATTCCGTATCGAAAGTATCAGAACATAGTGTTTCTTGCCTATAAACGAGACAGGCCTCACTTAAAATCAGTTTCAGTATTATCCCAGTTACCTACATCGCTAGCCATCATTCTCACGTTGTTGACTACATTCGTAGTCAGTATGGCTGACTCTGAAATTGCTGTTTGACGTGAATAATATTTACAGTAATGGTAGCAGTGTGGAGGAAAAGGAAAGTTTATTTATTCACACATTTCCTTCAAAAGGAGAAATCGGTCCACTAGATTACGTGTAGAAGCCACCGTAACAATAGGTCAGTGTTGTCTGTTAGTTCAAATTCAAATGTTTGTAAATCTAAGGGACTTAACTGCTGTGGTTATTCAGTCCCTAGACTTGCTAACTACTGAAACTAACTTATGGTAAGGGAAACACACTCACACACACACACACACACACACACACACACACACACACACACACACACACACACACATATATATATATCCAAGGGAGGACTCGAATCTCCGACGGCGAACAACCGAGCACTCCGCAGCAAGGCGCCTTAGCGCGCTCGGCCACTCCACCGTGGTTGTTAGTTAACGCTCAGAAAGATAAACGCAGTGTTAGAAATACCGTGACCATTTTCAACAACATTATCGGGTTCCTATTCTATACTGATGAATAATGTTCGTAACCGGCAATAGTTTACAATGCATCTCTCAAGGTCCTTTACATATTGCAGCACTGTGGTGGAGGAATATTATAGAGGATTGACAAGAAACGTAATTAACTTTGACGGAATTAGAAGTGAGAATTGTGTCAAACTTTTATGTTTTATTTCTTTTTGTGTGGCATCAACGATAAGACAGCACAAATGACGCATTTCTGTGCGCTGTCGACCTTGTCGCATTAATTGGTAAGCAAGCCACCACAAAGCAACGAGACTGACTGATTTTACGTAGTTACAGAAAAAAAATGTGTTAATTCAGGTAACCGCAGGAAATACCTTTCAACACGTGCACTATGCGTCAAATGTAAGAAATGACGTACGTACCCATATCTTAAATTTCCGAGCCATCACAAAAGCTGATTTGATCAACTTAATACGTCATAATTACACATTTCCTCACTTCATTATTTTGTGATTAAACAGCATGAGTTACACGAGCAGTCAAACTGTAGAGAAAATAATAAAGTGCAACCAAACCAACTGTGAAGGAATTTTTTAGCGGCTACATTCTTGCGAGAGACATTTCCTGTATTGTCGCTGCGTTACATCAGAATATCAAATCGATATTCGGAGGAAGCGGTACATCGTATTATCTCGGGACCATCTCACTGCCGTCTTGCTGCTACACGAGGTGTCGATGTCTGCGACCTTGTTTCCAGAAATTGAAATAATTCGCCGATCTTCTGCGCATTCTCCCAACGGAAGAACAACAGCCGTAATTCAGATGAATGTCATTGTTGTAGACGTGTATTTATTTCTGTCTAAAAATAATGGTTGCATAGCAAACAGAAAGAAGGAAGCTTAGGGTTCTACGCCCCGTCGACAGCATGGTCATTAGAGACAGGAACAGCAGACAGGTCAAATAAAATGAAAAACAACAAGGAAGTAGCTAAAAAAGTAGGACGATGAACCGCCATATCGGCAGGGTCTAAGAAAACAGAACGAGGAAAATACAGCGTAGCGCAGTTTCCGGAAATATCAGAAAACTTGCGAACAGTTTTTAAGCTACTTTTAGTTTGGCATCCAATGAGAAGAAATGAGATATATTTTAAGGCATGGAATTGGCAGCACATTCAGTACGAAGGCAAATCTAACTCGAGTTTCGTACTGTGTGGCTTCAATTTTGACGCCATTAACGGTATTCGAGTATTTTAAGGAAATTAACGACAAATTGTTTTCATTATTGAGCTATCGTGACAGCTGAATTGTTCTTTGAGAACCACGTTGCTTCCCAGAACCTTATTCAGTAATAGATTTCAACAGCATCAGACTACAGTCTGCTACAATGAGCTGTTTTGTTATGAGGGGGAATTCAGTTAACGCACAGTTCTGCGTACTTGACACTGACTGTACTGGGGATGAACCCACATCACATACTTGTTTCCGTCTCCATTCACGAAAGCTGTGTGGAGAATATTTACTGTCAATATACGTTCCCTTAACAGTCTCGTGAGTTTACGTGTGTATGAGGCAATAACAGTTTTCAACTGAGCGAATGATGAAGTTTAGAGACGACAGAATGTTAATATTTAGTCACTGCAAAAGTTTTATCAATAACCAACGTTTGTTGCATAGTATACTATTTGAAACTGCCTCGGTGCTTCCGCTACAGATGTCACACAGCATAAACGCTAATTCTGTGTTAATGTCGGACATTACAGACGCTATTTCGTACACATTAATTAACCATATCAGCCGGCCGGTTTGACCGAGCGGTCTGCAGCGCGCCAGTCACAGTCTGCACGGCCGCTGCGGTCGGGGGTTCGAATCCTCCCTCGGGCGTGGATGTTTGTGTTGTCCTTAGAGTAAGTTAGTTTAAGTTAGTCAAGTGATTAGTGTGTAAGTCTAGCGACTGATGACCACGAAGTTTGGTCGCATAAGACCTCACACACATTTGAACATTTTTTTAATTAACCATATCACACGTATTGCGAAGTAATTCTCCGTGAAACAATGTACTATTTTCGTAACAAATATTTCGTCTTCTGATACAGCGGAAGTGGTAGATAATCGAAATGAGTCACAGTTCAACAAAAACAGGAATTCACTGAGTAATTGTTTATTCTTCCTCTGTTCGCGGAATGAATCCTCGATACAAAGTTTGTAACTGTTTCTTACAATTTCACCTGGGCATGTTGGAATGACGATACAATAGTCCCTTTTTTCAACTCCACTGAATTAATTATTTATTTGGTACTCCACCCCTCAAGCAAACTTTAGAGAGGGGTTACAGAAATTTCTATTAATCTGTAGCAGCCAGCTACGAACGGAATTTCAAAACCTCCTGTTGTCAGTAAGTAGTACAATTCCTCACATTGCGTTTAGTTTACCCGTTTCGTGTAGGAGTTGTATGGTTTTTTAAGCGACAGAGTACTAATGCTTAACTCTCTGCCAATTTTTTTATTTAAAACGAATGTTTCCTCGTATACCAAGACTTTTAACATTACTTTCGCGTCTATGCTGGTTTAATCTCAGAGCATAGACGCTAATTCGGTATGAAAGTCGTACGAAGAATATTGGTTTCACCATCCGTAGACTGTGAGGTGTGACATACAGTGGGGTGACCGGAAAGAAAAACTTTACTTGGAATCACAGAAATTAACGTATAACTACCGTATATTTCCGCAGATAAGACGAGGCACAAATTTTGATCAATATTTTATCGATGAAGCATGTGTCTGGCCTATAAGACGACGCCCAAGATACCGTATTTACCAGAATGCATGCTGCACTTTTTTCCGGTTTCCGGGATCTAAAAATACGTCTTCGACATAGATTCGGAGACCTTCAGGAAGTTCCGAAATATGCCGTTAGAAGCCGACAAAAGTAGTTTTCGTGATCGCTACACCGGGATCTCACCCTGTGTTGCAGTGTTTGCGGTCTACTTTTGGACTTTCATGCGTGTAGTGCTACGTTGTATCCGATCGTGGAGAAGCACATTTTGTTTACACCGCCAAGTTTAAAAGAAAAAGTAATTTCTTTCGCTAAGACGATATGTAATCGCGCCGATGCACACGAAATTTTCCCGAAAACAGAAGATAAAGGATTTCGAAGGAAGCCGCAATTGTTGCGTATAGCTCCGAAATATTTTAACCCTTTCACTACTCCGTACGTAAACTTACTCTAATCGTTTCAGCGCGACTCTGGATATATTGAGAAATTTTTTTTGACAACCGACATTGTAAAATCAAGCTGCATTGTAAATAATTAATTCTATTCCTGCTTTATGGCATACGGGTTACCGTATGTACCCTCGTCCACTTAATAAATTAATAAAGCTCGTAAGGCAAATATTTTTTTTTAATTACACCAAACTCTGTTTCCCTAAATCTTTCCCCACGATGTAAATTTCATCAGGGTAATATCGCAGATGTGCTGCACAGCGCGGCTTCGACCTCTAAACGATATATATCGAATCGATAAGTTTCGTAACGATATGTATGGAATAAGCGAATGTTTCTGAACTGGAGATTAGCGCTAGATAAATTTCTTATTTGTCCTATAGCTAACCTAACTTAGACTTTCAAAAAAGTTATCTGTAGACGGTTAGGTATAGGTTAAACAAGAAGTTTTCTTTTTTTAAGTACTTAGGGCGCGTAGAGGCCGAATCTACACGTTCGATATATCGATATATATCATCTCAGGCCGAGCGACTTCGAGTGTAAGCTTTCCTGTAAATTACCCAGAAAGCTGTACTGTTAGATTCCTGCCTAGCCACACCCTTTAAAAACCACGACATATTCGTAAAAATCATAACATTCGCCTGTTGGGTACGTATCGTTTCGATACTTAACCGCTTAGATATATATCGTTTGTAGGTCGAAGCCAAGCTATGCAACACATATGCGAAATTACCAATTTCATACTAAATTTCAATCTAATTTTTTTTTGTACTGTCGGATAAGAAGACCTCGGTTTTTCGGGCCCTTTTCTAATGATTCAGCCATCATCGTATCTGCGGAAATATACGGTATGTATCTGTCTTAGATAACAAATATCCACTCCTACGTCTGTGTCTAAGTATACATGTACTCTGGTGCATTAGTAACTATCAGTGAATGTATTGTACATAAAGAAACACTGTGCTCAGTTATAAAAGAGCACGCCTCTTGTTATGTTTGTCTTTTTATTATTTGATCTTGACACTGGTGGTTGTTCACATATGTGTTTTACATACAGCACTTCCTTTGTCCTGTGGCTATAATTACTGATGTATGGTGAGTAATGCATATGTTGCTAAACTTAAGACTACAAGATCTTGCAGCATTAAAAGTAAATGTTTGTTTTAATACGTAAGTATTTGGTGTAACATTAGACCTGCAGTTGCCCTAGATGTTCAAATGTCTGTAAATCTATCGGACCAAACTGCGTGGTCATCAGTCCGTAGATTACAAACTTTTTTTATAGAGATATTTGCATCGTTACAGAGATATTTGCAAAAATAACGGCGATTTGACGATGTCTGTGTGGCTGTAACGTGTTCCCACTTTTTAGGTCGAACCGTTCAACCGATCGACACCAAATGTTACAGACTTGATTGTTGGTTACCAGAGACCAGAACCTCGCTTTTTGAAATATTTCGGTCAAGAAATACCTTAGTAATATCAAAAAAAGCCGTTTGTAATTTAATTTTAATTGCAAATCAACCATTTATCTGAAGCGAAAATTGAATACACGAATTTGTAGAGGAGAAAATTCTCTACAACTTTGTCCCCTTATGTTTTTTTTTTTTTTTTTTTTTTTTTTTTTTTTTTTTTTTTTTTTTCATATCTCGTATTTATTTCTGTCTAAGGAGTGGAAACTGTTGTTGCGACTGGCGGATAAGTATTGGAGCGCCAGTTGCCAGCGAGATCAGCAGGCTGCGGCACTGTGGAAAGTTTTGTACCAGTCTGTCCGGATTTTTGCTTAAAGTTTAAAAGTAACGGAAGTTTTTTCGAAATTGTGTATTTTGTGGGGTGATTTTGGACAATGCCAAGAATGTATAAGAGTAAGAAACATCCTCAAGATCCTCATCCTCCATACAGTCCGGACCTCACCCCTAGCGACTTTCATTCCTCTTACACCTGAAATCTGTTCTCCGTGGTCAGCACTTCAATGATAATGACGAGCTGAAATGACATGATACCACATGTTGAATATACAGGCGGAAACTATGAAGAAGGCGTAGACAAACTTGTGCCACGCTATGACAAGTGGCTACAAAATATCAGAAGCAATGTAGAAAAGTAGTTTAACAGCTGCAGATTTTTGTACAATAAATATTTTTTTCTTCATCTGTGCACACTTGTTTTATATAACCAAATGGAACTTACTTTGTGGACATACCTCATATAAAAGACCCTATGTGTCTGTAATTGTCTCTCTCTGTGTTTAGTGTGTGTGTGTGTGTGTGTGTGTGTGTGTGTGTGTGTGTGTGTGTGTGTGTAATAGTAATTTTCATTTAAGTATAACCAATGTGTGGAATTATCATTTAACTTACCCTTTAAGAATTATGACATTCTTTCTTTCTTTCTTCTCGTGGCTGTTCATAAAATGCAATGTCTTGCAATTAATGACAGAGAACCTGCAAGACTTTAAGTAACATGGTAGTGCAATGCCTTGTCTTCTGTGGGTTACAGAATTGTAGCAACAGTTAATTGATTGGTCAGAATTAACTTTCTCTTTATTACGCCACACCAAGCTAAGCTGTACTACAGTTTTGGCTTGGGTTACAAATTCAATCGCTTTTCACGTGTCATAACAAGGCTAAAGGTGAGGTAAGGTTTTTCTTCTGACTATCTGAGACATTTCAATTAACTTCAAAAGACATCAGAAATTTTAAATAGTAGGAGAAAACTTTTATTCATATATTATTATTTTTTTTAATAAATCATTTCAGGAGACAGAGCAAAGTTATTTGCTTATTGAAAAATCAACTACATAACGGCCGGTGGCCATCCCCACCTATACACACTATAGGCATACATCATATCTGACGCTGTGCGCCAAATTCAGCCAGCAAACTGTCGTGTCACTGCAGGCTAGTAAGGCAACTCTCGAGTCTCGGCAAACAGACGCAACCTTGTTCCCTAGAAGATGGGACTGTACTGAAGGCACCCACGTATAACGGTGTGCTCTGTGGCAGAACAGTGCTGAGGAAATGGATGAATAAAACACATGCAGTGGGACAGGAATAACACACGACATAAACCACAGCACACACAATATATCTATCAAAAGTTAACTGTTTAATACATAATCACTGCTTAATACATAATGACGAGTAAACTCAGTGTCCAGTGCTACTGCTGCCTCCACGCACGCACGGCCCCGCACTCCGCCCCCGGCTGAGGGGCGGCAGCGACTCCCGCCCCCACCTCCCGCCTCCGATGCTCCGACACCGGACGCGCTTCAGTCGCTGAGGAACTCCTCGTCATCGATATTCACGTCCTGAAACACGAACGTGCACTTGTGAAGCACCTGCTTCTTCTCGCTCAAAAACAATTCTGTTACTCTATAAGAGCAATACAAGATTTAATAGACACCTCAATGTCGTGCGACAAATTTTTATTTCAGGAATATAATAACTATAGTATGCACCATTGGTCATTTTTTATTAATGTTTTTGCAGATTGATTTTGGTCACGTAATGATCATCCTAAATGCACCTTCTTGTTGAAATATCCTAGCACGTATTTTGGAGTCACTTTCTTAACTAAACATTCTTTATTGAAGTTTGTATGTTTAATGATGGCAGCCAACTTGATCCTGAGAGTCTTGTACTTAAGTAAGCAGCACAGGCCCAGATAGGCAGAATTTTTTTGAGGTTTGATTCCATTTTTAGAACAGTGTGCTCAGTGACCACAAAACAATGATTATATTAACTATAGTATACAGCATTGGTCGTCTATTTTTAATTTTTTTTCCAGATCAATTTTGATCACATAATGATCATCCGCAGCGCAACTTCTTGTTGAAATATCCTAGCACGTATTTTGGGGTCACAAGTACAAGACTCTCAGGATCATGCTGGCTGCCATCATTCAACATATAAACTTCAATAAAGAATGTTTAGTTAAGAAAGTGACTCCAAGATACGAGCTAGGATATTGCAACAAGACGGTGCATTGAGGATGATCATTATGTGATCAAAATCGATCTGCAAAAAAATTAATAAAAAACGACCAATGCTGTATACTATAGTTATTATATTCATTGTTTTGTGGTCGCTGAGCACACTGTTCCAAAAAAATGGAATCAAACATAAATTAAAATAATAATAATAATAATAGAATTATTTGGTCTGTAAATACGTGCCTGTAATCCAGAACACACTGAAACCCTACTGTAACACTAAGAGATAAACGTGGACCACACTGATAAAGTGGTATGCTGTACGACACAACTCACTAATTCGTCTTCTGTACTTCAATGGGAACAGTGACTCGCTAGTGTTATGGAAGTGTCGGCAACAGTAAGACACAGTGCTCGGGTAGCAGACACATCTAGCGGGACCAAGTGTTTGCAATAGACTGCAAGCGTGTTGTCAGACCACTTCTCTGAGAAGAGCTCGACTCCTCGACCTGTCGAGGCTTCCGACTCACGGTGGCTGGAGACCTCGGTGTGAGTGGACTGTCTTTCCTACGTGGCCGCTGCAGCATCTTTACAGACAGTTTCTCATAAGTTGTCTCTGCAGGACACAGAAATTTCGTAGCTTTCCTTCACAGGTTTAGATGTCCTGCACACGAATGATTTCTGTGCTAAACAATGTGTCTGCGTGTGCTCTCTATGAATCTGCATCTAACTCTGAACTGCTAAAGATATCACATGTGTGGTTACTGAAATAAGTGATTCAATTCATACACACACAATCCACATGCATTAGACATAAAATACAGTAAAAAAGTGTAATAAAAATTATGTACAAAAGTAAAATTCAGTGCTATCATAAAAACGAGTTTTTCACTTCAGGATACTTTATTGAAAGGAGCCATTTCTGAACACACTTCAGAATCTTCTCTTAATTGTTTTCAGGTGCCCTTTCTTTTTCTCATAATTTGTGTGTTTCATCATTCCCTGAGATAATGTCGTGGGAAAGTTGAACCAGAGACTGCGTTATATTGGCAGAACCCTTAAAAGATGCAACAGAACTACTAAAGAGACTGCATACACTACAGTTGTCCGTCCTTTTTTTTTGGAGTATTGCTGCCCAGTGTGGGATCCTTATCAGGTGGGTTTGACAGAGGACATCGGAAGAGTCCAAAGAAGGGCAGCTCGTTTCGTATTGTCTCGATACGGGGGAGACAGCATTACAGAAATGATACAGGATCTGGGATGGGAATCATTACAACAAAGATGCTTATCGCTGCGGCATGGGCTACTAACGAAACTCCAATCCCCAAGATTATCCTGTGAATACAAAAATATATTGTTGACTTCCCCTTACATAGGTAGAAATGATCATCAGAATAAAATACAAGAAATCAGAGCTTGAACGGAGAGATTCAGGTGTTCTTTCTTCCCATATTCTATTTGAGAATGGAATGTGAGATAAAATAGTGTAACAGTGGTTCGATGAACCCTCTGCCAGGCACTTAAATGTGATTTGTAGGGTACCCCATGTAGATGTAGGCCCTGACACCTTTCAAGTCTTTCTTCTTAATTGCATCTTTCACTCTTTGGTTTGCTTCTTTAAGCGATCAGTGGAATCTTTGGTTCTTTTGTCCCTGGTAATGTAGTCTTCATCTGATCTGACGAATTCTTCACTGAATTTTTATTCCACTTGTGTTTCTTCTGCGATGTAATTTTCACAAGGTGTTTAGAGATCCATAGCCAAGACAAAGAAGTACTTTTATAATTGGTATTTGTGCTACACTGTCAAAGCTTTTAACATATCTTGCATTAACAGCCTACCATTAAAGATGAACATGATTTTATGAAAATTCTAGGCTTGTTATTTAAAGCAATGAAGTAGCCGACTTTGAGGGGGGGGGGGGGTTGTCAGAATCTCAAAAATAGTCATATTTTTGGCCCTTTTTATTTTTTGCTAAAACATTATCACAAATAGAAGATCTTAAATCATCTGTGGCAGCCGCGCTATTACTGTCCTGTTAATCCACACTGATAACAATGAACAGTGCACTGCCAAATTTTGAACAACTCTATGAAAGTGGCGCATAAAATTCCTCTTTAAAAACAATTTTCCTGACCACAAATCGACACTTTTTGCTGACAAAAGGTACTAGAGAAGAGCAGCGATATGCAAGATTTGTTTGGGATGATTCAAGCTACATGTAATGAAAAGGAAAATGCAAATTTTTGCCAAACACCGGAGAAAATGCATTCTACGGCTCTTAGTAGAGATGACATGTACGTATAAGTAAGCCCCCATCCTGTCAGTTCTGAGTTATTCATTATGTGTTTGATTCAGTGTTTTCTATGGATCACCTCTACGTATTTCTTTCCTTAATTTTTTTATCAAGTCTACTTATGTTAATAACTGACAAGGAACAAAAAATATTGAATAGTTTTTATAATTTTCTTGCATATCCCCAAAGGCGTTTAACTACAACGGTTTGCAGGCAACCCGTGTCAATAAAATTGAGAAACAGAAAGTAATGGCTCAAATTCTTGTTGGGTCTTCAGTCGGAGATGCTCTCACAGTGACTCATTCAAACTGAACAACATTACATTTGCTCGCAGCTATTGCATCCGGTGCAACAGAAGTCAGAATGCCTCCAGTGGTAGATGCTGTTGAAGAATGGGCATATTGCTGAAAATCCTCACTCATAGCTGCTCGATTCAGATACCACTTTTTCCTCATATCTGATAACACAGAATTCCAATTTTTATTTTGCTAGTATCCGTTATCATGGTTCATGATATTATCTGTTAGTGTGATTTTGACAGATTCTTTTATAATGCAATCTCAGTATAGTAAATAAGGACTCACCGCAAAGATGTGCTGACGAACTGTGACAGGCACATAAAAAAAGACACACATACAACACTTCAGCTATCGGCCATCGTCTTCTTCAGATAATAGAACACTCACGCAATCACACAGGCACACAACACTGTCACGCAACCATCATCTATAGCTGCTTTAAATTCATTCTCAATAGCTGCAGTTCAGAGTGCGGCAGCCGGCTCTGTGTTGTGTGCCTGTTCTGTTTTCTGAACAAGGCCATGGCCGATAGCTGAAAGTGTTGTATTTGTGTCTCCTTTTTATGTGCCTGTCACAGCTCGTCGCGACACCTTTGCAGTGAGTAATAACTGTCCTGATTACTATATTGTTAATTCCAAACTGGACTTTCCATTATTACAACACAATATCAGGAATACGAGATGTTTTCAACCATTCGTGTTCATTGCATTTAATCCCAAGTCCCTCAGCAAGACCGTGTGGATTTATTGGGCTGCAATAATCATGTACGCTGATGCTGTTGAACATATATGTCATTGACGGTACGAACAGTTTGGCCAATGTGTGTCTTGGTCTACTCAGATGGTATTTTATAAACACCAGGCTTCCTCAGGCTAAACTGTCTGTAAAATACCCAACAAGTGTTCTAGTCTTAGCTAGCAGACAGAAAAATACCTCCGATTTCATGTTGCTTCAAAAGTCTAGAAAACTTTCGCACCACAAATTTTAATTCAATCCTTCAGATTTATCTAGAAGACTTGTTTGCAGAATATGGAAGGAAAGCCACAGAATTGAAAGAGCGTTCAGCTGATTTAGGTAGTGGTTAAAACTCTGTTGGTACAGCCATTATGACTGAAAACACCCTTAGATGCTGCATCTTTCAAGCTCTCAGCACCTGAGAGCTGCAACACCTCGATTTCAAATTAATCTCCATCGAAAACAGAAATCTCACACACACACACACACACACACACACACACACACACACACAAATACATTTACAGCACATCTCTTACACAAATATATCCCGAGTGAAGCTGAATGGCCGTCAATGTTCATCCACACTACAAACATAAAATCATCATCTACAGAAACTACAGTTCCTTGACAAAAAAAAAAAAAAAAACCACTATTACTGTAAGAGAATAACTATTCATCAGTAATTACAGGATATATTTACTTCATTAAAACTGCACCTCTCCTTAGAATAGTCAGCTAAATCCTACAAGTTTCCAAGATCACCATACTAACAGGTGGCCGAGAGGTTAAGTTAACTGCTCACAAAAAAACAGGACACCTAGTTTCAGTCCTTGTGCAGCGCAAATTTTCACCTGTCTACGACTACATCCATATCCATACTCCGCAACCCAACTGACAGTGTGCGGCGCAGGGTACCCCGAGTGTTACTATTGGTTCTCCCTTCTATTCCAGTCTCGTATTGTTTGCAGAAAGAAATATTGTCGGTATGCCTCTGTGTGGGCGCTAATCTCTCTCGTTTTATCTTCACGATGTATAAGTAGCAGAGAGAAACATACTGCTGGACTCCTCGGTAAAGCTATGTCCTCATAAAGTCGACAAAAGACCGTACTGAGCTACAAACCATCTCTCTTGCAGAGTCTTCAACTGGAGTTTATCGATCATCTCTGTAATGCTTTCACGATTACTAAATGATCCTGTGACAAAGTGCACTGGTCCTCATTGGATCTTCTCTACCTCCTCTATCGACCCCACCTGGTACAGATCCCACACTGGTGAGCAGTGTTCAAGCAGTGGGCGATCAAGTGTACTGTAACCCACTTCCTTTGTTTTCTGACTGCATTCCCTTAGGATTCTTCCAAGGAATCTCAGTCTGGCATCTGCTTTACCGATGATTTCATTCCATTTTAAATCACTCCTAATGCCTACTCCCAAATAATTTATAGAATTAACTGCTTCCAGTTGCTGACCTGCTATAGTGTAGCTAAATGATAAAAGATCTTTCTTTCTATGTATTTGTATCACATTACACTTGTCTACATTGAGATTCAACTGCCATTCCCTGCACCACGCGTAAATTCAGTGCAGTTCCTCCTGCATTTCAACACAATTTTCCCATTGTTACAACATCTCTATATACTACAGCATCATCTGCAAAAAGCCTCAGTGATAACAGATGTTATCCACAAGGTCATTTATATATATTGTGGACAGCAATGGACCCATGACACTCCCCTGTGGCACAATGTAGTGAAACAGCATACACTGCTTGTTTCCTGCCAGAGGCTCAAGAAATTCGAGTATAACAATTAAATAAAATCATATTTTATTTAGGAAAGGGTAGGAGAATGTATTCTGGCTCCAATTTTTCTCTGTACAGGTTCTGTGCAGCAGAAAAGAATAAATGAAGAGTGGGATTCTGTGCCAGTGACGTGATTATTCCACGTTGAGAAGTTCTCTGTTTCGTATGTATATGTATATTCTATGGAAAATGACATTGTTATTAATTACCTTTGGTCTTGATTGGTTGAAAGAACATTTTTTTCTGCAAGTTGAATTCCAATAAGCATGTAATTCAGTGATGTAATAAAAGGTTATTTGTGTTACCTTAAAATGACTGTTTACTTGAATTCAAACTTATTCGACTAAAAGGTAATTGCAAATGATATTTATTATCACGATTGGGAAATGAAAGTATCATCAAGAGAAAGTCTTCAGAAGCAGTTGTTATATTAGGAGGTATGGACTAGCTGATCCTCCTACAGAGAACAACAGTAATTTATTGAACAATTTTTATCAAGAGACAGTACCATCAAGAAATGGTACGAGTTTGTTTTCGACACACACGGCTGACGTTGGACTTAATCAGTACCAGCCATCGGAACAACTCAACACCTGATCTCACTCTTACTTCGGAAGACTTCTCTCCATTGAGAATGACATGCTGCATTCTGTTATCTAGGCACTCTTCAATCCAATCACACAATTAGTCTGATAGACCATATGCTCTTACTCTGTTCATTAAACATCTGTGGGCAACTGTATCAAATGCCTTGCGGAAGTCGAGAAACACAACATCTACCTGGGAGACCCGTATCTACGGCCCTCCGAGTCTCGTGGACGAATAGCGCGAGCTGGGTTTCACACGATCGCCTTTTTCCAAAACCCGTGCTGATTCCTACAGAGTAAATTTCTGATCTCCAGAAAAGTCATTATACTCAAACACAATACGTGTTCCAACACTGTACAACTGACCGACGTTAGAGATATAGGCCTATAGTTCCGCACATCTGTTCGATGTCCCTTCTCGACCTGCTCCATTTTCCAATGTTTTGGAAAGCTACGCTTTTCTAGAGACCTACGGTACACCACTGCAAGAAATGGGACCAGGTTCCTCTCGTACTCTGTGTAAAATTGAACTGGTATCCCATCAGGTCATGTGACCTTTCCTCTTCTGAGGAATTTTAATTGGTTTTCTATCCCTCTGTCATTGAATAGATATCTGCCATTTTGTCATCTAGAGAAGGAATGATAGTCCATCTTTACAGCAGCAGCAGAAGTCGGAAGAATTTGCAGTTTGCGAATACACGTGTGACCAGTAGAAATGTACGTAGTGGCACAGAACGCTGTTGACGTGGAAGCGAGTGTGACTGGCCACGCCCACGTGTACAGACGCAGCACAACCTGTGGTGCACACTCGGCAGATTACGTTACGGACGAGGTGGAGATCGTCTTAAAAATGACCCTTTCAGGTGAAACAGTAATTTTAGTGACACGGAAATTAAAACAAAGTTGAAGAGCAAGAAAGGGACGCAGAGGTTGGGAAGGGAGTAAGACAGGGTTGTAACCTTTCTACAATGTTGTTCAATCTGTACATTGAGCAGGCAGTGAAGGAATGGGAGGAGAAATTTGGAGAGGGCATTAAAGTGCAGGGAGAAGAAATAAAAACATTGCGGTTTGCCGATGACATAGCAATTCCGTCAGAGACCGCAAAAGATCTGGAGGAGCAATTGAATGGGACGGACAGTGTCATGAAAGGAAGATATAAGATGAACATTAACAAGAGTAAAACGAAGGTAATGGAATGCAATGTCAGAAAATCAGGCGATGCTGAAAGAATTCGATTAGGTAATGAGACAATAAAAGTAGTAGATGAATTTTGTTATTTGGGTAGCAAGATAACTTCTGATGACCGAAGTAAAGAAAATATAAAATGCAGATTGGCTATGGGAAGAAAAGCGTTTCTAAAGAACCGAAACTTGTATGGGAGTGAAACGTGGACGATAAGGAGTTCAGATAAAAAGATGATAGAAGCTTTTGAAATGTGGTGCTACAGACAAATGATGAAAATTAGATGGGTAGATCACGTAACTAATGAGGAGGTGCTTAACCGAATCGGGGAGAAAAGGAGTTTCTGGCAAATCCTAACTAAGAGAAAGGATAGATTGGTGGGACACATTCTGAGACATCAAGGGATTGTCAACTTAGCATTAGAAGGAAGCGTGCGGGGTAAAAATCGTAGAGGGAGACCAAGGGACGAATATAGTAAGCAGATTCAAAAGGATGTAGGTTGTGGAACGTATTCTCAGATAAAGAGACTTGCACAGGACAGGGTAGCGTGGAGAGCTGCATCAGACCAGTCTGCGGACTGAAGACAACAACAACAACAACTCTGCAGGAGCGGCTCTCGACGAAGTTTCGAGATGGTGCCGATGTCTGAATTATTGTGGACTCAACTCTTTCTTCCTGAGTAAATGAGCCGTCCCATCTTCTACTTCCCTCCTCACAATCGATTCCATTCATTATGGACCCCGAAATGATAAACAGCAGTCCACAAACTGATGAACGAGGATTTTGTTAGTGCACTACTACTCAGTAGACTTATACCTCGGCAGCTTTCTTCCAATCACTTCGAGAATGGCATCGCCTGCCTTCCAGTGCCCAATATTACTGCGGTTCTCTCAGTTTAACACTTCGTAACACTTTGGCTGCTACAACGAAATCTCACATTCCTCAGCACGTGTGGCTTCGTATTTGTTGTGAAAGTCGCCTGTGCTGAGAGCCGGCATTCTGAGCACAGTTAAGTACTTATTACCCAATTTTGCGAAATGTATTTAGTGTAAAAACATTTTTTTTCACTTCTTACAGTCCAGTAACTTCTATTGATAAAGTAATCCATTTCTTTTTATTCATCACAGTTACCAAGCTGCAGTAAATTATGTGAAGTATGATACAAATATTTAAGACGGTTGCACACTGCATTTAGGAAGGGTTCATTTTATGATATCCATTACAGGATATGAAATGTAATGGAGGTGTCGAAATTTTACTTAAAATTGAGAGCAAAACGATCTCATTTCATTTCCAAGATATCGCATATATACCAGACAGCCAGACGCACTCAATTCTCTCCACAAGCATAGGGAATTGTGTGGTAATAACAATTGTTTTAGAGTTATAAAGACTGCCATTAACTGTGGGATTGCCTGTTTGTTTATTTGCTGGTTGCAGTAAATAAATAAACAGATGACCCTTAACCTGACAGCACTCTTTTTAATTATACTTTATACAGCTGTAGCTTCTTCATCCCGCTGCATCAGGGATGCAATTGGACAATTGTCATATTTCATAATCAGCCCAAGATATCGAAACAAGGGCTTTTCAAACTGTGGCGTGCAAAGAGTCTGTTCTCTGGTAAGCAGTCTGGACTGTGCTATTCAGCGAGGCACAGACGTGGGAGGTTTGGCGTTAAGACGTGAGTAGCCCTTCCTCTCCAGAGAGCGCGCCTCAAGACGTCCGCAACACCTGCAAGAGCGGCACAGCACCAGGACTCACCGGCTGAAGGCTTACATTTCTCTGCACGCAAACACTTAAGGTTGCTTTAATTTTGTCGAGTTTCTATTTAGTTTTACCTTTCATTAAATAAACCGTTAAGACAGCAAATTAGTGTTTTGTTACACAGCATGAAACGCAGTAAGCATGGCTCTTGTGAAAGTGAGTTGAGACGACATGTAAGTACAGTGGAAACTCACTCACTCACCACCTCCATACAGTAGTCCAACCTGATATCATACATCACATCATCCAAACCAGACAAGTTATTATAATGTAATGGAATTAATGTAACTAATACATCTGTTAAACAAGAAATTGTAAATTACTTGTAAGAAAATGAAGGTCTTACACCACACATTTTAAACCTTTTTCTACTACTGACACTGTTTCTATTACATTCAGTCTGATGAAAAAAAAAAAAAGTTCAAAAGTTTGTAAATCTATCGGACCAAACTGCATGGTCATCAGTCCGTAGTTTACAAACTACTTAAACCTAGGTAAACTAACGTAAGGACAACACACACACCCATGCCTCAGGGAGGACTCGAACCTCCACGGCGAGCAACTGCGCGCTCCGCAGTGAGACGCTTTAGACCGCTCGGCTACTCCCATGGCAGTCCGATGAGTAACTCTTCCACAAATATTAATCATAGTGATTCAACAGTAACGAATGGTGCTTTAAGGAAAAATTAATGTATATTATTCTATGATTCAGTGTGTGTGTGTGTGTGTGTGTGTGTGTGTGTGTGTGTGTGCCTTATACTGCAGCTATAAAGCATAATGTAGCTACGAATATCATTTAAAATTTGTCACAAAAAATCTTAAATTGCTATTTCCTCACTGCTCTGAAGTCAGGAACACTTTCTTTTGAAAAATATGATATTAATTTCCATTAGCCAGGGAAATAAAGAGGCTACTCAGACACAGCTTTGCTGATGATTGGCAGTGACTACATATACTGACTGCTAAAAGCCACTCTAAAAAAACATACAATTTGCCAAGATTCAAGTGTTTGTCACATAAAATGGTCATTTTCTCATCAGGCAGACTTTCTTATGAAACATGCACTGTACCTGATTTGCCCGAGGAAAATTTTGACAGCTGATATGACCAACAAGTTTCCAACATTCATGGATGCAATTGTTGAACAATTTCCAGTTGTCTGCATCGAGACCAGGTACCTATAACTTTGAGACATCTGACTACTGGAGCAGATTTCAAGAGATTTATAAAGCTTGTATTTTGTATTAAACCTCGTATATAGCTCATTATTGTCAAAATACTTTTTAACACCATGAGGGTAACTTGACAACTGCTTCAAAAGTGAGGTTAAATTACGTGAACTGGTTGGTACATTTGTGAACCCAACTGATAAGCCCACAGATAGCGCACAGTAAATTTGATAAACAAGACAGATCTTTAGCAGAGGACACTGTGACTGCTTTGCTTCAGTGGCAGTCACCTCATTGGCTCCAGCACATGATTTTGTGCCCTCGAACAATCCGGGCAATCGGTGTTGTTCATCTGGTCTCACAATTACATGCTGCCTGTAAGTAAAAGTTAAATATTCTAATTGTAAGATCATTTCCCTCCCTCCCTTCCTCACCATATCTCTCTCTCTCTCTCCCCCTCCCTCTCATTTTTCGTCTGGGGGGGGGGGCGGCATGTGCCCCTGTGCCCCCCCCCCCCCCCCCCCCCGAATCTGCCCTTGGAAGCCAATAACGTTCATTCTGTAGGGGCGTGGCTGGCCGCGAGTTACACAGTGTTTCTCCCACAGACACAACTGTTGGCGCTCAGCCGTAGCTCCTCCCCTCCATGCTTCTGCTATCGATCCACCTCTATGTGCGTAAGTTAGTGCCTTCTTATATGACGCCAGATATAAGGGCACCTCTTTGTGGGTGAAGTTTCCCCTCCTTTTTACAAAACTATCTAGGCATATTTTTCATGATTTATATTTTCTTCCATCAATAATTCCACGAAATTTCATTCCCACTTTTCAGCAATGCTCATCGGTTTCAGCTCGCTACACTTTACATTTTGCTATATGTAATATCAGAACAATAATTAACACACTGAATATTAAATATCAACAAAAAATACAATCCCTTGAGACAACATTGTACCATTATACCAAACGTATTAAACATAAGGAGAGGCATTGAATTAAAATTTATGCGGTGGCCAGAATTTGAACCTGGTACCTCCTACTTACTAGGTAGGTGCTTTAGACCACACAGCATTGTAGCCAAAGCAACTACACGGACTGTCTTAAAGCACGTCTCCCTCCACACCATATACTTTAATTCTGCCTCATGTTCCATGTGAAATGCGTATCAAATTCCAATTTAGGAGAGCCCTGGCCATAGACGAGTATAATCTCTGCCTCTTCAGAGTTTGAATACACCACGGTCACTGTTCCTACGACACTACACTGTCACAGACGTCTGATAACACAGTGTACTACAGTTAGTTTGCGTGCAAAGATGAATGCAGAATAACAATAGCAGCAAGCGCTACATGCTGACACTGCGACAGCTAGACCAAATCACAACAGTGGAGTACAGCCACACTTGTAAACACGATCATCATTAGGAATGGGTTGAAAATCGCGTATCTGTTAAGAGTCACAGTGATTTGGAAGTAGCATTTTTCAGAGTCGCAACTTTACGGAATCTGACTGCGATTTCAGTCGCAGTTTAGAAGCGCAGTAGCAACTAAAAGTAGCAAGTCGCAACTAAGAGTAGCAAGAAGCAGTTTGCACTCTGCCATCTGTTGGTCGAAGTTTGTACTAATATCTTTGCATTGGGCAGGCTATAGAGTCTACCTGTGATTTCAGCGACAAATCACGGTTAAGAGTCGCAAGTAGCAACTAAGAGGCGCAGTTTAGACTTTGCCGGCTGCCATCTGTTGGCCGAAATTGGTACTTCAAGCTTCCTGCCGTTTGCCTCGTGTATGTGTGGCTTTTTGTTTATGTATTGGTCGAACGCCATCGGCTCAAACCAGTGCGCTCGAACGTCCTCACTGGTCCAAACTGCGATTTCTGTGAAGAGTCGCGATTAAGAGTGGAAGTAGCAACTGCGAATAGCATTTAATATTCCGCCTTGTGCTACTTGTTGGGGCCAACTGTCGTACTTTCACTCGGGTGTTGTTTAGGGATGTTGTCGAATTAATGAACAAGAAGATAATTTTCTTTGTGAAAATGTTTGCACTAAGTCGCACTATTTTACCTGGCGGCAGCGTTTACATGTTGTGAAGCAAAGCCTGGCATGTATGTTTTTACGTTATAGTTGGTAAAGACAACAAGAAAGTTGTAAGTGAGTAAGTTGTAATTTGCGGCTGTTTGCTGATGATGCTATGGTGTACGGGAGGGTGTCATCTGTAACTGACTGTAATAGCATACAGGTTGACTTAGACAAAATTTCTAGTTGGTGCGAAGAATGGCAGCTAGCTCTCAATGTAGAAAAATGTAAGGTGATGCCCATGAGTAGCAAAAACAATCCTATAATGTTCGAATACAGCATTAGTAGTGAGCTTCTTGATGCTGTCGTGTCGTTCAAATATCTAGGCGTAACATTGCAGAGCGATATGAAATGGAACGAGCATGTAAGGACAGTTGTGAGTAAGGCAGACAGCCGACTTCGGTTTATTGGGAGAATTTTGGGAAGATGTACTTCACCTGTAAAGGAGACCGCGTATAAAACGCTTGTACGACCATGTCTTGAGTATTGTTCAAGTATTTGGGACCCGCAGCAGATCGGTTTGAAGGAAGACATAGAGGCGGTTCAGAGGCGAGCAGCTAGATTTGTTACCGGTATGTTCAACCAATGCGCGAGTGCCACGGAAATGTTCCGGTAACTCAATTGCGGATCGCTGGAAGAAAGACGACGTTCTTTTCGTGAATTTCTGTTAAGTAAATTTAGAGGGCCGGAATTTGAAGCTGTGTGTAGTACGATCTTGCTGCCGCCTACATACATTTCACGTAAAGATCACAAAGACAAGATAAGAGAAATTAGGGCTCTTACGGAGGCATATAGGCATTCTTTCTTTCCTCGTTCAATTTGGGAGTGGAATAGGAAAGGAAATGCCTAGTAGTGGTACAGTATACCCTCCGCCAAGCACCTTACTGTGAACTGCGGAGTATGTATGTAGATGTAGAAATGTGAATGCCAAATAAATATTGTCTTATGGACTTGATCCTTGTTTAAAATAATTTTTCGTCATAGAACCTACAACTATTATGGGAATTCAGAATATGTATGTTACGTTGCAAATCTGGTTTCGACGAATATTTTTGGTTGCGTTATACATCGTACATAACATAAAAATTCCAAGGTGGTGGTATCAAATGGTCAACTAGGTATCAGTAATTTTACGAAACGTTTAACAGTAGGCCAACTCCATTTTCAATGTGGACTGTGTTAAGTACTGCTATATAGGAGTAAACTTGTATCTTCGAGGATTCTATAAAAATATTACACTTGAAAATAAACAAGTTTTTCGCGTAATGGAAAGTTTTATTTTATCAGATTTGTTTTAGATTTAGGAATGTTGTTTTCCGTCTTTTTACTTTTCGTACATTCCATCCTGTGATGACCTGAGTAAAAGCAGATGGGTGGTATCGGATCCTTCAGTATTATTAAGACTTTTGTTTACTGCAGTGGTGGCATAGTGTGCTTATGTTGGCAACAACTGATGAATGATCCTAGAAATCTAAATCGTACAGAATGATTGAAATAATATTTTGTTTATCATAAAATAAATAATTAATGTTATTCTTAATCTGTGGTTGTAAGGTTTCTTGTGTGTAACCCTGTACAGCCAGCAAGTTAGAAGTTCTTATAAAATGAAGCTTTAGTTGCCAACATCAGCACACTAGGTCGGCACGTCGATTAGTAAAATATAACGCAAGCTCTTGTCTATAGTTATTTGGCAGAATGTGTAGTGATACAGAAAGGTTTTAAAGAGAAAATGGAATTTTCAATAGTCACTCACGCTGTATTTCACATTTACTTATCTCTCTCAAATTGGTAAGTGACATATCACACAATGTTAAAAGAATCTATTCATTCATTCTACAGGCAAGAACATAGCACTTTCGTTGCACTGTTATAGTTGCTGTGTGCCTAATCTACCGAATGTTTCTGTTAAGGTAGACTATAGGCCTACTTGCCGATTTCGGTTACACATTACTTGCAAATAACCTCACTTTTAACTATACATTACACACCAAACACTGAAATAGCTTTTAGAAGACTAATTGACATTTGTCGATGTGTAAATAATCCCAACATTACACGTAAATTGAGCATCAATATTCTTTTTTTGTGTATATTCACATGTAGGAAGAGGATCTGTTATGGATGATCTTGGTTTTAACGTAGAGTGTGCAAAATTTTATCAATATCAGAATAAAACTATAGACTTCTATGAAACAGAAACGCAGGGTCACATTAGGGGGAAAAGAAAAAACAGATTGCTTAATTTTGGATGCAGGAGAATTCAGGCAGACTTATAGACAAAAATAAATAGCAACATGCAAATCTGTAATGCTAACTTTATTTAATACAAGGTCATGCCTGATGTCACAGTTTCACAGCATCTACAGTGAAAATGTTGTGAGCGGTAGACTTCTTTTCCTCTGACAATCATCATTTTTTATTTCATTTTTTTTTTTGGGGGGGTGGGGATGGGGTGGCGGTTAAGGGGGTGGAGGGGCGGGGTCAGTTACAAAACACTTCATAAACGTCTAAAATTACATGCAAACTTTGTTGAAGGCCCCTAACTACTCCTATTTTCCAATAATTGACGCATAAATCTGGATATTCTCACACAGCGGCTTTTCATTATTTATGACGTCATATCTCCTGAGCTGTGTGTTGTGCTCTTTTGTTTTTGGGTCAGGAACTTTAGCGGACATATGGTGAACAGTTCACCAAAGTTTTGTTGCAATTGAATGAACGGTTTCTGAAAACATAAAGGACATACAGACAAACATTCATTATCAGAATGATTGTTCGTGTACGTGTGTTTTTCTGCACATTGGAGGGAGCACAGTATGTTATCACCTCAAAAAGATGACTAAAGTGCAACACACACACACACACACACACACACACACACACACACACACACACATTATATGATATTTGCACAAGGCCTGTGTCTTGCACTTTACTCGTGAACAGTATTTCGGTATTCAAACAATGAATAACACAGTTGAAGGTTTTCCAAAAACACTGATTGTAATAAATAAAATAATGCCAAAAGTTTCTATTTCCTATAAATTTACCAGTTCTGGTTATGCTCAGTGCTAAAAAAAAAATAGTACAAAATCCAGATAAACACTAGTAAATAATAAATAAAGCTCCTGACAAGTATTCTGATGACTATTATGTACATATATAACCTGTAAAATAGAGAAATGAAAGGGGACGCTATAAGTAACTGAACATTCCCAAATTTTACGTAATTTTATTTTAATCCATTGAAAAGTGTAAAAGCAGGGTTCTAATTTATATGTTTCAATACCATTACTGTATTTTTAATACAGGGTAATGAAATGGTCTACAGTAAGTTAAGGAAAGTGGTTCCAAAATTATGATAGCATGGGGGTGGGGGGGGGGGGGAGAGAGAGAGAGAGAGAGAGAGAGAGAGAGAGAGAGAGAGAGAGAGAGAGAGAGAGAGAGAGAGAGAGAGAGAGAGTTCTACTGATGTGAGAAGCCACAGAAACTACATTCTCTGCTGTTGGACTTCCCGAACAGCTATGAGGACAAGCTAAAACGTAATGCCTCCAATATTTAAGTCTGTTTGCTGCATTGGATGAAGTGTAACCCAATACAGATATTGCTCTGCAGACTTTCCTGCCTCGCTGTTTCAAGTTTCAACCATCTGCCGCTAGAAGGCTCTGAATTGCAGCATGTAACATGGTAGAGTGGAATGTAACTGGTGCTTGACAAACGATGGGCTGCTAAGGAGTTCCTACCCACAGAAAATGTGCCTTCAGTTGTAATCTGTAGAAAATTCACAGATGTGTAGAGGTGATTGTGTAAGTAATGTCCAAAGCTGTTTCGGTGGTGCTAACTTTAATGTCTGTGACAGGTGTCAAAAGGGAGTAAGATTAGGGTATAATGTGCCATTGACATTGTGGTGATTCAAGGTCACTCACAAAGATAGTTTTTTTTTCTTTAGGAACGGGGGAGTAAATAGGCCGTGCTGTTCGAAACGAACCGTTCTGGCATAAGACTGGAGTGATTTACGGAAATCATGGACAACTAATCGGGATGGCCTCATGTGTGTTTGAACTGCCGACCTCCCAAACGTGTGTCGAGTGCATTTCCACAGGACCTCCTCGCTCTGTAGGATCTCGAGACTGGTAACCACATAACTCCAAAACTTTAAGACTTCTACACTGTGCAAAGAAAAAGCTTTATCACAGGTGAGGTTGTGGCTCAGCCAAAAAGGTCACACATTGTACTGTGCTAAGGACATGTAGCAGCCGACTGAAGGTGATCGCCGAGCCACAATGCAGCACACAGGAAGAACAATCGTGTCACACAACTTTAATGTTCTGCCACAGCCTCCGTCAGAAAAATATCACACAGACATTAACACACCCACAGACACACAACTCACATACTTAACCCTTAACTACTATCTGCGGTCTCTCAGACCGCTACGACTTTTTGAGTCGAGGTATTTTACACGCTCCTGCCAAGCTAAAAGGACTCTTCCGTGTACCTTCCTGGTGGCCGACAAGATCCACGTGCCAGCATTCTTGCAGTGTTGCTGCTCTTTGTTCCGTATTTATGAGCCTTGCGCGGCCTCAGTGTTTGCGCAGGCTCTGCCTCGTAGCGCCTGGCCAGTCGGCTTCGTGAGCGCGGCCTGCTAAGCTAAGCGCTGTAGCTGTGGCCTCCCTCTCGCTGTTTTTGTTCCGTGTCGTGTTTCTACATGGCGGGAAAAGGTGAACGTACTATGCAACACATTTTACGTGAAGCAGATGTGGTGAATCCTCCGATGATTCCGACGACGGCGATAATGACCCCGATTTTGAGGTATTTAGTGAACATGACACTAATTCAGAGCAGGAACCTGAAAGTGATGAAGATGTGACACCTGATGATGACGAAGCAGGTTACTTCTTCAGTAAGAACAGATGTTTTCGATGGCGAAAAAAGCAGCACCGTAAGAACAACGCAATGCAACATCGTCTTACAGCATCCTGGACTGCGACAGACGGCTCAAAGGATATCTTTAGTTTGTACTTTTTGTTTTATAAGGAAAATGTGGCAACCTTTCTGGGATCATCGTAACGGAAAGGAGATTTCGCATACAATTTACTATAATTCAAATGGGATTTTTGTATCTAATCACGCTGCGAATTTGTAACATAATCTCTATAATGATAATCTGTGGGTGAGTAGAGAAATACCTACTTGCTGTTCTATATGTAGCACAAAAAATAAAAATGTACTGCAAATTGCGCTGTGTTTTACTTGTCATCATGTTACTCAAATTACATTCTTTAAAAAGACAAATTTCTACTAATGTCACCTCTTAAGACGTGTAATGAACGACAGGAAGCCATGAAAATATATATTTAGCAAAACACTAGTATAATATATGGAAAATAAGAGAGCGGTCTGAGCAACCCCTCCATAGTAGTAGCGTTCCTGTCAACGTCTATAGTAGTTAAGGGTTAACAATATGACGGGTGATTGAAAAGTCAGTGCAAAGTTAGGTTAAGTTAGCAGCATCTTTGGAAAGAACACACACTAAGTTTCAGCCATATCGGTCTATTTCTTTATGTTTGGCATTTGTGTGAATCTAGGAAATCGAGTGATTGTCAAGTGGACGAAAAAGAATTTCCTGTGGTGATTACCCATTACTTTATGAAAGGCAAAACGCCTCAGGACACTAAAGAGAAGCTTGATAAACACCTTCGATTAGAACAGTTTGCAAGTGGTTTCAAAATTTTCGGAGTCGCCATATGGGCACAAGTGAGGCTGAACGTTCTGGATGCACTGTGGAGGTTACAACTCTATAAATCACTGATAAAATCCACGATATGGTGATGTATGACAGAAGAGTTAAGGTGTGTGAGATTGCTTGTGCTGTGGGCATCTCTAATGAATGGGTACACAATATTTTGCATAAACATTTGGACACGAGGAAGCTATCCGCAAGATGGGTGCCGCAATTGCTCATACTTGATCAAACATTGAATTGCGTGAAGTGTTGCAAGGAAGGTTCGCAGCTGTTCAGGAAGAATCCGCAGGACTTTAAGCATTGTTTCAGCACTGAGGAAGAAACATGGATACATTACTATACTCCTAGACCAAAGAACAATCTAAACAGTGGGTTACCAAGGGAGAATCTGCACCAAAAAAAGGACAAGACCGGTCCTTCGGCCGGAAAGGTTATGGCGACTGTCTTTTGGAATTCGCAAGGGTTAATCCTCATCGACTATCTGGAACAGGGTATAACTATTACAGGTGCATATTATTGTCATTGGACCATTTGAAGGAAAAAAAAAGTACTAGCTGCTAGAAAAAAGCGGGCAATTAGCCAACAAAAGAAGTCCTTTTCCATCACGACAATGCACCAGCACACACCTCAGCAGTTGTGGTCACAAAATTATTGGAAACAGGATTCCAACTCGTTTCACATCCCCCCTATTCTCCAGACTTGGCTCCCTCGCACTACTATTTGTTCCCCAATTTGACGAAACGGCTGGAAGGACGAAGATTTTACTCAAACGAGGAAGTGATTGCAGAAACTAATAGCTATTTTGCAGGCTTGGGTAATTCCTATTATTCGAAGGGATCAGCAAATTAGAACAGCACTGGACAAAATGTATAAGTTGAAAAGAAGAATATGTCGAAAAATAAAAATGATTTTCCCCAAACAAATTAGTAGTTTTTATTTTTTGCATGGACTCTTATGATTACTTGATCTAATAATGGAGGATAGGATATCCTCCATAACTCACATTCCTCTCAGATTTTCCATTGTTAAAATTACTCTAAGTATCAAATGTGCCTAGGATAAAAGCAGTTTTTGTTCAATGCTGGGATGCTATCCAATATGGTGTGCCTCAGCCATTACGATATGCATTTCAAGCCGAACATTGAGGCTTAGGAGGAATTGGATATTTTACTGGTGTGGAAGACTTCTTTTGGGTATTCCACGCGGTCGTGTTTGCCGCCGAGCCAGGGTGACATAGTTTGTAAGCACATCTGCCTGGTGAGCACAGGTCCTGGGTTCTAATCCTGACCCTCATAAAACTGAGACTGGATCTAGCTCAAGAAATAATTATCTGCTCTGAGAGAAATGTGTTTGTTACTAGCGTGACAATGTTGGGAGAAAAAAAATTGTTGAGACATTTAGAATGTTGTTATGGTTTTCAGATATAAAATTTGGAGGCATTACTTTTCAGCCCACCCTCATACGTACAGAAACAAGCTACAGGGGGCAGAAACTTACCAGCTCCTGTTGTTTATACCTGTAAAAGAATAAAGTCATTAATTCACTCACACTTGGACGTGAAGGCCAATTCACACTGTCCGTCACGTCACGTCACGTCACCGTCCGTCAGAACATTCCGCAATGTATTTCTAATGGCGGCATTCACACTGTCCGTCACCGGACCGTCACGTCACGTCAACGTCCGTCAAGCTTTCTCGAGAAGAATGTTTTGACGGAACGGTCGTCTGCTAACATCGGAAGTTAACCTAATTCCGTCACGCGAATTACATGTTGCAGTCGACGATTGCACTGTTTATATGCAAATGTGTCTTATTCATTTTTGTGCTGTTCTTGTACCTCGTTTTAGGGGTAAATCTCAAATGTTTCATGACGACTTAAATATTTTAGTCAATTGAGTGTCCCCCTATAATCGAGGTCGGATATCTGAAACCAACAAATGGTTTATGTTACGTAACAATGTAACAGAAACGACTGAAGCAAACTGTTTATTTGAATAAGATTATAATTTGAATACGCATTTTTCATTAAATAACACTTTAAATGAAAATGTCAGTTATAATGAAAGACAAAAATTCATTTGTTTACGACGTATTAACAATGTCAACATGCAAATCGTAATGGTTAAAGTATACAGGCGATATTTATGCTCTTACAAGTATGGTTTGATGTCTTCATACGTTTATTTTTTCGCTTGAAAATAGATGTCGATGTTTTGAAATGTTGTTTCAGTTCCCAGTAAGTTGTCCAAAAACATATACTGTAAAGTTTTCTCTGGCCGTTAATAACATTTAGCGTTGTTGTTCCCCCTTACTAGTATTAAACTATGACTTTCTACATAACAGATCGCCACTCATAACCTCACTTTCAACATCGCGTATTGAGATGGACGAATTGACGTGACGGACACGGACAGACAGTGTGAATACAACTTGACGTGACGGTTCCGTGACGTGACGTTGACGTGACGTTGACGTGACGGACAGTGTGAATTGGCCTTGACACGGCACTTGTCAAAACCAAATGCTATTACAGAACCATCTAAAATGGCAGAACTAAAAAGAAAAGTAGGAGACTGAACAAGTCTCACAGAACTGTTGCAACACACACTTTGATAAGAGCTCCACCTCAATCAATGAACAGAGGAATTGCTTTAGTCTCCTCCAATTTGCCACTAATTGCTTTAGCAACACACCCACAACAAACAACAGTTTCAACTCTTTAAAGGCATTTTTGAAGACACAGTTAAATACTTACATGCACACACAAACAACTGCCACAAACTACAAGGGAAACGATGACAAGAGTTACACAAGGATATCCTCTGCTCAGTGCTACTAATTACGCAAAACCTTTAACAGTCTCACCCTGTCTTCACTCGCAGCAAGCAGGGAACTGATTTCTCAGACTAAGCTGTTCCCTGAGTAAAGCACCCACTTTCTTCTCAATATTACTCCTCGTGCCCCCTGAGAATGTTTCTAAAACATTCCGACTGACTACAGAAAAAAAGAGCTAGGTGTCTGCTGTCTCTGTGAAAACTGATCGGGGCTGTGGGCAGCTCACCAGGTTCTCTGTGCCGTTGTCGTCCAGATTCAGGTTGTCGATGTCGATATCGATGTCGTCCTCGTCGAGCAGCGGGTCGGGCTTCCTCTGGAGCGGCGGGGGCGCCGAGGCCGGCTTGGGGTCTGCCGCCGCCGCCACCGCCACCCCTGTAAGCGAGCCGAAACACGACGTGAGCCACCCTGTAATCTCCCAGATACAAGTTGCAAGTGAGTTGTGGCATTTATCGGGGGTAACTGCATCGGCAATTTTTCAGTGGTCAAAGCAGACTCCTCAAGCAGGATTCCAGCAGTCACGGATTCACGGTGTCACCGTGAAAAACATTTACAGTCTGGAGGGTTTCTTCATTCTGATTTACTACTTTGGCTAGACGTAAATTGATTACCCTCCAAATTGGAAGTAATGAATTTTGTGAACTAGGATGTATAAAGCAATTTCCTTTTAGCCCGTAGCTTTAAAAGTAAACGTAACTTTGTGATTTCGTCACCGTTTAAAATCTTCTTTAATAATCTTGTAACCGTATAATACATATTTTCGGAATCACAGACTTCGATATACTCCGATCTTCTGCAGGATAAGTGATCTTCTTGTAACAATTTCATTTATTATATAGTATATTTTAAAATAAAGAGACAAAAATGGACTGTTGCATTTGACAACAAACTCTATTTTCAACACCATAAAAAACAAAATGATCACAATAATCATGTTCATATACATGAAACATCTCACGAAACACTTATATCGACTTTGTCCTTTTGCGTTTTTAACTCCATAAAAATCATTTGTTATTTCAACAAGAATTGTTTTTAATGTCCACTGGAAGTGTGTTTCTCTGTGACATTTTTTCGCCACCCACTTTGCCACATTTCTAATGTCTTTGACCTCATCCGCTGTGCACTGCCCAATCCGCATAAAAGAACAAAAGACCCGTGCACAGTATATGACCGACTCTACTAAATCTAAGATTTCAAACATTTTTAAATATCAGTACCGATAACTATTATTCAGGACATCTTTCCTTTCGTGGCCCAGTATCTAGTGGAACAAACAATTTTGCTTGTTTCACTACAAGTCACAGGAAGATTACGTCAATTAGGGACAGAAGTTTGTGAGGAAAAAATCTGAGGTGTTATAACTCAAATACACCGCGTGTTATGATAGCCAGTTTCCCAGCCAAAATGCAACAGGAGGTGTGCTATTAGAAGGCAAGTGGCCTAGTGTGTCTCAGGCAGCCACGTTTTACTAAGTGCTAGTGACCTATTACACGTACACTGACTGAAAAAGTGTTCTAATGTTTGTAAACTTATGCTACTTAACTACTGAGGTTATCACTCCCTAGGCTTACCAACTACAGTAGAACCTGGTTTTTATGCTTTTCAAGGGACTTCAGTGAAATGGTGTAAAATGCAGGAAATAATGTTTTAAATGGTAAAATATGCTTACTGCATCAGTCTTGCATTTTTGTTGTTTATTTGTGATATATGTACATAATAGGCATCTAATTACTCGCCAGGAAGTTTATTATACAGTAAAGGTTATCCAAATTTTACCTATTTTAAGCGCCAGGCAAAACGTAATTTTATGAGAAGTAGAATTTTTTTAATGTAATTTCATTCATTATAATCGAGGCCACCACTGCTGGGCTATGTAACATCTTCAAAATTATTTGAACCACTTCGATAGATATCGTTTGGACGGCGCTGCCAGGCTACGTAACACATCTTCGAAATTACTGCCTTTTAGCAGCATTAATTATTTATATAGTAAAACTCAAAGTCCCATTCTTTTTGTATTTTTAGATGTTTCACACAATGATATTAGAGAATTTATTTGCATTCTCGAGTACAAAAATACGCATATGGTGTTTGCATAGGATCGGCATCTCTCATTATCGCTTTTTTGAGGTTGTGGGTATTATGATACCCAACTTTGTTTGACAGATAACGATCTTTATTAATCAGAAATATGTATCACAAAAACAATGCAACTCTTTATTCTCACTTCAACAAAGCAACTGGTTCTGATTGATTGAGTACACGCCAGCCGCTCTGGCAAAGAAGCTAGCGGAAAGAGGAACTACACCACCACAAATCTGCGTTATTCTCTCGTCAACAAACCGTTCTGTTCGTTTGAGTACACGCCAGGCATTCTGGCAAAGAAACTGGAGGAAAAGGCACTACATCGCCACAAATCGGCGTGTCTTAAGTCAGCAACAAAATGCATAATATACGTTTGCATTTATTCAAAGTGTCAAAAAACTCTACTGCGAATAATTTTTAAGCACTATACTTTATGGGGAAAGCCATGCTAGCGTCAATTTATGTACATTACGTCATTTTTCTTCACGAACATGTTTTTAAAAGCGTAAAACGCGAGAAAAGTGTAAATATGTTAACAGCAAAACGAGGGCGAATTAACATTGCAAACATAGAAAATTTGATGGGACCGACAAAAAATGGTGTAAATGGCGGGAAAATGTAAAAACAAAGAATGTAAAAATGAGGTTTTACTGTACATAGGTTAGTTAAAGGACTACACACACCTCCCATGTACAAGGGATGACTCAAGCCTTCAACAGGGATCGACAGTGCACTCTGCAGCAAGACCCCTTAGGGCAGTGTTTTCAACCTGTAGGTTGGGACCCTATATAGGGGTCACTAAGCCCTCACTGTAGGAAGTACCAGGTGATCCAAAAGTAAGTATAAATTTGAAAAATTAATAAATCACGGAATAATGTAGATAGAGAGGTAAAAATTGACACACATGCTTGGAATGACATGGGGTTTTATTAGGGTGGAGGGGGGGGGGGGGGGGGAGTTAAAAAAATGTCCGACAGATGGCGCTTCATCTGATCAGAAAAGCAATAATTAGCATAACAAATTAAGACAAAGCAAAGATGATGTTCTTTACAGGAAATACTCAATATGTTCATCATCATTCCTAACAATACCTGTGGTCGAGGACTGTTAAAGCATGTCCGGAGTTATGGTGAGGCATTGGCGCCGGATGTTGTCTTTCAGCATCCCTAGAGATGTCGGTCGATCACGATACACTCGCGACTTCAGGTAACCCCAAAGCCAATAATCGCACGGACTGTGGTCTGGGGACCTGGAAGGCCAAGCATGAGAAAAGTGGCGGCTGAACACGCGATCATCACAAATTTTCTTTTCTTCCCCCTAATAAAACCCCATGTCATTCCAAGAATGTGTGTCAATTTTTACCTCTCTATCTACATTATTCCATGATTTATTAAGTTTTCAAATTTATACTGACTTTTTGATCACCCGGTACTTGCACCATAAAATAAATAGGGGTTCTGTAATACAATAATGTTTGCCTAAGTGAGAGACATTTAGTGTTAAAATTATGGAGTTCCTTGTGTAACATTCATTATTGAATTGATCACCGATTGTGAATAAGCACAAAGTTTGGAAACTTTTCAGGAACCAATCAATAGTAACAAAAATAAACTTGAAACAATAATTAATACTGTTAAAATTTGAAAAAAAGATCTACTACTTTACAATGGGGCCTTCCTTGATGAGCCCAATTCGCTTCTCAGTCTTGCCTGAAATGTGAAACAGTCATTAACCCGCAAGAACTCGCGCCTTTAAAAGTTATGCGATCGATCGCATGTATAGCATTTTTCTGACACTCAAAGAACAGTTTGTAATGTACTTAATATGTCTAAATAAGTATTTCTAGTTGTGTTCATAAGAAAACACACATATTTGACTATTTAAAATTGGTGAAATGCTGATTGTTTTAATATTACTGTGAGCAAAATGCACACAGTGCGAGTGCTCGTGGCTTAATCAAAACATATTTTTCTGTCTGAAATCATTTAAAAATACATTAATATTACATATGCACAGCTGCCAACATTTGATCAGTAAAATCATGGGCGAAAACCAGTAAAATTACGGTGACAATCAGTAAAACTCATGCACGAAAAAAAGATGCTTCTGGTCTATAAAATACGATATTTTATGAATGAAATAGTATACTTCAATAAAATCACATATACTTACAGAATAGGGCAATGATCGGTAGTTGAACATAACAGTGAAGAAGAAACCCATATTAAACAGCTGCAGGTGTGGTGAACATTGGTTTGGAGCATATATAGCAAGACTAACTTGATAAATCACGCTGATTATACCATTTTCTTGTCCGACCATAACAGGAGCATTGTCAGAGCAGAAAGCCACACAGTTTCCAATTGGAATGGTAAAAGTTTTCAGCTGTGACAACATCAGGTGACCTATGTTCCGCCCTGTTGAGTCCCCATCTAATGCTGGTACGGATAGCACAGTGCTCAGCACTTTTTCCTGCATTAAATCAAAAAATGTCACAACAATAGGATACAACTTTGTGTCTGTATCATTGCTTCCATCTGTTGCCAATGAAAATGGAACTTAACAACTTCAGACGACGCATTTCTTGCCATTGTATTGACAATGGATGTCGTTTTCGTTCGATCACCGCTATATTTTTTTCGCCACTTCTGATGTGGGAAACATCATCTTAAATAATGCACCAGCGTGATCAGTGGCATGTAAGGGCACAGTGTGTTCCAGCAAAAAAGAAGTAAAAAGACACTTGGCCCTAATAACATCGTTGTCAACGTTTCCACATTTGGCAAAAAAAGGCGTTGATTTTTGTATTGTCTTCCTTGGATTTGACATAGCTTAAGTGTTGAGAGCACTTCACATGATTACCCAAGTCATTTCTTCCACCATGTGCAATATTAATGTCACACCCACATACTGTGCAAAAGGCAAATTTTTCACCTTTCCTTGATTTTAGTAAGCACGGAAAAATTGACAGAATGTGAATTTCTAAATGTCTGAAAGTATTTGTGAGGATACAGGGTATTAGGTTGGTAACCTCTTTGGTAAGATTTGGCCGAACGACTGTTATCGTTGGCGTGCAGCGAGAGCTGCTGGCAACAATGCTTCGGTTGGAATGTTGTTTGTTTGTTGGCCGGTGTGCGGCAGTCTCCCACTGACCACAGAGCGAGGCGGGTAGCGTGTCGGCAGTCAGTTCGTAACCTGTGTTTAGTGGTGGCTAAAGTTTTTCCATTGCGTCGTATCGCATACGGGTTGCAGTTTCATATTGAAATGTTTCAGTGTGGACTTGTAGACATTCATCGTAGTGGCACGCAGTTATTTAATCGGTGTATTTAAAGGGAGGAGTTTTTAACATTTGTCTTTCCATAATAAAGGAAGTTAACCAAGTTGACTGTTTTGGATCAACCTCGTAATTGTCCGCATCCCATACCGTCAAATCATTGGAACAATTATTACATGATTAAGCATAAAATAGAATGTAACGGCAACTTCGCCCATCGAGGATTAGGTGGCCACAGCGGTGGCGTTACATATTGTTTCTTGTTCGATTTATTCATGACTAACAATAGCAACAGCCAATAAAAATGTCCAACAACATGTGTCTCGCTATGAACTGAAACAGCAAAAGGAACCTGGATCACTGAACGTCACTTAAAACACTTGGTAAAACCACACAGTCTTGAACACGAAAGTAACATTGTGAACAAAGGATATGAAGTTATAATACACAAATACGAACTTTTAATACAAACACTTTAACACTACATTAAAATGTCATACGCTTTGGAAGGCCAATATATTCGAGGAACGCTAACTTTGTGAACAAAGAAGTAAATGGGTTCCACTTCAACAAGAGCACAGAACAGAACAAATAACTTAAGAAGCACAGCCTGTTGACACATAGATTCACACGGAAGAACTGGTTACCGGTACCGGCTTTAAATGCAATTCCAATGACGACACAAAAATCACACGGGTAAACGAACCAATCATATCCATGAATAAGTTATCGACTATCTTAGACCTGCCTTCGACCCTCGCGATTGTTTGGAATATATTGACTATCGTAGACCTACCTTCAACCAACGCAAACAATTGATTGTATGGAAGTGCACGTTGTATGGAATATAGACATTTCAAATTTTTTACCGCAAAATCGTAAAACAGCACTGTCCATCCGTAAACACTTGCAATTTCAGTAAATTTTACAGATAAACCATAGAAGTTGGCAGGTACGCATCTGTTTTCTTTTAGATAACATAGTTTTGTTACGGATCGTGAGGAGGGGGGGGGGGGTCACCAGAATATATTTATTTGGAAGGGGGCCGCGAATTGGAAGCGATTGAAAAACACTGCCTTCTAGCACTCGACCATCCCACAGCGGCACACCAATTGATTTCTTACGGAGATCTCAATACCCGTCTCTCTATGTGTGCGGCACAATTTGAAGTCCACAGAACTACTTAACAGAAGCAAGTGCAAACGTATGAGTCAGTGATGTGTTGCTCACTGAGCCATTATGTGCCAGTGTCATGGTAAGATTTGCACACATCATAATCACTAAGTGATATCCAAACGCTGTCTATTTGTTTACCTTCCTTTTTTCCCCTAAGGTAAGTCCTTCCACTCCTGGGAATGGAATGACTCCTTTTCCACTTCCTTAAAACCCATATCCTTCCCTTTCTCCTCCCCTTTTTTCCTCTTACCCTGAAGAAGCGACCAATGGTTGCGAAAGCTGGTACGTGTGTTTGTGTGTGATTTTATTTGTATCTTTCGACGAGCCGGTCCTTTTGGTAAGTCATGTTTTCTATTTTTTTACATTTATTTATCCCACCAGGAAAGTTTCCCTCTATAATTTTCAGTAAGTGATATGTAGCACATACTCAATACAACACTTTTCACATCTGGATATTGCACTTTTAAATCGCTGGAACTAGTCAGACCTGTGTAAGTATTTTCTGATGATGTGGACCAACAATGTTTTCTAATAAGAAAGAAGCAGTACTCTAAAGAAAATTCTCATTTTAAATTGCTCAAGGATTCACCTCAGACTCGCTATTATGTAACTACTAGTATTGTTCTAAAATATGTAGTCTACCATCATCATCATTATTAGAGACTGATTATGCCTTTCAGTGTTCAGTCTGGAGCATAGTACCTCTAATAAAATTGCTCCATGAGCCCCTATTCAATGCTAACATTGATGCCTCGTCTGATGTTATGCCTTTTACTTCAAAATCGTTCTGCACCGAATCTAAGTACTTCCTTCTTGGTCTACCTTGACTCCTCTTACCCTCTACTGCCGAGCTCATGAGTCTCTTGGGTAACCTTGCTTCTTCCATGCGTGTAACATGACCCCACCATCTCAGTCTGTTCGCTCTAACTGCTTCATACCCAGTTTTTCTTTGATTTCCTCATTATGGACACCCTCCTGCCATTGTTCCCATCTATTAGTACCTGCAACCATTCTTGCTACTTTCATATCTGTAACCTCTACCTTATGAATAACGTAACCTGTATCCACCCAACTTTCACTCCCATACAACAAAGTCGATCGAAAGATAGAGCGGTGCACTGCTAACTTAGTCTTGGTACTGACTTCCTTCTTGCAGAAGAGAGTAGATCTTAGCTGAGCACTCACTGCATTAGCTTTGCTGCACCTCGATTCCAGTTCTTTCACTATGTTGCCATCCTGTGAGAAAATACATCCCAGGTACTTGAAACTTGTCTACCTGTTCTAACTTTGTTCCTCCTATTTGGCACTCAATCCGTTTATATTTCTTTCCCACAGACATTACTTTTGTTTTGGAGATGCTGATCTTCATATCATAATCCTTGCACCTCTGATCGAGCTCTGAAGCAGTCTACCAGAGATTTAAAATAATGATGAAAAATAATCATTGAAACTTTATTATTTTTACTGTGTTCTGCCTTTTACCATGTCTCAAATACGAGTAAGTAACTTAAATAATGGCACAAACGGGCGTTTTAGAGGGCCTCAAGTTCTTCAAGTGTGTGGACCATTAAGACAAAACAAAACCGGCAGTGCTGTGGCGGTTCTGGGGCACGCCCCTCTCACCTGCGTCGCCTCCCGGTCCGCCGTCGCCCTCATCTGCCGCCCCCGCCGCCGCCTCCGGCACGTAGCGGAAAGTGCCCGCGGCCTCCGCCGCCTTCATCTCCTCTATGGGATTGCGCTCGTGATTCATCTGCAAACCGCACAAATTCCAGTCACTACACACACGACACTGTACAATTATACATTAGGGCTCACACACATGACAAATTTCACAACACCTGTTAAAAAAAGAACTGAAATGTAACACAAGGATACAGTTGTAAAATACATTAGCAACCATGAAAATTTTTAGATTAACGTGGTCTACTTTTTTCTTAATTTCCACTTTGCATGTAGGTTAACTAATTAAACTCAATACCGTAGTTCTATAGGACCTCAAATTGCCTATTTCAACGTTAGCACCTATTTTTGCCTATTTTGGCATAAAAATCCTTAAAAGTACCTATTTCACTAATTTGACTTGTATTTTCAAAGATTAGAGTTACACATGAAAATCGAAGGTGGAAGTAGTAAACGCTATATTTGAAAATCTTTCGCTCATAGAATTCTAGCCAACTGTGTATTTCCACAAAGAAACTGTTTCAAAGGCATTAAGCTGACCACGGATTTTAAAAAATCAAAATGTTAATCGTAGTAGCCCTCTATGGCCAAATTACTGCACTTCGTGCCTTTTCTCGCTGCTGTCTACAACCGATGCTAGCAAACTACTGTGTCTGGTGAAAAACGTTGCACACGAACTTTCTGGTCAGAAAAATAATTTTCCAGTAGTGACATGGGCAATTCCATTCACTTGTTCAGAATGGGCAGCCATCCTTCCATAGCAAATAAACACTCCTATGCACTCTAATAAAAGGGGGAAAAGAAATAGCACACCACAGTCGAGGTTTTACCCGCAAAGGCAAATCAGTACATTATGTAGCGATTGACATTTTAAGTGTTACTGATGTTCAAAGTGCAAAATAAATTCTAATTTCTGAGTGTGAATACTGTGCCATGCCAGAATAAAAATCACATACATACGGCACCATGTGTGAATTGAATTCCTTCTAAAGTTATGTCTCTTTACTGCTCAGTCATTGTCTTTGTGCAGAGCTGCACACTATCCTCATTATATAGTTGAATTCCAATCTAGGCTTTCCACTGTTAATAATTGCCACACATTATAATGTGCCATGTATAAAGCACTCCTTTACTGTGTATTAGCTTCAAAAATTTTAATTATTTCTTCCTGTGCATCTACTGTTACTTAACGAACATTTTAATACAAACTACAGTAGCACCCCACTTTTATGTTTCATAATTTTACATTTTATTACCATTTACACCATTTTTTTGGTTTTTAGGTCCTGTCAAATTGTCTATAATCAAAATGTTAATTTGCCCTTTCTGCATTAACATATTTTCATTTTTCCCATGAGTTACTCTTTATGAAACATTGTTCGCAGACCAAAAAATATTGTAATTGAGAAACTGACACTGGCATGGCTTTTGACTTGACACTACATTTATTTAAATGTGTTTATTTAAATGAGTTTTGTTGTTTACAGCAGCACCAAGTTTACTCACCCAATGTGGTGGCTGATGGGAGCATATTTTGTGACTCTTATTAATTGCGAGAGTGATGGTTTTCTTTCTTGTGTGTGTGTTTTTGTTTTATTTTTTATTATTATTTTTTGTTCTGCATACTGAAGGGTCACAGTATGTTATAACCGCCAAAATACCATTACATTGAGAGATGTCTAACTTGTTCAAGTGTCACGAAAATACTTGTGTATATATCTGCACTTCAGAATGCAAATAAATTATTGAATACTGTCATTCAAAACATCAAAAAATACAAAATACATATAAAAAATAGAAAACGGATGACTTACCCAAAGGACATGCTAGTCGATAGACAAATAAAATCACACACAAACACACATACAAGCTTTCGCAACCGTTGGTCGCTTCTTCAGGAAAAGAGGAAGAAAGGAGAGGAGAAAGGGAAGGATATGGGTTTTTAAGGAAGTGGAAAAGGAGTCACTCCAATCCCAGGAGTGGAAGGACTTACCTTTGGGGAAAAAAGGAAGGTAAACAAATACACACACACAAACTCACACATATCCAAACGCAAACACACCTAGACAGACATTCTTCCTCTTTTTCTGAAGAAGCAACCAACAGTTGCGAAAGCTTGTATGTGTGAGATTTTATTTGTGTCTATCGATGAGCCTGTCCTTTGGGTAAGTCATCCGTTTTCTATTTTTTTATATTTGTTTATCCCACCAGGAAAGTTTCCTTCTATAATTTTCGTTTCATCAATTTGAATCTAAAATATATAGAAATTGTGAATTGTTTTATTACTTATATAATGGATGCCAGTTAAGCCTGGCTAACAACATTGTTTAAAATGAATTAAATTACCTGAAAAATTTCTACTTCCAATTAAGTTACCAGTGCCAGTTGCGCTAGGCACTTAAAATAGTACATAATTCAGATAACGTTTATTATGTAACGGACTGTCTGGTGAGTATTTTAATGTCTATTATGTACATATATCACACATAAACTACACAAATGCAAGAGTTATCCTATCAGCAAATTTTACGGTTTAAAACATTATTTCTCGCATTTTAAGTTGTCCCTGCAGTTTACCCCATACACGGAAGAACCCCATTTTTACACTTTTCAAGGGACTTCAGTGAAATGGTGTAAAATTTGGGAAATAATGTTTTAAATGGTAAAATATGTTTACTGGATCACCCTTGCATTCTTGTAGTTTATTTGTGATATATGTACATAATAGGCATCAAAATACTCGCCAGGAATTTTATTATACAACAAAGTTTATCCAAATTTTTACTATTATAAGTATCAGGCGGAACTGAATCTGGTAATTTTATGGGAAGTAGAAATTTTGGACATAATTTCAATCATTATAATCGATTAGTCAGCAAGCCTCTAACTGGCATTAATTATTTATGTAGTAAAACTGCGCAAGTTCTATTCTTTTATTTTTTTATGTTTCGCATGACGATATTCGAGAATTTATTCACGTTCTTGACTGCAAATATATGCATAAGTATTTTTGTGACTGTGCATAGAGTCAGCATCTCACACTATTATCACTTTTTTGAGGTTATAACGTAACCGTGGCCCCCTTAAACGAACAGAAAAACGCACAAGCAAACCATCAGTCTCACCATTTATAAAAGTCACAAAAAATACTTAGATAAATATTTGCATTCCACAAAAAGAATACATTCTCGAAACACATCATTCTGCATAAACAAAGCCAAGCTGACAATCAGTGCGGTGGCTGATGGTATACTATACTTCCATCAACTTCCGCATTTTAAGTCAACTAGGCATGTACTGCAAACAATGAAACACAAAATATATGTTTGAGTAAATGCAAATTGATAAGAAACTGAACTGTGTAATGTTTTTAAACACTATACTTTAAGATGAAAGCCATGCCAGCGTCAGTTTATGTCAATTACGCGATTTTTTCTTCATGAACATGGTTTCAAAAAGCATAAATACATTAATGCAAATTGGGGGGGGGGGGGGGGGAATAACAATGTGAACATAGGAAATTGCAAGGGACCAACAAAGAAATGGGAAAACATAAAATCTGGGAACGTGAAAATGGGGTTTTACTTTACTTTGAAGTCACTTCTAAAGTGTAAAAATGGGGTTCTACTGCAATACCTTCCGACAGACTGACACACAAGGCAGCGAAAAACAGATGGCTGTCAAATTTAAAGAAAGTAGAGTGCAGGTCGTATTACATAAAATAATGCACTAGATGTAAAATATAACAATGTGCTGCAACTCAAGCTTTTTTCAGTACATTCTAAAAAAAAAAAAAAAAAAAAAAAAAAAAAAAAAAAAAAAAAAAAAAAAAAAAAGAAGAAGATTATGGACTATAGGCAGCAGTGAGTAACAAGGAATGTTTCTATGCTGTGATGTCAAAATCTGTTTTATGAGACTGGTAGACTTGTGTGTTTAACCAAATTTAACATTCCATGATTATGTCACGTGTCTGGCACAGGACAGCACGATCTATCACCAGGCTGGTGATAAACGTTTACTGAAAAGAAGCAACATATTTAAGCACAAAAATAGGAGTTACTGGATGAGTCGCATTGTGCCTGAAGGAGTGACACTGGAAAGTACAGAGCTACAAAACATTCTCGCAGCCCTAATAAATTTAACTCTTCTCCAAAATAAGTCATGGTTGCAAAATTTTAACACGAATTATCTACAGGAGAATGGAAAAGCTGGTAGAAGCTGACCTCGAGGAAGATCAGTTTGGATTCAGGAGGAACATAGGAACTCAGGAGGCAATACTCACTTTACATCTTATCTTAGAAGATAGATTAAGGAAAGGCAAACCTACATTTTTCGCTTTTGTAGATTTGGAGAAAGCATTTGACAATGTTGACTGGAATACACTCTTTCAAATTCTGAAGTCAGCAGGGGTAAAATATAGGGAAAGGAGAGTTATTTACAACTTGTACAAAAGCCAGACCGCAGTTATTAGACTCTAAGGGCATGAAAGGGAAGCATCAGCTGGGAAGGGAGTAAGACAGGGTTGTAGCCTTTCTCCAATGTTATTCAATTTGTACATCGAGCAGGCAGTGAAGGAAAGCAAGAAAACATTTGGAATATGGATTAAAGTTCAGGGGGAAGAAATAAAAACATTGCGTTTTGCTGATGACATTGTAATTCTGTCAGAGACAGCAAAGGACCTAGAAGAGCAGTTGAATGGAATGGACAGTGTGTTGAAGAGATCGTATAAAATGAACATTAACAAGAGCAAAACAAAAATAATGGAGTGTGGTCTAAGAAAATCAGGCTATGCTGAAGGAATTAGATTAGGTAATGAAACAATGAAAGGGGTAGACGAGTTTTGTTACTTGGATAGTAAAATAACATGCGATGGTCGCAGTACAGAGGATATAAAATGCAGAATGGCAATGGGAAGAAAAGTATTTTTGAAAAAGAGAAATTTGCTAACATCAAATATTAATTTAAGTGTAAGGAAATCTTTTCTGAAGGCGTTTGTGTGGAGTATTGCCTTGTACGGGAGTGAAACATGGACGATAAGTAGTGTGGACAGTAAGATAACAGAGGCTTTTGAAATGTGGTGCTACAGAAGAATGCTGAAGATTAGGTGGATAGATCGCATAACTAATGAAGAGGTACTGAACAGAATTGGCGAGAAAAGGAATTTTTGGCATACCCTGACTAAAGGGATCGCTTGGTAGGACACATTCTTAGATATCAGGGAATCATAAAATTAGCACTGGAGGGAAGTGTGTGGGGTAAAAATCGCAGAGGGAGACCAAGAGAAGCGTATAGTAAGCAGATTCAAATGGATGTGGATTGCCGTTCTTATGAGGAGATGAAAAGGCTTGCTCAAGAGGATAGAGTAGGATGGAGAGCTGCATCAAACCAGTCTCCGGACTGAAGACCATAACAACAACAACTCCAAAATAATAGGCATAATTCAAACAGATTAAAAGATACAAAATTAGGACTTAAAAATCAAATCCCTGGGTTTTCCCCAACTTCTAAAGACAGCCAAAATTCGTGGGTATTTTCCAGTTTTGTAAGGCTTTACCGCGCGCAGTCCGCAGCAGTACCCACCGGGACGCCCGCCGCAGCCGCCGCGGGCAGCCGGCGCGCCCGCTCGGCGAGGAACTGCTCGGCCGCGAGGGCGTCCGCCAGGCCGGTGAACAGGTTGGGGTAGTCGGCGGGGTCCGCCAGCGACTGCCCCGCCTTCTCGTTGGTCCGCGCCAGCTCCGCCCGCCACAGCTGCACCACGTACGACATCTTCCTCGGCAGGTACGTCCTGGAAGGGGGCGCAGTGCAAGATGTACTATTAGGCTAAATCCGAGTTTAGGTGACACTAGCTTCTCCTCGGTATACAGCTGTTGGTAGCAATGTGGTGAATGATGGGAACAAAGGCAGCCAATCTGAAGGGTTGCTGAGAGAGCCAATCAGAATGTGTCTTACATTTTTGATTTGTAAACAACTTGACAATGTCCGAGTATCTCATAATGTGAGTATTGCCTCCCGTGTTCCTACATTTCTCCTAAATCCAAATTTATCTTCCCCGAGGTCAGATTCCACAAGTTTTTCCATTCGTCTGTAAAAAATTTGTGTTAGTATTTTGCAACCGTGACTTATTAAACTGACAGTTGTATAATTTTCACATTTGTCCACACTTGCTTTCTTTGGAACTGGAATTACGATATTCTTCTTGAAGTCGGAGGGTATTTCTCCTGTCTCATACACATTGCATACCAGGTGACACAATTTTTTCACGACTGGCTCTCCTAACGATATCAGCAGTTCAGACGGAATATCATCTACTCCAGGGGCCTTGTTTCGACTCAAGTCCTTCAGCGTTTTGTCAAATTCTTCTCGCAGTATCATATCTCTTATCTCATCTTCCTCCACTTTGTCTTCCATTTCTAGAATTCTGGCTTCAAGTTTATTTCCTTTGTATAGGCCCTCTATATATCCTTCCACAGTTCAGCTTTCCCCTCTTTGCTTAGTTTTCCGGCTGATTTCTTGATATTCATACAGCTCCTTCTCTTGTCTCCAAATATCTCTTATTTTCCTGTAACACTCCAGATAGCCACGAGGTTAAGGTGACCACTGATGTAATGTGGGAATCCTGCTTTGGTACAAATTTTCAGTTGTCGCCAATAACTTACTACATTGCCCGATATCAGCCTAAGATAAACCTTTTCCATGTTACCATATTCCTTCTTCCCTTAGAACAGGCACGGCCAACATCTCTACCAGCGGGCGCGCCTGTGTCCTCTGGCTGTAGTTCACTGTCCCGGCCGTGAACTGTCACTAGTGATCGCAACGGAGCAAGAGAGAGATAGCTGCGGAAAGAGTGAGACCGCGTAGCTCTGGTCTGCGCTGGATGGTCCCGCGGTCAGGTCCAATGTAAACGAAGTAACAGAGGAAGTGCAGCTCTGTAAGGTGGACGAAGAACGGTAAAATAAGCAAACCATTTACTGCTTAGGTAACAATTAGTGTTTGTATGGCAGAAGCACTACACGGAGATTTAGAAAATATCCAAAACATGAATCGAAGAGAAACTTAGTAATTTTGTGACCCAAATTTGAGGCTGTTAGTATTGTACGTGCACACTCGTCATATATACAGTAAGCTTCTTCTGAAAGACATATGTTTCTTAAATGAAGTAGTATCATAAATATGCTTATTTTAAAAATAATTTTATGTAAGGGCTATAGAGTCTAATTCTTACAAATAAATATTTTTTGTTGTAAACATGGTAACAAAAAAGACTGATTTTAGGTGCATTTTCTCCCAGTTCCTCTGAAAAGATGGTAGCGCAAGTTGGGCGCGAGCCGTTTTGATGGGCGCACTACTTCCGCCGCCACTGCAATGCCTGCAGCATGTGTGGGAGTGAGACGGCTATATGCCAAACACTGCAAGGGGGAAACGAAGGAAGGCAGCTTTTGCAAGACAGTGGGGCTAGCTACTAAGTGGAGATGGCAATGTCGCAGAGCATTTTTATAATCGGGATTTTAGCACCAATATGTATTTGCTAACTTTTTTCATTCACCAATGCAATAACTTTATTCTTTAATGAAATAAGTACATTATGCAGTATTCATGTGATTTGAAAAACTACATATCTTTCTTAAAAAAAGGAAGAAAGAAAGAAAAACATTTGCATTAAGCTGTTTAACATATTTAGAATTCCAGAGATATTACATAACGTAAATTATATCACTACAGGGGGAAAAAACTGAAGTGTAAAATTATATGATAATTTTGTATATAGCTAACACCAAAAAAATGCACTGACATGTTTTACAGCCCACTTTAGATTTGTAGTTTTGTAAGTTTTTGCAAACATTTTGGACCAAAATAATAATCTAAACAATAAAAAATTAATAAGAGTGTCTGAAACCCTTTTAGGAAAAAAATTTTTAGATAGTGGCGAGTTCCGAACCACTGACCTTCAAGAGTCCAACGCATTACCCACTATGCTACGGCTAACAGTTAGAAGTTGCGTTCTTTAATCTCGTACTATTGATGGCCATTGTTAACTGATGCTAATATGGCATTCGTAGATACTAGATTATCATTTATCGTATGAAGGACGACGTGTTTTTGTTAATTCTTCAGTGTGCCATTGCTTTGAAATGACAATGTGTAAGTTACAATAAGAAAATCGTCAAATACGCAACGCAAGATGGCATATGCCAGAGAGAGAGTTCTGGGCGAGGAATGTCACATGACATCTCCGAACGGCTGGTTTTCGTTAATTCAATGGAAGGTGACAAAACTCCGTTATTTTTAAAAAAAACTCTGAAACGGTACAAGATATGGAGAAAAAAAAAAAAAAAAAAAAAAAAAAAAAAAAAAAAAAAAAAAAAAAAGGTAAGAGAGCAAAGTTGTAGAGAATTTTCCCCTCTACAAATTCGGTTATTCACTTTTCGTGTCAGACGAATGGTTAAGCCATTATTTTCATTTAAATTTCGAGCTGTGGAAAGACGACCGCAAAGGCCCACTTTCAGTGTTACGACCGTAACCTAAAGTGGGCCAAAAGAAATTCAAATTCTTTTTAAACATATATATCAATGGTGTGAACTGTGTTGTCAAAATGTAATAAGTACAAATAATAAAGTGCACAAAACATGACATTTGAAAGCATTAAAAAGCATAAAACTGGAAAAAAACTTCTAAAAAGAAAACACTCTGCCCCACGCGCCGCTGCGCACAGTGCGTACAGCGAGGGCGCCTGCACCCGCGGGGCGGTGTTTGGCCGGGCCTGCCTTAGAAGGTACACAACATCCACCCACTTAGCTACAGACATAAATAATCTGTGCCACCAGAAATTAAAAGTTATAATAATAACTTGCAAAATTGCATTTAAAATACACCAAGACAGAAGCTCAGAATTTGAAGCCTGAAAGTACTGACATGTTAGTGTAAAAATGACCCCGCACTTCAGAAAGATCGGGCACACAGTTTGCGATGGGACCGTCTAATTCCACCTATTTAGGAAACCGTCACACATTTAAAGTTTATTGTTTAGTTATTTGATATTCACTCCCGTACGTAGATGAGATTTTCTAGTTAGAGGTTCTGCTACTCAGTGCCTCTAAATAAGTTCCTTCCAGTTTAATATTTGGTCGGGCTTCTTCTCCATAAAAACCATAGTTAGAAGAGAGAGATTTGAGCACACCATTCTTTCTCACTCATGAAATGAGAAGAGTCTTCCTTTCAACGTAAACAACATCTTGGGTTTATTTTTCCATTTTTACAACGATTAAACCGACTTACAGTTCTGACTTACAATATTACAACCAGAACACATATACAGTCTTGTGACCTCACTATGCTCAGATCAACTTTACAATGGTAACTCATTATCATACCTGCCAACCTTCAAAATGTAAAAATCAGGAGATCCAGATTAGAAAATCGGGAGATACGTTCTATCAAAAACTGCGGTGCACTTTATGATAAGCCTTAAGATAACTGACTTTAGTCTTTTCTTATGATCTCATATCGCTACATAATAGCTAAAAAAAAAAAAAAAAAAAAAAAAAAAAAAAAAAAAAAAAAAAAAAAAAAAAAAACCAACCTTGCGTTAACCCAATTGTTGATTACATCCTTATATTTTGTGGCCAGTCATGGTAGAGTGATAGATTTTTTAGATCAAAACAAAAAAGTTCACAGCTGTATATTTATGCTGTACTGCTACCTGAGAGCATGTTATGGAACAAATGACCCACAGTCGTATTTAATTGGTAAACCGTAGTCTATAATAAACAATGTAAATAAGCTCTCTGCTTGTATGGAATGATCACTCTCACTTTTTTCAGCAATTTCAGTCTTTTATTGTTACTCTGCACTATTTCGGTACATTGCTTTTTCCACCACGTGATGTGGAAATATCACATCGGCAAAGAGTACAAAATAGAAAAAATGTTCCGAAAACTGCTTAAAAATTGATTATATTTCTTGCCATACTGGACCACCTACCACCGAATTGAAATCCCGTAATCATGTAAAATATCTGTTTACACGAAAGTTGCTTGTTTTCTGCAATTCGCGTATGAAACTAATGCCCCTAACTATCCAATCAATAGGTTACCAGAGATTAAAAAACCACTGAAGTGATTTCACTTTCGTACACTGACGAAACATCACATTCAAAAACAGCACAACCTCGAAACACTACACGTGTATTTGCAAATACGTGCAAAGAGCAGAAACAATCATTATATAAGTGCAACTCCTAATTTCTGTGAATTTTGATACGTATTTATTTTTAACCGATAAAGGAACAAAGGACTTTTGACCATTGGCGGAAAATCGAATCTTGGGTTTCAGGACAAAAGCTAAAAATCGGGAGAAATAATGGCAAAATCAGGAGGCGGGAGAAAAAGCGAAAAATCAGGAGACTCCCGCGTAAATCGGGAGAGTTGGAAGGTATGCATTATAAAACAACACACTATCAATCACAGTTCCTTTGTTTCTTTTCCATCACAAACCCTTCTGTGCAGGTTCACACAGTTTTTATTATGTGCAGTGGTTTGCCTCTGCACATTCCACGCCCTTAGTAAAGTTTCTGTCTGGGCCTTCACCTGCGAAATAAAAAGCCCAGTCCCAATAAAACCTCCCTAAATACAGTAGAACCTCGTTTTTACGCTTTCCGGGGGACTTCAGTGAAATGGTGTAAAATGCAGGAAATAATGTTTTAAATGGTAAAATATGCTTACTGGATCAGCCTTGCATTTTCGTAGTTTGTGTGATATATTTACGTAATAGACATCTAAATACTCGCCAGGGAGTTGATTATACAATAAAGGTTATCCAAATTTTTGACTATTTTAAGCACCAGGAAAAACTGGTAATTTTATGGGAAGTAGAAATTTTTGACGTAATTTCAGTCATTATAATCGAGGATGCCGCTATTTTGAGCGCCAGGGAAACTGGTAATTTTATGGGAAGTGGAAATTTTTTACGTAATTTCATTCATTATAATCGAGGACGCCACTGCTGGGCTATAACACATCTTCAAAATTACCTGAACCGCTTCATTAGATATCTTTTGGACCCTGCTGCCAGGCTACGTAACACATCTTCAAAATTACTGCCTTTTACCGGAATTAATTATTTACAAAGTCCTACAGTTCCGTTCATTTTGTATTTTTCAATGTTTCACATGACAATATTCAAGAATTTATTCGCGTTCTGGAGTACAAACATATGCATAAGTATTTTTGTGACGTTTGCATAGGATCGGCATCTCTCACTATTATTGCTTTTTTGAGGTTGTGGGTATTATGATACCCAAACTGTGACAGATAAAGTTCTTTATTGACCTGAAATATGTATCACAAAAACAACGCAACTATTTATTCTCACTTCAACAAAGTTCTGATTGTTTGAGTACTCGCCAGCCGTTCTGGCAAAGAAGCTAGCGAAATGATGAACTACACCGCCACAAATCAGCGTTATTCTTTCGTTAACAAACTATTCTGTTTGTCTGAGTACATACCAGGTGCTCTGCCAAAAAAGCTGGTGAAAAGAAGAACTACATTGCCACAAATCGGCGTGTCTTTAAGTCAACAACGAAACGCGAAATATACGTTTGAATAAACGCAAAGTGTCAAGAAACTCGAATGCGAATAATTTTTAAATGCTACACTTTAAGGGGAAAGCCATGCTAGTGTCAATTTATGTACGTTACGTCATTTTTCTTCACGAACATGCTTTCAAAAAGTGTAAAACGCGGGAAAAGCGTAAATATGTTAATGCAAACACGAGGGCGAATTAACATTTTAAACATAGGAAATTTGACGGGACCGACAAAAAATGGTGTAAATAGCGGGAAAACGTAAAAACCGAGAATGTAAAAACGAGGTTTTACTGTATATAAAAAACTACTCCATTTGGGCATCTTGCAGAACTGCAGAGAGCATTGCGAGAGCATGTAGTGTTTGACACATACAAGTTGCCCCAAATGTGCTACATCTGGACACGAAGATCTCACATTAGATTTAATCCTGTAATACGCCTTCACAGAGACAGAGCGAAGAGACGGTCAGCGCCTCACCTGGCAAAGAAGGCGGCCTCCGGCAGGCGGCCCGTGCGCACCAGGATGTCGAGGCAGCCGTGCAGGTCCCCCAGCAGCATGCGCGCCTGGAAGCACACGTTGTTCTTGCCCGCCTCGTCCGCAGACGCCGCCAGCTGACGCACCATCTCCGCGTCCCCTGCAAACGCACTCCGTCACGTCGGCCGTTTGCGGCTACACTTTTCTGCCACCGTACTGAGTTTTCACGACGAGTAGTGTATAAAGCAGTACACGAGGCACAAATGACGACTATCAGTTTAATAAAAGTCAAATGTTTGTAAATCTATAGGACCGAACTGTGTGGTCATCAGTCCGTAGCTTACAAACTACAGTAGAACCTCGTTTTTATGCTTTTCAAGGGACTTCGGTGAAATGGTGTAAAATGCAGGAAAATGTAAAAAGCAGGAAATAATGTTTTAAATGGTAAAATATGCTTACTGGATCAGCCTTGCATTTTCGTAGTTTATTTGTGATTTACGTACATCATAGTCATCTTAATACTTGCCAGGAAGTTTATTATACAATAAAGGTTATCCAAATTTTTACTATTTTAAGCGCCATGCAAAATGTAATTTTATGGGAAGTAGAAATTTTTGACATAATTTCATTAATTATAATCAAGGATGCCACTATTTTAAATGCGAGGCAGAACTGGTAATTTTATGGGAAGTAGAAATTTTTGCCGTAATTTCATTCATTATAATTGAGGACGCCACTGCTCGGCTACGTAACAAATCTTCAAAATTACTGCCTTTTACCGGCATTAATTATTTACATAGTAAAACTCAAAGTTCCGTTCTTTTTGTATTTTTAGATGTTTCACATGACGATATTAGAGAATTTATTTGCGTTCTTCAGTACAAACATATGCGTAAGTATTTTTGTGACATTTCCATAGGATCGTCATCTCTCACTATTATCGCTTTTTTGAGGTTGTGGGTATTATGATACCCAACTTTGACAGATAATGTTCTTTATTAATCAGAAATATGTATCACAAAAACAATGCAACTCTTTATTCTTCCTTCAACAAAGCAATTGGTTCTGATTGTATGAGTAGATGCCAGGCGCTCTGGCAAAGAAGCTGTAGGAAAGAGGAACTACATCGCCACAAATCAGTGCGTCGTAAGTCAACAACGAAATGCAAAATATATCTTTCAATAAATGCAAAGTGTCACAAAAATCGACTGCGAATAATTTTTAAGCGTTATACTTTATGGGGAAAGCCATGCTAACATCAATTTATTTACATTACGTCATTTTTCTTCACAAACATACTTTCGAAAAGTGTAAAACACGGGAAAAGTGTAAATATGTTAACGCAAAAATGAGGGCAAATTAACATTGTAAACATAGGAAATATGACGGGACTGACAAAAAATTGTGTAAATGGCGGGAAAATGTAAAAACAGAGAATGTAAAAACGAGGTTTTACTGTACTTAAACCTAGGTAAACTAAACTATGGAGAAACACAAACACCCATGCCCCAGGAAGGACTCTAACCTCCACGGCGAGGAACCGCGCGCTCCGCAGTGAACTGCTTTAGACCGCTTGGCTACTCCACCACAGCTATCAGTTTAATAAGTCGTGGTTAAAAATTACTAATGCGAATTAGTTAAAAAAATGGAAAAAAACTGATAGAATGTAACCTGGGGAGGTGGGAGAGAAGGGGGGAAGGGATATCAGTTTGGATGTAGGAGAAATGTAGGAACGTGTGAGGCAATACTCATATTAAAACTTATATTAGAAGATACTTTACGCAAAGGCAAACCTATTGTTCTAGCTTTGGTAGATGTGAAGAAAGCGTTTGACATTGGTACTAGAATACACTCTTTCAAATTCTGAAGCAGTAAAATATAGGGCACAGACAGTTGTTTAAAGCTTGGACAAAAAACCAGACAGCAGTTCATTAAAGGTGAGTATTGGTTTGGAAGGGAGTTATTAGATTTGTACATGGAGCAAGATAGAAACAAACAAAGGAGAAATGTGGAGAATGAATTACAGTTCAGGATGAAGAAATAAAAACCATTGCATTATGTTAATGAAAGTGTAATTCTGTCAGAGACAGCGACAAACTTGGAAGAGCAACTGAATGGAATGGACACAGTGTAGCGTATAAGATGAACAAGACAAGTGTAATGGAATGTAGTCTAAGAGAATCAGGCTATGCTGAAAGAATTATATTAGGTAATGAAATAAAAAAGGTGGTAGGTGAGTTTTGTTACTTGGGCAGCAAAATAACATACGGAGATCGCAGTACAAATCAAATGTTTTTAATTCTATGGGACCAAACTACTTACAAACTGCCTAACAGATATGGTACTTTCTTCCAATGGCATAAAATATCTCTCGAAATAATTAGCTTTAACATGTAGGCATGCGTTACTTGCAATGCAGTTTTCACGTTTCTTATTTCTGGCACGTAAAAATTTGGATTGTTTTTAAAGATGAATACACCATAATTACATCAACTTTAAGGAGGTTTCCGCTGTCAGCCTTCAAATAACCATCTTCCATTGTGGCATAAAAACTGTAAACATGATTAGATCACGAAAAAACTGAAGTTAAAGCTGCGAAAGGGAGGAAACGCGTACAATAATACAGCTCCGACTTCTAGTTGCCGTGCTGTAGGTGTTCTATGACGTCACCAGTACTTCAGCCAATAACGGAGCGTTTCCGATCACATGATCTAATTGTGAAATTTCATGATTTTTAAGCTTTAATTACGTAAAAATAACAGATGTTTTGTAAGAATTATGAGCGAAAATGCTGTCTGAATGTTATAATCATTCAGAATAACAACAATTCGAACCATATTTTTAATACAGGAAAATACCCTATTATAGAACTTACTAGTAAATTTCAAAATGGATGAAAATATGTTAGACATATGTCATCAATGATATAGTCCGGAGAAAAAAAAAAGAAAGAAAGAAAGAAAGAAAGAAAGAAAACCCTGGTTAATCTTAGTAGGGAAAGAGAAGCTGAGAGACAATTCTCATTCCCTACCAGTTTGTCTTTTGCTTCAGTAATATTTTTTCCCGTGGGGAATACTAATTACATTTAGGATTCAATCTAAACTTACCCATTACAAGCACAGTGAAATCACAATTAGATACCTGGGGGATGGGGAGTGGGGTTGTAAGAAAGGGTTGGTGTACTAAATAAATAATAACGAAACTTAAAATAAGTTTGTCATGCAGTTAAAATTAAATGAAATTTGGAGGAAAATATACAGTGTTAATTTTATAAATTAAGAGAACAGGGTGCAATTATTACTGGAGAACATTTTCACTGAGAAAGTGAAATAAGCTTCGAACAGTTAAGTGTTTTGCTGTATCTGTTCGGCAAGGCTTTGGTGTTTTTGCTGCCCTGTGCTCCGATATGAGTTCCCCCTCTGATATAAAACACTTATTACCCAGAGAGAGAGAGAGAGAGAGAGAGAGAGAGAGAGAGAGAGAGAGAGAGAGAGAGATTTGTGCACATCCTGTAGTGTGATACCTTTACTCGATGAAAGAGTAACCTACTTCCCCCTTTTTCTTTGGCATAACAACTGTGCTACATCAAATTAAGTAAACTACTGCACAAAATTTTGAATTATTTTCCAAAGTAAAAATGCACCATTAATGACTAAATTTGGCCCACCTGTTTCAGTGTATGAAAAGTAGATAAGGTACCAAAATTTTATTTGAACCTGAAAGCAAAATAATGTCTTTTATCATTTTAGACACATCACATAATAATAGCACATGAAGAGGTACAAATCTTGCCAGGTAAGCACACAAAACACTTTTTATTCTTCAAGATAAGGAAGTAACTCATTCAGAGCAGTGGGCTGGCAGTGTGATCATGTCCAGGCCAGCAGGGACAGTAGTCAGGAGCGACTAAGCTGATAGCGTTTAGAGGGCTGACGGTACAATACTTACCCAAAAGCAAGCCACAGTTTTTTTTCCATTTTTCTGGATCTAAAAATACGCCTGCAGCTTAGATTTGGATGCAAAGCTTCACCAGGAAGTTACAAAAAGTGTCGCTAGAAGCCGGCATAAGTAGGTTTTGTGAATGGCAGTTCCAAAAAATGCCACTAGAAGCCTCCATTAGTAGTTTTCATGAATGGGACATCTGGATTACACCCTTTGTTGCAATGTTTGCAGTCTACTTTTGAACTTCCGTGCGTGAAGTACTACCTTGTATCCAATTATGAAGAAGCACTTTTCCCCCCGCCACTGAGGCAGCATTTAATTGCGCCGGTGCACTTATTGTATGGGTGAAAACACATTGCTGGAGAACAGAAGATAAGTGATTTCAAAGGAAGCCGCAATTGGATTGTTGTGTGTAGCTTTGAAATATTTTAACCATTTCACTGCTCCGTATGTAAATACATTCTAATCATCTCAGTGGTTATGATGTGTGTGTGTGTGTGTGTGTGTGTGTGTGTGTGTGTGTGTGTGTGTGTCTATATATGATTTTCTCTCCAATGATTAAAAAGGAAATGTATTTTACACAACAATGCTAGATTTTGTTCCTCATTTTTGTCTCAACAATGATGGACTGCTACAGTCTTGTAGACACACACGCGAGCCCACGAGCACGCACGCACGCACCGGAACCTCCTGCTTACTAGGCAGTTCCTATATGCACTTAGCCATCGTCGCCTAACAGATAACGCAAACGCTTGGAATATCCTCAGCCAACTCCTTTGGTCCCATCAAATTCACCTGGTCCTATTCCAAATCCCATGCCACTTTCCTCGATGTCGACCTCCATCTGTCCAACAGCCAACTTCACACATCCGTCCACATCAAACCTACCAATAAACAACAGTACCTGCATTATGACAGCTGCCATCCATTCCACATCAAACGTTCCCTTCCCTACAGCTTAGGTCTTTGTGGCAAACGAGTCTGCTCCAGTCCTGAATCCCTGAACCAGTACACCAATAACCTGATAACAGCCTTCACATCCCGCAGCTATCCTCCTGATCTGGTACAGAAGCCAATTGCTAGAGCCACTTCCTCATCCCCCCAAATTCAGAACCTTCAACAGAACCCCAGAAGTGCCCCTCTTGTCACCAGATACTTTCCAGGACTGGAGCAGACTCTGAATGTGGCTCTCCAGCAAGGATACGACTTCCTTAAATCCTGCCCCGAAATGAGATCCATCCTTCACGACATCCTTCCCACTCCACCGAGTGTCTTTCCGCCGCCCACCTAACCTCTGTAACCTCCTAGTCCATCCATATGAAATCCCCAAACCACCTTCCCTACCCTCTGGCTCCTACCCTTGTAACCGCCCCCTTGTAAAACCTGCCCTATGCACCCTTCCACCACCACTTACTCCAGTCCCGTAACCCGGAAGGTGTACACGATCAAGGGCAGAGCCACTTGCGACAGCACCCACGTGATTTACCAACTGACATGCCTGCACTGTGAAGCGTTCTATGTGGGAATGACCAGCAACAAACTGTCCATTCGCATGAATAGTCAAAGGCAGACATTGTTTGTTGGTAATGAGGATCACGCCTTGGGGCACGACCAGCACATCTTGGCACAGTGTTACACTGTCCGGGTTATCTGGATACTTCCCACTGACACCAATCCTTCAGAACTCCGGAGATGGGAACTAGCCCACCAGCATATTCTCTCTTCCCGTTGCCCACCTGGTCTCAACCTCCGCTAAATTCGAATTCCCACCCACCATCTAAAATCTTTGCCTCGGTTCTCTGGACAGAGCCTCTGCCGCAAGTGGCATCTCTGTCTAACTTCTTTGCTTTCTACAGTATGTCTGCCTAAGTGTACTTGCGTCTGTGTAAATGTGTGGGTGTGGGTGTGTTTGTTCACCCTCTCCGCCCCCTCCCCCCCCCCCCCCCCAAGGTAAGTCTTCCCTGTTCCGGGATTGGAATGGCTCCTTACCCACTCCCTTAAAACCCTCATCATTTCCTTTTCCCTCTCCTTCCCTTCTGCCTGAAGAAGCAGCTAGGCTGCACACACACGCGCGCGCGCGTGTGTGTGTGTGTGTGTGTGTGTGTGTGTGTGTGTGTGTGTGTGTGTTACTATCATTGCCTATGCTCCTTCGCCTGGTAAGTAGACTTCATCTATTTTTTACATATAATACTTATAATATAACACAAATCACACCTTGTAGAGTGCTCTCTCTCTCTCTCTCTCTCTCCCCCCCCCCCCCGCCCCCCTTTTTTTCAGGGGGAAAAGATAAATAAATCACACTTAATATTTCTATTGCAACATAATTATAATACATTTGCTCATGTACATTAAATATCTAAGGCAGTGCCCTCAAGTAGTGTTCATAAAATTTATGCAGTCTAGAGCGTCATAAAGGCTTATGACATTGACACCTAGGTTGCTCCGCTGACGATTGCTCCAAATGTTCAAATGTTTGTACAACTTATGGGACTTAACTGCGGGGTCGTCAGTCCCTAAGCTTACAAACTACTTATGAACTAGCTAAGACTACAGACGGCACAAATATCCATGCCCTTGGGAGGATTCGAACCCCCGACCGTAGTGCCCGTGCTGACTGTGACTGGAGCGCCTCAGTCACCTCGGCCACCGCGGCTGGCACGATTGCTCCAATCAGACGTCACACCGAGTATTAGTTTGCAAACTTCACATGACGAGTAGGGGGTTCTCAGGTTTAAAATGACGTGTTTTGAGATTTTATTGTGGACTGCAAATATTTATGTATGTATTTTTGTGATGTTCTGTAAACTGTGAGAATGATGGATGGTTTGCATCTGCGTATCGGTCGGCGCACTGTATGGGGGCACAGCACGTTATAACCTAAAAATACAACTGAGACGCAGAAGCCGTGGCAAACATCACAAAAATACTCGTGTACATATTTGCACTTGAGAACATGTATAAATTATCAAATATCGTCATGCGAGACACGGACAGATATGGGGGAAGCGTTTCATTATTCAAATAATGAATGACACCGTTACAGGATTGCTGAAAAAATCAATTATGATGAATGAAATTATGTCAAATGTTTCTGCTTCCTATGATGTTACCAGTTTCAGTTAAGCTCGGAACTAAAAAATAGTACAAAATTCGGAAAACCTTTACTATATATAGTAAAGCTCCTGACGGGTATTTTGGTGCGTATTATGTACTATAAAAATGTAAGAGAGGAACTTAAAGCGAATTTTCCTGCTCAAAACATTATTTTCCGCATTTTACACCATTTTTTTAAAAATCCCTTGAAGAGAAATCGAATTTGTGGGTACCTACTTCAACTGGCAACAGGCGTATAAGATGTATTCAGTTTTTGCAGGAAGAAAAGTGTCTTATACATCGGCAAATCAGGTAATTCAGTGCCTCACCTTACAGGTCTTCAAATCTTCAGGGAATAAATGATAGCTTGGACAGGAGACAAGGGCCCGGCAGCGCACTCACCCAGCGAGGTGGCGAGCAGCAGCAGGCCGCCCAGGTCTCCGGCGCGGTGCAGGCACTCCTCGGTGAGGCGCAGGCGGCCGCGCGCCGTCGCCAGCTCCGCCAGCTGCCGCCACTTGTGGCGCGACGACGCCTCCCGCGCCAGCGCCAGCGCCGTCTCCAGCTCGCCCAGCTGCAGCGCCAGCTCGAAGCGGTGCTCCGGGTCCGTCGACACCGCCAACGCCTGCTGCTTGAAGCCCTGCGCCAACACGGAAACGCGTATCGGCTGTCGCCCTCCACCGGTTTGTGCAATAACTTTCTCGACTTTTATTTTCGAACGGCTCGGCCCGAACTGTACTGGGGCGCACTGCTACTACCCCACTTACTGCTGTACCCCTCCTCACACACCTTTTTTTCCCTACTCGACCCATTTTGTACCGTATATACTCGAGCAATCCACACATATTTGCGGCTGTTTGCTGATGATGCTGTGGTGTATGGGAGGGTGTCGTCTGTAACTGACTATAATAGCATACAAGATGACTTAGACATAATTTGTAGTTGGTGCGAAGAATGTAGAAAAAAGTAAGGTGATGCGCATGAGTAGAAAAAAAAATCCTATAATGTTCGAATACAGCATTAGTAGTGAGCTTCTTGATACTGTCGCGTCGTTTAAATATCTAGGCGTAACATTGCAGAGCGATATGAAATGGAACGAACATGTAAGGACAGTTGTCAGTAAGGCGGAGAACCGACTTCGGTTTATTGGGAGAATTTTGGAAAGATGTACTTCACCTGTAAAGGAGACCGCGTATAAAACGCTTGTACGACCACGTCTTAAGTATTGCTCAAGTGTTTGAGACCCGCAGCAGATCGGTTTGAAGGAAGACATAGAGGCGGTTCAGAGGCGAGCAGCTAGATTTGTTACCGGTAGGTTTGACCAATGCGCGAGTGTCACGGAAATGCTCCGGCAACTCAATTGTGGATCGCTGGAAGATAGACGACGACCTTTTCGTGAATTTCTGTTAAGTAAATTTAGAGGGCCAGAATTTGAAGCTGAGTGTAGTACGATCTTGCTGCCGACTACTTACATTTCGCGTAAAGATCACAAAGACAAGATAAGAGAAATTAGGGCTTGTACAGGGGCATATAAGCATTCTTTTTTTCCTCGTACTATTTGGGAGTGGAATAGGAAAGGAAATGCCTAGTAGTGGTACAGTGTACCCTCCACCACGCACTTTACGGTGAATTGTGGAGTATGTATGTAGATATATTTTTTCCCAAATTTATGAACAAAAAACTGGGGTGCACAGATTACCTGCATTTAGGTTGGTACTAGCTCCAGATCTAAGCTGTGGGAAGCCACGAAAGGTATAGTTATGGATGATCACCTTTTAGAAATTATTATTGAAATGTACAGAAATAATGTGGCGCAGATTAAACGAGGTTCAAAGTTATCAGAACCTATCAACGTCACTAAAGGTTTGAGACAAGGTTGCAGTATGTCTCCCGTCTTATTCAATTTATATGTAGAAGTGGCTCTCCGAAATTGGAAGAACAGCTGCAGAGGAATGGGAATCGCAGTCAACAGTGTACAGATATTTTCATTAAGTTTTGCTGACGATTGAGCCATTATAGCACAAGATGATTACGACCTCGAGTTCACGATACAACGATTACATCACGAATACAACAAATGGGGGCTACAAATGAGTCTAACAAAAACGAGTATCTGGTGGTCAATAGTGATGCTAAATTTGAAGTAAACATCAATGACAAAGCAGTTATGAGACAGGTAGAGAAATTTAAATATCTAGGGGCGCATATTGATAAAAATGGATTGGGCCACACAGAAGTAAAGTACAGAATAAAGCAAAGCAGAAACGTGTTAGGGTGTTTGAATTTTTTTGGTGGGATAAGAATATTTCCAACAATAACAAGAAAAGAGTAGGTAAGATAATGGTTGAATCAGTGCTATGCTATGGATTAGAACTATGGATATTAAATGTGGTTCTCAAAAGAAGACTAATAGCTGTGGAAATGGGCTATTTGCGTAGGATTGCCAGAATATCAAGAATTGAAAGAAAAACTAATGATGATGTAAGAGCTATAATGAAGGCAAATGATACAGTGATAGAATTGAAAGAAAATCACTGAAATGGAACGGACATATGATGAGAATGCCAGATCATCGGTGGCCAAAGAATGTTTATGAATGGAAACCACCCGGCAGACGTAAGCGCGGAAGACCACGACGCTCTTGGACAGACCAGATAAATGGAGTGATGGAACATCGCAACATCAACAAGAAAGAAGTGCTGGATAAAGAGGCTTGGTGGAGGATAACAGGAATATGACAACATGTCGGTATTAATTAATCTTTGTATTAATTAATCCTGTAATAATAATAGACTAGCTCCAGTAGCCAGCTTTGCTTCAGGACTTCATGTAATGTTTTGTTGTAGTCGCAACAAAAGGATAAACACTATAATAGAGGAATAAAATATTGACAGTATATTTTAAATATTTATTGCAATACTTCTCTATAAACAACATTTTTCATTTTATTATTAGGAGTGTATAAATACAATTTATATTTTTGGATTTCCTACTCTGGAGCAAGCGACATACAGATGAGCGTGAGAGATGCAAGAGTCTTTATGACTGATGCTGCAATAGTTTAAAGTTTGTCCTTGTGCTTTATTAATAGTCTAACATTTTATTTATTTATTTTTATTGTGGTTTTAGGGCGCACCACTACTGAGGTCATTAGCGCCCAACACTGCCCATAGTAAAATCGAACCGGGGTTAGAACTTAAATGGCTTTCGCCATATTTGCACAATGTATAAATAGTAAAACTCTGCCAGCAGAATGCGGATATCAGCTAAAATATCAGACATTTCAAATGGTAGACATAGATCAGGACTGGGACGATTAAGAAACGGACATTGCACGAAAAGGTGGTACAGAGTAAAAGGTTCAAGACAGTGCTCACATAAGGGAGCAGGGTACCACGAAGTAAATACTGGTGGCTACAGCGGCAGTGGCCAATACGAAGCCGGGCCAGGACAATCTCCTCTCGACGGGAGGGTCGAGATGACGTTGACCAAAGATCAGGCACAGGTTTAATGGCCCACAATTTGTTCCCTGACAGGGATGACCAATGTAAAAACCAACGGGAGATGATACGCGAGGAGACACCAGTGCGAAGGTCATCAGAGCTAGTAGAAAAGGTAGATAGCCGAGGAAGGAGAACTGCCTCCTTGGCAGCCTTATCCGCAGACTCATTCCCCAACACTCCCAAGTGGCCAGGGACCCACAGAAACATCACAGTAGTTGCGTTCGCTGAAAGAGAGGAAAGGCGATTGCAGATGCATTGTACCAGGGGATGGATAGGATATAGCATATGAAGGCTCAAAAGAGCAGTCAGAGAGGCTCAGCAAATGACAGTCTTATTGCGTGCGTTTCGATGGACGTATTGTGTGGCTTGATATAATGCATACAGCTCAGCTGTAAAAATGGAACTCCACTCAGGGAGACGATATTTAAATGAGGCGTTGCCAAGCACAAAGGCACACCCAACACCCTGGTCTGTCTATGAGCCATCAGTGTAAATGAACAAATTGTCATCAAATTTGAACCGGAGTGCTAGAAATTCTAAACAAAACTAGGTGTGGAGTCCTTTGGAAGAGAATGAAGGTCCAAGTTAATACGGACTTGGGGCTTAGCCACGGTGGAGAGGTGCTCTCTCCAGCCGAGAAAATAGCAGGCATTGTAACGCTCAGCTGGCCAAGTAACGAACACAAGCGAACTCCCGGTGGTAGCAGAGCAGACGGGGGCACGGCAAATAGACCGTCAAGTAAGTCATTAAAGAAAACTAATAGTAAAACTATAAGCTAATTTTATAGGGAAACTGCAGTCTTTTAAACTGGATTGGCAGCTTAGAAGATATCATTGGTATCTTAAGGATAAATACTGAGTGTCCCATTTCTTTTCCAGCCATAAGCTCAGCCTCATTGATGTGATGATCTGTATGTTCATTTCTTTTTTAGAGCCCCTCTATATACTCTTTCCACCTTTCTGCTTTCCCTTCTTTGCTGAGAACTGGTTTTCCATCTGAGCTCTTTATATTTATACAGCTGTTTTTCTTGTCTCCAAATGTTTCTTATTTTCTTGTAGGTAGTATCTATTTTTCCTCTTCTAGCCACACCTGCTTAGCTATTTTCTTAGTCATCTGTACTCCATTTGACCTGTCTCAGTTGAAACTGCATTTTTCTATTTTCTCCTTTCATCAATTAAATTTAATATTTCCTGTGAAATCCACGGATGTTTTATAGGTCTTGCCTTTCTACCTATTTTGTCCTCCGCTGCATTCACTATTTCATCTCTCAATACTACCCATTCCTCTTCTACTATTTCATTTCTCCCCATTTCTGGCAATTGTTGCCTAACAACAACTTTTTATTGTGCACTGCCTTAGCCACTATCAAAACTGCATATAATTTACCTCACAATGTATTAGTAATTTCACTGTAAAGGGTCTCCTCACTTGACCAAACGGTGTGGCAGAGTAGCATCTCCTTCCTCCTGTTGCTTTGCCAGCGCGGCTGGCACGTACGAAGAGGTGCACTGTTGATGTACGAACGACTACTTGCATTTGCTTGTGATACCATCTTTCTGAGTAATAAAGTACGTTATCTAGTTAAGTTGGGTATTATTCGGTTCAGTACCACCATATTACCCACACCAGTATTGGCACCACAGGGTTACAGCGATTTCTTGCTACTGGTGTTAAACATTAATTACGGAGCGACGTCGTAGCTATGTCCGATCACATGCACATGTCGATTAGCAACAGCGATCCTAGCACTCAGAGCTGTTATATTTTGCATTGCAGAATACAGAAGAGAAGCAACTTTTATAATCAAATATACGGTGTGGCGCTACATTTGATTATATTTCTTTGATGAAAAATACCAGTATGTCAAAGTTCCCTATTATATTATCAAATATCTTTCATGTAAATACATGACATATTGACTTTGTCAAAGATATATGACCGTGTAATACCAGCCTCAGCTGCATTTATTTATTAACTGATCAAATTCTTTAAGCGTTCATTTCAGTGTGTGTTACTGTGAGTAAGTTTTCACATTAATACGTTACGGATGAAAAATTTTTCTATTTGAATGAGAACGTTTAGTACATAAAATACGAGAATTTTACGGGGTTGGTACAAGATTCACATACTCTGGATATGACAACCATGAGTGTCCATCTCTCTCTCTCTCTCTCTCTCTCTCTCTCTCTCTCTCTCTCTCTCTCTCTCAATCGGTGTGGTGTCAATTTATTTGATATTTAACAGACGTGACATCCCTAGATGGCTGCCCTCACATGCTTTTTCAAAGCCGACAGGTGATATCCTCATCTACACAAATTTGCGTGGTGTAATTCCCCCCCCCCCCCCCCCCGTTAAAAATTGGGGTGCGCAGATTACTCGAGTATAAACGGTATATAGTATATACAGGCCCATAATATTAAAACAGTGTTTCGAACGTTCACAACGTAGGGTTTCAATTGTTCCGAAACCGTCAGGTGTTTCAGTTTTCCCATCTCTACTGGAAACATATGAGAAAAATTAGTAATAATAGACATCCAAGTCGCTCACAACTCCCAATAACTACAAATTTCGATACATATATTGATTAAACTCATAAATTTGCAAAGGTCTTTCGACCATGGGGGGGGGGGGGGGGGGCGACATTTTTTAAACAAATCTCAGGTTTCAGGATAAAAGATAAAAAAATCTGGAGAAATAATGGCAAAATCAGGAGGCAATATGGAAAAATGAAAAAAATCACGAGAATCCTGCCTAAATTGGGAGAGTTGGCAGGTACCTATTTTGCGTTTTTTTTTTTTTTTTTTTTTTTTTTTTTTTTTTTTCCCGTCTTACACTCCGGTGCAACACTAAATCCCCCGACACCAGGCCAGCGCGCTTACCTGCTTCTCGAGGAAGTGAGCGACGCGCGTGCGCTGCGACTGCGGCACCGTCGGCAGCACGCGGTCCGCCGTCTCGAAGTCCCCGCGCATCACCGCCGTCTGGTACTCCAGCACCGACACCAGCAGCTGGTAGCTCACCTGCCGGGGCAGCCATCCCATTTCTGAACAGCGACTGTTCACTTCCTTACAACTACTTTTGTTAGAAACTGCACTCTCTAAGAATGTGTTTCATTCAAGTTTCTTTTGTTTCTGTTTATAACACAAGATGGAAATAATATACTGAAGTGTTCGGTACCCGACTTATAAATATTTATATGTCTCAATTTTCGATGTACCCATACGTGTAACACTTGACACACATAATTGCAACGTACAGAACAATCCCACTTTTACGTTTCCAGAATAATTTTTTTTTTTTCCCAACATTTAGAACATATTTTTGTCAGTCACATCAATTTACAATATTCACGCTGTTAATTTGTTTTTTTTTTTTGCATTAACATATTTACAATTTTCCCATGACTTGTGCTTTATGAAACTGTGTTAGTGAAGAAAAAAATGACGCAATTGACATAAATTGTGCTTACATATGCCTCTGAAATGTGGACATTAACAACTAAGTATACTGAAATACTGAATGCATTTGAAAGTAAGGTACTGAACACCAGTGGAGAACAGCAGTATTATATTTTTTATTTTTCCCCTGTAATTTTCGACACGATTTTCCACGTCTTGCCGCACGTGCCTTAGGACAGAGGGAGTCCGATGTCCCCTGCCATACGTTTGCGTCATGCGCGTCACATTTCCGCTGCCACGCGCATTCTGAATCCCCTGGCACGATTCGCTCTGTGCTCAGCAACCGGCACGTGTCGCCGATCCATGCAACTGCGGGCGCGGAACCCGCTGATCAGAGCACCTGTGTCAAAGTCCACAAGACGGATCACAACCAATCACAGTCTGAACGCAATTAAGTAGATTCAGCACTACTGCCTAGCTGTGAGATCGTTACAGACGGTAAAGGGCTGTCTGCCGCCCCGATAGCACGCTCCCCGCTCTGCAGTCCCCTGGGCTCGCTCTCCTACTTGAACATCATAATGATTACTTCTGTAGTACCACTGGTGGCTCTCCTCAGGCCGTAACATCAGAATTTGTATCCCCTTTTCTGAAATACAATCATTTCGTTGCACCGCAACACTCGTGTCCGAGTATGATTTGCTGGTCCTGTCAAACCCCGTCCGGAAAATGCCCACTGCCTTTTCCCGTTCGTGCCATACCTGTACAGTACTTAGATGAATTATCAGCCCAATCTGTGAAAGAGGACGATGGAGGAGTAGATACAACCATGAGTTGTATACCGTATACAAAGACCAACCCATCAGAAAGATAGTGAAATCATCCACACTGAGGTTGGCGGGACATGTGGCTCACGTGAATGGCACAGAAGTACCAAAAAGAGTATTACAAATAAAGCCAGAAGTCAGAGAGAATGTGGTTGACCAAGAGCCAGATGGGAAGATGGAGTAATCAAAGATCTTAGGAAGATGGCCTATAAAAAAACTGGAGAGTATTGGCAAAGGATTGAGAGAACTGGACGTAAATTGTAGAAGATGCCAATGATCATCATGAGCTGAAGAAGAAAAAGAAGAACTTAATTGACACTGGCATGGGTTTTGCCATAATGTAGTATTCATTACGTAGTTAAATATAAAAAATAGAAAATAGACGAAGATTACTCATCAGGCGAAGGAGCACAGGTGTAACAGCATCACAAATAAATAAATAAATACACACACACACACACACACACACACACATATATATTTATTTATTTATTTGTGTATTCATTTATTTATTTGTGATGCTGTTACACTGTGCTCCTTCACCTGGTGAGTAATCTTCATCTATTTTCTATTTTTTATATTTAATTTTTCCTGCTAGGAATTTTTCGTCTTAATATTCATTACGTAGTTATATTTCTTGACACACTGCATTTATTTAAACAGTACACACCAAGTAGTTTTTAATCCTTAACATGATGAGTTTTGAGAATTATTTTTATTGTGAAGTGGAAATATATATGTAAGTATTTTCTGTGACTTTTTATAAACAGTAAGAATGATTGACCCTATGTTGTGTTTTTCTACACAATGGAAGGGACACAGTATGTTATAACCTCAAAAGGAAGAAGGAAAGGAAGCTTAGGGTTTAACATCCCGTCAACAGCTCTATCATTAGAGATGGAGCTCACGTTCGGGTTTTCGGGTAGCGATGGAGAAGGAAATCGGCCGTGCCGTTTCAAAGGAACCATTGTGGCATTTGCCTGGAGTGATTTAGAAAAAATCACAGAAAACCTAAATCTGGATGGCCAGAGGTGGATCTGAACCACCGTCCTCCCGAATGTGAGTCCAATGAAACCTCAAAAGGACAATAACAGGATGAGACACATGCCATCCCAACATCACAAGAATACTTCTGTACATATGTGCACTTGAGAATATGAATAAATATGCAGTGTTTCATTATTCAATTAAGTTACCAGTTTCAGTTAGGCTTCACACACCTATTATGTACATACACAATATATCATACATAAACTATGAAAATCCATGGGGGACCCTATAAGCAAATTTTACCTCTTAAAACATTATGAAGTCCCATGAAAAGTGTAAAAATGAGATTCTACTGTATTTCTGTGTGCTCGTTAAGAACTATAAAGAACTGTCGCATAATAAAAAACTTCTTAATTATGATTAATGTTGTTTGTTTCTTATTGTCTAACAATCTTTAACTATAAAAGTAATAGTAAAGTGAACCGGTACTCAACAGAATCAAAACCAAAGATACATCCCAGAAAACAAGATCTATCCATTCAGTTTTCAATTTAATGAGCTCTATTTATGAGAATACTTCAAATTTTGTTAAAATCTCTTAATAACTACGTAAATTATACTTAATTCCTAAAGTAAACATACACCACCACAATATTCAAAACAAACATCTCTAGGAATTCTTATTTAAAGCACCTCAAGTAAAACGTCAATGCCAATATTAACATTAAAACACAAACACTGATGTCAAATTATTTTTCAAAAGAGATAGATTGGCTGGCCAGTACTTACCTTTGTGCTGTACTGTTGATAGTTACACAAATGAAGAAATAGGAAAAAAAAAAAGGGGGACGAAAAAGGACAAGCTTTCGGAACTCAGTTCCTTGCTCAGGTGGGAGAGAAGGGAAGAAGAAAGGATGGGAACAGAAGGAAAAGGTAATTCACGGCCTAGGTCACGAGGGTGGTGTTTCAGGAGTGTGGACGTCAGAGATACTGCCTTATCTCTGACTTCCACACTTCTGAAACACCACCCTCGTGACCTAGGTCGTGAATTACCTTTCCCTTCTGTTCCCATACTTTCTTCTTTCCTTCTCTCCCACCTGAAGAAGGAACTGTGTTCCGAAAGCTAGTCCTTTTTCGTCCCCCTTTTTTTCTGTTTCTTCATTTGTGTAACTATCGGCGGTACAGCACAAAGGTAAGTACTGGCCAGCCAATCTATCTCTTTTGAAAAATAATTTATCATCTATGAGGAGAATTTTCATCATTAATCTAACACTGATGTCAACAATATTTATGTCAAATGTACTCATGTCATAATCTGATGTGTTAATTACATATTTATTTATAATGTTTAGTACAAATGAATCAAAGGCTGTAATGATGAATTTTTTGTAATCTTATAAAAGCAACTGATCAGGGCATTCAAGGGAGAAGTCGGTCAGTGGAGCAAGTTTTGCAGAGTCAGGCAGTTGTGGCTCTTTCATATCTGAACAGCTGCTCCATTATGATTACTGGCCACAAAGCTTAGTCTATACCTCCAGATGGCCACCTTTTTTGTGGACGATTTGAGACTACAATATAAGAAATTAAATACTAACTTCAGAGTTACATCTGTTTAGTGTAAAAGTTATTACTAGTTTGGCAGAAGCCCAAACCTTTTTAGGGGATTAGCTAACACAACGAGGCCATCATGGTATTTTAAGAGCCAAGATAAGCCACTGAGTTTACCATAATATTATTCCGGGTTTGTGAATTCCACTGTTCAATAATTTAAAGTGCTAAGATCGAATATTAATTTGAAGAAATCATGTTACAGCTCACAGTATACCATTACAAATAGGAAGCAGACGGGATGTTACATGTTTGAAAAGTCTTGTGTTGAGTGCAAGAGATTAGGCCAAAATAGCAGTTCGTTGTGAGGTCTGGTGTGAGTACTAAGGTCGTGGAGGACTGAACGAGGCATCCGTCCGACAATGGATGTGAAAACAGTTAAAAATTGCCACTCCCAATTACTAACCACAGAGAAGCCATGAAGAAAACGTTCCACCTTGTATACAAGGTATATTATGCAGGCGAAATATGCTCAGACTTCAAGAATATAATAATTCTTATTCGAAAGAAAGTAAGAGCAGAAAAATAGGAAAATTACAGAACTATCAGTTTAAAAGTTGCAAAAGACTAACACAATTTATTTACAGACGAATGGACAAAGTGGTAGAATCCAATCTTGACAAAGATCAGTTTGGATTTAAGAACATTTGAAGCAACACTCACTTTACGGCTTATCTTAGAATATATCTTAAGGAAAGGCTAATCTATATTTTTATTTTCTGTGCATTTAGAGAAATATATGACAATATTTACTGGAATGTTTACTGGAATCACCAGATTCGAAGTGCGGCATACGGAGGTGACGGTTGTATGATTGTGTTGTGTGCCTGTGTGATTGCGTGAGTGATCTACTTTCTGAAGAAGGCCATGGCCGATAGCTGAAAGTGTTGTATGTGTGTGTCTTTTGTATGTGCCTGTCGCAACTCGTCACCACACCTTTGCGGTGAGTTGTAAACTGTCCTCTCTATATTATTAATATTTAATGGAATATACTCTTTCAAATTCTGAAGGTAGCAAGGGTAAAATATAGAGAATTAAAAAGGTATATATAAATTGTACAGAGACCAGACAGCAGTTTCCAGAGTTGAAGGGCATGAAAGGGGCGCAGTGGTTGGGAAGGGAGCAAGACAGGGTTGTAGCCTTTCTCCAATGTTATTCAAGCTGTATATGGAGCAAGCTGTGAAATAATGCGAGGAGGGCTTTGGAGAAGGAATTAAAGTTCAGAGAGAAGAAATAAAAAATTTGCAGATTGTTGATGACGTAATTCTATCAGAGACAACAAAGGACCTGGAAGAGCAATTTAGTGCAACAGACAGGGTCTTGAAAGGAGGGTAGAAGATGAACATTAACAAGGACAAACATGGATAGTGGAACGTAGTCTAAGAAAATCAAGAAATGCTGAAGGAATAAGATTAAGTAACAAATCAATATAACACTCATTTTCATCTACCTGAATTTTTAGAATATTAATTTCATTAGACAGATTTGTTTAGTTTCATCTAATGGAGTAACTATTCATTTTAAGTTCTGGATTCCACTCCAAACCTGGCCTTACAACTGCCATATGCAACTCCATCTATAATTATAGTGCAGAATTATTAACAAGGCACTTATATATATTTATTTATTAGCATTATCAGTTTGTAATAGCAGGTAGTTTCAGTTCCCTAGTTATATTCAAATTTATTCCTTGTTTTATCCTCCACACATTGTATATTCTTGTACTACAGTTTAGTTTTTAAGTTAATAACTGTAATAACACAATGTCAAAGAAGTGTTATACTATGTATGTCGATCTAAGTGTTGTCATTTGTCATCTCTTCCCATACTGTATCTAAACTATGTAACCTCTTTGCCACAGCAGTAAATACTCTGAATATGGCCTAATAAGCCGAAAACCGGTTAAGTAAGCAAAAACAAACTTGTAGAACACACACAAAATTGTGTTTTTAATTTAAATAAACTGAAGTATATGATTTTTCAAAAGCGATAGATTGGCTGGCCAGTACTTACCTTTGTGCTGTACTGCCGATGGTGACACAAATGAAGAGAAAAAGGAAACTCCTTAAACACCATCCTCATGAGCTAGGTCGTGATTTACCTTCCCCCTTCTGTTCCCATCCTTTTTCTTCCCTTCTCTCCCACCTGAAGAACAAACTGTGTTCCGAAAGCTCGTCCTTTCCGTCCGTTTTCTTTTTTCCTTCATTTGTGTCACTATCGGCAGTACAGCACAAAGTAAGTACTGACCAGCCAATCTATCGCTTTTGAAAAATAATTTATCATCTTTGAGGAGAATTTCCATCATTAATGAAGTATATGATTTTTACGACTTTGTTGCAGAGTGGCAGAGTGCCAGACTACAAATCTGAAGGTCATGGGTTCGATCCCCGCCAGGTCCTAGGATTTTCATCTGTCACTTTCCACTTCTTTCACCTCTGGCAGTGTTGCTGATGTGAAAAATACCAAGTAGCACTGTGTTTCGGAACCCACATTAAACTGTAGGTGCCCCTATAACTGGCTGGTAAGTCAGTTCGAAGGTCAGAGGAAGGCAACGGCATACCACCTCCAAACAGGACCGTGCCTAGTGAAGGACTGTGGTGTTCAAACCAGTCTTCAGATTGCTGACTGCTTTACCTTTTCCTTTTTTAATGATTTTTGTTACTTGGGTAGCAAAATATTTCTGATGATTTGAGGTAAAGAAGGGAACAAAAGTATTTCTGAAGAAGAGAAATTTGAAGTTTCTAAAGACTTTTCTGTACACATTTGTCTGAATTGTCACCTTTTATGGGAATGAAATGATTTGTGTGTGTGTGTGGGGGGGGGGGGGGGGAGGCATTTGTGAATGGATATGATACAGTAAGTTGTTCGAATGGATGAGGGTTGCAGAACTTACGTGATTAAATGCAATTAAACGAATACATCTGACAGTAACAGTTAATAGGAGTGAAGTGTCAGGTTGTTTTACAGTACAAGAATGACCCCCGCCCAGAGCTGAGACTGTTTTGCGGTTCCAAGTGTGTTGTGCATTCCTTATAGCAGGTTATGAAAAAATGATTATGGTAGAGGGAAATGAAATCCAGGAATTTTTCATTCATTTTTTGTGTCGTTACATGCAGTAGTCAATTGAACAAACATTAGGTATCTGGATTCTTGAGTGTACGATTTTCCTGGAAGTGACATGTTTGTGGTTTAAGATGATATTTCAAAATTACTGCGAGTAATCTGCAAGTTACTTCACCAGCTTCAGAGTACTTCACAGCGTAACAAATAATTAATAGGTTGGTTTTTTAAGGAGCAGCAAGCAGTAGAAGTGAACATTGTTTTATTATAGTTGGTTTCAGATTTATATTGGGACCGCTTATATGTTCAATCTGAGCCAAAATACACTGGTCAAACTGGTAGGGGAGTGGTTTAATTAGCTAGGTTCTGAAGTGTTGTCATCAGCTGAATGAACTAAAATGGTTCAATGTCTTTCTGTTGGTTCTACAGAGTTGGGACAACAACATTACGGCAACCGAGATAGTGGTTGTAACAGAGAGTTGCTGCAGGGAGAATTGGTGATGACAAGACCTCGGACTTTTAGGTTTTAGAAATCTTGTATTAGGTACCTAAAATAGGTTATATCACCTACAAAAATAGGTTATAAAATCAGAAAAAAGTGACCAAAAGCTGACATTTTTTGTCTAGAAAGCTAAATAGATAGACAAAACTCCACATTATTTTATTGTCCACGTCTGTAATTACAGTCACACTAAATAACTAACACTTTCTCCAGATTTTCTGTTGATAAACTGCGTCTCTAGCCTGTTAATAGCGTCTCATATGCCGACAATGAGTATTTAACGTCAACATGCACCGGAGCATATGTAAGTGACAGTATTGTATAGGCGCAATGGGACTGCACACTCGTGTTCCGTTGATTTGCCTGTTAACATGTCACCCAGTGATCAGTCCTGTTTTTCTTCATCATCATCATAATCATCATCTATTTGCAACACTGTATGTAGTTTCTTGCAAAATTTCACATGAGTAGAACCTGGAACCAAGCTAATTTTTCCGTCACCTGCTCTATCAATCGCATTCTATGTAGAATGATTTCCCTGAACATTCTAGAGCTTTAATGATAGGTACCAAAAAGCAGAGAGAAATTTTATGTATACAATGTCGTTGCAAATTGTTGGGTGCTTTAGAAGATCTTTAGCTGAAGTAATGCTCACTGTCTCCTCTCGCAATTTGAGAAAAAAAGTCCTTAATGTCTTCCAAATGCTCGCTGCAACATTCCACGGCTTCTAGCTACGTAAGTATGGGGTCTGGTGGAAGTGTTGCGTTGGGAAGTTCCTATTGAAATAACTGGATTCTTGTACGTGATTCAATAAAAACCTTTTTGCTGCATGAAACTAGCTAATTTAGATGTGTGAATTCGAGACGTATTGTTTCAGCTACACGCTTCATGGCATCGGCAAGTCGTGGTCTCCATAGAGAGAAGCTGGATGAAATAGTTTTAGTCTTACAAATTTTATATGAACAGATTTTTAAAAATTAGATATAGCCAGATTCTAATTTGAAATTAGGTATTTCTTGCATTTTTAAAAATCACATAGAACAGTTTCTTACGTGAAATTACGTATTTTAGGTAGTATAGCCATAGCAAGGTTGGAAGCAGGACAGACACAGAGGGAGGTGCCCCAAAGTGTAATTCCCAGAACACGGATGTGATTTCAGACAACAGGGACTGTTAAAAGAAGACAAGGCCAAGGTCGTCTATGGGTAACATCAGCAAGAGATGACCGTTATCTCCGGTTAACAGCCTGTCGAGACAGGAGGCTGAATGCAACTACCGTATATTTCCGCAGATAAGGTGACCTTCAGATAAGACGAGGTACAAATTTTCATCGAAATTTTATAGTTTAAGCACATATCTGGCATATAAGACAATCTGCAAGTTACCGTATTTACCCGAATGCATGCCACACTTTTTTTTCCAGTTTCGGGATCCACAAATACGCCTAGTACTTAGATTCGGAAGCAAAGTTTCAGGAAGATCAGAAAAATGCTGCCAGAAGCCGCCATAAGTAGTTTTCGTGATTGGTACACCTGGATTTCACCTTTTGTTGCAGTGTTTGCGGTTTGCTTTTGAACCTTCATGCTTGTAGTGTCACATTGTATCCTATCGTGGAAAAAAAATTCTTTCGCTGATACCACATTTAATTCTGACATTTTTCGACAACAGAAGATAAAGGATTTCGAAGGAAGCTGCAATTGTTGCGTATAGGTCTGAAGTATTTTAGCCCATTCACAGGCCCATACGTAAATGTATTCTAATCGTTTCAGTGCAACTCTGGATACCTATATTGAGAAATTATTTTTGACAAGCGACATTGTAAAATCAAGCTGCATTGTAAGTAATTAATTCTATTCCTGCTTTATGGCATATAGAGTGTTGTATGTACCATTGTCCACTCGGCAAATTAATAAAGCTCGAAAACGCAAAACTTTGTTTTTGTAAATCTTTTAAAAAAGTTCTCTAGCATAGCCTTACGAAGGTTAGGTATAGGTGAAATTAGAAGTGTTTTTAAGTACATGAGGGCGCGTAGCGTCCGAATCTGCGGTTCAGAAACAGTTTTACAGTTGTACATTCGATCTATATCATTTCAGGCTGAGCTACTCTGATTGTACGCTTTCTTGTAAATTACCCAGAAAACTGTACTCTTAGGCTCCTGCCTAACACACTCCTTTAAAATCACGACATATTCATAAAAATCATAATGTTCGCCTGTTCGATACATATTGTTTCGATACCGCTTTGATATATATCGTTTGGAGGTCGAATCCGCGCCTTACAGCACATCTGTGAAATTACCAATTTCAGACTAAATTTCAATCTAATTTTTTTTTTGTACCGTCGCATATTACGAACTCAGATTTTGAGGCCTTTTTTTATGATTCAGCCATCGTCTTATCTGCGGAAATATACGGTAATCTGCAATGCTCCCTCCGGTTAGCAACAAGTCACCCAAAATCGACGCAAACAGTCAAATTGCCTTAGGGAATGTGGCCTCTACACACAGAGACCTACAGTGGAGGAACTGGGTGGAGGAACATCAGGATTGAATCTTAACAAATGGTGCCAGGTTCTGTTCACAGATGAGTCAAGGTTTTGTGTTCAGCCAGACAATCGTCGTTCCCTCATCTGGACAGTATGTAGAACTTTGAACAGTCCTACTTATGTGCAGGAAACATATCATAGTGGTGACCAAATGGTGTGGTCAGGAGTCAGAATTGGCGGACGTACAGACTTCTGTGTCGATCAGAACGGCATTTTGACTGCTCAGAGATATAGACACGAGATTCTTCAACCGTTTGTTGTGCCCTACGCTGGTTGCACAGGAGACGGGTTCCTTCTGGTGGATGGTAACACTCGTCCCGACAGAGCTGCACTGGTGGACAACATGCTTGAAGCGGAGGGTTTTGACAAAACCTACTTTGCCAATGGGTTGAAAAAATTGGAAACTCACTCGCAAGGAGACTATGTCAAGAAAAAAAGCGAGTTATTGCCCTTAAAAATAATTGTTTTATTCTATTTTTACAGGACTTATCAAAGCCCGCCCTTGTAGATCAATGTGTTCGGTTTCAATATTTTCCAAGATCTATGCATAGGGGTTTGATATAGAATGATCTGGAAAATCAATCCTGTAGTATAACTTGCCCATCCCTAGAGTTCTGTACATTGAGTATAAAATGTCTCTACTGCTCAGATCCATGTCACAACAGCAGAGATTCCAACTTTTGAATATGGCAAATAGTAATGCGATGATGCGACGCAATATGTATGAGCGGAGAGGGAGGCGTGGGGGGGGGGGGGGGTTTGAAGGGTTCCAAGGAGAAAGGGTGAATACAAAATGATCAAATGTGAAGCCAGTTTTGTGAGATTGCAGATGATATATGGTCAGCGTATTACTACATCGTTCTCATGTGTACAGCAGGAATATGTGTGGGTGGGGAGAGGTGAAGCAAAACTAGCTGTTTTCTTCCTCAGAACCGAACATATCAGATTTGGTGATTTCCAGAGATATATAGAAGAAGCATTAAAACTTGCACACAACCACAAGATAACGTAAAATCATAACTGACAGAAACAAAGCAGGTTAAGATATTTCAGAGAGTGTGCAGGTTACGAAAGGTACAAGTCAAGTGACATGCGGCATTTTCATTGGCTGCTGCTGGATTCCAAAATGGTGCGCCTCTGTGGATTCCTCCCGTATGCCGTATTGCGTAGTTTTTGAGTTCGTAGAAGTTACTGTCAGTACCGGCAATTTCCAGAAGAACACGCTCTAAGATGCTGCTCAGAACCACTTTATTTTTGTCGATGACATCAAACAATCGAAATCAAAGGGAAATGAGTTTTGTCGATGGAAAACAAATGACCGATTTGTTATTTAAACCTGAAAATCGGAATCCGAACCACTCCAATTGTAAACTCTTAATATTAAATAATTTTCGTAACAATAACGATTAAATTGTAATGATTGCACCATCTGCAACAGAACGGAACGTATTTTTCCAAGAAAAGTCCGGTAAATTGTTATCGTCACCCATTCTGCCACTGACATGCGACTTGTACACATTACCTCAACTAATCACCATTGTGCTCGTGTCGAGTGACAATGCGAGCACTGCCGTTTGTTTTGCGATCACAATATATGTCGCAAAAATAATTTTGTGACAATACCAACAGTTTTTGCCACACACTCCTTGGAAATGTTCTGACATCTAAGGAGTCTGTATGCTCCCTGAAATACAGAATTAAATGGTTCCTGGGAAGTATTATCTGGTTGCAGTTGGAAAGTTATCACCTATTACACACAATTAGCAGCTTGCGACAGCCATCAGAGGGACTGAGTAAGGGAAACAAGGTCTGGGGTATGGACGAAGAGGGAGCCTGCAGGACTGTGGAAAGAAGGGGGGCGGGGGAGGGGGGAGGGATAAACGGGGCCAGCGAGACACAGCACGCCACTCAGAACGTTGGGACTCAAGCGCTCATCAAACTTTCAGTCAGATGCTGGCATCGTCATCACAGCAGCGAACCGAGTTCACTGGCCTGGGTGAGGTATCGCTAATCCTGAGGATAGGTACTGGGACTTCATTGTAATAAAGCATTTTTTGCTAAGATTAAATTAACCAAAATTTCTACGTGAAGGATGTGCAGGGTGGCAAGGGAGGGGGGAGTGAGGGGGAAAAGGAACAAAATTATCCCCCCCCCCCCAAAAAAAAAAAAAAAAAAAAAAACTTAAAGATTACATTTTACCAAAATGAAAATACGTTTTGATCAGTAAAAATACACTGTTTACTGTGTAAAATAAAAATTTTTGGTGCTAAGTGATTACATACTTTCCATTGGTGCTGTAAAACTTATTGACCCTTTGAAAGGTAAATGTTTTATACAGCTGTGTTAAATTTCCCAGAATGCTGCTACTTTTTGTGTGATATGATAGTGTCTGTAATGGCGTGATAAGTGATCGGAGGTAAGAAAGGCCACTCTTGAGTCAGGTGTAGAGCGCCAGTGAGAAAGTGGTTTCTGTTTCCTTGTCTTTTGTATATGAAGTGTTCTTCTATTTGCTTTTGGCTCTCTGACATAGATGTAATTTATGAGAATGTTGCTTTACGAAACACAAATTTAGTATGAATATGTTGTTATTTCCAAAGGCCCCTGATAACTGCAATACAGAATTATTTACAAAGCCGTGAACTGCCTGCGTACAATTCATCTCTAGCTGTCCTCACTTCCAGTCATTTTTTGAGGATAACTTTAACTTTACTATTTGCCGTCTTCATTGCATAATTTGAAATATATGAGAGAACTAAAAAAATAAAAGTGTCATACTTTTTAGTGTAATGTTGTACTTAACAGACATAAATGTGTCAGCAAAATTTTTACTAGTGCCATAAATGGCTGGCCTTAAAATTTTTCTAAGTGGCGAGTCCTGGCCGTGTTAAAGTGTTGAACTGGAGTCAAATCAAGCTGTGGCTTAAGAAATCCTTTGCACATTGTCACTGCTAATATAAACTTATCTGGTGTGAAAGGAAATTTGCTTGAAAACTAATGCTTGTTATAAATCACTATCCCCAAAGTTTTCCCGTGAGCCGTTAGAAACGTGAACAGTTGTGATGTCACACACATCAAAAGCAATAAGTTGTTACCAAGTATTGCAGAGCCCTCATCCTAAAGAATTTGAGACATTTTACTGTGGGAAGACACTTTGCTGCACTTTTTGTTGTAAACTGCACATTATCTTTGCAACTAAACTTTTATTTTGATATTATTTTTTCATTTTTGTTTTATTTCTGCAATGTGTAGTGTAACGACTCCATGGTCGTTACATATAAGATAGCTGCCTGTAATGTTGTTTACAGAGCGCAAGAGAATTTATAGGCCGGTGTATCCGAGTGGACGTTTTGGCCTGCAGCGGAACAAAGTGCGTAATGGTGGGCAGTCTAATTGAAATTATGATGGAGCACAGAATATAAAAGAAACCGTATAATAATTTCTGTGTTTGTAGCGTTATGCTTTTGTTATTATTGTTTGAAAGAACATGGTACAGTTGACTCGGAGGATAGAGATGGACTTATAACTGATATGTCAAAAAGTAAGACATACTTAATGTAACACAATGTACTGTATGTTTTCTAAGTTGAAAGTGAGACAAGTGTCTTATTTAATAGTCATCTCTATTTACTCTTTTCTGTGATATTTTCCCCTGCAAGTAAGACAAGTCTGATGCCAACAATTGGAGTCGGGACACAGACTAGCGGGTTCCTCAAAACTCGTCCTTTTCAAGTAATTCTAGGCGACCGCCGAAGAATACCTGCAATAATTCAGGAATTTAAGAAAGAGTGGATTAATCGGTGGTGTGACAGAAGCTGAAAGGTGATAATGCTGCAGTCTGGCTTCATCTAAAACTCACTCTGTCACCAAGGTTACATCACAAGTGTTAATCTGAAGTAGCAGTTCAAAGTAAATTCCTTAATTCAGCTTTCAGTTCAAAAATACAAAAATCACTGATAACTAAAATAATGAAAAATTCCTAGAATTCCAAAAAAATCCAAGGTACTTCCCGGATGAATAAAATTCCCATCCCCCCCCCCCCCCTCAGGCATCCCAGTTGCCACTGTGTGTGTACACCCTGACACGTGCAGTCAGTCACACGTCTCCAACACACCGACTACAGTTTGTAGTGTAACAAGTTGCACTACACCCCTTTGACCCGACCCAAGATCCCAAAATATATTTATTAGGGAATTCTGGTAGCCAGATATTTCTTTTTTGATTTTTCTTTACCCTACAGGTAATCTGTCGGGAAATCCACTTGCTGCTACCGCCTTGGGAGACAGTGCTTCAGAATATAGTGTTTTGGAGTGTCACAGACTCTAAGAACAGTTATAAGTAAGAAAGACTATTCTGCATAGTTGCCAACCTTGAGAAGAGACTGTCAGTAATAATTCGACAGACCAATGAGGAGGAGGGTTTGGGGGTCATACGCGCATCCTTCCAAGAAAATTTTAAAAATTATAAGCCCTATTTAGATCATTAAATGCTATATTTATGACACTCTCTGTTCATAAATATAATCCTCGAAAAGAAAGAATTCTAAATGAACAGGATCAGGGGAAACTTTCCTGGTGGGATAAATAAAAATAAAAATAGAAAAGAGATGACTTACCAAAAGGACCGGCTCGTCGAGAGAAACAAATAAAATAACACACAAACACACATACAAGCTTTCGCCACCACTGGCAGCTTCTTCAGGAAAAAGAGGAAAAAAGGGGAGGAAAAGGGAAGGATATGGGTTTTAAGGAAGTGGAAAAGGAGTCATTCCAATCCCAGGAGTGGAAGGACTTACCTTAGGGGGAAAAAAGGAAGGTAAACAAATACACACACACTCAGACATATCGAAACGCAAGCACACCTAGACAGACATTTGTGAAAAGCAAAGAAGTTGGTCAGAGATACCAATTGAGGCAGAGGCTCTGTCCACAGAACCCAGGCAAAGATGCTAAAGATAGTGGGCGGGAATTTGAGTTAGCGGAGATTGAGACCAGGTGGGCAACGGGAGGAAAGAATAAGCTGAAGGGCAAGTTCCCATCTCCGGAGTTCTGAAAGGTTGGTGTCGGTGGGAAGTATCCAGATAAACCGGACGGTGTAACACTGCGCCAAGATGTGCTGGCCGTGCACCAAGGCATGTTTAGCCACAGGGTGATCCTCATTACCAACAAACACTGTCTGCCTGTGACCGTTCATGCGAATGGACAGTTTGTTGCTGGTCATTCCCACATAGAACGCTTCACAGTGCAGGCATGTTAGTTGGTAAATCACGTGGGTGCTATCGCAAGTGGCTCTGCCCCTGATCGTGTACACCTTCCGGGTTACTGGACTGGAGTAAGTGGTGGTGGAACGGTCACAGGCAGACAGTGTTTGTTGGTAATGAGGATCACCCTGTGGCTAAACATGCCTTGGTGCACGGCCAGCACATCTTGGCGCAGTGTTACACCGTCCGGGTTATCTGGATACTTCCCACTGACACCAACCTTTCAGAACTCCGGAGATGGGAACTTGCCCTTCAGCTTATTCTCTCCTCCCGTTGCCCACCTGGTCTCAATCTCCGCTAACTCAAATTCCCGCCCACTATCTTTAGCATCTTTGCCTTGGTTCTGTGGACAGAGCCTCTGCCTCAATTGGTATCTCTGTCCAACTTCTTTGCTTTTCACAAATGTCTGTCTAGGTGTGTTTGCGTTTCGATATGTCTGAGTGTGTGTGTATTTGTTTACCTTCCTCTTTGTCCCCTAAGGTAAGTCCTTCCACTCCTGGGATTGGAAGGACTCCTTTTCCACTTCCTTAAAACCCATATCCTTCCCTTTTCCTCCCCTTTTTCCCTCTTTTTCCTGAAGAAGCTGCCAGTGGTGGCGAAAGCTTGTATGTGTGTTTGTGTGTGATTTTATTTGTTTTTTATTTGTTTCTCTCGACGAGCCGGTCCTTTTGGTAAGTCATCTCTTTTCTATTTTTATTTTTGTTTATCCCACCGGGAAAGTTCCCTCTATAATTTTCGTTTCATCAATTTGTATATATATGGGTGACAGAAACATTCCTGCAATTTTCAAACACTTGAGTTCAAGGAAAGTTAACAGTTGCAGAAGAAAGAAATAAGTGTGCAATTCCTTGCATTTATGAAATAACAATATAAAATCCTTAGCAGGTAACATTGTATACCAAATGGTTTGGTTTCTAAAACAACAAATAAACCAACCTACCCCAATTAATGTCACATTTTTCCGAAATATCATAACTCTTATTTATTTCTAGCGGCACAACATTGCTATAAAAACGAAAACATGGTGAAAAAGAAAAAGAAAAAGAAAGAAAGAAAAAACAGTGGAAACTTTTCGCTCGAAAAAGAAAAAGACTGTTTAGCTGAGACGGAAGACCAGGTACTAGTTGTGAAAGAAGGAATTTACGTAGCTCTTGCTGGATGGGCGTTCTTTTGGCAGCTATGGAGGAGAAGAACCGGCGGGACATTTGCAGTGAAAATGCTATTGTTAACGTTTCCTAAGGCTTTGCTACGTACTTAGGAAGAAAATCATTGCGATCAATAAAACTTTCCCTAGCATTATGATTAGCTGTACCGCTTTTCTTAAAACATCATATTTAAAATGTCTTAATTCCATATTTTTTATGAACTTTCCGTAACTCCGTAAATAAGATGCTATATCCGTAACAATTACGGACAATCCGTAGTAGTTGGCAGCTATGATTCTGTTTTGTTTCTATTGACGTTGTTGTAAGAGAAGAAGAGTTCTAAGTTGGCTGTTGATGGGAATGTTTCGACAAGATGTCATCGTAAAAGGAAAACAATGAACGGATTATGTGTTTTAAAGTTGACATCTAATGGAAATTCACTGAGCAGTAAATGTTCGGTTTTTCTCTCTCTCTTCTTCTCACGCTGAAGACAGTCTTCAGCCGGCCGCGGTGGCGGAGGTGACTGAGGCGCTCCAGTCACGGTCAGCACGGCCACTACGGTCGGGGGTTCGAATCCCCCCTCGGGCATGGATATTTGTGCCGTCCTAGTTCGTAAGTAGTTTGTAAGTTTAGGGACTGATGACCCCGTAGTTAAGTCCCATAACCTTAACACACATTTGAACATTTTTGACAGTCTTCTGACTTACAAATTATGAAACTTTTAGTGAGAAATTGTCTGAATGCAAGAGGGACACACTAGCTGGACCTCATGGCACAGTAAATGTTTCATAGGGAAGATTTATGACAAGATGAATGGGATAACAGTTGCAAATATTGCTAAACAAAGAGACCATGTACCATGTAGTGATTGGCAAGTAGGCCATATAACAAGCGTACACACACACACACACACACACTCACACTCACACTCACACTCACATTACCTATCTTGTGTGTGAGTTATAAAAAACACTACACAAAGGAATTGGCAACCAATTGACAGGACATAGAAAGAAAAGTGATAAAGTATTATAAAGAAATATCTGGCTACCAGAACTTCCTAATAAATATATTTGGTGATCTTATGTCGGTTCATAGGGGTGTAGTGGAACTCTTTACACTACATACCCCTCCCCTTAGACATAAGATGCCAAATGATTATATAAGTTTTGTTTATCTCCTTACATTAAATTATCAGTATTTTTCTTTCAAAAACAATCTTCTATTATTATAATTTATTAATTCTTTAACATTCAGTCATCTTATACTAAATATGATACTGTTTATAAGGCAGACTGGACCACACTATTAATGTTTTTGAGCACAAAGTTGCCTTATTTAGGTAGAGTCCGAATTAAGTTAATGGTGTTTCAACTTACAAGTTATCTCTTATCACAATGATAAAATCTGTATATCCTTTTCCCAAACTTAATTCTTTACAAGTTCGGCACAAATAAACTGTACGACGGATGCCACTGCGGGCCTACTCACCACGCCCAGCTCCTTGTCACACAGGTAGAGGCGGTCCTCGCGCGCCACGTAGCCCAGCACGTACATGGTGCGGTCCAGGTGCGCCACCGTCACGATCTCGCCGCCCACGTAGTAGTTGACGCGGTTCACCGTGTTGGTGTAGATGAAGCAGTCGCCCACCCACAGGCCCGTGCGCACCGTCTCCGCCTCCTCGCCCAGGAACTGCAAAGGCGGGCACCAGGATACACGTTACACTGCGTCCGGCAAACAAATCACTCATCAAAATTATGATTGGGGGGGGGGGCGCCAATTTGGCTATATTGACACGGCTTGCCACTCAGCACGTTGGGAGTCATACGCTCATCAAGCAGTTTTTCAGATGGCAACATCGTCATCACAGTAGCGAGCCGTGTTCAGACACTCTGTATGTGGGCTCTTGCATAAGAGGATAGCTATTAGAACATCATTATATTAATGAGTTATCACGAAATATAATAATGGAAAGTCCAGGTTGGAATTAATAATATAGTAAGGACAGTTTACAGCTCACCGCAAAGACGTGGCGACGAGCTGCGACAGGCACATACAAAACACACATACATACAACACTTTCAGCTATCGGCCATGGCCTTCTTCAGAAAATAGAACACTCACGCAATCACACAGGCACACAACACCATCATACAACCATCACCTCCGGCTACCGCACTTCAAATTACGCTCTGTGGCAAGTAAATCGGGGACGGGAGGGGAGGGGAGAGGGGATAGGAAGGTTACGTCACAGTTGTAGGGATGTGTTAGATGGGAACAACGAGATGCAGCTTAGGAATGGAGTGGGGAGGCGGGTGAGAGGAGAAAAATAAAATAAATATATATACAAAATGCGTGCACACTGCAAGTACACACACACACACACACAAATACACGATCGCACATTCAAGCACCACTCGAAATACGTGAGGTTTGGGATAGAGAGATAAGAACTGTAAGGTATGGGGAAAAAAGGGAAGTTATCATAGGTTGAGGCCTGGTTGATTTCAGGATCGGAGAATGTATTGTAGAGGTAACTCCCGTCTGTGCACTGCAGAAAAGCTGGTGGTGGATGGGAGGATCCAGATGGCCCGGGTTGTGAAGCAGCCATTGAAATTAAGCACGTGCTCCGCTGCATGCTGTGCCACAGGGTGGTCCACCTTGTTTTTGGCCACAGTTTGGCGGTGGCCATTCATCCTAATGGACAGCTGGTTAGTGGTCATGCCAATATAGAAAGCTGCACAGTGATTGCAGCACAGTGGGTAAATTAGGTGGCTGCTTTCACAGGTGGCCCGGCTTCTGATAGGGTAGCGTAAGCCTGTGACAGGACTGGAATAGGACGTGCTGGGTGGGTGGATTCATATTGAAGCTCTGATTTTTAATATTAATAAAAGTATTAGAAAAATGTACCTGTGTGTATGGTATTTTTCTCACATTCCTCCTAAACTTTGAGACTTATTGCACCCGAACTTGGCACACATTCCTTACTATCAGACAACTATTGCTGTGGAGATATGAACCAGCAAACACAAAGAGTTCCGGCATATGATGCCACAAACAACGAAAACCGAGAACAATTGCACAGTAGTGCAATAAATTTTCCCACCCCTCCTCCTAAATTAATGGACCAATTTCAAGCAAATCTGGTACATTGTTTCTTTACCATTAGGAAACCGCCACTATCAGGGTAAAATCAGCACCACCTAGTTACGAGGCCTGTGCACTGTCTGCCAAGAGTAGTCTTAACACAAGCGGACTATTTGTCTTGTGTACCGTTGTGATGAGTTTGGGAATACATACACATTGCACAGTGCGATTCAGTTGCACAGTGGTAGAGTGCCACACTACAAATCCAAATGTCGTGGGTTCGATCCCCGCCATGTCCTAGGATTTTTATCTGTCACTTTCCACTTCTTTCACTTCTGGCGGTATTGCTCATGTGAAAAATACCGAGTAGCACTGTGGTTCAGAACCCACGTTAAACTGTAGGTCCCCCTATAACTGGCTGGGTAAGTCAGTTCGGAGGAAGGCAATGGCTTACCACCTCCAAACAGGAGCATGCTTAGTAAAGCACTGTGGTGTTCAAACCGATCTTCGGATTGTTGGCTGCTCCCCCCCCCCCCCACATTGCACATTATGTTTCAGAATGTTTTTCGTGTTATCTATGTGATTCTCAGTGCAAATTTTTGCTGGTGTGAGACAAAAGGCCTAATATGAATCGTCCGATTCCAATAGCTATAAGCTATCTAACTAATAGTCCATAAATATCTTATACCAAAACAAATTTGTCTGTGAATCACATAAATAAAATTAAGAACATTCTCAAACACAGTTTGTAATGTGTATGTATTCCCAAACTCGACACAAGAGTAGGCAAGACAAATAGTTTGCTTGTGTTATGACTACTCTTGGCAGGCAGCGCACAGGCAATGTATATAGGTGGCATTGGTAAAAGGATGTCATATAAAAAAAAAAAAAAAAAACAGGAACAAAAAAATGCCCCATCATGCAACATAATTTTAGTAGTTTACTATTTCAGAATGAGAGTACTAAGTGATTAGCGAACAAACTTTACACATAATTTCAAACATTTATGAAACTTTTTCTAGCTGAAAGGAAAGAAGTTTATCACTTACTATTTTTCCAATGTTCATGCAGTGAAACTATACCATTCAACCACACACACACACACACACACACACACACACACACACACACACCACTGATTGTATACTTACTGCAAATTATATAATTGTACATTTACATTTTTATGTACTGGTGCGTTTGCTTTTTCGAAGATGATGTCTATTACATACATAATACATAAGCTACGAAAAGACATGGGTGACCCAGTAAGCAAATTTTACCATTTCAAATGTTGTTTCCCGAATTTTATGTTTCCCTTGAAAAGTGTAAAAACGGGATTCTAATGTGTTAGATACTCTATTTATTAAATAATTTTAATGAAGTTTTTTCATATACAATTGGTATAGCTATTATTTGCTCCATAAATTGCTGAACATTGTCCAAAAAATAGACCTGGATGACTGACTGTCAATGTTCCTTTAGACGTCAAGGGCGAAAACTTTTAGCAAACTTGTAAAGTCTTTTATGTGTACCTCCCTGCGAATCATCGAGATTAATCTGTGGTGAGTAGCAACCTATCCTGTTGAAGATACTGTTGAATGCTTTGTGGAATTTCCATTGTTTAAGACTTGCACTTCCGTATTTATAGTTAGGAGTGTTGGATTGTCTACATTTAATAATCGAAATCTTTCAATTTTAAAATCCTTTTAAGGCATGTAAGTATCAAATTCTATAATAATAAAGTCTTAACATTCACAACTTCAGTATCATTATCATCAACTGTTTTGATTGTAATTATGGCAACTGTGAATCATCAAGAAAGTAAAATAGCCATATTACTTGTAATGCGATGAAGATTAAAGTAACAGCTGCTAGCACTGTTGATTAAATAACCATGAAGTATGTATGCACAGTGAATATCCTACATACCGTACATACTCGAGTAATCTGCGCACCCCAAATTTAGACGATAGAGAGAGAGAGAGAGAGAGAGAGAGAGAGAGAGAGAGAGAGAGAGAGAGAGAGAGAGAGAGAGAGAGAAAGGGGGGGGGGGGTGCGCAATGTTGTCAAATCCAGAGTGTGCGAATCTCGCACCAACCCCATAATATTCTAATATTTTACCAACTGAAAAATATTTCATTTGTAATGTATTTATGGATTAAATTGTACCATGCTTCTTGCCGGACTGCAGTGGTTATGTTGGCACCAACGGTAATGATAGCAACTCAGATGACCAATATTTGTTTTTTTTTGTGACAACTTCTATTAAAACATTTTTTTTTCTTTTTTTCTGAACAGACAAGGGTACATACAAGAACCTGTCAACCATAAAGCAGGTACAGTATTAATTTTGCTGCAAGTGAAACGAGCAGCAATAACATTTACTCTGTAGCTCGAGAAAAATATTAACGCAATTCTACATTTCATTGTTCATCTGTTGCCAACACAAGCACTGGAGCCCGGCGAGAAGCGTCGTCAAATTTTACCTATTACTGTAAAAACGTACCCACAATAACACACTGAAATGAACACTTATAGAATCTGAACCATTAAATAAATGGAGCTGAGATTGGTATTAAACTGTCATGTATCTTTGTACAAGTCTATATGTCATGCATTTACATCAAAGATATTTGATAGCGTAATAAGGAGCTTTGACATACATGTATTTTTCATCAAAGAAATGTCTCAAATGGAGCGCCTCGCCGTATATTTCATTATAAAAGTTGCTTGTCTTCTCTCCACTGCAAATGTATCCGCTCTGAGCACTAGCATCGCTGTTGCCAACTGACTTGTGCGTGCGTTTGAACATAAACGCCGTGCTGTAATTATTGTTTAAACACAGTAGCAAGAAATCGCTGTAACCCGTCATCTCCAGATATAGTCTTTGTCACGTCCCGATACCGATGTGGGTAATAATACCTAACTTAAATAGATAACACACTTTATACTCAGAAAGATGGTACCATAAACTACTGATTCTTACATCAACAATGCAACTGTTCGTACGCGCCAGCCGTGCTAGCAAAGAAGCTGCCGGAAAGATATGCTACTCCACTAAGTTTGTGACTGGCTAGAAGCAGCACACAATAAAAAGTATTATAATCCGCTATATTGAAATATGACAATAATAATACCACTTTTTAACACCACGAAGAAGATTTATGTCTAAGAAATGTTACGAATACTTGATAATATTTCTGTGTCAAAGATTTGATCAAAAATATTATTGTGTAATACCGGCCTACAGGGATGTTTTTTTGAAGAGAAGTAATCCCCACCTGATGTGAAATTCGAGTAATCCGCGCACTCCAGTTTTTCGTAACTCGGGAAAAAATGTGCGTGGATTTTTGGAGTATATACGGTAATTCCTGTAATCAATAGCAATATAACCATGGTATTATCATGAAAAGTGATACCATATTCACTTGAATCTAACAAGGAGATCACACGGGTATCGGATTTTAGATTCTTTTTTATATTTATTGTACATGAAGTAGAGAACCCAAATAACAATTAGCCACAGCCATTCCAAACAACTCTAAAAAATTCTCGATAAACTTGACTTTGTAGTTTTACAAGTACACGTAAGTACCAATAATTACGACGTCTTTCGGTTCAGCTCAGGTGGCAGCGTTCTAGACCCACAACCACACAGTCGGTGGTTCGAATCCTACTGTGTGATTCTTTCTCCCCCCCCCCCCCCCCAAATTGTGTTCGAATACTTACACAATTTTAATGACTAATGGTAATTTTTACGAAAAATGCACTTTCTTTATTTGTAAATTTCTATATTTATGAAAGTTTGTAAATAGTAATGGTTTCAATCAAATACGCGTAAGTTACATTTTTTTACAATACCGGCTTCACTATTAGTTTATGACAATAGTCTCCGATCGTTCAGTTTATGGAGTGTTATGTAGCTGTTTTCGGAAAGCTATCTCCATAGCTATTAAAGGCTCTCAAAGCAGCCAACCTTCTCACCCGCTGATTTAGGCAACGTCAAGGTGTTCAGCTCGTCTACACATACATAAAAAAAAAAAAAAAAAAAAAAAAAAAAAAAAAAAAAAAAAAAAAAAAAAAAAAACAGGCTAACAACATATGGAATCAGAAATCGCAAAACATTTTATGTAACTGAATTCGAAAACAACGAAAAAAAATATTTGTCACTGCCCAATTCAATCCAACGGCTCTGTCATTGTGAATCCAGATTGTTACCCGCCTGAGCTATACCACCATATGCTGCAATTGCTTTAATTATTGGTACTTATGTGCACTTGCAAAAGTTCAAAGCCAATTATATAGAGAATTTTTGAGAGTTGGGCTGAATGGGTTTGATGGACTGTTATTTGAGGTCTGAACTGCACGCACCATAAATATTAAAAAAAATTGTAAAATCCAACACCCATATGGTCTCCTTGTTAGCCGCACTTTAATCTAAGCCAAATCCAAAAAAATAAGACTCAAAATTCAAAGTTATAGGCCACATGTTGAAATCTAAACAAAGGCGTTTCATTCTAACATGCACTACAAATTAAGTAGAATGGATGATGATACAGCTGCAGTAGTTGGGTTCAAGTTGTAAACTTGGTAGTTGAGCTTTTGTTGAAAATAATTTTTAGGTGTAGGTGGTAGATGTCGGTAACAGCACAATGAATCTCGGGAAGCACACGTGGCCAATTGTGTAGCACTGCAGACAGCTATGGAGTATTTATGATTGTAAACAAATCTGCATTTCTGTCTTAATTTGGCTGTGCCACAGTGTTCAACCTAACTACAAACACTAAAATCATGAAATATCCATAGAAAAATATCAATATATTTCTGACAAGCAAGTGTATGAATGTGACAGATGTTTTATGCTCAGAATGAGACAGGAGACATACCGCATTCTGAAGAAAAGAACGATTAAATGATATTTTTATTATGCAAGAGGAACACTTTGCTTCAGCACAATGATCTGCCAAGCGTATCTTAATGACTAACATGTGACTAATAATATAGTAATAAGAACAATTTCAAATCGAAGTGCAGCAGCCGGAGGTGATGGTTGTGTGACTGTGTTGTGTGCCTGTGTGATAGCGTGAATGCTCTATTTTCTGAAGAAGGCTATTACCGATAGCCGAAAGTGTTGTATGTGTGTGTCTTTTGTATGTGTCTGTCGCAGTTCGTCACCGCATATTTGCGATGAGTTGTAAAATGTCCTTACTACTATATTATTAATTCCAACCTGAAATTTCCATTATTAGATTTTGCCTGAGGTGATTAGTGTTTTGTTATTAAATCATGGGTATGCCATCAGCTTGTAGATTCATCATAAGCACAAGGAATCACAAAAATCGATAATATGCACTGCCAAGAACATCAAGCCAAAGGATTGATTCTATTTCATCCGTAAATTCACTCCATCTTCTCTCGCCCCCTCATGAGTTATGCAAAATATGTTGAAACACATGGGAATATTTCTGAATTTTAAATCGTGCTACTATATTCCTGCAAAACCAATTATTCAAACATCATGACATTTTCGCAACTACAAACTTGTACAAAAATCCTAAAGCCGTGTTGCATTGTCTGTATTGATGTAAAGAAATTTATTTTTTGTTGCTACGTTTCCTTGAATTGCTGCTACATTCAAAGATGAGAAATACTGAATTTCTGTTGCTTTTGCTGCACTGATTAAGTAGGGTCGCGTTGACTCAATGGATGAAACTCGAAAAAAGCACTCATTTTCTACCGTAGTTTTTGTATTTGTGTTTTTACTAGTGCAGAATTTTGGTGCCAGTAGGCCTATTGATCTTTGATCTGCGAATTGTCCCTAGTGCTGCTTATGTCTGGCAAAACTTAGTTGCGGTAGCTCCTAGCGCCATTATCCAGAACTTCTGTTTGCTTTGCACTCGATTCTAAGCCGCAGGCAGTTTTCTGGATCCCAAAAATGGAAAAATAAGTGTGGATTAGATTCGAGTAAATACAGTAATTGTTCTATTAAGGGACACACTCCATTTTGAAATGATAAATGTTATTATTTTGCCATCAGATTTTTCTAATAAAACATTTAACTTTTATTTTTAGAGCTTAAATCTAATGCACTAATCTGCCATATTAGAATCTAGTAATTAATAGTAATTCTGAATATCTATGTTCTGCAGAGGGGATTATTCTGTAGTCATTCTGTTGAGCTTATTACATTTGTTATAAAAATAATTGTTCAATTTTTATTATTATTTCTCACACAATTATGGCCATTATTATGATTCCGAAAATTGAAATTACTGATCCAATACTTCAAATTACATTTCACGATGTGTAAGTATCCAGATAATTCAGAACATAGTCAGGTGCCAGTCCTAAAAAGTGTTAAGTTTACTCCCACAAATATAATGGTGAATTGGATTTTTAAATCATTTATTATTTATCTTTTTACCTGTAAATAAGGGGCATTATTGAATAACTCCATTTTATAACTACAAATATTTCTATTGAAAGAACATAATGGAAATGTGCTACAATGTATTAGGTGACATGTAATACAGTATCTAAAGAAGAATTAGTTTATGGCGACCAGAGATGATGGTTGTGCGTCTGTGATATGTGTCTGTGTGATTGCATGATTGTTCTTTATTCTCATAAAGGCCATAGGTGACAGTGTTGTGTGTGTGTGTGTGTGTGTGTGTGTGTGTGTGTGTGTGTGTGTGTCTGTGTGTTGCAGCTCAGGTTATGTCTTTGCATTGAGTTGCAAACTAAAATCATTATGAAACTTCCTGGTAGATTAAACTTGTGTGACAAAACCGGGACTCAAACCTGGGACCTTTGCCTTTGCGGGCAAGCGCTCTACCGACTGAGCTATACCGACACGACTCACGATGCCACCTCACAACTTTACTTCCGCCAGTACCTCGCCTCCTACTTTCCAAACGCCACAGGAGCTCTCCTGCGAAATTCTGGAAACATACCTCAGGATGTGGCTAAGCCATGTCTCCACCATATCCTTTCTTCCAGGAGTGCTAGTTTTGCATGGTTCGCAGGAGAGCTCCTGTGAAATTTGGAGTGTAGGAGGCGAGGTACTGGCGGAAGTAAAGTTGTGAGGTGGCATCGTGAGTCGTGTCGGTATAGCTCAGTCGGTAGAGCGCTTGCCCGCGAAAGGCAAAGGTCCCAGGCTCGAGTCCCAGTTCCGGCACACAATTTTAATCTGCCAGGAAGGTTGATATCAGCGCACACTCCGGTGCAGAGTGAAAGTTTCATTCTATACTCACTATATTTTTGAATACCAACTCGGACTTCCCACTGTTAGAAAAGTTGCGTGCAACGTTTCAGTGCCGCCAGTATACATTCCATGACAGGGAGAGAACGTGCACGGTACCTCGAACGCGTCCTCGACGCCGTCCTCCGACACGCCGGGCGAGTCCGGCTGCGCGCGGGCCTTGGCCACGACGGCAGCGTCGTAGCGCAGGATGAAGTAGCAGTCCTCTGTAGCCAGGCAGACCAGCTCGCCGCTCTCCGACCAGAAGACGTGCCGCGGCTGGATCTCGATGCGCCGCACCAGCGTCAGGGTCTCCCAGTCGTAGAAGGCCAGCCCCGTCACCGAGCGCACGCCCAGCAGGAAGCCGCCGAAGATGCCTGTCGCCACACGAGCACCCGCGTTAAACTTTACTGTGCTCTTACATTTACATATACATATACCCTGCAATCTACTGTAAGGCATGTGGCGGAGTGTACTCTGTACCACTACTAGGCATTTCCTTTCCTTTCCTGTTCCACTCCCAAATAGAACAAGAGAAACAGGAATGTCTTTGTAGGAGCCCCAATTTCTCATCTTGTCTTCATGATCTTTACATGAAATTTAAGTAGGTGAGAAGAAGACCATTCTACACTCAGCTTCAAATTCCGGCCCTCTGAATTTCCTCAACAGAATTTTTCAAAAAAGAACGTCGTCTTTCCTTCAGCAATCCCCATTTGAGTTACCGGAGCATTTCCGTGACACTCATGCATTGGTCGAACCTACCAGTAACGAACCTAGCTGCTTGTCTCTTAACTGTTTCCATGTCTTCCTTTAAACTGATCTGCTGCGGGTCCCAAACACTTGAGGAATACTCAAGACGTGGTCATACAAGCGTTTTATATGCGGTCTACTTTACAGATGAAGAACATCTTCCCAAAATTCTCCCAATAAACCGAAGTCGGCTGTCCGCCTTTAAACTGATCTGCTGCGGGTCCCAAACACTTGAGCAATACTCAAGACGTGGTCGTACAAGCGTTTTATACGCGGTCTACTTTACAGATGAAGAACATCTTCCCAAAATTCTCCCAATAAACCGAAGTCGGCTGACCGCCTTACTCACAACTGTCCTTACATGTTTGTCCCATTTCATATCGCTCTGCAATGTTACGCCTAGATATTTGAATGACGCGACCGCATCAAGAAGCTCACTACTAATGCTGTATTCGAACACTATGGGATTGTTTTTTCTACTCATGCGTATCACCTTACATTTTTCCACATTGAGAGCTGCCAATCTTCGCACCAAGTAGAAATTTTGACCAAGTCATCCTGTATGCTATTACAGTCAGTTACAGACGACACCCTCCCGTACACCACAGCATCGTCAGCAAACAGCCGCAAATTACAACTGACTCTGTCCATCATATTTATATAGATAGAAAATAATAGCGGTCCTATCACACTCCCCTGGGGCACGCCTGACGATACACTCGTCTCTGATGAGCACTCGCCGTCGAGAACAACGTACTGCGTTCTATTACTTAGGAAGTCTTCCAGCCAGTCACAAATATGTGAACCTATTCCATAACCTCGTATCTTTGTTAGCAGTCTGAAGTGTGGTACCGCGTCAAACGCCTTTTTGAAGTCGAGAAAAACACAAACCGCCTGTTGCCCTTCATCCATGGCTCGCAAGATGTCATGTGAGAAAAGGGCAAGCTGAGTTTCACATGAACGATGTTTCCTAAACCTGCACTGATTCATAGAAAGAAGCTTACCTGTCTCAAGGAAATTTACTATATTCAAACTGAGAATATGCTCCAAAATTCTACAGGAAACTGATGTCAACGATATTGGCCTGTAATTATGTCGGTCAGTTCTTTCACCTTTCTTATAAATGAGAGTCACCTGCGTTTTTTTCCAATCACTAGGAACTTTGCGCCGAATTAAAGATTTGTGAAAATGCAAGCTAAGTAAGGGGCCAATGCCACAGAATACTCTTTGTAAAACCAAACTGGTATTCCATCCAGACAAGGAGACTTTCAGATTCCCTACACCAGAAATACCTATTTCTATGTCCTCCATTTGGGAGTTAATGGGGTGATGAAATGATGGTACATTTGTACGGTCTTTGTGCGTAAAAATTTTCGTAAAGGTTAAATTTAGTGTGGGCAAATTTCAGCTTCAAAAAACAAAACATCAAAACTGTCTCTGACATACAATGAGAGCCTAAGAAATTGGTATAGCGTGTGTATGCAAATACAGAGATACATAAACAATCCGAGGCCAACAATGTGGTCAGCAGTGCTTATATAACATGCAGATATTCAAACTATTGAATGTGGCAAATAGTAATGTAACAGTGGGAAGGAAAATGCGGTGGTGGGGGCGGGGGGTTGCAAGGGAAATACCGTAAGTGAATAACGAATCATCAAAATTGTGCAACAGTTTCTGTAAGAACCAAATTACATTATCTAGCACACAAACACCAAATGAGTGTGCAGGTTAAAAACATTAAAGAAAAAGTATCAAATGTTGATATCTCCATCGACATACTCTCCTTCCAGCATGTTACTAGGCCTAATGAAATCATTTTTTTATTTACCGTTTTTTTTTTTTTTTTTTTTTTTTTTGTTGAAAGTTGCAGTACTGGGAGAGAGAGAGAGAGAACTTGAGCTCTTTAAACTTGAATTGTACAATCTAGTCCTGTACTTGGAATCACTCGGCTGGCTTTCAGTAAATGTTAGGCTAGTTGATGGCACACTTTTTTTTGAAAAATTCATTTTAATTTTTTCCACTACTAATGAACTGAATGCAGAAGTGCGCACTACAAAAAAGCGTGACAGGTTTCACAGGAGCCCTCAGAAAAGGAGATGCTAGTGACATAACGTACTTCAAAACGTACAAAAACCCATAGTTTCTATAGTATGTCTGCCTAGGTGTGTTTGCGTCTGTGTAAATGTGTGGGTGTGTGTGTATTTGTTCACCTTGCTTTTCTTCCCCCAAGGTAAGTCTTTCCTCTCCCGGGATTGGAATGACTCCTTACCCCCTTCCTTAAAACCCTCATCATTTGCTTTTCCCTCTCCTTCCCTTCTGCCTGAAGAAGCAACTGGGTTGCAAAAGCCTGCGTTTGTGTGTGTGTGTGTGTGTGTGTGTGTGTGTGTGTGTGTGTGTATTCATTTATTTGTGATGCTGTCACACCTGTGCTCCTTCGCCTGGTGAGTATCTTCGTCTGTTTTATATATATATATATATATATATATATATATATATATATATATATATATATATATAAAAATAAAAATAGAAGTAGAAGACTTACCAAAAGGACCGGCTCGTCGATAGAAACAAATAAAATAAATAAAATCACACACAAACACACATACAAGCTTTCGCAGCCTAGCTGCTTCGTCAGGCAGGAGAGGGAAAAGGAAATGATGAGGGTTTCAAGGGAGTGGATAAGGAGTCATTCCAATCCCGGGACAGGAAAGACTTACCTTGGGGGGAAAAAAAGAGGGTAAACAAAAACACACACACCCACACATTTGCACAGACGCAAGTACACATATATATATATATATATATATATATATATATATATATATATATATGAATTGATGTTCGTTAGTCTCACTAGAACTCAAGAATGGCTGAACCGATTTGGCTAGTTTTAGTCTTGAAATAATCTTGTAAGTCCAGGGAAGGTTTGAACAGTGATAAAATATGGAAAAGTTGTCCGGAAAAGAGGAAAATTGGAAAAAAACTGAAACAGCGTTTTCCAGTGAGCTATCAATACTGTTCATCCAATTGCGACAAAATTACATTTTATGTTGAAACCAAGAGGAAGGTTCGCATCAAATAAAAATTTGGAAAAGTCGCCTGGAAAGTAGGAAAATTTAGGAAAAATCGAAAGTGATTTTTTTCTATGAATAAAAATCAATTGCCACATTGTTGTAAGAGCATCACTTGAGTACAGCTTGACAGGACAAGGTTTGTATGAAATTTTTTTTTCCCCCGAAAATTTGAGAAAATCGGAAAGCGCGTTTTTGATTGAATTCAGCACTACTATTCGCATGATGGAGAGGGGTAATCTTTCTTTTTTCCTCTCCTCTCCTCTCCTCTCTTCTCCCTCCCCCCCCCCCCCTCCCTCTCTCTCTCTCTCTCTCTCTCTCTCTCTCTCTCTCTCTCTCTCTCTCTCTCATAGTCTTGGAAAAGTTTTCAGAAAAAAAAAAAAAAAAAATAGGCACAGTTAAAAAGGAAAGTTGCAAAATTCGAACCAAGTTCCTTTGTCAATGTTTTTCTAAATGTACTCAACCATTTATCCGATTGCGATAAAATTTTGATGATCAACGAAAGATGAATGTTCTTATGAACTAAAAATTTGGGAAAGTTACCAGAAAAATTTGAAAATTCGCGAGAAGCAGAGTTTTTTTCAAAGGGATATCAATATCATTCGTCTGATTCCAATACAATTTTGTACATTTGATGTTCAAAGCAAGAGCAACTTCCTTATGAAATAAAAATTTGGGAAAGTTTCCAAGACAATTGGAAAATTCAGAAAAAAAAGAAAGATTTTTCTATGAAATTTCAATACCATTCATTCATTACCAGTCATTATTTTAGATGATTTAAATCTAAATTTTCCTCGCAATTTTTCCATATTTTATCACCATTCAAACCTTCCCTGAACTTCCACGAATGTGACATGAACATTATCCTGTACATGTGTGCGTGATTTGTTCACTCTTTCTGCCCACTACCGAGCCAATAATTAGACTCTCTGATGATGCCTTTATAAAGCTACTGGGTCTAAAATATATATGATTTATAGAGGAAAAAATTCCTAACAAGAAAAATATATGTAAAAAAATAGATGAAGTCTACTTACTAGGCGAAGGAGCACAGGCAGTGATAGTAACAAATAAACACACACACACACACACACACACACACACACACACACACACACACACACGCGCGCGCGCGCGCGCTAGCTTTCGCAACCCAGTTGCTTCTTCAGGCAGAAGGGAAGGAGAGGGAAAAGCAAATGATGAGGGTTTTAAGGGAGTTGGTAAGGAGTCATTCCAATCCCGGGACAGGAAAGACTTACCTTGGGGGGAAAATAGGAGGGTAAACAAATGCACACACACCCACACATTCACACAGACTTGATTTAAATGAATATGGTTTATATTAACAGGTAAGTGATACGAAGTTCACTGGGTCATCTAGTGTAACAAAATATGATGACTGTGTAGTAGTACCCCTTTTTGCGCCACGTCAAAGAAATGTCATGAATATTTGATAATATTTCTTTCTCAAAGATTTGATCACAAATATCATTACATAATTCCAGCCTTAGCAATTGTGAGACAGTGTATTTTCCTCGTGGCAAAACTTCACTGTCACATACAAATCTCGCAATTTTACATACTGGCAGTTCTACTTCTATCGGTGCACGTAAACATAGAAGTAAAATATGACTAATTTTGCAGTACAAATGACAATTGGCAGCTGACAATACTAAAGTGGCAATACCTTCGGCTCCAAACTCTGGCTTGAAAGACTTGCGCTCCTTGAAATTCTTGAACACTTTGACAGTGGAGCTGCCTTCGCGGGTCGCGTACTCTGACGAGTCCTGCGCCCACACGAACTCCTGTGCCGAGCCGTACGCCTTGTTGCGGAGAGCCATAGACGTGTAGATGATGTACTCTCCGTCGCCACACACCACCACGAACCTGCGGGAGAAGCCGAGGAGGTTCCTCTTATCTGACAGATTATCCAGAATAAGGCGAATAATGTTTCAACAGTAGACTGTCAAAGAAAGCCGGTCACACTCCATTATACAATGATGGCAGTACCACTTGCTCGTACCAAATAGCGTAACAACATTCTGAAACCACACCTTTCGAGTGAGCATTATGTGGAAGAAAAACACACAATATATACAGAGTAATTATAAAAGTTTGTGAAACATTTAAAAACATCAGTACAGATTAATGATCAAACACATTACGATACATTGTGTGATGGTTGGGATAAATGTGTTTTGCAGCCCTTAAACCAGAAATATGACTTAACAGAATTATTTCATTTTGAAAGAGCATTGTTTAACAAACTCTGAATGTGTGAAATTCACACCCTGATGCAAAAGGTGAGAGTCAGACACAGAGCTAGATGGATCTGTCATGCTGCAGTTTTCGTGTAATGTCTACAAAAAGACTTTACTTCTGTATCCCTCCCCCCCTAACATTATGTCATTCAAGGAAGTGACCGTTATTGATTTCTGAAGTACTTTATCCATTTCAGCAATTGTTCAGGTTATATGTTAATAAAATTCAGCAGTTGCTTGTAATTATTTATTTTAGACAACCGGGTTCGGATGCTTGAGTGCCCTCCTGGTCTCTATACAGACAAACAAGTGGATTGGTATACAGTATAGAGACCAGTAGAAGGGCACTCAAGCGTCCGAAACCGGTCGTCTATAATCAATAATTACAAGCAACTGGTTTCTGAATATTATTAACTTACACGTTATTGATTTCGTAAGTTCAGACCACACCAAAATTGTTGAGACCACACTCTTACAGTGTCAGTAGTTAATTTAATTTGTACAATTAATTTCGGTGTCACCATTCTCAAATGCATTGTAGCTAAATCATGTATGCCCGCTATCAAAAAACTCACATTATGAAAACAAATATACAATAGAAATATCAAATGTCACCACATATGATGTAATGACAAGGCACCATCAAACAAGTTATGGTAAAAAAAGAAAAAATCTGCTGATACTGGATAAACTACAATGAGTGAGTTTTTTGCTGCTATTTCCCCATTTTGTCATCAGAACCACATTATTGAGGCTTCCAATTATTACCTTGACCATTCATATCTTGGAAGAGCAAAAGTTCTACATGAGATGGCTCAGATGGTAAGGGAGAATTATGCTCTGTGTCAGGGATTGTTGTTGTTGTTGTTGTTGTTGTTATGGAGGGTTTTAGGGGGACTAGACTGCTATGGCCATCAGTCCCCCGCTTCATATCTAGGCGACACACAGAAAAAACAGAACCATAAAAAATGTGCCTGAATGAGATTTAAAACAAAGAATTAAAGAATACACCGTCAATGAATTATTGACAGAGTCAACACGAGACAATACGAAAGACACCAGACACACAGAAACAAATACGAGGCAAAAATGACAGAGCCAGTGAATGTGGTTGACCGACCATGTGTATAAAAAGGGAAAAGTCAACCACATGGCGTACAAAATAAAAAACTGTAGTCTAAAGACACGTCAAAGGGGAACATAAAAATTTATCTAAAAGACCACCCAAGGGAGTCACAGCAACTGGTAAATCCCCGCAGCACGAAGAAATCGTAAAACCAAATTAGCCACAGAGGCATCGTCGCCGAGCACCAAAGAGAGAGTGTTCGGGAGGGTAAAAGAATGCCGCAGTGGGGCTAAAATGGGACAGTCGAGTAGGAGATGCACCACAGTCAATGGAGCACCACATTGGCACACGGGCGGGTCCTCTCGACGGAGGAGGTGACCATGCGTCAGATGGGTGTGACCAATGCGGAGACGGCAGAGAACCACGGAGTCCCTACGGGATCCCAGCTGCGAGGACTTCCAGACAGATGTTGTGTCCTTTATCGTACGCAGCTTATTGGGCACGTCCAGAGCGGACCATTCGGCGTTCCACAGGTCGCGTATTTTAGTGCAAAGCAACGGGCGGAAGTCTGCTTCTGGGAGGCCAATCGCCAGAGGGCGGCAAGTGGTAGCCTGTTTGGCTAGCTGGTCAACGCTCTCGTTGCCCGGGATGCCTACATGACCCGGGGTCCAAACGAATGTAACACAGCGACCGGAGTCACTAAGAGCCAGTATCGACTCCTGAATGGCAGTGACCAATGTATGACGAGCATAACACTGATCAAGGGCCTGTAAACCGCTCAGCGAGTCGCTACAGATCAGAAAGGAGGTCCCGGGGCACATGCGGATGTGGTTAAGGGCGCGGTATATAGCCACCAGTTCTGCGGTGAAGACGCTGCTGCCGGGTGGCAAAGAGCGTTGTTCAACATGGGCGCCATGCATGTAGGCATATCCGGTGAGGTCGCCATCCGAAGAACCGTCTGTATAAATGACCTCTGAGTTACTGAACTCACGGAGCAGTGCAGAAAACTGATGCCGTAGGACCAGAGGAGAAGTAGAGGTCTTCGGCTCACAGGAAAGATCCAACCGAATCCGCGGCCGAAGAACGGTCCAGGGAGGAGCATGGAAAGTCGAGCGGAAGGGACGGTTAAGAGGAAAGGAGTCCAGGGTCGATAGTAGCGATTGGACACGCGCTGCTATCGGGAGTCCCGACCGAGGTCGCCTCCGCGGCAAACGAGGGACCTCTCCCGGAAAGAGGAGTCTGTTATTCGGATGCCGAAGGGTACAGTGAACTCTGGCAGCATACTGGGCAAGTAGTTGTTGGTGCCTGTATCGCAATGGGGCGACTCCAGCCTCTGCCAGGAGACTTGTGACAGGGCTTGTACGAAAGGCTCCAGTGGCCAGACGGATGCCGGTATGATGCACTGGGTCGAGAACTCACAGTGCAGATGGAGAGGCTGAGCCGTAGACCTGGCTTCCGTAGTCTAGACGTGACTGCACCAGAGCGTCGTACAGCTGCAGGAGGACAGGGCGTGCTGCCCCCCAGACAGTATGGCTGAGGCAACGAAGGATGTCCAAATATCGTGGACACTGTTGCTTAAGCTGGCGCAGATGAGGGAGCCATGTCAAACGCGAGTCAAAAAGGAGACCCAGGAAACGGTGTGTATCCACAACCTGAAGGAGCTCACCATCAAGGTAGAGCACCGGATGTGGATGTACCGTGCGTTGGCGACAAAAGTGCATCACCCTGGTTTTCGCAGGGGAAAATGTAAAACCATGGGCAGAAGCCCGATGAATGGCTGCCTGCAGTCGTCGTTCAGCTACACTTGTACTAGCGGTGGAATAGTACAGGCAAAAGTCGTCCGCATAGAGTGAGCAAGAAACCGATGGCCCCACTGCAGCCACTAGGCCATTAATGGCCACTAAGAAGAGGGGTACACTTAGGACGGACCCTTGTGGTACCCCATTCTCTTGGATATGGGACGAACTGAAGGAGGTGCCAACGCGGACTCTAAAGCGTCGTGAAAGTAAAAAATTCTGAATAAAAATTGGGAGGGAGCCACGGAGACCCCACCCATGTAGCGTGGCAAGGATGTGATGACGCCATGCCGTGTCATACGCTTTCCGGAGGTCGAAAAAGATGGCGACGAGGTGGTGACGTCGGGCGAAAGCAGTACGGATCGCTGACTCCAAGGAGAGGAGGTTATCAATGGCAGAGCGATCCTGCCGGAAAGCACCTTGTTGTGGGACGAGCAGACCCCGATACTCGAGAACCCACAGAAGTCGCCTGCTCACCAAACGTTCAAAGAGCTTACAAGGAACGTTTGTGAGACTGATAGGACAGTAATTGTCAACGTTCAGTGGATCTGCACCTGGCTTCAACAGGGGGATAACGATGCTCTCCTGCCATTGGGATGGGTAGGCTCCCTCGATCCAGAGACGGTTGAAGAAGTCCAAACAATGGCGTTGCGAGTTTGCAGAAAGATGTTTCAGCATTTGACAGTGGATTCGGTCCGGTCCTGGAGATGTATTGGGGCAACTGGCAAGAATAGTTTTAAATTCCCACTCTGTAAATGGCGCATTGTACGGCTCCTGGCGGTTTGTGCGAAATACCAACTGCTTTCGCTCAGCCCGCTCTTTTAAGGTACAAAAACCTTGGCTGTAGGCAGTAGACGCCGAATTAAGAGCAAAGTGCGCTGCAAAACACTCGGCAATGATGTTCGGGTCGGCATGAATAGTTCCATGGATAGAGAGACCCGCGATCCCTGCCGGTGGACGGTAGCCTGATATACGGCGAATCTTCGTCCAAATCTGGCTGGAGGAGACACGGGGTCCAATTGTAGAAACGTATATTTCCCAGCATGCCTGCTTGTGCTGCCGGATAAGCCGACGTGTCTGGGCCCGAAGACGCTTAAATGCAACCAGGTGGGCAATGGTGGGGTGGCGCCGGTACTGCTGCAGAGCTCTGCGGCGATTGCGGATAGCTGCTGCTATCTCCGGTGACCACCAGGGCACTGGTCTTCGCCGAGGTAAGGCAGAAGAAGACGGTATCGCGGACTCAGCAGCAGAAACGACAACGGAAATAATTTGGTCTACTGCCATTGTTGCATCAGCAGGGAGAGGGGTATCCAGCGTTGCAGCTGACGTGTATGCTGCCCAGTCGGCCCTATGGAAGGACCAGCGGGGTAGACGTGCATGGCGTTGGTGGTAGGGAAGCGAAAGGAAGATAGGAAAGTGGTCGCTTCCACAAAGGTCATCATGAACCCACCAGTTAAGGAGTGGACGTAAGCCCGGACTACACACAGAAAGGTCTATGGCGGAAAAGGTGCCATGGGCCACACTAAAATGGGTAGGAGCTCCTGTATTAAGAATACAAAGGTCAAGTTGGTTAAAAAGTAGTTCAAATTCTCGACCACGTCCTGTAGTCACGTTGCTCCCCCATATGGGGTGATGTGCATTAAAATCTCCTAAAATAAGAAACGGTGAAGGAAGTTGAGCGATTAAGGCTGCTAGGTCAGCTGGAGCCACTGCTGCATCAGGAGGGAGATAAAGGGAACAGATGGTAATGTCCCGTGATGCTCGAACCCTGACAGCGACAGCCTCCAGGGCTGTGTTATGTGGCACTGGGGAACTGTAGGCAGAGGTATGTACATATAGACATACCCCGCCCGACACCCTATTGTAAATGGTGCGATTATTGAAGTACCCCCGGTAGCCCGAAGGGTGGGGGGTCCGATCACCAGGAAACCAGGTTTCCTGGAGAGCAACACAGAGAGGTGGAAATGCGCTCCACAGCTGACGCAATTCAGCCAAACGGCAGAAAAATCCTCCACAATTCCATTGGAGGATCAGACTGTCTCCCGGCTGACGGTGCATGAAGCTGAAGATGGAAGAGGAGTGGTATTAGCACTCGTCGCTGGCTGTGAAGCCTGATCCTCCGTGTCCATGGTATCCCCAAGATCGGCAAAGGCCAAATCTTCTGGCGTCGCTAGAAGGATCACATCATCCTCAGGCGCGTCAGGTGCAGGGGCTGGGGGCACCGAGGCCGCCAGTGTCTCCTTGCACTTCACCGTTTTCTCTTTCCTTTCCTTTTGTCTTCCCGTCGTTCCTTGGGCCTACCGGAGGAGGAGGGTTTCTCTGGAGGGGCTTGAGGAGTGTGGGAAGACTGAGGAGCCAGGCGGCTTTCTGGCCGAGGGTCCTTCAGCCGCTGGCTAGTGTCAGATATCTGGGGGGACATGGTTGGAAGGGCAGAAGAGGTTCCCTTCCCAGAAACAGAAGCCAGAGAAGGGGAACCCTTTTCTGGCTGGGGAGTGGGGGTAGCCACTCCCGACGTGGGGGGCAGTACCTGCCCCACAGAAGATCGTGTGCCTCCAGATGTCTGGGAGGCAGAGGTAGAGGGGCGGCCCATAGGGCCCACAGACGGAGGTAGAGCAGGGCGAGATGTGGCCACCGGTGGTGGCGCCATCGATGTTGCAGCAGCGTATGTACTTACTAATGAAACAGGATGCAGCTTTTCATATTTCTTTCGTGCCTCTGAATATGTTAGTCGGTCCAACGTTTTATACTCGACTATCTTCTTCTCTTTATGTAGAGCGGGACAGTCCTGCGAACAGGGAGAGTGGTGACCGCCGCAATTGACACAATAAGGTGGAGGGGCACAGGCAGTGTCAGGATGTAAGGCACGGCCACAGTCCCTACAGGTTGCAGCGAGAGGACATGTGCCCGAAGCGCCAACATTTATAGCATCGCATTGGAGGGGGGATGTATGGCTGGACGTCACAGCGATACATCATGACTTTGACCTTTTCAGGCAGACTGTCACCCTCAAAGGCCAAAACAAATGTGCCAGTGGCCACCCTCTTATCTTTTGGTCCCCGAAAGACGCGGCGGACAAAGTGGACTCCGCGTCGTCGTAAATGGTCACGTAATTCCTCATCTGTCTGCAACAATAAGTCTCTGTGGTATATGACTCCCCGTACCTTATTTAAGGACTTGTGAGGCGTTATTGACACGGGGATGTCGCCTAAATGGTCACACGTAAGGAGGTTTCGTGACTGAGCCGGGGTCTCCGCCTATATAAACTTGACCACAACTGCAGGGGATTTTATAGACACCTGTTGTAGCCAGGGGATGTCGCTTATCTTTTGCAGATCATAAAAATTCTTTTATTTTCGTGGTTAGTCTGAAAACAGTTTCCACATCATACTTGCTTAAAAATTTTTTCCAATACAATCAGTGAATTACTGATAAATGGTAGAAAAACTTTCCCCTTGGGTTGTTATTGTTCCTCGTCCGTCCTGGTTGTCAGTCTTGGGCGTAGTGCACGGTCTATCTTCCTGTCTGAATAGCCATTCTTCTTAAATGTCAATAAGATGTTCAATCTCATCGTCTAAATGTGCTGGTTCACAAATTTTGTGGGCCCTGTCTACTAATGTCTTAATCACGCCTCTTTTTTGTCATGGATGGTGGTTACTATCTTTTTGAAGAAAACGATCAGTGTGTGTGTCTTTCCTATAGACCTTATGACCCAATGATCCGTCCTCTCGTTGGATAAGATATGGATGTCAACACCGCAGCAACAGCATGACAATCAATTAATTTCAGTCGAGAAGGTCGGCAATAGCTGAGCCGACGTCACGTGACTGACAGCGGCGCCCTCTGTTTTGCCTATATATACGGCGCTCACTGGCGCTCTCGTCACAGTACGCCGTTTTATCTCTGAGGATGCCTTCCGCAGACAGAGGCGAAACGTCAGGGCAAAGGTTTATGTATGGACCACAGCATCTCAGCCTCAAGTGATGACAATACATGCCGTGAAAGCCTTCATTCTATGATAATTTACAGCTTGAAAGTTATTTTCCAGTATATTTTCATGGAATATTTTATTAATGAAATAATGTATAGTGATAGTAACTGTTTAAGTACAACCAAATATTTTTGAGATATGTGGTTGCTGTTCAACACCACAGATATGCTGTAGCACCCAAGTGCTGACTTTCTTGATACTCGTAAACCTATTTTCCTTGTCTCCAATTGTCTCTCTTTTTTTCCCTGTAGGCGGTATCTACTTTTCCCCTTCTTATACATTCTTCTACAGATTTGCATTTGGCTTCTAGCCACTCCTGCTTAGCGATTTTGCACTTCCTGTCAATCTCATTTCTTAGTCGACTGTACTCCATTGTACCTGCTTCCTTTACTGCATTTTTATTAAGTGAGTGTGTCTATGTTTCTTAATTTGTACTTCTTGTGGCTTGATGAACATCTCTGAAGTGAGTAAAAACAATTACCATCTTACTGTGATACTTTAAATGTGCTTTATTAAAAGCTACTAATGCTACTGTGCAGAAAATGTAATCTTCAACATGTAGTGAAACATAAACAAGTTCCGACAGAAACATAAAACACACACAAAAACACACAAACATTCGAGCTTACGCCACCACTGGCAGCTTCTTCGGAAAAAGAGGAAAAAAGGGGAGGAAAAAGGGAAGGATATGGGTTTTAAGGACGTGGAAAAGGAGCCATTCCAATCCAAAGAGTGGAAGGACTTACCTTAGGGGACAAAAAGGAAGGTAAACAAATACACACACACACACACACACACACACACACACACACACACACACACACACACACACACACACACACACACACATCTACATGCAAATTACCTAGGCAGAAAATCCACATGCAAATTACCTAGGCAGAAAATGTCTGCCTAGGTAATTTGCATGTGGATATGTGTGAGTGTGTGTGTATTTGTTTACCTTCCTTTTTGTCCCCTAACGTAAGTCCTTCCACTCCTGGGATTGGAATGGCTCCTTTTCCACATCCTTAAAAGCTGTATCCTTCCCTTTCTCCTCTCCTTCCTTCCTCTTTTTCCCAAAGAAGCTGCCAGTAGTGGCGTAAGCTCGAATGTTTGTGTGTTTTTGTGTGTGTTTTATGTTTCTGTCGACGAGCCTGTACATAGGTAAGTCAAAAATCTTTATTTTATACATATTTTTCCCACCAGGAAAGTCTGCTTCTAAGGACATCAAGACTGAAATTTTAACTGTGTTACATAATTTAGTACTATTGTTGTCGTTTTTGTGGTCTTCAGACCGCAGACTGCTTTGACGCAGCTCTCCACAATACCCAATCCTGGGCAAGGCTCTTCATCTCCTCATAACAACAACAACCCACAGCCATTTGAAACTGCTTACAATATTCATCTCTTGGTCTTCCTCCGCTATTTCTACCCCACACACTTCCCCTCCAATGCTAAATTCATGATTCCTTGATGTCTAAGAATGTGTCGTACCAATCGATCCCTTCTTTTAGTCAAGGTATGCCAGAAATTCCTTTTCTCCCCAATTCTGTTCAGTACCTCTTCATTAGTTATGTGATCTACCCACCAATCTTCAGCACTCTTCTGTAACAACACATTTCAAAAGCCTCAATCCTCTTCCTGTCCACACTGTTTATCGTCCATGTTTCACTCCCATACAAGGCAACACTCCACACAAATGCCTGAAGAAAAGGCTTCCTTACACTTAAATTAATATTCGATGTGAACAAATTTCTCTTTTTCAAAAATGCTTTTCTTTCCATTGCCATTCTGTATTTTATAACCTCTGTACCACAACCATCACATGTCATTTTACTGCCCAAGTAACAAAATTCATCTACCACCTTTATTGTTACGTTACCTAATCTAATTCCTTCAGTATCGCCCAAATTTCTGAAACTGCACTCCATTACTGTTGTTTTGCTCTTGTTAATGTTCATTTTATACACCCCTTTCAACACACTGTCCATTCAGTTCAACTGCTCATTCAAGTCTTTTGCTGTCTCTGACAGAATTACTATATCATCGACAAAATGCAATTTTTTATTTCTTCGCCCAGAATTTTAATTCCTTCTCCAAATTTCTCCTTGGTTTCCTTTATAGCTTACTCAATGTACAAATTGAATAACATTGGAGAAAGGCTACTACCCTGTCTTACTCCCTTCTCAACCACTGCATCCCTTTCATGCCCTTTAACTCTGATAACCGCTGTCTGGTTTTTGTACAAGTTGTAAATAACCTTACGATCCCTATATTTTACTCCTGCTTGCTTCAGAACTTGAAGGAGTGTATTCCAATCAATGCTGTCAAAAGCTTCCCCCAAATCTAAAAAAGCTAGAAATGTAGGTTTGCCTTTCCTTAATCTATCTTCTAGGATAAGCCGTAAAGTGAGTATTGCCTCCTGTGTTCCTACATCTCTCCTGAATCCAAACTGATCTTCCCCGAGATCAGCTTCTACCAGCTTTTCCATCCTGTAAATAATTCGTGTTAAAATTTTGCAACCATGACTTATCAGACTGATGGTTCTGTAATTTTCACACCTGTCTGCACCTGCTTTCTTCGGAATGGGGATTATTACATTTTTCTCAAAGTCTGAGGGTATTTTGCCTGTCTCATACATCTTACACACCAGGTGAAATAGTTTTGTTGTGGTTGTCTCTCGCAGAGACTGCAGTAGTTCTAAGGGAATCTCATCTACTCCAGGGATCTTTATTTTGACTTAAGTCTTTAAATGCTCTGTAAAATTCTTCTCTCCGTATAGTATCTTCTTACCTTCATCTACTTCCTCTTCCCTTCCTACAATATTGTCTCTAAGTTCATTTCCTTTGTAGAACCCCTTTATATATACTCTTTCCGTTTTTCAACTTTCCCTTCTTTGCTCAGTATTGGTTTTCTATCCGAGTGCTTTATATTCATAGAGCTGTTTTTCTCGTCTCCAAATGTCTCTCTTATTTTCCTGCTTATTCTAAGACCGACCTGCCGTTCGGGTTGTGGGCGATGGTCTGCGGGTAGATGTCGCACGAGCCCAGGTCCTTGACGGCCAGAGGCAGCCGCTCGCCGTCCTTCACCTCGGAGCCCTCGCCCAGCGCCTTCAGGTTCGCCTGCTGCACCTCCGAGTGGCGCGCCCAGATTATCTTCCCGCCGTTGGCGTCCATCGACACGGCCGGCTCCTCGCGCCCCACCTTCACCATGATGCTGCCTTCGTCGTACCTGCCCAACGAGACGTCCACTTCAGTGCGACTGCCGCATTGTACAAACAGGTGCAAATGTTTGACCCTTTCAGGCACTGTTTTTCACTTCTGAAGCTAAAATTTTGTATTTTTATCTCCTAGCAGAACTAATTTGTCATAATTTTTTTTTGTTGCATAGTTTCAGTCTCTAATAATACTCATAGGTCAATATAATAATAATAATAATAATAATAATAATAATAATAAATAATAACAACAACAACAACAACAACAACTAGAACATACAATTTCAGACTACCAAGCAGGCTTTCGATCTAATAGATCATGCCCTGAACAGATCTTTAACCTTAAAGCTATTTTAAAAATTAAAAGCAATCCGGTCTAAACCAATAGTGTGCATATTAATTGATTTTAAGAAAGCATATGACTCTATAGACAACAGTCTCTATTTAACATTCTCTAAGAATGTGCACTAGACACCAAAACCCGAAAACTAATTGAACAAATACTGACAGAAACCAAATCAAAAATTAAATTCATAGATTAAATTTCAGAACCATTCTTAATTAAAACAGGAGTAAGACAAGGAGATGGGATCTTGCCACTATCATTTGACATAGTTATAGACAAAATAATGAAAGAATGGGAAATCGAACTAAGAAAACAAAACTTCTGGAAGCCAATTGAACTAGGAAGAGGTAAAGGAAAACTGAACATCCCTTATTTAGCATTTGCAGATGACCTAGCAATTATAACTGACAGTGAAGAAACTGCAATAAAACAAATTGAGATCCTGAAAGAATGTGCATATGTACATAATAGGCATTTAAATACTCACCAGGAAGTTTATTATACAATAAAGGTTATCCAAATTTTTACTATTTTAAGTGCTGGGCAGAACTGGTAATTTTATGGGAAGTAGAAATTTTGGACGTAATTTCATTCATTATAATCGAGGACGCCCCTATTTTATGTGCCTGGCAGAACTGGTAATTTTATGGGAAGTAGAAGTTTTTGATGTAATTTCATTCATTATAATAGAGGATGCCGCTGCTGGGCTATGTAAAACATCTTCAAAATTAATGCCTTTTACCGGCATTAAGTATTTATGTAGTAAAACTGCTAAAGTTCTGTTCTTTTTGTAATTTTCGATGTTTCACACGACAATATTAGAGAATTTATTCATGTTCTCGAGTGCAAACATATGCATAAGTATTTTTGAGACGTTTGCATAGGATCGGCATCTCACACTATTGGCGAAGTTGAAGTTGATAGTTCCTGTGGCTATTATGGGTAGCGGTTGTACCTGAAAATCGTAAGAAGTTAATAATTGGTTCCCTTTACCGGCCTCCCGACTTTGATGATACAATAGCACAAAGGTTCAAAGAAAACCCAAGTCTGATTACAAAAACGTACCTGACTCACACTATTATAGTAGGCGGTGATTTTAATTTACACCTCAATCTGTTGGCAAAATTATATTTTAAAATCAGGAGGTACACATAAAACATGGTGCGAAATTGTACTCGACGCATTCTCTGAGAATTACTCCAAACAATTAATTCATGAGCCAACTAGAATAGTAAATGGATGTGAAAATACACTTGATCTCTTAGCAACAAATAATCCTGAGCTCTTAACGTGCATCAAAACGAATACAGTTATTAGTGAACTCAGAGCTGTCGTAGTGAGACTAAATATTGAAAGTCCCAAAGTTACCAAAAGCAAACAAAAAGTATATTTGTTCAGAAAAGCAGATAGAAATAAAATACATTGCTTCTTGAAAGACAGATTTCACTCTTTTACTAACACTAAACGTAGGTGTAGACCAGATGTGGCTCAAATTCAAAGAAGTGGTATCGACAGCAATTGACAGTTTTATACCAAATAAATAAATAAAAGAAGGAGGCGATCCCCCTTTGTACACAAAACAGGTCAGGACACTGATGAAAAAGCAAAGGAAAAGGCATACTAAATTTAAATGAACACAAAATCCCCAGGATTGGCGTTCCTACACAGAAGCTCGAAATTTAGTGAGGATCTCAATGCAAGAGGCTTACAATACTTATCACAATGAAACTCTTTCTCAAAATTTGACTGGAAACCAAAAAGATTTTTATCATATGTTAAATATACTAGGGGCAAAACACAAACAATGCCCTCACTACGTGATAGTAATGCCAATCCTGCCGATGACAGCGCTACTAAAGCAGAGTTACTAAACGTAGCTTTTAGAAACTCATTCACCAAAGAAGACGAAACCAATATTCCAGATTTCGAATTACGAACAGAGGCTGTAATGAGTAACGTAGAAGTATATATCATCGGAGTAGTGCAGCAACTAAAATCACTTGACAAGAACAAGTCTTCTGGTCTGAATTAGATATCTATGTGATTATGCTGAAGCGATAGCTCCTTACGTGACAGCCATATCAGGGTGGCCACCGAACCTTGAAACCGGAAAAAATGGGGAAAAAGCCTTGAATTTCAAAAAACCAGGGAAAACCGGGAAAAAGCCTTGAATTTCAGACAGAAACCGGGATTTTTAACCCACGAGATCTCATAAAGCCTTTTGCTCAGATTAGACGACCAGTTTGAAATGTACTTAATAAGTGTAAATAAGTAATCTCTGTAGTTTTAGTAAGACAAAACCTCAAAGTTTAATATTTAAAAGTAAAAAAAATGCCAATCGTTTTAAAATTACGATGAGCAAAATGATCAGATCGCCATTGCCCGCAGGTTAAATAATATTCATCGGTCCATTTTTGTGTACAAAAACATTTTCAAACATATTTCTGGGCAGTTTAAAAAGTTTTATAATGATAGGTTAGATATTCCGTTATCTATTTTTGTATTTATCTCGAAGTGTTGTTCAACCACGCGATTCAATTCCTCGCGATGTACGTCGAAGAGACACGATGTTATCGTAAGGCGCGACTGCGAAATCGTAGAATAAAAGGCGATATTTATTTGTACTAAATTTTAGCAATTTTTGTTATTGACCCCTCCCCCCCCGCGCCCCCCCTCTTCACACTGATACTCATCAACACAGATCTCGTCTGTCTGATCTGTGTTGAAAAATCTCATCATGGAAGCATTTTGCTGATTTCAACTATAAACTCCGTAAAAGTTGGTATTGTGATGCTTCGTTAGCATACGCGCCAACTACGGGCATGCTCGGTCGCTCAAGCATACCCCAAAATTTGAGTGGGTATGCTAGGCATAGCCAACTGAAAATTTTGATATCATTTTTTCTTTACGTTATATTTCTTGTGTGTAATTAAAATCAACTCTCTCAACCATTTATGGCCGACTGGCTTTTGTAAGACACCACTCAATAAAGATTTTAAACAGGTAATTGAATTCGTAGGCATTAAAAACCATGTTCACATGTGAGTGAAGTGACCGTTTTCTAAATAGTCCATATGGTAAAGCAATTCCGCTTGTTAAGTCAATATTGAAAACTGAAGGCGGCAACCTTTAATTGTAGTCCATTAAAAAACTAGAAATGAAGTGGGTTTGGTACAATACATTGAAAATGTTTACATTACGAATTTAATTCCCGGTATCTTTTGAGATAACCTTTTGAAATCCACATACATTATCAGTGAGCCGACATACTTCCTTCTAGCGAAAACATTCTGTAAGACGGCCGCAGTGGCCGAGCGGTCTGCGGCGCGCCAGTCACGGTCTGCATGGTCGCCATGGTCGGGGGTTCAAAACCCCCTCGGGCATGGATGTTTGTGCCGTCTTTAGTATAAGGTAGTTCGTAAGTAGTTTGTAAGTTTAGGGACTGATGACCCCACAGTTGAGTCCCATAAGACTTACAAACAACAAACATTCTGTAAACAGACAGTCCTCATAACAACTTGCGAAGGTCTTTGTGTTTTAATTGGCAGCTCTACAAAATTCTCGAAACGCAACAGCTAGTCAGCTAGTGATAGAATCTTTTTCTGAATTTGAACTTTCAGGCTTCAACAATTTGTCAACAATTCAACGTAGTAGTCGGACCTCAGTTTCAGCTCTTTTTGACCTGTGTCACCTGTGCATGGAAATACGTCTTAAACCTTTCCCTCCCCTCATCTTTATCTGTCCGTCTAGCCATAACCATTTGTACAAATATTGTAAATAACATTGCAGGGCTTCCAGTAATTCATTGTGAGATTGTCTATCATTACCTCGAGGAAACAAAAATCATTAAGCTACAATGCATTGTCAAAATATATATCGTTGCTTGATGTCTAAGTGTGAGTAAATGCAACACTACTTTCAAATCATTGTTTCAAGGTAAAGGAAACAAAATAATTTAAAAACTTTATTATTAAATAATTATCCAATGTCTAAATTAGTAGTCATCAATTTGGAAATGTTATTAGTTACGATAAAGGAAACATTTCCTACACACTGATGCCATCTGTAGTCATCTCAAATTTCTTTCCAAAAACTAAAATTAATCAAAAATTCTGTCAAATATACATTAATCCAATCATTATTTATAGATATGGGTAAAGAAATATTTTTGTTCATAAATCAATAAAATTTGGGGTTAAAAGGGTTGTCTTGCATGTGAAAATCGTTAAAATGGATAAGCATATAGTGAAATACAAAAAGACTTCAACTTATAATCGTGATGGTGACAGTGATATGGAATCGATAGCGTGTATGTTTTGTGTAAGTTTTTGGCTTCGCTTGGTATTTATTTATTTATTTTTTTCTTTAGAAATACCTGGTTACGCCACTGATAATACCCCAAGATTTTCGGAAGTTGGCGCCTATGTTCGTTAGTAATAATTATAGACGATTCCTGTGACTGGCGTAACAATGATAACATGAAACAGTAAACACAGCCATCATGTAGCAGTACATATTGTTGATGGCTCAACTGTTTTTCATGCGGGCCCGAATAGTGCCAATGAGGAGTCGTGGTAACAATTACGAGGATAATTAATTTACTTAGCGGACAAGGGTACATCGAGAACCTGTCAACCATAGAGCAGGAACAGCATTAATTATTTATTTTATGGTCAACACAAAAGATTATTTCCCCTGTTATATGTAAATGGGTTTTCAAAAAGCATACGTACACGCAACGCACCTAGTGAGCGCTTCCCAGGCTCGTAAGAAATACAGTTCTAACATTGTTGATTGCGACTTTTTGACACGCTAATTGTCCTCCAAAAAGATGCAAGTATGACTCTGTAATACGGTACGTGACTTTTGCGAAAAGGCAACTGAAAACCATCATTATGAACAATCTAAATGAAAACTTGAAAGAGATGAAAAGGTTGTTCACATCCTGAAGGTAAAGTACCTCATAATATATGTATTGAGTTCTGGATCACTAGTTCATGAGATGTGACTGTATTTTAATGTATCAGGAAGTTTGGAATAAATTAACGGACTATGTTGCATAAATGAATGCAATTCACCTTAAAACGTACAGTATTCTCCAACTACTTGAACTCAACTTAGTCCATTATACAGGGTGTAAAATTTAAGTTGACAAACTGGAATAGCTCGGAAAAACAGTAGATATTCAAAATTGGTTTTCACCAGCATGTGCGGATGGCAGAGGTGGGGGGGGGGGGGGGGGGTTAGTGTTAATTGTACAATCTTTAATGGGAACCCCAACTTCTTTATTGCAGATTCATATTCTAAGATCCACATCATGTATGGTCTGGTTGATATTTTTTTTACGACAGATGGCGCTGTAATAGTATGAAATACTTGCCATACTGGTGAAGAAATGTACTAAACCGGAAATAAAATAAATGAAAACCATATTCATGATGCTTCAGAACACTACCAAATGATCCCCAAAGTGATACCTTAGTCCAGAGTGCCATTGTCTGAATACCATTGTGAATTGCCGAAAAAACACTTAATTGTACTAGCCGGGAAGAAATGTACATCTGGTATCATTTGGTTGGGTTCTGAAGCATCATCAATATGATTAACCTTTTTCTTTCAGCAGTATGGCAAATAGTACTTACCAATACAGTGCAATATGTTGCCTATTGAAAGAAAAAAAAAATCAAACTATACATGATTTTGTATGTAGAATCTGAATCTGCAATTAAAAAATGGGAGTTTCCATTTAAAATTTTACACTATCCACCCACACCGTTCCCAAACGGTGGAGACAGTTCAAGTTTAGCATCATTACCTAAGCCTCTGCCGTCCGTTCATAATGGTGAAAAGTGTTGTTGAATATTCACTGTCTTTTTTTCCGTAGTTATTGTGGTTTGTCAACGTAAAATATGCACCCTGTACTATACATTGTGTCAGTGTCGAATCTGGGGTGGGGGGAGGGGGTCTATGGAGGCTGCAGATCCCCAAAACCATGAGGAAAACCTCACAATCTGAGCTGGTTCTTTTTATATCAGTTTGAGATACAATGCCACAATTTTATGAGCTCTGCCGCCCCCCCCCCCCCCCCGGCCCCAACACAAATCCTGAATTCGCTACTGCTTGGTGTATATTACAACGTGACACGGTTCAACTTGGATGACAGGTGTTTTAAAAATATGTAACTAGTTTCTTTACAGTATAGTTTTTTGCTAACCCTTTTGAGGAAAATTTTTGTGAAAACTTGGAAAATAATTATTTTTAACCTGGAAAAAACCTTGAATTTGAAAATGAAGATTTGGTGGCCATCCTGCATATACAACCGCTCTCTCAAAGAAGGATCTGTACCAAAAGATTGGAAAGTTGCACAGGTCACACCTATATTCAAGAAAGGCAGTAGGAGTAACCCACTAAACTACAGGCCTATTTCATTGACATCAATTTGCAGCATGGTTTTGGAACATATCCTGTATTCAAATATTATGAATTATCACGAACGGAACAATCTAGTGACCTAAGGTCAACACGGATTTAGAAAATATCATTCATGCGAAACACAACTAGCTCTTTATTCACACAAAGTGATGGGTGCTATCGACAAGGGTTCGCAAATCGATTCCGTATTTCTTGATTTCCAGAAAGCTTTTGACACCGTACCTCACAAACGGCTTTTAATCAAATTGCGTGGTTATGGTATATCGCCCCAAATTTGCAGTTGGATAGGGGATTTCTTGTCAGAGAGGACACAGTTCGTAGTAATCGATGGTAAGGCATCGACTACAACAGAGGTGATATCGGGCATTCCACAGGATAGTGTTATTGGTCCTCTGCTGTTCCTTATTTCCATAAACAATTTAGGGGAAAATCTAAGTAGCTCTCTTAGGTTGTTTGCAGATGACACTGTCGTTTACCGTCTAGTAAAATCATCTGAAGATCAAAACCAACTGCAGAACGATCTGAATAAGATATCACTATGGTGTAAAACTTGGCAATTGACTCTAAATAATGAGAAGTGTGAAGTCGTCCATATGAGTACAAAAATAAATCCGTTAAACATTGTTTACAAGATAAATCAATCAAAAGTGAAGGCCTTAAACTCCACAAAATACCTAGGAATTACTATTACTTCAGACTTAAACTGGAAAGAACACGTAGATAATGTCGAGGGAAAGGCGAACCAGAGACTGCGTTTTATTGGCAGAACCCTTAAAAGATGCAACAGAACTACAAAAGAGACTGCATACACTACGCTTGTCCGTCCACTTTTGAAGTATTGCTGCCCAGGGTGATTATATTGTTGACTCCCACTCACATAGGTAGAAATGATGATCAGAATAAAATACGAGAAATCAGAGCTTGAACAGAGAGAGTCAGGTGTTCTTTCTTCCCGTGCGCTATTCGAGAATGGAATGGGAGATAAATAGTATAACGGTGGTTTGATGAACCCTCTGCCAAGGCACTTCAACGGGATTTGAAGAGTATCCCTTGTAGATGTAGATCGCTTTCTTGATGTTGTCGGTATTATGACACTCAATTTTGACAGATAACCTTCTTTATTAATCAGAAATATGTATCACAAAAACAATGCAACTCTTTATTCTCACATCAACAAAGCAACTCATTCTGGCAAAGAAACTAGTGGAAGGAGGAACTACACCACGACAAATCGGCGTTATTCTCATGTTAACAAACTGTTCTGTCTGTCTGAGTACACGCCAGGTGCTCTGGCAAAAAAGGTTATTGAAAGAGGAACTACATCGCCACAAATCGGTGCATTGTAAGTCAACTAGCTGCGTTCTGCCAACAATGATACGTGAAATATACGTTTGAATAAATGCAAAGTGTCGAGAAACTCGACTGTGAATAATTTTTAAGTGCTATACTTTCAGGGGAAAGTCATGCTAGCATCATTCATGTAGATTACGTCATGAACAAAGCAAGGAAAGTGTAAATATGTTAACGCAAAAAAGGGCAAATTAACATTGTGAACATAGGAAATTTGACAGGACCACCAAAAAATGGTGTAAATGGTGGGAAAACATAAAAACCGGGAACATAAAAATGAGGTTTTACTGTATTTAGTAATTTGGAGAATATAATGCGAAATGCGGAACAATAATTACTCTTTCAAAATTATATTTACTCTTTGAAAATGGTTTTATTGGTTGCATTGTTGCTTGAGGGTTGATAATAATAAAAGGGTGGAATATATTGGGATGGAAAGTTATCAGTGTATAAAATTATATGTGTGTGTGTGTGTGTGTGTGTGTGTGTGTGTGTGTGTGTGTGTGTTTTCATATTTCGCTCTGCAGCAAAAATTACAGAACGCAAACGAATGGTCTGTGGGTAATTGTTGCCCGAAGTCTCCCGTTGTACACCATAGCAGTTCCATGCCGATAGATATAATGGGGTGGAAGATATGGTGGTTGAAAGTCGTCAAATTATTTAAGAATTCGGACTGAAGGCCAGTGATGACGTTTGCGACTCTATAGCAAGGAGGTTACATACAGCAAAATGTGATGCCACAGACCATATCTTCGGTCTATATGTGCTACAAGGTCTTCAGCTCTTTCTCTTTAAAGATGCATACGAATAAGGAAATGTAATAATAAATAAATAGCACTCTACTGAAAGATAGCTTATCTATCATAATCAGCCAACATGCGAGTGGAGCCATGGGTTTAAGCTAGTTATGTAATAAATGTTATCCAAATTTTGTATTACTTTAAGCACCAGGTGGAACTGGTACCTTTATAGGAAGTATTAATTTCTGAAGTAATTTTATTCATCATATTCAAATTTGTCAGCAAGCCTTTAATTGACATTCATTCTTTTCGTAGTGAAACTGCACAAGTTCCGTACATTTTTTATTTTTCAATGTTTCGCACAACAATATTTGAGAATTTGGGTGTGTTCTCAAGTGCAAATATATAGGCGTAAATATTTTTGTGACATTAGCACAGTGCTGGCGTCTAACACTATAATTCCATTTTTGAGGTTATAATATAGGCCTACTGCGCCCTCTTCGTTGTGCAGAAAAACGTACATTACACAAGAAAACCATCAGTCTCACAGTTTATAAAACTACACAAATATAGTTAAATACATAATTGCATTACACAATAAGAATAAATTCTCAAAACATGTCACGCAAAGGAAGAGAAACTACCAGTTGTGTATAACAAAGGACACTTAAACAAAGCTAAGCCGACAATCAGCGCGGAGGCTGATGGGATCCCATGTGCCTCTGCATCGTAAGTCAACTACTGGCACGTACTGCAAACAACAAAATGCGAAATATACGTTTACCTTTATTCAAAGACTCAAGAAACTTGAGTGCATAACGTTTATAAACACTACCCTTTAAAGCGATATTACAACCCCCCCCCCCCCTCTTTTTTTCCTTTCATGCACATGGTTTCAAAACCGTAAAATGCGAAAACAGTGTAAATATGTTAAGGCAAAAATGGGGGCAAATTAACATTGTGAACATAGGAAATTTGACGGGACCGACAAAACTTGGTGTAAATGGCGGGAAAAAATAAAATCAAGGAACGTAAAAACAGGGTTTTACTGTATATACTTTACTCTGTGTTTTGACCATAGTTTCCAAGTTTGAACAAACAGTTACCATAGCCCTTAAACAATTTTAAAATCTTCATAAAAACTTGCCGTCTCCTCAGATAACCAACAGTCCAATGCTGTTTTCATGTTATCATCATCATCATCATCATTGTAACGGTTGCTGCCGAGGTATTGTTTGAGGTGAAGTGCCTGTTCTCACAAATCCTCGCTTCAACTGAAGCCACCAAATCGTCTAATCTAGAAAGGGCAACTGGAGCAGTCCTCATCATGGACATTGTCATTCTTATGCTTACTTATGCATTTTCCTTTACTCTTAACAGTATCACCGAACACTTCGCAAATCTGTCGAATTGCTACAACAGACAGGTTCCTTGCTGATGAAAACCGTATCACTGAGCAAGCCTCACAAACAGCAGGCAAGCTGATAGTCAAACATCTTGAAAGCATAGAAAGCATAGGTTAGCTACAGAGCTGAAACTGAGCACAGTTGTTCTCAAGGCGTGCCGGTTCAAGACACGCACGCTCATTGCGGTACGAACACTAGTGTCTACAACAAAACGGACCATACTTAAAAAAATACACCTTGTATATACTGATATCTTAAAAAATTGGTAACTGCCAGTTAGAATATCAAGAGAAGGCAAAAAACGAAAAATAAAAAACAAGTAAAAGGGTTAAATATCCTTTGATAAATTGGCCAAGTTGATAAAACGCAAAACTCTAGCAGCTGCTCGTGTGTCATCAGCTAAAATTTCCTCCAGAGTAGATGGAAAGTGAAGGGCTACACGGAGATGATTAAGATTGGGACAAGACAGTAAAACATGTCGCTCTGTCATCAGTTCACCGCAGGAGCACAGCGGTGCAGAGTCGACGGATAGCAGGTGACGGTGGCTGAAACGGCAGTGACCGATCCGCAACCGGGCCAGGATGACCACCTCTCGCCGAGAGGGGCGTGAGGAGGTCCTCCAAGCGGTCGGGATCGGTTTTACAGTTCTCAATTTATTGTCGTGCAGTGAGTACCACGCACTGTGTCAGGACGACACGATACTCCAACGAAGAGCTTGTTGAACATCGTCCGATGGGACGCAAAAGGTAGCCATGCGAGGCAAAAGAGCTGCTGCCTTGGCTGCTATGTCGGCGGTCTTTTTCCCGGGCACACCCACGTGGCCAGGGACCCACAGGAAAGAAACGTGACAGCTGTCATCTGCTAGCAACTGGAGGGAGCGTTGGATCCGATACACGAGAGGATGGGTCGAGAAAAGGTCCTTAAGACTCTGCAGGGCACTAAGGGAGTCCGAAAAGATGGCATAAAAAGGATGGCGGCAGGTATATAAAACAGCCCGGTGGAGGGCAAAAAGCTCAGCCGTGAAATTCGAGCACCGATCAGGGAGCTTGTATTGGAAACGGTTGTCCCCGACGACGAAGGCACTGATAACACAGAGAGAGGTGTTAAGTTTCCATAACCGGCATGTACGAGCATATTCAAATCCCCAAACAATTCCAGAAATGAGGGCTCAACACAAATTCTCGATTAACGTACAGGCAAGCATACTTGACGATTCATTAAGAAAGCCACATGTGCCACCACAGAGGGTAAATAGGGCACATTACCTGGACTTTCTCATTTATGTATTACCTCCCTTGCTGGAGATTGTTCCATGTCAGAGAGAATTACTACAGTAGTTCATGTACAATGGCACACCAGTACACTGTCGTCTCAATGAGTGGACATCTGACGCCAGCCTTTCGTAACTGTCAGATTGGTCGGGAAGGCCCCAACACCTGGGTCTGCTCGTTACCTCGACAAAGCAGGCAGAATTTATTTTGTGAAGTTGATACCTGAGGAGTGTTCGAAGTTGCAAAAATATGCATTTCTGAAAGAACATTTTTCTCTCATTTAGTAGTTGAGAGAGAAGCTTGCAGCATTCAGCAGCACACTACAAAGAAGTCAATGATAGCAATCTTATGGGCATCAATTTGGAGACATTCCCATTCAAAATGCAGGTTACAAGAATGTCTTTTGACATTGTAAGTCAGGGTGATCTCCAATTAACGCACTGCAATAGACTACTCAGCAATACTAACGCGAATATGCACAGGTAAAGCTTCAAAGGTGAATTACTAAGTGATTTTAATCAGAGGATACACGAAATATTAAGTCGCAGGGTTCTAATAAGAGGTATAGCGGTGATACAAACAGTTGACAAAACAATGAGATAAGCGCTTCACATCTTCAGTAATATGAGGAGTGTTTTTTTTTAAGAAAGTACTGTTTTGAAATTAAAAAAAGACGTGCTAAGATATCTCAATAATTTTATGTTTACATGAAAGCCTGTACCTCAATCTACTTTTCTACATAATTTCCTTCAGTATTGAGGCACAAGTCCTAACGTACCAGTTTTTGAATATCCTCCTCATAGAAGTCTGCCGCCTGACTTGTCAACCACTGCATCACGACTGTTTTCACTTCGTCATCGTCTTGCTCGGTCACAGTGCCATACAAAACACTACGAGAAACATTAGTATCCCGCAAGGAGGAAATCATAAAGCTGTTTTCTCTCACCCTATTGCCCACTTCCTGCATCAGACTTTCATTAACGATCGAAGGACACCCACACTCCATTGTTCATCGTGCATATTTATTTGTGTGGCCATCTTTAAATTATCTCACATACTTTCTTACCATAAGGTTTTCTCCATGAACTGCACAGATCACACAATGAATATTGATCACTTTTAGGCCTTTAGCACTAAGAAATCTTATACCAGCCCATACTTCACAGTCGGCGGGACTCACGATTATGGGAGGCATATTAAACACACAGTACACAACGCAAACAAGGAAGAATCAGACCAGTGGCTTCAGTGCGTAGAAAACAGATGTATGTACCCAGTGTGCATAAAATTATTGATATATCTTAGTATGTCTCTTTTTTTTATCAAAACGGCACTTACTTAAAAAACACACCTCGTAGATTGTAGCTCCGATCCGTAGCACAATGGTCCACCATATGTAGAGACACAGTGAGAACTGCCCCAGAACTGCACAGTCAGTGGACAGAATTGTACCACCAAAGGCTCATCCTGGTCTGTACCAGAACACTGCATGCAGTAGCAACCCATTTTACTGCCTCACCTGACATTTCGAGCAAAACGGTTACAGACTCCAAAGTAAGTATTCAGAGTGTTAACCACTGCAGTAAAGTCAATGCGTGCACCAGTAAAGAAAAAGGAACAGTAACAGGATTCAGAGACAGCACATTCGATGGGTTAAATGAAGCATCCAGCCATCAACATACTTGCCAACTTTCAAAATGTAAAAATCATGAGATCCCGTTTGAAAAAGCAGCAGTTTCTTTAAAAAATCTGGAGATGTATCTATAAAAGCCTGCGGTTTAATTTAATATAAACATTGAGATTACTGATTTTAGCATTTGTCTATGACTTCACAACGCTATATAATGGCTACAAAAACATAGAACACTTGCTCATATTTTAGAAACCTGGTTCAATGCTTCCACTGTTCCAGCAACAGAAATAAACATTTGCTCATAGAAAGCCAACGTGTGCACACACACTTCAAAATTTGCTCATTTCAACATCAAGTAATTTCTGGAATTCTTTGTTTCTCTTTATCTCTTTGCGATCCTTTGCAAAAAATAGTATGTGTCCAGGAAATAACCGTAAATTGGGAATGGCAGACAGGCAACTTCCTTTTTTGCAGCAAAATTTAGTTAAGTTAAATGATACCTCGCTTTTCCCACCATGTGATATCAAAAATCACACCAGCAAACAGCAGAAACTTCTAACAGCATACCGTCACCAGATTCGATAATGCACTGTAATTGTTCCAAAAACTGCTTCAAGAAAAGAATTATATTTTTTTGCTGTAATTAACACATATCTCTGAATCAAAATCCCACTATCACCTGTAATAGGAGTTCACACAAAGCTGCTTTTCTTTAATAAATGTATGAAGCTAACACTCATTCCTATCCACTCTTGCTGGAAATGGCAGAAAAAAAAAACCGATATCCAAGTCGTGCAACTCCTAATTCGATTCTTATATTGATTACACTGACGAGTGTTTAAAGGACCTTCAACCATTAGCGATAAAAGAGACTTTTTATTTTTCTTTCAAATTAATCTTAGGTTTCTCAAAAGAAGCTAAAAATCGAGAGATATAATGGAAAAATTGAGAAGCAGGAAAAAGGTGAATAATTGAGACACACCTGCCTACATCTGGAGAGTTGGCAGGTGTGCATCAATCTACCCTGACCTACGATATCGAAATGCCAAAAAGAAACACTTCATCGAAATTTAATATTCACCGTAGCAAAAATCTAAATAATTATGATATATTATTCATTGTCTTTGCAAACTGGCTCCTTTTCACAAAACCTAGTTTGGAAAAGAAAGGAAGGGAGATGAGGGTTTAATGTTTCGTTCATCGTTAGAGATGATCAGAATCTTTTGGATTAAGTTTGAGAAAGTAAATTGGTTGCATTCCTTGAAAACAACGATACCAACACCTGCCTCGAGTGATTCAGGGCAAATCTGGATTGTCGGAGGTAGCCGTCCTCTCGAATGCGAGTTCAGTGTGTTACCACTGTGCCACCTTGCTAGGTCAACCAACAATTCAGGAAATTGCAGAGATCAGTATGCCACCACAAAAAATAATAATTATGCTAAATCATCACTATCAGTATCAGCATTCTTGTGTTACGACAAGAACGTGACAAATGCAGTACACGACCGGCTGCACTCACCCCAGGGCGACATTGTTGGAGCCGCGCATACAGGCGATCGTCCAGACCCTCTCGAGGCCGTAGTTGAGCGACGACTCGAGGCGGTACGTGCCGGCGTGCCAGATGCGCACCGTCCCGTCCTCCGAGCCCGTCAGCACGATCGGCAGCTCCGGGTGGAAGCACACTGCGACACAGGGGAGTGACGCTTTATATATCTGTACAGATCTACTGCGAGCCAGACCTACTGAATCACAAAAGGACGACAGGAATTTAAACAACCGCCCAGTTACATATATGAAAACAAGTAAATTGTACTTACCCTCTATTTAGCACAAACAGAAATTGCATGAAGAAAATCCTCCAAGGTTGTTAAATTAGATGTGTACGATCATGTAAACAATTTTACACAATTTTTTTAAAATATAATTTGTTGCGTGTAAGTAACAATGCCCAAAAAAGGGGCACGGGTATTACCATATAAATAATACAGTGTTGTTCCTGTGGCTGCAAAATAGATGTATTTTATGTACTGTTTAATGTCAAATGTCTAAAAGCAGGTCCTTTTTGGTACAAAGCCCAAAACAATCCCAGAATTTACACATTTCACAATTGGGTGACAAGGGTGACATGTATGTGACAACTACTGAGGGATCACACTTGTATCCCAAGTAGCAAGAGTAATGGGGAGGATAGTGGAAAGAAGAGAAAGGGATAAATTGGAAAAACAGCTAGCAGAGGAACAGTGTGGCTTTCAACTTGATAGATCGACAGTGGTTCCAATCTTCAGTATGAGACTGTTGATGGGAGTATGGGGAAGATCTGGTGATGACTTTTCTTGACCTAGTGAAAGCATATGACAGTGTTCCCGGTGAAAAGGTATAGGCAACCTTGGAGAGAAAGGGTGATGGAAAATCCTTCAAGCAATGTATGAAATAAGCTTCGGTTGGGTCCAGACACAAGTTGGAAGAACTGATTGATTTAAGAATGTTACTGGGTTGAGACAAGGAAGTATGATATCGCCATTACTATTTAAAATGATGATGGATGAAAAAGTCAAAGAGACAAAAGGTGGCCAAAAAGGAAGGGAAACAAAGCTATTATAATTTGCAGTAAGGAGGTACAACAACAACAAAAAATAGACATCCTGAATGATAAGACTGAGAATTATGAAATGAAATGTAGTGTGGAGAAAAGCAAGAGCAAGATGGTGACCAGAGGGGACAGAGAGGACAAGGGACAAATCAATATTAAGAGACAGGATGGACAACTTTAAACATCTGGGAAGTGTATTAATGGAGACTGCTAGTGTGGAGGCAGAAATTAGTAAAAGAACACAATAAAAGTAGTGCTTAATAATATAGTAAGGACAGTTTTCAAATCACCGCAAAGACGTGGCAACGAGCTGCGACAGGCACATACAAAAGACACACATATACACCACTTTCAGCTATCATCCATGGTCTTCTTCAGAAAATAGAACACTCACGCAATCACACAGGCACACAACACAGTCATACAACCATCACCTCCGACTGCCGCACTTTGAATCACGCTCTGCAGCGAATCAGGGATGTGAGGGGAGAGGGGATAGGAACGTTACGTCACGGTCGTGGGGATGAATTAGATGAGAATAACGAGATGCAGCTTAGGAATGGAGTGGGGAGGCGGGTGAGGGGAGAAAAATAAAATAAAACAAACAAATTTAAATAAACACACACACACACACACACACACACACACACACACACACACACACACACACACACACGACTGCACATTCACGCCCCACTCAAAATAGGTGAGGTATGGGATAGAGAAGTAAGAACTGTAAGGAAATTATCGTAGGTTGAGGCCTGGATGATTTCGGGATCAGAGAATGTATTGTAGGGATAACACCCACCTGTGCAGTTCAAAAAAGCTGGTGGTGGATGGGAGGATCCAGATGGCCCGGGTTGTGAAGCAGCCATTGAAATCAAGCACGTGCTCCGCTGCATGCTGTGCCACAGGGTGGTCCACCTTGTTTTTGGCCACAGTTTGGCGGTGGCCATTCATCCTAAAGGATAGCTGGTTGGTGGTCATGCCAATATAGAAAGCTGCACAGTGTTTGCAGTACAGTGGGTAAATTATGTGGCTGCTTTCACAGGTGGCCCGGCCTCTGATAGGGCAGCATAAGCCTGTGACAGGAATAGGCAGTGCTGGGTGGGTGTTCATTTTATTTTATTTTTCTCCCCTCACCCGCCTCCCCACTCCATTCCTAAGCTGCATCTCGTTATTCCCATCTGACCCATCCCCACCACCGTGACGTAACCTTCCTACCCCCTCCCTCCTCCCCCTCCCGACACCGATTTACTCGCCGCAGAGTGTGATTCGAAGTGCGGCAGCCGGAGGTGATGGTTGTATGACTGTGTTGTGTCCTTGTGTGATTGCGTGAGTGCTCTATTTTCTGAAGAACGCCATGGCCGATAGCTGAAAGTGTTGTACGTGTGTGTCTTTTGTATGTGCCTGTCACAGCTCGTCGCCACGTCTTTGCGGCGAGTTGTAAAATGTCTTTACTATATTATTAATTCCAACCTGAACTTTCCATTATTATACAACAAAGTAGTGCATTTTAAAAGTGTGTGAGAGAGAAAGGTGCCATGAGGTGCAAGTTGCTGTTATACAAGACTTTCACACCAATACTAACATATGGATCAGAGACATGGACTATGAATAGAAGAGAGTAAGATACAAGCCAGTGAAATACAGTTCCCGAGAACTATGTTAGGGAAGACAAGGAGAGGCAGAGTGAGAAATGAAGATGTTAGGAAGGAAATTGGAGAGGGGAAGTTGAACGCAGTCTAGCATATACAGTCGCAACACACACTACTGTGAAAATTCTTACCAACCGAATTGCAACGACATTACCACTCCTAGTGGTTGGAAAGGAAAAAAATATATATATATAAAATGATTTCCAATCCATGGTGTACAACAGCAATCAGTTAGAATAAATATTCCTTCAAACCTTCTTGATTGCAAATTTTTTGTATTACTTAATGACGCATTTCACCCTTTAGCAGGGCATCTTCAGATTATCTGCGTGACAATTTACACAAAATTACAAGGCGGAATTACAAACGGTTATAATGGTACATGGGCTTATTTTGTGTTAAGAAGACAGTATAAATGGTAAACAAAGCTTACAATGCGCTCTCCGTGGTGTGACACCTTAAGTTGTTATTGCGGTGTTTCTATTTTCTTGGAATGTCTTTTGGTTTTCCTTGTGGTCCTACAAATGTTCGGGTAACAAAGAATTACAATTGGAACATACTCAGTAAAGATGTGAGAAACATAAAACCGATTTTTAAGATTACCTTAATAGAAGCGGTGGTCTCTGGTGATACAAGATAAGCCCATGTTTACAATTGCGCTCACGGGCGTGGTGTGCCGCTCCGCCGACTTGTACAGACTAAGGGAATGTGGGTCTGGAGTGACATACATCGGCTTCGTATGTCACTCCCTACCCACATTCCCTTAGTTAGTCTGTACAAGTCGGCGGAGCAGCACACCACGCCCATGAGCACAATTGTAAACATGGGCTTAACTTGTGTCACCAGAGACCATCGCTTCTAATAAGGTAATCTTAAAAATCGGTTTTATGTTTCTCACATCTTTACCGAGTATGTTCCAATTGTAATTCTTTGTTACCCGAACATTTGTAGGACCACAAGGAAAACCAAAAGACATTCCAAGAAAAGAGAAACACCGCAATAACAACTTACGGTGTCACACCACGGAGAGCGCATTGTAAGCTTTGTTTACCATTTATACTGTCTTCTTAACACAAAATAAGCCCATGTACCATTATAACTGTTTGTAATTCCGCCTTGTAATTTTGTGTAAATTGTCACGCAGATAATCTGAAGATGCCCTGCTAAAGGGCAAAACGTATCATTAAGTAATAAAAAAAATTTGCAATCAAGACGGTTTGAAGGAATAAGAAAAAATATGTTTGTTTATAATTATTTGTCTACATAACTAAATCTTTCAGTCCCAATTTTTTGTTTTTCATACAAAAATTTGAAACCTTGTATTCTTCATTACAATGAATTTATATACAATGAAATGTGCAAAAGTATTTTTTTTTTTCACATTTAGATAGAAATTATGGTGCGTGCTATAAATAGCAAACCAGGTGTTTAAATGTTTGTAAATCTATCGGACCAAACAGCGTGGTCATCAGTCCGTATCTTACAAACTACTTAAACCTAGGTAAACTAATCTAAGAACAACACACACACACACACACCCATGCCCCAGGGAGGACTCGAACCTCCACGGCGAGCAACCGCGCGCTCCGCAGCGAGCCGCTTTAGACCACTCGGCTACTCCACCGCGACTCAAACCAGGTGTTACATTGAGTAAATTGTTACACATAAGCACTTTTTCTTTATTGTCATAGTTTTATATCGCTCTTTAATATGTATTTATGAACAAAAATATTGCCAATGGAAAGTACATATATGTCTGTATATGATAGAAACAATATGCTTACCAGGGGCAGCTACATGTCTGCCCACTATCTTGACTTCTACCAGAGTAGTGCGAAGCTACTACATGCTAAATGGCAGCAGCTGTTACTCTCAGAATGTCAACTGGGAATAATATTATATTTAAAACACTAGAGCCCAAGTGTTTCACACTGTTTCATGAAGTAATAAGGATGTGTAAAAATGATGTACTTTATTTAGTACGTCAGGGCTGAAAGGGTTAACAAAATAGTAAAATTTTTGCATTACAAGCATTAGTAACATATCAAGAGAGAAATATAATATGAAAATTCATGTAAAAAGAACCAAAGTTAAATGATTCAGTGGTATAACAAAGAACTTTGTCATAAACCAATACTTATGAATATGTGTATATTTGCACCTTATTCAGTTGAAAGTAAGTAGAATATAAAAGTAAGACAAACATAAATTTCTGTTATGGCCTGATCTTACTATTACAAAGAGTTTTTTGACACTTATCAATTCAATATAGAATCTAATGATTCACACATTTTTAGGCATATTCTTTTAGTGTGATTACTTTAGCTTAAGAAGACAATGTCTTTAAGATTCTTGCCATTTATGGTTCAGCTGTAGCAACAATTGTGGAAATGGGTTGTTCTTTGTTGAAAACAGTTTGATTGCTTTTACCATTTTCTTGTTATGTCTGTGACGTTTTTCCTTCAGTTACAGCTGTGGTGGCCGATTCGGTACGTTAAATACTGTAGTTATTGCATTCTATATACGTTCCCTATGTTCCAACCTCACTGATTTTACTGGAATTGTAGTGAAGAAACATTAATGTTCTTCAGTAGAAAAGCGATGTCTTTCTGCCATAGTGCAGGTCTTCTGGTTCTACCTAGCCATTTTTCTATTTTTAATAGTAAATGAAATTATTCAGTAAATTAACTGTGCTGCAATGTACCATTTCGTACCTTGTCAGGGTTCTTACGAAGCCTAAGAAAGAAATAGGTGGAGCTATTTTTAAGTTATTACCTATATTATGGTAGTACAGTGTAAAAGGTATGTTGAAATCAATATAACTGATACTATTCACACTCGTCCAATATCCTATTCAGAAACGTAGCTAGCTGACCGTGGAGTGCTGCTGTCGCAGTGTATAACAAAAATCTGTGAGAGTGTCATGACTGTATGTGTTAAGACTGTGACTTGAATGAGATAATGGAAAAGAACAGGTGAGAATGGTTTAGACTTGTGAAAAGGATGGAAGAGGGAAAAATATCTAGAAGAATGACAGAGTTCAAGATTTAGGGCAAGAGGATGACCGAGAACAAAATGAATCAATACAATAAAGACTAGTTTAAGGAGGAGGAAGCTGGTATGGAACCAAACAGTGGAAGAAGAATGGCGGAAGGACCGAGGAAAGTGGAGAAGTGCCACCGATACCCCAACCTGACCAGATGTCAGATAGAGAGAAAATGAAGATGACGACAATTGAGTAACCGTGAAGACAAAGCGAACATTTTTCTTTTGACCCACAATATGGCATATGCACAAAACTTTCATATCGTACATCATTCGCTGGTTTCAGGAAATGCTGTTTTCTTATTCTCCTGGACTGGTTGTCCATTCAATAGTGCTCTGCCGACACTCTTTTCCCAGCAATCATCAATCCAATTTGAATATCCCAGATAAGAATTCGGTAACACTTTTCCGTAATAACTCATCTTCAAGGGTTCCTCTTATTCCGGTCAGTTTTTCCTCATATAAGAAGAAAATAATGCCACAAAATTGAAAGAAACTAGTACACCACTAATGTACATTTACAGTGTCTGCTAAAATTCAGACTATTCCAATTTTTTCTTCTTCTTCTTTCTTTTTTTTTTCTTCGTAAAAGACAATGAAACATTGGTTGCACAACTCCTCAAATGTTGATTGCAAGCACCGTTGCCCATTCAAGGACCAAACTTGGAACATGCAGCAGAAAATCTTTGTGCAATTTTGATGTTGCTCGAGAGCAACACTGCCAAATAGAGGGTTAAAGATGTAAATAAATAACACATACAGTACTGAAAAACTGGGTGTACACATCATCACAATGATAGCCACCTTTGCAGCAGGATGCAATTTATTTATGCATACTGCATTATAAAGCCTTCACTGAGGCCAGTAAAAAAGTACAATGATGCACAAGTAGTAAAAAGAAACTAATAGATTAATCCAAAATAAACTCTACAACAGAAATGTGTTTTTTCCTTCAAAAAGTAGAATGGTTGGCCAGTACTTGTATCATCTCACTGCCCTCAACCTAGATTAGCCTGGCCTTCTCCAGTGTCTTACAAAGTGTGATTTTCTCCACTGTGTAAAAACACTGGGTCAAATGTATGGAGAGGCGTCTAGTTAAAATTTGTGCTGTGGCTGGGATTCGAATCCGGGACCTGCTGCTTACCAAGCAGTTGCTTTAAACAGCTCAACTAACACAGCATTACGGATAAAGCGGTAGCTTACAAAGGCTGTCTTCAAGCACGTCTCACTCCACAGCACATTTTTTAATTCTGCCTCAATGTTACCGGTGAAATGTTGTTTGTTGTTATGGTCTTCAGTCCGGAGACTGGTTTGATGCAGCTCTCCACCCTACTCTATCCTGAGCAAGCCTTTTCATCTCCTCATAAGAACGGCAACCCACATCCACTTGAATCTGCTTACTATACGCGTCTCTTGGTCTCCCTGTGAGATTTTTACCCCACACACTCCCCTACAATGCTAAATTTACGATTCCTTGATGTCTAAGAATGTGTCCTAACAACCGATCCCTTCTCTTAGTCAGGGTATGCCAAAAATTCCTTTTCTCTCCAATTCTGTTCAGTACCTCTTCATTAGTTATGCAATCTACCCACCTAATCTTCAGCATTTTTCTGTAGCACCACATTTCAAAAGCCCCTATTCTCTTCCTGTCCGCACTGATTATCGTCCATGTTTCACTCCCATACAAGGCAACACTCCACACAAATGTCTTCAGAAAAGACTTCCTTACCCTTAAATTAATATTCAATGTTAGCAAATTTCTCTTTTTCAAAAATGCTTTTCTTCCCATTGCCATTCTGCATTTTATATCCTCTGTACTGCGACCATCGCACGTTATTTTACTACCCAAATAACAAAACTCATCTACCACCTTCATTATTTCATTACCTAATCTAATTCCTTCAGCATCGCCTTATTTTCTAAGACCGCATTCCATTATTTTTGTTTTGCTCTTGTTAATGTTCATTTTATACGCTCTCTTTAACACGCTGTCCATTCCATTCAACTGCTCTTCCAGGTCCTTTGCTGCCTCTGACAGAATTACAATGTCATCAGCAAAATGCAATGTTTTTATTTCTTCCCCCTGAACTTTAAACCCTTCTCCAAATTTTTCCTTGCTTTCCTTCACTGCCTGCTCGATGTACAAATTGAATAACATCGGAGAAAGGCTAAAACCCTGTCTTACACCCTTCCCAACTGATGCTTCCCTTTCATGCCCTTTGAGTTTAATAACTGCGGTCTGGCTTTTGTACAAGTTGTAAATAACTCTCCTTTCCCTGTATTTTACCCCTGATGACTTCAGAATTTGAAAAAGTGTATTCCAGTCAACACTGTCAAATGCTTTCTCCAAATCTACAAAAGCTAAAAATGTAGGTTTGCCTTTCCTTAATCTATCTTCTAAGACGAGACGTAAAGTGAGTATTGCCTCCCGGGTTCCTATGTTCCTCCTGAATCCAAACTGATCTTCCCCGAGGTCAGCTTCTACCAGCTTTTCTATTCTCCTGTAGATAATTCGTGTTAAAATTTTGCAACCATGGCTTATCAAACTGATGGTTCTGTAATTTTCACACCTGTCTGTGCCTGATTTCTTTGGAATGGGGATTATTACATTTTTCTTAACGTCTGAGGGCATTTCACCTGTCTCATACATCCTACACACCAGTTCAAATAGTTTTGTCATGACTGGCTCTCCCAGAGACTTTTAGTAGCTCTGAGGGTATGTCATCTACTCCTGGGGCCTTGTTCCGACCTAGGTATTTCAAGGCTCTGTCAAATTCATATCTCAGTATAGTATCTCCTATTTCATCTTGATCTACTTCCTCTTCCCTTCCCACAACATCGTCTCTAAGTTCATTTCCTTTGTAGAGGTGCTCTATGTACTCTTCCACCTTTCAGCTTTCCCTTCTTTGCTGAGAACTGGTTTCCCATCTGAGTTCTTGATATTCGTAGAGTTGCTTTTCTTGTCCCCAAATGTATCTTTTATTTTCCTGTAGGCGGTATCTACTTTTCCCCTTGCTATACATTCTTCTACAGATTTGCATTTGGCTTATAGCCACTCCTGCTTAGCTATTTTGCACTTCCTCTCAATCTCAAATTTTAGTTGTATGTACTCCATTTTGCCTGTGAAATACGTATCAAATTGCCAAGGCTCTCCTATATTGGAATAGCACTCCAGCAAAGAATGTATTAGCACAACAAATTACACTACATTCCTACTGAATGATCCAAGATGACCAAATAATTTATTTTTGGGGATAATTTAGTAATTGGAAGAATGTGTACTGCAGTTGAACCACAAGTCCCAGTGACATTGTAAATGCTGTCAGGATACAGAATAACTGAAGCCTAAGAAGGAATATGGTCATGTTATATGTGAGGCATGAATTTAAGGATTGTCGTTTGTTATTGATTATTGGACTGTAATGAGTTATAGACTAAGAACCTATGTATTGATTAATGATGAAAATTCTCCTCAGAGATGATAAATATTGTTGAAATGAGATAGAATGGCTGGCCAGTACTTACCTTTGTGCTGTACCGCCGATGATAACACAGAAGAAGAAACAGAAAAAAAGGGGACAAAAAGGACAAGCTTTCGGAACACAGTTCCTTCATCAGGTGGGAGAGAAGGAAAGAAGAAGGGATGGGAACAGAAGGGAAAGGTAGTTCACGACCTAGATCATGAAGATGGTGTTTCAGGAGTGTGGACGTCAGAGATACTGCATGTATGTACTGAGCCAAGCCAGTACTTACTTTACTCTTTACTACTTGATCTTTCCTCTTTGGTTATATTTATCCTCTCTGGCTTGGCTCAGTACATACATGCAGTATCTCCCGACGTCCACACTCCCGAAACACCACCTTCATGACCTAGGTCGTGAACTACCTTTCCCTTCTGTTCCCATCCCTTCTTCTTCCCTTCTCTCCCACCTGATGAAGGAACTGTATTCCGAAAGCTTGCCCTTTTTGTCCCCTTTTTTCTGTTTCTTCTTTTGTGTTATCATCGGCGGTACAGCACAAAGGTAAGTATTGGCCAGCCATTCTATCTCGTTTCAACAATATTAACCTATGTATTGAGCTTTAATAAGAGCTGTTAAGAGGGTTTAATATTAATGAAATGTATGAGTTTGGTACAAATAAACCCTTATGTTTTGTTCAGTGTAAAGTTATTAAAGAGTTTTGATTTAAATCGTGAGATGATTAATATCTAGTTAAAAGTCTCCTTCATTGTTATCCGTTGGATATCATGTGTGAAAACTGTCCGAGCAAATATAAGAAGAAACTATTATACAGGAACAGTGTTACTGGACTTCTACAAAGAAAGGTTCTATTCCAAAGTTTGTGCCAACCTACAAAATGATTCTGATGTGGTCATTACGAAAATGCTACACGGTCAAACCGCTACATGAATGGAAAGTCTGTGTAGCCGCATCTGCAATGCCGTGCTAACCCACGACAAGTCGCACCTTTAAAAGTTATGCGATCAAACGTGTACAGCACTTTTCTGACAGTCATAGCACAGTTTGTAATGTCCTTAATGTGTCTATTTATAGTTGCATTTATAAGAAAACACAGATATTTGACCATTAAAAATTGGTAAAATGCAAATTGTTTTAAAATTACTGTGAACAAAATGATCACGAGTCCTCACGGGTTAACCAAGTGGTTTAAAGCTTCTGCCTAGCAAGCAGGTGGTATTGGGTTCGAATCCCGGCCGCAGCACAAATTTTAATTCAATGCCTCCCCTTATATTCAATACCTTTGGTACAACGAGACCATATTTGTCTCAAGGAACTGAATTATTGTCGATAACTATGGATCTATTGAGGAGAGAATACAGAACAGAAAAGGTCTAATGAACTTATTTCTGGAAATGCAAGGTTTCCATGCTGGAAACCATTCATTTATCCATACTTTGTAACACAGACTGCAATGTAAGACGTGCTGCAATGTGCAGTAACAGTTACAGAATGTACTGAAAATGGATTCCATGTGCCTAAACACACACATACTCGTGCTGCCTCTGACACACGAGTGCTAAAATCGCAGTGGTGACAACACTAGACAAGTGTGCTGCTCTAATGTCCCAAAATCTGGAATGGGCTTTGCACACAATACCAACAAGCAAACTATTTGTCTCGTGTACCGCTGTGCTGAGTTTGGGAATACGTACATGTTGCACACTATGTTTCAGAATGTTTTTCGCTTTATCTGTGTGATTCTCCTTGTAGATTTTTTGTGGTGTGAGACAAAATCCCTCATATGAATCGTCCTATTCCAATATCGGTAAGATATCTTACTAAGGGGTCATAACTATCTTACACCAAAACAAATTTGTCTGTGAACAACATAAAAAACATTTAGAACATTCTGAAATACTGTGTGCAATGCGTATGTATTCCCAACTCATCACAACAGCACATAAGACAAATAGTTTGCCTATGTTATGACTGCTCTTGGCAGGCAGTACACGGGCCTCGTATCTAGGTGGCGTTGACGCGAGACAGCTTGGCGAATGGAGATTTGGGTGTGGCGGGAGACGTGCAGGGAAGAGTCCTCTGCAGTCGGGCTGGTCGCTGTGTCCTCGGTAGCGGAGTGGTCAATGCGTCTGCCTAGTAAGCAGGAGATCCCGGGTTCGAATCCCGTCCGGGCACAAATTTTCAGTCGCCACAGTTTGGTATTTCATCTAAACCTAATACAGTGAAGCCATAACATCACAACTTGTGATTTATTTCATTCATTTGAACACTGTAATTCGTCAAAAATATATATAATTGTATACAAGCCGAGGCTGGGCTCCTGACGACAATTCATTGTGTCTCGATACCTCGTGGTCTGTTCTCCCTGATGGGGAATACAGTATTGTGGCTGCGAGCATTACAGAACAAATAGGCTGTGGTATAGGAAAGAGACAGCGTGGCGAATGGAGATTTGTGTGTGGCGGGAGACGTGCAGGGAAGAGTCCTCTGCAGTCGGGCTGGTCACTGTGTCCCTGGTGGTGGAGTGGTCAAAGCGTCTGCCTAGTAAGCAGCAGATCCCAGGTTCGAATCCCAGCCGGGCACAAATTTTCCATTCGCCGCACTTTCGTATTCCATCTAAATCTATAGTCCGTTCACCGAGAGCTGGAGCGAAACGTAAACAGTGTCATGTGAAGGGTTACGATCGTTTCCAGAGAAAGCATTCGGTGTTCACGTGATACGAAGGGGTGTACAAAATCATTGGCGCACGCTTAGCAACAGGTGGCGTCGGCTGGCTGCCGAGCTGACGTCATAGTGGACCCTGAGAAACCTGGACAACAATGTAAGGAAATAAAGCACGACATGGAAGATTCAAAGCCAGTTACAATACTGTCAAAAGTACGATGAAACTGAGTTCATTCTGTCAAAACAGATTTGTTTTCATACAGGTTCCTAACAAAACGTTCCATTCATACACAATTTTTAATAACATTACTCAATGGTGTTTAATTCACAGCGGTACGGAGGAATTCTAAGAACAGTTTTCCCTGCATTCTTCGCCATGGTACAGGATGACCAGCCAGTCTAAAATAGTTTAGGAAAAAATTCAAAATTTTATTTCAAAAGTTCGCCTAAGTTTTACAAGTGTTCTTCTGCCACGACGTACGCCTTAACAACGTGACCAGGGCTGTCCACCTTGCAGGACAGAGCCGGACAGAACCAGTATTGAATGCCGATTCTAAAATCACGCCACCCTTCTGGCGTCCATGGTGGTGGTGGTGGTGGACATGAGGGACCAAACAACGAGGTCATCAGTCCCTTCAACCCCAAATTGTATACGCCACGGAACCCAACGAAAAATAGGTGAAAGCCAAAAGACCATTACACTAGAAAGTAAAATCGACTCGCCAACAAGACTAAGACCAACCCAGGGCAGCAAATGCTACAGTGTCCGATCCCACAGCTCTGGAAGCGACCTCTAGCCTAAACCACAAGGTACTAATGGCACAGTGGTCAACGTATCATAGCTCCAGAGCAGGGAGAAATAAAACTACATTAAAATGTAAAAGAGTGGGGGGGGGGGCTGATGGGGATAAGGCTCTAAACCCCACAATCAGCCAAGAATCACAAACCCACTCACCCCGACCAAGCGAGTCCTAGAGCTGACAATAAAATCTACTTTCACGGAGGAAGGCAAGAACGCGATCAACCATCCGTGGGTCATCCGCCAAAACTAAAGGCAATGCAGGCGGTAGGCCATAGTCGCCACGAAGTGTCGAATGGAGAGGACATTCAGTCAGAATATGAGACACGGATTGTACGGCTCCACAATCACAATGTGGTGGATTGTCATTGCGTAAAAGAAATCCATGGGTCAGCCTGCAGTGTCCAAGACGGAGGCGACAGAGGACAATTGATTCTCTCCGGGAAGGGCGTAAAGATGAACTCCAAGCTGCAGTCGTATCTTTGATGGTGCGGAGTTTATTGGAAGGGGCAGTAGCTTTCCAACTGCTATCCCATGGGGAGTGAAGCAAAGATCTGATCTGCACCCGCAGATCCGCACCCGGAATTTGAAAGGGAGACGGGCAGCGAGTAATTGCCGATCTAGCCAACTGGTCAGCTACTTCATTCCCTGTAATACCAACATGGCTTGGCACCCAGAGAAAGGTAACGGAGCAGGCAGCACGATGAAGGTCAGCAAGGAGTTCATGGATGGAAATAACTAAAGGATGGGAGGGGAAACAACGATCAATGGCCTGCAGACTGCTCATGGAGTCAGCACAGATTAAACCACGTTCCACGGCAGAATGTTTAATAAAACGGAGGGTTCTATAAATAGCCATCAGCTCTGCCGTAAACACACTGCATGCCTCTGGCAGAGAATGGCATTCCGCCCCAACAGGAGATGTAAAAGCATATCCGGAGTGGCCCGCTATTTTCGAGCCATCAGTGTAGAAGATAGAGGCTCCCTGAAACTCTTTTAGTACTGGGCGCACCAAATGCCGAAAGACCATGGGGGAAATTAAAGCTTTCGGGCCCTGGAAGAGATCTCCCCAAATTAGTGGTCGCGGCACCATCCACGGAGGTGTGCGTGCAGTAAAATGGGGGGCGCAATCTAGCGAAGGGAAATGGAAATCCCGGCAAAGAGAGGCAAGCCGCAGTCCGACGGGAAGGCCCGCCCGCGGCCGGGTATCAGGGGGTCGAAGCCCTTCATATGCAAAAAGAACCTGGTAAGCGGGATGAGCAGGATATTGCCGGATGGCGATGGCATAAGACGCCAGAAGCTGATGCCGCCTGACCTGAAGAGGGCAGATTCCCGCCTCAACAAGGAGACTGTCGACCGGGCTAGTTGGGAATGCACCTGTAGCCAAGCGGACACCATAATGGTGAACCGGGTCTAATAATTTCAGGGCAGAAGGAGCTGCCGAGCCATAAACTTGACACCCATAGTCCAATCAGGACAAGATTAGAGCCCGATAGATACGGAGGACAGTTGTTCAGTCTGCACCCCAAGATGAATGAGCAAGGAAATGTAGGGCATTGAGTTTCCTCATACAACTAATCTTTAGGTGGCGAATATGGGGCACCCAAGTCAATTTTTTGTCAAAGAGAAGACCCAGGAAACGATGTTGTGCTACAACTTCCAGGCGCTGATTACCCAAGAACAGTTCTGGATCAGGGTGAACTGTAGTACGACGACAAAAGTGCACCACCCTCGTTTTTGATGAGGAAAACTGAAAACCATGGGACGTAGCCCACACTGAAGCCCGCCGAATGGCGCTCTGGAGCTGACATTCAGTAGAGGCTACTGAGTAGGAGCTGTACCATATGTAAAAGTCATCGACATACAATGCCGGGGTTACCAGTGAGCCAACGGAGCTCACCAACCCATTGATGGCGATTAGAAAAAGTGTAACACTCAACACTGAGCCCTGGGGGACGCCGTTCTCCTGTATCCGAGGGGAGCTAAAGGAAGAGCCAACTCTGACACGGAACAGGCGGTGGGATAAAAACTGATGGATAAAAATTGGTAAGGAGCCTCTGAGGCCCCAGTCATGAAGAGAACGTAAAATATGACGACGCCAAGCAATGTCGTACGCGTTATGCAGATCGAAGAAGACTGCTACCAGATGATGTCTTTTAGAGAAGGCCTGTCTGATCGCAGTCTCCAGTCGAAGTAAATGGTCAATAGGGGATCGTCCCTCCCGGAACCCACACTGGTAAGGTGAGAGAAGTCTCCGGGATTCAAGAACCCAGCATAATCTGCGGGCTACCATCCGTTCAAGTAGTTTACAGGGGACACTTGTCAGGCTTATTGGTCGATAACTGTCCAGCGCCGATGGGTCCTTGCCAGGCTTGAGGGCAGGGACCACAATACTCTCCCTCCACTGGAAGGGGAACACCCCTTGAAGCCAAATACGGTTAAAAACTTTTAGGAGAAATTGTCGTCGTGAGGGGTTAAGGTGTTTCAGCAATTGATTATGGATATCGTCAGGGCCAGGTGCTGAATCACGAGAAGAGGAGAGGGCCAGTGACAGCTCCCAGTCAGTAAAAGGTTCGTTATATGGTTCCACCTGGTGAGAAGTAAAGCCTAATTTGAAGGTTTCGGCCTGGTGTTTCTGAAGGAGAAAGGTCGCCGGATATGAAGTTGTCGCCGAGACATTGGCGAAGTGAGTTGCAAGATGTTCTGCAACAACAGATGGCTCTGTGCAGACCCCATCAGGCAGGGCAAGACCAGGGAAGGAAGACGGCCGCCAGCTACCTTGGATAGATCGGAGCAAAGCCCACACTCTTGTCAAAGGGACAGAAGAACCCAACGAGGAGACAAAATGCTCCCAGCATGTCCGCTTACTTTGTTTGATTAAGTAACGAGCTCTGGCACGCAGACGTTTGAAATTAGACCAGCGAGCGATGGGTGGCGCTTAAGATGTTGCAAGGCCCTACGGCGCTCGCGAATGGCTGCGGCAACAGTTGCATTCCACCAAGGGACAGGCCGGCGAGTAGGAGGGCCTGTCGACCAGGGAACAGCGGCGTTGGCAGCTTGGGTAATCACGTTGGTCATTTGGCTTATAATATCATCTATACAGCCTGAGGGGGAAGATGGGAACACAACCTGGAATGTATATAATGGCCAATTAGCACGACGGAATACCCAGCGGGGTACCCTGGCTCGTGGTAGGCGTGAGGGAAGTGAAAGGATCAACGGAAAGTGGTCGCTATCGCAGAGGTCGTCATACGCCGACCAGTGAAATAAAGGAAGGAGAGAAGGAGAAGTGAGAGCGAGGTCTATGGCAGAAAAGGTGCCGTGAGCGGCACTAAAATGAGTCGGGGAACCATCGTTGAGAAGGCTCAGATTGTGGTCAGCAAGAAACTGGTCTATGAGGCGGCCCCGGCTAGATGTATAAGCACTGCCCCACAAAGGATGGTGGGCATTGAAGTCCCCAAGGATGAGGTAAGGAGGGGGGAGTTGCTGAAGGAGGGCCACTAGGGACGTGAGAGTAGGTGGCCTGTCAGGTGGAAGGTAGAGGTTGCAAATGGTCAATGGAGTGTCCAAGTGAACCCGGACAGCAACCACTTCCAATGGAGTTTGGAGAGGAATCCAGGTACTGACAATATCTGTCCGGACCAAAGTACAAACCCCACCAGACGCCTGGAGGGGACCAACCCGGTTCCGACAAAAAGCACGGAACCCATGGAGGGTCGGTGAATGTGCATCCATAAACCTCGATTCTTGCAGGACGACACAGGCTGCAGAAGAGAGAGAGATTAGCTGTTTAATCTCCAAGAGGTGACGGTAGTAACCATTACAGTTCCATTGGATGATCACATCACGAGGATCTAGGCGGGAAGCGAATGGCATAACGTCTGTCAGGCTGCTTTGTCAGCGTCTGTCACCAAAGAAGAAGGGACAACATCCATAAATAGCTGATCAGCCTCGGGCTCAATGGGATGATCGGGTTGCGAAAGCACAGTCGGCACCTCCGGTGGTACCGGAGGGGCTTTATCTTGTAACTTTGGTTTCTTCTTCTCCTTCTCTTTCTCCTTCTCCTTCTCTCGTGTGGGACGGGCAGGACCCACCCCAGAGAGAGGACTTTTGTCAGTTAGGTCTGGTACTGACGAGGATCGGGCGACCTTTGAACTCACTGACTGGGAGTCCGATGGCCGGCTGGAGGTCGAAGATCTCCGATCTGGGGAACGCCGGGACGGAAGGCCCTGAGATAGGGCACTGTCTCCGGCAGGCGACGGAGAAGGGGTGCACTTCTCCGGCTGGGAAGGGGTGGGACACAAAGGGACGAGTACAGGAGCTACAGGAGAGGGAGATGTGAGGGAGGGGTGTGGACGGGGTGTAGGGGGGAGATGGGAGTGGGAAGGGGAGGGTGAAAGGCTAGACGATAACGTCGTAGCGAAGGTCGTCGCCATTTGCACGGGATGCAGACGTTCATATTTACTGCGGGCCTCAGGGTACGTCAAACGCTCCAGGGATTTGTACTCTTGTATCTTCTTTTCTTTTTTGAACATAGGGCAATCTGGCGACCGTGAAGAGTGGTGTTGTTGACAGTTGACGCACACCGGCGGAGGAACACGGGCTCCCCTCATGTAGTGGGCATCCACAATCACCGCATACTGGGACTGTTGTACAGCGAGAGGACATATGACCAAACCTCATACATCGAAAACACCGCATGGGAGGTGGAATGTAGGGCTTCACTTCACATCGATATATCATTATCTTGACCTTCTCTGGGAGTGTGTCCCCCTCGAAGGCCAAGATAAAGGCCCCAGTATCGATGCGGTTATCTTTAGGTCCCCTCTGAATGCGGCGAACAAAATGTACACCACGCCGCTCGTGATAGGCCCTAAGCTCCTCATCAGTTTGAAGGAGGAGGTCCCGGTGGAATATCACACCCTGTACCATATTCAAGGATTTGTGCGGGACAACTGTTACTGGAATGTCGCCATGGGTGGTGCAGGCGAGCAATGCTTCAGACTGGGCTTCCGAGACTGTTTTAATGAGTAATGAGCCAGATCTAAGCTTACCCATAGATTCCACTTCACCAAACTTGTCCTCTATGGTCTCGACAAAGAACAGAGGTTTGGTGGTAGTAAAAGTTCCTCCATCAGTCCTTGAGCAAACGAGATAGCGAGGAAAGGGTTTTGCTACTAACCGGCGAGCCTGGCCTTCCTCCCAAGGGGTAGCAAGGGAGGGAAACATCCTCTTATCCGCAGTAGCAGCATTAAACGATCTCTTCCTGTCTTGAGAGACAGCCGATGCACGACCATTTTGGAGTCTAACTCTTTTCATGGGGCTAGACGTCCGCCCTGGTGTCACCCACTCCGAAACCGGGGCTCTCTCCATGGGCGCCACCCAGCCTCAGCAAAGGCCATCTGGCACGATGGCCATTGCCGGGAGTTCTGATACCCTCGAGGACAGGCATCAACTCCTTGGCTTGCATGGAGAGGTCGCAGCTCAGACACCAGTAGTGTGATCCCTGTGGTGTCAGGGGGCTCAGCCAAAGGGTACATAACAGCCTCCCCACACGGACTGGCTACACGTGCTGGGGACCTAGCGGGGGATGGGGGCTACAGCGAGGAAAGGAAGTGGAAAGGAAAGGATAGGACCCGCGCCGTAGGGGCTAGGTCGGGAGTTCTTCCCCAATTGGCTCACACATTATCGGACAATTTTGGTATGGAAGGTCAAACCCTGAGGGGGACCAAACTGGGCCAAAAACCGGTGTACACAGCAGACAAAACCAAAGTGCAAGTGCAGGACAATCGGTACCATGGGATAGCCAAGCCGTCATCCAGAGTACCACCGAGAGACGGGGTTGGAGAGGGTGGGAAGGAGGAATTGGGATGGGAAGGAGGGGGAACTAGGAGGGGTAATGCAGCCTGGGGAAAGCAGGAAAAAAGGCTGCAATGGCTCGGGGACCCGTGCGTGCCACACACGTACCCACAAAAGAGCTGTGGGCCCCCTGGGGGGCTTCTGGCGTCCATGCTGAAACTACTGACGTTTCCATGCTACCGTGGAGCCAATAGCAGGCACCCACGTTTGATCACGTGTGCTACTGCTGCAGGACACTGAGGTGCGAGAATCAGTTCCTTCGCTCTCTTCAGTTTGAGTTCTCGGACAGAACAGACGCACCCCGGAGGCCTAGCCTCGGTGCGGGGCGAACGGCCGCATGCCGTCCGCTCCCGCCTAGCGGCTGTTCGGTATCAGCCACTAACTGTGTGAACCGTAACCATTACCATAACCTTTCCCATTTTCTAATTCGCTAACTTAGACTGGCACTCATTCATTGCACCCGACCCCAGGGCGAGTCCCACCATGTATCCCGTATTTCAGAATATACCAAATATTAACTTCAATTCTATCTTTTATTTGCCGGTCATCCACCCTTTCCTAGGGCGCCCACAGGCCTTCTCCGCTCTGCCTTCCATCCTGACAACGCTTCCAACCCAATTTATTTATGCAGCACTGGGATGGGCTGTATAATTTTCCTAGCATCCGTGGGATAAAGATTAAGTGCTGCACACCATTTCATCTATCGCATTTTCGTTGTGCGCTGTTCTGTAATTTTGAAATATATGTAAAAGTTATTTTTTCAACATACCGTCATCAAAAATAAAAGTTTTTAGATTTTAGCCACTGTGATATTTCATGATTATTGAAATTCGCACTGGGAACTTTTTCTTTTCTTTGATGATGGTATAGCGCTTTATCAGCAACAATAACAGGAAGCCGAGGAAGAACATCTTAAAACCACTTCTCGAAGGTTCAACTAGTCTTTCAAGCATCTTTAAAGATGAACTCGAGAGATCCTGAAATCGCCGCTGTACAGCACGCACTAACGAGCTCACACCTGCAGTGGAGACGGCCACGCCGACTGCGCGCCTCCTGCCCCGTACACCCCTCGCTAGCAGCGCTGTGGTCACGTGCCTTTACAGTACGTCTCTCGTTCTGTGAATGGCGTGTAGTACAGTGAAGCCATAACTGATCGCAAATTGCGCTTTATTTCACACATAATATCCTTGTCCATCCCTACTCCTTCCCTGCTCCCAACCCCTTACCCCATGGCTCATAGATGCAAAACCTGTCCTATCCACCATCTAACCAGCACCTACTCCAGTCCCATCGCAGGTATTTCCTATCCCATAAAAGGCAGGGCAACCTGTGAAAGCAGTCATGTTATGTACAAACTGAGATGCAAATATTGTGCTGCTTTGATTTGGTTTTCTCAGGGAAGCCAAAACAGTCTTGGTCCAACCCGCCACTGCCCGCACCGAAACTAAGTTTATCGTGCAGTATCGCTCCCTGTATATCTAGTAAAGCCCAACCAATGCCCTTCAACAGTGCAAGGAGTCCCTTTACCAGTTCTTTATTAGACACAATTTCTTCGGGTCTGGTTGGTTGTCCCAAATGTTCTCTGCCTTTTACTCTCCAATGCAATGCATTCGAAGATTAGATGGGATGCAGTTTCATCTCTGTCATCACAGATCCTACATTTAGGGTCCTCTTCTGTTATTCCCATTGTATGTACGTGTTTTTTTAAATTCCCATGGCCTGTCAGCAATCCAACCGTGAGTCCAATCTCTCCTGTTCAGGCACAGGACTGCAGAGATTCTTTTAAAACATGGCTTTGGCATCATTACCTTGCCATGTTGTTGTTGATGGACTTTGGTCCAATATTCTACGTGCTGTCCTCTGAGCCAGTTACGTAGCTCCAATTTGATCATTGCCTCGGTGATTGTCAGGACAGGTTCCGGTCCAATAAATGGAGTCTCTGCCCCCATCCTGGCTAATCTGACGGCATGTTTGTTGCCACTGATCCCCGAGTGGCCAGGGACCCACAATAGGTTTACTCTATTGCTTTCCCCTAGCTCCACCAGAACCCTGTGACATTCTACAACAATTTTAGGCCTTGTTGCAGGAGCTGCCAGTGATCTCAGGGCTGCCTGGCTGTCTGAATAGATATAGATGCTACAATCTTTGTAGCACCTACGCAAATTCTCCTCCACACACGCCCTGATGGCAGTGATTTCAGCCTGGAATACTGAGGCCAGTTTCCCTAGAGACATGACGCCCTCCAGTCTTGGCTGCATCCCTTATACCCCGGCCCCAACGCCTCGGTCTGATTTCAACCCGTCAGTGAACCCGACAATATCCCCCGTACGGTGTCGAACTATTTTCTCCCACTGCTCCCTGCTTCCAATTGTTATATTGAAAGGCTTGTTGAAAGAGTATGGGGTTATAATATAGTCGGCTTTCATATATTTATCTCATTCACTATTTTAGTGTGTGATTCTGGATATCCCAAAGAGTTCCAGTTGTCGCCAGTCTGTATGCACCAGCCACCGCCTCCATTTTGACCCAAAGGTGTAATGGGGGCATATCCAGCATGGTTTCCATCCCAGCAGTTGGTGTGCTGCTAATTCCGCCTGTTATGGCTAAGCAGGCTAGTCTCTGCACCTTACCAAGCTCCTTAGCAGCAACCTGCTGTTCTACCTTCTTCCACCACACGACCGCGCAATAGGTGATCCTGGGTCTAATCACCGTGGTGTATATCCAACTGTGCAGCTTTATACATAGGCATGACCAGCAACAAGCAGATGAACGGCCATCGTCATACAGTGGTGAGGAGACAGTTGGACCATCCTGTTGCAGAGCGTGCAGCACTGCACGATGTGGCTCACTTCAGTGACTGCTACACAGCCTGTGCCATACGGATCCTCCGCACAAACACCAGCTTTTCCGAATTGCGCAGATGGGAACTCTCCCTACAGCATATCCTACACTCCCGCAGTCCCCGGGCCTAAACCTTCTCTAGTTCCTGTCCCCACCACTCTCCTCTCCCCTCCTTTCCCTGCCCACACTCCAGCTTACGTACGTCTCCCTTTCCGCCACATACTCCAGTCCCTTCCTACCTGTCAGACAGCACTGACGTATTGCTCCATACCTTCCTGCTTCCATCTCCATGCCTCCTCACCCCAGCACTGGTTGCTCTTGCCTCAGCTGTGCTGTCTGTTGCAGTCCAGCCGCAGAGACGGCAGTTGCGTTTTTGTGTGTGTGTGTGTGTGTGTGTGTGTGTGTGTGTGTGTGTGTGCGCGCGCGCATTCTCTGTGGCAGATGAAGGTTTAACAGCCAAAAGCTTCATATCGTTTAGTCTGTAATGTGTATCTTTCTGCAGCTCATCGGACGTCTCTGTGGCGAGTAGCAACCTATCCTTTCCAAACTATTGTCGAATCCTTCAAGTTATTTATATGGTTTGATTCGGTAATGACCGAAATGATACAAAGACAATAAAGGAGCCGGACATCCCACCCCCCTTGTTCCTCAAACAGCTTTTGCCACTATTATGTAAGAACTCAAGTCTTCCTTAACTATTTTTGAAAACATTCCTGGGAAATAAAGTGATCTGTGATAATTTTTTTGAAAATAATTAGTATTGACAGCAAAATTTGCAGTATTGTATTTTTTTAGGGTGTCCGGTTTCAATCTACGGTACAGATAATTTACAGACCCAATACAGCATTACTGGTAAGCTTCTTGATGCTGTCGCGTCATTCAAATATCTAGGCGTAACATTGCAGAGTGATATGAAATGGAACCAATATGTAAGGACAGTTGTGAGTAAGGCGGACAGCCGACTTCGGTTTATTGGGAGAATTTTGGAAAGATGTACTTCACCTGTAAAGGAGACCGCATATAAAACACTTGTACGACCACTTCTTGAGTATTGCTCAAGTGTTTGGGACCCGCAGCAGACCAGTTTAAAGGAAAATATAGAAGCAGTTCAGCAGCGAGCAGCTAGATTTGTTACCGGTAGGTTCGACCGATGCGCGAGTGTCACGGAAATGCTCCGGCAACTCAATTGGGGATCATTGGAGGAAAGACGACATTCTTTTCACGAAATTCTGTTGTGGAAATTTAGAGGGCCGGAATTTGAAGCTGAGTGTAGTACGATCTTGCTGCCGCCTACTTACATTTCGCGTAAAGATCACAAAGACAAGATAAGAGAAATTAGTAATATAATGAGGACAATTACAACTCACCGCAAAAACGTGGCGACGAGATGCGACAGGCACATACAAAAGACACACACATACAACACATTCAGCTATCGGCCATGGCCTTCTTCAGAAATAGAGCACTCACGCAATCACACAGGCACACAACACAGTCATACAACCATCACCTCCGACTGCCACACTTCGAAGTGTGGCAGTCGGAGGTGATGGTTGTATGACTGTGTTGTGTGCCTGTGTGATTGTGTGAGTGCTCTATTTCTGAAGAAGGCCATGGCCGATAGCTGAATGTGTTGTATGTGTGTGTCTTTTGTATGTGCCTGTCGCATCTCGTCGCCACGTCTTTGCGGTGAGTTGTAACTGTCCTCATTATATTATTTATTCCAACCTGGACTTTCCATTATTATAAGAGAAATTAGGGCTCGTATGGAGGTATATAGGCATTCTTTTTTTCCTCGTTCTATTTGGGAGTGGAATAGGAAAGAAAATGCCTAGTAGTGGTACAGTATACCCTCTGCCACGTAAAGTACGGTGAATTGCAGAGTATGTATGTAGATGTAGATGTACGAAGACGGTACTGCAGAGAATACACTTCAGTTGGCACACGTTGTAGTGTCTGGAGCACTACGTGCCTTCCCTAGCTAGACGAGATGACCAAATGCATTAACTTTGGGTATTTATGGAGGTTTTTATAGACTATTACTGTCCTTGGCTATTTCTTTCACAAATGAATGCCCAGACAGGAACCTCCTACGTGTCACAGTCATACAACCAGAGGGTGTTGGGTGGTTTTATGAACACTTTGGAGATACAGAGTATACAAGTGACGAAGTGGAATTGGAGATATTGTTTTCTTTTTGTTTTGTAACAAGTTACTAGTTGAATGGAGAACCTGATTCAAGTATGGTCTCAAAGATTTGTAATCACTTCTGGATATTAAATGGTGTAAACCAGAGGTTTCAACTTACTGAAGTTGTGTAAAGGGACCAATAAACCCCATTTTACTGTTCAATTGAAACTCAATTGTGTGATCTTTCTATTAATGGATTACACAATAATGGAATACTCGTTAATTTCTCATATGCAATATATATCTAGTGAAGAAGTCTGATCTGTCTGGATATTACAAGAACCACTACCTGAGGTACTGATTTTCAGAACCTCTATAATTCTATACAACCTTATGGGTATGTGAAGAGTATATTTATTTATGTGATGAGATTCTAGAAACTGAATCACACAGGACATCACAATATGTCTCGCTACACCCAGTCTCCGCTTATCGTCTCTGTAATAGACACAGCATCAGAAGATTCTCGGTGCCACAGATTGAAGCCCTGCGCCATAAAAAGTAAAATATTGTTAATTGTGCAATCAAGAAAGATTATTTTTAATAAAGTCTACTTTAACCCAGAAGTCATCAAAACGCCCTGCAGACAGCCACTCGCAAAATCATTCAAAACTGAACATTGTCACATACCCAGACAAGTGTTATTGATGGTGATAATGGCGGCGGAAGCCTACTGTGGAAGATTTTAGAAGAGTGGTACAAGTCGCACGTTTATACCTGCCGAGATGTTCTGCGCATGGCCCTCGAGGGTCTGCACGCACGTCTTGTTCTGGTAGTCCCAGACCTTGACGAGGCGGTCGTCCGCTCCGGATATCAGGTACGGCTTGTCCCCTCCGTGGTAGTAGTCGACGCAGTTGACGCCCTTCTCGTGGCCGTCCAGCGTGAAATTGGGTGTGGGGGAGCCCAGCTGCCAAACCTGTGGCGACAGGGGAGCCGTCAGGTCACATCCGGGAGCAGAACAGGTGGCAACTCACAGTAAAGGCGAGAGCTGACCCACACGCAGGCACGCAAAAGTGACGATCACATTCACACGAGAAGAATCATAGGGTGTATACATGGACAAGAAAAAAATAAGTCCAGTGTTTTTCCTGGATTTCCCAGTTAAACAAACACTTTTTCCTAGATAAATAAATCTTTCCCCAGGTGATACACACCTTTTCCATTATTAAGTCACAATATATCTTCCCTTCTAACAGAAAACTTATCAATGTTTGAAAGTTAAATGTTTTATACACTGGCAGGCAACTTCTCATGGTTAAAATCCACTTACAGTGTCATGTTTTGTCATCCCCCCCCCCCCCCGGTATGTTGATGTTTGTAACCACGAGACAACTGATATTTAGTAAGAACGGTCAGCGAGAATGTTGATCCTTACTTCCTCTATTTCATAAATTTAACTTGTACATAAGAAACTTCCTGGCAGATTAAAATTGTGTGCCGGAACCGAGACTCGAACCTGTGACCTTTGCCTTTTGCGGGCAAGCACTCTACCACCGAGCTACCCCGACACGACTCACGATGCCGCCTCACAACTTCACTTCCGGCAGTACCTCGCCTCCTACTTACCAAACTTCACAGAAGCTCTCCTGCGTAACTTGCAAGACCAGCACTCCTGGAAGAAAGGATATGGTGGAGACATGGCTTAGCCACAGCCTAAAGGATGTTTCCAGAATGAAACTTTCACTCTGCAGCGACGTGTGCGCTGATATGAAACTTCCTGACAGATTAAAATTGTGTGCTGAAACCGGGACTCAAACCTGGGACCTTTGCCTTTCCAGGAGTGATAGTCTTGCAAGTTATGCAGGAGAACTTCTGTGAAGTTTGGAAAGTAGGAGGCGAGGTACTGGCGGAAGTGAAGCTGTGGGGCGGCATCGTGAGTCTTGTCAGGGTAGCGCAGTGGTAGAGCGCTTGCCCGCGAAAGGCAAAGGTTCCAGGTTCAAGTCCCAGTTCCTGCACACAATTTTAATCTGCCAGGAAGTTTCATATCAGCGCACACTCCGCTGCAGAGTGAAAGTTTCATTCTGGAAACTTGTACATAGTTCAGTTTTTTTATGTTTACACAAATGTCATAATTTTTATGAATATTTTTGGATTTTCAGGGATTTTGTTTGGCTGGAATCCAATAGAACAGCTTTAATTGTACCATCACATTTACACCCCTGCTTGTCAAAAATATTTCACCATTTTCTTCAAATTTGTCACTAAATTAGAGTATGTTTTCAGGTACGAGCATAATGACACAGTGAAAGTACACAACGCACAATTGTTTACAAACTCCTGACTGGCTACCTTCACTGCCTGTAATTCTTTTAAGGATAATACTTTTTGTCATTGCTACTGCATAATTTGTAATCCATCAATGAACAAAAATAAATATGATAAACCTTGAAATTGGTCTTTTTCAATACGTGACCATTTAAGACATAATAAACATAAATGTTCTATCACAATTTTTAATAATTAATAATGGCACGAATGGCTGATCTTCGGAGCTCAAAATTGTTCCAACTTGCTGGTTCCCAAACTCTACTGTTTTGAATGGGTTCTTGATTTTAGAAATTCATACCACATTCTCACTGTTAAAGCTATTTATCTTGTGTAAAAGGCAAGAAAGGAACACTTCCTAAACCACAATCCACAATTTTTCTCCACAATCTGTTAGAAATATAAACATTTGAGATGCTACGCTCATTGACAAGCCTTTGACACGTTGTGCTATCAGCAGAGGCTTCCATGTACGGTGTTTTATTTATATTTATTTTTTAATTGCACATTTACTTTTGGACTTCAGTTTTATTTTGGTGTAATTTCCTCAGTTTTGTTCTTTTGGTGCAGTATTGTACTACAGTAGAGGGCTGAAGTAAAGAATTTACCAATTAAAAAAATTAAAAAAAAACAACAACAACAACAACAATAATAATAATTTTGCTGATAACTAAAGCAATGAAAAGTTACGAAGATTCTAATAAATTTCCAGCCATTTCCCAGATTTCTCCCAAATGAAAAAATTCCCAGGTTTTTTCCAGATCTCCCGAGGCGTATACAACCTCAATTATTGGCCACACCCTTCGTCAGAGAAAGTGCATCCCCTCAAATTGAATCCTTACCCTCCGGCATCTGGTGGTGCACTCCAGATACCATTTCCACTAGTTACCATATTTACCTAAATCTAACCTTGATTCATTCTAACACAAGGTATAAATTAGGTAAAATGAATGAAAATACAGTCACAGTAGTTGCGCTCTAGTCTTAAGATTAGCAGTCAAGCTCAAGCAAAGTTATTTTAATGAAAATACTTTTAAGGTAGCTGTGTGACGAATTGCGGGTAACATGCAAAGCCAATCGCACTTCTTTAGTCTTTCTGAATGTTAAAAAAAAAGTGTTTCAGTCTTATTCTCACTGTACTATTATGTTCAGTCTAATCATGGACATGAAAATCATGAAATATTCAAAGAAACACATCAATATATCCAGAATGAAACTTTCACTCTGCAGCGGAGTGTGCGCCGATTTCTTGGCCGATTAAAACTGTGTGTCGGAACCTGGACTCTAAACTGGGACCTTTGCCTTTAGCAGGCAAGCACTCTACCATTGAGCTATCCCGACACAACTCACGATGCCGCCTCACAACTTTACTTCTGCCAGTACCTCGCCTCCTACTTTCCAAACTCCACAAAAGTTCTCCTGTGAAACATGTAAAACTAGCACTCCTGTAAGAAACGATATGGTGGAGACATGGCTCAGCCACAGTCTAAGGGATGTTTCCAGAATGAAACTTTCACTCTGCAGGGGAGTGTGCACTGATATGAAACTTCCTGGCAGATTAAAATTGTGTGTCAGAACCGGGACTTGAACTTTTGCCCACGAAAGGCAAAGGTCCTTGGTTTGAGTCCCATTTCCAGCACACAATTTTAATCTGCCAGGAAGTTTGACATCAATATATTCCTGACAAGCTAGTGTGCGATAGTGACAACTCTCTTACAGTCAGAATGCACAGGAGACATATCGCATTCAGAAGGAAAATGCGATTAAATATGAGTTTTTGCTTATGCACAAAGGAAACTTGGCACAATGCTCAGTCAAGTAATTTCAATTTCTAATGATCTATGTTTCAAATGATTAGTGTAGACTAATCTTTTACCATAAATTTGTATTTTTTATTAGCAAAGAAGTTTTTGTGCCAGTATTTACCATTGAGCAGGGTGTATACGCATCGTGAGATCTGGGAATTTTTTCATCCACGAGAAATCGAGGAATTTTTTTTAGAATCCCAGGAATTTTGCATTGTATAAAAAATCAGGTCTCTTTTTATTATTACTACTACTACTACTACTACTACTACTACTACTATTACTATTTTGTCTGGTAAGCACTTTACTTGAGCTCACTACTGCAGAATAGTATTGAGTCATGAAACATAAATGGAAAATAACACGAAAATAGTGATCACAAAAATAAACATTACTTGACAAGAAAATTCGCAAATTACAACTAAGCATCATGTGGACAGCGTACAAGTGTCTGCTGATTACTCGATGTGTCAAAGACATTACGATGAAGATTATGCAATACTTCCCAGCAAACTGCTTTCGATGATTGTGATGTTTCATCTGTTTACGTATCTACCAGGTCGTGAGTAAAAATTGCAAATATTAATATGACAAGTGTTACTTTTGGAGTAAATGTCCTTTTATGAAAAATGAATTACCATAATAGTGAGAAGGTGCTATGAATTTCTTAAATCACGAACCGTTTGACTTCCATCCGAAACTTAACACATTTGGAACCAGAATATAAAAAAAAAATTTAGGGTTCTCAAGACCATACATTATTAAATAGTTTACGGCATATTTGTGTTATATATATCTTAAAGGATAACACACGTTAAAAAAGACAAAACTCAAAGTTAATCATATTTCTTTTAGGTCTTTAATAGCTAGATTACAAATTATGCAATAATGAAGGCGAAAAGTACAATTAGCCTTAAAATGTTACAGGATGTGAAGGCAGCCAATCAGAAATTTGTAAATAATTATGCATTCTGGTTATAGTTTTGTTGTTTTATTAGGTTCACGCATAACAATTTACACTTATGATACTCTAAAATTGTGACAAATTATTTCTGACAAGCAATTACAACTGTTCCACTGAGTTCTGGCATAACACAATACAAGCCTACTGCAAGTTACCCTCCACTATGCACCAAAACGCAGCTTGCAGAGGGTACGAAACTTCGTGAAGTTTTACATACATGTGCCAAGTTTCGCTGTGATTGGTGAAACAGTGTCAGAATATATTTATAAGTCAAATGGCGTCAAAGTCTATTGCGAGGAACCCACCGAATGGAGTATTGCGGAGCATAGCAAAAAATTTCAGCTTCAATAGAAAATACAGAAATATGTCAAGTTTGATGGTGACGGGTCAAAGAAAACATGTTGTTTGCTATTGTCAGCTACAAAACTGCTAATTTTTTGCCTTTCCTTTGTATCTGTCCCAATCTTTTCCAGGACTCTGCTAATTTTTTTTTTTTTTCTTTTCTTTCTTTCCTAGTTATTTGTCACAAACTTTTCCAGGACTGTGAAAGGGGGGGGGGGGGCTTGACCAACCATACTCATCGTTGAAATCATGGGTTAGAGAGTAAATTTCATTTAAAAATTCCATTTCAGTCTTGTCCAATTTTCCACAAGATTTTCTAAAAATTCTCATTTATACAAATCCTGTCCTGAGAATTACGAACAGAAAAGAAAGTCAGCCAAATTGGTCAAGCTGTTCTCAAGTGATACTCTTACATATATGTGAAACTGGTGTTGACACGGCTTGCCACTCAGCACGTTGGGAGTCATACACTCATCAAGCAGTTTGTCAGATGGCAACATCGTCATCACAGTAGCGAGCCGTGTACAGACACTCTGTATGTGGGCTCTTACATAAGAGGATAGCTATTAGAACATCATTATATTAATGAGTTATCACAAAATATAATAATGGAAAGTCCAGTTTGGAATTAATAATGTAGTAAGGACAGTTTACAACTCACCGCAAATACGTGGCGACGAGCTGCAAGAGGCACATACAAAAGACACACACGTACAACACTTTCAGCTATTGGCCATGGCCTTCTTCAGAAAATAGAACACTCACGCAACCACACACTGTGCGGAAGCCGGAGGTGATGGTTGTATGACTGTGTTGTTTGCCTGTGTGACTGCACGCGTGTTCTATTTTCTGAAGGAGGCCATGGCCGATCGCTGAAAGTGTTGTACGTGTTTGTCTTCTGAATGTGCCTGTCGCAGCTCGTCGCCACGTCTTTGCGGCGAGTTGTAAACTGTCCTCACTATATTACTGACAATTGGTTTGTATTTATATAGAAGATTTATATCTCAAAACTAAAATAAGGATGAAAAACAAATGTGGAAGTTTAAATATTGTTGAAACGAGATAGAATGGCTGGCCAGTACTTACCTTTGTGCTGTGCCGCCGATAGTAACACAAATGAAGAAACAGAAAAAGAAAAAAGGGACAAAAAGGACAAGCTTTCGGAACACAGTTCCTACATCAGGTGGGAGAGAAGGGAAGAAGAAAGGATGGGACCGGAAGGGAAAGGTAGTTCATGACCTAGGTCATGAAGGTGGTGTTTCAGGAGTGTGGGCGTCAGGGATACTGCACGTATGTACTGAGCCAAGCCAGAGAGGATAAATATAACTAAAGAGGACACACACACACACACACACACACACACACACACACAGAGTAGGCCAGGGGTTGGCAGGAGGAGAGGATATGTTGGGCCTAAATCTATGCTAACCCCTCCCCTTCCTCCATCCTCAGCTCACCTATTCATTATCCCTTCCTTACCTCTCTCTCTCTCTCTCTCTCTCTCTCTCTCTCTCTCTCTCTCTCTCTCTCTCTGTGTGTGTTGTGTGTGTGTGTGTGTGTGTGTGTGTGTGTCCTTCCATCTCTCCCTGTTTATGAAAAATGTTTTAGACACCCCCCGCCCCTCCTACACCCCCCAGCATCATTCATTTTACTCCTCTTCTCTTTACTACTTGATCTTTCCTCTTTGGTTATATATATCCTCTCTGGCTTGGCTCAGTACATACATGCAGTATCTCCCGACGTCCACACTCCCGAAACACCACCTTCATGACCTAGGTCGTGAACTACCTTTCCCTTCCGTTCCCATCCGTTCTTCTTCCCTTCTCTCCCACCTGACGAAGAAACTGTGTTCCGAAAGCTTGTCCTTTTTGTCCCCTTTTTTCTTTTTCTGTTTCTTCATTTGTGTTACTATCGGCGGCACAGCACAAAGGTAAGTACTGGCCAGTCACTCTATCTCGTTTCAACAATATTTATCATCTCTGAGGAGAATTTGCATCATTAATCAAATGTGGAAGTTTGTTATTTTACAGTATTTATTGCCTCTAAGGTATCAGAAGCAGCATCATTAACATTTTAGATAATAGCATAAATTGTTGGTTTTCTGGGTCCAATCCCACCCCCAATAAGCTGCCCCTCTAAGTGTTAACAAAACACTCCACAGGTTCTTCACATAGGAAGACCGCCTCCGACGACAATCTCACCTTGACGGTCCTGTCGAGCGAGGCGCTGGCGAACGTGTTGTTGTCCTTGGGGTTGATGACGATCTGCATCACGTAGTGCGTGTGCCCCTCAAACACCTGCTGGCAAGCCCACTGCCGCTCCCAGTTCCACAGCTTTATCATCATGTCGTCTGAAACACCACACGTCTGCTTCTCAATGCTCCTCTCACTAGTAGTAGGTCGTAGTAAAGACTAAACCAAATAAAACAGTCCACATTACACGTGCACAAATTTTATTCCAGAATGAAACTTCACTCTGCAGCGGAGTGTCCGCTGATATTAAACTTCCTGGCAGATTAAAATTGCGCTTGCCCGCGAAAGGCAAAGGTCCCAAGTTCAAGTCCCGGTTCCGGCACACAATTTTAATCTGCTAGGAAGTTTCACAAATTTTATTGATTAGACAGGTACGTTGTGCTACAGTTACCATATTTGCGCGAGTATAGGCCACGTGGAAATATAGGCAGTACCTAAACAAGAGATTATAATAAATAAATAATTAAAAAAAACCACATACACTGTCTGGAGTATAGGCCACTGGTTTTTTTATTTTAATTTTTGTTTTGTATAATCGAACTTTTTTCGTAATCAGAAACATTATTTAAACGAAATAATGTTCTCTTTTCAATTAACTCAAAACAAATATGCAAAATCGTAAATCAACGAATAAGAAGGCGAGATGACAGGCTGATCTGGGTGCCCCAAGTGAGGGGACGACAAACCAAGATGTGTACCGGGCGTTTCAAGTGTTGTATAGCATAGGCGTGTGCTGCGAAATATAGTGTTTTAGGAGCACGCGCGCATGTGTGTGTGTCGATGTTTTGGCTTTTAAGTGGCAGTAGGAAACAATCGTACGAGTTACACCGCTGAATGTAAGCTTCAGGTTGCCCAGTCACAGTAACGGACATAGAAAACGGAAAGTTCGACGTGCATTTGACGCTGACGAAAAAACGTTTGACGCTAGTGTGCAAGGACGAGCTACTGAAATGTTCGAAGAGTCGTTGTACATTTCAAGTGCTAAAATGTAAATATCCCCATGTTTGCCTGACTTCACAATTCAAAGCAGAAACAGTAGTTTTGCTGTTACAACAGAAGTGATTCAGTTACAAAGCTGCAAAATACCACGGAGTTCCATGTACTTCATTTCATGGAAATAACCCTCAAGAAACGTGAAACCAGTGAATCTGGTCATAGTAAAATACATTATTTTTAAAACGTAGCATTGGAACTTAACATTGGCATTAGCTTCACAAATCAGTTGTTCCACTATCTTAATCTCCCATCACCGCTCGTGGTAGGCAATACCATACCAACATAAATGTCACGGTAAAATCTCTCGCGGCACACACTAAACTTTTATCGCGAAGACTAGCTTCATTGGCTACATCAAATTAAAATCATTTGTGTGCTTAGGAAGTGTGTGTTACGTACTATATTTGTTTAAGGCCACGCGGACGTGTTAAACAACAGTCGTCAGCTTTTGTTGGCTGCAATACAGAATGACACCATTCGATTTATATCGAAATATCGACTTCCACAAATTCCCGCGTCATTTCTGTAAACGTGTACAAAAATGTAGATGCAGTTCAGCAAAACTGTTACAGTAGCATTTTTGAAGATTATCTAGTTCATTACGTTTCTCAAACCAAAATAAAAACGAGCATGTAATTTTTGAAACTAATGACTTTGGGAAAAGGAGCGATTGTGGAAGGGAGGGGTGGGGAGGGGGGGTAGAGAAGGATTAAATCTCGATTATAGGCCGCATCATGTCTTTGTACGCCAAAATTCGGAAAAAAAGTGCGGCCTATATTCGAGCAAATACGGTACATTATGGGCAAAGCACCAACTGAGTTAAACTGAAACAGCACACTGTCTAGCAACAGAATGACTATCACAGAGTGTTGACACAGCTAGTAATATGGCGCACTCCGGAAGCTATAGCTTCACCTCACACGAGTTATAAGTCTGAATCATCTATTTCACAATGTTATCCCTAGCACGACAAGCTGTTTCAAAGGGCACAGATTTCAAAGTCAAGGTAAGGTAAAGCAGTTAACAATCCGAAGATTGGTTTCAACACCACAGTGCTTTACTAGGCACGGTCCTGTTTGAAGGTGGTATGCCATTACCTTCCTTCGACCTTCGAACTGACTTACCCAGCCAGTTATAGGAGGACCTACAGTTTAACATGTATTCCGAACCACGGTGCTACTCGGTATTTTTCACATAAGCAACACTGCCAGAGGTGAAAGAAGTGGAAAGTGCCATAAGAATCCTAGGATCTGGTGGGGATTGAATCCGCGACCTTCGGATTTGTAGTCTGTCACTCTACAACTGTGACATCTAGCCGAGGAAAGATGTTGACAAAAGAAAACACACACAATAACACACACACACACACACACACACACACACACACACACACACACACACACACACACACATTCAGCCAGAACATTAGAAACACCTACTGAATAGGTGATATGTCCATCTTTGGCACAAATAGCAGTGGCAAAACATATGGCACAGAAGCAATGAGGTCGCTGGAGGGATGTGGCACCACATGTGCACACAATTGCAACCCTAAATTCCAGCAAGGAGGTGAGTATGTGTTCAATGAGGTTCATATCTTGTGAGTGGGGATCAGCTCATCAATTGCACCTTGCCACCGAGATTCTCCAACAGCCCCATGACACTCTTGGTCTTCTGACATGAATTTGTAGAGAAGTGGCTGAGAGAGTTGAATACAAAAAAGTCTCCTGCTCTGGATGGAATGTCAATTCGGTTTTACAAAGAGTATTCTGTGGCAATGGCCCCTTGCTTAGGCTGCATTTATTGTGAATCTTGAATTCAGTGTAAAAAGTGCAAGTGACTTCCGTTTATAAGACAGGCAAAAGAACTGACCCACATAACTACAGGTCAATATCGTTGACTGTTTCTTGTCCACCCTCATGGACCACAGACATTGCTGAGATAGGGTGGTGTGTGAGCCTCAACGATACAAATAGCCGTACTGTAGGTGCAACCACAGCGGCGGGGTTTCTGTGGAGAGGCCAGACAAACGTGTGGTTCCTGAAGAGGGGCAGCAGCCTTTTCAGTAGTTACAGGGGCAACAGTCTGGATGATTGACTGAGCTGGCCTTGTAACATCAGCCAATGTGGCTTTGCCACACAGTTACTGCGAACGGCTGAAAGCAAGGGGAAACTACAGCTGTTACCTTTCCCGAGGACATGCAGCTCTACTGTATGAACATATGATGATGGCATCCTCTCGGGTAAAATATTCCGGAGGTAAAATAGTCCCCCATTCGGATCTCCAGGAGATGACTACTAAGGAGGATGTTGGCATCAGCAAAGACAATACTGGCATTCTACGGACCGGAGCGTGGAATGTTAGATCCCTTAATCGGGTAGGAAAGCTATAAAATTTGAAGAGAGAAATGGATAGGTTGAAGTTAGATGTAGTGGGGATTAGTGAAGTTCGGTGGAAAGAGGAACAGGATTTCTGGTCAGGTGAGTACGGGATCGTAAATACAAAATCAGTTGGGCATATTACAGGAGTAGGTCTGATAATGAATAAGAAAATAGCAATGCGGGTAAACTACTATGACCAGCACAGTGATAGCATTATCATTGTCAAGATAGATACGAAGCCAACACCGACTACAATAGTACAGGTTTATATGCCAACTAGCTCTGCTGATGATGAGTAGATCGAAGACATATATGAGGAGCCTGGTAGAATTTTGCGCCGAACATAATTTAGTTATAACAAACACCGGGTTTAAGAATCACGAAAGAAGGTTGTATATGTGGAAGAGACCAGGAGACACTGGGAGATACCAGATAGATTTTATAATGGTAAGACATAGATTTCGGAACCAGGTTTTAAAGTGTAAGACATACCGAGGGGCAGATATAGACTCTGACCATAACTTGTTGGTCATGAATTGTAGGCTGAAACTGAAAAAACTGCAGAAAGATAGGAAAATAAGGAGATGGGACCTGGATAAACTGAACGACCCTGAAGTTCTTGAGAATTTCAGAGGGTGCTTTAGGCAACAATTGACAGAAGCGGGGGAAATAAAACAGTAGTGGAGGAATGGGTAACATTGAGAGATGAAATAGTGAAGGCAGCAGAGGACAAAATAGGCAGGAAGGCAAGACCTACAAAAAATCCTTGGATATCACAGGACATACTGGATTTGATCGATGAAAAGAGAAAATATAAAAATGCAGTAAATGAAACGGGCAGAATGGAGTACAGATGACTAAGAAATGAGATTGACAGGAAGTGCAAAATGGCTAAGCAGGAGTGGCTAGAATGCAAATGCAAGGATGAAGAAGAATGTATAAATAGGGGGAAATAGATACAGCTTACAGGAAAATAAAAGAGATATTTGGAGATAAGAAAAACAGCTCTATGAACATCAAGAACACAGAGGGAAAACCAATTCTCAGCAAAGAAGGGAAAGCTGAAAGGTGGAAAGAGTATATAGAGAAGCTCTACAAAGGAAATGAACTTAGAAACAATGTTGTAGGAAGGGAGGAAGAAGAAGATGAGGATGAAATAGGAGATACTATACTGAGAGATGAATTTAACAGAACACTGAAAGACCTAAGTCGAAACAAGGCCCCTGGAGTAGATGACATTCCCTCAGAGCTCCTGAAGTCGCTGGGAGAACCAGCCATGACAAAATTGTTTCACCTGGTAAGTAAGATGTATGAGACAGGCGAAGTACCCTCAGACTTTACGAAAAATGTAATAATCCCCATTCCAAAGAAAGCAGGAGCAGACAGGTCTGAAAATTACAGAACCATCAGTTTAATATAATAAGTCATGGTTGCAAAATATTAACACGAATTATTTAGAGAAAGATGGAAGAGATGGTAGAAGCCGACCTCGGGGAGGTTCAGCTTGGGTTCAGGAGAAATGTAGGAACACGGGAGGCAATACTCACTTTACGGCTTATCCTAGAAGATAGTTTAAGGAAAGGCAAACCTACATTTCTAGCTTTTGTAGATTTGGAGAAGGCTTTGGACAATATTGATTGGAATAAACTCTTTCAAGTTCTGAAGCTAGCAGGAGTAAAATATAGGAAGCGTAATGTTATTTACAACTTGTACAAAAACCAGACCGCAGTTATTAGACTCGAAGGGCATGAAAGGGATGCAATGGTTGGAAAGGGAGTAAGACAGGGTTGTAGCCTTTCACCAATGTTATTCAATTTGTACATTGAGCAAGCTATAAAGGAAAGCACGGAGAAATTTAGAGAAGGAATTAAAGTTCAGGGTGAAGAATTAAAAACCATTGTGTTTTGCTGATGACAAAGTAATTCTGTCAGAGACAGCAAAGGACCTGGAAGAGTAGTTGAAAGGAATGTACAATGTGCTGAAAGCTGCATATAAGATGAACATTAACAACAGCAAAACTAGGGTGATGGAGTGCAGTGTAAGAAAATCAGGTGATGCTGAAGGAATTAGATTGGGAAACGAAGCAATAAAGGAGGTTATGAGTTTTGCTACTTGGGCAGTGAAATAACAACTGATGGTCGCAGTACAGAGGATATAAAATGCAGAATGGCAATGGGTAGAAAAGAGTTCCTGAAAAAGAGATATTTGTTAACCTCGAATATTGATTTAAGCCTAAGGAAGTACTTTCTGAAGGCATTTGTGTGGAGTGTTGCCATGTATGGGAGTGAAACATGGACGATAAGCAGTGCTGACACAAGAGGATAGATGCTTTTGAAATGTGGTGCTACCGAAGAATGCTGAAGATTAGGTGGGTGGATCACGTAACTAAGGAGGTACTGAACAGAATTGGGGAGAAAAGGAATTTTTGGTATACCTTGACTAAAACAAGGGATCGATTGGTAGGACACATTCTTAGACATCAAGGAATCATGAATTTAGTGTTGGAGGGAAGTGTGTGGGGTAAAAACCGCAGAGGAAGACCAAGAGATGGATACAGTAAGCAGATTCAGACAGATATAGGTTGCTGTTCCTATCTGGAGTTACAGAGGCTTGCTCAGGATAGGGTATTGTGGAGAGCTGCATCAAACCAGTCTCCAGACTGAAGACCACAACATACAATGAAAGCAGTGAATGAAAATAGGCACAGTAAGCTAATTTACTGAGATTCTTAACACCAAAATTTGCAATAACCCTAACAGCATACGTAGTTGAACTCAAACATTTCAGCAGACCGTCTATGTGTTGTTTCCAGTTTAATCTCTCATCAAGGCAAACACTTAATTTTTTTTTTTTTTTTTTTTTTTTTTTTTAAATTCTACCTTAGTTACAGACTACTTATTACTGGAGTCGTGCCATTTACTGTGCAGAACTGTATATGGTGTGTTTTATCAAAATTTAATGAGAGTGTTTGCAGAGAACCACTTAATAAATTTGTGAAAAACATTATTTACAATTACTTAGTTCTTGTTTTTTGGGTGTGATTACTGTATTTGTATCAGCAGCAAAATGAGCTAACTTTGCCCTTTCATCAATGTAGAATGGCAAGTCGTTTATGTATGTCAAGGACAGTAAATGGCCTAAGACCGAACTCTGTGGCACCCCATCCTAGATAGCCCCTCAATTTGAGAAATTGTCTGATGTTTTGACATTACATGAAACAATTACTTCAACTTTCTGCATTCTTCCAGTTAAGTATAAATTAAACCATTTGTGCACTGCCCCAGTCAAACCATAATGATTAAGTTATCTAGAAGAATTCCACGATTTACACCATCGAAGGTCTTTCAAAGATGACAAAAAATACTATTGGGTGATGTCCGGTTATTCAAAGCATTTAATATTTGATAGGTGACGACATATATAGCATTTTCTGTTGAAAATGCCTTTCTGAAAACCAAACTGACTTTTGGTTAGTACTTTGTTTTTACAAATATGGGAGGCTACTCTTGAATTTTTGATAAAGTTGCCAGAAGAGAGACTGGGCAGTAGTTGTTAGCAGCTGATGTATCCCTTTTTTTATGCAATGGTTTGCCAGTGGCCTATTTCAATCTATCATGGAAAACACCTTGCTTCAGAGAGCTGTTACATAACTGACAGAGAATCCTACTTATCTGTGGGGAAAAAGCTTTGAGTACCCGGCTGTAAATGCCATCAATTCTGTAAGAGGGTTTTATTTTTCAGTGAGTTCATTACTCTACTGATTTCAAGGGGAAATGTTGGTGGAATAACAGTTGCATACCTGCCAACCTTCAAAACATAAAAATCAGAAGATCCAGTATTTAATAAACGGGAGATTCTTCAAGAAAATCAGGAGATATATTCCGTGAAAAACTGCTGCACACTTATAAACCTTAAGGTCATTTGACAACGCTGTAAAATGGCTACAAAAAACAGTTCCGTTAACCCAAATGTTGATTACTTCGTTATTTGTAGGTAGTCCAGGTAAAGTTCACAGCTGCATTTTTTGGCAACATTTTACTGAACAAGTGACCCATATGGTCACTGCATTTAATTGTTACACCATACTCTAAAATAAACAACATAAATAAGCAATCTGCCTGTATCCTACGATCACTTTCACTTTTATCAGCAATTTGTCTTTTATTGTTAGTCACCCAGTTTTAATTTTCTCTGTGTTTCTTTGTCTGCATGTAATCCAGTACCTCGCTTTTTCCACCATGTGATGTAGAAACATCACATCGACAAAGATAATGTTCTAAAAATTACTTTAACCCTTTCGTGGTTTTTACTCATTTTTTAGAATATCTTAAGTTATCTCAGCTGTTACAGAGTCTGATTTGGATCAGGATTACAAATATGACACTCAAAAAATTTTAGCACATTCCATTTTTCCTAAAAAACAAGGTGGGACACATACGTCCCACTGATCATTTCTGGCACCGATTTACCTAAGACGTTTTAAAATAATTTCTTAAGTTATCCTAAAAATTCACAGAAAAACTGTTTTTCTTTGAAATATGAGTACTATAGCATCGCAATATAAAGGCATTATACGACTACACAATGGTCGCTGGGACACATCCGTCCCACTAATTGCAAATTCACTGAAAAAAAACTTTTGAAGTAAAATGAGTTTTAGAAAGTCTAATTGTTGTTTGTAAACTTCTAAGAAACATAAAATAGCAAGAATACATACTTCGGACATTTTCGGTAGCGAGAAAACGACGAAAACCGATTCAAGGCCCAATAAACCATGGTTACGGCGCGAAAATCCACGCGGCAGCCCATATAAAGTCACAGCCTCCTACACTGTAAGAATTTCAGTGCCTCTATTTTTTTCCGCATTCTACAGGGCCACCAACAGATGGCAGCACTATGCAGAATTACACAACTCGCCACCTTGTGGTACAAATGAGGTCCGAAGTTAGTGGGACGCATATGTCCCAACAACCACGAAAGGGTTAAAAAAAACTATTATTTTTTCCAACCTCAACACATACCACCGAAACAAAATCCCATAATCATATAAAATAGCTGTTTAAAGTTCCCTGTCTGCAATTTGTGAATGAAATAAATGCTCCTAACTACCCACTCAAAATGTTTCCTTTTATAAAATAACCACTTAAGTGATTTCACTTACGTACAATGACAAAACCTAACATTTAAAAAGAGCACAACATTAAAACACTTATCGTGTATTTGCAAATATGCAGAAAGAGCAGAAATAATATTTATACAAGTAATGCGCAATTCCTAATATCTATGAATTTTGATAAGTATTTAAATTGATACATGAGAAAAGGACTTTTGACCATTGACCAAAAAAAATAATCTTGGGTTTCAGGATGAAAGCTACGAATCATGAGAAATAATGGTAAAATCAGGAGGTGGGAGCAAACGTGAAAAATCAGGAGACTACTGCCTAAATCAGGACAGTTGGCAGGTATGCAGTTGTATGAAACTGTGTAGGTATGGCCCTTCTATTGGTAGCCTGGCCTCTTCTAAGGAACAGCTAGATCCTACTTTCTCCACAATATTTAGAAAATGATTATTGAAAATATTTTCCCTTTCCGACTTATTTTTATTACACTTATCATTCAGTTTTATAGTAATACAGTATTTTGGTTGCCCTGTTTCCTTTTCAATAATATTCCAAATAGTTTTAATTTTACTGATCTCACAAGGAAAGTACTTGGGCTCAAACAAACACATATACACCAGAATCGTATGAGAGATAATGTAAAGGTCCCTTATTGCACTAGTGACACTCCCGCGTCTGCAAAACTCTGCAGTCGTCCGTTAGAGGCCTCTGCGTGTGCCATGCCGCATTGCACTTTGACCTGTCGGTTCGCCAGAAGGGACGGTGCAGTGCGCCTCCCAAGTTGCGTTTTGTGACGTTATTTGGATGGTGAAGCGTCAGATGGGGCGGCGATTGCTAATTAATCCTGCTAATGTATTGCGATTAGTTGAGATGAAGTTACGGAGAACCCTTCTTCGTGAAGATTGTATTAGTGTAGAAGATGAATCATTTGCATGCTTTATCGTATCTGTTGCGGTACAGAAATATGAGCACAAGTTAGATACTGGTGTTACAAACTCTTTATAATGATAATAGGGGCGATAATGACGAACAACTCATTGCAAGCGGTAATGCTACGGTAAGTGCGGGAAGAGGTGATGGAAGCAGTGGCAGGAAATACCAACAGTCTTTCGGGATGTAATGATTCCGATGGCCCTCTCATCTCAATGTTATTGAACGATACCGTCTGCGTTGGACCCGGAATCGTGTGGTTCAATAGTGATACATGTTGCGTGTGAAGTTAGTTACAAACGAAATAGCCAGTCTAGGAATCAGTGTAGGACAGTGTCTCGGTGATACTGTGATTAGTTAACAAGTAATAGCTTTCATTAATTAAGAGATTTGTATAAGACGTTCCCAGACAGTTCTATAAACAATAGTTTAGTCATTGGACATTATTTCAGTAACTAAACAGACGAATTGTGAAAGCTTTTGTAAAACAAAGAAACATTAAAATAAATAGCATTTTATATGTGTTAGGCTCAAGTTGTGTTGACCAGCTAATTGTGTTAATTAATGTAATAGTCTAAATTTGAATATTGTAATTATTTGTATATATTGACTGACGTGCGATTTGGAGTATATTTTGAGAATTGCCAAGATATTTGATAGATCATTATATGTTAGGAACATGTATGATGTACTTGTTAACTAATTGACATTTAACATTTTGGTTTGTTGTCAAACAAAAAGTACCGTGATTAAAACTTAAAAAGATATGTGCCATCTAAAATTATTATTTGTATAGTTTTCATTTTATATTGCGATTATTTTTGTGAACACGAAATGTTTTACTTGTGTGTTTGGTAATTGTAAATTCGTATATTCAATTGTTATGAACAATGCAATGTCATTATTGTCTATGTTATATATTTGCCTCACCGCCTTGCGTGGGGGGGGGGGGGGGGGGGTTCGAGTTTTAGTTGTTTGTCAAGTACTTTGGAATCTATGTCAGTCTGTGTTGTTGTTGTAATTGTGTACATTATGAAATGAAGTTGTAATGTTTCGGTGGAGAAGCAGTTTGACTGAAAATTAAAGAAGAAGTGAAAAATTGTACCGACGAGTATTTATTTCTACCGCGACACCCCAGGAGAATAATTTTGAAGTCAGCAGAACCCCTATACATTGTAATGTTGAAAAGCTAAGTATCTTGTTTGGGAGTGGTAGAATGAACTGTAATTACTTAAAAATCATGTAAACATTTTAGGGAAGAAGGTTAAAGTTGCAACTACCATCAGGGCTTTTGATGACAATTCGCTAGAGAACATGTACGATGATTATTACATAATATTATAGAAGGAGACTTCACTGGTGGGAAAAATATGTATAACAAAGATTTTTGACTTACCTAAAGTACAGGCTCGTCGACAGAAACATAAAACACACGCAAAAACGCACAAACATTCGAGCTTTCGCCACCACCGGCACCTTCTTCGGGAAAAAGAGGAAGGAAGGAGAGGAGAGAGGGAAGGATACAGGTTTTAAGGACGTGGAAAAGGAGCCATTCCAATCCCAGGAGTGGAAGGACTTACCTTAGGGGACAAAAAGGAAGGTAAACAAATACACACACACTCACACATATCCAAATGCAAACACACCTAGACAGACATTTGTAAAAAGCAAAGAAGTTGCACATAGATACCACTTGAGGCAGAGGCTCTATCCACAGAGCCGCGGCAAAGATGCTAAAGATGGTGGGCGGGAATTTGAATTTAGTGGAGGTTGAGACCAGGTGGGCAACGGGAGGAGAGAGAATAAGCTGAAGGGCAAGTTCCCTTCTCCGGAGTTCTGAAAGGTTGGTGTCGGTGGGAAGTATCCAGATAACCCGGACGGTGTAACACTGCGCCAAGATGTGCTGGCCGTGCAACAAGGCATGTTTACCCACAGGGTGATCCTAATTATCAACAAACACTGTCTGCCTGTGACTGTTCATGCGAATGGACAGTTTGTTGCTGGTCATTCCCACATAGAACGCTTCACAGTGCAGTGCCTTTGATCGAGTACACCTTCCGGGTTACGGGACTGGAGTAAGTGGCGGTGGAAGGGTGCATAGGGCAGGTTTTACAATGGGGGCGGTTACAAGGGTAGGAGCCAGAAGGTAGGGAAGGTGGTTTGGGGTTTTCATATGGATGGACTAGGAGGTTACGGAGGTTAGGTGGTCGGCGGAAAGACACTCTCGGTGGAGTGGGGAGGATGTCATGAAGGACGGATCTCATTTCGGGGCAGGATTTAGGGAAGTCGTATCCTTGCTGGAGAGCCACATTCAGAGTCCGCTCCAGTCCCGGAAAGTTGCCGGTGACAAGATGGGCAATTCTGGGGTTCTTCGGTGGAAGGTTCTGGATTTGGGGGTATGATGTGGCGACTCTGGTAATTTGCTTCTGAACCAGATCAGGAGGATAGATGCAGGATGTGAAAGCTGTTATTAGATTATTGGTGTACTGGTTCAGGGATTCGGGACTGGAGCACACTCGTTTGCCACGAAGACCTAAGCTGTAGGGAAGGGAACGTTTGATGTGGAATGGCCCCCAAATTCAGCACCTTCCACAGAAGACCCCCAGAAGTGCCCCTCTTGTCACCGGATACTTTCCGGGACTGGAGCGGACTTTGAATGTGGCTCTACAGCAAGGATACGACTTCCTTAAATCCTGCCCCGAAATGAGATCCATCCTTAATGACATCCTCCCCACTCCTCCGAGAGTGTCTTTCCGCCGCCCACCTAACCTCTGTAACCTCCTAGTCCATCCATATGAAAACCCCAAACCACCTTCCCTACCTTCTGGCTCCTACCCATGCAACCGCCCCCGTTGTAAAACCTGCCCTATGCACCCTTCCACCACCACTTACTCCAGTCCCGTAACCCGGAAGGTGTACACGATTAAAGGCAGAGTCACTTGCGATAGTACCCACGTGATCTACCAACTGACATGCCTGCACTGTGAAGCGTTCTATGTGGGAATGACCAGCAACAAACTGTCCATTCGCATGAACGGTCAAAGGCAGACAGTGTTTGTTGGTAATGAGGATCACCCTATGGCTAAACATGCCTTGGTGCACAGCCAGCACATCTTGGCGCAGTGTTACACCGTCCAGATATCTGGATACTTCCCACCGACACCAACCTTTCAGAACTCCAGAGATGGGAACTTGCCCTTCAACACATTCTCTCTTCCCGTTGCCCACCTAGTTTCAACCTCCGCTAAATTCTAATTTCCGCCCACCATCTTTAACATCTTTGCCTCGGTTCTGTGGACAGAGCCTCTGCCTGAAGTGGTATCTCTGTCCAACTTCTTTGCTTTTTACAAACGTCTGCCCAGGTGTGTTTGCATGTGGATATGTGTGAGTGTGTGTGTATTTGTTTACCTTCCTTATTGTCCCCTAAGGTAAGTCCTTCCACTCCTGGGATTGGAATGGCTCCTTTTCCAAGTCCTTAAAACCTGTATCCTTCCCTCTCTCCTCTCCTTCCTTCCTCTTTTTCCCGAAGAAGCTGCCAGTGGTGGCGAAAGCTCGAATGTTTGTGTGTTTTTGTGTGCGTTTTATGTTTCTGTCGACGAGCCTGTACTTTAGATTATTACATAAGTTATAGTTAAGATATCTGCATTACATATGGCGTCTACAATTACATCTACAGTGCTACCTGGAGCATCATTGCAGAATTTTGCATAAAAATGACACTCACCAGCACATTGAGGTGTACGTAGAGATCAGGTAACCAAACTTGCATACAGATACATTTGTTCGAGCCCATGTACTTTCCTCGTCAGACATGATACACATGCTACTTGACATTTTAATAACTTTTCTTAGTATTGGACAAGGCATTTATCAGCATTACAAGTACCCTGTCTATAAGCTGCACAGGAGGGATGGCAGGTGCCAAAGTGCAGCTTTGCCGGTGGTTTAACGAGGACAGGGGTGTCGGCAACACCATCGGAGCGGTGGAGCCTGCACTCCAGACAATCAGCCCTGTCCCTACTCACCACTGCTGGTCAGGACGTACGGCTGCGTGGGATGCACGGCGATGCAGCGCAGGTAATCGGTGTGCGCCTCGAACGCGTGCGCGCGCTCCAGCGTGTTGTAGTTGAACACCCGCACCTGCATGTCGTCCGAGCCCGTCACCACCCAGTTCTTGCGGGGCACGAACTTCGCAGCACGCACGGGCAGGTCGCAAACCTGTGGGCGACAGTCCGAAGACCGCAGAGCGTTATTTATTTACACGGTATGTATACTCTGAGAGATAGGGAAGTGAGGGCAACAGAGGACCGTATAGGCAGAAGGACGAGGCCTAATCGCTTAATCCCTGGATAATACGGGATATACTGAACTTAATTGATGAGAGGAGAAAATATAAAATTTCAGTAAGTGAAACAAGAAAATGGGAGTACCAACGTCTGAAAAATGAGATTGACATGTGCAGACTGGCTAGACAAATGCAGAACCGTAGAATACACAACTAGAGGAAAGATAGATACCGCCTACAGGAAAATAAAAGATATTTGGATACAAGAAAATCAGCTGTACGAATATCAAGAACTCGGCTAGAAAACCGGTACTAAGTAAAGAGGGGAAAGCTGAACTGTGGAAAGAATATATAGAGGGCCTATACAAAGGAAGTAAACTTGAAGGCAGTATTCTAGAAATGGAAGTCGAAGTGGAGGAAGATGAGATAGAAGATATGATACTGCGAGAAGAATTTGACAGAGCGCTGAAGGACTCGAGTCGAAACAAGGCCTCTGGAGTAGATGATATTTCGTCTGAACTGCTGATGTCGTTAGGAGAGCTAGTCGTGAGAAAATTGTATCACCTGGTATGCAAGATGTATGAGACAGGGGAAATACCCTCCGACTTCAAGAAGAATATTGTAATTCCAATCCCAAAGAAAGCAAGTGCAGGCAATTGTGAAAATTACAGAACTATTAGTTTAATAAGTCAGTTGCAAAATAATAACACGAATTATTTACAGACGAATGAAAGAACTTGTGAAATCCGACCTCAGGGAAGATCAGTTTGGATTTAGGAGAAATGTAGGAAGACGGGAGGCAATACTCACGTTACGACTTATCTTAGAACATAGGCTAAGGAAAGGGAAACCTACTTTTTTAGCGTTTGTCAATTTGGAGAAAGCTTTTGACAATGTCGACTGGAATACACTCTTCCAAATTCTGAAGGTATCAGGGGTAAAATATAGGGAGCGATGAGTTATATTCAACCTAAACAAAAACCAGACAGTGGTTTTTAGAATCGAAGGGCAAGGAAGGGACGCAGAGGTTGGGAAGGGAGTAAAACAGGGTGGTAGCCGTTCCCCAATGTTGTTCAATCTATACATTGAGCAGGCAGTGAAGGAATGGAAGGAGGAATTTGTAGAGGGCATTAAAGTGCAGGAAAAAGAAATAAAAACATTGCGGTTTGCCAATGATGTAGTAATTCTGCAAAAGATCTGGAAGAGCAATTGAATGGAATGGACAGTGTCTTGAAAGGAAGATATAACATGAACTTCAACAAGGGTAAAACGAATGTAATGGAATGCAATGTCAGAATATCAGGCGATGCTGAAGGAATTAGATTAGGTAATCAGACAATGAAAGTAGTAAATGAGTTTTGTTATTTGGGTAGCAAGATAACTTCTGATGGCTGAAGTAAATAAGATATAAAATGCAGAATGGCTAAGGGAAGAAAAGCGTTTCTGAAGAAGCGAAATTTGCTGATATCCAATATTAATTTAAATGTTAGGAAGTCATTTCTGAAAGCATTTGTCTGGAGTGTAGCATTGTATGGGAGTGAAATGTGGACGATAAGGAGTTCAGATAAAAAGATGATAGAAGCTAGATAGATAGTGCTACAGACTAATGATGAAGTGCTTAACCGAATTGGGGAAAATAGGAGTTTCTGGCATATCCTGACCAAGAGCAGGGATAGATTGGTTGGACACATTCTGAGACATCAAGGAATTGTCAACTTAGCATTAGAAGGAAGCGTGTGGGGTAAAAATTGTAGAGGGAGACCGAGGGACGAATATAGCAAGGAGATTCAAAAGAATGTAGGTTGCCAAACGCATTCTCAGATGAAGAGACTTGCACAGGACAGGGTAGCGTGGAGAGCTGCATCAAACCAGTCTGCGGACTGAAGATCACAACAACAACAACAACAACAACAATGTATACCAAAACAAGATAAATTGTAAGAGGAATGTTAAATCTCATTAAAAAATAAATGAAAAAAAAAATCAGTGAGTTTAGAGTCCAGATAGTTACAAATGCATAAAACAAGTGCACCACAAAATAATTTGGTTCGCCAGTGAGACAAACTGTGCACTGAGAAAAAAGTTCCAAAAAGGTTCGTAAAGTATGTCAGTTAAACCGAAGTCAGCCATTCATATGACCCTTTAGACCTTAAGAATGAAAGCCTTCCTGGTATATTAACCAATGGCATTCTTGTCACATCTGGAGCAGGATCATATTATCATGTAAGCACATTTATTTTTTAACTGAGGCAAGCATATTTGTTGCAGAATGAGGAATAATACAGGGTGGCCAGAAATTCCCATTACAACCTTCTAGGGCTTGTAGAGTAGCGAGTAGTGAGTACATAACATTTTGAACAGGACCCATGTGCAGAAATGTATCGTTTCCGTTCCACGATGGTTTCAATTCAAATGATCATCTCATCCACTCCTACTTGAGGAATGTAGTTAGACGTGACCCAGTACAATCGTTGCAATCAATTTGAAAAGAATACTGAACCGTTCCATTATTATTTACACATTTTCATTACAATTTATACCTTACATTTTACATTAGTCAACAACAGCAAGAAGCCAGCATCTACGGCACCAGCCGCAACGTACCGATGCATTACAGCAGCGGCTCAATGTGGCGACCACCAACATCATTACAGAGTTTGTACCTCTGAGCACGTTCTGGTACACTCTCTCCGTCCCACCAGGTGTCTCTTCAATGCCTTGTGCAGCGGCCACTACTCGATCCACCAGATCTTCCTCTATGTCTAGAGGTGTCTCATAAATTAGGCTCTTCATATGACCCCACAAGAGGTAGTCCACACTTTAGCGATTTCCACATTCTTTCTTGCACGTCAGTTGCCACGGAAAATTAACACCGTGTGATCTCTCTATTATTGACACAGCTTCCTCTATCCTGTAGGGCACATATTTTTTTGGTTCCTTATCTGGCAATAAGTCATATTTCCATCAAAGCTTCATAGAGTTCTCTCTGTCACTTATTTGAGGAACTAATTTGTTCCACGATAGTAACATAGATCCACAATTAGAACTTTATATCCTCCCAGAGAGACACCAGGAAATGATACTCACAAAACGCAACTGAGAATACTACTCAAAACTAGCGCTTCCGTCTGTCACCACATCAAGTGTAGCTCAAGAATCAAATGATCGATATATATCGATCACAACGCAGTTTTCTTCGATGTATGCGGGTTCTAGGAAATTACCCAACTCAAAATCTCTGTACAGCAACAACATCATAAGACAAAACATGGCGACGGTGCTAGTCAAAGCTGAGGAGTGGTTCAGTTGACCATACATGGTGGCTAAAGTGCGGTATTGGATACTCCCACCCACCCTTGAAATCTGTAGTGGTACAAGCCACTTTTCCCCACTTCTTCTACACCTTAAGATACCCAAATATTTATCAATTTATTTATTAAATTATGATACGAATATTATAGAGGAAAAATTCCTAACAGGAAAAATATACGTAAAAAAAAATTGATGAAGTGCACTTACCAGGCGAAGGAGCACAGGCAGTGATATAAACAAACACACACACACACACACAAGCTTTCGCACCCTAGCTGCTTCGTCAGGCAGAAGGGAAGCTCTTCCCTTCTGCCTGACGAAGCAGCTAGGCTGCGAAAGCTTGTGTGTGTGTGTGTGTGTGTGTGTGTTTGTTTATATCACTGCCTGTGCTCCTTCGCCTGGTAAGTGCACTTCATCAATTTTTTTTTACGTATATTTATTAAATTAATTAGGCATGATTGGAACAGTAGCTGGCACCACCAGAACCTGTTCTGGAGGTGGTGGCAGCAGCAAGTGGCATCAGATATTATGCCTACCCAGCCAAAGAAATTTAGTACTCTATGGAACAATTTGTGTATCATGATGGTTGCTATAGTAGTAGTAGATTTTGTATTCCATTCCAAGTCTGAAATCTTTTATGAGATGTATAACACATACCTATGTACTTATGAAGAAGATGACTTCTTGAATCGTAATAAATATGGAGTTGCATGTTTAAAAGACTTTAATTCATTAAGTACATAGCAGAAGAAGCTTGACAGAATTTTCTGAAGTTTAACTAATGAATAATATTGTTTTGAGGCACAGCTATTGCTGGACCTCATTTTTAAAGATTTAGATACTTTGAAACATGAAGTAAAAATGCAAGTTAAAATTCCACTCTCTTAAAGAAGAGCTGTTAGCTTGGTTCTCATTAAAGGTGAATTGGCAAGCATATACAAAATAGAACTATTACACTGCCTATGTTGGAAGTCATTCAACACAAGGTCATAGGCAGCACACCAGTAATAGTTCAAATCTTATATGTGGAAACAGACTGCTCTGAAGTGTAGACTGTGGTCTAGGTTGGCATTTCCATTTCCTTATTACTGTTAAGTGTCTTTTTTTCACCAGACTCTCTACAAGAATCATTGGAACTGATCAGCCATAAATGTCACCTAGATATCATAAACCTTTTTTGGCACATATTGACATAGGGCCTATTTACTTTTCGATGAGTTCACTACTAGCAGATGGAAAGAGTTGCAATGAGAATTCACTTCAACCAAGAGTTGTTAACATGGAATATTTCAATGAGGATGCTGTTGTGACACTCAAATGAACAATGCATCCCCTCTCCCACCCCCTCGCCCTCCCAGAACACAATGACGACATCTTTCTCAAATAGTCTCATTGAGCAGATAAATAATCACTTCCTCACTCCAGACCTCAAAACATCAATTTCACTGTGGGAGTTGGAGTGATTGCAAAGCTTATCTTTCTCAATGTCCAGTAAAAAAGGAAGATAAGGGCTTAGTGTCCCACTCACAGTATTGTCAATAAAATAGCAGGAGAAAAACAGATGGCAACCCTCGACCACAGCGTATACCGCAAGAAGGCTCATACCTGCCAGTATACTTGCAAGCAGACAGGTGTGTCAACCAGGCACAAACGAATGGTGTGATGCATAGTGCTCACATCCTCTCCAATAGTGATGTCTTCAAACAAGAAGATCTGAAGAGTGCACTTTTGAGAGCCCAAGGCCCTCCACCAACTAGTCAAGCGACTTTAACACAACAGGAATTCTGTGTTTCTTTCACATTGTGGCAATTAACCCGCAAGACAGGGTGCATGCTTCAAAAACACCAAGTGAAGACTGTTTTCCACCCACCAGCTAAAACATGTTCTTTGCTCGGTATAGTAGAGGATGACCTCAGTCTAAATGCGAGATTGCAACAAAATAAAAAGTTGGCAGTTGCAGGACAATGTCTGTCGAAGATGCGTGGCATTGGTTACATAAATATGAAGGTTCTGATCCAGGTGTCTAAAACCCAAGACTGTATAATCTGAAAGGGGGGGGGGGGGAGAGGAAGAAGAAAGATTAGGGGTTAACATCTTACTGATATTGTACTCATTAGAGATGGAACACACATACTGACTGATCTTTGCTCAAGATTAGAAAGAAAATCAGCCATGCCCTCTCAAAGGAACCATAATGGCAGAGAGGGCCCGAATGGACTGCACACTCTGACGTAGAAATTCCTCGTACTGCGCATGACGTCACCGCCGAAGCATGTGGCGACAGTTGTAGCAGCAGCCCTTTAGTAGCTTCTTGTTTACAGTGTATTAGCGGGAATGTTTTGTTTCGTTTATTCATGTGTTTCATGACAAGAAATTCGATTCCTCTAATTCAGTTTAATATGTTAATGATTCGTTTGACTTTTAAATTCTAGCAGAATTGTTGACAAAAAGATGTTAGCAAGTGCCTCTGGACCAAACGAGCAGCTCCAAAAAATAATTCTCAGCAAAATGTATATGTGCTGTGAAACAATGTAGATTGGAAACCGAAGGCAGCTGTCACCATTTCAAAAATGACTCAATGTCAATTAATTCTTTATTTTGCCTTCATTCTGACCTTTTGACATTAGGTATTAGGTCCTGTGTATATTAACAGCACAGCTGAACCAGAACTATCTTTAAAATTTGTTTTCACAGATTAGAGATGTTGGCCATTTCTATTAGCATCCTCCCCCTAGTGTGGAGGGAAGTGTGTGGGGTAAAAACCGCAGAGGAAGACCAAGAGATGGATACAGGAAGCAGATTCAGACAGATGTCGGTAGCTGTTCTTATGAGGAAATGAAGAGGCTTGCTCAGGATAGGGTATTGTGGAGAGCTGCATCAAACCAGTCTCCGGACTGAAGACCACAACAACAACAACAACCTCCCCTTAAAGAAGTAAAACATCGGCTGCGTTTGTGGTTTCTGGAAAAGAATGCCCAAGACATTCCACTGTCTAATGCATCGTCTATGAGACAGGAAGAAGACTCTTTAACAATGCATGCCATGTAGTCTACTGTGTGGAATTTTGCCAGGTAAGTCTGAAGCAATGGCCATGTTAGATGGGGAAGCATAGATCCAGCACATAAGTTTTACTTGTGAGGCTGCTGCACCGTCTGCTGTGACAGATGTTGAACGCCCAGCCGAAGGATGCAGATATCAGGCAGGCTACACTGCGTACCGTGCTGCGAATGACACCTCACTAGGGATGTTGCCTAATGGATGGATGGTTTGATTTTTAAAGGGACTAAATGGCTACGGTTATCAGTCCCTTATTCCAACCGTAGTGAATAGAATAACATGCACTACAATGTACTATAAAACAAAGTGCTAAAACTCACCGAGCAAAGTGTTTAACACATCAATAAATAAAAGAATCAAAGTGAAAACTGGTAAAAGAAGAGAAAGGTGGAAAGAGGATACCAGAGTGTCCTGGCCAGGTGACCACAGACAAGGCAGTAGGACATCCAGCCGCTGTTGCACATTCAAACAGATGATGAACACAGCACTAAAAATCAAATAGATCAATACAACCCACTCACACGAATAAAACTTAAAACAGTGTCAGCCATAGAGGCATTGTCAGCTGAAACAAGAATTAAATCGTCAGGGAGATTAAAATTCCTCCGAGTGGCTAAATCCGGACATTCCAAGAAAATGCGGACGACTGTGAGACGTGCACTGCATTGACACTCGGGAGGGTCCTCACAACGGAGAAGGTGGCCGTGCGTAAGCCAAGTATGGCCGATACGCAGCCGGCAGAGAACAACAGTCTCTTCGAGGGGCCCGCAGAGAGGTCCTCAACACGTTGGTTGTCTCCTTGATACATCTTAATTTGTTGGGCACCTGTAGGGCGCACCATTCACTACTTCACAAACCGAGAACTTTACGGTGTAGTGTAGAACAGAGGTCAGCAGACGGGATGCCTATATTGAGGGCAGGTTTGTGGGTGGCCTCTTTGGCCGGCCCGTCAACCAGCTCGTTGCCGTCTATCCCGACGTGTCCCGGAGTCCAAAGGAATTCCACTGACTGCCCACATTGTCCAATGGCGTACAACATCTCGTGTATGGCAACAACCAGAAGATTGTGTGGGAAACACTGGTCGATGGCCTGTAAACTGCTCAGGGAGTCACAACAAATGACTCCCCAGGGCAGGAACTGATACGTTGAAGTGCGCGGTGGGTTGCTACCGGCTCTGCAGTGAATACACTGCAGCCATCTGGCAGGGAGCACAACTCATTGTGTCCTGCAAGAGTGTACGCAAAATCGAGACGACCGTCTACCGTCGAGCCGTCTGTGTACACTACTGTAGAGCCCCGGAAGCCGTCAATAATTGATAGAAACTCAGTCTCAGGGTGGACTGAGGTTTTAGAGTACCGTGACAGGTCCAGCCGAAGGTGAGGCCGTCGTATACACCACGGTGGTGTATGCGACTGGTATGTGAAGAAAGAGGGGACAGGAACAGACTCCAATTGACTCAGTAGAGACCTAACACGGATACCAACTGTCAACCCAGATCTCTACCGCCTCCGCGGAATGTGGAGTTCAGTTTGAGGAAAAAGTAGACGGTGGTTTGGGTGGTTAGGTAAACCCCAGATGGTAGCAGCATAATTTGCAAGCAGTTGTTGTCGCCCAATATGCAGAGGAGGCACACCGGCCTTCACATGGAGACTATTCACAGGGCTCGTTCGAAAGGCTGCTGTTGCAAGCCTAACCCCACAGTGATGGATTGGGTCCAACATCTGCAGAGCTGAAGGTGATGCCGAGCCACAGGCAACGCTGCCGTATTCCAGTCAGCACTGAACAAGTGCCTTATAGCACTGCAGCAGCATAATGCGGTCTGCTCCCCAAGTGGTGTAGCTAACTCAGCGGAGGGCATTAAGGTGCTGCCAGCACTTCTGCTCGAGCTGACGAATATGGGGAAGCTGCGTCCACCGGTCGTCGAACACTAACCCCAAGAAACGATGCGTTTCCACTACGTTAAGTAGTTGGTCATCAAGGTAAAGTTCGGGATGTGGGTGAACTGTTTGACACTGACAGAAGTGCATAACACAGGTCTTGGCGGCAGAGAACTGGAAACCGTGGGAGAGTGCCCATGCCTGTGCTTTCTGTACGGCTCCCTGCAGCAACACACATACTTGAGGAACTTAAATAGATACAGAAGGTGACAGCATATAGAGAGGGAGATACTGACAAACCTACTGCTGCTGCTAGGCCATTAATAGCGACTAAAAACAGGGTAACACTCAACACGGAGCCCTGGGGAACCCCATTCTCCTGGGCGTGCAACGAACTACGAGATGCGCCAATCTGTATACAGACGATACACAATGCTAAAAAGTCTGTTATAAAAATGGGGAGCGAGCCCCGAAGACACCAACTGTGTAACGTTCTAAGGACGTGATGTCACCAGGTCGTGTCATAAGCCTTGGACAAATCAAAAAAGGCTGCTATCAGAAGCAGGCATCTTGAAAAAGCTGTCCGGACAGTGGACTCCAGGTGGACAAGGTTGTCGAAGACTGATAGTCCTTTGCGGAAACCACCCCGACACGGAGACAGTAGACCGCAAGACTCGAGGAGCCAGAATAGCCAGCAGCCCACCACACACTCTAGCAATTTGCAAAGAGCGTCGGTGAGATCGATGGGTCTGTAGTTGTCCAATTCGCACGGGTGTTTGCCAGGTTTGAGCACCGGGACAAAGGTGCTCTCTCTCCACTGGGAGGGAAAGACACCATCGCCCCAAATGTGGTTAAACGTGGCTCGAAAATGTTGCTTAGATTCCTCTGACAAGTGCTTTAACAACTGGTCGTGCATACACTCTGGCCCAAGGGCTGTGTCAGAGCAGAGTGCAAGGGTACTAAGCCGTTCCCATTCACTGAAGGGGGCATTGTACAGCTGCACAGGGCGAGCCGAGAAGGAGAGCCGCTTTCGTTCCTCCCGCTCTTTCAGGGTGCGAAAGGCTGGTGGATAATGCACAGAAGCTGAATTCTGCGTGCACACCAAAGTGTTCTGCAACTGCCTGTGGATCAGTACAGACTGCTCCGTTTACGGATATCCCACGTAGTCTGAAAGGACGCCGGTAACGTTAAACGTGCCAGATCTTTGTCCGCACCTGGGATGGAGAGGTATGTGAGCCAATGGTAGACATTTACCTCTCCCAGCAGTTTAAAAACAATGAGATTTTCCAGAGACGGGTGCCGTTTGTGACACTGTAGAGCGTGCCTGCGGTGTCTAATGGCATTGGCAATCTCTGGCGGCCACCAGGACACAGTCTTCCTCCGGGGTGATCCAGAAGAAACGGGGATAGCACACTCGGCCACAGAAATAGTGGCCAAGATAACACCGTCAACTACCACACCGAAGTTAGGATGCGTCGGAGAACCGACAATGGCAGCAGAGTTAAAAATGTCCCAATCGGCCTTACCGAGCGCCCGCCGGGGCAAGCGTTCAGTGGACTTACGCTGAGGTAGTGACGAGAAGATCAGAAAGTAGTCGCTACCACACAAGTCGTCATGTACTCTCCAGTGGAGAGATGGAAAGAGGCTAAGGCTGCAAATTGTTATGTCAGTGACCGAGTAGGTACCGTGCGCCACACTAAAATGAATGGGGTTACCGTCATTTAAAAAGGCAGAGGTCGAGTTGAGATAGTAAAGACTCAATCTCTCCACCACGGCCAGTAATTAAGTTACCGCCCCACAATGGGTTATGGGCATTGAAATCACCCAATATCAAGTAAGCTGGGGGCAGTTGGGCAAGCAGAGCAGCCAGCACATGTTGGTGTACTTCTCTATCAGGAGGGAGATGGTAATGTTGTTGTTATTTAAAGGGGACCAAACTACTGGGTCATCAGTCCCCTGTTCCTAACAAAGAACGTCCATTTAATTGGAAACAATAACCATATTAATACTCAAGAGGAGTACATGTCACCGATGAAATTTCACAAACAACACAAATAGAGAAACCAACAGCACAGATATAAAAAAATAAAACAATTTAGTCAATCATGCTAAAATTTGAAATGAGAATCCGTGGCTGGCTGGTCACTGAGATAATAATGGACGGGCCAGTCACGAATGTCACAGCAGACACGAATTTCTGTTAGTCAGAAGACATAAAACATTAAAATACGGTTAAAAGCCAGAAGAAATCACCCTACATTAAATAGAATTGTAAAAACCGGCTGCACGGATAAAACGTAGCACAGACTCAGCCATGGAGGCATCGTCCCCTAGCAGTAAGGATAGGGTAGTTGGAAGATTAAAAGACTGCCGCAATGGGGCCAAAACAGTACAGTCCATCAGGAGATGAACCACCGTCAAGGCACATGGGCAGTGGCTCACAGCGAAGTAAATAGCCGTGAGTCAACCAAGTGTGCCCGATACGGAGGCGGCATAGCACGATGGAGTCTCGACGATGGGGCCTCAGTGAGGTTTTCCATGTGGCTGTGGACGGTTTGATTGTGCGAAGCTTGTATGGCACACTCAGTGCAGACCATTCCAAGCCCCAAGCGCCTTGCACCTTCTGGTGTAGCATCCACCAATGTCAAGACCAATGTCAAGAGGGCGTGAGGAGGTGGCCTGCTTGGCCAACTGGTCCACACGTTCATTACCAGGTATGCCGATGTGCCCTGGGGTCCATACAAAGACCACTGAGCGACCAGACCTAGTGAGAGCTGCAACAGTGTCTTGGATACTCTGCACCAGAGGGAGTTTATTGAAGCACTGGTCGAGCACTCGCAAAGCACTCGGAGTCGCTACAGATGACAAACGACTCTCCAGGGCAGGCTCGGAGATGTTCCAGAGCTCTAGAGATAGCGACCAGCTCTGCAGTGAAGACACCACTCCCACTTGGCAAAGACCGCTGTTCAAAAAGGTCACCATGGAGATAGGCGTACCCAGAATGGCCACCTACCAGGGAACCATCGGTATAGATGACCTTCACACCGTGGAATGAGTCAAGGAGTTCCTGGAACTGGCGACTAAGAACGGATGGTGAAATGGAGGCTTTCGAGTCCCAGGACAAGTCCTACCGTAGCTGCAGACGAGGAATACACCAAGGAGGTGTTTGGGAAGAGTAGTGGAAAATAGGAGGGAAGGGAAGGGAGTCAAGGGAGGAGAGAAGGGAATGTACACGGATTGCAATTGGGAAGCCCGACCGAGGCCGTCTGTGAGGGGATGGGAGTGCAGCGGTTGGGAAGAGAAGCCTGTGATTCGGATGATGGTTGGAAGTGCGCACACGAGCAACATACGAGGCCAACAACTGTTGCCGACGGAACCGCAGTGGGGGAACCCCGGCCTCAACAAGGAGGCTCATCACCGGGCTCGTTCGAAAAGCTCCTGTTGCCAAGCGAACACCAGCATTGTGGATGGGGTCTAGTACCCGGAGTGCAGAAGGGGCTGCCGAGTCGTACACCTGGCTCCCATAATCCAAGCGGGACTGGATGAGAGCCGTATAAAGTTGTAAGAGGGTTCGACGGGCGGCTCCCCAGGCAGTGTGGCTGAGGCAGCGTAGTATGTTTAAATGCCGCCAGCACTTTTGTCTAAGCTGTTGTAAGTGGGGGACCCACGTGAGCCGAGCATCGAACACCATGCCCAAGAAGCGATGCGTATCTTCAACCTGGAGGAGCTCATCACCCAAGTACAGTTCCGGGTCTGGGTGCACTGCTCGCCGGCGGCAAAAGTGCATAACCCGTGTTTTGCGGGCAGAGAATCGGAATCCATGTGCTAAAGCCCAGGAATGAGCCCTTTGAATGGCTCCCTGTAGTCGCCTTTCAGCGACACCAATACTAACTGAGCTGTAATACAGACAAAAGTCATCGGCATACAGGGAGGATGACACCGATGACCCCACTGCTGTAGCAAGTCCGTTAATTGCAATCAGAAACAGTGGAACACTGAGAACGGAGCCCTGTGGGACTCCATTCCCCTGGGTGCGTGAAGTCCTGAGGTGGGTACCTACCCTTACCCGAAAAGTGCGAAGTGAGAGAAAGTTCTGGATGAACAGCGGAAGTGGTCCTCTCAAGCCCCAGTCATGCAGCGTAGCAAGAATATGGTAGCGCCAGGTAGTGTCGTAAGCCTTTCGGAGATCGAAAAAGACTGCAATCAGGTGCTCACGCCTGGCGAAAGCAGTGCGGATGGCCGACTCTAGCGGAACCAGATTGTCTAATGCAGAACGACCTCGGCGGAATCCCCCTTGTTGTGGGGCGAGGAGTTTACGGTCTTCAAGAACCCACATAAGCCGCCGACTCACCATACGTTCCAGGAGCTTGCAAGGAACGTTGGTGAGGCTAATCGGGCGGTAACTGTCTGCCACCTGTGGATCAGCGCCAGGTTTTATCACTGGGATGACGATGCTGTCCCGCCATTGAGATGGGAAAACACCGTCAACCCAAAGGCGATTGAACAGGGCGAGAAGTTGGTCTTTAAACTCCTGTGACAGGTGGCGCAGGAACTGTTTGTGGACTCGATCTGGCCCTGGTGTGGTATCAGGGCAGGCAGTGAGGGCACTCTGAAACTCCCAGTCAGTGAATGGGGCATTGTACGGTTCTCGCCGACGTGTGTAGAAAGATAACTGCCTCCGCTCGAACTGTTCTTTGCGAGCGCGGAAGCCCGCAATATACGTAGACGTCGCAGAGGTGCTGGCATAATGGTCCGCCATGTGTTCGGAGATAGCAGCTGCATCCATGCATATAGTACCCCGAATGATCAAGCTGGGGATTCCTCCCTGTGGTCGGTACCCAAAAAGGCGCCGAACCTGTGACCATACCCGAGATGGGGCGGCACGCGAGCCGATGGTAGCGACATATCTCTCCCAACAGTCCTGCTTACTCTGGCGTATCAGCCTCCGAGCTTGAGCCCGAAGACGTTTGAAAGCGATCAGGTGCTCTATGCAAGGGTGGCGCCGGTGGCGCTGGAGTGCCCTACGACGTTCCCTGATGGCCTCAGCAATCTCTGCAGACCACCATGGAACCGACGTGCGCCGAACCGAGCCAGTGGTGGTCGGAACACTGGCTTCAGCAGCGGAAATGGTGGCGCTAGTAATGTGATGAACAGCCTGATCAACGTCATCTGGGAGTGGAGGGATCGCCCTAGTAGCTGAGGTGTAAGCAGGCCAGTCAGCCCTACACAGGGACCAACGGGGCAAACGAGTTGGAGGTTGGTATTGGAGAAGAGAGATATGGATGGGGAAGTGGTTGCTACCACATAGGTCATCGTGGACCCCGAATGAAGCTGTGGCAGAAGGCTTGGGCTGCAGAGAGAGAGGTATATAGCCGACTACGTGCCATGCGCCACACTGAAATGTGTGGGGGCACCAGTATTGAGAAGGCAGCAGTCCAGCTGCGCTATTAGGTCTTCAATGTCCCTACCACGACCTGAGAGCCACCCCACAAGGTGTGGGCATTGAAATCCCCCAATAGGAGGAATGGTGGGGGGAGTTGTGCGATCAAGTTTGCAAGGTCTGCAGGAGACACCGCCTCATCCGGAGGAAGGTAGAGAGAGCAGATGATGATGTTCTGTCGTGCCTGAATCCTCACAGCCACTGCCTCGAGCACTGTGTTAAGTGGCACTGGTAAACTGGGGATAGTGGCAAGAATGTAAAGACAGACTCCTCCGGATACCCTGTTGTATGTTGCGTGGTTTTTATAGTAACCCCTATACCTACGAGGGGCAGGAGTCCGTTCGGCAGGAAACACAGAGGGAAGGGTAGTGACATAGCAACTGCTGTAACTCGGCCAAGTGGCGGAAGAAACCGCCACAGTTCCACAGCAGCACCACACTATCTCCCGACGTACTGGGCATATTTATGTAGTTGGTAGAGTAGGGCCCACAGGTTTCTCTGCAGTCACTGACTCAGAAGGCAGAGACTCGACATCCATTGCTTCCAAAGTCTTGGCAATTGCCAAGTCTTCAGGAGACGCGAGGATCTCCACCACGTCCTCAGAAGTAGACGATTGTTGTGGTGGCTTGGTAGCCACCTGTGACACTCTAGATTTAGCTTTCTTTAGCTTTTCTCGCTGATCCTTTGGCCTCTCGCGCTGGGAGGGCTTGGCTGACTCTGTCTCAGAGACTGAGGTTGCCCTTGAGGCCCTACGACCAGCTTTAGAAGGTACTTGGTGCCACTCACTGGCATCCACTGTACCAGTGGGAGAAACCAAGGGAGGAAGGGATTCCTGCGATCCCTTCCTAGCGAGAGGAGCCAGATCAGGCTGTTGAAGCTCCGGCTCACTTGTGGGGACCGATGTCCCCGTTGGTTGGGGCGATTGTGCTCCCAAAGCAGGGGCTTTGGGGCCAACGGAAGGAGTGGTGCCCCCAACCACTAAGGGGGCAGAGATTGACATTGGGTTTGAGGGCTCACTAGGACTGGCTGAACTGTTGGTACCTTTGGCTGATGGAGTATAGAGGGCGTCATGACAGCTGCGTAAGACGATTTGCTGCTGACTGGGTGGGTGGAGTTTGTTGTATTTGCGCTTAGTCTCTGAATAAGACAACCGGTCCAGGGTTTTGTACTGCATTATCTTCCGCTCCTTCTGCAAAACTGAGCAGGTAGGCGAGCAAGGTGGATGATGTTCACCACAGTTTACACAGATGGGAGGTGGTGTGCAAGCGAGGTTTAGGTGTGACTCACGGCCACAGTCTCGGCAGGCGGAGTTGGCAGTACACCTGGAAGACATGTGCCCAAACCTCCAGCACTTAAAACAGCGCATAGGGGAAGGAACGTAGGGCTTCACGTCAATCCGGTAGATCATCACCTTGACTTTCTATGGCAATGACTCGCCTTCGAATGCCAAGATGAAGGCACTGGTGGCAACCCTGTTGTCCTTTGGACCCCTATAAACTCGCTGGATAAAATGGACTCCTCGCCGCTCCAAGTTCTTACGGAGTTCTTCATCTGTCTGCAAGAGCAGATCTCTATGAAAGATAATTCCCTGGACCATGTTGAGGCTCTTGTGTGGGGGGGGGGGGGGGGGAGGGTAATCGCAACGGGAACATCAACCAGCTTGTCACGGGCGAGTAGTGCCCTTGACTGAGCCGGGGATGACGTGGTTATTAGTACCAACCCCGATCGCATTTTGGACATGACGTCAACTTCTCCGAACTTATCTTCTAAATTTTCTACGAAAAATAGAAGCTTTGTGTTTATAAAAGATTCTCCATCAGTCCTAGAACAAAATAAATACCGTGGTGCATATTGCTGTCCTTGATTTCTAGCCCTGCGTTCCTCCCATGGCATAGCCAAGGAAGGGAACAATTGGGGATCATATCTCTCTGCGTTGTAATCGACCTTTCCATTCTTAGAGACGGTGCTTAAACACCCACCAGCGTTACTCTGGGTTCTTTTCATCGTGTTCCCACGAGCAGCTAGGGAAATAAGAGTACACCCAGGCAGACCCCCCGCTTGCCTGGGTAAGCCTTATACAACTGAGGTGCGGCAGGTACCTCAGAGGTTGCTCGCTAGCGGCTGTTCAACCTCAACAGCCATGCATCTCCTCGGCACGTAGCACACCTTGAGATTGAGGTTTTTTTTTTTTTATAGAGGTTTGTACCGTCCTCGCGACCCGGGCGATTAAGCCAAGATCCCCGGACTCTGAAACGTACGGCGTTCCACCGTCGCGCCGAACGATGGTCGCTGAGGCACGCACAGAGCTTACGGTATAGCGGACTGTTGGCGCGACACAGCCCACGGCTCAGGACCCCAGGTTGGCCAGGCCCGTACCCAGCAAATATAGCTGAGCCCCGGAGGGGAGGGAGATGGTAATGTCCACCACAGCCCGTACCCTGACAGCCACAGCTTGCAAAGGCGTCTGGAGTAATGGGCTACTTTCTCCTCCTCTAAAACACCTCACAGAATACAGGTGTATAGAATTTCTATCACGAGGAAGTTTGTTAGTGCTGTCTGAGGAGTGGATGTGACAGATCTCAGAGGTTAAACTGCTGTGTTCAACGAGATTAACAAAAGTGACATACTTAAAAAAAATTTACACACACACACACACATTTACACAAATGCAAGTACACTTAGGCAGACATACTACAGACTACAGTATGTCTGCCTCAGTGTACTCGCGTCGGTGTAAATGTGTGGGTGTGTGTGTATTTGTTTACCCTCCTTTTTGTCCCCCAAGGTAAGTCTTTCCTGTGCCGGGATTGGAATGGCTCCTTACCCCCTTCCTTAAAACCCTCATCATTTTCTTTTCCCTCTCCTTCCCTTCTGCCTGAAGAAGCAACTAGGTTGCGAAAGCTTGCGTTTGTGTGTGTGTGTGTGTGTGTGTGTGTGTGTGTGTGTGTGTGTGTGTGTTCATTTATTTATTTGTGATGCTGTCACACCTGTGCTCCTTCGCCTGGTGAGTAATCTTCGTCTATTTTTTATATATAGTTTTTCCTGCTAGGAATTTTTCGACTTTATATATAAAATGAGGCAAAAATCAGTCGTTGGAGGAATTTAACAAGGTATGTAACTGCAGTAAGCAATGTGCAAACAGTTAACTTTTGTGTGTTTAGTGGTGCTCTATGTGACACTGCAGCGCCGCTTCGCTCCGCTCGCCGACAGTTGTGCTTCGCCACCGACGTCTTTGTGGTTTTAGGGCGCACAACTTCTATGGTCATTAGCGCCCAGCCAAGAACATTGATTCGCTATGACCTTTAAAAAAAAAGAACGGTGACTGTCAGAACATCAACAAGAGGCTAAAAACGAAAGATAAAAGACAATTAAAAGGGTTAAATATCCTTGGATAGGTTGGCCAAGTTCATAAAACGCAAAACCCGAGCAGCTGCTCGTGTGTCATCAGCTAAAATTTCCTCCAGAGTAGACGGAAAGTGAAGGGCTACACGGAGATGATTAAGATTGGGACAAGACAGTAAAACATGTCGCTCTGTCATCAGTTCACCACAGGAGCACAGCGGTGCAGAGTCGACGGATAGCAGGTGACGGTGGCTGAAACGGCAGTGACCGATCCGCAACCGGGCCAGGATGACCACCTCTCGCCAAGAGGGGCGTGAGGAGGTCCTCCAAGCGGTCGGGATCGGTTTTACAGTTCTCAATTTATTGTCGTGCAGTGAGTACCACGCACTGTGTCAGGACGACACGATACTCCAACGAAGAGCTTGTTGAACATCGTCCGATGGGACGCAAAAGGTAGCCATGCGAGGCAAAAGAGCTGCTGCCTTGGCTGCTGTGTCGGCGGCCTCATTCCCGGGCACACCCACATGGCCAGGGACCCACAGGAAAGAAACGTAACAGCTGTCACCCGCCAGCAACTGGAGGGAGCGTTGGATCCGATACACGAGAGGATGGTTCGAGAAAGGGTCCTTAAGACTCTGCAGGGCACTAAGGGAGTCAGAACATATGGCATAGAAAGGTTGGCGGTGGCGGCAGGTATACAAAACGGCCTGGTGGAGGGCGAAAAGCTCAGCCGTGAAGCTCGAGCACCGGTCAGGGAGCTTGTGTTGGAACCGGTTGTCCCCGACGACGAAGACAGATCCGACACCGGCAGTGCTCTTGGAACCATCAGTGTAAATAAATACGGCATTATCGAACCGCGAACGGAGTTCGACAAGCCTCGAGAGGAATACCAAATCCGGAGTGCTCTCCTTGGGGAGCGAAATAAGTTCAAGGTGTGTGTGAACCTGGGCCTGATGCCACGATGGCAATGTGCTTTCGCTCAACCAAAGGGTGGAAGGAAGGGTAAAATCGAGCCGTTGTAGCAGGCGGCGAAACCGAACTCCCAGTGGAAGCAAGGCAATCGCAGACAACTGATATTGGCGATCGAGTGAGTCGTCAAAAAATAATCTGTAAGAGGGATGGTTGGGCATCGACCGTAGGCGGCATGCATAACGACACAAGAGTATGTCACGTCGAGTGGTCAAGGGTAATACAGCAGCCTCGGCATACAGACTTTCAACTGGGCTGGTATAAAATGCACCGGTCGCCAGACGTAATCCACGATGGTGGATAGAGTTGAGACGGCGGAGAATCGACGGCCGTGCTGAAGAGTACACAAGGCTTCCATAGTCGAGCTTCGACTGAACAATGGCCTGGTAAAGGTGAAGCAGGACGGTACGATCCGCTCCCCATGATGCGCCACTGAGGACACTAAGAACGTTAAGGGATCGGGCACAACGGGCAGCCAGGTAGGACACGTGTGTGGACCAGCAAAGTTTCCGATCCAACATGAGTCCCAAGAAGTTCGTAGTCTCCACAAAAGGGAGAGCAACAGGGCCGAGACGTAGAGAAGGTGGAAGAAATTCCTTGTATCTCCAAAAATTGATACACACAGTTTTCTCAGTGGAGAATCGGAAGCCGTTTGCGATGCTCCAGGAATATAGACGGTCAAGACAGCGTTGGAGAGAACGCTCCAAGAGACATGTCTACTGGGCGCTACAATAAATTGTGAAATCGTCAACAAAAAGAGATCCGGAGACGTCGGCTGAAAGGCAGTCCACGATCGGATTGATTGCAATGGCAAAGAGGGCCACACTCAAGATGGAGCCCTGTGGTACCCCATTCTCCTGGCAAAAGGTATCTGACAAAACAGAGCCCACCCCTACCCGGAACTTGCGATCCGCCAAAAACGCTTGAATGAAAAGAGGAAGGCGGCCCCGAAGGCCCCATTTGTGCAACGTGCGGAGAATGCCCGCTCTCCAACAGGTATCGTATGCCTTCTCCAAGTCGAAAAACACGGCTACTGTTTGACGCTTCTTTAGAAAGTTGTTCATAATGAAGGTCGACAACGTAACGAGGTGGTCAGCAGCAGAGCGGTGTTGACGAAAACCGCATTGGATATTAGTCAGGAGGCGGCGAGATTCGAGGAGCCAGACCAACCGAGCGTTAACCATGCGTTCCATCACCTTACAGACGCAGCTCGTCAGAGAAATGGGACGATAACTGGAAGGAAGGTGTTTGTCCTTCCCTGGTTTGGGGATGGGGACAACAATGGCTTCACGCCAACTTGTGGGAACATGACCTTCAGTCCATATGCGATTGTAGGTACTAAGAAGAAAGCACTTGCCCGCAGGAGAGAGGTTCTTCAGCATCTCAATATGAATGGAATCGGGCCCGGGAGCAGAAGACCGGGACAGGGCGAGAGCACGATCTAGCTCCTGCATGGTGAAGGCGACGTTATAATTTTCACGATTAAAAGAGCGGAAAGAAGGCGGCCGTGCCTCGTCTACCTGTTTGCGAGGGAGAAAGGCAGGGTGGTAATGGGCAGAGCTCGAAACCTCCGCAAAGAAACGACCCAATGCGTTTGAAACATCAGCTGGGTCCACGAGGACTGCGTTCTCCACGGTCAGGCCAGGAATCGGGGAGTGGACCTTGATGCCGGACAAACGGCGTAGGCCACCCCAGACAACCGTGGAGGGAGTAAAACGGTTAAAAGAACTAGTAAAAGCTGTCCAGCAAGCTTTCTTGCCGTCGTTTATGATACGACGGCACTGCACTCTCATACGTTTGTAATTGATGCAATTCTCCAAAGTTGGGTGGCGGCGGAAGGTGCGTAAGGCACGGCGTCGGGCTCGAAGCGCGTCGCGGCAGGCTGCAGTCCACCAAGGGACCTGGACACGACGTGGAGAAGAGGATGTACGAGGTATGGAACGTTCAGCAGCAGTGAGAATAACCTCTGTGAGGTAGTCGACCTGACTGTCACAGTTGGGGAAAATGCTGATTGTGAAAAACAGCCATGGAAGAATAAAGCCCCCAGTCGGCTTTAGAAATGTTCCAACTGGTGGGACGTGGAGATGGGGAATGATGTAGGAAGTGGATGATACAAGGGAAATGGTCACTCGAGTACGTGTCAGAAAGTGCATACCACTCAAGCCGACCGGCAAGCTGAGGAGTGCATATTGCGAGGTCTATATGGGAATAAGTGTGTGTTGTGTCAGAAAGGAAGGTCGGTGCACCGGTGTTGAGGCAGACAAGATCGAGGTGGTGGAGAAGGTCCACCAAAAGGGAGCCTCTCGGACAAGGTGCCGGAGAGCCCCATAGGGGGTGGTGGGCATTAAAGTCGCCTACCAACACGAAAGGTGAAGGGAGCTGGTCAACAATGTTTAGCACATCTGCCCTTGTAAGGGCAGATAACGATGGCGAATATATATTACAGAGGGAAAAGGTAAATGTGGATAAGGTGATGCGGACGGCAACTGCCTGTAGGTGAGTGTGCAAGGAAATGGGATGGAAATAGACGTCGTCTCGAAGGAGCATCAGAACCCCTCCATGGGCTGGGACACCTTCCACGGGTGGCAGGTCGAACCGCACAGAGGTGTAGTGTGGAAAGTCTGCACGATCACGTGGACGCAACTTAGTTCCCTGGAGGCAGACTAGAAGCGGGCAGTGCAATCGAAGGAGTAGTTTTAACTCCTCCCGATTAGAACGAATGCCGCGAATGTTCCATTGAAGGAGTGCCATGATAAAAATGAGAGAAGAAATAAGGATAAAAACCAAGTAGCGAGCGGGGTCACCTCGACGGCCGCTGAGGACCGGATTTCGAGGGAGCACTGCTATCGCTGTCTGGGGGCAAAGGGTCATGTTCCATTGGTTTGACCGACGCGCCTGCCACCTCCCTGAGTTGATCAGGAGGGGCAGTTTCCACCGCCGGTAAAGGGCCGGGCGCCCGGCAAACGGAGCGTCCCGGTGAAACAGAAGACGGCCGAGGCCGGCAACTGTTGGACGGCGCGACAGATGGGTCACGCCTCGGCGGGGAAGGAGAGGAACTCTTTTTCTTGTCAGCTCTTCTGGAAGAGTGATTTTTTCATCCTTATATACAGGGCAGTCGCGAGAGGAAGCCGCATGGTCGCCGTTGCAGTTAAGGCAGTGAGGGGACGGAGGTGGGCAATCCCCCTCATGGGCGTCCCTACCACAAGTGACACATTTTGCTGCATGTGGGCAATGTTCACGGGTATGGTTGTACCTGTGGCATTGGTAGCAGCGCGTTGGGTTTGGAATATAAGGGCGGACTGAGATAACTTCGTACCCTGCTTTGACCTTCGACGGGAGGTCAACTCTGTCGAACGTCAAAAACACAGTACGACTCGGTGTCAGCTGGTTAACTACCTTTTTCATCACCCTGTGGACGGCTGTCACACCCTGATCGGACATATAGGACCGGATGTCGTCATCAGACGTCATGTCAACGGCCAATAGCAGGTCGTTTCGCTTCGGGCCCAACCTTTTATACAATAACCTTCACATCCTGGCATTTTCCTAGAGTGATTTTGGGAACTTGTGGAAAACGTAAATCAGGGTGGCTGGAGGCAAGTTTGAACAGCTGTCCTCCCGAACGCAAGTCCAGTGTATTACCACTGCACTACCTCGCTTGGTGAGCATAATACAAGTCATGGAGGCAGAAATATTGTGATAATGGATACGTACTCAGTGTGGTGTGGACATCCACACTTCGCACAGACTTGAGGCATTCTGTTCATCTGACTACTTGATGATGACAATGTTGTCACTTGTCAAAATATTGTGTCAGCCTGAGAAACAGATGTGTCATCAAGCTGTCATGATTTCATAAATGGCAGCAAATTAAAAGTGAATACATATATAATATACAGGGAAACAATCCTGTTCAGAAAAATATTTATCAAAAAGTAATGCAAGTTGGACTTACCAGGCGAAAAGGCTCCGGTTCGTTGATAAACTCTCACACACACACACACACACACACACACACACACACACACACAAACTGAGCTTTCGCAAACCGGAAGTTTCTTCTTTAGAAAGAGCAGGAAAGGAGAGGAAAAAGAAGGGAAGGATGAGATTTTTAAGGGAGTGGGTAAGGAGTCATTCGAATCCCGGGACAGGAAAGACTTACCTTGGGGGGGGGGGGGGGGGGGAAGGAAAAATAAACAAACACAGACACCCACACCCACACCCACACACACACACACACACACACACACACACACATATGTAGACGCACATACACCAAGTCAGACATACGGTATGCAAAATGCAAAGAGCAATTAGTTTCACTTAGTGGACAAGGGTACATACAAGAACCTCGTTACTTCCTAGGACCCATGTATATTGAAGGAACAGGCATTGTGATCGATATATATCAAACTTTAAATTCTTGCGCCATATTCGATATGACAAACTCAAAGCAGTTGATTTATATTGTATTTTTGTCATTGCATTGAATTTGTGATATTTTCTTGTACTTTTCCGACTCAATGTGTGGTTGCCATTTGAAATACCAAAAGAAATATCGGTAAGGCTGGCATTACACTATCAAATTTTCTTTGACAAAGATTTTTTGTCAAAGAAAATTGGATAGTGTAATATGGAACTTTGGTCAAAGTTGCCTTTCGTCAAAAATTCTTTGATCAAATCTAGCAGCTCACCGTAGATTTGATCAAAGAAAGCGTTCGTCTTATGTTAACTGTGGTGAGAAATATGACCGCTTTAAGCGCTAGCATCGCTGTAGCAGTTTTTGACGTACTGTTTGAAAACATAACCGCGTAATTCGTATTGCGAGTCGTCGCAACAACTAAATTTATGCAGTTGTAAAAGGTTGATTATAAAAACCGGCTGCATCGAGCCGAAAGCTAGATAATTGCGGTATTCATTAGCGATAAAGTGAGTACTGTTTGCACGGCAGACGACGTAAAAATGAAAATTAATTGTCTGTGCACCAGTTTTGCAGCGGAGAAAGCAAAAGTACATAATGACACTTTAATTCCCTACATATATTTAGCGAGACAAATGCTATTTACACAATACATAATACGCAAAATATAAATGTTTCAAAAGTTTTGTTTACTGCAATATTTAGAGCAGAACACCACTGCAGAAGCAAGTCAAGCGTCACCATTGTCAGTCTTCCAAACGACGAGAAGAACCGTTTTCGAGTGGTACAGCGGCTCTCGCCTCAGGTGTATCGGGTAATGCAGCCTAATATTACATATTTGTAGGAAACGACGAAGTACTTTGACAAGCTACACTGTAGATGTCTATTATGATTAAGAAAAGAACTTCGCATTTTTTTTTCTTCTTCAAATATGTCTTATGAGTACAGGTTAAATTGTTGTGAGTGAACAAGGAGCGATGATATCTACAGTCTAGCTAGAAAAAGTACTTCGCTCTTTTCTACAAACATCAGATGTTAGGCCTTATTATACGATACACCTGAGGCGAGAGCCGCGGTACAAATAAAAACGGGTTCTGTGAATAAAGGCACGCTTCCAGATGTCTAGTCGTTGCAATTGTTGTACGCGTACATGCAATCTAAGTGTATAATATTTGTAATCTATGTAATCAACAACTAAGGTTAATAACAAATATTCATCCGCCATTTTCAATGCACTGTGACAGATTCTTTGTCAAAGAAAATTTGATAGTGTAATACCGGCCTAATTTCCAAGAATGGTTTATATCCAACGTGCAACTGTAAATCGATTTAGTGTTTCTGAACCAGACATTAGGGCACTATACAACCTCATGTATTAAAAAAGAAACTTCTTGTCTAACTTATACCTAACTTTCTTAAGGCTACGCTACAGATAACTTTTTTTTAAGTGAAAGGTAGGTTAGCTATAGGTAAAGAAGGAGGGTGGTTTTTTTTTTTTTTTTTTTTTTTTTTTTTGGTTAAGTACAGGAGAGCACATAGTGCCCAAATCTCCGGATCAGAAACACTAAATCGTCAATGGTAGCGTAGTGGGAGTCGAACGTTTGACATACGGTAGGCTATATCGATCGCAATACCATTTCATTGCACAGGTCCTAGGGTATTACTAAGAACCTCTTTGACCATACAGCAGGAACATCATTCATTTATTTACTTCACAGTATATAAAAAACACTAATCAAGTCATTCTATGTGGTTTGGATTTCTAATATTAACATCTTGGCAAAGATTTTCTACCCAGTAGTCAATATTGCCAAGAGGCCACTGGGATGGAAAGAAAAATTACAATGTTACAATAGTTGCTGACATCACAAAGCAAAAAATATAAAACAGAATTTTACAAACCTCAAATGATTTCACAAGCTGCTGTGATTCATGATTCCAGATGTGAACGTTGCCATTGTACAGTGACGCCAGCATCCACGGCTCCGTGGGATGCAAGTCAACACACTTCACACGGTCTGAACGTGCCGTTAGCCGGCGTTTGATGTCAAGTCTGAGTGGCTTTTGACAAACAGAAATATTGCACATTGGTAAATGTTAACTACCCTTTATAAACAAAAAGGGACAAGTAAAGCAAGCAATACTGTGATTCAGCTTTGACCACTGATGTTGGTGTGTTGTGTTGCATAACTCAAAACATGGAACATTTCCCTTTCACTATAAAAAATGTGACATAGAACTTTTACAATACAAACAGATCAATTTATGTACACCCAAGTCTCATGTTTTAATTAAAATATAGTAGCCACCTGAAGTGTTGATTATTTGTAATAGCAACTGTTTGACAGAACACTATTGCAAAGGAAAGTTTATTTGTGTGTAATGGAAAATTTTAGGAGTATTATTTTGTTTGCTATTTAGTATATCTCCACCAATGATGTGCTGGGTCAAAGCAGACGGGTGGTATCGGATCCTTCAATATTGCCAACAACAAAAAATTATTAATAAATGTCAACACCTGATTTGAAGATATTTCCTTTCAATTGTTGAAAGTTTACAAGACAAAATAAGGGCAGGACCCAATAGGCAAAATAGTTAATACAAATCAGAATGCTATTTTTTCCCCTCCATATAACATTACAGCATAGCACTTCAATCAAAAACTCGTAAACGAATGTGTAAATTGTAGTCATTAGAAGTACAGCACTGTTTAATTTCAATCAGCCGGTAAAATGAAGTTCCTACGTCAATAACAGCTTCCCAAATCCAACCTCACATACAAAGAATTGTTTCAGAGAGCGATTTGTCTTTGAAGACTTCGATATGGATCATACTTTCATTACACACCATTTCTAATCAACTTCTAGCCTTTACTACTGCCATAACCTGAATTTTATAATAAGGCTTTTAACTCTATAAATTCTTAAAATGCGTAAAACTGACGGCGTCTTAAACGTTATAAATCAGTTTAAATTGCAAATGTTTCTTGGATCGAGGGCAAGAAGAGAAACACGATGTAAATAACTTTTACATGGTTAGTTTGACAGAAAAGAACTCTTTCACTAGAATAATGACACCGTATCTATTATATCTTACTAACCATGTTTAATTGTGAAAATCGACTCGAACAAATTATTTCACATACAAAACACTTTCAACAAACACTTCACATACACGCTTAATTTACAGAAACACCGCCACAGATCTCGTGGGACGTGGCTGTTTTTACGCATACAAATTACAGCCGATAGTATCGATGAGGTAAAGAATCGATTTATCAATACTCTCCGAACTGTCATTATGCGAAATTGACCAACTTTTAATTAAAATATGTGGGAGAATCTAAGTACCTCTGTAGAAAATTTATATATTTTTTTTCATTTGACCAAAATTAGTAAATTATCATCAGGAGGCTCAATATTTTATTTATTTACTGTTTTTGACCGGACAGCAATTCTCTCTGTGCACAACTTTCCAACGATATTCCTAAAAGCTTCAATAATTACAATTGGTTTTACTTGCGACGATATCACAACAGAACAGATAGATAATAAGCAAAAAAGCGTTAAAATGATTTTATGAAACTGTGTGAAGTGATTGTAAATATTTATTGACGTATCGCTCTGCACAGCGGTCAATGGACTCATAAATAAATACATAAGTCACGCCCATTGAACCCCACGTAACCCACACACCCGTAATTCGTTATTGATGATCTGAGGGATGAAGAATAGATGAAATAAATATAAATCAATTCCCAATATCAGATTCATGATCTACTATAGATTAAGCTTTGTTTCCGTCTCAAGACATAAGCGGAATCTACGTAGGGTCCAAGCCCCTACACTATTAATTATTACAACATTGTCTTTGTTTTCTTTTATTTTCCTTACTTTTTTCCTTGATAGGTTTTGTTGACAAGAGGATTTTTGTCTGGCTCTGCAATACTAATTCACGATTATGATAATTATTGTGACCGAAGGATGCAGTTGTTCGGATCTCATCATTTTCATAAATTGTAGTTCGCTGTGCGTAAATTGAACAATGAAACAGATTGTATCCATGTCTCTAAATTTCAGATTTTTGCTTTACCCGTAATACTTTCTAAACCTTTAGGTACATCTCTGATGAAACATCAGTTTTCATATTGCCTGAAAAATATCAACACACATTTCTTTATGAAATGCAGTGTAGTCTGCATCTTTCTCACTAATGTATTCAAGTCCGCTGGTCACGTGATGCCAAGAGCGAGAGGCAGTTGTTATCATAATCTTACGAGTTTCAATTATGGATGATGAAAGTGATGTTTTGATCGAAGAAGATTATTACTCGTTCTTAAATATACCTAGAGATGTAAGACCCACTTTTTTGTTTATATCTTTTTTTGTTAATGGCGTTCAACTCCTGAAACCAATGTTTCAGGGAGCTTTTCAATCGCTTGCACAGTGATTTTAGACAGCCGGCGAGACATTTTTACATAAAGACGAAAATATTCTATTTTACTTTTGTTGATTTTGCCCAATTTTTGGCAGGCTACGAACGAGCAGATCAACAATGCCTACCGTCATCTCAGCCGCATGTACCATCCCGACAAGCATGTGGATCCTGAGAGGAAGAAAGAAGCAGAAATTCTTTTCAACAAAACAAAGAAAGCGTATGAAGGTAAGACATTTGCGTGTTAAACATTTTACTGCAGAAGTCTGCATTGATAAATCATCCTGAGTACGCGAGCCATGAAGATCCTTTCAAATATTTAATGGCCTACTCTCTGTTAAGATATTAATAGTGCTTCTACTTGTGGTATGAGGTGGTAGAGGTATTTTCTTTTTTTTTTTTATTGTGGACTTATCTACTATTACCTAAATACAATATTTAACTCAAAGGAGGTGGTTGGGGAGGACTACACTTTATATCATTGTCATCATCTTTGCACAGTTGCTAGACCATGGCTGGGTGTGCTTGAGACATATTCCTTCTGAGATGACGAAATTTACTGGTAGAAATAGGTTCAAAATAAAGGGATATAATCACTCTTGGCGTTGTATCCACAGTTGTATTACTTACAGAAGCAAATAGCAAGTAAAGAAAAAGTGGGTCATACACACACTGCATTCTTTCTATATTATAATTCTGGTAAAATATCTAAATGACATTTACTGACACTGTATTCTATGTTGCACCGATCCATTCATTACATGTACATAGGGCATGCTATTGTTTCTATTATAAGTATTTCAGCCTACAAACTTTAAGAAAAGGGTCAGTGTGCAATTAAACATATATATATCATCAATAAAATTCTTCTGGGTATGATACCGCGTCGTCATTTTGTAAACTTTGCCGACCTTTCGGCCACTATTGCAGGTGGCCTCCATCAGGGTCTGTGTCTGACTGACTGCCGCGGAAGCCTGCGTTTGCACATATATATATATATATTGTTTCTCTGCATATGTCTTCTTTGTAGCATCTCCGATTGGAACTGGTTTAGCATTTGTGACTTCTGCTGTCCTAGATGCATGCAGTTCTTCTTTGAAATCTTTTCTTTGTGTACTCCAACTTGGTAAAATTTCCAATTTCAGAAACTAAAGAATTCTTGAAGCAAAAAGATTTGTCATTTAGATGACAAATACTAATTAGGTTCCTGTGTTTCACATTATACAGCTGGGTAGATGCTTGCAATAGGCCTGCTTGACAGCTATGACTGATTCGCTAAGACTGCTAAACAGTAGCCTACCTGATGTTTTCTTTTAATTGTGGATCATTAGGGCTATATTTATTTATTTTGACTCTAGCTGCCACTTTGGTGCCAAACACTCCCATATTTGTTATTCTGTAATTATTTTCTTACAATTTGACCAAATTATATACAAGCACTACAGTAAAAATCATAGTATCTGCCAGTTTCTTGACATAGGCTGTATTGTGAACACTAATGGCCCTAGAACTAATTCTAACTTCATCTCTGATGTGATTTAGATGAAATAATTAGTTTATGATGTGTGATAATTTGTTGGACCAGGACTCAAATGTGGATTTCCCTGGACCAGTCCTTACTTACAGATGACTACAAACCCCTTAGGGTATAATTGAAGACTGTGATACAACCCATTAGCTTCGACCAGTGACGTCATATGACAAGGAGACTGTGGGTATCAGATTTTAGATTTTTTATTTATTTATGGTACATGAAGTTCAGAACTCAAGTAAGAATCAGCTAAAGCCATCACCCAACTCTCAAAAATTCTTGAGAAAATCGACTTTGAAGGTTTGCAAGTAGGCATAAGTACCAATTAAAAATAATTGTAGCATATGTTGGTGTAGCTCAGGTGGTAGCGTTCAAGGGGAATCCTGTTGACATTTCTTTTTATCTTTTTTCGTTGTATTCTAATACTTACACAGTTTTTATATCTAATGGTAACTTTTACGAAAAGTGCACCTATTTTTGTTTATTTGTAATTTTCAATATTTAATAGATGGTTGTTAATAGTGATGGTTTCAATCGCAAAATACATAAGTTACATTTCTTACAGCATTGTCTTCACTATTAGTTGACGTAGTTTTTCATTGTTCAGTTTGGCTAAGTTCTGAACTTGATGTACCACAAATATAAAGAAATTCTAAAATCTAATACCAATCTGGACTCCTTGTGTGTGTGTCACAAGATACGCTACGTAGATATACCAACTAGCAAAACAAACATTATCAGTGAATATAAACGTACGGGATAATATCGTCATACGTATGTATTGCTGATAATAATCTGTGATTATCCTCATAAATTGAATCGTCACATCGAATAACGATGTATGGCACATTTTGCATTTTATGGGAAATCGAAAAAAAAAAAAAAAAAAAAAAAAAAAAAAAACTGTTAATTCCAGAGAATTGTTGGAAAATAATAATGTACCAGTAGATAACGTATTATTTGTGCATACAGACTCTTAAAAATACTTCGTTATGCTTTCCAAAATTTCACTAAGGAAAATTTTTTTTTAAATTAGTAAGTTTTAAAATGGATAAACACTGTATAGCACTGGATATACAGCTTTATTCCATATCACTCTGTACTCTGCTCTAATAGTAAGGTTGTCTAGAATCTAAAAAGTGTAAGTAAGAAAATTATTACAAGATACGAAAATATTTATTGTAAACTGATTACAGTGGTCTTAAAAAAGTAGTAGTACATGAGTCTGTGAGTCTGTTAAAGTTGAGACATAAATCTGGTAGCCAAACTCAGCTGTCACACTGTAGGTTTTCGTAAAAATCCCGGTATATTGTATCCATGTATCCATATATTTTATCATGTCCAACAGATCCTTTTTATCCTCCTTCTGAAGTGTCAGTGCCCCATTGCAAAGCAACCGAAAACCAGAAGACAACGGTAAATTTTCTATTTGATGTTCACGGAACCCATACAGCATTATTCCACCCACTTGTGTTAGAGGTTGTTTCCCAAAAACTACCTTTCCTTTCCATGATTTATATTCCATTCCAGCATCACGAAGCCTTTTCCTCTTAATATCCTGCCAATTAGCGATGTTAATTTTCCTTTTCTGCGTGTTATTAGCGCATTTCAAACCGCTTTCGGTAAGCGTCACTGTGCTACACTCCGCCATTATTGTAACATACAGCATTGTTCCAGCAGAGGCGTGAAAACTTCGTGAGTGTCCTCGCTGTTCAGTGCTGCCCTCGGTCGGTAAACCTGTAAACTTTTACAGCTGGCGATGCAGATGGCCGCTTACATCATTATTCCACAGGATTCTACGAAATGTCACAATGTGCCATACAGCGTTATTCGATGGCACGATTCAATTACAGATTACCACAACAGAATGTACCATCAATCACAGGTCTCGGCCCAAAAATTCTCACCTTCAGCCATCACTTTGCTGTGGGGGGAGGGGGGGGGGGGACCTCCTCTATTGATCTATACCTAACCATCAGACAGAAGGTACAGATCACTTTTTAAACACAAAATCATAATCTATGTTCTGCTTGTAAATAAACTATCGTCTTTAACTCAGATATGACGTCGTTGTTCAAAGCTGACAGGTCGTATCACAGACTTCAATTGACCCCCTTTAGTGCTAACACAGCATGCTCAGAAATCTGGGTTGAAGTCCTTATCCTACAAAAATTTCCACACAACTTTTGATTGTTCCCTCTACTACAAATTACAGCTGGAGTGCATACAGATTTGTTTCATAATTTGCAGCTGTAGTTTGTCAAACTCAATTAAGCAGTAACAGCTTACAAAACTCTCATGTGACCCGTCGAGGAATGCTAGCTAAGGTGGGACAAGTACCAAATAGGGTTGACAGGCCATACTGGTTGTATACAAAGATGGGCAGAACATATTGTGATATTGATCCCTCCCCGAAAACTTGCTTGTGTTGGACTGATTTCTGTCTAAGGTCTAGGTTTGGTTGAAAAAGAATTTTGCTTGTGAATTGGCAAAAACAATCATTGTGAATGTCAGATAAAGGTTTTAGCACAGACAGTTGTGTGGCGTATCTTACTGTTTATTTTTGTACCACATTTAACTAATTCTGCAAGATAAAACCTAAAGCTGGAAGGCAAATTCAGAAAATGTATATTAAGTAGGCCTAATAGACAAGTCTCCAAAGAATTTGTTGTTACATATAATATGCAGTACATATGTCATAAATGCAACTGAGTTTTACTAAGAAATTTTTACACAGGTTTGTGTTTGTTTGGTCCATGAGAGTGTGTGTCACAAAAATACTGTTCTTCAAAGAAACTGAAAGGCAGGCACTTTCTGATAGATGTACAGAATGTCCCTATAAAGCCTCATTGTACTTTGTCTCAGGCAGTAGCATTTAATGATGAATCTAGGAATTTTCCACAATCCCCTACATAGCACACTCTCTGATGGGTTTCAATTTGAAAATATTTTTATTGCAGCATGGACAGAGTAATTTAATATTAGTCTTTCCATATTCTGGATGCAAGTAGAATGGGTATAAACCCCATTAACTGGTACAATGGAAAATACGCTCTCCCATGTACTACGAAGTGGCTTGTATGGTATGGGTGTGTATATAATAACTTCTGTTGGTAATCTCCAAGGACCGGTGTACATCGAAGTAGCAGTGTCTGCTAGTGATATATATCGAATCGTTCAGATCGCATAATCGATTGTTGCTAGTTGTAAATAAGAGTTCTTATTTCGAAACGCAGAAATTGTCTTCGGCCAATGAGGACTCGCTAGCAGTGAGCCGATCAGATGGTGCGGGTTTCTTAACCAGAGATTTGGGCACTATGCGCCCTCACATACTAAAAAACAACTTCTTGTTTAACTTATACATACCCTTCTTAACCCTCTGTCGGGCGCAGTCGGCCTCACAGGCCAGCAAAACACTTTTTTCATTCCCATGCTTAACAGTGGTGGCCCAGCGGCCCGCCTCTCCTTTTACTCGCGTAACTTTGGAAACCTCATACAGTGCCGATCCGCAGGCTGCCGTCGATTTCCACGTGGATCACGGGGAACTCCTTGGGCCTCACAGGCCGTCTGTGCCCGATTACGTTATAGTTTTTAAGGTGAGATTTTCAAGATATTTTTACTTTATTACTTTGTTTCAATCTAAATAAGTCTGTTCTCTGTGATTTTCACCGTTACCTTCGGAAAAAAAGAAGACTTTGACGACCCTGGCCCTTCAGACTGAGTGCACCTGATCGAGTTGTAATTTCAGTTTTCCTTTCTTTTCCTACGTTATCACATCCATATTTTCTGCTGAAATGTCCAGAAAAGTATGTTATGCCTCTAAGCCAATGATCTTGTGGAAATAATGCGCCTCCTCGAGGACGAAACTGCTGAAGATCCAGCCCCGTTCGAAGATTTTGTCGATGAGAGAGACACCCACTCTCAGGATGAGGTAGGAGAAGGCAAGGACGACTCAGAAACTGAACAGGAAGTTTAGGAAACAGCTCGGGAATATGAAGAAGAGAAGAAAATATGGGAGGAGCTTTTATTTTGGAAACGATAAGACGACGAAGTAGTCTAAGTAGATACCTTCTACTATTCATAGTGTGAAGAGTCACATCATTATTACACAACATCCAGTGTAAAAGATATTGCTACAAATGACACCACCAATTGCAAAACCTTGTGTCATCAACTTCTAACTGGACAATTTAGCCTGTGTATGCTATGAATATATGTGGAATGTCGATTCGGCTGCAAACTCGACTGAAAAAATTTTTACCCCACAAGGAACGGGAAAGTTCTCCCACATTCCTCCCAGATGGCTAAATCGTCGACCATGCGTGGCTGAAACAAGAATTAGGAGGATGAAGAATCACAAATGTTCAGCTTGTCATCAACCAATCTGCTTGAGCGACGTATACGTTCTGTGCCATACCTGTGTTTCAGCTGTTGATTTGGGAGCTATAGCATCGGTTTTTGGCTGCAAATGTGGCGAGAAAAGATGATTCCATGTCAGAATAGACTGCCTAATGTCCTTTAAAAACAACTTCATTACTTTTATGGATGTCTGTTCGACCAATTTTTAATGCTCTTTGTGGGAAATTGGTAATTTTGGTCACTTTAGTTTAAGGTGTATTGTGTTCAATAAATCCATTATTATGCTTTAAGTTTGCTGTAATTCCTTCCTTTAGATCCTCTTCAAGACTAGCCAACACGCATTATGAATTTGCTTTAACATGGCGGAGCTAGTCCACAAAATATGTGGGTGGCCTCTCAGGCCAGGTGCGCCTGATTTTGTTTCATCTGGAGGTGCGCCCGACGGAGGGTTAAGGCTACACTACAGATCATTTTTGTAAAGTGAAAGTTAAGTTAGGTATAGGTTAAATAAGAAGTGTTTTTTTTTTCCTAGTATGCGAGGGCGCATAGCGGCTGAATCTCCGATTAAGAAACACGCACCATCTGATCGGCTGACAGCTACCGAGTTCTCATTGGCCGGAGACAATTTCTGCATGTTGAAATAAAAGGACTTGTATTTACAACTAGCAGCAATCAGTTGTACGATTCAAACAGCTTGAGATGTATCGCTGGCAGACACCAGTAGACGCCGCTACTTCAATGTACAGGGGGCCTTGGGATTACCCTTCTGTTTTCTACAAAAAAATTTTCAATACCACTTGTTTGTTTAAGTCAGTCTTAAGACTTGTCTCAAATTGCTGACAACAAATTCCTCTCCTGTGCCTATCTGTTTCTTATAAAGCAATACCTCTGCCCTTGTCCTCAATTATTGGGCTTCTGAGGGAATTCTCTTTTACGCCAAAAAATTAGGAAATTCTGTGTTTTTCATTACTATTCTCTTTATGGTACTTGCAATAATTGGCATTTCACTGTTTTTTGATGTGTAATAAATGTATTGTTAAGTGATAATGTTTCTACAAGCTATGTTTGCACTTGGTAAGTTGACATTTCGCACAGTGGCCAATGGTAATGTCTTGCCCATATGTATTACTTTTCCAGGGGTTAAGAGAAGACGGGTGTGCTGTATTCTGTACTGCTGGTACTTTTAACCTTAAGCCAATATTACACTATCAATTTTTCTTTGACAAAGATTTTTTGTCAAAGAAAATTGGACAGTGTAATGTGGAACTTTTGTCAAAGTTGCCTTTCGTCAAAAATCCTTTGATCAAATCTTGCATCTCACCATAGATTTGATCAAAGAAAGGGTTTGCCTTACGTTAAATATGGTGAGTAATGTGACCACTTGAAGCGTTAGCATTGCACTAACATTTTTGGACATACTGTTTGAAAACGTGACCACATAATTCGTATTGTGGTCATCAAAACGAAAAAATTTATGCAGTTGTATAAGGCTGATTAAAAAACTGGTTGCATTAAGCCAAAAGCTATATGACAATAAGTGATAAAGTGAGCACTGATTGCATGGCAGACGATGTAAAAATGAAAATTAATGGGTTCTGCACATGTATGGCAGCAGAGAAAGTGAACGTTCATAATGACACTGTTTAATTCCCAACATATATTTATCCAGACTAGTCTTGTGTAGTTTGCGAACAAACTAGTTCGGAAGAGCGCTCCCACAGGCAAACTATACGAACTAGTTCCATTTTATCCTTTTTAAAAATAAAATACTAAGAGTACTCTATGCATAGTAGTTGAATACCATTCTATCACCCATCCGTGTAAATAACTGGTTTATTTGCTTAAGTATTTATAGTCCAATTGACCAAAAATATGGGTAATAGCATATGCTTGGGCAAGACTGATCATATATATAAAAAAAGCTGAAAGAAAGAGATCTCAGTAGCGGTAGCAAAAGCCAAAAAGAGTGGATGAACTAAAAATAGTGACCTACTTCCCAGCCAAGCTGCGAACTAAAATCTGCGCGATTGGTCGCGAACTAAAATCTGCGCGATTGGTCACGAACTAAAACACGCGTTAACCAGTCATGAACTATTATGCCAAACGTATGTCGCTTCTTAGTTCGTTGGATCCTTTTCCGAAGACCAACGGGCAATAGCAAGAGGGCGTGCAGCAGAATAAAAAAATCGCGAGTTTACCTTCTGCTGATGAGAGCCATTTCGCGGTTAGCGTCTGCCTGCTAGATTACATAGTTCAGTGCTACAAAATTTCTGTTTTGAAGTATTCTGCACTCTGCAATATCTGACTAATAAATTCCATAATGCCAAGATATAGACATGGTTAAATTGTACGACACTTCTTGCCGGGCTGCAGTGGTTATGTTGCCACCAATGGTAATGATGGCAACTCAATGACCAATAAATGTTTTTTTGTGACAACTGCAATTAAAATGAAACTTTTCTTTTTCTGAACGGACAAGGGTACATACAAGAACCTGTCAACCATAGAGAAGGTACAGTATTAAATTTGCTGCAAGTGAAACGAGTAGCAATAACATTTACTCTGTAGCTCGTGAAAAATATTAACGCAATTCTACACTTCATTGTTCATCTGTTGCCAACATAAGCACAGGAGCCCGGAGAGAAGCGTTGTAAAATTTTACCTATAGACATAAGTATAAACTTAAATGCGAGAAATTATCCACAAACTGTTTCTTTTGGTTTGCGTGATATTGTTAGCTGCTCAAGCAGCAAGCGAATGAAGCGGCTAGGTGGAGGAACTTCTCACTCCACCTGCATGTGCAGACCATGCCGCTCAGCCGTCACTGTAAATATTCAAAAGTTTTTGTTTACTGCAGGTGTGATAGAGTACTAGCAAATGGGGAAACAGGGCACATCCTTCTTACCAGCAACAAATGTACTGTTTCGATCTCTTGAAGATTTGAGAGCAGAATACCACTGCAGACGCAAGCGTCGCCAATTTGTCAGTCTTCCAAATGTCTAGCCATTGCAATTACTGTAGGTCTACATGCAATCTATGTAACCAACAGCTGAGGTTAATAATAAATATTTGTTTTCCATTTTTGTTGCACATTGACAGATTCTTTGTCAAAGAAAATTCGATAGCATAATGTCCCCTTTTCACCACGTCGAATATTCTTTGTCAAAGAATGATGGACAGAGATTCTTTGTCAAAGAAAATTAGCAATGTGTACTGTTCACCTGTCGGGCCTATGAACAACTTAACATTATCTGCTAGTGCTGAGTAGGCTGCTTACAGCAGCACTAGTAAAATTCTTACATAGGATCTAATCTCCAGTAATATAATGCTATGTGAACTACAATTACCATTTCATCTGCCCAGCTTTTGCAAATGTTTATTTCAACATTAGGTCTGAATTCAACATTAAAATACATTACACACCTCATGTTAACTGAAGATTATGTAGTGGCATACTGAGGACAACAGGAAACCTGGTAAATCTTTTTTTGTACGATATCTTGAGACACACACACACACACACACACACACACAAACAGACTTTCCATCAGTCTTAAACTATTCACAGTAAAACAAATCGCAGCAAAAAATGCGTACACAACGTAAACACGTGGTATATACGATACACATCATCATCAATGGTAGCACTAAACGAACAAAGCTGGTGGGATGTGACTACCGGAAGTGTTTATTTGTAAACGTCAAGTGCAAAGTTTCAGTGGCCCGGGTATAGTGGATTGTCATATGCCGGCTAGGTTGCTCTCTCGATGTCCTTGCCGTAGACTGTTGATCGACCAGTCATCACAGATTTGTATCCTGCCCAGGTTCCAAACCTTCTGCAGGCTTCGGTTTAAGTCCCAGCAATAATTGTAGGAAGGGAGAGACGGCCTTTAGCTGCATTGTGGAAGTTCCAGCTGACTGTTAGACACTGTCAGTTTCTGCTAGTAGGAGATTGAGTGTGCATCATGTGTTCATCAATAGTTCTTACCTACAGTGCCTTCTGGTGGCCCCTTTCTGGTTGACCTTTCTCAGTTAATTTATTGATGGTGTACATAAAAGTCCAAGAACGTTTCCAGTTACAGTAGAACCTCATTTTTACGCTTTTCAAGGGACTTAAGTAAAATGGTGTAAAATGCAGGAAGTAGTGTTTTAAATGGTAAAATATGCTTGCTGGATGAGCCTTGCATTTTCGTAGACTATTTGTGATATATGTAGATAATAGGCATCCAAATACTCACCAGGAAGTTTATTATAAAATAAGGGTTATCTAAAGTTTTACTATTTTAAGCACAGTGCAGAACTGGTAATTTTATGGGAAGTAGAAATTTTTGTCATAATTTCATTCATTATAATTGAGGACGCCGCTGCTGGACTATGTAAAACATCTTCAAAATTACCTGAACTGCTTTGATAGATATCGATTGGATGCCACTGCTGGGCTATGTAATACACCTTCAAAATTACTGCTTTTACTGGCATCAATTATTTACATAGTAAAACTCCTAAAGTTTCGTTCTTTTTGTATTTTTCGATGTTTCACAGGACAATATTAGAGAATTTATTCATGTTCTCGAGTGCAAACATATGCATAAGTTAATTGATTTTTCCGTCGGTACTTGACAGAACATGATAATAATATCAAAAAGGAACAACTTCCTGATGTTCTGCAAAACTTTTTTATTGGTCACAAACTGGCTTTCGGCTTCTTAGGCCATCATCAGGTGACAACTGAATGTTGTCACCTGATGATGGCCTAAGAAGCCGAAAGCCAGTTTGTGACCAATAAAAAAGTTTTGCAGAACATCAGGAAGTTGTTCCTTTTTTATATTAATATGCATAAGTATTTTTGTGACGTTTGCATAGCATCGGCATCTCACACTATTACCACTTTTTTGAGATTGTGGGTATTATGATACCCAACTTTGTCAGATAACGTTCTTTATTAATCAGAAATATGTATCACAAAAACAATGCAACTCTTTCTCACATCAACAAAACAACTGGTTCTGATTGTTTGAGTACACACCAGCCCCTGTGGCAAAGAAACTGGTGGAAAGAGCAACTACATCTTCACAAATCGGCGCGTCGTAAGTCAACTAGATACGTACTGCCAACAATTATACGCGAAATATACGTTTGATTAAATGCAAAGTGTCAAGAAACTCGACTGCAAATAATTTTTAAGTGCTATACTTTAAAGGGGAAGCCATGCTAGCATCAATTTATGAAGATTTTGACATTTTTTCTTCACGAACATGCTTTCAAAAAACGTAAAATGCAGGAAAAGTGTAAATATGTTAACGCAAAAATGAGGGCGAATTAACATTGTGAACATAGGAAATTAGACGGGACCGAGAAAAAATGGTGTAAATGGCAGGAAAATGTAAAAACTGGGAACGTAAAAATGAGGTTTTACTGTATTTATTGCACAAGAACCAAACATTGTACACATATCATCAGAGCTGGGCACCGTTAAAAAGTTAACTTTGCTAATTATTAATTTGTTACTAGAAAAAGTTAACTTCATTGAACGTTAAAGCGTTACTCTGCGGACAATTTAATGGAAGTTAACATTCACCGTTAACTTGTAACTATTGTGCAGCAGTGAAAAATCGCCTTCAGTCTCCGAATTTATATATTTATGTTGTTATATAAATGAGATCAGCAATTTTAAAAATGTATTACCCTATCTGATATTTAATAGAAATATTTTGGACACGCAAGTTCTATAGGACTTGGAGTAAAAATAAAAATTAGTAGTACTGGGCCACTCTATTGTGGTAGTTGGCCGTGAGTGTAAGCAAATGTCTAATCACATACTATAGTGCAAAATAGTCTCTGTAAGAGTCATTTGCTTTGGAGGAAAAGTATTTTGTTCTTTGACTTGTCTTATTCTATGAAAAGAAGAATGTTTGTCGTTTGTTTACACTGACAGCCAGCTGCCATGATATAGTGTCTCAGTGATATATAAATCTTAAATTTTCATTAATAATTATTTAGCAAAAAATACAATTTACAGCAGACTCAAATAATATAATTTCAACGAATAACATTTGCCGTAAGGTGCATATTTCCTTTAATAAACATTAGGATATTAAAATTTTCATTTGACAGTGAGGCATGTTTGGGTGTCAAAACATCTTTTCCCATTGAAAAAAAAAAAAAAAAAAAAAAAAATGTTCGCCTGCGGCACTTGATGGTATAGCAGTGTTATATATAATAAAATGGTTTCCCCAAGAAATGCTGCATCTTTAAATGAGTTGTTGGATTTCATGTCCAGCCACATCTTCACTAGACTTTTGGCTTTACTTCTTTAACATCTGTGGCCTGCAGGCCTCTGCTTAGATTGAGTGACTGAAATAAAAAGATCTTTCTCTTCGTCCTCACTGTTGCTGCTTCCGTCACGGCCATTTAAATGGTATTTGTCCTTCGAAGTTTCGGTGTGTTCTTGCGTTAATGAAATTTCTAAGTTTTGCTAGACTCACTTAGCACAGGTATATAGAGAGTTGCAGTTTTCCCTCACTTGGAGACGGATTACACTAAGTTGTGGGTGTCCACTGTTCGGGTCTTGGCGGCATCATTCAGAAGATCATCCGTGCGCTTCCAGTGAGTGATTCAACCTGTAGCCTGGGCATAGCTGCATACAGAAGGGACCTGCATTAAAATGAGCATATTTTATGTGGCAAGACTTAAGTCATAGAAAGTGAATACAAAAGTAATGGACTTGCAGCAAATTAATGGATATTAAAGATTCCTTTAACATTTTGTAAAATTAACTTAAAACTTAATCCATTATTAAAAAAGTTAACTTCGTTAATTAATGATTAATGGATGAACAGACTTGGGCCCAGCTCTGCATATCATACATATCTCATTTTGAAGAGAGACCCTGAAAGTTTTTTCATGTATACCACCACTGCGTAGTTTGATAGTTTGCCAATAGTCAGCACTAGTTGCAAGCATGGCAAGTTCAGGTCCAGAGCAAGTTTCTGTGTGTTGGAGTTCGACAGAAACAAGTGTGATACAGCTCTTCAATGGGTGTTTATGACCAAGTACGGTATGGTCGGGGGTTCGAATCCCGCTCAGGCAAGGTAGTTCGTAAGTAGTTTGTAAGTTTAGGGACTGATGACCTGACAGTTAAGTCCCTTAAGCTTAACAAACATTTGAACCAAGTACGGTAAGAAGCCACCAATAAGGAACAAATTTATTGAGACTAATTGTTTGTACCCAGTAAAGAGAAGCGGACATCCCAGTGTAAGTGAAGAGAATGTGGAGTGCTTATGGGAGACATTCATAAGGAGTCCAAAGAAATCAGTGCATTGTGCATTTCATCAAAATGGCTGCAATGACTGTGTGGAAAGTCCTGCAACAGAAGCTGTCTATTTAACCATTCAATTGGAGCTACTGCAGGAGCTTAATTACCACAATAAATTTTTGTTCACTGTTGCATCAATAAAATGACATTGTTAATCGCTTAATTTTTAGCGACAAAGCCACTTTTTGCACTAATGGGAAAGTGAACGCGCATAATTGTTGACTGTGGGATACAAAGCATCAACATGAATGCATTTGAATTTGAGTGTGCTCCTCCAAAGGTAAATGTCTTCTGTGCCATGTCACGTCAAAAACTTAATGGGCCATTCTTCTTCGGCAAGAGTGTCACTGGATATTCCTAATTGGACATGTCACAATGGCTGATGCCTCAAATGAAATCGTACTCTCCACTCATCTTTCATTGTGAATTTCGTGGGTGCACGGAGCTGCCACATTGATGGATCATCTGTGCTACAGAACGAGACAGTTGTTCCACGAAATGGCCTCTCCAATCACCAGATCTCACTCCGTGTTACTTTTTTCTGTGGGGATGGGACACATTAAACATCTGGTGTATGTACCACCTCTACTGTGCAACATTGTGATGTCTCGGCTTTGCTTTAGACGCCACACTTGATGTTTATTATGAAGATATTGCTTGTTCAAAGTTAGTGGCCCAAATGTTTTTATTTATGACAGAACCAGCTAGTCTTTTTCTGTAATGACGTATCTGCGACACCTAATATTGGACTTCACTCTTCCAAAGATTCAGTTATTATATTATTTTCTTATAGTATTAATTCCACCTTACATTATAAATAACTTTTTTGTACGCATGAATTCATTTCAGAGTTTTATTCCATCTTATTACAACGCTAAGTATGGAATATTAACTGACTCCCCTATGAAGACAAATGTAAAAGAACACACAGCTTAAACAATATATCTTCTGTTTTTGCTACCATGGATCTTCTAGGTAGAAGTTCTTCTGTCTGGCCTAGAGATTATTTGATGTAGCAGCTCAAACATTTTGCATTTGCCCAGAACCTACAAAGACAGAGTTCCCTGGGCAGTTTCTGCCATTAAAGAACTTAATACCCAATAAATAAATGATTTGATTATCTTGATTCGAGGTTGAGACATGTAGTGAACCTCGTTACACTACATCGTAGCAGAGATCCAGAAGAGAATACAGGAAGCAACTGCTACAGTTGATGATGCCATGTTGGGACAGGTATGGCAAGAATTTGACTACTGTATTTATGTCTGCCAGGTCACTTGCGGTTTGCTGCCTCGGCTCTGTTCACCAACAGCTGCTGATGAAACACAGTTTTTAATGTTGACGGTCTTTCTTGTTCCTCAAAAGTCTGCTTTTCCCGTGTCTCTATAGAATGACAGAACTGAGAGCGGTCGTGCACCCTTCATAATCTGAGCACATTGTTCTGCATCTTGCAGTATGGTTGTTCCCTCTCTGGTTGTTAAACATAATGTATACTGACTTAGCATATGTCACAGGCCAGGCAAGAATGTGGTGTGGGCCGCGTCTGGCACTGTGCACTGCAATTCCTGGTACTACTCTCGCTGCAGCCGACACCAAACAATTTAAGTATCAACAATAATACATTTCCATGAGACAATATTGTCTCATTATACCAAAGGAATTAAACATAAGGAGAGGCATTGAATTAAAATTTGTGCTGTGGCCGGGATTCAAACCCGCGACCTCTTACTTACTAGGTAGGCGCTTTAGACCACTCGGCTAACACAGCGTTGCAGCCAAAGCACCTACATGGACTGTCTTAAAGCACATCCCCCTCCACACCACATACTTTATTTGATATGCATTTCACAGGGAACGTGAGGCAGAATTAAAGTTTGTGGTGTGGAGGGAGACGTGCTTTAAGACAGTCTGTGTAGTCACTTTGGCTGCAACGCTGTCTACATGAGTGGTCTAAAGCGCCTACCTAGTAAGTAGGAGGTCCCGGGTTCGAATCCCAACCACAGCACAAATTTTAATTCAATGCCTCTCCTTAGGTTTAATACCAAACAGTTTGCAGAACAGGACACACGTGGTGCTTAGACCGCATTCCGGGACATTGTCATTCACTACGACCATGCTAACAAAGGTTAAATCCTAGTTTAACTGACACTAGCTTCTCGTTTGTGTGCAGATGTTGGTGGTTGCACAGCGAATAATAGGAACCAATAAGAATTTGTCTTTCAAGTTTGTTTTGTAAATAACTCTCCATGGTTCCTTCAAATATTTTAGTCAAAATTCGAACATATTCGTAGAAAATAATTTTGTGTTTTTGACGGTTGGTATCATAAATCTGTGTAGACCTAAATATTTTTTATAGCAAAATAGTGACCCTTTCATAGGAAATAGCTCAATATTTTTTTAACGATTTCAGTGTAAATGTCATTGCTCTAATTGTCACTGGTGTATATTGAAACTGTGGCAGTATGTATGTATGTAACACTATATTCAGGTGATATACATTGCAATGTAATTTGAAATAAGTGTTAGGTATCTATACAGTACATATATCTAAAAGAGCGAGGACAGAACACTGGCAGTTTTATTTATGTAAAGAAATAAAAATTATAGACATGACTTTCATCACATAATAAAGGCTGATGAACATTATCAGAAAAGTACGTCAAGAAACAGTAACTACATGGGTGTGACTTTTTTTAATAATTAATGGAAATTGATTGCAATTTGTGCACCAATAATATTAACACCCATGTAGTGACTGGCTCTGCACGACTCCTTCCATTTACCGTCATTCTGCTATACACAGATTGCAGGGATATGAGCCTTGTGGTAAGGGTTTGGGAGCAGGAATGGAGTAGGGATGGACAGGGATATTATTTAGGTGTGGCAGTCGTGTGTGTGTGTGTGTGTGTGTGTGTGTGTGTGTGTGAACTGAATTTGTGTTAGTTGACACTTTTACCAAGTTGCATTCCTCACTTATTTGCTGCAAGAAACTCTGGTTTCAAAACACTGTATTACTGTAAATTTTAAATGTTGTTGTTCGGACAGCCGTTAATGATTAAGTCCGAGGCCAGCCTTGTGTCGAAAACAAACTCGTATCCATTTCTTGATGGTACTGTCTCTTGATAAAAATTGTTCAAATAAATTACTGTTGTTCTCTGTAGGAGGACAGGCTAGTCCGTGCCTCCTAGTATTACAACTGCTTCTGATGACTTTCTCTTGGTGATACTTTCATTTCCCAATCATGGTAATAAATGTCATTTGCAATAACCTTTTAGTTGGATAAGTTTGAATTCAAGTAAACAGTGACTTTAAAGTAACACAAAATAACCTTTTATTAAATCACTGAATTACATGCTTATTGGAATTCGACTCACAGAAGAAGAATGTTCTTTCAACCAATCAATGTCATTTTCTATAGAATATACATACACACGATGCATAGAACTTTTCAGCATGTAGTAACTAGATCACTGGCACAGAATCTCGTTCTTCGTTTATTCTTTTCTGCTGCACAAAACCTGTACAGAGAAAACTGAAGCCATAATACATTCTCCTACCCTTTCCTAAATAAAATATTATTTTATTTAATTATTATACTTGAATTTCTTGAGCCTCTAGCAGGAAACATGCAGTGTAAGCTGTTACACTACATTGTTAATGTGAAATTGTGTGCCGGCTGCTGTGGCCGAGGGGACTGAGGCGCTCCAGTCTGCACGGCCACTACGGTCGGCGGTTCGAATCCCACATCGGGCATGGATATTTGTGCCGTCCTTAGTCTTAGCTAGTTCATAAGTAGTTTGTAAGCTTAGGGGCTGATGACCCCGTAGTTAAGTCCCATAAGTTCTACAAACATTTTTTTTGTGAAATTGTAATTCTTGTATACCGGCACTACTGCCAGTTATCAAATTTTGTATCATATACTCGACAAATAGGCAACGAGTGAATGAACGAACGAATGTGGTTGCAGTCCTCAGCGACCCACACCAGCGAGCTATCTACGACACACTGGGCACCCGGGGCTTGAAGGCCGATGGCTGGGAAATTGTGCAGAGGACCAAGACGCCGCAAGAGATCCGGGAGGAGTACGAGAGGATCGCCAGGTGAAGTACTCTCGCCTCTTGACTTTACAATAATTTCTCTACATTATAGCTGTGCAGGGATGGCTGTGTGGTCTTAACTGTCACGTTACAGACTGTGTGGCTACTCCTGCTGGAAGTTTCCAGTGTGTGTGTGTGTGTGTGTGTGTGTGTGTGTGTGTGTGTGTGTGTGTGTGTGTGTGTGTGTGTGTGTGTGTGTGTGTGTGTTTATTGGTCTTAGCAGAAGACAAAGTACTGGCTGATAAAGTCAGTATAAATTTGAAAACTTAATAAATCACAGAATATTGTAAATAGAGAGGTAAAAATTGACACACATGCTTGAAATGACATGGGGTTTTATTAGAACAAAAATAAAAAGTATTGCTAGACGCGTGAAAGATCTCTTGCGCACTTCGTTTGGTGATGATCGTGTGCTCAGCCGCCACTTTCGTCATGCTTGGCCTCCCAGGTCCCCAGACCTCAGTCCATGTGATTATTGGCTCTGGGGTTACCTGAAGTCGTGAGTGTATTGTGATCCATCGACATCTCTAGGGATGCTGAAAGACAACATCCGACGCGAATGCCTCACCATAACTCCGGACTTGCTTTACAGTGTTGTTCACGACATTATTCCTCGACTACAGCTATTGTTGATGAATGATGGTGAACATATTGAGCATTTCCTGTAAAGAACATCACCTATGCTTTGTCTTAATTTGTTATGCTAATTATTGCTTTTTGATCAGATGAAGCGCCATCTGTCCGACATTTTTTATTAATTTTTATTTATTTAATATTTATTTATTCGTTCTAATAAAACCCCATGTCATTCCAAGCATGTGTGTCAATTTTTACCTCTCTATCTACATCATTACTGACTTTTTGATCACCCGTTAGTTTGTAAGTCTTGGCAGTTTGGACCCTAAACTTCCTCTGGTGTACTGTACTCACATCATCAGTACCAGTACAGAACTGCTGCAATTTACTGTGAGAATAAACCACACCCGTGTACAGACTATTATTTACAGCAACTCCCCCACCCCAAAGCCTATACAGTTGTACAAACTGCATCAGCCTGAGCATTATGGCCACCTACCTACTATCGATATAAACCCATCCAGGTAAGAGCGAAAATGACACTTCTGTTATATTTAGTATTGTAAGCATCTCTGCACATTGCTGTTTTCATAGATATATTCTATGGGATGTGGATGTCCTGTGGATGTCATTAAGGTCGCACCTATCCTTTCTCAAGAGTTCAGTGACTGCACACTGTCTCAGATTTGAATCCGTGCCTATTTGTTATGATAAAGGAAATTCCAGAAATGATTATGAAGAAGAGATACTGTATTTACGCAAATGTAAGTAATGCCAAATGCAAGCTGCACACCAAAAATGAGACTTCTGGGGGGGGGGGGGGGGGGAGAGAGAGTTGTAACCAGTTGCAAGCAGCTCTTTAAACCAAATTTGGCTCCTACATCTTGTGTATTTGTGGGACACTTAAAAGTACTGTTGCATGACAAATACTGACAGCAGTTACAATTCATGATATCTATTGGAATATTTTAGATACACACACAAGTTAGCCTGTGACACCACCACTCATAGTTATCTCACTGCACTGCATACCCTGCGCCGTGCCAAATATCGACAAAATTTGCGCTGGTAGTACTGCCACGACGCATTACTGGGTAATTTCCAAGAATTTTGCCTGTAGAATCCACAGACCCAATATATTAAACATTCAAATGTAAATCGACTACTTTTGCACAACCTTTGAACATCTCTGAAGTGAGGGCAAAAGAAGTACATCTAATCACACAAGTATTTAGAAATGCAATCTGTCACTTTACTTACGTCATTCGTCAGGTAGGGGTAGGGGGTTGGAGTCCTGCAGAAACTGATTTACTTTCTGTTGTGTTCGAATACCTACATAATTTTAATATCTTACAGTAATTTTTATTAAAAATGAACATATTTTTATTTATTCGTAATTGTCTAGCTCTTATAAAATAATGATGGATTCAATCAAAAAACATATGTTACATTTTTTTTCAGTATTCAAATCAGTTCCCTAAAAGTTTAGGGATTTCTAATTCCAGTGTTGTCTCAGTTTTTATGTGTGTGTAGACGAACTGAACACCTTGTCGTTGCCTAAAATGGTGGTTGTGTAGGGTAGCTGCATTGAATGCTATTAGAAACTATGAATAAGACTTTTGAAAACTGTCGTAGCTCTTCACAAACTTAACAATCAAAGACGACCGACCGCCGTCAACTAATAGTAAACCGATACTGTCAAAAATGTAACGTATGTTTCTTGATTTAAACCATCATTATTTTATAAAATATAGAATTATGAATAAATAAAAATATGGGCATTTTCATAAAAATTACCGTTATATATTAAAATTGTGTTGGTATTCAAACACACACACATGTAAATCAGTTTCCGCAGGAATTGAACCACCTACCCTATGGTTGTAAGTCCAGAATGCTACCACCTGACCTACACCAACAGATGGTGCAACTGTTTTAGTTATTGATACGTGTACCTGTTAAACTTCAAAGCCGATTTTCTCGAGAATTTTTGAGATTGCGTCGAATGGCTTCGACTGATTGTTATTAAAGTTCTGTACTTCATGCACTGCAAATATGAAATAATTCTAAAATCCGACACCCGTGTATTCTCCTTCTTAGTGTCTTAGTGCAGCTACAGCTCTTAAATTACTACAGTGGTAGGAAGTCTTGGAACCATTGCACCCAACATCTTCCGCAGCAGCAGTTTTAATGAAGAATAATGGGTTTGACTGTCTTTTGCTGACTGCACATAATGATAGCAGATGAGTTGAAGATCAGCATAGACAGTGTAAACACTATTGTTCACAAACAGTGCATGGCCTCAGTGGCTTTGAGTGATTCCACAAGAAGTGTTTGCTGAAAGTTTCCAATAACTGTACAACCAATGTCAGAAGTGTATTTTAGCCAGTGGTGATTACTTTGAAGTCAAGTAAAGGTATTTTGTCTGTAACTCTTGTTTCCTATATTTCCTGAGTGAGTCCATTCACCAGACTTGCCAGACACACCTTGTAAAATACGATGACTGATGAAATGTCAGTACCCACTGTAGGTGACCTCGATCTGAATGTTTCCGCCATTGCAGGGAGCGCGAGGAACGCCGGCTGCAGCAGCGCACCAACCCTAAAGGCAACGTCACGGTCCACATCAACGCGACTGACCTCTTCAGCAGATACGAGGACGATCTGGAGTATGAGAACATGTGAGTAATGGCTGGACAGATTGGCACTCAGTCCCAGTTTTCTGCATAGTGATAGTATACAGTGATACTATTCTGGTGTGTTTTATAGCTTTTCATTTGTGTGCAAAATCTTTTCTGTGTCCCACATTGTGATGTTGTCCTGGTTAACCTTTCTATTCGGTCGAAAGATTGCTTCGTCATTCATCCTTCAGTAGGTACACACGGGCTGGCAGTCTGCAGCAGCGAATTGTTTTTCTTCTCATTTAATTTCTGTGACACTAAGAAGCATGTGAACTTGACAAATAATGCAATCTTTCCAACTGCAGCTGGTTCTTTATAACTGCAGTTGTTAAAAATTTGGTGTGGTGGACAAAATACTAATTAATTTTTGTAGATATCAATCCATTATTGCTGTATTGTATTTTGTTCTTGAAGTGTTTCTTATTACACAATAATATTTTCAGTCAAATCTTTGACAAAGAAATATTATCAAATATTCGTTGTATATCTTAGACATAAATCTTCATCGTAGTGTTAAAAAGGGGCATTATTGTCGTCATATTTCAAGATAGTGGATAATGACAACTTTTTATTGTGCTCTGCCTTAGCAACTATCAAAACTGCATATAATTTACTCTACAGTGACAGTGACGAAACATAGTTATTTCACTGTAAAGTGGCCGAGTAGCATCTCTTTCCACCAGTTTCTTTGGCTGCGCGGCTGGTGCGGACAAACAGTTGCATTGTTGATATAAGAATTAAGAGTTGCATTTGCTTGTGACACCATCTTTCTGAGTAATAAAGTATGTTATGTTGGGTATTATTTGGTTCAGTACCACCATATTACCCACAATGGTATCAGCACTCCAAGGTAACAGCAATTTCTTGCTACTGGGGTTAAATGTTAAATACAGCGGGGTGTTGCAGCTATGTTCAAACACACGCACACGTCCATTAGCAGCAGCGGTGGTAGTGCTCAGAGCGGTTACATTTTGCAGTGCAGCGCACAGAAGACAAGTAACTTTTATAATCAAATATGCGGCGAGGCAGTACATTTGATGATATTTCTTCGATGAAAGATACCTATAAGTCAAAGTTACCTATTATTGAAATTATAGAAGGAATCTTTCCTTGTGCGATAAATATAAAAAAATAGAAAACGTAAGCTCCTAGTCCATCCCTATGAAATCCCCAAACAACCTTCCCTACCCTCTGGCTCCTACCCATGCAACTGCCCCCGTTGTAAAACCTGCCCTATGCACCCTTCCACCACCACTTACTCCAGTCCAGTAACCCAGAAGGTGTACACGATCAAGGGCAGAGCCACTTGCGATAGCACCCACGTGATTTACCAACTAACATGCCTGCACTGTGAAGCGTTCTATGTGGGAATGACCAGCAACAAACTGTCCATTCGCATGAACGGGCACAGGCAGACAGTGTTTGCTGGTAATGAGGATCACCCTTTGGCTAAACATGCCTTGGTGCACGGCCAGCACATCTTGGCGCAGTCTATATATATATTATAGAAGGAGACTTTCATGGTGGGAAAAATATGTATAAAATAAAGATTGTTTGACTTACCGAAAGTACAGGCTCGCCAATAGAAACTTAAAACTCAAATAAAAACAGACATACATTCAAGCTATCGCCACCACTGGCAGGTTCTTCAGGAAAAAGAGGAAGGAAGGAGAGGAGAAAGGGAAAGATACAGGCTTTAAGGAAGTGGAAAAGGAGTCATTCCAATCCCAGCAGTGAAAGGACTTACTTTAGGGGACAAAAAGGAAGGTAACTAAATACACACACACACTCACACATATCCACACGCAAACACACCTAGGCAGACATTTTCACCTGCCTAGGTGTGTTTGCGTGTGAATGTGTGTGCGTGTGTGTGTGTGCGTGTGTGTGTGTGTGTGTGTTTACCTTCCTTTTTGTCCTCTAAGGTAAGTCCTTCCACTCCTGGGTTTGGAGTGACTCCTTCTTCACTTCCTTAGAACCTGTATCCTTCCCTTTCTCCTAGCTCCTTTCTTCCTCTTTTCCTGAAGAAGCGACCAATGGTTGCGAAAGCTTGTATGTGTGTTTGTGTGTGATTTTATTTGTGTCTGTCGACGAGCCTGTCCTTTGGGTAAGTCATCCATTTTCTATTTTTTATATTTGTTTACCTATTATTGACTTTGACAAAGATATATGACTCGTTAATACCAGTTTCAGACCCATTTATTTGTTTAACTACTGAGATTCTGTAAGCGTTCATGCCAGTGTGTGTCGTTGTCACTGTAATACATTATGAATGAAATATCAGTTTGTATGAGAACGTTTAGTAGGTAAAATACAAGAATTTTATGGGGTTGGTACGAGATTCTCATGCCCTGGATATGACAACCTGCGCACCTTTCTTGAGCGGCATAATTTGTTTTGAGGACAGTTTACAACTCACCGCAAAGACGTGGCGACGAGCTGCGACAGGCACATACAAAAGACACACACATACAACACATTCAGCTATCGGCCATGGCCTTCTTCAGAAAATAGAGCACTCACGCAATCATACAGGCACACAACACAGTCATACAACCATCACCTCCGACTGCCACACTTCGAATCGAATTATTTATTCCAACCTGGACTTTCCATTATTATAATTTGTTTTGATGTTTATGTGTCGTTTTGAAATTTAACAGACATGGCAACCCAAGTTGGCTGCCATTACGTGCTTGTTCAAAGCCGATGGGTGGTATCCTCATCTACACAAATGCACATATTTTTATTTCTATAATTTTTTTTATTATTATTTTCTTTTCGTCATCAAAATTTGGGTGTGCACGGATTATTAGAGGGCGTGGATTACTCGAGTATATATGGTATTTACTCCATCTAGGAAGGGGAGAAGAAGTAGATGAGGATGAAATAGGAGATACTATACTGAGAGATGAATTTGACAGAGCACTGAAGGACCTAAGTCGCAACAAAGCCCCTGGAGTAGACGATATTCCCTCAGAGCTACTGAAGTCTCTGGGAGAACCAGCTCTGAAAAACTGTTTCACCAGGTGTGTAAGATGCATGAGACAGGTGAAGTACCCTCAGACTTTAAGAAAAATGTTATAATCCCCATTTCAAAGAAAGCAGGTGCAGACAGCTGTGAAAACTACAGAACCATCAGTTTAATAAGTCATGGTTGCAAAATATTAACACAAATTATTTACAGAATGATGGAAAAGCTGGTAGAAGACGACCTCGGGGAAGATCAGTTTGGGTTTAGGAGAAATGTAGGAACACGGGAGGCAATACTCACTGTACGGCTTATCCTAGAAGATAGATTAAGAAAAGGCAAACCTACATTTCTAGCTTTTGTAGATTTGGAGAAGGCTTTTTACAATGTTGATTGGAATAAACTCTTCCAAGTTCTGGAGCAAGCAGGAGTAAAATATAGGGAGCGTAAGGTTATTTACAACTTGTACAAAAACCAGACAGCAGTTGTCAGAGTTGAAGGGCATGAAAGGGATGCAGTGGTTGGAAAGGGAGTAAGACAGGGTTGTAGCCTTTCTCCAATGTTATTCAATTTGTACATTGAGCAAGCTATAAAGGAAAGCACGGAGAAATTTGGAGAAGGAATTAAAGTTCACGGTGAAGAATTAAAAACATTGCGTTTTGCCGACGACATAGTAATTCTGTCAGAGACAGCAAAGGACCTCGAAGAGCAGTTGAACGGAATGGACAGTGTGCTGAAAGGGTCATATAAGATGAAGATTAACAATAGCAAAACTAGGGTAATGGAGTGCAGTCTAAGAAAATCGGGTGATGCTGAAGGAATTAGATTAATTAACGAAGCAATAAAGGAGGTAGATGAGTTTTGTTACTTGGTCAGTAAAATAACAAATGATGGTTGCAGTAAAGAGGATATAAATTGCAGGATGGCAATAGGTGGAAAGGCCTTCTTGAAAAAGAGAAATTTGTTAACATCTAATATAGATTTAAGGATAAGGAAGTCTTTTCTGAAGGAATTTGTGTGGAGTGTTGCCTTATATGGGAGTGAAACATGGACGGTAAACAGTGCGGACAGGAAGAGGATAGAAGCTTTTGAAATGTGGTGCTACCGAAGAATGCTGAAGATTAGGTGGGTGGATCACGTAACTAATGAGGTACTGAACAGAATTGGGGAGAAAAGGAATTTTTTGTATATCTTGACTAAAAGAAGGGATTGATTAGTAGGACACATTCTTAAACATCAAGGAATTGTGAATTTAGCATTGGAGGGAAGTGTGTGGGGTAAAAACCGCAGAGGAAGACCAAGAGAACGATACAGTGAGCAGATTGAAACAAATGTAGGTTGCTGTTCTTATGTGGAGTTGAGGCTTGCTCAGGATAGGTTATTGTGGAGAGCTGCATCAAACCAGTCTCTGGACTGACGACCACAACAACAACACACCATCTATATGATAACTGGATGAAAAGTGATGAGAACCATTATTTTCCTCCTAAGTGAAATTTTTGGCTGAGGTACTTAGTGGCACACGGTGAATGTAATCACCTCCGTTATGGCCTTATGTCAAGTGTCCGGAAGGCATTGTGTCCCGTCTGTGCATCAGTTTCTGCTGTTGTACCGTATTGACTGCCCTGTGCCACTGATGATGTCACATCTGGTGTTGCGCCAGATCCTCCACAGTGGTTCTTTAACTTTGGCAGAGAGTTCGCAATTACAAGGGTGACTACGGTGGATGTTTCCATTTACAAGAAGGGCTGTCAATCAATTTGCAAAACTATTGGCCTATATCTCTGACATTGCTCAATTGCAGAATTTTTTTGTGTTGTGGTCTTCAGTCCCGAGACTTCTTTGATGCAGCTCTTCACCCTACTCTATCCTGAGCAAGCCTTTTCATCTCCTCAGAAGAACGGCACCCCACATCCATTTGAGTCTGCTTACTATATTCGTCTCTTGGTCTGCTTCTGCTATTTTTGCTCCACACTTCCCTCCAATGCTAAATTTATGATTTCTTCATGTCTTAAACTGTTTCTAGTTTACTGGCCCCTGATTTCTCTGATTACGATCCCAACTTTGATGTCTCCTGTCTTCTCCCCTTGACTGATGATTTCTCCTGTCATCATTATCATGATATCGATCGGTGCACTGGTCTCTGTCTTGCGCATCATCATGATTTCTTCTTCGCGACATGTCATCACGTCTGTCGTGTCTGTCAGTTCTGCCGTTCCCGTTAAAATCACGGCTCGACGGTGCATTATTATTAAGATGCGATCAACTAGCAGGCAAATTTGTTAAATTTTAAGTTGCGGGGCAAGCATCAGCTGCTCTCTAACAGAATATGGCAGTTTCTGTATGAAAATTAACATTAATTCCTGTTCTTTTATCGGACAGAAAACGCATACATTCATGCACTCACTTGGACAACGACACACACACACACACACCCACCCACCATGTCCGGCCATTACAGCGCAACAAGCATCTAGTGAGTGAGGTGGGGAGCATAGGGGGAAGCATTCTCTCTCTCTCTCTCTCTCTCTCTCTCTCTCTCTCTCTCTCTCTCTCTCTCTCTGTGTGTGTGTGTGTGTGTGTGTGTGTGTGTGTGTGTGTGTGTCATTTCCATTCTGTATTTGATATCTTCTCTACTCCGGCTATCATAAGTTGCTATAAAGCCCAAATAATAAAACACAACTACTACTTTTATTGTCTCTTACGTAATCTGATTCCTTCACATTGCCTTGTTTATTTCCACTACATTCCGTTGCAGTTCTTTTGTCCTTTTTGTGTTGATTTTATACTCCTCTTTCAGGACACTGTCCGTTCCGTTCAATTGCTGTCCCAGGTCCTTTGCTGTCTGACAGAAATGCAGTGTCATCAGCAAACTGCAGATTTTTAATTTCTTCTCTCTGAACTCTACTTCCTGCTTCAAATTTTTCCTTGCTTTACTTCACAGCTTGTTTAGTGTACAAATTTAATAACATTGGAGATAGGCTACTACCCTGTCTTAATTCCTTCTCAACTCCCACATCACTTTCATGCCCATCAAGTTAATAAGAACTATCTGGTTTCAGTAAAAGTTGTATATCCTTCCATTTCCTATACTTAAAACCCGCTACCTTCAGAAATTGAGGGAGTGTATTTCATTCAGTATTGTCAAGAAAACTATTTACAAATCATACAAATGTAGGTTTGCTATTCCTTAACCTGTCTAATAGTATAAGTTGTAGAGCTATCACTCCCTAGAACTGAAATTGTTCTTTGCAGTGTTGACTTCCACCAATTTTTCCATTCCTCTGTAAATAATGTGTCATTATCTTGCAACCATCATCATGATCATCATCATCATTAGAGACTGATTATGCCTTTTGGTGTTCAGTTTGGAGCAAAGTACCTCTAATAAAATTCCTCCATGATCCCCTATTCAATGCTAACATTGATGCCTCATCTGATGTTATGCCTTTTACTTCAAAATCATTCTGCACCGAATCTAAGTACTTTCTTCTTGGTCTACCTCGACTCCTCTTACCCTCCGCTGCCGAGCTCATGAGTCTCTTAGGTAACCTCGCTTCTCCCATGCGTGTAACATGACCCCACCATCTCAGTCTGTTTGCTCTAACTGCTTCATCTATGGTGTTCATTCCCAGTTTTTCTTCGATTTACTCATTATGGACACCCTCCTGCCATTGTTCCCGTCTATTAGTACCTGCAACCATTCTTGCTACTTTCATATCTGTAACCTCTACCTTGTGAATAAGGTAACCTGTATCCACCCAACTTTCACTCCCATACAACAAAGTCGGTCGAAAGATACAGTGGTGCACTGCTAACTTAGTCTTGGTACTTACTTCCCTCTTGCAGAAGAGAGTAGATCTTAGCTGAGCACTCACTGCATTAGCTTTGCTGCACCTCGATTCCAGTTCTTTCATTATGTTGCCATCCTGTGAGAAAATACATCCCAGGTACTTGAAACTGTCTACCTGTTTTAACTTTGTTCCTCCTATCTGGCACTCAATCTATTTGAATCTCTTTCCCCACAGACATTACTTTCATTTTGGAGATGCTGATCTTCATATCATAATCCTTGCACCTCTGATCGAGCTCTGAAATATTAGTTTGCAACCTTTCAATTGAATCGGCCATTACAACTAAGTCATCCGCATATGCGAGACTTTTTATTTTGTTTTGACCTATTTTAATCCCGCCGTGCCAGTCTACTGTTTTCAACATATGATCCATGAATAGTATGAACAACAGTGGTGACAGGTTACAGCCTTGTCTTACCCCTGAAACTACCCTAAACGATGAACTTAATTTGCCATCTACTCTAACTGCTGCCTGACAGTCCAAGTAAATCCCTTTAATTGCCTGCAAAAGTTTGCATCGTATACCATAATCTTGACAGTAGCTTCCTCCTAGGAACACGGTCATAAGCCTTTTCCAGATCTATGAAACATAGATACAATTACCTGTTCCACTCACAGCACTTTTCCATTACCTGCCGTAGGCTAAAGATCTGGTCCTGACAGCCTCTAAGAGGCCTAAACCCACACTGATTTTCATCTAACTTGTCCTCAATTAATACTCGCACTCTCCTTTCAACAATACCTGAGAATATTTTGTCTACAACGCTAATTAAGGAGATACCTCGATAGTTGTTGCAATCTTTTCTGGTTCCATGTTTGAGAATCGGCGTGATTACTGCTTTCGTACAGTCAGACGGAACCTGTCCCGATTCCCACGCCTTTTCAATTATCCTGTGTAACCATTTGAGACCTGATATTCCACTGTATTTGACGAGTTTCGGCTTAACTTCAGCCACCCCAGCCGCTTTATTGCACTGTAATCTACTGACCGTTTTCTCCACCTCCTCAAACGGGATCCTGTTTCCATCGTCGTTCCTATCCCATTCTACCTGAAAACTTGACACGTTATTTAACGTTTCACCTACATTGAGCAATTCTTCAAAATATTCCCTCCATCTGCTCAAGGCATCCACAGGATTGACTAACAGCTTTCCTGACCTGTCCAAAACACGTGTTAATTCCTCCTTCCCTCCCTTTCGAAGATTGCTAATTATGCTCCAAAATGGTTTTCCTGTGGCTTGACCCAGAGTTTCTAGCTTGTTTCCAAAGTCTTCCCATGACTGCTGCTTGAAGTCTGCAATTATCCGTTTGGCTTTGTTTCTTTCTTCAACATAACTTTCTCTGTCTGCCTGATTCCTAGTATGGAGCCATTTTTGAAATGCCTTCTTTTTCTTTTTACAGGCTGCCTTGACTGTATCATTCCACCAAGCTGTCTGCTTCTTCCTGCCTTTGCACACTACTGTTCCAAGACATTCTCTAGCTGCTTCCAGTAATGTGTCCCTGTACCATGACCATTCCTCTTCCAGTTTCTGTAAATCATTACATTCAACTAACTGGTACATTTCCGAGATCATTGTTATGTATTTGTGCCTAATTTTCTTGTCTTGAAGCTTCTCCACTCTTATACTTCTACACATGGACCTGACTTTCTGCTCTTTTGCCCTCACAAAACGAATTTCACTGCAGATTAAATAATGATCAGTATCATCAAAGAACCCCGTGAAAACACGTATGTCCTTGACTGTCTTCCTGAATTCTTAAGTATACCGGTCACTGTCCAAATGCTTAAAGAACGAGTTTGTGATAACTAAGCCCATACTGGAACAGAAATCCAAGAGGTGTTTTCCGTTCCTTTTGGCCTTCATATCCTCTCCAAACTTACCAATAACCTTTTCATAACCTTGTGTCCTATTTCCTATCGTAGCGTTGAAATCACCCATGAGTAAAACACTATCCTTATTCTTCACTCTAACAACTATATCGCTAAGTGCGTTGTAAAATCTGTCCATCTTCATCTGTCTCTTCACAGGCTGAATACGCTGCCACAATTCTAATTTTCTTGCTGGTGATGACCAAATCTATCCACATCAGTCGTTCATTTACGTACCTTATTGCAATTATGCTGGGTTCGATTGCTTTCCTGATGTAAAATCCAACACCCCACTGTGCTCTTCCTACTTTAAGTCCTGACAGGTAGACCTTGTATTCTGTGACTTCGTCCTCTTTCTCTCCCCTTACTCTAACATCACTAACAGCTAAACCATCTAACACCATCTTACTTGAAGCCTACGCCAGCTCTACCTTCTTCCCATTGTAATCCCCATTGATATTAATAGCTCCCCATCTCATTCCAGATTGTTTGCCAAGTCAAATCGGAGGAGTCCCTGGTCTGTCAATTAGAGGTGGGACTCCATCACCTCCAAAGGTCCGAGGCATTTTGCTCTGATTGTTGCCAGCATGACATTGAAGTACCTGGGAAGCAGGTTGCTAGCCTTACTAGCCCAGGGCCCCACTGGGTTTTACCCCTAATGGTTGAGGGACTAACCGGTGGATTTGCAACCATGACTTACTAAATTGATATTGATTCACATCTTTGATTTGTACCTCGTTTTTGAACTCTGAGGGTACTTCACATGTCCTGCACATTTTTCCGCAGCAGGTGGAATAGTTATGTCGTGGCTGGCTCTAACAAAGGCATCTGTTTGACAGCCTAGCGTTTCTCTCTTAGGAGTAAGTTTGTTGTTACTGTCAAAGATTTGCAGATGCATAAGGCACACAATACGAGTAATTGTTCAAAACTTGTTGACCACCCAAAATAAAAATACCGAAGATCAACATATTAGAAACAATATTTGTACCAGCTAGTTATTTTAGGACACTTCTTATCCAAATCAAACTTCATTATATGTACAACTTCAATTTTATATTGCTATTTCAGAAACAGCTGCAGTTTCCTATACATCAAGGATATTAGCTCGCAGAATTCTTGCGACATCTTTTATAAGCTCTACAAGTAGACAATTCTCAACGATCTCGATACTTTTTATCTCGTGCAACAGTGAAAAGATTCAAGCAGGTTAGAATCTCAAAACGTCACTCGTTGTCATGCCTGACGCCTAGTGCAGCTGATGTCGCTCATGTAGAATGGGCCCATAACCATACACTCGATTGAGATGTGTCGCTTGAAGCTGTCGCGCGCTGTCACTCGCTTGTCTATCACATAGCACGTGGCCTAACTGAAACATATATATGATAGAGGCTTTTGAAATGTGGTGCTACAGAAGAATGCTGAAGATTAGGTGGGTAGATCACATAACTAATGAAGAGGTACTGAACAGAATTGGTGAGAAAAGGAATTTTTGGCACACCCTGACTAAAAGAAGGGGGAGGGAAGTGTGTGGGGTAAAAATCGCAGAGGGAGACAAAGAGACGCGTATAGTAAGCAGATTCAAGTGGATGTGGGTAGTCGTTCTTATGAGGAGATGAAAAGGCTTGCTGAGGATAGAGTAGGGTGGAGAGCTGCATCAAACCAGTCTCCGGACTGAAGACCGTAACAACAACAACATATACAGCAAACTTAAAGACACATTTGGAGGAAAAAAAGATCTCCAGAGGAAAACCAATATTAAGCAAAGATGGGGAAACTGAAAGGTAGAAGGAATGTATAGAAGGGCTACACAAGGGAAATGAACTTTAAGACAAATTGTCAAAACGGGAGAGGAAGTGAAGAATTTGACAGAGCACTGAAAGATTTAATTAGGTCGGCCCCTTGAATAGACCACAATTCCTTATGCCCTGATTTCACGGGACGTGGAAACACATGTGGAGGAGGACGTGGTGCCGTTGCAGCCTGGAATTCTATGTTCTATCTACCTAGTATAGCTACCGCATGCTCTGAAACGACCTGCTACATCCCATGGAACACAACGTGCTGCTCATCATGATTTGCGGGCTGCCGCGTAGATCTTTGTCTTTACAAAGATGGGTATGCATAAAATTACACGGTATCTGTTAGCGAACGCAGAAGAAAAACTGCCTTTTACCGGCATTGATTATTTACGTAGTAAAACTCCTAAAATTCCGATCTTTTTGTATTTTTTGATGTTTCACATGACAATATTAGAGAATTTTTTTGCGTTCTCGAGTGCAAACCTATGCATAAGTATTTTTGTGACGTTTGCATAGGATCGGCATCTCACACTATTATTGCTTTCTTGAGGTTGTGGGTATTATGATACCCAACTTTGACAGATAACATTCTTTATTAATTAGAAATATGTATCACAAAAACAATGCAACTCTTTATTCTCACATCAACGAAGCAACTGGTACTGATTGTTTGAGTACATGCCAGCCACTCTGGCAAAGAAGCTGGTGGAAAGAGGAACTACATCGCTGCAATTCGGCGCGTTGTAAGTCAACTAGCTGCGTACTGCCAATGCGAAATATACGTTTGAATAAATGCAGTGTGTCAAAAAACTCGATTGCGAATAATTTTTAAGTGCTATACTTTAAGGGGAAAACCATGCTAGCGTCAATTTATGTAGATTACGTCATTTTTTCTTCACGAACATACTTTCGAAAAACGTAAAACGCAGGAAAAGTGTAAATATCTTAACACCAAAACGAGGGCGAATTAACATTGTGAACGTAGGAAATTTGACGGGACCGACAAAAAATGGGAATGTAAAGACAAGGTTTTACTGTATATAAAACTTTACACAAATAACAGGTGAAAGTATTCTAGTTAAAAAAATTAAAATATGAGATGGAACAGGAATCGAACCAGTGACCGCAGAACTTCCATCTTCGTAGCCAAAAAACGCTACCACTCTGCTGCACCGACTACTAGCAGAAATGACGACTGTTACATAGGCAATTAATCTATCTCCAATAAGACTCATTTCGTACTTATTCAATTGTTGATAGTTTGTAGTCATAAAGGAAAAACTCATTGATGACATAGTAGAAAGTATCTGTACTTGTTGAAGTACTTTCGAAGAATTTTGTTTTCAGTGTATTTTCGTATTTGGAGTTATGAAGAAAATAGTCCCAAATATTCCTCACTTTGTAAATTTAATGAACAGCACTTTTTTTTGCCTTACTTCCTAAAGTAAATAAAACTTCATTGCCTTACTCTGGAGCTATCAGTATTATATAGTTTACGGGTGCCAAATGCTAGAAACAGCTGATCAGTTCTAGCAGCCATCTTGTAACAAGAAGCTGTCACACTCACAAAGGACACCCAACCATGTTGCTGAATGTTGCCACTTATAGATGCAGTGTCACATAGGACACGGTCTTAATTAAATCTGATTCTAAAGACGACTTGATCTCTTAGTCCCTCCTTTCTAGCTATTTTTCACTCCCAGCTATCCCTTTTTTTTTTTTTTTTTCAGTTGTCGATATTCCGTTTTTGCTGCTTAGTGAGCTATATTTTTAAATTCTTCACTGTGATACACAAGAATTCCAACTAGATCTTGTCTTCTTACATATTTCTTCCATTTATTTATATTTAATGACACTTAAATTTGATTTCTAGATATTTGATCTGTTGTTTACATCAATGTTCAGTGATTTTTGCTTGTCCTTGTATAATTAAAAACCAGTACTTCAGTTTTCGTGTTCACATTGTAACATGACGTCCTGGACTGTGAAACAAAATTGTAACACTTCAACTACTCTCACTTTGTAACGGTTTCTTCTTTTTTCCCCAAATTAGTATTTGAGCTTCACTTTACATCATTGAGTAGTGCAATGCACAAATCCGGAATAATAAAAACATAACATGTATGACTTTTCTTGGCTCTCGAAGTAGCACAAAGATCTCGTTGTCTCGGATAATATGGTCCTCCTAAAAGAAGTTCAGGTGTCTGCCAAATTAACAATAACTTTCTTGTAAGCAACTGTAATTGAGAAGTTATTATTTATTTTTTCAAATACATAGTTCCACAAAAAGCTGATGGTCATCTCGACATATTGGCCAAGCTCTTTTGCCAGTAATAGCAACGTAGCCCCAGCTGTCCACATACGACAGACACGCGATGGCCTGATTTGACACAACTCGCTCTACTGACCGAATGCCCTCTTGAGTGCTCTGCTCAGTTGCTTTCACAAGATTGCAAAAATTGAGCAGACAATCATTGACTTTCCGTACTAAATGTTATAAATACCCAATTAATTAAAGGTAAAGGTGAAATGTTGAATTAAAATTTGTGATTCGGCCGGGAATCGAACCCGAACCTCCGTGGTTACTAGGCAGATGTGTTACCACTAGAGCCTGCACCACTATTCTCTGAATAAAATTACTTTCCTTGCTAGTTGACAGTTGACGGGCTGGAGCTACCTTCCTCCAATCAGAGCGCTCAACGTCACGCCGAGGCTGCTCTCTGTTGCCAAGCTGCCACAACAGGTGGACATCTCACGTCCATTGTTTGGCTGGTGCTGTGTAGAATCGTGCATCTTAGGTTAGGAACTGTTTTCGGTGCTGTCATTGTGTGTGTGTGTTATTTGGTGTCGTCATAATGTCTGGTGAAGTGTGGAAGAAGAGGGGCAGGCCAAGACTTCGAGATGAAAAGTCATCGGCTAAGAAGAGCGGGCAAGGAATTGTGTTTAAAGGACAATCACGACAACTCGTGTGCAATGAGCAAGAATACTTTGAGAGGGAGGTGGACAATGGGGGACCTCTCACCGTTTTCCAAAGTAGTTGCGCGAACCGCAACTGCGATTAAGGTTAGTGAAGCTACTGTAATGAGCACTGGCAAAGAAAAGTATGAAAAAGAAATAAGCGAAGCAGGACCCTCTTACCTTCATATGCCAGGGAAGAAGAGACATTTTCAAAAACATGTAACAAATTTAGATCCTTTAGCACAAGAAGCTATTCGTCGTCACATTTACAGCTATTACCATAACAGAAATCGGCCTACCTAAGATTGGCCTCACGCAATGTAGTTTGAAGGCTAACTTTTTGAAGTTTTTGAAGGCAGGAAATTGTCATTGCGAATAGTTCTGCAGAATCTCGGTTTCAAATACAAGAATATTTCAGGTCGTAAAATGTTGTTGGAACGAGAAGACATAGCCACGTGACGGTGCAGATTTTTGCGTGAAGTGAAAGACGTTAATTTCTAGGACATTTTGTGGATAGATAAAACGTGGGTGAATTCAGGTCATACAGTTATGTACGGTTGGAGTGACGACAAAGAGGAAGGTATAGCACTGCATACCAGCAAAGGCAGAAGAATAATTCTTTTGCATGCCGGTACGTGCCGTGGTTTTATTCCCGGCTGTCAACTGTTATTCAGATCAAAGAATACGTCTGAGTACCATGAAGAAATGAATCGTGAAACAATTTTTTAATTGGTTCGAAAATATATTGCTACCTAGTTTAGAAAATCCCTCAGTAATTATTCTTGATAATGCTTCATACCATTCAGTTTTGAAGGATAAGGCTCCAACCATGTCATCTCGAAAGGAAGACATTATTCAGTGGTTAAAACAACATAAAGTTACTGTCGACGATACACTGAAAAAAGAATTGATGGAACTCATATCACGTAATAAACCACAATTTCCAACTTAACATTATCGACAAAGTGGCTTATAAATACGGACACAGAGTGATAAGACTTCTGCCATACTGCTGTGATTGAACTTATTTGGGCTCAAGTGGAATGATATGTTGCCCATAAAATAAAAAGTTTACTGTGAGTGAAGTTGAAAAATTAACTATTCAGGGCCTGGAAAGTATCACCAAAATGGACTGGAGGACTGTTGTGATGCATACAAAGCCAATAATAGAGGAAGCATGGAAAAATGAACTGGCAGACGTGATGGAACTTATCATTACTTACAACATTTCATCCACTTTGGAAGCTTCTAGTGATTCGAAAATGAGTGGTATCTACCCTCTTTCCGATGATGCAACAGCTTGCAGTTAGCTGTTGGTGAAGGTACGTACACATAGAAAATTTCCTTATTTTTAAACGGTGAGCTTTGTTTCGCGATCTGTGTGTTGTGACTGTGTTGCCTATAGGCTGTAACGCGTCAGCTCATTGAGGACAGTTTCATGAAATAATTAATGCCTTTCAGCATTGACTTGTGTTTTGAATTTGCTCGTAGATGTTAGTTTTAATTGTTGAGTATTGACATGTTGACAGCATTCTACATTCAGATGTTGACAAAGCTTCATGAACCAGCCACACAGCATTAGTGTGTTCGCTATTTCACTTAATCTCTAAGTATAACAACTGACAGATTCAGTTTTTCAAGGAATCTTTTAACTATCGACAGTTTTAATAAAACTATGGAACAGTGGTCGTATTAACAATTTACAGTAGTGAATAGTGTATTCACTATAGCATGTCTTTCTTTATTAATTTGGAAACATGGAAGCCCCTGTAGTATACATGTAAATATTCAGTGACTGCTAAATATGAATAAGCGTTATCAGATTACGTAAAAGTGTAAAAATATGTATTTTAAGTTTGTTACCTGACTGTATCGTTGCAGCCCATCTATCATTACTTCACTGGTTTTAATAACAGTTTTGCTAATTGTGTTGGATGATATTGCGGCGCTAAATTGCCTGTTGCAAATAATCTCAGTTACACTTCTCTTAATTTCTCATCGCATTAAAGATGTTTGTTTATTGCTCATTTCATTACAAATTTTGTTTATCTCTTGTGTATCACATCAACATTTTAGTCAGTAAATAACACAAAACAACTCTGTTTTTTTACAGCCATTCACAGAAGTATACACTCTTTTTCGTTTATTCGTTACAGCGAAAGTAATTGCGGTACATGCTTTCTTTTTGGTGTTCGACATCATAGCCTTATAAAATCGCATGGTCGACAGTAAATGTTAACAGTATTATTGAAGTGGACAATGTTACCAATATTTAACTGTGAAGGTCATCTCAGTACATTTAAATCTTGACTAATTAGTATTGTCAACAACTGCCGGTACTGAACGTGTGCAAATCGCTAACAGCACTCGGTGCAGTGCTGCCTGTATGGAGTGCCAGCTCTCAGTAGGCAGCTGTTGTGGCAACACTGTAGCCGCAGCTGATAAATGTCAACTTGCAAGTCATTTTAATCGGACTGTAGCGATTATAAGGCACTTCGGAATAGACTAATTACGACTTCCCTCTACATGACAAACCTTAATTCTGTGTTCCATGCAATATTAAGGTTTGTGAAAGGAGGGAAGTCGTACTTGGACTATTTTGAGGCACCTTAATCGTTAGTGGTGCAGTGGTAATTTGACACCTCACATTTATCTTTATTGTTTTTGGCATGTTTGAGACAAAAACAGTCTCAGGATTTGTAAAATTCTATTCACAATGATATTTAAATACCCAGAATTGATAGCACAAGTGTTTGTTTGCCAATGTAAGGTTTAGTAGAGGTGCTTTACATCATAATTTGTAATGGTGTTAGTTTTGAATATTATGACTAAATCGATCTCATTTTCTGGAATGTAATTTCAGATTTTTATTCTGGTGAATGGAAGTTACTATTAATTTTGCTTTTTAAGACATACAATAAGAGGGAAGAAAACATAAATTGAACTTAAAAATGCTTTTGTAGCTCTTAATATAGCTCAGAAATATGTTGCAATTATGTGTCACACTCGTCATGTGTCAGTACTTCAGAAATGGTAAATCAGGTGTTGAACACTTTAGTATGTTATTCCCATATTATAACATATTAATGTAACGGTAATAGTTATTATTGGGACAACAGAACACTCTGTGGTTCCAGCACATTGTATTACAGGCACTTGTACACTGTGCAAAATGTGACCTGTCTGTTACAGAGAGCCGGGATGGTTCCCCCACTTGGAAGTGTCGGGGATGAACTTCTCGCAGTCGACGGAGGCGCCGATCACGCTGCGAGACACGGTGACGCTGTCGGGGCAGTTGGCGATACACAACGGCACGGGGCAGGGCACGGTGAACGCGGCATGCCGGCACCTGCTGTCCGACAGGTCTGTTTGATAGTGTCCGACAGACGCAGGACTTGTCAAGCACATGATGTTACCAAGGAAAAATAAATTTACAGTGATCAGCGTATACAGAAAATTGCCAAAAAAAAAAAAGTCATATATAGTTCACTATAAACATATACAGTAAAACCACGCTTTTATGTTACTGGATTCTACATTTTCCTAGCATTTACACCATTTTTTGTTGGACCCATAAAATTTACTATTTTCACAATGTTAAATTGCCCCCATTTTTGACATAGTTGACATTTTAGAAACCATGTTGATGAAGAAAAATTAGATATAATAATGGAAAGTCCAGGTTGGAATAAATAATATAATGAGGACAGTTACAACTCACCGCAAAGACGTGGCGACGAGATGCGACAGGCACATACAAAAGACACACACATACAACACATTCAGCTATCGGCCATGGCCTTCTTCAGAAATAGAGCACTCACGCAATCACACAGGCACACAACACAGTCATACAACCATCACCTCCGACTGCCACACTTCGAATCACGCTCTGCAGCGAATCGAGGACGGGAGGGGAGGGGAGGGGAGGGGGAGGGGATAGAAAGGTTACGTCACGGTGGTGGGGATGGGTTAGATGGGAATAACGAGATGCAGCTTAGGAATGGAGTGGGGAGGCGGGTGAGGGGAGAAAATAAAATAAAATAAAGTAAAATAAAATAATATATATATATATATATATATATATATATATATATATATATATATATATATATATATATGAAAATTCATGCACACTGCAAGTGCACAAGACCACATACGCACGCACGCACACGCACACACACACACACACACACACACACACATACATACATATACACACACATGATCACACATTCACACACCACTCAAATCAGGCGAGGTTTGGGATACAGAGGTAGGAACTGTAAGGTATGGAAAAATATATATATAGGGAAATTATCGTAGGTTGAGGCCTGGTTGATTTCGGGATCGGAGAATGTATTGTAGGGATAACTCCCATCTGTGCAGTTCTACCCTGGTCTCGAACAACTAAATTCCATCCTTCGCCAAGGTTTTGATTTTCTATCCTCATGCCCTGAAATGAGAGACATCCTGCCCAAGATCCTTCCCACCCCTCCTAAAGTGGTGTTCCGTCGCCCTCCCAACCTTCACAACATCCTTGTTCATCCTTATGCCACCCCGAAACCCAGCTCACTGCCACAGGGATCATATCCTTGTGGAAGACCCCGCTGCAAGACCTGTCCAATCCACCCACCCAGCACTTCCTATTCCAGTCCTGTCACAGGCTTATCCTACCCCATCAGAGGCCGGGCCACTTGTGAAAGCAGCCACGTAATTTACCAACTGTGCTGCAAGCACTGTACAGCTTTCTATATTGGCATGACCACCAACCAGCTGTCCATTAGGATGAATGGCCACCGCCAAACTGTGGCCAAAAACAAGGTGGACCACCCTGTGGCACAGCATGCAGCGGAGCACATGCTTGATTTCAATGGCTGCTTCACAACCCGGGCCATCTGGATCCTCCCATCCACCACCAGCTTTTCTGAACTGCACAGATGGGAGTTATCCCTACAATACATTCTCCGATCCCGAAATCAACCAGGCCTCAACCTACGATAATTTCCCTATATATATATTTTTCCATACCTTACAGTTCCTACCTCTGTATCCCAAACCTCGCCTGATTTGAGTGGTGTGTGAATGTGTGATCATGTGTGTGTATATGTATGTATGTGTGTGTGTGTGTGTGTGTGTGTGTGCGTGTGCGTGCGTGCGTATGTGGTCTTGTGCACTTGCAGTGTGCATGAATTTTCATATATATATATATAATTTTATTTTACTTTATTTTATTTTATTTTCTCCCCTCACCCGCCTCCCCACTCCATTCCTAAGCTGCATCTCGTTATTCCCATCTAACCCATCCCCACCACCGTGACGTAACCTTTCTATCCCCTCCCCCTCCCCTCCCCTCCCCTCCCGTCCTCGATTCGCTGCAGAGCGTGATTCGAAGTGTGGCAGTCGGAGGTGATGGTTGTATGACTGTGTTGTGTGCCTGTGTGATTGCGTGAGTGCTCTATTTCTGAAGAAGGCCATGGCCGATAGCTGAATGTGTTGTATGTGTGTGTCTTTTGTATGTGCCTGTCGCATCTCGTCGCCACGTCTTTGCGGTGAGTTGTAACTGTCCTCATTATATTATTTATGAAGAAAAATTAGGTAATTTACATTATTTGACTGTGTGTTTTCCATCATGTGACTTGCAGGGTGTTCAGAAAAGGGCTCTCCGATTTCCAAATTAAATATCTCAGAAACAAAGATCAATAGAGGAATGCAGTAAACGGTATGTTTATTGTGAAAGCTGTAAGTAGTTTATACAGCAGTTTGAAATAATAGTTACAAACGCTGCTAACAGATGGCACTGTACGCTGTACAGCTCATATAAGCATACACAAGTGATATAATCGTATGCAAACACTCTTTGCAAATAATCACATCAAAATGTTTTCAAAATGTTCACCATTGGCACTACAAAGGTGGCGCAAACGAAGAATGAAATTCGCCATCACAGTTCGTAGTGTCTCAACCGAAATGGATTCACTTGCCACAGAGATCGTAGATTCAAGCTCGTCCAGCGTGGCGGGATGCTTCGGGTAGACCATGTCTTTCACTGTGCCCCACAAAAAAAATTCAGAGGGAGTCAAATCCGGCGAATATGGAGGCCAATCCATGCCTGCACCAGTAAATTTGGGATATTCCAAAGCAATGACTCGATCCCCGAAGTATTCCTCAGGAAAGCGATACACTTGTTCGGTCCGATGTGGTCGGGCTCCATCTTGCATAATCCATTCAGTACCTGGTCGATCCTCTAACGCTTGCTGTGTTGCAACAAATTGTTCCAAAATTGCAACGTAACATGCACCAGTGACCGTTTCTCGAATGAAAAAAGGGTCAATAATGCCTCTGCTGCATACTGCAGCCCACACAGTAACTTTAGGAGAATACAGGGGTTTCGCTTCACACCAATATGGCTTTTCGGAACCCCAAAATCGCCAGTTCTGCTTATTCACGTATCCATTCAGGTGGAAGTATGCTTCATCTGTAAACCAGATGCAGCCAACATCAAATCCTTCACTATCAATCATTGTGAGCATCTGATTAGCAAAGGCAACCCTTAGTTGCACAGCTCGTATGGGTATAGCCAGCTGTGTTTGAATTTTGAATGGAAACATGTGTAGGCTCTTTCTCAGTATTTTCTGCGTGCTGGAACGTTTCATACCAGTCTCAGATGCAATTCTACGGATGGATAACATTGGATTTCGCTGAATAATTCCAGGAAATGTGGCAATATTTTCAGGTGTAACTGCGGTTTGCTTGCGGCCAACATGCCCCACTATATCATCAGTTATGCCACCTTTTTGTTGAAATTTTGCAAAGAGCGCACAAATGGTTTTCGCATCGGGCTTTTTGGAACATTAAATCGTGCTTGAAAACTTGGCCTTGTTGCCTTAGGACTCTCTTCTAACTGGTGGTACTGTAGCATCAGAAAAACACGTTGTTCAATGGAGTACATGGTTTTAATCTCTTCCTTCGGTACGCTAACCTCCTTTCACGTTTCAGTAGTGGAACTGATCGCTCTGGGCTTCGGGTCACTATTTATACTAGGCATTATGTGTGGTGGTTACAGCGCCATCAGTTAGCAGCTTTTGTAACTATTATTTCAAACTGCGGTATAAATTTCTTACAGCTTTCACAATAAACATACCGTTTACTGCATTCCTCTATCGATCTTTGTTTTCAAGATATTTAATTTTGAAATCGGGAGTCCTTTTCTGGACACCCTGTAAATACTTAATTACTGTATATGTACATGTGGCGTCTATTCCGAAAGAACAGACATCACTTATGATCCTCGAGTTGTTATTGTTTTCATATTCACAGAATATAGGACTTCAACTGCGATTGCACAAAGCCGAAAATGTGTACCCAGTCAGGATTCGAACACGGGCCTCCCACTTTCTAGGCAGTTGCGCTGACCCCTACACCACTGGGGACACAGTGATCACCACACCTGCAAGGATTACCTAAGCACGCCTCCCGTCAGACACAAATTTTCACCTTTACCCTGCCCACAGTACACGAACTAGAAAGCAGGAAACCTGGGATCGGATCCCGGCTGGGTAAACATTTTCGGCTTTGCCCATTCACAGTTGAAGTCATATATTCTGTGAATATGAAGACTTAATTACTGCCTTAAACCTACTAAGTTTTATTGAGCTATCTGGCTAATTAATCATAAATTCCTGGGAATTTATGAATTTTGGGAATAGTACCAGCAATTTCCGGGAATTTCATAACCATAGTTTTACCTATGAACTGTGTTGTTTTACAACTTCATGTACAAAAATTTGAAACGTTTACATTCGATAATCACCCCACTTCTGTACAATTGTTTGTGAGGGTCAAAGGCAAGTTTATGTTAGTCTCATTCTTTGATATAATTTATACTTTCAAGAGTGTGATGTTTTTGTTGTCATTGGAACTGAACTCAAAGCCGGAATAATAGTTCTTCCATGTAAATCTTATGTGTTGAAGGCTCTGCTCTGCAAATTCGAAGAAGTAATGATGAGTTAGTCATTTGCATTCAGGCTTCGAAAATAGTGAATGATCTCCAGGATATAGGTACATTCTTTTTCTGTAATTAATGCTCTCTACTCTCACCACACCCTGTTAGTAATGCAGAATGTGAATGTGAATAAAAAAAATCGCACTGACGTGTTTTACCGCCCACTTTAGATTTGTAGTTTTATAAGTTTTTGGTAACATTTTGGACCAAAATAATAATCTAAATAATGAAAAATTAATTAATAAGAGCGTCTGAAACCCATTTAAGCAGGGGGGGGGGGGAATTAGTTAATGGCGGGTTCGGAACCACTAACCTTCAGCATCACAGTCCAACACGTTGCCTACTACGCTACAGCTAACAGTTAGAAGTTACAGTATGTTCATAAGTCTCATACTATTGATGACCCTTTTTAACTGATGCTAATATGGCATTTGTAGAGACTAGATTATAATTTATCGTACGAAGAACAACATATTTTTGTTAATTCTTCAGTGCGCCATTGCTTTGAAATGACAACTTGTAAGTTACAATAAGAAAATCATCAAATACGCAACGCAAGATGGTGTATGGCAGAGAGAGTTCTGGCGAGGAATGACACGTGACACCTGCGAACGGCTGATTTTTGTTAATTCAATGGAGGGTGTCAAAACTCCGTTATTTTTGCAAATATGTCTGAAACGATAAAGAGATATGAAGAAAACAAAAGAGAGTAAAGTTTTGGAGAATTTTCTCCTCTATAAATTCAGTTATTCAATTTTCGTGTCAGATGAATGGTTAAGCCGTTATTTTCATTTAAATTTCTAGCTGTCAAAAGACGATCGCAAAGGCCCACTTTTAGTGTTACTACCGTAACCTAAAGTGGGCCAATTGAACAGAGTTCAAATCATCCATGTCAAATGAATCTCTGGAGTCTTTCTCTTTTGAAGAGCAAACTTCTGGTACCTGTTATTACAAAACATTTTCTCAAGAGTTATTGCAGGAAGTTAAGAAGGCTGCAAATAGAAGAGCTTTCTATTATTATATCAAAGGTTCATTGAAGTCGTGTAACTCCCTCGTTAATAGATACCACCTACTACACTGAAATCAGTAAAAACTGTGGCAAAAATGTGTTATTGCAAATAGTTATGTCAATTGGATTACAACTGTACTAACAAAATAAAGTGAGTGGTGGCTTTACGTTTTTTGTAGACCCTATTAAGATTTATTTTTAACCAATATTAAATTCATAGCTTGTAATTTTCTCATGCCGTGATACGCCTTTCTCACCGACGAATTATTGCCAGCTCTTCCTTTCTTGCGTACTAAAGCAAATGATGCAATGAAATCAAACTTGAAGTTTAGTAAGTTTACTACTGTACCCTCTTACATGCATGTGCCAGTTACACCTGAGTAGTGTGAATATGCTGAAACGAGAGTTAAGAACAGCATATGCCAATATACTGCTGGCATTTTGTGCTACATGAATAGTTGAATACCATTGCGGTGGATCTTCACATACCCTTAAACTCTAATGCAAAGGACTGTGTGAATCATCTGCTTTCGTGACATTTATAATATTTTCAGTTACATGAAATGTAATTTTTTTATTTTATTTATTTATTTATTTATTTATTTTTTTTTTTTTTTTGGGGGGGGGTGTCACATGGAGGAAGTCAAGTGAAATGTCGAGTATGCACGTAGAATTAAGGTTAATCTTGCTATGAAGAAATGTAAATTCTGGAAATTTTTATCATTATCTTACGTGTTTTTACAGTGACTATGAATTTGTGTATCTGTTAATTTCAATATTTAATTTCTTTTAATACACAAAAGAGGTTTCATTGCTTCAAGTGAGGCAGCAAATTCGATTATTGCGTTCACAGTTACAAGCTACAATTTTCCAAGAACTTGTTAGAAACAGCAGTTCAGCTGCCCCATCCAGAGTGACTTCCACTTCTCTTGAATCTGTTAAATGGAAAAATACAAAAGGAGAATTATTGAAATTGGTCAAACCATTTCCCAGTTTTAGTGAGAGTAATTCACAGCAGTTGATTTTTGTTATAGGGACAATGGACAAATCTCTGGCAGGTATTTCAGTGTTTACCATGCACTTTCGGTACAGAAGCCACGAAAGGCGTTCCGCTAGACCACCCCGCCTCTGCGGGCACTCTTCTGAGCTGCCAGAGGTGCTGACTCGTAGTGCGAATGTTGCAGGGGCTGGGTCGAGACGGAGATTGGCATCGGAGGAGGCCCGACGCTGTCACTGCGGACGTTCCGGACGCTCAGCAAGCGGACGTTCGCGAATGTCGGCATGAGCTTCCAGTCTACGCCACACGGCCTGAGACCGGGACTAGTCTTCAGTAAGTAGATGCGACCGAGTTACTGGCGAACTCGGCACCTCGAACCTCGGAGAGCCTCGAAGCGTTCTGTACGACCACCTCGCTGACCACTAACAATAATGGAAGGTCCAGTAAGGAATGGTAATAGTAATATTATGTAGGTAAGGAACAACTTACCGTAAAAATGAACATTGAGCCACTGACAGACAGAAATAGACAAATTGTTTTTCAAAAGAGATAGATTGGCTGGCCAGTACGTACCTTTGTGCTGTACCACCGATAGTGACACAAATGAAGAAAAAGAAAAAAAGGGACAAAACAGGACAAGCTTTCGGAACACAGTTCCTTCTTCGGGTGGGAGAGAAGGATGCGACCGGAAGGGAAAGGTAATTCACGACCTAGGTCATGAGGGTGGTGTTTGAGAAGTGTGGAAGTCAGAGATACTGCATATTACTACTGAGCCAAGCCAGAGAGGATATATATATATACAGTAGAACCTCGTTTTTACGCTTTTCAAGGGACTTCTGTGAAATGGTGTAAATTGCAGGAAATAATGTTTTAAATGGTAAAATATGCTTACTGGATCAGCCTTGCATTTTGATAGTTTATTTGTGATATATGTACATAATAGGCATCTAAATACTCACCAGGAAGTTTATTATACAATAAAGGTTATCCAAATTTTTACTATTTTAAGCGCCAGGCAGATCTGGTAATTTTATGGGAAGTAGAAATTTTTGAAGTAATTTCATTCATTATAATCGAGGATGCCACTGCTGGGCTATGTAACACATCTTCAAAATTACTGCCTTTTACCGGCATTAATTGTGTAAGTAATAAAACTCCTGAAGTTTCGTTCTTTTTGTATTTTTCGATGTTTCACACAACAATATTAGAGAATTTATTTGCGTTCTTGAGTGCAAACATAAGTATTTTTGTATCGTTTGCACAGGATCGGCATCTCACACTATTATCACTTTTTTGAAGTTGTGGGTATTATGTTACCCACTTTGACAGATAACGTTCTTTATCAGTCAACAATATGTATCACAAAAACAATGCAACTCTTTTTTTCTCACATCAACAAAGCAACTGGTTCTGATTGTTTGAGTACATGCCAGGCGCTCTGGCAAAGAAGCTGGTGGAAAGAGGAAGTACATCGCCACAAATCAGCGCGTCGTAAGTCAACTAGCCACATACTTCCAACAACAAAACACGAAATATATACTTGAATAAAGGCAAAGTGTCAAGAAACATGACTGCAAATAATTTTTAAGCACTATACCTTAAGGGAAAGCCATGCTAGCATCAATTTATGTAGATTTTTCTTCACAAACATGCTTTCAAAAAGTGTAAAACGCAGGAAAAGTGTAAATATGTTAACGCAAAAACGAGGGCAAATTAACATTGTGAACATAGGAAATTTGACGGGACCGCCAAAAAAATGGTGTAAATGGCGGGAAAATGTAAAAAGCAGGAACGTAAAAACGAGGTTTTACTGTATAACCAAAGTGGATAGATCAAGCAGTAAAGAGAAGAGAAGATGAGTGAACCGAATAATGCTCAGGGAGGTAGGAGGGGGGGGGGCTGTCTAAAACGTTTTTGGTTGATAGTGAAAGATGGACACACACACACACACACACACACACACACACACACACAGAGAGAGAGAGAGAGAGAGAGAGAGAGAGAGAGAGAGAGAGAGAGAGAAGGAAGGGATAATGGATAGGTAGAGAGTATGTTCTGCCACAGGATATTGGGTGTCCCCCAGACGAACAGTCCGTCAGTGACCATTCATCCGCTCAGCCAATTTGTTAGTAGTTATACCAACATAAAAGGCTGCACAGTGGACACATGATAGTTGATATGACATGTGTTGTCTCGCATGTGCTCCTGCCTTTAATCGGGTAGGTTTTTCCTGTGGCAGTGCGACACATGAGACAACACACGTCATATATCAACTGACATGTGTCCACTGTGCAGCCTTTTATGTTCGCATGACTACTAACAAATTGGCTCACTGGATGAATGGTCACAGGTGGATTGTTCACCTGGGGGACACCCAATATCCTGTGGCAGAACATGCCCCACCACCTATTCATTTTCCTTTCCTCTCTCTCTCTCTCTCTCTCTCTCTCTCTCTGTGTGTGTGTGTGTGTGTGTGTGTGTGTGTGTGTGTGTGTGTGTGTCTCCTACCTCCCTGAGCATCATTCAGTTCACTCATCTTCTCTTCTCTTTACTGCTTGATCTTTCCTCTTTGGTTATATATAGGGTATTACAAAACGGTACGGCCAAACTTTCCTGAAACATTCCTCACACACAAAGATAGAAAATATGTTACATGGACATGTGTCCGGAAACGCTTAATTTCCATGTAAGAGCTCATTTTAGTATTGATCTTTAAATGTGATTCGTGCAGACAATCGTCAAAATACCCAACTGTTTCGTTAGTATGTACTGTACTTCCTTGATTCACCGCCATTTGGCCCAATTGAAGGAAGGTAATGTTGACTTCAGTGCTTGTGTTGACATGTGACTCATTGCTCTACAGTACTAGCATCAAGAACATCAGTACATAGCATCAACTGGTTAGTGTTCATCACATACATGGTTTTGCAGTCAGTGCAATGTTTACAAATGCAGAGTTGGCAGATGCCCATTTGATGTATGGATCAGCAGGGGGCAATAGCCGTGACGCGGCACGATTGTATCGAAACATATTTCTAGAACGGAGGTGTCCCGACAGGAAGACGTTCGAAGCAATTGATCAGTGTCTTAGGGAGCGCGGAACATTCCAGCCTATGACTCACGACTGGGGAAGACCTAGAACGACGAGGACACCTGCAATGGACGAGGCAATTCTTCCTGCAGTTGACGATAACCCTAGTGTCAGCATCAGAGAAGTTGCTGCTGTACAAGGTAAAGTTGATCATGTCACTGTATGGAGGGTGCTACAGGAGAACCAGTTGTTTCTGTACCATGTACAGCATGTGCAGGTACTATCAGCAGCTGATTGGTTTCTACGGGTACACTTTTGCGAATGGTTCATCCAACAATATGTCACTCCTCATTTCAGTGCAAATGTTCTATTTATGGATGAGGCTTCATTCCAACATGATCAAATTGTAAATTTTCACAATCAACATTTGTGGGCTGACGAGAATCCGCAAGTGATTGTGCAATCAAGTCATCAACACAGATTTTCTGTGAACGTTTGGGCAGGAATTGTTCGTGATGTCTTGATTGGGCCTCATGTTCTTCCACCTACACTCACTAGAGCATGTTATCATGATTACATACAGGATACTCTACCTGTGTTGCTAGAACATGTGCCTTTACAAGTACGACACAACATGTGGTTCATGCACGATGGAGCTCCTGCACATTTCAGTCGACGTGTTCGTACGATTCTCAATAACAGAGTCGGTCTCCTGACCTCAACCCTCTCAACTTTCATTTATGGGGGCATTTGAAAGCTCTTGTCTACGCAACCCCGGTACCAAATGTAGAGACTCTTCGTGCTCGTACTGTGGGTGGCTGTGATACAATATGCCATTCTCCAGGGCTGCATCGCTAACGGAGGACATTTTGAACATATCCTGTAACAAAGTGTTTGAAGTCACGCTGGTACGTTCTGTAGCTATGTGTTTCCATTCCACGATTAATGTGATTTGAAGAGAAGTAATAAAATGAGCTCTAACATGGAAATTAAGCATTTTCGGACACATGTCCACATATTTTCTTTCTTTGTGTGTGAGGAATGTTTCCTGAAAGTTTGGCCCTGCCTTTTTGTAATGCCTTGTATATCCTCTCTGGCTTGGCTCAGTACTAATATGCAGTATTTCTGATTTCCACACTTCTCAAACACCATCCTCTTGACCTAGGTCTGAATTACCTTTCCCTCCTGTTCCCATACTTTCTTCTTCCCTTCTCTCCCACCTGAAGAAGGAACTGTTCCGAAAACTTCTCCTCCTTCGTCCCCTTTTTTTTTCCCCTTTTTCTTCATTTGTGTCACTATCGGTGGTACAGCACAGAGGTAAGTACTGGCCAGCCAATCTATCTCTTTTGAAAAATAATTAATCATCTCTGAGGAGAATTTCCATCATTAAAGAAATAAAACACACACTCACACACAGACAAATCTAAATTTTCGGCCACGGCCTTCCTCAGACAGAGAACACTCGTCCACACAATCAGTCCGGAACACAAGTCCACACACATCAGCCGTCTCTGGCCACCCGACGCAGTCTGACCACGTGGCAAGCGGAAGGGAAGGGATGGGAGGGAGAAGGAGCAGAGGATGGGGGAAAGTGGAGAGGGAAGACAAGGGTGGGGATATATAAGCAGAGGCGATGTCAGTCGGGGAATGAGATGCCCCCTCCCCCACTCCTTCCCCCTTCCCCCTCCCATCCCTTCCACTTGCCGTGTAGTCAGACTGTTGGGCGGCCACAGATGGCTGACTTGTGCGGTCGAGTGTGCCGGAATGATTGTGTGGATGAGTGTTCTCTTCTTCAGGAAGGCTGTGGCCGAAAATTTAGAATTGTGTGTCTTTTATTTGTGTCTGTCGGCGGCTCAACGTTTGTCTTTACAGTGAGTTGTTCCCTATCTACAAATTATTATTCGCTAACCACTAAATCACAGTAATTTTGAACTCTGGGAATTTGTGGTGAGGGAGTGTAGGTTAGTAGTCACACTGAAGCCTGAAATTTGTTCAGTTGAGTGCTGTGTTCTGTACATCTCACTAAGTACCTTTGCAGTTACTGGACGACTGAAGATTCTCATTAACATAAGACACAGATGTATCATGGGAACTGTGTCTGTAAACTGCATTAACAATAAATTATCATAACACTGCCTAATGCTATTTTCCTTCACTTTAACAAAAGCTGTTGTCTACCCATGTCCATTGTGTAGCTGCCGTTTATCTGTTTGTCAGTAAAATCTTCTCTACAATTGAGCTGCATCTTGTCAAAATTCTCGAGCTTTCGATGGCAAACTCCACCGTCGTAATCGGTGAATGTCAGGGGTGGCCCAGTGTTTTGCTTATTTAGCTACGTCTTGGAAGATTCTGGAAGGCCAAAATGCATGTGCAAATGTCAGAGCAGGCAGGTAGGGTATTGTGATGTCACATTGCAGTCCCACAAGCAGAATGGCTTTTGACACTTCACAGTTGCACACTATCTGAAGAGTCATGTGAAGCAGTTATCTTTAATATAAGGTAAAATATGTATAAAAAATAGAAATTGAATAACTTACCCAAAGGACAGGCTCGTAGATATACACAAAAACCACAAATAAAAAACACACACACATACACAAGATACAATCCTTTCGCCACTGATGGCCGCTTCTTTAGGAAAAGAGAAAGGAGGGGAAAAAAGGGAAGGATGTGGGTTTTAAGGGAGTGGAAGAGGAATCATTCCAATCCCGGGAGTGGAAGGACTTACCTTAAGGGGAAAAAAAGGAAAGGTAAACAAGCATACACACACCCACCCACAGACATAAACACGCAAACACACAAAGGTAGACATAGGGCAGGTTTTACAACGGAGGCGGTTACATGGGTAGGAGCCAGAGGGTAGGGAAGGTGGTTTGGGGATTTCATAGAGATGGACTTGGAGGTTACGAAGGTTGGGGGGGCAGCAGAAAGACACTCTCGGTGGAGTAGGATGTCGTGTAGGATGGATCGAATTTCCAGGCAGGATTTAAGGAAGTGGTATCCTTGCTGGAGAGCCACATTCAGAGTCCGATCCAGTCCTGGAAAGTATCCGGTGAGAAGAGGGGCACTTCTGGGATTCTTCTGTTGAAGGTTCTGAGTTTGGGGGGGATGAGGAGGTGGCTCTGGCAATTTGATTCTGTACCAGATCAGGAGGATAGCTGCGGGATGTGAAAGCTGTTATTAGGTTATTGGTGTACTGGTCAGGGATTCGGGACTGGAGCAGACTCATTTGCCACGTGGCAAACCTCCGGCTCCTACCCATGTAACCACCCCCGTTGTAAAACCTGCCCTATATACCCTTGCACCACCACTTACTCCAGTCCCGTAACCCGGAAGGTGTACACGATCAAGAGCAGAGCCACTTGCGATAGCACCCACGTGATTTACCAACTGACATGCCTGCACTGTGAAGCGTTCTGTGTGGGAATGCCAAGCAACAAACTGTCCATTCACATGAACGGTCACAGGCAGACAGTGTTTGTTCGTAATGGAGATCACCCCATGGCTAAACACGCCTTGGTGCACGGCCAGCACATCTTAGCACAGTGTTACATTGTCAGAGTTATCTGGATACTTCCCACCGACACCAGTCTTTCAGAAGTCCGGAGATCGGAACTTGCCCTTCAGCATATTCTCTCTTTCCGTTGCTCACCTGGTCTCAACCTCCGGTAAATTTAAATTCCAGCTCACCATCTTTAGCATCTTTGCCTCGGTTCTCTGGACAGAGCCTCTGCCTCAGCTGTTCTCTCTGTCCAAACTTCTTTGCTTTCTACACATGTCTCTGTCCGTGCTGGTCTTGATCTTCCTGTGCAGATCAGATGCAGTGTCGCTGTTTCAATGGTGCCTTGTAAGCTGGGTAGCTACCTATAAGAAACACCTGCCGTGGGTGTGAGTAGTGGGAAATTAATAATGCACAAGGGGGGGGGGGGGAGACTATATTGAAAAAGCAATTCAACAATAGGTTGAACTTAACCTGATTTGTTTTAGGATGTACTTGTTCGTCAAAAAGCTGATGGTACATTAGTACATGCAGTATATCGGAAACCAACCAATACGAATATGTATTTACATGCCAGTAGCTGCCATCATCCCTCACAAACCGCAGGGGTCCTTAAGACATTGGTGCACAGAGCACATTGTATATCAGGTGATGACAACTTGCAGGAAATGCTCACACACTTGAAGAGCATTTTCAAAGCTAATGGATATTCGCAGCAACAGATTCGCAGAGCATTCGATGCGAGTCCAAGAATGCAAGCACGAGACGTGGAAGAAGAAGACGAAAATAATAGTTATAGATCAAGAGCTTTCTTATCTTACGTGGGCGCTCTTTCGTCAAAGATAAGCCGCATTCTCGACAAACATCGTGTTAAGGTTATCTTCCAGCCACCAGTGAAGATAGCAGCCTTACTCGGGTCAGTGAAGGATGATTTGTTGCTTCGAAAGTCAGGTGTGTACCAGATCCCTTGCGGAAATTGTGATAATTCATATATAGGCCAGACAATACGCACTGTCCACGAGAGATGCGTTGAACACAGAAGATATACTCGCCTATTGCAGCCAGACAAGTCAGCTGTGGCTGAACATTGCATAGAAACTGGTCATTCAATGAACTATAGTGATGTGAAGATTTTGACACTCATATCTTCGTTTTGGGATGCTATATTTAAGGAAGCTGTTGAAATTAGACTGGCCAACAACTTATTAAACAGAGATAAAGGTTTTAATTTAGACAAAGCTTGGAACCCTGCACTTGGAGTATTGAAATCACAGAGAAGATGTGAAGGTATTGCCGCGTCGAGCATATATCGATAAGTGAACACCGGAGCGCTTCCGCCACGGGGGGCGCACGCGTGTGAGTACTTGGATATGCAGTACACCAGCATCTGTGACGCGTACGCGCATTGCCACCGCGATCAGGCTTATAAGGCCGCGCCCGGCTCCTCGTCAACAGTCTTCGACTCACTCTGAAGATGGCCGGAAGGTACGCGGCCGAAATATCAGCAGAAGAAGTGAATTTTACGCGGCTGCATTTCCGAAATATATTGGACTGTTTTAGGATGGTTTTGAAAGTAGACGTATGGATAAATGAGCATTGTCTTTATTGATAATACATGGTATAAATCAGGTCTTGTGGCTAGCTGTAGCAAGATTACCAGAAGGAAATTATGTTTACTCTTCGTTATCATTAGAAGTGGTTTTGTTTTAAATTTGTGCTCCCAACAGATAATCAGCCTTTATTCGGAAAATAATCTCAAGAACCAACGAGTTTAAATTTTGTAGAGTGGCTAAGACACTGGTTACAGCGCTCCTTGTGACAACCGACAGTAACTAGACTGCCATGTTTTTCCTGGTCAAAACATCGCGAAAGAGTGTCTGCTGTTTGTATTTCTGAATATTAGTGTGACAAATTATAGAGCAGATATATCTGCAGTTTGTACAGCAGTAATCAGAGCAATAAAATGACAAATATTTCGTATTATAAGTACAACTGAAACAAGACACGAAGGTTTTTCACGTTTATTAAACAGGGTGGCCACCGAACCTTGAAACTGGGAAAAAGCCTTGAATTTGGGGGGGGAAAAAAAAAAACGGGGAAAACCGGGAAAAAGACTTGAATTTCAGCCAGAAACCGGGATTTTTAACCCATGAGATCTCGCGGCTTTAGGAGTTAAACTATCGTTCGCGTGTATATCCTATTGCTCAGATTACACGACCAGTTCAAAATGTACTTAATTGTAAATAAGTAATCCCTGTAGTTTTAGTAAGAAAAAAACCTCAAAATTGGGTTCTGAAGCATCATCAATATGTATGTACTGTACTTCCTTGATTCACCGCCCTTTGGCCCAATTGAAGGAAGGTAATGTTGACTTCAGTGCTTGTTTTGACATGCGACTCATTGCTCTACAGTACTAGCACCAAGCACATCAGTACATAGCATCAACTGGTTAGTGTTCATCACATACATGGTTTTTCAGTCAGTGCAATGTTTACAAATGCAGAGTTGGCAGATGCCCATTTGATGTATGGATCAGCACGGGGCAATTGTACCGAGACATATTTCTAGAATGGATGTGTCCCAACAGGAAAACGTTCGAAGCAATTGATCGGCGTCTTAGGGAGCGCGGAACATTCCAGCCTATGACTCATGACTGGGGAAGGCCTAGAACGACGAGGACACCTGCAATGGACGAGGCAATTCTTCCTGCAGTTGACGATAACCCTAGTGTCAGCATCAGAGAAGTTGCTGCTGTACAAGGTAATGTTGATCATGTCACTGTATGGAGGGTGCTACAGGAGAACCAGTTGTTTCTGTACCATGTACAGCATGTGCAGGTACTATCAGCAGCTGATTGGCTTCTATGGGTACCGAAATTTTACTATCCGTGTCTGGGGGCCAAAGCTCACCTATTGCCATCCCTGGAGCCGAAATATCAGCCCCTGCTGCTTCCTTCCGTCCCTCCTTGCGTGTCCCACCTAAGCACAACTTATTACATTGAAATTCACGTATGTCACAACTGGAAACACGTACAATGTTTTTGCAAAATAAAGCCCCTACTTGCAAACTTTTACTTCAGATGTCAAGCGCCTAACCTCAGTCTAATTGACATTCGTATTAGAAATTAGGAGTCATGTGTGATCTTAATATAGATTATTTTTGCTCTTCCCTTACCTATTACCAGACATGCGCGTACACTCTATTTCGAGGCAATGTTTTGTCGTTGTGCGGAAGTGAAGTTGCTTGAGGAAACCTTTTGAGTGGGTAGTTGACAGTTTCATAGGCTAGTTGCGGAAATGCAACTTAATGTCAGCGATTTTACGTGTCATGGAATTTTGATTTGGTGGTATTTGTTCAAACATAGCAAAAAATATAACTGTTTTTGAAGCTGTTTTGGTACAATATGTGCATTATTGGATCTATGAAAGGTATGCCATTTGAAGTTTATATCATTTGTCAGTGTGATATTGCCTATCGCATGATACAAAAAGGAATATTTCATTTATTAAATTCGGATACAAAAATGGGAACTTACTCTCTGGCACTGACGATTATTTCCTAGGCATATACTATTTTCTTCAAAGAAGCACGTGGAGAAAAGAGGAGGTGATAGAATTTCAGAAATTATATGCTAAGGTGAGGCAAATTTTGAAGCATGTGTGCACCTGGTTTCTTTCTGTGATCAAATGCTTATTTTGGTTATTGGAACAGTGGGAACCTTTGATCAGCTTGCTCATTTAGGAGCAAGTGTTGTGTGTTTTTGTAGCCATTATTTAGTGTTGTGAAATCTTAAAGGAAAGCTAAAATCAGTTATGTTGATCGTTATAATAAAATTACCCACATTTTTTGATAATTATATCTCCTGACTTTTTGAAGAATCTCCTGATTTTTTTGAACTGGCTCTTCAGATTTTTACGTTTTGAAGGTTGGCAGGTATGATAATAAGCATTAAAATACTTGCCAGGAAATTTATTATATAATAAAAGTTTTCCAAATTTTTACCTTTATAAGCTCCAGGCGAAACTGGAACTGGTAATTTTATAGGAAGTAGAAATTTTTGACCTATTTTCATTCCTCATTATAAATTAGTCAGCAAGCCTTTAACCGGCATTAATTATTTACCTAGTAAAACTGCACAAGTTCCATTATTTTTGTATTTTTTTGTGTTTATATATTCCAGAATTCATTTCTAGTTCTCATGTGCAGATATATGCATAAGTAATTATGTGACGTTTGCATAGGGTCAGCAGCTCGCACTATTATTGCTTTTTTGATGTTATAATGTACCGTGCTCCCCTCAATATGCAGAAAATCATACACAAGCAAACCATCAGTCTCACTGTTTATAGAATGCCACAATATAATTAGATAAAATTTGCATTTCACAATAAGAATAAATTCTCAAAAAGCATCATGCAAAGCATGAAAAACTACCAGCTGCATAAACAGTTTGCACGGTGGCTGATGGAATACTATACTCCCATCAGCCACCGCATCATGAGTCAACTCAATGCGTGTGGCAAACAACTAAACACGTTATATACATTTGAATAAATGCAAAGTGTCAAGAAACTTGACTGCAAAACGTTTATGAAAGTTATACTCTAAGACAAAAGCCATGCCAGCATTAATTTATGTCAGTTACATCATTGTATTATTCACATATGTAGTTTCAAAAAGCATAAAATGTGGTAAAAGTGTAAATATGCTAACACAAAAATGGAGGCAAATCAACATTGTGAACATAGGAAATTTGACAGGCCTGACAAATGGTGTAAATGGTGAGAAAAGTAAAATCTGTGAACGTAAAAATGGGGTTTTACTGTATGTACTTAAAATCTGATTTTTTTAATGAGGCAGTACAAGCTGCCAAGATGGAACGGTGCAGTGGTCGACTAAATAAAGTGACTATTCCAGAAATGGCGAGGAAAATGCACAAGGTGGTACTGGATGAGCGATGACCTATCAAACATAATAGGCATTTCAAAAAGTGCGGTACATCACGTATTATTTGAAAATTTGAACATGAGAAACCTTTTCTGTGCAAGGTTTGTGCTGCATTTGCTTCAGTATTTAGTGAAGTTCTGCAGTAACAATTCTGATTTTTGTGCTGGTTCATAACCGTGAATAAAACATGGGTCTGCCACTTCACTCCCGAGAGAAAAGATCAATCAAAACATTGGACACAATTGGAGAACCGACTCCAAAGAAGGCACAGACTGTTTCATCTGCGGGCTAGGTCAGAGTGCTGGTTTTTTGGGATACACTTGGCATAAATCTAATTGACTATCTTCAAAAAGGTAAAACTATCAACTGCAAGTATTATGTGAACTCATTACAACGTTCTGGCAAAGAAATCAAACAAAAACGGCTGCATTTGACCAAGAAGAAATTGTTCTCTTCAGAACAATGCAACAGGTCACAAGTCTGTTATTGCAATGGCCAGAATTCATAAATTAAAAGTTTGAATTGCTACCTGATGCAATCTATTCACCAAATTTAGCCCCCCTCAGGTTATTGACTTAAAAAAAAAAATGCCTTGGTAGTTTAAGATTTTCAAAAAATGAAGAGTGATTTTGGCAGTTAAAGGCTATTTTGAGGAGTTAGACAGTTTTCATTACAATAAGGGGGGTATCAAACTTACTGAACATTGCTGGGAAAATTGTATAGAGCTAAAAGGAGATTACATTCAAAAGTAAAGGATTCTGCCCCCCCCTGCCCCCCTCATTGTTGGGCCAGGTACTTGCAGGACCACCCTCTCATTGTAGTGTTTTTGTGGCTACATAACTTGTTTTTTTTCTGACCGTGTAATTTACCAAATCTGGAAGAAGTAGGCAACCTTCTAAATATGATAAAAAAAGGGAAAGGAGGATACTGTCACGTTACGAGGAGCAAATGTCCCTCGGAGTGTTTCGGTATCTAGGACTGTCTAAACAAAGACATTATTGATAGATCTGAAGCATTGAATTAAAATTTGTGGTGCGGCCGGGAATCGAACCCGGACCTCCATGCTTACTAGGCAGACGTCTTAACCGTTAGACTACCACACCACTAACGATTAAGGCGCCTCGGAACAGTCTATGTACGATTTCCCTCCACAACACAAACTTCAATTCAGCTTCTTTGTTCCAAAGATAATTGCCACTACTGCCAAGGCTCTCCATGCAGCAGAATAGCACCTCAGCAATGCTTCAGATCTATCAATAATGTCTTTGACATATTTGAGACGTAAATGCGTCTCAGGGATTCTTTATCTGTATTAATTGATATTTATATCACCGTAACAGAATTGTTCCACCATGTCCATTGCTGAGGTGCTATTCCACTGCATGGAGAGCCTTGGCAGTAGTGGCAATTATCTTTGGAACAAAGAAGCTGAATTAAAATTTGTGTTGTGGAGGGAAATCGTACATAGACTATTGCAAGACGCCTTAATCGTTAGTGGTGTGGTAGTCTAACGGTTAAGACGTCTGCCTAGTAAGCATGGAGGCCCAGGTTCGATTCCTGGCCGCACCACAAATTTTAATTCAATGCTTCAGATCTATCAATAATGTCTTTGACATATTTGAGACGTAAATCCGTCTCGGGGATTCTTTATCTGTATTAACTGACTAAACAGTTGTCGAGTGGGCGCTACGTCGCGACAGACATTCACTGCCGCAGTACTTGCGTTGTTGCAGCCGTGGCGACGCAGCTGGACCGGCACACGGTCGGCTACCTGACGTGGCGGGCCGGGCCGCAGTCGGCCATGTCGACGACGGTGGTGCGGGACACGCCCGAGTCGCACGCGTCGTGCACGCTGCAGTTCGGCGTGCCGCACTCGTACGTGGGGGCCAGCTACAGCCGCAAGATGGAGGAGCGCGACATGAAGATGAGGGCCGCCGCCAGGTGCGTACAGCGTGAAACGCGACACGGGACCTGTGGCAGCGAGTGACGCCACATTCTGTGTTACTTGCTTTGCCGTGTTTGATTTCTAGCCGTTGCCATACGTCACGTATCGCATTTAATGCGAAGGGCTTAGATTGTTATGTACTGAATGTTTTGTGGTTATTTTCAAGTTGGCTACTGTACTTTAAGGAAAAATATAAAAATACTAACAAAACACATAATGCAAATGAAAACATTTTTATTTAGTCTTTACCATGACTGTTGTTTGAACTCGATTAAAGCAGAAGGTATTTCTGTTACCAGTCACTTTGTTTATTGCACCGCTATGCGTTTCAAGGGTTTAAACCCCCCATCATAAGATGGAATAATATTATGCTGTGTACATGTAGGTTAGGTTGACCTGTTGCACTGTCGAGGAGAGAAAATACAAAGCACTGCATAGAATGTGACTTTATACAATTGTTGAATGAAATTAAGTGTAAAAAATTACAATATCATACCTCAAGTGGTCACAGGTCCTTTGCATTGTCATAACCTCACTTATGTATGTGGGCGACACCTGCCCCTGGGGTACATAAGGACGGGAAATAGTTTTCTTTAAAAATCGTACACAATTCACTCAGCCCGGTGGTCTGCCCGAGTCGTGGGTCGTGCCGCGTGCCTGCTGCTGTTAGTTTCCACACGGTGCAGGTGCCCGACACGTGCCTGTCGATTCGGCACTCCTGGGCGGCTCGGCTCTGCTGACGAGGGTCCGCCACCCTCGGAGACTCCGCAGAACCCGGCCACCGACCAGAAGCTAGCTACGCGGTGACACGAGGCACCCTCTGTCGTGACCTGAACAGCCACAGTGCAACAGGTCAACCTAACCTACATGTGCACAGAATAATATTATTCCACCTTCTGATGTGTGTTTAATGCCCTTGATACGCGTTGTCGGTACAATGAACAAAGTTACAAGTAACAGTAGTGTGGTGTCGCACAAGTACAAAGTGCGCGCCACGTACTTTGGCCGCGCGCCGCCATGCACGCACGGCGTGGCGTTCTTACGACGTCAGCCACGAGCGCCCTCTGCTGCAACTCCGCTCGTGGCCACCACTGGACTGCATCGTTCACTTGGGACTGAGATAGGAACCAGTTAACACTTCGGATTCAGAAAGGCACCAGTTAAGACTTGGCTATCGGATAGGCACTAGGAATCATCAGTAGGCAGGCCTCTATCTAATCTATGTATCAGCATTCTGCAGTCAAGAACAATGTAAAAGTTAAGTATTACTAAGTCTCTATGAAATATATATCTCGATCTAATTTACTCTAGTGTTTCTAGTATCTGCTGTCCCACTGGCTGGTCACCTCCGTACCTGCACCAGCGTGCATCCTTTATTCCTGTGTCGGTCTCTCTCCACTCGGCTACTGACACCTCCCAATCGGCGGAAGCGAGACACAAAAGCGGCGACTAGGTTGGGACACAAAAAGTAGTACCATATGTTTTAACCAAAAGATATAATTGCACCGAAGGGAAGGGGGAAAAATAAATAAATAAACAACCTCCACCTTTTTTTTTATAAACAATACGGTTTCATTTGCGAAATGAAAGGACACTCTGGGAATGTGCTTGTTTTTAAAAAAAAATTTAATAAATTGTTTAAAATTCTTAAGGATTTTATCTAATTATAAGACACCCATCTCCGTTCTGACAATTTTACAAAACTCAAAATGACTTACATCCAGTATCAATATCAGTGCGACATTACCGATACATACTAGCCAACTCTCCCAATTTAGTTGGGAAACTCCAAATTTTTCATATTTTCTCTGACCTCCCAATTAATCCATTATTTCTTAGGATTTTTAGTTAATTATTGTCAAATTAAAACTTGCTGTTTGTTCCTGCAGACAATGGCTAGAAGTCCTTTGCTCATTAATCACTTATAATCAGCAGATATTTGGAAGGTAGGGGGCGAGGTTGTGTCAGGAGTAAAGCTGTGATGGTGGGTGGTGAAGCGTGCCAGGGGTAGCTCAGTCAGTAGGAGTGCTCGCCTGCAAAAGGTGATGGCCCCAGATTTGCATCCCAGTCCAGCAACAAAGTTTTAATAATTTCATGTGGCTCAGTGGCCTGATGCAAGTCTTTGAATGGGATACCACTCCGGTGACTTGCGTGTCCCTAACATGCCCCCGTTACTGAAATAGAGAAAGATGCCTACAGTTTAATCTGGAATCGGAATGATGTTTCGGTTCTAGAAACTCTTCTCATTGTTGAGAGGTGATGGTTGGTAAAAATGTAAACTGAAAAAAACTTCAATCCACTTGGGTTTCAAACCCGGGATGCTTTGAGACCGGCAAAGCCATTTCCACGATATCCTTTCGTCCAAAAGTGCCAGTCTTGCAAGTTTCACAAAAGGACTTCTGTGAAGTTTGGAAAGTAGCTCGTGAGGTACTGTGAGGAATGGCTCTGAAGTGCACCAAGGTAGCTCAGTTGGTAGAGCGCTTGCAAGCAAAAGGAAAACATCCCAGGTTTGAATCCTGGTCCAGCACACAGTTTTAATCTGCAAGGAAGTTTCACGTTTTTATAAGTTCACATGACTGTTGATATTTATCCCCTTTCCTGAACTTTATGTAAAATGTATATGGGTGGCCCTCAGCTGGGAAATATTAGGGAATGTTAAAGCACTGGGGAAAATACTGAAAAAATCTGGAATTTTTCAGTTTTCTGGAATTTGTGCATTTGTAATGTACATATCTTACGTAAAATACGCTAAAATGTTAGCATTACCAGTGTTGCATGTTAGAATGTCGTTCGAAATGCTCCACTCTGCACGTGAGCATAGTCCCCTCCTTGACTGTGTGTGGAACAGCCAAATGGTATACCTATTTCTTCCCACCGCATAAACTGTCTACTCAAATCATAGCTTGATACATTCTGCAGCTAGGTTGCAGGCCATCTACTGTATTTACTTAAATCTAAGCTGCACCCAAACAAATACTCTAAATTCAAGAAAAAAAAGCACCTCATTCTGAGTCACTCAAAAAGTGCCTGGAAATTTAAGGGTAAAAAGCTTTTAGGCCGCACTTACAATGAACCAAATTGGTTCACTATAACATGAAATATCAGGATACAGCTACATTAGTTGGGCTAGAGTTGTGAGCTTAGCAGTCGAGCTTAAGCAAGGTTATTTTGGTAAAAATATTCAGTTGTCAATGGTTTCTGTTTTATATGTAAATGTTTGCTAGAACATGGTGAATAATTGAAAGCATGAATAGCCATTCATGAACCGGGTGCAGACAGGCAGTGAAAATATAATTTTGCGTCTTTTCTTATGTAAACAGAGGTGCTATTTTGTTGTACTTTTGCTATGCTATTACTGTCTCTCCATAGCAAAATATTTCTGACAAGTTGTATCATAAGTGTCAGCCCCCCCCCCCACCACTTTGCCCGACGCAATTCCCCCCCCCCACCACTTTGCCCGACGCAATTCCCCCCCCCCACCACTTTGCCCGACGCAATTCCCCCCCCCCCCACCACTTGGCCCGACGCAATTCCCCCCCCCCCCCACCACTTTGCCCGACGCAATTCCCCCCCCCACCACTTTGCCCGACGCAATTCCCCCTCCACCACTTTGCCCTACGCAATTCCCCCCCACCACTTTGCCCGACGCAATTCCCACCACCACTTTGCCCGACGCGACGCTCCCCCTCCCCCACCACTTTGCCCGACGCGACGCTCCCCCTCCCCCACCACTTTGCCCGACGCGACGCCCCATCTCCCCCACCACTTTGCCCGATGCGACGCCCCCCCTCCCCCACCACTTTGCCCGATGCAATTCCCACCACCACTTTGCCCGATGCAATTCCCACCACCACTTTGCCCGACGCGACGCTTCCCCCCCCCCACCACTTTGCCCGACGCGACGCTTCCCTCCCACCACTTTGCTGACGCAATTCCCTCCCACCACTTTGCCCGACGCAATTCCCCCCCTCCCACCACTTTGCCCGACGCAATTCCCCCCCTCCCACCACTTTGCCCGACGCAATTCCCCCCCTCCCACCACTTTGCCCGACGCAATTCCCCCCCCCCCCACCACTTTGCCCGACGCGACGCCCGCCCCCTACCACTTTGCCTGACGCAACGCCCGCCCCCCCACCACCTTTCCCGACGCGTCGCCCCCTCCACCTCCACCACCTTTCCCGACGCGTCGCCCCCTCCACCTCCACCACCTTTCCCGACGCGTCGCCCCCTCCCCCTCCACCACCTTTCCCGACGCGTCGCCCCCCTCCCCCCTCAACCACCTTTCCCGACGCGTCGCCCCCTCCACCACCTTGCGTGACGCGACGCCCCCTCACCACCTTGCCCGACGCCCCCCCACCCCTTGCCCGACGCTACGCCCCCTCCCCCCCATCACCTTGCCCGATGCTCCTCCCCCCACCACCTTGCCCGACGCTCCCCAATCCCACCACCTTGCCCGACGTTCCCCCCCCCCACCACCTTGCCCGACGTTCCCCCCCCCCACCACCCTTCCCGACGTTCCCCCCCCCCCACCACCTTTCCCGACGTTCCCCCCCCCCCCCCACCACCTTTCCCGACGCTCCCCTCCACCACCTTGCCCAACACTCCCCCCACCACCACCTTGCCCGATGCCCCCCCACCACCTTGCCCGACGCTCCCCCCTACCACCTTGCCCGACGCTCCCCCCCCCTCCCAGCACTTTGCCCGACGCTCCCCCCCCCCCTCCCAGCACTTTGCCCGACGCGATGCCCCCTCCCCCTCACCACTTTGCCCGACATCTTCCCCTCCTTACTTTGCCCGACATCTTCCCCCCAACTTTACCCAATATCTTTCCCCCTTTGCCTGCAATGTCACCGCCCGCCATTGTCCGCTATCGCCAGCTATGTGCCCGCCCGTCCTCTCTGCGGACCCCACCATTCTTCCCCCCTGCCTGCTGCTCTCCCAGGCCCTCCCTCCCTCTGGCCACCCTACCCCTCCTTGCCCATCCTCCCCCCTCCCCCCACCCTCCCCTCCCGCCCTCCTCCCCCACCCACCCTCCCCCCCCATCCCCCCACCTGCCCTCTTCCTTTGATCGCCTCACCGTGTGTGTGTGTGGTTGTGTGTTGTGCACCTCCTCAAGAATGTGTCAATAAAATTTAGCTATGCTACATCGACGAATTCAGTGATCCCCCCTCCCTCCCAATACCCCATCTTGTGCAATATTAATTACATGCATATAATATTTGTTTGGTGCGTAATGCAAAATTTATTAATCATACTTAACCCCAACATCAACTTCAACAATTAGAATATGCTGAACCACTGAATTATAATATTGCCTCAACCAGGATTGTGTCGACTAGATAGATTTGTTAACCATTACGCCATTCCGGTGCTGTTGATAATATAACTGCAAGTACTCCTGCAGTTGAATCCTGGTGTTTGTAAAGAGTTCAAGTAAATACATCAACTTATAAATGTCTGTCTGGATCGAGTGTCGGGAGGTGCCGTACTGTCGAATCGCTCGCTTTCAGGGCCGGCACGTTTGGTGCGCTGGTGGAGGTGGGCTGTGAGAAGAAGGTGTCTGAGCACAGCAGCGTCTCAGCTGCCGTCACCGTAGGGCTGCCCGTTGGCGTCTCCCTCAAGCTCAAGTGAGTATTTATTATTTGTTATTTATTTATTTATCTATTTTGCTGTTGTTTACAATGTCCTGTCATCTGAATGCTGAAACAGGTCGTATTTTGTACTGTTAATTTTTTTTTTTTTTTTCCCCATAACACGTAATAATTTCTCATTATATCTAGTTAATCAATATTTTCTCGCAATAGCGAATTTCCTTTAGGGCCACTGTATAAGCTATAGATGTTCTACCAAATGGTGGCATGTGAAAATTTGTGCCAGGCTGGGACTCGAACCCGGGTTTCCCGCTATATATCTAAATACCAATTAGAAAAATTAATCAAAGATTATATATCCATATAAGAAGAAGAAGTAAATAATAAGGGCAAATACAGACGTTTATGTTGAAAAAGGTAGTGAAAGAATAACATGACTTTACATTTAGTAGTAGAAGATGATAGGAGAGAGAAATTATTAGAAGACATTGTCCGACACCTTGTCGTGCTTGAGGGTCGAGGACTTGGCATTCCCATCAAGTCATCAACTCTCTACCATTATTAGTATTATCTGAATGTTATAGTAACTACTAATTAAGATTATTGTGGTCTTCTCTTTTATTATGATCTATTAAGAGGTTTATAGTGCTGTTTTACTGGTGATGAAAAGCAACAATTTGCCGACACTTTCGTATTTGTTACTACTATGTTTACACTAATTATTGTCTATTAAATGATGATCACTGTCTGTGTCCATGTTGTTGTCCCTGTTGTGTTCTCGATTTCAGTTCCTTTGGTGGTACACTCTTTTCACACTCACTGCATTCATTGTAGTCTTCTATATTGTCTGTTTCCTTTATATTCATCATATGTCTCATGCGAGATTTTATCTGTTGATAACTGAGTGTTATCCATTGGTCTTACGGTCTCATATATTTGTTGTCCTGTGTGAGCTGGTAATGTATCTCTGAGGTGATTGCAGGTCCCGCTGAATAGGACGGTGTGCAGTATGGTGTCTCTCCGAGACTGACGTGGTGTAAGTGCATAGGATAAGGACCGTTTCCTGTCAAGAAGGTGGATCATGCTGCAGCTGGGATCGACACGTTTCATTCTTAGTCTCTCCGTTATGTCGGGGCGGGGGGGGGGGGGGAGAACGAATGGACCCTCCGACCCTTATCACTTGTGTCCTATTCCTGCTGCCAGGAGTCGATCCTCCAGCATCTTAGCTGTTTCTTATTTTCCAGAGCTGACCCAGTTACTAAATTCACCAGGTCTAGTCTGCCCTTCTTTAACCAGTAACAGCCTTATTTTCCAGAGCTGACCCAGTTACTAAATTCACCAGGTCTAGTCTGCCCTTCTTTAACCAGTAACAGCCTGATATTTGATGGTTATCAGTGAGTACTGTATACTACTCCAGGTGTGATTTCTTATTGTTTGTCATTTCTCGGAATAATCTCCCTGCAGCTGTAATCATTTTCCATGTTGACGACACCACGATTCCACAGTTGCTCTGAACACTTACCTAAGAGTCTCATTTGACCACTGAAAAATCGCTGTAGGAATTGTAACGAGGTTAGTAATTGCGCGACCACAGAGATTGCCTTTCATTGTCGGAAGAAGCCAAAAGTTGGTAGGAACATAGTTAGGTTAGTAAGGAGTATGAGATATCACTTAAGTCGTCACCAAAATAAATAAATAAATAAACTGCAGAGTAGTGTTCACCCAATGTGCTTGTGCATTGTCTTGATGAAAGAACAAATGTACGGCCTTTACCAGCCGTTTTTCGTGCAATGCTTGAAGTAACTTTTTCTGCTAAACATCATTTTAGGGTGCACCTGACACAGATGTGTGCCCTTTGGAACACAGTGAGTAATGATTATGCTGTCACTGTCCTGGAAAATGGCCATCACCATTTTTTCAGCTCTGGCACTTGCCCGATATTCTTTTTGTGGCGGTGAGCCTATGTGTTTTCATCCTAGTACTTTTTCAGTATTGAAAATGGCATCCTGTCTCATCCATTGTCACAATAGATGTAAAGAAAGTCCCGTTCTTGCCATTATCATGTGCCAATGTGGCGTGATGACACGTTACTCACTCAACCTCGTGGTCACCCCTCAGCGTCTGCAGCACCTACTGGGAGGACACTTTTCACATTTTTTAGTCCTTGTGTTGGATTTTGTGCACAGATCCCACAGAAGTGCTAACTTTGGAAGTGATGTTTCCTCAGGCGTCCAAAACAATTCTCTACACTGACTCACCAGATCGTGTTGTCAGATCAGATGGTGCTGTGCCAGAATTGTCTCGGTGTGCTGTCACAAGACATTCTGCCTTCCTCAAACTGCCACACCTAGTATCATACATTGGTCACATTCGTGATACTCTCACCACGTCTCAACTGGTGATGAAATTCAGTGAATGGCACAGACGGAAATGGAGGAAACGAATGATTAAACACTCTTCTTATACTGAGAACGTAACCATTTTGAGTATCGGTAACAGTCCTAACTCTCCCCACTGCCACTAGAGCTAGTGTGTCGTTCATTGCTGCCATCTCTGTCACGCAGTGCAGTGACTGTGCATATTTTAAAACAAACGACATGTTTTTATCAGTTGCCAGTCCCGAGGAAAATATTGGAGGTGTTACACCTCAAATGTACCTCGTACCTTCATAAGGCATCTGGGCGTATGTACAGTAGAACCCCACTTTTACACTATTCAAGGGACTTCAGTGAAATTGTGAAAAATATGGGAAAACGTAAAATCGGGAAATAATGTTTTAAATGGTAAAAATATGCTTACTGGCTCAGCCTTGCATTTTTGTAGTTTGTCAAACAATGGAAATACCTTAAAGGATTCAACAATATTTTGGAAAGGATAGGTTGCTACTCAACTCAGACACATCAGATGAACCGCAGAAAGGTACACATAACATAATAAACAAAATGGAGCTTTTGGCGAAGGTTTAGGCCTGGAGGATTGTGGGAGCATAGGAGGGAGGGTTCCCATCTGCGCAATTCAGAAAAGCTGGTGTTTTTGTGGAGGATCCGTATGGCACAGGCTGTGTAGCAGTCACTGAAGTGAGCCACATCGTGCAGTGCTGCACGCTCTGCAACAGGATGGTCGTGCCTATGTAGAAAGCTGCACAGTATTTGCACATCAGTTTGTACACAACGTGACTGCTATCATAGGTTGCCCTGCCTTTAATGGGATATGAAATTCCTGTGACAAGACTGGAGTAGTTGGCAGTGGGATGATGGATAGGACAGGTTTTGCATCTGGGTCTATTGCACGGATATGAGCCGTGGGGTAAAGGGGTTTGGAGCAACGAAGGAGTAGGGACAGGTTTGGTGGACGGCGGAATACTACTGTAGGAAGGGTGGGGAGGATTTTGGGCAGGGTGTTTCTCATTTCAGGACAGGATGAAAGGTAATCGAAACCCTCACAGAGAATGTGGTTTAACTGCTGTAGTCCTGGGTGGCATTGAGTGACGAGAGGGATGCGCCACTGTGGCGGGACGGTGGGTGTGGGGGAGGTGGCGGGTGGCTGGACAGACGGGGCCTGGGAGATCTGTTTCTGGACAAGGTTTGGTTGCTAATTGCGGTCAGTGAAGGCCTCAGCGAGGTGCTTGGCATTTTTGGAGAGGGGTTGCTTGTCACTGCAGTAGTGATGACCACAAGTGGCGAGGCTGTATGGAAGGGACTTTTTGGTGTGGAATGGGTGGCTGCTGTCAAAATGGAGGTATTGTTGAGGGTTGGTAAGTTTGATGTGGACGGAGGTACTGATAGGGCTGTCTTTGAGGTGAAGGTCAACGTCGAGGAAGGTGGCTCATTGAGTTGAGGTTTTGAAGGAATGTAGATAGTGTGCCCTCACCTTCAGTCCAGATTGACATTGACCTTCACCTTATTTGTGATATATGTACATAGTAGGCATCAAAATACTTGCCAGGAAGTTTATTATATAAGAAAGGTTATCCAAATATTTTCCATTTTAAGAGCCAGGTGGAACTCATAATTTTACGGGAAGTAGAAATTTTTGTTATGCTTTCATTCATCGTAATTGATTAGTCAGCAAGCCTTTTAACATTATTAATTATTTACATAGTAAAACTCCACTTTCTGTTTCATTTTTTTGCTCAACAATATTTGAGAATTTATCTGTGTTCTCGAGTGCAAATACAGGCATCAGTATTTTTGTGGCGTTTGCATAGGGTCAGCATCTCTCACTTTTATCGCTTTTTTGAGGCTATAATGTACTGTACCCCCTTCAATGTGCAGAGGAACATACACAAGCAAACCGTCAGGCTCACCATTTATAAAATATCACAAAAAAATACTTAGATAAGTACTTGCAATCCACAACAAGAATAAATTCTGAAAATGCATCATGCTAAGCATGAAAAACTATCAGTTCCATAAACAAAGCAAGCTGACAATCGGCATGTCGATAGTTAACTAGACGTGTACTGTCAACAATGAAACAAAAAATACATGTGAATAAATACAAAGTGTCAAGGAATTTGACTGTGCTAAATTTATAAACACTATACTTTAAAGCGAAAGCCATGCCAGTGTCAATTTATGCCATTTTTTTCCTTCACAAACATGCTTTATAAAAGCGTACATTGTGAAAAAAGTGTAAATATGTTAATGCAAAAACGGGGGCGTATTAACATTGAGAACATAGAAAATTTGACGGGACTGACAAAAAATGGTGCAAATGGCATGAAAACATAAAATCCGGGAATGTAAAAATGGGGTTTTACTGTATATGGAAATGGAATGACTATAAAGTTACTAGTGGGTAGATCCCCTTTTACGCACTTTTTACATGAAAGCAGACATTGATTTTATTGAAATGGTGATACGTATTTGATGTTCACGTCAAATGTCATGTAGTAAATTCTGTACACTTTTGAGTACTTAAAAATAGGAACCGTCTCATCCAAACATTTCAAAACTGATAATTTTTTGCTGAACAAAATATACACTTGAAAACACATCAAACAATTTCGAAAATGCAGTGAAAAGCACCGGTTTTCTTTAGTTTTTGCATCTTGTTTCTTTAGTAATGGTCAAATTGTATCCTAAAAAAGTTTCTCTTCTAATCATTTCACTGTTGACGTAATTTTCATTAAAACACATTTATATATGTACCTTTGTATTTATGCATAATGTATGCTTTTTCCCCGTGAAACGTAAATATCGTTCTGTTTGTAACTATTTCGTCCTTTGATAGGAGAATGCTAGTAGGAAAAAAAAAAAAAAAAAACAATAATAGGCTCTGGTGCAATCTTTTTGATGTGATGAAAAACAAACAGAAAAAACAACAGAATAAAGTTGAAGAAGATCCGAAAGCATTTCTATAATAGGAAGGCGCTTGACCAGAATCTCATGATAGCACATACATGCACATTTGCACTCTAAAATACACTCAGAAATTTAGAACTCATCACTTGGCACAATCTATTGATCATTGGTGCCATAGATGTACTCAAAATTTGGTCGGCGGGTGATTTACACACAGGTATGATAGACACACGCACCTAGAGTACTTTATTTTCAGCAGAAAGAGTAATATTATTCATTGGGAAGATCCTCAGGAAGTGTAGTCCGTCAACAAAGGAAATGGCTTATTAAACTCACCTTTGACCGATACTTGAATATTGTTCATCAGTGTGGGATCAGTATCGGATATGAGGGAGATAGAGGAGAATATATGGGCTACTATCAGATATAAGCATAGACACTAAACCCCCACTTTTACGTTCCTGGATTTTACATTTTTGTGTCAATCCCGTCAAATTTCCTGTGTTCACAATGTTAATTTGCCAATGTTTTTTCGTTAACATATTTGCACTTTTCCTGTGTTTTACGCTTTTTGAATCCGTGTTCGCTTAGAAAAAAATCATGTAACTGACATAAATTGACACTACCACGGCTTTCGCCTTCAAGTATAGTGTTTATAAACGTTATGCTATCAAGCTTCTTGACACTTTGCATTTACTCAAATGTATATTTTACACTTCCTTGTTTGCAGTAAGCGCCTAGTTGATACATGACATGGTGGTTGACGGAAGTATAGTATCCTATCAGCCATCGTGTTGAATGTCAGCTTTATGCAACTGGTAGTTTTTTGTGCTTTGCGTGACGTATTTCGAGAAATTATTCTTGTTGTGAAATGGAAATATTTATCTAATTTTTGTGATATTTTATAAACGGAGAGACTGATGGTTTGCTCAAGTATGTTATTCTGCACATTGAATGGGGCACGGCATATTATAACTAAAAAAAGTGATTATAGTGTAAGATGCCAACCCTGTGCAAGTATCACAAAAATACTTATATATATATTTGCACTAGAGAATATGAATAAAATTGTGAATATCATCACGTGAAACATTGAAAAATACAAAAAGGATGGAACTTGTGTAGTTTTACTATGTAAATAATTGTCAATCAAAGGGTTGCTGACAACGTCAATTATGATGAATGAAATTATGTCATAATTTTCTACTTTCTATAAAGTTAGCAGTTCCTCCTGGCGCTTAAATTGTAAAAATTCGGATAACCTTTATTAGATTATAAATAAACTTCCTGGCAAGTATTTTGGTGTGTATTATGTACATGTATCACAAATAAACTATGAAAATGCAGAGGTGATCCCGTAAGCATATTTTACCATTTAAAACATTATTTCCCACATTTTATGTTTTTCCACATTTTGCACAATTTCATTGAAGTCTCTTGAAAAGTGTAAAAACTTGTTTCTACTGTATGTGGTGTCTGAAAGAACAGACATAATCAAAAGAATAATCATAATCAACAAAAATACTCTGATCAAGACAGTTAGGGGATCGGTTGAGATATATAGGCTCTGAAGTATTGTCACCACATCCTGCACCCCACCTTCTCACAAACCCAACCAACTTGAACCTCGCATTGTGGCCGGTTATCGTGCCCCCATTGAGAGAATTTCTGCTCTTGTGGACCAACACCTTCAACCTGAAACTAAAACCTGCTAATATGCACTTTATTAGAACATGAATAAAAGTAGTGTGTTTATATATTGTATGTTTGAATAGGAACTGGCCATGAAAACACAAAACTTCATTGTGAATATAAACTTGCCAGGTGGGACCATTGTAGATAAACTAAACCTATAAAAAATATTTCAATGTTCTTTTTGATGTTCTTGTATTCAGTAAAACAACTAATACCTTATTTCATCATTCTGTGAATGGTAGGAACATTTGCCCTTCATTATTTTTCAAGATATTAGTATAAATAACTAATATGTTGTTGTTAATAATATGTATATAGAGCACAACTCACCGTAAAGACGAACGTTGAGCCACCGACAGACACAAATAAGACATACAAACACACACACACAATTCTAAATTTTCGGCCACGGCCTTCCTCAGAAAGAGTACACTCATCTACACAATCACAGTCTCAAGACTATGTTGGGCGGTGTTGGATGTTGAATGCAAATTACTGTGGGCTTTAGCGATCTGTAATTGACATTTCAGAGATTATATATTTGTACTCCCTGACTTTTATTCGTTCTATTATTAGTGCCTTTATTTACACCAAAGTTAAGTTTGTCTGATGTACGTTTTGCCAGTTAAAATGTTTATCATTAATCGCATAATAACCATACAGAATTTCTTTCATGGTAGCAGAGCTTACGAAGTATTTTATGGTTAACGTTGCAACAGCAAATGATAAAAATTCTCCGTTGGTCAAACAACGTTACTTTAGCTATCAGCTAAGTGACGGATACGGCGTGTTGTTTTTTTCTCTGTATTTAATTCAAGATGATGTCAGGTTCTCATCAAAATCAGTTTCACATTGAGAAACTTACTGGGCGTGATAATTACGCTAGTTGGAAGTTCTCAGTACAAGCATATTTAGAACATGACGAGCTCTGGGACTGTGTTTGCAGTACCAACACTTCTCCGAAGAAAGAAGTTAAGGCAAGTTCGAGGCTCATTTTATTATTAGATCCCATTAATTACATGCACATACAAAATGCACCTATACCCAAGGAGGTCTGGGAGAAACTAGAGCAAGCTTTTGATGACAGTGGTTTATGCAGACGAGTTGCATTACTGAAAGACCTTATTACCACTACTTTGGAATCGTCTAAAAATGTTGAAGATTATGTGAACAAAATCATGTCAACCACTCATAAATTAAGGAACATTAAATTTGAAGTCAATGATGAGTGGCTAGGGATGCTAATGTTGGCTGGTTTGCCCGAATCTTACAAACCAATGACAATGGGAATTGAAAGCTCTGGAATAAAAATCGGTGCAGACCTTATAAAAACAAAGCTTTTACAAGAAGTAACAGATCTGGAGAGTTCAGTATTTTTCACAGGAAAAAGACATGTTCAAGGAAAACAGGTGTATAAGCAAAACACAGTGAAGTACATCAGGGGGCCACAGTGCTTCAGTTGCAATAAATATGGCCACATCGCTAAGCAGTGCCGTGTGTCAAAGAAAAAGACAGCAAATAAATCAGTAGATAAAACTTTTGTTGCTGGTTTTACAGCTTATTCAGAATTGATGGATCCAGGCGTGTGGTATGTTGGTGCATATGACAAATCGAAATGATTGGATGTATGATGTACGAAGTCCAGCGATACCTACTATAATAGGTGCCAACATGACACCGCTTCCTGTGAAAAGTATGGGAAGTGTTAATTTGATATTGAAAGGTAACGGCAACAGAAGAATTCAGGTAAGAGACGTATTATATGTTCCTAAACTTGCTGCTAACCTTCTGTCTGTTAGTGCTATGGTCAAAAACGGATGCCAAGTAAATTTTAGGCATGATGGGTGTGATATATATAACAAAGAGGGGAATTTTGTGTGTTCAGTAACATTGATAAACAATTTATATGTACTAAACACACAAAGAGAAGTGAATGCTAATTTAACTTTGTCTCAGAATTTAAATTCCGTTATCCTATGACATCGCCGTAGGGGTCATTTGAATTTTAATGATGTAAATAAGCTACCTGATTGTGCAAAAGGTGTTAGTTTGTCTCCTACTGGTAGTAATGGACCTGTTACATGCACAACATGTCTTGAAGCTAAGCAAACCAGACTGCCTTTCCATGATATTGGTTCTAGAGCTTCACAACCATTACAGATCATTCACATTGACATATGTGGTCCTATGGAAACTGCGTCATTGGGAGGTATGAAATATTTTCTTACTTTCATAGAAATATTTTCTTACTTTCATAGATGATTATTCCAGAAATGTTTACGTGTAATTTTTAAAAAGACAAACTCAGTATATTGGGAGCTTTCAAGGCTTACAAAAACCTAGTAGAAAATGAACTAGATAAGAAAATAAGTCATTCGCACAGACAATGGCAAAGAGTACTATAACAAAAATTTCGAAGATTACTTGAACGAAAATGGTATTAAGCATCAAACAAATTAGTCCTTTGTGTATAAATACAGTAAAACCTCATTTTTACATTCTCGGTTTTTACGTTTTCCCGCCATTTACACCATTTTTTGTCGGTCGTGTCAAATTTCCTATGTTTACAATGTTAATTCGCCCTTGTTTTTGCGTTAACATAGCTACACGTTTCTCTCGTTTTAAGCTTTTTGAAAGCATGTTTGTGAAGAAAAATGACGTATTTTACATCAATTTCCCCATAAAGTATAGCGCTTAAAAATTATTCGCAGTCGAGTTTCTTGACACTTTGCATTTACTCAAATGTATATTTCGAGTTTCGTTGTTGACTTACGACGCACCGATTTGTGGCGATGTAGTTCCTCTTTCCACCAGCTTCTTTGCCAGAGCGCTTGGCGCGTACTCAGAGAAACAGAATGGTTTGCTGGCGAGAGAATAACGCTGATTTGTGGCGGTGTAGTTCCTCTTTCCGCTAGCTTCTTTGCCAGAGCGTCTGGCGTGTACTCAATCAGATCCAGTTGCTTTGTTGAAGTGAGAATAAAATAAAGAGTTGCATTGTTTTTGTGAAACATATTTCTGATTAATGAAGAACGTTATCTGTGAAATTTGGGTATTTTAATACCCACAACGTCAAAAAGCGATAATAGTGAGAGATGCCGATCCCTACGCAAACGTTACAAAAATACGTATGCATATGTTTCTACTCGAGAACGCGAATAAATTCTCTAATATCGTCGTGTGAAACATCTAAAAATAAAAAAAGAATGCACCTTTTTTGGTTTTACTACGTAAATAATTAATGCCGGTAAAATGCAGTAATTTTGAAGATGTTACATAACTTGGCAGCGGCGTCCAAACGATATCTATCGAAGCGGTTCAGGTAATTTTGAAGATGTTACATAGCCCAGCAGTGGCGTCGTCGATTATAATGAATGAAATTATGTCAAAAGTTTCTTCCCATAAAATTACCAGTTCTGCCTGGCGCTTAAAATAGCGGCATCCTCGATTATAATGAATGAAATTACGTCAAAAATTTCTACTTCTCATAAAAATTACCAGTTTTGCCTGGCGCTTAAAATAACGGTGTCCTCGATTATAATGTATGAAATTACATCAAAAATTTCTACTTCCCATAAAATAAACAGTTCTGTCTGGCACTTAAAATAGCGGCGTCCTTGATTATAATGAATGAAATTACGTCAAAAATTTCTACTTCCCACAAAATTACATTTTGACTGGCGCTTAAAATAGTAAAAATTTGGATAACCTTTATTGTATAATAAACTTCCTGGCAAGTATTTAGATGCCTATTATGTACATATATCACAAATAAACTACGAAAATGCAAGGCTGATCCAGTAAGCATATTTTACCATTTAAAACATTGTTTCCTGCATTTTACACCATTTCTCTGAAGTCCCTTGAAAAGTGTAAAAACGAGGTTCTACTGTAGTGTGTTGAATAAAAACAATACCAGAAGTCCATGGCAAGTCGCTAAGCGTTGGTCTTGCACACACAAAAAAAAAAAAAAAATCTTGTAATAGCTTCTGTAACCGTCACTGTGCCAATTTGGACTCCAGTGTATTTATTATTGTGATGCATTGTAGGGTAAAAGTTATGTTGAATTAAACAGTTTTATTAACATACCTAGTGTTTGCTGTGAGTTCTGAATTTAATTTTGATGCACACATAAAATGGTGAACATTATTCCAGCTGTATGTCTTCTGAATGAATTGTAGGGACTCCTGTAAGCTGATAATGCAGGTGTACTTTTACAAGAAGTTTCTACAGTCACAAGATATCAACGTAACACGTACTGAACTTTGATACTGTGAAGGTCTGTTAAGGTGTAATTCCTATAACCACTGAGCCGGTGCATCGAACATTTGAAGAAAACAGTTGCGTTTTACATTCTAGTATAAATTTTTTCGTAACTGACAATTGTCAATCATCGGTACTAAAACACAGCGCAGCATAGCACTTTAGAAAGTGATACGCTTGCACTTTGTTAATAATCCGCAGTGGTGTGCCACACTCTTTCTGGGAACCTAGGCACACTTTCGGGCGGCATCTCTTGAGGTGTTTTCCGTAGTATTAAATAACCGTTTCTGTAAGTTTTAGGTGCGATGTAGCAGACGCACCGCACACTGGTGACTGGGGACTGTCCGCAGGCTGGGCCGCGGCTCGCAGACGTACGTGATGCCGATCCACCTGTGCGAGGAGGTGCTGCCGGCGCCCATCTTCTACGCCACCGTCACGCCGCTCGTCCTCTGGGCGGTCGTCAAGAAGCTGGTCGTCGACCCCATCGCGCGGGGGGCCGCCCAGCGGGAGAAGGAGCGCCAGCGTGAGGCCAACAAGGCCAGGTGAGTCCGGAGAGAGAGCGACACGGAATTCCCTGAGCGAGCTGTCAGTTTGGTGCGGATAACAAATTCGGAGCGTACGCTTTGAGCAGGGAGTTATTTCTCGTTACCTTCCCTTCTTCGGGAGCAAATTTTCGCTGTGTGTTTCGCGGTGTCGTGTCTGGCACTGAGCAGCTGTTTAATTTTCTTTTTTTATTAACTTGCTCAATTGTGCGAACTATTCAGTATACAAATATAGAACAGGCATCTACGTGCCCAGGAGCAGTTGTACTATGTTTGTATTTTAGTTTGATGTGCAGCAGCAAATTATTACAGTACAACTCCACTTTTAAGTTCCCAGATTTTATGTTTTCCCACCATTTGCACCATTTTTTGAGAGTCCCATTAAGTTTCCTATGTTCACAATGTTAATTCACCCGTTTTGCGTTAACATATTTTCACTTTCCCTGCATTTTACGTTTTTTTTAACTATGTTCACGAAGAAAGAATAAGCTAATTGACATTGACGTAAGCATGGCTTTTGTCATCATGTAGAGTGTTTATAAATATTATGCGGTCAAGTTTCCTGACACTTTGCGTTTATTCAAAGGTAGATTTCGCGTTACGTTGTTTGCAGTACCCACCTAGTTCTCACGATGCTCCCATCAGCCACCACACCGATTGCCAGCTTTTCTTTGTTTACGCAGCTGGTAGCTTTTTAATGCTTTGCATGACATGTTTTGAAAATTTATTTTTATTGTGAATGTTTATATAAGTATTTTTGTGAAGTTTTATAAAGGGTGAGACTGATGGTTTGCTCACATGTTTGTTTTTTCTGTATATTGAAGGAGGCACGGTATATTATAACCTCAAAAACACAATTATAGTGTGAGATGCCGACCCTGTGTTGATGTTTCAAAAATACTTATTATATTTACACTCAGAAATGTGAATAATTTCTCGAATATCGTTGTGCGAAACATCAAAAAATAGAAGTAGTACGGAAATTGTACAGTTTCACTACATAAATAATGAATGCTAGTTAAAGGCTTGCTGACAAAAGTCGATGATGATGAATGAAATTAAGTAAAAAATTTCTACTTCCTATAAACTTTCCAGTTCCACCTGCCATCTAAAATAGAACAAAATTCGGATAACCTTTATTATATAATAAATAAACTTTCTTGCGAGTATTTTGATGCTATTATGTACATACAGTAAGACTTCGTTTTTATGTTCTCGGTTTTTAGGTTTTCCCGCCATTTACACCATTTTCTGTCGGTCCCATCAAATTTCCTATATTTACAATGTTAATTCACCCTCGTTTTTGCGTTAAGATATTTACACTTTTCCTGCATTTTACGCTTTTCGAAGGCATGTTCGAGAAGAAAAAAGACGTAATGTACATAAGTTGACGCTAGCATGGCTTTACCCTTAAAGTATAGCGCTTAAAAATTATTCGCAGTCGAGTTGCTTGACACTTTGCATTTATTTAAACGTATATTTCGCGTTTCGTTGTTGACTTACGACGTGCCGATTTGTGGCGATGTAGTTCCTCTTTCCGCTAGCTTATTTGCCAGAGCGCCTGACATGTACTCAATCAGAACCAGTTGCTTTTTTTATGTGAGAATAAAGAGTTGCATTGTTTTTGTGATACATATTTCTGATTAATAAAGCACGTTATCTGTCAAAGCTGGGTATCATAATACCCATAACCTCAAAAAAGCGATAATAGTGAGAGATGCCAATCGTATGCAAAAGTCACAAAAATAATTACGCATATGTTTGTACTCGAGAACACAAATAAATTCTCTAATAACGGCGTGTGAAACATCTAAAAATACAAAAAGAACGGAACTTTGAGTTTTACTACGTAAGCAATTAATGCCGGTAAAAGGCAGTAATTTTGTAGATGTGTTACATAGCCTGGCAATGGCGTCCAAACGATATCTATCGAAGTAGTTCAGGTAATTTTGAGGATGTTTTACATAGCCCAGCAGTGGCGTCCTCTATTATAATGAATGAAATTACGTCAAAAATTTCTTTTTCCCAGAAAATTAGTAGTTTTCCCTGGTGCTTAAAATAGTAAAGATTTGGATAACCTTTGTTGTATAATAAACTTTCTGGTGAGTATTTTGATACCTATTATGCACATATATAACAAATAAACAACAAAAATGCAAGGCTGATCCAGTAAGCATATTTTACCATTTAAAACATTATTTCCTGCATTTTAAATTTTCCTGCATTTTACACCATTTCACTGAAGTCCCTTAAAAAGCGTAAAAACGAGGTTCTACTGCATATCACAAACTATGAAAATTCAAGAGTGATTTGGTAAGCTTATTTCACCTGTCAAAATGTTATTTCCCGCATTTTACACCATTTTCATTATGTCCCTTGAAAAGTGTAAAAATGGAGTTCTACCGTAAAACCTGGCATCCAGGTCCTTATTGATTCCAGTATTGAGTTAGTCTACCTCTTAGCTTTTTCTCTCTGTCCACCTTCTCTTTTCTCCTCTCTCTGTCCATCTCTATCTTCCGCCTTCTCTCGCAGTCACCTTCTTGCCTCTGTAAAATTCTTCTGCCACCTCATCAGTCAATTGCCGCCTCCATCTGTGGAAAGTCGTATAACTCTATTAATTTTTGTGCTGATCGCTGAACTGTAGTCTCCCATGCCACACACCACATGACAGTGATGTTCCTCCTTTTTGAAGGTTAAGTGTGCAAAGTCTTGTCGTCATTGGATGAACAACGTGGCAGCACAAATAATATGAACAATCAACCAGCAAACATTCATTTATATATACAGTAAAACACTGTTTTTACACTTTTCAAGGTACCTAATGAAAAAGGTGTAAAATGTGGAGAAAATGTAAAATGCGAGAAATAATGTTTTAAATGGTAAAATATGCGTACTCGATCACCTTTGCATTTTCGTAGTTTATTTGTGATATATGTACAGTACATTTTAGTTTATTTACTTTGTAATAAAGGTCATCCAAATTTTCTTTTTTCAGTACCAGGCGGAACTGGAACTAGTAACTTTATAGGAAGTAGAAATTTTGTAAGTACTTTATTTACTCGCATAATTTGCGCACTTTTTAGGACAAGAAATCCGTCTTGAAATCCCGGTGCGCAAAATACACGGGGATTTAAAGAAAAACATAAATAAATAAAATTAAAAAAACAAGTTTACTCGGGCTACTTCTTGGCGTGCTGCATTAGGTTTCTCAAAGACGTGCTTTCAGTAGCTTTTCGATTCACTGAATAATATTCACTGAAAACCTAATATGTTACATACAGTTATATATTTACTAGCCCGTGTTATATTTACCAAAGTCATGTAGTACTGATTATTCCATGCAAGAAATGAAAATGGACATGGAGCGAGAAACACGGTAATGTGTAGGTAGTCAGTTTCTGATTACTACCTATGGTAATTGGCTACAAGTTACAGTAGGCAGCATTAAAAGTGTAAATTGTGTAAGAAACCAGGTAATGCACTACAGAAAACGATGGGCAGCTGGTAGGCACAAATTAAAGTAAGGTTTGTAAAGCTTTTGGAAAAGTTTCATTTAATTCATACATGATCACATTAACATGCATGTACACTCAAGGAGGCTGAGCAAACTCCACATATACTATGGTATTTGGCTCTGAAAAGAAGTCTGTTGGCTGTGTCGCCGTGCGAGAGGTCGGTGGGAGGGGCTATGTTTACGTCCGGTCATAGCCTCATAACAGTTGTAACGGTTAGCGACTACAGCATGTTCCATGCTGGAAATGGATCGTGAAAACACTTAACCACAGCTACTACAATCCCTGCCATTTCACAAATATTGCAGGAGAGAGAATTTTACGAAGTTAAATAGAAAATGCTAAAGAATTAGGGTGCGCAAAATATGTGAGGATTTAAAAAGTACAAAAATTGGTTATAAAAACTAGGATGCGCAAAATATGTGGGAGCGAAGATTACATGAGTAAATAAGGCAATTTCATTCATCATAATCGATTTTGTTAGCAAGCCTTTAACTGGCATTCATTATTTACGTAGTGAAACTGCACAATTGCAGTACTTTTTGGTTTTTTCGATGTTTCTCTCGACAATATTAGAGAATTTATTCACTTTCCCCAACTGCAAATATATGCATAAGTATTTTTGTGATATTAGCACAGTGTCGGCATCTCACACTATAATAGCAGTTTTTAAGTTAAAATATACTGTTCCCCCTTCAAGGTGCAGAGAATGTACACAAGCAAACCATCAGTCTCACCACTTGTAAAACTTTACAAAAAACTATTTATCTAAACATTTGCATTTCACAATAAGAATAAATTCTTGAAATGCTTCACCCAAAGCATGAAAAACTACCAGTTGTCAAAACCAAGGAGTGTTAAACAAAACTAAGCTGAGAATCTGTGTGGTGGCCGATGGCATCCCTTAAGCCTCGGAGTTGTGAGTCAACTACTGGTGTGTACTGCAAACAATAAAACGCAGAACATATGTTTTAATCAAAGCAAAGTGTCAAGAAATTTGACTGTGTGGCGCTTATAAACACTACACTCGAAATGCGAAAGCCATACCAGTGTCCAATAATGTCAATTTTTTACATGAAAATGGTTTCAAAAATGTAGAACTCGGGGAAAAGTGTAAATATGTTAATGCAAAAACAGGGGCGAATTAACATTGCGAACATAGGATATTTGACGGAACTGACAAAAAATGGTGCAAATGGCGGGAAAACGTAAAATCCAAGAACATAAAAGTGGGATTTTACTGTATTAGAATAGCTGAACACCTAGCATTGTCCGGGTATTTATTTATTCCGTTTTCTAGTTAGTCAGTCTCCTCTCCCATCCGTTCTCTCTGCTTCTCTCATTTTGTGTTTTGAAGTCCAAGTGTGCTAATTGTTTTCAACATTGGAATGCAAGTGCAGGCTTGGCAGAATTGTACAATGGGGGACAAAAAAATTACCCAGCCTGAATAAAAGTCGAAGAGTGAAGCTTTGTTCATGCCCTAGTTCTGAAGTACAAGTGCTGCCAAATCAAGTGTTTTTCGGAGTTTGAGCTTGGTGTTTACATTGTCAAATAGAAACAATATAAGAGGTAGGATGCAGTACATTCATAGCAGCTTAACTCATGTATCATTAATTTTGGAAAACATTGAACGCTTAGAAGTGGTTGAGGTAGTAAGAACTACACATGGATAGATTTACTACAATGAACTGCTTCTTACATATGTTTCGTTGGCTGAGTGGATAAGCAGGCGGTTTACAAACACAAAGGGTGCGAGTTCAGGTACCACAGGAGTCAACTTTGTTTTAGACCTGTGCAGGTAATATTTTTAAAATTAATTTGCTATGAATTGTGCAGTTATAGGCTTTCTTAGATTCTACATTCTTAAACATATTCTATTTTGTAATAGGCTAACCTTTAAACAAGGAAACAAATGATAGCCATAGTAAAAATTAGGGATGGGTCGAACCCCAATTTTACCGGTTTGAATCTGAATACTGAATCTTAAATACACATGTGCCAATTTCTGAACCCGAATCGAATCTTCAGAATCTCGAACCCCAAATAATCAGTCAACTCAAGTACATGTATTTAAAAAGAATTACTACTCTATCACCGCCGTGGTGAAGATAAAGCCTTCCCCGTTTATTTGACCTGTGTGTACTTGTTATTGCCACGGTTCTGGAGGTTAAGAAAGGGTATTTTGTGGCTGTATTTATTCTTTCAAAAATTAAGATCACGTAACTTGACTCACAGAATTTATGTTTGTAGAAGATTTAAAAATCAGTACTAGAAGTCAGTTGCCGTCTTAATTTCTAACTATTCCCATTCAGCATAAGAATAATAAAAATTTAAACATTAATGTGATAAGTATATTCTCCCTCTTACCGTTGTCTTTCAGGTTTGTTAGGCAGACAGAATTTAAATGTAACATCTAATGGTAACATCTAACACAGAAGATTACATGGCGTAATGTTTATATTTGTATTATTCCTATCGCGAAGAGAGTGTAGAATTTACGAATTACGATTCATAGGAACAATCCGTTGCTCCTAAGAGAAAAACACGCGAGGTGTAGCACGAAGGCAGTGGTTGTAGCGTCAGGCATATTGACGCAACACAGGCTTGCAATTCGGTTTTACGAAGTAGCTTTTAGATGAGACTTCAAATATATGGCAAACTAAATGTGGAAATATAAAACAATTTTATTACACTTATAATACAAATTTTACAAAATGTTTATAATACCAATTAGATACAGGTACGGTAATTCTGAATCACTATCACTTGATTCCTTGTTGTTCAGTCCCTTCCTAGTACAGAGCATCATCCCTCTTACAATGTAGTGCATTCAATATTGAACATTTTTAAATGCCTGCTACAAATTCTGATTTGGAACCCATATTCATGTATCATCATTCCATTGGCACACTTACACATTTTACACAACCCGTTGGTGTCAGTTGTCTGTCACTTTTCGAAAGGCAGTCGGTGTACATGTGTTTAAGCTTGTACTTAAAGGATTTATTGAAACAGAAGTGAACTATAGCTCAGTTGGTAGAGCGCTTGCCCGTGAAAGGCAAAGGTCCCATGTTCGAGTCCCGGCTCTGGCAAACAATTTTATTCTGCCAGGATGTTTCATATCAGCGCACACTCTGCTACAGAGTGAATGTTTCATTCTGGAAACATCCCTTAGGCTGTGGCTAAGCCATGTCTTCACCATATCCTTTCTTCCAGGAGTGCTAGTCCTGCAAGGTTCGCAAGAGAGCTTCTGTGAATTTTGGAAAGTAGGAGGCGAGGTACTGGTGGAAGTAAAGTTGTGAGGCGGCATCATGAGTTATGTCGGGATAGCTCAGTCGGTAGAGGCAGGCAAAGGTCCCAGGTTTGAGTCCAGGTTCCGGCACACAATTTTATTCTGGCAGGAAGTTTAAAGATTGAGATTGATTGTAAATTTAATAATTTCATAGTTTTAACAAATCTACCAATGTAGCGCACTGGTGAGAAGAGGATACGAAGGCGACCCGCAGTGGTCGTTGGGGCGCAGCGCCTGTCAGCATGATGACTTTTCGTTGTTGGATGTGATTCTTGTGCATATAGCAATTTATTTACAGTGCTGTATTAAACAACTGATTCAAACTTACCTGGTATCGCTCTTCATGATTTCAAACCAATAGCACACACATTTAGTCCAGCTGCTCGTATTCAACATAATTGAGACTTGCTGCAATATTGCGATTCCAGATGTTGATTTACAAAAAGTTATGCCAAACCCAGAGATATCGAGTAAATGCTGTATATGCACAATTTGGAACATTGTGCAGTACTTTTGTGGCCTAATCCAATTTGAGTGGTTACGTCTCAGTTGGTGAAATGAGCTGGCTCGGTTACGTCGCATTGTGATGAATACATATTGTGAATTAGATGTACCATTATAGGAGGAGGAGGAGATAGAGACTGGGAGGAGAGGGGAGGTTAGAGGAGGAGACGGATAGAGAGAGGGACAGAAGGACACCGTATTTGCCGGCGTATAAGACACCCCCCACTTTTTAGACACTTTTTATAGGAACAAAATGAATCACATCTAATACATCTATTGCAATATAATTATAATACACACATTCACGTAAATCTGATATCTAAGGCAGCGATTTCGAGTAGTGTACATAAACTTTATGCATTCAACTTTCTTTCCGGCTTGCACTTCTTCAAATGGATACTTCGCCTTCCGCTGTTTATAGTATGCACTGACTACGGCTTGCAACTTTGCCACCTAGGTGGCACTGCTTACAATTCCTCCAATCAGCCACCAGGTCAAGTATTTTTGCGCGCCGAGTAGGTGGGTTTTCATGTTTTAAAAGACTCGTTTTGAGATTTTATTGTGAAGTGCAAATATTTATGTAAGTATTTTTGTGATGTTCGAAAAACCGTGAGAATGATGGATGATTTGCATCTGTGTATTGCTTGGCACACTGTATGAGGCACAGCATCTTATAACCTCAAAAAGACAAATGTGAGGCCAGAAGGTGTGCAAACATCAGAAAAAAAATTTGCACTGATGTGTTTTACGGCCCACTTTAGATTTGTACCTTTATAAGTTTTTGCAAACATTTTGGACCAAATTAATAATCTGAATAGTAAAAAATTAATTAATAAGAGTGTCTGAAACCCTTTTAGGGGAAAAAAATTAGATAGTGGCGGGATCCGAACCACCGAGCTTTAGCGCCATAGTCAAACGCCTTCCCCGCTACGGTACGGCTACTGATCAAAAGATGAGTCCTTTAATCTCATACTATTCATGACTGTTGTTAACTGATGTTAATATGGCATTTGTAGACTCTAGATTATCATTTATCATACAAAGAACGATGTGTGTTTGTTAATTCATCAGTTCGCCATCGCTTTGAAATGACTTCGTGTAATTTACATTAAGAAAAATCATCAAATACGCAATGCAAGATGGCATATACCAGAGAGAGTTCTGGGTGAGGAATGTCACGTGACATCTCCGAATGGCTGGTTTTCATTAATTCAATGGAGAGTGTCAAATGTCCGTTATTTTTGCAAATATGTCTCAAATGATATGAGGTATCAAAAAAACAAGGGAGCTAAGTTGTAGAGAATTTTCTCCTCTACAAATTCGGTTATTCAATTTTTGTGTCAAATGAATAGTTAAGCTGTTTTCATTTAAATCTCGAGCTGTCAAAAGATGATCGCAAAGGCCCACTTTTAGTGTTTACTACCATAACCTAAAGTGGGCCAAAATACTTGTGTACATGTTTGCACTTGAGAATGCGAATAAATTCTGAAATATTGTCAGGTGAGAGTTGTTCAAATATGTGAGCAGTGTTTCATTATTCAAATAACGAATGACAACGTTACAGGATTGCCAAAAACATCGATTATGGTGAATGAAATTACGTCAAAAGTTTCTACTTACTCTGAAGTTAACAGTTTGTTTGGCACTGAAAATAGTACAATATTCGGATAACCTTTACTACATAATAAAGCTCCTAATGGGTATTCTGGTGCACATTCTGTATATATATCAAATATAAACTACCAAAATGTAAGCGAGAACCTTAAAGCGAATGTTCCCACACTTTGCACCATTTTTTGAAATCCCTTGGAAAGAAATAGAACTTGTAGGTACCTATCATAACTGGCAACTGGCATATAAGATACATCCTGTTTTTGGACCAATTTTGTAGGGAAAAAAAAGGTGCATCTTATACGCTGGCAAATACGGTAAGTTAAATTTTAGAGCAGTGTTGGGCTGACAGTGACACACTGCTACCCTCACCTCAAAACTTTAACTATTCAGACTCCCTCTCTGCTGCCCAATAACATTATTTTAAAAGTCTTAGTCGGCACAAACAGTGCGAGTAAATCGTGTTTGTACTGCTCCAGAATTGCGGAAACGAGGCGAGAGGCGCAGGCGGCCGTCGAGCTGATGCGGGCCACGTTCGCCCGCGTGCGCGCCGAAGAAGAGGCCCGCCGGGGGCTGGTGGTGGTGCGCGCCCTGTACGGCCGGCTGCTGGCGGCGGACGCCGGCAGTGGCGGCGAGGACGTGGGCTCCCCGGATGAGGTGATCGACGTGACGGTGCCGCTGCAGTGCCTCGTCCGTGACGCGCAGCTCGTCTTGCACGAGTCCTCCAAGGTCTGTCACGTCTCTCGGGCACTGTACCTGCAAAATGTCCCAATTTTTCACTTTTTTCTCCCGTCTCCAGATTTTACCATTATTTCTCTCAATTTTTTAGCTTTTAGCTTGAAACAAAAGATTTGCTTTAAAAACTCTCAATATTTTTAATCAAGGAAGACCTTTGCTCATTTATCAATTGATATATATGTAACAAAATTCATACAAGTTAGGAATCGCACTTCACTTATGTATCGATTGCCTCTGCTCTTTTGCAAGGATGTTTAGATAAGTGCGTGCTGTGTCGATGTTGTGCTTTTTTTTTTTTTTTTTCAATGTGATGTTTTGTCATTGTGCATAAATGAACTTGCTTGAGTGGAGTCTTTAATTGGTAAAAACCTTTCGAGTGAATAGTTAAAAGTATTTGTTTCATACACGAATTGTGGAAAGGCAACTTTCAGATATACAGGTACGGTATACACACTTTATTGTGGGATTTCAGTTTCGTGGTATGTGCCCCACTATGGCAGAACAAAAAAAGGAAATGACTGAAACTGTTTTCAAGTATTTTCGGAACTATTTCTGTGCTTCATTGATACTAGGTAACGTCTCATTTGTATTTTGTACAGTTTTTCAATGTGATATTTCCGTATCACATGGAAAAAGTTATGCATCAGAACAAGTGCAAACAAAGCAGCACATTGAAACAGGAAAGTATGTAAGTGAGAATTTGCTGATAGGAGTGTAAGTGATGGTGTGATAAAGTGCTTAATTACATAGTTCATTTTAGACCACAATTTACCAATTACATATGATGACCATGTGGGTCACTTGTTCTGGAAAATGTTCACCCATAGAATTATAGCACAAAAATACAGTAGTGTGCACTTCTTTGCTTTAATAATATATATCAAATTACCTGGACTGTAGTATAAGGAGTGTGTAATCAACATTTCAGGTACTGAAACTTGAGGTGGTGTTTTATTATTCCTATTATAAAATAGTATTTCAAGATCACAGGAAAGTCACCATCCCCTTGAACCACTGACATTGCCAAGGTGGGGTGGCTTACGTGCCTCCACGATACAGTTAGCCGTAGCATAGGTGCAACCACAGCGGAGGGGTATCTGTGGAGAGGCCAGACAAATGTGTGGTTCCTGAAGAGGGGCAGCAGCCTTTTGAGTAGTTGCAGGGGCAGCAATCTGGATGATTGACTGAGCTGGCTTGTAACATCAACTAACATGACTTTGCCATACAGTTACTGCTCTATGAATAGATGATGATGGCATCCTCATGGGTAAAACACTCTGGAGGTAAAATAGTGTCCAATTTGGATCTCTGAGTGGGGACTACTCAGTCATCAGGAAAGACAGCACCGACATTCTACGGATCGGATTGTGGAATGTTAGATCTCTTAACTGGGTAGGGATGTTGGCAAACTTAAAAAGGGAAATGGATAGGATGAAGTTAGATACAGTGATAATAAGCGAAGTTCTATAGTATGTCTGCCTAAGTGTACTTGTGTCTGTGTAAATGTGTGGGTGTATGTGCATTTATTTACCCTCCATTTTTTCCCCCAAGGTAAGTCTTTCCTGTCCCGGGATTGGAATGGCTCCTTACCCCCTTCCTTAAAACCCTCATCATTTCCTTTTCCCTCTCCTTCCCTTCTGCCTGATGAAGCAGCTAGGCTGCAAAAGCTAGCATTTTTGAGTGTGTGTGTGTCTGTGTGTTTATTTGTTGCTATTACTGCCTGTGCCCCTTCGCCTGGTAAGTGTTCATCTATTTTTTACGTATATTTTTTTCCTGTTAGGAATTTTTCCATAAAAATAATAATAAAATACATTAAAAATATATATGGGAGAGATATAAAGGTGAACAGACAGCAAAAGAAATTATTCAGATAAGAAAAAAGAAATAGAAAAAGTTGTTCAAGAGAGTAGTTAGTGGACAGAGCCTTGTCTCAACTGGCATCTCTGTCCAACTTCTTTGCTTTCTACAAATGTCTGCCTTGGTGTGTTCGCGCAGGTGCGTGTGTGTGGGGGGGGGGGGGGGAGGGAGGGCGTAGAGGGATGAGAAGCACACGCACACTGTGTTTCGCAAGAGTGATACTTTCTGGATCTGTGTCGACTATTAGTTAATAGGTCGTTATTTTCAAGGTAGTTCGTAATGTTCGAACAACGTGTATGTTCCAAAATCCTACTGCAAATTGTCAGTGAGGTTGGCCTGTATATTTGGGGATCACTCCTATTGCCTTTCTTGAATATTGGAGTAACTTGGGCAACTTTCCAGTCTTTGGTTACGGATCTTTCGCTGAGTGATCTGTTGTAAATTATAGCTAAGTACGGAGCTATTGAAATACAGGGAAGCCAAGTCACTAAATTTAACATTGTCAGGATAGGGCGTTCCAACTCCCCCTAACTTGTGCCGACATAGCACCAGAATGTGTCTCTGTACTGCCATTCCTCAGAATACAGTGGAAAATGCAACACATTCAGACTGTGCACGTGTATAGAGGGGGAAGTTACACGCGAGTGCCGCCCGGTAAGGTAGTCTAGGTCAGTTCATAATTTTCCAGTGTACCCTCGTAGCAACGATCGGGTCTCTCATAGCCAGTCACATTACACCAGATGAATATCCTCCCACCTGTCTTCATCCCTGCTGCTTCCCTGCCCTCCCCCGTCACCTCACAATTGAGTAATAATTCTCGCACTTAACAGCTCTGCCTATCGTGAGCGTTGTGTGGATGGCACGTTTATGACAACTGCTACAGTGCACAGCATGTGAAAGGCCGGTGTGTGCTGTGTGTGCAGAGCCAGCTGCCAGGCTTCTACGACCCCTGCCTGGGCGAGGAGAAGGCGCTGCGCGTGCAGTACACGTACCACGGCCTGCTGCACGAGGTCACCGTCGGCGACGCCGAGCCCGTCCGCCTGCCCAAGCAAGGTAGTGACGTAATAATTACATTGTTAGATTGACAAATACTTAATTTTAGAAACATCTGTGCCCTTACTTGAAAATGAGACAGTAAATTGACTCGGCACAGAGGCAACTTCACTGTACAGCAGTCGATATTATTCTGTGATCGCTGCTGTCTCTCTTTGACTCGACTCGATTCCTTTTACTCCAGTGTGGACCACAGGGCACACGTTGGCAGCTACGCAGTGGCGGACTAGGGGAGGGGGTGTCCACCCCGGGCCTCTCATCTCGGAGGGGGCCTCCAAATACCCCTGAAGCTCGTTCAGGAGCATGCGAGTCTCAAAACTTATTTTTTCATAGCAATACGTCTATTTCCAAGTGGACGGTGGGCCTCATTTTGTTTCTTGGCTGCCCCAGGCCTCCGGCAGCCTTAGTCCGCCACTGCAGCTACCCCTCGTGAGTGTACCTTCACGTTTCTGTGACAAGTGTCTGAACGTCCGTCCCGCTTGCAGCGCACCGCCTCAACCTCAGCACCTGACGGCGGACTCCCGTGTAGTGCCGTAGTGTAGCCTCGCGGCGGGCTCTGCTCCGCTGCCTCTGCCGCCACTCGCCGCTCTGCTGTCGGCCCGCCCCGCAGGCTCCCGCGCCGCACAGTCTGCCGCGGCCCCTGCTGGTTGTAAATAAGGGAACCTCTCCTGCACTCTTCTCATAGCCGTTTCAAAATAAATAAAAAGTGAATGTTTATTTTCTGTCAAGCAGTCGGCCCTTCTTTATTTTATGTTCCTATTTTACTGCACCTCTCCTTTTGCAGGGAGAAAAGAGCTCACTACAGTGTCCTGCAAATCTAGAGCAGATTCCATCACAGGTAAGAGGAATCGTTGGTATAAGGTTTGGTCCAGAAGTAAGGTTCTGTTCAATTCTAGAAATAGACTAATTGTTTACTCTGCCACAAATTTACATCATTGCAACTAAGCTCTATTTTTCTACATTTCTTCTGCGCAGTGCTTAAATTTATGTATCCCCGTGTCGTAAATCTCCACTGCCGACCCTTTGAGGGAGCATTTCACCTCTTCTTAGTTTTGGTCATTTGGGATGTGCTGGCTATTAGCGTTCCTTTAACTTGGGGAACAATGGATAATCATTACCTGTAAAGTGGATGGGGTATGACAGTCCAACCAAAGTTAATCAAAAGTTGACAGGTTTGGCAGAAGCCATGAGGTCAGGCGTTATCGTGACGCAGTGTGTTTTAACACCTTCTACCAGTCATCCTCTTAAGACGGTTCTCGATAGCTCACCTGAGATTTTGTACAATAACTGCACAACTTGATTGTTGTCACAGGTCCCACGATATCAATCAGCAATGTACCCTTACGATCCCAGAACACAGTGGCCACGACTTAGTCAGCTGTCAGAGTTTGTTTGAACTTCTTTGCGACCGGTGACCCTCATTGACACTTATTTCGATTTTTCTTTCGTTTCTGGGGTGAAATGAAACATCCACATTCATCTGCCGTAACAGTCGATTCAGACAATCTTACCTTATCTTTTCCATGCTTTTAAGGAAACTGGTGAGCACAGTGAAGGTGAAACTTCCTGGCAGATTAAAATTGTGTGCTGGAACTGGGATTCGAACCTGGGACTTTTGCCTTTCACATGCAAGTGTTCTACTGGCAGAAGTAAAGTGGCGAGGATGGACTGTGAAGTGTGCCAGGATAGCTCTGACGTTAGAGCAGTCGCTCGTAAAAGTGAAGGTCCCAGGTTCAAATCCTAGTTCAGGCATACAATTTTAATCTCCCAGGAAGTTTCATATTGGCACACATTCTGCTGCAGAGTGAAAGTTTCATTACAGTAAAGGTGTTTATCCTCCTGTTCTGTTGTCAGCATATGTGGTACCCATCGAGTGCAATACCTGTGGTTCACAATTTTTTCCAAGAAAGCTCTTCCAGTTTTTCCATAAGAACTTCCATTTTTCTGACATCCAGATCTTCAGACGTCAGATCAGTACCAAATTTTGTATATCGATTGAGCATCAAACAAAACTCGATCCAATTTGTGTTATATGCTGTCATATAGCAGAATGTGACTAAACTCTAGTAATAATTAATACCTGACCTACGGAGTAGAGGAAAAGCATAACTGTGAGAGCGTATTACGTTGACCTCCTTTGGGGAAGTTGGTATAGTGTTCGTTTGTTTACAGAGGGTCTGGGGTTCAAGCACTGCTCATAGCATTTTTTAATTTATATTATGAAGGACACTTTCCTGATGGGAAAAATATGTATAAAATAAAGATTGTTTGACTTACCAAAAGTACAGGCTTGCCGATAGAAACATAAAAAACAAATAAAAACACACAAACATTCAAGCTTTCGCCACCACTGGCAGCTTCTTCAGGAAAAAGAGGAAGGAAGGAGAGGAGAAAGGGAAGGATATGGGTTTTAAGGGAGTGGAAAAGGAGTCATTCCAATCCCAGGAGTGGAAGGACTTACATTAGGGGACAAAAAGGAAGGTAAACAAATACATACACACACACTCACACATATTCACACACAAACAAACCTAGGCAGACATTTGTAGAAACCCAAGTCTGCCTAGGTGTGTTTGTGTGTGATTGTCCCCTAATGCAAGTCCTTCCACTCCTGGGATTGGAATGACTCCTTTTCCACTCCCTTAAAACCCGTATCCTTCCCTTTCTCATCTCCTTCCTTCCTCTTTTTCCTGAAGAAGCTGCCAGTGGTGACGAAAGCTTGAATGTTTGTGTGTTTTTATTTGTGTTTTATGTTTCTATTGGTGAGCCTCTATTTTTTTATATAAGACTGCAGTACATTGGTAACTGATGGGGCATTGTGTTCCTGATGTGTAGAATAACTGATGGGATTTTATAGCAGTCTGTAATCGGCAGTTTGCTAACCTATAGAGTATGTTTACAGTTTCAGAGAATAAATAGAAGCAATCGGAACACTAGAATAAACAAACAACTGCACCACATGTGCAGAAGTATTTAAAATAATCACAATAATAATAATAAATGACTGCTACATTTTCAGTGCTTCTCATGTCAGGAATATGACCTCTGTAACACTTGGTGTATGTTGATGTAGAACAATTTCTACTGTAATGAAGAAGAAGAAAAAAAGTCCACATCAGCAGGGCTGGAACCCTGCCCCTTGAAATTACAATCATCTGCTATATTGACTTCTCCTCGAGAGCTGACAACACACTCTCACTAATATGCTTTTCCTGTACTCCATAGGACAGGTCTTATTAGTTTCTGTTTGGGTACATTCTCTTGGATGTCATCTCGTAGCACGGATTATATCTAAATTTTGGTTGATACTCTATCAGTATGCAAAGTTTTGTACCAGTCTGACAGACACACACAAAGGTTTGGGTGTGAGCAAACAGTTCACGGTCATGAAGCATTTCTCATTAGACCATCTCTATAACTGCCTCAGCAACTGAAGGTTTCCCTCTCCGTTCATCATCACAGACCTCCTTCCAATTGGCATTAAACTCCTTGTACTATTTTCAAACATGTTGAACAGGCATACACTTGTCTCAGTGGACTATGAATGTCCTCAGGTGGATTCGCTTTTGCCTGCTAAAACCAAATTATGGAATGAATCTCATACTTGCTGGAAACAACATTGGGACAGGTGCTGAGCCAATAGTGAGTAGCTGAGTTAAGGGTGGGGGAACAGAGGGTTTGGTGGACTTCACTAGGAACCTTCCCATGCAGCTGCAGCTCTGTGGAAACCTTACTTATGGGTCAACCCTTATATTTTGATGAGACATTTTGTAAAGAAGTAGGCTCTTCCCTCCCTCTCTCTCCCTTCTTCAGAATTACATAATTTTTAACAAAATTAACTGTCAAGCTGGAGAGATGGATCAAGGAGCAGGGATGGGTGCAGGTCTGGCTGCTGGGGCAACCTTTAGGTTGCCTCCCCCTCTGCCTACTTATCACCTCATTGACAAAGTGTGAGACTTAATTCCCATCAAATAATTGGGGTTATATCAATTTCCAGACTAACGAATAGATAGCGTAGGTTTTAAACCATTTGCACAGATAAAAAGTATATTCTCAAACTATGCAAACACCACAGGCCAGTATAATTTTAAAACAAATTTCATTCCTAAAACCAAACACATGAAATTTTCTTTTTCATAGATGATTCTCTTTAGATGTTTGTACACAACTGCTACAGCTGCCTTCTAATGTAATTAGGAGTGCAGTCAAATGTGGCAGTAAGGGATTTTGCTTCATTAATTCTACTAACTATTCGTTCCCTTATTTTAGATCGAATTACTTGCAAAAAATTCATCTTGGATTGGAGGAGGTGAGAAGCAGCTGAATTCCTTGATGACTCTACTCTGATTTATATACGCGTCTAATGTTTTCCAAGAGCTAAACTGTTTTATTCACTTGATGAGTATTCACGCTCTGAAATCTTTTCAATGTAACTTTTCCTACAATGAGAGACAAATAATCAGATGTGGACCGACTGAATTATTTTAGTTTCCAACACAAGGATGCATGTATCAAAGTGAAGGCAAATTTGCGCAAATGCAAGTAGGTCCATACAAATTTTAAGGATGAATCCGTGGCGGCTGTTGATTCATCCTGGGAATTAAGAATGTCGATGATTTTTACCTGTTGCTGCTATTGATACTGGCACGATATCAGGCCCATAAATTCCAAGGGTTTCTAGAATCTTGAAGTATGGAGAGGATGTCGGTGTTGTGCCAGGATGTTCGAGCAGAGGAATGGGTACGGAGTTTAAATGAGAAAGGCATGAAGTTACGGTAACATCAAAATGGGCAGTATTACACGGTATTAAAGGGACCTGGGGGGAAGTAGACATCTGTCCCTAGAAGTACATCTTAGAGGAAAAGTTATGGGGTGATAGGAGCTCAAGGGAACAGGTCTAGTCAGGTGGGAGGCAGGGGCAAAAGAGAGCGCCCATTCTTCAGTGTGTCATTCAGGTCTGAGCACAGCGTGCACCATGTGACTGCCAGTCTGGCTCTGTGGAGTCTCAGAGGGTGGCGTACCCTCGTCAGGAGAACCGAGCGATTCTTAATCGACAGGCACATCAGGACCGTGCGAGTGGAAACTTCCACCGACAGGCGCAACCCGTGACTTGGGCTGGCCAGCCGGGCTGAGCGAAGTATGTATGAAAAATTTAAAAATTACATTCCTCATTCCTATGGACCTGGGGAGCAGATGTCACCCTTGTACATCCTTCCCCCTTCTAAAAAGACTAAGACGCCACATCAAGCGTGTAACCGAGGAAAGGTAAACAAAAATATGGAAGCTAGCGGTATGTGACAACATTCTAATAATGCAAAATATAGCATGAGCACAGTGTGTAAGATATGTAATTGATGGTGATATGTGTGCGTTGGGATATAGGTGTATGTAAATAGTTTTATAAATGTAGTGTGACTACAAGACGAAAGGGAATAAGCGCGTAACCAGCAGTGCCAAAAACTGCGAAGGTAGGATTGCGGCCGGAAATACTAAGGTTATAACAACACATCCACTGGGCGCTTACGTTGTCAACTTCAAAACAGAACACGAAACTCCCTGCAGTATATCGTCGCAGGGTACTTTGGAAGCACTGCAACAAGGGAGAAGCGATAGGGTAAGGTTGTGTAAGAGTATGCAGTGCCACTTTCTCTACATTGACAGCACTGAGCAAGAGTGGAAAATGTAGATTCAATTGTTGTTTCTTACCGTCACCATGACATGGCATATTAAAGAACTTCAACGTGTTTATTGGTTATAGCAGGACGTTATAAGTTTTCTTTCAAATGATGTAATATTTATGTTGCATATCATGAACAATAAGCACTATGTATGAACAGAAGATAACAACATTTGCCATAAGAATAATCATTCTGTGAGGAACAAGCCATGGCACCGCATACCGAGCAGTCATTGTAATCTGTTGTAGTTTTTTGCCTTATTTGATTCATCAGTTAAGAGTATGGTACATGGGAGCGGGAAAGAGTACACGGGCCACCCTCTGTGTTTCTGACGTGCTGTAATGAGAATATTCCAGTTCAGTGCATACGTCTCCACAGCAGAAGAGGGGTCACTCTGCAGACAGGGCACACTTATAAGATTTTCCATCTTGGGGATAGTAATGGGAGCTGTTTAATGAATCAAACAAGCAGTCTATCTTTTCAACAAATTCTGCAGTGTATATTGCTTCTGCAGGTAAAATATTAAATGCTACATAGGTTTCAATAACTGCAGCAACTGAATGACTGAGCTGGGCTGCAGCTACCTTAACTTTCATTTTAGTAAAAGAATGCTTAAAATCAAAATGATTCCTATGCAACTTTGGCAAAGTCTTAAACATCTTCTGTTGATCCAGAAGAAAAGTCCTGTGAATAAATTCAAAACTGGCCCCTTTAATAAACCCAAATTGTATTTTATTTCCTAGAAGAGCATTTCTAGTATTCTTTAACAGTTGGGGAACGTCGTAAAACCACTGCAACAGGTTCACCACTGACTAAAAACTGAAATGCACTGGTTTCAGTGCCTTTTGGTTGCTTGCACACTGGTCACAAACTGTACAAACTATCTTCGGCCCTATTTCTTGCAATTGCCCTATAACATAGGTAATGAGAACTTTTAAAGTTGTACTTGAAACTGAGTTCTGAGTGAAGTAATATGCAACAATCTGCTTCCAAGTTTTATGTATGCCTCTGACCATAAATACTAATGCATGATTTGCATATAAATTTGACCTTCCTAAGTGTCCTAAATCCTGAAATTTCTTGCTTGCTTGCATCATAATACAATCCTCTTTCCAAAGACATTTCACCAAACAACAAAGCACAATATTTGTCACTGTTAGATAGTGAATCAACTTCTGATTTTAATACGTTCAACACAGCAGGATGGAACCCTGGCTCAAAACGTACAGCAGATAACAGAAATTTCAGATGCCTTACAGATGGAAGGGAAAAATGAACTTTGCTTATATAAGGACAGAGCAAATACCTTATCCTGAACTGTCCATCACCTTGCATTTGCTGGTCGATGAGCGTTTCTTAATTGGCTGTTTATGAAATCTCTCGCTACAGAATTTAAATTGTTTTCTATGAAACAGAAAATATTGTTGTCATAAATCTTTGAGTGTTTTTAGTAAACTTTTCTCATTGTGTAGCTTTGCTTTTAGTTTTTCTAATCTAACTACAGTATTCTTATGTATCTTGTACATTTTGGATTTTATTGGACTTAAGTCTGCTTTCGAAAGCCCAGTACCCGAAAACACCACTTTCCTCATTAAAAGATGCTTCAGATAAGAATGAGTGCTCACCGTCTGTAGATTCACTTTGAGAGGGAACGAAAACTTTACGCGTATCACTCAAAGTACTACAGTAAAAGTGCAGTTTATGCGGCAGCGGCTAGTGTCGCTTCTAGTATTAGCAGATTGTATGTAATTAACTTTGAAATGGCACAGCTAGTGCTTCGTAAATCACTAACACCAGGTACACCTGACCCACTACTGGTATTAGTAGCTATGCAACGGGCAGTTGTCAGATGTTTTGGAAACACACCCCTGTTTAGCCTAAGCCTAGTTGCATTCATAAAATCTTTTTCGCAAAAATAGTCCTCACAAACAAGAAAACTAGCACAGTCCACTTCAGGTGGCAGCTCACCACAAACACTTTTCCACTTCCGAAGTAACTCTTGATGTTGGCTGGGAAACCTATAGAAATGCTTGTTGTTAACTTTCAACGTCAATTTCTTGAGTTGAATATCCTAGGAAAAGCACAAATCGTGATTATATTCACCAGAATAGCTGTTAAAGAAACATAAAATAAGTAACGGAAATCACACAGCTTAATTTGATACTACAATCAAAGACATTTAAGTCATCTTTAATTAAAATATTGTCAGTTAAATATCATACCTTCGTATTAATTGTGGACATTTTTAGACAGAATTCTCTTCCGTTCCAAGGTAAAGGCTTTGAAATATATTTCAGAATGTTATTGTGACGAAGATATTAAAGATTGCTATTCAGAAATCAGAACGCCACAATAGAAAAAGGGGCCCAGCTCTCATTGGACAGCTGTCAGCCAATTACATCGCTTCCGGATCACTCTAGCGCCCCTAGTGATATGGAAATGAACTACCCGGTATGTTTCCAGTTTTTATATATAGCTTTCACCCATGACAGCCGCACAAAGGCAAACAGCGGGGCGCGGTGACGTCACGCCTGCCTCCACTGCGCATGCGCAGCAGCCACCTGCGTGGCACCGCCGAGGGTAGCGTTCTTTTCACACTGGCATTTGTAATCCTGACGTCATTGCGACGTAAGGGGGCTGTCACCTTAGAGTATAGTTATTTATACTCTAAGGCTGTCACTGGTGGGCTTTCGACTATCGACTTTTGCTAGCGCGTTTCAGTGACTTAGCGTGGACCATACGAATTTGGTTATTCTTTTTCTTTGTCGTGTGTGTGTGTGTGTGTGTGTGTGCTATTTTGCGATCATGTGTGCTGAGCGGAGAGTAGATGCTTATAAAAAGCTATTTCAGGCAACTTTACATGAATACTGACAGAATCTAGCTCTGTAAGTCAGAGAAAAGGCGTACATAGTTATGGCACTATATATAAAAATACGTTTATGCTCACAGGTTTAAGGTGAAGAAAATCAAAGTGAGAGAGTGATAGAACCTTACCACCTTCGCAGATGAAAAAAAAAATGAGAATATACAGCATGCACTAACAGAAAAATGTGTACAGAATGTGCCTTTAATTTATGGGAACCGTCACGTCAGTTCTCCTATCCCAATACGCTATAGTGAAAGTGAAGTTAGAGTTGCGATTTGTTATGTAGAAACTCATTAGCTTAATAGTGGAATTGAGGGAACTACAACGCTAAATGTTATTTATGGCCAAAGAAAACTATACAACGTATGTTTTTTTGCCAACTTAAAGAGGTAAAGAGCTGGGAATTAACAACGTTTCAAAACATCGACATCTATTTTCAAGCGAAAAAATAAACATATGAACATGTCAAACAATATTTGTAAGAGCATAAACAGAGCATGTTTACTTTATCCATTACGATTTGCCCACTGACATTGTTAATACCATCGCCAACACCTGGATTTTTGTCTTTCATTACAACTGACTTTTTCATATAAAATGTTAAATAATAACAAATAGTCTTCAAATTACAATGTTATTCAAGTAAATAGTTTGCTTCAGTCTTTTCTGTTATAATATTACGAAACGTAAACCATTTTTCGGTTTCAGATATCCGACCTCGTTTTTAGGAGGTCACTCAATTGAGAAAAAATATTTAAGTCTTTATGAAACATTTGGAATTTAGTGTTAAAACAAAGTAAACAATGAAATAAACATTAATAAGACACATTTGCATATAAAACCGGTAATCATCGACTGCGACATGAAAATGGCGAGACGAAATTAGGTTAACTTCCGATGTTTTCAGACGACTGTCCCGACAAAACATTCTTCTCGAATGTGACGTGATGCTCCGGTGACGGACAGTGTGAATGCTGCCATTAGAAATACATTCTGGAATGTTCTGACGGACTATGAATTGGCCTTATAAAGTTCTCGTTACGACTGTTCCCGAATACTCACAAACAGTCTACATCTCGATTTATAGCGATCGACAGATCGATAGCCTGCCTTCTAGTCGCCTTCACAGAACTGCTACGTCACGATGACGTCACGTTTACAAATGCCAGTGTGAAACGAACGCTACCCCACAGCGCGTAAATTGAATCCTACTACAGTTCTGCCAAACCCCCTCCACACGGGTAGGAGGAGGCGGAGTCTATTGAGCAGGTGACTGGTCTTCAGTAGCGCTTCTAAGCGGCAGACAGCAAAAGCTTCGGTCACTTTTGTTTACAATTTACGTGCGTTATTGTGTGATTTTACGTGTAGGTTAGGTTGTGTTAATTCCATTCCCAGAGCAGACTCGCCAAAGTAACATGAAAATATTGTACAGCAGTCTGCACACAAGTGTGAATTGCTGCTTCCTAACGTGATTTTAGTAGCCTCAAACGCAACTGGAAGCTTCAATACTTTATCCTTCTATTCGCGAAGTAACTACCCGTGAAAAAAAAAAACATCGTTTTGTAATGAATGTCAATTGAGTGTGGAAGCTCCTCTCACGTCTTTCCATCGAATAAAAAGTAAAGAATGATGCTGACAACATTCTTATACCGATATCCGAATATTAGAGCCGACGTGTGTAATTTATGCCAAGTTCCTGAAATAAAAAAGATATATATTTCTCACCATCTGATATAGAATGTCTCATTTGCTGTAAGTGCGTTTTAAATACATAATTTATTAAACATTTGTAATTATACGTATCAAAGACATGTGGGTTACAGTCATCTCCCTATAATAATAATTTCGTGTTGCTCGTTGGCCGGGTGCAAGTCTTTAAACTGGACGGCACTTGCGTAAATGAATGTGTGTTGTCACATTCTCTTTAAACTCGTTGCCAGTAGCGTAGGTGTGATTTTAAGTTTACTGTTTATTAGTAAAAACACCAGTGGCAGTCAGTCAGCACAGACAGATAAAGACCATAATTTTTTATTCATGTAGTGGAGACTATGGTAATTAGAACATAAATCAAATAATCTCTATATATAAAAGGAAGTGTCCCGATTGACTGACTGACTGACTCATCATCGCCCAGACCAAACCACTGAAGATAGAAACTTGAAATTTGTGGAGGGTGTTGATCTTACTCTGTAGACGTCATTTAAGAAACGATTTTTCGATATTCCGTCCGTAAGGGGGTGAAATAGGGGATGAAAAGTTTTTTTAAAAATACGTAGCTATTTAGGCAATTTTGAAACTAGAACTACAAAATTTCGGATTTTAATTCAGAGTTCGAATTTAAAAGACACGTGTTTCGGCATTTTTTGAAATTCGATAAATAAGGGGTTAAAATAGATGACGCAAAAAATTGATTTTCAAAAATATGTTGCTGTTAACTCAAATTTTAAGCTACAACTACGAAACTTCGGATATGGAATCTTGGTCAGGATTAAAAATCCATGATTTTTAGTATTTTTGGAAATTCAACAAGTAAGAGGGTTAAATAGAGGATCAAACATTCTTTTTGAAAACACGTTGCTATTGATACAATTTTGAAGCTAGAGCTGCAAAAATTGATATTTGTATAGTTGGTTAGACGTTAAAAAATACATGTTTCGGTGTTTTTGGAAATTCAACCATCAACGGGGTTAAATTGGCGAGGGGTTGTTTTTCGAAAATATGTTGCTATTTAGGCAATTGTGAAGTTAGAACTACAAATTTTCGGATTTGGATTCAGGATTCGAATTTAAAAGACACATGTTTCGGCATTTTTTGAAATTCAACCAATAAGGGGGTAAAATAAAAGGCGCAAAAATTGATTTTCAAAAATGTGTTGCTGTTAACTCAAATTTCAAGCTTTAACTTCGAAACTTAGATTATGGACTCTTGATCAGGATTAAAAAGATACGTGTTTTGGTATTTTTGAAAATTCAACAACTAAGGGGCTAAGAGGGGATCAAAAATTCTTTTCGAAAACACATTGTTGTCAACACAATTTTGAAGCTATAGCTACAAAAATTGGTATTTGTATTGGTCATTAGAACTTAAAAAATATGTGTTTCGGTATTTTTGGAAATTCAACCATCAAGGGGGTTAAACTGGAGAGGGGATGTGTTTCAAAAATCTTTTGCTAATAAGACAATTTTGAAGCTACAACCACAAAAATTGGTATATGTTTTGTGGTGTCGCACAAGTACAAAGTGCGCGCCACCTGCTTTCGCCGTGCGCCGCCATGCACGCACGGCGCGGCGTTCTTACGACGACAGCCACGAGCGCCCTCTGCTACAACCCCGCTCGTGGCCAGCACTGAACGTCATCGTTCACATGGGACTGAGATAGGAACCAGTAAAGACTTTGGAATCAGATAGGCACCAGTGAAGACTTGGCTATCAGTTAGGCACTAGGCAGGACTCTAGCTCAACTATGTATCAACACTCTGCAGTACTATGTAAAAGTTAAGTATTGTATAAATTCTGTGCAATATATATCTCGTTCTAATTTACTCTAGTGTTTCTAGTTTCTGGCTGCTCCTCTCCGTACCTGCACCAGCGTGCTATCTTTATTCCTGTGTCGGTCTCATTCCACTCGGCCACCGACACCTACGACGGAAACGACACACAAAAGCGGCGACGAGGCTGGGACACAAAATGTTTTCTTGATCAGAATTAAAAAAGACACATGTTTCGGTATTTTCAGAAAATTAATCAATTAGGGGGTGAAATAGGGGATGAAACATTTTTTAAAAATACGTTGCTACTAAGCCAATTTTGGTGCTGCTATCTCAAATTTCAAGCTATAACTACGAAATTTAAGATATGGATTCTTCGTCAGGATTAAAAAGAAACAAATGGTACAGACCAAACAGCCTACGCAGCTAGTATATGAGATAAAATTACGGTACTGGCAGGCGTGAGTTAATGTTTACACTTTTCTATCATTTTTGTTTGTACCTCAGAACTGTCCCACTCCTTCAGGCTTGCAATTTATGTGGCATATTGTAGGGATAGTAGGGAGAAACGTGACCTTGGTAGTACCTACTATGAAATTTCAATAAAATAGTAACATCCATGAGCTACAGATGTCAAAAATATAAAAATGAACAGACAGCAACAGCTGACAACGTTAAGCTTTTGCTTTCTGCCACTGGGAAGCGCTACTGCAGACTAGTCACATGCACAACATGCCCTGCCTCCTTCTGCCCTGGTGGAGGGGATGTGGCAGAACTGTAGTACGATTCAATTTACGCACCCCACTGCCGACTCTCCCGCCGTTTTCCCTGCAGGGTGGCCAACTGTAGCCCAATACCGCAACGAGTAACACATAACGACTATTTTATTTAATAATAGACATGGTTATTATTGTACATTTTTGTGCGTATCTGTTGCTGTGCAGTGGAGGAGGAATGTTAAACGTAAAAAATAATAATTTCACTGTCTCTCTGGGTCGAAGAAGGGACGACCTGTTAATATTGACATTGTGGCATAGATAATAGTAAAGGCCAATTCACACTGTCCGTCAGTGTCTGTCTCGTCAATTCGCCCATCTCAATACGCGATGTAGAAAGTGAGGTTATGAATGGTGATATGTTATGTAGAAAGTCATAGTTTAATACCAGAATTGAGGGAACAACAACGCTAAATGTTATTGACGGCCAAAGAAAACTTTACAGTGTGTGTTTTTGGCCAACTTACTGGGAACTGAAACAACATTACAAAACATAGACATCTATTTTCAAGCGAAAAACTAAATATATGGAAATTTCAAACAAAACTTATAAGAGCATAAATAGCGCCTGTTTACTTTATCCATTACGATTTGCCCGCTGACATTGTTAATACCGTTGTAAACAACTGAACTTTTGTCTTTCATTAGAGCTGACTTTTTCATTTAAAACGTTATTTAATGAAAAATGCGTCATTAAATCACGATCTTATTACGCAACATAAACCATTTTTTGGTTTCAGATATCCTACTTCGATTTTAGGGGGACACTCAATTAACAAAAACATTTAAGTCGTGATGAAACATTTGAGATTTACCACTTAAACGAAGTATAACAACAAAATAAAGATGAATAAGAAACATTTGCATATAAACAGTGCAATCGTCGGCTGCAACACGAAAATAGGTTAACTTCCAGTGTTAGCAGACGGCCGCTCCGTCAGAACATTCTTCTCGAGAAAGCTTGACGTGACGTGACGTGACGGTCCGGTGACGGATAGTGTGAATGCCGCCATTAGAAATATATTGTGGAATGTTCTGATGGACGGTGATGTGACGTGACGGACATTGTGAATTGGCCTTAAACGTAATTTCTCAAACTAACCTCCTTGTGCTCAAGCAGACTGCTGTTGTTTCCAAATATCTCTTCTGCTCAGTCATTTGCCCCCATGATCTTCTTCCTAAATCTGAAATGTCGTTACATATTGCCCACTCATGAAGTTCGCAGGAATTTTTCGTTCCATCTTGTGGAAAGAGAGAACTATGAGCCAAATGATTGCACGACCTAACAACACACATACTGTACTTCACATTCAATGGCGGTGTTGAAAACTAGAATTTTTCTTGGTGCTCGAAGCTCAAAACTAAATTAATATTAAGGTTTTTGAGATGACCGATTATTAACGTTTAAGTCATTGCGAACGTTTTCCCTCACACCCTGCTTTTTCTTGTACAGTATGCTTTTTGACTTTGCTTTTGTATCTCTGCTAGATTAAACAAAAGTCACGAAGCGTAAACCCTAAATCTCTGTAAAAGTTAGACTTAAGGGTCATTCCATGTCAGATCACCTGATTTTTTTTTAAATGTTGAATCTCGACCATCTACATTTCTTTTCCAAATTTTACCGGAATGTTATTAAAGGTCTTAAAGGATGATGTACAAAATTTCAGGCCGATTTCTAAAGTGTTCGAGGTTCAAGAGCCGCTTCTGTGGAAGGCCGCCATGCATCACGCGGTGCCCGACCAACTTTCGGCCAAGTTTGCACTTTCATTTCTCAGCAGCTAAGGTACTTCACATTCTCAAATCTGAGTTTCTAGGTAAGTTTTCTGCAGAGAAGTGAAAAGTAACAATATCATGGGTAAAGATTAAGTAGTTCTTTTTTAATATTTTTTTCAAAGTCAGGCGAAAATTTCGTGACCCAAAACTAAAGGCCGACTTTGGCAGTCCCTTACTAAACGACTAATCCGTTGTACACCTTGCGATTCCGCCTCTGGGTACAGGTTCCGCCTGGTAAGCGAGTGTAACAATGGTGTAAAACTGTGTCTTCTATAGTTTTCGAGATAATGATCCAGAAAGTTGCCTCCAAAAAAAATCAGAACCCAAAATTTGACCAGGGTTGACGTCAAATATTTCCAAATACGTCACCTCCGATTTTAGTTTAAATTGCACCATTAGAAAGAGTAGTATTTTCTCTGCTACAATATGGATTGTTTATCTTCGGTCCTCTATGGGTTGACTTGCAAAACGGTTTGGGAAAAAAAAAAGGCGCAATCTCTGCTCAAATGTTTGTAAATCGATCGGACCAAACTGCGTGGTCATCAGTCCGTACCTTACAAACTACTTAAACCTAGGTAAACTAACCTACGGACAAACACACACACACCCATGCCCCAGAGAGGACTGGAACCTCCACGGCGAGCAACCGCGCACTCCGCAGCGAGACGCTTTAGACCGCTCAGCTACTCCACCGCGGCGTGATCTCTGCAAATGCATGTTTGACAGATTTTCGGCCAAGTTAGCACTCTCACTGCTTTTCATTAAAGGTCCTTCACATTTCCAAATCTAGGTTTCTACATCAGTTTTGTGCAGAGAATTGAAAAATAACATTATCAAGGGTAAAGATTAATTGGTTCTTTTTTAATTTTTTTGAAAGTCGGGCGAAAATTTCGTGACTCAAAAATTTAAGGCCGATTTCAGCAGTCCCTTACTAAACGACTAATCCGTTGTACATCTTCATATTCCGCCTTTTTGAACAGGATCTGCCTGGTAAGCCAGTTTAACAATGGTAAAACTGTGTCTTCTACCCTTTTTGAGGTAATGATCCAGAAAGTTGCCTCCAAAAAACCAGAAAGCAAAATTTGATCACGTTTGGAGGCAAATATCTCCAAATATGTCACCTCTGATTTTAATTTAATTTGCACCATTAGAAAAAGCAGCTTTTCTGTGCTAGAATATTGTTTACCTGGCATTCTATGAGTTCAATGGTTACAGAAGTTTAAAAATGATGTAAGTTATCATACGCAATTTATGTATTAATACACGAAAACACGGAAGCGACATCCACAGTTAACCTCCACTATTAATCTATATCTGTATATAAAAGGCTTGTGTGTGTATGTGCTGACAGACTTTTCTCCATGACCACATACTGCCACCCACTCGTGGTTGTGGTGGTAGATAGCCCTTGGTCTAATGATGTTAGTAAGGGAGTTTGGTCGCGTGGCAGTGGGTGAGTGTGACGAGCAAAAATTCGCAAAATATGCAATAAATACTATTAGGAAAACCTATAAACTCTGTGACTTCTGAACTTTACGGCACGAGTCAAAATCTGTTTATTCTTTCAATCGTCAGACAATGCGGTCCTTTCAGACTTTAATAACGACGATAAATATCAAATACGCAATTTGTTAAATAGATCACATGTTTCCGTCAACCACACATTACCAACTACGGACAGAGATACAAAACAAAGATAAAAATCCAGATATACTCAAAGATAAAAATACTCGTGGAACATTGATCACTGTCGTGCAAGCGTGGCAGTAAGCTTACTGGTCTGTGCTAATCAGTGATCTCTGATACATAAAGCCGCTACACTCTCTGCTGTGAAAGGTGTTATCGTTTGACAGCTGGGTCTTCTATGCGACGTAGTCCTACTCATATCCCGGCGGCCTCCTGTGATAATGTTGGCAACAGATGTCGAATAACGAGAATCATGTGACATCGTCATAAGCCAGTCGCGTGACACGCAATTATTTTGTCGTGAAATCAAGCATACAGCAGGAACAGCAGTATTTATCTATACTCTATGTGGTTCGGTGATCTTTGCAACGATTTTATATCGTGTTATTGATGTTGCCAACATAAAAACAAGAGGCCGCCAGGATAGAAAGTCAAATTTTACCGAATCAGATACATCTGTTGTTGTCACATCTTATTATGACCAGCACTTTCACGCGAAACTCTTTTGTATAAAGTCTCATGATTCACACAGTCTTAAAATTCATTCCAAATTCCTATTCAAGAAGATATTTGTGAAAACTGTTACAAATAAATATTCGCACTTATGCAATATTGTTTTCAGAAATGTAATTTGCCAGCCGCTTTCGGCGCTGCTGTTGCAATGTGTAACTTTATGAACACAACGTAACATTGAATTTACATTGTTCCGAAGCACGGACTTAATTTCACTGTTAGTATTAAAAAGTTTATGAACATTTATCGTTTTCGACAATGACTTCTACTTAAATTCGACATCTTGGCTAGGAGAACTGGGTTTGACAGAGATCCAACAAGGATTGTGTTTTTGCTGACCTAGGTCCGGAACCCAAAGAACCGTGATATACACAGGACCTTCTTTAACAACAGTTGTGAAGCACGGGCTAGTTAATGTATAAAAGGCAGTCTACAGAAGAAACGTAATAACAGATCAGTGTTCACGTATATGCAGGGCCGCTCGCGCATGCAGGCATTCTATGTGATTGCCCAGGGCACTGGAATTTGCCGTGCGAGGCGAACCTCGTGCGCTCTCGGGCTGTTTACTTTGCTCCAGGAGTGATGGAGTCCCGGTTACTGCACATGCACAGAGCAACAGGCGAGGGACAAGGCGCAAGTCGGTGTTACGTGCATTCTCCCTGACTCTTCAGAAGATTGCTGGTAAGCAGTGAAGAGACGAGTAGCAGTTTGCTACTAATCATCCCGTAATCAAAGCTGGCGATAGTGCAGTAAATTCAATTAACGAGAGATTTCATCAGATTAACAACCTAAATGGTGTATTTGGCTGCCTGTAGAACACACACAATGCGTGAAATAAAACTTCCAAAGCTGTTCTTCAAGAACGTGTTAATTTGGAAGCATCTCTTAACTCACAAAGACTATAAAGATATTGTTGCTACTGATAAGTGCAATGTATCACAAGCCTTTGCTAGCAGAGTTCAAATGTTTGTAGAACTTGTGGGACTTAACTACGGGGTCATCAGCCCCTAAGCTTACAAACTACTTATGAACTAGCTAACACTAAGGACGGCACAAATATCCATGCCCGAGGGGGGATTCGAACCCCCGACCATGGTGGCCGTGCAGACTGTGACTGGAGCGCCTCAGTCCCCTCGGCCACCGCGGCCGGCGCTAGCAGGGTACCCCATAACTCAGGGCCATATGACGTTCTGTTTATAAAAATAGACTTGTAGACATTGTAACTAATTTAGTTTCTGCACTAAGAGTGTTGCATACTCTTCCTGCGTCTGTAGCCAGTGGTGATCGCGGCTTGCCGCGCGGACGTAGCCGAGCGGTCTGGAGTGCCATGTTACGGATCGCGCCGCCTCCTGTGTTGCAGGTTCGAATCCCCCGTCGGGCATGGATGTTTGTTTTGCCTTCTGTATAAGTTAGTTCATAAGTAGTTTGTATGTTTAGGGATTGATGATCCTGCAGTTAAGTACCAGGAGCTTAACAAACATTTGAACACTTTTTTTGACCGCGGCTTCTCGAAATTAAAACTATAAAAATATCTGCTGTCCACAATGACTCAAGAAAGACTTGTGGTTTTTGCAACTTTGTCAGTTGAACGAGAAACAGCAGACAATTGATTTTTAAAGGACGTCGTCTCAGATTTTACAAAGAGCAAGGCAAAGCCAGCTGCGGTGGCCGAGCGGTCTGCGGCGCGCAAGTCACATTCTGCATGGGCAATGCGGTCAGGGGTTCGAATTTCCCTTCGGACATGGATATTTGTGCCGTCCTTAGTGTTAGCTAGTTCATAAGTAGTTTGTAGGTTTAGCGACTGATGACGCCACAGTTAAGTCCCATAAGCTCTAAAAACATTTCTATTATGTTAAGGCAAGGAAAATGACATTTGTGTGACTCTTCTACATCTAACATCGAACCACTTTCATGATGTTTGGTTGTGTGGCCATATTCCGCAGCAGCTGTTAAAATTGATTATAAGAGGTAATCTGTCCTATGCTGACTGCAATTAAGAGATTTGTTTTACACCAGACGCGTTTCGCTTTTGGGCCACTTTAGGTTACGGTAGTAACACTAAAAGTTGGCCTTGGCGATCATCTTTTGACAGCTCGAAATTTAAATGAAAATAACGGCTTAACTATTCATCTGACACGAAAATTCAATAACCGAATTTGTAGAGGAGAAAATTCTCTACAACTTTGCTCTCTTATGTTTTTTCATATCTCGTAGCGTTTTGTTTCAAAGATATTTTCAAAAATAACCGCGATTATGAGATGTATGTCTGTCTGTCCGTAACGTGTTCCCTGGTTTTAAAGCCCTTTTTAAACGATGAACGAAGGTGAACAAGATAGATAATAGTCTACTGAAGCGCTCCTAGCGTACTAGCCCCGAACCACAAACTCAAGCAAGATCTTGTGGCAGCGTGTTTAGACGATAAACATCATCAAACAGTAATACCCGATGTTGAAAGTGAGGTTATAAAAGCCGATTTGTTATGTAGGAAGTCATAATTTAATACTGGAATTGAGGAAACAACGCTAAATGTTATTGACAGACAAAGAAAACCTTGCAATCAATGTTTTTGGTCAACTTAGTGTGGTAAAGTTCTAGGTAGTGAAACAACATTTCAAAACATTCACATCTATTTTCAAGCGAAAAAAATAAACTTATGAACACATCAAGCAATATTTATAAGAGCATAAATAACACTTCTTTACTTTATCTACTGCGATTTGCCCAATGACATTGTTAATAATGTCATGCACAACTGAATTTTTGTCTTTCATTTGGACTGACTTTTTCATTTAAAATGCTATTTAATGAAAATTGCATCATCAAATTACAATCTTATTCAAATAAACAATTGGTTTCAGTCTTTTCTGTTACGATATTGCAAATCATAAACCATTTTTCGGTTTCAGATGTACGACCTCGCTTTTCGGTGGACAATAATTGAGATAAATATTTAAGTCGTCATGAAACATTTGCAAGTTACCGCTAAACCAAAGTATAATAATAAACTAAAGATTAATAAGACAAGTTTGCGTGCAAACTGTGTAATTGTCGACTACAGTATGAAAATCGCGTGACGAAAATAGGTTAACTTCCGATGTCAGCAGACGACCGTTCAATCAAAACAATCTTCTTGAGAAAGTTTAATGTGACGTTGACGTTAGGTGACGGACAGTGAGAATACCGTCATTAGAAATACATTCTGATCATAAACTTCGACATAACGCAAAATATACGTAAATACGAAGGAAAATGGCGGACTAACTGGAGCGGCGACCGCAGCAGACAGCTGCTAGCTCGCGCATGCGCAGTGAACCCACTAGTACCGAATTTAGAGCTGGCCCTATTTCTTTATGGCTATAATTATCGCGCTTCGATACTAGCGCGATCATACTAGTGCAGCCGTTAAAACGACTGACGGCCGCCATTAACGCAACTTGTTAGCAATCTATTACAAATTCGTTGATCGTTTAAAACGGGCTTAAGACGAATCGTTCAACCGATCAGCAGCAAATTTTGCAGACATGACTGTAGGCCGCCAGAGACCGGATTTCAAATTTTTCGGACCAAAAAAAGCCCTTTGTAATATAATTGTAATTGAAAAGAACTGTTCATCTGACACAAAATTGAATAACCTAATTGGTAGAGGAGAAAATTCTCTACAACTTAGCTCCTTTATGTTTTTTCCATATCGTATCGTTTGAGACATATTTGCAAAAATAAAGAAAATTTGACACCCTGCATTGAATTAACGAAAACCAGCTGTTCGCAGATGTCACGTGACATTCCTCACCCAGAACTGTCTCTGGCATACGCCATCTTGCGTTGCGTATTTGATGATTTTCTTATTGTAACACGATGTCATTTCAAAGCAAGGGCGCACTGAAGAATTAACAAAAAGACGTCGTTCTTCGTACGATAAACGATAATCTAGTGTCTACAAATGTCATATTAGCATCAGTTAACAATGGCTATCAACAGAATGAGATTAGAGGACACATCTTTTGATTGATAGCTGTAGTGTTGTGGGCAAGGCGTTGGACTATGACACTATGACCTAAATTTTTTCCTAAAAGGGTTTCAAACACTTATTAATTAATTAATTAATTAATTATTATTTAGATTATTATTTTGGTCCAAAATGCTTGCAAAAAATTATAAAGTGGGCCGTAAAACGCGTCAGTGCGATGTTTTTATTTTAAAAGCATCTTCTGTGGTCTGTAAATGATACAAAGGATTGTACAGTTTGTTTTCGATAAATAGATTAAAAACAGTTTTTAAAAAACATTTAGGCCTAAGTGTTTTTAACTTAATATTCGGTCTACTCACGCTGTTGATGTCTCTTCTTTACATGTTACTACTGTTTGTCTGTCTTGTTGGCTGGAGTTTGTTTGTTCCTGTCGTGTGTTTGTCAGCTGTGTACAGCACTTTACCTGGGTTTTTCTTTAGTTTCTTCCTTTTCATCCCAGCACATCACTTCACGTTTTGAAATGTATACAGATTACATATCACCTGTTTATAAGTGGAATGCCTGTCTGTTTTTTTATCATTTCACTACAGTGTGGGTATGTTTTCGTCTGTTCATTTGTTTTCCGTGTGGTCTGAAAAAACATCATAACACCCTGTTCACGAAATTAAATATTTTCTCTCTCTCTCTCTCTCTCTCTCTCTCTCTCTCTCTCTCTCTCTCTCTCACACACACACACACACATGTTGAATTAAGTCGTATTTATGTATTATAAATATAAAACGATGGCAACACTCGCAGACCACATGAAAAACAAATGAAAACATAGCCACACTGTAGTGAAATGATAAATAAACAGACAGGCATTCCACTTATCACAGGTGATATGTAATCTGTATACATTTCAAAAGTAAAGTGATGTGATGTGCTGAGATGAAAAGGAAGAAACGAAACAAAAACACAGGAAAACACACGACAGGAACAAACGAACTCCAGCCAAGATGGACAAACAGTAGTAACATGTAAAGAAGAGACTCAACACTGTGAGTAGACCGAATATTAAGTTAAAAACACTTAGGCCTAACGTGCAAAGTGTTTTTTAAAAACTATTTTTAATTTATTTATCGAAAACAAATTGTACAAACCTTTGTATTATTAATTTACAGACTACAGAAGATGCTTTTAAAATAAAAAAATGCGAAACGTGTCTGGTGTAAAATAAATCTCTTAATTGCAGTCAGCATAAGACAGATTACCTCTTATATTCTCTTTCATGATAATTCTCTGTAGTTCCATTCTCTAATAACTCGCCGGGAAAAGAAACACCTAAATCATTTTGTTTTTGATCTCATTCCTCTTATTTCATTATGATGATCATGCCTCCCAATGAAGTGGGGTGTTAACATGTTAGCATTCTGAAGAAAAATTGTTGGTGGAAGAAATTTCACAATTAGACCTCGCCACAGCAAATAACGCCTTTCTTTTAATGATTTCCACATCCAACTCGTGCATCATTTCCGTGACACTCTCTCCCCGATATCGCGATAGTCCAAAACGAGCTATGCTACTCTCAATTTTTTTCTAATTCGTCCGTCAGTGCCACCCACTCTTTGTATAATGAAGCTTATAACTGTATGAATTATTGTAAACTATAAAAAACTTGTAAAAAAGCAAAATGTAAAAACGATGAAAAAGTAACATTACTGAATAAAAGTGTATGATGTTTATGTAATGTATGTGTTGGGATTACGTATTTGAATAAGAAAGATGCAGTGTGTATTTTAGATGGATGTTTTATTAAATGGGACCTGCTGTTCAGTCAGCGGTTGTTCTGGGCGCCCCGAGAGAGCAAGAAACTGTTCCTGCCAGCGAAGGCTGCACTTCCTAACAGTGCGTTTTAAAAGAAAATCACAAGTGGCCTATGCAAGTATATTGGCCTCCAAATTTGGTCAAATTTAGTGTTCCGGTTTTGTTGGAGGCAATTTACTGAACCATTATCTCAGCTACTACAAGAGATATATATTTTGCCGTTATTTCACTAGCTTGTCATGCAGAACATACACACAAAGGCAGAATAACAGGGTGTAAGAATGATACGCTGTATAAGAAGGATATGCCAAATTTTGTTGTTGTTATGGTCTTCAGTCTGGAGACTGGTTTGATGCAGCTCTCCACCCTATTCTATCCTGAGCAAGCCTCTTCATCTCCTCATAAGAACGGCAATCCACATCCACTTAAATCTGCTTACTATACGCGTCTCTTAGTCTCCCTCTGCGATTTTTACCCCACACACTTCCCTCCAATGCTAAATTTACGATTCCCCAATGTCTAAGAATGTGTCCTACCAAGCAATCCCTTCTTTTAGTCAGGGTATGCCAAAAATTCCTTTTCTCACCAATTCTGTTCAATACCTCTTCATTAGTTATCCGATCTACCCACCTAATCTTCAGCATTCTTCTGTAGCACCACATTTCAAAAGCCTCTATTCTCTTCCTGTCTGCACTGCTTATCGTCCATGTTTCACTCCTGTACAAGGCAACACTCCACACAAATGCCTTCAGAAAAGATTTCCTTACCCTTAAATTAATATTCGATGTTAGCAAATTTCTCTTTTTCAAAAATGCTTTTCTTCCCATTGCCATTCTGCATTTTATATCCTCTGTACTGCGAGCATCGCATGTTATTTTACTACCCAAGTAACAAAACTCATCTACCACCTTCATTGTTTCGTTACCTAATCTAATTCCTTCAGCATCGCCTGATTTTCTAAGACCGCATTCCATTATTTTTGTTTTGCTCTTGTTAATGTTCATTTTATATGCTCTCTTCAACACACTGTCCATTCCGTTCAACTGCTCCTCCAGGTCCTAGGCTGTCTCTGGCAGAATTACAATGTCATCAGCAAAACGCAATGTTTTTATTTCTTCCCCCTAATCCCTAGTCCAAATTTTTCCTTGCTTTCCTTCACTGCCTGCTCGATGTACAAATTGAATAACATCGGAGAAAGGCTACAACTCTGTCTTACTCCCTTCCCAACTGATGCTTCCCTTTCATGCCATTCGAGTCTAATAACTGCGGTCTGGCTTTTGTACAAGTTGTAAATAACTCTCTTTTCCCTGTATTTTACCCTACCTTATATTTTTCGTAATAGAATTTACGTCTGAAATTAATTTTAAAAAAAGTAAATCGACTACTTTATCTTTACCCATGGTAGCGTTATTTTTTAATTAACTCCGCAAAACTGATCTAGAAACGTAGATTTCGAAATGTGAAGTACGCTAGATACAAAGCAGAAAGAATGCAAACTTGACTGAAAATTTGTGAAACTTGCATTTGCAGAGACCGAACCGCCATTTTCCAAACCGTTTTGCAAGTCAACCCATAGAGGGCCCAAGATAAACAATCTATATTCTAGCAGAGAAAAAGCTGCTCTTTCTGATGATGCAATTTAAATTAAAATCAGATGTGAAGTATTTGGAGATATTTGCCTCCAAACTTGGTCAAATTTTGCGTTCTGGTTTCTTGGAAGGCAACTTTGTGAATCATTATGTCAAGAACTATAGAAGACACAGTTTTACCACTGTTACAATGGCGTACCAGGCAGAAGCTGTACAAAGAGGCGGAATATCGAGGTGTACAAAGGATTAGTCGTTTAGTAAGGAATGCCAAAATCGGCCTTAAATTTTGGATCACGAAAATTTCGCCTGACTTTGGAAAAACAATTTAAAAAGAATTACTTAACTTTACCCATTATAGTGCTATTTTCCAATTCTCTGCTCCAAACTGATCTATAAACTCAGATTTGAAAATGTGAAGTACCTTAGCTGCTGAGAAATGAAAGTGCAAACTTGGCCAGAAGTTGTTGATGCACAGGCACGATGCATGACACCCTTCCATAAAAGCGGCCCTGGAGCTTCGACCACTTTAGATATCGGCCTAAAGTTTCGTACAACAGCCTTTCAAACATTCTAGTAAAAATTGAAGAAAAAAACTAACTACCATCTTCATTCACCTGGAAACGGAGTAAGTGTCACAGAAAAGCTACTATGCCGCGAGAGGGTTTTGACAAAGATATTTTGTGTTTTGTTTGTACCCAGCCGACGCAGGAACAACTTCCAAATGCTCATCCACTCCTTTTAACGGAGAAAATGCACAACTTGCAGGGATAACTATACTGTGTACGGGGTTACAAGTACCTGGCTGCAGCTATTAAACGAATACAAGAACGAGGTGTGGGGAAGGAAAACAATGGTATAATTTTCACTTCTTTAGAGTTGCCATCCGAGTGAATACAAGTCTTACCCCATTTGTCTTCGTGTGCATGTGTGTGTGTGTGTCGAAAATAGTTTATTATCGAAAGAGAAACTTTCCAAATAAAAACTGGCTTACGTTAAGATGATATCTAGAGATGCTTAATGTCTTTAAGTAAAACAGATTCAAGTTTCTTCCTCCTTTTCAGGAGTGAAAATTTTGTATACTTATTTGTAATTCAATAAACTGAAATAGACGAAAGAGAATCTATTGAATTCGTTTAATATAGCTGTATCTTTTGGCCCTTTTTTTTACCTTTTTGAAGCACCACATCCTTCCTTTCTTGCTCTGAAACTTGCACCTAAAAATTCCAACCCTTCTTTTAAAGCATGCTGTTTAGCAAAGATTTGAAAATTCAATAACTTTTATCTTTACGGTACTCTGAAGTCTTATTCTAGCGCGATATGCCATTAACTGTCGTTTAATGATAACTAATAGAACAATTGGTGCTGTATTTGCGACAAAACTGTTCGTCCTTCCGTCAAGAAGTAAATGAATCAACAGAAGTGCCCAGTCACCCCCTTTTACATGGGCTCCCAAAACCGGATTTCGTAAACCGATTTCCCAATTCCGCTTTTGGTTGGTCATGTAAACACTCCAAAATCGATTCTAGAAATCCGCTTCTCTAAAGCGGTTTTCCAGATCCACAATCGATTTTCGTGCCCATGTAAACGCAACCGTTTTTGTAGCGTTCTTGGCTTATCAGATTGTATTTTCTTGTTAAGAATTTTCGGCACAAATAGAAAGAGTGATATTTTCTAATGTGAAATAAAAGTATAAATATTATAATGAACATAAATCTGTGTATTTAAATAAAAAATAATAGCGATTGTGAAGACTAAATAAAGAACTGAATCAGCTGTTTTCCAGCCGCCATGTTAAGTGAGCTAGGAAATCCGATTCAGGCTATGCCATGTAAACACGACAGCGAAAAACGGTATACGAAAATCGGTTTTCGTCTTCCGGAAGATGTGTTGCATGTAAACGTAGTGATTGGGTGCTGAGGTCTCGTCTCGGCTGGCGGTAGCGCGACCGCAGAGACATCTGTTGGTTCGTCCAGTAGTTGCTGGCGAGAGTTACATGACGGCCGTGCGGGTCGTGCTGCCATCTGTTGGCCATTCTAAGTAGCATTGAAGCATAAAGGGGGAACCCATGTATCTCACAATTTACAGTTTTACAGGGGATCGTTGTAAATCCTTACCACCTGCTGTAGCAAATCAGTTACATGTATTCATAGTGGCACGAGAAGTGATGTAAGTTTCTCTGTCTTTCTGATTTTTGTGAAGGTAATTGTTTATACTCTGCATATTCCGTGATAAGGCGATCTATATAGGTCCACAGTTTTTCTTTGAAGGAAAATATTTACAAAATGAGTGAAAAATAATTTTTGGAAAGCTCAGGTTGTAGTGATCTGGGCTGTCTAAGGAAGTAATATTAGATACGTCGCTGTTAATAGGGGAAGGAATTACGATATAACACCGTGGCGTATCAGTGTTTCCTATAACTGATCCCTTTAAGGATCTGCGATTCTTAGTTGTAATTTGTTAAGCATTACAACCACAGTTTACAAATCCTCGACATGTATCCCTCCCCACTCAAATTGCCATTTCCGTGACTCAGACTGCTAACTTCTATGATTTCTGCAACTGCTATTGCTACTTCTGTGACTTCTGCTACGTTCGTGATTTCTGTGGTAAATGCTGTTCATATATAACAGATTCCTGTTTGATCCAAAACAGCGCCCCATATCAGTAATTCTTCCCCTTCACCTGTCATGGCGTTTACACAGCTTGAAATGTTTGCTCATTGCTGCCTTTTCAGCGTAACAGACAGTGCGAATATATATGGTAGACAACAAAGTCGGCAGTTTTCACAGAGACGCGTGTAACGAACAAGATGAAGCGTAACTTTCAAGAGAGTGAACGTTTGAAAAACTACATTTGGTGAAAATGAATAGACATTGAAATTGAGATGCAGTGAGATAAAAGTTGCTATGGGCGATTTATTTAATAACATGTTAATTATGTATGTGTTAATGTATTTAATTATTGATTGACACTAAAGCTTGTTTCGTTTCTAGACGAGTAAAGTTTATTATGGATTTACAAATAAGTTTGAATTACAGTTTTTAAAGTAACTGTAAAGTTACTCATAACTGATACATTTACTTTCAGTGTATAGTAACTTTAACTGTAACTAACTTACCTTTCAGGGAAGTAACTTAGTTAAAAAAAAAAAAAAAAAAAAAAAAAAAATTAATTTTCCCACCCCTGGTTTTATACTATACTAGATGAAAACCCGGCGGTGCCCGGATATTTAATCATTTATTTCTGCCATTTTTAAGGTACATATTAATTTGTATAAGGGTTGTATACCTGTAAAATCTCTTGGGACTACAATTAGTAGTAAAGAATTGGCAGATTAAAACTTGGTGCGTGATGGGGCGGTTTTCCATGAACATTATTATTTATGTGCTCATATCTCCTGAACTACGTGTCTTACTGATACAATGTAGAAGATACACTCAACTATATGCGTGTATACTGTCTGTAAAATTTACAGCGGCTACAATTTGTAGTGTAGAAATTATAAATTGTAACGTCATGCCGAAAGCCGCAGTTTTACTGCATAAACAGCGGAAAAGTAGTAAGCGAGAAACTTTTTTCCTTTCATCATTTCACTATGGTTGCTCGCGAGAAAAAGTTTAATAGAGTTTTGAAATTATGTTTAAAGTTTGTTTTGTCACTCTCATACAGTGTATTTCGAAATTCTCGCAGCATTAAATGGCATCTTTTTTTTTTTTTGCAATTTCTATTGGTTATGACGTAATATCTTTTGAACCATGTGCCGTATGTGATTCTTAACCATGCAGCAATTCTTACGTCACGGTAAGGAATGTGTGTAGCAAATTTGGTTGAAATCGGTCTAATGGTTTAGGAGAAAATGAGCAGGATTGTCGCAAAATGCAGCAGTTTTTCGTGCATCTCATTGTTTATGACGTCATATCTCGTGATCTATATGTCGTATATGATTCTCACACTTACGGCACCCGTCCTCATGGATTGAAGCTTACGTGTACAAAATTTCTTTTAAAGATTGGAACAAAACCAGTAGATTTGTATGCAACACGTACAAAGATACGGACACTCTGCTTTATATATTAGATTCGAGAAATATATACCTAGAAACGCTCCTTTATTACAGGGGCGTAGATCCGGTTGGACGAGGGGGTACAACCCCCCCCCCTCAGAACGTTTTGTTTTTGTCACTTGTGCTATAATTAAAAAAGACAATAATTTGTGAAATGAATATGAGAGTTAGACTGAAAACTGACAACAAAGAGAGGTACCAGGGGGTCTGTAAGCTGTGTTCGATGCTCAGTTGAGCTTTGGCCTCTTACTTGTTGTCGGGACACTTTGTCTCGAGTGTGGCCTAGGCAAGCTTCGGGCAGAACATTAGCCACATTAAATATTCCCAATTTCGCTAACTCACTTCTAATTTTAATTTTGTGTGATAATGCCAATAGCATTACAGTGGTACATGGTTCCTTTTTGTCGAATGTTGGTACGATTTCCTTTCATGTGAAAGTTTGTTTTCTTTCTTGCTTTACAAGACTATAATGTTATCATACAGTGCTAAACAACTATATTCATGGCTCATGCCTACACAACTAGAGATACAGAATACTTCTATAGACAACGACCAAGGCTGAGGGACTTTGCTGCCTTTTGTGAACATTTCAAGCGCCTCTCCTTACGACTTCCTTGCACTTTCACAGTCATCCTTGGTTAAAATGCATTTAGGTGATGGCAGCTTCCAGTTAGCATGAAGGTGTTGGGGTTGCTTTGACACATGATGTCGTCAATCTGTCGGAAAAACCGTATTTCAATCGTAGCCAACTGCAAGAAAACAATGTTTCAGTATTGACTAGTGTTTTTAATTAAATCACAGGGCTCGTTACAATTCTATCGTTAGTTTGGAGGCAGCGTTGCATATCGCAGTTACAGAACAGTTAGTGCACTTCAAACACGCGAGCATCGCACTGCCGTTCACTCACAGTCATTTAAGCTGCACTCTTACGTCCCTGCCCTACCACGTCCTTAAAATTATGACGTATCTGTACATTTACAGTCTAGCTTGTCAAAAGTACTTTTCATACTATACAACACGCCAATACCACGGGGCGATTCGCGCCCTCTAAAAGACCCAGTGTCGGTAACAGCTTGATGAATTGTGGGAAGTGAAGGCAACACATCGGAAGTGGTTTTGAGGCAGCCAATAACAATGTCTTCATATTTTCACTATGTATGTAAACAGTTCGGTGTTGTGGGTGTAAATATTTTTTACAGGTAACATTGTAAAATTAATGACAGTACCTTAATTTCTGACACATTACAGTGTAAATTTTATTGTTGCTTATTTCACTTGCGGAAATTGAAGCTGTATTATTGGGTGCCTGTAGAGCAACATACTCAAAAGTCATGACAGAAGATGCGGCCTTCAAACAATCTATATCTATAAATGTGAATGTCTGTTCGGTGTACGTTTATCACGTCTGAACCACAAGACATAAAGAGCTAAAAATTTGTACAGTAACTAATGTCTATTCGGGGAAAGGCTTTAGGCACGGTTTTATGGCGATCGGATAGCTATTTATCTATATATATATATATATATATATATATATATATATATATATATATATATATATTAATGTGAATATCTGTTCGCTGTACATTTATCACGTCCGAATGACAAGACGCAGAGACTTAAATATTTGTACAGTTACTAATTTATACCTGAGGAAGGTGTTATAGCGATCTGATAGATATTAATAATTTGAAAAATATAACGCGAAATGCGGAACAATAATTACTCTTTGAAAATTATATTTACTCTTTGAAAATGGTTTTATTGGTTGCATTGTTGCTTGAGTGTTGATAATAATAAAAAGGTACAGTATATAGTGATGGAAAGTTATCGGTGTATATAAAATTCTACGTGTGTGTGTGTGTTAATATTTCTCTCTGCAGCGAAAACTACAGAACGCAAACAAATGGTCTTTGTGTAATTGTTGTCCGAAGTCTCCCATTGTACACCATAGCAGTTCCATGCCGATAGCTATAAGGGGTGGAAGATATGGTGGTAGAAAGCCGTTAAATTCTTTTTAAAAAATCGGACTGAAAGCCAGCGATGACGTTTGCGACTTTATAGCAAGGAGGTTACCATATCTTTGGTCTATGCATGCTACAATGTCTTCAGCTCTTTCTCGGCAAGGATAAGCATACGAATAAGAAAATATAAGAATAAACCAATAAAGCAGTAGAAAAGAAATTTCTTTTGATACATCTCTTTAAAAAAAAGCGATTTGACGTTTCGAGCATTATCTATCACAATCAACCAACACGCGAGCGGAGCCGCGGGTTTAAGCTAGTATACCTATATGGCTGAGGGTAAAATTTTACTTCCAGCCCCGGCGGCCTTACGTGATGAAGTTGGCAACATCAACAACATACTAGATAATCATTGCCAATCTGTTAATATGCTTAGAAATCCAAACCACACAGAATAATTTGATTTAGTGTTTCATGCAAACCATGAAGTAAATAAATAATGCTGTTTCTGTTCTACGATTGACAGGTTCTTGTATATAGCGTTGTCCGTTCAGGGAAAGTAACTGCCCTCGTAAAACAAAGATTTCATGACAAAACATTTGCTTGGTCAAGCGATTGGCTGATGCCAAAGTCATTGTCACACGAGCCCACAAGATCAGAAGTAAAATGCACTCAATTTCAATGCATTGGGAAAAAACGGTTACACCCATATAGTGATTGGTTGCTCATTCGAGGTTTGTATTGAATAAAATTAGAATATACGTCACAATTGGCTGATCTCCCCCCCCCCTCCCCTGGAAACCAAGTTCTGACTATGGGCCTACTGTGGCCATTGAAAGTAATGTCTGAATTTTACGTATAATAATTTTATAACTGAAGTGTTCTGTATCAAATTTATGCCTTGTTATGCAAAATTAAATTAAATTCTAAAAATATCACGATAAAGATATAAACTTGCAATTGCAAACTACTGCACACAACAGAAAAAAAAATTCAGGGAGGAGGTCCCGTCTGTGACTCTGGGTCCAGGGCCCGCAATCGAATGTGGGGGCCATGGATGCAGGTGAGCTTATTTTTCTTTTTAGGTAAAGTCTCACTTCGACTCAGAGTACAACGGATACACACTCGTCACCACAAATGTTATTGGCTCCGCAATATGGCGACAGTTGCTTCACTTCTGTGGCGTTAAAGCCATAGCCCCTATTCTAACCTCCTTAGTAAAAACTAGAGTTGGCTACGGTTTCATGGTTAGGGTTGCCAGATCTCCGGGCGCGGCCCGGAGTGCCCGGGTTTGGAATGAATTCTCCGGGTCTACGGGACAATCACTCTCATCTCCGGGCTTGAATGTAACCTTCATCTTAAACTTTTTTTTCTTTTTTTTTTTACGATGCTTTTTAAGTACTATGCTCACGTAGCGACGATCTACATCGAACTTAATGTAACTTAAACTAAGGACGAACACAACATCCATGCCCTAGGGAGGGATTCGAACCTCTGGCGGGAGCAGCCTCACGCACCGTGGCAAGACGCCTCAGTGCGCTCGGCCATTCCGGCCGGCTCCTCTCTAGTAATTATGAATAACTTTATATAAATGTCAATTTCTTATTGCAACAAACGCTACTTTTCTATTCTTCCTCTGAAAACTTTTCACTGTTGCGTCGGTAGTAATCGGCTAGCGCATTATTAAGCAAACACTGTTGCGGCAACGTGTCAGCTGGCGACGTCTATTATTTGTGTTTGTTCGATCATTGTTTGTTATCAGTTTACCGGCAATTTTTGGAATACTCGGATGGCTTGTGAACAGACAAGCTTACATTAACTCGGATTAGTGAATAATAACAGTGAAATGAAGAGACGATATCTAAGTTCGTTCCGTGAAGAATGGTTGCAGGAAGAAAATTGTAAAGAGTGGCTACAAAAAGTCGATACTGATGAGTGTATGTGTAAGTGAAGAATATGCAATATGTCATTTACTGTTAAGTACGACGGAGTGAAAGCTGTGAATAAACATTTACAATCAGAAAGACACAAAGCGAATATTACCACACAAAAGAAGAACCAGTCGCTTCTTAAATGCTTGCCGAAACAATTTTCTGCAGAAGACGAAAAAGTCACTGCAACGGAATTAACTTTTACTTACCACGGTGTGAAACATCACCATTCTTACAATTCTCAATATTGTGGTAATAAGCTATATCCTTATGTTTTTAGAGATTCCTCAGTGGCAACGAAAGTAAGATGCGGCCGAACAAAAAGCGAGGCATTAGTAAAAAATGTGCTTCTGCCTTATGCTAAAGAGAAGCTACTAAGCGAATTAAAGCAAAATGTCCTGTTTTCATTAGGCATTTTTTTTTCCTTTCAGAATTCACGTGTAATATCCTGGTTGGGGGGGGAGGGAGTTGTTCGCAGTTGGGGGGGGGGGGAGTGAGTCATTGGCCAAGGGGAGGGGGCCACGTCTGGTCTCCGGGCCTGCCTCGAGTTCAATCTGGCAACCGTATTCATGGTTTCGATACACACAACAGTGTCAGTATTTCAAAACCGACATCTTTCACAGTTTCGAAACCATGCGGTTTTATTCCGTTCTGTTTCGGATCACATTCGCGGTCGATTGTAGATACACTGACACCGTTTCTTCCTGTCGGTGTCATGGTATTGTGTCGGTTTCACGATTTCAAGTCGGTTTCACAACCGGTGTTTCAAACCACTAATGCAGAAAGGCGGAACAGACTAATGGTATCGAAATGCGGTGTTTCATTTTACTGAAGCTCCACACGGATACACATATAACTTACTAGTATATAAACCATTTAGAGAGTGTCAAATAGTAGTTCACACTCTTGAGTCTGCAGCTTATGATTACTGATATCAAGATTCGTTTGCAAGAGACCGCTGTATTCTGACATGACATAATGTCTGCTTTATAAATGAAAAAGAACAATAAAACAACGTTCACTATTTGCTTTGAAATAACCAGTTAAATTCTAGGTTTATCCACCATATTAAAAACACAAGAGTCAAACTACATTCTTTAAAATAAGATACAACATGAAACTTGAAATGACATTTTTTATACTGACAAGGGTAGATCGCATATTTAATCTCGTGTTAGAGTTGGATTCTTGTGAGCGAAAACGAAGTTACCAACTGTCGTTATAATTTTTCGACACTCATGTTAAAAGAATTACGGTGGTGGTGTAACGGTCAAGACGTACAAGTGGTGAACTTGCCTCTTACTTCATCATTTTGTAATTCCATAGCATTACGTGTGATTATTTAGTGTGCCCTTTATTCCCTATAATTTATTTAGTATGTATAGAAAGTAGCATTTATGATCCATCACTGTAATATGCGTAACGTATTGCAGTTTGTGAGTTTCTAACGGGGTAAACTTTTACGTACCATACTGGTGGCCTCGTGTGGCTATGTTGGCAACATCATCAACACGGGAGAAAATCTTTATCAACATGTTCCGTACAGACCAAGAAGTAAATATATACTCTATCGTTGACAGGTTCTTGTATGTACCCTTGTCCACATAGTGAAAAATATTGCCCTCCTAGAACGAAGATTTTATGACGAAACATACATTTCTTCACGGTTTCATGGTTTCAAAACAGTGTTTCCGTCAACTGTTGCAATAAAATTGTTTAATAACATGTTTCGATCACTTGGATCATCTTCAGATCTTATAGTTGCGTCCGCAACTCGTCTGGCTGAGTACTAAATTTAAAATTTCCCATCTCTAGTAAAAACACTCCATAACCGCGTCATCTATTTATATTCGCAAGTTCGATATATATCGTTTGAGACCCGGTGACGTCGATTGTTAATACTGTTGGAAATTACAGAGTTTTATTTCCGCACTTTCAGGTTGAAACAGTTGTATAACTAAAACTAGAGAACATTATGCCGTTTTGCTAAGAACTCGCGTAACTAATTTTTAGGGCGGTTGGTAACGCCAGACCGCAGTGGCTGCCGCCGCCCTCTCAGACGTTGGCAGCACTGGCTGTGAGCTGCTTTCTGTTGTGCGTCGCATTTGTTTTGTTCCGAGCCAAGCCTTGCGTTTGTTGCGAGCGGGCTGAGAAGACAGGACGCGAAGGAAGGATTTCTGCGGCTCCTGTAACGGGCGAACTCATCTGAAACACTCATGGCGTTACTAAGGTGAGGACGCTAGCTTCGTTTCATTCGTGTGAGAGTTCTGAACTCATTTTCTGGCGAGCGGTCACCGTTTTGCTATGTTATCGTTTCGTATGTTTCACTGTTGAGACTGACGTGAATGAGTGATTTACTTTCGGTAGTTACGCTCTTAAAATACTCGCCAATTCCTTTTTAAAAATGTTGTGTATCTGTATTCCCCTAAATTCTCACGCTTTACGGATCAAGGTATAGCTGCGAAAACCACTTCATGGGCTGGGAACGAGGTCTTGTCACGCTCTCGCCATCTTGTTAAAAATATAAATGTCATTATTGCTTTTCTGTTATGTCGTAATGGAAAACATCGTCCTTGCTTAAGTAATAGTAATAATAAAAACGGTACAGGGATGTAGAAAAAAACTTGAGCAATAAAACAAAACATCGTTCTATACGATATAAGGAGGAAACTGAACAAAGGGCGAATGAAAAGATTCCGTAATGTCTTTCTTTGCTTTGAGCTTAATACAGTTTATTCATGTACGATATTTCGAGATTCATATGAATCGTTCGAGAATGACGTGAGGACAGATACTTAATAAGCCGTTACATGGAATATTTTGGTAGCAGTCACCATTGTGAAGATAGCCAAATACGACACTTCAGCCTCACAAAACTAGTGCATTGATACTTCTAGTGTTTTATAAAAAAATCTGGCAATACTTGATCTGCCGATACAAATCGTCCGATTTGACCCAAGGCGTCATGACGATAAGACATCTTGAATACGATGTAACACATTGGAACAGTTCGCAATTTTGTACAGTATATCGTGTGAATAAAGTTTTTAGGGTAAAGGTTTGTAGGCATAATTTCTCCATACTTAATTTCGACAAACCTTACCTTAAAATGCGTGTTTTTGAAATGTCTTTCAAGCGCCGTTACATTTAAGTTGCCAGCTTTCGTAATATTGAAGTATAAATACAAAATCCACCAAGTACGGCACATTTGCTTCCGATCGCCTGAATTGGAGGCTGTGCAACGCGATGTTCATTTGTTGCATACCACGTAATTATGTGGCTAGCGAATCACAGCACAAAGAAGAGTATCGTCGTCAGCCAATGGTAACCAAACGTCACAGCCGCGCAACATGCAAATACGAATTTTTGACGTTGGAAATTAAATATGCGAAACCGTGCAATGTTTATGAGATGTGAAAATTAACGTGTTAACATGATGTTTCAATTATTTTATTTTCGAAATCACTGGATTACAATTTCAGTCATACGATAAAATAAATACAACATGCTATACCTGCTCTATGGTTGACAGGTTCTTGTGTGTACCCTTGTCCGGTCAGTAACAGTAATTGGCCTCGTAAAGTGAAGATTTAGAATTACTTGATCACTGTTTCGTACAGATCATAGGGTAAATAAAACATGCTGTACCTGCTCTATGGTTGACAGGTTCTTGTATGTACCCTTGTCCGGTTATTTATTTTATCGTCTGTCGGAAATTGTAATCAAGTGATTTCGAAAATAAAATAATTGAAACTTCATGTTAACACGTTAATTTTCACATCTCGTAAACATTACGCGGTTTCACTTATAAAAACATTACCGCATATTTTTAATTTCCAACGTCAAAAATTCTTATTTGCATGTTGCGCGGCTGTGACGTTTGGTTACCATTGGCTGACGACGATACTCTTCTTTGTGCTGTGATTCGCTAGCCACATAATCACGGTGGTATGCATATTAGCTTGTTTTCCATTCTTATTTTATTGTTTCTGTTGGTGTTAAATTGGTTTGTTATGCCGATATAAAATTGATATTACTGCAAAATTTTGTCAGAAACATTGCTATTCCTTGTGGTTTTTATCTGCCCTTCTGCTGGCGCCTTACACATACAAAACGCAGATGGGTTTCTAGTGGTGGAATGTGAATAAGGAAAAGAGGTTACAATTTGACTTACGGTAACGACGACCCTGTGCTGATGTTGGCGACGACCGTTTAAGGCTCTTTGAAAACCCGATCGCATAATGCTTTATTGGAATAATTAATGCTGTTCCTGCTCTATGGTTCACGGGTTCTTTAATGTGCTGTTGTCCGCTCAGCAAATCAGTAACTTTATTAACAATGAAGATTTATAGTAATGTGATTGCTGGTTATTTGCTGGTAGTAATTTAGTGGCAAGTAAAGGACAGGACACCACCCATAACGCACGTGAAGCGTAAAAATTCCTGTTTCAGTTTATTTATTTTTAAGGTGGATTCAGATAGACGTAGCTTTATTGCAGTCATAGGAATGTCCAGTGTAAAAGAATAAATCTCTAAAATGCTTTTCACTGAACAGTACTTTAAACATTAATAGACCAGTATTATGACAATGAACTACTCTCAATTTTCATTAATAAAAAAACTCGATAAGCTGAAAAATTTGCTCAAGTACGTCATATATTACGTCATTCTATCCATCATTTATATTTATTCTTACTGCAAACCGCCGCTAATAATGGAACTGAGATATTTGAGTATGCACCAAGGTTAGAATATTCCTTGGTATGTAGGCCTACGTATGTGTCGGTATCTCGTGAATTCTTTAAAATAATAATAATAAAAAACAACAAACAAAAAAACGTGATTTTCGAATGTAGTTTCTTACAGATGTAAAATATGTATCGAAGTGTGCTAGCGCGTTCGAGATTTATCGAAACCGCAGCCCGTGCAAGCGTCCTTCACAATTACCTATAATATAATTGCCGCGGTGGAGTAGCCGAGCGGTGTAAAGCGCCTCGCTGCGGAGGTTCGAGTCCTCTCTGGGGCATGGATGTGTGTGTTGTCCTTAGGTTAGGTTACCTAGGTTTAAGTAGTTTGTAAGCTACGGACTGATGACCACACAGTTTGGTCCGATAGATATACATACATTTATAATTAATCGTATGCAAAGTATTAAATATATAATTGTCATTTATTTTTTTCAGAGTAAAGGCTACGTGAAGTGTATTTTGCTTTAATTAGTGGAAATCAAGTGTTTGTGGAAGTAGTTAGCATTTTGTGGAAAATGGTAGTTGTAGAAAATTATAATGCGAAGAATTTGGGGGCAATTCCAGTGTCCGATACCACCCGTCGGCTTCGAACAAAGACGTCGTATGCTACGTCGTTGTGTCGGTCGCTGATATTTGCGGTTATTCCAGATATTTATGTATGCCAACATATTTCTTTCGATGTCGTACTTATATCACTAAATGTAACCGCATTCTGACGTAAAAGCTGTGATTTTACTTTTCTTACTAACATTCTAATAAATCGTGACAAGCAAGTGAACTCTAAACGCCAGTCCGTCAGATAAGCACTCCTCGCTGGAGTGGGTGTTGAATTTATACTTAGTGCAGCAGTGGCGTGGGCTGCCGGTGTTGGAACAAAATGTTCACTTAAAAGGATAAGTAATTCTATTGACTGCACAAGGGCACATACATAGACCAAACATAACATAGAATGTGCGTGTCCCTGTCTTTGCTGTGTTGTGGTTCGAAACCAACATCTAAAATTACCCGAGCCACGTGACTGAGTTTTCGTCATTATGAGCAACAGTTATTCTTATTTATCGGTGAAATCATGCGTTGATTTTAGCACGAAAACTATTTCCCGTATTCCTATTACACATCTAATAGTAAAAGCAATGTAATTTCATCTTAATATGAATGCAATTATTGTCGTGGTTACATGTTCCCAGGTGACAAGTACCGTATTGCCAGTTATTTTTAAAAGCAACGGAATTACATAGCCTGGGTGTTCGTGATGGGCTATGAATCTTTTACTTTTGGCACGTTATGAATGTGATTATCGATGCGATGATATTCAAGCTGCTCTTGAGCGAGTTTATATATCAGCAAGTACGTAATTTCTAATGAAAATCGGTTTTCAGTAACGTTATACAATGCTAAAAATTCATACAGACTATTCATTATAACTATAAAATTGCTTCTTGCCGACTGCGTCGATGTTTCATCACTACCCTTTTATTTAAACAGCCAATTCTTTTTGCTTGCTTTACGTTTCGGCTTCACCGACTGTGGCAGAAATCTCAAAATATAAACGATTGTATTCCTTTAGAATCGAGCATTATCTATTCAATCATATTTCAGCTCTTATAAAAGCACAAAAAACGTCTCATATATTGTTGAGGAATCGTAAGAAAACTGATGCTGATTATCAAACTGATATTTCGTGTTCTACTCGTGTGTCATATTAAAAGAATCACAGTAGAACGAAAAGAGGTCTTTCGTTTAAATCTGCAGTTGTATTGCTTGTAAAAAGAACTGTCAATACGTTTCATCTAAGCTCATGTAAAACTGTAGCCATCAATTTAATATTTCAATTGCGAAGAACTAACGCCAACTGTATTAATAAATGTGTAATAATAATACTAAAAGAAGCTTTATTGTTATAATTACTTCGAAAATGGCAGATATAGAAAAGTTTAATGCCAAAAAATTGAACCAAGTCCTGAATGATAAAAGGCGGAACAATTTAAATTTTTGCAATCTCTTGGGCTTATCGGGGATAGCCTACGTGTTTGTGTAGTGTGTCCTTGGTGAAACTGCGTGAATCGCGCACTGCTGATGAATGCATGCTGTGTAGAAAGGATAATGTATGGAGATCTATCAGACGCGGCACTTAGGTCGACAAAACTCGGCTCAGTTTAGAAACTATTATGTTGGCATATTATTTTTGTAAGCATTAGTCTGTTGAATCGGTTGTTAATGAGGCAGAATTTTCAAAATCTACTGTAAGAGATTGGTTTACTTTCTGCAGAGAGGTTTGTGGAGAATTCATCAAATACAGGAGTTCTTTCGATGGGTCGGGTGTCATTGTAGAAGTTGGCGAATCACATTTTGGGAAACGTAAACTTGGGAGGGGCCATGATGTAGGAATATCGCATTTTGGGCTTATAATTCCTGCGGGGATTGTGATGTTATATTTCAGTTGTTCCAAATCGTACAGAAGATGTTTTAACGTCATTAATTTAATAGTTTGTACTTGAAGGTTCCGTTATTACTTCGGATAGTTTTGCTTTGTATAAGGGATTGGACCATCGGGGTTATACACATCTCGCAGTAAACCACAAACTGGAATTTAGAGACAAAAAATTTAAAGCTTTATGAGAATTATTAGTGAAATGTACACACCTGTTTTAAAAAGTTAGTTGACGGTAGACATAATGGATGGGGGCAGTTTAAATTTTACGCTCCATTCTGGGGCCTCATAGGATTATGTTGGTAACAATGATATGAAATCTTGGTGATATTCTCAGAAATCCACATACAATGAATGACTTCATCATTGTTTCTGTGTGAGCACCGAAGGATCATCTGAGGAAACAAACTACACTGAATGATTCACAAATTGGTGATCTGTACCATCTTTCTTTAAATTTTACTAAGATTTTCAACCATCGGTAATTACTTTCGTTCCTGGCAAAATCAACTTCTTTATTAACGGTACAAGTGTTGCTTTTGATCTTGATTCCACACGCAGAATTAAGCACTTTCGGGTTTCCCTCTCAGTAGCCACATATGTTCTGTTTAGTTTTTCAGTTTTCGTCCTCGTTTTCTGGTTCAGACGGAGGTTTCATCAACCTCGACAACTTTTCCTGCACCACCAGTAGGAACACTGCCACAATCAGATAACAAATGTCGCGACAGCAGCCGTAACGTCGCAAACGGTATTAATGCTGACGTCGGTCTCTGCAGCGCAAGCTTCTAACGTCTACTGCCGTATCCAACACGCAACTATTTCGAGACTTTTATCGATACTCAGTTTCGTGTTGGCAAACAAAGTGTTGGTCCGAGTCGATGTCCTTTTCTTGCCCTTGGAGCAAGTGAGTTGGTGAGGAAAGTCAGGCTGTGAAGCTTTCTTCAGTGCCACAGTCCACACAACGTCTGTTTGGCAAAAGTTCCAGTTCCCAGCGAACCTGAACACACTTCTCCACAGAAGACATCCGCGGAATCAGCTCTGACCACCTTAATTGATCCATCTCAATAAACTCACAACTTGCGAACAATAATTAGAACAAGCGATAAATTAATTCCGAACAACGAAATGTCAAATTCTCGACTTCTTTTGTCCTTCGCGCGTGCGACACTTTATCGACATATATCGCTCGCAAAGCTAGAGCGACATGTATGATTGGAGCTATATATATCGTTACAAGAGACAACGCTTCTAGGAAATTACCTTGATTTTTTTGTAAACAATACGTTTATGTGAACATCATTGTTATTAAGATAAAACGTGGATCTGTTCTCGTAAAACGAAACATTTGCATTTGTCTGCGATTGGCTAATGGAAAAGTCTCTACGTCTAGGTGTGAGATACTTCGCAAATCACTTAAGTGCCTGGCAGAGGGTTTATCGAACCACCATTATACTGTTTATCTTCCATTCCATTCTCGTTCAAATGTTCCAATGTTTGTATAGCTTATGGGACTTAACTACAGGGTTATAAGTCCCTAAACTTAAAAACTACTTATGAACTAACTAAGACTAAGGACGGCACAAATATCCATGCCCGAGGGGGGATTCGAACCCCCGACCGTAGTGGCCGTGCAAACCTAGAGCCCTGTATTGGGAGAGTAGCGCCAACCTTTTATGTGTGGCTTGCCGACAACCGCCGGCTGCTATTGGTCAGTTGAGTGCGGGTGGGGCACGTCCGCCATTTTAGGCCTAAGCAATCCATCAGCGTAAATGGCATATTTCACTTAACTAGCTGTTATTTTAGCATTTAGAGGTGTTGGAAATGTGTAAACTCATTATGTATTAAATTAAGAGCTTAACATAGCATATTCCATTTTTATATGGTGAAAATGCCGCATTGTTGGCAGTGAATTGTTATACTAAGACAGTCCGAGGTAGCAAGTTTTCCGCATTCCACTGGGTGAAAGAGATGCGAAAAGACGCGAATTGTGGGTACACCCCATTGGAAGAAAAAAATGCATTTCCATACGGGAATGCAAAATTTTGCGAAGTAAGTAAATTTGTATTGTAATATCAAGTAAACTTCTAGGTTTATCTGTTCATACAAGTTTCTTGCGAGCAATGTTGGACGGACAAACTTGTAAGAGAAAAGATATTTTTAAAAGATATAAATACAAGAAAATCTAACACAATGTGCCGTATTTGACGAATTTCGTATTTATACTTAGCCTGCATATTACGAAAGTTTGGGCGGTAAATGAAACCGCCCATTAAATAGATCTCAAAGACTCGAATTTTAAGATAGTTTATTTTACTGAAGTACCCAGAAGTGGGATAACAATGTGTAAAAAACTTAAACCTTCCCAAAATTTTAGCTCAGTTAATGTTATGTGATAATATCACATGTAGGTTGGCACACAACACCTTCAACATTAGGTAGTAGATTAATGGAAAGCAACATGTATTAATTACATCTACTTTGATATAAACCAATATATTCGATATAAAAACGTCAGTCCTTAACTAATTTGAAAGCAGGAACGTCACTTATTGCGAAAGCAGTGCATTTGGTACAGGGTTTAAATTTTAGCACCAAACAATTTTACTACTAGTTTGTTCAAAAATAATGGTCTTGATCGCAGAGTACCAATTTTTCATTAATATTTGCTGTAGATGTGATAAAACGATTAAAAACTTAAGTTCATTGTTTACTTAACGTATTGTCATACCACGTCTATGTACAGACCGGCTCCCTTCATCATAAACGCTAATTTAACAGCACCGTGCATAGCGCTGCTACTGCCAGATATAACAGGCCTACAATGGCGGCGCTCGCCCGGTTGGCGGTACTCTCCCAATACAGGGCTCTATGCAAACCGTGACTGGAGCGCCTCAGTCCCCTCGCCCACCGCGGCCGGCTCCATTCTCGAATAGCGCGCGGGAAGAAATAACATCTGAATATCTCCGTTCGAGCTTTGATTTCTCGTATTTTATTCTGATGATCATTTCTATTTATGTACGTGGCAGTCAACAATATATTCTCGCATTCGGAGGAGAATGTTAGCGACTGGAGTTTCGTAATTAGACCACGGCGCAGCGATTAACGCCGTTGTTGTAATGATTTCCATCCCAGATTCTGTATCGCTGTCTCCCCTGTATCGTAACGATAGAAAACGAGCTGCCCTTCTTTGGATTCTTTCGATGGCTTCCGTCAAACCCATTTGATAAGGATCCCACACTTGGCAGCAATACTACAAATGAGGACGCACAAGCGTAGTGTATGCAATCTCTAGTAGTTCTGTTGCATGATTGCATTAACAACCGTCGTCGCCACGCCTGTAAGTAAAATTTAACTGATCTGGGCATCATTGTGAGCGGCACATATAAGTGAAACAAAAATGTGACCATCTGGTATTGGTAACTAGACGTAACTTTTATAGGTCACGTCTAGATATCGACACCTATTAAATACCTACATACGGGTAATGTCCTTGCTGATTCTCATTTTTTCAGATATATACAAATACCCACTATCTATGTGTGAAACAAAAATATTAAAAGTTGGTATCGGTTACCAGACTTGACTTTTATAGATAGTGTAGACAACGATATCCATGAACTATATTTGGAACAAAAATACTAAGAGCTGGAATTGAAAACTAGACTTTGGTATGAAACTTCCTGGCAGATAAAATTGTGTGCCGGAACAGGGACTCGAATCTGGGACCTTTTTCTTTCGCGGGGAAGCGCTCTACCGACTGAGCTATCCCGACACGACTCACGAAGCCGCCTCACAACTTTACATGCTGTGATGAGTAACGTAGAAGTAGATATCATCGGAGTAGTGCAGCACCTAAAATCACTTAACAAGAACAAATCTTCTGTATAACCATTACATTTCTATCTGATTATGCGGAAGTGATAGCCCCTTACTTAACAGCCATATACAACCGCTCTCTCATAGGATCTGTACCAAAAGATTGACAAGTTCCACAGGTCACACCTATATTCAAGAAAGGCAGTAGGAGTAACCCACTAAACTACAGGCCTATTTCATTGACGTCAATTTGCAGCAAGGTTTTGGAACATACCCTGTATTCAAATATTATGAATTATCTCAAACAGAACGATCTATTGTCACAAGGTCAACAGGGATTTAGAAAATATCGTTCGTGCAAAACACAACTGGCTCTTTATTCACACGAAGTGATGGGTGCTACCGACAAGGGTTCGCAAATCGATTCCGTATTTCTTGATTTGCAGAAGGCTTTTGACTTCATGCCTCACAAACGGCTTTTAATCAAATTGCGTGGTTATGGTATATCGCCCCAAATTTGCGATTGTATAGATTTCCTGTCAGAGGACACAGTTCGTAGTAATCGATGGTAAGGCATCCACTAAAACAGAGGTGATATCGGTCGTTCCACAGGGTAGTGTTATTGGTCCTCTGCTGATACTTATTTACATAAATGATTTAGGGGAAAATCTAAGTGGATCTCTTGGGTTGTTTGCAGATGACTTCATTTACCGTCTAGTAAAATCATCTGAAGATCAAAACCAACTGCAGAACGATCTAAGTAAGACATCAGTATGGTGTAAAAATTGGCAATTGACTCTAAATTATAAGTGTGAAGTCATCCACATGAGTACGAAAAGAAATCCGTTAAATTTTGTTTACAAGATAAATCAATCAAAAGTGAAGGCCGTAAACTCCACTAAATACCTAGGAATTACTATTACTTCAGACTTAAATTGGAAAGAACACGTAGATAATGTCGTGGGAAAAGCGAACCAGAGATTGCGTTTTATTGGCAGAACCCTTAACACATGCAACAAAACTACAAAAGAAACTGCATACACTACGCTTGTCCGTCCATTTTTGGAGTATTGCTGTCCAGTGTGGATCCTTATCAGGTGGGTTTGAAGGAGGACATCGAAAGAGTCCAAAGAAGGGCAGCTCGTTTCGTATTGTCACGATACAGGGGAGACAGCGTAAGAGAAATTTTACAGGATCTGGGATGGGAATCATTACAACAACGGCGCTTATCGCTGCGGCGTGGGCTACTTACGAAACTCCAATCGCCAACATTGTTCTCCGAATATGAAAATATATTGTTGACTCCCACTTACATAGGTAGAAATGATCATCAGAATAAAATACGAGAAATCAGAGCTCGAACGGAGAGATTCAGGTGTTCTTTCTTCCCGCGCGCTATTCGAGAGTGGAATGGGAGATAAATAGTGTAATGTTTGGTCGATGAACCTTCTGCCAGACACTTAAATGTGATTTGCAGAGTATCCCATGTAGGTGATGTACATCCGCCAGTACCTCGCCTCCTACTTTCTAAACTTCACAGAAGTTCTCCTGTGTAACTTGCAAGACTAGCACTCGTGGAAGAAAGGATATGGTGGAGATACGGCTTAGCCGCAGCGTAAGGAAAGTAGGAGGCGAGGTACTGGCAGAATTGAGATTGTGGGTCGTGTCGGGGTAGCTCAGTGGTAGAGCGCTTGCGCGCCAAAGGCAAAGGTCCCACATTCGAGTCCCGGTTGCGGCACACAATTTTAATCTGGCAGGCAGTTTCATATCAGCGCACACTGCGCTGCAGAGTGAGAGTTTCATTCTAGACTTTGGTAATTTGCAAGAATGCTTGCAATCGAAGTATGTCGGCCTGAAACTATGCCGTTGTTTACGCACGACTTGCAGTTGCAGGAAAGTGAAACAGCCGCACTGGTTAAGTGACTCAGAGACTAAATAAAGCCAGCTGGGCCGCTGTTTTTTATTTTTATTTATAATTTTTTTATTTTTTGTCCTGAATCACAGCCGCAGAGCTGAGCCGCCGGCAGAGGTTATCTGGGGCCAGGCCGACTGCTGCGTCTCCACACAAATAATCGCTCTGACGTGTTTTACGGCACACTTCACATTTGTAGTTTTATAAGTTTTTGCAAACCTTTTGGACCAAAATAATAATCTAACCAATAAAAAATTAATTAATAAGAGTGTCTGAAACCGATTCAGGAAAAAAAGTTGGTAGTGGTGGGTTCCGAACCACTTACCTTTAGCGTCTTATTCCAACGCATTGCCTACTACGCTATGGCTAACAGTTACGAGTTGCGTTCTTTAATCTCGTAGTAGTATGTTGGCCGTTGTTAACTGATGTTAATATGGCATTTGTAGACACTAGATTATCATTTATCGTACGAAGAACGACGTGTGTGTGTGTGTGTAATATTTCGCTCTGCAGCGAAAACTACAGAACGCAAACGAATGGTCTGTGTGTAAATGTTGTCCAAAGTCTCCCATTGTACACCATAGCAGTTCCATGCCGATAGCTGTAAGGGGGTGGAAGATATGGTGGTTGAAAGTCGTCAAATTATTTAAAAAATTTGACTGAAGGCCAGCGATGACGTTTGCGACTCTATGGCAAGGAGGTTACATACAACGAAACGTGATGCCACAGACCATATCTTTGGTCTATGCGTGTTACAATGTCTTCAGCTCTTTCTCTGTAAGGATAAGCATGTGAAAAAGAAAATATAAGAATAAATAAATGAAGCAAAAAATCGATTTGACGTTTCGCGCTTAACATCAAGTGATCGATCTGTAACATTATTACAATCATTATTGTTAAATTTCGTGATTGGATTCTTCCAAACGAGTACATTTTACGTGTGATTTGATCTACAATACTTACTTTCCTGATAAACGGTAAGTGCACAGACTTCTTCAATCTGATAGGAATATTTTTTAGTTCCGCTTTATCAGCGACATTTCCTAAAAGATAAGTGAAATTAATTACATTACTTTAATTGTTATTTAAACTTGATAGATAAATGTACATTGCTTTACTTTACACATATTACAACAGTACATCTACTTTTAATAGACCACATTCAGACAACATGCCTCGGAAAAGGAAAACGTCATTATCAAGAAACACTGTTGGAGCAAAACGTATTAAAACATGAAGAGCAAACGAAAATGAAGACCAGCGCGAGATAAGACTTTCACAAAGTAGGGACAAGAGGACAGCAATGGCGAACGTTGAATCAGCATTACAATGTGACAGTAGGCAACGTGAGGACCGGTAGCAATAGCGAGCGGAGCCGCGGGTTTAAGCTAGTCATATGTATTTTGGCTGAGATATTTATAGGAATCTTAAAACGACGGGAAAACATTAAAGGGGGTCCTAGAACACCCCATCGCGTACTTTCACTGAGAACATGCTTGTGGTAATCCGCAAATTCGCTTTACGATTACCTCGCTTCAATTGCTTTGTTTACTTTTTTCCTTCATAAACGACATCCTTGATTTGCAAGGATTTCTTTATTACGCATAAGTTTTCATGATATGGGATAAATTTAAATTTATTTGACGAAACGAAACTGACACAGTACGAAATGCCTTCCTGAATTCAATGAAGACAATAGCAAGCTGATTTTAAGTGGATAGAACCTCATGGGTAGAAGGACGCAAGATGTGGTTCATAAGACAGTGTTGACGGAATGTATGATTTTGTGCAGGAGACTTGTTTTCGAAAACTGACACGTTAAGTGTGCAAAGAACACGCTGCATAATTCTACAACTGAAGTAAGCAATACAGGAATTTAATTTATGCTTTACTTTTGCGTAACTCTTTCGATGGTTATTCAAGACAGCAAGTATGCAGGGTTTTTTTCCAGTCGCTATGTGCTGTTCCTGGTTGGAGGGGGCTGTGAAAAGTGCTGCTAGAAGGGGAGCGAAATCTTGTTGGTAATCCGTGTGGAATCCTCACCCGACCCAGGAGGATCTCTACTGTTTTAAGTGGCTGCAGCTTTTCTGTTCTGCGAGCGCTCACCACGATGAAGTGTTAAGTGCCATCGACAAGGGATCTCAAATCGATTCCATTATTCTGGATTTTCGGAAGGCTTTTGATACTCTACCCCACAAGCGGCTTCTAATGAAATTGCGTGCTTATGGAATATCTCCGCAATTGTGCGATTGGATTCACGATTTCCTATCAGAAAGGATACAGTTCGTTGTAATTGACGGTAAGTCATCGAGTAAAACAAAAGTGATATCTGGCGTTCCACAGGGAAGCGTTATGGGTCCCCTACTCTTCCTCGTGTTTATAAACGATTTAGGAGATAATCTGAATAGCTCCCTTAGACTGTTCGCGGATGATGCTGTCGTTTATCGGTCAGTGAAGTCAACAGAGGATCAAAAGCAACTGCAAAATGATTTAGACAAAATTTCTACTTGGTGCGAAAATTGGCAATTGACACTAAATAAAGAAAAGTGTGAAGTAATACACATGACCACTAAAAGAAATCCGCTGAACTTCAATTACGCGATAAATCAGTCAAACCTTAAGGTTGTAGATTCTACCAAATACCTAGGAGTTACAATTACGAACAACTTTGACTGGAGAGAACACATAGAAAATATTGTGGGGAAGGCGAACCAAAGGTTACGTTTCATTGGCAGAACGCTTAGACGATGCACCAGCTCCACCAAAGAGACTGGCTACGTCACACTTGTGCGTCCTCTCCTGGAGTACTGTTGCCCCTTGTGGGACCCTCACCAGGTGGGACTGACGGAAGACATTGAGAAGGTTCAGAGAAGGGCAGCTCGTTTTGTTTTATCACGTTACGGGGGGGAAAGCGTCACGGAAATGTTGCACGAATTGGGGTGGAAATCATTAAAAGAAAGACGTTATTCATTGCGGCGTGATCTGTTTGCGAAGTTTCAATCACCGACTTTTACTTATGAATGTGAAAATCTTTTGCTAGCACCTACCTACTTAGGGAGACATGACCATCCCAATAAAATAAGAGAAATCAGATGGAAAACGGAACGATTTAGGTGTTCTTTCTTCCCGCGCGCTATTAGAGAATGGAACGGTAGAGAAAAGTTATGAAAGTGGTTAATGAACCCTCTGCCAAGCACTTAAATGTGATTTGCAGAGTATCTATGTAGATGTCTGCCATTTCGGAGTCCCTGCGATGATTGGAAGGTAAGGCCGTATTAGTATCGCACCAGGTGAAACGGTTTGGGGAGAACGAATTCAGTGTTACGACCTCCTGTCTCTCATGTTGCACAAGGGCGTCAGTAACGGTCACTGTTTCAATGAAAACGTGACTCCTGTCCAGTTATTCGTCTGGCTTAAGAGGAATTTGTTACTGCTTCTCGTTAAATAGGCAGGGGAAAAATGTTTCTTCGGCGTCATTACATTTCGTAATTACCACGTGTTGATGCGGCGTGTCAGTGATTTCCGCGAGACTACTTGGAACTTTAGAAGCGGCCTGTGGTTATCACTGGCAGTGTCAGTGGGGGAGAGGTCAGAATAAGGATAAGGATGAGGATAAGAGGCGGCGGCCGCCAGCGCCCACAGCAGGCAGCAGGGAGAGGCGGCGTCTGGTGAGTAGCGCAGCTCCAGGCTTTGGCCCGTAAACCAGCGCCAGCCTCCATTTTCCCCGACTATTGTGCGCGACTTGCAGGCAGCAGCTGGTGTGTTGACCACGGCGGACCAACGCTCAACTGATGTGCAGCCGTGAGCGCTGGGCCACCGTGCTAACAGCGACGTACGGGCAATTTGCGACTCTTCGGGCACAGAATAGGGAACATACAGAAGGGAAAGCTGGGGGCGGCGCCTTTGATCTGTATGTTGCCAAGCGTTGCGCTCGACGCCATATTGAAAAGCAGTATATGCGGAACTATAGCCACTTAGTACTTTGGCTGGAAATGGACTTTTTATGAACTGCAGCTAATCTCACCGACTTTTACGAAAGGAAACGGCCTTTCATTGTGCTCTCATCTATTTTGCGCTCTCTTCTTACACCTAATTGTAATCCAACGAAAAAAATAGGCATAAATTTTAATACAACTACGAAAATGTACGGTGGAATCGATGATCGTTTTATTTGGTGCTTATCTCTAGAAATAAATTCGTACAAAATATTGAGTCAGACTTAGCAGTACAACGTGATTACACAGAACTAATGACGTCTGGGCATGTATAAAAGTTGTATTTGCTTTAGGAGTGTCATTAATTTACTGATCGAAGAAGGGCATATAGAGGAATCTGTCAACCACAGAGCAGGAACAGCATAAAATAATTATTCCCCTTAATCTATTTGTTTGAGTATCCGAGGAGAATTCGTTGCCAACATTAGCACACTACACCTCCAATGCTGTAAGTAAAATTTTACCTGCCTACTTGTGCACTATTCTTCGTCATTCATTTTATATTATTCCCTGCAACGTTAAACTTATACAATATAAATGTACTTCAACATTTCGATGCTGCAGCAACAGCAACAGCGAGAGTTATCGTCAAGAGAAGAAGCAAGGCTACTTTTAATAATTACGCACACATTGCTCTCATTCGAAACTGATAACATTTAACTTTCACTACACATATAGTGACGTTCACTTACTGCTCAGCATTTTTTCGGAAGGTGAAAAAGTTTATATCCTTATTTGTATTCGAATTATTGCGGCAATAGGGTGCTGAACACCATCGGCCGCCTTTTCTTTTATTGCTGCTCATAATAAAAACGGAACAGCTGCAACTACTGACACACAGTTCTTTCTTTTCACTGCACCAAATACTTGTTTACTTTTATGCAATTCGGGCATTTAAAATACACAATTAACAAACAAAGACGGCGCATTACCACGCCTCAGGGTACCGAGTAACCGCGCGTTTGCTGCTTTTCAAGATGGCCGATTCCGCGCATGCGCACTAAATTTTGGACGACAGACTGTAGCCGGAGTTTCCTTTCTGTATACGCCTTACCCCGCGTCCACACATTGGTACCAACGTTGGCGCCAACATTGGCCAATATTTTTGAGGCAGCGTCCACACATTGGAGCCAACATTCAGTTGAATCCGTCGAGAGCCAACGTAAACATATCTGACGCACAAATCGCGGCAAATGCGTTAACGCTTTTGAGTGTGAATAATTACATTTTGTCACTGTAAACCAAAATGGGAAACATACGTAAAAGATGATGGGGTGTTGTATCACTTCCTACCGAACATTAATTACGATACGAAATAATTTATTTTTAAAATATGCTACAATTAAAAGATACACATTATTAAAACTTAGACCTGCTACTTTAAATGCTTGAAATTAAAATAAAAAAGAAAAAGATGTTTTGGAAGGATGCTATTCTTTTGGTATTACGCTTCGATTTCTTGCTAAAGGAAACAGTTTTAGAAGCCTACACTTTCCTTTTAAAATAACTAGTAATTGATATCAGTGGTAGTGCTTGAAGTTTGGAAAACAATACTTAAAACTTGACAGGAAACATTAAGTACTGTACTGTTAATTTTAAAAATTAAATTCCGTAATGGAGTGTGTCGAAAGTCTAAAAAGTTTTTAATTTCACAGTTCGCGCCTACGTTTTGATGTAGCATTGCGTGTTTTTTTCCAAATGAATCACTTTCTGATACAGTTCTAATATTTACAAAGAGATATTGACACTTTAAAACGCCGACGAAGAACGAACGAAGGAAGAAACAGTTTCGAGATGAGCAGACTACAAAGACAGAATGAAACGTTGGCGCCAATGTGTGTACGACGTATCCATATTGGCCCAACGTCCTTTGATGTTTGGTCGAAATACCGACAAGCAACGGAGCCGTACCAACGTTGGTTCCAACGCTATTTCACCGATCCACACATTGGACCAACACTGTTGGCGCCAACGTTGGGTCCGATGTGTGGATCCGGCCTTATTCTGTGCTTCGGGGCCCCGTACCTCGTATTCAGTTCGTCACTGGGATAAGCGGCAAAGTGTTTTGTGTAGCCCTTGGCTACCTGACCATTTTCATACATTTTTCCCGAATGTGAATACCGGTCGCAATTTAAATATTGCACACTTCGTGAAGCTCATCTGAATGGAGCGAGTCGGTTAGTTTTGTGGGTGGGCTAAGCTGGGCTTTATACGGCCTATAAAACCGCCGTTCCTTCGTGTTTGTTTCCTCAGAAAACTACCGAAAACGATATTGTTTTGTTAACAAAGCTACTAAAATTCTTTATCGAAATTTTTACCGTATGTTCTTAACGTGATATTCTCAAATCTATTTTAATTTTTTCCATTTTTCATCCGTTACTGTAAATCAGTTTTTCCCGCATCATGTGGGATCGGCGTAGCTTTTCGGTTTCTTCTCTGCCATAAATGTCTATCCAGTGCTTCTTCTCTCTTCAAATTTTTTATTCAATGTTCTCTAGAAACTGTTCTACCTAGAACCATTATTTATAAGTAATTATTAATATTAATTATATTATAACTAATAATGTAAATAATTATCATTATATTACGAAAAGCCCATTTAGGCTTTATGGCACAGCCTGTCACGAGGAATGACATCTTTCATTATACATATATTATTACTTTTGAAAGTTTTTCGCCCAGAATCATAAGATCTTTATCTCGTAATGTATATTAAGCAATCATTTTCACAAAATTGCTATTCATATAGTTCACAGCGAAGCTAAAATACACGCATATAATAATCTTAAATAAGTAGCATTTTTGATCCCTTAATACTGGAACATTTCTCAGGAGATGCAACAAGGTTTTCTCATGAAACATTTGGTACTAAAGTGTAAAATTTATAATGTATATTGTCTTTTCATGTATAGAAACGTCAACTTCTATGTTGGAATTTATTTTTTTGTATCTGTTTGGAGCACTCAGTAGCAATTCATTGGATTGACAGATAGCGACGTCGATCATTACGTCGGAATTTATAACAGCGGAACAGCTCATTTATACCTTTCTGTCCAATCCGGTATTCCGAAATTTTCAGAGTTCTTAATTTTGGTTGACATGATATTTTTCCCCTCTATTACATTACTTTCTCGCGGTTCGATCGTGTGACATACTTGTCTTACACTTAAAAACGACATTTCTTGATATGAGCAATGTTGTACAAACCTTTATTCTCTCCCATCTCTGGATCTTCTAAGACTAACGCTTTTTTATGTTTCACTTCCACCACCTTCCATGGCCCAAAATTCTTTATTTTTCCCTTTAGCTTAAAGCTTTTTGCATGTTCTTGACCATTACAAAATCGTTTACATTAAACTCTGGTATGCAAGCTGTTTGATTGTGTTTTTGTATTCTTTTCCTAGCATTTAATTTTAACCGCTCCTGTACCTTTTCTGGTGTAACTGTTATTTCATGACAACAATGAGGCCAGTATACTTTACGTAAAATCGGTTCCCCAGGAGTATACTTCCCAATTATTTCCAACGGAGCAAATCCCGTACTTCCATGTGGCAACTCATTCAATAGTATCTCGAAATCTTTCGTATACTTAGCCCAAGTACTATGTTTTTTTCGTACAGTAGGTTCTACCTAAACGATTTCTTTTATTACTCGTTCTTTTGTGTTACCATGTGCAAAATATTTGGAAAGCCGTACATCTGTTATTCATTTCTCTTTCAAAAACTGCGTAAATTTTTCACTCACGAACTGACTACCGGTGTCAGTTAACAATCTAGAAGGAATACTACAATGTTTGAAATAATCATCGTGCAAACACCGGATCACACTGGACGCAGTAGCTGTTTTAAGTGCATATAACTTAACAAACTCCCCCTTTCCCTGTTGGTAGTTGACGAAGGAAATCAGTCCCACAAGGATCCCATAATCCTTTAGGTATAATAGGAAAGAACCTCATTTTACTCTGTTGTTTCAGATCTTTTGTACGTTGACACATCACACACTTTCGAATATTCCCTTTTACTAAACACCCTAAGTTCTTGCAGAAATAGTATTTGTTCATATGGGTTAAGCATTTCTTAATACCGAAATGACCATATCCTATATGAATATACGTGATTAGATCGTCTATAGCATGTTTCCACCAATTTTTACACGTCTCATTTCTCCAAAATAAGACCCCTATATTAATTAACTAATGATGTTGCTGATACTGGCAAATTGTTTTGACAGCGTTATACATTTGCTTCAAATAAGGATCAACATGTTGGTTCCTCAAAATCGTTTGAATCAAATCTATCTCTTTACATTCCTTCCTATTTTGTTTCATGAAGTATATATGGAATACTATTCCTTCTGCACTAGTTAGATATTCTTTATCCATTCCTACGGGAAGACGTGATAATGTATCTGCAACTATATTTCGTTTCCCTTCCACTTGCACTACTGAAAAATCAAATTCTTGGAGGAACAAAACCCAACGTTTGTCTTTCTTGAAGAAGTTTACTATTTGTCAATAGTGATAATGCCTTATGATCTGTATATATAATAGTTAGATTTCCAGCAAGTAAATAGCGGAATCGTTGAAAGCCCCAAACTATAGCAAGTGCTTCCTTCTCTGTTAATGAACAATTCAGTTCATGTTTATTGAGCACTCTACTAGCAAGTGCTATACTGTGATGATCATCCGGATAATCAAATTCACCTTGAAGTATCTCGCATGAAATCCATAATAGGATGCATCTGATGACATTTTAAATACCTCCTGAAGCTTAGGATGATGTAAAATCCTGGATTGAACTAGAGCTTTTTTAACATTGTCAAAAGCAATTCTGTCTGCTGGTCCCCACTTCCACTTATTATTTTGTTTTAACAAATTAAGCAAATCGGGGTTCACACCACTAAAATCCGATATATGACACCTATAAAACCCTATGATCCCAATGAATGATTTTGTTTTTTTAATTAGGATACAGGCAATTAACTATTGGTTTGATTCTCTTTGGATCAGGTTTTATGCCTTCCCTACTAACTGTGTCCCAAATATTTTACCTCAGACATCCAAAAGATAACTTCACGGTTATCCCTCTTTCCTCGAACTTTCCTAATACCTCTTCTAGAATTTCATTATGTTCTTCTCATGATTTACCTATAATCAATACATCATCTACATATATCAATAACTTTTGCACCAATTCTGGGCCTAAATGTCGGTCAAGCGCTCTCATGAAAACACTCACTGATACATTTAAACCGAAACGTAATACGGTAAAGTGATACGATCGTCCTTCAAAACGAAATGCTGTTACTGGTCTAGATGTTTGATGGAGCCTAAGTTGCCAATACCCAGCGGTAAGGTCCATTGAACTTATGTATTGAATCCCTTCTAACCTTACTAGAATCTCTTCTATCAGTAAAGGCCTATCTCTCTCTACCTCTATATATTGGTTTAACGTTCTTCCATCCAGCACAAGTCTCACATTTCCACAGGGCGTTTTGATAACAAGAAGTGCATTATTATATGGGCTGTTTGATCTTTCGATTATACCTTGATCTAACATATTATTAATTTCTTTCCCAGCCGGTTCTTTTAAAGCTATAGGGATTTGATATGGTTTTACAAAGATGGTTTTAACTCTCTAGGTTTTAACTTACATTCATACCCCTCTATTATCCCAGGTCTATCTGAAAACACTGCTTCATATTTGTATAATATGCCCAAAAAGTCGTTCTTTTCTTGTATACTCAATAGTGGACTACAGTGTACTTTACCTTTTATCTGTTGTTGTAATACGTTATCATACACTCCTGTATCCTGAAATTTAAATTTACGCTCCGAAAATTTAACATTACAGTAGTTCGTATAGACAGTTGTTTTGTTTCCCTCTGACCAGTCATATTACACAACTCACAAATGGAGTTCTATTCTGAGTATCTGTCATTTTTAAAATAATTTATTTACAAATTCTAGGACTGTTTTATACTTCTCCAATCAGTCTAGTCTTAGTAAAGCACATACATTTAAGTGAGTCACTACTAAAAATTGTGATCACAACGTAAACAACCTACAGATAGCGGTACTAAGGCTTCCTCTTTGATATGCTTGCCTTTTATGCCAGTAATTCCCACAACACTAACTCCCTTTAGCCGATACGTTGGATAATTTCTATTTCTACTTATCTGTTCAAATAATTCTGCATTTAACACATTGGTATTACTGTCAGAATCTAAGACAATATTTACTAAAAAATCTCCTATCTTACCTTTTACTATTGGTTTTGTATATTCATCAAATACATCACCTTCCCATTCTTCCAATAATTCTTCTCCTAATAGGTGTTCTTGTTTCCACTTTTGTAATCCTATCCTTTTGGGCCTCTGCATGACCCCACTGAAGGACGTACTTCGTTTCCCGTAAATTCATCAATCCCAATGATTAACGGTCGTTGATTGTTATTCGGGCCAGTATTCTGTGTTGCTTTTGTATTACATTACTCCTATTCTGATTCCTATTATTTCTGTTATTGCCCACTTTAGGTCGTTTAGTTTGACAAAATTGACTGTTTATGACATCTCCTTCTCTTTTAGAATTAATTCTATTATCATAAACCCCATTTTTATTTCGCCTATTCCATTCTTCGTTTTCTTTTTCGCGCAACATGTCAAGTTGACCAAGATATCGTAGCAAACTGTTTTTGTCACCACATCCTTTTGCTAGTAATTTAGATTATATTGAAACGGGCAAACGATTCGTTAGGACGCTAATTAGCTGTTATTCATCGGTTGGGTTATCTAAAAATTATGCGCGGTCTAAATGCCACTTAAAATTTCGCTTATAGCCTCCACACTTACGCCCATAGGGTGTAGGATCTAATGCTAATTTCTCTTGATCACCATAATTCCACTATTCCTCTGAGTAATCTACAGAATTCTGCCCTGTTTAATATCCCCCATTCCTGAGCTCTGCCTTCTAGTTACCCATCGCATAATCTATCTTTTTTCTGTCGCCCCATCCTCCTTCAAAAAATTTTAGGAATAAAACAGGATGGACTCCATTGCCTGGTATAAAAGAAGGTATCTTCTTCGACGACCCACTGCACAAAGCAGTGCGAATATGTTCGCATCCCAAAAATTATGGTAAGGGATGCGGAATGAGACCTGTCAGTCTTTTCAACAGGAAAGTATTCGCCTTTTTTATATCAGTATCGACCCACTTTAGATAAGTAAAAATAAAAGTGGGCCGTTTGGGATGGCCTTTTGAAAGCTCGAAAATAAATTGCAATTATTGCCTTAACCGTCATGAGACAAAAGTGGAGGAGAAATACAGATTCACACCACTAAGCGCTACACTATTTTGAAATTTCTAGTTTTTCCATAATTTGATTGTTAAAAAAAGGAATGGACTTTATTTTTAGATGCATTAGTGGTACGAAGTCACATGTAATAACTATCTTTTTACATATTTATATATTTTTTATTTTATTAACTATATGGTGTGTATGTATTTACTTTTATATGATCTATATTTTTCGTATCTTTTGTCTACAAAATTTGCAAAAATGGTAAATCTACAGGATAATGTAAACTGCAGGAAAACCTTTGTTATTAAGCTAGTTCCCCTACTGTCCACGATGCAGCATAGTGCGTTGCTTGTATCAGACAACTTCCTTACACCAGCTACCTTCTTAAAATTTTTTATATGCTTTAACATGTTTATGTACTGGATGTGAATAACAAATAGAAATTCTCTCATTTATTGAGATAAGTTATCAGACTGTACTGTGTTAAAAATCAAATTTCTCTACTATAAAGTTTACTCCAACTGGAATTACTAGATGTTGTCAGAGGCCAAAGATATCTGAAAAATTCCGAAAGTAATTTGATCTTTAGACCATAAGGTAATAATTGTGAAAATTTTCAATGAATGAAAAATGTAGATATGGTCATCGCCACAATTCGTAATTCAGGTACCAAAATGTTTGGTTTCTCTGTTTAATCAGGAATGGCACATGAATAAAGTAGACCACAGGTGTTGTTGTGGTCTTCAGTCCTCAGGCTGGTTTGATGCAGTTCTCCACACTACCCTGTCCTGTGCAAGTCTTTTTATTTGAGAGTACGAACTGCAGCCTACTTCCGTTTGAATCTGCTTACTGTATTCGTTCCTGGGTCTCCCTCTACCACTTTTACTCCACACGCTTCCATCTAATGCTAAGTTTACGATTCCTTGATGTCTCAGAATGTGTCCCACCAATCTGTGCCTTCTCTTAGTCGCGTTATGCCACGAACTCCTTTTATCTCAAAATCTGTTGACTATCTTCTCATTAGTTATGTGATATACCCATCTAATCTTAATCATTGGTCTGTAGCACCACATTTCGAAAACTTTATCATCTTTTTGTCTGAACTCCTTATCGTCCACGTTTCACTCCCATGCAATCCTACAGTCAAGACAGATGTTCTGAGAAAGGACTTCCTAACATTTAAACTATCATTGGATGTCAACAAAATTTGTTTCTTCAGAAACGCTTTTCTTCCCTTAGCCATTCTGCATTTTACGTCTTCTTCATTTCTGCCGTCAGAAGTTATCTTGCTACCCAAATAACAAAACTCATCTACTACTTTTATCATCTCATAATCTAATTTAGTTCCTTTAGCATCGCCTGATTTTTTGGCACAATATCCCATTACCGTCGTTTTACTCTTGTTAATCTCTTATTCATATTATATCTTATATCTTCCTTTCAAGATATTGTCCATTCCATTGAATTGCTCTTCCAGGTCCTTTGCTGTCTCTGACAGAATTACTATGCCATAATCAAACCAAAAGGTTTTTATTACATCTCCCTGGACTTATATTCCCTCTCGAAATTTCTCCTTGCATTCCTTTACAGCTTTCTCCGTGTACAGATTGAACAAAATTGGGGAAATGCTACAACGCTGTCTTACTCCTGTCCCAACCACTGAGACCCTCTCATGCCCTTCCACTCTAATAACTGCTGTCTGGTTTTTGTACAAGTTGAATGTAACTCTTGGTTCCCTGTATTTTACCCTGCTACCTTCAGAATTTGAAAAAGTGTATCCCAGTCAACATCGTCAAAAGCTTTCTCCAGATCTACAAATGCTTAAAACGTAGGCTTCCCATTGCTTAACCCATCTTTTTAGATAAGTCGTAATGCGAGTATTGCCTCCTAAATCCAAACTGATCTTCTAGGACGGATTCCACAAGTTTTTCCATTCATCTGTAAATACGTCGTGTTAGTATTTTGCAACCATGACTGATTAACCAAATAGTTCTGTAATTTTCACACTTGTATGCATTTATTTCCTTAGTAATTAGAATCACTATATACTAGTTGAAGTCTAGGGGTATTTCTCCTATCTGATACATCTTACATACCAGGTGGAACAATTTTTTCATGACTGGCTCTTCTAACTATAACAGTTCAGACGGAACATCATCTATTGTTTCAACTCGAATCTTTTAGTGCTCTGTCAAATTCCTCTGCAGTATCGTATCTCCTATCTCGTCTTCCTCTTATTTCGGCTTCCATTTCTAGAATACTGTATTGATGTTTATTTCCTTTGTACAGGCCCTCTATCTATTCTCTCGACCTTTCAGTTATGCCTTCTTTGCTTAGTACTGGTTTTCCATCTGAGTTGTTGATATTCATACCGCTGCCTTTCTTGTCTCCAAATGGCTCTTACTTTCCTTTAGACGGTATCTGTCTTTCCCCTAGTTATTCATTCTTCTACGGTCTTGCATTTCTTCTCAAGCCACTCCTGCTTAGCCAGTCTGTCAACTACATTTTTCAGACGTCTGTACTCCATTTTGCCTGCTTCACTTGATGCGTTTTTAAATTTTTTCCTTTCAGCAATTAATTTTAGTATCACCTGTGGTATCCAAGGATTTCTATTACGCATTGTCCTTCTGCCTATATGATCCTCTGCGGCCTTCCCTACTCTGTCACAGCTAACAATTCTTCTTCTACTGTATTACTTTGCCCCATTTCAGGCAATCCTTGCCTAATGCTCCCTCTAAAATTCCCAAGAACCTCTAGTTCCTTCAAATTGTCCAGATTCCATCTCCTTAATTTTCTACGTTTTTGCCGTCTCTTAAGCTTTAATCTCCAGTTCATAACAATATTATGGTCAGAGCCTATATCTGCCCCTGGATACATCTTACGGTTTAAAACCTGGTTTCTAAACCTTTGCCATACTATTATAAAGTCAATCTGCTATCTCCCAGTGTCTCATGATCTCTTCCACGTATATAACCTTCTTTCATGACGATTAAACCAAGTGTTTGTGATGATTAAATTGTGTTCTGCACAAACTTCTTCCAGGCGATCTCCTCTTACATTCCTTTTCCCCAGTCCATTTTCGCTTACATTTTCTTCTTTCCTTTCCTACTACAAAGTTACAGTCCCCCAACAAAAGTGTCTTGTCCTTTAACGGTCTGAATAATTTCATTTGTTATCTCATACATTTCTTCGATCTCCTCATCATTGGCAGAGCTAGTTGGCATATAGATTTGTACTACTGTGGTCGGTGTTGGTTTTGTTTCTACCTTCACTATGATAATGTATTCACTATGCTGTTCATTCCTAATTTCGTATTCATTATCAGACCTACTCCTGAGTTATCAGCAATTGATTTTGTATTTATAACCCTGTACTCACTGGACCAAAAATCCTGTTCATTATGCCACCGAACGTCACTAACCCACACCATATCTCACTTTAACCTATCCATCTCTTTTCAAATTTTGTAACTTACGAACTTGATTAAGGGTTAGAACATTCCATGCTCCGATCTGTAGGACTGTTTTGTTTTTCTTGATGAAATCCATCTGAGTAGTCCCTACCCGGATGCCATCATTATTTTTTCATACAGTAGAGCTGTATGTCCTCGGGAAAATTAACGACTGTAGTTTCCCATTGCATTCAGCTGTTCGCTATAACTGCATGCCAAAGCAAGACCACAGGTAAAGTACATAAACCAACCGATTTTTTTAATTTGCTCTCTAGGATAGCTACAGTATAAATATTATTGCAGGTATATAGATGATTACTAGGGTAAGGCCTGTTCAGAATACTTTATCCCTCATGTCTGTGACCAACAGAATCAGAGGAATGAATGCGACCATGAAAGCTTGTTCTATAATGTGGCCTTCTTGGTACACAGTAGGACAGCGCATTATAATGAACGGTATAGCTGGATATTCTGGAGAGTGCTTTCATTCTCGTGTTTTTACAAGGAAGACGAAAGCGAAAGCAAGCAGGAAAACATAAGTGGGGAAAAACTGAATACAAAGACCGAAAGTAAAAGGTGAAGTGTGTTATCCGTCTGCCAATGCATATTTGTATATTGTGACACAAGACACTTCGCCAAGAAATGCCAAAAATTACATAGCAGAATTTTTTGTTGTAAATAAACCATAGGAGAAAGTGTGGCCTTCATGTTATTAATGTGAAGAATACTTTCTTCACATTTAGTTTACTCTTGATTAGATTCTGTAATATAGCAACTGGAATGAAGTTTGGTGATTCATGGCTGTTATACTATAGAGCAGTTACAGTAAGTTTTGAACATTCACAATACTGTCATAATCCAGAAATTTGTTTCACATTGCAAGATACATGGCATTGCATGGCACGTCTTTCATAACTTACCGAAGGTTTAAACATTTTGCTACTTTGCTATAACTGCACGTTCTGAATAAACATAAGAAACATTCCTCCGTAGTCTCTCTCCACAAAATCTGTACTATCAATACTCTCGGTGTACTATACTCCTGCCACGTCTTGTAGTTGTAGACCTATGGTGATTTCAGACGCCAAATAAATGTCAAATACGCCATACAACCGTTCTATGATTGTACGTTTTCCATGTTATAATCAGTTATTGAGGCCCCCGCATGCGTTTCAAAGCTGGTGACGTGCAGACGATGTACAGGCCGCCACATGGAGACGCCCTCAGCGGCTGCTGCGCCAGTCGTGGGCCTCTCAATCAGACATTCGACAGTCGATGTTGGATACTGCGTCAACTCCAGTATTTCTATCTGTCCCTCTTTACCTCTTTGCCCTCTGACGATATCGTTGATGTGAAAAATGTTGTGTTGCTCTGTTGTTCAGATTCCACGTCAATAATTCACGTACTGAGCTGTTGCACGAAATTCGAAGTCGGGGGTTAAAAAATGAACAGTTCACGAGAGTCGGATGTTGTGCGGTGGCTACGTGCGCCAGCATTTACCCTCTCCCTCTTCCCCCTCCCCTCTCCCTGCTCCCCCTGCCCTCCCCTCTCCCTGCCCCCCTGCCCTCCCCTCTCCCTGCCCCCTGCCCTCCCCTCTCCCTGCTCCCCCTGCCCTCCCCTGCCCTCCCCTCCCCCTGCCCTCCCCTGCCCTCCCCTCTCCCTGCCCCCCTGCCCTCCCCTCTCCCTGCCCCCCCTGCCCTCCCCTCTCCCTGCCCCCCCTGCCCTCCCCTCTCCCTCCTCCCCCTGCCCTCCCCTCTCCCTGCTCCCCCTGCCCTCCCCTCTCCCTGCCCCCCTGCCCTCCCCTCTCCCTGCCCCCTGCCCTCCCCTCTCCCTGCTCCCCCTGCCCTCCCCTCTCCCTGCTCCCCCTGCCCTCCCCTCTCCCTGCCCCCTGCCCTCCCCTCTCCCTGCTCCCCCTCCCCTCCCCCTGCCCTCCCCTCCCCCTGCCCTCCCCTCTCCCTGCCCTCCCCTCTCCCTGCTCCCCCTGCCCTCCCCTCTCCCTGCCCTCCCCTCTCCCTGCTCCCCCTGCCCTCCCCTCTCCCTGCTCCCCCTGCCCTCCCCTCTCCCTGCCCTCCCCTCTCCCTGCTCCCCCTGCTCTCCCCTCTCCCTGCTCCCCCTGCCCTCCCCTCTCCCTGCCCCCTGCCCTCCCCTCTCCCTCCTCCCCCTGCCCTCCCCTCTCCCTGCCCCCCTGCCCTCCCCTCTCCCTGCTCCCCCTGCCCTCCCCTCTCCCTGCCCCCTGCCCTCCCCTCTCCCTGCTCCCCCTGCCCTCCCCTCCCCCTGCCCTCCCCTCTCCCTGCCCTCCCCTCTCCCTGCTCCCCCTGCCCTCCCCTCTCCCTGCCCTCCCCTCTCCCTGCTCCCCCTGCCCTCCCCTCTCCCTGCTCTCCCTGCCCTCCCCTCTCCCTGCTCCTCCTCCCTTCTCACCCTCCTATCCCGTTCCCTGCCCTCTACCCTCCCCTCCTCCCACTCCCCTCCCCTCTCTTTCCTCCCCCTAATCCCTCCCCCCTCCCCCTCCCCCCTCAGTTCCGTGGCTCCCACCTATTTGCAATTGCCCGAGCCACCGCGAGCATTCACCCCCATAAGAAGATTACTGTCTCCTTACCGAATGCTTTTGCAGTTCATCTTCAGCAACTCTGAAGCAGGATTCCTAATTATCTGCTCCGTGTTACTTGAGAGCTTGTGAACAACTTCTGACAAAAGCCCATAACTCAGTTCTGTATCCTGGACAGGGGCAGTGTCATGAGGAATACTGTTTATGTGCCTTGTATTGCGATTGTATAAATCACTTTCCAGCTGAATGATTTACGGCCTTGTGGACAAAAATCATTAATAAGTAAATGTGATGTGAAGTCATGGAACAAATTATAAGATCACGAAAAAAAATCACCAAGATTACACAACAGCTCAATAAACAGTTCAGGGGCAATGAACCAGAGGAAGCGGAAGTTTTAAAACAATAGAACACTCTTTACCTTAGGTAGATACGGTGAAAGGTTGTTGTAAGAGAAGTATATACTAACTTGCACATCTTGTCAATTTTTCTGTGTGTTGACCCTATTATCTTGCTTTGCATTATGTGTGAAAGGCATTTCACGCACTTTCATTCAGATTACGACCATTAATGGATATTTGTGATTTTCTTACCCCTGCTTCTGCTTCAGTCATCAAATAATATGAATAAATGTGACATTAAGACATGAACTGCCATTAGAGAACCGATGGTAGCTCTGTTCAGCTGTCGCTTACTTCACTTTATAAAGCTGACATTGTATTATCTATTAGTATGTTCACCCAAGAGTTGACCCACTTTAGAGTTATTGGCATAATCAGTTAACTCCATGATGAGGAAGCATTAAAGTTCAATAATACATTAATCAGCTGAAGTCATTTCCTATGGAACAGGGGACTCCAACCACACTCATATTACGAATGGATGAGGCTCCTTTACTTGATCATTATGTCTTAAAATGGGCCAAGTGAAATAAATGAAATGTGAGTTTTGTTTGTGACTTTTACATTTTGATACTTGTTATGATATCACATCTAAAACTGTTTTTTGTTAGCAATTTCCAATTATGTATCATAACATTCATGATCTATAACACTCGTAACTCTTCTCATAGGTTAGTGAATCATCTCGCCAAGAATCGAAAAATTTATAGTCCCATGTAAGTAATACACTTGTCAACAACCTCTGTCCAGTCACAACTATGATTATTGTGTGGTGGTCATGGATTACAGCAAAATGAAAGCTGAAGTTTAATTTAAAAATTTAAAAAATCATACTCATGATGAGCTTACAAATGTACTGTCATTGGATCATCGCATAAACCCCCAAATGGAGGAAATAGTAACAGGTATCCCCAGTGTAGTGAGGCAGCAGAAAGAACTGAAAACAAATAAGTAGCCATCTCCGGGTGGATCGCACTTCAGCATTTACGGAATTTTCTCCTTTGTTAGCTGGATTTTATCGCCAGTCTGTGATCCAGTGCAAAGTCCGAATCAACTCGGAAAAAAAGCACTGCTGACTTCCGTTTACAATAAAGGTAAAAGAATGGATCAGCATAAATACCTAAGCTTACCATCAGCTTGATGTGGAGTTTTTCAACTTGTTCTCAGTTCCAATATACTACATTTCCTTCAGAGGGAAAAGTTTCCATGCATGCAGCAGCATACTTTTAGAAAGCATCGCTCGTGGGAACCTCAACTTGGGCATTTCTCAGATGACATCTTACGAACCATCTACAGGTGACAACAGCTGGAGTGCATGATTCTCGATATCCAGAAGCCGTTTGCCACACTGCTGCACTGCAGACTGATAACGAAGTCACGAGCATATGTAAATGAGTTCGGAGATACCTGCATATGAGTGCTCAAAGACTTCTTAAGTAAGAGAGCACAGTACGTTGCCCTCGATGGCGAGTGTTCGCCAGGGACAGGGGAATCAGGAGATGTGCCCCATGGAAGTGTGGTGGGACTGTTATTATTTTCTACCTATGTAAATGAAGTGAAGCGTAGAGTGAAGACTACGCTGCCATGTTGTGTGTGCTATGGTGTATGGAGAGGTCTCGTCACTGAATGACAGCAGTAGGGTTCATGATGACTTGGACAAAACTAGTAGTTGGTATGAGGAACGGGAGCTAGATCTTAATACATAATAAACTGTAAGGTGATGCTGATGAGTAGGAGAAAGACACGGATAACGATCGCATGCAGCACTAGTACAGTGCTGCCTTAGTCAATGTTGTCGATAACTATCCAGGCATAACATTGCAGAGCAAAATGAAATGGAACGAGCATGTAACTACAGATGTGAGGATGGTGCGAAGAAGACTTTGACTCAGTAAGAGTATTTTGGGAAAATTTGATTCATTGGTAAAGTAGAGCGCCATAAAATACTTTTGCGTCGGCATCTTGAGTATCGATCACGTTTTTGGGATCGCCACCATATTGGATAACATTGGTAGATTTGTTAGTGGCACATGTGATAGTTGCGCAGGGTTAGCGAGATGTTTCAGGCATTCGAATATTAATCACCGCAGGCAGGCAACGTTCTTTTCTAGACATGCTATTGTGAAAATTTAGTGCATCAGAATATGAAGCTGAATCCAGAACGATTCTACTAATGCCAGATTAAAAATCTTGTAAACACCACAAAGATAATAGAAATTATGGTTCGTACAGAGACATAAAGGCATTCGACTTTCTTCCATTCTACCTGGGAGAGCAGCAGAAAGCGAAATAGCCGGTTGTGGTAGGAGACGCCCTCCACCAACAACTTTACAGTGGACTGAGAAGTATTGGTAAATACAGCGCTGTGGGCTAGCGCTGGTGACACACAGTTCGTCCTGAGGCCGGCCTCTGCCACAGAGGCACTGGAGCGTCTGCACAGCGTGGCCACCTCTGCTGCCACCACTGACCCTCTGCCTCTGCCAGAACAGTGCTGGAGTGTCCCCACAGTGATGTCGCCTCTGCTGCTAGCCCACACCCTCTGTCTCTGCCAAGGCATCACTGGAATGTCTGCACAGTGCGGCCGCCTCCTCTGCCAGCCCACACACTCTGCCTCAGCCAGAGCAGCGCTGGAGTGTCCGCACATTTTGGCCGCTTCTGCTTTCAGCCCAAACCCTGTGCCTATGCCAGCTACTGAGGGCGCATGTTACAGTCCCAACTGAGCTGCAATATTTGTGCCACTGATGCCGGCCTGATTTAGTACTGTGTGACCAGTAGAGAAAATACTCTGCTTGTTAATCATGTGCTAGTGAACTACATATTCTAGTATAAACTCGGCGAAAGGAAGACATGAATGTAGCAAAACCGTGTAATTTAAGTTACACTAAACCATCAATTCATCCCATCTAATTTGAAGTTAACTTGTTGAAAGAAAACTAATGTAACTACATTTTTCATAAAATTGCAGGTCATTCAGCTGAATGAAAATTTGCTGGAGGTATATTGAGGGGGCAGCTCTTCACTTGGCTTGACACATTTGCCATTCCGAGATGCATTGCAGAATCGTCAGTTGGTGCCTCTGCACCTTTATGGCTGCAATTGTATTTACGCACTCCATTGCCCAAGATACCATGTCAGGTAAAGATATAATTTAAAATATAAAAAAAAATGCATATCCCACAACGCAAACTTTCCACCGCAAAAGTTGTGACATCTTGTGTAAAACCAATGTGGTTATTTTAGTTAGTATCTATGGAAGCAACAGTTCAGTGTCTTTCTCATAAATGTTTATGTAATTAATTCCAAGGAACATTTATGGACACCATGTCAATGTTAGGCAACTTTATTTCTATAGTAAATGTGATTGGCATTTCCACAGCATCATAATGTACAATTTAATATATTTTGTGCTACTTTTTCAGTATACTTTATTCTTGTGCAATTATCTATTACATATTGGAATCTAGATTTTCATAATTAAATATAGTATGTTATAGATTTTGCTAGCTTCCTGTACAAAGATTTTCCCACAGAGTTTGAAGTAATATTTTCAGTGATTGCAGACATAAAACTTTGATGCTACTGAAAGTGACATTAATGAGACGTGATCCGTCAGACTTGTCTCTGTCCGACTGACTGCCCATGGTGACCGCCAGTGCTCTGTTCTGACTTGGCCCCTGACTTTTGTGTTTTGTGATTTGTAATAGCTTAGGATAAACATCAATGGTTTCATGTTGGGGTAAAAATTGATATGGGTTTTCGGTTTTTCCTTTAACTTCTTTGTTTCGCAATCTACCAAATACTGCTTCAAAGTCTCCTCTAATTCTTCTTTATTGAAAATTTAAATATACTGTTGTAAGATTTTGCCTTTGATTGTACAGTTTATTTTATAAAAAAATACTTCAATTTACTGATCACAAATTAACAACATTTAGCGAAAAGAACAGGTGTACTAGATTTACTCCAATCTGAGTCTCCTTTGACGTTAACCTGTCATTATTAATTTCACAAGATGTTAACTTCTGCTGGCGAACATGCACCTGAGCATCCTTTGCTTATAGACAAAGATGAGAGACGGACAGCTCATCTAAATCTTTACATATTAAATCAACCATAGCAGCATTAACTTAGGTATTGGCTATCATGGCTTAATAGGAGCGCTTCTTCACGTTTCGTTCAATGGGTAAATGTTGATTTTTCACAGTCAGGCTCTTTTCTGAGAAGTACCTTGTGTTACATATGCGCAATTTCCTTTTACCACGTTATTATCTACCTGTTGGTGTATATTATGTTGGGAATTTTCACTTTTATTTATAAAGAATACAATTTATGAAGTGAATGTGGGACATTGTAGATACTTTTAAGTATTACTGTAGCTAACAGTATCATCAGTGGGAATTTGATCACATAAATGAAAACGTATATTAATCGAAATTATGTAATTACCCGATACATAGTCAATACTCTGGTAGCGTGACATGAGTTATGAAACAATGACATATTTTGGTTTACAGGAAGGCATATTATTTATTAGTTTTGAGACATCACTCAACTCATGGTTAGCTGTTGTCCACTTGAACACTGCAAGAGTGCTGAAAATGAGATGCATGCTAACTGCTGTCTGCTAGTGATGGGAAATTCTCAAAGAGAGGTACTCCAGGCATTAGTAGAAGATGGGTGGTGCGGTTAGATGTTGAAATGATAACATACACACTAGCAGTTAAGAGTAGAGTTACATACATTGCAGTCATGAAATGTTGTTGCTCAATAAATAAATGGAGTAGTCGGAAAGATTACTTTCTAGATAAAGTACTACTTCATTCGAATGGCTTTCTGAAGCAATACCAACAGAAAGTAATTAAGAGAACGCATTGTTTTGCATACATGGAGGTTAGGAATAAAGTAAATCCTAATTTCGATTGATGTTTTGAAAAATAAAAGGAAAAAAATAGACTGGGAAAGCAGTTAATGAAACAAGCACCTGACTATATTTTGGGGGTCATTTTGCAAATGAAAGGTATTGAACCTGATTCTAAATTCGGCAAATGGTGTTACTTATAACTTTTTCTACTGTTGTATCAGTTTTACACTGCTAGAATTTCGCTTGTTTCACCTGACATCCTGTAGTTAGCCATCAGATCCAGATAATAGACACAAATGTAGATGGAAATGATGCATGTATAAAGATTACTGTGTAGGGAGCAATGTCTGATCAGTTGCGATTGCTTCAGACTCGTCCACTGCGGAGTCAGTTCAGGAGGTGACGTCTGACAGAGCCGCGGACCTGGGCGCGCTGCTGGACCACGGGTACGGCTCCATGGTGGCGCTGGTGGCGGGCGACACCCGCCTGGTGGCGCACAGGGCCGTGCTGGCCGCCAGGAGCCCTGTGTTCCAGCGCATCCTCCAGGACATCACCGTCGGCGAGGTGGCCACCCCGGGCGTGGAGGGCCCGGTACTGAGGCAGCTGGTGGCCTACCTGTACACCCTGCAGGCCCCCCAGCTGCCCGCCCTGGCCGCCCAGCTGCTCGCCGCCGCAGACCAGTACGGCCTGCCGGCCCTGAAGGCGGACTGCGAACGGCAGGTGTTCGCAACGCTGTCCGTGGAGACCGCGGCGGCCGCGGCTGTCGTCGCCGTCCGGCACTCCTCGGACAGCCTGAGGAAGGCTGCCATCGACTACATAAGGGACCACATTTTCCAAGTCATGGCGACGCAGGGCTGGGCAGATGCGAGAAATAGCCAGCCTCAGGCTATGGCCGAGGTTGACCGGCTGCTTTCAGAGTCAGCGTCAGAAACCGGGTAAGTGTGGTTCAACGCGTTCGTCTGTGTTCCCCAATTTCGTGTGCGAGTTTGTTTTTGAGACTTCAATACTTCCCAGGTAGAGCCTTTTGACGAATTTTTTATGAATGACAGGTCAAGTTGCATGGAAGCAAAGCTTAATTTTTGTCTTAGCCGGTTTTCGACATTTTATTCCACTTTCAACACAACAAAATTACGTCATACAATACAACCGTTAGCCACACGTATGTTTCTGTGTGCTAAAGTGTACAATTTCGTTCATCACTCACAGAATGTTCATCAAATCTATAAACTGAATTAAGTTTGTTAGGAGATAATAAATGATCTAATGTATCACAATTTCATATGTTGTTTCGACACTCTTTTGACCCATTAGGTCTGCTAATCTGCATATGATAGGCATATGTTCAGAATAAGTGCACACTTCAATCCACTTTGTACACTGCATATACTCTTGCCGAGGGTTTTCCATTGGGTCAAAACGCTGTAAATGCTTTTTGGAGGAGCACTCATCATATGTCAGCCCATGTAGTCATCCAGTCAATTCCACAGAGGTTCCATGTTAAAATTACATTTCCATTACTTTCCATCTCTTATGAATGCAATATCGACAAGATTTAAAATTCTAGATTACCCATTTTCGAACAATATTAAAATTAAAACTGTTTCCATTCCACATCAAGACCTGGAACAGTAATCCTTTGTGAATATGTTGAAATAAGGCATTCACTGTTGTCAATTGTTTCATTATATAACAAAAAAGTTTATAACTCTTATTGCCTCATTTCAACAGCAATACTGATGACATTTATATATCTGCTCTGATTTTATGTACAGTACATAACAGTACAAATACACCTCTAGGTATGGTGTTTAGTAATTCATATACATTTCTTTTAAAATTTCTCCCTATGAGATAACATGCATACTCAGTTTAAACTACATTCCATTACTGTAGCAGGTTTGAGGCTGCATCATATTATCCTGTATGAAAAGCAGTGTTGAAAACATAACATCCATAAGAGCATTTTCCTTTTAAGGGTAGCCTATTGTTAAAACAATGCGTTTAAGTGTATTTCTTTCTGTGTTATTCAAGATTATATGTAAAGAATCCTGTTCTTGACTTAAATTGGATCTTTGTCTTGCATTATTAATCACCACCTCCTTTCTGCTCACATGATCCACAGTATAAGCTGTTATGTCAGCAAGTCTTAATATATATTTATAATTCTACTATCTAGTCCCATAACTTGAATGTACACAGCAGGCTTTATATAGTGTCAAATCACAGCCAACTGTACCAGATGAAGAAATTCCAAATCCCAGCTTCCTTCACCTCTCACTTCACAAGGAGTTCAATTGCTTTTTAGCATCCCTTCCACTAAGGGTATGTCTCTAATAGGACCAAACTGTTGGTCATCAGTCCCTAGTCTTAAACTACTTAAACTAAGTTAAACTAACCTGAGGACAACAAACACTTCCATGCCCAAGGGAGGATTCGAACCCCTGCCGTGGGAGGAAGCGCGATCTGTAAAGTGGCGCTCCAGACCGCTCGGCTACTCCTACTCGACAAGTACATCTTTAACACATAAATTACAAACACTAATAAGATTGTAGCTCCAAAGTAAGTATATTTAAAGATTATTCCCATTCCAAGATTTTTAAAGTTGTCATTGTTATATATTCAGATTGTTTTCGTATGGCTGCTATATTATATCTGCATGACTGTAGGCTTTTGTGTGTAAGTTACATTTCAGCTTCATTTTGTAGACACAGTCGTCCAGTGTTGTAAGCTATTGGTATGGGAATTGAGGAACAGATGATGAGTCACTTATCTTAGTAGAGCCACATTATTTCTGTGTGGACAAACCCGCTGCAGTTAGGTCTGCAGTGAGCTGCCGCCTGGCTGCCACAGTTTCCTCCCTGTTTGCAGCACGCCAGCCCCTGCAGCCAGCAGGACTGCCCCCACCGCTGAGCCGCAAAGTGTCCACAGCGGCCGCGGCCAGACTCCTGCTTCAGCTGCGTCGCCCACAACGTCTGACACCTCTGCCTCAACTGGTAGCACCGACATTTGTCTCCTGTGGTGAGTTCCCTGTTATAATATGTATGAGACCAGTTATACTGAATTAGTGATTTGTAAAGTAACACCTTTTTATTTACAAAAAGTTCAGAATGCAGATAGCAAAACAGTCGTTTTAGCAATCAGAGATGTATAGCAGCAAGAGTTATTAATATATTAACTACATCGATTTAACACATCATCCCCCTGCTGGGCAACCTCCTTTTGGATGACTGACTGGATGAGCTATCTGCTGTCCATCCAATATGCACAGTATTATTGTCAATTTTTTGTTTCTTCAGTGTGTAGATTTCCCTTCCCTGTACTCATGACATGAGTGTTAATTCTCATCGATTAAGCCTGGTCACCATCACGTAAATCCTTGCAATGTGCTTCTAACTTCATGAATGCTTTTAAGCTCCTTGAGATAATGCCCTGCAATTGTAATTTTTTAGTCTCTGCCTTGGTTTAAATCATTTGGTTACTACTGTGTGTAACAATAGTTCCTGTTCCAACAGGTACATTTAACAATCCTTCATCCGCTGGAAAGTGTGCTGGCGTAAGAGGTTCTGTGTCATCACCAGTGGCATCGAGTTTACTGCAGCTTTGAGACTCACCAAGATGGTGTAGAGTGTTCTGCAGTTAGTCTTGATCTTACCAAACCTTTCCATAAGTATCGCTTAATGGTGTTGACAATCCTCTCCCACCATTTCTCCCAGTACTTACAAACGATAGCACAACTATGCATGACGTCTGCACTAGCGCATCAGAGCTACAAAACACCCAAATTTAACAAAAATCGCCCAACTATGCGTAATATTCAGTCCCCTGATGTTATAGATACAAAAATTTAAATTTTTTATTGATGTCGGAATTAATGTAAAATGCTTGTAGAAGTGTTTTTATGTTTGTATTGTATTGAATTCACAAATTGATAACACGAAACGAAATTTATCTTGTGAAATTATAAAAAAAACTTTATAGATTAAGTGGCTCTTAGAATTAGGGTACATGGTTAGTTTTAGAACACCCTAGTTACTAAACAAGAAGATTAAACTGTGTCAAATTTCAGGAAGATTGGATAAACAGAATAGATATATGAATTTAGAATAGGACCAGTTCAGCACTCATACTCCAATCTTGGTTGGCATTTAAACATAATGCAAGTCAAAATTGTGAATATATTTATTTGAAAATTTTATGTAGTACTTGTCTCAGTACATGCCATATGGATAAAAATCAAGGACTCTGTAAGTTTTAAAAGTACAGGGATTTCAGAACGTCTTGTTCACAATAACAGAGGGCTACTGTAACACCCTACGTTGTGCATAAGTGCATCGTCGTTCACCGGCCGCGGCGCGCGTACGTAAGGAAACTCTGCTTGGAGGCAGTTCACAAGAAGCCAAGGCCCCATACACTCTGCGCTAGTCGAGACAAGCGGGGAGTCCGCTTCGATCTTTGATTCGATTTCTCGTTGTCGCCCCCCTAGATATTTTAAAATAGCTGTGGAAAGTATTGAAACTTCTCCACTTTTGACTGTAGTTGTTTGATAATTTTGACAGCAAAGTTAATTATTTGGCAGTTTGTGTGGAAGACGTACCTGAACTGTTTCGAATGCTGTTTAGATAGGACGATAATTTACTTACAGTTTAATATCAGGTGTGCATGTGATGTTTTTTTCGAGAAAATATCAATCTGGCAATTGTTTACATTTATTTTCGTCGTAATTCAGGAATCATCTGAATTTAATAGTTAAGGAACATTCTAGTATAACTGAGTTAAAAGTGTAGACTAGTTGACTGAAGACTGAGAACAAAATATTTCCCACCGCTTTCTGGCTACTCGTAACATTAATTTTCAGGCTCTATAAAAGGCAGTGAGAGATAAAAGTAACACACAATAACTAACAATTTATTACACAGTGAAAACCCATTACTGAAAGGAAGAATAACGACAACCCACAGCCCCACACGTCTACCAACAAATCTTTGAAACCCATCAAAATGTGTCAGTGTTCACACTGGAACACAATTCTAAATTTACTGCAGGTCTTGTTGCAGAGGTGAAGAGCGCTATATACACCTTTACCATTGTCATGTATGTCATGATAAGAGGGCTTGAAAAATGTGTGCCAGTGGCGATAATTGGCTTAGATGGTCTCATAAGATCCGCAGGTGTGAGCCTCAGTTTTATGTCCTCTTAAAGTCTTCATAATCTTGCACAATAATTATGTATGCAGAAAGTTTTAAATGGTTTGATGACCTTTATGTATCTAAAATTATTTCTGAAGGTCAGATAACACAATTAGGACCTCCAAATGAAGCAGATCTATATGCCTCATGAAGTACTCTGACCCACCAAGAAAAAAAATCTCACTGACGTGTTTTACGGCCCACTTTAGATTTGTAGTTTTATACATTTTTATACGTAAACATTTCAGATCAAAATAATAATCTAAATAATAAAAAAATATGGTGATATCATTAAGACTATAGTATTGTGATAATATCTATGCAGCCAACATGTAATATTCTTTCTGGCTGTATTTTAACAAACAGCCTAAATTACATGATATTTGAGTTTAACTTTGACAAACACTCTTTTTTGAACTTTTAGCTCATCGAACTATATCTCTCCAGCTGGCTGCAGTGGCCAACGGTCTGTGGCGTGCCAGTCACGGTATGCATGGCTGCTGCGGTCGGGGTTTCGAATCCCCCTCTCAGGCGTGGATGTTTGTGCAGTCTTTAAAATAAGCTAGTTCATAAGTAGTTTGTAAATTTAGGGACTGATGACCTCGTAGTTAAATCCCATAAGCTCTACAAACATTTGAACATTCGAATATTTCTCCCACATTTTCATTATGTTTTTCCATTAAAATATTATCACCTGTTTTGCCATGATAGTTCAAAGTTTATTTTCTTTGCCTGTACTGGGTACGAATGACTATATCCTGGAATGAACGTAGCTCACTGGCTGGCCGCTGTGAGGCGGTGGGCTGTGCCCCATCAGCCAGCCAGTGAGCTACTCGATTGCGACCTACTCAGCGTGACGTGACGTGGCATGGCAGTGCACAAGCGTTCTCTTGAGACAGTGTTGGTTCAGCGCCATCTGTAATACAAAACTGAGCAAATTTCTCAACGAACAACCCAGAACGAATATGAATAAACGATCGCACATATATATATCCTCTTGCTTCCTAAAAGGTTTTCACACACTCTGAACACAACTATATTCTGCAATATTAAGGGTTGTTCAAAGGTAACATCGCTTTCTCTGAAAAGTACATTTGTTCTGTTTCGAGAACATGCCATGAAATACATAGCAACGAATTGTAAACATAGACTTCTTTATCACATGTATTTAAACTGGGGAGATACAGTTAAAATGACTGTTGTAAATATAACAAATAACTTTGTTTATATGTTAAGTACTAAAGTTGTGGAATAGAGTATTACCACACTTATTCCGTTTGTAATTTTAGCTGTAAAAGAAAACGTAATCACGGTTTGAAATAGAAATTTTGCTATTTATTTTACAGAGTAACATGAACGAAGTCATATCTGAACAACAGGAAAGGTAATAACATCTACGTTAAAACCGTAAATAGCAACCATGTCAATCATTTTAGTATATGCAATGATTCTAATTAATGACTTTCAATATATTCCATAAATAGTGAATAAACGGTTAGAAAAAAATAAAGAAGGTAATTTGTTGCAAAGTATACACTTTTCTTTCGTTTCATTAAGGAATTACAGTTACCACAGAAATCTATAACTTCTTTTGTATATACGAAACTACCTGTATCAGCACGTTGTTCAGAATGTTCATTATTATAGTATCAATGCAGTTTACATGCATATGCTTCGAAAGACCATTGTTCAATTTGTTGTTACGTACTTCACAGCATATTCATGAGATAGCAGAAACACACAATTTAGAGGGGGCATTTTTACACATGCACAACTCTAAACATTGAAGAACGTAGCTCTATTTAATTAATAAGGATGCCCAAAAACCTTTTAGGAAAATAGGAGAAATTTTTTGGGTAGCGGCAGCTTCCGAACCACTGGCCATGAGCATTACAGTCCAATGCGCTATCCACTACACCACGTGTAACATGTTGTGCACGCGACCTTCATTCTTGTACTATTAATGGCAGTTAACTGATACTTGTATGGCATTTTTAGACACTAGATTATCATTTATCGCATGAAGAACAACACGTTTTTGTTAATTCTTCAGTGCGCCATTCTTTAGAAATGACAATGTACAAGTTACAATAAGAAAATCATCAAATACGTAATGCAAGATGGCGTATGCCAGACAGTTCTGGGTGAGGAATGTCATGTGACATCTCCTAACGGCTGGTTTTCGTTAATTCAATAGAGGATGTCAAATCCCCATTATTTTTGCAAATATTTCTTAAACGATAAGATATATGAAATAAACATAACAGTAAAGTTGTAGAGAATTTTCTCCTCTACAAATTATGTTGTTCAATTTTCGTGTCAGATGAAGGGTTAAGCCATTATTTTCATTTAAATTTGGAGCTGTCAAAAGACTTATCATAAAGGTCCACTTTTAGTGTTACTACCGTAACCTAAACTAGGCCAATTGGATGTCATTGCAGATCCACAAATTATAATGTACCACCCAAACAGACGTATCCATCTTCAATAAACTGATGAAATCGTGCAATTGTAAAAACTTTTGGGAACAGTTTACCTTTGTGGACTGTGTGAATTTCCTTCATGAAACATTGATGTTGGACTATTTAGGTCCACTAAGTGAATGCATTTGCTAGCTTGAGTGCTGTCAATTCTCCAATAATTTAAGGTTTGCGGCAAATTTTAAGTGTGAAGTGAAGAACCCAACTCAACCAGTTGTCTCCAGTAGAAACTGAATTTGGAAATGTCTGCGATGCTCAAACTATAGCATATAACAATGCCTGTATTATACATTGACTTCCTTTCACAAATAATAATGCCTGCCATCGAAGTGGTATTGTCAACATCTGTTAGTAGCTTGGCCACAGGTTCATGTGTACATTTATTTGTTGAGGCTACCTTCTTTTTCATTATATAGCTCATTATTGAACTTTTCCTTCTCAAGTCATTCCTGTATTCCAGAGGACCAGTTCTTTGTTCAAAATGCTTATTAAAAGTGTCAAAAGTAAAGCAATACTCCGAAGGCTTAGGTTCCTATAACACACCATCTTGTCAGATAACAGATACATAGTGATTATTTGCCTATGTGACCATCAAAATCTCTGAACACAAACGATGTAATCTGAATTTCGTAGGAATAAGTACCTGAAATCGTCTGGCTTTCAAAAGACTTTCTTCATGGAAACCAGAGGAAGGTAATACAAAATTTCTAGTGGCACAAAATTCGTAGTATTATTTAGTCGGGGTGAGTGCTAAAATTTTCTTTGTTGCTACAACCAATGTTGTGTTTGTCACTATTTATTACAATCTGGTCTTAGCAGCAGTTAACCGTGGCTTAACTGCACTGAAAAATAAGGTTTTGCTATTTAACAAAGACGACAGTGTAAATATACTTACTACCAAAAACAAATTTATTGCTGTGTTTGTGCTTGCAGTTGCTTCAACTGACAGTGATTATAATCAGTAATAATAGTCTTTGCTTCATCATAATGATTATCAAACTTTAAATGTTCTATTAATGCCGCAAAACTCATCAATAAATTTTTCATTAATCTAATAGAATTTGGTGTTAATGTCATCAAAACGAGCACCAAATTTGGTACTAATGTCAGTGAAGCAATAATCTAATTCAACAATTTCGCAGGTTGCTTCTGATTTTCTGCCATGATAAAAGCTTGTGGCTGGGTCATCTGATTATTAGACTTTACAGGTTTCACTACAGTGTCACTGTAAGTGTTTAAAATTGCTTCCACATGCTGTTCAGTATTACTGGTATGTTTTCAGTGTCTGCTACACTGTTTTCTAAGAACTGTTATGACTCTGTAGTAATAAGACTTGCATAGCGTTTGGTTGTGATTCCATATTTTCTTAGTAATGTCTACTCTTGACCGTAATTAATAATCCAAATAACCTAAGATCTGAATGTCACAATTTTGATATGTGGAATGCAAAGGCCTATGATGCAGTTAGTGTTAAGATTCAATCAGTGTGTGTGTTACAGAGATGGTTCAGTAACGCAAATGGGCATAGCTGGTGGGAAGGCGACATTCTTTTCAAGAAACTCAGATGAACCTGACTTTACGAGTCTACTGTGACCAACATACATTCCCCATAAAAACAACAAGATAAGGTAGTAGGAACTAGAGCCTGTAAAGAGCTATACAGACATTAGTTGTGGCAGAAAAGGAAGTGGCTAGTAGTGGTGGGGGGTATCCTCTGCCACGCACCTAACAAACGTTTGTGGGGTATTTATGTACATGTAGCTGTAGATGTAGACAGTGGATTGGGGGGGTAAATTGCATGAAGGTAATGCTTTATGCATGGCTTTAAATCAGCGACCATATATTATAATATTTTTACAACTACTACAGCCCTCAGTCGCCCTCAGTTGCAACTGACAGCTGTAGTTGTTTTAAGAAATGTGTATGAGGCTGTAGATGTTTTAAGAAATGTGTATGATGGTGCTCTGATCAACACTCTGACAAGCACTTAGATGATTTGCAAAATACCCCATGTAGATCTTAAATTGGCATTGTTGCCATAACTAAGACTCAAATAACATAGCTTCTGCTATGGTCTTCCTCATTTTGGACTGCTATCCACCACCTTAAAAATTTCTACATAATGTTAAGAAATGCAGGATATTACATGAATAACTATGGTCTACAAAACACATGATCACTTCGGATTAAAAACTGAAAACTGGAAGGTTCTAGTCACCTATCAGGTGTTACGACACGGTGGATGCTAATATTGTTCCAGTCGAATGTAGTAGTCTTCTGATAATTTCAGTCATGCTACTGTTACACCTTTTTTGCAATACTATGTTTTGGTTACACAAACTGAGTAATTATTTAATGTGAACTGAAAATTTGTCGCGATTTACTACATAATATTACAAATTTTGACATAACAGGCATACGTATCTTACAATTAATTGAGACCTACCATTGCTTAGTGCCAAGTGTAATAGGTGTGATCATATAAAATGAATTTGTTTTTATTCATTTGGGTCTGACAGATATATATTATCACAGTATTACGTCAGTCATCCCACTATTGAAACACTGCACCTTTTATGTTAGTTTTTTTTTCCTTTATTGTTTTTTAAAGCCAGCTGTAGAAACAGCTGGCAGGCTGGCAGCAGCTGCGGTGGCTGCTCTTCAGCCATGTGACATACAAAAATGTTGACAAAGAGGAGATAAAATATAAATATATGAACAAAATTGCGGAAATTAAAAACATTGACATACAGAGTTTTAGGCAGACTAAAACGGACATGTACACATAGGACAAAACATACGGCAGATAACAAAAAAACCGACGGGTAGTGATAAAATGCACACACAGTCAGTAAAAACGAACGGCCACGGTGACAAGTTTAAAAGTACATTGCGGAGACACAAAGTTCACACAAGAAGACAGCAGACGGCGTACAAAATAAAACATGGAGACGGCGATTATGGAGGCACTGAGGAAAACACACGACACTGGAGACACTTGCACTGAACACGTAGATAAAAAGTCGAGACGCCCCCGCAGGGGGGTGGGGAGGGGATGGAGGGGGGAGGGGGGGCAGGGACGGGGGAAGTGCGGGGGAGGGGGAGAAGGGGAGGGAAGAGAGCGTAAGGAGGGAAAGAGTGACGAGACTCTGAGCATGGGAGAGGGGTAGCCAAGCGGGCGGGAAGGAAAAGGGACGGGAGAGAGGGGAGGGGCGCTGATGCTACGGGGAAGGGATCAGAGTTGGTAGGAGGGGTAAATATCGGGACGAAGTTCGGTATCCGGTAGAGGAAGGGTGCGGAAATTGCCTTGGGAGAGGATACGGAGCGTATGGAGGTGAAGGCTGGGAGGGACAGTTTGGCGGAGGCGTGGCAGAGGCCTGGGATTTGTAAGAATAGGGTAGACCAGAGGGTTTTGGGACTCTATTTTTCGGGATGTGTAAAGGAGCCGGAGATGTTCAAGGTGTTGTAGGAGAGGAGGGAAGGGGATGAGGTCGTAGAGGATCCGCATGGGGGAAGGTAGTCTGATACGGTATGCGAGGCGGAGGGCGTGGCGTTCTAGGATCTGGAAGGATTTGTAGAAAGTAGGAGGGGCTGATATCCAGGCGGGGTGGAAGGAACAAAGGACAGGGCGCATGATTGATTTGTAGGTGTGAAGGACAGTGGAAGGGTGAAGGCCCCACGTCCGGCCAGTGAGGAGTTTTAGGAGGTTGAGGCGGGACAGAGCTTTCTCACGGAGGGATTTGAGGTATGGAGTCCAGGACAGTTGGCGGTCAAGGGTAAGGCCAAGGTACTTGAGGGTGGGGGTGTGACGGATGGGTTGGTTGTGAAGGGTAAGATAGAAATCGTGGAGGCGGAAGGAGCGGGTGGTACGACCTATGACTATTGCCTGGGATTTGTCGGTATTGACGGAGAGGAGCCACCGGTTACACCAGGAGGCGAACTCGGTGAGGTGGGACTGGAGCAAAACCTGGGAACGGGCAAGGGAGGGGGCGAGGGCCAGGAAGGCGGTGTCGTCAGCATATTGGAGGAGATAGACGGGAGGTTTGGGTTGAGGCATGTCGGCAGAGTAAAGGAGATAGAGGAGGGGAGAGAGGACTGAGCCTTGGGGCACCCCGGCAGAGGGGTAGAAAATACAGGAGTCGGAGTTGCAGACAGTGACGTAGGAGGGGCGGCGGGTAAGGAAGGAAGCGATGAGACGGACGTAATTAATGGGAAGGGCGTAGAGCTGGACCTTGAAGAGGAGACCGGAAAGCCATACTCGGTCGTAGGCTTTTTGGATGTCAAGGGATTCAAAAATAGTGGAGCGACGGGAGTTGAGTTGGACGGAGAGGAGATGAGTCAGGCGAAGGAGCTGGTCGTCAGCAGAGAAGGAGGGTCGGAAGCCACATTGGGAGGGGGGGAGAAACTGGTGGCGGTGGAGGTGCTGGTGGATTCGACGAGAAAGGATGGTTTCCAGGAACTTGCTGAACACGGAGGTAAGACTGATGGGACGGTAGGATGAGGTCTGGGACGGGGTTTGTCGGGTTTGAGGAACATGAGAATACGGGAGGTTTTCCACAGGTCGGGGTAGAAGCCAGTATAAAGGATGACGTTGTAGACTTTGGCAAGGACTTCATGAAATGAGGGGGGGCATGCGCGAAGGTGGCGGTAGGTTAGCCTGTCATGACCGGGGGTGGTGTTTCGTTTTGTGCGAAGAGTGTCTATTATGTCATGGGCAGTAATGGGAGTGTTCAATTCTGAGGGAGGAATGTGGTCCATGTACTGGAAGCCAGGGGCGAGCGGAGGAGAGGAGGTGTCGGTGCGCTCGTGGACGTCCGGGAAGAGAGAGTAGTCAAAAAGGGGATCATCAGGAATGGAAAACACATCGGAAAGGTAGGAGGCAAAATGTTCTGCCTTACTGGCGTTGTCAGGGAAAGGACGATCAACATGGAGAAGTGGGTAGTGGGGGGAGGAGTGACTGCCAGTAAGGCGGCGGAAGGCACGCCAGTACAAGGCGGAGTAGACCGGGAGGAGCGAGTTAAGGCGGGTGCATGTCTGATGCCAGTCCCGGCGTTTCTTCGCGGACAAAAGGTTTCTGATGTGTCTTTGGAGTTGCCGGTGGACCTTTTATGTTAGTAACTGTAGAATGTTACATACCGAAATATAGGGTCAAAATAAAGTGAGAAGTGAGCTCACAAGATCTATGTATACTGTTTGAAACAAAGATTTTATTAGAGTACAGAAGTTAAATTGGTAATTACAAGCATCCATGGTTGCAAGGAAAGAACATCACAATGATGTTGTTGTTGTTGTTATGGTGTTCAGTCCGGAGACTGGTTTGATGGAGCTCTCCACCCTACTCTATCCTGAGTAAGCCTTTTCATCTCCTCATAAGAACGGCAACCCACATTCACTTGAATCTGCTTACTTACGCGTCTCTTGGCCTCCCTCTGCGATTTTTACCCCACACACTTGCCTCCAATGCTAAATTTACAATTCCTCGATGTCTAAGAATGTGTCCTACCAAGCGATCCCTTCTTTTTGCCAGGGTATGCCAAAAATTCCTTTTCTCACCAATTCTGTTCAGTACTTGTTCATTGGTTATGCGATCTACCCACCTAATCTTCAGCATACAAGGCAACACTCCACAAAAACGCCATAAGAAAAGACTTCCCTACCCTTAAATTAATATTCGATGTCAGCAAATTTCTCTTTGTCAAAAATGCTTTTCTGCCCATTGCCATTCTGAATTTTATATCCTCTTTACTGTGACCATCGCATGTTATTTTACTACCCAAGTAACAAACCTCATCTACCACCTTCATTGTTTCGTTACCTAATCTAATTCCTTCAGCATCACCTGATTTTCTAAGACCACATTCCATTATTTTTGTTTTGCTCTTGTTAATGTTCATTTTGTACACTCTCTTCAACACACTGTCCATTCCATTCAACTGCTCTTCCAGGTCGTTCGCTGTCTCTGACAGAATTACAATGTCATCAGCAAAACGCAATGTTTTTATTTCTTCCCCCTGAACTTTAATCCCTATTCCAAAATTTTCCTTGCTTTCCTTCACCGCCTGCTCAATGTACAAATTGAATAACATCGGAGAAAGGCTACAACCCTGTCTTACTCCCTTCCCAACTGATGCTTCCCTTTCATGTCCTTCGAGTCTAATAACTACGGTCTGGCTTTTGTACAAGTTGTAGATAACTCTCCTTTCCCTGTGTTTTACCCCTGATGACTTCAGAATTTGAAAGAGTGTAGTCCAGTTAACATTGTCAAACGCTTTCTCCAAATCTACAAAGGCTTAATCTATCTTCTAAGATAAGACGTAAAGTGAGTATTGCCTCTCGGGTTCCTGTGTTCCTCCTGAATCCAAACTGATCTTCCCCTAGGTCAGCTTCTACTTGGTTTTCCATTCTCCTGTAGATAATTCGTGTTAAAATTTTGCAACCATGACTTATCAAACTGATGGTTCTGTAATTTTCACACATGTCTGCACCTGATTTCTTTGGTATGGGGATTATTACATTTTTCTTAAAGTCTGAGGGTATTTCGCCTGTCTCATACATCCAACACACCAGTTCAAATAGTTTTGTCATGGCTGGCTCTCCCAGAGACTTTAGTAGCTCTGAGGGTATGTCATCTACTCCTGGGGCCTTGTTCCGACCTAGGTCTTTCAGGGCTCTGTCAAATTCATCTCTCAGTATAATATTTCCTATTTCATCTTGATCTACTTCCTCTTCCCTTCCTACAACATCGTCTCTGAGTTCATTTCCTTTGAAGAGCTGCTGTATGTACTCTTTCCACCTTTCAGCTTTCCCTTCTTTGCTGAGAACTGGTTTCCCATCTGAGTTCTTGATATTCGTAGAATTGCTTTTCTTGTCCCCAAATGTCTCTTTGATTTTCCTGTAGGCGGTATCTACTTTTCCCCTTCTTATACATTCTTCTACAGATTTGCATTTGGCATCTAGCCACTCCTGCTTAGCCGTTTTGCACTTGCTATCAATCTCATTTCTGTCGTCGTCTGTACGCCATTTTGCCTGTTTCATTTACTGCATTTTTATATTTTCTCCTTTCATCAATTAAATTTAGTATTTCCTGTGTTATCCAAGGATTTTTGTAGGTCTTGCCTTTCTACCTATTTTGTCCTCTGCTGCCTTCACTATTTCATCTCTCAATGCTACCCATTCCTCTTCTACTGTTTCATTTCCCCCTGTTTCTGTCAATTGTTGCCTAAAGCTCCCTCTGAAATTCACCAGAACTTCATGTTCCTTCAATTTATCTAAGTCCCATCTCCTTATTTTCCTACCTTTCTGCAGTTTTTTCAGTTTCAGCCTACCAGTTCATGACTAACAAGTTATGGTCAGAGTCTATATCTGCCCCTGGGTATGTCTTGCAGTTTATAACCTGGTTCCGGAATCTATGTTTTACCATTATAAAATCTATCTGATACCTTCCAGTGTCTCCTGGTCTCTTCCAAGTATACAACCTTCTTTTGTGATTCTTAAACCACGTGTTTGTTGCGATTAAATCATGTTCCGTGCAAAATTCTACCAGGCGACTTCCTCTTTCATTCCTCCTGCCCAGTCCATATTCACCTACTATTTTCCTTCTCTTCCTTTTCCTACTACCGAATTCCAGTCTCCCATCACAATTAAGTTTTTCTCTCCCTTAACTGTCTGAATAATTTCCTTTAGCTCCTCATATATTTCTTCGATCTCCTCATCATCGGCAGAGCTAGTTGGCATATAAACCTGTACTACTGTTGTCGGTGTTGGCTTCGTATCTATCTTGACAATGATAATGCGATCACTGTGCTGCTCATAGTAGTTTACCCGCATTCCTATTTTCTTATTCATTATTAGTCCTACTTCTGGGACACCCCCAACTGATTTTGTATTTATAATCCTGTACTCCACTCCCATGACCACAGACATTGCCGAGGTGGGGTGGCTTGCGTGCCTCAACGATACAGATAGCCGTACCGTAGGTGCAACCACAGTGGAGGGGTATCTGTGGAGAGGCCAGACAAACGTGTGGTTCCTGAAGAGGGGCAGCAGCCTTTTCAGTAGTTACAGGGGCAACAGTCTTGATGATTGACTGAGCTGGCCTTGTAACATCAGCTAATGTGGCTTTGCCGCACAGCTACCGCGAACGGCTGAAAGCAAGGGGAAACTACAGCCGTTACCTTTCCCGAAGACATGCAGCTCTACTGTATGAACGTATGATGATGGCATCCTCTCGGGTAAAATATTCCGGAGGTAAAATAGTCCCCCATTCGGATCTCCGGGCGGGGACTACTCAGGAGGATGTGATCATCAGGAAAGACAATACTGGCATTCTACGGATCGGAGCGTGGAATGTTAGATCCCTTAATCGGGTAGGAAAATTAGAAAATTTAAAAAGGGAAATGGATAGGTTGAAGTTAGATATAGTGGGGATTAGTGAAGTTCGGTGGCAGGATGAACAGGATTTCTGGTCAGGTGAGTAAAGGATTATAAATACAAAATCAATTGGGGGTATCACAGGAGTAGGATTGATAATGAATAAGAAAATAGGAATGCAGGTAAACTACTATGACCAGTACAGTGATCGCATTATCATTGTCAAGATAGATACGAAGCCAACACCGACAACAGTAGTACAGGTTTATATGCAAACTAGCTCTACCGATGATGAGGAAATCTAAGAAATATATGAGGAGCTAAAGGAAATTATTTAGACAATTAAGGGAGAGGAAAACTTAATTGTTATGGGAGACTGGAATTCGGTAGTAGGACAAGGCAGGGATGGGAGGATAGTAGGTGAATATAGTCTGGGCAAAAGGAATGAAAGAGGAAGCCGCCTGGTAGAATTTTGCACAGAACATAATTTAGTTATAACAAACACCTGGTTCAAGAATCACAAAAGAAGGTTGTATACGTGGAAGAGACCAGGAGACACCGGAAGATACCAGATAGATTTTATAATGGTAAGACATAGATTTTGGAACCAGGTTCTACAGTGTAAGACATACCCAGGGCAGATATAGACTCTGACCATAACTTGATGGTTATGAACTGTAGGCTGAGCACAAGAGAGCTAAACACACACACACACACACACACACACACACACACACAGAGAGAGAGAGAGAGAGAGAGAGAGAGAGAGAGAGAGAGAGAGAGAGAGAGAGAGTAGCTCAACTGTGGGTACTATTTATAATAGCAATCTGACAAATGATCTCTGATATAATAGATGTTTTGACCTAAGTATTCCCTGGATACTATTACTCTTAATTACGCTGATATAATTTGAATTTACTAAAAATTTTGAAAAAGAAACAATTCAGCCTCTTAATAAATTATTAAAATTCCGTAATGAAGAAATATGTTGGAATACCATGATTCTAATGCTATGGTCGCGATGTGGTGTTAAAACTTATTTTGCCTCTCATGAACACTAGTAGGAGAAATATTCAATTATTTACCAATGTGTAAAGTAGGATCACATTCGCATTATCATGTCCACAAAGAGAAATAAACTCTATTTATAAAGAATTACTTAGTGAGTGAATCACTTCTTTATCTTAGAATCCCTTTTGCTGGTGATTTAGAGGTTTAATTTGTTTGTTAACTATATTTTCATGTCATCATACGCATAATGATAGACTTGCTAAACTACCGATTAATTGATTTTGTGTAAACAGATTGGGCAGCTGTTTAGGGCATAGAAGCTGACATACCTACCTCACCCCTATGAACAGACAACGAACAATAAACTTTTACTACCCTGAGTTATGTATTGCCCTAGTGTTATTGGTGAGAACTGACAGGAAGTTTGAAACTGTATTCATCGTTATAAAATGTGTTAAGGGCATATATATTGCATGGTCTCAGTAGACTACAACACAGAATGAGGAAAATATACAAAAAGTACGTAAACTGTGTTACTGTAGATGGAAAAAAATCAATGTGGTTCATAATGGACAGAGCAGTTCAGAAAGGAACTGTGTTGTGACCAGTGCTTTTTACAGGTAATATAGCCGCAGACATCATTAGGACAGTTTGGTAAGAGTCAACAGGAAATGATAGGAAAAACATATTCAGAAGATGTGATGATTAAGGAAGAAAATGAACAGAAAATGGGCAAAGACATAAACACCAGGCAGAGAGTAATTAAAGAAGTAGGGATGGAAATAAGCTAAAAAATGATGTAATGGAAATTAGCATGAAAAATGAAAAACTGAAAGCTTAACTTGTAGAGAAATGTTATTAAAGCAGTAGATACCGTCAGATGTCTAAGAAGTATAATAACTAAGAAAATACGTTAATCGAGAGTATGTTAATAATTTTGAACCTTTGAGCAAAATGTTGGATTTGGGCATGACATAAGTGTTCAAGAAACAAAAATGTGGTTACTCTAAGGAGCCCTTAGTAAGAGGAGGAGGGACAGGGCATGAAATAAAAAAGTAACAGAACAACATCATGCATCAAGCCCCTAAAAGAAATAAGGGGGAAAAGAGGCTCAAATGGTTCAGCCACATCGAAAGAATTGAACCAAGAAGATTTTCCAGGATATCCCTAGAATGGACAGAACTTGCACAGAGACCAACTGGAAGACCACAAATAGAATGCAGATAGACGGTGTCTACGAAAGTAGTCTGAAATGACAGATGATGTTAACAAATAGACTGGGTGAAAATAAATGCTTGTAACATGCTCTGCATATGCAGAAACGTTGTAGGATGTAGAATAAGAGTGCAAACTGAACAATTGCCAACTTTCCTTTAATAGGAATTCTATTGTGCTGTAATTGTAATGATTACCATTGTTCCGGTGCACATAATAAGCTAATTAACATAAGAAGTGGAGGAAAGTGGAGTCCAGTAGACTTGCACCCTTCAGTACACTGGATGGAATTGGCATTTGAGGTACTTAAACACTGACACACGTCCACATAACGTGTTCCATTTAATTGACTCCCCATGAACAAATGTTGACGAGCTTTAGACATTTTTTGAGTGTAGCAAGACACTCCACTCGCAATATGGGAGATACCAGGCATTATATACTGATTTAGTTTTATCTGTATGTAAATTTCTAAGTGTCTGTTGTACATGAGGCCCCAAACGTATATTAGTGTGTACTGTGATGTGCTCCCACTGGCCCTGGCTTCCACAGAATGAATGAAACTTTGTATGTAAGAAAGTGAGCAAGTTCTAGTTGTGCCTTGTCTGTTTTGTGTCGTCGTTTCTTTCAAACGCTGGGCGTTGAATGTCTCTGGGCGAGAAGTAGGTTTTCCAACTGCTGAGCTGAACCCAATCTTAGCAAATATTCCTAATGTAGCTTGCTCTTAACCTCCTTGGCTGGGAGTTGGTCAGGTTACCTGCCTGATGAACGGTGACACTCTCTGGGCTCCCCTCCACTACCCCTCCTCTAACGGTTAAGCAGTGGTCAAGAGAGCGATTCATTCACTTCTTGGTTCCTGGCAGGGTAACTAACTCTGGGTTTGGTTCTGCTGTGGCCTCGTAGCTTGACTTAGTTCAGGCTCCATAGTTGTACTTATGCCTTTTTGCGAGTTTAATTCCTGGAGTAGCAGCTACACTATGTGTAGTAGTGAGATTTTGCTTAATTTCGTACAGAATTGCTAATTTTATGTTAATTTTTGCTGGAATTTGATTCCGAAGCTCTGATGGTGATTCGTTAGCATAGTTCTTGCACTTTATAACTTTTAAATAATTTTTTTGCCTGTTTAAATGTGTTCAGTGTTTTTCGCATTCTTATCGTAGTTGAATTGTAATATTTTCAGGGACTCGCAATGCCTATACTGTTCGTACTTTGTCGACAGAACACGTGGATTATATCAGACTAAACCTTCAGCTTTTCCATCATTCAGTGCAAATGAGTGGTTAATAATTATATAGCTAATTTACTAATGTGTCTCCTAGTGAGTGTAGCGTGATAATTGTCCATTCTAACTTGTAATCTGTGTACTTGTCTGCCCATGTACGTGTCAATTAGCGTGTTCCCTGTCATGGTTATTACAATTAAATAGATCTTTCTCCTCTGTGTAGAAAGAACCGTTGCATGATGTCTATCGTGTTCTTAATTTTCATGAAATAGAATTATTTCACTTCTCTGAATTTTTGTGACCGAACTCTGTATTGTGCTGTAGTAATCTGTAACCTTGATTATCTAATAGATATCATTCCTCTGACCAGAAAGAATGGTTACACAAAATAGTTCGCGATCTTATTCTCTTCGACCACCCCCATGAACCACATACATTGCCGAGGTGGGGTGGCTTGCGTGCCTCAACGATGCAGATAGCCGTACCGTAGGTGCAACCACAGTGGAGGGGTATCTGTGGAGAGGCCAGACAAACGTGTGGTTCCTGAAGAGGGGCAGCAGCCTTTTCAGTTACAGGGGCAACAGTCTGGATGATTTACTGAGCTGGCCTTGTAACATCAGCTAATGTGGCTTTGCCACACAGCTACTGCGAACGGCTAAAAGCAAGGGGAAACTACAGCCGTTACTTTTCCCGAGGACATACAGCTCTACTGTATGAACATATGATGATGGCATCCTCTCGGGTAAAATATTCCGGAGGTAAAATAGTCCCCCATTCGGATCTCCGGGCGGGGACTACTCAGGAGGATGTGATCGTCAGGAAAGACAATACTGGCATTCTACGGATCGGAGCGTGGAATGTTAGATCCCTTAATCGGGTAGGAAAATTAGAAAATTTAAAAAGGGAAATGGATAGGTTGAAGTTAGATATAGTGGGGATTAGTGAAGTTCGGTGGCAGGATGAACAGGATTTCTGGGGGTATCACAGGAGTAGGACTGATAATGAATAAGAAAATAGGAGTGCGGGTAAACTACTGCGAGCAGCACAGTGATCGCATTATCATTGTCAAGATAGATATGAAGCCAACACCGACAACAGTAGTACAGGTTTATATGCCAACTAGCTCTGCCGATGATGAGGAGATCGAAGAAATATATGAGGAGCTAAAGGAAATTATTCAGTAGGTAAATATGGACTAGGCAGGAGGAATGAAAGAGGAAGTCGCCTGGTAGAATTTTGCACGGAACATAATTTAGTTATAACAAACACCTGGTTTAAGAATCACAAAAGAAGGTTGTATACGTGGAAGAGACCAGGAGACACCGGAAGGTATCGGATAGATTTTATATTGGTAAGACATAGATTCCGGAACCAGGTTATAAACTGCAGGACATACCCAGGGGCAGATATAGACTCTGACCATAACTTGTTAGTCATGAACTGTAGGCTGAAACTGAAAAAACTGCAGAAAGGTAGGAAAATAAGGAGATGGGACTTAGATAAATTGAAGGAAAGTGAAGTTCTGGAGAATTTCAGAGGGATATTTAGGCAACAATTGACAGAAACAGGGGGAAATAAAACAGTAGAAGAGGAATGGGTAGCATTGAGAGATGAAATAGTGAAGGCAACGGAGGACAAAATAGGTAGAAAGGCAAGACCTACAAAAAATCCTTGGATATCACAGGAAATACTAAATTTAATTGATGAAAGGAGAAAATTTAAAAATGCAGTGAATGAAACAGGCAAAATGGAGTACAGACGACTAAAAGATGAGATTGACAGGAAGTGCAAAGTGGCTAAGCAGGAGTGGCTAGAAACCAAATGCAAATCTGTAGAAGAATGTATAAGAAGGGGAAAAGTAGATACCGCCTACAGGAAAATAAAAGAGGCATTTGGGGACAATAAAAGCAACTCTACGAATATCAAGAACTCAGATGGGAAACCAGTTCTCAGCAAAGAAGGGAAAGCTGAAAGGTGGAAAGAATACATAGAACAGCTCTACAAAGGAAATGAACTTAGAGACGATGTTGTAGGAAGGGAAGAGGAAGTCGATCAAGATGAAATAGGAGAAACTGTACTGAGAGATGAATTTGACAGAGCCTTGAAAGACCTAGGTCGGAACAAGGCCCCAGGAGTAGATGACATACCCTCAGAGCTACTAAAGTCTCTGGGAGAGCCAGCCATGACAAGACTATTTGAACGGGTGTGTAGGATTTATGAGACAGGCGAAATACCCTCAGACTTTAAGAACCATGTAATAATCCCAATTCCAAATAAATCAGGCGCAGAAAGGTGTGAAAATTACAGAACCATCAGTCTGATAAGTCATGGTTGCAAAATTTTAACACGAATAATGTACAGGAGAATGGAAAAGCTGGTAGAAGTTGATCTTGGGGAAGACCAGTTTGGATTCAGGAAGAACATAGGAACCCGGGAGGCAATACTCACTTTACGTCTTATCTTAGAAGATAGATTAAGGAAAGGCAAACCTACAATTTTAGCTTTTGTAGATTTGGAGAAAGCATTTGACAATGTTAACTGGAATACACTCTTTGGAATTCTGAAGTCAGCAGGGGTAAAATATAGGGAAAGGAGAGTTATTTATAACTTGTATAAAAGCCAGACCGCAGTTATTAGACTCGAAGGGCATGAAAGGGAAGCATCAGTTGGGAAGGGAGTAAGACAGGGTCGTAGCCTTTCTTCGATGTTATTCAATTTGTACATCGAGCAGGCAGTGAAGGAAAGCAAGGAGAAATTTGGAATAGGGATTAAAGTACAGGGGGAAGAAATAAAAACATTGCGTTTTGCTGATGACATTGTAATTCTGTCAGAGACAGCAAAGGACCTGGAAGAGCAGTTGAATGGAATGGACAGCGTGTTGAAGAGAGCGTATAAAATGAACATTAACAAGAGCAAAACAAGAATAATGGAATGCGGTCTTAGAAAATCAGGCGATGCTGAAGGAATTAGATTAGGTAACGAAACAATGAAGGTGGTAGATGAGTTTTGTTACTTGGGTAGGAAAATAACATGTGATGGTCGCAGTACAGAGGATATAAAATGCAGAATGGAAATGGGAAGAAAAGCAATTTTGGAAAAGAGAAATTTGCTTACATCGAATATTAATTTAAGTGTAAGGAAGTCTTTTCTGAAGGCATTTGTGTGGAGTGTTGCCTTGTACGGGAGTGAAACATGGACGATAAGCAGTGCGGACAGGAAGAGAATAGAGGCTTTCGAAATGTGGTGTTACAGTAGAATGCTGAAGATTAGGTGGGTAGATCGCATAACCAATGAACAAGTACTGAACAGAATTGGTGAGAAAAGGAATTTTTGGCATACCCTGGCAAAAAGAAGGGATCGCTTGGTAGGACACATTCTTAGACATCGAGGAATTGTAAATTTAGCATTGGAGGGAAGTGTGTGGGGTAAAAATCGCAGAGGGTGACCAAGAGACGAGTATAGTAAGCAGCTTCAAGTGGATGTGGGTTGCCGTTCTTATGAGGAGATGAAAAGGCTTGCTCAGGATAGAGTAGGGTGGAGAGCTGCATCAAACCAGTCTCCGGACTGAAGACCATAACAACAATAATTCTCTTCGAAATTGATTTTGTTATTTTTTGCATATTTTGTGTTCCGACTGAGTAGATTGCTGTATTGATCTAACAACTTTCACCTTCTGTAGTTATCTTCTCCTTGTGCTAAACAAACGCCAGAGCGACTGTTTTTAGATATTATTTAATGAAATCTTGATTTAATGTATAGTTAGAAGTTTAGGGAAACTTTAACTTCCATCTATACACCGTACTTTGTGTTCTTAAACCAAGTGCATTTGTTTCTGATAGTTGATCATGAATCTAAGCCACTAGCTTGACACGTTATGGAAGCGAAGTACTATTTCATTGTGCGCGAGTGAACCTTCGATCTGCATTCTCCACATTGCTTGGCTGTCGTCGTGGTGTATTGGTGTCGGGTGCTTGGTAAGTACCTGCAAGGCTTGGCGTATAAATCTGTGTGTGAATGTGCTGCAATTCCTCCGTCCCCCCCCCCTATGAAATGTGATCGTAATTAACCTGTACTCAACTTTGCAGGTGGGCAATTTTAGGGCCATGTAATTGTGGATATTTTGAATGTTTTTAAGGTGTGTTTTTTATTGTAATTATAAAAATGGTCTTCCCCCTTTTTGTGTCCCAACTTCGACGTCGCTTTTGTGTCCCAGCCTCGTCGTAGGTGTCGGTGGCCGAGTGGAACGAGACCGACACAGGAACAAAGACAGCACGCTGGTGCAGGTACGGAGGGGAGCAGCCAGAAACTATAAACACTCGAGTAAATTAGAAAGAGATATATATTGCACAGAATGTAACAATACTTAACTTTTACATAGTACTGCAGAATGTTGATACATAGTTGTTAGAGGCCTGCCTAGTGCCTGTACGATAGCAAAGTCTTCACTGGTGCCTATCGGATTCCGAAGTCTTTACTGGTTACTAACTCAGTCCCAAGTGACCGATGTCTTTCCGTGGTGGCCACGAGCGGGGTTGCAGCAGAGGGCGCTCGTGGCTGTCGTGAGGACGCCGCGCCGTGCGTGCATGGCGGCGCGCGGCGAAAGTAGGTGGCGCACTTTGTACTTGTGCGACACCACACCCCTCCCCCCCAAACCGCCGCGCCGTCGTGGCGTAGGGCTGAGGGCCACGGTGACGGCACTGGGAGGAGGGCCTGGGCGGGGGCGTTGCTGGTGGGACGGGCGTCGTAGCTGAGGCTGGGATCGAGACGCCGTCCGCGCCCCGGCATCCGCCTTGTGATCCTCCAGGAAACCCACCGAAACCTGGGGAAGGGCGCACACCCCCGCCCAGATTGAGCAGGTTGTCTTCTTCTGAGGTGCGTGGCCCAAGCTGGGGGGGCCCGCACGGTCCCGGAGTCCCTCTCGGGGACGCTGTCATCTGCGGCGGCGACAGCGGCGGCGACGACTGCGTCGGAGATGCGTCGACGTCCATAGGGATCTCGTAGTCCGGGGACGAACGATGTGGTTGTGCTCCCTGGCGGTGAACTGGGTCTGGAAGCAAGAAACCGGAGACAGGATCGCGCGGCCTATGCAGGCGCAATTGGTTTGCGTGGCGCCGCAGCTCCGACCTGTGGAAGAACGTACAACATACATATTGCGCCCGAGCATGCGCTGAATGATGCCCGGCATCCATAGTTTCTTCTTGTTTCCAGCAAACACCCTGTACAGCCCCGGCGTGGAAACCTGAAAACGCGTAGCGCCATACGAACCGACTCGGTGCGTGGGAGGCTGCAGCAGGTGAAGGAGAGTGCGGTGACGGCGGCCGTGTAGCAGCTCGGCAGGAGACGGGCCGTCACGTGGCATGCACCGATACGTAGACAGGAAAATTTGAAGAGCTTGCTGCCTGGAGTGCTGACCTTTCATCTTTTCCATGTGAGACTTGAATGTTCGAACGAAACGTTCTGCTTCACCATTGGACTGAGGGTGAAAAGGTGCGGTGGTGATATGCTGAATGCCATTCACACGACAAAACTGTTGAAATTCCGCACTAACAAACTGAGGTCCATTGTCACTGACGATAGTTTCAGGCAATCCTTCGATGCAAAACACTGATGTTAAGGCACTGATTGTACTAGAAGTTGTCGTTGAGTTCATGGCAATCACAAAAGGAAACTTGCTGAAAGCGTCTATAACAATTAACCAGCGCGTATTCCAGAAAGGTCCGGCAAAGTCAATGTGTAAACGTTGCCATGGTCCCTTGGGGCGTGGCCAGTCTGAGAAACGCTGTGGAGGAGCCGCCTGATGCTCCGCACAAACTGTACACTGTGATGTCATGCTCTCTATCTGAGCGTCCATACCAACCCAGGTACAATGACGTCTGGCCAATTGCTTTGTCTTAATAATACCCCAATGTCCTTGATGCAGGAGGCGTAACACTTCTCGTTGCAGGGAACGAGGAACAATCACTCTTGTTTGGTCGTTGTCCGTATGTAACAACAGAACACCCTGACTTAAAGATAATGCATGACGTTGTGCAAAATAACGTCGAACCAGAGGCCGATCAATGTCTTTGGCTCTGGCAGGCCACCCTGAGCGAACAAAACGTGCTGCCACACTTAGGTCTGCATCCGCAGCTGTTTCCTGTGCAACCCGACGAGAGTTCAAAGGAAAGTCCGCGACAGCGGAAGCATCTCTGGAGTCTATCTGACAACATGCCATTTCTGATTAGTGCAGACTGTTAGTTGTCAAAGGCAACCTGGCAATCTTTGGACCATACAAAAGGAACATTCTTCCTACGTAAGAGATGCAGTGGAGCTGCAATCTGAGAGGCATTGGGAATAAATCTGAAATAATAGTTAAGCTTTCCCATTACTGCTTGCAATTCATGCACATTCTTAGGAGGAGGCAAATCTTTGATCGCTCGAAGATGCGACTGTAAGGGATGGATTCCTTGGGCATTAATCACATGGCCTAGGTACTCTATTTCAGTTTGAAAAAACCAACACTTTGCTTTATTGCAACGTAGACCTGCTGCAGTCAAAACTTTGAAAAGGCACTCCAGGTTTGCTAAATGTTCTTCAACACTACGTCCGGATACCACAATATCATCTAAATAGTTCGAACAACACGGTACAGAAACTGTCAGCTGTTCCAAAAAACGCTGAAAAATAGCGGGAGCGGAAGAACTGCCAAAAGGTAGGCGTTGAAATTGAAAAAGCCCCATGTGAGTATTAATGACGAAAAACTTTTTTGACTCGTCATCAAGTGGAATTTGTAAGTATGCCTCTGCTAAATCAATCTTGGAAAAGAAGCAAGACTGTCCTAATTTGTCCATTAGTTCGTCAGGTCTGGGCAGGGGATAAGTGTCTACAATTGTTTGACTGTTCACTGTTGATTTGAAGTCCGCACAGATACGAAGTTTTCCTGACGGCTTGGGTATAATTACTATAGGCGAGGCCCACTGACTCGCAGAAACAGGAGAAATCACCCCACTATCTTGCCAACGTTTAAGTTCTTCGGCAACTGTATCACGCAAGGCGATAGGCACTGGTCTAGCTTTACAAAATTTTGGAACTGCAGATTCTTTTAAAGTTACATGTGCCACGAAGTCTTTTGCACAACCTAGTTCCGACGAAAACAAGTCACTATAGTTGTCACACAATGCATTGATTTTATCCTGAGGCACTATTGACGAAATTTGAAGCACATCTCTTTGAATTGATAAACCAAACAAGTCAAAAGCATCTAGTCCAAAAATGTTCTGTGTCGATTTGGCCTGAAGAACTACAAAAGCAACTGTTTTTGTTACACCTTGAAAAGAGGCGGGCAGGCTACACGTTCCTAGCACAGGAATATTTTGACCTGTATAAGCTGTTAACACTTGGTGACACAGCGATAATTTTGGAGAACCCAAAAGTTCATAAGTATCTTTATTAATTAAGGTAACAGCGGAACCAGTGTCGAGCTGAAATTGCACAGTCAATGAAGAGAGTCACAAACAGTTTTTGCTTGCGGCGCTCAACAGGTGCGCGAATGTGGGCAACGTCTAATACACCGTGTTTGCTGCGCGTGCGCGGGCCGCGTAGTGAAGGAAGCGGCGCAGACCCGGCACACAGCTTAATATCAGTGTCACTAGATGGCACTACCGCCGGATCGGCGTCCGCGCAATGCGAGGCTACTACAGATTTACTAACTACTGCACTACACTTTTGAGTAGCTATACCAATTCTACTGTCACTAGCTACACAGTACTGGGCACTATTACAATTAGAAGTTGCAGAAGGCACTAGGTTCACTACAGGTTTGCACTGTACATTGTCACTGTGCTTGTCCCGAACCCGTTTCCGTTGCACTGTTTTACGCGCTCGTCGGCGCTTGCTACGTGGTGCACTATATAATTTTGCCATAGGCGCAGAACTACTTTCTTGCAATTGAGATCCAAGGAAAGCACTGTTCAATTTCACAGCCCGTATAACATTTACAGAATGAACTGTTCTCACGTTCTGCGAAGCACTGTTTCTAACGGTACCGTTCTTTGAGTTTTTAATTTGCATACACACAGACTGTACATGTCCTGATTTGCCACATTGATAACAGGTTGCGTTGCGACTAGGGCAATGAGCACGCTTGTGGCGAGACACACACTGAGGGCAAGACTTACGAACATTTTTCTGAAATGAGCGTTGGCGCCCGTTATTCAAATTACTGTTTCTAACACGACGGGGCGACCTTTGTGTCGCACTTTTACACTGGCTACTGTTCACTGTATGTTCAGCACGGCCGGTACTATTGTAAGAATCACTAGTGCTACACTGAGAACTACGGCTAGGAAAGCGACCGTTGCGGCGCACTGAATTAACACTGTGGCTTTGCATTTCTACATCTGCTAAGTCAAAAGTATCATGCGCTTCTATAAGCTGCAGTACACTGTCTAATGAGGGGTCAGACTGTTTTAGAATTGCTGCCCTAATTCTGGGGTCCTGAATATTCTGCGTAATCGCATCCCTCAACATCATGTCACTATAAGAAAGTCCACAAGAGCAAGTAAATTTACATTGGCGGGTTAAGCCCTTCAATTCCGTAATCCACTCTTGGTGTGACTGCTGCGGTAATTTTTTAAGTCTGAAAAATCGGTATCGTGCAGCGGCTACAAGAACTTTTCTCTCATAATGAGCATTCAGTGCATCTACAATTTGTTCAAAGTCTACATCACGAGGAGATGCGAAAGGGAAAAGTTTTTGCAATAGTACGAAGGTCTGGGGGCCCACAATCGATAAGAAAAGGTTCTTCACTCTCTGACCTGTAATTTGATGAGCCGCGACGAGTTCTTGAAACTGTGCGAAATAGTCGCTCCATTCTTCCTCACGTTCGTTGTACTGGCGAAATGTAGGAAGCGGTGCAGCGGCAGGTGTGGGCTGCTGATGTGACGGCTGTTGTTGTTGGTGAGCAGCCTGTGCCGTCAACTGCGACACGGCCTGCAGTAGTTGAGTGATTTGCGCCGTTTGTAACTGAATAATTTCCATTAAGTTTGGGTTCGGGGTAGTGGCTATGCTGACCGATTAGGCGCCGCGTATACAAGTAACTTATAACAAAACACAAATGCAATATGAAAGAGGACTCTCTGCAACAAAAAAGTCCACAAACACGTAACTGAAAATGTTCTCCCCAAAAATCTTATTGTGGTGTCGCACAAGTACAAAGTGCGCGCCACCTACTTTCGCCGCGCGCCGCCATGCACGGCGCGGCGTTCTCACGACGACAGCCACGAGTGCCCTCTGCGACAACTCCGCTCGTGGCCACCGCTGAACGACTTGCGACTTCGGACTGAGATAGCAACGAGTTAGGACCTTCGTAATCAGATAGGCACCAGTGAAGACTTTGCTATCGTACAGGCACTAGGCAGGCCTCTAACAACTATGTATCAACATTCTGCAGTACTATGTAAAAGTTAAGTATTGTTTCATTCTGTGCAATATATATCTCTTTCTAATTTACTCGAGTGTTTATAGTTTCTGGCTGCTCCCCTCCGTACCTTCACCAGCGTGTCGGTCTCATTCCACTCGGCCACCGACACCTACGACGAGGCTGGGACACAAAAGCGGCGACGAAGTTGGGACACAAAACTTATAGTAAGGGTGGGTGGGCGGGAGCAATTTCTGCGTGCTCCGACTGTTGCTGTCTGGCTGCTGCAAGTGGGCTGGTCCAAGGTTCGTCTATCACTCCTCGTCGCCACTTTTGTGTCCCAACTTCGACGTCGCTTTTGTGTCCCAACCTCGTCGTAGGTGTCGGTGGCCGAGTGGAACGAGACCGACACAGGAACAAAGACAGCACGCTGGTGCAGGTACGGAGGGGAGCAGCCAGAAACTATAAACACTCGAGTAAATTAGAAAGAGATATATATTGCACAGAATGTAACAATACTTAACTTTTACATAGTACTGCAGAATGTTGATACATAGTTGTTAGAGGCCTGCCTAGTGCCTGTACGATAGCAAAGTCTTCACTGGTGCCTATCGGATTCCGAAGTCTTTACTGGTTACTAACTCAGTCCCAAGTGACCGATGTCTTTCCGTGGTGGCCACGAGCGGGGTTGCAGCAGAGGGCGCTCGTGGCTGTCGTGAGAACGCCGCGCCGCGTGCATGGCGGCGCGTGGCGAAAGTAGGTGGCGCACTCTTTGTACTTGTGCAACACCACACCCCTTGTTGTTCTTGTCTTGAACATTAAATTAATTTCTTAAACTATTATCCTTTTCTGCTCTTTTAAATTCTCCCCTCATCATTTATTTTGGATTAATGCAGGGTAATTTGTTCATGTATCTTGTGTCTCTGCTCCCTTCTGGACATCAACATTTATGATTTCTGATTTAGATTCATAACTGTGGCTCATTACTTAATTGTGTGCAGTTTCCTCTAAAGATAGCAGTAAGGGTAGAACAGTTTGCTTAACTTATAGAATCAGAGTTTTGCTTAAGGGAACTGTACACTTCCGCCACTGTGTGAATATCGCTGTAATTAGATTTTGAGAGCAAGCAGTAAATTGTTAACTTAACAAACACGGCTAGTTAACAGTCAAAAGAACAGCGGGCGAGTTTCAACACATATCCTATAACGGAGAAATATGGGTATCTTTGTATACGGGAGTAATACAAAATCATATTGACAGTTCCTGGAGACATATCATATAAGGAAGAAAAATAGCCTACTGAGAAGTTGATCCACAAAAGTCACATATGAGAAGTAGCATATGGATGCAGTAGGTCAGAGAGGTATCTTCCTACAATCATATCTCCCTCAATCACTATCAGCCTTAACCTGATGTGATTCCTTATGACTACAAACTCTTTGGAAAAAAGAGTAAAAATATACTGCCTTAGAAATGCGAGCTCTCAACAGATAACGATCAAAGTTCACAGAGATGATAATTCAGGAAATGCTGAAAAGTAATCACTGAACACAATGCAATGCCATTCACCAGCAGGCCATTCTTCAGTCACGATACCACCAGAGGCTTCATCGAAGCACCTACATTCTATTTATCTACCATTCCACACTCTACATCTACATACCTCCTACCACCATTAGCTATTCCTTTCTTGTTACACTCCCAAGTACAACTAATGCCAGTATAGTTCTGTACAATATTTTGTAGTGTTGATGGCAGCTTACTGATGGTAACTTCCCTCTTTGGCTATTATACATCTCCTAATAATTCTGTGGGATTACAAGGAACATTGCGAGACGTGCATTACACATTTTAAGTCATTAGGCATTGTATTACGGTATTACACTGTGCTTGGCGTGCATTGTGTCATTCCTCTCTTCTGGTGATCTGATGTCGTTCTACTGAATCTTGAAAGCATATGCCTACCCTCAGATTCCCATTCAGTCAAATAATGGACTACTGTGACATCTAAACACCTCAAAACCTATACATTGTATGAACTGATCAGCTGGGTAAATGGAGATACACATTAGGGCTCATGTAATATTTCTCAACTGGTGTGTGTGTGTGTGTGTGTGTGTGTGTGTGTGTGTGTGAACAATGCCCCAGTAACAGTGCCTTTGCCAAGATCCGCATGCCCCCATGTGACGCACTCTGCCATGCTGTTCCTCTTTGTTTGTCCAGCTCGACAGCCCCTGCAGAGAGTGGGTCTTCCCCCCAGCATGCCACTCAGCCACACAGCGACTACAGTGACAGCCAGACTCCTACAACACCTGCGACAACTGTGGTTGCTCCAACCATTACCCAGCCTGATGATAACATCTCACGCTTGCGGTGAGTTCTTTTACTGCAGTTGCACGTTTTCCACTTTATAATAGAATATATGGGGTGCAAATAAAATGTAATTGTAAAAACTTTGTATGTCAAATACTTGTATTTTAATAGCTTATATAATTATAACTTTCTAAAGATTTGACATTCAAGTAAGCATGGTTCAAACTCAATATGTATATTCTTTTATGGGTTACCACAACATAAAGTACTCACTGAATGTAGATATTAGGAAGATAATATATAGGTAAAATGATTTCAAATAATAGTGTGCAGATTGTTGTCTTGGAAGAAACTACTATTTTAAATGTTTTATTTTATTTTATATATATTTACACTTTTCCCCGTCGTATGTAGCGACTATTGGAAATTGTGCTACACTAAAACTCCAATGTGGATTTCTTACTTAACACATTAGTCACCTTAGCAATTACTGTACCCTACCATATGGAAAGCCCTCAACATACTATCACTGTCATTTATATATGCACCTTTTGTAAAAAAAAATTCACATACAGGACGTGACAGAAAATTACTATTGGGGGAAAGGAGTCTATGGAGGACAGTGGCTTTCCCTACTAAGATTCTGAGAGGTGATGATGGGAACCAATAGTGGGGTGCTTAAGTCATTTATGGATACATTAGTTGCAGTGAAAGTTAGAGGTTATCTTGTGATTGTTAATGGTTTAGGTGCATCAAGTGAATATCTGGAAATCCCTGTTGTGCATTTGTTTCACAACAGCACAAACCTTGCCTGTTGTAAACAACCACAACAGATAGTATTCATTTACATACATTGCTGTGAGTATAGTTTCCTATCTTTATTCTTCTTTGTAATCTTTTTCTTTTGTTTATCATTTGTGACTTCCAGAAGTAATGCCGTTATTTGACAGTGAATTGCCTCCACCACAAATAATCATGCAAGACACAGAAATAGGTATGCTGAAATAATATCAACACCAGCAGCCTCACAGATTTGGAGCATACACCCCCCTCCTCCCAAGAGGCCATTGCAGCCTTTTTTGTCTTTTCACAGGCTGCATTCTCTCTCCCACTTCCGCTCCTCCCTGTCCTATTTCCTTCCTATTCCAAACTCATCTGCCCTCTCTAGGTGCTACCCTTGAAAGCAGCACAGCTATTCCTATAGTTGCGATGATGTTTTGGTCTCCATGCTGTTTACCCACGTGTTTGGCCCAGTTGTTGTGGTCTTCAGTCCGCAGCCATGCTACCCTACCCTGTCCTGTGCACGTCTCTTCATCTGAGAATACGTTCGGCAACCTACATCCTTTTGAATCTGCTTACTATATTCATCCCTCGGTCTCCCTCTACGATTTTTACCCCACACGCTTCCTTCTAATGCTAAAATGACAATTCCTTGATGTCTCAAAATGTGTCCCACCAATCTATCCCTTCTCTTAGTCAGGATATGCCAGAAACTCCTTTTCTCCCTGATTCGGTTAAGCACTTCCTCAGTTACGAAACCTACCCATCTAATTTTCATCATTCGTCTGTAGCGCCACATTTCAAAAGCTTCTATCGTCTTTTTATCTGAACTCCTTATCGTCCACGTTTCACTCCCATACAATGCTACACTCCAGGCAAATGCTTTCAGAAAGGACTTCCTAACATTTAAATTAATATTGGATGTTAACAAATTTCGCTTCTTTAGAAAGGCTTTTCTTCGGATAGACATTCTGCATTTTATATCTTCTTTACTTTGGCCATAAGAAGTTATCTTGCCGCCCAAATAACAAAATTCATTTACTATTTTTATTGTCTCATTACCTAATCTAATTCCTTCACCATCGCCTGATTTTCTGACATTGCATTCCATTACCTTCGTTTTACTCTTGTTAATGTTCATCTTATATCTACCTTTCAAGACACTGCCCATCCCATTTAATTGCTCTTCCAGATCTTTTGCGGTCTCTGACAGAATTACTATGTCTTTGGCAAACCGCAATGTTTTTATTTCTTCTCCCTGCACTATAATGCCCTCTCTAAAGTTCTTCTTCCATTCCTTCACTGCCTACTCAATGTACAGATTGAACACCATTGGGGAAAGGCTACAACGATGTCTCATTCCCTTCCCAACCTCTACGTCCCTTTCTTGCCCTTCGCCTCTAACAACTGCTGTCTTGTTTTTGTATAGGTTGAATATAGCTCTTCGCTCCATACATTTTACTCATGATACCTTCAGAATTTGGAAGAGTGTATTCCAGTCGACATTGTCAAAAGCTTTCTCCAAATCGACAAACGATAAAAACTTACATTTGCCTTTCCTTAGCTTAAGTTCTTAGATAAGTCGTAATGTGAGTATTGCCTTCCGTGTTCCTACATTTCTCCTAAATCCAAACTCATCTTCCCCGATGTCGGATTCCACATTCGTCTGTAAATAATTCATGTTAGTATTTTGCATCCATGACTTATTAAACTGATAGTTCTGTAATTTTCACACTTGTCTGCACTTGCTTTCTTTGGAATTGGAATTACAATATTATTCTTGAAGTCTGAGAGTATTTCCCCTGTTTCATACATCTTCCATACCAGGTGATACAATTTTTTCACGACTGGTTCTCCTAACATCAGCAGTTCCGACGGAATATCGTCCACTCCAGGTGTCTTGTTTCGACTCAAGTCCTTCAGCGCTCTGTCAAATTCTTCTCGCAGTATCATATCTCCTATGTCATCTTCCTCCACTTCGTCTTCCATTTCTAAAATACTGCCTATAAGTATTTCCTTTGTATAGGCCCTCTATATATTCCTTCCACAGTTAAGCTTTCCCCTGTTGGCTTTGGCTCGAAGGGATTTTCCCATCGCAGTGGAGGGACAGTACAGTGGTTCCTGTTCTTAAGCCTGGCAAGGATCCATCATCCCTGTACAGTTAGGCTGACAAATGCGCCATATATTTTGTTTTGAAAGGCTTGTTGTGTGCAGATTATTCTGGGTACTTGAATCACATGGCCTTTGTCCCTTTATCAGTGTGGATTTTGGGAGGGACAGTTTACTATAGACCATCTACTTCGATTACAAGCAGTACTCAGACAGGCCTTCTCAAAACGTCAACATCTTACTGCAGTTTTCTTCAATGCACAGAAGGCATATGACACTGCATGGCGTCGTCATATTTTAAGTGCCCTTCGTGATTGGCGCCTACAAAGCTTCCTACTGACTTTTATCAGTGAGTTCCGCGATAGGGTCGGTTGTTCCTCCAGATCCCCACGGATCCAAGAGAACGACATTCCACAGGGTTCAGTGTTAAGTGTTACACTCTTCATAATCGCCATCAGTGGGCTGGTGAGCGTTGTTGGGTCACTGATCTCTCCTGCACTGTACATAGACGACTTTTGCAAATGGTACAGCTCGTATATGGTACGCTCAGCTGAACGCCAGCTCCAAGGTACCATTCGGTGGAAATGGAGTGTATATAATCAGCTCGTAAAATAAATAAGCAGCTCATATGTTACAGTCTAATAACCATGACACTCTATGTGCAAACATTGAACTCAGGTAACATTATTGTTGTTCATAAGATTCTGCTCTGTGGCGCCGCTGACCTGCTAAGCAGCGGGTCGCCACATATGAAAAATCGGCATGTAACTTTAGCATAGCAGTGACAATAGTGGCAGAATCAAAGTTGGTTGCGGCAGCATTGAAACCGCTCACAGTGACAGCAGCACACATTATCAGTGGCGGCATCACGTTGGCTACCCACTGTCACATTAACTTGGGCTTGACAAATTATAGTGTACTATTTCAAATTTCTGGTGCCAACCTGATCAAAAAATAAGAAATTAAAAGAATAAAAATTATAAAATTAAAAAATATTTGGGAGGTGGGGAGGCAGGAGGGGGCTTCAGCCCCATGAGAACCTTTCCTCCCCCCACTCCTCGTGGCTGCGCCAGTGACCGAAGCACAAAGAATCAACCGGGGATAAGTTCAGCAGAAATTTTTGCAAAGGGACCAATGGTGTTCAGAAAGGATAGATTGTTATAAAATCGATGGTGGTATGTTTATTGCTGTCACAAGTGGCTCATTCTGTAGCAAAATTGAAGTATATAGTTCCTGTGATTTGTGCTTTTAGAGGTTAAATGTGACAACCAGAATAAATTATAGTTATAATGGGATTTATTACATGTGTACCATTTCAAATTTCCAGTGCCAACCTGTTAAAAAAATGAAAACAATAAAACTAATAAAATAAAAAAATCTTTTTTGTTGTCACCATTTACCAAACCCCTGATTGAGACAATTAGAATGCAGAAATATCTAAGAGAACTTTGAAATTTCAAAAACATACCCAAAACATACAATTTTAATTAGTCATGGTTTTACCTTACCCTCGGAATGTTTGCAAAAATACATGTTTAAAACTGGACGGAAGCATAACATCCTCAGAAATTGTATTAAACACATTCTCCGAAAAGTGTCTTGAGCAATTTGTTCATGAACTCACTAGAATAGTAAATGGTTGACCTCCTATTGTTGTTTTTTGCGGTCCTCACACTGCAGACTAGTTTGAAGCAGCTGTACACGCTACCCTGCCTTGTGACAGCCTCCTCATCTGATAATCAGAACAGCAAGCCACACCCTCTTGAACCTGCTTAATGTTATTCGTCCCTCGGTCTCCCTCTACCATTTTTACCCCTGCATTTTCTTCTAAAGCTAAGTTGGTAGATTGACAATTCCTTGACGTCTTAAATGTCTCCCACCAACCTATCTCTTCGTTTAGTCATAATATCCGAGAAAATCCTTTTCTGTGCAATTCTGTTAGCCCTACTGATTAGTTCATTATCTACCCATCTAAGCGTCTACTGATTAGTTTATTATCTACCCATATAATCTTCAGCATTCGTCTGTAGCACCACATTTCAAATCCTTGTATCATCTTTTTGTATGAACTCCTTATCGTCCAATTTTCAGTCCCACACAATGGAATGCAACAGACAAATGCTTTCAGAAATGACTTCCCAATATTTAAATTAATATTGGATGTCAAAAAATTTTGCTTCTTCAGAAACTCTTTCCTTCCCATTACCATTCTGCATTTTATATCTTCTTTACTTCATCCATCAGAAGTTATTCTGCTAGCCAAATAACCAAACTCATTTGCTACTTTCATTGTCTAATTATCTAATTCCTTCAGCATCTCCTGATTCTATTAGACTGCATACCATTATCTTTGTTTTACTCTTGTTAATATTTATCTTATACCCTCCTTTCAAAACACTGTCCATTCCATTCAGTTGCCATTCCAGGTCCTTCGTTGTCTCTGACAGAATTACTCTGTCATTGGCAAACTGCAGAATTATTATTTCTTCTCCCTGAGATTTTATTCCTTCTCCAAATTTCGTCTTGCATTCTTCAACACCTCACTCAGTGCACAGAATAAACCTCAATGGAGACAGGTTACAACCCTGTCATACAACCTTGCCAACCATGTGGTCCCTCTCATGCCCTTTGACTCTAATAAATGCTGTCTGGTTTATGTACAAGTATGTTCAGTACAAGTATTCGCTCCCTATATTTTATGCCAGCTAGCTTCAGAAAATGAAAAATGTTTCCTTATCAATATTTCCGAAAGCATTCTCCAGATCTACAAAAGCTAAAATCGTAGGTTTACTTTTCCTTAAGAGAAGTCGTAATGTATTGCTTCCCATGTTCCTAGATTTCTTTTGAATCCAAACTGATCTACCAAAAGATAAGATTCCAAAACTTTTTCCATTTGTCGGTAAATAATGCGTGTTAATTTTTTTGCAACCATTACTTATTGTAATAACTTGCCATCTTATACAGGATATTTTCTAGGAGGCGACCTTTTAATGTAATAGTTAACAATCCCTATATAAGATCTTTATTGCCATAGATCGCTTTGTGATTTTATATGACTAGTTTAGACTCGTTAAAGAGTCATTATCAAATTTGCAAAGATTAAAATAAAAACAAATTGCCTTACTGTACAATAAATGTGGTACAATATTAATCTACATGTTAAATATATCAGTTACACAATCCGTTTCAAACGTTTCAAATGTTTCAAATGTTTGTATAGTTTATGGGAGTTAACTACGAGGTCATCAGTCCCTAAACTTACAAACTACTTACGAACTAGGACGGCACAAATATCCATGCCCGAGGGGGGATTCGAACCCCCGACCGTAGTGGCCATGCAGACCGTGACTGGAGCTCCTCAGTCCCCTCGGCCACCGCGGCCGGCTACACAATCCGTAGAAAAGAGTCAAGTAAGATAGCTTGTTTAAACAGAAAATATTTGTCATGTTCATACCTAACTTGTCCAAGCATGTTAAGAAATATACTTAAGGTGAACCAACATAATTGTGGCAACTTAGAAATGGTATGCACATCATCAATTGCACGTGCCTGTGGATCATGTTCTTTAAGACCCTGTGTTACACTGTGCCACATGTCTCGGTAGTGTGTTATCACAGTGAAAACTGTAGCTGGACTGATGCAATGAACATACTTATTATTGATCTATCTGCCACCAGGTGGCAGCAGGTTGAGGGCATTAATTGATTTATATATAGGGTGACTCACCTATCATTACCGCTGGATATATTTCGTAAACCACACCAAATACTAATGAACAGATTCCACAGACAAAACGTAAGGAGAGGGGCTAGTGTAACTGGTTAATACAAACCATAAAAAATGCACGGAAGTATTTTTTTAAACACAAACCGACGTTTTTATAAATGGAACCCTGTTAGTTTTGTTAGCACATCTGAACATATAAACAAATACGTAATGAGTGCCGTTTGTTGCATTGTAAAATGTTAATTACATCTGGAGATATTGTAACCTAAAGTTGATGCTTGAAACTTTCGATGTTCAGTTGCGTGTTGTAACAAACACGGGCCACAGTCGGCGAGCAGCATCTGCAGGGACATGTTTACGATGACAACCGTGTTTACGAGTGTGGCTGTAGTGCACTGTTGTGGTTTGGTCTAGCTGTTGCAGTGTCAGCATGTAGCGCTTGCTGCTATTGTTATTCTGCATTCGTCTTTGCATGTAGACTAACTGTAGTACACTGTATTACCAGACGCCTGTGATAGTGTAGTGTTGTAGGAACTGTGACAATGGTTTTCGAGCCCTGAAAGGGCGGAGATGATACTCAACTATGGCGGTTGTCAACAAAATGCAGGTGAAGCCTGCAGGGCGTATGCAGAATGGTACCCGGACAGAGCATCCAACGTGCCACACATTTCAAAACATCTACCGCCAACTGTATGCAACAGGTATGGTCGTAGCACGCAAACGGGTCCATAACAGGCCCGTCACAGGAGAAGCGGGTCCAGTTGGTGTTAGCTGCTGTTGCCGTGAACCCACACAGGAGTACACGGGACATTGCGAGAGCCGGTGGACAGAGTCAAAGTACAAAGTATTGTTATGTGCATACTGCATTGTCATCGCTTTCACCCGTTTCATGTGTCGCTACATCAGTAATTACATGGTGATGACTTTAATCATAGAGTGCAATTTTGTCAATGGGCATAAATAGAGAATGGGTTGCAGTTCTACCTGTTTACCGATAAAGCGGAGCGTACATTACTGGTCAGTGGACAGTCCTCACTGGCTCAGACTGGTAGAGCGACAGCGACCGTGGACTGTAAAAATATGGTGCGGAATCATTGGCGACCACCTCATTGGTCCTCACTTCATTGAAGGGGCCCAACATACATCACATTTCTACATAATGATCTGCCAACTTTTCTCGAAAATGTCCCACTGGAAACACGTCGACGTATGTGGTATCAGCATGATGTGCACCTGCACATTCCACAATTAACACTAGGCTGACCCTTGACAGGATGTTCGACAGGCGTTTCATAGGACGTGGAGGACACACAAATTGGCCACCCCGTTCCCCTGATCTTACACCTCTAGACGTCTTTCTGTGGGGTACATTAAAGGAGAATGTGTACCGTGATGTGCCTACAACCCCAGAGGATATGAAACGACGTATTGTGGCAGCCTGTGGCGGCATTACAACAGATGTACTGCAGTGTGTGCGACATTCATTATGCCATAGATTGCAATTGTGTGCAGCAAATTATGGTCACCACTTTAAATATATATTGGCCTGACATGTCGGAAAACACTATATTCCACTCTGTAATTGAAAATGGAAACCACGTGTGTACATGTACCTCACCCCCATGGTAACGTACATGTGCGCCAGTGAAAAGACCAATAAAGGTGTTAGCATGTGGACGTAGTGTGCTGTTCTAGTCTCTTCTGTACCTAAGGTACCTCACCGTTCCCTTTGGATCCCTACTTAATTCAGTGCTCTCCAATACATACGATCGAATAGCGTCAACTTTAGGTTACAATATCTCCGAATGTAATTAACATTTTACAATGCAACAAACGGCACTGATTACGTATTTGTTTATATGTTCAGATGTGCTAACAAAACTTAATGGGGTTCCATTTATAAAAACGTAGGGTTTGTTAAAAAACATACTTCCGTGCATTTTTTATGGTTTGTATTAACAAATTCCTCTAGCCCCTCTCCTCACACTCGGTCTGTGGAATCGGTTCGTCAGTATTTGATGTGGTTTACGAAATATATCCAGCGGTAATGTTAGGTGACTCACCCTGTATATCCAATGATGTGCAACATTTATACTTGTCAGAATCGATTCGTCAGTGTTTGATGTGGTTTACAAAATAAATCCAGCGGTAATGTTAGGTGACTCACCCTGTATATCCAATGATGTGCAACATTTATACTCGTCAGAATCGGTTCATCAGTATTTGATGTGGTTTACGAAATATATCCAGCGGTAATGTTAGCTGACTCACCCTGTATATCCAATGATGTGCAACATTTATACTTGTCACAATAAAATATCCTAAACTATACATCATTTTAGATATTTATGGTTTAAACTGATCCAGACTGTCATAGTAATACTGTTATGCTCTAATACAATAGATCGAAAATCTTTTATCATAAATACAATATCCGAAAATGTCATAATTCAAGGTATATAATGAAGGAATGTCTAAGATTATTTCAAGTGAGAAGTGACTTAATGTCAGAAATACTTTCCATCCCCCCTTTCTTTCGGTAAATTTAATACATGATTAAAAATAGTACAGTATGCTCTCAAACAAATTGTTTTAATATAATAATAAATATTGTGTTGCAGAAATATCCCCTAATGTCTAAGCTCTGTACAACTGTACTATATTACAATAAATAACATACATATGATGTATGTCTGCCTAGGTGTGTTTGCATTTGTGTATGTGTGTGGGTGTGTATTTATCTTCCTTTTCTTCCCTCAAGGTAAGTCTTTCCTCTCCCAGGATTGGAATGGCTCCTTACCCACTACTTAAAACCCTCATCATTTCCTTTTCCCTCACCTTCCCTTCTGCCTAAAGAAGCAACTAGGTTGCAAAAGCTTGCGTTTGTGTGTGTGTGTGTGTCTGTTTTATTTATGTTACTCTCACTACCTTTGCTCCTACGCCTGGTAAGTAACCTTTATGTACTTTTTACATATATATTTTTCCTGCTAGGAATTTTTCCTCTATATATATCGAACCCTGCCCCAACCTGCTTCCACCTGGTGGCAGATAGATCAATTATAAGTATTTATGTTCATTGCATCAGTCCAGCTACAGGTTTTACTGCGATAACACACTATCTAGACATTCTAGACATGTGGCACAGTGTAGCACTAGGTCTTAAAGAACATGACCCAAAGGCATGTGCAATTGTTGATGTGCATGCCATATGTAATTTGGTACAACGATGTTGGTTCATCTGAAGTATATTTGTAAACAATGCTGGACAAGTAAGGTATGAACATGACAAACATTTTCTGTTTAAACAAGCTATCATACCTGACTGTATCCTATAGATTGTGTAACTGACATATTTAATATCTAAATTAATATTGTACCACATTTATTATACATTAAGGAAATTTGTATTCACTTCACTTTTTTATTTTAATCTCTACAGATTTGATAATGATTCTTTAACAAGTTGAAAGTAGTCATATAAAATCAATAAGCGATATGGCAATAAAGATCTTATAAAGGGATTCTTAACTATTACATTACGTATTAAACTGATTGCTCTGTAATATTTACATTTGTCTATACTTAATTTCTTTGGAATTGGAATTACTCTATTCTTCTTTGCCTTTTCAAGTATGATCTAGCCTGTTTCGTCTATGATGGCAAGTCAGCCCCATGATTTGTTAATACGGTATGCATCTCTCAATAGCCATAACTAATTTTTGTTTTTAATGTCAAATCTTATCTACACTCACACTGTCAATATTTGTGTCGAAACAAGGCCCCTGGAACAGATGATAAGCCATCTGAACTGCTGATAACGTTGGGAGAGACAGTAATGAAGAAATTGTTCCACCTTGTATGCAAGATCTATGAATCAACAGGTCCTTTTCTTAGAGATGGTTCATAATGTTTGAAAAAATTCATGTTCTAAAATTCTGTTTCAAACTGGCATCAATGATATAGGCCTGTAATTTACCTGATCACACCTAGTATCCATCTTGAATATTGGACAGACCTGTGCCACTTTCCAGGCTTGTGGCATGGACCTTTCACTGAGTGAGCTGTTGTGTATGATAGCTAGATATGGAGCTATTGCATCAGCATAGCCAGATTTTTTAGACTACATGCCATTACCCTTTTTTCTCTTGTCAATGTCCAACTTGTAACCTCGTTTCAAAACAACGTACGTTCCTTCACATTGCTCTTCCAGGTTGTCTGCTGTCTCTGGCAGAATTAAAATGTTATCAGCAAATCGCGAAGATGTATTTCTTCTCTCAGGCCTTTAATTCCATCTCCAAACTCTTCCCTGCATTTATTCACAGCTTGCTTGATCTACAAATTGACACTGTGGAAATAGTAATGAGACAATATAAGTAGCAGCTGAGTTTTCTTATTTAGATAGCAAAATAACTTCTGATTACAGATGTAAAGAAGATACAAACTGCAGATTGCCTATAGAAAGAAAAGTTTCTGAAGAAGCGAAATTGTTTGATATCCAAAATGAATGTAAATGTTTGGAAATCCTTTCTGAAAGCATTTGTCTGGAGCATACAGGAGTGAAACGTCAACGATAAGGAGTTCAGCCAGAAAAATGATAGTAGCAACTGAACTGTGGTGCAACAGACAAATGTTGAAGATTACATGGATACATATCGTAACTAATGAAGAGTTGCTGAACAGAACTGAGGAGAACGAAATTTCTGCCAAACCTTCACCAAGGGAAGGGATCGATTGTGAGACACATTATGAGAAATCAAGGAATTGTTGGTTTTGGCATTTGAGGGACATGAGTGGAGTAAAAATCTCACAGGGAGAGTGACAGACAAATACAGTAAGCAGATTCAAAAGCATGTATGCTGCCATTCTTATTCAGAAATGAAGAGGCTTGTACAGGACAGGGTAGCGTGGAAATCTGCGTCAAACCAGTCTGCGGACTGAAGACCACGGCATCAAAAACAATAATGTGATTCTTCAGTGTCTGCCGACTTATTTGTTAAGCAAACAGTTCACGGGTGTACTGCCGGTTCACAGTGTCAAACGGACTGTTTGAGCAAAACCAACATTAACTGAAGTGTTGTAAGTCTGCTTTGGAGGCATTGGTGTGGAATGTTCCATTGTATGGTAGTGAAACACGAATGATAAACAGTTCAGACAGGATGAGGATAAACGTTTTTGACTTCTGGTGCTACAGACTAATGCTGAAAATTATGTGGGTAGATAGCGTAACTAAGGAAGTAGTACTGAACAGACTTTGTGAGAAACGTAATTTCTGGCATACGGTGACTAAAAGTAGGGATATATTGGTAGGAGACATTCTTAGAAATTATACCTGCGACTGGGCGAGGTGGTGCAGTGGTAACAGACTGGACCCGCATTCAGGAGGATGGTGGTTCAAATCCACCCAACGCTGTCCAGATTTAGGTTTTCCATTATTTCCTTCAATCACTCCAGGCAAATGCCAGGACGGTTCCTTTCAAAGGGCACGGCCGATTTCCTTCCCCATCCTTACTCAAACAACGAACGACCACACTGTCGAAAGGATGTTAAAACACTAATCTTCTCTTCTTCCATTATAACTGAAATAAATATACTTCTAGGAAACAGAAACTTTCATTGTTTTTCGAGACTAAGAAAAGTCATTTGAGAAGTGGTTGGTTGGCATTTTTCTCTCGTTTAACTGAATATACATGTATCTTTGGACCTTTGTTCAATTCTGTGCGTCAGGGTTTCAAGCACGGCAAGGGACTGTTTAAGTTACAGGATGTTTATTTCAGAGGAAGGGCAATAGGCATACAACAATATAGAGACTTCAGAAGAATTGATTTTTAGTGATAAATGTGACATTTGAGTGTCTGACGAGTTGAGATGTAGGAACATTAAAAAATAAATAAAGTAAAACCTGCGAAGACATACAGGTTGCCTAAGGTCGCTAGGACTGCACTGCCACCATCAATTCTTGCAGTGGCTGCCGCCGTCCTCTCAGCTGTTGGCAGCACTGGCTGTGAGCTGCTTTACGCGTCGCATTTGTTTTGTTCCAAGCCAAGCCTTGCGTTCGTTGCGAGCTGTCTGAGAAGACAGGACTCGAAGGAAGGATTTCTGCGGCTCCTGTAATGGACGAACTCATCTGACACACTCACGGAGTTACTAAGGTAACGACGCTAGCTTCGTTTCATTCGTGTGAGAGTTCTGAATTTATTTCCTGGCGATCGGTGACCGTTTTACTATGTAACGGTTTCATCCGTTTCACTGTTGAGACTGACGTGAACAAGTGATTAACTTTCGGTAGTTTTGCTCTTAAAATACTCGCGAATTCGTTTTTAAAAATGTTGTGTGTCTGTATTCCCATAAATTCTCGCACTTCACGGATCTAGGCATAGCTGTGAAAACCACTTCACTGGCTTGGAACTGGGTCTTGCCACGCTATCGCCATCTTGTTAGAAATATAAACGTCATTATTGCATTTCTGTTATGTGATAATGGAAAACATCGTCCTTGCTAAAAAAAAATAATAATAAAAACGGTAATGGGTGGTAGAAAAATCTTGAGCAATAAAACAAAACATTGTACTATAATATATAACATCGAAACTGAAACAAACGGTGAATGAAAATATTCCGTAATGTCTTTCTTTGCTTTGAGCTTAATACAGTTGATTCATGTACGATATTTCGAGATTCATATGAATCGCTCGAGAATGACGTGAGGACAGATACTTAATAAGCCGTTACATGGAATATTTCGGTAGCAGTCACCATTGTGAAGATAGCCAAATACGGCTCTTCAGCTTCACAAAGACTAGTGCATCGAGACTTTGTGTTGTATCAAAAAATCTGGCAATACTTGATCTTCCGATACCACCCGTCTGCTTTGACACTTGACGTCATGACGATAACCAACATCTTGAATACAATGTAACACATGGGAAAAGCTCACAATTTGTACAGTATACCGTGTGAATAAAGTTTTGTTGGCAAGAGTATCTGTAGTGCAGTCATATTAGCTTATATTCCATTCTTATTTTATTGTTTCTGTTGGAGTTAAATTGATTTGTTATGCCGATTTTAAATTAATACTACTGGAAAATTTTGTCAGAATCATTGCCATCCCTTGCGGTTTTTATCTGCCCTTCTGCAAACAGCTTAAACATACGAAAACACAGATGGGTTTCTAGTAGTGGTGGAATTTCAATGAGGAAAAGAGATGACAATTTTACTTACAGCAGCAGCGACAGTGTGCTGATGTTGGCGACGACTGTTGAAGGCTCTTTGAGTGAGGGGAATAATCCTTTGTGTTGGAGTAATTAATGCTGTTCCTGCTCTATGGTTCGTGGGTTCTTTAATGTACCATTGTCCACTCAGCTAATCAGTAACTTCATTAAGTATGATTATTTGTAGTAATGTGATTGCAGGTTATTCACTGGTAGTAATTTAATGGCAAGTAAAGCATACGCACCATATCTTGGCAAGTGAAACACAGGATACCACCCATTATGCACGTGAGGCATAAAAATTGCTGGTTTAGTTTATATATATGACCGGATGCAGTCATAGGAATGCCCAGTGTTGTATAAAAAAAAATCTCTAAAATGCTTTTCACTGAACAGTACTTTAAACTTTAATAGACCAGTATTATGACGAATGAACTGCTTTCAATTTTCATTAATTAGAAAACTCGATAAGCTGAAAAATTGGCTCAAGTACGTCATATATTAGGTCATTCTATCCATCAACTTTATATTTATTCTTATTGCAAACCGCCGATAATAATGTAACTGACATATTTAAATGAGTTTGTACCTAGGTTAGAACACAACTTGGTACGCAGGCGTATGTATGTGCTCGCATTTCGTCAATTTTTAAAATAAAAAACCCCATGTTCGAATGTAGTTTCTTACAGATGTAAAATATGTATCGAATTGTGGTCATGCGTTCGAGATTTACCGAGACTGCAGTCCGTGCCAGCGATTTGTTTTTTTTTTTTTGGATTCTTGCATAGTAACAGTCGATGGCTCGGAAATCTTCTGAAGCTATCTTTAGTGTTAAAAAATGAAATTGTCGTTCCGAAAGGCTGATTATTAGAGGGAAACTTTCCTCGTAGGATAAATATGTATAAAAATAGAGGTCGTTTAACTCACCCAAACTGCAGGCTTGTTGACAGACAGAAAAACAAATAAAAACACACAGAAACACAGCTTTCGCAACCGTTGGCCGCTTCAAGACAAGAGGAAGGAAGGAGGGGAAAAAGGACAGGATGTGGGTTTTAAGGGAGTGGATGAGGAGTGATTCCAATCCCGGACGTGGAAGGACTTACCTTAGGGAAAAAAAGGAAAGGTAAACAAGCACACCCACACATATATACACACACATGCAAACACACGAAGGTAATGTCTAATTGGGCGAGTTAAACGATGTCTATTATCTATATCTATAAATGTGAATGTCTGTTCGGTGTACATTTATCACGTCTGAACCACAAGACATAAAGAACTGAAAATTTTTACAGTTACTAATGTCTACGCGGGGAAGGCTGTAGGCATGGTTTTATGGCGATCGGATAGCTATTTATCTATATATATTAATGTGAATGTCTGTTCGGTGTACGCTTATCACGTCTGAACGACAATATGCAGAGACTTAAATATTTGTACAGTTACTAATTTAAACCTGAAGAACGTTTTAGGCACGGTTTTATAGCGATCTGATAGATATTTAGTAATTTGAAGACTATAACGCGAAATGCGGTACAAAAATTACTCTTTGAAAATTATATTTACTCATTGAAAATGGTTTTATTGGTTGCATTGTTGCTTTAGGGATGATAATGATAGAAGGGTGGAGTGTATTGAGATAGAAAGTTATCGGCATATATAAAATTTTATGTGCACGCGCGTGTTAATATTTCGCCCTACAGTGAAAACTACAGAACGCAAACGAATGGTCTGTGTGTAATTGTTGTTTGAAGTGTCCCGTTGTACACCATCACATTTCCATGCCGATAGCTATAAGGGGATGGAAGATATGGTGGTTGAAAGTCGTCAAATTATAAAAGAATTCGGACTGAAGGGCAGCGATGACGTTTGCGGCTCTATAGCAAGGAAGTTAAATACGGCGAAACGTGATGCCACAGACCATATCTTTGGTCTATGCCTGCTACAATGTCTCCAGCTCTTTCTCTGTAAGGTTAAGTATACGAATAAGGAAATATAGGAATAAATAAATAAATAAAGCAGTAAAAAAGGAATTTCTTTTAATACATCTCTTTAAAAAAGATCGGTTTGATGTTTCGCGTATTACATAAAGTGATCAGTCTGTGATATTATTACAATCATTGTTGAATTTTGTGATTGTATTCTTCGAAACGAGTGTATTTTTACGTGTGATTTGATCTACACTTTTTACTTTCCTGATAAACGGTAAATAAGTGCATAGACTTCTGCAATATGATAGGAATATTTTTCAGTTCCATCATAGCACACTACTGAAAGATAAGTTATTTATCATAATCAGCCAACACACGAATGTAGGTGCGGGTTTAAGCTAGAATATTATAGAAGGGGACTTTCCTGGTGGGAAAAATATGTATAAAAATAAAGATTGTTTGACTTGCCCAAAGCACACGCTCTCCAATAGAAACAAAAGACACAAATAAAAACACCCAAACATTCAAGCTTTCGCCACCGCTGGAGCTTCTTCAGGAAAAAGAGGAAGGAAGGAGAGAAGAAAGGGAAGGATACAGGTTTTAAGGAAGTGGAAAAGGAGTCATTCCAATTCCAGGAGTGGAAGCACTTACCTTAGGGGAAAAAAAGGAAGTTAAACAACTACACACACACACTCACACATATCCTTCCACACGCAAACACACCTAGGCAGACATTTGTAGAAAGCAAAGTACATATGACACAGCTGCGGAATACGCTCAGGCGTAGTTCCTAAGGGCCCAGGGTCGCCGCCCCCAAACTGTTGACAGGTGCAGCCCGCTCTGCCAGGCCTCTAGCAGCACAAGGGGGAGGGGGAGGGGCGGGAAGCAGCTGCGTGACGTCTCTGCGGCTGCAGGGGGGGGGGGGTTGAGGGGGCAGCACCGGCCGCTGCACAGCGGAGAGAAGGGGTCCACCGGACACGCCAGCTATGCTGCGGGAGGCAAGCGAAACCATCTGAACGTATCATTGTAAGGTGAGTTAGGATGTTGAGGGACTCGTGTGACGCCCCAACTGTTTGATATGATACTGCTAAAGTACACGACAAATTTTCTGGTGGGGCCCTTTAGAATGAGCCACCACTTAATGTACGTATTCTTACTACTAAAAACAAATTGATTTCGGTGTTTCTGCTTTCAATTGCTTCAACTGTCAGTGATTATAGTCAGTGATAATAGTCTTTCCTTCATCGTAGCGATTATCAAATTTTAAATGTTCTATTAATATCACAAAACTCATCATTAAATTTTTAATTAATGTAATCGTATTTAGAGTTAATGTTGTCAAAACGAGCACCAAATTTGCTATTCAATGAGCCAATTAAACAATTTTGCAAGTTGCTTCTGATTTTCTGCAATGATAAAAGCTAGTAGCTAAGTCATCTGATAATTAGACATCACAGGCTTCACTATAGTGTCACTGTAAACGATTAAATTACTTCTACATGCTGTTCAGTATTAGTACGCTCAGTGTCTGGTAGACAGTATTCTAAGAACAATTGTTATGTCTCTGTAATAATATAGACTTGCATAGTGTTTGGTTGTGAATCAGTATTTTCTTATTAACGTCTACATTTGACCATAAATAAAAATCGAAAGAAGCTAAGTTCTCAATGTCACCAGCTAGATATTTTATGTGGAATGCAAATGCCTATACTGCAGTGTTAACCTTAAATGTGCTAAGGTTCAATGAGTGTGTGAGTGTTACACAGGTGGTTCATAAACGCAGATGGGAATCACTGGTGGGAAGGCGACGTTCTTTTCAAGGAGCACAGTTGAGGGTATCTAGTGTGCCGCAATTTGAATCTGACTTCACATATTGGTAAAAATAAAGTTCTGTCAAAATGTCAGTTTGGTTTTCAAAAAAGCTTTCCAACAGAAAAAGCTATATATACCTTCACTGATGAAATATTAAATGCTTTGAATAACCAGACATCACCAGTTTGGATTTTTTGTGATCTCTCGAAGGCTTTTGATTGTGTACAACATGGGATTGTTGTAGACAAGCTTAAGTATTGTGGTATGAATGGGACAGTACACAAATGGTTTAAATCATACTTAACTGGGGGAGTGCAGAAAGTTGAAATAAGCGGTTCACATGATACAGAAGAAACAATTAACTTCTCTAACTGGGGAGTTATCAAAAATGGGGTCCCACAAGGTTCGATCTTGGGTCCTTTGCTGTTCTTAATATGCCAAAGATGATGTTCCTTAGAGGAAATGTTCAATATGTTCACCATCATTCCTCAACAATAGCTGTAGTCGAGGAGTATTGTTGTGAATTGCACTGTAAAGCCTGTCCAGAGTTATGGTGAGGCTTTGGCGTCGGATGTTGCGTTTCAGCATCCCTAGAGATGTTGGTCGATCACGATACACTAGAGACTTCAGGTAACCCCAAAGCAACAATCGCATGGACTGAGGTCTGGGAACCTGGGAGGCCAAGCATGACAAAAGTGGTAGCTGAGCACACGATCATCACCAAATGACAGATCTGCAGGAGATCTTTCATGCGTCTAGCAATACTTTTTTCCTAATAAAACCGCATGTCATTTCAAGCATGTGCGTCAATTTTTACCTCTCTATCTACATTATTCCGTGATTTATTAAGTTTTCAAATGTATACTGACTTTTTGATACCCGGTATATTAATGACTTGACAGTCTACAGTCACAAAGATGCTAATCTAGGTCTTTTTGCTGATGATACAAGTATAGCTATCATACCTGACAAATGGGAATTAACTGATGAAATCGTAAATGATATCTTTCAGAAAGTTATTAATTGGTTATCTACAAATGGACTCTCATTAAAATTTGATAAAACCCAGTATATACAGTTTCATACAGTAAATGGCACGATACCATTAATAAATTTAGACTTTGAACATAAATCTGTAGCTAAAGTAGAATATTCAAAATTTGTAGGTCTTTGATTGATGAGGGATTGAATTGGAAGAAACACATTGAAGATCTGCTGAAATGTTTGAATTCAGCTACTTATGCTATCAGGTTCATTACAAAATTTGGTGATATACAGCTTACTAAGCCTATTTTCATTCACTGATTTCATATGAGGTCACGTTCTGGGGCAATTCAACATTGAGTAAAAACGTATTCTTTGCACAAAAGCATGTGATCAGAATAATCGCTGAAGCCCACCGAAGATCATCCTGCAGACATTTATTTAGGGATCCAGGAATCTTCACTGTATCTTCACAATAATATTCATTCATGAAGTTCGTTAGTAACAGTCTGACCGAGATCTTAAGTAATAGCAGTGTGCATAGCTACAATACTAGGAGAAAGAGTGATATTCACTTTTCGAGCTTAAATCTGACTTTGGCACAGAAAGGGGTGAATTATGCTGCCAGAACAGTCCACCACGTTAACAATCTCTACAAAATATTACAAAATGCAGGTTATTGCATGAGTAACTATGTCCTACAAAACACACGCTTACTTCGGATTAAAAACTGAAAACTGGAAGGTTCTAGTCACTTATCAGAAGTGTTTTACGACATGATGGATGCTAATATGGCTCGAGTGCAAAGTAGTAGTTTTCTGAGAATTTCAGTCAAGCTACTGTTACACCATTTTTACAATAATATGTTCTGGTTACACAAATTCAGTAATTATTAAATGTGAACTGAGAATTTGTCATGAATGAATACATAATATTACAAATTTTGAGATAAGAATCCACGCACACTTATTTTACAATTCATCGAGACCTACCATTAATTAGAGCCAAGTGTAATAGGTGTAAATGTATTTGTTTTTATTCATTTGGGTCGGAGAGCTACACATTACAGATTATTACATCAGCCATCCCACTATCGAAACACCTTTTATGTTAGTAACTGTGCAATGTTACTTACTGAAATGTAGGGCCAAAGGAAAATGAGAAGTTAGCTCACAAGATCTATGTACACTATGTCTGAAACGAAGATTTTATTAGAGTACAAAAGCTAATATTGGAAATTACATGTATCCCTGGCTGCAAGGAAAGTACAACAGCATGTCACAAACTGAAATTTAGATAACTATTAAATACTGATTGAGAAATACTTTTTAAATTGCCACTGACCTAAATCTTACAAATTCGTAAATAATCAGAGTAGTATGCAAGCATCTTACTTCTGAATGATTGTTGTATGCAGAAGGAGAAAAAATACAATTTAACATAACATCAACTCATACAATGAACATAGGTAACAATATCTCAATTAGAAAGTATCTGACTTTAGCTCGCAAATGAAAAATAATGTTTACAGATATGGTGTCTGTTCTACCCGACATATAAAAAAGTCAGGTATAGTTGGTTGATACTGAGAGATTGATATTTATGAATTAAATCATCTAGACTGTTACTGGAATTAGAAAGTCAGTGGCGAAGTAGAAAATTTGTATTGGTCCGGGATTCGAACTCTGATTTCCCACTTTGGGACTAGGAGTCAGCCTACCCAATTCGGCTATACTGACACATTTTCCCTCCTGCCCAAATTCTTACTTATCACACACTCCTTTGTAGTGCTCCCTGCCTATTTCTCTTGATCACAGCTTAAACTGTATCCCTGCAAGGCGTCGAGCATGTTGAGAATTTGGACAGGATGTGAAGCAATGTCTGGATAGTCGAATTGGTTAAAGCAATCACTGGCCTGAAGAAGTAATTCCAATTTCAAAATAGATCCAGCGCAAATATTCAACTTTGCCATATAATTTACTTTAGTGTTCTGAGACAACAGAGATGACTGAATATTTTGAATTCATAGAAACAATATCATTGTCATTGGCCCTGCACCTAGGCCCTTAAAGAGGTATTGCAATTGGTATATTTTATACTGTCTGTTTTATTTATGGTGGTGTGACCCAATTATTATGTCCTAAAATCGACTGTCGCCAAAATTCACAAATTTAAAAAAAAAAAAAAAAATGACTGTACTTTATATAGAGAATGTTCTCCTTTTATCATCAACTGCTATTTCTCGTAATTAAAAAGTTATAAATTTCAGTATGATTCTCTACCTGTTCCTCTGCATTCATTCATGTAGCAATTAATGTTATTTCAGAGCACAAATGTTTTAACGATTATAGATACGTAAGGTAGACTTCTGAAACCAAACATATTTTTCGAAGTTACTTCATATCTTGATGAGGTGGATAAATTTGTAGGATATTGCTGGCTATCTATTTCCCAAATTACCAAGAAAGTATTTTATAACAATGCCATTACATTAAATTTTGATTTTGTGAATAAAGATATATGTAAGTATATATCGATCTTCAGATAAAAATGACAAAATAATTCACCACACCTAAGACCATGTATATCGCTTGTGCTAGAGCAGTTTTTTTATTTTAACATATCCTCACACAAAACGTAAAACATCTGGATGGGGGACAAGATCAAGTGAAACTGAATGAATGATGCTACTTGAATGATTAAAATTTTTAGTTAAATTAAAAACTAACTTTGTTTTGTGTGCCCACATACCAGTGCGACATTGCACCTACTCCATCTTGTATGCATTCACTTATTCTCCTGGGGAGGTTGTCACTAAGTCAATGTGTCCTCTTAGGCAAGCTGAACCATATCTCTTCTAACTGGTCTATGGTGTTGCAAAGTGCGGTGTTTACATGGAGGCATGTATGTATCTGCTATGAATGTTCTGCCCTAGAATTAAATTCAATACAAAAATACTTACAACACCCAAGAAAACTCCTATGAAGTATGCACAGTAATTTCTAAACGTATCAGTATTTATTGGCATAGCAAATTCTTGAAGTACTTCATATCTACATACTGTAATTAATCAATATAATTATCCATATGGAAGAATTTAATTTAAATAATTACATAGTGATACTATCTACTGGTATGAAAGATTTGTTTTTGGGTAACGAAAAATTTTATTACAGAAAATCACTGATGTGAACAAATAAAAAAAAATGTTTCGTAACAAGCGTCTAACTACAATGAAAAAAAATGAGAAAAGCCGTTCAATAGGCAAAACAGAAATGTGATGGCCAATGGAAAACTATGTATGCCTCAGAAAGTCAGTAGTGGGCAAAATATGTTTTCACCAATCAAATCAGCATCTGATCAAAACGAGTACCATAACTGACGAAACCTTTGAGCAGATCATCGAGGTATGACAGCCAACATGATTCTGATTAATGGCATATTTGACCTTAGAAAAAAATACAAGTTGAGACTACTAATGTTGCATCCTTACAAATGGATGCAATAATCCTGCACATTATGACAGAAAAAAAGCATATGAATAATGGAACTAGACGACGTAAGACCTAAAGGAAATGGAAATAAGGTAATGTAAAAAGATAAAAAATGTAGTGAGTGGATAGAGACAAAATAATAAATACTCCCAAAATAATACTAGCTGAAGAATTATCAGACAATGTACTTGATTTGCAGAACATTACGGAATAATGAAGCTTAAAATGACCATGGAAGGAAATATTCATGACATATTAAAAATTTTAGCTGCATCAAAAGCATGCAAAAAAGGCGAGAAGGAAGAATTTGTAACTAAACTGTAAGATACTGTTACACATAAAAAGACTGCACTTGAATAAACTTTAGAGTCTTGACCACTAATTTAAATTTATTGAGGCCTTACGCGTTTCGACGTTGCGCCATTATCGAAGGCTACAGCAAGACAATGGAATTAATATTCATCACACATTTCGTTAAAACATAAATGAGAACACAATCATCACACTCACCATACCTTTTAAAACTCATTAAAAAGTGAAACTAAACATTCCTTTTAAAAAATGACTCAAAGACATATGTCAAAAATAAAATGAATTTAAATTTAAAATTCCCCCAGAACATCCCTGTGGGATGGTCAAGTGCATACTAAATTCAGCGTTGCGGTCAGTTATTAAGTAGAGAATCCACCAGATGGCGATGTTGTCATTCTACTTCTCTCTCACTCACATATGCGCACTCACTCCCTCTGGGATTTTTTTTTCTTTTTATAAATATACCTTAAACCTGCACAATATTTTGTTACTGTTATGTTATACAATTATAAACATACAACTATATATTTTACAATCACTGTGTACAAAACTTTCTTTTACATTATACAATTATGAGTGCCGCACCAAAGTTTTTCCATACTATATTTTGACATCGTTAGGAAAGATAGTGTTTAGTGACACATTGCTGGCAGTCACCAAAATCATGTTATCTACACAGTATTCTGGAGAGGAAAGTGTGTGGAGGGGAGGGGTGAAGGGGGACGGACATAAAAGTGCTGGGAAGGAAGAACAGCCATCAAGCACCATCCGCTTACAAAAACCACATGGTGGCCTCCACACCGTACAAGCCCGTACTCCCCCCTCGTACAAACCACAATGCTGGCAACAACAGCAATGCAATATGTCAAAGCATTGCGGATTCTCCACTTAATAACTGACCGCAACTCTGAATTTAGTATGCACTTGACAATCCCACAGGGATGTTCTGGGGAATTTTAAATTTTAAATTTATTTTATTTTTGACATATGTCTTTGACAGTCATTTTTTAAAAGGAATGTTTAGTTTCACATTTTAATAAGTTTTAAAAGATATGGTGAGTGTGATGATTGTGTTCTCATTTATGTTTTATCAAAATGTGTGATGAATATTAATTCCATTGTCTTGCTGTATGGTGAGTGTGATGATTGTGTTCTCATTTATGTTTTATCAAAATGTGTGATGAATATTAATTCCATTGTCTTGCTGTAGCCTTCGATAATGACGCAACGTCGAAATGCGTAAGGCCTCAATAAATTTAAATTAGTGGTCAAGACTCTAAAGTTTATTCAAGTGCATCAGTATGACCAAGTCTCATAGATCTCTAATGGAGACAGCAAGGAATTTCATGCCTAGTCGGGCACTTTGAGACGTAAAAGAGTTCTACAAACTCAAGAGGCATCATGAAGAGCGACACCAGAATACACTTCAACAAGAACTGTTTTTCACATGAGGTCACGCCTAAGTACGCAAGACTGAAGACCTTCAACAGTTCCATCACAGCATTGAAGATAAAACAGCGCTACGAAAAAACTTGGGTAAGATGTGAGTTAAAAAATGCTTACTGATTAGCAGACATATACAAAAGAGAACTTAGTATGTTACAGGTTTACTTTAGGAACAACTTTAACAACTTTCAGTGTATGACAGTTTTTCAAGCGTGTGATGATTTAGTTAGACACGAATTTCAAATGATCTCCCGAAGACAAGACAAGAAAATCTCCTATTTAACCAAACAGGATACATGCGAAAATAGGGTTGTTACTAACCATGTCTTTGCTGAGAGAGTGTCTAATTTAAGTAATATGGACTTAAATGACGAGGAGTTAGATTTGCTACAGAAAGGTCTGAAATACAACGTTCCACCTAAACTAAATGATAAAGTAATTAAAGAGACCATTGCGGAAGTAAAAACTATATGTGACACTACAAAATTAGAGCTCAACAGGCCGACATAGCTGTAACCTTAAATAGAGCAATAATTAAATCAAAGCATGATGTGGGAAAACTTCCATCAACACAGAAAACAATAGAGCGTCTAAATAAGAAACTATTTGACAATAAGGTCGTACTTACTAAAGCTGACAAGAGCAATTCTGTCGTCTTAATTATATAAGTAAAACATTAGCCTTTTTTTAAATTAATAACATTAGTGAAGTCAAGAAAAACCCAGTACAAAAGTTTAATGCTACCTTAAAAACCAAAATACGGTCCAGTTGCTTTTTGTATCCTACTGAAAAGGAGAGGAGGAGGATAATCATTATGAATCCAAGTCTACCAACACTTAAATCACAAGTCAAGCTACACAAGAATTTACACCCGATCCGTCCCTTAGTAAACAGTCGTGCAGCACCTACATATAAGTTAAACAGAGATTTAAACAAAAAACTGAAGGAAGCTTACACGTTTGAAAAAAACATTTTCTCTAAAAAGCACCTATCACTTTGTGGAGGAAACGAAAAACCTCAAATTATCAGAGGATGTACGTTTAGCCTCATTTGACGTAGTTAATCTGTACACCAGTATACCCGTTTCTGAAACTCTTGACATCATAAAACAAAATTTATTGAAACATAACAATCTTCCAGGGCGAAACTGTAGAATTAATAGAAATGCTAGAATTTGCTTTATCCTTCAACTATTTTTCATTTAATGGAAAAGTGTACCACCAACCAGAAGGCCTTGCAATGGGTAACAGTCTATCAGGCACCCTAGCTGAAATTTTTATTAATAAGCTAGAAACTGACTTTATACAGAAATATCCTGACATCTGGAATGATGTTCTTATTTACCAGAGATACGTAGATGACACATTTATTGTGATAAAAGGTAACGAGGGAGTAATTAATGATGTAGCTGAGAAATTGAACGCCATGCACCCAAACATAAAATTCACTGTGGAACATGAAGACAATAAAACACTAAATTTTCTACATCTGTCGGTAAGCAGAAACAACGGAAAACTCTCATTTGGAATTTTCAGGAAACCAACTTATACAGACACAATTATACCAGCTGACTCATGCCATCCAAAAGTACACAAATGGGATTTTTTCCATTCAATGTTGAATAGACTAGTGAAGTTACCATTAAATGATAACGATAATACGAGCTGAATACATTGGAATACATTGCAACCTCTAATGGGTATAACAGTAAAGAAGCAAGGTATCTGTACAATAAGCTCTGTGAGAACACCGCCATTAAAACGCCGATAGAACAACAGAAACTAAAAATGAGTATTACATACAAAGGGACATTAACTGATTCCGTCGTAAATAGGTTCAAAAAATACAAGTTAGGTTTAGGGATGAAAACCACTAGCAAACTAGGTGATAGGTTACGACACACAGTGGGACCCAAACGAGACAAGTTTGATGGCACGGGTGTATACAAAATAACATGTAGAGATTGCGAGAAGCTTTACCTAGGACAAACGGGCAGGTCATTCAGACAGCGATTCAAGGAACACACACGAGACAGCAACGACGGATGTATCAAACAACACCTCACACGAAATAACCACGGATTAGGAGAAATAGAACAAAGCCTGAAAATACTACACAGCGCGCCAAAAGGCCTAATGCTTAACACCCTTGAGGAAATAGAGATTTTTATGGAAAAATCAAAATCTCCCTCTCACATAATAAACGAACAAATTGATTTTATGAAAAACTGGTTCTTTAGTCTTTTCGCCAAACTTTTGTAGACCATTCTATGGTAACGAATGTGGCTGATAAATGATGCTTCAATCTATTCATCAACTCCGTTAGGCACTTCCATAGAAACAACAGACGCCAATAGATGGCGACACTTTGCATTCTACTACAGTACAGCGTTCACTAAGAGTTTTCCTTGCCGAATAGCTTCCCTGCTCTTAACAAATTACGTCCTTCCACGAACATTCTGTTATTCCACACAGTCCCATCGTAGCTCGTAGTATACTGTATTACTTAAAGTCCATTTTCCATTAACAGTCTACTATAGTAAATCTAAGGTTTCTATCATGGAGCTGCATAGTTAGGTTAATATTACTACAAACTGTAAGAGTGCACAAAATTATATTTTATAACCTGTAGTTGCTCCATCAACTATCTCCCCCCCCTTTTTACTTAAAACATTCATTCATTTTAGGAGCCTTGATTGTAAAGCATTTAATCAGTATAGCTTAAAACTCTTTTATTTCATGTTTTATAATAGAGGGCTAACATGTGCAATACACTTATGGAAGATGATATTAACTACCCTAAGAGTTTATAGTGTAGATATTGTTTCACATCAGCATTGCCTAAACTGTAATACTGTACATTGTACTTCTTCATGTTACAAAAAGTAATCAAATTTAAATGGGTGTGAAAAAAATGTGGTTTGTATGAGGGGGGAGTACAGGCTTGTACGGTGTGGAGGCCACCATGTGGTTTTTGTAAGCAGATGGTGCTTGATGGCTGTTCTTCCTTCCCAGCACTTTTATGTCCGTCCCCCTTCACCCCTCCCCTCCACACACTTTCCTCACCAGAATACTGTGTAGATAATATGATTTTGGTGCCTGCCAGCAATGTGTCACTAAACACTATCTTTCCTAACGATGTCAAAATATAGTATGGAAAAAATTTGGTGCGGCACTCATATAATTGTATAATGTAAAAGAAAGTTTTGTACACAGTGATTGTAAAATTTATAGTTGTATGTTTATAATTGTATAACATAACAGTAACAAAATATTGTGCAGGTTTAAGGTATATTTATAAAAAGAAAAAAAAATCCCAGAGGGAGTGAGTGCGCATATGTGAGTGAGAGAGAAGTAGAATGACAACATCGCCATCTGGCGGATTCTCTACTTAATAACTGACCGCAACGCTGAATTTAGTATGCACTTGACCATCCCACAGGGATGTTCTGGGGGAATTTTAAATTTAAATTCATTTTATTTTTGACATATGTCTTTGACAGTCATTTTTTAAAAGGAATGTTTAGTTTCACTTTTTAATGAGTTTTAAAAGATATGGTGAGTGTGATGATTGTGTTTTCATTGATGTTTTATCAAATTGTGTGATGAATATTAATTCCATTGTCTTGCTGTAGCTTTCGATAATGACGCAACGTCGAAATGCGTAAGGCCTCAAAAAATTTATATTAGTGGTCAAGACTCTAAAGTTTATTCAAGTGCATCAGTATGACCACGTCTAATAGATCTCTAATGGAGACAGCAAGGAATAAAAAGACTGATTAAAGGAGAAAATAGTGCCAGAGTTGGGAATGATAGAAGAGATTCAAATTATCACAGAAATGAGGAAGATGAGTTACTAATAGTCACATGTCTTAAAAACAAATGGATTATTGGTATTGAATGGGATAAGAAAAGGAATACCCACAGTTTGAGATATAGTTGGAATGTGGACCATAATTCGATAATGAACTGTATTATAATAACTGAAGAAATCATATACCTGAAAGTGTTATCCAAGCATTCATCTTGGCAGAAAACACAAAATGTTCATCGGAACACTGAAGAAATTCAGAAAAAGCAAACAAGGAAGAAATACTGGCAAAATTCAAGTACTGGAAACTAAAAGACAGAGAAACACAAGAAGCATGTAGGGAGAAGTTTAAGACACAACTCCCTAAAGATGAGTGGAAGGTTGTAGAGGGAGTGTGGACTAGACTGAAACAGACTATTCAAGACCGCAGAAGAAACATGTGGGCGGACACAAACGACATAGAGACACAAAAACCATGGCAAACAAGAGAAGTGCAGAAGCTGTCAAGAGGAAAGGAGGACGCATGCAGTGAATGGGCGAAAATAGGACAGAAGAAAGCAGAGACAAATTGGCACTATGGAGTATATACATTATACTTTTACGGAAATTTGCAAATAATATAGAACCACAGTCAGAAGGGAACAAAAAGGGCAATAAACTGGAAGATTAACTGTAGATAAAATAATTGCAGCCAGACAGGATTTTATAAAGAAAACTGGAAATATTGGAAAGACAGGTAACTGTATTAAGCAACTGGTTAAGGAAGAAAATGAACAGAAAATGGACAAAGACATAAACACCTGGCAAACAGTAATTAAAGAATCAGGAATGCAAATAAGCTGAAAATGCATAAAAATTGAAATCTTTAACTTGTAGAGAAATATTATTAAAGGGATGGATGCAGTCAGATAGATAAGAAGTATATTAACTAAGAAAATCCATTAAGGATATAATATTCGAGAGAATTTGAATAATTCTGAACTCTGGAGCAAAATGTTGGACTTGGTCATCACATGATGTGAACAGTATTCAAGAAAGAAAAATGTGGTTACTCTTAGGAACCCTTAGTAAGAGAAGGAGGGACGGGTCATGAAATAAAAAGGTAACAGAAGATCATGCATGCATCGAGCGCCTAAAAGAAATGAGGGAAAATAGGCTCAAATGGTTCAGCCACATCAAAAGAATTGAACCAAGAAGACTTCCCGGGATATGCCTAGAATGGACAGAACCTGCACAGAGACCAACTGGAAGACCACAAACAAAATGAAGAGACCACACGAGAGATGTCAACGAAAGGGGTCTCGGACAACAGATAATGTTAAGCAGTAGATTGGGAGAAAATAAATGCTTGGAAGATGCTCTGCATATCCAGCTACGTTGTAGGATGTAAAATAAGAAGAGTGCAAACTAAACAATTGTCAACTTTTCTTTAACAGGAATTATTTTGTGTTCCAGCGCATGTCATAAGTTAATTAACATAAGTGGAGTCCAGCAGAGTTGTCATCTTCAGTACCCTGGATACAGGCAGCTGGATGGATTTGGCATTCCTTGTACTTAAACACATATCCTATAACGGAGAAAACGGGGTATCTTTCAGTCTAAGGAGTAATACAAAATCATACCGTCAGTGCATGGAGACATATGTCATATATGGAATAGAAATAGCCTCCTGAGAAGTTGATCCACAAAACATTCACATATGAGAAGTAACATATGAATGCAGTTGGTCAGGGAGGTATTGTCCTACAATCGTATCTCCCTCAGTCACCGTCAGTAGTAAACCGATATGATTCCTTAGAACTACAAATGCTTTGGAAAAAATGGTAAAACTATCCCCCCTTAGAAATGCGAGCTCTCGACAGATAACGATCAAAGTTCCCAGAGGTGATCATTCAGGAAATGCTGAAAAGTAATTAATCACTGAACGCAATGCAATGCCATTCACCAACAGGCCATTCTTCAGTCGCGATACCACCATAGGGCTCATCAAAGCACCTTCATTCTATTTATCTACCATTCCACACTCTACATACATACCTCACAAATCATTGCAACGTGCATGGCAGAGGACTCCTCCTACTACGACTAGCCATTTACTTTCCTGTTACTCTCCATAGTACAACTAATGCCTGTATAGCTCTGTACAATGTTTTGTGGTGTTAATGGGAGCTTACTGACGGTAACTTCCCTCTTTGGCTATTACACACATCCTAATAATTCTGTGCGATTACAAGGAACATTGCGAGAAGTGCATTACACGTTTCCTGTTATTAGGCATTATATTAGGGTATTACACTGTGCTTGGTGTGCATCCTGTCATTTGTCTCTTCTGGTGATCTGATGTGGTTCTACTCTATCTTGAAAAGCATATGCCTACCCTCAGTCAAATAATGGACTACTGTGACATCCAAACACCTCAAAAACTAGATATTGTATGAACTGATCAGTTGGGTAAATGGAGACACACAATAGGGCCCCTTTAAAATTCCTCAACTGGTAATAATAATCTCACACACAAGTACACAGAATATCCGTGCCCCTTTTTGTTATGTATTGAGATTGTGCTTCCAAAAATTTGTAGGCTCACTACAGAGCAATTATTAACCCTTTAATGTGAATTTTGCTCAAACAGTTTTTTGGTATGCATGCTGCCTGTACAGGGAACTGAGAAGAAACAGGCAGTTAATTCATTACATGGTCAGTGTGTGTGTGTGTGTGTGTGTGTGTGTGTGTGTGTGTGTGTGTGTGTGTTTGTGTGTGGACAGTCCCCCAGTAGCACTGCCTTTGCCAAGATCCACCTGCCCCCATGTGACGCACTCTACCATGCTGTTCCTCTTTGTTTGTCCAGCTCGACAGCCCCTGCAGAGAGTGGGTCTTCCCCCCACCATGCCACTCAGCCACACAGCGACTACAGTGGCCACCAGACTCCTACCACAGCTGCGACAACTGTGGTTGCTCAAACCATTACCCAGCCTGATGGTAACATATCGCGCTTCCGGTGAGTTGTTTTTCTACAGTTGCACATTTCCACTTTATAATATGATGTTCAAATCAAATGTCATTGTAAAAACGTTGAATGCCAAATACTTGTATTTTAATAGCTTATATAATTATATCTTTCAAAAGATTTGACATTCAAGTAAGCATGGTTCAAACTCAACATGTATATCCTTCTATAGGTTACCAAAACATACATTACTCACTGAATGTAATTATTAGGAATATATTATACAGGAAAACTAATTTTTAAAAAATAGGTCTCATATTGTTGTCTTGGAAGGTTCAAATGTTAGTAAATCTAAGGGTCTTAACTGCTGCTGTTATCAGTCCGTAGGCTCACAAATTACTTAAACTAACACACACATACACCCCAATGCCTGAGGGAGGACTAAAACCTCTGACAGTGAGCATCAACACACTCCTCTGCAATGCGCATTAGAGCTCTCGGCCACTCCACCATGGCTGTCGTGGAAAGAATTACTATTTTAAATATTCGTTTTATATTATTCAAATTATTTATGTAACATATGAGTTGGAAACACCGGGGGATTGATGTATTCCAACTCTTCAAAACATTTATGTGAATAACAATTAATATACATGTCCGTTGTTGCCATAAAAAAAGAAAAAAAGAAGATATGAAGAAGGAATAGTAAGCAGATGTTGGTAGTGGAAAAAATGAGCCCCATTCCTATAATAGTATCGCAAATTGTAGGCAGTTGGTTTGAATTTTCTATATATTTACACTTTTCCCTACCATATATAGTGACTATTGGAAATTGTGCTACTCTAAGTCTCTAGTGTGGATTTCTTACTTAACACTTCAGTCGCCTTAGAAATTACTGTATCCCACCATATGAAAAATTCTCAATGTACTATCATCGTTATTTACATATGCACCTTTCGTAAAAAAAAATTTGTCAAACATTCACATTCAGGGCATGATAGAAAACTACTACTGGGAGAAAGGCGTCTATGGAGGACAGTGGTTTGTCGTACTAGGATTCTGAGAGGTGATTACGGGAACCAATAGTGATGTGCTTACAAGTCATTCATTGATACATCAGCTGTATGAAAGTTACAGGTTATCTTGTGATAGTCCTCACTTAGAAATATTAAATGTTTACTTGTACCAAATGGATATCTGGAAATCCCTGTTGTGGGTTTGGTTGACAACAGCATAAACCTCACTGTTGTAAACAACTGCAGTAGATAAGATTCTTTTACATATGTTGCTATGAGTACTGATTCCTTTCCTTTTTTCCTTCTTATTTTTATTTCTTTTTTGTTCATAATATATGACTTTAATAAGTAATATCCTTATTTGACAATGAATACGCAGTTTTTTTATCCTCACATTTCATCTTGAAGGCAAGGTAACTGCAAGCTGATGAAAAGTAACATTAAGAATATTCAACATACCGTTAGGTATTAAATGGTTCCAAAATAAAAATATAAATTATAATAAATAAAAAGCATAACAAGGGAGCCACTGCAACTAATCAAGCAGAATGTTGCAAAAAATAAAATGTTTTTGTTTCGAAAGTGTGTTATGTAACGCTTGAATGCACAGTAATTCAAGGATTTTGGTCTCTGATTACCAGCAATTTTCTGCATCGATCATGTGCATCATATGGTTCTAGTGTACTCTCAAAAGTATCATGCAGTAAGGTTGAACAACAGAAGCTCAGCCTTCACCACAAATAATCCCGTAAGAAACACAAATAGGTGAGCTAAAATTATATCGTGATCAGGAGCCCCAGAGATTTGTGCATACACCCCCTCTCCTCAAGAGGTCCACAGATCTTTTGTGGTTTGCTGGTTGGTTGGGTTGGGGTTTGAAAGGGACTAAACTACTATGGTCATCAGTCCCGTTTTCCAATCACAGAGACAACATAATTGACAACTAAAATAGGACATAACGTGTTAAACTACATCAAACCGTAGATGAAAAATGTCAGAAATCAAATAATCAACTAAAAGGAAGAAAGAAGAGATTTAAAAGAGATGGCCAGAGTGTCCAGGCCGGGTGTTCACACAAAAAAATAGAATGTCGAGCCACTCTGCAGCACATTAAAATCACCTGCCTAATAATATTCAGCAGGTGCAGAATAGATAGATACTCAGTAACGTCAGATTGAATTCTAGAATCCACTGTTACGAATAAAGGTTAAAACAGAATCAGCCACTGAGGCACTGTCACCTAAAACAAGTGAGGAGTCAGGAAGATTAAAATTCGCCTCTGAGGGGCGAAGGTTGGGCATTCGAGTAAGATGTGGGCGCCTGTCGAAGATGCACCACATCGACAGTGAGGAGGATCCTGAAGACGGAGAATGTGGCCGTGCGTTAGCCAAATATGGCCGATGCGGAGCACAGCCCGCCGCGCAGGCATTCGTAATCGGAGGTGCAAAAACCGAGCGCGGCGAGTACGAACTAGCAAATTCGCCATATGTGGACCTCTGTTACACACCTCAGTCTTTTTCAAGCACGAAAATCGGAGAATTAGTTTTACCATTTTCCTCTGAGTACACAGTCGAGTACGGCATGCTCGAACGAGCATGAGTAAAATCGAATGCATTCGATTGCAGTGCACTAAGCGACGACACTGCCACGAAACTTCGTGCATCCTCCAGTTGGAGTGAGCGTAGGCGCTGGCCGCGGCCCTCTAGAGAAGTGGTCGCCAACCGTCTAAGTTATATATATTTTGATGACATTACAGCGTTCAAAGTATGAAATAAATCGTGATTTGCGATCAGTTGTGGCATCACTTTACTACTAGGTTTAGATGGTATAACAAAGTGCAGCGAATGAAAATTTGTGCCTGGCCGGGATTCGAATCCGGGATGTCCTGCTTACCAGGCAGACGCGTTGACCACTCCGCCACCGAGGACACAGTGACCAGCCCAACTGCAGAGAACTCTTCCCTCCACGTCTGCCGCCACACCCAAATCTCCATTCGCCACTGTGGCGAATGGAGATTTGGCTGTGGCATGGTATGAACACTGGTTTTCCTTTTTGTTTACCAGTTAAAATTTTGCTTCAATAACATTACGAAGTAGTATTTTGACAAACAACCTTGTGTCATTATATAATTTGGGCGAGTTAATGTTTCGTAATACTATTATTGGCGAACCAAATTTTAGTTCCAATGCATGCAGAGGCGTACCAGATGGATGTAATGACTTGAAATATTCGGTTGGAAAGTTAACACTTTCTTCTTGATCCATAATTGTAACTATCGATTTATATATTGTTTCTGCTCCTGGAATCATCTCCTGTATTTGTTTATTTATTTGTAGCACTGTGTCATTCTTTGGTGCTAAAATTGTTCGCTCACACAACTAGTCTTCATTTAGGTAGTTCATTTCTATCGACGGATAGACTTTATGAATAAGTCGTTCCTCGGTTTCCTACGACACTGCATAATTCTTCCGTTAAAATCAGCTTTCCAGAGTACGGAACAAGAGGGTAAGTAGCGCCTCCAATTTTCAGTAAATTTTCGGGAAACTTGTGAGCTCTTGGATCTTCTATCATTACTGCACGCATATATTTTCATCAAATATAACTTTTCAACTTTATCCCAAAAGGACAATCTCATTAAACATACATTTATTTCGTTTGCCTGTGTTGATTTTGGAATTACCGGTAATGTTTGGCGAAAGTCTTCTGACAGTAGGAATATTACTTTTCCCATTAATCTGTTAAGATTTTTGAGGCTGTTTGTGAATTTTCGATAATATGAATATCACTTGCAGTAACTTGACTCCATACAATCAGGCAATGGTTATTAAAGAAGGAAACTACATAAATTTTCCTTGCAAAGAATTCTTATTAAATGAAAACATCGATAGACATGAAAGAACGTCGTTATGTTTTAAATTCAAATGATACCCCTTAAAAGAAGCACTTTTTCCTATCCATGGTATTCCAAGGCATGTGGAATACAGCTAATTATTTTTTGTGTCCTACCTGGGTTAAATTTTAGTTGCTTTGCCGGCCGTTTAGTGTGCTATCGTTAGCAACAAAATATTGGCTTTAGGAGGATCATTAATTTACTGGCCAGAACATCACTAATTATTTATTTCATCACCAACATAATGAATTATGTCCCTCATTCTACGTGCCCGATTTTTCAAAAAGCATCGAACGGCCGTTACCAACACTAGTTGCACACAAAGCCGATGAAGTAAGTAAAATTGTAGCCCTTTTTGTTATGAGAAGGATAAAGCAAAGCATCGGCATCTGATAGAAAAGCTAAAATAAAGAATACAACCACATATGTTAATTACTCACCTAACTGAATGGTATTAATCTGTTAGTAATGCGATACTGTCCGCTAAACTAAAGTAACCTATGACTCACGAACTTTATGTAACAGACATACATTAACGTATGTCTACAGTGTGTGTATTGCAGTGAGATCAAAGATAATGTGCAGATAGTACTATGTATTATGAAACCGTGACGCTCGGCGGGCATTTCTCTGTCTAATTCAGTTGTAAGTATTTTGATCCTAAGCACTACAGTTGCCTTTCCAGTGTTTATACTGAAATCATTGGTGTATTGCCCTTGTAGTTGATGCTCAGTTAATGTATGTCTGTGTTTCCCAGTGTTTTATCTTTGAGTCTGTTGGTTTTTGAGCATCTGTTGATCGTCGTATTGCTCCACATTTTACGGATTTTGATGGCCGCACTCACCCACTGCCACACACCGTGACCGAGACCGCATAGTGCACACTGCGAACCTAAAGGCTACTCCCATGCATCACCGCCATTGGAATGCAGTGAATAATTTTGGCTTCCAAGTGAAATATACGGACACATGTCCCACGTTCCATTTTTATATATGTATATTGATTCTCGTAGAATAACACTCAAGTTCCGTTCGGAGTAACGTGAAAATATTAAGGCACAAAAACTTGAAACTTTGGTTCATAACCATTATGATTTGAAATAAGGAAGCAATAGAGTTTAATTGTGATTTTTGTTCAAAGGACGGAAAAGATCATGAAAATAGTAAGTGTTATGAGACAGTTTTTTTGTTTATGTCCGTGAGGTAAGTTGAGCTCGCCTGGCGGCCCACCTGAGCAGACAATGGGAGTGTGTGTGTGTGTGTGTGTGTGTGTGTGTGTGTGTGTGTGTGTGTGGTGGGGGACCAGTGTTGCCAACTGGATTACACGGAAAGAAGTTGACGCGAATCGTAAAAAAGAAGGGGAAAGGAGTAGAAATTCGAATGACAATGCTGAAGAGATGTCAAGGATGACGGCTTTCTCACTTTTACCATATTTTTGCAGCTCTGTTTTGCCTACAGAAGCAATGTTAATGTCTATGTGACATGACTTGCAATATGCAAATGTATCCCCTTTTTTACTTTTGATTAAGCAACCCGTTAAGTTACTGAATTGTTGCCATTCTGATCTACAAGTTTCAGAGTACTTTACTTTACTCCTAGCTCCGTCAGTCATGATCACTGCTCATTTAAGACACCGCAACATAAAATATAGCACAACATAAAACAATCACTACCACATGCACTATTGAACGTGAATAACGCATTTCAGCAATACGCTCTTTTAGGCACTTCACATATGCACAGTGATCATTCACCTGAATTCAACAGAAGTAAACCAATACAAAGCCATCCCCTCATTACCGCGACTAACGAATATCACTCTATCCACAAAGTGGAATACGAAAAGCATTCGGCTACGGCTGCAGTGCAATTGTTTGCGGAAGTAGCCATTGTCACGAATCGAGGTAGTTCCTGTCTGAACTCTATCCGTGTTTTACACAACCTCTTACGAAAACACCAGCACCTAAAAGTCTACGTCATAATGCCTGCATAGGGAGAGCGACTTGTGTTTGTCAAATGAAAAGCACTAGACTGTAATAATGAGGATGCTGACCGCACTTGTTATCAACTGCGATTAAACCTAAAAAAAGTATATTTTGGCAGATATTAAAAAAGGAGATTTAGCATTTTTGTAAGGAGCAGAAAGTAAAAAAGTAGATGCCCGAAGGAAAAAGATTTCGTTCTAAAGAAGTACACGTGCTAACACTGGAGGGGACTATTGTGTGTTTTGCAGGAGGCTATCAGCAAAGGAGAAAGGTGAGATGCTGATGGTGGCGGCGTGGCACGGGTGGGTGGGGGACCTGGAGGCGCTGCTGGCGACGGGGGCAGACTTGGAGGCCAGGGACGAAGAGTATGGGGCGACAGCGCTGCACTGGGCGGCATCAAAGGGACACGAGGAGGCGGCGAGGCGGCTGCTGGCGGCGGGGGGCGGCTGTGGACGGCAGGAGCAGCGGCCAGGGGACGCCTCTGCACTGGGCTGCAGCCGGGGGCCGCGCGGCTGTGGTGCGGCTGCTGCTGGCTGCAGGGGCGGACCACAGCGCCAGGGATGAGGGTGGGAGGACGCCGCTGCACTGCGCAGCATACTGGGGCCAAACAGAGGTGGTGGACGCCCTGCTGGCTGCGGGGGCAGACGGGGCGGCCAAGGACAACTGGGCGGACACGCCGCTGGATGACGCCAGGAGGAGGGGCCACCAGCAGGTCGAGGAGCTGCTGCTGCAGGGGACACAGCGGCGGGGCGTGCCGCCCAAATAAAGGCTGTGCGACTGTCTACTCTTCCAGTAATAATTATAGCAACAACATAAGTAAAGTCAAGTGTTCCTGAACCATTATTACTAACGCAATACACCAATTTGCAACACAAAACAAGAATGCAATAAAAATGCTCCATTACTAACACCACTTTACTACAGCGTTTTGTCACTTAAAAACCACTTCGCTTGGTAGAAAAGTGTTTTGTGCTATGTGATACTACTGCACGTTTTACCACATGAAAACGACATACATCTGCTACATCTCTACTTGGAGTGCACCATCACTTCAGATATACAACTGAATTTGCTTGCACATCTCTCTGCAAATTGTGCAATGACTTAGGAGTGTAGCTATAGTTTAATAGTATTATTAATATTCACACAACATTGTTTCACAGTTCAATCTCAATTACAGAAAAGAATGTAATGTCCACCTGCAGTGCTCAAGAGACAATACCAAAATATATATTCAAATGATACCTGATAAAAGAAGCACTTTTCCTGTCCATGGTATTGCAAGGCATGCAGGGTAAAGCTAATTTTTTTGTGTCCTACCTGGGTTAAATTTTAGTTGCTTTGCCGGCTGTTTAGTGTGCTATCGTTGGCAACAAAATATTGGCTTTAGGAGGATCATTAATTTACTGGCCAGAACATCACTAATTTTCTATTTCATCACCAACATAATGAATTATGTCCATCATTCTACGTGCCCGATTTTTCAAAAAGCATCGAACGGCCATTACCAACACTAGTTGCACACTACGCCAATGAAGTAAGTAAAATTGTAGCCTTTGTTGTAGTGTATTACTCCACAGTTATGAGAATGAAAAGACAAAACATGGGCATCTAATAGAAAAGCTAAAATAAATAATACAACCACATATGTTAATTACTCACCTAACTGAATGGTATTAATCTGTTAATAATGTGATACTGTCTGCTAAACCAAAGTAACCTTTGACACACAAAATTACTGTAACAAACAGACATTAACGTATGTCTACAGTGTGTGTATTGCAGTGAGATCAAAAAAGATAAAATGGAGATGGTACTATGTATTATAAAACCGTGATGCTCAACGTACATTTTTGTCTAATCCAGTTGTCAGTATTTTGACCCTAAGCACTACACTTGTCTTTCCAGTCTTTATACTGAGATCATTGGTGTATTGCCCTTGTAGTTAATGCTCAGTTAATGTATGTCTGTGTTTCCCAGTGTTTTATCTTTGAGTCTTTTTGTCTTTGAGGATCTGTTGATCGTCGTATTGCTCGACATTTTACGGATTTTGATGGCCACACTCACTCACTGCCACACACCGTGACCGAGACACCATAGTGCACATCGCGAACCTAAAGGCTGTACTCATGCACAACCACCACTGGTCTGCAGTGAATAATTTTGGCTTCCAAGTGAAATATACGGACACATGTCCCACGTTCCATATTCATATATATATATATATATATATATATATATATATATATATATATATATATATACACACACACATTGATTCTCGTAGAAAAACACTCAAGTTCCGTTCAGAGTAACATGAAAATATTAAGGCACAAAAACTTGAAACTTTGGTTCATAACCATTATGATTTGAAATAAGGAAGCAATAGAGTTTGATTGTGATTTTTCTTCAAAGGACAGAAAAGATCATGGAAATACTAGTGTTATGACAGTATTTTTTTTTAGTTTAACTACGTGAGGTAAGTTGAGCTCGTCTGGCAGCCCACCTGAGCAGACACTAGGATGCAGCAGTGGGTGGCGACTGGCATAGTGTGTGTGTGTGTGTGGGAGGGAGGACCAGTGTTGCCAACTGGGTTACACGGAAAGAGGTAGTCACGAATCGTAAAAATAAGGGGAAAGGAGTAGAAATTCGAATGGCAATGCTGAAGAGATGTCAAGGATGACGGCTTTCTCACTTTTACCACATTTTTCCAACCCTGTTTTGCATACAGAAGCAATGTAAATGTCTATGTGACATGACTTGCAATATGCAAACGTATCCCCATTTTTTACTTTTGATTGAGCAACCCTTTAAGTTGCTGGATTGTTGCCGTTCTGATCTGCAAGATTGAGACGACTTGGCTCTACTCCTGGCTCCCTCACTCATGGTCACTGATCATTTAAGACAACTCAACGTAAAATAGAACACAACATAAAACAATCACTACCACATGCACTATTGAACATGAATAACGCAGTTCCTCTTTTTTTAGACCCATCACATATGCACAGTCATCATTTCACCTGAATTCAACAAAAGAGAAGAAACCCAATACAAAGCGATCGTCTCATTACCGTGACTAATGAATATCATTCTGTCCGCAAAATGGAATATAGAAATCATTCGGCTGCAGTGCAATTGTTTGCAGAAGTAGCCATTGTCACGAAACGAGGTAGTTCCTGCCTGAACTCCATCAGTGTTTTATACCACCTCTTATGAAACTATTTCCACGTAAAACGTCTACATCATAATGCCTGCATAGGGGGAGCGACTTGTAGAGGTACTTTGCAGTGTTTGTCACGAGAGTCCGAATGAAAAGCACTTGACTGTAATAATGAAGATGACTGACCACATTCCTTATCGACTGTGAATAAACCTAAAAAAGTATAGTTTGGCAGGAGATTTTGCATTCTTGTAACGAGTGGAAAGTAGAAAAATAGATGCTCGAAGGAAAAAGATTTCGTTCTAAAAAAAAGTAGACATGGCAACACTGGAGGGTACTGTTGTGTGTTTTGCAGGCTGCTTTCAGCAGAGGAGAAGGGCGAGAGGCTGGTGGAGGCTGCAAAGCGGGGGGCGATGGGGGAGCTGGAGGCGCTGCTGGCGGCGGGGGCGGACGTGGCGGCCAGGGACGGAGGCTACGGGGCAACAGCGCTGCACTGGGTGGCGAGGGAGGGACACCTGGAGGCGGCGAGGCGGCTGCTGGCGGCGGGGGCGGCCGTGGACGACAGGGGCAGCATGTGGCAGGAGATGCCTCTGCACTGGGCGGCAGGCTGGGGCCACGCGGCTGTGGCGCGGCTGCTGCTCGCTGCAGGGGCGGACCACGGCGCCACGAATGAGAATGGCAGGACGCCGCTGCACTGGGCGGCATACAATGGCCACACAGAGGCGGCGGCCGCCCTGCTGGAGGCTGGGGCAGACAGGGCGGCCAAGGACAAGTGGGGGGAGACGCCGCTGGACGACGCCAGAAGCAGGGGCCACCAGCAGGTGGAGGAGCTGCTGCTGCAGGGGAGGCAGCGGCGCGGCGTGCCACACTAGTAAAGGCTGCGTGACTGTCTGTCTACTCTTCCAGCAATAATTATAGCAACAACGTCAGTAAATTGATGTGTTCCTGAGTCATTGTCATTAACGCAATACACCAATATGCAACACAAAACAATAATGCAATAAAATGCTCCATTACTAACCGACACCACTTTACTACAACTTTTTTTCACTTACTAGCTGACAACACTTCTTGCCCAAGTATTTATTTATTTATTCCTCCCATTTTTCGGGTATATGTATTCATTTTTGTAAGGCCTGTACGTCTCTAAAATCTCTCGGGAATACAATTAGTAGTAAAGAAGTAATAGATTAAAACTTCATGCGTGATGGGGCGGTATTCCATTAACGTTACTGTTTATGTGCTCATTTGAACTGTGATACAATTTAGAAGGTACACTCAACTATATGCGTATATACTGTCTGTAAAATTTCCTACAGCTGCAATTTGCAGTGTAGAAGTTATGTAACGTCATACCGAATGCGGTATTTTTAGTCTGTGAACAGTGGAACGTTACTGTTTATGTGCTCATATCTCAAATTGTACGTGCCGGAATGTGATACAATTTAGAAGCTACATTCAACTACATACATTTATACTGTGTAAAATTTCCTGTCGATACAATTTCTAGTGTTCAAATTATAAATTGTAACGTCATACCAAGAGCCTTAGTTTTAGTCCATAAACAGCGGAGAGTTAGTAAGCGAGAAACTTTTTTCCTTTCATCATTTTACTATGGTTGCCAGCGAGAAAAAGTTTAATAAAGATTTGAAATTATATTTAAAGTTTGCTGCAAGTCACTAGGTACTGTCATTCTCATACAGTGTATTTCAAAACACTCCCCACATTATATGGCATTTTTTTTGCGATTTCCATTGGTTATGACGTAATATCTTTTGAACCGTGTGTGATTCTTAACTACGCAGCAATTGTTACGTCACGGTAAGGAATTTGTGTACCAAATTTGATGAAATTGGTCGAATGGTTTAGGAGAAAATCAGCAACATTGTCGCAAAATGCAGCAGTTTTTTGCGCATCTCATTGTTTATGACGTCAGATCTCATGAACTATATATCGGATGTGGTTCTTACTTACGGCGACCTTCCACATGGATTGAACCTTACGTTTACAAAATTTCATCAAGATTGGAACAAAACTGTAGATTTGTATGCAACACGTACAAACATATGGATACACTGCTTTATATATTAGAAAACCAGTTCACTTGGTACAACAGTTTTTTGTACTATGTGATACTACCGCACGTTTTACCACACGGAAAACGTCATACATCTGCTACATCTCTACTTGGAGTGCACCATCACTTCAAATCTACAAGTGAATTTACTCGCAAATCTCTGTGCAAATTGTGCAATAACTTCTCACTGTACCTATAGTTTAATAGTATTATTAATACTCACACAACATTGTTTCACAGTTCAAGCTCAATTACAGAAAAGCATGCAGTGACCATCTGCAGTACTCAAGGGACAATACAAAAGTCTTGTTCAAATGTTTATAAATATAAGGCACTTATCTGCTGTCGTTACAAGCCTGTGGGGTTGCAACCTCCTCAAACTAAAGTAATAACAAACGCACCCATGTCTCAGGTAGACACTCTGCTAGTGAGCAACCACATACTCAAGAAAAAAACGTTCAAATGTCTGTAAACCTCATCGACTTAACTATGTTCGTCATTCCCTAGGTTTAGTAACTACTCAAAGTAACTGATGCTAAAGACAGCAGTAACATGCACGCGTGAGGGAGGATTCGAACACCCGATGGCGAGCAACTGCGCGCTCCGGAGCAACGCGCCTTAAGGTGTGTTGTCCAAGACGCGGCTGTCAGCTGTGACTGCGGCTCGTCCGCCCTCCCTTTTTCGACCTTGGCGGACGGTGGCGAGTCGGGAGCATGACGCGAGCCGCTGCCGTTTACCAAGGCGCGGTTCCTGGTCGGCAACTGGGAAATTCATGACGAAAATAAAACTTCCGACTTTTTTGCTGTAGAAATACTGCATGTTAAAGAAGCAAAGCTACATCAGTTCCCATATTTAGTTTTTCGTTACAGATTCTCCTTTTACTTAAAAAAATTAAAAAGCACTACTTTCGGTTTTGCGTGTTTTTTCCACTTTTTATTTCATCTCTGTCGTGTTTGAGGAAACTAACATGCAAAAAAAAATTGTTTTTGCATATCGTGTAGTTTCAAACCCCAGCTTGATAATGAAGTGTCTATTTTCTCAAAATTCCTCGTAGTTATTCAGATACTTAATTTTTAAGTAACCTGTTGCATTAAACTAGAAGTGTTTACATCGAAAAATGTAGTCGCTGGCTACTTTGCGTATGGTTCATTTTAGGCCATACATTGTTGCGGATGAAATGAAGCCAATAATTCGAAATTATTTTTAAAGTTAAGATCAGGACGATACCTGTCCCCGTTTTCGAGATTTTGGCTCGTCTAACTACGGTACGGGAGCATCGCGACTAGCGCGCCATTTCTCTCCACGTACAACCTCAATTGTGCGGAGGTAACAATCATCACATCTTAGAAACCGTTGAAGATATTGAACCCATTTTTAAATGATAGCCTGGGAAGGCATTTTTTACACAAAAACTCAAACTTTTTTTATCTACAGGTGTACAGAAATAACTATAGCTTTTTACGATGAAACGAGGTAATAATTACACAGTATTTAACATTTATGGAGGTTTATTTCCGTCTATTGCAACTAAATGAAAGGCGTTTTGCTTCTTTATTTGTGAACCATCATCAATGGCAGTTTTGTAGTGTTAATTCTATGTGCGACTTCATGGAGCTGTGTGTGTATTCTCCAGAGGGATGGAAGTTTTGGTTCTTTATTTTATCACTTTGCTATGTACTTCACTGTGTCATTATCAGATTTTAACTGTTAGGGTTTTCTATACATTGATTCTATTTTTGTGACACATGACCATGGACGCTGTTAAAACACTTTTATTAACAGGCACCTTTTAAATGACGACACGAAATTCATACTTGATTTTAGATTAAATGTCAGCCAATGAACTGGAACTTGCAAAGAGTAACATACAGAGAAAAATCCTATAACCGATTCAACAAATCTATCAGTGCAGCTGAAAAAATAAATAAATAAATAAATAAATAAAAATACAACGCAGTGACGCTAAGGTAATTGTTTTTTAATTTTATTATTTACGATTGCGGCGCTGTTTATAAGACCAGGAGTGTGTTTATCTGAACTACTGATGCAGCTTGCATCTCTCTCGTCTCAGGCTTTTTTTTTTAATTTTAACTGATTGGATTCACCTTCTGTATTACGTTTGAAATAAGTTTCAGTGTTCGAAAACGTATAGCTGTAATTTTTTCCAAGGGAGATCAAAATATAGCAAAGACATACCAAACAAAAGATTTATATGTAGCTTGTTAAATGTATTAACAACAGTTGTAAGACTGTTTGCTGTATTGTTATAATTTATTTCATTCTGACCGCTTTGTCCTAAACCATCTTCCAGGGAATATGGAAAACAAAAAGATTTTACAATTTCGTAGATGTCATCCATACCAAACACGAGACATTTGAATCTAAATGGTACACCACAATTATCTTTGTTCATATAAACTAAGATAATTTTTACAGCACGCCAAAAAATGGACTGTATTAGTATGAATGAAATTAATGAAACTATTACATTAACGTTGTCATGCATTCCCGTACGACTGTCGCATCAAATAAACAAAAAAATTAGTTACCACCGGTTACACTGTTTATTTACAACCTAAATTTCTCTTTTATTTCTTCGAATATGTTCCGTGTATTCTTGTATATGTCACTAGATTGCCATGAAATATAAATATGTTCAACGTACAAAGAAAGTAGCTTAATGGCGAGACGAGCTCATATCCTATGAGTGGTTCATATCCGATTTTCTTCCGTCCGCTTGGCTCGACATCTTTCTGCTGCTGCCTTGAGTCGTCGCGATTCCCATCGCAACACTGCTCACTGGTGCAGTCCTGCGATTGCCACCGCATCAGCTGCACGGTGCACTCGAAACTCAAAGTGCACATGTGCGAGCAGCCAGCGTCTGACGTCACGAGCCGATCCGTCGCAGTCGCAGGCAGCAATCGCGCCTTGGACAACCCACCTTTAGGCCGAGCTGCCACTCTACTGCAGCAGGGCAGTACCTGCACCATTTAATACACAGTCACACGACCGCCAATATCACAACAGTCCTCTCGATGCGAAACCACACCCTCACTTCCATTTCTAACTAATGACAAAGTCTATCAGCAGCCGGTAGCCACTGAATGCCGCACAGCTGAAGAGCTGCAGTAGCAACACAGACCGCCAGACACCACACTACTCCTGCCTCCCTCGGGCTCAGATAGAGCGTCTCGTCCCTTCTGTGTAATCCAGTTCAACTAGTTTCTAAATCAAAGCGGCGAAGACTACTGGATTCGTCCCTTACGTTTACCAACATTACAAAAACGCAACCTGCTGCGCAGCAACTCTGGCCGGACAGGCAGCGCCGCCACCGCCGCAGCAGCAGACGGCGGAACTACCGCACACCACCCAACGTGATAAACAAGAATGCTGCTCCCCTCCTGACAGAGTGTTTTCTAATAAGAAAGGCTCGTCGACTGATCTTTATGCTCCCTGTAGCGAAAGATACTCAATGTACTGTTTTATCTTCACAGTCAAATATACGACAAAGGTAACTCTACCTTTTTCTCTACCCTTCTACCGTTCTTTATACCTACAAATCCCTCATCCGTCCTGTCCTATGTGCCGCCCCCATCCTTCTACAAATCTCTGGAGGTACTGGAGCGCCATGCCCTCCGCCTCGCCATCCGTATCCCCCTTTATCCCCCCTCCCCCACACGGATCCTCTATGATCTTATTCCTTTCCCCCTACACAGCTTCTCTTTATTGAACATATCTGCCTCCGTTACATCTCCCGCAAATCAGATCCGCCTAATCATCCAGTCTATCCCCTCCTCTCTGCACCTGGTCCATTTCCACGCCTCCACCAGTGTATTCCCTCTGCTCTCCACTTCTCCACCCTCCAGATCCTTCCTGTGGCAACTTCCGCACCCTCCCCCTCCTGGATGATGCCCTCCGACCTGACATCTACCCTTCGTACCAGCTGTGATCCTTCCCCTTGCTCCCTCTCCCCCTTCTCTCCCTGAGGGCCCCGACTATCCCTTCCTTCCCGTCCCTTCTCCCCTCCTCATTCCCCCAGCTGTCCCTCCGGATCCTTCTCTTACCGCCCTCCCTATCCTTCTCCCCTGTGGCTTCCTGGAACATCATCCCCCCGTCCCTCCCCCACCAGCCCTGTGGCTCCTTCCCACCCTCTCCCTCTGCTCTCAGCCCCTTTTCCCCCACACCACATATTCCCTGCTGTAAGTGCTCCACCATCTATGGAACCTTCTTTGTGATGCCCTGTGAGTGCCTAACAAGTGTGGTGTGTTTTAGTTACATTGTTTTATTTTACAGCAGTGGACGGCCACCCTGCAGCCGACACTGTCAGTTTTAACTTGTGTATTTCTCCGAGTGTGTGTTGTGTTTTTTGATTTAACTCCAAATAGCGGATGGTCTCAGCATAGCCGCTGTCCTACGCTAATTTTAATTTTGTGTGTGCCCCTGACCTTCGAGCAGTTAGAATTACAATTACAGCAATTACAATTCTTTACGAACACGAGTAATATCATGACGAACTGGTTATTTCAAGATTCATAAAGATTTGTGTCAAGAGTGGGATCATGAATGTACGTACTAAAATCGGGCATTCCGTCTGGCCGTTTAATAAGCAAGCCTGCGCAGAGTCGGTCGCTCGACCGCACTCCTCACACGGCCGTGGTGAGTGTTCGCGCCTACAGGCGCCGAGCTGTGGCCTACCAGGGCCGACACACTCGACGACCTGGCAGCCGAACATCCAGCTGAAGGTAACCTTAATCAACAGAAAAAAACTGTAACACTATCACTTCCTTACTCGTCTCAAATCATTATTCCCTATCGCTCTTTGTCTGATTATTTCGTTTTACAAAAATGACCAAAAAACGTCCATAAATCGCTACAAACGTAGCACTTTTGCTTTGTGTCACAATCTGTACATATTATGAACTCCTAAAGGACTGCACTGATTTCAACCAAACTTGGCCATATTTCTTAGCATCAGACGAGAATCCCTGTGGGGATAACTAAACAGCTACGACACTCCAGGAAATGTGACGTCATGAACAAGTAAATCCTCGCCAAAGTGCCACATCAGACGACAACGCTCCACACCTCTCCCTGAACTGACTGCCACATTTCAACCACATTTACTGCAGGTATTCTTTACCAACAGGAAGCAACCGGTGTCGGTGTAAAAACCACCAATGACACCTACTTCGAGAGACGTTACGTCGTAAAAACTGCCCCATTATGCGATGCGTGAATAATGGGTCTTTATTCAACTAGTACTTAAGAATGAGAGAACTTGGGCACTTGCAAAACAACTTTACACATCTTCAACGTTTACAAAACTTTATCTCGTCGACAATCACTGCGAAATGGTGAAAGGAAACAAGTTCATCACTTGCTACTTTTCTAGTCTTCCTGCAGTAAAACTAAGACATTTGGCAAAACTTTAAATTTCATTTCTACATCGCGATTAACTGTACTCCCGAAACGTTGCTGCTATTATTTTCCATACTGTGCCCTTTCAGTCCCAAGTTACTCTACTTCAAATAGTCGTTATGTACTTTGTACGTTTACCTCTTTGCAGTGGCCCAATGACAGAACACAAATTGTTATGCTACCTCCACCAAAGCTTTAGATAGCTCTGTGGCTCCATCTCTGCCCAAGTAAGTCTGACTTTTCAAATTTACTCACCTTAGCCACATTAGATTCGCTGCCCGCCAGGTACACGGACTGTAATAAAACATTTGTCTGTTTCCTGTCTGATGATGAGCCAACAGTGCGAAATGCATAATTGGAGTAATAAAGAACACTGCAACAGAGACTGAGAATTATTTAATTATTCAACACTGTTGCTGCACCAGCCGCCGCCACCACCATCATGGAATGGAATGAAATAAAATTATAGACTTACGCTTCCTACATCAATATGCAAGGTATTTATACTGACGCAAAAATTAATGCAGATTTTGCGAAACACCGAGCTACAGTCGTGGCTGACAGGCAGCAAGGTTGGTGACATTCAACCGTGTCGTTGCCAGTATTCAAATACAAAGAAACACTTCTCATTCTGATAATCTACGTTTAGAATAACAACTGCAGGTTCTGCTGGCGTATATTGAAACAATTTTAAGAATTGTTTTCCTCAATTTTGTATATAAAATACTGCAGTACAAACGCAGTATGTTAGCCTAAGTTAATTTTTACTATAAATGAAAACTTGAGCCTTCATAAAATTCTCTTTAACCATTCGGACCCCCCCCCTTTTGACAATATCCCAGCTACGTCACTGTTTATTGAATTACAAGCAAGTACACTAAATTATGACTCCTCAACAGAAAGGATGAAACATGATGTATTTCAAGACAGTACACATTTCCATTTGTAAAATGTCTCTGTAGATGCTAAAGTTTCTTTCGATAGACGCAGTGACAAATGGGGAAACTTCGTTTGTTTGACTTGGATGGCAACTCTACAGAAGTAAAAGTATCCCATTGTTTTCCTTCCCCAAACCTTGTTCTTCTAATCGGTTAATAGCTGCAGTCAGCTACCAAGTTATTCATTTTGTCCGATAACAGAACGTACTGTGGATTTGGAAATTGCACTTGCGTTGGCTGGATCGAAACAAAAGGGCCACACTATTCTATACAAGCACGCGCACAAACACATGAAATCCCTGTTTCACTCACATTTTTCAGTTAGTGCCCCCCCCCCCCCCAACACCCTCTTTCTCCATAAGCGAATACTGTGAGTACGGTAGAGTTTCTATACCGCAATCGCACATGACCTTTTTGTCGTCATTAGTAGATAAACCGACTTTAGACTGCAGCAGGGTGTACATGTCGTGTCCTACCGATCGAATACTGGCCTGCTGAACTCTATGCATAGGCTGCGGCGGGGCGCCGCGAACACCTCCGTACAGACACCGCAAGTAGTCTTCGATCGTCAGTACACGAGATGCCGATCGTCTAACACTATTTGCCCGCCTCTGGGTGTTCCCATCTATTGTGCGAAATGCATACATCTTCGCCCTGAGGCCTACAAACTCCACAATCGATGAACCATTCGATTCATCCTTCATAAGACCGATAACCTTTTTGTTATGACGAACAATTCCGTAAGGATTATAGGCCCTATAACCGGAAGTATCGAATTCTTCACCTATACGTTTCATTACTGCATATGGATCGTAGTTTTTCACCCAGTAGATGAAACTATCTGTATCCGTATACAGCAACTTTGGTTCCACAAAATGAGGCTTAGCAATCTCGGAACTTGTACATGGAGTTTAAACAGGTCAAGTATGCACATCCCCAGATGGGTTTTGTGAACTCTACTGAAGTCTTCGTCATCTCCACAGCAACAAGTTTTTTTCATTAAATATGGCGAGCCTTTTAAAGTTTGGTGATGCAATTAAATTTCGTACACCCCAACGCCCATCCCAGTTCGTTCTAAGTTTAATACCGTGTTCATGTCTTACATTCTTCATGGTCTTCCCGAAAATGGAATTGTTAATTAACTTATAAAAATCTTTCTCAAAATCACTAGTCGCGACCGCCCTCATTGCCGTATTTAGTTCAATGTACTGCTTCAACCATGGGGATTGGTTGAAGGATATAGCTCGCGTGATTCTAACAAGTTCCATTCCAATTTTGATGCACTGCTGCAGATTAATGAATCACGTACCTCTGCTTGTCTGCAACAGTTGTCATCAACTTGGGCTCCCAGTGGAAATAGTTGGTCTGGACATAATGGCAAGTCGCTTGTCTCCTCATGCAAACTAATTGGATATGCAATATCTGCCTCAACTACATACCCAACATCAGATTCAGTGGAGAGGCCCATTAATTTTCCACCTAATCCCTCTAATTCTTTTTCGGGCACCCACTGAAAACTCCCAACTGGCAGAGGTTGCATCATTGCATGCCTGTACAAGTTATTCACGTCCAAATAAAGAATATAAGGAGAATCGAGGGATGCGCCATACCCCGAACCCATATGTGACTTATTTGCCATTGTATTCATAGACACGCTAAAGCAAAGTCCCCCACGTATACCGCGCTCAAAGTAGAGAAGCATATCTGGATCGGTTAAAAGTTCAATGTTACACTTCGTCTTCTTGAGCATTGCGTCCCAAGACACCAAATTCCCGTATAATAAAAGGCGGGTCCAAGGAGTACGTGGTCAAGCAAACACTCGTGAACTTCCCAAAAACATCCGCAAGTAAGCGCACATCTGTGTCCATGTATATCCTCGCGTATTCGCCCATATTGGGGACGTTGAATTTCCGCCAGACATTTAAGGCATCCTCATATTCCGCATCAGTTATGGTATCGCCTGTGAGTGAACTGGTAAATGCGGATATGTCGGGAAACTTGGTTTCATGGAGTTTCTCCATCGAGTCCAGGTACTCGAATGGGAAAACCCCTTTCCGTGTTACTAGTTAAAACTTTTCCTCATCAAAATATGCAGATCGTGTGATATGCATATCCTCCTGAGGTAGAGTCTCAACGAGTTTGGAAAGCGACGACTGCATGACGCGTTGCGAATCAAGGAAGCGCAGCGTAATATTGGGCGTCATTTGTTTAGAGAACGAAATATACTTCTCTGTACTATCAGGCAGGGCACTAACCTGATCATTTTTCTGAGCGAATTTATCCAAGTGCTCAACTAAACAGCGAGCATCATAACTACTCAGGTTGTGGAAAAATACAGGTATATGGTGTGGAACCTGGTACTTAAAGTTGCATTCATTATGGGCTGTTCCACGGAACTTTCCAGTTAGATGACAGTGGTCTCTACAGGGAAGTTCCGCTTTTCTAACAGCAACCCACAAATATGGCAACCTGCCACCTTTTTAAACGACCCCTCATGCTCTCGCGACATAGTCATCGGAACATTTTGACTGTAAAGTTGTCAACTTCCTAGGCAATTTGTTCCAGCTCATTCAGCAACCATATCTCAGGATTGTCCCCTACATATGAGTCAAATCTATTCAAAGAGGGGTCGACTGTGCATACAACTTGGAGTGCTGCTGCATACGGCATGTGTTTTTGTGTGAAGGTGGTATGTGAGGTCAGGGGGTTACCTTCACATCTAGCAATTGGAACTAGCAAAGCTTCAAAATCACAATAAATCGCGACAAGGGCTCTTTCCTGATGCTGAGGATTCTTTAAATTTAATGAAATTGTTTTCAGCGTTCGGCATAACAACACGTACCGGTTCCTTGGATTCGCAAACTAAAAGATGTTTCTGTAAATACTTTTCCTGCGAAAAGTTACTTAGACACCTGTAGCATATATGGGTTTTACATTTATTGCTATTCAATTGGGAGGAAAGGAGGTGGGACATGTCTTTGATCCATGCGTAATACTGCCTTTCACTATTGGCGATAAGCAGCATGTTTACGTGAAGGTTGCGCTCACCTGCAAAGTTCGAGAAATGGAAGGGTCCAACTACCATAAGGCTATCCTCTTTATCTTCTTATGTCTTGCCGTTCTGCTGCAGTCCGTATTTATGTACCGATATTCCGGGATTCTGGACCTCAAACTTGGGACCATCCTGGAGTTTTACTGGGAACTCTATACTTGTAAAATTATACCCTCCGGGAATTTCAAGGTGGAATCCCTATACCACTCGGCGATCGAAGTACTCCGCGTAATCACGCCGTTAGATCCCAAGAGGTAGTGGAGACTTGTTTCTTCCTCTACTACGCCCTGCGCACTTCGTGCATGCATTAATTGACAGCACAGGACTGCACTGCATTTAACGGCGGGATTATGCAGATCACTTATTGCTTTGAGGAGCTCAGTCTCCAACACGGGATAGCATGCCTCCATGAACACGACAGGGTTGCGATAACCCGCTGGAGGATTTTCAATCCTCGTGGAAGAGATGCGCCCCTCAAAAGCTTTAGCGACCACAGAGTACTGAAGTGGGGTCATAACACCCGGAATCTGATGTCCTACTACATTATCAACAGGACGGGAAAGGGAACTACTGCTAGCCATAGGAGCATTATTATTAAAACTGCTGGTGGTCGATGGAGGCATTGATGACGACAGGGCCGGTGACTGGAGGGCAATACACTGGTGCGGGAATACCTTGTGACGCATATGAGGTCACTCGCCTGTCTGAGCAGGCGGCAGCTATGCCAGACCCCTGCCGGCTGCCTGCTGCTGCTGGTGGTGGCACGCTCTGTCGCCCGTCTCCAGAGGCAGGTGGTTAGGGGGGTCGGTGGTGGGGGCAGCAGACGCCCCGGCCGCATTGGCGAGTAGGCTCTTGCCGCGGCAACAGCGCCCATCATCGGCACAGCCACGGGCGGCGCGCGTCTTACAGCCCCGCTGGATTGCGGCAGACTCCTTTCCACACGAACTATCTCGTGGATCGGCGAGACGGGTCGCGGCAGTGCTGCAGCCAGGGATACAAAGTCTCTCTGTTAAAAGAAAACGAACGATGTTGTAATACACTCAAAATGCTTATACTACCGGACAACATTTACTTAATAAAAAGTTCTGAATACGTGAAAAATAAACTTATCGATTTCAGCCCACCGACACGAATCTGACGTCACCGCCGCCTCCTGTGACCCAGAATTCAGCCACCGATCAAGGCTGTCCTCCTCCTCCACCCTTCTTCCTCCCATATGTTGCCGCACCATCTCAAACGAGAAATGGCAGCAGTAGTATTTACATGAAGCCTCACGCTGCTGCCTTTCCTCCAATTCCCGCAGCCTGATTATGGACCCACATGGGGATGCCATCTAAGTCATGCTGTGTGGGAGGACTGTGTGGTATTTGATGCTGCTGTTGCCTTCCTGCTGCTGCAGCTAGATCTTCCTGATGCTGCAGCTAGATCTTCATCCAGCTGTTGCAGCATTTGAGGGATGAATGCTATAACAGCAACAAAAAAATCATCGGACAGTTGATTCTAAGTAAAAGAAATTAATATATATTTAATTTACATAGAAAAAAATGCAATGCATTGGAATTTCGGGGTTATAGGAAGATCAACTTTAATATCTGTAAAGAATCGGCAATTGATCCTAAATAACTAAAAAAATTCGAAAGAAATTCGTTTAACTTCGCAAAAAACCAGTCAAATCTACAGGTCACGAAAAAAAAGACAGTTAATTACAGCTTTAATGGGGGTGAAGAAAATATTGTAGGGAACACGGACTAAGGCGAACACTTCACGGAACAGAAGCGCATATCGTTTCGGCTGTAAATGATTTATTTCTTTGGAATACCGCGTATCTACGAAAACCGAAAGATTTATTAAATGACTGTCTTACAGAAACAACATAAATGCATTACGATGCGATGCGTGAATGAAATTCAAACTAGTACCGAAATATTAAGTTCTATGCAACAAGTATGAAAACTAAGTCAGCTTACCCGGAATTTCTTCTCGGTGAGACTTTTTTTCCATTGCTGCTGCTGCTAGCGATGGCGGCGGATCTCTTCATGTTGCTAATGGCGATCTTCACTGAATAAGGCGCAGGAGACGGAGTCCTATGGCATAGCTGCTCGTCCTTATATATGATCTCCCCCCACCATCAACCCCAAATACACTACTCGAATCAAATGAGTGACGATTGAAGCATGCAAGTCTCAACATGTTGGAAGGGAAAAACCCTGTTTTCCAAAACTGGTCGATATTTGGGTGTTTCCTAAAAACACTTTGCACAAGTACACATTTTTGTTGCTTACCCTTGTGTTACCGGAATTCTGTGGAAAGAGAAAACCGCAGAATGGTGCATTGTATTTTGTGAGATAAGATTCTTGGGGAATAACAAGCATCTTTCGAAAATGGCTGAAAGCACTTTGGACAGGTAAACATTTCTGATGTCCTTCTGAAAATCTATGAATCGGGGAAAACCACAGAGTGCTGCATTGAAAAGGTTCTGGGGAATAATACACATCTTTTCTGGAAGTGGCTGAAAGCTTCCAGGAAAGCTTTCAAACAGATGTGTTCCGCTACAGTATCAATTAGGCGCAGCGCGGACCGCGGCCTCAGCCACCCATTGTGCACTCATCACCGGCCGTCACGGCGAGCGTCTGGCACAACAGGGGTCGTGCGGTCCCTTCAGCAGTCTGCCAGCTGCGCTGTTTAACGCGACAAAAATATTCTGCGTGTGCAGTGTTTCGTATTTTTACGAAAATGTTCATTAATGTGTGGACATATGCATTTCTGAAGCACCGAGTCTACGACCCATTCCAATTCTGATATGCAAATAAAATAATCGAGGGAGCAGTGTGCTCCTGGTACACAATAATACTTCACAAGGCACGAGGTGCTGTGCGCGGGCATTTTTTGATTGCCGGGCGAAGGCGGCTAGCGGTTCGGAGGTGACGCAGTAACCGTGACAATTCTTTCGTGCATGCACTCTATCACAAGTATGCGTTCGCCGGGGGTGACGCCAGACTGAACATGTCGGTGGCGGTGGCGGCGGCGGCGGCGGCCAGGTGTGTGGCAGAGGGTGCAAGTACCGGCATGTAGACAGGTCTGGACTTGTCGGAGGTGCTGCCTGTCTGACGGCAGCGTGAGGGGTGGAGAGGGGCGTCATGTGGGCCAGGTGTGTGGCCGAGGGTGCGCGTAGAGACATGTCGACCTGTCACTCATCCTTAAGTGCGTTGGCGGCGTCCTTTGATTAGCTGTCGGACAAGTAGCGTCGATGACAATCAAAAGAACCTAAATTCAATCATACTGTCCTTCCGGGAAGACCTATCGTTCATCCTGTGACAGCATCCTTAGATCTGTGGTCTGGCAATTGGCGGAGGGAGGAGGGGTGGGGGTAGGAGTACTCGTGCAATGCATCATCGGTAGAATCTCAGTGGCGCTCAATCGGCGTCATTATACTACTCGTGATGTAGTAATTATTCGGAAATTTCATTGTTTATGACGTCATATCTCCTGAAATGTGTGTCGTACTATGGTGTAAATTCCAAGGTACACTCTTTGACAAAAAAACCTGGCCGCCGGCCAGCCGCCGCTGAGCCCAAGTCCGAGCCGATCGCGACATGGGACAATAAAAGTGGCCGCGCTGATTCGCTCTACGTCCAGCGATCTGCACAATCTGGCAACACTGCAGACCGCGGGAGTTCATACAGCACTTCTTGTGTACAGTTAGAAGATAACTGGGTCAGCCCCCTCCATGTTCTTGCGGTAAAGTGCGCGACTTGCATGTTCAGTATTAGCGATCGAAACAGACTGTTGACAAAAATTTTAAACTCACGTCACTCGTTCATGCTCATGCCCCATGCGTAACGTATTTCATTTTTTGGTACACTGGTAATAACATTTCGGCACAATAACATTGCCACTTCTGGCTGCAGCACTTGGCAGAGCTCTCCGCGGCCCATATACCTCGCCGGCAGCAGCGCTGCCTCGCTCTCTGCCCACAGCACCTGCTGCCGCTCATCGCCCTGGATACGTAAAATGCTGTAGTGTTGCCAAGTGGTGATCCACAAAAAAGATTGCGATTCGTATTTTACACAGGATATAACGAAGCAGACCACCTATTTTGAATGATGAGCATATAATACATTAGAGAGGCAAAAAATTGTCATTGTCCAATCCAATGGCACTCTACGATGGTTAACACTTATTTGTGGTTTAAATCTCGATCCTTTTCCTTTCAGAATAGCCTTTCATGTAATTTGTTATTGTCATGAGTTCATATGTTTTCATCAAGACACAATATGTAACTCACTAAAATGTTTTAGTGTCGTTGTTTCACTCCGTACGGTAAATGTATGAGCTAAATTATGTGAATACGTTTCAGTGCACGTTCTAAAGCAATACAGGCACACTGCAAGGTTCGTGTCTTCATGTCTCATTTCTACAGGAGATATTTCACATCAATGGAGGTGAATTCGAATTTCTTCGAAGGCGTTTGTATGGTGAAGCAAAGAAGACATCTAATACCATTTCCATAATTTGAAGTCGACCTTTCTGAAAGACTTATTGTATAAAGTTTTTCTTGTGATTCCGTTAAAGAGTTTCTTCTTGCAATCTGCAGCGTATAAACTAAAATAAAATGAAATTAAATTCCATCCCCAAACGCACTTTCTCCAACCAGGATTAGAACTGGCGCCTCACAGTAGGCTTGCAGCACAAGACACAAGCAGAACCACACAGCCAACCACACACTGCCGCAGATTGCCCTGTCTCTCACATATTCAATGCTTAGCCTCTAACGCATCACGAAAGAACCTGAAAGTCACCTACACAACTACATTCCTTGAGTGCAAAAGTTAAATTTCTGTCTCTCATTTCACGTCGGCATTACAAATCATTAGTCATGAAAGTAGAAGAGGAATGTCAAGTGAACTTAGTGAGACAATTCAGTACCACTTGAGGAAGTAACTGCACTGTCACAGTGTTGCCAAATATCAGCAACGATGTTGCCAGTTGTTAGCTGTACTAGGAAGACCTGTGTAGCGGTAAGCGACGCGAAATCGCGCTAGTCTCATGCTCATGCGGGCTTCTAGAGGGGAGTCGCGCATTTCGGTTAATATGCGCGATCTCCTGATAGATTCCGTCGTCACATTACAATGCATATATTAAATTCGTCCAATGAGGCCGAAACTATCGTTTAAATTTTTTGAAGCTTTACTGCATTTTGATATATTTTCAGCAAATGACTAGAAAAAAAAACTGATATTGTGCTTGCAACATACGGCAAATCAAAGACTGAGGTACGTAAACATGCATCACGATTACAGTTTTATCCCTCCCCCCCCACCCAAAAAGAAGACTAAAACAATTGCTTTGATACATTTCGACAAAAGCTAATTTTTTGATGAAAAGTTACTGGAAATCAATGATGCCCCATCCGTCTCGAAAAACTTCGCAACTTGAAAGCGACTGCGTTTAAAAATGCAGCCTTACGACTGTACAAGTAATATTTCATGTCTTCTACGTGTTGGTTTGCTTGAAAGCCAGAAGAAACATAGTTAACTGATTATTTGTGCAACACAGTAATTATTTCACTTAATTATTCAGAAGACTGGATAATTAAAATTACGGCCATGATCACAGAAACTAAACTATATATGTGGGAAACGTGCAATTCTGATGTTTTTCCTCTGCAAACATATACATATAATCTATAGACTACTAAGCAGCTTATTGATTTCGTAGTGTTACAGCCTTGATCGGCCAACAAATGATGATGAGAATCCGAACCCATGTGTCTGATGGATTTTTCGAACGTTTCAACCTATGACTTGCATGTGTTGTTGCTTAGTATCTGTCGTCACGATGTTAAATCAACAGAAATTGTTACAAACATTTTGCCTACTTTCTCCTATTGTCCTATTTTTCGTCAAACCACACATTCTTTCTGGTCTGTTGGCCACATGGGAAAGAAAGCTTTTGCATCTGAATTAATGATGATAATGATGGTAATAATGATAGTAATCAATGATGTTTACAGCATTACAGCAGAATGATAAAGATTACAGTAACAATAGAAAATGACGATCTCTTGGTTGACACACTGCAATGAGTTTTGGTATTTCGTTGCTGAATGCCATTTAGGATATTTTTCAGAGGAGAAAAATAGACCTGAAGCCACACACATCACTAGTACAACGATACCTCACTAATCAACTATGCTTGCTGTAGATCAGGAGACGAGAATGGCGCCACCGAGCTAAAATGAGATTACTCGTTCAGTTATCTGACATTTGTTGGCAGTTAATACAGACAGTCCCGACATAAAACACAAAATTGTTTGCAATGTAAGGAGGGGTAGACCTTTCTGCGATCGAAAATTTAATTCAGGATAACAGAGTCATTTAAATACAATGACTAATCTCATATCCTCATGAATATTGGAAAATACCTCGAATTCTGGAACTAAGGGAACGATAAGAGTTTCCTAGCATCGTAAGTAAAACTGCTAAGCTATAGGAAGAACTTCTTGGCCATCCCACAATACCCTCATTCCTACAAACAGCTTGCTTCAACTGGCTTTTATCCATGCTGCGCTGCCAACGCCCATTCTAAGTAAGGCTTCAGTCCGAAAGCAGACAACATCATTGAAAATGCTGATGAATAGATGACTTACGTTCATCAACTTACGGGGAGAGTTTCTTTCAACGAAACGGAGAAAGTGTGAAATGACTACTTTCTCCAAAGTTCCTACGGACTTTGTCCCAAATTGGACGTATATACGTTCAATCTTGTCATACGCGGCTCACATTCCAGGAATATCACCAAAATGAGCATCTGGCGGGTACCGTCCTAGAGCAGCTATTACGCAAGTTTTTACCGATAACAATAAAATTGACAAGACGGCTTTTGCTGCAGAATATAGTGACTTCTATTATATCCGCATAACCTTTCCCAATAAGAAACTGCTTTGTTCGTATAGTGATGCCCCTGTTTAGGTGCATTATAATGTTAGTGTTTAATGTTGCTTCAGAAGTACTTTTTGTCTTAAATATTTTTATATTTGCAGGTGATTCAAAGTAATTGTAATAATTAGTTTCCCTTCGAATTACTCCATTCATTCGATCTATTATTTGTAAAGTAATTGCAACCGCCAAAAGTGAAATTGTCCTATAAACCAAACCGTTTGGTTATCTTAGGTCATTCGTATATGGGCAAAACACTTTGAAATATCTCCACGAAAGGCAGAGAAGCGGATGGTTCTCTGTCATAGTAGAGTTAGGCGCGCATAGCTAGTCCTCTGTGCAGAAGAGATGGAATTATATGTTGAAGAAAGAAGTCATATCTAAGAAACTTGCATATTAATTTTTTTTTCTTGTGTTTACATTCTTTCAGTTTATATTCGCCTTTACTTCTCACAAAATAATGAGATATATTTTTCTCTGCTAGTAGCTACCTTTGGTCTTTTCCGACCGCATTACATTTTCCGTTGTCTCTAGATGGATAATACTTTGTCTCTGCCGATCCCAGATTTCACGTCGAAAGAAAACATGTGCTCCACATAATTCATTTCGCAGTAGGCGGTCGTATTTCCACCGTTGGTATATTTACTTGTACCAATATTGTTCGTAACCGTAAACAGTTTGCTCTTGCTGTTCATCTCCTTAATATTGTTAAACACATATTTTCCCTATAATTCTCCTCGTGAAGTGTTTGAACTGTTGTGCTTTATTATTGTTAGTACCATTAGTTTTTATTTCAAGTTGATCTCTGAATTTGTATTTTGTATTACCGTTATATTTGTTTGTTCAATACGTTTCACAATATTGAAGATCAACAAGTTCTCATATCCATTAATACAAGCGACTTAGAGCTAATGTATAACGTTCATTTTAGTCTTGTTTCATCCGTAAAAGTTCCCCCGAAAATCTGGAACACTTCTTTTAACACCCTTAATTTGAAAACCGTACGTTGGAAGAGGACATTCAAGGATTGCTCATTTATTAACTTCATTCATAATGATAATTTGGATCAAATTTATTTACAAATTTTGTACTCAGTCCATTTAATTTTTATGATAGCGGTAAAATTACAGCCTTGCGAAACCTAGGGCATCTGTTCAAAATCAATGAATAAGAGATACGTCAATACTTTTATTTACTATCTTTTAACAAGCAACAGTGCAATTGCTTTCCCTAATATTGTTCTAAACCATGGCACAATTCGTCGATCAATTTTAATCATTGTAACACGTGATTATTAGGTTGCTTTATTGTCTATTGTGTTTTTGTTACAAATTTTACAATTGATTTTATACTAACGATAGGCCAGAAACTTAATTAACGTAACTCAGAACCGCGTGATAATGCAATATTTACTCGCATTCGTTTTTGCTACGGAGCGAGTTGGTGCAGTGGTAACTCACTGGACTCATATTCGGCTGCACGGCGCATCGAACTGGCCTTCGGCCATTTGGGTTTGAGTTTTCCATGATTTTCCTAAATCAGTCTAGGCAAATGCCGGAATGGTCCCTGCGGCAGATTACGTCCGATTTCCTTCCACATCCCTATCATGACAATCCGAACTTCTGTTTCGCTCTTATGACCCCCTTGTCGTGGGGACGTTAAATCATAACCTTCCTTCTTTCTTTCGTGTCTCGTGTGCAATAGAGCTTAGTTTGTTCATGTTTCCGTGTGTTGGTACAAATTTTGCAGTTGATTTCAAACCAAATTCCTTCTGAACAAGAGATCTTGAACTTTCAACTTGACTTAGAACTGGATGACACTGCTTCATTAACGCCATTTCTTAATTGGTGTGTGATGGAGGGCAATTTTTATACAACTGCTATTTCCGCCTGTTTCTCTTTCAGTCGTGAATGGTTCGCCGATAAAACTATTTCTGGTAAGACTTAGTGTGACTTCATATCGCACTATCTTTTACCTTCGCGATCTTTTCGTGACTGATACATAAGAGGGGTCAGGTGAAATAGAAATGAAACAAATGTATCGAATGTCTCTGTTATATTCTCATAAAAACGGTTAAAACTGAATGAAAAATTTCACACACACAAAATTTGAAAAGTGTAAAATAATTATTCAGATGGAAAATGCATAGAAACGTGGTTTTAAAATAGACTAAGACGTATAAAGTAACTTTTGTCCACTCGATAATTGCTACCGCGTTAAGGATAGTTCCAATAAATTTTCGAATTTTAATAGCTATGTCAGACATCATAGTAACACTGGAACATAAAGTGTTCTTGCATCATGAGTAATGCTAACAGTAGCGTTTAGTGCCCACCAACGTGAAGGGTAATTTATTTCATTAACGTTCTGACGTCGATAAGAGGTATGACGCGATGGGGGCAGCCACGGTCGTTTTGGTAAATGCGGCACAACGAGCGAGCGAAGGCGCGCGCGTCTGGAAACGGAGAAGGCGGAGCGCGCCTGCTGGAGGGATAGTTTTCGTTCTGAACAGAGGAAGCCATCAAAAGGAGCCTAACAGATATTCGGTAGACCTCTTGGAACTTACGCGTTTTGACTTTAACATAAGAAATAAATGAAATTCACGAATTGCATTGAACATTGCAATGTATAGTAAATTAATGTCGTCCACTATCTGCGACGACACCGATCGAATGATAATCTATCGACGTGAGATACCTGGCACCTAAAAATCGCCATTAAGTTTGTACTTTGGAACCTATCACCGCTCTGTAATGAACACGTTGCAATTAAAACTATGTTTAAATCGCATCCGGCCATGAGACTACATAACATTTTATGAAATCAACGAGGCAGGCAACAAAGACAGGTCCGGAATCCATTGAGCACCTCATCAAGGAACGTTCTCAAAAAATTCAAATGGGACGCTATTTATCGTAGCAAGATTTTCTGTCAATAACAGGTCGCTTGTAATTTCCATATTAGCCTGTGGACATTTTATTTTATTAGGAAGCAAACTCGAACGAAACTGGACAAATTTGGGTATTTAGGAAGACTTTTCTGCGACAAATTGTGAGTCTTATTGTTAGTTAATGGAGTCCAGTAAACATAACGATAAGTCCTGCATATGAATCAACCATAAACCGAGAAATAAAACTGGTAATACGCTCAATGAGGTAATCATTGAATTTTTTTTAATAGCTGGCCACGTGGCATATGTGCAATTTGGAGAGCACAGTATCTCGAGCCAGAGTGGAATTACGGATCCGGATCCTAACATGCAGGACGCCAGCTACAAAAACTTGTTCATCAGGTCACCAATGTAATCAAGATTTTCCAACGTCGTAGTAGGGCCTATTGTTTCGCAACTTCGGCATCATGTAGATGTGAGTCTGATATGTAATTCTGCAGCCAGTTGACTTTTTCTTGTCACCTACATTAAATATTTTGAAAAATTAACATCATAATATGCTCGTTGTAGTAGTTAACTGAATTTGTGTTCAAGACGGTCGTTTCATACATTAACTACTCCTACTCTCTTTCACGTTGCGAGCAATCTGCCTCAGCTGTGAGTAAATAAATGAGGTAGGGTTTAAAGCAGTAATGTCTAGCTGTATAATAGTCACTTTCTGAAAACCTAGCCAATTTAGAAATCGGGGCCGTTTTGTTGCAAAAGCTGGATCTCATAATTTCGTCTCGTTACATCTTTAATTTATCCGCTTACTGTCAAACAAAATCATCCGTGCCAACTGTCTCATGGAAACCTCATAGCAGATGCTGTGCCAACTACTTCAAGAATATCAAGTGACATCAGAAACAAAACGAAAGAACATTTTCTTAGATGAATTTATCAATTATTCTAAAATGATGGTAAAATTTTGAATATAGATAGAACAACTTATTTGGAAATCACTTCAAATGTAGTCATCCCATAAAGTAAATAATAATTTCTGAAGCCACGTCAGCTGTTTTTTTTTATTAAGAATGTTGCTTTACAGGTCCAAGACCGTTTTCACGTTTTTAAAGGCCCATCTTCAGGTGTTAATTTTTTTCATATGAAAATTCATTATAGAGACACAAGGTTCTAATTGCTTTCATCTGTCATGGGAATAAAATTTCATTAATTAGGCTCAGATATATGGAACCAGTCCAACAGAAACCATCACTGTCATTCAGAATAAAAACCAAGGACATTAAAATGTGGGACAAATAGTCGCGTAATTTTGATTACCGTATTTTCAATTAAACCAGTAGATAGCCGACGAAGTGAAGGAGTACAAACCAAAGAAAACTGTCAAAAGAATCGAAGAAACCGATAGATGATGGATTTGTATTTTGCTCATCTTTGCATCAAGTATAACGGCAAGGTAATACGAATATGCGCAACCACACAGATTCTCTGTTTTGTTACAGCTTCATGAGGACTAAATTCATTTAGGTAATACTCCTTGAATGTGAGACGCGTTTGACAAGACTCAACGTAAATACAGTCCATCTTCGAACAACAGTGCCTAGTATCATTGGAGAAAATGATGGTTCGCATTACTTTTTCATTTTGTTACAAAAAGCTCTCACTGAAAGTTGATGAGGGTAAGTTATCAATTCATCATCATTTCTTCTCAATGCATGGCTAAAAGCCAGTTGAGGCCAGATGCTAGTAGGATGGAGAATATTGTGGGCTGTTGCTTTCAAGATGCGAAGTGTTTGATACCTTACTGTTTAGTGACGGATGATGCAACGTTCATTTCCAGTAACTCATAAAAAATTGCTTTTGTAGATATCTAACAATGTAATTGTTTTAGTCTTTTTTTGGGGGGTGGAGGGGGGTGAAACTAAAATCGTGATGGAAGTTTATATATCTCAGACTTTGACCTGCCGTATGTTGCAAGCACAATATCAGTATTTTTAACTTCTCTAATCATTTGCTGAAATATCATAATGCTGTAAAGCTTCAAAAAATTTAAACGATAGTTTCGGCCCCATTGGACGAATTTAATATCTGCATCGTAAATGTGACGACGGAATCTATCAGGAGATCGCGCATATTAACCGAAATGCGCGACTCCCCTCTAGAAGCCCGCATGAGCATGAGACTAGCGCGATTTCGCGTCGCTTACCGCTACACAGGTCTTCCTAGTACAGCTAACAACTGGCAACATCGTTGCTGATATTTGGCAACACTGTGACAGTGCAGTTACTTCCTCAAGTGGTACTGAATTGTCTCACTAAGTTCACTTGACATTCCTCTTCTACTTTCATGACTAATGATTTGTAATGCCGACGTGAAATGAGAGACAGAAATTTAACTTTTGCACTCAAGGAATGTAGTTGTGTAGGTGACTTTCAGGTTCTTTTGTGATGCGTTAGAGGCTAAGCATTGAATATGTGAGAGATTGAGGGCAAAATGCGGCAGTGTGTGGTTGGCTGTGTGGTTCTGCTTGTGTCTTATGATGCAAGCCTGGTGTGAGGCGGCAGTTCTAATCCTGGTTGGAGAAAGTGCGTTTGGGGATGGAGTTTAATTTCATTTTATTTTAGTTTATACGCTGCAGATTGCAAGAAGAAACTCTTTAACGGAATCACAAGAAAAACTTTATACAATAAGTCTTCCAGAAAGGTCGACTTCAAATTATGGAAATGGTATTAGATGTCTTCTTTGCTTCACCATACAAACGCCTTCGAAGAAATTCGAATTCACCTCCATTGATGTGAAATATCTCCTGTAGAAATGAGACATGAAGACACGAACCTTGCAGTGTGCCTGTATTGCTTTAGAACGTGCACTGAAACGTATTCACATAATTTAGCTCATACATTTACCGTACGGAGTGAAACAACGACACTAAAACATTTTAGTGAGTTACATATTGTGTCTTGATGAAAACATATGAACTCATGACAATAACAAATTACATGAAAGGCTTTTCTGAAAGGAAAAGGATCGAGATTTAAACCACAAATAAGTGTTAACCATCGTAGAGTGCCATTGGATTGGACAATGACAATTTTTTGCCTCTCTAATGTATTATATGCTCATCATTCAAAATAGGTGGTCTGCTTCGCGGCCACGTTTATTGTCCCATGTCGCGATCGGCTCGGACTTCGGCTCAGCTGCGGCCAGGTTTTTTGTCAAAGAGTGTACATTCAGTGGTATATGTGCGCCGGCCGCAGTGGTCGAGCGTTCTGCGGCACGTCAGTAACAGTCTGCACGGCCACTACAGTCGGGGGTTCGAATCCCGTGTCTGGCATAGATATTTGTGCCATCCTTAGTATTAGAGAGTTAATAAGTAATTTGTAAGTTTAGGGACTGATGACCCCGTTGTTAAGTCCCATAAGCTCTACAAATAGTTGAGCAGTTGGTATATGCGCCTAATGTCTGCAAAATATGTCTTGAATTTGTTAGCAGTAAGATGTAATAAATCGAAACCTCATGTGTGATGATGCGGTTTTTCATGAACCATATTGTTTCTGACTTTATATCTCACAAACTACATGTCGAACTATGATGTACTATCGAAAGAAGATTCATCGGTAAGTATGTGTACTGTCTGTGAATTGTCTTGTGAATACAATTTACAGTGTAGAAGTAACAACTTGTAACATCATAGTTATACGCCATAGTTATACATCATGAACATCGGAATAGTAGTAAGCAATTTTTTTTCCCTTTCATCATTTTCCTGGGATTATCGGCGAGAAAAAGTTTTGTATAGATTCTAAATTATGTTCAAAGTTTATTGCATGTCGCTAAGTGCTCTCATTGTCAAATAGTTGACGAATAAAATCACTATCCAGCGCTTCACGATGAGGCAGTGTTCATTATGACGTCATATCTCCTTACGTATGTGTCATAGGTGGTTCTTACCGCAACGGCGATTGTTGCCATATAGTAAGAAACATGTGTACCAAGTTTGGTTGAAATCGATCCAGTAGTTTAGGAGGAGATGTGGAACATTCATACATACACACATATACTCATAAAGCCTATTGCATAGGATTTATAGATAGATATAGATTGCAGCAATATGCGTTGTGAACGATAAATGTTGTGATTTAACACCTACAACAGCACAAGCTGCTGAAAGAAGATGTACACCAGTAAACCTGCTAGTAAATGTTTTAATTGCTGAGGTGTCTTTCAACTAAAAAAAGAAGTGAACATGTTTGGTCCCGTCAACTGTGCTACGTATTTCTCTAGTATACACACACACTACTACACTGCTCTATTAGGCTGTTTTCACTGGCTACCTGCCCTGCCAAATTCTCAATTTTTCGCACACTCTTACGTCAGCGCTCCCTGTCTATTATTCCACTTGCTTGCAGTTTCACCTGCAAGGAATCGACTTAATTTTCCTTCCATACCAAAATTGTAATTTGACTGATTGAGACATAGGCGTACGTAGACAATCATAGACATGTCAGGAAAACAGACATTCTTATTCTCGTACACTCTTATATACATTCACTCCTTCAGTCATTCTCCAACACTTGCTCTCACTATCACTTACTCTTATATCTTATATTCTCATTATCATTTACTGTCCTACACACTCTCATACATCTCATTTATTCACATTCCCTAGTTCTCTCACTTCCACATACTATGTCAGTCACAAAATTTGATGGCTTTTTATTTAATTTGTGTTATATTTGGTCATACTTCTGTCAGCATTGGAGCAGCATTCATGCCTCATGTGGCATGATGGGTGTGAGATTACCGCCCATTAGAAATATTGGTAATTAATAGCATTTGATAATTAAACAGTGAAACTCACCCGCTGTTCTTTTGTCTGCCGTGTTAGTGAAGATAACAATTGACTGCTTGCTCACAAAATCTAAGTACGGCGAAATCATAAATGTTGGCAACGGAAACGCAAATATTGTCTCTGCCAGAAGGGAGCAGAGATACAAGATATATGCACAAATTACCCCAAATTAATCCAAAATAAATGATGAAGGGAGAATTTAAATTAGCACAAAAGGATTATAGTTTAACAAATTAATTTATTGTTCAAAACAAGAACAACAAGGGGGAAGACCATTTTTTAAAATACAATAAATAACACACCTTACAAAGTATTCAAAATATCCACAATTACATGGCCCAAAAATTGCCCACCTGCAAGGTTGAGTACAGGTTAATTACGATCACGTTGCATAGGGGGGGGGGGACGGAGGAATTGCAGCACATTCACAAACAGATTCATGCGCCAAGCTATGCAGGTACTTACCAAGCACCCGACACCAATACACCGAGATGACAGCTAAGCAATGTGGAGAATGCAAATTAAAGGTTCACTCACGCCCAATGAAATAGTACTTCGCTTCCATAATGTCAAGCTAGTGGCTTAGGCTCATGATAAACTATCAGAAACAACGCACTTGGTTTAAGACCACAAAGTGCGGTGTACAGACGGAAGTTAGTTTCCCTAGAACTCCTAACTATACATTAAATCAAGATTTCATTAAATAATATCTAAAAACGATCGCTCTGGCGTTCGTTTAGCACAGGGAGAAGATAACCAAGGAAGGTTAAACTTGTTAGATCAATACAAAACTCTACAAAATCGGAACACAAAATATGTAAAAAGTTAACAAAGTCAATTTCGAAGAGAATAAGATCGCGAAATATATCGTGTAACCATTCTTTCTGATCAGAGGAATGATATCTATTAGATAAGCAAGGTTACAGATTGCTTCAGCACAATACAGAGTTCGGTCACAAAAATTCAAATAAGTGAAATAATTCTATTTCATGAAAATTAAAAACACAATATACGTCGTGCAACAGTTCTTTCTACACAGAGGAAAAAGATGTATTTAATGGTAATAACCACGACAGAGAACACGCTAATCGGCGCAAACGTTGGCCGACAAGTACACAGATTACAAGTTAGAATGGACAATTTTCGAGGAAAATTATCACGCTAGAGTCACTAGGAAACACCTTTGCAAATTAGCTATACAATTATTAACCGCTCATGTGCACTGAATGATGGAAAAGCTGAAGTGTAGGCTGATATCGTCCACGTGTTCTGTCGACAAAGTACGAATAGTATAGGCACCGCGAATCCCCGAAAATATTAGAATTCAACTACGATAAGAATGCGAAAGACATTGAACATATTTAAACAGGCGAATAAGTGATTTAAAACTTATAAAGTGCAAGAACTATGCTAACGAAACACCATCAGAGCCTCGGAATCAGATTCCAGCAAAAATCGACATAAAACTAGCAATCCTGTAGGAAATTAAGCAAAATCTCGCTACTACACATAGTGTAGTTGCTACTCACAAAATTAAATTCGCGAAAAGGCATAAGTACGACTGTGGAGCATGAACTAAGTCGAGCCACGAGGCCACAGCAGAACCAACCAGAGTTACTTACTCTACCAGGAACCAAGAAGCGAATGAATAGCTCTCTTGACCACTGCTTAACCATTACCAGAGAGAGGTGGTGGAGGGGAGCCCAGAGAGCGTCACCGTTCGTCAGGCAGGTAACCTGACCAACCCCTAGCCAAGGAGGTTAAGAGCAAGCCGCATTAGGAATCTTTGCTAAGACCGGATTCTGCTCAGCATTTGGCAAACCTACCTCTCGCCCAGAGACATTCAACGCCCAGCGTTTGAAAGAAACGACGACACAAAACAGACGAGATGCGCCTAGAACTTGCTAAACTTTCTTACATACAAAGTTTCATTCATTCTGTGGAATCCAGGGCCAATACACCCTAATACATATTTGGGGACTCATGTACAACATAAACAGAATTTTACATACAGATAAAGCTAAATCAATATATACTGCCTGGTATCTCGCATATTGCGAGTGGAGTGTCTTGCTACACTCAACAATAAATAAATAAATAAATAAATGTCTGAAGCTCGTCAACATTTGTTCGTGGGGAGTCAATTAACTGGAACACGTTATGTGGACGTGTTTCAACAGTATGAAGTTCACTGCAAACACTGACCATGCCAATATACCAAATGTTTCACAATTTTAATCTTATTAATTATGGTAGCAATATATGTACGCAGTTGGGTGACAACATTTATAGTTAGGCCATAGGTAGAAATTCTCCACATTGAGATTTGCTGTGTGCTTGTAGCTGAGAGGAGGCCAGCGAGCAGGTCGATGTTGGTGGCTTGTTCCAGCATAGGATTTTCCAGGCTCGTTTCTGGTGAGGGGAGAGAGGGACAATGGCAAGTGCCAGGCACAGCGCAGTGCAGCGAAATAAAATATTCTAATACTACTGGCATTTGAAGTAATATGATGCAGTTCGGAAGCTTTAAGGCCCTCTCTACAAAATAGCCTGTTGCCAAATAAACAATTTCATACCCAATATGTCTGTGGTACAAGCTAAAACTTACGCATACAACAAATCTTAAACAAATGAATATGGTTAAATTGAAACTAAGCGTAATACAGAGATGATTGAAGGGTCATTAGAATTTTCTTGTAAAAATACATTAGCTGATATAGTTACATCTGGCGTAATATGTTTAATTGACACTGAAAACAGAATTTCATTATATGAAAAGTAATAAATTACCAATGAAAACAAGACAGTTACACAACTAGCATGGCAATGTTTGTTTATAAAAATAATATGTTAACTATTTCTCATTTTATTTTCAAGTAATCTTGTGTATTTTATCTTGAAATATTCAGTTAAATCACTTATCTATGATATAAGAAATTGCACGATTATAATAAATAGTGCAAAGGATGTTTGTACCAATACAAAAAACCCTAAGAAGACATTAGCTTCATGTGTAGTGTAATTACTTTGATTTTAAGTAAAGTTTTAGAAATGTATTGGCTGAGCGCTGTACATTGGCAAATCGGTTAGAACAGCTCACTTGGGGAAGTTGATGACGTAAGGAAAACACCCGGCAGTGTGGGGTAGGTAGGCAGTTGGGAGCGAGTGGTGTAGCTGGCCAGGCGCGGAGGCGCTCTGCACGGTCGGCGTGTGGATCTCCAGGTGGAGACTATAGCACTGTGTGTTGTGGATATTTAGGCGGTGGAACTAGGTGTGCATCACATTGAATTAAAGTAACTGTGTTTTGTTAATGTAACACGTATCGTCGCATAGGCATGAACATAAACGCTGTTTGAGACAGGCACATGGTGTGATAACAATTTTGCGACAAATAGTCATTTTGTCTGGGGCTCACGAGCTATAACTTTATCAAGTAAATGTGTCGATGTACAGACTTATCAGCCACAGAGTTTTAATATGGTGTAATAAACAACATAAAGTGAACTTTCACGTGTTTCCAAAAATAGTAGTTAGTACACCCTTTTCTCACATGAACTTGACTTTATTATGAATTGTTTTGTTAATCATATGCAGGGAAGATAAGCTGTGAACGTGTGATATCATCCCCTAGAAAACGACGCAAACAATAGCAATCACAGTTCCAGTGTTTTTGCATGTTCAGGAATTTGGTTCGCAGTTGGTGGTTGTGAGTTTTACAAAATTAATCTTCCTCTATTTAAACTCTCACCCCGATCTTTCACCTCGCATGGGTCCTATGGAATAGCTATGCCTTTCAATGAATACAAACACCAATGCCCTATAGAGGGGCCTTACTGCGACAGGAGCTGTGCGCAATTCGCGGCATGGCACCCGAGACCGCGCGGCCTTTGCGGGTGCTATGAAGGTGGGCGGCGGGGACTGCGACGTGTCGGCCTGTGTGGCCGACGCAGCTGTGGAGAGGCTGACTCCCTAATGGCTGTTGGCAAGGCTTGTGCATGAATTTTAATCCAAGCGACAGTGGGAATTCACATAATGAGAAAGCACGATTCTGGCAATATTGCTGGCAGTGTCACGTTGTACTTAAATACAGCAGTAGCCAGAAATGTCAGTCTACACTTCAGTTTGAAATGTGAAACAATGTAGAATACATATTACTAACAATGTTAAAGTGTAGTTACAATCAGAAATCAGTGCACAATTTGCAGACAGATGTATAAGTAGCGTACATTTAAGGCTGAAGTGATGAGTCATTGCAAGTAGATATGTAATACACAAATGTAATTATTCGTCTAACATAAAAGTACACTCTTTGCCATTAAAATTGCTGCACCACGAAGATGACGTGCTACAGACGCGAAATTCCAACAGGAGGAAGATGCTGTGTCATGCAAATGATTAGCTTTCCAGAGCATTCACACAAGGCTGGCGCCGGTGGCGACACCTACAACGTGCTGCCACGAGGAAAGTTTCCAACCAATTTCTCATACACAAACAGCAGTTGACCGGCGTTACCTGGGGAAACGTTATTGTGATGCCTCGTGTAAGGATGTGAAATGCGTACCATCATATTTTCGACTTTGATAAAGGCCGGATTATAGCCTATTGCCATTGCGGTTTATCATATCACAACATTACTGCTCGCATTGGTCGCGATCCACAACTGTTAGCAGAATATGGAATCGGTGGGTTCAGGAGGGCAATACCGAACGCCGTGCTGGATCCCAATGGCCTCATAACACTAGCAGTCGAGATGACAGGCACCTTATCCGCATGGCTGTAACGGATCATGCAGCCGAACAGATGGGGACTTTGGAAGACAACAACCATCTGCACGAACAGTTCGACGATGTTTACAATAGCATGGACTATCAGCTCGGAGACCATAGCTGCAGTTACCCTTGACGTTGCATCACAGACAGGAGTGCCTGTGATGGTGTACGCAACGACGAACCTGGGTGCACAAATGGCAAAAGTCATTTTTTTCCGGATGAATCCAGGTTCTGTTTACAGCATCACGATGATCGCATCCATGTATGGCGACATCGAGGTGAATGCACGTTCGAAGCGTGTATTCGTCATCACCATACTGGTATACTACCCAGCATGATGGTAAGAGATGCCATTGGCTACATGTCTCAGTCCACCCATGTTCGCATCGACGGCAGTTTCAATAGTGGCCGTTACATTTCAGATATGTTATAACCCTTGGCTCTACCCTTCATTCTATCCCTGTGAAAACCTTTATTTCAGAAGGAAAACGCACGACCGCACGTTTCACGTCCTTTACGGGCCTTTCTAAATAGAGAAAACGTCCGACTACTGCCCTGGCCAGCATATTCTCCAGATCTCTTCTCACCAATTGAAAATGTTTGATCAATGGTGGGCGAGCAACTGGCTCGTCACACTATGCCAGTCACTACTCTTTATGAGCTGTGGTATTGTGTTGAAGCTGCATGGTCATCTGTACCTGTACACGCCATCCCAAGATATAACTCAATGCCAAGGCGTATCAAGGCCTTTATTATGGGCAGAGGTGGTTGTCCTGGGTACTGATTTCTCAGAATCTATACACCCAAATTGCGTGAAAATGTCAGTTCTAGTACAATATATTTGTCCAATGAATACCCGTTTATCATCTGCATTTCTTCGTGGTGCAGCAATTTTAATAGCCAGTAGTGTAGTTTCACATAGCACCAAAGATTGTTCTGCAAAGTGTGATTGACTCATCAAAGAATCGAATAAAGTTATGTTCATTATTAATAGTGTATTTTTTATTAAATTATTTTACAATGTTTTTAATTTTCAGTTCTATTGTATTAGTGTGTGTAGGAGGAATGTCTGCGAGCCTGATGCTGCCGTGTCCTTCATTCTGGCACGGCGCCATTTTTTCGGGCCCCTATGACTGTCCAGCAGCTCCTCCATCTCCTGACGACTGTATCTCCTGGCGGCGTCCAGCGGCGTGTTCCCCCACCTGTCCCTGGCCGCCCTGTCAGCCCCCGCCGCCAGCAGGGCTGCCGCTGCCTCCGTGTGGCCCCATTCTGCTGCCAAGTGCAGCGGCGTCCTCCCACTCACAGACCTGGGACTGTGGTACGCCCCGGCGTCCAGCAGCAGCCGCACCAGAGCTGCGTGGCCGTCCTCTGCAGCCTCGTGCAGAGGCGTCTGTTGCCACCTGTCCCTGGCGTCCACCGCCGCCCCCGCCGCCAGCAGCCGCCTCGCCACCTCCTCGTGTCCGTTCTCCGCCGCCCGGTGCAGGGCGGTCCACATACTCTTGTCCCTGGCCCCAACGTCCGCTCCGGCCGCCAACAGAGCCTCCAGATCCTCCATGTCCCCAATTCTAGCCGCCTCCATCAGCTTTCTGGTTTTCTCCTCTGGAGAAAGGCTCCTGTAAAGGATACAAAAGTTCTCGCACCACTCAAGCAATATACAAGTTTGATAATGGAGAAGTCATTAAAAAGACTGATTTGCCGGCCGCGGTGGCCGAGGGGACTGAGGCGCTCCAGTCACGGTCTGCACGGCCACTACGGTCGGGGGTTCGAATCCCCCCTCGGGCATGGATATTTGTGCTGTCCTAGTTCGTAAGTAGTTTGTAAGTTTAGGGACTGATGACCCCGTAGTTAAGTCCCATAAGCTTTACAAACATTTGAACATTTGATTTGCAAGCAGGTCCGTGGTTGTTGTGGAGTGGGGAGAGAAGTTCTGACAGATGCAGGTGATGGCACTCCTTAGGAAAGTAGTGGAAATGTCGGGGGAAAAATGCCTGTGTGCACTCTGCGCGCTTGCCAGGGCATCTCTTCTGAAACATGGAGGTGGCTGTGCTGGCAGCGATAGAGAGCCCTGATCGGACCCTACTGCAAATCTTTGCTCATATCGGCACTAGTGACTCCTACCTCCTACCTTCACCGTCATCCTCGATTCCTTCAGGTGGCTGCCGCTTTTGCTGAAGACAGCTAGCCTCGCTCCCAGGGTAGAAGTGGAGAAACATTGTTCCCATAAATGACCACAATTTTCTGGTTTGAGGCCGAGTTAAACACCTAAATCAGAATCTGACGATTCTGTGTCGATCTTGGATGCCTATTTCTCGAACCCTGCTACTGGATGGAGAAGTCTATTATCCCCCTGAGTTGGTCAGGCGTTATCAATACATTGGAACCGACTACTAATATAGCAGAGCATGTGTGAAGTGCAAATTTGGGTTTTTTAGGATAGAAAAATCCATCGACAGGCCCAATAAGACACTATTTCCTGTCATTGCTGAATTCGCCACAATGGAATGGAATGGCGGAGGCGGGGAGCGGGGCAGCAAGCGGCAGAGGCGGGGGAGGAGGGCAGGAAGTGGCAGAGGTTGAGGAGGGGGGCAGCAATCGACAGAGGCAGGGGAGGGGGGCAGCAAGGGGCAGAGGCGGGGGCAGCAAGGGGCAGAGGCGGGGGAGGGGGCAGCAAGGGGCAGAGGCGGGGGAGGAGGAAGGAAGTGGCGGAGGTGGGGAAGGGGGGCAGCAAGCGACAGAGGTGGGGAAGGGGGCAGCAAGGGGCAGAGGCGGGGGCAGGAAGGGGCAGAGGCGGGGGCAGCAAGGGGCAGAGGTGGGGGCAGCAAGGGGAAGAGGCAGGGAAGGGGGGCAGCAAGGGACAGAGGCGGGGGCAGCAAGGGGCAGAGGCGGGGGCAGCAAGGGGCAGAGGCGGGGGAGGGGGGCAGCAAGGAGCAGAGGAGGGGGCAGCAAGGGGCAGAGGCGGGGGCAGCAAGGGCAGAGGCGGGGGGGGGCAGCAAGGGCAGAGGCGGGGGCAGCAAGGGGCAGAGGCGGGGGCAGCAAGGGGCAGAGGCGGGGGCAGCAAGGGGCAGAGGTGGGGGCAGAGGCGGGGGAGGAGGGGCAGCAAGAGGCAGAGGAGGGGGCAGCAAGGGGCAGAGGAGGGGGCAGCAAGGGGCAGAGGCGGGGGCAGCAGGGGCAGAGGCGGAGGCAGCAAGGGGTAGAGGCGGGGGCAGCAAGGGGCAGAGGCGGGGGCAGAAAGGGACAGAGGCGGGGGCAGAGGTGGGGGCAGCAAGGGGCAGAGGTGGGAGAGGCAAGAGGCAGAGGCGGGGGAGGCAAGGGGCAGAGGCGGGGGCAGCAAGTGGCAGAGGTGGGGGCAACAAGGGGCAGAGGTGAGGGCAGAGGCGGGGGCAGCAAGGGGCAGAGGTGGGGGCAGAGAGGGGCAGAGGCGGGGGCAGCAAAGGGCAGAGGCGGGGGCAGAGGCGGGGGCAGCAAGGGAAAGAGGCGGGGGAGGCAAGGGGCAGAGGTGGGGGCAGCAAGGGGCAGAGGTGGGGGCGACAAGGGGCAGAGGTGAGGGCAGAGGCGAGGGCAGCAAGGGGCAGAGGCGGGGGCAGAAAGGGGCGGAGGTGGGGGAGGGGGGCAGCAAGGGGCAGAGGTGGGGGCAGCAAGTGGCAGAGGCGGGGGAGGGGGCAGCAGGGGCAGAGGCGGGGACGGCAAGGGGCAGAGGCGGGGGCAGCAAGGGGCAGAGGCGGGGACAGCAAGGGGCAGAGACGGGGGCAGAGGCTGTGGCAGCAAGCGACAGAGGCGGGGGAGGGAGCAACAAGTGAAGAGGCGGGGGAGGGGGGCAGCAAGGGGCAGAGGGGGCAGCAAGGGGCAGAGGCGGGGGCAGCAAGGGTCAGAGGTGGGGGGGCAGCAAGAGGCAGAGGTGGGGGCAGCAAGGGGCAGAGGCGGGGGCAGCAAGGGGCAGAGGCAGGGGAGGGGGGCAGCAAGGGGCAGTGGCGGGGGCAGAGGCGCGGGAGGGGGGCAGCAAGGGACAGAGGTGGGGGCAGCAAAGGGGAGAGGCGGGGGCAGCAAGGGGCAGAGGCGGGGGCAGCAAGGGTATGAGGCAGGGGAGGGGGGCAGCAAGGGGCAGAGGCGGGGGCAGAGGCGCGGGAGGGGGGCAGCAAGGGGCAGAGGTGGGGGCAACAAAGGGGAGAGGCGGGGGCAGCAAGGGGCAGAGGCGGGGGAGGGGGCAGCAAGTGGTTGAGGCGGGGGCAGCAAGGGGTAGAGGTGGGGGCAGCAAGGGGCAGAGGCGGGGGCAGCAAGGGGCAGAGGCGGGGGCAGCAAGGCGCAACGGTGGGGGCAGAGGCGGGGGCAGCAAGCAACAGAGGCAGGGGAGGGGGGCAGCAAGGGGCAGACGTGGGGCAGCAAGGGGCAGAGGCGGGGGGAGCAAGGGGCAGAGGCGGGGGCAGCAAGGGGCAGACGCGGGGGCAGCAAGGGGGAGAGGCAGGGGCAGACGCGGGGGCAGCAAGGGGCAGAGGCGGGGGAGGCAAGGGGCAGAGGTGGGTGCAGCAAGGGGCAGAGGTGGGGGCAACAAGGGGCAGAGGTGAGGGCAGAGGCGGGGGCAGCATGGGGCAGAGGCGGGGGCAGCAAGGGGCAGAGGCCGGGCAGAGGCAGGGGCAGCAAGGGGAGAGGTGGGGGCAGCAAGGGGCAGAGGCAGGGGAGGGGGGCAGCAAGGGGCACAGGCGGGGGCAGCAAGGGGCAGAGGTGGGGGCAGCAAGGGGCAGAGGCGGGGGAGGGGGCAGCAAGTGGCAGAGGCGGGGGCAGCAAGGGGCAGAGGTGGGGGAAGCAAGGGGCAGAGGCGGGGGCAGCAAGGAGCAGAGGCGGGGGCAGCAAGGGGCAGAGGCGGGGGCAGCAAGGGGCAACGGTGGGGGCAGAGGCGGGGGCAGCAAGCAACAGAGGGGGGGGTGGGGGGCAGCAAGGGGCAGAGACGGGTTCAGCAAGGGGCAGAGGGGGGGGGAGGGGTGCAGCAAGTGGTTGAGGTGGGGGCAGCAAGGGGCAGAGGTGGGTGCAGCAAGGGGCAGAGGTGGGGGCAACAAGGGGCAGAGGTGAGGGCAGAGGCGGGGGCAGCAAGGGGCAGAGGTGGGGGCAGCAACGGGAAGAGGACGGGGGCAGCAAGGGGCAGAGGCGGGGGCAGAGGCAGGGGCAGCAAGGGGAGAGGCGGGGGAGGCAAGGGGCAGAGGTGGGGGCAGCAAGGGGCAGAGGCGAGGGCAGCAAGGGGCAGAGTCAGGGGCAGCAAGGGGCAGAGGCGGGGGCAGCAAGGGGCAGGAGGCGGGGGCAGCAAGGGGCAGAGGCGGGGGCAGCAAGGGGCAGAGGCGGGGGCAGCAAGGGGCATAGGTGGTGGCAGCAAGGGGCAGAGGCGGGGGCTGAGGCGGGGGCAGCAAGGGGCAGAGGCGGGGGGTAGCAAGGGGCAGAGGTAGGGGCAGCAAGGGGCAGAGGCGGGGGCAGCAAGGGGCAGACGCAGGGGCAGCAAGGGGCAGAGGCGGGGGCAGCAGGGGGCAGAGGCGGGGGCAGCAAGGGGCAGAGGTGGGGGCAGCAAGGGGCAGAGGCTGGGGCAGCAAGAGGCAGAGGCGAGGGCTTAGGCGGGGGCAGCAAGGGGCAGTGGCGGGGGCAGCAAGGGCAGAGGAGAGGGCAGCAAGGGGCAGCGGCGAGGGCAGAGGCGGGGGCAGCAAGGGGCAGAGGCGGTGGCAGCAAGGGGCAGAGGCGGGGGCAGAGTTGAGGGCAGAGGCGTGGGCAGCAAGGGGAAGAGGCGGGGTCAGAAAGGGGCAGAGGCGGGGGCAGCAAGGGGCAGAGGTGGGGGCAGCAAGGGGCAGAGGCGGGGGCAGAGGCGCGGGAGGGGGGCAGCAAGGGGCAGAGGTGGGGGCAACAAAGGGGAGAGGCGGGGGCAGCAAGGGGCAGAGGCGGGGGAGGGGGCAGCAAGTGGTTGAGGCGGGGGCAGCAAGGGGTAGAGGTGGGGGCAGCAAGGGGCAGAGGCGGGGGCAGCAAGGGGCAGAGGCGGGGGCAGCAAGGCGCAACGGTGGGGGCAGAGGCGGGGGCAGCAAGCAACAGAGGCAGGGGAGGGGGGCAGCAAGGGGCAGACGTGGGGCAGCAAGGGGCAGAGGCGGGGGGAGCAAGGGGCAGAGGCGGGGGCAGCAAGGGGCAGACGCGGGGGCAGCAAGGGGGAGAGGCAGGGGCAGACGCGGGGGCAGCAAGGGGCAGAGGCGGGGGAGGCAAGGGGCAGAGGTGGGTGCAGCAAGGGGCAGAGGTGGGGGCAACAAGGGGCAGAGGTGAGGGCAGAGGCGGGGGCAGCATGGGGCAGAGGCGGGGGCAGCAAGGGGCAGAGGCCGGGCAGAGGCAGGGGCAGCAAGGGGAGAGGTGGGGGCAGCAAGGGGCAGAGGCAGGGGAGGGGGGCAGCAAGGGGCACAGGCGGGGGCAGCAAGGGGCAGAGGTGGGGGCAGCAAGGGGCAGAGGCGGGGGAGGGGGCAGCAAGTGGCAGAGGCGGGGGCAGCAAGGGGCAGAGGTGGGGGAAGCAAGGGGCAGAGGCGGGGGCAGCAAGGAGCAGAGGCGGGGGCAGCAAGGGGCAGAGGCGGGGGCAGCAAGGGGCAACGGTGGGGGCAGAGGCGGGGGCAGCAAGCAACAGAGGGGGGGGGTGGGGGGCAGCAAGGGGCAGAGACGGGTTCAGCAAGGGGCAGAGGGGGGGGAGGGGTGCAGCAAGTGGTTGAGGTGGGGGCAGCAAGGGGCAGAGGTGGGTGCAGCAAGGGGCAGAGGTGGGGGCAACAAGGGGCAGAGGTGAGGGCAGAGGCGGGGGCAGCAAGGGGCAGAGGTGGGGGCAGCAACGGGAAGAGGACGGGGGCAGCAAGGGGCAGAGGCGGGGGCAGAGGCAGGGGCAGCAAGGGGAGAGGCGGGGGAGGCAAGGGGCAGAGGTGGGGGCAGCAAGGGGCAGAGGCGAGGGCAGCAAGGGGCAGAGGCGGGGGCAGCAAGGGGCAGGAGGCGGGGGCAGCAAGGGGCAGAGGCGGGGGCAGCAAGGGGCAGAGGCGGGGGCAGCAAGGGGCAGAGGCGGGGGCAGCAAGGGGCATAGGTGGTGGCAGCAAGGGGCAGAGGCGGGGGCTGAGGCGGGGGCAGCAAGGGGCAGAGGCGGGGGTAGCAAGGGGCAGAGGTAGGGGCAGCAAGGGGCAGAGGCGGGGGCAGCAAGGGGCAGAGGCAGGGGCAGCAAGGGGCAGAGGCGGGGGCAGCAGGGGGCAGAGGCGGGGGCAGCAAGGGGCAGAGGTGGGGGCAGCAAGGGGCAGAGGCAGGGGCAGCAAGAGGCAGAGGCGAGGGCTTAGGCGGGGGCAGCAAGGGGCAGTGGCGGGGGCAGCAAGGGCAGAGGAGAGGGCAGCAAGGGGCAGCGGCGAGGGCAGAGGCGGGGGCAGCAAGGGGCAGAGGCGGTGGCAGCAAGTGGCAGAGGCGGGGGCAGAGTTGAGGGCAGAGGCGTGGGCAGCAAGGGGAAGAGGCGGGGTCAGAAAGGGGCAGAGGCGGGGGCAGCAAGGGGCAGAGGTGGGGGCAGCAAGGGGCAGAGGCGGGGGCAGCAAGGGGCAGAGGTGGGGGCAGCTAGGGGCAGAGGCAGGGGCAGCAAGGGGCAGAGGCGAGGGCAGAGGCGGGGGCAGCAAGGGGCAGAGGTGGGGGCAGCAAGGGGCAGAGGCGGGGGCAGCAAGGGGCAGACGCGGGGGCAGCAAGGGGGATAGGCAGGGGCAGCAAGGGGGATAGGCAGGGGCAGAGGTGGGTGAGGCAAGGGGCAGAGGTGTGTGCAGCAAGGGGCAGAGGTGGGGACAACAAGGGGCAGAGGTGGGGGCAGCAAGGGGCAGAGGTGGGGGCAGCAAGGGGCAGAGGCGGGGGCAGCAAGGGGCAGAGGAGGGGGCTGAGGAAGGGGCATCAAGGGGAGAGGCGGGGGAGGCAAGGGACAGGGGTGGGGGCAGCAAGGGGCAAGGGTGAGGGCAGAGGCGGGGGCAGAAAGGGGCAGAGGCGGGGGCAGAAAGGGGCAGAGGCGGGGGCAGCAAGGGGAAGAGGCGGGGGCAGCAGGGGCAGAGGCGGGGACAGCAAGGGGCAGAGACGGGGGCAGAGGCGGTGGCAGCAAGCGACAGAGGCGGGGGAGGGGGGCAACAAGCGAAGAGGCGGGGGAGGGGGGCAGCAAGGGGCAGAGGGGGCAGCAAGGGGCAGAGGTGGGGGCAGCAAGGGTAAGAGGTGGGGGGGCAGCAAGAGGCAGAGGTGGGGGCAGCAAGGGGCAGAGGCGGGGGCAGCAAGGGTATGAGGCAGGGGAGGGGGGCAGCAAGGGGCAGAGGCGGGGGCAGAGGCACGGGAGGGGGACAGCAAGGGGCAGAGGTGGGGGCAACAAAGGGGAGAGGCGGGGGCAGCAAGGGGCAGAGGCGGGGGAGGGGGCAGCAAGTGGTTGAGGCGGGGGCAGCAAGGGGTAGAGGTGGGGGCAGCAAGGGGCAGAGGCGGGGGCAGCAAGGGGCAGAGGCGGGGGCAGCAAGGCGCAACGGTGGGGGCAGAGGCGGGGGCAGCAAGCAACAGAGGCAGGGGAGGGGGGCAGCAAGGGGCAGACGTGGGGCAGCAAGGGGCAGAGGCGGGGGGAGCAAGGGGCAGAGGCGGGGGCAGCAAGGGGCAGACGCGGGGGCAGCAAGGGGGAGAGGCAGGGGCAGACGCGGGGGGCAGCAAGGGGCAGAGGCGGGGGAGGCAAGGGGCAGAGGTGGGTGCAGCAAGGGGCAGAGGTGGGGGCAAAAAGGGGCAGAGGTGAGGGCAGAGGCGGGGGCAGCATGGGGCAGAGGCAGGGGCAGCAAGGGGCAGAGGCCGGGCAGAGGCAGGGGCAGCAAGGGGAGAGGTGGGGGCAGCAAGGGGCAGAGGCAGGGGAGGGGGGCAGCAAGGGGCACAGGCGGGGGCAGCAAGGGGCAGAGGTGGGGGCAGCAAGGGGCAGAGGCGGGGGAGGGGGCAGCAAGTGGCAGAGGCGGGGGCAGCAAGGGGCAGAGGTGGGGGAAGCAAGGGGCAGAGGCGGGGGCAGCAAGGAGCAGAGGCGGGGGCAGCAAGGGGCAGAGGCGGGGGCAGCAAGGGGCAACGGTGGGGGCAGAGGCGGGGGCAGCAAGCAACAGAGGGGGGGGTGGGGGGCAGCAAGGGGCAGAGACGGGTTCAGCAAGGGGCAGAGGGGGGGGAGGGGTGCAGCAAGTGTTTGAGGTGGGGGCAGCAAGGGGCAGAGGTGGGTGCAGCAAGGGGCAGAGGTGGGGGCAACAAGGGGCAGAGGTGAGGGCAGAGGCGGGGGCAGCAAGGGGCAGAGGTGGGGGCAGCAAGGGAAAGAGGACGGGGGCAGCAAGGGGCAGAGGCGGGGGCAGAGGCAGGGGCAGCAAGGGGAGAGGCGGCGGAGGCAAGGGGCAGAGGTGGGGGCAGCAAGGGGCAGAGGCGAGGGCAGCAAGGGGCAGAGTCAGGGGCAGCAAGGGGCAGAGGCGGGGGCAGCAAGGGGCAGGAGGCGGGGGCAGCAAGGGGCAGAGGCGGGGGCAGCAAGGGGCAGAGGCGGGGGCAGCAAGGGGCAGAGGCGGGGGCAGCAAGGGGCATAGGTGGTGGCAGCAAGGGGCAGAGGCGGGGGCTGAGGCGGGGGCAGCAAGGGGCAGAGGCGGGGGTAGCAAGGGGCAGAGGTAGGGGCAGCAAGGGGCAGAGGCGGGGGCAGCAAGGGGCAGAGGCAGGGGCAGCAAGGGGCAGAGGCGGGGGCAGCAGGGGGCAGAGGCGGGGGCAGCAAGGGGCAGAGGTGGGGGCAGCAAGGGGCAGAGGCAGGGGCAGCAAGAGGCAGAGGCGAGGGCTCAGGCGGGGGCAGCAAGGGGCAGTGGCGGGGGCAGCAAGGGCAGAGGAGAGGGCAGCAAGGGGCAGCGGCGAGGGCAGAGGCGGGGGCAGAGTTGAGGGCAGAGGCGGTGGCAGCAAGGGGCAGAGGCGGGGGCAGAGTTGAGGGCAGAGGCGTGGGCAGCAAGGGGAAGAGGCGGGGTCAGAAAGGGGCAGAGGCGGGGGCAGCAAGGGGCAGAGGCAGGGGCAGCAAGGGGCAGAGGCGGGGGCAGCAAGGGGCAGAGGTGGGGGCAGCTAGGGGCAGAGGCAGGGGCAGCAAGGGGCAGAGGCGAGGGCAGAGGCGGGGGCAGCAAGGGGCAGAGGTGGGGGCAGCAAGGGGCAGAGGTGGGGGCAGCAAGGGGCAGACGCGGGGGCAGCAAGGGGGATAGGCAGGGGCAGAGGCGGGGGCAGCAAGGGGCAGAGGCGGGGGAGGCAAGGGGCAGAGGTGTGTGCAGCAAGGGGCAGAGGTGGGGACAACAAGGGGCAGAGGTGGGGGCAGCAAGGGGCAGAGGTGGGGGCAGCAAGGGGCAGAGGCGGGGGCAGCAAGGGGCAGAGGAGGGGGCTGAGGAAGGGGCATCAAGGGGAGAGGCGGGGGAGGCAAGGGACAGGGGTGGGGGCAGCAAGGGGCAAGGGTGAGGGCAGAGGCGGGGGCAGAAAGGGGCAGAGGCGGGGGCAGAAAGGGGCAGAGGCGGGGGCAGCAAGGGGCAGAGGCGGGGGCAGCAAGGGGCAGAGGCGGGGGCAGCAAGGGGCAGAGGAGGGGGCTGAGGCGGGGGTAGCAAGGGGCAGAGGCGGGGGCAGCAAGGGGCAGAGTCGGGGGCAGCAAGGGGCAGAGGCGGGGGCAGCAAGGGGCAGAGAGGGGGCAGCAAGGGGCAGAGGCGGGGGCAGCAAGGGGCAGAGGAGGGGGCTGAGGCGGGGCAGCAAGGGGCAGAGGCGGGGGTAGCAAGGGGCAGAGGCAGGGGCAGCAAGGGGTAGAGGAGGGGGCAGCAAGGGGCAGAGGCAAGGGCAGCAAGGGGCAGATGTGGGGGCAGCAGGGGGCAGAGGCGGGGGCAGCAAGGGGCAGAGGTGGGGGCAGTAAGGGGCAGAGGCGGGGGCAGCAAGGGGCAGAGGCGAGGGCATCAAGGGGCAGAGGTGGGGGCAGCAAGAGGCAGAGGCGGGGGCAGCAAGGGGCAGAGGCGGGGGCAGCAAGGGGCAGAGGCGGGGGCAGCAAGGGGCAGAGTTGGGGGCAGCAAGGGGCAGAGGCGGGGGCAGCAAGGGGCAGAGGCGGGGGCAGCAAAGGGCAGAGGCAGGGGCAGCAGGGGGCAGAGGCGGGGGCAGCAAGGGGCAGAGGTGGGGGCAGCAAGGGGCAGAGGCGGGGGCAGCTAGGGGCAGAGGCGGGGGCAGCAAGGGGCAGAGGCGGGGGCTGAGGCGGGGGCAGCAAGGGGCAGAGGCGGGGGCAGCAAGGGGCAGAGGAGAGGGCAGCAAGGGGCAGCGGCGAGGGCAGAGGCGGGGGCAGCAAGGGGCAGAGGCGGTGGCAGCAAGGGGCAGAGGCGGGGGCAGAGTTGAGGGCAGAGGCGTGGGCAGCAAGGGGAAGAGGCGGGGTCAGAAAGGGGCAGAGGCGAGGGCAGCAAGGGGCAGAGGTGGGGGCAGCAAGGGGCAGAGGCGGGGGCAGCAAGGGGCAGAGGTGGGGGCAGCAAGGGGCAGAGGCAGGGGCAGCAAGGGGCAGAGGCGAGGGCAGAGGCGGGGGCAGCAAGGGGCAGAGGTGGGGGCAGCAAGGGTCAGAGGCGGGGGCAGCAAGGGGCAGACGCGGGGGCAGCAAGGGGGTAGGCAGGGGCAGAGGCGGGGGCAGCAAGGGGCAGAGGCGGGGGAGGCAAGGGGCAGAGGTGTGTGCAGCAAGGGGCAGAGGTGGGGGCAACAAGGGGCAGAGGTGGGGGCAGCAAGGGGCAGAGGTGGGGGCAGCAAGGGGCAGAGGCGGGGGCAGCAAGGGGCAGAGGAGGGGGCTGAGGCAGGGGCATCAAGGGGAGAGGCGGGGGAGGCAAGGGACAGGGGTGGGGGCAGCAAGGGGCAAGGGTGAGGGCAGAGGCGGGGGCAGAAAGAGGCAGAGGCGGGGGCAGAAAGGGGCAGAGGCGGGGGCAGCAAGGGGCAGAGGAGGGGGCTGAGGCGGGGCAGCAAGGGGCAGAGGCGGGGGTAGCAAGGGACAGAGGCAGGGGCAGCAAGGGGCATAGGCGGGGGCAGCAAGGGGCAGAGGCAGGGGCAGCAAGGGGCAGAGGTGGGGGCAGCAGGGGGCAGAGGCGGGGGCAGCAAGGGGCAGAGGTGGGGGCAGCAAGGGGCAGAGGCGGGGGCAGCAAGGGGCAGAGGCGAGGCCATCAAGGGGCAGAGGTGGGGGCAGCAAGAGGCAGAGGCGGGGGCAGCAAGGGGCAGAGGCGGGGGCAGCAAGGGGCAGAGGTGGGGGCAGCAAGGGGCAGAGGTGGGGGCAGCAAGGGGCAGAGGCGGGGGCAGCAAGGGGCAGAGTTGGGGGCAGCAAGAGGCAGAGGCGGGGGCAGCAAAGGGCAGAGGCGGGGGCAGCAGAGGGCAGAGGCAGGGGCAGCAAGGGGCAGAGGTGGGGGCAGCAAGGGGCAGAGGCGGGGGCAGCTAGGGGCAGAGGCGGGGCAGCAAGGGGCAGAGGCGGGGGCTGAGGCGGGGCAGCAAGGGGCAGAGGCGGTGGCAGCAAGTGGCAGAGGCGGGGGCAGAGGTGAGTGCAGAGGCGTGGGCAGCAAGGGGAAGAGGCGGGGTCAGCAAGGGGCAGAGGCGGGGGCAGCAAGGGGCAGAGGTGGGGGCAGCAAGGGGCAGAGGCGGGGGCAGCAAGGGGCAGAGGCGGGGGCAGCAGGGGGCTGAGGCGGGGGCAGCAAGGGGCAGAGGTGGGGGCAGCAAGGGGCAGAGGCGGGGGCAGCAAGGGGCAGAGGCGGGGGCAGCAAGGGGCAGAGGCGGGGGCAGCAAGGGGCATAGGCGGTGGCAGCAAGGGGCAGAGGCGGGGGCTGAGGCGGGGGCAGAAAGGGGCAGATGTGGGGGTAGCAAGGGGCAGAGGTAGGGGCAGCAAGGGGCAGAGGTCGGGGCAGCAAGGGGCAGAGGCGGGGGCAGCAAGGGCAGAGGCGGGGGCAGCAAGGGGCAGAGGCGGGAGAGGGGGGCCGCAAGGGGCAGAGGAGGGGGCAGCAAGGGGCAGAGGCGGGGGCAGCAAGGGGCAGAAGCGGGGGAGGCAGGGGCAGAGGCGGGGTCAGCAAGGGGCAGAGGCGGGGGCAGCAAGGAGCAGAGGCGGGGGCAGCAAGGGGCAGAGGTGGGGGCAGAGGCGGGGGAGGGGGGCAGCAAGAGGCAGAGGAGGGGGCAGCAAGGGGCAGAGGAGGGGGCAGCAAGGGGCAGAGGCGGGGGCAGCAGGGGCAGAGGCGGGGGCAGCAAGGGGTAGAGGCGGGGGCAGCAAGGGGCAGAGGCGGGGGCAGCAAGGGGCAGAGGCGGGGGCAGAGGTGGGGGCAGCAAGGGGCAGAGGTGCGAGAGGCAAGAGGCAGAGGCGGGGAAGGGAGGGGTAGAGGTGGGGGCAGCAAGTGGCAGAGGTGGGGGCAACAAGGGGCAGAGGTGAGGGCAGAGGCGGGGGCAGCAAGGGGCAGAGGTGGGGGCAGCAAGGGGCAGACTCGGGTGCAGCAGGGGCAGAGGCGGGGGCAGCAAGGGGCAGAGGCGGGGGAGGCAAGGGGCAGAGGTGGGGTCAGCAAGGGGCAGAGGTGGGGGCGACAAAGGGCAGAGGTGAGGGCAGAGGCGAGGGCAGCAAGGGGCAGAGGCGGGGTCAGCAAGGGGCAGAGGTGGGGGAGGGGGGCAGCAAGGGGCAGAGGTGGGGGCACCAAGTGGCAGAGGTGGGGGAGGGGGCAGCAAGTGGCAGAGGCAGGGGCAGCAAGGTGCAGAGGTGGGGGCAGCAAGGGGCGGGGGCAGCAAGGGGCAGAGGCAGGGGCAGCAAGGGGCAGAGGTGGGGGCAGAGGCAGGGGCAGCAAGGGGCAGAGGCGGGGGAGGCAAGGGGCAGAGGTGGGGGCAGCAAGGGGCAGAGGTGGGGGCGACAAGGGGCAGAGGTGAGGGCAGAGGCGAGTTCAGCAAGGGGCAGAGGCGGGGGCAGCAAGGGGTAGAGGCGGGGGAGGGGGGCTGCAAGGGGCAGAGGTGGGGGAAGCAAGGGGCAGAGGCGGGGGAGGGGGGCAGCAAGGGGCAGAGGTGGGGGCAGCAAGTGGCAGAGGTTGGGGAGGGGCAGCAAGTGGCATAGGCGGGGGCAGCAAGGGGGAGAGGTGGGGGCAGCAAGGGGCAGAGGCGGGGGCAGAAGGGGCAGAGGCGGGGGCGGCAAGGGGCAGAGGCGGGGGCAGCAAGGGGCAGAGACGGGGGCAGAGGTGGTGGCAGCAAGGGACAGAGGCGGGGGAGGGGGCAACAAGCGAAGAAGAGGCGGGGGAGGGGGCCAGCAAGGGGCAGAGGGGGGCAGCAAGGGGCAGAGGCGGGGGCAGCAAGGGTCAGAGGTGGGGGGGCAGCAAGAGGCAAAGGCGGGGGCAGCAAGGGGCAGAGGCGGGGGCAGCTAGGGGCAGAGGCAGGGAAGGGGGGCAGCAAGGGACAGAGGCGGGGGCAGCAAGGAGCAGAGGCGGGGGCAGCAAGGGGCAGAGGCGGGGGAGGGGGGCAGCAAGGGGGAGAGGAGGGGGCAGCAAGGGGCAGAGGCGGGGGCAGCAAGGGGCAGAGGCGGGGGAGGCAGGGGCAGAGGCGGGGGCAGCAAGGGGAAGAGGCCCGGGCAGCAAGGGGCAGAGGCGGGGGCAGCAAGGGGCAGAGGTGGTGGCAGAGGCGGGGGAGGGGGGCAGCAAGAGGCAGAGGAGGGGGCAGCAAGGGGCAGAGAAGGGGGCAGCAAGGGGCAGAGGCGGGGGCAGCAAGGGGCAGAGGCGAGGGCAGCAAGGGGCAGAGGCGGGGGCAGAGGTGGGGGCAGCAAGGGGCAGAGGTGGGAGAGGCAAGAGGCAGAGGCGGGGGAGGCAAGGGGCAGAGGTGGGGGCAGCCAGTGGCAGAGGTGGGGGCAACAAGGGGCAGTGGTGAGGGCAGAGGCGGGGGCAGCAAGGGGCAGAGGTGGGGGCAGCAAGGGGCAGAGGCGGGGGCAGCAAGGGGCAGAGGCGGGGGCAGAGGTGGGGGCAGCAAGGGCCAGAGGCGGGGGAGGCAAGGGGCAGAGGTGGGGGCAGCAAGGGGCAGAGGTGGGGGCGACAAGGGGCAGAGGTGAGGGCAGAGGCAAGGGCAGCAAGGGGCAGAGGTGGGGGCAGCAAAGGGCAGAGGTGGGGGAGGGGGGCAGCAAGGGGCAGAGGTGGGGGCAGCAAGTGGCAGAGGCGGGGTAGGGGGCAGCAAGTGGCAGAGGCGGGAGCAGCAAGGGGCAGTGGTGGGGGCAGCAAGGGGAAGAGGCGGGGGCAGCAGGGGCAGAGGCGGGGACAGCAAGGGGCAGAGACGGGGGCAGAGGCGGTGGCAGCAAGCGACAGAGGCGGGGGAGGGGGGCAACAAGCGAAGAGGCGGGGGAGGGTGGCAGCAAGGGGCAGAGGGGGCAGCAAGGGGCAGAGGCGGGGGCAGCAAGGGTCAGAGGTGGGGGGGCAGCAAGAGGCAGAGGTGGGGGCAGCAAGGGGCAGAGGCGGGGGCAGCAAGGGGCAGAGGCAGGGGAGGGGGGCAGCAAGGGGCAGAGGCGGGGGCAGAGGCGCGGGAGGGGGGCAGCAAGGGGCAGCGGTGGGGGCAACAAAGGGGAGAGGCGGGGGCAGCAAGGGGCAGAGGCGGGGGAGGGGGGCAGCAAGTGGTTGAGGCGGGGGCAGCAAGGGGTAGAGGTGGGGGCAGCAAGGGGCAGAGGCGGGGGCAGCAAGGGGCAGAGGCGGGGGCAGCAAGGCGCAACGGTGGGGGCAGAGGCGGGGGCAGCAAGCAACAGAGGCAGGGGAGGGGAGCAGCAAGGGGCAGACGTGGGGCAGCAAGGGGCAGAGGCGGGGGGAGCAAGGGGCAGAGGCGGGGGCAGCAAGGGGCAGACGCGGGGGCAGAGGCGGGGCAGCAAGGGGCAGAGGTGGGGGCAGCAAGGGGCAGAGGCGGGGGCAGCAAGGGGCAGACGTGGGGGCAGCAAGGGGGAGAGGCAGGGGCAGAGGCGGGGGCAGCAAGGGGCAGAGGCGGGGGAGGCAAGGGGCAGAGGTGTGTGCAGCAAGGGGCAGAGGTGGGGGCAACAAGGGGCAGAGGTGGGGGCAGCAAGGGGCAGAGGTGGGGGCAGCAAGGGGCAGAGGCGGGGGCAGCAAGGGGCAGAGGAGGGGGCTGAGGCAGGGGCATCAAGGGGAGAGGCGGGGGAGGCAAGGGACAGGGGTGGGGGCAGCAAGGGGCAGAGGTGAGGGCAGAGGCGAGGGCAGCAAAGGGCAGAGTCAGGGGCAGCAAGGGGCAGAGGCGGGGGCAGAAAGGGGCAGAGGCGGGGGCAGCAAGGGGCAGAGGCGGGGGCAGCAAGGGGCATAGGCGGGGGCAGCAAGGGGCAGAGGCGGGGGCTGCAAGGGGCAGAGGAGGGGGCTGAGGCAGGGGCAGCAAGGGGCAGAGGCGGGGGCAGCAAGGGGCAGAGTCGGGGGCAGCAAGGGGCAGAGGCGGGGGCAGCAAGGGGCAGAGGCGGGGGCAGCAAGGGGCAGAGGCGGGGGCAGCAAGGGGCAGAGGCAGGGGCAGCAAGGGGCAGAGGTGGGGGCAGCAGGGGGCAGAGGCGGGGGCAGCAAGGGGCAGAGGTGGGGGCAGCAAGGGGCAGAGGCGGGGGGCAGCAAGGGGCAGAGGCGAGGGCATCAAGGGGCAGAGGTGGGGGCAGCAAGGGGCAGAGGCGGGGGCAGCAAGGGGCAGAGGCGGGGGGCAGCAAGGGGCAGAGGCGGGGGCTGCAAGGGGCAGTGGGGGGGGCAGCAAGGGACAGAGGCAAGGGCAGCAAGGGGCAGCGGCGAGGGCAGAGGCGGGGGCAGCAAGGGGCAGAGGCGGTGGCAGCAAGGGGCAGAGGCGGGGGCTTAGGCGGGGGCAGCAAGGGGCAGAGGCGGGGTTAGCAAGGGGCAGAGGCAGGGGCAGCAAGGGGCAGAGGCGGGGGCAGCAAGGGGCAGAGGCAGGGGCAGCAAGAGGCAGAGGCGGGGGCAGCAGGGGGCAGAGGCGGGGGCAGCAAGGGGCAGAGGTGGGGGCAGCAAGGGGCAGAGGCGGGGGCAGCAAGGGGCAGAGGCAAGGGCAGAGGCGGGGGCAGCAAGGGGCAGTGGGGGGGGCAGCAAGGGACAGAGGCAAGGGCAGCAAGGGGCAGCGGCGAGGGCAGAGGCGGGGGCAGCAAGGGGCAGAGGCGGTGGCAGCAAGGGGCAGAGGCGGGGGCAGAGGTGAGGGCAGAGGCGTGGGCAGCAAGGGGAAGAGGCGGGATCAGCAAGGGCAGAGGCGGGGGCAGCAAGGGGCAGAGGTGGGGGCAGCAAGGGGCAGCGGCGGGGGCAGCAAGGGGCAGAGGCGGGGGCAGCAAGGTGCAGAGGTGGGGGCAGCAAGGGGCAGAGGCGGGGGCAGCTAGGGGCAGAGGTGGGGGCAGCAAGGGGAAGAGGCGGGGGCAGCAAGGGGCAGAGGCGGGGGCAGCAGGGGGCAGAGGCGGGGGCAGCAAGGGGCAGAGGTGGGGTTAGCAAGGGGCAGAGGCAGGGGCAGCAAGGGGCAGAGGCGGGGGCAGCAAGGGGCTGAGGCAGGGGCAGCAAGGGGCAGAGGCGGGGGCAGCAGGGGGCAGAGGCGGGGGCAGCAAGGGGCAGAGGCGGGGGCTGAGGCGGGGGCAGCAAGGGGCAGAGGCGGGGTTAGCAAGGGGCAGAGGCAGGGGCAGCAAGGGGCAGAGGCGGGGGCAGCAAGGGGCTGAGGCAGGGGCAGCAAGGGGCAGAGGCGGGGGCAGCAGGGGGCAGAGGCGGGGGCAGCAAGGGGCAGAGGTGGGGGCAGCAAGGGGCAGAGGTGAGGGCAGAGGCGGGGGCAGCAAGGGGCAGTGGGGGGGGCAGCAAGGGACAGAGGCAAGGGCAGCAAGGGGCAGCGGCGAGGGCAGAGGCGGGGGCAGCAAGGGGCAGAGGCAGTGGCAGCAAGGGGCAGAGGCGGGGGCAGAGGTGAGGGCAGAGGCGTGGGCAGCAAGGGGAAGAGGCGGGGTCAGCAAGGGGCAGAGGCGGGGGCAGCAAGGGGCAGAGGTGGGGGCATCAAGGGGCAGAGGCGGGGGCAGCAAGGGGCAGATGCGGGGGCAGCAAGGGGCCGAGGTGGGGGCAGCAAGGGGCAGAGGCGGGGGCAGCAAGGGGCAGAGGTGGGGGCAGCAAGGGGCAGAGGCGAGGGCAGCAAGGGGCAGAGGTGGGGGCAGCAAGGGGCAGAGGCGGGGGCAGCAAGGGACAGAGGCGGGGGCAGCAAGGGGCAGAGGCAGGGGGAACCGGGGGCAGAGGCGGGGGCAGCAAGGGGCAGAGGTGGGGGCAGCAAGGGGCAGAGGCGGGGGCAGCTAGGGGCAGAGGCGGGGGCAGCAAGGGGCAGCGGCGGGGGCTGAGGCGGGGGCAGCAAGGGGCAGAGGCGGGGTTAGCAAGGGGCAGAGGCAGGGGCAGCAAGGGGCAGAGGTGGGGGCAGCAGGGGGCAGAGGCGGGGGCAGCAAGGGGTAGAGGTGGGGCAGCAAGGGGCAGAGGCGGGGGCAGCAAGAGGCAGAAGCGGGGGCAGCAAGGGGCAGAGGCGGGGGCAGCAAGGGGCAGAGGCGGGGGCAGCAAGGGGCAGAGGAGGGGGCTGAGGCGGGGCAGCAAGAGGCAGAGGCGGGGGGTAGCAAGGGGCAGAGGCAGGGGCAGCAAGGGGCAGAGGCAGGGGCAGCAAGGGGCAGAGGCAGGGGCAGCAAGGGGCAGAGGTGTGGGCAGCAGGGGGCAGAGGCGGGGGTAGCAAGGGCAGAGGTGGGGGGCAGCAAGGGGCAGAGGCGGGGGCAGCAAGGGGCAGAGGCGAGGGCATCAAGGGGCAGAGGTGGGGGCAGCAAGGGGCAGAGGCGGGGGCAGCAAGGGGCAGAGGCGGGGGGCAGCAAGGGGCAGAGGTGGGGGCAGCAAGGGGCAGAGGCGGGGGCTGCAAGGGGCAGAGGTGGGGGCAGCAAGGGGCAGAGGCGGGGGCAGCAAGGGGCAGAGTTGGGGGCAGCAAGGGGCAGAGGCGGGGGCAGCAAGGGGCAGAGGTGGGGGCAGCAAGGGGCAGAGGTGGGGGCAGCAAGGGGCAGAGGCGGGGGCAGCAAGGGGCAGAGGCGGTGGCAGCAAGGGGCAGAGGCGGGGGCAGAGGTGAGGGCAGAGGCGTGGGCAGCAAGGGGAAGAGGCGGGGTCAGCAAGGGGCAGAGGTGGGGACAGCAAGGGGCAGAGTTGGGGGCAGCAAGGGGCAGAGGCGGGGGCAGCAAGGGGCAGAGGCGGGGGCAGCAAGGATCAGAGGTGGGGGCAGCAAGGGGCAGAGGCGGGGGCAGCAAGGGGCAGAGGCGGGGGCAGCAAGGGGCAGAGGCGGGGGCAGCAGGGGGCAGAGGCGGGGGCAGCAAGGGGCAGAGGTGGGGGCAGCAAGGGGCAGAGACGGGGGCAGCTAGGGGCAGAGGCGGGGGCAGCAAGGGGCAGAGGCGGGGGCTGAGGCGGGGGCAGCAAGGGGCAGAGGCGGGGTTAGCAAGGGGCAGAGGCAGGGGCAGCAAGGGGCAGAGGTGGGGGCAGCAAGGGGCAGAGGCGGGGGCAGCAAGGGGCAGAGGCGAGGGCATCAAGGGGCAGAGGTGGGGGCAGCAAGGGGCAGAGGCGGGGGCAGCAAGGGGCAGAGGCGGGGGCAGCAAGGGGCAGAGGTGGGGGCAGCAAGGGGCAGAGGCGGGGGCTGCAAGGGGCAGTGGGGGGGGCAGCAAGGGACAGAGGCAAGGGCAGCAAGGGGCAGCGGCGAGGGCAGAGGCGGGGGCAGCAAGGGGCAGAGGCGGTGGCAGCAAGGGGCAGAGGCAAGGGCAGAGGCGGGGGCAGCAAGGGGCAGTGGGGGGGGGGCAGCAAGGGACAGAGGCAAGGGCAGCAAGGGGCAGCGGCGAGGGCAGAGGCGGGGGCAGCAAGGGGCAGAGGCGGTGGCAGCAAGGGGCAGAGGCGGGGGCAGAGGTGAGGGCAGAGGCGTGGGCAGCAAGGGGAAGAGGCGGGATCAGCAAGGGCAGAGGCGGGGGCAGCAAGGGGCAGAGGTGGGGGCAGCAAGGGGCAGAGGCGGGGGCAGCAAGGGGCAGAGGCGGGGGCAGCAAGGTGCAGAGGTGGGGGCAGCAAGGGGCAGAGGCGGGGGCAGCTAGGGGCAGAGGTGGGGGCAGCAAGGGGAAGAGGCGGGGGGAGCAAGGGGCAGAGGCGGGGGCAGCAGGGGGCAGAGGCGGGGGCAGCAAGGGGCAGAGGTGGGGTTAGCAAGGGGCAGAGGCAGGGGCAGCAAGGGGCAGAGGCGGGGGCAGCAAGGGGCTGAGGCAGGGGCAGCAAGGGGCAGAGGCGGGGGCAGCAGGGGGCAGAGGCGGGGGCAGCAAGGGGCAGAGGCGGGGGCTGAGGCGGGGGCAGCAAGGGGCAGAGGCGGGGTTAGCAAGGGGCAGAGGCAGGGGCAGCAAGGGGCAGAGGCGGGGGCAGCAAGGGGCTGAGGCAGGGGCAGCAAGGGGCAGAGGCGGGGGCAGCAGGGGGCAGAGGCGGGGGCAGCAAGGGGCAGAGGTGGGGGCAGCAAGGGGCAGAGGTGAGGGCAGAGGCGGGGGCAGCAAGGGGCAGTGGGGGGGGCAGCAAGGGACAGAGGCAAGGGCAGCAAGGGGCAGCGGCGAGGGCAGAGGCGGGGGCAGCAAGGGGCAGAGGCGGTGGCAGCAAGGGGCAGAGGCGGGGGCAGAGGTGAGGGCAGAGGCGTGGGCAGCAAGGGGAAGAGGCGGGGTCAGCAAGGGGCAGAGGCGGGGGCAGCAAGGGGCAGAGGTGGGGGCATCAAGGGGCAGAGGCGGGGGCAGCAAGGGGCAGATGCGGGGGCAGCAAGGGGCCGAGGTGGGGGCAGCAAGGGGCAGAGGCGGGGGCAGCAAGGGGCAGAGGTGGGGGCAGCAAGGGGCAGAGGCGGGGGCAGCAAGGGGCAGAGGTGGGGGCAGCAAGGGGCAGAGGCGGGGGCAGCAAGGGACAGAGGCGGGGGCAGCAAGGGGCAGAGGCAGGGGGAACCGGGGGCAGAGGCGGGGGCAGCAAGGGGCAGAGGTGGGGGCAGCAAGGGGCAGAGGCGGGGGCAGCTAGGGGCAGAGGCGGGGGCAGCAAGGGGCAGCGGCGGGGGCTGAGGCGGGGGCAGCAAGGGGCAGAGGCGGGGTTAGCAAGGAGCAGAGGCAGGGGCAGCAAGGGGCAGAGGTGGGGGCAGCAGGGGGCAGAGGCGGGGGCAGCAAGGGGTAGAGGTGGGGCAGCAAGGGGCAGAGGCGGGGGCAGCAAGAGGCAGAGGCGGGGGCAGCAAGGGGCAGAGGCGGGGGCAGCAAGGGGCAGAGGCGGGGGCAGCAAGGGGCAGAGGAGGGGGCTGAGGCGGGGCAGCAAGAGGCAGAGGCGGGGGTAGCAAGGGGCAGAGGCAGGGGCAGCAAGGGGCAGAGGCAGGGGCAGCAAGGGGCAGAGGCAGGGGCAGCAAGGGGCAGAGGTGTGGGCAGCAGGGGGCAGAGGCGGGGGTAGCAAGGGCAGAGGTGGGGGCAGCAAGGGGCAGAGGCGGGGGCAGCAAGGGGCAGAGGCGAGGGCATCAAGGGGCAGAGGTGGGGGCAGCAAGGGGCAGAGGCGGGGGCAGCAAGGGGCAGAGGCGGGGGCAGCAAGGGGCAGAGGTGGGGCAGCAAGGGGCAGAGGCGGGGGCTGCAAGGGGCAGAGGTGGGGGCAGCAAGGGGCAGAGGCGGGGGCAGCAAGGGGCAGAGTTGGGGGCAGCAAGGGGCAGAGGCGGGGGCAGCAAGGGGCAGAGGTGGGGGCAGCAAGGGGCAGAGGTGGGGGCAGCAAGGGGCAGAGGCGGGGGCAGCAAGGGGCAGAGGCGGTGGCAGCAAGGGGCAGAGGCGGGGGCAGAGGTGAGGGCAGAGGCGTGGGCAGCAAGGGGAAGAGGCGGGGTCAGCAAGGGGCAGAGGTGGGGACAGCAAGGGGCAGAGTTGGGGGCAGCAAGCGGCAGAGGCGGGGGCAGCAAGGGGCAGAGGCGGGGGCAGCAAGGATCAGAGGTGGGGGCAGCAAGGGGCAGAGGCGGGGGCAGCAAGGGGCAGAGGCGGGGGCAGCAAGGGGCAGAGGCGGGGGCAGCAGGGGGCAGAGGCGGGGGCAGCAAGGGGCAGAGGTGGGGGCAGCAAGGGGCAGAGACGGGGGCAGCTAGGGGCAGAGGCGGGGGCAGCAAGGGGCAGAGGCGGGGGCTGAGGCGGGGGCAGCAAGGGGCAGAGGCGGGGTTAGCAAGGGGCAGAGGCAGGGGCAGCAAGGGGCAGAGGCGGGGGCAGCACGGGGCAGAGGCAGGGGCAGCAAGGGGCAGTGGCGGGGGCAGCAGGGGGCAGAGGCGGGGGCAGCAAGGGGAAGAGGTGGGGGCAGCAAGGGGCAGAGGCGAGGGCAGAGGGGGGGGGGCAGCAAGGGGCAGTGGGGGGGGGCAGCAAGGGACAGAGGCAAGGGCAGCAAGGGGCAGCGTCGAGGGAAGAGGCGGGGGCAGCAAGGGGCAGAGGCGGTGGCAGCAAGGGGCAGAGGCGGGGCAGAGGTGAGGGCAGAGGCGTGGGCAGCAAGGGGAAGAGGCGGGGTCAGCAAGGGGCAGAGGCGGGGGCAGCAAGGGGCAGAGGTGGGGGCAGCAAGGGGCAGAGGCGGGGGCAGCAAGGGGCAGAGGCGGGGGCAGCAAGGGGCAGAGGTGGGGGCAGCAAGGGGCAGAGGCGGGGGCAGCAAGGGGCAGAGGGTGGGGCAGCAAGGGGCAGAGGCGGGGGCAGCAAGGGACAGAGGCGGGGGCAGCAAGGGGCAGAGGCGGGGGCAGCAAGGGGCAGAGGCAGGGGCAGCAAGGGGCAGAGGCGGGGGCAGCAGGGGGCAGAGGCGGGGGCAGCAAGGGGCAGAGGCGAGGGCAGAGGCGGGGGTAGCAAGGGGCAGTGGCGGGGGCAGCAAGGGACAGAGGCAAGGGCAGCAAGGGGCAGCGGCGAGGGCAGAGGCGGGGGCAGCAAGGGGCAGAGGCGGGGTTAGCAAGGGGCAGAGGCAGGATCAGCAAGGGGCAGAGGCGGGGGGCAGCAAGGGGCAGAGGCAGGGGCAGCAAGGGGCAGAGGCGGGGGGCAGCAGGGGGCAAGGGGGGGCAGCAAGGGGCAGAGGTGGGGGCAGCAAGGAGCAGAGGCGGGGGGCAGCAAGGGGCAGAGGCGAGGGCAGAGGCGGGGGCAGCAAGGGGCAGTGGCGGGGGCAGCAAGGGACAGAGGCAAGGGCAGCAAGGGGCAGCGGCGAGGGCAGAGGCGGGGGCAGCAAGGGGCAGAGGCGGGGGCAGAGGCGAGGGCAGAGGCGGGGGCAGCAAGGGGCAGAGGCGGGGTCAGCAAGGGGCAGAGGCGGGGTCAGCAAGGGGCAGAGGCAGGGGTAGCAAGGGGCAGAGGTGGGGGGCAGCAAGGGGCAGAGGGGGGGCAACAAGGATCAGAGGCGGGGGCAGAGGCGGAGGCAGCAAGGGGCAGAGGTGGGGGCAGCAATGGGCAGAGGCGTGGGCAGCAAGGGGCAGAGGCGGGGGGAGGGGGGCAGCAAGGGGCAGAGGCGGGGTCAGAGGCGGGGGCAGCAAGGGGCAGAGGTGGCGGCAGCAAGTGGCAGAGGCGGGGGCAGCAAGGGTCAGGGGCGGGGAGGCGGGCAGAGGCGGGGAGGCAGGCTGAGGCGGGGCGGCAGGCAGAGGTGGTGTAGTAGTACATTTAGTGATTCATGTGACAATGATATTTCGAATATATAGTGGCAGATATATTCCTTAATATATTTCTCATAGTGTTGTGAACTGTGGAGCTTAAGATTCTTTGTCAGAGATTTCTATGTTGGATCTCTTGTTGTGGTTTACAAAGATATGTTGTGCCATGTTCTAAAACTGAATTTACGTTTGGTTGAGCAAAAATCATTATTATTATTTTCAAAGCAACAAAAGACTATTAACCTGAAATTAATGAGAGTCTGCGAAGTCATTTTTGTATATAAAGTATACAAACAACTTCAAACGACCACTTCAAGAATTAGATGAAGATGAGATATAATCCAGTGTCCTGGTTACTCTTATTTACTAATGAGATTGAAGCAAGTTACGGAGACCTTGTCAGCAGTGTGTCTGTGTGGCGCTGAACGAAGAGATCCACGAACCTGCATTAAACACGGCGTCAAATATCTTTCAAAAATTGTTTACAAGTCATCCTATAAATTTTCTTTCTTCTCTCAGTGTATAACAGAAGTGCAGACTTCTGGAAAAAAAACTGGTTCTATTAATGTGTAGGTGTACATTATGACAACACATTACACAAAATTACAATTAGAACAGTACTATTATAATCTGGCTAAACCTAGTGAAAGGACACGTTAAATCTTGTAAACAATTGCCTATACAACACATACATTTGATAAAAGTAACTATAAACATTATTTATGTATGTATTATTTTACCTGTGGCTAAATGACTTTTTTTCATGTAAACCATTGCACATATTTATGCATGAGTTGTTACTGACCTGTACATCGTAGACCACTGTTGCATGTCACTATGCAGACGTCGAAAAGTAGGTGCATTGTATTTCTATCAAAGCTGACTCTTCTACTGAATGTAAAATTATTTGAAGAAGATTGGTTGTCTCATTTTGTAATAGACTAGATTTTTAGAGATTTATATAATTTTATTTATTTGTGTCTTATGTGTGCCTGGAAATTAGATTTCTGATTTGTGCAAGTGTCAGAAGGGTTACATAACTTTAAGGTTTTAATTAGGGATCTGACCTTCAGTTATTAATAGCTGAGTTTAGAAACCACATGCACAAGAAAACATTCAGCAATTAAGTAATGAACAGCAGCCACAGGATCCTATGTCGCTAGTTCTATTGCGAATTCAACAACTTTCCCTAGAATTCCAGACTAGTCAAGCCGAATAAAAAAATGAATTAAAGAACGACTTTCAAGTGAGTCAGGCCGCATTAGTTGCATTAAGATCCGAATTACAGGCTATAAAATCTGACAAACAAACACAAATGATAGAGTCTCAGACAGCCATAAATAGTGCAATACAGGGAATTACAGAGACGCAAAGCAAGTTAACTTCGGAATTCGAAGAGTTCCGTAAACATCATAGCCATTTGCCAGAGGCGTTTGATTTAATGAGAACAGAATTACACGGTGGAAAACAAAATTAACAACAGCTGACGAGTAATGTTGCACAACTGTCAGTGATTGTAGAAGATATCACGAGCGGCCAGAGATGTTATTAAGAAGCAAGTTGCACAGCAATTGCACGAATTTATGGAAGTATTCCAACAGTGGATTGATAATAAAGAAAATCAGATTAGTAGCATTGTCAAAGGAAAGGTACATGAAGTCTTGAAAGAAGCTGACTTAGAAAGAGAAACAGCTAATTCTGAATTCAGGAAAGGTTTGGAAGAGATGAGGAAACAACTGGGAGAAGATTTTTTAGAATGACGAGCTGCTATTGACAAACAAGTCGTATATATTAGCCAGCGTATAACTTTTAACTCGGACACATTTAACGATGATACCTTGTCGATCGAGAATCATGATAGAGTAACAACCAAGGGTAGCATCTCTAGAGAAAATAAATACGAAAAATCTGAGGATCGAACACAACCTAGCGGAATTTTTGCACATACTGTAAATATGGATATGCGTAACGATCATGATCATGCGAGAAAACAAGAAAAATTAATTAAGCTTATGCAATTTTCGACATTTTATCCAGACAAAAGGTCTGTACATCCTATAATTTTTATTAAAGCATTCAAAGCTGTATTACGAAGAGTTTGGGCAGAGCAACAGAAAATCGGTTTTGTGAGTGGTTATATAGTGGGTGAAGGTAGATTGTGGGTGTTTGAAGCTTCAGAAACGTGTGAGACATACGAGGCATTTGAGACAGCATTTGTTTCAAAATACTGGTCAGATGCTATTCAAGACAGACTAAGAGAACAAATATATAAACCTGAGCCTTATAATTCAAAAATATTTTGAAAAATACCACAATAAGACAAAATATTTATCACAAGCGATAACAGCCAAAGATTTGATATGCATACTTAAGGAAAAAGTACCACCATATATAGAAGAGAAGTTATTGCACGTCAATGATACAATCTTTGATGATTTCTTGGTAGCTTTTGATGCAGTGGATAAGTTATTGGAACGTCAAAGGACTATGAGTACATATGGCAATGGAAGTAACAGACAGTTATTCAATAACGAAGAAGAAGGAAATCAACGACAGAAGTGGGGCAACAATAATAATAGTAACGGAAACAGACAACTAGGACCAACCAATGGGAATAATAATGAAAACAGCTTGGACAACAAACAGAACATGAATAAGTATAGAAATAAGAGACAGGAAAGGAGATTTAATCCATGGAACCAGAATAATTCCGGATCAATGAATTCACAAGGAAATTTTGAGTCACCAAATCAAGGAAATGTAACTAAAGATGATTGGAGAAACCTTGCTCCAATAATCATTGATATTATAGATGAAGAAGTACCGATAAACAACCAGACAGGAAAATTAAATACGACCTACTTTGGCCGTGAAAGCAAGGTCGCTAGTGGTGAATGGGACAGCAATGGAAGCATAAAAATGTTACGATTTAATGATGGACTTGACATTAGGGAAGAGTTAGTGCAGGAAGATAGACCGTGCAACTTCAAACCAAAGAACATTCCACAAGTCGGATTCAGGTGAAGACTCCAGGATTGAATATAATGGCAATTTTGGATACTGGAGCCAGTATAAATGCAATAAATATGAATTTAATGAAGAAGCTAAAGGGAAAAAATAGATGTACCCATACTACCTGTGGTAAACTGTAGAATACTAGGAGCTGTTGGTGGACGCTCTAGAAATGTCAAACTCCAAGCAAGAATTACTTTGGAACTAGATAATGGAGCAATTATGTGCACATGTCTTGTGGTTCCAGATCTTGTAGTGGATTTATTGTTAGGGAATGAATTTCTCCGTGAGATGAAAGCCATTATAGACTTCGCCATGGGGAAAGCTCATATTAAATAGAAAAGAAGGTCCATTAATAGTAGACCTAGTTTATAAACAGGAAATACATGGGAGATATTACAAGCCAATTGCCATAAAGCTTATTAACCGAGAACATATTAAAGGAAGAAATTACCCAACAAATAATAATATTTCTGATATGTCCAGTGAGAGACAACAGATACAACAAAAAGTAAAAGAAGCTGTAGCCCTAATGCCAATACAAAACATTGAATTGCAACAATTACTGCATGAATATGCAAGACTTGGAATGAACACAAGGAAATTTTAAAACGAGTTCTAGACAAATTTAGTTATTCAGGTGTAACAGTAAATCTGAAGAAATCGAAATTTGCATTAACTGAAACCAATTTTCTAGGGCATTTAATTACAACCTATGGGATTCTTCCAGCAAAGAAGAAGATCACTGTAATAGAAAATGCACCAGCATCAAGGAATAGAACACAACTAAAGGCTTTTCTGGATTTTGCATCATTCTATCGTCAATTCCTTTCTGATCAAGTCCTAAATTCAGAGCCATTGTTAAATATGCTAAAAAAGAATGTCACTTGGCAGTGGAGTCAAGAGTGTCAGCAAGCATTTGACAACATCAAGACTGCACTTGTCAATGCTCCTATACTATATCATCCTGATATGAAACTTGACTTTGGGCTGTGGTGTGGTCTTTTAGAAAATTTCATTACTATTTAGCTGGAGCTTACACCTATGTCTACTGTGACCATAAAACCCTCAGTTTTCTCAACAGCTCCAAGTTGTTACATCAAAGACTAGCAAGGTGGACCTTAATTCTTCAGGAGTACAGATTCGAAATTACATATGTCCAGGGCAAAGACATTGCAGATGCATTGTCAAGAATGCCACAAGGATTGACGGAGGCTATGGATATAGAAGAACCAACCACAGAATTTAGGGTATTGTTAATGAAAGACCTGGACAATACACATATCTATCTTAAGATGTGTAAAAATATGGCACATATACAACGTGAAGATCCACATTGGTGTGATATAATTGAAAAAGTGAGAACAGGAACAAATAAAAAATTAAGTTATCTATATCAGATATACAATGATGTCTTATTTCATCGAAGACACCATCAATCAACTAAATGGTGTGTATGTATTCCAACAGCATTCATAGATAGGTTGATTTGGCATACACATTTAGTATGGGGACATATGGAATCCAAAGGTGTACTGACAAGATAGGAAGATACTGTCATGTAATCAACCTTAGGAGAACTGTACAAAACATTATAAGAAAGTGTCAAATATGCCATAAAACTAAACCCTCTAATCATGGAGCAAGGGGAATGTTACATCATATCATCTGTGAGGAACTTCTAAAAATAGCAAGCATAGATGAAATGGGACCTCTGCCCTGTGCCAAAGGAAATGTAAAATATATTGTTGGGGTATATGATTTGTTTAATAAGTACATAAAATTATATCCCATATGCACAAATTCTGCAGTGTCAATCATCAAGAAGATTGCTCATGAATATATTTCGACAATGCAGCAAATTTTACTGGAAAAAAGGGGAGAAAATTTCTTCAAGATGACAATATAAAGCAGATTTTGATATCAAGGTTCCACCCAGAAGGAAACCCTGTTGAGAGATTGTTCCGAGAGCTGAATAGGTTCATAAGGACATACTGTCATCACAAACAAGCAATGTGGGTAGAGTATTTAAAGCATTTTGAAGAGATATATATAACAATTTGTCGCATACTTCCACTAACTATAGACCAACAGAGTTGATATATGATGTGAAAGAAGACAATGAGTGGGTAAACTGTTTACCCCAAATAACAGATAACGAAGAATCTATGGAGGCCACGATTGGTCAAGCCATTATTAACATTAAGAGCATGGCTCAACAAAGAAAAAAATATTTTGACAGTCACTTAAAGAGAATACAAAAATTTGTTATTGGACAAAAGATTTTGTTAAGGTGTCATCCAAAATCATCAAAGCTGAAGAAGATAAATAAAAAGTGGCAATTAAAATATGCAGGACCATATATTGTATTGGGAATACCCAATCCAGGAGCATATCTTTTAGCATAACCAGTTAGTGGAAATGTGAAAGGTGTTTATCCACACCAGGACTTTAACCATATTTTGTTAAAGACTGAATATGAATCAGATGCGTAAATTTTAGTTAGAAATATGTCTTTCTTATATGATGAATTATGTTTCTTATTTTAGGCTTATCATCAAACTGATTGCCTGATAAGACATTGTCATTTAATTGTCTAATTTTTTTATTTCTCTTTCAGATTATTGTTATGTAATAATGTATTTTTTATCTTCGTTAGGTATGCATTATCTGTATTACAGCTGCTGATCTACTGCAGACAGAATAAACAATAAATTTAGAACAAATAAGTAGATTCCGAATTTCTATGGGATACTAAAATGGAATATATTAGTTCTGTTCTTTCTCGAGTTAATATTTTGTAGAGACAGTTGGCTGTGATAGAACTACAAATGAATATTTAACATAATATATAAAAAAAGAGAAGTTACTAATAGGGCAGGAGTTCAGATTCATTAAAATTCAATCATTCAGCTGTACTCCTGGGGAGTCAAGTGTAGTAGTACATTTAGTAATTCATGTGACAATGATATTTCCAATATATAGTGGAAGATATATTCCTTAATATATCCCATATAGTGCTGTGAACTGTGGAGCTTAAGACGCTTTGTCAAAGATTTTTATGTTGGTTCTCTTGTTGTGGTTTACGATGATATGTTGTGCCATGTTCTAAAACTGAATGTACGTTAGGTTAAGCAAAAATCATTATTATTATTTATGAAGCAACAATAAAAGAATATTAAACTGAAATTAATGAGAGTCTGCGAAGTAATTTTTTTATATAAAGTATACAAACAACTTCAAACGACCACTTCAAGAATTTGATGAAGGTGAGATATAATCCAGTGTCCTGGTTACTCTTATTTACTAATCAGATTGAAGCAAGTTACAGAAGACCTTGTCAGCAGTGTGTCTGTGTGGGGCTGAACGAAGAGATCCACGAACCTGGATTAAACACGGCGACAAATATTTTTCAAAAATTGTTTACAAGTCATCCTATAAATTTTCTATCTTCTCTCAGTGTATAACAGAAGTGAAGACTGCTGTCAAAAAACAAACTGATTCTATTAATGTGTCTGTGTACATTACGACAACACATTACACAAAATTACAATTAGAATAGTACTATTATAGCAGGGAGTCTCGGGCAGAGGCGGGGAGTCACGAGCGGAGGCAGGGAGTCTGGGGCAGAGCTGGGGCGGCGTTCAGGGGCAAGGTGTGGACACAGGTAGGGGGGCAGGCAAAATCCGAGCTACAGGGAGAGTGGGTGAGGTGGGGTGGGGAAGGTAGGGAGGGACGGGAGGCAACAGAGGACAGACAGGCTGATATGGAGAGAGAAACTGTGAGTGAGATGGAGGTAAAGGGTGCGATAGAGAGACTGGTAGAGGGCGAGAAAGGCAGATATTGATATGCAAGCAGAGAACTTGAAACAGAGAGGATGAGGTGATAGAGACAGAGTGTGATTGATTGAGATATGTAAAGATGGTGACAAAGTGAGAGGAAGTGACAAGGAAAGAGAGTTAATGCTGATTCTGTGAGGGAGGCAGGCCAATAGACTTGCTCCAACCTTGAATGTGAGATACGTAGAAAGAGATTGAGGTGCTGATAGTAGGGGGAGACCAACAATGCCTGTTGTTGAGGCGTAGATGGTGGTCGTGGAGTGCCCGATTTGTGGGACTTACAATCAGGTTAACCGGCCGTGTTCCTTCTGTGGTGCATATGAGGCAGCTGAGCTGAGTGCCATTGTCTGGAAGGCTTGGTTGAACTCCTGGAATGCCGCCAGCACTGCCTGTTGGAGTCAGCTTGTTTTCCCTGGAGCACCATATGCAAACTATTTATCATCCCTGCAGGAATTGTGTTTTCAGCAATCTACACCAGAAATAAGAGCAACGTGAGATTGGTGTACTTTTCATTCAAGTATTTTGCAATTCAATTTTAAGTTATGTGTGTCGATTTTACCTGCCACATGAGCTATTTTTCTGAATTGACTGTGACTATCCTGGCACAAAGTTAATTTTTCTATTTTTTCAGTCTTATTTGGGTTCGCAAATGTTTGCCATTATATAGAGAACAGTGGTGGCTCATAAATGCAGAAAACTCATGTTGAAGGCCTTATGTGCAAACTATCAATGGATACAAAACCATATTGTGCTAGATTATTCTAAATCACGTGTGTCCAATCTGCGGCACACAGTATCAATGCAGACTATGGAGTGCACTATGGTTAGAATGAATCTCTACATGAAAAGACCGCAAGATTTGAGTGCTGGTTGTCACGGTACTAATCTCCACTGGAGTATTGTCAAACGGAAAGGGGAAATGCAGGCAAGAGTAATTGTATGTACCTGCATGTCAACGAATGGAAGGAACTGTCGTTTAGTTTCGCCATGGTGTGGTGTCAAGACACCACCTGATCCTCACATCCAGTTCTGTTATCTGGACTTTCGTGACAGGCTTAATTTTCCCGTCGTTTTATATTTGAGTGGATCAGAAAAGCAGGTTTCTACTACTGGTATTAGTTACTCTATCCCACACTTTAAATAATGTTTTTACATCATTTTAACTGTGTCCACCCCAGTATTAAATTTACGATGGGCTTGAAATTATGGGGAACTTCGTTCTCTGGATGCGTTGGATCACAAGAAGAATGGTGGGACTTTAGGACATAGAGTATATTGCAAACCCACCCAAACTGATCTTTATCTTCATGTGACTTGGTGTCATCCACCACATTAACGCAAGGGAGCCTTGTGTTCGCTAGTGTAAAGAGCTTATGCAACTTCTGATGTTGAACATTTGGATTAAGAACTGGAGCATCTTAAGGCTGTCTTTAAACACACTGGTACACTACTCAACAAATTTGTTGCACAATTTAGTTTGGACCATCAAGTGAACCAATATTGAACAACTACAAATCTCTTGCTTTTTTGCTTTTTCGCCGGGAATATATGCTCGAAAATCTCAAGAATTTTAAGAAGATTTGACGTTAAAAGAATTTGTATGCCACTAGCAAAGACTAGAGCCCTTTTTGGGACTGTCAAGGATGATTTGGGATTAAGGAAGCCCAGGGTATACAGAATTCTATGTCACTGTGGAAAGACCTACATTGGCCAAACGGTCTGCACTAATCAGGATCGGTGTGTGGAACATCACCATTATATTCGTTTGCTTCAGCCTAAAATTTTAGCTGTTGCAGAACATTGTGGAGTGGCCAAGCGCATTGTGGCGCTATGCTCCGATGCCCGAGGTCATTCCCCGTTGGGGTTTCGAATCCCCCCTTGGGTATGGATGTTTGTACTGTCTTTAGTATACGGTGGTTCATAAGTAGTTTGTAAATTTAGGGACTGATGACCCCACAGTTAAGTCCCATAAGCTTAACAAAAGTTTTAAAATTTTTTTGAGAATGTAAAGGGGCAGCCGTTTCTGACCTAATCTCCGTTTACGGCGATTAAGTGCTTCCGCGTACTCACCTGAAGATGATAGCCTGTTGGTGTGTCAAAATATCATGTCAAGTTGACGATGTTATTCGACTGGAAGTATAAAATAACCTGTAAGTTTCACTGCAGCTGATGTATCCATGACTGACTTCTATGCACACCACTACTAGTTCAAATAATCACCTCTCAGTTTCATAGTAGGATAAATCACTATCAACCAAAAACTCTGTTCTCCGAGTAGTAATTTTCTGTCATATCCTGTGTTTAACGAAAGGAACATACAGAAATGACAGAGAAAGTTCGTTTAGGATTGTTCAAATAGTGGGGTACAATAACTGCTAAGGTGACTGCATGTGGTAAGTAAGAACTCCACGTCATGTGGGAGTAGCCAAGCGGTCTGGAGCGCCAAGTTACGGATTGTGCGGCCTCCAGAGTGGAGGTTCTAATCCTCCCTTGGGCATGGATGTGTGCTTTGGTTTCACTTAGTGTAAGTAGTTTTTAAGACTAGGAACTGATGACCAACCTAGTTTGTTCCCATAGAATTACAAATAATTGGACATTAAGAAATCCACATTACAGTTTTAGTGTGGTACAATTTTTAATAGTCACTACATATGGTAGGGAAAAGTTTAAATGTATATAAAATTCAAACACACAACCCAAAATGTGCCACACGATGAAAGGACTATGGCTTATTTTTCTCCACTGCCTACATCTGCTTACTATCCCTTCATCATATTTTCTTATGGCAACTACAGACATATATAGCAATTGTTATTCACATAAAATCATTATTTTGCAAACCTGGAAGGCATCAATCCCCTGTGTTTCATATTTATATCTGAAGGATATAAAATCAACATTTAAAATAACAGTTCCTTCCGAGACAAATATGTACACAATTTTTTGAAATTAGTTTTCCGGTATAATATCTTCCTAATACCTACGATCAGTGAGTTATGTTGTGGTAACCTGTAGAAGGATATACATATTGAATTTCAACCACACTTGAAGGTTAAATTTTTCGAAAGAAAATGAGTATATGAACTATTAAAAATACAATAACTACCTTTCGATTCAAATATGGATTCACTGTTGCTACACCAGGTCAATAAATTTTGGAGTAACTTATACAATAACTTGACATTCGAAATTTTTAGGGTGACAACTTACTGGTACACCATATATTTTATTATAAAGTGGAAAATGTGCAATTGTAGTGAAGGAACTCACCGTAAGAGAGAGATGGGATCATCATTGTGGGTGCTGGTTTCAGAAACCATGGTTGTCGCAGCTGTGGTAGGAGTCTGGCTGTCACTGTAGTCGCTGTGTGGCTGAGTGGCATGGCGGGGGGAAGACCCACTCTCTGCAGGGGCTGACGAGCTGCAGAAAGATAGAGAGTCTGCATGACAGCGTGTGTCACGAGGGGGCAGGTAGATTTTGCGAAAGGCCGTGCTACTGGGCAACTGTACACACATACATACACACACACACACACACACACAAACATACGTTACAGGAGACACTCTGACAATGTCATTAGTCAACTGAGTGCTTCTTCTCAGTTCCCTGTATAAGCGATATGCATACTAAACAACTGTTTGTGCGAGCGAAATAAAGCACAAACAGAATTAACATAAAAGCGTTAGTAATAATCGCTCTGCATTGAGCCTACAAATTTTACGAAGCACATTGTGAATGTGTAACAAAAAGGATCACAGATATTCTGTGTACACGTGTGACACAGTATTATTGTCAGGTGAGGAATATTATAGAGCCCCTATTGTGTGTCTCCATTTACCCAACTAATCAGTCCATGCAGTATCTAGGTTTGGAGGCATTTGGATGTCACAGTAGTTAATTGTTTAACTGAATGGAAACGTGGGGGGCAGGCATATCCTTTTCAAGATTCAGTAGAAGCACATCAGACCACTAGAAGAGAGGAATGCCGCAATGCACACCAAGCACACTGTAACACCGTCATAATAGTGGCTACTGACTGAAAACGTTTAATGCACTCCCACTGCACTCCCACAGAATGGCGTGTAGCATCCAAGTGGAAAGTTACTATCAGTAAGCTTTCAGTAACACTATAAAACAAACTGTTCCGTTTCTTGCGGTATCGTGACTGAAGACTGACCTGCTGGTGAATGGTATTGCATCGTGTTCAATGATTTAATTAAGTTTCAGCATTGCCACAATGATCACCTCTGAGAACTGTGATCGCTGTCTGTGGGGGGCTCGCATTTCTAAGGGGAAATATTTTTAAACTTTAAAGTGTTTGTGGTCATAAGGAAGATATGATTGTAGGACAATACCTCTCTGACCTACTGTACCCATATTTTACCTCTGTGTGACTGTTTTATGGATTAACTACTCAACTGGCTATTTCTCTTCCATATATGATATATGTCTCCATGAACTGTCGGTAGGATTTTGTATTACTCCTGTAGACCGAAAGACACCCAGATTTCTCCAACATAGGATATATGTTGAAGTACCTCAAATGCCAATTACACCCATCTGCCAGTATCCAGTATACAGAAGAGTGGCAAGTCTGCTGTCATCTACTTTTGTCGACTTCTTATGTTAATTAGCTTATTACATCCATTGGAACACCGTTAATTGTGTACTTTCAAGTACAGCACAATATAATTATTATTAAAAGGAAGTTGACAATTGTTTAGTTTGCACTCTTCTTGTTTTACATCCTGCAACGTTTCTGGATATCCAGAGTATCTTCCAAGCATCTCTTTTCTTCCCATCTATTGGTTAACTTCCTCTATCATTTCAAACCTCTTTTGTTGACATCTTCACTATCAATGATCTGTAAACACACCAGTATTCTGGTTCCCATAATTATCTATCAGATTCATAATAGAGTAAGCCACTGCCCTCCACAGACTGTTCTCTCAGTAGTAATTGTCTGACATGCCCTATGTGTGAATGTCTTGTGACATTAAAGATACAGGGGGAAGCTGATTGTTTTCAGGTGAAAGGCGGTTTTTCTTTCAGTCTGTTGGATTCCCCAGGCGGCCGGCTATCAGTTTTGACCTACATTTGCATAAAAAGCCGTGATAAATTAAATATTAATTGTGTAACTATATTTCGACGGCGGCAGTATATTTTAACAGTGAGACACCGTGCTTAATAGCTTCCAGAGCAAAGAGCTTCACTCTCAACCGATTTTGGTATTGTTAAATATGTATTTTTTTGTTAAATGTAAACATCTGTAGGGAGGTGGTCAAAGCATTTAATTCTGTGATATTCAAATGTATCATATTTTGGAAGGGAAATTGTATTTTAAATATGAGGCATTAGGATGTGGGGAAGGATATAGTTTTGGGAGCAGTTAGAGCACGCCTTCGAACGCTTGGGAAGGAGCTCTTAACTTAGACGCCTTGGTGAAAGGTTGTGACGCAGGGCGGTCTGAAGCCACATTACAAACTTGTGATGTGAAGAGATAAGCATGTGTGGACTGTGACTGCATAACTTAGTCTCTAGTTGAAAAGCGGTAAACTATGGACGGTAGTAGGGCTGTGGAACTGTGAAAATTCAGCTATCGAGTACTCTTGTGATGAAAAACTGTGTTTTATAACAAATACTCTAATTAATCACAGATTAAGTTGGAACTGCAATGTTCGATGGACTTCATCAATTTACGAGTGATAATTTGGAACTTTTATTCTCGAGTGCGTGTGATACTTATTGTGACTCTCATGAACAATAGTTGGGAAAATATTCAGTTATTTACCGATGTATTTGTTGTCCAAAAAGAGTAATAAACTGCATTTATATAAAAATTACATCTAGAGTGAATCTCTTCTGAATATTATCTTAGAATCCATTTTGTTGGTTATTCAGAGCTGTAATTTATGGTTGATTACATTTTTCGCATCATCATCTGCAGATCGATAGACTAGCTAAACTATAGATTAATTATTGATCATATTTAAACAGTTTGAGTAGCTGTTTAGAGCGTAGAAGCTGACATAGATAACTCACCCCTATGAACAGAGACAACGAGCCATAAACTTTTTACTACCCTGAGTTATGTACTTACCAATTTTTGTTGGTGAGTACCGATAGGAAGATCGGTGCCTGACAATTTTTTTTTAAACGAAATGTGCAATTATGTACATGACACTGACAGATAGTCCAGGGTTGTTCATATCGTGAGATACAGTAATTTGTAACGTGACTGCATGTGACAAGTAAGAAGTTTACATTAGAGTTCTAGTCTGGCAAATTTTTCAGTAGTCACGATCGGGAAAAGTACAATTACATGCCACGTGGGAGTAGCCAAGCGGTCTGGAGCACCACGTTGCGGATCGCGTGGCCTCCCACGTCGGAGGTTCGACATGGATGTTTGTGTTGTCTTTAGCTTAAGTTAGTTCCTAAGTAGTTTGTAAGTTTAAGGACTGATGACCTCGTGAGTTAAGTCCCACAAGATTTACAAATATTTGAACATGTTTACAAGTATATATAAAATTCAAACACATAACACCCAACCTGCCACTTCAGTATAGGACGGTGGCCTATTTTTCACTGCCTGTATCTGCTTACTAGTCCTTTTCATCTTTTATTACAGCAACTACACACATATATAGCGATTGTTATTCACAGAGAATCACTATCTTCTAGAGTTTGAATACAACAATCCCCCTGTATTTCATACATATCTTACATAAATAATTTGAACGATATTACTAATAGTAATTCCTTACAAGACAACAAGCTGTTCACTATTTCTTTGATATCACATTTCATGTATAATATCTTCCTAATAACTACATTCAGTGATTAATTTCCTTTGTGGTAATCCATAAGAGGACATACATAGTGAGTTGGAATCATGCTTACTCGAATGACAAATTTTTGGTATGAATTAAATATATGAGCTAATAAAAATACAATAAACTGACAATTGACAAGTTCCATGAACCTTCGAAAATGTGCAATTATGCTAAAGAACTCACCGCAAGAGAGAGACGTCATCATCATCATCAGTGTGGGTACTGATTTGAGCAACCAAGGTTGGCGCAGCTGTGGTAGGAGTCTGGTGGCCACTGTAGTCGCTGTGTGGCTGAATGGTGTGGTAGGGGAAAGACCCACTACCTGCAGGGCCTGATGAGCTGCACAGAGAAAGAGTAACTGAATGGCAGAGTGTGTCATGTGGGGGGAGGAGGATCTTGCCATAGGCAATGTTACTGTGGTGACTGTCAGCACACACGCACACACACACACACACACACACAATATATATATATATATATATATATATATATATATATATATATATATATATATATATATATCAGGTCACAGGTCACGCACTGACAAAGTAATCAATTAACTGACTGCTTCTTCTCAGTTCCCTGCATAAGCAGGATGCATACTGAATAACTGCTTTAGCAAGATGAAACACAAATTGGGTTCACATAAAAGGGTTAATAATGGCTCTTCAGTGAGCTACAAGTTTTAGGAAGCACAGTCTAATCATCATCATTAGAGACTGATTATGCCTTTCAGTGTTCAGTCTGGAGCATAGTAACTCTAATAAAATTTCTCGCCGGCCGCGGTGGCCGAGGGGACTAAGGCGCTCCAGTCACGGTCTGCACGGCCACTACGGTCGGGGGTTCGAATCCCCCCCTCGGGCATGGATATTTGTGCCGTCCTTAGAATTAGCTATTTCATAAGTAGTTTGTAAGTTTAGGGACTGATGACCCCATAGTTAAGTCCAATAAGCTGTATAAACATTTGAACATTTTTTGAACAAAATTCCTCCATGATCCCCTATTCAATGCTAACATTGATGCCTCATCTGATAGTATGCCTTTTACTTCAAAATCATTCTGCACCGAATCTAAGTACTTTCTTCTTGGTCTACCTCGACTCCTCTTACCCTCCGCTGCTGAGCTCATGAGACTCTTAGGTAACCTTGTTTCTCCCATGCGTGTAACACGACCCCACCATCTTAGTCTGTTCGCTCTAACTGCTATAAATGTGCAATAAATGGGATCACATATTCTGTGTATTCAAGTTAAACAGTATTATAAGCAGATGAGGAATATTAAAGAGGTTTTATTGTGTGTCACCACACAGAGGCGGCGTCAGTGGCAGGGGTCAGGCTGTGGGGGGTGGCAGGTACGGTGGTTAAGGCAGGGGTCTGACATTGGGGGTGCCAGAGTTGATGACTGAAGCAGGAGTCTGGCTATGTGGGGTGGCAGCAGTTGAGGCTGGCTGTGGGGGGCGACAGTGGCTGTGGCTGAGGCAGGGGTCTGACATTGGGGGTGCCAGAGTTGATGACTGAAGCAGGAGTCTGGCTATGTGGGGTGGCAGCAGTTGAGGCTGGCTGTGGGGGGCGACAGTGGCTGTGGCTGAGGCAGGGGTCTGACATTGGGAAGCGGCAGTGACGGCAGCTGAGGGAGGGTCTGACTTTGGAAGTAGCAAAGCCAGCGTCGAAGCATGCGCTTGTCTGTGAGGGGTGGCAGATACGGTGGCTGAGGCAGGGGTCTGACTGTGGGGGGCCACAAAAATGTTCAAATGTTTGTAGAGCTTATGGGACTTAATTACGGGGTCATCAGTCCCTAAACTTACAAACTACTAAGGACGGCACAAATATCCATGCCCGAGGGGGCATTCGAACCCCCGTTCGTAGCGGCCGTGCAGACCGTGACTGGAGTGGTGGGCGGCAGATGCGGTGGCTGAGGTAGGATTCTGTCTGTGTTGAGCAGTAGAGGCAGTGGCTGAGTCAATGATCTGGCTGTGGGGGCAGCATTGGTGGCAGTGGAGTGACGGCGGCGGTGGTTGAGGCAGGGGTCTGGACAGGGGCAGCAGCAGAGGTGGCTGCTGAGGCAGGGGTTTGTTTGCCGCTGCTGGGGCCGCCTGCCGAGGGGTGGGCCGTGCTGGCTGTGCACACAAGAACGACCTGAGGGGTCGCTTGTTGAGTACTCAAGTAAATAAATAGATTGAGGGCCACATAGACGTATAGAAAAATTACAGTTGAATTTCCTGCAAAAGCAAAAATTTCAATCTTCTATCACCACAAAGTATTCTCAAATCTCTAAGATTTCTTTCACAGGCAATTAAGAATATTATTAACAGCGACTACTGCCAATGCGGGGGAAGTTCAGATAACGTTTGGAAGCTGCAAGATAATCACGCATGGGGAAAACTGTTAAATGTTGTGATAGGTGGAAGACTGGACCAAGACCCAAACGACCACTAGATACTGGCAACAAAACGCATACCTGACGAGCTATGAGCATTTCTGCCTTGGAGTAGATAGTACTATAAGAATATTATATAGTCCATGATTACAATACACATTTGTTATTGTGGGACATGTATCCTACTTTCGGATATATGCAAACAAAACTGCTTGCAGTAGAAGAGTTATGTTTCAACTGTATATCATCAAGTGCTTGTAAATCTTATGGTCCCCATATTTCAGCCAAATTTTACTGCTAAACATGCCCCAGTCAATAGTTCAACCATACAGCACTAATTTTGAGTCTTCCATATCCCCACGAGGACAAGCAGTGTATCGCAGATGGCTGGAGTGTGGAGACAGCAGGAGGCAGAGCATGCTCTTCTGCTGTCGCCCCAACTCACACCATTAATCTGCTGCAAGCTCTATTTCTTTTTGTTGGTTTCGTTCATACTGCTCCTTAGCAGTATGACTATTCTTCTCACGCAACTCAACATAAAGCTCATCCTGGCTATGTCAGTGATGTAAACTGAGAGTTCAGTGTGATATTTTTGTGTTGATAAGGCAACAAACGACTACAACACAAGAGAATGTGAAGACATCGACAGGAAAACAGACGGACGTTACTTCTTATGATGAGTATTTATAAATTCATGTCTGAATAATGCAGATACAATTACAATGAAAAGCAAAGTGTCATCAACAGGATATCTTGAAAAAGCAGCAGGTACTGAGTACCAACAAACAGGAAGGGGGAGGATATGTGAGTGTGGTGTGTAATGGATAAGGATCTACATTCTATTGCACATGCACAAAAGTTGCATCACATTCTCTACTGGATGTCTTCGTCGCATTACTGTAGTCAATACAGCTGTACGACACAGGAGAGGTTAGGCAGTTAATTTGATGGTAATTTATGACCCATCATGTGGCTATACAGGTGTGTATTCGGGTGAAAGGACTGTAATGTAAGGTAATTCCATAGATAACTCTGCAGAACAGCCCATTTTTGTTTTATTTCTCATTAAATGTGTGCATGTAATATCCTGGATATCATTTGAATGCCATTGCACTGCTAGTACAAATATTGATCACTTAAAACAAGGTTGAGGAGTCGCATATTTAAACACAGCACACATAAAATGTGCCAAGCATTATCTGAAGGCAATTGGACTGCTACTACATATGCTGATCACTTAAAACAAGGTTGAGGAGTTGTATATTTAAACACAACACACATAAAATTCTGTTCTACTGGTGCATGTTACTTTCTTTGCCTGTCCACAGGAACTGTCCTTTATAATTTACTTTTGGAGACGGATAGAGACTACTATTTACAATTATTTATTTATAAATAATCGTTGTTTTGTTGAGATAATAATGCTGTAATAGTCCCTTTCACAACTTTTTTTCTCTCCAGGATGTAGCTACAGGAAACTATCACTGATAACAGAAACTCTTCATACTTCAGAAGTTAATTCAACTGTTGTAATAGAATCCATTTTAGAGTATCATTGAATGCAGTAGCATTGAGCAAATAGTTACAGATAGGAAATGTATATAATTCACCCTGAAGAACCCACAAAAAATGTTGAAAATCACTTCGATGCACGTGTATGTGTACGTAAAAGTAATATGTAGGAGATATCACTTCCATAACAACAGTGAACTTTATCAAAACTAAAATGAAGCGATTTGGTTAGCGTGTATATATCTGGTACTAACAGTATGCAGTATGTGGGGATGTAGTGAGGGGACTCACCTCACGCGATAGTCGGCAGCCTCGTCATGTGGTCTACTGTAGTGGGCGGCGGCTGTGGGCGGCGCAGCTGAAACAGGGGTCTGGCTGCGGTCGCTGGGCGGCTGAGCGGCAGGCGTGGCGGAGGTCCCGCTGTCCACAGGGGTTGGCGTGCTGCACAGAGAGAGGCGCTCTGGCCACTGCAGGGAAAGCGCTGCTCTTCCTCGACGGCCACGATTATTTCTTGTAAGCTCGAATAGAGCGAGATAAAAACAAGCAAAGACCAGTTAGGTAGTAAGCTATTGAAGTTATAGGAGGAGACGGGAAGTGCTGTCTATGTTGCAGATATGGTGTCATCTCCATACAACAAGCTAGGGAACAGTGTTTTGAACCAAAGACTGTATTGATAGAGCTGAAGCATTGAATTAAAATTTGTGGTGCGGCCGGGAATCGAACCCGGACCTCCATGCTTACTAGGCAGACGTCTTAACCGTTAGACTACCACACCACTAACGATTAAGGCGCCTCGGAATAGTCTATGTACGATTTCCCTCCACAACACAAACTTTAATTCAGCTTCTTTGTTCCAAAGATTATTGCCACTACTGCCAAGGCTCTCCATGCAGCGGAATAGCACCTCAGCAATGGACATGGTGGAACAATCCTTTTTTTTTTTTATGATGATATAAATATCAATTAAATACAATGAAAGAATCCCTGAGACGGATTTTCGTCTCAAATATGTCAAAGACATTCTCAGGGATTCTTTCATTGTATTTAATTGATATTTATATCACCATAAAAAAAAAGGATTGTTCCACCATGTCCATTGCTGAGGTGCTATTCCGCTGCATGGAGAGCCTTGGCAGTAGTGGCAATAATCTTTGGAACAAAGAAGCTGAATTAAAGTTTGTGTTGTGGAGGGAAATCGTACATAGACTATTCCGAGGCGCCTTAATCGTTAGTGGTGTGGTAGTCTAACGGTTAAGACGTCTGCCTAGTAAGCATGGAGGTCCGGGTTCGATTCCCGGCCGCACCACAAATTTTAATTCAATGCTTCAGCTCTATCAATAATGTCTTTGACATATTTGAGACGAAAATCCGTCTCAGGGATTCTTTCATTGTATTTAATTGATATTTATATCACCAAAGACTGTATGTTCGTTGAAATTATTATCCGTCATAGAGTGATCAGAATGTGTTTCACAGTCATAAAAATCCTGACATTTTAATGGAAATGTCTTTGATGTATTGAGAATCGCCAGAATTGTTTTGCAGAAACTCAGATTTTCGCACCTCCCTCATCTCATACCTTATTGTGCATGCACCAGATAATTATTTTTTGTAACAATTATAAATATTGTTGTGAGTTTTGAGAATAAATGAATTATTAATTGCACCACATGGATTCCCCATATCATGTACAAACAACTTTAGAATTGCACAGACACTGAAAGAAAGACACATGACTTGGATATTGATGTCACAATAGCACCTACCGTGATCATCTGGTAAGCGACCTGTACATGTTACACTTCACATACCTTGACACCATTTACAGATACTGCATTGTCGGCATCCAAAAGAGACAAGAAACGCCAGTCAATGCTACATTGCAAAAACATGTTAACTTTCATACAACAATGTTTGGACATCCACATGCCCTAGCTACAAACTGTCTGTATATCCACCCTATGCTGTATGTGATACTATCCAGCTGCCTGTTGTTCATATAGCAATCACAGCACATATATTGTATGACTTAATTTCTTTGTTTTGAAAATGGACTACAATGTCGAAAAACGCCTACGAAAAATGACAGTAAAGCTTCGCTTCTGTTAACTTGAGCTGGCAAGTATTGATGTCGTGAAAATAAACTGGTACACAAAATCGGGAACACAGATGAACGCGACGAACCACACTTACCCGGTTTCTGACGCTGACTCTGACAGCAGCCGGACAACCTCGGCCATAGCCTGAGGCTGGCTATTCCTCGCTTCTGCCCAGCCCTGCGTCGGCAGGACTTGGAAGATGTGGTCCCTTATGTAGTCGATGGCAGCCTTCCTCAGGCTGTCCGAGGAGTGCCGGACGGCGACGACAGCCGCGGCCGCCGCGGTCTCCACGGACAGCGTTGCGAACACCTGCCGTTCGCAGTCCGCCTTCAGGGCCGGCAGGCCATAAAGGTCTGCGGCGGCGAGCAGCTGGGCGGCCAGGGCGGGCAGCTGGGGGGCCTGCAGGGTGTACAGGTAGGCCACCAGCTGCCTCAGCACCGGGCCCTCCACGCCCGGGGTGGCCACCTCGCCGACGGTGATGTCCTGGAGGATGCGCTGGAACACAGGGCTCCTGGCGGCCAGCACGGCCCTGTGCGCCACCAGGCGGGTGTCGCCCGCCACCAGCGCCACCATGGAGCCGTACCCGTGGTCCAGAAGCGCGCCCAGGTCCGCGGCTCTGTCGGGCCTCACCTCCTGAACTGACTCCGCAGTGGACGAGTCTGAAGCAATCGCAACTGATCAGACATTGCTCCCTACACAGTAATCTTTATACTTGCATCATTTCCATCTACATTTGTGTCTAGCATCTGGAACTGATGGCTAACTACAGGATGTCAGATGAAACAAGCGAAATTCTTCCAGTGTAAAACTGATACCACAGTAGAAAAAGTTATAAGTAACACCATTTGCCGAATTTAGAATCGGGTTCAATACCTTTCATTTGCAAAATGAGCCCCAAAATATAGTCAGGTGCTTGTTTCATTAACTGCTTTCCCAGGCTTTTTTTCCTCTTCCTTTTCAGAACGTCAATTGAAATTAGGATTTACTTTATTCCTAACCTCTATGTATGGTAAACAATGAGTTCTCTTAATTACTTTCTGTTGGTATTGCTTCAGAAAGCCATTCGAATGAAGTAGTACTTTATCTATAGAGTAATCTTTCTGACTGCTCCATTTATTTATTGGGCAACAAAATTTCACGACTGCTGTGTATGTAACTACTCTTAACTGCTAGCCTCTATGTTATCATTTCAACAGCTAACTCGCACCAAACATCTGCTACTAATGTCTGGAGTACCTCTCTTGGAAAATTTCCCATCAGTAACAGACAGCAGTTAGCATGCATCTCATTTTCAGCACTCTTGCATTGTTCAAATGGACAACAGCTAACCAGGAGTTGAGTGATGTCTCAAAACTAATAACAAAGAATCTGCCTTCCCATAAACCAAAATATGTCATTGTTTCATAACTCATGTCACGCTACCAATGTATTGACTATGTATTGGGTAATTACATAATTTCGATTACTATATGTTTTCAGTTATGTGATCAAATTCCCACTGATAATACTGTTAGCTACAGTAGTACTTAAAAGCATCTATAATATCCCACATTCACTTCATAAATTATATAGCTTTATAAATAAAAGTGAAAATTCCCAACGTACTGTACACCAAGAGGTAGTTAATAATGTGGTAAAAGGAAATTGCGGATATGTAACACAAGGTACTTCTCAGGAAAGAGTCTGACTGCGACAATTCACCATTTACCCATTGAACGAAACGAGAAGAAGCGCTCCTATTGAGCCATGATAGTCAATGCCTAAGTCAACGCCGCTATGGTTGATTCAATATGTAAAGATTTAGTTGAGCTGTCCATCTCTGATCGTTGTCTATAAGCAAAGGATGCTCAGTTGCATGTTCGCCAACAAAAGTTAACATCTTGTGAAATTAATAAAGACAGAGAAAAGTCAAAGGAGACTCAGATTCAATTAAATCTAGTACGCCTGTTATTTTCGCTAAATGTTGTTAATATGTGATCAGTAAATTGAGGTATTTTTTATAAAATAAACTGGGCAATCAAAAGCAAAATCTTATAACAGTATATTTAAATTTTCAATAAAGATGAATTACAGGAGACTGAGAAGCAGTATTTGGTAGATTGCGAAACAAAGAAGTTAAAGGAAAAACCGAAAACCCATATCAATTTTTACCCCAACATGAAACCACTGAAGTTTGTCCTCAGCTGTTACAAAACACAAAAGTCAGGGGCCAAGTCAGAACAGAGCACTGGCGGTCACCATGGGCAGTCAGTCTGACAGAGACAAGTCTGACAGATCACGTCTCAATGTCGCTTTCAGTAGCATCAAAGTTTTATGTCTGCAATCACTGAAAATATTACTTCAAACTCTGTGGGAAAATCTTTGTACAGGAAGCTAGCAAAATCTATAACATACTATATTTAATTATGAAAATCTAGATTCCAATATGTAATAGATAATTGGACAAGAATAAAGTATACTGACTAAACTAGTAGAAAATAATTTAAATTGTACATTATGACGCTGTGGAAATGCCAATCATAGTTACTATAGAAATAAAGTTGCCTAACATTGACATGGCATACATAAATGTTCTTTGGAATTAATTACATACACATTTATGAGAAAGACATTGAACTGTTGCTTCCATAGGTACTAACTAAAATAAACACATTGGTTTTAAAAAAAGATGTCACAACTTTTGCGGTGGAAAGTAAGCGTTGTGGGATTTGCATTTTTTTAAATTTTAAGTTATATCTTTACCTGATGTGGAATCTTGGGCAATGGAGTGCGTAAGTACAATTGCAGCCACAAAGGTGCAGAGGCACCAACTGACGCTTCTGCAGTGCATCTTCGAACAGCAAATGTGTCAAGCCAAGTGAAGAGCTGCCCCCTCAAAATACCTCCAGCAAATTTTCATTCAGCTGAATGACCTGCAATTTTATGAAAAATGTAGTTAAAATTTAGTTTTCTTTCAACAAGTCAACTTCAAATTAGCTAGGCTGAATTGATGGTTTAGCGTATCTTGAATTACACGGTTTTGCTACATTCATATGTCTTCCTTTCGCCGAGTATATACTAGTATTTGTAGTTGACTAGCGTATGATTAACAAGCAGAATATTTTCTGTGCTGGTCGCACAGTACTTGGTCAGGCCTGCATCGGTGGCACAAATGTCGCAGCTCAGTTGGGTCTGCAATACGCGCCCTCAGCAGGCAGAGGGTGTGGGTGGCAGCACGGGCGGCCACGCTGTGCAGACACCCCACCAGTGCTGCTATGGCAGAGGCCGGCCTCCGAATGAACTGTGTGGCGCCAGGGCTGTAGTCACCGATACTTCTCAATCCACCGTAAAGTTGGTGGTGGACGGCATCTCCTACCACTACCGGCCATTTCTCTTTCTGCTGCTCTCCCACGTAGAATGGAAGAAAGTCGAACGCCTTTATGTCTCTGTACAAACCATAATTTCTATTATCTTTGTGGTGTTTACAAGATTTTTAATCTGGCATTAGTAGAATCGTTCTGGATTCAGCTTGAAATGCCGATACACTAAATTCTCGCAATAGCGTGTCTAGAAAAGAACGTCGCCTGCCTGCAGTGATTAATATTCGAATGCCCAAAACATCTTGGTAACACTGTCATACCTATCACCCCAGCCAGTAACAAATCTACCGATGTAATCCAATAAGGTGGCGATCCCAAAAACGTGATCGAGACTCAAGATGCCATCGCAAAAGTGTTTTATGGCGCTCTACTTTACCAATGAATCAAATTTTCCCAAAATACTCTCAATGAGTCAAAGTCTTCTACCCACCATCAAAATATTCAAATGTTTGTTAAGCTTATGGGGCTTAACTACGGGGTCATCAGTCCCTAAACTTACAAACTACTTATGAACTACTTACGAACTAGGACGGCACAAATATCCATGCCCGAGGGGGGATTCGAACCCCCGACCGTAGTGGCCGTGCTGACCGTGACTGGAACGCCTCAGTCACCTCGGCCACCGCGGCCGGCTACCCACCATCCTGACATCTGTAGTTACATGCTCGTTCCATTTCATTTTGCTCTGCAATGTTATGCCTGGATAGTTATCGACAACATTGACTAAGGCAGCACTCTGCTAGTGCTATATGCGATCGTTAGCCGTGTCTTTCTCCTACTCATCTGCATCACTTTAGATTTTATTATGTATTAAGATCTAGGTCCAGTTCCTCGTACCAACTTCCAGTTTTGTCCAAGTCATCATGAACCCTACTGCTGTCATTCAGTGACGAGACCTCTCCATACACCATAGCACACACAACATGGCAGCGTAGTCTTCACTCTACGCTTCACTTCATTTACATAGGTAGAAAATAATAACAGTCCCACCACACTTCCATGGGGCACATCTCCTGATTCCCCTGTCCCTGGCGAACACTCACCATCGAGGGCAACGTACTGTGCTCTCTTACTTAAGAAGTCTTTGAGCACTCATATGCAGGTATCTCCGAACTCATTTACATATGCTCGTGACTTCGTTATCAGTCTGCAGTGCAGCAGTGTGGCAAACGGCTTCTGGATATCGAGAATCATGCGCTCCAGCTGTTGTCACCTGTAGATGGTTCGTAAGATGTCAGCTGAGATATGCCCAAGTTGAGGTTCCCACGAGCGATGCTTTCTAAAAGTATGCTGCTGCATGCATGGAAACTTTTCCCTCTGAAGGAATTGTAGTATATTGGAACTGAGAACAAGTTGAAAAACTCCACATCAAGCTGATGGTAAGCTTAGGTATTTATGCAGATCCGTTCTTTTACCTTTATTGTAAACGGAAGTCACCAGTGCTTTTTTTCCGAGTTGATTCGCACTTTGCACTGGATCACAGACTGGCGATAAAATCCAGCTAACGAAGGAGCCAATTTCGTAAATGCTGAAGTGCGATCCACCCGGGCATGGCTACTTATTTGTTTTCAGTTCTTTCTGCTGCCTCACTACACTGGGGATACCTGTTAATATTTCCTCCATTTGGGGGTTTATGCGATGATGCAATGACAATACATTTGTAAGCTCATCAAGAGTGTATGTTTTTTAAATTTATTACTTTAAAACTTCAGCTTTCCTTTTGCTGTAATCCATCACCACCAAACAATAATCATAGTTGTGACTGTACAGAGGTTGTTGACAGGTTTATTACTTAGATGGGACTAGCAATTTTTCGATTCTTGGCGAGATCATTCACTAACGTATGCGAAGAGTTACGATTGTTATGGATCATGAATGTTATGATGCATAATTGGAAATTGCCAACGAAAATAGTTTTTAGATGTGATATCATAAGAGGTATCAAAATGTAAAAGTCACAAAACTCACATTTCGTTTATTTCACTTGGCCCATTTTAAGACATAATGATCAGTAAACGAGCCTCATCCATCCGTAATATGAATGTGGTTGGAGTCCCCTGTTCCATAGGAAATAACTTCAGCTGATTAATGTATTATTGAACTTTAATGCTTCCTCATCATGGAGTTTACTGATTATGTCAATTACTACAAAGTGGGTGAACGCTTGGGTGAACATACTAATAGATAATGCAATGTCAGCTTTATAAAGTGAAGTAAGCGACAGCTGAACAGGGCTACGATCGGTTCTCTAATGGCAGTTCATGTCTTAATGTCACCTTTATTCATATTATTTGATGTTAGAAGGAGAATAATGGGGTAAAAAAGCGCAAATAGTCATTAATGGTCATAATCTGAATGAAAGTGGGCGAAATGCCTTGCACACATAATGCAAAGCAAGAGAATGGGGTCAACACACAGAAAAATTAAGAAGATGTGCAAGTTAGTATATAATTCTCTTACAACAACCTTTCACTGTATCGACCTAAGGTGAAGAGTGTTTTATTATTTTAAAACTTCCGATTCCTCTGGGTCAGTGCCCCTGAACTGTTTATCGAGCTGTAGTGTAATCTTGGTGATTTTTTTTTTTCTTCCGAGATCTTATAATTTGTTCACTGACTTCACATCACCTTTACTGATTAAAGTTTTTTTTTGTCATATTCAGCTGGACAGTGATTTATGTAGTCGCAATGCAAGACACAAAAACAGTATTCCTCATGACTTAGTCCCCTGTCCATGACAAAGTACTGAGTTATGGACTTTTGTCGGATGCCTGACTGAGAGGCCGGCGACTGGCGTCTGCAGCGGCGGCCTGCACATCGTCTGCACGTCACCAGCTGTGAAACGCATGTGGGGCCTCAATAACTGATTATAACGTGGAAAACGTACAACTGTCGAACGGTTGTAAGGCGTATTTGACATTTATTTTGCGTCTGAAATCGCCATAGGTCTACAACTACTAGACGTGGCAGGAGTATAGTACACCGAGAGTATTTACAGTACAGATTTTGTGGAGAGAGGCTACAAAGGAATGTTTCCTATGTTTATGCAGAACGTGCAGTTATAGCAAAGTAGCAAAATGTTTAAACCTTCGGTAAGTTATGAAAGACGTGCCATGCAATGACAGTATTCTTCACATTAATAACATGAAGGCCACACTTTCTCCTATGGTTGATTGACAACAAAAAATTCTGCTATGTAATTTTTGGCGCTTCTTGGCGAAGTGTCTTGTGTTACAAGATATAAATATTCATTGGCAGTTGGACAACACACTCCACCTTTTACTTTCGGTCTTTGTATTCAGTTTTTCCCCACTTATGTTTTCCTGCTTGCTTTCGCTTTCGTCTTCCTTGTAAAAACACGAGAATGAAAGCACTCTCCAGAATATCCAGCTATACCGTTCACGACAATGCACTGTCTTACTGAGTACCAAAAAGGCCGCATTATAGAACAAGCTTTCATGGTCGCATTCATTCCTCTGATTCTGTTGGTCACAGACATGAAGGATAAAGTATTCTGCACAGGCCTTACCCTAGTAATCATCTATATACCAGCAATAATATTTATACTGTAGCTATCCTAGAGAGCAAATTAAAAAAATCGGTTGGTTTATGTACTTTACCTGTGGTCTTGCATTGGCATGCAGTTTTAGGAACAGCTGAATGCAATGGGAAACTACAGTCGTTAATTTTCCCGAGGACATACAGCTCTACTGTATGAAAAAATAATGATGGCATCCGGGTAGGGACTACTCAGATGGATTTCATCAAGAAAAACAAAACAGTCCTACAGATCGGAGCATGGAATGTTCTAACCCTTAATCGAGTTCGTAAGTTACAAAATTTGACAAGAGATGGATAGGTTAAAGTGAGATATGGTGTGGGTTAGTGAAGTTCGGTGGCATGATGAACAGGATTTTTGGTCTAGTGAGTACAGGGTTATAAATACAAAATCAATTGCTGATAACTCAGGAGTAGGTCTGATAATGAATAAGAAAATAGGAATGAATAGCATAGTGAATGCATTATCATAGTGAAGGTAGAAACAAAACCAACACCGACCACAGTAGTACAAATCTATATGACAACTAGCTCTGCCAATGATGAGATCGAAGAAATGTATGAGATAACAAAAGAAATTATTCAGACCGTTAAAGGACTAGACACTTTTGTTGGGGGACTGTAACTTTGTAGTAGGAAAGGAAAGAAGAAAATGTAGTAAGCGAAAATGGACTGGGGAAAAGGAATGTAAGAGGAGATCGCCTGGAAGAATTTTGTGCAGAACACAATTTAATCACCACAAACACTTGGTTTAATCGTCATGAAAGAAGGTTATATACGTGGAAGAGATCATGAGACACTGGGGGATAGCAGATTGACTTTATAATAGTAGGGCAAAGGTTTACAAACCAGGTTTTAAACCGTAAGACGTATCCAGGGGCAGATATAGGCTCTGACCATAATATTGTTATGAACTGGAGATTAAAGTTTAAGAGACGGCAAAAACGTAAAAAATTAAGGAGATGGAATTTGGATAATTTGAAGGAACTAGAGGTTCTTGGGAATTTTAGAGGGAGCATTAGGCAAGGATTGCCTGAAATGGGGCAAAGTAATGCAGTAGAAGAAGAATGGTTAGTTGTGACAGGGTCGCAGTGGTTGGGAAGGGAGTAAGACAGGGTTGTAGCTTTTCCCCAATGTTGTTTAATATGCACATGGAGAAAGCTATTAAGGAATGCAAGGAGAAATTTTGAGAGGGAATTAAAATCTAGGGAGAGGGAATAAAGACCTTGCGGTTTGCTTGTGGCATAGTAATTCTGTCAGTCAAAGCAAAGGACCTGGAAGAGCAATTCAATAAAATGGACAATGTCTTGAAAGGAAGATATAAGATGAAAGAGAGATTAACAATAGTAAAACGAGGGTAATAGTGTCAGAAAATCAGGCGATGCTGAAGGAATTAAATTAGGTAATGAGACGATAAAAGTAGAAGATGAGTTTTGTTATTTGGGTAGCAAGACAACTTCTAACAGCAGAAGTAAAGAAGACGTAAAATGCAGAATGGCTAAGGGAAGAAAAGCATTTCTGAAGAAACAAGTTTTGTTGACATCCAATAACAGTTTAAATGTTAGGAAGTCCTTTCTCAAAGCATCTGTCTTGACTGTAGGATTGCTTGGGAGTGAAACGTGGACGATAAGGAGTTCAGACAAAAAGATGATAAAGTTTTCGAAATGTGGTGCTACAGACGAATGATTAAGATTAGATGGGTAGATCACATAACTAATGAGAAGGTAAACAGATTTTGAGATAAAAGGAATTCGTGGCATATCGCGACTAAGAGACGGCATAGATTGGTGAGAGACATTCTGAGACATCAAGGAATCGTAAACTTAGCATTAGATGGAAGCGTGTAGAGTAAAAGTGGTAGAGGGAGACCCAGGAACGAATACAGTATGGAGATTCAAACAGATGTAGGCTGCCGTTCGTACTCCCAGATGAAGAGGCTTGCACACGACAGGGTAGCGTGTAGAGCTTCATTAGCCTCCGGACTGAAGACCACAACACCTTTGGTCTACTTTTTTCATGTGCCATTCCTGATAAACCAGAGAAATCAAAAATTTTGGTACCTGAATTACGAATTGTGGCGATGACCATATCTACATTTTTCATTCATTGAAAATTTTCAAAATTATTACCTTATGGTTTAGAGATCAAATTACTTTCGGAATTTTTCATATATCTTTGGCATCTGACAAACATCTAGTAATTCCAGTTGGAGTAAACTTTATAGCAGAGAAATTTTATTTTTAACATGGTAAAGTGTTATAACGTATCTCGATAAATGACAAAACTTCATGTTATTCATCACATCCAGTACATAAATGTCTTAAAGCATATAAAAAATTGGAAAAAAGGTAACTGATGTAGGGAAGTTGTCTGATATAAGCAAAACACTATGCTGCATCATGGATAGTAGGGGAACTAGCTTAAAAGTAAAGGTTTTCCTGCAGTTTGCCACTTTACATTTTCCTGTTGATTTACCATTTTTGCAAGTAAAGAGCTAAACATTTGTACAGTTACTAATGTCTACCCAGGGAAGGCTTCAGGCACGGTTTTATGGCGACCAGATAGCTATTTATCTATATATATATTAATGTGAATGTCTGTTCGGTGTACGCTTATCATGTCCAAACGACAAGAAGCAGAGACTTAAATATTTGTACAGTTACTAATTTATACCTGATGAAGGTTTTAGGCATGGTTTTATAGTGATATGGTACATATTTAGTAATTTGAAGAATATAAAGCAAAATGCGGAACACTAATTACTCTTTAAAAATTATATTTACTCTTTGCATATGGTTTTATTGGTTGCATTGTTGCTTGAGGGTTGATAATGATAAAAGGGTGGAGTGCATTGGGATGGAAAGTTATCGGTGTTTATAAAATTCTACATGTGTGTATGTGTGTGTGTGTGTGTGTGTTTTAATATTTCGCTCTGCAGCGAAAACTACAGAACGCAAACGAATGGTCTGTGTGTAATTGTTGTCCGAAGTCTCCCGTTGTACGCCATAGCAGTTCCATGCCGATAGCTATAAGAGAGTGGAAGATATGGTAGTTGGAAATCGTCAAATTATTAAAAAAAATTCGGACTGAAGTCCAGCGACTCTATAGCAAGGAGGTTACATGCAGCAAAACGTCATGCCACAGACTATATCTTTGGTCTGTGTGCTACAATGTCTTCAGCTCTGTCTGTAAGGATAAGAATACGAATAAGGAAATATAAGAATAAGTAAATAAAGCAGGAAAAAGGAAATTTCTTTTAATACATCTCTTTAAAAAGAATCGACTTTACGTTTTGCGTATTATCTATCATAATCAACCAACACACGAGCGGAGCCACAGGTTTAAGCTAGTAAATATATAAATATGTAAAAAGGTAGTTAGTACATGGGACTTCATACCACTGATGCATCTAAAAACAAAGTCCATTCCTTTTTTAACGATCTAATTTTGGACAAACTAGAAACTTCAAAATAGTGTAGCGCTAAGTGGCGTGAATCTGTATGTCTCCACCACTTTCGTCTCACTTTCAAAAGGCCATCGCAGACAGTCCACTTCTTTTGTTACTGATCTAAAGTGGGTCGATACTAGTATAAAAAAGGCGAATACTTTCCTGCTGAAAAGACTGACAGAAAAACAACGAACCAGATACCTCAGGTCTCATTCCACATCCCTTGCCATAACTTAAGGGATGCGAACATATTCGCTCTTCTTTGTGCTGAGAGACAATAAGAGAGCAGGCAGAGTCAGTGGTGGAGAAACAGAGCTGACGGAGAGATGAACACAGAGTGAGTAAGACGAATGGATGGAGAAAGAGAAAAAGACATGAGTGTAGAACACCTGAGCTTTGGGGATCACAACAAGAAAAATGTGGTCCACTTACCTCATCCCACATACGAGTTGAGAGTTTCCCATTGAAGGCACAGACAGCAGACAAAGAAAGGGTGCCGATGTGCGAGAAAAACCCAGGACAAAGAGAATGGCAGAGAGTGAGAGGTGGAGAAGGAACGTCGGTAAGGGCGGCCGAGAGAAAGGGGAGGGGGAGGGGAAGGGGGAGGGGGAGGGGAAGGGGGAGGAGGAGGGGGAGGGGGAGTGGGAAGGGGAGGGGGAGGTGGCCTGCACGGAAACTCCGCCACAGCGGGGCGCTGGGGGCGTGATGCGAGCCGAGAGAGTGCGGAGGTGTGCCAGAGGCAAGCTTTCGTGGCCAGAAATGCGAAATAAGGCCTGCTACAGCTGGTTTACCGCTTTTCATTACCAACATTCTCCCTTCTTTTTTGTCCTCCTGCAGGAGGATTTTTCAGCTGGTTTACTTTTCTCCCGGATTTTTTTTATCTACCAATAATTCATTTGTTCGTTCTATTGATTCCACGTGTTTCACTACTTCTAATCAGAAACTGGGGTCGAAATGATTTTGTGAACCAAGGTTCAGAAATGTTCAAATGTTTGTACAGCTTATGGGACTTAACTATGGGGTCATCAGTCTCTAAGCTTACAAACTACTTACGAACTAGCTTATACTAAAGACGACACAAACATCCGTGCCCAAAGCGGGAATTCGAACCCCCGACGGGGAACGGCCTCGCGCATCGTAGCGTAGCGCCACGACTGAACCGAGGTGTTCACCACTCTCCTGCAAATGTCTCCAGCGTACCTGCTGATGCAATGTAAGTTTTTAAGGTAAACTCAATTGAAAATAAAGTGAGTGTAATGGGACAATAGGGGATCCCATTGCGCGGTTTCCAGAAGCCGCAAAAAGGCACACGGACCGTAATAGATAGGTACATGTTACATTTGTACTTTAAAATAATGTATGTTTATTTTAAAAGTTTTGTTGTTGCAAAATGTAATTTTCGTTGTTGCATGTACATCGCACGAGGGATTCGACAACGTCTTCAACTACAAACAGCAAGTTAAAAATCCGTTCGAGATCTGGTCGACATCAACACCCAGTAGAAGGCTGCACCAAAGAAGATGCCTCACGCGCCGATTCCCGACTGCGGTTATTTTTTTCAATAATGAAAAAAAATCTTTGTAAAAATTTGGATTGTAAAAAGTTAGTTCATGTTATGACACTGATCGAAACAGATTGTATGTATAATGCCTGTAACGGATTGTGTTATTACGAGAAGCATTGTTGTAATCAAGATAAAAAATGTTTGGTTAAAACTATTTCTACGAACTGTGAAGACTTGTAAATTTGTAGGTAGAAGATTTCAATAATTTCTTCTGTGATTGTGATGGTTTTCTTGAATATATTTGGATTATTTGAAAAGTGATATTGGTTTTTTAAATCACGTTTTGGTGAAAACAGTCGGGTTAACAATATCTTTGAAGTGGAGTTAACGAAATGTTAATTTTTGTCATATTGATCTGTGACTGCGTTCGAAGATTCAAGCTTACAGGATATGCTAGGTTTAACACATAAGTGTGTCTAGAAGTTTTAATTTTGCAATTTAACTGGTTAAAATTAAGATATTTCGAAAATTCATTGTGCAAGGAAACCAGAGATAACGTGACTGCACAAAGACAGGGTAAAAGTATGTATGACTGTGGACTTTTCACGAAAATATATTTCGAAGTAAATAGTTAGCAACTGATATCTAATGTTAGATCCAAGAGACTTGTTAGTGAAATCAAGATTATTCAGAAAACGTAATTGCCATAAAAATGACAGCAAAAACAATTAACGCTCGCGCAGTAAAAATAAACTTTTATGTTTGTGATCGTTGGTTGTGATAGAAACAGGATCAACAACATTATAAGTAAGATATGAACTCGCTGCAATTATATTTACTGGTTCTATATTAAGTGACTTCCCTCGTTATGCAGGCTTTTCAAAAAGACGAATCTGCAATGAATAATATTCGGATCTGGTATGAACGACTTCTATACAGGAAAATAATACAGAGTTAAAGAAAATATACAATGAAGCAGTTCCCAGAATGAATGAAGCAGTTGTTGTATAGTCGTCGGCCTGTACAGAAGTTGTGGCGACCAATTTGACTGGACAGCCTTGAGGGAGGCACGAAAAAATAATAGGTCAAGCTTACTAAGAAGCCTCAATCACACTATTAATCCGGCGAGTGGGAGAACCAAATATGTGAACACTTTCAGTGTATTGATGTTAGCGGTGTCCTTGATTAACGTTAGGAAATTTTCGCCACAGGACGATGTGTATTATTGTGTATAGTAAATTTAATTGTGTACGTATACTATCGCTAAAAAAACCAAGCAAGTGACTAACCGTATGGTCAAAGAACTAAAGGACTTGTTTTTAGAGGGTAAGAGCGATTAATGATAAAATAGAAGTTAGTTTAAAGGAACTTAAAGGTGACATAGGTCAATCTAATAATAAAATAGCCGGCCGCGGTGTCCGAGGGGACTAAGGCGCTCCAGTCACGGTCTCCACAGCCACTACGGTCGGGGGTTCGAATCCCCCCTCAGGCATGGATATTTGTGCCGTCCTACTTCGTAGGTAGTTCATACGTTCAAAAATGTTCAAATGTCTGTAAATCTATCGGACCAAACTGAGTGGTCATCAGTCCGTAGCTTACAAACTACTTAATCCTAGGTAAACTAACCTAAGGACAAACACACACACCCGTGCCCCAGGGAGGACTCGAACCTCCACGGCGAGAAACCGCGCGCTCCGCAGCGAGACGCTTTAGACCGCTCGGCTACTCCACCGCGGCAGTTCATAAGTAGTTTGTAAGTTTAGGGACTGATGACCCCATAGTTAAGTCCCATAGACTATACAAACATTTGAACATTTTTTGAATAATAAAATAGACACTGGTTTAAAAGGACTTAAGGGTGACATAGGGCAATGTAATAATAAAATAGATGCACTTAATGACAAGATAAATGTGGGTTTAAAACATGTAACTGCTAATTTAGCACTATGAATGATAAAATAGAACGAGTTGTCAATGACCTTAGGGATGAATTCTGCTTAAATATAGCTGCTTTCAATAATAAGCTAGAAGATCATATAAAAGAGTCTTGTGTAGAAAAACATGGTATAAATAGTAAGATAGATAAGTTAGCTGAAGAGCTAAGTGGTTTTAAAGTTGCATCAACGGTTAATTTGTAAGATACGCTCTCTAAGGTACAACAAGGTTTCAATAAACAAAGAAAGAAAGAGAAAATAACTATAGGTTTGGACTCGTTTAAAGCCAAACAGTCACAGAAACAGACCGAAGAGCTTGCGAAATTAAATGATACCGTATATGTGTTACAAGGTCAAGTCGAAATTATTCAGTTGCAAAGAGAAAGCGATAGACTCGACTTGGAACGTGTAAGGAATCAAATAATTCGTTTATGTTTGTCTATATCTGATGTAGAGGAGCAAACTCGCAAAAGTAAAACTGTGGTCAGAGGGGAGTCGTCACTGATGCGGACACAATCCAATATAAATAATATAGAGATTCCTGGTTCCCAAAGCTCCGTCAATAAAACGGACCACAACAATAAAATTGGTCAGAGCGTTTTGTTGCAGGAGAATGAACTGAGTGAAAGGGAAAAGGAATCAGCTGTATCTGTAAAAGAATTTCTAGAGGAATGGCGATTCGAAAGCGGCAGTGGGTGGTCGAAGAAGATACCTTCTTTTATACCAGGCAATGGAGTCCATCCCGTTTTATTCCTAAAATCTTTTGAAGGAGGATGAGGCTACAGAAAGAAGATAGATTATGCGATGGGTAAAGTAGAAAGCAGAACTCAGGAATGGGGGATATTAAACAGGGCACAATTCTGTAGATTACTCAGAGGAATATTGGAATTATGTGATCAAGAGAAATTAGCATTAGAAGTAATAGATCCTAGTCCCTATGGGCGTAAGTGGGGAGGCTATAAGCGAAATTTTAAGTGGCATTTAGACCTCGCATAATTTTTAGATAAACCAACTGATGAACAGCTAATTAGCGTCCTAACGAATCGTTTGCCCGTTTCAATATAATCTAAAATACTAGCAAAATGATGTGGTGACAAAAACAGTTTGCTACGATATCTTGGTCAACTTGACACGTTGCGCGAAAAAGAAAACGAAGAATGGAATAGGCGAAATAAAAATGGGTTTTATGATAATAGAATTAATTCTAAACGAGAAGGAGATGTCATAAACAGTCAATTTTGTCAAACTAAACGACCTAATGTGGGCAATAACAGAAAAAATAGGAATCAATAGGAGTAATGTAATACAGAAGCAACACAGAATACTGGCCCGAATAACAATCAACGACCGTTAATCGTTGGGATTTATGAATTTGCGGGAAACGAAGTACGTTCTTCGGTGGGGCTCATGCAGAGGCCCAAAAGGATAGGATTACAAAAGTGGAAACAAGAACGCCTATTAGGAGAAGAATTATTGGAAGGATGGGAAGGTGATGAATTTGATGAATGTACAAAACCAATAGTAAAAGATAAGATAGAAGATTTTTTAGTAAATATTGTCTTAGATTCTGACAGTGATACCAGTGGGTTAAATGCAGAATTATTTGAACAGATAAATAGAAATAGAAATTATCCAACATATCGGGTAAAGGGAATTAGTGTTGTGGGAATTACTGGTATAAAAGGCAAGCATATCAAAGAGGAAGCCTTAGTACCCTATCTGTAGGTTGTTTACATTGTGATCACAATTTTTAGTAGTGACTCACTTAAATGTATCTGATTTACTATGACTAGACTGGTTGGAGAAGTATAAAACAGTCCCAGAATTTGTAAATAAATGATTTTTAAAATGACAGATACTGAGGATAGAATTCCATTTGTGAGTTGTAATATGACTGGTCAGGGGGAAACAAAACAACTGTCTATACGAACTACTGTAATGTTAAATTTTCGGAGCGTAAATTTAAATTTCAGGATACAGGAGTGTATGATAACGTCTTACAACAACAGATAAAAGGTAAAGTACACTGTAGTCCACTATTGAGTATACAAGACAAGAACGACTTGTTGGGCATATTATACAAATATGAAGCAGTGTTTTTAGATAGACCTTGGATAATACAGGGGTATGAATGAAAGTTAAAACCTAGAGAGTTAAAACCACTCTTTGTAAAACCATATCCAATCCCAATAGCTTTAAAAGAAGCGGCTGGGAAATAAATTAATAATATGTTAGATCAAGGTATAATCGAAAGATCAAACAGCCCATATAATAATGCACTTCTTGTTATCAGAAAGCCCTGTGGAAATGTGAGACTTGTACTGGATGCAAGAACGTTAAACCAATATATAGAGGTAGAGAGAGATATGCCTTTACCGATAGAAGAGATTCTAGTAAGGTTAGAAGGGATTCAATGTATAAGTTCAATGGACCTTACAGCTGGGTATTGGCAAGTTAGGCTCCATCAAACATCTAGACCAGTAACAGCATTTCGTTTTGAAGGACGATCGTACCACTTTACCGTATTACCTTTCGGTTTAAATGTATCTGTGAGTGTTTTCATGAGAGCGCTTGACCGACACTTAGGTCCAGAATTGGTGCAAAAGTTATTGATATATGTAGATGATGTATTGATTATAGCTAAATCATGAGAAGAACATAATGAAATTCTAGAAGAGGTATTAGCAAAGTTCGAGGAAAGAGGGATAACCGTGAAGTTATCTTTTGGATGTCTGAGGTAAAATATTTGGGACACAGTTAGTAGGGAAGGCATAAAACCTGATCCAAAGAGAATCAAACCAATAGTTAATTGCCTGTATCCTAATTAAAAAAACAAAATCATTCATTGGGATCATAGGGTTTTATAGGCGTCATATATCGGATTTTAGTGGTGTGAACCCCGATTTGCTTAATTTGTTAAAACAAAATAGTAAGTGGAAGTGGGGACCAGCAGACAGAATTGCTTTTGACAATGTTAAAAACGTTCTAGTTCAATCCAGGATTTTACATCATCCTAAGCTTCAGGAGGTATTTAAAATGTCATCAGATGCTTCCTGTTATGGGATTTCATGCGAGATACTTCAAGGTGAATTTGATTATCCGGATGATCATCACAGTATAGCACTTGCTAGTAGAGTGCTCAATAAACATGAACTGAATTGTTCATTAACAGAGAAGGAAGCACTTGCTGTAGTTTGGGGCTTTCAACGATCCCGCTATTTACTTGCTGGAAAGCTAACTATTATATATACTGATCATAAGGCATTATCACTATTGACAAATAGTAAACTTCTTCAAGAAAGACTTAACGTTGGGTTTTGTTCCTCCAAGATTTTTGATTTTTCAGTAGTGTATGTGGAAGGGAAACAAAATATAGTTGCAGATACATTATCACGTCTTCCCGTAGGAATGGATAAAGAATATCCAAGTAGTGCAGAAGGAATAGTATTCCATATATACTTCATGAAACAAAATAGGAAGGAATGTAAAGAGATAGATTTGATTCAAATGATTTTGAGGAACCAACATGTTGTTCCTTATTTGAAGCAAATGTATAACGCTGTCAAAACAATTTGCCAGTAAATCAGCAACATTATAAGTTAATTAATAAAGGGGTCTTACTTTGGAGAAATGAGACGTGTAAAAATTAGTGGAAACTGTGTTCCAAAACATGCTATAGACGATCTAATCACGTATACTCATATAGGATATGGTCATTTCGGTATTAAGAAATGCTTAACCCATATGAACAAATACTATTTCTGCAAGAACTTAGGGTGTTTAGTAAAAGGGAATATTCGAAAGTGTGTGATGTGTCAACGTACAAAAGATCTGAAACAACAGAGTAAAATAAGGTTCTTTCCTATTATACCTAAAGGATTATGGGATCTTTGTGCGACTGATTTCCTTCGTCAACTACCAACAGGGAAAGGGGGAATTTGTTAAGTTATATGCACTTAAAACAGCCACTGCGTCCAGTGTGATCCTGTGTTTGCACGATGATTATGTCAAACATCTTAGTATTCCTTCTAGATTGTTAACTGACACCGGTAGTCAGTTCATGAGTGAAAAATTTACGCAGTTTTTTGAAAGAGAAATGAATAACAGATGTACGGCTTTCCAAATATTTTCCACATGGTAACACGAAAGAACGAGTAATAAAAGAAATCGTTTAAGCAGAACCTATTGTACGAAAAAAACATAGTACTTGGGCTAAGTATACGAAAGATTTCGAGATACTATTGAATGAGTTGCCACATGGAAGTACGGGATTTGCTCCGTTGGAAATAATTGGGAAGTATACTCCTGGGGAACCGATTTTACGTAAAGTATACTGGCCTCATTGTTGTCATGAAATAACAGTTACACCAGAAAAGGTACAGGAGCGGTTAAAATTAAATGCTAGGAAAAGAATACAAAAACACAAACAGCTTGCATACCAGAGTTTAATGTAAACGATTTTGTAATGGTCAAGACACATGCACAAAGCTTTAAGCTAAAGGGAAAAATAAAGAATTTTGCGTTTAAGAATTTTGGGCCATGGAAGGTGGTGGAAGTGAAACATAAAAAAGCGTTAGTCTTAGAAGATCCAGAGACGGGAGAGAATAAAGGTTTGTACAACATTGCTCATATCAAGAAATGTCGTTTTTAAGTGTAAGACAAGTATGTCACACGATCGAACCACGAGATAGTAATGTAATACTGAGGGGAATAATATTATGTCAAACAAAATTAAGAACAGTGAAAATTTCGGAATACCGGATTGGACAGAAAGGTATAAATGAGCAGTTCCACTGTTATAAATTCCGACGTAATGATCGACGTCGCTATCTGTCAATCCATTTAGTAAATCCAATGAATTGCTACTGAGTGCTTCAAACAGATACAAAAAAATAAATTCCAACATAAAAGTTGACGTTTCTATACATGAAAAGACAATATACATTATAAATTTTACACTTTAGTACAAAATGTTTCATGAGAAAACCTTGTTGCATCTCCTGAGAAATGTTCCAGTATTAAGGGATAAAAAATGCTACTTATTTAAGATTATTATATGCGTGTATTTTAGCTTAGCTGTGAACTATATGAATAGCAATGTTGTGTTAATGATTGCTTAATATACATTACGAGATAAAGATCTTATGATTCTGAGCGAAAAACTTTCAAAAGTAATAATATATGTATAATGAAAGATGTCATTCCTCGTGACAGGCTGTGCCATAAAGCGTAAATGGGCTTTTAGTAATATAATGATAATTATTTACATTATTAGTTATAAGCTGGCGCTGGTTTACGGGCCAAAGCCTGGAGCTGCGCTACTCACCAGACGCCGCCTCTCCCTGCTGCCTGCTGCGGCCGCCGCCTCTTATCCTCATCCTTATCCTTATCCTGACCTCTCCCCACTGCCACTGCCAGTGATAACCACAGGCCGCTTCTAAAGTTCCCAGTAGTCTCGCATCAACACGTGGTAATTACGAAATGCAATGACGCTGAAGAAACATTTTTCCTTGCCGATTTGACTAGAAGCAGTTACAAACTCCTATTATGCGAGACGAATAACTGGACAGGAGTCAAGTTTTCATTTAAACAGTGGCATAATTTGGGATGGGGATACCACCTGTCAGCTTTGATCAATGACGTCATTATTCAGAGGTGTTATATGCGTGGCTATTGCACGTGTACCAAAGAAGTTGATACATGCTCTTAGGAACAAATACATCATGGAAGTAAATGAAAGACATAAATTAATGTACGATGAAACCAAAGATATATAAATATCTCTGGAAATAACGTAATTTTATAAGCTAACATTACATATGCGATATATACAATGAATGTATTGTAGATATTCATATGATGAAATTGTGGATAATAAATATCACACGGAAAAAAAATTAAATCACTGTATCGAGTACATCGCAATAAAATCGGTGTTTTGGATGTGGAGATAAATAATAAAAAAACACGAAAAAGAAAATCACGCACACATTTAAACACACTATACATTGTGGATGATGAAGAAATTGACACTAACGGGACTAGCGCGGGAATGTGGGGTTTTTGGGCGGGGACATTCTAATAGGTAAACTGACGTTATAAATGAACTAATACCAAGAGAATGTAAATTATAAAAATGGTTTAAGATAAAAAAAAACGCTGTGATGGCGTAAAAATCGATTAAAAGGGTATCGGATAGTCAAAAAGATCTATATACCTGAATTACAGACAGGGGTACCACTACCGAAAATAAAAAAATAAAAAATCGCATCGAAAACTAATTGACCTATATAGCTCACTTACAGGCAGGGATACCAGTGCGAAAAACTAAAGGAAAATGCCAAGTAAAATGGTATCGTGAACTCGAATTGACCTGTATAGCTCAATTGGAGAAGAGGAAACCAGTAATAGTTTATTTAGTTATTTAAATTGTTTCACAGAAATCTATGTTTTTTAAAACAAATAATAGTAATTGACGCGATAGATATTATGTGATCGGTATCGGACGGTCGAAGTGACCTATATAGCTCACTCACAGCAGGTACAGTATTGAATAAGATTTACTATGTTGCTCGTGAAAAATATTAACGCAATTCTACACTTCATTGTTCGTCTGTTGCCTGGCGAGAAGTGTCGTAAAATTTTACCGAAGAGTGTACAGCAAGTCAGTTTAGATTATCGAGAAGTAGAGGCATTTGTCCAAAACCAGATGCATTGTCACATCGATGTTCCACAGTTTCTTGTAGGTACCCTTGTCCATTCAGAAAATGATGTTCGTTTTAATTGCAGTTGTCACGAAAAAACATTTATTGATCATCTGAGTTGCCGTCAATGCCTTTGGTGCCAACATAAACCAATGCAGTCCGGCGAGAAGCTTTTGTACAATTTAACCCTCGTGTAACACTGCCCTCGGAAAACCATAAATTTGATAGAATTTCAACCGCTTCCAAAAACGCGTGCGTTTAAATACCATATGAATATGTTTCAGTTCATTAAAAAAACTATCTCACAGGATGCATACATATCTATATTTTAATGCAATCACAGGATTGCCGAGATTAATGTTCGGGCAGTCGTATTTGCATGTTACCACGGCGGGAAAATGTAGTATTGAATGACTACTATTCGCTGATTAATGCTATTATAGTGTGCTGTGGTTGGCTGACTACATCACGTGGCATGTGCTCAGCGTAACAAAGGAACATAGCGTAGCGTAACCTTTTATTTGAGGTACTGTCCGTATTTGACGGATTTCGTATTTAATCTTACTTAGTACGAAAATTTAGAGGGAAATTCAAACATCGCATTAAAGATATTTCCAAAACACGCATTTTAAGACAAATTATGCTGAGGAAAACTACTTGGAAGTGACATTTACATGCAGTATCATTTATCCGAAGAAATTAAATAACAAATTGCCAAACGGCTACGTCACGGGTCAAAGCCGACGAGTGGTATCCCCTGCTCGAATTGACCCAAAACAGTGACCGTCACTGACGCCCTCGTGCAACGTGAGAGACAGGAGGTCGGAGCACTGAATGCGTTCTCCCCAAACCGTCTCACCTGGTGCGATACTAATACGGCCTTACCTTCCAATCATCGCAGGGACTCCGAAATGGCAGACATCGTGGTGAGCGATCGCAGAACAGAAAAGCTGCAGCCACTTAAAGCAGTAGAGATCCGCCTGGGTCGGGTGAGGATTCCACACGGATTACCAACAAGATTTCGCTCCCCTTCTAGCAGCACTTTTCACAGCTCTCTGCAGCCAGGAACAACACCTAGCGACAGGAGAAAAATAACTGTAGGCTATTGCTGCCTTGAATAACCATCGAAGGAATTACGCAGGAGTAATGCACAAATTAGATTCCTTTATCGCTTACTTCAGTCTGTTGTAGAATTATGCAGCCTGTTCTTTGCACACTTAACGTGTCAGTTTTCGAAAACAAGTCTCTTGCACAACAAAATCATACATTCCGTGAACACTTTCTTATGAACCACATCTTGCGTCCTTCTACCCATGAGGTTGTATCCACTTAAAATCAGCTTCCTATTGTCTTCTTTGAATTCAGGAAGGCATTTCGTACTGTGTCAGTTTCGTTTCGTCAAATAAATATAAATTTATCCCACATAAAAAATTATGCCTGAATAAAGAATTCCTTGCAAATCAAGGATGTCGTTTATTAAGGGAATAAGTAAACAAAGGAATTGAAGCGAGATAATCGTGAAGCGAATTTGCGGATTACCACAAGCACGTTCACAGTAAAAGTACGCGATGGGGTGTTCTAGGACCCCCTTTAATGTTTTCCCGTCGTTTTGAGAGTCCTATGAATCTCTCAGCCAGAATACACACGACTAGCTTAAGCCCGCGGCTCCGCGCGCTCTCGCTCCGCACGTCGCCTGTTGTCAGCTTGTAGTGGGGGTTCCACGTTCGCCATTGCTGTCCTCTGGTCCCTACTTCGTGGAAGTCTTATCTCGCGCTGGTCTTCATGTTCGTTTGCTCTTCATGTTTTGCTCCAACAGTGTTTCTTGATAATGACGTTTTCCTTAGGCATGTTGTCTGAATGTGATCTATTAAAAGTAGATGTACTATTGTGCAAAGTAACGCAAAGCACATTTATCTATCAAGTTTAAATAAAAATTAAAGTAATGTAATTAATTTCACTTATTTTTATGGAAATGTCGCAGATAAAGCGGAACTGAAAAATATTCCTATCAGATTGAAGAAGTCTTGCACTTACCGTTTATCACGAAAGTAAGTAGTGTAGATTAAATCACTCGTTTGGAAGAATCCAATCACGAAATTTAACAATAATGATTGTAATAATGTCACAGATCGATCACTTCATGTAATGCGCGAAACGTCAAATCGATTTTTTTGCTTCATTTCTTTATTCTTATATTTTCTTATTCACGTGCTTATCCTTACAGAGAATGAGCTGAAGCCGGCCGCGGTGGCCGAGGGGACGGAGGCGCTCCAGTCACGGTCTGCACGGCCACTACGCTCGGGGGTTCGAATCCCCTCTCGGGCATGGATATTTGTGCCGTCCTTAGTCTTAGCTAGTTCATAAGTAGTTTGTAAGTTTAGGGACTGATGACCCCGTAGTTAAGTCCCATAAGTTCTACAAACATTTGAACATTTTGAAAGAGCTGAAGACATTTTAACACGAATAGACCAAAGATACGGTCTGTGGCATCACGCTATATGTAACCTCCTTGCTGTAGAGTCGCAAACGTCATCGCTGGCCTTCAGTCCGAATTTTTTAATAATTTGACGACTTTCAACCACCATATATTCCACCCCTTACAGCTATCGGCATGGAACTGCTATGGTGTACAACGGGAGACTTCAGACAACAATTACACACAGACCATTCGTTTGCGTTCTGTAGTTTTCGCTGCAGAGCGAAATATTAACACACACACACACACACGTAGAATTTTATATACACCGATAACTTTCCATCCCATTATACTCCACCCTTTTATCATCATCAACAACCCTCAAGCAACAATGCAACCAATAAAACCATTTACAAAGAGTAAATATAATTTTGAAAGAGTATTGTTCCGCATTTCGCGTTATATTCTTCAAACTACTAAATATCTATCAGATCGCTATAAAACCGTGCCTAGAACCTTCCTGAAGTATAAATTAGTAACTGTACAAATATTTAAGTCTCTGCGTCTTGTCGTTCGGACGTGATAATCGTGTAGCGAACAGACATTCACGTTAATATATATAGATAAATAGCTATCCGGTCGCCATAAAACCGTGCCTAAAGCCTTCCCCGGGTAGACATTAGTAACTGTACAAATTTTTAGCTCTTTATCTCTAGTGGTTCAGACGTGACAAACGTACACCGAACAGACATTCACATTTATAGATATAGATTTTCTTGGCGGAAAAATCTGGAAAAGTGGGACGATATTTATTTTGATAATTTCTTTTTCTTTTCGGCCTTCTTGTTTTCAAAGAAATTCAGTTACGTAAAAATTCATATATATGAGCGGGGGGGAGGGGGGGGGGAGGGAGTTGTGTTCGGAAATAACGAAACCTTTCCCAGTAGTTATGAATGCTAATTATCAATCATGATTCAGGATCTTTTATAAATTTTGTATTTATAAATTTCCCAGCGATATGTTCACCCCTAGACGAAATATCGACTACAACCCATTCTTCGAATCTCCATTAAATGACATACAACAAAAGGATAGAACGGTAGAGCCACGTCAAGAATTGTATCTCCAGACGTGTGAACCGTCTTTCAGAATGCAAATATAGAAAAACTTGTCAAACAGTATAAAATCCTTGAAAACATTTTGTTTTGCTATTTGGCTGCGGCTGACCTCCTGACCAGCTGCCGCGGCGCTTATCTTCCCGACTGCGCGAGCCACCGAGCAAAGTGACGAGGCCGAGGTGGAGACCAGTTTCTTCTCCACAAATCCGCTCATCGAATTTTCGTCTCAGACGAAAGGCTGAGGCGATATTTGCAATTAAATTCTGAGGTGTCAAAGTGAAAGTTTCTTGCTTGTCCTCCTCTCTTACAAAGTTTACGTCTCTGTCGAAAGTTATGTATTTTACCACATCATCTAAGAAATGTAAGCGACTGACGCTACTTGACCCTAGAACGGTCGGCCACAAAACAGTCTCAGGAACGGTCGGGCTGGGTCTGTGGGACCCAACAATTAAAATGCTTATGACAAGTGCCGAAACAGTGTGTTTACATCAAATGACGAGTTTTTATATTGTTTAGGTCCTACCAAATGCTGTAGGGACATTATTTCAACGTTCTGAATTTCACAATTGCTGTAAAATTAAAAAAGTAGAAAATAAACTTATTTGTAGTAATAAATGTAACCACACTAGAAATACAAGTAAATTGGATTGAAATACAAATATAAATGAGAATATTTTGTAGAACTGAGAAGCAGACTTCTTCAATTTATGTTATATAAATCGAAATTGTGCATATAATGAATAGTTTGTCATATCGTCCTCTAAAATCGTCACTTTTCCTAACAGACGACAAAAATCATTTCTGCATGCACCAAACACAACTATATTCTGCAAATTTTGCAGTATTATTTAGCTTTAGTGTCCTTCCATTTATAGCATCTTGCCCTTCATCCCCACTTATTTCACTATTGCTATCATGATCACTGTTTATTTCAAAGTCTGGGTCCGCGTCAGAATCGTCAATTTCATTATCATCATCGTATAAAATGTTGCAAATTTCACAGTATGAAACACTTTCTCTTGAAATTTTATATTTTAAATTATTGACATCAGAAATAGTCCACAAAGTAATTTGAAACTGGATGAAACACCAGATAAAAGTAGACCCGCGCTGGTGGAATTCAATAACGTAAACGGTCGGGCTGGGTCTGAAAGACCCTCCCGCTTTTTGGAGAACTGCCGAACATTGTCTAAACAATTTAAAAACTTATTCATGATGGTAACGCTTTGTCTGGCATGTTTCAGGAAGCTAGCAAAACGCTAGAATCAGCGACTATAAGCATATAAATTCATTGAAATAGAACTAGTGGGTCTCACAGACCCAGCCCGACCGTTCTAGGGTCAAATGTAGCTGAATGTGCTTCAACTTGTTCTACCTGAATGCCTTTGCACAACGTTACGTTAATCTGACTGCGTATTTTTAACTGTATTCTATGTGAATGTAAAGGTATTGCAAAACCTATCCGACTGCGTAATGTTTATTATAATGAGGCACAAACTGCTAATTGTTTCTGTATGAAAATGTCGTAACAAAGTTAACCCTCTGAAAATTACTGATAATAAAAATCATTGTGTTAATAATTCTGGCCCTACCAACATGTTTCTGACTGAACTAACAATCTTTAACGGAATGTAACGAACACAATATTTATCAATGCAATCTGACTCAGTGCAAACACTTGTTAACCTGTACTGAACACTGTATGAATTGTCCTACCCTGAGATGTGTAAATCATACTGAACTCTAAGCTTGACAAAAAACTGATTCATTCTCACTTTCACTTTTTGATTACTTTCACTTAATAACCTGAATTTTTATTATTTTTTATTTTATTTTAGCCACACTGCATAAATTTGCGCAACACTGAACTGCTTCGTGCTCTACTAACTACTGGAAAACTAACTACAGAAAACATGTATGGCACTTTCATTAAAAATGTGAGGAGGGATAAACTGGAAATCTGTCATGAAACTCGATTAATTATTAAAAATAAAATATCTTGTCTTATTTTCTAAATGATGTAACTTTATGAATATTACTAACAATGTCATTTTAGATTTTAAAATCTTTCAGAGATAAATATAACTCAGATATTTAATCTGCCTACAAAAGTATTTCTAAACAAAGATTAACATTTCTTTACTATTAATAAATTTAACTCGATTTACACAAAATGTTACAAAAATACAATATTTCAAGAACACTACCCATGAAATTCCTATTTCATAGAAAACGCAATCTCAAAACTAAACTATTACAATACTTTTCCTAACACAGAAAGGGGTCCCTAGCATGAATCGTGAAACCACAAGCTAACAGCAAGATCTTTCCCGACCGTTACTGTTACCATCAGTTCAGCCTAACAATGCGAAGTTGTGCCAAAGAAACATGCCAAGTATTTCATGAAAAACTTTACCTTATAAAAACTTCAAAAGATCGTTTATCCAACGTCATCTATACCTTTCGTCTCCATATCTTAAACAAACAGCTTGGCTCAGCATTCAAGTCTCAAAATCTCATCTCCTCGGCTATCCCGCCGGAACGAAAACGGTACACAACCACGGTCCCCACGCTTCTGCAATCTCATCCGTGCGCCTACTGCCTAGCTAAGTCTGCACTCCCAATAATCACAACTCTACTTCCCGCCAACAATACTATCACCGTCCTCAATATCTATAGTACTGCCATCGAAAAATAAGCCTGCAACCAAAGATAAACGACCCATGCCTGACTAGGTTGACACTGGTCTAAAATTAGCAGTACATTTGAATATGAAATGTATTCCTTCCCATAGCAGATATCTTACATAAGGGCCATCGCAAACGTCCCTCTAACCTAAACTGGGCCCAAAATTGCCTTCGTCGGTAACGTCGGAAGTTGTCTCGTCGCTGATGATGAGTTTGAGTATGAGAAACTCCAGAAAGTCCGCAGCGAACGGCAGGGAGACCTGTAGCGTACTGGTGAGTCGTGCAATAGTTGTAGAGCTTGTGGGGCTTAGCTATGAGGTCATCAGTCCCTAAACTTACAAACTACTTATGAACCAGCTTATACTCAAGACGGCACAAACATCCATGGCCTAGGGGGGATTCGAACCCCCCACGACGAACGGCGTCGCGCATCTTAGCATTGCGCCTCAATGCGCTCGGCCGCTCCGCCGCGGCGAATCGTGCAGTAGTGTTGGGTAGCTGGCCCTGAGTGTAAGCGAGTACAGTGAGGAGGAAAGCCAGCGGTCTACAATACCAGAGTTGCTGAGGACTGAGCTGCGACCACAAAGAGCGGCCTTCAGCGCACGGGCGACACGAACCAACAGTAGAGAGCAGGTGGCAGTCCCAGGTGGACAGGACTGCTCCTGTGTGGAGGAAGTGAGGTTCAGGGCAAAGCAGTTGCTGGCAACTCGTCTGTACGACCGGTTGCTCACTGTGCCTCGTCTGCCTCGGTTGGGAGAACGGAGGAGTCGCGCAGACGCTGCAGGAGGACCTGAGTGTCGCGCAGGAGCCTGCCGCTCCACTTCCCGCAGAGTACGTCCCAGGAACAGCCGGGCAACCACGTACGTTTCTTAAGCGACCACAACAGGAGAGACGGCAGTAGTTACAGCTAGAGTGGATTTTACCGACAGCTATCTTGTCACGCGTTGTTCACGAATGGAATAGGGATCATACAATGCAACCAGAATAACTCTAGGTTTTATCACGTGGTGCTTTCCGTAGAGTATACTTAGTTGTACGTTTCTATGACGTAAAGGAGTGGTGAGAATGGAGGAGAAGCTGTGTTACTTTAGGTTTCAGCAATGCGAGAGTGTCGCGGGGATGTTTGGGAACTGAAATGGAGATCAGTGGAGGGAAGCGGCGTTCTTTACGAGAAGCGCTGCTGCGCAAACTGAGAGGCCGGAGTTTGGAGCTGACTGCGCAGAGATTCTACTGCCGCGAACTTGTGTGGCGTAAAGGTGGCAAAGGTAACACAAATTAGGGCTCGTACGGACGCATTCGAGCGTTCGCTTCTCCCTCGCGGTATCCGGGAGCGGAGCAGAAAGCGGACTGACCAGTGGTGGAGCGAGGCAGCCTCCGCCGCGCACCTGACTGCAGGTGGCGGTCGGTCGGTGTGTGCAGACGCAGAATCGCTGGCGCCACGGTTTCTGGCGCCAGCAGATGCGAGCCGCGCTGCCGGCCTGCCCAGATAACCTCTGCCGGCCGGGCAGTGGCCAGCTGGCTTTGTTTAGTCTCCGAGTCACTCAGCCAGTGCGGCTGTTTCACTTTCCCACAAGTCGCGCGTCAACAGCGGCGTAACCGATATACGGTAACATGTTCCCTATATACATACTGTTTCAGGCCGACATACTTCGATTCCAAGCATTCTTGCAAATTACCTTTTGTGTCCCAGCCTCGTCGCCGCTTTTGTGTTTCGTTTCCGTCGTAGGTGTCGGTGGCCGAGTGGAATGAGACTGACACAGGAATAAAGATAGCACGCTGGTGCAGGTACGGAGGGGAGCAGCCAGAAACTAGAAACACTAGAGTAAATTAGAATGAGATATATATTGCACAGAATTTATACAATACTTAACTTTTATATAGTACTGCAGAATGTTGATACATAGTTGAGCTAGAGTCCTGCCTAGTGCCTAACTGATAGCCAAGTCTTCACTGGTGCCTATCGGATTCCGAAGTCTTTACTGGTTCCTAACTCAGTCCCAAGTGAACGTTGTCGTTCAGTGGTGGCCACGAGCGCAGCTGCAGCAGAGGGCGCTCGTGGCTGTCATCGTAAGAACGCCGCGCCGTGCGTGCATGGCGGCGCGCGGCGAAAGTAGGTGCTGTGCACTTTGTACTTGTGCGACACCACATTAACAAAGTCTAGAATGAAACTTTCACTCTGCAGCGCAGTGTGCGCTGATATAAACTTCCTGTCAGATTAAAATGTGTGCCGAAACCGGGACTCAAACCAGGTACCTTTGCCTTTGGCGAGCAAGCGCTCTACATCTGAACCACCCAGACACGACCCACAGCACCGCCACAAAATTTCAATTCTGCCAGTACCTCGCCTCCTACTTTCCTTACGCTATGGCTAACCCGTGTCTCCACCATACCCTTTCTTCCAGGAGTGTTAGTCTTCCAAGTTACGCAGGAGAACTTCTGTGAAGTTTGGAAAGTAGGAGGCGAGGTACTGGCGGATGTACATCTACATGGGATACTCTGCAAATCACATTTAAGTGCCTGGCAGAGGGTTCATCGAACCACAATTATACTATTTATCTCCCATTCCATTCTCGAATAGCGCATGGGAAGAAAGAACACCTGAATCTCTCTGTTCGAGCTCTGATTTCTCGTATTTTATTCTGATGATCATTTCTACTTATGTAAGTGGGACTCAACAATGTATATTCGCATTCGGAGGAGAATGTTGAAGATTGTAGTTTCGTAAGCAGCCCACGCCGCAGCGATAAGCGCCGTTGTAATGATTCCCATCCCAGATCCTGTATCATTTCTGTAACGCTGTCTCCCCTGTATCGTGACAATGACAATACGAAACGAGCTGCTCTTCCTTGGACTCTTTCGATGTCCTCAGTCAAACCCGCCTGATAAGGATCCCACACTTGGCAGCAATACTCCAAAAATGGACGGACAAGCGTAGTGTATGCATTTTCTTTTGTAGTTCTGTTGCATATTTTAAGGGTTCTGCCAATAAAACGCAATCTCTGGTTCGCCTTTCCCACGACATTACCTACGTGTTGTTTCCAGTTTAAGTCTGAAGTAATAGTGATTCCTAGGTATTTTGTGGAGTTTATGGCCTTCACTTTTGACTGATTTTTCTTGTAAACAAAGTTTAACGGATATCTTTTCATACTCATGTGGACGACTTCACACTTCTCATTATTTAGAGTCAACTGCCAATTGTTATACCATACTGATATCTTATTCAGATCGTTCTGCAGTTGCTTTTGATCTTCAGATGATTTTACTAGACGGTAAATGACGGCATCATCTGCAAACAACCTAAGAGAGCTACTTATATTTTCCTCTAAATCGTTTATGTAAATAAGGAACAGCAGAGGACCAATAACACTACCCTGTGGAACGCCCGATATCACCTCTGCTATAGTCGATGCCTTACCATCGATTATTACGAACTGTATCCTGTCTGACAGGAAATCCCCTATCCAATCGCAAATTTGGGGCGATATACCGTAACCACGCAATTTGATTAAAAGCCGTGTGTGAGGTACGGTGTCAAAAGCCTTCTGGAAATCAAGAAATACGGAATCGATTTGCGAACCCTTGTCGATAGCACCCATCACTTTGTGTGAATAAAGAGCCAGTTGTGTTTTGCATGAACGATATTTTCTAAATCCCTGTTGACCTTGGGACAATACATAATTCTGTTCGAGATAATTCATAATATTTGAATACAGGATATGTTCCAAAACCCTGCTGCAAATTGACGTCAATGAAATAGTCCTGTAATTTAGTGGGTTACTCCTACTGCCTTTCTTGAATATAGGTGAGACCTGTGGAACTTTCCAATCTTTTGGTACAGATCCTTTTATGAGAGAGGGGTTATATATGGCTGTTAAGTAAGGAGCTATCGCTTCAGCATAATCAGATAGAAATCTAATGGGTATACAGAAGACTTGTTCTTGTTACGTGATTTTAGTTGCTGCACTACTCCGATGATATCTACTTCTATGTTACTCATTACAGCATTTAAAGTTGTGACGCGGCTTCGTGAGTCGTGTCGGGATAGCTCAGTCCGTAGAGCGCTTGCCCGCGAAAGGCAAAGGTCCCAGATTCGAGTCCCGGTTCCGGCACACAATTTTATCTGCCAGGAAGTTTCATACCAAAGTCTAGTTTTCAATGCCAGATCTTAGTATTTTTGTTTCAAATATAGTTCATGGATATTGCTGTCTACACTTTATCTATACAAGTCAATTCTGGTAACCGATACCAACTTTTAATATTTTTGTTTCACACATAGTTAGTGGGTATTTGAATATATCTGAAAAAAAATTAGAATCGGCAAGGACAGTATCCGTATGTAGGTATTTAGTAGGTGTCGATATCTAGACGTGACCTATAAAAGTTACGTCTAGTTACCAATACCAGATCGTCAGTTTTGTTTCACTTATATGTGCCGCTAACAATGATGCCCAGATCAGTTAAATTTTACTTACAGGCGTGGCGACGACGGTTGTTAATGTTGGCAATCATGCAACAAAACTACTAAAGAGACTGCATACACTACGTTTGTGCGTCCTCATTTGTAGTATTGCTGCCCAGTGTGGGATCCTTATCAAGTGGGTTTGACGGAAGCCATCGAAAGAATCCAAAGAAGGGCAGCTCGTTTTCTATCGTTATAATACAGGGGTGACAGTCACGACAATGATACAGGATCTGGGATGGGAATCATTACAACAACGGCGCTTATCGCTGCGGCGTGGGCTACTTACGAAACTCCAATCGCCAACATTCTCCTCCGAATGCGAAAAGATATTGTTGACTCCCACTTACATAGAAATGTTCATCAGAATAAAATACGAGAAATCAGAGCTCGAACAGAGAGTTTCGGGTGTTCTTTCTTCCTGCGCTCTATTCGAGAATGCAGTGGTAGATGTACCCTCTGCCAGGCACTTAAATGTGATTTGCAAAGCATCCCAGATGTGACTTTTCCATTAGTCAATCGAGCACGAATGCAAATGTTTTGTTAAGAAAGCGTCGTTTTATGATAGTAACAACGATATCCAGATAAACGTATTGTTTACCAAAAGGCAAGGTAATTTCCTAGAAGCGTTGTCTCTCGAAATTGTAACGATACATATAGCTCCAATCATACATATCGCCCTAGCTTTGCGAGCGATATATGTCGATAAAGTGTCGCATACGCGAAGGACAAAAGAAGTCGAGAATTGGACATTTCGTTCTTCGATATTAATTTATCGCGTGTTCTAATTGTCGTTCGCTAGTTGCGACTTTACTGAGATGGAGCAATTAAAACAGTGGTGAGCGTTGATTCCGCGGATGTCTTCTGTGGAGAAGTGTGTTCAGGTTTGCTGGGAACTGCAACTTTTGCCAAACAGACGTTGTGTGGACTGTGGCACTGAAGAAAGCTTCACAGCCTGACTTTCCTCACCAACTCACTTGCTCCGAGTGCAAGAAAAGGACATCGATTCGGACCTACACTTGGTTTGCCAACACGAAACAGTATCGAAAAAAAGCCACGTAATAGTTGCGTCTTGGATACGGCAGTAGACGTTAGAAGCTTGCGCTGCAGAGACCGACGTTAGAATTAATACCGTTTGCGACTGTTACGGCTGCTGTCGCGACATTTGTTATCTGATTGTGGCGGTGTTCCTATTGGTGGGGCAGGAAAAGTTGTCGAGGTTGATGAAACCCCCGTCTCAACCAGAAAATACGGGAGAGGACGAAAACTGAAGAACGAAACAGAACGTACGTGGGTACTCAGAGGGAAACCCGAAAGTGCTTCATTCTGCGTGTGGAATCCTGATCAAAAGCAACACTTGTACCGTTAATAAAGAAGTTGATTTTGCCAGGAATGAAAGTAATTACCGATGGTTGGAAATGTTAGTAAAAGAAGACGGTACAGACACCAATTTGCGAATCATTCAATGTAGTTTGTTTCCTCAGATGATCCTTTGGTGCTCACCCAGAAATAAACACTGACGAAGTCATTCATTTTATGTGGACTTCCTGAGAATATCACCATCCTCACCAACATTTCATATCATTGTTACCAACATAATCCTATGAGGCCCCAGAATGGAACGCAAAATTTAAATTCCCTCTCTCCTCCTCCCACCCCCATCCATTATGTCTACCGTCAAATAACTTTTTAAAACAGGTGTGTACATTTCACTAATAATTCTCAGAAAGCTTTAAAATTACAAAAACCTTTCGGAATAGATTTCCTCCAACAATATTCACCCAAAAACTCCCCCTCCCATTAATTTAACTGGCCCCCAGTAGCCTTCTATTGTATTAATGCACGCACCTGTTTTTTATCTCTAAATTCCACTTTGTGCTTTACTGTAAGATGTGTATAACCCCTATGGTCCAATCCCTTATACAAAGCAAAACTATCCGAAATAATAACGGAACCTTCAAATACAAACTATTAAATTAATGATGTTAAAACATCTTCCGTACGATTTGGTACAACCTGAAATATAACATCACAATCCCCCCAGGAATTACAAGCCCAAAAAGCGATATTCCTACATCATGACCCCTCCAAAATTTACGTTTCCCAAAACGTAATTCGCCAACTTCTACAATGACACCTGACCCACCGAAAGAACTCATGTATTTGATGAATTCCCCGCAAACCTCTCTGTAGAAAGTAAACCAATCTATTACAGTAGATTTTGAAAATTCTACCTCATTAACAACCGATTCAACAGAATTACGGTTACAAAAAAAGTATACCAACATAATAGTTTCTAAACTGAGCCAAAATCTGTGGAGCCATGTGCAGCGTCTGATAGACCTCCATACATTCTCCTTTCTACACAGTAGTGCGCAGTTTAGGCACTTTCACTAAGGACATATTAACACCACACACACTACAGAACACATATCCCCGGTAAGCCCAAAAGATTGCAAAAATTTAAATTGTTCCCCGTTTTATCAATCAGGACGTAGTTCAATTTTTGGTATTAAACTTTTCTACATCTGTCATGTAATTATAACTGCTTCCACAAACACAAAATACACGTAACATACTCAAACAACAATTTATGCTCAAATAACAAAAAATATATAAAACGATAATACGATTAATAATCATTATATCAAATATTTTAAATTTGTAAGAAATCATGTATTAAAAAAGGGGCTTTTTATTTTAAAAAAATTCATGAAATACGGACAGATACGTAAGTAGTCTTGTATTATCTGTGGAACATATGTATCAGCGACAGGAGAAATAGAAACGTTGACGTAATAAATAACGCTACACTTATATGTTGCCTTGTCCGGTCAATAAAATTACTTAAAGCGAACGTTTTGTTGCAACACTGGCACACAATGCCGCAGCCGCACTAAGTACAATTTAACCCTACTCCAGCAGGGAGCCATTATTTATTATGTTTCGAGTTCACTTGCTTGTCACGATTTATAAGAACTTGTTAGGGAGAAAAGTAAAAGCACAGCCTTTACTTTACGTCGGAATGCAGTTACATTTCGTGATATAACTACGAAATCGAAAGAATTACACTGACATTCAAAAACATCTGGAATAACCTCAAATACCAGCGGCGGGTACAGTGACGTAGCATATGACGTCTTTGGTGATAGCCGAGGGTGTTATCGTACACTAGAATCGACCCCAATTTCATCGCATTATACTTTTCGACATCTACGATTTTCCACAAAATGTTAACTACTTCCATAAACACTTGACTTCCACTAATTTAAGCAAAATGCACTTTAAATAGCCTTTACGCTGCAAAACTGAATCGTTATTATATATTTAATACTTTGCAAATGATTAATTATATTGTAGGTAATTGTGAATGACGCTTGCGCGGGCTGCAGTTTCGATAAATCTCTAACGCGCGACCACACTTCGATACATATTTGACATCGATAATAAAGTACATTCTGAAATCGCGTTTTTTATTTTAAAAAATTCACGAGATTCGGACACATACATAGGCCTGCTTACCAAGGAGTGTTCTAACCTTGGTACATACTCATTAAAATATCTCACTTACATTATAGTGGGCGATTTGCAATAAGAATAAATATAAACGTTGGATAGAATGACGTAATATATGACGTACTTGAACCAATTTTTCAGCTTATAGAGTTTTCTTATTAATAAAAATTGAGAGCAGTTCATTCGTCATAATACTGGTCTATTAAAGTTTAAAGTACTGTTCAGTGAAAAGCATTTTAGAGAATTCTTCTTTTACACTGGGTATTCCTATGACTGCAATAAAGATACGTCTGTCTGCATCCCCACCTTTTTTTTTTTTTTAGTAAACTGAAACAGGAAATTTTTACGCCTGATGTGCGATACAGGTCGTGTCGTATGCTTTACTTGTCACTAAATTACTACCAGTGAAATAACCAGCAGTCACATTATTATAAACCATCCTTCTTAAATAAAGTTACTGATTTGCTGAGCGGTCAACGGCACATTAAAGAACCGGTGAACCATAGAGCAGGAACAGCATTAATTATTCCAGCAAAGGATTATTCCCCCACAGTATGCGATCGAGTTTTCAAAGAGCATTCAACGGTCGTCGCCAACATCAGCACACGGTTGTCGTTGCCGTAAGTGAAATTGTAACCTCTTTTCGTCATTCAAATTCCACCACTACTAGAAACCCATCTGCGTTTTTGTATGAGTAAGATGCTTGCAGAAGGGCAGATAAAAACCGCAAGGAATGGCAATGTTTCTCACAAAATTTTGCAGTAATATCAATTTTATATCGGCATAACAAATCAATTTAGCACCAACAGAAACAATAAAATAAGAATGGAAAACAAGCTAATATTACTGCGCTACAGATTCTCTTGCCACCAAAAACTTTATTCACACGGTATACTGTAGAAATTGTGAGTTGTTCCAATGTGTTACATGGTATTGAAGATGTCGGTTATCGTCATGACGTCATGGGTCAAAGCAGACGAGTGGTATCGGCAGATCAAGTATTACCAGATTTTTTGATAAAACACTAGAAGTCTCGATGGACTAGTTTTTGTGAGGCTGAAGTGCCGTATTTGGCTATCTTCACAATTTGTTCAAAGAAAGCTTGAATCACATTTCAAATAGGTATCCGAAGCATACTGTTATAATCGGTGGCGACTTTAATTTACCCTCGATATGTTGGCATAATTACGTATTCAAAACCGGCGGCAAATATAAAACATCGTCCGAACTAGTTCTGATGCTTTTTCTGAAAACTACTTCGAACAGTTAGTTCATGAACCCACTACAATAGTAAGTCGTTGCGAAAATACCCTTGATCTCCTAGCAACAAATAATCTGGAGATAGTAAAGAGCATCAAAACAAATACAGGGATTAGCGAACATCGAGTTGTATTAGCGAGACTAAATGTCGAAATTTCCAAATGCACAAAAAATAAACGAAAAATATATCTATTCAATAAAGCAGATAAAAATTCGTTTCACGATTTCCTGAGTGATAGTCTCCAGTCTTTCAAAACTAAAAATGCGAGTGTAGATCAGTTGTGGCTTTCTTTCAAAGAGATAATATCAGTAGCAATCGAGAGATTTATACCAAATAAATTAATAAAAGAGGGGACCGACCCCCTCGTGGTACACAAAACAGGTCAGATCACTGTTGCAGAAACAAAGAAAAACGCATGTAAAATTTAAAAAGACACAGAATCCACAAGACTGGCAATCTTTTACTGAAACACGAAACCTAGCGCGGACATCAATGCGAGAAGCCTATAGTAGTTACCACAACGAAATCCTGTCTCGTAATCTTGCAGAAAACCCAAAGAAATTCTGGTCATATGTGAAGTACACTAGCGGCAAAACACAAACAATACCTTCAGTACGCGATAGCAATGGTAATAGTACCGACGACAGTACTGCTAAGGCAGAATTACTAAACACAGCTTTCCGAAATTCGTTCACCAAAGAAGACGAAGTTAACACTCCGGTATTCAATCCAAGAACAGATGCCAGCATGCGAAACTTAGAAGTAGATGTTCCTGGAGTAGTAAAACAACTTAAGTCACTAAACAAAAACAAATCTTCCGGGCGGGATTGTATACCAACTAGATTCCTCTCAGAGTATGCTGATGCAATTGCTCCGTACTTAGCTATAATTTACAACCGATCACTCAGCGAAAGATCTGTACCCAAAGACTGGAAAGTTGCCCAAGTTACTCCAATATTCAAGAAAGGCAATAGGAGTGAGCCCCAAAATTACAGGCCTATCTCATTGACGTCGATTTGCAGTAGGATTTTGGAACATATACTTTGTTCGAATATTATGAACTACCTCGAAGAGAACGACCTATTAACCAATAGTCAACACGGATTCAGAAAGTATCGCTCTTGCGAAACACAGCTTGCCCTTTATTCACATGAAGTGTTAAGTGCCATCGACAAGGGATCTCAAATCGACTCCGTATTTCTGGATTTCCGGAAGGCTTTTGATACTGTACCCCACAAGCGGCTTCTAATGAAATTGCGTGCTTATGGAATATCTTCCCAATTGTGCGATTGGATTCACGATTTCCTATCAGAAAGGACACAGTTCGTTGTAATTGACGGTAAGTCATCGAGTAAAACAGAAGTAATATCTGGCGTTCCACAGGGAAGCGTTATAGGTCCCCTACTCTTCCTCGTGTTTATAAACGATTTAGGAGACAATCTGAATAGCTCCCTTAGACTGTTCGCGGATGATGCTGTCGTTTATCGGTTAGTGAAGTCAACAGAGGATCAAAAGCAACTGCAAAGCGATTTAGACAAAATTTCTACTTGGTGCGAAAATTGGCAATTGATACTAAATAAAGAAAAGTGTGAAGTAATACACATGACCACTAAAAGAAATCCGCTGAACTTCAATTACGCGATAAATCAGTCAAACCTTAAGGTCGTAAATTCTACCAAATACCTAGGAGTTACAATTACGAACAACTTTGACTGGAGAGAACACACAGAAAATATTGTGGGGAAGGCGAATCAAAGGTTACGTTTAATTGGCAGAACGCTTCGACGATGCACCAGCTCCACCAAAGAGACTGCCTAAAACTTGTGCGTCCTCTCCTGGAGTACTGTTGCCCCTTGTGGGACTCTCACCAGGCGGGACTGACGGAAGATATTGAGAAGGGCAGTTCGTTTTGTTTTATCACGTTACAGGGGGGGGGGAGCGTCACGGAAATGTTGCACGAATTGGGGTGGAAATCATTAAAAGAAAGAAGTTATTCATTGCGGCGTGATCTGTTTGCGAAGTTTCAATCACCGAGTTTTACTTATGAATGTGAAAATATTTTGCTAGCACCCACCTACTTAGGGAGACATGACCATCCCAATAAAGTAAGAGAAATCAGATCGAAAACGGAACGATTTAGGTGTTCTTTCTTCCTGCGCGCTATTAGAGAATGGAACGGTAGAGAAAAGTTATGAAAGTGGTTAATGAACCCTCTGCCAGGCACTTAAATGTGATTTGCAGAGTATCTATGTAGATGTAGATGGTGACTGCTACCAAAATATTCCATGTAACGGCTAATTAAGTATCTGTCCTCATGTCATTCTCGAGCGATTCATATGAATCTCGAAATATCGTACATGAATAAACTGTAATAAGCTCAAAGCAAAGAAAGACATTACGGAATCTTTTCATTCGCCGTTTGGTCAGTTTCCGGTAAAAGTGCAGTTTATGCGGCAGCGGCTAGCCGTCGCGCTTGCTAGGTTGGCAACGGCAGAGCAGCCAATCAGGAGTCGCGATGCCGCGGCCAATAAGAAAGAGCGTTACAATTGTACTATGAAAACAAGTCGAAGCGGTGTATGCAAAAGTTTTTGACGATCTACAAGTTACAGTTGCTATCAGTATGGATGTCACTTGACCACTGTTTCGAACATATCATAAAACAAATAAAACATGCTATACCTGCTATATGGTTGACAGGATCTTGTATGTACCCTTGTCCGGTAATAGTAATTGCGATAATTTCCAAGAATGCTTGCAATCGAGGTAGCACAGACTGAAATGATATATATCATCTCGAGGTACAACTGTAAATTGAGTGTATTTGAACCTGAGATTCGGGCGCTACGCGCCCTCACATACTAAAAAAAAAAAAAAAAAAAAAAAAAAAAAAAAAAAAAAAAAAAAAAAAAAAAAAACTTCTCGCTTAACCTATACCTAACTTAACTTTCACTTAAAATGATCAATGTTTCGTACTGGTCATAAAACATGTTTGACTGCTGTGGTGTTTTAATAATAGGTCACTTATGTCCGTAATACGACAATTATCTAAAAATCTCAATCACCCAAACGCCGCACCGATATCGTCGAATACACTTCGAAATTGACGCCAAATTTACTCGTCATGACACGCAATCTCATTGGCCGCGGCATCGCGACTTCTGATTGGCTGCTCTGCCGTTGCCAACCTAGCGAACGCGACGGCAAGCCGCTGCCGCATAAACTGCACTTTAACCCAGTTTGCTTCTTATATAGTATAGAACAATTTTTTGTTTTATTGCTCAAGTTTTTTTTCTACATCCCTGTACCGTATTATTATTATTATTATTTTAGCAAGGACGATGTTTTCCATTACATAACAGAAATGCAATAATGACATTTATATTTTTAACAAGATGGCGAGAGCGTGACAAGACCTCGTTCCCAGCCCATGAACTGGTTTTCGCAGCTATGCCTAGATCCGTAAAGCGTGTGATTTTATGGGAATACAGATACACAACATTTTTAAAAAGGAATTTGCGAGTATTTTAAGAGCGTAACTACCGAAAGTAAATTACTTATTCACGTCAGTCTCGACAGTGAAACGAATGACACCGTTACATAGTAAAACGGTCACCGATGCCAGAAAATGAATTCCGAACTCTCACACGAATGAAACGAAGCTAGCGTCCTCACCTTAGTAACGCCATGAGTGTGTCAGATGAGTTCGCCCGTAACAGAAGCCGTAGAAATCCTTCCTTCGCGTCCTGTCTTCTCGGCCAGCTCGCAACAAACGCTAGGCTTGGCTCCGAACAAAACAAATGCGACGCAGAACAGAAAGCAGCTCTCAGCCAGTGCTGCCAACGTCTGAGAGGGCGGCGGCAGCCACTGCGGTCTGGCGTTACCAACCGCTCTAAAAATTAGCCACGCGAGTTCTTGGCAAAACGGAATAGTGTTCTCTAGTTTTAGTTATACAACTGTTTCAACCTGAAAGTGCGGAAATAAAACTCGGTAATTTCCAACAGTATTTACAATCGACTTCAGCGGGTCTCAAACGATATATATCGAACTTGCGAATATAAATCAAAGACGTGGTTATTGTCACGCGACTTAAGGCTATATTACACGGAGCGTATTTGGTCGCTAGTCGCTGGCGTCTGTTGTCGCTCGGCGTATGGACGAATAGCGAATGAATACGCTGACGCAATGACACACAGCCACTTCGGAACTAGTGTCTTCGTAAAAACAATTGAAACATGACATAGCATATGATACATTGTTTTGGTGGTTAGGTGATACCAAACAGTTCTGTTTCCCAAGGTGCGACATGGTCAGTTATCCATTTTTAATTACTTTTAATATCTTCATTTACGTCGATCACAAAATTTCTCGTCGTTTTGACGACCGGTTTCCGTCACTGATGACCATTTTCAAGTCTACAGCAAATCGGAAACGACAAATTTAGTAATAGACTACGGTACCTTATAAAACATAAATAAGTAATTACACTCATCAATATAAAAAAACGCGTTAAAATATTATATATAATACCTATTGTTACATTCCTTAATGAAGATACACTTATGCTGTGATGATGCCATATGGCTATATTACTTGTATTGATGACTGTAATGCATTATTTGTTTTCTAAGGTAGTCTAATACTTAACGTATTCTTCTGTTTCTGATTTGTTGTAGATTTGAAAATGGTCATCCAGACCTAAACAGGTCATCAAAGCGACGAGAAATTTTATGATCATTGACGTAAAGATATTAAAAGTTCTGTGTCCCACCAAACAAAATATGAAGTGGAATTGTAATCAAATTTCTGAAAATTTATCGAAGTTTTCCAGTATTATGGGACATTAAAAATAACGATTATTTAAATTGTATTCTTGGTGAGATTGCCATCCTCATGATGGTAATCTGTTTCCTTATTTTATCCTCTATCATTTACAGAAATCTATCAAAATTTTCTTATGTGATCCTCATTACATTTCTGTTTGCAGAAGCACCATATTTATCCCTCCTCGCAATCCAGCTTCTAATCCATTTTCTTTTATTATTTTCTACTTTTCCGTTTTGCTTTTGGTTCATTAATTGTTCTTTTAAAACTGTTGCGAGAAACACAACATTTACAATTTCCTTCGACACTTTGACTCTACTGGTGGCTACTGTACTTCAGACGCTCCCGCGTATGACACGGGGCGACCAAAACGCCAGCGACCAGCGTCTAGAGTACTGTAGCCCACCTCACCCTTCAACTTTAGACGGTCGCGTTTCGAGCAGCGACTTTGTTCGCTGTCCCTGTTTACACGGAGCGAATTTAGCAAATGTTTGTATAGTTTATGGGACTTAACTATGGAGTCATCAGTCCCTAAACTTACAAACTACTTATGAACTACTTACGAACTAGGACGGCACAAATATCCATGCCAGAGGGGGGATAGAACCTCCGACCGTAGTGGCCGTGCAGACCGTGACTGGAGCGCCTCAGTCCCCTCGGCCACCGCGGCCGGCAGCGAATTTAGCGGCTGCGTCCAAATACGCCAGCGACTACCGACCAAATTCGCTCCGTGTAATATACCCTTTACGGAGAGTTTTTACCAGGAAGGTTAGAGTAGGGGGTATGACCTTAACCAATGAGCTATATAAACTGCATAGAGTGGCTATCTCTGGGTTAACAGCTGTCCTTGTGGCATAGTGGTGGGCAGTTCGGATCGTTTCACTGTTTCAAAACATACGCATCATCTGAGTCTAGTGAGGAAACATCTGGCGTGCTAGCTTCCCTGATTCGCAGCTGCAGGACGCCACAGCGAGTCGACTCACTGCTTCGACCCGAGAAAGATTCAGTAGGGCGATACAGCAAATACCAAACATCTATGGAATATCAACACGGTTTTAACACGTTATTCACTAGACTTAATTGAACGGCACGGGATTTGATTGCTGCTACGAATTAACTATCATGTTAAAGCGTAAACGTTTCCTTAGTTGGTCGTATTTTCATACAAACAAATATTGTAACAAAGGAAGCACAAAATAGTAAAATTCAAATTCCAAAGTCATGAAACTTTTTCCAACTTCAAAATGCCATAAGTTTAAATAAAACAAGAAACATCATGTTTCAAATGTCTACGTGCATCCAGAAATTAATAAGTTTTCTGTACAATCAATATAAACAAAATATTTAATATTTGTTCCCAAGACATATTTGATGCAATCAACAGATATTAGTACAAATATTAACACCAGGAAACATATTTCACAATTTACGTGATGAAACCACAAAACTGAACTAAACTTTTTCAATGTCCAGACAGGTATTCTAATAATCAGATTCATCTTCAGTCAGTCAAATAAAAGGGAATCAGTTACAGTTTCTTTGAATTCAAATTCAATTCTGAGAATGCGGTTTCGTCTCACTGAAATTATTTGCTCTTACTTCGAAAAGATGCGTTCACCTGGCACAGCTGTTATAACAATGCGTAACAACGCTCAGTTCACGCGAAACTACCTCAAAACACCGAAGGACTTGACAACTTTTCTCGGTGTTATCGCAGTTTTCAAACCTCAGTTGAAATGTACCGGTAGCATAGTTCAAGATCTCGCGTGGCGCGTCAGGGGAACAACTTCAGACCCGTTGCACGCCTGGGCGCCGTGTCGAACTCACCCAGGCAGACGGACAGCAAAGCGCGTGTTAAAAGGCACCTAGCGTCCGATACACGAATCACAAGATTCGTTGTTTCGAAACAGTGCCTATTCAAGGTTCGACTCGGTCGAACAGTTCGCTGACTCGATTCACTGAGTCGAAACATCAACTCAGTAGCCAACTCTATTGTGGCAGCAACCAGGAACTGTGGCAGCCATTTTTTTTCAACGTCTAGTGCGCCGAATACGAAAGTTAGGCCGGCTCTATTTACGTGTTTTGGGTCCACATTTTATGTATCGTAGTAAGCTTCAAAGGTTATTTATTAAGCTGAGATCGTACCCAGTGTATGCGCAGCATATAAATGCACGAATCGTGGTAATAAGACTTTTGGAATATCGTATTTTCAGTAAGTATTTCTATAATTTCGTTTCGAATACTTCGTGTACTCGTCTTTTGTCCCACCACATTTCTGCATACAACAGTCCTACTGTAACTAAAGTAAGCTGTAATTATATTTTTCAGTTTTCCTTTGAAAAATGAAGAACTTACAAAACGATGGTTAGCCAATATGAGGCGAATAAGTGGAAACCTACTGCATACAGTTGCATTTGTTCATCGCATTTTGAGGAGAAATACATGTATGCAACAAAGCGACTTCTGGCTAATGCGATTCCGACGATTTTTTCGTTCCCTGGACATCTTCAAACAGCAAAAACGCCAGCAAGGAGATATCCAAAAAAACGTCAGATAGGTGAATCAGCTTCATTTGAAGATATGTCATGTAGCAAAGCAGAAGACCTCTTTTATTATCTATTACAAATCATAATTTCATTCAGAGCAGTAGGCCTATTCATTGTGACCATGACTATGAGCCAGAATACGAAATGCTGACATTTTATTCCGAAAAAGTAGTTGAATATATACCTGGAAGCATCATTAGGCAAGTGAGTAAAAAACTTGTGTCTAGATTACTTGGAAGTTCTCCTTGTTCCTAAGAATGAGAATAAAGCAGGATTAATCGGAGTATAAGGAATAAAAAACAGCCTGTTCAATCCCTTTAAAGATCTTGTAGAAAGTTTCTTTTGCGAATGTATGTAGAAGTATTTCGAATTTTGGGAAAGAGACCTACTTTATTTACCAACTACGAGCACTTAATGGTATCCTCGGAATTTTGGGAGGAATCTCATTACTCCAGCCTAATAAAGCTGTTATTAAAACATTACTTCAGTTGTAGAATACATCATTTATGTGAAGCCAAATCTGCGGAGGAAAGCAGATTTGGCAAATGTACACGAAATTAATATTGTTTAAAGGACAGTGAAAAGGCATGTTTTTGTATGAATGAGACGATGTTTATTCGACCTAGTGTATGTGCCATTTGTATTTAAACTATCCGATTTGCCTGCCACACACTTGTTTTCTATCATTTCTCCTTTATCCATATTAGCTCGGCTATGAAAATAACAATAAGCGGGTAGAGAATGTTTCTTAAGTCATTGCACAAAGTGAAAGTGACACGATGCAGCGCCATAGCAGACGACTGGTTACGCCTACGTGACGTTCTAAAACATGGCGGCCGAGCTTTCAATTTGCTTCAAGTATGGCAGCACCTTAGCCAGTCTATGTTGTTTATATAGGTCGTTGACCTTAAGGCCACAGAAGTGTAGCCATTGTCGCCACATTGCGGAGCCAATAACATTTGTGGTGACGAGTGTGTATCCGTTGTACTCTGAGTCGAAGTGAGACTTTACCTAAAAAGAAAAATAAGCTTACCTGCATTCATGGCCCCCATATTCGATTGCGGGCCCTGGAACCAGAGTCAGAGACGGGCCCTCTTCCTTGAATTTTTTTTCTGATGTGTGCAGTAGTTTACAATTACACGTTTATGTGTTTATCGTGCTCTTTTCAGAATGTATTTTAATTTGTTATAACAAGGTATAAATTTGATATGGAGCAGACTTTACTTTCAATGGCCACAGCAGGCCGGTAGTCAGAATTTGGGTTCCGGGGGGAGGGGGAGGCGGATCAGCCAATTATGACGTATATTCCTACTTGTGAAGCTTTACAACGTAAGTTGAACTAAAGGCACAGATGTATTTCAATAGAGACATTTGACGCATAGTGCAGCGTGTTGAAAGGTATTTCAGTATGGGAAGTATTTCAATAACCATGCGATTCCTGTGGTTACATGAATTAACACCTTTTTTTCTGTAACTACGTAAAATCAGTCAGTCTCGTTGCTTTGTGGTGGCTTGCTTAACAATTAATGCGACAAGGTCGACAGCGCACAGAAATGTGTCATTTGTGCTGTCTTATCATTGATGCCACACAAAAAGAAATAAAACATAAAAGTTTGACACAATTCTCACTTCTAATTCCGTCAAAGTTAATTAAGTTTCTTGTCAATCCTCTATAATATTCCTCCACCACAGAGCTGCAATATGTAAAGGACCTTGAGAGATGCATTGTAAACTATTGTCGGTTACGAACATTATTCATCAGTATAGAATAGGAACCCGATAATGTTGTTGAAAATGGTCACGGTATTTCTAACACTGCGTTTATCTTTCTGAGCGTTAACTAACAGCCACGGTGGAGTGGCCGAGCGCGCTAAGGCGCCTTGCTGCGGAGTGCTCGGTTGTTCGCCGTCGGAGATTCGAGTGCTCCCTTGGATATATATATATATATATATATATATATATATATATATATATATATATATATATATATATATATATGTGTGTGTGTGTGTGTGTGTGTGTGTGTGTGTGTTTCCCTTACCATAAGTTAGTTTCAGTAGTTTGCAAGTCTAGGGACTGAATAACCACAGCAGTTAAGTCCCTTAGATTTACAAACATTTGAATTTGAACTAACAGACAACACTGACCTATTGTTATGGTGGCTTCTACACGTAATCTAGTGGACCGATTTCTCCTTTTGAAGGAAATGTGTGAATAAATAAACTTTCCTTTTCTTCCACACTGCTTCCATTACTGTAAATATTATTCACGTCAAACAGCAATTTCAGAGTCAGCCATACTGACTACTAATGTAGTCAACAACGTGAGAATGATGGCTAGCGATGTAGGTAACTGGGATAATACTGAAACTGATTTTAAGTGAGGCCTGTCTCGTTTATAGGCAAGAAACACGATGTTCTGATACTTTCGATAGGGAATTATGTAGCGTGTGCTCTACATATAAAAGTGTAGTAGCTTTGACAAAACAGGTCAACACATGACATGTGGAGAATAAACAACGTTCAGAGTACACGGTATGGCCAAGAAGCTCCAACTGAGTCAAAACGCTTTCCTAATCCTGTACGTGGGCTCATGGAATATTTCGTCAGCAGCGAACGATACTGTACGACCGGCTGATGACTGAAAACGAAAGTAGGTGTGACGGTTTACAAATTAACGAACCGTCGTACGGATGTATTAGCGAGAAGTGGGTTTCCGGAAACTCTGTGAGAATACCAGCGTTTGTGTTCCTCTCTTCATTCTTCAGCCGCAATAACTTGGTCCACATCGACCAGAAATTTGTTAACATGGATGGATTCTGTAAGGAGAAAAAGAAAAAAATATTTATCTTCCGGTATTCTCTTGACGGTACTGGATATTTCATGATCCTTATGATATTAACATGTTTCTTGTCGATCCGTTAACTGAACCCAATGCGAGAAATTGTTTTAGTTTCTGACAACATGAGGTTTTGAAACTGCACCCGTAGGTACCGTAATTGTTGTGTTAGCATTGCGCAGGTATTATTCCGTCAAGAGTGTATCAGTAACACTCCGGATGTTAAATCAGTGGCTGTCTCTTTAATATATGTTCGGGTGAGATCGTAACAAAGAGATTCAAGAGCTGTACAGATGATTCTTTCTCGTAACGAACGACAAAGTTTTCGGGGAATTTTTGTTTTCGTTGGACTGACTTACTTAGATTACGCTTTCTCTGGTGAAGAGGTCGAAATATCAAATTCGGTGAAAGCACTTTGTTTTTCGGAGACTTCCTTTGTGCTAGGTGCGATGCGATTTATTAAGTTATGCCAAATAACGTCTGTAACGTACTACTTTGATACAGAATCATTGTTTACGCTCTGAGATTAAACCAGTACAGAGATACGAAAGCATTGTTGAGAGTCTGTGTATGCAAGGAATCGTTTGTTTTAGAGAAAAATGTAGCAGAGACTAAAACATTAGAATTCCGACGCTTAAAAAACCATACCACTCCTACAGTTTTAGATTTGAGCAGTTGAAAGAATTATAGTTTTCAACAAATGCGGTGAACTTAAAATATGTTTGTAGTATTTTTCGCCATAACAGATTGCAGTGTGTAAATGACTGTGAAAGAATTTTTTAAACTGTTGGCACTGTTGGCACTGTTGGCACTCCACCAATACAGAAACACAGTCATCTGGTAACTTAATAGTGCCAAAACTACTACGCTACACTTACCTTTTCGATCGTTAACTTAAAAAAGATAATACTAACTTATCGATACGTAATCTCGTGAATCGATTTCTTCTTTGGAAGGAACACTGTTAATTAATATTCCGGCATCTGCTTCCACACAGCTTCGAATACTGTTTACGTGTTTTCCATGTGTAACAGGAAATGGATAAACTAAACTCTATGTGATAAATGCTTCTAATTACTGACAACAGGTTTCGAAATTCCATTCGTAGCTGGCTACAGATTAATGGAAATCTATCGATCCCCTCTCTATTCTTTTTGATTGCGGTTTACTTCATTATACAGCAGACGTTAATGTTAAGTAACTGGGAGTGAAAGGGGAAGTTTATTTTATTTATTTATTTATTTATCTATTTATATTTTTTTAATGGCGGAAAGCAACAAGTTCCCAACCGGTAGAGCACAGGCGACCTTCAAAGCGAAAACGAGAAAAATAAAGTGCTTATCTAAAGAATGTTTAAACATCTGAACAAGTGTTTTATATGCTGGTCAGTCGGTGTTGACTTTTAGGTACCGTCATGACGTAATTGATACGGCTGTAAAAATGCTGAATAACACACAAATAAAGCGAAGGCAATGTTTTAGCGCAATTGTCTACTCAAATCAGATACTGTAAAACTCACAGTTAAGTCCCATAAGCTTTACTAACATTTGAATTTCATTTGTTTTGCAATGGTTTAGCGTCATGTTCTACACAACACAAATAGTATAAAACTCGCAAAACAGAATGGAGTCTTTCGTCGTAAACTTTTTTTCGCATTTATATTTAAAGCGGCAACAATACAGAGAGCGTCTGACGCAAGAATGGCGTCGCGAGGAAGTCGTTTTCACAGTAGCAACGGGCGTTATAAAATAATGAAGTAAAAAGAAATGTGGTTTCGATCATGTTTTCATACAGAATTTATCTTTCGAGACAGAGCGTAGAAGTAACATATTTAGAGGAATACGTAAAACTTCATCCTTCAGCCACAATATCTTGGTCCACATCAACCACACATTTGTTACCTGGGATGGATGCTGTAAGGAGAAAAAGAGAAAATATCTATTTTCCGGTTTTCTCTTCACGGTACTGGATATTTCATTAGTATTATGATCTCAACCTGTTTCGTGTCGATACGGAAACAGAACCCAATGCAAGAAATAGATTTACATCCTGGCAACGTGAGGTTTTGAAATTGCATTCGTAGATACCGTATTGGTTGTGTCAGCATTGCGCATGTATTAATGTGGCTGTCTCTTTAACGTTTGTTCGGGTGAGATCGTAACAAACAGATTCAAGCGCTGGACAGACGATTCTTTCTTGTAACGAACGAGAAAGTTTTCGGCGAATTTCTGAGTTCCTTGGACTGTGACTTATTTAGATTACGCTTTCTCTGGCGAAGAGGTCGAAATATCGATTTTGGAGAAAGCACATTATTTTCCGGAGACTTACTGTGCGCTACGTGTGATGCGATTTATCAAGTTAGAGAAAATGACGTCTTTAAGGCACAACTTTGACCCAGAATCAGCGTCTCTGCTCTGAGATGAATGCAGTGGAACACGAAAGCAACGTTAAAAGACTTGGTATACTAGGGAACGTAGGTTTTAAAGAAAAATTTGGCAGAGAGTAAAACATTAGCATTCTGTCGCATCAAAAACCATAGCCTACCACTACGACAGTTTTAGATTAGAGCGGTTGGAAAAATCATGGTTTTAAACAGATGCAGGGAATTTAAAATATGTTTGTAGTTTGTCTATGAATTAAAGAGACAACACTGACTTATCAGGTCTTCGACAGGTAATCTCGTGGATCGATTTCTCCTTTGGTAGGAACTCTGGGAATAAATAAACTTTCCTTTCCTTCCACATTGCTTCCATTAAGGCAAATATTATTCACGACAAACATGAATTTCAGAGTCTTCCATATCGACTATGAAGATTGTCAACAACGTGAAATTGGCGTCTTGCGATGTAGGTGACTGGGATAAAACTGGAACTGCTTTAAGTTAGGCCTGTCTCGTTTACAGGCAAGAAACAGCTTGTTTTGATAATTTGCATCCAAAATTTTGTAGCGTTTTCTGTACATGAAATTGTAGTAACTTTCACCAAACGGGGCATCACACGACATGTTGAGAGTGAGCAACGTTCAGAACACATGGTATGGCTAGGAAGCTCAAAACGCTTTCTTACTCCTGTACGTAGGTTTAGGGATTATTTCTTCAGTAGCGAACGATGCTGTACGAACGGTTTAGGACTGAAATCGAGAGTAGGTGTGACGGTTTACAAGTAACGAGCCATTGTACTGATTTATTGACGAGAAATGGCTTTCTGGAACCTCAGAGATAATACCATGTTCGTCCCTTCATCCCTGACTTCAGTCACAATAACTGCGTCCTCATCGACCACACATTTGTTACCTGGGATGGATGCTGTAAGGAGAAAATGGGGTTTACTTATTTTCTGGTTTTCTCTTGATGGTCTTCTCTCGATATTTATTGAAAATTAGGAGCTGAAACTGTTTTGTGTTTCGTATCGATCCGGGAACTAAACCGTATGCAAGAAATAGTTTTACTTAGAATTTAAAAGATGTCCGTAATTTGTCTGTGAAAGTAAATTTTTACTCCAACACTATCCGCCGTAACGTTTGGCATTTGCGAACAAAATCCATCAATACAGAAACCAGACATCTGGTAACTTAATACTGCCAAAAATACCACATTTATCTTTCCGATTGTTAAGTGAAAGGTAACAGCCTTATTACGTCTGCTTGAGGGGAGGAGGGTCAAATAAAAAAAAATTAATTCAATGAAAATGGCGTTGGAAGAAAACAACGAATATTGCTTCGTCATTTCGACATGCCGAGGTGAAATTGTGAGAAACAGTTTGTAACGTTGTATGGATGATTCCTGCCGGTAAGAAAGGAAGAATAAACAATTAGTCGGTGAAGTCCTGTTTTTGTTGTGCTGTGACTCATTATCAGAAGACGAAATATTTGTTTCGATTGAAGTACACTGTTTTCCGGAGATTTACTCTGCAGTACGTGTGGTATGGTTAATTAATGCGTACGAAATAACGCCCGTAATGACCGACTTTTACACAGAATCATCGTTTATTCTCTGTGACATTTGTTTCATCTAGCAGAGGTACCGAAGCAGTTTCAAATAGTATACTATACAACAAAACGTTGGTTGGTGAGAAAACTTTTGCAGTGACTAAATATTAACATTCCGTCGTCTCTAAACTTCATCATTCGCCCAGTTTTCAGTCTGGACACCTATGAAAAATCCCGGTTTTCAATATCTGCAGGACATTTGATATTTGTTTTTAGTTTGTGCAGTGATTTGGCTTGGGATCTCTCGTTTCACAAGAATGGTCAAGATATTCTTACTTCGTAATGAGCAATATGTAAAGTCATTTGAGAGAAAAGTTAGGCCAATTTTGCCAGAGCAGAACACAATTTTGTATATCGATGTTTCGTAAAGCAAATTTTGCAGCAGTATGCTCGAGTATTGAATTTCGATTGATATAATGTATGCCACAGTCAATGTGAAAGTTGACAATACGTTGCTTCTTCGACCCAGAGAGACAATGAAAGCATTATTTTTAAATTTAAGGTTCCTCCTCCATTCTACACCAAGTTATCTACGAAAACGTATAACAATACTTAGATGTATTATTAAACAGTTATGTTACTCTTTTTGATTGCGGTTTACTTCTTTACACAGCAGATGTTAATGTTAAGCAACTGGGAGCAAAGGCGGAATTTTGTTCATTTTTATTTATTTATTTATTTATGTTATACTTTTTTAAATGGAGGAAAACACCAAGTTCCCAACCGGTAGCATCATTTTATATTTTCTACTCAACGCAGATACTATAAAACTCGCAAAACAGGATGGGATCTTTCGTCGTAATGTTGTATCCTGAGGAAGCACTTTGTTTTTCGGAGACTTACTTTGCGCTACGCGTGATGCGATTCATTAAGTTGTACCAAAAAGCGTGTGTAACGTACGACTTAGATACAGAATTACCGTCTATGCTCAGAGATGTAACCAACAGAGACTCGAAAGCTATGTTGGTATACGAGGAAAGGCTGGTTTTAAAGAAAAAGTTTGGCAGACAGTTAAACATTAGCATCCTGTCGCCTCAAAAACCTTACTATTCCTACAATTTTAGATTTGAGCAGTAAGAAAAACCCAAGAATTATTTTTACATTTAACGTTCTTCCTCCATTCTACAACAAGTTATCTGTGAAAACGTATAACAAATAAATAAATTACTCTTTTTGATTGCGTTTTACTTCTTCCGACAACAGACGTTTATGTTACGCAACTGCGAGCGATGGTGCAAGTAAATTTTTTAATGGAGCGAAAACGAAGTTTCCAATCTGTAGCATCTTTCAGACCTTCAAATCGAAAACTAGAAATATCAAGTTGCTATGTGTTTACACGTTTGATTGTTTTATATCCTGGTTAGTCTTAGCTTCCGCCTATGGCTTAATTGATACTGCTGGAGATGAAGCGAAGGGAGTGATGTAGCGTCCCTCAGACATATGTGTGTGTGTGTGTGTGTGTGTGTTGCCCTTGCCATAAGTTAGTTACAGCAGTTTGGCAGTCTTGGGACTGAATAACCACAGCAGTTATGTCCCTTACATTTACAAACATTTGAATTTGAACTGACAGACAAGACTGACCTATTGTTATGGTGGCTTCTACACGTAATCTAGTGGACCGATTTCTCCTTTTGAAGGAAATGTGTAAATAAATAAACTTTCCTTTTCTTCCACACTGCTTCCATTACTGTAAATATTATTCACGTCAAACAGCAATTTGAGAGTCAGCCATACTGACTACGAATGTATCAACAACGTGAAAATGATAGCTAGTGATGTTGCTAACTGGGATAACACTGAAACTAATTTTAAGTGAGGCCTGTCTCGTTTATAGGCAAGAAAAACGATGTTCTGATACTTTGGATACGGAATTATGTAGCGTGTGCTCTACATATAAAAATGTAGTAGCTTTGACAAAACAGGTCAACACACGACATGTGGAGAATAAACAACGTTCAGAGTACACGGTATGGCCAAGAAGCTCCTACTGAGTCAAAACGCTTTCCAAATCCTGTACCTCGGGTCATGGAATATTTCGTCAGCAGCGAACGATACTGTACTACCGGCTGGAGACTGAAAACGAAAGTAGGTGTGACGGTTTACAAATTAACGAACCGTCGTACGGATTTATTAGCGAGAAGTGGGTTTCCAGAAACTCTGTGAGAATACCAGCGTTTGTGTTCCTCTCTTCATCCTTCAGTCACAATAACTTGGTCCACATCAATCAGAAATTTGTTACCAGGGATGGATTCTGTAATGAGAAAAAGAAAAAAAAATCTATCTTCCGGTATTCTCTTAACGGTACTGAATATTTCATGATCATTATGATCTCAACATTTTTGTTGTCGATCCGTAAAGTGAACCCAATGCGAGAAAGTGTTTTACTTTCTCACAACATGAGGTTTTGAACCTGCACTCGTAGGTACCGTATTTGTTGTGTTAGCATTACGCAAAGTATTATTCCGTGTATTATACGTGCACTCCGGATGTTAAATCAGTGGCTGTCTCTTTAATATATATTCGGGTGAGATCGTAACAAAGAGATTCAAGCGCTGTTCAGATGATTCTTTCTCGTAACGAACGACAAAGTTTTCGGGGAAAATTTGTTTTCGTTGGACTGTGACTTATTTAGATTACGCTTTCTCTGGCGAAGAGGTGGAAATAACGGTTTTGGAGAAAGCACTTTGTTTTCGGAGACTTCCTTTGTGCTAGGTGCGATGCGATTTATTAAGTTATGCCAAATAACGTCTGTGACGTAGTACTTTGATATAGAATCAGTGTTTACGCACTGAGATTAAACAAATACAGAGATACGAAAGCATTGTTGAAAGTCTAGGTATGGAAGGAAACGTTTGTTTTAGAGAAAAATGTAGTTGAGACTTAATCATTAGAATTTTGACGATTAAGAAACCATACCACTCCTACAGTTTTAGATTTGAGCAGTTGAAAGAATTATATTTTCCTACAAATGCGGTGAACTTAAAATATGTTTGTACTTTATCTGTGAATTAAATTTTTTCTCAATTTTCTGCCATAATCGATTGCGGTGTGTAAATGACTGTGACGGAATTTTTTAAACTGTTGGCAGTTGCAAATAAAATCCATCAATACAGAAACACAGTAATCTGGTAACTTAATAGTGCCAAAACTACTACGCTACATTTATCTTTTCGGTCGTTAACTTAAAAAAGATAACACTAACTTATCGATACGTAATCTCGTGAATCGATTTCTCCTTTGTAAGGAACTCTGTTAATAAATATTCCGGCATCTGCTTCCACCCAGCTTCGAATACTGTTTACGTGTTTTACATGTGTAACATGAAATGGATAAACTAGCGCATTGTGAGAAATGCTTTTACTTGGTGACAACAGGAGGTTTCGAAATTCCATTCGCAGCTGACTACAGATTAATGGAAATCTATCGATCCCCTCTCTAAAGTTTACTTGAGGGCAGGACAAACAGAGTCGGATAAAAAATCGATAAATTGAAAATGCAGTAGAAAAATACCTGAATATTTTATCGTACTTCCGACATGCCTAGGTGAAATTGTAAGAAACAGTTTCAAACTTTGTATCGTGGATTCCTCCTCCTATCAAACGCAAGAATTAAAAATTACTCGATAGAATCCCGTTTGTGTTGGACTGTGACTCATTTAGATTACCATTTCTACTGGATCAGAAGAGGAAATATGTTTCAAAGGAAGTTCACTTTTTCTCAGGAGATTTACTTCGCAATACGTCTCATATGGTTAATTAATGTGTACGAAATATCTGTTTCGAAAATAGTACCTTGTTTCACGGAGAATTACTTCGCAATACGTGTGTATGGCTAATTAAAAAATGTTCAACTTACGCTAAGGACAACACAAACATCCACGCCCGAGGGAGGATTCGAACCCCCGACAGCAGCGGCCGTGTAGACTGTGACTGGCGCGCCGCAGACCGCTCGGCCAAAGCGACCGGCTGATATTGTTAATTAATGTGTACGAAATAGCGTCTGTAATGTCCGACTTTTACACAGAATTAGCGTTTATCCTGTGTGACATCTGTAGCGGAAGCACGAAGGCAGTTTCAAATAGTATACTATGCAACAAATGTTGGTTATTGACAAAACTTTTGCAGTGACTAAATATTAACATTCTGTCGTCTCTAAACTTCATCATTCGCTCAGTTGAAAACTATGAAAAATTCCGGTTTTCAAAGCTGCAGGAAATTTGAAATTTTACGTTAGTTCGTGCAGTTATTTAGCTCGAGATATCTCGTTTCACAAGAATGGTCGAGACATTCCTGCTTCATCATTGGGCAACATGTAACGTCATTTGAGATAAAGGAAGGAAAAGTTAGGCCAATTAATGCCGAGGCAGGGCAGAATTTTGTAAATCGGTTTTTCGTAAAGCACATTTTTGCCGCAATATGCTCGAATGATGAATTATGTTTGACATAATGTATGCCACAGTCGACGTGAAAGTTAAAAATATGTTGCTTCTTCGACCCAGAGAGACAATGCACGCATTATTTTTACATTTAACGTTCCTCCTCCATTCTACACCAAGTTATCTACGAAAACGAATAACAATACTCGGACCTATTATTAAACAAAAATATTACTCTTTTTGATTGCGGTTTACTTCTTTACACAGCAGACGTTTATGTTAAGTATCTGGGAGGGAGGGCAGAAGTATTTTATTTATATGTCTATTTTTTTTAATGGAACAAAACACATAGTTTCCGTTACTCAAATTTAGAGCGGCAATAATACAGAGAGCTTCTGGCGCAAGAATGGCGTCGCAAGAAAGTCGTTTGACAGTTGCAACGGACGTTATGAAATAATGAAGTAAAGAGAAATGTCGTTTCGATCATGTTTTCATGGAAAATTTAGCTTTCGAGACAGAGCGTAGAAGTGAGATATTTGGTGGAATAGATAAAACTTATTTTCCGTAGAAGGCCTCCGTCAAATAGGCGAGTTACTAGTTTTCCATATCTTCTGTTGTGTATCATTTCGAGAACTAGCGAATGTCCTTTCCTTTACTAACAGTATTTCCCTTTAAAGACATTTCAGGTGTAAAGTATGTTCTCGTTATAAATGTGCGGTACAGTTTGTACAAAAGCCTACTCTTCCGATTGGGACAGTGTAGACATAAATTGTTTGCAACAGTGTGACGTGCAAGGCGCGTTTAAAGGAGAGCGTGGACAGCCTTGCAATTTATCGTCACACTGGTGTAGTAAATACACAACTGTTCCCATATTTGCACTGTTTTATGCCTCATACACACGTAAATTTAAGAGACTCTGTCACGGGAACAAATATAGAAAGTAAATACATTACGTTTCGTTCGACACACTTCCGTTACTGCCTTCGCCATTATTCAGTTGTGAAGACGGAAACAAGCAATGCTAATTGCGGGTCCATCCCCAGTAACAGTCGGTGGCAACACCGCAGAATTGTGCATTATTTTCATCCCCCTCGAAACAAAACTGCAGAGGGATTCGCCGAAATTCAGTTTCTTATATGCTGGAATAGCGCTAATGGCTCCAAAATTGCAGCCACTTAATACGACACTCAAGCTAGATTTGCCTTCGTACTGAATGTGCTTCCAACTCCGAGCCTTAAACTATGTCTGATCCCTTCTCACTGAATACCAGCCTAAAACTGGCTTACAACTGTTCCTCAATTGTCTGATATTTTCGGAAATTGCGCTACACTGTATTTTCCCCATTCTGTTTCTCATAATAGACGCTGCCGATATAGCGGTTCACGTCCGTGGTTTGCTATTTTTCAGTTTATTTGATCTGTCTGCTGTTCGCTAAATAACTGCAACGCCTATTTATAGAAAGAAATTTTTAACTTGTTGTTAGTTTCCACAGTGATTTGGCTTGAGATCTCTCGTTTCACAAGAATGGTTGCGACATTCCTACTTCATTTTTGGGCAACATGTAACGACTTTGAAGATAGTGCAGGGAAAGGTTAGGCCAATTAATGACAAAACAGAACAGATTTTTGGAAATCGGATTTTCGTAAAGCACATTATGGAGCAGGGATGCTCGAATGATGAATTACGTTTGATATAATCTATGCCAAGGTCAAGGTGAAACTCAACAATGTGTTCCTTCTTCGACCCAGACAGACAATCAAATTATTATTTTTAAGTTTAACAACAAGATATATATGAAAACGTGTAATAAATAAATAAAAGAAATTTCTCTATTTGATTGCGATTTACTGCTTCCGACAACAGACGTTAATGTTAAGAAACAATTCTCATTTCTACTGCCGCCTGAATGAATTACGTTTCTCCTCCAACACAGGTCTGCAGTATTGCCAATTACGAACACAATTCATCATTAGAGAATAGAAACCTGATAATGTTGTTAAAAATGATCACAGTACTTGTAACACTGCGTCTGTCTTTCCCAGCGTTAAATAATATATAGCTGCGATGGAGTTGGCCAGCGTTCTAAGGCGCCTTACAGTTCAAAAAAATCGTAGTTTTCAACAAATGCCGAATTTAAACGAGTTTGTAGGTAGACTGAGAATTAATTTTTTTTTTCCTACAAATTTTCTCCCATAAAAGGTTGCAGTGTGTAAATGACAGTGACAGAATTTTTTAAACTGTTGGCAGTTGCGAATAAAATCCATCAATACAGAAACACAGAAATCTGGCAAAAATACTAGGTCACATCTATCATTCCGGTCGTTAACTAAGAGATAACACTAACATATCGACACGTAATCTCGCGGCTCGATTTCTCTCTCTGTGAATAAATGTTCCCTCATCTTCTTCCACACTGCTTCCAATATTGTGTTTTCCATGTGCAACAGGATGTGGGTAATCCAAATGCAATGTGAGAAATGGTTTTACTTAGTGACAACATGTGGTTTTTAAATTCCATTCGTAGCTGGCTACAGATTAATGGAAATCTATCGATCCCCTCTCTAAAGTTTGCTTGAGGTGAGGAGAACAAGAGTCAGATAAAATCGATTAAACGACAATGCAGTAGGAAAAAAACGGAATATTTTATTGTACTTCCGACATGCCCAGGTGAAATTGTAAGATACAGTTTCAAACGTTGTAGCGAGGATTCCTGCTGCTAACAAACGCAAGAATTAACAATTACTCGATAAAATCAGTTTTTGTTGGACTGTGACTCATTTAGATTGAAAGTTACGCTGATTCAGAAGACGAAATATGTTTCGTAGGAAGTGCACTGTTTCCCGGAGATTTACTTCGCAATACGTCTGATATGGTTAATTAGTGTGTACTAAATAACGTCCGTAATATCCCACTTTTACTCAGAATCAGCGTTTATGCTCTGTGACATTTGTTTAATCTAGCAGACTTACCAGTCTAAAAGAGTATACTATACAGCAAAACTTTTGCAGTGACTAGATATTAACATTGTGTCGTCTCTAAACTTCACCATTCGCCCAGTTTTTAGTTGGAGCACTACGAAAAATCCCGGTTTTCAATACCTGCAGAAAATTTTAAATTTGTTGTTGGTTTTTGGAGTTGTTTGGCTTGATGTCTCTCGTTTCAATCGTTTGGGCGAGACATCCCTGCTTCATCATTGGACAACATGTAACGTCATTTGAAATAAAGCAAGGAAAAGTTAGGCCAATTAATGTCGAGGCAGAATAGAATTTTGTAAATCGGTTTTTCGTAAAGCACATTTTGCAGCAGTATACTCGAGTGATGAATTACGTTATGTCACAGTTGACGCCGAAGTTAACAATACGTTGCTTGTTCGACTCAGAGAGACAATGAAAGCGTTATTTTTACATTGAACGTTCCTCCTCCATTCTACACCAAGTTATCTGTCTTATTCTTTTTGATTGCGGTTTACTACTTTAGACAGCAGACGTTAATGTTAAGCAACTGGGAGCGAAGACTGGAGTTTTTTTTACTTATTTATTTTATTTTATTTAAATAGCGGAAAGCAACAAGTCCCCAACCGTTAGAGGAGAGGCAGACCTTCAAAGCGAAAACGCGAAAAATAAAGTGCTTATCGAAAGAATATTTACACGTCTGAGCAAGTGTTTTATATGCTGGTCAGTCGGTGGTGAGTTTTAGGAACCGTCATGAAGTAATTTATACGGCTGTGAAAATGCTGAGTAACTCACAAATAAAGCGAAGGCAATGTTTTAGCTAAATTTTCTACTCAAATCAGATAGTGTGAAACTCGCACAAGAAGATGGAGTCTTTCGTCGTAAACTTGATTCCGTATTCATATTTAAAGCGGCAATAATACAGAGAGCGTCTGACGCAAGAATGGCGTCTCGAGGAAGACGTTTGACAGTTGCAACGGGCGTTACGAAATAATGAAGTAAAGAGAAATGTGGTTTCCATCATGTTTTCACTAGGAGTTTACTTTTCGGGGCAGAGCGTACTAATGAAAAATTTTGTCGTATACGTAAAACTTATTTTCCATAGAAGGAGAGTTGCTAAAAAATTGCAGCCGCACAGTACGACACACAAGCCAGACTTGCTGTCGCACTGAATAAGCTCCGAACCTCATGCCGAAAACGTGTCTCATTATGTTCTTCTCTTTGAATGACGACCTGAAAGTGGTTTACAACTATTTGCCTGTTTCTCTGATTTTTCCGAATGTACCGTACACGATATTTTTCCCTTTCTGTTTCTCATAAACTAAGCGGATAAGGCTGTTGACAGTTTGCCTGTTTGCTATTGTGAACATTTTTTTAAAATCTTTCTGCTGTATGCTAAATAACTACAACGCTTATTTTTAGCGTCGCTACTTGCAATGCTTAGCACACAGAATATTAACGCACAAATGGACACAAATATATAGTTCGCTCTGGTGAAATGATGTGGGTGTTTTGTAATTAATAAATAACGCTCATCAGTCATGTTTCACATTTTCTGCCACGTCAGACACCACAGATACGAGAATACACGTCGACAATAATAACTTTCGCCAGTGCCACGGTTATTGGCTATTCTTCTACCGTTGGCAGAATGCACAGCAAGTTGGCGAATTATTTTGATGTCAACTTGCGGAAACAGGGTCGCAGACATCTACACCTCGTGTAGCAGCAAGACGGCAGTGAGATAGTCCCGAGACAATGCGATGTACCGCTTCGTCCATATCTTGAAGAAGTGTCTGCTGCAAGAATGTAGCCGCTAAAAAAATTCCTTCACAGTTGGTTTGGCGGCACTTTATTATTTTTCCTCCATTTTGACTGCTCGTGTAACTCATGCTGTTTAATCACAAAATAATGAAGTGAATTATGACGTATTAAGATGACCAAATCAGCTTTTGTGGTGGCTCGGAAATTTAAGATATACGTACATACACGTTATTTCTTACATTTGACGCATAGTGCAGCGTGTTAAAAGGTATTTCAGCATGGGAAGTCTTTCAATAACCATGCGATTCCTGCGGTTACATATATTAACACTTTTTTCTGTAACTACGTAAAATCAGTCAGTCTCGTTGCTTTGTGGTGGCTTGCTTAACAATTAATTCGACAAGGTCGACAGCGCACAGAAATGCGGAATTCTCTCCGCAATTTGTGCCGTCTTATCGTTGATGCCACACAAGAAGAAATAAAAACTAAAAGTTTGACACAATTCTCACTTCTAATTCCGTCAAAGTTAATTAAGTTTCTACTAGATCCTCTATAATATTCCTCCACCACAGGGCTGCAATATGTAAAGGACCTTGAAAGATGCGTTGTAAACTATTGCCGGTTACGAAAATTATTCATCAGTATAGAATAGGAATCTGATAATGTTGTTAAAATTGGTCACGGTATTTCTAACACTGCGTTTATCTTTCTGAGCGTTAACTAACAGCTACGGTGGAGTGGCAGAGCGCGCTAAGGCGCGTTGTTGCGGAGTGCACGGTTGTTTGCCGTCGGAGTTTCGAATCCTCCCTCGGTCACGTGTGTGTGTGTGTGTGTGTGTGTGTGTGTGTGTGTGTGTGTGTGTGTGTGTGTGTGTGTGTGTGTGTTGCCCTTACCATAAGTTAGTTACAGCAGTTTGGCAGTTTAGGGACTGAATAACCGCAGCAGTTAAGTCCCTTATATTTGCAAACATTGGAATTTCAACTAACAGACAACACTGACCTATTGTTATGGTGGCTTCTACACGTAATCTAGTGGACCGATTTGTCCTTTTGAAGGAAATGTGTGAATAAATAAACTTTCCTTTTCCTCCACACTGCCTCCCCTCTCTAAAGTTTGCTTGAGAGGAGGAGAAAAAGAATCGGATAAATAATCGATTAATTGAAAATGCAGTAGAAAAATACTGTGACGGAATTTTTTAAACTGTTGGCAGTTGCGAAAAAAATCCATCAATAGAGAAACACAGTAATCTGGTAACTAAATAGTGCTAAAACTACTACGCTACATTTATCTTTTCGGTCGTTATTTTAAAAAAAAGATAACAATAACTTATCGATACGTAATCTCGTGAATCGATTTCTCCTTTGGAAGGAACTCTGTCAATAAATCTTCCGGCATCTGCTTCCACACAGCTTCGAATACTGATTACGTGTTTTCCACGTGTATCTGGAAATGGGTAAACTAAACGCAATGTGAGAAATGCTTTTACTTGGTGACAACAGGAGGTTTCGAAATTCCAATTGTAGCTGGCTACAGATTAATGGAAATCTATCGATCTCCTCTCTAAAGTTTGCTTGAGGGGAGGAGAAACAGAGTCGGATAAGAATCGATTAATTGAAAATGCAGTAGATAAATACTGTGACGGAATTTTTTAAACTGTTGGCAGTTGCGAATAAAATCCATCAATACAGAAACACAGTAATCTGGTAACTTAATAGTGCTAAAACTACTACGCTACATTTATCTTTTCGGTCATTAATTTAAAAAAGATAACACTAACTTATCGATACGTAATCTCGTGAATCGATTTCTCCTTTGGAAGGAACTCTGTTAATAAATATCCTGGCATGTGCTTCTACACAGCTTCGAATACTGATTTGTGAGAAATGCTTTTACTTGGTGACAACAGGAGGTTTCGAAATTCCGTTTGTAGCTGGCTACAGATTAATGGAAATCTATCGATCTCCTCTCTAAAGTTTGCTTGAGGGGAGGAGAAACAGAGTCGGATAAGAATCGATTAATTGAAAATGCAGTAGAAAAATACTGTGACGGAATTTTTTAAACTGTTGGCAGTTGCGAATAAAATCCATCAATACAAAAACTCAGTAATCTGGTAACTTAATAGTGCCAAAACTACTACGCTACATTTATCTTTTCGGTCGTTAACTTAAAAAAGATAACACTAACTTATCGATACGTAATCTCGTGAATCGATTTCTCCTTTGGAAGGAACTCTGTTAATAAATATTCCGGCATCTGCTTCTACACAGCTTCGAATACTGATTACGTGTTTTCCACGTGTATCTGGAAATGGGTAAACTAAACACAATGTGAGAAATGCTTTTACTTGGTGACAACAGGAGGTTTCGAAATTCCATTTGGATTAATGGAAATCTATCGATCTCCACCTAAAGTTTGCTTGTGGGGAGGAGAAACACAGTCGGATAAAAAATCGATTAATTGAAAATGCAGTAGAAAAATACCTGAATATTTTATCGTACTTCCGCATGCCAGCTGAAATTGTAAGAAACGGTTTCAAACTTTGTATCGTGGATTCCTCCTGCTAACAAACGCAAGAATTAACAATTACTCGATGAAATCCTGTTTTTGTTGGACTGTGACTCACTTAGATTACCTTTTCCGCTGGATCAGCAGACGAAATATGTTTCGAAGGAAGTTCACGTGTTTACCGGAGATTTACTTCGCAATACGTCTGATATGGTTAACTGATGTGTACGAAATATCTGTTTCGAAAGTAGTACATTGTTTCACAGAGAATTACTTCGCCTTACGTGTGATATGGTTAATTAAAACATGTTCAACTTACGCTAAGGACAACACAAACATCCACGCCCGAGGGAGGATTCGAACCCCCGACCGCGCCGCAGACCGCTCGGCCAAAGCGGCCGGCTGATATGGTTAATTAATGTGTACGAAAAGCGTCTGTAATGTCCGACTTTTACACAGAATTAGCGTTTATGCTGTGTGACATCTGTAGCGGAAACACCAAGGCAGTTTCAAATAGTATACTATGCAACAAATGTTGGTTATTGACAAAACATTTGCAGTGACTAAATATTAGCATTCTGTCGTCTCTGAACTTCATCATTCACTCTGTTGAGCACTATGAAAAATCCGTTTTCAATACCTGCAAGAAATTTGAAATTTTTCGTTGGTTCGTGCAGTTATTTAGCTCGAGATCTCTCGTTTCACAAGAATGGTCGAGACATTCCTGCTTCATCATTGGGCAACATGTAACGTCATTTGAGATAAAGGAAGGAAAAGTTAGGCCAATTAATGCCGAGGCAGGGCAGAATTTTGTAAATCGGTTTTTCGTAAAGCACATTTTGCCGCAGTATGCTCGAATGATGAATTACGTTTCATATAATGTACGCAGCAGTCAACGAGAAAGTTAACAATACGTTGCTTCTTCGACCCAGAGAGGCAATGAAAGCATTATTTTTACATTTAACGTTCCTCCTCCATTCTACACCAAGTCATCTACGAAAACGAATAACAATACTCGGACCTATTATTAAACAAAAATATTACTCTTTTTGATTGCGGTTTACTTCTTTATACAGCAGACTTTAATGTTAAGCAACTGGGAGCGAAGGCTGAAGTTTTTTTTTTTTTGCTTATTTATTTTATTTTACTTAAATGGCGGAAAGCAACAAGTCCCCAACCGTTAGACTAGAGGCAGAGACCTTCAAAGCGAAAACGAGAAAAATAAAGTGCTTGTCGAAAGAATATTTACACGTCTGAGCAATTGTTTTATATGCTGGTCAGTCGGTGGTGAGTTTTAGGTACCGCCATGAAGTAATTTATACGGCTGTAAATAAAGCGAAGGCAATGTTTTAGCGCAATTTTCTACTCAAATCAGATAGTGTAAAACTCGCACAAGAAGATGGAGTCTTTCGTCGTAAACTTGATCCCGTATTCATACTAAAGCGGCAATAATACAGAGAGCGTCTGACGCAAGAATGGCGTCGCGAGGAAGTAGTTTGACAGTTGCAACGGGCGTTATGATATAATGAAGTAAAGAGAAATGTGGTTTCCATCATGTTTTCACGGGGAATTTACTTTTCGAGGCAGAGCGTAGTAATGAAAAATTTTGTCGTATACGTAAAACTTATTTTCCATAGAAGGAGAGGTGCTAAAAAATTGCAGCCGCACAGTACGACACACAAGCCAGACTTGCTGTCGCACTGAATAAGCTCCGAACCTCATACCGTAAACTGTGTCTCATCAAGTTCTTCTCTTTGAATGACGACCTGAAAGTGGTTTACAACTATTCGCCAGTTTCTCTGACGTTTCCGAATATACCGTACACGATATTTTTCCGTTTTTGTTTCTCATAAACTAAGCGGATAAGGCTGTTGACTGTTTGCCTGTTTGCTATTGTTCACCTTTTTTTATCTTTCTGCTGTATGCTAAATAACTACAGCGATTATTTTTAGCGGCTCTACTTGCAATGCTTAGCACGGAGAATATTAACGCACAAATGGACACAAATGTATAGTTCGCTCTGGTGAAATGATGTGGGTGTTTTGTTAATTAATAAATAGGGCTCATCAGTCATGTTTCACATTTCCTGCCACGTCAGACACCACAGATACGAGAATACACGTCGACAATAATAACTTTCGCCAGTGCCACGGTTATTGGCTATTCTTCTACCGTTGGCAGAATGCACAGCAAGTTGGCGAATTATTTGGATGTCAACTTGCGGAAACAGGGTCGCAGACATCGACACCTCGTGTAGCAGCAAGACGGCAGAGAGGTGGTCCCGAGATAATACGACGTACCGCTTCGTCCATATCTTGAAGAAGTGTCTGCTGCAAGAATGTAGCCGCTAAAAAAATTCCTTCACAGTTGGTTTGGCGACACTTTATTATTTTTCCTCCATTTTGACTGCTGGTGTAACTCATGGTGTTTAATCACAAAATAATGAAGTGAATTATGACGTATTAAGATGACCAAATCAGCTTTTGTGGTGGCTCGGGAATTTAAGATATACGTACTTACACGTTATTTCTTACATTTGACGCATAGTACAGCGTGTTAAAAGGTATTTCAGCATGGGAAGTCTTTCAATAACCATGCGATTCCTGCGGTTACATATATTAACACTTTTTTTTGTAACTACGTAAAATCAGTCAGTCTCGTTGCTTTGTGGTGGCTTGCTTAACAATTAATTCGACAAGGTCGACAGCGCACAGAAATGCGGAATTCTCTCCGTCATTTGTGCCGTCTTATCGTTGATGCCACACAAGAAGAAATAAAAAATAAAAGTTTGACACAATTCTCACTTCTAATTCCGTCAAAGTGAATTAAGTTTCTACTAGATCCTCTATAATATTCCTCCACCACAGGGCTGCAATATGTAAAGGACCTTAAAAGATGCGTTGTAAACTATTGCCGGTTACGAAAATTATTCATCAGTATAGAATAGGAATCTGATAATGTTGTTAAAAATGGTCACGGTATTTCTAACACTGCGTTTATCTTTATGAGCGTTAAATAACAGCCACGGTGGAGTGGCCGAGCTTGCTAAGGCGCTTTGCCGCGGAGTGCTCGGTTGTTCGCCGTCGGAGTTTCGAATCCTCCCTCGGTCACGTTTGTGTGTGTGTGTGTGTGTGTGTGTGTGTGTGTGTGTGTGTGTGTTGCCCTTACCATAAGTTAGTTACAGCAGTTTGGCAGTATAGGGACTGAATAACCACAGCAGTTAAGTCCCTTATATTTGCAAACATTTGAATTTGAACTGACAGACAACACTGACCTATTGTTATGGTGGCTTCTACACGTAATCTAGGGGACCGATTTCTCCTTTTGAAGGAAATGTGTGAATAAATAAACTTTCCTTTCCCTCCACACAGCCTCCCCTCTCTAACGTTTGCTTGAGAGGAGGAGAAAAAGAGTCGGATAAATAATCGATTAATTGAAAATGCAGTAGAAAAATACTGTGACGGAATTTTCTAAACCGTTGGCAGTTGCGAATAAAATCCATCAATACAGAAACACAATAATCTGGTAACTAAATAAGGCTAAAACTGCTACGCTACATTTATCTTTTCGGTCGTTAATTTAAAAAAAAGATAACACTAACTTATCGATACGTAATCTCGTGAATCGATTTCTCCTTTGTAAGGAACTCTGTTATTAAATATTCCGGTATGTGCTTCTACACAGCTTCGAATACTGATTTGTGAGAAATGCTTTTACTTGGTGACAACAGGAGGTTTCGAAATTCCGTTTGTAGCTGGCTACAGATTAATGGAAATCTATCGATCTCCTCTCTAAAGTTTGCTTGAGGGGAGGAGAAATAGTGTCGGATAAAAAATCGATTAATTGAAAATGCAGTAGAAAAATACCTGATTATTTTTAAAAAATGTTCTAATGTTTGTAGAGTCAATGGGACTTAACTACGGGGTCATCAGTCCCTAAACTTACAAACTACTTATGAACTACCTATACTAAGGACGGCACAAATATCCATTCCCGAGGGGGGATTCCAACCCCCGACCGTGGTGGCCGTGCTGACCGTGACTGGCGCGCCTCAGTCCCCTCGGCCACCGCGGCCGGCTGAATATTTTATCGTACTTTCGACATGCCCAGCTGAAATTGTAAGAAACAGTTTAAAACTTTGTATCGTGGATTCCTCCAGGTAACAAACGCAAGAATTAACCATTGCTCGATGAAATCCTGTTTTTGTTGGACTGTGACTCAATTAGATTACCACTTCCGCTGGATCAGAAGACGAAATATGTTTCGAAGGAAGTTCACTATTTCCCGGAGATATACGTGTGCTATGGTTAATTAAAAAATGTTCAAATGTGTGTGAGGTCTTATGCGACCAAAATTCGTGGTCTTCAGTCACTAGACTTACACACTAATCACTTGACTAACTTACGCTAAGGACAACACAATTATCCACGCCCGAAGTAGGATTCGAACCCCCGACCGCAGCGGCCGTGTAGACTGTGACTGGCGCGCCGCAGACCGCTCGGCCAAAGCGGCCGGCTGATATGGTTAATTAATGTGTACGAAATAGCGTCTGTAATGTCCGACTTTTACACAGAATTAGCGTTTATGCTGTGTGACATCTGTAGCGGAAGCACCGAGGCAGTTTCAAATAGTATACTATGCAACAAACGTTATTGAGAAAACTTTTGCAGTGACTAAATAGTAACATTCTTTCGTCTCTAAACTTCATCATTCGCTCTGTTGAGCACTATAAAAAAACCCGGTTTTCAATGCCTGCAGGGAATTTGAAGTTTTTCCTTACTTTGTGCAGTTATTTAGCTTGAGATCTCTCGTTTCACGAGAATGGTCGAGACATTCCTGCTTCATCATTGGGCAACATGTAACGTCATTTGAGATAAAGGAAGGAAAAGTTAGGCCAATTAATGCCGAGGGAGGACAGAATTTTGTAAATCGGTTTTTCGTAAAGCACATTTTGCGGCAGTATGCTCGAATGATGAATTACGTTTCATATAATGTATGCAGCAGTCAACGTGAAAGTTAACAATACGTTGCTTCTTCGACCCAGAGAGACAATGAAAGCATTATTTTTACATTTAACGTTCCTCCTCCATTCTACACCAAGTTATCTACGAAAACGAATAACAATACTCGGACCTATTATTAAACAAAAATATTACTCTTTTTGATTGCGGTTTACGTCTTTACACTGCAGACGTTAATGTTAAGCAACTGGGAGGGAGGGCGGAAGTATTTTATTTATTTTTTTTTTAATGGAACAAAACACATAGTTTCCGTTACTCATATTTAGAGCGGCAATAATACAGAGAGCTTCTGGCGCAAGAATGGCGTCGCGAGGAAGTCGTTTGACAGTTGCAACGGACGTCTGGGCCGAGAGCATATTTCGCCCCGTATTTTGAATTGCTGGTGCATGTCAGGAAGACGAATTACAGAATAATAAAGTAAAAAATTTAGCTTCAGAGACAGAGCGTATACGTCACAGCGTTGGCGGAATACATAAAACGTATTTTGCCGCTTCAAATAGGCGATTTGCTGGATTTCCGTACCTTTTGTTGTGTATCATTTCGAGAAGTAGCGGCTGCCCTTTCCTTTACTCGAAGTATTTCCCTTCAAAGATATTTCAGGTGTGAAGTATGCTCTCGTGATAAATGTGCGGTACAGTCTGTACAAAAGCCTATCCTCGCGGTTGGGAGAATGTTGACAGAATTGTGTGCAACAGTCAAACGTGAAAGTCGCGTTTAAAGGAGAGTGTGAACAGCCTTGTTGTTTACCGTCACACTGGTGGCGTAAATACACACTTGTTTCCGCGTGTTCACAGTTTTTTGCCTCATATTTAAGAGACTCTGTTTGTCGTGGGAACCAAATATTGACAGTAAAAAGAATCCGTTTTCTTCCACACAGCTTCCGTTACTGCTTTCGCCATTATTCAGTTGTAAAGACGAAAAAAAGCAATGCTAACTGCGGGCCCATCCCCAGTAACAGTCGGTGGCAACATCGCAGAATTATGCATTATTTTGTTCCTCCTCGAAAGAAAAGTGCAGAGTGTTTCGCCGAATCAAGTTTCTTGAAATGCTCGAATGGCGTTAATGCCGCCAAAATTGCAGCCACACAGTACGACACTCGAGTTAGATTCGCCTTCGTACTGAGTGTGCTTCCAGCTCCGTGCCTTAAACTATGTCTGACCCTGTATGCTGTTCGGTAAATAACTGCAGCGGCTATTTGTAGACAGAATTAAGTAGTAAACTCTGGGAAAAAGTCGTGGGTGTTGTGGTAATCAAAGAATAGAGTCCATCAGTCGTGTGTCACATTTTCTTCTATATGAGACGCCACAGATAGAAGAATGCGCGTCTACAACAATGCCTTTTATCGCTGCAGCGGCTGTTGTTCTTCCGTTGGGACAATGCCCAGGAAATCGCCGAATTATTTCAGCCTGAGGAAACAGTGACACAGACGTCGACACCTCTTGTAGCAGCACGATGACAGTAAAATGGTCGCGAAAATTACGACGTACCGCTTCGTCCGAATCTCGGTTTGCTATTCGAATGCAGCGCCACAAGAATACAGTCGCTTTGGCGGCACTTAATAATTGTCCCCGCGTTTTGATCGTCGGTGTGCCTCTTGCAGTCTAATCGGAAACAACTGAAGTGAGGACATGTGTAATGACGATGTGTTAAGTTGGTCAAGTTAGCTGTCTAGGTGGCTGGTCAGTTAAAAATAAAATTGACACATTCGTTGTTCCTGGAATCGGACGCACAAGACAGCGTTCTAACTCGAGTTCAAATTTGGTAACCCTATAGATATCGACCCGATCGCTAGCGGTACCTGTAGTGTAATACCTACTGTTGCAGCTACTGAGAATCAGACAATGCGATTGCTTACTGGCGACTTGCTCAGTAATAATGTCCGCCACTTGATGCGACTAAAAGACCTGTGCAAAGCGAGCATCTGTCACTCATACACGAAGAAAAAACAAAATTTGATATAATTCTGAAATCACTGCTGTCTGCGTAATGTACATTTGTACTCCAGTGTAAACGTCCATCACGACTCTGGCGTATTCAAAAGTCCTCGACACATATTTCGTAAATTGTTGCCAGTCACGATCAGTACAGGAAACAGCCACGCGGAAACTCAATATTGTCAATAATGAGCACGTTATTTTTAACACTGCATTCAGCTTTCCAAGCGCTAACTAACAGACAACACCTATTGTTATTATTTCTTGGCCAAGTAATGTCGTGAATCGATGTCTTCTTTCGAAGGAATGTGCGAATAAATAAACTGTCGTTTCCTGCCACAGGGCTTCGGTAATTGCACACGTTTTCATGTGAAACAGGAAACAGTAATAGCGATTTCATTGTCACACCTACACACTACGGACTGTCATTGTCAACAAGGTGAAAATTATGTCTTGCGAATTAGGTAATTGCGACCATACTAAAAACTTATCTTTAGTTATTCGTGTATCCGACACAGGGAAAATTTTTTCATTGTTTGCATCCAAAATTTTGTAGCTTGTTCTGTACGGGAAACCGTTTCTCACATCCACTACCGACATTATGAGAACAAAACTGGCGATCACACGACTAAGTAACGTTCTGAATACTCGACATTTCCACGAAAACTCCAACTGAGTGGAAACTACATTCTTAATTCTGTACGTGAGATTAGCGACTATTGTGTCAATAACAAACGATTCTGTACGACCGCCTTAGGCACAAAAAGCTAGTGTGGCTGTAGCGATTCACAAATCATCGAGCCACGCATTTCAACGGAATTATTAGCGACTGGTGGGTGCCTGGCATTTAGTGTGATACCAGCGTTTACGTCGGCCTATTCTTTCACGTCCAGCAACAATTTCTTCCCAGCGATTAACGAAGTGTGGAGAAAAAGAATGCATTAATTTTTCGAATATCTCTTGACGGTATTCCATTTTTTTAACACAATGAACAGAACGAATGATAACAAATTTTCAGTATTACCTGTTTCGGGTCTATCCGGCAACCGAACGCATTGTGCCAAATAGTTTCACTTCCTGACAACACGAAGTTGCGAAATTCCGTTCGTAGGTGGCTACAGTTTCACACAGAACAGTTGTTTCGCACAAGACATTGGTTTCGCACAAGACATTGGTTTCGCACACAACAGTGGTTTTGCACAAGACATTGGTTTCACACAAGACAGTGGTTTCACACAAGACAGTGGTTTCGCACAGGACAATGGTTTCGCACAAGACTGTGGTTTCACACACGACAGTGGTTTCACATAAGACAGTGGTTTCGCACAAGACAGTGGTTTCGACACACAACAGTGGTTTCGCACAAGACATTGGTTTCGCACAAAACAGTGGTTTCGCACAAGACTGTGGTTTCGCACAAGACAGTGGTTTCGCACAAGACTGTGGTTTCACACACGACAGTAGTTTCACACAAGACATTGGTTTCGCACAAGACAGTGGTTTCGCACAAGACAGTGGTTTCGCACAGGACAGTGGTTTCGCACAAGACATTGTTTTCACAGAAGACAGTGGTTTTGCACATGACAGTGGTTTCACCGAAGACAGTGGTTTCGCACATGACAGTGGTTACGCACAGGAAAGTGGTTTCGCGCAGGACAGTGGTTTCGCACAAGACAGTGGTTTTTGCACAAGACAGTTGTTTCGCACAAGACAGTGGTTTCGCACAGGACAGTGGTTTCGCACAAGACATTGTTTTCACAGAAGACAGTGGTTTTGCACATGACAGTAGTTTCGCCCAAGACAGTAGTTTCACACACGACAGTGGTTTCGCACATGACAGTGGTTTCGCACAGGACATATTTTCGCACAGCACAGTGGTTTCGCACAAGGCAGCGGTTTCGCACAGATGAGTGGTTTTTCACAAGACTGTGGTTTTGCACAAAACAGTGGTTTCACAAAAGTGAGTAGTTTTGCACAGGACAGTGGTTTCGCACACGACAGTGGTTTCCCACAAGACAGTGGTTACGCACAAGACAGTGGTTTCGCACGAGACAGTGGTTTCGCACGAGACAGTGGTTTTGCACAAGACAGTGGTTTCACACAGGTGAGTGGTTTTGCACAGGACAGTGGTTTTGCACAGGACAGTGGTTTCGCACAAGACAGTGGTTTCACACAGGTGAGTGGTTTTGCACAGGACAGTGGTTTTGCACAGGACAGTGGTTTCAACAAGACAGTGGTTTCGCACAAGACAGTGGTGTCACACAAGACAGTGGTTTTGCAAATGACAGTGGTTTCACAAATGATAGCGACACAGTGGTTTCGCACAGGACAGTGGTTTCGCACAAGACATTGTTTTCACAGAAGACAGTGGTTTTGCACATGACAGTGGTTTCGCCCAAGACAGTAGTTTCACACACGACAGTGGTTTCGCACATGACAGTGGTTTCGCACAGGACATATTATCGCACAGCACAGTGGTTTCGCACAAGGCAGCGGTTTCGCACAGATGAGTGGTTTTTCACAAGACTGTGGTTTTGCACAAAACAGTGGTTTCACAAAAGTGAGTAGTTTTGCACAGGACAGTGGTTTCGCACACGACAGTGGTTTTCCACAAGACAGTGGTTACGCACAAGACAGTGGTTTCGCACGAGACAGTGGTTTTGCACAAGACAGTGGTTTCACACAGGTGAGTGGTTTTGCACAGGACAGTGGTTTCGCACAAGACAGTGGTTTCACACAGGTGAGTGGTTTTGCACAGGACAGTGGTTTTGCACAGGACAGTGGTTTCGCACAAGACAGTGGTTTCGCACAAGACAGTGGTGTCACACAAGACAGTGGTTTTGCAAATGACAGTGGTTTCACAAATGATAGCGACACAGTGGTTTCGAACAGGACAGTGGTTTCGCACAGGTGAGTGGTTTCGCACAGGTGAGTGGTTTCGCACAGGTGAGTGGTTTCACACATGACAGTCGTTTGGCACCGGACAGTGGTTTCGCACAAGACAGTGGTTTTGCACAAGGAAGTGGTTTCGTACAAGACAGTGGTTTAGCACAAGATAGTGGTTTCGCACAAGAGAGTTGTTTTGTACAAGTGAGTGGTTTCGAATGGGACAGTGGTTTCGCACAAGACAGTGGTTTTGCACATGACAGTTGTTTCGCACAAGACAGTGGTTACGCACGAGACAGTGGTTTCTCACGAGACAGTGGTTTCGCACAGGACAGTGGTTTCGCACAATACAGTGGTTTCGCACATGACAGTGGTTTTGCACAAAACAGCGGTTTCGCACAAGTCAGTGGTTTCGCAGAAGACAGTGGTTTTGCAAATGACAGTGGTTTCACAAATGATAGTGATTTCGCACAAAACAGTGGTTTCACACAAGACAGTGGTTTAGCACAAGTCAGTGGTTTCGCACAAGACAGTGGTTTCGCACATGACAGTGGTTTCGCACAAGACCGTGGTTTCGCACAAGACAGTGGTTTTGCAGAACACAGTGGTTTCGCACAAGCCAGTGGTTTCTCTCAAGACAGTGGTTTCGCACGACACATTGGTTTCGCATAAGACAGTGGTTTCGCACAGGAAATGTGGTTTCGCACATGACAGTGGTTTCGCACAAGTGAGTGGTTTCGCACAGGTGAGTGGTTTCACACATGACAGTGGTTTGGCACCGGACAGTGGTTTCGCACAAGACAGTGGTTTTGCACAAGGAAGTGGTTTCGTACAAGACAGTGATCTAGCACAAGACAGTGGTTTAGCACAAGACAGTTGTTTCGCACTAGACAGTGGTTTCGCTGATGACAGTGGTTTCGCACAGGACAGTGGTTTCGCACAGGACAGTGGTACCGCACAGGTGAGTGGTTTCGCACAGGTGAGTGGTTTCACACATGACAGTGGTTTGGCACGGGAGAGTGGTTTCGCACAAGACAGTGGTTTTGACAAGACAGCGGTTTCGAACATGACAGTGGTTTTGCACATGACAGTTGTTTTGCACAAGGCAGTGGTTACGCACAAAGCAGTGGTTTCGCAAAAGACAGTGGTTTCGCACAAGACAGTGGTTTCGCACAAGACAGTTGTTATGCACAAGACAGTTGTTTCGCACGGGACAGTGGTTTCGCACAAGACAGTGGTTTCGCACAGGACAGTGGTTTCGGACAGGTGAGTGGTTTCGCACAGGTAAGTGGTTTCGCACAGGTGAGTGGTTTCACACATGACAGTCGTTTGGCACCGGACAGTGGTTTCGCACAAGACAGTGGTTTTTCACAAGAAAGTGGTTTCGTACAAGACAGTGGTTTCGCACAAGAGAGTGGTTTCGCACAAGACAGTTGTTTTGCACAAGAGAGTGGTTTCGCATGGGACAGTGGTTTCGCACAAGACAGTGGTTTTGCACATGACTGTTGTTTCGCACAAGAGAGTGGTTACGCACAAAACTGTGGTTTCGCACAAGACAGTGGTTTCGCACAAGACAGTTGTTTTGCACAAGACAGTGGTTTCGCACGAGACAGTGGTTTCTCACGTGACAGTGGTTTCGCACAGGACAGTGGTTTCGCACAAGACAGTGGTTTCGCACATGACAGTGGTTTTGCACAAAACAGCGGTTTCGCACAAGTCAGTGGTTTCACAGAAGACAGTGGTTTTGCAAATGACAGTGGTTTCACAAATGATAGTGGTTTCGCAAAAAAAAGTGGTTTCACACAAGACAGTGGTTTAGCACAAGTCAGTGGTTTCGCACAAGACAGTGGTTTCGAACAAGACAGTGGTTTCGCACAAGACCGTGGTTACGCACAAGACAGTGGTTTCGCAGAAGACAGTGGTTTCGCACAAGACAGTGGTTTCTCTCAAGACAGTGGTTTCGCACGACACAGTGGTTTCGCACAAGACAGTGGTTTCGCACAGGAAATTGGTTTCGCACATGACAGTGGTTTCGCACAGGTGAGTGGTTTCGCACAGGTGAGTGGTTTCACACATGACAGTGGTTTGGCACCGGACAGTGGTTTCGCACAAGACAGTGGTTTTGCACAAGGAAGTGGTTTCGTACAAGACAGTGATCTAGCACAAGACAGTGGTTTAGCACAAGACAGTTGTTTCGCACTAGACAGTGGTTTCACTGATGACAGTGGTTTAGCACAGGACAGTGGTTTCGCACAGGACAGTGGTACCGCACAGGTGAGTGGTTTCGCACAGGTGAGTGGTTTCACACATGACAGTGGTTTGGCACGGGAGAGTGGTTTCGCACAAGACAGTGGTTTTGACAAGACAGCGGTTTCGAACATGACAGTGGTTTTGAACATGACAGTTGTTTTGCACAAGGCAGTGGTTACGCACAAAGCTGTGGTTTCGCACAAGACAGTGGTTTCGCACAAGACAGTGGTTTCGCACAAGACAGTTGTTATGCACAAGACAGTGGTTTCGCACGGGACAGTGGTTTCGCACAAGACAGTGGTTTCGCACAAGACAGTTGTTATGCACAAGACAGTGGTTTCGCACGGGCCAGTGGTTTCGCACAAGACAGTGGTTTTGCACATGACAGTTGTTTCGCACAAGACAGTGGTTACGCACAAAACTGTGGTTTCGCACAAGACAGTGGTTTCGCACAAGACAGTGGTTTCGCACAAGACAGTGGTTTCGCACAAGACAGTTGTTTTGCACAAGACAGTGGTTTCGCACGGGACAGTGGTTTTGCACAAGACAGTGGTTTCGCACGAGACAGTGGTTTCTCACGAGACAGTGGTTTCGCACAGGACAGTGGTTTCGCACAGGACAGTGGTTTTGCACAAGACAGTGGTTTCGCACAAGACAGTGGTTTCGAACAATACAGTGGTTTCACACAACACAATACAGTGGTTACGCACAAGACAGTTGTTTCGCACAAAACAGTGGTTTTCCCCGAAACAGTGGTTTCGCACAAGACAGTGGTGTCACACAAGACAGTGGTTTTGCAAATGACAGTGGTTTCACAAGTGATAGTGGTTTCGCACAAAACAGTGGTTTCGCACAAAACAGTGGTTTCGCACAAGACAGTGGTTTTGCACAAGACAGTGGTTTCGCACAAGACAGTGGTTTCGCCCAAGAAAGTGGTTTTGCACATGACAGTGGTTTCGCACATGACAGTGGTTTCGCACACGACAGTGGTTTCGCACACGACAGTGGTTTCGCACAAGACAGTGGTTTCGCACAAGACAGTGGTTTCGCACAAGACAGTTGTTTTGCACAAGACAGTGGTTTCGCACGGAACAGTGGTTTTCGCCCAAGACAGTAGTTTCACACACGACAGTGGTTTCGCACACGACAGTGGTTTCGCACAGGACATATTTTCGCACAGCACAGTGGTTTCGCACAAGAAAGCGGTTTCGCACAGGAAAGTGGTTTTGCACAGGACAGTGGTTTCGCACAGGGTAGTGGTTTTTCACAAGACTGTTGTTTTGCACAAAACAGTGGTTTCACAAAAGTGAGTGGTTTTGCATAGGACAGTGGTTTCGCACACGACAGTGGTTTCCCACAAGACAGTGGTTACGGACAAGACAGTGGTTTCGCACAGGACAGTGGTATCGCACAGGTGAGTGGTTTCGCACAGGTGAGTGGTTTCACACATGACAGTGGTTTGTCACGGGAGAGTGGTTTCGCACAAGACAGTGGTTTTGACAAGACAGCGGTTTCGAACATGACAGAGGTTTTGCACATGACAGTTGTTTTGCACAAGGCAGTGGTTACGCACAAGACAGTGGTTTCGCACGAGACAGTGGTTTTGCACATGACAGTTGTTTTGCACAAGACAGTGGTTTTGCACAGGACAGTGGTTTCACACACGACAGTGGTTTCCCACAAGACAGTGGTTACGCACAAGACAGTGGTTTCGCACGAGACAGTGGTTTAGCACAAGACAGTGGTTTCACACAGGTGAGTGGTTTTGCACAGGACAGTGGTTTTGCACAGGACAGTTGTTTCGCACAAGACAGTGGTTTCGCACAAGACAATGGTTTCGCTCAAGAGAGTGGTTTCGCACGACACAGTGGTTTCGCACAAGACAGTGGTTTCGCACAAGACAGGGTTTCACACAAGAGAGTGGTTTCGCACAAGACAGTTGTTTAGCACAAGACAGTGGTTTCACACGGGACAGTGGTTTCGCACAAGACAGTGGTTTTGCACATGACAGTTGTTTCGCACAAGACAGTGATTACGCACAAAACTGTGGTTTTGCACAAGACAGTGGTTTCGCACAAGACAGTGGTTTCGCACAAGACAGTTGTTTCGCAAAAGACAGTTGTTTTGCACAAGACAGTGGTTTCGCACGGGACAGTGGTTTCGCACAGGACAGTGGTATCGCACAGGTGAGTGGTTTCGCACAGGTGAGTGGTTTCACACATGACAGTGGTTTGGCACGGGAGAGTGGTTTCGCACAAGACAGTGGTTTTGACAAGACAGCGGTTTCGAACATGACAGTGGTTTTGCACATGACAGTTGTTTTGCACAAGGCAGTGGTTTCGCACAAGGCAGTGGTTTCGCACAAGACAGGGTTTCACACAAGAGAGTGGTTTCGCACAAGACAGTTGTTTAGCACAAGACAGTGGTTTCACACGGGACAGTGGTTTCGCACAAGACAGTGGTTTTGCACATGACAGTTGTTTCGCACAAGACAGTGATTACGCACAAAACTGTGGTTTTGCACAAGACAGTGGTTTCGCACAAGACAGTGGTTTCGCACAAGACAGTTGTTACGCAAAAGACAGTTGTTTTGCACAAGACAGTGGTTTCGCACGGGACAGTGGTTTTGCACAAGACAGTTGTTTTGCACAAGACAGTGGTTTCGCACGAGACAGTGGTTTCTCACGAGACAGTGGTTTCACACAGGACAGTGGTTTCGCACAAGACAGTGGTTTCGCACATGACAGTGGTTTCGCACATAACAGCGGTTTTGCACAAGACAGTGGTTTCGCTCATGACAGTGGTTTTGCACAAGACAGTGGTTTCGCACAAGACAGTGGTTTCGCACAAGACAGTGGTTTCGCACAAGATAGTTGTTTCGCACAAAACAGTGGTTTCACACGGGACAGTGGTTTCGCACAAGACAGTGGTGTCACACAAGACAGTGGTTTTGCAAATGACAGTGGTTTCACAAATGATAGTGGTTTCGCACAAAACAGTGGTTTCGCACAATACAGTGGTTTCGCACAAGACAGTGGTCTTGCACAAGACAGTGGTTTCGCACAAGACAGTGGTTTCGTACAATACAGTGGTTTCGCACACGACAGTGGTTTCGCACACGGCAGTGGTTTCGCACACGACAGTGGTTTCGCACACGACAGTGGTTTCGCACAAGACAGTGGTTTCGTACAATACAGTGGTTTCGCACACGACAGTGGTTTCGCACACGACAGTGGTTTCGCACACGACAGTGGTTTCGCACAAGAGAGTGGTTTCGCACAAGACAGTGGTTTCGCACAAGACAGTGGTTTCGCACAAGACAGTGGTTTCGCACAAGACAGTGGTTTCGCACAAGACAGTTGTTTCGCACAAAACAGTGGTTTTCCCCAAAACAGTGGTTTCGCACAAGACAGTGGTGTCACACAAGACAGTGGTTTCGCACAATACAGTGGTTTCGCACAAGACAGTGGTCTTGCACAAGACAGTGGTTTCGCACAATACAGTGGTTTCGCACAAGACAGTGGTCTTGCACAAGAAAGTGGTTTCGCACAAGACAGTGGTTTCGTACAAGACAGTGGTTTCGCACAAGACAGTGGTTTTGACATGACAGTTGTTTCGCACAAGGCAGTGGTTTCGCACAAGACATTGGTTTCACACAAGACAGTGGTTTCGCACAAGACAATTGTTTTGCACAAGATAGTGGTTTCGCACGGGACAGTGGTTTTGCAAAAGACATTGTTTTCACAGAAGACAGTGGTTTTGCACATGACAGTGGTTTCGCCCAAGACAGTAGTTTCACACACAACAGTGGTTTCGCACACGACAGTGGTTTCGCACAGGACATATTTTGGCACAGCACAGTGGTTTCGCACAAGAAAGCGGTTTCGCACAGGAAAGTGGTTTTGCACAGGTCAGTGGTTTCGTACAGGTGAGTGGCTTTTCACAAGACTGTTGTTTTGTACAAAAAAGTGGTTTCACAAAAGTGAGTGGTTTTGCACAGGACAGTGGTTTCACACACGACAGTGGTTTCCCACAAGAAAGTGGTTACGCACAAGACAGTGGTTTTGCACAAGACAATGGTTTCGCAGAAGACACTGGTTTTGCACAAGACAGTGGTTTCACTCAAAACAGTGGTTCCGCACAACACAGTTGTTTCGCACAAAACAGTGATTTTCCACGAAACAGTGGTTTCGCACAAGACAGTGGTTTCACTCAAGACAGTGGTTTAGCACGAGTCAGTGGTTTCACACAAGACAGTGGTTTCGCACAAGACAGTGGTTTCTCACAAGACAGAGGTTTCGCACAAGACAGTGGTTTCGCACAAGACAGTGGCTTCACACAAGACAGTGGTTTCGCACAAGACAGTGGTTTCGCACAAGAGAGTGGTTTTGCACAAGACAGTGGTTTCGCACAAGACAGTTGTTTCGCCCAAGACAGTGGTTTTGCACACGACTGTGGTTTCGCACATGACAGTGGTTTCGCACACGACAGTGGTTTTGCACACGACAGTGGTTTCTCACACGACAGTGGTTTCGCACAAGACAGTGGTTTCGCACAAGACAGTGGTTTTGCAAATGACAGTGGTTTCGCAAATGACAGCGGTTTCGTAAATGACAGTGGTTTTCAAATGACAGTGGTTTTGCACAAGACAGTGGTTTCGCACAAGACAGTGGTTTCACACAAGACAGTGGTTTCACACAAGACAGTGGTTTCGCACGACACAGTGGTTTCGCACAAGACAGTGGTTTCGCACAGGACAGTGGTTTCGCACAGGACAGTAATTTCGCACAGGTGAGTGGTTTCGCACAAGTGAGTGGTTTCATACATGACAGTGGTTTGGCACCGGACAGTGGTTTCGCACAAGACAGTGGTTTTGCACAAGGAAGTGGTTTCGTACAAGACAGTGGTTTCGCACAAGAGAGTGGTTTCGCACAAGACAGTTGTTTTGCACAAGACAGTGGTTTCGCACGGGACAGTGGTTTCGCACAAGACAGTGGTTCTGCACATGACAGATGTTTTGCACAAGACAGTGGTTACGCACAAAACTGTGGTTTCGCACAAGACAGTGGTTTCGCACAAGACAGTGGTTTCGCACAAGACAGTGGTTTCGCACATGACAGTGGTTTCGCACATGACAGTGGTTTCGCACACGACAGTGGTTTCGCACGAGACAGTGGTTTCGCACAAGACGGTGGTGTCACACAAGACAGTGGTTTTGCAAATGACAGTGGTTTCACAAATGATAGCGACACAGTGGTTTCGCACAGGACAGTGGTTTCGCACAGGTGAGTGGTTTCGCACAGGTAAGTGGTTTCGCACAGGTGAGTGGTTTCACACATGACAGTCGTTTGGCACCGGACAGTGGTTTCGCACAAGACAGTGGTTTTTCACAAGAAAGTGGTTTCATACAAGACAGTGGTTTCGCACGAGAGTGGTTTCGCACAAGACAGTTGTTTTGCACAAGAGAGTGGTTTCGCATGGGACAGTGGTTTCGCACAAGACAGTGGTTTTGCACATGACAGTTGTTTCGCACAAGACAGTGGTTACGCACAAAACTGTGGTTTCGCACAAGACAGTGGTTTCGCACAAGACAGTTGTTTTGCACAAGACAGTGGTTTCGCACGAGACAGTGGTTTCTCACGAGACAGTGGTTTCGCACAGGACAGTGGTTTCGCACAAGACAGTGGTTTCGCACATGACAGTGGTTTTGCACAAAACAGCGGTTTCGCACAAGTCCGTGGTTTCACAGAAGACAGTGGTTTTGCAAATGACAGTGGTTTCACAAATGATAGTGGTTTCGCACAAAAAAGTGGTTTCACACAAGACAGTGGTTTAGCACAAGTCAGTGGTTTCGCACAAGACAGTGGTTTCGCACAAGACAGTGGTTTCGCACAAGACCGTGGTTACGAACAAGACAGTGGTTTCGCAGAAGACAGTGGTTTCGCACAAGACAGTGGTTTCTCTCAAGACAGTTGTTTCGCACGACACAGTGGTTTCGCACAAGACAGTGGTTTCGCACAGGAAATTGGTTTCGCACATGACAGTGGTTTCGCACAGGTGAGTGGTTTCGCACAGGTGAGTGGTTTCACACATGACAGTGGTTTGGCACCGGACAGTGGTTTCGCACAAGACAGTGGTTTTGCACAAGGAAGTGGTTTCGTACAAGACAGTGATCTAGCACAAGACAGTGGTTTAGCACAGGACAGTGGTACCGCACAGGTGAGTTGTTTCGCACAGGTGAGTGGTTTCACACATGACAGTGGTTTGGCACGGGAGAGTGGTTTCGCACAAGACAGTGGTTTTGACAAGACAGCGGTTTCGAACATGACAGTGGTTTTGCACATGACAGTTGTTTTGCACAAGGCAGTGGTTACGCACAAAGCTGTGGTTTCGCACAAGACTGTGGTTTCGCACAAGACAGTGGTTTCGCACAAGACAGTTGTTTTGCACAAGACAGTGGTTTCGCACGGGACAGTGGTTTTGCACAAGACAGTGGTTTCGCATGAGACAGTGGTTTCTCACGATACAGTGGTTTCGCACAGGACAGTGGTTTCGCACAGGACAGTGGTTTCGCACAAGACAGTGGTTTTGCACAAGACAGTGGTTTCGCACAAGACAGTGGTTTCGAACAATACAGTGGTTTCACACAACACAATACAGTGGTTACGCACAAGACAGTTGTTTCGCACAAAACAGTGGTTTTCCCCGAAACAGTGGTTTCGCACAAGACAGTAGTGTCACACAAGACAGTGGTTTTGCAAATGACAGTGGTTTCACAAGTGATAGTGGTTTCGCACAAAACAGTGGTTTCGCACAATACAGTGGTTTCGCACAAGACAGTGGTTTTGCACAAGACAGTGGTTTCGCACAAGACAGTGGTTTCGCCCAAGACAGTGGTTTTGCACATGACAGTGGTTTCGCACATGACAGTGGTTTCGCACATGACAGTGGTTTCGCACACGACAGTGGTTTCGCACAAGACAGTGGTTTCGCACAAGACAGTGGTTTCGCACAAGACAGTTGTTTTGCACAAGACAGTGGTTTCGCACGGAACAGTGGTTTTGCACAAGACATTGTTTTCACAGAAGACAGTGGTTTTGCACATGACAGTGGTTTTCGCCCAAGACAGTAGTATCACACACGACAGTGGTTTCGCACACGACAGTGGTTTCGCACAGGACATATTTTCGCACAGCACAGTGGTTTCGCACAAGAAAGCGGTTTCGCACAGGAAAGTGGTTTTGCACAGGACAGTGGTTTCGCACAGGTGAGTGGTTTTTCACAAGACTGTTGTTTTGCACAAAACAGTGGTTTCACAAAAGTGAGTGGTTTTGCACAGGACAGTGGTTTCGCACACGACAGTGGTTTCCCACAAGACAGTGGTTACGGACAAGACAGTGGTTTCGCACAGGACAGTGGTATCGCACAGGTGAGTGGTTTCGCACAGGTGAGTGGTTTCACACATGACAGTGGTTTGTCACGGGAGAGTGGTTTCACACAAGACAGTGGTTTTGACAAGACAGCGGTTTCGAACATGACAGTGGTTTTGCACATGACAGTTGTTTTGCACAAGACAGTGGTTTCGCACGAGACAGTGGTTTCTCACGAGACAGTGGTTTCACACAGGACAGTGGTTTCGCACAAGACAGTGGTTTCGAACATGACAGTGGTTTCGCACATAACAGCGGTTTTGCACAAGACAGTGGTTTCGCTCATGACAGTGGTTTTGCACAAGACAGTGGTTTCGCACAAGACAGTGGTTTCGCACAAGACAGTGGTTTCGCACAAGATAGTTGTTTCGCACAAAACAGTGGTTTTCCCCGAAACAGTGGTTTCGCACAAGACAGTGGTGTCACACAAGACAGTGGTTTTGCAAATGACAGTGGTTTCACAAATGATAGTGGTTTCGCACAAAACAGTGGTTTCGCACACGACAGTGGTTTCGCACACGACAGTGGTTTCGCACACGACAGTGGTTTCGCACAAGACAGTGGTTTCGCACAAGACAGTGGTTTCGCACAAGACAGTTGTTTCGCACAAAACAGTGGTTTTCCCCGAAACAGTGGTTTCGCACAAGAAAGTGGTGTCACACAAGACAGTGGTTTCGCACAATACAGTGGTTTCGCACAAGACAGTGGTCTTGCACAAGACAGTGGTTTCGCACAATACAGTGGTTTCGCACAAGACAGTGGTCTTGCACAAGACAGTGGTTTCGCACAAGACAGTGGTTTCGTACAAGACAGTGGTTTCGCACAAGACAGTGGTTTTGACATGACAGTTGTTTCGCACAAGGCAGTGGTTTCGCACAAGACATTGGTTTCACACAAGACAGTGGTTTCGCACAAGACAGTTGTTTTGCACAAGACAGTGGTTTCGCACAAGACAGTGGTCTTGCACAAGACAGTGGTTTCGCACAATACAGTGGTTTCGCACAAGACAGTGGTCTTGCACAAGACAGTGGTTTCGCACAAGACAGTGGTTTCGTAGATAGTGGTTTCGCACAAGACAGTGGTTTTGACATGACAGTTGTTTCGCACAAGGCAGTGGTTTCGCACAAGACATTGGTTTCACACAAGACAGTGGTTCCGCACAAGACAGTGATTTCGCAGAAGACAGTGGTTTCGCAGAAGACAGTGGTTTCGCACAATACAGTGTTTTCACACAAGACAGTGGTTTCGCACGACACAGTGGTTTCGCACAAGACAGTGGTTTTGCACAGGAAATTGGTTTCGCACAGGACAGTGGTTTTGCACAGGTGAGTGATTTCGCACAGGTGAGTGGTTTCACACCTGACAGTGGTTTCGCACAAGACAGTGGTTTCACCCAAGACAGTGGTTTCGCACACGACTGTGGTTTCGCACACGACTGTGGTTTCGCACACGACAGTTGTTTCGCACACGACAGTGGTTTCGCACACGACTGTGGTTTCGCACAAGACAGTGGTTTCGCTCAAGACAGGGGTTTCGCATATAACAGTGGTTTCGCAAATGACAGCGGTTTCGTAAATGACAGTGGTTTCGCAAATGACAGTGGATTTGCACAAGACAGTGGTTTCGCACAAGACAGTGGTTTTGCACAAGACAGTGGTTTCGCACAAGACAGTGGTTTCGCACGAGACAGTGGTTTCGCACAGGACAGTGGTTTCTTAGAAGACAGTGGTTTCACACAAGACAGTGGTTTCGCACGACACAGTGGTTTTGCACAAGACAGTGGTTTCACACTAGACAGTGGTTTCACTGATGACAGTGGTTTCGCACAAGACAGTGGTTTTGCACAGGACAGTGGTTTCGCACAGCATAGTGGTTTTGCACAGGTGAGTGGTTTCGCACAGGTGAGTGGTTTCACACTAGACAGTGGTTTCATTGATGACTGTGGATTCGCACGAGACAGTGGTTTTGCACAGGACAGTGGTTTCGCACAGCATTGTGGTTTTGCACAGGTGAGTGGTTTTGCACAGGTGAGTGGTTTCACACATGACAGTGGTTTGGCACGGGAGAGTGGTTACACACAAGACTGTGGTTTTGCACAAGACACTGGTTTCACACATGACAATGGTTTTGCACATCACAGTTGTTTCGCACAAGGCAGTGGTTTCGCACAAGACAGTGGTTTTGCACAAAACAGTGATTTCGCACGAGACAGTTGTTTTGCACAAGACAGTGGTTTCGCACGGGACAGTGGTTTCGCACAAGACAGTGGTTTCGCACATGACAGTGGTTTTGCACATAACAGCGGTTTCGCAAAAGACAGTGCTTTCGCACAAGACAGTGGTTTCGCACAAGACAGTTGTTTTGCACAAGACAGTGGTTTCGCACATGACAGTGGTTTCACACGAGACAGTGGTTTCGCACAGGACAGTGGTTTCGCACAGGACAGTGGTTTCGCACAAGACAGTGGTTTCGCACATGACATTGGTTTCGCACATAACAGCGGTTTCGCACAAGACAGTGGTTTCGGACAAGACAGTGGTTTCACTCATGACAGTGGTTTCGCACATGACTGTGGTTTCGCACATGACAGTGGTTTCGCACAAGACAGTGGCTTTGCACAAGGAAGTGGTATCGTACAAGACAGTGATCTAGCACAAGAGAGTGGTTTACCACAAGACAGTTGTTTCGCACTAGACAGTGGTTTCGCTGATGACAGTGAATTCGCACGAGATAGTTGTTTTGTAAGGGACAGTGCTGTCACACAGCACAGTGGTTTTGCACAGGTGAGTGGTTTCGCACAGGTGAGTGGTTTCACACATGACAGTTGTTTTGCACAAGACAGTGGTTTCGCACGGGACAGTGGTTTCGCACAAGACAGTGGTTTTGCACATGACAGTTGTTTCGCACAAGACAGTGGTTACGCACAAAACTGTGGTTTCGCACAGGAAATTGGTTTCGCACAGGTGATTGGTTTCGACACAGGTGAGTGGTTTCACACATGACAGTTGTTTTGCACAAGACAGTGGTTTTGCACGAGACAGTGGTTTCTCACGAGACAGTGGTTTCGCACAGGACAGTGGTTTCGCACAGGACAGTGGTTTCGTACAAGACAGAGGTTTCGCACATGACAGTGGTTTTGCACATAACAGCGGTTTCGCACAAGTCAGTGGTTTTGCAGAAAACAGTGGTTTCGCTCATGATAGTGGTTTCGCAAAAGACAGTGTTTTCGCACAAGACAATGGTTTCGCACAAGACAATGGTTTCGCACAAGAGAGTGGTTTCGCACAAGACAGTGGTTTCGCACAAGACAGTGGTTTCGCACAAGACAGTGGTTTCGTACAAGACAGTGGTTTTGCACAAGACAGTGGTTTTGCACGGGACAGTGGTTTCGCACAAGACAGTGGTTTTGCACATGACAGTAGTTTCGCACAAGACAGTGGTTACGCACAAAACTGTGGTTTCGCACAAGACAGTGGTTTCGCACAAGACAGTTGTTTTTCACAAGAAAGTGGTTTCGCACGAGACAGTGGTTTCTCACGAGACAGTGGTTTCGCACACGACAGTGGTTTCGCACCGGACAGTGGTTTCGCAGGAGACAGTGGTTTCGCACATGACAGTGTTTTCGCACATAACAGCGGTTTCGCACAAGACAGTGGTTTCACAAAAGACAGTTGTTTCACACAAAACAGTGGTTTTCCACGAAACAGTGGTTTCGCACAAGACAGTGGTGTCACACAAGACAGTGGTTTTGCAAATGACAGTGGTTTCACAAACGATAGTGGTTTCGCACAAAATAGTGGTTTCACACTAGACAGGGGTTTAGCAAAAGTCAGTGGTTTCGCACAAGACAGTGGTTTCGCACGAAACAGTGGTTTCGCAAAAGACAGTGGTTTCGCACAAGACAGTGGCTTCACACAAGACAGTGGTTTCGCACAAGACAGTGGTTTCGCAAAGGCAGTGGTTTTGCACAAGACAGTGGTTTCGCTCAAGACAGTGGTTTCACCCAAGACAGTGGTTTCACACACGACTGTGGGTTCGCACACGAAAGTTGTTTCGCACACGACAGTGGTTTCGCACACGACTGTGGTTTTGCACAAGACAGTGGTTTCGCACAATACAGTGGTTTCGCAAATAACAGTGGTTTCGCAAATGACAGCGGTTTCGTAAATGACAGTGGTTTCGCAAATGACAGTGGATTTGCACAAGACAGTGGTTTCGCACAAGACAGTGGTTTCGCACAAGACAGTGGTTTCGCACGAGACAGTGGTTTCGCACAGGACAGTGGTTTCTTAGAAGACAGTGGTTTCGCACAAGACCGTGGTTTCGCACTACACAGTGGTTTTGCACAAGACAGTGGTTTCAAACTATACAGTGGTTTCGCTGATGACAGTAGTTTCGCACGAGACAGTGGTTTTGCACAGGACAGTGGTTTCGCACAGCACAGTGGATTTGCACTTGTGAGTGGTTTCGCACAGGTGTGTGGTTTCACACATGACAGTGGTTTGGCACAGGATAGTGGTTTCACACAAGAAAGTGGTTTCGCACGAGACATTGGTTTCCCACGAGACAGTGGTTCCACACAAGACAGTGGTTTTGGACAAGGAAGTGGTTTTGTACAAGACAGTGATCTAGCACAAGACAGTGGTTTAGTACAAGAGAGTTGTTCCGCACTAGACAGTGGTTTCACTGATGACAGTGGTTTCGCACAGGGCAGTGGTTTCGCACAGGAGAGTGGTTTCGCACAGGTGAGTGGTTTCACACATGACAGTGGTTTGGCACAGGAGAGTGGTTTCGCACAAGACAGTGGTTTTGCACAAGACAGTGATTTCGCACATGACAGTGATTTTGCACATCACAGTTCTTTCACACAAGGCAGTGGTTTCGCACAAGACAGTTGTTTTGCACAAGACAGTGGTTTCGCACGGGACAGTAGTTTCGCACAAGACAGTGGTTTTGCACATGACAGTTGTTTCGCACAAGACAGTGGTTATGCACAAAACTGTGGTCTCGCACAAGACAGTGGTTTTGCACAAGACAGTTGTTTCGCTCATGACAGTAGTTTCGCACATGACTGTGGTTTCGCACATGACAGTGGTTTCGCACAAGACAGTGGTTTTGCACATGGAAGTGGTTTTGTACAAGACAGTGATGTAGCACAAGAGAGTGGTTTACCACAAGACAGTTGTTTCGCACTAGACAGTGTTTTCGCTGATGACAGTGAATTCGCACGAGACAGTGGTTTTCCAAAGGACAGTGGTTTCGCACAGCACAGTTGTTTTGCACAGGTGAGTGGTTTCGCACAGGTGAGTGGTTTCACACATGACAGTGGTTTCGCACAGGACAGTGGTTTCGCACAAGACAGTGGTTTCGCACAAGACAGTGGTTTCGCACAAGACAGTGGTTTCGCACAAGACAGTGGTTTCGCACATGAAAGTGGTTTCGCACAAGAGAGTGGTTTCGCACGAGACAGTGGTTTCGCACGAGACAGTGGTTTCGCACGAGACAGTGGTTTCGCACGAGACAGTGGTTCCACACAAGACAGTGGTTTTGGACAAGGAAGTGGTTTCGTACAAGACAGTGAACTCGCACAAGACAGTGGTTTAGCACAAGACAGTTGTTTCACACTAGACAGTGGTTTCGCTGATGAAAGTGGTTTCGCACAGGACAGTGGATGCGCACAGGACAATGGTTTCGCACAGGTGTGTGGTTTCGCACAGGTGAGTGGTTTCACACATGACAGTGGTTTGGCACGGGAGAGTGGTTTCGCACAAGACAGTGGTTTTGCACAAGACAGTGGTTTTGCACATGACAGTGGTTTTGCACATGACAGTTGTTTCGCACAAGGCAGTCGTTTCGCACAAGACAGTGGTTTCGACAAGAGAGTGGTTTCGCACAAGACAGTTGTTTTGCACAAGACAGTGGTTTCGCACGGGACAGTGGTTTTGCACATGAAAGTTGTTTCGCACAAGAGAGTGGTTACGCACAAAACTGTGGTTTCGCACAAGACAGTGGTTTCGCACAAGACAGTTGTTTTGCACAAGACAGTGGTTTCGCACGAGACAGTGGTTTCTCATGAGACAGTGGTTTCGCACAGGAGAGTGGTTTCGCATAGGACAGTGGTTTCGCACAAGACAGTGGTTTCGCACATGACATTGGTTTCGCAAATAACAGCAGTTTCGCACAAGTCAGTGGTTTCGCAGAAGACAGTGGTTTCGCTCATGTCAGTGGTTTCGCACAAGACAGTGGTTTCGCACAAGACAATGGTTTCGCACAAGACAGTGGTTTCGCACAAGACAGTGGTTTCGCACAAGACAGTGGTTTCGCACAGGACAGTGATTTCGCACAAGACAGTTGCTTCGCACAAAACAGTGGTTTTCCTTGAAACAGTGGTTTAGCACAAGACAGTGGTGTCACACCAGACAGTGGTTTTGCAAATGACAGTGGTTTCACAAATGATAGTGGTTTCGCACAAAACAGTGGTTTCACACAAAACAGTGGTTTTGCACAAGTCAGTGGTTTCGCACAAGACAGTGGTTTCGCACAAGACAGTGGTTTCGCACAAGACAGTGATTTCGCAGAAGACAGTGGTTTCGCAGAAGACAGTGGTTTCGCACAATACAGTGTTTTCACACAAGACAGTGGTTTCGCACGACACAGTGGTTTCGCACAAGACAGTGGTTTTGCACAGGAAATTGGTTTCGCACAGGACAGTGGTTTTGCACAGGTGAGTGATTTCGCACAGGTGAGTGGTTTCACACCTGACAGTGGTTTCGCACAAGACAGTGGTTTCACCCAAGACAGTGGTTTCGCACACGACTGTGGTTTCGCACACGACTGTGGTTTCGCACACGACAGTTGTTTCGCACACGACAGTGGTTTCGCACACGACTGTGGTTTCGCACAAGACAGTGGTTTCGCTCAAGACAGGGGTTTCGCATATAACAGTGGTTTCGCAAATGACAGCGGTTTCGTAAATGACAGTGGTTTCGCAAATGACAGTGGATTTGCACAAGACAGTGGTTTCGCACAAGACAGTGGTTTTGCACAAGACAGTGGTTTCGCACAAGACAGTGGTTTCGCACGAGACAGTGGTTTCGCACAGGACAGTGGTTTCTTAGAAGACAGTGGTTTCACACAAGACAGTGGTTTCGCAAGACACAGTGGTTTTGCACAAGACAGTGGTTTCACACTAGACAGTGGTTTCACTGAAGACAGTGGTTTCGCACAAGACAGTGGTTTTGCACAGGACAGTGGTTTCGCACAGCATAGTGGTTTTGCACAGGTGAGTGGTTTCGCACAGGTGAGTGGTTTCACACTAGACAGTGGTTTCATTGATGACAGTGGATTCGCACGAGACAGTGGTTTTGCACAGGACAGTGGTTTCGCACAGCATTGTGGTTTTGCACAGGTGAGTGGTTTCGCACAGGTGAGTGGTTTCACACATGACAGTGGTTTGGCACGGGAGAGTGGTTACACACAAGACTGTGGTTTTGCACAAGACACTGGTTTCACACCTGACAATGGTTTTGCACATCACAGTTGTTTCGCACAAGGCAGTGGTTTCGCACAAGACAGTGGTTTTGCACAAAACAGTGATTTCGCACGAGACAGTTGTTTTGCACAAGACAGTGGTTTCGCACGGGACAGTGGTTTCGCACAAGACAGAGGTTTCGCACATGACAGTGGTTTTGCACATAACAGCGGTTTCGCAAAAGACAGTGCTTTCGCACAAGACAGTGGTTTCGCACAAGACAGTTGTTTTGCACAAGACAGTGGTTTCGCACATGACAGTGGTTTCACACGAGACAGTGGTTTCGCACAGGACAGTGGTTTCGCACAAGACAGTGGTTTCGCACAAGACAGTGGTTTCGCACATGACAGTGGTTTCGCACATAACAGCGGTTTCGCACAAGACAGTGGTTTCGGACAAGACAGTGGTTTCACTCATGACAGTGGTTTCGCACATGACTGTGGTTTCGCACATGACAGTGGTTTCGCACAAGACAGTGGCTTTGCACTAGGAAGTGGTATCGTACAAGACAGTGATCTAGCACAAGAGAGTGGTTTACCACAAGACAGTTGTTTCGCACTAGACAGTGGTTTCGCTGATGACAGTGAAATTGCACGAGATAGTTGTTTTGCAAGGGACAGTGCTGTCACACATCACAGTGGTTTTGCACAGGTGAGTGGTTTCGCACAGGTGAGTGGTTTCACACATGACAGTTGTTTTGCACAAGACAGTGGTTTCGCACAAGACAGTGGTTTCGCACAAGACAGTGGTTTCACACAAGACAGTGGTTTCACACAAGACAGTTGTTTTGCACAAAACAGTGGTTTTCCACGAAACAGTGGTTTCGCACAAGACAGTGGTGTCACACAAGACAGTGGTTTTGCAAATGAGAGTGGTTTCACAGCTGATAGTGGTTTTGCACAAAACAGTGGTTTCGCACAAGACAGTGGTTTCGCACAAGACAGTGGTTTCGCACAAGACAGTGGTTTCGCACAAGACAGTGGTTTCGCACAAGACAGTGGTTTTGCAGAAGACAGTGGTTTCGCAAATGACAGCGGTTTCGTAAATGACAGTGGTTTTGCACAAGACAGTGGTTTCGCACAAGAGAGTTGTTTTGCACTAGACAGTGGTTTTGCACGGGATAGTGGTTTCGCACAAGACAGTGGTTTTGCACATGACAGTTGTTTCGCACAAGACAGTGGTTACGCACAAAACTGTGGTTTCGCACAAGACAGTGGTTTCGCTCATGACAGTGGTTTCGCACAATATAATGGTTTCGAACAAGACAGTGGTTTCGCACAAGACAGTGGTTTCGCACAAGACAATGGTTTCACACAAGACAGTGGTTTCCCACAAGACAGTTGTTTCCCACAAAACAGTGGTTTTCCACGAAACAGTGGTTTCGCAAAAGACAGTGATGTCACACAAGACAGTGGTTTTGCAAATGACAGTGGTTTCACAAATGAAAGTGGTTTCGCACAAAACAGTGGTTTCTCACAAGACAGTGGTATAGCACAAGACAGTGGCTTCGAACAAGACGGTGGTTTCGCACAAGACAGTGGTTTCGCACAAGACAGTGGTTTTGCACAAGACAGTGTTTCGCTCAAGACAGTGGTTTTGCCCAAGACAGTGGTTTCGCACATGACTGTGTTTTCGCACACGACAGTGGTTTTGCACAAGACAGTGGTTTCGCACAAGACAGTGGTTTCGCACAAGACAGTGGTTTTGCAGAAGACAGTGGTTTCGCAGAAGACAGTGGTTTCACACAATACAGTGGTTTCGCACAAGACAGTTGTTTCGCACGACACAGTGGTTTCGCACAAGACAGTGGTTTCGCACAAGACAATGGTTTCACACAAGACAGTGGTTTCGCACAAGAGAGTGATTTCGCACATGACAGTGGTTTTGCACATGACAGTTGTTTCGCACAAGGCAGTGGTTTCGCACAAGACAGTGGTTTCCCACAAGATAGTTGTTTTGCACTAGACAGTGGTTTTGCACGGGACAGTGGTTTCGCACAAGACAGTGGTTTTGCACATGACAGTTGTTTCGCACAAGACAGTGGTTACACACAAAACTGTGGTTTCGCACAATACAATGGTTTCACACAAGACAGTGGTTTCGCACAAGACAGTGGTGTCACACAAGACAGTGGTTATGCAAATGACAGTGGTTTCACAAATGAAAGTGGTTTCGCACAAAACAGTGGTTTCACACAAGACAGTGGTTTAGCACAAGTTAGTGGTTTTGCACAAGACAGTGGTTTCGCACAAGACAGTGGTATCGCACAAGACAGTGGCTTCGCAAAAGACAGTGGTTTCGCACAAGACAGTGGTTTCGCACAAGACAGTGGTTTTGCACAAGACAGTGGTTTCTCACAAGACAGTGGTTTCGCCCAAGACAGTGGTTTCACGACTGTGGTTTCGCACAAGGCAGTGGTTTCGCACAAGACAGTGGTTTCGCAAATAACAGTGGTCTCGCAAATGACAGCGGTTTCGTAAATGAGAGTGGTTTCGCAAATGACAGTGGTATTGCACAAGACAGTGGTTTTGCACAAGACAGTGTTTTCGCACAAGACAGTGCTTTCGCACGAGACAGTGGTTTCGCACAAGACAGTGGTTTCTTAGAAGACAGTGGTTTCGCACAAGACAGTGGTTTCACACAAGACAGTGGTTTCGCACGACACAGTGGTTTCACACTAGACAGTGGTTTTGCTGATGACATTGGTTTCGCACGAGACAGTGGTTTTGCACAGGACAGTGGTTTTGCACAGCACAGTGGTATTGCACAGGTGAGTGGTTTCGCACAGGTGAGTGTTTTCACACATGACAGTGGTTTGGCACAGAATAGTGGTTTCGCACAAGACAATGGTTTCGCACAAGACAGTGGTTTTGCACAAGACAGTGGTTTTGCACAAGAAAGTGGTTTCGCACAAGAGAGTGGATTCGCACGAGACAGTGCTTTCGCACGTGACAGTGGTTCCACACAAGACAGTGGTTTTGGACAAGGAAGTGGTTTCGTACAAGACAGTGGTTTCACACAAGACAGTGGTTTCGCACAAGACAGTTGTTTTGCACAAAACAGTGGTTTTCCACGAAACAGTGGTTTCGCACAAGACAGTGGTGTCACACAAGACAGTGGTTTTGCAAATGACAGTGGTTTCACAAATGATAGTGGTTTTGCACAAAACAGTGGTTTCTCACAAGACAGTGGTTTTGCACAAATCAGTGGTTTCGCACAAGACAGTGGTTTCGCACAAGACAGTGGTTTTGCAGAAGACAGTGGTTTCACAGAAGACAGTGGTTTTGCACAATACAGAGGTTTCGCACAAGACAGTGGTGTCGCACGACACAGTGGTTTCGCACAAGACAGTGGTTTCGCAAATGACAGTGGTTTCGCAAATGACAGCGGTTTCGTAAATGACAGTGGTTATGCACAAGACAGTGGTTTTGCACAAAACAGTGGTTTCTCACAAGACAGTGGTTTTGCACAAATCAGTGGTTTCGCAAAAGACAGTGGTTTTGCACATGACAGTTGTTTCGCACAAGACAGTGGTTACGCACAAAACTGCGGTTTTGCACAAGACAGTGGTATCGCACAAACAGTGGTTTCGCTCATGACAGTGGTTTCGCACAAGACAATGGTTTCGAATAAGACAGTTGTTTCGCACAAAACAGTGGTTTTCCACGAAACAGTGGTTTCGCAAAAGACAGTGATGTCACACAAGACAGTGGTTTCGCAAATGACAGTGGTTTCACAAATGAAAGTGGTTTCGCACAAAACAGTGGTTTCACACAAGACAGTGGTTTAGCACAAGTCAGTGGTTTCGCACAAGACAGTGGTTTCGCACAAGACAATGGTATAGCACAAGACAGTGGCTTCGCACAAGACAGTGGTTTCGCACAAGATAGTGGTTTCACAAAAGACAGTGGTTTTGCACAAGACAGTGGTTTCGCACAAGACAGTGGTTTTGCCCAAGACAGTGGTTTCGCACATGACTGTGGTTTCGCACACGACAGTGGTTTTGCACAAGACAGTGGTTTCGCAGAAGACAGTGGTTTCGCACAAGACAGTGGTTTTGCAGAAGACAGTGGTTTCGCAGAAGACAGTGGTTTCGCACAATACAGTGGTTTCGCACAAGACAGTGGTTTCGCACGACACAGTGGTTTCGCACAAGACAGTGGTTTCGCAAATGACAGTGGTTTCGCAAATGACAGCGGTTTCGTAAATGACAGCGGTTTCGCAAATGACAGTGGTTTTGCACAAGAAAGTGGTTTCGCAGAAGACAGTGGTTTCGCACAAGACAGTGGTTTCGCACAAGACAATGGTTTCACACAAGACAGTGGTATCGCACAAGAGAGTGATTTCGCACATGACAGTGGTTTTGCACATGACAGTTGTTTCGCACAAGGCAGTGGTTTCGCACAAGACAGTAGTTTCGCACAAGAGAGTTGTTTTGCACTAGACAGTGGTTTTGCACGGGACAGTGGTTTCGCACAAGACAGTGGTTTCGCACAAGACAGTGGTTTCGCACAAGACAGTGGTTTCGCACAAGACAGTGGTTTCGCACAAGACATTGTTTTCACACAAGACAGTGCTTTCGCACGAGACAGTGGTTTCGCACAAGACAGTGGTTTCTTAGAAGACAGTGGTTTCGCACGACACAGTGGATTCGCACTAGACAGTGGTTTTGCTGATGACAGTGGTTTCGCTGATGACAGTGGTTTCGCACGAGACAGTGGTTTTGCACAGGACAGTGGTTTTGCACAGCACAGTGGTTTTGCACAGGTGAGTGGTTTCGCACAGGTGAGTGTTTTCACACATGACAGTGGTTTAGCACAGGATAGTGGTTTCGCACAAGACAATGGTTTCACACAAGACAGTGGTTTTGCACAAGACAGCGGTTTCGCACAAGAAAGTGGTTTCGCACAAGAGAGTGGTTTCGCACAATAGAGTGGATTCGCACAAGACAGTGGTTTCGCACAAGACAGTGGTTTCGAACAAGAATGTCGTTTCACACAGGACAGTGCGCAAAGGACAATGGTTTCGCATAGGTGAGTGGTTTCGCACAGGACAGTGCTTTGCACATGAAAGTGGTTTTGCACGCAACAGTGGATTCACACAAGACAGTTGTTTCGCACAGGACAGTGGTTTTGCACAAGACAGTGGTTTCGCTGAAGACAGTGGTATTGCACTAGACAGTGGTTTTGCACAAGACAGTTGTTTTGCACAAGACAGTGGTTTTGCACAAGACAGTGGTTTTGCACAAGACAGTGGTTTCGCACAAGACAGTGGTTTCTAACAAGACAATGGTTTCGCACATGACAGTAGTTTCGCACACGACAGTGGTGTCGCACAGGACAGTGGTTTCACACAGGACAGTGGTTTTGCTCAAGACAGTGGTTTCGCTCAGGACAGTGGTTTCGCACAAGACAGTGGTTTCGCATAAGACAGTTGTTTCGCACAAGACAGCGGTTTCGCACAAGACAGTGGTTTCTTAGAAGACAGTGGTTTCGCACTAGACAGTGGTTTCACTGATGACAGTGGTTTCGCACAAGACAGTGGTTTTGCACAGGACCGTGGTTTTTCACAGCACAGTGGTTTTGCACAGGTGAGTGGTTTCGCACAGGTGAGTGGTTTCACACATGACAGTGGTTTGGCACAGGATAGTGGTTTCGCAAAAGACAATGGTTTCGCACAAGACAGTGGTTTTGCACAAGACAGTGGTTTTGCACAAGAAAGTGGTTTCGCACAAGAGAGTGGATCGCACGAGACAGTGGTTTCGCACGAGACAGTGGTTCCACACAATACAGTGGTTTTGGAAAAGGAAGTGGTTTCGTACAAGACAGTGATCTAGCATAAGACAGTGGTTTAGCACAAGACAGTTGTTTGGCACTAGACAGTGGTTTCGCTGATGACAGTGGTTTCGCACAGGACAGTGGTTTCGCACAGGAGAGTGGTTTCGCACAGGTGAGTGGTTTAACACATGACAGTGGTTTGGCACGTGAGAGTGGTTTCGCACAAGACAGTGGTTTTGCACAAGACAGTGGTTTCGCACATGACAGTGGTTCTGCACATGACAGTTGTTTCGCACAAGGCAGTGGTTTCGCACAAGACAGGGGTTTCGCACAAAACAGTCGTTTCGCACAAGACAGGGGTTTCGCACAAAACAGTCGTTTCGCACAAGACAGTGGTTTCGCACGACACAGTGGTTTCGCACAAGACAGTGGTTTCGCAAATGACAGTGGTTTCGCAAATGACAGCGGTTTCGTAAATGACAGCGGTTTCGCAAATGACAGTGGTTTTGCACAAGAAAGTGGTTTCGCAGAAGACAGTGGTTTCGCACAAGACAGTGGTTTCGCACAAGACAATGTTTTCACACAAGACAGTGGTATCGCACAAGAGAGTGATTTCGCACATGACAGTGGTTTTGCACATGACAGTTGTTTCGCACAAGGCAGTGGTTTCGCACAAGACAGTAGTTTCGCACAAGAGAGTTGTTTTGCACTAGACAGTGGTTTTGCACGGGACAGTGGTTTCGCACAAGACAGTGGTTTCGCACAAGACAGTGGTTTCGCACAAGACAGTGGTTTCGCACAAGACAGTGGTTTCGCACAAGACATTGTTTTCACACAAGACAGTGCTTTCGCACGAGACAGTGGTTTCGCACAAGACAGTGGTTTCTTAGAAGACAGTGGTTTCGCACGACACAGTGGATTCGCACTAGACAGTGGTTTTGCTGATGACAGTGGTTTCGCTGATGACAGTGGTTTCGCACGAGACAGTGGTTTTGCACAGGACAGTGGTTTTGCACAGCACAGTGGTTTTGCACAGGTGAGTGGTTTCGCACAGGTGAGTGTTTTCACACATGACAGTGGTTTAGCACAGGATAGTGGTTTCGCACAAGACAATGGTTTCACACAAGACAGTGGTTTTGCACAAGACAGCGGTTTCGCACAAGAAAGTGGTTTCGCACAAGAGAGTGGTTTCGCACAATAGAGTGGATTCGCACAAGACAGTGGTTTCGCACAAGACAGTGGTTTCGAACAAGAATGTCGTTTGACACAGGACAGTGCGCAAAGGACAATGGTTTCGCATAGGTGAGTGGTTTCGCACAGGACAGTGCTTTGCACATGAAAGTGGTTTTGCACGCAACAGTGGATTCACACAAGACAGTTGTTTCGCACAAGACAGTGGTTTTGCACAAGACAGTGGTTTCGCTGAAGACAGTGGTATTGCACTAGACAGTGGTTTTGCACAAGACAGTTGTTTTGCACAAGACAGTGGTTTTGCACAAGACAGTGGTTTTGCACAAGACAGTGGTTTCGCACAAGACAGTGGTTTCTAACAAGACAATGGTTTCGCACATGACAGTAGTTTCGCACACGACAGTGGTGTCGCACAGGACAGTGGTTTCACACAGGACAGTGGTTTTGCTCAAGACAGTGGTTTCGCTCAGGACAGTGGTTTCGCACAAGACAGTGGTTTCGCATAAGACAGTTGTTTCGCACAAGACAGCGGTTTCGCACAAGACAGTGGTTTCTTAGAAGACAGTGGTTTCGCACTAGACAGTGGTTTCACTGATGACAGTGGTTTCGCAAAAGACAGTGGTTTTGCACAGGACCGTGGTTTTTCACAGCACAGTGGTTTTGCACAGGTGAGTGGTTTCGCACAGGTGAGTGGTTTCACACATGACAGTGGTTTGGCACAGGATAGTGGTTTCGCAAAAGACAATGGTTTCGCACAAGACAGTGGTTTTGCACAAGACAGTGGTTTTGCACAAGAAAGTGGTTTCGCACAAGAGAGTGGATCGCACGAGACAGTGGTTTCGCACGAGACAGTGGTTCCACACAATACAGTGGTTTTGGACAAGGAAGTGGTTTCGTACAAGACAGTGATCTAGCACAAGACAGTGGTTTAGCACAAGACAGTTGTTTGGCACTAGACAGTGGTTTCGCTGATGACAGTGGTTTCGCACAGGACAGTGGTTTCGCACAGGAGAGTGGTTTCGCACAGGTGAGTGGTTTAACACATGACAGTGGTTTGGCACGTGAGAGTGGTTTCGCACAAGACAGTGGTTTTGCACAAGACAGTGGTTTCGCACATGACAGTGGTTCTGCACATGACAGTGGTTCTGCACATGACAGTTGTTTCGCACAAGGCAGTGGTTTCGCACAAGACAGGGGTTTCGCACAAAACAGTCGTTTCGCACAAGACAGTTGTTTTGCACAAGACAGTGGTTTCGCACGGGACAGTGGTTTCTCACGAGACAGTGGTTTCGCACAGGACAGTGGTTTCGCACAGGACAGTGGTTTCACACAAGACAGTGGTATCGCTCATGACAGTGGTTTCGCACATAACAGCGGTTTCGCACAAGACAGTGGTTTTGCACAAGACAGTGGTTTCGCTCATGACCGTGGTTTCGCACAAGACATTAGTTTTGCACAGGACAGTGGTTTCACACAGGGCAGTGGTTTCGCACATTACAGTGGTTTCGCACAAGACAGTGGTTTCGCACAAGAGAGTGGTTTCGCACAATAGAGTGGATTCGCACAAGACAGTGGTTTCGCACAAGACAGTGGTTTCGAACAAGAATGTCGTTTCACACAGGACAGTGCGCAAAGGACAATGGTTTTGCATAGGTGAGTGGTTTTGCACCGGTGAGTGGTTTCGAACAGGACAGTGCTTTGCACATGAAAGTGGTTTTGCACACGACAGTGGATTCACACAATACAGTTGTTTTGCACAAGACAGTGGTTACGCACAAAACTGTGGTCTCGCACAAGACAGTGGTTTCGCACAAGACAGTTGTTTCGCTCATGACAGTAGTTTCGCACATGACTGTGGTTTCGCACATGACAGTGGTTTCGCACAAGACAGTGGTTTCGCACAAGACAGTGGTTTTGCACAAGGAAGTGGTTTCGTACAAGACAGTGATGTAGCACAAGAGAGTGGTTTACCACAAGACAGTTGTTTCGCACTAGACAGTGTTTTCGCTGATGACAGTGAATTCGCACGAGACAGTGGTTTTCCAAAGGACAGTGGTTTCGCACAGCACAGTGGTTTTTCACAGGTGATTGTTTTCGCACAGGTGAGTGGTTTCACACAAGACAGTGGTTTCGCACGGGACAGTGGTTTCGCACAAGACAGTGGTTTCGCACATGACAGTGGTTTTGCACATAACAGCGGTTTCGCAAAAGACAGTGCTTTCGCACAAGACAGTGGTTTCGCACAAGACAGTTGTTTTGCAGAAGACAGTGGTTTCGCACATGACAGTGGTTTCACACGAGACAGTGGTTTCGCACAGGACAGTGGTTTCGCACAGGACAGTGGTTTCGCACAAGACAGTGGTTTCGCACATGACAGTGGTTTCGCACATAACAGCGGTTTCGCACAAGACAGTGGTTTCGGACAAGACAGTGGTTTCACTCATGACAGTGGTTTCGCACATGACTGTGGTTTCGCACATGACAGTGGTTTCGCACAAGACAGTGGCTTTGCACAAGGAAGTGGTATCGTAAAAGACAGTGATCTAGCACAAGAGAGTGGTTTACCACAAGACAGTTGTTTCGCACTAGACAGTGGTTTCGCTGATGACAGTGAATTCGCACGAGATAGTTGTTTTGCAAGGGACAGTGCTGTCACACAGCACAGTGGTTTTGCACAGGTGAGTGGTTTCGCACAGGTGAGTGGTTTCACACATGACAGTGGTTTGGCACAGGACAGTGGTTTCGCACAAGACAGTGGTTTCGCACAAGACAGTAGTTTTGCACATACAGTGGTTTCGCACATGAAAGTGGTTTCGCACGAGACAGTGGTTTCGCACGAGACAGTGGTTCCACACAAGACAGTGGTTTTGGACAAGGAAGTGGTTTCGTACAAGACAGTGAACTAGCACAAGACAGTGGTTTAGCACAAGGCAGTTGTTTCACACTAGACAGTGGTTTCGCTGATGACAGTGGTTTCGCACAGGACAGTGGTTTCGCACAGGTGAGTGGTTTCGCACAGGTGAGTGGTTTCACACATGACAGTTGTTTTGCACAAGACAGTGGTTTCGCACGGGACAGTGGTTTCGCACAAGACAGTGGTTTTGCACATGACAGTTGTTTCGCACAAGACAGTGGTTACGCACAAAACTGTGGTTTCGCACAGGAAATTGGTTTCGCACAGGTGAGTGGTTTCGACACAGGTGAGTGGTTTCACACATGACAGTTGTTTTGCACAAGACAGTGGTTTTGCACGAGACAGTGGTTTCTCACGAGACAGTGGTTTCGCACAGGACAGTGGTTTCGCACAGGACAGTGGTTTCGTACAAGACAGAGGTTTCACACATGACAGTGGTTTTGCACATAACAGCGGTTTCGCACAAGTCAGTGGTTTTGCAGAAGACAGTGGTTTCACTCATGATAGTGGTTTCGCAAAAGACAGTGTTTTCGCACAAGACAATGGTTTCGCACAAGACAGTGGTTTCGCACAAGACAGTGGTTTCGCACAAGACAGTGGTTTCGCACAAGACAGTGGTTTCACACAAGACAGTTGTTTTGCACAAAACAGTGGTTTTCCACGAAACAGTGGTTTCGCACAAGACAGTGGTGTCACACAAGACAGTGGTTTTGCAAATGAGAGTGGTTTCACAGCTGATAGTGGTTTTGCACAAAACAGTGGTTTCGCACAAGACAGTGGTTTCACACAAGACAGTGGTTTCACACAAGACAGTGGTTTCGCACAAGACAGTGGTTTCGCACAAGACAGTGGTTTTGCAGAAGACAGTGGTTTCGCAAATGACAGCGGTTTCGTAAATGACAGTGGTTTTGCACAAGACAGTGGTTTCGCACAAGAGAGTTGTTTTGCACTAGACAGTGGTTTTGCACGGGACAGTGGTTTCGCACAAGACAGTGGTTTTGCACATGACAGTTGTTTCGCACAAGACAGTGGTTACGCACAAAACTGTGGTTTCGCACAAGACAGTGGTTTCGCTCATGACAGTGGTTTCGCACAAGATAATGGTTTCGAACAAGACAGTGGTTTCGCACAAGACAGTGGTTTCGCACAAGACAATGGTTTCACACAAGACAGTGGTTTCCCACAAGACAGTTGTTTCCCACAAAACAGTGGTTTTCCACGAAACAGTGGTTTCGCAAAAGACAGTGATGTCACACAAGACAGTGGTTTTGCAAATGACAGTGGTTTCACAAATGAAAGTGGTTTCGCACAAAACAGTGGTTTCTCACAAGACAGTGGTATAGCACAAGACAGTGGCTTCGAACAAGATGGTGGTTTCGCACAAGACAGTGGTTTCGCACAAGACAGTGGTTTTGCACAAGACAGTGTTTCGCTCAAGACAGTGGTTTTGCCCAAGACAGTTGTTTCGCACATGACTGTGTTTTCGCACACGACAGTGGTTTTGCACAAGACAGTGATTTCGCACAAGACAGTGGTTTCGCACAAGACAGTGGTTTCGCACAAGACAGTGGTTTTGCAGAAGACAGTGGTTTCGCAGAAGACAGTGGTTTCACACAATACAGTGGTTTCGCACAAGACAGTTGTTTCGCACGACACAGTGGTTTCGCACAAGACAGTGGTTTCGCACAAGACAATGGTTTCACACAAGACAGTGGTTTCGCACAAGAGAGTGATTTCGCACATGACAGTGGTTTTGCACATGACAGTTGTTTCGCACAAGGCAGTGGTTTCGCACAAGACAGTGGTTTCCCACAAGAGAGTTGTTTTGCACTAGACAGTGGTTTTGCACGGGACAGTGGTTTCGCACAAGACCGTGGTTTTGCACATGACAGTTGTTTCGCACAAGACAGTGGTTACACACAAAACTGTGGTTTCGCACAATACAATGGTTTCACACAAGACAGTGGTTTCGCACAAGACAGTGGTGTCACACAAGACAGTGGTTATGCAAATGACAGTGGTTTCACAAATGAAAGTGGTTTCGCACAAAACAGAGGTTTCACACAAGACAGTGGTTTAGCACAAGTTAGTGGTTTTGCACAAGACAGTGGTTTCGCACAAGACAGTGGTATCGCACAAGACAGTGGCTTCGCAAAAGACAGTGGTTTCGCACAAGACAGTGGTTTCGAACAAGACAGTGGTTTTGCACAAGACAGTGGTTTCTCACAAGACAGTGGTTTCGCCCAAGACAGTGGTTTCACGACTGTGGTTTCGCACAAGGCAGTGGTTTCGCACAAGACAGTGGTTTCGCAAATAACAGTGGTCTCGCAAATGACAGCGGTTTCGTAAATGAGAGTGGTTTCGCAAATGACAGTGGTATTGCACAAGACAGTGGTTTCGCACAAGACAGTGTTTTCGCACAAGACAGTGCTTTCGCACGAGACAGTGGTTTCGCACAAGACAGTGGTTTCTTAGAAGACAGTGGTTTCGCACAAGACAGTGGTTTCACACAAGACAGTGGTTTCGCACGACACAGTGGTTTCACACTAGACAGTGGTTTTGCTGATGACATTGGTTTCGCACGAGACAGTGGTTTTGCACAGGACAGTGGTTTTGCACAGCACAGTGGTATTGCACAGGTGAGTGGTTTCGACACAGGTGAGTGGTTTCACACATGACAGTTGTTTTGCACAAGACAGTGGTTTTGCACGAGACAGTGGTTTCTCACGAGGCAGTGGTTTCGCACAGGACAGTGGTTTCGCACAGGACAGTGGTTTCGTACAAGACAGAGGTTTCGCACATGACAGTGGTTTTGCACATAACAGCGGTTTCGCACAAGTCAGTGGTTTTGCAGAAGACAGTGGTTTCACTCATGATAGTGGTTTCGCAAAAGACAGTGTTTTCGCACAAGACAATGGTTTCGCACAAGACAGTGGTTTCGCACAAGACAGTGGTTTCGCACAAGACAGTGGTTTCGCACAAGACAGTGGTTTCACACAAGACAGTGGTTTCACACAAGAGAGTTGTTTTGCACTAGACAGTGGTTTTGCACGGGACAGTGGTTTCGCACAAGACCGTGGTTTTGCACATGACAGTTGTTTCGCACAAGACAGTGGTTACACACAAAACTGTGGTTTCGCACAATACAATGGTTTCACACAAGACAGTGGTTTCGCACAAGACAGTGGTGTCACACAAGACAGTGGTTATGCAAATGACAGTGGTTTCACAAATGAAAGTGGTTTCGCACAAAACAGAGGTTTCACACAAGACAGTGGTTTAGCACAAGTTAGTGGTTTTGCACAAGACAGTGGTTTCGCACAAGACAGTGGTATCGCACAAGACAGTGGCTTCGCAAAAGACAGTGGTTTCGCACAAGACAGTGGTTTCGAACAAGACAGTGGTTTTGCACAAGACAGTGGTTTCTCACAAGACAGTGGTTTCGCCCAAGACAGTGGTTTCACGACTGTGGTTTCGCACAAGGCAGTGGTTTCGCACAAGACAGTGGTTTCGCAAATAACAGTGGTCTCGCAAATGACAGCGGTTTCGTAAATGAGAGTGGTTTCGCAAATGACAGTGGTATTGCACAAGACAGTGGTTTCGCACAAGACAGTGTTTTCGCACAAGACAGTGCTTTCGCACGAGACAGTGGTTTCGCACAAGACAGTGGTTTCTTAGAAGACAGTGGTTTCGCACAAGACAGTGGTTTCACACAAGACAGTGGTTTCGCACGACACAGTGGTTTCACACTAGACAGTGGTTTTGCTGATGACATTGGTTTCGCACGAGACAGTGGTTTTGCACAGGACAGTGGTTTTGCACAGCACAGTGGTATTGCACAGGTGAGTGGTTTCGACACAGGTGAGTGGTTTCACACATGACAGTTGTTTTGCACAAGACAGTGGTTTTGCACGAGACAGTGGTTTCTCACGAGACAGTGGTTTCGCACAGGACAGTGGTTTCGCACAGGACAGTGGTTTCGTACAAGACAGAGGTTTCGCACATGACAGTGGTTTTGCACATAACAGCGGTTTCGCACAAGTCAGTGGTTTTGCAGAAGACAGTGGTTTCACTCATGATAGTGGTTTCGCAAAAGACAGTGTTTTCGCACAAGACAATGGTTTCGCACAAGACAGTGGTTTCGCACAAGACAGTGGTTTCGCACAAGACAGTGGTTTCGCACAAGACAGTGGTTTCACACAAGACAGTGGTTTCACACAAGACAGTTGTTTTGCACAAAACAGTGGTTTTCCACGAAACAGTGGTTTCGCACAAGACAGTGGTGTCACACAAGACAGTGGTTTTGCAAATGACAGTGGTTTCACAAATGATAGTGGTTTTGCACAAAACAGTGGTTTCTCACAAGACAGTGGTTTTGCACAAATCAGTGGTTTCGCACAAGACAGTGGTTTCGCACAAGACAGTGGTTTCGCACAAGACAGTGGTTTTGCAGAAGACAGTGGTTTCACAGAAGACAGTGGTTTTGCACAATACAGAGGTTTCGCACAAGACAGTGGTGTCGCACGACACAGTGGTTTCGCACAAGACAGTGGTTTCGCAAATGACAGTGGTTTCGCAAGTGACAGCGGTTTCGTAAATGACAGTGGTTATGCACAAGACAGTGGTTTTGCACAAGAGAGTTGTTTTGCACTAGACAGTGGTTTTGCACGGGACAGTGGTTTCGCAAAAGACAGTGGTTTTGCACATGACAGTTGTTTCGCACAAGACAGTGGTTACGCACAAAACTGCGGTTTTGCACAAGACAGTGGTATCGCACAAACAGTGGTTTCGCTCATGACAGTGGTTTCGCACAAGACAATGGTTTCGAACAAGACAGTTGTTTCGCACAAAACAGTGGTTTTCCACGAAACAGTGGTTTCGCAAAAGACAGTGATGTCACACAAGACAGTGGTTTTGCAAATGACAGTGGTTTCACAAATGAAAGTGGTTTCGCACAAAACAGTGGTTTCACACAAGACAGTGGTTTAGCACAAGTCAGTGGTTTCGCACAAGACAGTGGTTTCGCACAAGACAATGGTATAGCACAAGACAGTGGCTTCGCACAAGACAGTGGTTTCGCACAAGATAGTGGTTTCACAAAAGACAGTGGTTTTGCACAAGACAGTGGTTTCGCACAAGACAGTGGTTTTGCCCAAGACAGTGGTTTCGCACATGACTCTGGTTTCGCACACGACAGTGGTTTTGCACAAGACAGTGGTTTCGCACAAGACAGTGGTTTCGCACAAGACAGTGGTTTTGCAGAAGACAGTGGTTTCGCAGAAGACAGTGGTTTCGCACAATACAGTGGTTTCGCACAAGACAGTGGTTTCGCACGACACAGTGGTTTCGCACAAGACAGTGGTTTCGCAAATGACAGTGGTTTCGCAAATGACAGCGGTTTCGTAAATGACAGCGGTTTCGCAAATGACAGTGGTTTTGCACAAGAAAGTGGTTTCGCAAAAGACAGTGGTTTCGCACAAGACAGTGGTTTCGCACAAGACAATGGTTTCACACAAGACAGTGGTATCGCACAAGAGAGTGATTTCGCACATGACAGTGGTTTTGCACATGACAGTTGTTTCGCACAAGGCAGTGGTTTCGCACAAGACAGTGGTTTCGCACAAGACAGTGGTTTCACACAAGACAGTTGTTTTGCACAAAACAGTGGTTTTCCACGAAACAGTGGTTTCGCACAAGACAGTGGTGTCACACAAGACAGTGGTTTTGCAAATGACAGTGGTTTCACAAATGATAGTGGTTTTGCACAAAACAGTGGTTTCTCACAAGACAGTGGTTTTGCACAAATCAGTGGTTTCGCACAAGACAGTGGTTTCGCACAAGACAGTGGTTTCGCACAAGACAGTGGTTTTGCAGAAGACAGTGGTTTCACAGAAGACAGTGGTTTTGCACAATACAGAGGTTTCGCACAAGACAGTGGTGTCGCACGACACAGTGGTTTCGCACAAGACAGTGGTTTCGCAAATGACAGTGGTTTCGCAAGTGACAGCGGTTTCGTAAATGACAGTGGTTATGCACAAGACAGTGGTTTTGCACAAGAGAGTTGTTTTGCACTAGACAGTGGTTTTGCACGGGACAGTGGTTTCGCAAAAGACAGTGGTTTTGCACATGACAGTTGTTTCGCACAAGACAGTGGTTACGCACAAAACTGCGGTTTTGCACAAGACAGTGGTATCGCACAAACAGTGGTTTCGCTCATGACAGTGGTTTCGCACAAGACAATGGTTTCGAACAAGACAGTTGTTTCGCACAAAACAGTGGTTTTCCACGAAACAGTGGTTTCGCAAAAGACAGTGATGTCACACAAGACAGTGGTTTTGCAAATGACAGTGGTTTCACAAATGAAAGTGGTTTCGCACAAAACAGTGGTTTCACACAAGACAGTGGTTTAGCACAAGTCAGTGGTTTCGCACAAGACAGTGGTTTCGCACAAGACAATGGTATAGCACAAGACAGTGGCTTCGCACAAGACAGTGGTTTCGCACAAGATAGTGGTTTCACAAAAGACAGTGGTTTTGCACAAGACAGTGGTTTCGCACAAGACAGTGGTTTTGCCCAAGACAGTGGTTTCGCACATGACTCTGGTTTCGCACACGACAGTGGTTTTGCACAAGACAGTGGTTTCGCACAAGACAGTGGTTTCGCACAAGACAGTGGTTTTGCAGAAGACAGTGGTTTCGCAGAAGACAGTGGTTTCGCACAATACAGTGGTTTCGCACAAGACAGTGGTTTCGCACGACACAGTGGTTTCGCACAAGACAGTGGTTTCGCAAATGACAGTGGTTTCGCAAATGACAGCGGTTTCGTAAATGACAGCGGTTTCGCAAATGACAGTGGTTTTGCACAAGAAAGTGGTTTCGCAAAAGACAGTGGTTTCGCACAAGACAGTGGTTTCGCACAAGACAATGGTTTCACACAAGACAGTGGTATCGCACAAGAGAGTGATTTCGCACATGACAGTGGTTTTGCACATGACAGTTGTTTCGCACAAGGCAGTGGTTTCGCACAAGACAGTGGTTTCGCACAAGAGAGTTGTTTTGCACTAGACAGTGGTTTTGCACGGGACAGTGGTTTCGCACAAGACAGTGGTTTCGCACAAGACAGTGGTTTCGCACAAGACAGTGGTTTCGCACAAGACAGTGGTTTCGCACAAGACATTGTTTTCGCACAAGACAGTGCTTTCGCACGAGACAGTGGTTTCGCACAAGACAGTGGTTTCTTAGAAGACAGTGGTTTCGCACGACACAGTGGATTCGCACTAGACAGTGGTTTTGCTGATGACAGTGGTTTCGCTGATGACAGTGGTTTCGCACGAGACAGTGGTTTTGCACAGGACAGTGGTTTTGCACAGCACAGTGGTTTTGCACAGGTGAGTGGTTTCGCACAGGTGAGTGTTTTCACACATGACAGTGGTTTAGCACAGGATAGTGGTTTCGCACAAGACAATGGTTTCACACAAGCAGTGGTTTTGCACAAGACAGCGGTTTCGCACAAGAAAGTGGTTTCGCACAAGAGAGTGGTTTCGCACAATAGAGTGGATTCGCACAAGACAGTGGTTTCGCACAAGACAGTGGTTTCGAACAAGAATGTCGTTTCACACAGGACAGTGCGCAAAGGACAATGGTTTCGCATAGATGAGTGGTTTCGCACAGGACAGTGCTTTGCACATGAAAGTGGTTTTGCACGCGACAGTGGATTCACACAAGACAGTTGTTTCGCACAAGACAGTGGTTTTGCACAAGACAGTGGTTTCGCTGAAGACAGTGGTATTGCACTAGAAAGTGGTTTTGCACAAGACAGTTGTTTTGCACAAGACAGTGGTTTTGCACAAGACAGTGGTTTTGCACAAGACAGTGGTTTTGCACAAGACAGTGGTTTTGCACAAGACAGTGGTTTCGCACAAGACAGTGGTTTCTAACAAGACAATGGTTTCGCACATGACAGTAGTTTCGCACACGACAGTGGTGTCGCACAGGACAGTGGTTTCACACAGGACAGTGGTTTTGCTCAAGACAGTGGTTTCGCTCAGGACAGTGGTTTCGCACAAGACAGTGGTTTCGCATAAGACAGTTGTTTCGCACAAGACAGCGGTTTCGCACAAGACAGTGGTTTCTTAGAAGACAGTGGTTTCGCACTAGACAGTGGTTTCACTGATGACAGTGGTTTCGCAAAAGACAGTGGTTTTGCACAGGACCGTGGTTTTTCACAGCACAGTGGTTTTGCACAGGTGAGTGGTTTCGCACAGGTGAGTGGTTTCACACATGACAGTGGTTTGGCACAGGATAGTGGTTTCGCAAAAGACAATGGTTTCGCACAAGACAGTGGTTTTGCACAAGACAGTGGTTTTGCACAAGAAAGTGGTTTCGCACAAGAGAGTGGATCGCACGAGACAGTGGTTTCGCACGAGACAGTGGTTCCACACAATACAGTGGTTTTGGACAAGGAAGTGGTTTCGTACAAGACAGTGATCTAGCACAAGACAGTGGTTTAGCACAAGACAGTTGTTTGGCACTAGACAGTGGTTTCGCTGATGACAGTGGTTTCGCACAGGACAGTGGTTTCGCACAGGAGAGTGGTTTCGCACAGGTGAGTGGTTTAACACATGACAGTGGTTTGGCACGTGAGAGTGGTTTCGCACAAGACAGTGGTTTTGCACAAGACAGTGGTTTTGCACAAGACAGTGGTTTCGCACATGACAGTGGTTCTGCACATGACAGTTGTTTCGCACAAGGCAGTGGTTTCGCACAAGACAGGGGTTTCGCACAAAACAGTCGTTTCGCACAAGACAGTTGTTTTGCACAAGACAGTGGTTTCGCACGGGACAGTGGTTTCTCACGAGACAGTGGTTTCGCACAGGACAGTGGTTTCGCACAGGACAGTGGTTTCACACAAGACAGTGGTATCGCTCATGACAGTGGTTTCGCACATAACAGCGGTTTCGCACAAGACAGTGGTTTTGCACAAGACAGTGGTTTCGCTCATGACCGTGGTTTCGCACAAGACATTAGTTTTGCACAGGACAGTGGTTTCACACAGGGCAGTGGTTTCGCACATTACAGTGGTTTCGCACAAGACAGTGGTTTCGCACAAGAGAGTGGTTTCGCACAATAGAGTGGATTCGCACAAGACAGTGGTTTCGCACAAGACAGTGGTTTCGAACAAGAATGTCGTTTCACACAGGACAGTGCGCAAAGGACAATGGTTTTGCATTGGTGAGTGGTTTTGCACCGGTGAGTGGTTTCGCACAGGACAGTGCTTTGCACATGAAAGTGGTTTTGCACACGACAGTGGATTCACACAATACAGTTGTTTTGCACAAGACAGTGGTTACGCACAAAACTGTGGTCTCGCACAAGACAGTGGTTTCGCACAAGACAGTTGTTTCGCTCATGACAGTAGTTTCGCACATGACTGTGGTTTCGCACATGACAGTGGTTTCGCACAAGACAGTGGTTTTGCACAAGGAAGTGGTTTCGTACAAGACAGTGATGTAGCACAAGAGAGTGGTTTACCACAATACAGTTGTTTCGCACTAGACAGTGTTTTCGCTGATGACAGTGAATTCGCACGAGACAGTGGTTTTCCAAAGGACAGTGGTTTCGCACAGCACAGTGGTTTTTCACAGGTGATTGTTTTCGCACAGGTGAGTGGTTTCACACATGAGAGTGGTTTGGCACAGGACAGTGGTTTCGCACAAGACAGTGGTTTCGCACAAGACAGTGGTTTTGCACAAGACAGTGGTTTCGCACATGAAAGTGGTTTCGCACAAGAGAGTGGTTTCGCACGAGACAGTGGTTTCACAAGAGACAGTGGTTCCCCACAAGACAGTGGTTTTGGACAAGGAAGTGGTTTCGTACAAGACAGTGAACTCGCACAAGACAGTGGTTTAGCACAAGACAGTTGTTTCACACTAGACAGTGGTTTCGCTGATGACAGTGATTTCGCACAGGACAGTGGTTTCGCACAGGACAATGGTTTCGCACAGGTGAGTGGTTTCGCACAGGTGAGTGGTTTCACACATGACAGTGGTTTGGCACGGGAGAGTGGTTTTGCACAAGACAGTGGTTTTGCACAAGACAGTGGTTTCGCACATGACAGTGGTTTTGCACATGACAGTTGTTTCGCACAAGGCAGTCGTTTCGCACAAGACAGTGGTTTCGCACAAGAGAGTGGTTTCGCACAAGACAGTTGTTTTGCACAAGACAGTGGTTTCGCATAGGACAGTGGTTTTGCACATGAAAGTTGTTTCGCACAAGAGAGTGGTTACGCACAAAACTGTGGTTTCGCACAAGACAGTGGTTTCGCACAAGACAGTTGTTTTGCACAAGACAGTGGTTTCGCACGAGACAGTGGTTTCTCATGAGACAGCGGTTTCGCACAGGACAGTGGTTTCGCACAGGACTGTGGTTTCGCACAAGACAGTGGTTTCGCACATGACATTGGTTTCGCAAATAATAGCAGTTTCGCACAAGTCAGTGGTTTCGCAGAAGACAGTGGTTTCGCTCATGACAGTGGTTTCGCACAAGACAGTGGTTTCGCACAAGACAATGGTTTCGCACAAGACAGTGGTTTCGCACAAGACAGTGGTTTCGCACAAGACAGTGGTTTCGCACAGGACAGTGATTTCGCACAAGACAGTTGTTTCGCACAAAACAGTGGTTTTCCACGAAACAGTGGTTTCGCACAAGACAGTGGTGTCACACAAGACAGTGGTTTTGCAAATGACGGTGGTTTCACAAATGATAGTGCTTTCGCACAAAACAGTGGATTCACACAAGACAGTGGTTTTGCACAAGTCAGTGGTTTCGCACAAGACAGTGGTTTCGCACAATACAGTGGTTTCGCACACGACAGTTGTTTCGCAAAAGACAGTGGTTTCGCACAATACAGTGGTTTCACACAAGACAGTGGTTTCGCACGACACAGTGGATTCGCACAAGACAGTGGTTTCGTACAGGAAATTGGTTTCGCACAGGACAGTGGTTTTGCACAGGTGAGTGATTTCGCACAGGTGAGTGGTTTCACACCTTACAGTGGTTTCGCACAAGACAGTGGTTTCGCCCAAGACAGTGGTTTCGCACACAACTGTGGTTTCGCACATGACAGTGGTTTCGCACACGACAATGGTTTCGCACACGACAGTGGTTTCGCACAAGACAGTGGTTTTGCACAAGACAGTGGTTTCGCAAATGACAGTGGTTTCGCAAATGACAGCGGTTTCGTAAATGACAGTGGTTTCGCAAATGACAGTGGATTTGCACAAGACAGTGGTTTTGCACAAGACAGTGGTTTCGCACAATACAGTGGTTTCACACAAGACAGTGGTTTCACACATGACAGTGGTTTTGCACATGACAGTTGTTTCGCACAAGGCAGTGGTTTCACACAAGACAGTGGTTTCGCACAAGACAGTTGTTTCGCACAAAACAGTGTTTTTCCAGGAAACAGTGGTTTCGCACAAGACAGTGGTGTCACACAAGACAGTGGTTTTGCAAATTACTGTGGTTTCACAAATGATAGTGGTTTCGCACAAAACAGTGGTTTCACACAAGACAGTGATTTAGCACAAGTCAGTGGTTTCGCCCATGACATTGGTTTCGCACGAAACAGTGGTTTCGCAAAAGACAGTGGTTTCGCACAAGACAGTGGCTTCGCACAAGACAGTGGTTTCGCACAAGACAGTGGTTTCGCACAAGACAGTGGTTTTGCACAAGACAGTGATTTCGCTCAAGACAGTGGTTTCGCCCAAGACAGTGGTTTCGCACACGACTGTGGTTTCGCACACGACAGTTGTTTCGCACACGACAGTGGTTTCGCACACGACTGTGGTTTCGCACAAGACAGTGGTTTCGCACAAGACAGTGGTTTCACACATGACAGTGGTTTTGCACATGACAGTTGTTTCGCACAAGGCAGTGGTTTCACACAAGACAGTGGTTTCGCACAAGACAGTTGTTTCGCACAAAACAGTGTTTTTCCAGGAAACAGTGGTTTCGCACAAGACAGTGGTGTCACACAAGACAGTGGTTTTGCAAATTACAGTGGTTTCACAAATGATAGTGGTTTCGCACAAAACAGTGGTTTCACACAAGACAGTGGTTTAGCACAAGTCAGTGGTTTCGCACATGACATTGGTTTCGCACGAAACAGTGGTTTCGCAAAAGACAGTGGTTTCGCACAAGACAGTGGCTTCGCACAAGACAGTGGTTTCGCACAAGACAGTGGTTTCGCACAAGACAGTGGTTTCGCTCAAGACAGTGGTTTCGCCCAAGACAGTGGTTTCGCACACGACTGTGGTTTCGCACACGACAGTTGTTTCGCACACGACAGTGGTTTCGCACACGACTGTGGTTTCGCACAAGACAGTGGTTTCGCACAAGACAGTGGTTTCGCAAATAACAGTGGTTTCGCATATGACAGCGGTTTCGTAAATGACAGTGGTTTCGCAAATGACAGTGGATTTGCACAAGACAGTGGTTTCGCACAGGACAGTGGTTTTGCAGAGGTGAGTGGTTTCGCACAGGTGAGTGGTTTCACACATGACAGTGGTTTGGCACGGGAGAGTGGTTTCGCACAAGACTGTGGTTTTGCACAAGACAGTGGTTTCGCACATGACAATGGTTTTGAACATCACAGTTTTTTAGCACAAGGCAGTGGTTTCGCACAAGACAGTGGTTTCGCACAAAAGAGTGGTTTCGCACAGGACAGTGGTTTCACACGAGACAGTGGTTTCGCACAGGACAGTGGTTTCGCACAGGACAGTGGTTTCGCACAAGACAGTGGTTTCGCACATGACAGTGGTTTTGCACATAACAGCGGTTTCGCACAAGACAGTGCTTTCGCACAAGACAGTGGTTTCGCACAAGACAGTTGTTTTGCACAAGACAGTGGTTTCGCACATGACAGTGGTTTCACACGAGACAGTGGTTTCGCACAGGACAGTGGTTTCGCACAGGACAGTGGTTTCGCACAAGACACTGGTTTCGCACATGACAGTGGTTTCGCACATAACAGCGGTTTCGCACAAGACAGTGGTTTCGGACAAGACAGTGGTTTCACTCATGACAGTGGTTTCGCACATGACTGTGGTTTCGCACATGACATTGGTTTCGCACAAGACAGTGGTTTTGCACAAGGAAGTGGTTTCGTACAAGACAGTGATCTAGCACAAGAGAGTGGTTTACCACAAGACAGTTGTTTCGCACTAGACAGTCGTTTCGCTGATGACAGTGAATTCGCACGAGATAGTGGTTTTGCAAGGGACAGTGCTATCGCACAGCACAGTGGTTTTGCACAGGTGAGTGGTTTCGCACAGGTGAGTGGTTCCACACATGACAGTGGTTTGGCACAGGACAGTGGTTTCGCACAAGACAGTGGTTTCGCACAAGACAGTGGTTTCGCACAAGACAGTGGTTTCGTACAAGACAGTGAACTAGCACAAGACAGTGGTTTAGCACAAGGCAGTTGTTTCACACTAGACAGGGATTTCGCTGATGACAGTGGTTTCGCACAGGTGAGTGGTTTCGTACAGGTGAGTGGTTTCACACATGACAGTTGTTTTGCACAAGACAGTGGTTTCACACGGGACAGTGGTTTCGCACAAGACAGTGGTTTTGCACATGACAGTTGTTTCGCACAAGACAGTGGTTACGCACAAAACTGTGGTTTCGCACAGGACAATGGTTTCGCACAGGTGAGTTGTTTCGACACAGGTGAGTGGTTTCACACATGACAGTTGTTTTGCACAAGACTGTGGTTTCGCATGGGACAGTGGTTTCGCACAAGACAGTGGTTTTGCACATGACAGTTGTTTCGCACAAGACAGTGGTTACGCACAAAACTGTGGTTTCGCACAAGACAGTGGTTTCGCACAAGACAGTTGTTTTGCACAAGACAGTGGTTTTGCACGAGACAGTGGTTTCTCACGAGACAGTGGTTTCGCACAGGACAGTGGTTTCGCACAGGACAGTGCTTTCGTACAAGACAGTGGTTTCGCACATGACAGTGGTTTCGCACATAACAGCGGTTTCGCACAGTCAGTGGTTTCGCAGAAGACAGTGTTTTCGCTCATGATAGTGGTTTCGCACAAGACAGTGTTTTCGCACAAGACAAAGGTTTCGCAGAAGACAGTGGTATCGCACAAGACAATGGTTTCGCACAAGACAGTGGTTTCGCACAAGACAGTGGTTTCACACAAGACAGTGGTTTCACACAAGACAGTTCTTTTGCACAAAACAGTGGTTTTCCACGAAACAGTGGTTTCGCACAAGACAGTGGTGTCACACAAGACAGTGGTTTTGCAAATGACAGTGGTTTCACAAATGATAGTGGTTTTGCACAAAACAGTGGTTTCACACAAGACAGTGGTTTTGCACAAGTCATTGGTTTCGCACAAGACAGTGGTTTCGCACAAGACAGTGGTTTCGCACAAGACAGTGGTTTTGCAGAAGACAGTGGTTTCGCAGGAGACAGTGGTTTTGCACGATACAGAGGTTTCGCACAAGACAGTGGTTTCGCACGACACAGTGGTTTCGCACAGGACAGTGGTTTCGCACAGGACAGTGGTTTCGCACAAGACCGTGGTTTCGCACATGACAGTGGTTTCGCACATAACAGCGGTTTCGCACAAGACAGTGGTTTCCGACAAGACAGTGGTTTCACTCATGACAGTGGTTTCGTACATGACTGTGGTTTCGCACATGATATTGGTTTCGCACAAGACAGTGGTTTTGCACAAGGAAGTGGTTTCGTACAAGACAGTGAACTAGCACAATACAGTGGTTTAGCACAAGGCAGTTGTTTCACACTAGACAGGGGTTTCGCTGATGACAGTGGTTTCGCACAAGTGAGTGGTTTCGTGCAGGTGAGTGGTTTCACACATGACAGTTGTTTTGCACAAGACAGTGGTTTCACATGGGACAGTGGTTTCGCACAAGACAGTGGTTTTGCACATGACAGTTGTTTCGCACAAGACAGTGGTTACGCACAAAACTGTGGTTTCGCACAGGACAATGGTTTCGCACAGGTGAGTTGTTTCGACACAGGTGAGTGGTTTCACTCATGACAGTTGTTTTGCACAAGACAGTGGTTTCGCATGGGACAGTGGTTTCGCACAAGACAGTGGTTTTGCACATGACAGTTGTTTCGCACAAGACAGTGGTTTCGCACAAGAGAGTTGTTTTGCACAAGACAGTGGTTTTGCACGAGACAGTGGTTTCTCACGAGACAGTGGTTTCGCACAGGACAGTGGTTTCGCACAGGACAGTGGTTTCGTACAAGAAAGTGGTTTCGCACATGACAGTGGTTTCGCACATAACAGCGGTTTCGCACAAGTCAGTGGTTTCGCAGAAGACAGTGGTTTCGCTCATGATAGTGGTTTCGCAAAAGACAGTGTTTTCGCACAAGACAATGGTTTCGCAGAAGACAGTGGTTTCGCACAAGACAGTGGTTTCGCACAAGACAGTGGTTTCGCACAAGACAGTGGTTTCACACAAGACAGTGGTTTCACACAAGACAGTTGTTTTGCACAAAACAGTGGTTTTCCACGAAACAGTGCTTTCGCACAAGACAGTGGTGTCACACAAGACAGTGGTTTTGCAAATGACAGTGGTTTCACAAATGATAGTGGTTTTGCACAAAACAGTGGTTTCACACAAGACAGTGGTTTTGCACAAGTCAGTGGTTTCGCACAAGACAGTGGTTTCGCACAAGACAGTGGTTTCGCACAAGACAGTGGTTTTGCAGAAGACAGTGGTTTCGCAGAAGACAGTGGTTTTGCACGATACAGTGGTTTTGCACAAGACAGTGGTTTTGCACGACACAGTGGTTTCGCACAAGACAGTGGTTTCGCAAATGACAGTGGTTTCGCAAATGACAGCGGTTCCGTAAATGACAGTGGTTTTGCACAAGACAGTGGTTTTGCACATGACAGTGGTTTTGCACATGACAGTTGTTTCGCACAAGACAGTGGATACGCACAAAACTGTGGTTTCGCACAAGACAGTGGTTTCGCACAAACAGTGGTTTCGCTCATGACAGTGGTTTCGCACAAGACAATGGTTTCGAACAAGACAGTAGTTTCGCACAAGACAGTGGTTTCGCACAAGACAATGGTTTCACACAAGAGAGTGGTTTCGCACAAGACAGTTGTTTCGCACAAAACAGTGGTTTTCCACGAAACAGTGGTTTCGCAAAAGACAGTGATGTCACACAAGACAGTGGTTTTGCAAATGACAGTGGTTTCACAAATGAAAGTGGTTTCGCACAAAACAGTGGTTTCACACAAGACAGTGGTATAGCACAAGACAGTGGCTTCGCACAAGACAGTGGTTTCGCACAAGACAGTGGTTTCGCACAAGACAGTGGTTTTGCACAAGACAGTGGTTTCGCTCAAGACAGTGGTTTCGCCCAAGACAGTGGTTTCGCACATGACTGTGGTTTCGCACACGACAGTGGATTTGCACAAGACAGTGGTTTCGCACAAGACAGTGGTTTCGCACAAGACAGTGGTTTTGCAGAAGACAGTGGTTTCGCACAATACAGTGGTTTCGCACTACACAGTGGTTTCGCACTACACAGTGGTTTCGCAAATGACAGTGGTTTCGCAAATGACAGCGGTTTCGTAAATGATAGCGATTTCGCAAATGACAGTGGTTTCGCACAAGACCGTGGTTTCGCACAAGACAGTGGTTTCGCAGAAGACAGTGGTTTCGCACAAGACAGTGGTTTCTCTCAAGACAGTGGTTTCGCACGACACAGTGGTTTCGCACAAGACAGTGGTTTCGCACAGGATATTGGTTTCGCACATGACAGTGGTTTCGCACAGGTGAGTGGTTTCGCACAGGTGAGTGGTTCCACACATAGCAGTGGTTTGGCACCGGACAGTGGTTTCGCACAAGACAGTGGTTTTGCACAAGGAAGTGGTTTCGTACAAGACAGTGATCTAGCACAAGACAGTGGTTTAGCACAAGACAGTTGTTTCGCACTAGACAGTGGTTTCGCTGATGACAGTGGTTACGCACAGGACAGTGGTTTCGCACAGGACAGTGGTACCGCACAGGTGAGTGGTTTCGCACAGGTGAGTGGTTTCACACATGACAGTGTTTTGGCACGGGAGAGTGGTTTCGCACAAGACAGTGGTTTTGACAAGACAGCGGTTTCGAACATGACAGTGGTTTTGCACATGACAGTTGTTTTGCACAAGGCAGTGGTTACGCACAAAGCTGTGGTTTCGCACAAGACAGTGGTTTCGCACAAGACAGTGGTTTCGCACAAGACAGTTGTTATGCACAAGACAGTGGTTTCGCACGGGACAGTGGTTTCGCACAAGACAGTGGTTTTGCACATGACAGTTGTTTTGCACAAGACAGTGGTTATGCACAAAACTATGGTTTCGCACAAGACAGTGGTTTCGCCCAAGACAGTGGTTTCGCACAAGACAGTGGTTTCGCACGGGACAGTGGTTTTGCACAAGAGAGTGGTTTCGCAAAAGACAGTGGTTTTTCACGAGACAGTGGTTTCGCACAGGACAGTGGTTTCGCACAGGACAGTGGTTTCGCACAAGACAGTGGTTTCGCACAAGACAGTGGTTTCGAACAAGACAGTTGTTATGCACAAGACAGTGGTTTCGCACGGGACAGTGGTTTCGCACAAGACAGTGGTTTTGCACATGACAGTGGTTTTGCACAAGACAGTGGTTTTGCACAAGACACTGGTTTCGTACAAGACAATGGTTTTGCACAAGACAGTGGTTTCGCACAATACAGTGGTTTCGCACAACACAATACAGTGGTTACACATAAGACAGTTGTTTCGCACAAAACAGTGGTTTTCCCTGAAACAGTGGTTTCGCACAAGACAGTGGTGTCACACAAGACAGTGGTTTTGCAAATGACAGTGGTTTCACAAGTGATAGTGGTTTCGCACAAAACAGTGGTTTCGCACAATACAGTGGTTTCACACAAGACAGTGGTTTTGCACAAGACAGTGGTTTCACACAAGACAGTGGTTTCGCCCAAGACAGTGGTTTTGCACATGACAGTGGTTTCGCACATGACAGTCGTTTCGCACATGACAGTGGTTTCGCACACGACAGTGGTTTCGCACAAGACAGTGGTTTCGCACAAGACAGTGGTTTCGCAAATGACAGCGGTTTCGTAAATGACAGTGGTTTCGCAAATGACAGTGGTTTTGCACAAGACAGTGGTTTCGCACAAGACAGTGGTTTCGTACAAGACAGTGGTTTCGCACAAGACAGTGGTTTCGCACATGACAGTGGTTTTGCACATGACAGTTGTTTCGCACAAGGCAGTGGTTTCGCACAAGACATTGGTTTTGCACAAGACAGTGGTTTCGCACAAGACAGTTGTTTTGCACAAGACAGTGGTTTCGCACGGGACAGTGGTTTCGCACAAGACAGTGGTTTCGCAGAAGACAGTGGTTTCGCACAATACAGTGGTTTCGCACAAGACAGTGGTTTCGCACTACACAGTGGTTTCGCACAAGACAGTGGTTTCGCAAATGACAGTGGTTTCGCAAATGACAGCGGTTTCGTAAATGACAGCGGTTTCGCAAATGACAGTGGTGTCGCACAAGACCGTGGTTTCGCACAAGACAGTGGTTTCGCAGAAGACAGTGGTTTCGCACAAGACAGTGGTTTCTCTCAAGACAGTGGTTTCGCACGACACAGTGGTTTCGCACAAGACAGTGGTTTCGCACAGGAAATTGGTTTCGCACATGACAGTGGTTTCGCACAGGTGAGTGGTTTCGAACAGGTGAGTGGTTCCACACATAGCAGTGGTTTGGCACCGGACAGTGGTTTCGCACAAGACAGTGGTTTTGCACAAGGAAGTGGTTTCGTACAAGACAGTGATCTAGCACAAGACAGTGGTTTAGCACAAGACAGTTGTTCGCACTAGACAGTGGTTCCGCTGATGACAGTGGTTACGCACAGGACAGTGGTTTCGCACAGGACAGTGGTACTGCACAGGTGAGTGGTTTCGCACAGGTGAGTGGTTTCACACATGACAATGGTTTGGCACGGGAGAGTGGTTTCGCACAAGACAGTGGTTTTGACAAGACAGCGGTTTCGAACATGACAGTGGTTTTGCACATGACAGTTGTTTTGCACAAGGCAGTGGTTACGCACAAAGCTGTGGTATCGCACAAGACAGTGGTTTCGCACAAGACAGTGGTTTCGCACAAGACAGTTGTTATGCACAAGACAGTGGTTTCGCACGGGACAGTGGTTTTGCACATGACAGTTGTTTTGCACAAGACAGTGGTTATGCACAAAACTGTGGTTTCGCACAAGACAGTGGTTTCGCACAAGACAGTGGTTTCGCACAAGACAGTGGTTTTGCACAAGACAGTGGTTTCGCACGGGACAGTGGTTTTGCACAAGAGAGTGGTTTCGCACAAGACAGTGGTTTCGCACAGGACAGTGGTTTCGCACAGGACAGTGGTTTCGCACAGGACAGTGGTTTCGCACAAGACAGTGGTTTCGCACAAGACAGTGGTTTCGAACAAGACAGTGGTTTTGAACAAGACAGTTGTTATGCACAAGACAGTGGTTTCGCACGGGACAGTGGTTTCGCACAAGACAGTGGTTTTGCACATGACAGTTGTTTTGCACAAGACAGTGGTTTTTCACAAGACACTGGTTTCGCACAAGACAATGGTTTTGCACAAGACAGTGGTTTCGCACAATACAGTGGTTTCGCACAACACAATACAGTGGTTACACATAAGACAGTTGTTTCGCACAAAACAGTGGTTTTCCCTGAAACAGTGGTTTCGCACAAGACAGTGGTGTCACACAAGACAGTGGTTTTGCAAATGACAGTGGTTTCACAAGTGATAGTGGTTTCGCACAAAACAGTGGTTTCGCACAATACAGTGGTTTCGCACAAGACAGTGGTTTTGCACAAGACAGTGGTTTCGCACAAGACAGTGGTTTCGCCCAAGACAGTGGTTTTGCACATGACAGTGGTTTCGCACATGACAGTCGTTTCGCACATGACAGTGGTTTCGCACACGACAGTGGTTTCGCACAAGACAGTGGTTTCGCACAAGACAGTGGTTTCGCAAATGACAGTGGTTTCGCAAATGACAGTGGTTTCGCACAAGACAGTGGTTTTGTTACAAGACAGTGGTTTTGTTACAAGACAGTGGTTTCGCACAAGACAGTGGTTTCGCACATGACAGTGGTTTTGCACATGACAGTTGTTTCGCACAAGGCAGTGGTTTCGCACAAGACATTGGTTTTGCACAAGACAGTGGTTTCGCACAAGACAGTTGTTTTGCACAAGACAGTGGTTTCGCACGGGACAGTGGTTTCGCACAAGACATTGTTTTCACAGAAGACAGTGGTTTTGCACATGACAGTGGTTTCGCACAGGAAATTGGTTTCGCACATGACAGTGGTTTCGCACAGGTGAGTGGTTTCGCACAGGTGAGTGGTTCCACACATAGCAGTGGTTTGGCACCGGACAGTGGTTTCGCACAAGACAGTGGTTTTGCACAAGGAAGTGGTTTCGTACAAGACAGTGATCTAGCACAAGACAGTGGTTTAGCACAAGACAGTTGTTCGCACTAGACAGTGGTTCCGCTGATGACAGTGGTTACGCACAGGACAGTGGTTTCGCACAGGACAGTGGTACTGCACAGGTGAGTGGTTTCGCACAGGTGAGTGGTTTCACACATGACAATGGTTTGGCACGGGAGAGTGGTTTCGCACAAGACAGTGGTTTTGACAAGACAGCGGTTTCGAACATGACAGTGGTTTTGCACATGACAGTTGTTTTGCACAAGGCAGTGGTTACGCACAAAGCTGTGGTATCGCACAAGACAGTGGTTTCGCACAAGACAGTGGTTTCGCACAAGACAGTTGTTATGCACAAGACAGTGGTTTCGCACGGGACAGTGGTTTTGCACATGACAGTTGTTTTGCACAAGACAGTGGTTATGCACAAAACTGTGGTTTCGCACAAGACAGTGGTTTCGCACAAGACAGTGGTTTTGCACAAGACAGTGGTTTCGCACGGGACAGTGGTTTTGCACAAGAGAGTGGTTTCGCACAAGACAGTGGTTTCGCACAGGACAGTGGTTTCGCACAGGACAGTGGTTTCGCACAAGACAGTGGTTTCGCACAAGACAGTGGTTTCGCACAAGACAGTGGTTTCGCACAAGACAGTGGTTTCGAACAAGACAGTGGTTTTGAACAAGACAGTTGTTATGCACAAGACAGTGGTTTCGCACGGGACAGTGGTTTCGCACAAGACAGTGGTTTTGCACATGACAGTTGTTTTGCACAAGACAGTGGTTTTTCACAAGACACTGGTTTCGCACAAGACAATGGTTTTGCACAAGACAGTGGTTTCGCACAATACAGTGGTTTCGCACAACACAATACAGTGGTTACACATAAGACAGTTGTTTCGCACAAAACAGTGGTTTTCCCTGAAACAGTGGTTTCGCACAAGACAGTGGTGTCACACAAGACAGTGGTTTTGCAAATGACAGTGGTTTCACAAGTGATAGTGGTTTCGCACAAAACAGTGGTTTCGCACAATACAGTGGTTTCGCACAAGACAGTGGTTTTGCACAAGACAGTGGTTTCGCACAAGACAGTGGTTTCGCCCAAGACAGTGGTTTTGCACATGACTGTGGTTTCGCACATGACAGTCGTTTCGCACATGACAGTGGTTTCGCACACGACAGTGGTTTCGCACAAGACAGTGGTTTCGCACAAGACAGTGGTTTCGCACAAGACAGTGGTTTCGCAAATGACAGCGGTTTCGTAAATGACAGTGGTTTCGCAAATGACAGTGGTTTTGCACAAGACAGTGGTTTCGCACAAGACAGTGGTTTTGTTACAAGACAGTGGTTTCGCACAAGACAGTGGTTTCGCACATGACAGTGGTTTTGCACATGACAGTTGTTTCGCACAAGGCAGTGGTTTCGCACAAGACATTGGTTTTGCACAAGACAGTGGTTTCGCACAAGACAGTTGTTTTGCACAAGACAGTGGTTTCGCACGGGACAGTGGTTTCGCACAAGACATTGTTTTCACAGAAGACAGTGGTTTTGCACATGACAGTGGTTTCGCACAAGACAGTAGTTTCACACATTACAGTGGTTTCGCGCACGACAGTGGTTTCGCACAGGACATATTTTCGCACAGCCCAGTGGTTTTGCACAAGAAAGCGGTTTCGCACAGGAAAGTGGTTTTGCACAGGTCAGTGGTTTCGCACAGGTGAGTTGTTTTTCACAAGACTGTGGTTTTGCACAAAACAGTGGTTTCACAAAAGTGAGTGGTTTTGCACAGGACAGTGGTTTCGCACACGACAGTGGTTTCCCACAAGACAGTGGTTACGCACAAGACAGTGGTTTCGCACGAGACAGTGGTTTAGCACAAGACAGTGGTTTCACACAGGTGAGTGATTTTGCACAGGACAGTGGTTTTGCACAGGACAGTTGTTTCGCACAAGACAGTTGTTTCGCACAAGATAATGGTTTCGCTCAAGACAGAGGTTTCGCACGACACAGTGGTTTCGCACAAGACAGTGGTTTCGCACAGGAAATTGGTTTCGCACACGACAGTGGTTTCGCACTGGTGAGTGGTTTCGCACAGGTGAGTGGTTTCACACATGACAGTGGTTTGGCACCGGACAGTGGTTTCACACAAGACAGTGGTTTTGCACAAGGAAGTGGTTTCGTACAAGACAGTGATCTAGCACAAGACAGTGGTTTAGCACAAGACAGTTGTTTCGCACTAGACAGTGGTTTCGCTGATGACAGTGGTTTCGCACAGGACAGTGGTTTCGCACAGGACAGTGGTATCGCACAGGTGAGTGGTTTCGCACAGGTGAGTGGTTTCACACATGACAGTGGTTTGGCACGGGAGAGTGGTTTCGCACAAGACAGTGGTTTTGACAAGACAGCGGTTTTGAACATGACAGTGGTTTTGCACATGACAGTTGTTTTGCACAAGGCAGTGGTTTCGCACAAGGCAGTGGTTTCGCACAAGACAGTGGTTTCACACAAGAGAGTGGTTTCGCACAAGACAGTTGTTTTGCACAAGACAGTGGTTTCGCACGGGACAGTGGTTTCGCACAAGACAGTGGTTTTGCACATGAGAGTTGTTTCGCACAAGACAGTGATTACGCACAAAACTGTGGTTTTGCACAAGACAGTGGTTTCGCACAAGACAGTGGTTTCGCACAAGACAGTGGTTTCGCAAAAGACAGTTGTTTTGCACAAGACAGTGGTTTCGCACGGGACAGTGGTTTTGCACAAGACAGTTGTTTTGCACAAGACAGTGGTTTCGCACGAGACAGTGGTTTCTCACGAGACAGTGGTTTCTCACGAGACAGTGGTTTCACACAGGACAGTGGTTTCGCACAAGACAGTTGTTTCGCTCATGACAGTGGTTTTGCACAAGACAGTGGTTTCGCACAAGACAGTGGTTTCGCACAAGACAGTGGTTACGCACAAGACAGTTGTTTCACACAAAACAGTGGTTTTCCCCGAAACAGTGGTTTCGCACAAGACAGTGGTGTCACAAAAGACAGTGGTTTTGCAAATGACAGTGGTTTCACAAATGATAGTGGTTTCGCACAAAACAGTGGTTTCGCACAATACAGTGGTTTCGCACAAGACAGTGGTTTCGTACAAGACGGTGGTTTTGCACACGACAGTGGTTTCGCACACGACAATGGTTTCGCACACGACAGTGGTTTCTCACACGAAAGTGGTTTCGCACAAGACAGTGGTTTCGCACAAGACAGTGGTTTCGCACAAGACAGTGGTTTCGCACAAGACAGTTGTTTCGCACAAAACAGTGGTTTTCCCCGAAACAGTGGTTTTGCACAAGACAGTGGTGTCACACAAGACAGTGGTTTTGCAAATGACAGTGGTTTCACAAATGATAGTGGTTTCGCACAAAACAGTGGTTTCGCACAATACAGTGGTTTCGCACAAGACAGTGGTCTTGCACAAGACAGTGGTTTCGCACAAGACAATGGTTTCGTACAAGACAGTGGTTTCGCACAAGACAGTGGTTTCGCACATGACAGTGGTTTTGCACATGACAGTTGTTTCGCACAAGTCAGTGGTTTCGCACAAGACATTGGTTTCGCACAAGACAGTGGTTTCGCACAAGACAGTTGTTTTGCACAAGACAGTGGTTTCGCACGGGACAGTGGTTTCGCAAAAGACATTGTTTTCACAGAAGACAGTGGTTTTGCACATGACAGTGGTTTCGCCCAAGACAGTAGTTTCACACACAACAGTGGTTTCGAACACGACAGTGGTTTCGCACAGGACATATTTTCGCACAGCACAGTGGTTTCGCACAAGAAAGCGGTTTCGCACAGGAAAGTGGTTTTGCACAGGTCAGTGGTTTTGCACAGGTGAGTGGTTTTTCACAAGACTGTTGTGTTGCACAAAACAGTGGTTTCACAAAAGTGAGTGGTTTTGCACAGGACAGTGGTTTCGCACACGACAGTGGTTTCCCACAAGAAAGTGGTTACGCACAAGACAGTGGTTTCGCACGAGACAGTGGTTTAGCACAAGACAGTGGTTTCACACAGGTGAGTGGTTTTGCACAGGACAGTTGTTTCACACAAGACAGTGGTTTCGCACAAGACAATGGTTTCGCACAAGAGAGTCGTTTTGCACAAGACTGTGGTTACGCACAAGAGAGTAGTTTCGCACAAGACAGTTGTTTCGCACAAGAGAGTGGTTTTGCACAAGACAGTGGTTTTGCACAAGACAATGGTTTCGCACAAGACAGTGGTTTTGCACAAGACAGTGGTTTCACACAAAACAGTGGTTTCGCACAACACAGTTGTTTCGCACAAAACAGTGGTTTTCCACGAAACAGTGGTTTCGCACAAGACAGTGTTTTCACACAAGACAGTGGTTTAGCACGAGTCAGTGGTTTCGCACAAGACAGTGGTTTCGCACAAGACAGTGGTTTCGCACAAGACAGAGGTTTCGCACAAGACAGTGGTTTCGCACAAGACAGTGGCTACACACAAGACAGTGGTTTCGCACAAGACAGTGGTTTCGCACAAGAGACTGGTTTTGCACAAGACAGTGGTTTCGCACAAGACAGTAGTTTCGCCCAAGACAGTGGTTTTGCACACGACTGTGGTTTCGCACACGACAGTGGTTTCGCACACGACAGTGGTTTTGCACACGACAGTGGTTTCTCACACGACAGTGGTTTCGCACAAGACAGTGGTTTTGCAAATGACAGTGGTTTCGCAAATGACAGCGGTTTCGTAAATGACAGTGGTTTTGCAAATGACAGTGGTTTTGCACAAGACAGTGGTTTCGCACAAAACAGGTGTTTCGCACAAGACAGTGGTTTCGCACAAGACAGTGGTTTCGCACGACACAGTGGTTTCGCACGACACAGTGGTTTCGCACAGGACAGTAGTTTCGCACAGGACAGTGGTTTTGCACAAGACAGTGGTTTCGCACAAGACAGTGGTTTCGCCCAAGACAGTGGTTTTGCACATGACAGTGGTTTTGCACATGACAGTGGTTTCGCACATGACAGTCGTTTCGCACACGACAGTGGTTTCGCACAAGACAGTGGTTTCGCACAAGACAGTGGTTTCGCAAATGACAGCGGTTTCGTAAATGACAGCGGTTTCGTAAATGACAGTGGTTTCGCAAATGACAGTGGTTTTGCACAAGACAGTGGTTTCGCACAAGACAGTGGTTTTGTTACAAGACAGTGGTTTCGCACAAGACAGTGGTTTCGCACAAGACAGTGGTTTCGCACATGACAGTGGTTTTGCACATGACAGTTGTTTCGCACAAGGCAGTGGTTTCGCACAAGACATTGGTTTTGCACAAGACAGTGGTTTCGCACAAGACAGTTGTTTTGCACAAGACAGTGGTTTCGCACGGGACAGTGGTTTCGCACAAGACATTGTTTTCACAGAAGACAGTGGTTTTGCACATGACAGTGGTTTCGCACAAGACAGTAGTTTCACACATTACAGTGGTTTCGCGCACGACAGTGGTTTCGCACAGGACATATTTTCGCACAGCCCAGTGGTTTTGCACAAGAAAGCGGTTTCGCACAGGAAAGTGGTTTTGCACAGGTCAGTGGTTTCGCACAGGTGAGTTGTTTTTCACAAGACTGTGGTTTTGCACAAAACAGTGGTTTCACAAAAGTGAGTGGTTTTGCACAGGACAGTGGTTTCGCACACGACAGTGGTTTCCCACAAGACAGTGGTTACGCACAAGACAGTGGTTTCGCACGAGACAGTGGTTTAGCACAAGACAGTGGTTTCACACAGGTGAGTGATTTTGCACAGGACAGTGGTTTTGCACAGGACAGTTGTTTCGCACAAGATAATGGTTTCGCTCAAGACAGAGGTTTCGCACGACACAGTGGTTTCGCACAAGACAGTGGTTTCGCACAGGAAATTGGTTTCGCACACGACAGTGGTTTCGCACTGGTGAGTGGTTTCGCACAGGTGAGTGGTTTCACACATGACAGTGGTTTGGCACCGGACAGTGGTTTCACACAAGACAGTGGTTTTGCACAAGGAAGTGGTTTCGTACAAGACAGTGATCTAGCACAAGACAGTGGTTTAGCACAAGACAGTTGTTTCGCACTAGACAGTGGTTTCGCTGATGACAGTGGTTTCGCACAGGACAGTGGTTTCGCACAGGACAGTGGTATCGCACAGGTGAGTGGTTTCGCACAGGTGAGTGGTTTCACACATGACAGTGGTTTGGCACGGGAGAGTGGTTTCGCACAAGACAGTGGTTTTGACAAGACAGCGGTTTTGAACATGACCATGGTTTTGCACATGACAGTTGTTTTGCACAAGGCAGTGGTTTCGCACAAGGCAGTGGTTTCGCACAAGACAGTGGTTTCACACAAGAGAGTGGTTTCGCACAAGACAGTTGTTTTGCACAAGACAGTGGTTTCGCACGGGACAGTGGTTTCGCACAAGACAGTGGTTTTGCACATGAGAGTTGTTTCGCACAAGACAGTGATTACGCACAAAACTGTGGTTTTGCACAAGACAGTGGTTTCGCACAAGACAGTGGTTTCGCACAAGACAGTGGTTTCGCAAAAGACAGTTGTTTTGCACAAGACAGTGGTTTCGCACGGGACAGTGGTTTTGCACAAGACAGTTGTTTTGCACAAGACAGTGGTTTCGCACGAGACAGTGGTTTCTCACGAGACAGTGGTTTCACACAGGACAGTGGTTTCGCACAAGACAGTTGTTTCGCTCATGACAGTGGTTTTGCACAAGACAGTGGTTTCGCACAAGACAGTGGTTTCGCACAAGACAGTGGTTACGCACAAGACAGTTGTTTCACACAAAACAGTGGTTTTCCCCGAAACAGTGGTTTCGCACAAGACAGTGGTGTCACAAAAGACAGTGGTTTTGCAAATGACAGTGGTTTCACAAATGATAGTGGTTTCGCACAAAACAGTGGTTTCGCACAATACAGTGGTTTCGCACAAGACAGTGGTTTCGTACAAGACGGTGGTTTTGCACACGACAGTGGTTTCGCACACGACAATGGTTTCGCACACGACAGTGGTTTCGCACACGAAAGTGGTTTCGCACAAGACAGTGGTTTCGCACAAGACAGTGGTTTCGCACAAGACAGTGGTTTCGCACAAGACAGTTGTTTCGCACAAAACAGTGGTTTTCCCCGAAACAGTGGTTTTGCACAAGACAGTGGTGTCACACAAGACAGTGGTTTTGCAAATGACAGTGGTTTCACAAATGATAGTGGTTTCGCACAAAACAGTGGTTTCGCACAATACAGTGGTTTCGCACAAGACAGTGGTCTTGCACAAGACAGTGGTTTCGCACAAGACAATGGTTTCGTACAAGACAGTGGTTTCGCACAAGACAGTGGTTTCGCACATGACAGTGGTTTCGCACATGACAGTGGTTTTGCACATGACAGTTGTTTCGCACAAGTCAGTGGTTTCGCACAAGACATTGGTTTCGCACAAGACAGTGGTTTCGCACAAGACAGTTGTTTTGCACAAGACAGTGGTTTCGCACGGGACAGTGGTTTCGCAAAAGACATTGTTTTCACAGAAGACAGTGGTTTTGCACATGACAGTGGTTTCGCCCAAGACAGTAGTTTCACACACAACAGTGGTTTCGAACACGACAGTGGTTTCGCACAGGACATATTTTCGCACAGCACAGTGGTTTCGCACAAGAAAGCGGTTTCGCACAGGAAAGTGGTTTTGCACAGGTCAGTGGTTTTGCACAGGTGAGTGGTTTTTCACAAGACTGTTGTTTTGCACAAAACAGTGGTTTCACAAAAGTGAGTGGTTTTGCACAGGACAGTGGTTTCGCACACGACAGTGGTTTCCCACAAGAAAGTGGTTACGCACAAGACAGTGGTTTCGCACGAGACAGTGGTTTAGCACAAGACAGTGGTTTCACACAGGTGAGTGGTTTTGCACAGGACAGTTGTTTCACACAAGACAGTGGTTTCGCACAAGACAATGGTTTCGCACAAGAGAGTCGTTTTGCACAAGACTGTGGTTACGCACAAGAGAGTAGTTTCGCACAAGACAGTTGTTTCGCACAAGAGAGTGGTTTTGCACAAGACAGTGGTTTTGCACAAGACAATGGTTTCGCACAAGACAGTGGTTTTGCACAAGACAGTGGTTTCACACAAAACAGTGGTTTCGCACAACACAGTTGTTTCGCACAAAACAGTGGTTTTCCACGAAACAGTGGTTTCGCACAAGACAGTGTTTTCACACAAGACAGTGGTTTAGCACGAGTCAGTGGTTTCGCACAAGACAGTGGTTTCGCACAAGACAGTGGTTTCGCACAAGACAGAGGTTTCGCACAAGACAGTGGTTTCGCACAAGACAGTGGCTACACACAAGACAGTGGTTTCGCACAAGACAGTGGTTTCGCACAAGAGACTGGTTTTGCACAAGACAGTGGTTTCGCACAAGACAGTAGTTTCGCCCAAGACAGTGGTTTTGCACACGACTGTGGTTTCGCACACGACAGTGGTTTCGCACACGACAGTGGTTTTGCACACGACAGTGGTTTCTCACACGACAGTGGTTTCTCACAAGACAGTGGTTTCGCACAAGACAGTGGTTTTGCAAATGACAGTGGTTTCGCAAATGACAGCGGTTTCGTAAATGACAGTGGTTTTGCAAATGACAGTGGTTTTGCACAAGACAGTGGTTTCGCACAAAACAGGTGTTTCGCACAAGACAGTGGTTTCGCACAAGACAGTGGTTTCGCACGACACAGTGGTTTCGCACGACACAGTGGTTTCGCACAGGACAGTGGTTTCGCACAGGACAGTGGTTTCGCATAGGTGAGTGGTTTCGCACAGGTGAGTGGTTTCACACATGACAGTGGTTTGGCACCAGACAGTGGTTTCGCACAAGACAGTGGTTTTGCACAAGGATGTGGTTTCGTACAAGACAGTGATCTAGCACAAGACAGTGGTTTAGCACAAGACAGTTGTTTCGCACTAGACAGTGGTTTCGCTGATGACAGTGGTTTCGCACAGGACAGTGGTTTCGCACAGGACAGTGGTATCGCACAGGTGAGTGGTTTCGCACAGGTGAGTGGTTTCACACATGACAGTGGTTTGGTACGGGAGAGTGGTTTCGCACAAGACAGTGGTTTTGACAAGACAGCGGTTTCGAACATGACAGTGGTTTTGCACATGACAGTTGTTTCGCACAAGACAGTGATTACGCACAAAACTGTGGTTTTTCACAAGACAGTGGTTTCGCACAAGACATTGGTTTTGCACAAGACAGTGGTTTCACAAAAGACAGTTTTTGCACAAGACAGTGGTTTCGCTAACTATTTCTTTATCATCACAACATGTCAACTGCTGCAAACATCGTGAACTGTCACCTGATGCTTCGCCTTGCATTCATCACTGGTACTAATAATACACTGTAGGTGCAGCGAAAATGGAGAGGGATCTATGGAAATGCCAGACAATACTGTGTTTCCTCAATGCGAGTAGGCCTCTATTCAGTAACTTCTGGTTTACTTTCAGATCTGGGCTTACTACATTTACTGTCCCTTATGACCTCACTGCCAACAGGACTTTAACCCTAGTTTCCTTTCTTCTTCCTTCGTTTGTAACATTTAATAATTTATTATGATGATAGCCTGCTGTATGAAATAATGGGAACATAGAGTAGTCCTTTATTACAATCTCCCAGTATGGAATACTTTGGATGACATCACTGCCAGGAAAACAAAATCAGAATTGCATGATCAGAGCTTGGAATGTGATATTGAAATGTTCAAAGGGACTTCCGTGAATTTTCAATGAGATATGAGTATGTTGACAGTGACTGCAGGTAGAGCAGGACCTGTGATGTGTTACAAATAGCAATCTACATAAGAAGTCAGTGATTATGGGACAAATGTAAAACTGTACTAGGATGTATGATTAGTGGGACGATAGATGATAGCTACAGGACACTACAGAATTCATTAGTAGAAAGGAAAATTGGGATTGTTTCCAATGTGTATTGTTTTCAAGTACTGTCTTGTATTTGAGTGAAACGTAGTTGCTGAGTAAGGCTAGAAGAGAAGAGATACATCTGAAATACATATCTGTAGGAAAAATGATGAAGATTTCATGATTCAGAAACATAACTGGCCGCGGTGGAGTAGCCGAGCGGTCTAAAGCACCTCGCTGCGGAGCGCGCGGTTGCTCGCCGTGGAGGTTCGAGGTCTCCCTGGAGCATGTGTGTGTGTGTGTGTGTGTGTGTGTGTGTTCAAATGTTTGTAGAACTTATGGGACTTCACTATGGGGTCATCAGTCCCTAAGCTTACAAACTACTTATGAACTAGCTAAGACTAAGGACGGTACAAATATCCATGCCCGAGGGGGGATTCGAACCCCCGACCGCAGTGGCCGTACAGACCATGACTGGAGCGCCTCAGTCCCCACGGCCACCCCGGCCGGCTGTGTGTGTGTGTGTGTGTGTGTGTGTGTGTGTGTGTGTGTGTGTGTTTGTCCATAGGTTAGTTTGCCTAGGTTTAATTAGTTTGTAAGCTACGGGCTGATGACCACACAGTTTGGTCCAATAGGATTACAAACATTTCATTTTTTTTAAACATGACTGTTTCATTAAATTGAGTTCGAAGTTGTATATACATATGTGTGTGTGTGTGTGTGTGTGTGTGTGTGTGTGTGTGTGTGTGTGTGTGTCATTCCATGTTACGAGGTTGTTATTGCCCACACACAGCTAAAAACATGTACATATTGCAAGCGCTGAGTTTTTGTGTGTAGGCAGAAGAGTTATTAGTATTGTTGCTATAGCTCAAAAATTGAAACAAAATGTGTTTTTTGAATCAGAAGTTTCCATTATCTTGTGAAGCTGTGTTAATTGATTTGTAGAAAACGATTGTCTGCAATTATTTCGTGCAGTGAGTCGATATTTGTAATATGTATATTTGGAATAGGAAGAAAATTACATTGCCTCCAGGGGATTAGATGAGGTATATGCAATGTGTAGAAGTGGATGAAAAGTCTGGTGGATGAAAAGTGGGTTGTTGCAGGAGGTGTGCGGTGGAGTGACTGGTCACGGTTCCTATTTTTTTGCTATTTCTCTTTGTATACTGCACGAGTGGTGTCTGAACTTTTGCTTGTTTGCAGGCAGCTTTCAGCAGAGGAGAAGGGCAGGAGGCTGATGGAGGCGGCAAGGGATGGGGCGGTGGGGAAGCTGGAGGTGCTGCTGGCAGCCGGCGCGGACGTGGCGGCCAGGGACAGCGGGTCGCGGAACTGCACAGCGCTGCACTGGGCGGCAGCAGAGGGACGCGAGGAGGCGGCGAGGCGGCTGCTGGCGGCCAGGGCGGCCGTGGACGCCAGGAGCAGCGGGCAGTTCACGCCCCTGCTCTACGCTGCGAGGCAGGGCCACGCGGCGGTGGTGCGGCTGCTGCTGGCCAGAAACGCGGACCACAGCGCCAGACAGCATGGTGGCTGGACGCCTCTGCACCTGGCGGCACGCAATGGCCGTACACAGGCGGCGGCAGCACTGCTGGAGGCAGGGGCCGACAGGGCGGCCAGGGACAACCAGGGGAAGACGCCGCTGGAGAGAGCCAGGGAGTTCAACCACCAGCAGGTGGCGGCCCTGCTAGAGACCAGCTAGTGGCCTCACAGCCAGCAGCCGACCGACGTGGAGGAAAGCAGGGGGGAACGTTAGTCTCGCAGGCACTGATTCCACATATATTAACTGCTCCGTTAACAGGAAATAACAGTTAATAATGTGATGCATTTCTATAGGAATGTTATTGACACAACTTGGAATCTCCTTTAGGAACAAAATTAAAAATTTCAGTATACAAAGCAGTGTGTCTCTATGTTTGTACGTGTTGCATACAAATCTACAGTTCCAATCTTAATGAAATTTTGTACACTAAGCTTCAATCCGTGAGTACGGTCGCCGTAAGTGTAAGAATCACGTACGATACATAGTTCACGGAGATATTACGTCATAAACAATGAGATGCGCAGAAAACTGCAGCATTTAGCGACAATTCTGCTCATTTCCTCCTAAACCACTGGACCTATTTCAACCAAATTTGGTTCACACATTCCTTGCCGTGAGGTACAATTGCTACAGGATCAAGAATAATATACGACACATGATTCAGAAGATATGACGTCATAAACAATAGGATTTGCAAGAAACTGCCACATAATGCAGCGAGATGTTATAAATACGCTATACAAGAATCAGAGTACGTAGCGAGTTGCAACAAACTTTATACATAATTTCAAACTTTCATTAAACTTTCTCTCGCTGACAACCATAGTAAAATGATGAAAGGAAAAAAAAAAGTTTCTCGCTTACTACTTCTCTGCTGCTTATTGATTAAAACTACGGCTCTCGATATGACATTACAGTTAATAATTTGAACACTACAAATTGTAGCCGCAGGAAACTTTACAGACAGTATACACATATATAGTTGAATGTAGCTTCTAAATTGTATCACATTCCGACTCGGAGTTCATGAGATATAAGCACATAAACAGTAACGTTCCGCTGATCATGGTATAAGGCTATGCAATTGGTCATGAAGTTACAATTCATAATTTCTGAACTGCAAATTGTAGCTGCAGCAAATTTTACAGACAATATAAACACATATAGCTGAATGTACCTGCGGAATTGTATCGCAGTAGTTCATGAGATATGAGCACACAAACAGTATTGTTAATGGAAAACCGCCCCATCACGCACCAAGTGTTAATCTGTTACTTCTGTACTAGTAATTGTATTCCCAAGAGGTTTTACAGACATACAGCCCAGATAGAAAATGAATATATACCTTAAAAATATGAGGAATAAATAAATACCGGGGCAACGCCGGGTTTTCAGCTAGTAGGAGATAAACACAAGTTTCCTAAAATATTTGACTACCCGAAACCACTTTGTAGAACAGTGTTGGACGCTATGTGAAAATTATACAAGTTTTATGATAACAAACATATCACCAATGTTTAAAATCTCTACTTTGAGTGCGTTATCCGTTCACTTAAAAAGCTCTGTTCACATCCACATCTGTCTGCAAATTGTCTTCTGACTTGTGTTTGTAGCCACAGATAAACACTAATATTAATATTCATCCAACTTTATTACTCATCTCAAACAAAATTCCATAATCCAGTGTCTGCCGACAGTGCTGATGGTCCAGTCCAGTACTTTGTGGACTTAACGGCATCATACTGGCAGCAATATATACACAATCTTACGTGTCTGTCATGTGAAATCACACAGTGACTTCTTTTTCGGTTAATCACAATGCGCCACTAATTGCAGCCACACGTGAGACGCCGAGGCGACATAACACAGCCCCAGACCGGCCCTGCCTCCCACGCCACGCTGCCCTGCCGCCCGCCTCAATGCCCCTCACACAGGCCGCGTGGTCTGGGACGACATATCACGGATTGTGCAGCCGCTGCCGACGGAGGTTAGAGTCCTCTGTTGGGCATGACTGTGTGTGTGGTCTTCTGCGTAAGAAGTCAGAGGACCTTAGCACTCAGTTCCCGCCCACAGGCTGGAGGGGCAGCGCCGCCAGCGCCACAGGCGGCAGACGGCGCAACTACCGCAGAGGACTCAAAGCGCCCAACAGCACCATAATGCCACTCCACACATTAGGCTGAAAGGAACCACCTGTAACTTCACGAAATGGCCGCTTTACTCTTGTCTAATAAGAAATGTTAAACATGAAGAAACGAATTTTGTGACAGTGGTACGGACACCCATTGACTCTTTACTACGCCATGCTGCTCGCCGTTGTGCTCAGAGTCGCATGTAGGAAAAACCTGCTATGTTAATACTACTTGTTGCCAGTCATTACCATCGAATCCCCCCGACTGTAGCTATTGCCGGGCTGATCTCGGCTACTTCAGTTGGTTTCCTGTTCACGCTACTTCCTTCCGTTCCTGCTTTGCGCCGCCGCCGCCGCCGCCGCCGCCGCCCAGGCCCCGCACCTGGTCCGCCGCCGCCGCCGCCGCCCAGGCCCCGCACCTGGTCCGCCGCCGCCGCCGCCGCCGCCGCCGCCGCCCAGGCCCCGCACCTGGTCCGCCGCCGCCGCCGCCGCCGCCGCCGCCGCCGCCGCCCAGGCCCCGCACCTGGTCCGCCGCCGCCGCCGCCGCCGCCGCCGCCGCCGCCGCCGCCCAGGCCCCGCACCTGGTCCTGCTCCTCCTCCGCCGCCGCCGCCGCTGCCGCCGCCCCCGCCGCTGCCGCTGCCGCCGCCCCCCAGGCCCAGCCCCTGGCCCCCCCCCCGCCGCCGCCGCCGCCGCCGCCGCCGCCTTCGTCTTCGTAGCAGCACCAACGTCCACGCTGCCGCCGCCGTCGCCGCCGTCATCGCTGCCACCCTGCCGGTCTCCGCTCGTCGCCCTGGACTGCGCCCCTGTCGTAAGAGCTGCCCATGGCGACCTCATCGTCCACCCCGTCAACTTCCTCCTCCCTCTCCGCAGTTCCCACAATAACCCTGCCCCCTGTCCATACTGCACCCATCATTCTTACTACCACCCCCTCCCTCGCCTCCACAACAATCACCTGGAGCCCCTCCAGCCTTCCCCAAACTACTCTCCCGCTCCATGTCATCCTCTCCGCTTCACCATCCCATGAGGTCCCCCCTCCCCCTCCGCTCTACCTCCCCCTCACTACCCCCTACACTGCACCGGTCAATTCCGCCCATGTGACGCACGGCCGAGCCACGGTGGCAGATACGCTGCTGTCGCCCCCGCCCCCTTCTCACCTTCTACCCCACCATCCGCCTCCCATCGAAATCCCACTTGATCGTGTTTCCCTCCCAGCCCCTCCTACCTATGCCTCCGTCACCGCCTCTGCTCCAGCATCTCTACCTGCCTCTACTGGCGCCATCCCCAAGCGCACCCAGAAACGGGGAAGTGCGGACCCTTCCCCCGCCTCCACCAAATCGAAGAAAGCTCCCCCCCCTCCCCCGCCCCCTTCTCCTCCCCCTCTTACGGACTCTATGGACACCGCCCCCATTCTCCCACGCCCCCAACCCGACATGTTCACATATGTACTGTCCCATCCTGATCCCCGATTCCTTGAACATAAAAACCTCTCCCTCCAAATTCGGAAGTATTTCCCCTCCGCCCCCATCTCCCAAATTATTCCCCGCCGAGACTCTGTCCTCCTGAAGTCCCCCAGCCCCACCCTCCACACAGACATCCTCGCTCGCATCCCCAAGGTCCTTTTCGGCCCTCATGCCTCCCTCACCCCCTACTATACAGCCTCCTCTGCCCGCCAACCACCTCCCCCCCGCCGCCCTCCGACCCTCACCGCCGTGATCACAAGGCTTAGTCCTTTGATTACGGAGGAAGAGGTGTTGGAGCAACTCAACTCTCACCCCGACATCTCCATCCGTTCCGCCAAGCGGATCAACAATGACTCTGGCCCCACCCGTTTGATGCGGATATTTACTGAATCCGCATCTTCCCTTGACCACCTCTTCCTCGAGGGTGCGCTGATCTACGATCGCCGCCACACGGTAGAACCCTCCCGATCCCCCCCGCAAGCCTACCGCTGCGCCAGGTGCCTCGTTTATAATGATCACCTGACGCAGAACTGCAAAAACCCTCCCACCTGTCCCCACTGCAAAGACTCCCACCTCCATAAACACTGTCCCAACCTCACCTCTCCTCCCACCTGCAACACCTGTGGCGGCCCTCACCCTACCTACTCCTACAAGTGCAAATCCGTCCCTCCACCTGCTCCCTCCAAACCCGAACTCACCGTCCCCATCCGCCCCATAGATCCTCCCATGCACCCCAATCAATCCTTGGTCCCTCCCCCCACCGCCGAAGACGTTATCCGGTTCGTCACCACCGTCCTCGCCAACATCCACCCCTTCCAGCGTCCCCACACCCTCCAACAGATTGCACTGGCCGCCAGGTCCGTGTTCAATCTGGACACCTTTGCCACCTTCTCCCGTGCCCACTCCCACTTCGCCTTTTCCCGCCTCGAGACCCAAGTTTAAGTCCCTCCGGTCCCCTTCCTTTCCCCACCCCTCCTCTACCCTCCCCAACCCTCCCTCTATCCCATCATGGCAGGCCCATCCTATACCCTCCTCTACCACAACATCCGCTCCCTCCCAGCCAATAAGAACCTCTTCCTCCACACTCTCTCCCAACACCGCGTGGATGCCTTCCTACTCAACGAGACCTTCCTGCAACCCCGCCGACCAGTCAACACCAATCCTTACCTTCTCCACCGCACCAACGGACCCCCACCCCTGGCCCGAGGCGGAGTGGCGATCGGCCATCTCCGTCATCACCCCGTCCGGCTACACCCTCTCCTCAATGACCCCACTGAACACTTGATCCTCAGCCTCTTTCTTCCCTCCCTCACTGTCACTCTCGCCACCATTTACATTCGCTCCACCTCTCCTCTCCCGTACGATTTCCTCTCCCATGTCGACCGCACCTTCCCGACCTATGTCATTGCCGCTGACCTCAACCTTCATTCCCGTCACCCCGCTGAACTCCGGCGGTGGCGTCAGTTCGTCACCACCTCGCTCCGGGGCGACGTCCTTCCCCTTCCCCGCCCAACCCGCCCCGAAAGCAACACCACACCCGATGCAGTACTGGTGTCTCCCAACCTCCTTGGGCGCATCACGGCAGACGTCCTCGACCTAATAGGCAGTGACCACGCCCCTGTCCTACTTACCTTTGACCACCGCCCCCGCCCTGCCCGCGCTCCTCGTCCCATGCCCCCTCCCAAACTCGTCCATGATTATTCCCGTGCCGACTGGGATGCCTACCGTCGCTCCATTGACACCTCGGTCGAAAGCCACCCACTACCCCTCCATACTCCCGCCGATATTGACCATGCCTCCTCCTTTCTCCAGCAGACCGTTGCTGACGCGGTCCATGCCCACATCCCTACCCGGGCGATCTATCCTCACCGCCCTACCCTTCCTCCACAGGCCGTCCTTCTCCTCCGCGAATCCCGCCGTCTGTACCGCTCCTTTCTCCGGACCCGTGACCGGGATACTCTCCAACGCCACCGGCAACTCCAACGACACATAAGAAACCTTTTGACCGCGAAGAAACGCCGGGACTGGCGTCAGACATGCACCCGCCTTAACTCGCTCCTCCCGGTCTACTCCGCCAAGTACTGGCGTGCCTTCCGCCGCCTTACTGGCAGTCACTCCTCCCCCCACTACCCACTTCTCCATGATGATCGTCCTTTCCCTGACAACGCCAGTAGGGCAGAACATTTTGCCTCCTACCTTTCTGATGTATTTTCCATTCCTGATGATCCCCTCTTTGACTACTCTCTCTTCCCGGATGTCCATGAGCGCACCGACACCTCCTCTCCTCCGCTCGCCCCTGGCTTCCAGTACTTGGACCGCATTCCTCCCTCAGAATTGAACACTCCCATTACTGCCCGTGACATAATAGACACTCTTCGCACGAAACGAAACACCGCCCCCGGTCACGACCGGCTAACCTACCGCCACCTTCGCGCATGCCCCCTCTCATTTCATGAAGTCCTTGCCAAACTCTACAACGTCATCCTTTACACTGGCTTCTACCCCGACCTGTGGAAAATCTCCCGTATTCTCATGTTCCTCAAGCCTGACAAGCCCATGTCCCAGACCTCATCCTACCGTCCCATCAGTCTTACCTCCGTGTCCAGCAAGGTCCTGGAAACCATCCTTTCTCGTCGAATCCACCAGCACCTCCACCGCCACCAGTTTCTCCCCTCCTCCCAATGTGGCTTCCGACCCTCCTTCTCCGCCGACGACCAGCTCCTTCGCCTGACTCATCTCCTCTCCGTCCAACTCAACTCCCGTCGCTCCGCAATTTTTGTATCCCTCGACATCCAAAAAGCCTACGACCGAGTATGGCATTCCGGTCTCCTCTTCAAGATCCAGCTCTACGCCCTTCCCATTAATTACGTCCGCCTCATCGCTTCCTTCCTTACCCGCCGCCCCTCCTACGTCACTGTCTGCAACTCCAACTCCCGTATTTTCTACCCCTCCGCCGGGGTGCCCCAAGGCTCAGTCCTCTCTCCCCTCCTCTATCTCCTCTACTCTGCCGACATGCCTCAACCCCAACCTCCCGTCTATCTCCTCCAATATGCTGACGACACCGCCTTCCTGGCCCTCGCCCCCTCCCTTGCCCGTTCCCAGGTTTTGCTCCAGTCCCACCTCACCGAGTTCGCCTCCTGGTGTAACCGGTGGCTCCTCTCCGTCAATCCCGACAAATCCCAGGCAATAGTCATAGGTCGTACTACCCGCACCTTCCGCCTCCACGATTTCTATCTTACCCTTCACAACCGACCCATCCGCCACACCCCCACCCTCAAGTACCTTGGCCTTACCCTTGACCGCCAACTGTCCTGGACTCCATACCTCAAATCCCTCCGTGAGAAAGCTCTGTCCCGCCTAAACCTCCTAAAACTCCTCACAGGCCGGACGTGGGGCCTCCACCCTTCCACTGTCCTTCACACCTACAAATCAATCATGCGCCCCGTCCTTTGTTCCTTCCACCCCGCCTGGATATCAGCCCCTCCTACTTTCTACAAGTCCCTCCAGATTCTAGAACGCCACGCCCTCCGCCTCGCATACCGTATCAGACTCCCTTCCCCCACGCGGATCCTCTATGACCTCATCCCCTTCCCTCCTCTCCTACAACACCTCGAACATCTCCGGCTCCTTTACGCATCCCGCAAAATAGAGTCCCAAAACCCTCTGGTCTACCCTATTCTTACGAATCCCGGGCCTCTGCCACGCCTCCGCCAAACCGTCCCTCCCGGCCTTCACCTCCATACGCTCCGTATCCTCTCCCAAGGCAATTTCCGCACCCTTCCTCTACCGGATACCGAACTTCGGCCCGATATCTACCCCTCCTACCAACTCTGATCCCTTCCCCGTAGCATCAGCGCCCCGCCCCTCTCTCCCGTCCCTTTTCCTTCCCGCCCGCTTGGCTACCCCTCTCCCATGCCCAGAGTCTCGTCACTCCTTCCCTCCTTACGCTCTCTTCCCTCCCCTTCTCCCCCTCCCCCGCACTTCCCCCGTCCCTGCCCCACCTCCCCCCCTCCATCCCCTTCCCACAACGTGCGGGGGCGTCTCGACTTTTTATCTCCGTGTTCAGTGCAAGTGTCTCCAGTGTCGTGTGTTTTAGTCAGTGCCTCCATAATCGCCGTCCCCATGTTTTATTCTATACGCCGTCAGCTGTCTCCGTGTGTGAACTTCGTGTCTCCGCAATGTACTTTTAGACTTGTCACCGTGGCCGGTTGTTTTTACTGACTGTGTGTGTGTTTTATCGCTACTCGTCTCTTTTTTGTTCTCTGCCATATGTTTTGTCCCATTTATACATGTCCGTTTTAGTCTGTCGAAAACTCTGTCTGTCAATGTTTTTAATTTCCGCAATTTTGTTCATCTTTTTTATATTTTATCTCTTCTTTGTGAAATGTTTGTATATCACATGGCTGAAGAGCAGCCACCGCAGCTGCTGCCAGCCTGCCAGCTGTTTCTACGGCTGGCTTTAAAACAACAATAAAGGAAAAAAAAACCAGTCATTACTTCACATCTAGTTATTTAAGCACCGAATAAAACTACTGATAAACAACGAATAAAATAATCATGAACAGTTTATTCCATCTTTTATGAACATTTGTGTGAAGAATGGAGGAATGAAAGTACGAACTACATTCGGACATTCGGTACGGCCGTTCAATCGCCAAACCTGCACTCTGCGGGCCGTTTGAGAGTCTTAACATTGCTGCCATTTGTCAGTACTCATGTCTATCTCTGTGAAGCCATACGCCACAACACTTTGTGACCTTTTATTACACAAAAGATTCCGTCTATTCTGCTGACCTCACTCTTCAAACATTCACATTTCAGGTCTCATAAGCAAAGTGCCGTTGTGGCGACTCTGTGACACCGTCTCAACACATCTCCGATGTCTTCAAATGTGTGTGTGCCTCCATTGCACTAAGGAGCGCACAGAGAAGTGATATTACTTTTGTTTAGTTAAAAAAAAATGTTCACATGCTGGTAAGGCTCGTGGGACTTAACTGCAGGGTCATCAGTCCCTAACCTTACAAACTACTTATGAACTAGCTTATACTAAAGACAGAACAAGCATCCATGTCCGAGGGGGGAATTCAAACACGGAAGAGGAACAGCCTCGCGCATCGGATCATAGGACCTCAACGCACTCGGCCACTCCGCCGCGGCTCGTTTGATTAATTATGAGGCAGCATACATGAAGACTCTTTCCAACAGTTTGTGGTACATTTCGCTTTTAATTCTAACTATAAATCCTGTCGTAGAAATTAAAGGAACTGATAATCATAAATCAAAATTAACATCAAATTCGTAATGTTTATCTCCTTCATGCTCCTTCTCTTTTCCTCGTCTCCAAGTAATTGATCGACGAACTCCGATTGATAGCTACAAATATAAAAATCTGTTTGATATTTTTCGGAATGTGTACGTATTATAATGTGTGTGTGTGTGTGTGTGTGTGTGTGTGTGTGTTCCTTACCAAACGACACCAATCACTATATTGCCGACAGCTCAGCAAATATGACGTCATAAGCACTAATATCCGGTGCAGTAACAATGTTGTAACCTCTTTGCCATTTTTTGTTTCCTCGTCCCGATCTAGTCGTCAGTAAGAGTACAGGAATGGATGTCGACTGTAACAACTATTCAGATTAATAATACAAGTTTTATTGACTGAAAATTATAATACACAACTTTAGAACATATGTCTGTTTATTTTCTTCTCCTGCTTCTCATGGCGTCGTCCGTATGATGCTAGCTGCACTGAGACCTAGTTCGTAGCGGCGTTCTGACTTAGTACTGCCCTGTTTCTGACCTCGTAGCTGCCTAGTGACTGCTGGAGTTGTCAGTAGTAACTGACGGGCTGCCTGACGTATGTCGTCCTATTAGAGACACAGCCGCTCGTAGGGGGCGCGCATCTCCGGTCGCTCCTCCAGGATGCGCGGCGCCTGCTTGCGACTGGCGTGTGGCACTGAGTTTACGCCACAACATCCCTGCCGCCCGAAGCGATGAACCGTCGTCGTGTAGGGAGCGCGACGGCGGCGGAGGAGGCAGGCTCGTGGACGTACTGATGGACCGGGGTCTGTAGCTTCAGAGAACGGCAGACTACCGGCCAGGCCCCGCTATCCGGCCTGGGCTCGCGAGGGAAAACTCCGAAAGGCCCACGTCCACGACCTGTGGCTCGGGTGATGTCGCTGACGGTGACGTCGGCGTCGGATGCCGCGTGGCGTGCTGGTCCTGCCGGTCGATGTCCATCGGTATCTCGAGCGCCGGCGGAGGCGGCGTGGGCTCCCACTCCGTGGCGTCGGGCCGCGGTGCCACGAAGATCTGCGGCGGGGGCGACCGCAGAGGTCGATCGGGCGGCGAAGGCCACGCGGTCTGCATGTGGCGTGAATCTGTCGAGTGGAAAGCAGAAGGATCACAGGGTAGATCATAAGGGCGGACGTGATTGCGGTGCCTGCCAATGACGCCATCGGGACTTGATATTTCGAACATGCGATCACCACGAGGGTGGATGATGACGCCCCACTCCCACCGTCTGCGACCGCCAAAAACTCTGAAAAAGGCTGGGTTAGGCCGGTATTACACTATCAAATTATTGGACAAAGAATTGGACGAAAAAATTGGATGAAATATTCGTCATATTTTATGACAAAGAAATTGGATGAAACGCAAAAGGGGGTATTACACTGTCATCCAATATTTTGTCAAATTTGCTTCAAAATGGCGGTGTAATGCTCAGCTATTGTTTATACTACAGTTGCGTTGTGTCTGCATTTAGAAGAGAAGGAGGGAAAAAAGAAAAGGAAACGCACTTGGATGAAACCGTGGGTGTCAGAGCGATATAAATAAAATTTGTTACGGTACCAGGATGATTTTCCTTTTTTATGGCTTCGGCAGAACAGCCAGGCCGTTCACTGCCAATTATTTTGTCACTTTTCATCCTTCACAGTTTGCAATAGAGTAACAAAAAGACTGACTCTAACAGTGTATACGAATAAGATTGTTAAGTTGATAAAGCAAGTTTCATTAAATAAAGTTTTAAATGGAAAATGTGAGCACTGACATAGAGGATAATCTAAATGGTTTATGACGTTATTAACAATGTAAGGGGGGAAACATCGCTGATAAAGTAAATAGGCTCTATTTATTTCCTTACAAAAATTGGCTGACGTATTTATATGTACATAGATTCGCTTGCAAACAGATGTCGATGTTTTGAAAGTTGTTTTGTTTCCCAGAACTTAGCACACCACGTTACCAAAGTCATACATTCTAAAATCTGCTTCGGCCGTATTAAGATTTAGGGGTATTACTTCTTCAATTCCGATAGTATATAATGACTTTTTTACATCACGGATTGTAACTCAACCTCACTTTTGCCGCTGGGTATTGGGCTACGCGAATTGACGTGACGGACAGTGTGAATTGGCCTTGTCACCTGTTATACAACGCCCCATCTGATTTTTTAAAATTTTGTTGTTGCTAGAAAACACTACACAAACATTCCACTACTAGCCATGTTTACGAATACGAACGTTATGTCCAAGTAATGACAGATATTTAACCTCTAAATAAAACAGCTGTAGTGGCAAGGAAGCTGTATACTACTAGCGCTCCAAGCGGTCACATTTCTCACTGCAGGAAACAGAAGACGGGCGATTTCTTTGATCAAATCTAGGCCGAGGCCGAGATTGGATGAAATATTGGACGACGTTCCCATTACACTGCGTCCAATTTTTCTTTGTCCAATTCTTTGACAAATAATTTGATAGTGTAATACCGGCCTTACGTGGAGAGAAACGATATCTGCGTGTCGGCGGCTGCTGCTGCTGCGGACGGCGCGGTGGGTGGAGCAGAGGGAGCAGGCTGCGGTGGCGGCGGCCGTGTAGAGGCGAGCGGTAGGAGGCGAGGGACAGCTCACAGCTGCCTCCTGTGTACTCCGGACGAAGGCTGGACATCTGTTGCTCGAATGTCCGGACGAAACGTTCCGCAGCGCCGTTTGCCTGCGGGTGAAACGGTGCACTGGTGAGATGCTCAATTCCATTGCGTTCACAAAAGGAAATTCTTGCAATATGAATTGAGGGCCATTCTCAGACTGTGACTTCCGGGAGACCTTCCAGGCAAAAAAAAATTGACAACGCCCTAATCGTGCTACTAGAAGTCGTAAAAGACATTGGCACTGCAAATGGGCAACCACTAAAGGAATCAACCACAATAAGCTACTTACTCATCCAGAACAGACTAGCATAGTCAAATGCACTCGTTGTCATGGTGAATCTGCTTTTGGCCCCGCAAAAAATTTCTGAGGTGCGGCTGACTGATTGGTAGCACACGCTGAACACTGTGACGCCATTTGTTCTATTTGGGCGTCCGTACCCTGCCAAGTACATCGTCGTCGCGCCAATTGGGCTTAGTGTGAACCTTTCTCCAATGTCCTTCTGCAAACGTCGTGGTATCAACACACGTGATTGTCCACTGTCATTTCAAACCGGAATTACACCTCTATGCACTGAAAGTTCATTCTGTCCAGCAAAATAGCGACACACACAGCATTTTGAATGTCACGTTGTGAACAAGGCCATTCTGTGCGGATGTAGTGCAGCAAAATAGGGGTCTGTTTATGTAGCCAGAGCAATTTTCCTATACTGCATCCTGTGCATCTGTCTGACAATAAGACATCTCAGAAACTTCAAAGTGTATATCATGGGAAACCTCAAGACGGGGAAGTGCATCGGCATCTCCATGGCGAGTTGTGGGTCTGTACACAATACCGTACTGATACTGTGATAAGAGGAGTGCCCAACGTTGCAATTTGTGTGCTGTGTGCGAAACAATGACTGCAAAGGCTTTTGGTCAGAAACTAAATAAAATTTTCTCCCATACATGTAGTGATGGAATTTTGGTTCTCCATACACTATTGCTAAAGCTTCCTTCTCAATATGAGAATAATGGCACTGTGTGTCTGTCAATGGCTTAGACGCGAACGCTATCGGGCGGTCCGGATCCCCATGTCTATGTGACAGTACTGTTCCTAGACCAAACGATGATGCGTCCACTTGCAGAAGAACTGGATCTTCTGGATCACTGCTTCGGTATGATAGAAGCGACGTCAACGGTAGTGCAAGCTTTCGTTGTCTTCACATAAAGATTCAGTAGGCATGTAAAATTTGTATTTGAGACATACGTTGGTTATTTAAGTTTCTACACCTGATATTTCATACATTCAGTTACAGATGCCACTGGTTTAACTTTCCATAGCGTAACACAGTTTCTGGATTATATTTAACTGATGAACATGGACTCTATTATCTCAGGGGGTTGTTTTAGAAATTATTAATTCTTTTTCTAATATAATCTTTTCTTTCCCGGCAGTTCCATTTAACGAAGCACGTCGCATAAACATTCACTAGTCTTTACCGAATTAAAGTCCACAGATATTATTATGCACTCGCGTATAAGTTCGATTTAATGAAGCCTTTCAAATAAATTCAATGATAGTAAATATTATTTGCACCTGACTATCTCAGATACAAGCACAAAGACTGAGAGCTGTTAACGTTGGGAGAAACAAAGACTGAGAGAGCGAGTAGCTGTACTGCGGAACTATTTGTACTGAACTACTATTGCGACAAAAGATTACTCTGATTTACGGTGTTGACACTGTAACTGTTTCGATACTTCAAAGATATATTGACTGTTACTGAAATTTTGACAAATAGGAAAAAACTCTGCCTCTTACAAATAATTAGAATTGAATCAGGATGAAAATGGCTAGTTTGCGCTGTGATTGCGATGTAGTGTTACACGGCCGATAAAACCCACCCACACCGCCTCCAGGAGAAACCTGCCCTCGCTGCCTGTGGCGCCACCACCCCTATATGTCCCCACCTATATGCCCCGATATGTCCACACCTGTACACCCCAATATGTCCGCACCTGTACACCCCGATATGTCCGCACCTGTACACCCCGATATGTCCGCACCTGTACACCCCGATATGTCCGCACCTGTACACCCCGATATGTCCGCACCTGTACACCCCGATATGTCCGCACCTGTACACCCCGATATGTCCGCACCTGTACACCCCGATATGTCCCCACCTGTACACCCCGATATGTCCACACCTGTACACCCCGATATGTCCACACCTGTACACCCCGATATGTCCACACCTGTACACCCCGATATGTCCACACCTGTACACCCCGATATGTCCACACCTGTACACCCCGATATGTCCACACCTGTACACCCCGATATGTCCACAGCTGTACACCCCGATATGTCCACACCTGTACACCCCGATATGTCCACACCTGTACACCCCGATATGTCCACACCTGTACACCCCGATATGTCCACACCTGTACACCCCGATATGTCCACACCTGTACACCCCGATATGTCCACACCTGTACACCCCCGATATGTCCACACCTGTACACCCCGATATGTCCACACCTGTACACCCCGATATGTCCACACCTGTACACCCCGATATGTCCACGCCTGTACACCCGATATGTCCACGCCTGTACACCCGATATGTCCACGCCTGTACACCCGATATGTCCACGCCTGTACACCCCGATATGTCCACGCCTGTACACCCCGATATGTCCACGCCTGTACACCCCGATATGTCCACGCCTGTACACCCCGATATGTCCACGCCTGTACACCCCGATATGTCCACGCCTGTACACCCCGATATGTGCACGCCTGTACACCCCGATATGTCCACACCTGTACACCCCGATATGTCCACACCTGTACACCCCGATATGTCCACACCTGTACACCCCGATATGTCCACACCTGTACACCCCGATATGTCCACACCTGTACACCCCGATATGTCCACACCTGTGCACCCCGATATGTCCACACCTGTGCACCCCGAAATGTCCACACCTGTACACCCCGATATGTCCACACCTGTACTCCCCGATATGTCCACACCTGTACACCCCGATATGTCCACACCTGTACACCCCGATATGTCCACACCTGTACACCCCGATATGTCCACACCTGTACCCCCCGATATGTCCACACCTGTACCCCCCGATATGTCCACACCTGTACACCCCGATATGTCCACACCTGTACACCCCGATATGTCCACACCTGTACACCCCGAAATGTCCACACCTGTACACCCCGAAATGTCCACACCTGTACTCCCCGATATGTCCACACCTGTACTCCCCGATATGTCCACACCTGTACACCCCGATATGTCCACACCTGAACACCCCGATATGTCCACACCTGTACACCCCGATATGTCCACACCTGTACACCCCGATATGTCCACACCTGTACACCCCGATATGTCCACACCTGTACACCCCGATATGTCCACACCTGTACACCCCGATATGTCCACACCTGTACACCCCGATATGTCCACACCTGTACACCCCGATATGTCCACACCTGTACACCGCGATATGTCCACACCTGTACACCCCGATATGTCCACACCTGTACACCGCGATATGTCCACACCTGTACACCCCGATATGTCCACACCTGTACACCCCGATATGTCCACACCTGTACACCCCGATATGTCCACACCTGTACACCCCGATATGTCCACACCTGTACTCCCCGATATGTCCACAGCTGTACACCCCGATATGTCCACACCTGTACACCCCGATATGTCCACACCTGTACACCCCGATATGTCCACACCTGTACACCCCGATATGTCCACACCTGTACACCCCGATATGTCCACACCTGTACACCCCGATATGTCCACACCTGTACACCCCGATATGTCCACACCTGTACACCCCGATATGTCCGCACCTGTACACCCCGATATGTCCGCACCTGTACACCCCGATATGTCCGCACCTGTACTCCCCGATATGTCCACACCTGTACTCCCCGATATGTCCACACCTGTACACCCCGATATGTCCACACCTGTACACCCCGATATGTCCACACCTGTACACCCCGATATGTCCACACCTGTACACCCCGATATGTCCACACCTGTACCCCCCGATATGTCCACACCTGTACCCCCCGATATGTCCACACCTGTACACCCCGATATGTCCACACCTGTACACCCCGATATGTCCACACCTGTACACCCCGATATGTCCACACCTGTACACCCCGATATGTCGACACCTGTACACCCCGATATGTCGACACCTGTACACCCCGATATGTCCACACCTGTACACCCCGATATGTCCACACCTGTACACCCCGATATGTCCACACCTGTACACCCCGATATGTCCACACCTGTACACCCCGATATGTCCACACCTGTACTCCCCGATATGTCCACACCTGTACTCCCCGATATGTCCACACCTGTACACCCCGATATGTCCACACCTGTACACCCCGATATGTCCACACCTGTACACCCCGATATGTCCACACCTGTACCCCCCGATATGTCCACACCTGTACCCCCCGATATGTCCACACCTGTACACCCCGATATGTCCACACCTGTACACCCCGATATGTCCACACCTGTACACCCCGATATGTCCAAACCTGTACACCCCGATATGTCCGCATCTGTATCGCACAAAGTCGCGGCTTGGCGTCCTTCACACGATTCTTCACGCGTATTTAAGCAACTGTCTCGACGGCTACACATAGCACTGAACGTGTCTGATTAGCACTCATTCTACAAAGTTAATGTTCGGTCTTTTGTGCAGGCATTTCGCCTTTAGCAGTGCATAATTATGCCTTGGGTATTGTATAGTCTTTCTACGTAGTTCATGCACAAATAAACAGTTTTTACAATAAAAATTATACATTTCATAATTACAGAAAATTTCATATCCGAATATTTAAAAATTTGCCTGTGTTCACGTCAGTTAGGCGTTTTGTGTGGCGTAAATAATTTGCACGAGCGCTCTCTGTGAATTACAATTTGTAACTTGAGAACATCAAATTGCATTGAGACAATATCTGCGGTTAAACCTCTGCCATCAGGTCCTTGTAAAATTGACATTGGTAGCTAAGCAATCGCTGAATGCAAGATTTGCACATGTAGTCAAAACAATTATTCATTGAAAAACATTTAAGACGGGTCTTAACTGTGATCAAGTTGAAGGGCGATATGAAATGATTATCTCTAGCACACGGGAAAATTCATTCACATTGAAAACTCATTCAGAGCATAACTTATTATAGATGTAAAGATATGAGCTGATTACTCAACTAAAGATACGATCAGATTACTTAAAGATACCATATGATTTCATTAGTAAAGGTACGATATTGAGTTTCAAATAAAGGTACGACCAGACAAGCCCATCAATTGGATTTCCGACCTAAATAAGAGGTTTGTAGCAAAAGATTTAATTTAGCGATAGAGACAGGCGTCGGAGTAGGAGGTCGCCGCACTGATAGGCAGAAATTTTCTGTGGATTTTCTAGACTGCGCCATCGAGTGCGACAACATTTCCAACTACAAACGAGCAAAATTCAGCCTGAGCCGTGGCTTTTACGCGCTCGACAATCAGAGGGAGCATTAGGCAAGGATTGGCTGAAACAGGAGTAGGTAATACAGTAGAAGAAGAATGGGTAGCTCTGAGAGATAGGGCAGTGAAGGCAGCAGAGGACCAAGTAGGAAGAAGGATAAGGTCTAATAGAAATCCCTGGATAACACAGGATGTACTGAAATTAATTGATGAGAGGAGAAACTATAAAAAATTGTATCAAGTGAAGCAAGCAAAAGGGAGTACAAACGTCTGTAAAACGAGATAGACAGAAACTGCAGACCGGCTATGCAGGAGTGGCTAGAGGATAAGTGCAAAACCATAGAATGTGTAATTAGGGGAAACATAGATACCGCCTACAGTAAAATAAGAGACAAGGAAAGCAGCTGTGTGACTATCAAGAACTCGGATGGAAAACCAGTACTAAGCAAAGAGCGAAAAGCTGAAACGTGGAAGGAATATATACAGGGCCTATACAAAGGAAACGAACTTCAAGGCAGTATTCTAGAAATGGAAGACGAAGTGGAGGAAGAGGAGATCGGAGATACTGCAAGAAGAATTTGACAGAGTGCTGAAAGATTTGGATCGAAACAAGGACCCTGGAATAGACCATGTTCTGTCTGAACTGCTGGTATCATTACGAGAGCCAGTCGTGAAGAAATTGTTCCCCCTGCAGGGGTCCGGCAGCGCCATCTGCTGCTGTTCTCTGCTTCTGTGCAGCCCGTCGCGCTCACGTTCACGTCTCTCGATCATCTTTAGAGTACTGGCATGCGATGTCTCAACATTTTGCTACGCTTGTGTCGTACTGGCGTGTTTACGCTTACTAAAAACTAGTCGCTGTATTTTTCCTCTCGGCGTCTTCTTTCTTCTGCTCTCTTCCTCTTCCAGCGGCGGGTCTGTTGACGTCGTCCTGAAATGCTTTTAAAACTTAAAAACTACGTGTTTGAGGTCCGTAGCACTTGTGCAGTACGCAGTTTGTTCACCGTGATTTTATCTTAAGGTGCGAGTCCCAACACTTTTAATATTGTACAATAGTTTTATTCCGTTTTCTTTTCTGTCTTAGTACATAAAATTAATCGATTGTCACATCTCGTGTAACGTGAAGTAAATAAACCTGTCCTGACCGTATTTTACACAAAAGGCTTTGTTACTGTAAATAATCATTTTCAAGAACACCATTTATGTAATTACCGATAGTTAACAACTTCTTAATTCTTTTGAACATAAACCACCGTTTGTGTTTAGTTTTAACTTTAATAGTCAAGTATTGAGGAAACTGCACCAAGTTGCTAGAAAACTGAAGCAAAACGTGTTACGAGATATTAATGAGTGTAGCTTCCTCTGAGTCTTCATTGATATGCCACGTCAAAAATTTACAGGCATAAAATGTTGAAATGTTTGTAGAGCTTATGGGACTTCACCACGTGGTCATCAGTCCCTCAACTTAACAAACCACTCATGAATTAGCTTATACTAAAGACGGCACAAATATCCATGCCCGAAGGGGGATTCGAACCTCTGATGGGGAACGGCCTCGCGCACCGTAGCGTAGCGCCTCAATGCGCTCGGCCACGGCTTACAGGCATACGTCCGTAGTCATAATTAAATAGTTTATCGGAATTTACAACAAAAATTCCCGTCTGATTAAGCACAGTTCCAGGCCTATTATACATTTATTCGTGGAACTTGACAACTCTTCTTCCCTGTTACAAACAACAAATGCAAGTGTCAATCCGATCTGTAGAAGAGACAAGGCACTGATGTCTTATGCTTTTAGTTACATTAATGCAATTACGTCTCAATAAATTAAAACGAACAAAATCTGGATTTACAGTTTCTTGCGCACCTACGCCAAGTGCTTCAGTGGTTATAAACAACGTTGCTTATGGTGGCCATTTGAGCAGCAGCTGAATACTATGTATTTTCACAGTGGTGTTTTTAAAGAAAACGCCTTTTGCTACTGCTAGTAATAAAAGGCGTTTCCTTTAAAAACACTACAGTGAAAATACATTGTTACAAACAATATATTCGTTGATAAATAAGTTTCGTGCACCTACTAGTCCTGTTTAACTACCAAAACATTTCTGTACCCGTTGTTTCCTGCGTCAAGTATTACAGGATATGTTGCTACTGTGTTTACGGACTTGTTTTCGTCAGAGTTCAAGTGTTTGTGAAGCATATAGGACTTAACTACGGGGTCATCAATTCCTAAACTGACAAACCACTTATGTTCCGTTAATTAATTAATTAGGGCCCATAAGTCACGTTTCACATTTTCTGCTGTGTGAGCCGCCACAGCTACAAGAATACACGTCTACAACAACAACTTTTCGCGGTGTCACGATTATTGTTCTGTGCTTGGCATCCGACATTCTGTAGCGTGTTCTATACAAAAAAATGTTTATCACTTCCGCTAAAGAGGTCCTGAAAAAAAAAAAAAATGGACCTCACACAACATGATAGTCAGCAATGTACTGAATACTTGGCGTGTCTTGAAAAACTCTTTACAGAGTCAAATCTCATTCTTAATCCTGTACATGGGAGCAGCGAATATTCTGCCAGTAGCGATCGATTCTGTAGGTCCGCCTCGGCCACCGAAAGCTACTGTGGCTGTAACGAGTGACAAATTGACCAGCCAGGCATTGCACGCATTTATTTTCGAGAATTGGGTTCCTGGTAGAACCAGCGACGGTGTTCGCTTTGTCACTCTCCTCTTCCGCCACAATATTCATTCACTTCGAGCAAATTTCTTCCCAGCGAGAAAAAGGAATGTATTTCCAGTTGCGAGTGGAATAATTAACGTTTGCCACATTTAGCGTAATTTTCTACTCGGCTTATGTGCTGTAAAATTCGCTAAACAGGATGTAGAATTTCGTCCTAATCTCGTCTGCTTATCCAGAATTTAAGTGGCAAGTATACAGTGATCGTTTGACGCAAGAATGGCGTTGCGAGGAAGTCGTTTGACAGCTGTGAGGGGCTTTTAGGTGGAGAGCAGTTTCCATTGAGAATGTCGGGCTGTAGAATTATAAAATAATGAAGTAAACAGAAATACGGTTTCAATCAAAATTTCAGGGAGACTTGAGCTTGCGAGACAGAGCGTACAAGTCAGAGAGCAAGTGGCGAACACGAAACCTTTTCCGAGTAGAAGAACGGTGTCACGTACGCCAAAAATCTTTTGTTCTGTAACATATCGAGAACTAGCGTATGTCAAACTTTTTCCTGTTAAAATTTCCCTTTAAAGAATGATTGGTGTCAAGTATTCACGAGTGACGAACGCGTGAGAAACGTTTGTGTGAAATATTCTTCTTCGAATTGCGACAGTTTAGACCGGGTTGTGATGGTCGGTACTCGTTCTCCCGGCAGCGCCCTGCCCCGCCTCAACAGGTCACCAGCCCTGCATGCCACACCCACTGCTGCCGCAAAGCCCAGGCTTAATTCTGCTGCAGCCATTACTCGCGTTTCACACTTCGCTTTTCTTTTGGCCCGTCTGCTAAATACACAGAACACGCATTTCAGTGTGCGTCCCACGAAAACGGAGAACTACATTCCCTACGTTGAGAGAAGAAATTACAATCGAGATGTGTCGGTGGAGAAAACGGTAAACCGCGATCTTCTGTAAGCATTTTGGTTCGTATTTTACTACGAATGAAACGAGGGTAAACATCCGTAGCGACCATCAACTTCAACGTAAGGAAAAAGTACAAGCTCAAGTGTCTCTAAATTAAAATGTGGCCACATTCTGTTTTTGTTGGGCTGTGACTTATTTAAATTACTCTTCCTCTGGAGAACACTTTGTTTTTTTGGAGACTTGCGTGATGCGATTTATTAAGCTATACCAAATAACGTCTGTAACGTACGACCTTCATACCGAATTAGACGCGAAAGCAATGTTAAAAGTCCTGGTATACGAGGAAACATTCGTTTTAAATTTTAAAAAAAATTGGCAGAGAGTTAAGTATTAGTATTCTGTCGCTTAAAAAACCATACCACTCCTACAGTTTTAGATTTGAGCGGTTAGAAAAATCCTAGTTTTCAACAATTGCAGGGAGTTTGTAGTTTGTCTGTGAATGAAATTTTTACTCCAACACTTTCCGCCATAACAGGTTGCAGTGTGTAAATGACTGTGACAGAATTTTTTAAACGGTTGTCAGTTGCGAATAGAACCATCAATACAGAAACACAGAATTGTGATAGGTTAATAGTGCCAAAAATACTACATTTAGCTTTCCGATTGTTAACTAAGAGACAACATTGACTTATTACGTCTTCGACACGTAATCTCGTGAATCCATTTCTCCTTTAGAAGGAACTCTGGGAATAAATATACTCCCATCTGCTTCCACGCAGCATCGGTTACTGAAACTGTTTTCCATGTACAACACGAAACGGGTAAACTAAACGCAATGTAAGGAATTGTACTACTTACTGACAACAGGAGGTTTTGAAATTCCGTTCGTAGCTGGCTGCTACAGATTAATAGAAATCTCTGTACCTCTCTCTAAAGTTTGCTTGAGGGGTGGAGTACCAAATAAATAATTAATTCAGTGACAATGCAGTTGAATAAAAGGGACTATTGTATCGTCATTCCGACATGCCCAGGAGAAATTGTAAGAAACAGTTACAAACGTTGTATCGAGGATTTATTCCGCGAACAGACGAAGAATAAACAATTACTCGGTGAATTCCTGTTTTTGTTGGACTGTGACTCATTTCGATTACCTACCACTTCCGCTGTATCAGAAGACGAAATATTTGTTTCGAAAATAGTACATTGTTTCACGGAGAATTACTTCGCAATACGTGTGATATGGTTAATTAAAAAAAAATGTTCAAATGTGTGTGAGATCTTATGCGACCAAACTTCGTGGTCATCAGTCGCTAGACTCACACACTAATCACTTGACTAACTTAAACTAACATACGCTAAGGAAAACACAAACATCCACGCCCGAGGGAGGATTCGAACCCCCGACCGCAGCGGCCGTGCAGACTGTGACTGGCGCGCCGCAGACCGCACGGCCAAACCGGCCGGCTGATATGGTTAATTAATGTGTACGAAATAGCGTCTGTAATGTCCGACTTTGACACAGAATTAGCGTTTATGCTGTGTGACATCTGCACCGAGGCAGTTTCAAATAGTATACTATGCAACAAACGTTGGTTATTGATAAAACTTTTGCAGTGACTAAATATGAACATTCTGTCGTCTCTAAACTTCATCATTCGCTCTGTTGAAAACTATGAAAAATCTCGGTTTTCAATACCTGCAGTAATTTTGAAATGTTTCGTTAGTTCGTCCCGTTATGTATCTCGATATCTCTCGTTTCACAAGAATGGTCGAGACGTTACTGCTTCATCATTGGACAACGTGTAACGTCATTTGAAATAAAGCAAGGAAAAGTTAGGCCAATTAATGTCGAGGCAGAACAGAATTTTGTAAATCGGTTTTTCGTAGAGCACATTTTACAGCATTGTGGTCGAATGATGAATTATGTTTGACATAGTGTATGCCAAAGTCAACGTGAAAGTTAACAATACGTTGCTTCTTCGACGCGGAGAGACAATGAAAGCATTATTTTTACATTTAACGTTCCTCCTCCATTCTACACCAAGTTGTCTACGAAAACGAATAACAATACTCGGACACAGCAGACGTTAATCTTAAGCAACTAGGAGGGAGGGCGGAAGTATTTTATTTATTTGTCTATTTTTTTCTTATAATGGAGCAAAACACATAGTATCTTTTATTCGTATTTAGAGCGACAATAATACAGAGAGCGCCTGGCGTAAGAATGGCGTCGCAAGGAAGTCGTTTTCACAGTTGCAACGGACGTTATAAAATAATGAAGTAAAGAGAAATGTGGTTTCGATCATATTTTAATGGAAAATTTAGCTTTCGAGGCAGAGCGTGCAATTGATATATTTGGTGGAATAGATAAAATGTGGAATAGATAGAAGGCCTCTGTCAAATAGGCGAGTTGCTGGTTTTCCATAGTTTTTGTTGTGAATCACTTCAAGAAGTAGCGTGTGTCCTTTCGTTTACTGATAGTATTATCCTTTTAAGACATATCTATGAAAAGTATGTTCATGTGATAGATGCGTGTGAAATTTTGTACAAAATCCTACTCTTCGTGTTGGGGCAGTGTTGACAAAATTCGTTGCAACAGCCAGACGTGAAAGGCGCGTTTAAAGGAGAGTGTGAACAGCGAACGTAATTACTGTTGCCGCCTCTGCACTTCGTTATTGTCTCATATACACGCAAACCCACGAGACTGTCAATGGAGCAAATATTGACAGTAAATAGATCCCGTTTTCTTCGCACAGCTTCCGTGATTTCCTTCACCGTTATTCAGTTGTGGAGACGGAAACAAGTACGTAATGGTAACCGCGGGTTCATCCCCAGTAACAGTCAGTGTCGAGTACACAGAACTGTGCGTTAACTGAATTCCTCTCATAACAAAACTGCTCATTTTAACAGACTGTTCGTCTGATGCTGATTAAATCTATTACTGATTAAGGTCCTGGGAAGCAATGTGGTTCTCGAAGAATGATCAGCTGTCGCGATAGCTCAGTAATGGAACAACTTGTCGTTAATTTCCCTAAAATGCTCGCGTGTGTATATTATCTCTAGTGGCAGGCACAGAGCAGAAATATCTTTGGAGTGAGCATTCAAACGTTCGTGTCCTGAACATTAACGAGGAAATGTCACGTAATATTGGGGAAAATATATTAATCTCTGACTTTATCTTGGTCCTTTTTTGTTCGGTTAAGACAGCTGACTACGTGTAAATTGCTCTTTTAGCAACGCTTCCTCAACTTTCTTGTTGCTTCTGTGACATTTATTTAGATATTATTTCATGTTATGTGGTTGCTCTGCGAAAAGGAGGAGGGGGGTTTCTTTGCAACCAATGCAGTTCAAATCTATCGCAGGGCAGGAGCAAATAAATTTGTGGAAAGAGTGCATTTCTCTCAATATTACGTGGTAATACCAACTGAATGTTGGAAAGATGCACAGAACGCAATGCTCATTCCATAGATATTTTTTCCACGCACAATTAAGTGGTTATACCCGTCGAAAGACGCACTTCTTTTCTTTCCGTGACTTTGCAAAGCATATGGGATACAGTTAGGAGTAAAAAACAAGTTGTGTCCTACCTGTGTTAAATTTTACTTGCAGTGGCAGCGGTTTAGTTTGTTATCGTTGGCAACTAACTGTTCGCTTTATGAGGACCAGGACAGCATAAATTATTTATTTCATCAGTAACATAAAGAATTACTCCACTCATTCTACGTGACTGAGTTTTAAAAAGCATTCAACGCCTCATGCCAACATCAGCACACAAAGCCGCCGCCATAAGTAAAACTGTACCCCTTCTTGTAGTGTATTACAGTACAGTTATGGGAATGAAAAAGAAACTCGCAGCACGCCATAAGTAGTTCTTCGGTGTACTTTGTAATCAACGTCGCCTCACGTTGTCCTTTCCTGTACTATGGCGTTTTCGAGGCATTCCTAAAGCGAACGCACTCAAAATGCAATGAGGATACACCGAAATCAAAAAGGAAAGCACATAAATTCGATTTTACTTGCAAAGAATTCTTATGTAACTTAAGAGTCTCGATAGATGCGAAGGAATGTCGTTATGTTTTTAATTCAAATGTTCCCTGTCAAAAGAAGCAAAGATACGTCGTTAAGCTGTGAATATACAAAGTGTAATCACCAACTCGCCGTTCAATGTTAGTTTGTATTTGCAGAGATAAGATTGCGGCTCTTAATTCAAAATACTTCTGTCACTGAGGGAATACGCACTACACTATCATGTATTGTTTCTTTGCAGCACTACGAAACCAACAGCACCTTTAGTGGTTCGTTGCTGTTCTATGGCATAATCATCGTAAAGAAATAAAATATAAAAAATATTGGAAAATTCAGCAGCGCCAACTGTTAGTTCGTTGGTGCACTACGTAACTAACGGGGCCTCTGTTTATTCTGTACTGTAGTATCCAGTTTTCTAGGCATTACTAAAAAGAAAGGACTCAAGATGTAATAAGTACGCACCGAAATCAGACAGGAAGCTACATAAATTCGTGTTTCCTCGCAAAGAAGTCTTAGTAAATGAAAACAACGATAGGCGCGAAGGAAAGTCGTTATGTTTTAAATAAAAATGATACCCGAAAAAAGAAGCACTTTTTTCTTTCGATGGCACTGCAAGGCATGCGGGATACAGCTAGTCAAAAATATGATTTTTTTGTGTCGTACCTAGGTTACATTGTACTTGCAGTGGCAGCGGTTTAGTATGTTAACGTTCGTAATTAAATATTCGCTTTAGGGGGATCATTAATTTACTGATCGGAACAACATTATTAATTTATTTCAACATCAACACAAAGAATTATTCCCCTCATTGTACGTGACTGATTTTTCAAAAAGAATTCAACGGCCGTTGCTAACAACAATACACAACACCGCTGCCGTAAGGAAAATCGTAGCCCTCGTGTGAGTGTATTACACCTACGTTACGTGAATAAAAAACGCAACATCGCCATCTATTAGTTATTTGGTGTACTGTTGCTAACAGCGCCTCTATCGGATCTTTGCTATACTACGCTGCAATTCAAGCACAGCATACGCCAGAAACTACAAATTACGATATCTCTTCCTCCCCTGATCCGATTTTGATGAAATGAAGTTTATATGTTGCCCCAAAGTACTCTCAGTTGACCTATGAAACCCCACGAAAGTTCGTGTAGTATTCTTTGAGAGTTGCTGAAATACTCCATACTTATAAGCATAGTACACACATAAGACGTCAAATTACGATATATTTCCTTCCTCTGATCCGATTTTGATGAAATGTAGCCTATGTTACTCTCCAAACTATTCCCAATTTACTTGTCGAAACCCATGAAAGTTCGTGTAGTACTTTTGGAGATTACCTCAAACAAATGGACATACACGAAGACTTTTAAACAAATGGTTAAACTATGATATCTTCATTTTCTCTGATCCGATTTTAATTATTGAAGCCTTTATGTAACCGCACGATACGCTCAAGTTACGTGTGAAAACCCCATGAAAATTAGTCAAGTAGTTTCGGAGATAAACGTGTTCAAAGAGACAGACAGACATGACGGTTGTGGATAAAAAATTTCAATTAAGATTTTCTTTATTTACGTGATCCGATTTTTATGAAACGAAGTCTATATTTTAGCCCGAGTTATGCTCAAGTTACCTGCGAAAACTCCATGCAAATTGGTGAAGTAGTTTTCGAGATAAGAGGTTTTTAACAGTTGAACAAACAGACATGGCGGTTACTGAAAACACTTAAATTTACGATATCTTTTTTTTTCGTGATCTGATTTTGATAAAATTATGCCTATATGTTGACCCAAACTTTTCCCATGTTTCCTGTGAAAACCGCATGAAGATTCGTCCAGTAGTTTTGAGGATTGAAGGGAACAGCGACAGGCCTACATTTACAGATTTATTATTAGTATAGATTTATTTTATTTTATATTTGTTAATGGCGGAAACACCAAGTTCCCGACCGGTAGCATCGTTGAGAGGAGAGGCAGACCTTGAAAGCGAAAACCAGAAAAATAAAGTGCTTATCTAAAGAATGTTTACACGTCTGAGCAAGTGTTTTGTATGCTGGTCAGACGGTACCGTCATGACGTGTTTGATACGTCTGTAAAAATGCTGAATAACAAACAAATAATGCGAAGATAATGATTTAGCGCCGTTTTCTACTCAACACGGTTACTGTAAAACTCGCAAAACAGGATGGAGTCTTTCGTCCCAAACTTGTTTCCGTATTCATATTTAGAGCGGCAATAATACAGAGAGCGTCTGACGCAAGAATGGCGTCGCGAGGAAGTCGTTTTCACAGTTGCAAATGACGTTATAAAATAATGAAGTAAAAAGAAATGTGGTTTCGACCACATTTAGCTTTCGAGACAGTGCGTAGAAGTGAGGTAGAAGGCCTCTGTCAAATAGGCGCGTTGCTGGCTCTCGATATCTTTCGTTGTGAATCACTTCAAGAAGTAGCGTGTGTCCTTTCGTTTACTGATAGTATTATCCTTTTAAGACATATCTATGAAAAGTGGGTTCATGTGATAGATGTGTGGGATATTTTGTACGAAATCCTACTCTTCGTGTTGGGGCAATGTTGACAGAATTCGTTGCAACAGCCAGACGTGAAAGGCGCGTTTAAAGGAGAGTGTGAACAGCGAACGTAATGACTGTTGCCGCCTCTGCTCTTTGTTATTGCCTCATATACACGCAAACTCACGAGACTGTTAAGGGAACGTATATTGACAGTAAATATTCTCCACACAGCTTTCGTGAATGGAGACGGAAACAAGTATGTTATGTGGGTTCATCCCTAGTAACAGTCAGTGTCAAGTTCGCAAAATTGTGCTTTAATTGTATTCTCCTCATAACAATACTGTTCATTTTAACAGACTGTACGTCTGATGCTGTTGAAATCTATTACTGAATAAAGTTCTGGGAAGCAACGTGGTTCTCAAAGAACAATTCAGCTGTCACGATAGCTCAATAAAGAAAACAATTTGTCGTTAATTACCTTAAAGTACTCGAATACCGTTAATGGCGTCAAAATTGCAGCCACACAGTACGAAACTCGAGTTAGATTTGCCTTCGTACTGAATGTGCTGCCAATTCCATGCCTTAAAATATATCTCATTTCTTCTCATTGGATGCCAAACTAAAATTGGCTTAAAAACTGTTCGCAAGTTTTCTGATATTTTCGGAAACTGCGATACGCTGTATTTCCCTCGTTCTGTTTCTTAGACCCTGCCGATATGGCGGTTCATCGTCCTACTTTTTTAGCTACTTCTTTGTTGTTTTCCAGTTTATTTGACCTTGCTGCTATTCCTGTCTCTAATGACCATGCTGTCGACGGGACGTAAATCCCTAAGCTCCTTCCTTCCTTCTGTTTGCTATGCAACCATTATTTTTAGACAGAAATAAATAGTTAACTCTGGGGAAAAGACGTGTGTGTTCTGGTAATGAAGAAATAGCGCCCATCAGTCATTTTTTACTTTTTCTACAATGTGAGGCGCCACAGATACAAGAATACACGTCTGCAACAATGACATTCATCGGAATTACGGCTGTTGTTCTTCCGTTGGGAGAATGCGCAAAAAAACGGCGAATTATTTCCATTTAAATTTCTGGAAACAGAGGGCAGACATCAATACCTCGTGTAGCAGCAAGACGGCAGTGAGATGGTCCTGAGATAATACGATGTACCACTTCCTCCGAATATCGATTTGATATTCTGATGTAACGCAGCGAGAATACAGGAAGTGTCTGCTGCAAGAATGTAGCCGCTAAAAAATTCCTTCACAGTTGGTTTGGTTGCACGTTATTATTTTCTCTACAGTTTGACTGCTCGTGTAACTCATGCTGTTTAATCACAAAATAATGAAGTGAGGAAATGTGTAATTATGACGTATTAAGATGACCAAATCAGCTTTTGTGATGGCTCGGAAATTTAATATATGGGTACGTACGTCATTTCTTACATTTGACGCATAGTGCAGCTTGTTGATAGGTATTTCAGTATGGGAAGTATTTCAATAACCATGCGATTCCTGTGGTTACATGAATTAACACCTTTTTTTCTGTAACTACGTAAAATCAGTCAGTCTCGTTGCTTTGTGGTGGCTTGCTTAACAATTAATGCGACAAGGTCGACAGCGCACAGAAATATGTCATTTGTGCTGTCTTATCATTGATGCCACACAAAACGAAATAAAACATAAAAGTTTGACACAATTCTCACTTCTAATTCCGTCAAAGTTAATTAAGTTTCTTGTCAATCCTCTATAATATTCCTCCACCACAGGGCTGCAATATGTAAAGGACCTTGAGAGATGCATTGTAAACTATTGTCGGTTACGAACATTATTCATCAGTATAGAATAGGAACCCGATAATGTTGTTGAAAATGGTCACGGTATTTCTAACACTGCGTTTATCTTTCTGAGCGTTAACTAACAGCCACGGTGGAGTGGCCGAGCGCGCTAAGGCGCCTGGCTGCGGAGTGCTCGGTTGTTCGCCGTCGGAGATTCGAGTCCTCCCTTGGATATATATATATATATATATATATATATATATATATATATATATATATATATATATGTGTGTGTGTGTGTGTGTGTGTGTGTGTGTGTGTGTGTTTCCCTTACCATAAGTTAGTTTCAGTAGTTTGCAAGTCTAGGGACTGAATAACCACAGCAGTTAAGTCCCTTAGATTTACAAACATTTGAATTTGAACTAACAGACAACACTGACCTATTGTTATGGTGGCTTCTACACGTAATCTAGTGGACCGATTTCTCCTTTTGAAGGAAATGTGTGAATAAATAAACTTTCCTTTTCTTCCACACTGCTTCCATTACTGTAAATATTATGCACGTCAAACAGCAATTTCAGAGTCAGCCATACTGACTACTAATGTAGTCAACAACGTGAGAATGATGGCTAGCGATGTAGGTAACTGGGATAATACTGAAACTGATTTTAAGTGAGGCCTGTCTCGTTTATAGGCAAGAAACACGATGTTCTGATACTTTCGATAGGGAATTATGTAGCGTGTGCTCTACATATAAAAGTGTAGTAGCTTTGACAAAACAGGTCAACACATGACATGTGGAGAATAAACAACGTTCAGAGTACACGGTATGGCCAAGAAGCTCCAACTGAGTCAAAACGCTTTCCTAATCCTGTACGTGGGCTCATGGAATATTTCGTCAGCAGCGAACGATACTGTACGACCGGCTGAGGACTGAAAACGAAAGTAAGTGTGACGGTTTACAAATTAACGAACCGTCGTACGGATTTATTAGCGAGAAGTGGGTTTCCGGAAACTCTGTGAGAATACCAGCGTTTGTGTTCCTCTCTTCATTCTTCAGCCGCAATAACTTGGTCCACATCGACCACAAATTTGTTATCAGCGATGGATGCTGTAAGGAGAAAAAGAAAATAATATCTATCTCCGGTATTCTCTTGATGGTACTGGATATTTCATGATCCTTATGATCTTAACATGTTTCTTGTCGATCCGTTAACTGAACCCAATGCGAGAAATTGTTTTAGTTTCTGACAACATGAGGTTTTGAAACTGAACTCGTAGGTACCGTATTTGTTGTGTTAGCATTACGCAGGTATTATTCCGTCATACGTGTATAAGAAACACTCCGGATGTTAAATCAGTGGCTGTATCTTTAATAAATGTTCGGGTGAGATCGGAACAAAGAGATTCAAGAGCTGTACAGATGATTCTTTCTCGTAACGAACGACAAAGTTTTCGGGGAATTTTTGTTTTCGTTGGACTGACTTACTTAGATTACGCTTTCTCTGGTGAAGAGGTCGAAATATCAAATTCGGAGAAAGCACTTTGTTTTTCGGAGACTTCCTTTGTGCTAGGTGCGATGCGATTTATTAAGTTATGCCAAATAACGTCTGTAACGTACTACTTTGATACAGAATCATTGTTTACGCTCTGAGATTAAACCAGTACAGAGATACGAAAGCATTGTTGAGAGTCTATGTATGCAAGGAATCGTTTGTTTTAGAGAAAAATTTAGCAGAGACTAAAACATTAGAATTCCGACGCTTAAAAAACCATACCACTCCTACAGTTTTAGATTTGAGCAGTTGAAAGAATTATAGTTTTCAACAAATGCGGTGAACTTAAAATATGTTTGTAGTATTTTTCGCCATAACAGATTGCAGTGTGTAAATGACTGTGAAAGAATTTTTTAAACTGTTGGCACTTGCGAATAAATCCACCAATACAGAAAAACAGTCATCTGGTAACTTAATAGTGCCAAAACTACTACGCTACACTTACCTTTTCGATCGTTAACTTAAAAAAGATAATACTAACTTATCGATACGTAATCTCGTGAATCGATTTCTTCTTTGGAAGGAACACTGTTAATTAATATTCCGGCATCTGCTTCCACACAGCTTCGAATACTGTTTACGTGTTTTCCATGTGTAACAGGAAATGGGTAAACTAAACGCAATGTGAGAAATGCTTTTACTTAGTGACAACAGTAGATTTTGAAATTCCATTCTTAGCTGGCTACAGATTAATGGAAATCTATCGATCCCCTCTCTATTCTTTTTGATTGCGGTTTACTTCATTATACAGCAGATGTTAATGTTAAGTAACTGGGAGTGAAAGGGGAAGTTTATTTTATTTATTTATCTATTTATATTTTTTTAATGGCGGAAAGCAACAAGTTCCCAACCGGTAGAGCACAGGCAGACCTTCAAAGCGAAAACGAGAAAAATAAAGTGCTTATCTAAAGAATGTTTACACATCTGAACAAGTGTTTTATATGCTGGTCAGTCGGTGTTGACTTTTAGGTACCGTCATGACGTAATTGATACGGCTGTAAAAATGCTGAATAACACACAAATAAAGCGAAGGCAATGTTTTAGCGCAATTGTCTACTCAAATCAGATACTGTAAAACTCACAGTTAAGTCCCATAAGCTTTACTAACATTTGAATTTCGTTTGTTTTGCAATGGTTTAGCGTCATGTTCTACACAACACAAATAGTGAGGGACTGACATGTTTCGAGTTCACTTGCTTGTCACGATTTATAAGAACTTGTTAGGGAGAAAAGGAAAAGCACAGCCTTTACTTTACGTCAGAATGCAGTTACATTTCGTGATATAACTACGAAATCGAAAGAATTACACTGACATTCAAAAACATCTGGAATAACCTCAAATACCAGCGGCGGGTACAATGACGTAGCATATGACGTCTTTGGTGATAGCCGAGGGTGTTATCGTACACTAGAATCGACCCCAATTTCTTCGCATTATACTTTTCGACATCTACGATTTTCCACAAAGTGTTAACTACTTCCATAAACACTTGACTTCCACTAATTTAAGCAAAATGCACTTTAAATAGCCTTTACGCTGAAAAACTGAATCGTTATTATATATTTAATACTTTGCAAATGATTAATTATATTATAGGTAATTGTCAATGACGCTTGCGCGGGCTGCAGTTTCGATAAATCTCTAACGCGCGACCACACTTCGATACATATTTGACATCGATAATAAAGTACATTCTGAAATCGCGTTTTTTATTTTAAAAAATTCACGAGATTCGGACACATACATAGGCCTGCCTACCAAGGAGTGTTCTAACCTTGGTACATACTTATTAAAATATCTCAGTTACATTATAGTGGGCGATTTGCAATAAGAATAAATATAAACGTTGGATAGAATGACGTAATATATGACGTACTTGAACCAATTTTTCAGCTTATCGAGTTTTCTAATTAATGAAAATCGAGAGCAGTTCATTCGTCATAATACTGGTCTATTAAAGTTTAAAGTACTGTTCAGTGAAAAGCATTTTAGAGAATTCTTCTTTTACACTGGGCATTCCTATGACTGCAATAAAGATAGTTCTGTCTGCATCCCCCCACCCCCCCTTTTTTTAATAAACTGAAAAAGGAATTTTTACGCCCGACGTGCGTTACATGTGGTGTCGTATGCTTTACTTGCCACTAAATTACCACCAGTGAAATAACCAGCAGTCATATTACTATAAACAATCATTCTTAAATAAAGTTACTGATTTGCTGAGCGGTCAACGGCGCATTAAGGAACCGGTGAACCATAGAGCAGGAACAGCATTAATTATTCCAACAAAGGATTATTCCCCCACAGTATGCGATCGAGTTTTCAAAGTGCATTCAACGGTCGTCGCCAACATCAGCACACGGTCGTCGTTGCCGTAAGTCCACCACTACTAGAAACCCATCTGCGTTTTTGTATGAGTAAGCTGCTTGCAAAGAGGCAGATAAAAACCGCAAGGAATGGCAATGATTCTCACAACATTTTGCAGTAATATCAATTTTATGTCGGCATAACAAATCAATTTAGCACCAACAGAAACAATAAAATAAGAATGGAAAACAAGCTAATATAACTGCGCTACAGATTCTCTTGCCACCAAAAACTTTATTCACACGGTATACTGTAGAAACTGTGAGTTGTTCCAATGTGTTACATCGTATTGAAGATGTCGGTTATCGTCATGACGTCATGGGTCGAAGCAGACGAGTGGTATCGGCAGATCAAGTATTACCAGATTTTTTGATAAAACACTAGAAGTCTCGATGGACTAGTTTTTGTGAGGCTGAAGTGCCGTATTTGGCTATCTTCACAATTTGTTCAAAGAAAGCTTGAATCACATTTCAAATAGGTATCCGAAGCATACTGTTATAATCGGTGGCGACTTTAATTTACCCTCGATATGTTGGCATAATTACGTATTCAAAACCGGCGGCAAATATAAAACATCGTCCGAACTAGTTCTGATGCTTTTTCTGAAAACTACTTCGAACAGTTAGTTCATGAACCCACTACAATAGTAAGTCGTTGCGAAAATACCCTTGATCTCCTAGCAACAAATAATCTGGAGATAGTAAAGAGCATCAAAACAAATACAGGGATTAGCGAACATCGAGTTGTATTAGCGAGACTAAATGTCGAAATTTCCAAATGCACAAAAAATAAACGAAAAATATATCTATTCAATAAAGCAGATAAAAATTCGTTTCACGCTTTCCTGAGTGATAGTCACCAGTCTTTCAAAACCAAAAATGCGAGTGTAGATCAGTTGTGGCTTTCTTTCAAAGACATAATATCAGTAGCAATCGAGAGATTTATACCAAATAAATTAATAAAAGAGGGGACCGACCCCCTCGTGGTACACAAAACAGGTCAGATCACTGTTGCAGAAACAAAGAAAAACGCATGTAAAATTTAAAAAGACACAGAATCCACAAGACTGGCAATCTTTTACTGAAACACGAAACCTAGCGCGGACATCAATGCGAGAAGCCTATAGTAGTTACCACAACGAAATCCTGTCTCGTAATCTTGCAGAAAACCCAAAGAAATTCTGGTCATATGTGAAGTACACTAGCGGCAAAACACAAACAATACCTTCAGTACGCGATAGCAATGGTAATAGTACCGACGACAGTACTGCTAAGGCAGAATTACTAAACACAGCTTTCCGAAATTCGTTCACCAAAGAAGGCGAAGTTAACACTCCGGTATTCAATCCAGAACAGATGGCAGCATGCGAAACTTAGAAGTAGATGTTCCTGGAGTAGTAAAACAACTTAAGTCACTAAACAAAAACAAATCTTCCGGGCGGGATTGTATACCAACTAGATTCCTCTCAGAGTATGATGATGCAATTGCTCCGTACTTAGCTATAATTTACAACCGATCACTCAGCGAAAGATCTGTACCCAAAGACTGGAAAGTTGCCCAAGTTACTCTAATATTCAAAAAGGCAATAGGAGTGATCCCCAAAATTACAGGCCTATCTCATTGACGTCGATTTGCAGTAGGATTTTGGAACATATACTTTGTTCGAATATTATGAACTACCTCGAAGACAATGACCTATTAACCAATAGTCAACACGGATTCAGAAAGTATCGCTCTTGCGAAACACAGCTTGCCCTTTATTCACATGAAGTGTTAAGTGCCATCGACAAGGGATCTCAAATCGACTCCGTATTTCTGGATTTCCAGAAGGCTTTTCATACTGTACCCCACAAGCGGCTTCTAATGAAATTGCGTGCTTATGGAATATCTTCCCAATTGTGCGATTGGATTCACGATTTCCTATCAGAAAGGACACAGTTCGTTGTAATTGACGGTAAGTCATCGAGTAAAACAGAAGTGATATCTGGCGTTCCACAGGGAAGCGTTATAGGTTCCCTACTCTTCCTCGTGTTTATAAACGATTTAGGAGACAATCTGAATAGCTCCCTTAGACTGTTCGCGGATGATGCTGTCGTTTATCGGTTAGTGAAGACAACAGAGGATCAAAAGCAACTGCAAAGCGATTTAGACAAAATTTCTACTTGGTGCGAAAATTGGCAATTGATACTAAATAAAGAAAAGTGTGAAGTAATACACATGACCACTAAAAGAAATCCGCTGAACTTCAATTACGCGATAAATCAGTCAAACCTTAAGGTCGTAAATTCTACCAAACACCTAGGAGTTACAATTAGGAACAACTTTGACTGGAGAGAACACACAGAAAATATTGTGGGGAAGGCGAATCAAAGGTTACGTTTAATTGGCAGAACGCTTCGACGATGCACCAGCTCCACCAAAGAGACTGCCTAAAACTTGTGCGTCCTCTCCTGGAGTACTGTTGCCCCTTGTGGGACTCTCACCAGGCGGTACTGACGGAAGATATTGAGAAGGGCAGTTCGTTTTGTTTTATCACGTTACGGGGGGGGGAGGGTCACGGAAATGTTGCACGAATTGGGGTGGAAATCATTAAAAGAAAGAAGTTATTCATTGCAGCATGATCTGTTTGCGAAGTTTCAATCACCGACTTTTACTTATGAATGTGAAAATATTTTGCTAGCACCCATCTACTTAGGGAGACATGACCATCCCAATAAAGTAAGAGAAATCAGATCGAAAACGGAACGATTTAGGTGTTCTTTCTTCCTGCGCGCTATTAGAGAATGGAACGGTAGAGAAAAGTTATGAAAGTGGTTAATGAACCCTCTGCCAGGCACTTAAATGTGATTTGCAGAGTATCTATGTAGATGTAGATGGTGACTGCTACCAAAATATTCCATGTAACGGCTAATTAAGTATCTGTCCTCATGTCATTCTCGAGCGATTCATATGAATCTCGAAATATCGTACATGAATAAACTGTAATAAGCTCAAAGCAAAGAAAGACATTACGGAATCTTTTCATTCGCCGTTTGGTCAGTTTCCGGTAAAAGTGCAGTTTATGCGGCAGCGGCTAGCCGTCGCGCTCGCTAGGTTGGCAACGGCAGAGCAGCCAATCAGGAGTCGCGATGCCGCGGCCAATGAGAAAGAGCGTTACAATTGTACTATGAAAACAAGTCGAAGCGGTGTATGCAAAAGTTTTTGACGATCTACAAGTTACAGTTGCTATCAGTATGGATGTCACTTGACCACTGTTTCGAACATATCATAAAACAAATAAAACATGCTATACCTGCTATATGGTTGACAGGATCTTGTATGTACCCTTGTCCGGTAATAGTAATTGCGATAATTTCCAAGTATGCTTGCAATCGAGGTAGCACGGACTGAAATGATATATATCATCTCGAGCGTACAACTGTAAATTGAGTGTTTTTGAACCGGAGATTCGGACGCTACGCGCCCTCACATACTAAAAGAAAAAAAAAAAAAAAAACTTCTCGTTTAACCTATACCTAACTTAACTTTCACTTAAAATGATCAATGTTTCGTACTGGTCATAAAACATGTTTGACTGCTGTGGTGTTTTAATAATAGGTCACTTATGTCCGTAATACGACAATTATCTAAAAATCTCAATCACCCAAACGCCGCACCGATATCGTCGAATACACTTCGAAATTGACGCCAAATTTACTCGTCATGACACGCAATCTCATTGGCCGCGGAATCGCGACTTCTGATTGGCTGCTCTGCCGTTGCCAGCCTAGCGAACGCGACGGCAAGCCGCTGCCGCATAAACTGCACTTTAACCCAGTTTCCTTCTTATATAGTATAGAACAATTTTTTGTTTTATTGCTCAAGTTTTTTTCTACATCCCTGTACCGTATTATTATTATTATTATTATTATTATTATTATTTTAGCAAGGACGATGTTTTCCATTACGACATAACAGAAATGAAATAATGACATTTATATTTTTAACAAGATGGCGAGAGCGTGACAAGACCTCGTTCCCAGCCCATGAACTGGTTTTCGCAGCTATGCCTAGATCCGTAAAGCGTGTGATTTTATGGGAATACAGATACACAACATTTTTAAAAAGGAATTTGCGAGTATTTTAAGAGCGTAACTACCGAAAGTAAATCACTTATTCACGTCAGTCTCGACAGTGAAACGAATGAAACCGTTACATAGTAAAACGGTCACCGATCGCCAGAAAATGAATTCCGAACGCTCACACGAATGAAACGAAGCTAGCGTCCTCACCTTAGTAACGCCGTGAGTGTGTCAGATGCGTTCGCCCGTAACAGAAACCGTAGAAATCCTTCCTTCGCGTCCTGTCTTCTCGGCCAGCTCGCAACAAACGCTAGGCTTGGCTCCGAACAAAACAAATGCGACGCAGAACAGAAAGCAGCTCACAGCCAGTGCTGCCAACGTCTGAGAGGGCGGCGGCAGCCACTGCGGTCTGGCGTTACCAACCGCTCTAAAAATTAGCCACGCGAGGTCTTGGCAAAACGGAATAGTGTTCTTTAGTTTTAGTTATACAACTGTTTCAACCTGAAAGTGCGGAAATAAAACTCGGTAATTTCCAACAGTATTTACAATCGACTTCACCGGGTCTCAAACGATATATATCGAACTTGCGAATATAAATCAAAGACGTGGTTATTGTCACGCGACTTAAGGCTATATTACACGGAGCGTATTTGGTCGCTAGTCGCTGGCGTCTGTTGTCGCTCGGCGTATGGACGAATAGCGAATGAATACGCTGACGCAATGACACACAGCCACTTCGGAACTAGTGTCTTCGTAAAAACAATTGAAACATGACATAGCATATGATACATTGTTTTGGTGGTTAGGTGATACCAAACAGTTCTGTTTCCCAAGGTGCGACATGGTCAGTTATCCATTTTTAATTACTTTTAATATCTTCATTTACGTCGATCACAAAATTTCTCGTCGTTTTGACGACCGGTTTCCGTCACTGATGACCATTTTCAAGTCTACAGCAACTCGGAAACGACAAATTTAGTAATAGACTACGGTACCTTATAAAACATAGATAAGTAATTACACTCATCAATATAAAAAAACGCGTTAAAATATTATATATAATACCTATTGTTACATTCCTTAATGAAGATACACTTATGCTGTGATGATGCCATATGGCTATATTACTTGTATTGATGACTGTAATGCATTATTTGTTTTCTAAGGTAGTCTAATACTTAATGTATTCTTCTGTTTCTGATTTGTTGTAGATTTGAAAATGGTCATCCAGACCTAAACAGGTCATCAAAGCGACGAGAAATTTTGTGATCATTGACGTAAAGATATTAAAAGTTCTGTGTCCCACCAAACAAAATATGAAGTGGAATTGTAATCAAATTTCTGAAAATTTATCGAAGTTTTCCAGTATTATGGGACATTAAAAATAACGATTATTTAAATTGTATTCTTGGTGAGATTGCCATCCTCATGATGGTAATCTGTTTCCTTATTTTATCCTCTACCATTTACAGAAATCTATCAAAAATTTCTTATGTGATCCTCATTACATTTCTGTATGCAGAAGCACCATATTTATCCCTCCTCGCAATCCAGCTTCTAATCCATTTTCTTTTATTATTTTCTACTTTTCCGTTTTGCTTCACATTTATTAATTGTTCTTTTTAGACTGTTGCGAGAAACAACGCCAGCATTTACAGTTTCCTTCGCCACTTTGACTCTACTGGTGGCTACTGTACTTCAGACGCTCCCGTATATGACACGGGGCGACCAAAACGCCAGCGACCAGCGTCTAGAGTACTGTAGCCCACCTCACCCACCCTTCAACTTCAGACGCTCGCGTTTCGAGCAGCGACTTTGTTCACTGTCCCTGTTTACACGGAGCGAATTTAGCAAATGTTTGTAATGTTTGTATAGTTTATGGGACTTAACTATGGAGTCATCAGTCCCTAAACTTAAAAACGACTTATGAACTACTTACGAACTAGGACGGCACAAATATCCATGCCAGAGGGGGGATAGAACCTCCGACCGTAGTGGCCGTGCAGACCGTGACTGGAGCGCCTCAGTCCCCTCGGCCACCGCGGCCGGCAGCGAATTTAGCGGCTGCGTCGAAATACGCCAGCGACTACCGACCAAATTCGCTCCGTGTAATATATCCTTTACGGAGAGTTTTTACCAGGAAGGTTAGAGTAGGGGGTATGACCTTAACCAATGAGCTATATAAACTGCATAGAGTGGCTATCTCTGGGTTAACAGCTGTCCTTGTGGCATAGTGGTGGGCAGTTCGGATCGTTTCACTGTTTCAAAACATACGCATCATCTGAGTCTAGTGAGGAAACATCTGGCGTGCTAGCTTCCCTGATTCGCAGCTGCAGGACGCCACAGCGAGTCGACTCACTGCTTCGACCCGAGAAAGATTCAGTAGGGCGATACAGCAAATACCAAACATCTATGGAATATCAACACGGTTTTAACAAGTTATTCACTAGACTTAATTGAACGGCACGGGATTTGATTGCTGCTACGAATTAACTATCATGTTAAAGCGTAAACGTTTCCTAAGTTACTCGTATTTTCATACAAACAAATATTGTAACAAAGGAAGCACAAAATAGTAAAATTCAAATTCCAAAGTCATGAAACTTTTTCCAACTTCAAAATGCCATAAGTTTAAATAAAACAAGAAATATCATGTTTCAAATGTCTACGTGCATCCAGAAATCCATAAGTTTTCTAAACAATCAATATAAACAAAATATTTAATATTTGTTCCCAAGACATATTTGATGCAATCAACAGATATTAGTACAAATATTAACACCAGGAAACATATTTCACAATTTACGTGATGAAACCACAAAACTGAACTAAACTTTTTCAATGTCCAGACAGGTATTCTAATAATCAGATTCATCTTCAGTCAGCCAAATAAAAGGGAATCAGTTACAGTTTCTTTGAATTCAAATTCAATACTGAGAATGCGGTTTCGTCTCACTGAAATTATTTGCTCTTACTTCGAAAAGATGCGTTCACCTGGCACAGCTGTTATAACAATGCGTAACAACGCTCAGTTCACGCGAAACTACCTCAAAACACCGAAGAACTTGACAACTTTTCTCGGTGTTGTCGCAGTTTTCAAACCTCAGTTGAAATGTACCGGTAGCATAGTTCAAGATCTCTCGTAGCGCGTCAGGGGAACAACTTCAGACCCGTTGCACGCCTGGGCGCCGTGTCGAACTCACCCAGGCAGACGGACAGCAAAGCGCGTGTTAAAAGGCGCCTAGCGTCCGATACACGAATCACAAGATTCGTTGTTTCGAAACAGTGCCTATTCAAGGTTCGACTCGGTCGAACAGTTCGCTGACTCGATTCACTGAGTCGAAACATCAACTCAGTAGCCAACTCTATTGTGGCAGCAACCAGGAACTGTGGCAGCCATTTTTTTCAACGTCTAGTGCGCCGAATACGCAAGTTAGGCCGGCTCTATTTACGTGTTTTGGGTCCACATTTTATGTATCGTAGTAAGCTTCAAAGGTTATTTATTAAGCTGAGATCGTACCCAGTGTATGCGCAGCATATAAATGCACGAATCGTGGTAATAAGACTTTTGGAATATCGTATTTTCAGTAAGTATTTCTATAATTTCGTTTCGAATACTTCGTGTACTCGTCTTTTGTCCCACCACATTTCTGCATACAATAGTCGTACTGTAACTAAAGTAAGCTGTAATTATATTTTTCAGTTTTCCTTTGAAAAATGAAGAACTTACAAAACGATGGTTAGCCAATATGAGGCGAATAAGTGGAAACCTACTGCATACAGTTGCATTTGTTCATCGCATTTTGAGGAGAAATACATGTATGCAACAAAGCGACTTCTGGCTAATGCGATTCCGACGATTTTTTCGCTCCCTGGACATCTTCAAACAGCAAAAACGCCAGCAAGGAGATATCCAAAAAAACGTCAGATAGGTGAATCAGCTTCATTTGAAGATATGTCATGTAGCAAAGCAGAAGACCTCTTTTATTATCTATTACAAATCATAATTTCATTCAGAGCAGTAGGCCTATTCATTGTGACCATGACTATGAGCCAGAATACGAAATGCTGACATTTTATTCCGAAAAAGTAGTTGAATTTTATACCTGGAAGCATCATTAGGCAAGTGAGTAAAAAACTTGTGTCTAGATTACTTGGAAGTTCTCCTTGTTCCTAAGAATGAGAATAAAGCAGGATTAATCGGAGTATAAGGAATAAAAAACAGCCTGTTCAATCCCTTTAAAGATCTTGTAGAAAGTTTCTTTTGCGAATGTATGTAGAAGTATTTCGAATTTTGGGAAAGAGACCTACTTTATTTACCAACTACGAGCACTTAATGGTATCCTCGGAATTTTGGGAGGAATCTCATTACTCCAGCCTAATAAAGCTGTTATTAAAACATTACTTCAGTTGTAGAATACATCATTTATGTGAAGCCAAATCTGCGGAGGAAAGCAGATTTGGCAAATGTACACGAAATTAATATTGTTTAAAGGACAGTGAAAAGGCATGTTTTTGTATGAATGAGACGATGTTTATTCGATCCAGTGTATGTGCCATTTGTAATTAAACTTTCAGATTTGCCTGCCACACACTTGTTTTCTATCATTTCTCCTTTATCCATATTAGCTCGGCTATGAAAATAACAATAAGCAGGTAGAGAATGGTTTGTTAGGTCATTGCACAAAGTGAAAGTGAGATGATTCAGCGCTATAGCAGACGACTGGTTACGCCTACGTGACGTTCTAAAACATGGCGGCCGAGCTTTCAATTTGCTTCAAGTATGGCAGCATCTTAGCCAGTCTATGTTGTTTATACCGGGCGTTGACCTTAAGGCCACAGAAGTGTAGCCATTGTCGCCACATTGCGGAGCCAATAACATTTGTGGTGACGAGTGTCTATCCGTTGTACTCTGACTTGAAGTGAGACTTTACCTAAAAAGAAAAATAAGCTTACCTGCATTCATGGCCCCCACATTCGATTGCGAGCTCTGGAACCAGAGTCAGAGACGGGCCCTCTTCCTTGAATTTTTTTCCTGATGTGTGCAGTAGTTTGCAATTACACGTTTATGTGTTTATCGTGCTCTTTTCAGAATGTATTTTAATTTGTTATAACAAGGTATAAATTTGATATTGAGCACTTCGTTATAAAAGTATTTTACTTAAAATTCAGACTTTACTTTCAATGGCCACAGCAGGCCGGTAGTCAGAATTTGGTTTCCGGGGGGAGGGGGAGGCGGATCAGCCAATTATGACGTTTTTTCTTACTTGTGAAGCTTTACAACGTAAGTTGAACTAAAGGCGCAGATGTATTTCAATAGAGACAATATTAAATTTTACTCAATACAAACCTCGAATGAGCAACTTCAGCATACTTTTGAATTACTTTATCAGGAAGTAGGTGAATAGTGAGGCTTTTCGGAGGGAGGGGGGAATTGATCCCCTTCATCTGCCCCCCCCCCCCCTGGCTACAGCTCTGGGCCACAGTAAGCCCTAGTTCAACTTAACAGAACACTCGTTCATACTTCTGGTAGACGCTGCACCAGGTAAGCAGGAATTGCTGTACACACATGAAAACCTCATCTTCGCAGGAAGTTGGTGGAAAAAAAAAAGAAAAATCTATCACTACATTAGACTGGTAGCTGATCCATCATTTCCTTTTTAAGTCGCACTAGAAGTAACGTCAAACTGCTGCGCCAACGTTAGCAGCTGACTGTTATTCATTGCATAATCTCTGCACTTAGTGTTCATTCTCATAATAGCATGTACATTCATTAAGCAACAATACTAAAATAGACCAGAACAAGGCCACTCAAGTGCCCGAAACCGACCGTCTAAAATAAACAATCACAAGCAACTGGTTCCATTATTTAGTTTTAATTGCCAACTTCCGCACCATGTAGAAATTTTGTCTAAATCGCTTTGCATTTGCTTTTGATCCTCTGTTGACTTCGCTGACCGATAAACGACAGCATCATCCGCTAACAGTCTAAGGGAGATATTTAGTTTGTCTCCTAAATCTTCTAACATATAAAGCAGAGTGTCCGTTTGTGTGTATGTCTTCACTACAAATCTACAGTTTTGTTCCAATCTTTATGAAATTTTGTACAAGTGAGTTTCAATCCATGTGGACGGTCGCCGGAAGTGTAAGAATCATGTACGATTTGTAATTCACGAGATATGACGTCATAAACAATGAGATGCGCAAAAAACTTCTGCATTTAGCGACATTGCTGCTCATTTTCTCCTAAACCGTTGGACCGATTTCAACCACATTTGGTGCACACATTCCTTACCGTGAGGTAACAATTGCTGCAGGGTTAAGAATCACATACGACACATGGTTCAGAAGATATGACGTCATATACAATAGGAATCGCAAAAAACTGGCACATGACGCGGTGAGACGTTATAAATACGCCATATGAGAATGAAGGTACTTAGCGACTTGCAACAAACTTTGAACATAATTTCAAACCTTCATTAAATTTTTTCTCGCTGACAACCACATCATAAAATTGAAAGGAAAAAAAAAAATCGCTTACTACTTTTCCGCTGTTGATGGACTAAGACTACGGCATTCGGTATGACGTTACAATTTATAATTTGTGCATTACAAATAATAGCCGCAGGTAATTTTACAGACAGTATACACACATACAGTTGAATGTATGTACCTTCTAAATTGTATCACAGTGAGACACGTAGTTTATGAGATATGAGCACATAAACATTAACATTCCGCTGTTCATGGACTAGAACTCCGCATTTCGGTATGACGTTAGAAAGTTAACCAATCTATTACAGTAGATCTTGTAAATTCTGCCTTATTAACAACCGATTCAGCAGAATTATGGTTACAAAAAATATTATACCAACGTAATAGTTTCTAAACTGAGCCAAATTTTGTCGAGCCGTTTGTTAGTGCGGAATTTCAACAGTTTTGTCGTGTGAATGGCATTCAGCATATCACCACTGCACCTTTTCACCCTCAGTCCAATGGTGAAGCAGAACGTTTCGTTCGAACATTCAAGTCTCACATGGAGAAGATGAAAGGTCAGCACTCCAGGCAGCAAGCTCTTCAAATTTTCCTGTCTACGTATCGGTGCATGCCACGTGACGGCCCGTCTCCTGCCGAGCTGCTACACGGCCGCCGTCACCGCACTCTCCTTCACCTGCTGCAGCCTCCCACGCACCGAGACGGTTCGTATGGCGCTACGCGTTTTCAGGTTTCTACGCCGGTGCTGTACAGGGTGTATGCTGGAAACAAGAAGACACTATGGATGCCGGGCACCATTCAACGCGTGCTCGGTCGCAATATGTATGTTGTACGTTCTTCCACAGGGTCGGAGCTGCGGCGCCACGCAAACCAATTGCGCCTGCACAGGCCGCGCGATCCTGTCTCGGGTTTCTTCATTCCAGACCCAGTTCTGCGCCAGGGAGCACAACCACATCGTTCGTCCCCGGAGTACGAGATCGCTATGGACGTCAACGCACCTCCGACGCAGTCGTCGCCGCCGCTGTCGCCGCCGCAGATGACAGCGTCACCGAGAGGGACTCAGGGACCGTGCGCCCCCCCCCCCCCCCAGCTTGGGCCACGCACCTCAGAAGAAGATGACCTGCTCCCTCTGGGCGGGGGCGGGCGCCCTTCCGCTGGTTTTCGCGGGTTTTCCAGCGGATCGCAAGGTGTATACCGGGGCGCGGACGGCGTCTCGATCCCAGCCTCAGCTACGACGCCCGTCCCACCAGTAACGCCCCCGCCCAGGCCCTCCTCCCAGTGCCGTCGCCGTGGCCCTCAGCCCTACGCCACGACGGCGCGGCGGTTTGGGGGGGGGGGGAGGTGTGTGGTGTCGCACAAGTACAAAGTGCGCGCCACCTACTTTCGCCGCGCGCCGCCATGCACGCACGGCGCGGCGTTCTTACGACGACAGCCACGAGCGCCCTCTGCTACAACGCCGCTCGTGGCCACCAGTGAAAAACATCGTCACTTGGGACTGAGTTAGGAACCAGTAAAGACTTCGGAATCCGATAGGCACCAGTGAAGACTTGGCTATCAGTTAGGCACTAGGCAGGACTCTAGCTCAACTATGTATCAACATTCTGCAGTACTATGTAAAAGCTAAGTATTGTATAAATTCTGTTCAATATATATATCGTTCTAATTTACTCTAGTGTTTTTAGTTTCTGGCTGCTCCCCTCCGTACCTGCACCAGCGTGCTATCTTTATTCCCGTGTCGGTCTCATTCCACTCGGCCACCGACACCTACGACGGAACGGGACACAAAAGCGGCGACGAGGCTGGGACACAAAACAAAGTTACTGAACACTTTTTGACGTAAAATCTTCTCTGAAATATGGTCTGTAAAATATGCGAGGCAAGTACAATATCGCAATTTAACATTATTCCGCAATTGTTTTCGAATGCAACTCTGTTACCGTAAACGTATGTGGACGTACTATTTATAAACCAGAAAATACGATAATTGTAACGTATTTCAACTGTATGTGGTAAATATTTAGAACGGCATCGTATTCCTTACTTTGAATGTATCACATCTCTAAATATCCATCTAACCGCTAACTGTAAGTTGATTGCCTCTTACATTCAAATGTAAGCAAACAAATCTACGAAGCTGTAATATTTTCTGCGTTAGGGAAGTATATTGAATGGCCTTAAGAGCATGTTGAAAAGCGCAAGTGTTCCGTCCTCTTTAAATGCGCCTTCAACGCGGGATTCAAAATGGCGGATTATTCTGCTTGTACTATAGTGCTCTAGACGCCCCCTTGGTAGTTTTAGACAAGTGTGGTCAAACAAAATGACGGAAAAGGATATTTTAAATACTTTAGCGCTGGGCGGCATTAGTGGAGTGGAGTGTTGATAGGTTTGAGTGTCCATCCTGGTGATACACGGGGCAAACGAGGCTCCTGCGACGGTATCGGAAGAGCGGCCGCGATTGTAAACAAGGCGATGGTTAAACAAGGCGAGGCGCACAGCGCTGGAAGCCTTCCAGTCAACCGCTGCTCGCAGACGTCCAGCCGAGCACTGCGGAGGGCGTTGTGTGCAGCGCTGGCTGACAAGGCGTGGGATGCGCCACTTGGTCAACCTCAGGGTAGTGGCACTGAAACTGAGACGTTTGCGATGGCTTTTTGACAGCTCAGCTCTAAACTAAATCGCCAATAGCGTCTTAACCATTCACCTTACACGAAAATTGAATAAACTGATTTGCGGAGGGCAGTATTCTCAACAATTTTGCAGTTCTTCCATAGAACGACCAGTTCTAACAAGGGGAGGCCGCCAATTGTGAAATTAAGATTAGATTCTCACTGCGCGAAAAATAAAAGCTCATGGCCGGAGGTGTAATTTGGCAAAGCACCGAGATGAACTTCTCAGCCGTTGTCGAGAAAATCGACAATTAAAAAAAAAAGCCGTTGCGGTGAAGTACTCTACGATGAGTAATATTGTACAGAGACGTGGTGTATCGGTAAGAGCTTGGGGTTCGTAATTCGACGGTCGCCGGCTCGAATCTCGCGGCATGCAACTTTTGTTTATATATATATATATATCGCACCAGAGTGATATCATAGAAATACGGAAAGTAGCAAACAGCACATCGAGCACATCTGATGAATGATGCGTTTTTACAAGAACAATTTTTTTTAATTATCTATTGGGAAACACCTGATTGACATTCTGAAAAATTTTTCTATCGTTCGTCAGGTTTGACCTACACTATACGTATTAGATTCGGAATATCGTTTATACTTCTTCCGTTAACTATACGTGGTAAACATTATGAAGACAATAACATTTGTGAAATAAAACTTTGTTTGCGCAAAACATAATGATGTTCGAAGTCGCCAGCTGCATATAAGTTGTTTGAAAGTCGTTTGTCGTGGAAAAACTGGCGACTTCGAACATCAAATGTTATTAATCAAATGTTTCACCGCAACGGCTTTTTTTAATTGTCGATTCTCTCGACAACGGCTGAGAAGTGCATCTTGGTGCTCTGCCACATTACACCTCTGGCCATGAGCTTTCATTATGCGCAGTATGAATCGAATCTGAATTTCACAATTGGCGGCTTCCCCTTGTAAGTTTGGAAAAATAACTGGTTTCACATTAAGGTCGTGCCGTTTAACCGACCGGCACAAAATATTTACAGACGTGTTGGCCGCCAGCAATCGTAACAGGACGCTTCTATGCCCTAAATCGGGTGTTCTACGTCGGATGGACAAAAAATATAAAATTTAGAATTTTTATATCCAGTAACTTGCTCGAAAGTTTTTCGATGTTTTGACTCTGAAATTTAGTACATACGTATATAACGGCGTATACAAAAAGCCCAGTGGGTTTGTCCCCTCCGAAATGTCTACGGAGGAAAAAAGTATGGTACCTGAATTAGTGATGAAAGCATGGCCGTGGTACTTTCCTGTAATGGTGACGGGAGTAAGGTGTTAGTGGCGTGAAGTTCGCGCCACATTTTTTTACAGCTACTTGTCAATACGACCTTGATTTCTGTAAAGTAAAACGGCTTCACCACAAATTATCCTGAACATGAGCAACAAAAATGATACATATCATACGGTTTTTAATTAAAAGTAATTACCTTTAATCTTGAGGACGTCTCCGTCCCCTCTCGACGAAAATATATTCGTCGCTGAATTCATGGTTCTACCGTAAAATTCTTTTGCTGAAAGTAATTTAATCGAGGTTCGACGAGTGGTTTGTGATTATTTCGTCCCGGGATGAATAGACTGCAGGAAAACATTTATAAAGGAATTACCAAAAACTAATTCTGTACGGCACGAATAGAAAATTTCTGTAAAAATAGTGACGGTCCTCTGTAAAAATAAAAAAAATAGATACAAAAGATGCAAATGTTTCGCGCAATACAATAGTCACAAATAACTGTTGCTAAACATAAACAAAATTAAAACATAAATATCGCGGTGACCTGTTTCATGACCCATATTTGAAAATATTTACATATTTTTAAACGCTTGTCAAATTTGTAAAAACCCAACTACAGGGAAATTTTTTCTAGATGTTAAATTCTTCCATAGGTTCTAAGACGACGATTATTTGCTTTTAGGCAGATGCGAGACATCTCTGTCCACGACTGTATGGGAGGTTTAAGGGAGCTTCAGTAGCATTAAATTTCAGCTACACTACATGGCGTTTTCCTGGACCGGTGACACTGGGGGATATAAAACGGGCTTATATTACTGAACGAATCCCACCTGTAGGCGTTGTATGGCTCGAAACATTGAAGATTTGCAATGATTTTTTGTTGCCGATGTGGCAGTACTTTTTACGATACAATCTACGTTCACCCGTGCACCTGCAGAGCACCATAATCACTTGAAACTTCGATCGTTCGTAATGGCAAGTGTGGCAGAGCACCGTTCAAAACGTTTCTGTGCATAGTGGAAAGTTTGGAGTTCTCTCAGAATTTTTCCGTCTGTCCCCGCCCAAGACGTCATGGCTCAAAGCAGACGTGCAGTATAGCGACCTTCGGAACTGTCATTTTTATAACGTTTTTTTGAGTGCAGAGGCGTGTACCTAAAATTGTGTAAAGGTAATGCTAAATACATTCCAGGAACTGGGTGGTAATTTAACCCTTACTTAAATTTGTTGTAAAGTTACTTCCCAACAAATGGTAGAGTGCAAATACTAGAAATAAAACCTACAGACCTAGCTTTGAAGTCGTGTTAGGTCGTGTTTGCGATTTCTGTAGACTGAAGCCCCATTTTCAAGATACTGGGTCGTATGAATAAAAAAGAGCACAGCCTCCACAGAAGATTCTCAGAGCAAAAGAACGTTTTCTGAGTAAGTTCTCAATTTTGTATGAATAAAAACTTGGAAGCATACTGTATGCTCTGAGCAGGTAGTTCAATCTCGCTACCTCCCCTACTTAGGTTCTCGGCGTGTCATGTCCGACACAGAACAGCTGTCCAATCGTGTATTTCTTTAATGTAGCCCAATCAGGAAAATTATAAAGTGTACAAATATGGAGTAGGCATATACGTGTTGAGAAAGAACTGTACTATGTTTAGATATTAGTTTGTTGTGAAGGAGCACATTAAGACTAAATATGCACTTTTTACGAAAATGTATTCTCCTGGCGATACAAAATTTTCGTCACGCGAGAAACTCGTTTGTTAATGAAGTAGGGTTAGCACAATTTGCGAACGATATTTTAAGAATGCATTGCATATTCATCTGTTACAACGTGGAATGCTGTCGGAGTGTTCTAATATGAGATAAATATCCAGAAACTTGCTCAAAAAAAAAAAATCCAAAATTAGACCACGTTTAACGGCAAATATCTCCAAATACGTCACCTCTGATTTTAATTTAAATTGCACCATTAGAAAGAGCTTTTCTGCGCTACAATATTGATTCTTTATCCTGGGCGCTCTATGAGTTGAATAGTTACAAAACGTGAATTTTAATGTGTTAGCTGGGAGAGGAGAGATGCACCGGCAGGGGCTGATATTTCGGCCACAGTGTTGCCAACTGCCGAGGTTAGGCGCTCGACACCTGAAGTAAAAGTTTGCGTGTAGTCGAAGTTTTGAAGTGAAAAGGGAAAGACAAAATTTGGAGAGTTGCGATCTGTAGCAACGCTGTGGGCACTCTATCGGGGTTTTAATGTGTATGTGAGAGTGAATTTGGAATGATGGGAGCCGCCAGGAGGCACAAAAGACATAGCAAGTAGGAGGTTTTGTTATGTTGTGTTATGACAAGAGATTGTACGTTTTGCCAGGTGTGGAGAACTTGCAGAAATGACGCTCGACGTAGTACGTAAATAATTCGACTTCGTATAAGGACTGGCGTAGGAGAACGAAAAGTTATGATTTGGGTAGAGTGCTGTACACGTAGTTGTGGGAAACGCCGCTTGGCGGCAGCAGCTCCCGGCGGTCGGGAGATGTCTCACGGACGCAGTGCGTATTGTCGACGAGAGATGGCTGTTGCATCGCATTTGGCTTCTTAGTGTTCCGCCATGCAGCAAAATACGTAAAAAAATACGTAAATAAATCGAACCGCCTTCCTCCTCAAGCTGTTGATAATAAATGAAGAACAATGCTCAATATGAAAGTCTGTAATACGAAAGTATTTTGGCGTGATTTTTGTAATGAGGCATAAATTACTTTATCAGCGTAATTGAATTCTTTCACATTTATTTTTCAGTATTGTTCCACGAAAAGTCTAACTATGGTCGAATATTTATGCTGATACCGTGGTTGTTATCATGAATGAGTGATCACATTATTAAGTCTGCTGTAACCTGAAAGAGCTGAAAAATTGGAGAGAATATATAAAGTACAATATGTATGGTCAGCGGAGGAACATAAGGCATCCAGTGTAAAACACGTAAAAAAACCATTTGTTTTGATATAAGCTTGTCGCAAGGCAAGTAGCATGTAAATTATTCGCTGTTCGATAAGGGATACAATAAGAGGATACAATAAGAGAAAACACAAAGCATGACAGAATCTTAACCAGCCGCTGAATTGTGGTCGGTCGTAAAACGTGTTCCACAGCTTGCAGCTAAGTATTTTAATTTCATCGTTAGTGCGAGTGCGAGTGTAATGAAACGTGAGGACGCCAGCCAGGGCTATCCGAGACGGAGCCTCTCGTCAGTGGCTGCCCGGCAGGCAACTTGTTGTAGTTGACGTAAGTGACGCGTGGCAGCAGCAGCACCTCCCGGCGAGTCGTGGTTTCTGGCTCAAGTAGTGCGTGCTGCAGGCAACAGATGGCCGTCGCATCGCGTCGGCTGTTTGCGTCTAAGCAGCCTTCTACAAGTGGTACAATAAACGTATAACACCTAATGTAAAATTTACGCACTGCCTGTAGAGAAGGAATAACAGTGTCTCAGAAAGTAAACGTACGCACAAGATCGTAAAACGTTTAGCTTTGGTTCCGAATTTCTGAGGTTTGGCGTTTGACATCGTTAAGTAAAATATTTGGTTCGTAGGAAGACCCTGAAGTGAGAAAGGAACACCACGAATTGTGCAGAGTGAGGTCCATGTAGTTGACGGAGGTGACGCGTGGCGGCAGCAGCTCCCGGTCGTCGCCAAGCGTGGCGCGGTCGTAGTTCGTAGTAGTGGCGACAGATGGCTGTCGTGTCTCGTATGGAGGTTAACTGCTGTGTTCGCGTGCTCTCTCGCAGGCGTTACGTCTTAAGGAGTCGCATATAAACTGCGGGGTTTACTCCAACTGGTGCGCACCAAAATTTTTAATCAAGACCTCGTCTCTTCGCGAACGTCGTCGCCGCCGCACGCACGCAGAATACACGTGTGGATAGATATACACGTGTATATTCTTGGCATGGGCGCTTGAACCCCTACTATGGTTTTAAATGCAGGGACCCTTAAACGCCTAGAATTAGGCTTTACCTTTTTTTACGGAAAATAAAGATGCTTAACGTGTCGAACGACTTTGGCGTATTGTAGTATGAATGGTAAATTGAAACTAAACTGTCATGCCGCTAGCAATAACCAGAGTCTTGAAACACTTATAAAGAAAGAAAAGAAGCATTTCACATTGCTTTTGGTACGCATCATATCTCTTAGTTACGTATGCTATCAATAGACATACACAATGAGGGAACAGGTGGCTCTTACTTCCGAAGTAGTTATACACTGAAATGAACTGAATGTCATTCCTACTCATATTGCCAATTGTATATATTATATGCGACGCAGATAAAACGCTTAATTAAATTTAATTTATAAATAGTTATCACTATTCTTCCACCATACGTTTGACGTATATTTCGCTACGAGGGAAATAATTACGTATGAGTGAACAATTCTGTACCATTCATTAAATTACGACTTCAAATGGCCTAAACATTAAAAAAATATATATAATGGAGTATGATGATTGGAGATGTATTACGCGGAAAATACATCCAGCCTAACTATAAATCTACGGACCTATTTACAACTCAACTACCTGCACACATGGCGTAACTGTGGCGCAGCAGTATTACATACTACGTTACAAACCAAACATGTCGGGTTCCATGGTTCTATAGCCTCTGCCTGTGTGTCACTTAGGTAGGGTAGCAATTTGGTTGGGGGAAGGGGGTTACTGTGTGAGGGTGTCGTGCCTGGTGGGTGTGGTAGACTAGTGGGGATGGTAGACTAGTGGGGATGGTACACTGGTGGGGTTGTAGACTGGTGGGGTGGTAGAGTGGTGGGTTGGTAGAGTGGTGGGGATGGTAGACTGGTGGTGGTAGAGCCATGGAGGTGGTAGAGTGGTGGGGGTGGTAGAGTGGTGGGGGTGGTAGTCTGGTGGGGGTGGTAGAATGGTAGGGTTGGTAAGGTGGTGAGGGTGGTAGAGGAGTAGGAGGGTAAGGTGATGGTGGTGGTAAGGTGGTAGGGGTGGTGTATTGTGGTGGGTGTGGTAGATTGGTGGGGGTGGAAGAATGGTAAGGTGGTGGAGGATGTAGACTGGTAATGTTGATAGAGTGGTGGGGGGTGGTAGACTGCTGAGGGTGGTAGAGTGGTGGAGGCAGTAGACTGGTGGGGGTGGTAGAGTCGGGTTGGTAGACTGGTGGGGGTGGTAGGGTGGGGGTGGTGGTAAGGAGGTGGGGTAGTTGACTGGTGGGCTGTTAGTGTTGGGGGAGTGGTGGGTGTGGTAAGGTGGTGAGGGTGGTAGGGTGGTGGGGGTGGTAGAGTGGTGAAGGTGGTACAGTGGTGGTAGTGGTGGTAGAGGGGTGGTGGTGGTGGTACACTGGTGGTGGTAGGGTGGTGGTGGTGGTGGTGGTAGGGTGGTGGGGGTAGTGGGGTGGTGGAGGTAGTAGTCTGGTGGGGGTGGTAGAATGGTAGGGTTGGTAAGGTGGTGAGGGTGGTATAGGAGTAGGAGGGTAAGGTGATGGTGGTGGAAAGGTTAGGGGTGGTTGACTGTGGTGGGTGTGGTAGATTGGTGGGGGTGGAAGAGTGGTAAGGGTGGGAAGGTGGTGGAGGATGTAGACTGGTAAGGTTGATAGAGTGGTGGGGGGTGGTAGACTGCTGGGGGTGGTAGAGTGGTGGTGGTAGACTGGTAGGGGTGATAGAGTGGGGGTGGTGGTAAGGTGGTGGGGTGGTTGCCTGGTGGGCTGTTAGTGTTGGGGGAGTGGTGGGTGTGGTAAGGTGGTGGGGGTGGTACGGTGGTGGGGGTGGTCAACTGGTGGGGGTGGTCAGCTGGTAGGGATGGTACAGTGGTGGTGGTGGTGGTAGAGTGGTGGTGGTGGTGGTAGGCTGGTGGGGGTGGTAGGGTGGTGGAGGTGGTAGGGTGGTAGGGGTGGTATGGTGGTGGGGGTGGTAGACAGGTGGGGTGGTAGACGGGTGGGGTGGTAGACAGGTGTTGATGGTAAGGTGGTGGGGTGGTAGACTGCTGAGGGTGGTAGACTGTGGTAGGGTTGGTAGAGTGGTGGGGATGGTAGAGTGGTGGGGATGGTAGACTGGTGGTGGTTGACTGGTGGGGTGGTAGACTGGTGGGCTGGTAGACCGGTGGGGTGGAAGATGGGTGGGGTGGTAGATGGGTGGGGATGGTAAGGTGGTGGGGTGGTAGACTGCTGAAGGTGGTAGACTGATAGGGTTGGTAACGTGGTGGGGATGGTAGACTGGTGGTGGTAGAGCCATGGGGGTGGTAGAGAGGTGGATGTGGTAGAGTGGTGGATGTGGTAGAGTAGTGGATGTGGTAGAGTGGTGGATGTGGTAGAGTAGTGGGGGTGGTAGAGTGGTGGGGGTGGAAAAGTGGCGGGGGTGGTAAGGTGGTAAGGGCAGTAAGGTGGTGGGGAGGTAGAGGGGTGGGGGTGGTAGAGGGGTGTGGGTGGTAGAGTGGTGGGGGGTGGTAGAGTGGTGGGGGTGGTAAGGTGGTGGGGGGTGGTAGAGGGGTGGGGGTGGTAGAGGGGTGGGGGTGGTAGATAGGTGGGGGTGGTAGAGTGGTTGGAGTGGTAGAGTGGTGGGGGTGGTAAAGTGGTGGGGTTGGTAGATGGGTGCGGTGGTAGAGTGGAGGGGTGGTAAGGTGGTGGGGGTGGTAGAGTGGTGGGGGTGGTAGAGTGGTGGAGGTGGTAGAGTGGTGGGGGGTGGTAGAGTAGTGGAAGTGGTAGAGGTGTGAGGGTGGTAGAGTGGTGCGGGTGGTAGAGTGGTGCGGGCAGTAAGGTGGTGGGGGTGGTAGGGTGGTGGGGGGTGGTAAGATGGTGGGGGTGGTTAGGTGGTAGGGGTGGTAAAGGGGTGGGGGTGGTAGATTGGTGGGGTGGTAGAGCAGTGGGGGTGGTAAGGTGGTGGGGGTTGTAGATGGGTGGGGGTGGTAGAGTGGAGGGGGCGGTAGAGTGGTGGGGGCGGTAGATTTGTGGGGGTGGTAAGGTGGTGGGGGTGGTAGAGAGGTGGGGGTGGTAGAGAGGTGGGGGTGGTAGAGTGGTGGGGGCGGTAGAATGGTGGGAGCTGTAGATTGGTGGGGGTGGTAGAGTGGTGGAGGTGGTATGGTGGTTGGTTTGGTAGAGGGGTGGCGTCGGTAAAGTGGTGGGGGCGGTAGAGTGGTGGGGGTCGTAGATCCTGTGCGAAACCACCGTCCTGTGCAAAACCACCATCTTGTGCGAAACCTCCATCCTGTGCGAAACCACCATCCTGTGCAAAACCACCGTCTAGTGCAAAACCACCGTCTTGTGCGAAACCAACATCTTGTGCGATACCATCGTCTTGTGCGATAACACCGTCTTGTGCGAAACCACCGCCTTGTGGGAAACCACCGTCTTTTGCGAAACCACCGTCTTGTGGGAAACCACCGTCTTGTGCGAAACCCCAGCCTTGTGCGAAACCCCAGTCTTGTGGGAAACCCCAGACTTGTGGGAATCCCCAGTCTTGTGCGAAACCGCTGTCTAGTGCGAAAACGCTGTCTAGTGCAAAAACGCTGTCTAGTGTGAAAACACTGTCTCGTGCAAAACCACTGTCACGTGCGGAACCACTGTCACGTGTGAAACCACTGTAACTTGCGAAGCCACTGTCTTGTGTGAAACCACTGTCTTGTGCGAAACCACTGTCTTGTGTGAAACCAATATCTCGTGCGAAACCACTCGCCTGTGCGAAACCACTCGCCTGTGCGAAACCACTATCATGTGCGACACCATTCACCAGTGAGAACCCACTGACCAGTACGAAACCACTGTAATATCCGAAACCACTGGCATGTGCGAATCCTCCGGCACAAAACCACATCATGTGCGAAACCACTTCATGTGCAAAACCACTTCATGTGCGAAAGCACCGTCACGTGCGAAACCACTGTCATGTCCGAAACCACTGTCTCGTGCGAAACCACTGTCACATGTGAAACCACTGTCACATGCGAAACCACTGTTACTTGCGAAACCACTGTCTTGTGTGAAACCACTGCAAAACCACTGTCGTCTGTGAAACCACTGTCATGTGCGACACCTCTGACCAATGCGAAACCACGGTCAACTGCGAAACCACTGTCATGTGTGAAACCACTGTCCTGTGTGAAACCACTGTCACGTGTGAAACAACTGTCTTGTGCGAAACAACTGTCTTGTACGAAACCACGGTCCTGTGCGAAACCACGGTCCTGTGTGAAACCACTCGCCTGTGCGAAACCACTCGCCTGTGCGAAACCATTCACCTGTGTGAAAGCACTCGCCTGTGCAAAACCACTCGCCTGTGCGAAACTACTGTCATGTGCGACACCACTAACCTGTGCGAAACCACTGTCATGTGGGAAACCACTGTTTGTGCAAAAGCACTGTGTTGTGCGAAACCACTGTCTTGTGCGAAACCACTGTCATGTGCAAAACCACTGTCATCTGCGAAAACACTTCATGTGCGAAATCACTGTCACTTGCGAAACCACTGCCGTGTGCGAAGCCACTGTCATGTGCGACACCACTCACAAGTGAGAAACCACTGTCCTATGCAAAACCAATGTCATGTGCGAAATCATTGTCATGTGCGAAACCACTGTCCTGTACGAAATCACTCACCTGCGCGAAACCACTCACCTGTGAAAAACCACACCTGTGCGAAACCACTCACCTGTGGGAAACCACCTACCTGTGTGGAACCACTCACCTCTGTGAAACCACACACCAGTGCGATACCACTCACCAGTGTGAAACCACTCATCTGTGCGAAACCACTCACCTGTAAAAAACCACTTGCCCGTGTGAAACAACTCACCTGTGCAAAACCACTGTAATGTGAGTCACAACTCACCAGTGCGAAACCACTGACCTGTGCAAAACCACTGACCTGTGCGAAACTACTGTCATGTGCGAAACCACTGTCATGTGCGAAACCACTGTCATATACGAAACCACTGTCATGTGCAAAACCACTGTCTATTGAGAAACCACTGTCATGTGCGAAACCACTGTCATGTGCGAAACCACTGTCATATGCGAAACCACTGTCATGTGCAAAACCACTGCTATTGAGAAACCACTGTCATGTGGGAAACCACTGTTTGTGCAAAAGCACTGTCTTGTGCGAAACCACTGTCTTGTGCGAAACCACTGTCATGTGCAAAACCACTGTCACTTGCGAAACCACTGCCGTGTGCGAAGCCACAGTCGTCTGCGAACCCACTGTCGTCTGCGAACCCACTGTCGTCTGCGAAACCACTGTCGCCTGCGAAACCACTGTCGTCTGCGAAACCACTGTCATGTGCGACACCACTCACAAGTGAGAAACCACTGTCCTATGCAAAACCAATGTCATGTGCGAAACCACTGTCATGTTCGAAACCACTGTCCTGTACGAAACCACTCACCTGCGCGAAACCACTCACCTGTGAAAAACCACACACCTGTGCGAAACCACTCACCTGTGGGAAACCACCTACCTGTGTGGAATCACTCACCTCTGTGAAACCACTCACCAGAGCGATACCACTGTCATTTGCTAAACCACTGTCATTTGCAAAATCACTGTCTTGTGACAACCACTGTCGTGAGCGAAACCACTGTTGTGTGCGATAACACTGTCGTGTGCAAAACCACAGTTGTGCGAAAACACTGTCGTGTGGGAAACCACTGTTCTGTGAAAAACCACTGTTCTGTGCGAAACCACTGTCTTGTGCGAAACCACTGTCTGGTGTGAAACCACTGACTTGTGCGGAACCACTGTCTTGTGGGAAACCACTGTCTTGTGCGAAACAACTGTCTTGTGTGAAACCACTGTCATTTGCAAAACCTCTGTCTTTTGCGAAACCACTGTCATTTTCGAAACTGCTGTAATTTGCGAAACCACTGTCTTGTGCGAAACCACTGTCTTGTGCGATACCACTTTCATGTGGGAAACCACTGTCGTGTGCGAAACCACTGTCGTCTGCGAAACCACTGTCGTGTGCAAAACCACAGTCATGTGCGAAACCACTGCTATGTGTGAAACCACTGTCCTGTGCGAAACCACTGTCCTGAGCGAAACCACTGTCTTGTGCGAAATCACTGTCCTGTGCGAAGCCACTGTCTAGTTCGAAACCACTTTCGTGTGCAAAACCACTTTCTTGTGCGAAACCACTGTTTCGTGCGAAACCTATATCTTGTGTGAAACCACTGTCTTGTGCAAAACTACTGTCTTGTGCAAAACCACTGTCGTTTGCGAAACCACTGTCGTTTGCAAAACCACTGTCGTTTGCGAAACCACTGTCATTTGCGAAACCACTGTCATTTGCGAAACATCAGTCCTTTGCGAAACCACTGTCACTTGCGAAACCACTGTCTTGTGCAAAACCACTTTCGTCTGCGAAACCACTGTCTTCTGCGAAAGACTTAGCAAGTTGGAGGGATACTTTGCGAAAACATTGTACGTGTTTCCAGTTGTGACACACGTGAATTGCAAATTATTAAGTTGTGTTTAGGGGGGACACGTAAGGAGAGACGGAAGGAAGCAGCAGGGGCTGATATTTCGGCTCGAGGGATGAGCTTTGGCCCCCAGACACGGATAGTAAACCTTCGCTGTTGTCGAAGTTTTGAGGTGAAAAGGAGAAGGCAGAATTGGAGAGTTGTGTACTGCAGCAACGCTGTGGGCCTTGTATGTGGATTTTAATGCGTATGTGGGCATGAATTTGGAATGATGGGAGCCGGCACAAGACACGAAAAACAGTAGCAAGTAGGATGTCCTGTGCAAAACCACTGTCTTGTGCAAAACCACTGTGTTGTGGGAAACTGCTATCCGGTGTGAAACCACTGTCTTGTGCGAAAGCACTGTCTCGTGCAAAACCACTGTCATTTGCAAAACCACTGTCATTTGCGAAACCACTGTCATTTGCGAAACCACTGTCTTGTGCTAAACCACTGTCTTTTGCGAAACCACTGTCGTGTGCGAAAAGGCTGTAGTGTGCGAAACCACTTTCGTGTGCGAAACCACTGTCATGTGCGAAACCAGTTTCTTGTGTGAAACCACTGTCATGTATGAAACCAATGTCGAGTGTGAAACCACTGTCGTTTGCGAAACCACAGTCATGTGCGAAACCACTTTCGTGTGCGTAACCACTGTCGTGTGGGAAACCACTGTCGTGTGCGAAACCACTGTCGTGTGGGAAACCACTGTCCTGTGCGAAAGCACTGTCCTGTGCGAAACCACTGTCTAGTGCGAAACCACTGTCATGTGTGAAACCACTGTCTTGTTCTAAACCACTGTCGTGTGCGAAACCACTTTGTTGTGCGAAACCACTCTCTTCTGCGTAACCACTGTCTTGTGCGAAACCACTGTCTTGTGCGAAATCACTGTCTTGTGTGAAACCACTGTCTTGTGCGAAACCACTGTCTTGTGCGAATCCACTGTCTTGTGCGAAACCACACTCTTGTGCGAAACCACTGTCTTGTGCAAAACCACTGTCGTCTGCAAAACCACTGTCTTCTGCGAAACCACTGTCATTTGGGATACTACTGTCATTTGCAAAACCACTCTCATTTGTGAATCCACTGTCATTTGCGAAACCACTGTCATTTGCGAAACCACTGTCTTTTGCAAAACCACTGTCTTGTGCGAAACGACTGTCACTTGCGAAACCACGGTCTTTTGCAAAACCACTGTCCTGTGCGAAACCACTGTGTTGTACGAAACCGCTATCCGGTGCGAAACCACTGTCTCGTGCGAAAGCACTGTCTCGTGCGAAACCACTGTCGTATGCAAAACCACTGTCGTGTACAAAACCACAGTCGAGTGCGAAACCACTCTCGTGTGCGAAACCACTGTCGTGTGCGAAACCACTGTCGTGTTCGAAACCACTGTCTTGTGCGAAAACACTGTATTTTGCGAAACCACAGTCGTGTGCGAAACCACAGTCGTGTGCGAAACCGCTGTCTTGTGCAAAACCAATGTCTTTTGCGAAACCACTGTTTTATGCAAAACCACTGTCTTGTGCGTAACCACTGTCGTCTGCAAAACCACTGTTGTCTGCAAAACCATTGTCATTTGCGAAACCACTGTCATTTGCAAAACTACTTTCATTTGCGAAACTACTGTCATTTGTGAAACCACTGTCATTTGCGAAACCACTGTCTTGTGCAACACCACTGTCTTGTGCGAAACCACTGTCGTGTGCGAAACCACTGTCGTGTGCGAAACCACTGTCATGTGCGAAACCATTGCCGTGTGCGAAACCACTGTCCTGTGCGAAACCACTGTCCTGTGCGAAACCACTGTCTTGTGCAAAACTACTGTGTTGTACGAAACCGCTATCCGGTGCGAAACCACTGTCTCGTGCAAAAGCACTGTTTCGTGCGAAACCACTGTCGTGTGCGACACCACTGTCGTGTCCAAAACCACTGTCGTGTGCAAAACCACTGTCCTTTGCGAAACCACTGCCGTGTGCGAAACCACTGTCATGTGCGAAACCATTGCCGTGTGCGAAACTACTGTCCTGTGCGAAACCACTGTCCTGTGCGAAACCACTGTCTTGTGCAAAACTACTGTGTTGTACGAAACCGCTATCCGGTGCGAAACCACTGTCTCGTGCGAAAGCACTGTTTCGTGCGAAACCACTGTCGTGTGCAAAACCACTGTCGTGTACAAAACCACAGTCATGTGCGAAACCACTCTCGTGTGCGAAATTACTGTCGTGTGCGAAACCACTGTCGTGAGCGATACCATTGTCATGTGCGAAACCACTGTCCTGTGCGAAACCACTGTCATTTGCGAAACCACTGTCTTGTGCGAAACCAATGTTTTTTGCGAAACCAATGTCCTGTGCGAAACCACCGTCTTGTGAGAAGCCACTGTCTTGTGAGGAACCACTGTCTTGTGCGAAAGCACTGTCATTTGCGAAACCACTTTCATTTGCGAAAACCACTGTCTTTTGCGAAACCACAGTCATGTGCGAAACCACTGTCGTGTGCAAAACCACTGTGGTTTGCGAAACCACTGTCGTGTGCGAAGCCACTGTTGTGTGCGAAACCACTGTCTTGTGCGAAACCACTGTCTTTTGTAAAACCACTGACTTGTACGAAACCACTGTCTTGTGCGAATCCACTGTCTTGTGCAAAACCACTGACTTGTGCAAAACCACTGTCATCTGCGAAACCACTGTCGTCTGCGAAACCACTGTCATTTGCGAAACACTGTCATTTGCGAAACCACTGTCATTTGCGAAACCACTGCCATTTGTGAAACCTCTGTCATTTGCGAAACCACTGTCTTGTGCGAAACCACTGTCTTGTGCGAAACGACTGTCATTTGCGAAATCACTGTCATTTGTGAAACGACTGCCTTGTGCGAAACCACTGTCTTGTGCGAAACGACTGTCTTGTGTGAAACCACTGTGGTGTGCAAAACCACTGTCGTGTGCGAAACCACAGTCGTTTGTGAAACTACTCTCGTGTGCGAAACCACTGTATTGTGCGAAACCATTGTCGTGTGCGAAACCATAGTCGTGTGTGAAACCACTGTCCTGTGTGAAAGCACTGTCCTGTGCAAAACCACTATCTTGTGCGAAACAACTGTCTTGTGCGAAACCACTGTCTTGTGTTAAACCACTGTCTTTTTCTAAACCACTGTCTTGTTCGAAACCACTGTCATGTGCGAAACCACTTTCTTGTGCGAAACCACTGTCTTGTGCGAAACCACTGTCTTGTGTGAAACCACTGTCTTGTGTGAAACCACTGTCTTGTGCGAAACCACTGTCTTGTGCGAATCCACTGTCTTGTGCAAAACCACTGACTTGTGCGAAACCACTGTCGTCTGCGAAACCACTGTCGTCTGCGAAACCACTGTCGTCTGTGAAACCACTGTCATTTGCGAAACACTGTCATTTGCGAAACACTGTCATTTGCGAAACCACTGTCATTTGCGAAACCACTGTCATTTGCGAAACCACTGTCTTGTGCGAAACCACTGTCTTGTGCGAAACGACTGTCATTTGCGAAATCACTGTCATTTGTGAAACCACTGTCTTATGCGAAACCACTGTCTTTTGTGAAACGATTGTCATTTGCGAAACCACTGTCATTTGTGAAACCACTGTCATTTGCGAAACCACTCTCATTCGCGAAACCACTGTCTTGTGCGAAACCACTGTCTTGTGTGAAACCACTGTCTTGTGCGAAACCAATGTCATGTGCGAAACTACTGTCTTGTGCGAAACCAATGTCTTGTGTGAAACCAATGTCTTGTGCGAAACCCCTGTCTTGTGCGAAACCACTGTCTTGTGCGGAACCACTGTATTGTGCGAAACCACTGTCATCTGCGAAACCACTGTCTTGTGCGAAACCACTGTCTTGTGCGAAACCACTGTCTTGTGCGAAACTACTGTCTTGTGCGAAACCACTGTCGTCTGCGAAACCACTTTCGTCAGCGAAACCACTGTCGTCTGCAAAACCACTGACATTTGCGAAACCACTGTCTTCATTTAAACCACTGTCATGTGCGAAACCACTGTCCTGTGCGAAAGCACTGTCCTGTGCGAAAGCACTGTCTAGTGCGAAACCACTGTCTTGTGTGAAACCACTGTCTTGTTCTAAACCACTGTCGTGTGCGAAACCACTTTGTTGTGCGAAACCACTCTCTTGTGCGAAACCACTGTCTTGTGCGAAACCACTGTCTTGTGCGAAATCACTGTCTTGTGCGAAACCACTGTCTTGTGCGAAACCACTGTCTTGTGCGAATCCACTGTCTTGTGCGAAACCACACTCTTGTGCGAAACCACTGTCTTGTGCAAAACCACTGTCGTCTGCAAAACCACTGTCTTCTGCGAAACCACTGTCATTTGGGATACTACTGTCATTTGCAAAACCACTATCATTTGTGAAACCACTGTCATTTGCGAAACCACTGTCATTTGCGAAACCACTGTCTTTTGCAAAACCACTGTCTTGTGCGAAACGACTGTCACTTGTGAAACCACGGTCTTTTGCAAAACCACTGTCCTGTGCGAAACCACTGTGTTGTACGAAACCGCTATCCGGTGCGAAACCACTGTCTCGTGCGAAAGCACTGTCTCGTGCGAAACCACTGTCGTATGCAAAACCACTGTCGTGTACAAAACCACAGTCGAGTGCGAAACCACTCTCGTGTGCGAAACCACTGTCATGTGCGAAACCATTGCCGTGTGCGCAACTACTGTCCTGTGCGAAACCACTGTCCTGTGCGAAACCACTGTCTTGTGCAAAACTACTGTGTTGTACGAAACCGCTATCCGGTGCGAAACCACTGTCTCGTGCGAAAGCACTGTTTCGTGCGAAACCACTGTCGTGTGCAAAACCACTGTCGTGTACAAAACCACAGTCATGTGCGAAACCACTCTCGTGTGCGAAATTACTGTCGTGTGCGAAACCACTGTCGTGAGCGATACCATTGTCATGTGCGAAACCACTGTCCTGTGCGAAACCACTGTCATTTGCGAAACCACTGTCTTGTGCGAAACCAATGTTTTGTGCGAAACCAATGTCCTGTGCGAAACCACCGTCTTGTGAGAAGCCACTGTCTTGTGAGGAACCACTGTCTTGTGCGAAACCACTGTCATTTGCGAAACCACTTTCATTTGCGAAAACCACTGTCTTTTGCGAAACCACAGTCATGTGCGAAACCACTGTCGTGTGCAAAACCACTGTGGTTTGCGAAACCACTGTCGTGTGCGAAGCCACTGTTGTGTGCGAAACCACTGTCTTGTGCGAAACCACTGTCTTTTGTAAAACCACTGACTTGTACGAAACCACTGTCTTGTGTGAATCCACTGTCTTGTGCGAAACCACTGACTTGTGCAAAACCACTGTCATCTGCGAAACCACTGTCGTCTGCGAAACCACTGTCATTTGCGAAACACTGTCATTTGCGAAACCACTGTCATTTGCGAAACCACTGCCATTTGTGAAACCTCTGTCATTTGCGAAACCACTGTCTTGTGCGAAACCACTGTCTTGTGCGAAACGACTGTCATTTGCGAAATCACTGTCATTTGTGAAACCACTGCCTTGTGCGAAACCACTGTCTTGTGCGAAACGACTGTCTTGTGTGAAACCACTGTGGTGTGCAAAACCACTGTCGTGTGCGAAACCACAGTCGTTTGTGAAACTACTCTCGTGTGCGAAACCACTGTATTGTGCGAAACCATTGTCGTGTGCGAAACCATAGTCGTGTGGGAAACCACTGTCCTGTGTGAAAGCACTGACCTGTGCAAAACCACTATCTTGTGCGAAACGACTGTCTTGTGCGAAACCACTGTCTTGTGTTAAACCACTGTCTTTTTCTAAACCACTGTCTTGTTCGAAACCACTGTCATGTGCGAAACCACTTTCTTGTGCGAAACCACTGTCTTGTGCGAAACCACTGTCTTGTGCGAAAACACTGTCTTGTGTGAAACCACTGTCTTGTGCGAAACCACTGTCTTGTGCGAATCCACTGTCTTGTGCAAAACCACTGACTTGTGCGAAACCACTGTCGTCTGCGAAACCACTGTCGTCTGCGAAACCACTGTCGTCTGCGAAACCACTGTCATTTGCGAAACACTGTCATTTGCGAAACCACTGTCATTTGCGAAACCACTGTCATTTGCGAAACCACTGTCATTTGTGAAACCACTGTCTTGTGCGAAACCACTGTCTTTTGCGAAACGATTGTCATTTGCGAAACCACTGTCATTTGCGAAACCACTCTCATTCGCGAAACCACTGTCTTGTGCGAAACCACTGTCTTGTGTGAAACCACTGTCTTGTGCGAAACCACTGTCATGTGCGAAACCACTGTCTTGTGCGGAACCACTGTCTTGTGCGAAACCACTGTCATCTGCGAAACCACTGTCTTGTGCGAAACCACTGTCTTGTGCGAAACCACTGTCTTGTGCGAAACTACTGTCTTGTGCGAAACCACTGTCGTCTGCGAAACCACTTTCGTCAGCGAAACCACTGTCGTCTGCAAAACCACTGACATTTGCGAAACCACTGTCTTCATTTAAACCACTGTCATGTACGAAACCACTGTCTTGTGCGAAACCACTGTCATGTGCGAAACTACTGTCTTGTGCGAAACCAATGTCTTGTGCGAAACCAATGTCTTGTGCGAAACCCCTGTCTTGTGCGAAACCACTGTCTTGTGCGGAACCACTGTCTTGTGCGAAACCACTGTCATCTGCGAAACCACTGTCTTGTGCGAAACCACTGTCCTATGCGAAACCACTGTCTTGTGCGAAACTACTGTCTTGTGCGAAACCACTGTCGTCTGCGAAACCACTTTCGTCAGCGAAACCCCTGTCGTCTGCGAAACCACTGACATTTGCGAAACCACTGTCTTCATTTAAACCACTGTCATGTGCGAAACCACTGTCGTGTGGGAAACCACTGTCATGTGCGAAACCACAGTCATGTGCGAAACCACTGTCCTGTGCAAAACCACTCACCTGTGCAAAACCGCTGCCTGTGCGAAACCACTTTCCTGTGCGTAACCACTGTCCCGTGCAAAACTACCTTCCTGTTCGAAATCACTGTCCCGTGTGAAACCACTGTCCTGTACGAAACCACCGTCCTGTACGAAACCACTATCCTGTGTAAAACCATTGTCCTGTGCAAAACCTCTGCCCTGTGCGAAACAACTGTTCTGTGTGAAACTGTAGCCACCTACGAATGGAATTTCGCAACTTCGTGTTGTCAGAAAGTGAAACTATTTGCACAATTAGTTCGGTTGCCGGATCGACCCGAAACAGATGATACTGTAAGCTTTGTTGTCATTCGTTCTGTTCGTTGTATTAAAAAAATGGAATACCGTCAAGAGAAATTCGGAAAATAAATGCATTCTTTTTCTCCTCATATCGTTAATCGCTGGGAAGAAATTGTTGCTGGACGTGAAAGAATAGATCGACATAAACGCTGGTATGCCAGACACCCACTAGTCGCTAATAATTCCGTTGCAGTGCGTGGCTCGATGATTTGTGAGTCGCTACAGCCACACTAGCTTTTTGTGCCTAAGGCGATCGTACAGAATCGTTTGTTATTGACACAATAGTCGCTAATCTCATGTACAGGATTAAGAATGTAGTTTCCACTCAGTTGGAGTTTTCGTGGAAATGTCGAGTATTCAGAACGTTACTTAGTCGTGTGATCGCCAGTTTTGTTACTCATAACGTCGGTAGTGGAAGTGAGAAACGGTTTCCCGTACAGAACAAGCTACAAAATTTTGGATGCAAACAATGAAAAATTTTTCCCTGTGTAGGATACACGAATAACTAAAGATAAGTTTTTAGTATGGTCGCAATTACGTAATTCGTAAGTCATAATTTTCACCTTGTTGACAATGACAGTCCGTAGTGTGTAGGAGTGACAATGAAATCGCTATTACTGTTTCCTGTTTCACATGAAAACGTGTGCAATTACCGAAGCCCTGTGGCAGGAAACGACAGTTTATTTATTCGCAGATTCCTTCGAAAGAAGATATCGATTCACGACATTACTTGGCCAAGAAATAATACCAATAGGTGTTGTCTGTTAATTAGCGCCCGGAAGGCTGAATGCAGTGTTAAAAATAACGTGCTCATTATTGACAATATTGAGTTTCCGCGTGGCTGTTTCCTGTACTGATCGTGACTGGCAACAATTTACGAAATATGTGTCGAGGACTTTTGAATACGCCAGAGTCGTGATGGACGTTTACACTGGAGTAAAAATGTACTTTACGCAGACAGCAGTGAGTTGAGAATTACTCTGGAGTAAAAAACGTAATTTACGCAGACAGCAGTGATTTCAGAATTATATCAAATTTTGTTTTTTCTTCGTGTATGAGTGACAGATGCTCGCTTTGCACAGGTCTTTTAGTCGCATCAAGTGTTGTGCCGACCACTTACAGTGGCGGACATTATTACTGAGCAAATCGCCAGTAAGCAATCGCATTGTCTGATTCTCAGTAGCTGCAACAGTAGGTATTACACTACAGGTACCGCTAGCGATCGGGTCGATATCTATAGGGTTACCAAATTTGAACTCGAGTTAGAACGCTGTCTTGTGCGTCCGATTCGAGGAACAACGTATGTGTCAATTTTATTTTTAACTGACCAGCCACCTAGACAGCTAACTTGGCCAACTTAACACATCGTCATTACACATGTCCTCACTTCAGTTGTTTCCGATTAGACTGCAAGAGGCACACCGACGATCAAAACGCGGGGACAATTATTAAGTGCCGCCAAAGCGACTGTATTCTTGTGGCGCTGCATTCGAATAGCAAACCGAGATTCGGACGAAGCGCTACGTCGTAATTTTCGCGACCATTTTACTGCCATCGTGCTGCTACACGAGGTGTCGACGTCTGTGTCACTGTTTCCCCAGGCTGAAATAATTCGGCGATTTCCTGGGCATTGTCCCAACGGAAGAACAACAGCCGCTGCAGCGATAAAAGGCATTGTTGTAGACGCACATTCTTCTATCTGTGGCGTCCCATATAGAAGAAAATGTGACACACGACCGATGGACGCTATTCTTTGATTACCACAACACCCACGACTTTTTCCCAGAGTTTACTATTTAATTCTGTCTACAAATAGCCGCTGCAGTTATTTACCGAACAGCATACAGCGATCAGATATGGTTTAAGGCACGGAGCTGGAAGCACACTCAGTACGAAGGCGAATCTAACTCGAGTGTCGTACTGTGTGGCTGCAATTTTGGCGGCGTTAACGCTATTCGAGCATTTTAAAAAACTTCATTCGGCGAAACCCTCTGCAGTTTTCTTTCGACGGGGAACAAAATAATGCATAATTCTGCAATGTTGCCACCGACTGTTACTGGGGATGGGCCCGCAATTAGCATTGCTTGTTTTCGTCTTTACAACTGAATAATGGCGAAAGCAGTAACGGAAGCTGTGTGGAACAAAACGGAATCTTTTTACTGTCAATATTTGGTTCCCACGACAAACAGAGTCTCTTAAATATGAGGCAAAAAACTGTGAACACGCGGAAACAAGTGTGTATTTACGCCACCAGTGTGACGGTAAACAACAAGGCTGTTCACACTCTCCTTTAAACGCGACTTTCACGTTTGACTGTTGCACACAAAACTGTCAACATTCTCCCAACCGCGAGGATAGGCTTTTGTACAGACTGTACCGCACATTTATCACGAGAGCATACTTTACACCTGAAATATCTTTAAAGGGAAATACTTCGAGTAAAGGAAAGGGCAGCCGCTACTTCTCGAAATGATACACAATAAAAGATACGGAAATCCAGCAAATCGCCTATTTAAAGCGGCAAATACGTTTTATGTATTCCGCTAACGCTGTGACTTATACGCTCTGTCTCGGAAGCTAAATTTTTTACTTTATTATTCTATAATTCGTCTTCCTGACATGCACCAGCAATTCAAAATATGGGGCGAAATCTGCTCTCGGCCAAGACGTCCGTAGCAACTTTCTAACGACTTCCTCGCGACCCCATTCTTGGGCCAGAAGTTCTCTGTATTATTGCCGCTCTAAATATGAGTAACGGAAACTATGTGTTTTGTTCCATTAAAAAAAATAGACAAATAAATAAAATACTTCCGCCCTCCCTCCCAGTTGCTTAACATTAACGTCTGCTGTGTAAAGAAGTACACTGCAATCAAAAAGAGTAATATTTTTGTTTAATAATAGGTCCCAGTATTGTTATTCGTTTTCGTAGATAACTTGGTGTAGAATGGTGGAGGAACGTTAAATGTAAAAATAATGCTTTCATTGTCTCTCTGGGTCGAAGAAGCAACGTATTATTCACTTTCACGTTGACTGCTGCGTACATTATATGAAACTTAATTAATCATTCGAGCATACTGCCGCAAAATGTGCTTTACGAAAAACCGATTTACAAAATTCTGCCCTGCCTCGGCATTAATTGGCCTAACTTTTCCTTCCTTTATCTCAAATGACGTTACATGTTGCCCAATGATAAAGCAGTAATGTCTCGACCATTCTTGTGAAACGAGAGATCTCAAGCTAAATAACTGCAGGATCTAACGAAAAATTTCAAATTTCCTGCAGGTATTGAAAACGGATTTTTCATAGTGCTCAACAGAGCGATTGATGCAGTTCAGAGACGACAGAATGCTAATATTTAGTCACTGCAAAAGTTTTGTCAATAACCAACATTTGTTGCATAGTATACTATTTGAAACTGCCTTGGTGCTTCCGCTACAGATGTCACACAGCATAAACGCTAACTCTGTTTAAAAATCTGACATTACAGACGCTATTTTGTACACATTAATTAACCTTATCAGCCGGCCGCTTTGACCGAGCGGTCTGCGGCGCGGTCGGGGGTTCGAATCCTCCCTCTAGCGTGGATGTTTGTGTTGTCCTTAGCGTAAGTTGAACACGTTTTAATTAACCTTATCACACGTATTGCGAAGTAATTATCTGTGAAACAATGTACTACTTTCGAAACAGATATTTCGTACACATTAATTAACCATATCAGACATATTGCGAAGTAAATCTCAGGGAAACACGTGAACTTTCTTCGAAACATATTTCGTCTGCTAATCCAGCGGAAATGGTAATCTAAGTGAGTCACAGTCCAACAAAAACAGGAGTTCATCGAGTAATTGTTAATTCTTGCGTTTGTTAGCAGGAGGAATCCACGATACAAAGTTTGAAACTGTTTCTTACAATTTCAGCTGGGCATGTCGGAAGCACGATAAAATATTCAGGTTTTTTTTTCTACTGCATTTTCAATTAATCGATTTTTTATCCGACTCTGTTTCTCTTCCCCTCAAGCAAACTTTAGAGAGGAGATCGATAGATTTCCGTTAATCTGTAGCCAGCTACAAATGGAATTTCGAAACCTCCTATTGTCACCAAGTAAAAGCATTTCTCACAAATCAGTATTCGAGGCTGTGTAGAAGCACATGCCGGAATATTTATTAACAGAGTTCCTTCCAAAGGAGAAATCGATTCAGGAGATTACGTATCGATAAGTTATTGTTATCTTTATAAGTTAACGACCGAAAAGATAAATGTAGCGTTGTAGTTTTAGCACTATTAAGTTACCAGATTACTGTGTTTCTGTATTGATGGATTTTATTCGCAACTGCCAACAGCTTAAAAAATTCCGTCACAGTATTTTTCTACTGCATTTTCAATTAATCGATTTTTTATCCATCTCTGTTTCTCCTCCCCTCAAGCAAACTTTAGGTGGAGATCGATAGATTTCCATTAATTTGTAGCCAGCTAAAAATGGAATTTCGAAACCTTCTGTTGTCACTAAGTAAAAGCATTTCTCACATTGCGTTTAGTTTACCCATTTTCTGTTACACATGAAAAACACGTAAACAGTATTCGAAGCTATGTGGAAGCAGATGCCGGAATATTTATTAACAGAGTTCCTTCCAAAGGCGAAATCGATTCACGAGATTACGTATCGATAAGTTAGTGTTATCTTTTTTAAATTAATGACCGAAAAGATTAATGTAGCGTAGTAGTTTCGGCACTATTAATTTGCCAGATTACTGTGTTTCTGTATTGATGGATTTTATTCGCAACTGCCAACGGTTTAAAAAATTCCATCACAGTATTTTTCTACTGCATTTTCAATTAATCGATTTTTTATCCGACTCTGTTTCTCCTCCCCTCAAGCAAACTTTAGAGAGGAGATCGATAGATTTCCATTAATCTGTAGCCCGCTACAAATGGAATTTCGAAACCTCCTGTTGTCATCAAGTAAAAGCATTTCTCACAAATCAGTATTCGAAGCTGTGTAGAAGCACATACCCGAATATTTATTAACAGAGTTCCCTCCAAAGGAGAAATCGATTCACGAGATTACGTATCGATAAGTTAGTGTTATCTTTTTTAAGTTAACGACCTAAAAGATAAATGAGGCGTAGTAGTTTTGTCACTATTAAGATACCAGATTACTGTGTTTCTGTATTGTTGTATTTTATTCCCAACTGCTAACAGTTTAAAAAATTCCGTCACAGTATTTTTCTACTGCATTTTCAATTAATCGATTTTTTAACCGTCTCTGTTTCTCCTCCTCTCAAGCAAACTTTAGGTGGAGATCGATAGATTTCCATTAATCTGTAGCCAGCTACAAATGGAATTTCGAAACCTCCTGTTGTCACCAAGTAAAAGCATTTCTCACAAATCAGTATTCGAAGCTGTGTAGAAGCACATGCCCGAATATTTATTAACAGAGTTCCTTCCAAAGGAGAAATAGATTCACGAGATTACGTATCGATAAGTTAGTGTTATCTTTTTTAAGTTAACGACCTAAAATATAAATGAGGCGTAGTAGTTTTGTCACTATTAAGTTACCAGATTACTGTGTTTCTGTATTGTTGGATTTTATTCCCAACTGCTAACAGTTTAAAAAATTCCGTCACAGTCATTTACACACTGCAATTTGTTATGGCGGAAAATGGAGAAAAAATTTTATTCACAGATAAAGTACAAACATTTTTAGTTCGCCGCGTTTGTTGGAAACTATTATTCTTTCAGCGGCTAAAATCTAAAACTGTAGGAGTGGTATGGTTTCTTAATCGTCAGAATTCTAATGATTAAGTCTCTGCTTAATTTTTCTCTAAAATAAACGTTTCCTTGCATACCTTGACTTTCAACAACGCTTTCGTATCTCTGTACTGGTTTAATCTCAGAGCGTAAACAATGATTCAATACCAAAGTAGTACGCTACAGACGTTATTCGGCATAACTTAATAAATCGCATCGCACCTAGCACAAAGGTAGTCTCCGAAAAACAAAGTGCTTTCTCCGAATTCGATATTTTGACCTCTTCGCCAGAGAAAGCGAAATCTAAGTAAGTCACAGTCCAACGAAAACATAAATTACCCGAAAACTTTGTCGTTCGTTACGAGAAAGAATCATCTGTACAGCTCTTGAATCTCTTTGTTACTATCTCACCCGAACATATATTAAAGAGACAGCCACTGCTTTAACATCCGGAGTGTTTCTGATACACGCTTGACGGAATAATACCTGCGTAATGCTAACACAACAATACGGTACCTACGAGTGCAGTTTCAAAACCTAATGTCGTCAGAAAGTGAAACAATTTCTCGCAATGCGTTCAGTTAACGGATCGACAAGAAAGATGTTGAGATCATAATGATCATGAAATATCCAGTACCGTCAAAAGAATACCGGAAGATAGATATTTTTTTTTCTTTTTCTCCTTACAGCATCCATCTCTGGTAACAAATTTCTGTTATTGTGGCTGAAGGATGAAGAGAGGAACACAAACGCTGGTATTCTCACAGAGTTTCTGGAAACCCACTTCTCACTAATAAATCCGTACGACGGTTCGGTAATTTGTAAACCGTCACACCTACTTTCGTTTTCAGTCCTCAGCCGGTCGTACAGTATCGTTCGCTGCTGACGAAATAGTCCGTGACCCCACGTACAGGATTAGGAAAGCGTTTTGACTCAGTAGGAGCTTCTTGGCCATACCGTGTATTCTGAACGTTGTGTATTCTACACATGTGTGTTGACCTGTTTTGCCAAAGCTACTACACATTAATATGTAGAGAACACGCTACATAATTCCGGATCCAAAGTATCAGAACATCGTGTTTCTTGCCTGTGAACGAGACAGGCCTCACTTAAAATTAGTTTCAGTGTTATCCCAGTTACCTACATCGCTAGCCATCATTTTCACGTTGTTGACTACATTCGTGGTCAGTATGGCTGACTCTCAAATTGTTGTTTGACGTGAATGTGAATAATAGTTAATAGCAGTGTGGAAGTAAAGGAAAGTTTATTTATTCACACATTTCCTTCAAAAGGAGAAATCGGTCCACTAGATTACGTGTAGAAGCCACCATAACAATAGGTCAGTGTTGTCTGTTAGTTCAAATTCAAATGTTTGCAAATCTAAGGGACATAACTGCTGTGGTTATTCAGTCCCTAGACTGCCAAACTGCTGTAACTAACTTATGGTAAGGGCAACACACACACACATACGTCTGAGGAAGGACTCGAACCTCCGACGGCGAACAACCGAGCACTCCGCAGCAAGGCTCCTTAGCGCGCTCGGCCACTCCACCGTGGCTGTTAGTTAACGCTCAGAAAGATAAACGCAGTGTTAGAAATACCGTGACTATTTTTAACAACATTATCAGGATCCTATTCTTTACTGATGAATAATTTTCCTAACCGGCAATAGTTTACAACGCATCTTTCAAGGTCCTTTACATATTGCAGCCCTGTGGTGGAGGAATATTATAGAGGATCTAGTAGAAACTTAATTCACTTGGACGGCATTAGAAGTGAGAATTGTGTCAAACTTTTATTTCTTATTTCTTCTTGTGTTGCATCTACGATAAGACAGCGCAAATGACGGAGAAAATTCCGCATTTCTGTGCGCTGTCGTCCTTGTCGTATTAATTGTTAAGCAAGCCACCACAAAGCAACGAGACTGACTGATTTTACGTAGTTACAGAAAAAAATGTGTTAATTCATGTAACGGCAGGAATCGGGTAGTTATTGAAAGACTTCCCATACTGAAATATCTTTTACCACGCTGCACTATGCGTCAAATGTAAGAAATAACGTGTATGTACCTATATGTTAAATTTCCGAGCCATCACAAAAGCTGACTTGGTCATCTTAATACGTCATAATTACACATTTCCTCACTTCATTATTTTGTGATGAAACAGCATGAGTTACACCAGCAGTCAAAATGGAGGGAAAATAATAAAGTGCCGCCAAACCAACTGTGAAGGAATTTTTTTGCGGCTACATTCTTGCAGCAGACACTTCCTGTATTCTCGCTGCGTTACGTTAGAATATCAAATCGATATTCGGTCGAAGCGGTACGTCGTATGATCTCGGGACCATCTCACTGCCGTCTTGCTGCTACACGAGGTGTCGATGTCTGCGACCTTGTTTCCAGAAATTTAAATGGAAATAATTCGCCGATTTTCTGCGCATTCTCCCAACGGAAGAACAACAGCCGTAATTCAGATGAAAGTCATTGTTGTAGACGTGTATTCTGGTATCTGTAGCGGAACATGTAAAACATGACTGAAGGGCGCTATATGTTAACTACCAGAATACTAACGTATTTTTCCCAGAGCTAACTATTTATTTCTGTCTAAAAGTAATGGTTACAGCAGATAGAAGGAAGGAAGTTTAGGGTTTTACGTCACGTCGAGTTTCGTACTGTGTGGCTGCAATTTTGACGCCATTAACGTTGCTTCCCAGAACCTTATTCAGTAATAGATTTCAACAGCATCAGACTACAGTCTGCTAAAATGAGCTGTTTTGTTATGAGAGGTATTCACGGAATATATTTACTGTCAATATTTTCTCCATTGACAGTCTCGTGAGTTTACGAGTATATGAGGCAATAACAAAGTGCAGAGGCGGCAACAGTCATTACGTTCGCTGTTCACACTCTCCTTTAAACGCGCCTTTCACGTCTGGCTGTTGCAACGAATTTTGTCAACACTGCCCCAACATGAAGAGTAGGATTTTGCACAAAAATTCCCACACATCTATCACATGAACATACTTTTAATCGATATGTCTTCAAAGGGAAATACTATCAGTAATGGAAAGGACATTCGCTAGTTCTCGAAATGATACACAACAGAAGATATGGAAAACAAGCAACTCGCCTATTTGACGGAGGCCTTCTACGGAAAATAAGTTTTATTTATTCCACCAAATATACCACTTCTACGCTCTGTCTCGAAAGCTAAATTTTCCATTAAAATATGATTGAAACCACATTTCTCTTTACTGCATTATTTCATAACGTCCGTTGCAACTGTGAAAACGACTTCCTTGCGTCGCCATTCTTGCGCAAGGCGCTCTCTGTGTTATTGTCGCTCTAAATACGAAAAAAAGATACTATGTGTTTTGCTCCATAAAAAAAAATAGACAAATAAATAAAATACTACACCCTCCCTCCCAGTTGCTTAACATTAACGTCTGCTGTGTAAGTAAAGAAGTAAAGAAGTAAACCGCAATCAAAAAGAGTAATATTTTTGTTTAATAAAAGGTCCGAGTATTGTTATTCGTTTTCGTAGATAACTTGGTGTAGAATGGAGGAGGAACGTTAAATGTAAAAACAATGCTTTCATTGTCTCTCTGGGTCGAAGAAGCAACGTATTGTTAACTTTTACGTTGACTGCTCCGTACATTATATGAAACGTAATTCATCATTGGAGCATACTGCCGCAAAATGTGCTTTACGAAAAACCGATTTACAAAATTCTGTCCTGCCTCGGCATTAATTGGCATAACTTTTCCTTCCTTTATCTCAAATGACGTTACATGTTGCCCAATGATAAAGAAGGAATGTCTCGATTATTCTTGTGAAACGAGAGATCTCAAGCTAAATAACTGCACGAACTAACGAAAAATTTCAAATTTCCTGCAGGTATTGAAAACCGGGATTTTTCATCGTGCTCAACAGAGCGAATGATGAAGTTTACAGACGACAGAATGTTACTATTTAGTCACTGCAAAAGTTTTGTCAATAACCAACGTTTGTTGCATACTATACTATTTGAAACTGCCTCGGTGCTTCCGCTACAGATGTCACACAGCATAAACGCTAATTCTGTGTTAAAGTCGGACATTACAGACGCTATTTCGTACACATTAAGTAACCATATCAATCGGCCGCTTTGGCCGAGCGGTCTACGGCGCGCCAGCCACAGTCTACACGACCGCTGCGGTCGGGTTTCGAATCCTCCCTCGGGCATGGATGTTTGTATTATCCTTAGCGTAAGTTAGTTTAAGCTAGTCAAGTGATTAGTGTGTAAGTCTAGCGACTGATGACCACGAATTTTGGTCGCATAAGACCTCACACACATTTGAACATTTTTAATTAACCGTATCACACGTATTGCGAAGTAATTCTCCGTGAAACAATGTACTATTATCAAAACAGATATTTCGTACACATTAATTAACCATATCAGACGTATTGCGAAGTAAATCTCCGGGAAATAGTGAACTTCCTTCCAAACATATTTCGTCTTCTGATCCAGCGGAAGAGGTAATCTAAATGAGTCACAGTCGATCAGGATTTAAGGATTTCATCGAGTAATTGTTAATTCTTGCGTATGTTAGCAGGAGGAAACCACGATAGAAAGATTGAAACTGTTTCTTACTATTTCAGCTGGGCATGTCGGAAGTTCGATAAAATATTCAGGTATTTTTCTACTGCAAATTCAATTAATCGATTTTTTATCCGACTCTGTTTCTCCTCCCCTCAAGCAAACTTTAGAGAGGGGATCGATAGATTTCCATTAATGTGTAGCCAGCTACAAATGGAATTTCGAAACCTTCTGTTGTCACCAAGTAAAAGCATTTCTCACATTGCGTTTAGTTTATCCATTTCCTGTTACACATGGAAAACACGTAAACAGTATTCGAAGCTGTGTGGAAGCAGATGCCGAAATATTTATTAACAGAGTTCCTTCCAAAGGAGAAATCGATTCACGAGATTACGTATCGATAAGTAAGTGTCATCTTTTTTAAATTAACGAACGAAAAGATAAATGTAGCGTAGTAGTTTTGGCACTATTAATTTGCCAGATTACTGTGTTTCTGTATTGTTGGATTTTATTCGCAACTGCCAACAGTTTAAAAAATTTCGTCACAGTATTTTTCTACTGCATTTTCGATTAATCGATTATTTATCCGATTCTTTTTCTCCTCCTCTCAAGCAAACTTTAGAAGGGGAGGCAGTGTGGAGGAAACGGAAAGTTTATTTATTCACACATTTCCTTCAAAAGGAGATGTGGTCCACTAGATTACGTGTAGAAGCCACCATAACAATATGTCAGTGTTGTCTGTTAGTTCAAATTCCCATGTTTGCAAATATAAGGGACTGAACTGCTGTGGTTATTCAGTCTCTAGACTGCCAAACTGCTGTAACTAACTTATGGTAAGGGCAACACACACACACACACACACACACACACACACACACACACACACACACGCACGTGTCCGAGGGAGGATTCGAACCTCCGACGGCGAACAACCGAGCACTCCGCAGCAAGGCGCCTTAGCTGTGGTGGAGGAATATTATAGAGGATCTAGTAGAAACTTAATTCACTTTGACGGCATTAGAAGTGAGAATTGTGTCAAACTTTTATTTTTTATTTCTTCTTGTGTGGCATCAACGAAAAGACGGCACAAATGACGGAGAGAATTCCGCATTTCTGTGCGCTGTCGAGCTTGTCGCATTAATTGTTAAGCAAGCCACCACAAAGCAACGAGACTGACTGATTTTACGTAGTTACAAAAAAAAAGTGTTAATACATGTAACCGCAGGAATCGCATTGTTATTGAAAGACTTCCCATACTGAAATACCTTTTAACACGCTGCACTATGCGTGAAATGTAAAAAATAACGTGTATGTACCTATATCTTAAATTTCAGAGCCACCACAAAAGCTGATTTGGTCATCTTAATACGTCATAATTCACTTCATTATTTTGTGATTAAACAGCATGAGTTACACCAGCAGTCAAAATGGAGGAAAAATAATAAAGTGCCGCCAAACCAACTGTGAAGGAATTTTTTAGCGGCTACATTCTTGCAGCAGACACTTCCTCAAGATATGGACGAAGCGGTACGTCGTATTGTCTCGGGACCATCTCATTGCCGTCTTGCTGCTACACGAGGTGTCGATGTCTGCGACCCTGTTTCCGCAAGTTGTCATCCAAATAATTCGCCAACTTGCTGTGCATTCTGCCAACAGTAGAAGAATAGCCAATAACCGTGGCACTGGCGAAAGTTATTATTGTCGACGTGTATTCTCGTATCTGTGGTGTCTGACGTGGCAGAAAATTTGAAACATGACTGAAGAGCCCTATTTATTAATTAACAAAACACCCACATCATTTTACCAGAGCGAACTATATATTTGTGTCCATTTGTGCTTTAATATTCTCCGTGCAAGTAGCGACGTTAAAAATAATCGTTGTAGTTATTTAGCATACAGCATAAAGATAAAAAAAAGGTGAACAATAGCAAACAGGCAAACAGTCAACTGCCTTATCCGCTTAGTTTATGAGAAACAGAAAGGATAAAGTATCGTGTACGGTATATTCGGAAAAATCAGAAAAACAGGCGAATAGTTGTAAGCCAGTTTCAGGTCGTCATTCAAAGAGAAGAACTTGATGAGACACAGTTTTCGGCATGAGGTTCGGAGCTTATTCAGTGCGAGGGCAAGTCTGGCTTGTGTGTCGTACTGTGCGGCTGCAATTTTTTAGCAACTCTCCTTCTATGGAAAATAAGTTTTACGTATACGACAAAATTTTTCATTAGTACGCTCTGCCTCGAAAAGTAAATTCCCCGTGAAAACATGATGGAAACCACATTTCTCTTTACTTCATTATTTCGTAACGCCCGTTGCAACTGTCAAACGACTTCCTCGCGACGCCATTCTTGCGTCAGACGCTCTCTGTGTTATTGCCGCTGTAAATATGTATACGGAATCAAGTTTACGACGAAAGACTCCATCTTCTTGTGCGAGTTTTACACTGTCTGATTTGAGTAGAAAATTGCGCTAAAACATGGCCTTCGCTTTATTTGTGAGTTACTCAGCATTTTTTACAGCCGTGTAAAAAACTTCATGACGGTACCTAAAACTCACCATCGACTGACCAGCATATAAAACACTCGCTCAGACGTGTAAATATTCTTTCCATAAGCACTTTATTTTTCGCGTTTTCGCTTTGAAGGTCTGCCTCTCCTCTAACGGTTGGGGAGTTGTTGCTTTTCGCTATTTAAATGAAATAAAATAAATAAGTAAAAAAAACTCCAGCCTTCGCTCCCAGTTGCTTAACATTAACGTCTGCTGTCTAAAGTAGTAAACCGCAATCAAAAAGAATAAGACAGATAACTTGGTGTAGAATGGAGGAGGAACGTTCAATGTAAAAATAACGCTTTCATTGTCTCTCTGAGTCGAACAAGCAACGTATTGTTAACTTCGGCGTCAACTGTGACATAACGTAATTCATCACTCGAGTATACTGCTGCAAAATGTGCTTTACGAAAAACCGACTTACAAAATTCTGTTCTGCCTCGACATTAATTGGCCTAACTTTTCCTTGCTTTATTTCAAATGACGTTACATGTTGTCCAATGATGAAGCAGGGATGTCTCGCCCAAACGTTTGAAACGAGAGATCTCAAGCCAAACAACTCCAAAAACCAACAACAAATTTAAAATTTTCTGCAGGTATTGAAAACCGGGATTTTTCGTAGTGCTCAAACTAAAAGTTTAGAGACGACACAACGTTAATATCTAGTCACTGCAAAAGTTTTGCTGTATAGTATTCTCTTTTAGACTGGTAAGTCTGCTAGATTAAACAAATGTCACAGAGCCTAAACGCTGATTCTGAGTAAAAATGGGATATTACGGACGTTATTTAGTACACACTAATTAACCATATCAGACGTATTGCGAAGTAAATCTCCGGGAAACAGTGCACTTCCTACGAAACATATTTCGTCTTCTGAATCAGCGTAACTGGCAATCTAAATGAGTCACAGTCCAACTAAAACTGATTTCATGGAGTAATTGTTTATTCTTGCGTTTGTTAGCAGGAGGAATCCTCGCTACAACGTTTGAAACTGTTTCTTACAATTTCACCTGGGCATGTCGGAAGTACGATAAAATATTCCGTTTTTTTTCCTACTGCATTGTCATTTAGTCGATTTTATCTGTCTCTGGTTCTCCTCACCTCAAGCAAACTTTAGAGAGGGGATCGATAGATTTCCATTAATCTGTATCCAGCTACGAATGGAATTTAAAAACCACATGTTGTCACTAAGTAAAACCATTTCTCACATTGCATTTGGATTACCCACATCCTGTTGGACATGGAAAACACAATATTGGAAGCAGTGTGGAAGAAGATGAGGGAACATTTATTCACAGAGGGAGAAATCGAGCCACGAGATTACGTGTCGATATGTTAGTGTTATCTCTTAGTTAACGACGGGAATGATAGATGTGACCTAGTATTTTTGCCAGATTTCTGTGTTTCTGTATTGATGGAATTTTATTCGCAACTGCCAACAGTTTAAAAAATTCTGTCATTGTCATTTACACACTGCAACCTGTTATGGGGGAAAATTTGTAGGAAAAAAAGTAATTCTCAGTCTACCTACAAACTCGTTTAAAATTCGCTGCATTTGTTGAAAACTACGATTTTTTTGAACTGTAAGGCGCCTTAGAACGCTGGCCAACTCCATCGCAGCTATATATTATTTAACGCTCGGAAAGACAGACGCAGTGTTGCAAGTACTGTGATCATTTCTAACAACATTATCAGGTTTCTATTCTCTAATGATGAATTGTGTTCGTAATTGACAATACTGCAGACCTGTGTTGGAGGAGAAACGTAATTCATTCAGGCGGCAGTAGAAATGAGAATTGTTTCTTAACATTAACGTCCGTTGTCGGAAGCAGTAAATCGCAATCAAATAGAGCAATTTCTTTTATTTATTTATTACACGTTTTCGTATATAACTCGTTGTTAAACTTAAAAATAATACTTTGATTGTCTGTCTGGGTCGAAGAAGGAACACATTGTTGAGTTTCACCTTGACCTTGGCATAGATTATATCAAACGTAATTCATCACTCGAGCATCCCTGCTCCATAATGTGCTTTACGAAAATCCGATTTCCAAAAATCTGTTCTGTTTTGTCATTAATTGGCCTAACCTTTCCCTACACTATCTTCAAAGTCGTTACATGTTGCCCAAAAATGAAGTAGGAATGTCGCAACCATTCTTATGAAACGAGAGATCTCAAGCCAAATCACTGCGGAAACTAACAAGTTAAAAATTTCTTTCTATAAATAGGCGTTGCAGTTATTTAGCGAACAGCAGACAGATCAAATAAACTGAAAAATAGCAAACCACGGACGTGAACCGCTATATCGGCAGCGTCTATTATGAGAAACAGAATGGGGAAAATACAGTGTAGCGCAATTTCCGAAAATATCAGACAATTGAGGAACAGTTGTAAGCCAGTTTTAGGCTGGTATTCAGTGAGAAGGGATCAGACATAGTTTGAGGCACGGAGTTGGAAGCACATTCAGTACGAAGGCAAATCTAGCTTGAGTGTCGTATTAAGTGGCTGCAATTTTGGAGCCATTAACGCTATTCCAGCATATAAGAAACTGAATTTCGGCGAATCCCTCTGCAATTTTGTTTCGAGGGGGATGAAAATAATGCACAATTCTGCGGTGTTGCCACCGACTGTTACTGGGGATGGACCCACAATTAGCATTGCTTGTTTCCGTCTTTACAACTGAATAATGGCGAAAGCAGTAACGGAAGTATCTCGAACGAAACGGAATCTATTTACTGACAATATTTGTTCCCGTGACAGAGTCTCTTAAATTTACGTGTGTATGAGGCATAAAACAGTGCAAATATGGGAACAGTTGTGTATTTACGCCACCAGTGTGACGATAAATTGCAAGGCTGTCCACGCTCTCCTTTAAACGCGCCTTTCACGTCTCACTGTTGCAAACAATTCATGTCTACACTGTCCCAATCGGAAGAGTAGGCTTTTGTACAAACTATACCGCACATTTATAACGAGAACATACTTTACACCTGAAATGTCTTTAAAGGGAAATACTGTTAGTAAAGGAAAGGACATTCGCTAGTTCTCGAAATGATACACAACAGAAGATATGGAAAACTAGTAACTCGCCTATTTGACGGAGGCCTTCTACGGAAAATAAGTTTTATCTATTCCACCAAATATCTCACTTCTACGCTCTGTCTCGAAAGCTAAATTGTTCCATGAAAACATGATCGAAACGACATTTCTCTTTACTTCATTATTTCATAACGTCTGTTGCAACTGTCAAACGACTTTCTTGCGACGCCATTCTTGCGCCAGAAGCTCTGTATTATTGCCGCTCTAAATATGAGTAACGGAAACTATGTGTTTTGTTCCATTAAAAAAAAAAAAAAAAAAAAAAATAGACATATAAATAAAATACTTCTGCCCTCCCTCCCAGTTACTTAACATAAACGTCTGCTGTGTAAAGAAGTAAACCGCAATCAAAAAGAGTAATATTTTTGTTTAATAATAGGTCCGAGTATTGTTATTCGTTTTCGTAGATAACTTGGTGTAGAATGGAGGAGGAACATTAAATGTAAAAATAATGCTTACATTGTCTCTCTGGGTCGAAGAAACAACGTATTTTTAACTTTCACGTCGACTGTGGCATACATTATGTCAAACATAATTCATCATTCGAGCATACTGCGGCAAAAATGTGCTTTACGAAAAACCGATTTACAAAATTCTGCCCTGCCTCGGCATTAAAGGACCTAACTTTTCCTTCCTTTATCTCAAATGACGTTACATATTGCCCAATGATGAAGCAGGAATGTCTCGACCATTCTTGTGAAACGAGAGATCTCGAGCTAAATAACTGCACGAACTAACGAAAAATTTCAAATTTCCTGCAGCTTTGAAAACCGGAATTTTTCATAGTTTTCAACTGAGCGAATGATGAAGTTTAGAGACGACAGAATGTTAATATTTAGTCACTGCAAAAGTTTTGTCAATAACCATCGTTTGTTGCATAGTATACTATTTGAAACTGCCTTCGTGCTTCCGCTACAGATATCACACAGGATAAACGCTAATTCTGTGTTAAAGTCGGACATTACAGACGCTATTTCGTACACATTAATTAACAATATCAGCCGGTCGCTTTGGCCGAGCGGTCTGCGGCGCGCCAGTCACAGTCTACACGGCCGCTGCTGTCGGGGGTTCGAATCCTCCCTCGGGCGTGGATGTTTGTGTTGTCCTTAGCGTAAGTTGAACATTTTTTAATTAGCCATATCACACGTATTGCGAAGTAATTCTCCGTGAAACAAGGTACTATTTTCGAAACATATTTCGTACACATTAATTAACCATATCAGACGTATTGCGAAGTAAATCTCCCGAGAAACAGTGAACTTCCTTCGAAACATATTTCGTCTTCTGATCCAGCGGAAGTGGTAATCTAAATGAGTCACAGTCCAACAAAAACGGGATTCTATCGAGTAATTTTTAATTCTTGCGTTTGATAGGAGGAGGAATCCACGATACAAAGTTTGAAACTGTTTCTTACAATTTCAGCTGGGCATGTCGGAAGTACGATAAAATATTCAGGTATTTTTCTACTGCATTTTCAATTTATCGATTTTTTATCCGACTCTGTTTCTCCTGCCCTCCAGCAAACTTTAGAGAGGGGATCGATAGATTTCCATTAATCTGTAGTCAGCTACGAATGGAATTTCGAAACCTCCTGTTGTCACCAAGTAAAAGCATTTCTCACAATGCGTTAGTTTATCCATTTCCTGTTACACATGTAAAACACGTAAACAGTATTCGAAGCTGGGTGGAAGCAGATGCCGGAATATTTATTAACAGAGTTCCTTACAAAGGAGAAATCGATTCACGAGATTACGTATCGATAAGTTAGTGTTATCTTTTTTAAGTTAACGACCCAAAAGATAAATGTAGCGTAGTAGTTTTGGCACTATTAAGTTACCAGATTACTGTGTTTCTGTATTGATGGATTTTATTTGCAACTGCCAACAGTTTAAAAAATCTAAAACTGTAGGAGTGGTATGGTTTCTTAATCGTCAAAATTCTAATGATTAAGTCTCAGCTAAATTTTTCTCTAAAACAAACGTTTCCTTCCATACCTAGACTTTCAACAATGCTTTCGTATCTCTGTACTTGTTTAATCTCAGTGCGTAAACACTGATTCTATATCAAAGTACTACGTCACAGACGTTATTTGGCATAACTTAATAAATCGCATCGCACCTAGCACAAAGGAAGTCTCCGAAAAACAAAGTGCTTTCTCCAAAACCGATATTTCGACCTCTTCGCCAGAGAAAGCGTAATCTAAGTAAGTCACAGTCCAACGAAAACAAATTTTCCCCGAAAACTTTGTCGTTCGTTACGAGAAAGAATCATCTGAACAGCGCTTGAATCTCTTTGTTACGATCTCCCCCGAATATATATTAAAGAGACAGCCACTGATTTAACATCCGGAGTGCACGTATAATACACGGAATAATACTTTGCGTAATGCTAACACAACAAATACGGTACCTACGAGTGCAGCTTCAAAACCTCATGTTGTCAGAAAGTAAAACACTTTCTCGCATTGGGTTCACTTTACGGATCGACAAGAAATTGTTGAGATCATAATGATCATGAAATATTCAGTACCGTCAAGAGAATACCGGAAGATAGATTTTTTTTTCTTTTTCTCCTTACAGCATCCATCCCAGGTAACAAATTTCTGATTGATGTGCACCAAGTTATTGTGGCTGAAGGATGAAGAGAGGAACACAAACGCTGGTATTCTCACAGAGTTTCTCGAAACCCACTTCTCGCTAATAAATCCGTACGACGGTTCGTTAATTTGTAAACCGTCACACCTACTTTCGTTTTCAGTCTTCAGCCGGTCGTACAGTATCGTTCGCTGCTGACGAAATATTCCATGACCCGAGGTACAGGATTAGGAAAGCGTTTTGACTCAGTAGGAGCTTCTTGGCCATACCGTGTACTCTGAACGTTGTTTATTCTCCACATGTCGTGTGTTGACCTGTTTTGTCAAAGGTACTGCATTTTTATATGTAGAGCACACGCTACATAATTCCGTATCCAAAGTATCAGAACATCGTTTTTCTTGCCTGTAAACGAGACAGGCCTCACTTAAAATTAGTTTCAGTGTTATCGCAGTTAGCAACAGCACTAGCTATCATTTTCACGTTGTTGACTACATTCGTAGTCAGTATGGCTGACTGTCAAATTGCTGTTTGACGTGAATAATATTTACAGTAATGGAAGCAGTGTGGAAGAAAAGGAAAGTTTATTTATTCACACATTTCATTCAAAAGGAGAAATCGGTCCACTAGATTACGTGTAGAAGCCACCATAACAATAGGTCAGTGTTGTCTGTCAGTTCAAATTCAAATGTTTGTAAATCTAAGGGACATAACTGCTGTGGTTATTCAGTCCCTAGACTGCCAAACTGCTGTAACTAACTTACGGCAAGGGCAACACACACACACACACACATATGTCTGAGGGACGCTACATCACTCCCTTCGCTTCATCTCCAGCAGTATCAATTAAGCCATAGGCGGAAGCTAAGACTAACCAGCATATAAAACAATCAGACGTGTAAACACATAGCGACTTGATGTTTCTAGTTTTCGATTTGAAGGTCTGAAAGATGCTACAGATTGGAAACTTCGTGTTTCGCTCCATTAAAAAACTGACTTGCACCATCGCTCGCAGTTGCGTAACATAAACGTCTGTTGTCGGAAGCAGTAAAACGCAATCAAAAAGAGTAATTTATTTATTTGTTATACGTTTTCGCAGATAACTTGTTGTAGAATGGAGGAAGAACGTTAAATGTAAAAATAATTCTTGGGTTTTTCTCACTGCTCAAATCTAAAATTGTAGGAATAGTAAGGTTTTTGAGGCGACAGGATGCTAATGTTTAACTGTCTGCCAAACTTTTTCTTTAAAACCAGCCTTTCCTCGTATACCAACATAGCTTTCGAGTCTCTGCTGGTTAAATCTCTGAGCATAGACGGTAATTCTGTATCTAAGTCGTACGTTACACACGCTTTTTGGTACAACTTAATGAATCGCATCACGCGTAGCGGAAAGTAAGTCTCCGAAAAACAAAGTGCTTCCTCAGGAAACAACTTTACGACGAAAGATCCCATCCTGTTTTGCGAGTTTTATAGTATCTGCGTTGAGTAGAAAATATAAAACGATGCTACCGGTTGGGAACTTGGTGTTTTCCTCCATTTAAAAAAGTATAACACAAATAAATAAATAAAAATGAACAAAATTCCGCCTTTGCTCCCAGTTGCTTAACATTAACATCTGCTGTGTAAAGAAGTAAACCGCAATCAAAAAGAGTAACATAACAGTTTAATAATACATCTAAGTATTGTTATACGTTTTCGTAGATAACTTGGTGTAGAATGGAGGAGGAACCTTAAATTTAAAAATAATGCTTTCATTGTCTCTCTGGGTCGAAGAAGCAACGTATTGTCAACTTTCACATTGACTGTGGCATACATTATATCAATCGAAATTCAATACTCGAGCATACTGCTGCAAAATTTGCTTTACGAAACATCGATATACAAAATTGTGTTCTGCTCCGGCAAAATTGGCCTAACTTTTCCTTGCTTTATCTCAAATGACTTTACATGTTGCTCATTACGAAGTAAGAATATCTTGACCATTCTTGTGAAACGAGAGATCCCAAGCCAAATCACTGCACAAACTAACAACAAATATCAAATGTCCTGCAGATATTGAAAACCGGGATTTTTCATAGGTGTCCAAACTGAAAACTGGGCGAATGATTAAGTTTAGAGACGACGGAATGTTAATATTTAGTCACTGCAAAAGTTTTCTCACCAACCAACGTTTTGTTGTATAGTATACTATTTGAAACTGCTTCGGTACCTCTGCTAGATGAAACAAATGTCACAGAGAATAAACGATGATTCTGTGTAAAAGTCGGTCATTACGGGCGTTATTTCGTACGCATTAATTAACCATACCACACGTACTGCAGAGTAAATCTCCGGAAAACAGTGTACTTCAATCGAAACAAATATTTCGTCTTCTGATAATGAGTCACAGCACAACAAAAACAGGACTTCACCGACTAATTGTTTATTCTTCCTTTCTTAAGGGAAGGAATCATCCATACAACGTTTCAAACTGTTTCTCACAATTTCACCTCGGCATGTCGAAATGACGAAGCAATATTCGTTGTTTTCTTCCAAAGCCATTTTCATTGAATTAATTTTTTATTTGACCTTCCTCCCCTCACGCAGACGTAATAAGGCTGTGTTACCTTTCACTTAACAATCGGAAAGATAAATGTGGTATTTTTGGCGGTATTAAGTTACCAGATGTCTGGTTTCTGTATTGATGGATTTTGTTAGCATATGCCAAACGTTACGGCGGGTAGTGTTGGAGTAAAAATTTACTTTCACAGACAAATTACGGACATCTTTTAAATTCCAAGTAAAACTATTTCTTGCATACGGTTTAGTTCCCGGATCAATACGAAACACAAAACAGTTTCAGCTCCTAATATTCAATAAATATCGAGTACCATCAAGAGAAAACCAGAAAATAAGTAAACCCCATTTTCTCCTTACAGCATCCATCCCAGGTAATAAATGTGTGGTCGATGAGGACGCAGTTATTGTGACTGAAGTCAGGGATGAAGGGACGAACATGGTATTATCTCTGAGTTTCCAGAAAGCCATTTCTCGTCAATAAATCGGTACAATGGCTCGTTACTTGTAAGCCGTCACACCTACTCTCGATTTCAGTCCTAAACCGTTCCCACAGAATCGTTCGCTACTGAAGAAATAATCCCTAAACCTACGTACAGGAGTAAGAAAGCGTTTTGAGCTTCCTAGCCATACCATGTGTTCTGAACGTTGCTCACTCTCAACATGTCGTGTGATGCCCCGTTTGGTGAAAGTTACTACAATTTCATGTACAGAAAACGCTACAAAATTTTGGATGCAAATTATCAAAATAAGCTGTTTCTTGCCTGTAAACGAGACAGGAGTTACTTAAAGCAGTCCAAGTTTTATCCCAGTCACCTACATCGCAAGACGCCAATTTCACGTTGTTGACAATCTTCATAGTCGATCTGGAAGACTCTGAAATTCATGTTTGTCGTGAATAATATTTGCCTTAATGGAAGCAATGTGGAAGGAAAGGAAAGTTTATTTATTCCCAGAGTTCCTACCAAAGGAGAAATCGATCCACGAGATTACCTGTCGAAGACGTGATAAGTCAGTGTTGTCTCTTTAATTCATAGACAAACTACAAACATATTTTAAATTCCCTGCATCTGTTTAAAACTAGGATTTTTCCAACCGCTCTAATCTAAAACTGTCGGAGTGGTAGGCTATGGTTTTTGATGCGACAGAATGCTAATGTTTTACTCTCTGCCAAATGTTTCTTTAAAACCTACATTCCCTAGTATACCAAGTCTTTTAACGTTGCTTTCGTGTTCCACTGCATTCATCTCAGAGCAGAGACGCTGATTCTGGGTCAAAGTTGTGCCTTAAAGACGTCATTTTCTCTAACTTGATAAATCGCATCACACGTAGCGCACAGTAAGTCTCCGGAAAATAATGTGCTTTCTCCAAAATCGATATTTCGACCTCTTCGCCAGAGAAAGCGTAATCTAAATAAGTCACAGTCCAAGGAACTCAGAAATTCGCCGAAAACTTTCTCGTTCGTTACAAGAAAGAATCGTCTGTCCAGCGCTTGAATCTGTTTGTTACGATCTCACCCGAACAAACGTTAAAGAGACAGTCACATTAATACATGCGCAATGCTGACACAACCAATACGGTATCTACGAATGCAATTTCAAAACCTCACGTTGCCAGGATGTAAATCTATTTCTTGCATTGGGTTCTGTTTCCGTATCGACACGAAACAGGTTGAGATCATAATACTAATAAAACATCCAGTTCCGTGAAGAGAAAACCGGAAAATAGATATTTTCTCCTTACAGCATCCATCCCAGATAACAAATGTGTGGTTGATGTGGACCAAGATATTGTGGCTGAAGGATGAAGTTTTACGTATTCCTCTAAATATGTTACTTCTACGCTCTGTCTCGAAAGATAAATTCTGCATGAAAACATGATCGAAACCACATTTCTTTTTACTTCATTGTTTTATAACGCCCGTTGCTACTGTGAAAACGACTTCCTCGCGACGCCATTCTTGCGTCAGACGCTCTCTGTATTGTTGCCGCTTTAAATATGAATGCGAAAAAAAGTTTACGATGAAAGACTCCATTCTGTTTTGCGAGTTTTATACTATTTGTGTTGTGTAGAACATGACGCTAAACCATTGCAAAACAAATGAAATTCAAATGTTAGTAAAGCTTATGGGACTTAACTGTGAGTTTTACAGTATCTGATTTGAGTAGACAATTGCGCTAAAACATTGCCTTCGCTTTATTCGTGTGTTATTTAGCATTTTTACAGCCGTATCAATTACGTCATGACGGTACCTAAAAGTCAACACCGACTGACTAGCATATAAAACACTTGCTCAGACGTGTAAACATTCTTTAGATAAGCACTTTATTTTTCTCGTTTTCGCTTTGAAGGTCTGCCTGTGCTCTACCGGTTGGGAACTTGTTGCTTTCCGCCATTAAAAAAAATATAAATAGATAAATAAATAAATAAAATAAACTTCCCCTTTCACTCCCAGTTACTTAACATTAACGTCTGCTGTATAATGAAGTAAACCGCAATCAAAAAGAATAGTTTTCCAGGCGTGTTGTTAGTAGATTACGTAGAAGTCCAACTCTTCTATAAAGACCAGAATCTTCATAAAATTGTTTCAGTTTATCCCATGTCTCCTTTTCCGTTTTAGTTTCTTGCAAATGCACGTAAATTGACGGGTGCACTGACAATTATTTTGGCCCTTGCCGTACAAATTTTTGTCTCGTCTCCAATTTCGCCAGTTACACATCCCCACAGATTTTCGTGCTCTAAATACGTTTTTACTGCGAATTGCCAGGTAGAATAATTTTCTCTGCCCATTAATTTATCTATAGGCGGCAGACAATTCGATTGTGCGAATGCCATTGCGTCCGGCGTTGTATGTTGCGCGTAATTTCAAATTAAATTATCGCGCGATATTTCTGCTGCATAACCTGGGCCCATAACCTGTTAGCAGATGATAATAAGCAGTGGTTTGACTTTATAATTGTATTTATTACTGCAAACCAATAACTAAACATACATACAGTCGCACATTAAACAAATCACAAAAGACAATGGAAAAAAGTTTTTTTTTAAAAAAACACCATGGCAACAGCGCCAAAGACATTATTTGCAAGTCACTTATGGGTTCTCATTTCTCACACATGGAAATAAAAGAATGTGTATTCGAAGTGCAATACAGTAAAATGACATGGAAGTTTTCATAAAGATGCGTAATGGAACTGAAGGAATTTCTGAAGTTCTTTAATTCAGTAGATTGTTAATATTTGTTCTATAGATCATAAATACATTTCGCAATAATGTGGTACATGCCAGTATAATAAATGATTGTCTATACCTGACACACAACTTTTTAAGGACTTTTTAACTTGTGTATTTTTTATCAAAATTACTAAGTTGTATCTAAAGTGTAGAAGGCGTTGCATCCGGAAATTCTTTTAATTTCTTTTTAAATATTAGTTTGCTATCTGACATTTGATGCTACTTGATAAGTGACCAAAGACTTTTGTCACAGCATAATTGTCCCCTCTCCGTGTCAAAGTTAGATTTAACCTGAATAGTGAATCACCCTTTCTCCTAGCTATGCACACTGCTATTACTTTTGAATTGGATCGGATTGCTAATAACAAATTTCATAAGTATAATATATATGATGCTGTGGAGCTACAGTGAAGATCCGTAGATCCTTTTTAAAGAAATGTTCGCAGATTGATCTTGGCTGTGCTCCAGCAATTATTCTGATTACGTGCTTTTGTGCAATGAATACTTTTATACTCCGTGCTGAGTTGCCCAAGAATATGATCCTATATAAAGTAGTGAATGAAAATGGCCATAGTAAGGTAATTTACTGAGATGTGGCTCACCAAATTTTGTAATGATCCTGATAGCATAAGTAGCTAAACTCAAATGTTTCAGCAGATGCTTCAATGTGTTTCTTCCAATGCATGCTTGTGTAAATCAAAAGCCTTTGAGAGATCGTACAAAATCTAGGTCAATTGAAGACTGAGATACCACCCATCAGCTTTGATGAATTACTTTATATCTTAGTTACAATCAAGTGCATAGAATTTATTTGGGAATACTAATTGCTACCACATCATGATTTGGATAAGTACATCAAGAACCAGTCACTACATGGGTGTAACAGTTTGCTTTAGGTGATGGAAATTGACTTTTTTTTTCAGTAGCACTTTCCATTCCAATGACACCCTTGGTCAAAGCTGATTAGTGGTATCCCCATCTTCTTATCAGTGAATGTATATATAGCATTTTCTGTTGAAAAAGCTTTCCTGAAAACCAAACTGACATTTTCTTGAAACTTTATTTTACTAATATGTGAAGGTACTGAAGAACGCCCAACTTTTTCACAAATTTTGTATAAAGCTGTCAGAAGTGAGATTGGGCAACAGTTAACAAATGCATCTCCTTTTTTACACAATGGTTTAGCAATAGCCAATATGTCTTATCAGGGAAAATACACTGCTTTAAAGAGAGATTACATTTGCATACCTGCCAACTCTCCTTATTTAGGTGCGAGTCTCCTAATTTTTCACTTTTTCTCCCGCCTCCTGATTTTGCCATTATTTCCCCGATTTTTAGCTTTTATACTGAAAACAGAGATTCGATTTTGGCCAATGGTCAAAAGTCCTTTGCTTATTTATCAGTCTAAAACGTCTGCCTAGGCGTGTTTGCATACACACACACACACACACACACACACACACACACGCGTGCGCGCGTAGTGTGTGTGTGTGTGTGTGTGTGTGTGTGTGTGTGTGTGTGTGTATTTTTTTACCTTCCTTTTTTTACCCTAAGGTAAGTCCTTCCACTCCCGGGATTGGAATGACTCCTCTTCCATTCCATTAAAACCTCTGAGGTAACCAGTCCCTAGACTTACATGCTGCGTAAACCGACATTAACTTACGCTAAGGACAACACACATCTGTGTCCAAGGGAGGACTCGAACCTCCGACGGGAGCGATCACGCAATCCGTGACATAGGGGTCTCGTTGCCAACATCAGCACACCATGTCGCCGCTGCCATAAGTAAAATGTAATTGCCCGGCAACTTCGATGTTGCAAACACTTTTGGAACTTCCTGTTTAAATTTCATTATAAGTAGTTGTCCGATCATAAACGTTCATATTTGGTAGATTTTAAGAACGTATCTAATTCGCTTACTAACAGCTGCGTCATCGTTTTATAATCGCATGTTCGATGCATATCGTTTCAGGCCCAGCGATAATGAGAAGCAATCGTTGTCCCTGATGACCAAACGGATTGTTAAAATAAAAACCTTGGCACAGGACTCAACGCTTATGTGCAAGCATCTTTTTCAGAAGGCAAGCACACCTAAGGCGTTTACATTTAGTTCATTATGATAATGGCAGGAGGTGCATATCACAAAAAAATAAATGAAGTACACTGCCAACGGAATTTACGCCTTCTCATTACTCGTAGGGAAGCAAAAATAAGCGTGTAGCCGCGACCACATTGTCAAATGATGAAATTGCATCTTTCTGTAGAGCTTTTAGCCGTGCTGTCCTGAGAAAGATGCAGATGGTATTATGGAGACTGCTACATAGGACACCAGGGTTCATAATATAACCGTTTGTTAGATTCTTTAGCTGAAAAAAGTGCGTAATTATTTAGGGACAAAAATGAAAATTACAGGTATTAACACACTTCAAAACCATACATTAAAGCTACGCACAAGATACTGTTGCTAACCAACAAAACAACCATAGAAATTATAGACTACATAAAAAAGAAAAAAAGTCTATACAGTGAAAAAAATTTCGTTCGCAGTCCCAAACACTTTTACTATTCGCAATGATTTTTGAATGTTTTAGTTTCTTCACAAAATATGACCGGAGAGATAGTTTAAAAATGAAGGGAAGGTGAACAACGAAAAACAGTTTTTTTAAAAGCTTTGCTTTATTCTCTAATACGCGCCAAACCACGGTATCTGGAATGTATCGGCATATGTCCACGTAACTAATTACTGCATACTTACTACTGCATATGTTACTGAACACCTTGTTGTTAATCTAAATTTGGCGTCGCTACGTTTTTACTTTGCTGCAGCCAGCGATTAATTACATCGCTGTATTAAGAACATTATTTTTGCTTAGCAACTTTGTTTATTCATGTTTTTTTTTCTCTGAGAGTGTTTTCGTATGTCTAATTTGTGCGTGTTAATAAAAGGTCATAAAATACAGTATAATTACTGTGCCTTTATTAATTGTGTAGTGGTTCCCATATAAATGATTTTTAAGAGATGAATCAACTAGAACAACCATCAGCTAAAGTCTATTTTTTCAGGTTAAATTAGAATGCAAGCAGTAATTCGATATGACAGTCTACTAGTATCTGGGATGTGAGAAAAACGTGCTTGCAAAAAATTACACAAAGGTCCACCTCAATTAACTCTGGGATTAAAGATTATCGGTATTGTTCAAGAGCCTTGTATATTAACTAATGATAATATTTATGGCAAAGGAGATACTATTTTTATGGCAGCTTTCTGTTATTAACTTAGGATACGAACGAGTAATGACTTGAACTTACAACTGAGGAATTGCCAACGTCTATATGTGGGTTTTTCCTTTTTTTTTTTTTTTTTTCATAGCATACAGTATTAAAATTGGTTATTTTGGTCTATTAAAAACTTAAACGTTCGGATCAGAAGCTCATAAAAAACTTTACAAAGCTAAAATACCACAACCTCAAAAAAACCGTCAGTTTTTCTCGTGGGGAAGTTTCACGTCGCATGTTAGTGTATAGTTGTTTTTTTTTTAATCCTCCCAGTAATCACAGACAGTTATTTAGATATTGTTGACTCGTCATCCGAAGATATTCATGAAGTGTCGTTTCCTGCTCTTCCAGTTCTCTGCACAGCGTATGAGGTCCTCTTCAGGAGCATTTGTAAGCCACCTTCGTCTAGCTCGCCCCACCAGTGCCTCACTTGGTCTCAGGAATGCTGGAGCGACCCCCACTGCGCGCCAGATGGCTCTCGCTATTTGCCGTCTCCTGGCGTTCCTCGCAGTGGGAGTGCGTGTGGATTTTTTGACGATGTGTGACGTCACTGACGTCCACGGTGGGAATCCAGCCCAGCATTCACGAGTCAGTCTCATCAGCCGTGGCTCGCTCGCTCACTCTTGTTTCCCCCTCCCTGTGCGGTGAGAAGGAGGGATTCACCTGACATCTCTCCAGTGGCTCGTCGTGAAAGATAACGCCTTTAAATAGAAGTATTAATCTTATTGACAAAGATATACAACAGTTATTTGACACTCCGGACGAGAAAGGTATCGCGTGCAAGATTTCACTTTTGTTCCCACCACCATGCCAAAACTACGAGCAAAATTAAACGTGTTCCCCTCTCGACAGGAGATGGGCTTCTCTGACAAGCGTCTAGGGGCAGTACTGCGTCGGACCCCAGTTACCGTACCAACCGACAGATGACTCTACGGTCGCAAGCCATGTCCAGCAGATACGCCATTTTCCATTTCGTATTTTCATGCTTTTCTCCTTATAATTCGTGTGTTGCTATCTCAAAGTTACGGCACACTTAAGAGGTACCAAAACCATGTCGTTCTTAGTACAATTAGTTGTAAATTACAGCCAATAAATGCCATATTTGCGAGTAACGCTTGATATTGATGGCAATGTGACACAGAGAGGTCCCACTTAGGCGCTTCTTGTAGCGTAGCGGATAAGCGCATCTGCTTGAAGAGCTGTTCTGTGTGGCCCGTGGTTCGCTTCCCGCTCCCCCAATCTTTCTTTCTTCTTTACTTTGACTCCTAAAAGTTTTCTTACACTGCTGTTAATTAAAATGAATTTACATTTTGCGATATTTCGACCTACTTACGTATACAAGCGCTTTCTCTAAAAAGTGCGATTGTTCTCTTTAGTGAAAATATCGTGAAATATGGGCCAACGGATTGTAAATATTGTCTCGTGAACTAAATGTCATGCTGATTCAAATAATTTTACATATTGATTATGTACTCGAGTTATGTGGCAACTGTCGTTTCTTAAAGAGACTGACCTGCCTTTTATCTTGTTTGCAAAAGCTGTTATACACGTTCTTGCGTCCTATATGCATTGTTTGTGAGTAACTGCGCTAATACTGTAGCCATTAAACTGATCTCAAGAAATTTTTTGTTTGTTAAGCTTATGGGACTTAACTACGGGGTCATCAGTCCCTAAACTTACAAACTACTTATGACCTAGCAAATACTACGGACGACACAAATATCCATGCCCGAGGAGGGATTCGAACCCCCGACGGTAGTGGCCGTTCAGACCGTGACTGGAGCGCCTCAGTCCCCTCGGCCACCGCGGCCGGCTGATCTCAAGAGCTTTGTATTTTCTTGTAAATGTATGAAACTATTTGTACCAACGTGTCATTTGCATCATTCACTATAACAATGTGTCCGCACTTTATGTGCAGGTACTATAGTTCAGAAGACAGTGTTTACAATTTGTTGGACCATATTTCACAGCATCTTCACTAAATAGAACAAACGCACTTTTAAGAGACAGCTTTTCTACTTGCAAATATGTCGGGATATCGCAACTCGTAAATTCTATTTAATAAACATGTCAGAAAACGTTTCGGAGTCAAGGTGAAATATAAAAATATTGTCGGAAGCGAGAAACGAACCACCGCCCACACACACATCCGGTTTTCTTTTTAATATATATATATATTTCCCCTAAGCTTTGCCATTTCAGGCGTTGGCTCGTGTCACCTATATTAACACCAAAAATTTACTAAATAAACATACAGAATAAAATATCTATTGCCACCGCCACTTTCGCCGTAAGCTAAACTGACACAATGTCGCCAATTCTTCAGGCGCTACCGTCAACGAAAAAGGAATACATTCAGTTTACTCTAAAAGCCGATCTTTCCTGTCACCATCTATGAAATGATAACAATATTTAATATACCAGTGCCATTCATACTCATGCAAATGACACTCGAAAACCAACACGTGAATATTCTCAATAACAAAACAGAAGTTCACGTAGAACCTCAGCTCTGCTTTCCGCTGTATTTATCAGGAAAGTAACCTCAGCTTTATGTTGCGTCTTTTTACAGTTTAAGTTTCGAACTTCAAGTTTTAGACTGCTGGAAAGTCTTACTTGTCATTTTAATAGTGCAATGTTATAGAAATATCGTGGAATATTACAGACACACTTCTATTACAGTAATACTGAAGTCTTAGAATGATTCATATTTCGAATGTCAAAATACGAAGGTAGAAATATTTACGAAAAATAACACAGCAGGAATGCTAAAGAGAAGCTGTGGAGCTGCATAGCATCGCGCTAGCATAGCCTGTATGTCGGTGGCCCCTCCGGCCACGATGTACAGTAGACTCAAGTGCACCGACACCAATAACTGCACAAACCAATCAGTTGACAGTAATTAAAATAAGGCAGCGTGCACCGTAAGTTGTTGCGCTTATCGCTGGCTAGCGGTTTCGGTTGTACAGAACCATCTTGAGGCGTTTGGCAGCTTGCTCCTTGTTGGTGGGCCAAGCGGCAACTGCTCGCCGTCCACCGACAAGATGCCAAACGCCTGAAGACGGTTCTACACGACCGAAACCGCTAGCCAGCGATAAACAAATTACCAATCAGTTTGCGATCGAGTAAGTTTGGTATTGCGTTAACGGCACGGGATATGACACCCGAGCCTTCCAAAAATAGGGAAACCATACAGTGAGAAGATAAAGCTTCGATACACGAGAATGTTAAAAATATAGATTACTCTAGCAAGGAAGGTGCAGGGTATAAAGAAATTTTTTTACGAACATGCAAAAGACACATGGTCTTACAGGAATTTTCATGACACCACAGATATAGGTAACTGACCTGCGACAGCAGGTGGGCTGCTTTTAACATTCTCCTGTAAACTGTAAAATGTGCGACAGAACAGGCTCCCCATGTATGCTTCGCTGTTACTTAGAACGGCCGACAGATGGCAGGGCGACGGCCGCCCTCTAATTCCTGCCAGCAACTACCGAACGACCCAACAGATGTCTCTGCAGTCACGCTACCGCCAGCCTTGGCAAGTCCGCGGTTCCGCATTTCTGATGTACGTTATCCATCTTTAAGCATTAAACATGCAATCAATGTCATTTGTATGCATATACACTTAAATGTACAATTACATGAATATCGAATGTTTAAATATGCAGTTACGTAAGTGGCATTCATAGTCTGAAAGTGTTTAGATCAATTTTGGTTTTAATGATTTTTTTTAAATCCTATTCTATATGATATACACTACCGCTCATAAATTTCAATACACCCAATAATTGGCATATAGTTCTCCGTATATATCATCTAATACCGTGGGTACCGTTGAGGCAGCAAAGGAATAGTACAACAATTGTCCACATGACATGATTTTTGTTTGTGGTCATCGATATGCAATGGTATGCAATGCTGTGTACACAAACGCTATGTAGCCACCTGGTACGATGGTTTACCTGTTTGCCCAGGCATGCCGCATTCGCTGCACCCGTGTTGTTCCCTGGAGGGATGTGGCGAACGTCAACCACTGCAGACAGCTGTCACCACCCTTCACAGAGGAACGGAGTACTTAAGACTCTAGTACATAGGGCGCGCACTATCTCCGACGCAGAGAGTCTACCCCAGGAATTGGAACACCTGAGAACTGTATTTCGAAACAATGGGTACTCAGAGTGGCAGATTCAGCGGGCTCTCCGCCCAACCACTACAGCACAACCTGTGGAAACGGAGGAAAACGCGAGGGAGGATGTAGGCACTGCGTTCGTTCCATATAACGGCGCACTCTCAGGGAAGATCGCCCCCATTTTGAGAAAACACCAGGTTGGAACTGTTTTCTGTCCGCCGAATAAAATTCGTGCACTGGTGGGGAGCGCCAAAGATGATCTCGGTTTGAGGAAGGCCGGCGTGTACCAGATTCCGTGTCAGTGTGGAAAGTCAAATATTGGACAGACGATGCGTACCGTCGAGGATCGATGCGTTGAACACCAGAGGCACACACGATTGATGTATCCGAGCAAGTCGCCGATGGAGTGTGAACGCACTAGGATTCTGGTGCAGGCGTCGAGATACTGGGACTGCGTCGTTAGCGAGGCCATTGAAATTCGCACAAGTGATGACCTCATAAACCGTGACTCTGGCTATAATCTTAGCAAAGCTTGGGAACCAGCGATTGGGTTAATCAAGAGTAAATCTAGCAAACGTAGCGAAGTGACGACCACGGCGGACAGAGCCCTCACACCGACGTCATCTCAGACGCCGTCGCAATCGGTTCCACTGCGCGGACGGCGGAGGGGTCGCTCCGCGGGCCGAGGGTATTTAAATGGCCCGCCACCGGGCTAGAACCCAGGTCCCTTCGAGCAGCCGTAGCGTGCGGATCTCCGTGCCGGCGCGTTTCCAGGAGCTCAGTCCGTCAGTTCACCTGATGATGGTGACGTTTATGATCGCCGAAATATTGTGCCCGTTGGACACTATAGACCGGCAGTACACCCGTGGATATTTTGATTAAGTAGGTTTATGTATTCGGCCAATTAGAAAACAGTGTAGTGTGTCTATAAGAGCGAGTGCAACACACCCTTCGCCACCAGAAAACAATACACGGACATATTACGACCAGGACAACCTCGTAAAACCACTAAAAGTGATAATAAATACACTCCTGGCCTTTAAAATTGCTACACCACGAAGTTTACGTGCTACAGACGAAATATTTAACCGAAAGGAAGAAGATGCTGTAATATGCAAATGATTAGCTTTTCAAAACATTCACACAAAGTTGGCGCCGGTGGCGACACCTACAACGTGCTGACATGACGAAGGTTTCCAACCGATTTCTCATACACAAACTGCAGTTGAGCGGCGTTGCCTAGTGAAACGTTGTTGTGATGCCTCGTGTAAGGAGGAGAAATGCGTACCATCACGTTTCCGACTTTGATAAACGTGGGATTGCAGCCTATCGCGATTGCGATTTATCGTATCGCGACATTGCTGTTCGCGATCCAATGAATGTTAGCAGAATATGGAATCGGTGGGTTCAGGAGGGCAATACGGAATGCCGTGCTGGATCCCAACGGCCTCGTATCACTAGCAGTCGAGATGACAGGCATCTTATCCGCATGGCTGTAACGGATCGTGCAGCCACGTCTCGATCCCTGAGTCAACAGATTGTTGCTACACAACAACCATCTGCACGAAGAGTTCGACGACGTTTGCAGCAGCATGGACGTTCAGCTCGGAGACCGTGGCTGCAGTTACCCTTGACGCTGCATCACAGACAGGAGCGCCTGCGATGGTGTACACAACGACGAACCTGGGTGCACGAATGGCAAAACGTCATTTTTTGGATAAGTCCATGTTCTGCCTACAGCATCACGATGGTCGCATCCGTGTTTGGCGACATCGTGGTGAACGCACATTGGAAGCGTGTATTCGTTTTCGCCATACTGGCATACCACCAAGTGTGATGGTATGGGGTGCCATTGGTTACACGTCTCGGTCACCTCTTGATCGTATCGACGGCACTTTCAACAGTGGCCGTTACATTTCAGAAGTGTTACGACCCGTGGCTCTACCCTTCATTCGATCCCTGGGAAACCTCACATTTCAGCAGGATAATGCACGACCGCATGTTGCAGGTCCTGTACGGGCCTTTCTGGATAAGGAAAATGTTCAACTGCTGCCCTGGCCAGCACATTCTCCAGATCTATCACCAACTGAAAACGTCTGGTTAATGGTGGCCGAGCAACTGGCTCGTCACAATACGCCAGACACTACTCTTGATGAACGGTGGTATCGTGTTGAAGCTGCATGGGCATCTGTACCTGTACACGCCATCCAAGCTCTGTTTGACTCAATGCCCAGGCGTATCAAGGCAGTTATTAAGGGCAGAAGTGGTTGTTCTGGATACTGATTTCTCAGGATCTATGCACCCAAATTGCGAGAGAAAGTAATCATCTCAGTTCTAGTATAATATATTTGTCCAATTAATACCTGTTTCTCATCTGCATTTCTTCTTGGTGTAGCAATTTTAATGGCCAGTAGTGTAAAAGATTTTTATTATTGATAGTAATAACCATTTATTTATCTAAAAAAGAAAATCCACTGTTTGTGAACTTCATTTGTAGTACTTGATTACCTTAAAGTTCTTATTTGATTCTCAAGTGATGAGAAAGTAATTGGGAATATTGAGAATATTCGAATTAGGTATCTATAATACCAGAGAATTATCTATACCGAAAGAAAAAGAATCACATTAATTGCTTGAGATTTTATGTCTGTGTTAATGGAAAGAGACTAATTAATATTTATAGAAAAGTGACTAAAAGTAGTACTGAGATATTATTTCTTCATAAAAATACCTTTGAGCATTTTTTTATACAAATCAATTGACATGAAACAGGCAAAGAAACTGTTAGTGGATAGCTCTAACTTGGAAAGTTGTAATAAACATAAATATATTTGGAATTAACATCGTAAGTAACGAGGTTAGAATTAAAGAATAACGTGTTTATATTATGAAAACATACCTTAAAACGGAAATAATCCAACTGAATTGTAACATACAGAAAGAAAAGTGTCGGTGAGATAATCTGAAATGTTATAAGTGTTGTATGCAATACGTTTACTAAGAAGTATTTACATTAAGTGCTTTATTATTTTTGTAGTATGTTCAAAAATAAATAAATAAGTAAATAAAAATAAAAAAAGAAAGAAAAAAAAGGACAGACGTACCGTAACCCGTAACTAATGTTACAGAGGGAATATCATTAACTTAAATCATTTTTAAGGGGGCAAGTAGTGTTCAAATCATATTACGTAACTGCGCTGCTTAAATAATGCACCGATCGAGTACAGCTACAATTTTATGTACGGCAGTGTTATCTTAACGATTAATGCAAACAGATTTAGTGGCGTGGAAGAAGGTTCTATTACCACTTGAATCAAATATTAAAACTAGTCCTATACACTACTTTGACGATACTTCCTACCTGTGAATATTCCGACGCAGTTGTGTCATCCATAAATACTGTGTACGGAAGACAAATTGTTTGTACATAAAGAGTAGACAGAGTGCAGGTTTAGAGAATAACATTGCTCTGTAGACTTGGACTCGTACATATATTAATTGCTACTACGATGTTGGTTTTCAGTAGTGTGCCAATAGCCGTGTGGGCGTGAAACTGGTACAGAAAGCCGTATCGACACAGCACGCTTGTCGAAATCAACAAATCACTCCGTGCAATCGTTTCATTTGGGGCTTCACCAAAGATCACGGGTACATGCCTCCGCTACAAGCTCACCTTCCTGAATTGTGAAACCGTATTGAAGCAGTTGTTGCTACAATCACTGAAGACACACTTAATATTTGGGAAGACCTCTGCTATCGACTTTGTGTGTCCCGTGTGCAAAATGTACTCACATTGAATATTTATAAGGTGTAAAACTGAGTTGCTCTTCATTTTGACATATAATTTAAAATTACAAGTTTAACATAATATTATGGAGCGTTAAAACCCCAATATTATATTTATAAACACCCTGTATTTGTCCCTTTATATGCCTCACACATTAAAACCTGGTTGCATAATCCATTTCTTACCAATTTAAAATGAATTTAACCCTTTCCGTGTCCCGTGGTCTTTTGCAAACATACAGACTACTTCTGTCATTCTTAAACCAAGTCTTCGTGATGATTAAATTGATGCACATACTATTTTTCCTCCACTTATTTTCCTGCCACCGAATTCCAGTCTTCCATCACAAAGTTCGCCTCTCCGTTAGCAGCTTGAATAACTTCAACATCAGCACACATGTTCTCGGTCTCATTATCAGCAGACCATGTTGAAATATAAATTCCGCTGTTGCAATGGGTGTTGGCTTCAAGCCTGTTTTGCCTACGAAAATGCGTTCGCTATGCTGTTTATAGTAACTTACCTGCATTCATATTCTGTAATTCATTATTAGACCCACTCGTGCATTGCCCGAAACCGATTATGTATTTATAACCAACCCTGCCCTCAACTGACCAAAAATCCAGTTTATCCTACCACTGACATTCTCTTCTTGCCACCATATCTGAATTCAACCCATCCGTTTCCTTTTGTGCAGCACTTAATCTTTATCCTACGAATGATAGGAAAATTATACAACCCATCGCAGTGCTGCATAAATAAAATGGGTTCGAAGCGTTGTCAGGATGGAAGGCGGAGCGGTGAAGGCTTGTGGGCGCCCTAGGAAAGGGTGGCTGACTGGCAAATAAAATATAGGATACAAGTTAATATTTGGTATATTCTAAAGTACGGGATACATGGCGGGACTAGCCCTGGGGTCGGATGCAATGAATGAAGGCCAGTCTAAGTTAGCGAATTAGAAAACGGAAAAGGTGAAGGTTACGGTAAAGGTGACGGTTCACACAGTTGGTGGCTGATACCGAACAGCCGCTAGGCGGAAGAGGACGGCATGCGGCCGTTCGCCCCGCACCGAGGCTGGACCTCTGGAGTGCGTCTGTTCTGCACGAGAACTCAAACTGAAGAGAGCGAAGGAAGTGATTCTCGCACCTCCGAGTCCTGCAGCAGTGGCACACGTGATTTAAACGTGGGTGTCTGCTATTGGCTGCACGGTAGCACGGAGACGTCAGTAGTTTCAGCACTGACGCGAGAAAGGTGGCGTGATTTTAGAATCAGCATTCAATACTGGTTCTGGCCGGCTCTGTCCTACAAGGTGGACGGCCTCGGTCACGTTGTCGAGGCGTATGTCGCGGCGGAAGAACACTTGTAAAACTTACGCGAAGTTTTGGAATAAAAATTTTGAATTATATCCCTAACTATTTTAGACTGGCTGGTCATCCTGTACACTTTTTAAATTTCCTACCTTGTCCACATTATTAGGGGAAACAACATTCCACGATTGATCTGTAGAACGTTCTGTTTGTACTGGTAATGGCATCATCTCAAGTAGTGCCCACTCAGAGATTTAAATGGGGGACTATTCTACCTGCTGACTATTTGCCAGATGGAATGCCATCATTATACATTCATACAGCGAAGCTGCATGCCCTGGTGAACAGTAATAACCGTAGTTTCCCCTTGCTTTTAGCCCTTGCAGTCAGCATGGGAAAGCGACATTAGCTGATGTTACAAGGCCCAATCAGTAGATTATCCAGTCTGCTCCCATTACAGGAAGCACACGTCTGTCAGGCCCCTCCACAACGCTGAGGTTCCAGCTACAGCCGGGCTATCAGTAATACTGAGTCATGTACCACCCCCACCTTGCAGTTTATGGAGGTAGCAACTCTTATGGAATGGCTATTTGTGGGTAAGGCAAACTCCCCAAACTGGAAATGAAAAACATCGCAGATTATTATGGTGAAGCTATTAGGAGAAACAGTGAAGATGCAGTGAGGTAAAAGAAGCCGTTTGCTTAGCTTTGTTTCATAGAATATTCACAGGTGGCTGTCCGCTTTATGGCTTCCACCCAAATGCAAATACTTCGTGGTGCATCTGCGACAGGCGTGAAGGAAATTGATAATAACGTACACATGCACATGCCATGTTGTAAATTATTCTGGTAAAACTGGAGCCGAGGCAGAATGTAGTATCAAAATGAAAGTTTTAATAGTGTTGTTTTTATTTTAGTGCACTTCGCGAAATGCAGTATCATATTAAAAACTGAACACATCAGGTATCAACACTGGGAAAGACAAAAATGGACAGGCAAAGTGTCACTGGAGCTGAAATAATCTGCTGAAAGCATTAGAAAAAAGGACAGAGTAACAAAACTAACGGCACCATCGCTAAGATTATTCAGTGGAGATGAAATGGCACGGTTCCATTGGAAAAAATTACATGTAAGTTTTTATATTGAATTTCCACTAATGACGTTTTCACATACATTTTTATTATCTCTTCCAATACTGAAGCTCTAAAAACCATATTATGCATAAATAATAATACACTGCTTCGCTGGACAGTGAATCCGAATATTGAACAATATCATTGCAAGATCATAAATTACTAGGAGAAAAAATTGATTTCTAAAGAATGTTCACAACAAACCAATAAATTGTTAAGTATTAAAGCTTTAGTCTTCGAACAAATTAGAAATTAAGAAAATTGACTTTTTTTTAACTTTTCATTTGGATAGTTTGGAAGTACTGTTTTATCTAACTAAAATTGAAAATGTATGCGGTATGAAAGATCAAAATCAAATTTCACTCTATTATGACTAGCCCTGTTCTTAAATTTTTGTCACAGCAATCCCAATAGTATAATTATTTTGTTATGGTATAATTCTTGAATCTGTTAGATGTTGTGTGTAGATCTCAAAGTAAAAGTAAGAAAAATACACCCCAGGTGTCATTAAATATTTTTTGTCGAACTGATCCGGCATTAGCTTCACCCTCGGGCTGGACGGGGTTCACGACTTCATTGAATCTGTTACAAGTGAAAGTGATCCTTTTCCGTACTGTCAACACACTTGCTTATTAAAATAGTCTAATGAAGGTCGACTAATGACTGAAATATATTAGAAGTGAAAGTGATGGTCATTTTACAGTCAACGCACAATGCACATAACAAAAACTAGAAACCCTTAACTACGTGAACTAGGAATGTACTACGCGATAGTAAGAAGGAAAAAGTGAACCGTGACGATGTGGGCAGGAGCCGGAGCTGGTTATACGTTAGCGGCAGAAAAATACCACTTCCGTTTTGGACCAGAGACTATACACAGCACGGATAGAATCTTTGGCACCATGTGATAGGCGCCATTTTAAATTGAGCTTATTCAGAAATTTTGAAGTTTAAACATTAAGAATGCAATTATGATGCCTTTAAGAGTAATGACGAAGACGCTTACCTTATAAATAAATAACAGTTTGCAGTAAATTAACAACATAACTTTTCAAGTACAGGTATAAGTTAACCAAAGCACCTTTCAGCTCAAGTCATCGTAGCGTAATGGATATCGTCGTGGATGCGTAATTTGTATTATGTATAGGTGTGTGTTCGAATCGCATCGTCTACCAATACATATTTTTTTTTTTTTTCGTCTTTGCGTTTTCAAATGAACTTCTCTGATTGTATTAAAAGTTAGTTCTACGTTTCTGTCTTTTATTTACACTTAAAACTGATTAGAAAACAAAGGACGAAACAGTTATTTGGATAGTAATTTCCGTATATGTGACGATTTCCGAGTGTGTGTTTAGGGGAATACTGTCCTAATAACAAATCACTGTAAATGTACCGTAATAATATTTTCGGATGGGTGATATCACTTAACAAAGTACACTGAGAAGGATAAATATTTGTGTATTTGAGACTTGGCAGTAGACATTATTCATTGGTGGGGTCATTGATACCCCAACACACAGGGCCGGCGCAAGCCCAGTGCCGCCCCGTGCAAGCTGCTAAATTGCCCCCCCCCCCACAGCCAGTTTTTTTATTTATTTACAGAAGTTTGTGGGTTTTATTTAAACAAATTTGTTTGAAATTTCAGCAATGAATCGCAATTTTTGTCTTTACTTTTCAGCTCTACCTAGGTTTCGGCCACTGAGTGGCCAGTCTCAAAGCTTTTAATACGTGCTTCCATCTAAACCGTCGTGTTGCAGTTACCGTATAGATGTAAACATAAAGCATTGAGAATAGCCACACTCTGGCCGAAATGCATGTAGATCTGGAAAATAAAAATTGAGACTGATTGGCGACATTCTCTACGGATTCTACAAAACAGTCGCTGGGCACCAGCTCGAAATTGGAGTCAAACCTGATTGAAGAAATCTAGCTAACTTTAATAATCCTTGTGAATTTACAAAAATGTTCAAATGTGTGTGAAATAGTATTGTAGGATACGCTGTTCAGGAGATGCAGTCATAAGAATTGAGCCGCGTGAAATTGAATTTCAGGCCGAATTTCACAACACATGCAGGTGAAACGGTCAAAGAGTCGGACGAAAGACAATGGAGAGAGGAAGAATAAGAAGATGCGGTAATATAATAATGCAATTAATACACAGCCGGGCATCGACGGGCACTGATGCTAACCGAAATATATTAACTCACTGCACTGCGGTTGTTCATTGCAAAGAACTGACACTCGACATCTGTTGTAATTTTCATGTCAGCTCTTTCGTGTCTGGTTATGGAATAAGGGGCAACAAATTAGACATTGCCGTATCACTTCACTTTTCTTAGCTTTATCTTCATTCTAGCTATTGGGAGGATGCGTGCTTATTTGCCGACTTGCCAATTTTTCAAGAAACAGACCTAAAGAAAAATAAATTTTCCTATTCTGCAATCTTGAAGGAGAAAAATTCTAACTTTTGAGTAACATGCATGCGCAATACTAACTTTACGTTATATGAAAAGCACTAACCTATTACATCCCCAGTTGCAAGAAATTCGGACGCACCAATTCATCTGTTCTTACGAAACGCAATGAAAGTGCTTCTGACCAATATTGACTCCCTCGGCCAACTACCAAAACGAATTCTGTAATTTTCGTTGTAGTGAACGGAACAATACGTATTGCCTGGAAAGGCGAAGTGGTGACGCGGCAGTGCCAGGAACTGCTGTAGGTCACGTGACGAGGTACAGCCAGGCTACGGTTAAACTAGTGGTCCAAGAAGAAGAAGCAAGAAGCTCACAATAATTATGTGGTCGATGATATTCTATGTCATTACGAACAATAGAAGGAAATACGAACTTTGCGAAAACTGCACAAGTTTTTTCAAACAGAAATGAGCTTCAAAGATAGGAAGGAAACCATTAGAAGCAATGCTCTATCTATGGATGTTTGTTTTAGAAGGTGTCAAATTTAACGTTTTGTTTTGTGCGGACGAAAGGGCATTGTTGTTAAAAGACCATAGTTTCTCAGGTTTTCATCAGAATCAAGTAGTATATTAGATGAAATATGCATTCACACGCATTATACAGTAAATAAATGTTGGCAAAGTGAATAGTGAGCGAGTAGTATTGTCAAACAAAAGTGCCGGTCAGAGTTTAATTATTGTTCATGCAGGTATTTCATGGCTCAAACCAAAACGTCCGACTACCACTCAGAAACGAATAGAAAAAATTTCGAAAAATAAGTCTAAACCCAACTTATGCCAGGCTTACTACCAATGTCTGTATTCCCCTCATAACAAAACTGCTCATTTTAACAGAGTGTAGATCTAATGCTGTTGAAATCTATTGCTGAATAAGGTTCTGGAAAGCAACGTGGTTCTCAGTGATGGATTCAGCTGTCACTATAGCTCAGTAATGGAAACAATTTGTCGTTAATTTCCCTAAAATGCTCGACTACCGTTAATGGCGTCGAAATTGCAGCCAAACAGTACGAAATTCAAGTTAGACTTGCCTTCGTACTGAACGTGCCCCCAACTCCATGCCTTAAAATATATCTCATTTCTTCTCATTGGATGCCAACCTAAAATTGGCTTAGAAACTGTTCGCCAGTTTTCTGATATTTTCGAAAACAGCGCTACGCTGTTTATTTGACCTGTCTGCTGTTCCTGTCTCTAATGACCATGCTGTCGACGGTACGTAAAACCCTAAGCTTCCTTCCTTCCTTCCTTCTGTTTGCTAGACAACAATTATTTTTAGACAAAAGTTTGGGGAAAAGACGTGGGTGTTCTGGTAATGAAGAAATAGCGTCCATCAGTCATTTTTTACTTTTTCTGCAATGTGAGACGCCACAGATACAAGAATACACGTCTGCAACAATGACTTTCATCGAAATTGCGGCTGTTGTTCTTCCGTTGGGAGAATGCGCAGAAAATCGGCGAATTATTTCCATTTAAATTTCTGGAAACAGAGGGCAGACTTCGATACCTCGTGAAGCAGCAAGACGGCAGTGAGATGTTCCCGAGAAAATACGATGTACCGCTTCGCCCATATCTTGATTTCTTATTCAAAAGCGATGATGCAAGAATACAGGGACTCTGTCATAAGAATGCAGTCGCTAGAAAAGTCCCTTCACAGTTGGTTTGGCGGCACTTCATTATTTTGATCGTTCGTGTATCTCATGCTATCTGATCACAAAAGAATGAAGTTATGAAATGTGTGATTACGATGTATTAAGATGTCTAAATCAGCTTTCGAGGTGGCTCGAAGATTTAAGATATTAGTACATACGTTATTTCTTAACTTTGACGCATAGTGCAGCGTGTTAAAAAGTATTTCCGTATGGGAAGTTTTTCAATAACAATGCGATTCCTGCCGCTAAAATAATTAATACCTTAGTAATCGTAACTACGTAAAATCGAACATTTGCTCTCATTGCTTTCTGGTAGGTCGCTTAACAATTATTGCCGGCACTGAAAGTGTTTTATGATGTCCTATCGTTGATGCCACACAAGAAGAAATTAAAAAAAAATGTTTGATACAATTCTCATTTCTACTGCCATCTGAGTGAATTAACTTTCTATTTCATCCTCGAAAGTATTCCTCCGCCACAGGTCTGCAATGTGTAAATGACCTTGACAGATGCATTGTAAACTGTTGTCGGGTATGAACATAATTCACCGGTGTACAATAGGAACCTGATAATGTTGTTAAAAACGATCACGGTATTCCTAACACTGCGTTTAGCTTTCCGAGCGTTAACTAACAGCCGCGGTAGAATGACCGCGCGGTCTAACGCGCCTTGCTGCGGAGGGCTCGGTTGGTCGCCGTCTGAGGTTCGAGTCCTCCCTCGGGCATATGTGTGTGTGTGTGTGTGTGTGTGTTTGTGTGTCGTCATTAGTATAAGTCAGTCTCAGTAGTTTGTAAGCCTGGGGACTGAATAGCTGCAGCACTATAGACCCTTAGATTTACAGACTTTGCAATTTGAATTAACAGACAACACTGACCTATTGTTAAGGTGGCTTCTACACGTAATGAGTGAATAAATAAACTTTCCTTTTCTTGCACACTGCTTCTATCACTGCAAATATTATTCACGTCAACCAGCAATTTCAGAATCAGCCATACTGATTAAGAATGTAGTCAACAACGTGAGAATGATGGCTAGCGATGTAGGTGACTGGGATAACACTGAAACTGATTTTAAGTTAGGCCTGTCTCGTTTACAGGCAAGAAACACGCTGTTCTGATACTTTGGATCCGGAATTATGTAGCGTGTTCTCTACATATTAATGTGTAGTAGCTTCGACAAAACAGGTATTGCAGCAGAGATGCGAAAGCAATGTTATAAGGCTCGGTATGCAAGGAAACGTTGCTTTTAAAGAAACATTAGGAAGAGTGTTAAACATCAACATTCTGTGGCCTCAAAAGCCATACCACGCCTACAGCGTTAGATTTGAGCAGTTAAAAAAAATCCAAGTTTTTCAACAAATGCAGAGAATTAAACATATGTTTGTAGTTTGTCTGCGAATCAAATTTTTCCTCCAGCACATTCCACCATAACAGGTCTTCACTGTGTAAATGACTGTGACAATATTTTTACGCCGGCCGCGGTGGCCGAGGGGACTGACGCGCTCCAGTCACGGTCGGCACGGCCACTACGGTCGGGGGTTCGAATCCCCCCCTCGGGCATGGATATTTGTGCCGTCCTTAGGATAAGGTAATTGATAAGTAGTTTGTAAGTTAAGGGACTGATGACCCCGTAGTTAAGTCCCATAAGCTTAACAAACATTTGAACATTGTTTTGAATATTTTTACTGTTGGCAGTTGCGAACAGAATCCATCAATACAGTAACACAGAATTCTGGTAGGTTAATAGTGCCAAAAATACTACATTTAGCTTTCCTATTGTTAACTAAGAGACAACATTGACTTATTACGTCTTCAACACGTAATCTCGTGAATTCATTTCTCCTTTAGAAGGAACTCTGGGAATAAATATACTCCCATCTGCCTCCACACAGCTTCAGTTACTGTAAGTGTTTTCCATGTACAACACGAAACGGGTAAACTAAACGCAATGTGAGGAATTGTAGTACAACTGACAAGAGAAGGTTTTGAAATTCCGTTCGTAGATGGCTGCTACAGATTAATAGAAATCTCTGTAACCCCTCTCTAAAGTTTGCTTGAGGGGGGAGGACCAAATAAATAATTAATTCAATGAAAATGCAGTTGAAAAAAAGGGAATATTGTTACGTCATTCCGACATGCCCAGGTGAAATTGTAAGAAACAGTTTCAAACGTTGTATCGAGGATTTATTCCGCGAACAGAGGAAGAATAAACAATTACTCGGTTAATTCCTGTTTTTGTTGAACTGTGACTCATTTCGATTAGGTACCGCTTCCGCTGTATCAGAAGACGAAATATCTGCTTCGAAAATAGCACAATGTTTCACGGAGAATTACTTCGCAATACGTGTGATACGGTTAATTAAAAAAATGTTCAAATGTGTTTGAAGTCTTATGCGAATAAAACTTCGTGGTCATCAGTCGCTAGACCTACACACAAATAACTTGACTAACTTAAACTAACTTACGCTAAGGACAACACAAACATCCACGCCCGATTAAGGATTCGAAACCCCGACCGTACCGGCCGTGCAGACAGTGACTGGCGCGCCGCAGACCGCTCGGTCAAAGCGGCCGGCTGATATGGTTAATTAATGTGTACGAAATAGCGTCTGTAATGTCCGACTTTTACACAGAATTAGCGTTTATGCTGTGTGACATCTGTAGCGGAAGCACCGAGGCAGTTTCAAATAGTATACTATGCAACAAACGTTATTGAGAAATCTTTTGCAGTGACTAAATATTAACATTCTGTCGTCTCTAAACTTCATCATTCGCTCTGTTGAGCTCTATGAAAAATCCCGGTTTTCAATACCTTCAGGAAATTTGAAATTTTTCGTTAGTTCGTGCAGTTATTTCGCTCGAGATCTCTCGTTTCAAAAGAATGGTCGAGACATTCCTGCCGGCCTCGGTGGCCGAGGGGATTGAGGCGCTCCAGCCACGGTCCGCACGGCCACTGCGGTCGGGGGTTCGAATCCCCCCTCGGGCATGGATATTTATGCCGTCCTTAGTTGTAAGTAGTTCATAAGTCGTTTGTAGGTTTAGGGACTGATGACCCCGTAGTTAAGTCCCATAGACTTTACAAACATTTGAACATTTTTTCGAGACATTCCTGCTTCATCATTGGGCAACATGTAACGTCATTTGAGATAAAGGAAGGAAAAGTTAGGCCAATTAATGCCGAGGCAGGGCAGAATTTTGTAAATCGGTTTTTCGTAAAGCACATTTTGCGGCAATATGCTCGAATGATGAATTACGTACGTTTCATATAATGTATGCCACAGTCAACGTGAAAGTAAACAATACGTTGCTTTTTCGACCCAGAGAGACAATGAAAGCATTATTTTTACATTTAACGTTCCTCCTCCATTCTACACCAAGTTATCTACGAAAACGAATAACAATACTTGGACCTATTATTAAACAAAAATATTACTCTTTTTGATTGCGGTTTACTTCTTTACACAGTAGACGTTAACGTTAAGCAACTGGGAGGGAGGGCGTAAGTATTTTATTTAGTTTTCTATTTTATTTTATTTTTTAAATGGAGCAAAACAAAATAGTTCCGTTACTCATATTTAGAGCGGCAATAATACAGAGAGCGTCTGGCGCAAGAATGGCGTCGCGAGGAAGTCGTTTTCACAGTTGCAACGGACGTTATGAAATAATGAAGTAAAGAGAAATGTGGTTTCGATCACGTTTTCATGGAAAATTTATTTTTTGAGACAGAGCGTAGAAGTGATATATTTGGTGGAATAGATAAAACTTATTTTCCGTAGAATGCCTCCGTCAAATAGGCGAGTTGCTTGTTTTCCATACCTACTGTTGTGTATCATTTCGAGAACTAGCGAATGTTCTTTCCTTTGCTGATAGTATTTCCCTTTTAAGACGTATCGATGAAAAGTAGGTTCATGTGATAGATGTGTGGGATATTTTGTACAAAATCCTACTCTTCGTGTTGGGGCAGTGTTGGCAGAATTCGTTGCAACAGCCAGACGTGAAAGGCGCGTTTAAAGGAGAGTGTGAACAGCGAACGTAATGACTGTTGCCGCCTCTGCACTTTGTTATTGCCTCATATTCAGTTGTGGACACGGAAACAAGTACGTAATGGCTACCCTGGGTTCATCCCCAGTAACAGTCAGTGTCAAGTACCCAGAACTGTGCGTTAACTGAATTCCCCTCATAACAAAACTGCTCATTTTAACAGACTGTCGGTCTAATGCTGTTGAAATCTATTACTGAATAAGTTTCTGGGAAGCAACGTGGTTCTCAAAGAACGATTCAGCTGTCACGATAGCTCAGTAATGGAAACAATTTGTCGTTAATTTCCTTAAAATACTCGAATACCGTTAATGGCGTCAAAATTGCAGCCACACAGTACGAAACTCGAGTTAGATTTGCCTTCGTACTGAATGTGCTGTCTACGTGACGTAAAACTCTAAGATTCATATCTTCTGTCTGCTGTAACCATTAATTTTAGACAGAAATAAATAGTTAGCTCCGGGAAAAATACGTTGGCATTCTGGTAGTTAACACATAGCGCCCTTCAGTCATGTTTTACATGTTCCGCTACAGATACCAGAATACACGTCTACAACAATTACTTTCATCTGAATTACGGCTGTTGTTCTTCCGTTGGGAAATTGCGCAGAAAATCGGCGAATTATTTCCATTTAAATTTCTGGAAACAAGGTCGCAGACATCGACACCTCGTGTAGCAGCAAGACGGCAGTGAGATGGTCCCGAGATAATACGACGTACCGCTTCGACCGAATATCGATTTGATATTCTGATGTAACGCAGCGACAATACTGTAAGTGTCTGTTGCAAGAATGTAGCCGCTACAAAATTCCTTCACAGTTGGTTTGGCGGCACTTTATTATTTTCCCTCCACTTTGACTGCTAGTGTAACTCATGCTGTTTCATCACAAAGTAATGAAGTGACGAAATGTGTAATTATGAAGTATTAAGAGGACCAAATCAGCTTTTGTGATGGCTCGGAAATTTAAGATATGTGTACATACGTTATTTCTTACATTTGACGCATAGTGCAGCGTATTAAAAGGTATTTCAGTATGGGAAGTCTTTCAATAACCATGCGATTCCTGTGGTTACATGAATTAACACCTTTTTTCTGTAACTACGTAAAATCAGTCAGTCTCGTTGCTTTGTGGTGGCTTGCTTAACAATTAATACGACAAGGTCGACAGCGCACAGAAATGCGGAATTCTCTCCGTCATTTGTGCTGTCTTATCGTTGATGCCACACAAGAAGAAATAAAAAATAAAAATTTGACAAAATTCTCACTTCTAATTCTGTTAAAGTGAATTAAGTTTCTACTCGATCCTCTAATATATTCCTCCAACACAGGGCTTCAATATGTAAAGGACCTTGAAAGATGCGTTGTAAACTATTGCCGGTTACGAACATTATTCATCAGTATAGAATAGGAACCTGATAATGTTGCTAAAAATGGTCACGGTATTTCTAACACTGCGTTTATCTTTCTGTGCGTTAACTAACAGCCACGGTGGAGTGGCCGACCGCGCTAAGGCGCCTTGCTGCGGAGTGCTCGGTTGTTCGCCATCGGAGATTCGAGTCCTCCCTCAGATATATGTGTGTGTGTGTGTTGCCCTTACCATAAGTTAGTTACAGAAGATTGGCAGCCTAGGGACTGAATAACGACAGCAGTTAAGTCCCTTAGATTTGCAAACATTTGAATTTGAACTAACAGACAACACTGACCTATTGTTATGGTGGCTTCTACACGTAATCTAGTGGACCAATTTCTCCTTTTGAAGGAAATGAGTGAATAAATAAACTTTCCTTTTCCTCCATACTGCTTCCATTACTGTAAATATTATTTACGTCAAACAGCAATTTCAGAGTCAGCCATACTGACTAAGAATGTAGTCAACAACGTGAGAATGATGGCTAGCGATGTAGGTAACTGTAATAACACTGAAACAGTGGCGTAGCTATCATAGGGCTAGGCGGGGCAGTGCCCCGGGGCCCCCGGCCCCAAGGAGCTCCTTGGCCTAAGTGAGCGACGTTCGAAAAAGTTACCGTAGATCCTTGAACACTTTCATGTCCCCCAATTACTTCGGATAATCGAAGTTCTGTATATAATAATTTAGTTGAATGAAGGTTTTCCGACTTTGAACTTTTTGAACCCTGACCAACAAACCTCAAACGCACGAAGTGAAAACAAAAAATTATTCGCTCCCAGAATAAAAACATAAGGTCCTTTGCTTGTCCGCTAAAACGTGTGCCCTGCCATCGTCAGCGTATTGTCAGTTGAAGTCGGAGTTGCCGTGCCTGCCAATCTTTGCGAAATAACAGTGAATGCTGCTGAATTACTAGCACAGTGTTTGGGAGTAGACAGTGTGACCATATTTGAATATGAAGTCTCTACAATGTATTATTACAGAACGGTATTATTATGGTAACTCAACTGTTTGTGTAGTGAATTCTCCAAAGGTGTGCTCCATAATCATAGATCCCAATGAAGTGCTGTAACGAATTGCACTCTGAAATTCGTGCAAGAAGAAGAGAAAACATGATTCCTTTTTCACAATAGTAAATAGTGCTTTCAAGACACTATAATAAGCGAAGATGTCAACTTAGTTATTTTACTTATTACTTTTTCCTGGCCAGACATTAATATATATTTCTTGAAACCTGGTAGGGGCACGGCTCAAATCAAAGTATTCCATGAAACCAAATCCAGCAACTTTCTTTTCTGAAACCACCCTACACGAATATTTGCCCTATTTTCCTTCTTTTATTGGGCTATCAACGAAATTAGGCTGATCGGTACGGAGCAGTGAGCTAACAGTGAGGAGTTTAGCGACAGTGAGATGTCAGCACTGACAACAGTCCGCCTGCTGTCACCGCGGACTTGACCATTCCCGGTTTGCTTCGTGGCAGGGGGCCATGTTTTCACGGATAAGTAATACTTCTTCTTTGTTTATTTTTTACTAGCTTATGCCTGCGACTTCATTCACCTAGTATGGAGCACCTTCTTAAACTATCCCAAGAGGTCGTTTATCTTTATGTCCTACCCAGGTCCAATTCTAAACCTCTGCAAAATGTCATTCAAAACCGCCCAGTAACTTTTGCGTGAAAGCATAACACACAAACCAACTTTCACAGCTATAATTATATTTGAAAGTACAATTAGATGTTATCTGCTACGTGACACATAATAATTTACTTAATAGTATTTAGGTTTGCCTTATTATGTCTTCCAGTGGGCGGTAAGGAACTGATGATGAAGTTTTGCATAGTTTCAGTTTAAAGAGGGCCCCAATGTAATTTTGCCCCGGGGCCCTTGGTGACATAGCTACGCCACTGCACTGAAACTGATTTTAAGTGAGGCCTGTCTCGTTTATAGGCAAGAAACACGATGTTCTGATACTTTCGTTACGGAATTATGTAGCGTGTGCTCTACATATAAAGGTGTAGTAGCTTTGACAAAACAAGTCAACACACGGCATGTGGAGAATAAACAACGTTCAGAATACGCGGTATGCCCAAGAAGCTCCTACTGAGTCAAAACGCTTTCCTAATCCTGTATGTGGGATCACGGAATATTTCGTCAGCAGCGAACGATATTGTACGACCAGCGGAGGACTGAAAACGAAAGTAGGTGTGACGGTTTACAAATTAACGAACCGTCGTACGGATTTATTAACAAGAAGTAGGTTTCCGGAAACTTTGTAAGAATACCAGCGTTTGTGTTCCTCTCTTCATCCTTCAGTCACAATAACTTGGTCCACATCAACCAGAAATTTGTTACCAGGGATGGATGCTGTAAGGAGAAAAAGAAAAAAAAATCTATCTTTCGGTGTTCTCTTGACGGTACTGGATATTTCATGATCATTATGATCTCAACATGTTTCTTGTCGATCCGTAAACTGAACCCAATGCGAGAAATTGTTTTAATTTCTGACAACATTAGTTTTTGAACCTGCACTCGTAGGTACTGTATTTGTGGTGTTAGTATTACGCAGGTATTATTCCGTCATACGTGTATCATAAGCACTCCGGATGTTAAATCAGTGGCTGTATCTTTAATATATGTTCGGGTGAGATCGTAACAAAGAGATTCAAGCGCTGTTCAGATGATTCTTTCTCGTAACGAACGACAAAGTTTTCGGGGAATTTTTTTTTCGTTGGACTGACTTACTTAGATTACGCTTTCTCTGGCGACGAGGTCGAAATATCGGTTTTGGAGAAAGTACTTTGTTTTTCGGAGACTTACTTTGTCCTAGGTGCGATGCGATTTATTAAGTTATGCCAAATAACGACTGTAACGTACTACTTTGATACAGAATCATTGTTTACGCTCTGAGATTTAAACCAGTACAGAGTTACGAAAGCAATGTTGAAAGTCTAGGTATGCAAGGAAACGTTTGTTTTAGAGAAAAATTTAGCAGAGACTTAAACATTAGAATGCTGACGATTAAGAAACCATACCACTCCTACAGTTTTAGATTTGAGCCGTTGAAAGAATCATAGTTTCCAACAAATTCAGTGAATTTGTACTTTATCTGTGAATTAAATTTTTTCTCTATTTTCCGCTATAACAGATTGCAGTGTGTAAATGACTGTGACGGAATTTTTTAAACTGTTGGCAGTTGTGAATAAAATCCATCAATACAGAAACACAGTAATCTGGTCACGTAATAGTGCCAAAACTACTACGCTACATTTATCTTTTCGGTCGTTAACTTAAAAAAGATAACACTAACTTATCGATACGTAATCTCGTGAATCGATTTCTCCTTTGGAAGGAACTCTGTTAATAAATATTCCGGCATCTCCTTCCACACAGCTTCGAATACTGTTTACGTGTTTTCGATGTGTGACAGAAAATGGGTAAACTAAACGCAATGTGAGAAATGCTTTTACTTGGTCACAACAGGAGGATTTGAAATTCCATTCGTAGCTGGCTACAGATTAATGGAAATCTATCGATCCCCTCTCTACAGTTTGCTTGAGGGCAGGAGAAACAGAGTCGGATAAAAAACCGATTAATTGAAAATGCAGTAGAAAAATACCTGAATATTTTATCGTACTTCCGACATACAGAGCTGAAATTGTAAGAAACAGTTTCAAACTTTGTATCGTGGATTCCTCCTCCTAACAAACGCAAGAATTAACAATTACTCGATGAACTCATGTTGTTGTTGGACTGTGACTCATTTAGATTACCATTTCCGCTGGATCAGAAGACGAAATATGTTTCGAAGGAAGTTCACTGTTTCCAGTGAGATTTACTTCGCAATACGTCTGATATGATTAATTAATGTGTACGAAATATTTGCTTCGAAAATAGTACATTGTTTCACGGAGAATTACTTCACAATACGTGTGATATGGTTAATTAAAAAATGTTCAAATATGTGTGAGGTCTCTTGCTGCCAAACTTCGTGGTCATCAGTCGCTAGACTTACACACAAATCACTTGACTAACTTAAACTAACTTACGCTAAGGACAACACAAACATCTACGCCCGAGGGAGGATTCGAACCCCCGACCGCAGCGTTCGTGTAGACTGCGGCTGACGCGCCGCAGACCGCTCGGCTAAAGCGGCCGGCAGATATGGTTAATTAATGTGTACGAAATAGCGTCTGTAATGGCCGACTTTTACACATAATTAGCGTTTATGCTTCTGTGACATCTGTAGCGGAAGCACCGAGGCAGTTTCAAATAGTATACTATGCAACAAACGTTATTGAGAAAACTTTTGCAGTGACTAAATATTAACATTCTGTAGTCTCTAAACTTCATCATTCGCTCAGTTTAAAACTATGAAAAATCCCAGTTTTAAATACCTTCAGGAAATTTGAAATTTCTCGTTAGTTCGTACAGTTATTTAGCTCGAGATCTCTCGTTTCACAAGAATGGTCGAGACATTCCTGCTTCATCATTGGGCAACATGTAACGTCATTTGAGATAAAGGAAGGAAAAGTTAGGCCAATTAATGCCGAGGCAAGGCAGAATTTTGTAAATCGGTTTTTCGTAAAGCACATTTTGCCGAAGTATGCTCGAATGATGAATTACGTACGTTTCATATAATGTATGCCACAGTCAACGTGAAAGTTAACAATACGTTGCTTTTTCGACCCAGAGAGACAATGAAAGCATTATTTTTACATTTAACGTTCCTCCTCCATTCTACACCAAGTTATCTACGAAAACGAATAACAATACTCGGACCTATTATTAAACAAAAATATTACTCTTTTTGATTGCGGTTTACTTCTTTACACAGCAGACGTTAATCTTAAGCAACTGGGAGGGAGGGCGGAAGTATTTTATTTATTTGTCTATATTATTTTATTTATTATAATTTTTTTTTAATGGAGCAAAACACATAGTTTCCGTTACTCATATTTAGAGCGGCAATAATACAGAGAGCTTCTGGCGCAAGACTGGCGTCGCAACTGAATTCCCCCTCATAACAAAACTGCTCATTTTAGCAGACTGTACGTCTAATGCTGTTGAAATCTATTACTGAATAAGGTTCTGGTAAGCAACGTGGTTCTCAAAGAACAATTCATCTGTCAAGATATCTCAGTAATGGGAACAATTTGTCGTTAATTTCCTTAAAATACTCGAATACCGTTAATGGCGTCAAAATTGCAGCCACACAGTACGAAACTCGAGTTAGATTTGCCTTCATACTGAATGTGCTGTCGACGGGACGTAAAACCCTGAGCTTCCTTCCTTCTTTCTGTTTGCTATGCACCCATTATTATTAGACAGGAATAAATAGTTAACTCTGGGGAAAGGACGTGGGTGTTCTGGTAATGAAAAAATAGCGCCCATCAGTCATTTTTTACTTTTTCTGCCACTTGAGACGCCACAGATACAAGAATACACGTCTGCAACGATGACATTCATCGGAATTACGGCTGTTCTTCCGTTGGGAGAATGCGCAGAAAATCGGCGAATTATTTCCATTTAATTCGCAGAAGACAGACATCGATACCTCGTGAAGCAACAAGACGGCAGTGAGATGTTCCCGAGAAAATACCACGTACCCCTTGATTTTGATGTCTTATTCAAAAGCGATGATGCAAGAATACAGGGACTCTGTCATAAGAATGCAGTCGCTATGAAAGTCCCTTCACAGTTGGTTTGGCGGCTCATAATCATTTTCCCTCCATTGTGATTGGTCGTGTATCTCATGCTGTCTAATAACAAAAGGATGAAGTTATGAGATGTGTGATAACGATGTAATAAGATGACATTATTTTTCTTCCGAGGTGGCTCGAAGATTTAACATATTAGTACAGACGTTATTTATTAACTTTGACGCATAGGGCAGCGTGTAAAAAGTATTTCAGTATGGGTAGTCTTTCAATAACGATGCGATTCCCGCAGCTACAATAATTAATACCTTTCTATTCGTAACTACGTCAAATCGGGTATTTTCTCTCGTTGTTTTCTGGTAGGTCGCTTAACAATTATTGCCGGCACTGAAAGTGTTTTGTGATGTCTTATCGTTGATGCCACACGAGAAGAAATAAAACATTGTCACAATTCTCATTTCTACTGCCATCTGAGTGGATTAAGTTTCTATTCGATCCTCTAATGTATTCCTCCACCACAGGTCTGCAATGTGTAAATGACCTTGACAGATGCATTGTAAACTGTTACCGGGTACGAACACAATTCACCGGTGTACAATAGGAACCTGATAATGCTGTTAAAACGATCACGGTATTCTAACACTGCGCTTAGCTGTCCGAGCGTTAGCTAATGACCGCGCGGTCTAAAGCGCCTTGCTGCGGAGTGCTCGGTTGCTCGCCGTTGGAGGTTCGAGTCCTACTTCAAGCACGGGTATGTGTGTATAGTCGTTAGCATAAGTCAGTCTCAGTAGTTTATAAGCCTGGGGACTGAATAGCTGCAGCACTATAGTCCCTTAGATTTACAGACATTGCAATTTGAATTAACAGACAACACCGACATATTGTTATAGTGATTTCTACACGTAATGAGTGAATAAATAAACTTTCCTTTTCTTCCACACTGCTTCCGTTACCGTAAATATTACAAGAATGGTCCACACATTCCTGCTTATCATTGTACAACATGAAACATCATTTGAAATGAAGGAAGGAAAAGTTAGGCCCATTAATGACGAAGCAGAACAGACTTTGTAAATCGGTTTTTCGTAAAGAGCATTTTTCAGCAGTATACTCGAGTGATGAATTACATTTGACATAATGTATGCCACAGTTAACGTGAAAGTTAACAATACGTTGCTTCATCGAACCAGAGAGACAATGAAAGCATTATTTTTACATTTCACGTTCCTCCTTCACACTACACAAAGTTATGTACGAAAAGGGAATTATAATACTTTGACCTATTATTAAACAGAAGTGTTATTCTTGTCGTTTACTACTTTAGAAAGCAGACGTTAATGTTAAGCTACTGGAAGCGAAGGCATAAATTTTTTTACTTATGTATTTATCTATTAATTTTATTTAATTTTTTTAAATGGCGGAAAGCAAAAAGTCCCCAATTCAATTGTTCAGAGTCCCGGGAGGAAGAGTGTCCTGGGAGGGTAAGTGTTCCAGAAGGGTTAGTGTTCCAGGACGGTGAGTGTTCCGGGAAGGTTAGTGTTCCGGGAGGGTAAGTGTTATGGGAGGGTTAGTGTGCCAGGAGGGTTAGTGTGCCGGGAGGGAGAGTGTGCCGGGAGGGACAGTGTGCGAGAGGGAGAGTGTTCCGTGAGGGAGAGTGTTCCGTGAAGGAGAGTGTTCCGGGAGGGACAGTATTCCATGAGGGAGAGTGTTCTGTGAGGGTGAGTGTTCTGTGAGGGAGAGTGTTCCGAGAGGGAGAGTGTTCCGAGAGGGAGAGTGTTCCACGAGGGAGAGTGTTCCGAAAGTGTGAGTGTTCCGGGAAGGTGCGTGTTCTGGGAAGGTGCGTGTTCCGGGAGGGTGGGTGTTCCGGGAGGGTGCGTGTTCTAGGAGGCTGAGAGTTCCGAGAGGATAAGTGTTCCGAGATGGTGAGTGTTTTTGGTGGGAGAGTTTTCTGGGAGGGAGAGTGTTCCGGGAGTGTGAGGGTTCTGGGAGGGTGAGTGTTCCGGAAGGGTGAGTGTTCCGCGAGGGTGAGTGATCGGGGAGGGTGAGTGATCCTCGAGGGTGAGTTTTCCCGGACAGAGAGTGTTCCGGGTGGGAGAGTGTTCCGGGAGGGAGAGTGTTCCGAGAGGGAGAGTGTTCTGGGAAGGAGAGTGTTCCCGGAGGGAGAGCGTTCTGGGAGGGTCAGTGTTCAGGGAGGGTCAGTATTCCGGGAGGGTGAGTTTCCTGGGAGGGTGAGTGTTCCCGGAGGATCAGCATTCCTGGAGGGCAAGCGTTCAGTGAGGGTCAGGGTTCAGGGAGGGTGAGTGTTCCCTGAGGGTGAGTGTTCCGTGAGGAAGAGCGTTCCGTGAGGAACAGTGTTCCGTGAGAGTGAGTGTTCTGTGAGGGACAGTGTTCCGTGAGAGTGAGTGTTCTGTGAGGGAGTGCATTCCGTGAGGGACAATATTCCGTGAGGGACAGCATTCTCTGATGGAGAGTATTCCATGAGGGGGAGTTTCCGTGAGGGAGAGTGTTCCATGTGGGAGAGTGTTCCGTGAGGGAGAGCGTTCCGGTAGGGAGAGTGTGCTGGGAGGGAGTGTTCCGGGAGGGTGAGCGTTCAGGAAGGGTGAGTGTGAGGGTGAGTGTTATGGGAGGGTGAGAGTTCCGGGAGGGTGAGAGTTCCAGGAGGGTGAGAGTTCTGGGAGGGTGAGAGTTCCAGGAGGGTGAGTGTTCTGGGAGGATAAGTGTTCCGGGAGGGAGAGTGATCTGGGAGGGAGAGTGTTCCGAGAAGGAGATTGTTCCGGGAGGGAGAATGTTCCAGGAGGGAGAGTGTTCGGGAAAGGTCCGTCTTCCGGGAGGGTGAGTGTTCTGGGAGTGTGAGTGTTCCCGGAGGATCAGCATTCCTGGAGGGCAAGCGTTCAGTGAGGGTCAGGGTTCAGGGAGGGTGAGTGTTCCCTGAGGGTGAGTGTTCCGTGAGGAAGAGCGTTCCGTGAGGGACAGTGTTCCGTGAGAGTGAGTGTTCTGTGAGGGACAGTGTTCCGTGAGAGTGAGTGTTCTGTGAGGGAGTGCATTCCGTGAGGGACAATATTCCGTGAGGGACAGCATTCTGTGATGGAGAGTATTCCATGAGGGGGAGTTTCCGTGAGGGAGAGTGTTCCATGTGGGAGAGTGTTCCGTGAGGGAGAGCGTTCCGGTAGGGAGAGTGTGCTGGGAGGGAGTGTTCCGGGAGGGTGAGCGTTCAGGAAGGGTGAGTGTGAGGGTGAGTGTTATGGGAGTGTGAGAGTTCCGGGAGGGTGAGAGTTCCAGGAGGGTGAGAGTTCTGGGAGGGTGAGAGTTCCAGAAGGGTGAGTGTTCTGGGAGGATAAGTGTTCCGGGAGGGAGAGTGATCTGGGAGGGAGAGTGTTCCGAGAAGGAGATTGTTCCGGGAGGGAGAATGTTCCAGGAGGGAGAGTGTTCGGGAAAGGCCCGTCTTCCGGGAGGGTGAGTGTTCTGGGAGTGTGAGTGTTCCTGGAGGATCAGCGTTCTGGGTGGGTCAGCGTTCAGTGAGGGTCAGTGTTCTGGGAGGGTGAGTGTTCGGGGAGGGTGAGTGTTCGGGGACGGTAAATGTCCCGAGAGCTTCAGTGTTCCGTGAGGGAGAGTGTTCCGTGAGATAGTTTCCTGTGAGGGAGAGTGTTCCGTGAGGGAGAGGGTATCGTGAGGGAGAATGTTCCGTGAGGGAAAGTGTTCCGTGAGGTTTAGAGTTCCATGATGGTGAGTGCTCCATAAGGGAGAGTGTTCCGTGAGGGAGAGTGTTCCGGGAGGGTGACTGTTGCGGGAGGGTCAGTGTTCCGGGAGGGTCAGTGTTCCAGGAGGGTGTGTTCTGGGAGGGTGAGTGTTCATTATGGGAGAGTGTTCCAGGAGGGTGGGTGTTTCGGGACGGTGAGTTTTCCGGGAGCGTGTGTGTTCCAGGAGGGTAGGTGTTCTGGGAGGGTGAGTGTTCTGGGAGGGTGAGTGTTCCAGGAGGGTGAGTTTTCCCGGAGAGAGAGTGTTTCGGGAGGGAGAGTGTACTGGGAGGAAGAGTGTTCTGGGAGGGAGAGTGTCTGGGAGGGAGAGTGTTCTGGGAGGGAGAGTGTTCCGGGAGGGTGAGTGTTCCTGGAGGGTGAGTGTTCCTGGTGGGTGAGTGTTCCGGGAGGCTGAGAGTTCCGAGAGGATAAGTGTTCTGAGATGGTGAGTTTTTTTGGAGGGAGAGTTTTCTGGGAGGGAGTGTGTTCCGGGAGTGTGAGGATTCTGGGCGGGTGAGTATTCCGGAAGGGAGAGCGTTCCGGGAGGGTCAGTGTTCCGGGAGGGTGAGTTTCCTGGGAGGGTGAGTGTTCCCGGAGGATCAGCATTCCTGGAGGGCAAGCGTTCAGTGAGGGTCAGGCTTCAGGGACGGTGAGTGTTCCAGGAGGGTGAGTGTTCAGGGAGGGTGAGTGTGAGGGTGAGTGTTATGGGAGGGTGAGAGTTCCGGGAGGGAGAGTGATCTGGGAGGGAGAGTGTTCCGAGAGGGACATTGTTCTGGGAGTAAGATTGTTCCGGGAGGGAGAGTGTTCCGGGAGGGAGAGTGTTCCGTGAGGGAGAGTGTTCGGGAAAGTTCAGTCTTCCAGGAGGGTGAGTGTTCTGGGAGTGTGAGTGTTCCCGGAGGATCAGCGTTCTGGGTGGGTCAGCATTCAGTGAGGGTCAGTGTTCCGGGATGGTGAATGTTCCGGGAGCTTGAGTGTTCTGTGAGGGAGAGTGTTCCGTGAGGGATAGGGTTTCGTGAGGGAGAGTGTTTTGGGAGGGTCAGTGTTCCAGGAGGGTCAGTGATCCGGGAGGGTCAGTGTTCCAGGAGGGTGTGTTCTGGGAGGGTGAGTGTCCCGGGAGGGAGAGTGTTCCGACAGGGTGAGTGTTCCGGCTGTGTGAGTGTCCTGGAAGGGTGAGTGTTCCGGGAGGGTGAGTGTTCCAGGAGGATGAGTGTTCCGGGAGGGTGACAGTTAAGGGAGGGAGTGTGTTCTGGGAGGGAGAGTGTTCCGGGAGGGTGCGTGTTCTGGGATGGTGAGTTTTCTGGGAGGGTGAGTTTCCAGAAGGGTGCGTGTTCTGGGTGTACCTGGAGGGTGAGTGTTCATGGTGGGTGAGTGTACCTGGTGGGTGAGTGCTCCTGGTTGGTGAGTGTTCCGGGAGGGAGAGTGTCCTGGGAGGGAGAATGTTCCAGGAGGGTGAGTGTTCCGTGGGGTGAGTGTTCCGGGAGGTTGCGTGTTCCAGGAGGGTGAGTGTTCTGGGAGGTTTAGTGTTCCGAGAGGATAAATGTTCTGAGATGGTCAGTGTTTTGGGAGGGATAGTTTTCAGGGAGGGAGAGTGTTCCGGGGCGGAGAGTGTTCTGGGAGGGAGAGTGTTCTGAGAGGAGGAGTTTTCAGTGAGGGTCAGGGTTCAGGGAGAGTGAGTGTTATGTGAGTGTGAGTGTTCCGTGAGGGAGAGTGTTCGGTGAGATAGGGTGTACCGTGAGATAGAGTTTTCTGTGAGGGTGAGTATTCCGTGAGGGAGAGTGTTTCGTGAGGGAGAATGTTCCCTGAGGGAGAATTTGTGCAGTTTGCAGATGAATCACGAGCGCAATCCCATAGAGGAGATGAAGGCGGGAACTTTCCGCTATGTGCCGGAGGCGGCGGCGGGAGCGGCAGATGAGGGCGAGTGGGACGCAGGTGAGAGGGGCGTGCCCCAGAACCGCCACCACTCACACACCACAGCACTGCCGCTTGTTTTCTTTTGTCTTAATGGTCCACACACTCGGCAGAATTTGAGGCCCTCTAAAACACCCATTTGTGCCGTTATTTAAGTTACTTACTCGTATTTGAGACATCGTAAAAGGCAGAACACAGTAAACATAATAAAGCTTCAATGATTATTTTTCATCATTATTTTAAATCTCTGTTAGACTACTTCAGAGTTCGATCAGAGGTGCAAGGATTATGATATGAAGATCAGCATTTCCAAAACAAAAGTAATGTCTGTGGGAAAGAAATATAAACGGATTGAGTGCCAAATCGGAGGAACAAAGTTAGAACAGGTAGACAAGTTTCAAGTACCTGGGATGTATTTTCTCACAGGATGACAACATAGTGAACGAACTGGAATCGAGGTGCAGCAAAGCTAATGCAGTGAGTTATCAGCTAAGATCTACTCTCTTCTGCAAGAAGGAAGTAAGTACCTAGACTAAGTTATCAGTGCATCGCTCTATCTTTCGACCAACTTCGTTGTATGGGAGTGAAAGTTCGTTGGATACAGGCTACCTTATTCATAAGGTAGAGGTTACAGATATGAAAGTAGCAAGAATGGTTGCAGGTACTAATAGACGGGAACAATGGCAAGAGGGTGTCCATAATGAGGAAATCAAAGAAAAACTGTGTATGAACACCATAGATGAAGCAGTTAGAGCGAACAGACTGTGATTTTGGGGTCATGTTACACGCATGGGAGAAGCAAGGTTACCCAAGAGACTCATGAGCTCGGCAGTAGAGGGTAAGAGGAGTCGAGGTAGACCAAGAAGGAAGTACTTAGATTCGGTGCAGAATGATTTTGAAGTAAAAGGCATAACATCAGACGAGGCATCAATGTTAGCATTGTATAGGGGCTCATGGAGCAATTTTATTAGAGGTACTATGCTTCAGACTGAACACTGAAAGGCATAATCAGTCTCTAATAATGATAATGATGGTAGACTACATATTTTAGAACAATACTGGTAGTTACGTAATAGCGAGTCTGAGGTGAATCCTTGAGCAATTTAAAATGTAAATTTTCTTTAGAGTACTGTTTCTTTCTTATTAGAAAACATTGTTGGTCCACATCATCAGAAAATACTTACACAGGTCTGACTAGTTCCAGCGATTTAAAAGTGCATTATCCAGATGTGAAAAGTGTTGTATAGAGTATGTGCTACATATCACTTACTGAAAATTATAGAGGGAAACTTTCCTGGTGGGATAAATAAACGTAAAAAATAGAAAACAGATGACTTACCTAAAGGACCGGCTCGTCGAAAGATACAAATAAAATCACAAACAAACACACGTACTAGCTTTAGCAACCGTTGGTCGCTTCTTCAGGATAAGAGGAAAAATGGGGAGGAGAAAGGGAAGGATATGGGTTTTAAGGAAGTGGAAAAGGAGTCATTCCAATCCCTGGAGTGGAAGGACTTATCTTAGGGGAAAAAAGAAAGGTAAACAAATACACAAACACTCGCACATATCCAAACGCAAACACACCTAGACAGACAGCGTTTGGATATCACTTAGTGATTTTGATGTGTGCAGATCTTACCACGACACTGGCACATAATGGCTCAGCGAGCAACACATTAGTGACTTATGTTTGCACTTGCTTCTGTTGAAGTAGTTCTGTGAACTTCAAATTGTGCTACACTTAGAGAGACGGGTATTGAGATCTGCGTAAGAAATCAATCGGTGTGCCGCTGTGGGATGGTCGAGTGCTAGAAGGCAGTGTTTTTCAATCGCTTCCAATTCGCGGCCCCCTTCCAAATAAATATATTCTGGTGACCCCCCTCCTCACGATCCGTAACAAAACTATGTTATCTAAAAGAAAACAGATGTATACCTGCCAACTTTTACGGTTTATTTGTAAAATCTAGGGAAATTGCAAGATTTTACGGATGGACAGTGCTATTTTACGATTTCGCGGTAAAAAAATTTGAAATGTCTAAATTCCATACAACATCCACTTCCATACAATCGATAGTTTGTGTTGGTTGAAGGTAGGTCTACGATAGCCGATATCTTCCAAACAATCGCGAGGGTCGAAGGCAGGTCTAAGATAGTCGATAACTTAGTCATTGATATGATTGGTTCGTTTACCCGTGTGATTTTTGTGTCGTCATTGGAATTGCATTTAAAGCCGGTACCGGTAACCAGTTCTTCCGTGTGAATCTATGTGTCAACAGGCTGTGCTTCTTAAGTTATTTGTTCCGTTCTGTGCTCTTGTTGAAGTATAACCCATTTACTTCTTTGTTCACAAAGTTAGCATTCCTCGAATGTATTGGCCTTTCAAAGCGTATGACATTTTAATGTTGTGTTAAAGTGTTTGTATTAAAAGTTTGTATTTGTGTATTATAACTTCATATCCTTTGTTCACAATGTTACTTTCGTGTTCAATACTGTGTGGTTTAACGAAGTGTTTTAAGTGACGTTCAGTGATCAAGGTTCCTTTCGCTGTTTCAGTTCATAGCGAGACACATGTTGTTGGACATTTTTATTGGCTGTTGCTATTGTTAGTTATGAATAAATCGAACAAGAAACAATATGTAACACCACCGCTGCATCCACCTAATCCTCGATGGGCGAAGTTGCCGTTACATTCTATTTTATGTTTAATCATTTAATAATTGTTCCAATGATTTGACGGTATGGGATGCGGACAATTACTAGGTTGATCCACAACAGTAAACTTGGTTAACATCCTTTATTATGGAACGACAAATGTTAAAAACGCCTTCCTTTAAATACACCGATTAAATAACTGCGTGCCACTACGATGAATGTCTACAAGTCCACACTGAAACATTTCAATATGCAACTGCAACCCGTATGCGATACGACGCAATGGAAAAACTATAGCCACCACTAAACACAGGTTACGAACTCACTGCCGACACGCTACCGCCTCGCTCTGTGGTCAGTGGGAGACTGCCACACACCGGCCAACAAACAAAGAACATTACAACCAAAGCATTGTTGCCAGCAGCTCTCGCTGCACGTCAACGATAACTATCGTTCGGCCAAATCTTACTAAAGAGGTTACTAGCCTAAAACCCTTTATCCTCACAAATACTTTCAGACATTTAGAAATTCACATTCTGTCGATTTTTCCGTGCTTACTAAAATCAAGGAAAGGTGAAAAATTTGCTTTTTGCACGGTATGTGGGTGTGACATTAATATTGCACTTGGGGGAAGAAATGACTTGAGTAATCATGTGAAGTGCTCTCAACACTTAAGCTATGTCAAATCCAAGGAAGACAATACAAAAATCAACGCCTTTTTTTGCCAAATGTGGAAACGTTGACAACGATGTTATTAGGGCCGAGTGTCTTTTTACTTCTTTTTTGGTGGAACACACTGGCCCTTACATACCACTGATCACGCTGGTGCATTATTTAAGATGATGTTTCCCACATCAGAAGTGGCGAAAAAAATATAGCGGTGATCGAACGAAAACGACATCCATTGTCAATACAATGGCAAGAAATGCATCATCTGAAGTTATTAAGTTCCATTTTCATTGGCAACAGATGGAAGCAATGATACGGACACAAAGTTGTATCCTATTGTTGTGACATTTTTTGATTTAACGCAGGAAAAAGTGCTGAGCACTGTGCTATCCATACCAGCATTAGATGGGGACTCAATAGGGCGAAACATAGGTAACCTGATGTTGTCACAGCTGAAACCTTTTACCACTCCAATTGAAAACTGTGTGGCTTTCTGCTCTGACAATGCTCCTGTTATGGTTGGACAAGAAAATGGTGTTGAAGCAGTTCGGAAGGAAGTTCGACCACGTATTGACATCGTAGGTTGCATTTGCCACCTGATTAATCTAGCAGCTGAAAAAGGTGCTGAAAGATTACCACTTACAGTCGATGAGATCCTTGTCGATATATTTTATTTTTTAGAGAAGAGTGCCAAAAGAAAATAATGTTTTCAGAAATTTCAGAGCTTGCACAATAAAGAGGCAAAGAAAATTTTTAAGCATGTTTGTACCAGGTGGTTATCTCTGGGTAGATGTTTGGATAGACTACTGGATCAGTGGGATCTGCTTACTTCATTCTTCAAGGAGGAAGTAATATCATGTACCCAAACCATTTCCACAAGCTTGACATCTTTCAAAATATCCAGAGATGAACAAAGTGGATCCAAAGAATATCAGAAGAAGAGACTTCTTGATTCTGCTACTACACGTGCCCCTAAATGAATAGCGTGTTCTTCCAAATGTGACGAACTCATCCTGAAAAGGCAAGACTTCTGGTACAACATGCGAGGAAAAATTGTTTACGTTCCTGTCGTCAAACTTGAATAAAGCCTTTTGTACTTTTCTCGTGTGACTATTCATGTGTTTGACAAATTAAATGTTGCTCTTCAGTCTTCTTCACCACAAATTCTAATGGATATGCTAAAGCAGTTGTTTGCAAAGTTTGTTAAGCCCAAAATTGTCAAAACCACCTCATTACTTGAAGTTGAGTAAAACTTGATTGAGAATCAAAGAAATGATGATGAGTTGGTTATTGGTATTCAGACTTCCAACCTAGTGAACGATCTCCAGGAAATGGATGAAAACCTTTTATATTCATGGATGAGAAACTACTTTTGTACTACCTGTGACTACATCATGAACAAGTTTCCTCTCAAGGATGATGTGTTAAAGCATGCTCAAGTTGCTAGGTTGGACAAAATTGAAGGTCCACAGTTTTCTTCCGTTCGTTTTTTTTTTCTTGGAAAAGTTTCCGATTATGTTATTCAAGGAAGAACATGAAACTACAGATGAGGTGGTGAATGAGCTTCAGGCACAGTTCACAGCTCTTCAGGTGGAAGACACTTTGATTACAAGTGAAGATGCTGCAAGTGATACCAGTTGGGCACAAATATCAAGAATTCGAGGAGCCAATGGTCGACTTAAGTATAACAGCATTTCTAGGGTAATGCTCTCCATTCTCACCATATCCCATAGTAATGCAGAATGTGAACGTGTTTTCAGCCTCGTGAAGAAAAATAGAACACAGTTCCGATCATCAATGTCCAATGAATCTCTGGAATCAATTTCTATTTTGAAGACACTCTTCAGGAAGCTAAGAAGGCCACAACTATGACTTTAAAATCAAACAAACGTGTGATTTGCATAGTGCAGTGTGTATTATATGATTTCTTGACTGTGTTATATTAAACAATTTTTAATTTATAAAGCTTTTTTCGACTTTCATAATCAGCGTAATTTATCAAGTTAGTCTTGCTATATGGTATGCTCCAAACCAATGTTCACCACACCTGCAGCTGTTTAATATGGATTTCTTTTTCACTGTTGTGTTCAACTACAGATCATTGCCCTATTCTGTAAGTATATGTGATTTTTATTGAAGTATACTATTTCATTCATAAATTATTGTATTTTATAGACCAGAAGCATCGTTAAATCTTTTTGTCGTGCTCGAGTTATACCGATTGTCAACGTAATTTTACTGATTGTCGCCCGTGATTTTACTGATCAAAAGTTGGCAGCTATGCATATGTAATATTAATGTATTTTTAAATGAATTCAGACAGAAAAACATGTTTTGATTAAGCTACGAGCACTCGCACTGTGTGCATTTTGCTCACAGTAATGTTAAAACAATCAGCATTTCACCAATTTTAAATAGTCAAATATGTGTGTTTTCTTATAAACGCAACTAGAAATACTTATTTAGACATATTAAGTAACGATACTATACGATACAAGACAATTCTCATTTCTACTGTCATCTGAGTGAATTAAGTTACGATATGATACGATACGATAACGATACGAAACGATACGATAACGATAACGATACAATTCTCATTTCTATTGTCATCTGAGTGAATTAAGTTACGATACAATACGATAAAAATACAATAGGATAACGATACGATAATGATACTATAACGATACGATAACGATACGATATGATAACGATACAATAACGATACGATAATGATACGATACGATATGATAACTATACGATATGATACGATAATGATAGGATAAAGATACGATACGATAAGATAACGATACAATGCGATATGATACGATACAAGTCTAATTTCTACTGTCATCTGAGTGAATTAAGTTTCTATTCGATCCTCTAATATTATACGATACGATACTATAACGACATGATACGATAAGATACGATAACGATAAGATACGATAGGATAAAGATACGATAACGATACAATAACGATATGATAATGATACGATATGATACGATAACGATACGATACGATAACGTTACGATACGAGACGATACGGTACGATAGTGATACGATACGACACGATACGATAACGATAAATTAATATATTATGACACGATATGATATGATAACGATATGTTACCATAACGATACGATAACGATATGATACAATAACTATACGATACAATAATGATATGATAAAGGTACGATACGATAATGATAACAATGACGATACGATACGATAACGATACGATACGATACGATAACGATAACAATAACGATACGATACACTACAATTCTCATTTCTACTGTCATCTGACTGAATTAAGTTACGATACGATACGATACAGATATCGATACGATACAATCTCATTTCTACTGTCATCTGAGTGAATTAAGTTTCTATTCGATCCTCTAATATATAACAATACGATACGATACGATACGATAACTATACGATAACGATACGATAAAGATTATATAAGATAAAGATACGATATGATAACAAGACAATACGATACGATACGATATGATACAATACGATAACGATAAGATACGATAACGATACGATACGATACAATTCTCATTTCTACTGTCATCTGAGTGAATTAAGTTTCTATTGGATCCTCTAATATATTACGACACGATACAATACGATAACGATACAATACCATAACGATATGATAACGATACGATAACTATACGATACGATACGATATGATACGATAACGATAACAATAATGATACGATACGATAACGATACGATACGATACGATAACGATAACAATAACGATACGATACATTTCTCATTTCTACTGTCATCTGAGTGAATTAAGTTAGGATACGATACGTTAAATAATACGATACGATTACGATACAATACAATAAAGATACGATACGATAACGATATGATACGATAACAATACGATTCAATAACGATACGATAACGATACAATACGATAACAATACGATTCAATAACGATACGATAACGACACGATACGATAACTATACGATACGATACGATAACTATACGAAACGATACAATAACGATACGATAAAGATACGATATGATACGATAGCGATACGATATGGTACGATACGGTACGATACGATAACGATAACAATAACGATACGATACAATAACGATTCGATATGATACGATAATGATAACAATAACGATACGATATGATGACGATACGATACAATACAAGTCTCATTTCTACTGTCATCTGAGTGAATTAAGTTTCTATTGGATCCTCTAGTATATTACGATACGATACGATACGATAACGATACAATAACGATACGATACGATAAAGATACAATAAGATACGATACAATCTCATTTCTACTGTCATCTGAGTGAATTATGTTTCTATTCGATCCTCTAATATTATACGATACGATACGATACGATAACGACACAATACGATACGATAGGATAAAGTTACGATAACGATACGATAACGATATGATAACGATACGATATGAAACGATAACGATACGATACTGATACGATACGATAACGTTACGATACGAAACGATACGATACGATAATGATACGATACGACACGATACGACACTATAACGATATGATATCAACACGATAACGATACGATACGATAACGATACGATACTATATGAGACAATACGATAACTATACGATAAGATACGATAAGTATACGATACGATACGAAACGATTCGAATCGATACGAAACGACACGATACGATAATGATACGATATGATACGATAACGATACGATAACGATACAATACTATAACGATACGATACGATACAATAACGATACTATAACAATAAGATACGATACGATAACGATACGATACGATAACGATACAATAACGATACGATATGATAGCGATACGATAGTATAAAGATACGATAACGATACGATACGATAAAGATACAATGCGATATGATACGATACAAGTCTAATTTCTACTGTCATCTGAGTGAATTAAGTTTCTATTGGATCCTCTAATATATTACGATACGATACGATAAGATAACGATACGATATGATACCATACGATACGATAACGATAACGATACGATAATATACGATACGATAACGATACGATGCGATATGATAGGATAACGATACAATACTATATGAGACAATACGATAACTATACGATACGATACGATAACTATACGATACGATACGAAACGATAAGAATCGATACGAAACGACACGATACGATAATGATACGATATGATACGATAACGATACGATACGATAACGATACGATAACGATACGATACGATACGATAACGATACAATACTATAACGATATGATACGATACAATAACGATACGATAACAATACGATACGATACGATACGATACGATAACGATGCGATACGATAACGATACGATAACGAAATGATACGACAACGATACGATAATGATACAATAACGATTCCATAACGATACGATACAATACGATACGATACGATAACGATACTATATGATACGAAACGATACACAACGATACGATACAATAACGATACGATATGATACGATAACGATACGATAAAGATACGATAACGATACGATACGATACGATAAAGATACCATACGATAAAGGTACGATACGATAACGATACTATAACGATATGATAACGATATGATACGACGATACAATAATCAGACGATACGATAACGATGCGATAAGAATATGATACGATACGATAACGATTCAATACGATAACGATACTATACGATAACGATACGATAACGATACTATACGATAACGATACGACGATACGATAACGATACGATACAATAACGATAGGATATGATAACGATACGATTTGATAACGATACAATAACGATACGATAACGCTACGATACGATACAATACAATCTAATTTCTACTGTCATCTGAGTGAAATAAGTTTCAATTCGATCCTCTAATATATATCGATAGGATACGATACGATAACGATACGATAACGATACTATACGATAACGACACCATACGATACGATACAATTCTCATTTCTACTGTCATTTGTGTGAATTAAGTTACGATATGATACAATAAAGACACGATACGATACTAAACGATAACAATACGATACGATAAACATACGATAACGATACGATAACGATATGATAACGATACGATAACAATACGATACGATAACCTTACGATACGATAACGATATGATAATGATATGATAACGATACGATACGATAACGATATGATACGATAACGATACGATACGATAATGATAGAATAACGATACGATACGATACGTCACGATACGATATCGATAGAATACTATAACGATACGATACGATACGATAACGATAACGATAACGATACGATACGGTACGATACGAAACGATACGATAAGATACGATACGATAATGATACAATGATGATACGATAACGATAGGATATTTTAACGATACGATAATGATACGATAACTATACGATACGATTACGATATGATACGAATCCGATACGATATGATGCGATACGATAACGATACGGTGAGGATACGATAACGATACGATACGATACGATAACGATACGATAACGGTAAGACACGATACGATAACGATATGATAACAATAGAATACTATAACGATACGATACGATACAATAACGTAACGATAACAATACGATACGATACAATAACGATACGATACGATACGATAACGATACGATAACGATACGATACGATAGCGATACGATAGTATAAGGATACGGTAACGATATGATACGATAAAGATACAATGTGATATGATACGATACAAGTCTAATTTCTACTGTCATCTGAATGAATTAAGTTTCTATTGGATCCTCTAATATATTACGATACGATACGATAAGATAACGATACGATACGATACGATAACGTTAACGATACGATACAATACGATACGATAACGATACGGTGCGATATGATACGATTACGATACGATACTATATGAGACAATACGATAACTATACGATACGATACGATAACTATATGTTACGATACGAAACGAAAAGAATCGATACGAAATGACGCGATACGATAATGATATGATATGATACGATAACGATACGATACGATAACGATACGATAACCATACGAAACGATACGATTACGATACAATACTATAACGATGCGATACGATACAATAACGATACGATAACGATACGATACGATACGAAACGATACGATACGATAACGATACGATACGTTACGATAACGATACGATGACGATACGATACGATAGCGATACGATAGTATAACGATACGATAACAATACGATACAATAAAGATACGATACAAGTCTAATTACTACTGTCATCTTAGTGAATTAAGTTTCTATTGGGTCCTCTAATATATTACGATACGATACGATAACGATACATACGATGATACGATAACGATACGATACAATGACGATATGTTAACGATACGATAACGATACTATACGATTCGATAAGGATACGAAACGATAAGCATACGATACAATACGATACGGTACGATATCGATGCGATACGATACTATAACGATATGATACGATAACGATACGATAACGAAACGATACGATAACGATACGATAAGGATATGATAACGATACAATAAGGATACCATATCGATACGATACGATAACAATACCATACGATACGAAACGATACGAAACGATACACAAGGAAACGATACAATAACGATATCGTATCGATATGAAACGATAACGATACGATAACGATACGATATCGATACGACGATACGATAACGATACGATACAATAACGATAGGATACGATAACGATACGATTTGATAACGATACGATAACGATACGATAACGGTACGATATGATACAATACAATCTCATTTCTACTGTCATCTGAGTGAAATAAGTTTCTATTGGATCCTCAAATATATATTGATAAGATACGATACGATAACGATACGATATGATAACGACACCATACGATACGATAACGATACGATACGATAACGACACCATACGATACGATACAATTCTATTTTCTACTGTCATCTGTGTGAATGAAGTTACGATACGATACAATAACGACACGACACGATACTAAACGGTAACGATACGATACGATAAACATACGATAACGATACGATAACGATATGATAACGATACGATACGATAACAACAGGATGACGGTACGATACGATAACCTTACGATACGATAACGATATGATAACGATACGATATGATACGATACGATAATGATAGAATATCGATACGATACGATACGTCACGATACGATAACGATAGAATACCATAACGATACGATACGATAACGATACGATAACGATACGATACGATACGATAACGATACGATACGATACGAAACGATCCGATAAGATACGATACGATAACGATACATTGATGATACGATAACAATAGGAAATGGTAACGATACGATAATGATACGATAACGGTACGATACGATTATGATACTATACGATAATGATACGAAACGATACGAATCGATACGTAACGACATGATACGATAATGATACGATACGATACGATACGATAACGATACGATGAGGGTACGATAACGATACGATAACGATACGATAAGATACGATAACGATACGATACGATAACGATACGATACGATAATGACACCATACGAAACGATACAATTCTCTTTTCTACTGTCATCTGTGTGAATTAATTTACGATATGATACAATAACTACACGATACGATACTATACGATAACGAAGCGATACGATACGATAAAAGATACGATAACGATACGATAATGATATGATAACGATACGATAAGATACAATAACAATACGATGACGATACGATACGATAACCTTACGATACGATAACGATATGATGACGATTTGATAACGATACGATACGATAACGATATGGTACGATAACGACCGATACGATACGATAACGATACGATAAGATAACGATACGATAAGATAACGATACGATTCTTTAATGATAGAATAACGGTACGATACGATACGACATGAAATGATAACGATACAGTACTATAACGATATGAAACGATACGATAACGATACGATACTATATGATACAATACGATAACTATACGATACGATATGATAACTATACGATACGATACGAAACGATACGAATCGATACGAAACGACACGATACGATAATGATACGATACGTTACGATACAATAACGATACGATGAGGATACGATAACGATACGATAAAGATACGATAACGATACGATACGATACGATAACGATACAATACGATAACGATACGATAACGATACGATACGATAACGACACCATACGATACGATACAATTCTCTTTTCTACTGTCATCTGTGTGAATTAATTTACGATACGATACAATAACGACACGATACGATACTATACGATAACGAAAAGATATGATACGATAAAGATACGATAACGATACAATAATGATATGATAACAATACGATATGATACGATAACAATACGATGACGATACGATATGATAACCTTGAGATAAGATAACGATATGATAACGATACGATACGATAACGATATGGTACGATAACGATACGATACGATACGATAACGATAAGATTCGAGAATGATAGAATAACAGTATGATACGATACCACATGATACGATAACGATACAACACTATAACGATAACGATACGATAACGATACGATACGATACGATAACGATACGATACGATACGATACGAAACAATACGATAACAATACGATATGATAACGGTACAAAAATGATACGATAACGATAGGATATGGTAACGATACGATAATGATACGAAAACGATACGATACGATTACGATACGATACGATAACGATACGATACGATATGATAACGATACTATAACGGTAGTATACGATACTATTCAATCTCATTTCTACTGTCATCTGTGTGAATTAAGTTTCTATTCGACCCTCTAATATATTACGATACGATACGACAACGATACGATACGATAACGATACGATACTATACAATACAATTCTCATTTCTACTGTCATCTGAGTGAATGAGGTTACGATACGATATGACAACGGCAAGATACGATACGATAACGATAACGATACGATATGATACGATACGATAACGGTACGATACGATACAATAAAGATACGATAACGATAGGATAATGATATGATAATAATCCGATACGATATGATAACGATAACGATAGGATACGATACGATACGATAATGATATGATAACGATCCGATACGATACGATAACAATACTATACGATAACCTTACAATACGATACGATACGATACAATTCTCATTTCTACTGTCATCTGAGTGAATTAATTTACGATACGATACGATACAGATATCGATACGATACGATACGATACAATCTCATTTCTACAGTCATCTGAGTGAATTCAGTTTCTATTTTATCCTCTAATATATTACAATACGATACGATACGATAACTATACAATAACAATACGATAAAGATAAGATAAGATAAAGATACGATACGATAACAATACAATACGATACGATACGATTCGATAACAATACGATATGATAACGATACGATATGATACAATTCTCATTTCTACTGACATCTGAGTGAATTAAGTTAGGATACGATACAATACGATAACGATACGATACGATACGATAACTATACGATACGATACGAAACGATACGAATCGATACGAAACGACACGATACGATAATGATACGATATGATACGATAACGATACGATAACGATACAATACTATAACGATACGATACGATACGATAACTATACGATACGATACGAAACGATACGAATCGATACGAAACGACACGATACGATAACGATACGATACGATACGGTAACGATACGATAACGATAAGATAACGATACGATACGATACGATACGATACGATAACGATAACGATAACGATACGATAATATACGATACGATAACGATACGATGCGATATGATAGGATAACGATACGATACTATATGAGACAATACGATAACTATACGATACGATACGATAACTATACGATACGATACGAAACGATAAGAATCGATACGAAACGACACGATACGATAATGATACGATATGATACGATAACGATACGATACGATAACGATACGATAACGATACGATACGATACGATACGATAACGATACAATACTATAACGATACTTTACGATACAATAACGATACGATAACAATACGATACGATACGATACGATACAATAACGATACGATACGATAACGATACGATACGAAACGATAACGATACGATGACGATACGATACGATAGCGATACGATAGTATAACGATACGATACGATAAAGATACGATGCGATATGATACGATACAACTCTAAATTCCACTGTCATCTGGGTGAATTAAGTTTCTATTGGATCCTCTAATATATTACGATGTGATACGATACGATGACGATACGATAACGATACGATACGATACGATAACGATAACGATACGATAGGATAACGATACGATGCAATATGATACGATACAATCTAATTTCTACTGTCATCTGAGTGAATAAAGTTTCTATTGGATCCTCTAATATGTTACGATACGATACGATACGATAACGATACGAAACCATAACGATACGATATGATACGCTACAATCTCATTTCTACTGTCATCTGAGTGAATTAAGTTTCTATTCGATCATCTAATATTATACGATACGATACGATAACGACACGATACGCTACGATACGATACGATAACTATAAGATACGATAGGATAAAGATACGATAACAATACGATAACGATACGATACTATACGATACGATACGATACGATAACGTTACGATACGAGACGATACGATATAATAGTGATACGATACGACACGATACGAAAATGATACGATAAAGATACGATAACGGTACGGTATGATATTGAAACGATAACGATACGATACGATACGACACGATACGTTAACGATACGATAACGATAACGATACGATAACGATACGATAACGATACGATACGATAATGATACGATAACGATACGATACAATAACGATATGTTACGATACGATAACGATACTATACGATACGATAAGGATACCAAACGATAAGGATACGATACAACACAATACGGTACGATAACGATACGATACGATACGATAACGATATGATACGATAACGATACGATAACGAAACGATACGACAACAATACGATAAGAATACGATAACGATACAATAACGATTCCATAACGATACGATACAATACGATACGATACGATAACGATACTATATGATACGAAACGATACACAACGATACGATACAATAACGATACGATATGATACGATAACGATACGATAAAGATACGATAACGATACGATACGATACGATAAAGATACCATACGATAAAGGTACGATACCATAACGATACTATAACGATATGATAACGATATGATACGACGATACAATAAAGATACGATACGATAACGATGCGATAAGAATATGATACGATACGATGACGATTCAATACGATAACGATACTATACGATATAGATACTATACGATAACGATACGACGATACGATAACGATACGATACAATAACGATAGGATATGATAACGATACGATTTGATAACGATACAATAACGATACGATAACGCTACGATACGATACAATACAATCTAATTTCTACTGTCATCTGAGTGAAATAAGTTTCTATTCGATCCTCTAATATATATCGATAGGATACGATACGATAACGATACGATAACGATACGATACGATAACGACACCATACGATACGATACAATTCTCATTTCTACTGTCATCTGTGAGAATTAAGTTACGATACGATACAATAAAGACACGATACGATACTAAACGATAACAATACATACGATAAACATACGATAACGATATTATAACGATACGATAACAATACGAGGACGATACGATAACCTTATGATACGATAACGATATGATAATGATATGATAACGATACGATACCATAACGATATGATACGATAACGATACGATACGATAATGATAGAATAACGATACGATACGATACGTCACGATACGATATCGATAGAATACTATAACGATACGATACGATACGATAACGATAATGATAACGATACGATACGGTACATTACGAAACGATACGATAAGATACGATACGATAATGATACAATGATGATACGATAACGATAGGATATTGTAACGATACGATAATGATACGATAACGATACGATACGATTACGATATGATATGAATCCGATACGATATGATACGATACGATAACGATACGATAACGATAAGACACGATACGATAACGATATAACAATACAATACTATAACGATACGATATGATACAATAACGTAATGATAACAATACGATACGATACGATATCGATACGATACGATACGATACGATAACGATACGATAACGATACGATACAATAGCGATACGATAGTATAAGGATACGGTAACGATAAGATACGATAAAGATACAATGTGATATGATACGATACAAGTCTAATTTCTACTGTCATCTGAGTGAATTAAGTTTCTATTGGATCCTCTAATATATTACGATATGATACGATAAGATAACGATACGATACGATACGATAACCTCAAAGATACGATACAATACGATACGATAACGATACGGTGCGATATGATACGATTACGATACGATACTATATGAGACAATACGATAAGTAAACGATACGATACGATAACTATATGTTACGATACGAAACGATAAGAATCGATACGAAATGACACGATACGATAATGATACGATATGATACGATAACGATACGATACGATAACGATACGATAACCATACGATACGATACGATAACGATACAATACTATAACGATGCGATACGATACAATAACGATATGATAAAAATACAATACGATAACGATACGATACGATAACGATGCGATACGTTACGATAACGATACGATAACGATACGATACGATAGCGATACAATAGTATAACGATACGATAACAATACAATACAATAAAGATACGATACAAGTCTAATTTCTACTGTCATCTTAGTGAATTAAGTTTCTATTGGATCCTCTAATATATTACGATACGATACGATAACGATACGATACGATAATGATACGATAACGATACGATACAATGACGATATGTTAACGATACTATACGATACGATGAGGATACGAAACGATAAGCATACGATACAATACGATACGGTACGATATCGATACGATACGATATGATAACGATATGATACGATAACGATACGATAACGAAACGATACGATAACGATACGATAAGGATACGATAACGATACAATAACTATTCCATAACGATATGATATGATACGATACGATAACAATACGATACGATAGGAAACGATACGAAACGATACACAAGGAAACGATACAATAACGATATCGTATCGATATGAAACGATAACGATATGATAACGGTACGATATGATACAATACAATCTCATTTCTACTGTCAGCTGAGTGAAATACGTTTCTATTGGATCCTCTAATATATATTGATAAGATACGATACGATAACGATACGATACGATGACGACACCATACGATACGATACAAATCTATTTTCTACTGTCATCTGTGTGAATGAAGTTACGATACGATACAATAACGACACGACACGATACTAAACGGTAACGATAAGATACGATAAACATACGATAACGATACGATAACGATATGATAACGATACAATACGATACGATAACAACACGATGATGGTACGATACGATAACCTTACGATACGATAACGATATGATAACGATACGATATGATACGATAACGATACGATACGATAATGATAGAATAACGATACGATACGATACGTCACGATACGATAACGATAGAATACCATAACGATAACGATACGATAACGATACGATATGATACGATAACGATACGATACGAAACGATCCGATAAGATACGATACGATAACGATACATTGATGGTACGATAACAATAGGAAATTGTAACGATACGATAACGATACGATACGATTATGATACTATACGATAATGATACGAAACGATACGAATCGATACGAAACGACATGATACGATAATGATACGATACGGTACGATACGATAACGATACGATGAGGGTATGATAACGATACGATAACGATACGATACAATAACGATACGATACAATAACGATACGATAACGATACGATACGATAATAACACCATACGAAACGATACAATTCTCTTTTCTACTGTCATCTGTGTGAATTAATTTACGATATGATACAATAACTACACGATACGATACTATATGATAACGAAGCGATACGATACGATAAAGATACGATAACGATACGATAATGATATGATAACGATACGATACGATACGATAACAATACAATGACGATACGATACGATAACATTACGATACGATAAAGATATGATGACGATATGATAACGATACGATACGATAACGATATGGTACGATAACGAACGATACCATACGATAACGATACGATAAGATAACGATACGATTCGATAATTATAAAATAACGGTACGATACGATACGACATGAAATGATAACGATACAGTACTATAACGATATGATACGATAGGATAACGATAACGATACGATACGAGATGATACGATACGATAATGATACGATACGACACGATACAATAACGATACGGTACTATAACGATATGATATCAATACGATAACGATATGATACGATACGATAACGATACGATACTATATGATACAATACGATAACTATACGATACGATATGATAACTATACGATACGATACGAAACGATACGAATCGATACGAAACGACACGATACGATAATGATACGATACGTTACGATACGATAACGATACGATGAGGATACGATAACGATACGATAAAGATACGGTAACGATACGATACGATACGATACCGATACAATACGATAACGATACGATAACGATACGATACGATAACGACACCATACGATACGATACAATTCTCTTTTCTACTGTCATCTGTATGAATTAATTTACGATACGATACAATAACGACACGATACGATACTATACGATAACGGAAAGATACGATACGATAAAGATACGATAACGATACAATAATGATATGATAACGATACGATACGATACGATAATAATACGATGACGATACGATATGATAACCTTGCGATTAGATAACGATATGATAACGATACGATACGATAACGATATGGTACGATAACGATACGATACGATACGATAAAGATACGATAATAATATGATAATGATCCGATACGATACAATAACGATACGATAAGGATACTATACCATAACCTTACGATACGATATGATACGATAACGATACGATACGATATGGTACGTCACGATACGGTACGTCACGATACGATAACGAAACGATACGACAATGATACGATACGATACGATAACGATACGATACGTAAACAATATGATACGTAACGATAACGATACGATATGATACGATTCGATAACGGTACGATACGGTACAATAAAGATACGATAACGATAGGATAATGATATGATAATAATCCGATACGATATGATAACGATAACGATAGGATACGATACGATACGATAACGATACGATAATGATATGATAACGATCCGATACGATACGATAACAATACTATACGATAACCTTACAATACGATACGATACGATACGATACAATTCTCATTTCTACTGTCATCTGAGTGAATTAATTTACGATACGATACGATACAGATATCGATACGATACGATACGATACAATCTCATTTCTACAGTCATCTGAGTGAATTCAGTTTCTATTTTATCCTCTAATATATTACAATACGATACGATACGATAACTATACAATAACGATACGATAAAGATAAGATAAGATAAAGATACGATACGATAACAATACAATACGATACGATACGATTCGATAACAATACGATATGATAACGATACGATATGATACAATTCTCATTTCTACTGACATCTGAGTGAATTAAGTTAGGATACGATACAATACGATAACGATACGATACGATACGATAACTATACGATACGATACGAAACGATACGAATCGATACGAAACGACACGATACGATAATGATACGATATGATACGATAACGATACGATAACGATACAATACTATAACGATACGATACGATACGATAACTATACGATACGATACGAAACGATACGAATCGATACGAAACGACACGATACGATAACGATACGATACGATACGGTAACGATACGATAACGATAAGATAACGATACGATACGATACGATAAGATAACGATAACGATACGATAATATACGATACGATAACGATACGATGCGATATGATAGGATAACGATACGATACTATATGAGACAATACGATAACTATACGATACGATACGATAACTATACGATACGATACGAAACGATAAGAATCGATACGAAACGACACGATACGATAATGATACGATATGATACGATAACGATACGATACGATAACGATACGATAACGATACGATACGATACGATACGATAACGATACAATACTATAACGATACTTTACGATACAATAACGATACGATAACAATACGATACGATACGATACGATACAATAACGATACGATACGATAACGATACGATACGAAACGATAACGATACGATGACGATACGATACGATAGCGATACGATAGTATAACGATACGATACGATAAAGATACGATGCGATATGATACGATACATCTCTAAATTCCACTGTCATCTGGGTGAATTAAGTTTCTATTGGATCCTCTAATATATTACGATGTGATACGATACGATAACGATACGATAACGATACGATACGATACGATAACGATAACGATACGATAGGATAACGATACGATGCAATATGATACGATACAATCTAATTTCTACTGTCATCTGAGTGAATAAAGTTTCTATTGGATCCTCTAATATATTACGATACGATACGATACGATAACGATACGAAACCATAACGATACGATACGATACGCTACAATCTCATTTCTACTGTCATCTGAGTGAATTAAGTTTCTATTCGATCATCTAATATTATACGATACGATACGATAACGACACGATACGCTACGATACGATACGATAACTATAAGATACGATAGGATAAAGATACGATAACAATACGATAACGATACGATACGATACGATACGATACGATACGATAACGTTACGATACGAGACGATACGATATAATAGTGATACGATACGACACGATACGATAATGATACGATAAAGATACGATAACGGTACGGTATGATATTGAAACGATAACGATACGATACTATACGACACAATACGTTAACGATACGATAACGATAACGATACGATAACGATACGATACGATAATGATACGATAACGATACGATACAATAACGATATGTTACGATACGATAACGATACTATACGATACGATAAGGATACCAAACGATAAGGATACGATACAACACAATACGGTACGATAACGATACGATACGATACGATAACGATATGATACGATAACGATACGATAACGAAACGATACGACAACAATACGATAAGAATACGATAACGATACAATAACGATTCCATAACGATACGATACAATACGATACGATACGATAACGATACTATATGATACGAAACGATACACAACGATACGATACAATAACGATACGATATGATACGATAACGATACGATAAAGATACGTTAACGATACGATACGATACGATAAAGATACCATACGATAAAGGTACGATACCATAACGATTCTATAACGATATGATAAAGATATGATACGACGATACAATAAAGATACGATACGATAACGATGCGATAAGAATATGATACGATACGATGACGATTCAATACGATAACGATACTATACGATATAGATACTATACGATAACGATACGACGATACGATAAAGATACGATAAAATAACGATAGGATATGATAACGATACGATTTGATAACGATACAATAACGATACGATAACGCTATGATACGATACAATACAATCTAATTTCTACTGTCATCTGAGTGAAATAAGTTTCTATTCGATCCTCTAATATATATCGATAGGATACGATACGATAACGATACGATAACGATACGATACGATAACGACACCATACGATACGATACAATTCTCATTTCTACTGTCATCTGTGTGAATTAAGTTACGATACGATACAATAAAGACACGATACGATACTAAACGATAACAAAACGATACGATAAACATACGATAACGATATGATAACGATACGATAACAATACGAGGACGATACGATAACCTTATGATACGATAACGATATGATAATGATATGATAACGATACGATACCATAACGATATGATACGATAACGATACGATACGATAATGATAGAATAACGATACGATACGATACGTCACGATACGATATCGATAGAATACTATAACGATACGATACGATACGATAACGATAATGATAACGATACGATACGGTACATTACGAAACGATACGATAAGATACGATACGATAATGATACAATGATGATACGATAACGATAGGATATTGTAACGATACGATAATGATACGATAACGATACGATACGATTACGATATGATATGAATCCGATACGATATGATACGATACGATAACGATACGATAACGATAAGACACGATACGATAACGATATAACAATACAATACTATAACGATACGATATGATACAATAACGTAATGATAACAATACGATACGATACGATATCGATACGATACGATACGATAACGATACGATAACGATACGATACGATAGCGATACGATAGTATAAGGATACGGTAACGATAAGATACGATAAAGATACAATGTGATATGATACGATACAAGTCTAATTTTTACTGTCATCTGAGTGAATTAAGTTTCTATTGGATCCTCTAATATATTACGATATGATACGATAAGATTACGATACGATACGATAACGTCAAAGATACGATACAATACGATACGATAACGATACGGTGCGATATGATACGATTACGATACGATACTATATGAGACAATACGATAAGTAAACGATACGATACGATAACTATATGTTACGTTACGAATCGATAAGAATCGATACGAAATGACACGATACGATAATGATACGATATGATACGATAACGATACGATACGATAACGATGCGATACGTTACGATAACGATACGATAACGATACGATACGATAGCGATACAATAGTATAACGATACGATAACAATACGATACAATAAAGATACGATACAAGTCTAATTTCTACTGTCATCTTAGTGAATTAAGTTTCTATTGGATCCTCTAATATATTACGATACGATACGATAACGATACGATACGATAATGATACGATAACGATACGATACAATGCCGATATGTTAACGATACTATACGATACGATAAGGATACGAAACGATAAGCATACGATACAATACGATACGGTACGATATCGATACGATACGATACGATAACGATATGATACGATAACGAAACGATAACGAAACGATACGATAACGATACGATAAGGATACGATAACGATACAATAACTATTCCATAACGATATGATATGATACGATACGATAACAATACGATACGATAGGAAACGATACGAAACGATACACAAGGAAACGATACAATAACGATATCGTATCGATATGAAACGATAACGATATAATAACGGTACGATATGATACAATACAATCTCATTTCTACTGTCAGCTGAGTGAAATAAGTTTCTATTGGATCCTCTAATATATATTGATAAGATACGATACAATAACGATACGATACGATGACGACACCATACGATACGATACAAATCTATTTTCTACTGTCATCTGTGTGAATGAAGTTACGATACGATACAATAACGACACGACACGATACTAAACGGTAACGATAAGATACGATAAACATACGATAACGATACGATAACGATATGATAACGATACGATACGATACGATAACAACACGATGACGGTACGATACGATAACCTTACGATACGATAACGATATGATAACGATACGATATGATACGATAACGATACGATACGATAATGATAGAATAACGATACGATACGATACGTCACGATACGATAACGATAGAATACCATAACGATACGATACGATAACGATACGATAACGATACGATATGATACGATAACGATACGATACGAAACGATCCGATAAGATACGATACGATAACGATACATTGATGATACGATAACAATAGGAAATTGTAACGATACGATAACGATACGATACGATTATGATACTATACGATAATGATACGAAACGATACGAATCGATACGAAACGACATGATACGATAATGATACGATACGGTACGATACGATAACGATACGATGAGGGTATGATAACGATACGATAACGATACGATACGATAACGATACGATACGATAACGATACGATAACGATACGATACGATAATAACACCATACGAAACGATACAATTCTCTTTTCTACTGTCATCTGTGTGAATTAATTTACGATATGATACAATAACTACACGATACGATACTATATGATAACGAAGCGATACGATACGATAAAGATACGATAACGATACGATAATGATATGATAACGATACGATACGATACGATAACAATACGATGACGATACGATACGATAACATTACGATACGATAAAGATATGATGACGATATGATAACGATACGATACGATAACGATATGGTACGATAACGAACGATACCATACGATAACGATACGATAAGATAACGATACGATTCGATAATGATAAAATAACGGTACGATACAATACGACATGAAATGATAACGATACAGTACTATAACGATATGATACGATAGGATAACGATAACGATACGATACGAGATGATACGATACGATAATGATACGATACGACACGATACAATAACGATACGGTACTATAACGATATGATATCAATACGATAACGATATGATACGATACGATAACGATACGATACTATATGATACAATACGATAACTATACGATACGATATGATAACTATACGATACGATACGAAACGATACGAATCGATACGAAACGACACGATACGATAATGATACGATACGTTACGATACGATAACGATACGATGAGGATACGATAACGATACGATAAAGATACGGTAACGATACGATACGATACGATAACGATACAATACGATAACGATACGATAACGATACGATACGATAACGACACCATACGATACGATACAATTCTCTTTTCTACTGTCATCTGTGTGAATTAATTTACGATACGATACAATAACGACACGATACGATACTATACGATAACGGAAAGATACGATACGATAAAGATACGATAACGATACAATAATGATATGATAACGATACGATACGATACGATAATAATACGATGACGATACGATATGATAACCTTGCGATAAGATAACGATATGATAACGATACGATACGATAACGATATGGTACGATAACGATACGATACGATACGATAACGATAAGATTCGAGAATGATAGAATAACAGTATGATACGATACCACATGATACGATAACGATACAACACTATAACGATAACGATACGATAACGATACGATACGATACGATACGATAACGATACGATACGATACGAAACGATACGATAACAATACGATATGATAACGGTACAAAAATGATACGATAACGATAGGATATGGTAACGATACGATAATGATACGATAACCATACGATACGATTACGATACGATACGATAACGATACGATACGATATGATAACGATACTATAATGGTACGATTCAATCTCATTTCTACTGTCATCTGTGTGAATTAAGTTTCTATTCGACCCTCTAATATATTACGATACGATACGACAACGATACGTTACGATAACGATACGATACTATACAATACAATTCTCATATCTACTGTCATCTGAGTGAATGAGGTTACGATACGATATGACAATGGTAAGATACGATACGATAACGATAACGATACGATATGATACGATAAAGATACGATAATAATATGATAATGATCCGATACGAAACAATAACGATACGATAACAATACTATACTATAACCTTACGATACGATATGATATGATAACGATACAATACGATATGGTACGTCACGATACGGTACGTCACGATACGATAACGAAACGATACGACAATGATACGATACGATACGATAACGATACGATACGATACGATACGATACGTAAACAATACGATACGTAACGATAACGATACGATACGATACGATACGATAACGATACGATACGATACGATAAAGATACGATAACGATAGGATAATGATAAGATAACAATCCGATACGATATGATAACGATAACGATAGGATACGATACGATACGATAACGATACGATAATGATATGATCACGATCCGATACGATACGATAACGATACTATACGATAACCTTAAAATACGATACGATACGATACAATTCTCATTTCTACTGTCATCTGAGTGAATTAAGTTACGATACGATACGATACAGATATCGATAAGATACGATACGATACAATCTCATTTCTACAGTCATCTGAGTGAATTCAGTTTCTATTCGATCCTCTAATATATTACAATACGATACGATACGATAACTATACAATAACGATACGATAAAGATAAGATAAGATAAAGATACGATACGATAACAATACGATATGATAACGATACTATAAGATACAATTCTCATTTCTACTGACATCTGAGTGAATTAAGTTAGGATACGATACAATACGATAACGATACGATACGATACAATAACGATACGATACGATACTATCACGATACGATACGATAACAATACGATTCAATAACGATACGATAACAATACGATAAAGATACGATACGATACGATATCGATAATGCGATAACGATACAATGCGATATGATACGATACAAATCTAATTTCTACTGTCATCTGAGTGAATTAAGTTTCTATTCGATCCTCTAATATTATACGATACGATACTATAACGACATGATACGATAAGATACGATAACGATAAGATACGATAGGATAAAGATACGATAACGATACAATAACGATATGATAATGATACGATATGATACGATAACGATACGATACGATAACGTTACGATACGAGCCGATACGGTACGATAGTGATACGATACGACACGATACGATAACGATAAATTAATATATTATGACACGATATGATACGATAACGATATGTTACCATAACGATACGATAACGATATGATACAATAACTATACGATACAATAATGATATGATAAAGGTACGATACGATAATGATAACAATGACGATACGATACGATACGATAACGATACGATACGATACGATAACGATAACAATAACGATACGATACACTACAATTCTCATTTCTACTGTCATCTGACTGAATTAAGTTACGATACGATACGATACAGATATCGATACGATACAATCTCATTTCTACTGTCATCTGAGTGAATTAAGTTTCTATTCGATCCTCTAATATATAACAATACGATACGATAACTATACGATAACGATACGATAAAGATTAGATAAGATAAAGATACGATATGATAACAAGACAATACGATACGATACGATATGATACAATACGATAAAGATAAGATACGATAACGATACGATACGATACAATTCTCATTTCTACTGTCATCTGAGTGAATTAAGTTTCTATTGGATCCTCTAATATATTACGACACGATACAATACGATAAAGATACAATACCATAACGATATGATAACGATACGATAACTATACGATACGATACGATATGATACGATAACGATAACAATAATGATACGATACGATAACGATACGATACGATACGATAACGATAACAATAACGATACGATACGATACATTTCTCATTTCTACTGTCATCTGAGTGAATTAAGTTAGGATACGATACGTTAAATAATACGATACGATTACGATACAATACAATAAAGATACGATACGATAACGATATGATACGATAACAATACGATTCAATAACGATACGATAACGATACAATACGATAACAATACGATTCAATAACGATACGATAACGACACGATACGATAACTATACGATACGATACGATAACTATACGAAACGATACAATAACGATACGATAAAGATACGATATGATACGATAGCGATACGATACGGTACGATACGATAACGATAACAATAACGATACGATACAATAACGATTCGATATGATACGATAATGATAACAATAACGATAGGATATGATGACGATACGATACAATACAAGTCTCATTTCTACTGTCATCTGAGTGAATTAAGTTTCTATTGGATCCTCTAGTATATTACGATACGATACGATACGATAACGATACAATAACGATACGATACGATAAAGATACAATAAGATACGATACAATCTCATTTCTACTGTCATCTGAGTGAATTATGTTTCTATTCGATCCTCTAATATTATACGATACGATACGATACGATAACGACACAATACGATACGATAGGATAAAGTTACGATAACGATATGATAACGATACGATATGAAACGATAACGATACGATAATGATACGATACGATAACGTTACGATACGAAACGGTACGATACGATAATGATACGATACGACACGATACGATAACGATACGACACTATAACGATATGATATCAACACGATAACGATACGATACGATAACGATACGATACTATATGAGACAATACGATAACTATACGATACGATACGATAAGTATACGATACGATACGAAACGATTCGAATCGATACGAAACGACACGATACGATAATGATACGATATGATACGATAATGATACTATATGATACGATAACGATACGATAACGATACAATACTATAACGATACGATACGATACAATAACGATACGATAACAATAAGATACGATACGATAACGATACGATACGATAACGATACAATAACGATACGATATGATAGCGATACGATAGTATAACGATACGATAACGATACGATACGATAAAGGTACTATGCGATATGATACGATACAAGTCTAATTTCTACTGTCATCTGAGTGAATTAAGTTTCTATTGGATCCTCTAATATATTACGATACGATACGATAAGATAACGATACGATATGATACCATACGATACGATAACGATAACGATACGATAATATACGATACGATAACGATACTATAACGATATGATACGACGATACAATAAACAGACGATACGATAACGATGCGATAAGAATATGATACGATACGATAACGATTCAATACGATAACGATACTATACGATAACGATACGATAACGATACTATACGATAACGATACGACGATACGATAACGATACGATACAATAACGATAGGATATGATAACGATACGATTTGATAACGATACAATAACGATACGATAACGCTACGATACGATACAATACAATCTAATTTCTACTGTCATCTGAATGAATTAACTTTCTATTGGATCCTCTAATATATTACGATACGATACGATACGATACAATACGATACGATAACGATACGGTGCGATATGATACGATTACGATACGATACTATATGAGACAATACGATAACTATACGATACGATACGATAACTATATGTTACGATACGAAACGAAAAGAATCGATACGAAATGACGCGATACGATAATGATATGATATGATACGATAACGATACGATACGATAACGATACGATAACCATACGAAACGATAACGACACCATACGATACGATACAATTCTATTTTCTACTGTCATCTGTGTGAATGAAGTTACGATACGATACAATAACGACACGACACGATACTAAACGGTAACGATACGATACGATAAACATACGATAACGATACGATAACGATATGATAACGATACGATACGATACGATAACAACAGGACGACGGTACGATACGATAACCTTACGATACGATAACGATATGATAACGATACGATATGATACGATACGATAATGATAGAATAACGATACGATACGATACGTCACGATACGATAACGATAGAATACCATAACGATACGATACGATAACGATACGATAACGATACGATACGATACGATAACGATACGATACGATACGAAACGATCCGATAAGATACGATACGATAACGATACATTGATGATACGATAACAATAGGAAATGGTAACGATACGATAATGATACGATAACGGTACGATACGATTATGATATTATACGATAATGATACGAAACGATACGAATCGATACGTAACGACATGATACGATAATGATACGATACGATACGATACGATAACGATACGATGAGGGTACGATAACGATACGATAACGATACGATACGATACGATAACGATACGATACGATAACGATACGATACGATAATGACACCATACGAAACGATACAATTCTCTTTTCTACTGTCATCTGTGTGAATTAATTTACGATATGATACAATAACTACACGATACGATACTATACGATAACGAAGCGATACGATACGATAAAGATACGATAACGATACGATAATGATATGATAACGATACGATAAGATACAATAACAATACGATGATGATACCGTACGATAACCTTACGATACGATAACGATATGATGACGATTTGATAACGATACGATACGATAACGATATGGTACGATAACGACCGATACGATACGATAACGATACGATAAGATAACGATACGATAATATAACGATACGATTCTTTAATGATAGAATAACGGTACGATACGATACGACATGAAATGATAACGATACAGTACTATAACGATATGAAACGATACGATAACGATACGATAAATACGATACGACACGATACAATAACGATACGGTACTATAACGATATGATATCAATACGATAACGATACGATACGATACGATAACGATACGATACTATATGATACAATACGATAACTATACGATACGATATGATAACTATACGATACGATACGAAACGATACGAATCGATACGAAACGACACGATACGATAATGATACGATACGTTACGATACGATAACGATACAATGAGGATACGATAACGATACGATACGATACGATAACGATACGATACGATACGATAACGATACAATACGATAACGATACGATAACGATACGATACAATTCTCTTTTCTACTGTCATATGTGTGAATTAATTTACGATACGATACAATAACGACACGATACGATACTATACGATAACGAAAAGATACGATACGATAAAGATACGATAACGATACAATAATGATATGATAACGATACGATACGATATGATAACAATACGATGACGATATGATATGATAACCTTGCGATAAGATAGCGATATGATAACGATACGATACGATAACGGTATGGTACGATAACGATACGATACGATACGATAACGATAAGATTCGAGAATGATAGAATAACAGTATGATACGATACCACATGATGCGATAACGATACAACACTATAACGATAACGATACGATAACGATACGATACGATACGATAACGATACGATACGATACGAAACGATACGATAACAATACGATATGATAAGGGTACAAAAATGATACGATAACGATAGGATATGGTAACGATACGATAATGATACGAAAACGATACGATACGATTACGATACGATACGATAACGATACGATACGATATGATAACGATACTATAACGGTAGTATACGATACGATTCAATCTCATTTCTACTGTCATCTGTGTGAATTAAGTTTCTATTCGACCCTCTAATATATTACGATACGATACGACAACGATACGATACGATAACGATACGATACTATACAATACAATTCTCATTTCTACTGTCATCTGAGTGAATGAGGTTACGATACGATATGACGACGGCAAGATACGATACGATAACGATAACGATACGATATGATACGATAAAGATACGATAATAATATGATAATGATCCGATACGATACAATAACGATACGATAACGATACTATACCATAACCTTACGATACGATATGATACGATAACGATACGATACGATATGGTACGTCACGATACGGTACGTCACGATACGATAACGAAACGATACGACAATGATACGATACGATACGATAACGATACGATACGTAAACAATATGATACGTAACGATAACGATACGATATGATACGATACGATAACGGTACGATACGATACAATAAAGATACGATAACGATAGGATAATGATATGATAATAATCCGATACGATATGATAACGATAACGATAGGATACGATACGATACGATAACGATACGATAATGATATGATAACGATCCGATACGATACGATAACAATACTATACGATAACCTTACAATACGATACGATACGATACGATACAATTCTCATTTCTACTGTCATCTGAGTGAATTAATTTACGATACGATACGATACAGATATCGATACGATACGATACGATACAATCTCATTTCTACAGTCATCTGAGTGAATTCAGTTTCTATTTTATCCTCTAATATATTATAATACGATACGATACGATAACTATACAATAACGATACGATAATGTTAAGATAAGATAAAGATACGATACGATAACAATACAATACGATACGATACGATTCGATAACAATACGATATGATAACGATACGATATGATACAATTCTCATTTCTACTGACATCTGAGTGAATTAAGTTAGGATACGATACAATACGATAACGATACGATACGATAACGATACGATACAATATCGATACGATACGATACTATCACGATACAATACGATAACAATACGATTCAATAACGATACAATAACAATACGATATGATAACTATACGATACGATATGATAACTATACGAAACGATACGATAACGATACGATAAAGATACGATACGATACGATATCGATACGATACGATACGATAACAATAACGATAGCAATAACGATACGATACGATAACGATACGATACGATAACGATAACAATAACGATAGGATACGATAACCATACCATACAATACAAGTCTGATTTCTACTGTCATCTGAGTGAATTTAGTTTCTATTAGATCCTCTAAAATATTACGATACGATAACGATACGATACGATAACGATACGATACGATAGCGATACGATAGTATAATGATACGATAACGATACGATACGATAAAGAAACGATACAATAACGATACAATAACGATGCGATAAAGATACGATACGATACGATAATGATTCGATACGATAACAATACTATACGATAACGATACGATAACGATATGATACGATAACCATACGATAACGATACGACGATACGATAACGATACGATACGATAACGATAGGATACGATAACGATACGATTTGATAACGATACAATAACGATACGATAATGGTACGATAGGATTCAATCTCATTTCTACTGTCAATTGGGTGTATTAAGTTACGATACGATACAACAACGACACCATACGATACTATTCGATAATGAAACGATACGATACGATAAAGATACGATAACGATACGATAACGATATGCTAACGATACGATAAAATACGATAACAATGACGATACGATACGATAATCTTACGATACCATAACGATACAATACGACAACGATATGGTATGATAACGATACGACACAGTACGATAACGATACGATAACGATAGGATACGATACGATAAAGATGTGATACGATAACTATACAATATCGATACGATACTATAATGATACGATGATTCGATCCTCTAATATTATATGATACGATACTATAAGGACGTGATACGATACGATACGATAACGATAAGATACGATAGGATAAAGATACGATAACGATACAATAACGATATGATAACGATACGATATGATACGATAACGATACGATACGATAACGTTACGATACGAGACGATACGGTACGATAGTGATACGATACGACACGATACGATAACGATACGTTAATATATTATGACACGATATGATACGATAACGGTATGTTACCATAACAATACGATAACGATATGATAACGATACCATAACGATACGATACAATAACTATACGATACAATAATGATACGATAACGGTATGATACGATAATGATAACAATGACGATACGATACGATACGATACGATAATGATAACAATAACGATATGATATGATAACGATACGATACACTACAATTCTCATTTCTGCTGTCATCTGACTGAATTAAGATACGATACGATACGATACAGATATCGATACGATACGATACGATACAATCTCATTTCTACTGTCATCTGAGTGAATTAAGTTTCTATTCGATCCTCTAATATATAACAATACGATACGATACGATACGATAACTATACGATAACGATACGATAAAAATTAGATAAGATAAAGATACGACATTATAACAAGACAATACGATACGATACGATATGATACAATACGATAACGATACGATACGATAACGATACGATACGATACGATACAATTCTCATTTCTACTGTCATCTGAGTGAATTAAGTTTCTATTGGATCCTCTAATATATTACGCCACGATACAATACGATAACGATACAATACCATAACGATACGGTAACGATACGATAACTATACGATACGATACGATATGATACGATAACGATAACAATAATAATACGATACGATAACGATACGATACGATACGATAACGATAACAATAACGATACGATACTATACATTTCTCATTTCTACTGTCATCTGAGTGAATTAAGTTAGGATACGATACGTTAAATGATACGATACGATAACGATACAATAAAATAACGATACGATACGATAACGATATGATACGATAACAATACGATTCAATATCGATACGATAACGATACAATACGATAACAATACGATTCAATAACGATTCGATAACGACACGATACGATAACTATACGATACAATACGATAACGATACGATACGATACAATAACGATACAATAAAGTTACGATACGATACGATAGCGATACGATACGGTACGATACGATAACGATAACAATAACGATACGATACAATAACGATTCGATATGATACGATAATGATAACAATAACGATACGTTATGATGACGATACAATACAATACAAGTCTCATTTCTACTGTCATCTGAGTGAATTAAGTTTCTATTCGATCCTCTAATATTATACGATACGATACGATACGATAACGACACGATACGATACGATAGGATAAAGTTACGATAACGATACGATAACGATACGATAACGATATGATAACGATACGATATGAAACGATAACGATACGATAATGATACGATACGATAACGTAACGATACGAAACGATACGATACGATAATGATACGATACGACAGGATACGATAACGATACGACACTATAACGATATGATATCAACACGATAACGATACGATACGATAACGATACGATACTATATGAGCCAATACGATAACTATACGATACGATACGATAACTATACGATACGATACGAAACGATACTAATCGATACGAAACGACACGATACGATAATGATACGATATGATACGATAATGATACGATAACGATACAATACTATAACGATACGATACGATACGATAACTATACGATACGATACGAAACGATACGAATCGATACGAAACGACACGATACGATACGATAACGATACGATAACGGTATGATAACGATACGATACGATACGATACGATACGATACGATAACGATAACGATAACGATAACGATACGATAATATACGATACGATAACGATACGATGCGATATGATAGGATAACGATACGATACTATATGAGACAATACGATAACAATACGATACGATACGATAACTATACGATACGATACGAAATGATAAGAATCGATACGAAACGACACGATACGATAATGATACGATATGATACGATAACGATACGATACGATAACGATACGATAACGATACGATACGATACGATACGATACGATAACGATACAATACTATAACGATACTTTACGATACAATAACGATACGATAACAATACGTTACGATACGATACGATACAATAAAATTACGATACGATAACGATACGATACGAAACGATAACGATACGATGACGATACGATACGATAGTGATACGATAGTATAACGATACGATACGATAAAGATACGATGCGATATGATACGATACAACTCTAAATTCAACTGTCATCTGGGTGAATTAAGTTTCTATTGGATCCTCTAATATATTACGATGTGATACGATACGATAACGATACGATAACGATACGATAACGATAACGATACGATAGGATAACGATACGATGCAATATGATACGATACAATCAATTTCTACTGTCATCTGAGTGAATAAAGTTTCTATTGGATCCTCTAATATATTACGATACGATACGATACGATAACGATACGAAACCATAACGATACGATACGATACGCTACAATCTCATTTCTACTGTCATCTGAGTGAATTAAGTTTCTATTCGATCATCTAATATTATACGATACGATACGATAACGACACGATACGCTACGTTACGATACGATAACTATAAGATACCATAGGATAAAGATACGATAACAATACGATAACGATACGATACGATACGATACGATACGATACGATAACGTTACGATACGAGACGATACGATATAATAGTGATACGAGACGACACGATACGATAATGATACGATAACGGTACGGTATGATATTGAAACGATAACGATACGATACGATACGACACGATACGTTAACGATACGATAACGATAACGATACGATAACGATACGATAACGATACGATACGATAATGATACGATAACGATACGATACAATAACGATATGTTACGATACGATAACGATACTATACGATACGATAAGGATACCAAACGATAAGGATACGATACAACACAATACGGTACGATAACGATACGATACGATACGATAACGATATGATACGATAACGATACGATAACGAAACGATACGACAACAATACGATAAGAATACGATAACGATACAATAACGATTCCATAACGATTCGATACAATACGATACGATACGATAACGATACTATATGATACGAAACGATACACAACGATACGATACAATAACGATACGATATGATACGATAACGATACGATAAAGATACGATAACGATACGATACGATACGATAAAGATACCATACGATAAAGGTACGATACCATAACGATACTATAACGATATGATAACGATATGATACGACGATACAATAAAGATACGATACGATAACTATGCGATAAGAATATGATACGATGCGATGACGATTCAATACGATAACGATACTATACGATATAGATACTATACGATAACGATACGATGATACGATAACGATACGATACAATAACGATAGGATATGATAACGATACGATTTGATAACGATACAATAACGATACGATAACGCTACGATACGATACAATACAATCTAATTTCTACTGTCATCTGAGTGAAATAAGTTTCTATTCGATCCTCTAATATATATCGATAGGATACGATACGATAACGATACGATAACGATACGATACGATAACGACACCATACGATACGATACAATTCTCATTTCTACTGTCATCTGTGTGAATTAAGTTACGATACGATACAATAAAGACACGATACGATACTAAACGATAACAATACGATACGATAAACATACGATAACGATATGATAACGATACGATAACAATACGAGGACGATACGATAACCTTATGATACGATAACGATATGATAATGATATGATAACGATACGATACCATAACGATATGATACGATAACGATACGATACGATAATGATAGAATAACGATACGATACGATACGTCACGATACGATATCGATAGAATACTATAACGATACGATACGATACGATAACGATAATGATAACGATACGATACGGTACATTACGAAACGATACGATAAGATACGATACGATAATGATACAATGATGATACGATAACGACAGGATATTGTAACGATACGATAATGATACGATAACGATACGATACGATTACGATATGATATGAATCCGATAAGATATGATACGATACGATAACGATACGATAACGATACGATACGATAAAGGTACTATGCGATATGATACGATACAAGTCTAATTTCTACTGTCATCTGAGTGAATTAAGTTTCTATTGGATCCTCTAATATATTACGATATGATACGATAAGATAACGATACGATACGATACGATAACGTCAACGATACGATACAATACGATACGATAACGATACGGTGCGATATGATACGATTACGATACGATACTATATGAGACAATACGATAAGTAAACGATACGATACGATAAGAATCGATACGAAATGACACGATACGATAATGATACAATATGATACGATAACGATACGATACGATAACGATACGATAACCATACGATACGATACGATAACGATACAATACTATAACGATGCGATACGATACAATAACGATACGATAAAAATACAATACGATAACGATACGATAACGATGCGATACGTTACGATAACGATACGATAACGATACGATACGATAGCGATACAATAGTATAACGATACGATAACAATACGATACAATAAAGATATGATACAAGTCTAATTTCTACTGTCATCTTAGTGAATTAAGTTTCTATTGTATCCTCTAATATATTACGATACGATACGATAACGATACGATACGATAATGATACGATAACGATACGATACAATGACGATATGTTAACGATACTATACGATACGATAAGGATACGAAACGATAAGCATACGATACAATACGATACGGTACGATATCGATACGATACGATACGATAACGATATGATACGATAACGATACGATAACGAAACGATACGATAACGATACGATAAGGATACGATAACGATACAATAACTATTCCATAACGATATGATATGATACGATACGATAACAATACGATACGATAGGAAACGATACGAAACGATACACAAGGAAACGATACAATAACGATATCGTATCGATATGAAACGATAACGATATGATAACGGTACGATATGATACAATACAATCTCATTTCTACTGTCAGCTGAGTGAAATAAGTTTCTATTGGATCCTCTAATATATATTGATAGGATACGATACGATAACGATACGATACGATGACGACACCATACGATACGATACAAATCTATTTTCTACTGTCATCTGTGTGAATGAAGTTACGATACGATACAATAACGACACGACACGATACTAAACGGTAACGATAAGATACGATAAACATACGATAACGATACGATAACGATATGATAACGATACGATACGATACGATAACAACACGATGACGGTACGATACGATAACCTTACGATACGATAACGATATGATAACGATACGATATGATACGATAACGATACGATACGATAATGATAGATTAACGATACGATACGATACGTCACGATACGATAACGATAGAATACCATAACGATACGATACGATAACGATAACGATATGATAATGATACGATATGATACGATAACGATACGATACGAAACGATCCGATAAGATACGATACGATAACGATACATTGATGATACGATAACAATAGGAAATTGTAACGATACGATAACGATACGATACGATTATGATACTATACGATAATGATACGAAACGATACGAATCGATACGAAACGACATGATACGATAATGATACGATACGGTACGATACGATAACGATACGATGAGGGTATGATAACGATACGATAACGATACGATACGATAACGATACGATACGATAACGATACGATAACGATACGATACGATAATAACACCATACGAAACGATACAATTCTCTTTTCTACTGTCATCTGTGTGAATTAATTTACGATATGATACAATAACTACACGATACGATACTATATGATAACGAAGCGATACGATACGATAAAGATACGATAACGATACGATAATGATATGATAACGATACGATACGATACGATAACAATACGATGACGATACGATACGATAACATTACGATACGATAAAGATATGATGACGATATGATAACGATACGATACGATAACGATATGGTACGATAACGAACGATACCATACGATAACGATACGATAAGATAACGATACGATTCGATAATGATAAAATAACGGTACGATACAATACGACATGAAATGATAACGATACAGTACTATAACGATATGATACGATAGGATAACGATAACGATACGATACGAGATGATACGATACGATAATGATACGATACGACACGATACAATAACGATACGGTACTATAACGATATGATATCAATACGATAACGATATGATACGATACGATAACGATACGATACTATATGATACAATACGATAACTATACGATACGATATGATAACTATACGATACGATACGAAACGATACGAATCGATACGAAACGACACGATACGATAATGATACGATAGGTTACGATACGATAACGATACGATGAGGATACGATAACGATACGATAAAGATACGGTAACGATACGATACGATACGATAACGATACAATACGATAACGATACGATAACGATACGATACGATAACGACACCATACGATACGATACAATTCTCTTTTCTACTGTCATCTGTGTGAATTAATTTACGATACGATACAATAACGACACGATACGATACTATACGATAACGGAAAGATACGATACGATAAAGATACGATAACGATACAATAATGATATGATAACGATACGATACGATACGATAATAATACGATGATGATACGATATGATAACCTTGCGATAAGATAACGATATGATAACGATACGATACGATAACGATATGGTACGATAACGATACGATACGATACGATAACGATAAGATTCTAGAATGATAGAATAACAGTATGATACGATACCACATGATACGATAACGATACAACACTATAACGATAACGATACGATAACGATACGATACGATACGATACGATAACGATACGATACGATACGATACGAAACGATACGATAACAATACGATATGATAACGGTACAAAAATGATACGATAACGATAGGATATGGTAACGATACGATAATGATACGATAACCATACGATACGATTACGATACGATACGATAACGATACGATACGATATGATAACGATACTATAACGGTACGATTCAATCTCATTTCTACTGTCATCTGTGTGAATTAAGTTTCTATTCGACCCTCTAATATATTACGATACGATACGACAACGATACGATACGATAACGATACGATACTATACAATACAATTCTCATTTCTACTGTCATCTGAGTGAATGAGGTTACGATACGATATGACAATGTCAAGATACGATACGATAACGATAACGATACGATATGATACGATAAAGATACGATAATAATATGATAATGATCCGATACGAAACAATAACGATACGATAACAATACTATACCATAACCTTACGATACGATATGATATGATAACGATACAATACGATATGGTACGTCACGATACGGTACGTCACGATACGATAACGAAACGATACGACAATGATACGATACGATAAGATAACGATACGATACGATACGATACGATACGTAAACAATAAGATACGTAACGATACGATACGATAACGATACGATACGATACGATAAAGATACGATAACGATAGGATAATGATAAGATAACAATCCGATACGATATGATAACGATAACGATAGGATACGATACGATACGATAACGATACGATAATGATATGATCACGATCCGATACGATACGATAACGATACTATACGATAACCTTACAATACGATACGATACAATTCTCATTTCTACTGTCATCTGAGTGAATTAAGTTACGATACGATACGATACAGATATCGATACGATACGATACAATCTCATTTCTACAGTCATCTGAGTGAATTCAGTTTCTATTCGATCCTCTAATATATTACAATACGATACGATACGATAACTATACAATAACGATACGATAAAGATAAGATAAGATAAAGATACGATACGATAACAATACGATATGATAACGATACGATAAGATACAATTCTCATTTCTACTGACATCTGAGTGAATTAAGTTAGGATACGATACAATACGATAACGATACGATACGATACAATAACGATACGATACGATACTATCACGATACGATACGATAACAATACGATTCAATAACGATACGATAACAATACGATAAAGATACGATACGATACGATATCGATACGATACGATACGATATCGATAACGATAACAATAACGATACGATACGATACGATAACGATACGATACGATAACGATAACAATAACGATGCGATACGATAACCATACCATACAATACAAGTCTGATTTCTACTGTCATCTGAGTGAATTAAGTTTCTATTGGATCCTCTAAAATATTACGATACGATACGATACGATAACGATACGTTAACCATACGATACGATAACAATACGATACGATACAATCTCATTTCTACTTTCATCTGAGTGAAATAAGTTTCTATTCGACCCTCTAATATTATACGATACGATACGATACAATAACAACACGATACGATACAATACGATAACGATACGATACGATAGGACAAAGATACGATAACGAGACATTAACGAAATGATAAAGATACGATAACGATACGATAAGGATACGATACGATAACGTAACAATACGAGATGATACGATACGATAATGATACGATACGATACGATACGATAACGATACGATACTGTATGATACAATACGATAACTATACAATACGATACGATAACTATACGATACGAAACGAAACGATACGAATCGATACGAAACGACACGATACGATAATGATACGATACGATACGATAACGATACGATACGATAACTATACGATATGATACGATAACGATACGATACGCTACGATAACGATACAATTTGATACGATAACGATACGATACTATACGATAATGTTACGATATGATATTGAAATGATAACGATACGATACGATACGATAACGATACGATGCGATACGATAACGATACGATAACGATACGATACAATAACGATACGATACAATAACGATACGTTAACGATACGATACAATACGACAAGGATACGATACGATCAGGATACGATACAATACGACAGGTACGATAACGATACCATACAATACGATAAAGATGTGATGCGATAACGATAGAATAACGAAACGGTACTATAACTATACGATACAATACGACACGATACGATAACGATACAAAACTATAACGATACGATACGATACGATAACGATACAATATTGATACGATGCGATACGATAACGATACGATACGATAACGATACGATACGATACGATACGATAACGATACGAAACGATAACGATACGATACGATAGCGATACGATAGTATAATGATACGATAACGATACGATACGATAAAGAAACGATACGATAACGATATGATACCACAACGATACGATAAAGATACGATACGATAACGATACAATAACGATGTGATAAAGACACGATACGATACAATAACGATTCGATACGATAACGATTCTATACGATAACGATACGATAACGATATGATACGATAACCATACGATAACGATACGACGATACGATAACGATACTATACGATAACGATAGGATACGGTAACGATACGATTTGATAACGATACGATAACGATACCATAATGGTACGATAGGATACAATCTCATTTCTACTGTCAATTGGGTGTATTAAGTTACGATACGATACAACAACGACACCATACGATACTATACGATAATGAAACGATACGACACGATAAAGATACGATAACGATACGATAACGATATGATAACGATACGATACAATACGATAACAATGACGATACGATATGATAACCTTACGATACCATAACGATACAATACGATAACGATATTGTATGATAATGATACGACACTGTATGATAACGATACGATAACGATAGGATACGATGCGATAACGATGTGATACGATAACTATACGATATCGATACGATACTATAATGATACGATAACGATACGATAAAATAACGATATGACATGATAACGATACAATAACGATACGATACGATACAACACGATACGATAATGATACTATACTATAACGATACGATACGATAACGATACGATACGATACGATACGATAACGATACGATACGATAACATCACGAACACGATACGATAACGATACGATAACGGTACGATACGATACGATACAATCCCATTACTAATGTCATCTGTGTGAAGTAAGTTTCTATTCGACCCTCTAATATATTACGATACGATACGATACGATAAGGATACGATACGATACGAAATCGTTACGATACGATATTGAAATGATAGCAGTAGGATACGATACGACACGATATGATGACGATACGATGACGATACGGTACGATAACGATACGATAACGAGAACGTTACGATACGATAACGATAATTATACAATAATGATACGTTAACGATACGATAACGATACGATACGATGACGATACGATACGTTAACGATACGATACGATATGATAACAATAAGAAAACGATATGATAACGATACGATACGATATGATAAAGATACGATATGGTTACGAAACGATATCGATACGATACGACACGGTACGATAACCATTCGATAACGATACGATAAAGATACGATACGATACGATACGATAACGATACGATGAGGATACGATAACGATACGATAACAATACGATAACAATACGATAACGATAAGATACGATAGCGATACGATAGTATAACGTTACGATAACGATACGATACGAAAAAGATACGATACGATAATATTACGACAACGATACGATAGCGATACAATAGTATAACGATACAATAACGATAGAATACAAAAAAACTTCGATACGATAACGATACGACAACAATACGATAACGATACGATACGACAACGATACAATAAAGATACGATACGATAACTATACGATAACGATACAAAAACGATGCGATAAAGATATGATACGATAAGATAACGATTCGATACAATAACGATACTATACGATAACGATACGATACGATAACGATAGGATACAATAATGATACGATTTGATAACAATACGATAACGATACGATAACGGTACGATACGATACCGCTAAGAAGGCCACAACTATGACTTTAAAATCAAACAAACGTGTGATTTGCATAGTGCAGTGTGTATTATATGATTTCTTGACTGTGTTATATTAAACAATTTTTAATTTATAAAGCTTTTTTCGACTTTCATAATCAGCGTAATTTATCAAGTTAGTCTTGCTATATGGTATGCTCCAAACCAACGTTCACCACACCTGCAGCTGTTTAATATGGATTTCTTTTTCACTGTTGTGTTCAACTACAGATCATTGCCCTATTCTGTAAGTATATGTGATTTTTATTGAAGTATACTATTTCATTCATAAATTATTGTATTTTATAGACCAGAAGCATCGTTAAATCTTTTTGTCGTGCTCGAGTTATACCGATTGTCAACGTAATTTTACTGATTGTCGCCCGTGATTTTACTGATCAAAAGTTGGCAGCTATGCATATGTAATATTAATGTATTTTTAAATGAATTCAGACAGAAAAATATGTTTTGATTAAGCTACGAGCACTCGCACTGTGTGCATTTTGCTCACAGTAATGTTAAAACAATCAGCATTTCACCAATTTTAAATAGTCAAATATGTGTGTTTTCTTATAAACGCAACTAGAAATACTTATTTAGACATATTAAGTAACGATACTATACGATACAAGACAATTCTCATTTCTACTGTCATCTGAGTGAATTAAGTTACGATATGATACGATACGATAACGATACGAAACGATACGATAACGATAACGATACAATTCTCATTTCTATTGTCATCTGAGTGAATTAAGTTACGATACAATACGATAAAAATACAATAGGATAACGATACGATAATGATACTATAACGATACGATAACGATACGATATGATAACGATACAATAACGATACGATAATGATACGATACGATATGATAACTATACGATATGATACGATAATGATAGGATAAAGATACGATACGATAAGATAACGATACAATGCGATATGATACGATACAAGTCTAATTTCTACTGTCATCTGAGTGAATTAAGTTTCTATTCGATCCTCTAATATTATACGATACGATACTATAACGACATGATACGATAAGATACGATAACGATAAGATACGATAGGATAAAGATACGATAACGATACAATAACGATATGATAATGATACGATATGATACGATAACGATACGATACGATAACGTTACGATACGAGACGATACGGTACGATAGTGATACGATACGACACGATACGATAACGATAAATTAATATATTATGACACGATATGATACGATAACGATATGTTACCATAACGATACGATAACGATATGATACAATAACTATACGATACAATAATGATATGATAAAGGTACGATACGATAATGATAACAATGACGATACGATACGATAACGATACGATACGATACGATAACGATAACAATAACGATACGATACACTACAATTCTCATTTCTACTGTCATCTGACTGAATTAAGTTACGATACGATACGATACAGATATCGATACGATACAATCTCATTTCTACTGTCATCTGAGTGAATTAAGTTTCTATTCGATCCTCTAATACATAACAATACGATACGATACGATACGATAACTATACGATAACGATACGATAAAGATTAGATAAGATAAAGATACGATATGATAACAAGACAATACGATACGATACGATATGATACAATACGATAACGATAAGATACGATAACGATACGATACGATACAATTCTCATTTCTACTGTCATCTGAGTGAATTAAGTTTCTATTGGATCCTCTAATATATTACGACACGAAACAATACGATAACGATACAATACCATAACGATATGATAACGATACGATAACTATACGATACGATACGATATGATACAATAACGATAACAATAATGATACGATAAGATAACGATACGATACGATACGATAACGATAACAATAACGATACGATACGATACATTTCTCATTTCTACTGTCATCTGAGTGAATTAAGTTAGGATACGATACGTTAAATAATACGATACGATTACGATACAATACAATAAAGATACGATACGATAACGATATGATACGATAACAATACGATTCAATAACGATACGATAACGATACAATACGATAACAATACGATTCAATAACGATACGATAACGACACGATACGATAACAATACGATACGATACGATAACTATACGAAACGATACAATAACGATACGATAAAGATACGATATGATACGATAGCGATACGATACGGTACGATACGATAACGATAACAATAACGATTCGATACAATAACGATTCGATATGATACGATAATGATAACAATAACGATACGATATGATGACGATACGATACAATACAAGTCTCATTTCTACTGTCATCTGAGTGAATTAAGTTTCTATTCGATCCTCTAATATTATACGATACGATACGATACGATAACGACACGATACGATACGATTTGATAAAGTTACGATAACGATACGATAACGATACGATAACGATATGATAACGATACGATATGAAACGATAACGATACGATAATGATACGATACGATAATGTAACGATACGAAACGATACGATACGATAATGATACGATACGACACGATACGATAACGATACGACACTATAACGATATGATATCAACACGATAACGATACGATACGATAACGATACGATACTATATGAGACAATACGATAACTATACGATACGATACGATAACTATACGATACGATACGAAACGATACTAATCGATACGAAACGACACGATACGATAATGATACGATATGATACGATAACGATACGATAACGATACAATACTATAACGATACGATACGATACGATAACTATACGATACGATACGAAACGATACGAATCGATACGAAACGACACGATACGATAACGATACGATACGATACGATAACGATACGATAACGATAAGATAACGATACGATACGATACGATACGATACGATAACGATAACGATAACGATAACGATACGATACGATAATATACGATACGATAACGATACGATGCGATATGATAGGATAACGATACGATACTATATGAGACAATACGATAACTATACGATACGATACGATAACTATACGATACGATACGAAATGATAAGAATCGATACGAAACGACACGATACGATAATGATACGATATGATACGATAACGATACGATACGATAACGATACGATAACGATACGATACGATACGATACGATACAATAACGATACGATACGATAACGATACGATACGAAACGATAACGATACGATGACGATACGATACGATAGCGATACGATAGTATAACGATACGATACGATAAAGATACGATGCGATATGATACGATACAACTCTAAATTCCACTGTCATCTGGGTGAATTAAGTTTCTATTGGATCCTCTAATATATTACGGTGTGATACGATACGATAACGATACGATAACGATACGATACGATACGATAACGATAACGATACGATAGGATAACGATACGATGCAATATGATACGATACAATCAATTTCTACTGTCATCTGAGTGAATAAAGTTTCTATTGGATCCTCTAATATTTTACGATACGATACGATACGATAACGATACGAAACCATAACGATACGATACGATACGCTACAATCTCATTTCTACTGTCATCTGAGTGAATTAAGTTTCTATTCGATCATCTAATATTATACGATACGATACGATAACGACACGATACGCTACGCTACGATACGATACGATAACTATAAGATACGATAGGATAAAGATACGATAACAATACGATAACGATACGATACGATACGATACGATACGATACGATAACGTTACGATACGAGACGATACGATATAATAGTGATACGATACGACACGATATGATAATGATACGATAAAGATACGATAACGGTACGGTATGATATTGAAACGATAACGATACGATACGATACACACGATACGTTAACGATACGATAACGATAACGATACGATAACGATACGATAACGATACGATACGATAATGATACGATAACGATACGATAAATAACGATATGTTACGATACGATAACGATACTATACAATACGATAAGGATACCAAACGATAAGGATACGATACAACACAATACGGTACGATAACGATACGATACGATACGATAACGATATGATACGATAACGATACGATAACGAAACGATACGACAACAATACGATAAGAATACGATAACGATACAATAACGATTCCATAACGATACGATACAATACGATACGATACGATAACGATACTATATGATACGAAACGATACACAACGATACGATACAATAACGATACGATATGATACGATAACGATACGATAAAGATACGATAACGATACGATACGATACGATAAAGATACCATACGATAAAGGTACGATACCATAACGATACTATAACGATATGATAACGATATGATACGACGATACAATAAAGATACGATACGATAACTATGCGATAAGAATATGATACGATGCGATGACGATTCAATACGATAACGATACTATACGATATAGATACTATACGATAACGATACGACGATACGATAACGATACGATACAATAACGATAGGATATGATAACGATACGATTTGATAACGATACAATAACGATACGATAACGCTACGATACGATACAATACAATCTAATTTCTACTGTCATCTGAGTGAAATAAGTTTCTATTCGATCCTCTAATATATATCGATAGGATACGATACGATAACGATACGATAACGATACGATACGATAACGACACCATACGATACGATACAATTCTCATTTCTACTGTCATCTGTGTGAATTAAGTTACGATACGATACAATAAAGACACGATACGATACTAAACGATAACAATACGATACGATAAACATACGATAACGATACGATAACGATACGATAACCATACGATACGATACGATAACGATACAATACTATAACGATGCGATACGATACAATAACGATACGATAAAAATACAATACGATAACGATACGATACGATAACGATGCGATACGTTACGATAACGATACGATAACGATACGATACGATAGCGATACAATAGTATAACGATACGATAACAATACGATACAATAAAGATACGATACAAGTCTATTTTCTACTGTCATCTTAGTGAATTAAGTTTCTATTGTATCCTCTAATATATTACGATACGATACGATAACGATATGATACGATAACGATACGATACAATGACGATATGTTAACGATACTATACGATACGATAAGGATACGAAACGATAAGCATACGATACAATACGATACGGTACGATATCGATACGATACGATACGATACGATAACGATATGATACGATAACGATACGATAACGAAACGATACGATAACGATACGATAAGGATACGATAACGATACAATAACTATTCCATAACGATATGATATGATACGATACGATAACAATACGATACGATAGGAAACGATACGAAACGATACACAAGGAAACGATACAATAACGATATCGTATCGATATGAAACGATAACGATATGATAACGGTACGATATGATACAATACTATCTCATTTCTACTGTCAGCTGAGTGAAATAAGTTTCTATTGGATCCTCTAATATATATTGATAAGATACGATACGATAACGATACGATACGATGACGACACCATACGATACGATACAAATATATTTTCTACCGTCATCTGTGTGAATGAAGTTACGATACGATACAATAACGACACGACACGATACTAAACGGTAACGATAAGATACGATAAACATACGATAACGATACGATAACGATATGATAACGATACGATACGATACGATAACAACACGATGACGGTACGATACGATAACCTTACGATACGATAACGATATGATAACGATACGATATGATACGATAACGATACGATACGATAATGATAGAATAACGATACGATACGATACGTCACGATACGATAACGATAGAATACCATAACGATACGATACTATAACGATAACGATACGATAATGATACGATATGATACGATAACGATACGATACGAAACGATCCGATAAGATACGATACGATAACGATACATTGATGATACGATAACAATAGGAAATTGTAACGATACGATAACGATACGATACGATTATGATACTATACGATAATGATACGAAACGATACGAATCGATACGAAACGACATGATACGATAATGATACGATACGGTACGATACGATAACGATACGATGAGGGTATGATAACGATACGATAACGATACGATACGATAACGATACGATACGATAACGATACGATAACGATACGATACGATAATAACACCATACGAAACGATACAATTCTCTTTTCTACTGTCATCTGTGTGAATTAATTTACGATATGATACAATAACTACACGATACGATACTATATGATAACGAAGCGATACGATACGATAAAGATACGATAACGATACGATAATGATATGATAACGATACGATACGATACGATAACAATACGATGACGATACGATACGATAACATTACGATACGATAAAGATATGATGACGATATGATAACGATACGATACGATAACGATATGGTACGATAACGAACGATACCATACGATAACGATACGATAAGATAACGATACGATTCAATAATGATAAAATAACGGTACGATACGATACGACATGAAATGATAACGATACAGTACTATAACGATATAATACGATAGGATAACGATAACGATACGATAACGTTACGATACGAGATGATACGATACGATAATGATACGATACGACACGATACAATAACGATACGGTACTATAACGATATGATATCAATACGATAACGATATGATACGATACGATAACGATACGATACTATATGATACAATACGATAACTATACGATACGATATGATAACTATACGATACGATACGAAACGATACGAATCGATACGAAACGACACGATACGATAATGATACGGTACGTTACGATACGATAACGATACGATGAGGATACGATAACGATACGATAAAGATACGATGCGATAACGATACAATACGATAACGATACGATTCGATACGATACGAAACGATACGATAACAATACGATATGATAACGGTACAAAAATGATACGATAACGATAGGATATGGTAATGATACGATAATGATACGATAACGATACGATACGATTACGATACGATACGATAACGATACGATACGATATGATAACGATACTATAACGGTACGATACGATACAATTCTCATTTCTACTGTCATCTGAGTGAATGAGGTTACGATACGATATGACAATGGCAAGATACGATACGATAACGATAACGATACGATATGATACGATAAAGATACGATAATAATATGATAATGATCCGATACGAAACAATAACGATACGATAACAATACTATACCATAACCTTACGATACGATATGATATGATAACGATACAATACGATATGGTACGTCACGATACGGTACGTCACGATACGATAACGAAACGATACGACAATGATACGATACGATACGATAACGATACGATACGATACGATACGATACGTAAACAATACGATACGTAACGATACGATACGATAACGATACGATACGATACGATAAAGATACGATAACGATAGGATAATGATAAGATAACAATCCTATACGATATGATAACGATAACGATAGGATACGATACGATACGATAACGATACGATAATGATATGATCACGATCCGATACGATACGATAACGATACTATACGATAACCTTACAATACGATACGATACAATTCTCATTTCTACTGTCATCTGAGTGAATTAAGTTACGATACGATACGATACAGATATCGATACGATACGATACGATACAATCTCACTTCTACAGTCATCTGAGTGAATTCAGTTTCTATTCAATCCTCTAATATATTACAATACGATACGATACGATAACTATACAATAACGATACGATAAAGATAAGATAAGATAAAGATACGATACGATAACGATAGGATATGGTAACGATACGATAATGATACGATAACAATACGATATGATAACGATACGATAAGATACAATTCTCATTTCTACTGACATCTGAGTGAATTAAGTTAGGATACGATGCAATACGATAACGATACGATACGATACAATAACGATACGATACGATACTATCACGATACGATACGATAACAATACGATTCAATAACGATACGATAACAATACGATAAAGATACGATACGATACGATATCGATACGATACGATACGATATCGATAACGATAACAATAACGATACGATACGATACGATAACGATACGATACGATAACGATAACAATAACGATACGATACGATAACCATACCATACAATACAAGTCTGATTTCTACTGTCATCTGAGTGAATTAAGTTTCTATTGGATCCTCTAAAATATTACGATACGATACGATACGATAACGATACGTTAACCATACGATACGATAACGATACGAAACGATACAATCTCATTTCTACTTTCATCTGAGTGAAATAAGTTTCTATTCGATCCTCTAATATTATACGATACGATACGATACAATAACAACACGATACGATACAATACGATAACGATACGAAACGATAGGACAAAGATACGATAACGAGACATTAACGAAATGATAAAGATACGATAACGATACGATAAGGATACGATACGATAACGTAACAATACGAGATGATACGATACGATAATGATACGATACGATACGATACGATAACGATACGATACTGTATGATACAATACGATAACTATACAATACGATACGATAACTATACGATACGAAACGAAACGATACGAATCGATACGAAACGACACGATACGATAATGATACGATACGATACGATAACGATACGATACGATACGATAACGATACGATAACTATACGATATGATACGATAACGATACGATACGATATGATAACGATACAATTTGATACGATAACGATACGATACTATACGATAATGTTACGATATGATATTGAAATGATAACGATACGATACGATACGATAACGATACGATGCGATACGATAACGATACGATAACGATACGATACAATAACGATACGATACAATAACGATACGTTAACGATACGATAACGATACGATACAATACGACAAGGATACGATACGATCAGGATACGATACAATACGACAGGTACGATAACGATACCATACAATACGATAAAGATGTGATGCGATAACGATAGAATAACGAAACGGTACTATAACTATACGATACAATACGACACGATACGATAACGATACAATACTATAACGATACGATACGATACGATAACGATACAATATTGATACGATGCGATACGATAACGATACGATACGATAACGATACGATACGATACGATACGATAACGATACGAAACGATAACGATACGATACGATAGCGATACGATAGTATAATGATACGATAACGATACGATACGATAAAGAAACGATACGATAACGATATGATACTACAACGATCTGATAAAGATACGATACGATAACGATACAATAACGATGCGATAAAGACACGATACGATACGATAACGATTCGATACGATAACGATACTATACGATAACGATACGATAACGATATGATACGATAACCATACGATAACGATACGACGATACGATAACGATACTATACGATAACGATAGGATACGGTAACGATACGATTTGATAACGATACGATAACGATACCATAATGGTACGATAGGATACAATCTCATTTCTACTGTCAATTGGGTGTATTAAGTTACGATACGATAGAACAACGACACCATACGATACTATACGATAATGAAACGATACGACACGATAAAGATACGATAACGATACGATAACGATATGATAACGATACGATACAATACGATAACAATGACGATACGATATGATAACCTTACGATACCATAACGATACAATACGATAACGATATTGTATGATAACGATACGACACTGTACGATAACGATACGATAACGATAGGATACGATGCGATAACGATGTGATACGATAACTATACGATATCGATACGATACTATAATGATACGATAACGATACGATAAAATAACGATATGACATGATAACGATACAATAACGATACGATACGATACAACACGATACGATAACGATACTATACTATAACGATACGATACGATAACGATACGATACGATACGATACGATAACGATACGATACGATAACATCACGATAACGATACGATAACGATACGATAACGGTACGATACGATACGATACAATCCCAATACTAATGTCATCTGTGTGAAGTAAGTTTCTATTCGACCCTCTAATATATTACGATAAGATACAATACGATAAGGATACGATACGATACGAAATCGTTACGATACGATATTGAAATGATAGCAGTAGGATACGATACGACACGATATGATGACGATACGATGACGATACGGTACGATAACGATACGATAACGATAACGTTACGATACGATAACGATAATTATACAATAATGATACGTTAACGATACGATAACGATACGATACGATAACGATACGAAACGTTAACGATACGATACGATATGATAACAATAAGAAAACGATATGATAACGATACGATACGATATGATAAAGATACGATATGGTTACGAAACGATATCGATACGATACGACACGGTACGATAACCATTCGATAACGATACGATAAAGATACGATACGATACGATACGATACGATAACGATACGATGAGGATACGATAACGATACGATAACGATACGATAACAATACGATAACAATACGATAACGATAAGATACGATAGCGATACGATAGTATAACGTTACGATAACGATACGATACGAAAAAGATACGATACGATAATATTACGACAACGATACGATAGCGATACAATAGTATAACGATACAATAACGATAGAATACAAAAAAACTTCGATACGATAAAGATACGACAACAATACGATAACGATACCATACGACAACGATACAATAAAGATACGATACGATAACTATACGATAACGATACAAAAACGATGCGATAAAGATATGATACGATAAGATAACGATTCGATACTATAACGATACTATACGATAACGATACGATACGATAACGATAGGATACAATAATGATACGATTTGATAACAATACGATAACGATACGATAACGGTACTATACGATACAATCACATTTCCACTGTCATCTGACTGAATTAAGTTACGATACGATACAATAACGACACGATACGATACTATACGATAACGAAACGATACGACACGGTAAAGATACGATAACGATACGATAACGATATGATAATGATACGATGCGATACGATAACAATACGATGACGATATGATACGATAACCTTACGATAGGATAACGATATGGTAACGATACGATACGATAACGATATCGTACGATAACGATACGATACGATAAGATAACGATACAATGACGATACGATACGATACGATAACGATATGATACGATAACTATACGATAACGATACGATACGATACGAAATGATACGATAACGATACGATGACGATACAATACTATAACGCTGCTATACGATAACGATAATGATACAACATCGATACGATACGATACGGTAACGATACGATATAATACGACACGATACGAAACGATATGATAACGATACGATACTATATCGTTAGGATAACGATACAATAACGATACGATACGGGAAGGATACGATAATGATACAATAACTATACGATAACGATACGATACGATAACGATATGATAACGGTACGATACGATATGATACAATCTCATTTCTACTATCATCTGCGTGAATTAAGTTTCTATTCGACCCTCTAATATATTACGATACGATACGATATGATATGATAACAATACGATACGACAACGACACGATACGATACAGTACAATCCTCATTTCTTCTGTCATCTGTGTGAATTAAGTTACGATACGATTCGATACGATAACGATACGATAATGATACGACAACGATAACGATGACGATACGATAATGATAAGATAATGGAACGATACGGTAACGATTCGATAATGATACGATAACGATACGATACGATAACAATACGATACAATAACGATACGATACGATATGATAACAGTACGATACAATACAATTCTCATTTCTACTGTCATCTGAGTGAATGTGGTTACGATACGTTACGATAACGACACGATACGATACAATACGATAACGATAATCATACGATACGATACGATAAAGATACTATAACTATACGATAATGATATGATAACATTCCGATATGATACGATAACGATACGATAACGATACTATACGATAACCTTACGAACGATACGATACGATAACAATACGATACGATACGATACGGTACGCCACGATACGGTACGTCACGATACGATAACGATACGATACGACAATGATACGATACGATAACGATACGATACGATACGATACGAAAACGATACGATACGATACGGAACGATAACGATACGATACAATACGATACGATAACGATAACGATACGATACGATAACGATAACGATACGATACGATACGATAAAGATACGATAACGATACCATAATGATATGATAACGATCCGATACGATACGATAACAAGACAATAACGATACTATACGATAACCTTACGATACGATACAATACGATACGATACAATTTTCATTTCTACTGTCATCTGAGTGAATTAATTACGATACGATACGATATGATACGATTCGATACGATACGATAACGATACGATAAAGATACGATAACGATACGACAACGATAACGATAACGATACGATACGATAACGATAAGGTAACTATACGATACGATACGATACGATACGATTCTCATTTCTACTGTCATCTGAGTGAATTAAGTTACGATACGATACGATTCGATACGATAACGATACGATAAAGATACGATAACGATACGACAACGATAACGATAACGATAACGATGCGATAAAGTCACGATACGATACGATAACGATTCGATACGATAACGATACTATACGATAACGATACATAAACGATATGATACGATAACCATACGATAACGATACGACGATACGATAACGATACTATACGATAACGATACCATAATGGTACGATAGGATACAATCTCATTTCTACTGTCAATTGGGTGTATTAAGTTACGATACGATACAACAACGACACCATACGATACTATACGATAATGAAACGATACGACACGATAAAGATACGATAACGATACGATAACGATATGATAACGATACGATACAATACGATAACAATGACGATACGATATGATAACCTTACGATACCATAACGATACAATACGATAACGATATTGTATGATAACGATACGACACTGTACGATAACGATACGATAACGATAGGATACGATGCGATAACGATGTGATACGATAACTATACGATATCGATACAATACTATAATGATACGATAACGATACGATAAAATAACGATATGACATGATAACGATACAATAACGATACGATACGATACAACACGATACGATAACGATACTATACTATAACGATACGATACGATAACGATACGATACGATACGATACGATAACGATACGATACGATAACATCACGATAACGATACGATAACGATACGATAACGGTACGATACGATACGATACAATCCCATTACTAATGTCATCTGTGTGAAGTAAGATTCTATTCGACCCTCTAATATATTACGATACGATACGATACGATAAGGATACGATACGATACGAAATCGTTACGATACGATATTGAAATGATAGCAGTAGGATACGATACGACACGATATGATGACGATACGATGACGATACGGTACGATAACGATACGATAACGATAACGTTACGATAGGATAACTATAATTATACAATAATGATACGTTAACGATACGATAACGATACGATACGATAACGATACGATACGTTAACGATATGATACGATATGATAACAATAAGAAAACGATATGATAACGATACGATGCGATATGATAAAGATACGATATGGTTACGAAACGATATCGATACGATACGACACGGTACGATAACCATTCGATAACGATACGATAAAGATACGATACGATACGATACGATAACGATACGATGAGGATACGATAATATACGATACGATAACGATACGATAACAATACGATAACAATACGATAACGATAAGATACGATAGCGATACGATAGTATAACGTTACGATAACGATACGATACGAAAAAGATACGATACGATAATATTACGACAACGATACGATAGCGATACAATAGTATAACGATACAATAACGATAGAATACAAAATAAACTTCGATACGATAACGATACGACAACAATACGATAACGATACGATACGACAACGATACAATAAAGATACGATACGATAACTATACGATAACGATACATTAACGATACAAAAACGATGCGATAAAGATATGATACGATAAGATAACGATTCGATACAATAAGGATACTATACGATAACGATACGATAACGATACGATACGATAACTATACGACGATACGATAACGATATGATACGATAACGATAGGATACAATAATGATACGATTTGATAACAATACGATAACGATACGATAACGGTACTATACGATACAATCACATTTCCACTGTCATCTGACTGAATTAAGTTACGATACGATACAATAACGACACGATACGATACTATACGATAACGAAACGATACGACACGGTAAAGATACGATAACGATACGATAACGATATGATAATGATACGATGCGATACGATAACAATACGATGACGATATGATACGATAACCTTACGATAGGATAACGATATGGTAACGATACGATACGATAACGATATCGTACGATAACGATACGATACGATAAGATAACGATACAATAACGATACGATACGATACGATAACGATATGATACGATAACTATACGATAACGATACGATACGATACGAAATGATACGATAACGATACGATGACGATACAATACTATAACGCTGCTATACGATAACGATAATGATACAACATCGATACGATACGATACGGTAACGATACGATATAATACGACACGATACGAAACGATATGATAACGATACGATACTATATCGTTAGGATAACGATACAATAACGATACGATACGGGAAGGATACGATAATGATACAATAACTATACGATAACGATACGATACGATAACGATATGATAACGGTACGATACGAAAACGATACGATACGATACGGAACGATAACGATACGATACGATACGATACGATAACGATAACGATACGATACGATAACGATAACGATACAATACGATACGATAAAGATACGATAACGATACCATAATGATACGACAACGATAACGATGACGATACGATAATGATAAGATAATGGAACGATACGGTAACGATTCGATAATGATACGATAACGATACGATACGATAACAATACGATACAATAACGATACGATACGATATGATAACAGTACGATACAATACAATTCTCATTTCTACTGTCATCTGAGTAAATGTGGTTACGATACGTTACGATAACGACACGATATAATACAATACGATAACGATAATCATACGATACGATACGATAAAGATACTATAACTATACGATAATGATATGATAACATTCCGATATGATACGATAACGATACGATACGATACGATACGGTACGCCACGATACGGTACGTCACGATACGATAACGATACGATACGACAATGTTACGATACGATAACGATACGATACGATACGATACGAAAACGATACGATACGGAACGATAACGATACGATACGATACGATACGATAACGATAACGATACGATAACGATAACGATAACGATACGATACGATAGGATAAAGATACGATAACGATACCATAATGATATGATAACGATCCGATACGATACGATAACAAGACAATAACGATACTATACGATAACCTTACGATACGATACAATACGATACGATACAATTTTCATTTCTACTGTCATCTGAGTGAATTAATTACGATACGATACGATATGATACGATTCGATACGATACGATAACGATACGATAAAGATACGATAACGATACGACAACGATAACGATAACGATAACGATAACGATAACGATAACGATAACGATAACGATACGATTCGATACGATAAGATACGATACGATAACGATAAGGTAACTATACGATACGATACGATACGATACGATTCTCATTTCTACTGTCATCTGAGTGAATTAAGTTACGATACGATACGATTCGATACGATAACGATACGATAATGATACGACAACGATAACGATGACGATACGATAATGATAAGATAATGGTACGATACGGTAACGATTCGATAATGATACGATAACGATACGATTCGATAACGATACGATACAATAACGATACGATACGATAACGATACGATATGATAACGGTACGATACAATACAATTCTCATTTCTACTGTCATCTGAGTGAATGAGGTTACAATACGTTACGATAACGACACGATACGATATGATACGATAACGATAATGATACGATACGATATGGTAAAGATACGATAACGATACGATAATGATATGATAATGCTCCGATACAATACGATAACGAGACTATACGATAACCTTACGATACGATACGATACGATAACGATACGATACGGTTCGTCACGATACGATAACGATACGATACGACAATGATACGATACGATACGATAATGATACGATACAATACGATAGGAAAACGATATGAGACGATACGAAACGATAACGATACGATACGATAAGATACGATAACGATACGATGCGATACGATAAAGATACGATAACGATACGATAATGATATGATAACGATCCGATCCGATACGATAACGATACGATGCGATACGATAAAGATACAATAACGATACGATAATGATATGATAACGATCCGATACGATACAATAACGATACGATTACGAAACTATACGATAACCTTACGATACAATATGATATGATACGATATGATATGATACATTTCTCAGTTCTACTGTCATCTGAGTAAATTAAGTAACGATACGATTCGATACGATACGATTCGATACGATAACGATACGATACTATATGATACAATACGATAACTATACGATACGATACGATAACTATATGATACGAAACGAAACGATACGAATCAATACGAAACGACAGGATACGATAATGATACGATAACAATACGATAACGATACGATAACGATACGATAATGATACGATAACGATACGATAACGATACGATAACTATACGATACGATACGATACGATTTTGATATGATAACAATACGATACGATACGAAACAATACGATAACGATACGGTACGATACGATAACGATAACGATACGATAACGATACGATAACGATACGATAACGAAACGATACTATAACTATATGATACGATACGACACGATCTGATAACGATACAATACTATAACGATACGATACGACACGATAACGATAACGATACAATAACGATACGATACGATACGATAATGATACGGTACGATAACGATACGATACGATACGATAACGATCCGATACGATAACTATACGATACGATAGCGATATGATACGATAACTATACGATATCGATACGATACTATAACGATACGATTTCGATACGATAAAATAACGATACGACATGATAACGATACAATAACGATACGATACAACATGATACGATAACGATACATTACTATAACAGTACGATACGATATGATAACGATAACGATACGATACCTTAACGATTCAATACGATACGATAACGATACGATACGATACGATAACGATACGATAAGATAACGTCACGATAACGATACGATAACGGTACGATAAGATACGATACAGTCTCATTTCTACTGTCATCTGTGTGAAGTAAGTTTCTATTCGACCCTAAAATATATTACGATATGATACAATACGATAACGATACGATCCGATAACGTTACAATACGATATTGAAATGATAGCAGTAGGATACGATACGACACGAAACGATAACGATACGATGACGATATGATACGATAACGATACGATAACGATAACGATAACGATACAATAATGATACGTTAACGATACGATAATGATACGATACCATAACAATACGATACGGTAACGATACGATAACGATACGATACGATACGATAACAATAAGAAAACGATACGATACTGTAACGAAACGATAACGATACGATACGATATGATAAAGATACGATATGGTTACGAAACGATAACGATACGATACGACACGATACGATAACGATTCGATAACGATACGATGAGGATACGATACGATACGATAACGATATGATACGATAACTATACAATAACGATACGATACGATACGAAATGATACGATAACGATATGATGACGATACAATACTATAACGCTGCTATACGATAACGATAATGATACAACATCGATACGATACGATACGGTAACGATACGATATAATACGACACGATACGAAACGATACGATAACGATACGATACTATATCGTTAGGATAACGATACAATAACGATACGATACGGGAACGATACGATAATGATACGATAACTATACGATAACGATACGATACGATAACGATATGATAACGGTACGATACGATACGATACAATCTCATTTCTACTATCATCTGCGTGAATTAAGTTTCTGTTCGACTCTCTAATATATCACGATACGATACGATATGATATGATAACAATACGATACGACAACGACACGATACGATACAGTACAATCCTCATTTCTTCTGTCATCTGTGTGAATTAAGTTACGATACGATACGATTCGATACGATAACGATACGATAATGATACGACAACGATAACGATGACGATACGATAATGATAAGATAATGGAACGATACGGTAACGATTCGATAATGATACGATAACGATACGATACGATAACAATACGATACAATAACGATACGATACGATATGATAACAGTACGATACAATACAATTCTCATTTCTACTGTCATCTGAGTGAATGAGGTTACGATACGTTACGATAACGACACGATTCGATACAATACGATAACGATAATCATACGATACGATACGATAAAGATACTATAACTATACGATAATGATATGATAACATTCCGATATGATACGAATACGATACGATAACGATACTATACGATAACCTTACGAACGATACGATACGATAACGATACGATACGGTACGCCACGATACGGTACGTCACGATACGATAACGATACGTTACGACAATGATACGATACGATAACGATACGATACGATACGATACGAAAACGATACGATACGATACGAAACGATAACGATACGATACGATACGATACGATAACGATAACGATAATGATACGATACGATAACGATAACGATACGATACGATACGATAAAATTACGATAACGATATCATAATGATATGATAACGATCCGATACGATACGATAACAAGACAATAACGATACTATACGATAACCTTACGATACGATACAATACGATACGATACAATTTTCATTTCTACTGTCATCTGAGTGAATTAATTACGATACGATACGATATGATACGATTCGATACGATACGATAACGATACGATAAAGATACGATAACGATACGACAACGATAACGATAACGATACGATACGATAACGATAAGGTAACTATACGATACGATACGATACGATACGATTCTCATTTCTACTGTCATCTGAGTGAATTAAGTTACGATACGATACGATTCGATACGATAACGATACGATAAAGATACGATAACGATTCGACAACGATAACGATAACGATAACGATAACGATAACGGTAACTATAACGATAACGATACGATTCGATACGATAAGATACGATACGATAACGATAAGGTAACTATACGATACGATACGATACGATACGATTCTCATTTCTACTGTCATCTGAGTGAATTAAGTTATGATACGATACGATTCGATACGATAACGATACGATAATGATACGACAACGATAACGATGACGATACGATAATGATAAGATAATGGTACGATACGGTAACGATTCGATAATGATACGATAACGATACGATTCGATAACGATACGATACAATAACGATACGATACGATAACGATACGATATGATAACGGTACGATACAATACAATTCTCATTTCTACTGTCATCTGAGTGAATGAGGTTACAATACGTTACGATAACGACACGATACGATATGATACGATAACGATAATGATACGATACGATATGGTAAAGATACGATAACGATACGATAATGATATGATAATGATCCGATACAATACGATAACGATACTATACGATAACCTTACGATACGATACGATACGATAACGATACGATACGGTTCGTCACGATACGATAACGATACGATACGACAATGATTCGATACGATACGATAATGATACGATACAATACGATACGAAAACGATATTTGACGATACGAAACGATAACGATACGATACGATAAGATACGATAACGATACGATGCGATACGATAAAGATACGATAACGATACGATAATGATATGATAACGATCCGATCCGATACGATAACGATACGATGCGATACGATAAAGATACAATAACGATACGATAATGATATGATAACGATCCGATACGATACAATAACGATACGATTACGAAACTATACGATAACCTTATGATACAATATGATATGATACGATATGATATGATACATTTCTCAGTTCTACTGTCATCTGAGTAAATTAAGTAACGATACGATTCGATACGATACGATTTGATACGATAACGATACGATACTATATGATACAATACGATAACTATACGATACGATACGATAACTATATGATACGAAACGAAACGATACGAATCAATACGAAACGACAGGATACGATAATGATACGATAACAATACGATAACGATACGATAACGATACGATAACGATACGATAACGATACGATAACTATACGATATGATACGATACGATTTTGAAATGATAACAATACGATACGATACGAAACGATACGATAACGATACGGTACGATACGATAACGTTAACGATACGATAACGATACGATAACGATACGATAACGAAACGATACTATAACTATACGATACGATACGACACGATCTGATAACGATACAATACTATAACGATACGATACGACACGATAACGATAACGATACAATAACGATACGATACGATACGATAATGATACGGTACGATAACGATACGATACGATACGATAACGATCCGATACGATAACGATACGATACGATACGATAGCGATATGATACGATAACTATACGATATCGATACGATACTATAACGATACGATTTCCATACGATAAAATAACGATACGACATGATAACGATACAATAACGATACGATACAACATGATACGATAACGATACATTACTATAACAGTACGATACGATATGATAACGATAACGATACGATACCTTAACGATTCAATACGATACGATAACGATACGATAACGATACGATAAGATAACGTCACGATAACGATACGATAACGGTACGATAAGATACGATACAATCTCATTTCTACTGTCATCTGTGTGAAGAAAGTTTCTATTCGACCCTAAAATATATTACGATACGATACAATACGATAACGATACGATCCGATAACGTTACAATACGATATTGAAATGATAGCAGTAGGATACGATACGACACGATACGATAACGATACGATGACGATATGATATGATAACGATACGATAACGATAACGATAACGATACAATAATGATACGTTAACGATACGATAATGATACGATACGATAACAATACGATACGGTAACGATACGATAACGATACGATACGATACGATAACAATAAGAAAACGATACGATACTATAACGATACGATAACGAGACGATACGATATGATAAAGATACGATATGCTTACGAAACGATAACGATACGATACGACACGATACGATAACGATTCGATAACGATACGATGAGGATACGATAAAGATACGGTACGATACGATATGATAACTATACGATGAGGATACGATAACGATACGATATCGATACGATACGATAGCGATACGATAGTATAACGATACGATACGAAAAATATACGATACGATAACGATATGACAATGATACGATAGCGATGCAATAGTATAACGATACGATAACAATACGATAAAAAAAAGTACGATATTATAACGATACGACAACGATTCGATAAAAATACGATACGATAACGATACATTAACGATACGAAACCGATGCGATAACGATATGAAACGATAAGATAACGATTCGATACAATAACGATACTATACGATAACGATACGATAACTATACGACGATACGATAACGATACGATACGATAACGATAGGATACAATTACGATACGATTTGATAACAATACGATAACGATACGATAATGGTATGATATGATACAATTACATTTTTACTGTCATCTGAGTGAATTAAGTTACGATACGATACAATAACGACACGATACGACACTATACGATAACGAAACGATACGATACGGTAAAGATACGATAACGATACTATTCGATACGATAAGATACGATAACGATACGATACGTTACGATACGATAACGATACGGTAACTATACGATAGGATACGATACGATACAATTCTCATTTCTACTGTCATCTGAGTCAATTAATTTACGATAGGATACGATTCGATATGATAACGATACGATAATGATGCGACAACGATAACGATGACGATACGATAATGATAAGATAATGGTACGATACGGTAACGATTCGATAATGATACGATAACGATACGATACGATAACAATACGGTACGATAACGATACAATACGATAACGATATGATATGATAACGGTACGATACAATACAATTCTCATTTCTACTGTCATCTGAGTGAATGAGGTTACGATACGTTACGATAACGACACGATAACATATGATACGATAACGATAATGATACGATACGATACGATAAAGATACGATAACGATACGATAATGATATGATAACGATCCGATACGATATGATAACGATACTATACGATAACCTTACGATACGATACGATACGATAAGGTACGACACGATACGATGACGATACGATAACGATATGATACGATAACGATACGATAACAATAGCGATACGATAACGTTACGATATCGATACGAAACGATAACGATACGATAAAATAACGATATGTACCATGCAATTGTCATTTCTACTGTCATGTGAGTGAATGAAGTTACGATACGATATGATAACTATACGATACGATAACTATACGATACGATACGATACAGTTCTCATTTCTCATGTCATCTGAGTGAATTAAGTTGCAATACGATACGATACGATTCGATACGATAACGATGCGATAACGATACGACAACGATAACGATAACAATAACGATACGATACGATACGATACAATAACGATACGATACGATACGATACGATAACGATACGATACCATACATTTCTCATTTCTACTGTCATCTGAGTGAATTAAGTTATGATATGACACGATAACGATACGATACGATAACGATACGATACGATACGATACGGTAACGATACGATATGATAACGATACGATAAAGATACAATACGATACGATAATGATACGATAAGGATACGATACGATAACGATACAATACGATAAAGATATTATATTATAATGATACGATACGATAAAGATACGGTACGATAACGATACGACACAATTACGATACGATACGATAACAATACTGTATGATATCGATACTATACGATAAAGATACGATACGTTAACGATTCGATATGATATTGATACGATATGATAACAATACAATAAGATACGATATGATACAATAACGATACGATACGACAACGATACGATACGATACAATTCTAATTTCTACTGTCATCTGAGTGAATTAAGTTTGTCTTAGATCCTCTAATATATTAGGACACGATAAGATACGATAATGATACGATACGATATGATAACGATATGATACTATACGATAACGATAACAATAACGATACGATACGATAACGATACGATACACTACAATTCTCGTTTCTACTGTCATCTGACTGAATTAAGTTATGATACGATACGATAACGATACCGATATCGATACGATACGATACAATACGATACAATCTCATTTCTACTGTCATCTGAGTGAATTAATTTTCTATTCGACCCTCTAATATATTACAATACGATACGATACGAAACGATAACTATAGAATAACGATACGATAACGATACGATACGATAACGATACGATACTATACCGATACGATAACGATACGATACGATACAATTCTTATTTTTCTGTCATCTGTGTGAATTAAGTTTCTATTAGATCCTCTAATATATTACGACACGATACAATACGATAACGGTACATTACCATAACAATACGATACGTTACGATAACGATACGATACGATATGATACGATAACGATATGATACGATACGATAACGATGCGATAACTATACAATACGATACGATTACGATACGATACGATAACGATACGATACGATAACAATACGATGACGATACGATATGATACGATAACGATACGATACGATATGATATGATAACAATTAGATACGATATGTTACAATAACGATACGATATGATATCAATACGATAACGATACGAGACGATAACAATACGATACGATACGAGAAAGATACGATAACGATACGATAATGATATGATAAAAATCCGATACGATACGATAGCGATACTATACGATAACCTTACTATACATCACGATACGATAACGATACGATACGACAATGATACGATACGATAACGACATGATACGATACGATACGAAAACGATACGATACGATACGTTAACGATACGATACGATTACTATACGTTAACGGTACGATACGATATCGATAAGGTACGACACGATAACGATACGACAACGATAATGATAACGATAACGATACGATTCGATATGATACGATACGATATCGATACGATACGATATGATAACGTACGATACGATACGATAACAATACGATACGATATTATATGATAACGATACGATACCATACCATTCTCTTTTCTACTCTCATCTGAGTGAATGAAGTTACAATACGATATGATAAAGATACGATACGATAACTATACGATACGATACGATACAATTCTCATTTCTACTGTCATCTGAGTGAAGTAAGTTACAATACGATATGATACAATTTGATACGATAATGATGCGATAACGATACGACAACGATAACGATAACAATAACGATACGATACGATACGATACAATAACTATATGATACGATACGATAACGATACGATACCATACAATTCTCATTTCTACTGTCATCTGAATGAATAAAGTTACGATACGACATGATAACGATACGATATGACACAATAACGATACGATAACGATACGAATCGATAACGATACGTTAACGATATGATAAAGATACAATACGATACGATAATGATATGATAGGGATACAATCCGATATAATACGATAACGATACGATATGATACTACACGATAACGATACGATACGATAAAGATACAGTACGATAACGATACGATACAATAACGATACGATAACGATACGATACGATAACGATACGATACGATAACGATACTATATGATAACGATATGATGCGATAACGATTCGATATGATATTGATACGATACGATAAAAATACAATACGATAAGATACGATACGATACGATAACGATACGATACGATAACAATACAATACGATACAAGTTTCATTTCTACTGTCATTTGAGTTAATTAAGTTTCTATTGGATCCTCTAATATATTACGACACCATACAATACGACAACAGTACATTACCATAACGATACGATACGATAACGATACGATAATGATATGATAACGACCCAATACGATACAATAACGATACCATTCGATAACGATGATAACCTTACGATACGATAAAGATACGATAACGATACGACAACGATACGATAACGATACGATAATGATATGATAACGACCCGATACGATACAATAACGATACGATTCTATAACGACTTTAACCTTACGATACGATTAAAATACGATAACGATACGACAACGATAATGATAACGATAACGATACGATACAATACAATACGATACGATAACAATACGATACAATACGATATGATACGATAACGATACGATACCATACAATTCTCATTTCTACTGCCATCAGAGTGAATGAAGTGACAATACGATATGATAACGATACGATACGATAAATATACGATACGATACGATACAGTTCTCATTCTACTGTCATCTGAGTGAATTAAGTTACGATACGATACGAAACGATTCGATACGTTAATGATGCGATAACGATACGACAACGATAACGATAACAATAACGATACGATACGATACGATACAATAACGATACGGTACGATATGATAATGATACGATACCATACAATTCTGATTTCTACAGCCATCTGAGTGAATTAAGTTACGATACGACACGATAACGATACGATATGATAACGATACGATACGATAACGATACGATTCGATAACGACACGTTAACGATACAATAAAGATACAATACGATACAATAAGGATACAATACGATACGATACGGTACGACAACGATACGATACAATAACGATACGATAACGATACGATACAATAACGATATGATACGATAACAATACTATACGATAACGATATGATACGATAACGATTCGATATGATATTAATACGATACGATAACAATACAATACGATACGATACGATAAACATACGATACGATAACGATACGATAAAATAACGATATGTTAACGATACGATAACGATACTATACGATAAGATAAGGATACGATACGATAAGGATATGATACAATACGATACGGTACGATAACGATACGATACGATACGGTACGATAACGATATGATACGATAACGTTACGATAACGGAACGATACGATAACGATACGATACGATACAATACGGTAACGATACGATAACGATATGATACGATACGATAACGATAAGAAAACGATACGTTACTATAACAATACGATAACGATACGATACGATATGATAAAGATAAAATACGGTAACGAGACGATAACGATACGATACGACACGGTACGATAACGATACGATAACGATACGATACGATAACGATACGATATGATATGATACGATAACGATACCTTAGTATAACGATACAATAATGAGACGATGCGATAAAGATATGATACGATAACGATACGATAAAGATACGATACGATAACGATGCGAGAAGGATGCGATACGATAACGTTTCGATTTGATAATGATACTATACGATAACGATACGATAACGATACGATACGATAACGATACGATAACGATATGACGATACGATAACGATACGATACGATAACAAAAAGATACGATAAAGATACGATTTGATAACGATACGATAACGATACGATAACGGTAATATACGATACGATACAATCTCATTTTTACTGTCATCTAAGTGAATTAAGTTTCTATTCGATCCTCTTATATATATCGATTGGATACGATACGATAACGATACAATACGATACGATACAATTTCATTTCTACTGTCATCTGTGTGAATTAAGTTACGATATGGTACAATAACGACTTGATACGACACTATACGATAACGAAAAGATACGATACGATAAAGATACGATAACGATACACTAACGATATGATAACAATACGATATGACACGATAACAATACGATGACGATACGATACGATAACCTTACCATACGATAACGATATGAAAACGATACGATATCAATACGATACGATAACGATATGGTACGATAACGATATGATACGATACGAAAACGATACGATAACGATACGATATGATACGATAACGATATGATACGATAACTATACAATAACGATACGATACTATAACGAAACGATGAAAATACGATACGATAACGATACGATATGATAACAATACAATAAAAATTTGATACGATATGATACAACACGATACGATAACGATACAATACTATAAAGATACGATACGATACGATAACGATAACGATACGATAACGATACAGTACTATAAAGATACGATACGATACGATAACGATAACGATAACGATACGATAACGATAGAATACGATACGATAACGATACGATAGGAAAAGATACGAAAACGATACGATACGATAACGATACGATACGGTAACGATACGATGATGATACCATAACGATATGATACGTTAACGATACGATACGATAACGATACAATACGATACGATACGATAACTATACGATAACAGTACAATACGATACGATACAATCTCATTTCTAGTGTCATCTGTGTTAATTAAGTTTCTTTTCGACCCTCTAATATATTACGATACGATATGATAACGATACGATACGATAAAGATACGATACGATAGAGTGCAATTCTCATTTCTATTGTCATCTGAGTGAATGATGTTACAATACGATACAATAACGACACGAAACGATACGATACGATAACGATATCGATACGATACGATACGATACAATAAAGATAGGATAACGATATTATAATAATATTATAACGATCCGATACGATACGATAACGATACAATAACGATACTATACGATACGATACAGTACGTCATGATACGGTACGTCACGATACGATAACGATACGATACGACAATGTTAAGATACGATACGATAACGATACGATATGATAAGATACGAAAACGATACGATACGAAACGATAACGATACGATACGATGCGTTAACGATACGGTACGATAACTATACGATAACGATACGATAACGGTACGATACGATACGATACGACAATGTTAAGATACGATACGATAACGATACGATATGATAAGATACGAAAACGATACGATACGACAACGATAACGATACGATACGATAACGATACGATGCTATAACGATAGGAAACGATAAGATACGACACTATAACGATACGATAACGATACGACAACGAAACGATATGGATACGATACGATAACGATACGATACGATAACGACACGATACTGATACGATAACGATACGATAACGATATGGTAACGATACTATACGATATCGATACGATACGATACGATACGATAACGATAACGATACGATAACGATACAATACGATAATAATACGATAACGATACGATAAGGATACGATATGTTACGATATGGTACAATAACGATACGATATGATAACGATATCGTAACGATACGATAACGTTACAATATGATACCAAAACGATACGATAACAATGTCATTATCGTATCGTTATCGTTATCGTTATCGTATCGTTATAAAAGCGTATCGTTATCGTATCGTATCGTTATCGTATCGACGTATCGTTATCGTATCGTTAATGTATCGTATCGTTTACGTATCGTTATCGAATAGTATCACTATCGTATCGAAACGTTATCGTATCATATCGTATCCTTATCGCATCATTATCGTATGGTTATCGTCTCGTATCTTTATCGTATCTTTGTCGTATCGTATCGTTTTCATATTGTTACCGTATTTCATTGTTACCGTATCAATATCGTTATCGTATCGTATCGTATCGATATCGCACCGTATCGTTATCATATCGTTATCGTATCGTTATCGTATCGGTATCGTATCGTTAACGTTTCATATCGTTATCGTTTCGTATCGTTATCGTATCGTATCCTTATCGTATCGTTATCGTATTGTATCGTATCGTTATCGTATCGTATCATATCGAATCGTATTGTTATCGTTATCGTTATCATTGTCGTATCGTTATCGTGTCGTACCTTATCGATATCGTATCATACCGTTAACGTATAGTAATCTTATCGTATTGTTAACGTATCGATGCATATCGTTTTCGGATCGTTATTGTATCGTTATCGTATCGTATCGTATCGTTTTCGTATCGTTATCGTATCGTTATAGTATCGTATCGGTATCATATCGTATCGTATCGTAACGTTATCGTATCGTATCTTTATCGTATCGTGTCGTTATCGAATAGTATCGCATCGTGTTGTTATCGTATCGTATCATAACTTAATTCACTCAGATGACAAAAGAAATGAGAATTGTATCATATCGTATCGTATCATTATCGTATCGCATCGTTATCGTATCATATCGTATAGTATTATATTAAAGGGTCGAATAGAAACTTAATTCAATCAGATGACAGTAAAAATGAGATTGTATCGTATCGTATCGTATAGTTATCGTATCGTAACGTATTGTATCGTTATCGTATCGTATTGTTATCGTATCGTATCTTTATGGTATCATTATCGTATCGTTACCATATTGTATCGTTATCGTATCGTTATCGTGTCGTATCGTTATCGTATCTTTTCGTATCGTATCGTTATCGTATTGTATCGTTATCGTATCGTATCGTTATCGTATAGTTATCGTATCATATCGTTATCGTATCGTATCGTTTTCGTATCGTATCGTATCGTTATCGTACCATGTCGTTATTGTATCATATCGATATCGTATCGTTATCATATCGTTATCGTATCGTAAAGTTATCGTATCGTATCGTCATCGTATTGTTATCGTGTCATATCGAATCGTTATTGTATCGTTATCGTATCTTAATAGTATCGTATCGTTTCGTTATCGTATAGTATCGTATCATGTCGTTATTGTATCGTATCGTAACCTAATTCACACAGATGACAGTAGAAATGAGAATTGTATCGTTTCGCATGGTGTTATTAACGTATCGCATCGTTATCGTACCGTTATCGTATCGTATTCTACCGATATATATAAGAGGATCGAATAGAAACTTAATTCACTTAGATGACAGTAGAAATGAGATTGTATCGTATCGTAACGTACTGTTATCGTATCGTCATCGTATCGTCATCAAATCGTATCGTTATCGTATCCTATCGTTATCGTATCATATCGTTATCGTGTCGTCGTATCGTTATCGTATCGTTATCGGATTGTTATCGTATAGTATCATCATCGTATCGAAACGTTATCGTATCGTATCTTTATCGTATTGTATCGTTATCGTATCGTTATCGTATCCTTTCGTGTCGTATCGTATCGTATCGTATTGTTATTTGATCGTTATCGTATCATATCGTTATCGTATCGTATCGATATCATATCGTTATCATATCGTTATCGCATCGTAAGGTTATCGTATTCTATCATCATCGTATTGTTATCGTGTCATATCGTATCGTTATCGTATCGTTATTGTATCGTTATCGTAACTTTATCGTATCGTATCGTTTCATTATCGTATAGTATCGTATGATGTCGTTATTGTATCGTATCGTAACTTAATTCACGCAGATGACAGTAGAAATGAGAATTGTATCATTTCGTATGGTGTCGTTATCGTATCGTATCGTTATCATACCGTTATCGTATCGTATCCTATTGATATATATAAGAGGATCGAATAGAAACTTAATTCACTTAGATGACGGTAGAAATGAGATTGTATTGTATCGTATCGTACCGTTATCGTATCGTTATCAAATCGTATCGTTATCGTATCCTTTCGTTATCGTATCGTATCGTTATCGTGTCGTCGTATCGTTATCGTATCGTTATCGAATCGTTATCGTATCGAAACGTTATCGTATCGTATCGTATCGTATCCTTATCGCATCGTTATCGTATCGTATTTTTATCGTATTGTTGTCGTATCGTATCGTTATCGTATCGTATCGTTATCGTATCGTTATACTGAGGTATCGTTATCGTATCGTATAGTATCGTTATCGTATCGTATCGTTATCATATCCTTAATGTATCGTTATCGTATCATATCGTATCGTTATTGAATCGTCTCGTTGCGTATCGTTTCGTATCGTATCGTATCGTATCGTGTCGTATCGTTATGGAATCGTTATCGTATCCTTATCGTATCGTTATCGAATCGTATCGTAACGTATCGTTATCATATCGTATCGTTATTGTCTCGTATCGTTATCGTATATTTATCGTATCGTTATTGTACCATATCGTATCGTATCATATCCTTATCGTATCGTTATCGTATCGTTATCATATCGTTACCGTCTCGTTATCGTATCGTATCGTTATCGTATTGGTATCGTATCGTTATCGTATCGTATCGTTATCGTATCCTTATTGTATCGTTATCGTATCGTTATCGTATCGAATCGTATCGTATCGATATCGAATCGTATCGTTTCGTATCGTATCGTATCGTATCTTATCGGTTTCGTATCGTTATTGTATCGTTATTGTATCGGACCGTAATCGTTTCGTTATCGTATTGTTATCGTATCGTATCGTTATCGTATCGTATCGTATCGTATCGTAACGCTATCGTATTGTATCGTAGCGCTATCGAATAGTATAATTCAGTCAGATGACAGTAGAAATGAGAATTGTATCATATCGTATCGTATCGTTATCGTAGAGTATCGATACGATACAATCTCATTTCTACTGTCATCTGTGTGAATTAAGTTACGATACGATACGATACGATACGATACGATAACGATACAATAACGAACTGATAAAGTTACGATATGACACGATACCAATACGATGACGATACGATACCATAACCTTTCGATACGATAACGATATGATAACGATACGATATCGATATGATACGATAACGATATGGTACGATAACGATACGATACGATACGAAAAAGATACGATAACGATACGATACGATACGATAACGATATGATACGATAACTATACGATAACGATACGATACTATAACGATACGATAACGATACGATACGATAACGATACGATACGATAACGATACGATACGATACCGATACAATAACAATACGATACGATACGATACGACACGATACGATAACGATACAATACTATAAAGATACGATACGATACGATAACGATACGATACGAAAAGATGTGATAACGATACGATACGATAAAGATACGATAACGATACGATACAATACAATAACTATACTATAACGGTACGATACGATACGATACAATATCATTTCTACTGTCATCTGTGTAAAATAAGTTTCTATTCGACCCTATAATATATTACGATACATACGATAACGATACGATACGATACGATAACGATACGATACGATAACTATACGATAACGATACGATAAAGGTACGATACGATACGATACGATAAAAATACGATAACGATACGATAATGATACGATAACGATACGATACGATAACGTTAGAATAACGATACGATAACAATACGATACTATAATGATACGATCTGACAATGAAACGATATTATACGGTAACGATATTATACGGTACGATACGAAAACGATACGATAAGATACCGATACGATACGATACGATAACGATACGATACGATAAAGATACGATGCGTTAACGATACGATACGATACGATACGGTACTATACGCTACGATACGATAACATAACGGTACAATAACGATACGATAACAATACGATACGATACGATACAATAACGATACGATAGGATAACGATATGATAACGATACGAGACGATACGAAATGACAACGATTTGATACGATACGATAATGATACAATACGATATACATATGATAATGTTATGATAACGGTACGATACAATAACGATACGATACGATACGATAAAGATGCGATAAATATACGATAATGATATGATACGATTCCATAACGATACGATACGATAACGATACGATAACGACAGGATACGATACGATACGATAACGATACGATAACGACAAGATGCGATAACGATACGATAAGATTCGATAACAATACGATAACGAAATGATAACGATACTATAACGATACGATACGATACGAAAACGATACGGGAACGATACGATACGATACGACATGATAACGATAGAATAACTACACGATAACGATAACGATACGATAACGATACGATAACGATACGATACGATAACGATACGAAATGAAAACGATACGATAACGATACGATAATGATACGATACGCCACGACACGTAACGTTAATGATACGATACGATAACGATATGATACGATACGATAATAATAAAGGTACGATAAAGATACAACACGATACGACACCGATATGATACGATACGATAACGATATGATAAAGATACGATAACGATATGACAACGATAACGATAACGATACGATACGATACGATAAGATACGATTACGATACGATACGATATGATAACGATACGATAACGATACTATACGATAATGATACGATACGATAATGATACGATACAATACAATTCTCATTTCTACTGACATCTGAGTGAATGAGGTTACAATTTGATACAATAACGACCCGATACGATACGATAGGATACGATAACGATATGATACGTTACGATAAAGATACGATAACGATACGATAATGATATGATAACGATCCGATACGATATAACGATTCTATACGATAACCTTACGATACGATAACGATATGGTATGATACGGTATGACACGATACGGTACGTCACGAAACGATAACGATACGATACGATAAATATACGATACGATACGATAACGATACGATACGATACGATACAAAAACGATATGATACGATACGAAACGATAACGATACGATACGATACGATACGATAACGATAACGATACGATGCGATACGATAAAGATACGATAATGATCATCTGAGTGAATTAAGTTACGATACGATACAATTCGATACAATACGACAACGAAACGATACCATACAATTCTCATTTCTACTGTCATCTGACTGAATTATGTTACTATACGAAACGATACGATTCGATACGATAATGATGCGATAACGATATGACAACGATAATGATAACAATAACGATTCCATACCATACGATACAATAACGATACGATACGATACGATAACGATACGATACCACACAATTCTAATTTCTACTGTCATCTGAGTGAATTAAGTTACGATACGACACGATAACGATACGATACGATAACGATACAGTACGATACGATAACAATACGATAACGATACGATAACGATACGATAACGATACGTTTCGATAAAGATACGTTAACGATACGATAAAGATACAATACGATACGGTAATGATACGATAAGGATACAATACGATACGATACGGTACGATAACAATACGATAACGATACAATACGACACGGTACGATAACGATACGATACGATAACGATACGATATGATACGATACGATAATGATACCTTAGGATAACGACACGATAACGATGCGATACGATAAAGATACGATACGATAACGATACGATTTGACAACGATACGATAAAGATACGATACGATAACGATGCAATAAGGATACGATACGATAACGTTTCGATACGATAAAGATACTATACGATAACGATACGATAACGTTACATACGATAACGATACAATAACGATACGACGATACGATAACGATACGATACGATAACGATAGGATACGATAACGATACGATTTGATAACGATACGATAACGATACGATAACGGTACGATACGATATGATACAATCTCATTTTTACTGTCATATAAGTGAATTAAGTTTCTATTTGATCCTCTTATATATATAGATAGGATACGATACGATAACGGTACGATAACGATGCGATACGATAATGACACCATGCGAAACGATACAATTCTCATTTCTACTGTCATCTGTGTGAATTAAGTTACGATACGGTACAATAACGACTTGATACGATACTATACGATAACGAAAAGATACGATACGACAATGATACGATACGATAACAATATGATAAGATACGAAAACGATACGATACGAAAAGATATCGATACGATACGATGCGTTAACGATACGATATGATAACTATATGATAACGATACGATAACGGTACGATACGATACGATGAAGATACGATACGATAACGTTACGATACGATACGATAACGATACGATGCTATAACGATACGATAACGATACGATACGATACGAAACGATACGATACGATACGATGACGATACGATACGAAACGATAACGATACGATAACGATACGATACGATAACGATACGTTACCGATACGATAACGATACGATAACGACATGATAATAATACTATATGATATCGATACGATACGATACGATAACGATAACGATACAATAACGATAAAATACCATAACGATACGATAACGATACGATACGATAACGATACGATACGATAACGATACGAAAAGGATACGATACGTTACGATATGATAACGATACGATAACGATACGATAACGATATGATAACGATACGATACGATAACGATACGATAAGGATACGATACAATACGATAACGATACGATACGGTAACGATACGATAGCGATACGATACGACAATGGTACGATACGATATGATAATGATAATGATACGATAACAATACAATACGATACGATACCGATACTATACGATATGATAACGATATGATACGAAACGATACGAAACGATACGATACGATAAAGATACGATACGATAACGATACGATAACAATAAGATACGATAACTATACGATACGATAAAGATACGATACGATACCGATACGATAAAGATACGATACGATAGGATAACGATACGATAACGATATGAAAACGATACGATACGATACGACACGATACGATAACGATACGGTAATGATACGATAACGAAACGATACGATACGATAACGATAAAGATACGATTCGATAACGATAAATATCGGTACGATACGATAGAATACAATCTCATTTCTACTGTCATCTATGTAAATTAAGTTTCTATTCGACCCTCTAATAAATTACGATACGATACGATAGCGATACAATACCATAACGATACGATACGATACGATACAATAAAATTCTCAATTCTACTGTCATCTGAGTTAATACGACACGATACGATACGATACGATAACGATAACGATACGATACGATACGATAACGATACGATAACGATAAGATAACGATCCGATACGATAACGATGCTATACGATAACCTTACGATACGATACGATAGGATAACGATACGATACGATATGGTAAATCACGATACGATAACGATACGATACGAAAACGATAACATACAATACGATAATGATACGATACGAAACGTAACGACAACGATACGATAGGATAACAAAACAATATGATACGTTAAAGATATGATACAATAACTATACGATAACGATACGATAAAGGTACGATACGATAACGATACGATAACGATACGATAACGGTAAGATACGATACGATAACGATACGATAAGGATACGATACGATACGATAAGGATAGGATACGATAAGGATCCGATACGATACGATAACGATACGATACAATATAAATCGATACGAAACGTTACGAAACGATACGATACGATAACGATACGGTACGATACGATAAAAAACGATGCGATAATGATACGATAATGATACGATTCGATAACAATATGATAACGATACGATAACGATACGATACGATACGATAACGATACGATACAATTACGACACGATACGAAAAGATACGATACGATACGATAACGATATGATAACGATACGATACGATAACGACACAATACGATACGATAACTATACGATAACATTACAATTCTCATTTCTACTGTCATTTGAGTGAATTAAGTTACGAAACAATACAATACGATACGATACAATTTTCATTTCTCCTGTCATCTGAGTGAATTAAGTTACGATACGATAGCGATACGATACGATAACGATAAGATACGATACGATAACGATAAGATACGATACGATAACGATATGATAACGATACGATAACGATACAATAACCATACGATACGATACGATAACGATAAGATACGATAACGACACGATACCATACGATACAATAATGATAACGATAACGATACGATACGATACGATACAATACGATAAAGATAGGATAACGATACGATAATAATATTATAACGATCCGATACGATACGATAACGATGCTATAGATAATCTTACTATACGATATGATACGATAACTATACGATACGATACGGTAGGCCATGATACGGTACGTCACGATACGATAACGATACGATAAAGATACGATACGACAATGATACGATACGATAACGATATAATATGATAAGATACGAAAACGATACGATATGAAACCATAACGATACGATACGATGCGTTAACGATACGATACGATAACTATACGATAACGATACGATAACGTTATAATACGATACGATACGATATCGTTACGATACGATACGATGCTATAACGATACGCTAACGATACGATACGATACGATATGATAACGATACAATAACGATACGAAAACAATATGATACGACATGATAACGATACGATACGATACGAAAGGATACGATACGAAAGGATACGATACGATAACGATACGATACGATACGATAACGGTAGGATATCGATACAATAAGGATACGATACGATAACGTTACGATACGATAACGTTACGATACCGATACGATAACGATAAGATAACGATATGATGATGATACTATACGATATCGCTACGATGTGATACGATAACGATAACGATACGATAACGATACAATACGATTACGATACGATACGATAACTATACTATAACGATACGATAAGGATACGATATGATATGGTACAATAATGATACGATATGATAACGATACGATAACGATACGATAACGATACAATACAATACAATTCTCATTCTACTGTCATCTGAGTGAATTAAGTTTCTATTGCATCTTCTAATACATTACGACACGATACGATACGATAACGGTACGTTACCATAACGATACAATACGATACGGTAACAATACGTTACGATACGATAACGATATGATATGATACGATAACGATGCGATAACTATACGATACGATACGATAATGATACGATACGATAACGATACGTTAACGATACGATACGATACGATAATGATACGATAAACTATGATAACGATTCGATACGATATTGAAACGATAACGATACGATAAGGTACGACACGATACGATGACGATACGATAACGATACGATACGATAACGATACGATAACAATAGCGATACGATAACGATACGATACAGATACGATAAAATAACGATACGTTAACGATACGATACGATAAGTTAAGGATACCATACGATAAGGGTACGATACAATACGATACGTTACGATAACTATACGATACGGTACGTTAACGATTTGATACGATAACGTTACGATAACGATAAGATAACGATCCGATACGATAACGATACTATACGATAACCTTACGATACGATACAATATGATAACGATACGATACGATATGGTAAATCACGATACGATAACGATACGATACGAAAACGATAACATACCATACGAGAATGATACGATACGAAACGAAACGACAACGATACGATATGATAACGAAACAATATGATACGTTAAAGATATGATACAATAACTATATGATAATGATACGATAACTGTACGATACGATAACGATACGATACGATAACTATACAATAACGATACGATAACGGTAAGATACGATACGATAACGATACGATAAGGATACGATACGATACGATAAGGATAGGGTACGATAAGGATCCGATATGATACGATAATGATACGATACAATATGAATCGATACGAAACGTTACGAAACGATACGATACGATAACGATACGGTACGATACGATAAAAAACGATGCCATAATGATACGATAATGAAACGATACGATAATGATATGATAACGATACGATAACGATACGATACGATACGATAACGATACGATACAATTACGACACGATACGATACGATACGATACGATAACGATATGATAACGATACGATACGATAACGACACAATATGTTACGATAACAATACAATTCTCATTTCTACTGTCATTTGAGTGAATTAAGTTACGATACAATACAATACGATACGATGCAATTTTCATTTCTCCTGTCATCTGAGTGAATTAAGTTACGATACGATACGATAGCGATACGATAAGATAAGATACGATAACGATACGATAACGATATGATAAGGATACGATACGATAACGATACAATAACCATACAATACGATACGATAACTATCAGTTACGATAACGACATGATACGATACGATACAATAACGATAACGATTCGATACGATACGATACAATACGATAAAGATAGGATAACGATACGATAATAATATTATAACGATCCGATACGATACGATAACGATGCTATAGATAATCTTACTATACGATACGATACGATAACTATACGATACGGTAGGTCATGATACGGTACATCACGATACGATAACGATACGATAACGATACGATACGACAATGATACGATACGATACGATACGATAACGATATAATATGATAAGATACGAAAACGATACGATATGAAACCATAACGATACGATACGATGCGTTAACGATACGATACGATAACTATACGATAACGATACGATAACGTTATAATACGATACGATACGATAAAGATACGATACGATAAAGATACGATACGATATCGTTACGATACGATACGATATGATACAATGCTATAACGATACGCTAACGATACGATACGATACGATACGATTACGATACAATAACGATACGAAAACAATATGATACGACATGATAACGATACGAAATGATACGAAAGGATACGATACGAAAGGATACAATACGATAACGATACGATACGATACGATAACGATAGGATAACGATACGATAAGGATACGATACGATAACGATACGATACGATTACGTTACGATACCGATACGATAACGATACGATAACGATATGATGACGATACTATATGATGTCGATACGATGTGATACGATAACGATAACGATACGATAACGATACAATATGATAACGATACGATACGATAACTATACGATAACGATACGATAAGGATACGATACGATATGGTACAATAACGATACGATATGATAACGATACGATAACGATACGATAACGATACAATACAATACAATTCTCATTCTACTGTCATCTGAGTGAATTAAGTTTCTGTTGCATCCTCTAATATATTACGACACGATACGATACGATAACGGTACGTTACCATAACGATACGATACGATACGATACGATACGATAACGATATGATACGATGCGATAACAATGCGATAACTATACGATACAATACGATAACGATACAATACGATAACGATACGATACACTATGATAACGATTCGATACGATATTGAAACGATAATGATACGATAAGGTACGACACGATACGATGACGATACGATACAATAACGATACGATAACAATAGCGATACGATAACGATACGATAACGATTTGATACGATAACGATACGATAAAATAACGATACGTTAACGATACGATACGATAAGATAAGGATACGATACAATACGATACAGTACGATAACTATACGATACGGTACGATAACGATATGATGCGATAACGTTACGATAACGAAACTATACGATAACGATACGATACGATACAATACGATAACGATACGATACGGTAACGATACGATAACGATAAGAAAACGCATCTTTATCGTATCGTATCGTATCGTTATTGTATCGTACCGTTATCATAACATTATCATATGTATATCGTATTGTATCATTATCGTATCGTATCAAATCGTTGTCATTTTGTATCGTCTCGTATCGTTATCATATCGTTATCCTATCGTATCGTTATTGTATCGTATCGTATCGTATTGTTATCGTATCGTTATTGTACCGTTATGGTATCGTATCGTAGCGTATAGTACCGTATCGTATCGTATCGTATCGTTAACGCATCGTATCTTTATCGTATCGTATCGTTATCGTATCGTATCGTATCGGTATCTTATCATATCGTATCATTATCGTATCGTATCAATATCGTATCGTTATCGTACTGTGTCGTATCGTTTCGTTATCGTTTCGTTACAGTATCGTATCTTTATCATATCGTATCGTATCGTTATCATATTGTTATAGTATCGTATCGTTTACGGTAATGATACGATAAGGATACAATATGATATGATACGGTACGATAACAATACGATAACGATACGAACGACTCGGTACGATAACGATACGATAAAGATACGATACGATAACGATACGATTTGACAACGATACGATAAAGATACGATACGATAACGATGCAATAAGGATACGATACGATAACGTTTCGATACCATAAAGATACTATACGATAACGATACGATAACGTTACGATACGATAACGATACAATAACGATACGACGATACGATAACGATACGATACGATAACGATAGGATACGATAACGATACGATTTGATAACGATACGATAACGATACGATAACGGTACGATACGATATGATACAATCTCATTTTTACTGTCATCTAAGTGAATTAAGTTTCTATTCGATCTTCTTATATATATAGATAGGATACGATATGATAACGGTACGATAACGATACAATACGATAACGACACCATACGATACGATACAATTTTCATTTCTACTGTCATCTGTGTGAATTAAGTTACGATACGGTACAATAACGACTTGATACGATACTATACGATAGCGAAAAGATACGATACGATAAAGATACGATAACGATACACTAACGATATGATAACAATACGATATGACACGATAACAATACGAAGACGAAACGATACGATAAACTTACCATACGATAACAATATGAAAACGATACGATATCGATACGATACGATAACGATATGGTACGATAACGATACGATATGATAACGATAAAATAAATATACGAAACGATATGATACGACACGATACGATAATGATACAATACGATACGATAACGATAACGATTCAATACTATAAAGATACGATACGGTACGATAACGATAACGATACGGTAACGATACGATACGATACAATAACGATATGATAGGAAAAGATACGATAACGATACGATACGATAACGAAACGATACGGTAACGATATGATAATGATACCATAACGATATGATATGATAACGATACGATACAATAACGATACAATACGATACGATACGATAACTATACGATAACGGTACAATACGATACGATACAATGTCATTTCTAGTGTCATCTGTGTTAATTAAGTTTCTTTTCGACCCTCTAATATATTACGATACGATACGATAACGATATGATAACGATACGATAACGATACTATACAATACATTACAATTCTCATTTCTACTGTCATCTTAGTGAATGAGGTTACAATACGATACAATAACGACACGAAACGATACGATACGATAACGATATCGATACGATACGATACCATAAAGATAGGATAACGATACAATAATAATATTATAACGATCCGATACGATACGATAACGATAATATACGATAATCTTACTATACTATACGATACGATAACTATACGATGCGATACGGTACGTCCCGTTACGATAACGATACGATAACGACACGATACGACAATGATACGATACGATAACAATATGATAAGATACGAAAACGATACGATACGAAAAGATATCGATACGATACGATGCGTTAACGATACGATATGATAACTATATGATAACGATACGATAACGGTACGATACAATACGATGAAGATACGATACGATAACGTTACGATACGATACGATAACGATACGATGCTATAACGATACGATAACGATACGATACGATACGAAACGATACGATACGATACGATGACGATACGATACGATACGATAACGATACGATAACGATACGATAAGGATACGATACGATAACGATACGATACGATAACGATACGTTACCGATACGATAACGATACGATAACGACATGATAAAGATACTATACGATATCGATACGATACGATACGATAACGATACAATAACGATAAAATACCATAACGATACGATAACGATACGATACGATAACGATACGATACGATAACGATACGAAAAGGATACGATACGTTACGATATGGTCCCTTAACGATACGATATGATAACGATACGATAACGATACGATAACGATATGATAACGATACGATACGATAACGGTACGATACCGCAACGATACGATAACGATTCGATCATGATATGATACGATACGAAAACGACACGATACGATACGATATGATACGGTACGATAACGATCCGATATGATAACGATTCGATAATAATACGATACGATAACGATACGATACGATAACGATATGTGAAAGATGCGATACGATAACGATACGATACGATAACGAAACGATAACGGAATGATACGATACATTACAATCTCATTTCTACTGTCATCTGAGTGAATTAAGTTTCTATTCGACGCTTTAATATATTACGATACGATATGATACGATAACGATACGATACGATAATGATACGATACGATATGGTACAATTTTCATTTCTACTGTCATCTGAGTGAATTATACTATTCGATAGCGATACGATACGATACGATAACGTTACGATACGATACGATAACGTTACGATACGATACGATATGATACGATAACGATACGATACGATAAGGATACGATACAATACGATAACGATACGATACGGTAACGATACGATAGCGATACGATACGACAATGGTACGATACGATACGATAATGATAATGATACGATAACAATACAATACGATACGATACCGATACTATACGATATGATAACGATATGATACGAAACGATACGAAACGATACGATACGATAAAGATACGATACGATAACGATACGATAACAATAAGATACGATAACTATACGATACGATAAAGATACGATACGATACCGATACGATAAAGATACGATACGATACGATAACGATACGATAACGATATGAAAACGATACGATACGACACGATACGATAACGATACGGTAATGATACGATAACGAAACGATACGATACGATAACGATAAAGATACGAATCGATAACGATAAATATCGGTACGATACGATAGAATACAATCTCATTTCTACTGTCATCTATGTAATCTAAGTTTCTATTCGACCCTCTAATAAATTACGATACGATACGATAGCGATACAATACCATAACGATACGATACGATACGATACAATAAAATTCTCAATTCTACTGTCATCTGAGTTAATACGACACGATACGATACGATACGATAACGATAACGATAACGATACGATACGATACGATAACGATACGATAACGATACGATAACGATAAGATAACGATCCGATACGATAACGATGCTATACGATAACCTTACGATACGATACGATACGATAACGATACGATACGGTATGGTAAATCTTGATACGATAACGATATGATACGAAAACGATAACATACCATACGATAATGATACGATACGTAACGAAACGACAACGATACGATAGGATAACGAAACAATATGATACGTTAAAGATATGATACAATAACTATACGATAACGATACGATAACGGTACGATACGATAACGATACGATAACGATACGATAACGGTAAGATACGATACGATAACGATACGATAAGGATACGATACGATACGATAAGGATAGGATACGATAAGGATCCGATACGATACGATAACGATACGATACAATATAAATCGATACGAAACGTTACGAAACGATACGATACGATAATGATACGGTACGATACGATAAAAAACGATGCGATAATGATACGATAATGATACAATACGATAACAATATGATAACGATACGATAACGATACGATACGATACGATAACGATACGATACAATTACGACACGATACGATACGATACGATACGATACGATAACGATATGATAACGATACGATACGATAACGACACAATACGATACGAATACGATACGATAACTATACGATAACATTACACTTCTCATTTCTACTGTCATTTGAGTGAATTAAGTTACGATACAATACAATACGATACGATACAATTTTCATTTCTCCTGTCATCTGAGTGAATTAAGTTACGATACGATAGCGATACGATACGATAACGATAAAATACGATACGATAACGATAAGATACGATACGATAACGATATGATAACGATACGATACGATAACGATACAATAACCATACGATACGATACGATAACGATAAGATACGATAACGACACGATACCATACGATACAATAACGATAACGATACAATACGATAAAGATAGGATAACGATACGATAATAATATTATAACGATCCGATACGATACGATAACGATGCTATAGATAATCTTACTATACGATACGATACGATAACTATACGATACGATACGGTAGGTCATGATACGGTACGTCACGATACGATAACGATACGATAACGATACGATACGACAATGATACGATACGATACGATACGATAACGATATAATATGATAAGATACGAAAACGATACGATATGAAACCATAACGATACGATACGATGCGTTAACGATACGATACGATAACTATACGATAACGATACGATAACGTTATAATACGATACGATACGATATCGTTACGATACGATACGATACGATACGATGCTATAACGATACGCTAACGATACGATACGATACGATACGATAACGATACAATAACGATACGAAAACAATATGATACGACATGATAACGATACGATACGATACGAAAGGATACGATACGAAAGGATACGATACGATAACGATACGATACGATACGATAACGGTAGGATATCGATACGATAAGGATACGATACGATAAAGTTAAGATACGATAACGTTACGATACCGATACGATAACGATACGATAACGATATGATGATGATACTATACGATATTGCTACGATGTGATACGATAACGATAACGATACGATAACGATACAATACGATAACGATAAGATACGATAACTATACGATAACGATACGATAAGGATACGATATGATATGGTACAATAACGATACGATATGATAACGATACGATAACGATACAATACAATACAATTCTCATTCTACTGTCATCTGAGTGAATTAAGTTTCTATTGCATCTTCTAATATATTACGACACGATACGATACGATAACGGTACGTTACCATAACGATGGAATACGATACGGTAACGATACGATACGATACGATAACGATATGATATGATACGATAACGATGCGATAACTATACGATACGAAACGATAACGATACGATACGATAACGATACGTTAACGATACGATACGATACGATAATGATACGATAAACTATGATAACGATTCGATACGATATTGAATCGATAACGATACGATAAGGTACGACACGATACGATGACGATACGATAACGATACGATACGATAACGATAGGATAACAATAGCGATACGATAACGAAACGATACGATAACGATACGATACAGATACGATAAAATAACGATACGTTAACGATACGATACGATAAGTTAAGGATACCATACGATAAGGGTACGATACAATACGATACGTTACGATAACTATATGATACGGTACGTTAACGATTTGATACGATAACGTTACGATAACGATAAGATAACGATCCGATACGATAACGATACTATACGATAACCTTACGATACGATACAATATGATAACGATACGATACGATATGGTAAATCACGATACGATAACGATACGATACGAAAACGATAACATACCATACGATAATGATACGATACGAAACGAAACGACAACGATACGATATGATAACGAAACAATATGATACGTTAAAGATATGATACAATAACTATATGATAACGATACGATAACTGTACGATACGATAACGATACGATACGATAACGATACGATACGATAACTATACGATAACGATACGATAACGGTAAGATACGATACGATAACGATACGATAAGGATACGATACGATACGATAAGGATAGGGTACGATAAGGATCCGATATGATACGATAAAGATACGATACAATATGAATCGATACGAAACGTTACGAAACGATACGATACGATAACGATACGGTACGATACGGTACGATACGATAAAAAACGATGCGATAATGATACGATAATGATACGATACGATGACGATATGATAACGATACGATAACGATTCGATACGATACGATAACGATACGATACAATTACGACACGATACGATACGATACTATACGATAACGATATGATAACGATACGATACGATAACGACACAATATGATACGATAATAATACAATTCTCATTTCTACTGTCATTTGAGTGAATTAAGTTACGATACAATACAATACGATACGATACAATTTTCATTTCTCCTGTCATCTGAGTGTATTAAGTTACGATACGATACGATAGCGATACGATACGATAACGATACGATACGATACGATAACGATACGATAACGATATGATAACGATACGATACGATAACGATACAATAACCATACGATACAATAACCATACGATACGATACGATAACTATAAGTTACGATAACGACACGATACGATACGATACAATAACGATAACGATACGATACGATACGATACAATACGATAAAGATAGGATAACGATACGATAATAATATTATAACGATCCGATACTATACGATAACGATGCTATAGATAATATTACTATACGATACGATACGATAACTATACGATACGATACGGTAGGTCATGATACGGTACGTCACGATACGATAACGATACGATAACGATACGATACGACAATGATACGATACGATACGATACGATAACGATATAATATGATAAGATACGAAAACGATACGATATGAAACGATAACGATACGATGCGATAACGATACGATACGATAACTATACGATAACGATACGATAACGTTATAATACGATACGATACGATAAAGATACGATACGATAAAGATACGATACGATATCTTTACGATACGATACGATACGATACAATGCTATAACGATACGCTAACGATACGATACGATACGATACGATAACGATACAATAACGATACGAAAACAATATGTTACGACATGATAACGATACGATACGATTCGGAGGATACGATACGATAACGATACGATACGATACGATAACGATAGGATAACGATACGATAAGGATACGATACGATAACGATACGATACGATAACGTTACGATACCGATACGATAACGATACGATAACGATATGATGACGATACTATACGATATCGATACGATGTGATACGATAACGATAACGATACGATAACGATACAATACGATAACGATACGATAACGATACGATAAGGATACGATACGATATGGTACAATAACGATACGATATGATAACGATACGATAACGATACGATTACGATACAATACAATACAATTCTCATTCTACTGTCATCTGAGTGAATTAAGTTTCTGTTGCATCCTCTAATATATTACGACACGATACGATACGATAGCGGTACGTTACCATAACGATACAATACGATACGATAACGATAAGATACGATACGATAACGATATGATATGATATGATAACGATGCGATAACTATACGATACGATACGATACGATAACGATACGTTAACGATACGATACGATACGATAATGATACGATAAACTATGATAACGATTCGATACGATATTGAAACGATAACGATACGATAAGGTACGACACGATACGATGACGATACGATAACGATACGATACGATAACGATACGATAACAATAGCGATACGATAACGATACTATACGATAACGATACGATAAAATAACGATACGTTAACGATACGATACGATAAGTTAAGTATACGAACCGATAAGGGTACGATACAATACGATACGTTACGATAACTATACGATACGGTACGTTAACGATATGATACGATAACGTTACGATAACGAAACGATACTTTAACGATACGATACGATAACGATACGATAATGTAACGATACGATAACGATACGATACGATACGTTAAAGATATGATACAATAACTATACGATAACGATACGATAATGGTACGATACGATAACGATACGATACGATAACGATACGATACAATATGAATCGATACGAAACGTTACGAAACGATACGATACGATAACGATACGATAAAAAACGATGCGATAATGATACGATAGTGATACGATACGATAACGATATGATAACGATACGATAACGATACGATAACGATACGATACGATACGATAACGATACGATACAATAACGACACGATACGATACGATAACGATACGATAACAATACGATAAATATACGATTACAATACGATAAATATACGATAACGGTACGATACGATGATACGAGAATGTTATGATACGATACGATACGATAACGATACAATAACGCCACAATAACGATAACGATACGATACGATAACGATACGATAACGATACGATAACGATACGATAACGATATCATAACGATACGATACGATACGCCACGATACGATAACGATACGAGAACGATACGATACGATAACGACATAATACGATACAAATACGATACGATAACAATACGATAACGATACAATTCTCATTTCTACTGTCATTTGAGTGAATTATGTTACGATACAATACAATACGATACAATACAATTTTCATTTCTCCTGTCATCTGAGTGAATAAATTTACGATACGATACGATAGCGATACGATACGATAACGATAAGATACGATAAGATAACGATACAATAACGATATGATAACGATACGATACGATAACGATACAATAACCATACGATACGATACGATAACGATACGATACGCTAACGACACGATACGATACGATACGATAACGATAACGATACGATACGATAAGATACAATACGATAAAGATAGGATAACGATACGATAATAATATTACAACGATCCAATATGATACGATAACGATACTATAGATAATCTTACTATATGATACGATACGATAACTATACGATACGATACGGTAGGTCATGATACGGTACGTCACGATACGATAACGATACGATAACGATACGATACGACAATGATACGATACGATACGATAACGATACAATATGATAAGATACGAAAACGATACGATATGAAACGATAACGATACGATACGATACGATAACTATACGATAACGATACGATAACGTTATGATACGATACGATACGATAAAGATACGATACGATATCGTAACGATACGATACGATACGATACGATGCTATAACGATACGCTAACGATACGATACGATACGATAACGATACGATACGATAACGATACAATAATGATACGAAAAAAATGTGATACGACATGATAACGATACGATACGATACGAAAGGATACGATACGATAACGATACGATAACGTTACGATACCGATACGATAACGATACGATAACGATATGATGCCGATAATATACGATATCGATACGATGTTATACGATAACGATAACGATACGATAACGATACAATACGATAACGATACGATACGATAACGATACGATAAAGATACGATAACGATACGATACGATACGATACGATAAAGATAGGATAACCGTACGATAATAATATTATAACGATCCGATATGATAACGGAACGATACGATACGATACAATATCATTTTTACTGTCATCTAAGTGAATTAATTTTCTATTCGATCCTCTTATATATATCGATAGGATACGATACGATAACGGTATGATAACGATACGATAACGACACCATACGATACGATACAATTTTCATTTCTACTGTCATCTGTGTGAATTAAGTTACGATACGGTACAATAATGACAAGATACGACACTATACGATAACGAAAAGATACGATACGATAAAGATACGATAACGATACAATAACGATATGATAACATCTACATCTACATCTACATCTACATACATACTCCGCAATTCACCGTAAGGTGCGTGGCGGAGGGTACACTGTACCACTATTAGGCATTTCCTTTCCTATTCCACTCCCAAATTGAACGAGGAAAAAAAGAATGCCTATATGCCTCCGTACGAGCCCTAATTTCTCTTATCTTGTCTTTGTGACCTTTACGCCAAATGTAAGTAGGCGGCAGCAAGATCGTACTACACTCAGCTTCAAATTCAGGCCCTCTAAATTTACATAAAGAAATTCACGAAAAGAACGTCGTCTTTCTTCCAGTGATCCCCAATTGAGTTGCCGGAGCATTTCCGTGACACTCGCAGATTGGTCGAACCTACCGGTAACAAATCTAGCTGCTCGCCTCTGAACCGCCTCTATGTCTTCCTTCATACCGATCTGCTGCGGGTCCCAAATACTTGAGCAATACTCAAGACGTGGTCGTACAAGCATTTTATACGCGGTCTCCTTTACAGGTGAAGTACATCTTTCCACAATTCTCCCAATAAACCGAAGTCTGCTGTCCGCCTTACTCACAACTGTCCTTACATGCTCGTTCCATTTCATATCGCTCTGCAATGTTACGCCTAGATATTTGAACGACGCGACCGCATCAAGAAGCTCACTACTGATGCTGTATTCGAACATTATAGGATTGTTTTTTCTACTCATGCGCATCACCTTACATTTTTCTACATTGAGAGCTAGCTGCCATTCTTCGCACCAACTAGAAATTTTGTCTAAGTCAACCTGTATACTATTACAGTCAGTTACAGACGACACCCTCCCATACACCACAGCATCATCAGCAAACAGCCGCAAATTACAACTTACTCTGTCCATCAGATCATTTATATAGATAGAAAATAATAGCGGTCCTATCACACTCCCCTGGGGCACGCCTGACGATACACTCGTCTCTGATGAACACTCGCCGTCGAGAACAACGTACTGCGTTCTATTACTTAGGAAGTCTTCCAGCCAGTCACAAATCTGTGAACCTATTCCATAAGCTCGTATCTTCGTTAGCAGTCTGCAGTGTGGCACCGATAATAACGATAATAACAATACGATATGACACAACAACAATACGAAGACGATATGATACGATAACCTTACCATATGATAACGATATGAAAACGATACGATATCGATTAGATACGATAACGATATGGTACGATAACGATACTATACGATACGAAAACGATACTATAACGATATGATATGATACGATAACGATATGATACGATAACTATACGATAACGATACGATACTATAACGATACGATAACAATACGATACGATAACGATACGATATGATAACGATACAATAACAATATGATACGATACGATAAGGATAACGATACGATAACGATACAATACTATAAAGATACGATACGATATGATAACGATACGATAAAGATACGATAAGATACGATACGACAACGATACGATATGATAAGTTACGATAACTATACGATACGGTAACGATACGATAATGATACCATAACGATATGATACCATAACGATACGAAACGATAACGATACGATACGGTAACAATACAATACGATACGATAAAGATATGATAACGATACGATAATGACATGATAACGATCCGAAACGATACGATAACGATACATTTCTCATTTCTACTGTAATCTGAGTGAATTAAGTTACGATACGATACAATTTTTATTTCTCCTGTCATCTGAGTGAATTAAGTTACGATACGATACGATAGCGATACGATACTATAACGATACGATACGATACGATAACGATACGATAATGATATGATAACGATACGATACGATAACGATACAATACGAAAAGATACGATAACTATACGATACGATAACGATACGATACGGTAATGTTACGATAATGATACCATAACGATATGATACGATAAAGATACGATACGATAACGATACAATACGTAACGATACGATAACGGTACAATACGATATGATACAATCTCATTTCTAGTGTCATCTGTGTTAATTAAGTTTCTATTCGACCCTTTAATATATTACGATACGATACGATACGATACGATAAAGATACTATACGATAATCTTACTATACGATACGATACGATAACTATACGATACGATATGGTACGTCATGATACGGTACGTCACGATACGATAACGATACGATACGACAATGATACGATACGATACGCTACGATAACGATACGATATAATAAGATACGAAAACGATATGATACGATGCGATAACGATACAATACGATACGATATGATAACTATACGATAACTATTCGATAACGATATGATAACGGTACAATACGATACGATACGATAAAGATACGATACGATAACAATACGATACGATAAAGTTACGATAACGATACGATAATGACATGATAACGATCTGAAACGATACGATAACGATACAATTCTCATTTCTACTGTAATCTGAGTGAATTAAGTTACGATACAATACAATACGATACGATACAATTTTTATTTCTCCTGTCATCTGAGTGAATTAAGTTACGATACGATACGATAGCGATACAATACTATAACGATACGATACGATACGATAACGATACGATAATGATATGATAATGATGCGATACTATAACAATACAATACGATACGGTAACGATACGATACGATAACGATACGATAACCATACGATACGATACGATAAATATACGATACGATACGATACGATAAAAATAGGATAACGATACGATAATAATATTATAACGATCCCATACGGTACGATAACGATACTATACAATAATCTTACTATACGATACGATACGATAACTATACGATACGATACGGTACGTCATGATACGGTACGTCACGATACGATAACGATACGATAACGATACGATACAACTATACGATACAATAACGATACGATACGAAAACGATACGATAAGAATACGATACGATAACGATACGATACGATAACGATACGATAACGATATGATATCGATACTATACTATATCGGTACGATACGATACGATAACAATAACGATACGATAACGATACAATACGCTAACGATACGATACGATAACGATACGATAAGGATACGATACGATACGATATGGTAAAATAACGATACGATATGATAACGATACGATAACGATACAATATGATACAATTCTCATTTCAACTGTCATCTGAGTGAATTAAGTTTCTATTGGATCCTCTAATATATTACGACACGATACGATACGATAACGGTACGTTACCATAACGATGCGATACGATACGATACGATACGATAACGATATGATACGATGTGATAACAATGCGATAACTATACGATACAATACGATAACGATACGATACGATAACGATACGATACACTATGATAACGATTCGATACGATATTGAAACGATAATGATACGATAAGGTACGACACGATACGATGACGATACGATACAATAACGATACGATAACAATAGCGATACGATAACGATACGATTACGATTTGATACGATAAAATAACGATACGTTAACGATACGATACGATAAGATAAGGATACGATACAATAAGGATACGATACCATACGATACAGTACGATAACTATACGATACGGTACGATAACGATATGATGCGATAAAGTTACGATAACGAAACTATACGATAACGATACGATACAATACGATAACGATACGATACGGTAACGATACGATAACGATACGATAACGATAAGAAAACGATACGATACTATAACAATATGATAACGATACGATACGATATGATAAAGATACGATACTGTAACGAAACGATAACGATACGATAAGACACGGTACGATAACGATACGATAACGATACGATACGATAACGATACGATATGATATGATACGATAACGATACCTTAATATAACGATACGATAACGATGTGATACGATAAAAATACGATACGATAACGATGCGATAACGGTACGATACGATACGATACAATATCATTTTTACTGTCATCTAAGTGAATTAAGTTTCTATTCGATCCTCTTATATATATCGATAGGATACGATACGATAAAGGTATGATAACGATACGATACGATAGCGACACCATACGATACGATACAATTTTCATTTCTACTGTCATCTGTGTGAATTAAGTTACGATACGGTACAATAACGACATGATACGATACTATACGATAACGAAAAGATACGATAACGATACAATAACGATATGATAACAATACGATATGACACAACAACAATACGAAGACGATATGATACGATAACCTTACCATATGATAACGATATGAAAACTATACGATATTGATACGATACGATAACGATATGGTACGATAACGATACTATACGATACGAAAACGATACTATAACGAAACGATATGATACGATAACGATATGATACGATAACTATACGATAACGATACGATACTATAACGATACGATAACAATACGATACGATATGATAACGATACAATACCAATATGATACGATACAATAAGGATAACGATACGATAACGATACAATACTATAAAGATACGATACGATACGATAACGATACGATAACGATACGATACGATACGATACGATAACGATACGATATGAAAAGTTACGATAACTATACGATACGGTAACAATACGATAATGATACCATAACGATATGATACGATTATGATATGATACGATAACGATACGATACGGTAACAATACAATACGATACGATAAAGATATGATAACGATACGATAATGACATGATAACGATCCGAAACGATACGATAACGATACTATACGACAACCTTATTATACGTCACAATACGAAAACTATACGATAATGATATGATACGACAGTGATACGATACGATACGATAACGATACGATACGATACGAAAACGATACGATACGATACGATACGATACGTTAACGATACGATACGATAAAGATACGATACAATAACGATACGATAACGATACGATAACGATACTATACGATAATCTTACTATACGATACGATACGATAACTATACGATACGATACGGTAGGTCATGATACGGTACGTCACGATACGATAACGATACGATAACGATACGATACGACAATGATACGATACGATACGATACGATACGATAACGATATAATATGATAAGATACGAAAACGATACAATATGAAACCATAACGATACGATACGATGCGTTAACGATACGATACGATAACTATACGATAACGATACAATACGATAACGATAAGATACGATAACTATACGATAACGATACGATAAGGATACGATATGATATGGTACAATAACGATACGATATGATAACGATACGATAACGATACAATACAATACAATTCTCATTCTACTGTTATCTGAGTGAATTAAGTTTCTATTGCATCTTCTAATATATTACGACACGATACGATACGATAACGGTACGTTACCATAACGATGGAATACGATACGGTAACGATACGATACGATACGATAACGATATGATATGATACGATAACGATGCGATAACTATACGATACGAAACGATAACGATACGATACGATAACGATACGTTAACGATACGATACGATACGATAATGATACGATAAACTATGATAACGATTCGATACGATATTGAATCGATAACGATACGATAAGGTACGACACGATACGATGACGATACGATAACGATACGATACGATAACGATAGGATAACAATAGCGATATGATAACGAAACGATACGATAACGATACGATACAGATACGATAAAATAACGATACGTTAACGATACGATACGATAAGTTAAGGATACCATACGATAAGGGTACGATACAATACGATACGTTACGATAACTATATGATACGGTACGTTAACGATTTGATACGATAACGTTACGATAACGATAAGATAACGATCCGATACGATAACGATACTATACGATAACCTTACGATACGATACAATATGATAACGATACGATACGATATGGTAAATCACGATACGATAACGATACGATACGAAAACGATAACATACCATACGATAATGATACGATACGAAACGAAACGACAACGATACGATATGATAACGAAACAATATGATACGTTAAAGATATGATACAATAACTATATGATAACGATACGATAACTGTACGATACGATAACGATACGATACGATAACGATACGATACGATAACTATACGATAACGATACGATAACGGTAAGATACGATACGATAACGATATGATAAGGATACGATACGATACGATAAGGATAGGGTACGATAAGGATCCGATATGATAAGATAAAGATACGATACAATATGAATCGATACGAAACGTTACGAAACGATACGATACGATAACGATACGGTACGATACGGTACGATACGATAAAAAACGATGCGATAATGATACGATAATGATACGATACGATAACGATATGATAACGATACGATAACGATTCGATACGATACGATAACGATACGATACAATTACGACACGATACGATACGATACGATAACGATATGATAACGATACGATACGATAACGACACAATATGATACGATAATAATACAATTCTCATTTCTACTGTCATTTGAGTGAATTAAGTTACGATACAATACAATACGATACGATACAATTTTCATTTCTCCTGTCATCTGAGTGTATTAAGTTACGATACGATACGATAGCGATACGATACGATAACGATAAGATACGATACGATAACGATACGATAACGATATGATAACGATACGATACGATAACGATACAATAACCATACGATACAATAACCATACGATACGATACGATAACTATAAGTTACGATAACGACACGATACGATACGATACAATAACGATAACGATACGATACGATACGATACAATACGATAAAGATAGGATAACGATACGATAATAATATTATAACGATCCGATACTATACGATAACGATGCTATAGATAATATTACTATACGATACGATACGATAACTATACGATACGATACGGTAGGTCATGATACGGTACGTCACGATACGATAACGATACGATAACGATACGATACGACAATGATACGATACGATACGATACGATAACGATATAATATGATAAGATACGAAAACGATACGATATGAAACGATAACGATACGATGCGATAACGATACGATACGATAACTATACGATAACGATACGATAACGTTATAATACGATACGATACGATAAAGATACGATACGATAAAGATACGATACGATATCGTTACGATACGATACGATACGATACAATGCTATAACGATACGCTAACGATACGATACGATACGATACGATAACGATACAATAACGATACGAAAACAATATGATACGACATGATAACGATACGATACGATACGGAGGATACGATACGATAACGACACGATACGATACGATAACGATAGGATAACGATACGATAAGGATACGATACGATAACGATACTATACGATAACGTTACGATACCGATACGATAACGATACGATAACGATATGATGACGATACTATACGATATCGATACGATGTGATACGATAACGATAACGATACGATAACGATACAATACGATAACGATACGATTACGATACGATAAGGATACGATACGATATGGTACAATAACGATACGATATGATAACGATACGATATGATAACGATACGATAACGATACGATAACGATACAATACAATACAATTCTCATTCTACTGTCATCTGAGTGAATTAAGTTTCTGTTGCATCCTCTAATATATTACGACACGATACGATACGATAGCGGTACGTTACCATAACGATACAATACGATACGATAACGATAAGATACGATACGATAACGATATGATATGATATGATAACGATGCGATAACTATACGATACGATACGATAACGATACGATACGATAACGATACGTTAACGATACGATACGATACGATAATGATACGATAAACTATGATAACGATTCGATACGATATTGAAACGATAACGATACGATAAGGTACGACACGATACGATGACGATACGATAACGATACGATACGATAACGATACGATAACAATAGCGATACGATAACGATACTATACGATAACGATACGATAAAATAACGATACGTTAACGATACGATACGATAAGTTAAGTATACGAACCGATAAGGGTACGATACAATACGATACGTTACGATAACTATACGATACGGTACGTTAACGATATGATACGATAACGTTACGATAACGAAACGATACTTTAACGATACGATACGATAACGATACGATAATGTAACGATACGATAACGATACGATACGATACGTTAAAGATATGATACAATAACTATACGATAACGATACGATAATGGTACGATACGATAACGATACGATACGATAACGATACGATACAATATGAATCGATACGAAACGTTACGAAACGATATGATACGAAAACGATACGGTACGATACGATAAAAAACGATGCGATAATGATACGATAGTGATACGATACGATAACGATACGATAACGATACGATACGATACGATAACGATACGATACAATAACGACACGATACGATACGATAACGATACGATAACAATACGATAAATATACGATTACAATACGATAAATATACGATAACGGTACGATACGATAATGATACGAGAATGTTATGATACGATACGACACGATAACGATACAATAACGATAACGATACGATACGATAACGATACGATAACGATACGATAACGATACGATAACGATATCATAACGATACGATACGATACGCCACGATACGATAACGATACGAGAACGATACGATACGATAACGACATTATACGATACGAATACGATACGATAACAATACGATAACGATACAATTCTCATTTCTACTGTCATTTGAGTGAATTATGTTACGATACAATACAATACGATACAATACAATTTTCATTTCTCCTGTCATCTGAGTGAATAAATTTACGATACGATACGATAGCGATACGATACGATAACGATAAGATACGATAAGATAACGATACAATAACGATATGATAACGATACGATACGATAACGATACAATAACCATACGATACCATACGATAACGATACGATACGCTAACGACACGATACGATACGATACGATAACGATAACGATACGATACGATAAGATACAATACGATAAAGATAGGATAACGATACGATAATAATATTACAACGATCCAATATGATACGATAACGATACTATAGATAATCTTACTATATGATACGATACGATAACTATACGATACGATACGGTAGGTCATGATACGGTACGTCACGATACGATAACGATACGATAACGATACGATACGACAATGATACAATACGATACGATAACGATACAATATGATAAGATACGAAAACGATACGATATGAAACGATAACGATACGATACGATACGATAACTATACGATAACGATACGATAACGTTATGATACGATACGATACGATAAAGATACGATACGATATCGTAACGATACGATACGATACGATACGATGCTATAACGATACGCTAACGATACGATACGATACGATAACGATACGATACGATAACGATACAATAACGATACGAAAAAAATGTGATACGACATGATAACGATACGATACGATACGAAAGGATACGATACGATAACGATACGATAACGTTACGATACCGATACGATAACGATACGATAACGATATGATGCCGATAATATACGATATCGATACGATGTTATACGATAACGATAACGATACGATAACGATACAATACGATAACGATACGATACGATAACGATACGATAAAGATACGATAACGATACGATACGATACGATACGATAAAGATAGGATAACCGTACGATAATAATATTATAACGATCCGATATGATAACGGAACGATACGATACGATACAATATCATTTTTACTGTCATCTAAGTGAATTAATTTTCTATTCGATCCTCTTATATATATCGATAGGATACGATACGATAACGGTATGATAACGATACGATAACGACACCATACGATACGATACAATTTTCATTTCTACTGTCATCTGTGTGAATTAAGTTACGATACGGTACAATAATGACATGATACGACACTATACGATAACGAAAAGATACGATACGATAAAGATACGTTAACGATACAATAACGATATGATAACATCTACATCTACATCTACATCTACATACATACTCCGCAATTCACCGTAAGGTGCGTGGCGGAGGGTACTCTGTACCACTATTAGGCATTTCCTTTCCTATTCCACTCCCAAATTGAACGAGGAAAAAAAGAATGCCTATATGCCTCCGTACGAGCCCTAATTTCTCTTATCTTGTCTTTGTGATCTTTACGCGAAATGTAAGTAGGCGGCAGCAAGATCGTACTACACTCAGCTTCAAATTCAGGCCCTCTAAATTTACATAAAGAAATTCACGAAAAGAACGTCGTCTTTCTTCCAGTGATCCCCAATTGAGTTGCCGGAGCATTTCCGTGACACTCGCGGATTGGTCGAACCTACCGGTAACAAATCTAGCTGCTCGCCTCTGAACCGCCTCTATGTCTTCCTTCATACCGATCTGCTGCGGGTCCCAAATACTTGAGCAATACTCAAGACGTGGTCGTACAAGCATTTTATACGCGGTCTCCTTTACAGGTGAAGTACATCTTTCCACAATTCTCCCAATAAACCGAAGTCTGCTGTCCGCCTTACTCACAACTGTCCTTACATGCTCGTTCCATTTCATATCGCTCTGCAATGTTACGCCTAGATATTTGAACGACGCGACCGCATCAAGAAGCTCACTACTGATGCTGTATTCGAACATTATAGGATTGTTTTTTCTACTCATGCGCATCACCTTACATTTTTCTACATTGAGAGCTAGCTGCCATTCTTCGCACCAACTAGAAATTTTGTCTAAGTCAACCTGTATACTATTACAGTCAGTTACAGACGACACCCTCCCATACACCACAGCATCATCAGCAAACAGCCGCAAATTACAACTTACTCTGTCCATCAGATCATTTATATAGATAGAAAATAATAGCGGTCCTATCACACTCCCCTGGGGCACGCCTGACGATACACTCGTCTCTGATGAACACTCGCCGTCGAGAACAACGTACTGCGTTCTATTACTTAGGAAGTCTTCCAGCCAGTCACAAATCTGTGAACCTATTCCATAAGCTCGTATCTTCGTTAGCAGTCTGCAGTGTGGCACCGATAATAACGATAATAACAATACGATATGACACAACAACAATACGAAGACGATATGATACGATAACCTTACCATATGATAACGATATGAAAACGATACGATATCGATTAGATACGATAACGATATGGTACGATAACGATACTATACGATACGAAAACGATACTATAACGATATGATATGATACGATAACGATATGATACGATAACTATACGATAACGATACGATACTATAACGATACGATAACAATACGATACGATAACGATACGATATGATAACGATACAATAACAATATGATACGATACGATAAGGATAACGATACGATAACGATACAATACTATAAAGATACGATACGATATGATAACGATACGATAAAGATACGATAAGATACGATACGACAACGATACGATATGATAAGTTACGATAACTATACGATACGGTAACGATACGATAATGATACCATAACGATATGATACCATAACGATACGAAACGATAACGATACGATACGGTAACAATACAATACGATACGATAAAGATATGATAACGATACGATAATGACATGATAACGATCCGAAACGATACGATAACGATACTATACGATAACCTTATTATACGTCACAATACGAAAACTATACGATAACGATATGATACGACAGTGACACGATACGATACGATAACGATACGATACGATACGAAAACGATACGATACGATACGATACGATACGTTAACGATACGATACGATAAAGATACGATACAATAACGATACGATAACGATACTATACGATAATCTTACTATACGATACGATACGATAACTATACGATACGATACGGTACGTCATGATTCGGTACGTCACGATACGATAACGATACGATACGACAATGATACGATACGATACGATACGATAACGATACGATATAATAAGATACGAAAACGATACGATACGATACGATAACGATACAATACGATACGATACGATAACTATACGATAACTATACGATAACGATACGATAACGGTACGATACGATACGATACGATAAAGATACGATACGATAACAATACGATACGATACGATAAAGTTACGATAACGATACGATAATGACATGATAACGATCCGAAACGATACGATAACGATACGATATAATAAGATACGAAAACGATACGATACTATACGATAACGATACAATACGATACGATACGATAACTATACGATAGCTATACGATAACGATACGATAACGGTACGATACGATACGATACGATAAAGATACGATACGATAACAATACGATACGATACGATAAAGTTACGATAACGATACGATAATGACATGATAACGATCCGAAACGATACGATAACGATACATTTCTCATTTCTACTGTAATCTGAGTGAATTAAGTTACGATACGATACAATTTTTATTTCTCCTGTCATCTGAGTGAATTAAGTTACGATACGATACGATAGCGATACGATACTATAACGATACGATACGATACGATAACGATACGATAATGATATGATAACGATACGATACGATAACGATACAATACGAAAAGATACGATAACTATACGATACGATAACGATACGATACGGTAATGTTACGATAATGATACCATAACGATATGATACGATAAAGATACGATACGATAACGATACAATACGTAACGATACGATAACGGTACAATACGATACGATACAATCTCATTTCTAGTGTCATCTGTGTTAATTAAGTTTCTATTCGACCCATTAATATATTACGATACGATACGATACGATACGATAAAGATACTATACGATAATCTTACTATACGATACGATACGATAACTATACGATACGATATGGTACGTCATGATACGGTACGTCACGATACGATAACGATACGATACGACAATGATACGATACGAATTGCTACGATAACGATACGATATAATAAGATACGAAAACGATATGATACGATGCGATAACGATACAATACGATACGATATGATAACTATATGATAACTATTCGATAACGATATGATAACGGTACAATACGATACGATACGATAAAGATACGATACGATAACAATACGATACGATAAAGTTACGATAACGATACGATAATGACATGATAACGATCTGAAACGATACGATAACGATACAATTCTCATTTCTACTGTAATCTGAGTGAATTAAGTTACGATACAATACAATACGATACGATACAATTTTTATTTCTCCTGTCATCTGAGTGAATTAAGTTACGATACGATACGATAGCGATACGATACTATAACGATACGATAATGATATGATAATGATGCGATACTATAACAATACAATACGATACGGTAACGATACGATACGATAACGATACGATAACCATACGATACGATACGATAAAGATACGATACGATACGATACGATAAAGATAGGATAACGATACGATAATAATATTATAACGATCCCATACGGTACGATAACGATACTATACAATAATCTTACTATACGATACGATACGATAACCATACGATACGATACGGTACGTCATGATACGGTACGTCACGATACGATAACGATACGATAACGATACGATACAACTATACGATACAATAACGATACGATACGAAAACGATACGATAAGAATACGATACGATAACGATACGATACGATAACGATACGATAACGATATGATAACGATACTATACGATATCGGTACGATACGATACGATAACAATAACGATACGATAACGATACAATACGCTAACGATACGATACGATAACGATACGATAAGGATACGATACGATACGATATGGTAAAATAACGATACGATATGATAACGATACGATAACGATACAATATGATACAATTCTCATTTCTACTGTCATCTGAGTGAATTAAGTTTCTATTGGATCCTCTAATATATATTACGACACGATACGATACGATAACGGTACGTTACCATAACGATACCATACGATACGATAACGATACGATACGATATGATACGATAACGATATGATACGATGCGATAACTATGCGATAACTATACGATACAATACGATAACGATACGATACGATAACGATACGATACACTATGATAACGATTCGATACGATATTGAAACGATAACGATACGATAAGGTACGACACGATACGATGACGATACGATACAATAACGATACGATAACAATAGCGATACGATAACGATACGATAACGATACGATAAAATAACGATACGTTAACGATACGATACGATAAGATAAGGATACGATACAATAAGGATACGATACAATACGATACAGTACGATAACGATACGATACAGTACGATAACGATATGATGCGATAAAGTTACGATAACGAAACTATACAATAACGATATGATACGATACAACACGATAACGATACAATACGGTAACGATACGATAACGATAAGAAAACGATTCGATACTATAACAATATGATAACGATACGATACAATATGATAAAGATACGATACCGTAACGAAACGATAAAGATACGATACGACACGGTACGATAACGATACGATAACGATACGATATGATACGATACGATAACGATACTTTAGTATAACGATACGATAAAGATGTGATACGATAAAAATACGATACGATAACGATATGATAACGGTACGATACGATACGATACAATATCATTTTTACTGTCATCTAAGTGAATTATGTTTCTATTCGATCCTCTTATATATATCGATAGGATACGATACGATAACGGTATGATAACGATACGATACGATAGCGACACCATACGATACGATACAATTTTCATTTCTACTGTCATCTGTGTGAATTAAGTTACGATACGGTACAATAACGACATGATACGATACTATACGGTAACGAAAAGATACGATACGATAAAGATACGATAACGATACAATAACGATATGATAACAATACGATATGACAAAACAACAATACGATGACGATAGATACGATAACCTTACCATATGATAACGATATGAAAACGAAACGATATTGATACGACACGATAACGATATGGTACGATAACGATACTATACGATACGAAAACGATACGATAACGATACGATATGATACGATAACGATATGATACGATAAATATACGATAACGAAACGATACTATAACGATACGATAACAATACGATACGATTACGATACAATACGATACGGTAACGATACGATATGATAACGATACGATAACCATACGATACGATACGATAAAGATAAGATACGATAACGACACGATACGATACGATACGATAAGGATAACGATACGATACGATACGATACGATAAAGATAGGATAACGATACGATAATCATATTATAACGATCCCATACGATACGATAACGATACTATACAATAATCTTACTATACGATACGATACGATAACTATACGATACGATACGGTACGTCATGATACGGTACGTCACGATACGATAACGATACGATAACGATACGATACGATACGATACGATACGATACGATAACGTTACAATAACGATACGAAAACGATATGATACGACATGATAACGGTACGATACGATACGAAACGATACGATACGATAACGATACGATAAGAATACGATACGATAACGATACGATACGATACGATAACGATACGATAACGATATGATAACGATACTATACGATATCGATACGATACGATACGATAACAATAACGATACGATAACGATACAATACAATAACGATACGATACGATAACGATACGATAAGGATACGATATGATACGATATGGTAAAATAACGATACGATATCGATACGATAACGATACAATATGATACAATTCTCATTTCTACTGTCATCTGAGTGAATTAAGTTTCTATTGGATCCTCTAATATATTACGACACGATACGATACGATAACGGTACGTTACCATAACGATACGATACGATACGATACGATAACGTTATGATACGATGCGATAACAATGCGATAACTATACGATACAATACGATAACGATACAATACGATAACGATACGATACACTATGATAACGATTCGATACGATATTGAAACGATAATGATACGATAAGGTACGACACGATACGATGACGATACGATACAATAACGATACGATAACAATAGCGATACGATAACGATACGATAACGATTTGATACGATAACGATACGATAAAATAACGATACGTTAACGATACGATACGATAAGATAAGGATACGATACAATAAGGATACGATACAATACGATACAGTACGATAACTATACGATACGGTACGATAACGATATGATGCGATAACGTTACGATAACGAAACTATACGATAACGATACGATACGATACAATACGATAACGATACGATACGGTAACGATACGATAACGATACGATAACGATAAGAAAATGATACGATACTATGACAATATGATAACGATACGATACGATATGATAAAGATACGATACTGTAACGAAACGATAACGAAACGATACGACACAGTACGATAACGATACGATATTGATACGATACGATAACGATACGATATGATACGATACGATAACGATACCTTAGTATAACGATACGATAACGATGTGATACGTTAAAAATACGATACGATAACGATGCGATAACGATATGATAACGGTACGACACAATATCATTTTTACTGTCATCTAAGTGAATTAAGTTTCTATTCGATCCTCTTATATATATCGATAGGATACGATATGATAACGGTATGATAACGATACGATACGATAGCGACACCATACGATACGATACAATTTTCATTTCTACTGTCATCTGTGTGAATTAAGTTACGATACGGTACAATAACGACATGATTCGATACTATACGATAACGAAAAGATACGATACGATAAAGATACGATAACGATACAATAACGATATGATAACAATACGAGATGACACAACAACAATACGATGACGATAGATACGATAACCTTACCATATGATAACGATATGAAAAGGATACGATATTGTTATGACACGATAACGATATGGTACAATAACGATACTATATGATACGAAAACGATACGATAACGATACGACATGATACGATAACGATATGAGTCGATAACTATACGATAACGAAACGATACTATAACGATAAGATAACAATACGATACGATAACGATAACGATACGATAACGATACAATACTATAAAGATTCGAAACGATATGATAACGATACGATACGATACGATAACGATACGATACGAAAAGTTACGATAACTATACGATACGGTAACGATACGATAATGATACCATAACGAATTGATACGATAACGATACGATACGATAACGATACGATACGATAACAATACAATACGATACGATAAAGATACGAAAAAGATACGATAATGACATGATAACGATCCGAAACGATACGATAACGATACGTTAACGATACTATACGATAACCTTATTATACGTCACAATACGAAAACTATACGATAACGATATGATACGACAGTGATACGATACGATACAATTACGATACGATACGAAAACGATACGATACGATACGATACGTTAACGATACGATACGATAAAGATACGATACAATAACGATACGATAACGATACGATAACGATACGATAACGATACAATTTTTATTTCTCCTGTCATCTGAGTGATTTAAGTTACGATACGATACAATAGCGATACAATACGATAACGGTACGATACGATACGATACGATACGATAACGATACGATAACGATACGATAACGGTACGATTCGATCCGATACTATCTCATTTTTACTGTCATCTAAGTGAATTAAGTTTCTATTCAATCCTCTTATATATATCGATAGGATACGATACGATAACGATAAGATACGATAACAATACGATACGATACGATAAAGATTTTATAACGATACGATAATAACATGGTAACGATCCGAAACGATACGACAACGATACTATACGATAACCTTACTATACGTCACGATACGATAACTATACGATAACGATACGGTACGACAATGATACGATACGGTACGATAACGATACGATACGATACGAAAACGATACGATACGATAACGATTCGATTTGACGATACGATAAAGATACGATACGATAACGATACGATTTGACGATACGATAAAGATACGATACGATAATGATGCGATAAGGATTTGATACGATAAAATTTCGATACGATAATGAACCTATACGATAACGATACGATAACGATTCGATACGATAACGATACGACGATACGATAAAGATACGATACGATAACAATATGATAACGGTACGATACGAAAGGATTCAATCTCATTTTTACTGTCATCTAAGTGAATTAAGTTTCTATTCGATCCTCTTACATATATCGATAGGATACGATACGATAACGGTACGATAACGATACGATACGATAACGACACCATACGATACGATACAATTTTCATTTCTACTGTCATCTGTGTGAAGTAAGTTACGATACGTTACAATAACGACATGATACGATACTATACGATAACGAAAAGATACGATACGATAAAGATACGAAAACGATACAATTACGATACGATAACGATGAGATATGACACGATAACAATACGATGACGATGCGATACGATAAACTTACGATACGATAACGATATGAAAACGATACGATATCGATATGATACGATAACGATATGGTACGATAACGATACGATACAATACGATAACAATACGATATGATAAGATACGAAAACAATACGATACGTAACGATAACGATACGAGGCGAGTCGTTAACGATACGATACGTTAACTATACGATAACGATACGATAACGGTACAATACGATACGATACGATAAAGATACGATACGATAACGTTACGATACGATACGATAACGATACGATGCTATAACGATACGATAACGATACGACACGATACGATAATGATACGATACGATAACGATACAATAACGATACGAAAGCGATATGATAGGACATGATAACGATACGATACGATACGAAACGATACGATACGATAACGTTACGATACGATACATTAACGATACGAAAAGGATACGATACGACAACGATACGATACGATAACGATACGATACCGATACTATAACGATACGAAAACGATATGATAACGATACTATACGATACCGATACCGATACGATACGATACGATAATGATAACGATACGATAACGATACAATACGATAACGATACGATATGATAGCGATACGATAACGATACGATAAGGATACGATACGATACGATATGGTACAATAACGTTACGATATGATAACGATACGATAACGATACGATACGATAGCGATACGATACTATAACGATACGATACGATACGATAACGATACGATAATGATATGATAATGATACGATACGATAACGATACAATACGATACGGTAACGATACGATACGACAACGATACGATAACCATACGATACGATACGTTAAAGATACGATACGATAACGACACGATACGATACGATACGATAACGATAACGATACGATACGATACGATACGATAAAGATAGGATAACGATACGATAATAATATTATAACGATCCCATACGATACGATAACGATACTATACAATAATCTTACTATACGATTCGATACGATAACTATACGATACGATACGATACGTGATGATACGGTACGTCACGATACGATAACGATACGATAACGATACGATACGATACGATAGGATATCGTTACAATAACGATACGAAACGATATGATACGACATGATAACGGTACGATACGATACGAAACGATACGATAACGATACGATACGATAACGATACGAAAAGGATACGATACGATACGATATGATAAAATAACGATACGATATGATAACGATACGATAACGATACAATATGATACAATTCTCTTTTCTACTGTCATCTGAGTGAATTAAGTTTGTATTGGATCCTCTAATATATTACGACACGTTACGATACGATAACGGTAGGTTTACCATAACGATACGATACGATACGATAACGATACGATACGATAACGATATGATATGATGCGATAACAATGCGATAACTATACGATACAATACGATAACGATACGATACGATAACGATACGATACACTATGATAACGATTCGATACGATATTGAAACGATAACGATACGATAAGGTACGACACGATACGATGACGATACGATACAATAACGATACGATAACAATAGCGATACGATAACGATACGATAACGATTTGATACGATAACGATACGATAAAATAACGATACGTTAACGATACGATACGATAAGATAAGGATACGATACAATAAGGATACGATACAATACTATACAGTACGATAACGATACGATACGGTACGATAACGATATGATGCGATAACGTCACGATAACGAAACTATACGATAACGATACGATACGATACAATACGATAACGATACGAAACGGTAACGAAACGATAACGATACGATAACGATAAGAAAACGATACGATACTATAACAATATGATAACGATACGCTACGATATGATAAAGATACGATACTGTAACGAAACGATAACGATACGATACGACACGGTACGATAACGATACGATAACGATACGATACGATAACGATATGATACGATACGATAACGATACCATAGTATAACGATACGATAACGATGTGATACGATAAAAATACGATACGATAACGATGCGATAAGGATGCGATACAATAACGTTTCGATACAATAATGTTAATAAACGATAACGATACGATAACTTTACGATATGATAACGATACGATAACGATACGACGATACGATACGATACGATACGATAACGATAGGATACGATAACGATAGGATACGATAACGATACGATTTGATAACGATACGAAACGATATGATAACGGTACGATACGATACGATACACTATCATTTTTTCTGTCATCTAAGTGAATTAAGTTTCTATTCGATCCTCTTATATATATCGATAGGATACGATACGATAACGGTATGATAACGATATGATACGATAGCGACACCATACGATACGATAAAATTTTCATTTCTACTGTCATCTGTGTGAATTAAGTTACGATACGGTACAATAACGACATGATACGAAACTATACGATAACGAAAAGATACGATACGATAAAGATACGATAACGATACAATAACGATATGATAACAATACGATATGACAAAACAACAATACGATGACGATAGATACGATAACCTTACCATATGATAACGATATGAAAACGATACGATATTGATACGACACGATAACGATATGGTACGATAACGATACTATACGATACGAAAACGATACGATAACGATACGATATGATACGATAACGATATGATAACGCAACGATACTATAACGATACGATAACAATACGATACGATAACGATACGATATGATAACGATACAATAACAATACGATACGATACGATAACGATAACGATAACGATACAATACTATAAAGATACGATACGATACGATAACGATACGATAACGATACGATACGATACGATAACGATACGATACGAAAAGTTACGATAACTATACGATACGGTAACAATACGATAATGATACCATAACGATATGATACGATAACGATACGATACGATAACGATACGATACGATAACAATACAATACGATACGATAAAGATACGAAAACGATACGATAATGACATGATAACGATCCGAAACGATACGATAACGATACGTTAACGATACTATACACTAACCTTATTATACGTCACAATACGAAAACTATACGATAACGATATGATACGACAGTGATACGATACGATACGATTACGATACGATACGAAAACGATACGATACGATACGATACGTTAACGATACGATACGATAAAGATACGATACGATAACGTTACAATAACGATACGAAAACGATATGATACGACATGATAACGGTACGATACGATACGAAACGATACGATACGATAACGATACAATACGATACGATAACGATAAGAAAATTTACGATACGATAACGATACGATACGATAACGATACGATACGATAACCATACGATACGATAACGATACGATACGATAACGATACGATAAGTATACGATACGATACGATATGGTAAAATAACGATACGATATGTTAACGATACGATAACGATACAATATGATACAATTCTCATTTCTACTGTCATCTGAGTGAATTAAGTTTCTATTGGATCCTCTAATATATTACGACACGATACGATACGATAACGGTACGTTACCATAACGATACGATACGATACGATAACGATACGATACGATACGATAACGATATGATACGATGCGATAACAATGCAATAACTATACGATACAATACGATAACGATACGATACGATAACGATACGATACACTATAATAACGATTCGATACGATATTGAAACGATAATGATACGATAAGGTACAACACGATACGATGACGATACGATACAATAACGATACGATAACAATAGCGATACGATAACGATACGATAACGATTTGATACGATAACGATACGATAAAATAACGATACGTTAACGATACGATACGATAAGATAAGGATACGATACAATAAGGATACGATACAATACGATACAGTACGATAACGATACGATACTGTACGATAACGATATGATGCGATAACGTTACGATAACGAAACTATTCGATAACGATACGATACGATACAATACGATAACGATACGATACGGTAACGATACGATAACGATACGATAACGATAAGAAAACGATACGATACTATAACAATATGATAACGATACGATACGATATGATAAAGATACGATACTGTAACGAAACGATAAAGATACGATACGACACGGTACGATAACGATACGATAACGATACGATACGATAACAATACGATATGATACGATACGATAACGATACTTTAGTATAACGATACGATAACGATGTGATACGATAAAAATACGATACGATAACGATGTGATAACGATATGATAACGGTACGATACGATACGATACAATATAATTTTTACTGTCATCTAAGTGAATTAAGTTTCTATTCGATCCTCTTATATATATAGATAGGATACGATACGATAATGGTATGATAACGATACGATACGATAGCGTCACCATACGATACAATACAATTTTCATTTCTACTGTCATCTGTGTGAATTAAGTTATGATACGGTACAATAACGACATGATACGATACTATACGATAACGAAAAGATACGATACGATAAACATACGATAACGATACAATAACGATATGACAACAATACGATATGACACAACAACAATACGATGACGATAGATACGATAACCTTACCATATGATAACGATATGAAAACGATACGATACTGATATGACACGATAACGATATGGTACGATAACGATACTATATGATACGAAAACGATACGATAACGATACGATATGATACGATAATGATACGATACGATAACGATACGATACGATAACAATACAATACGATACGATAAAGATACGAAAACGATACGATAATGACATGATGACGATCCAAAACGATACGATAACGATACGTTAACGATACTATACGATAACCTTATTATACGTCACAATACGAAAACTATACGATAACGATATGATACGACAGTGATACGATACGATACGATTACGATACGATACGAAAACGATTCGATACGATACGATACGTTAACGATACGATACGATAAAGATACGATACAATAACGATACGATAACGATACGATACGATAACGATACAATTCTCATTTCTACTGTCATCTGAGTGAATTAAGTTACGATACAATACAAAACGATACGATACAATTTTTATTTCTCCTGTCATCTGAGTGATTTATGTTACGATACGATACAATAGCGATACGATACGATAACGGTACGATACGATACGATACGATACGATACGATAACGATACGACGATACGATAACGATAGGATACGATAACGATAGGATACGATAACGATACGATTTGATAACGATACGATAACGATACGATAACGGTACGATTCGATCCGATACAATCTCATTTTTACTGTCATCTAAGTGAATTAAGTTTCAATTCAATCCTCTTATATATATCGATAGGATACGATACGATAACTGTAAGATAACGATACGATACGATAACAACACCATACAATACGATACAATTTTCATTTCTACTGTCATCTGTGTGAATTAAGTTACGATACGGTACAATAACGACATGATACGATACAATACGATAACGAATAGATACGATACGATAAAGATACGAAAACGATACGATAACGATACGATATGGTAAGATAACTAAACGATAACGATACGATACTATGATGATACGATAACAATACGATACCATACGATACGATATGATAACGATACAATAACAATACGATACTATATGATACGACACGATACGATAACGATACAATACTATAAAGATACGATACGATACGATAACGATAACGATACAATACTATAAAGATACGATACGATACGATAACGATAACGATACGATAACGATACGATACGATACGATAATGATACGATATGAAAAGATACGATAACGATACAATACAATAACGATACAATACGATAACGATACGATAATGATACCATAACGATATGATACGATAACGATACGATACGATAACGATACAATACGATACGATACGATAACTATACGATAATGGTACGATGCGATACGATACAATCTCATTTCTAGTGTCATCTGTGTTAATTAACAATACGATACGATAAAGATTTTATAACGATACGATAATGACATGGTAACGATCCGAAACGATACGACAACGATACTATACGATAACCTTACTATACGTCATGATACGATAACTATACGATAACGATACGGTATGACAATGATACGATACGATACGATAACGATACGATACGATACGAAAACGATACGATACGATAACGATACGATTTGACGATACGATAAAGATACGATACGATAACGATACGATTTGACGATACGATAAAGATACGATACGATAACGATGCGATAAGGATTTGAAACGATAAAATTTCGATACGATAATGAACCTATACGATAACGATTCGATACGATAACGATACGACGATACGATAAAGATACGATACGATAACGATATGATAACGGTACGATACGAAAGGATACAATCTCAATTTTACTGTCATCTAAGTGAATTAAGTTTCTATTCGATCCTCTTATATATATCGATATTATACGATATGATAACAGTACGATAACGATACGATACGATAACGACACCATACGATACGATACAATTTTCATTTCTACTGTCATCTGTGTGAAGTAAGTTACGATACGTTACAATAACGACATGATACGATACTATACGATAACGAAAAGATACGATACGATAAAGATACGAAAACGATACAATTACGATACGATAACGATGCGATATGACACGATAACAATACGATGACGATGCGATACGATAAACTTACGATACGATAACGATATGAAAACGATACGATATCGATATGAAACAATAACGATATGGTACGATAACGATACGATACGATACGATAACAATACGATATGATAAGATACGAAAACAATACGATACGTAACGATAACGATACGAAGCGAGTCGTTAACGATACGATACGATAACTATACGATAACGATACGATAACGGTACAATACGATACGATACGATAAAGATACGATACGATAACGTTACGATACGATACGATAACGATACGATGCTATAACGATACGATAACGATACGACACGATACGATAATGATACGATACGATAACGATACAATAACGATACGAAAGCGATATGATGGGACATGATAACGATACGATACGATACGAAACGATACGATACGATAACGTTACGATACGATACATTAACGATACGAAAAGGATACGATACGACAACGATACGATACGATAACGATACGATACCGATACTATAACGATACGAAAACGATATGATAACGATACTATACGATACCGATACCGATACGATACGATACGATAATAATAACGAGACGATAACGATACAATACGATAACGATACGATATGATAGCGATACGATAACGATACGATAAGGATACGATACGATACGATATGGTACAATAACGTTACGATATGATAACAATACGATAACGATACGATACGATAGCGATACGATACTATAACGATACGATACGATACGATAACGATACGATAATGATATGATAATGATACGATACGATAACGATACAATACGATACGGTAACGATACGATACGATAACGATACGATAACCATACGATACGATACGTTAAAGATACGATACGATAACGACACGATACGATACGATACGATAACGATAACGATACGATACGATACGATACGATAAAGATAGGATAACGATACGATAATAATATTATAACGATCCCATATGATACGATAACGATACTATACAATAATCTTACTATACGATTCGATACGATAACTATACGATAAGATACGATACGTGATGATACGGTACGTCACGATATGATAACGATACGATAATGATAAGAAAACGATACGATACTATAACAATATGATAACGATACGCTACGATATGATAAAGATACGATACTGTAACGAAACGATAACGATACGATACGACACGGTACGATAACGATACGATACGATATGATACGATACGATAACGATACCTTAGTATAACGATACCATAACGATGTGATACGATAACGATGCGATAAGGATGCGATACAATAACGTTTCGATACAATAATGATAATAAACGATAACGATACGATAACTTTACGATATGATAACGATACGATAACGATACGACGATACGATACGATAGGATACGATACGATAACGATAGGATACGATAACGATAGGATACGATAACGATACGATTTGATAACGATACGATAACGATCTGATAACGGTACGATACGATACGATACAATATCATTTTTTCTGTCATCTAAGTGAATTAAGTTTCTATTCGATCCTCTTATATATATCGATAGGATACGATACGATAACGGTATGATAACGATATGATACGATAGCGACACCATACGATACGATACAATTTTCATTTCTACTGTCATCTGAGTGAATTAAGTTACGATACGGTACAATAACGACATGATACGATACTATACGATAACGAAAAGATACGATACGATAAAGATACGATAACGATACAATAACGATATGATAACAATACGATATGACAAAACAACAATACGATGACGATAGATACGATAACCTTACCATATGATAACGATATGAAAACGATACGATATTGATACGACACGATAACGATATGGTACGATAACGATACTATACGATACGAAAACGATACGATAACGATACGATATGATACGATAACGATATGATACGATAGCTATATGATAACGCAACGATACTATAACGATACGTTAACAATACGATACGATAACGATACGATATGATAACGATACAATAACAATTCGATACGTTACGATAACGATAAAGATACAATACTATAAAGATACGATACGATATGATAACGATACGATAACGATACGATACGATACGATAACGATACGATACGAAAAGTTACGATAACTATACGATACAGTAACAATACGATAATGATACCATAACGATATGATACGATAACGATACGATACGATAACGATACGATACGATAACAATACAATACGATACGATAAAAATACGAAAACGATACGATAATGACATGATAACGATCCGAAACGATACGATAACGATACGTTAACGATACTATACGCTAACCTTATTATACGTCACAATACGAAAACTATACGATAACGATATGATACGACAGTGATACGATACGATACGATTACGGCACGATACGATACGATAACGGTACGTTACCATAACGATACGATACGATACGATAACGATACGATACGATACGAGAACGATATGATACGATGCGATAACAATGCAATAACTATACGATACAATACGATAACGATACGATACACTATGATAACGATTCGATACGATATTGAAACGATAATGATACGATAAGGTACAACACGATACGAAGACGATACGATACAATAACGATACGATAACAATAGCGATATGATAACAATACGATAACGATTTGATACGATAACGATACGATAAAATAACGATACGTTAACGATACGATACGATACAATACGATAACGATACGATACGTTAACGACACGATAACGATACGATAACGATAAGAAAACGATACGATACTATAACAATATGATAACGATACGATACGATATGATAAAGATACGATACCGTAACGAAACGATAAAGATACGATACGACACGGTACGATAACGATACGATAACGATACGATATGATACGATACGATAACGATACTTTAGTATAACGATACGATAACGATGTGATACGATAAAAATACGATACGATAACGATGCGATAACGATATGATAACGGTACGATACGATACGATACAATATCATTTTTACTGTCATCTAAGTGAATTAAGTTTCTATTCGATCCTCTTATATATATCGATAGGATACGATACGATAACGGTATGATAACGATACGATACGATAGCGACACCATACGATACAATACAATTTTCACTTCTACTGTCATCTGTGTGAATTAAGTTACGATACGGTACAATAACGACATGATACGATACTATACGATAACGAAAAGATACGATACGATAAAGATACGATAACGATACAATAACGATATGACAACAATACGATATGACACAACAACAATACGATGACGATAGATACGATAACCTTACCATATGATAACGATATGAAAACGATACGATATTGATATGACACGATAACGATATGGTACGATAACGATACTATATGATACGATAACGATACGATATGATATGATAACGATACGATACGATAACGATACGATACGATAACAATACAATACGATACGATAAAGATACGAAAACGATACGATAATGACATGATGACGATCCAAAACGATACGATAACGATACGTTAACGATACTATACGATAACCTTATTATACGTCACAATACGAAAACTATACGATAACGATATGATACGACAGTGATACGATACGATACGATACGAAAACGATTCGATACGATACGATACGTTAACGATACTATACGATAAAGATACGATACAATAACGATACGATAACGATACGATACGATAACGATACAATTCTCATTTCTACTGTCATCTGAGTGAATTAAGTTACGATACAATACAAAACGATACGAAACAATTTTTATTTCTCCTGTCATCTGAGTGATTTAAGTTACGATACGATACAATAGCGATACGATACGATAACGGTACGATACGATACGATACGATACGATAACGATACGACGATACGATTACGATAGGATACGATAACGATAGGATACGATAACGATACGATTTGATAACGAAAGGATAACGATACGATAACGGTACGATTCGATCCGATACAATCTCATTTTTACTGTCATCTAAGTGAATTAAGTTTCTATTCAATCCTCTTATATATATCGATAGCATACGATACGATAACGGTAAGATAACGATACGATACGATAACAACACCATACAATACGATACAATTTTCATTTCTACTGTCATCTGTGTAAATTAAGTTACGATACGGTACAATAACGACATGATACGATACAATACGATAACGAATAGATACGATACGATAAAGATACGAAAACGATACGATAACGATACGATATGGTAAGATAACTAAACGATAACGATACGATACTATGATGATACGATAACAATACGATACCATACGATACGATATGATAACGATACAATAACAATACGATACTATATGATACGACACGATACGATAACGATACAATACTATAAAGATACGATACGATACGATAACGATAACGATACAATACTACAAAGATACGATTTGATACGATAACGATAACGATACGATAACGATACGATACGATACGATAATGATATGATATGAAAAGATACGATAACGATACGATACAATAACGATACAATACGATAACGATACGATAATAATACCATAACGATATGATAAGATAACGATACGATACGATAACGATACAATACGATACGATACGATAACTATACGATAATGGTACGATGCGATACGATACAATCTCATGTCTAGTGTCATCTGTGTTAATTAAGTTTCTATTCGACCCTCTAATATATTACGATACGGTACGATAATGTTACGATAACGGTACGATACGATATAGATACGATAAGATACAATACAATTCTCATTTCTACTGTCATCTGAGTGAATGAGGTTACAATACGATACAAAAACGACACGAAACGATACGATACGATAACGATATCGATACGATACGATACGATACGATAAAGATAGGATAACGATACGATAATAATATTAAAACGTTCCGATACAATACGATAACGATACTATACGATAATCTTACTATACAATACGATACGATAACTACGATACGGTACGTCATGATACGGTACGTCACGATACGATAAGGATACGATACGACAATGATACGATACGATACGGTACGATAACGATACGATATGATAAGATACGAAAACAATACGATACGAAACAATAACGATACGAAGCGATTCGTTAACGATACGATACGATAACTATACGATAACGATACGATAACGGTACAATACGATACGATACGATAAAGATACGATACGATAACGTTACGATACGATACAATAACGATACGATAACGATACGATATGCTAACGATACGTTTACGATACAATAAGGATACGATACGATACGATATGGTACAATAACGTTACGATATGATAACGATAAGATACGATAACAATACGATACGATACGATAAAGATACGATAACGATACGATAATGACATGATAACGATCCGAAACGATACGATAACGATACGATAACGATACTATACGATAACCTTACTATACGTCACGATACGATAACTATACGATAACGATACGGTACGAAAGCGATACGATACGATAACGATACGATTTGACGATACGATATAGATACGATACGATAACGATACGATTTGACGATACGATAAAGATACGATACGATAACGATGCGATAAGGATTTGATACAATGAAATTTCGATACGATAATGATACTATACGATAACGATACGATAACGATTCGATACGATAACGATACGACGATACGATAAAGATACGATACGATAACGATAGGATACAATAACGATACGATTTGATAACGATACGATAACGATATGATAACGGTACGATATGATAGGATACAATCTCATTTCTACTGTCATCTGTGTATATTAAGTTTCTATTCGACCCTCTAATAAATTACGATACGATACGATAACGATATAATAGCATAACGATACGATACGATACAATACAATTCTCAATTCTACTGTCATCTGAGATAATACGACACGATTCGATACGATACGATAACGATAACGATAACGATAACGATACGATATGATAACGATACGATAACGATAAGATAAAGATCCGATACGATAACGATACTATACGATAACCTTACGATACGATACGATAACGATACGATACGATATGGTAAACCACGATACGATACCGATACGATACGAAAACGATAACATACCATATGATAATGATACGATACGAAACGAAACGACAACGATATGATAGGATAACGAAACAATATGATACGTTAAAGATATGATACAATAACTATACGATAACGGTACGATACGATAACTATACGATACGATAACGATACAATACGATAACTATACGATAACGATACGATAACGGTAAGATACCATACGATAACGATACGATAGGGACACGATACGATACGATAAGGATAGGATACGATAAGGATCTGATACGATACGATAACGATACGATACAATATGAATCGATACGAAACGTTACGAAACGATACGATACGATAACGATACGGTACGATACGATAAAAAACGATGCGATAATGATACGATAATGATACGATACGATAACGATATGATAACGATACGATAACGATACGACACGATACGATAACGATACGATACAATAACGACACGATACGATACGATACGATACGATACGATACGATACGATAACGATACGATAACAATACGATAAATATAACATAACAATACGATAAATATACGATAACGATACGATACGATAATGATATGAGAATGTGATGATACGATACGATACGATAACGATACAATAACGCCACAATAACGATAACGATACGATACGATAAAGATACGATAACGATATCATAACGATACAATACGATACGCCACGATACGATTACGATACGATAACGTTATGATACGATACTATACGATGAAGATACGATACGATATCTTTACGATACGATACGATACGATACGATGCTATAACGATATGCTAACGATACGATACGATACGATAACGATAGAATAAAGATACGATAAGGATACGATACGATAACAATACGATACGATAACGTTACGATACCGATACGATAACGATACGATAACGATATGATGACGATATCGATACGATGTGATACGATAACGATAACGATACGATAACGATACAATACGATAACGATACGATACGATAACGATACGAGAACGATACGGTAACGATACGATAACGATAGAATACAATACAATTCTCATTTCTACTGTCATCTGAGTGAATTAAGTTTCTATTGCATCCTCTAATATATTACGACACGATACGATACGATAAAGGTACGTTACCATAACGATATAATACGATACGATAACGATACGATACGATACGATACGGTACGATACGATAAAAAACGATGCGATAATGATACGATAATGATACGATACGATAACGATATGATAACGATACGATAATGATACGATACGATTCGATACAATATCGCCACAATAACGATAACGATACGATACGATAACGATACGATAACGATACGATAACGATATCATAACAATACGATACAATACGCCACGATACGATAACGATTCGAGAACGATACGATACGGTAACGACACAATACGATACGAATACGATACGATAACAATACAATAACGATACAATTCTCATTTCTACTGTTATTTTAGTGAATTACGTTACGATACAATACAATACGATACGATACAATTTTCATTTCTCCTGTCATCTGAGTGAATTAAGTTATGATACGATACGATAGCGATACGATGCGATAACGATAAGATACGATACGATAAGGATACAATAACTATAAGATAACGATACGATACGATAACGATAGAATAACCATACGATACAATACGATAACGATACGATACGATTACGACACGATACGATACGATACGATAATGATAACGATAACGATAACGATAACGATAACGATACGATACGATACGATACAATACGATAAAGATAGGATAACGATACGATAATAATATTATAACGATCCGATATGATACGACAACGATACCATAGATAATCTTACTATACGATACGATACGATAACTATACGATACGATACGGTAGGTCATGATACGGTACGTCACGATACGATAACGATACGATAACGATACGATACGACAATGATACGATACGATACGATAACGATACAATATGATAAGATACGAAAACAATACGATATGAAACGATAACGATACGATACGATGCGTTAATGATACGATACGATAACCATACGATAACGATACGATAACGTTATGATACGATACGATACGATAAAGATACGATACGATATCGTAACCATACGATACGATACGATACGATACGATAACGATACTATACGATAACGATACAATAACGATACGAAAAGAATATGATACGACATGATAACGATACGATACGATACGAAAGGATACGATACGATAACGATACGATACGATACGATAACGATACGATAAGGATACGATACGATACGATATGGTACAATAACGATACGATATGATAACGATACGATAACGATACAATACAATACAATTCACATTTCTACTGTCATCTGAGTGAATTAAGTTTCTATTGCATCCTCTAATATATTACGACACGATACGATACGATAACGGTACGTTACCATAACGATACAATACGATAGGATAACGATACGATACGATACGATAACGATATGATATAATACTATAACGATGCGATAACTATACGATACGATACGATATGATAACGATACGTTAACGATACGATACGATGCGATAACGATACGATAAACTATGATAACGATTCGATACGATATTGAAACGATAACGATAACGATACGATAAGGTACGACACAATACATTGACGATACGATAACGATACGATACGATAACGATACGATAACAATAGCGATACGATAACGATACGATAACGATACGATACGATAACGATACGATAAAATAACGATACGTTAACGATACGATACGATAAGATAAGGATACGATACGATAAGGATACGATACAATACGATACGTTACGATAACGATACGATACGGTACGTTAACAATATGATACGATAACGTTACGATAACGAAACGATACTTTAACGATACGATACGATAACGATACGATACGGTATCGATACGATTACGATACGATACGATACGATAACGATAAGAAAACCATAGGATACTATAACAATATGATAACGATACGATACGATATGATACGGTAACGAAACGATAACGATACGATACGACACGGTACGATAACGATACGATAACGATACGATACGATAACGATACGGTATGATACGATACGATAACGATACCTATGTATAACGATACGATAACGATGCGATACGATAAAGATACGATATTGATGCGATAAGGATACAATACGACAACGTTTCGATACGATAATGATACTATACGATAACGATACGATAACAATACAATACGATAACGATACGACGATACGTTAACGATACGATACGATAACGATAGAATACGATAACGATACGATTTGATAAAGATACGATAAAGATACGATAACGGTACGATACGATACGATACAATATCATTTCTAGTGTCATCTGTGATAATTAACTTTCTATTGGACCCTTTAATATATCACGATACGATACAATAACGATACGATAACGATACGATACGATACGGTACGATAAATATTGGATAACGATACGATAATAATATTATAACGATCCGATACGATACGATAACGATACTATACGATAATCTTACTATACGATACGACACGATAACTATACGATACGATACGGTACGTCATGATACGGTACGTCACGATACGATAACGATACGATACGACAATGATACGATACGATACGATACGATAACGATACGATATAATAAGATACAAAAACGGTACGATACGATACGATAACGATACAATACGATACGATACGATAACTATACGATAACGATACGATAACGGTACGATACGATACGATACGATAAAGATACGATACGATAACAATACGATACGATACGATACGATAAAGTTACGTTAACGATACGATAATGACATGATAACGATCCGAAACGATACGATAACGATACAATTCTCATTTCTACTGTAATCTGAGTGAATTAAGTTACGATACAATACAATACGATAAGATACAATTTTTATTTCTCCTGTCATCTGAGTGAATTAAGTTACGATACGATACGATAGCGATACGATACTATAACGATACGATACAATACGATAACGATACGATAATGATATGATAACGATACGATACCGATAACGATACAATACGATACGGTAACGATACGATACGATAACGATACGATAACCATACGATATGATACGATAACGATACGATACGATAACGACACGATACGATACGATACGATAACGATAACGATACGATACGATACGATAAAGTTAGGATAACGATACGATAATAATATTATAACGATACTATACAATAATCTTACTATACAATACGATACGATAACTATACGATACGATACAGTTCGTCATGATACGGTACGTCACGATACGATAACGATACGATAACGATACGATACGACATTGTTACGATACGATACGATACGATAACGATACGATATGATAAGATACGAAAACGATACGATACGAAACGATAACGATAGGATACGATGCGTTAACGTTACGGTACGATAACTATACGATAACAATACGATAACGTTACGATACGATACCATATGATAACGTTACGATACGATACGGTACGATACGATAACGATACGATGCTATAACGATACGATAATGATACGATACGATACGATACGATAACGTTACAATAACGATACGAAAACGATATGATACGACATGATAACGGTACGATACGATACGAAACTATACGATATGATAACGATACGATACGATAACGATACGATACGATACGATAACGATACGAAATGTTACGATACGATAACGATACGATACGAAAACGATACGATACGATAACGATACGATAAGAATACGATACGATAACGATACGATACGATACGATAACGATACGATAACGATACGATTACGATACGATAAGAATACGATATGATACGATACGGTACGATACGAAAAGTTACGATACGATAACGATACGATACGATAACGATACGATACGAAAACGATACGGTACGATAACGATACGATAAGAATACGATACAATAACGATACGATACGATACGATAACGATACGATAACGATACGATTACGATACGATAAGAATACGATATGACACTATACGGTACGATACGAAAAGTTACGATACGATAACGATACGATACGATAACGATACGATACGATATCGATACGATAAGAATACGATACGATATCGATACGATACGATACGATACGATAACGATAACGATACGATAACGATACAATATGATAGAATTCTCATTTCTAATGTCATCTACTGTTTCTATTGGATCCTCTAATATATAACGACACGATACGATACGATAACGGTACGTTACCATAACGATACGATACGATACGATAACGATACGATACGATAACGATATGATACGATGCGATAACAATGCGATAACTATACGATACAATACGATAAGGATACGATACGATAACGATACGATACACTATGATAACCATTCGATACGATATTGAAACTATAACGATACGATAAGGTACGACACGATACGATGACGATACGATACAATAACGATACGATAACAATAGCGATACGATAACGATACGATAACGATTTGATACGATAACGATACGATAAAATAACGATACGTTAACGATACGATACGATATGATAAGGATACGATACAATAAGGATACGATACAATACGATAGAGTACGATAACGATACGATACGGTACGATAAGGATATGATGCGATAACGTTACGATAACGAAACTATACGATAACGATACGATACGATGCAATACGATAAAGATACGATATGGTAACGATACGATAACGATACGATAACGATAAGAAAACGATACGATACTATTACAATATGATAACGATACGATACGATATGATAAAGATACGATACTGTAACGAAACGATAACGATATGATACGACACGGTACGATAACGATACGATAACGATACGATACGATAACGATACGATATGATACGATACGATAACGATACCTTAGTATAACGATACGATAACGATACGACGATACGATACGATACGATACGATAACGATAGGATACGATAACGATACGATTTGATAACGAAACGATAACGATATGATAACGGTACGATAGGATACAATACAATATCATTTTTACTGTCATCTAAGTGAATTAAGTTTCTATTCGATCCTCTTATATATATCGATAGGATACGATACGTTAACGGTATGATAACGATACGATACGATAACGACACCATATGATACGATACAATTTTCATTTCTACTGTCATCTGTGTGAATTAAGTTACGATACTGTACAATAATGACATGATACGATAATATACGATAACGAAAAGATACGATACGATAAAGATACAATAACGATATGATAACAATACGATATGACACAACAACAATACGATGACGATACGATACGATAACCTTACCATATGATAACGATATGAAAACGATACGATATAGATACGATACGATAACGATATGGTACGATAACGATACTATACTATACGAAAACGATACGATAACGATACGATATGATACGATACCGATATGATACGATAACTATACGATAACGATACGATACTATAACGATACGATAACAATACGATACGATAAAGATACGATATTGTAACGATACAATAACAATACGATACGATACGATAACGATAACGATACGATAACGATACAATACTATAAAGATACGATACGATACGATAACGATACGATAACGATACGATAACGATACGATACGATACGATAACGATACGATACGAAAAGTTACGATATCTATACGATACGGTAACGATACGATAATGATACCATAACGATATGATACGATAACGATACGATACGATAACGATGCGATACGATAACAATACAATACGATACGATAAAGATACGATAACGATACGATAATGACATGATAACGATCCGAAACGATACGATAACGATACTATACGATAACCTTATTATACGTCACAATACGAAAACTATACGATAACGATATGATACGACAGTGATACGATACGATACGATAACGATACGATACGATACGAAAACGATACGATACAATACGATACGTTAACGATACGATACGATAAAGATACGATACAATAACGATACATAACGATACGATACGATTACGATACAATTTTTATTTCTCCTGTCATCTGAGTGATTTAAGTTACGATACGATACAGTAGCGATACGATACGATAACGGTACGATACTCATACGATCCGATACGATAACGATACGATACGATAACGATACAATAACGATACGAAAACGATATGATACGACATTATAATGGTACGATACGATTCGAAACGATACGATGCGATAGCGATACGATACGATACGATAACGATAGGATGACGATACGATAAGGATATGATACGATAACGTTACGATACGATAACGATACGATACGATACGATAACGATATGTTACGATACGATAACGATGCCATAACTATACGATACAATACGATAACGATACGATACGATAACGAAACGATACAATACAATATGATTACGATACGATACGGTAACGATACGATAACGATACGATACGATACGATAACGATAAGTAAACGATACGATACTATAACAATATGATGACGATACGATACGATGTGATAAAGATACGATACGGTAACGAAACGATAACGATACGATACGACACGGTACGATAACGATACGATAACGATACGATACGATAACGATACGATATGATACGATACGATAACGATACCTTAGTATAAAGATATGATAACGATGCGATACGATAAAGATACGATACGATAAGGATACGATTTGACGATACGATAAAGATACGATACGATAACGATGCGATAAGGATACGATACGATAAAGTTTCGATACAATAATGATACTATACGATAACGATACGATAACGATACGATACGATACGATAACGATACGACGATACGATAACGATAGGATACGATAACGATAGGATACGATAATGATACGATTTTATAACGATACGATAACGGTACGATACGATCCGATACAATCTCATTTTTACTGTCATCTAAGTGAATTAAATTTCTATTCAATCCTCTTATATATATCGATAGGATACGATACGATAACGGTACGATAACGATACGATACGATAACAACACCATACGATACGATACAATTTTCATTTCATCTGTGTGAATTAAGTTACGATACGGTACAATAACGACATGATACGATACAATACAATAACGAATAGATACGATACGATAAAGATACGAAAACGATACGATAACGATACGATATGATACGATAACTAAACGATAACGATACGATACTATAACGATACAATAACAATACGATACCATACGATACGATATGATAACGATACAATAACAATACGATACTATATGATACGACACGATACGATAACGATACAATACTATAAAGATACGATACGATACGATAACGATAACGATACAATACTATAAAGATACGATACGATACGATAACGATAACGATACGATAACGATACGATACGATACGATAATGATACAATATGAAAAGATACGATAACGATACAATACGATAACAATACAATACGATAACGATATGATAATGATACCATAACGATATGATACGATAACGATACGATACGATAACGATACAATACGATACGATACGATAACTATACGATAATGGTACGATGTGATATGATACAATCTCATTTCTAGTGTCATCTGTGTTAATTAAGTTTCTATTCGACCCTCTAATATATTACGATACGATACGATAATGTTACGATAACGATACGATACGATAAACATACGATAAGATACAATACAATTCTCATTTCTACTGTCATCTGAGTGAATTAGGTTACAATACGATACAATAACGACACGAAACGATACGATACGATACGATAACGATATCGATACGATACGATAAAGATAGGATAACTATACGATAATATTATAACGTTCCGATACAATACGATAACGATACGATAACGATACTATACGATAATCTTACTATACAATACGATACGATAACTATACGATACGATACGGTACGTCATGATACGGTACGTCATGATACCATAACGATACGATATGACAATGATACGATACGATACGGTACGATAATGATACGATATGATAAGATACGAAAACGATACCATACGAAACAATAATGATACGAAGCGATTCGTTAACGATACGATACGATAACTATACGATAACTATACGATAACGATACGATAACGGTACAATACGATACGATACGATAAAGATACGATACTATAACGTTACGATACGATACGATACGATACGATAATGATACAATATGCTAACGATACAATAACGATACGAAAACGATATGATACGACATGATTACGATACGATACAATACGAAAAGATACGATACGATAACGTTACGATACGATACGATAACGATACGATATGCTAACGATACGTTTACGATACGATAAGGATACGATACGATACGATATGGTACAATAACGTTACGATATGATAACGATAAGATAACGATACGATAACGATACGATATGATAAAGATAAGATACAATAACAATACGATACGATACGATAAAGATACGATAACGATACGATAATGACATGATTACGATCGGAAACGATACGATAACGATACTATACGATAACCTTACTATACGTCACGATACGATAACTATACGATAACGATACGGTATGACAATGATACGATACGATACGATACGATACGAAAACGATACGATACGATAACGATACGATTTGACGATACGATACGATAACGATACGATTTGACGATACGATAACGATGCGATAAGGATTTGATACGATAAAATTTCGATACGATAATGATACTATACGATAACGATACGATAACGATTCGATACGATAACGATACGACGATACGATAAAGATACGATACGATAACGATAGGATACGATAACGATACGATTTGATAACGATACGATAACGATATGATAACGGTACGATACGATAGGATACAATCTCATTTTTACTGTCATCTAAGTGAATTAAGTTTCTATTCGATCCTATTATATATATCGATAGGATACGATACGACAACGGTACGATAACGATACGATACGATAACGACACCATACGATACGATACAATTTTCATTTCTACTGTCATCTGTGTGAATTAAGTTACGATACGTTACAATAACGACATGATACGATACTATACGATAACGAAAAGATACGATACGAAAAAGATACGAAAACGATACAATTACGATACGATAACGATGCAATATGACACGATAAAAATACGATGACGATACGATACGATAAACTTACGATACGATAACGATATGAAAACGATACGGTATCGATATGATACGATAACGATATGGTACGATAACGATACGATACGATACGATAACAATACGATATGATAAAATACGAAAACAATACGATACGTAACGATAACGATACGAAGTGAGTCGTTAATGATACGATATGATAACTATACGATAACGATACGATAACGGTACAATACGATACGATACGATAAAGATACGATACGATAACGTTACGATACGATACGATAACGATACGATGCTATAACGATACGATAACGATACGACACGATACGATAATGATACGATACGATACATTACCGATACGAAAAGGATACGATACGACAACGATACGATACGATAACGATACGATACCGATACTATAACGATACGAAAACAATATGATAACGATACTACACGATACCGATACGATACGATACGCTAACGATAACGATACGATAACGATACGATAACGATACAATACGATAACGATACGATAACGATACGATATGATAGCGATACGATAACGATACTATAAGGATACGATACGATACGATATGGTACAATAACGTTACGATATGATAACGATACTATAACGATACGATACGATTACGATAAGATACGATAACAATACGATACGATACGATAACGATGCTATACGATAACCATACTATACGTCACGATACGATAACCATACGATAACGATACGATCCGACAATGATACGATACGATACGATAACGATACGATACGATACGAAAACCATACGATACGATACGATACGTTAACGATACGATACGATAATGATACGATAATGATACCATAACGATATGATACGATAACGATACGATACGATAACGATACAATACGATAAGATACGATAACTATACGATAACGGTACATTACGATACGATACAATCTCATTTGTAGTGTCATCTGTGTTAATTAAGTTTCCTTTCGACCCTCTAATATATTACGATACGATACGATAACGATATGATAACGATACGATAACGATACGATACGATACAATACAATTCTCATTTCTACTATCATCTGAGTGAATGAGGATACAATACGATACAATAACGACACGAAACGATACGATACGATAACGATATCGATACGATACGATACGATAAAGATAGGATAACAATACGATAATAATATTATAACGATCGGATACGATACGATAACGATACGATAACGATACTATACGATAATCTTACTATACGATACGATACGATAACTATACGATACGAAACGGTACGTCATGATACGGTACGTCAAGATACGATAACGATACGATAACGATACGATATGATAAGATACGAAAACGATATGAAACGAAACGATAACGATACGATACGATACGTTAACGATACAATATGATAACTATACGATAACGATACGATAACCGTACGATACGATACGATACGATGAAGATACGATACGATAACGTTACGATACGATACGATAACGATACGATGCTATAACGATACGATAACGATACGATACGATACGATATGATAAAGATACAATAACGATACGAAAACGATATGTTACATGATAACGATACGATACGATACGAAACGATACGATACGATACGATAACGATACGATACCGATACGATACCGATACGATAACGATATGATAACGATACTATACGATATCGATACGATACGATACGATAACGATAACGAAACAATAACGATACAATACGATAACGATACGATAACGATACGATACGATAGCGATACGATACGATAACGATACGATACGTTACGAAATGGTACAATAACGATACGATACGATAACGATACGATAACGATTCGATATGATAACGATACGATACGATACGTTAACGATACGATACGATAACTATACGATAACGGTACGATACGATAACGATACGAAACGATAACGATACGATAACGGTACGATACGATAACGATACGATACGATAACGATACGATAACTATTCGATATTGGCACGATACGATACGTAAACGGCATGATACGATACGATACAATACGATATGGTACGATAACGATCCAATATGATAACGATACGTTAATGATACGATACGATAACGATACGATACGATAACGATATGTTAACGATGCGATACGATAACGATACGATACGATACGATAACGGAATGATACGATACGATACAATCTCATTTCTACTGTCATCTGAGTGAATTAAGTTTCTATTCGACCCTTTAATATAATACGATACGATATGATACGATAACGATACGATACGATAATGATACGTTACGATATGATACAATTCTCATTTCTACTGTCATCTGAGTGAATTATACTATTCGATAGCGATACGATACGATGCGATAACGTTACGATACGATACGATACGATACGATAACGATACGATAACGATACGATTACGATACGATACGATACGATAACGCTACAATACGAAAAGATACGATAACGATACGATATGATAATGATACGATAATGATACAATACGATAACAATACGATAATGATACCATAACGATACGATACGATAACAATACGATTCGATAACGTTACAATACGATACGATACGATAACTATACGCTACGATACGATACAATCTCATTTTTACTGGCATCTAAGTGAATTAATTTTCTATTCGATCCTCTTATATATATCGATAGGATACGATACGATAACGGTACGATAACGATACGATACGATAACGACACCATACGATACGATACAATTTTCATTTCTACTGTCATCTGTGTGAATTAAGTCATTTGTGTTAATTAAGTTTCTATTCGACCCTCTAATATATTACGATACGATACGATAACGATACGATGACGTTACGATGCGATAACGATATGATTAGATACAATACAATTCTCATTTCTACTGTCATCTGAGAAAATGAGGTTACAATACTTTACAATAACGACACGATACGATACGATACGATAACGATAACGGTACGATACGATACGATCCGATAAAGATACGATAACGTTACAATAATAATATGATAACGATCCGATACGATACGATAATGATACTATACGATTATCTTACTATACGATACAATACGATAACTATACGATTCGATACGATACGATACGATAAAGAAACGATAACGATACGAAAACGATAACGATAACGATATGATTAGATACGATACGATAACGATACGACACAATTTTCATATCTACTGTCATCTGAGTGAATTAAGTTACGATACGATATGATACGATACGATACGATTCGATACGATAACGATACGATACGATAACGATACGATACGATACAATAAGAATACGATACGATACGATACGACACGATACGATAACGATACGATAACGATACTATAACGATACGATAACGATACAATACTATGAAGATACGATACGATAACAACAACGATACAATAACGATACAATACTATAAAGATACGATACGATAAGGTACGATAACGATCCGATATGATAACGATACGATAATGATACGATACGATGACGATATGTTAATGATGCGATACGATAACGATACGATAACGATACGATACTATAACGATACGATAACGGAATGATACGACACGATACAATAATTATACGATACGATACGGTACGTCATGATACGATTCGATACGGTACGATACGATACGATACGATACGATTGGATAACGATACGATAAGGATACGATACAATCTCATTTCTACTGTCATCTTAGTGAATTACGTTTCTATTCGAACCTTTAATATAATACTATACGTTATGATACGATAACGATACGATAAGATAATGATACGATCCGATATGATACAATTCTCATTTCTTCTGTCATCTGAGTGAATTAAGTTATGATACGATACGATAACAACACGATGCGATACTATTCGATAACGATAGGATACGATACGATAAACATACGATACGATATGATAACGATACGGTACGATATCGATACGATACGATAACGATAACGATACGGTAACAATAAAATACGATAACGATACGATAACGATACGATATGATAACGATACGATAACGATATGATAACGGTACGATACGATAGGATACAATCTCATTTTTACTGTCATCTAAGTGAATTACGTTTCTATTCGATCCTCTTATATATATCGATAGGATACGATACGATAACGGTACGATAACGATACGATACGATAACTACACCATACGATACGATACAATTTTCATTTCTACTGTCATCTGTGTGAATTAAGTTACGATACGTTACAATAACGACATGATACGATACTATACGATAACGAAAAGATACGATACGAAAAAGATACGAAAACGATACAATTACGATAAGATAACGATGCAATATGACACGATAAAAATACGATGACGATACGATACGATAAACTTATGATTCGATAACGATATGAATACGATACGATATCGATATGATATGATAACGATATGGTACGATAACGATACGATACGATACGATAACAATACGATATGATAAGATACGAAAACAATACGATACGTAACGATAACGATACGAAGCGAGTCGTTAACGATACGATACGATAACTATACGATAACGATACGATAACAGTACAATACGATACGATAAAAATACGAAACGATAACGATACGATACGATACGATAACGATACGATGCTATAACGATACGATAACGATACGATACGATACGATAACGATAAGAAAACGATACGATACTATAACAATATGATGACGATATGATACGATGTGATAAAGATACGATACGGTAACGAAACGATAACAATACGATACGACACGGTACGATAACGATACGATAACGATACGATACGATAACGATACGATATGATACGATACGATAACGATACCTTAGTATAAAGATACGATAACGATGCGATACGATAAAGATACGATACGATAACGATACGATTTGACGATACGATAAAGATACGATACGATAATGATGCGATAAGGATACGATACGATAAAGTTTCGATACAATAATGATACTATACGATAACGATACGATAACGATACGATACGATACGATAACGATACGACGATACGATAACGACAGGATACGATAAAGATAGGATACGATAACGATACGATTTGATAACGATACGATAACGGTACGATACGATCCGATACAATCTCATTTTTACTGTCATCTAAGTGAATTAAATTTCTATTCAATCCTCTTATATATATCGATAGGATACGATACGATAACGGTACGATAACGATACGATACGATAACAACACCATACGATACGATACAATTTTCATTTCTACTGTCATCTGTGTGAATTAAGTTACGATACGGTACAATAACGACATGATACGATACAATACAATAACGAATAGATACGATACGATAAAGATACGATAACGATACGATATGATATGATAACTAAACGATAACGATACGATACTATAACGATACGATAACAATACGATACCATACGATACGATATGATAACGATACAATAACAATACGATACTATATGATACGACACGATACGATAACGTTACAATACTATAAAGATACGATACGATACGATAACGATAACGATACAATACTATAAAGATACGATACGATACGATAACGATAATGATACGATAACGATACGATACGATACGATAATGATACAATATGAAAAGATACGATAACGATACGATACGATAACGATACAATACAATAACGATATGATAATGATACCATAACGATATGATACGATAACGATACGATACGATAACGATACAATACGATACGATACGATAACTATACGATAATGGTACGATGTGATACGATACAATCTCATTGCTAGTGTCATCTGTGTTAATTAAGTTTCTATTCGACCCTCTAATATATTACGATATGATACGATAATGTTACGATAACGATACGATACGATAAACATACGATAAGATACAATACAATTCTCATTTCTACTGTCATCTGAGTGAATTAGGTTACAATACGATACAATAACGACACGAAACGATACGATACGATAACGATATCGATACGATACGATAAAGATAGGATAACTATACGATAATATTATAACGTTCCGATACAATACGATAACGATACTATACGATAATCTTACTATACAATACGATACGATAACTATACGATACGATACGGTACGTCATGATACGGTACGTCATGATACCATAACGATACGATATGACAATGATACGATACGATATGGTACGATAATGATACGATATGCTAAGATACGAAAACGATACCATACGAAACAATAACGACACGAAGCGATTCGTTAACGATACATACGATAACTATACGATAACTATACGATAACGATACGATAACGGTACAACACGATACGATACGATAAAGATACGATACGATAACGTTACGATACGATACGATACGATAACGATACGATGCTATAACGATACGATAACGATACGATACGATACGATAATGATACAATATGCTAACGATACAATAACGATACGAAAACGATATGATACGACATGATAACGATACGATACAATACGAAACGATACGATACGATAACTTTACGATACGATACGATAACAATACGATATGCTAACGATACGTTTACGATACGATAAGGATACGATACGATACGATATGGTACAATAACGTTACGATATGATAACGATAAGATAACGATACGATAACAATACGATACGATAACGATAAGATACGATAACAATACGATACAATACGATAAAGATACGATAACGATACGATAATGACATGAATACGATCCGAAACGAAACGATAACGATACTATACGATAACCTTACTATACGTCACGATACGATAACTATACGATAACGATACGGTACGACAATGATACGATACGATACGATAACGATTCGATACGATACGAAAACGATACGATACGATAACGATACGATTTGACGATACGATACGATAACGATACGATTTGACGATACGATAACGATGCGATAAGGATTTGATACGATAAAATTTCGATACGATAATGATACTATACGATAACGGTACGATAACGATACGATACGATAACGACACCATACGATACGATACAATTTTCATTTCTACTGTCATCTGTGTGAATTAAGTTACGATACGTTACAATAACGACATGATACGATACTATACGATAACGAAAAGATACGATACGAAAAAGATACGAAAACGATACAATTACAATACGATAACGATGCAATATGACACGATAAAAATACGATGACGATACGATACGATAAACTTACGATACGATAACGATATGAAAACGATACGATATCGATATGATACGATAACGATATGGTACGATAACGATACGATACGATACGATAACAATACGATATGATAAGATACGAAAACAATACGATACGTAACGATAACAATACGAAGCGAGTCGTTAACGATACGATACGATAACTATACGATAACGATACGATAACGGTACAATACAATAAAGATACGATACGATAACGTTACGATACGATACGATAAGGATACGATGCTATAACGATACGATAACGATACGACACGATACGATAATGATACGATACGATAACGATACAATAACGATACGAAAGCGATATGATAGGACATGATAACGATACGATAAGATACGAAACGATACGATACGATAACGTTACGATACGATACATTAACGATACGAAAAGGATACGATACGACAACGATAACGATACGATACCGATACTATAACGATACGAAAACGATATGATAACGATACTATACGATACCGATACGATACGATACGATAACGATACGATAACGATACAATAACGATACAATGCGATAACGATACGATATGATAGCGATACGATAACGATACGATAAGGATACGATACGATACGATAGGGTACAATAACGTTACGATATGATAACGACACGATAACGATACGATACGATTACGATAAGATACGATAACAATACGATAAAGATATGATAACGATACGATAATGACATGATAACGATCCGAAACGATACGATAACGATACTATACGATAACCATACTATACGTCACGATACGATAACTATACGATAACGATACGATACGACAATGATACGATACGATACGATAACGATACGATACGGTACGAAAACCATACGATACGATACGATACGTTAACGATACGATACGATAACGATACGATAATGATACCATAACGATATGATACGATAACGATACGATACGATAACGATACAATACGATACGATACGATAACTATACGATAATGGTACATTACGATACGATACAATCTCATTTGTAGTGTCATCTGTGTTAATTAAGTTTCTTTTCGATCCTCTAATATATTACGATACGATACGATAACGATATGATAACGATACGATAACGATACGATAACGATACGATACGATACAATACAATTCTCATTTCTACTGTCATCGGAGTGAATGAGGATACAATACGATACAATAACGACACGAAACGATACTATACGATAACGATATCGATACGATACGATACGATAACGATACGATGCTATAACGATACGATAACGATACGATACGATACGATGTGATAAAGATACAATAACGATACGAAAACGATATGTTACATGATAACGATACGATACGATACGGAACGATACGATACGATACGATACGATAACGATACGATACCGATACGATACCGATACGATAACGATACGATAACGATATGATACGTTACGATATGGTACAATAACGATACGATACGATAACGATACGATAACGATACGACATGATGACGATACGATACGATACGTTAACGATACGATACGATAACTATACGATATCATTACGATACGATAACGATACGAAACGATAACGATACGATAACGGTACGATACGATAACGATACGATACGATAACGATACGATAACTATTCGATATTGGCACGATACGATACGAAAACGGCACGATACGATATGATACGATACGATATGGTACGATAACGATCCAATATGATAACGATACGTTAATGATACGATACGATAACGATACGATACGATAACGATATGTTAACGATGCGATACGATAACGATACGATACGATACGATAACGGAATGATACGATACGATACAATCTCATTTCTACTGTCATCTGAGTGAATTAAGTTTCTATTCGACCCTTTAATATAATACGATACGATATGATACGATAACGATACGATACGATAATGATACGATACGATATGATACAATTCTCATTTCTACTGTCATCTGAGTGAATTATACTATTCGATAGCGATACGATACGATGCGATAACGTTACGATACGATACGATATGATATGATACGATAACGATACGATAACGATACGATTACGATACGATACGATACGATAACGATACAATACGAAAAGATACGATAACGATACGATACGATACGATAATGATACGATAATGATACAATACGATAACGATACGATAATGATACGATAACAATACGATTTGATAACGATATATTACGATACGATACGATAACTATACGATACGATACGATACAATCTCATTTTTACTGGCATCTAAGTGAATTAATTTTCTATTCGATCCTCTTATATATATCGATAGGATACGATACGATAACGGTACGATAACGATACGATACGATACGGTACGTCATGATACGATTCGATACGATACGATACGATAAAGAAACGATAACGATACGACAACGATAACGATTACGATAACGATATGATTAGATACGATACGCTAACGATACGACACAATTTTAATTTCTACTGTCATCTGAGTGAATTAATGATAGGATACGATACGATAAAGATACAATACGATAACGTTACGATACGATACGATACGATAACGATACGAAAAGGATACGATATGATAACGATACAATAACGATACGAAAACGATATGATACAATATGATAACGATACGTTACGATACGAAACTACATGATACGATAACGATACGATATGATACGATAACGATACGATAAGGATACGATACGATAACGATACGAAACGATAACAATACGATACTGATACGATAACGATATGATAACGATACGGTACGATATCGATACGATACGATAACGATAACGATACGGTAACAATAAAATACGATAACGATACGATATGATAACGATACGATATGATAACGATACGATAACGGTACGATACGATACCATAACGATACCTTAGTATAACGATACGATAACGATACGATACGATAAAGATACAATACGATAACGATACGATACGACAAAGATACGATACGATAACCATACGATAACGATGCGATAAGTATACGATACGATACGATAACGTTTCGATACGATAATGATACTATTCGATAACGATACGAAAACGATACGATACATTATCGATACGATAACGATACGATAACGATACGATACGATAACGATAGAATACGATAACGACACGATTTGATAACGATACGATAACGATACGATAACGGTACGATACGATACGATACAATCTCATTTCTACTGTCATCTAAGTGAATTAAGTTTCCATTCGATCCTCTAATATATATCGATAGGATACGATGCGATATCGGTACGATAATAATGCGATACGACAACGACCCAATACGATACGATACAATTCTCATTTCTACTGTCATCTGTTTGAATGAAGTTATGATACGATACAATAACGACATGATACGATACTATACGATAAAAAAAACGATACGATACGATAACGATACAATAACGAACTGATAACGATACGATATGACACGATACCAATACGATGACGATACGATACCATAACCTTACGATACGATAACGATATGATAACGATACGATATCGATATGATACGATAACAATATGGTATGATAACGATACGATACGATACGAAAACGATACGATAACGATAGGATACGATAACGATATGATACGATAACTATACAAAAACGATACGATACTATAACGATACGATAACGATACGATACGATAACGATACGATACGATACCGATACAATAACAATACGATACGATACGATACGACACGATACAATAACGATACGATAACGATACAATACTATAAAGGTACGACACAATACGATAACGATACGATAACGATTCAATACTATAGAGATACTATACAATACGATAACGATACGATAACGATACGATACGATAACGATACGATATGAAAAGATGCGATAACGATACGATACGATAAAGATACGATAACGATACGATACGATAACGATACAATACGATACGATACGATACGATAACTATACTATAACGGTACGATACGATATTATACAATCTCATTTCTACTGTCATCTGTGTTAATTAAGTTTCTATTCGACCTTCTAATATATTACGATACGATACGATAACGATACGATACGTTAACGATACGATACGATAACTATACGATAACGATACGATAACGGTACGATACGATAACGATACGATACGATACGATACGATAACGATACGATAACGATACGATAATACGATAATGATGCGATCTGATACGATAACGATACGATACGATAACTATAGAATAACGATACGATAACAATACGATACTATAACGATACGATCTGACAATGATACGATATTTTACGGTAACGATACTATACTATACGATACGAAAACGAAACGTTAAGATACCGATACGATACGATACGATACTATAAAGATACGATACGATAACGGTACGATTCGATTTGATACAAACTAATTTCTAGTGTCATCTGTGTGAATTAAGTTACGATACAATACAATACAATACGATACAATTCTCATTTCTACTGTCATCTGAGTGAATTAAGTTACGATACGATATGATAGCGATACGATACGATAACGATACGATACGATACGATGAAGATACGATATAATATCGATACAATACAATATCGATACCATACGATAGCGATGCGATAACGATACGATAAGATACGATACGGCACTATACGCTACGATACGATACCATAACGGTACGATAACGATACAATAACAATACGATACGATACGATGCAATAACGATACGATAGGATAACGATATGATAACGATACGAGACGATACGAAATGATAACGATACGATATGATACGATAATGATACAATACGATAAACATATGATAACGTTACGATAACGGTACGATACGATAACGATACGATACGATAACAATATGATACGATTCCATAACGATACGATACGATAACGATACGATAACGATAGGGTACGATAACAATACGAAATGAAAACGATATGATAACGATACGATACGATACGATAATGATATGATACTCCACGACACGTTACGATAATGATACGATACGATAACGATATGATACGATACGATAATGATAAAGGTACGATAAAGATACAACACGATACGACACCGATATGATACGATACGATAACGATGTGATAAAGATACAATAATGATATGACAACAATAACGATAACGATACGATTCGATACGATAAGATACGATAACGATACGATACGATACGATATGATAACGATACGATAACGATACTATACGATAACCTTACGATACGATATGATATGATACAATACGATATGATACAATTTTCATTTCTACTGTCATCTGAGTGAATTAAGTTACGATACGATACGATACGATTCGATACGATAACGATACGAAAAAGATACAATAACGATAAGACAACGATAACGATAACGATACGATTCGATACGATACGATACGATACGATACGATAACGATACGATAACGATACGATACGATAACAATACGAAGTGAAAACGATATGATAACGATACGATACGATACGATAATGATACGATACGCCACGACACGTTACGATAATGATACGATACGATAACGATATGATAATATACGATAATGATAAAGGTACGATAAAGATACAACACGATACGACGCCGATATGATACGATACGATAACGATATGATAAAGATACGATAACGATATGACAACGATAACGATAACGATACGATACGATACGACACGATACGATAACGATACTATAACGATACGATAACGATACAATACTATGAAGATACGATACGATACGATAACTATAACGATACGATAACGATACAATACTATAAAGATACGATACAATAAGGTACAATAACGATCCGATATGATAACGATACGATAATGATACGATACGATGACGATATGTTAACGATGCGATACGATAACGATACGATACCATAACGATACGATAACGGAATGATGCGATACGATACAATAATTATACGATACGATATGGTACGTCATGATACGATTCGATACGGTACGATACGATACGATACGATACGATTGGATAACGATACGATAAGGATACGATACAATCTCATTTCTACTGTCATCTTAGTGAATTACGTTTCTATTCGACCCTTTAATATAATACTATACGTTATGATACGATAACGATACGATAAGATAATGATACGATCCGATATGATACAATTCTCATTTCTTCTATCATCTGAGTGAATTAAGTTATGATACGATACGATAACAACACGATGCGATACTATTCGATAATGATAGGATACGATACGATAAAGATACGATACGATAACGTTACGATACGATACGATACGATACGATAACGATACGAAAAGGATACGATATGATAACGATACAATAACGATACGAAAACGATATGATACAATATGATAACGATAGGATACGATACGAAACTACATGATACGATAACGATACGATACGATACGATAACGATACGATAAGGATACGATACGATAACGATACGAAACGATAAAAATACGATACTGATACGATAACGATATGATAACGATACGGTACGATATCGATACGATACGATAACGATAACGATACGGTAACAATAAAATACGATAACGATACGATATGATAACGATACGATATGATAACGATACGATAACGGTACGATACGATACCATAACGATACCTTAGTATAACGATACGATAACGATACGATACGATAGAGATACAATACGATAACGATACGATACGACAAAGATACGATACGATAACCATACGATAACGATGCGATAAGTGTACGATACGATATGATAACGTTTCGATACGATAATGATACTATTCGATAACGATACGAAAACGATACGATACATTATCGATACGATAACGATACGATAACGATACGATTCGATAACGATAGCATACGATAACGATACGATTTGATAACGATACGATAACGATACGATAACGGTACGATACGATACGATACAATCTCATTTCTACTGTCATCTAAGTGAATTAAGTTTCCATTCGATCCTCTAATATATATCGATAGGATACGATGCGATATCGGTACGATAACGATGCGATACGACAACGACCCAATACGATACGATACAATTCTCATTTCTACTGTCATCTGTTTGAATGAAGTTATGATACGATACAATAACGACATGATACGATACTATATGACAAAAAAACGATACGATACGATCACGATACAATAACGAACTGATAACGATACGATATGACACGATACCAATACGATGACGATACGATACCATAACCTTACGATACGATAACGATATGATAACGATACGATATCGATATGATACGATAACAATATGGTATGATAACGATACGATACGATACGAAAACGATACGATAACGATACGATACGATAACGATATGATACGATAACTATACAAAAACGATACGATACTATAACGATACGATAACGATACGATACGATAACGATACGATACGATACCGATACAATAACAATACGATACGATACGATACGACACGATACAATAACGATACGATAACGATACAATACTATAAAGGTACGACACAATACGATAACGATACGATAACGATTCAATACTATAGAGATACTATACAATACGATAACGATACGATAACGATACGATATGAAAAGATGCGATAACGATACGATACGATAAAGATACGATAACGATACGATACGATAACGATACAATACGATACGATACGATAACTATACTATAACGGTACGATACGATATTATACAATCTCATTTCTACTGTCATCTGTGTTAATTAAGTTTCTATTCGACCTTCTAATATATTACGATACGATACGATAACGATACGATACGATACGTTAACGATACGATACGATAACTATACGATAACGATACGATAACGGTACGATACGATAACGATACGATACGATACGATAACGATACGATAACGATACGATAATACGATAATGATGCGATCTGATACGATAACGATACGATACGATAACTATAGAATAACGATACGATAACAATACGATACTATAACGATACGATCTGACAATGATACGATATTTTACGGTAACTGTGGTGTCGCACAAGTACAAAGTGCGCGCCACTTACTTTCGCCGCGCGCCGCCAGGCACGCACGGCGCGGCGTTCTCACGACGACAGCCACGAGCGCCCTCTGGGAGAACCCCGCTCGTGGCCACCACTTCGCACTTTCACTTCGGACTGAGATAGCAACGAGTTAGGACCTTCTTAATCAGATAGGCACCAGTGAAGACTTTGCTATTGTACAGGCACTAGGCAGGCCTCTAACAACTATGTATCAACATTCTGCAGTACTATGTAAAAGTTAAGTATTGTTACATTCTGTGCAATATATCTCTTTCTAATTTACTCGAGTGTTTATAGTTTCTGGCTGCTCCCCTCGTTCCCTGCAACGTGAAGTGTTACGCCTCCTGCATCAAGGACATTGGGGCATTGTTAGGACAAAGCAACTGGCCAGACGTCATTGTACCTGGGTTGGTATGGACGCTCAGATAGAGAGCATGACATCACAGTGTACAGTTTGTGCGGAGCATCAGGCGGCTCCTCCACAACGTTTCTCAGACTGGCCACGCCCCAAGGGACCATGGCAACGTTTACACATTGATTTTGCCGGACCTTTCTGGAATACGCGCTGGTTAATCGTTGTAGACGCTTTCAGCAAGTTTCCTTTTGTGATTGCCATGAACTCAACGACAGCTTCTAGTACAATCAGTGCCTTAACATCAGTGTTTTGCATCGAAGGCTTGCCTGAAACTATCGTCAGTGACAATGGACCTCAGTTTGTTAGTGCGGAATTTCAACAGTTTTGTCGCGTGAATGGCATTCAGCATATCACCACCGCACCTTTTCACCCTCAGTCCAATGGTGAAGCAGAACGTTTCGTTCGAACATTCAAGTCTCACATGGAGAAGATGAAAGGTCAGCACTCCAGGCAGCAAGCTCTTCAAATTTTCCTGTCTACGTATCGGTGCATGCCACGTGACGGCCCGTCTCCTGCCGAGCTGCTACACGGCCGCCGTCACCGCACTCTCCTTCACCTGCTGCAGCCTCCCACGCACCGAGTCGGTTCGTATGGCGCTACGCGTTTTCAGGTTTCCACGCCGGTGCTGTACAGGGTGTTTGCTGGAAACAAGAAGAAATGGTTACCGGGCACCATTCAGCGCGTGCTCGGGCGCAATATGTTTGTTGTACGTTCTTCCACAGGGTCGGAGCTGCGGCGCCACACAAACCAATTGCGCCTGCACAGGCCGCGCGATCCTGTCTCCGGTTTCTTGATTCCAGACCCAGTTCACCGCCAGGGAGCACAGCCACATCGTTCGTCCCCGGACTACGAGATCGTCCCCATGGAGGTCGACGCACCTCCGATGCAGTCGTCGCCGCCGCTGTCGCCGCCGCAGATGACAGCGTCACCGAGAGGGACTCCGGGACCGTGCGGGCCCTCCCAGCTTGGGCCACGCACCTCAGAAGAAGATGACCTGCTCCCTCTGGGCGGGGGCGGGCGCCCTTTCCCAGGTTTCGGCGGGTTCCCTGGAGGATCGCAAGGCGGATGCCGGGGCGCGGACGGCGTCTCGATCCCGGCCTCAGCTACGACGCCCGTCCCACCAGTAACGCCCCCGCTCAGGCCCTCCTCCCAGTGCCGTCGCCGTGGCCCTCAGCCCTATGCCACGACGGCGCGGCGGTTTGGGGGGGAGGGGTGTGGTGTCGCACAAGTACAAAGTGCGCGCCACTTACTTTCGCCGCGCGCCGCCAGGCACGCACGGCGCGGCGTTCTCACGACGACAGCCACGAGCGCCCTCTGGGAGAACCCCGCTCGTGGCCACCACTTCGCACTTTCACTTCGGACTGAGATAGCAACGAGTTAGGACCTTCTTAATCAGATAGGCACCAGTGAAGACTTTGCTATTGTACAGGCACTAGGCAGGCCTCTAACAACTATGTATCAACATTCTGCAGTACTATGTAAAAGTTAAGTATTGTTACATTCTGTGCAATATATCTCTTTCTAATTTACTCGAGTGTTTATAGTTTCTGGCTGCTCCCCTCCGTACCTGCATCAGTGTGTCGGTCTCATTCCACTCGGCCACCGACACCTACGACGAGGCTGGGACACAAAAGCGGCGACGAAGTCGGGATACAAAAGTAACGATACTATACGATACGATACGAAAACGAAACGATAAGATACCGATACGATACGATACGATACTATAAAGATACGATACGATAACGGTACGATTCGATTTGATACAAACTCATTTCTAGTGTCATCTGTGTGAATTAAGTTACGATACAATACAATACAATACGATACAATTCTCATTTCTACTGTCATCTGAGTGAATTAAGTTACGATACGATATGATAGCGATACGATACGATAACGATACGATACGATACGATGAAGATACGATATATTATCGATACAATACAATATCGATACCATACGATAGCGATGCGATAACGATACGATAAGATACGATACGGCACTATACGCTACGATACGATACCATAACGGTACGATAACGATACAATAACAATACGATACGATACGATGCAATAACGATACGATAGGATAACGATATGATAACGATACGAGACGATACGAAATGATAACGATACGATACGATACGATAATGATACAATACGATAAACATATGATAACGTTACGATAACGGTACGATACGATAACGATACGATACGATAACAATATGATACGATTCCAAAACGATACGATACGATAACGATACGATAACGATAGGATACGATAACAATACGAAATGAAAACGATATGATAACGATACGATACGATACGATAATGATATGATACTCCACGACACGTTACGATAATGATACGATACGATACCGATATGATGCGATACGATAATGATAAAGGTACGATAAAGATACAACACGATACGACACCGATATGATACGATACGATAACGATGTGATAAAGATACGATAATGATATGACAACAATAACGATAACGATACGATTCGATACGATAAGATACGATAACGATACGATACGATACGATATGATAACGATACGATAACGATACTATACGATAACCTTACGATACGATATGATATGATACAATACGATATGATACAATTTTCATTTCTACTGTCATCTGAGTGAATTAAGTTACGATACGATACGATACGATACGATTCGATACGATAACGATACGAAAAAGATACAATAACGATAAGACAACGATAACGATACGATTCGATACGATACGATACGATACGATACGATACCGATACGATACGATAACAATACGAAGTGAAAACGATATGATAACGATACGATACGATACGATAATGATACGATACGCCACGACACGTTACGATAATGATACGATACGATAAGATACGATAATGATAAAGGTACGATAAAGATACAACACGATACGACGCCGATATGATACGATACGATAACGATATGATAAAGATACGATAACGATATGACAACGATAACGATAACGATACGATACGATACGACACGATACGATAACGATACGATAACGATACTATAACGATACGATAACGATACAATACTATGAAGATACGATACGATACGATAACTATAACGATACGATAACGATACAATACTATAAAGATACGATACGATAAGGGACGATAACGATCCGATATGATAACGATACGATAATGATACGATACGATGACGATATGTTAACGATGCGATACGATAACGATACGATACTATAACGATACGATAACGGAATGATGCGATACGATACAATAATTATACGATACGATATGGTACGTCATGATACGATTCGATACGGTACGATACGATACGATACGATTGGATAACGATACAATAAGGATACGATACAATCTCATTTCTACTGTCATCTTAGTGAATTACGTTTCTATTCGACCCTTTAATATAATACTATACGTTATGATACGATAACGATACGATAAGATAATGATACGATCCGATATGATACAATTCTCATTTCTTCTATCATCTGAGTGAATTAAGTTATGATACGATACGATAACAACACGATGCGATACTATTCGATAATGATAGGATACGATACGATAAAGATACGATACGATAACGTTACGATACGATACGATACGATACGATACGATATGATAACGATACGAAAAGGATACGATATGATAACGTTCCAGAACGATACGAAAACGATATGATACAATATGATAACGATACGATACGATACGAAACTACATGATACGATAACGATACGATACGATACGATAACGATACGATAAGGATACGATACGATAACGATACGAAACGATAACAATACGATACTGATACGATAACGATATGATAACGATACGGTACGATATCGATACGATACGATAACGATAACGATACGGTAACAATAAAATACGATAACGATATGATATGATAACGATACGATAACGGTACGATACGATACCATAACGATACCTTAGTATAACGATACGATAACGATACGATACGATAAAGATACAATACGATAACGATACGATACGACAAAGATACGATACGATAACCATACGATAACGATGCGATAAGTATACGATACGATACGATAACGTTTCGATACGATAATGATACTATTCGATAACGATACGAAAACGATACGATACATTATCGATACGATAACGATACGATAACGATACGATTCGATAACGATAGAATACGATAACGATACGATTTGATAACGATACGATAACGATACGATAACGGTACGATACGATACGATACAATCTCATTTCTACTGTCATCTAAGTGAATTAAGTTTCCATTCGATCCTCTAATATATATCGATAGGATACGATGCGATATCGGTACGATAACGATGCGATACGACAACGACCCAATACGATACGATACAATTCTCATTTCTACTGTCATCTGTTTGAATGAAGTTATGATACGATACAATAACGAATGATACGATACTATACGATAAAAAAACGATACGATACGATAAAGATACGATAACGATACAATAACGAACTGATAACGATACGATATGACACGATACCAATACGATGACGATACGATACCATAACCTTACGATACGATAACGATATGATAACGATACGATATCGATATGATACGATAACGATATGGTATGATAACGATACGATACGATACGAAAACGATACGATAACGATACGATACGATAACGATATGATACGATAACTATACAAAAACGATACGATACTATAACGATACGATAACGATACGATACGATAACGATACGATACGATACCGATACAATAACAATACGATACGATACGATACGACACGATACAATAACGATACGATAACGATACAATACTATAAAGGTACGACACAATACGATAACGATACGATAACGATTCAGTACTATAGAGATACTATACAATACGATAACGATAAGATAACAATACGATACGATAACGATACGATATGAAAAGATGCGATAACGATACGATACAATAAAGATACGATAACGATACGATACGATAACAATACAATAAGATACGATACGATAACTATACTATAACGGTACGATACGATATTATACAATCTCATTTCTACTGTCATCTGTGTTAATTAAGTTTCTATTCGACCTTCTAATATATTACGATACGATACGATAACGATACGATACGATACGTTAACGATACGATACGATAACTATACGATAACGATACGATAACGGTATGATACGATAACGATACGATACGATACGATAACGATACGATAACGATACGATAATACGGTAATGATGCGATCTGATAAGATAACGATACGATACGATAACTATAGAATAACGATACGATAACAATACGATACTATAACGATACGATCTGACAATGATACGATATTTTACAGTAACGATACTATACGATACGATACGAAAACGAAACGATAAGATACCGATACGATACGATACGATACTATAAATATACGATACGATAACGGTACGATTCGATTTGATACAAACTCATTTCTAGTGTCATCTGTGTGAATTAAGTTACGATACAATACAATACAATACGATACAATTCTCATTTCTACTGTCATCTGAGTGAATTAAGTTACGATACGATATGATAGCGATACGATACGATAACGATACAATACGATACGATGAAGATACGATATAATATCGATACAATACAATATCGATACCATACGATAGCGATGCGATAACTATACGATAAGATACGATACGGCACTATACGCTACGATACGATACCATAACGGTACGATAACGATACAATAACAATACGATACGATACGATGCAATAACTATACGATAGGACAACAATATGATAACGATACAAGACGATACGAAATGATAACGATACGATACGATACGATAATGATACAATACGATAAACATATGATAACGTTACGATAACGGTACGATACGATAACGATACGATACGATAACAATATGATACGATTCCATAACGATACGATACGATAACGATAGGATACGATAACAATACGAAATGAAAACGATATGATAACGATACGATACGATACGATAATGATATGATACTCCACGACACGTAACGATAATGATACGATACGATAACGATATGATACGATACGATAATGATAAAGGTACGATAAAGATACAACACGATACGACACCGATATGATACGATACGATAACGATATGATAAAGATACGATAATGATATGACAACAATAACGATAACGATACGATTCGATACGATAAGATACGATAACGATAACGATACGATAACGATACGAAAAAGATACAATGACGATAAGACAACGATAACGATAACGATACGATTCGATACGATACGATACGATACGATAACGATACGATAACGATACCATACGATAACAATACGAAGTGAAAACGATATGATAACGATACGATACGATACGATAATGATACGATACGCCACGACACGTTACGATAATGATACGATACGATAACGATATGATAAGATACGATAATGATAAAGGTACGATAAAGATACAACAAGATACGACACCAATATGATACGATACGATAACGATATGATAAAGATACGATAACGATATGACAACGATAACGATAACGATACGATTCGATTAGACAAGATACGATAACGATGCGATACGATACGATATGATAACGATACGATTACGATACTATACGATAACCTTACGATACGATATGATACGATACAATACGATATGATACAATTTTCATTTCTACTGTCATCTGAGCGAATTAAGTTACGATACGATACAATACGATACGATCCGATACGATAACGTTACGATAAAGATACGATAACGATAAACAACGATAACGATAACGATACGGTTCGATACGATACGATACGATATGATAACGATACAATACGATACGATACGATAACGATACGATACCATACAATTCTCATTTCTACTGTCATCTACGTGAATTACGTTACGATACGATACGATTCGATACGATAACGATACGATAACGATACGACATCGATAACGGTAACGATACGATAATGTTACGATAACCATACGATAAGGTAACGATTCGATAATGATACGATAACGATACGATACGATAATGATACGATACGATAACGATACGATACGATAACGATACGATACAGTACAATTCTCATTTCTACTGTCATCTGAGTGAATGAGGTTACGATATGATACAATAACGACACGATAAGATACGCTACGATACGATAACGACAACGATAACGATACGATACGATAAAGATACGATAACGATACGATAATGATATGATAACGATCCGATACGATATGATAACGATACTATACGATAACCTTACGATACGATACGATACGATAACGATATGGTACGGTACGGTACGACACGTTACGGTATGTCACGATACGATAACGATACGATACGATAAAAATACAATACGATACAGTAACGATACGATACGATACGATACAAAAACGATATGATACGATACGAAACGATAATGATACGATACGATACGATACGATAACGATAATGATACGATGCAATACGATAAAGATACGATAACAATACGATAATGATATGATAACGATCTGATACGATACGATAACGATATGTACGATACGATAGAGATAGGATAACGATAAGATAATGATATGATAACGATCTGATAAGATACAGTAACGATATGATAATGAAACTATACAATAACCTTACAATACGATACGATACGATACGATACAATTCTCGTTTCTACTGTCATCTGAGTAAATTAAGTTACGATACGATACGATTCGATACAATATGACAACGAAATGATACCATACAATTCTCATTTCTACTGTCATCTGAGTGAATGAAGTTACGATACGATATGATAACGATACGATACGATAACTATACGATACAATAAGATACGATACGATACAGTTCTCATTTCTACTGTCATCTGAGTGAATTAAGTTACGATACGATACGATTCGATACGATAATGATGCGATAACGATATGACAACGATAATGATAACAATAACGATACCATACGATACGATACAATAACGATACGATACGATACGATAACGATACGATACCATACAATTCTCATTTCTACTGTTATCTGAGTGAATTAAGTTACAATACGATACGATAACGATACGATACGATACGATAACGATACGATAACGATACTTTTCGATAACGATACGTTAACGATTCGATAAAGATACAATACGATAGGGTAATGATACAATAAGTATACAATACGATACGATACGTACGATTAAGATACGATACAATAACGATACGATATCGATACGATACGATAACGATACTCTACGATAACGATACGATACGATAAAGATACGGTACGATAACGATACGATACAATAACGATACGATAACGATACGAAACGATAACGATGCGATAACTATACGATACGATACGATAACGATACGATACGTTAACGATACGATAACGATACGATAACGATACGATACGACAACGATACGGTAATGATACGATAACGATACGATAACGATACGATACGATAACGATACGGTAATGATACGATAACGATACGATACGATAACGATACGATAAGATAACGATACGATTCGATAAGGATACGATAAGGGTACGATACGATATGATACAATCTAATTTCCACTGTCATCAGTGTGAATTAAGTTTCTATTCGACCCTCTAATAAATTACGATACGATACGATAACGATACAATAGAATAACGATACGATACGATACAATACAACGCTCAATTCTACTGTCATTTGAGTGAATTAAGTTACGATAACGACACGATACAATTCCATACGATAACGATAACGATACGATACGATACGATAAAGATACTATAACGATACGATAACGATTTGATAACGATCCGATACGATACGATAACGATACTATACGATAACCTTACGATCCGATACGATACGATAACGATACGATACGGTACGAAAACCATACGATACGATACGATACGTTAACGATACGATACGATAACGATACGATAATGATACCATAACGATATGATACGATAACGATACGATACGATAACGATACAATACGATACGATACGATAACTATACGATAACGGTACATTACGATACAATACAATCTCATTTGTAGTGTCATCTGTGTTAATTAAGTTTCTTTTCGATCCTCTAATATATTACGATACGATACGATAACGATATGATAACGATACGATAACGATACGATACGATACAATACAATTCTCATTTCTACTGTCATCTGAGTGAATGAGGATACAATACGATACAATAACGACACGAAACGATACGATACGATAACGATATCGATACGATAAGATACGAGAAAGATAGGATAACAATACGATAATAATATTATAACGATCGGATACGATACGATAACGATACGATAACGATACCATACGATAATCTTACTATACGATACGATACGATACGATAACTATACGATACGATACGGTACGTCATGATACGGTACGTCACGATACGATTAAGATACGATAACGATACGATATGATAAGATACGAAAACGATATGAAACAACGATAACGATACGATACGATACGTTAACGATACAATATGATAACTATACGATAACGATACGATAACTGTACGATACGATACGATACGATGAAGATACGATACGATAACGTTACGATACGATACGATAACGATACGATGCTATAACGATAAGATAACGATACGATACGATACGATATGATAAAGATACAATAACGATACGAAAAGGATATGTTACATGATAACGATACGATACGATACGAAACGATACGATACGATACGATAACGATACGATACCGATACGATAACGATACGATAACGATATGATAACGATACTATACGATATCGATACGATACGATACGATAACGATAACGATACAATAACGATACAATACGATAACGATACGATAACGATACGATAACGATACGATACGATAGCGATACGATACGATAACGATATGATACATTACGATATGGTACAATAACGATACGATACGATAACGATACGATAACGATACGATATGATAACGATACGATACGATACGTTAACGATACGATACGATAACTATACGATAACGGTACGATACGATAACGATACGAAACGATAACGATACCATAACGGTACGATACGATAACGATACGATACGATAACGATACGATAACTATTCGATATTGGCACGATACGATACGAAAACGGCACGATACGATACGATACGATACGATATGGTACTATAACGATCCAATATGATAACGATACGTTAATGATACGATAACGATACGATACGATAACGATATGTTAACGATGCGGTACGATAACGATACGATACGATACGATAACGGAATGATACGATACGATACAATCTCATTTCTACTGTCATCTGAGTGAATTAAGTTTCTATTCGACCCTTTAATATAATACGATACGATATGATACGATAACGATACGATACGATAATGATACGATACGATATGATACAATTCTCATTTCTACTGTCATCTGAGTGAATTATACTATTCGATAGCGATACGATACGGTGCGATAACGTTACGATACGATACGATATGATATGATACGATAACGATACGATAACGATACGATTACGATACGATACGATACGATAACGATACAATACGAAAAGATACGATAACGATACGATACGATAATGATATGATAATGATACAATACGATAACGATACGATAATGATACCATAACGATACAATACGATAACAGTACGATTCGATAACGATACAATACGATACGATACGATAACTATACGATACGATACGATACAATCTCATTTTTACTGGCATCTAAGTGAATTAATTTTCTATTCGATCCTCTTATATATATCGATAGGATACGATACGATAACGGTACGATAACGATACGATACGATAACGACACCATACGATACGATACAATTTTCATTTCTACTGTCATATGTGTGAATTAAGTCATCTGTGTTTCTATTCGACCCTCTAATATATTACGATACGATACAATAACGATACGATGACGTTACGATGCGATAACGATATGATTAGATACAATACAATTCTCATTTCTACTGTCATCTGAGAAAATGAGGTTACAATACTTTACAATAACAACTCGATACGATACGATACGATAACGATAACGATACGATACGATACGATCCGATAAAGATACGATAACGTTACAATAATAATATGACAACGATCCAATACGATACGATAACGATACTATACGATTATCTTACTATACGATACAATACGATAACTATACGATACGATACGGTAAGTCATGATACGATTCGATACGATACGATACGATAAAGAAACGATAACGATACAACGATAACGATAACGATATGATTAGATACGATACGCTAACGATACGACACAATTTTCATTTCTACTGTCATCTGAGTGAATTAAGTTACGATACGATATGATACGATACGATACGATTCGATACGATAACGATACGATACGATAACGATACGATACGATACAATAAGAATACGAGTGAATTAAGTTACGATACGATACGATACGACACGATACGATAACGATACTATAACGATACGATAACGATACAATACTATGAAGATACGATACGATACGATAACTATAACGATACGATAACGATACAATACTATAAAGATACGATACGATAAGGTACGATAACGATCCGATATGATAACGATACGATAATGATACGATACGATGACGATATGTTAACGATGCGATACGATAACGATACGATAACGATACGATACTATAACGATACGATAACAGAATGATACGATACGATACAATAATTATACGATACGATATGGTACGTCATGATACGATTCGATACGGTACGATACGATACGATACGATACGATTGGATAACGATACGATAAGGATACGATACAATCTCATTTCTACTGTCATCTTAGTGAATTACGTTTCTATTCGACCCTTTAATATAATACTATACGTTATGATACGATAACGATACGATAAGATAATGATACGATCCGATATGATACAATTCTCATTTCTTCTATCATCTGAGTGAATTAAGTTATGATACGATACGATAACAACACGATGCGATACTATTCGATAATGATAGGATACGATACGATAAAGATACGATACGATAACGTTACGATACGATACGATACGATACGATACGATACGATAACGATACGAAAAGGATACGATATGATAACGATACAATAACGATACGAAAACAATATGATACAATATGATAACGATACGATACGATACGAAACTACATGATACGATAACGATACGATACATTACGATAACGATACGATAAGGATACGATACGATAACGATACGAAACGATAACAATACGATAACGATACGATAACGATATGATAACGATACGGTACGATATCGATACGATACGATAACGATAACGATACGGTAACAATAAAATAAGATAACGATACGATATGATAACGATACGATATGATAACGATACGATAACGGTACGATACGATACCATAACGATACCTTAGTATAACGATACGATACGATACGATAAAGATACGATACGATAACGATACGATACGACAAAGATACGATACGATAACCATACGATAACGATGCGATAAGTATACGATACGATACGATAACGTTTCGATACGATAATGATACTATTCGATAACGATACGAAAACGATACGATACATTATCGATACGATAACGATACGATAACGGTACGATACGATGACGATAGAATACGATAACGATACGATTTGATAACGATACGATAACGATACGATAACGGTACGATACGTTACGATACAATCTCATTTCTACTGTCATCTAAGTGAATTAAGTTTCCATTCGATCCTCTAATATATATCGATAGGATACGATGCGATATCGGTACGATAACGATGCGATACGACAATGACCCAATACGATACGATACAATTCTCATTTCTACTGTCATCTGTTTGAATGAAGTTATGATACGATACAATAACGACATGATACGATACTATACGATAAAAAAACGATACGATACGATAAAGATACGATAACGATACAATAACGAACTGATAACGATACGATATGACACGATACCAATACGATGACGATACGATACCATAATCTTACGATACGATAACGATATGATAACGATACGATATCGATATGATACGATAACGATATGGTATGATAACGATACGATACGATACGAAAACGATACGATAACGATACGATACGATACGATAACGATATGATACGATAACTATACAAAAACGATACGATACTATAACGATACGATAACGATACGATACGATAACGATACGATACGATACCGATACAATAACAATACAATACGATACGATACGACACGATACAATAACGATACGATAACGATACAATACTATAAAGGTACGACACAATACGATAACGATACGATAACGATTCAATACTATAGAGATACTATACGATACGATAACGATACGATAACGATACGATACGATAACGATACGATATGAAAAGATGCGATAACGATACGATACGATAAAGATACGATAACGTTACGATACGATAACGATACAATACGATACGATACGATAACTATACTATAACGGTACGATACGATATTATACAATCTCATTTCTAATGTCATCTGTGTTAATTAAGTTTCTATTCGACCTTCTAATATATTACGATACGATACGATAACGATACGATACGATACGTTAACGATACGATACGATAAGTATACGATAACGGTACGATACGATAACGATACGATACGATACGATAACGATACGATAACGATACGATAATACGATAATGATGCGATCTGATACGATAGCGATACGATACGATAACGATAGAATAACGATACGATAACAATACGATACTATAACGATACGATCTGACAATGATACGATATTTTACGGTAACGATACTATACGATACGATACGAAAACGAAACGATAAGATACCGATACGATACGATACGATACTATAAAGATACGATACGATAACGGTACGATTCGATTTGATACAAACTCATTTCTAGTGTCATCTGTGTGAATTAAGTTACGATACAATACAATACAATACGATACAATTCTCATTTCTACTGTCATCTGAGTGAATTAAGTTACGATACGATATGATAGCGATACGATACGATAACGATACGATACGATACGATGAAGATACGATATAATATCGATACAATACAATATCGATACCATACGATAGCGATGCGATAACGATACGATAAGATACGATACGGCACTATACGCTACGATACGATACCATAACGGTACGATAACGATACAATAACAATACGATACGATACAATACAATAACGATATGATAGGATAACGATATGATAACGATACGAGACGATACGAAATGATAACGATACGATACGATACGATAATGATACAATACGATAAACATATGATAACGTTACGATAACGGTACGATACGATAACGATACGATACGATAACAATATGATACGATTCCATAACGATACGATACGATAACGATACGATAACGATAGGATACGATAACAATACGAAATGAAAACGATATGATAACGATACGATACGATACGATAATGATATGATACTCCACGACACGTTACGATAATGATACGATACGATAACGATATGATACGATACGATAATGATAAAGGTACGATAAAGATACAACACGATACGACACCGATATTATACGATACGATAACGATATGATAAAGATACGATAATGATATGACAACAATAACGATAACGATACGATACGATACGATAAGATACGATAACGATACGATACGATACGATATGATAACGATACGATAACGATACTATACGATAACCTTACGATACGATATGATACGATACAATACGATATGATACGATACAATACGATATGATACAATTTTCATTTCTACTGTCATCTGAGTGAATTAAGTTACGATACGATACGATACAATACGATACGATTCGATACGATAACGATACGAAAAAGATACAATAACGATAAGACAACGATAACGATAACGATACGATTCGATACGATACGATACGATACGATACGATACGATAACGATACGATACGATAACAATACGAAGTGAAAACGATATGATAACAATACGATACGATACGATAATGATACGATACGCCACGACACGTTACGATAATGATACGATACGATAACGATATGATAAGATACGATAATGATAAAGGTACGATAAAGATACGACACGATACGACACCGATATGATACGATACGATAACAATATGATAAAGATACGATAACGATATGACAACGATAACGATAACGATACGATTCGATACGACAAGATACGATAACGATGCGATACGATACGGGATGATAACGATACGATAACGATACTATACGATAACCTTACGATACGATATGATACGATACAATACGATATGATACAATTTTCATTTCTACTGTCATCTGAGCGAATTAAGTTACGATACGATACGATACGATTCGATACGATAACGATACGATAAAGATACGATAACGATAAGACAACGATAACGATAACGATACGGTTCGATACGATACGATACGATACGATACGATAACGATACAATACGATACGATACGATAACGATACGATACCATACAATTCTCATTTCTACTGTCATCTACGTGAATTACGTTACGATACGATACGATTCGATACGATAACGATACGATAACGATACGACATCGATAATGATAACGATACGATAATGTTACGATAACGATACGATAAGGTAACGATTCGATAATGATACGATAACGATACGATACGATAACGATACGATACGATAACGATACGATACAGTACAATTCTCATTTCTACTGTCATCTGAGTGAATGAGGTTACAATACGATACAATAACGACACGATACGATACGATACGATACGATAACGACAACTATAACGATACCATACGATAAAGATACGATAACGATACGATAATGATATGATAACGATCCGATACGATATGATAACGATACTATACGATAACCTTACGATACGATACGATACGATAACGATATGGTACGGTACGGTACGACACGTTACGATACGATAACGATACGATAACGATACGATACGATAAAGATACGATACGATTCAGTAACGATACGATACGATACGATAAAAAAACGATATGATACGATACGAAACGATAATGATACGATACGATACGATACGATAACGATAATGATACGATGCAATACGATAAAGATACGATAACAATACGATAATGATATGATAACGATCCGATACAATACGATAACGATATGTACGATACGATAGAGATAGGATAACGATAAGATAATGATATGATAACGATCTGTTAAGATACTGTAACGATATGATAATGAAACTATACAATAACCTTACAATACGATACGATACGATACGATACAATTCTCGTTTCTACTGTCATCTGAGTAAATTAAGTTACGATACGATACGATTCGATACAATATGACAACGAAACGATACCATACAATTCTCATTTCTACTGTCATCTGAGTGAATGAAGTTACGATACGATATGATAACGATACGATACGATAACTATACGATACAATAAGATACGATACGATACAGTTCTCATTTCTACTGTCATCTGAGTGAATTAAGTTACGATACGATACGATTCGATACGATAATGATGCGATAACGATATGACAACGATAATGATAACAATAACGATACCATACGATACGATACAATAACGATACGATACGATACGATAACGATACGATACCATACAATTCTCATTTCTACTGTCATCTGAGTGAATTAAGTTACGATACGATACGATAACGATACGATACGATACGATAACGATACGATAACGATACGTTTCGATAACGATACGTTAACGATTCGATAAAGATACAATACGATAGGGTAATGATACAATAAGTATACAATACGATACGATACGGTACGATTAAGATACGATACAATAACGATACGATATCGATACGATACGATAACGATACTCTACGATAACGATACGATACGATAAAGATACGGTACGATAACGATACGATACAATAACGATACGATAACGATACGAAACGATAACGATATGATAACGATGCGATAACTATACGATACGATACGATAACGATACGATACGTTAACGATACGATAACGATACGATAACGATACGATACGATAACGATACGGTAATGATACGATAACGATACGATACGATAACGATACGATAAGATAACGATACGATTCGATAAGGGTACGATACGATATGATACAATCTAATTGCCACTGTCATCTGTGTGAATTAAGTTTCTATTCGACCCTCTAATAAATTACGATGCGATACGATAACGATACAATAGAATAACGATACGATACGATACAATACAACGCTCAATTCTACTGTCATTTGAGTGAATTAAGTTACGATACATACGATAACGACACGATACGATTCGATACGATAACGATAACGATACGATACGATAAAGATATTATAACGATACGATAACGATTTGATAACGATCCGATACGATACGATAACGATACTATACGATAACCTTACGATCCGATACGATACGATAACGATACGATACGATATGGTAAATCACGATACGATAACGATACCATAAAAATACGATACGAAAACGATACCATACGATACGATAATGATACGATACGATACGATACGATACGATAACGATACGATACGAAACGAAACGATAACTATATGATAGGATAATGATACAAGACGAAACGTTAAAGATATGATACGATAACTATACGATAACGATACGATAATGGTACGATAAGATAACGATACGATTCGATATGATAACGATACGATACGATAACTATACGATAACGATACGATAACGGTACGATACGATACGATAACGATACGATATGGATATGATACGATACGATAACGATACGATGCGATAAGAATACGAACCGTTACGATAACTATACGATACAATATGAAACGTTACCAACCGTTACGAAACGATAACGATACGGTACGATACGATAAAAAACGATACGATAATGATACGATAACGATACGATACGATAACGATACGATACTATACGATACAATTCACATTTCTACTGTCATCTGAGTGAATTAAGTTACGATACAATACAATACGATACGATACAGTTTTCATTTCTACTGTAATCTGAGTGAATTAAGTTACGATACGATACGATAGCGATACGATATGATAACGATACAATACAATATGATACGATAACGATACTATAATGATACGATATGATACGATAACGATACGACACGATAACGACACAATACGACTAGATACGATACGATACGATACCGAAACGATAACGATACGATAACAATACGATAAATATACAACAAAAATACGAAAACGATACGAGAATGATACGATACCATACGATATGATAACGATGCAATAACGCCACGATAACGATAACGATACGATAACGATACGATACGATAACGATACGATAAGGAAATGATACGATACGATAAATATATGATAACAATACGATAACGATACGATTAGATAACGATACGATTACGATATGATAACGATATGATACGATACGCTACGATAACGATACGATAGTGATACGATATGATAATGGTACGATACGATACGATAATGATGCGATAACAATACAATACGATACGATACCGATACTTTTGTGTCCCAACTTCGTCGCCGCTTTTGTGTCCCAGCCTCGTCGTAGGTGTCGGTGGCCGAGTGGAACGAGACCGACACAGGAACAAAGACAGCACGCTGGTGCAGGTACGGAGGGGAGCAGCCAGAAACTATAAACACTCGAGTAAATTAGAAAGAGATATATATTGCACAGAATGTAACAATAGTTAACTTTTACATAGTACTGCAAAATGTTGATACATATTTGTTAGAGGCCTGCCTAGTGCCTGTACAATAGCAAAGTCTTCACTGGTGCCTATCTGATTCCGAACTCTTTACTCGTTGCTATCTCAGTCCTAAGTGCACGATCATTCAGTGGTGGCCACGAGCGGAGTTGTCGCAGAGGGCGCTCATGGCTGTCGTCCTCAGATCGCCGCGCCGTGCGTGCATGGCGACGCGCGGCGAAAGTAGGTGGCACGCACTTTGTACTTGTGCGACACCACAGATACTATACGATATGATAACGATATGATACGATACGAAACGATACAAAACGATACGATAGGATAAAGATACGATACGATAACGATACGATAACAATAAGATACGATACGATAACGATACGATACGATACGATAACGATACGATAAAGATACGATACGATACGATAATGATACAATAAAGATATGAAAACGATACGACACGATACGATAACGATACGATAACGATAGGATACGATAACGCTACGATACGATACGATAAAGGTACGATTCGATGACGATACGATAACGATACTATACGCTAATGATACGATAACGATACGATATGATAATGATACGATAACGATACGATAACGATACGATAGCGATACGATACTATAACGATATGATACGACACGATACAATAACGATACGATACGATAACTATAGGATAACGTTAACGATACGATAAATATACCATTCGATAAGGATACGATACGGTACGATAATGATACGATAACGACACAATAAGGATATGATACGATACGGTACAATAACGATACGATATGATTACGATACGATAACGATACGATAACGATACGATACGATAACGATACGGTAATGATACGATAACGATACGATACGATACGATAACGATACGATACGATAAAGATACGATTCGATAACGATAAATAACGGTACGATTCCTTAGGATACAATCTCATTTCTACTGTCATCTGTGTGAATTAAGTTTCTATTCGACCCTCTAATAAATTACGATACGATACGATAACGATACAATACCATAACGATACGATATGATACAATACAATTCTCAATTCTACTGTCATCTGAGTTAATACGACACGATACGATACGATACGATAACGATAACGATAACGATACGATACGATACGATAACGATACGATAACGATATGATAACGATCCGATACAATACGATAACGATACTATACGATAACCTTACCATACGATACGATACGATAACGATACGATACGATATGGTAAATCACGATACGATAACGATACGATACGAAAACGATAACATACCATACGATAATGATACGATACGAAACGAAACGACAACGATACGTTAGGATAACGAAACAATATGATATGTTAAAGATATGATACAATAACTATACGATAACGATACGATAACGGTACGATACGATAACGATACGATACGATAACGATACGATACGATAACTATACGATAACGATACGATAACGGTAAGATACGATACGATAACTATACGATAAGGATACGATACGATACGATAAGGATAGGATAAGATAAGGATCCGATACGATACGATAACGATACGATACAATATGAATCGATACGAAACGTTACGAAACGATACGATACGATAACGATACGGTACGATACGATAAAAACCGATGCGATAATGATACAATAATGATACGATACGATAATGATATGATAACGATACGCTAACGATACGATACGATACAATAACGATATGATACAATAACGACACGATACGATACGATACGATACGATAACGATACGATAACAATACGATAAATATACGATAACAATACGATAAATATACGATACGATAATGACACGAGAATGTTATGATACGATACGATACGATAACGATACAATAACGCCACAATAACGATAACGATACGATAACGATACGATACGATAACGATATCATAACGATACAATACGATACGCCACGATACGATAACGATACGAGAACGATACGATACTATAACGACACAATACGATACGAATATGATACGATAACGATACGATACGATAACGATACAATTCTCATTTCTACTGTCATTTGAGTGAATTAAGGTACGATACAATACAATACGATACGATACAATTTTCATTTCTCCTGTCATCTGAGTGAATTAAGTTACGATACGATACGATAGCGATACGATACGATAACGATAAGATACGATACGATAACGATACGATAACGATTTGATAACGATACGATACGATAACGATACGATAACCGTACGATACGATACGATAACGATACGATACGATAACGACACGATACGATACGATACGTTAACGATAACGATACGATACAATACGATAAAGATAGGATAACGATACAATAATAATATTATGACGATCCGATACGATACGATAACGATACGATAACGATACTATAGATAATCTTACTATACGATACGATACGATAACTATACGATACGATACGGTACGTCATGATACGGTACGTCACGATACGATAACGATACGATAACGATACGATACGATACGATACGATGACGATACAATATGATAAGATACGAAAACGATACGATATGAAATGATAATGATACGATACGATGCGTTAACGATACGATACGATAACTATACGATAACGTTATGATACGATACGATACGATAAAGATATGATACGATATCGTTACGATACGATACGATACGATACGATAACCTTACGATGCTATAATGATACGCTAACGATACGATACGATATGATAACGATACGATACGATAACGATACAATAACGATACGAAAACGATATGATACGACATGATAACGATACGATACGAAAGGATACGATACGATAACGATACGACACGATACGATAACGATAGTATAACGATACGATAATTTCTAAGTGAGGACTATCACAAGATAACCTGTAACTTGTACTACAGCTGATGTATCCATGGATGATTTTTAAGCACACCACTTTTGGTTCCCATAATCACCTCTCAGAATCACAGTACGATAAACGACTGTCCTCTGTAGACTCCTTTCTCCAAGTAATAATTTTCTATCATGCCCTGCATGTGAATGTCTGACATTGTTTTTAAACAAAGGTGCAAATGTAACTAACGATGATAGTACGTTCAGAATTTTTCATATGGTGAGGTACAGTAATTTCTAAGCGAATGATGTGTTAAGTAAGAAATCCACACTGGAGACTTAGATTAGCGCAATTTCCAATAGTCACTATATATGGTAGGGAAAAGTGTAAATATATAGAAAATTCAAACAAATTGCTGACAATTTGCGATACTATTATAGGAATATGGCTCATTTTTCCACTGCCTACATCTGCTTACTATTCCTTCTTCATATCTTTTTTTTTTGTCAACAACAGACATGTATATTAATTGTTATTCACATAAATGTGTTTTGAAGAGTTGGAATACATCAATCCCCTGGTGTTTCCATCTCATATGTTACATAAATAATTTGAAGGATATAAGACGAATATTTAAAATAATAATTCTTTCCACGACAGCCATGGTTGAGTGTCCGAGAGCTCTAATACGCCTTGCAGAGGAGTGTGTTGTTGCACACTGTCAGAGGTTTGAGTTCTCCCTCAGGCATTTGGGGTGTATGTGTGTGAGTTTAAAGAGTTTGTGAGTCTAGGGACTGATAAAAGCAGAAGACCCGACCCTTAGATTTACTAACATTTGAACCTTCCAAGACAATATGAGCACTATGTTTTAGAAATTAGTTTTCCTGTATAATATTTTCCTAATAATTACATTCAGTAAGTAATTTATGATTTGCTAACGTATAGAAGGTTATACATATTGAGTTTGAACCATGCTTACTTCAATGTCAAATTTTTTTAAAGATATGATTATATGATCTATTAAAACAGAATAATTTGACATTCGAAGTGTTTACAGTGACATTTGATTTGCATCCCAACTATTGTATTATAAAGTGGAAAATATGCAACAACTGTAGTGAAAGAAGAGAGAGCTGTTATCAAGTTGGGTAATGGTTTCAGCAACCACGGTTGTTGCAGCTGTGGTAGGAGTCTGGTGGCCACTGTAGGCTCTGTGTGGCTGAGTGGCATGGTGGGGGGGGGGGGGGAGACCCACTCTCTGCAGGGGCTGACGAGCTGGACAAACAAAGAGGAACAGCATGGCAGAGTGCGTCACATGGGGCAGGTGGATCTTGCCTAAGGCAGTGCTACTGGGGGACTGTCCACACACAAACACACACACACTGATCATGTAATGAATTAACTGCCTGCTTCTTCTCAGTTTCCTGAACAGACAGCAAGCATACCAAATAACTGTTTGAGCAAAATAAAACACGAATTCACATTAAAGGGTTATTAATTGCTCTGTAGTGAGCGTACAAACTTTTGGAAGCACAATCTCAATACATAACAAAAAACGATCACAGATATTCTGTGTACATGTGTGTGAGTATTATTACCAGTTGAGGAATTTCAAAGCGGCCCTATTGTGTGTCTCCATTTACCCAGCTGATCTGTTCATACAATATCTAATTTTTAAGGTGTTTGGATGTCACAGTCCTTTATTTGACTGAATGGGAATCTGAGGGTCGGCATATGCTTTTCAAGTTTCAGTAGAACCACATCAGATCACCAGAAGAGAGGAATGACACAATGCACACCAAGCGCAGTGTAATACCATAATATAATGCCTAACGACTGAAAACGTGTAATGAACTTCTCATAATGTTCCTTGTAATCCCACAGCATTATTAGGAGTCATGTAATAGCCAAAGAGGGAATTTACCATCAGTACGCTGCCATTAACACCACAAAACATTGTACAGAGCTATACACGCATTAGTTGTACTATGGAGTGTAACAGGAAAGTAAATACTAAGAGCGAAAGTAACGTTGTGTATAAACGAGCTGCTACACTAAAACAGCAGTTTTATATTCTTATAGTTCACTTAGATTGTTTATACATACATGAATGAGTTAACAGAATGTAGCTTTGTTTTATGTGCTAGAAGGTTACCAAGTTCAGTTGAGGAACTGGTAACATTTTAATTGAGCGTAGTTACACTGGTTGTGCATTATCTAAAACAACCAACAGCAGAACATGTCAGCAGTTGTCAGCGCCCTCAACTAAAACGGCACATGCAAAGTGAACGGGTAGCACGTATAGCTGGCTCTGCCCAAACTGTGCGGCAGTACTGTGGCGAGCCAGGATCACGGGTAGCACGTGTCAGTCTCTAGTGACGAATGTTGAGAGAAAATTAGGGGCGGTATCTGAATTATTGAAATGAAAGATGTGCGAAGGCATCACTGCGCCAGACAGTCATACCTTCATGTATTGGTGAGGGAAGTAGGGTGTTAGGTGATGTGAGGTTCGTGAAGTTATTTTCTTTATTTTTCTAGTAGCTATATTTTTTATGTTTAATGTCAATTATAAATAGGCTTGATCTCGATTAAATAAAATAGCATTCATCGCAAACTATGCTCTGAAGATGAGCAGCAAAACTGATATCATGGTTTGTCTACTTATAATTACTTATCTTTACATTATTTTTGCCCCACACCCCAAAAATATCTAATATATAAATCAGAGAGTCCGTATATTTGTACGTGTTGCATACAAATCTACAGTTTTGTTCTCATCTATTAAATTTTTTACACGTAATCTTCAATCCATGAGGACGGTCGCCTTAAGTGTAAGAATCACATAAAATATATTGCCGCTTGAGACCACAAACACCGACTGCCGGCATAGCGCAGGGGATAGCATCACGGACTGCGGTGCTGAAAGTCGCCGGTTAAATCCTGGCCACCGGCAAAAATTTATTTCTTTGTAATTAACAATTCCAGAAGGTTCTATATCTTTCTTAGGTTCACTTGTAAATTCTACTTGTTTCTTATGTTCTGTTCTAATGTCTGGTAAAATCTGTCTGTGTATAAATAGCAGAGCACTCTGCCTGAGAGGCCGTCAGTGCTGCGTGTATGTTGAGTTCGTAATAAATGTGCTTTGAGTATAAGTGCTGTGTTCAGTTGCCTTCGAAGTCAAGCCTGCTCCCATTTCAACGCGACATTGTTTGGTGGAGGCGCCAGGTAGACTGTGCAACAGCTGCATCACTGAGGCTCCGATGAGGCAACGTAAAACCCGTCGCTTACACGGACTGGGACCGGAATACAAGGGATACACCGAGTACATCCTTCCAAAAGTCCGTATCATCAGGAGGACCATGGATACGAAACCAGCAGTAAGCCAGCTGCACATCAGACACACGTCGGTGTTTTCTGGAGACGCTGGACAGGACCCCAACAAATGGCTAAAATGGTTCGAACGAGTCGCCAAGTACAACAGGTGGGACCATACGATGTGCTTGGCCAACGTTTATTTCTACCTTGACAGAACAGCCCAGCAATGTTTCGAAAACCACGAAGACAAGTTGAATGACTGGGAGACGTTCCAGGAGGAACTTAAGAAGACGTTTGGAGACCGCCAGCGACAAATCCGCTAGGCGGAAGAACAACTGAAGAACCGGGCCCAATGACATGGTGAGCTGACACAATCGTACATACAGAATGTTTTGGCCCTGTGTAACATAGTGAATCCGAATATGACTGAGGCCGACAAAATCACGCATCTCATGAAGGGTATTGCAGAAGATATGTACCAAGCTCTTCTGATCAAAGACGTCGCTATGACGGAAGAATTCATCAAATGGTGCCAGCGTAGTGAAGAGATGCAACAAAGAAGGGTTGGACGCAAGAAGTATAACAGATTCCTGAATGTAGTCCCATGGCCGTCATGGAAGACCAGCATGACTTGGCTTCTCTCATACGACAAATTGTGAGGGAAGAATTGCAACAATTTATGGCAGCCGGAACTATTATACCGAGCGAGCATCAGATTATGGCAAGCCCCGTAAGTCACGAGGGAGCCGACGCCGCTGAGGAAGAGATATTTCAGACATTATCTCCAGTCTGCTCCGCCAGTCGTACCCGACGTGAAGAATGGCGTCGCCCTGCCATGACTTACGCTGCAGCCGCCAAACGGCAGCCTATGAACAGACCGACGTGACCACAACTAATTTCCCCGGCAACAATGACTCCCCGCAGGAGAACAGACGTCTGGAGGACGGAAGACAACACACCACTGTGTTTCCATTGTGGGCGCCCTGGACATGTCATACGCTACTGCAGAGAGAGAAGGCGAGGGTTCGACGATTATTTTGCCACAAGACGTCAGCCATCAGAGCAGTTATATCCCAGGCAATCACCTGCTGATGAGTTCAGTCGACCTATGGGAAGAAGCCCATCGCCGTACCCTAGACGAGGTCGCTCCCCGACGCGCCGCAGCCGTTCACCGTCGCCGTACAGAGGTACCAGCCGCTCCCCCAGCCGCCGCACCCAGGAAAACTAAGCGAAGCGACCATCTACGGAGGTGAGGCCGCCAAAGATGAAAATCCTCCATGGACAACAGTCGCTAAGATGTCGGGAAATCTCATTGACATAATCGATGGCCAACCTGTCAAGGCACTTGTTGATTCAGGAGCGGCTCTTTCTGTACTGTCGGATAATTATCGCCACACGCTAAAGAAGACAATGTTTTGTGATACGGGGGCAACTGTGCTGAAGGTCGCGAATGGAAAGTACGTCCATCCAGCAGGAACTTGTGTCGCAAGAATAACTATCAACAACAGGACCCAGCCGTTTAAATTTGTCGTGCTTCAGAATGTAGTCACAATGTCATCCTCGGATGGGACTTCCTTCAGGCATCCCAAGCTATCATTGACTGTGGAAGATCTGAGCTGCAAATTGAAGAAGTTGTTCCGCCGGATACACGTAATACAGAATTATCTGGGAAGTTATTCGTCGTTGACAAAGTGACGATACCGCCATTGACAATGAGAAGAGTTGCAGTCACAAACACAGATGACTGGTTAAACGGTGAAGTTCTTGTTGATAGTAAAAAGTTTCAGGCTCACAAAAGAAATTTACATACCTGCGGCTATCATAAGCATTGCTGGTGGTCAAGGAGAGATTTGGATCACAAATTGTCACGAGCACTCACAACTTATCCCCAAGAAAATGTGTATCAGGACAGCTGAACCAATCCAGGACGGTGAGCTCAACGTCATCAATGAAGACCCATGCCCTGCTGTTAGTACAGACAACATGCTGGAGGAAACAAATGTGGAACTGCCAATAGGGCCTGGACTGACCAAGGAACAACGCCAGCAGGTGTTAGGTATACTACGCCAATTTTCAGGTGCATTCACACCTCAGCAGAGGAAAAAGTCAGACAAAACGGCCCATGATAAAGCTCCGTATCAATACTGGGGATCATCCGCCAATTAGCCAGCGTAGGTATAGAGTGTCGCCAGCTGAAAGACTGATAATTCGGGAGGAAGTGGAGAAGATGTTGCGAGATGGCATTATTCAATCTTCGGAGAGTCCTTGGTCGTCTCCGGTAGTCCTCGTAAAGAAGAAGGATGGTACGTGGCGATTCTGTGTCGTCTATCGGCGGCTGAACAGAATCACAAAGAAAGATGTCTACCCATTGCCGCGCATTGACGACACCTTAGACTGCTTGAAAGGAGCTACATACTTCTCAACTATGTACATGCAGACAGGTTACTGGCAGATTGAAGTTGACGAAGCTGACAGGGAGAAGACGGTTTTTATTACACCTGACGGCCTCTATGAATTTAAAGTAATGCCATTTGGATTATGTAATTCTCCAGCCACATACGAACGCATGATGGACAACTTGCTTCGACACCTTAAGTGGACGACGTGTCTCTGCTATTTAGATGACATTGTCGTTTTCTCGAAAACATTTGAAGAACATCTGAGTCGCCTGTCAACTGTGTTGAAGTGTGTTCAGACTGCAGATCTCCGCCTCAATCCAAAGAAGTGCCTCTTCATCGCCAAGAAGATAAAAATCCTGTGGCACCTAGTCAACGGAGATGGTGTCTGTCCTGATCCAGATAAAGTAAGGGCAGTCATAGAATTTCCAACTCCTCAGGACATTCGTGATGTGAGAAGTTTTCACGGGCTGTGCTCATAATACCGACGTTTCATAAAAGGATTTTGTAACAAGGCACGTACAAGAACTTCTGCAGGGAGACGCCAAATTTTACTGGGATGAGACAAAAGAAAGAGCTTTCCGGGCACTTAAGGAGGCTCTAACTTCCGCACCAAGGCTAGCCTTGTACGATGAGAATGTAGAAATGCAAGTTCACACAGACGCCAGTGGGTATGGGATTGGTGCAGTGCTTGTACAAGTTCAGGAAAGTGCTGAAAAAGTGATAGCCTATGCGCCAAGAGTACTCTCAAAGTCCGAGATAAACTACTCTACAACTGAAAAAGAATGTCTCGCAGTTATCTGGGCTATCAACAAGTTCCGGCCGTATTTATTCGGCAAACCATGCACCGTCGTGACAGACCACCATTCTTTGTGTTAGCTGACTAGCTTGAAGGATCCATCAGGTCGACTAGCAAGATGGGCACTAAGACTCCAAGAGTACGATGTCACAGTAGTATTCAAAAACAGGCGCAAACACAAGGATGCCGACTGCCTTTCGAGGAATCCATTAGTGGAACACAACGGCATCAATTAAATTTCAGCCCTCATTGAATTAGTTGACGTTATAGCTGAACACTGTTAAAACGATAGAGGCCTTGGACAAAGGAGAACCGACCAATGGAGAGTTCCAACTTATAAACGGAACATTGTAGAAGAGCAACTACGATCCACTGGGCCCCAAATGGCTACTGGTTGTTCCAGCTCATCTCCAGCCAGCTATTCTCAAATATTCCCACGATGCTCCAATATCCGGTCATCTGGGATTCGTGAAGACCCTAGACAGAATCAGATGCAGGTATTACTGGAAAGCTCTCTACCGATCCGTCAAGCTCTATGTAAGTCACTGTAAAGAGTGCCAGTGACAGAAGCATGTGCCGCAATTATCTCCAGGACATCTCGTACCGATTCCGCCGGCAGCAGCTCCATTCCACCGAGTTGGGATCGATCTGTTATGGATGTTCCCGAAGTAGACAACCGGTAACCGTTGGATAACAGTCTGCACTGACTACCTCACACAATACGATATCACCAAATCTGTGCCGACTGCAGAAGCTCCAAAGATAGCAAAATTGCTTGTAGAAGACATTATTTTGAAGCATGGAGCACCCCGTGTCATGATATCTGATCGTGGAAAAGTATTCCAGTCAAAACTAGTATCAGAGGTAATGTCACGTTGCGACATAGTCCACAGAATGACATCCGCATACCATCCTTGGACAAATGGTCTTACAGAACGTTTTAACAAGACGTTAGCTGACATGCTGTCGATGTAGGTCGATGTTGAGCAGAAGGATTGGGATACAATTCTGCCAGTCATGACATTTGCTTACAAAACTGCAAGACAAGACACCACAGGCTTCACTCCGCTTTTCCTGCTCCATGGCCATGAAGCTGAGATGACAATGGATATGCTGTTCCCGTTCCAACCGGACGGCACTGAGGATGATTATGTCAAACAGCTCATCACCAGGGTCGAAGAAGCAAGACAACCGGCTCGCATATGGACACTGGACGCCCAGGAGATGGACCGTCAGCGGTATAACGACAAGCACCGACCTGTTGTGTACAGCCCACGAGATCTGGTATGGATTTTTACCCCTGTACGGAAGGTTGGACTGTCAGAAAAGTTATTGAAGCGATACTTTGGTCCGTATCGTGTCATACGCCGCCTGTCAGACGTCACATACGAAGTTGAGGATTATGAGCCGTCGTCGAAACGTCAAAAATGAAGAGATATCGTTCACGTCCTGCGCATGAAGACTTACTACGATCCTGAAGAGAATGTAGACGACAATGGCTTCTTGTTCAAGGACCCTAAGGATGGTAATGTTCCTTATGAATCCTCGACAGGAACGCCTGTCGTCGATAATCGCAGAGAAGGGAAGGATTCTTTTGTAGTGTCATACAGAGGACCCATGACACAGTCAAGATCCAGGACATTGCAGCTGGCTCCACAGGGATCATAACAGTGGGTCGCTGTTTCTCCAGGAGAGGGAGCAATGCCACGAGAGACCACGAACACCGACTGCCAGCTTGGCGCAGGGGAGGGCGTCATGGACTGCAGTGCACAAGGTCTCCGGTTCAATCCCGCCGACTGGCAAAAATTCATTTCTTTGTAATTAACAATTTCATAAGGTTCTACCTCTTTCTTAGGTTCACTTGTAAATTCTACTTGTTTCTTATGTTAACTGTTCTTCTAATTTCTGGTAAATTCTGTCTGTGTATAAATAGCAGAGCACTCTGCCTGAGAGGCAGTCAGCGCTGCACGTATGTTGAGTTCGTAACAAACGTGCTTTGAGTATAAGTGCTGTGTTCAGTTGCCTTCGAAGTCAAGTCTACTTCCATTTCAACGCGACAATATAGTTCACGAGATATGACGTTATAAACAATGAAATGTGTCTAAAACTGCTGCATTTAGTGACAATACTGCTCAATTTCTCCTAAACCACTTGACCGATTTCAACCAAATTTGGTACACATTTTTCTTACATGAGGTAACAATTGCCGTAAGAGTATCAACCCCACACGACACATACGATACATGGTTCAGGAGATATAATGTCGTAAACAATATGAATCACAGAAAACTGCCACATAATGCGGCGAGACTTTATAAATACGCTATATGAGAACAAGAGAACTTAACGACTTTTAACAAACTTTAAACATAATTTCAAACCTTTATTAAACTTTTTCTAGCTGACACCCAAAGCAAAATGATGGAAGGAAAAAAGTTTCTCGCTTACTTCTTTTCCGCTGTTTGTGGAGTAAAACTACAGCTCTCGGTATGACGTTACAATTTATAATTTCAACACTACAAATTGTAACGAAAGGAAATTTTATAGACAGTATACAGATATATAGTTGAATATAGTTTCTAAATTGTATCACATTCCGACACGTAGTTCATGAGATATGGAGACAAACAGTAACGTTCTGCTGTTCATGGATTAAAAATACGGCATTCGATATGACGTTACATTATTTCTACACTACAAATTGTAGCTGTAGGAATTTCTACAGACAGTATACACGCATATAGTTGAGTGTACCATCTAAGTTGTATCACATTACGAGATATGAGCACTTAAACAGTAACGTTAATGGAAAACCGCCCCATCACACAGCAAGTTATAATCTATTACTTCTTTACTACTAATTGTATTCCCAAGAGATTTTAGAGGCGTCCAGGCCTTACAAAAATAAATATATACCCGAAAAATTGCAGGAATAAATAAATACCCAGGCAAAACCGGAATTTCAGCTAGTAAGTGATAAAAAGTTGTAGTAAAGTGATGTTGGTTAGTAATGGAGCATTTTTATTGATTTCTTGTTTTGTGTTGCAAATTTGTGTATTGCGTTAAAAATAATGGTTCAGGAACACCTGACTTTACTGATGATGTTGCTGTAATTATTACAGGAAGAGTTAACAGACAGTCGTGCAGCCTTTATTCGGGCGGCACGCTGCGCCACTGCCTCCCCTGCAGCAGCAGCTCCTCCACCTGCTGGTGGTTGCTTCTCCTGGCGTCGTCCAGCGGCGTGTCCCCCCACCTGTCCCTGGCCGCCCTGTCGGCCCCCGCAGCCAGCAGGACCAGCGCCACCTCCGTGTTGCCCCACAATGCCGCGTAGTGCAGCGGCGTCCTCCAACTCTCAGTCCTGGCACCGGGGTCCGCCCCTGCAGCCAGCAGCAGCCGCACCACAGCCACGTGGCCCTCTGCTGCAGCCTGATGCAGAGGCGTCCACTGCTCGTCGTCCCTCTCGTCCACGGCCGCCCCCGCTGCCAGCAGCCGCCTCGCCGCCTCCACGCGTCCCTCTCCTGCCGCCAAGTGCAGTGCTGTCCTTCCAGCACCTCCGCTCCTGGCCGACACGTCCGCCCCCGCCGCCAGCAGCGCCTCCAGCTCCCCCATCGCCCCCCGCTTCGCCGCCGCTAACAGGCCCTTGTCCTTCTCCTCTGCTGAAAGCAGCCTGCAAAACACACAACAGTACCCTCAAGTGTTGGCACTTGTACTTCATTAGAACGAAATCTTTTCCTTCGAGCATCTATTTTTCTACTTTACGCTCGTTACAAAAATGCAAAATCTCCTGCCAAATTTATTTTTTAAGGTTTATTCACAGTCGATAGGGAATGTGGTCAGTTATCTTCATTATTACAGTCAAGTGCTTTTCATTTGGACTCTTGACAAACACACTGCAAAGCACCTCTACAAGTCACTCTCCCGATGCAGGCATTATGACGTAGACGTTTTACATGGAGGTGGTTTCATAAGAGGTTGTGCCAAACACCGATGGAGTTCAGGCAGGAACTACCTCGTTTCGTGACAATGGCTACTTACGCAAACAATTGCATTGCAGCCATTGCCGAATGGTTTCTATATTCTATTTTGTGAACAGAATGATGTTCGTTAGTCGCGGTAATGAGACAATCGCGCTGTATTGGTTTTCTTCTCTTCTGTTGAATTCAGGTGAAATGATGACTGTGCATATTTGACGGGCCTAAAAAAAGAGAAACTGGGTTATTCACGTTCAATAGTGCATGTGGTAGTGATTGTTTTATCTTGTGTTATATTTTACGATGAGTTGTCTTAAATGATCAGTGACCATGAGTGAGGGAGCAAGGAGTAGAGCCAAGTCGTCTCAAACTTGCAGATCAGAATGGCAACAATCAAGTAACTTAAAAGGTTGCTCAATCAAGAGTAAAAATGGGGATACGTTTGCATATTGCAAGTCATGTTACATAGACATTAACATTGCTTCTGTAGACAAAACAGGGTTGGAAAAACAGGCTAAAAGTGAGAAATCCGTCATCCTTCACATCTCTTCAGCATTGCCTCATGGACCTAAACTAAAAATAAACTCTGTCATAACTCTTACTATTTTAAGGATCATTTCTGTCCCTTGAAGAAAAATCACAAATACCTTATTTCAAATCATAATAGTTATGAACAAAATTTTCAAGTTTTTGTGCCTTAATATTTTCATGTTACTCCGAACGGAACTTGAGTGTTTTTCTACAAGAATCAATATACATATATAAAAATGGAACGTGGGAAGTGTGTCCGTATATCTCACTTGGAAGCCAAAATTATTCACTGCAGACCAGTGGTGGTTATGCATGAGAGTAGCCTTTAGGTTCGCGGTGTGCACTATAGTGTCTCGGTCGCCGTGTGTGGTGGTCGGTGAGTAGTGTGGCCAACAAAAAACCGTAAACTGTGGAACAATGCGACGATCAATAGATGCTCAAAGACAAAAAGACTCAAAGATAAAACACTGGGAATCACAGACATACATTAACTGAGCATCAACTACAAAGGCAATACACGTATAATCTCAGTATAAACACTGGAAAGACAAGTGTAGTGCTTAGGATCAAAATACTGACAACTGGATTAGACAGAGAAATGTACGCTGAGCGTCACGGTTTCATAATACATACTACCATCTCCATATTATCTTTGATCTCACTGCAATACACAGACTGTAGACATACATTAATGTCTGCTGTTACAGAAAGTTCGTAAGTCATAGGTTACTTTGATTTCGCAGACAGTATTACTAACAGATTAATACCACTCAGTTAGGTGAGTAATTAACATCTGTGGTTGTATTCTTTATTTTAGCTTTTCTATCAGATGCTGATGCTTTGTTTTTTCATTCTCATAACTGTGGAGTAATACTACAATAAGGGCTACAATTTTACTAACGTCATCGGCGTAGTGTGCAACTAGTGTTGCTAACGGCCGTTCAGTGCTTTTTGAAAAATCAGGCACGTAGAATGAGGGGCATAATTCATTATGTTGGTGATGAAATAAATAATTAGTGCTGTTCTCGTCAGTAAATTAATGATCCTCCTAAAGCCAATATTTTGTTGCCAACGATAGCACACTAAACTGCCGGCAATGCAACTAAAATTTAAACCAGGTAGGTCACAGAAAATAATTAGCTGTATCCCGCATGCCTTGCAATACCATGGATAGGAATAAGTGCTTATTTTAGCAAGTATCATTTGAATTTAACTTATAATGACATTCCGTCATATCTATCGATGTTTTCATTTAATAAGTATTCTTAGCAAGGAAAATTTATATAGTTTCCTTCTTCAATAACCATTGCCTGATTGTATGGTGTGCAAGTTACTGCAAGTGATATTCATATTATCCACAATTCACAAACGGCCTCAAAAATCTTAGATTAATGGGAGAACTTTTATTGCTACTGTCAGAAGACTTTCGCCAAACATTACCAGTAATTCCAAAGTCAACACAGGCGGACGAAATAAATGCATGTTTAATGAGATTGTCATATTGGGATAGAGTTGAAAAGTTATATTTGAAAGAAAATATCCGTGCAGTAATGGTAGGAGATCCAAGAGCTCACATGTTTCCCGAAAATTTATTGAAAATTGGAGGCGGTACTTACTCTCTTGATCCGTACTGTGCTGGTTTTAACGGAACAATTATGCAGTGTTGTAGGAAACCGAGGAATGACTTATTCATAAAGTCTATCCGTCAATAGAAATGAACTACCTACATGAAGGCTGGTTGTGTGAGCGAACAATTTTAGCACCAAAGAATGATGTAGTGCAACAAATAAATAAACAAATACAGGAGCAGAAACAATATATAAATCGATAGTTACAATTATGGATCAAGAAGAAAGTGTAAACTTTCCAACCGAATTTTTAAACTCATTGCATCCATCTGGTACACCTCTGCATGCATTGGAACTAAAATTACGGAATTTTAACTCGCCCAAATTATATAATGGCACATGATTGTTTGTCAAACAACTATAATAACGTTATTGAACAAAATTTTAATTGGTAAACAAAAAGGAAAACCAGTGTTCACCCATGCCACACCCAAATCTCCATTCGCCACAGTGGTGGGAGATGTGCAGGGAAGAGTCCTCTGCAGTCGGGCTGGTCAATGAGTCCTCGGTGCCGAAGTGGTCAACACGTCTGCCTAGTGAGCAGGAGATCCCGGGTTCGAATTCCGGCCAGGCACAAATTTTCATTCACTGCACTCATTGAAAAATAAGTTTGACGAGCTCGAATCTGGACCAAAAACGTCACATCTTTTTATTGCGGTTCTTCTGCTGGAGAAGAAGAGTATAATTTATGTTGTAGGATAGTCCATAATATTCATCATGGCAGGAAAAATGTTGCTAATCTCAAGTATTACAGGTTTGAGTTATGTCACTGTTCAAGACGGCATGCCATTAAGTTTCTTTCCTAATGTTATATACTTCATTGATTCATGTTTAGAAAAGTCTGTATTTCAACTTAATAAATTGGAAACATAACGTAAAACTGTCTCCATATTATTCGTTATTAGCATTATAATTACAATGAATGGTCTGCATGCCATGGACCCATTTTGGATCAAGTCTGCTTCTTTTGTCGGAGATAAAATTCCCTGCAGCACTGAAACAGATTTGAATAGACGCGTTTGAGGCCGGAATGCCAAATACTCTCCGCACTAAAACAGTTAGTTTCGCAAAGAGACTGCTGTTACGTTTCCCCCACTCAAGCGGGTCATCTTCGTCCCCAACATCCATTCTATTTAACTACAGTGCCACCTCATATGTGGACTGATTATCAGCCGGGCCATAGTCTAGCCACTCTGGAAACAAAGACTTCTTTTTTTTCTCTGGAGAGCGTGGGTGACGATCTCTAGATGGCTCTGCATAAATATGTCACACGTATGTCACAAAAAAGTAAGATATTACTGCCGTGTTGCAACGTCCCTGTAGCTTACCTGAAACTGATATTTCACAGCAAAATTTTCGCACAGCTTTTAACGTATCCTTCTCAGCTTCGGATATCGTTTTGAACTGTCGGAACTGTGACCAAAGAAATGTTGCTATTCTGTGCACGTCTTAATCTCAAACTTTTCCTACTTGAGGTGAGAACAACGCTCTTAAGCATTCATAGTATCTACAGTTAACGTAACACAGGACCTGTATACACTGACAAATACCATTAACACTCAAAGTGGGTTTTATAGTTAAATGCAGTAAGCATTTGCTGCACATGCAGCAATTAAGAAACAAGGAAATTGCAGTACAGTAATTTTAGAAAACTTACCTCTGTATCACAAGGCTGCCTCTATTGCAGTGGCTCTTCAGTCTATGGACCCACAACAAAACAAACTGAATGGTCGGATACTTCTCTCTTTCTAGCACTTCTGTGGCATCTTTGAATGGCTACAGAAATGTGTCGAGTGTTTTTGCACTCTCATTGTTGTAACCACAAAGTTTATCAGGGGCGGCCTTCTTCTCAAGTATTTCCCGGATTTGATCACACTGCCAAACTACAGAGCTTAAGATTCTGAATAAGCTGTTCCATCTCGTATCCGGTACAAGCTACTTGGTAGTGCATTCACATCACCTGTTTTCTTCATGAATCGGACAATATTTTTGGCAGCATAATTTTTTTTAATAATCCTAATCGAAAATTTTTTTTAGGACAGTGTTCAAATGTTTGTAAATGCATGCATAATGCGGGAAATGTTTCCAATGTCTTATCACCTCAGTCCATGACAAAAGAAATCTTATTAACGTGTCGCGGATTTACTCCTAAATTAGAAGATGCTTCCTCAGTATGGTTCTTAATATATTCTCCAGAGATGTCGAGACCTTAATATCCCAGCTCGACTTCTGCCTCTTACATACCACACTTCAGTGTGGCGCACGGCACTTTCTCAGCAATTGACTTGTCCGTTTGCAGCCCTGGCCTCTTACCAAAAGTCAACTCTAGGACGCACGACGATTTTTATGCTAGTGACGACTTCCCTATCTTTCTGTCACTACCCCCTCAGTGCCCAGGACGCCCCCCACGATGCGCTTTAAATATGGCAAACTGGGATGACTTTCGATCTGCTGCCACACTTGAACCTCTCCTGAACGATACGATCGACACAGTGGTAGAGAATGTCACTGAGACGATTGTATCTCATGCTGAGCATGCAATCTAGGTTTTGATCTTTTTTGTGGGAATGGGAATCTGAGGATAGGCATATGCTTTAAAGATTCAGTAGAACCACATCAGAACACCAGAAGAGAAGAATGACAATGCACACCAAGCGCAGTGTAATACCGTAATATAATGCCAAACGACTGAAAACGTGTAATGCACTTCTCGCATTGTTCCTTGTAATCCCACAGCATTATTAGGAGTCATGTAATAGCCAAAGAGGGAAGTTACCATCAGTACGCTGCCATTAACACCACAAAACATTGTACAGAGCTATACACGCATTAGTTGTACTATGGAGTGTAACAGGAAAGTAAATACTAAGAGCGAAAGTAACGTTGTGTATAAACGAGCTGCTACACTAAAGCAGCAGTTTTATATTCTTATAGTTCACTTAGATTGTTTATACATACATGAATGAGTTAACAGAATGTAGCTTTGTTTTATGTGCTAGAAGGTTACCAAGTTCAGTTGAGGAACCCGGAAACATTTTAATTGAGCGTAGTTACACTGGTTGTGCATTATCTAAAACAACCAACAGCAGAAAATGTCAGCAGTTGTCAGCGCCCTCAACTAAATCGGCACATGCAAAGTGAACGGGTAGCACGTATAGCTGGCTCTGCCCAAACTGTGCGGCAGTACTGTGACGAGCCGGGATCATGGGTAGCACGTGTCAGTCTCTAGTGACGAATGTTGAGAGAAAATTAGGGGCGGTATCTGAATTATTGAAATGAAAGATGTGCGAAGGCATCACTGCGCCAGACAGTCATACCTTCATGTATTGGTGAGGGAAGTAGGGTGTTAGGTGATGTGAGGTTCGTGAAGTTATTTTCTTTATTTTTCTAGTAGCTATATTTTTTATGTTTAATGTCAATTATAAACAGGCTTGATCTCAATTAAATAAAATAGCCTTCAGCGCAAATTATGCTCTGAAGATGAGCAGCAAAACTGATACAAAAAATCATGGTTTGTCTACTTATAATTACTTATCTTTACATTATTTTTGCCCCACACCCCGAAAATATCTAATATATAAATCAGAGAGTCCGTATATTTGTACGTGTTGCATACAAATCTACAGTTTTGATCCAATCTATGAAATTTTGTACACGTAATCTTCAATCCATGAGGACGGTCGCCGTCGGTGTAAGAATCACATACGATATATAGTTCACGAGATATGACGTTATAAACAATGAAATGTGTCTAAAACTGCTGCATTTAGTGACAATGCTGCTCAATTTCTCCTAAACCACTGGACCGATTTCAATTAAATTTGGTACACATATTACTTATATGACGTAACAATTGCCGTAAGAGTATGAACCACACACGACACATACGACACATGGTTCAGGAGATATAACGTCGTAGACAATAGGAATCGCAGAAAACTGCCACATAACGCGGCGTGACTTTATAAATACGCTATATGAGAACAAGGGTACTTAACGACTTGTAACAAACTTTAAACATAATTTCAAATCTTCACTAAACTTTTTCTCACTGACACCCATAGCAAAATGATGAAAGGAAAAAAGTTTCTCGCTTACTTCTTTTCCGCTGTTTATGGAGTAAAACTATGGCTCTCTGTATGACGTTACAATTTATAATTTCAACACTACAAATTGTAGGGACAGGAAATTTTACAGACAGTATACAAATATATAGTTGAATGTAGTTTCTAAGTTGTATCACATTCTGACACATATTTCATGAGATATGAGCACTTAAACAGTAACGTTAATGGAAAACTGCCCCATCACACACCAAGTTTTAATCTATTACTTCTTTACTACTAATTGTATTCCTAAGAGATTTTAGAGCCATACAGATCTTACAAAAATGAAAATATACCCGAAAAATGGCAGGAATAAATAAATAAATCAATACCCAGGCAACAAGAGTTTTCAGCTAGTAAGTGATAATAAGTTGTAGTAAAGTTGTGTTGGTTAGTAAGGGAGCATTTTATTGCATTCTTGTTTTGTGTTGCAATTTGGTGTATTGCGTTAAAAATAATGACTGAGGAACACCTGACTTTACTGATGATGTTGCTATAATTATTAATGGAAGAGTAAACAGACAGTCGTGCAGCCTTTATTCGGGCGGCACGCTGCGGCACTACCTCCCCTGCAGCAGCAGCTCCTCCACCTGCTGGTGGTTGCTGCTCCTGGCGTCGTCCAGCGGCGTGTCCCCCCACCTGTCCCTGGCCGCCCTGTCGGCCCCCGCAGCCAGCAGGACCAGCGCCACCTCCGTGTTGCCCCACAATGCCGCGTAGTGCAGCGGCGTCCTCCAACTCTCAGTCCTGGCACCGGGGTCCGCCCCTGCAGCCAGCAGCAGCCGCACCACAGCCACGTGGCCCTCTGCTGCAGCCTGATGCAGAGGCGTCCACTGCTCGTCGTCCCTCTCGTCCACGGCCGCCCCCGCTGCCAGCAGCCGCCTCGCCGCCTCCACGCGTCCCTCTCCTGCCGCCAAGTGCAGTGCTGTCCTTCCAGCACCTCCACTCCTGGCTGCCACGTTCGCCCCCGCCGCCAGCAGCGCCTCCAGCTCCCCCATCGCCCCCCGCTTCGCCGCCGCTAACAGGCCCTTGTCCTTCTCCTCTGCTGAAAGCAGCCTGCAAAACACACAACAGTACCCTCAAGTGTTGGCACTTGTACTTCATTAGAACGAAATCTTTTCCTTCGAGCATCTATTTTTCTACTTTACGCTCGTTACAAAAATGCAAAATCTCCTGCCAAAATATATTTTTTAAGGTTTATTCACAGTCGATAAAGAATGTGGTCAGTTATCTTCATTATTACAGTCAAGTGCTTTTCATTTGGACTCTCGACAAACACACTGCAAAGCACCTCTACAAGTCACTCTCCCTATGCAGGCATTATGACGTAGACGTTTTACATGGAGGTGGTTTCATAAGAGGTTGTGCCAAACACCGATGGAGTTCAGGCAGGAACTACCTCGTTTCGTGACAATGGCTACTTACCCAAACAATTGCACTGCAGCCATTGCCAAATGATTTCTATATTCCACTTTGAGAACAGAATGATATTTGTTAGTCGCGGTAATGAGACGATCGCTTTGTATTCTGTTTCTTCTCTTCTGTTGAATTCAGGTGAAATGATGACTGTGCATATGTGATGGGCCTGAAAAAAGAGGAACTCGTTATTCACGTTCAATAGTGCATGTGGGAGTGATTGTTTTAATTTGTGTTATATTTTACGATGAGTTGTCTTAAATGATCAGTGACCATGAATGAGGGAGCTAGGAGTAGAGCCAAGTCGTCTCAAACTTGCAGATCAGAATGGCAACAATCAAGTAACTTAAAGGGTTGCTCTATCAAGAGTAAAAATGGGGATACGTTTGCATATTGCAAGTCGTGTCACATAGGCATTAACATTGCTTCTGTAGGTAAAACAGGGCTGGAAAAACAGGCTAAAAGTGAGAAGGCCGTCATGCTTGACATCTCTTCAGCATTTCCATTCGAATTTCTACTCCTTTCCCCTTATTTTTACGATTCGCACCTACCTCTTTCCGTGTAACCCAGTTGGAAACACTGCCCCCCCTCCACACACACACACTCCCAGTGTCTGCTCAGATGGGTCGCCAAGCGAGATCAACTTACCTCACGGACTTAAACAAAAAAGAAACTGTCTCATAACACTTAGTATTTTCATGATCTTTTCCGTCCCTTGAAGAAAAATTACAAACTCTGTTGTTTCCTCATTTCTCATCATAATGGTTATGAACCAAGTTTTTGTGCCTTAATATTTTCACGTTACTCCAAACGGAACTTCAGTTTTTTCTACAAGAATCAATATACATATATAAAAATGGAACGTGGGACGTGTGTCCGTATATCTCACTTGGAAGCCAAAATTCTTCACTGCAAACCATTGGTCGTTATGCATGAGAGTAGCCTTTAGGTTCGCGGTGTGCAGTATGGTGTCTCGGTCGCCGTGTGTGGTGGTGGGTGAGTGAGTGTGACCAACAAAAAACCGTAAAATGTGGAGCAATACGAGGATCAACAGATGCTCAAAATCAAAAACACGCAAAGATTAAACACTGGGAATCACAGACACATATCAACTGAGCGTTTACTACAAGGGCAATACACCAATGATCTCAGTGCTTAGGGTCAAAATACTGACAACTGAATTAGACAGAGAAATGTACGCCGAGCGTCACGGTTTCATAATACATACTACCATCTCCACATTATCTTTGATCTCACTGCAATACATACACTGTAGACATACATTAATGTCTGTCTGTTACAGAAAGTTCGTGAGTCATAGGTTACTTTGGTTTAGCAGACAGTATCGTGTTGCTAACAGATTAATACCACTCAGTTAGGTGAGTAATTAACATCTGTGGTTGTATTCTTTATTTTAGCTTTTCTATCAGATGCCGATGCTTTGTCTTTTCATTCTCATAACTGGAGTAATACACTACAACAGGGGCTACAATTTTACTTACGTCATCAGTGTAGTGTGCAACTAGTGTTGGTAACAGCCGTTCGATGCTTTTTGAAAATTCAGGCACGTAGAATGAGGGGCATAATTCATTATGTTGGTGATGAAATAAATAATTAGTGCTGTTCTCGTCAGTAAATTAATGATCCTCCTAAAGCCAATATTTTGTTGCCAACGATAGCACACTAAACTGCCGGCAATGCAACTAAATTTTAAACCAGGTAGGTCACAGAAAATAATTAGCTGTATCCCGCATGCCTTGCAATACCATGGATAGGAATAAGTGCTTATTTTAGCAAGTATCATTTGAATTTAAATTATAATGACATTCCTTCATATCTATCGATGTTTTCATTTAATAAGAATTCTTAGCAAGGAAAATTTATATAGTTTCCTTCTTCAATAACCATTGCCTGATTGTATGGAGTGCAAGCTACTGCAAGTGATATTCATATTATCCGCAATTCACAAACGGCCTCAAAAATCTTAGATTAATGGGAGAACTTTTATTGCTACTGTCAGAAGACTTTCGCCAAACATTGCCGGTAATTCCAAAGTCAACAAAGGCAGATGAAATAAATGCATGTTTAATGAGACTGTCATTTTGGGATAGAGTTGAAAAGTTATATTTGAAAGAAAATATCCGTGCAGTAATGGTAGGAGATCCAAGAGCTCACATGTTTCCCGAAAATTTATTGAAAATTGGAGGCGGTACTTACCCTCTTGATCAGTACTCTGCTGATTTGAACGGAACAGTTATGCAGTGTTGTAGAAAACCGAGGAATGACTCGTTCATAAAGTCTATGTGGTGTCGCACAAGTCTAAAGTGCGCGCCACCTAATTTCGCCGCTCGGCGTGGCGTTCTTACGACGTCAGCCACGAGCACCCTTTGCTACAACTCTGCTCGTGGCCACCACTGAACGACATCGTTCACTTGGGACTGAGATAGGAACCAGTTAACACTTCGGAATCAGATAGGCACCAGTGAAGACTTGGCTATCGGACAGGCACTAGGCAGGCCTCTATCTCAACTATGTATCAGCATTCTGCAGAACAGAACTCTGTAAAATTTAAGTATTGTATACATTCTCGTTCTAATTTACTCTAGTGTTTCTAGTTTCTGCTGTCCCACTGGTTGCTCACCTTCGTACCTGCATAAGCGTGCTTTCTTTATTCCTGTGTTGGTACTTTTCTACTCGACCACCGACACCTACGACGGAACCGAGACACAAAAGCGGTGACGAGGCTGGGACACAGAAGTGGCGACGAGGAGTGATAGAAGAACCGTGGACCAGCCCGCTTGCAGCAGCCAGACAGCAGCAGTCAGAGCACTCAGAAATTGCTCCTGCCCATCCACCCTTATTATAAGAATTTTGGGGGAACATTCAGTTACGTGTTTTGTGGACTTTTTTGTTGCAGAGCGTCCTCTTTCATATTGCATTTGTGTTTTGTTCTCATTTATTTGTATGCGCGGCGCCTAATCGGTCAGCATGGCCACTACCCCGAACCCAAACTTAATGGAAATTATTCAGTTACAGACGGCGCAAATTACGCAACTACTTCAAGCAGTGGCGCAGTTGACGGCAACTCGACAACAGCCGTCGCATCAGCAGCCTACACCTGCCGTTGTATTGCTCCCTTTGTTCTGCCAGTACAATGAACATGACGAAGAATGAAGTGATTATTTGGCCCAATTTTAAGAACTCGTCGTTGCTTATCAAATTACAGGTCAGACGGTTAAGCATCTGTTATTAGCAGTGGTGGGCACTCAAACCTTCGTATTACTGCAGAAACTTTTCCCCCACGCATCTCCTCGTGATGTAGACTTTGATCAAATTGTAGAAGCACTGAATGCTCATTATGAGAGAAAAGTTCTCATAGCTGCTGCGCGGTACCGATTTTTCAGACTTAAAAAATTACCTGAGCAGTCACACCAGGAATGGATTACAGAATTGAAGGGCTTAACCCGCAAATGTAATTTTACTTGCTCTTGTGGACTTTCTTATAGTGAGGTGATGTTGAGAGACGCTATGATGCAGAACATTGAGGACCCCGGAATTAGAGCAGCAATTCTGAAACAATCTGACCCTTCATTAGACAGTGTACTGCAGCTTATTGAAGCGCATGATACTTTTAACTTAGCAGATGTAGAAATGCAAAGCCACAGTGTAAATTCAGTGCACCGTAATGGACGCTTTCCTAGCCGTAGTTCTCATTTTAGCCAGAGTGATTCTTTAAATTCTACCGGCCGTGCTGAACAGACAGTGAACAGTAGCCAGTGTAAAAGTGTGACACAAAGGTCGCCCCATTGTGTTAGAAACAGTAATTTGAATAACGGGCACCAACGCTCATTTCAGAAAAATTTTCATAAGTCTTGCCCTCAGTGTGTATCTCGCCACAAGCGTGCGCATTGCCCTAGCCGCAACGCAACCTGTTATCAATGTGGCAAATTGGGACATGTTCAATCAGTCTGTATGCAGAGTGTAAATTCAAAGAACAGTAACGTTAGAAACAGTGCTTTGCAAAGTGCAAGAATGGTGCATACAGTAAATGTCATACGCGCTGTGGACTTGAGAAGTACTTTGCTTGAATCTCAAATGCAAGAGAGTTCTGCGCCTACAGCAAAACTATGTAGTGAGTCACATCGCAAGCGCTGTCGAGCGCGTAATTCTGTGCAACGGAAAAGGGTTCAGGACAAGCAAAATGATTCTGTACAGTGCAATCCTGTAGTGAACCTAGTGCCTTCTACAACTTCTCATTGTAATAGTGCCCACTACTGTGTAGCTAGTGACGGTAAACTTGATGTAGCTACTCAAAAGTTTAGTGCAGTAGTTAGTGAATCTGTAGTAGCCTCGCATTGCGCGGACGCCAATCCGGCGGTAGTGCCATCTAGTGACAGTGTTGTTAATCCGCTGCATGCCGACTCTGTGCCGCTTCCTACCGCACGCAGCCCGCGCATCAAACAAGCTGTATCAGACGTTGCCCATATTCGCTCACCTGTCGAGCGCCACAAGCAAAAACTTTTTGTGACTCTTTCTATAGAAAATAAGACTGTGCAATTTCAGCTTGATACTGGATCCGCTGTTACATTAATTAATAAAGAAACTTATGAACTTCTGGGTTCGTCAAAATTGTCGCCGTGTAAACAAGTGTTAACAGCATATACAGGTCAAAATATTCTCCTGCTAGGAACGTGTAGCCTGCCCGCCTCTTTCCAAGGTGTAACGAAAACAGTTGCTGTTGTAGTTCTTCAGGCCAAGTCTACACAGAACATTTTTGGACTAGATGCATTTGACTTGTTTGGTTTATCAATTCAAAGAGATGTGCTTCAATTTTCGTCAGTAGTGCCTCAGGACAAAATAAATGCATTGTGTGAAAAATATAGTGACTTGTTTTCGCTTGAACTAGGTTGTGCAAAAGATTTTGTGGCACATGTAACATTGAAAGATTTTGCTGTGCCAAAATTTCGTAAAGCTAGACCAGTGCTTATCGCAATTCGTGATAAGGTTGCCGCAGATCTTCAACGTTGGCAAGATAGTGGTGTGATTTCTACTGTTTCTGCGAGTCAGTGGGCCTCGTCTTTAGTAATTATACCCAAGCCGTCGGGAAAACTTCGTCTCTGTGTGGACTTCAAATCAACAGTGAACAGTCAAACAATTGTAGACACATACCCCCTGCCCAGACCTGAGGAACTGATGGACAGATTAGAACAGTCTCGCTTCTTTTCTAAGATTGATTTAGCAGAGGCACACTTACAAATTCCACTTGATGACGAGTCAAAAAAGTTTTTCGTCATTAATACTCACATGGGCCTTTTTCAATTTCAACGCCTACCCTTTGGCAGTTCTTCCGCTCCCGCTATTTTACAGCGTTTTTTGGAATAGCTGACAGTTTCTGTACCGTGTTGCTCGAACTATTTAGATGATATTGTGGTATCCGGACGTACAGTTGAAGAATATTGATCAAAACTGGAGTGCCTTTTCAAAGTGTTGGCAGCAGCAGGTCTACGTTGCAATAAACAAAGCCTTAGTTTTTTCAAAATGAAATAGAGTACCTAGGCCATGTGATTAATGCCCAAGGAATTCATCCCTTACAGTCACATCTTAGAGCGATCAAAGACCTGCCTCCTCCTAAGAATGTGCACGAATTGCAAGCAGTAATGGGAAAGCTTAACTATTATTTCAGATTTATTCCCAATGCCTCTCAGATTGCAGCTCCACTGCATCGCTTACATAGGAATAATGTTCCCTTTGCATGATCTAAAGATTGCCAAGTTGCCTTTGACAAATTAAAGTCTGCACTACTCAGTAATGCATGTTTGATTCCCTTTGACCCTCAGAAGCCGGTAGTGCTAGCAGTCGATGCCTCGTCGTATGGTCTGGGTGCAATATTGTCACATCGTATTGGTTCTCACGATCGTCGTATTGCCTTTGCATCCAAGCTACTGACGCCGACGCAACAGAATTACAGTCAGATAGAAAAGGAGACCTTAGCAATAATTTACGGCGTCACAAAGTTTCATCATTATCTCTACGGCAGAAAATTCTATTTGTTGACTGACCACAAGCCTCTCACGTCGTTGTTCTCACCCACAAAGCCAATTCCGCCACGAACGGCTCAAAAGCTTCAGAGATGGTCTTTGATATAGTCTAATTATCAGTATGAGATTTTGTACCGACCTACCACTAAACATGCCAACACGGACACACTTTCCCGACTTCCGATTGGCCAGGATGTGTCGTTTGATTCTTCAGAAATGGCATGTTGTCAGATAGACTCCAGAGATGCTTCCGCTGTCGCAGACTTTCCTTTGAACTCTCGTCGGGTTGCACAGGAAACAGCTGCGGATGCAGACCTAAGTGTGGTAGCACGTTTTGTTCGCTCTGGTTGGCCTGCCAGAGTCAAAGACATTGATCGGCCTCTGGTTCGACGTTATTTTGCACATCGTCATGCATTATCTTTAAGTCAGGGTGTACTGTTGTTGCATACCGACAACGACCAAACAAGAGTGATTGTTCCTCGTTCCCTGCAACGAGAAGTGTTACGTCTCCTGCATCATGGACATTGGGGTAATGTTAGGACAAAGCAACTGGCCAGACGTCATTGTCCCTGGGTTGGTATGGACTCTCAGATAGAGCGCATGATGTCAGAGTGTAAAGTTTGTGTGGAGCATCAGGCGGCTCCTCTGCAACGTTTCTCAGACTGGCAACGCCCCAAGGGACCATGGCAACGTTTACACATTGACTTGGCCGGACCTTCCTGGAATACGCACTGGTTAATTGTTGTAGACGCTTTCAGCAAGTTTCCTTTCGTGATTGCCATGAACTCAATGACGGCTTCTAGTACAATCAGTGCCTTAACATCAGTGTTTCGCATCGAGGGTTTGCCTGAAACTATCGTCAGTGACAATGGACTTCAGTTTGTTAGTGTGGAATTTCAACAGTTTTGTCTTGTGAATGGCATTCAGCATATCACCACTGCACCTTTTCACCCTCAGTCCAATGGTGAAGCAGAACGTTTCGTTCGAACTTTCAAGTCTCACATGGAAAATATGAAAGGTCAGCACTCCAGGCAGCAAGCTCTTCAAATTTTCCTGTCTACGTATCGGTGCATGCCACGTGACGGCCCATCTCCTGCCGAGCTGCTACACGGCTGCCGTCACTGCACTCTCCTTCACATGCTGCAGCCTCACACACACTGATTCAGTTCGTATGGCACTTTGCGTTTTCAGGTGTTTGCTGGCAACAAGACAAGATGGACGCCAGGCACCATTCAGCGCGTGCTCGGTCGCAATATATATGTTGTACATTCTTTCACAAGGTCAGAGCTGCGGCGCCACGCAAACCAATTGCTCTTGCACTGGCCGTGCGATCCTGTCTCGGGTTTCTTGATTCCAGACCCGCCAGAGAGCACAGCCACATCGTTCACCGCCGGGTCCAGCGTCCCCAGACTACGAAATCGTCCCGATGGACATCGACGCGAATCCGCCGCTGTCGCCGCCACAGATGACAGCGTCACTGAGAGGAACTCCGGGACCGTGCGTGCCCCACCGCGTGGGCCAAGCACCTCAGAAGAAGATGACCTGCTCCCTCTGGGCGGACGCATGCGCCCTTCCCCTGGTTTCAGTTTCCCGGGGGATTGCAAGGTGTATACCAAGGCATGGACGGCGACTCGATCCCAGCCTCAGCTACGACGCCCGTCCCACCAGTAACGCCCCTGCCCAGGCCCTCCTCCCAGTGCCGTCGCCGTGGCCCTCAGCCCTTTGCCACGACGATGCGCGCCGGCCGCGGTGGCCGAGGGGACTGAGGCGCTTCAGTCACGGTCTGCACGACCACTACGGTCGGGGGTTCGAATCCCCCCTCGGGCATGGATATTTGTGCCGTCCTAGTTCGTAAGTAGTTCATAAGTAGTTTGTAAGTTTAGGGACTGATGACCCCGTAGTTAAGTCCCATAGACTCTACAAACATTTGAACATTTTGAACGACGATGCGGCAGTTTGGGGGGGAGGGGTGTGGTGTCGCACAAGTCTAAAGTGCGCGCCACCTACTTTCGCCGCGCACTGCCATGCTCACATGGCGCGGCGTTCTTACGACGTCAGCCACGAGCGCCCTCTGCTACAACTCCGCTTGTGGCCACCACTGAACGTCATCGTTCACTTGGGACTGAGATAGGAACCAGTTAACGCTTCGGAATCAGATAGGCACCAGTGAAGTCTTGGCTATCGGACAGGCACTAGGCAGGCCTCTATCTCAACTATGTATCAGCATTCTGCAGTACAGAACTGTGTAAAAGTATTGTATAAATTGTGTGCAATATATATCTCGTTCCCTACTCGGCCACCGACACCTACGACGGAACCGAGACACAAAAGCGGCGACCAGGCTGGGACACAAAAGTCTATCCGTCAATAGAAATTAACTACCTACACGAAGGCTGGTTGTGTGAGCGAACAATTTTAGCACCAAAGAATGATGTAGTGCAACAAGTAAATAAACAAATACAGCAGATGATTCCAGGAGCAGAAACAATATATAAATCGATAGTTACAATTATGGAGCAAGAAGAAAGTGTAAACTTTCCAACCGAATTTTTAAACTCATTGTATCCATGTGGTACACCTCTGCAGGCATTGGAACTAAAATTACGGAATATTAACTCGCCTAAATTATATAATGGCACATGATTGTTTGTCAAAAAACTATAATAACGTTATTGAAGCAAAATTTTAATTGGTAAACAAAAAGGAAAACCAGTGTTCATACCATGCCACACCAAAATCTCCATTCGCCACAGTGGTGGGAGACGTGCAGGGAAAAGACCTCTGCAGTCGGGCTGGTCACTGAGTCCTCGGTGCCGAAGTGGTCAACACGTCTGCCTAGTGAGCAGGAGATCCCGGGTTCGAATTCCGGCCAGGCACAAATTTTCATTCACTGCACTCATTGAAAAATAAGTTTGACGAGCTCGAATCTGGACCAAAAACGTCACATCTTTTTATTGCGGTTCTTCTGCTGGAGAAGAAGAGTATAATTTATGTTGTAGGATAGTCCATAATATTCATCATGGCAGGAAAAATGTTGCTAATCTCAAGTATTACAGGTTTGAGTTATGTCACTGTTCAAGACGGCATGCCATTAAGTTTCTTTCCTAATGTTATATACTTCATTGATTCATGTTTAGAAGAGTCTGTATTTCAACTTAATAAATTGGAAACATAACGTAAAACTGTCTCCATATTATTCGTTATTAGCATTATAATTACAATGAATGGTCAGCATGCCATGGACCCATTTTGGATCAAGTCTGCTTCTTTTGTCGGAGATAAAATTCCCTGCAGCACTGAAACAGATTTGAATAGACGCGTTTGAGGCCGGAATGCCAAATACTCTCCGCACTAAAACAGTTAGTTTCGCAAAGAGACTGCTGTTACGTTTCCCCCACTCAAGCGGGTCATCTTCGTCCCCAACATCCATTCTATTTAACTACAGTGCCACCTCATATGTGGACTGATTATCAGCCGGGCCATAGTCTAGCCACTCCGGAAACAAAGACTTCTTTTTTTTCTCTGGAGAGCGTGGGTGACGATCTCTAGATGACTCTGCATAAATATGTCACACTTATGTCACAAAAAAGTAAGATATTACTGCCGTGTTGCAACGTCCCTGTAGCTTACCTGAAACTGATATTTCACAGCAAATTTTTCGCACAGCTTTTAATGTATCCTTCTCAGCTTCGGATATCGTTTTGAACTGTCGGAACTGTGACCAAAAAAATGTTGCTATTCTGTGCACGTCTGAATCTCAAACTTTTCCTACTTGAGGTGAGAACAACGCTCTTAAGCATTCATAGTATCTACAGTTAACGTAACACAGGACCTGTATACACTGACAAATACCATTAACACTCAAAGTGGGTTTTATAGTTAAATGCAGTAAGCATTTGCTGCACATGCAGCAATTAAGAAACAAGGAAATTGCAGTACAGTAATTTTAGAAAACTTACCTCTGTATCACAAGGCTGTCTCTACTGCAGTGGCTCTTCAGTCTATGGACCCACAACAAAACAAACTGAATGGTCGGATACTTCTCTCTTTCTAGCACTTCTGTGGCATCTTTGAATGGCTACAGAAATGTGTTGAGTGTTTTTGCACTCTCATTGTTGTAACCACAAAGTTTGTCAGGGGCGGCCTTCTTCTCAAGTATTTCTCAGATTTGATCACACTGCCTGCGGTGTCGCACAAGTCCAAAGTGCGCGCCACCTACTTTCGCCGCTCGCCGCCATGCACGCACGGCACGGCGTTCTTACGACGACAGCCACGAGCGCTCTCTGCTGCAACTCCGCTCGTGGCCTCCACTGAACGACATCGTTCACTTGGGACTGAGATAGCAACCAGTTAGGACCTTCGGAATCAGACAGGCACCAGTGAAGACTTGGCTATCGTACAGGCACTAGGCAGGCCTCTAACAACTATGTATCAGCATTCTGCAGTACTGATCTCTGTAAAAGTTAAGTATTGTATAAATTCTGTTCAATATATATCTCGTTCTAATTTACTCTAGTGTTTCTAGTTTCTGGCTGCTCCCCTCCGTACCTGCACCAGCGTACTATCTTTATTCCTGTGGCGGCCTTCCTACTCGGCCACCGACACATACGACGGACACAAAAGCGGCGACGAGGCGGGGACACAAAAGTGGCGACGAGGAGTGATAGACGAACCTTGGACCAGCAGCGAGACAGCAGCAGTCGGAGCACGCAGAAATTGCTCCGGCCCACCCACCCTTATTATAAGATTTTTGGGGGAACATATTCTGTTACGTGTTTTGTAGACTTTTTTGTTGCAGAGCGTCCTCTTTCATATTGCAATTGTGTTTTGTTATAATTTACTTGTATGTGCGGCGCCTAATCGGTCAGCATGGCCGCTAACCCGAACCTAAACTTGATGGAAGTTATTCAGTTACAGACGGCGAAAATTACGCAACTACTGCAAGCGGCGGCCCAGCTGACAGCGCAAGCAGCTAACCAACAACAACAGCCGTCGCTTAAGCAGCCCACACCTGCCGCCGCAACGCTTCCTACATTTCGCCAGTACAACGAACGTGAGGAAGAATGGAGCGACTATTTCGCACAGTTTCAAGAACTCGTCGCGGATCATCAACTTACAGGTCAGACTGTTAAGCATCTTTTATTGTCTGTGGTGGACCCCAAGACCTTCGTGTTACCCGCAAGCATCTCCTCGTGATGTAGACTTTGAACAAATAGTAGAGGCACTAAATGCTCATTATGAGAGAAAAGTTCTCGTAGCTGCGGCGCGGTACCGATTTTTCAGACTTAAAAAATTACCGCAACAGTCACACCAAGAGTGGATCACTGAGTTGAAGGGCTTAATCCGCAAATGTAAATTTACTTGCTCTTGTGGACTTTCGTATAGTGACGTGATGTTGAGGGATGCGATTACGCAGAACATTCAGGACCCCAGAATTAGGGCAGCAATTCTAAAACAGTCAGACCCTTCATTGGACAGTGTACTGCAGCTTATAGAAGCGCATGATACTTTTGACTTAGCAGATGTAGAAATGCAAAGCCACAGTGTTAATTCAGTGCGCCGTAACAGACGCTTTCCTAGCCGTAGTTCTCAGTGTAGCACTAGTCATTCTTACAATAGTACCGGTCGTGCTGAACAGACAGTGAACAGTAGCCAGTGTAAAAGTGCGACACAAAGGTCGCCCCGTCGTGTTAGAAACAGTAATTTGAATAACGGGCGCCAACGCCCATTTCAGAAAAATGTTCGTAAGTCTTGCCCCCAGTGTGTGTCTCGCCAAAAGCGTGCTCATTGCCCTAGTCGCAACGCAACCTGTTATCAATGTGGCAAATCGGGACATGTGCAGTCTGTGTGTATGCAAAATAAAAATTACAAGAACAGTGCCTTTCGTAACATTGCTTCGCAGAGTGGGAGAATTCATTCTGTAAATGTTATACATGCTGTGAACGTAGACATTGCTTCTATTGATTCTCACATGCACGAAAGTTCTGCTTTTTTTTCTTTATTGTATTTCCACACCAGCGATTTCACCGGTAGGCTGGCAGCAGCTCCAGAGGCTGCTCTTCAGCCGAGAGAATAAAATACATTGATGAGATGAAAAATTAAAATATATGACAGGCGAAAAAACAACGGAGGAACAATGACATATACATGGCGACAATTTGAGGTAGAAAGAGTTGACAGGTGAACAAAAACCGGATGTAGTCAGTTAAAAACGAGGAGCCATGGTGACCTAAAAAGCACACGTTGGACGACAAGAACACTAAAAAGACATGGTGCGACACTTGTCTGGTTGCGGTGGACGCAGTATTGTATAAATTCTGTTCAATATATATCTCGTTCTAATTTACTCTAGTGTTTCTAGTTTCTGGCTGCTCCCCTCCGTACCTGCACCAGTGTGCTATCTTTATTCCTGTGTCGGCCTTCCTACTCGGCCACCAACACATACGACGGACACAAAAGCGGCGACGAGGCGGGGACACAAAACTGCCAAACTACAGAGCTTAATATTCTGAATATGCTGTTCCGTCTCTTATCCGTTTGTTTCAAGCTACTTGGTAGTGCATTCACATCATCTGCTTTCTTCATGAAACGGACAGTATTTTGGCAGCATAAATTTTTTAATAATCCTAATCGAAAACTTGTTTTAGGACAGTGTTCAAAGGATAGGAAATGCATGCGTAATGTGGAAAGGTTTCCAATGTCTTATCACCTCAGTCAATGACAAAAGAAATCTTATTAACATGCTGCGGATTTACTCCTAAATTAACAGATGCTTCCTCAGTATGGTTCTTAATATATTCCCCGGAGATGTCGAGACCTTAATATCCCAGCTCGACCTCTGCCTCTTAAACACCGCACTCCAGTGTGGCGCACGGCACTGTCTCGGGCACTAACATGTCGGTCTGCAGCCCTGGCCTCTTCCATCAGTCAACTGGAGGACGCACGACGATTTGTGTGCTAGTGACGACTTCCCCTTCTTTCTGTCACTACCCCCTCAATGCCCACGACACTCCCCGTGATGGGCTTTAAATATGGCAAACTGGGATGACTTTCGATCTGCTGCCACACTTGAACCTCTCCTGAACGATACGATCGACGTAGTGGTGGAGAATGTCACTGAGACGATTGTATCTGCTGCTGAGCACGCAATACCCTTTTCATCCGGATGCTTCCGGAGAAAGACAGTGCCTTGGTGGTCATCGAAAGTTGCGGATGCCATCCAAGACCATAGGAGTGCTCTTCAGCGCCATAAGCACCACCCATTGCTCGATATTCTAATCGCAGTTAAATGGCTCCGAGCTCATGCTCGGCAGATAATACAGCGGCGCAAACAGGAATGTTGGGAGAGGTACGTCTCCACCATAGGGTCGCGTACCTAGCCTCCCCAAGTCTGGATGAAGATCTGACGCCTCTATGGCTACCAGACCCAGGCAGCAATTCCTGTGATCTCTATACGTGGAGCCATCTGTACGGATCACGTCGCCAACTTCGAGGCTTTTGCCGAGCACTACGCTCGTGCTGCTGCTTCCTAATATTATCCGCCTGCCTACCGCACGTTAAAACAGCGGATTGAAAGCAAACCCCTGTAAGTCACCACACGCCAACCTGGGGTGTATTACGCTCCGTTTAGTGACTGGGAGTTTCTCAGTGCCATTGCGCACTGCCCTGACACTGCCCCAGGGCCCGACAGAATCCACAATCAGATGTTGAAGCATCTATCTGACGCTTCTAAGAGACACGTTGTAGCCTTGTTTAATCGGATCTGGAGTGGAGGTGTCTTCCCGTCACAGTGGCGAGAGAGTACCATAGTTCCGGTGCTTTAAGCCAGGTAAAAATCCACTAGATGTGGACAGTTATTGGCCAATCAGCCTTACAAATGTCCTGTGTAAACTGCTAGAACGCATGGTATGCCGGCGGTTGTGTTGGGTGCTTGAAGCCCAGGGCCTGCTGGCTCCATGCCAAAGTGGTTTACGTCGTGGGCGCTCTGTCTTGGATAACCTGGTCCATCTTGAGTCCGCCATCTGGACAGCCTTTTCTCGACATCAGCACTTGGTTGCCGTCTTTTTTGATCTGTCAAAGGCATACGACACGACCTTGCGACGCCACACCTTTACCACCTTACACTGCTGGGGACTTCAGGGCTCACACCCTCATTTTATCCAAAAAAATTTTAACTCTACGTACCTTCTGTGTACAGGTCAGGGCGTTCCATAGCTCCTTACATACTCAGGAGAATGGGTCCCCCAGGGCTTGGTATTGACTGTCCCTCTGTTTTTAGTTGCCATTAATAGCCTAGCAGCAGCAGTCGGGTCGTCAGTATCATCATTGTATGCTGACGACTTCTGCATATATTTTAGCTCTTCTATCATGTGTGTTGCTGAACGCCAGCTGCAGAGCGCCATCACAAGGCGCAGACATGGGCCCTCTCCCATGGGTTTCATTTCTCGGCCGCCGAGACTTGCGATATGCACTTCTGTCGGTGTCGGACGGTCCACCCACGTCCAGAGCTTTATATTAACGACCAACTACCCACTGTAGTAGAAACTCATCGTTTCTTAGGACTGGAATTTGATGATCGCCTAACGTGGATACCATATATTCGCCAGCTTAAGCAGAAGTGCTGGCGGCACGTCAATGTCCTCCAATGCCTTAGTAGTACCACTTGTGGCGCAGATCGCAGTACCCTGTTGCACTGTTATGTGCTGTCACGTCTGGAATACAGGAGTAGTATACGGTTCCACATCGCCCTTGGCGCTACAGCTTCTGGATCCTATACACCACTGCGGCGTTCGACTTGAAACAGGGGCTTTCAGAACAAGGCCTGTGAACAGTCTCCTTGTGGAGGCTGGGGTGCCTCCTCTGCGAATCAGGCGGCAACAATTGCTGGCAAATTATGTAGTCCACGTGTATGGTATGCCTACTCATCGCAACTACCATCTCCTTTTTCCAAACAGAGTACTCGAGATACCAGAACGGCGGCCGAGATTGGGCTTGACGGTCGGTGTCTGCGTTTGGTCTCTTCTGAGTGAATTGGAGTCTATTCCTCTACCATCTTTGTTCTAATTCCAGTTCTGTACACCACCATGGTGTCTACCTCGACCTCTACTTCGACTGGATTTGGTACAACGCTCCAAACGCACGGTTCAGAGGCACATTGCGGGCAATTCCTGTCAATTCTAGATGGGTACCAGGACTCCACAGTAATCTTCACTGATGGCTCGAGGCCAGATGGTAGTGTCGGCTTTGCATATACACATGCCAGACATAATGAACAGCATTCCCTGCCGGATGGCTCCAGTGTATTCACTGCTGAGCTGGTAGCCAACCTTCGTGCAGTCAATCACATTCGTTCCTGCTCTGGGGAGTCTTTCCTCATATGCAGTGACTCCCTAAGCAGTCTACAAGAACTCTATCAGTACTTCCCTCACCATCCTTTGATTACGGCCCTATACGTCGATCGCTGTGGGCGGTCCGTAATATTTGTCTGGACACCAGGGCACCTTGGGATAGCTGGAAACGAGATGGACGACAAGTTAGCGAAAGAGGCTACCCCGTAAACCAATCCTGGATATAAGTATTCCGGCTTCTGACATCCGTTCGCTGTTACATAGTCGCGTTCTTGGTCTGTCGAGTACAGAATGGCGTACCCTACGGATGCCCAACAAATTGTGACTAATAAAGGAGACAACCAACGTGTGGAGGTCCTCTATGCGGAAGCCTCGCAGGGATTCTGTCGTCCTCTGCCGACTCCGCATCGGCTATATTTGGCTAACACATCGCCATATTCTCCGTCTTGAGGATCCTCCTCACTGTCGATGTGGTGCGCCTTGCGGAGGAGTGTGTTGTTGCTCGCTGTCAGAGGTTTGAGTCCTCCCTCAGGCATTGGGGTGTATGTGTGTGTGAGCCTAGGGACTGATAATAGCAGCATTTAAGACACTTAGATTTACTAACATTTGAACCTTCCAAGACAAAAATATGAGCACTATTTTTTAAAAATTATTTTTCCTGTATAATATCTTCCTAATAATTACATTCAGTGAGTAATTTACGTTTTGGTAACCTATAGAAGGATGTACATATTGAGTTTGAAGCATGCTTATTTGAATGTCAAATTTTTTGATTATATGATCTATTAAAACACAATTTGACATTCAACGTTTTTAGAGTGACATTTGATTAGCACCCCATATATTGTATTATAAAGTGGAAAACGTGCAATTTTAGTGAAAGAACTCACCGCAATAGAGAGATGTTATCATCAGGGTTGGTAATGGTCTCAGCAACCACGGTTGTCGCAGCTGTGGTAGGCGTCTGGTGGCCACTGTAGTCGCTGTGTGGCTGAGTGGCATGGTGGGGGGGAGACCCACTCTCTGCAGGGGCTGACGAGCTGGACAAACAAAGAGGAACAGCATGGCAGAGTGCGTCACATGGGGCAGGTGGATCTTGCCTAAGGCAGTGCTCCTGGGGGACTGTCCACACAGACAAACACACACAAACTGACCATGTAATGAATTAACTGACTGCATCTTCTCAGTTAACTGTATATGCAGTATGCATACCAAATAATTGTTTGAGCAAAATAAAACACGAATTCACATTAAAAAGTTAATAATTGCTTTGTACTGAGCCTACATGCTTTAGGAAGCACAATCTGAATATATAACAAAAAGGAGTACAGATATTCTTGTATTTGTGTGGGAAAGTATTAGTACTAGTTGAGGAATATCACATTGGCCCTAATGTGTATCTCCATTTACCCAGCTGATTAGTTCATACAATATCTAGGTTTTGAGCTTTTTTGTGTGAATGGGAATGTGAGGGTAGGCATATGCTTTCAAGATTCGGTAGAACCACATCAGAATACCAGAAGAGAAGAATGATAATGCACACAAGCACAGTGTAATACCGTAATATAATGCCTAATGACTGAAAACATGTAATGCACTTCTCCCAATCTTCCTTGTAATCCCACAGCATTATTAGGAGATGTGTAATAGCCAAAGAGGTAAGTTACCATCAGTAAGATCCCATTAACACCACTAAACATTGTACAGAACTATACAGGCATTAGTTGTACTATGGAGTGTAACAGGAAAGTAAATGGCTAGTGGTGGTAGATAGTATCCTCTGCCACGCACCTTGCAATTGTTGGCGGGGTATGTATGTAGATGTAGAGTGTGGAATGGTAGATAAATAGAATGGAGGTTCCTCTGGGGGTATCGTGACTGAAGAATGGCCTGCTGGTGAATGGCATTGCATTGCGTTCAGTGATTACTTACTTTTAAACATTCCCTGAATGATCACCTCTGGGAACTTCGATCGTTATCTGTCGAGAGCTCGCATTTCTAAGGGGGTATATTTTTACACTTTTTTCCAAAGTGTTTGTTGTCATAAGGAATCACATCAGGTTAAGGCTGATAGTGCTTGAGGGAGATATGATTGTAGGACAATACCTCTCTTACCTACTGCATCCATGTTACTTTTCATATGTGACTTTTGTGGATCAACTTCTCAGCACGCTATTTCTATTCCATATATGACATATGTTTCCATGTACTGAAGGTATGATTTTGTATTACTCCTTAGACTGAACGATACCCAGTTTTCTCCGTTATAGGATATATGTTGAAGTACATGGAACGCCCAATTCCATCCAGCTGCCTGTACCCAGGGTACTGAAGATGACAAGTCTGCTGGACTCCACTTCTTATGTTAATTAACTTATGACATGTGCTGGAACACAACAGAATTCCTGTTAAAGGAAAGTTGACAATTGTTCAGTTTGCACTCTTCTTATTTTACACACTACAACGCTTCTGGATATGCAGAGCGTCTTCCAAGCATTTATTTTCTCCCAATCGACTGGTTAACATCATCTGTCGTCTGAGACCCCCTTCGTTGACATCTCTCGTCTGGTCTCTTCATTCTGTTTGTGGTCTTCCGGTTGCTCACTGTGCAGGTTCTCTCCATTCTAGGGATATCCTGGGAACTCTTCTTGGTTCAATTCTTTCGATGTGGCTGAACCATTTGAGCCTATTTTCCCTCTTATTTCTTTTAGGCGCTCAATGCATGATCTCACTAAGGGTTCCTAAGAGTAACCACATTTTTTTCTTTCTTGAATACTGTTCACATCATGTGATGGTCCAAAGTTCAGAATTATTAAAATTCTCTCCAATATTAAATCAAATTATTTTCTTAGTTAATATACTTCTTAGATATCTGACTGCATCTACTGCTTCAATAATATTTCTCTACAAGTTAAAGCTTTCAGTTTTTCATTTTTATACATTTTTAGCTTATTTGCATGATTCTTTAATTACTGTCTGCCAGGTGTTCATGTCTTTGCCCATTTTCCGTTCATTTTCTTTCTTAACCAGTTGCTTAACACAGTTATCTTTCTTTCCAATATTCCCAGTTTTATTTATAAAATCCTGTCTGCAATTATTTTATCTACAGTTAATCTTCCAGTTTATGATCCTTGTTGTTCCCTTCTGAGTGCGGTTCTATATTATTCACAAATTTCCGTAAAAGTATACTGTATATACTCTATAGTGCCAATTTGTCTCTGCTTTCTGCCGTCCTATTTTCGCCCATTCACTCCATGCGTCGTCCTTCCTCTTGACAGCTCCTGCACTCCTCTCATATGACCATGGTTTTTGCGTCTGTGTCGTTTGTGTCCATCCACATGTTTCTTCTGCGGTCTTGAATAGTCTGTTTCAGTCTAGTCCAGACTCCTTCTACAACCTTCCACTCATCTTTAGGAAGTTGTGTCTTAAACTTCTCCATACAAGCTTCTTGTGTTTCTCTTAGTTTCCAGTACTTGATTTTTGCCTGTCTTTCTTCCTTGTGTTTGCTTTTTCTGAATTTCTTCAGTGTTCTGATGAACATTCTGTGTTTTCTGCCAAGATAAATACTTGGTAACACTTTCAGGCACATGATTTCGTCAGTTATTATAATGCAGTTCATTATCGAATTCTGGTCCACATTCCAGCTATATCTCAAACTGTGGGTATTCCTTTTCGAATACCATTCAATACCAATAATCCATTTGTTTTTAAGACATTTCCCTATTAGTAACTCGTCTTCCTCATTTCTGTGATAATTTGAATCTCTTCTATCATTCCCAACTCTGGCATTATTTTCTCCTTTAATCACAGTCTTTATGTGTAACAGTATCTTCCAGTTTAGTTACAAATTCTTCCTTCTCGTCTTTTTTGCATGCTATTGATGCAGCTTAAATTTGTAATACATCATGAATATTTCCTTCTTTGGTCATTTTAAGCTTCATTATTCTGTCACATTCTGCACCTCAAGTACTTTGACAATTCTTCAGCTAGTATTATTTTGGGAGTATTCATTCATTTGTTTCTATCCGCTCACTACATTTTATATCTTGTTACATTACCTTATTTCCATTTCCTTTAGGTAATACCTCGTTTAGTCCTATTATTCATATACTTCATTCTCTCATAATGTGCAGGATTATTGCATCCATTAGTAAGGATGCAACATTAGTAGTCTCAAGTCGTATTTTTTTCTAAGGTCAAATCTGTCATTAATCAGAATCATATCGGCTGTCATACCCGGATTATCTGCTCAAAGGTTTCGTTGGTTATGGTACTCTTTATGATTGGATGCTGATTTGATTGGTTAAAACCAATACTTTACCCACTACTGACTTTCTGAGGCATAAATAGTTTTACATTGGCCAGCAATTTTCTGTTTTGCTTACTGAACTTTTTTTTCTCATTCTTTTCATTTTAGTTGGATGCTTGATACAAAACATTTTTTTTATTGTTTTGTTTGTTCACATCAGTGCTTTTCTGTAATAAACATTTTCGTTACCCAAAAAAGAATCTTTCACGCGAGTAGATAGCATCACTATGTAATTATTTAAATTAAATTCTTCCATATGGATAATTAAATTGATTAATTACAGTATGTAGATATGAAGTACTTCAGAACAGTTGCTATGCCACTACATACTGATACGTTTAGAAATTATTGTGCATACTCCATAGTAGTTTTCTTTGAGGTTGTAAGTATTTCTGTATTGAATTTAATTCTAGGGCAGAAAATTCGTAGCAGATACATTCACGCCTATATTTAAACACCACACTTTGCAACACCATAGACCAGTTAGAAGAGATATGGTTCAGCTTGCCTAAGAGGACACAATGACTTAGTAAGAAGCTTCCCAAGAGAATCAGTGAATGCATACAAGACAGTAGGTGCAATGTCACACTGGTCCATGGGCAAACAAAACAAAGTTATTTTTTAATTTAACTAAAATTTTATTCATTCAAGTAGCATCACTAATTCTGTCAGCCCATGATGTTTCACTTCACTTGTCCCCCATCTAGCTGTTTTATGTTTTGTGTGAGGCAATGTGAAAAAAAGACTGCTCTAGCACAAGTGATATACATGGTCTTAGGTGTTGTGACATTTCGTCATTTTTATCTTAAGATCGATATACACTAACATGCATCTTTACTCACAATATCAAACGTTAATGTAATGGCACTGTAGAAAAATATTGCTTCAACAAGTGCCTTGGTTGTTAATTTGTGAGATAGTAGCCAGAAAAAACCTAGAAAATTTATCCAACCCATCAAGATATGACGTAACTTCGGAAAATACGTTTGGTTTCAGAATTCTACCCAACGTTTCTATAGTAATTAAAACATTTGTGCCCTGAAATAAAGTGATTTGCCACATGAATGAATACAGAGGAACAGGTACAGAGTCAAACTGATATATATAACATTTAATTAAGAGAAATAACAGTTGTGAAAAGGAGCACGTCCTGTATTACAAAGTACAGTCATTTACATAAATTATGGCGACACTCAATTTTAGGAAATAATAATTACGTAACACCATCATAAATAAAACTGAGACTATATAAAATATAACCATTGCAATATCTCTTTAAGGACCTAGGTTAGAACCAATGACAATGATTTTATTTCTCTGATTTCGAAATATTCAGTCATCTCCACTGTCACAGAACATTAAAGTAAATTATATGGCAAAGTTGAAAATTTGTGCTGGATCTATTTCGAAATTGGAATTACCTCTTCAGGCCAGTGGTTGCTATAACCAATTTGACTATCCAGATATGCTTCACATCGTGCCCAAATTCTCAACATGCAGGGATAGGGTTTGAGCTGTGATCAAGAGGAAGTAATAGGTTTAGGCTGACTGCTAGTCCCAAAGTAGGAAATCCGAGTTCAAATCCCGGACCGGCACAAATTTTTCACTTTACCACTGACTTTCTATTTCCAGTAACAGTCTAGAAGTTTTAATTCGTAAATATCAGTTGTTGTTGTTGGGGTTTGGAAGGGACTAAACAACGATGGTTATCAGTCGTAAATATCAGTCTCTCAGTAGCAACCAACTATATCTGCCCCTTTTTTATATGTCTGGTAGGACACCATATCTATAAACATTTTTATTCGCAAGTTAAAGTCAGATACTTTCCAATAGTGATATTGTTATCAATGTTCACTGTACGACTTTATGTTAGATTACTTTTTATTCTTTCTCCTTCTGCATATAGCAGTAATTTAGAAGAAAGACACTTCTGTAATACTCTGTCTGATTATTTGCGAATTTGTAAGCTTTAGGTCAGTGGCAATTTAAAAAGTATTTCACAATCAGTATTCAATAGCTATCAAAATTTCAGTATGTAACATGCTAATGTTCTTTCCTTGCAACCCTGGATGCTTGTAATTACCAATATTAACTTCTGTACTCTAATAAAATCTGTTTCAGACAGTATACATAGTTCTTGTGAGCTCACTTCTCACTTTCCTTTGACCCTATATTTCGGTACGTAATGTTCTACAGTTACTAACAAACATAAAAGGTGCAGTGTTTCAATAGTGCGATGGCTGACATAATACTATGATAATATATAGCTGTCAGACCCAAATGAATAAAAACACAAATTCATTTTCTATGATCACACCTATTACACTTGGCACTAAGCAATGGTAGGTCTCGATTAATTTTAAGATAAGTATTCCTGGATTGTTATGTCAAAATTTGTAATATTATGTAGTAATTCGTGACAAATTTTCAGTTCACATTTAATAATTACTGAGTTTGTGTAACCAGAACATAGTATTGCAAAAAAGGTGTAACAGCAGCATGACTGAAATTATCAGAAAACTACAACATTAGACTGGAACAATATTATCATCCACTGTGTCGTAACATCTGATAGGTGACTTGAACCTTCCAGTTTTCAGTTTTAAATCAGAAGTGATCATGTGTTTTGTAGGCCATAGTTATTCACGTAATATCCTGAATTTCGTAACATTTTGTAGAAATTGTTAAGGTGGTGGATAGCAGTCCAAAGTGAAGAAGACCATAGCAGAAGCTATGTTATTCGAGTCTTAGTTGTGGCAACAATGTCTATTTCAGATCTACATGGGGTATTTTGCAAATCATCTAAGTTCTTGTCAGGGTGTTCATCATAGCACCTTCATACACATTTCTTAAAACATCTACAGCTGTCAGTTGCAACTGAGGGCGACTGAGGGCTGTAGTAGTTGAAAAAAATTCTAATATATGGTCGCTGATTTAAAGCCATGCATACATCATCACCTTCATGCAATTTACCCCCCAATCCACTGTCTACATCTACAGCTACATGTACATAAATACCCCACAAACGTTTGCAAGGTGCGTGGCAGAGGATACCTCCCACCACTACTAGCCACTTCCTTTTCTGTCACAACTAATGTCTGTATAGCTCTTTACAGGTCCTAGTTCCTACTACCTTATCTTGGTGTTTTTATGGGGAATGTGTGTTGATCACAGTAGACTCGTAAAGACAGATTCGTCTGAGTTTCTTGAAAAGAATGTTGCCTTCCCACCAGCTATGCCCATTTGCGTTACTGGACCCTCTCTGTAACACTCACACACTGATTGAATCTTAACACTAACTGCAACATAGGCCTTTGCATTCCACGTAAGATATCAAACTTGTGACATTCAGAACTTAGGTTATTTGGATTTTTAATTATGGTCAAGAGTAGACATTACTAAGAAAATATGGAATCACAACCAAATACTATGCAAGTCTTATTACTACAGAGTCATAACAGTTCTTAGAAAACAGTGTACCAGACACTGAACGTACTGAACAGCATGTAGAAGTAATGTTGAAGACAGTGACATTGTAGTGAAACCTGTACAGTCTAATAATCAGACGACGCAGCCACAAGCTTTTATCATGGCAGAAAATCAGAAGCAACCTGCGAAATATTTTAATGAGATTATTGCTTCAGTACCATTCAGAGGGAGCTTCAGGCAACAATTGACAGCAACAGGGGAAAATAAAACAGTTGAGGAGGAATGGGTAAAATTGAGAGATGAAATAGTGATGGCAGCAGAGGACAAAATAGGTAGGAAGGCAAGACCTACAAAGAATCCTTAGATATCACAGGAGATACTACATTTAATCGATGATAGGAGAAAGTATAAAAATGCAGTAAATGAAACAGGCAAAATGGAGTACAGACGACTAAGAAATGAGATTGACAGGAAGTGCAAAATTGCTAAGCAGGAATGGCTAGAAGGCAAATGCAAGGATGTAGAAGAATGTATAAATAAGGGAAAAATAGATACAGTGTACCGGAAAATAAAAGAAACATTTGGCGATAAGAAAAACAGCTCTATGAATATCAAGGACACTGATGGAAAACCAGTTCTCAGCAAAGAAGGGAAAGCTGAAAGGTGGAAAGAGTATATAGAGGGGCTCTACAAAGGAAATGAACTTCGAGACAATATTGTAGGAAGGGAAGAGGATGTAGATGATGATGAAATAGGAGATATTATACTGAGAGATGAATTTGACAGAGCACTGAAAGATCTAAGTCGAAACAAGGCCCCTGGAGTAGATGATATCCCGTCAGAGCTACTGAAGTCTCTGGGAGAACCAGCCATGACAAAATTGTTTCACATTGTGTGTAAGATGTATGAGACAGGTGAAGTACCCTCAGACTTTAAGAAAAATGTTATAATCCCCATTCCAAAGAAAGCGGGTGGAGACAGGTGTGAAAACTACAGAACCATCAGTTCAATAAGTCATGGTTGCAAAATATTAACACGAATTATATACAGAAGGATGGAAAAGCTGGTAGAAGCCGACCTCGGGGAAGATCAGTTTGGGTTCAGGAGAAATGTAGGAACACGGGAGGCAATACTCACTTTACGGCTTATCCTAGAAGATAGATTAAGAAAAGGCAAACCAACATTTCTAGCTTTTGTAGATTTGGAGAAGGCTTTTGACAATGTTGATTGGAATAAACTCTTTAAAGTTCTGAAGCAAGCAGGAGTAAAATATAGGGAGCGTAAGGTTATTTACAACTTGTACAAAAACCAGACAGCGATTGTCAGAGTTGAAGGGCATGAAAGGGATGCAGTGGTTGGAAAGGGAGTAAGACAGGGTTGTAGCCTTTCCCCAATGTTGTTCAATTTGTACATTGAGCAAGCTATAAAGCAAAGCAAGGAGAAATTTGGAGAAGGAATTAAAGTTCAGGGTGAAGAATTGAAAACATTGCGTTTTGCCGACGACATAGTAATTCTGTCAGAGACAGCAAATGATCTGCAAGAGCAATTGAACGGAATGGACAGTGTGCTGAAAGGTGCAAATAAGATGAACATTAATAAGAGTAAAACTAGGGTAATGGAGTGCAGTGTAAGAAAATCAGGTGATGCTGAAGGAATTAGATTAGGTAACGAAACAATAAAGGAGGTAGATGAGTTTTGTTACTTGGGCAGTAAAATAACAAATGATGGTCGCAGTACAGAGGATATAAAATGCAGACTGGCAATGGGTAGAAAGGCGTTTTTGAAAAAGAGAAATTTGTTAACATCTAATATTGATTTAAACCTAAGGAAGTCCTTTCTGAAGGCATTTGTATGGAGTGTTGCCTTGTATGGGAGTGAAACATGGACGATAAGCAGTGTGGACAGAAAGAGGGTAGAGGCTTTTGAAATATGGTGCTACAGAAGAATGCTGAAGATTAGGTGGGTGGATCGCGTAACTAATGAGGAGGTACTGAACCGAATTGTGGAGAAAAGAAATTTCTGGCATACCTTGACTAAAAGAAGGGATAGATTAGTAGGACACATTCTTAGACATCAAGGAATTGTGAATTTAGCGTTGGAGGGAAGTGTGTGGGGTAAAAATCACAGAGGGAGACCAAGAGACGCATATAGTAAGCAGATTCAAGTGGATGTGGGTTGTCGTTCTTATGAGGAGATGAAAAGGCTTGCTCAGGATAGAGTAGGGTGGAGAGCTGCATCAAACCAGTCTCTGGACTGAAGACCACAACAACAACACCATTAATACCAAATTTGGTGCTCGTTTTGATGACATTAACACCAAATTCTATTACATTAATGAAAAATTTATTGATGAGTTTTGCGATATTAATAGAACATTTAAAATTTGACAGTCACTACGATGAAGCAAAGACTATGATTACTGATTATAATCAGTGTCAGTTTAAAGCAACTGCAAGCACAAACACAGCAATCAATTTGTTTTCGGTCGTACGAATATTTACACTGTCATCTTTGTTAAATAGCAAACCTTATTTTTCAGTGCAGTTAAGCGACGGTTAACTGCTGCTAAGACCAGATTGTAATAAATAGTGACAAACACAACATTGGTTGTAGCAACAAAGAAAATTTTTAGCACTCACCCCCGACTAAATACTACGAATTTTGTGCCACTAGAAATTTGAATTACCTTCCTCTGGTTTCCACAAAGAAAGTCTTTTGAAAGCCAGACAATTTCGGTACTTATTCCTGCGAAATTCAGATTACATCATTTGTATTCAGAGATTTCGATGGTCACATAGACAAATAATCACTATGTATCTATTCTCATCTGACAAAATGGTGTATTATGAAAACGTAAGCCTTCAGAGTATTGCTTTACTTTTGATACTTTTAATAAGCATTTTGAACAAAGAACTGGTCCTCTAGAATACAGAAATGACTTCAGAAGGAAAAGTCAATAATGAGCTATATAATGAAAAAGAAGGTAGCCTCCACAATAAATGTACACATGAACCTGTGGCCAAGCTACTAACAGATATTTACAATACCACTTGGATGGCAGACAGTGTTATTTGTGAAAGAAAGTCAATGTATAATACAGGCATTGTTATATGCTATAGTTGGAGCATCGCAGACATTTCCCAATTCAGGTTCTACTGGAGACAACAGGTTGGGTTGGGTTCTTCGCTTCACACTTAAAATTCGCCTCAAACGTAAAATTATTGGAGATTTACAGCACTCAATCTAGCAAATGCATTTACTTACTGGACCAAAATAGTCCAACATCAATGTTTCATGAAGGAAATTCGTACAGTCCACAAAGGTAAACTGACCAAAAGATTCTACAATTGCACGATTTCATCCATTTATTGAAAATGGACTCGTCTGTTTGAGGGGTACATTATAATTTGCGGATCTGCAACGACATCCAATTGGCCCAGTTTAGGTTACGGTAGTAACACTAAAAGTGGGCCTTTGCGATCGTCTTTTGACAGCTCCAAATTTAAATGAAAATAATGGCTTAACCGTTCATCTGACACGAAAAGTGAACAATATAATTTGAAGAGGAGAAAATTCTCTACAACTTTACCCTGTTATGTTTATTTCATATCTCTTATCGTTTAAGAGATATTTGCAAAAATAATGGAGCTTTGACACCCTCTATTGAATTAACGAAAACCAGCCGTTCGGAGATGTCACGTGAAATTCTTCACCCAGAACTCTGTCTGGCATACGCCATCTTGCGTTGTGTATTTGATGATTTTCTTATTGTAACTTGTACGTTGTCATTTCTAAAGAATGGCACACTAAAGAATTAACAAAAACGTGTCGCTCTTCGTGCGATAAATGATAATCTAGTGTCTAAAAATGCCATACAAGTATCAGTTAACTGCCATTAATAGTACAAGAATGAAGGTCGCGTGCACAACATGTTACCCGCGATGTAGTGGATAGTGCGTTGGTCTGTAATGCTCATGGTCAGTGGCTCGGAACCCGCCACTACCCAAAAACTTTTTTCTCCTTTTTTCATGAACGAAGTCATACCTGAACTACAGGAAAGGTAATAACATCTACGTTAGAACCGTCCATAGCAACCATGTCAAACATTGTAGTAGCTGCAATGATTCTAATTAATGACTTTCAATATATTCCATAAATAGTGAATAAACGCTTAGAAAAAAATAAAGATGGTAAATTGTAGCAAAGTATACACCTCCCTTTCGTTTCATTAAGGAACTACACTTGCCACAGAAATCAAGAACTTCCTTTGTATATACGAATCTACCTGTATCAGCACGTTGTTCAGAATGTTCATTATTACTATATCCACGCAGTTTACGTGCATATGCTTCGAAAGACCATTGTCCAATTCGTTGTTACGTACTTCACGGCATGTTCATGAAATAGCAGAAACACGCAATTTAGAGGGAGCATTTTTACATATGCACAACTCTAAACATTGAAGAACGTAGCTCTATTTAATTAATAAGGATGCCCAAAAAAAGATCGAGTAGCTCACTGGCTGGCTGATGGGGCACAGCCCGCTGTCTCACAGCGGCCAGCCAGTCAGCTACGTTCATTACAGGGTATAGTCATTCGTAACCAGTACAGGCAAAATAAACTTTGAACTACCATGGCAAATCAGGTGAATATTTTAATGGAAACATGTAATGAAAATGTGGGAGATATTCGAATGTTCAAATGTTTGTAAAGCTTATGGGATTTAACTACGGGGTCATCAGTCCCTAAACTTACAAACTACTTATGAACTAGCTTATTCTAAAGACGGCACAAAAACCCATGCCTGAGAGGGGGATTCGAAACCCCGACCGCAGCTGCCGTGCATACCATGACTGGCACGCCACAGACCGTTGGCCACTGCAGCCAGCTGGAGAGATATAGATCGAAGAGGTAAAAGTTAAAAAAAGAGTGTTTGTCAAAGTTAAATTCAAATATCATGTAATTTAGGCTGTTTGTTAAAATACAGCCAGAAAGAATATTATGTGTAGGCTGCTTAGATATTACCACTATACTAGAGTCGTAATGATATCACCATAATTTTTTATTATTTAGATTTTGATCCAAAATATTTACAAAAACGTATAAAACTACAAATGTAAAGTGGGCCGTAAAACACATCAGTGAGATTTTTTTCTTGGTGGATCAGAGTACTTTATAGGGCATATAGATCTGCTTCATTTTGAGGTCCTAATTGTGTTATCTGATCTTCAGAAATAATTTTAGATAGATAAAGGTCAAACCATTTAAAACTTTCTGCATTTATAATTATTGTGCAAGATTATGAAGCCTTTAAGAGGACATAAAACTGAGGCTCACACCTGCGGATCTTATGAGACCATCTAAGCCAATTATCGCCACTGGCACAGATTTTTCAAGCCCTCTTATCATGACATACATGACAATGGTAAAGGCGTATATAGCGCTCTTCACTTATGCAACAAGATCTGCAGTAAATTTAGAATTGTGTTCCAGTGTGAACACTGACATTTTGGTGGGTTTCCAAAGATTTGTTGGTAGACGTTGTGGGGCTGTGGGTTGTCGTTATTCTTCCTTTCAGTAATGGGTTTTCACCGTGTAATAAATTGTTAGTTATTGTGTGTTACTTTTATCTATCACTGCCTTTATGGAGCCTGAAAAGCCAGAAAGCGGTGGTAAACATTTTGTTCTCAATCTTCAGTCAACTAGTCCACACTTAACTCATAAAAGTTATACTAAAATGTTACTTATCTATTAAATTCAGACGACACAATGTAAACAATTCTTAGATTGATAATTTTTTGAAAAAACATCACATGCACATCTGATATTAAACTGTAAGTAAATTATCGGTCCTATCTAAACAGTATTTGAAACAGTTCAGGTACGTCTTCCACACAAACTGCCAAATAATTAACTTTGCTGTCAAAATTATCAAACAACTACAGTCAAAAGTGGAGAAGTTTCTCAATACTTTCCACAGCTATTTTAAAATATTTAGGGGGCGGCAACGCGAAATCAAATCAAAGATCTAAACGGACTCCCCGCTTGTGTCGACTAGCGGAGAGTGTACGGGGCCTTGGCTTCTTGTGAACTGCCTCCAAGCAGTTTCCTTATGTACGCGCGCCGTGGTCGGCAAAGGACGATGCACTTATGCGCCACTAGGGTGTTACAGTAGCCCTCTGTTATTGTAAAAAAGACGTTCCGATATCCCTGTACTTTTAAAACTTACAGAGTCCTTGATTTTTATCCACATAGCACGTACTGAGGCAAATACTAAATAAAATTTTCAAATAAATATATTCGCAATTTTGACTTGCGTAATGTTTAAATGCCAACCAAGAGTGGAGTATGAGTGCTGAACTGGCCCTATTCTAAATTCATTTACCTTTTCTGTTTATCAAATCTTCCTGAAATTTGACACAGTTTCATCTTCTTGTTTAGTAACTAGAGTGTTGTAAAACTAATCATGTACCCTAATTCTAAGAGCAACTTAATCTATAAAGTTTTTTTTATAATTTCACAAGATAAATTTCTTTTTGTGTTATCAATTTGTTAATTCAATACAATACAAACATCAAAACACTTTTCCAAGCATTTTACATTAATTCCGACATCAATAAAAAATTTAAATTTTTGTATCTATAACATCTGGGGACTGAATATTACGCACAGTTGGGCGATTTTTGTTACATTCGGGTGTTTTGTAGCTCTGATGTACTGGTGCAGACGTCATGCATAGTTGTGCAATCGTTTGTAAGTGCTGGGAGAGATGGTGGGTGAGGATTGTCGCCACCATTAAGCGATACTTATGGAAAGGTTTAGTAAGATCAAGACTAACTGCAGAACACTCTACACCACCTTGGTGACTCTCAAAGGTGCAGTAAACTCGAGGCCAATATCAACAGGTGATGACACAGAACCTCTTACGCCAGCACACTTTCCAGCAGGTGATGAATTGTTAAATGTGCCTGTTGGAACAGAAACTACTGTTACACACAGTCATAACCAAATGATTTAAACCAAGGCAGAGACTAAAAAATTACAGGTGGATTACCTCAAGGAGCTTAAAAGCATTCATGAAGTTAGAGGCACATTGCAAAGATTTACCACCTGGTGACCAGGCTTAATTGATGAGAATGAACAATCGTGATATGAGCTGAAGCAGGAGTCTGACCGCGGTCGCTGTGGACACTTTGCGGCTCAGCGGTGGGGGCGGTCCTGCTGGCTGCAGGGGCTGGCGTGCTGCAAACAGAGAGGCGCTCCTGGAGAACGTGTGGGAGCCAGGCGGCAGGCCACTGCAGACCCAACTGCAGCGGGTTTGTCCACACAGAGATAATGTGGCTCTACTAAGATGAGTGACTCATCATCTGTTCCTCAATTCCCATACCAATAGCTTAGAACACTGGAAAACTGTGACTACAAAATGAAGCTGAAATGTAACTTACACGCAAAAGCCTACAGTCATGCAGATGTAATATAGCAGCCATATGAAAACAATTTGAATATATAACAATGACAACTGTAAAAATCTTGGAATGGGATTAATCTTTAAATATACTTACTATGGAGCTAAAATCGTATTGTGTGTTCGTAATTTTTCTGTTAAAGACGTACTTGTCGAGCAGGAGTTGCCGAGCGATCTGGAGCACCACTTTACAGATCGCACGTCCTCTCGCGGCAGGGGTTCGAATCCTCCCTCGGGCATGGAAGTGTTTGTTCTCCTTAGGTTAGTTTAACTTAGTTTAAGTAGTTTAAGACTAGGTGCTGATGACCAACATAGTTTGGTCCCACAGAATTACAAACATTTAGAGACATACCCGTAATGGAAGGGATGCTAGAAAGCAATTGAACTGCTTGTGAAGTGAGAGGTGAAGGAAGCTGGGATTTGTGGTACAGTTGGCTGTGATTCGACACTATATGAAGCCTGCCGTGTACATTCAGTTTATGGGACTATATAGTAGAATTAGAAATATATATTATGACATGCTGACAAAACAGCTTATACTATGGATCCTGTGAGCAGAAAGGAGATGGTGATTAATAATGCAGACAAAGATCGAATTTAAGTCAAGAACAGGATTCCTTACATATAATCTTGAATAACGCAGAAAGAAATACACTTAAATGCATCGTTTTAAGAATAGGCTATCCTTAAAAGGAAAATGCTGTTATGGATGTTATGTTTTCAACATTGCTTTTCATATATGATACTATGATGCAGCCTCAAAGCTGCTACAGTAATGGAATGTAGTTTAAACTGAGTATGCATGTTATCTCATAGGGAGAAATTTTAAAATAAACACCATACCTAGAGGTGTATACGTACTGTTGTGTACTGTACATAAAATCAGAGCAGATATAAAAATGTCATCAGTATTGCTGTTGAAATCAGGCAGTAAGAGTTACAAACTTTTGTTATAGAATAAAACAATTAACAACAGTGACTGCCTTATTTCAACATATTCACAAAGGATTACTGTTCCAGGTCTCGATATGGATTGGAAACAGTTTTAATATTAGTATCGTTATAAAATGGGTAATTTAGAATTTTAAATCTTGTCGATATTGCATTCATAAAAGATGGGCATTATTTATAAATGTATTTTTAACATGGAACCTCTGTGGAATTGACTGGATGATTATATGGACTCAGATATGATGAGTGCTCCTCCAAAAACCATTTACAGCGTTTTGACCCAATGGAAAACCCTTGGCAAGTGTATGTAGTGTACAAAGTGGATTTAAGTGTGCACTTATTCTGAACATATGCCTAGCATATGCAGTTTAGCAGACCTAATGGGTCAAAAAAGTGTCAAAAACCATGCATGAAACGGTGATACATTAGATCTTCATTTATTATGTTCTAACAAACATAATTTAGTATACAGATTGATGAACATTCTGTGAGTGATCAACGAAATTGTACACTTTAGCATACAGAAAAATCCGTGTGGTTAACGGTTATATTGTATGACTTAATTTTGTTGTGTTGAAAGTGGACTACAAGGTCTAAAACAGGCTATGACAAAAATAAAGCTTTGCTTCCACGCAACTTGACCTGCATTTATAGAAAATTGGTCAAAAGGCTCTACCTGGGAAGTATTGATGTCTTGAAAACAAACTCGCACACGAAATTGGGGAACAGATGAACGTGTCGAACCACACTTACCCGGTTTCTGACGCTGACTCGGACAGCAGCCGGTCAACCTCGGCCATAGCCTGAGGCTGGCTATTTCTCACATCTGCCCAGCCCTGCGTCGCCATGACTTGGAAAATGTGGTCCCTTATGTAGTCGACGGCGGCCTTCCTAAGGCTGTCCGAGGAGTGCCGGACGGCGACGACAGCCGCGGCCGCTGCGGTCTCCACGGACAGCGTTGCGAACACCTGCCGTTCGCAGTCCGCCTTCAGGGCCGGCAGGCCGTACTGGTCTGCGGCGGCGAGCAGCTGGGGGGCCAGGGCGGGCAGCTGGGGGGCCTGCAGGGTGTACAGGTAGGCCACCAGCTGCCTCAGCACTGGGCCCTTCATGCCCGGGGTGGCCACCTCGCTAATGGTGATGTCCTGGAGGATGCGCTGGAACACGGGGCTCCTGGCGGCCAGCACGGCCCTGTGCGCCACCAGGCGGGTGTCGCCCGCCACCAGCGCCACCATGGAGCCGTATCCGTGGTCCAGAAGCGCGCCCAGGTCCACGGCTCTGTCAGGCCTCACCTCCTGAACTGACTCCGCAGTGGACGAGTCTGAAGCCAATCACAACTGATCAAACATTTGCCATTACACAGTAACCTCTACACTTGCACCATTTCAATTGACATGTTTTGTGTGTAGCACCTGGAACTGATGGCTAACTACAGGATGTCAGATGAAACAAGCGAAATTCTAGCAGTGTAAAACTGATACCACAGTAGAAAAAGTTATAATTAACAGCATTTGCCAAATTTAGAATCAGGTACAATACCTTTCATTTGCAAAATAACCCCCAAAATATAGTCAGGTGCTTGTTTCATTAATTGCTTTCCCAGTCTTTTTTTCCCTATTCTTTTTCAAAACGTCAATCGAAATTAGGATTTACTTTATTGCTAACCGCTATGTATGCAAAACAATGCGTTCTGTTAATTACTTTCTGTTGGTATTGCTTCAGAAAGCCATTCGAATGAAGTAGTACTTTATCTAGAGATTAATCTTTCTGACTGCTCCATTTATTTATTTTATTTTTCATGACTGCAATGTATGTAACTCTACTCTTAACTGCTAGTGTGTATGTTATCATTTCAACATCTAACCGCACCAACCATCTGCTACTAATGCCTGGAGTACCTCTCTTGGAAAATTTCCCATCACTAGCAGACAGCAGTTAGCATGCATCTCATTTTCAGCACTCTTGCATTGTTCAAGTGGACAACAGCTAACCATGAGTTGAGTGATGTCTCAAAACTAATAAATAATATGCCTTCCTGTAAACCAAAATATGTCATTGTTTCATAACTCATGTCACGCTACCACAGTATTTACTATGTATCGGGTAATTACATAATTTCGATTAATATACGTTTTCATTTATGTGATCAAATTCCCACTGATGATACTGTTAGCTATAGTAATACTTAAAAGTATCTACAATGTCCCACATTCACTTCATAAATTGTATATCTTTATAAACAAAAGTGAAAATTCCCAACATAATATACACCACAGGTAGATAATAACGTGTAAAAGGAAATTGCGCATATGTAACACAAGGTACTTCTCAGAAAAGAGTCTGACTGTGAAAAATCAACATTTACCCATTGAACGAAACGTGAAGAAGCGCTCCTATTAAGCCATGATAGCCAATACCTAAGTTAATGCTGCTATGTTTGATTTAATATATAAAGATTTAGATGAGCTGTCCGTCTCTCATCTTTGTCTATAAGCAAGGGATGCTCAGGTGCATGTTCGCCAGCAGAAGTTTACATCTTGTGAAATTAATAATGACAGGTTAACGTCAAAGGAGACTCAGATTCGAGTAAATCTAGTACACCTGTTCTTTTCGCTAAATGTTGTTAATATGTGATCAGTAAATTGAGGTATTTTTTTATAAAATAAACTGTGCAAACAAAGGCAAAATCTTACAACAGTATATTTAAATTTTCAATAAAGATGAATTAGAGGAGACTTAGAAGCAGTATTTGGTAGATTGCGAAACAAAGAAGTTAAAGCAAAAACAGAAAACCCATATCAATTTTTACCCCAACATGAAACCATTGATGTTTGTCCTACACTATTACAAAACACAAAAGTCAGGGGCCAAGTCAGAACAGAGCACTGGCGGTCACCATGGGCAGTCAGTCGGACAGAGACAAGTCTGACGGATCACGTCTCATTAATGTCACTTTCAGTAGCATCAAATTTTTATGTCTGCAATCACCGAAAATATTACTTCAAACTCTGTGAGAAAATCTGTGTACAAGAAACTTACAAAATCTATAACATACTATATTTAATTATGAAAATCTAGATTCCAATATGTAATAGATAATTGGACAAGAATGAAGTATACTGACTAAACTAGTAGAAAATAATTTAAATTGTACATTATGACGCTGTGGAAATGCCAATCATATTTACTATAGAAATAAAGTTGCCTAACATTGACATGGTGTCCATAAATGTTCGTCGGAATTAACTACATACACATTTATGAGAAAGACGCTGAACTATTGCTTCCATAGATACTAACTAAAATAACCACATTGATTTTACACAAGATGTCACAACTTTTGCGGTGGAAAGTATGTGTTGTGGGATTTGCATTTTTTTATATTTTAAATTATATCTTTACCTGAAATGGTATCGTGGGCAATGGAGTGCGTAAGTACAATTGCAGCCATAAAGGTGCAGAGGCACCAACTGACGATTCTGCAATGCATCTTGGAATGGCAAATGTGTCAAGCCAAGCGAAGAGCTGCCCCCTCAAAATACCTCCAGCAAATTTTCATTCAGCTGAATGACCTGCAATTTTATGAAAAATGTAGTTAAATTAGTTTTCTTTCAACAAGTTAACTTCAAATTAGATAGGATGAATTGATGGTTTAGCGTAACTTAAATTACACGGTTTTGCTACATTCATATGTCTTCCTTTCACGAGTTTATACTAGAATATGTAGTTCACTAGCACATGATTAACAAGCAGAGTATTTTCTCTACTGGTCACACACTACCAATTCATGCCTGCATCAGTGGCACAAATATTGCAGCTCAGTTGGGACTGTAACGTGCGCCCTCAGTAGCTGGCATAGGCACAGGGTTTGGGTTGGAAGCAGAAGTGGACAAAATGTGCTAACACACCAGCATTGCTCTGGCGGAGGCAGAGAGTGTGGACTGGCAGAGGAGACAGCCGCGCTGTGCAGACATTCCAGTGCTGATCCGGAAGAAGCAGAGGCAAAGGGTGTGGGCTAGCAGCAGAGGCGGCCAAAATGTGCGGATACTCCAGCGCTGCTCTGGCAGAGGCAGAGAGTGTGAGATGGCAGATGAGGTTACCCCCCTGTGCAGACGTTACAGGGATGCCCTAGCAAAGGCAGAGGGTGTGGGCTAGCAGCAGAGGCGGCCAAAATAGGCAGTTACTCTAGCGCTGCTCAGGCAGGGGAAGAGAGTGTGGCTGGGAGATAGGGCGGCCGCACTGTGCAGTCATTCCAGTGCTGCCTTGGCAGACGCAGAGTGCGTGGGCTAGCTGCAGAAGCGGCCAAAATGTGCTAACACCCAGCCACAGAGGCAGATAATGTGGGCTGGCAGAGGAGGCAGCCGCGCTGTGAAGACATTCCAGTGCTGCCCTGGCATAAGCAGAGGCAGAACGAGTGGGCTAGCAGCAGAGGCGGATAAAATGTGGGAATACTCCAGCACTGCTCTGGCAGAGGCAAAGAGTTTGGGCTGGCAGAGGAGGCGGCCACACTGTGCAGACATACCAGTGATGCTCTGGGTGAGAGAGGCAGAAGTGTGGGCTACCAGCAGAGGCGGCCAAAATGTGCGGATACTCCAGCGCTGCTCTAGCTGAGGCAGAGTGTGTGGGCTGGCAGCAGAGGTGGCTACACTGTGGGGACAATAAAGTGCTGCCCTGGCAGAGGCACAGGATGTGGGCAATCAGCAGAGGCAGCCAAAATGTGCTAACACTCCAGCGCCGCTCTGGTAGAGGCAGAGAGTGTGGGCTGGCAGAGGAGGCGGCCGCACTGTGCAGACATTCCAGTGATGCCTTGTCAGAGACAGAGGGTGTCGTTTAGCATCAGAGTTGGCCAAAATCTGTCTACACTCCAGCACTGCTTTGGCAGAGGCAGAGAGTGTTGGCTGGCAGAGGAGGCGGTAGCACTGTGGGGACACTCCAGCACAGTTTTGGCAATGGCAGAGCCTGTGGGCTGGCAGAGGAGTCGGCCACACTGTGCAGACATTAAAGTGCTGCCCTGTCAGAGGCACAGAGTGTGGGCTAGCTAGCCAAAATGTGCTAACACACAGGGCTGCTCCGGCAGAGGCAGAGAGTGTGCTGGCAGAGGACACAGCCGCACTGTGCAGATATTCCAGTGCTGCCCTGGCAGAAGCAGAGGCAGAGGGTGTGGGCTAGCAGCACAGGTAGCCAAAATAGGCAGTTACTCTAGCGCTGCTCTGGCGGGGGAAGAGAGTGTGGGCTGGCAAATAGGGCGGCTGCACTGTGCAGACATTCCAGTGCTGCCCTGGCAGAGGCAGAGGCAGAGTGTGTGGGCTGGCAGAGGAGGCGGCTGCACTGTGCAGACATTCCAGTGATGCCTTGGCAGAGACAGAGGGTGTGGGCTAGCAGCAGAGGCGACATCACTGTGGGGACACTCCAGCACTGTTCTGGCAGAGGCAGAGGGTCAGTGGTGGCAGCAGAGGTGGCCACGCTGTGCAGACACTCCAGTGCCTCTGTGGCAGAGGCCGGCCTCAGGACGAACTGTGTGTCACCAGCGCTAGCCCACAGCGCTGTAGTTACCAATACTTCTCAGTCCACTGTAAAGTTGTTGGTGGGGGGCGTCTCCTACCACAACCGGCTATTTCGCTTTCTGCTGCTCTCCCAGGTAGAATGGAAGAAAGTCGAATGCCTTTATGTCTCTGTACGAACCATAATTTCTATTATCTTTGTGGTGTTTACAAGATTTTTAATCTGGCATTAGTAGAATCGTTTTGGATTCAGCTTCATATTCTGATGCATTAAATTTTCGCAATAGCATGTCTAGAAAAGAACGTCATCTGGCTGCAGTGATTAATATTCGAATGCCTGAAACATCTCGCTAACACTGTCGCAACTATCACATGTGCCACTAACAAATCTACCAATGTTATCCAATATGGTGGCGATCCCAAAAACGTGATCGATACTCAAGATGCCGACGCAAAAGTGTTTTATGGCGCTCTACTTTACCAATGAATCAAATTTTCCCAAAATACTCTTACTGAGTCAAAGTCTTCTTCGCACCATCCTCACATCTGTAGTTACATGCTCGTTCCATTTCATTTTGCTCTGCAACGTTATGCCTGGATAGTTATCGACAACATTGACTAAGGCAGCACTCTGCTAGTGCTATATGCGATCGTTATCCGTGTCTTTCTCCTACTCATCAGCATCACCTCACATTTTATTATGTATTAAGATCTAGCTCCAGTTCCTCATACCAACTACTAGTTTTGTCCAAGTCATCATGAACCCTACTGCTGTCATTCAGTGACGAGACCTCCCCATACACCATAGCACACACAACATGGCAGCGTAGTCTTCACTCTACGCTTCACTTCATTTACATAGGTAGAAAATAATAACAGTCCCACCACACTTCCATGGGGCACATCTCCTGATTCCCCTGTCCCTGGCGAACATTCGACATCGAGGGCAACGTACTGTGCTCTCTTATTTAAGAAGTCTTTGAGCACTCATATGCAGGTATTTCCGAACTCATTTACATATGATCGTGACTTCGTTATCAGTCTGCAGTGCAGCAGTGTGGCAAACGGCTTCTGGATATCGAGAATCATGCGCTCCAGCTGTTGTCACCTGTAGATGGCTCGTAAGATGTCAGCTGAGATATGCCCAAGTTGAGGTTCCCACGAGCGATGCTTTCTAAAAGTATGCTGCTGTATGCATGGAAACTTTTCCCTTTGAAGGAATTGTAGTATATTGGAACTGAGAATACGTTGAAAAACTCCACATCAAGCTGATGGTAAGCTTAGGTATTTATGCAGATCCGTTCTTTTACCTTTATTGTAAACGGAAGTCACCAGTGCTTTTTTCCGAGTTGATTCGCACTTTGCACTGGATCACAGACTGGCGATAAAATCCAGCTAACAAAGGAGCCAATTTCGTAAATGCTTAAGTGCGATCCACCCGGGCATGGCTACTTATTTGTTTTCAGTTCTTTCTGCTGCCTCACTACACTGGGGATACCTGTTACTATTTCCTCCATTTGGGGTTTATGCGATGATCCAATGACAATACATTTGTAAGCTCATCAAGAGTGTATGTTTTTTAAATTTATTACTTTAAAACTTCAGCTTTCCTTTTGCTGTAATCCATCACCACCACACAATAATCATAGTTGTGACTGTACAGAGGTTGTTGACAGGTTTATTACTTAGATGGGACTAGAAATTTTTCGATTCTTGGCGAGATCATTCACTAACGTATGCGAAGAGTTACGATTGTTATGGATCATGAATGTTATGATGCATAATTGGAAATTGCCAACAAAAATAGTTTTTAGATGTGATATCATAAGAGGTATCAAAATGTAAAAGTCACAAAACTCACATTTCGTTTATTTCACTTGGCCCATTTTAAGACATAATGATCAGTAAACGAGCCTCATCCATCCGTAATATGAATGTGGTTGTTGTCCCCTGTTCCATAGGAAATAACTTCAGCTGATTAATGTATTATTGAACTTTAATGCTTCCTCATCATGGAGTTTACTGATTATGTCAATTACTACAAAGTGGGTGAACGCTTGGGTGAACATACTAATAGATAATGCAATCTCAGCTTTATAAAGTGAAGTAAGCGACAGCTGAACAGAGCTACCATCGGTTCGCTAATGGCAGTTTATGTCTTAATGTCACCTTTATTCATATTATTTGATGTCAGAAGGAGAATAATGGGGTAAAAAAAGCGCAAATAGTCATTAATAGTCATAATCTGAATGAAAGTGGGCGAAATGCCTTGCACACATAATGCAAAGCAAGAGAATGGGGTCAACACACAGAAAAATTAAGAAGATGTGCAAGTTAGTGTATAATTCCCTTACAACAACCTTTCACTGTATCGACCTAAGGTGGAGAGTGTTTTATTATTTTAAAACTTCCGATTTCTCTGGGTCAGTGCCCCTGAACTGTTTATCGAGCTGTAGTGTAATCTTGGTGATTTTTTTTCTTCCGAGATCTTATAATTTGTTCACTGACTTCACATCACCTTTACTGATTAATGTTTTTTTTGTCATATTCAGCTAGACAGTGATTTATGTAGTCGCAATGCAAGACACAAAAACAGTATTCCTCATGACTTCGTCCCCTGTCCATGACAAAGTACTGAGTTATGGACTTTTGTCGGATGCCTGACTGAGAGGCCGGCGACTGGCGTCTGCAGTGGCGGCCTGCACATCGTCTGCACGTCACCAGCTGTGAAACGCATGTGGGGCCTCAATAACTGATTATAACGTGGAAAACGTACAACTGTCGAACGGTTGTAAGGCGTATTTGACATTTATTTTGCGTCTGAAATCGCCATAGGTCTACAACTACTAGACGTGGCAGGAGTATAGTACACCGAGAGTATTTACAGTACAGATTTTGTGGAGAGAGGCTACAAAGGAATGTTTCCTATGTTTATGCAGAACGTGCAGTTATAGCAAAGTAGCAAAATGTTTAAACCTTCGGTAAGTTATGAAAGACGTGCCATGCAATGACATGTATTTTGCAATGTGAAACAAATTTCTGGATTATGACAGTAATGTGAATGTTCAAAACTTACTGTAACTGCTCTATAGTATAACAGCCATGAATCACCAAACTTCATTCCCGTTGCTATATTACAGAATCTAATCAAGAGTAAACTAAATGTGAAGAAAGTATTCTTCAAATTAATAACATGAAGGCCACACTTTCTCCTATGGTTTATTTACAACAAAAAATTCTGCTATGTAATTTTTGGCGCTTCTTGGCGAAGTGTCTTGTGTCACAAAATATAAATATTCATTGGCAGACAGATAACACATTTCACTTTTACTTTCTGTCTTTGTATTCAGTTTTTCCCCTCTTATGTTTTCCTGCTTGCTTTCGCTTTCGTCTTCCTTGTAAAAACACGAGAATGAAAGCACTCTCCAGAATATCCAGCTATACCGTTCACGACAATGCACTGTCTTACTGTGTACCAAAAAGGCCGCATTATAGAACAATTTTCCATGGTCGCATTCATTCCTCTGATTCTGTTGGTCACAGACATGAGGGATAAAGTATTCTGAACAGGCCTTACCCTACTAATCATCTATATACCTGCAATAATATTTATACTGTAGCTATCCTAGAGAGCAAATTAAAAAAAATCGGTTGGTTTATGTACTTTACCTGTGGTCTTGCTTTGGCATGCAGTTATAGCGAACAGCTGAATGCAATGGGAAACTACAGTCGTTAATTTTCCCGAGGACATACAGCTCTACTGTATGAAAAAATAATGATGGCATCCGGGTAGGGACTACTCAGATGGATTTCATCAAGGAAAACAAAACAGTCCTACAGATCGGAGCATGGAATGTTCTAACCCTTAATCGAGTTCGTAAGTTACAAAATTTGACAAGAGATGGATAGGTTAAAGTGAGATATGGTGTGGGTTAGTGAAGTTCGGTGGCATGATGAACAGGATTTTTGGTCCAGTGAGTACAGGGTTATAAATACAAAATCAATTGCTGATAACTCAGGAGTAGGTCTGATAATGAATAAGAAAATAGGAATGAATAGCAAAGTGAATGCATTATCATAGTGAAGGTAGAAACAAAACCAACACCGACCACAGTAGTACAAATCTATATGACAACTAGCTCTGCCAATGATGAGATCGAAGAAATGTATGAGATAACAAAAGAAATTATTCAGACCGTTAAAGGACTAGACACTTTTGTTGGGGGACTGTAACTTTGTAGTAGGAAAGGAAAGAAGAAAATGTAGTAAGCGAAAATGGACTGGGGAAAAGGAATGTAAGAGGAGATCGCCTGGAAGAATTTTGTGCAGAACACAATTTAATCACCACAAACACTTGGTTTAATCGTCATGAAAGAAGGTTATATACGTGGAAGAGATCATGAGACACTGGGGGATAGCAGATTGACTTTATAATAGTAGGGCAAAGGTTTACAAACCAGGTTTTAAACCGTAAGACGTATCCAGGGGCAGATATAGGCTCTGACCATAATATTGTTATGAACTGGAGATTAAAGTTTAAGAGACGGCAAAAACGTAAAAAATTAAGGAGATGGAATTTGGACAATTTGAAGGAACTAGAGGTTCTTGGGAATTTTAGAGGGAGCATTAGGCAAGGATTGCCTGAAATGGGGCAAAGTAATGCAGTAGAAGAAGAATGGTTAGCTGTGACAGAGTAGGGAAGGCCACAGAGGATCATATAGGCAGAAGGACAATGCGTAATAGAAATCCTTGGATACCACAGGAGATACTAAAATTAATTGCTGAAAGGAAAAAATTTAAAAACGCATCAAGTGAAGCAGGCAAAATGGAGTACAGACGTCTGAAAAATGTAGTTGACAGACTGGCTAAGCAGGAGTGGCTTGAGAAGAAATGCAAGACCGTAGAAGAATGAATAACTAGGGGAAAGACAGATACCGTCTAAAGGAAAATAAGAGAGATTTGGAGACAAGAAAGGCAGCGGTATGAATATCAACAACTCACATGGAAAACCAGTACTAAGCAAAGAAGGCAAAACTGAAAGGTCGAGAGAATAGATAGAGGGCCTGTACAAAGGAAATAAACATCAATACAGTATTCTAGAAATGGAAGCCGAAATAAGAGGAAGACGAGATAGGAGATACGATACTGCAGAGGAATTTGACAGAGCATTAAAAGATTTGAGTTGAAACAAGGCTCCGGGAATAGATGATGTTCCGTCTGAACTGTTATAGTTAGCAGAGCCAGTCATGAAAAAATTGTTCCACCTGGTATGTAAGACTTCATGAAGAATATTGGGATTCCAATTACTAAGGAAACAAGTGTGAAAATTACAGAACTATTTGGTTAATAAGTCGTGGTTGCAAAATACTAACACGACTTATTTTACAGACGAATGGAAAAACTTGTGGAATCCGAACTAGAAGATCAGTTTGGATTTAGGAGGCAATACTCTCATTACGACTTATATTAGAAGATAGGTTAAGCAATGGGAAACCTACGTTTTAAGTATTTGTGAATCTGGAGAAAGCTTTTAACAATGTTGACTGGAAAACACTTTCAAATTCTGAAGGTAGTAGGAAGCCAAGAGTTACATTCAACTTGTACAAAAACCAGACAGCATTTATTAGGGTAGAAGGGCAGGAAAGGGTCGCAGTGGTTGGGAAGGGAGTAAGACAGGGTTGTAGCTTTTCCCCAATGTTGTTTAATATGCACATGGAGAAAGCTATTAAGGAATGCAAGGAGAAATTTTGAGAGGGAATTAAAATCTAGGGAGAGGGAATTAAGACCTTGCGGTTTGCTTGTGGCATAGTAATTCTGTCAGTCAAAGCAAAGGACCTGGAAGAGCAATTCAATAAAATGGACAATGTCTTGAAAGGAAGATATAAGATGAAAGAGAGATTAACAATAGTAAAACGAGGGTAATAGTGTCAGAAAATCAGGCGATGCTGAAGGAATTAAATTAGGTAATGAGACGATAAAAGTAGAAGATGAGTTTTGTTATTTGGGTAGCAAGACAACTTCTAACAGCAGAAGTAAAGAAGACGTAAAATGCAGAATGGCTAAGGGAAGAAAAGCATTTCTGAAGAAACAAGTTTTGTTGACATCCAATAACAGTTTAAATGTTAGGAAGTCCTTTCTCAAAGCATCTGTCTTGACTGTAGGATTGCTTGGGAGTGAAACGTGGACGATAAGGAGTTCAGACAAAAAGATGATAAAGTTTTCGAAATGTGGTGCTACAGACGAATGATTAAGATTAGATGGGTAGATCACATAACTAATGAGAAGGTAAACAGATTTTGAGATAAAAGGAATTCGTGGCATATCGCGACTAAGAGACGGCATAGATTGGTGAGAGACATTCTGAGACATCAAGGAATCGTAAACTTAGCATTAGATGGAAGCGTGTAGAGTAAAAGTGGTAGAGGGAGACCCAGGAACGAATACAGTATGGAGATTCAAACAGATGTAGGCTGCCGTTCGTACTCCCAGATGAAGAGGCTTCCACACGACAGGGTAGCGTGAAGAGCTGCATTAGCCTCCGGACTGAAGACCACAACACCTTTGGTCTACTTTTTTCATGTGCCATTCCTGATAAACCAGAGAAACCAAAAATTTTGGTACCTGAATTACGAATTGTGGCGATGACCATATCTACATTTTTCATTCATTGAAAATTTTCAAAATTATTACCTTATGGTTTAGAGATCAAATTACTTTCGGAATTTTTCATATATCTTTGGCATCTGACAAACATCTAGTAATTCCAGTTGGAGTAAACTTTATAGCAGAGAAATTTTATTTTTAACATGGTACAGTGTTATAACGTATCTCGATAAATGACAAAACTTCATGTTATTCATCACATCCAGTACATAAATGTCTTAAAGCATATAAAAAATTGGAAAAAAGTAACTGATGTAGGGAAGTTGTCTGATATAAGCAAAACACTATGCTGCATCATGGATAGTAGGGGAACTAGCTTAAAAGTAGAGGTTTTCCTGCAGTTTGCCACTTTACATTTTCCTGTTGATTTACCATTTTTGCAAATAAAGAGCTAAACATTTGTACAGTTACTAATGTCTACCCAGGGAAGGCTTTAGGCACGGTTTTATGGCGATCAGATAGCTATTTATCTATATATATATTAATATGAATGTCTGTTCGGTGTACGCTTATCATGTCCAAACGACAAGAAGCAGAGACTTAAATATTTGTACAGTTACTAATTTATACCTGATGAATGTTTTAGGCATGGTTTTATAGTGATCTGGTACATATTTAGTAATTTGAAGAATATAAAGCAAAATGCGGAACACTAATTACTCTTTGAAAATTATATTTACTCTTTGCATATGGTTTTATTGGTTGCATTGTTGCTTGAGGGTTGATAATGATAAAAGGGTGGAGTGCATTGGGATGGAAAGTTATCGGTGTTTATAAAATTCTACATGTGTGTGTGTGTGTTTTAATATTTCGCTCTGCAGCGAAAACTACAGAACGCAAACGAATGGTCTGTGTGTAACTGTTGTCCGAAGTCTCCCGTTGTACGCCATAGCAGTTCCATGCCGATAGCTATAAGGGAGTGGAAGATATGGTAGTTGGAAATCGTCAAATTATAAAAAAAAATTCGGACTGAAGTCCAGCGACTCTATAGCAATGGGGTTACATGCAGCAAAACGTCATGCCACAGACTATATCTTTGGTCTGTGTGATACAATGTCTTCAGCTCTGTCTGTAAGGATAAGAATACGAATAAGGAAATATAAGAATAAATAAATAAAGCAGGAAAAAGGAAATTTCTTTTAATACATCTCTTTAAAAAGAATCGACTTGACGTTTTGCGTATTATCTATCATAATCAACCAACACACGAGCGGAGCCGCAGGTTTAAGCTAGTAAATATATAAATATGTAAAAAGGTAGTTACTACATGGGACTTCATACCACTGATGCATCTAAAAACAAAGTCCATTCCTTTTTTAACGATCTAATTTTGGACAAACTAGAAACTTCAAAATAGTGTAGCGCTAAGTGGCGTGAATCTGTATGTCTCCACCACTTTCGTCTCACTTTCAAAAGGCCATCGCAGACAGTCCACTTCTTTTGTTACTGATCTAAAGTGGGTCGATACTAGTATAAAAAAGGCGAATACTTTCCTGCTGAAAAGACTGACAGAAAAACAACGAACCAGATACCTCAGGTCTCATTCCACATCCCTTGCCATAACTTTTGGGATGCGAACATATTCGCGCTTCTTTGTGCTGAGAGACAATAAGAGAGCAGGCAGAGTCAGTGGTGGAGAAACAGAGCTGACGGAGAGATGAACACAGAGTGAATAAGACGAATGGATGGAGAAAGAGAAAAAGAGATGAGTGTAGAACACCTGAGCTTTGGGGATCACAACAAGAAAAATGTGGTCCACTTACCTCATCCCACATACGAGTTGAGAGTTTCCCATTGAAGGCACAGACAGCAGACAAAGAAAGGGTGCCGAAGTGCGAGAAAAACCCAGGACAAAGAGAATGGCAGAGAGGAAGAGGTGGAGAAGGAACGTCGGTAAGGGCGGCCGAGAGAAAGGGGAGGGGGAGGGGAAGGGGAAGGAGGAGGGGGAGGGGGAGTGGGAAGGGGAGGGGGAGGGACAGGGGAGGGGGAGGTTGCCTGCACGGAAACTCCACCACAGCGGGGCGCTGGGGGCGTGATGCGAGCCGAGAGAGCTCGGAGGTGTGCCAGAGGCAAGCTTTCGTGGCCAGAAATGCGGAATAAGGCCTGCTACAGCTGGTTTACCGCTTTTCATTACCAACATTCTCCCTTCTTTTTTGTCCTCCTGCAGGAGGATTTTTCAGCTGGTTTACTTTTCTCCCGGATTTTTTTTATCTACCAATAATTCATTTGTTCGTTCTATTGATTCCACGTGTTTCACTACTTCTAATCAGAAACTGGGGTCGAAATGATTTTGTGAACCAAGGTTCAGAAATGTTCAAATGTTTGTACAGCTTATGGGACTTAACTATGGGGTCATCAGTCTCTAAGCTTACAAACTACTTACGAACTAGCTTATACTAAAGACGGCACAAACATCCGTGCCCAAGGCGGGAATTCGAACCCCCGACGGGGAACGGCCTCGCGCATCGTAGCGTAGCGCCTCGATGCGCTGCGCCACGACTGAACCGAGGTGTTCACCACTCTCCTGCAAATGTCTCCGGCGTACCTGCTGATGCAATGTAAGTTTTTAAGGTAAACTCAATTGAAAATAAAGTGAGTGTAATGGGACAATAGGGGATCCCATTGCGCGGTTTCCAGAAGCTGCAAAAAGGCACACGGACCGTAATAGATAGGTACATGTTACATTTGTACTTTAAAATAATGTATGTTTATTTTAAAAGTTTTGTTGTTGCAAAATGTAATTTTCGTTGTTGCATGTACATCGCACGAGGGATTCGACAACGTCTTCAACTACAAACAGCAAGTTAAAAATCCGTTCGAGATCTGGTCGACATCAACACCCAGTAGAAGGCTGCACCAAAGAAGATGCCTCACGCGCCGATTCCCGACTGCGGTTATTTTTTTCAATAATGAAAAAAAATCTTTGTAAAAATTTGGATTGTAAAAAGTTAGTTCATGTTATGACACTGATCGAAACAGATTGTATGTATAATGCCTGTAACGGATTGTGTTATTACGAGAAGCATTGTTGTAATCAAGATAAAAAATGTTTGGTTAAAACTATTTCTACGAACTGTGAAGACTTGTAAATTTGTAGGTAGAAGATTTCAATAATTTCTTCTGTGATTGTGATGGTTTTCTTGAATATATTTGGATTATTTGAAAAGTGATATTGGTTTTTTAAATCACGTTTTGGTGAAAACAGTCGGGTTAACAATATCTTTGAAGTGGAGTTAACGAAATGTTAATTTTTATCATATTGATCTGTGACTGCGTTCAAAGATTCAAGCTTACAGGATATGCTAGGTTTAACACATAAGTGTGTCTAGAAGTTTTAATTTTGCAATTTAACTGGTTAAAATTAAGATATTTCGAAAATTCATTGTGCAAGGAAACCAGAGATAACGTGACTGCACAAAGACAGGGTAAAAGTATGTATGACTGTGGACTTTTCACGAAAATATATTTCGAAGTAAATAGTTAGCAACTGATATCTAATGTTAGATCCAAGAGACTTGTTAGTGAAATCAAGATTATTCAGAAAACGTAATTGCCATAAAAATGACAGCAAAAACAATTAACGCTCGCGCAGTAAAAATAAACTTTTATGTTTGTGATCGTTGGTTGTGATAGAAACAGGATCAACAACATTATAAGTAAGATATGAAGTCGCTGCAATTATATTTACTGGTTCTATATTAAGTGACTTCCCTCGTTATGCAGGCTTTTTAAAAAGACGAATCTGCAATGAATAATATTCGGATCTGGTATGAACGACTTCTATACAGGAAAATAATACAGAGTTAAAGAAAATATACAATGAAGCAGTTCCCAGAATGAATGAAGCAGTTGTTGTATAGTCGTCGGCCTGTACAGAAGTTGTGGCGACCAATTTGACTGGACAGCCTTGAGGCAGGCACGAAAAAATAATAGGTCAAGCTTACTAAGAAGCCTCAATCACACTATTAATCCGGCGAGTGGGAGAACCAAATATGTGAACACTTTCAGTGTATTGATGTTAGCGGTGTCCTTGATTAACGTTAGGAAATTTTCGCCACAGGACGATGTGTATTATTGTGTATAGTAAATTTAATTGTGTACGTATACTATCGCTAAAAAAACCAAGCAAGTGACTAACCGTATGGTCAAAGAACTAAAGGACTTGTTTTTAGAGGGTAAGAGCGATTAATGATAAAATAGAAGTTAGTTTAAAGGAACTTAAAGGTGACATAGGTCAATCTAATAATAAAATAGCCGGCCGCGGTGTCCGAGGGGACTAAGGCGCTCCAGTCACGGTCTCCACAGCCACTACGGTCGGGGGTTCGAATCCCCCCTCGGGCATGGATATTTGTGCCGTCCTACTTCGTAGGTAGTTCATACGTTCAAAAATGTTCAAATGTCTGTAAATCTATCGGACCAAACTGAGTGGTCATCAGTCAGTAGCTTACAAACTACTTAATCCTAGGTAAACTAACCTAAGGACAAACACACACACCCGTGCCCCAGGGAGGACTCGAACCTCCACGGCGAGAAACCGCGCGCTCCGCAGCGAGACGCTTTAGACCGCTCGGCTACTCCACCGCGGCAGTTCATAAGTAGTTTGTAAGTTTAGGGACTGATGACCCCATAGTTAAGTCCCATAGACTATACAAACATTTGAACATTTTTTGAATAATAAAATAGACACTGGTTTAAAAGGACTTAAGGGTGACATAGGGCAATGTAATAATAAAATAGATGCACTTAATGACAAGATAAATGTGGGTTTAAAACATGTAACTGCTAATTTAGCACTATGAATGATAAAATAGAACGAGTTGTCAATGACCTTAGGGATGAATTCTGCTTAAATATAGCTGCTTTCAATAATAAGCTAGAAGATCATATAAAAGAGTCTTGTGTAGAAAAACATGGTATAAATAGTAAGATAGATAAGTTAGCTGAAGAGCTAAGTGGTTTTAAAGTTGCATCAACGGTTAATTTGTAAGATACGCTCTCTAAGGTACAACAAGGTTTCAATAAACAAAGAAAGAAAGAGAAAATAACTATAGGTTTGGACTCGTTTAAAGCCAAACAGTCACAGAAACAGACCGAAGAGCTTGCGAAATTAAATGATACCGTATATGTGTTACAAGGTCAAGTCGAAATTATTCAGTTGCAAAGAGAAAGCGATAGACTCGACTTGGAACGTGTAAGGAATCAAATAATTCGTTTATGTTTGTCTATATCTGATGTAGAGGAGCAAACTCGCAAAAGTAAAACTGTGGTCAGAGGGGAGTCGTCACTGATGCGGACACAATCCAATATAAATAATATAGAGATTCCTGGTTCCCAAAGGTCCGTCAATAAAACGGACCACAACAATAAAATTGGTCAGAGCGTTTTGTTGCAGGAGAATGAACTGAGTGAAAGGGAAAAGGAATCAGCTGTATCTGTAAAAGAATTTCTAGAGGAATGGCGATTCGAAAGCGGCAGTGGGTGGTCGAAGAAGATACCTTCTTTTATACCAGGCAATGGAGTCCATCCCGTTTTATTCCTAAAATCTTTTGAAGGAGGATGAGGCTACAGAAAGAAGATAGATTATGCGATGGGTAAAGTAGAAAGCAGAACTCAGGAATGGGGGATATTAAACAGGGCACAATTCTGTAGATTACTCAGAGGAATATTGGAATTATGGTGATCAAGAGAAATTAGCATTAGAAGTAATAGATCCTAGTCCCTATGGGCGTAAGTGGGGAGGCTATAAGCGAAATTTTAAGTGGCATTTAGACCTCGCATAATTTTTAGATAAACCAACTGATGAACAGCTAATTAGCGTCCTAACGAATCGTTTGCCCGTTTCAATATAATCTAAAATACTAGCAAAATGATGTGGTGACAAAAACAGTTTGCTACGATATCTTGGTCAACTTGACACGTTGCGCGAAAAAGAAAACGAAGAATGGAATAGGCGAAATAAAAATGGGTTTTATGATAATAGAATTAATTCTAAACGAGAAGGAGATGTCATAAACAGTCAATTTTGTCAAACTAAACGACCTAATGTGGGCAATAACAGAAAAAATAGGAATCAATAGGAGTAATGTAATACAGAAGCAACACAGAATACTGGCCCGAATAACAATCAACGACCGTTAATCGTTGGGATTTATGAATTTGCGGGAAACGAAGTACGTTCTTCGGTGGGGCTCATGCAGAGGCCCAAAAGGATAGGATTACAAAAGTGGAAACAAGAACGCCTATTAGGAGAAGAATTATTGGAAGGATGGGAAGGTGATGAATTTGATGAATGTACAAAACCAATAGTAAAAGATAAGATAGAAGATTTTTTAGTAAATATTGTCTTAGATTCTGACAGTGATACCAGTGGGTTAAATGCAGAATTATTTGAACAGATAAATAGAAATAGAAATTATCCAACATATCGGGTAAAGGGAATTAGTGTTGTGGGAATTACTGGTATAAAAGGCAAGCATATCAAAGAGGAAGCCTTAGTACCCTATCTGTAGGTTGTTTACGTTGTGATCACAATTTTTAGTAGTGACTCACTTAAATGTATCTGATTTACTATGACTAGACTGGTTGGAGAAGTATAAAACAGTCCCAGAATTTGTAAATAAATGATTTTTAAAATGACAAATACTGAGGATAGAATTCCATTTGTGAGTTGTAATATGACTGGTCAGGGGGAAACAAAACAACTGTCTATACGAACTACTGTAATGTTAAATTTTCGGAGCGTAAATTTAAATTTCAGGATACAGGAGTGTATGATAACGTCTTACAACAACAGATAAAAGGTAAAGTACACTGTAGTCCACTATTGAGTATACAAGACAAGAACGACTTGTTGGGCATATTATACAAATATGAAGCAGTGTTTTTAGATAGACCTTTGATAATACAGGGGTATGAATGAAAGTTAAAACCTAGAGAGTTAAAACCACTCTTTGTAAAACCATATCCAATCCCAATAGCTTTAAAAGAAGCGGCTGGGAAATAAATTAATAATATGTTAGATCAAGGTATAATCGAAAGATCAAACAGCCCATATAATAATGCACTTCTTGTTATCAGAAAGCCCTGTGGAAATGTGAGACTTGTACTGGATGCAAGAACGTTAAACCAATATATAGAGGTAGAGAGAGATATGCCTTTACCGATAGAAGAGATTCTAGTAAGGTTAGAAGGGATTCAATGTATAAGTTCAATGGACCTTACAGTTGGGTATTGGCAAGTTAGGCTCCATCAAACATCTAGACCAGTAACAGCATTTCGTTTTGAAGGACGATCGTACCACTTTACCGTATTACCTTTCGGTTTAAATGTATCTGTGAGTGTTTTCATGAGAGCGCTTGACCGACACTTAGGTCCAGAATTGGTGCAAAAGTTATTGATATATGTAGATGATGTATTGATTATAGCTAAATCATGAGAAGAACATAATGAAATTCTAGAAGAGGTATTAGCAAAGTTCGAGGAAAGAGGGATAACCGTGAAGTTATCTTTTGGATGTCTGAGGTAAAATATTTGGGACACAGTTAGTAGGGAAGGCATAAAACCTGATCCAAAGAGAATCAAACCAATAGTTAATTGCCTGTATCCTAATTAAAAAAACAAAATCATTCATTGGGATCATAGGATTTTATAGGCGTCATATATCGGATTTTAGTGGTGTGAACCCCGATTTGCTTAATTTGTTAAAACAAAATAGTAAGTGGAAGTGGGGACCAGCAGACAGAATTGCTTTTGACAATGTTAAAAACGTTCTAGTTCAATCCAGGATTTTACATCATCCTAAGCTTCAGGAGGTATTTAAAATGTCATCAGATGCTTCCTGTTATGGGATTTCATGCGAGATACTTCAAGGTGAATTTGATTATCCGGATGATCATCACAGTATAGCACTTGCTAGTAGAGTGCTCAATAAACATGAACTGAATTGTTCATTAACAGAGAAGGAAGCACTTGCTGTAGTTTGGGGCTTTCAACGATCCCGCTATTTACTTGCTGGAAAGCTAACTATTATATATACTGATCATAAGGCATTATCACTATTGACAAATAGTAAACTTCTTCAAGAAAGACTTAACGTTGGGTTTTGTTCCTCCAAGATTTTTGATTTTTCAGTAGTGTATGTGGAAGGGAAACAAAATATAGTTGCAGATACATTATCACGTCTTCCCGTAGGAATGGATAAAGAATATCCAAGTAGTGCAGAAGGAATAGTATTCCATATATACTTCATGAAACAAAATAGGAAGGAATGTAAAGAGATAGATTTGATTCAAATGATTTTGAGGAACCAACATGCTGTTCCTTATTTGAATCAAATGTATAACGCTGTCAAAACAATTTGCCAGTAAATCAGCAACATTATAAGTTAATTAATAAAGGGGTCTTACTTTGGAGAAATGAGACGTGTAAAAATTAGTGGAAACTGTGTTCCAAAACATGCTATAGACGATCTAATCACGTACACTCATATAGGATATGGTCATTTCGGTATTAAGAAATGCTTAACCCATATGAACAAATACTATTTCTGCAAGAACTTAGGGTGTTTAGTAAAAGGGAATATTCGAAAGTGTGTGATGTGTCAACGTACAAAAGATCTGAAACAACAGAGTAAAATAAGGTTCTTTCCTATTATACCTAAAGGATTATGGGATCTTTGTGCGACTGATTTCCTTCGTCAACTACCAACAGGGAAAGGGGGAATTTGTTAAGTTATATGCACTTAAAACAGTCACTGCGTCCAGTGTGATCCTGTGTTTGCACGATGATTATGTCAAACATCTTAGTATTCCTTCTAGATTGTTAACTGACACCGGTAGTCAGTTCATGAGTGAAAAATTTACGCAGTTTTTTGAAAGAGAAATGAATAACAGATGTACGGCTTTCCAAATATTTTCCACATGGTAACACGAAAGAACGAGTAATAAAAGAAATCGTTTAAGCAGAACCTATTGTACGAAAAAAACATAGTGCTTGGGCTAAGTATACGAAAGATTTCGAGATACTATTGAATGAGTTGCCACATGGAAGTACGGGATTTGCTCCGTTGGAAATAATTGGGAAGTATACTCCTGGGGAACCGATTTTACGTAAAGTATACTGGCCTCATTGTTGTCATGAAATAACAGTTACACCAGAAAAGGTACAGGAGCGGTTAAAATTAAATGCTAGGAAAAGAATACAAAAACACAAACAGCTTGCATACCAGAGTTTAATGTAAACGATTTTGTAATGGTCAAGACACATGCACAAAGCTTTAAGCTAAAGGGAAAAATAAAGAATTTTGCGTTTAAGAATTTTGGGCCATGGAAGGTGGTGGAAGTGAAACATAAAAAAGCGTTAGTCTTAGAAGATCCAGAGACGGGAGAGAATAAAGGTTTGTACAACATTGCTCATATCAAGAAATGTCGTTTTTAAGTGTAAGACAAGTATGTCACACGATCGAACCACGAGATAGTAATGTAATACTGAGGGGAATAATATTATGTCAAACAAAATTAAGAACAGTGAAAATTTCGGAATACCGGATTGGACAGAAAGGTATAAATGAGCAGTTCCACTGTTATAAATTCCGACGTAATGATCGACGTCGCTATCTGTCAATCCAATTAGTAAATCCAATGAATTGCTACTGAGTGCTCCAAACAGATACAAAAAAATAAATTCCAACATAAAAGTTGACGTTTCTATACATGAAAAGACAATATACATTATAAATTTTACACTTTAGTACAAAATGTTTCATGAGAAAACCTTGTTGCATCTCCTGAGAAATGTTCCAGTATTAAGGGATAAAAAATGCTACTTATTTAAGATTATTATATGCGTGTATTTTAGCTTAGCTGTGAACTATATGAATAGCAATGTTGTGTTAATGATTGCTTAATATACATTACGAGATAAAGATCTTATGATTCTGAGCGAAAAACTTTCAAAAGTAATAATATATGTATAATGAAAGATGTCATTCCTCGTGACAGGCTGTGCCATAAAGCGTAAATGGGCTTTTAGTAATATAATGATAATTATTTACATTATTAGTTATAAGCTGGCGCTGGTTTACGGGCCAAAGCCTGGAGCTGCGCTACTCACCAGACGCCGCCTCTCCCTGCTGCCTGCTGCGGCCGCCGCCTCTTATCCTCATCCTTATCCTTATCCTGACCTCTCCCCACTGCCACTGCCAGTGATAACCACAGGCCGCTTCTAAAGTTCCCAGTAGTCTCGCATCAACACGTGGTAATTACGAAATGCAATGACGCTGAAGAAACATTTTTCCTTGCCGATTTGACTAGAAGCAGTTACAAACTCCTATTATGCGAGACGAATAACTGGACAGGAGTCAAGTTTTCATTTAAACAGTGGCATAATTTGGGATGGGGATACCACCTGTCAGCTTTGATCAATGACGTCATTATTCAGAGGTGTTATATGCGTGGCTATTGCACGTGTACCAAAGAAGTTGATACATGCTCTTAGGAACAAATACATCATGGAAGTAAATGAAAGACATAAATTAATGTACGATGAAACCAAAGATATATAAATATCTCTGGAAATAACGTAATTTTATAAGCTAACATTACATATGCGATATATACAATGAATGTATTGTAGATATTCATATGATGAAATTGTGGATAATAAATATCACACGGAAAAAAAATTAAATCACTGTATCGAGTACATCGCAATAAAATCGGTGTTTTGGATGTGGAGATAAATAATAAAAAAACACGAAAAAGAAAATCACGCACACATTTAAACACACTATACATTGTGGATGATGAAGAAATTGACACTAACGGGACTAGCGCGGGAATGTGGGGTTTTTGGGCGGGGACATTCTAATAGGTAAACTGACGTTATAAATGAACTAATACCAAGAGAATGTAAATTATAAAAATGGTTTAAGATAAAAAAAACGCTGTAATGGCGTAAAAATCGATTAAAAGGGTATCGGATAGTCAAAAAGATCTATATACCTGAATTACAGACAGGGGTACCACTACCGAAAATAAAAAAATAAAAAATCGCATCGAAAACTAATTGACCTATATAGCTCACTTACAGGCAGGGATACCAGTGCGAAAAAGTAAAGGAAAATGCCAAGTAAAATGGTATCGTGAACTCGAATTGACCTGTATAGCTCAATTGGAGAAGAGGATACCAGTAATAGTTTATTTAGTTATTTAAATTGTTTCACAGAAATCTATGTTTTTTAAAACAAATAATAGTAATTGACGCGATAGATATTATGTGATCGGTATCGGACGGTCGAAGTGACCTATATAGCTCACTCACAGCAGGTACAGTATTGAATAAGATTTACTATGTTGCTCGTGAAAAATATTAACGCAATTCTACACTTCATTGTTCGTCTGTTGCCTGGCGAGAAGTGTCGTAAAATTTTACCGAAGAGTGTACAGCAAGTCAGTTTAGATTATCGAGAAGTAGAGGCATTTGTCCAAAACCAGATGCATTGTCACATCGATGTTCCACAGTTTCTTGTAGGTACCCTTGTCCATTCAGAAAATGATGTTCGTTTTAATTGCAGTTGTCACGAAAAAACATTTATTGATCATCTGAGTTGCCGTCAATGCCTTTGGTGCCAACATAAACCAATGCAGTCCGGCGAGAAGCTTTTGTACAATTTAACCCTCGTGTAACACTGCCCTCGGAAAACCATAAATTTGATAGAATTTCAACCGCTTCCAAAAACGCGTGCGTTTAAATACCATATGAATATGTTTCAGTTCATTAAAAAAACTATCTCACAGGATGCATACATATCTATATTTTAATGCAATCACAGGATTGCCGAGATTAATGTTCGGGCAGTCGTATTTGCATGTTACCACGGCGGGAAAATGTAGTATTGAATGACTACTATTCGCTGATTAATGCTATTATAGTGTGCTGTGGTTGGCTGACTACATCACGTGGCATGTGCTCAGCGTAACAAAGGAACATAGCGTAGCGTAACCTTTTATTTGAGGTACTGTCCGTATTTGACGTTAAAGAAATTAAATAACAAATTGCCAAACGGCTACGTCACGGGTCAAAGCCGACGAGTGGTATCCCCTGCTCGAATTGACCCAAAACGGTGACCGTTACTGACGCCCTCGTGCAACGTGAGAGACAGGAGGTCGGAGCACTGAATGCGTTCTCCCCAAACCGTCTCACCTGGTGCGATACTAATACGGCCTTACCTTCCAATCATCGCAGGGACTCCGAAATGGCAGACATCGTGGTGAGCGATCGCAGAACAGAAAAGCTGCAGCCACTTAGCAGCAGAGATCCGCCTGGGTCAGGTGAGGATTCCACACGGATTACCAACAATATTTCGCTCCCCTTCTAGCTGCAGTTTTCACAGCTCTCTGCAGCCAGGAACAGCACCTAGCGACTGGAAAAAACCCTGCATAATTGCTGTCTTCAATAACCATCGAAAGAGATACGAAAAAGTAAAGCACAAATTAAATTCCTGTATCGCTTACTTCAGTCTGTTGTAGAATTATGCAGCCTGTTCTTTGCACACTTAACGTGTCAGTTTTCGAAAACAAATCTGCTGCACAACAAAATCATACATTCCGTGAACACTGTCTTACGAAGCACATCTTGCGTCCTACTACCCATGAGGTTGTATCCCCTTAAAATCAGCTTGCTATTGTCTTCATTGAATTCAGGAAGGCATTTCGTACTGTGTCCGTTTTGTTTCGTCAAATAAATTTATCCCATATCATGAAAAATTATGCCTCAATAAAGAAATCCTTGCAAATCAAGGATGTCGTTTATGAAGGAAAAAAGTAAGCAAAGGAATTGAAGCGAGGTAATCGTAAAGCGAATTTGCGGATTACCACAAGCACGTTCACAGTAAAAGTACGCGATGGGGTGTTCTAGGACCCCCTTTAATGTTTTCCCGTCGTTTTGAGAGTCCTATGAATCTCTCAGCCAGAATACACACGACTAGCTTAAGCCCGCGGCTCCGCGCGCTCTCGCTCCGCACGTCGCCTGTTGTCAGCTTGTAGTGGGGGTTCCACGTTCGCCATTGCTGTCCTCTGGTCCCTACTTCGTGGAAGTCTTATCTCGCGCTGGTCTTCATGTTCGTTTGCTCTTCATGTTTTGCTCCAACAGTGTTTCTTGATAATGACGTTTTCCTTAGGCATGTTGTCTGAATGTGATCTATTAAAAGTAGATGTACTATTGTGCAAAGTAACGCAAAGCACATTTATCTATCAAGTTTAAATAACAATTAAAGTAATGTAATTAATTTCACTTATTTTTATGGAAATGTCGCAGATAAAGCGGAACTGAAAAATATTCCTATCAGATTGAAGAAGTCTTGCACTTACCGTTTATCACGAAAGTAAGTAGTGTAGATTAAATCACTCGTTTGGAAGAATCCAATCACGAAATTTAACAATAATGATTGTAATAATGTCACAGATCGATCACTTCATGTAATGCGCGAAACGTCAAATCGATTTTTTGCTTCATTTATTTATTCTTATATTTTCTTATTCACGTGCTTATCCTTACAGAGAATGAGCTGAAGCCGGCCGCGGTGGCCGAGGGGACGGAGGCGCTCCAGTCACGGTCTGCACGGCCACTACGCTCGGGGGTTCGAATCCCCTCTCGGGCATGGATATTTGTGCCGTCCTTAGTCTTAGCTAGTTCATAAGTAGTTTGTAAGTTTAGGGACTGATGACCCCGTAGTCCCCGTAGTCCCATAAGTTCTACAAACATTTGAACATTTTGAAAGAGCTGAAGACATTTTAACACGAATAGACCAAAGATACGGTCTGTGGCATCACGCTATATGTAACCTCCTTGCTGTAGAGTCGCAAACGTCATCGCTGGCCTTCAGTCCGAATTTTTTAATAATTTGACGACTTTCAACCACCATATATTCCACCCCTTACAGCTATCGGCATGGAACTGCTATGGTGTACAACGGGAGACTTCAGACAACAATTACACACAGACCATTCGTTTGCGTTCTGTAGTTTTCGCTGCAGAGCGAAATATTAACACACACACACACACACGTAGAATTTTATATACACCGATAACTTTCCATCCCATTATACTCCACCCTTTTATCATCATCAACAACCCTCAAGCAACAATGCAACCAATAAAACCATTTACAAAGAGTAAATATAATTTTGAAAGAGTATTGTTCCGCATTTCGCGTTATATTCTTCAAACTACTAAATATCTATCAGATCGCTATAAAACCGTGCCTAGAACCTCCCTGAAGTATAAATTAGTAACTGTACAAATATTTAAGTCTCTGCGTCTTGTCGTTCGGACGTGATAATCGTGTAGCGAACAGACATTCACGTTAATATATATAGATAAATAGCTATCCGGTCGCCATAAAACCGTGCCTAAAGCCTTCCCCGGGTAGACATTAGTAACTGTACAAATTTTTAGCTCTTTATCTCTAGTGGTTCAGACGTGACAAACGTACACCGAACAGACATTCACATTTATAGATATAGATTTTCTTGGCGGAAAAATCTGGAAAAGTGGGACGATATTTATTTTGATAATTTCTTTTTCTTTTCGGCCTTCTTGTTTTCAAAGAAATTCAGTTACGTAAAAATTCATATATATGAGCGGGGGGGGGGGGGAGAGGGAGTTGTGTTCGGAAATAACGAAACCTTTCCCAGTAGTTATGAATGCTAATTATCAATCATGATTCAGGATCTTTTATAAATTTTGTATTTATAAATTTCCCAGCGATATGTTCACCCCTAGACGAAATATCGACTACAACCCATTCTTCGAATCTCCATTAAATGACATACAACAAAAGGATAGAACGGTAGAGCCACGTCAAGAATTGTATCTCCAGACGTGTGAACCGTCTTTCAGAATGCAAATATAGAAAAACTTGTCAAACAGTATAAAATCCTTGAAAACATTTTGTTTTGCTATTTGGCTGCGGCTGACCTCCTGACCAGCTGCCGCGGCGCTTATCTTCCCGACAGCGCGAGCCACCGAGCAAAGCGACGAGGCCGAGGTGGAGACCAGTTTCTCCTCCACAAATCCGTTCATCGGATTTTCGTCTCAGACGAAAGGCTGAGGCGATATTTGCAATTAAATTCTGAGGTGTCAAAGTGAAAGTTTCTTGCTTGTCCTCCTCTCTTACAAAGTTTACGTCTCTGGCGAAAGTTATGTATTTTACCACATCATCTAAGAAATGTAAGCGACTGACGCTACTTGACCCTAGAACGGTCGGCCACAAAACAGTCTCAGGAACGGTCGGGCTGGGTCTGTGGGACCCAACAATTAAAATGCTTATGACAAGTGCCGAAACAGTGTGTTTACATCAAATGACGAGTTTTTATATTGTTTAGGTCCTACCAAATGCTGTAGGGAAATTATTTCAACGTTCTGAATTTCACAATTGCTGTAAAATTAAAAAAGTAGAAAATAAACTTATTTGTAGAAATAAACGTAACCACACTAGAAATACAAGTAAATTGGATTGAAATACAAATATAAATGAGAATATTTTGTAGAACTGAGAAGCAGACTTCTTCAATTTATGTTATATAAATCGAAATTGTGCATATAATGAATAGTTTGTGTCATATCGTCCTCTAAAATCGTCACTTTTCCTAACAGACGACAAAAATCATTTCTGCATGCACCAAACACAACTATATTCTGCAAATTTTGCAGTATTATTTAGCTTTAGTGTCCTTCCATTTATAGCATCTTGCCCTTCATCCCCACTTATTTCAGTATTGCTATCATGATCACTGTTTATTTCAAAGTCTGGGTCCGCGTCAGAATCGTCAATTTCATTATCATCATCGTATAAAATGTTGCAAATTTCACAGTATGAAACACTTTCTCTTGAAATTTTATATTTTAAATTATTGACATCAGAAATAGTCCACAAAGTAATTTGAAACTGGATGAAACACCAGATAAAAGTAGACCCGCGCTGGTAGAATTCAATAACGTAAACGGTCGGGCTGGGTCTGAAAGACCCTCCCGCTTTTTGAAGAACTGCCGAACATTGTCTAAACGATTTAAAACCTTATTCATGATGTTAACGCTTTCTCTTACATGTTTCATGAAGCTAGCAGAGCGCTCGAGACAGAATAGCCTCTATAAGCATATAAATTCATTGAAATAGAACTAGTGGGTCTCACAGACCCAGCCCGACCGTTCTGGGGTTAAATGTAGCTGAATGTGCTTCAACTTGTTCTACCTGAATGCCTTACACAACGTTATGTTAATCTGAATGCGTATTTTTAACTGTATTCTATGTGAATGTAGAGGTATTGCAAAACCTATCCGACTGCGTAATGTTTATTATAATAAGACACAAACTGCAAATTGTTTCTGTATGAAAATGTCGTAACAAAGTTAACCGTCTGAAAATTACTGATACTAAAAATCTTTGTGTTAATAATTCTGGCCCTACCAACTTGTTTCTGACTGAACTAACAATCTTTAACGGAATGTAATGAACACAATGTTTATCAATGCAATCTGACTCGGTGCAAACACTTGTTAACCTGAACACTGAATTGTCCTACCCTGAGATGTGTAAATCATACTGAACTGTAAGCTTGACAAAAACTGATTCATTCTCACTTTCACTTTTTCATTACTTTCACTTAATAACATGGATTTTTGTATTATTTTTTTAAATTTTATTTTAGCCACACTGCATAAATTTGCGCAACACTGAACTGCTTCGTGCTCTACTAACTACTGGAAAGGTACAGAAAACATGTATGGCACTTTCATTAAAACTGTGAGGAGGGATAAACTGGAAATCTGTCATGAAACTCGACTAATTATTAAAAATGAAATATCTTGTTTTATTTTCTAAATGATGTAACTTTATGAATATTACTAACAATGTCATTTTAGATTTTAAAATCTTTCAGAGATAAATATAACTCAGATATTTAATCTGCCTACAAAAATATTTCTAAACAAAGATTAACATTTCTTTACTATTAATAAATTTAACTCGATTTACACAAAATGTTACAAAAATACAATATTTCAAGAACACTACCCATGAAATTCCTATTTCATAAAAAACGCAATCTCAAAACTAAACTATTACAATACTTTTCCTAACACAGAAAGGGGTCCCTAGCATGAATCGTGAGACCACAAGCTAACAGCAAGATCTTTGCCGACCGTTACTGTTACCATCAGTTCAGCCTAACAATGCGAAGTTGTGCCAAAGAAACATGCCAAGTATTTCATGAAAAACTTTACCTTATAAAAACTTCAAAAGATCGTTTATCCAACGTCATCTATACCTTTCGTCTCCATATCTTAAACAAACAGCTTGGCTCAGCATTCAAGTCTCAAAATCTCATCCCCTCGGCTATCCTGCCGGAACGACAACTGCACACATAACAACCACGGTCCCCACGCTTCTGCAATCTCATCCGCGCGCCTACTGCCTAGCAAAGTCTGCCCTCCCAATAATCACAACTCTACTTCCCGCCAACAATACTATCACCGTCGTCAATATCTATAGTACTGCCATCGAAAAATAAGCCTGCAACCAAAGATAAACGACCCATGCCTGACTAGGTTGACACTGGTCTAAAATTCGCAGTACATTTGAATATGAAATGTATACCTTCCCATAGCAGATATCTTACATAAGGGCCATCGCAAACGTCCCTCTAACCTAAACTGGGCCCAAAATTGCCTTCGTCGGTAACGTCGGAAGTTGCCTCGTCGCCGATGACGAGTTTGAGTATGAGAAACTCCCGAAAGTCCGCAGCGAACGGCAGGGAGACCTTAGCGTACTGGTGAGTCGTGCAATAGTTGTAGAGCTTGTGGGACTTAGCTATGAGGTCATCAGTCCCTAAACTTACAAAACGTCAGAAGTTGCCTCGTCGCCGATGACGAGTTTGAGTATGAGAAACTCCCGAAAAACCGCAGCGAACGGCAGGGAGACCTTAGCGTACTGGTGAGTCGTGCAATAGTTGTAGAGCTTGTGGGGCTTAGCTATGAGGTCATCAGTCCCTAAGCTTACAAACTACTTATGAACTAGCTTATACTAAAGACGGCACAAACATCCATGGCCTAGGGGGGATTCCCACCCCCCACGACGAACGGCGTCGCGCATCTCAGCATAGCGCCTCAATGCGCTCGGCCGCTCCGCCGCGGCGAATCGTGCAGTAGTGTTGGGTAGCTGGCCCTGAGTGTAAGCGAGTACAGTGGGGAGGAAAGCCAGCTGTCTACAATGCCAGAGCTGCTGAGAACTGTGAGCTGCGACCAAAAAGAGCGACCTTCAGCGCACGGGCGACACGAACCGACAGTAGAGAGCAGGTGGCAGTCCCAGGTGGACAGGACTGCTCCTGTGTGGAGGAAGTGAGATTCAGGGACAAAGCAGTTGCTGGCAACACGTCTGTACGACCGGTTGCACACTGTGCCTCGTCTGCCTCGGTTGGGAGAGCGGAGGAGTCGGGCAGACGCTGCAGGAGGACCTGAGTGTCGCGCAGGAGCCTGCCGCTCAACTTCCCGCAGAGTAGGTCCCGGGAACAGCTGGACAACCACGTACGTTTCTTAAGCGACCACAACAGAAGAGACGGCAGTAGTTACAGCTAAAGTGGATTTTACCGACAGCTATCTTGTCACACGTTGTTCACGAATGGAATAGGTATCATACAATGCAACCACAATAACTCTAGGTTTTATCACGAGGTGCTTTCCGTAGAGTATACTTAGTTGTACGTTTTCATGACGTAAAGGAGTGGTGAGAATGGAGGAGAAGCTTTGTTACGTTAGGTTTCAGCAATGCGAGAGTGTCGCGGGGATGTTTGGGAACTGAAATGGAGATCAGTGGAGGGGAGCGGCGTTCTTTACGAGGAGTGCTGCTGCGCAAACTGAGAGGCCGGAGTTTGGAGCTGACTGCGCAGAAATTCTACTGCCGCGAACTTGTGTGGCGTAAAGGTGGCAAAGGTAACACAAATTAGGGCTCGTACGGACGCATACGAGCGTTCGCTTCTCCCTCGCGGTATCCGGGAGCGGAGCAGAAAACGGACTGAGCAGTGGTGGAGCGAGGCAGCCTCCGCCGCGCACCTGACTGCAGGTGGCGGTCGGTCGGTGTGTGCAGACGCAGAATCGCTGGCGCCACGGTTTCTGGCGCCAGCAGATGCGAGCCGCGCTGCCGGCCTGCCCAGATAACCTCTGCCGGCCGGGCAGTGGCCAGCTGGCTTTGTTTAGTCTCCGAGTCACTCAGCCAGTGCGGCTGTTTCACTTTCCCACAAGTCGCGCGTCAACAGCGGCGTAACCGATATACGGTAACATGTTCCCTATATACATACTGTTTCAGGCCGACATACTTCGATTCCAAGCATTCTTGCAAATTACCTTTTGTGTCCCAGCCTCGTCGCCGCTTTTGTGTTTCGTTTCCGTCGTAGGTGTCGGTGGCCGAGTGGAATGAGACCGACACAGGAATAAAGATAGCACGCTGGTGCAGGTACGGAGGAAAGCAGCCAGAAACTAGAAACACTAGAGTAAATTAGAATGAGATATATATTGCACAGAATTTATACAATACTTAACTTTTATATAGTACTGCAGAATGTTGATACATAGTTGAGCTCTGCCTAGTGCCTAACTGATAGCCAAGTCTTCACTGGTGCCTATCGGATTCCGAAGTCTTTACTGGTTCCTAACTCAGTCCCAAGTGAACGATGTCGTTCAGTGGTGGCCACGAGCGCAGCTGCAGCAGAGGGCGCTCGTGGCTGTCGTCGTAAGAACGCCACGCCGTGCATGCATGGCGGCGCGCGGCGAAAGATGGTGGCGCGCACTTTGGACTTGTGCGACACCACACCCCTCGCCCCCAAACCGCCGCGCCGTCGTGGCGTAGGGCTGAGGGCCACGGCGACGGCACTGGGAGGAGGGCCTGGGCGAGGGCGTTACTGGTGGGACGGGCGTCGTAGCTGAGGCTGGGATCGAGACGCCGTCCGCGCCCCGGTATACACCTTGCGATCTGCCGGAAAACCCGCGAAAACCAGCGGAAGGGCGCCCGCCCCCACCCAGAGGGAGCAGGTCATCTTCTTCTGAGGTGCGTGGCCCAAGCTGGGGGGGCCCGCGTGGTCCCGGAGTCCCTCTCGGTGACGCTCTCATCTGTGGTGGCGACAGCGGCGGCAACGACTGCGTCGGAGGTGTGTCGACGTCCATAGGGATCTCGTAGTCCGGGGACGAACAATGTGCTTGTGCTCCCTGGCGGTGAACTGGGTCTGGAATCAAGAAACCGGAGACAGGATCGTGCGGCCTATGCAGGCGCAATTGGTTTGCGTGGCGCCGCAGCTCCGACCCTGTGGAAGAACGTACAACATACATATTGCGCCCGAGCACGCGCTGAATGGTGCCCGGCGTCCATCTTGTCTTGTTGCCAGCAAACACCCTGTACAACACCGACGTAGAAACCTGAAAACGTGAAGCGCCATACGAACCGACTCCGTGTGTGGGAGGCTTCAGCAGGTGAAGGAGAGTGCGGTGACGGCGGCCGTGTAGCAGCTCGGCAGGAGACGGGCCGTCACGTGGCATGCACCAATACGTAGACAGGAAAATTTGAAGAGCTTGCTGCCTGGAGTGCTGACCTTTCATCTTTTCCATGTGAGACTTGAATGTTCGAACGAAACGTTCTGATTCACCATTGGACTGAGGGTGAAAAGGTGCGGTGGTGATATGCTGAATGCCATTCATACGACAAAACTGTTGAAATTCCGCACTAACAAACTGAGGTCCATTGTCACTGACGATAGTTTCAGGCAAACCTTCGATGCAAAACACTGATGTTAAGGCACTGATTTTACTAGACGCCGTCGTTGAGTTCATGGCAATCACAAAAGGAAACTTGCTGAAAGCGTCTACAACGATTAACCAGCGCGTATTCCAGAAAGGTCTGGCAAAGTCAATGTGTAAACTTTGCCATGGTCCCTTGGGGCGTGGCCAGTCTGAGAAACGTTGCGGAGGAGCCGCCTGATGCTCCGCACAAACTGTACACTGCGACGTAATGCGCTCTATCTGAGCGTCCATACCAACCCAGGTACAATGACGTCTGGCCAGTTGCTTTGTCCTAACAATACCCCAATGTCCTTGATGCAGGAGACGTAACACTTCACGTTGCAGGGAACGAGGAACAATAACTCTTGTTTGGTCGTTGTCTGTATGTAACAACAGAACACCCTGACTTAAAGATAATGCATGACGTTGCGCAAAATAACGTCGAACCAGAGGCCGATCAATGTCTTTGGCTCTGGCAGGCCACCCTGAGAGAACAAAACGTGCTACCACACTTAGGTCTGCATCCGCAGCTGTTTCCTGTGCCACCCGACGAGAGTTCAAAGGGAAATCTGCGACAGCGGAAGCATCTCTGGAGTCTATCTGACAACATGCCATTTCTGAAGAATCAAACGACACATCCTGGCCAACCGGAAGTCGGGAAAGTGTGTCCGCGTTGGCGTGTTTAGTGGTAGGTCGGTACAAAATCTCATACTGATAATTAGACAGTATTAAGGACCATCTCTGAAGCTTTTGTGCCGTTCGTGGCGGAATTGGCTTTGTGGGTGAGAACAACGACGTGAGAGGCTTGTGGTCAGTCAACAAATAGAATTTTCTGCCATAGAGATAATGATGAAACTTTGTGACGCCGTAAATGATTGCTAAGGCCTCCTTTTCTATCTGACTGTAATTCTGTTGCGTTGGCGTCAGTAGCTTGGATGCAAAGGCAATAGGACGATCGTGAGATCCAATACGATGCGAAAAAACTGCACCCACACCGTACGACGAGGCATCAACTGCTAGCACTACAAGCTTCTGTGGGTCAAAGGGAATCAAACATGCATCACTGAGTAGTGCAGACTTTAAGTTGTCAAAGGCAACCTGGCAATCTTTGGTCCAAACAAAAGGAACATTTTTCCTACGTAAGCGATGCAGTGGAGCTGCAATCTGAGACGCATTGGGAATAAATCTGAAATAATAGTTAAGCTTTCCCATTACTGCTTGCAATTCATGCACATTCTTAGGATGAAGCAAGTCTTTGATTGCTCGAAGATGTGACTGTAAGGGATGAATTCCTTGGGCATTAATCACATGGCCTAGGTACTCTATTTCAGTTTGAAAAAACGAACACTTTGCTTTATTACAACGTAGGCCTGCTGCAGTCAACACTTTGAAAAGGCACTCCAGGTTTGCTAAATGTTCTTCAACTGTACGTCCGGATACCACAATATCATCTAAATAATTCGAGCAACACGGTACAGAAACTGTCAGCTGTTCCAAGAAACGCTGAAAAATAGCGGGGGCGAAAGAACTGCCAAAGGGTAGGCGTTGAAATTGAAAAAGGCCCATGTGAGTATTAATGACGAAAAATTTTTTTGACTCGTCATCAAGCGGAATTTGTAAGTATGCCTCTGCTAAATCAATCTTAGAAAAGAAGCGAGACTGTCCTAATTTGTCCATCAGTTCGTCAGGTCTGGGCAGGGGATAAGTGTCTATAATTGTTTGACTGTTCACTGTTGATTTAAAGTCCGCACAGAGACGAAGTTTTCCTGACGGCTTGGGTATAATTACTATAGGCGAGGCCCACTGACTCGCAGAAACAGGAGAAATCACCCCACTATCTTGCCAACGTTTAAGTTCTTCGGTATCTGTATCACGCAAGGCGATAGGCACTGGTCTAGCTATACGAAATTTTGGAACTGCAGATTCTTTTAAAGTTACATGTGCCACGAAGTCTTTTGCACAACCTAGTTCCGGCGAAAACAAGTCACTATATTTGTCACACAATGCATTGATTTTATCCTGAGGCACTATTGACGAAATTTGAAGCACATCTCTTTGAATTGATAAACCAAACAAGTCAAAAGCATCTAGTCCAAAAATGTACTGTGTCGATTTGGCCTGAAGAACTACAAAAGCAACTGTTTTTGTTACAACTTGAAAAGAGGCGGGCAGGCTACACGTTCCTAGCACGGGAATATTTTGACCTGTATAAGCTGTTAACACTTGCTGTGATGGCGACAATTTTGGCGAACCCAGAAGTTCATAAGTATCTTTATTTATTAATGTGACAGTGGAACCAGTATCAAGCTGAAATTGCACCGTCTTATTTTCTATGAAGAGAGTCACAAACAGTTTTTGCTTGCGGCGCTCGACAGGTGCGCGAATGTGGGCAACGTCTGCTACGGTTTGTTTACTGCGCTTGCGCGGGCCGCGTAGTGAAGTAAGCGGCGCAGACTCGGCACGCAGCGGATTAACAACACTGTCACTAGACGGCACTACCGCCGGATCGGCGTCCGCGCAAGCATGCGAAGCTACTCCAGATGTACTAACTACTGCACTACACTTTTGAGTAGCTACTTGATGTCTACTGTCACTAGCTACACAGTACTGGGCACTATTACAAGGAGCAGTTGCAGAAGGCACCATTTTCACTACAGGAATGCACTGTTCATAGTCATTTTGCTTGTCCCGAACCCTTTTCCGTTGCACTGTTTTACCCGCTCGTCGGCGCTTGCTACGTGGTGCACTATATAGTTTTGCCATAGGTGCAGAACTACTGTCTTGCAATTGGGATCCAAGGAAAGCACTGTTCAATTCCACAGCCCGTATAACATTTACAGAATGAACTGTTCTCGCACTCTGCGAAGCACTGTTTCTAACGGTACCGTTCTTTGAGTTTTTAATCTGCATTCACACAGACTGTACATGTCCTGATTTGCCACATTGATAACAGGTTGCGTTGCGACTAGGGCAATGAGCACGCTTGTGGCGAGACACACACTGGGGACAAGATTTACGTACATTTTTCTGAAATGAGCGTTGGCGCCCGTTATGCAAATTACTGTGTCTAACACTACGGGGCGACCTTTGCGTCGCACTTTTACTCTGGCTACTGTTCACTGTCTGTTCAGCACGGCCGGTAGAAAAATAAGAATCACTAGGGATAAAATGAGAACTACGGCTAGGAAAGCGTCCGTTGCGGTGCACTGAATTTACACTATGGCTTTGCATTTCTACATCAGCTAAGTCAAAAGTATCATGCGCTTCTATAAGCTGCAGTACACTGTCTAATGAGGGGTCAGACTGTTTCAGAATTGCTGCTCTAATTCTGGGGTCCTGAATGTTCTGCGTAATCGCATCCCTCAACATCATGTCACTATACGAAAGTCCACAAGAGCAAGTAAATTTACATTTGCGGGTTAAGCCCTTCAATTCCGTAATCCACTCTTGGTGTGACTGCTGCGGTAATTTTTTAAGTCTGAAAAATCGGTACCGTGCTGCAGCTACGAGAACTTTTCTCTCATAATGAGCATTTAGTGCCTCTACTATTTGTTCAAAGTCTACATCACGAGGAGATACGTCGGGGAAAAGTTTTTTCAGTAACACGAAGGTGTTGGTGCCCACCACAGATAATAGCAGATGCTTCACTTTCTGACCTGTAATTTGATGAGCCGCGACGAGTTCTTGAAACTGTGCGAAGTAGTCGCTCCATTCTTCCTCACGTTCGTTGTACTGGCGAAACGTAGGAAGCGTTGCGGCGGCAGGTGTGGGCTGCTGAAGCGGTGGCTGTTGTTGTTGGTTAGCTGCTTGCGCTGTGAGCTGGGCCACAGCCTGCAGAAGTTGTGTTATTTGCGCTGTCTGTAACTGAATAATTTCCATTAAGTTTGGGTTCGGGGTAGTGGCCATGCTGACTGATTAGGCGTCGCACATACAAGTAAATTATAACAAAACACAAATGCAATATGAAAGAGGACGCTCTGCAACAAAAATTCCACAAAACACGTAACTGAGTATATTCCCCCAAAAATCTTATAGTAAGGGTGGGTGGGCGGGAGCAATTTCTGCGTGCTCCGACTGCTGCTGTCTGGCTGCTGCAAGCGGGCTGGTCCACGATTATATCACTCCTCGTCGCCACTTTTGTGTCCCAGCCTCGTCGCCGCTTTTGTGTTTCGTTTCCGTCGTAGGTGTCGGTGGCCGAGTGGAATGAGACTGACACAGGAATAAAGATAGCACGCTGGTGCAGGCACGGAGGGGAGCAGCCAGAAACTAGAAACACTAGAGTAAATTAGAATGAGATATATATTGCACAGAATTTATACAATACTTAACTTTTATATAGTACTGCAGAATGTTGATACATAGTTGAGCTAGAGTCCTGCCTAGTGCCTAACTGATAGCCAAGTCTTCCGAAGTCTTTACTGGTTCCTAACTCAGTCCCAAGTGAACGATGTCGTTCAGTGGTGGCCACGAGCGCAGCTGCAGCAGAGGGCGCTCGTGGCTGTCATCGTAAGAACGCCGCGCCGTGCGTGCATGGCGGCGCGCGGCGAAAGTAGGTGCTGTGCACTTTGTACTTGTGCGACACCACATTACCAAAGTCTAGAATGAAACTTTCACTCTGCAGCGCAGTGTGCGCTGATATAAACGTCCTGTCAGATTAAAATGTGTGCCGGAACCGGGACTCAAACCAGGTACCTTTGCCTTTGGCGAGCAAGCGCTCTACATCTGAACCACCCAGACACGACCCACAGCACCGCCACAAAATTTCAATTCTGCCAGTACCTCGCCTCCTACTTTCCTTACGCTGTGGCTAACCCGTGTCTCCACCATACCCTTTCTTCCAGGAGTGTTAGTCTTCCAAGTTACGCAGGAGAACTTCTGTGAAGTTTGGAAAGTAGGAGGCGAGGTACTGGCGGATGTACATCTACATGGGATACTCTGCAAATCACATTTAAGTGCCTGGCAGAGGGTTATCGAACCACAATTATACTATTTATCTCCCATTCCATTCTCGAATAGCGCATGGGAAGAAAGAACACCTGAATCTCTCTGTTCGAGCTCTGATTTCTCGTATTTTATTCTGATGATCATTTCTACTTATGTAAGTGGGACTCAACAATGTATATTCGCATTCGGAGGAGAATGTTGAAGATTGTAGTTTCGTAAGCAGCCCACGCCGCAGCGATAAGCGCCGTTGTAATGATTCCCATCCCAGATCCTGTATCATTTCCGTAACGCTGTCTCCCCTGTATCGTGACAATACGGAACGAGCTGCCCTTCCTTGGACTCTTTCGATGTCCTCAGTCAAACCCACCTGATAAGGATCCCACACTTGGCAGCAATACTCCAAAAATGGACGGACAAGCGTAGTGTATGCATTTTCTTTTGTAGTTCTGTTGCATATTTTAAGGGTTCTGCCAATAAAACGCAATCTCTGGTTCGCCTTTCCCACGACATTACCTACGTGTTGTTTCCAGTTTAAGTCTGAAGTAATAGTGATTCCTAGGTATTTTGTGGAGTTTATGGCCTTCACTTTTGACTGATTTTTCTTGTAAACAAAGTTTAACGGATATCTTTTCATACTCGTGTGGACGACTTCACACTTCTCATTATTTAGAGTCAACTGCCAATTGTTATACCATACTGATATCTTATTCAGATCGTTCTGCAGTTGCTTTTGATCTTCAGATGATTTTACTAGACGGTAAATGACGGCATCATCTGCAAACAACCTAAGAGAGCTACTTATATTTTCCTCTAAATCGTTTATGTAAATAAGGAACAGCAGAGGACCAATAACACTACCCTGTGGAACGCCCGATATCACCTCTGCTATAGTCGATGCCTTACCATCGATTATTACGAACTGTATCCTGTCTGACAGGAAATCCCCTATCCAATCGCAAATTTGGGGCGATATACCGTAACCACGCAATTTGATTAAAAGCCGTGTGTGAGGTACGGTGTCAAAAGCCTTCTGGAAATCAAGAAATACGGAATCGATTTGCGAACCCTTGTCGATAGCACCCATCACTTTGTGTGAATAAAGAGCCAGTTGTGTTTTGCATGAACGATATTTTCTAAATCCCTGTTGACCTTGGGACAATACATAATTCTGTTCGAGATAATTCATAATATTTGAATAGAGGATATGTTCCAAAACCCTGCTGCAAATTGACGTCAATGAAATAGGCCTGTAGTTTAGTGGGTTACTCCTACTGCCTTTCTTGAATATAGGTGTGACCTGTGCAACTTTCCAATCTTTTGGTACAGATCCTATGAGAGAGGGGTTATATATGGCTGTTACATAAGGAGCTATCGCTTCAGCATAATCAGATAGAAATCTAATGGGTATACAGAAGACTTGTTCTTGTTACGTGATTTTAGTTGCTGCACTACTCCGATGATATCTACTTCTATGTTACTCATTACAGCATTTAAAGTTGTGACGCGGCTTCGTGAGTCGTGTCGGGATAGCTCAGTCCGTAGAGCGCTTGCCCGCGAAAGGCAAAGGTCCCAGATTCGAGTCCCGGTTCCGGCACACAATTTTATCTGCCAGGAAGTTTCATACCAAAGTCTAGTTTTCAATGCCAGCTCTTAGTATTTTTGTTTCAAATATAGTTCATGGATATTGCTGTCTACACTTTATCTATACAAGTCAATTCTGGTAACCGATACCAACTTTTAATATTTTTGTTTCACACATAGTTAGTGGGTATTTGAATATATCTGAAAAAAAATTAGAATCGGCAAGGACAGTATCCGTATGTAGGTATTTAGTAGGTGTCGATATCTAGACGTGACCTATAAAAGTTACGTCTAGTTACCAATACCAGATCGTCAGTTTTGTTTCACTTATATGTGCCGCTAACAATGATGCCCAGATCAGTTAAATTTTACTTACAGGCGTGGCGACGACGGTTGTTAATGTTGGCAATCATGCAACAAAACTACTAAAGAGACTGCATACACTACGTTTGTGCGTCCTCATTTGTAGTATTGCTGCCCAGTGTGGGATCCTTATCAAGTGGGTTTGACGGAAGCCATCGAAAGAATCCAAAGAAGGGCAGCTCGTTTTCTATCGTTATAATACAGGGGTGACAGTCACGACAATGATACAGGATCTGGGATGGGAATCATTACAACAACGGCGCTTATCGCTGCGGCGTGGGCTACTTACGAAACTCCAATCGCCAACATTCTCCTCCGAATGCGAAAAGATATTGTTGACTCCCACTTACATAGAAATGTTCATCAGAATAAAATACGAGAAATCAGAGCTCGAACAGAGAGTTTCGGGTGTTCTTTCTTCCTGCGCTCTATTCGAGAATGCAGTGGTAGATGTACCCTCTGCCAGGCACTTAAATGTGATTTGCAAAGCATCCCAGATGTGACTTTTCCATTAGTCAATCGAGCACGAATGCAAATGTTTTGTTAAGAAAGCGTCGTTTTATGATAGTAACAACGATATCCAGATAAACGTATTGTTTACCAAAAGGCAAGGTAATTTCCTAGAAGCGTTGTCTCTCGAAATTGTAACGATACATATAGCTCCAATCATACATATCGCCCTAGCTTTGCGAGCGATATATGTCGATAAAGTGTCGCATACGCGAAGGACAAAAGAAGTCGAGAATTGGACATTTCGTTCTTCGATATTAATTTATCGCGTGTTCTAATTGTCGTTCGCTAGTTGCGACTTTACTGAGATGGAGCAATTAAAACAGTGGTGAGCGTTGATTCCGCGGATGTCTTCTGTGGAGAAGTGTGTTCAGGTTTGCTGGGAACTGCAACTTTTGCCAAACAGACGTTGTGTGGACTGTGGCACTGAAGAAAGCTTCACAGCCTGACTTTCCTCACCAACTCACTTGCTCCGAGTGCAAGAAAAGGACATCGATTCGGACCTACACTTGGTTTGCCAACACGAAACAGTATCGAAAAAAAGCCACGTAATAGTTGCGTCTTGGATACGGCAGTAGACGTTAGAAGCTTGCGCTGCAGAGACCGACGTTAGAATTAATACCGTTTGCGACTGTTACGGCTGCTGTCGCGACATTTGTTATCTGATTGTGGCGGTGTTCCTATTGGTGGGGCAGGAAAAGTTGTCGAGGTTGATGAAACCCCCGTCTCAACCAGAAAATACGGGAGAGGACGAAAACTGAAGAACGAAACAGAACGTACGTGGGTACTCAGAGGGAAACCCGAAAGTGCTTCATTCTGCGTGTGGAATCCTGATCAAAAGCAACACTTGTACCGTTAATAAAGAAGTTGATTTTGCCAGGAATGAAAGTAATTACCGATGGTTGGAAATGTTAGTAAAAGAAGACGGTACAGACACCAATTTGCGAATCATTCAATGTAGTTTGTTTCCTCAGATGATCCTTTGGTGCTCACCCAGAAATAAACACTGACGAAGTCATTCATTTTATGTGGACTTCCTGAGAATATCACCATCCTCACCAACATTTCATATCATTGTTACCAACATAATCCTATGAGGCCCCAGAATGGAACGCAAAATTTAAATTCCCTCTCTCCTCCTCCCACCCCCATCCATTATGTCTACCGTCAAATAACTTTTTAAAACAGGTGTGTACATTTCACTAATAATTCTCAGAAAGCTTTAAAATTACAAAAACCTTTCGGAATAGATTTCCTCCAACAATATTCACCCAAAAACTCCCCCTCCCATTAATTTAACTGGCCCCCAGTAGCCTTCTATTGTATTAATGCACGCACCTGTTTTTTATCTCTAAATTCCACTTTGTGCTTTACTGTAAGATGTGTATAACCCCTATGGTCCAATCCCTTATACAAAGCAAAACTATCCGAAATAATAACGGAACCTTCAAATACAAACTATTAAATTAATGATGTTAAAACATCTTCCGTACGATTTGGTACAACCTGAAATATAACATCACAATCCCCCCAGGAATTACAAGCCCAAAAAGCGATATTCCTACATCATGACCCCTCCAAAATTTACGTTTCCCAAAACGTGATTCGCCAACTTCTACAATGACACCTGACCCACCGAAAGAACTCATGTATTTGATGAATTCCCCGCAAACCTCTCTGTAGAAAGTAAACCAATCTATTACAGTAGATTTTGAAAATTCTACCTCATTAACAACCGATTCAACAGAATTACGGTTACAAAAAAAGTATACCAACATAATAGTTTCTAAACTGAGCCAAAATCTGTGGAGCCATGTGCAGCGTCTGATAGACCTCCATACATTCTCCTTTCTACACAGTAGTGCGCAGTTTAGGCACTTTCACTAAGGACATATTAACACCACACACACTACAGAACACATATCCCCGGTAAGCCCAAAAGATTGCAAAAATTTAAATTGTTCCCCGTTTTATCAATCAGGACGTAGTTCAATTTTTTGGTATTAAACTTTTCTACATCTGTCATGTAATTATAACTGCTTCCACAAACACAAAATACACGTAACATACTCAAACAACAATTTATGCTCAAATAACAAAAAATATATAAAACGATAATACGATTAATAATCATTATATCAAATATTTTAAATTTGTAAGAAATCATGTATTAAAAAAGGGGCTTTTTATTTTAAAAAAATTCATGAAATACGGACAGATACGTAAGTAGTCTTGTATTATCTGTGGAACATATGTATCAGCGACAGGAGAAATAGAAACGTTGACGTAATAAATAACGCTACACTTATATGTAGCCTTGTCCGGTCAATAAAATTACTTAAAGCGAACGTTTTGTTGCAACACTGGCACACAATGCCGCAGCCGCACTAAGTACAATTTAACCCTACTCCAGCAGGGAGCCATTATTTGAGGGACTGACATGTTTCGAGTTCACTTGCTTGTCACGATTTATAAGAACTTGTTAGGGAGAAAAGTTAAAGCACAGCCTTTACTTTACGTCAGAATGCAGTTACATTGCGTGATATAACTACGAAATCGAAAGAATTACACTGACATTCAAAAACATCTGGAATAACCTCAAATACCAGCGGCGGGTACAGTGACGTAGCATATGACGTCTTTGGTGATAGCCGAGGATGTTATCGTACACTAGAATCGACCCCAATTTCATCGCATTATACTTTTTGACATCTACGATTTTCCACAAAATGTTAACTACTTCCATAAACACTTGACTTCCACTAATTTAAGCAAAATGCACTTTAAATAGCCTTTACGCTGCAAAACTGAATCGTTATTATATATTTAATACTTTGCAAATGATTAATTATATTGTAGGTAATTGTGAATGACGCTTGCGCGGGCTGCAGTTTCGATAAATCTCTAACGCGCGACCACACTTCGATACATATTTGACATCGATAATAAAGTACATTCTGAAATCGCGTTTTTTATTTTAAAAAATTCACGAGATTCGGACACATACATAGGCCTGCTTACCAAGGAGTGTTCTAACCTTGGTACATACTCAATAAAATATCTCAGTTACATTATAGTGGGCGATATGCAATAAGAATAAATATAAACGTTGGATAGAATGACGTAATATATGACGTACTTGAACCAATTTTTCAGCTTATCGCCTCATGTGCGATACAGGTCGTGTCGTATGCTTTACTTGTCACTAAATTACGACCAGTGAAATAACCCGCAGTCACATTATTATAAACCATCCTTCTTAAATAAAGTTACTGATTTGCTGAGCGGTCAACGGCACATTAAAGAACCAGTGAACCATAGAGCAGGAACAGCATTAATTATTCCAACAAAGGATTATTTCCCCACAGTATGCGATCGAGTTTTCAAAGAGCATTCAACGGTCGTCGCCAACATCAGCACACGGTCGTCGTTGCCGTAAGTGAAATTGTAACCTCTTTTCGTCATTCAAATTCCACCACTACTAGAAACCCATCTGCGTTTTTGTATGAGTAAGCTGCTTGCAGAAGGGCAGATAAAAACCGCAAGGAATGGCAATGTTTCTCACAAAATTTTGCAGTAATATCAATTTTATATCGGCATAACAAATCAATTTAGCAACAACAGAAACAATAAAATAAGAATGGAAAACAAGCTAATATAACTGCGCTACAGATTCTCTTGCCACCAAAAACTTTATTCACACGGTATACTGTAGAAATTGTGAGTTGTTCCAATGTGTTACATCGTATTGAAGATGTCGGTTATCGTCATGACGTCATGGGTCAAAGCAGACGAGTGGTATCGGCAGATCAAGTATTACCAGATTTTTTGATAAAACACTAGAAGTCTCGATGGACTAGTTTTTGTGAGGCTGAAGTGCCGTATTTGGCTGTCTTCACAATTTGTTCAAAGAAAGCTTGAATCACATTTCAAATAGGTATCCGAAGCATACTGTTATAATCGGTGGCGACTTTAATTTACCATCGATATGTTGGCATAATTACGTATTCAAAACCGGCGGCAAATATAAAACATCGTCCGAACTAGTTCTGATGCTTTTTCTGAAAACTACTTCGAACAGTTAGTTCATGAACCCACTACAATAGTAAGTCGTTGCGAAAATACCCTTGATCTCCTAGCAACAAATAATCTGGAGATAGTAAAGAGCATCAAAACAAATACAGGGATTAGCGAACATCGAGTTGTATTAGCGAGACTAAATGTCGAAATTTCCAAATGCACAAAAAATAAACGAAAAATATATCTATTCAATAAAGCAGATAAAAATTCGTTTCACGATTTCCTGAGTGATAGTCTCCAGTCTTTCAAAACTAAAAATGCGAGTGTAGATCAGTTGTGGCTTTCTTTCAAAGAGATAATATCAGTAGCAATCGAGAGATTTATACCAAATAAATTAATAAAAGAGGGGACCGACCCCCTCGTGGTACACAAAACAGGTCAGATCACTGTTGCAGAAACAAAGAAAAACGCATGTAAAATTTAAAAAGACTGGCAATCTTTTACTGAAACACGAAACCTAGCGCGGACATCAATGCGAGAAGCCTATGGTAGTTACCACAACGAAATCCTGTCTCGTAATCTTGCAGAAAACCCAAAGAAATTCTGGTCATATGTGAAGTACACTAGCGGCAAAACACAAACAATACCTTCAGTACGCGATAGCAATGGTAATAGTACCGACGACAGTACTGCTAAGGCAGAATTACTAAACACAGCTTTCCGAAATTCGTTCACCAAAGAAGACGAAGTTAACACTCCGGTATTCAATCCAAGAACAGATGCCAGCATGCGAAACTTAGAAGTAGATGTTCCTGGAGTAGTAAAACAACTTAAGTCACTAAACAAAAACAAATCTTCCGGGCGGGATTGTATACCAACTAGATTCCTCTCAGAGTATGCTGATGCAATTGCTCCGTACTTAGCTATAATTTACAACCGATCACTCAGCGAAAGATCTGTACCCAAAGACTGGAAAGTTGCCCAAGTTACTCCAATATTCAAGAAAGGCAATAGGAGTGATCCCCAAAATTACAGGCCTATCTCATTGACGTCGATTTGCAGTAGGATTTTGGAACATATACTTTGTTCGAATATTATGAACTACCTCGAAGAGAACGACCTATTAACCAATAGTCAACACGGATTCAGAAAGTATCGCTCTTGCGAAACACAGCTTGCCTTTTATTCACATGAAGTGTTAAGTGCCATCGACAAGGGATCTCAAATCGACTCCGTATTTCTGGATTTCCGGAAGGCTTTTGATACTGTACCCCACAAGCGGCTTCTAATGAAATTGCGTGCTTATGGAATATCTTCCCAATTGTGCGATTGGATTCACGATTTCCTATCAGAAAGGACACAGTTCGTTGTAATTGACGGTAAGTCATCGAGTAAAACAGAAGTAATATCTGGCGTTCCACAGGGAAGCGTTATAGGTCCCCTACTCTTCCTCGTGTTTATAAACGATTTAGGAGACAATCCGAATAGCTCCCTTAGACTGTTCGCGGATGATGCTGTCGTTTATCGGTTAGTGAAGTCAACAGAGGATCAAAAGCAACTGCAAAGCGATTTAGACAAAATTTCTACTTGGTGCGAAAATTGGCAATTGACACTAAATAAAGAAAAGAGTGAAGTAATACACATAACCACTAAAAGAAATCCGCTGAACTTCAATTACGCGATAAATCAGTCAAACCTTAAGGTCGTAAATTCTACCAAATACCTAGGAGTTACAATTACGAACAACTTTGACTGGAGAGAACACACAGAAAATATTGTGGGGAAGGCGAATCAAAGGTTACGTTTAATTGGCAGAACGCTTCGACGATGCACCAGCTCCACCAAAGAGACTGCCTACATCACACTTGTGCGTCCTCTCTTGGAGTACTGTTGCCCCTTGTGGGACTCTCACCAGGCGGGACTGACGGAAGATATTGAGAAGGTTCAGAGAAGGGCAGCTCGTTTTGTTTTATCACGTTACGGGGGGGGGGGGGGGGGAGCGTCACGGAAATGTTGCACGAATTGGGGTGGAAATCATTAAAAGAAAGAAGTTATTCATTGCGGCATGATCTGTTTGCGAAGTTTCAATCACCGACTTTTACTTATGAATGTGAAAATATTTTGCTAGCACCCACCTACTTAGGGAGACATGACCATCCCAATAAAGTAAGAGAAATCAGATCGAAAACGGAACGATTTAGGTATTCTTTCTTCCTGCGCGCTATTAGAGAATGGAACGGTAGAGAAAAGTTATGAAAGTGGTTAATGAACCCTCTGCCAGGCACTTAAATGTGATTTGCAGAGTATCTATGTAGATGTAGATGGTGACTGCTACCAAAATATTCCATGTAACGGCTAATTAAGTATCTGTCCTCATGTCATTCTCGATCGATTCATATGAATCTCGAAATATCGTACATGAATAAACTGTAATAAGCTCAAAGCAAAGAAAGACATTACGGAATCTTTTCATTCGCCGTTTGGTCAGTTTCCGGTAAAAGTGCAGTTTATGCGGCAGCGGCTAGCCGTCGCGCTCGCTAGGTTGGCAACGGCAGAGCAGCCAATCAGGAGTCGCGATGCCGCGGCCAATGAGAAAGAGCGTTACAATTGTACTATGAAAACAAGTCGAAGCGGTGTATGCAAAAGTTTTTGACGATCTACAAGTTACAGTTGCTATCAGTATGGATGTCACTTGATCACTGTTTCGAACATATCATAAAACAAATAAAACATGCTATACCTGCTATAGGGTTGACAGGATCTTGTATGTACCCTCGACCGGTAATAGTAATTGCGATAATTTCCAAGTATGCTTGCAATCGAGGTAGCACGGACTGAAATGATATATATCATCTCGAGCGTACAACTGTAAATTGAGTGTTTTTGAACCGGAGATTCGGACGCTACGCGCCCTCACATACTAAAAGAAAAAAAAAAAAAAAAACTTCTCGTTTAACCTATACCTAACTTAACTTTCACTTAAAATGATCAATGTTTCGTACTGGTCATAAAACATGTTTGACTGCTGTGGTGTTTTAATAATAGGTCACTTATGTCCGTAATACGACAATTATCTAAAAATCTCAATCACCCAAACGCCGCACCGATATCGTCGAATACACTTCGAAATTGACGCCAAATTTACTCGTCATGACACGCAATCTCATTGGCCGCGGCATCGCGACTTCTGATTGGCTGCTCTGCCGTTGCCAGCCTAGCGAACGCGACGGCAAGCCGCTGCCGCATAAACTGCACTTTAACCCAGTTTCCTTCTTATATAGTATAGAACAATTTTTTGTTTTATTGCTCAAGTTTTTTTCTACATCCCTGTACCGTATTATTATTATTATTATTTTAGCAAGGACGATGTTTTCCATTACGACATAACAGAAATGAAATAATGACATTTATATTTTTAACAAGATGGCGAGAGCGTGACAAGACCTCGTTCCCAGCCCATGAACTGGTTTTCGCAGCTATGCCTAGATCCGTAAAGCGTGTGATTTTATGGGAATACAGATACACAACATTTTTAAAAAGGAATTTGCGAGTATTTTAAGAGCGTAACTACCGAAAGTAAATCACTTATTCACGTCAGTCTCGACAGTGAAACGAATGAAACCGTTACATAGTAAAACGGTCACCGATCGCCAGAAAATGAATTCCGAACTCTCACACGAATGAAACGAAGCTAGCGTCCTCACCTTAGTAACGCCGTGAGTGTGTCAGATGCGTTCGCCCGTAACAGAAACCGTAGAAATCCTTCCTTCGCGTCCTGTCTTCTCGGCCAGCTCGCAACAAACGCTAGGCTTGGCTCCGAACAAAACAAATGCGACGCAGAACAGAAAGCAGCTCTCAGCCAGTGCTGCCAACGTCTGAGAGGGCGGCGGCAGCCACTGCGGTCTGGCGTTACCAACCGCTCTAAAAATTAGCCACGCGAGGTCTTGGCAAAACGGAATAGTGTTCTTTAGTTTTAGTTATACAACTGTTTCAACCTGAAAGTGCGGAAATAAAACTCGGTAATTTCCAACAGTATTTACAATCGACTTCACCGGGTCTCAAACGATATATATCGAACTTGCGAATATAAATCAAAGACGTGGTTATTGTCACGCGACTTAAGGCTATATTACACGGAGCGTATTTGGTCGCTAGTCGCTGGCGTCTGTTGTCGCTCGGCGTATATAGTAGGCGAATAGCGAATGAATACGCTGACGCAATGACACACAGCCACTTCGGAACTAGTGTCTTCGTAAAAACAATTGAAACATGACATAGCATATGATACATTGTTTTGGTGGTTAGGTGATACCAAACAGTTCTGTTTCCCAAGGTGCGACATGGTCAGTTATCCATTTTTAATTACTTTTAATATCTTCATTTACGTCGATCACAAAATTTCTCGTCGTTTTGACGACCGGTTTCCGTCACTGATGACCATTTTCAAGTCTACAGCAATTCGGAAACGACAAATTTAGTAATAGACTACGGTACCTTATAAAACATAGATAAGTAATTACACTCATCAATATAAAAAAACGCGTTAAAATATTATATATAATACCTATTGTTACATTCCTTAATGAAGATACACTTATGCTGTGATGATGCCATATGGCTATATTACTTGTATTGATGACTGTAATGCATTATTTGTTTTCTAAGGTAGTCTAATACTTAATGTATTCTTCTGTTTCTGATTTGTTGTAGATTTGAAAATGGTCATCCAGACCTAAACAGGTCATCAAAGCGACGAGAAATTTTGTGATCATTGACGTAAAGATATTAAAAGTTCTGTGTCCCACCAAACAAAATATGAAGTGGAATTGTAATCAAATTTCTGAAAATTTATCGAAGTTTTCCAGTATTATGGGACATTAAAAATAACGATTATTTAAATTGTATTCTTGGTGAGATTGCCATCCTCATGATGGTAATCTGTTTCCTTATTTTATCCTCTACCATTTACAGAAATCTATCAAAAATTTCTTATGTGATCCTCATTACATTTCTGTATGCAGAAGCACCATATTTATCCCTCCTCGCAATCCAGCTTCTAATCCATTTTCTTTTATTATTTTCTACTTTTCCGTTTTGCTTCACATTTATTAATTGTTCTTTTTAGACTGTTGCGAGAAACAACGCCAGCATTTACAGTTTCCTTCGCCACTTTGACTCTACTGGTGGCTACTGTACTTCAGACGATCCCGTATATGACACGGGGCGACCAAAACGCCAGCGACCAGCGTCTAGAGTACTGTAGCCCACCTCACCCACCCTTCAACTTCAGACGCTCGCGTTTCGAGCAGCGACTTTGTTCACTGTCCCTGTTTACACGGAGCGAATTTAGCAAATGTTTGTAATGTTTGTATAGTTTATGGGACTTAACTATGGAGTCATCAGTCCCTAAACTTACAAACTACTTATGAACTACTTACGAACTAGGACGGCACAAATATCCATGCCAGAGGGGGGATAGAACCTCCGACCGTAGTGGCCGTGCAGACCGTGACTGGAGCGCCTCAGTCCCCTCGGCCACCGCGGCCGGCAGCGAATTTAGCGGCTGCGTCGAAATACGCCAGCGACTACCGACCAAATTCGCTCCGTGTAATATACCCTTTACGGAGAGTTTTTACCAGGAAGGTTAGAGTAGGGGGTATGACCTTAACCAATGAGCTATATAAACTGCATAGAGTGGCTATCTCTGGGTTAACAGCTGTCCTTGTGGCATAGTGGTGGGCAGTTCGGATCGTTTCACTGTTTCAAAACATACGCATCATCTGAGTCTAGTGAGGAAACATCTGGCGTGCTAGCTTCCCTGATTCGCAGCTGCAGGACGCCACAGCGAGTCGATTCACTGCTTCGACCCGAGAAAGATTCAGTAGGGCGATACAGCAAATACCAAACATCTATGGAATATCAGCACGGTTGTAACACGTTATTCACTAGACTTAATTGAACGGCACGGGATTTGATTGCTGCTACGAATTAACTATCATGTTAAAGCGTAAACGTTTCCTAAGTTACTCGTATTTTCATACAAACAAATATTGTAACAAAGGAAGCACAAAATAGTAAAATTCAAATTCCAAAGTCATGAAACTTTTTCCAACTTCAAAATGCCATAAGTTTAAATAAAACAAGAAATATCATGTTTCAAATGTCTACGTGCATCCAGAAATCAATAAGTTTTCTAAACAATCAATATAAACAAAATATTTAATATTTGTTCCCAAGACATATTTGATGCAATCAACAGATATTAGTACAAATATTAACACAAGGAAACATATTTCACAATTTACGTGATGAAACCACAAAACTGAACTAAATTTTTTCAATGTCCAGATAGGTATTCCAATAATCAGATTCATCTTCAGTCAGTCAAATAAAAGGGAATCAGTTACAGTTTCTTTGAATTCAAATTCAATTCTGAGAATGCGGTTTCGTCTCACTGAAATTATTTGCTCTTACTTCGAAAAGATGCGTTCACCTGGCACAGCTGTTATAACAATGCGTAACAACGCTCAGTTCACGCGAAACTACCTCAAAACACCGAAGGACTTGACAACTTTTCTCGGTGTTATCGCAGTTTTCAAACCTCAGTTGAAATGTACCGGTAGCATAGTTCAAGATCTCGCGTGGCGCGTCAGGGGAACAACTTCAGACCCGTTGCACGCCTGGGCGCCGTGTCGAACTCACCCAGGCAGACGGACAGCAAAGCGCGTGTTAAAAGGCGCCTAGCGTCCGATACACGAATCACAAGATTGTGCCTATTCAAGGTTCGACTCAGTCGAACAGTTCGCTGACTCGATTCACTGAGTCGAAACATCAACTCAGTAGCCAACTCTATTGTGGCAGCACCAGCAACTGTGGCAGCCATATTTTTTCAACGTCTAGTGCGCCGAATACGCAAGTTAGGCCGGCTCTATTTACGTGTTTTGGGTCCACATTTTATGTATCGTAGTAAGCTTCAAAGGTTATTTATTAAGCTGAGATCGTACCCAGTGTATGCGCAGCATATAAATGCACGAATCGTGGTAATAAGACTTTTGGAATATCGTATTTTCAGTAAGTATTTCTATAATTTCGTTTCGAATACTTCGTGTACTCGTCTTTTGTCCTACCACATTTCTGCATACAATAGTCCTACTGTAACTAAAGTAAGCTGTAATGATATTTTTCAGTTTTCCTTTGAAAAATGAAGAGCTTAAAAAACGATGGTTAGCCAATATGAGGCGAATAAGTGGAAACCTACTGCATACAGTTGCATTTGTTCATCGCATTTTGAGGAGAAATACATGTGTGCAACAAAGCGACTTCTGGCTAATGCGATTCCGACGATTTTTTCGCTCCCTGGACATCTTCAAACAGCAAAAACGCCAGCAAGGAGATATCCAAAAAAACGTCAGATAGGTGAATCAGCTTCATTTGAAGATATGTCATGTAGCAAAGCAGAAGACCTCTTTTATTATCTATTACAAATCATAATTTCATTCAGAGCAGTAGGCCTATTCATTGTGACCATGACTATGAGCCAGAATACGAAATGCTGACATTTTATTCCGAAAAAGTAGTTGAATTTTATACCTGGAAGCATCATTGGGCAAGTGAGTAAAAAACTTGTGTCTAGATTGTTTGGAAGTTCTCCTTGTTCCTAAAAATGAGAATAAAGCAGGATTAATCGGATTATAAGGAATAAAAAACAGCCTGTCTAATCCCTTTAAAGATCTTGTAGAAAGTTTCTTTTGCGAATGTATGTAGAAGTATTTCGAATTTTGGGAAACAGACCTACTTTATTTACCAACTACGAGCACTTAATGGTATCCTCGGAATTTTGGGAGGAATCTCATTACTCCAGCCTAATAAAGCTGTTATTAAAACATTACTTCAGTTGTAGAATACATCATTTATGTGAAGCCAAATCTGCGGAGGAAAGCAGATTTGGCAAATGTACACGAAATTAATATTGTTTAAAGGACAGTGAAAAGGCATGTTTTTGTATGAATGAGACGATGTTTATTCGATCCAGTGTATGTGACATTTGTAATTAAACTTTCCGATTTGCCTGCCACACACTTGTTTTCTATCGTTTATCCTTTATCCATATTGGCTTGGCTATGAAAATAACAATAAGCGGGTAGAGAATGGTTTGTCAAGTCATTGCACAAAGTGAAAGTGAGATGATTCAGCGCTATAGCAGACGACTGGTTACGCCTGCGTGACGTTCTAAAACATGGCGGCCGAGCTTTCAATTTGCTTCAAGTATGGCAGCACCTTAGCCAGTCTATGTTGTTTATACCGGGCGTTGACCTTAAGGCCACAGAAGTGTAGCCATTGTCGCCACATTGCGGAGCCAATAACATTTGTGGTGACGAGTGTGTATCCGTTGTACTCTGAGTCGAAGTGAGACTTTACCTAAAAAGAAAAATAAGCTTACCTGCATTCATGGCCCCCACATTCGATTGCGGGCTCTGGAACCAGACGGGCCCTCTTCCTTGAATTTTTTTTCTGATGTGTGCAGTAGTTTACAATTACACGTTTATGTGTTTATCGTGCTCTTTTCAGAATGTATTTTAATTTGTTATAACAAGGTATAAATTTGATATGGAGTAGACTTTACTTTCAATGGCCACAGCAGGCCGGTAGTCAGAATTTGGTTTCCGGGGGGAGGGGGAGGCGGATCAGCCAATTATGACATATATTCCTACTTGTGAAGCTTTACAACGTAAGTTGAACTAAAGGCACAGATGTATTTCAATAGAGACAATATTAAATTTTACTCAATACAAACCTCGAATGAGCAACTTCAGCATACTTTTGAATTACTTTATCAGGAAGTAGGTGAATAGTGAGGCTTTTCGGAGGGAGGGGGGAATTGATCCCCTTCATCTGCCCCCCCCCCCTGGCTACAGCTCTGGGCCACAGTAAGCCCTAGTTCAACTTAACAGAACACTCGTTCATACTTCTGGTAGACGCTGCACCAGGTAAGCAGGAATTGCTGTACACACATGAAAACCTCAACTTCGCAGGAAGTTGGTGGAAAAAAAAAAGAAAAATCTATCACTACATTAGACCAGTAGCTGATCCATCATTTCCTTTTTAAGCCACGCTAGAAGTAACGTCAAACTGCTGCGCCAACGTTAGCAGCTGACTGTTATTCATTGCATAATCTCTGCACTTAGTGTTCATTCTCATAATAGCATGTACATTCATTAAGCAACAATACTAAAATAGACCAGAACAAGGCCACTCAAGTGCCCGAAACCGACCGTCTAAAATAAACAATCACAAGCAACTGGTTCCATTATTTAGTTTTAATTGCCAACTTCCGCACCATGTAGAAATTTTGTCTAAATCGCTTTGCACTTGCTTTTGATCCTCTATTGACTTCGCTGACCGATAAACGACAGCATCATCCGCTAACAGTCTAAGGGAGATATTCAGTTTGTCTCCTAAATCTTCTAACATATAAAGCAGAGTGTCCGTTTGTGTGTATGTGTTCACTACAAATCTACAGTTTTGTTCCAATCTTTATGAAATTTTGTACAAGTGAGTTTCAATCCATGTGGACGGTCGCCGGAAGTGTAAGAATCATGTACGATATGTAATTCACGAGATATGACGTCATAAACAATGAAGTACGCAGAAAACTGCTGCATTTAGCGACATTGCTGCTCATTTTCTCCAAAACCATTGGGCCGATTTCAACGAAATTTGGTACACACATTCCTTACCGTGAGGTAACAATTGCTGCAAGATTAGTCAGGGCATAAAATAACATGTCAACTGGGCGACACTGCATAAGACACATATCTTTTACACTTTCGATGCAGCAATGGAACAATACTATTCAATGAAAAGGTGGGTACTTTTTACCAGTCACAAGTTTTCTAATGGTTGGTTTTGTTTTGCTTAAGGTCCATCTCAGGTCATGTACCACATTGAGACGGTTTCTGGTCTTACTTTTTATTGTCAGTAGCTTTGAGAAGATGAAACTGCAAGCCCAATCAATATCTCAAGTGACGTTAATAAACCATGTTGCAGTAGTTCAAATACAGAAATTGAATTTCAAGAAACTCAATCTTCCAGTTATGATAATACTCTACCTAAGAGTCAAGACCGGAAAAAGAAATTATGTTGAATGGTTTAAGGGTAACATGTTAGATTCGTCTTGGCTGTTAACAACCTACGACTTTCTTGCAAAAGTAAAACTGGGAAACAAGCGTTCTGGTGTAAAATGTGAAATTTGCTCTAAATATATTCAAGAAGCACTGAAATTTTCAAAAAAATGATACTTTGCCCATTGCTGATGGCGTTCGATGTGACGGAAAAAAGGAATTGGAAAGAATTATTGACCATTTTAGCATCGAAGCTCACATAGTTGCTGTCAACCTTAATGAAATGGAAGAAAAATGGATGGCACAATCTTGGGTAAAAACGCTTAAGTCTTACACTGCAGAGAAAATAACACTACTGATTGTAATAGCATTGGATGTGTATAATGACAGTCGTACAATGACTCTTTCTGCTCATTCTTTGGCGTCACGATCACTAACAAAGATTCAGTGACACCCAAATTTCGTCATACAAAGACAATGGTTTGGAATCCGAGTTTTCTCCTCTCACTCCTTCTCCAGCTTTATTGCAGTACAGAAACCCTGCAATGTATCGCGAGATGCTTGATGTTGTAGGGGAAGTGATAATGGAAGGTGTGGTCACACAGTTAAAACACTCGGAATGTTTCTCCATCAGGTTGATGGCTCCGTAGACAAATACGGAGTTGACAACAAGTTCATTGCTGCACGGTTCATTACAGAAGATAACGAGATGAAATCTGTGTTTCTAGGTGAAAGCAAATCGAGTCTGCGAGGGGCAGAAGGTCTTATGGAAATTTTATTGGAAAATTTAGACCTTGGTGATACAGCAAAAGGTAAGTTGACAGGATTGACTACATATGGAAAGAGTGCTAATACAGGCAAATCCAGTTGCCTATGGGTTCGAATGAAAAGAGTACTTAGGAAGTGACTTACTTTGTATTTGGTGTGTGACTCATCGATCTGACCTAGCCATGTCAAACTTAGAATCAGCAGTCATTGAAGTTCAGCACTGGAAGATAAATTTAAAAGCCATGAGAACCTTTTATGGGGAATCAGCTTTACGCTTTGAAGAACTTGAAGAGCTGGCTGAGTTAACCAAGAAAACTGTCTACCGCTTTCCAGCACACTTTGATGTAAGGTTCGTAGAACACCTCAACAATATAGCCAAAGCAGTTTGGAACAACCTTCCATTAGTGCATCAACATTGGAGTAATGTTCTTGGAAAGACTGATTCCTCAAAAGTTGAAAAAGCTTCAGCATATGGGTTTCTACGTTTGTGGGAGACAGGTGGCGAACAACAGTGACTTACCAGTCTTATGCTAGATCTTCTGAAACGTCTGGAAAAACTGCAGAAAGATTGTCAGAGGTCATTTGTTACAATTCCTGATATTGAAGTATCTAAAAAAAATATTTGTTGATTCATTATCTTTGGTGGAAGAAGACTTATCCTGGTGGATATGAAGAAAAGTTGGAAAGAGAAGGTGCAAGAGAACTTGAAAGTGACGAATCAGATACTGAAGATCTTCCTAGAAGACGTCAAGTAAACCGATTTGTTTAACAAAGCGACACTGGCCTGCAGCGAGAAGAGAGGTTGTCATGAGCTGCAAAGAGTTTATCTTTCAACGGCTCCCAGAAGACCAGGAGGAAATCTGCAGTAGGATTAATAGATTATTAAATTCTAAAAATCCTATTGAGCTTGTGAACGCAGTTCGTGCAGATGTTGGAGGCCTGTTTGGTAGAGATAAAGTATCAGATTTTACTGATGACGTTGTAGGGTTGTTTGCAGCAGAATAACTCCCTGCTCCGTCTAGTATGACATCATCTACTGGAAAGCTGTACCACTTTCTGAAAGTATCTCAACCTCACTCGATCGTAATAAAGTTGCTGCAGTCGTATATTTCTCTTACATCGTACAGTGCAGGTCCTGAAAGAGCACTGTCACTACATACGACTTTAAAATCAAACAAACGATCTGATTTGTCATGAGAAGCTCTCAATTCTAGCCTGCGCATCGCTCTCAACGGTGTTGGGACAGGCTTTTTCGACCTAAAGTGGCGAAGTTCCTAGATGAGAAAGAGAGAAGAAGGAAGCTTCCCGATTTTGAACTGTATCAAGACCGAGAGTTTGGAAAAAAGTCTTTTGCAAATGACAGTAACCTTTAAATTTGATGTTCTTCGATTCTATTAGTTAGGGATTTTGTAACTTTTTTAATCAAAATATTCTGAAAACCCAGTAATTTCATTATCCTTTAAAATTTTGTTGTAGGCCTATTTTAAAATATTTCTTGAAAATTGTTTCTTGCGTGCATTAAAACATTTATAAAAACGGCAAAAGAATTGTTTTTACCCACAATCTTACAAGTGAAGGTATAAAATTACTGTTCAATACTCTTTGAAAGAAAACTGTTACACTACAACATTACGTTCTTTAAAGTCGTTTTTAAAAACCAGTATCTCATGACTCATTTTCTTCATAATTAATTTTCTTAGATAGCTTAAAATTGTAATCGTGTTTCTTTTCTGTTGGTGTATAGAATTCTCTAGACAAAAATACAAATTGAGGAATCATAACGTAATATGAGCTTCTAAGACAAATAATGGTTTATTAACTTTTACAGAAAGTGCACAGGAAGATACTTTAAGTAATCATAGTACTGATATTGGTTTAATTTAATACTATTTTCATTTTATAGCTATATCAAATTAAAGTGAACTTATAACAGGCACTGTATTCTATTTAACTATTTAACAAATAAAAGACAACAAAAACAATTGAAAGATTGTTTAACAAAATTAGGAGACTTGAATGATTTCTTCAAAGTACAAATTTAGTATTGTTTCACGAACATTTTTATTTATCACTAAAAATATATATAAATAAAAATCTTTTTAGGAAAAATTAAGCAGCTTTGATTTTAATTTAAATAAAAGGTTTCAATATTTTGAAATTTTTCCGGGGGAGGGCCCCTGGAACTCCCGGGTCATCCTTCCAACGTCGCTCAGTGAGAATCCCTTAAAACATGCTCTGGCCTACACACAAAAGTAAACACCCTCTCCATCACCATAACACACGCAAAAAGTCGCACATTGACATCACAGTTGCTAGACTTGAAAAGATATGAGGTAGTTGGGAATACATGGGTATAAAGCTGTTTAACACGCTGCTACAAGATGCACACAATGTGTCGTTGAGTATGCTTAAAAACACCATTCAATAATGCCAACAAGAAAAAGTATTTTATACGCTAGAAGAATTCTCAGCAGGTCTTAAAGATGATCACAACTTCTAACATGGTTCGAGTAGGTTTAAGGTTATATATGTCATATACAATACGAAAAAAAAAAAATGGTCAAGGTAACCAAAATTGGTCTAAACTCTTACACAATATGAATCACGCTTATGTAACTGCATTTTTAAGCATATGTTACTTATGTAATTGTACATTTCAATGTGTATGTATACAAATCACGACATAGATTGCATGTTTAATGCTTAAAGATGGATAATAAATAAATAAACATCCGAATATGGGAGCTGAGGACTTGCCACCACTGGCGGTGGCGTGACTGCAGAGACATCTGTTGGGTCGTTCGGTAGTTGCTGGCAGGAATTAAAGGGCGGCCATAGTTGCGGAGGCAGCGCGTCGTCCTGCCATCTGTCGGCCGTTCTAAGTAACGGTGAACCAATACTTGGGGAGCGAATTGTGTCTCACAATTCCCAGTTTTGCACGAGAATGTTACGAGTCATTACTTCCTGCTGTCACAAATCAATTACGTATATTATTGTCGTTATGAACCTTCCTGTAAGTACCCGTGTCTTTTCCCTGTTCATAAAGAAATTACTTTATTCCCTGCAACTTCCGTGCTAAAGCGATCTATACTATTCACAACCTCAGTTGTTGTGCCTCCTCTCCCCACCTGGAGTCTCAATCGCGCCTGTCTTTCCTTCTCCCCACCTTCTCCCCCCCCCTCTCTCTCTTTTCGATCCTCCCCGTCGCTTCCTCACTTCCTCCCTCTCCGTGCCCCGCGGGGGCTGCAGTGTCGCCTTTTAACATCAGTGTATTCTCGGGTCAAGTGCATCGTCATCGCCGTGTGTTCATGTCCAGTGCGTCGCAACTCATGTCGTCACCACCTATATCATCGTGTGCCTTCGTGTGTCCAGTGTTGTATCTCCATGTGATTTTATCGCCACCGTGGCACAGACTGTTTTTCATCTGCTTATGTGTGTCAGTCTCTCTTGTTCATGTGTCTTAAGTCTGCAGTATTGTCTCCGATGTCCAGTTTGTAAGTCTTCCATTTTTCCTCCGTACCATGTTTTTATACTCATTGTTTTAACTTCATGTCTTTGTTCCTTTTATCTCGCTTGTCATATGTCTATTCTCTCGGCTGAAGAGCAGCGCTGATGCTGCTGCCAGCCCGCCGACGAAAGTCGGAGTGAAATTAACAATAAAGGAAAAAAAAAATTGTTGTGCCGAGGTCCTGGTCACCATCCTCTTCCGTCGTATCCATCAGCATCTCCATCGCCACCAGTTCCTCCCCCTTTCCCAATGTGGCTTCCGACCCTCCTTCTCTGCCGATGACCAGCTCCTTCGCCTTACTCATCTCCTTTCTGTCCAACTCAACTCCCGTCGCTCCGCAATTTTTGTCTCCCTTGATATCCAAAAAGCCTACGACCGTGTATGGCATTCCGGTCTCCTCTTCCAGCTCCAGTTCTACGCCCTTCCTATTTATTACGACCGCCTCATTGCTTCCTTTCTCACCTGCCGCCCCTCCTATGTCACTGTCTGCAACTCCGACTCCCGTTTGTTCTACTCCTCTGCCGGGGTGCCCCAAGGCTCCGTCCTCTCTCCTCTCCTTTATCTCCTCTACTCCGCCGACATGCCCCAACCTGAGCCTCCCGTCTATCTCCTACAATATGCTGACGACACCGCCTTCCTAGCCCTCGCCCCCTCCCTTGCCCGCTCCCAGTTTTTGCTCCAGTCCCACCTCACCGAGTTCGCCTCATGGTGCAACCGGTGGCTCCTCTCCGTCAATCCTGACAAATCCCAGGCAATTATCATAGGTCGTACCACCCGCTCCTTCCGTCTCCATGATTTCTACCTCACCCTCCACAACCGCCCTATCCGCCACACCCCCACCCTGAAGTACCTTGGCCTAACCCTCGACCGTAACCTCTCCTGGACCCCCCACCTCCGCACTGTCCGACAGAAAGCCCTCTCCCGCCTTAACCTCCTCAAACTCCTCACCGGCCGGACGTGGGTTCTCAGCCCCTCCACCATTCTCTACACCTACCGGTCCCTTATGCGTCCTGTCCTTTGCAGCTTCCATCCTGCCTGGATCTCCGCTCCCACATCCTACTATAAAACCCTCCAAGCCTCGAGCGCCACGCCCTCCGCCTCGCCTACCGCATCCGGCTCCCGTCCCCCACGCGGATCCTGTACGACCTGATCCCGTTTCCCCACCTCCTCGAATATCTCCAGCGTATCCGTATCCTCTATACCACCCGTAAAATTGACTCCCGCAACCCCCTGGTCCACCCCATCCTTACCAACCCTGGGCCTCTGCCACGCCTCTACCGCGTTATACCCCCTTCCCTTCATCTCCACACCCTCCATGTCCTCTCCCAGGGTAACTTCCGCCACCTCCCCGATGACGTCCTCCGTTCCGACATATACCCGTCCTACCAGCTCTGATCCCCCACCCGTAGATAAAATGCCCCCTCTCCTCCCTCCCCTTCCGCTCCCCCGCTTGGCTACCCCCCTCCCTGCCCTAGAGTCCCTACGGCTCTTCCCTGCCGCCCCCCTTTTCTTCCCCGCCGTTTTTTCCCCTCTCCCCCACGCTTTGCTCCGCCCCCTTTTTATCGGGGTCCTGGACCGACAGTTTTACAAGTGCTACGTCAAGTGTTGAGTATTGTGCTACAATGAAGTGTGTGTTTTTTAACTGTGTCCACCGCAACCAGACAAGTGTCGCACCGTGTATTTTACTTAGTGTCTCCGTGTACTCGCCGTCCTGTGTTCTTGTCGTCCAACATGTGCTTTTTAAGTCACCGTGGCTCCTCGTTTTTAACTGACTACATCCGGTTTTTGTTCACCTGTCAACTGTTTGTACCTCCAATTGTCGCCATGTATGTGTCATTGATCCTCCATTGATTTTTCGCCTGTCATGTATTTTAAATTTCATCTCATCAATGTATTTTATTCTCTCGGCTGAAGAGCAGCCTCTGGAGCTGCTGCCAGCCTACTGGTGTAATCGCTGGTGTGGAAATACAATAAAGAAAAAAAATTGATGTGCCGACTACTAGAATACTAACGAAGACTACTTTTTGGAAGGCTCGGGTCAATGATTCCGCGCCATCATCTCATAATCAAAGTTAGGTGTTATTAGCTATTTCTGGAGGAGTGAGAGTAATGAAAAGATGCGTATTCGTATATGTATCCGTCACTTAGAAGAAACAGTTACTGCCGAAAAGTGCGGCCACTACACTGGCTTTCAAGGCGTAACAAAGATTTAACTGTTAGTATTAATATTGCTCTAACATTGAAATTTGCCACATGGATACTGTATGCCTGCTTTTGAGGCAATTGTACTACTGAGGAAGGGATCAGTACAGTCCGTTTCCCTCGTGATTCAAATACAATTGTCACACAAATTGATCGAAATTAGCGAAACCCACCCGCGACCTCCGTTTCAAGTCCTGTCCCCGCACTCTACTTAGAGGCTTTGAGTGTCAGAGTCGATCGGAACATTTCGTGACGAATGCCAGTGTGTCCGGTCACAGTAGTAGCACTACATTAGCGAACAGTGGCACTGTTCTACTGTATTACAGTGGCGTAACTATGACTTGGCTTGGGGGAGGAGGGGATAGATCTGCTTGACGAGCAAAATTTTAGTCAGTTTCCAGACAGACTACCATCTACCACTCCCGTTGAAGAAACTAATTCACTCCCTTCCAATGAAAGCTTATGGTAAAACACCCCAAGTTTCCAATCTTTACCAGATTGCTGTTATACGATTCCTTTTTCTTTTCTTATTTCTCCCTCTCTCTCTCTCTCTCTCTCCCTTTTTTTCTTTTTCTTCTTCTTCTTCTTCTTCTTCTTTTTGGGATCTGGGGTGGGTTCTATCCCCCTCATCCCTCCCCATAGTTACATCACTGCTGTATTATGTGACATCAACAATTAAGATAATACCCTCATCAATGAAAATGTGTAGATGATAACTTTTGAGTACTTTTTAGTAAAGTTTTTATTCATCATGCATTACATCCTTCCTTAATTAACTGTTGTATATATTTGTCAATAAAATTAATACTTCACTTTAAAGACGTGACCCTAACGACGAGCCATTGGTGAGATGTCAGGTGAATCCCTGAGTGGGTGAGTGAGCGAGCCACGGCCGATGCGACTGACTCGTGAATACTGGGCTGGATTCCCACCGTGGGCAACATCAGTGACGTCACACACCGTCAAAAGTCCACACGCATTCCCACTGCGAGGAACGCCAGGAGACGGCAATACCGAGAGCCATTTGGTGCGTAGTGGGGAACTCGGTGGGGGTCGCTCCAGCATTCCTGTGACCAAGTAAGGGACTGGTGGGGCGAGAAATGGCTGACGAAAAAACGAGCAGATCACGGTGGGGGACAGAGGGCTGCCCAAGGTTAGCGAATGTGGGCAGTTCTGCTTCACTTCAGAAAGAAATTGTTTCAAAAAGTTTCATACTTCACAATTTGTAAAAAACGGATCACAATTTTCCATACTTTACATACAACACTTTTAAAAATTTGTAAAACTTTATTGTAATGATTTTAGTTTGTATGTATACCTTTTTCAGAATTTTATTACAACAGAAACATGTAATGAGCCAATTTTTAACAATTTTGAGCATTAGCAGAGTGTATGTCATTTAGATAAGCAAAAATGAAGTAACATTTCTTTTTTCACCATATATGATACATGGGCTGCAACAATATCTAATTATATATATATATATATATATATATATATATATATATATATATATTCATGAATATTTTATCATCAGTGGTGCCAATCGACACATTACAGGTTGTTTGCTTCAATTTTCTATGTAAATCTGGCTTCAGATCTCTAGACGTTAAATCTACGTAGTAAAAAGCATTTGGATGTTGCTCTAGAGTGGAAAAGCATTCTCGCGAATAATTATTAATTTCATTTAAAACAGACAGAAAACAAACAAACAACACGGTCGCCTCTTTCTGGACTGCCGCGCCGAGCCGTGCAGGGCGAGGCGGTCAGCGCGTGCAGGAGGTGGCGGGAGTCCGGCCCGCAGCTCGCCCTGCCCTCTGTCGGCGGCGGTCCCAACTACCAGACGCCGGCTGCTCGCGACTGCCGGCGGCTGCTGCCACCTGGTGTCAGTGCCTGAAACTACGTCACCGTGGGACATGTGAACAGCAAGCGAGCAACGTACTCGCCGCTGGAACTGGCGCACTACGTTCAACGCTTGAAACACGCGACACACCGCGCAGCGCCACAGACTGTACGTACCACAAACAGTTCAGACCTCATCGAGACCTATAAGTAGCAGCCTCGCTGTTTTTATTTCACGATGATTGTCACCATAGTTGTTTCAATTACTCTGGAATCTTAACGTACTAGAAAAGTATCACTTTATTGGAAGAAGGGTAAAAGAAAGAGAATATTTCGTTTTTCTAACCCCGCGCCCGAATCATTTTTGCGGTCCAAAAAAGAAAAAAGAAGAGGCAAACGAGGACGTCTGTTAGCGCTAGTCATTTGTTCTCTGAAGCTTCGCCGTTGTCTCAGACGTTGGCAGCACTGGCAGTGAGCTGATCTCTGCGTCGGTTTTTGTTCCAAGCGTTGCATTTGTTGAGGGCGGATTGTGGAGAGAGGGAGCGAAGTAAGGCTTGCTGCTACGAGTCTGACGAACAAACTCTTCGGACACACACACACAGCGTTAGTAAGGTAAGGCCACTAGTTTTGTTTCATTCGCGTCAATTTATTTTCTGCCGATCGGTGGCCGCTTTCCTAGCTTCTCATTTCATTTGTTTCTCCATCGGCACTGATGTGCATAGCTGATACATATTTTCATAATTACGCTCTCAAAATACTCGAGATTTTGTTATTAAAATTCTAATATTCGTATTCCCATAAATGCTGTTGCTTTAGTTATGAATACACTTCATGGTCTGTGTGTAACGTCTCTCCTCACGCCCTCGCCATCTTGTTCAGGAAAAGAAACTACGTAAATTATTGCACTTGTTTTGTGGCACAATAAAGCATTATCTTTGTTTTTAAAACAATAACCAGGTTGATGGAAAAAATCTTTAGCATTAAAACATTTCAAGTAAATGAGTGTAGAACAAAACTGTAGGAAATAGCGAATGGCACAATGATTTCGACAGGTCGTTGCTTACTGCGTAGTATATGTACGCTGTTTATTGCTCGACAATGAATTGTAGTTACTTAATGGATCATTATTAGATATGGGAAAACAAACATCTCAAGGTTTCGGAACGAATAAAATCGAACTGTGTGGCATTTCGAAACACTTTCGGAATCATGAATGTGATTGTTTTGTAATAGTATGGGCCTGTTTATTGTACTATCGACAATGAGTTTGTGTGTACCGTAAATGTAGTGCTATAGAACCACACAGTGCGAGGACACCAACTACAGTAGAAAAAATTAAACTTTATTCACATGCCTTCCCAGTTTTGTGTTCAATGTAAACTCATTAATGCGATCGGTAATTTGGAAGGACCGTTGCATATCGCTTCGGACGGCCTGCTATCGATAATGACGGACTACCGATAGTTGCGTAGTGTCAATTTGTATCCAACATGCGAGCATCAGAATGCTGTCGTAGTTTGTTTACTTGCAAGCGTAAGCGAAATCAGTTGCTTTTATGATATACGAAAAATTGTTTCGCCTAGACTACGATAATACCTTCCTGAAACGGAGATTCACGTACAAAATAAAAAATTATATATATAAGAAAATTTGTTTAACGTAAACCTAACCTTCTTAAGACTATGCTACTGATCAGTTTAAGTGAAATAGCGTAGAACACGATAATACTTTATGAACCGAGGTTTTCATACAGATCAAAAAATAAATAAAACATGCTATACCTGCTTCATGGTTGACTGGTTCTTCTATGTACCCTTGTCCGGTCAGTAAAAGTAATTGCCCTCGTATAAGGAAGATTTTGAATCACTTGATCACTGTTTCGTACAGGTCATAAAATAAATAAAACATGCTATACCTGTTCTATGGTTGACATTTGTTTCTAACGACACAGCGACGTTCGTGTGTTCGATATACGACACTGCGATACTCGCGTCTTCGTGCAACAAGTCAGTACGCATCGAGAATGCGAACATAATCACAATCAGTTCCTTTTACACACTTCAGCACATCAGGTTGCAATTCATTTCTGCTTTCAAAAGGTTTCAGACGATGTTAATATGACTCGGGTATTGTGAACTGCATGAATTACACTGCACTGACAGTCTCTTAAATTATAGACTGCCATTAACAGAAGCAGTGCTATTACATTAATGATGTTTTCGTATTTGTATTAGAAAGTTCACAGCAATGTTCATTGACCAGGAAATATGAAAGTAACAGCATTAAAAACGGCAACTTCTCAGTTTGCATCATGCCATTCCACTGATATTCCCTACTGGCCGCTTGGAGCGCTAGTATCGATTCAGCTGCAGTTTTTTTCCTAGAGAGTTTCGCGACTGTCTGTGATGGACTGTGGGGAAACCTCTGACATTGGCAACCCTGCGCCAGGCTGCTACCCTCTCTGTTCCACCTGCTGCCACAGTGGCGAGCGAGGAATGGAAACCCTGGTTCGCGGCAGCACGCACTTGGCTGTTCGGACGTTTAGTTGCTGGAAGTTTATGTCACGTGACTGTCCCATAAGTAAACACAAGGCTGCAGTCATGGTGGTCAGAATATTTGGCTGCAGTCCTGTTACTAGCGGAAACTATTGAATTCCGTTTAACGTGAGCTGTGTAATTCCCCCCTCATATTGTAGCCGTTCATCTACAATAAACAAAACAGGGTAAAAGTTAAGCAATAAGCTGTCATTGCAATTTTCTTAGTTTATATTACATGAGGATGCCAAAAATACTCTATGGAAACGTGTTTGTCTGTTTTTCCCTGTGATTATCTGGAACATTTCTTACAATGAAATGTGATTAACGTTTCAAAATAAATGTGGCGAAAACGTTGACACTGTACTACACTGCAGATCAGCTTACCACCACGACCTATTTCGCATGCACATTTGTTGGCTTCGCCAACTCAAAATAGCTGTCACTGTTCAAAATAACCTACACTATGGATGACTGTCAAATTCACGATTTCAGGTGTAAGCTGTTGCACTGTCACATTTGGCCAAAACAGGCAATATCCTTAAATGATTAAGAAGTACTCGATTAACTTTTCCCAGTTATGTCTACAATGACTAAATTCGTTCATATAGTTATTGAAGTTATGAAGTATAGCAATTTATCTTCTGAATACACAATCGGGCATAACTGAAGACTGGGATACAATCCGTCAGCTTTGACCCATGACGCCATCAACATGTCGGAAAACCGTAATACAGGATATCTTAATACATCTATATAGTAGGCTAGATAATAAATAACCTGTACTTATCCTCGTAAATTATAGATGTTCGTAGATAATTTTGCTGTACGTGTGTGCGTGTGTGTGTGTCAGAGGCGTGCAGCGAGCCTGCGCTGCTCGCCCGGGCTCGTAGCCACGCCCCCCGGGCGGGCCTGGCCACGCGCTGCCCGCCCTGCCGGCACCAGACCCACCGGACGGTGTCGGGCAGCGCGGGTACCCGAACTACCCGAAGAGTGCCGGTCCGCCCGGCCGCCCGTGCCGCTCTGCTGCTAGCCGGGACACGCGCCCGCCAGCCGCTACGCTCTTAGCGGGAAATACACTGTTCCGATTTTCACACTGTAAAAACTGTTGACGTTACAAACGAACATCCCACATCGGCTTATCAACTTAGTTTTTCCTTACAAACTTTACTTTCCTTGGAAAAAGTAACATGTCTGCGTTTCATTCCGCGTGAGTTTTTAGTTTCATAATGCTTTCACTCGATTCTGAAGAAACTATAGGGTTAAAAAAATCTGATTTTAGGACATCTGATAGTACAGCAACTTAGCTTTCTAACAAAGCATTAAACTTTTCATTTACAAATCATGTATTGAAAAAGTTAGATACTGGGCAGCTTACTGACCGATGCATTTTAGAACACTCATTAACGCGAGTGCAATAGAGCTGTCTCAAATCATGAGTAATTGCTAGTTAATGAGCAACATCAGTGCTACGTTAGCAAGTATACGCATTCAGCGCGTGTTCGAACAGCGTTTCTGTGGACATTTCGCAAAATTACTTGATGTTTCCTTGCTGCTAAGAAAAAAATAAGTAAATAAATAAAAGTAAGAACAAACGATCAGTTGCAATCGAGGTCATTAGAAACGATTAACTGGTAGAATGTTAGAAGATACAGCTTACGCTTAACCACTCCAAGGAAAGTAAAATAATTACTGTTCCACGATCAGGCGTGTGGACCATTGTTGTCGTTTTACTTTATTTTATATTTCCCCCTTTTCCCTTTGGCTGGGGGTAGCTGAAACACAGCCGCGGTGGAGTAGCCGAGAGGTCTAAAGCGTCTCGTTGCGGAGCGCGCGGTTGCTCGCCGTAGAGGTTCGAGTCCTGCCTGGGGCATGTGTGTGTGTGTGTTGTCCTTATATTAGTTTACCTAGGTTTAAGTAGTTTGTAAGCTACGGACTGATGACCACGCAGGTTGGTCCGATAGATTTACAAACATTTGAACATTTTGTAGCTGCAGCGCCAAGGGAGTCACCACTATTCGAGAGGTGACATTCAAGGTCGCAGTTATCAGTTTTATATCGCTGGACAGTCTCTCGTGTATCTTGTAAACACTTGGGATTTTTCCTCACTGACTTAATTGTCAGTGTACTATCAGTTGCGAGAAAAAAAAGTAGACGTGCGCATTAATGCACCTGGTAAGAGCAGAACGTCCAATTTCGTGGTGCAGAAGCAAAACGGTAGCCGAATCGGCTCGCGCCTGAAATATTAAACATGTTGAAAGTCGTTGGCTTCGCGTTAGCCGGCTCCAGCAAATTTGTAGGTATTTTTATACTTTGCTCAGTATTTACTTACACTGTGTTTCACTTTCACTTCATGTTAAACTAAGTGATGGCTCGAACATAAAGAACAAGATTATTCCTTAAATCTCTTCAGTCCCTTGTTGCTAGTAAATCTACGTATTTCATGTATGTGACAAAAAATTATATGCCCTACGATGATGTGATATTTAATCTTGTTCAAGGTTGTCCAACTAATAATCTAGCTAAAATTCTGCCAAGGTAAACAGGAAATCTTTTAAAAAGCCAGTAGTCTGCGAATTGTATTCGTCTGCCATTCTTTTTACGTTCCTAGAAACTGTTGGAGGATGTGGAAGAACGTCTTTGGCACTTGCAGTGGGGTACTGTGCTCCTATCTCCATCAAAGTCTGTGCGAGGTCTCGAAATCCTTCTCCCGCAACTGTGCTGAAGGACCGCAAATCTATTGCACACATTCTTACTTATTTCTCCAGCACAAAAGATTTTGCTGACCCTGGATTATTGCTACAACCGTTCAAATCAGTACTCAGATAAGCTTTGCAGCTATTCAGGTGCCATAACAGCGTAGTGGTACTGCCATCACGGAACGACAATAATTTACGGCAGCCATTACACTCTGCAAAACCCACAGTTTTATTTTCATTACTTAGAATCAACATAAAATACTCCCATACAATGCTGTCTCCAGATATCTTTAAACCCGAGTTTCCTGGAAAGGTCTTTTTTTTTTCTTTCTCGGATCGTCTACTTCTTGCACGTTGGTACGATCTGTCCTGTTCGCTATTTATTTCAGACATAACGATCGATAACTTATAAATTGCTATGTAGGTAACACAAAAGGTGCGTGAAGCCTACGCTGTATTACAACGCCTTGCTCAGAACTGTCTGCATTCCCCCGCTCGCAGCGCCTTGTGTAGCGCTGTTGCACGGGCCCGGCGGGTACCCGCTCGCCCGGCAAGTGTCGGGACTCGACGGCGCATCGCAGCTCGCTCGCTGTGTATAGCGGTGCAATGGAGCTCGACTACCCGCGGTGCGGGCAGCAGAGCGCAGCGGCCGGGCGCAGGCGAGCTCGGGCGGGTAAATGTGGCGCGCTGCACGGCTCTGGTGTGTGTGTGCGCGCGCGCGAACGTTAAGTATTTAGACATAATAAACATGACAGTTAAACACTGAAAATATCAGACTACTTCGTTTTTTAACAGAAATTCCGTAGCATGACATAATCATCCAATTTTTCGTATATAGTTCTCAATGCACTGCTGTAAAAACATGAGAAATTCCAATACTTTATTTATCATCTTTTATTCATTCACACCAAAGCTATCTACAATAATATCAGTATTTCGTTGCCCGGTACAGTTTCACGTCAAGTAAATAGACGTCACAGAATTACAGGGTAGGACGTTACTGGAATGGAGCATAGTGGGTTAACATTTTATTTGATGGCCTTTTAAAGAACTGCATCTTCATAATGCAATTCCCCAATGTGGGCACTTCCTTTTCCATTTTTCGACACACGAATGTTCTCAGATAAATGAACTTTATAGTAAGTATAGAGTTTCTAACGCATATTGAACTCGGGACTGCATTCCTCACACTTCTGGACGTTTTGTGCGAATCACTTGTGTTCAGCAAAAGACAGCAACAAAGAAATAAAAAAGAAATAAATAAAAAACACCAACAACGCAATAAGTAAACAGTAACGAAGTTTAAACGGAGCGCTCAGTGTGCCAGAAAAGATCAGAATGAAATAGGAAGACATCTTGGAACATATTGACTGGTCACGTGACGTAAACTTCCGACAGCTAGACGTCCGAGCAGCCGAGTTCGTCCTGCCGCCAGACAGACCCGTTCGGTAGGGGCGGCCGGCAGGTAGTCGAGAAGCCGCGCCGCAGTTCTCGATGCCGCCCCCTCTGACGTTCGGTTTCGAATCCCCGCTTGGGCATAAATGTTGAGTTTGTCCGTAAGAAATGAAATGCTCAGCGAAAGATTCGCCGCACGTTTCGCCGGCCCTGCAACCTCTGAGGGTCCGAGAACAAACATAGGAACAAACTGTGACAGTTTCTTTCAAAATCAACTTCTCCTGTTACGACCGTGTCCACTGGGACTTGGTTTGTTAGGATATTTGAACCACATTCCTCTGAAAATTCAATATTTTTTACTTTACGGTATCTGTTAGGGTAAGGTGGTACAATTGCGATAATTTCGGACACTTGTTATTGTAACTGGAAATATATTGAGAAAAGAAATAATTTTAACTATGGAATTTGTTCTTGGATTTTTAATGAATATGTAACACAAATATTATACAATTACAAAAGTTGGTATAAACACAAAAACAGGTTACATAATTGAGAAGAATCGATCGAAAATCTATCCCACTAGGTACCATTGTGATCACTTCCTGGTACAATTTTGATCACTTGCATCTTCCACATATAAAGCTCTTTTTCCCTCGGGCACCAACGCATACTTCGTGGTACCAAACATTGCATTTTTGGCAGCGAATCCAGTCACCCTAAGCTACTGATTCTGCATTATAATAATTCAATAAACAAATGCACAATTATTTTCGTTGTTAGCTGGCGAATTGAAGTTTGGTAAACTTCTTTCATCATTACCCACAGACGTACATATCCGTTTATTGTTCTTGTTGCAGTCGTTCATTGTTTTCTTTGTGCCCTGTTGAAAAAGTTTCCTCTTGCTGCGGAGGTTATCCAGGTTTTCATCTGAAGTGAGTCTAGCTGATGTCTGTGTTTTCCTCTTCCGAGACGATAATTTTTTTCTAGGCACTTGGCAAAATGTCCCTGACAGCATCGTGCTGAGAAATAGTAGTGGACCCTGGCGTTACGGATTTGCCGTCTTCTTCAGTTACATCATTTGACGATGAGGGTTCTTGTCCCAACTATCTTGACTGGTGGAGATTAAAGGAGCAGGAGCCTCGAATAACGTTGAAGGTGCAAATTTCTCCTCGGGAACGATGTCTTTGCAAAAGGGCATTATTCCTGTACATTGGAACCCTTTGACTCCGCACCCAATGGACGCAGCTTTGCCCCAGGCATCACAGAAAATAGTACAGAATCGTTGTTTTGTAATGTTTTCATTGGGATTGCGACGAATCCAGTTGTGATATTGAGCCTTTAGGGACTTGGAGAAAGTTCTATCTAATGGTTGCAGTACATGTGTACTGTGCGGAGTCAATCCCAAAAGTTCTATCCCATTTTCCCGACAATATTCTACAGCATCAAAGTCGGTGTGGCTGCCATGTTGTCAAAAATAAGAAGTGTAATAGGGCTACCCATTGTTTTGTATTTGTTGAAGTGTCGCAGGCAGGCCAGTTGATTCCAGCAACCTTGCTTTCTAAGTTCCATGGCTGTTTCAAATTATTTTTCTCAGCTAACCGAAATGCAGCTTTTCTTAACTGGAGTGGCGACAGACCCGATCCGCGCTGCTCTAGAAATAAAGCTCTCTGGACCAAAGCATCTTCCATTTCAGAACTGAGTACCGCTGGATGACCAATTCTGTTTTCTATGGCACTAGTTGGAGTTAATCCAGCTTGCACTTTCTTTTTAATCTGCGCTTTACCTGAAAGGAATGTCATATAATTGTGAAGCAGCTCGAAGGCTCAAATGTCCATTCATTACACTCTTTATTGCCTCATCTAATGCAGCTGGACTCCATTTATTGTAGATTTTCTTTTCTGCTCGTTTTCGTGGCATCTAGAAAATAAGAGGTGGCTTTAAAAATCGCGTAGGAAAATCTTTAAATATACAGAATTTATTTGCAATAATTGTGTATAATATGTCCATGGTAACCAATCGTGACGGACTAAACTGAAAAACTGCATTGATCGAAATTGTACTAGGGTATCGAAGAAATTATACCATTTTTCTGATCGAAAATGTACTACTGGCGTGAGTGAATTCACGAGTAAATAGTAGTGAATTCTGCCAAGAAATGGCAGCACATGTCACAGAGGCTATCTCTATAGGTGCCTCAGAACACACCCGAATGGAAAACAAGTTTCTAACCTCACTAACACAGAATTTGTAAGCGCGTGGAAACTAGAAAATTTATAAGAGCGCGTTAGACTAAGTAGCTTCACTTACCTCTTAACAGGAAAAATTTATATTTCCGTAGTACAAAGTGGTATATTCTTGGAAAACACAGGAGGAGCTGTAGAAACCTGCAGCACTACAACGCAAGTGCTACCAACACTACGAGACAGACAAATTATGTTGATCGGAATTGTACCTATATCGAATTTGTACCACCTTACCCTACACCTACTCAATATGCTCTTCTAGTTCTGTATTGTCATAACACACCGTCGTAGCTGTCATTACTAACGTCAAGTCACATTCCGCACACGTCTTCATTCACAACCTCTTCATACGAGATACGTCCAGAAAGTAAGTTCCGTTTGGTTATATAAAACAAACGTGTACAGATACAGAAAAAATATTTATTTTACCAAAATCTACAGCTGTTAAACTACTTTTCTGCATAGCTGCCGAAATTTTGTAGGCACTTGTCATAGCGTGGCACAAGTTTCTGTATGCCTTCTTCATACAAGGTTGCCGCCTGTGTATTCAGCCATGTTGAAGCTGTTCTTTCAGCTCGTCATCGTTGAAGTGTTGACCACCAAGGACAGATTTTTAGGAGTGAGAAGAGTTGAAAGTGGCTAGGAGCGAGGCCAGGGCTGTACGGAATTTCACGGGAATTTCACTGGGACGTGTTTGATCATCATCCGTACAGCCCTGGCCTCGCTCCTAGCCACTTTCAACTCTTCTCACTCCTAAAAATCTGTCCTTGGTGGTCAACACTTCAACGATGACGAGCTGAAAGAACATGCTACCACATGGCTGAATACACAGGCGGCAACCTTCTACGAAGAAGGCATACATAGACTTCTGCCACGCTATGACAAGTGCTTTTTTATAGCTTTTGTAGATTTGGAGAAGGCTTTTGATAATGTTGATTGGAATAAACTCTTTCAAGTTATGAAACAAGCAGGAGTAAAATATAGGGAGCGTAAGGTTATTTACAACTTGTACAAAAACCAGACAGCGGTTGTCAGAGTTGAAGGGCATGAAAGGGATGTAGTGGTTGGAAAGGGAGTAAGACAGTGTTGTAGTCTTTCTCCAATGTTATTCAATTTGTACATTGAACAAGCTATAAAGGACAGCAAGGAGAAATTTGGAGAAGGAATTAAAGTTCAGGGTGAAGAATTAAAAACATTGCGTTTTGCTGACGACATAGTAATTCTGTCAGATACAGCATATGACCTGGAAGAGCAATTGAACGGAATGGACAGTGTGCTGAAAGGTGCATATAAGATGAACATTAACAAGAGCGAAACTAGGGTAATGGAGTGCAGTGTAAGAAAAGCAGGTGATGCTGAAGGAATTAGATTGGGAAACGAAGCAATAACGGAGGTAGATGAGTTTTGTTACTTGGGCAGTAAAATAACAAATTATGGTCGCAGTACAGAGGATATAAAATGCAGAATAGCAATGGGAAGAAAAGCGTTCTTGAAAAAGAGAAATCTGTTAACATCGAATATTGATTTAAGCCTAAGGAAGTCCTTTCTGAAGGCATTTGTATGGAGTGTTGCCTTGTATGGGAGTGAGACATGGACGATAAACAGTGTGGACAGGAAGAGGATTGAGGCTTTTGAAATATGGTGCTACAGAAGAATGCTGAAGATTAGGTGGGTGGATCGCGTAACTAATGAGGAGGGACTGAACAGAATTGGGGAGAAAAGAAATTTCTGGCATACCTTGACTAAAAGAAGGGATAGATTGGTAGGACACATTCTTAGACATCAAGGAATTGTGAATTTAGCATTGGAGGGAAGTGTGTGGCGTAAAAATCGCAGACGAAGACCAAGAGATGGATACAGTAAGCAGATTCAGACAGATGTAGGTTGCCGTTCTTATGTGGAGATGAAGAGGCTTGCTCAGGAGAGGGTATTGTGGAGAGCTGCATCAAACCAGTCTGCGGACTGAAGACCACAACAACAACATTCCTTGCCTTTTTCCTTTTCTTAAAGGAAGTTAAATTGGTGATGCCAAAAGCGGAGAAGTGGTTCTTGTTGCTGTCGTAGCTGTCAGGCAGCGCGATTGGCGCATGCGCAGTACTTTGTGGCCTTGACAGCGCGTGAGGGGCCCCGCCTGGGGAAGCCAGTGGCCAGTAGCACAGAGTATATTTGTCTGTTATCTCCGGCAGCTGCGCTCGATAAGCACTGCGTGGCAGCGGCGTTTAACGGCTGCAGTCTGCAGCGTGCAGCACTGCCAACACACACTGTTCAGTGGCTTCAGGAGTCGCGACTACTGCTCAATAGCACATTCTGTACAGTGGCTTCAGGAGTCGCGACTACTGCTCAATAGCACATTCTGTACAGTGGCTTCAGGAGTCGCGACTACTGCTCAATAGCACATTCTGTACAGTGGCTTCAGGAGTCGCGACTACTGCTCAATAGCACATTCTGTACAGTGGCTTCAGGAGTCGCGACTACTGCTCAATAGCATATTCTGTACAGTGGCTTCAGGAGTCGCGACTACTGCTCAATAGCACATTCTGTACAGTGGCTTCAGGAGTCGCGACTACTGCTCAATAGCACATTCTGTACAGTGGCTTCAGGAGTCGCGACTACTGCTCAATAGCACATTCTGTACAGTGGCTTCAGGAGTCGCGACTACTGCTCAATAGCACATTCTGTACAGTGGCTTCAGGAGTCGCGACTACTGCTCAATAGCACATTCTGTACAGTGGCTTCAGGAGTCGCGACTACTGCTCAATAGCACATTCTGTACAGTGGCTTCAGGAGTCGCGACTACTGCTCAATAGCACATTCTGTACAGTGGCTTCAGGAGTCGCGACTACTGCTCAATAGCATATTCTGTACAGTGGCTTCAGGAGTCGCGACTACTGCTCAATAGCACATTCTGTACAGTGGCTTCAGGAGTTGCGACTACTGCTCAATAGCACATTCTGTACAGTGGCTTCAGGAGTCGCGACTACTGCTCAATAGCACATTCTGTACAGTGGCTTCAGGAGTCGCGACTACTGCTCAATAGCACATTCTGTACAGTGGCTTCAGGAGTCGCGACTACTGCTCAATAGCACATTCTGTACAGTGGCTTCAGGAGTCGCGACTACTGCTCAATAGCACATTCTGTACAGTGGCTTCAGGAGTCGCGACTACTGCTCAATAGCACATTCTGTACAGTGGCTTCAGGAGTCACGACTACTGCTCAATAGCACATTCTGTACAGTGGCTTCAGGAGTCGCGACTACTGCTCAATAGCACATTCTGCATCGCCCGGTTACTTTCGTTGGGACCAGATGTGATTTTAGTACAACGTGTACCGAAATGTTCGGTGGATCTCGCTGGCTTAGCCATTGCTCGCGCAAGTGGTGCTGGGAAGGCTGGCCTCGAATCTTTTCCCGAGAGGCATATTGTTCCATTTCGATCACGGAATACTGCGGAGGTACCTAGTAAAGCTGGTACTCCGTATTTTTAGGTGATAAACCATTTTGTTTAAATGTTGGCTAGATGACATACCTTTAAATGAAGTTTATTCAGCTGCCTGACTTTTGGTCCACTTTAGGTTTCGGCAGCAACACTAAAAGTGGGCCTTTGCGATCGTCTTTGACAACTCGAAATTTAAATGAAAATAACGGCTTAACCATGCATTTGACACGAAAATTGAATAACCGAATTTGTAGAGCAGAAAATACTCTACAACTTTGCTCTTATGTTTTTTCACATCTCCTAGCGTTTCAAAGATATTTGCAAAAATAACGGCGATTTTGGGATGTCTGTCTGTCTGTCCGAAACGTGTTCCCTGTTTTTAAGACGAACCGTTCAACCGATCAGCACCAAATTTTACCGACATGATTGTAGGTCGCCAGAGACCAGAACCTCCATTCTTCAAATTTTTCGGACACAAAATACGGTAGTAACGCAAAAAAAGCCGTTTGTAATTGTAATTGCAAACGAACCGTTGATCTGTCATGAAAATTGAATAATTAGTAGAGAAGAAAATTCTCTACAACTTAGCTCCCTTGCGTTTATTTCATATCTCGTATCGTTTGAGACATATTTGCAAAAATCACGGACATTTGACACCCTCCATTGAATTAACGAAAACCAGCCGTTCGCAGATGTCACGTGACATTCCTCGCCCAGAACTCTCTCTGGCATACGCCATCTTGCGTTGCGTATTTGATGATTTTCTTATTGTAACTTACATGTTGTCATTTCAAAGCAATGGCGCACTGAGGAATTAACAAAAACACATCGTTCTTCGTACGATAAATGATAATCTGATGTCTACAAATATCATCAGTTAACAACGGCTATGAATAGTGTGAGATTAAAGAACTCCTGTTTTGATTTATAGCCGAAGCGTCGTGGAAAAGGTGCTGGGCTGTGACGTGAAAGGTCGGTGCTTCGAAACCCGCCACTACCTAAATTTTTTTTCCCTAAGAGGGTTTCACACTCTCATTAATTATTATTTTGGTCCAAAATGTTTGCAAAAACTTATAAAACTACAAATCTAAAGTGGGCCATAAAACACGTCAGTGCGATTTTTTTATTTCCGTCTGTTTCCTTTTTTTCTTTTTTTTTTTTTTGCAAATTATCTTCTTTGTGGCGTTTCTGTTTTATGAAGATGTTCAGGGAATGTAAAGAACGTAGGAATCGCATTAGCCAACAACAGCTTGTCATTTGCTTTCTACATGTTTTTATCCATAAAATACGATGATCAAATGTAGCTGTATGCAGTAGGATTCCACTTATATGGCCTGAAAAACAGTTGTACATTATCTTACTAAGTTACACATGAAAGCAGCCCATAGGACTATTTTATGCATAAATTTGGTAAATACAAGAGACGAGTACACAAAATGTTAGAAAACAGCAAAAACCTACTTCATACACGATATTCCAACACACTTGTTACTGTGATTTGTACAATTACATGCTGCATATAAAGTGGCCATGATTGCAGATTACTGAATAACCTTTTTCGACGATCATTTCGATTTTTTCCTTGACCGTAGGAAAAGTTTGAAATCCATGTTGACTGGAAGAATATTAATGTCATTGAACCAATATTTGAAGTCTTTAATATACCATTCAGATGTTATCCCATTGAGTTAAACTGCGCAATGAAACACATTAAAGCTGCGTTGGTATTTGGTCCAAGCTGACATCAACGAATTATCGCGCCTTCATTACAATGAAGGAAGTTGCTCTGAACAAAGCAGGTTTTGATTTGTGCAGGATGCATCAGAAGTCAACCGGACGTAACGTTAGCCCTCTCAGCACAGTAACTATCTAGCAGATTACAGTACGTAAAACCTTTTTAAGGCTGCATGCTTACCTGCAGTAAGGAAGACTCCTCAGCTGCAAGGGCATTTTGTCCCGCATGTATTATCTCACATCAGTTTCTCATAATGGCCACCAGATTCTTATTTCTGCATTCGGTGTGGAAACGAGCGTATGAAATGCACAATTATTATCAATCAAGTTTCGTAGCAGATTAATCTGGTTTTACTCTGCAAGGAAGTTTATGTTCCTGTCATATAACATGATTGTTTCAAGTTTTAAAGTGATTCATATGTCCCAAAGATTGTAGGTTAGATTGAATTATTTCTGTCATAAAACTATGATTCATTATTTATTATAATTGGCACTTGTCAAAAAATATTGAATATCTGGAAACACATTTTAAATGGGTGCAAAGGAGATTAGAAGTACAGAATTTTCCTTTAACACTTTCAAAGTTGTGCATTCAGCTACAAACATCAGCTGTTTAAGGTGGGAAATGTTCTTTGTTTAATAGTGGTCGGGAATCATCTCAATTTTAGAATCAAATTTTTGACATACTTAAATAAAATCAATAATTAATCTGTAGTTTAGCCAGTTCGTTAATCTACATAAGATGACATGAAAATATATCTAAACTAACATAAATGAAACCTCTGAATAAGCAACAAAATGGATTCTAAGATAAAGAAGTGATTCTCTCACGAAATAATTCTTTATAAATGGAGTTTATTACTCCTTTTGGACATGAAGATGCGGAGACGGTCCTACTTTATACATCGGTAAATAATGGAATATTTCGCCAACTATTATTCATGAGAGGCACAATAAGCATCACACGCATTCGAGACTAAAAGTTCCAAATTCTCACTCTTAAATTAGTGTAGTCCATTGAACTTTGCAGTTCCAAGTTAATCAGCGATAAAAGTATTTGTTATAAAACACAGTGTCATCACACGAGTACACGATTGCTGACTTATCACAGTACCACAGACCCACAACCTTGCATAGTCTACCACTTTTGAAGCAGAGACTAAGTTCTGCAGTCACAGCCAATAAATTTTCAAAGTCCACACATGGCTATCTCTTCAAATCACAAGTTCGTAACGCAGCTTCAGACCGCCCAGCGTCACAATCTCTCACCACCACGTCCAAGTTACGAGTCCCTTCCCAAGCGTTCCAAAGCGTGCTCTCTCTGCTCCCAAAATTGAATCCTTCCGCACATTCTAACGCCTCATCTTTAAAATTTCCCTTCCAAAATATTATACATTAGAATACCAGTAGTATAACAGTGCCGATTGACGCGCAGTGACCTCGAACTTTCGCCCGTCGACGATAGGGTCATTGACCCCTCCTCGTTCGGCCAATTGCCGGACCTCAGATCAAAGGATGCCGCCACAGGATGATTGATAGGTCTTCCCGGAAGAACGAAAGATGATTGACAGTTTACATTTAGGTCCTTTTGATTCGCTACTAGCCAGACTGCTTATCAAAAGACACCGCCATAAGGCACTTAAGGATGATTGACAGGTTGCAACACCTCCCTCGGCCACACACGTCGCCCCCCCTCCACCCCTCGGCGCCCCCGCCAGACACCTCCGACAGGTCCAGACCTGTAGGCCCCTCGCACCCGCGACCCCTACTCGCTCGGCCGATTGCCGGACCGCCGCCTCCGCCGCCGCTGCCGACAAATGCTACCCCTTCCCCCTCCCCCTCCCCCTCCTCCTCCCACGCTCGCGACCGCTTCTCAAAGGACGCCGCCACCCGCCCTGCCCGCGAGAACAAACAACACCGCGACGATTGTCTTGGCCGCATCGACACCGCCCCCGCCGCCGACCCCTGCACTCATTTTACGGCGACCGCGCCCCGCCAGGTCAGCAGCCAATTAAATTGCATATTAAACTTCCTGGCAGATTAAAATTGTGTGCCGGAACCGGGACTCGAACCTGGGACCTTTGCCTTTCGCGGGCAAGCGCTCTACCACTGAGCTCAGTGGTAGAGCGCTTGCCCGCGAAAGGCAAAGGTCCCAGGTTCGAGTCCCGGTTCCGGCACACAATTTTAATCTGCCAGGAAGTTTCATATCAGCGCACACTCCGCTGCAGAGTGAAAGTTTCATTCTGGAAATTGCATATTTATTATTAAGCGCGCCGCAGCGATCCGTACGCCAGGTCTCGATTTATGTAACAACAATTTCCGCCGTTTATTATTATTATTCTCGAAAAAAAAAATAAAGCTATCATAGTGTTCGTCGTATGTATTTCGGTATAATGCCAAAAAACAATTTAGAACAGTAATGCTTAGTTGGTCTCGTATACTACAGCTTGTAGTAGTAAAATATTAAAACTCGTATGCAAAATTTGCAAGTAAGAATTTCCACTCCCATCTCTCTCCATGCTCTTCGCATAGACTACAGCAGACAGACGTGTTTAATAATAATAATAGCGCAGGTTACGGTAACAAACGCCACAAACTTACGTGTCCATCTTAACATATACTCTTTCGATATACAGAAACAATTCTAACGAAAAGAAAAGAAATGGTCCGTTTCGGAACACGACCGCAACCTTAGATCTATAAATGTATCTCTTCGTTTAGACGATACCCATCGAACGGAATGTAACTTGTATGCCAACCACTCTTTCGACAACATAACAGCAGGGCAGCAGACATATTGTTTATACAAAAAATTCCAAATAACGAAAATCGGCAATGACATCTAGCACAACGTCTCTAAATAAACATCTGCAAGCACGGTTAACAATCGTCCAGAACGCAGAGCGCTCTCTCGGCAGGCTACATAAAAGAAACATATGCTAAGTGTTTCAACAAAAGCACCTAAGTTACATCTCCAAATGAGCAAAACCTTCTATGCAGACGCACCACTCTGACAAGGATAGCTCGCAATGCATTTATTTAATGGATCTGAGCCATGCCGAAAGTTCTGAAATTTAACTCACTCTCTCTCTCTCTCTTTAGCGACCTTGCCCTGTTACGTTTCCTTCTTCTTAGATCGAGGTATAACTACGCATTCCGAGAGTTCGCGTATTTTAATTTTACCTCTTATTTCCTTGCTACAGCAGTACACATCCGATCTAAGGAATCTCTGTCCTGTTACGATGCAAACTACATTTATCTGACACCGATATTCCAGCGCCCCAGAAGACATGTAAACCCTATTGTGCAACGGAGAGTCGAAATAAAAGATAAAATACGTGAAATAATTTACCGATTTCCGACCGTCTACACTAAAAATTTTCGAATTTATTGGCCTAACGACACCCTTATTCGACAACACAGCAACCCACAGCAACCCACAAAATTCCTACTCCAAGTTCCTTTCTTATGCATTCCACTAATCCGAACTAAGATTTATTATTTTAATTACAAGTAGATGTCTACCGCAAACGAAGATGCTAGCCTACACACCGCAACGCATGATCCTATATAGGACATAGAATGTTTACACATTTTTTTTGTTACATTACAACTGAGTACATGCAACGTAATGTTCGCAAACACTTATATCGCACCCAACGCCCGCATACATCGATCATAACCTGCTCTCTAAGGAATGGATGGGAGTCACACACATTACAAACATGTTTGTCGTGTGTTCCGCTAATTTCGGTCAATACAACGATTCGAGACCAATCCCCCCAGGCTGTTTAGTGTAAAAGCAAATATTTCTCCCCACACTGTTTAAACCGGGCTTGCACATATGCAATAACCTTTTAAAAGCCTTTGTCTTCGCCATGTAACCCAGTAGTCTTTTTAGGTCTTGTGGAATAACTTAGATGATATCTACGTCCATGTAGAATAAAGTCCTGGAATGCTAAAAAAATATGTAGCTCCTTGCTCGACTCTAAAAGTAATTTACAGTTGAAACTAAAAAATATAATGTCCGAGAGAGCGGTCAATTTTTCGGGTATTCTTAATACCCAAGTAATCAAATCTAAAAGCGCACTTGTCTTATCCTCGCACGCAACCACATTGATGATGCTCCTTCCATCCGAAAGTCCCTTCGAAATCTTGTGTGTTGTCCAAAAATCCGGGAGATAGAATCCAACTACACGAAGATGCTGCTGTAGTATAGATGATGGTACCTGCATTAAAAAACATCGATTAGTTGCAGTTTAGAAGATATATGCCCACAGGACGTACATATTTCCCCCATGTATTCCAGAAATAGTACCTTCGTCTTGTCTCCAGCGTTTGCAGTATAGAACTTGCTGAATTTACTACACACACACACACGCTCACTCCATTGGCTACAAGTAGCGCACTTTAAGTTACCAAACTGTAGGAGTTTTACAAAACACGTTGATTTTCGACGAAAGAATTATGATTTACCGCAGCAGACACATCCGCTACGTAACGTAATTCACACCAGCCGTAAAGCAGCCAACACTAGCATACGATTAAACAGGCGATGCTTCGACGAAAGATCACTGCACCACCAAAGTCGGTTTTCTTTAGAGCTTTACCGTGACGTATATTTAGGGTATATCAACACTTTTTACTTAAATTCCGTCCCATCTAGCCTACAACACTCTCTGTAAGCGCCAAATATTTCCAACACAGTAACAGAACTACACCTTGCAGTCAACACGAACCTACAACAACAAACGAATCTAGCCATTCCAACTCGTTTTTTGTGCCAACTAGCATGCTGCAAGCTATGTACACGTTCGTAACAACCCAGACAGAGCTATCCTTATATCCGTCACTAGCCCAGCACCAACTCTAAACAAGTTACCACAGATGGTGTTATAACCGCGATCAGTAACAGACAACATCTCCCAGACACACAGCGTTTTAATAAAGTTTCGATCTCTCTATCTCTCTCTCTCTCTCTCTCTCTCTCTCTCTCTCTCTCTCTCTCTCTCTCCACCCAATAACTACGTTGGTGGCTTGACCCGTCCCTAACATCCAACCACAACTTTGTTTCCAATGCATAGCCCGGCAGACAATATTTCTGGAACGCTTTCTATCAGCCAATAGACTATATACCTCGAGCAATCGCGCACAAACCACCATCGTATTCCACTCCTTCTAACAAATTATTACTCTCGATAAACATCTGTAACACAGTGTAAAAAATGATCGACGTACATGCACAGAACAGCTAACAAGAAAAGATCTAGATCAAAGCCAAGTTCTTATAATCATTACAAGCAGCAACGCAAAATAGTTTACACCATTTCGAACGAACGCAACACCAGTTTTTTTAACGATCTCCAAGAGCAATCCTTTAGAGACTAAACATACGATTAAATGCACCTCCAACGTAGGTAACTAATCCTCTTTATCTAACTCGATGCTTATCGACCAAAGAACATTAATTTACCACTGCAAATCATCTCCGATACGCTACCGAGAGACGTCCATTCTTAAACACAGCTAAAAGAAGATATAAATGCCCCACATCCATGCTTCTAAGTATCTATAGGTATTTCCACAATTGTGGATCATATCTGCGTTGCATCGTTTCGCACGACTAAACAGTTCAAAATAGGTACTTCGCGCAAGCTAGCATGCATACTCACATTCCATGTTATTTCTGGCTGTAGGCGAGTGCGGACCTGTTGACTCGTCGTAGACTCCGGTTTGGAGCGTGTGTACGTCCTATACATGTAAGCATACCTGTCCACGCTCGCACCTGACCTGGAGAAGTTATCGGTTTAATTTTTCCCGGCCGCACCAGATTCCGAATACACGAGAGCTATTTTTACGAAGATAGATTTACATTGATTGTAACAACAGACATAAGAATAAAAAACGAACGAAATGCTGCAGCTATACCATAGCTCTCAATACACACTCATCCCATAAAGAGACAACCGCACACATACGTATTACCGACAAATACCGCAACATTTCCCCGCAGCTGACACAAGCGATGTTTTTACCGTACGAGCTGTCGTTATAACTTTTATACGCAGATACATATACAGACAGTAGGATGTGCGCAAATTTGCGATGTAGCTCTTACAGAAACGAAACATAGTTTTTTTAGAAATTCGATAAGAAGAAGAACGAAATTTATACAAGATGAACCAATGTCCAATAATCAAACCCCACTCCATGCAGCAATGTACCGAGCAACATCGATTTAAACGAACGCTTTGCTTAGCTGTAGAATAGAACAACACAGAATTACACCTCCCTAACAGATACTTTACCGAGGGAGTTACTGCTCTCTGGTAACAAGCAATCTGTCTTCTGGTATCTTCTCCTAAACCCTGTAAGACCGAAACTTTCTACTCGAGAAGCTAGACACAGAATACAAATCGTTCTTTATTATTCTTGTTTTGTGTAACTTTAATTTTCTCCGCTATAATTTTTTTAACTCGTAGTTTTAGATCCACATCGGCGTCTCCTATTACCGTTCCAGCCAGAAGTTCGAGAGGTAGAGGGAAGGTATGTTCTCGTACTCAATTACGTATCTTCGCTTCCTCCTGCGTTCCAACTCCTTTATAGCTCTGCACCTTCGGGCAATGCTTCTAGACAAGAACAATCGGGAATTTTAACTTTTCCCATTATTTCCTGTATAGCAATATGCGTCCCTATGTCTGTACGTTACCAACTCCTGTGGTAATTTCCGTATGAAGCACTAGGTCTACGACTATTGCAAACGATTTCTTGTTATTCCATCCGTTTTGAACTCTGCAAATGACTGTCCCCAGTCCACCACATTTGGATGCAATGTAGTCCCTTCTCCAAACGATAATGCAATACGTTTTTCGTGTCTTCCGCTGTTTTCGGTCAGTACACCGACGCGTAACCAATCTTCCTGACTGTTTACTATAAAAATCAAATATTTTATAAGTCCTAGCCGTAACCAGATTTCTCCACACCCTCTGTTTAAGCCGGGCTTACACATATTCCATAGCTTAGTCTTTCTCCAGCATTAGTTTGTACTCGCCCTTTATGGCAGTTGCTTTAGCCATATATTCTGGCTTCCTTCTCTTGGTCTCTATATCCACCATTTCCAGTTTTCTTTTCGCGCACATAAGACATTAACAGCACGTAGCGATGTAATTTCTTTAATGGGGGATGGCTTAAGCCTGTGTGATACATTTACTCTTTTCGCTGGACTTGCAGAGTGACATTGTTTGTAGGTACCAGACCTAATTCGGCGATATCTATATCTGGAGGCAGTGTGGAGAACAATGTTCTGGATTTGGAGAAGTATGTTTCCCCCTGCTTTAATGTAGCTTTTAAGTGTACTACTTATATCGTCTTTGCCACTGCCAGTATTACGAATCTCTACCTAATTTACAGGTAGATAATGGAAACTAAAAGCTGATAGAACGTAACGTATAAGCTTTTATCGATGTGGAAGGTTTAACCTGTACACCGGTCAATTTTCAGGTATTTTTATTACCCCAATTCACAAATTACAGGACAAAACACTACAAAGCATCTGTTGTCCCAGTTGTTTGTTATTCGCCCCCCACATGGTGGAGAAAAACTTTGCAGATACCGTTTAAAAACCTTAAAGAGTCTTGCACAAGATCAAAAACACTCTCCATCCGGTAATCGTATATTGTAATACCCCTGTTCTCGACACAACGGCGAAGTAAGTGCTCAAATGCAGCAAACAGACCTCTATCTCTCTTTTTAGGGTAAATCAGGTCACGGATCACGAAATTCACACCACAACCAGCGGATTATCCCCTAGTAAGACTCCAGGACGTTCTCCAAATTATGGTTTTGACTGACATTTCCAGGCGAAGTACTAAAGAACCTCCATATAGGCGAGATTGTAGATGCGTTCTTCGGGACTTGTGGTATAGAGACAGGTGCGTAGAATCGAATCCTGCATATGACAACGCGACGGTGGCGAGTCCCGAAGCGCAACAGCTGGGAGGACCTCCCGGATATAGCGAAGACACACATCCGCCGCAACTCCCACCAGGTGTCGTATTGGAAAATATATATATAAGGGATAGTCGAAGAAATCTCCAGGTCACATCCTCGAAACGCAAAGCATGCTCCTGGATAGCTAAAATACTCTCTGACACGCTAAAGGTTAACTTAATTGTTATGAGAGACTGGAATTCGGTAGTAGGACAAGGAAGGGAAGGGAAGATAGTAGGTGAATATGGTCTGGGCAAAAGGAATGAAAGAGGAAGCCGCCTGGTAGAATTTTGCACGGAACATAATTTAGTTATAACAAACACTTGGTTCAAGAATCACAAAAGAAGGTTGTATACGTGGAAGAGACCAGGAGACACCGGACGATACTAGATAGATTTTATAATGGTAAGAAATAGATTTCGGAACCAGGTTCTACAGTGTAAGGCATACCCAGGGGCAGATATAGACTCTGACCATAACTTGTTGGTTATGCACTGTAGGCTGAAACTAAAGAAACTACAGAAAGGTAGGAAAATAAGGAGATGGGACCTGGATAAATTGAAGGAACCTGAGGTTCTTAAGAATTTCAGAGGGAGCTTTAGGCAACAATTGACAGAAACCGAGGAAAATAAAACAGTAGAGGAGGAATGGGTAAAATTGAGAGATGAAATAGTGAAGGTAGCAGAGGACAAAATAGGTAGGAAGGCAAGACCTACAAAAAAACCTTGGATAACACAGAAAATACTAAATTTAATCGATGAAAGGAGAAAATATAAAAATGCAGTAAATGAAACAGGCAAAATGGAGTACAGACGACTAAGAAATGAGATTGACAGGAAATGCAAAATGGCTAAGCAGGAGTGGCTAGAAGGCAAATGCAAGGAGGTAGAAGAATGCATAAATAGGGGAAAAATAGATACAGCATACCGGAAAATAAAAGAAACATTTGGAGATAAGAAAAACAGCTCTATGAATATCAAGGACACTGATGGAAAACCAGTTCTCAGCAAAGAAGGGAAAGCTGAAAGGTGGAAAGAGTATATAGAGGGGCTCTACAAAGGAAATGAACTTCGAGACAATATTGTAGGAAGGGAAGAGGGTGTAGATGAAGCTGAAATAGGAGATTCTGTACTGAGAGATGAATTTGACAGAGCCCTGAAAGACCTAAGTCGAAACAAGGCCCCTGGGGTAGATGATATTCCCTCAGAGCTACTGAAGTCTCCGGGAGAACCAGCCATGACAAAATTGTTTCACCTAGTGTGTAAGATGTATGAGACAGGTGAAGTACCCTCAGACTTTAAGAAAAATGTTATAATCCCCATCCCTAAGAAAGCAGGTGCAGACAGGTGTGAAAACTACAGCACCATCAGTTTAATAAGTCATGGTTGCAAAATATTAACGCGAATTATATACAGAAGGATGGAAAGGCTGGTAGAAGCCGACCTCGGGGAAGATCAGTTTGGGTTCAGGAGAAATGTAGGAACACGGGAGGCAATACTCACTTTACGGCTTATCCTAGAAGATAGATTAAGAAAGGCAAACCTACATTTCTAGCTTTTGTAGATTTGGAGAAGGCTTTTGACAATCTTGATTGGAATAAACTCTTTCAAGTTCTGAAGCAAGCAGGAGTAAAATATAGGGGAAGGAGAGTTATTTACAACTTGTACAAAAGCCAGACCGCAGTTATTAGACTTGAAGGGCATGAAAGGGAAGCATCAGTTGGGAAGGGAGTAAGACAGGGTTGTAGTCTTTCTCCAATGTTGTTCAATTTGTATATTGAGCAAGCTATGAAGGAAAGCAAGGAGAAATTTGGTGAAGGAATTAAAGTTCAGGGGGAAGAATTAAAAACATTGCGTTTTGCCGACGACATCGTAATTCTGTCAGATACAGCAAAGGACCTGGAAGAGCAATTGAACGGAATGGACAGTGTGCTGAGAGGTGCATATAAGATGAACATTAACAAGAGCAAAACTAGGGTAATGGAGTGCAGTGTAAGAAAATCAGGTGATGCTCAAGGAATTAGTTTGGGAAACGAAGCAATAAAAGAGGTAGATGAGTTTTGTTACTTGGGCAGTAAAATAACAAATGATGGTCGCAGTACAGAGGATATAAAATGCAGAATGGCAATGGGTAGAAAAGCGTTCTTGAAAAAGAGAAATTTGTTAACATCGAATATTGATTTAAACCTAAGGAAGTCCTTTCTGAAGGCATTTGTATGGAGTGTTGCCTTGTATGGGAGTGAGACATGGACGATAAACAGTGCGGACAGGAAGAGCATTGAGGCTTTTGAAATGTGGTGCTACAGAAGAATGCTGAAGATTAGGTGGGTAGATCACGTAACTAATGAGGATATACTGAACAGAATTGGGGAGAAAAGGAATTTCTGGCATACCTTGACTAAAAGAAGGGATAGATTGATAGGACACATTCTTAGACATCAAGGAATTGTGAATTTAGCGTTGGAGGGAAGTGTATGGGCAAAAAATCCGCGCATCAGATGGTATTTTCGCTATCCAGGAGCAATTGGCCGAGGGAGGAGGGGTGGGGAGTAATTCAAATTTCCCACCAAAAAACAAAAGACGCGCGAATCTCAGTGGGTTGATACCCCCACAGCCCTACTACTCAGTGGGCCAGATGAAAATCAAAATGGAGGACGGGCGATATTTCGGCAGGAGACCACCCTGCCATTTTCAAGGCGAAACTGCAGCGACGAAGCAGTGTGCAACGATCTTTAAAACCTCGGTTTTCAAAGAGTAAGCAGGAAAGACAACACACACCGAGCAGGCAAGCACACAGCGCAGACACGATTAAAGATGACAACGGCCAGGATATCGATAATAAACATCAGTTGTCGACTGATGAGGTCGGAAGAATTTTGTCCCTCTGTTTTTTGACAAGTGAGAGAGCAGGATCCCAAGCGGAATTTAAGCAGAAGCCTCCGACCTTCTTCATAAGGCTGTCACCTAGTTTTGTTTGTAATGCTTCCTTGATAACACAGTATCAGCAGCTGGAATTGCATGCCACAGTTTCCGTTTTGTCGTATTCCATAGGGTGACCTGTCTAGACAGTATTCGGCCACAGCAGATTTGTTTGGCCGTTGTAAACGTGTGTGACGTTTATGCTCAATACAACGGTCCTCAGCAGTCGTAATAGTCTGACCAACATATGACACGCCACGGCTACATGGGATACGGTAGACACCCGCCTTGCGCAAACCGAGACATCCTTAACGGATCCCAACAGTGCCTTAACTTTAGAAGATGGACGAAATACGTATTTCACATTGTTTTACGCAGAATGCGGCCAATCTTGTTGAAAGTGCTGCCAACGTATGGCAGAAAGGCCACTGACGTGGGTGCCGACTGTGCTATCATCCGCCGCGGTGGAGTAGCCGAGCGGTCTAAAGCGTCTCGCTACGGAGCGCGCGGTTGCTCGCCGTGGAGGTTCGAGTCCTCCCTGGCGCATGGGTGTGGTGTATTGTCATTAGGTTAGTTTCCCTTAGTTTAAGTAGTTGGTAACCTACGGACCGATGACCACATAGTTTGGTCCGATAGATTTACCAACATATGAATTTTTTTATCACCACAAGCCCGTTGCAAATGCGGTCGATAGCGCAACGCTCTTTTTAATCTGCCCATCACCATAGCCATTCTGTCGGAAGGTTATCTCCAGATGAGACAGCTCAGGGGGCAAACTTTACGGGTCAGAATTGACGTGAGCCCTATGCACATAGGTTCGAGCATAAACGTCACACACGTTTACAACGGCCAAACAAACCTGTTGTGGCCGAACACTGTCTTGACACAGGTCACCGTATGGAATGAAACAAAACGGAAATTCTGGTATGCACTTCCAGCTACTGGGACTGTGTTTTCAAGGAAGCGATAGAAATAAAACTAGGTGACAGCCTTATGAACAGGGATGGAGTCTTCTGCTTAAATTCCGCTTGGGTTCCTGCTCTCTCACTTGTCAAAAAACAGAGGGACCAAACTAATCCGGCCTCATCCGTCGAGAACTGATGTTTATTGTCGGTATCCTGACCGTTTTCATGTTTGGGTGCGTCGGCGCTGTGTGCTTGCTTGTTCGCTCGCTTTGTGTTGTCTTTCGTGTTTACTCATTGAAAACCGAAGTTTTAAATATCGTTGCAGACTGCTCCGTCACTGCAGTTTCGCCTTGAAAATGGCGGGTGGTCTCCCGCCGAAATATCGGCCGGCGTCCATTTTGGTACCTGCAAGCATACCCGGAAGTTTCTCGAAGTTATTTGCCAGGAGAAATTAAGGAATCACAAATGTTCAAATGTTTGTAAATCTATCGGACCAAACTGCTTGGTCATCAGTCCGTAGCTTACAAACTTCTTAAACCTAGGTAAACTAACCTAAGGACAACGCGCACACCCATGCCCCAGGAAGGATTCGAACCTCCGACGGCGAGCAACCGCGCGCTCCGCAGCGAGGCGCTTTAGACCGCTCGGCTACTCCACCGCGGCAAGGAATCACACTATTAACGCAGTTTCTAGACAGCCATATGAATGTAAAGTAATGAGTACAGACTATACCCACCACTATTTGGTATTTATTGATATCAAAACAACTTTACAAAATTTAAACATAACGGCCTGTCTAAATATTAATGTCTTGTTAGAACAGCAGCTTCTAATTCCAATATATTTCTTAATTACTGGAAAAAAAATCTTTAAAACTTTAATTCGGTAATTAACAGCAGTTCAGTTATGTGCATTAGTGTCCAAAATATAAAATGAAAGATTACGTAAGGTACATTTTAACCTAATTTTACAAACTGTAAATATGGGGAAATATTTATTCAATCACACTCTCGAAAGAGGTTGAGTGCCTGGTGGATCCAAAATATATTCTTTTCAGTTCATGCAGAACATTTCTGTCCTCTTATCAGACGATCGACGGCACAGGAAACACCTCTTCCGTTTCAGTGGTCCGACATTTCGCAGTGGAAGAAAGCAGTGGCTTCCTGATAACAGGACCCGATGGAGCACTGAGTACTCTAGGTAATTTTTTATTGATTAACCCAACAGTTGAATAACATCTCACACAGTTGCCTTGGAAGATGCTGTAGGTGAAAGATCCTTTAGATAATCGAATCTTGAGTATCCAGTATCGTGTTTACTTTTGCGTTCACAATCACTTCGTCTGGCAGTTTCAGCATCACTGTCTTCAGTACCTTCCACCTTATGTAACCACTGGAAGATAGGGATACGAACACTCACTCTGTCATCGATAGCCATGCTGAGTGATACTTCTCTAAACAATATCCCGTTTCCCCATCTCCTTGAATACCTAGAACATATCCGTATCCTCTACGCTGACCGCAAAATAGACTCCCGCAACCCCCTGGTCCACCCAATCCTCACCGACCCTGGGCCTCTGCCACCACTGTATACAACCCTCCCTTCATCTCCACACCCTCTGTGTCCTCTCCCATGGTAATTTCCGCCGCCTCCCCCTCCCTGATGATGTCGTCCGTCCTGAGATATACCCGTCGTACCAACCCTGATCCCTTCCCTTAGATGTAGGGCCCACTCTCCCCCCCTCCCCCTTCCCCTCCCCCCCTTGGCTACCTCCTCCCTACCCTGCAGTCCCTACGGCTTCTCCCCACCACCTCTTCCCCCACCTTCTCCTCCTCCCCCATGCTTCCCACGTTCTCCCACCCCGTGGGGTCCTGGACCGACAGTTTTAACAGTGCTACGTCAAGTGTTGTGTGTTGTGCTACAGTGAAGTGTGTGTTTTTTATCTGTGTCCACCACCAACAAACAAGTGTCGCACCGAGTGTTTTCATTTGTGTCTCCGTGTACTCGCCGTCCTGTCTTATTTTCATCTTTATCCATGTATTTCATTCTCTCGGCTGAAGAGCAGCCTGACAGCTGCTGACAGCCTACTGGTATGATAGCTGGTACCAAAATACAATACAGAAAAAAATGTGCAAGGACAATGTTCCGCTACGGCCGACTTAGTGGGCTGAGGAAGATGGGTGGGCGGTAATATTTCAGGCACCTTTCGTGCCCTATGAAAATCGTCCAACAAATGTAGGCTTGTTCACTCTTCCAGGGTACTCCTTAGCTTTCCGCTGTCTGCAATCCCAAATCTTTTCGACCAAATCTTCGTAAGTGGCCGGAAGATTACTTTAACTTCATGTTTTCCTAAGATTCCGCCTAATTACGACAAGAGATGACCGCCGCACTTAATGAACGCCCTAGCTCTGCAGAAGACCTTCCATCCTGCTTAATTCTGTGGGCAGGCGGCAGGCGGCAGGCGAGTCTCGGCAGCCTGATGCCTTGAGCTGGTCGCTGGAACGGAGCGGGATATGCGGGTTCGATTCCTGGTCCAGCACAAACTTTCAACCGCACCATTGAATTTACATTGTTGGCCTGCAATGCTCGCGATTCCGAGTATTTCGAATACAAGGATTTAAATTTGCTGCAAATCCTGGTACCTTCACAGAGACCTTTAAATCCTTCAAAGGCACAGGACGTTTTAGCAAAGGGTTAACAGGGCTTTATTATTATTAATAATTATTGGACATGCACATTACATAGTGATTCTGCGTGTTTGAGGGTTAAATCCAGGAGTGTAGGTCAGTTACGTCAGCAAATACAAACACAATACGTAAGTTTGAAGGATTTACAAACGAAGATACAAGATCTATCGCTTTACATAAAAAACCAAACCAGTATTACACAACAGTAAATTTTATTTAATTATAGAAGCAGTCAGAATCAGTAATTAATTTATGAACAAAATTCCGACTTTGTCGGCTGTTTCTCCCTTAGGTGATCTCTCACTGTAACTCCCAGCAGTCAAGAAACAGGCGGTCTCTAGTTGGTATAGCTCTGGGCACGTTCCGTCTTCAGTTATTCTGAATCGTTGATGATAGGCTTTCAGTTTCCCATGACCTGTTACTGTCGCTGTAAAATTCAGAGATATGGGCAATTTAATCACTAAGCATTTTCGAATCGTACGGACACACGTTTTACTGTTTTTTGTCCGTTGCCACAGAGTCTCAAATTCTCAAATGTTTGTTAAGCTTAAGGGACTTAACTGCGGAGTCAGCAGTCCTTAAACTTACAAACTACTTATGAACTAGCTTATACTAAAGACGACACAAACATCCATGTTCGAGGGGAGATTCGAACCGCCGACCGTAGCGGCCGTGCAGACTGTGACTGGGCACTCAACCCTTGTAGATACATGTCAATATGTGTGGGCTCCCACAGAAAGTAATGTTCCAATGACCCATCCACTTTCGTACTAAGACGTCCAAGAAGTGTAAACTGCCACTGTTCTCTTGTTCCAGTGTTAATAGAATAACCTCGTGGATCGAATTCAGATGTTACAGAAGACGTGACAATTTTTACTTTTCCTTGGGGATACACTATAAAAGAACAAGCACAAAAAATATAACGATTCTTTTTTTTTCCCAATATACTGCGAAAACACACTGTTCTATTCTGTTAAAACTGGTGTGGTAAAATTTCCAGTCACGCATACAGAGAACGCATTCAGTTATCTGATAATTCGCGGGAGCTTATAAACGCATGACGCCGATGTAATCGCGCGCCTGTCTCGCGGGCTGATAGCGCCGCGGTAGCACTCGAGGTGTCGGGTAGGCGACGGCCCCGCGTGACGTCACGTGGCGCGGCCTGCGGCTTATAAGCGGGGCAGCGGCAGAGAGCGGCCACCGAGTGACGCCGCCGCGCCCCTCCAGCACACCGAGGTGAGTCGCGCCAGCATTCTGCCACGTGTAGGGACTGGCAATTGAGGTTCAATGCAAAAGAACCGTCCTCTATTGTGTAACTGCACCATACCAGCACAAGCACTGCATGTGGTACACGAGGAGCAATTTGACACGGAACGACCATACAACATTAATCGCGTGTCAGGCAGTTGCCAGACTGAGATTCAATGGGAGAATCTCCGGGTAGTGTAATATGTCAACAAATGAACGAAACGCCGGCCGCGGTGGCCGAGGGGACTGAGGCGCTCCAGTCACGGTCTGCACGGCCACTACGTTCGAATCCCCCCTCGGGCATCGATATTTGTGACGTCCTAGTTCGTAAGTAGTTCGTAAGTAGTTTGTAAGTTTAGGGACTGATGACCCCGTAGTTAAGTCCCATAAACTATACAAACATTGTTACGAAACAGCCTTCCCATCAGCACTTGAGCAAGCGTCAAAGTGTTACAGAGGGATTAGTAAACTCCTGTGGCAGGCACTGCAAGAGAGACATTCTGTAACGTGGTATGGGAATCCGACAAAGTTCCGAGAGCATACATTTCTCGAAGAATCAGCCAATATATTGTTTCGTCCTACATACATGTCGAGAAACGACCACAAGTTCAAATGTTCAAATGTTTGTGAAGCTTAAGGGACTTAACTGCGGGGTCATCAGTTCCTAAAGTTATAAACTACTAATGAACTGCCTTAGACTAAAGACGGCACAAATATCCATGCCCGAGGGGGGATTCGAGCCCCCGACCGTAGCTGCCGTGCAGACTGTGACTGACGCGCCGCAGTCCCTCGGTCCCCGCGGCCGGCACGACCACAAGTGTAAGAGGAATTCCGGTAATATATATATACAGTGTGTACTGTATCTGAATTCACAGAAAGCTTTACAGGTTATGATAGAAGACGTGTCATGTAAACCTATGGTGTATTTCCTTTCGTTACCAAGTTACAGGTATTTGTGTTAGTGTACATACGACAGAGCACATCATTATGCATGTGAGTCGTTTGAGAAGCGTGCATTGCGTTCTTATTCACTCTGCAAGCACCTGTTTTCTGATCAAAGCCATGTGATGACCAACGTATAACAATGTAAAAAAGTCCACTCAGGTTGCAAGCTAAGGTACAGTGTTACGTGTTATTCAGTACACTCACAATACAACTGAAATCATATGTGCTGCTAGAGTTATTTTACATCAGCCACTCCCAAACAAATTAATAGTGTCATAGACACCGTGACCTGCTCTATCTCCCAATCTCATTTCACTACACTTCTTCTTACAGGATCATTTGAAGGCCGTCGTGTATGCCACACTTGTCTATATAAAGTGGAATCGCTGCTTCATCACACAGGCCGAGGGTGTCATCAGACAAGACAGACGCCTGCAGTATGGGAACGAGAGAGACAATCAATGATGCGTTACGTAGATGCCCGCACTACAGCTCGTGGTAGCCACTTGATAACCTTCTGTAGAGATCTGTAAGCAGCAAATTACACTGTTCCATCTCAAATGACTAACCTGCATCGCTGAGTGGTCGGCGCCATAACACCACAATAAGTGCCTGTAACATAATAACGAAAACAAATAAACCATTTGTGTACAGAATCTTTTCCACGTTTTTAGTTATACCCTGTATACGTATTGACAGACGATGACAGCAAAGTTTCATCTACTGTCCCACAGATGCCATCAGGGCATGTGTGGAGGAGAATTTGCGTAGGTGCAAGAAAGACCGTAGCATGTATATCTATTCAGACAGCCAGGCAGCCCTGAGATCACTGGCAGCTCCTACAACAAGGTCTAAAATTGTTGCAGAGTGTCACAGGGTTCTGGTGGAGCTAGGGGAAAGCAACAGAGTAAACCTATTGTGGGTCCCTGGCCACTCGGGGATCAGTGGCAACGAACATGCCGACAGATTAGCCAGGATGGGGACAGAGGCTCCATTTATTGGACCGGAACCTGGCCTGACAATCACCAAGGCAATGATCAAATTGGAGCTACGTAACTGGCTCAGAAGACTGCACGTAGAATATTGGACCAAAGTTCAAATGTTCAAATGTTTGTAAAGCTTATGGGACTTAACTACGGGGTCATCAAGCCCTAAACTGAAAAACTACTTATGAACTACTTACGAACTAGGACAGCACAAATATCCATGCCCGAGGAGGATTCGAACCCCCGACCGTAGTGGCCGTGCCGACCGTGACTGAAGCGCCTCAGTCCCCTCGGCCACCGTGGCCGGCTGGACCAAAGTCCATCAACAAAAATATGGCAAGGTAATGATGCCAAAGCCTTGTTTTAAAAGAAGCTCTGCAATTCTGGGTCTGAACAGGAGATAGATTAGAGTCATGGGAATAACAGAAGAGGACCCTAAATGTAGGATCTCTGATGACGGTGATGAAACTGCATAACATCTGATCTTCGAATGCATTGCATTGGAGAGTAAAAGGCACAGAACATTTGGGACAACCAGAACTGAAGAAATTGTGTCTACTAAAGAACTGATAAAGGGACTCCTTGTACTGTTCAAGGGCATCGGTTGGCTTTTCTAGACATACAGGGAGCTATACCACACAATAAACTTAGTTTCGGTGCGGGCAGTGGCAGGTTAGACCAAGACTGTTTTGGCTTCCCTGAAAGAATCAAATCAAATCAAATCAACGTTAGAACTCGTATGGGAATCGGAAATGTCGAGTATAAGAAGGCACTAACAGTTCCGTGACACGAATCTGCCTGTGGTTGACGCAAGTGTAGGTGGTGATCTACAAGGGCGAAGGCCTACATAGTGTGATCTCGTTTCAGAATCGTCCGCAATGGAAGCCAATGGTCAACACAAGCAGACCGCAGCGACTGGGCTAGGGTGGCTGCTAGACGCCGCGGACGACGCTGTGGTCACCCTGACAGCGGGGGAGACCCGCCTGCTGGCGCACAGGGCGGTGCTCGCGGACAGGAGCCCCGTGTTCGAAGCCATGTTCCGGCACGGCAGCGGCGCAGTCGACATCCCGGACGTGGAGGGCCCGGTGCTGCGCCACCTGCTCGCCTACCTGTACCACCTGCAGGTGCCCCAGCTGCCCAACGCGGCGCCCCAGCTGCTCGCCGCGGCGGACAAGTACGGGGTGTCGGCGCTGAAGGAGGCCTGCGAGCAGCAGGTGTTGGCGCAGCTCTCTGTGGAGACGGCGGCGGCCGCGGCGGTGCTCGCCATCAGGCACAGCTGCGGCCGCCTCAGGGAGGCCGCCGTCCACTTCATAAGGAGCCACCTGGTGGAGGTGATGGCCTCGCGAGGCTACGCGGACGCCGTCTGCACGCAGCCTCAGGATGTGGTGGAACTGGGCCGACTGCTCTCTGAAGCCAGGTAAGTGTGACTCAGGTCAGACTTACAACATTTGGAACTGAATTTCCTTCGACGTCTTCGTGTCGTAAAATAACACAAGTAACTCATTTTCTGATAGGTCACTTTGTATTCATTGGCTTCCGATTAGAGCTTAATTAAATATATAAACTGAACAGTTTCTCAGCCAATAAATTAATTAATATAAATCAATGTAAAGTCCGTGATAGGTTCATAAATATTTTGGGCATACAAGCAATCATTACTTCTCATAAATCACATACTTTGATCAAACTGGTATTTTGATATTTTCATCTGAACCAAAGACAGGCCAAACATAGCTGGAGTCGCTGGCCGCGGTGGCCGAGGAGTCTGAGGCGCTCCAGTCACGGTTTGCACGGCCACTACGGTCGGGGGTTCGAATCCCCCCTCGGGCATGGATGTTTGTGCCGTCCTACTTCGTAAGTAGTTTGTAAGTTTAGGGACTGATAACCCCGCAGTTAAGTCCCGTAGACTATACAAACATTTGAACATTTTAGCTGGAGTCGCTCTAGAAGTGAATGCGTTATGTACAATATAGAATGGTAACAGAGTAGTGTATAAAGATTGTACAGGTCATGTAAGTGTTTGGTGTATTTGTGTGCAGTGCACAAGTCAATGTTAACCTGTTAATTCAGGGTAGCAATAATATGGACATTTGTTGTCTGTTTGCTGCTGAAAATGTGGTCTCAATAACTGATGTCAAGTTGTGTAAAGTGAATGTGAATATGACAAACACAGGCATTAGCCATTACTAACACCAGGAACTTTGCTATCTGCCATGGGCCTGCTGTGAAACTTACTTGTCACCACAGAGGACTATGTTCTATTATGCATCAGGATAACCTCTTTGGTAGCCCCCTTCTTTTTGTAAAATTCAACACTAGAACTAAGATAGGTATCCTACACCTTCTAACTAGATGGAACGAAGATGGATAGACTCTCTAGAAAGAAACAGAATTTCAGAGAGGAAAAGGCTGAGCTACAGTCTGGGGATAATTAGCAGAAAATATGCGTCCCAAATCGTGTATGTTAACAGTGAAAGACACTGGTTCATTCTGAATACTGCAAAACACAACACTTCTTCTGCAAGACTTTACTGTCCATGTAGAGATATGCGTCATTACGCGCCAAAATGAGGAAAGTGTCTACTGAATATGGTCTCTAAAGTTAATATACTAAACACAGTTCCACCAAGAAAGAAGTGCACAAAGCTATAAAGGTATGCATATTGAATCCCATGGTTACTTGGTCAATACTTTGTCCTCTCAAAATATAAAAAGCTTTTCCTAGATAAAATAATATTTAAGCTGTCAGACATTAACCATTATCTTCAGCTCACTGAGAATACTCTTTAATAAAGAGGAAAAAGTAAGCACTATTTATTATGGATTTGGTATTTTTTCTTCCTAGAAAGTCGGGACATAGGTATTTGAAAGGTTGTCACACTACATACCTGAGAAAGAAGAAATTTGAAATTACATTGTGATGAATGGGGATATTCGTTACTGGAATGTTTTCCGTGTGAGGATTTTCAACAGTGTTGTGGCTACATTATATTTGCTTGTTGTAGCTTTTGCTCAGTTTCAGCTCTTACAAACCGAGTGCCCCTCTGTGTGCAGCGCGCCGCCCCCTGCGGCCAGTGGGACCTGCCCGCCGCCCAGCGCCGGCACCCAGGACCCCGCCTCAGCCTCGGCCTCAGCCTCATCTTCAGCCTCAGCCTCAGCTCCCCCTCCTGACGATGCCGCCGTCTCTCGCCTCCGGTGAGTCCCAACACAAAAGCTACATATTACCCACATTCTTCAGACACTTACCACCATTTACAGGCCTGCTAACATAGTTCCTTCATTGTGTTTTTTGTTTTCTTTTTTGGTTTCTTTGCCCCTCCCCCCACTTTTTTTTCATTTTACATAGTATCTGTATGATGTTCATGAAAAGTATTTCCTTTCATGTAGATTATATATACGGTATATACACTTGCTTGAAAGAGAATTTCAGATTTCCTTTGTATGTTCACAGTGTAAATTATAATCATTTCACAACACAAATTATTAATTCAACACAGCGACAATTATTTTTCTAATCTGCTGAATGAAGTTCTACAATTGCGTGCAATTTCGGTTCCAACAATATCTTCTTTCTTCGAAATTCATCCTGAGGTACAAATCTGAGGGAGAGGGAACATCAATGTATTTTGGACTCCACAACAATCATTTTGTATAGAGAAATAATTCCATGTTTTAGCGTACAGCGGTCCTGAAATTGAATTGTAAAGATATAATACACTGGAACTGCCAGACAAAATAACACACATCAGCAAAATAATGATACGGCATATCATATGGCGTCACTTTGAAAGTGACTACTGCAGGCAGCTTATATGTCGTGCACAATCAAAATTTGTATCCTACTGGGCCTCGCTAACTATTTCTTTATCATCACAACATGTCAACTGCTGCAAACATCATGAACTGTCACCTGATGCTTCGCCTTGCATTCATCACTGGTACTAATAATACACTGTAGGTGCAGCGAAAATGGAGAGGGATCTATGGAAAGGCCAGACAATACTGTGTTTCCTCAATGCGAGTAGGCCTCTATTCAGTAACTTCTGGTTTACTTTCAGATCTGGGCTTGTTACATTTACTGTCCCTTATGACCTCACTGCCAACAGGACTTTAACCCTAGTTTCCTTTCTTCTTCCTTCGTTTGTAACATTTAATAATTTATTATGATGATAGCCTGCTGTATGAAATAATGGGAACATAGAGTAGTCCTTTATTACAATCTCCCAGTATGGAATACTTTGGATGACATCACTGCCAGGAAAACAAAATCAAAATTGCATGATCAGAGCTTGGAATGTGATATTGAAATGTTCAAAGGGACTTCCGTGAATTTTCAATGAGATATGAGTATGTTGACAGTGACTGCAGGTAGAGCAGGACCTGTGATAAAGATAATACATAGTTAATGAAAGAAATTCATACATGGTAAAGGATCACTTGACTGCATATATTATGATGGGATTAATACAAGACAGGCTGATGAAAGGAAGTGATGTGTTACAAATAGCAATCTACATAAGAAGTCAGTGACTATGGGACAAATGTAAAACTGTACAAGGATGTATGATTAGTGGGAAGATAGATGATAGCTACAGGACACTACAGAATTCATTAGTAGAAAGGAAAATTGGGATTGTTTCCAATGTGTATTGTTTTCAAGTACTGTCTTGTATTTGAGTGAAACGTAGTTGCTGAGTAAGGCTAGAAGAGAAGAGATGCATCTGAAATACATATCTGTAGGAAAAATGATGAAGATTTCATGATTCAGAAACATAACTGGCCGCGGTGGAGTAGCCGAGCGGTCTAAAGCACCTCGCTGCGGAGCACACGGTTGCTCGCCGTGGAGGTTGGAGGTCTCCCTGGAGCATGGGTGTGTGTGTGTGTGTGTGTGTGTGTGTGTGTGTGTGTGTGTGTTCATATGTCCAAATGTTTGTAGAACTTATGGGACTTAACTATGGGGTCATCAGTCCCTAAGCTTACAAACTACTTATGAACTAGCTAAGACTAAGGACGGTACAAATATCCATGCCCGAGGGGGGATTCGAACCCGCGACCGCAGTGGCCATGCAGACCGTGACTGGAGCGCCTCAGTCCCCACGGCCACTGCGGCCGGCTGTGTGTGTGTGTGTGTGTTTGTCCATAGGTTAGTTTGCCTAGGTTTAAGTAGTTTGTAAGCTACGGACTGATGACCACACAGTTTGGTCCAATAGGATTACAAACATTTGAATGTTTTTTTGAAACATGACTGTTTCATTAAATTGAGTTCAAAGTTGTATATACATATGTGTGTGTGTGTGAGTGTGTGTGTGTCATTCCATGTTACGAGGTTGTTATTGCCCACACACAGCTAAAAACATGTACATATTGCAAGTGCAGAGTTTTTGTGTGTAGGCAGAAGAGTTATTAGTATTGTTGTTATAGCTCAAAAATTGAAACAAAATGTGTTTTTTGAATCAGAAGTTTCCATTATCTTGTGAAGCTGTGTTGATTGATTTGTAGAAAACGATTGTCTGCAATTATTTCGTGCAGTGAGTCGATATTTGTAATATGTATATTTGGAATAGGAAGAAAATTACATTGCCTCCAGGGGATTAGATGAGGTATATGCAATGTGTAGAAGTGGATGAAAAGTCTGGTGGATGAAAAGTGGGTTGTTGCAGGAGGTGTGCGGTGGAGTGACTGGTCACGGTTCCTATTTTTTTGCTATTTCTCTTTGTATACTGCACGAGTGGTGTCTGAACTTTTGCTTGTTTGCAGGCAGCTTTCAGCAGAGGAGAAGGGCAGGAGGCTGATGGAGGCGGCAAGGGATGGGGCGGTGGGGAAGCTGGAGGCGCTGCTGGCAGCCGGCGCGGACGTGGCGGCCAGGGACAGCGGGACGCGGAACTGCACAGCGCTGCACTGGGCGGCGAGGAAGGGGCACGAGGAGGCGGCGAGGCGGCTGCTGGCGGCCAGGGCGGCCGTGGACGCCAGGACCAGCGGGCAGTGGACGCCACTGCACTTCGCTGCGAGGGAGGGCCACGCGGCGGTGGTGCGGCTGCTGCTGGCCAGAAACGCGGACCACAGCGCCAGACAGCATGGTGGCTGGACGCCGCTGCACCTGGCGGCAAGCAATGGCCAGACACAGGCGGCGGCAGCACTGCTGGAGGCAGGGGCCGACAGGGCGGCCAGGGACAACGAGGGGAAGACGCCGCTGGACAGAGCCAGGGAGATCAACCGCCAGCAGGTGGCGGCCCTGCTAGAGACCAGCTAGTGGCCTCACAGCCAGCAGCCGACCGACGTGGAGGAAAGCAGGGGGGAACGTTAGTCTCGCAGGCACTGATTCCACATATATTAACTGCTCCGTTAACAGGAAATAACAGTTAATAATGTGATGCATTTCTATAGGAATGTTATTGACACAACTTGGAATCTCCTTTAGGAACAAAATTAAAAATTTCAGTATACAAAGCAGTGTGTCTCTATGTTTGTACGTGTTGCATACAAATCTACAGTTTTGTTCCAATCTTAATGAAATTTTGTACACTAAGCTTCAATCCGTGAGTACGGTCGCCGTAAGAGTAGTATGTGGGTCACTTGGGAACACCCCCCTCTTCTAAGGTTAAATTCAACCATAATGTTATTTATCTTTTAAGCTTCCATTTAACCTTAAAAAATTATTTTACTTATCTGTTGGATAATCGTGTTTAACCTTAAATCTTACCTTAAACGCATTTTATTTTTAAATCTTATTTAAGATTAAAACCAACCACACCCTGTCCAATGAGGTTTCTAAAAGTAAATCTTGGTTAAGGTGAAAACTAACCATACAATTAAATCCCAATTTCTTTCACAAGTGTGAAATAATTTATGGTTCACCCAATCTTGAAAAGTTAACCTATTTTAAGGTTAAAACTAAACTTAAAAAGCGTCATAAGATTTTATTAAAAAATATGGTTCAAAGTCATCATAAAAAACATTCAAAAATGTTGAGAAAGAGTGTGGCTAATCTTAATCTTAAACAAGATGTAAAAAGTATTAAAAATTATGGTGGAACTATCCATTTTATTTAAATAAATAATTTCACAAATGTGAAATAAAAAGTGGTACAAATAATGGTTAATCTTAACCTTAAAATGTAATCGAAGATTTTTTCAAAACTTATTCCTACACCAAACCAACCATCTTCTAGGCTCCTATTAACCTTAAAAATTATTTTACTTACCTGTAGGATACGCTCCAAGTCAACCTTAATGCAATTATTTATCTTATGGTATAAGGGTACCATTAACTTAATTATCAGTCTAGATATATTTTATGGTTAACATCAACCATAATATTATTTCAAAAATTATTTTGACATTATTTCACACATCCTTATTTTATAGTTAAAATCAACCTTAACTTATATTTACTTTTAAAGTCCTAATTAACCTTAAAAATAATTTCATAGAACACCGGTAGACCAACCTCTTTTACAACTACTACAAACCTCTCCTACCCATGTATTGTTCTCTTTTTCTCCATTACAATTCTCGTTCTTTACTTTTCCATTCTTTTTCTCTTTTGGTATAACCATTAATTTCTCTATTTAACGCCGCTATACGAACATCTTTCTCTTGTAGTAACATTTTTTGATATCTACTTTTAATCACAAGTTTTTCATTTTTAGTCATAATTTTATCCATCTTTTGTATCAACTTCTCCACTTGACTTTCTAATTCATCAAAGTCTTTTAAACAACATCGTGGTGATAAATCACTATAAACACACTCTAAGATCTTAAATTCTAATTCCCGTAGGGCTACTTGGACACGGCGTACTAGATCAATACTACTATTATGTGAGGGCTCCATATTTATTATTTATTTTAATTTATATTAAAAAATCAATTCTAAATTTTTGCAAAACTCCAACTCTGTGGAGAAACACCTAACCGCATTAAGTTTTAATGGTTCAAGAAACAATAAAAATTAAAACATCTCAGTAATTAAGCTATGCTTAATTAAAAGTTTTCAGTAATTAGTCCATGTTTAAGGTCGTAAGTCAAATTTCTCTTGCCATACATAATGATGTACGCCAAAGTGTTATCAGGAATAGGCGCATTAAAAGTCGCTGACAACTTCATCGCTGTTTTTTGAGCAGTGACAACATTCTTTCTCCTACTCATATTGATTACGTAAATAGGGTACGAGTTAATGAAACTGTATGCACTAATTTTATGGTCATCTTTCAATTCAGTTATTCTCTTAAAGTCTGCAAATGCATTGTATGCCTTCAAACAAGTACCACAGTTCTTCAGGAAATATCTCATTTCTACCATTCTTTAGATAAATGTTTTGGAGATGAACGTGATCATACACTGATGAATCAGCATCTTGGTTTCCTTTCCTGTTGGTCTGAAACACCACAAATACAAAATAAGGCATGTCAAACTCCATAGAGTTGTAGTAATTTGTTATATCTAGCTCAAAGTTTCTCTTACCACTAATTCCTGCTATTTCCTGCGTCTGAAGATCAAAAAATGAAATCGGAATCTTAGGGTCCTTTAGCATCTTTTCTCTTAGCTCTAGTTCATAATTAGGCTCATACTTAACAATGGGTACTCGAATCTCCATATTTGTAATGGTTACTTTACCCAACTCAGGTCGAGAGCCTTCAATATCTGCTCCACTATTATTTTTTGAAAACCATCTAAACAAGGCATCGCCAGCATTTGCGCTTCCCACAAATGTTACTGTTAAGTCACCTTCCCACATGATTTCTTTGTAATCCTTAAAAAATCCACCCAACATTTTTAACGGATACAACACCTCGTTTTCCTTTCTTCGTAACTTACCATTGTTAATGAAATTACCCTCGAATCTAATGTCATCGTCGAGAGAAGAAGTAAGGTGGTATAAAACCGTCGACGAAATGCTTGGATGCTCTAACCTGTAGATTATGTGACCTCTTTTCTTAACAATTACTGCACTCCATAACTGTGTCGGAAAGTTGTCAACTAGTTTAACATTCGATTTGCCTTCGTAAGAAGTATAGTCTGAGCCATTTGCGTGAGTAACGTTATAGGTCATATACAAGTAAGCATTGTTGTCAAACCAACCATCACCAACTTTGATGTCTATTTCTACATCTTTGTTCGGTAGGTTTAAATTATTTCTAGTCTTCTCATTTACTGGAAAAGACTGCCACTGATAACTTTCTATTTTATTCATTTTATTTACTGCAAGATTTTAATTAAAACATTTCTAAAAGAACTGTTACCGACGCTCCTCCAAAATCTATCGCAGCATCATTTTCATCCATCACACTTACTTCCAGGTTTTGAACTTTATCGTGCACAGGGAAAAATAATGGATAACTCGGTTCGTGTATTATAGGACTGCCAAACTGTAAGTGACCACACATTTCCAACTTGGGTTTAAAACAAGCAATAATATTTGTCTCGCGATTAAAGTGGTCAGAATCCTTTACAAACATACCATCAGCTAAGTTAAAATGCACTTTAATTTTTTCAAAAGGGATTATTTTCGGTAGCTCATTTGCTACAACTTTTGTTGCAGGTTCCACAATTTCGTCTCTAAAACCTATCATCCTCCCAATACTACATTCCTTATTAAAATACAGCTTAAAGTCTAAGCTTTCTATCTCAACTCTATTTAGGATTTCGTTAGCCTTAATCTTTATATTACTAGCATTGAAAGGTTCCTGGCTCTGAATACACCTCTCTAAATTGTCTAGACTGTACTGCCCTGATGGAATATTTAAAGTATTAACCACACCATCTTTCTCATAGTGTAATCTGTTATTATCCTTTGTGACATTTGGAGTTAAGAATGTTGAATAAAATCCGACCAAACCAACCTTTGTATACATGTTTCTTATTGGTACATTTAGCCTCTTTTTTAAGTTAGAGGACGTACCACTAATTTCAAAAATTCTATTCATTTATTAAGTAGTAAATAAAAAGTAAAATGACTGATTGGGATCCAAAGATCAGAATTCGAGAAAAACGAATCAAAAGCAGACATGGGAAGTTATTACCTAGTTCAATTCGTTGCGCTATCGTTGGACCAAGTGGATGTGGTAAAACAACTTTAATGGTTGATAATTACCTTCTGTGTCCTGGATGGCTTAACTGGAACACCATTAAACACTTGTACATCTACTCGAAAAGCTTAGAACAGTTTAAGTACAAACATTTTATGGAAAAATGTGAAAGAATTGAAAATGAACACAACGAGAAGGTAGCTACATTTGTTAGTAACTGTGATGACATTATACCATTAGATGAGTGTGAAGACCGCTCTGTTGTGGTGTTTGACGACTTTATATCAGAAAACCAAGATATTGTAAGAGAATACTTTACCAGAGGAAGACATAAGAACATTGACTGTTTCTACTTAGCGCAAACGTATTCTAAAATACCCAAGCAGTTGGTGAGAGACAACCTTAACTTTTTGAACATATTTAGACAAGATGACATTAATTTGAAGCACATCTACGACGAATTTGTGGGTGGAGACTTTAAATGGAATGACTTTAAAGAGCTTTGCAGTAAGGTGTGGAACGAGGACTTTGGATTCATAACTGTTGACATGACTCGAAAGCTGTATGACGGTAGGTACCGTAATAAAATTAAAACTTTTATCAGATTTTAATGGTTTTTTAACCATTAAAATACTACACTTTTTCTGTGTACCCAACTATTGTGAGAGCTATCAAAACCTAGCCACTTAACATATACTTTATCACCCTTTTTTCTCAAAACTTTTTCTACAAGATACACATCTGGATACTTAGTTTTTTTGTAACTCCTGTTCGTAAAAACTTCCTTTAATTTCTTCTTCACTTGTATCTTTTAACTTGTATGTAGTCGGACTTGTGTTATTGATCTGAGTCACTTCAAATATTTCTGTCGACCAATTAGCAGTATAGCCTTTCTCGAACAAGCCTTTAAGTTTACTTATCCTAACTTTGTCACCTATCTTGAACTTGGGCGGATCTGTTTTGAGTTCCGCTGTAAAAGCGGTCTTCACCACATTTTTTGCATTCTTTTCGTTTACATCTACTGGTTTCATCCCTATTGTTCTGTGTTTCCTGTTGTTGTAATCATACACCAGTTTTGGAAGTAGCTCAACCCATTTTTGATTGCCCTGGAGTGCAAATTGTTTCCACATTCTTTCTTTTAACGTCCTGTTAAAACTTTCAACTACTGAAGCCTTAACTTCTGTAAACGTAGAATAATGATTTACACCTTCAAGCTTCATCAGCTCCTTGAAGTGTTTATTATAGAATTCTTTACCATTATCTGTTTGTAAATGTTTCGGCTTCCTTTCTTGTAGTATACCTTTAAAAGCGCTGGTAATACTTTCACCTGATTTATCTTTAACAGGAATAGCCCAAGCATACTTTGAAAAGACGTCTATTACAGTCAGTAAATACTTCATACCCTTGTTAAATTTTGATATACCTTTAAGGTGACCAGAATCCATCTCAACCAAGTCAGCCTGCCACAAATCATCTATACCGTAGGATGTAACAGGTTTTCTTGGAAAATTCTTTCTCAGTGGCTTGTGAAGCTCTTGTATAATTTCTTCACGAATACTTTTATTTGTCGGAGACATTATTTTATTTTTATAAACTTACTTTTCTTGGTATTACACACCCCACAATAGCCCTCAATCCTATGACGACCGTTTTTCGTGGCAACAGTGTGAGGCTGAAGTGTAGCAGTAAATCTCTTGCACCTTAGGCACCAAATATGTTTCTGTTCTATCATTTATTTAATTGAAAATTAAAGATCAAGATTCTAAGTCATCAATAGCATCTTTAACTGATGCTAGTTCGCCAAATAGTAAGAGTTTTACGTCCACAGGGACTGTCTTCACCGACTCTTTTAGTCTTACAGTTAGGAAATTTCCTTTATGAATTAATATTGGGTTATGCTTGTCCTCAATTACGTGTAATTTGTCATGTACGTTTACTGAAACATCAAAATCATTAAATGTTAAATCTTTGTTCATATCTTTTCCAATGACAATAACTTTTTTCAGTAGAAAATCATACTCGAAGGTGTAAATTTGATGTTCTAATCCAGTCATAAAAGTGAATTCAACTGTTTGTTTGTCATATACTTTGTTCTGGTTTTGTTCAGTTTTGTTAATGTATTGGGATAAATCACCTTTTGTATAATAATCTGAAAAAACTTTCTCTAGGTCCTTTTTACTGTAATAATTATTAAGGGTTGTTAGTATACTTGTGTATTTGGCATTAGCAACATCATTAACAGCATCGAGCTGGCTTTTAGTGACTGCGTCATATCCACCTATGGCATCTGCTACGTTTACAATGCGCCTTCCTTTCAATGATACCCAGTTCTTTGAAAATGAGAAATACTTCTTAATATTAAGTTTACTGATACTAGATTCTAGTCCGTTTATAACTTCTCTGACATCGTCTAGTTGTTCAATACCCTTCTTTACCTTATTTCCAAAAATATCCATTTATTGTATCAAGAATTTTATTAAAATTCCATCCATCTGTAAATAGCTTCAAGACCATCACACATAAGTGGCCACATATAAACTGATCGAAATTTTGAATTCTTTCTGCGTTGTAAAACAAATTATCTGGCCCCAAGTAGTGTACTAACGTAAGTGGAATAATACCACCAAATGAATCAAAAACAAATTTTTCATCACCCCTCTTGTAATAACATATCCAATGAGTGCCTACGTGATCAGATGTATCCAAGTTAACTACCCCTGATTCAACTTCTTTAGGTTCTGGTGGCAGCTCGTCAGCCATGAATACACCTCTAAAGGTTTTGATTTTTAAGGTTTTTACTAAGCTTTCTATATCATAGTTGCTCAATGGGTGATTATATTTTTTCACAATTTTTTCGACTTTTTTTTAAAGATACCATATCCCGCTTTCTTTTCCATTTCAAGATTATGCCTCTTTTGCTCCGCTAACTCTGCGTCTTCCTTTTGCTTCTTGTGCACAGCACTTGTTATTGCCGCAGCACCACCAGCTAAGGAACCGATTGCTCCCAACGCTGCAAGTATCAGTGGTAGAAATCCACCTTCGTGCTTATTCAATCCAGAACCTTCTTTCAATCTCTTAGAGTTTAGGTACTCGAGTATCTTCTTCACAACAGGTATAGAAAATGTTATCAATAAGCTACCACCTTTTTTAAGTTTATTAGCTTTCTGTTTCATTTGAGTCTCTGTAAGGTAAGCATCTAGAAAGCCATGATTTTTCAGGTCGTCATTGGACAGTTTTATTTTAATAGATTTCGCTCTCGGATTCCCACTTGAGGGAATGTTATAGTCAATACTAAATCCTCTCATTTATTATTTCAATTAAATTAAAAATTTTAGTGCTACACTCGTATTAAATTTTAATGGGTTGTGACCCATTAAAATTACACCTCTTCATTCACATTCATAGCGCCCATCCATTATCATCTAAACCTAGCCCTAGCTTCCTTTTCCCAAACATTATTCCAGCAACAGCTGTGGAAGCTAATCTTTCTCCTAGTGAAGCATCTTTGCTGAACATCCTTTCCTTTGCAGCTTTCTGGAGTTCTTTATCAGCTTGATGTCTTTGTTCCAAATCTTTATGGTCTCTGTAGGCGATATCATGCCTTTTGCACGCCTCATCTATAGGATTGATTCCAGCATCTCCTCTTGCTAATCGTTCTTCTAGTTTGGTACCTGGCGGTACACCCTTCAAGTTTCCCCGAAGGCCGGACTGTATCTTAATGGATCACGGAAGCTGATCAGGCTTCTCACCACCACACCCGTTCAGTCTCTGAGACGGCTCCATACTAGACTGATCTGTGTTAAATTTCTATTCTGCACAGTTCTTTAAAAGTTTCTCTGTAGAACTTCTCTTTCCCACGTACTTCTCTCATTTTCAGTTTTTGCCTGAGTTTCTCTTTTTCGTGCCACTCCGGATCTTTCATGTGTTTGTAATAGTAGTCTCTTCTAACCTTTCTTTTTTTTTCTTGATCCCGCGTCTTATCACGATTGTAAGAATAAGCTAGAAGTACATTAAGCAACTCTGAGGGGTTGTATTTGTCTATTTCAACTTGCTCTACAATTCTCAGCTCTTTTCTTGATGACACTATAACAGACCTAACTAATTCTATTTTAAACTTGTCAACACCAAGGTTTCTCATATGTTGTGAAACAGGCTTGGCATTATTCTTTCGTGCATCAGATCTGTGTCCTGCCATTCTTCTACATAACTTACCTGTTGTGCTACCAATGTATATCAGTTTATCAACAGTGTTTGTTATCTTGTAAATTGTACCGTGCATTACGTTTATTTAAACACAAAAACATATATCAATATTTGCTAGAACAGGAACTCGCCTGCGGATTACCCAATCCTAATCGTTTTTACCATTGGAGCCGGTCATTACCCGGGTTCCCTCTAAAAGTTTCCAAATAGAGGTGGTAGATTAGGCTCTAAGGGCGTTCCCGCAACAAGGTGTGTATTGCCGTGCTCTTTTCAAGCACAACAGTGGCCCAGTTGACCACAATAATTGTATCCAGGTAAATGCATTTCAACAGGAAGATTATTAATTAACGTGTTCACTAAGCCCTTTCCATAACTTTCTGCCTTCCAGAATGTATGAGGGAGATTGTTTAGAAATCTAATTAGGTAAGGTATCCCCTTTGGATTATTTACTATGAAGTCATTAAATTTACTCGTAAGCATCTTGGTTATTCCAACCTTCTCATTGTGGAAGTTATTATTTCCCGCATTCTCTTCACCATGAATAACCATTAGCCTATCAATTAAATCTCTGACGTCATTCATCCACACGTACTCGACTGGTTTGTCTGTATACCTCTTTACAAAACCCATACCACCCTTTGTGTTTGGCGAGTTACCACGTTCTTTCTTGAGTGACTGCCATATTGGTTTAATGATGCTGTTGTATTTTTCGCTACTGCTTGACTTGGGTTTATTTGCATTTGGATCATTGTTCTGATATATCGCATTGGTAACCTTCAGCATAGTTGTATAGGTATCAAGGTCGTCAGATGTGTACTCTTCAGGAGATACGGTTTTCTGAGTCAGGAGCTTCATAAACCCATTGGTGGCTTTAAAGGAGTTACCCTTCACCATAATATTATCGTTGTTGAATGTTACTTCGGAGTCACCCATGTAATGCCTCCCATTGTCAAAACGGAGACCAAAAATTGTGTCATTCAGAGCGCCTAAGTATTTTGAAACTTTTGGGCCCAAGTAAGTTGTTGAGTAGTCTGAAACAGCCTTCATCTTCTGCCGTTCCTTGTCTTCAATTTGTTCCAACATAGGCTCCAACCTCTTACGTGTCTTTGGTGTGATGGGGTCATCAACAAATAAGCTTCTCTCAAACGATGTTACCTCAGGAGTAGGTGGTATAGGGAACATATCGTCAAACCCCCCGTCGTAAGGTAGTAGCTGCTTTTCTATCTCACGATTTTTTTCTATAGCATCAATTACGTCTTTCCCTATTGCATCTAATTTATCGATAACTGGTTGGTCTTCTTTTTTGTATTTTTCGTATTCAGTTATAGGTTTAATTTTCCATTCTTTGAACTGATCTTTGATTTGTTCGAATTTCTTTCTGTTCTTTTTTGCTTGCTTCACAAGCTTTTGATCATATTTTGCAAACATTTATTTAAGGAAAAATAATAAAATTATTCGTTGGACGTTGATGTTGGGACGTTTGGACGTTGACGTTGACGTTGGGACGTTGACGTTGGGACGTTGACGTTGGGACGTTGGGACGTTGACGTTGGGACGTTGACGTTGGACGTTGACGTTGGGACGTTGACGTTGGGACGTTGACGTTGGACGTTGACGTTGGGACGTTGACGTTGGGACGTTGACGTTGGGACGTTGACGTTGGGACGTTGACGTTGGGACGTTGTAGATTGTTAGTATAGATTTTAATCTCTTTAAAGAGATTAAAAACCATTAAAATCAATTTAATAGAACTCAATATTATGTACCTTGTTGCCCTTGTTTGTTTCTTTGGCACCATTGTATAACATCTTTAATCCAACCAAAGTATTGCAATCATCCCCGCTTAATAATTTGGCGAACCTATCAGGCAATATAACCTTCCATTCACTGTCGAGTTCTACAAAAATCTTTTGTCCATATTTTGTACTTATATTCTCAGCATTTGTAATGGTATAAGAGCGCCCCGTTTCTAACTCGTTCAGCGTCGTAAACGTTTTGTTGACGCTGTTAAGTTTCAATAGCAGTTGATTTCGTTCCATTTATTATATGAAAAATAATAATTTAAATAATTCCTACGGGGTTAACGTTTCTAGCTGAATCACAGTATCTTTTAAGCTCTTCACTAGTGTAAATGAAGACGACTTCTTGGGACAGTTTATGCCAAATAAAGAAAGATCGAATTTACCTGCTCTTACTAGTACGTTTGAGAATTCATTGTATTCATATAATATACCATCCTTGAAGAAGTACAGCAAACCGTTTATGTATCTAAAAACAGAATCAAAGGCTGAAGGTACCCCTGGGAAGCTTTTACTGATAACACCATAAGCCTTTACTTTAAAGCTACATTCATCTATTTCGACGAAGTATACATCGTCATAAAAAATGAAGGTTCGACCAGTGTAAGTGTTCACAGCTCCGTGTACAAAAGAGTTTTGTCGCAACCCTATATCAGATACTCTTTTTGGGTAACCAGATTTTAACCATAAGCTCGGTATTTGAACCATATATATCATGTTATTAATAATCAGAACGACTTCACCTGATGGCCTCTGATAAATAGCAGACACATTATTAAATCGCTGAGGCAGAAACGTTAACCAGTCTGTGATTAGTTGTGGTTTCGAGTGATCCTCGTTGCTATTAAGAGCAGTCACCCAAACCCACCTCCCATAAAAAATGTATAGAAACTCATTCACAATTACAGAACTTCCAAACTGCTTCAGTCTGCACAGTTCAGGTTCCTTTACAGGGACTGCTTCGGTTGAGGGCGAAGCCGGAGTAGGAGTAGGGCGCTGTTCAGTATCGCTAGAAGCACGTTTCCCATATAAGCTTTGGATACCGCGTATATCATCTTCAGATAGGGTGGTGATAGTGCTATTGTAAAAGGCGTACATCACCGATTCAGACACATCTGAATGCGCCATACCTAACGTGTGACCAATCTCGTGAACTAGAACAACAAATAGGTTTGTCTGTGAAGAAGGTGTGTTACCGTCAATTTCCATGTACCAGTATTCATCCTGATCAACGTGGATTTCAATGGGGTCGTTGTACAAGTTAGGAAAGTCGGCATGAGCTAATACGTTTCCTCTACCATCAAAACTTCGTTGACAGAACTGTAGGGCTGAGTTTTGGCGTCGGTGTGCTCCTCTCTTAGTCGAAATGACAATATCAGGACTTTGGTTGCTGTTCTCAAAAATAAGATCCGTGTGTTCTTGCCACATTTTAAAGGCTGCCTCCGCCACTTGCAACGTTTTTCTAGTTGCTAGGTAGTAATTCCACTTGATGTTCTTCTTATTCCACTTGTAGATGTGTGTAGTAAAGCTTAATACGTTATCTTCCACACCACATCTCGGTTTCTTCATTAATTGTAATGTTTCATCAGTCAACTCACCATTAGCCACGAGATGATATTTCTGTTGGAATAACGTAAGTGCATCTTTGTACGCTTCTTCACTCAGTTGAGAAAGTTGATCTTCTTGATAATCCAAGTACCCAAAGTTGTACAAATATTTTACTGCTGCTTCATCGTGAGCAGATACAAATGATAATATTGATAATATAATTATTTTGTTCATTTATTATTATAAAAAATGAATTTTTTATATTAAAATATATATAATAAATGGAATCCGGAAGAAAATAATGTGCGTTGCTCTGGCGCGACTCGAAAGAAGACGAATACGAGTATAACTGATAAACTGTCAGCTGGCAAGTGCGCCTGCGGTCAAGGATGTTTTTGCGATAGTCTCAGTGAAGGTCGGCTGGGGGCCTTGAGTCATTGCCGCGCTAGGCTAGGCTAGGTTCACTCACTAGCAAACAGATGTCGCACACTAATAAGAAGCGCTTGCGTTGAAGTAGTACCCGATACAATCACGATTTCTTCGCCGGCACGGTAGCTCAGCGTGTTCGGTCAGGGGCCTGGCCAACCTCTGAATTAAAAAACTGAGTAAAGTTTTCATCGTGGAGTCTTGAGTCATGAGACGTCCGCAGAGAACCGCTCTCCCTCATCTGATGTGAAGCATGGGACGAGACGTGGAAAGAGAGAGGAAAAAACCCTGTGGGGCAGAAGATCGACGACGACAGAGAGCAAGAAGAGAAAGAAAAAGACCCCACAGGGTTCCTCGGCGCCGAGGTTTTGCTGTTTTCGACAAAATCGAATTTGGGATTTTTTTTTTAATAATATATATAATAAATAACAATGAATAACACATTAGTGCCTCCTTGTAGCATGACGTTTCTTATGACTGGTGGAGCTCGTTGCTTTAGAGTACCTATGTATGATATAAATGAGGTGCCAGAAAACCTAAGAGACATCGTTTTTAATTATCTGTGCAGCCTTCAGTATTTACAACTGACTATTATGGAACACGTAGAAGACGAGATAGCCCTCAGTGAAATAGGTGAAGATATGTCACAACTAGAAAAACAATTTGAAAAGTTGATGGTTGAAATAATACCACAATCTGACTAAATAAGGTGAAGAAATTATTTTTAAGGTCTTTAATCTCTTTAAAGAGATTAAAACTATTTTTAGAAATTGGTAAGAAGATTTTTTCGAAAATAAAAAATTGATTTTTTTAATTTAATTTTTTAATAAAATAAATCAGTAAATAAATAATATGTCTGAAGTAAAGAAATATAACTATGCAGATAAACACTGCAACAAGTGTTCTGTGGACGTCTCTTACAAAAACTGGTCCAGACACTTGAAATCTAAGACTCATCAAACCAACGATCCGGGAGGTGAGGAGATTTTGGATAAGAAGATAGTTAAAGTGACTATTGAAGATCTCAGGTCTATGGCTAAAGATTATAATCTTAGTGGTTTCTCCAAATGGAGAAAATCCCAACTTATTGATGCCATAGATAAGGCTAAAGATATGCTCTATAAAAGGACTGATTTGGAAAAGTTTACGGTACCACAGCTCATAGAGATGGGCAGAAGTAGAAACATTAAGGTGACTGTTCGGATGAGGAAACCCGAAATCATTGAATCCATTTTAAAAACACAAGACATTGTCTTCCGTAATAAGGTGGCTCAAGAGCTAAACTTTCACGACGATTTGATAGAGTCACCTAAGGAAGAACGCAAAGCACCATACCAGATCACGGAAACAAACTCTCGATTCATTAAAAAATTTAATGCAACTGAAGTAGACTACACCATTAAAGTTGATAAGTTAATGGAAGTTGAGAACGCCATCAACGCAATGATTAAACTGGCCAAAGAGAAAGTAAACTACAAAAAAGGAGACAAATTAACAGTAGTAGCAAGCAACCCAAATTTCCATCATGATATTTCAACCGTGGTACAATCCAATGTTAACGCCAGATCTTTCATGAGTCATATCGGTAGAATTCTATCTTCTAACGAGAACTTAAATATCACACAGACCAGGTTCAATATTAAGATTCTGAATATACCTAGAGGTCAAGGCAGGTCGAAAATTATAAATCTATCTAAAAATGTGAGGACAAAAAGATGTATTACGCAGATAAATAATAAAGATAACTTGTGTTGTCCACGAGCCATAGTCACAGCACTGACGTACCACACGAATGAGGTTCTCGGTAGGCTACTGAGTACAATGGATATTAAGCAGGTCAGAATGGGTAGAAAAATTCAAACAGAGTTAACTGAAGAGTTGTGCAAGAGGCTTGGTAACTACAATGAAGAAGGTTTCACACTTGAAGATATTAAAAATGTAGAAAAATTATTGAATATTCAAATAAAGGTTGTGTGTGCCGAAAATTTTAATTCTGTTATATACTCAGGAGAAGAAAGAGAAATTAAAATTTATCTATACAAAAATGGGAACCATTTTGACGTCATAAACAGTATGAAAGCTTTTCTGGGAAGCTGTTATTACTGCAATAAGTGCGACTCACCTTACAATAATAAAGACAAACATAAGTGTAAAACGAAGGGAAATGTGTGTATTCTGTGCAAGAAACCTGCGCACTCCCCCGAAGAAAAGAATAAGGTTTATTGTAAGGAATGTAACAGGTATTGTTACAACCAGGAATGCTTAGATAACCACTCAGAAGTTTGTAACACAGTTTATAAATGTAGAGGATGTAATTTAATTTTATCGAGATCTAAAGAGCATAAATGCGGATACTCCTTTTGCTACAATTGTATGGAACCTTATAAGACTGGTGAACATCAATGCTACATACAACATAAACATCAGAAAGGCGGAAGGTGTGAAAGTCGGTGTATTTGTAAGGCTACCGATAAGGAGAGTTTTTTGGAACACTTTATATCTAAAAACAAGGATAAACTTCTCAAAAATGTTAAGCTCACTACCCTTAAAAGACAATTTGATAATGGAGATATTTCAGAACAAGAGTATAAAGTACTCTACAACAATACACTGACTGAAATTATAACGTTATTAAATGGTTGCCGTTACACAGAAAAGTATATCTGGTTCGACTATGAAGCTGAGCAAGATACTGGAGTGCACATCCCCAACCTCGTAGTAGCCCACTATATTGACGGTACCAAAGTTTCCTTCAAAACAAATGAAGAGTTCTGCAAGTGGTTGATTTCTAAGAATCACCAAGGGTACACGGCTATTGCACACAATGCGAAAGGTTATGACTCACAATTCATTTTAAAATACTGTATAGAGAATACGTTGAAACCATACACTATATACAATGGAACAAAGTTGATGATGCTAGAGGTAAACGGACTAATAAGCATTATTGATAGCCACAATTTCGTAGCTTCTCCTTTGAGTGACTTCCCTAAAACATTCGGGCTGAAAGAACTTAAGAAGGGCTACTTCCCACATTTCTTCAACACAAGAGACAATCAGACTTATGTAGGACCTATTCCTCAGACCAAATACTATGGCGTAGACACGATGAAGACAAAAGCTAGAAAAGAGTTTCTTGAGTGGTATCATCAAAAAGTTAAAGAAAATTATATATTTGACTTTCAAAAAGAATTTATGGATTATTGTAACTCTGATGTAGATATTCTGCGTAGAGGTTGTTTAGAATTAAGGAAACAATTTTTGGAAATTGCTAACATAGATCCATTTCAGTACATAACTATTGCGAGTGTTTGTATGGGTATTTATAGGTCCAAGTACCTCCAGGAAAATACTATGGCTGTGATAAAAAGTGACAAGAAAGAAATGTATAGTAAAGAGTCGATAACCTGGCTCAACACCTTCGGGGGTGTACAACACGCTTTGAATGGTGGAGAAGTAACGATTCGTGGGGTAAAAGTAGATGGATTCAATAAGGACACTAATACAGTATACCAGTTCCACGGTTGCTTTTGGCATGGATGTCCTGATTGTTATCAAGAAGAGACTATTAACAATGTTAACCATGAGACTATGGGAGACTTGTACGAGAAAACAAAGCGAAGAAGTTACCAAATTAGGGAAGCAGGATACAACCTTGTCGAAATGTGGGAATGCAAGTGGGCTAAGAGTAAAGGATACAACAATACTACTCCAATCGTTGAGCCCTTGAACCCTAGAGATGCTTTCTATGGAGGAAGAACAAATGCAAGCAAGCTTAAAGTGTGTGGTAAAAAGCTGAGATACATAGATGTATGCAGCCTCTACCCTACAGTTCAGTATTTTGATTACTATCCTGTCGGTCACCCTATAAAATTATACAAACCTAAGAGGTACAACAAAAATTGGTACGGTTTGATTAAGTGCAAAGTATTACCACCGCGCAAGCTGTATCATCCTGTTTTGCCTATTAAAAAGGATAAGTTGATATTTGGGTTGTGTGGAAAGTGTATTGAGGAAAAATGTGGTGCTTGTCAGCACACAGACGATGAAAGGGTGATAATAGGAACGTGGACTACAGATGAAGTGAAGAAAGCTATAGAGAAGGGGTATAAAGTGGTACAAGTATACGAGGTTTGGCATTTTGAAGAAAAGAGTAATGATCTGTTTAAAGGCTACGTCAAAGACTTTATGAAAATTAAGCTAGAAACGAGTGGGTGGAAAGATGACTTTAAAACTATTGAAGAGTACACCACAGCAGTTAAGGAACATCTTGATATCGATCTGAATCCCGAAGAAGTGGTTCCAAACCCTGGTAAACGCGCTGTTTCTAAGATTTGCTTAAATTCATTATGGGGTAAATTCGGTCAAAGACAGAACTTGACCCAAAGTGAATACATAGTGGATGTAGAGAGGTGGTACAAAATAATGTTAGATGATAGGGTTGATATAAGCAATATGATTTTTATTAATGATAATATTGTACAAGTCACCTATAAGTACAAAGATAATTTCGTTGAAGACTCCTACTCAACCAATGTGTTTATAGCAGCATTTACAACTTCTAATGCGCGCCTACGGCTTTATGATATGCTAGACAGGCTAGGGTCAAATGTGGTCTACTACGATACTGATAGTATTGTTTATATTGATGATGGTACCAACACTGTTGAAACTGGTTGTATGTTGGGGGAGTGGACTGATGAACTGGGTAAGGATGATCATATCACAGACTGGATTTCTACAGGACCTAAGAGCTACGGGTACGTGACATACAAAGGAAAGGAGACAATGAAGGTAAAAGGTTTCACGTTAAACTATGAAAACTCTAAAGCACTGAACATCAAAACTATGAAAAATATTGTGGATAAGGACATCGATAAGGTTAAATTGAAATATAAAATGATTACAAGAGATACAAAATCTAAACGCTTGATTAATAAGGATGTTAGTAAAGAATTCAAATTTGACTATGATAAAAGAATGATTGAGTCTGAGGTCAATGGTATTATTGAAACATATCCTTGGGGATACTAAATAACAAAAGAAATATCAAAGTAAGATAGACACAACCTTGAAACAGATTAAGATAAATAGACAAGTTAAGGTTAAAAGAGGCTATAACTGGTAAGATAAGTAAAATAATTTTTAAGATAGGCATAGAGCATAAAAGAACATTATACTATAAATAATAATAAGGTTAAATGAGGCCACAGGTAACAAGATAAGTGACATAATTTTTAAGGTTAACTTAGAGCACTCTATAAAGATGAGTGAAATAGTTTTTTATGGTTAATAGGACCATAGAAGGTGGTTGGCTCAGTGTAGGAATAATTCTTGAAAAAATCTTCGATTACATTTTAAGGTTAAGAGTAACCATAATTTTAACACTTTTTATTGAGACTCTTTATTTAAATAAAGTGGATGGTTCTCACCACACATTTAATACTTTTTAAAGATTAAGTTTAATCATAATCTTTCTCAACACTTTTGATTATGTTTTGTGGTAACTTTGAACCATATTTTACTCATATTTTTCAAGAAAACTTTGTGAATTTTTTATGGTTGATCTTAATGATAACTTTAGATTACGTTTTAAGATTACTTTGAACCATGAATTGTTTCACAATTCTCCAGAAATTTTTATGGTTAGTTTTCACCTTAAAGAAGATTTACTTTTAGAAACCTCATTGGACAGGGTATGGTTGGTTTTAATCTTAAATAAGATTTAAAAATAAAATGCGTTTAAGGTAAGATTTAAGGTTAAATACGATTATCCAACAGATAAGTAAAATAATTTTTTAAGGTTAAATGGGACCTTAAAAGATAAATAAAATTATGGTTGAATTTAACCTTAGAAGAGGGGGGTGTTCCCAAGTGACCCACATACTACTCGTAAGTGTAAGAATCACGTACGATACATAGTTCACGGAGATATTACGTCATAAACAATGAGATGCGCAGAAAACTGCAGCATTTAGCGACAATTCTGCTGATTTTCTCCTAAACCACTGGACCTATTTCAACCAAATTTGGTTCACACATTCCTTGCCGTGAGGTACAATTGCTACAGGGTCAAGAATAATATACGACACATGGTTCAGAAGATATGACGTCATAAACAATAGGATTTGCAAGAAACTGCCACATAATGCAGCGAGATGTTATAAATACGCTATACAAGAATCAGAGTACGTAGCGAGTTGCAACAAACTTTATACATAATTTCAAACTTTCATTAAACTTTCTCTCGCTGACAACCATAGTAAAATGATGAAAGGAAAAAAAGTTTCTCGCTTACTACTTCTCTGCTGCTTATTGATTAAAACTACGGCTCTCGATATGACATTACAGTTAATAATTTGAACACTACAAATTGTAGCCGCAGGAAACTTTACAGACAGTATACACATATATAGTTGAATGTAGCTTCTAAATTGTATCACATTCCGACTCGGAGTTCATGAGATATAAGCACATAAACAGTAACGTTCCGCTGATCATGGTATAAGGCTATGCAATTGGTCATGAAGTTACAATTCATAATTTCTGAACTGCAAATTGTAGCTGCAGCAAATTTTACAGACAATATAAACACATATAGCTGAATGTACCTGCGGAATTGTATCGCAGTAGTTCATGAGATATGAGCACACAAACAGTATTGTTAATGGAAAACCGCCCCATCACGCACCAAGTGTTAATCTGTTACTTCTGTACTAGTAATTGTATTCCCAAGAGGTTTTACAGACATACAGCCCAGATAGAAAATGAATATATACCTTAAAAATATCAGGAATAAATAAATACCGGGGCAACGCCGGGTTTTCAGCTAGTAGGAGATAAACACAAGTTTCCTAAAATATTTGACTACCCGAAACCACTTTGTAGAACAGTGTTGGACGCTATGTGAAAATTATACAAGTTTTATGATAACAAACATATCACCAATGTTTAAAATCTCTACTTTGAGTGCGATATCCGTTCACTTAAAAAGCTCTGTTCACATCCACATCTGTCTGCAAATTGTCTTCTGACTTGTGTTTGTAGCCACAGATAAACACTAATATTAATATTCATCCAACTTTATTACTCATCTCAAACAAAATTCCATAATCCAGTGTCTGCCGACAGTGCTGATGGTCCAGTCCAGTAGTTTGTGGACTTAACGGCATCATACTGGCAGCAATATATACACAATCTTACGTGTCTGTCATGTGAAATCACACAGTGACTTCTTTTTCGGTTAATCACAATGCGCCACTAATTGCAGCCACACGTGAGACGCCGAGGCGACATAACACAGCCCCAGACCGGCCCTGCCTCCCACGCCACGCTGCCCTGCCGCCCGCCTCAATGCCCCTCACACAGGCCGCGTGGTCTGGGACGACATATCACGGATTGTGCAGCCGCTGCCGACGGAGGTTAGAGTCCTCTGTTGGGCATGACTGTGTGTGTGGTCTTCTGCGTAAGAAGTCAGAGGACCTTAGCACTCAGTTCCCGCCCACAGGCTGGAGGGGCAGCGCCGCCAGCGCCACAGGCGGCAGACGGCGCAACTACCGCAGAGGACTCAAAGCGCCCAACAGCACCATAATGCCACTCCACACGTTAGGCTGAAAGGAACCACCTGTAACTTCACGAAATGACCGCTTTACTCTTGTCTAATAAGAAATGTTAAACATGAAGAAAAATTTTGTGACAGTGGTACGGACACCCATTGACTCTTTACTACGCCATGCTGCTCGCTGTTGTGCTCAGAGTCGCATGTAGGAAAAACCTGCTATGTTAATACTACTTGTTGCCAGTCATTACTTCACATCTAGTTATTTAAGCACCGAATAAAACTACTTATAAACAACGAATAAAATAATCATGAACAGTTTATTCCATCTTTTATGAACATTTGTGTGAAGAATGGAGGAATGAAAGTACGAACTACATTCGGACATTCGGTTCGGCCGTTCAATCGCCAAACCTGCACTCTGCGGGCCGTTTGAGAGTCTTAACATTGCTGCCATTTGTCAGTACTCATGTCTATCTCTGTGAAGCCATACGCCACAACACTTTGTGACCTTTTATTACACAAAAGATTCCGTCTATTCTGCTGACCTCACTCTTCAAACATTCACATTTCAGGTCTCATAAGCAAAGTGCCGTTGTGGCGACTCTGTGACACCGTCTCAACACAGCTCCGATGTCTTCAAAAGTGTATGTGCCTCCATTGCACTAAGGAGTGCATGAAGTGATATTACTTTTGTTTGGTTAAAAAAATGTTCACATGTTTGTAAAGCTCGTGGGACTTAACTGCAGGGTCACAAGTCCCTAACCTTACAAACTACTTATGAACTAACTTAAACCAAAGACAGAACAAGCATCCATGTCCGAGGGGGGGAATTCAAACCCCGGAAGGGGAACAGCATCGCGCATCGGAGCATAGGACCTCAATGCACTCGGCCACTCAGCCGCGGCAGGATACAGGAAGACTCTTTGCAACAGTTTTTGGTACATTTTCCTTCTAATTCTAACTATAAATCCTGTCGTAGAAATTAAGGTACCTGATAATCATAAATCAAGATTAACGTAAAATTCGTAATGTTTATCTCCTTTATGCTGCTTCTCTTTTCCTCGAATCTGTTCAACTAATTGCTCTATTTTATGATCGACGAACTCCGATTGATAGCTACAAATATAGAAATACTAGCTTAAACCCGCGGCTCCGCTCGCGTGTGGGTTCATTATGATAGATAATGCGCAAAACGTCAAATCGATTTTTTTAAAGTAATGTATTAAAAGAAATTTCTTTCTTACTGCTTTATTTATTTATTCTTATATTTCCTTACAGAGAAAGAGCTCATGAAATTGTAGCACGCATAGACCAAATATATGGTCTGTGGCATCACGTTTCGCTGTATGTAACCTCCTTGCTAGAGAGCCGCAAACGTCATCGCTGGCCTTCAGTCCGAATTTTTTTTATGATTTGACGACTTTCAACCACCATATGTTCCACAGCTATGGGCATGCTACTGCTATGGTGTACAATGGGAGATTTCGGACAACAATTACACACAGACCATTCGTTTGGGTTCTTAGTTGTCGCTGCGGAGCGAAATATTAACACACACAGACACACACACACACACACATACACACGTAGAATTTTAATACACCAAGAACTTTCCATCCCAGTATACTCCATCCTTTTATCATTATAATCCTCAAGCAACAATGCAACCAATAAAACCATTTTCAAAGAATAAATATAATTTTCAATATTCGTTCACTTCGAGCAAATTTCTTCCCAGCGAGAAAAAGGAATGTATTTCCAGTTGCGAGTGGAATAATTAACATTTGCCACATTTAGCGTAATTTTCTCCTCAGCTTATGTGCTGTAGAATTCGCTAAACAGGATGTAGAATTTCGTCCTAATCTCGTCTGCTTATCCAGAATTTAAGTGGCAAGTATACAGTGATCGTTTGACGCAAGAATGGCGTTGCAAGGAAGTCGTTTGACAGCTGTGACGGGTTTTTAGGTGGAGAGCAGATTCCATTGAGTATGTCGGGCTGTGGAATTATAAAATAATGAAGTAAACAGAAATACGGTTTCAATCACAATTTCAGGGAGACTTGAGCTTGCGAGACAGAGCGTACAAGTCACAGAGCAAGTGGCGAACACGAAACCTTTTCCGAGTAGAAGAACGGTGTCACGTACGCGAAAAATCTTTTGTTCTGTAACATATCGAGAACTAGCGTATGTCAAACTTTTTCCTGTTAAAATTTCCCTTTAAAGAATGATTGGTGTCAAGTATTCACGAGTGACGAACGCGTGAGAAACGTTTGTGTGAAATATTATTCTTCGAATTGCGACAGTTTAGACCGGGTTGTAATGGTCGGTACTCGTTCTCCCTACGTCTTTCGTGCCTCCTGGCGGCTCCCATCATTCCAAATTCACCCTCACACACACATTAAAACCCCGATAGAGTGCCCACAGCGTTGCTACACATCGCAACTCTCCAAATTTTGCCTTTCCCTTTTCCCTTCAAAACTTCGACAACACGCAAACTTTTACTTCAGGTGTCGAGCGCCTAACGTCGGCAGTTGGCAACACTGTGCCCGCCCGAAATATCAGCCCCTGCCGGTGCATCTCTCCTCTCCCAGCTAACACATTAAACATTCACGTTTTACACACCTGGAAGAACGTACAATTGGTTGTCATAACATAGCAAACTTGCTACTGTTTTACGTGGCTCCCATCATTCCAAATTCATAAATATGTTGCAAAAAAATGTTCAAATGTTTGTTAAGCTTAAGGGACTTAACTACGGGGCCATCAGTCCCTAAACTTACAAACTACTTATGAACTACCTACAACTAAGGACGGCACAAATATCCATACCCGAGGGGGGATTCGAACCCCCGACCGCAGCGGCCGTGCAGACCGTGACTGAAGTGCCTCAGTCTCCTCGGCCGGCAATAAGTTGCAATTAGCGTCAGTTTATTCACGAGTTTTTACTAAATTTACATTTGTTGATATTCAACTGAGCCTTAGAAGTTCTATTATAGGCTCGTCTGCACAAAATACTATGTTTATCTATCACTACCGGCAAGGTAAGTGCAAGCAATTTCTAAAGAATTATTCCGTAATATATTACAGAATTTCAGTTTGTGTCCGATCAACAACGAGTTTTTGCTCGGTTTACGTTTCTTTTACACTCAGTCATGTGTCAAGATACTTAAATAAAGCTTGGAATGCAAGAATATATGCAATATTTAGCAAATCAGACAGAAATGTAATTACAAGCGGGCATTATTAATGTGTCGTGTACGGCGTTAAGGGACAACCGGCTTTAGGACCGCTTGGAGCGCTAGTGTCGGACGGTAACAGCTTTCTCAGCAGTGAGTGTCGCGACTGTATAGACTGTGATATAAGTAATAGATTACTAAATTCAATAGACTTTATCTTTAAAAGTTGCCCCCTCGACAACTGAATCCTCGCTTCGCCGCTGTCTCCGTCTATATACTGCTCGCCCCCTGTAGCCGCGACATACAACTAACCCAAATGACAACGCTAATAAGTGCTGCCCAAAAATAACGTCGACTGATTTTGGTATTGCATCAATGGCGCGGATTCGACATTCCGTGCCTCTCAAAAATAGGATGTTAAAACGGTAAATGATAACTAGTGCAACCGTCGTTGTGAGTGTGAATAGTATAGAACATATTACCACATATATTGCAGGGTATAAAGTAATCTTTTCATAAACACTCAAAAGACACAGGCACTTGCAGCAATAATCGTGACAACACATTTATTGGTAATTGATTTGCATCAGCAAGCGTTAACTATTTCTACGATTCTCCTGCAATATGAGGAATTGTGAGAGACAGTGGTTTCCCAGTGCATGCCTCCATGTTGCTTAGAACGGCCGATAGATGGCAGGACGACGCGCTGCCTGTAGAGGTACGGCCGTCCATTGAAGGACCGCCAGCAAGTGCGGAACGAGCCAATAGATGTCTCTGCCGTCGCGCTACCTCCAGCCTTGGCGACTCACCACTGCCCACTTCTCATTTTAATTCTTTTACCTCTCGATGGAACGACGCAAAATTTTTCGCAAACACAGTACTATTTGTGCTATTAGTTATACAGTAGAACCTCTCAAACTCCATTCCCGAAAACTCGACATTCCGTAAAACTCGACAGGGCTGGTGAATTAATATTTTTTTTATTTTTACACCGCCCATAACGTAAAGCTTTCCATCAGTACATAGGCCGCCCGAGAGCGCTAGTGACGCAGACTAGGTTACTGGGTTTCCGAGGTCGTTCAACGCACATTGCAGTACTTAGAGCAGCAAAATGCGAGTGGAATGGAGATTCTGTTCCTCAGTCGACGCCGTGATCAAGCTGCAAGACGCCTTGTGGAGACAGAAAAGCAGACTTCAATCACAGGGTTTTTCAAACGACTTCAGTAAGTTTTCTTTTACACTTTTCTTCTAGTGTTCAGGAAACTTCCTATAACTAACTGTGATGGACTTTTTATAAGCAGCATACCTCCCACCTTTTATCACACCCTCCAAGTCCTTGAACGCCACGCCCTCCGCCTCGCCTACCGTATCCGCCTTCCTTCCCCCACGCGGATCCTCTACGACCTCATCCCCTTCCCTCACCTCCTTCAACACCTTGAACGCCTCCGCCTCCTGTATGTCACCCGAAAACTCGATTCCCGCAACCCGCTAGTTTACCCCATCCTCACCGCCCCTGGGCCTCTGCCACGCCTCCACCACTGCATTCCTCCCTCTCTCCACCTGCACACCCTACATATCCTCTCCCAAGGCAACTTCCGCTCCCTTCCCCTACCGGATGACGCCCTTCGTCCCGAAATATACCCCTCCTATCAGCTTTGATCCCTTCCCCGTAGACTTAGCGGCCCCCTCTCCCCATCCCCTCCTTCTCCCCCTCCCCGCTTGGATTTCCCCCTCCTCTCCCCACCTGGAGTCTCACTCGCGCCTGTCTTTCCTTCTCCCCACCTTCTCCCCCCCCCTCTCTCTCTTTTCGACCCTCCCCCGCGCTTCCTCGCTTCCTACCTCTCCTTGCCCCGCGGGGGCTGCAGCGTCGCCTTTTCACAACAGTGTATTCTCGTGTCAAGTGCATCGTCATCGCCGTGTGTTCGTGTCCAGTGCGTCGCAACTCATGTCGTCACCACCTATATCATCGTGTGCCTTCGTGTGTCCAGTGTTGTATCTCCATGTGATTTTATCGCCACCGTGGCACAGACTGTTTTTCATCTGCTTATGTGTGTCAGTCTCTCTTGTTCATGTGTCTTAAGTCTGCAGTATTGTCTCCGATGTCCAGTTTGTAAGTCTTCCATTTTTCCTCCGTACCATGTTTTTATACTCATTGTTTTTAACTTCATGTCTTTGTTCTTTTTATCTCGCTTGTCATGTGTCTGTTCTCTCGGCTGAAGAGCAGCGCTGATGCTGCTGCCAGCCCGCCGACGAAAGTCGGAGTGAAATTAACAATAAAGGAAAAAAAAAAATTTTTATAAGCAGCATAAAAAACTTCAGTAATAATTGTAATGAACACTGTATTTTCAGATTCTACTAGGCCTTTTGTCTCAATTTTTAAATTTTTTTTATTATATGTTATAATTTTTGATATAAATATATAATTGTATATAATAAATCAATAAATGGACAATTTTAATACTCGAAATAAGCTTTTTTCTTCAACTCCTAGTTATTTATATTTAAGTTCCCTAAAACTTGACAACCTCAGAACTCGACAACCTTTAAGTCCACATTGTGTCGAGTTTGAGAGGTTCCACTGTAGTTACATGTCAGTTAATAACGTATCGCCCTAGATTTCAGATCGTAAGCCTGTTTCTATTTGGAAAATGCCCTTCTAGGTGCTAAACCATCTTTCGACACCCACAGAGACCGATGGAGCAAACGTTGTGTTCACGTGGACGGCAACACTACAGAGACCTCCCCTGTGCTGAAACGTTCCACAATTGTCAAATTCTGTTCTCGCTCGGCTGAAGTACTGCCAGTCTGCCCCACCAGGGGCTTCACAAATAAATAAATACATCTACATCTACATCTACATAGATACTCTGCAAATCACATTCAAGTGCCTGGCAGAGGGTTCATTAACCACTTTCATAACTTTTCTCTACTGTTCCATTCACTAATAGCGCGCGGGAAGAAAGAACACCTAAATCGTTCCGTTTCGATCTGATTTCTCTTATTTTATTGGGATGGTCATGTCTCCCTAAGTAGGTGGGTGCTAGCAAAATATTTTCACATTCAGAAGTAAAAGTCGGTGATTGAAACTTCGCAAACAGATCACGCCGCAATGAATAACGTCTTTCTTTTAATGATTTACACCCCAATTCGTGCAACATTTGCGTGACGCTTTCCCCCCCGTGACGTGATAAACCAAAACGAGCTGCCCTTCTCTGAACCTTCTCAATGTCTTCCGTCAGTCCCACCTGGTGAGGGTCCCACAAGGGGCAACAGTACTCCAAGAGAGGACGCACAAGTGTGATTAGGCAGTCTCTTTGGTGGAGCTGGTGCATCTTCGAAGCGTTCTGCCGATGAAACGTAACCTTTGATTCGCCTTCCCCACAATATTTTTTTTTGTGTGTTCTCTCCAATCAAATTTGTTCGTAATTGTAACTCCTAGGTATTTGGTAGAATTTACGATCTTAAGGTTAGACTGATTTATCGCGTAATTGAAGTTCAGCGGATTTCTTTTAGTGGTCATGTGTATTACTTCACACTTTTCTTTATTTAGTGTCAATTGCCAATTTTCGCACCAACTAGAAATTTTGTCTAAATCGCTTTTCAGTTGCTTTTGATCCTCTGTTGACTTCACTAACCGATAAACAACAGCATCATCCGCGAATAGTCTAAGGGAGCTATTCAGATTGTCTCCTAAATCGTTTATAAACACGAGGAAGAGTAGGGGACCTATAACGCTTCCCTGTGGAACGCCATATATCACTTCTGTTTTACTCGATGACTTACCGTCAATTACAACGAAACTGTGTCCTTTCTGATAGGAAATCGTGAATCCAATCGCACAGTTGAGAAGATATTCCATAAGCACGAAATTTCATTATAAGCCGCTTGTGGGGTACAGTATCAAAAGCCTTCCGGAAATCCAGAAATATGGAATCGATTTAAGATCCCTTGTCGATGGCACTTAACACTTCATGTGAATAAAGGGCAAGCTGTGTTTCGCAAGAGCGATACTTTCTGAATCCGTGTTGACTATTGGTTAATAAATAAATAAGTAATTAATAAAAGTCTGTATACATGTTGCGAATCCCTCGGTGTCCGCATTCTTCTGAAGTCGACTCTAAAGTGCTTCTGTGGCAAACCATGTAACTGTTCCCTCATGGAAATAAAAATATCGCATTGCTTTCTTTTCCTAGACCTTGTTCTCCTAATCGTGTAACAGCTGCAGTCGAGTACTACACACACACAATATAGTTATGTCCTCAAATTTTCCATTTTGTCCAGTAAAAGAAATTACTTTGCCACTGGGAATTGTACCGGCGTCGGCTGGAACCAAGCAAAGCACAGACTCTCTCATTTTGTCGGACTCTCCCACACTGTAGCAGCTTCTTTTTGGTACAGTTTTTGCGTATTGGCAGGTGCGGGAAAAGTGAATTTGAGTGGAAGGGATTGTTTTTTTATTATTATTATTTTTATTTATATATTTTGGTTGGGATGTAGGGCTTGCAATATGTGTTACGGTGTGTGGAATACTGGTCGCACGTATTTTCGCCCACGTGGGTCGCGCTGACGTCTATTAGACCCGCATCCGCCTTAGAGACTCATCAGGTGGCCGCGAAATGACGAAAGAGTCCCGAAATGCGCATTCTTTAAAATTTTGTACGTGGCTGCAGGGAGTGTTGACAGCAATTTTTCGAGATGCCCGTGCGGAAGAAGTGTTGGAAAGTGGCTGTGGAGGGTCCGCGGGACAAGTCAAGTCCCCACAATGGCGTAAGCGGCCGACTGCGAACAGCGGACAAACTGAAGAGCGCCTCGGCGGCCATTGTGGTCGCAGACTTCCGCCACAACTCTAAATGTGCTGAAGATTCTTTTGATTAGAGAGAGTATTCATTTGAGTTAAGTCGCGAAAACTATCTCTAATTGAAATATTTAACTACAAAACAGCTTCAGTCTCTTTGAATATACAGCAACTATCGATTGTGTGTAAATTTATTACACATACGGTGTAGAAATTAACCAACAGCGTTTCCTCTTTCTAACGAAACAGAACTATAACATGTAGTGTTTCTGCATTCTAAGTGCAGCATATGAACGGAATTTATTGTCAGACACGATTTTTGGCACTTTCTCAGTATATTCTACGATTGTGAAACTTTTGTACAAACATTAATTTCGGAAGAGTTTCACACTTTACGTCTGTATTCTGGAATATTTTGATATTTCATAGCATCAAAAAAACAAACATCTACATCTACACGGGATACTCTGCAAATCACATTTAAGTGCCTGGCAGAGGGTTCATCGAACCACAGTTATACTATTTATCTCCCATTCCATTCTCGAATAGCGCGCGGGAAGAAAGAACACCTGACTCTCTCTGTTCGAGCTCTGATTTCTTGTATCTTATTCTGATGATCATTTCTACCTATGTAGGTGGGAGTCAACAATATATTTTCGCATTCGGAGGAGAATGTTGGCGATTGGAGTTTCGAAAGTAGCCCATGCCGCAGCGATAAGCGACGTTGTTGTAATGATTCTCATCCCAGATCCTGTATCATTTCCGTAACGCGTCTCCCCTGTATCGTGACAATACGAAACGAGCTGCCCTTCTTTGGACTCCGTCAAACCCACCTGATAAGGATCCCACACTGAGCTGCAATACTCCAAAAATGGACGGACAAGCGTAGTGTATGCAGTTTCTTTTGTAGTTCTCTTGCATGTTTTAAGGGTTCTGACAATAAAACGCAGTCTCTGGTTCGCCTTTCCCACGATATTATCTACGTATTCTTTCCAATTTAAGTCTGAAGTAATAGTAATTCGTATGTATTTTGTGGAGTTTACGGCCTTCACATTTGATTATTTATCTTGTAAACAAAGTTTAACGGATTTATTTTCGTACTCATGTGGACGACTTCACACTTCTCATTAATTAGAGTCAATTGCCAATTTTTACACCATAGTGATATCTTATTCAGATCGTTTTGCAGTTGGTTTTGATCTTCAGATGATTTTACTAGACGGTAAATGACGGCGTCATCTGCAAACAACCTAAGAGAGCTACTTCGATCTCCCCCTAAATCGTTTATGTTAATAAGGAATAGCAGAGGACCAATAACACTACCCTGTGGAACGCCCGATATCACCTCTATTTTAGTCCATGCCTTACCATCGATTACTACGAACTGTGTCCCCTCTGACAAGAAATCTCCTATCCAATCGCAAATTTGGGGCGATATACCATAACCACGCAACTTGATTAAAAGCCGTTTGTGAGGTACGGTGTCAAAAGCTTTCTGGAAATCAAGAAATACGGAATCGATTTGCGAACCTTTGTCGATAGCACCAATCACTTCGTGTGAATAAAGAGCTAGTTGTGTTTCGCATGAACGATATTTTCTAAATCCGTGTTGACCTTGGGTCAATAGATCGTTCTGTTCGAGATAATTCATAATATTTGAATACAGCATATGTTCCAAAACCCTGCTGCAAATTGACGTCAATGAAATAGGCCTGTAGTTTAGTGAGTTACTCCTACTGCCTTTCTTTAATATAGGTGTGACCTGGGCAACTTTCCAATGTTTTGGTACAGATCCTTTTCTGAGAGAGCGGTTGTATATGACTGTTAAGTAAGGAGCTATCGCTTCAGCATAATCAGATAGAAATCTAATGGGTATACAATCGGGACCAGAAGACTTGTTCTTGTTAAGTGATTTTAGTTGCTGCACTACTCCGATGATATCAACTTCTACGTTACTCATTACGGCATCTGTTCGTAATTCGAAATCTGGAATATTGCTTTCGTCTTCTTTGGTGAATCAGTTTCTAAAAGCTATGTTTAGTAACTCTGCTTTAGTAGCGCTGTCATCGGCAGGATCGCCATTACTATCACGTAGTGAAGGTATTGTTTGTGATTTGCCCCGAGTATATTTAACATATGACCAAAATCTCTTTGGGTTTTCAGTGAGATTTCGAGAAAGAGTTTCGTTGTGATAAATATTGTAGGCATCTCGCATTGAAATCCTCGCTAAATTTCGAGCTTCTGAGTACGATCGCCAATCCTGGGGATTTTGTGTTCGTTTAAATTTAGTATGCCTTTTCCTTTGCTTTTGCAACAGTGTCCTGTCCTGCCCTGCCCCTGATACCACCTTTGAATTTGAGCCACATCTGGTCTACACCTACGTTTAGTGTTAGAAACGAGTGGAAGCTGTCTTTCAAGAAGCAATGTATTTTATTTCTATCTGCTTACCTGAACAAACAGGGCTGACTGAAACAGCTAATGTTAAAAATCGATTGTGAAAGTGAAATATGCCATCAGATACATAACTGAAAAACAGCTTTTTACATTGTGAATACAGCTATCAGCCACTACCAAATTCTTTTAAGAACACGAAGTATGCCATACCTTTTTCTTAACTAAGGCATCTAACATTAGCATTAGCGTATCTAGCAAGAAAATTAGAATTTTTAATGCTGTTAGCCAAATACCTTACAGGAGAGTGAACTGCTCAAAAGTCAGCAACTATCGTTACAGGGTTGAACTTCACAATGTGCATCCACTGTGGCTATGTGCCGTTCATATTTGGAACTATACACAGATCTGCAAACCCCTTTTAGTTTTATACCTACATATAAAGCAGACTACCTTTAAATTCTGCGTTACAAGTTGCTGATATTAATTTAATAAACAAAAATTCGAACTGCAGAGAGGTAACTAATCTCGTGACCCCAATAGTTATTTTTCACAATCATAAAATTGAACTTTTTGAACTTTCTGTCCACCCTTATTGACTTTAGAAGCTCCTTTTTAAGAGCTACTGTACCAGTATTGTATAAGCCTGTTATTTACTTCTTTCAATCCTATATTGTCTTGACTAACAGTCTGTTAAGCAAGAGTAACTATCTGTGAACACAAGTAGTAGGACTATTTGTATTCCTGAGAAATATAAATGGGAAGCAGTATTCGATCTTTTTATTCTTTCTTAAATTGATTTATGCATTTAACCGCTGAGAAGCTCTTCACCATCGTGCTTCACGTACACTGCAGTAGTCAAACAGTACAGACGTGACTATCAGTTGTGTATATAACCGCAGTACCTATTTAATACACGATTTACCGGCTAACAACACTCGTATATACCTGACTCTTGCCACTACCATGGCGGCCGGGCGAAGCTATCAAATTATTAGCGCCGTCAGGGAGTCTGCTTATTTTTAAAAGGGCTTTGGGACAAGTCGATGTAGTTGAGGCAAGCGGCGCGTGGTGGCAGCACCTGCCGGCCGCGTCCAGGTGTCGGCCGCAAGTAGTGCGCCCTGCGACCGACAGAGGGCCGTCGCGTCGCGCTGCCACTGCCGCTGCCGGCACGTCTTGCGGCTGTTCGCGGTTAACGGTTTTCACATTTGCTGACCGGAATGGAAATGATGTGGCCAGTCAACTTGTTCAATATGTCATCCATATTCTATTCGCTCTTTTCTGTTACACTAGGCGTTCCGTTTAACTGCTGTCATTGTTGCGGATATATTTTTGTTTTTACTTCTTTGCCGCCTTATTAATGCATTGTCGAATTTATTTTATTCTATTTTATTTTATTTTTTATTTTTATTTTTATTTTATTTTTTTTTTTTTTATTTTTATTTTTTTTTTTTTTTGTTCTGTCTTTCGGTGTACCAGAGTGATTCGTATAAAACTTTCCAAAAGTGTAAGGAATTCAGTTCCGAGTTCAGAATGCGAAAGAAGTTCATGAAATCGAGAACTTTTGTGTGTTGAAAAATGGAAAGTCAGTGTCCATAGTGCGGAATTAGAGTGCAGTTTATTAAAGTGACATTTAAAAGACTGTTATCCCACTAGGCCAGTGCTACACTCGAGTAACTTCCTACCCTATAATTCTGTGACGTATAGTCCAATTAGTTAACATAAAACTGTATGGCACAATGAAATAGTGTCATCTCTCTACATAGGTATGGTGTAGTATTTAAATTCAGACAGCCAATAATATCGCATGATTGATGTCTATATGAAATGGATCATTTCAAGCTATCATTTTGATTCCTGAGTCGTATGTTTTAAATTAAAGATACTAATCAGCACTTCAAGTATGTTTTCTGCAGGTCAGGTAGTGGTTACCTGCGAAGTTTTGTTTTTATAAAACTAAAAAAAGCTCATAGTCAGGTGGCTGTTAAGTCAAGAAACATTGCTTGTGGTTCCAACGTATGCCTAGTGGTGAAAAGCAACTAACCCATGTGAAATTGGCGTCAATGTTGACATTTGCTTCGAGATTTGGGCAATGGTGTCATATCTTAAGAACATATAATTACTTTCACAGTAAAAACTGATCCATCTATGTCCACGTATCCATCGACCAAGTCCCATGTTTTAATAAAAAGTACTAATCATTTGAAATGTTCATCAGTTGCAATGGAAATTACAGTGTTGTGAAAATTCAATGTCAATTATGGCGTCATTCATAACGCCGCTTCGTTTGCAAAGTGTAAAGTGGAAACCCATTTCTTATTCGCTGCCTTCACATGCCTTGCTCGAAGCCGACGGGTGGTATCTCCATCTACATCAATCCTCCCCCCTCCCACAAACTGTTCTTCATAATAAAATAGTTCAACACGGATAGGTTATCAAGAAGATAACAAGACTATGGTTCAGTGTAAACAGATTGGTCATGATGAATAATGAGGGAAACTGCTTTTAGTTTGGTCATCTGCATAAAATTAAGTAGAATTATAGTAAAATAACGTGTTTCTACAGTGATCACTTATAGGGTGTCTCACCTCAACCATGTACTTATATACTCCTTGCCATTTATGTTGCCTTCAGAGCAAATCTTTTACTATGCAGCAGAGTGAATGTTGTTTTCTTATACATTAATGAAAGTTTGAATTAATCCTATTGGTGAGTGCACTGCTGTATTTAATCAGTATTTGCACTCAAATCTTGGCCTGTTACAATTTTTATCTGACATTGTAGCTTAAAATAAAATTTAAATTGTGTACAAATTTCAGAATACTTCCAACACACCCAACATAAACCTCTATGACGGTACAATATAAATTTTATGCACTTGTCACTTGAAAAAAATGAACATATTTTATTCCCTTGCAGCCATTATGCAACTTCATATTTGCTTTTCTTACCCTCGCCTCAGTCATTTGATATGCTTCCAACCGACATGCAATGACCGTGCAGGAAAACAGCGGAGGCTGCACGATAATTGCATGTCGCTTGGAAGCATATCAGAATACTGCAGTTGAGGCCAACGTGGGTTCAAATGGAAACACTTATAAAGTCGCAGTAAAGCAGTATTACACCTGCAGTCTCACAAATCTTTCAATAGTATCTATTACGTGTACTTTAGCTTTGAAAGTATTTTTACACAATGCCTGTTTGACTAACCAGAAAAATCCATGCTATTATACAATCATCACTATTCAGAGCAGAACAGAACATAACACACTGCTAAGAGAGAGAGAGAGAAGAAAAAAAGAGAAACAAAACCACACCCACAAATCGGGTTATAACAAAGGCTGCACAAATATATCTTAACCATAGGTTCAATGTAGCTCTGAGCAAGTAGCAGTGAAATATGCTGTGTGCAGTTCACAGCTGCAGTAATCATTGGCACAGTGGTGATTTCATACAGAATGACTGCCTCAGGTAATCCACGCCACAGACGTACAATGTATCATATACATTTACAAACAATGCATGTTGGTGTCAAGTAGCTAACACTGCAAACTTGTAGCACGATCTGTTTGACAAGTAAAATTGGAAAGGTAATAAATAAGGTACAAATTTTATGATGACATACTTTTATTCACTTCATTACAATTCTTATAATTCCCCAAAACAACAATTTTCATTATTCATAACACACTCATAAAATGTTTGTCTTGATTTAAATTTTTAAACTGTGGACAATATGAGCAGAGGACATTTTATAAATATATATGTTGCCACGAAGAATATGAGGAAACACACAGCTTCTCTTAAATGTTTAATAAATTGCTTTGCGTACATCCTGCATTTTGGGAACTGAAGAAAATGTGATTGAGATCGGCACACAAGGAATTCTTCGTCTCAATAAGGTGAGTTCTGGGTGCAAACTCTATCTAGGTGAGCTGGCAAGAAATTGTCATTAAAATGTTCAAATGTTTGTATAGCTTATGGGACTTAACTACGGGGTCATCAGTCCCTAAGCTTACAAACTACTTATCAACTACCTAATCCTTAGGACGGCACAAATATCCATGCCCGAGGGGGGATTCGAATCCCCGACCGTAGTGGCCGTGCAGACCGTGACTGGAGCGCCTCAGTCCCCTCGGCCACCGCGGCCGGCAGTTGTCATTCAACCACATCAGAATGACACTTGTTAATAACTCACTGTAACAGAGGTTTGTGGAACTGACACATGACATTTTACCTTAACCGATAATGGAAAGTCAGGTTGGAATTAACAATACAGTAATAGGACAGTTTACAACTCACCGCAAAGATGAGGCGACGAGCTGCGACAGGAGCACACCACAGAAGACACACACGTACAGCACGCTCAGCTGTCGGGAACATTCACACAGGCGCACAACACAGCGACACAACCGCCAAGCTCTGTGGTGTATCTGCACACCGCACAGCGCGATGCGGAGGCGATGGTTGTGTGCTGTGACTGCCTGAGTGCTCCCAACTCTAATGGAGGCCACGGCTGTTAGCTGCAAGTGTTTTATGTGTGTGTCTTTCTTGTGTTCCTGTCACGGCTCATCGTCATATCTTCGTGGTGATTTGTAAACTGTCCTATTACTATATTGCTTACCTTAACTGACGAAGGTAAACCACGAATCAAAGGAAAAAGTGTCTGTGGGAAAGAATAGTGGATATTAAGATCCAATGGAATAGTTGGAGCGTGCAGTTCAGCGCAGATGTGGCTGACTTTGCTAACAGGCCACTTTTTCACTCTATGTAATGACTGAATGAGGGGGAATCAAGAACATTGCAATCCAAGTCATTGCTTTGTACCACTACATTTACATTGTGTTAGGTGTTTATTCTTTCCGAATGAAAGTAGTCTGTGGGAACAACCGAATGAAAACATGCGACACTTTTGCTGTTTTGTACGTTGACTGAATTACTCATTGTTTTTTTCAAGTGAAAACAGGCAGTAAGTTTTTCCGTCGGTTGAAACATGTAATCATTATTTCAACTGAAACTACTCAGTGTTTTAGCTTACAGAGCTAACCATTTATGTGTACGAATGAAACAGGCACGCACTGTCAGATAACTACATCAGTGCTACATTATACCGCCATGGAAAAGGGGTATGCCAAAGTTAAAATGCGTATTACAATGTTCCTTTAATTATGTACTGAATGAAGTAACTTTTCGTTTTATAATACACAGTAGCAGTGATTCATATTTTGTTGTAGACTAAACTGTTCGAGGTGCCATCGACGAGTAACTAATTAGATGTCGTATCGCTGGAGCAGGCCTGCGATCACTTTGATTGCCCACCACAGACCTCAAAGACGCCGATCATCTGGGCCCGATCAGGTTACTGTCGCAGACAGCCGCAGTCTGCAGAAGATGAGTGGCCGATGACCACCAAGTGGACACCAGAGGAGAGGGGGCGCTGCCTCGCCGGCGTCTAGCGCTGTTATAGTCCAGCAGGCGCGCCTCGCCAGACTCCACACAGCACAGCACAGCAGTGTCTCCGTAAAGAGGCGAGCAAACTACAGCGTGTTCCAAAACGATCGCTACAACTTTAATCTCCCATACTGTATCTCCAAAGTGGGAACAGGTAGAAACGTGCGGTTTGCGGCTTATTGTTCACACACATCTAACGTTCATGTAGGGCAGAGTTAACATACTCAACTTTGAGCATATTCGCTAGATCCAAATTCGAAGATTACTAAAACATTAGGTATTGTAAAAAGAAGCCTTCATTAAAGTAATTCCATCTAATTTGAAGGAGTACGAGAAGACATACAACATTTATCAGTGCTGTAAATTTTCTTCAGCGCGTCTGTATTCGTCAACAGTGTATGAAAACATTCATCTCAAGTTTCATAATTGTTCACTCTTGTCACAAATATTTCTGTGGTTATCGGTGAAACGGTGTGGAGGTTTATTCCATCCCTCCGCCGTGTACCGTACAAAATCTTAGATGAACAGTGAGCTGCCACTTGTTTTGAAAGTCAAATGTGCAAAATGTCATCAAGATTGCAATCAAACTATATTGGCGTCAAAGTCTGGAATACCTTCTGTCATGCGTCGAACTAAAGTAGATGTAGACGGTGACCATTCTTTTTCTTTGGAGGTGAAGAGTGAAATGTATCAAAATTCGAATACAAACGGAATTTGTCCAAGTTAATAGGTAAAGTACCTTCCGCCATGCATCTACGAAATTTATTGTACACAGTTACCTTCATCTAGTTTTAAAGGTCAAGTGCGCAAAATTTCATCAAGATCGCAGCCAAATTGTGGTTTTTGTCCAAGTCAGTATGTAACGTACCTTCTCCGCCATGCACTTTGAAGGTCAAGTGTGCAAAATTTCATCAAGATTGGAAGAAAACTGTAGATTTGCATGCAATAGAAACACACACACGGACACACTGCTATATTTATAAGATTTGTCTCTAAGAAAGTTTCATACTGAATCACGGTTCAATTATACCCGAAAAGGCTGAAGGAGTAAGCAAATAAAGTCACACAAATTCGGTGAATTAATGAAAACATCCATATAACTGCAGAAACCGCAGAGCCTTTTTCCAGTCGGTTGTATCGCATCAAGTGAAACCACTCAATGCCGAGAAGATTCATATAAAGGACAGAGACTTGTTTCATTCGATGGTCGCGCATCGACTGAAACCACTCAAACCCACTGAATGAGTGAAAACATTCATATAGCGGCTGCAACCGACAGAGACTGGTTTCATTCGATTGTTTCGCATCGACTGAAACCACTCAAACCCCTCCAATGAGTGAAAACATTCATACGGCCACAGAGACTATTTTCATTCGGTTGTTTCATTCGACTAAAAAAACCGACTGACATACACGAAACCAGTTGCGTGCAATTCATTTCATGCAACGAGTTTCGCAACCTAGTGTCGCCATGTAGACTAGCCTTAACGGACATAGAAAACGAAGTTCGATGTAAATTTGACGCTGACGAAAAAAAGTTCGACGCTGGTGTGTGAGGACAAACTACTAAAATATTCGAAGAGTCATCGTGCATTTCAAGGGCTAAAATGTAAATATACCCATGTTTGCTTGACTTCATAATTCGAAACAGGAACTGTGGTTTTGCTGTTACAACATAAATGATTCAGTTGCAAGGCTGCAAAATAGCCCTGAGTTCCATGTACATCGTTTCATGGAAATAACTCCCAATGAATGTGAAACCAGTGAATCTAGTCGTAGTAAAGTATGTTATTTTAAAATGTATCATTGGAAGTCAACATCAGCATTAGCTACCCACATCAGTTGTCCCGCTACCTTAACCTTCCATCACCACTCACGGTAGGCGTTACCGTACCAACAGAAACGTCACGGTAAAATCTCTCGCGACACACACTAAACTTTTATCGCGAAGACTAGCTTCATTGACTACATCAATTTAAAATCATTTGTGTGCTTAGGAAGTGTGTGTTATGTACTATTTTTGTTTTAAGGCCGCGCGGCCGTGTTGGTTGCGGTAAAGAATGACACCATTCGATTTATATCGAAATATCGACTTCCATGAATTCCCGCGTCGTTTCCGTGAACATGTACAAAAACTTATATGCAGTTCTGCGAAACTGTTAATGTTTAATTTTTGAAAATTATCTAGTTTATTAGTTTCTCAAACCAAAATAAAAGTGAGCGTGTAATTTTTGAAACCAACGAGTTTGGGAAAAGGAGCGGTTGGGGGGGAGGAGGATTGAATCTTGATTATAGGCCGCACCACGATTTTGTACGCCGAAATTTGGGAAAAAAAGTGCGGCCTATATACAAGCAAATACGGTATTTGTCTGTGTCATGACCCAGTGCTGTCAGCTGTGGGGTGAGCGGAATCCTATCGGCGGTTCTCTCTTGTCTTTTTATGGCCGAGTGAGCTTCACTCTTCCCTGAATATTGTTGTTCAGAATGTCTGTTTCGCCATACGATCTTGCTGATATTCCTTCAATTATAAGTGACTTATTGTTGCAGTGCAACAGTTTTACTCCCAGACTACAATCAATTGTCGAAAATATTTGTTAAGTTTAGCCACTTGAACACTATCTTGTAGATCCCCTGTTGCCGTGTTTTGTTTCGATGAAAAGAAAATGATGTTTATAAGGTTCAGAAATTGTCTATGAACAAGCAAATTTACAAAAGATTTTACTTAAATGCTACGTATTTGTTTTACTTATTTTAATTATCTCTATTTATCGTATAAATTACTTCTATCTTTTCGTTATTCCATTTTTTTTTGTTTTTTGTTTTTTGTTTTTTTTTTGTTATAGTGTAGAATGTGTCTACTGTTCCTTTTCATTCATTCTCTATAGTATATTTTCCATAAAATCTCTCCCTTTTCGTGTAAGTTAGTTGGAAAATTTGTATATTTTGTTGCATTCACAATCATTTCTTTTATTTATTTGAGGTTAGTTATAGAAAATAGCTATGGTTAAACTTTCATTTTTTGTATACAGATTCCTCTTCTTTCTGCAAACCTCTTCAGCTTTTCTGAAATAAAAATAGTGTAACTTGGTTGTTCCATCTTTTTTTTCTTTCCTCTCTCTTATATATATTTGTGGGAACTTATTATATTTAGTGTGCGTGCTTGTTTGTGTCTTATTTACTATTAGTCTGCTGGCTTCAGATGGCTAATATGATAATTTCCAAGAAATTTGCCAATTTCTTCATTTGTTAATTCTACCGTATTTGGATGTATTCGTTTACTGATAGTTACAGGACCATTGTACACTGCAAACATTTTCTTAGTAGTTTTTACTTTTTCTTAACATATGGCGTGTTTTATACATACCATTTGTCCTGAAGAGAATTGTCTATTCACAGCAGTCTTATCAAGTTGTGCTTTGCATAGACGAACTGCAGGCTGAATGTTGTTTAATGCTGTGTTTATAATGTCCCAATGCAGCTTTCGTCTGAGTGCTGGAAATTGTACATTTTTGTGATCTCCATGGGTGTTTCATTTCTCAAAACTGTAACAGGTGGAAATACTGTCGTACTATGAGGAGTTTCATTAATGACTGATTGAAAAATTTTAAGGTGTGTATCCCAAGTATAATGTTTCTTAGCACAAAACAAAAGACATAATTTCCCTAAATCCTTCATGATGCGCTCAGCTGGATTATCACTTGGTTTATATTTTGAAATATATATATAGGTTTGATGTGGTGTCTACGTACCATTTGTTTCCATTCCTCAGACCTAAACTGTGGACCATTGTCAGAGATTACTTTGTCTACCTTGCCAACTTGTTTCAAAAAATCTTGTGCAAATCCTTTGCTAACAGTACGACCTGTTGCTCTTTTTAGTGGTGTAAGAATGGTGAATTTTGATACTAATTCTATCGCCACAAATATATATGTAAATCCCTTGTTTGTGGAGGCTGGACGTCCGTCCGCGCCCGTTCGTCCTGTGAGTGGGAGTGTGGCCACTCCTTCAGCAGGGTCCGAGCAGGTGCACGGGGGGAGGGGATTATTAGTTATTGGGAGCTCCAATGTCAGGCGCGTGATGGAGCCCCTTAGGCAGATAGCGTCCAGATCTGGAAGGAATTCCAACGTGCACTCGGTGTGTTTGCCGGGGGGCCTCATCCGAGATGTGGAGGCGGCCTTGCCGGCGGCTATCGAGGGTGCGGGGTGCAGTCGACTGCAAGTCGTAGCTCACGTCGGCACCAATGACGCTTGTCGCTTGGGTTCTGAGGACATCCTCAGGTCCTACGAGCGGCTGGCGGAATTGGTGAAGGCTGCTGCCTTCGCACGCGGGGTGCAAGCAGAGCTGTCGATTTGCAGCATTGTTCCCAGGGTTGATCGGGGTCCTTTGGTTTGGAGCCGAGTGGAGGGTCTGAACCAGAGGCTTCGCCGACTCTGTGACAGTCATGGCTGCAGATTTCTGGATCTGCGTTATCGGGTGGGGAATTGTAGGGTGCCCCTAGATAGATCAGGGGTGAACTACACTAAGGAAGCGGCTACTCGGGTAGCAGAGTACTTGTGGAGTGCACATGGGGGTTTTTTAGGCTAGGCGCTAACTCTGATGAGCACTCGCCTGTCAGCATTCAAACAGCGAATTCAGGCCACGTTCGGAACAAAAATTCGAACATACAAATATTAGCCGCGAACTTACAGAGTATTAGAAACAAAGTTCCCGAATTTGCAGCGCTGCATGAAAGTTATTGCGCTCAGATAGTTTTAGGCACAGAAAGCTGGCTAAATGATGATGTGGAAAGTTCAGAAATATTTAGCGAAGCGTGGAATGTATATCGGAAAGATAGATCTGATACAACCGGAGGAGGAGTGTTCATCGCTGTGGACAAAGATATTGTTTCTACTGAGATCGAGGTTGAAAGTAATTGTGAAGTTATCTGGGCACGCATAACAGGTCTAAAAGAAGTAAAGTTAATAGTTGGTTGTTTTTACCGGCGTTCAAATATCTAGGCGTAACACTGCAGAGCGATATGAAATGGAACGAGCATGTAAGGACAGTTGTGAGTAAGGCGGACAGCAGACTTCGGTTTATTGGGAGAATTTTGGGAAGATGTACTTCACCTGTAAAGGAGACCGCGTATAAAACGCTTGTACGACCACGTCTTGAGTATTGCTCAAGTATTTGGGACCCGCAGCAGATCGGTTTGAAGGAAGACATAGAGGCGGTTCAGAGGCGAGCAGCTAGATTTGTTACCGGTAGGTTCGACCAATGCGCGAGTGTCACGGAAATGCTCCGGCAACTCAATTGGGGATCGCTGGAAGAAAGACGACGTTCTTTTCGTGAATTTCTGTTAAGTAAATTTAGAGGGCCGGAATTTGAAGCTGAGTGTAGTACGATCTTGCTGCCGCCTACTTACATTTCGCGTAAAGATCACAAAGACAAGATAAGAGAAATTAGGGCTCGTACGGAGGCATATAGGCATTCTTTTTTTCCTCGTTCAATTTGGGAGTGGAATAGGAAAGGAAATGCCTAGTAGTGGTACAGTGTACCCTCCGCCACGCACCTTACGGTGAATTGCGGAGTATGTATGTAGATGTAGATGTAGATGTTTGTCCTTGGTAACTGGCCATACAAATCAGTTGCTGCAATGTCTTTCAATTTCTTAGGAACGATTGGGTGTAATGGTGGAGGTGTTTGATATGCCACATGTTTAGCCCTTTTACATTTCCTACAACGTTTTAGCACCTGCCTAATTTTCCTTTCCATATTGGGGAAGTAGACTGTCTGTTTTAATCTTAAAAAACTGTTTTTTGGTCCAAAGTGTCCACTACTAAAATGGGTGTACCAAATGTATTTATTAATTAATTCCTGTGGTATATAAGCTAACCATACATCAATGCCCTTTTGTGTTCTAAAAAATAGCACATTGTTATGTATGGTATAATGTTGTCATATTTCAGGATTTGTCTTATATCGCCATTTGTGTTTGATTGAGAGAATCTCAGTATCTTTGTCTTGTTCCTTCGCTAGATTCCTTAATGTGTCTGTAATATAATTTTCAAACGGAACATTTGTTAGAAAATTTATTGAAAAGGCTTCTTCGTTCTGCATATTGATCTCTACTTCAGTGCCTTGTGGTGCATCAAATAGGACATTTTCAGGACCAGGTATTGCTGCAAGTGTTACTGTCTATTAAATGTAGCAGGTACTGGCCCTCCAATGTGAAATGGTCGAGTGCTCTAAGGCACCTTGCTGCGGAGTGCGGGATTTATCGCTGCTGGAGGTTCGAGCCCTCCCAAGGGCATTGCTGTGTGTGATGTTCTTAGCTCAAGTTAGTTTACGCAGTTTGTGAGCGTAGGGACTGAAGTCTCTTAGAATTAATAACATTTGAACTGAAAGTAACTACTGGTAAGGTAGCCTTTTTTCTCACAAATTAGAGGCGTCGTAAATATATGTTTTACCTATCTGCAATCTGTTCCTAGAGTCGGCTTGAAATATGAAATAATGTAGAGTGAATGTCAATAATAATGTGAAGCAGTAGTATAAGCAGAAATCACTATTTACACGGAAATGTTATTCAACTGTAGATGTGACTGTTGATACATTGCAAGTAGAGATGTAACACATGAATCAATTTCTGGTATGGTTAAACGTGCAGTAGTTTCACATAGCAGCAAACACTGTTCTACCAAGTTAAATGGTGAAATATTGTAGTAAAGTGGTGTTTACTAGGAATGTGTAAGATAACTGCTATGGGGAGGTATACATTTCACATTCAAATGTACTGCGAATTTGAGACCAGTGTCAAGGTAGTCGGGCCTGGGTCGTTTATCTTTTGTTGCAGGCTTATTTTTCGATGGCAGTACTATCGATATTGGAGACGGTGATAGTATTGTTGCCGGGAAGTAAGGTTGTGATTATTGAGAGTGCAGACTTTGCTAGGCGCGTGGATGAGATTCCAGAAGCGTGGGGACCGTGGTTCTGTGCAGTTGTCGTTCTGGCGGGATAGCTGAGGAGATGAGATTTTGAGACTTGAATGCTGAGCCAAGCTGTTTTTTTAAGTTATGGAGACGCAAGAAATAGATGACGTCGTAGAAACGATCTTTTGAAGTTTTTATAAGGTAAAGTTTTTCATGAAATACTTGGCATGTTTCTATGGCACAACTTCATATTTTTAGGCTGAACTGATGGGAACAGTAATGGTCGGGAAAGATCTTGCTGTTAGCATGTGGTCTCACGATTAATCCTAGGGACCCCTTTCTGTGTTAGGAAAAGAATTTGTTGTAATAGTTTAGTTTTGAGATTGCGTTGTTTATCAAATAGGAATTTCATGTGTAGTGTTCTTGAAATATGGTACTGTTGTAACATTGTTTGTGTAAATTTATTAACAGTAAAGAAATGTTTATCTTTTTTGTAAAATAATTTTGGAGGCTTATTAAATATCTGAGTTATATTTTTCTCTAAAAGATTTTAAAATCCAAAAAATGACGTTGTTAGTAATTTTCATGAAATTACATCAGTTAGAAAATAAACCAGATACTTCATATTTAATAATTAGTTCGAGTTTCTTAAACAGATTACCAGTTTATCCCGCCTCATATTTTTATTAAAAGTGCCATAGATGTTTTCTGTAGGTAGCTTTCCAGTAGTTAGCTCAGCAGGAAGCAGTTTGGTGTTCCGCAAATTTATGTAATGTGGCTAAAATAAAATTAAAAACAATCTAGGTTAGTAAGTGAAAGTAATCGAAAGTGAAAGTGAGAAAAAAATCAGTTTTTGTCAAGCTTACAGTTCAGTATGATTTATAGATTTCAGGGTAGGACAATTCATACAGTGTTCAGATTAACAAGTGTTTGCACTGGGTCAGAGTGCATTGATAAATATTGTGTTCATTACATTCCGTTAAAGCCGCGGTGGAGTAGCCGAGCGGTCTAAAGTGTCTCGCTGCGGAGCGTGCAGTTGCTCGCAGTGGAGGTTCGAGTCCTCCCTGGGGCATGGGTGTGTGTGTGTGTGTGTGTGTGTGTGTGTGTGTGTGTGTGTGTTTGTCCTTAGGTTAGTTTACCTAGGTTTAAGTAGTTTCTAAGCTAAGGACTGATGAGCACGCAGTTTGGTCTGATAAATTGACAAACATTTGAACATACCATGAAAGATTGTTGGTTCAGTCTGAAACAAGTTTGTAGGGCCAGAATTATTAACACAGTGATTTTTAGTATTATTAATTTTCAGACAGTTAACGACATTTTCATACAGAAACAATTAGCAGTTTGTGTCTCATTATAATAAACATTACGCAGTCGGATATGTTTTGCAATACCTTTACATTCACATAGAATACAGTTAAAAACAAGCAGTCACATTAGCATCACGTTGTGCAAAGGCATTCAGGTAGAACAAGTTCACACACATTCAGTTCCATTTTATTCAAGTAGCATCAGTCAGTTAGATTTCTTAGATCATATGGTAAAAACATAACTTTCGCAGCAGACGTAAATTTTGTAATAGAGAAGGTCGAGCAAGGAACTTTGAAATGGATCATTTTTCTAGCATTATTTTATTGTTTTGCAAATGGAAGTGTGTATCACGTTAGTCACGATTCAGGAAAACGTGACTTCATTAAAGAGTTGTAAGATGAGTAACAGTGCTGCAGGCTTTACTTGTGTGAGGTCCTGGCTGCAGCCTGCAGCAGCTCCTCCACCCGCTGGTGGCCCCTGCTCCTGGCGTCGTCCAGCGGCGTCTCCCCCCACCTGTCCCTGGCCGCCCCGTCGGCCTCCGCAGCCAGCAGGACCGCCGCCGCCGCCGCATGGCCCCAGTATGCCGCCCAGTGCAGCGGCGTCCTCCCATTCGCAGCCCTGGCGCCGGGGTCCGCCCCTGCGGCCAGCAGCAGCCGCGCCACAGCCGCATGGCCCCAGTACGCGGCCCAGTGCAGAGGCGTCCCCTGCCACCTGTCCGTGTCCCTGGCGTCCACCGGCGCCCCCGCCGCCAGCAGCCACTTCGCCACCTCCACGCGTCCTCCTTTCGCCGCCCAGTGCAGGGCCGTCCCCCCGTAGACTTCTTCCCTGGCCGCCACGTCCGCCCCGGCCGCCAGCAGCACCTCCAGTTCGCCCAGCGCTCCCTGCTTTGCAGCCTCTAACAGCCTCTTGTTTATTTCCTCTGCTGAAAGCCATCTGCAAAAAACACAACAGTCCTCTCAACACTCACACAATATACAAATCTGATAAACAGCGTGTAGGTTGAAATTTCCTGGCAGATTAAAATTGTGTGCCGGAACCGCCTCACAACTTCACTTCCGCCAGTACCTCGCCTCCTACTTTCCAAACTTCACAGAAGCTCTCATGCGAAACATGCAAGACTAGCACTCCTGGAAGAAAGGATACGGTGGAGACATGGCTTAGCCACAGTCTAAGGGATGTATCCAGAATGAAACTTTCACTCTGCAGCGGAGTGTGAGCTGATATGAAACTTCCTGGCAGATTAAAATTGTGTGCTGGAACCGGGACTCGAACCTGAGGCCTTTGCCTTTCGCGGGCAAGCGCACTACCGACTGTGCTACCCAGACACGACTCACGATGCCGGCTCACAACTTGACTTCTGCCAGTACCTCGCCTCCTACTTTCCAAACTTCACAGAAGCTCTCCTGCGAAACATGCAAGAGTGGCACTCCTGGAAGAAAGGATACGGTGGAGACATGGCTTAGCGACAGTATAAGGGATGTTTCCAGAATGAAACAGGTGTGGCTGAGCCATGTCTCCACCATATCCTTTCTTCCAGGAGTGCTAGTCTTGCATGTTTCGCAGGAGAGCTTCTGTGAAGTTTGGAAAGTAGGAGGCGAGGTACTGGTGGAAGTAAAGTTGTGAGGCGGCATCGTGAGTCGTGTCGAGATAGCTCAGTCGGTAGAGCGCTTGCCCGCGAAAGGCAAAGGTCCCAGGTTCGAGTCCCGATTCTGACACAAAATTTTAATCTACCAGGAAGTTTTGATATCAGCGCACACTCCGCTGCAGAGTGAAAGTTTCATCCTAGAGCGTGTAGGTTTCGTTTTCACAAGTAAATGCCTGTATTTTTCGCAATTGCAAGCCAACAAAAGTAGCGCAAGTTTAGCTTATACCGTTAAACACTGAAGAAGAACAAAGAGAATTACTAGGTATCAGTCCTGGATACGATATCAGAAGTTCATGTGACTTTTACGTTCAGGCAACTCTATAAACACACAAATTGTTCCCTCAATGACGACCCGTCGCGATGGACAAGTATCTCCTTACAGTAGTATTTTTCAATATCATGTCAACAATTTTTAGTCATTTCTTATGACTCATGAAAAGAGATCCACATAAACGCTTATAATTTTTCTGACTTTTTTCAGGCTTTCTAAATGCGTGTAACATCTATCATGGCATGTTAAATATTTCAGTGTACTTCACTGATTATATAGTTTTGTTTGTGAATCGAATCGACCCATATGATATTCGTTCCATTCCATATCTTCTTTTCTCCCTGCAGGTTATAATTAATGGATGCATGTCTGCAGAAGTTTGGAGATGTTTGATATACACTCCTGGAAATTGAAATAAGAAAATATTGACGCCGGTGTGTAAGACCCACCATACTTGCTTCAGACACTACAAGAGGACTGTACAAGCAATGTTCAAACGCACGGCACAGTGGACACACCAGGAACTGCCATCGAATGGCGCTAGCTGCGCAGCGGTTGGGCACCGTCACAGTCAGTGTCAGCCAGTTTGCCGTGGCATACAGAGGTCCATCTCAGTCTTTGACACTGGTAGCATGCCGCGACAGCATGTACGTGAACCGTATGTGCAGTTGACGGACTTTGAGTGAGGGCATATAGTGGGCATGCGGGAGGCCAGGTGGACGTACCACCGAATTGCTCAACATGTGGAGCACGAGGTCTCCAGAGTACATCGATGTTGTCGCCAGTGGTCAGCGGAAGGTGCACGTGCCTGTAGACCTGGGTCGGGACAGCAGTAACGCACGGATGCACGCCGAGACTGTCGCATCCTACGCAGTGCCATAGGGGACCGCACCGCCACTTACCAGCAAATTAGGGAGACTGTTGCTTCTGAGGTATCAGCGAGGACCGTCTCCAAGAAGCTGGGCTACGGTCCCGTGAACCGTTAGGTTGTCTTCCTCTCACGCCCCAACATCGTGCAGCCCACCAGCAGTGGTGTCGCGACAGGCGTATATGGAGGTATGAATGGAACGAGTCGTCTTCAGTGATGAGAGTCGCTTCTGCCTTGGTGCCAATGATGGTCGTATGCGTGTTTGGTGCCGTGTAGGTGAGCACCACAATCAGGACTGCATACGACTGAGGCATCATAGTGTGGGGAGCGATCATCTACACTGGCCGTACACCTCTGGTGACGTTGAGGAGACACTGAACAGTGCACGGTACATTCAAACCGTCATTGAACCCATCGTTCTACTATTCTTAGGCCGGCAAGAAAAGACGCTGCCGCGGTGGAGTAGCCGACCGGTCTAAAGCACCTCGCTGCGGAGCGCGCGGTTGCTCTCTGTGGAGGTTAGAGTCCTCCCTGGGGTATGGGTGTGTGTATTTGTCCGTAGGTTAGTTTACCTAGGTTTAAGTAGTTTGTAAGCTACGGACTGATGACCACGCAGTTTGGTCCGATAGATTTACTGACATTTGAACATTTTTGAAAACATGCTGTTCTAACAGGACAATGCACGTCCACATGTATCCTGTGCCACCCAATGTGCTCTAGAAGGTGTAAGTCATCTACCTTGGCCAGCAAGATCTCCGGACCTGTCCCTCAGTGAGCACGTTTGGGACTGGATAAAACGTCATCTCTCGCGGTCTGCACGTCCAGCACGAAGGCTGGTCCAGCTGAGGCGTCAGGTGGAAATGGCATGGCATGCCGTTCCACAGAACTACATCCAGCACCTCTACGATCGTCTCCATGGGAGAATTGCAGCCTGGATTGTTGCGAAAGGAGGATATACACGTTACTAGTGCCGACATTGTGCATGCTCTGTTGCCTGTGTCTATGTGCCTATGGTTCTGTCTGTGTAATCATGTGTTGTATCTGACCCCAGGAATGTGTCAATAAAGTTTCCCATTTCTGGGACAATTAATTCACGGTGTTCTTATTTAAATTTCCAGGAGTGTAGAAGTTACCTAACATCGAAGGCAGAAGAAAACTGTCACGAAGGTTTTACTAAACAACTAACATCATCTGTGAAAGTTTCAGATGGTTGCATTTTCTATGTGCCTGTGGCGGGCGTGCAAGGCGAGGCCGTGTGTGCCCCACTCGACTGACGTGACAGACTCCACATCGAGCGGCAGCCAGCAGCCCGCTCCCAACACTCATACTCCCAACAGCCACAACGGAGCGCGGCGCGCAAGAGCGAGTATGAGCGAGCAAAATGTCCAGTGTAGGTCTCTACCGTACACGACAGTCGCAAAGCCACTGCTTATTAACTTAAAAAAATCGCACTGGCATGTTTTACGGCCCACTTTAGATTTGTAGTTTTATAAGTTTTTGCAAACATTTTGGACCAAAATGATAATCTAAATAATATTGAATTAATTAATAAGATAGTCTACAACCCTTTTAGGGAAAAAAAATTAAGTAGTGGCGGGTTACGAACCACCGACCTTACGCGTCACAGTCCAGCACCTTGCGCACTGCGCTACGGCTGTAAAACAAAACAAAGGATCTTTAATCTCATACTATTCATGGCCGTTGTTAACTGATGTTAAAATGGCATTTGTAGACATTAGATTATCATTTATCGTACGAAGAACGATGTGTTTTTGTTAATTCCTCAGTGTGCCGTTGCTTTGAAATGACAACGTGTAAGTTACAATAAGAAAATCATCGAATACGCGTGGAATGTCACGTGACATCTCCGAACGGCTGGTTTTCGTTAATTCAATGGAGGGTGTCAAATATCCGTTATTTTTGTAAATATGTCTCAAACGATACGAGATATGAAAAAAACAGAAGGGAGCTAAGTTGTGACAATTTTCTCCTCTACAAATTGGTTTGTTCAATTTTCGTCTCAGATGAATAGTTAAGCCGTTATTTTCTTTTAAATTTGAAGCTGCCAAAAGACGATCGCAAAGGCCCACTTTTAGTGTTACTACCGTAACCTAAAGTGGGCCAATTTACAGCACAAACACCTCTGAAATTCTTGATACACCGTCCATTAAATATTTCTACATATCAACTCCTCAACCAATCATTACCCACATTTATTCATAAAACTTAACTCCTCACATCTCTCCGTCCTATTGTATACATATTGCCCTGCATTTAAACACCCACCTCATCTATCTAATACCGACCGTCGTCCTACAACAATTTCATCTAACACTCGATAACCTCACAAGAAAAAATTCGTCTGCAAACCTGCATTGCAAGGTGAAGTGAAATTCCCGCACTCAGACTTTGCAGCACGATTCGTCATATGCTATCAATAAAAAAAGTCTGTTACGAAATTTCGTCCTGCTCGTTTCCGACAGTAAATTAACTTGAAAGACTGAGAGAAATGTTTCAGAATGACAGAATTACACCAACAAAGTTGCAGAAGATGTAAAAGGCGGCTTACCGAACGAAATGAGCGTAGAAACCCATGCTCAGACTCGACATTCTACGGCCCTACAGAGTCACAGGCGCACGCCTGTCTCCAGATATGTTGACAAAGCTCGAGTGATTTGGTATGGCTACTAATTTAAATATTTGTGGTACACGTTGTGAAAACGGCTAAAAGTCGAGATTTGTGATTTTCTATACACATATGGTAGGTCCGAACCTGTGGAAATCGGTAACGGATAAAGATGTCGAAAAAATCTAACAAATCGCTACATAATAGGACATGTGATAAAAATTTCTAATATCTGGAGTGAATAGAAAGCGTGAAAGGAGCGGTCCCCGCAATTGCTAGTTTTCACGCCAAAAAATTATGCGTTTTCGGGATTTTCTCGGAAACTCCACGAATAAACCGTGCTTTTATTAGCTGTATAAAGTCTACCATTCACTAGACACAATGTACAAAAACCAACCTATCTGCTCAGTTTGGATTGGGTTCAGGAAGTATGCGTCATTTAATCTTTAACCCATACTTCACGATAGCCACAGTACCCCCATTGTCGTAATATGTAAACAAAGTGTCACTAGGCTAGCTGCTGTCTGGAACAATCCAGCCGTCCTGAGTGTGATGAACGCAGCCCGAGGTACGGCATGATACAATGCGTGTTTACTTGACATGATACGGAACTGCAAATAATATCACTTAAAACACGGTTTGTAGAGAACTGTGTAATTAAACGCGTTTTAACAAAAATGTTACACACGATAATCCTTTGTTGTGTTCATATTTTCGGATGTGCGCCCCAGTACTGAGAGGGCGGACTGGCGGAGCTACAGTGTAAAACAAACGAGGAACTGTGGCCAGGCACTGAAACAAACATGTACAGTAACAGCTGACCAGTGTAAACTTGTTTCTTCCTCCGTACAGAACAGATGAATCGCTAAAAGATCTCCATCCTCCAACCGATAAATATTTTTACATACTGTATTTTTCTCACAGTATTTCAGCCATTGGGGGCGATATAATTTCATTTCTTTTTTAAAGTAAAGAAGCACTGGTCTCCTAAGACAGCTTCAGAATATTTGCGACACATAAACACCTAATTTGCAAGAACTGATGACGGCAGCATAGATCTTTTGAAGTGATCTAATGCAACCTATACTTCTTAGCAGGTTTTATTTATTTATTCATTTTTAATGTTTCAACATCTCTACTCCTCAGGCCTTTAATCCCCCACATTTATCACTAAAATTCTTCCGAGCTGTCTATACTGTTGTATACCTAGTGACCTGCATTGAAACGAACATTTGATATATCTAATATTGGTCCTGTATCTTGAACAGTCCTTTCTCACACCTTAAAACCTGACACAAACAACTGAATACAGGTCCAAACATACATTTATATCCGGTTGATACGAGAGAAGAACGCCATACAACCATTTCACAAATAATGAAAGTTTATGTTTCTTAGAAAGATGTTTGTTTCGGGTATAATAACAACTATCTAACAGACTCTTGTCACACTCGTAAACCGCGCAAAATAATTTAATACAAAACTACAGATATATTCTGTTATGGCAGCGAAAAATTCCAACCAATCATTTCACAAATTAGTTGCACTAGTGTCTTCAAGCACATTAACAAATGCACTTTACCTGTCACATATTTCTGCAACAGCGCGTTTTGAAACAGGACGCTCCTTCAAATTTGTTGAATGGAGTGATGCTGCACATGACATCACATCATGTACATTAATGTGGGTATGGCTTCTATTGACGCCAGGAGAATTTTCGGTGAAGACTTTAATATGAGTCTACTATGATGCTACACTATTCAGGCCTTGTGAGACAGACTTTTCTTCTGCTTGAGAGTTCCATTGCTGCCATTTGAGGTGCAAAGTAAGGAAGGATTCCACCGGCATGTAACTCCAAGTTGTGGCCTCGCAGACAGATGGCCAGACCATATAACGGGACAAAATATTTTCTGGATCGTTACGAACTTCGAGAACGGTTTCGTTTCAATTTGTTACGAAAATATGTTGTATTAATGATTTTTTCTGAAATTTTCCATCAAAATATAAATGTATGTAATACTTGTAAAATTACAATGTATTTGTTTGTTGTGTGTTCTAGATTTTACATCAAGGAAACGCCAAAGATATATCCAGGCTCACGCAAAAGAATATAACAATGAATAAGATTGATTCAATTTGAAAAAGAATATTAATGATTTTTATACCGTGAAAGATGATCTCTCAATGCTTTATTGGCTCTTATGGTTGCTCATAGTTGGTTTATTGTGAGTTAACGATTTGACTGCTTTGAGAGGCAGATTAATGTCTTTGTGGTTGCGTAAGTCCAGGTCTGGCTCGAATTTAATATCATTTGTGAAACAGGAAGGAATTTACCAGAGTGGATAGGTTTCTGTGGACAGTAGTGACATAAGCGCTACTGATAATAGTATAACCTGACGAGATTTCTTCGTATCAGGGTAGTCACAGCTTGTTGGAAGTGTTAGCTGGTTTTAAATTGGTAATTGACGTTAATGCTGTGTGGCAGCATTAAGTAACTCGTTAACGAAACTTATCTATTGGGTATTGGTTTGTGGTGTGGTTGGTAGTCAATCCTGACAGGAGTTGTTGAGGCAATTTGAACAGAGCAGCTCTTAATGTGTTTTTATGGGTCCTGCGGGAGTTCATCGTGAGCTTTATTGCTATGATTTGACTGTCTCTGGTTACAATTTGTGTGCAATTGGGTTCTGTGAGTTACACAAAATATAATAGACTGACTTTCCTTCCGATAATAACTGAAAAATTTGACACTGATGGATAGAATGGTAATAACTTAGAACTTTGAACTAATAAAATTATTTGCAGATCTCTTAAGTAACCATCTACCAGCTCAGAGTGACATAGGTTCGGTGGGATAAGTTATCATTACTTCATTAGAATTGTTCCGATGGCAACAGCTGAAGTCGGCTCCAAGCATGCTTCAAGATTAATTTAATTTAAATACAGAGGTGTAAGTGGTGGTGGCGCCATATGATATATTTTTCTTTATTTTATGAACCTACTTAAAAAGGTAGTCAGATGGGACAGTTAGTAGTCACTCTATAGCTACGATCTGTATGTGGAATACATAAGACATCAATAAAACAGAAATAAGCCTGGAAGTGGAACAGAAAAAAAGGAATTTAGTTGATTTATTTGTTATATGGTTTAAAAGCAAGCTTTTTTTCCAAACAAGGAAAAGAAAAAAGAAAGAAGTAGTAAATTACAACTACTATCGTAATCTGGAAATATCTGATAAAGCGATTAACATCTTTGGTCTATTCATGAAATATAAATATGCTATCAGTGTAGGGGATCAATAGAAAATAATAGTACAAAGTCAACCATACCTCCAAGAATGATTAAAATGAAAAGATGTTAATTTGACATGAAGGAAATATTGGATTTTAGCAAAGGGTTCGATTGGGACTGTTACGAAAATTATCATTGGCGAATAGAAACTTTATTTCGTAGTGTCTTTGTAAATATTCGGAACTGTCAGCAAAAAGGGTAAAAGGAAATGTTATTACTCGAGTTTGGATTTTGTTTTATTTTAAAGAAGCTTGTTGAGAAGTCTCTTTTAATGAAGCACGGGTAAAACGGAAGTACCGTTCCATTTCTTGATATCTATGTATTCAATAAATGTGAAGTGTACTTTTAATTTTTTTTCAGTATTGTGAAATCGAGCACTTTGATTTTCTACATGTAATAGGAATATAAAATTTGTATATAGTTGTTTTGTAATCGTTCGTTACAGACAGTATTTATGTAGGTGACTAAATTTTACTTACGGCATTGCACACATATGGGTTGTAGGGGCACCATATTTAATTGGCGCTGTAATGGTGTACCAGCCAAAGGTGTATATTCATCCTGAATGGTATTTAGCTTACTCGAGAAACTTATAAGCTTTTTTAAGCTATTAATAGTCAGATACGTTAAATAAATTACGTTAATAAGGTATACTGTAACTCTTACGATCTTTTCTTACGCGATATGCGACCAAAGTGCTACAAATAATAACATTTCAGAATCTTTAATTGCGTTAGACTAGACAGGGCGTTACAACCACCAGCTTTAGTGGAGCTATGAATCTTCAGTACGTGCTCACCATATATCAGAAAAGTCGCAAGCCTGTTTCAACCAAGAATGCACACAGTTGCCTCTGCAGATATACAGGAGTCTCCTACTTGTATTCCGGTGCCACGGTGGAGTGACCGAGAGGTCTAAGGTGCCTTGCTGCAGAGATAGCAGTCACTTGCCGTAGTATGCTAGAGTCCTCCCTCGGGCATGCATGTGTAATTTAGTTTAGGTCTATCGACTGATGATGGTAGCTGTTTCGTGCAATATATTTAGAATCATTTGTGGATTTGTATTCAGGAACCACAGCAAAGTCCAGCTTTTCGAAAGGCACGTCTCCAATGTGTCTCCAGTGTACTATCAGTATCACTGACGACTGCAAGCCAACTCACTGGATGGCGTGTATAGGGCAGGCTGTGGTGGAAAAGAAATTTCGACAGGTCAGTGAGTATCAAACAATCTAAAGGTAAAAAATTTTCATATTTACGCAATTAATAGAGAACATGCCACATGATTGTTCTGCTATTGAATATTACCAGGTTTTGAAGGTTGCCAAAATCTGATATTTACAATTATTTAATCACACAAAATACACACTTTCACATGTCTTAAGTCTCCAGTCGACTGGAATACACAATTCCAAATTCTGAAGGTATCAGGGGTAAAATATAGGGAGTGAAGAGTTATATTCAACCTATGCAAAAACCAGACAGCGTTTATTAGAGTCGAAGGGGAAGAAAGAGACGCAGAGGTTGGGAAGGGAGTAAGACAGGGTTGTAGCCTTTCCCCAATGTTGTTCAAGCTATACAATGAACAGGCAGTGAAGGAATTCAAGGAGAAATATGGAAGGAGAAGAAATAAAAACATTGCAGTTTGCCGATGACATAGTAATTCTGTCAGAGATCGCAAAAGATCTGGAAGATCAATGGAATGGAATGGACAGTGTCTTGAAAGGAAGATATAAGATGAACATCAAAAAGAGTAAAACGAAGGTAATGGAATGCAATGTCAGAGAAGCAGGTGATGCTGAAGGAATTAGATTAGGTAATGAGACAATAAAAGTAGTAGGTGAGTTTTGTTATTTGGGTAGCAATATAGCTTCTGATGTTCGAAGTAAAAGAGATATAAAATGCAGAATGGCTATGGGAAAAAAGCGTTTCTAAATAAGCGAAACTTGTTAACATCCAATATTAATTTAAATGTTTGGAAATCCTTTCTGAAAGCGTTTGTCTGGAGTGTAGCTTTGCATGGGAGTGAACCGTGGACGATAAGAAGTTCAGATAAAAAGATGATCGAAGCTTTTGAAATGTGGTGCTACAGAGGAATGATGAAAATTAGATGGGTAGATCACGTAACTAAGGAGGAGGTGCTTAACCGTATCGGGGAGAAAAGGAGTATGTGGCATATACTGACTAAGAGAAGGGATAGATTGGTAGGACACATTCTGAGACATCAAGGAATTGTCAACTTAGCATTAGAAGGATCTGTGTGGAGTAAAAATCGTAGAGGGAGACCGAGGGACGAATGCAGTAAGCAGATTCAAAAGAATGTAGGTTGCCAAACGTATTGTCAGATGAAGAGACTTGCACAGGACAGGGTAGCGTGGAGAGCTGCATCAAACCAGTCTGCGGACTGAAGACCACAACAAGTCTCCAGAATTAATTTCGAAATAGGAAACGATTACTAAAACCAGAGATTCAGGAGCTGATTCTGTACCTCTGGCAAAGAATTTTATTTTACACAATCACTCATACCTGGCCGCATATAGTGAATCCTTAGTGTTTGGAAATGAATACAAGCTGACAGACAAATGTGTAAAACCTCTTTGATGTATGTGTATGTAAACAATTTGATTGAAAAACCTTTTCACGACAAACATAAATGTTATTAATCCTACAGTACCTCTAAGGAAGCGACTGGGGTAGTCTACTGGTAAATTGTAGATTGTGGAGCGTCAGTGAGGGAACTGTGCACTCAGTCGAGAGAGCCACAAAGACATATAGGAAAATATACTGAGAATTTCATTCAAGAGCAAACACTGCGTTAAACAGTACCTCCTCATTAGTTATTCGATCCACCCACCTAATCTTCAGCATTCTTCTGTAGCATCACATTTCAAAAGCATCTATCCTCTTCCTGTCCGCACTGTTTATCGTCCATGTTTCACTCCCATATAAGGCAACACTCAACACAAATGCCTTCAGATAGGGCTTCCTTAGGCTTAAATCAATATTCGAGGTTAACAAATTTCTCTTTTTCAAGAACGCTTTTCTACCCATTGCCATTCTGCATTTTATGTCCTCTGTACTGCGACCATCATTTGTTATTTTACTGCCCAAGTAACAAAACTCATCCACCTCCTTTATTGTTTCGTTACCTAATCTAATTCCTTCAGCATCTCCTGATTTTCTTAGACTGCACTCCACTACACGTTTTACTCATGTTAATGTTCATCTTATATGCACCTTTCAGCACACTGTCCATTCCGTTCAACTGCTCTTCCACGTTCTTTGCTGTCTCTGACAGAATTACTATGCCGTCGGCAAAACGCAATGTTTTTAATTCTTCACCCTGAACTTTAATTCCTTCTCCAAATTTCTCCTTACTGTCCTTTATAGCTTATTCAATATACAAATCGAATAACATTGGATAAGGGCTACAACCCTGTCTTACTCCCTTCCCAACCACTGTATCCCTTTCATGCCCTTCAACTCTGACAACCGTTGATTCTGTCTAATCCTTCAAAATACTGTTGTTTTTCTTTAGACCAAACATAATTTGGTAAAAGTAAAATTATTTACCCTTCTTCATTAATTTTGTGATATTACACGACTAATGCATGACAGGGTCTTTTACACCCCTTAGTGAACAAAGTATTTTCGAATGGTTTAGTTACCTTTTATCTCAATGGCACGTTGTATTCGGAACATTTCTGAGAACAATTACAGCTACGTCGCTATTATGGTCATTATTTAGGAGTCTGAAAGACTGTACATGCTGCAGCTGAATCTTCTTTTGAAAGGTACGTCTATCTCTGTACGCCGCAGTGGTTTCCTATGACCGTAAGCTCAGTTTCATGAATAATTATACAATAAATTTCCATTCTTTACTTTCAGCATCGATGCCATATCATCTGTTTGAAGTAAAAGAACATCATCTGAAGTCAGAACAACTGGAAGAAATTTCGAATCAGCCTTTTATGAATGGCTTGAAGCTCTGTAAAATAGTCCCCCATTCGGATCTCCGGCCGGGGACTACTCAGGAGGATGTTGTCATCAGGAAAGACAATATTGGCATTCTACGTATCGGAGTGTGGAATGTTAGATCCCTTAATCGGGTAGCGAATTTAGAAAATTTAAAAAGCGAAATGGATAGGTAGAAGTTAGATATTGTGGGGATTAGTGAAGTTCGGTGGCAGGATGAACAGGATTTCTGGTCAGGTGAGTACAGGATTATAAATACAGAATCAATTGGGGGTATCACAGGAGTAGGATTGATAATGAATAAGAAAATAGGAATGTGGGTAAACTACTATGAGCAGCACAGTGATCGCATTATCATTGTCAAGATAGATACGAAGCCAACACCGACAACAATAGTACAGGTTTATATGCCAACTAGCTCTGCCCATGATGAGGAGATCGAAGAAATATATGAGAAGCTAAAGGAAATTATTCAGACAGTTAAGTGAGAGGAGAACTTAATTGTGATGGGAGACTGGAATTCGGTAGTAGGAAAAGGAAGAGAAGGAAAAATAATAGATGAATATGGACTGGGCAGGAGGAATGAAAGAGGAAGTCGCCTGGTAGAATTTTGCACGGAACATGATTTAATCGTAACAAACACGTGGTTTAAGAATCAGAAAAGAAGGTTGTATACGTTGAAGAGACCAGGAGACATCGGAAGGTATCAGATAGATTTTATAATGGTAAGACATAGGTACCGGAACCAGGTTATAAACTGCAGGACATACCCAGGGGCAGAGATAGACTCTGACCATAATTTGTTAGTCATGAACTGTAGGCTGAAGTTGAAAAAACTGCATAAAGTTAGGAAAATGAGAAAGGACTTAGATAAATTGAAGGAAAGTGAAGTTCTGGAGAATTTCAGAGGGAGATTTAGGCAACAATTGACAGAGATATGGGGAAATAAAACAGTAGAAGAGGAATGGGTAGCATTGAGAGATGAAATAGTCAAGGCAGCAGAGGACAAAATAGGTAGAAAGGCAATACCTACAAAAAATCCTTGGCTATCACAGGAAATACTAAATTTAATTGATGAAAGGAGAAAATATAAAAATGCAGTAAATGAAACAGGCAAAATGGAGTACAGACGACTAAAAATGAAATTGACAGGAAGTGCAAAATGGCTAAGCAGGAGTGGCTAGAAGCCAAATGCAAATCTGTAGAAGCAAGGGGAAAAGTAGATACCGCCTATAAGGAAATAAAAGAGACATTTGGGGACAAGAAAAGCAACTCTACGAATATCAAGAACTCAGATGGGAAACCAGTTCTCAGCAAAGAAGGGAAAGCTGAAAGGTGGAAAGAGTACATAGAGCAGCTCTACAAAGGAAATGAACTTAGAGACGATGTTGTAGGAAGGGAAGAGGAAATAAAACAAGATAAAATAGGAGATACTATACTGAGAGATGAATTTGACAGAGCCTTGAAAGACCTAGGTCGGAACAAGGCCCCAGGAGTAGATGACATACCCGCAGAGCTATTAAAGTCTCTGGGAAAGCCAGCCATGACAAGACTATTTGAATTGGTGTGTAGGATGTATGAGACAGGCGAAATACCATCAGACTTTAGGAAAAATTTAATAATCCCCATTCCAAAGAAATCAGGCGCAGACAGGTGTGAAAATTACAGAACCATCAGTTTGATAAGTCATGGTTGCAAAATTTTAACACAAATTATCTACAGGAGAATGGAAAAGCTGGTAGAAGCTGACCTCGGGGAAGATCAGTTTGGATTCAGGAGGAATGTAGGAACCCGGGAGGCAATACTCACTTTACGTCTTATCTTGAAAGATAGATTGAGGAAAGGCAAACCTACATTTTTAGCTTTTGTAGATTTGGAGAAAGCTTTTGACAATGTAGACTGGAATATACTCTTTCAAATTCTGAAGTCAGCAGGCGTAAAATACAGGGAAAGGAGAGTTATTTACAACTTGTACAAAAGCCAGACCGCAGTTATTAGACTCGGAAGGGCATGAAAGGGAAGCATCAGTTGGAAAGGGAGTAAGACAGGGTTGTAGCCTTTCTCCAATGTTATTCAATTTGTACATCGAGCAGGCGGTGGAGGAAAGCAAGGAAAAATTTGGAATAGGGATTAAAGTTCAGGGGGAAGAAATAAAAACATTGCGTTTTGCTGATGACATTGTAATTCTGTCAGAGACAGCAAAGGACCTGGAAGAGCAGTTGAATGGAATGGACAGCGTGTTGAAGAGAGCATATAAAATGAACATTAACAAGAGCAAAACAAAAATAATGGAATGCGGTCTTAGAAAATCAGGCGATGCTGAAGGAATTAGATTATGTAACGAAACAATGAAGGTGGTAGATGAGTTTTGTTAATTGGGTAGTAAAATAACATGCGATGGTCGCAGTACAGAGGATATAAAATGCAGAATGGCAATGGGAAGAAAAGCATTTTTGAAAAAGAGAAATTTGCTAAATCGAATATTAATTTAAGGGTAAGGAAGTCTTTTCTGAAGGCATTTGTGTGGAGTGTTGCCTTGTACGGGAGTGAAACATGGACGATAAGCAGTGTGGACAGGAAGATAATAGAGGCTTTTCAAATGTGGTGCTACAGAAGAATGCTGAAGATTAGGTGGGTAGATCGGATAACTAATGAAGAGGTACTGAACAGAATTGGTGAGAAAAGGAATTTTTGGCATACCCTGACTAAAAGAAGGGATCGCTTGGTAGGACACATTCTTAGACATCGGGGAATCGTAAATTTAGCATTGGAGGGAAGTTTGTGGGGTAAAAATCGCAGAGGGAGACCAAGAGACGCGTATAGTAAGCAGATTCAAGTGGATGTGGGTTGTCGTTCTTATGAGGAGATGAAAAGGCTTGCTCAGGATAGAGTAGGGTGGAGAGCTGTATCAAACCAGTCTCCGGACTGAAGACCATAACAACAACAGTGATCAAAATGTGTTTCACAGACATAAAAACCAAGACAGTTTAATGGAAATGTCTTTGATGTATCGACAATTACCAGAATTGTTTTGTGGACATTCCGATTTTCGTACCTCCTTCATAACATACCTCAGTATGCATGCACCAGATAATTATGTAGTTTGTGGCAATTATGAATATTGTTATGAGGTTTGAGAATAAATTATTATTTGCACCCCATTGATTCCACATATCATGTAGACAATTTTACTTCATTTGCCTGTCCAAGATCACTGTCCATCATTTATTTTTGAAGATGGTTTGAAACTACTATTTACTATTATTTAAGCACACATAATCTTTGTTTTGTAGAGATATGAAAGCTGTAAATGTCTTTTCACGTCTTATTTAGGCCAGAACAAATTCAGATATAAGAAACTATCGCTGAAATCAGAAATTGCACATAATACAGAAATTAATTCTGCACTGCTGTAAAAGAAAACTACTTTACACTATAAACGACATGTCATTGCATTGAGTGAATCATTTGTGTTCGGGAATGAATATAATTCATCCTATAAGCCCACAGAAGAAAATCATTTTGATTACACTTCCAGATGAACAACTGTGTACATTATCGAAAATACAATGAAACGATTAGGTTAGTATGTACGAGGCGCGTCCAGAATGTAAGTTCCGTTTGGTAATAAAATGAAATTGTAAACAGACACAGAAGAAATTTTTATTGCACAAAATTTTAGAACTCTTAAAGTACTTTTCTACATAACTGCCAAAATTTTGCAGTAATTTTTCATAGTGTGGCACCAGGTTTTGTATACCTTCTTCATAGAAATCTGCCGCCTGCGTCTTCGACTAGTTGGAAACAGTTTCCTTCAGCTCGTCGTCATTGGTGAAGTGATGACCGCCAAGGAAATACTTGAGATGTAAACCTACGGTTTTCCTGGATCTTGTCATCAATCGCGTGAACTAGTTCGTCTGTAACCAAAGGTGGACGCCCACTTCGTTCTTCGTCGTGCACATCACTACGCCCGCCATTGAATTGTCGGACCAATCTTCTCACTATCGAATCACTCATCGCATTTGGTCCGTAAACATCGCAAATTTGCCGATAAATTTCACTGGGTTTCACTTTCCTCGCATTCAGAAACCGAATCACCGACCTGATTTCACAGGCGGCGGGATTTTCAATCGACGCCGACATTTCAAACAAGCACAGCAAAGCGTACGTAACTGACAGCGATCTGCAAATGGCGCACGTTCTGCCCCTTGATACACGTCGTCTACAGCGCATTTGCGGAACTGCAATCGCAGCGCTGCAGCGGAGATAAATCGAAACGGAACTTACTTTCTGGACGCGCCTCGTATATAAGTGGTATTGATAGTGTGCAGTATGTGGGGATCTAGTGAGCGAACTCACCTCACGCGAGAGTCTGCGGCCTCATCAGGAGGGCTGCCGTGGTGGGCGGCGGCCGTGGGCGGCGCAGCTGAGGCGGGGGTCTGGCGGCCTCTGTGGTCGCCGAGCGGCCGAGGGGCGGCGGTGGCGGAGGTCCCGCTGTCCGCAGGGGCTGGAGTGCTGCACAGGGAGAGGCACTTTGTTCACCTGAGATAAAACGCTGCTGCTCCTCAACGAAAACAATTACTTCTTGAAAGCCCAAACAGAGCCAAATAAAAACAAGCAAAGAACATTTAGGTAAAAGCTTTTGAAGTTACAGTAGCAAATCATGTTGGCTGAAATAATTCTTGGTTCATAGAGTGATTAAAATGTTTCTCAGAGACACAATACCCAGGCAGTGTAATGGAAATGTCTTTGATGTATCGACCATTGCCATTGCCAGAATTGTTTTGTGGACATTGCGATTTTCTTACCTCTCTCCTGACATAAGTCATTCTGCATGCACCAGATAATTATATAGTTTGTAGAAATTATAAAAGTTGTTATGAGGTTTGAGAATGAATGAATTTGCACCATAGGATTCCTCATTTCACGTAGACAACTTAACTGTAGCAGAGACCAGGAAAGAATGGAGCGATACAAAAGACCCATAACTTTGGTATTGATGTCACGCTAGCAACTATCATGATCATCTGGTAAACGACCTATGCATGCTATACATCCCATAAATTGACACCATTTATAGATAAACATTGTCAGCATCGAAAATAGATAACAAACAAAAGTAAATGCTGCATTGCAAAAACATGGTAACGTTGACGCAAAAATGCTTGAAGATGCGCATGCCCTAGCTATAAACGTTTGTATTCATTGCACTGTACATCATATTATCCAGCTGCCCATGGTTCAGATAGCAGAAGCAATGATATGACATATGGATAACGCAGCTTACGAATCTAACATGGCTTTTAGAAACATCTAATTTACCTGCTAACAAGTGGTCATATTAGACGTTATATGAAGCTCTTTTGAGAAGTATAACAGAATGTCGTGAGCTACCAGCATGTTTCTTGAAAGAAAGACATCCAAATACATTCAGTGGCAAATATTGTAGGCGTGGGAAACGACTGTATGTGCCGGTATTGGTCTTACCTGATTGCAGACAGCAGTCGACCCATTTCCACCACATCCTCTGGATGTGTGCGGACTGCATCAGCCCAGCCTCTCGTGGTCATCACCTCCGCCAGGTGGCTCCTTATGAAGTGGATGGCGGCTGTCCTGAGGCCGTCGCAGCCGTGCCTGATGGCGAGCACCGCCGCGGCCGCCGCCGTCTCCACAGTCATCTGAGCCGCCACCTGCCGCTCACAGGCCTCCTTGAGGCCGGGAAGTCCATACTGATCTGCGGCGGCCAGCAGCTTGTTGGCCGTGCCGGGCAGCTGGGGTGCCTGCAGGCAGTACAGGTAGCCCACCAGCTGCCGCAGCACTGGGCCCTCCACGTCCAGGATGTTCACCGAGCCGCTGCTGGCCTCCAGCGTGCGGTGCCGGAACATGGCTTTGAAGACGGGGCTCCTGTCCGTCAAGACGGCCCTGTGGGCGACCAGGCGCGTCTCTCCCGCTACCAGGGTCACCACGGCGTCGTCGCTTTCGTCGAGCAGCCAGCCCAGGTCGGTCGCCGTGGCCTCCTTTGCTTGTTGAACGGCTTCCATTATTAATGATTCTGAAACAAGATGACACTGACTACGTCTCTGCTCTGATACACAGTATGTTCTTCAATGAACGGCAAGTAGACCTCTGTCAACCAACTATTGCCTATGGTTCATCATCGCACTTCAGATGTAACAAAACTTCTGGCTGAACAGCTTCCATTATAAATGATTCTGAAACAAGACGACACTGCCCACGTCTCTGTTCTGATACACCGTATGTTCTTGAATGAACGGCAAGTAGACCTCTGTCAACCAACTATTGCTTATGGTTCATCATCGCCCTTCAGACACAACAAAACGGTATGCTTGCTGTCTCAAAATTATGTGGTATGTGAAAACTTTGAACAGTTACTTACTTAGGAAATCATTCACAACGAAATGTACCGCAATACTAACAAAGCCAGAAAAATCTGCAATTGTATGAGACGTTGTCTTCCTGAGTTCTTCAGAGATGAAACGAAATTCTGTGCGGATTTCTCCTGGGTACGGTACATTAACCATTGGTATTATTTCCTCTGCTCACAAAATATCCAGATATGCAAAGCTTATAGGACTTAGCTGCAGGGTTATCAGTCCTTAAACTTACAAACCACTTATAAACAGCACAGACATCTTTGCCCGATGGGGGATTCTAACCCCCGATGGGGAATGCCCTCGCGCATCGTGGCATAGCGTCTCAGTGCGCTCGGCCGCTCCACTGCGGCCTAAAATATCAGGAAACTGCGTGGTTGATCGTGAGAATAGTGAAACAGCAATAAATTTTACATCATATGATCAAGATGCAAGTAGGGAAAGAAGGTAGAAAATTTGGTAGATAAATCAAGGCAACATTTTATGTAATTCCAAATGAGAAGGAAATTCATGATTCTGTTTCTAAGGAATTCCTAAATCGTTATCTGATTTTATCACTATTGTCATAGTTACTGGAATTATTGCTAAATAAGTTTTAAATCCGTATTTTATAACAACCAGTATCTCGAAAATTAATAACGAATTATTCTTATGTCATATTTACATGAAAGATCGGAAACATGTCTACATCATGTTACGTTTATGTTGCTTACGAAGTGTAACGAGTAACGAATGTTAGCCGGCCGCGGTGGCCGAGAGGACTGCGGCGCCCCAGTCACGGTCTGCAAGGCCACTACGGTCGGGGGTTCGGATTCCCCCTCGGGCATGGATATTTGTGCCGTCCTTAGTGTTAGCTATTTCATTAGTAGTTTGTAAGTTTAGGGACTGATGACCCCGTAGTTAAGTCCCATAAGCTATACAAACATTTGAACGAAAGTTAATTCGGTCCTGCATCGAGTGAAAGTACCAAACTGTAAGCAGTGTTAAAATTCAATCGCTTGCAACGAATGGCGTGCCTGGTGTGGGCTGACAAGTGTCTGGCAGTGAGGGGGATGCCGGCTGCGCGCCTCAAGGCGGGCAGGTGGGATCGACGGTCCGGCAGGGCCGTGGCCGCGCAACGCTGGCGCCGCTGGGAGCCGTCGTCTGCCGGGAGGGGGCGTGTCTGGACTCAGCAGGAGGTGCCGAACGTCTGACAGAGGCGGGCATACACCTTGGCTTAACATATGAAATGAATGTTCATGAGGACTCGGAATCCCTGTTGTTGCAAGAAAGTGTGAACACAGAATTATTGTTTCGGTTTGGTTGGGTATAAGCGAGATGAAGACCAATTATGACAGTATAACGACATAGTAAGTTAGGCAGATAAATTCATCTTAAAAAATACAAGCTAAAAATAATATCAAAATAGACCTAGTATCTGAGGAAATATAAAACTGCATTTGATGTCAAAAACTTGGTGATGAAATAAATTTATTATCTGATAGTTTCTTACTTTCATGCAACTATTTTTATTTGAAATAAATCGCAATTTGCGATCAGATATGGCTTCACTGTAGTAAGTTTAGATGCAATACCAAAGTGCAGCGAATGAAATTTCGTGTCCGGCCGGGAACCGAACCCGGAATGTCCGGTTTACTAAGCATACGCGTTACCCACTCCGCCACCGAGTACACAGTGACCAGCCCGACTGCAGAGGACTCTTCCCTGCACGTCTCCCGCCACACACAAATCTCTATTCGCCACGCTGCCTCGTCCAAAGGTATTATATGTGTATACGAGCCGAGGATGGGCTCCTGTCGACAATTAATTGTGTCTCGATACCTCATGGTATGTTCTCCCTGATGCAGGAATACAATATTGTGGCTGCGAGCATTACAGAACAAATAGGCTGTGGTATAGGAAAGAGACAGCGTGGCGAATGGAGATTTGAGTGTGACGGGAGACGTCCAGGGAAGAGTCTTCTGCAGTCGGGCTGGTTATGTGTCCTCGGTGGCAGAGTGGTCAACGCGTCTGCCTAGTAAGTGGGAGATCCCGGGTTCGAAACCAGGCAGGGCACAAATTTTCATTTGCCGCACTTTGGTATTCCACTAAACCTAGTACAGTGAAGCCATAACTGATCGCAAATTGCGATTTATTTCAAATGAACACTATAACGTCGTAAATATATATATTTTTATTCAGTTTGAAGAAATTATGTGATAATCTGACGTAATTTCACTCCTACTTGTGAGGAGCGAACTGCACATTTAGAAACAGATGTCTGTCATTTCCGATTCTTTGGCGACGTTGTAATAAAGAGCAGTAGTCAAGTGCATTCACTTAAGACTGAATTCATCGTTCAGAACAAATTTTGGCATAAAAATAACTTTTTTTATTCCTTCTGCTGTTTTGCATACCATTAAAATGAAAGGCTAGTATTTGTACCGTCCGAGCAATCTAAGATGACCGTCAGAGTGGTGGGCCTTACCTCCCGGCCTATCCCCGGCAGTTGCAGCCTTCAGCTGGGGACCGCTGAGGCTGCTGCCACAGAGTAACATATACAGAGAAGAAACCCCCCCTAAACGACTGTCCTACACTGCCCTCGTAGTTCCGTGAGATGCCATCAGATGTCAGGCGGTTCCCAACTTACTACCGGTAGACCACACTAGAGCACAGAGTAACATATACAGAGAAGAAGCCCCCCCTAAACCACTGTCCTACCCTCTACTCGTAGTTCTGTAAGATGCTAGCAGGTGTCAGGCTGTTCCCATCTTAGTACCGGTAGACCGCACTAGAGCACAGAGTAACACATACAGAGGAGAAGCCCCCCCTAAACGACTGTCCTACACTGCCCTCGTAGTTCCGTGAGATGCCAGCAGATGTCAGGCGGTTCCCAACTTACTACCGGTAGACCACACTAGAGCACAGAGTAACATATACAGAGAAGAAGCCCCCCCTAAACCACTGTCCTACGCTCTACTCGTAGTTCTGTAAGATGCTAGCAGGTGTCAGGCTGTTCCCATCTTAGTACCGGTAGACCGCACTAGAGCACAGAGTAACACATACAGAGGAGAAGCCCCCCCTAAACGACTGTCCTACACTGCCCTCGTAGTTCCGTGAGATGCTAGCAGATGTCAGGCGGTTCCCATCTTAGTACCGGTAGACCACACTAGAGCACAGAGTAACATATACAGAGAAGAAGCCCCCCCTAAACGACTGTCCTACACTGCCCTCGTAGTTCCGTGAGATGCTAGCAGATGTCAGGCGTTTCCCATCTTAGTACCGGTAGACCACACTAGAGCACAGAGTAACATATACAGAGAAGAAGCCCCCCCTAAACGACTGTCCTACACTGCCCTTGTAGTTCCGTGAGACGCTAGCAGATGTCAGGCGGTTCCCAACTTACTACCGGTAGACCACACTAGAGCACAGAGTAACATATACAGAGAAGAAGCCCCCCTAAACCACTGTCCTACGCTCTACTCGTAGTTCTGTAAGATGCTAGCAGGTGTCAGGCTGTTCCCATCTTAGTACCGGTAGACCGCACTAGAGCACAGAGTAACACATACAGAGGAGAAGCCCCCCCTAAACGACTGTCCTACACTGCCCTCGTAGTTCCGTGAGATGCTAGCAGATGTCAGGCGGTTCCCATCTTAGTACCGGTAGACCACACTAGAGCACAGAGTAACATATACAGAGAAGAAGCCCCCCCTAAACGACTGTCCTACACTGCCCTCGTAGTTCTGTGAGATGCTAGCAGATGTCAGGCGTTTCCCATCTTAGTACCGGTAGATCACACTAGAGCACAGAGTAACATATACAGAGAAGAAGCCCCCCCTAAACGACTGTCCTACACTGCCCTTGTAGTTCCGTGAGACGCTAGCAGATGTCAGGCGGTTCCCAACTTACTACCGGTAGACCACACTAGAGCACAGAGTAACATATACAGAGAAGAAGCCCCCCCTAAACGACTGTCCTACGCTCTACTCGTAGTTCTGTAAGATGCTAGCAGGTGTCAGGCTGTTCCCATCTTAGTACCGGTAGACCGCACTAGAGCACAGAGTAACACATACAGAGGAGAAGCCCCCCCTAAACGACTGTCCTACACTGCCCTCGTAGTTCCGTGAGATGCTAGCAGATGTCAGGCGGTTCCCATCTTAGTACCGGTAGACCACACTAGAGCACAGAGTAACATATACAGAGAAGAAGCCCCCCCTAAACGACTGTCCTACACTGCCCTCGTAGTTCCGAGAGATGCTAGCAGATGTCAGGCGTTTCCCATCTTAGTACCGGTAGATCACACAAGAGCACAGAGTAACATATACAGAGAAGAAGCCCCCTCTAAACGACTGTCCTACACTGCCCTTGTAGTTCCGTGAGACGCTAGCAGATGTCAGGCGGTTCCCATCTTAGTACCGGTAGACCACACTAGAGCACAGAGTAACATATACAGAGAAGAAGCCCCCCCTAAACCACTGTCCTACGCTCTACTCGTAGTTCTGTAAGATGCTAGCAGGTGTCAGGCTGTTCCCATCTTAGTACCGGTAGACCGCACTAGAGCACAGAGTAACACATACAGAGGAGAAGCCCCCCCTAAACGACTGTCCTACACTGCCCTCGTAGTTCCGTGAGATGCTAGCAGATGTCAGGCGGTTCCCATCTTAGTACCGGTAGACCACACTAGAGCACAGAGTAACATATACAGAGAAGAAGCCCCCCCTAAACGACTGTCCTACACTGCCCTCGTAGTTCCGAGAGATGCTAGCAGATGTCAGGCGTTTCCCATCTTAGTACCGGTAGATCACACTAGAGCACAGAGTAACATATACAGAGAAGAAGCCCCCTCTAAACGACTGTCCTACACTGCCCTTGTAGTTCCGTGAGACGCTAGCAGATGTCAGGCGGTTCCCATCTTAGTACCGGTAGACCACACTAGAGCACAGAGTAACATATACAGAGAAGAAGCCCCCCCTAAACCACTGTCCTACGCTCTACTCGTAGTTCTGTAAGATGCTAGCAGGTGTCAGGCTGTTCCCATCTTAGTACCGGTAGACCGCACTAGAGCACAGAGTAACACATACAGAGGAGAAGCCCCCCCTAAACGACTGTCCTACACTGCCCTCATAGTTCCGTGAGATGCTAGCAGGTGTCAGGCTGTTCCCAACTTACTACCGGTAGACCACACTAGAGCACAGAGTAACATATACAGAGAAGAAGCCCCCATAAAACACTGTCCTACGCTCTACTCGTAGTTCTGTAAGATGCTAGCAGGTGTCAGGCTGTTCCCATCTTAGTACTGGTAGACCGCACTAGAGCACAGAGTAACATATACAGAGAAGAAGCCCCCCTAAACCACTGTCCTACGCTCTACTCGTAGTTCTGTAAGATGCTAGCAGGTGTCAGGCTGTTCCCATCTTAGTACCGGTAGACCGCACTAGAGCACAGAGTAACACATACAGAGGAGAAGCCCCCCCTAAACGACTGTCCTACACTGCCCTCGTAGTTCCGTGAGATGCTAGCAGATGTCAGGCGGTTCCCATCTTAGTACCGGTAGACCACACTAGAGCACAGAGTAACATATACAGAGAAGAAGCCCCCCCTAAACGACTGTCCTACACTGCCCTCGTAGTTCCGTGAGATGCTAGCAGATGTCAGGCAGTTCCCATCTTAGTACCGGTAGACCACACTAGAGCACAGAGTAACATATACAGAGAAGAAGCCCCCCCTAAACGACTGTCCTACACTGCCCTCGTAGTTCCGTGAGATGCTAGCAGATGTCAGGCGTTTCCCATCTTAGTACCAGTAGACCGCACTAGAGCACAGAGTAACACATACAGAGGAGAAGCCCCCCCTAAACTACTGTCCTACACTGCCCTCGTAGTTCCGTGAGACGCTAGCAGATGTCAGGCGGTTCCCAACTTACTACCGGTAGACCACACTAGAGCACAGAGTAACATATACAGAGAAGAAGCCCCCATAAAACACTGTCCTACCCTCTACTCGTAGTTCTGTAAGATGCTAGCAGGTGTCAGGCTGTTCCCATCTTACTACCGGTAGACCGCACTAGAGCACAGAGTAACACATACAGAGGAGAAGCCCCCCCTAAACGACTGTCCTACACTGCCCTCGTAGTTCCGTGAGATGCTAGCAGATGTCAGGCGGTTCCCATCTTAGTACCGGTAGACCACACTAGAGCACAGAGTAACATATACAGAGAAGAAGCCCCCCCTAAACGACTGTCCTACACTGCCCTCGTAGTTCCGTGAGATGCTAGCAGATGTCAGGCGTTTCCCATCTTAGTACCGGTAGACCGCACTAGAGCACAGAGTAACACATACAGAGGAGATGCCCCCCCTAAACGACTGTCCTACACTGCCCTCGTAGTTCCGTGAGACGCTAGCAGATGTCAGGCGGTTCCCAACTTACTACCGGTAGACCACACTAGAGCACAGAGTAACATATACAGAGAAGAAGCCCCCCTAAACCACTGTCCTACGCTCTACTCGTAGTTCTGTAAGATGCTAGCAGGTGTCAGGCTGTTCCCATCTTAGTACCGGTAGACCGCACTAGAGCACAGAGTAACACATACAGAGGAGATGCCCCCCCTAAACGACTGTCCTACACTGCCCTCGTAGTTCCGTGAGACGCTAGCAGATGTCAGGCGGTTCCCAACTTACTACCGGTAGACCACACTAGAGCACAGAGTAACATATACAGAGAAGAAGCCCCCCTAAACCACTGTCCTACGCTCTACTCGTAGTTCTGTAAGATGCTAGCAGATGTCAGGCGTTTCCCATCTTAGTACCAGTAGACCGCACTAGAGCACAGAGTAACACATACAGAGGAGAAGCCCCCCCTAAACGACTGTCCTACACTGCCCTCGTAGTTCCGTGAGACGCTCCTCGGTGGCAGAGTGGTCAACGCGTCTGCCTAGTAAGTGGGAGATCCCGGGTTCGAAACCAGGCAGGGCACAAATTTTCATTTGCCGCACTTTGGTATTCCACTAAACCTAGTACAGTGAAGCCATAACTGATCGCAAATTGCGATTTATTTCAAATGAACACTATAACGTCGTAAATATATATATTTTTATTCAGTTTGAAGAAATTATGTGATAATCTGACGTAATTTCACTCCTACTTGTGAGGAGCGAACTGCACATTTAGAAACAGATGTCTGTCATTTCCGATTCTTTGGCGACGTTGTAATAAAGAGCAGTAGTCAAGTGCATTCACTTAAGACTGAATTCATCGTTCAGAACAAATTTTGGCATAAAAATAACTTTTTTTATTCCTTCTGCTGTTTTGCATACCATTAAAATGAAAGGCTAGTATTTGTACCGTCCGAGCAATCTAAGATGACCGTCAGAGTGGTGGGCCTTACCTCCCGGCCTATCCCCGGCAGTTGCAGCCTTCAGCTGGGGACCGCTGAGGCTGCTGCCACAGAGTAACATATACAGAGAAGAAACCCCCCCTAAACGACTGTCCTACACTGCCCTCTTAGTTCCGTAAGATGCTAGCAGATGTCAGGCGGTTCCCATCTTAGTACCAGGATACCACACTAGAGCACAGAGTAACATATACAGAGAAGAAGCCCCCCTAAACGACTGTCCTACACTGCCCTCGTAGTTCCGTGAGATGCTAGCACATGTCAGGCAGTTTCCATCTTAGTACCGGTAGACCACACTAGAGCACAGAGTAACATATACAGAGACGAAGCCCCCCCTAAACGACTGTCCTACACTGCCCTCATAGTTCCATGAGATGCTAGCAGATGTCAGGCGGTTCCCATCTTAGTACCGGTAGACCACACTAGAGCACAGAGTAACATATACAGAGACGAAGCCCCCCCTAAACCACTGTCCTACACTGCCCTCGTAGTTCCGTGAGATGCCAGCAGATGTCTGGCGGTTCCCAGCTTAGTACCGGTAAACCAAAGTAGAGGCACTTCTGAGGGTGCCTCTCGCACATCAGAGGGTAGCGTGGAGGGGAGGCTGAGGGGAGAGCTCGCGCCGCCTGCCACGAGGCCACGGCTGTGAGGGGAGGTGGTGGTGGGGGCAGCCGCTACCTGCCACCTGCTCTGGCCAGTTTAAAGGGCTGCTTCTGACCGCAGCGCCATCACGGGACATCTTACGGAACTGCTCTGGCTCTCGCTCCCCACACCTCTGACCGTGTTACAGGGCCCTTACGGAGTTTTTTTCCTTTATTGATGTTTTAACGCTACCAGGATTTCAGACAGCAGGCTGGCAGCAGCTTTGGTGGCTACTCTTCAGCCTTGAGAGATACATGTAATGATAATAAGTAATCAACATGATACACAGAATAAAAATTTGTAGAGTTAAAACCATAGACAAGGTGAAAATTGGAGAACATTCAAAAGACAATTGGACAGACAAACATTTGGAGAACAGAGACAAGTAAGCGGCGATAAAATACACACATTATATTCATAAAACTGTTTAGAGGCATGGTGACGGTTAAAGGACCGGGACATGTTTTCCACCATTTTACGTTGTTGTTTTTGTACTTTTTATTTTTATCAGTTTTGAGGTAAACAGCGGATCATTGTATTTCCTACACCTTTATCTAGAGTCCTATACAAATACTTTTGAAAATAGTAAATATCCTTCTTGCCACAAAATGATTTTTTTCTGACCATGTTGCATTGGAAAATTTGCCCCGTACGCGGGGCAAGTTTACCAGCTTACGTAAAATTTACAGGGGTAAATGTTCGAACTATATTTAATTATCTTGATTTCACTGAATAGGTGTTCTCATTATGCATTTACAACACATTACAAAAGAAGGATAACAAAAGTAACCATAATAAATAAAAACAAATGCTATTTAAAGGTTTTACAAAATATCTCACTTAAATATTTTACAAATACAGACATTTTTATTCATACGTAGAAAATTGAAGTCCATTGATGCTTTTCTGATACTGCACTCGTGTCTAATTGCTAATAGAACAGCATTTATCGCTTCAAGAGTGTACGAGCCTCTTATCGGTCTTCTCTGTTTAATTTCGGACCATTTTAAGTCCGCAAGAAACAATTAACCATTTGAACAATAGACAATAAATACTAAAAGGAATAAAACTATATGTTCTATGCCGGGACACGTTTCACAACGAGATACGTGCAGGAATATGTTCAAATGTTTGTTAATCTTATGGGACTCAACTATGGGGTCATCAGTCCCTAAGCTTACAAACTACTTACGAACTACGTTATACTAAGGACGGCACAAATATCCATGCCCGAGGGCGGATTCAAACCCCCGACCGTAGTGGCCGTGCAGATCGTGACTGGAGCGCCTCAGTCTCCTCGGCCACCGCGACCGACGCAGGAATATGTGCCCCGTATGCTCTGGGAAAACTTTCCCCATCGCCATATTCGGAACTATTACACTACGTCCACGAGTAACCGTGTAAGCTATTTACAAAACAAATGCAGTGTTACGTGAAGAAAGAAACCCACTTTTAATGTGTGCAATCTCAAAATAATAAGTTTAACGCTAGTATGTTTATTTTAAGTTTCAATAAAAATGTGAAAGTTCACTCACCTTTGCAAAAAATGACAAAAACAACCCTGCCCTCAATGTGACTGCTGGTACAACACCGAAACTTTCGTAAATGAAGCGCGCTTTGTTTCTGCTTCGAACAGTATGGCCTGTGGTAACGTCAAATGGGTTGTTTCGAAACTAAATCGAGTTGGAAAACTTGCCCCTATGGAAAATGTGCCCCGGTCTCCCCTACATTGATGGACACACACGCACAAATTGGAGACAGGTGACCGGTGCACACGGTAAAAAGTTTGTAGGACGTTGTCGGCGAGGCACAGGTTAAAACACGTCAAAGATCACTAATCACTAACACTGGCGCTGGAGCAGTAATTAAAATGTCGAGACGCGGGGCCCTTACATCTACATCTACATACATACTCCGCAATTCACCGTAAGGTGCGTGGCGGAGGGTACACTGTACCACTACTAGGCATTTCCTTTCCTATTCCACTCCCAAATTGAACGAGGAAAAAAAGAATGCCTATATGCCTCCGTACGAGCCCTAATTTCTCTTATCTTGTCTTTGTGATCTTTACGCGAAATGTAAGTAGGCGGCAGCAAGATCGTACTACACTCAGCTTCAAATTCCGGCCCTCTAAATTTACTTAACAGAAATTCACGAAAAGAACGTCGTCTTTCTTCCAGCGATCCCCAATTGAGTTTCTGGAGCATTTCCGTGACACTCGCGCATTGGTCGAACCTACCGGTAACAAATCTAGCTGCTCGCCTCTGAACCGCCTCTATGTCTTCCTTCAAACCGATCTGCTGCGGGTCCCAAATATTTGAGCAATACTCAAGACGTGGTCGTACAAGCGTTTTATACGCGGTCTCCTTTACAGGTGAAGTACATCTTCCCAAAATTCTCCCAATAAACCGAAGTCTGCTGTCCGTCTTACTCACAACTGTCCTTACATGCTCGTTCCATTTCATATCGCTCTGCAATGTTACGCCTAGATATTTGAACGACGCGACCGCATCAAGAAGCTCACTACTGATGCTGTATTCGAACATTATAGGATTGTTTTTTCTACTCATGCGCATAACCTTACATTTTTCTACATTGAGAGCTAGCTGCCATTCTTCGCACCAACTAGAAATTTTGTCTAAGTCAACCTGTATGCTATTACAGTCAGTTACAGACGACACCCTCCCATACACCACAGCATCATCAGCAAACAGCCGCAAATTACAACTTACTCTGTCCATCAGATCATTTATATAGATAGAAAATAATAGCGGTCCTATCACACTCCCCTGGGGCACGCCTGACGATACACTCGTCTCTGATGAACACTCGCCGTCGAGAACAACGTACTGCGTTCTATTTCTTAGGAACTCTTCCAGCCAGTCACAAATCTGTGAACCTATTCCATAAGCTCGTATCTTCGTTAGCAGTCTGCATTGTGGCACCGTGTCGAACGCCTTTTTGAAGTCGAGAAAAACACAATCCGCCTGTTGCCCTTCGTCCATGACTCGCAAGATGTCATGTGAGAAAAGGGCAAGCTGAGTTTCACATGAATGATGTTTCCTAAACCCGTGCTGATTCATGGAAAGAAGCTTTTCCGTTTCAAGGAAATTTACTATGTTCGAACTGAGAATATGCTCCAAAATTCTACATGAAACTGATGTCAACGATATTGGCCTGTAATTGTATGGGTCAGTTCTCTTTCCTTTCTTATACACGGGAGTCACCTGCGCTTTTTTCCAATCACTAGGAACTTTGCGCTGAATTAAAGACTCGCTATAAATGCAAGCTAAGTAGGGGGCCAATGCCGCAGAATAGTCTTTGTAAAATCGAACTGGTATTCCATCCGGACCAGCAGACTTTTTCGTATTTAGCTCTCTCAGCTGCTTCTCTACACCGGAAATACCTATTGTTATGTCCTCCATTTCGGAATTAGTACGTTGATCAAATGATGGTATATTTGTGCGGTCCTCCTGCGTGAAAGATTTCTTAAAGGTTAAATTTAGAACTTCAGCTTTCCGTTTGCTTTCTTCTATTACTGCCGCGGAATGATCAACTAGTGACTGGACAGTGGGCTTTGACCCGCTTATCGATTTTACATAGGACCAGAATTTTTTCGGGTTCTCGGAAAGATCTTTTGCTAAGGTATGGCTGTGATAATTATTGTATGCTTCACGCATCGATCTTTTTATAGACGCACAAATCTCTACTAACTTTTGCCTGTCATCATTTGCGTGTTCTTTTTTGAATCGAGAGTGCAACAGCCTTTGCTTTCTCAGCAGCTTTCTAACATTATTATTATACCACGGTGGATCTTTTCCATCCTTAATCGTCTTTACTGGCACATATTTCTCTAACCCTTCATTAACAATGCATTTAAATTTAGTCCACAAGTCCTCTACATCCATAGTCCCAGAATTAAACGATGGCCGGCCGCGGTGGCCGAGGTGACTGAGGCGCTCCAGTCACGGTCAGCACGGCCACTACGGTCGGGGGTTCGAATCCCCCCTCGGGCATGGATATTTGTGCCGTCCTAGTTTGTAAGTAGTTGATAAGTAGTTTGTAAGTTTAGGGACTGATGACCCCATAGTTAAGTCCCATAAGCTTAACAAACATTTGAACATTTGAATTAAACGATGCCCATTCATTTTCTAAGTGCGATCGTAACATTTGCTTGTCGGCTTTTCCCAACAAAAACACGCTCCTAGCCTTCTTGACTGGTTTATGAACTTTGGTCACCATCGACGCTATGATGATATCATGATCACTAATTCCTGTCTCTACACAGACATCGTTAATAAGGTCAGGCCTGTTTGTGGCTATAAGGTCTAGAATATTTCCATTGCGCGTGGGTTGCCGGTTTAACTGCTCAAGACAGTTTTCGGAGAATGTGACCAAAAGTAGCTCGCAAGACTGCTTGTCTGTACCGCCTGAAATGTAACTAGCGAGGTCCCAATCTATACTCTTAAGGTTGAAGTCACCTCCGACTAATATTGCATGGCCCGGATACCTATGCACTACCTGGAGTAGACTTTCCTAGAATGATTCTAAATCTGCTACAGCAGCACTGGGGGGCCGGTAAAAACACCCAACTATTAACTTTACTTCTTTTAGACCTGTTATGCGTGCCCAGATAACTTCACAGTTACTTTCAACCTCGATCTCAGTAGAAACATTATCTTTGTTCACAGCGATGAACACTCCTCTTCCAGTTGTATCAGATCTATCTTTCCGATATACATTCCAAGCTTCGCTAAATATTTCTGAACTTGCCACATCATCATTTAGCCAGCTTTCGGTGCCTAAAACTATCTGAGCGCAATACCCTTAGGCGCAATACCCTTAGGCGGGTATTACACTGTAAAAGATCTTTGACAAAGATCTTTTATCAAAGTTCTTTGGTCAAATCTTTGACAGTGTAATGGGTCATCTTTTATATAAGATATTTGATAAAAGTTAGCGAGAGAGCCTAGCTTTTATAAAAGTTCGCCATTGTATAGATGCGTCTTTCGTTGCTTTGACGCCTTTTATCCTACAAATTAACGTAAAAGTGTATTTGTTGTGTCGCTACTGCCACAGTGATCGTTTCAAAGTGAGAAGTGTGCGGAATATTTATTAATACAAAGCACATTTCTAAAAATGTAGGGTTAGAATCGTATAAAGAAAAAGCTACAGCTGTCAGTTGTATTCAAAGTGGCTCACTGAGGTTGATGATAGGGATGAAATTATATAGATCAAAGGATATATGGAGATGCATAAGTGAAATAAATGTTTTTATTTGTATTACTCTAACCTAACCTCGTAATTGCTCCTAAAGTGATTTACATCTTGGTTCACTCATGTCTGGAATAATACGTGAAATCTTAGGCCTACACTGTAGGATTAGTGAATTTTACTGCCTGCTGGAATAGATTTTGTATGTGGATATAAATGGGAGGATCTTCAGTGGAAAGGTATTCATGAATTGTATAATGAGATACTGCACTACTTAGCTCCATATTTTTTCTTGCTTTGCACGATGCTTTTCGACATTTAACCACAAGTCCAGGTATTTATACAGATATTTTATGTTTCGGAAAATCGGGCAAAACAAATGTTAGACTGCAGCAAACATAAAAATGTTTTTCGCAGCGCATATTATATAATGAAGCCTAACATGAAAGAACTAGGAAAATATTCTCTCTTCTTAATTATCATAAAGTGTCTAACGAAGTTATGTTTAGCATGACACGTTAAATTATTTCAGTTTTTCATTATTTACCCATTGACACAGCTTTAGGGCTTCCTAATCGATTATAATGAAGTGTTTATAAATATATGGGTGAATTAAAATATTTGCTCACATGTTCTTAAACAATTTAGGTTATTATTTCCCAGCAGTGTAAAATTGTTTCCATTTTTTGTTCTTTCCAATGAGCAACATTGCAACATTCCCGAGCAACATTATATTACGTACTATAAAGGCCAATTCACACTGTCCGTTACGTCAATGGTGCGCTAGTTGTTTATTAACTTTAGTACTTTTCAACAGGTGACTTGCTGTTTTTAACGTAGTTAAGGTTGGGAAACTTTACGTTACGGTATTTGATAACTCTTGTACTCTCACAGTGTTTAGTTGTTTTATTAGTGACGCTTGAATTTGAACTTGTTTATACAAGCAACAGTGTAAAGTTTCTGTGGTAGTGTTATTTGCTCTTTTCTGATACTATTAGTTGTTGTTACTTGATTTGTAGAGACTGAGGTTTGTTGATTGCTGTAGTTAAGAGGTATTTCCTACTTATTTTGTAGAAACTTAACTTCATAACGTAGACGTCTAGTTTTTCTTAACAAATTATTGTAAAATTTTACCATGAGTGAAAAGTGTGGGCTCTGTCGTAGGTTCGTGCGTAGTGGGCTGCAGTGTGGGATTTGTAGTAAGTATTTTCATGGGGGGGAGTGCAGTGGGGAAGACAGTGGGCATTGTGGTGAGGTTCTCTCCTGGAACTGTAGGATTTGCAGCAGGAATAAGTTGATAGAGGAGCAGGAGCGTTTGATCTGCGCCCTTCAGGTGCAGTTGAAAAACGCTGAAGAGGAACTAGGTAGGTTGAGGAGGGGAAGGGGGCTGGGGAATGGGAACTGGCAGTTGGCAAGAAGGTAGCTAGGAGAAGGTATTCAGATAGCTTTACATTCCAAGTTGCAAATAGGTTTGACCAACTGTCAGAGTTGAGTGGAGATGAACCTCCTGTAGCTGTAGGTGTAGGAAGTACGCAGCAGACCTCAGCTTTTGGTAAGCCGAAATCTGTAGAGAGGTCTCTTAGGAAGAAGAAGGTTCTGCTGCTAGGTAGTTCTCATGGCAGAGGTGTTGGCCAACAGTTGCAGGAAGTACTTGGGAGTGAGTACCAGGTCACCAGCATAGTGAAGCCTAGTGCAGGGTTAGATCAGGTCACTTGTAACATAGGGGACTTATGTAGGAATTTTTCAAAAGAGGATCAGGTAGTTATAGTGGGTGGGGCCGGGAACAGTCTTGATAGGGACGGGGAATATGATATAGGTGGTGATCTGGAAAGGATAGCAAATGAAACTGGTGGCACGAATGTGCATTTCGTGCAGCTGTTTCAGCGTCATGATAGGCCTTGTCTTAATACGGCTGTCAGCCGTCTTAACATGGGGCTTGAAAAGGCGCTGATGACGGAGGGCATGGATCACATTGCAGTGGTGCCAGTTGAAACTATCCAAAGGTCGGATTTTACTAGGCACGGTCTGCACCTCAATAGGTATGGGAAGGGGAGGTTGGCAAAGCTCATAGGTGACAGTGTAGTAGGGGGTGGGGGTTTCACTCATGGAAAAATTCCTGTAGTAGTTGGTGTTAGGGCTGCACCTTTTTTAGACTGAAGACAGCTGATAGATATTCCTGCTTAAAGGAAGTCCCTCTAAGAAATGAACCACCTTTGACAAAGTCTAAGAATATAAGTAATAAGGGAATTACTGTTTTTCATCAAAATATACAGGGTATCAGAGATAAAGTTAATGAAATGCTTATTGATACTGATTCTGACATTATTGGTATTTCAGAGCACTTTTTAAGTGGTGTGACAATTCAGAGACTTCCTTTGCCAGGATACAGGTTAGCTGCCTTTTACTCTAGGAGTTCCTTGCAGTGTGGGGGAGTGGCTATGTATGTAAAAAACGATTTTTCATCGGAGTCAATCGATTTTTCTAAACACTGCACAGAACAGATATTTGAATGTTGTGCAGGAATTGTTAATGTTAATGGAACTAAACTAGTAATAGTTGTTATTTATAGATCCCCTGACTCAGATTTTAAAATGTTTCTGCCCAAGCTGGAATTGGTTCTGGGTTCACTGTATAGGAAGTATAAAAATTTAATTGTGTGTGGAGATTTCAACATTAATTGTGTAGGTGATAGCTCAAGGAAACGTCAGTTGTTAGATCTATTTAATTCCTATAACATGATGCAAACAGTATTTTTTCCAACGAGAGTGCAAGGAAATAGCAGTTCTACCATTGACAATATTTTTGTTCATTCTTCATTATTAGAGGGGCACTCTGTCAGCAGAATAGTAAATGGCCTATCAGACCACGATGCCCAACTTTTAATTCTAAAAAGTATTTGTTCTCAAACAAATGTTAAACATAAATATCAACTACTCAGAAAAGTTAATCCAGTTGCAATTGAGACCTTTTTAAGCCTAATTAAGGAACAAGAATGGTAGGATGTTTATAGTGCTGATAATGCAGATGATAAATATAATGCTTTTCTGAACACATTTATTATGCTATTTGAAAGTTGCTTTCCACTAGAACACTCAAAACAGGGTACTTTCAGTAACAGACAGCCAGGGTGGATGACAAAGGGGATAAGAGTATCATGTAGAACTAAGCGGGAGTTGTATCAAAATGTTAGAAGCAGTCAGAATGAAGATGCAGTAGCTCATTACAAACAGTACTGTAAGGTTCTGAAAAATGTCATTAAGAATGCAAAAAGTATGTGGTACGCAAAAAGAATAGCAAACTCTCGGGATAAAATTAAAACTATCTGGTCAGTCGTGAAGGAAGTGTCTGGTCAGGAGCAGCAGGTAGAAGATATAACGTCAGTGCGTAGTAGGAATGTTTCTGTTACTGACAAGTTAGATATATGTGCAATATTCAATAATCACTTTCTGAATATAGTAGAGGAACTAAACAAAACTCTAGTTTCTACAGGTAATCATATAACGTTTTTAGAAAATGCGTTTCCGAGGCTGTTGCCTGAAATGATCCTTCATGATACTTCCATAGGTGAGATTGAGTCAATAATTAAATCACTAAAGACTAAGGACTCTTGTGGATATGATGGGGTATCTAGCAGAATTCTAAAGTACTGTTCTCCATATGTTAGCCCAGTACTAAGCCATATTTGTAATTTTTCCTTTCGGAATGGTCAGTTTCCTAACAGATTAAAGTACTCAGTAGTGAAACCGCTTTAGAAAAAAGGTGAAAGGGATAATGTAGACAACTATAGACCTATTTCTATGCCATCGGTTTTTTCCAAAGTTATTGAAAAGGCTGTATATTCAAGATTAATTGATCATTTCAGTTCACATAATTTCCTGTCAAACGTACAGTTTGGTTTTAGAAGTGGTTTAACGACCGAAAACGCTATCTTTTCGTTTCTCTGTGAGGCACTTGATGGGTTAAATAAGAGGCTACGGACATTAGGCGTCTTCTTTGATTTAACAAAAGCGTTTGATTGTGTTGATCACAAAATATTGTTGCAGAAGTTGGAACATTATGGAATACGGGGAGTAGCCCACAACTGGTTCACCTCTTACTTTAATAATAGACAACAGAAGGTAATTCTCCGCAATGTAGAAAATGGCTATGACGTGCAATCCCAATGGGACACAATTAAGTATGGGGTGCCCCAGGGGTCTGTTTTGGGACCATTGCTGTTTCTTATTTATATAAATGATATGCCTTCGAGTATAACAGGTGATTGTAAAATATTTTTGTTTGCTGATGATACCAGCTTGGTAGTGAAGGATGTTGCTCGTAATATTGACACAGTATCAAATAATGCAGTTCAAGAGATAAGTTCATGGCTAATAGAAAACAAGTTGATGTTAAATCACAGTAAAACTCAGTTCTTACAATTTCTAACACATAATTTGACGAAATCTGACATTATGATTACACATAATGGGCATGTGATAAGTGAGACTGAACAGTTCAAATTTCTAGGTGTTCATATAGACAGTAAGCTGTCATGGAAAGCCCATGTTCAGGATCTTGTTCCAAAACTAAATTCTGCTATATTTACCATTAGAACAATATCTGAGATAAGTGATTTTTCAACACGAAAAGTAGTCTATTTCGCTTACTTTCACTCACTTATGACGTACGGCATTGTTTTTTGGGGTAACTCGCCTGATGCAAAAAGAATATTTCTGGCTCAAAAACGGGCGGTTCGAGCAATATCTGGTGTAAGTTCGCGAACGTCATGTCGACCCCTTTTCAGTAGTCTGGGAATTTTGACTCTGGCGTCACAATACGTTTTTTCTTTAATGTCGTTTGTTGTTAATAATATCAGCTTATTCCCACGAGTTAGTAGCTTTCACTCGGTGAATACTAGACAGATGTCTAATCTACATTTGCACCGCACCACCTTAACAATTGTGCAGAAAGGGGTGCAGTATTCTGCGGCATCCATTTTAAATAAGCTGCCACAAGAACTTAAGAATCTTAGCACTAATCCACATGCTTTCAAATCTAAATTGAAGAGTTACCTCGTGGCTCACTCCTTTTACTCTGTCGAGGAACTCCTAGAAAAGTTAAACAATTAAGCTAATTTATTTTTTCTTTATTGATTCTTTTCACTTTTTCTATTACCATTATTGTGTAACAATTAATGTATTGACTTGTTCCATGACCATGGAGTCTTACTCCTGAAGTGGGTCCTATGGAACAGAATAAATAAATAAATAATAAATAAAACGTCACGTCACGGAACCGTCACGTCAAGTTGTATTCACACTGTCCGTCCGTGTCCGTCACGTCAATTCGTCCATCTCAATACGCGATGTTGAAAGTGAGGGTATGAGTGGCGATCTGTTATGTAGAAAGTCATAGGTTAATACTAGAAAGGGGGAACAACAACGCTAAATGTTACTGACGGCCAAAGAAAACTTTACAGTGTATGTTTTTGGCCAACTTACTGAGAACTGAAACAACATTTCAAAACATCGACATCTATTTTCAAGCGAAAAAATAAACATATGAAGACATCAAACCATACTTGTAAGAGCATAAATAGCGCCTGAATACTTTAACCATTACAATTTGCTCGCTGACATTGTTAATACCGTCGTAAACAACTGAATTTTTGTCTTTCATTAGAACTGACATTTTCATTTAAAATGTTATTTAATGAAAAATACGTAATCAATTACAATCTTATTCAAATAAACAGTTTGCTTCAGTCGTTTCTGTTACATTGTTACGTAACATAAACCATTTTTTGGTTTCAGATATTCAACCTCGATTTCAGGGGGACACTCAATTGACAAAAATATTTAAGTCGTCATGAAACATTTGAGTTTTACCCCTAAAACGAGGTACAACAACAACACAAAGATGAATAAGACACATTTGCATATAAACAGTGCAATCGTCGACTGCAACATATAATTCGCGTGACGAAAATAGGTTAACTTCCGATGTTAGCAGACGGCCGTTCCGTCAAAACATTCTTCTCGAGAAAGCTTGACGGACGTTGACGTGACGTGACGGACCGGTGACGGACAGTGTGGATGCCGCCATTAGAAATACATTGCGGAATGTTCTGACGGACGGTGACGTGACGTGACGTGACGGACAGTGTGAATTGGCCTTAATACAGACGCTTCACTATTTTGGAGTCTTCTCCCGAGCAACTATGACGAAATATTTTACGATAGTGTAATGTGCTCCTGTGAAGTAGTTCCGTCAAAGATCTTGGATAAAATCTTTGACAAAGATCTTTGTCAGAGATCTTTTACAGTGTAATAGCGGCCTTACGGAGATTCCGCCTGTATACAGCTGTCCGTGCTGCTGCGACTCACCTGCGCGGTGACGTCGCGCCGGCTGTCGCTGTGGCGCTGCGTGGACTCGCGTACGCCGCGCAGCCGCTTATGAGCCGGCCTGGGCGCTATCACACGAGTCTGATATCTGGAGCGTTTGCCGGGGCGTCGGCGGACACTCCCAACTCTCGAGACAGCAGTGGGTACACGTTTACGTAACGCCTCTACAAACTGCTGTGGAGTATCAATTGACTGAACGCGTTCTCTACCTGTGTCACTACACATGTTCTACCTACATCAGTTTGAACAGTTTTATCAATAATGAGTGGCTGAGGGGACTGAGGCGCTCCAGTCACGGTCTGCACGGCCACTACGGTCGGGGGTTCGAATCCCCCCCTCGGGCATGGATATTTGTGTCCTCCTTAGTATAAGGTAGTAGATAAGAAGTTTGTAAGTTTAGGGACTGATGACCCCGTAGTTAAGTCCCATAAGCTTAACAAACATTTGAACATTTTTATCAATAATGAAAGGAGCACCATTAGCCGTAAAATCTTTTGCTTTATTCAGGCAAATCGATTTCGGTTTTCCAAGAAAGCATCTTCAGTGCTGTCAGCTGGCCCAAAAAGAAATATACAAAATCAATAAACCAATACCACATTACAAACTCTCCAATAAGTACAAGGATTATGAGTAATTAATACATACCAAGTTCAAAACAGCATTTTTGTGAAATGTACGACGACATTTACGTCTAACATATCCGTTGACAACGTAGCTAGATACACGTGATACTATCTGGTGTCATACAAAGTCAAACGGAGCCAGCTGCTTACATTTGTCCACAGGTGGGCTCTGTGTGGACGTCGTTAGCGCCCTCTTTATTGCCTCAAGAGGTTTACATTGTTTATATGTATATAAAAAAAGGTACAGTATGAATAAATCGACAGAAATAATTAAATGAAACATATCGGCTGTATAATTGTTCTGTTATGGATACAATAAAAGAACAACTCTCGATAGAGCGTGGACCAGACAAAGTTTTTACATATAACTGCACTCATTACAGAGTTGGATTATTAGTTAAAACAAATTGGATAAAATATCATAATTGACAATAATAAGAAAACAGTGACATAAAATAACATTCACTGGTCAGTATTTTTATGTGATCAGCAGAGCAATTAGCAGCGTCATCTAGTGTTTGAAAAATGTAGCACGTTGTGTACTGCTAAACTGCTGCGTTTCCACAGAATAGGATGCGAAAGCAATTGTCATGCAGCACCTTATCGGCTGCTTTTCAGACACTAGATGAAGCTGCTCATTGCTCTACTGAGCACTTAAAAATACTGACCAGTGAATGTTATTTTATGTTATTGTTTTCTTATTATTGTCAATTATGCTATTTTATCCAATTTGTTTTAACTAATAATCCAACTCTGTAATGAGTGCAATTATATGTAAAAACTTTGTCTGGTCCACGCTCTATCGAGAGTTGCTCTTTTATTGTATTGTGTCGACGTGTGCGTTTGTAACTCTGTGAAAAGAGAGTGGCTGTATTTTAAGTGTTTGACAGGAGTGTTGTTCAAGCGATATCCTAATCTGAAAGGGACAGAGCGCAACAAACATTCTGGACACAATTTGTAATTCTGTGGACGAAAGTGATATCTTATCTCTGCTGGAGAACAGAAAAATTGCAACACGAGGGAGGACGGCGAGTAACAGGAGATTTTACTTACAGCACACACCAGTGTTTCCAACCTTTCTGAATATGAGACTCCCTTTTCAAGTAATAATATTCCGGCGATCCCCTTCCCTGAACAGCAAAACAACCATGTGTGTTTTGTAATTTTTTATTTATCGAAGGCATGTTTCACAATTTCACCCATTTTCAATTGCCATAATTACAATTAGGTTTCATCAATTTATTCGAGGACATTCATTATTCTCCCTTTCATGCTTGCTATTCGGGAATTTTCTTCCAGAAATTTATATTCTACTTTGTTGATAAGTATGACTGCAATCAAATTTACAAGGATACTGCCCATAGCTAGGCTATGGGCAGTACAATGTATTAATATATTTTTGGTAATTTCAGGGTTTTGTGCTTAAGTAAGTCGTCTTTAAATATTACTATTGTCCTGTTCACCGGTATGTTTGTGAGTAATTTCTAATGCCACAAATTTCATTCGCCTCTGTTGATACAATTTCCTAATAAGGAAAAATGTACAGTATTATACATTATTGTGTGAATTTTTTTATTTTCCACAATGTAACACATGATCCTAATTTCAGATTTTTGTGCATAACGAGTTTTATGCGTTGCAGGTAAGATGCAGAATCGAACTATCCTCGCTAACCGAGTCGTACTGTACAGTCAATTTGTAAACAAGTAGATCGTTCTTGTTTTCGAATTTTTGAAGATTATTGACTGCATATTGTTAATTAACTATCGATTGGATTCTGAAGACAGTTTGCTGGCTATTCGTTTCTTCATCGATAACACAATGTATTTATTGTGATAAACAACAAATAATGCCACGTAATTTTAAAATAAAATAAATTTTAATTGTATTAGGCCTATGATTTGCTACGACGTTGTTTTTGGAAAGACATCTCCGTAGGTACTAAAGCTTTTCAAGCAGGTAACCTACTCAACCTTCGTTTCAAGTGACGGCAAGGTGTTCAGCACGTCTAAATGCGCAAAAACAAAAACTGACAGAACACGTGGAATTTGAGATCGCAAAATATAGCTGAATTCGAAAAAAACGAAAAAAAAACTTGTCACTGCTGGATTCGAACCACTGACGCCATGGTTTCAAACGTTCAAATGTCTGTAAATCTATCAGACCAAACTGCGTGGTCATCAGTCCGTAGCTTACAAACTACTTGAACCTAGGTAAACTAACCTACGGACAAACACACACACCCATGCCCCAGGGAGGACTCGAACCTCCACGGCAAGCAACCGCGCGCTCCGCAGCGAGGCGCTTGAGACCGCTCGGCTACTCCACCGCGGCCCGCCATGGTTTGGGAGCTAGAACGCTACCAGCTCAACTACACCCGCATACGCTGTAAATGTTTTAATTAATGGTACTTAACATGTCCTTGCAAAACTTGAAAGTCGATTTTCTGGAGAATTTTAGAGAGTTGCGCCGAGTGGCTGTCGCTGAGTGTTATTTAAGTTATGAACTTGACGTACCGTAAATATATATAAAAAAATCTAAAATCCGATGCCCAAGTGGTCTCCTTGTGAGTGAAGTAGATACCTCGAAAATGACGCGTGTTTCTTAAAACCGGGCGACAGAGTAAAAGAGTGACAAAATATCTACGGTCGGGGGTTCGAATCTCCCCATCGGGCATGGATATTTGTGACGTCCTAGTTCGTAAGTAGTTCATAAGTAGTTTGTAAGTTTACGGACTGATGCCCCGTAGTTAAGTCCCATAAGCTCAAAAAACATTTGAACATTTGAACAAATATATCGCCAGAAGAAGATTCCACAGTTGGAAAATGGCGTAACTGACAGTTCGTACTACTGACGTGTATTTCACAAGGAATTGAAATATGACCTCCAGCTTCATCACAAATAACAGTGGTAACATTGACGTAATAAGACACTGACAATACTGATACAATTTTTGGTCAGAAGTGGAAAACATCTCCAAAATGACTTACTGCCACAGGCGGTGTTTGTGCATCTCAACGACGATACCCAGTCCAAAACACAACTTACCTTCTTATCAGTTTTCCTCTTTTCTCGTGGAAATTATGTAGGAAGCATGAAATCTTCACCAAAGCAATGCCGGAATATATCTCTATCTTCCTTTCACTTTTATTCGTTTTCCGCACGCCTCACAGCCAGCTCCTTCAGTGTCGGTTGCTGTTTTGTTTTTTGTGGTGGTCTTCAGTCCGCAGACTGGTTTGCTGCAGCTCTCCAGGCTACCCTGTCCTGTGCAAGTCTCTTCATCTGACAATACGTTCGGCAACCTACATCCTTTTGAATCTGCTTACTGTATTCGTCCCTCGTCCCCACACACTTCCTTCTAAAGCTAAGTTAGCAATTCCTTGATGCCTCAGAATGTGTCTCACCAACCTATCACTTCTCTTACTCAGGGTATGCAAGAAACTTCACTTTTTCCCATTTCTGTCGAGCATCTCCTCATTAGTTACGTGATATACCCATCTAATTTTCATCATTCGTCTGTAGCACCACATTTCAAATGCTTCTATCATGTTTTTATATGAACTCCTTATCGTCCACGTTTCACTGCCATACAATGCTACACTCCAGACAAATGCTTTCAGAAAGGACTTCCTAACATTTAAATTAATATAGGTTGTTAACAAGTTTTGCTTCTTTAGAAACGCTTTTCTTCCCATAGCCATTCTGCATATAATATCTTATTTACTTCGGCTATCTGAAGTTGATTTGGTACCCACATAAGACAAATCATCTACTACTTTTATTGTCTCAGTACCTATTCTAATTCCTTCAGCATCGCCTGATTTTCGTTTGCTTTACACAAGAATGTAGGACCCAAAACTTTTTAAACTAATGTTAATATGGTGTGGCTAATTTGTACACATACTTTCGTCACTTTGACATTTATAAAGTGCTTACTTCGCGTTCCTAATGGATGACCTGATGGTGATAACGGCTGTCTCCTGAAGTGGTTTGTTTACTCTCTCAAAGCCCAAGTGGCTGCATTCCCCACCGATGCCCTTACCTGATAAGGAGCTTTAGTCACAGATACCTCGTGGTTTCTGACGGTGCAGAAATACTAGACAATGTAATAGTATATGTGATGGGACTTTCCGCAATGCTACGTCTCAGATGTCTTAACCCGCTAACTGCCACAACACCCATTTCTGTCGCGTCAGCTCTCGGCGGTGTCTTTCAAGTAATGCTGACTGACCCAGTGTCAGCGACAACATTTGAACAGCCGTGATGGAACGGAATCCAACGAGTACGTTCATTTTCTTGTGGACAGGTCAATAAAGTATAATTTACTTTGTAGGAATAGCACACGATCATGAAATATACTGAATTACGTTAATTTTGGCGTACTTTTAGCATTTTCGGACATGATGCAACGTCATAGTAAATGAATATGTTGTAGTAAGTTACAAACGTTCATTTTCTCATTCATCCTCATGAAATATGGTTTCTAATGTTCAAATGTCTGTAAATCTATCGGACCAAACTGCGTGGTCATCAGTCCGTAGCTTACAAACTACTTAAACCTAGGTAAACTAACCTACGGACAAACACACGCATCCATGCCCCAGGGAGGACTCGAACCTCCACGGCGAGCAACCGCGCGCTCCGCAGCGAGACGCTTTAGACTGTTTGGCTGCTCTACCGCGGAAAATATGGTTTCATTACGTGTTTTAGGGCGATACGGATATGGCTAATTTCAAGGTTGTCTCTTTCTATTGAAGGTCTGTTGGATACGTCGATCTTATTTCCGCCAGTGAAGAATTCGATGATGACATAAAATGTTCAAATGTTTGTAGAGCTTATGGGACTCAACTAGGGGGTCATCAGTCCCTAAACTTACAAACTACTTATGAACTAGCTAATACTAAGGACGGCACAAGTATCCATGCCCGAGGGGGGATTCGAACCCCCGACCGTAGTGGCCGTGCCTCAGTCCCCTTGGGCACCGCGGCCGGCGACGATGACATGATGGACATCACTTATCCTATGATGTTCCTGGTGAGCAATTTCAGTTTTCAATTCAGGTATAGAACCTCTGGCGGAAAATGTCACCTATACTACGTTTGATATAAAGATAACATGCACGCTATTACAGAATAGAATGGTAGAGAAACATTATAAAAGCGGTTCGACGAAACCTCTTCCATGCACTTAAATGTGATTTTCGGATTATTTATGTAGATGTTCTTCATGGCCGAAATATCCAAGAAATATTACTTCAAATAGTAAAAATTGTTTTTATTAGTAATTAATTCAGCAGACTCAGGAAATGACTTTTGGGCATAATGCTGAAATCAAGACAACTCTGGATTAAGTAACTACTCTCAAAGGGAAGTCACTTATCAATTATTTGCAGCCGTCGAACGTATGGATGAAAAGATCAAGATAAAGTGAATCAAAACTGCAGGAGTATGTTTTTTTTTTCTTTTCTTTTTCCGGCAATGTAACCATTGACAGCCAGATGGTAACGTAATAATCATCAGTATTTTAGCTCATTTAACACAACGTACTTTGTATGTTTACCTGTTTGCAGGGGCCCAATGACAACACAAATTGTTGAGCTACCTCCACCACAGCTATAGATAGTTCTGTGGCTCCATCTCCGCCCAAGTAAGTCGGACTTTTTAAAATTCACTCACCTTAGCCACTTATTATAATAAATGATTTCGCAGACTCTGCTTAATTACAGGTTAATATTCATTTATTGTTGCTTCGTTGAAAATAATAATGGTTTTTGCGTAACCAAAAGTACATTCAGTACAAGAACAACTCGCATCATATTCTTTTTCAATCGTAATCAGCAACTAGGGAAACATAAACTCTCTGAAAAAGAGTCTTAAGCTCTGCACGAAATATATTAAGGAATATCTCTGCAACTGCGTATTCGACATTTTACTGCTACTTGAATTACTAAATGTTCCACTACACTGGCCTTCCCAGGAGTACAGCTGAAAGATTGAGTTTTAATGAAGATGCACTCCTGACCTCCATGTTTTTAACGTTTCAAGAACACACAAACTTACTGTCTCTGCAGAATATACATGTTTGTCACGAAGTTTTAACAACAACAAAAGATCTCTTAATGTGCTGTATTAGCGTTTTTCGCTAATAATCCTTCTAGGTGTGTGAGTACATTACAGTTCTCAAAGCTGGATTATTGACTAAATTGGATTATTACTTCGCCTCCCCAATAGGTCTAGGGTGAACAGCAGAAACCAGTAAAAATACCGCACCAAGGCCTACAGCATTGAGAATTGTAATGTCCTATATTTTGCTGTTATTAAATATCAAGAAAGCTTAAAAGTCCTTTTCTTTTTTTTACAAACTGTTGGATGGTGAATTTTGGTTTGTCGTACCATCTTTGTCGCAGAATGGGATCTACTTGTCACCCTCATCCAAGATGTCATGGGAAGGATGAGCATTTCACGTCCAGGCAGGTCGAACTCACGACATGAAACAGTCGTAAAGCTGAATTAGAATGCCATCATGGCATGTCGAGAGGACTGTCTTTAAGATTGGTAATAGATGTTAGTTGTGATGAATCTGCATTCGATCAAAAATTACTGGTTAAAATTTGAATTAAAAATTGAATTTACACATCACAACATGTTGTCTCAGGTCTACATACTTCATAACACTCTTCAGAATACAAAACGACAAAAAGTGTCATTGACTGAAGTCATTAAAATTCGGATATGAAAATCCAGTTCAAACACAGAAGTGTAATATTCAAGCATATTGTTTACCAAGAGTCAATCATTTTACATGACACTTTTTTGTTAGCGTTCATGAACGATCACATTACACAACGACTGTTTCGATTATATTCACTGGTTAGTCTTGTTATCACAGTGTTCATGGGAATCGCACTTCTACATTGTCACTGCTTAGTGCTCTTAAACATAATAATTTGTTTATGAACGTCATAAGCTTGACATACAGTTATACAGTTTTATTACTATATTTTTTTATAGAAACATTGTATTCGAATATTCATTTACTACAGATAACGTGTGCAGTTAAGTCATATACAAGTCTATTTGCACTTGGAATATGATATTTAAAAAAATCTATAACTTCCTCTTTTTTAATATGCATTTGTGTTTATATCACAGACGACTCTCTCTCTCTATAGGATGTTAAGTCGAGAAAGAGCAGAACTAATATAACATATTCCATTATAGTATCCTGTAGAAATTCGGAATCTACTTATTTGTTCTAAAGTTATTGCTATCAGCAGCTGTAGGATAGATTATGTAGACCCAACCTAGATTAAAAAAGAATACATTACTACATAACAATCATCTGAAGGAGAAATATATAAAAAATAGACAATTAAATGACAATGGCTTATCAGGTAAACTGTTTGATGATAAGCCTGAAAAAAGAATAAAACATGCACTCTGAAGAATTATTGCACTGGAACAAAACACAATTCATCATATAAGAAACCTACTTCTAACTGAAATTTACACATCTAACTCATATTGAATCTTTAGCGAAATATGGTTTAAGGTGGCTACATACTTTCCACTTTTCCACTAACAGGTGAAACGGTACTGTCGTTCCGATTCACAATTCTAAATAGTTTTAAAATATAATTTGCTCACCTGCCTTGGCAAGTGGCGCCTATATAGGTGATCAGTCGGCCGTGGGACCTTTAACTTGTTTCATTCACCCATGGATATGAGAATGCAATCTGATTTATTTTATCTCTCCATAATATTTTCTGGCTTGCCTCATGCTTTCCTTATCCTTCCCGACCTTTCCTAGAACGAGAGGGGGGCATGCTGGATTGTGCAGGGGTGATGGTGGTGGTAAGTGTCAAAGACCTGGTACTGGAGAGCTGAGAGATAGGTTAGCTTGAGAACTCCAGCAGCTAATGCCTCTTGCAGACGATAGCTAGTTTGTTGGGTGCGTCTTGGACGCTGAGATTTGGCAGGAAGGCCTTCAGCGAATAGGAGCATGGGAGCGAAAATCTGATTCGGTTCGGCGTGCGAACGAGGCCTCCAGAGAGACCATGCTGGACCTGGGAGGACACGGACGTAATGGGAGAGTTCTGCACGTGCTGGCTCCACTGTCGTAAAGTGCGGAGGTTTTAAGCGTAGTTAGGTCCCCCAGTTCAAACTCTGGTGTAACGGTCTAAGAAATTCAAGTTCCTGCAACTTTATCAGTATTTTGGTTGACGGGATTAATTATTTTAGGATGTTTGCTACCGAACAAAGGTGTAATGGTTTTCTTGGAGACTAGTATTTGTTTGATCTCGAATGAGTTTATTCATTGCAATATTTTGGAAGAGGTGTTAATTTAACAATAAATAATTACCTTGTGGCCAGAAAGCCTGTTGATTTTGTTGATATTTCTGTTCGCGGTTTTACACTTAGAATTTTCATTGACGTTGTGAGTAGTTCAGATTATGTGGCATTATAAGACTATTTTGGCAAACTATTTCGGAAGGGATGCTAATTTAACAAATCTCAGTATGTCGTCCTGTTCACTAGATATCAAGCTGTTCTGAAGCTAACATATCTCTATACCAGTTCTATTGCAGCACATAAAGTAAACATTGCTTTCGATTGGTTGCTATACTACAAATTATTCATATATACTTCCTTCCCATTTGTAGCAGGGATGCACGTCCTACCTTATGCGTAAGAGATCTTGTAGGCTTAAGATTTTGAATCTATAATTTTGCTGTTTGTAATTAAATTTAACTACAGAACCCAATGTCAGGATCTGAAAGCGAAGACAAATGTTTTTAACTGTTGTAATGTTCCGTGACTTTCTGAACCAATAAATACGGTTAAAATGGCTACCTAACTGTTTCCATTTTGTTACATTTCTTTGAACGAATTGCTCCCTTAATACAGCCCTAGGCTTAATTTATTGCTGTTGTCTACCGGATCATCCAATGCTCTCCCCTTGCCTTGATGCTACTCCTTACGGATATGAACGCGTTATCCCTATTTGAATCTGTTGATTAAATATCATGATTCAGGGCTCAAAACCATATCAAAGAGTGAAATCATTGTAATACTGTAGGGAGCCGTACTTGGAGATTAGGTGCCTGAGCTATCCAGGCCAGTCTGCTGTATGCGATTCACCCGATTAGCTTTGCAGACTCAATCGGTAGACGAAGGACAGGGATAAAGTTTATACACAGTCGCCAAATTAAAACCAAGTTCCTTACTCCTGCAGCGTGGGCTCGGTTCAGTAGGTCACGTCTGTTTCTATTGGTCATTTGGTCACCTAGTTGTCGTGTCTGGCGTTGACGTTGCCCATGACGATTAATTCGTGGAAGCCTTTGACGTATCTGAAGAACACTCTTGGGAAGTTTTTGTCAGGCGGAACCTATAGGCATACTATTAGCAGTCTGCGTCATCTGGGTTGTGTGACGGTCACCATGACGGCTTCATCCTCGTGGAACTGGGGTGTTAGGGTGGCTTCAAGTGTAGCCAGGGATTTTGCTGTATATAACGCCACTCCTCCCCTTCCGTCCGGTCGGTGTTTGATGTAGCAGTCATAGTCGCGCAAGTTCGTTGTACTGGAGGGTTTGGTCCAGGTCTCTGCCATTCCTACTATGTCTATGTTGTTCTTAGACAGTGCTGTCGCTATTAGTGTCTATTAGTTTTGGAGGCCTCCTGCATTGACAAATAGGAAGTTGGTGGTCCTTCTGTTGGGGTGTGCTGCCATTGTGGTTGGGGGCTTTAGGTTTCGATGTGTTTACTTTTGGACTGCTTTTGAGTATAATCGTTTGGTGATTGTTTGGGTAACCTGTTGGACGGTTTGATTGTAGATGACGTCTCTGTTGAACAGCTGCTGTGCTAGCTGTTTGACTGTTTTGATCACCTCTAATTTTCTGAGTTGAAAGACGTTACAGAGGATGACTGTTATAGACTTTAGAAAACCGTCTGCTGATAGTAGTGGTGCCTTTGGGGAGGGGACGTCGTCCAGTTGAAATGGGGCCTGTGTCTGTTCGTCTTGAGCTGTTTTTGACCTTTGCTTGCAGCCGAGAGAACGCAAGGAATGAGTGCTCTCACAGTCCGCACATGTGGGAGGGGTTTGTGTGTTCAGCTCGCAGTGTGTCCGCATCTGCTGCACTTCGGTGTTTCCTCCTTGCAGTGTTCAGTGTGGTGATTCAACTTTTGACGTTTGTTACATTGGATCCGTCGAGGAGGAGGGGGATGGGGAGGTTCTACTCTGTATCTACTGAGGTAGATCTTGACCCTGTTTTCCAGCGTGTAGTTTATGTGATCTTGGTTATCAGATATTACACTGATCATGGGTGCTTCGTTCTTGGTTCTTCGTGAATGGGTCCTGAACGCATTTGCGATGTCAAGACCCTGTCTACAGAGTTCGTCCTTGACGTCTTCCACGGTCAAGTTGAAGTATACTTCTTGCATCACAACAATGATAGATGGTTTTTGGGTCGGTGGAGAGGATTGTTGGAGGTTTCTGACATTTCATCTTTCAACTGTCAGTTTGGTGGGGATAAACTTTCTTAGTTCACTTTGGAGTTCGTCACGGCAGTAGTCCTTTTCTGTGACTAGTTTAGCTGTTTTCCCATCCCTGAAGACACTGAGAGTGCCATCAAAGTCTTTAATGTATTCACTAATTTGCAAGACCAAGGATCTGCTATTTTTGTTGTCTAGCAAGCTCTTGACAAAAGAGGCGTAGGTTGGTGGCTTTGTGGGCTGGGGGATGTTGCAGTTGTTGTGGTTTTCTGGTGACATTAGAATTTTGGCAACAATGGGGAGAGGGGTTGATGACCTATCTGTTCTTCTGTGGTGGGAGTGGGGCTGGGTGCAGGTGCCTTCTTTCTTTTGTATTGGACGGTGCACCATGGTCCTACATAGTCTGTCTCAGGGGCGTCATTGTTCTCTGGTTGGAGGTCGATGTTGTTTCCCCTGTCTTGAGGTAAGTTGGGAGATGATGGTGTTTCCAGCATGGTGCTGGGGTGCCTTCCAACTTTACTATGTCCGTCATTGGTTTGTCTTTTTGTTGGTGCAGTGTATAGCAAGTTGTATGTGTGGTCGCTTTTTGGGGTTACAACTCAGACTCGCTTGGTCGTCGTTACCGTTGGGTTTCCACAAGCAGGTTGTCCTACTCTCGCCGCATGCAGGTGATGGGTCAGTGCCACCCATGCAGGCTAGCACTTGAAACTCGCCCGCTGTTCTTTTTTTGACTTTTTTGTGAAGTTAACAATTGACTGCTTGCTCACAAAAATCTAATTACGGCGATATTCAACACAGTTCCCTTAAGCAAAACTCTGATTCTATAAGTTAAGCAACAGTTCTACCTTTACTGTAATCTTTCGAGGAAACTGCACACAATTAAATAATGATCCGCAGTCATTGATCTAAATCAAAATAAATGTTGGCAACGGAAACGCAACTATTATCTGCTCCAGAAGGGAGCAGAGACACAAGATACACGAACAAATTACCCCACATTAATCCAAAATATATGATAAGGGAAGAATTTAAATTAGCACAAAAGGATTATAGTTTAACAAATTAACTTATTGTTCAAAACAAGAACAACAAGGGGGAAGACGATTTTTTAAAAAATACAATAAAAAACACACCTTACAAAATATTCAAAATATCCACAATTACATGGCCCTAAAATTGCCCACCTGCAAAGTTGAGTACAGGTGAATTACGATCACGTTTCATAGGAGGGAACGGAGGACTTGCAGCACATTCACAGACGGATTCATACGCCAAGCCATACAGGTACCTACCAAGCACCTGACACCAAACACCAAGACAACAGCAAAGTGGAGAATGCAGATCGAAGGTTCACTCGCGCACAATGAAATAGTACTTCGCTTCCATAACATGTCAAGCTAGTGGCTTAGGCTCATGATAAACTATCAGAAACAACGCACTTGGTTTAAGACCACAAAGTGCGGTGTGCAGACGGAAGTTAAAGTTTCCCTAGAACTTCTAACTATACATTAAATCTAGATTTCATAAATAAATTTAAAAACGGTCGCTCTGGCGTTCGTTTAGCACAGGGAGAAGATAACTACAGAAGGTTAAAGTTGTTAGATCAATACAGCACTCTACTAAGTCGGAACACAAAATAAGCAAAAAGTTAACTAAATCAATTTCGAAGAGAATAAGATCGCGAAATATATTGTGTAACCATTCTTTCTGATCAGAGGAATGATATCTATTAGATAAGCAAGGTTACAGATTGCTACAGCACAGAGTTCGGTCACAAAAATTCAAAGAAGTGAAATAATTTTATTTCATGAAAATTAAAAACACGATAGACGTCGTGCAACGGTTCTTTCTAGACAGAGGAAAAAGATCTATTTAATGGTAATAACCACGACAGGAAACACGCTAATCGGCGCACACATGGGCCGACAAATATACAGATTACAACTTAGAATGGACAATTTTCGGGGGAAAATTATCATGCTACACTCACTAGGAAACACCTTAGCAAATTAGCTACACAATTATTAACCACTCATGTGTACTGAATGATGGAAAAGCTGAAGGCTTAGTATGATATCGTCCACGTGTTCTGTCGACAAAGTACGAACAGTATAGGCACAGCGAATCCCGAAAATATTAGTATTCCACAGGAAAAGAAGTGATTTAAAAGTTATAAAGTGCAAGAACTATGCTAACGAAACACCATCAGAGCCTCGGAATCAGATTCCAGCAAAAATCGACATAAAATTAGCAATCCTGAAGGAAATTAAGCAAAATCTTACTACTACACATAGTGTAGCTGCTACTCCCGGGATTAAACTCGCGAAAAGGCAAAATTACGACTATGGAGCCTGAACTAAGTCGAGCCACGAGGCCACAGCAGAACCAAACCCAGAGGTACTTACCCTACCAGGAACCAAGAAGCGAATGAATAGTTCTCTTCACCACTGCTTAACCGTTACCAGAGAAAGGTAGTGGAGGGGAGCCCGAAGAGCATCACCGTTCATCAGGCAGGTAACCTGACCAATCCCAGCCAAGGAGGTTAAGAGTAAGCTACATTAGGAATATTTGCTAAGACTGGTTTCTGCTCAGCAGTTGGCAAACCTACTTCTCGCCCAGAGACATTCAACACCAAGCGTTTGAAAGAAACGATGACATAAAACAACTGAGGCGTGCCTAGCACTTCCTAAACTTTCTTACATACAAAGTTTCATTCATGCTGTGGAAGCCATAGCCAATACATATTTGGGGCCTCATGTACAACAGACACTTAGAACTTTACATACAGATAAAACTAAATCAATATATAATGTATATCGCATATTGCGAGTGGAGTGTCTTGCTACACTAAAAAAAAAAAAAAAAAAAAAAAAAAAAAAAAAAAAAAAAAAAAAAAAAGCCTGAAGCTTGTCAACATTTGTTCGTTCATGGGGAGTTAATTAAATGGAACATGTTATGTGGAGGTGTGCAGAGATTATGCAATGAATGAGACCTTTGCCTTTCGCGGGCAAGCGCTCTATAGACTGAGCTATCCCGACACGACTCACGATGCCGCCTCACAACTTTACTTGCTTTACATGCTGTAATGAGTAACGTAGAAGTAGATATCATCGGAGTAGTGCAGCAACTAAAATCACTTAACAAGAACACGTCTTCTGTATACCCATTAGATTTCTATCTGATTATGCTGAAGTGATAGCTCCTTACTTAACAGCCATATACAACCGCTCTCTCATAGAAGGATCTGTACCAAAAGATTGGAAAGTTGCACAGGTCACACCTATATTCAAGAAAGGCAGTAGGAGTAACCCACTAAACTACAGGCCTATTTCATTGACGTCAATTTGCAGCAGGGTTTTGGAACATGTCCTGTATTCAAATATTATGAATTATCTCGAACAGAACGATCTATTGACCCAAGGTCAACAGGAATTTAGAAAATATCGTTCATGCAAAACACAACTAGCTCTTTATTCACACGAAGTGATGGGTGCTATCGACAAGGATTCGCAAATCGATTCCGTATTTCTTGATTTCCAGAAGGCTTTTGACACCGTACCTCACAAACGGCTTTTAATCAAATTGCGTGGTTATGGTATATTGCCCCAGATTTGCGACGGATAGCACACAGTTCGTAATAATCGGTGATAAGGAATCGACTAAAACAGAGGTGATATCGGGCGTTCCACAGGGTAGTGTTATTGGTCCTCTGCTGTTCCTTACTTACATAAACGATTTAGGGGAAAATCTGAGTAGCTCTCTTAGGTTGTTTGCAGATGACGCCGTCATTTACCGTCTAGTAAAATCATCTGAAGATCAAAACCAACTGCAGAACGATCTGAATAAGATATCAATATGGTGTAAAATTGGCAATTGACTCTAAATAATGGGAAGTGTGAAGTCGTCCACATGAGTACGAAAAGAAATCCGTTAAAGTGAAGGCCGTAAGTTGCACAAAATACCTGGGAATTACTATTACTTCAGACTTAAATTGGAAAGAACACGTAGATAATGTGGGAAAGGCGAACCAGAGATTGCGTTTTATTGGCAGAACTCTTAAAACATGCAAGAGAACTACAAAAGAAACTGCATAGTCTACGCTTGTCCGTCCATTTTTGGAGTATTGCTACCCTGTGTGGGATCCTTATCAGGTGGGTTTGACGGAGGACATTGAAAGAGTCCAGAGAAGGGCAGCTCGTTTCGTACTGTCACGATACAGGGGAGACAGCGTTACGGAAATGATACAGGATCTGGGATGGGAATCATTACAACAACGGCGCTTATCGCTGCGGGGTGGGCTACTTACGAAACTCCAATCGCCAACATTCTCCTCCGAATGCGAAAATATATTGTTGACTCCCACTTACATAGGTAGAAATGATCATCAGAATAAAATACGAGAAATCAGAGCTCGAACAGAGAGATTCAGGTGTTCATTCTTCCCGCGCGCTATTCGATAATGGAATGGAAGATAAATAGTATAATGTTGGGTCGATGAACCCTCTGCCATACAATTAAATGTGATTTGCAGAGTATCCAGTTGTAGATGTAGTTAGTTCGCTTTCTGCTCCACTGTCGAAAAGCGAACGTACGAGCTCTAATTTCTCTTATCTTGTCTTTGTGATCAGTACGCGTAATGTAAGTAGGTGGCAGCTTCAAATTCCACCCCTCTAAATTTCCTCAACAGAAATTCACGAAAAGAACGTCGTCTTTCTTCCAGCGATCCCCAATTGAGTTGCCGGAGCATTTCCGTAACACTCGCGCATTGGTCGAACCTACCGGTAACAAATCTAGCTGCTCGCCTCTGAACCGCCTCTATGTCTTCCTTTAAACTGATCTGCTGTGGGTCCCAAACACTTGAGCAATACTCGAGACGTGGTCGTACAAGCGTTTTATACGCGGTCTTCTTTACTGATGAAGTACATCTTCCCAAAATTCTCCCAATAAACCGAAGTCGGCTGTCTGCCTTACTCACAACCGTCCTTACATGTTCGTTCCATTTCATATCGCTCTGCAATGTTACGCCTAGATATTTGAACGACGCGACAGCATCAAGAAGCTCACTACTAATGCTGTATTGCAACATTATGGGATTGTTTTTTCTACTCATGCGCATCACCTTACATTTTTCTACATTGAGAGCTAGCTGCCATTCTTCCCACCAACTAGAAATTTAGTCCAAGTCATCCTGTATGCTATTACAATCAGTTATAGACGACACCCTCCCATACACCACAGCATCATCAGCAAACAGCCGCAAATTACAAGTTACTCTGTCCATCATATCATTTATATAGATAGAAAATAATAGCGGTCCTATCACACTCCCCTGGGGCACGCCTGACGATACACTCGTCTCTGATGAACACTCGCCGTGGAGAACAACGTACTGCGTTCTATTACTTGGGAAGTCTTCCAGCCAGTCACAATTCTGTGAACCTATTCCATAAGCTCGTATCTTTGTTAGCAGTCTGCAGTGTGGCACCGCGTCGAACGCCTTTTCGAAGTCGAGAAAAACACAATCCGCCTGTTGCCCTTCATCTGTGGCTCGCAAGATGTCATGTGAGAAAAGGGCAAGCTGAGTTTCACATGAAAGATGTTTCCTAAGCCCGTGCTGATTCATGGAAAGAAGCTTTTCCGTTTCAAGGAAATTTACTATATTCGAACTGAGGATATGGTCAGAAATTCTACATGAAACTGATGTCAAAGATATTGTCCTACTGTTTATGTCGTCCGTCCGCTCAGAGTTCTGAGCAACCAGTCGGCAGCTGTGCTATTGCACACCGCTGGCTTCCTCCCCAGTGCACTCGCTTACTCTCAGCTCCAGCTACCGGCCAGTAGTGCGCCATTCACCAGTAGGCTTATGCTACAGGCCTCCCCTGCAGTTCGCTGCGGACTTTCAGGAGTTCCTCGTACACAAACTCGCCATCGGCGACAAGACAACTTCCGACGTTACCGCCGAGGACAATTCTGGGCCCACTTTAGGTTAGTGCAACGCTTACGATGGCCCTCTGACACCTCAGAATTTAATTGCAAATATCGCCTCAGCCGTCAGTCTGAGACCAAAATTCGAGCAACTGATTTGTGGAGGAGAAACTTGTCTACAACTCTGCCTCGTTACTTTTTTTTTCGTGTCTCGCGCTGTTTGCAGTGGCGTAGCTATGTCACCAAGGGCCCCGGGACAAAAATGACATTGGGGCCCGCTTTAAACTAAAACTGTATACCGATGCAAAACTACTTCATCAGCTCCTTACCGACCAGTGGAAGAAATAATAAGGCAAACCTAAATACTGCTAAGTAAATTATGTGTCACACAGCAGATAATATAGTTATAACTGTAAAAGTTTGTTTATTTGGTATTCGTTTACACAAAAATTACTGGATGCATTCGGATGAAGTTTTGCCGAGGGACAGAGTTGGGCCTGGGCAGGACATGCAGATACAACGATCCCATGCTCCATGCCGATCAGCCTTATTTCTTTGATAGCCCAGTCAAAGAAAGAAAATGGTGGAAATATTCGTGTAGGATGGTTTCAGCAATACGAAGTTGCCGGACTTTGCATGATGAAACACTTTGTATCAGTGGCGTAACTAGGATTTGGCTTTGGGGTGAGGGGGGGGGGGATAGATCTGCTTGACGAGCAAAATTTTAGTCAGTTTCCAGACAGACTACCACCTACCACTCCTCCCATCCAATTAAAGCTTATGGTAAAACACCCCAATCTTTACCTTTACCAGATTGCTGTTATACGACTTCTTTTTTTTTCCTTTCTTTCTTTTTGGGTTCTGGGGGGGGAGGGGTTCTATGCTCCTCATCCGCCCCCCCATAGTTACGCCACTGCTTTGTATTGAGCTGTGCCGCTACCAGGCTGCATGAAGTAATAAGTAAAATAATTGGACGTCTTCGCTTATTATCACGACACTGGGGTAGAGGGCAGCGTTAGAATGGATAATTCACTATTCTGACAAAATACCCATATAAAATGGACGGTAGGGTGGGAGAGCAAAAACAAAAAATCGATAGTGTACTGTAACTATTTCAAACGTCGCTGACGGTGGTCGAGGCCCCGGGGCACTGCCCCGCCTAGCCCTATGATGGCTACGCCACTGGCTGTTTGAAAGATAAGTGCCACTGTCTGCGGGTCAGGTCAGCAGACAGCTGCCCCGTGCCCTACCTAGACATTTATGTCAGATTGCAAAAAAATTCACGTACATGTTTTTAAGGATTTAATATTCTTTGACAATTTTTTTCGATATTTGCATCCTGAAAGAAAAGTTCGGCCGAAATTTTTTCAAAGGGTCAAATGGTCTTCAGAAAGGATAGAATAAATAAAAGAGGTGCTACTACAAACGGTTTATCCTGCAGTGAAATCGAGGCAGATACTTCCTAAAAAATGTTTGTTAAGCTTACGGGACTTAACTACGGGGTTATCAGTCCCTAAACTTACAAACTATTTATGAACTACTTACGAACTGGGACGGCACAAATATCCATGCCCGAGGGGGGATTCGAACCCCCGACCGTAGTGGCCGTGCAGACCGTGACTGGAGCGCCTCAGTCACCTCGACCACCGCGGCCGGCAGAGATACTTCCTGTGAGTTGGTGTGTGTAGAGGTTATACCTGGCAACCGGAATAAATTAATAACTGGATCTTTTAATCGGCCTCCTGACTCAGACGATGCGGCTGCCGAAATGTTGAAAGAAAGCTTGAATCACATTTCAAATAGGTATCTGAAGCATACTGTTATAATCGGTGGCGACTTTGATTTACCCTCGATATGTTGACATAATTACGTATAGATAACCGGCGGCAAATATAAAACGTCGTCCGAACTAGTTCTGAATGCTTTTTCTGAAAACTAGTTCATGAACCCAATAGAATAGTAAATGGTTGCGAAAATACCCTTGATCTCCTAGGAACAAATAATCCTGAGCTAGTAAATAGCGTCAAAACAGATACAGGGATTAGCGAACATCGAGTTGTACTAGCGAGACTGAATGTCGAAATTCCCAAACGCAGCAAAAATAAACGAAAAATGTATCTATTCAGTAAAGCAGATAAAAATTCGCTCCACGCTTCCCTGAGTGATAGTCTCCAGTCTTTCAAAACTGTGTGTTACATTCAGAAGAATTCGGCGGTCTCCTCTCCATTCTTCCAACGGTAGAACAATAGCCGTGGCACTAGGCAAAATTATTGTTGTACACGTATGTTCTTACGTCTGTGTCATCTTAGATATCACAGGGTTCTGTACTTGGTAGCCTTCTCTTCATTTTTCACGTAAATGACTTGCCCGGGCTCACACCGTGTAAGTCCACAGATCATGCAGATGATACCACTTTTGTTACTTCTGGGAAAGACATAGCAGCAACAAAGTAGGGATCGTGATGAAAATGATTGTTCCTCAGCTACACTTCTCGGTATACGTCTGGACTCTAAATTAACAAGAAAAATTCATACGAAATATATGTGTACTAAGTTAGCACGAGTCTCATTTTCATTAGATAAACTAAGGATATGTTAGTCATAAGCTATTGCTCAATCATTACTGTGATTTTTTCCACATTGACTTGAGTCACGGTGTTTTAATATGAGCAGCTTCCCCTGGAGCTAAAGCAAGTTTTCATCTGGCAAAAGAAGGCAATCAGAAGCATCTGTGGAGTCAGACATCATGTGTCTTGTAGACCGTATTTCAACAAACTGAAAATACCAACAGGTGTCAGTAACGCCCAGTTCGTGTCGAGATGTCTAATAGCCTGTACACAAAAGTGAAACACTCTCCATCACCATAACACACGCAAATAGCCACATTGACATCACAGTAGCTAGACTTGAAAAGATACAAGGTAGTTGGGACTACATGGGTATAAAGCTGTTTAACACCATTCAATAATGGCTACAAGAAACAGTATTTAATGCGCTAGAGGAATTCTCAGCAGGTCCTAAAGATGACCTAAAGTTCTAACATGGTTGGAGTAGGATTAAGTTTATATTACTACGTTTACATGGAATACATCTTCCGGAAGACGAAAACCGATTTTCGTAAACCGTTTTTCGCTGTCGCGTTTACATGGCATAGCCTGAATCGGATTTCGTAGCTCACTTAAAATGGCGGCTGGAAAACAGCTGATTCAGTTCCTTATTTAGTCTACACAATCGCTATTTTTCTTTATTTAAATACGGAGATTTATGTTCAGTTTAAATATTTATACTTTTATTTCACATTAGAAAATATTACTCTTTCCATATGTGCCGAATATTTTTAACAAGAAAACACAATCTGACAAGCCAAGAACGCTTCAAAAACGGTTGCGTTTACATGGGCACGAAAATCGATTGTGGAACTGGAAAACCGCTTTAGAGAAGCGGAATTCCAGAATCGATTCTGAAGTGTTTACATGACCAACCAAAAGCGGAATTGGGAAATCGGTTTACGAAATCCGGTTTTGGGAGCACATGTAAACGGGGTGTATATGTCATATCAGTGATCTCTATACTAACTGGATGTAGAACTCTGGTCTCAAAACATAGAGTTTCCGCGTGCCAGCAGGGAGAGCTTATGTTCACGACCATGGAAACCCACGTGACGTCATTATGACGTAGCCATGCTGTATCGAAGAAGACAGAAGCCATATATCGACCTTTCGACTTCGGTTAACATTCGAGATGCTGAACTAAACGACAGTTTTGTTTTGACGTCTCCAGCTGAAGAAAGACAGTACCGCGGCATATAGTTACGTATTTCGTCAAAGCAGGATTAAAAGGAGCTAGATTTTAATACAAATGTTCCCGACATACCACTGAAAAAACTCAGGAAGTAATAGTTTCGTAGAAAACCTACCTATTTGCTAATTGGGTTGTTGCCGTACTGTAAACGTCTTGTGGAATACACAATAGATACACAATTTATGTACTGCTGGGTACGACTGTGAATGAATGAATAATCATTACATGTGTTTATGTGCTTAGCTAATAAAGAACGTATTTCAAAGCTAGTTTACAAAGATTAATTTAAACGTAAAAATGTCCGTTGTTGTTATACAAGTCGATAACCGAAAGCAAATGACTTGATGAATATAATAATAAGAGTTTTAAGATGGAAGAGTGTAACAGATAATGTCACTGTATTACTTAGTTTATGTCAACAGTTACTTGCAAAAGCAAGATTACGTGAAATGTGTAATGCTTCTCATTACGACGGGGAAGTTTAAACTATGCCGAAATCTTGTTGCAGGAAGAAAATGGCACCAATAGGCTAAAGCTTGTCCATTCTTGTGGAAACCATATTTTGGTTATCATATGCTCAATTCAACTTTGGACCCTAGCATTAAGAGCATATAGAAAAATGAAAATATTGTAGAATGCTTTTCTTATCAAAGAAATCTGTAGGTTACAACTCATAAGAAGAAACTCACTGAGCTACCAACAGACATAAAAGACAAACATTCAAACCAGATATTTAAAATTTTAGCTGCAGTCTTCATCAGAAAACAGTATATTCACACAATCACTTATCCACACATGAAAGCTACCTGTGCCGTAGCAGCCAGTGTTGGCTGTCATGTGTGAATGAGTTAACTCTTTTCTGACAGTTCAGTGATCAATTTTACAGCAAGTTATTATCTATCCCCATATTATTGACATTTCAATCTGGACCTTGCATTGTCGAAATTTCTCATTTGAAAATGTAGAACACGTCTCACGAGCTTTATGGTGACACCTCCATTGTAAGGAGAGAGGTGTTAAAAAAGCAATCAGTCTGTATGGTCTACATTTGCAAAAAGATGGTTACACATATTCCTCAATTAGAGGCGAAAAAATGTGCAAGAAGAAATGAAACTAAAATGATGGAAGATGAGCAACAGAAATGAGCATCAATTATTGATGGGTAAAAACATGAAACGCACATCACCCCTGTGTGTATCAAACAGGAAGTTAGCAGCACATGCATCCTTACTTTATGATGTCTCCTGCAACTTAAAAAAAAATAGCACAATAGGGTGTAACAAGCTTAAGAGTTGTGTGCAAATATCCGAGTGCTTCAACGAAATGTGTTAAGAGACTTAACTGCAATTTATTTCTGTGCTGAACTTAACAGAACATTGGCTCGAAGAGATGATGTCGAAGATCATAAATGTCCATTTTTTTTTGTCTATTTCTGTATAACTATACAAACTGATGGTCAGGAAAATCTAAACTATTTATGAAAACAGGAAAAGAAAAGAGTTGGTTAGAATTTTCACCTATTCACAGCAAAGGGGTGAAAACAAAGATTCCTCCATTGTTCCTCAACTGTAGGTCCAGAGAAACTGCACTCTTTCATTTTGTAAAAGAAGTTACTACTTTATAGATTCAAACCACACAACTGAGCTGGCAGCTAACCAACACAGACTATATTATACTGTCACAGGTTCAATCCTCAGTCAAACCAAAGAGTTTTATCTGTCACTTTTAACTTTTCACACTGTTATTGGTGTGAAAAATGCAGAGTTCCACCATGGTTCAATATTCATTTTAAACTGAATGGTATACTGCCTGCAAAACAGGACCATATCTACTAAAGCATTATAGTATTGAACCTAATCTTCAGAGTGTTGACTGATTTATTTTACCTTACGATAGAATTGAAAAAAGTATGCAATTAACACTTTCGCTGCAGCTGATGCTATTCTACAGTGAGCGCGTACGCTTATAAGTATCAGCTGCAATGAAAGTGTTTAACTACCTGGAAGGTAAAATTGTAGTTACCACATCTGCAGTGTACTGTGCTGACATGGCAACGACCATTGAATGCTCCTTGAAAACCCCATCAGAAAGAATGAGTGGAATAACCTTTCATATTGACCATGAAATATGTAATTATCCAGCCAGTATATTAATTACCATTGCAAAGCAAACATTTCATTTCCAATATTTGTAAACTCCTGTTGCCAATGTGGTTAGTAAAATTTAACTCTGCAGAAGTGTTGTAAGTAAATATAGGCTGTAGTGTAAGCACTTTCTTCTGTGTTGCCCCCTCCCGCCCCCTTTTTTTTTTTTTTTTTTTTTTTTTTTTTTTTTTTTTTTGTTAATATGAGAATCTGTCATTTAAAATCATATATGATATATCATAAATGACATCTGACATAGATTTAGATCTTGTAAAGACTGCTTCATGCAGCAGCATATCCAGAGGTGGTTTTCTCTTTATAAAGACCATTTTCAACTTGGTTTAGCCCTCTCTAAAAGTACTTGGTTTTAGCTCAACTGGGTCAAGCCCCTCCCAAGCCAACTGTGTTTAAGACTGTTGAGTCTCTAAATTTTCAAACACGAAGTAGAGAAACATGGCCATTATTACGAAACCTGATTGGAAACAAAAGTTTGGGACAACATATCAGCTAATATGATTACATTTACTGTCCATATCCAGGAATCAAGGAAAAAATACACGACATGTGCAAACTTATATTGTTCAAAAATAACACTAAAGAAAACGTTCTCTGTATTTAAATTTTCTACTGATCTTAAAACTTTAAAACCAGGAAGTAATGAAATCCATTCTGAATTTCTTCCACGTAGTAGCAACTAGACAAAAAGATGATTGGTAGATTGCTTGTCTGCATCTCATAATCTCAGTTCAATCTCACAGGTGGTTCTCGGTAACATAGTTGAGTGCTAGACTATGAATCCAAAGGCTGCAGGTTTGATCCCTGCTCAGTTCTAAGATTTTTATATGTCACTTCACTTCTTTCACCTCCGGCAAAAATGCCGAGTAGCATCATGATTTGGAGCTCAGGTAAACTATAAGTTCCCCTTTAACTGACTGGGTAACGCAGTTCAAAGATTGGAGGAATGCAATGGCACACCAAGTCCAACAGGACCATGCCTAGTAAACCACTATGGTATTCATACCAGTCTTCAGAGTATTGACTTCTTTACCTTTTACCAGTCCCTCAGCAAATAAATCAATAAGAAATCCTAGCAGTACACAAACCTAACATGGCATCATGTCAGCCAAAGAGCTATGATGTTCTGAAGAGTGCCCATATGATAATTTCTAAGGAAAGCCAAACCAGGTAGAAAAGTATTTGTAACAGTTTGCAAGGCAAGCAATTACTTTTAAGTAGTCATAATGAAGTTCAACTACCAACCTGTTAAAAACTTAGTTCTGTTATTACAATGCATACTTTAAAATAAGTTTATGGGAAGAAAAACTGCTGACTGCACTAAATTTTTTCCTTTTCCTGAGAGAGAAGACAGGGTCCCCTTGTCATTGGAAATGGGTGCCCTTGGTAGTTTACAATCCTTTTATTGAAATTACATTCAAAACCAAGATATAAATATTGTAATTTAAAACAGTGCAATGCATTAATCACTGTGGGTATTGTTTCTTATATGGCATTACTGATGGGTGACAGAGTTACAATACTTATCACAAACTTACACTATAACTAATGAGAATGTACTTAAGAAAAGTAGTCTTCCTTGCACACAAAACATGCGACATTGCTCATAGAAGTTGAAAGCTAGTATGCTGTTTGTAATTTTTCCATCTACTGTACTTTAATATTTCATCTCATTTTATTTGATACTCAACATGTATAGAACATTGTCTAATACTATGAAATTCTGTTCAAATTTTAAAATGTTTGGAAATTATATATCAGATTAGATATGGTAACAAAACTGTTTATTTTAGTGATTTTCAGATATTGTTGGATTAGCGCAGTTACCAGTATCTTTGAAATAATAGTTGTTTGGTCACTTGTGAGAGCAGCAAAATTGGTTGTAGTAAAGCATGATTTTTAAAGTACAATATTTGAAAGTAAAACTGTTATTAACTAATAAACAAACAAGCTGTTCTGCCATTTTAGTTTCCCATCAGTCCTCTCTAGAACTTTGGAAAAATTTCAGTGCCTAATTGTGACAAGGATAACATTTTGGAAGAAATCAAAAGACCTAAAATAGATTATAGGAATTTGTAGGGCACAAAAATTTAAAATGCTGCAGAAATGTAGACAGAAGTAATGCATGGCATGAAGACATAAAAAATGCACATCCCTGTTTACACAATTTCTGCTCTGAATTTGTTATTGTTTTAAGAATGTATTGCAAATGCTGTCAATTTTATTGAAATCTTGCACAAAGACAAAAATACAGTAAATGGTAATTAATTGCATTTTATTCAGTATAATCTATGGCTACATGTTAATATTCCAGATGATTTACAACTTATGTCCAGTTTACATTCAAAACATACATACAAGAGACACTATTAAATCCTAAGTATGATACCACAATTAGTGAAAATTTTTATTCATTTTCAGCTCTGTTTGAAATACACATGGAATACAATGTCAAACTCTGCTAGAACACATCACCCTTCAAAGGCGAAACAAATTGTTACTTCTGTTCAATACATAACAATGATGTGCAAAAATAATATGATTCTTCATGTGCACTCCTTGGAAAGTAATCAGAACAGAAAAAAAAGCTTACATGAAAAATCAGATGGCTGAAAGGAATAATACACAATACATTCTGTCATACTAGAAAAGAAACTAGAAGACAAATCTTCACAGGCTTCATCAATTATAACAGTAATCAACAAATTCTCAAGTTCTATAAATCATTTAGAATAACGTTTGGAGAAGCCCTAAATGTTTAATAATTCTGTTACTATCTGTTAGATCCTTCAGTAACATAAGTCAACAGATTTGGCTGTAGTTACTTTATGTTTATTTTTGCCCTTGGAAGCAGGCCTCAGGGTCCAACAAGCCAGATGGATTTTTTTGGACACTTGTCTATCCTACAATAATACTAACTTAGTAACAATTTTATTTTACTAGTATCTTAGTGCTGGTAAGATTTCCACTTTTTTCCCCCTGCAAAGCAAATCCCTAACAACCATGACTAAATACACTGATTTTGTAGGAAACAGCAATTGATCAGGATATGCCGCAAGTGAAGGTAAATTAGTGAAGGAAGGGGGGGAAAAAATAAAATAAAATAAAAAAATTGATGATTACTGGTGGAAGTGCCTGTTTTCAGACTTTGTACAGAGGTTGATGGAGAAGTACATCCACTCTTCTTTTGCTATCAGATTGCATGACAAAGGCAACTACTGAGAAAGTATGGGACAATGCGCTTCCTTGATACAACGTAAAAGACCATCAAGTGTGATAATCCACTACTCTTTGTAACAGTAAAGGCAAATGTGTGCTATTTAGTGGTAGGTTCTATTTACATTCAAATAGAAGACACATGGTCAATTTCAGAAGCATTAAATATTTTCGAGGAGTGGAACAAAAACATGAATCCTGTTTACTGGGTTACTGATTTCTCTGCGTCCAAAATAAATGCAATTCAGTCCTTGTTTCCCTGTTTCAAAGTGTATCTGTGTTCATTTAACAGAGAAATGATTTGAGAAAGGTGGTTATGGTCTCACAAAAGAACAAAAAAATGTGAGTTAGAATTTTTAATCTGTGGAACGGTAATGCAGAGTCGTCTTTCAAGCCAGAGTATATTGATAATTTACTAAAGTTGAGAATCCATGTTTTCGATAAACCAAATGATTCTGCTTTGCAGTACTTTGATAAACAATGGGTTCCAGTGCATAAAAGGTGGGTGAAGGCTTTCAAGTACAAAAGTATGTTTGCTGTTTCAGTAATGAACAAATTGGTGAAACATTCACACCTAGAGCATAATACAAACACAGAATTAACAGACCTCATTGCAGTTTTAGTTAACAGTTACCTTCCAGCCCCATTGAAAGTATTGCAAGTTAAATTCCGCAGTTAAATTTTACAGCAAAGACATCTCTTTATTCCTGTATAGGAAGACACCAAAGTTTGTTAAGCATGTGATGATGTAATATGAAAAAATTGACTTAAGTGCAGAATCAGTAACTGTGGTGGCTACAAGACTTTTTCATGTAACCAGTGCAGAAATTTAAGAATGTTTTTACAAAGTAGATTTTGCAAAACCTGATTGTCCATGTCCAGATTTCCTAAAGTTTAAGTTTCTGTGCAAATACTTTTGTGCCATCTTCTGTTTCTTCTCTGAATGGGGATTTGACAAATTAAATTTCACTTATAGGATTAATCCTCAATTTGTTTAGATGAAACATATGGGTTTGATTCAAGAAGCAGTTATAGTACACAAACACTGCAGCACAGGGGTTACAGAATACTAGCAGCAATCTAGAGCAAATGCATGGCTCAACATTTCTGAAACATTAAGCACTAATTTCGCAGCACGTAACAGGCAAGAGAGATCTGTAAGAACTTAATAAATCTGACTTATAATTGCAGTACTGAAACAGTTGCAAAAATGACTGAACACCTTGAAATCTCGCAACATGATGTGAAGGTATCAAACCCTACAGGCAATGGACCTCCGTTAGAAGTGGTGTCAACTTTTAAAAAGATAGAAACACACATTTCAGCAGTGATCCCACACCTCCATTGGGTATGTGTAATTCTGCAGTAGCAATTAGTAGTGGGGGGAGAGATTTGATCTGGTCTGCTACTCAAGAAGTTATGAAAGGTTGATTGTTGTTGATAATTAATACAATATTTTAAGTTATTCAGTTACTTTATCACTTTATCTAGTGATTCTTCATTGACTCAATCACAAGTCGCCCCAGTGGCGTCACATAAAAAACTTGCACCAGACAGGCCGAACACGATCCCAGCTGGGATCTTATGGCCAGAAATGCCACAAAAATATCAGCATTGAGTCAATGTTTTGCTTCATGTTAAAATTATCTGCAACAGAATACAAAAGTTTCAATTATGCTAGTACAAATAGTTGCTCATGCAATATGCAAATAATTCAGGTAAATTTATGCTATGTTTAATTTTTGTAACTAACACTTTAAAAATTTGTTGGCAAATAAATAGATCTTAAAACAAATTTTCATGCTACACAGATTATGAGCAACAACAATTTCTTATGATTTGATTTCATCATTAAAGTCAAAACCACCACCAACAATAAGAGAAATAATACAATTACCCAAAAACAATAACTCATCTGGAGAAGTACTATGGTGACACCTGATACTATATCAGAAATATTCAATCAAATTTGGAAAACACAGTTCACCATTAGTATGGACATCTGCACTAATACATCCACTATATAAAAAAGAAGCAAACAGATGCTAACAACTATAGGAGACTCTTCCTCCTACCAGTGACCTACAAGCTTTTATCCAAGGTTAAATTACAGAGGAATAAAAGTAGCAACTTAATATAGACCTATATGTACTTTTATGGACTTCAAAATAGCGTAAGAGTCGATTAACAGAAATGCACTGATGTATGTCAAACAAATTTTAATTTGATAGTAAAACAACTAAAATAATTAAAGCAACTTTAAGAAACAACTTCCAAAGAACAGTGTGGGGGAGGGGGGAGAGATTGTAAAAACCTTTGAATTGAAGAAGTCACTTGTTGAGGGAGATGGTTTGTCACCTCCCTTTTTCCCCGGTTTTTATAATACCAAATTAATAGTGAATTGCAGGACAGCATATACCCTGTCTTCAATTCCGCCTTACTTTTCTTAGTTTACGCTGTAAACGAACACTTATTATTATTTACAGATGGATAAGAAATGAAGTAATGAGATTACCAACCAGGTTATCTGGCACTGCCGCCTCCTTGTCTTTATAATACTTAGGTCCAAGAATACATTTACGGTGATTTGTGCTTACTATAGAAGATGGAAATCCGTAAAATCGGATCTCAACGTTCCCTTTACTTTGGGTGAAGAAGAATTTTGGACAACCTGCAAATGTACAAATAAAATGGTTTAACGAAACGGCCAAAGAATCGGACATGACAGTGTGAAAAATTATTTTCTCACAGACAACGAAGCAGAGGAACTTATTAAACAACTGAACACACATTATTTTATCGGCTACATATGTTACAATTACTTTTGCTTAGCTATGTACAACTGGTAGACACTCCAAAATGCGTTTTCGTGATCACACAGAAAGATTAAAATAAAATTGAGCGATATACGGGCTACAGTAACGAAAACAAGACATTACCTTACTTCTGACTTCACCTGCTTATTTTAGATGCTGTGTACTATCTCTCACGGAGTAAGAGTAGCCGACTCACTTGAACTGCGTAAGAAACATATCAACTTATTCTTGTATTTCGCAGTAGCCACACAATTTTCCGTCATTATTAACGCTGAAATGTTTCAGCTTTTCTCTCATTGTGCTCTCATAGTAAGTCGACATACTAAGAAAAGCGATTGAAAACAAGATAACTAACAACGTTTGAAGGAAACGCATAACGCTAGAACAACGAATTGAAGGAGGCGCTACGCAGTATCTCGAAATTCACAAAAGTCGATATGTGATTATGTGGCCTCTTCGATACAGAGCATGTACACGTCATAATGACGTCACGCTGGCTCCCAAAGTCGTGAACTTAAGCTCTCCCGTGCCAGCATATCTCTGATATCTCTGTCGTCTGCCTTGTCCGCCATACTAAAGTTTGGCAAGAAGTATCTATCGGTGTGTGCGTATTAAGAGTATTTTCGAAATGGTGATATCTTGTTCTGCTTTTAACTGCACGAATAGGTGGAATAAGGAGAATGATTTAACATTTCACAGGTAATAACACTACGTACGACAAAGAATATCATACAAATGCTCTTATATAAGTAACTTTTTAATGTTTCAATCCACTGTTTTGTTCTTACAGGTTTCCTTTAAAGAACCCAGAACTTCTCAAAAAGTGGATTATTGCTGTGAAACGTAAAGGTTTTAAAGCTACATCGTGTAGTTTCCTTTGTGGCAATCATTTCAGAGCAGAAGATTATGTTTTTAGTCCTGGAAGTTCGAGGAAACGCCTCAAGCCAGAGGCTGTTCCATCGGTTTTTAACTTTCCAACACATTTGATGCCACCAAATAAGCAGCCAAGGCGACATGTAATTCGAATTTTAAATGAAAGTAATGCTGTTGCCTTGCAGGTAATTTTTTTGCGTACAAACTGTGTTTACTTTTTTGCTGTGAACGTGTTTGAAAATAATGGTATGTAAATATGACAGTATTTTAATATATAACCCATACGTTTGTTTTCAGAGTTCAACCATGGAATCCATGTCCCAGTTGCACTCTGTAGAAGCTGATAATTGTGTAGGAAATAAAGGAACTGATGACTGTGTAGAAAACGTGGATGCTGATTCTGTGGAAAGTGAAGGTGATAATTGTGTGGACAATGAAAAGCCTCATCACAGTGAAAGTAATGTTAGTATTACAGTTTCCATGTGTGTTTTATTTTAATATTTCGGTGCATGAGGCAATTACTTTGGGTTTATATCTATCATTCTTTGTTTCAGGCTGCAGTCGTTTTTCCCACAAGTAGCGATTGTGGAATTCAGTCAGCGGTTGCAATGATAGACAAGGCTACTGAAATTTGTAATTTTTTGCCAGATGAAGTACACGAATTGAAACGTAAATTGAAGTGTCTTCGAGAAAAACTCAGAAGAAGAGATAAAAAAGTGTTTTCAATGGAAGATATTATAAATACACTAAAGGAAAAAGGTCATCTTACTGAGAAACTACACGAGTTTCTCAGTGAGCAAAAAGGAACACAAGTAGAACTGGTGTGCAATCTTGTAAACAACTGAATTTCGTCCAAGGGAAACAGGTACACAACTAGTATGAAAATGTTTGCAATGACTGTATATTTCTATTCACCAAAAGCATACCAGTATTTACAAAAAATAATGCCTCTTCCCCATAAGTCATTGATTTCAAAATGGGTGGCTAGTGTAAACTGTGAGCCTGGCTTCTTAAGTGATGTTTTTAAATATATAGATTTGAACCCTGTTGTAAGAGATGAGTTCAGTGATTCTTGTTTGGTTGTAGACAGCATGGCAATTAGAAAGCAGGTTGTTTGGGACCAAGGAACCAAGCAATATACAGGTTTTTTAGATTTTGGTGGGGAAGTACCTCGAGCAAGAGAAGTAGTGGAAGCATCTGAGGCATTGGTTTTTATGCTCGTATCCATTAAAGGCAAATTTAAATGTCCTATTGCATACTTTTTTATCAGTAGCATTGATGCAGATAACCAGGCAATGCTAATAAAGTCTGCTCTAGAGAGGCTTCACCATTGTGGTATTAAAATTAGGTGTGTTACCTGCGATGGCTGCAAAGTAAATATAAGCACTTTACGTTCACTGGGTTGTATACTGAACATTCCTAAAGGTGCCTTTAAAAGTCATTTTCCTCACCCTGTGGAAAAATATAATGTTTATTGTATGTTGGACATGTGTCATATGGTAAAGTTGGCTCGTAACACTTTGGCAGAAGTTTCGGTTATTAAGTCTCCAACTGGTATTATTAGGTGGCATTTCATTGAGGAATTGAATAAGCTGCAAACTGAAGAAGGCATGACATTTGCTAACAAATTGTCTGGGCAGCATATTAATTATTTAAATAAGAAAATGAATGTGGGACTGGCAGCACAAACACTCAGTTCTAGTGTGGCAGACAGCATAGATTTTTTGAGGAGAGTGGGTAACGCAATTTTTATAGGGAGTGAAGCAACTGTTGAGTTCCTCCATTATATTGATAGAATATTTGACACACTCAATTCAAGAAATCCTTTAGCTAAAGGGTATAAGAGCCCCCTCAGACTTACCAATCAAGCGTACTGGTTGGGTATTTTCAGAGATACTGAAAATTATATTCGAAGCTTGAAAGTAAATGGTGTTCCTTTACTGATGCATGGAAGGAATACATTTGCTTTTGGCATAATTTTTAATATGCAGTCAGTAAGGCATGTAGCTTTAGCAAGTATGCTTCGTATTCAATCTCCTTTGAAATATTTGCTGACTTATAAATTGTCACAAGACCACTTGGAGCTGTTTTTTCTTGCATTCGGTCTAGAGGTGGTTGGAATAATAACCCCAATGCATACCAGTTCAAATGTGCCATGAGAAAATTGCTTTTGGGTAACTGTGTCAGTCCAGTGAATGGGAACTGCTTTAATTTTAATGTTTCTTACCTTCCACCAATTTACAATTTTAACACAAAAAGAGATATACCTGAAAATGATGGAGCAGATATAGAAAATGAAGTAGGAATATGGTGCTCACTTCTAGATGAGAAAATTAAATTTTCTTTTTATAAGCAGAACATACTGTTCTATATTGCTGGGTATGTATCCATGAGGCTTTCAAAACAAATCACTTGCCATGACTGTCTTCACATACTGAAGCCACCAGTAGTTGAAACTGTATCAGAACATGATAATCCCTATGCGTTTGCCAATACAGCAAAGAAGAACGCATTTGTAAGATTTGTTAGCAGGGGAAAGCTTGTGGAAACAAGTGACACTGTGTACTCCATTGTAGAATATGCAGAGAAGCTCTTCCAAATAAATATAATTGATGGGGATATGAGGCAGAAAAATTTACTGGCTAAAATTTTGCATTGTATCAAAAAGAAATTTGTAGACTACCCCTTTCCTGCCCTCAGTCATGATTATGACAATGAATTTGGAATAGAAGATCTACACCAGACTCAACTTGTTTGCAAGATTGCATCACTCTACACTACCATACGTCTAAAAACATATGGTAAAAGATTTTCGGCTGAGAAAATTGCAAAGAATAAGTCTAGTGTAAGACAGAAGTTGCACAAACTTATACTATTTAATCATGTCTAATGAAAATTACGAATCAGTGTGTAATGTTGAATTTTTGGTGGCTGTATACTGATGTACTGTTCAGTGGTGATGAATATTGATTGTAATTAAAGATATAAAAACAATAAATATAATTTTTGTTAACTGGTTGTATTTTCTTGAATAAACCTTGTTTGGCAGTGACAGTGTAGTATACTGATGTTGGTAGTGACTATTTAAGGCTCTGTGAATACTTAATCACATAGAATGAGAGGCACAGTCCTGTGCATTGACTGTGAAATAATTGTTTCACCTCGAAGGTTAAGCTGCTTCTATGCAACCCTGTCAGGTCAGCAAATTCTCCTTGTAAACATTTTATTGCTAATATTAACACACTATACTGCTGTTGCTGCCACAGGGAAAATGTAACCCAAAACTCATCTTACATAAATTTACATTGCATCATGAATAGCAGTATGTAAAAGAAATGAAGCTTTTTCAAATGTACAGGTAAATCCTTGAGCCAGTACTATTCAGACACATCACAAAATGGTGCAATAATAAATGTTGTCTTTTTACATTCTGTGACTGTGTGTTTCCTTTGAAACCCAGCCATTACCATCAACACAGTGTTTTGTTACTTGAAACTTGGTTTTAGGCATTGATCTGTAGTCTCACCTTATCTGTGATCTGGAATGATAAATCCAGCTTGTTAACTACTCTTCCATTTTTCTTCTTACTAAGAGAGCTACTGTGGGTTACCTATACCTGTAATTTATCTTTCAGTTAAAGTTACAAATGAATGTAGAGGTAAAGGCAAAAAGTGATGTAAAATTTCCTTATTGCAAAGCATGTGTTAGTGTTGGCAGTAACCATGAATGATCTTTGAACGCCCAATCGTATTGAATGACGGGAATAATCTTTTGTGTTGACCATGAAGTAAATAACTGATGTTCTTGCTGCTCTATGGTTGAAAGGCTTTTGTACATGTACATCTGGTCAGTAAGTTGTCCTCAGATGTGCCTTCATTTCATTAGCAAATTGTACTGCCACTGCTATCAGCAAAATTTAACAGATGAACAGGATTTTTGGCCAGGTGAGTACAGGGTTATAAATACAAAATCAGTTGGCAGTAACACAGGAGTAGGTCTGATAATGAACGAGAAAATAGGAATGCGGGTAAGTTACTATGAACAGCATAGTTAATGCATTATGGTAGCAAAGATAGACCCATACCCAACACCGACCAAAGTAGTATGTTTATTCCTGGAAGAGCAATTAAACGGAATGGACAGTGTTTTGAAAGGAAGGTATAAGATGAATATTAACGACTAAAACAAAGGTAATGAAAGGTAGTGTTAGAAAAGCAGGTGATGCTGAAAGGATTAGATTAGGTAATGAGACAATAAATGTAGTAGAGTGTTGTTATTTAGGTAGCAAGATAACTTCTGATGGCTGAAGTAAAACAAAATGCAGTACTGGCTAAGGGAAGAAAAGTGTTTCTGAAGAAGCAAAATTTGTCATCCAATATTAGTTTAAATGTGAGGAATTCCTTTCTGAATGCATTTGTCTGGAGTGTAGGATTGTATGGGAGTGAGGTGTGGATGATTTGGAGTTCAGACAAAAAGATGATACAAGCTTTAGAAATATGGAGCTATTGATGAATGATGATTAGATGGGTAGATCATGTAACTAATGAGGTGCTCAACAGAATTGGGGAGAAAAGGAGTTTGTGGCATATGCTGACTAAGAGAAGAGTGGGACACATTCTGAAAAATTAAGGTATTGTCAAATTAGCATTAGAAGGAAGTGTGTGGGGTAAAAGTCGTAGAGAGACCGAGCAACGAATACAGTAAGCAGATTCAAAAGGATAAGGATGTAGGTTGCCATACATGTTCTTAGATGAAGAGGCTTGTGCAGGACAGCATAGCATGGAGAGCTGCAACAAACCAGTCTGTGGACTGAACACCACATCATCACGGCAGTGTTTGTGATTGAGATTATAAAAAGAATAAATATAATTTGTTAACTGTTCTATTTTCTAGAATAAACCTCGTGTTCCACTGTTGATAAAATTTTACTTATGGCAGTGTAGTGTGATGATGTTGGCAATGACCATTTAATACTCTTTGAAAACTCAATCATGTAGAATGAGGGGAATAATTCTGTGTGTTCACCATGAAATAATTAATGCTGTTCCACCAGGAGGGCTAACATATTCCAGATTCTTCCATGCAACATTGCAAAATTAGGACACTTCACTGCTGCTGCCACAATTACATTGTAACCCAACTCTCTATCATTACAACATGAATAGCAGTATGAAAAAGAATGTAAACCCCTTTCAAATGTACAGATGCATTCTTCAGTCAGTTGTACTCAGATTTACAACAAAGTTGGTGCAATTATAAATGTTTTACTGGTCTTGCCCAGATTAAAACATTCCATCTAAATTATCAAAACCTATTTTATGATGTTCAATTCCAATAAGAATCTGTCATGCCAACCTCCACATAATTCAATAACCTACCTGAATTACATTTGCCTTATCTGAATAGAAAATTTAGAAATACTGGTAGGCCTATAAATTGTTGAATTAACATTAATTTTAGTAGCTGTTAATTTTGTGTATGAAGTATCTGCACTGGGAAACTTAATGGTTGCTGTCTTGGGGTAATATATGATTCACTTCATATGTTAGGCCTACCACAACTTTATATATTATTGGAACTGTGGATTTAAAAAGTGGGGAAACACCCAAAGCCCTGAAAGGAATATTTTCTGGCTGTCGTATTAATGGCACTCTTCTCTTATTGAAATTCTGCAGAATTGCTAGGATAGTGTCAACTGATGTGACAGATACGAAGTTGCAGACCTGTCTCCAAAGCAGGAGAACAAGTGTAATATTTCTGGGAATAATTATTTCTGCGTATAAATCTGTCAACCAATAAGGTTGTACAGCAGAGAATTATCAAACTAGCACAAGCGAGCAATACTTTTCTGACTGACTTCCACAAATTCAGAATATTTCTGCCCTCCCTATAATTTTCTGTTCATGGAAAGACAGAAATATTGCGTGAATTTATTGCATATATATACTACAGGAACTCGAGGACATTTCATGTTCCCAGTAGTGATAAAATGACTTTATACACCGTCAAAATATGATCAGAACTGGAAAGGTTTCTGAAAATTACGTAGTTCATTTTCTGTAAGGTATGCTGTCAAACTGGAGTAAGCGTATATGTTGTCACATAACTGTATATGTATGCTGGTAAGCGATGTATTGCTATTTTCAGTCTGCACATGTTTTACTCGAGAAATCATCGTTTCCACTTAGATGTCATCACTACTTAAATAATTGCTCGCAATTTATTTCGCCTGTAAGCAACTGTCATCTGCTTTGATTGGAAGACGATCTTACGAACCACACTAATTTAGAGGTTAACTTATAGGGTAGTTTGTCGACTTCTGCATTATTTGAAGCAGTTGTTTTGATCGTCATTTTGAATGAATACTTAAATCGATGAGAAAACACTTCGGAAACAATGTTATGGTTAGCTTATCAAACATGCCTATATCACACTTGATAACAGAAATTGCACAGCAGAAACACATCATATTTGCGCTAGATGTGAAGTAGGCTATAGTGGCGTTTTACAAGTACCAGGAACATTAAATGACATTATCTCATGAAGGTGCAAGACCGGAAAATAACTTTCTTCTGTATTACGACATGTATTTTCTTGCCAAATTTAAACATGGCGTCCTCGCAACAACACAATCTCTGGCCGGCACGCTCAAACCTCAGTAGTTCGACATCCAGTTAGTATAGAGATCACTGTGTCATAAGCTGGGTTTACACTAGCAAGTCTCTTGCAGAAGTTATTTCTGCAAGTTATTGCGAGTCGCTTGCTGCTGTGTTTATACTGCAGACGAACGAAGAACGCAAGTTAGTTCCGCAAGTTCTTTGGCAAGTGATTTGCTGCAATAATTTGCGGATAGCGTTCACACTTCACATGTGATTGTGTGACTTGCGAGTGGAAGGAAAATGACAAGTAGGCGAGTGAGATATGCTGCAGCTGTTTTGGTTGTTATGAAGAATCTTAAAAAGAAAAAACGAAATGTGTGGGTTAGAGACTGGATTTTGAGAAGACCGCAGTTTGGAGCATACAATAATCTTCTGCAAGAACTGTGCATTGAGAACATGGATAGCTTTGAAAACTTTTGCAGAATGTCTACAAATGATCTGGAGTGTTTATTGACATTAATTGGGCACGTCATATCAAAAAAAGACACAACATTTCGTGCTGCTATTCCAGCCAAGAAACGTCTGCTTCTTACGTTACGATTTTTAGCTACAGGTGAGCTATGAACTGAACAGCGCTTCGTTTATTTACATGAAATATGATTAAACAGATTTTCATTTTCGATACATTTTCATTGTAGGTGACTCCTACAAGTCTCTGATGTACTTATTTCGAATTCCTGTGAGCACAATTTCTCTCATCATACCAGACGTATGTGGAGCTATTCTTGCTGTGTTGAAGAGGGAAAATTATTTGAAGGTATGTGAAAACCAAGCACTGAAAGTAAATTTTTACGATAATAAATTTATTTTAAAGAAAGATAGGATCTTTACAAATAATTTTGTGTCATTTCTAATTTATTTATTTAGCCATCCACAGACAGTTAAAATGTATGGATGTTGTCAGTTCATTTGCATTCACATATTCATAGAGATTTTCTTTATTACATCTAGTTTAACATTTTGAAACATGCATTGTTTACAATCATTTTTCTCCTTACAATGTTGTGTAGTATATGTAATATTTTATAAGACAAACTGTTTACAAACTTTTATTACTAAGGAATTCACTAAGAACAGTGGTCCTGCATAAACAGTTTAAGATGTTTCCTAAAGCAGTAAATTTTATCAATTTCTTTTATTTTCTGTGGTAGTTTATTATAGAGTTTTAGACCATACAAGAACCTATTTTGAGTCTTCTGTATCTTTTATGTCTGGGTGAAGATGTTGACTTTGCTTTTTTTATAGTTACAGAATTTGCTATTTGTACTATAATTTTCTATATTTTTCTTTATATACAGTATGACTTGGAATATAAATTCGCAAGGAACAGTTAGAATTTCCAATATTTAGAAAAGTTCTTTGCAGTGGGCCCACTTACTGTTTTTTTTTATTAATTCTAAATGCTGTCCTTAGCACTTTAAAACCAGTTTGCAAATTCGAGCCCCAGAAAATTATTCCATAACATTAATGAATGAACATACCTAAAATAGACAGTTCTCATGAATTTATCACTTCATGTAGATGCAAGGATTCTAATAACATGTTGCGAATAACTTATTGAAGAGTTTCATGGCATGTTCTTTTCACTTCGTTTGGCTATCAATGAGCAATCTTTGAAAAAAATTGGTGAAGGTACATCATCTATGTTGTCTAGAAGTAAATTTAATGAATTTCTTTTCATATTTATTCTAAAGCATATTGTATGTGTTTTCTTAATGTAGAGGGTTACTCTATTTTCCTGTGATCATTTGTAAACATCTCTCAACACTTCGGTAGATTTTTCCAGTGTTTGTGTTAGTGTCTTACTGCTGATTAATACCCATAAATTGCTAAATAAGCTGATCCAATAGAAAATTTAATATTTACACATCATTCTCTTTTTCTAGATGCCTAAAACAGCAAGTGACTGGATGAAAGTGGCACAGGAGTTTGAAGATAAATGGAACTTTCCACATTGTATTGGGGCACTGGATGGGAAGCATATTGTAATGCAAGCTCCAAAAGATAGTGGAAGCTATTATTACAACTATAAACATTGCCACAGTATAGTTTTATTGGCACTTGTAGATGCAAATTACAAGTTATTGTATATGGACATAGGTTGTAACGGAAGAATTTCTGATGGTGGTGTGTTTAGCACAAGCTCATTGTATTTAGCACTGGAGCAAGGACAGCTTGATGTTCCTCCGCCTGATGCACTCCCAGGCAGAGAAACTGACACTCCCTTTGTAATTGTAGCTGATGATGCATTCCCAATGAAATCATACTTAATGAAACCATACCCTTTTCAGAATCAACCAGGCCCGAATAGAGTGTTCAATTACAGACTCTCAAGGGCACGAAGAGTTGTAGAAAATTTTTTTGGACATATAGCACAGCGTTTTAGAGTATTGAGGCGTCCATTGTTAGTAGGGCCTGAGAAAACCACCATCATCGTTTCTGCTATATGTGCCCTACACAACTTTTTGATGGATAGGAAAAGTAAGTACGCAAACACTTGTAATTTTGATACTGAAGATTCACGCAATGGTGAAGTGCTTGGTGGCTCATGGAGAAATGAAGAGGAAGCAACTCAAAATTTAATTCCTATTTAAACAGGGCAGTGCAATAGAAATTCAAGCGATTCTAGAGCGATTCGTGAAGAATTTATGAACTACTTTGTGTCACCACTTGGTGAAGTACCTTGGCAGTATAAATATATTTAAGATAAGATGTTAAAGTAATCTTTTGTTTTCTATAATTTACTGTTTGTAATTATGTTTGTTTTCAGTAGTAAATAATGCATTTTTCATGTAGATTGTGACTATTTCACTGTATTGTATATTTTTTTAATAAACAAAATAGAATTCTTCATTATGACTGCAAAATGGCAATATTTACTTCTTTAATAGAGACCTTGCTTGAGAAACACCAGAAGTCTTTTGGGGCACGCAGTACTTGACAATGTCAGTGCATTATTTTGTTACTGCTGTTCCTAGGTATTTGATTTAATGACCAACACGGAAAATGACAGGCGGTGTAGGTGCACCTCTTGCTGAAATGCTATAGTGGACAAAAGAACCACAAACCATTTTTTACAAAAATTCTTTGTTGGTTGTTAATCAATGGAGCATTACATGTTATCAATGTGATGACACTGGTTGCAAACTGAGATTTTATGTGGTGCTATATTACTTGATTGCACAGACTTATTTTCCACAATATCCTGGAGAGAATTATAACTACCCAAATAACTTGAGCAACATAAAAACAAAATATAAATCATTTGAAAAGTTTGTAACACAAATACTTTTTGTATGGTACCTAGTTTTGTTTGTACCACTTTAAACCCTTCAGAAGCCAAGTGTAATCAGTAATGCATCTTGTTTTAATTGTTGACAGTGGTAGAAGACACAGTGTTCCAAGAACTATTATTAAATTTCGAAGTCTACTTGCAATGCTTAAAGTGTTTTTAAAAGCTTCAAAAATGTTTTGTGACAAGTCTTTTTAATGGGGACACTAACACAATTGCAGGGTCTTTTTTCATGGTTGATTGTAAAGCATTTTGATTCAGATGCATGGCTATTGCTTTTGCATGATGTCAATTAGGTGCATACATGTCTGAATACTTTGCATGTGGAATACTAACATGATAATTTGGAGAATAGATATGAGAAAAATCACTTTTAAGAGGAACATGTTAGGCAAACTCACCTTAGAAAAGACAGGTTAAGGCAAAACAAACATAACTTTTGTATATTCGGAGATAGCTTTTGACTTGACTGTGTACTTCCAAATTCTGAAGGGTAATTTATAGGGAATGAAGAGTTGTATACCACTTGAACAGAAACCAGACAGCAGTTGCAAGAATCAACATGTAAATGGGAGGCAATACATTACGACTTATCTTAGAAGATACACTAAGTAAAGGCAAACCTACATTTTTAACGTTTGTCGATTTGGAGAAAGCTTTTGACAATGTCGACTGGAGTACACTCTTCCAAATTCTGAAGATATTGGGGGTAAAATATAGGGAGCGAAGAGATATATTCAACCTATACAAAAACCAGACAGTGGTTATTAGAGTCAGAGGGCAAGAAAGGGATGCAGAAGTTGGGAAGGGAGTAAGATAGGGTTGTAGCCTTTCCCCAATGTTGTTCAATCTGTACATTGAGCAGGCAGTGAAGGAATGGAAGGAGAAATTTGGAGAGCGCAATTAAGTGCAGGGAGAAGAAATAAAAACATTGTGGTTTGCTGATGACATAGTGATTCTGTCAGAGACCGCAAAAGATCTGGAAGAGAAATTGAATGTGATGGACAGTGTCTTGAAAGGAAGATATAAGATGAACATTAACAACAGTAAAACAAAGGTAATGGAATGCATTGTCAGAAAATCAGGTGATGCTGAATGAATTAGATTAGGTAATGAGACAATAAAAGTAATCGATTAATTTTATTTGGGTAGCAAGATAACTTCTGATGGCTGAAGTAAAGATGATATATGTACCTATGTAGATTATAATAAATAAAACTAGTGTTACAGGTGGGACAAGAAAGTGACCAATTTTGACATCAAAACAATAATTCTGTTCTGTTAGTGGCCACAGTTTAGCCAAGCCACATTCAAATGAAATTTATAATATATAATCTCTCGTGTAGTTACAGGCGTGACAAATTGATGTATGATTTACATAGTATATTAAATTGGATTACGTAGTGCAATTAAATACATACTATTTAAACTGAACTACAAGATGAAAAAAGCACAAACACTCTCAATAAACCCAAACAGACTTTTAAAAAGGGTCTAGTCAAATGAGAACTGTCCCCTGTTATCAATATTGGTATACACAACTTTGCCCTCACTACAGACCTACCTTCAATAGGCTCATCCTTCACTGCAGACCAGATCCAAAATTTGCCACTTTTTCTATGTAAAGTAATGTTACTCTTATATTATCTACATATTTAACTTCCGTATGTATGACTGAGACAAGAAATTCTGTCCCCTTCACTGGAAGAACAGCTTCAAGAAAACCAACACTGATGTATAACTTATCACTTTTTGTTGTTTTAATTCTGCCAAAGTAACAAGAGACTGCCACTCTGATTTTGGCATCCTCACCAATTTCAAGCAGACCTTCTTTGACACAAGACAAATAATCTAACGACTGCAACTTGGAAATAGTATAGACACCAGAAAATCTCTGTTCCAGCATTACAACATTTTCTGCTCCCCCCCCCCTTTTTTTGGGGGGGGGGAGAAAAAATACTACTTGACTTAATGCACTGTCTCACAGAATCAGCAAAGTTTTCTGCAGTTTATGCTTTGAAACTCTTAGATTTAATCCTTTTCTGGACAGCGCTCTAAATACCTAACCACGTCATCAACAAAACCTTGTCCTGTGCTGTGGCAAATAAACTCCAGTCTACAGACCTAATCTCAATGGATTTCTTAAAAATATCATTTGAATATATTTTTTAACCGTCCAACACATCTACCAAAAAATATGTGCAGTTCATTAAGTTGTGGATGCTTTGTTTTCAATATTTTTCGACTTCTAGTAAAAATGTTCAAACTGAGGGCTTGCCATGATTTAGTTCATCACTCATATCTAATTATTCTATTTCACAAAATAAGTGCCCAAAACATGTACCTTCATTTTAAAACAGTATTCCCTTAACCTATGGTCTGACATTGCAGAGAACAGAGTATGTAATGTCCCACCCGTAACACATATCTCATTCTTAACATAATTTAATTTTACCCAGGAGTGTAGCAGCTTTGTCCTACATGTAAACTAGCTTACTTTCACAGTGTTCACTTGTACAATTACACAAAAGTACTTTTGATAAAGAAAATAATGTTTTAGTGTTACAGGTGGGACAATTTATATTGAAAGCAGAATTAATTTTGAAACAAAAATCAAATTCACTTCTTTCTAATGCACAAATCTACTTCTGACTTGCTTTTTAAAAGTTTTGTGAGTTGTGCTCTCTAGAATGAGCCACTGGACTACAAACGAGGTCGCAATAATAAACTGTTCGTGTTTTCGTTCAGCAGACTAAAGCAATAATGGATGGTAAAATTTACATGTCCTACAATAAATGTTTTATAAAACAATCACATGGTAAAATATATAGTTTTAGCCTTATGTGCCCAATTTTGGAAACTATCTCAATAAATATTTTTTCATTGAAATGTCCCTGTTTTCCTGGAACTGCTCTACGTTACAGCTAAAGAGTTACTGTAATTGAGCGGTAATATTTACATTTTGGGAATGTCATATACAAACGGAAACTTAAGTTACATAACAAGAACTTCCTAACTTTTCTGGATGACTTGCTATGCAATTAACCATGCCTACAGGAATTTATTGTTAGTTTCTTATGACAAGACATGTGAATGTGTGATACCTTCAAAAATTTTTTACAAATGTCTAAATAGGATAACTTTTCATACCTGTATGGAACTTTAGTTTATCCCATAAATCTCAAGTTACTGTTGATGAATTTAAAAGCATTTATGATTCACATTTGTAAACTATTTTGTCAAAATACTTTAAATCTTTGGAGGAGATCACTAAATTACCACATATACTTTCTTGTGAGCACAATTACACCAGTCATACCTGAAGTCTATGGATTTATGTTTTGTTAAGGGAATATAAAATAAACACAAAGTTCTGAAATCATATTAATTTTTAATGATATATATAAATAGCTATTCTATTTCAAAACAATCAACATCATCAAAAGAACGTCTTTTAGTGGCACTATGTGCTGAGATAGGATTTGGCAGCATTTGTGCAGTGTCTTTTTCACTGATCTCAACTATGCATTTTTGAATCATAATTTTTAGTCTCTTTGCATTTTCTTCATTTTTTAAAGAGCGCAGCTCTTCAGCAACATAGTCCCCAAATGTTTGGAAGGCATCAATTGGTTGCCCTAGAATTTTTTCTGCCTTCTCTAAAAGGCCACCATCTCTATGTTGCTCTCCCTTCCGCTTTCTCCTTTTGGCCTGCTCAGCAGTTGGCATAATTCCTTCATCTATTGGTATTTCTTCTTCCTACAAAAAATAAATGACTAAATATTGAAAACTGCTACAATACATTTTCTAAACACACAAACAACAGATATATGAATACAGGAAAGAAAAATATTGATCACACCTACAATAATCCCCAGCATTGATAGACTATAGTATTTAAATTGTGCTTTCAGATAGTGTTGTTAATATTTGTGCTATCTGTATTAATGCTATTTCACAACAATAATCCTGTGTTAAATCACTTATGTACAGTTAATGTAATACCACACATGTCCATCTTACTTGCATATACCACTACATCCCTGAAAGGATATACTAGTCCTGCACAATAACATTCAGGAGATAAATGCTTCACACACTTGATCACAATAACACTATTCTTTTTTATACAATAAACCTATACAAATCAAGAACCATCCCCACAATTTCTTCACCAACGATTAGGCACTTCCTATATTGAAAGATTTAAAAATATCTGGTGGTATAAATAAACTAAGCAGGCCTATGTGACTTGAAAACTTAATTATTTACAGGATAGACTTATTGTAGCAACTAGCAGTTTATACTTCTGCATAATACTAACTGCAGTTAAACATCATAAAATTTTAATCTCATCACACAGGATACAATTGGGGGGGAAAAAAGCTACAGTACTCAAACAAGGAAGCATATATTAGCACTATTATGTTTTTAGGCCTATTATATTACCATTGTCGGCAACGAAGATATTCTTTCCGACGTTGTGGCAACACTACTTTCCAAGAATTTCAGTGCCGTAAAATACGGCCATCGACACACAATAACTGTCCCTGAAGAGCCACTTTTTGCCTTTTGCAGTTTCTTTAATTCTTGAGAATACTGAGTCTTCAAGTTGTGCCATTTTCGTTGCACTTCCTTAGCTGTTGTTTCGAAAATAGACGCGATTTCATTCAATGCACTGGTTTTTTTCAGTCTATCCTTGAAATCACGACTATGCACATCCCATATTTCTGGAAAGCTTTCCACAGCTTCAATCAGATTTTCGGTGTCTTGCTTGTTCCATTCCCGTTTATCCTCCATTTCTGAAATTTATAAACATTGAACAGTTATATGAAAACAGACTTCTGCAAAGTGAGTGTGTGTATGTGTGAGCAGCAGACGATATACTTACAAAAACTTGCACTTCCAACTTGCAGAAAATAGAACTAAATCCTAAAAGCTGCAAGTAGCTTGCACGAGCTAAAAGACAACGTTCACACTGAAAGCGGAAGACTGTTAGCAAGTCACTTCCGCAAGAAATTGCAAAGAGTTGCAAGTCGACTTGCTATTGCCTTTACACTCGCAACTGGCGCGGCAAGTTACTCTGCGCAAGTAAATTGCTGCAATAACTTGCTAGTCTAAACGCACCTATATACATGAAAAAAAAAATGGTCTAAACTCTTTCACAATATGAACCACGCTTATGTAACTGCATATTTAAGCGTATGATACTTATGTAATTGTACATTTCAGTGTGTATGTATACAAATCACGACATCGATTGCATGTTTAATGCTTAAAGATGGATAATAAATAAACAAACATCCGAAAATGGGAACCAAGGACTTGCCACCGCTGTCGGTGGCGTGACTGCAGTGACATCTGTTGGGTCGTTCGGTAGTTGCTGGCACGAATTAAAGGGCGGCCATAGTTGCGGAGGCAGCGCGTCGTCCTGCCATCTGTCGGCCGTTCTGAGTAACGTTGAACCAATACTTGGGGAGCCAATTGTGTCTCACAAGACCCAATTTTGCAGGATAATGTTAGAATTCATTACTTCCTGCTGTCGCAAATCAATTACGTATATTCTTGTCGTTATGAACCTTCCTGTAAGTACTAGTGTCTTTTCCCTGTTTATAAAGAAATTACTTTATTCCCTGCAGCTTCCGTGCTGAAGCGTTCTATATTATTCACAACCTCTGTGGATGTACCGACGTCGTAAAGAACGACAATAGAGAAATTTTTGGAAGGCTCGGGTATATGATCCCGCGCCATCTTCTCATAATAAAATTTAAGTGTAATTGTTTATAGTGTGAGGCAACACGATTTTTTTTAGGAATCGATTCTTGCGATTCAATCTCACATTGTGAATTAGAGATGGGAAAACAGAAACAACTGACGGTTTCGAAACAAAAGAAACTGTACCATCTGTGGTTTCGAAACCATGAAACCGTGAAGCAATGTATGTTTTGTCATGAAATCTTCATTCTAGGAGGGCAATATTTTTCACTATAATGGACAAGGGTACATACAAGTGTGGGGACACGACAAATTACTATTTGTATTTTCTGAGCTGTATTAAGCTAATTGGTATTCTGTGTTATTATCTTTGACTGTAAACAAAAAAGAGTACAAAAAATTGTTCTTCACTTGTCATTATTACGCTTCCATGATGTGTGATGTGCAAGATAGAAGTAAATAAATGTGTGGAAAAATAAGTGTTAAATGTAATGTTTAATGAACCATGTGCTACAAAATTGGTGACCCCGACGTGATCGACAAGACGACAGTTGCGACGAAATTTTTCGGCGTAATTTTCGACGAGATTTTCGTAACTTGAGTTCGACGTATTCTGTGTCCAACAATACGCAAGATGTCGACAGGAGAAGCAAACGGTAATCAAGGGAATCGTTCTGAATGTAACAGTAAAGTGGAAATTGATAAGGTAAGCGTTAAGCTACCGCCGTTTTGGACGGAAAAGCCGGACATCTGGTTTTGTCAAGCCGAAGCGCAATTTACGATCGCTGGTATTGTTACGGAGGCGACTAAATTTAACTATTTACTCGCTCAGCTGGAACCAAAATTTGTTGAAAATATATGGGATCTAGTTACGAGTAACGATAACAACAAATATTTTCTCGCAAAAGAACGTCTACTGAACATATTCAGAGAAAGTGAAGAGCGCCAAATTAAAAAACTTTTGAGTGGCTTAGAACTTGGCGACATCAAACCTACCCAATTATTACGAAAAATGAGGAGCTATGCAGGTACAAATGTATCAGAAAAGATCCTAAAAACACTTTGGCTTGACAAACTTCCAGCTAGTATCCGAAGCATTTTACTTATATCTGACGAAACAGTGGATAAGATTGCTCAAATGGCAGATCGTATGATCGAATTAAACGCTGTTGACGAGGTTCAAATTGCTTCCACCCATTCCATTCCGTCAACATCGCTTTGTCAGTTCAAAATCTTCTCGTGAGAATTGATGAATTGGAAAATGAGATTAAAATGCTTCGAAACACTCGCAACCACAGGCAAAGATCGCGCAGTAGAAGTAGAAGCAGAGCAAGATACGATAAAAACGGCAAATACTGCTATTACCATTTCAGATTCGGCACACGATGTAAGCCTGAAAAATGTGTTCAGCCTTGCCAATGGCAAAATAAGGGAAACTAGAAGTGGTAGACACAATAGCGGCTGAGTGTTCTACCCCTGTGCACACATTAGGCCGCCAATATCGCCTATTTGTCAAAGATCGAAATTGTGGAAAATATTTTCTGGTAGATAGCGGTGCAGATTTGTCCGTTATACCAGTTGTAAAAAGCCAAAAAGGTCAACCCTCTGACTTCAATCTTTATGCTGCAAATGGGTCACAGATAAAAACTTACGGTTCAAAACTGTTAAACATTGATTTAGGATTCAAACGCAATTTTGAATGGCCATTCATAGTAGCAGACGTATCAAAAGGCATATTGGAAGCCGATTTTCTTCATCATTATGGGCTACTGGTTGACCTCAAAAATAAAAAGTTGATAGACAACACCACAAAATTAAAAATTGTAGCAGGAGTAACCACTGTGGATGCTAATGAATCAGTAAGCTCACTCTATGCAACATGCCAGTTTTCAAAACTTTTAGAGAATTTTCCTGATCTAACTAAACCATCTATAGTACCAAAAATATTAAAGCATAATGTGCAGCATTATATCACTGCATCTCCTGGTCCACCAGTATACTGTAAAGCTCGTAGATTGGACCCACATAAATTGAAAATTGCTAAACAAGAATTTCAATTTCTGTTAAATAATGGTATTATACGTCCATCAAAATCACAATGGGCTAGTCCACTACACCTTGCTAAGAAGCCAAGTGGTCAATGGCGAGTCTGTGGAGATTATCGCCGTTTGAATGACAGGACTCTCCCAGACCGGTATCCAATTCCACGAATTGATGATGTAAATAAAAATATATTCTCAAAGGTAGACCTACTCAAAGCCTATTACCAGATCCACTAGCCGAAGAAGATAAGTCAAAATCAGCCATTATAACACCATTTGGTCTCTATGAATTTAATTATATGCCATTTGGACTTCGCAATGCACCTACCACATTCCAAAGGTTTATACATGAAGTTGTGAGAGAACTAGAATTTTGTTTTCCATATTTGGATGACATTCTAATAGCATCTGAATCACCAGAACATGTTGAGCATCTAAATTTACTTTTTGAGCAGTTGAATAAATATGGTCTTGTCATAAATGTTTCCAAATCCGTATTTGGTGTACAACAGCTAACAATTTTAGGAAATTTAATTACACCTGCTGGAACAAAGCCAGATCCAGAGAGAGTTGCAGCAATAATGAACTACAAACGACCCAATACAGTCCGTGAACTTAGAAAATTCTTAGGGATCATCAACTTTTATCGTCGACATTTGGAACTTGCTGCTGAAAACCAAGTATTGCTGAATGATTTCCTAAAAGGAACAACAAAAAAGAACCGACGACATATTAACTGGACAGAAGAAGCAATTGCTCAATTCGAAAAATGCAAAGAAGATCTAGCAAATGCTGCACTTTTGACATTTCCTGGTTTGGACAATCAACTTGCATTATTTGTGGATGCATCAGATTTTGCAGCAGGTGCTGCATTGCAACAATGGCAAGATGAACAGTGGAGACCAATTGGATTCTTTTCAAAAAAGTTTACAACAGCACAGAAGAAGTATTCCACGTATGATAGAGAGCTGCTTAGCATCTATATGGCTGTCAAATATTTCAAATACCTGCTGGAAGGAAGATATTTCATTATTTATACTGACCATGCTCCTCTAACATATGCATTTAAACAAAAGAATGAAAAAGCAACACCAATTCAATTACGTTACCTCCAGTACATTTCGCAATTTACCACTGACCTACGTCATATATCTGGTAAAGAAAATGTTGTTGCTGATGGCCTATCAAGGCTTGAAGAACTAGTTCCAGTTAACTATGATGAGATAGCCCAAGCACAAGAAGATGATGAAGAGCTTCGTCAACTACAGACCAGCCCTCATACATCACTGAAGTTAAAACACCATCTGACACATGGAGGAAAACAGCTATGGTGTGATGTGTCAACACAAATCATTCGTCCTTATATTCCTAAACCATTTAGATACTCTATTTTCCAACACTATCATAATCTGGCTCATCCAGGCATTAAGACAACAGTAAAAATGATCTCATCAAGATTTGTCTGGATCAGTTTAAAAAAGGATGTCCAAAACTGGGCAAAAACATGTATGGCATGCCAGAAAAACAAAATATCACGGCACATTCAAACACCAGTAGGACACTTTCCTAGTAACGATGAACGTTTCAAAATTGTTCACCTTGATTTGATAGGACCAATGCCTCCATCTGAAGAATATATTTATTGTTTAACATGCATTGACAGAGTTACAAACTGGACAGAAGTAGTACCTCTTCGGGACATACAAGCAGAGGCAGTAGCACAAGCATTTTTCAATTGTTGGATCACTAGGTTTGGAACACCATATCAGATAGTGACTGATCAAGGCAGGCAGTTTAACTCTGAGCTATTCCGAGCACTGTCAAAACTATGTGGTTGTAACCAAACACAAACTACAGCATACCATCCTCAATCAAATGGAAAAATTGAAAGATTTCATCGCACACTTAAAGCAGCTATCCGTGCCCATGCAACTGCCAAATGGACTCAAGTAATACCTGTAATCCTCTTGGCCTGCGATGCTCCATCAGAGAGAACAGTAATGCTACAATTGCAGAAATGGTTTATGGCTCACCCATCAGAATACCAGGTGATTTTTTTCAAGAGTATGCAACAAAATTGGATGCAGACTTACCTCAATTCGTTTCACAACTGAAGCAGTGCATGAATCGTCTGAAGCCTGTACAATACTCCCACAAAGCAAAAGAAAGACCTTTCATACACAGGGATCTCAATGAGTCAACACATGTATTTTTGCGAGTTGACCGAGTCAAAAAAGCATTAGAACCTCCATATGAAGGCCCATACGAAGTAATAGAAAGAACCCGAAAATTTTTTTGTGTTAAAATAAAAGACCAAGTCAAGAAAATCTCCATTGATCGACTGAAACCTGCGTACCTCATGAATCATAATGAGAAGCAGCCTGAAGACACTTCAACTGAACGGTCAGCCCAGGTCAAACAACCAGACACAACCGACAGTGGAAAACCAAGATGAACAACATCTGGTCGTGAAGTTCGATTTCCTGCAAGATTAGTTGAAGAACTGCAGTGTTAAGTGACTATGACTGAGAAGGGGGTGATGTGGGGACACGACAAATTACTATTTGTATTTTCTGAGCTGTACTAAGCTAATTGGTATTCTGTGTTATTATCTTTGATTGTAAACAAAAAAGAGTACAAAAAACTGTTCTTCACTTGTCATTATTACGCTTCCATGATTTGTGATGTGCAAGATAGAAGTAAATAAATGTGTGGAAAAATAAGTGTTAAATGTAATGTTTAATGAACCGTGTGCTACACAAGAACCTATCAACGATAGAGTATGTATTTACTTATTGGTCTGTACGAAACATGTTGATAAAGATTTTCTCCCGTGTTGTTGATGTTGCCAACATAGCCACACGAGACCGCCGGTATGGTAGGTAAAAGTTTACCCCGTTAGGAACTCACAAACTGCAATACGGTACGCATATTACAGTGATGGATCATAAATGCTACTTTCTATACATACTAAATAAATTATAGGGAATAAAGGGCACACCAAATAATCACAAGTAATGCTATGGAATTACAAAAATAATAAAGTAAGAGGCAAGTTCACCACTTGTACGTCTTGACCGTTACACCACCGCCGCAATTCTTTTAACATGATTGTCGAAAAATTATAACGACAGTAGGTAACTTCGTTTTCGCTCGTAAGAAACTAATTCTTTAACACGAGATTAAATATGCGATCTACCTTTCTTATTATAAAAAATGTCTTTTCAGGCTTCATGTTTTATCTTATTTTTAAAAATGTAGTTTCACTCGTATGTTCTTAATATGGTAGATAAACCTAGAAATTAAGTGGTTCTTTCAATGCAAATAGTGAACGTTTGTTTTATTGTTCTTTTACATTTATAAAGCAGACATTATGTCATTTCGGAATACAGCAGTCTCTTGCAAACGAATCTTGATTTCAGTAATCATAAGCTGCAGACTCACGAGTGTCAACTACTATTTGACACTCTCTAAATGGTTTATATACTGGTAAGTTATATGTGTATCTCTGTGGAGCTTCAGTAAAATGAAACACCACATTTCGATACCATTAGTCTGTTTCGCCTTTCTGCATCAGTGGTTTGAAACACCGGTGTTGTGAAACCGACAAGAAATCGTGAAACCGACACGAAACTATGAAACCGACAGGAAGAAACGGTTTCAGTGTATCGACAATCGACCGCGAATGTGATCCGAAACAGAACGGAATGAAACCGCATGGTTTCGAAACCGTGAAACATGCCGGTTTTGAAACACTGAAACTGTTGTGTGAATCGAAACCTGGTTTCGAAACTATGAAACCGTAGCCAACTCTACTGTGAATCGATTCCTGCGATTCTTTCGCGATTGTTTAGTCTGCATTGGCGCGATGCTTACTTCTACATCTTGCTCATAGATGGCAATACATGTCTGTGTCATGGATGTTGGAATCTTAACCTTTTGCATCTGTTCCTACGATTCGTTCACGATTCTTTCTCGTCTGCGACGGCACGATTCTTACAAAATGCCGAAAAGGTGACAATATGACTATCGGATTCTTTAATATTTGTGGTGCGTAAAGTTCAGGCTTAAAATAATTATGAGGCAAAGCCATTCGATTCAGCTCTCAAAAATTCTCGAGTAAATAGTCTGAAGTTTTGCGATCTGTTATAAATACATATTACACTACCAACTATGCCATCCTTTCCGCCTGGTAGCAGGCATCGCCGGTACGCTTGTGTCCGTAACTCTGCTGTGCTTCCAGGTCTGCCGCCGTCCCTGCTGGCCGTCGCCGTCGCCGTTCCAGTGCCAGAAGGACCTGCTGCTCGCTGTCGCCGCTGCCGCCGCTGTCGCCGTCGCAGCCCAGCCCTGCCTGCAGGCGCCGCCGCCAGGAGGCCCTGCCGGCCCTGCTCGCCGCCCCGCTGCCCCAGTCCAGCCCGGGGATCGTCTCGCCGCCGCCGCCGCCGCCGCCCGGAGGTTCTGCCCCGGGGGTCACGCTGACCGCGGGACCGGTTCGCCGCCCCGTCGCCGCCGCTACGGAGCCGCCCCGATCCCCTCGGGTCGGTGCTCGCCGTCCACCCGCCGCTGGCGTCGTCTCCGCCGCCGCCGCCCTCCAGCCAGCTGCCGGTGGTCTCCCGCCGCTCCACCGCGGCCCGAGGCTTCCGCCAGTTCCAGCCGGCCACCTGCAGTGGTCGCCAGCTTTACCTTGAACTTTCCACCTTTTCTTTCTCTTCGACTTCTTTCCCTCTTTGTCCTTAGCAATGTCCAACACCCCCGTCACCGTCACCACCGCCATTTTATATACCACCCCCACCACCGCCCCCACCGTCACGACTTGGAGCTCCACGCACGCCCGCCCTTCCCACGACATCCCCCTCTCCGGGCTCCTCTCCACCACAGCCGCCTCCCACGTCTCTGCTCCACCCCAGCCACCGTGTATCTCCCCCTCACCTCCCCTGCAGACTTCCCCCCCATCTCACCAGCACGGATCACTCATCGCCGGGCCACGGTGGCCGACACCCAGCAGTCGCCACCTTTTACCGCAGCACCGCAACGGGGCCCCGTCCCCCGCCACATTCCCATCGACCCCGTTCCGTCTTTCTCCTCCTCCTCCACTGGCGCCCGTAAAAAGTCCACCAAACGTGGAAGCGCGGATCCCGTCCCTTCCGCCTCCGAGAAGGCTCCTCCTGCCCCTCCTCCTCCACCTCCACCTCCACAGCCTGCCGACATCATGGACACTGCACCCGTCCCCACCCAACCGGATGTGTACACCTACCTCCTCTCCCGTCCAGATCCCCGCTTCCTCGACAATCGTACCCTCTCTCTAGAACTCCGAAAGTACTTCCCTGCCGCCCCTATCGCCCAATTCATCCCCCGTAGGGACTCTGTCCTTATCAAATCTCCCAGCCCTACTTTCCACACCGACATGCTTCAGCGCCTCCCTGCCATCCACCTCGGCCCCCACTCAACCCTCACCCCGTACTATACCTCCTCCTCCCCCCGTCGACCTCTCCCTCCCAGCCGTCCGCCCACCCTCACCACCGTGATAACCGAACTTAGTCCAGTTATCACGGAGGAGGAGGTGTTGGGCCAACTCGACGCCCATCCAGACATCTCCGTTCGCTCTGCCAAGCGAATCCATAACGCCACCGGACCCACCTACCTGATGCGGATTTTCACTGAATCCGCATCCTCCATCGACCGCCTCCTCCTCGAGGGGGCCCTTATCTATGACCGCCACCACAAGGTAGAACCCTCCCGCTCCCCACCCCAATCCTACCGCTGTGCCAGGTGTCTCGTTTACAACGACCACCTGACACAGGACTGCCGCAACCCACCCACCTGTCCCCACTGCAAGTCCAATCACCTTCACAAACACTGTCCCAACCTCGCCTCCCCTCCCGTCTGCAACACCTGTGGTGGCCCCCATCCCACCTACGCCTATAAATGCAAATCCGTCCCCGCCCCCACCACTCCCGAACTTACCGTCCCTATTCGTCCTGTTGATCCCCCTCTCCATCCCAACAACTCCCTCTGCCCCCCTCCAACCGTAGAGGACGTCATCCGATTTGTCACGACCGTCCTCCAGAACATCCATCCCTTCCAGCGTCCCCACACCCTCCAGCAGATCGCCCTTGCCGCCCTTTCCGTTTTTCACCTCGAAACCTTCGCCACCCTCTCCCGTGCACATTCCCACTTCACCTTCTCCCGGCAAGTTACCCTAGTCTAGACACACCGTACCCTCTTTTCCCGTCGCTCCCTCCCCCCTCTCACCCCTCCCTTTCGGCCCCTATGGCAAGCCCTTCCTATACCTTCCTCTATCATAACGTCCGCTCTCTTCCTGCCAATAAACACCTCTTTATGCACACCCTTTCCCACCACCGCATGGATGCTTTCCCTCCTGAACGAGACCTTCCTCCAACCCCGCCGTCCCATCAGCACCGCTCCCTACGTCCTCCACCGTACCGATGGCCCCCCACCCCTCGCCCAAGGCGGAGTGGCGATCGGCCACCTCCGCCACCACCCCGTCCGGCTCCAACCTCTCCTTAATGACCCCACCGAACACCTGATCCTCAACCTCTTCCTCCCATCCCTTACTGTCACCCTCGCTACCATCTATATCCGCAGCACTGCTCCCCTCCCCTATGCCTTCCTCTCCCACATAGACCGCTCCTTCACGACCTATGTGATTGCTGCCGACCTTAACCTTTCTTCCCGTCCGCCTGCTGAACTCCGGCGGTGGCGTCAGTTCGTCACCACCTCGCTCCGGGGCGACGTCCTTCCTCTTCCCCGCCCAACCCGCCCCGAAAGCAACACCACTCCCGATGTCATCCTGGCGTCTCCCAACCTCCTAGGGTGCATCACGGCAGATGTCCTCGACCTTATAGGCAGTGACCACGCCCCTGTCCTACTTACCTTTGACCACCGCCCCCGCCCTGCCCGTGCTCCCCGTCCTATGCCCCCTCCCAAACTCGTTCATGATTATTCCCGTGCCGACTGGGATGCCTACCGTCGCTCCATCGACACCTCGGTCGCAAGCCACCCACTTCCCCTCCGCACTCCCGACGATATTGATCATGCCTCCTCCTTCCTCCAGCAGACCGTTGCTGACGCGGTCCATGCCCACATCCCCACCCGGGCGATTTATCCTCACTGTCCTACCCTTCCTCCACAGGCCGTCCTTCTCCTTCGCGAATCCCGTCGTCTCTACCGCTCCTTCCTACGGACCCGTGACCGGGACACACTCCAACGCCACTGGCAAATCCAACGCCACATCCGAAACCTCTTGTCCGCGAAGAAACGCCGGGACTGGCGCCAGACATGCACCTGCCTCAATTCCACGCTCCCTGTCAACTCCTCCAAGTACTGGCATGCCTTCCGCCGCCTTACTGGCGGTCATTCCTCCCCCCACTACCCGCTTCTCCATGATGACCGTCCTTTTCCTGACAACGCCAGTAAGGCAGAACACTTTGCCTCCTACCTCTCCGAAGTCTTCTCCATTCCTGATGATCCTCTCTTTGACTATTCTCTCTTCCCGGACGTCCATGAGCGAACCGATACCTCCACTCCTCCGCTCGCCCCCGGCTTCCAGTACTTGTTGGACCACATTCCCCCCTCAGAACTGAACACACCCATTACCGCCCATGACATCATTGACACTCTTCGGACTAAACGCAACACCGCCCTGGTCACGACCGGCTGCCCTACCGTCACCTCCGGGCTTGCCCCCCCTCCTTCCACGAAGCTCTTGCTACCTTATATAATGTAATCCTTTTCACCGGCTTTTACCCCGACCTGTGGAAGACCTCCCGTATTCTCATGTTCCTAAAACCGGATAAGCCCCCATCCCAGACCTCATCCTACTGTCCCATCAGTCTTACCTCCATGTTCGGCAAGGTCCTGGAAACCATCCTCTCCCGTCGTATCCATCAGCACCTCCATCGCCACCAGTTCCTCCCCCTTTCCCAATGTGGCTTCCGACCCTCCTTCTCTGCCAATGACCAGCTCCTTCGCCTTACTCATCTCCTTTCTGTCCAACTCAACTCCCGTCGCTCCGCAATTTTTGTCTCCCTTGATATCCAAAATGCCTACGACCGTGTATGGCATTCCGGTCTCCTCTTCAAGCTCCAGTTCTACGCCCTTCCTATTAATTACGTCCGCCTCATTGCTTCCTTTCCTACCCGCCGCCCCTCCTATGTCACTGTCTGCAAATCCGACTCCCGTTTGTTCTACCCCTCTGCCGGGGTGCCCCAAGGCTCCATCCTCTCTCCTCTCCTTTATCTCATCTACTCCGCCGACATGCCCCAACCTGAGCCTCCCGTTTACCTTCTACAATATGCTGACGACACCGCCTTCCTAGCCCTCGCCCCCTCCCTTGCCCGCTCCCAGTTTTTGCTCCAGTCCCACCTCACCGAGTTCGCCTCATGGTGCAACCAGTGGCTCCTCTCCGTCAATCCTGACAAATCCCAGGCAATTATCCTAGGTCGTACCACCCACTCCTTCCGTCTCCATGATTTTTACCTCACCCTCCACAACCGCCCTATCCGCCACACCCCCACCCTGAAGTACCTTGGCCTAACCCTCGACCGTAACCTCTCCTGGACCCCCCAACTCCACACTGTCTGACAGAAAGCCCTCTCCCGCCTTAACCTCCTCAAACTCCTCACCGGCCGGACGTGGGTTCTCAGCCCCTCCACCATTCTCTACACCTACCGGTCCCACATGCGTCCTGTCCTTTGCAGCTTCCATCCTGCCTGGATCTCCGCTCCCACATCCTACTATAAAACCCTCCAAGTCCTCGAGCGCCACGCCCTCCGCCTCGCCTACCGCATCCGGCTCCCGTCCCCCACGCGGATCCTGTATGACCTGATCCCGTTTCCCCACCTCCTTGAATACCTCCAGCATATCCATATCCTCTATACCACCCGTAAAATAGATTCCCACAACCTCCTGGTCCACGCCATCCTCACCGACCCTGGGCCTCTGCCACGCCTCTACCGCGTTATACCCCCTTCCCTTCATCTCCACACCCTCCATGTCCTCTCCCAGGGTAATTTCCGCCGCCTACCCCTTCCTGATGACGTCCTCCGTTCCGACATCTACCCGTCCTACCAGCTCTGATCCCCCACCCATAGATAAAGTGCCCCCTCTCCTCCCTCCCCTTCCGCTCCCCCCCGCTTGGCTACCCCCCTCCCTGCCCTGGAGTCCCTACGGCTCTTCCCTGCCGCCCCCCTTTTCTTCACCGCCGTTTTTTTTCCCTTTCCCCCACACTTTGCTCCGCCCCCCTTTTTATCGTGGTCCTGGACCAACAGTTTTACAAGTGCTACGTCAAGTGTTGTGTATTGTGCTACAGTGAAGTGTGTGTTTTTTAACTGCATCCACCGCAACCAGACAAGCGTCGCACCGTGTATTTTACTTAGTGTCTCCGTGTTACTCGCCGTCCTGTGTTCTTGTCGTCCAACGTGCTTTTTAAGTCACCGTGGCGCCTCGTTTTTAACTGACTACATCCGGTTTTTGTTCACCTGTCAACTGTTTGTACCTCCAATTGTCGCCATGTATGTGTCATTGTTCCTCCGTTGATTTTTCGCCTGTCATGTATTTTAAATTTCATCTCATCAATGTATTTTATTCTCTCGGCTGAAGAGCAGCCTCTGGAGCTGCTGCCAGCCTACTGGTGTAGAAATACAAAAAATAAAGGCAACACGAACCACTTGAATATATTCTAAATTCGTTATATTTTTGGAAGGCTCGGATCACAGTATTCGAGCTGTTAGATTAGGGCAATATTGTTATTATCTAAGAATCGATTCGTTCACGATTCTTACTAGTACATCTTGCTCATAGGTGCCAATATATGTCTGCGTCATGGATGTTGGAATCTATCCTTGTGTATCAGTTTCTACGATTCGTTCACTATTCATTCTGGCTTGCGACGACATTAATCTTACAGAATGCCAAAAAGGAGGCAATCGGCATCGGATATTTTTAAATATTTATGGTGCATAAAGTTCATACTTAAAATAATAGTGAGCGAATCTCATTCGATTCAACTCTCGAAAATTCTCGACAAAACAATCTTTGACGTTTTGCGAGCGGATATAAATACATATTACGCTACCCACTATTTCTGCTGCGTCATAGTTCATTTAGTAGCGTTGTAGGTTCAGTGAACGTAGGTCACTTATTTCGAATCCTGCTGTAACCTTATGAATTTTGTTTTCGTTATGTTTGAATACTTCGGCCATTTAAATATGTTTCATTAAAGGTATTGTAATAGTTGCTACAAAATACTTATTATGTAAAATCAATTAGTTTCAGGAAATACGTGTATATAAATAAAACCTAAGTAGTAAAAAAGATTTTTGAGATGACATTAAAATCATTTAAAATCATGTTTTTGTATAAAAAGAATATTTTTGTTAAACTGCCTTTTTACAAAAGCTAGAACTATGTAGATGAAAAGCTTAAACATCTCTAAACACAAAATATAGTCCAAATCGTTACAGCTATTTCCCAGGATACGTGAAATATAAATGTGGAAGAATTGGTCGTTTAAATACATAACATGTTCAAATGTTTGTAGAGCTTATGGGACTTAACTACAGGGTCATCAGTTCCTAAACTTACAAACTACTTATCAACTACCTACAACTAAGGACAGCACACATATCCATGCCCCAGAGGGGATTCGAACAGTGTCGGCTGGTGATAATGTGCTAATGTGCTGCAGCACACTGTAAATATATTACTAAAATTATGCCATTTCTCTTCGAGTGCAAGCGAGAAATCGCTGTAGAATTACATCCTCTCTCTTGGAATATGAGCCAGATATCACAATAAAATTATGCCACTTCCCTTCCAATGCTAGTAATAAGGATGAAAACGCATTGTGTAGCGCTCTCGCCGCGATAGCTGGAAACCAGCTCCGTGTGCTGAAGTGGGATTCAGCCGCGCTGGTACGTGCGCAGAGAGGCGGCGCAGTCGTCTGTTCGCTAGTGCGCATGCGCAGACGTGACGTCAGGCATGGCGGCTCGTGTGTGCTGAGACCGACTGCAGCACCAGACCAATATTTCTCTCCGCGCTGCGTGTGACGGCTGCGGACGAACAGTGTATGGCGAATACTGCGGCATGCAGAGTCAAATAGCGCGCTGGCTCAGGCGTCTTGCGCGTTGTCTCTCAAACCTACCTATGTGAGGCTCGTATTCAAATACCTCTAAATTTCTGTAAACGAAATTAATATTTTTTAAACGTTATATTTACTACGTGCAGTGAATACATGCAGTTGGCAGCGCTGTTATAGATTCCCCTGAAGGTCTTACTGTCAGTACAGTATTGATATTTAATTAAAGGCAATGATACAAAGGTTGACTTTTTATTGTATTATATTTTCTTTCCTGTTTATTTTTGTAATATTGTAGTAAACTGGTCAAATTTTGTACGAGCCGCCACTGGATTCGAACCCCCGACCGTAGTGGCCGTGCAGACCGTGACTGGCGCGGCGCAGTCCCCTCGGCCACCCCGGCGGCTACATAACATGTAAACTGTATAAACGACGTATAGTCGTAGGTATTGGCAGCTGTCTATTTCACTTCGTTTCGTTTATGTCATCTGTAATTCGTGAATAGGCTAACAATTAACGGCTCACGATCTTCGTTCTGTGCTTCCTTTGTTCACACGCTTTCTGGCTTTCGTAATCATTCGGCACGATTCGACACTTGCTTTCGAATCAATTCTTTAGAACGACGATTCGTCCGGATCACGATTCGATTCTTACGACTCTTCATTTGTATTCGTTCAAATGAACGACTCATTCACCAATCGCCACAACTCTAGTAATCGAATTTTCGGTTCTTCTAGTTTCGGCCGAAAACGAAAGTTACGAAATTTAGTTAAAATTTAGGTTATACGACAAATCACTAGTATTTCCATATTTTGCAAGATCCCCTCCCAATACTACGCCTTCTTGAGTGTAAGACTAGTCAGGAGTCCGTGGAAGACGATATACGAAGCATACAGATTTACTGGCCTAGTATTTCCATCCGGCAGTTGCGAATATTGAGCCAACCACTCCGTAAGTTGGACTTGTGAGCCAGCGCATACGAATATCTCGTTATATACACAATATAATATATAAGTTACAGTCAGTAAATGTACTTCAGTCAGTGCTGCAAAAAAGTATTTCGAAAAATAAAGTCACAGTTCCGACTAACAGTATGATTGTTGTCAGTGTAAATTTACGCAAATTGAACAAGGAAAGCTGTGTACCAGATGATCAAAGACTGTTCAAATGGTTGTGAGTTTTTATGAGACCTAATTGCTTAGGTCATCCCTTTCGAGACTTAAAAAGTACTTAATCTAACTTAAACTAACTTACGCTAAGGACAACATACACACCCATGACCGAGGGAGGACTCGAACCTCCGACTGGAGCAGCCGCACAGTTCGTGACATGGAGCCTCAGACCGCACGGCTACCTCGCGAGGCACCACATGATCAATGTTACCTAAAACCATATTGGTTATTAAAAAACCCCCTCGCTTTCAAGGAATCACATTAATAAAACTTGTTGACATAACAATATGATAATACATTAAAAGTTATTATTCCAAGCTTATAGTACATCACTTACATAGTAGGTATATGAATCGAATTTACCTTCTCTTCCAAAAAAACATTTTGGATGCTTTCTCCTTAAATGACACAGCATCTTTGTAGTACCTCCACCCGTTTTCAGCTTTTTAAAGCAAATGGAGCATTGTACCTCACTGCTCCCGTACTTCGTGAAGTACTTCCACACTCGGGATGGTGCCATTTAAGACACAACCGATGTCTGGCGACGACAGCAAGGAACTGCCGCGTGACCAGACGGAGGCAAGTCTCGTACACTGCCGGTGCACGCGCGTCGTCTAATAGGCCACGCCACACGGCAACAGCTGCGTCGATGCCTCAGTAGCTGCACCAGTCCTTAAGTTCTTATGCCACGCTTTTGTTGCGCGTTTCTGACTGCCGGGATTGTTCTTAAATTATCACTGATCGCTTTTCTTAGTTTCTGCGATGACCTAATATTTCACTGCAGTGGAAATTTTAGGAATAGCCCTCACTATTAGGGTCTACTAGTTTTAATTTTTTTAAATTATTTACAAAAAACACATTTTGAACCACTACTACAGGAAGTAGTCGTACCGGTTTTTTTACCCGGTTCTTGGCAATAAAAACTGTTACAACCGACACGAAATAAATACCGAAAAAAAAACGGTTATTCAAAACTAAAATACCGGTATCAGTTCTTCCCATCTCTAGTATAGTGGCTATCGGTTGGAGGTAAAACAGTCAACAATCCGAAGATTGGTTTGAACAGCACAGTGCTTTTCTAGGTAGGGTCCTGTTTGGAGTCGGTAGTGCTACTACTGTGACCGGACACACTGGCATTCGTCACGAAATGTTCCGATCGACTCTGACACTCGAAGCCTCTAAGTAGAGTGCGGGGACAGGACTTGAAACGGAGGTCGCGGGTGGGTTTCGCGAATTTTGATCGATTTGTGTGACGATTGTATTTGAGTCACGAGAGAAACCGACTATACTGATCCCTTCCTTAGTAGTACAATTGCCTCAAAAAGCAGGCATACAGTATCTAAGTGACAAATTTAAATGTTAAAGTAATATTAATAGTAACAGTTAAATCTTTTTCACGGCTTCAAAGACAGTGTAGTGGCCGCACTTTCGGGCGGTACTGCTAACGATAACTGTTTCTTTTAGAAACGGATACATACAGGAATACGCATCGTTTCATTACTGTCACAGCTCCAAAAATAACTAATATCGCTTGATTGAGTTTGATACTGCATTGATGGCGCGGAATCTTAAATCCGAGCCTTCCAAAAATAATCATGTAAGTGTGAGCTCCGATTTTCTGCATAATTTTTTTTTTTTTTTTTTTTTTCCTTTATTGTTGTTTTAAAGCCAGCCGTAGAAACGGCTGGCAGGCTGGCAGCAGCTGCGGTGGCTGCTCTTCAGCCATGTGATACACAAGCATTTGACAAAGAAGAGATAAAATATAAAAAAGATGAACAAAATTGCGGAAATTAAAAACTTGACAGACAGATTTTTCGACAGAGTAAAACGGACATGTATAAATGGGACAAAACATATGGCAGAGAACAAAAAAGAGACGAGTAGTGATAAAACACACACACAGTCAGTAAAAACAACCGGCCACGGTGACAAGTTTAAAAGTACATTGCGGAGACACGAAGTTCACACACGGAGACAGCTGACGGCGTAAAGAATAAAACATGGGGACGGCGATTATGGAGGCACTGAGTAAAACACACGACACTGGAGACACTTGCACTGAACACATAGATAAAAAGTCGAGACGCCCCCGCAGGGAGTGGGGAGGGGATGGAGGGGGGGAGGTGGGGCAGGGACGGGGGAAGTGCGGGGGAGGGGGAGAAGGGGAGGGAAGAGAGCGTAAGGAGGGAAGGAGTGACGAGACTCTGGGCATGGGAGAGGGGTAGCCAAGCGGGCGGGAAGGAAAAGGGACGGGAGAGAGGGGAGGGGCGCTGATGCTACGGGGAAGGGATCAGAGTTGGTAGGAGGGGTAGATATCGGGCCGAAGTTCGGTATCCGGTAGAGGAAGGGTGCGGAAATTGCCTTGGGAGAGGATACGGAGCGTATGGAGGTGAAGGCCGGGAGGGACGGTTTGGCGGAGGCGTGGCAGAGGCCCGGGATTCGTAAGAATAGGGTAGACCAGAGGGTTTTGGGACTCTATTTTGCGGGATGTGTAAAGGAGCCGGAGATGTTCGAGGTGTTGTAGGAGAGGAGGGAAGGGGATGAGGTCATAGAGGATCCGCGTGGGGGAAGGGAGTCTGATACGGTATGCGAGGCGGAGGGCGTGGCGTTCTAGAATCTGGAGGGACTTGTAGAAAGTAGGAGGGGCTGAGATCCAGGCGGGGTGGAAGGAACAAAGGACGGGGCGCATGATCGATTTGTAGGTGTGAAGGACAGTGGAAGGGTGGAGGCCCCACGTCCGGCCAGTGAGGAGTTTTAGGAGGTTTAGGCGGGACAGAGCTTTCTCACGGAGGGATTTGAGGTACGGAGTCCAGGACAGTTGGCGGTCAAGGGTAAGGCCAAGGTACTTGAGGGTGGGGGTGTGACGGATGGGTCGGTTGTGAAGGGTAAGATAGAAATCGTGAAGGCGGAAGGTGCGGGTAGTACGACCTATGACTATTGCCTGGGATTTGTCGGGATTGACGGAGAGGAGCCACCGGTTACACCAGGAGGCAAACTCGGTGAGGTGGGACTGGAGCAAAACCTGGGAACGGGCAAGGGAGGGGGCGAGGGCCAGGAAGGCGGTGTCGTCAGCATATTGGAGGAGATAGACGGGAGGTTGGGGTTGAGGCATGTCGGCAGAGTAGAGGAGATAGAGGAGGGGAGAGAGGACTGAGCCTTGGGGCACCCCGGCGGAGGGGTAGAAAATACGGGAGTTGGAGTTGCAGACAGTGACGTAGGAGGGGCGGCGGGTAAGGAAGGAAGCGATGAGGCGGACGTAATTAATGGGAAGGGTGTAGAGCTGGATCTTGAAGAGGAGACCGGAGTGCCATACTCGGTCGTAGGCTTTTTGGATGTCGAGGGATACAAAAATTGCAGAGCGACGGGAGTTGAGTTGGACGGAGAGGAGATGAGTCAGGCGAAGGAGCTGGTCGTCGGCGGAGAAGGAGGGTCGGAAGCCACATTGGGAGGAGGGGAGAAACTGGTGGCGGTGAAGGTGCTGGTGGATTCGACGAGAAAGGATGGTTTCCAGGACCTTGCTGAACACGGAGGTAAGACTGATGGGACGGTAGGATGAGGTCTGGGACGGGGGCTTGTCAGGCTTGAGGAACATGAGAATACGGGAGATTTTCCACAGGTCGGGGTAGAAGCCAGTGTAAAGGATGACGTTGTAGAGTTTGGCAAGGACTTCATGAAATGAGAGGGGGCATGCGCGAAGGTGGCGGTAGGTTAGCCGGTCGTGACCGGGGGCGGTGTTTCGTTTCGTGCGAAGAGTGTCTATTATGTCACGGGCAGTAATGGGAGTGTTCAATTCTGAGGGAGGAATGCGGTCCAAGTACTGGAAGCCAGGGGCGAGCGGAGGAGAGGAGGTGTCGGTGCGCTCATGGACATCCGGGAAGAGAGAGTAGTCAAAGAGGGGATCATCAGGAATGGAAAAGACATCAGAAAGGTAGGAGGCAAAATGTTCTGCCTTACTGGCGTTGTCAGGGAAAGGACGATCATCATGGAGAAGTGGGTATCTGCATAATAAAAAAAAAAAAAAAAAATCCGCATAAAAAAATCTGCATAATCCGAGGATGCGAATAATATAGAACGCTTAAGCACGGAAGTTGCAGGGAATAGAGTAATTTCTCTATGAACAGAGAAAAGACACGGGTACATACAGGAATTTTCTAGAGAACAAGTAATACGTAATTGATTTGCGACAGCAGACAGTGATGACTCGTAACATTCTCCTGCAAAACTGGGAATTGTGCGACACAAACGACTAACCAAGTATGCTTCAACGTTACTCAGAACGGCCGACAGATGGCAGGACGACGCGCTGCCTCCGCAACTATGGCCGCCCTTTAATTCCTGCCAGCAACTACCGAACGACCCAACAGATGTCTCTGCAGTCACGCCACCGGCTGCCTAGGCAAGTCCTCGGTTCCCATTTTCGGATGTTTACTTATTTATTATCCATCTTTAAGCATTAAACATGCAATCGATGTCGTGACTTGTATACATACACACTGGAATGTACATTTACATTAGTATCATATGCTTAAATATGTAGTTACATAAGTGTGATTCATATTGTGAAAGAGTTTAGACCAATTTTAGTTACCTTGAACAATTTTTTTTTCTTTTATGACATATATAACCAGGGGCGCCGACTTTTGAAAATTAGTGTGGTTGCTTTATATCACAGTTCACAAATGTTGAAAACTACATTATGCCCCCTTTCTTCCAAGAGTTGACATATCACGGTCTTTCAATATCATTTAAAGGTGTTTAAGGCAAAGACACACTTTTGTAATCAAAAATAGTCATTAGTACGTTTGCAATTTAGAATTCTCTTAAATTTTAGAAAAAGACTAACTGAATCCCCGCTGCTTTGCATGCTTAGGCTGAATGGTCTGCACCAGTTGTTTCTTTTTAATCCTGATGAAGAATCCATATCTTAAGTTTCGTAGTTATAGTTTGAAATTTGAGTTGACAGCAACATATTTTTGAAAATCAGTTTTTGCATCTCGTATTTCACCCCCTTATTGGACGAATTTCCAAAAATACCGAATCACGTGTTTTTTAAATATGAACCCCGAATCCAAATCCGAAAATTTGTAGTTCTAACTTCAAAATTGCCTAAATAGCAACATATTTCCGAAAAACAACCCCTCTCCAATTTAACCCCCTTGATAGTTGAATTTCCAAAAATACCGAAACACGTATTTTTGAACGTCTAACCAACTATACAAATATCAATTTTTGCAGCTCTAGCTTCAAAATTGTATCAATGGCAACGTGGTTTCAAATTGATTTTTTGATCATCTATTTAACCCTCTTACTTGTTGAATTTCCAAAAACACTAAAAATCATGGTCTTTTAATCCTGACCAAGATTCCATATCCGTAGTTTCGTAGTTGTAGCTTAAAATTTGAGTTAAGAGCAACATATTTTTGAAAAATTTTTGCGTCCCTTATTTTACCCCCCTATTTGTCGAATTTCAAAACATGCCTAAACACGAGTCTTTTAAATTCGAACTCTGAATTAAAATCCGAAATTTTGTAGTTATAGTTTCAAAATTGCCTAAATAGCTACGTATTTTCAAAAAACGTTTCATCCCCTATTTCCCCCTTTACGGACAGAATATCGAAAAATCGCTTCTTAAATGACGCCTACAGAGTAAGATGAACACCCTCTAAAAATTTCAAGTTTGGGCTGGGCGATGATGAGTCAGTCAGTCAATCGGGACACTTCCTTTTATATATAGAGATTCCTGTAATATTAGGTATAGTCTGTGCTAGCTGAAAACGTGGCGTTACTCGGGTATTGATTTACTGCAGTATTCAGTTACTCGCTGCTCCCTCTGTCCATCACCTCCTCCCTCTCCCTGTCTAATTACCCCCCTCCCCATGCCACTGCCTCCATAGTTTCCTCCTGTCTCCTGTGTCTTTTCATCCCATCTCTCCCCTGTATGTCAGAAAAAACTACAGTGTTTCCAGAATGAAACTTTCACTCTGCAGCGGAGTGTGCGCTGATATGAAACTTCTTGGCAGATTAAAATTGTGTGCCGGAAGCGGGACTCGAACCTGGAACCTTTAATCTGCCAGGAAGTTTCATATCAGGGCACACTCCGCTGCAGAGTGAAAGTTTCATTCTGGAAACATCCCTTAGGCTGTGTCTAAGCCATGTCTCCACCATATCCTTTCTTCCAGGAGTGCTAGTCTTGCATGGTTCACAGGAGAGCTTCTGTGAAGTTCGGAAAGTAGGAGGCGAGGTACTGGCGGAAGTAAAGTTGTGAGGCGGCATCGTGAGTCGTGTCGGGATAGCACAGTCGGTAGTGCGCTTGCCCGCAAAAGGCAAAGATCCCAGGTTCGAGAACCGGTTCCGGCAAACAATTTTAATCTGCCAGGAAGTTTCAAACTACAGTGTTATTTCGATTTTCGATCTTGGTGAAGTTTTGCACGCTGGACCTTCCTAGCAAGAGAAACATCACTCACTACATAACATTTCGTATGGGTCGTGACGGAGTGTACCGCGTTATACGGTACCCTCCGCCATGCACCATGTATGTTACGTAGTGAATGATGTTTCTCTCGCCAGAAAGGTCCAGCGTGCAAAACTTCAGCAAGATTGAAAATCGAAATAAAACCGTTGTTTGGTTTTGACTTTGATGTAAAGTACCCTCTGCCACACACCGTACTGATTATTATGCAGACTGTGCCCTTTTATTATGGGGGCCAACCATCAAAATTTTATCGCATTCGGATGAACGGTATAGTAGAGCATAAAATACGAATTAATCTTAAGTGGCGATGCCCACACAAATTATCAGTTTTGATGTTTTAGCTTTTTCTTATGTTCCTTTAGGTTTTTGCTCTCTTTTTCTGTCGAAACTACCTTGTATTCAAACAAAACAAAAGAAATATTCAAATTGGTCAAGTCTTTCCTCCGTTTTAGCGAGACTAACCCACAGCAACTGGGTTATACATAAAATTATATTGATTAATTGTATTTGAAAGCTATTATTTTGCCAAATCGGATAATATTAATTCATGCATGTTTACTGAGTTTATGAATGAAATTTGCTTGAACCCTCCTGTGGACTGACTCTTCCACGTCACCAGTTTACTACTTTCTGATAAGAATAAATGCTTTGAATTCTTGCCAGTGATTCGTTAAGGACGTCAATGAAATAAAAAAAAAATCGCACTGACGTGTTTTACGGCCCACTTTAGATTTATAGTTTTATAAGTGTTTGTAAACATTTTGGACAAAAATAATAATCTAAATCTTAAAAAACTAATTATTAAGAGTATCCTTTGAGGGAAATAATGTAGGTAGGTAGGTAGTGGTGGGTTTCGAAGCAGTGACCTTCAGCGTCACAGTCCAACGCATTGCCTACTACACTACGGATAAGAGTAAAAAGTTACGTTCTTTAATTTCATACTATTGATGGCCGCTGTTAACTGATGCTAATATGGCATTTGTAAACACTAGATTATCATTTATCGTACGAAGAACGATGTGTTTTTGTTAATTCTTCAGTGCGCCATTGCTTTGAAACGTCAGCGTGCAAGTTACAATAAGAAAATCACCAAATACGCAACGCAAGATGGCGTATGCCAGAGAGAGTTCTGGGCGAAGAATGTCACGTGACATCTGCGAACGGCTGGTTTTCTTTAATTCAATGGAGGGTGTCAAAAGTCCGTTATTTTTGCAAATATCTCTCAAACGATACGAGATATGAAAAGAACATAACAAAGTTTTCGAGAATTTTCTCCTCTACAAATTCGTTTATTCAATTTTCGCGTCAGATGAACGGTTAGTTTGAAATTACGGGTTTTTGTTTCTAGTTTTTTTGGTATTACTACCGTATTTTTTGTCAGAAAAATTTGAAAAAGGGAGGTTCTGGTCTCTGACGGCCTCAAATTATGTCTGTAGAATTTGGTGCTGATCGGTTGAATGGTTTCGTTTTAAAAACAGGGAACACGTTACGGACAGACAAACAGACATCTCAAAATCGCCGTTATTTTTGCAAATATCTCTGAAACGATACGAGATATGAAAAAAACATAAGAAAGCAAAGTTGTAGAGAATTTTCTCCTCTACAAAGTCGGTTATTTAATTTCCGTGTCAGATGAATGGTTAAGCCGTTATTTTCATTTAAATTTCGAGCTGTCAAAAGACGATCGTAAAGGTCCACTTTTAGTGTTACTACCGTAACCTAAAGTAGACCAAAAGCAGCTAACGGAAATCTTGAATTTCTAACTGCCTGATTATTATCGATGGACTGCATACTCAGTCCACGGCATGTACAACGCAAGGTTAAGAATGCAATATAGGAGAATGTTCCATAATAGCGTATTGGGTATGTTTGGGACGGCGAATTTCAAGGTATTAGTTTGTCAGTAGGCCTACCTGTGCGCTGTTCCTCTCAAACTTCCGCCCTTCTTTAAAATGAGCGGTGTGCGGCGTTCCAGCCACGGTCTGCACGGCCACTACGGTCGGGGGTTCGAATCCCCCCTCGATCATGGATGTTTGTGCCGTCCTTAGTCTTAGCTAGTTCGTAAGTAGTTTGTACTTTACGGACTGATGACCCCGTAGCTAAGTCCCATTTGAATTTTAAAACGAGACTAAGCTGTTTTAAAAATAAGCCATGCCATTTACGTGTAAATTATTTCGACGAAACTGATTCTATATCTACATGGAATACTCTGAAAATCACATTTAAGTGCCTGGCAGAGGGTTCATCGAACCAACATTATACTATTATACACCTGAATCTCTCCGTTCGAGCTCTGATTTCTCGTATTTTATTCTGATGGTCATTTATACCTATGTAAGTGCGAGTCAACAACATATTTTCGCATTCCGAGGAGAATGTTGGCGATTGGAGTTTCGTAAGTAGCCCACGCCGCAGCGATAAGCGACGTTGTTGTAATGATTCTCATCCCAGAACCTGTATCATTTCCGTAACGCTGTCTCCCCTGTATCGTGACAATACGAAACGAGCTGCCCTTCTTTGGACTCTTTCGATGTCCTCCATCAAACCCACCAGGTAAGGATCCCATACTGGGCATCAATACTCCAAAAATGGACGGACAAGCGTAGTGTATGCAGCTTCTTTTGTAGTTCTGTTGCATGTTTTAAGGGTTCTGGCAATAAAACGCAGTCTCTGGTTCGCCTTTCCCACGATATTATCTACGTGTTCTTTCCAGTTTAAGTCTGAAGTAATAGTAATTCCTAGGTATTTTGTAGAGTTTACGGCCTTCACTTTCGATTGATTTACCTTGTAAACAAAGTTTAACGGATTTATTTTCGTACTCATGTGGACGACTTCACACGTCTCATTATTTAGAGTCAATTGCCAATTTTTACACCATACTGATATCTCATTCAGATCGTTCTGCAGTTGGTTTTGGTCTTCAGATGATTTTACTAGACGGTAAATGATGGCGTCATCTGCAAACAACCTAAGAGAGCTACTTAGATTTTCCCCTAAATCGTTTATGTTAATAAGGAACAGCAGAGGACCAATAACACTACCCTGTGGAACGCCCGATATCACCTCTGTTTTAGTCGATGCCTTACCATCGAGTACTACGAACTGTGTCCTCTATGACAGGAAATCCCCTATCCAAACGCAAATTTGGGGCGATATACCATAACCACGCAATTTGATTGAAAGCCGTTTGTGAGGTACGGTGTCAAAAGCCTTCTGGAAATCGAGAAATATGTAATCGATTTGCGAACCCTTGTCGATAGCACCCATCACTTCGTGTGAATAAAGGGCTAGTTATGTTTCGCATGAAATCGATGTACATCGTCTACTTTGTAATAGAAGTTGACGATTGGTCTCAGAGTACCGACTGTTACCCTGCGTCCACACATTGGAGCCAATATTCAGTTGAATCCGTCGAGAGCCAACGAAAACATATTTGACGCACAAATCGCGCCCAATGCGTCAACGCTTTTGAGTGTGAATTATTACATTTTGTCATTGTAAACCAAAATGGGAAACATACGCAAAAGATGATGGGGTGTTGTATCGCTTCCTAACGAACATTAATTACGGTACGAAATCATTAATTTTTAAAATATCCTACAAGTAAACGATACACATTATTAAAACTTATACCTGCTACTTTAAAAGACTGGGAAAAAAAGAGATCTTTTGGAGGGATGCTATTCTTTTGATATTACAAATTCAAATGTTTGTATAGTCTATGGGACTTAACTACGGGGCCATCAGTCCCTAAACTTACAAACTACTTACGAACTAGGACGGCACAAATATCCATGCTCGAGGGGGGATTCGAACCCCCGACCGTAGTGGCCGTGAAGACCGTGACTGGAGCGCCTTAGTCCCCTCGGCCACCGCGGCCGGCTTTTGATATTACGCTTCGATTTCTTGCTAAAGGAGACAGTTTTAGAAGCCTACACTTCCCTTTTAAAATAACCATGTTATTGATATCACGGGTACTGCTTGAAGTTTGCGAAACGATATTTAAAACTTGACAGGAAATATTAAGTACTGTACTGTTAATTTTAAAAATTAAATTCAGTAATGAAGTGTGTCGAAAGTCTAGAAAGTTTCACACTTCGCACCAAAGTTTTGCTGTGGCATTCCGTTTTTCAGGTTTCTTTCACAAATGAATCACTTTCTGATACAGTTCTAATATTTATAAAGAGATTTCGAAACTTTAAAACGGCGAAGAAGAACGAACGAAGAAAGAAACAGTTTCGAGATGAGCGGACGACAAAGACAGAATGAACCGTTGGCGCCAATGTGTGTACGACGTACCCACATTGTCCAACGTCCTTTGATGTTTGGTCGAAATACCGACAAGCAACGGAGCCGTACCAACGTTGCTTCCAACGCTGTTTCACCGATCCACACACTGGACGAACAGTGTTGGCGCCAACGTTGCTTCCAATGTGTGGACCCGGCCTTAGATTTCGGTACCTGTCTCGACTGGTCTTTTGGCCCACTTTAGGCTACGGTAGTAACACTAAAAGTGCGGCTTTGCGATCGTCTTTTGACAGTTCGAAATTTAAATAAAAATAATGGCTTAACCATTCACCTGACACGAAAATTGAATAACCCAATTTGTAGAGGAGGAAATTGGCACTGCTAGTTGAAATTTTCCAGCAACTGTACTAGCTGTGCCTTTTTTGCACTTACATGGATCTACCATTTAACAAATGTATAATTTTGTAAGTATAAGGAACAGCAGCTGAATCCACTAATGGCTCAAGTTTCCTTCTCGTGTTTGGCACAGTTCGCGATCTAGGGAACGGCTGCTGCATGTGACGCTAGCCAGAGCATTAGTTATTTACTTCATGATCAAAAATGTTCAAATGTTTGTAAATCTTATGGGACTTAACTACAGGGTTAACTAAATTTACAAAACTACTTATGAACTACTTACGAACTAGGACGCCACAAATATCCATGCCCTAGGGGGGATTCGAACCCCCGACCGTAGTGGCCGTGCAGACCGTGACTGAAGCGCCTCAGTCCCCGCGGCCGGCTTCGTGATCAGTGAAAAAATTTAACCCCTCTTTCACATGCATCTTCGCAGTAACGAAGTAAGATTGTAGACATGTATGTACCTCAGGAGACTGTTTTTAGCTGTATGAAAATAATAATGTTTATTGTGAAGACAAAACATCTGTTATTGGCTAATATTTGATTGGTTGCCCCACCTGCACTACAATTGGTCAGCTGTGGGCATTGCTACTTTACATGGCAAGTAAGCTTTTACCCCTCTAACTAATGAATGGTGGTATGCATAATTCATATAAATTTATAAATTCTATTTATTAGCTGTACTTGCTATTTCAGTATACTTTGTACATACATAATAGTATTAAAAATTAACTATCTTTTCGACAATGTGGCTTCTTCTTATAATTATATCATACATACAAATTGCTTCCATAAGAACTGTTCATTGCAAATTATGTGAGAAAGTTTCATTCTGATGTGTACTATACTAATGACAAAGCCTATTTCACCTTGTCTGATCAATGGTCAATAAAGATTACTTGAAACTGCTGCTTGACAATATGCATTTCATGCATGGCTATGGCCTCTGCTGATTACCATTAAATTTTGTGATAGAGTTTTCATCTTATGTTGACTGATGTTTATCCGTGAAACCGATTTTTTAATGTTCCAATGGTTGAAATATGATTATAAATAGAACTACAACAAGAATTACCACAAACATGTACTGTACTACAGTATCTGTACTCTACCCAGAAAAATCTGTCGGCAACCTGCAGAATACAAGTGCTACAGTTCTGGCATACATTACACAACTGCTTATGATATAAAACAACATAACAATTTGAAACTAATGGCCACCAATCACATTAACACCAATTCTGTGACTATACAGAAGAGCCGATACAGATCCTTGAATATGTAGTTTGGATTTCATAAAAGGTCCATTCTGAGAAACAACTATGGTTTATATATGCAAGTTGCTTTCACTGTTTTAACTTAATGCAATTGATCTGGACTGGTGTCACATGATTGGCTAAGTGTGGGCAGTTACAGTGGGTGTAATTTTGCAGTTGTTACAAGTGGATAAGTAATAGGCTTCAGATGAGACTAAAATATGAACAAACATTTGTTGTCATGAAAATGTGTATGCACAATTGAACTGGATTACAAATACAACAATAATGAAGGAGATACATAGAGTATGCGAAGAAGAGGAGTCTATATGATGTCCGATAGGAAGGCAGTGAATGGGTAATATTGTGTACAACTTTGTTTCGGCCTATGAAATTGTAAGTGTTGTAGCTCACATCCTTCAAGTGTTGAGAAAATGCTCCTCATTATTTCACTGAATACCTAATAAGGAGAATTAAAAACCATTAATATTATCAAATGTTAATTTAGGTTCTGGATTCAATTATGCAAAATTTTTGAGAAGTGGAGGGGTGGAGTAGATTGCAATTCTGTCAGTTTATTTTCTATTTATTTATTTGTTCAGGAGCCCTTAATGCACACAAGCAGGGGACCACCATATTGGTTCTACTGTCACTTTTACATACATTAGTAGTCAATCAGGTAGTTCACAAGATGTGGATCTGATGTTATGTGGAGTACATGTGGGTAAGATTTCCCATTCACATAGACCCACTGCAGTATATTGGATGAAACGCGATTGAAGGATACGGACTTTAAGAGCAGAACGAAAAAGTGCAAGGGAAAAGAACCTCTTCAAAAGTGGATATGTAGTAAGGGCAGTAGCGATTTTCCTGTTGAGACAGAACTTACAATGATAAAGTATTGTTAGTTTCAGGTATTGTGTGTGACAAAAACACAATGGCAGGATCTTAATTCTTCGATCAGTGCTTCTGCAACTGATATCCTTTGGTGCATCATTAACTGATGATTAATAGTAAGATTTTGAGTGTAACTTGTATAATTTTAGCTTATTATGTTAGCTGTTTTTTGTGCTAAGTTTGGAAATAATTTGCTAGAGTACACTACAAAATGTCTCAAATAGATGGAGTTTGGAATTTTATGCTCAATCTGACTTTTGGTACTTGAAAGAGTTCAACATGCTATCCAAGAGGTTTCTGACCTGCACTGAAATACAGAGCATAAGAACCACAGAATAGGTATAAAGAAATTTTTCTTGCTGAAGAGTGACAAACCAAGCCCAAATTATGAAAATACAGCACCATTGGTTTCCTGAATTTACATAATACCAGGAATTTGCTATGCCATATTTTCACAATCATGTTAGCATTACAAAGGTAAGTTGAATGAGTGGACTGATGTTCGAGTCTTGGTACGCCTAGTTATAAGTCCTGACCCTCTGTTACGTCTGCGCTTGATTTAAGTACACAATATTTGTGATAACTGCAACTCTGTGCTAAGAACAAAATGCAAGAGAACGATTAAAGAATAGCAAAGATTGTGGCAAATACACTATAGTTATGGGACAGGGCATCCCTAGTCTTTATATATACGGTATATAATACGTTGCTTTCGCTGAAAGAAGAAATTTTTTCTATATTTGTTTGAGGGGTCATCATCTGCAGCACTCGTTATAATTAAATACAATCGGCTCTTCTGTTTTAAACCGACAGCAACTAAGAACAATTTTTTACATCATAGGCGTTTCAATTATTATTTATAGGCATTAACACAAGCTACAGATGTTTTGTGTATAAAATATGAAATGCAGACGGTGTAAAACTGCTCTTAATTTCAGTCTGCTTAAGACAGGAAATACGATTATAATTCAGATAATATTTGGCTGTGTACAAAACTTATAAAATCGGACTTTGACTCAAAATCACGGCCACTGTGAGCATATACTCAGATATATGTATTTTTTGGAGATTCTCGTTAGTCATAACCTTACTCACGAAAACGTCATATACCGGTAATGTTACACTTCACTACTCACTACCTAGGTTTATATTGTGTACTGCCGACGTTAAAATTTAATAATGTGCTGCAAATGCTTCACGTATTACACTTTCTTTGCTAATCATTACGGGTATCTTTCCTTTTCTTTAACACTTTTGCTGCAAACAAAACAGAAAGCACATTAGACGTACTGCGTTTTGAAGAATCCTCTACATCCCCATAAGCAAAAGACATGTCACCAGAAATATCCACGTTACGACTAATGATTAATAACATTACACAAGACTTTGTGTTCAACCGAAAGCAGCTGCAAATTCATTCTTTCGAACTTTTTTCCTCTAACTTTTGACAAGCACGGTTCGGATGACAGCACATGCTGATAAAACGTTGCAATCCTATTGGCTCTCGCTGAAACCAATGAAGTCGTACTTGTGACGTCACTTCCGTTTGGAGCAGATGCGGAACGTCTTGTGTAACCAGCAGGCTTCGCCTCCTTCTGTCGTTGTGGAGGGGATGTGCTTTCGCCTGGGGTTATTACAAGTCTTGCTTACCGATAGCAGTTCCTTGATCTTCGATAGCTACAATCAGCTGACCGCACGGCAAAGGACTTAATCTGAACTTGACACTTTTAGCCAGAGACCCTGCAAGCCACACAGTTTGCTAAATGAAATCTAATTGCAGTAGATCCATCAAAATATTGTGCTATAAATTACAGAACCTCCAGTGTTACCTATAGACGGTTAACGAAATTTTGTACATTACTAATGACCAAAGAGCACGTTGGTATTGACATTTTAGCGGTCACTGCAAGTTTTGTTGATTAAACATCAAATGCAATTTTCTTGAAGAAAATAAACATTTATTAAAAATTCCGCTAAAGAACGATAATTAAGATACTTCTAGCAATCACCAAGACAAATGAACAACTGCACATCTAATTAAAAAAAAAAGTTCATGGAATCTTCAAATGTCACCTTCAAAGAGTAAGAACACACACACACAAATAATAGTACATATATATAAAACATTGAATAAATAAATCATATACTTTGACACTCTCCCGCAATGTTTTCATATATACTGTGAAGTAGACACCATACCAGCAAATTCCTTCATCAATTTTAACCTTATAAATAGTAGTCCTTTTGTCAAAATATCAGCTGCCTGTCTATTAGTTGGTATGTAACTCACATTGACCTTATTCTCTTTAACCAGTTGACGAATATAATGGTACCTTGTTTCTATATGTTTTGAACATTCATAAAACCCTGAACCGTTAATGAATTTGATAGCACTTTGGTTATCTATTTGTAAAACAGGAACTGAAGTTTCATCAACAGCTCCAATTTCTTTCAGAAGTTGATCCAACCACACAAGTGACTTAGAGGCTTCACTTGCAGCCACATATTCTGCCTCCACTTTTGTAAGTTACTCTTCCACACAACTGGCCCTCCATGGAACTTGAGTAGAATGTCACTTGCTGACCGCCTAGTCCCTCTGTCCCCACCATGATCTGCATCACTGTAAGCTTCAGTATTACAGTTGTCATCTTTTATGAACTGAATACCATCTGTTGTTGTTGACTTTAGATACCTAAGTATCCGTTTGAGCAATGCAAAATGTGCCTGTGTTGGTGAGTCTTGAACTCTTGATGCAGCATTAACAGCCTATGATAAATCCGGCCTTGTAGCTTGTGTTAAATACATTAAACTTCCAACCATTTCTCGATATAGCTTAGTATTATTAAAAGGCGGTGATTCACCTGGTATCCATCCTGGTTCAATGGGTAAAGATAATGGTTTTGCATCCACCATACCATATTTTTCTAAAATTCTTTTCACATATGCTGACTGGTTTATTTGAATGCAGTTGTCAAACTTCTTAATCTGTAAACCTAAGAAGTAATCAACCTTTTCCACAGTAATCTGAAAACGTTTACCCAACAGTTCTATAAACTTGGATGTTGCATCAGTGGAACCCACAGCCAGTCCATCATCAACATAAAACAATAGTACTAGGTTTTCACCATAGAACATACATGGGTCTGAATGACTCTCCCGTAAATTACATTCAATAAGAAACTTTACAAGACATCCATACCAACATTTTGAAGCTTGCTTTAAACCATATAGACTCTTCAGTAATCTGCATACACGTCCTGTACCATCGTCAAAACCCTCTGGTTGATACATGTATATTTCTTCCTTCAAAATTCCATTAAGAAATGCTGTCCTCACATCAAATTGCCTTATACACCAATCATGTTGAACTGCAATACTCAACAGGCATCTCATTGTCTCAAATCTTGCAACAGGGCTAAAAGTGTCAACATAATCTATTCCAAAGCGCTGAGTGTATCCTTTTGCCACCAGGCGAGCCTTGTACCTAACCACTTCATTATTTGCATTTAATTTTGTAGCAAAGACCCACTTATTTTCAATTAGCTTGTTTGGTTTCTCTTTGTACACTAGTTCCCATCTTTCATTTTTCTGCAGAGCATTTATTTCTTCCTCCATCGTTTCTTCCATGCTTCAGAATTTTCTGACTGCATTGCTTCTTTATAGTTCCTTGGTGTTTCACAAAGCAACATCATTCTAGGTTTATGGTCTGAATCTTCACAGTAGCAAGAAAGTTTCTTCAAATTCCGTCGTTCACGTAAATTGTGGCCTCCTTTCTCTTCATGTCTTGCCTCCAAGTTACTTTCAGCTTGTTCCTCAGTGCCATTGAAATCATTGCTAACCCTTTCATCACTTACAGTTACATCTTGGTTAACAGTATCAGTTTGTCCTCTTCAAAATCAAAATTTTATATTCATGTTCTACAGCATCTTCATCTATATCTGACACATCAACAACATTTTTAGTCTTATGAGCATATGATATCTCTAACTGTTTGACTGCAAACTTTACATCTCTGCAAACACACACACATCCTTTTTCAGGAAAATAAATACGTTACCCACAATCATCATAACCAACCACATATCCTTTAGAAGATTTAGCATCAAACTTCTTCCGTTTTTGTGTAGGAATCCATGCATAACATTCTGTTCCAAAAATCACTAAATTATCAAAACGACCTTTCTTCTTCATAAATATTTCAATTGGAGTTTTAGCTTTCATTTTTGCGGGACCAGTTCGGTTCAGAGTGTATGTAGCAGCCAGAATAGCCTCACCCCACAATGCTTTTGGCAAATATTCAGCTGAGCAAAGCCAAGAACGTGCCATCTCCTGTTTTCCCGCTCGGCAACTCCATTCTGCTGAGGAGTAGCCTATATGGTGCAGTTATTGAATGTTTCAACCAAATTGAGTCAGCAATCTTCAGTACATCTTTGTCGTGGTATTCCTTGCCACCGTCTGTACGTAATTCTCTTACAGTAACATCTGCCTGAGTCTTCATCATCTTAATGAATACTGGTAATTTTTCTTTAATTTCATCTTTGTGATGCAGAAGGTATGTTACTCTAAAACTGGAAAAATCGTCCTTAAAAACAGCAAAGTATCTATGACCCTGCAAATCAGTTTCCTCCATTGGTCCACATACATCTGCATAAAATAATTCTCCAGGTTTTGTTGGTTTCTCCACTCTTTCACCAAATGCCAGGCGATTATGTTTACCATAGACACACCCTTCACAAAGACTATTATCAAACATTGTCTCTATACTATGATCCTTCAAGAACTGGTGCACATGGCGCTTATTTTGATGACCCATTCTTTCGTGCCAACTCTGCAAGGTGTCATCAGTTTCAGCAACAACACTGGACTTTAATTTACGAACAACTTTCACAGCTAAACGATAAAGTTCAGCAATGGATGTAGCAACAGCAATCGGATATCATTTTTGAAAAATACCCATGATTTTCCATCATTTTCCATTACTTGATTTATTCCCTTTTGTGCAGCCTTCTTAACAGAAAATAAGTTGCAGGATCCATCAGGACAAAACCAAACATCTTCAAAATATCGTTCTGTCCACTAAAAACTTTTACAGCAATACGACCTGTGCCAAGTGCTTCAATTTGCACGCCATTCTTGGCAGTATCCATCTTCCTTGGAGTCTTAAAAGGTTCGTAGGTAGTGTACCAGTCACGCTGATTTGTTACGTGATGCGTCGCCCCACTGTCAGTGTACCACTCACCACAATCGAGCGTATTTACATCTACTGAAAAACTACTGCTGCGTTTCAGCATTAAAACTTTACTTAACATAGCACAGTCTTCATTTTTATTCACGCAAATACTCGCACATTCATTTGAGCGATGGCCTTTTTTCTTACATTTGAAACACACTAGGCCTGTTTTGCACTGTTTTGATAAGTGACCTACTTTACCGCAAGAAAAACATTTTCTATCTTCATTTCTTTTGTGATTAGACGTTTTTAATGCGCCTGTTTCGGTAGTTTGCTTGCGCCTTTGTCGCTTTTTATTAATCATCATTTTCGACATCATTGCTGAAGCAACACTTTCTTCATCACGATCTGTAATTCTCAATTCATAATTTAAACGCCGTTTCTGCAGTTAATTCCACGTCTTCTCTTCAGCATGTAGATCGTGCCATGTTATATATATGTAGTCAAATTATTTCGGCAAAGTTTGCAAAAATCGCGCACAAAGATCACCATAGTCGATCGGCTTCTCTAGCAAAGCAAGTCGAGTTTTTATTTCATCAAATTTCGCTAAATGGGCTTGTATACCACCAGATGCTTCCCACACAATGTTGTGAAATCTATGTCGAAGCAGATCAATATTGTCGGCTGAGTGAACATCGTAAATCTTGTGTAGCATATCCCAAATCTCTTTAGCAGTCTTACATTCACCAACACGAAGTAAAGGCTTATTATCAAGCGACAAAATTAGCCGTTTCCTTGCTTCTGCATTTGCCTTCGTCCATTTCTTAATATCAGATTCATAATTTTGTCCGCCTTCTTCTGGTTTAAGCAGCGCGCCATTTACGACGTCAAAGATTTCGTCACATTCCAAAATAGTTCTCATTACGATTCTCCAAGTCGCCCAATTTTCTTCGCCTGTGAGTTTCTCAATTTGTTGTCTTTCTTCGGCCATGGTTTCGTCTTTCTTCACTTTTAGTTCTTGAACTCGACCAAAACTATCGTTCTTCATAAAAACGTAATTATCAACAACCGCGCACATCTGCTACCATGTTGATTAAACATCAAATGCAATTTTCTTGAAGAAAAGAAACATTTATTAAAAATTCCGCTAAAGAACAATAACTAAGATACTTCTAGCAATCATCAAGACAACTGAACAACTGCACATCTAATTAAAAAAAAGGGTAATTTGGTAGAATCCGTGTACATCGAAGGAAACGGCATTGCGATATATACCGAACGTTCGACTCTCGCTTCACATACCAATGAGTAATGACGGAAAACTGAAATGGCGGAACAGCTGATTTATATAGCTACTTACGATGTCGTTTTTTGACGTGATGATTTTATGAAATTTTGGCTTATTTGAAGACTGGGATATCACCCGTTAGATGTGACTCGTGGCATTGGCATGTTGTGTACGTGCGTATTTGTAGGTGGCGTGAGTAATTATGTTGTGGCTGAGTTGTAGACGGTGGTATGTCAGGGATGGTGCATTCTGTTGTATTATGTAATTTACGAGGATAACCACAGATTATTTATTATCTACAATACCTAAGTATTAAGATATTATCCCGTATAAGTGTTTTCCGAGATTGTGATTACATTATGGGTTAAAGCTGACGGATGGTATCCCGTCTTCAGTTTGGAAATTACCAAGAATGCTTGGAATCGAAGAACCTCGCCCTGAAATGATATATATCTAATGTACAACTGTAAATCGATTGAGGTTTCTTAACTGGAAACGTACTACAAAAAAAAAAAAAAAAAAAAAAGCTTCTGGTTTAACCTATACATAACCTAACTTTTACTTTAAAAAAAAGTGATATGCAGCGTAGCCTTAAGAAGGTTAGGTAAAGGTCAAACAAGAAGTTTTTTTTTTTTTTTTTTTCGCCCGAATCTCCAGTTCAGAAACATTAATTCGTTTACAGTTGCATGTTCGATGTATACCAGTCTTGGAAATTACTGTTACTTCTTTCGGTATTTCAAATGTCATCCACTTATTGAGTCGGAAAAATACAAGAAAACATCACAGATTCAACTCAATCATAAATACAATTTAAATCAAACGATTCACGTTTGTCACATCGAATGTGGAGCAAGAATCGAACGTTGAATATATATCAATCACAATGCCGTTTCCTTCGATGTACACGGATTCTACCAAATTACCAAAAAAAGTTCATGGAATCTTCAATTGTCACCTTCAAAGAGTAAGAACACACACACACACACACACACACACACAAATAATAGTACATATATATAAAACATTGAAAAAATAAATCATATACTTTGAAAAGTTTCAACGGTTCGTAAGTCGATATATCGATTCTGTCGGCTTCGATACAGCTTGCATATGTCAATGACGTCATGCCTGACGAGACAACCGACGTGCAAAAAGCGTCAGCTTTCTGTCCTTGTGAGTTGCGACCGACTTGTTTTTGTTTGTATTTGAGATGGAGGGCGCGAAAATAACTTTTGCGAATCTGGTTATTATGAATTTAATGGTTGGTTTCCAATTTTCTTGCACGCTTTGTTCTAAATTTCTAGAAAAATATAATTTTTGTGAGGTAGTGACATGTTCTAACGCAGGTTCTTTAATTTTTTAGGGTGGAGTTATAAGATGGTGCATACAACAAGGTTTGATTGCCGGAGAAAGGATTTGTAGCAAATGTTCCCGCCCCATGAAGTTGGCCCAGAGAAGTGACGTAGGAGATGGTATTCAGTGGAGTTGTGGCGAAGAGTCCCATATTTGCCGTTACAGCATTCGACAGAAAAGTTGGTTTGCAGGAAGTGATCTGACGATGGGAGACATTTTAAAAGTTACATATTTGTGGGTGAAGAAGTGTAGTAGCGCTTTCATTCGCGAGGAGTTAAATTTGTCAGCGCGCACTGTTGCCGAGTGGCGGAGCTACTGCCGTGAAGTTTGCGTTAAGGATTGTTTAATTAATGGTGACACGCTAGGTGGCGAGGGATATGTGGTTGAAATTGTAGAAGCCAAGTTAACCAGACGGAGGTTTGGAAGGGGTAAACCTGTTGACGGTGGATGGGTGTTCGGTGGGTTGGAAAGAGGAAGCAACAAATTTTTCTTCGAAATTGCACCGAGAACAACGAAAAGTGTGTTTTTAAATGTGCTTAAAAATCGTGTCCTACCAGGAACAATTGTCGTTTCCGAATGTGTTCGGTCGTATCATTGCCTGTCCGATGAAGAGTTCACCCATTTGTCAGAGGAGCGGAACATTACTTTCAAAGATCCAGGCAGAGGTAACAGACACACTATAGAGGGAGCGTGGACCTCGGTCATACGTCATTTTCGTGGAACCAAGTGCCAGGGAGGTTTTGACTCTCATTTGTTCGAATACATTTGGAGGAGAAGGTGGTGTCACGAGAGAGATTTATTTGTTAAATTTTTGGAAGCCGTCAGAAGAGTTTATAACACCGAATAAAGTTTGTGTAGTTCGATTTCGTGTTTTTCTTATTACTATTTCCATTAAAGTAATATATTTTTGTGTTAGTGTATTGATGTTCGCAACAGTGGTTTCAGTGCACAAGACTGAGTACCTTGTGGACTTCCATGGCTTAATGTGCTTATCGTCTGATGCACTGTAAGTGCAGGTTGGCTTTGACCTAAAGTTTGTTGACAAATTTAACTGATGTGACTGCAAAAAAGCTTGGCGTCTTAATATTTCATGTAACATAGTCTGATGCCTCTGAATGTTATGTCATAACGAATATCTACTTCTATAGCCACGTTATGGTTATAAGTAGCTCGTAACTTGCCCAAGCCAACAAACCACAGACGAAAATAACATTACCGGTACTTTAATAGATATGTAGCCTCGTCCTTGCAAAAGCATTGCATAATTTTGTTTTTTTACGAACCCTAGGAAATTATGAACAAGCATAGGGCCTACATTATTTTTTGCTAATCACGGTGTGTCATATTCAGTACCCATTCTTCAACTAACCAAGAAGTTCAGAAAATCTCAAATATCGACATGTCACAGACACTGCAGTGAATTTGCCCCGTCAAAATTTCCAGGTCAATAAATATATTTGTGCCCTTCAGGAACATAATTTGTGATTACACCTCTCGTGAAAAGTGCTGGGTGGATTAGTACCGGTATTCAGGTTTCAGAAAGATGGGTGTATGGCACACAAAGATGTAGGCTTACAAAGTTAGTTTCACATTTTCATCGTGAGCAGTATTGGCTGACACTAGTGTGTAGTCATTCTTGCTTGAAACTTCCTATTGTTTCCATATTCTACAAGTCCATAGTGTGTGTTATTATCCTTATAACTGCAGAACTCTCCTAAGTTGTAGGCCTACATGTATAAAAGACCAGTACAAGTTTCATAGAGTTACAGGGTTTTAAATGTCAAAAACCATTTGTTCTATTTCTTATATTGATGAGGCTGTTTTTCCTATCTGCCAGAAGAGTTTCTTTTACTGCAGTTTATAGGCCTATCTAAGGCACTGCCATACAACCTAGGAAAAATACAGTTATTTAAGCAGGCACCACATTAGATTATCAATCAGAACTTCAAATATTGTATGATGTGAATGGGCAAGGCAGTTAAGTGGTGCTCAGATGGAATTATAGTTACCAGGATTAATAAGCATTAATAATAATAAAAATGAAATGAAATAAAAATATTTAACTAAATTAGAATTTGACACTTCTTTTTGCTTTTGGTACGCGTCGTATGTGTTACTTACGTATGCTGTCAATTTTTAACTAAGACTTTTGTCTCCTCGCGAGCAACGTCGTCGCCGCCGCACCCACGCAGATTACACGTGTATTTTCAAGGCATGGTCGCTTGAACCTATTTTGGCTTATTAATGCAGGGACGCTTAAACTCCTTTATTGTGTGTCACGATACAATAAAGATAAAAATGGCGCTCAACGAGTTGGACGACTTGGATGTGAAATTAACTGGCCGCTAGCAATATCAAACATCTTAAAACACGTAATAAAAATAAATATAAAAAAATTAAGTAAACAAAATATAATTTGACACAGCTTTTCGAATGCGTCGTATGTGTTAGTTACGTTTGCTATCATAATCAGTACACAGTTAGAGTAACAGGTGGCACTTACTTCCGAAGTATTTATACACTGTTATGAGGTGAATGCCATTTCTACTCATATTGCCAATTGTTTGTATAATATGCGACGTAGATAAAACGCTCAATTAAAATTTATTTACAAGTATTTCTTACTCTTTTTCCAGTATACGTTTGATGTATATTTAGCAACGAGGGGGCGATAAATGCGTACGGGTGAACACAATTGTAACCTTCATTAAATTCCGTCTGTTACGACTTCAAACAGCGAAAACGTTAGATAGAAAACATAATGCAGAATGATAAACGGAGATGTATGAGCAGACAACCTTAAATTACAACTCAACTACTGCACACACGGCGTAACTTTGGCGCATAGTAAGTCCTACACGGTTTATCTTGGGTTCTATAGTGGGTTTGGATTTGGGAAGGGGGTTGATGAATGAAAGTGTATTGACTGGTGGGGGGGGGGTAGGTAAACTGGTTGTGCAGTAGACTGGGGGGCGGTGGAGTGGTGGGGGTGGTACAGAGGTGGGGATGGAAGACTGGTGGGGGTGGTAGACTGGTGGGGGTGCCAGAGAGATGGGGTGGAAGACTGGTGGGGGTGGTAGACTGGTGGGGGTGGAAGACTGGTGGGTGTGGTAGACTGGTGGGGGTGTTAGACTGGTGGGGGTGGAAGACTGGTGGGGGTGGTAAAGGGAGAGGGGGTGGTAGAGTAATGGAATGGTAGAATGGTGAAGGTGGTAGAGAGGTAGGGTCAGTAGAGGGGTGGGGTGGTAGATTGGTGGGGGATGTAAAACTGGTGGGTGTGATAGAGGGGTGGGGGTGGAAGACTGATATGGGTGGTAGAGGGGTGAGGGTGGTGGAGGGGTGGGGTGGTAAACTGATAGAGGTTGTAGATTGGTGTGGGTGGTAGATTGGTGGGGGAGGTAGAGCGATGGGGTAATGAACAGATAGGGGTTGTAGATTGGTGGGGGTGGTAGATTGGTGGGGGTGGTAGACTGGTATGGGTAAACAACAGATGGGGGAGGCAGAGGGGTGGGGCTGGTGGACTGATAGGGGTGGTAGCGGGGTGGGGATAGTAGAGGGGTGGGATCGAGGAGGGGTGGGGGTGGTAAACTGGTGGCGTTGTAGAGCATGGTAGAAGGGTTGTGGTGGTAGACTGGTGGGGGTGGTAGACTGATGGAGTTGGTAGAGGGGTGGGGTGGTAGAGGGGTGGGGGTGGTAGAGGGGTGGGGCTAGAGGGGTGGGGGTTGAGGAGGGGTGGGATCGGAGAGGGGTGGGGGTAGAGGGGTTGGATCGGTGAGTGGTGGGGGTGGTAGAGTGGAGGGGGTGGTAGAGGGGAAGGGGTAGAGGGGTGGGGGGTGCAGAGGGGTGGGATCAGAGAGAGGTGGGGGTAGAGGGGTGGGATTGGTGAGTGGTGGGGTGGTAGAGTGGAGGGGTGGTAGAGGGGTGGGGTTAGAGGGGTGGGGGGTAGAGGTGTGAAGGTGGTAGAAGGGTGGGGATGGTACAGAGGTGGGGGTGGAAGGGGGTGGGGTAGTAGAGGGGTAGGGTGGTAGAGAGGTGTGGTAGTAGAGATATGGGAGTGGTAAAGGGGTGAGGGCAGTAGAGAGGTGGGTGGTTGTAGAGGGGTGGGGGTGGTAGACGGGTGGGATTGGAGAGGGGTGGAGGTTAGAAGGGTGGGGGTAGAGGGGTGGGGGTGGTAGAAGGGTGGGGGTGGTAGAGGTGTGGGGGTGGTAGAGTAGTGGGGGTGGTAGAGGGGTGGGTGTGGTAGAGGGGTGGGTGTGTTAGAGGGTCGGGTGTGGTAGAGAGGTGGGGTGGAAGAGGAGTGGGGGTGGTAAAGTGGTGGAGGGGTAGTTGGGTGGGTGTGAGAGGGTGGGTGGGGTGGTAGTGTGGTGGGGGTGATTGAGTGGTGGGGGTGGTAGAGTGGTGGGGGTGGTAGAGTGGTGGGGGTGGTAGAGGGATTGAGGTGGTAGAGTGGTGGGGGAGGTAGTGGGGTTGGTGTCAGGGGGTGGTGGGGTTGGTAGTTTGGTGGGGGTGGTAAAGTAGTAGGGGTGGTAGAGTGATGGGAGTGGTAGAGGGGTGGGGGTGGTATAGGGGTGGGCGTGGTAGAGGGGTGAAGGTGGGAGAGGGGTGGGGGTGGTAGAGCTGTGGGGATGGTAGAGTGGTGGGGGTGGCAGAGTGGTGGGGGTGGTAGAGTGGTGGGGGTGGTAGAAAGGTGGGTGTGAGAGGGTGGTGGGGGTGGTAGTGTGTTGGGGTGGTAGTGTGGTGGGGTGGTGAAGGGGTGGGGGTGGTAGAGTGGTGGGGTGGTAGAGATTTGGGGATGGTAGAGTGGTGGGGGTGGTAGTGGTTTGGGGGTGGTAAAGGGTGGTGTAGGTGTTAGGGTGCTGGTAGAGTGGTGGGAGTGGTAGAGGGGTAGGGTGGTTGAGGGGTGGGAGTGGTAGTGTGGTGGGTGTGATAGAGTGTGCAAAACCACTGTCTTGTGCAAAACCGCTTTCTTGTGCGAAACCACTGACTTGTGCAAAACCGCTGACTTGTGTGAAACCACTGCCATGTGCGATACCACTGTCTTGTGCAAAACCACTGTCTTGTGCGAAACCACTGTCTTGTGCGAAACCACTGACTTCAGCGGAACCACAGTGTTGTGCAAAACCACTGTCTCTTGCGAAACCACTGTCTTGTGCGAAAGCACTGTCTTGTCAGAACCCACTGTCTTGTGCAATACCACTGTCTAGTGTGCAACCACTGTCGTGTGCGAAACCACTGTCATGTGCGAAACCACTGTCGTGTGCGAAACCACTGTCTTGTGTGAAACCACTGTCTTGTGCGAAACCACTGTCTTGTGCGAAACCACTGACTTGTGTGAAACGACTGTCTAGTGCGAAACCACTGTCTCGTGTGCAGCCACTGTCGTGTGCTTAACCACTCTCTTGTGCAAAACCACTGTCTTATGCGAAACCACTGCCTTGTGCGAAACCACTGTCTTGTGTGAAACCACTGTCTTGTGCGAAACCACTGTCTTGTGTACAACCACTGTCGTGTGCGAAACCACTGTCTTGTGCGAAACCACTGTCTTGTGCGAAAAAACTGTCTTATGCGAAACCACTGTCGTGTGCGAAACCATTGTCGTGTGTGAAACCACAGTTGTGTGAAAAACCACTGTCGTGTGCGAAACCACTGTCTTGTGTGAAACCACCATCTTGTGCGAAACCACCGTCGTGTGCGAAACAACCGTCCTGTGCGAAACCAGCGTCTTGTGCGAAACCACCGTCATGTGCGAAACAACCGTCCTGTGCGAAACAACTCACCTGCGTGAAACCACTGTTGTGTGCGAAACCACTGTCGTGTACGAAACCACTGTCTTGTGCGAAAACATTGTCTGGTGTGCAACCACTGTCTTGTGCGAAACCACTGTCTTGTGCGAAACCACTGTCTTGTGCATAACCACTGCCTTGTGCGAAACCACTGTCTTGTGTGAAACCACTGTCTTGTGCGAAACCACTGTCTTGTGTGCAACCACTGTCTTGTGCGAAACCACTGACTTGTGCGGAACCACTGTCTTGTGCGGAACCACTATCTTGTGCGAAACCACTGCCTTCTGCGAAACCACTGCCTTGTGCGAAACCACTGTCCTGTGCGAAACCACTGTCCTGTGCGAAACCAATGTCCTGTGCGAAACCACTGTCCTGTGCGAAACCACTGTCTTGGGCGAAACCACTGTCTTGTGCGAAACCACTCTCTTGTGCGAAACCACTGCCTTGTGCGAAACCACTCTCTTGTGCAAAACCACTGCCTTGTGCGAAACCACTGTCTAGTGCGAAACCACTGTCTTCTGCGAAACCACTATCTCGTGCGAAACCACTGTCTTGTGCGAAACCACAGTCTTGCGTGAAACCACTCTCTTGTGCGAAACCACTGCCTTGTTCGAAACCACTGTCTTGTGCGAAACCACTGTCTTGTGCGAAACCACTGTCTTGTGCGAAACCATTGTCTTGTGCGAAACCACTGCCTTGTGCGAAACCACTGTCTTGTGCGAAACCACTGTCTCGTGCGAAACCACTGTCTGGTGCCAAACCACTGTCTCGTGCGAAACCACTGTCTCGTGCGAAACTACTGTCTTGTGCGAAAACACTGTCTTCAGTGAAACCACTGTCTAGTGCAAACAACTGTCTTGTGCTAAACCACTGTCTTGTGCTAAATCACTGCCTTGTGCTAAATCACTGTCTTGTGCGAAACCACTGCCTTGTGCGAAACCACTGTCTTGTGCGGAACCACTGTCTTGTGCGGAACCACTGCCTTGTGCGAAACCACTGTCTTGTGCGAAACCACTGTCTTGTGCGAAAGCACTGTCTTGTGTGAAACCACTGTCTTGTGCAAAGCCACTGTCTTGTGTGCAACCACTGTCGTGTGCGAAACAATGTCTTGTGCGAAACCACTGTCTTGTGCAAAACCACTGTCTTGTGCGAAACCACTGCCTTGGTCGAAACCACTGTCTTGTGCGAACCACTATCTTGTGCAAAACCACTGCCTCGTGCAAAACCACTATCTTGTGCGAAACCACTGTCTTGTGCGAAACCACTGTCATGTGTGCAACCACTGTCACGTGCGGAATCACTGCCTTTTGCGAAACCACTGTCTTGTGTGCAACCACTTTCTTGTGCAAAACCATTGTCTTGTGCGAAACAACTACCTTATGCGAAACCACTGTCTTGTGCTAAACCACTGTCTTGTGGGAAACCACTGTCTTGTGCGAAACCACAGTCCTGTGTGAAACCACTGTCTTGTGCGAAAACACTCTGTTGTGCGAAACCACTGTCTTGTGCGAAACCACTGTCTTGTGCAAAACCACTGTCTTGTGAAAAACCACTGTCTTGTGCGAAACCACTCTCTTGTGCAAAACCACTGTCTTGTGCGGAAACACTATCTTGTGCGAAACCACAGTCCTGTGCGAAACCACTGTCTTGTGCGAAACCACTCTCTTGTGCGGAACCACTGTCTTGTGCGAAACCACTGTCCTGTGTGCAACCACTGTCTTGTGCGAAACCACTGTCTTGTGCAGAACCACGGTCTTGTGCGAAACCACTGTCTTGTGCAAAACCACTGCCTTGTGCGAAACCACTGTCTTTTGCGAAACCACTCTCTTGTGCGAAACCACTGCCTTGTGTGAAACCACTCTCTTGTGCGAAACCACTGCCTTGTGTGAAACCACTGTATTGTGCGAAACCACTGTCTTGTGCGAAACCACTGTCTTGTGTGCAACCACTGTCTTGTGCGAAACCAATGTCTTGTGCAAAACCACCATCTTGTGCGGAACCACTGTCTTGTGCGAAACAACTGCCTTGTGCGAAACCACTGTCTCGTGCGAAACCACTATGTTGTGCAAAACCACCGTCTTGTGCGAAACCACTGTCTTGTGTGCAACCGCTGTCTTGTGCGAAACCACTGCCTTGTGCGAAACCACTGACTTGTGCAGAACCACTGTCTTGTGCGAAACCACTGCCTTGTGCGAAACCACTGTTTTGAGCGAAACCAGTGCCTTGTGCTAAACCACTGCCTTGTGCGTAAGCACTGTCTTGTGCGAAACCACTGCATTGTGCGAAACCACTGAATTGTGCGAAACCACAGTCTTGTGCGAAACCACTCTCTTGTGCAAAACCACTGCCTTGTGCAAAACCACTGTCGTGTGTGAAACCACTGCTGTGTGCGAAACCACTGTCGTGTGTGAAACCAATGTCGTGTGTGAAACCACTGTCTTGAGCGAAACCACTGTCTTGTGTGAAACCACTGTCTTGTGCGAAACCACTGTCTTGTGTGAAACAACCGTCCTGTTCGAAACCATCGTCTTGTGCAAAACAACCGTCGTGTGTGAAACAATCGTCCTGTGCGAAACCACTCACCTGCATGAATACACTGTTTTGTGCGAAACCACTGTCTTGTGCGAAACCACTATCTTGTGCAAAACCACCGTCTTGTGCGAAACCACAGTCTTGTGTGCAACCACTGTCTTGTGCGAAACCACTGCCTTGTGCGAAACTGCTGTCTTGTGCAGAACCACTGTCTTGTGCGAAACCACTGCCTTGTGCGAAACCACTGTCTTGTGCGAAACCACTGTCTTGTGTGCAACCACTGTCTTGTGCGAAACTACTGTCTTGTGCAGAACCACTAACTTGTGCGAAACCACTCCCTTGTGCGAAACCACTGTCTTGTGCGAAACAACTACCTTGTACAAAACCACTGTCTTGTGCAAAACCACTGTCTTGTGCGAAACCACTCTCTTGTGCGAAACCACTGTCTTGTGCGGAACCACTGTCTTGTGCGAAACCACGGCCTTGTGCGAAACCACTGTCTTGTGCGAAACCACTGTCTTGTGCAAAACCACTGTCTTGTACAAAACCACTGTCTTGTGCGAAACCACTGTCTTATGCGAAACCACAGTCTTGTGCAAAACCACAGTCTTTTGCGAAACCACTCTCTTGAGCGAAACCACTGTCTTGTGCGAAACCACTGTCTTGTGCGAAACCACTGTCATGTGCGAAACAACCGTCCTGTCCGAAACCACCGTCTTGTGCAAAACCACCGTCGTGTGCTAAACAACCGTCCTGTGTGAAACAACTCACCTGCATGAAACCTCTGTCTTGTGCGAAACCACTGTGTTGTGTGCAACCGCTGTCTTGTGCGAAACCACTCTCTTGTGCGAAACCACTGCCTTGTGCGAAACCACTGTCTTGTGCGAAACCACTATCTTGTGCGAAACCACTGTCTTGTGCGGAACCACTGTCTTGTGCAAAACCACTGCCTTGTGCGAAACAACTGCCTTGTGCGAAACCACTGTCTTGTGCGAAACCACTCTCTTGTGCGAAACCACTCTCTTGTGCAAAACCACTGCCTTGTGCGAAACCACTCTCTTGTGCGAAACCACTGCCTTGTGTGAAACCACTGTCTTGTGCGAAACCACTGTCTTGTGCGATACCACTGTCTTGTGTGCAACCACTGTCTTGTGCGAAACCAATGTCTTGTGCGAAACCACCGTCTTGTGTGGAACCACTGTCTTGTGCGAAACCAATGCCTTGTAGGAAACCACTGTCTTGTGCGAAACCACTACCTTGTACGAAACCACTGCCTTGTGCAAAACCCCTGTCTTGTGCAAAACCACTGTCTTGTGCGAAACCACTCTCTTGTGCGAAACCACTGTCTTGTGCGGAACCACTGTCTTGTGCGAAACCACTGCCTTGTGCGAAACCACTGTCTCGTGCGAAACCACTGCTTTGTGAGAAACCACTGCCTTCTGCGCAACCACTGTCTTGTGCGAAACCTCTGTCTTGTGCAAAACCACTGTCTTGTGCAAAACCACTATGTTGTACGAAACCACTGTTTTATGCGAAACCACAGTCTTGTGTGAAACCACTCTCTTGTGCGAAACCACTGCCTTGTGCAAAACCACTGTCGTGTGCGAAACCACTGCCGTGTGCGAAACCACTGTCGTGTGCGAAACAACCATCCTGTGCGGAACCATTGTATTGTGCAAAACCACTGCCTTGTGCGAAACCACTGTCTTGTGCGAAACCACTGCCTTGTGAGAAACCACTGCCTTCTGCGCAACCACTGTCTTGTGTTAAACCTCTGTCTTGTGCGAAACCACTGTCTTGTGCAAAACCACTATGTTGTGCGAAACCACTGTTTTATGCGAAACCACAGTCTTGTGTGAAACCACTCTCTTGTGCGAAACCACTGCCTTGTGCGAAACCACTGTCTTGTGCGAAACCACTGCCTTGTGCGAAACCACTGTATTGTTCGAAACCACTGTCTTGTGCTAAACCACTGTCTTGTGCGAAACCACTGTCTTGTGCGGAACCACTGTCTTGTGCAAAACCACTCTCTTGTGCGAAACCACTGCCTTGTGCGAAACCACTCTCTTGTGCGAAACCACTGCCTTGTGTGAAACCACTGTCTTGTGCGAAACCACTGTCTCGTGCGAAACCACTATGTTGTGCAAAACCACCGTCTTGCGCGAAACCACTGTCTTGTGTGCAACCGCTGTCTTGTGCGAAACCACTGCCTTGTGCGAAACCACTGTCTTGTGCAGAACCACTGTCTTGTGCGAAACCACTGCCTTGTGCGAAACCACTGTTTTGAGCGAAACCAGTGCCTTGTGCTAAACCACTGCCTTGTGCGAAAGCACTGTCTTGTGCGAAACCACTGCATTGTGCGAAACCACTGAATTGTGCGAAACCACTGTCTTGTGCGAAACCACTTTCTTGTGTGAAACCACTGTCTTGTGCGAAACCACTGTCCTGTGCGAAACCACTGTCCTATGCGAACCCACTCTCTTGTGCGAAACCAGTTTGTTGTGTGTAACCACTGTCTTGTGCGGAACCACTGTCTCGTGTGAAACCACTGTCTTGTGCGAAACCACTGCCTTGTGCGAAACCACTGCATTCTGCAAAACCACTGTCTTGTGCGAAACCACTGTCTTGTGCAAAACCACTGTCTTGTGCAAAACCACTGTCTTGTGCGAAACCACTGTCTTATGAGAAACCACAGTCTTGTGCGAAACCACAGTCTTGTGCGAAACCACTTTCTTGTGCGAAACCACTGCCTTGTGCAAAACCACTGTCATGTGCGAAACCACTGCTGTGTGCGAATCCACTGTCGTGTGTGAAACCACTGTCGTGTGTGTAACCACTGTCTTGAGCGAAACCACTGTCTTGTGTGAAACCACTGTCTTGTGCGAAACCACTGTCGTGTGTGAAACAACCGTCCTGTTCGAAACCATCGTCTTGTGCAAAACAACCGTCGTGTGTGAAACAATCGTCCTGTGCGAAACCACTCAACTTCATGAATACACTGTTTTGTGCGAAACCACTGTCTTGTGCAAAACCACTATCTTGTGCAAAACCACCGTCTTGTGCGAAACCACAGTCTTGTGTGCAACCACTGTCTTGTGCGAAACCACTGCCTTGTGCGAAACTGCTGTCTTGTGCAGAACCACTGTCTTGTGCGAAACCACTGCCTTGTGCGAAACCACTGTCTTGTGCGAAACCACTGTCTTGTGTGCAACCACTGTCTTGTGCGAAACTACTGTCTTGTGCAGAACCACTAACTTGTGCAAAACCACTCCCTTGTGCGAAACCACTGTCTTGTGCGAAACCACTGCCTTGTACAAAACCACTGCCTTGTGCGAAACCACTGTCATGTGCGAAACCACTGTCTTGCGCAAAACCACTGTCTTGTGCAAAACCACTGTCTTGTGCGAAACCACTGTCTTGTGCGGAACCACTGTCTTGTGCGAAACCACTGCCTTGTGCGAAACCACTGTCTTGTGCGAAACCACTGTCTTGTGCAAAACCACTGTCTTGTACAAAACCACTGTCTTGTGCGACACCACTGTCTTATGTGAAACCACAGTCTTGTGCAAAACCACAGTCTTTTGCGAAACCACTCTCTTGTGCGAAACCACTGTCTTGTGCGAAACCACTGTCTTGTGCGAAACCACTGTCATGTGCGAAACAACCGTCCTGTCCGAAACCACCGTCTTGTGCAAAACCACCGTCTTGTGCAAAACCACCGTCGTGTGCTAAACAACCGTCCTGTGTGAAACCACTCACCTGCATGAAACCTCTGTCTTGTGCGAAACCACTGTCTTGTGTGCAACCGCTGTCATGTGCGAAACCACTCTCTTGTGCGAAACCACTATCTTGTGCGAAACCACTGTCTTGTGCGAAACCACTATCTTGTGCGAAACCACTGTCTTGTGCAGAACCACTGTCTTGTGCAAAACCACTGCCTTGTGCGAAACAACTGCCTTGTGCGAAACCACTGTCTTGTGCGAAACCACTCTCTTGTGCGAAACCACTGTCTTGTGTGCAACCACTCTCTTGCGCGAAACCACAGCCTTGTGCAAAACCACTGTCGTGTGCGAAACAACCATCCTGTGCGAAACCACCGTCTTGCGCGTAACCACCGTCGTGTGCGAAAAAACTGTCCTGTGCGAAACCACTCAGCTGCGTGAAACCATTGTCTTGTGCGAAACCACTGTCTTGTGCGAAACCACTGTCTTGAGCGAAACCACTGCCTTGTTCGAAACCACTGTCTTGTGCAAAACCACTGTCTTGTGTGAAACCACTGTCGTGTGCGAAACAATGTCTTGCGCAAAACCACTGTCGTGTGCAAAATCTCTTTCTTGTGCGAAACCACTGCCTTGTGCGAAACCACAATCTTGTGCGAAACCACTGTCTTGTGCGAAACCACTGTCATGTGTGCAACCACTGTCTTGTGCGGAATCACTACCTTCTGCGAAACCACTGTCTTGTCTGCAAACACTGTCTTGTGCAAAACCACTGTCTTGTGCGAAACCACTGCCTGGTGCGAAACCACTGTCTTGTGCTAAACCACTGTCTTGTGGGAAACCACTGTTTCGTGTGCAACCACTGTCTAGTGCGAAACCACTGCCTTGTGCGAAACCACTGTCTTGTGCAGAACCACTGTCTCGTGCCAAACCACTGCCTTGTGTGAAGCCACTGTTTTGTGCGAAACCACTGTCTTGTGCAAAACCACTGTCTTGTGTGACCCCAATGTCTTGTGCGAAACCACTGTCTTGTGTGCAACCACTGTCTTGTGTGGAATTACCGCCTTGTGTGAAACCACTGCCTTGTGCGAAACCACTGTCTTGTCCGAAACCACTGCCTAGTGTTAAACCACTGCCTTGTGCGAAACCACAGTCTAGTGCGAAACCACTGTCTTGTGCGAAACCACTCTCTTGTGCGATACCACTGCCTTGTGCAAAACCACTGTCGTGTGCGAAACCACTGTCGTGTGTGAAACAACTGTCATGTGCGAAACCACCGTCATGTGAGAAACAAGAGTCCTGTGTGAAACCACTCACCTGTGCAAAACCACTCACCTGTGTGAAACCACTCAACTGAGCGAAACCACTGTCCTGTGTGTAATCACTGTCTTGTGCGAAACCACTGTCTCGTGCGAAACCACGGTCTCGTGCGAAACCACTGCCTTGGTCGAAACCACTGTCTTGTCTGCAAACACTGTCTTGTGCAAAAAGACTGTCTTGCGCGAAACCACTGCCTGGTGCGAAACCACTGTCTTGTGCTAAACCACTGTTTTGTGGGAAACAATTGTTTCGTGTGCAACCACTGTCTTGTGCGAAACCACTGCCTTGTGCGAAACCACTGTCTTGTGCAGAACCACTGTCTCGTGCCAAACCACTGCCTTGTGTGAAGCCACTCTTTTGTGCGAAACCACTGTCTTGTGCAAAACCACTGTCTTGTGTGAAACCAATGTCTTGTGCGAAACCACTGTCTTGTGTGCAACCACTGTCTTGTGCGGAACCACCGTCTTGTGTGAAACCACTGCCTTGTGCGAAACCACTGTCTTGTCCGAAACCACTGCCTAGTGTTAAAACACTGCCTTGTGCGAAACCACAGTCTAGTGCGAAACCACTGTCTTGTGCGAAACCACTCTCTTGTGCGATACCACTGCCTTGTGCAAAACCACTGTCGTGTGCGAAACCACTGTCGTGTGTGAAACAACATGTCATGTGCGAAACCACCGTCGTGTGAGAAACAACCGTCCTGTGTGAAACCACTCACCTGTGCGAAACCACTCACCTGTGTGAAACCACTCAACTGAGCGAAACCACTGTCCTGTGTGAAATCACTGTCTTGTGCGAAACCACTGTCTCGTGCGAAACCACGGTCTCGTGCGAAACCACTGTCTCGTGCGAAACCACTGTCTTCTGCGAAACCACTGTCTTGTGCGGAACCACTGCCCTGTGCGAAACCACTGTCTTGTGCAGAACCACTGGCTTGTGCGAAACCACTGCCTTGTGCGAAACCACTGTCTTGTGCGACACCACTGTCTTGTGCGAAACCACTGCCTTGTGCGAAACCACTGACTTGTGCGAAACCACTGTCTCGTGCGAAACCACTGTCTTGTGCGAAACCACTGTCTCGTGCGAAACTACTGTCTTGTGCGAAAGCACTGTCTTCAGTGAAACCACTGTCTAGTGCAAACAACTGTCTGGTGCTAAACCACTGTCATGTGCTAAATCACTGCCTTGTGCTAAATCACTGTCTTGTGCGGAACCACTGCCTTCTGCGAAACCCCTGTCTTGTGTGGAACCACTGTCTTGTGCGAAACCACTGCCTTTTGCGAAACCACTGTCTTGCGCGAAACCACTGTCTTGTGCGAAACCACTGTCTTGTACAAAACCACTGTATTGTGCGAAACCACTGCCTTGAGCGAAACCACTGCCTAGGTCGAAACCACTGTTTTGTGCGAACCACTGTCTTGTGCTAAACAACTGCCTCGTGCGAAACCACGATCTTGTGCGAAACCACTGTCATGTGTGCAACCACTGTCATGTGCGGAATCACTGCCTTTTGCGAAACCACTGTCTTGTGTGCAACCACTGTCTTGTGCAAAACCACTGTCTTGTGCGAAACAACTACCTTATGCAGAACCACTGTCTTGTGCTAAACCACTGTCTTGTGGGAAACCACTGTCTTGTGTGCAACCACTGTCTTGTGCAAAACCACTGCCTTGTGCGAAACCACTGTCTTGTGCGGAACCACTGTCTCGTGCCAAACCACTGCCTTGTGTGAAACCACTGTTTTTCGCGAAACCACCTTCTTGTGCGAAACCACTGCCTTGTGCGAAACCACTGTCTTGTGCGGAACCACTGTCTCGTGCCAAACCACTGCCTTGTGTGAAACCACTGTTTTTCGCGAAACCACCTTCTTGTGCGAAACCACTGTCTTGTGCGAAACCACTGTCCTCTGCGAAACCACTGTCCTGTGCGAAACCACTGTCTTGTGCGAAAGCACTGTCTTGTGCAGAACCACTGTCTTGTGCGAAACCACTGCCTTGTGCGAAACCACTGCCTTGTGAGAAACCACTGTCTTGTGCGGAACCACTGTCTTGTGTGAAACCACTCTCTTGTGCGAAACCACTGTCTTGTGCGAAACCACTGTGTTGTGCGAAACCACTGTCTTGTGCAAAACCACTGTCTTGTGTGCAACCACTGTCTTGTGCGAAACCACTGTCTTGTGCAGAACCACTGTCTTGTGCGAAACCACTGTCTTGTGCGAAACCACTGCCTTGTGCGAAACCACTGTCTTGTGCAAAACCACTGCCTTGTGCGAAACCACTGTCTTGTTCGAAACCACTGTCTTGTGCGAAACCACTGTCTTGTGCGAAACCACTGTCTTGTGCGAAACCACTGTCTTGTGCGAAACCACTCTCTTGTGCGAAACCACTGCCTTGTGCGAAACCACTCTCTTGTGCGAAACCACTGCCTTGTGTGAAACCACTGTTTTTCGTGAAACCACCTTCTTGTGCGAAACCACTGTCTTGTGCGAAACCACTGTCCTCTGCGAAACCACTGTCCTGTGCGAAACCACTGTCTTGTGAGAAAGCACTGTCTTGTGCAGAACCACTGTCTTGTGCGAAACCACTGCCTTGTGCGAAACCACTGCCTTGTGAGAAACCACTGTCTTGTGCGAAACCACTGTCTTGTGTGCAACCACTGTCTTGTACGAAACCAATGTCGTGTGCGAAACCACCGTCTTGTGTGGAACCACTGTCTTGTGCGAAACCAATGCCTTGTAGGAAACCACTGTCTTGTGCGAAACCACTACCTTGTACGAAACCACTACTTGTGCGAAACCACTATCTTGTGCAAAACCACTGTCTTGTGCAAAACCACTATGTTGTTCGAAACCACTGTTTTATGCGAAACCACAGTCTTGTGTGAAACCACTCTCTTGTGCGAAACCACTGCCTTGTGCAAAACCACTGTCGTGTGCGAAACCACTGCCGTGTGCGAAACCACTCTCGTGTGCGAAACAACCATCCTGTGAGGAACCACTGTCTTGTGCGAAACCACTGCCTCGTGCGAAACCACTGCCTTGTGCGAAACCACTGTCATGTGTGCAACCACTGTCTTGTGCGGAATCACTGCCTTCTCCGAAACCACTGTCTTGTCTGCAACCACTGTCTTGTGCAAAACCACTGTCTTGCGCTAAACCACTGCCTTGGTCTAAACCACTGTCTTGTGTGAAACCACTGTCTTGTGCGAAACCACTGCCTTGTGCGAAACCACTATCTTGTGCGAAACCACTGTCTTGTGCGAAACCACTGTCATGTGTGCAACCACTGTCTTGTGCGGAATCACTGCCTTCTGCGAAACCACTGTCTTGTCTGCAACCACTGTCTTGTGCAAAACCACTGTCTTGCGCGAAACCACTGCCTGGTGCGAAACCACTGTCTTGTGCTAAACCACTGACTTGCGGGAAACCACTGTTTCGTGTGCAACCACTGTCTTGTGCGAAACCACTGCCTTGTGCGAAACCTCTGTCTTGTGCAGAACCACTGTCTCGTGCCAAACCACTGCCTTGTGTGAAGCCACTGTTTTGTGCGAAACCACTGTCTTGTGCAAAACCACTGTCTTGTGTGAAACCAATGTCTTGTGCGAAACAACGTCTTGTGTGCAACCACTGTCTTGTGCGGAACCACCACCTTGTGTGAAACCACTGCCTTGTGCGAAACCACTGTCTTGTCCGAAACCACTGCCTAGTGTTAAACCACTGCCTTGTGCGGAACCACAGTCTAGTGCGAAACCACTGTCTTGTGCGAAACCACTCTCTTGTGCGAAACCACTGTCTTGTGCGAAACCACTGTCTTGTGCGAAACCACTGTCATGTGCGAAACAACCGTCCTGTCCGAAACCACCGTCTTGTGCAAAACCACCGTCTTGTGCAAAACCACCGTCGTGTGCTAAACAACCGTCCTGTGTGAAACCACTCACCTGCATGAAACCTCTGTCTTGTGAGAAACCACTGTCTTGTGTGCAACCGCTGTCATGTGCGAAACCACTCTCTTGTGCGAAACCACTGCCTTGTGCGAAACCACTGTCTTGTGCGAAACCACTATCTTGTGCGAAACCACTGTCTTGTGCAGAACCACTGTCTTGTGCAAAACCACTGCCTTGTGCGAAACAACTGCCTTGTGCGAAACCACTGTCTTGTGCGAAACCACTCTCTTGTGCGAAACCACTGTCTTGTGTGCAACCACTCTCTTGCGCGAAACCACAGCCTTGTGCAAAACCACTGTCGTGTGCGAAACAAACGTCCTGTGCGAAACCACCGTCTTGCGCGAAACCACCGTCGTGTGCGAAAAACTGTCCTGTGCGAAACCACTCAGCTGCGTGAAACCATTGTCTTTTGCGAAACCACTGTCTTGTGCGAAACCACTGTCTTGAGCGAAACCACTGCCTTGTTCGAAACCACTGTCTTGTGCAAAACCACTGTCTTGTGTGAAACCACTGTCGTGTGCGAAACAATGTCTTGCGCAAAACCACTGTCGTGTGCAAAATCTCTGTCTTGTGCGAAACCACTGCCTTGTGCGAAACCACTATCTTGTGCGAAACCACTGTCTTGTGCGAAACCACTGTCATGTGTGCAACCACTGTCTTGTGCGGAATCACTGCCTTCTGCGAAACCACTGTCTTGTCTGCAAACACTGTCTTGTGCAAAACCACTGTCTTGTGCGAAACCACTGCCTGGTGCGAAACCACTGTCTTGTGCTAAACCACTGTCTTGTGGGAAACCACTGTTTCGTGTGCAACCACTGTCTTGTGCGAAACCACTGCCTTGTGCGAAACCACTGTCTTGTGCAGAACCACTGTCTCGTGCCAAACCACTGCCTTGTGTGAAGCCACTGTTTTGTGCGAAACCACTGTCTTGTGCGAAACCACTCTCTTGTGCGATACCACTGCCTTGTGCAAAACCACTGTCGTGTGCGAAACCACTGTCGTGTGTGAAACAACTGTCATGTGCGAAACCACCGTCGTGTGAGAAACAACCGTCCTGTGTGAAACCACTCACCTGTGCGTAACCACTCACCTGTGTGAAACCACTCAACTGAGCGAAACCACTGTCCTGTAAGAAATCACTGTCTTGTGCGAAACCACTGTCTCGTGCGAAACCACGGTCTCGTGCGAAACCACTGTCTCGTGCGAAACCACTGTCTTCTGCGAAACCACTGTCTTGTGCGGAACCACTGCCCTGTGCGAAACCACTGTCTTGTGCGGAACCACTGGCTTGTGCGAAACCACTGCCTTGTGCGAAACCACTGTCTTGTGCGAAACCACTGTCTTGTGCGAAACCACTGCCTTGTGCGAAACCACTGACTTGTGCGAAACCACTGTCTCGTGCGAAACCACTATCTTGTGCGAAACCACTGTCTCGTGCGAAACTACTGTCTTGTGCGAAAGCACTGTCTTCAGTGAAACCACTGTCTAGTGCAAACAACTGGTGCTAAACCACTGTCATGTGCTAAATCACTGCCTTGTGCTAAATCACTGTCTTGTGCGGAACCACTGCCTTCTGCGAAACCCCTGTCTTGTGTGGAACCACTGTCTTGTGCGAAACCACTGCCTTTTGCGAAACCACTGTCTTGCGCGAAACCACTGTCTTGTGCGAAACCACTGTCTTGTGCAAAACCACTGTCTTGTGCGAAACCACTGCCTTGAGCGAAACCACTGCCTAGGTCGAAACCACTGTCTTGTGCGAACCACTGTCTTGTGCTAAACAACTGCCTAGTGCGAAACCACTATCTTGTGCGAAACCACTGTCATGTGTGCAACCACTGTCATGTGTGGAATCACTGCCTTTTGCGAAACCACTGTCTTGTGTGCAACCACTGTCTTGTGCAAAACCACTGTCTTGTGCGAAACAACTACCTTATGCAGAACCACTGTCTTGTGCTAAACCACTGTCTTGTGGGAAACCACTGTCTTGTGTGCAACCACTGTCTTGTGCGAAACCACTGCCTTGTGCGAAACCACTGTCTTGAGCGGAACCACTGTCTCGTGCCAAACCACTGCCTTGTGTGAAACCACTGTTTTTCGCGGAACCACCTTCTTGTGCGAAACCACTGCCTTGTGCGAAACCACTGTCTTGTGCGGAACCACTGTCTCGTGCCTAACCACTGCCTTGTGTGAAACCACTGTTTTTCGCGAAACCACCTTCTTGTGCGAAACCACTGTCTTGTGCGAAACCACTGTCCTCTGCGAAACCACTGTCCTGTGCGAAACCACTGTCTTGTGCGAAACCACTGTCTTGTGCAGAACCACTGTCTTGTGCGAAACCACTGCCTTGTGCGAAACCACTGCCTTGTGAGAAACCACTGTCTTGTGCGGAACCACTGTCTTTTGTGAAACCACTCTCTTGTGCGAAACCACTGTCTTGTGCGAAACCACTGTCTTGTGCGAAACCACTGTCTTGTGCAAAACCACTGTCTTGTGTGCAACCACTGTCTTGTGCGAAACCACTGTCTTGTGCAGAACCACTGTCTTGTGCGAAACCACTGTCTTGTGCGAAACCACTGCCTTGTGCGAAACCACTGTCTTGTGCAAAACCACTGCCTTGTGCGAAACCACTGTCTTGTTCGAAACCACTGTCTTGTGCGAAACCACTGTCTTGTGCGAAACCACTGTCTTGTGCGAAACCACTGTCTTGTGCGAAACCACTCTCTTGTGCGAAACCACTGCCTTGTGCGAAACCACTCTCTTGTGCGAAACCACTGCCTTGTGTGAAACCACTGTCTTGTACGAAACCACTGTCTTGTGCGAAACCACTGTCTTGTGTGCAACCACTGTCTTGTACGAAACCAATGTCGTGTGCGAAACCACCGTCTTGTGTGGAACCACTGTCTTGTGCGAAACCAATGCCTTGTAGGAAACCACTGTCTTGTGCGAAAACACTACCTTGTACGAAACCACTACTTGTGCGAAACCACTATCTTGTGCGAAACCACTGTCTTGTGCAAAACCACTGTCTTGTGCAAAACCACTGTCTTGTGCGAAACCACCCTCTTGTGCGAAACCACTGTCTTGTGCGGAACCACTGTCTTGTGCGAAACCACTGCCTTGTGCGAAACCACTGTCTTGTGCGAAACCACTGCCTTGTGAGAAACCACAGCCTTCTGCGCAACCACTGTCTTGTGCGAAACCTCTGTCTTGTGCAAAACCACTGTCTTGTGCAAAACCACTATGTTGTTCGAAACCACTGTTTTATGCGAAACCACAGTCTTGTGTGAAACCACTCTCTTGTGCGAAACCACTGCCTTGTGCAAAACCACTGTCGTGTGCGAAACCACTGCCGTGTGCGAAACCACTGTCGTGTGCGAAACAACCATCCTGTGAGGACCCACTGTCTTGTGCGAAACCACTGCCTCGTGCGAAACCACTGCCTTGTGCGAAACCACTGTCATGTGTGCAACCACTGTCTTGTGCGGAATCACTGCCTTCTCCGAAACCACTGTCTTGTCTGCAACCACTGTCTTGTGCAAAACCACTGTCCTGCGCTAAACCACTGCCTTGGTCTAAACCACTGTCTTGTGTGAAACCACTGTCTTGTGCGAAACCACTGCCTTGTGCGAAACCACTATCTTGTGCGAAACCACTGTCTTGTGCGAAACCACTGTCATGTGTGCAACCACTGTCTTGTGCGGAATCACTGCCTTCTGCGAAACCACTGTCTTGTCTGCAACCACTGTCTTGTGCAAAACCACTGTCTTGCGCGAAACCACTGCCTGGTGCGAAACCACTGTCTTGTGCTAAACCACTGTCTTGCGGGAAACCACTGTTTCGTGTGCAACCACTGTCTTGTGCGAAACCACTGCCTTGTGCGAAACCTCTGTCTTGTGCAGAACCACTGTCTCGTGCCAAACCACTGCCTTGTGTGAAGCCACTGTTTTGTGCGAAACCACTGTCTTGTGCAAAACCACTGTCTTGTGTGAAACCAATGTCTTGTGCGAAACCACGTCTTGTGTGCAACCACTGTCTTGTGCGGAACCACCACCTTGTGTGAAACCACTGCCTTGTGCGAAACCACTGTCTTGTCCGAAACCACTGCCTAGTGTTAAACCACTGCCTTGTGCGGAACCACAGTCTAGTGCGAAACCACTGTCTTGTGCGAAACCACTCTCTTGTGCGAAACCACTGTCTTGTGCGAAACCACTGTCTTGTGCGAAACCACTGTCATGTGCGAAACAACCATCCTGTCCGAAACCACCGTCTTGTGCAAAACCACCGTCCTGTGCAAAACCACCGTCGTGTGCTAAACAACCGTCCTGTGTGAAACCACTCACCTCCATGAAACCTCTGTCTTGTGCGAAACCACTGTCTTGTGTGCAACCGCTGTCATGTGCGAAACCACTCTCTTGTGCGAAACCACTGCCTTGTGCGAAACCACTGTCTTGTGCGAAACCACTATCTTGTGCAAAACCACTGTCTTGTGCAGAACCACTGTCTTGTGCAAAACCACTGCCTTGTGCGAAACAACTGCCTTGTGCGAAACCACTGTCTTGTGCGAAACCACTCTCTTGTGCGAAACCACTGTCTTGTGCGCAACCACTCTCTTGTGCGAAACCACTGCCTTGTGCGAAACCACTCTCGTGTGCGAAACCACTGCCTTGTGTGGAACCACTGTCTTGTGCGAAACCACTGTCTTGTGCGAAACCACTGTCTTGTGTGCAACCACTGTCTTGTACGAAACCAATGTCGTGTGCGAAACCACCGTCTTGTGTGGAACCACTGTCTTGTGCGAAACCAATGCCTTGTAGGAAACCACTGCCTTGTGCGAAACCACTACCTTGTACGAAACCACTACTTGTGCGAAACCACTATCTTGTGCAAAACCACTGTCTTGTGCAAAACCACTATGTTGTTCGAAACCACTGTTTTATGCGAAACCACAGTCTTGTGTGAAACCACTCTCTTGTGCGAAACCACTGCCTTGTGCAAAACCACTGTCGTGTGCGAAACCACTGCCGTGTGCGAAACCACTGTCGTGTGCGAAACAACCATCCTGTGAGGAACCACTGTCTTGTGCGAAACCACTGCCTCGTGCGAAACCACTGCCTTGTGCGAAACCACTGTCATGTGTGCAACCACTGTCTTGTGCGGAATCACTGCCTTCTCCGAAACCACTGTCTTGTCTGCAACCACTGTCTTGTGCAAAACCACTGTCTTGCGCTAAACCACTGCCTTGGTCTAAACCACTGTCTTGTGTGAAACCACTGTCTTGTGCGAAACCACTGCCTTGTGCGAAACCACTATCTTGTGCGAAACCACTGTCTTGTGCGAAACCACTGTCATGTGTGCAACCACTGTCTTGTGCGGAATCACTGCCTTCTGCGAAACCACTGTCTTGTCTGCAACCACTGTCTTGTGCAAAACCACTTTCTTGCGCGAAACCACTGCCTGGTGCGAAACCACTGTCTTGTGCTAAACCACTGTCTTGCGGGAAACCACTGTTTCGTGTGCAACCACTGTCTTGTGCGAAACCACTGCCTTGTGCGAAACCTCTGTCTTGTGCAGAACCACTGTCTCGTGCCAAACCACTGCCTTGTGTGAAGCCACTGTTTTGTGCGAAACCACTGTCTTGTGCAAAACCACTGTCTTGTGTGAAACCAATGTCTTGTGCGAAACCACGTCTTGTGTGCAACCACTGTCTTGTGCGGAACCACCACCTTGTGTGAAACCACTGCCTTGTGCGAAACCACTGTCTTGTCCGAAACCACTGCCTAGTGTTAAACCACTGCCTTGTGCGGAACCACAGTCTAGTGCGAAACCACTGTCTTGTGCGAAACCACTCTCTTGTGCGAAACCACTGTCTTGTGCGAAACCACTGTCTTGTGCGAAACCACTGTCATGTGCGAAACAACCGTCCTGTCCGAAACCACCGTCTTGTGCAAAACCACCGTCTTGTGCAAAACCACCGTCGTGTGCTAAACAACCGTCCTGTGTGAAACCACTCACCTCCATGAAACCTCTGTCTTGTGCGAAACCACTGTCTTGTGTGCAACCGCTGTCATGTGCGAAACCACTCTCTTGTGCGAAACCACTGCCTTGTGCGAAACCACTGTCTTGTGCAAAACCACTATCTTGTGCAAAACCACTGTCTTGTGCAGAACCACTGTCTTGTGCAAAACCACTGCCTTGTGCGAAACAACTGCCTTGTGCGAAACCACTGTCTTGTGCGAAACCACTCTCTTGTGCGAAACCACTGTCTTGTGCGCAACCACTCTCTTGTGCGAAACCACTGCCTTGTGCGAAACCACTCTCTTGTGCGAAACCACTGCCTTGTGTGGAACCACTGTCTTGTGCGAAACCACTGTCTTGTGCAAAACCACTGTCTTGTGTGCAACCACTGTCTTGTACGAAACCAATGTCGTGTGCGAAACCACCGTCTTGTGTGGAACCACTGTCTTGTGCGAAACCAATGCCTTGTAGGAAACCACTGCCTTGTGCGAAACCACTACCTTGTACGAAACCACTACTTGTGCGAAACCACTATCTTGTGCAAAACCACTGTCTTGTGCAAAACCACTATGTTGTTCGAAACCACTGTTTTATGCGAAACCACAGTCTTGTGTGAAACCACTCTCTTGTGCGAAACCACTGCCTTGTGCAAAACCACTGTCGTGTGCGAAACCACTGCCGTGTGCAAAACCACTGTCGTGTGCGAAACAACCATCCTGTGAGGAACCACTGTCTTGTGCGAAACCACTGCCTCGTGCGAAACCACTGCCTTGTGCGAAACCACTGTCATGTGTGCAACCACTGTCTTGTGCGGAATCACTGTCTTCTCCGAAACCACTGTCTTGTCTGCAACCACTGTCTTGTGCAAAACCACTGTCTTGCGCTAAACCACTGCCTTGGTCTAAACCACTGTCTTGTGTGAAACCACTGTCTTGTGCGAAACCACTGCCTTGTGCGAAACCACTATCTTGTGCGAAACCACTGTCTTGTGCGAAACCACTGTCATGTGTGCAACCACTGTCTTGTGCGGAATCACTGCCTTCTGCGAAACCACTGTCTTGTCTGCAAACACTGTCTTGTGCAAAACCACTGTCTTGTGCGAAACCATTGCCTGGTGCGAAACCACTGTCTTGTGCTAAACCACTGTCTTGTGGGAAACCACTGTTTCGTGTGCAACCACTGTCTTGTGCGAAATCACTGCCTTGTGCGAAACCATTGTCTTGTGCAGAACCACTGTCTCGTGCCAAACCACTGCCTTGTGTGAAGCCACTGTTTTGTGCGAAACCACTGTCTTGTGCGAAACCACTCTCTTGTGCGATACCACTGCCTTGTGCAAAACCACTGTCGTGTGCGAAACCACTGTCGTGTGTGAAACAACTGTCATGTGCGAAACCACCGTCGTGTGAGAAACAACCGTCCTGTGTGAAACCACTCACCTGTGCGAAACCACTCACCTGTGTGAAACCACTCAACTGAGCGAAACCACTGTCCTGTGTGAAATCACTGTCTTGTGCGAAACCACTGTCTCGTGCGAAACCACAGTCTCGTGCGAAACCACTGTCTCGTGCGAAACCACTGTCTTCTGCGAAACCACTGTCTTGTGCGGAACCGCTGCCCTGTGCGAAACAACTGTCTTGTGCGGAACTACTGGCTTGTGCGAAACCACTGCCTTGTGCGAAACCACTGTCTTGTGCGAAACCACTGTCTTGTGCGAAACCACTGCCTTGTGCGAAACCACTGACTTGTGCGAAACCACTGTCGTGTGCGAAACAACTGTCCTGTGCGAAACCACCGTCTTGTGCGAAATCACCGTCGTGTGCAAAACAACCGTCCTGTGCGAAACCACTCACCTGCATGAAACCACTGTCTTGTGCGAAACCACTGTCTCGTGCGAAACCACTATCTTGTGCAAAACCACCGTCTTGTGCGAAACCAACGTCTTGTGTGCAACCACTGTCATGTGCGAAACCACTGTCTTGTGCGAAACCACGGTCTTGTGCGAAACCACTGTCTTGTGTGAAACCACTGTCTTGTGCGAAACTACTGTCTTGTGCGAAACCACTCTCTTGTGCAAAACCACTGTCTTGTGCAAAAACACTGCCTTGTGCGAAACCACTGCCTTGTGCGAAACCACTGTCTTGTGTGAAACCACTCTCTTGTGCGAAAGCATTGTCGTGTGCGAAACCACTTTCTTGTGCGAAACCACTGTCTTGTGCGAAACCACAGTCTTGTGCGAAACAACTGTCTTGTGCGAAACCACACTCTTATGCGAAACCACTGCCTTGTGCAAAACCACTGTCTTGTGCGAAACCACTGTCTTGTGGGAAACCACTGTCTTGTGCGAAACCACTCTCTTGTGCGAAACCACTGGCTTATGCGAAACCACTGTCTTGTGCGAAACCTCTATCTTGTGTGAAACCACTGTCTTGTGCGAAACCACTGTCTTGTGCGAAACCACGGTCTTGTGCGAAACCACTCTCTTGAGCGAAACCACTGCCTTGTGCGAAACCACTGTCTTGTGCGAAACCACTTCCTTGTGCGAAACCACGGTCTTGTGTGAAACCACTGTCTTGTGCCCAACCACTGCCTTGTGTGAAACCACTGTTTTGTGCAAAACCACTGTCTTGTGCGAAACCACTGTCTTGTGCGAAACCACTGTCCTGTGCGAAACCACTGTCCTGTGCGAAACCACTGTCTTGTGCGAAACCACTGTCTTGTGCGGAACCACTGTCTTGTGCGAAACCACTGCCTTCTGCGAAACCACTACCTTGTCTGAAACCACTGTCTTGTGCGAAACCACTCTCTTGTGTGAAACCACCGTCTTGTGCGAAACCACTACCTTGTGCGAAACCACTGTCTTGTGCTAAACCACTGCCTTGTGCGAAACCACTGTCTTGTGCGAAACCACTGTCTTGTGCGAAACCACTGCCTTGTGCGAAACCACTGTCTTGTGCGAAACAACTGCCTTGTGCGATACCACTGTCTTGTGCATAACCACTGCCTTGTAAGAAGCCACAGCCTTGTGCAAAACCACTGTTTTGTGCGAAACCACTCTCATGTGGGAAAGCACTGTCTTGTGCGGAACCACTGTCTTGTGCGAAACCACTGCCTTGTGCGAAACCACTGTCTTGTGCAAAACCACTGTCTTGTGCAAAACAACTGTCTTGTGCAAAACCAGTGTCTTGTGCGAAACCACTGTCTTATGCGAAACCACAGTCTTGTTAGAAACCACAGTCTTGTATGAAACCACTCTTCCTGTGCGAAACCACTCACCTGCATGATACCACTGTCTTGTGCGAAACCACTGTCTTGTGCGAAATCACTATCTTGTGCAAAACCACCGTCTTGCGCGAAACCACTGTCTAGTGTGCAACCACTGTCTTGTGCAAAGCCACTGCCTTGTGCAAAACCAATGCCTTGTGCAGTAATACTGTCTTGTGCGAAAACACTGCCTTGTGCGAAACCACTGTTTTGTTCGAAACCAGTGCCTTGTGCTAAACCACTGCCCTGTGCGAAAGCACTGTCTTGTGCGAAACCACTGTCTTGTGCGAAACCACTCTCTTGTGCGAAACCTCTGCCTTGTGCGAAACCACTATCTTGTGCAAAACCACTGCCTTGTGTGAAACCACTGTCTTGTGCAAAACCACTGTCTTGTGCGAAACCACTGTCTTGTGCGAAACCACTGCCTTGTGTGAAACCACTCTCTTGTGCGAAACCACTGCCTTGTGCGAAACCACAGTCTTGTGCGAAACCACTCTCTTGTGCGAAACCACTGCTTGTGCAAAACCACAGTCATGTGCGAAACCACTGCCGTGTGCGAAACCACTGTCGTGTGTGAAACCACTGTCATGTGCGAAACCACTGTCTTGTGTGAAACCACAGTCGTGTGCGAAACAACCGTCCTGTGCGAAACCACCGTCTTGTGCGAAATCACCGTCATGTGCGAAACAACCGTCCTGTGCGAAACCACTCACCTGCATGAAACCACTGTCTTGTGGGAAACCACTGTCTCGTGCGAAATCACTATCTTGTGCAAAACCACCGTCTTGTGCGAAACCACTGTCTTGTGTTCAACCACTGTCTTGTGCGAAACCACTGCCTTGTGCAAAACCACTGTCTTGTGCAGAACCACTGTCTTGTGCGAAACCACTGCCTTGTGTGAAACCACTGTTTTGTGCGAAACCAGTGCCTTGTGCTAAACCACTGCCTTGTGCGAAAGCACTGTCTTGTGCGAAACCACTCTCTTGTGCAAAACCACTGTCTTGTGCGAAACCACTGTCTTGTGCAAAACTAACTCTCTTGTGCGAAACCACTGCCTTGTGTGTAACCACTCTCTTGTGCAAAACCACTGCCTTTTGCGAAACCACTGTTTTGTGCAAAACCACTGTATTGTGCGAAACCACTGTCTTGTGGGAAGCCACTGTCTTGTGCAAAACCACTGTCTTGTGCGAAACCACTGCCTTGTGTGAAACCACTCTCTTGTGCAAAACCACTGCCTTGTGCGAAACCACTGTCTTGTGCGAAACCACTGTCTTGTTCGAAACCACTGTCTTGTGCGAAACCACTGTCTTGTGCGAAACCACGGTCTTGTGCAAAACAACTCTCTTGTGCGAAACCACTCTCTTATGCGAAACCACTGCTTTGTGCAAAACCACTGTCTTGGGCGAAACCACTGTCTTGTGCGAAACCACTCTCTTGTGCGAAACCACTGTCTTGTGCGAAACCACTGTCTTGTGCGAAACCACTGTCTTGTGCGAAACCAATGTCACGTGCGAAACCACTGTCACGTGCGAAACCACTGTCTTGTGCAAAACCACTGTCTTGTGCAAAACCACTGTCATATGCGAAACCACTGTCATATTCAGAACCACTGTCATGTGCGAAACCACTGTCATGTGCGAAACCACTGTCTTGTGCGAAACCACTGTCATCTGCGAAACCACTGTCATGTGCGAAACCACTGTCATGTGCGAAACCCCTGTCATGTGCGAAACCACTGTCATTTGCGAAACCACTGTCATGTGGGAAACCACTGTCTTGTGTGAAACCACTGTCTTGTGCGAAACCACTGTCCCGTGCCAAACCACTGTCATGTGCGTAACCACTCAACTGTGCGAAACCACTTACCTGTGCGAAACCACTCACCTGTGCGAAACCACTCACCTGTGCGAAACCACACAACTGTGCGAAACCACTCAACTGTGTGAAACCCCTGTCATGTGCGAAACCACTCACCTGTCCGAAACCACTGTCCTGTGCAAAACCACTGTCCTGTGCGATACCACTGTCCTGTGCAAAACCACTTTCCTGTGCGAAACCACTGTCCTGTGCAAAACCACTGTCCTGTGCGAAACCACTTTCCTGTGCGAAACCACTGACCTGTGCGAAACCATTGTCCTGTGCGAAACAACTGTCATGTGGGAAACCACTGTCATGTGCAAAACCACTGTCATACCCGAAACCACTCAACTATGCGAAACCACTCTACTGTGCGAAACCACTGTCCTGTGCGAAACCACTGTCCTGTGGGAAACCACTGTCCTGTGCGACTCCACTGTCATGTGCGAAACCACTGTCATGTGCGAAACCACTGTCATTTGGGAAACAACTGTCATGTGCGAAACCACTGTCCTGTGTGAAACCACTGTCATGTGCGAAACCACTGTCATTTGCGAAACCACTGTCTTGTGCGAAACCACTGTCTGGTGCGAAACCACTCTCCCATGCGAAACAACTGTCACGTGTGAAACCACTGTACCGTGCGAAACCACTGCCATGTGCGAAAACACTGTCATGTGCGAAACCACTGTCATGTGCAAAACCACTGTCTTGTGCGAAACCACTGTCTTGTGCAAAACCACTGTCTCGTGCAAAACCACTTACTTGTGCGAAACTACTCACCTGTGCGAAACCACTCACCTGTGCGAAACCACTGACCTGTGCAAAACCACTCACTTGTGCGAAACCACTCACCTGTGCGAAACCACCCACCTGTGCGAAACCACTCAACTGTGCGAAACCACTCAACTGTGCGAAACCCCTGTCGTGTGCAAAACCACTCACCTGTGCGAAACCACTGTCCTGTGCAAAACCACTGTCCTGTGCGAAACCACTGTCCTGTGCGAAACCACTTTCCAGAGCGAAACCACTGTCCTGTGCGAAACCACTGTCCAGTGCGAAACCAATTTCCTGTGAGAAACCACTGTCCTGTGCGACAAAACTGTCCACTGCGAAACAACTGTCATGTGCGAAACCACTGTCATGTGCGAAACCATTGTCATGTGCGAAACCACTGTCTTGTGCGAAACCACTGTCATGTACGAAACCACTGTCTTGTGCGAAACCACTGTCTTGTGCGAAACCACTGTCGTGTGCGAAACCACTGTCATGTGCGAAACCACTGTCATGTGAGAAACCACTGTCTTGTGAAAACCACTGTCTTGTGCATAACCACTGTTCCATGCCAAACCACTGTCATGTGCATAACCACTCAACTGTGCGAAACCACTTACCTGTGTGAAACCACTCACCTGTGCGAAACCACTTACTTGTGCGAAACCACTGTCCTGTGCGAAACCACTTTCCTGTGCAAAACCACTCACCTGTCCGTAACCACTGTCCTGTGCAAAACCACTGTCCTGTGCGAAACCACTGACCTGTGCAAAACCACTTTCCTGTGCGAAACCACTCTCCTGTGCAAAACCACTGTCCTGTGCGAAACCACTTTCCTGTGCGAAACCACTGTCCTGTGCGAAACCACAGTCTTGTGCGAAACCACTCTCTTGTGCGAAACCACTGCTTGTGCAAAACCACAGTCATGTGCGAAACCACTGCCGTGTGCGAAACCACTGTCGTGTGTGAAACCACTGTCGTGTGCGAAACCACTGTCTTGTGTGAAACCACAGTCGTGTGCGAAACAACCGTCCTGTGCGAAACCACCGTCTTGTGCGAAATCACCGTCATGTGCGAAACAACCGTCCTGTGCGAAACCACTCACCTGCATGAAACCACTGTCTTGTGGGAAACCACTGTCTCGTGCGAAATCACTATCTTGTGCAAAACCACCGTCTTGTGCGAAACCACTGTCTTGTGTTCAACCACTGTCTTGTGCGAAACCACTGCCTTGTGCAAAACCACTGTCTTGTGCAGAACCACTGTCGTGTGCGAAACCACTGCCGTGTGCGAAACCACTGTCGTGTGCGAAACAACCATCCTGTGAGGACCCACTGTCTTGTGCGAAACCACTGCCTCGTGCGAAACCACTGCCTTGTGCGAAACCACTGTCATGTGTGCAACCACTGTCTTGTGCGGAATCACTGCCTTCTCCGAAACCACTGTCTTGTCTGCAACCACTGTCTTGTGCAAAACCACTGTCCTGCGCTAAACCACTGCCTTGGTCTAAACCACTGTCTTGTGTGAAACCACTGTCTTGTGCGAAACCACTGCCTTGTGCGAAACCACTATCTTGTGCGAAACCACTGTCTTGTGCGAAACCACTGTCATGTGTGCAACCACTGTCTTGTGCGGAATCACTGCCTTCTGCGAAACCACTGTCTTGTCTGCAACCACTGTCTTGTGCAAAACCACTGTCTTGCGCGAAACCACTGCCTGGTGCGAAACCACTGTCTTGTGCTAAACCACTGTCTTGCGGGAAACCACTGTTTCGTGTGCAACCACTGTCTTGTGCGAAACCACTGCCTTGTGCGAAACCTCTGTCTTGTGCAGAACCACTGTCTCGTGCCAAACCACTGCCTTGTGTGAAGCCACTGTTTTGTGCGAAACCACTGTCTTGTGCAAAACCACTGTCTTGTGTGAAACCAATGTCTTGTGCGAAACCACGTCTTGTGTGCAACCACTGTCTTGTGCGGAACCACCACCTTGTGTGAAACCACTGCCTTGTGCGAAACCACTGTCTTGTCCGAAACCACTGCCTAGTGTTAAACCACTGCCTTGTGCGGAACCACAGTCTAGTGCGAAACCACTGTCTTGTGCGAAACCACTCTCTTGTGCGAAACCACTGTCTTGTGCGAAACCACTGTCTTGTGCGAAACCACTGTCATGTGCGAAACAACCGTCCTGTCCGAAACCACCGTCTTGTGCAAAACCACCGTCCTGTGCAAAACCACCGTCGTGTGCTAAACAACCGTCCTGTGTGAAACCACTCACCTCCATGAAACCTCTGTCTTGTGCGAAACCACTGTCTTGTGTGCAACCGCTGTCATGTGCGAAACCACTCTCTTGTGCGAAACCACTGCCTTGTGCGAAACCACTGTCTTGTGCGAAACCACTATCTTGTGCAAAACCACTGTCTTGTGCAGAACCACTGTCTTGTGCAAAACCACTGCCTTGTGCGAAACAACTGCCTTGTGCGAAACCACTGTCTTGTGCGAAACCACTCTCTTGTGCGAAACCACTGTCTTGTGCGCAACCACTCTCTTGTGCGAAACCACTGCCTTGTGCGAAACCACTCTCTTGTGCGAAACCACTGCCTTGTGTGGAACCACTGTCTTGTGCGAAACCACTGTCTTGTGCGAAACCACTGTCTTGTGTGCAACCACTGTCTTGTACGAAACCAATGTCGTGTGCGAAACCACCGTCTTGTGTGGAACCACTGTCTTGTGCGAAACCAATGCCTTGTAGGAAACCACTGCCTTGTGCGAAACCACTACCTTGTACGAAACCACTACTTGTGCGAAACCACTATCTTGTGCAAAACCACTGTCTTGTGCAAAACCACTATGTTGTTCGAAACCACTGTTTTATGCGAAACCACAGTCTTGTGTGAAACCACTCTCTTGTGCGAAACCACTGCCTTGTGCAAAACCACTGTCGTGTGCGAAACCACTGCCGTGTGCGAAACCACTGTCGTGTGCGAAACAACCATCCTGTGAGGAACCACTGTCTTGTGCGAAACCACTGCCTCGTGCGAAACCACTGCCTTGTGCGAAACCACTGTCATGTGTGCAACCACTGTCTTGTGCGGAATCACTGCCTTCTCCGAAACCACTGTCTTGTCTGCAACCACTGTCTTGTGCAAAACCACTGTCTTGCGCTAAACCACTGCCTTGGTCTAAACCACTGTCTTGTGTGAAACCACTGTCTTGTGCGAAACCACTGCCTTGTGCGAAACCACTATCTTGTGCGAAACCACTGTCTTGTGCGAAACCACTGTCATGTGTGCAACCACTGTCTTGTGCGGAATCACTGCCTTCTGCGAAACCACTGTCTTGTCTGCAACCACTGTCTTGTGCAAAACCACTTTCTTGCGCGAAACCACTGCCTGGTGCGAAACCACTGTCTTGTGCTAAACCACTGTCTTGCGGGAAACCACTGTTTCGTGTGCAACCACTGTCTTGTGCGAAACCACTGCCTTGTGCGAAACCTCTGTCTTGTGCAGAACCACTGTCTCGTGCCAAACCACTGCCTTGTGTGAAGCCACTGTTTTGTGCGAAACCACTGTCTTGTGCAAAACCACTGTCTTGTGTGAAACCAATGTCTTGTGCGAAACCACGTCTTGTGTGCAACCACTGTCTTGTGCGGAACCACCACCTTGTGTGAAACCACTGCCTTGTGCGAAACCACTGTCTTGTCCGAAACCACTGCCTAGTGTTAAACCACTGCCTTGTGCGGAACCACAGTCTAGTGCGAAACCACTGTCTTGTGCGAAACCACTCTCTTGTGCGAAACCACTGTCTTGTGCGAAACCACTGTCTTGTGCGAAACCATTGTCATGTGCGAAACAACCGTCCTGTCCGAAACCACCGTCTTGTGCAAAACCACCGTCTTGTGCAAAACCACCGTCGTGTGCTAAACAACCGTCCTGTGTGAAACCACTCACCTCCATGAAACCTCTGTCTTGTGCGAAACCACTGTCTTGTGTGCAACCGCTGTCATGTGCGAAACCACTCTCTTGTGCGAAACCACTGCCTTGTGCGAAACCACTGTCTTGTGCAAAACCACTATCTTGTGCAAAACCACTGTCTTGTGCAGAACCACTGTCTTGTGCAAAACCACTGCCTTGTGCGAAACAACTGCCTTGTGCGAAACCACTGTCTTGTGCGAAACCACTCTCTTGTGCGAAACCACTGTCTTGTGCGCAACCACTCTCTTGTGCGAAACCACTGCCTTGTGCGAAACCACTCTCTTGTGCGAAACCACTGCCTTGTGTGGAACCACTGTCTTGTGCGAAACCACTGTCTTGTGCAAAACCACTGTCTTGTGTGCAACCACTGTCTTGTACGAAACCAATGTCGTGTGCGAAACCACCGTCTTGTGTGGAACCACTGTCTTGTGCGAAACCAATGCCTTGTAGGAAACCACTGCCTTGTGCGAAACCACTACCTTGTACGAAACCACTACTTGTGCGAAACCACTATCTTGTGCAAAACCACTGTCTTGTGCAAAACCACTATGTTGTTCGAAACCACTGTTTTATGCGAAACCACAGTCTTGTGTGAAACCACTCTCTTGTGCGAAACCACTGCCTTGTGCAAAACCACTGTCGTGTGCGAAACCACTGCCGTGTGCAAAACCACTGTCGTGTGCGAAACAACCATCCTGTGAGGAACCACTGTCTTGTGCGAAACCACTGCCTCGTGCGAAACCACTGCCTTGTGCGAAACCACTGTCATGTGTGCAACCACTGTCTTGTGCGGAATCACTGCCTTCTCCGAAACCACTGTCTTGTCTGCAACCACTGTCTTGTGCAAAACCACTGTCTTGCGCTAAACCACTGCCTTGGTCTAAACCACTGTCTTGTGTGAAACCACTGTCTTGTGCGAAACCACTGCCTTGTGCGAAACCACTATCTTGTGCGAAACCACTGTCTTGTGCGAAACCACTGTCATGTGTGCAACCACTGTCTTGTGCGGAATCACTGCCTTCTGCGAAACCACTGTCTTGTCTGCAAACACTGTCTTGTGCAAAACCACTGTCTTGTGCGAAACCATTGCCTGGTGCGAAACCACTGTCTTGTGCTAAACCACTGTCTTGTGGGAAACCACTGTTTCGTGTGCAACCACTGTCTTGTGCGAAATCACTGCCTTGTGCGAAACCATTGTCTTGTGCAGAACCACTGTCTCGTGCCAAACCACTGCCTTGTGTGAAGCCACTGTTTTGTGCGAAACCACTGTCTTGTGCGAAACCACTCTCTTGTGCGATACCACTGCCTTGTGCAAAACCACTGTCGTGTGCGAAACCACTGTCGTGTGTGAAACAACTGTCATGTGCGAAACCACCGTCGTGTGAGAAACAACCGTCCTGTGTGAAACCACTCACCTGTGCGAAACCACTCACCTGTGTGAAACCACTCAACTGAGCGAAATCACTGTCTTGTGCGAAACCACTGTCTCGTGCGAAACCACAGTCTCGTGCGAAACCACTGTCTCGTGCGAAACCACTGTCTTCTGCGAAACCACTGTCTTGTGCGGAACCGCTGCCCTGTGCGAAACAACTGTCTTGTGCGGAACCACTGGCTTGTGCGAAACCACTGCCTTGTGCGAAACCACTGTCTTGTGCGAAACCACTGTCTTGTGCGAAACCACTGCCTTGTGCGAAACCACTGACTTGTGCGAAACCACTGTCGTGTGCGAAACAACTGTCCTGTGCGAAACCACCGTCTTGTGCGAAATCACCGTCGTGTGCAAAACAACCGTCCTGTGCGAAACCACTCACCTGCATGAAACCACTGTCTTGTGCGAAACCACTGTCTCGTGCGAAACCACTATCTTGTGCAAAACCACCGTCTTGTGCGAAACCAACGTCTTGTGTGCAACCACTGTCATGTGCGAAACCACTGTCTTGTGCGAAACCACGGTCTTGTGCGAAACCACTGTCTTGTGTGAAACCACTGTCTTGTGCGAAACCACTCTCTTGTGCGAAACCACTACCTTGTGCGAAACCACTGTCTTGTGCGAAACCACTATCTTGTGCAAAACCACTGTCATGTGCGAAACCTTTCTCTTGTGCAAAACCACTGCATTGTGCAAAACCACTGTCTTGTGCGAAACTACTGTCTTGTGCGAAACCACTCTCTTGTGCAAAACCACTGTCTTGTGCAAAAACACTGCCTTGTGCGAAACCACTGCCTTGTGCGAAACCACTGTCTTGTGTGAAACCACTCTCTTGTGCGAAAGCATTGTCGTGTGCGAAACCACTTTCTTGTGCGAAACCACTGTCTTGTGCGAAACCACAGTCTTGTGCGAAACAACTGTCTTGTGCGAAACCACACTCTTATGCGAAACCACTGCCTTGTGCAAAACCACTGTCTTGTGCGAAATCACTGTCTTGTGGGAAACCACTGTCTTGTGCGAAACCACTCTCTTGTGCGAAACCACTGGCTTATGCGAAACCACTGTCTTGTGCGAAACCTCTATCTTGTGTGAAACCACTGTCTTGTGCGAAACCACTGTCTTGTGCGAAACCACGGTCTTGTGCGAAACCACTCTCTTGAGCGAAACCACTGCCTTGTGCGAAACCACTGTCTTGTGCGAAACCACTTCCTTGTGCGAAACCACGGTCTTGTGTGAAACCACTGTCTTGTGCCCAACCACTGCCTTGTGTGAAACCACTGTTTTGTGCAAAACCACTGTCTTGTGCGAAACCACTGTCTTGTGCGAAACCACTGTCCTGTGCGAAACCACTGTCCTGTGCGAAACCACTGTCTTGTGCGAAACCACTGTCTTGTGCGGAACCACTGTCTTGTGCGAAACCACTGCCTTCTGCGAAACCACTACCTTGTCTGAAACCACTGTCTTGTGCGAAACCACTCTCTTGTGTGAAACCACCGTCTTGTGCGAAACCACTACCTTGTGCGAAACCACTGTCTTGTGCTAAACCACTGCCTTGTGCGAAACCACTGTCTTGTGCGAAACCACTGTCTTGTGCGAAACCACTGCCTTGTGCGAAACCACTGTCTTGTGCGAAACAACTGCCTTGTGCGATACCACTGTCTTGTGCATAACCACTGCCTTGTAAGAAGCCACAGCCTTGTGCAAAACCACTGTTTTGTGCGAAACCACTCTCATGTGGGAAAGCACTGTCTTGTGCGGAACCACTGTCTTGTGCGAAACCACTGCCTTGTGCGAAACCACTGTCTTGTGCAAAACCACTGTCTTGTGCAAAACAACTGTCTTGTGCAAAACCAGTGTCTTGTGCGAAACCACTGTCTTATGCGAAACCACAGTCTTGTTAGAAACCACAGTCTTGTATGAAACCACTCTTCCTGTGCGAAACCACTCACCTGCATGATACCACTGTCTTGTGCGAAACCACTGTCTTGTGCGAAATCACTATCTTGTGCAAAACCACCGTCTTGCGCGAAACCACTGTCTAGTGTGCAACCACTGTCTTGTGCAAAGCCACTGCCTTGTGCAAAACCAATGCCTTGTGCAGTAATACTGTCTTGTGCGAAAACACTGCCTTGTGCGAAACCACTGTTTTGTTCGAAACCAGTGCCTTGTGCTAAACCACTGCCCTGTGCGAAAGCACTGTCTTGTGCGAAACCACTGTCTTGTGCGAAACCACTCTCTTGTGCGAAACCTCTGCCTTGTGCGAAACCACTATCTTGTGCAAAACCACTGCCTTGTGTGAAACCACTGTCTTGTGCAAAACCACTGTCTTGTGCGAAACCACTGTCTTGTGCGAAACCACTGCCTTGTGTGAAACCACTCTCTTGTGCGAAACCACTGCCTTGTGCGAAACCACAGTCTTGTGCGAAACCACTCTCTTGTGCGAAACCACTGCTTGTGCAAAACCACAGTCATGTGCGAAACCACTGCCGTGTGCGAAACCACTGTCGTGTGTGAAACCACTGTCATGTGCGAAACCACTGTCTTGTGTGAAACCACAGTCGTGTGCGAAACAACCGTCCTGTGCGAAACCACCGTCTTGTGCGAAATCACCGTCATGTGCGAAACAACCGTCCTGTGCGAAACCACTCACCTGCATGAAACCACTGTCTTGTGGGAAACCACTGTCTCGTGCGAAATCACTATCTTGTGCAAAACCACCGTCTTGTGCGAAACCACTGTCTTGTGTTCAACCACTGTCTTGTGCGAAACCACTGCCTTGTGCAAAACCACTGTCTTGTGCAGAACCACTGTCTTGTGCGAAACCACTGCCTTGTGTGAAACCACTGTTTTGTGCAAAACCAGTGCCTTGTGCTAAACCACTGCCTTGTGCGAAAGCACTGTCTTGTGCGAAACCACTCTCTTGTGCAAAACCACTGTCTTGTGCGAAACCACTGTCTTGTGCAAAACTAACTCTCTTGTGCGAAACCACTGCCTTGTGTGTAACCACTCTCTTGTGCAAAACCACTGCCTTTTGCGAAACCACTGTTTTGTGCAAAACCACTGTATTGTGCGAAACCACTGTCTTGTGGGAAGCCACTGTCTTGTGCAAAACCACTGTCTTGTGCGAAACCACTGCCTTGTGTGAAACCACTCTCTTGTGCAAAACCACTGCCTTGTGCGAAACCACTGTCTTGTGCGAAACCACTGTCTTGTTCGAAACCACTGTCTTGTGCGAAACCACTGTCTTGTGCGAAACCACGGTCTTGTGCAAAACAACTCTCTTGTGCGAAACCACTCTCTTATGCGAAACCACTGCTTTGTGCAAAACCACTGTCTTGGGCGAAACCACTGTCTTGTGCGAAACCACTCTCTTGTGCGAAACCACTGTCTTGTGCGAAACCACTGTCTTGTGCGAAACCACTGTCTTGTGCGAAACCAATGTCACGTGCGAAACCACTGTCACGTGCGAAACCACTGTCTTGTGCAAAACCACTGTCTTGTGCAAAACCACTGTCATATGCGAAACCACTGTCATATTCAGAACCACTGTCATGTGCGAAACCACTGTCATGTGCGAAACCACTGTCTTGTGCGAAACCACTGTCATCTGCGAAACCACTGTCATGTGCGAAACCACTGTCATGTGCGAAACCCCTGTCATGTGCGAAACCACTGTCATTTGCGAAACCACTGTCATGTGGGAAACCACTGTCTTGTGTGAAACCACTGTCTTGTGCGAAACCACTGTCCCGTGCCAAACCACTGTCATGTGCGTAACCACTCAACTGTGCGAAACCACTTACCTGTGCGAAACCACTCACCTGTGCGAAACCACTCACCTGTGCGAAACCACACAACTGTGCGAAACCACTCAACTGTGTGAAACCCCTGTCATGTGCGAAACCACTCACCTGTCCGAAACCACTGTCCTGTGCAAAACCACTGTCCTGTGCGATACCACTGTCCTGTGCAAAACCACTTTCCTGTGCGAAACCACTGTCCTGTGCAAAACCACTGTCCTGTGCGAAACCACTTTCCTGTGCGAAACAACTGTCATGTGGGAAACCACTGTCATGTGCAAAACCACTGTCATACCCGAAACCACTCAACTATGCGAAACCACTCTACTGTGCGAAACCACTGTCCTGTGCGAAACCACTGTCCTGTGGGAAACCACTGTCCTGTGCGACTCCACTGTCATGTGCGAAACCACTGTCATGTGCGAAACCACTGTCATTTGGGAAACAACTGTCATGTGCGAAACCACTGTCCTGTGTGAAACCACTGTCATGTGCGAAACCACTGTCATTTGCGAAACCACTGTCTTGTGCGAAACCACTGTCTGGTGCGAAACCACTCTCCCATGCGAAACAACTGTCACGTGTGAAACCACTGTACCGTGCGAAACCACTGCCATGTGCGAAAACACTGTCATGTGCGAAACCACTGTCATGTGCAAAACCACTGTCTTGTGCGAAACCACTGTCTTGTGCAAAACCACTGTCTCGTGCAAAACCACTTACTTGTGCGAAACTACTCACCTGTGTTAAACCACTCACCTGTGCGAAACCACTCACCTGTGCGAAACCACTGACCTGTGCAAAACCACTCACTTGTGCGAAACCACTCACCTGTGCGAAACCACCCACCTGTGCGAAACCACTCAACTGTGCGAAACCACTCAACTGTGCGAAACCCCTGTCGTGTGCAAAACCACTCACCTGTGCGAAACCACTGTCCTGTGCAAAACCACTGTCCTGTGCGAAACCACTGTCCTGTGCGAAACCACTTTCCAGAGCGAAACCACTGTCCTGTGCGAAACCACTGTCCAGTGCGAAACCAATTTCCTGTGAGAAACCACTGTCCTGTGCGACAAAACTGTCCACTGCGAAACAACTGTCATGTGCGAAACCACTGTCATGTGCGAAACCATTGTCATGTGCGAAACCACTGTCTTGTGCGAAACCACTGTCATGTACGAAACCACTGTCTTGTGCGAAACCACTGTCTTGTGCGAAACCACTGTCGTGTGCGAAACCACTGTCATGTGCGAAACCACTGTCATGTGAGAAACCACTGTCTTGTGAAAACCACTGTCTTGTGCATAACCACTGTTCCATGCCAAACCACTGTCATGTGCATAACCACTCAACTGTGCGAAACCACTTACCTGTGTGAAACCACTCACCTGTGCGAAACCACTTACTTGTGCGAAACCACTCACCTGGCAAAACCACTCACCTGTGCGAAACCACTCACCTGTGCGAAACCACTCAACTGTTCGAAACCACTCAACTGTGCGAAACCCCTGTCATGTGCGAAACCACTCACCTGTCCGAAACCACTGTCCTGTGCAAAACCACTGTCCTGTGCGAAACCACTGTCCTGTGCAAAACCACTTTCCTGTGCGAAACCACTCTCCTGTGCAAAACCACTGTCCTGTGCGAAACCACTTTCCTGTGCAAAACCACTCACCTGTCCGTAACCACTGTCCTGTGCAAAACCACTGTCCTGTGCGAAACCACTGACCTGTGCAAAACCACTTTCCTGTGCGAAACCACTCTCCTGTGCAAAACCACTGTCCTGTGCGAAACCACTTTCCTGTGCGAAACCACTGTCCTGTGCGAAACCACAGTCTTGTGCGAAACCACTCTCTTGTGCGAAACCACTGCTTGTGCAAAACCACAGTCATGTGCGAAACCACTGCCGTGTGCGAAACCACTGTCGTGTGTGAAACCACTGTCGTGTGCGAAACCACTGTCTTGTGTGAAACCACAGTCGTGTGCGAAACAACCGTCCTGTGCGAAACCACCGTCTTGTGCGAAATCACCGTCATGTGCGAAACAACCGTCCTGTGCGAAACCACTCACCTGCATGAAACCACTGTCTTGTGGGAAACCACTGTCTCGTGCGAAATCACTATCTTGTGCAAAACCACCGTCTTGTGCGAAACCACTGTCTTGTGTTCAACCACTGTCTTGTGCGAAACCACTGCCTTGTGCAAAACCACTGTCTTGTGCAGAACCACTGTCTTGTGCGAAACCACTGCCTTGTGTGAAACCACTGTTTTGTGCGAAACCAGTGCCTTGTGCTAAACCACTGCCTTGTGCGAAAGCACTGTCTTGTGCGAAACCACTCTCTTGTGCAAAACCACTGTCTTGTGCGAAACCACTGTCTTGTGCAAAACTAACTCTCTTGTGCGAAACCACTGCCTTGTGTGTAACCACTCTCTTGTGCAAAACCACTGCCTTTTGCGAAACCACTGTTTTGTGCAAAACCACTGTATTGTGCGAGACCACTGTCTTGTGGGAAGCCACTGTCTTGTGCAAAACCACTGTCTTGTGCGAAACCACTGCCTTGTGTGAAACCACTCTCTTGTGCAAAACCACTGCCTTGTGCGAAACCACTGTCTTGTGCGAAACCACTGTCTTGTTCGAAACCACTGTCTTGTGCGAAACCACTGTCTTGTGCGAAACCACGGTCTTGTGCAAAACAACTCTCTTGTGCGAAACCACTCTCTTATGCGAAACCACTGCTTTGTGCAAAACCACTGTCTTGGGCGAAACCACTGTCTTGTGCGAAACCACTGTCTTGTGCGAAACCACTGTCTTGTGCGAAACCACTGTCTTGTGCTAAACCACTGTCTTGTGCGAAACCAATGTCACGTGCGAAACCACTGTCACGTGCGAAACCACTGTCTTGTGCAAAACCACTGTCTTGTGCAAAACCACTGTCATATGCGAAACCACTGTCATATTCAGAACCACTGTCATGTGCGAAACCACTGTCATGTGCGAAACCACTGTCTTGTGCGAAACCACTGTCATCTGCGAAACCACTGTCATGTGCGAAACCACTGTCATGTGCAAAACCCCTGTCATGTGCGAAACCACTGTCATTTGCGAAACCACTGTCATGTGGGAAACCACTGTCTTGTGTGAAACCACTGTCTTGTGCGAAACCACTGTCCCGTGCCAAACCACTGTCATGTGCGTAACCACTCAACTGTGCGAAACCACTTACCTGTGCGAAACCACTCACCTGTGCGAAACCACTCACCTGTGCGAAACCACACAACTGTGTGAAACCACTCAACTGTGTGAAACCCCTGTCATGTGCGAAACCACTCACCTGTCCGAAACCACTGTCCTGTGCAAAACCACTGTCCTGTGCGATACCACTGTCCTGTGCAAAACCACTTTCCTGTGCGAAACCACTGTCCTGTGCAAAACCACTGTCCTGTGCGAAACCACTTTCCTATGCGAAACCACTGACCTGTGCGAAACCATTGTCCTGTGCGAAACAACTGTCATGTGGGAAACCACTGTCATGTGCAAAACCACTGTCATACCCGAAACCACTCAACTATGCGAAACCACTCTACTGTGCGAAACCACTGTCCTGTGCGAAACCACTGTCCTGTGGGAAACCACTGTCCTGTGCGACTCCACTGTCCTGTGCGAAACCACTGTCATGTGCGAAACCACTGTCATTTGGGAAACAACTGTCATGTGCGAAACCACTGTCCTGTGTGAAACCACTGTCATGTGCGAAACCACTGTCATTTGCGAAACCACTGTCTTGTGCGAAACCACTGTCTGGTGCGAAACCACTCTCCCATGCGAAACAACTGTCACGTGTGAAACCACTGTACCGTGCGAAACCACTGCCATGTGCGAAAACACTGTCATGTGCGAAACCCCTGTCATGTGCAAAACCACTGTCTTGTGCGAAACCACTGTCTTGTGCAAAACCACTGTCTCGTGCAAAACCACTTACTTGTGCGAAACTACTCACCTGTGTTAAACCACTCACCTGTGCGAAACCACTCACCTGTGCGAAACCACTGACCTGTGCAAAACCACTCACTTGTGCGAAACCACTCACCTGTGCGAAACCACCCACCTGTGCGAAACCACTCAACTGTGCGAAACCACTCAACTGTGCGAAACCCCTGTCGTGTGCAAAACCACTCACCTGTGCGAAACCACTGTCCTGTGCAAAACCACTGTCCCGTGCGAAACCACTGTCCTGTGCGAAACCACTTTCCAGAGCGAAACCACTGTCCTGTGCGAGACCACTGTCCAGTGCGAAACCAATTTCCTGTGAGAAACCACTGTCCTGTGCGAAAAAACTGTCCACTGCGAAACAACTGTCATGTGCGAAACCACTGTCATGTGTGAAACCATTGTCATGTGCGAAACCACTGTCTTGTGCGAAACCACTGTCATGTACGAAACCACTGTCTTGTGCGAAACCACTGTCTTGTGCGAAACCACTGTCGTGTGCGAAACCACTGTCATGTGCGAAACCACTGTCATGTGAGAAACCACTGTCTTGTGAAAACCACTGTCTTGTGCATAACCACTGTTCCGTGCCAAACCACTGTCATGTGCATAACCACTCAACTGTGCGAAACCACTTACCTGTGTGAAACCACTCACCTGTGCGAAACCACTTACTTGTGCGAAACCACTCACCTGGCAAAACCACTCACCTGTGCGAAACCACTCACCTGTGCGAAACCACTCAACTGTTCGAAACCACTCAACTGTGCGAAACCCCTGTCATGTGCGAAACCACTCACCTGTCCGAAACCACTGTCCTGTGCAAAACCACTGTCCTGTGCGAAACCACTGTCCTGTGCAAAACCACTTTCCTGTGCGAAACCACTCTCCTGTGCAAAACCACTGTCCTGTGCGAAACCACTTTCCTGTGCGAAACCACTCACCTGTCCGAAACCACTGTCCTGTGCAAAACCACTGTCCTGTGCGAAACCACTGTCCTGTGCAAAACCACTTTCCTGTGCGAAACCACTCTCCTGTGCAAAACCACTGTCCTGTGCGAAACCACTTTCCTGTGCGAAACCACTGTCCTGTGCGAAACCATTGTCCTGTGCGAAACAACTGTCATGTGGGAAACCACTGTCATGTGCAAAACCACTGTCATGTGCGAAACCACTGTCATGTGCGAAACCACTGTCTTGTGCTAAACCACTGTCTTGTGCGAAACCACTCTCTTTTGCAAAACCGCTGAATTGTGCGAAACCTCTGTCATGTGTGATATACTGTCTTGTGCTACATCACTGTCTTATGCGAAACCACTGTCTTCAGCAAAACCACTGTGTGATGTGAAACCACTGTCTCTTGCGAAAACACTGTCTTGCGCGAAACCACTGTCTTGTGCGAAACCACTGTCGTGTGCGAAACCATTGTCTTGTGCGAAACCACTGACTTGTGCGAAACCACTGTCTTGTGTGAAACCACTGTCTTAAGCGAAACCACTGTCTTGTGCGAAACCACAGTCTTGAGCGAAACCACTGTCTTGTGCGAAACCACTCTCATCAGCGAAACCACTGTCTAGTGCGAAACAACACTCTTGTGCGAAATCACTGTCTTGTGCGAAACCACTATCTTGTTCCAAACCACCGTCTTGTGCAAAACCACAGTCTTGTGCGAAACCACTGCTTGTGCGAAACCACTGTCATGTGCGAAACCACTGTCATGTGCGAAACCACTGTCATGTGCGAAAGCACTGCCTTGTGTGAAACCACTGTCTTGTGCGAAACCACTGTCCTGTGTGAAACCGCTGTCTTGTGCGAAACCACTGTCTTGTGCGAAACCACTGTCCTGTGCGAAACAACTGTCATGTGCAAAACCAACGTCATGTGCGAAACCACTGTCATGTGCGAAACCACTGTCATGTGCGAAACCACTGTCATGTGCGAAAGCACTGCCTTGTGTGAAACCACTGTCTTGTGCGAAACCACTTTCCTGTGTGAAACCACTGGACTGTGCGAAACCACTGTCCAGTGCAAAACCAATTTCCTGTGAGAAACCACTGTCCTGTGCGAAACCACTGTCCTCTGCGAAACAACTGTCATGTGCAAAACCACTGTCTTGTGCGAAACCACTGTCATGTGCGAAACCACTCTCATGTGCGAAACCACTGTCTTGTGCGCAACCACTCTCTTGTGCGAAACCACTGCCTTGTGCGAAACCACTCTCTTGTGCGAAACCACTGCCTTGTGTGGAACCACTGTCTTGTGCGAAACCACTGTCTTGTGCGAAACCACTGTCTTGTGTGCAACCACTGTCTTGTACGAAACCAATGTCGTGTGCGAAACCACCGTCTTGTGTGGAACCACTGTCTTGTGCGAAACCAATGCCTTGTAGGAAACCACTGCCTTGTGCGAAACCACTACCTTGTACGAAACCACTACTTGTGCGAAACCACTATCTTGTGCAAAACCACTGTCTTGTGCAAAACCACTATGTTGTTCGAAACCACTGTTTTATGCGAAACCACAGTCTTGTGTGAAACCACTCTCTTGTGCGAAACCACTGCCTTGTGCAAAACCACTGTCGTGTGCGAAACCACTGCCGTGTGCAAAACCACTGTCGTGTGCGAAACAACCATCCTGTGAGGAACCACTGTCTTGTGCGAAACCACTGCCTCGTGCGAAACCACTGCCTTGTGCGAAACCACTGTCATGTGTGCAACCACTGTCTTGTGCGGAATCACTGCCTTCTCCGAAACCACTGTCTTGTCTGCAACCACTGTCTTGTGCAAAACCACTGTCTTGCGCTAAACCACTGCCTTGGTCTAAACCACTGTCTTGTGTGAAACCACTGTCTTGTGCGAAACCACTGCCTTGTGCGAAACCACTATCTTGTGCGAAACCACTGTCTTGTGCGAAACCACTGTCATGTGTGCAACCACTGTCTTGTGCGGAATCACTGCCTTCTGCGAAACCACTGTCTTGTCTGCAAACACTGTCTTGTGCAAAACCACTGTCTTGTGCGAAACCATTGCCTGGTGCGAAACCACTGTCTTGTGCTAAACCACTGTCTTGTGGGAAACCACTGTTTCGAGTGCAACCACTGTCTTGTGCGAAATCACTGCCTTGTGTGAAACCATTGTCTTGTGCAGAACCACTGTCTCGTGCCAAACCACTGCCTTGTGTGAAGCCACTGTTTTGTGCGAAACCACTGTCTTGTGCGAAACCACTCTCTTGTGCGATACCACTGCCTTGTGCAAAACCACTGTCGTGTGCGAAACCACTGTCGTGTGTGAAACAACTGTCATGTGCGAAACCACCGTCGTGTGAGAAACAACCGTCCTGTGTGAAACCACTCACCTGTGCGAAACCACTCACCTGTGTGAAACCACTCAACTGAGCGAAACCACTGTCCTGTGTGAAATCACTGTCTTGTGCGAAACCACTGTCACGTGCGAAACCACAGTCTCGTGCGAAACCACTGTCTCGTGCGAAACCACTGTCTTCTGCGAAACCACTGTCTTGTGCGGAACCGCTGCCCTGTGCGAAACAACTGTCTTGTGCGGAACCACTGGCTTGTGCGAAACCACTGCCTTGTGCGAAACCACTGTCTTGTGCGAAACCACTGTCTTGTGCGAAACCACTGCCTTGTGCGAAACCACTGACTTGTGCGAAACCACTGTCGTGTGCGAAACAACTGTCCTGTGCGAAACCACCGTCTTGTGCGAAATCACCATCGTGTGCAAAACAACCGTCCTGTGCGAAACCACTCACCTGCATGAAACCACTGTCTTGTGCGAAACCACTGTCTCGTGCGAAACCACTATCTTGTGCAAAACCACCGTCTTGTGCGAAACCAACGTCTTGTGTGCAACCACTGTCATGTGCGAAACCACTGTCTTGTGCGAAACCACGGTCTTGTGCGAAACCACTGTCTTGTGTGAAACCACTGTCTTGTGCGAAACCACTCTCTTGTGCGAAACCACTACCTTGTGCGAAACCACTGTCTTGTGCGAAACCACTATCTTGTGCAAAACCACTGTCATGTGCGAAACCTTTCTCTTGTGCAAAACCACTGCATTGTGCAAAACCACTGTCTTGTGCGAAACTACTGTCTTGTGCGAAACCACTCTCTTGTGCGAAACCACTGTCTTGTGCAAAAACACTGCCTTGTGCGAAACCACTGCCTTGTGCGAAACCACTGTCTTGTGTGAAACCACTCTCTTGTGCGAAAGCATTGTCGTGTGCGAAACCACTTTCTTGTGCGAAACCACTGTCTTGTGCGAAACCACAGTCTTGTGCGAAACAACTGTCTTGTGCGAAACCACACTCTTATGCGAAACCACTGCCTTGTGCAAAACCACTGTCTTGTGCGAAACCACTGTCTTGTGGGAAACCACTGTCTTGTGCGAAACCACTCTCTTGTGCGAAACCACTGGCTTATGCGAAACCACTGTCTTGTGCGAAACCTCTATCTTGTGTGAAACCACTGTCTTGTGCGAAACCACTGTCTTGTGCGAAACCACGGTCTTGTGCGAAACCACTCTCTTGAGCGAAACCACTGCCTTGTGCGAAACCACTGTCTTGTGCGAAACCACTTCCTTGTGCGAAACCACGGTCTTGTGTGAAACCACTGTCTTGTGCCCAACCACTGCCTTGTGTGAAACCACTGTTTTGTGCAAAACCACTGTCTTGTGCGAAACCACTGTCTTGTGCGAAACCACTGTCCTGTGCGAAACCACTGTCCTGTGCGAAACCACTGTCTTGTGCGAAACCACTGTCTTGTGCGGAACCACTGTCTTGTGCGAAACCACTGCCTTCTGCGAAACCACTACCTTGTCTGAAACCACTGTCTTGTGCGAAACCATTCTCTTGTGTGAAACCACCGTCTTGTGCGAAACCACTACCTTGTGCGAAACCACTGTCTTGTGCTAAACCACTGCCTTGTGCGAAACCACTGTCTTGTGCGAAACCACTGTCTTGTGCGAAACCACTGCCTTGTGCGAAACCACTGTCTTGTGCGAAACAACTGCCTTGTGCGATACCACTGTCTTGTGCATAACCACTGCCTTGTAAGAAGCCACAGCCTTGTGCAAAACCACTGTTTTGTGCGAAACCACTCTCATGTGGGAAAGCACTGTCTTGTGCGGAACCACTGTCTTGTGCGAAACCACTGCCTTGTGCGAAACCACTGTCTTGTGCAAAACCACTGTCTTGTGCAAAACAACTGTCTTGTGCAAAACCAGTGTCTTGTGCGAAACCACTGTCTTATGCGAAACCACAGTCTTGTTAGAAACCACAGTCTTGTATGAAACCACTCTTCCTGTGCGAAACCACTCACCTGCATGATACCACTGTCTTGTGCGAAACCACTGTCTTGTGCGAAATCACTATCTTGTGCAAAACCACCGTCTTGCGCGAAACCACTGTCTAGTGTGCAACCACTGTCTTGTGCGAAGCCACTGCCTTGTGCAAAACCAATGCCTTGTGCAGTAATACTGTCTTGTGCGAAAACACTGCCTTGTGCGAAACCACTGTTTTGTTCGAAACCAGTGCCTTGTGCTAAACCACTGCCCTGTGCGAAAGCACTGTCTTGTGCGAAACCACTGTCTTGTGCGAAACCACTCTCTTGTGCGAAACCTCTGCCTTGTGCGAAACCACTATCTTGTGCAAAACCACTGCCTTGTGTGAAACCACTGTCTTGTGCAAAACCACTGTCTTGTGCGAAACCACTGTCTTGTGCGAAACCACTGCCTTGTGTGAAACCACTCTCTTGTGCGAAACCACTGCCTTGTGCGAAACCACAGTCTTGTGCGAAACCACTCTCTTGTGCGAAACCACTGCTTGTGCAAAACCACAGTCATGTGCGAAACCACTGCCGTGTGCGAAACCACTGTCGTGTGTGAAACCACTGTCGTGTGCGAAACCACTGTCTTGTGTGAAACCACAGTCGTGTGCGAAACAACCGTCCTGTGCGAAACCACCGTCTTGTGCGAAATCACCGTCATGTGCGAAACAACCGTCCTGTGCGAAACCACTCACCTGCATGAAACCACTGTCTTGTGGGAAACCACTGTCTCGTGCGAAATCACTATCTTGTGCAAAACCACCGTCTTGTGCGAAACCACTGTCTTGTGTTCAACCACTGTCTTGTGCGAAACCACTGCCTTGTGCAAAACCACTGTCTTGTGCAGAACCACTGTCTTGTGCGAAACCACTGCCTTGTGTGAAACCACTGTTTTGTGCGAAACCAGTGCCTTGTGCTAAACCACTGCCTTGTGCGAAAGCACTGTCTTGTGCGAAACCACTCTCTTGTGCAAAACCACTGTCTTGTGCGAAACCACTGTCTTGTGCAAAACTAACTCTCTTGTGCGAAACCACTGCCTTGTGTGTAACCACTCTCTTGTGCAAAACCACTGCCTTTTGCGAAACCACTGTTTTGTGCAAAACCACTGTATTGTGCGAAACCACTGTCTTGTGGGAAGCCACTGTCTTGTGCAAAACCACTGTCTTGTGCGAAACCACTGCCTTGTGTGAAACCACTCTCTTGTGCAAAACCACTGCCTTGTGCGAAACCACTGTCTTGTGCGAAACCACTGTCTTGTTCGAAACCACTGTCTTGTGCGAAACCACTGTCTTGTGCGAAACCACGGTCTTGTGCAAAACAACTCTCTTGTGCGAAACCACTCTCTTATGCGAAACCACTGCTTTGTGCAAAACCACTGTCTTGGGCGAAACCACTGTCTTGTGCGAAACCACTGTCTTGTGCGAAACCACTGTCTTGTGCGAAACCACTGTCTTGTGCGAAACCACTGTCTTGTGCGAAACCAATGTCACGTGCGAAACCACTGTCACGTGCGAAACCACTGTCTTGTGCAAAACCACTGTCTTGTGCAAAACCACTGTCATATGCGAAACCACTGTCATATTCAGAACCACTGTCATGTGCGAAACCACTGTCATGTGCGAAACCACTGTCTTGTGCGAAACCACTGTCATCTGCGAAACCACTGTCATGTGCGAAACCACTGTCATGTGCGAAACCCCTGTCATGTGCGAAACCACTGTCATTTGCGAAACCACTGTCATGTGGGAAACCACTGTCTTGTGTGAAACCACTGTCTTGTGCGAAACCACTGTCCCGTGCCAAACCACTGTCATGTGCGTAACCACTCAACTGTGCGAAACCACTTACCTGTGCGAAACCACTCACCTGTGCGAAACCACTCACCTGTGCGAAACCACACAACTGTGCGAAACCACTCAACTGTGTGAAACCCCTGTCATGTGCGAAACCACTCACCTGTCCGAAACCACTGTCCTGTGCAAAACCACTGTCCTGTGCGATACCACTGTCCTGTGCAAAACCACTTTCCTGTGCGAAACCACTGTCCTGTGCAAAACCACTGTCCTGTGCGAAACCACTTTCCTGTGCGAAACCACTGACCTGTGCGAAACCATTGTCCTGTGCGAAACAACTGTCATGTGGGAAACCACTGTCATGTGCAAAACCACTGTCATACCCGAAACCACTCAACTATGCGAAACCACTCTACTGTGCGAAACCACTGTCCTGTGCGAAACCACTGTCCTGTGGGAAACCACTGTCCTGTGCGACTCCACTGTCCTGTGCGAAACCACTGTCATGTGCGAAACCACTGTCATTTGGGAAACAACTGTCATGTGCGAAACCACTGTCCTGTGTGAAACCACTGTCATGTGCGAAACCACTGTCATTTGCGAAACCACTGTCTTGTGCGAAACCACTGTCTGGTGCGAAACCACTCTCCCATGCGAAACAACTGTCACGTGTGAAACCACTGTACCGTGCGAAACCACTGCCATGTGCGAAAACACTGTCATGTGCGAAACCACTGTCATGTGCAAAACCACTGTCTTGTGCGAAACCACTGTCTTGTGCAAAACCACTGTCTCGTGCAAAACCACTTACTTGTGCGAAACTACTCACCTGTGTTAAACCACTCACCTGTGCGAAACCACTCACCTGTGCGAAACCACTGACCTGTGCAAAACCACTCACTTGTGCGAAACCACTCACCTGTGCGAAACCACCCACCTGTGCGAAACCACTCAACTGTGCGAAACCACTCAACTGTGCGAAACCCCTGTCGTGTGCAAAACCACTCACCTGTGCGAAACCACTGTCCTGTGCAAAACCACTGTCCTGTGCGAAACCACTGTCCTGTGCGAAACCACTTTCCAGAGCGAAACCACTGTCCTGTGCGAAACCACTGTCCAGTGCGAAACCAATTTCCTGTGAGAAACCACTGTCCTGTGCGAAAAAACTGTCCACTGCGAAACAACTGTCATGTGCGAAACCACTGTCATGTGCGAAACCATTGTCATGTGCGAAACCACTGTCTTGTGCGAAACCACTGTCATGTACGAAACCACTGTCTTGTGCGAAACCACTGTCTTGTGCGAAACCACTGTCGTGTGCGAAACCACTGTCATGTGCGAAACCACTGTCATGTGAGAAACCACTGTCTTGTGAAAACCACTGTCTTGTGCATAACCACTGTTCCATGCCAAACCACTGTCATGTGCATAACCACTCAACTGTGCGAAACCACTTACCTGTGTGAAACCACTCACCTGTGCGAAACCACTTACTTGTGCGAAACCACTCACCTGGCAAAACCACTCACCTGTGCGAAACCACTCACCTGTGCGAAACCACTCAACTGTTCGAAACCACTCAACTGTGCGAAACCCCTGTCATGTGCGAAACCACTCACCTGTCCGAAACCACTGTCCTGTGCAAAACCACTGTCCTGTGCGAAAGCACTGTCCTGTGCAAAACCACTTTCCTGTGCGAAACCACTCTCCTGTGCAAAACCACTGTCCTGTGCGAAACCACTTTCCTGTGCAAAACCACTCACCTGTCCGTAACCACTGTCCTGTGCAAAACCACTGTCCTGTGCGAAACCACTGACCTGTGCAAAACCACTTTCCTGTGCGAAACCACTCTCCTGTGCAAAACCACTGTCCTGTGCGAAACCACTTTCCTGTGCGAAACCACTGTCCTGTGCGAAACCACAGTCTTGTGCGAAACCACTCTCTTGTGCGAAACCACTGCTTGTGCAAAACCACAGTCATGTGCGAAACCACTGCCGTGTGCGAAACCACTGTCGTGTGTGAAACCACTGTCGTGTGCGAAACCACTGTCTTGTGTGAAACCACAGTCGTGTGCGAAACAACCGTCCTGTGCGAAACCACCGTCTTGTGCGAAATCACCGTCATGTGCGAAACAACCGTCCTGTGCGAAACCACTCACCTGCATGAAACCACTGTCTTGTGGGAAACCACTGTCTCGTGCGAAATCACTATCTTGTGCAAAACCACCGTCTTGTGCGAAACCACTGTCTTGTGTTCAACCACTGTCTTGTGCGAAACCACTGCCTTGTGCAAAACCACTGTCTTGTGCAGAACCACTGTCTTGTGCGAAACCACTGCCTTGTGTGAAACCACTGTTTTGTGCGAAACCAGTGCCTTGTGCTAAACCACTGCCTTGTGCGAAAGCACTGTCTTGTGCGAAACCACTCTCTTGTGCAAAACCACTGTCTTGTGCGAAACCACTGTCTTGTGCAAAACTAACTCTCTTGTGCGAAACCACTGCCTTGTGTGTAACCACTCTCTTGTGCAAAACCACTGCCTTTTGCGAAACCACTGTTTTGTGCAAAACCACTGTATTGTGCGAGACCACTGTCTTGTGGGAAGCCACTGTCTTGTGCAAAACCACTGTCTTGTGCGAAACCACTGCCTTGTGTGAAACCACTCTCTTGTGCAAAACCACTGCCTTGTGCGAAACCACTGTCTTGTGCGAAACCACTGTCTTGTTCGAAACCACTGTCTTGTGCGAAACCACTGTCTTGTGCGAAACCACGGTCTTGTGCAAAACAACTCTCTTGTGCGAAACCACTCTCTTATGCGAAACCACTGCTTTGTGCAAAACCACTGTCTTGGGCGAAACCACTGTCTTGTGCGAAACCACTGTCTTGTGCGAAACCACTGTCTTGTGCGAAACCACTGTCTTGTGCGAAACCACTGTCTTGTGCGAAACCAATGTCACGTGCGAAACCACTGTCACGTGCGAAACCACTGTCTTGTGCAAAACCACTGTCTTGTGCAAAACCACTGTCATATGCGAAACCACTGTCATATTCAGAACCACTGTCATGTGCGAAACCACTGTCATGTGCGAAACCACTGTCTTGTGCGAAACCACTGTCATCTGCGAAACCACTGTCATGTGCGAAACCACTGTCATGTGCGAAACCCCTGTCATGTGCGAAACCACTGTCATTTGCGAAACCACTGTCATGTGGGAAACCACTGTCTTGTGTGAAACCACTGTCTTGTGCGAAACCACTGTCCCGTGCCAAACCACTGTCATGTGCGTAACCACTCAACTGTGCGAAACCACTTACCTGTGCGAAACCACTCACCTGTGCGAAACCACTCACCTGTGCGAAACCACACAACTGTGCGAAACCACTCAACTGTGTGAAACCCCTGTCATGTGCGAAACCACTCACCTGTCCGAAACCACTGTCCTGTGCAAAACCACTGTCCTGTGCGATACCACTGTCCTGTGCAAAACCACTTTCCTGTGCGAAACCACTGTCCTGTGCAAAACCACTGTCCTGTGCGAAACCACTTTCCTGTGCGAAACCACTGACCTGTGCGAAACCATTGTCCTGTGCGAAACAACTGTCATGTGGGAAACCACTGTCATGTGCAAAACCACTGTCATACCCGAAACCACTCAACTATGCGAAACCACTCTACTGTGCGAAACCACTGTCCTGTGCGAAACCACTGTCCTGTGGGAAACCACTGTCCTGTGCGACTCCACTGTCCTGTGCGAAACCACTGTCATGTGCGAAACCACTGTCATTTGGGAAACAACTGTCATGTGCGAAACCACTGTCCTGTGTGAAACCACTGTCATGTGCGAAACCACTGTCATTTGCGAAACCACTGTCTTGTGCGAAACCACTGTCTGGTGCGAAACCACTCTCCCATGCGAAACAACTGTCACGTGTGAAACCACTGTACCGTGCGAAACCACTGCCATGTGCGAAAACACTGTCATGTGCGAAACCACTGTCATGTGCAAAACCACTGTCTTGTGCGAAACCACTGTCTTGTGCAAAACCACTGTCTCGTGCAAAACCACTTACTTGTGCGAAACTACTCACCTGTGTTAAACCACTCACCTGTGCGAAACCACTCACCTGTGTGAAACCACTGACCTGTGCAAAACCACTCACTTGTGCGAAACCACTCACCTGTGCGAAACCACCCACCTGTGCGAAACCACTCAACTGTGCGAAACCACTCAACTGTGCGAAACCCCTGTCGTGTGCAAAACCACTCACCTGTGCGAAACCACTGTCCTGTGCAAAACCACTGTCCTGTGCGAAACCACTGTCCTGTGCGAAACCACTTTCCAGAGCGAAACCACTGTCCTGTGCGAAACCACTGTCCAGTGCGAAACCAATTTCCTGTGAGAAACCACTGTCCTGTGCGAAAAAACTGTCCACTGCGAAACAACTGTCATGTGCGAAACCACTGTCATGTGCGAAACCATTGTCATGTGCGAAACCACTGTCTTGTGCGAAACCACTGTCATGTACGAAACCACTGTCTTGTGCGAAACCACTGTCTTGTGCGAAACCACTGTCGTGTGCGAAACCACTGTCATGTGCGAAACCACTGTCATGTGAGAAACCACTGTCTTGTGAAAACCACTGTCTTGTGCATAACCACTGTTCCATGCCAAACCACTGTCATGTGCATAACCACTCAACTGTGCGAAACCACTTACCTGTGTGAAACCACTCACCTGTGCGAAACCACTTACTTGTGCGAAACCACTCACCTGGCAAAACCACTCACCTGTGCGAAACCACTCACCTGTGCGAAACCACTCAACTGTTCGAAACCACTCAACTGTGCGAAACCCCTGTCATGTGCGAAACCACTCACCTGTCCGAAACCACTGTCCTGTGCAAAACCACTGTCCTGTGCGAAACCACTGTCCTGTGCAAAACCACTTTCCTGTGCGAAACCACTCTCCTGTGCAAAACCACTGTCCTGTGCGAAACCACTTTCCTGTGCAAAACCACTCACCTGTCCGTAACCACTGTCCTGTGCAAAACCACTGTCCTGTGCGAAACCACTGACCTGTGCAAAACCACTTTCCTGTGCGAAACCACTCTCCTGTGCAAAACCACTGTCCTGTGCGAAACCACTTTCCTGTGCGAAACCACTGTCCTGTGCGAAACCACAGTCTTGTGCGAAACCACTCTCTTGTGCGAAACCACTGCTTGTGCAAAACCACAGTCATGTGCGAAACCACTGCCGTGTGCGAAACCACTGTCGTGTGTGAAACCACTGTCGTGTGCGAAACCACTGTCTTGTGTGAAACCACAGTCGTGTGCGAAACAACCGTCCTGTGCGAAACCACCGTCTTGTGCGAAATCACCGTCATGTGCGAAACAACCGTCCTGTGCGAAACCACTCACCTGCATGAAACCACTGTCTTGTGGGAAACCACTGTCTCGTGCGAAATCACTATCTTGTGCAAAACCACCGTCTTGTGCGAAACCACTGTCTTGTGTTCAACCACTGTCTTGTGCGAAACCACTGCCTTGTGCAAAACCACTGTCTTGTGCAGAACCACTGTCTTGTGCGAAACCACTGCCTTGTGTGAAACCACTGTTTTGTGCGAAACCAGTGCCTTGTGCTAAACCACTGCCTTGTGCGAAAGCACTGTCTTGTGCGAAACCACTCTCTTGTGCAAAACCACTGTCTTGTGCGAAACCACTGTCTTGTGCAAAACTAACTCTCTTGTGCGAAACCACTGCCTTGTGTGTAACCACTCTCTTGTGCAAAACCACTGCCTTTTGCGAAACCACTGTTTTGTGCAAAACCACTGTATTGTGCGAGACCACTGTCTTGTGGGAAGCCACTGTCTTGTGCAAAACCACTGTCTTGTGCGAAACCACTGCCTTGTGTGAAACCACTCTCTTGTGCAAAACCACTGCCTTGTGCGAAACCACTGTCTTGTGCGAAACCACTGTCTTGTTCGAAACCACTGTCTTGTGCGAAACCACTGTCTTGTGCGAAACCACGGTCTTGTGCAAAACAACTCTCTTGTGCGAAACCACTCTCTTATGCGAAACCACTGCTTTGTGCAAAACCACTGTCTTGGGCGAAACCACTGTCTTGTGCGAAACCACTGTCTTGTGCGAAACCACTGTCTTGTGCGAAACCACTGTCTTGTGCGAAACCACTGTCTTGTGCGAAACCAATGTCACGTGCGAAACCACTGTCACGTGCGAAACCACTGTCTTGTGCAAAACCACTGTCTTGTGCAAAACCACTGTCATATGCGAAACCACTGTCATATTCAGAACCACTGTCATGTGCGAAACCACTGTCATGTGCGAAACCACTGTCTTGTGCGAAACCACTGTCATCTGCGAAACCACTGTCATGTGCGAAACCACTGTCATGTGCAAAACCCCTGTCATGTGCGAAACCACTGTCATTTGCGAAACCACTGTCATGTGGGAAACCACTGTCTTGTGTGAAACCACTGTCTTGTGCGAAACCACTGTCCCGTGCCAAACCACTGTCATGTGCGTAACCACTCAACTGTGCGAAACCACTTACCTGTGCGAAACCACTCACCTGTGCGAAACCACTCACCTGTGCGAAACCACACAACTGTGCGAAACCACTCAACTGTGTGAAACCCCTGTCATGTGCGAAACCACTCACCTGTCCGAAACCACTGTCCTGTGCAAAACCACTGTCCTGTGCGATACCACTGTCCTGTGCAAAACCACTTTCCTGTGCGAAACCACTGTCCTGTGCAAAACCACTGTCCTGTGCGAAACCACTTTCCTATGCGAAACCACTGACCTGTGCGAAACCATTGTCCTGTGCGAAACAACTGTCATGTGGGAAACCACTGTCATGTGCAAAACCACTGTCATACCCGAAACCACTCAACTATGCGAAACCACTCTACTGTGCGAAACCACTGTCCTGTGCGAAACCACTGTCCTGTGGGAAACCACTGTCCTGTGCGACTCCACTGTCCTGTGCGAAACCACTGTCATGTGCGAAACCACTGTCATTTGGGAAACAACTGTCATGTGCGAAACCACTGTCCTGTGTGAAACCACTGTCATGTGCGAAACCACTGTCATTTGCGAAACCACTGTCTTGTGCGAAACCACTGTCTGGTGCGAAACCACTCTCCCATGCGAAACAACTGTCACGTGTGAAACCACTGTACCGTGCGAAACCACTGCCATGTGCGAAAACACTGTCATGTGCGAAACCCCTGTCATGTGCAAAACCACTGTCTTGTGCGAAACCACTGTCTTGTGCAAAACCACTGTCTCGTGCAAAACCACTTACTTGTGCGAAACTACTCACCTGTGTTAAACCACTCACCTGTGCGAAACCACTCACCTGTGCGAAACCACTGACCTGTGCAAAACCACTCACTTGTGCGAAACCACTCACCTGTGCGAAACCACCCACCTGTGCGAAACCACTCAACTGTGCGAAACCACTCAACTGTGCGAAACCCCTGTCGTGTGCAAAACCACTCACCTGTGCGAAACCACTGTCCTGTGCAAAACCACTGTCCCGTGCGAAACCACTGTCCTGTGCGAAACCACTTTCCAGAGCGAAACCACTGTCCTGTGCGAGACCACTGTCCAGTGCGAAACCAATTTCCTGTGAGAAACCACTGTCCTGTGCGAAAAAACTGTCCACTGCGAAACAACTGTCATGTGCGAAACCACTGTCATGTGTGAAACCATTGTCATGTGCGAAACCACTGTCTTGTGCGAAACCACTGTCATGTACGAAACCACTGTCTTGTGCGAAACCACTGTCTTGTGCGAAACCACTGTCGTGTGCGAAACCACTGTCATGTGCGAAACCACTGTCATGTGAGAAACCACTGTCTTGTGAAAACCACTGTCTTGTGCATAACCACTGTTCCGTGCCAAACCACTGTCATGTGCATAACCACTCAACTGTGCGAAACCACTTACCTGTGTGAAACCACTCACCTGTGCGAAACCACTTACTTGTGCGAAACCACTCACCTGGCAAAACCACTCACCTGTGCGAAACCACTCACCTGTGCGAAACCACTCAACTGTTCGAAACCACTCAACTGTGCGAAACCCCTGTCATGTGCGAAACCACTCACCTGTCCGAAACCACTGTCCTGTGCAAAACCACTGTCCTGTGCGAAACCACTGTCCTGTGCAAAACCACTTTCCTGTGCGAAACCACTCTCCTGTGCAAAACCACTGTCCTGTGCGAAACCACTTTCCTGTGCGAAACCACTCACCTGTCCGAAACCACTGTCCTGTGCAAAACCACTGTCCTGTGCGAAACCACTGTCCTGTGCAAAACCACTTTCCTGTGCGAAACCACTCTCCTGTGCAAAACCACTGTCCTGTGCGAAACCACTTTCCTGTGCGAAACCACTGTCCTGTGCGAAACCATTGTCCTGTGCGAAACAACTGTCATGTGGGAAACCACTGTCATGTGCAAAACCACTGTCATGTGCGAAACCACTGTCATGTGCGAAACCACTGTCTTGTGCAAAACCACTGTCTTGTGCGAAACCACTCTCTTTTGCAAAACCGCTGAATTGTGCGAAACCTCTGTCATGTGTGATATACTGTCTTGTGCTACATCACTGTCTTATGCGAAACCACTGTCTTCAGCAAAACCACTGTGTGATGTGAAACCACTGTCTCTTGCGAAAACACTGTCTTGCGCGAAACCACTGTCTTGTGCGAAACCACTGTCGTGTGCGAAACCATTGTCTTGTGCGAAACCACTGACTTGTGCGAAACCACTGTCTTGTGTGAAACCACTGTCTTAAGCGAAACCACTGTCTTGTGCGAAACCACAGTCTTGAGCGAAACCACTGTCTTGTGCGAAACCACTCTCATCAGCGAAACCACTGTCTAGTGCGAAACAACACTCTTGTGCGAAATCACTGTCTTGTGCGAAACCACTATCTTGTTCCAAACCACCGTCTTGTGCAAAACCACAGTCTTGTGCGAAACCACTGCTTGTGCGAAACCACTGTCATGTGCGAAACCACTGTCATGTGCGAAACCACTGTCATGTGCGAAAGCACTGCCTTGTGTGAAACCACTGTCTTGTGCGAAACCACTGTCCTGTGTGAAACCGCTGTCTTGTGCGAAACCACTGTCTTGTGCGAAACCACTGTCCTGTGCGAAACAACTGTCATGTGCAAAACCAACGTCATGTGCGAAACCACTGTCATGTGCAAAACCACTGTCATGTGCGAAACCACTGTCATGTGCGAAAGCACTGCCTTGTGTGAAACCACTGTCTTGTGCGAAACCACTTTCCTGTGTGAAACCACTGGACTGTGCGAAACCACTGTCCAGTGCAAAACCAATTTCCTGTGAGAAACCACTGTCCTGTGCGAAACCACTGTCCTCTGCGAAACAACTGTCATGTGCAAAACCACTGTCTTGTGCGAAACCACTGTCATGTGCGAAACCACTGTCTTGTGCGAAACCACTGTCTTGTGCAAAACCACTGTCTTGTGCAAAACCACTGTCATATGTGAAACACTGTCATGTGCGGAAACATTGTCATGTGCGAAACCACTGTCATGTGCAAAACCACTGTCTTGTGCGAAACCACTGTCTTGCGCGAAACCACTGTCTTGTGCAAAACCACTGTCATGTGCGAAACCACTGTCTCGTGCGAAACAACACTCTTGTGCGAATCCAATGTCTTGTGCGAAACCACTGTCTTGTGCGGAACCACTGTCTTGTGAGGAACCACTGCCTTGTGCGAAACCACTGTCTTGTGCGAAACCACTGTCTTGTGCGAAAGCACTGTCTTGTGTGAAACCACTGTCTTGTGCAAAGCCACTGTCTTGTGTGCAACCACTGTCGTGTGCGAAACAATGTCTTGTGCGAAACCACTGTCTTGTGCAAAACCACTGTCTTTTGCGAAACCACTGCCTTGGTCGAAACCACTGTCTTGTGCAAAACCACTGCCTCGTGCAAAACCACTATCTTGTGCGAAACCACTGTCTTGTGCGAAACCACTGTCATGTGTGCAACCACTGTCATGTGCGGAATCACTGCCTTTTGCGGAACCACTGTCTTGTGCGAAACCACTGCCTTGTGCGAAACCTCTGTCTTGTGCGAAACCACTGCCTTGTGAGAAACCACTGCCTTCTGCGAAACCACTGTCTTATGCGAAACCTCTGTCTTGTGCAAAACCACTGTCTTGTGCAAAACCACTATCTTGTGCGAAACCACTGTTTTATGCGAAACCACAGTCTTGTGCGAAACCACTGTCTTGTATGAAACCACTGTCGTGTGCGAAACAACCGTCCTGTGCGAAACCACCGTCTTTTTCGAAATCAACGTCGTGTGCGAAACAACCGTCCTGTGCGAAACCACTCACCTACATGAAACCACTGTCTTGTGCGAAACCACTGTCTCGTGCGAAACCACTATCTTGTGCAAAACCACCGTCTTGTGCGAAACCACTGTCTTGTGTTCAACCACTGTCTTGTGCGAAACCACTGCCTTGTGCGAAACCACTCTCTTGTGCGAAACCACTGCCTTGTGTGAAACCACTCTCTTGTGCAAAACCACTGCCTTGTGCGAAACCACTGTCTTGTGCAAAACCACTGTCTTGTGCGAAACCACTGTCTAGTGCGAAACCACTGTCTTGTGCAAATCCACTGTCTTGTGCGAAACCACTGCCTTGTGTGAAACCACTCTCTTGTGCAAAACCACTGCCTTGTGCGAAACCACTGTCTTGTGCAAAACCACTGTCTTGTGCGAACCACTGTCTTGTGCGAAACCACGGTCTTGTGCGAAACAACTCTCTTGTGCGAAACCACTCTCTTATGCGAAAACACTGCTTTGTGCAAAACCACTGTCTTGTGCGAAACCACTGTCTTGTGCGAAACCACTGTCTTGTGCGAAACCACTCTCTTGTGCGAAACCACTGCCTTGTGCGAAACCACTGTCTTGTGCGAAACCACTATCTTGTGTGAAACCACTGTCTTGTGCGAAACCACTCTCTTGTGCAAAACCACTGCATTGTGCGAAACCACTGTCTTGTGCGAAACCATTGTCTTGTGCGAAACCCCTGTCTTTTGCGAAACCACTGTCTTGTGCGAAACCACTGTCTTGTGCGAAACCACTGCTTGTGCGAAACCACTATCTTGTGCAAAACCACTCTCTTGTGGGAAACCACTGCCTTGTGCGAAACCACTCTCTTGTGCAAAACCACTATCTTCTGCGAAACCACTGTCTTGTGCAAAACCACTCTCTTGTGCAAAACCACTGCATTGTGCGAAACCACTGTCATGTGCGAAACCACTGTCTTGTGCGAAACCACTGTCTCGTTCGGAACCACTGTCTTGTGCGAAACCACTGCCTTGTGCGAAACCACTGCCTTGTGCGAAACCACTACCTTGTGCGAAACCACTCTCTTGTGCGAAACCACTGCCTTGTGCGGAACCACTGTCTTGTGCGAAACCACTGCCTTGTGCGAAACCACTGCCTTAAGCGAAACCACTGTCTTGTGCGAAACCACTCTCTTGTGCGAAATCACTGCCTTGTGCGTAACCACTGTCTTGTGCGAAACCACTGTCTTGTGAGAAACCACTGTCTTGTGCGAAACCACTGTCTTGTGTGCAACCACTTTCTTGTGCGGAACCACTGTCTTGTGCGTAACCACTGCCTTGTGCGAAACCACTGTCTAGTGCGAAACCATTGCCTAGAGCGAAACCACTGTCTTGTGGGAAACCACTGTCTTGTGTGGAACCACTGCCTTGTGCGAAACCACTGTCTTGTGTGGAACCACTGTCTTTGCGCGAAACCACTGCCTTGTGCAAAACCACTGTCTTGTGCGAAACCACTGTCTTATGCGAAACCACTACCTTGTGCGAAACCACTGTCTTGTGTGAAACCACTGTCTTATGCCAAACCACTGCCTTGTGTGAAACCACTGTTTTGTGCAAAACCACTGTCTTGTGTGCAACCACGGTCTTGTGCGAAACCACTCTCTTGTGCAGAACCACTGTCTTGTGTGAAACCACTACCTTGTGTGAAACCACTGTCTTGTGCGAAACCACTGCCTTGTGCGAAACCACTGCCTTGTGCGAAACCACTCTCTTGTGCGAAACCACTGCCTTCTGCGAAACCACTGTCTTGTGCAAAACCACTCTTTTGTGCGAAACCACTCTTGTGCGAAACCACTGCCTTGTGCGAAACCATTCTCTTGTGCGAAACCACTCTCTTGTGTGAAACCACTGTCTTGTGCGAAACCACTGTCTTGTGCGAAACCACTGTCTTGGGCGAAACCACTGTCTTGTGTGCAACCACTGTCTTGTGCGAAACCACTGTCTTGTGCAGAACCACTGTCTTGTGCAAAACCACTGTCTTGTGCGAAACCACTGCCTTGTGCGAAACCACTGCCTTGTGCGAAACCACTGCCTTGTGCGAAACTACTGTCTTGTGCAAAACCACTGTCTTGTGCAAAACAACTGTCTTGTGCAAAACCACCGTCTTGTGCGAAACCACTGTCTTGTGCGAAACCACTGTCTTGTGCAAAACCACTGTCTTGTGCAAATCACTGTCTTGTGCAAAACCACTCTCTTATGCGAAACCACTGTCTTGTGCGGAACCACTGTCTTGTGCGAAACCACTGCCTTGTGCGAAACCACTGTCTTGTGCGAAACCACTGCCTTGTGAGAAACCACTGCCTTCTGCGAAACCACTGTCTTGTGCGAAACCTCTGTCTTGTGCAAAACCACTGTCTTGTGCAAAACCACTATCTTGTGCGAAACCACTGTTTTATGCGAAACCACAGTCTTGTGGAAAACCACTCTCTTGTGCGAAACCACTGCTTGTGCAAAACCACTGTCGTGTGCGAAACCACTGCCGTGGGCAAAACCACTGTCGTGTGTGAAACCACTGTCGTGTGTGAAACCACTTTCTTGTGTGAACCCACTGTCTTGTGAGAAACCACTGTCTTGTGCGAAACCACTGTCGTGTGCGAAACAACTGTTCTGTGCAAAACCACCGTCTTGTGCGAAATCACCGTCGTGTGCGAAACAACCGTCCTGTGCGAAACCACTCACCTGCATGAAACCACTGTCTTGTGCGAAACCAGTGTCTCGTGCGAAACTACTATCTTGTGCAAAACCACCGTCTTGTGCGAAACCACCGTCTTGTGTGCAACCACTGTCTTGTGCAAAACCACTGCCTTGTGCGAAACCACTGTCTTGTGCAGAACCACTGTCTTGTGTGAAACCACTGCTTTGTTCGAAACCACTGTTTTGTGCGAAACCAGTGCCTTGTGCTAAACCACTGCCTTGTGCGAAAGCACTGTCTTGTGCGAAACCACTCTCTTGTGCAAAACCACTGTCTTGTGCGAAACCACTGTCTTGTGCGAAACCACTCTCTTGTGCGAAACCACTGCCTTGTATGAAACCACTCTGTTGTGCAAAACCACTGCCTTGTGCGAAACCACTGTTATGTGCAAAACCACTGTCTTGTGCGAAACCACTGTCTTGTGCGAAACCACTGTCTTGTGCGAAACCACGGTCTTGTGCGAAACAAATCTCTTGTGCGAAACCACCTTCTTATGCCAACCCACTGCTTTGTGCAAAACCACTGTCTTGTGCGAAACCACTCTCTTGTGCGAAACCACTGCGTTGTGCGAAACCACTGTCTTGTGCGAAACCACTATCTTGTGCGAAACCACTGTCATGTGCGAAACCTTTCTCTTGTGCAAAACCACTGCATTGTGCGAAACCACTGTTTTGTGTGAAACCACTGTCTTGTGCGAAACCACTCTCTTGTGCGGAACCACTGTCTTGTGCGAAACCACTGCCTTGTGCGAAACCACTGCCTTGTGCGAAACCACTGTCTTGTGTCAAACCACTCTCTTGTGCGAAACCACTGCCTTGTGCGGAACCACTGTCTTGTGCGAAACCACTGCCTTGTGCAAAATCACTGCCTTGTGCGAAACCACTGTCTTGTGCGAAACCACTGTCTTGTGCGAAACCACTTTCTTGTGCGAAACCACTGTCTTGTGCGAAACCACAGTCTTGTGCGAAACCACTGTCTTGTGCGAAACCACGGTCTTGTGCGAAACAACTCTCTTGTGCGAAACCACCTTCTTATGCGAACCCACTGCTTTGTGCAAAACCACTGTCTTGTGCGAAACCACTGTCTTGTGCGAAACCACTGTCTTGTGCGAAACCACTCTCTTGTGCGAAACCACTGCGTTGTGCGAAACCACTGTCTTGTGCGAAACCACTATCTTGTGCGAAACCACTGTCATTGTCGAAACCTTTCTCTTGTGCAAAACCACTGCATTGTGCGAAACCACTGTTTTGTGCGAAACCACTGTCTTGTGCGAAACCACTCTCTTGTGCGGAACCACTGTCTTGTGCGAAACCACTGCCTTGTGCGAAACCACTGCCTTGTGCGAAACCACTGTCTTGTGTCAAACCACTCTCTTGTGCGAAACCACTGCCTTGTGCGGAACCACTGTCTTGTGCAAAACCACTGCCTTGTGCAAAATCACTGCCTTGTGCGAAACCACTGTCTTGTGCGAAACCACTGTCTTGTGCGAAACCACTTTCTTGTGCGAAACCACTGTCTTGTGCGAAACCACAGTCTTGTGCGAAACAACTGTCTTGTGCGAAACCACTCTCTTATGCGAAACCACTGCCTTGTGCAAAACCACTGTCTTGTGCGAAACCACTGTCTTGTGCGAAACCAAAATCTTGTGCGAAACCACTTTCTTGTGCGAAACCACTGCCTTGTGCAAAACCACTGTCTTGTGCGAAACCACTATCTTGTGTGAAACCACTGTCTTGTGCGAAACCACTCTCTTGTGCAAAACCACTGCATTGTGCGAAACCACTGTCTTGTGCGAAACCATTGTCTTGTGCGAAACCACTGTCTTGTGCGAAACCACTGTCTTGTTCGAAACCACAGTCTTGTGCGAAACCACTCTCTTGTGCGAAACCACTGCCTTGTGCGAAACCACTGTCTTGTGCGAAACCACTATCTTGTGCGAAACCACTGTCATGTGCGAAACCTTTCTCTTGTGCAAAACCACTGCATTGTGGGAAACCACTGTCTTGTGCGAAACCACTGTCTTGTGCGAAACCACTCTCTTGTGCGGAACCACTGTCCTGTGCGAAACCACTGCCTTGTGCGAAACCACTGCCTTGTGCGAAACCACTGACTTGTGTCAAACCACTCTCTTGTGCGAAACCACTGCTTGTGCAAAACCACTGTCGTGTGCGAAACCACTGCCGTGTGCGAAACCACTGTCGTGTGTGAAACCACTGTCGTGTGCGAAACCACTGTTTTGTGTGAACCCACTGTCTTGTGAGAAACCACTGTCTTGTGCGAAACCACTGTCGTGTGCGAAACAACTGTCCTGTGCGAAACCAGCGTCTTGTGCGAAATCACCGTCGTGTGCGAAACAACCGTCCTGTGCGAAACCACTCACCTGCATGAAACCACTGTCTTGTGCGAAACCACTGTCTCGTGCGAAACCACTATCTTGTGCAAAACCACCGTCTTGTGCGAAACCACTGTCTTGTGTGCAACCACTGTCTTGTGCAAAACCACTGCCTTGTGCGAAACCACTGTCTTGTGCAGAACCACTGTCTTGTGCGAAACCACTGCCTTGTGCGAAACCACTGTTTTGTGCGAAACCAGTGCCTTGTGCTAAACCACTGCCTTGTGCGAAAGCACTGTCTTGTGCGAAACCACTCTCTTGTGCAAAACCACTGTCTTGTGCGAAACCACTGTCTTGTGTGAAACCACTCTCTTGTGCGAAACCACTGCCTTGTATGAAACCACTCTCTTGTGCAAAACCATTGCCTTGTGAGAAACCACTGTTATGTGCAAAACCACTGTCTTGTGCAAAACCACTGTCTTGTGCGAAACCACTGTCTTGTGCGAAACCACGGTCTTGTGCGAAACCACTGTCTTGTGCGAAACCACTATCTTGTGCGAAACCACTGTCATGTGCGAAACCTTTCTCTTGTGCAAAACCACTGCATTGTGCGAAACCACTGTCTTGTGCGAAACCACTCTCTTGTGCGGAACCACTGTCTTGTGCGAAACCACTGCCTTGTGCGAAACCACTGTCTTGTGCGAAACCACTCTCTTGTGCGAAACCACTGCCTTGTGCAAAACCACTGTCTTGTGCGAAACCACTATCTTGTGTGAAACCACTGTCTTGTGCGAAACCACTCTCTTGTGCAAAACCACTGCATTGTGCGAAACCACTGTCTTGTGCAAAACCATTGTCTTGTGCGAAACCACTGTCTTGTGCGAAACCACTGTCTTGTTCGAAACCACAGTCTTGTGCGAAACAACTGTCTTGTGCGAAACCACTCTCTTGTGCGAAACCACTGTCTTGTGCGAAACCACTGTCTTGTGCGAAACCACTGTCTTGTGCAAAACCACTCTCTTGTGCGAAACCACTGCCTTGTGCGAAACCACTGTTTTGTTCGAAACCTGTGCCTTGTGCTAAACTACTGCCTTGTGCGAAAGCACTGTCTTGCGCAAAACCACTGTCTTGTGCGAAACCACTGTCTTGTGCGAAACCACTCTCTTGTGCGAAACCACTGCCTTGTGCGAAACCATTGTCTTGTGCGAAACCACTTGCTTGTGCGAAACCACTGCCTTGTGCGAAACCACTATCTTGTGCGAAACCACTGTCTTGTGCGAAACCACTGTCTTGTGCGAAACCACTCTCTTGTGCGAAACCACTGCATTGTGCGAAACCACTGTCATGTGCGAAACCACTGTGTTGTGCGGAACCACTGTCTTGTGCGAAACCACTGCCTTGTGCGAAACCACTGCCTTGTTCGAAACCACTGCCTTGTGCGAAACCACTCTCTTGTGCGAAACCACTGCCTTGTGCGGAACCACTGTCTTGTGCGAAACCACTGCCTTGTGCGAAACCACTGCCTTGTGCTAAACCACTGTCTTGTGCGAAACCACTGTCTTGTGCGAAACCACTGTCTTGTGCGAAACCACTGTCTTGTGCGAAACCACTGCCTTGTGCATAACCACTGTCTTTTGCGAAACCACTGTCTTGTGCGAAACCACTGTCTTGTGCGAAACCACTGTCTTGTGTGCAACCACTGTCTTGTGCGGAACCACTGTCTTGTGTGGAACCACTGTCTTTGCGCGAAACCACTGCCTTGTGCGAAACCACTGTCTTGTGCGAAACCACTTTCTTGTGCGAAACCACTGTCTTCTGCGAAACCACTCTCTTGTGCGAAACCACTGACTTGTGCGGAACCACTGTCTTGTGCGAAACCACTGCCTTGTTCGAAACCACAGCCTTGTGCGAAACAACTGTTCTGTGTGAAACTGTAGCCACCTACGGACGGAATTTCGCAACTTCGTGTTGTCAGGAAGTGAAACTATTTGGCACAATGAGTTCGGTTGCCGGATAGAGCCGAAACAGGTGATACTGTAAACTTTCTTATCATTCGTTCTGTTCGTTGTATTAAAAAAAATGTGAATACCGTCAAGAGAAATTCGGAAAATAAATGCATTCTTTTTCTCCACACATCGTTAATCGCTGGGATGAAATTGTTGCTGGACGTGAAAGTATAGGTCGACGTAAACGCTGGTATCACACTAAATGCCAGGCACCCACTATTCGCTAATAATTCCGTGCAATGCGTGGCTCGATGATTTGTGAATCGCTACAGCCACACTAGCTTTTTGTGCCTAAGGCGGTCGTACAGAATCGTTTGTTATTGACACAATAGTCGCTAATCTCACGTACAGAATTAAGAATGTAGTTTCCACTCAGTTGGAGTTTTCGTGGAAATGTCGAGTATTCAGAACGTTACTTAGTCGTGTGATCGCCAGTTTTGTACTCATAACGTCGTTACTGGAAGTGAGAAACGGTTTCCCGTACAGAACAAGCTACAAAATTTTGGATGCAAACAATGAAAAAATTTTACCTATGTAGAATACACGAATAACTAAAGATAAGTTTTTAGTATGGTCGCAATTACGTAATTCGCAAGACATAATTTTCACCTTGTTGACAATGACAGTCCGTAGTGTGTAGGAGTGACAATGAAATCGCTATTACTGTTTCCTGTTTCACATGAAAACGTGTGCAATTACCGAAGCCCTGTGGCAGGAAACGACAGTTTATTTATTCGCAGATTCCTTCGAAAGAAGACATCGATTCACGACATTACTTGGCCAAGAAATAATAACAAAAGGTGTTGTCTGTTAGTTAGCGCCCGGAAAGCTGTATGCAGTGTTAAAAATAACGTGCTCATTATTGACAATATTGAGTTTCTGCGTGGCTGTTTCCTGTACTGATCGTGACTGGCAACAATTTACGAAATTGTTACCAAATTTGAACTCGAGTTAGAACGCTTTCTTGTGCGTCCGATTCCAGGAACAACGTAGGTGTCAATTTTATTTTTAACTGACCAGCCACCTAGACAGCTAACTTGGCCAACTTAACACATCGTCATTGCACATGTTCTCACTTCAGTTGTTTCCGATTAGACTGCAAGAGGCACACCGACGATCAAAACGCGGGGACAATTATTAAGTGCCGCCAAAGTGACTGTATTCTTGTGGCGCTGCATTCGAATAGCAAACCGAGATTCGGACGAAGCGGTACGTCGTAATTTTCGCGACCATTTTACTGCCATCGTGCTGCTACACGAGGTGTCGACGTCTGTGTCACTGTTTCCCCAGGCTGAAATAATTCGGCGATTTCCTGGGCATTGTCCCAACGGAAGAACAACAGCCGCTGCAGCGATAAAAGGCATTGTTGTAGGCGCGCATTCTGTGGCGCCTCATATAGAAGAAAATGTGACGCATCACTGATGGACGCTATTCTTTGTTTCCCACAACACCCACGACTTTTTCCCAGAGTTTACTATTTAATTCTGTCTACAAATAGCCGCTGCAGTTATTTACCGAACAGCATACAGCGATCAGATATGGTTTAAGGTACGGAGCTGGAAGCACACTCAATACGAAGGCGAATCTAACTCGAGTGTCGTACTGTGTGGCTGCAATTTTGGCGGCGTTAACGCTATTCGAGCATTTTTAAAAACTTGATTCGGCGAAACCCTCTGCAGTTTTCTTTCGAGGGGGAACAAAATAATGCATAATTCTGCAATGTTGCCACCGACTGTTACTGGGGATGGGCCCGCAGTTAGCATTGCTTGTTTTCGTCTTTACAACTGAATAATGGCGAAAGCAGTAACGGAAGCTGTGTGGAACAAAACGGAATCTTTTTACTGTAAATATTTGGTTCCCACGACAAACAGAGTCTCTTAAATATGAGGCAAAAAACTGTGAAAACGCGGAAACAAGTGTGTATTTACGCCACCAGTGTGACGGTAAACAACAAGGCTGTTCACGCTCTCCTTTAAACGCGACTTTCACGTTTGACTGTTGCACACAATTCTGTCAACATTCTCCGAACCGCGAGGATAGGCTTTTGTACAGACTGTACCGCACATTTATCACGAGAGCATACTTTACACCTGAAACATCTTTAAAGGGAAATACTTAGAGTAAAGGAAAGGGCAGCCGCTAATTCTCGAAATGATACACAACAAAAGATACGGAAATCCAGCAAATCGCCTATTTGAAGCGGCAAAATACGTTTTATGTATTCCGCTAACGCTGTGACGTATACGCTCTGTCTCTGAAGCTAAATTTTTTACTTTATTATTCTATAATTCGTCTTCCTGACATGCACCAGCAATTCAAAATACGGGGCGAAATATGCTCTCGGCCCAGACGTCCGTTGCAACTGTCAAACGACTTCCTCGCGACGCCATTCTTGCGTCAGAAGCACTTTGTATTATTGCTGCTCTAAATACGAGTAACGGAAACTATGTGTTTTCTTCCATTTAAAAAAATAAATAAAACAGACAAATAAATAAAATACTTCCGCCCTCCCTCCTAGTTGCTTAACATTAACGTCTGCTGTGTAAAGACGTAATCCGCAATCAAAAAGAGTAATATTTTTGTTTAATAATAGGTCCGAGTATTATTATTCGTTTTCGTAGATAACTTGGTGTAGAATGGAGGAGGAACGTTAAATGTAAAAATAATGCTTTCATTGTCTCTCTGGGTCGAAGAAGCAACGTATTGTTAACTTTCACGTTGACTGCTGCGTACATTATATGAAACGTAATTCATCATTCGAGCATACTGCCGCAAAATGTGCTTTACGAAAAACCGATTTACAAAATTCTGCCCTGCCTCGGCATTAATTGGCCTAACTTTTCCTTCCTTTATCTCAAATGACGTTACATGTTGCCCAATGATGAAGCAGGAATGTCTCGACCATTCTTGTGAAACGAGAGATCTCAAGCTAAATAACTGCACAAAGTAACGAAAAACTTCAAATTTCCTGCAGGCGTTGAAAACCGAGATTTTTTATAGTGCTCAACAGAGCGAATGCTGAAGTTTAGAAACGAAAGAATGTTACTATTTAGTCACTGCAAAAGTTATCTCAATAACGTTTGTTGCATAGTATACTATTTGAAACTGCCTCGATGCTTCCGCTTCAGATGTCACACAGCATAAACGCTAATTCTGTGTAAAAGTCGGACATTACAGACGCTATTTCGTACACATTAATTAACCTTATCAGCCGGCCGCTTTGGCCGAGCGGTCTGCGGCGCGCAGCCACAGTCTACACGGCCGCTGCGGTCGGGGGTTCATATCCTACTTCGTGCGTGGATAATTGTGTTGTCCTTAGCGTAAGTTAATCAAGTGATTAGTGTGTAAGTCTAGTGACTGAATACCACGAATTTTGGTCGTATAAGACCTCACACACATTTGAACATTTTTTAATTAACCATATCACACGTATTGCGAAGTAAATCTCCGGGAAACAGTGAACTTCCTTCGAAACATACTTCGTCTTCTGATCTAGGGGAAGTGGTAATCTAATTGAGTCACAGTCCAACAAAAACAGGATTTCATCGAGCAATGGTTAATTCTTGCGTTTGTTAGCAGGAGGAATCCACGATACAAAGTTTTAAACTGTTTCTTACAATTTCAGCTGGGCATGTCGGAAGTACGATAAAATATTTAGCCGGCCGCGGTGGCCGAGGGGACTCAGCAACGCCAGTCACGGTCTGCACGGCCACTACGGTCGGGGGTTGGAATCCCCCCTCGGGAATGGATATTTGTGCCGTCCTTAGTATAAGGTAGTTCATAAGTAGTTTGTAAGTTTAGGGACTGATGACCCCGTAGTTAAGTCCCATAGACTCTACAAACATTTGAACATTTTTTAAAAATAATCAGGTATTTTTCTACTGCATTTTCAATTAATCGATTTTTTATCCGACACTATTTCTACTCCCCTCAAGCAAACTTTAGAGAGGAGATCCATAGATTTCCGTTAATCTGTAGCCAGCTACAAATGGAATTTCGAAACCTCCTGTTGTCGCCAAGTAAAAGCATTTCTCACAAATCAGTATTCGAAGCTGTGTAGAAGCACATGCCGGAATATTTATTAACAGAGTTCCTTCCAAAGGAGAAATCGATTCACGAGATTACGTATCGATAAGTTAGTGTTATCTTTTTTTAAATTAACGACCGAAAAGATAAATGTAGCGTAGTAGTTTTAGCACTATTAAGATACCAGATTACTGTGTTTCTGTATTGATGGATTTTATTCGCAACTGCCAACGGTTTAAAAAATTCCGTCACAGTATTTTTCTACTGCAATTTCGATTAATCGATTATTTATCCGACTCTGTTTCTCCTCCCCTCAAGCAAAGTTTAGAGAGGAGATCGATAGATTTCCATTAATCTGTAGCCAGCTACAAACGGAATTTCGAACCCTCCTGTTGTCACCAAGTAAAAGCATTTCTCACAAATCAGTATTCGAAGCTGTGTAGAAGTACATGCCGGAATATTTATTAACAGAGTTCCTTCCAAAGGAGAAATCGATTCACGAGATTACGTATCGATAAGTTAGTGTTATCTTTTTTAAATTAACGACCGAAAAGATAAATGTAGCGTAGTAGTTTTAGCACTGTTAAGTTACCAGATTACTGTGTTTCTGTATTGATGGATTTTATTCGCAACTGCCAACGGTTTAAAAAATTCCGTCACAGTATTTTTCTACTGCAATTTCGAGTAATCGATTTTTTATCCGACTCTGTTTCTCCTCCCCTCAAGCAAAGTTTAGAGAGGAGATCGATAGATTTCCATTAATCTGTAGCCAGCTACAAACGGAATTTCGAAACCTCCTGTTGTCACCAAGTAAAAGCATTTCTCACAAATCAGTATTCGAAGCTGTGTAGAAGCACATGCCGGAATATTTATTAACAGAGTTCCTTCCAAAGGAGAAATCGATTCACGAGATTACGTATCGATAAGTTAGTGTTATCTTTTTTTAAATTAACGACCGAAAAGATAAATGTAGCGTAGTAGTTTTAGCACTATTAAGATACCAGATTACTGTGTTTCTGTATTGATGGATTTTATTCGCAACTGCCAACGGTTTAAAAAATTCCGTCACAGTATTTTTCTACTGCAATTTCGAGTAATCGATTTTTTATCCGACTCTGTTTCTCCTCCCCTCAAGCAAAGTTTAGAGAGGAGATCGATAGATTTCCATTAATCTGTAGCCAGCTACAAACGAAATTTCGAAACCTCCTGTTGTCACCAAGTAAAAGCATTTCTCACAAATCAGTATTCGAAGCTGTGTAGAAGCACATGCCGGAATATTTATTAACAGAGTTCCTTCCAAAGGAGAAATCGATTCACGAGATTACGTATCGATAAGTTAGTGTTATCTTTTTTTAAATTAACGACCGAAAAGATAAATGTAGCGTAGTAGTTTTAGCACTATTAAGATACCAGATTACTGTGTTTCTGTATTGATGGATTTTATTCGCAACTGCCAACGGTTTAAAAAATTCCGTCACAGTATTTTTCTACTGCAATTTCGATTAATCGATTATTTATCCGACTCTGTTTCTCCTCCCCTCAAGCAAAGTTTAGAGAGGAGATCGATAGATTTCCATTAATCTGTAGCCAGCTACAAACGAAATTTCGAAACCTCCTGTTGTCACCAAGTAAAAGCATTTCTCACAAATCAGTATTCGAAGCTGTGTAGAAGCACATGCCGGAATATTTATTAACAGAGTTCCTTCCAAAGGAGAAATCGATTCACGAGATTACGTATCGATAAGTTAGTGTTATCTTTTTACATATTGCCCAATGATGAAGCAGGAATGTCTCGACCATTCTTGTGAAACGAGAGATCTCGAGCTAAATAACTGCACGAACTAACGTAAAATTTCAAATTTCCTGCAGCTTTGAAAACCGAAATTTTTCATAGTTTTCAACTGAGCGAATGATGAAGTTTAGAGACGACAGAATGTTAATATTTAGTCACTGCAAAAGTTTTGTCAATAACCATTGTTTGTTGCATAGTATACTATTTGAAACTGCCTTCGTGCTTCCGCTACAGATATCACACAGGATAAACGCTAATTCTGTGTTAAAGTCGGACATTACAGACGCTATTTCGTACACATTAATTAACAATATCAGCCGGTCGCTTTGGCCGAGCGGTCTGCGGCGCGCCAGTCACAGTCTACACGGCCGCTGCTGTCGGGGGTTCGAATCCTCCCTCGGGCGTGGATGTTTGTGTTGTCCTTAGCGTAAGTTGAACATTTTTTAATTAGCCATATCACACGTATTGCGAAGTAATTCTCCGTGAAACAAGGTACTATTTTCGAAACAGATATTTCGTACACATTAATTAACCATATCAGACGTATTGCGAAGTAAATCTCCCGAGAAACAGTGAACTTCCTTCGAAACATATTTCGTCTTCTGATCCAGCGGAAGTGGTAATCTAAATGAGTCACAGTCCAACAAAAACGGGATTCTATCGAGTAATTTTTAATTCTTGCGTTTGATAGGAGGAGGAATCCACGATACAAAGTTTGAAACTGTTTCTTACAATTTCAGCTGGGCATGTCGGAAGTACGATAAAATATTCAGGTATTTTTCTACTGCATTTTCAATTTATCGATTTTTTATCCGACTCTGTTTCTCCTGCCCTCCAGCAAACTTTAGAGAGGGGATCGATAGATTTCCATTAATCTGTAGTCAGCTACGAATGGAATTTCGAAACCTCCTGTTGTCACCAAGTAAAAGCATTTCTCACAATGCGTTAGTTTATCCATTTCCTGTTACACATGTAAAACACGTAAACAGTATTCGAAGTTGGGTGGAAGCAGATGCCGGAATATTTATTAACAGAGTTCCTTACAAAGGAGAAATCGATTCACGAGATTACGTATCGATAAGTTAGTGTTATCTTTTTTAAGTTAACGACCGAAAAGATAAATGTAGCGTAGTAGTTTTGGCACTATTAAGTTACCAGATTACTGTGTTTCTGTATTGATGGATTTTATTTGCAACTGCCAACAGTTTAAAAAATTCCGTCACAGTCATTTACACACTGCAATCTGTTATGGCGAAAAATACTACAAACATATTTTAAGTTCACCGCATTTGTAGGAAAATATAATTCTTTCAACTGCTCAAATTTAAAACTGTAGGAGTTGTATGGTTTCTTGATCGTCAAAATTCTAAGGATTAAGTCTCAGCTAAATTTTTCTATAAAACAAACGTTTCCTTCCATACCTAGACTTTCAACAATGCTTTCGTATCTCTGTACTTGTTTAATCTCAGTGCGTAAACACTGATTCTATATCAAAGTACTACGTCACAGACGTTATTGGGCATAACTTAATAAATCGCATCGCACCTAGCACAAAGGAAGTCTCCGAAAAACAAAACGCTTTCTCCAAAACCGATATTTCGACCTCTTCGCCAGAGAAAGCGTAATCTAAGTAAGTCACAGTCCAACGAAAACAAATTTTCCCCGAAAACTTTGTCGTTCGTTACGAGAAAGAATCATCTGAACAGCGCTTGAATCTCTTTGTTACGATCTCCCCCGAATATATATTGAAGAGACAGCCACTGATTTAACATCCGGAGTGCACGTATAATACACGGAATAATACTTTGCGTAATGCTAACACAACAAATACGGTACCTACGAGTGCAGCTTCAAAACCTCATGTTGTCAGAAAGTAAAACACTTTCTCGCATTGGGTTCACTTTACGGATCGACAAGAAAAATGTTGAGATCATAATGATCATTAAATATTCAGTACCGTCAAGAGAATACCGGAAGATAGATTTTTTTTTTTCTTTTTCTCCTTACAGCATCCATCCCTGGTAACAAATTTCTGATTGATGTGGAACAAGTCATTGTGGCTGAAGGATGAAGAGAGGAACACAAACGCTGGTATTCTCACAGAGTTTCTGGAAACCCACTTCTCGCTAATAAATCCGTACGACGGTTCGTTAATTTGTAAACCGTCACACCTACTTTCGTTTTCAGACCTCATCCGGTCGTACAGTATCGTTCGCTGCTGACGAAATATTCCATGACCCGAGGTACAGGATTTGGAAAGCGTTTTGACTCAGTAGGAGCTTCTTGGCCATACCGTGTACTCTGAACGTTGTTTATTCTCCACATGTCGTGTGTTGACCTGTTTTGTCAAAGCTACTACATTTTTATATGTAGAGCACACGCTACATAATTCCGTATCCAAAGTATCAGAACAGCGTTTTTCTTGCCTGTAAACGAGACAGGCCTCACTTAAAATTAGTTTCAGTGTTATCCCAGTTAACAACATCACTAGCTATCATTTTCACGTTGTTGACTACATTCGTTGTCAGTATGGCTGACTCTCGAATTGCTGTTTGACGTGAATAATATTTACAGTAATGGAAGCAGTGTGGAAATAAAGGAAAGTTTATTTATTTACACATTTCCTTCAAAAGGAGAAATCGGTCCACTAGATTACGTGTAGAAGCCACCATAACAATAGGTCAGTGTTGTCTGTCAGTTCAAATTCAAATGTTTGTAAATGTAAGGGACATAACTGCTGTGGTTATTCAGTCCCTAGACTGCCAAACTGCTGTAACTAACTTACGGCAAGGGCAACACACACACACACACACACATATGTCTGAGGGACGCTACATCACTCCCTTCGCTTCATCTCCAGCAGTATCAATTAAGCCATAGGCGGAAGCTAAGACTAACCAGCATATAAAACAATCAAACGTGTAAACACATAGCAACTTGATATTTCTAGTTTTCGATTTGAAGGTCTGAAAGATGCTACAGATTGGAAACTTCGTGTTTCGCTCCATTAAAAAATTTACTTGCACCATCGCTCGCAGTTGCGTAACATAAACGTCTGTTGTCGGAAGAAGTAAAACGCAATCAAAAAGAGTAATTTATTTATTTGTTATACGTTTTCGCAGATAACTTGTTGTAGAATGGAGGAAGAACGTTAAATGTAAAAATAATTCTTGGGTTTTTCTTACTGCTCAAATCTAAAATTGTAGGAATAGTAAGGTTTTTGAGGCGACAGGATGCTAATGTTTAACTGTCTGCCAAACTTTTTCTTTAAAACCAGCCTTTCCTCGTGTACCAACATAGCTATCGAGTCTCTGCTGGTTAAATCTCTGAGCATAGACGGTAATTCTGTATCTAAGTCGTACGTTACTCACGCTTTTTGGTACAACTTAATGAATCGCATCATGCGTAGCGCAAAGTAAGTCTCCGAAAAACAAAGTGCTTCCTCAGGAAACAACATTACGATGAAAGATCCCATCCTGTTTTGCGAGTTTTATAGTATCTGCGTTGAGTAGAAAATATAAAACGATGCTACCGGTTGGGAACTTGGTGTTTTCCTCCATTTAAAAAAGTATAACACAAATAAATAAATAAATAAAAATGAACAAAATTCCGCCTTTGCTCCCAGTTGCTTAACATTAACATGTGCTGTGTAAAGAAGTAAACCGCAATCAAAAAAGAGTAACATAACTGTTTAATAATACATCTAAGTATTGTTATACTTTTTCGTAGATAACTTGATGTAGAATGGAGGAGGAACCTTACATTTAAAAATAATGCTTTCATTGTCTCTCTGGGTCGAAGAAGCAACGTATTGTCAACTTTCACATTGACTGTGGCATACATTATATCAATCGAAATTCAATACTCGAGCATACTGCTGCAAAATTTGCTTTACGAAACATCGATATACAAAATTGTGTTCTGCTCTGGCAAAATTGGCCTAACTTTTCCTTGCTTTATCTCAAATGACTTTACATGTTGCTCATTACGAAGTAAGAATATCTTGACCATTCTTGTGAAACGAGAGATCCCAAGCCAAATCACTGCACAAACTAACAACAAATATCAAATGTCCTGCAGATATTGAAAACCGGAATTTTTCATAGGTGTCCAGACTGAAAACTGGGCGAATGATGAAGTTTAGAGACGACGGAATGTTAATATTTAGTCACTGCAAAAGTTTTCTCACCAACCAACGTTTTGTTGTATAGTATACTATTTGAAACTGCTTCGGTACCTCTGCTAGATGAAACAAATGTCACAGAGAATAAACGATGATTCTGTGTAAAAGTCGGTCATTACGGGCGTTATTTCGTACGCATTAATTAACCATACCACACGTACTGCAGAGTAAATCTCCGGAAAACAGTGTACTTCAATCGAAACAAATATTTCGTCTTCTGATAATGAGTCACAGCACAACAAAAACAGGACTTCACCGACTAATTGTTTATTCTTCCTTTCTTACCGGAAGGAATCATCCATACAACGTTACAAACTATTTTTCACAATTTCACCTCGGCATGTCGAAATGACGAAGCAATATTCGTTGTTTTCTTCCAACGCCATTTTCATTGAATTAATTTTTTTATTTGACCTTCCTCCCCTCAAGCAGACGTAATAAGGCTGTGTTACCTTTCCCTTAACAATCGGAAAGATAAATGTGGTATTTTTGGCAGTATTAAGTTACCAGATGTCTGGTTTCTGTATTGATGGATTTTGTTCGCAAATGCCAAACGTTACGGCGGATAGTGTTGGAGTAAAAATTTACTTTCACAGACAAATTACGGACATCTTTTAAATTCTAAGTAAAACTATTTCTTGCATACGGTTTAGTTCCCGGATCGATACGAAACACAAAACTGTTTCAGCTCCTAATATTCAATAAATATCGAGTACCATCAAGAGAAAACCAGAAAATAAGTAAACCCTATTTTCTCCTTACAGCATCCATCCCAGGTAATAAATGTGTGGTCGATGAGGACGCAGTTATTGTGACTGAAGTCAGGGATGTAGGGACGAACATGGTATTATCTCTGAGGTTCCAGAAAGCCATTTCTCGTCAATAAATCAGTACAATGGCTCTTTACTTGTAAACCGTCACACCTACTCTCGATTTCAGTCCTAAACCGTTCGTACAGCGTCGTTCGCTACTGAAGAAATAATCCCTAAACCTACGTACAGGAGTAAGAAAGCGTTTTGAGCTTCCTAGCCATACCATGTGTTCTGAACGTTGCTCACTCTCAACATGTCGTGTGATGCCCCGTTTGGTGAAAGTTACTACAATTTCATGTACAGAAAACGCTACAAAATTTTGGATGCAAATTATCAAAACGAGCTGTTTCTAGCCTGTAAGCGAGACAGGCCTAACTTAAAGCAGTTCCAGTTTTATCCCAGTCACCTACATCGCAAGACGCCAATTTCACGTTGTTGACAATCTTCATAGTCGATATGGAAGACTCTGAAATTCATGTTTGTCGTGAATAATATTTGCCTTAATGGAAGCAATGTGGAAGGAAAGGAAAGTTTATTTATTCCCAGAGTTCCTACCAAAGGAGAAATCGATCCACGAGATTACCTGTCGAAGACGTGATAAGTCAGTGTTGTCTCTTTAATTCATAGACAAACTACAAACATATTTTAAATTCCCTGCATCTGTTTAAAACTAGGATTTTTCCAACCGCTCTAATCTAAAACTGTCGGAGTGGTAGGCTATGGTTTTTGATGCGACAGAATGCTAATGTTTTACTCTCTGCCAAATTTTTCTTTAAAACCTACGTTCCCTAGTATATCAAGTCTTTTAACGTTGCTTTCGTGTTCCACTGCATTCATCTCAGAGCAGAGACGCTGATTCTGGGTCAAAGTTGTGCCTTAAAGACGTCATTTTCTCTAACTTAATAAATCGCATCACACGTAGCGCACAGTAAGTATCCGGAAAATAATGTGCTTTCTCCAAAATCGATATTTCGACCTCTTCGCCAGAGAAAGCGTAATCTAAATAAGTCACAGTCCAAGGAACTCAGAAATTCGCCGAAAACTTTCTCGTTCGTTACAAGAAAGAATCGTCTGTCCAGCGCTTGAATCTGTTTGTTACGATCTCACCCGAACAAACGTTAAAGAGACAGCCACATTAATACATGCGCAATGCTGACGCAACCAATACGGTATCTACGAATGCAATTTCAAAACCTCACGTTGCCAGGATGTAAATCTATTTCTTGCATTGGGTTCTGTTTCCGTATCGACACGAAACAGGTTGAGATCATAATACTAATGAAATATCCAGTACCGTGAAGAGAAAACCGGAAAATAGATATTTTCTCTTTTTCTCCTTACAGCATCCATCCCAGGTAACAAATGTGTGGTTGATGTGGACCAAGATATTGTGGCTGAAGGATGAAGTTTTACGTATTCCTCTAAATATGTTACTTCTACGCTCTGTCTCGAAAGATAAATTCTGCATGAAAACATGATCGAAACCACATTACTTTTTACTTCATTATTTTATTACGCCCGTTGCTACTGTGAAAACGACTTCCTCGCGACGCCATTCTTGCGTCAGACGCTCTCTGTATTGTTGCCGCTTTAAATATGAATGCGAAAAAAAGTTTACGATGAAAGACTCCATTCTGTTTTGCGAGTTTTATACTATTTGTGTTGTGTAGAACATGACGCTAAACCATTGCAAAACAAATGAAATTCAAATGTTAGTAAAGCTTATGGGACTTAACTGTGAGTTTTACAGTATCTGATTTGAGTAGACAATTGCGCTAAAACATTGTCTTCGCTTTATTTGTGTGTTATTCAGCATTTTTACAGCCGTATCAATTACGTCATGACGGTACCTAAAAGTCAACACCGACTGACCAGCATATAAAACACTTGCTCAGACGTGTAAACATTCTTTAGATAAGCACTTTATTTTTCTCGTTTTCGCTTTGAAGGTCTGCCTGTGCTCTACCGGTTGGGAACTTGTTGCTTTCCGCCATTAAAAAAATAAATAGATAAATAAATAAATAAAATAAACTTCCCCTTTCACTCCCAGTTACTTAACATTAACGTCTGCTGTATAATGAAGTAAACCGCAATCAAAAAGAATAGAGAGGGGATCGATAGATTTCCATTAATCTGTAGCCAGCTACGAATGGAATTTCAAAATCTCCTGTTGTCACTAAGTAAAAGCATTTCTCACATTGCATTTAGTTTACCCATTTCCTGTTACACATGGAAAACACGTAAACAGTATTCGAAGCTATGTGGAAGCAGATGCCGGAATATTAATTAACAGTGTTCCTTCCAAAGAAGAAATCGATTCACGAGATTACGTATCGATAAGTTAGTATTATCTTTTTTAAGTTAACGACCGAAAAGGTAAGTGTAGTGTAGTAGTTTTGGCACTATTAAGTTACCAGATTACTGTGTTTCTGTATTGGTGGATTTATTCGCAAGTGCCAACAGTTTAAAAAATTCTTTCATAGTCATTTACACACTGCAATCTGTTATGGCGAAAAATACTACAAACATATTTTAAGTTCACCGCATTTGTTGAAAACTATGATTCTTTCAACTGCTCAAATCTAAAACTGTAGGAGTGGTATGGTTTTTTAAGCGTCGGAATTCTAATGTTTTAGTCTCTGCTAAATTTTTCTCTAAAACAAACGATTCCTTGCATACATAGACTCTCAACAATGCTTTCGTATCTCTGTACTGGTTTAATCTCAGAGTGTAAACAATGATTCTGTATCAAAGTAGTACGTTACAGACGTTATTTGGCATAACTTAATAAATCGCATCGCACCTAGCACAAAGGAAGTCTCCGAAAAACAAAGTGCTTTCTCCGAATTTGATATTTCGACCTCTTCACCAGAGAAAGCGTAATCTAAGTAAGTCAGTCCAACGCAAACAAAAATTCCCCGAAAACTTTGTCGTTCGTTATGAGAAAGAATCATCTGTACAGCTATTGAATCTCTTTGTTACGATCTCACCCGAACATTTATGAAAGATACAGCCACTGATTTAACATCCGGAGTGTTTCTTATACACGTATGACGGAATAATACCTGCGTAATGCTAACACAACAAATACGGTACCTACGAGTTCAGTTTCAAAACCTCATGTTGTCAGAAACTAAAACAATTTCTCGCATTGGGTTCAGTTAACGGATCGACAAGAAACATGTTAAGATCATAAGGATCATGAAATATCCAGTACCATCAAGAGAATACCGGAGATAGATATTATTTTCTTTTTCTCCTTACAGCATCCATCGCTGATAACAAATTTGTGGTCGATGTGGACCAAGTTATTGCGGCTGAAGAATGAAGAGAGGAACACAAACGCTGGTATTCTCACAGAGTTTCCGGAAACCCACTTCTCGCTAATACATCCGTACGACGGTTCGTTAATTTGTAAACCGTCACACCTACTTTCGTTTTCAGTCCTCAGCAGGTCGTACAGTATCGTTCGCTGCTGACGAAATATTCCATGACACCACGTACAGGATTAGGAAAGCGTTTTGACTCAGTAGGAGCTTCTTGGCCATACCGTGTATTCTGAACGTTGTTTATTCTCCACATGTCATGTGTTGACCTGTTTTGTCAAAGCTACTACACTTTTATATGTAGAGCACACGCTACATAATTCCCTATCGAAAGTATCAGAACATCGTTTTTCTTGCCTGTAAACGAGACAGGCCTCACTTAAAATCAGTTTCAGTGTTATCCCAGTTACCTACATCACTAGCCATCATTTTCAATTTGTTGACTACATTCGTAGTCAGTATGGCTGACTCTGAAGTTGCTGTTTGACGTGAATAATAGTTACAGTAATGGAAGCAGTGTGGAAGGAAAGGAAAGTTTATTGATTCACACATTTCCTTCAAAAGGAGAAATCGGTCCACTAGATTACGTGTAGAAGCCATCATAACAATAGGTCAGTGTTGTCTGTTAGTTCAAATTCAAATGTTTGTAAATCTAAGGGACTTAACTGCTGTGGTTATTCAGTCCCTAGACTTGCAAACTACTGAAACTAACTTATGGTAAGGGAAACACACACACACATACACATATATATCCAAGTGAGGACTCGAATCTCCGACGGCGAACAACCGAGCACTCCGCAGCAAGGCGCCTTAGCGCGCTCGGCCACTCTACCGTGGCTGTTAGTTAACGCTCAGAAAGATAAACGCAGTGTTAGAAATACCGTGACCATTTTCAATAACATTATCGGGTTCCTATTCTATAGTGATGAATAATGTTCGTAACCGACAATAGTTTACAATGCATCTCTCAAGGTCCTTTACATATTGCAGCCCTGTGGTGGAGGAATATTATAGAGGATTGACAAGAAATTTAATTAACTTTGACGGAATTAGAAGTGAGAATTGTGTCAAACTTTTATGTTTTATTTCTTTTTGTGTGGCATCAATGATAAGACAGCACAAATGACACATTTCTGTGCGCTGTCGACCTTGTCGCATTAATTGTTAAGCAAGCCACAACAAAGCAACGCGACTGACTGATTTTCCGTAGTTACAGAAAAAAAAGGTGTTAATTCATGTAACCACAGGAATCGCATGGTTATTGAAATACTTCCCATACTGAAATACCTTTCAACACGCTGCACTATGCGTCAAATGTAAGAAATGACGTACGTACCCATATCTTAAATTTCCGAGCCATCACAAAAGCTGATTTGGTCAACTTAATACGTCATAATTACACATTTCCTCACTTCATTATTTTGTGACTAAACAGCATGAGTTACACGAGCAGTCAAACTGTAGAGAAAATAAAAAGGTGCAGCCAAACCAACTGTGAAGGAATTTTTCTGCGGCTACATTCTTGCAGCAGACACTTCCTGTATTCTCGCTGCGTTACATCAGAATATCAAATCGGTATTCGGAGGAAGCGGTACATCGTATTATCTCGGGACCATCTCACTGCCGTCTTGCTGCTACACGAGGTATCGATGTCTGCGACCTTGTTTCCAGAAATTTAAATGGAAATAATTCGCCGTTTTTTTGCGCATTCTCCCAACGGAAGAACAACAGCCGTAATTCAGATGAATGTCATTGTTGTAGACGTGTATTTATTTCTGTCTAAAAATAATGGTTGCATAGCAAACAGAAGGAAGGAAGCTTAGGGTTTTACGTCCCGTCGACAGCATGGTCATTAGAGACGGGAATAGCAGAAAGGTCAAATAAACTGAAAAACAACAAAGAAGTAGCTAAAAAAGTAGGACGATGAAACGCCATATCGGCAGGGTCTAAGAAACAGAACGAGGGAAATACAGCGTATCGCAGTTTCCGAAAATATCAGAAAACTTGCGAACAGTTTTTAAGCCAATTTTAGTTTGGCATCCAATGAGAAGAAATGAGATATATTTTAAGGCATGGAATTGGCAGCACATTCAGTACGAACGCAAATCTGTGTGGCTGCAATTTTGACGCCATTAACGGTATTCGAGTATTTTAAGGAAATTAACGACAAATTGTTTTCATTATTGAGCTATCGTGACAGCTGAATTGTTCTTTGAGAACCACGTTGCTTCCCAGAACTTTATTCAGTAATAGATTTCAACACCATCAGACGTACAGTCTGTTAAAATGAACAGTATTGTTATGAGGAGAATACAATTAAAGCACAATTTTGCGAACTTGACACTGACTGTTACTGGGGATTAACCCATATCACATACTTGTTTCCGTCTCCATTCACGAAAGCTGTGTGGAGAATATTTACTGTCAATATACGTTCCCTTAACAGTCTCGTGAGTTTACGTGTATATGAGGCAATAACAAAGAGCAGAGGCGGCAACAGTCATTACGTTCGCTGTTCACACTCTCCTTTAAACGCGCCTTTCACGTCTGGCTGTTGCAACGAATTCTGTCAACATTGCCCCAGCACGAAGAGTAGGATTTTGTACAAAATATCCCATACATCTATCACATGAACCTACTGTTCATAGATATGTCTTAAAAGGGAAATACTATCAGTAAACGAAAGGACACATGCTAGTTCTTGGCCGGCCGAGGGGACTGAGGCGCTCCAGTCACGGTCTGCACGGCCACTACGGTCGGGGGTTCGAATCCCCCCTAGGGCATGGATATTTGTGCCGTCCTAGTTCGTAACTAGTTCCTAAATAGTTTGTAAGTTTAGGGAATGATGACACTGAAGTTAAGTCCCATAAGCTGTACAAACATTTGATTTTTGCTAGTTCTTGAAGTCATACACAACGAAAGATATGGAGAGCCAGCAACTCGCCTATTTGACAGAGGCCTTCTACCGAAAAGAAGTTTTATGTATTCCACCAAATATCTCACTTCTACGCACTGTCTCGAAAGCTAAATGTGGTCGAAACCACATTTCTTTTTACTTCATTATTTTATAACGTCATTTGCAACTGTGAAAACGACTTCCTCGCGACGCCATTCTTGCGTCAGACGCTCTCTGTATTATTGCCGCTCTAAATATGAATACGGAAACAAGTTTAGGACGAAAGACTCCATCCTGTTTTGCGAGTTTTACAGTAACCGTGTTGAGTAGAAAACGGCGCTAAATCATTATCTTCGCATTATTTGTTTGTTATTCAGCATTTTTACAGACAAACACGTCATGACGGTACCGTCTGACCAGCATACAAAACACTTGCTCAGACGTGTAAACATTCTTTAGATAAGCACTTTATTTTTCTGGTTTTCGCTTTCAAGGTCTGCCTCTCCTCTCAACGATGCTACCGGTCGGGAACTTGGTGTTTTCCGCCATTAACAAATATAAAATAAAATAAATCTATACTAATAATAAATTGTAAATGTAGGCCTGTCGCTGTTCCCTTCAATCCTCAAAACTACTGGACGAATCTTCATGCGGTTTTCACAGGAAACATGGGAAAAGATTGGGTCAACATACAGGCATAATTTTATCAAAATCAGATCACGAAAAAAAAAGATATCGTAAATTTAAGTGTTTTCAGTAACCGCCATGTCTGTTTGTTCAACTGTTAAAAACCTCTTATCTCGAAAACTACTTCACCAATTTGCATGGGGTTTTCGCAGGTAACTTTAGCGTAACTCGGGCTAAAATATAGACTTCGTTTCATAAAAATCGGATCACGTAAATAAAGAAAATCTTAATTGAAATTTTTTATCCACAACCGTCATGTCTGTCTGTCTCTTTGAACACGTTTATCTCAGAAATTACTTGACTAATTTTCATGGGGTTTTCACACGTAACTTGAGCGTATCGTGCGGTTACATAAAGGCTTCAATAATTAAAATCGGATCAGAGAAAATGAAGATATCATAGTTTAACCATTTGTTTAAAAGTCTTCGTGTATGTCTATTTGTTTAAAGTAATCTCCAAACGTACTACACGAACTTTCATGGGTTTCGACAAGTAAATTGGGAATAGTTTGGAGAGTAACATAGGCTACATTTCATCAAAATCGGATCAGAGGAAGGAAATATATCGTAATTTGACGTCTTATGTGTGTACTATGCTTATAAGTATGGAGTATTTCAGCAACTCTCAAAGAATACTACACGAACTTTCGTGGGGTTTCATAGGTCAACTGAGAGTACTTTGGGGCAACATATAAACTTCATTTCATCAAAATCGGATCAGGGGAGGAAGAGATATCGTAATTTGTAGTTTCTGGTGTATGCTGTGCTTGAATTGCAGCGTAGTATAGCAAAGATCCGATAGAGGCGCTGTTAGCAACAGTACACCAAATAACTAATAGATGGCGATGTTGCGTTTTTTATTCACGTAACGTAGGTGTAATACACTCACACGAGGGCTACGATTTTCCTTACGGCAGCGGTGTTGTGTATTGTTGTTAGCTACGGCCGTTGAATTCTTTTTGAAAAATCAGTCACGTACAATGAGGGGAATAATTCTTTGTGTTGATGATGAAATAAATTAATAATGTTGTTCTGATCAGTAAATTAATGATCCCCCTAAAGCGAATATTTAATTACGAACGTTAACATACTAAACCGCTGCCACTGCAAGTAAAATGTAACCTAGGTACGACACAAAAAAATCATATTTTTGACTAGCTGTATCCCGCATGGCTTGCAGTGCCATCGAAAGAAAAAAGTGCTTCTTTTTTCGGGTATAATTTTTATTTAAAACATAACGACTTTCCTTCGCGCCTATCGTTGTTTTCATTTACTAAGACTTCTTTGCGAGGAAACGCGAATTTATGTAGCTTCCTGTCTGATTTCGGTGCGTACTTATTACATCTTGAGTCCTTTCTTTTTAGTAATGCCTAGAAAACTGGATACTACAGTACAGAATAAACAGAGGCCCCGTTAGTTACGTAGTGCCGGCCGCGGTGGCCGAGGGGACTGAGGCGCTCCAGTCACGGTCTGCACGGCCACTACGGTCGGGGTTTCGAATCCCCCCTCGGGCATGGATATTTGTGCCGTCCTTAGTATAAGGTAGTTGATAAGTAGTTTGTAAGTTTAGGGACTGATGTCCCCGTAGTTAAGTCCCATGAAAAAAAATACGTTGTGCACCAAAGAACTAACAGTTGGCGCTGCTGAATTTTCCAATTTTTTTTATCTTTTATTTCTTTACGATGATTATGCCATAGAACAGCAACGAACCACTAAAGGTGCTGTTGGTTTCGTAGTGCTGCAAAGAAACAATACATGATCGTGTAGTGCGTATTCCCTCAGTGACAGAAGTATTTTGAATTAAGAGCCGCAATCTTATCTCTGCAAATACAAACTAACATTGAACGGCGGGTTGCTGATTACACTTTGCATATTCACAGCTTAACGACGTATCTTTGCTTCTTATAACAGGGAACATTGGAATTAAAAACATAACGACATTCCTTCGCATCTATCGAGACTCTAAGTTACATAAGAATTCTTTGCAAGTAAAATCGAATTTATGTGCTTTCCTTTTTGATTTCGGTGTATCCTCATTACATTTTGAGTGCGTTCTCTTTAGGAATGCCTCGAAAACGCCATAGTACAGGAAAGGACACCGTGAGGCGACGTTGATTACAAAGTACACCGAAGAACTACTTATGGCGTGCTGCGAGTTTCTTTTTCATTCTCATAACTGTACTGTAATACACTACAAGAAGGGGTACAGTTTTACTTATGGCGGCGGCTTTGTGTGCTGATGTTGGCATGAGCCGTTGAATGCTTTTTAAAACTCAGTCACGTAGAATGAGTGGAGTAATTCTTTATGTTACTGATGAAATAAATAATTTATGCTGTCGTGGTCCTCATAAAGCGAACAGTTAGTTGCCAACGATAACAAACTAAACCGCTGCCACTGCAAGTAAAATTTAACACAGGTAGGACACAACTTGTTTTTTACTCCTAACTGTATCCCATATGCTTTGCAAAGTCATGGAAAGAAAAGAAGCGCGTCTTTCGACGGGTATAACCACTTAATTGTGCGTGGAAAAAATATCTATGGAATGAGCATTGCGTTCTGTGCATCTTTCCAACATTCAGTTGGTATTACCACGTAATATTGAGAGAAATGCACTCTTTCCACAAATTTATTTGCTCCTGCCCTGCGATAGATTTGTACTGCATTGGTTGCAAAGAAACCCCCCCCCCCCTCCTTTTCGCAGAGCAACCACATAACATGAAATTATATCTAAATAAATGTCACAGAAGCAACAAGAAAGTTGAGGAAGCGTTGCTAAAAGAGCAATTTACACATAGTCAGCTGTCTTAACCGAACAAACAAGGACCAAGATAAAGTCAGAGATTAATATATTTTTCCCAATATTACGTGACATTTCCTCGTTAATGTTCAGGACACGAAAACTGTTCTGCACGTTTGAATGCTCACTCCAAAGATATTTCTGCTCTGTGCCTGCCACTAGAGATAATATACACACGCGAGCATTTTAGGGAAATTAACGACAAGTTGTTCCATTACTGAGCTATCGCGACAGCTGATCATTCTTCGAGAACCACATTGCTTCCCAGGACCTTAATCAGTAACAGATTTAATCAGCATCAGACGAACAGTCTGTTAAAATGAGCAGTTTTGTTATGAGAGGAATTCAGTTAACGCACAGTTCTGTGTACTCGACACTGACTGTTACTGGGGATGAACCCGCGGTTACCATTACGTACTTATTTCCGTCTCCACAACTGAATAACGGTGAAGGTATTCACGGAAGCTGTGCGAAGAAAACGGGATCTATTTACTGTCAATATTTGCTCCATTGACAGTCTCGTGGGTTTGCGTGTATATGAGACAATAACGAAGTGCAGAGGCGGCAACAGTCATTACGTTCGCTGTTCACACTCTCCTTTAAACGCGCCTTTCACGTCTGGCTGTTGCAACGAATTTTGTCAACACTGCCCCAACACGAAGAGTAGGATTTTGTACAAAATTTCCCACGCATCTATCACATGAACATACTTTTCATAGATATGTCTTAAAAGGATAATACTATCAGTAAACGAAAGGACACACGCTACTTCTTGAAGTGATACACAACAAAAGATATGGAAAACCAGCAACTCGCGTATTTGACAGAGGCCTTCTATCTATTCCACCTTTTATCTATTCCACCAAATATATCAATTGCACGCTTTGCCTCGAAAGCTAAATTTTCCATTAAAATATGATCGAAACCACATTTCTCTTTACTTCATTATTTTATAACGTCCGTTGCAACTGTGAAAACGACTTCCTCGCGACGCCATTCTTGCGCCAGGCGCTCTCTGTATTATTGTCGCTCTAAATACGAATAAAAGATACTATGTGTTTTGCTCCATTAAAAGAAAAAAAAATAGACAAATAAATAAAATACTTCCGCCCTCCCTCCTAGTTGCTTAAGATTAACGTCTGCTGTGTAAAGAAGTAAACCGCAATCAAAAAGAGTAATCTTTTTGTTTAATAATAGGTGCGAGTATTGTTATTCGTTTTCGTAGACAACTTGGTGTAGAATGGAGGAGGAACGTTAAATGTAAAAATAATGCTTTCATTGTCTCTCTGCGTCGAAGAAGCAACGTATTGTTAACTTTCACGTTGACTTTGGCATACACTATGTCAAACATAATTCATCATTCGACCACAATGTTGTAAAATGTGCTCTACGAAAAACCGATTTACAAAATTCTGTTCTGCCTCGACATTAATTGGCCTAACTTTTCCTTGCTTTATTTCAAATGACGTTACACGTTATCCAATGATGAAGCAGTAACGTCTCGACCATTCTTGTGAAACGAGAGATATCGAGATACATAACTGGACGAACTAACGAAACATTTCAAAATTACTGGAGGTATTGAAAACCGAGATTTTTCATAGTGCTCAACAGAGCGAATGATGAAGTTTAGAGACGACAGAATGTTCACTGCAAAAGTTTTATCAATAACCAACGTTTGTTGTATAGTATACTATTTGAAACTGCCTCGGTGCTTCCGCTACAGATGTCACACAGCATAAACGCTAATTCTGTGTCAAAGTCGGACATTACAGACGCTATTTCGTACACATTAATTAACCATATCAGGCGGCCGGTTTGACCGAGCGGTCTGCGGCGCGCCAGTCACAGTCTGCACGGCCGCTGCGGTCGGGGGTTCGAATCCTCCCTCGGGCATGGATGTTTGTGTTGTCCTTAGCGTATGTTAGTTTAAGTTAGTCAAGTGATTAGTGTGTGAGTCTAGCGACTGATGACCACGAAGTTTGGTCGCATAAGACCTCACACACATTTGAACATTTTTTTTTAATTAACCATATCACACGTATTGCGAAGTAATTCTCCGTGAAACAATGTACTATTTTCGAAACAAATATTTCGTCTTCTGATACAGCGGAAGTGGCAGATAATCGAAATGAGTCACAGTCCAACAAAAACAGGAATTCACCGAGTAATTGTTTATTCTTCGTCTGTTCGCGGAATAAATCCTCGATACAATGTTTGTAACTGTTTCTTACAATTTCTCCTGGGCATGTCGGAATGACGATACAATAGTCCCTTTTCTTCAACTGCATTGTCACTGAATTAATTATTTATTTGTTACTCCACCCCTCAAGCAAACTTTAGAGAGAGGTACAGAGATTTCTATTAATCTGTAGCAGCCAGCTACGAACGGAATTTCAAAACCTCCTGTTGTCAGTAAGTAGTACAATTCCTCACATTACGTTTAGTTTACCCGTTTCGTGTTGTACATGGAAAACAGTTTCAGTAACCGATGCTGCGTGGAAGCAGATGGGAGTATATTTATTCCCAGAGTTCCTTCTAAAGGAGAAATGGATTCACGAGATTACGTGTCGAAGACGTAATAACTCAATGTTGTCTCTTAGTTAACAACAGGAAAGCTAAATGTAGTATTTTGGCACTATTAACCTACCACAATTCTGTGTTTCTGTATTGATGGTTCTATTCGCAAGTGACAACCGTTAAAAAAATTCTGTCACAGTCATTTACACACTGCAACCTGTTATGGCGGAAAGTGTTGGAGTAAAAATTTCATTCACAGACAAACTACAAACTCCCTGCAATTGTTGAAAACTAGGATTTTTCTAACCGCTCAAATCTAAAACTGTAGGAGTGGTATGGTTTTTTAAGCGACAGAATACTAATGCTTAACTCTCTGCCATTTTTTTTTAAAATTTAAAACGAATGTTTCCTCGTATACCAGGACTTTTAACATTGCTTTCGCGTCTACGCTGGTTTAATCTCAGGGCATAGACGCTAATTCGGTATGAAAGTCGTACGTTACAGACGTTATTTGGTATAGCTTAATAAATCGCATCACGCAAGTCTCCAAAAAAACAAAGTGTTCTCCAGAGGAAGAGTAATTTAAATAAGTCACAGCCCAACAAAAACAGAATGTGGCCACATTTTAATTTAGAGACACTTGAGCTTGTACTTTTTCCTTACGTTGAAGTTGATGGTCGCTACGGATGTTTACCCTCGTTTCATTCGTAGTAAAATACGAACGAAAATGCTTACAGAAGATCGCGGTTTTCCGTTCTCTCCACCGACACATCTCGATTGTAATGTCTAGTCTCAGCGGAGGGAATGTAGTTCTCCCTTTACGTGGGACGCACACTGAAATGCGTGTTCTGTGTATTTAGCACACGGGCCAAAAGAAAAGCGAAGTGTGAAACGCGAGTAATGGCTGCAGCAGAATTAAGCCTGGGCTTTGCGGCAGCAGTGGGTGTGGCATGCAGGGCTGGTGACCTGTTGAGGCGGCGCAGGGCGCTGCCGGGAGAACGAGTACCGACCATCACAACCCGGTCTACACTGTCGCAATTCGAAGAAGAATATTTCACACAAACGTTTCTCACGCGTTCGTCACTCGTGAATACTTGACACCAATCATTCTTTAAAGGGAAATTGTAACAGGAAAAAGTTTGACATACGCTAGTTCTCGATATGTTACAGAACAAAAGATTTTTCGCGTACGTGACACCGTTCTTCTACTCGGAAAAGGTTTCGTGTTCGCCACTTGCTCTGTGACGTGTACGCTCTGTCTCGCAAGCTCAAGTCTCCCTGAAATTGTGATTGAAACCGTATTTCTGTTTACTTCATTATTTTATAATTCCACAGCCCGACATACTCAATGGAAACTGCTCTCCACCTAAAGGCCCGTCACAAGTATCAAACGACTTCCTCGCAACGCCATTCAAACGATCACTGTATACTTGCCACTTAAATTCTGCATAAGCAGACGAGATTAGGAAGAAATTCTACATCCTGTTTAGCGAATTCTACAGCACATAAGCTGAGTAGAAAATTACGCTAAATGTGGCAAACGTTAATTATTCCACTCGCAACTGGAAATACATTCCTTTTTCTCGCTGGGAAGAAATTTGCTCGAAGTGAACGAATATTGTGGCGGAAGAGGAGAGTGACAAAGCGAACACCGTCGCTGGTTCTACCAGGAACCCAATTCTCGAAAATAAATGCGTGCAATGCCTGGCTGGTCAATTTGTCACTCGTTACAGCGACAGTAGCTTTCGGTGGCCGAGGCGGATCTACAGAATCGATCGCTACTGACAGAACATTCGCTGCTCCCATGTACAGGATTAAGAATGAGATTTGACTCTGTAAAGAGTTTTTCAAGACACGCCAAGTACTCAGAACATTGCTGACTATCATGTCGTGTGAGGTCCAATTTTTTGCTCAGGACCTCTTTAGCGGAAGTGAGAAACATTTTTCTGTATAGAACACGCTACAGAATGCCGGATGCCAAGCACGGAACAATAATCGTGACACGGGCGAAAGTTGTTGTTGTAGACGTGTATTCTTGTAGCTGTGGCGGCTCACACAGCAGAAAATGTGAAACGTGACTTATGGGCCCTAATTAATTAATTAATTAACGGAACATAAGTAGTTTGTCAGTTTAGGGACTGATGACACCGTAGTTAAGTCCTATAAGCTTCACAAACATTTGAACTCTGACGAAAACAAGTCCGTAAACACAGTAGCAACATATCCTGTAATACTTGACGCAGGAAACAACGGGTGCAGAAATGTTTTGGTAGTTAAACAGGACTAGTAGGTGCACGAAACTTATTTATCAACGAATATACTGTTTGTAACAATGTATTTTCACTGTAGTGTTTTTAAAGGAAACGCCTTTTACTACTTGCATTTGTTGTTTGTAACAGGGAAGAAGAGTTGTCAAGTTCCACGAATAAATGTATAATAGGCCTGGAACTGGGGAATTTTTGTTGTAAATTCCGATAAACTATTTAATTATGACTACGGACGTATGCCTGCAAGCCGTGGCTGAGCGCATTGAGGCGCTACGCTACGGTGCGCGAGGCCGTTCCCCATCAGGGGTTCGAATCCCCCTTCGGGCATGGATATTTGTGCCGTCTTTAGTATAAGCTAATTCATGAGTGGTTTGTTAAGTTTAGGGACTGATGACCACGTGGTTAAGTCCCATAAGCTCTACAAACATTTCAACATTTTGTGCCTGTAAATTTTTGACGTGGCATATCAATGAAGACTCAGAGGAAGCTACACTCATTAATATCTTGTAACACGTTTTGCTTCAGTTTTCTAGCAACTTGCTGCAGTTTCCTCAACACTTGACTATTAAAGTTAAAACTAAACACAAACGGTGGTTTATGTTCGAAAGAATTAAGAAGTTGTTAACTATCGGTAATTACGTAATGGCGTTCTTAAAAATGATTATTTACAGTAACAACGCCTTTTGTGTAAAATACGGTCAGGACAGGTTTATTTACTTCATGTTACACGAGAGGTGACAATCGATTAATTTTATGTACTAAGCCAGAAAAGAGAATGGAATAAAACTATTGTACAACTAGCTTAAACCCGCGGCTCCGCCCGCGTGTTGGTTGATTATCTATTTATCAGGAACGTAAGTAGTGTAGATCCAATCACAGGTAAAAATGCACTCGTTTCGAAGAATCCGATCACGAAATTCAACAATGATGATTGTAATAATATCATAGATCGATCACTTGATGTAATGCGCGAAACGTCAAATCGATTTTTCTTAAAGAGATGTATTAAAAGAAATTTCTTTTTTACTGTTTTATTTATTTATTCTTATATTTCCTTATTCGTACGCTTATCCTTACAGAGAAAGAGCTGAAGACATTGTAGCACACATAGACCAAATATATGGTCTGTGGCATCACGTTTCGCTGTATGCAACCTTCTAGCTGTAGAGAAGCATCGCTGGCCTTCAGTCGCTTTTTTTTTTTTTTTTAAATAATTTGACGACTTTCAACCACCATATCTTCCACGCCCTTATAGCTATCGGCATGGAACTGGTATGATGTACAACGGGATACTTCGGACAACAATTACACACAGAACATTCGTTTGCGTTCTGTAGTTTTCGCTGCAGAGCGAAATATTAAAACACACACACACACACGTAGAATTATATACACCGATAACATTCCATTCCAATATACTCCACCCTTTTATCATTATCAACACTCCAGCAACAATGCAACCAATAAAACAATTTTCAAAGAGTAAATATAATTTTCAAAGAGTAATTCTTGTTCCGCATTTCACGTTATATTCTTCAAATTGCTAAATATTTATCAGATGGTTATAAAGTCGTGGCTGAAACATTTATCAGGTATAAATTAGTAACGGTAGAAATATTCAAGTCTCTGCGTCTTGTCGTTAGGATGTGATAAGCGTACAGCGAACAGACATTCACATTAATATATATCGTTGCAGTTGGCCGGAACACACAGCGTTTCATATGTTAACTGCAGCGTACCGCCTGCCATCTGTTGAGTGCATTTGCTACTACTTTCGTTGCAGTTTACGTACGCTATTTATACGTGGCAGTTCGCGCTTTGTACACAAAATAGGGCTTGGTATCTAGATCCCATTCTACACAAAACGTCAATGTTTTTTCTTGCATGGTACTTAGAGCATATTTTATTTAAAGTCTTCAATTTATATACATACTTCCTTCATTTGTTACAACAAATGAAAATGAATGCGGCATAAACGCCAACATTCAGATTTCTTGTGTATGTAATTATATGTCAGTTAGGCCGTTTTGGCAGTATCCAAGAATCTTTTTGTATATTCGAAAATAAAAAAAAATAACAATAACAAAGAAAAAAATTTCACTGTAGCAGGACACGAACCATTGCCCCAAAAACGGATGTTTATAACATGACGCATCAACCCTCGCGGCTTCTGCTGTTGTATTAGAAGCTTCTTACAACCGTTACGTATTTCTATGGATGTATTTCAAATAATTAATTTGTAATAAACATTTTGAAAAGTAGCCTATGTCCTAATCCAAGACATAAGAAATCTATATGTGAAATTTCATCTAAATCAGTGCTGTAGTTTTAGCGTGATGCGGTTACAAACATACAAATTTTCGCATTTATAATATGTATAGGATATTAAAAGTGTTGGGACTCGCACCTTGAGATAAAGTCACGGAGAACAAACTGCGTACTGCACAAGTGCTACGGACCTCAAACACGTAGTTTTTAAGTTTTAAAAGCATTTCAGGACGACGTCAACAGACCCGCCGCTGGAAGAGGAAGAGAGCAGAAGAAAGAAGACGCCGAGAGGAAAAATACAGCGACTAGTTTTTAGTGAGCGTAAACACGCCAGTACGACACAAGCGTAGCAAAATGTCGAGACATCGCATGCCAGTACTCTAAAGATGATCGAGAGACGTGAACGTGAGCGCGACGGGCCGCGCAGAAGCAGAGAACAGCAGCAGATGGCGCTGCCGGACCCCTGCAGGGGGAACAATTTCTTCACGACTGGCTCTCGTAATGATACCAGCAGTTCAGGCAGAACATGGTCTATTCCAGGGTCCTTGTTTCGATCCAAATCTTTCAGCACTCTGTCAAATTCTTCTTGCAGTATCTCCGATCTCCTCTTCCTCCACTTCGTCTTCCATTTCTAGAATACTGCCTTAAAGTTCGTTTCCTTTGTATAGGCCCTGTATATATTCCTTCCACATTTCAGCTTTTCCCTCTTTGCTTAGTACTGGTTTTCCATCCGAGTTCTTGATAGTCACACAGCTGCTTTCCTCGTCTCTTATTTTACTGTAGGCGGTATCTATGTTTCCCCCTAATTACACATTCTATGGTTCTGCACTTATCCTCTAGCCACTCCTGCTTAGCCGGTCTGCAGTTTCTGTCTATCTCGTTTTACAGGCGTTTGTACTCCCTTTTGCTTGCTTCACCTGATACATTTTTTTTACATTTTCTCCTCTCATCAATTAATTTCAGTACATCCTGTGTTATCCAGGGATTTCTATTAGACCTTATCCTTCTTCCTACTTGGTCCTCTGCTGCCTTCACTGCCCTATCTCTCAGAGCTACCCATTCTTCTTCTACTGTATTACCTACTCCTGTTTCAGCCAATCCTTGCCTAATGCTCCCTCTGATTGTCGAGCGCGTAAAAGCCACGGCTCAGGCTGAATTCTGCTCGTTTGTAGTTGGAAATGTTGTCGCACTCGATGGCGCAGTCTAGAAAATCCACAGAAAATTTCTGCCAATCAGAGCCGCGACCTCCTACTCCCACGTCTGTCTCTATCGCTAAATTAAATCTTTTGCTACAAACCTCTTATTTAGGTCGGAAATCCAATTGATGGGCTTGTCTGGTCGTACCTTTATTTGAAACTCAATATCGTACCTTTACTAATGAAATCATATGGTATCTTTAAGTAATCTGATCGTATCTTTAGTTGAGTAATCGGCTCATATCTTTACATCTATAATAAGTTATGCTCTGAATGAGTTTTCAATGTGAATGAATTTTCCCGTGTGCTAGAGATAATCATTTCATATCGCCCTTAAACTTGATCACAATTAAGACCCGTCTTAAATGTTTTTCAATGAATAATTGTTTTGACTAGATCTGCAAATCTTGCATTCAGCGATTGCTTAACTACCAATGTCAATTTCACAAGGACCTGATGGCAAAGGTTTAACCGCAGATATTGTCTCAATGCAAGACAATGTTCTCAGGTTACAAATCGTAATTCACAGAGAGCGCTCGTGCAAATTATTTACGCCACACAAAACGCCTATCTGACGTGAACGCAGGCAAATTTTTAAAAATTCGGATATGAAATTTTCTGTAATTATGACATGTGTAATTTTTATTGTAAAAACTGTTTATTTGTGCATGAACTATGTAGAAAGACTATACAATACCCAAGGCATAATTATGCACTGCTAAAGGCGAAATGCCTGCACAAAAGACCGTACATTAACTTTGTAGAATGAGTGCTAATCAGACACGTTCAGTGCTATGTGTAGCCGTCGAGACAGTTGCTTAAATACGCGAGAAAAATCGTGTGAAGGACGCCAAGCCGCGACTTTGTGCGTTACAAAGTGAAACATTAAAGCAGTGTACCTACAAGGACGTACTAGTGCACGCCGGTATAAATCAAAGCCATAACAGCCAGTGTACTGCTTACGTACTGACAGTTTGAGTCCGCCACAAGCAACTGAAGACCCGTCTTCAAACTCTCCATCCACCACGTGGAGAATCCGTGGTGATAAAAGACAGTCGGGTGTCTCGCGTATTTCCGTTGTGAACACTGAAGAGCGCGGACACTGCGACTGCGAAACGTCGAGGACTCTGAACTGCTATTGCTTCTGCCTGGGACAGCAAAACTCACTATAGGTTAATAAACTGCAGCAACCAGTTGCTTGTCATTATTTCTGACGACCGGTTTCTGGCGCTTGAGTGCCCTTCTTATGGTCTCTATACAGGCAAACAAGAGCATTGGTATACAGTAAAGGCTACAAAACGTACAAAAGTCGGTTACAGGAATTTGAAGCAGTTTTGAACCAAATCGATTGTAATAAAAGATATGTGCATATAATGGGATAAAATTAACACTTACGTTTTAGTACTGTTGCTTAATAAATGTACGTACTAGCAGGAGAATTCACGCCAAGTGCAGAGATTATGCAATGAATGAGACCTTTGCCTTTCGCGGGCAAGCGCTCTACGGACTGAGCTATCCCGACACGACTCACGATGCCGCCTCACAACTTTACATGCTGTAATGAGTAACGTAGAAGTAGATATCATAGAAGTACTGCAACAACTTAAACCACTTAACAAGAACACGTCTTCTGTATACCCATTAGATTTCTATCTGATTATGCTGAAGCGATAGCTCCTTACTTAACAGCCATATACAACCGCTCTCTCATAGAAGGATCTGTACCAAAAGATTGGAAAGTTGCACAGGTCACACCTATATTCAAGAACGATCTATTGACCCAAGGTCAACAGGAATTTAGAAAATATCGTTCATGCAAAACACAACTAGCTCTTTATTCACACGAAATGGTGGGTGCTATCGACAAGGGTTCGCAAATCGATTCCGTATTTCTTGATTTCCAGAAGGCTTTTGACACCGTACCTCACAAACGGCTTTTAATCAAATAGCGTTGTTATGGTATATCGCCCCAAATTTGCGATTGGATATGGGATTTCTTGTCAGAGAGGACACAGTTTCTAGTAATCGATAGTAAGGCATCGACTAAAACAGAGGTGATATCGGGCGTTCCACAGGATAGTGTTATTGGTCCTCTGCTGTTCCTTACTTACATAAACTAAGTAGGGGAAAATCTAAGTAGCTCTCTTAGGTTGTTTGCAGATGAAGCCGTCATTTACCGTCTAGTAAAATCAACTGAAGATCAAAAACAACTGCAGAACGATCTGAATAAGATATCACTATGGTGTAAAAATTGGCAATTGACTCTAATTAATGGGAAGTGTGAAGTCGTCCACATGAGTACGAAAAGAAATCCGTTAAACTTTGTTTACCAGATAAATCAATCAAAAGTGAGGGCCGTAAGCTCCACAAAATACCTAGGAATTACTTCAGACTTAAATTGGAAAGAACACGTAGATAATGTCGTGGGAAAGGCGAACCAGAGATTGGGTTTTATTGGCAGAACCCTTAAAACATGCAAGAGAACTACAAAAGAAACTGCATACACTACGCTTGTCCGTCCATTTTTGGAGTATTGCTACCCAGTGTGGGATCCTTATCAGGTGGGTTTGACGGAGGACATCGAAAGAGTCCAGAGAAGGGCAGCTCGTTTCGTATTGTCACGATACAGGGGAGACAGCGTTACGGAAATGATACAGGATCTGGGATGGGAATCATTACAACAACGGCGCTTATCGCTGCGGCGTGGGCTACTTGCGAATAGTGATGGGACAACCGACTGTTTTTAACAACCGATTGGTCAATCGGTTGTTTTTTCGTTCAGTCGGTTTTTTTAGTCGAATGAAACAACCGAATGAAAATAGTCTCTGTGGCCGTATGAATGTTTTCACTCATTGGAGGGGTTTGAGTGTTTTCAGTCGATGCGAAACAATCGAATGAAACCAGTCTCTGTCGGTTGCAGCCCCTATATGAATGTTTTCACTCATTCAGTGGGTTTGAGTGGTTTCAGTCGATGCGCGGCCATCGAATGAAACAAGTCTCTGTCCTTTATATGAATGTTCTCGGCATTGAGTGGTTTCACTTGATGCGATACAACTGACTGGAATAATTCTCTGACGGTTTCTGTAGTTATATGGATGTTTTCATTACTTCACCGATTTGTGTGGCTTTATTTGCTTACTCCTTCAGCCTTTTCGGGTATAATTGAACCGTGATTCAGTATGAAACTTTCTTAGAGACAAATCTTATAAATATAGCAGTGTGTCCGTGTGTGTGTTTCTATTGCATGCAAATCTACAGTTTTCTTCCAATCTTGATGAAATTTTGCACACTTGACCTTCAAAGTGCATGGCGGAGAAGGTACGTTACATACTGACTTGGACAAAAACCACAATTTGGCTGCGATCTTGATGAAATTTTGCGCACTTGACCTTTAAAACTAGATGAAGGTAACTGTGTACAATAAATTTCGTAGATGCATGGCGGAAGGTACTTTACCTATTAACTTGGACAAATTCCGTTTGTATTCGAATTTTGATACATTTCACTCTTCACCTCCAAAGAAAAAGAATGGTCACCGTCTACATCTACTTTAGTTCGATGCATGACAGAAGGTATTCCAGACTTTGACGCCAATATAGTTTGATTCCAATCTTGATGAAATTTTGCACATTTGACTTTCAAAACAAGTGGCAGCTCACTGTTCATCTAAGATTTTGTACGGTACACGGCGGAGGGATGGAATAAACCTCCACACCGTTTCACCGATAACCACAGAAATATTTGTGACAAGAGTGAACAATTATGAAACTTGAGATGAATGTTTTCATACACTGTTGACGAATACAGACGCGCTGAAGAAAATTTACAGCACTGATAAATGTTGTATGTCTTCTCGTACTCCTTCAAATTAGATGGAATTACAGTAACAAAAATACTGTAATGAAGGCTTCTTTTTACAATACCTAATGTTTTAGTAATCTTCGAATTTGGATCTAGCGAATATGCTCAAAGTTGAGTATGTTAACTCTGTCCTACATGAACGTTAGATGTGTGTGAACAATAAGCCGCAAACCGCACGTTTCTACCTGTTCCCACTTTGGAGACACAGTATGGGAGATTAAAGTTGTAGCGATCGTTTTGGAACACGCTGTAGTTTGCTCGCCTCTTTACGGAGACACTGCTGTGCTGCGCTGTGTGGAGTCTGGCGAGGCGCGCCTGCTGGACTATAACAGCGCTAGACGCCGGCGAGGCAGCGCCCCCTCTCCTCTGGTGTCCACTTGGTGGTCATCGGCCACTCATCTTCTGCAGACTGCAGCTGTCTGCGACAGTAACCTGATCGGGCCCACATGATCGGCGTCTCTGAGGTCTGTGGTGGGCAATCAAAGTGATCGCAGGCCTGCTCCAGCGATACGACATCTAATTAGTTACTCGTCGATGGCACCTCGAACAGTTTAGTCTACAACAAAATATGAATCACTGCTACTGTGTATTATAAAACGAAAAGTTACTTCATTCAGTACATAATTAAAGGAACATTGTAATACGCATTTTTACTTTGGCATACCCCTTTTCCATGGCGGTATAATGTAGCACTGATGTAGTTCTCTGACAGTGCATGCCTGTTTCATTCGTACACATAAATGGTTAGCTCTGTAAGCTAAAACACTGAGTCGTTTCAGTTGAAATAATGATTACATGTTTCAACCGACAGAAAAACTTACTGCCTGTTTTCACTTGAAAAGAAAGAATGAGTAATTCAGTCAACGTACAAAACAGCAAAAGTGTCGCATGTTTTCTTTCGGTTGTTCCCACAGACCACTTTCATTCGAAAAGAATAAACACCTAACACAATGTAAATGTAGTGGTACAAAGCAATGACTTGGATTGCAATGTTCTTTCCTTTTGATTCCCCCTCATTCAGTCTTTACATAGAGTGAAAAAGTGGCCTGTTAGCAAAGTCAGCCACATCTGCATTGCACTGCACGCTCCAACTATTCCATTGGATCTTAATATCCACTATTCTTTCCCACAGACATTTTTTCCTTTGATTCGTGGTTTACCTTTGTCAGTTAAGGTAAACAATATAGTAATAGGCAATCACACCACACAACCATCGCCTCCGCATCACGCTGTGCGGTGTGCAGATACACCACAGAGCTTGGCGGTTGTGTCGCTGTGTTGTGCGCCTGTGTGAATGTTCCCGGCAGCTGAGCGTGCTGTACGTGTGTGTCTTCTGTGGTGTGCTCCTGTCGCAGCTCGTCGCCTCATCTTTGCGGTGAGTTGTAAACTGTCCTATTACTGTATTGTTAATTCCAACCTGACTTTCCATTATCGGTTAAGGTAAAATGTCATGTGTCAGTTACACAAACCTCTGTTACAGTGAGTTATTAACAAGTGTCATTCTGATGTGGTTGAATGACAACTGCCGGCCGCGGTGGCCGAGGGGACTGAGGCGCTCCAGTCACGGTCTGCACGGCCACTACGGTCGGGGGTTCGAATCCCCCCTCGGGCATGGATATTTGTGCCGTCCTTAATAGTAGGTAGTTGATAAGTAGTTTGTAAGTTTAGGGACTGATGACCCCGTAGTTAAGCCCCATACACTCTACAAACATTTGAACATTTTAATGACAATTTTTCGCCAGCTCACCTAGATAGAGTTTGCACCCAGAACTCACCTTATTGAGACGAAGAATTCCTCGTGTGCCGATCTCAATCACATTTTCTTCAGTTCCCAAAATGCAGGATGTACGCAAAGCAATTTATTAAACATTTAAGAGAAGCTGCGGTTTTCCTCATATTCTTTGTGGCAACATATATATTTATAAAATGTCCTCTGCTCATATTGCCCACAGTTTACAAATGTAAATCAAGACAAACATTTTATGAGTGTGTTATGAATAATGAAAATTGTAAAATATATATGTTTTGGGGCATTATAAGAATTGTAATGAAGTGAATAAAAGTATGTCATCATAAAATTTGTACCTTATTTATTACCTTTCCAATTTTACTTGTCAAACAGATCGTGCTACAAGTTTGCAGTGTTAGCTACTTGAAACCAACATGCATTGTTTGTAAATGTATATGATACATTGTCTTCTGTGGCGTGGATTACCTGAGGCAGTCATTCTGTATGAAATCACCACTGTACCAATGATTACTGCAGCTGTGAATTGCACACAGCATATTTCACTGCTACTTGCTCAGAGCTACATTGAAGCTATGGTTAAGATATATTTGTGCAGCCTTTGTTATAACCCGATTTGTGGGTGTGGTTTTGTTTTTCTTTTTTTCTTCTCTCTCTCTCTCTCTTAGCAGTGTGTAATGTTCTGTTCTGCTCTGAATAGTGATGATTGTATAATAGCATGGATTTTTCTGGTTAGTCAAACAGGCATTGTGTAAAAATACTTTCAAAACTAAAGTACACGTAATAGATACTATTGAAAGATTTGTGAGACTGCAGGTGTACTACTGCTTCACTGCGACTTTATAAGTGTTTCCATTTGAACCCACGTTGGCCTCAACTGCAGTATTCTGATATGCTTCCAAGCGACATGCAATTATCGTGCAGCCTCCGCTGTTTCCCTGCACGGTCATTGCATGTCGGTTGGAAGCATATCAAATGACTGAGGCGAGAGTAAGAAAAGCAAATATGAAGTTGCGTAATGGCTGCAAGGGAATAAAATATGTTCATTTTCTTCATGTGACAAGTGCATAAAATTTATATTGTACCGTCATAGAGGTTTATGTTGGGTGTGTTGGAAGTATTCTGAAATTTGTACACAATTTAAATTTTATTTTAAGCTACAATGTCAGATAAAAATTGTAACTGGCCAAGATTTGAATGCAAATACCTGATTAAATACAGCAGTGCACTCACCAATAGGATTAATTCAAACTTTCATTAATGTATAAGAAAACAACATTCACTCTGCTGCATAGTGAAAGATTTGCTCTGAAGGCAACATAAATGGCAAGGAGTATATAAGTACATGGTTGAGGTGAGACACCCTATAAGTGATCACTGTAGAAACACGTTATTTTACTATAATTCTACTTAATTTTATGCAGATGACCAAACTAAAAGCAGTTTCCCTCATTATTCATCATGACCAATCTGTTGACACTGAACCATAGTCTTGTTATCTTCTTGATAACCTATCCGTGTTGAACTATTTTATTATGAAAAACAGTTTGTGGGAGGGGGGAGGATTGATGTAGATGGAGATACCACCCGTCGGCTTCGAGCAAGGCATGTGAAGGCAGCGAATAAGAAATGGGTTTCCACTTTACACTTTGCAAACGAAGCGGCGTTATGAATGACGCCATAATTGACATTGAATTTTCACAACACTGTAATTTCCATTGCAACTGATGAACATTTCAAATGATTAGTACTTTTTATTAAAACATGGGACTTGGTCGATGGATACGTGGACATAGATGGATCAGTTTTTATTGTGAAAGTAATTATATGTTCTTAAGATATGACACCATTGCCCAAATCTCGAAACAAATGTCAACATTGACGCCAATTTCACATGGGTTAGTTGCTTTTCACCACTAGGCATACGTTGAAACCACAAGCAATGTTTCTTGACTTAACAGCCACCTGACTATGAGCTTTTGAAGTGCTGATTAGTATCTTTAATTTAAAACATACGACTCAGGAATCAAAATGGTAGCTTGTCATGATCCATTTCATATAGACCTCAACCATGCGATATTATTGGCTGTCTGAATTCAAATACTACACCAAACCTATGTAGAGAGATGACACTATTTTATTGTGCCATACAGTTTTATGTTAACTAATTGGACTATACGTCACAGAATTATAGGGTAGGAAGTTACTCGAGTGTAGCTCTGGCCTAGTGGGATAACAGTCTTTTAAATGTCACTTTAATAAACTGCACTCTAATTCCGCACTATGGACACTTACTTTCCATTTCTCAACACACAAAAGTTCTCGATTTCATGAACTTCTTTCGCATTCTGAACTCGGAACTGCATTCCTTACACTTTTGGAAAGTTTTATACGAATCACTCTGGTACACCGAAAGACAGAACAAAAAAATAAAAAATAAATAAATTCGACAATGCATTAATAAGGCGGCAAAGAAGTAAAAACAAAAATATATCCGCGACAATGACAGCAGTTAAACGGAACGCTTAGTGTAACAGAAAAGAGCGAATAGAATATGGATGACATCTTGAAACAAGTTGACTGGCCACATCATTTCCATTTCCGGTCAGCAAATGTGAAAACCGTTAACCGCGAACAGCCGCAAGACGTGCCGGCAGCGGCAGTGGCAGCGCGACGCGACGGCCCTCTGTCGTTCGCAGGGCGCACTACTTGCGGCCGACACCTGGACGCGGCCGGCAGGTGCTGCCACCACGCGCCGCTTGCCTCAACTGCATCGACCCTCCACAGCCACTTTCGAACACTTCTTCCGCACGGGCATCTCGAAAAATGGTTGTCAACACTCCCTGCAGCCACGTACAAAATTTTAACGAATGCGCATTTCGGGACTCTTTCGTCATTTCGCAGCCACCTGATGAGTCTCTAAGGCGGATGCGGGTCTAATAGACGTCAGTGCGACCCACGTGTGCGAAAATACGTACGACCAGTATTCCACGCACCGTAATACATATTGCAAGCCCTACATCCCAACCAAAATAAATAAATAAAAATAAGAATAAAAAAACAATCCCATTCACTCAAATTCACTTTTCCCGCACCTGCCAATACGCAAAAACTGTACCAAAAAGAAGCTGCTACAGTGTGGGAGAGTTCCGACAAAATGAGAGAGTCTGTGCTTTGCTTGGTTCCAGCCGACGCCGGTACAATTCCCAGTGGCAAAGTAATTTCTTTTACTGGACAAAATGGAAAATTTGAGAACATAACTATATTGTGTGTGTAGTACTCGACTGCAGCTGTTACACGATTAGGAGAACAAGGTCTAGGAAAAGAAAGCAATGCGATATTTTTATTCCGTGAGGGAACAGTTACATGGTTTGCCACAGAAGCACTTTAGAGTCGACTTCAGAAGTATGCGGACACCGAGGGATTCGCAACATGTATACAGACTTTTATTACTTATTTATTTATTTATTAACCAACAGTCAACACGGATTCAGAAAGTACGCTCTTGCGAAACACAGCTTGCCCTTTATTCACATGAAGTGTTAAGTGCCATCGACAAGGGATCTCAAATCGATTCCATATTTCTGGATTTCCGGAAGGCTTTTGACACTGTACCCCACAAGCGGCTTCTAATGAAATTGCGTGCTTATGGAATATCTTCCCAACTGTGCGATTGGATTCACGATTTCCTATCAGAAAGAACACAGTTCGTTGTAATTGACGGTAAGTCATCGAGTAAAACAGAAGTGATATATGGCGTTCCACAGGGAAGCGTTATAGGTCCCCTACTCTTCCTCGTGTTTATAAATGATTTAGGAGACAATCTGAATAGCTCCCTTAGACTATTCGCGGATGATGCTGTTGTTTATCGGTTAGTGAAGTCAACAGAGGATCAAAAGCAACTGAAAAGCGATTTAGACAAAATTTCTACTTGGTGCGAAAATTGGCAATTGACACTAAATAAAGAAAAGTGTGAAGTAATACATATGACCACTAAAAGAAATCCGCTGAACTTCAATTACGCGATAAATCAGTCAAACATTAAGGTCGTAAATTCTACCAAATACCTAGGAGTTACGATTACGAACAACTTTGACTGGAGAGAACACACAGAAAATATTGTGGGGAAGGCGAATCAAAGGTTACGTTTCATTGGCTGAACGCTTCGAAGATGCATCAGCTCCACCAAAGAGACTGCCTACATCACACTTGTGCGTCCTCTCCTGGAGTACTGTTGCCCCTTGTGGGACCCTCACCAGGTGGGACTGACGGAAGACATTGAGAAGGTTCAGAGAAGGGCAGCTCGTTTTGTTTTATCACGTTACGGGGGGGAAAGCGTCACGGAAATGTTGCACGAATTGGGGTGGAAATCATTAAAAGAAAAACGTTATTCATTGCGGCGTGATCTGTTTGCGAAGTTTCAATCACCGACTTTTACTTATGAATGTGAAAATACTTTGCTAGCACCCACCTACTTAGGGAGACACGACAATCCCAATAAAATAAGAGAAATCAGATCGGAAACGGAACGATTTAGGTGTTCTTTCTTCCCGCGCGCTATTAGTGAATGGAACAGTAGAGAAAAGTTATGAAAGTGGTTAATGAACTCTCTGCAAGGCACTTGAATGTGATTTGCAGAGTATCTATGTAGATGTAGATGTAGATGTATTTATTTATTTGTGAAGCCCCTGGTGGGGCAGACTGGCAGTACTTCAGCCGAGCGACAACAGAATTTGACAATTGTGGAACGTTTCAGCACAGGGGAGGTCTCTGTAGTGTTGCCGTCCACGTGAACACAACGTTTGCTCCATCGGTCTCTGTGGGTGTCGAAAGATGGTTTAGCACCTAGAAGGGCATTTTCCAAATAGAAACAGGCTTACGATCTGAAATCTAGGGCGATACGTTATTAACTGACATGTAACTACAGTGGAACCTCTCAAACTCGACACAATGTCGACTTAAAGGTTGTCGAGTTTTGAAGTTGTCAAGTTTTAGGGAACTTAAATATAAATAACTAGGAGTTGAAGAAAAAAGCTTATTTCGAGTATTAAAATTGTCCATTTATTGATTTATTATATAAAATTATATATTTATATCAAAAATTATAACATATAATAAAAAAATTTAAAAAATTGAGACAAAAGGCCTAGTAGAATCTGAAAATACAGTGTTCATTACAATTATTAGTGAAGTTTTTTATGCTGCTTATAAAAAGTCCATCACAGTTAGTTATAGGAAGTTTTCTGAACACTAGAAGAAAAGTGTAAAAGAAAACTTACTGAAGTCGTTTGAAAAACCCTGTGATTGAAGACTGCTTTTCTGTCTCCACAAGGCGTCTTGCAGCTCGATCACGGCGTCGACTGAGGAACAGTCCATTCCAGTCGCATTTTGCTGCTCTAAGTACTGCAATGTGCGTTGAACGACCTCGGAAACCCAGTAACCTAGTCTGCGTCTCTAGCGCTCTCGGGCGGCCTATGTACTGATGGAAAGCTTTACGTTATGGACAGTGTAAAAATAAAAAAAATATTAATTCACCAGCCCTGTCGAGTTTTACGAAATGTCGAGTTTTCGGGAATGGAGTTTGAGAGGTTCTACTGTATAACTAATAGCACAAATAGTACTGTGTTTGCGAAAAATTTTGCGTCGTTCCATCGAGAGGTAAAAGAATTAAAATGAGAAGTGGGCAGTGGTGAGTCGCCAAGGCTGGAGGTAGCGCGACGGCAGAGACATCTATTGGCTCGTTCCGCACTTGCTGGCGGTCCTTCAATGGACGGCCGTACCTCTACAGGCAGCGCGTCGTCCTGCCATCTATCGGCGGCCGTTCTAAGCAACATGGAGGCATGCACTAGGAAACCACTGACTCTCACAATTCCTCATATTGCGGGAGAATCGTAGAAATAATTAACGCTTGCTGATGCAAATCAATTACCAATAAATGTGTTGTCACGATTATTGCTGCAAGTGCCCGTGTCTTTTGAGTGTTTATGAAAAGATTACTTTATACCCTGCAATATATGTGGTAATATGTTCTATACTATTAACACTCACAACGACGGTTGCACTAGTTATCAATTACCGTTTTAACATCCTATTTTTGAGAGGCACGGAATGTCGAATCCGCGCCATTGATGCAATACCAAAATCAGTCGACGTTATTTTTGGGCAGCACTTATTAGCGTTGTCACTTGGTTAGTTGTATGTCGCGGCTACAGGGGGGCGAGCAGTATATAGACGGAGACAGCGGCGAAGCGAGGGTTCAGTTGTCGAGGGGCAACTTTTAAAGATAAAGTGTATTGAATTTAGTAATCTATTACTTATATCACAGTCTAATAAATACAGTCGCGACACTCACTGCTGAGAAAGCTGTTACCGCCCGAACTAGCGCTCCAAGCGGTCCTAAAGCCGGCTGTCCCTTAACGCCGTACACGACACATTAATAATGCCCGCTTGTAATTACATTTCTGTCTGATTTGCTAAATATTGCATATATTCTTGCATTCCAAGCTTTATTTAAGTATCTTGACACATGACTGAGTGTAAAAGAAACGTAAACCGAGCAAAAACTCGTTGTTGATCGGACACAAACTGCAATTCTGTAATATGTTACGGAATAATTCTTTAGAAATTGCTTGCACTTACCTTGCCGGTAGTGATAGATAAACATAGTATTTTGTGCAGACGAGCCTATAATAGAACTTCTAAGGCTCAGTTGAATATCAACAAATGTAAATTTAGTAAAAACTCGTGAATAAACTGACGCTAATTGCAACATATTGCCGGCCGAGGACACTGAGGCACTTCAGTCACAGTCTGCACGGCCGCTGCGGTCGGGGATTCGAATGCCACCTCGGGTATAGATATTTGTGCCGTCCTTAGTTGCAGGTAGTTCATAAGTAGTTTGTAAGTTTAGGGACTGATGACCCCGTAGTTAAGTCCCTTAAGCTTATAAAGCATTTGAACATTTTTTGCAACATATTTATGACGAAATTCTTCACACATTGCACCTTACTTTGCTGGTAAAGACAGTATTTCGCACACGAGAAGCATGCAGTTGGCCTTCCCGGAATTAAAAGGTGCGAAACAATGTTTTTCTCCTGCTTTTTAGTTATGAGAACACCCACTGGCAATGAAACTTTCGTCTCATATAAATTTCCTACGAGGCTATTTCAACACCATGTAGAAATGGCTAGGAGGAAAAGTATTTTACACACTAGAAGAATTCTCAGTATCCCCAAAGATGACCTAAAGTACTAACATGGTTCGAGTAGGATTAACATTATATATATCATAGACGACATGATGTAACATTTTTAAAATGATAACCAAAATTGGTCTAAACTCTTTCTCAATATGAAAGGCACTTATCTAACTGCACATTTAAGCATATGATACTTATGTAATTGTACATTTAAGTGTTTATGTATACAAATGACGACATAGATTGCATTTTTATTCCTTAAAGATGAATAATAAATGAGTAAATACACATCAGAAAGGGGGAACCGAGGAATTGCCAAGACTGGCAGTAGCGTGACTGCAGAGACATCTGTTGGGTGGTTCGGCAGTTGCTTGGAGGACGCAAAGGTCGGCCATAGTGTCGGAGGCAGGGCGTCGCCCTGCCATCTGTCGGCCATTCTAAGTAACATTGAAGCGTACGTGCGGAGGCTTTGTGCCTCACAATTCCCAATTTCGCAGGAAAATGTTACAAATTATTACCGCCTGTTGTCGAAGAACAATTTCCTATATCTGTGAGGTCATGATCAGTCATATAAGGCCCCGTGTTTTTTGCATGTTTCTAAAAAAATTACTTTATACCCTTGTAACATCCGTGCAAAAGTGTTCTATATTATTCACACACTCAATGGACAGTTACCGTAACTGCGTAATAAGATATAAATTTTCGGGTGGTTCGGAATTTTGTTTCTGCGCCGTTAGCGAATTACCAAAATCGTTCAATTGTTGGGTGTTTTCAGTAGACTATTATCTACATCGAATGTTCTGCAAATCACATTTAAATGCCTGGTAAAGGGTTCATCGAGCCACAATTATACTATTTACCTACCATTCCATATTCGAATAGCGCGCGGAAAGAAAGAACAGCTGAATCTCTCTGTTCGAGCTCTGATTTCTCGTATTTTATTCTGATGATCTTTTCTACCTATGTAAGTGGGAGTCAACAATATATTTACTCATTCGGAGGAGAATGTTGGCGATTGGAGTTTCGTAAGTAGCCCACGCCGCAGCGATAAGCGCCGTTGTTGTAATGATTCCCATCCCAGATCCTGTATCATTTCCGTAACGCTGTCTCCCCTGTATCGTGACAATACGTAACGAGTTGCCCTTCTTTGGACTCTTTCGATGTCCTCCTTCAAACCCACCTGATAAGGATCCTACACTGGGCAGCAATACTCCAAAAAAGGACGGACAAGCGTACTGTATGCAGTTTCTTTTGTAGTTCTGTTGCATCTTTTAAGGGTTCTGCCAATAAAACGCAGTCTCTGGTTCGCCTTTCCCATGATATTATCTACATGTTCTTTCCAATTTAAGTCTGAAGTAATAGTAATTCCTAGGTATTTTGTGGAGTTTACGACCTTCACTTTTGATTGATTTATCTTGTAAACAAAGTTTAACGGATTTCTTTTCGTACTCATGTGGACGACTTGACACTTCTCATCATTTAGGGTCAATTGCCAATTTTTACACCATACTGATATCTTATTCAGATCGTTCTGCAGTTGGTTTTGATCTTCAGATGATTTTACTAGACGGTAAATGACGGCTTCATCTGCAAACAACCTAAGAGAGCTACTGGGGAACTAATGGTTGTGGTTGCCGTATCTGTGACACTTTGGTTGGTTATGTAGCATCGGTGTAGTGGACAAGCGATATATAGACCATTTCGTATAAAGAGGAAGAATCGTTTAATTTTGCTCGTAGTTTTGGCGTGGTGGTCTGAAGAAACTTTAAACCTTGCACTCAGTAGGCTACCCTTCTCGTCCGGACTGACAATATCTACATCCTTCCATAATTAACTGATGTGTATGTTTGTCAATAAGATTAATGCTTCAATTTAAAGACGTCATCTTTCACATCGAGCCGGAAAGCATTTCTGTGTCACCCTCAGTTCTCTCCAGTGAGTACGCAGAAGGCCTTCGTAGTGGTTGAACTTGCATAATCAATTTATTTTCAGCTTATTGCTTCAGTACTCGTTTTCAGTTAGTGAGTGACTTTTCTTGTTTAAGATACCTCAGAAGAATGGCTGAGGACTGTTTAGTTTGTGAGTGTGATTATGTCAGTGGCATTTGAAACATTGGGGAAGAAGGAATTAGTGGATTGGTTCATGCAAGTAATTTAGGAAAAGATGGGGAAGCTCAAGGTTTTCTGAAGAGGAATTCCTGTGTTGAGGAATCTTACACGAAAGAATAAACAAGAACACGTTCAATTAAAAAAACTTTCGATCGTCACTTTTTAAGAGCAACAGCCTTCAAGTTGTTGTGATTCCTCCCATTTGCGCTGAGCTGAAGTGAAAAATCGCACTGACGTGTTTTACGGCCCACTTTAGAGTTGCAGTTTTATACGTTTTTGCAAACATTTTGGACCAAAATAATAATGTAAATAATAAAAAATTAATTAATAAGAGTGTCTGAAACCCTTTTCGGAAAACACATTTAGGTAGTAGCGGGGTCCGAACCACCTATCATAGACCAACGCCTTGTCCACTACGCTACAGCCATCAAGCATGAGATGCGTCCTTTAATCTCATACTATTGATGGCCGTTGTTAACTGATGCTAATATGGCATTTGTAGACACTAGATTATCATTTATCGTACGAAAAACGACGTGTTTTTGTTAATTCTTCAGTGCGCCATTGCTTTGAAATGACAACGTGTAAGTTACAATAAGAAAATAATCAAATACGGAATGTCACGTGACATCTGCGAACGGCTGGTTTTCGTTAATTCAATGGAGGGTGTCAAATGTCCGTTACTTTTGCAAAAAATGGCTCAAACTATACGAGATATGAAAAATAACATAAGGGAGCTAAGTTGTAGAGAATTTTCTTCTCTATCAATTAGGTTATTCAATTTTCGTGTCAGATGAACGGTTCGTTTGCAATTACAATTACATTACAAACGGCTTTTTTGTATTACTGCCGTATTTTTTGTCCGAAAAATTTGAAAAAAGGGAGGTTCTGGTCTCTAGTGGCGTACAATCATGTCTGTAAAATTTGGTGCTGATCGGTTGAGCGGTTCGTCTTTAAAACAGGGAACACGTTACGGACAGAGAGACAGACATACATCCCAAAATCGGCGTTATTTTTGCAAATAACTTTGAAACGCTACGAGATATGAAAAAACATAACAGAGAAAAGTTGTAGAGAATTTTCTCCTATACAAATTAGGTTATTCAATTTACGTGTCAGATGAATAGTTAGGCCATTATTTTCATTTAAATTTCGAGCTGTGAATAGACTTTCAGTGTTGCTACCGTAACCTAAAGTGGGCCAAAATTTGTGGTGGGGCTGTAGAGGAAGTGTTTTGTAACCAACCACGATGAAGCCCGTTGATCTGCGTCGGAAAGTTGACAGCGTTGTCCCCTTGACGGCCACATTCCAGTGACCAGAGTCCACGCAGTGGAGCGGCTGCCTCCCGCGGACGATGCGCAGACGAGGGCTGCTTGCGACAAACGTGGCCGAGGTTATAGCGCGAGTCGTCGCGGGAATAAGAGCGGCACACATTTTCCTACCTGCTGTATTCAAAACTCACGAAAAACACGATTTTCTACGGTTCTATAACTGGCGAGTTTGTGCACTGGTTATATCGTTTGCAGTACCTACTGGCAGTGTCGGGTCGTACAAACTTTGACCAGTGTGCTACAATATTACAAAAAGAAACAGGAAACAAAATATACTGAAATAAAAAGTCAACCTTTGTGTGATTGCCTTTAATTAAATACCAAGTAATACTGTATTGACAATAAGACCTTCAGGGGAATCTATAACAGCGCTGCCAACTGCATATATTCACTGCAGGTAGTCAATATAACGCTTAAAGTATTAATTTTATTTACAGAAATTAAAAATTTAGACTCAGAGGTATTTGAATACGAGCCTCACACAGGTAGGTTTGAGAGACAACGCGCAAGACGCCTGAGCCAGCGCGCTATTTGACTCTGCATGCCGCAGTATTCGTCATACACTGTTCTTCCGCAGCCGTCAATCGCAGCGCGGAGAGAAATATTGGTCTGGTGCTGCAGTCGGTCTCAGCACACACGAGCCGCCAGGCCTGACGTCACGTCTGCGCATGCGCACTAGCGAGCAGACGACTGCGCCGCCTCTCTGCGCACGTACCAGCGCGGCTGAATCCCACTTCAGCACACGGAGCTGGTTCCCAGCTATCGCGGCGAGAGCGCTCCACAATGCGTTTTCATCCTCACTACTAGCATTCTAATACGCATTGGAAGGGAATTGGCGTAATTTTATTGTGATATGTGGCTCGCATTCCAAGAGAAAGGGTGTAATTTTATAGCGATTTCTCGCTTGCATTCGAAGAGAAATGGCATAATTTCAGTAATATTTTTACAGTGTGCTGCAGCAAATTAGCACAGTCTAATATATACAGTCACGACACTCACTGCTGTAAAAGTTGTTACCAACTGACAATTGCTGCGACACTAGCGCTCCTAGTGGTGGACAAGCTGCCGAAGTAGTGAGTTTGTTTATAATCGTTTTTGTACGTAATTAACGAAAAACGTACTATAATTTTTGCGTTACAAGCATTATTAAAATATCGAGAGAGAGAGAAACGTAATACGGAAATTAATATAAAAACAGCCTCATTTAAATGATTCAATGGAATAAAGAACAACTCTGTCATGAACAAATACTTACGAATATGTGTATATTTGCAGCTTATTCCGTTGACATTATTTGAATATAAACATAATGGTATAATAAATTTCTATTATGGTCTGTTCTTACTATGACAGCCGGTTTTTGACATGTATCAATTCGATACGGAGTCTAATGATTCTCACATTTTTACACGTCACTCGTCTTTCTAATACGTGCATATTCTTTTAAATGTAATTATTTTAGCTTTAAAAAACCAATGTTTTGATGATTCTTGCCGTTTGTGGTTCAGATGTAGCAACAATTGTGGAATTGGGTTCTTCTTTGTTGGAAAACAGTTTGGTTGCTTTTATCGTTATATTGCCACATCTGTGACTTTTTCCTTCAGCTACAGCCGTGATGGTTGATTTGGTACGTTAAATACCGTATTTATTGTATTATATATACGTTTCCTATGTTCCACCACAACTATTTTGCTGGAATTGTAATGAAGAATACTTAACGTTCGTGCATATAAATTGACGTCTCTCTACTAAAGGGCATGTCTCCTGGTGTTTCCGAGGCATTTCTATTTTTAATAGAAAATGAAATTACTCATTTAAAGCCTGTATGTTATAGGATGATTGTAAATTAACTGTCCTGTAATGTACCGTTTCGTACCCTATCAGGGATCTTATGAAACCTAAGAAAGACAAATGGGAAGCTATTTTTAAATTATTACCTATTTATAAGGCACTACATACGTTCCCTAATGTAAACAGTATGCTGAAGTCAGTCTAAACGATACTATTGGCACTCATTCAATATCGTATTCAGAAACGTAGCTTGCCGGCCGCTTGGAGCGCTGCTATCGCAGCGTATGACAAAAATCTGCGACAGTGTCGTGACTGTATGTGTTAGGCTGTGACATCAGCACCAGCCGCCACTGCCTACTGCTGCAAGTTATTCGAAATCGATTTTAATAACATCATTACTAAAGTTTTCTTTCGTAAAAGCAGTGCAGAGTAAATCTGAACTTTGGCGGATTTCTGATTGGTTAAATACTACGTAATGAAGCAGTGTTGATTTTCGTTTAATGAAACATGTATGTAAGATTAATTAGAAAATGCTCCTCGTTATAAAGTAAGTTGTCTGATGACGGAACTGCGAGGTTTCGTAGCTCGCCGTGTGGTTGGCATGTAAGCGGCGACAAAGCGTCTCTGTAGAGGAGGCGGCAGCAGTTGCTGCGACCCAAATAAACCAACGGTGACACGCAGAAAATACTCCTCGTTTGAGATTAGGAGCTCTGCATAGCCAGCGCGGGGCAATTCGAGCAGATCCTCAGACATTTATGTATTCACGTTGAATGTCAGTAACTTCTTTTGATGGGCAGTGTGATATTAGGGTCACCAGACGTCGTCTTTTACCGGACATGTCCTCTTTTTTTCCACCCTAAAAGTGGTCCGGCCGGGTTTTTAACAAAATGGGGAAACGTCCTCTTTTTTGCGTTGTGCAACTGCTCCAACTTGAAAGTGCGTAAATATAACTCTCTGAACTGTCACAATCACTAACTCTAGAGGATTTAACCTCTCTTGAAAAAGTGTGATTTTGAATTTTCTCGTTTCTGTGCCGTCGCTGCTACTTCGGAAGTATTGAAATAATTGGCGTCGCAATTGCCGCGGAATACGAGCTTCGAGGCTGCCAATTAAAACCATACGTCTGCAACAATGCAAGACAGTGCAATACACATACATTAGTACAATATCAAACTCACCCCCTCCCCCCATTTCTCTGGTCGAAGTGTTGTGCCGCACACAAAAATAAGACGTTCAGTCCGTCGACCTGGGACTCGGCAGTTCTGTGTGTTGTCTGTCAACCACACGTATGACTTTAAGATCAAAAGCCAGTGCAGTGTTAGTTATACGTAAGTTGAAACCTTGTTCAAAGCTTCATACAAATAAGGTCAGATGCCACAGTCGCTATTCGTCTGTTTAGGACGAAAGTGGGGTAACTACATAAACAGTGTTTTGAAAGAAATCGAGTTAAAGCTTTTGTCCAAACAACTGAGTAGCTTTAAATAATTAATTGCGAGCATTTGTACGGCACATACAAAGTTTATTTTATTCATTGCTTTCTTCACCTGGGCCTTACATATTCCATTCACTCACTAGAATCTAGATGTTAATCACGTATATAGTCACGTCCGTCTGATCCGAAATGGGAGCATAGCTATATCAAGGAATGCTTAAATAATTTTTACAGTAATTTTATTCGTTATCAGGTAAAACCGAGATTGGGGGGTGGGGGAAAGCGAGGTATAAGTGGGGAAAAAAATGTTCAGCACTTAAGACAATAATTACAAGTGGTGGAGTGATGAAATATCAGGGCTTCACTGCTATGTAGTCAGGTAATTCGTTCTACGGGTCTCAACATTTCATGTTTCTTTAATTTGTAAGAAGATGAACAAATTTCGTAAGATGTATTACAAACAAGACTCTGATAATACAGTAGAGACATCACTAGTACTTGTGTTGTCAATACGAGAGAGAAAGACAAGTTTCTTTTATGACTCTAGAAATGTCCTCTTTTCTGGAGACGGACGTATGGTATCCCTATGTGAAATACGGAAACCACTTTTTCGGTGGGTGGACCACCACGAGGAAGCACGTAACACTGGAAGACATGGTGGCTGTGGCAAACGTGTTTGTGGCAAAAACGTGGGGTATTTTATTATAATACCAGCTGAAAACCCGGCTGTGCCCGGGTATTTATTTATTTATTCCTGCTTTGAGTTAGTACTTCTCCTACCCTTTCTCTCTCTGTCCATATCCTTTTTTTCTCAAAACGTGCTATAGTTATCGGAGAATACATAAGAAATAAGGCTGTCTCGCATAATGTACACAATTATAAGTATCCAAACAAAGATAGTAATCAAAACACAAATGACATATGAAATGTGTACGATCTCATATTTATTTAGTTATATGTCGTACAATTGTATAATTTTGCAGGTATGTATTCATTTGTAAAAGGGCTGTATGTCTGTATTAAAAGAAATTTCTTTTTTTCTCCTTTCTTTATTTATTCTTATATTTCCCTATTTGTATGCGTATTCTTAGACAGAAAGAGCTGAAGACATTGTAGCACAGATAAACCAAATATATGGTCTGTGGCATCACGTTTTGCTGTATGTAATCTCCTTGCTATAGAGTCATCGCTGGCGTTCAGTCCTAATATTTTTTTAAAAATAATTTGACGACTTTCAACCACCATATCTTCCACCTTCTTATAGCTATCGGCATGCAACTGCTATGGTGTACAACAATTACACACTGATCATTCATTTGCGTTCTTTCGGTTTCACTGCAGAGCGAAATATTAACACACACACACACGTTGAATTTTATATACACCGATAACTTTCCTTCCCAATATACTCCACCCTTTTATCATTATCAACCCTCAAGCAACAATACAATCAATAAAACCATTTTCAAAGAGTAAATATAATTTTCAAAGAGTATTTATTGTTCCGCATTTCGCGTTATATTCTTCAAATTACTAAATATCTATCACATCGCTATAAAATAGTGCTTAAAACCTTTCTCAGGTATAAATTAGTAACTGTACAAATATTTAAGTCTCTGCGTCTTGTCATTCGGACGTGATAAGCGTACACCGAACAGACATTCACATTAATATATATATATATATATATATATATATATATATATATATAGAGAGAGAGAGAGAGAGAGAGAGAGAGAGAGAGAGAGAGATAAACAGCTATCCGATCGCCATAAAACCGTGCCTAAAGCCTTCCCCGGGTAGACATAAGTAACTGTACAAATTTTTAGCTCTTTATGTCTTGTGGTTCAGACGTGATAAACGTACACCGAACAGACATTCACATTTATATATACAGATTAACAGGACAGATACAAATGTGTCAACCAGTGGCGTAGCTTTCGTGAGCGACGATCGAAAAAAGTTACCGTAGAGCGTCGAATCTTGTATTTAATTTTTTTACCCTCCCAAACTATCGTCCATCATACCCCCTTCCCCTCAAACCAAGTTTCCCACAGTAGCCGCACTGGGCCTCTGGCTGGCGGAACAATGCTTCTAATTGGGCCTTCACAAGGCAGGCGAAGCTGCCAGCCAATGTGTCCAACAGTCGGCACACTTCAGTCGGCAGAAGTAGCGGCAGCATCACAGCTGCTCACAGCAACAGCTGCGTCTTCCAAGTGTTGCGGCGTGCAATGCGAAGGATCGCGCTCCTCCAAATACTGTATAAATACGTTTACTGTACACTACTTCTTATTGGCAAACAGAAGTGCACAGTTCGAATATCCGAATAAACCGGTTTTCCAAATAACTATGACCACAAATTACTTGGGGTAATAGATGTTATACTGTATTTAATATTTTAGTTGAATGAAGGAATTTCGACTTTTAATTTCTCCTGCCGAAATTGACCCCAACATGGACAGTTCGTCAATTATGTAAGGAAATTATAACAAAATATGCATTATGAAAAAGTGAGGTTACGGAAGTATTTAGTTTTATTCTTCTGCAGCAGCCAAAAGGCCGTTCAGCAAATTAAAAATTATCAAAACGCATCTGAGGTACAGTATGGTTCAAGCTCGACTCGGACATTTGCCACTCATATCAACCGAAGACAAGGCTGCATCAAGTCTAGATTTAACAGAACTTATTGATGATTTTGCAAAAACCCTAGCCAGGAAAAGATTGTAAAGTAATTGTAATTGTACTGCAGTAACGAAAACGCTTACCGATCATTAACGATCAGAAATCATATCTTTGCCAACATCTGCAATCTAACAGTGTGAAGCACTGCATTACTCCTGTAGGTATTCTTTCATTCTGACTTTGGTGCGTGAGGAAGCACGAACTAAATCCCCGTGACTTGAAAAACGCCACCCATTAAGTGAGGCGCGAAAAATAATTATGAATTTTTTTCACGTTTTACAAGAAATAGAAAAATTCCCAACTTTTAGAAAACAATGTTTTAACACATTGACTGCCACGTGAGTTAAATGCGAGTCACAAGAAGTTTTCTCTTCTGGCCACGTGAAGTAAATACAACTCACGGACATTTTTCTAACTAAAGCTGCGTGCTGCAGTTGTAACAGTGGCGTGCTATGACGTGGTGTTATAGTACGTTGTGGCCCCAGTAACAAATCATGTTCGTGGCCTCCAGTTTTCAAGAGCTCAAGAGTAGTTATTGACACTTGAAATCGTGAATTATATATAACTCACAAGCCCCAGTCATATTGGAGTTTCCTTGTTTTTATAATTGATTGTTTAGTGTTACATATTAGTTATTCAATAGATTGTAAATCACATACAGTTTTAAATACATTCTCCAACTCAAATTGCTACAACAACGATACAGACTGAAAAAAATTGGGTAATTACACTTTATATCTCTAAAACCTGCATGCTCTGTGCTTCATGAAGAAACACTCCTCGCAAAAATAGGAGTCACAATTTCTTACATTTCCACGCAGCTTGTTTGCATTTCTTGACACCTTGCTCTCGTCCAAATTCAGTTTTTCAGAGCATCACTACACCTATGACCTGCTGCTCCCGTGTTCACAAGAGCACAGTCTGCAGGCAGCTCGGTGGCTACGGTGAGAGATTTCTCAGGGGCATCGGCATCTTCTGTGTGGAGTAGTCTATAAGTCATTTCCTCTTTGAATTCTGTGATTGAGGTGATCTTGTTGTTGATGTATCGGTAAATCACAAGAGATTTACCAGTGCTAACCCTATCAAGAGTTCAATTGCAAGCTTCCTCAACCATTTCACACTCCGCCTTAGACAATATAGGACTTCATTTGGCGGGAGAGATCTATAAATGACTGATTATAGTCAGTTATCATTGCTGGATTTTTCTTTGTGCCCCTCTTGGTTTGAACTTGAGCTTCTTCCTCTCCATGAACAGTGCTCAGCATCAACATATTCCTCTTATTTTTCCATTTCAGTAGTATCTAAGTCTAAAAGCTTCTGTACATGTCTATGTTCATCTACATAACTTCTACGAGACACTTTCTCCTGCTACAAAAACACTGTGTTACGGAGCAAACAACACTGAATAAAGACTGTAGTAAGAATGCAGAAAAACAGTAATGGAAGTGTACGCAAATAACGTTGTGGAATGAAAAGACTTACAGGACTACCAACCCAAAATTATTAGCGACATAGCAAATGACACACCTACCACTTTACTCTGGCGCCATGTGAGTCATATGTAACTCACACAAAAAAACATGAACTAAGGTACTAAACTGCAATATTTTAACTGATTTGTACTTAAGTAGCTTACTTCAAGGAAACAAAAGTAGAATATGGAAAAAAGTATATGATCCCCGGGGGTCGGTAACCCAGGTATACCTTTGGCAGCCAATATGTTAGTATAATTATTGCTAAACAGAATGGACTAAGACAAAATATTAAGTGTATACAGCATATTTCAGTACAGTAGAACAATATTGGGCCTATGATTTGTTGTGGGGCTGTGGGGTGAGGGTTTGGAGGGCAGAAGGTGCGGGAAAGGGCAGACCGCTGGAATAGTCAGGCACTGCCGTTCTCTGTGCGCCTGCAAACGAATAGCGAGAAAGCGAGCCCCCACTATGTCTACCCCATTACGTCGCAAAAGGAAATTACAATGAGTTTTACAAAGTTATACCGACCCTTCCACAGAGCACCTCATAAATCACGGATGACGTACTGCGCAGACAGACCTGGAGAGTGCGCATTTTCCACAAAATGCGTTGCGCCAGGAAACAGGCAGGTTTATTTCCCACAAATTCGTTAATACTGAAAGGAATACCGAACAGAATCTACATAGCTTTCTACACACTACCTTACAATGGTAAGCGGGAAAGGCATTCGGCATTCTCTGGCTCTTTTCTGGGAACGGCGCCTTCCCATACCATAAGAACTATTCGCTCTTCAATTGACGTCCATACCAACACTACACCCTCCGCCGCATTCTGCTCACTTCTTGTATGTGAAAAACAAACAACTTCACTGTGGCGAGAATTCAGCACTTGACGCAATCTTTTAAGGTACGTTTCTGCCTGCACACTATTTGTTTATTCTGCCATTTAAAGCTTTATTTACATTCATGGATCAAAAGTTTCATGTAATAATTACTTTGTCTCAAAAGAGAATTGTGCATCAAGACGCTGCCCTCTACCCCACTGTCACGATAATAATCGAAGATATCGACTTAGTTATTTTACTTACTACTTTCTCCTGGCCAGAAACTAACATATACTTCAAGAAGCCTGGTAGGGGCACGGCTCAATCCAAAGTGTTTCATCAAACAAAATACGGCAACTTACTTTTGATGAAACCATCCTACACAAATATTTCCCCTATTTTCCTTTTCTGACTGGGCTGTCAACGAAATGAGCTAACAGCGCAGTAGTTTAGCGAGAGTGAGTTGTCTGCACTGACAAAAGTCCGCCTGCTGTCACCGCTGACGAAAAATATCCCATGGCGCGTTTTCACCTTTATGTCCTACCCCTCTGCAAAATTTCATCCAAATCACCTAGTAATTTTTGCGTGGAAACATAACAAACAAACCAACTTTCACAATTATATTAGAGAGTACGATTAAACATTATCTGCTGCGTGACACATAATAATTTAATCAGTAGTATTTAGGTTTGCCTTATTACGTCTTCCAGAGGGCGGTAGGAGCTGATGATGAAGTAGTTTTTTTGCCGGCCGCAGTGGCCGAGGGCACTGAGGCGCTCCAGTCACGGTCGGGGGTTCGAATCTCCCCTCCTCGGGCATGGATGTTTGTGCTGTCCGTAGTATAAGGTAGTAAATAAGTAGTTTGTAAGTTTAGGGACTGATGACCCCGCAGTTAAGTCCCATAAGCTTAACAAACATTTGAACATTTTTTTAAGTAGTTTTGCATCTGTACAGTATTAATGTAAAGAGGGCCCCAATATCATTTTTGCCCCGGGGCCCCTGGTGACATAGCTACGCCACTGTATATACACAATAAAATATATAAGTTACAATCAGTAAATGTACTTCAGTCAGTGCTGCAGAAATTATTCCGAAAAATAAAGTCACAGCTCCGACTAACAGTATGATTGCTTTCCATCTAAATTTACGCAAACTGAACTAGGAAAGCTGTGTGCCACATGATCAAACAATCTTCAAATGGGTGTGAGTTCATATGAGACCTAACTGCTTAGGTCATTGGTCCCTAGAGTTAAAAAATACTCAGTTACGCTAAGGACAACATACACACCCATGACCGAGGGAGGAGGGAAGGCTCGAACCTCCGACTGGAGCAGCCGCGCAGTCCGTGACATGGAGCCTCAGACCGCACGGCTACCTCGCGAGGCACTACATGATCAATGTTACCTAAACCCATAATGGTTATTAAAGAAGCCCCTCGCTTTCAAGGAATCACATTAATAAAACTCGTTAACATAAGAGTATGATAATACATTAAAAGTTATTATTCCAAGCTTATAGTACATCACTTACATAATAGGTATATGAATCGAATTTACCTTCTCTCCCAAGAAACATTTTGGATGCTTTCTCCTTAAATGACACAGCATCTTTGTAGTACCTCCACCCGTTTTCGGCTTTTTAAAGCAAATGGAGCATTGTACCTCACTGCTCCCGTACTTCGTGAAGTGCTTGGGATGGTAATAATAAAATGTTTGTATAGTCTATGGGACTTAACGACGGGGTCATCAGTCCCTAAACTTACAAACTACTTATGAACTACTTACGAACTAGGACGGCACAAATATCCATGCCCGAGGGGGGATTCGAACCCCCGACCGTAGTGGCCGTGCAGACCGTGACTGGAACGCCTCAGCTCCTCGGCCACTTGGGATGGTGCCATTTAAGACACAACCGATGTCTGGCGACGACAGCAAGGAACTGCCGCGTGACCAGACGGAGGCAAGTCTCGTACACTGCCGGTGCACGCGCGTCGTCTAATAGGCCACGCCACACGGCAACAGCTGCGTCGATGCCTCAGTAGCTGCACCAGTTCTTGAGTTCTTATGCCACGCGTTTCTGACTGCCGGGATTGTTCTTAAATTATCACTGATCGCTTTTCTTAGTTACTGCTATGACCTAATATTTCACTGCAGTGGAAATTTTAGGAATAGCCCTCAATATTAGGGTCTACTAGTTTTAATTTTTTTTAATTATTTACAAAAAACACATTTTGAACCACTACTACAGGCAGTAGTCGTACTGGTCTTTTTACCCGGTTCTTGGCAATAACTAAAAAAAAAAAAAAAAAAAAAAAAAAAAATATTTGTGACGATTGTATTTCAATCACGAGGGAAACGGACTGTACTGATCCCTTCCTCAGTAGTACAATTGCCTCAAAAAGCAGGCATACAGTATCTAAGTGACAAATTTAAATGTTAAAGTAATAGTAACAGTTAAATCTTTTTCACGGCTTCAAAGACAGTGTAGTGGCCGCACTTTCGGGCGGTACTGCTTAACGACAACTGTTTTAGTAACGGATACATACAGGAATACGCATCGCTCCATTACTCTCACAGCTCCAAAAATAAATATCGCTTGATTGAGTTTAATACTACCTTGATGGCGCGGAATCTGAAATCCGAGCCTTCCAAAAATAGAATGTAAGTGTGGGCTTAGATTTTCTGCATAATCCGAGGATGCGAATAATATAGAACGCTTAAGCACGGAAGTTGCAGGGAATAGATTAATTTCCCTATGAACAGAGAAAAGACACGGGTACATACAGGAATTTTCATGAGAACAAGTAATACGTAATTGATTTACGAAAGCAGACAGTAATGACTCGTAACATTCTCCTGCAAAACTGGGAATTGTGAGACACTAACGGCTAACCAAGTATGCTTCAACGTTACTCAGAACGGCCGACAGATGGCAGGACGAGCTCTGCCTCCGCAACTATGGCCGCCCTTTAATTCCTGCCAGCAACTACCGAACGACCCAACAGATGTCTCTGCAGTCACGCCACCGCCAGCCTTGGCAAGTCCTCGGTTTCCATTTTCGGATGTTTACTTATTTATTATCCATCTTTAAGCATTAAACTTGCAATCGATGTCGTGATTTGTATACATACTCACTGAAATGTACATTTACAGTAGTATCATATGCTTAAATATGCAGTTACATAAGCGTGATTCATATTATGAAAGAGTGTAGACCAATTACCTTGTTACCTTGAACAATTTTTTTTGACATATATAATTTTTTCTTTTATGACATATATAACCAGGGGCGCCGACTTTTGAAAATCAGTGTGGGTATACGGTGTATCACAGTTCATAAATGTTGAAAACTACATTATGCCCCCTTCCTTCCAAGAGTTGACATATCGTGGTCTTTCAATATTATTTAAAGATGTTTAAAGGAAAAAACACACTTTTGTAATCAAAAACAGTCATTAATACGTTTGCGATTTAGAATTCTCTTAAATTTGAGAAAACGACTAGCTGAACCCCCGCTGTTTCGCATGCGTAGGCTGGTTGGTCTGCACCAGTTGTTTCTTTTTAATCCTGATGAAGACTCCATATCTCAAGTTTCGTATTTATAGCTTGAAATTTCAGTTAACAGCACCATATTTTTGAAAATCAATTTTTGCATCTCGTATTTCACCCCCTTATTGGACGAATTTCCAAAAACACCGAAACACGTGTCTTTTAAATTGTAACTCCGAATCCAAATCCGAAAATTTGTAGTTCTAACTTCAAGACTGCCTAAATAGCAACATATTTCCGAAAAACACCCCCTCTCCAATTTAACTCCCTTGAAGGTTGAATTTCCAAAAAAAAAAAAAAAAAAAAAAAAAACGAAACACATATTTTGTTAATTCTAACCAAGTATACAAATATCAATTTTTGCAGCTCTAGCTTCAGAATTGTCTCACTGCTGCTGTATTGACCTCTGGCTTTCTCTTCTGGTACCTGCCTGCTGCTGCTTTCCGAGAATAATTAATTTACGGACCAGAGAAGGATTCATACAAGATCCTGTCAACCGTAGATTAGGAACAGTGTTAATAGTTTATTTTATAAACAGCACTAAATGTTATTCCTCTCATTTCATGCGACTGGCTTTACAAAGAGCATACAACGGTCGTTGTCGGCCGCGGTGGCCGAGGGGACTGAGGCTCTTCAGTCACGGTCTGCACGGCCACTACGGTCTGGGGTTCGAATCCCCCCTCGGGCATGGATATTTGTGCCGTCCTAGTTCGTAAGTAGTTCATAAGTAGTTTGTAAGTTTAGGGACTGATGACCCCGTAGTTAAGTCCCATAGACTCTACAAACATTTGAACATTTTTGTACAACGGTCGTTGCGAAACATTAGCGTATTACACAACCGCTACCCCCTTTACATTACCACCTTATCCATTTACGTTCACCAGTGAACCTACTGAACCCCATGATTTAATTTAAAGACACTAATTCATCATCTGCGATTTTTGTCAAGGACGTGTCTGCCGCGGTGGAGTAGCCGAGCGGTCTAAAGCGTTTCGCTGCGGAGCGCGCGGTTGCTCGCCGTGGAGGTTCGAGTCCTCCCTAGGGCATGGGTGTGTGTGTTTGTCCTTAGGTTAGTTTTCCTACGTTTAAGTAGTTTGTAAGCTACGGACTGATGACCATGCAGTTTGGTCCGATAAATTTACAAACATTTGAACATTTGAAGGACGTGTCTGTTGTAGAAATAGAAACTGATCAATTTACATTGACGCTTCCACCTACAGGGTCCCATGATTTAATTAAAGAATAGTAACCATTTGAAGCAGTGCTCATTTGCAACGTACATTTAATATGTCATATTCTTTCGGCGGGACACAACTGTCTCAAACACAGGACTCGCGCAACTTAATCCCTGTACGCACAGCGAACGCTGCCAACATTGCCCTCCCCTTCACGTTAAGTACACTTCGTCGCTACAGCTGATTAATCTTTTACCGAATGTTTGTAATAACATTTCTGCTTAATTAAAGAAATTCTTATGATAATTATCTTTCCAAGCGGTAGTAAATCGTTAGGAGATATGAATCACCATGAATTAAGTGTAAAAAGCGGCAAATTTCGCTGTCTCAATGACGTAAGCTACAACACGTTTATGAAGATATATCTAATCGCAACAGGTTTTGCAAACGTATTAAAAAAGGATCTAAAACATTGGGCATATTTCAAAGGAACATCTTGTAAAAAATTTCACATCAGTCGTTTGAGATAAGAGATAGAGTTTACGAACATTTTCAGTTTCCATTTGATTGTTCTAAATATCAAAGTTCTGAAAGTTCTTGACCGACTGGAATTTTTGACACAAAATTGCATTCTAACACAGGCGTGTTTTCTTAAACCTGTTTTTGCAAAAGTCTACCCGCTTCTTTAATGGACGCATGTCGTATTTGAAAGGAAATCTGTAAAATATGTGGTTAGTTCACGTACTTTTTAATTTTTTAAAAATTGTAACCAAGAATCCATACACCAATTTATGTAGTTGTAGCTACAAAATTGCCTTAATAGCAACATTTTTTTTCAAATAACTATTCATTCCCTCTTTCACCCCCTTGATGTGTGAAATTCCAAAAATACCTAAATACTTTCTTTTTCTTTTTCAATTGGCCAACAGGCCAAATATTAATTTCCGTAGCTCTAGCCTGAAAATCGTCCCAATAGTAACATATTTTCAAAAAGAATTTTTGATCCTCTGTTTGACCCTCTTAGTTGTTTAACACTGAAACACGCATTTTTTAAATCCTGACCAAGAGTCCACATCGGAATTTCCAACCAAGTATGGCAATATCATATTTTGTAATTCTGGGTGCAAAATTGGCTTAGTAGTAACGTATTTTCAAAAAATGTTTCATCCCCTATTTCACCCCCTAATTGATTAATTTTCTGAAAATACCGAAACATGTGTCTTTTTAATTCTGACCAAGAAAACATATACCAATTTTTGTGGTTGTAGCTTCAAAATTGCCTTATTAGCAAAAGATTTTCGAAAAACATCCCCTCTCCTATTTAACCTCCTTGATGGTTGCATTTCCAAAAATACCGAAACACGTATTTTTTAAATCATAACGAACAATACAAATACCAATTTTTGTAGCTATAGCTTCAAAATTGTCTTGACAACAATGTGTTTTTGAAAAGAATTTAGCCGGCCGCGGTGGCCGAGGTGACTGAGGCGCTCCAGTCACGGTCAGCACGGCCACTACGGTCGGGGGTACGAATCCCCCCTCGGGCATAGATATTTGTGCCGTCCTAGTTAGTAAGTAGTTCATACGTAGTTTGTAAGTTTAGGGTCTGATGACCCCGTAGTTTAGGCCCATAAGCTTTACACACATTTGAACATTTTGAAAAGAATTTTTGATCCCCTCTTTTACCTGCGTAGTGGTTGAATTTCCAAAAACACCGAAACACGCGTCTTTTTAATCATGATCAAGAGTCCATATCCTAAGTTTCGTAGTTATAGCTCGAAATTTGAGTTAACAGCACCATATTTTTGAAAATCAATTTTTGCATCCCATATTTCACCCCCTTATTAGTCTAATTTCCAAAAATACCGAAACACGTGTCTTTTTAATTCGAACCCCGAATCCAAATCCGAAAATTTGTAATTCTAAATTCAAAATTTCCAAAAAATAGCAACAGATTTTCGAAAAACATACCCTCTCCTATTTAACGCCCTTGATGGTTGATTTCCAAAAATACCGAAATACGTATTTTTTAAATCACAACGAACAATACAAAAACCAAATTTTGCAGCTATATCTTCAAAATTGTCTTGACAACAAGGTGTTTTCGAAAAAAAATTTTGAACCCCTCTTTTACCCCCTTAGTTTCTTAATTTCCAAAAATACCGTAACTCGTGTCTTTTTATTCCTGATTCAAAAAGCGAATTCAGACCACGTTCGGAACAAAAATTCGAACATCAAAATATTAGCCGCGAACTTTCTGAGTATCAGAAACAAAGTTCCCGAATTTGCCGCACTGCATGGAAGTTATTGGTATAATAATAATGTTAGAAAGCTGCTGAGGAAGAAAAGGCTGTTGCATTCTCGATTCAAAAAAGAACACGCAAATGATGACAGGCAAAAGTTAGTAGAGATTCATGCGTCTATAAAAAGATCGATGCGTGAAGCATACAATAATCATCACAGCCATATTTTAGCAAAAAATATTTCCGAGAAGCCGGCCGCGGTGGCCGAGGGGACTGAGGCGCTCCAGTCACGGTGTGCCCGGCCACTACGGTCAGGGGTTCGAATCCCCCCTCGGGCATGGATATTTGTGCCGTCCTTAGGATTAGCTAGTTCATAAGTAGTTTGTTAGTTTAGGAACTGATGACCCCGTAGTTAAGTCCCATAGACTCTACAAACATTTTAACATTTCTTTCCGAGAACCCGAAAAAATTCTGGTCCTATGTAAAATCGATAAGCGGGCCAAAGCCCACTGTCCAGTCACTCGTTGATCATTCCGGGGCAGTAATAGAAGAAAGCAAACGGAAAGCTGAAGTTCTGAATTTAACCTTTAAGAAATCTTTCACGCAGGAGTACCGCACAAATGTACCATCATTTGATCAACGTACAAATTCCGAAATGGGGGACATAGCAATAGGTATTCCCGGTGTAGAGAAGCAGCTGAGAGAGCTAATTACGAAAAAGTCTGCTGCTCCGGATGGAATACCAGTTCGGTTTTACAAAGACTATTCTGTAGTGTTGGCCCCCTACTTAGCTTGCATTTATCGCGAATATTTAATTCAGCGCAAAGTTCCTAGTGATTGGAAAAAAGCGTAGGTGTCTCCCGTGTATAAGAAAGGAAAGAAAACTGACCCACACAATTACAGGCCAATATCGTTGACATCAATTTCATGTAGAATTTTGGAGCATATTCTCAGTTCGAATATAGTAAATTTCCTTGAAACGGAAAAGCTTCTTTCCATGAATCAGCACGGGTTTAGGAAACATCGTTCATGTGAAACTCAGCTTGCCCTTTTCTCACATGACATCTTGCGAGCCATGGACGAAGGGCAACAGGTGGATTGTGTTTTTCTCGACTTCAAAAAGGCGTTCGACGCGGTGCCACACTGCAGACTGCTAACGAAGATACGAGCTTATGGAATAGGTTCACAGATTTGTGACTGGCTGGAAGACTTCCTAAGTAATAGAATGCAGTACGTTGTCCTCGACGGCGAGTGTTCATCAGAGACGAGTGTATCGTCAGGCGTGCCCCAGGGGAGTGTGATAGGACCGCTATTATTTTCTATCTATATAAATGATCTGATGGACAGAGTAAGTTGTAATATGCGGCTGTTTGCTGATGATGCTGTGGTGTATGGGAGGGTGTCGTCTGTAACTGACTGTAATAGCATACCGGATGACTTAGACAAAATTTCTAGTTGGTTCGAAGATTGGCAGCTAGCTCTCAATGTAGAAAAATGTAAGGTGATGCGCATGGGTAGAAAAAACAATTACATTATGTTCGAATACAGCATTAGTAGTGACCTTCTTGATGCTGTCGCGACGTTCAAATATCTAGGCGTAACATTGCAGAGCGATATGAAATGGAACGAGCATGTAAGGACAGTTGTGAGTAAGGCGGACAGCCGACTTCGGTTTATTGGGAGAATTTTGGGAAGATGTACTTGACCTGCAAAGGAGACCGCGTATAAAACGCTTGTACGACCACGTCTCGAGTATTGCTCAAGTGTTTGGGACCCGCAGCAGATCAGTTTAAAGGAAGACATAAAGGCGGTTCAGAGACGAGCAGCTAGATATGTTACCGGTAGGTTGAACCAATGCGCGAGTGTCACGGAAATGCTCCGGCAACTCAATTGGGGATCGCTGGAAGAAAGACGACGTTCTTTTCGTGAATTTCTGTTGAGTAAATTTAGACGGCCGGAATTTGAAGCTGAGTGTAGTACGATCTTGCAGCCGCCTACTTAAATTTCGCGTAAAGATCACAAAGACAAGATAAGAGAAATTAGGGCTCGTACGGAGGCATATAGGCATTCTTTTTTTTCCTCGTTCTATTTGGGAGTGGAATAGGAAAGGAAATGCCTAGTAGTGGTACAGTGTACCCTCCGCCACGCATCTTACGGTGAATTGCGGAGTATGCATGTAGAGCCGGCAGCGGTGGCCGAGGGGACTGAGGCGCTTCAGTCACGGTCTGCACGGCCACTACGGTCGGAGGTTCGAATCCCCCCTCGGGCATGGATATTTGTGCCGTCCTAGTTCATAAGTAGTTTGTAAGTTTAGGGACTGATGACCCCGTAGTTGAGTCCCATAAGCTTTACAAACATTTGAAACATTTATGCATGTAGATGTAGATGTAGATGTAGAAGAGTCCATATCCTAAGTATCGTAGTTATAGCTTGAAATTTGAGTTAATAGCAACATATTTTTGAAAATCAATTTTTTGCGTCCTCTAGTTTACCTCCTTATTGGTTGAATTTGAAGAAATGCCGAAACACGTGTCTCTTATATTCGAACCCTGAATTAAAATCCGAAATTTTCTAGTTCTAGCTTTAAAATTGCATAAATAGCTACGAATTTTCAAAAAACCTTTCATCCCCTATTTCACCCCCTTGCGGACGGAATATATCCCACGCCACAGTGATAAGCGCCGTTGTTGTAATGATTCCCATCCCAGATCCTGTATCATTTCCGCAACGCTGTCTCCCCTGTATCGTGACAATACGAAACGAGCTGCCCAGTTGCAAGTGCCCAGTTGCAACCGGTTTCGAGCAATTATTGTCCATCTTCAACTATCTGTGCAGGAAACAGTTAAGAATAAAATACAATTACAAATGTTGCATGAAATTTGCAGTACAATCACAGGATCAAAGGGGCAAGACGTACACTGTATGTAAAGCTTTCTAGGAAAATCATAAACTGTGAAGTAGTGATACGCTGTAGTGCTGCATATTGATAAAATAAGGAAGTGTACAAAATATTAAGTTCATATAAACGAATAATGTTTTAGGTACTTACATAAATTATGCATTATATTTTCAAAAAGAGCATATTGTAACCACACTAAACATCAAGTGCAGTGATTATGCTAGAACTCGTAGCTAAGTAGTCAATATGCGTATTTTTGGATAAAACATGTAGTGGGTGTAAAGAGAAAAGGGGGAATAAAGTTACAGGATGTAACGGTGATATAATACGGTATTTTTAAGAGAAAACCGAACTTTTGAGTGTGAAAACCAGAATACTAACTACCCAATAGAGTCATTGTCATAAATAAAGTGCGACCTTGCAATAAAGCCTACAGAGAAGCGGGTCTTAGTGTTGTAGGTATCAGGTCACCCTGGTTTGCTCTCTGTGAGGCACCTCTGGGCACCTCAGTAAGACATGGCACATGATCTACACATGTGCAGCAATGTGCCGTATATATATACTGGGTGTCCCACTTAAACTCTTCAGCCCAGATGCTTCTGCAACAAAAATAGATATTCAAATACAACTTTCACAGATATGAACTTGTAAAGTAAATGCTATGAGACAATCTAAAACGCAAAAAATATTATTTTCAACGAAACCTTCTGTTTTTAATGGGTACACCTTATTATTTCTAATGCAATCAATAGCATGAAGATTCTCAAAACTAATTGTATTGGTTACGTTGCAATACATCAATTACATCACAAGATATTGAGAAATGAAGCAGACACTTAAAGTAAATGAATCTCACATCTGGCACATGGCTGTGAACATTGTGAGGTTTACAATTGAATCTCAGGATGTGCGCTAGCTGTGCACTACATTTATTTCAAGCGTCAACTTTGCTTCTCAGCATCCCAGATGTAATTGAAGTACTGTACTTCTATCAACGCCATCAGTTTTGAAAGTTTTCATGCTACTGATTTCATAAGAAATGCACGAGGTCGTGTACTGGATCATTATGGTGAAAGGGGCACAACAATAAACAGTGTACGTTACAGTGAGATGCTTACTGACAGGCTAAAGCCTGCAATTCGAAGCAAACGCCGAGGATTGCTGTCAGAAGGTGTTGTGTTGTTGCACGACAATGCCCGTCCGCATACTGCTGTCCACACTGCTGAAACGCTCCAGAAACTCAAATTCGAAGTACTGGATCATCTTCCATATAGTCCCGATCTTGCCCCTTCCGACTATCACTTGTTTGGTCCACTCAAACAGGCATTAAGGGGCCGTCTATTTGACTCGGACGAAGCAGTGAAGGAAGCGGTGCATTCCTGGCTCGCAGCTCAACCGAAAACCTTCTTTTATGAGGGCATGAGGAAGCTTGTAGAGCGATGGACGAAGTGCATTGAAAAGCAAGGAGACTATGTCGAAAAATGATGTTCTTGTAAGTTTCGTATTTTATTACAATAAAATTTTACAACTACTTTGCGGATAATAATTGACTTACCCTCGTATATTTTAAATCGATCTATTTCCACCCCTATTTAATTCGGCACTCGTTGACCTTGATGACTGATGAGTGAGACACCTGGAGTTTTCCTCGCCTACAACTCTTGACACACTTCCACAACTGCTGTTACCTGTAGCCTGGGAGACATTTGATATGCAAAGAAACTTTATTTTCTCAGCTTTGTGTTACTTTGTTCTATAATTACAGGAAATACGGTGCAACTCATTAATATATACACATGATCAAACTTTGAAACAGTTTTATTGAAAACAACTTACTTTTCTGCAAGAAATACAAAGAAAACATTTACATAACAATAGAAATAACAACTGTGTTGTATAATTCATAGTCAAATATTCACTTTATCTTATCCTCCATCTCTTCTTTACTCATCGAAAAGTTCGACATGTAATATGTCTACTTGTATCATAAGTTCCATGCACAAAAGGAGGGAGGAGCTGAGGAAAGCTCTGTCGTTCTGCCAGTCGGTACTTCAGTCTGTTCTTTGTCTCAATCTAATGGGAATTTCAAGAATGTATGTATCTGTGAAACTAACGTTTGCTATGAAGCATTGTTCATTGGCCACAGCATAGAGTGTATTGGACATTTGACACTGATTGCTGCTGTACGTGCTTGCAGTTTGAGATTCCACAGAAATGAGCAATGGATTTGTTTCACTTTCCTGTAAATTCTCTGGTGTAAGTTGTATAAATTCGTGGAGAAACAGTTTTTTATTAGAATCTCATCAGTGTATATGAGCTGATTAACATGAAGGAAGTGGCTATTGGTGTGGTTTCTGTCTGTGGCAATAATTGGACACTTTGTTTTAGAACAATTTTCTGTAATGTTTGTTGACAAAAATTTTTTGCGTAGAAAAGAGAAAATTACAGAAAACTCAGAAGTAAAATGGATATTAACAGTAACTGGTAGGCTCCCTTAGAATGTTAAAAGAATAACGTTAATTTGTATCATAATGTAGTTTAAATCACTGCACGAATACTATGCAGACGAGCCTTGTGTTACTTTTGACAGCCTCAAGAAGAATGTTTGATAACTGAAATATTGATATTGGAAAACGAACATTTATCAGAGTAGAAGATTGAAAGAAAATGATATTTTACTAAATAATACTATTTTTCAAAGATGACAATAGTAATTTTAGTCATGTGGAGGTACTTCAGCAGTTCACAAGAAATGCGCAATGCTGAATTTTAATGAACATATTTTAAACAATTTTATTTATGACCTACCATATGTACAAATATCAAGTGTGATGTCAAGTTCTTCAAAAACTATATAAATAAGACCAGAAAGTGGTACCATTTCATTCTGAAAATAGTCGTTGCCATGAATAACATATGCCACAAAGAAAAGAAAACTTTGTTTCAACTTTAATAAAAACAACTGTGAACCATTATAAGGAAATAAAGCAAAACAGAAAACAAATATGGTAATGAATCAATGAATATGAGGTACTCCAAGTGCTCAAGTGTGTGAGCACTGTATTTACACTGAAAACTCTTTCACCCCTTCTGTTTATTATTTCTTATACATATTAAATATTCCAGCCATTTTTAAGAAGTTATACACATTATTTGTATTACACGACTACTGAAAATATGTCTAAAAGAAACCATTTCAAATGACATACTCTTAAAAATGACATTAAATTATTACTGTCAAAAATGTTTACGTAACTATGATAAATAAAGTAAACTGTAAATAAAAGAACTGAAAGTTTTGTTTTAGTTGATCATTTTAGGTAGACTTCACAGTTTCATGTTTAATTTATATTTATCAATTTTTGTTCTCCCTCCAGTTAATAGATAGGTTCTAAACACTGTTTAGTGTTATGTCTTTTGGCTGGCATAATTATAAAGTGTAAAAATGTTGATAGCCATTCTTCTAAATTTTATAGGTAGTAGTCAACAGAAATAGCATTGTTATGTGTTTTAAATGTTTTTTGAGAATCAGTAACCAGTACTCAATAACAAAACTGTACACAAGACATGTTCAGGATACATCAATTTACTCTCAGTCACATAAGAGAAATGGATAAGAAAAGCATGATTCTAAAATATTCACACCCTGTTCTTAACCCATGAGGACTCGCATGTGAGCATTTTGCTCACAGTAATTTTAAAACAATCGGCATTTTGCCAATTTTAAAATAGTCAAATATGTGTGTTTTCTTATAAATGCAAATAGAAATACTTATTTAGATATATAAGTACATTACAAACTGTTCTTTGAGTCTCAGAAAAATGTTATATACTTGATTGCTCCCATAACTATTAAAGGTGTGAGTTCTCACGGGTTAAGGAAATGTGTAAAACTGAAATTCTTTGGAAGAGGAGAAATTTATGAGTAATACAGAACTTATGAAGATAATGTATATTGCAACAGAAATGTTAAATTACAATAGGTAAGTAGGAAACAGGATGTGAATGAACATTCAATGTAAAAGGCAAAGTCTTAATATAACATTTTACTGACATAGGTTAACAAAAGAGTTTTCTGGAATTACAAGTCTGGATCACAGTAGCATATGTGATTATGAGATAGAGGAAACGATTGTAATTCAAAGGGTCTGAGTGTATTTGGAACAGCAATATGTTTAAATATACATTTATTTTGATTCATGGAAACCCAAATCACACTTTAAAAAATGGAGAAATACTAATAAATTATATTAAAAACCATGGGTGGTTGAGGAATACTAACAAAACTACATTCTTTTAGTTGACTAATATACCACTGGAAGGGAAAGCGAAAAACAGATGTTGGAGAAACTGACCAAGATTTGGAAACCAGTTCTGACCAGTCAGTCAACTGATATAAAGAATCCAATCCATCCCTCTACAACCTTCCCTATACACGAAAACTCAATTTTTTCTTCCATTAGAATTCCTCACTAACATTCATATTTTATGTTCCATTTTGTTAGTATGTGAAGAAGGTCTGTTTAAGAAATGTGTTAATGTCTTACCTACATGTTTGAGTTTCAAACTGAAACAAAATATGTTGCTGTTTTTACACTTGGACAAATTCTCATAATATGCATGGGTATTTTGGGCATAATGTCTGTATATTTATCTAAATATTATACAAATTAAAACATTTTGGAAGAAAATATATCAACATATTGATATCACTGTAGGTTAAAAGCAAGATAATATTTTATATGAACAGTTCAGTCGAAGTAAAATATGTGAAGTTGTGGGAAACAGTGTCTCTTGGTTCAGCAATCAAAAACGCTACACTTCTACTGACATATGGACTTATTCAAAATTATCTATAATTATGGGTAACAGAGTAAAATAGTAAACACAGCTGCTGCATATAAATTACGACAAGAGAAACGAATCAAAAAAGTGTACAGTGTATTATCACAAGAAAATCGTGCATTGTACCTCAAAACGCAGTCAGTAGCTAATCTTATGGATGGTATTGCATTGATAATGTGAAGAAAAAATAACATCTAGGGCACTTTGATGATATCATAATAGCTGGTGCCTTTTGAATTACAGTGTCTCTTTTGCTTCTAGTGACAAACAATATTTTTAACATAGTTAATCAGACAAAATGGATAAGTGTAGCTATTTTATATTAACTGTCATGGACGAATACTTGGTAAAATGGTATGCCTTACTAACAATGCACAAACAGTCTTAGCAGTTAAGCAACTGCCTCTGTTTGGAGGGAGAGTGGTTGCTATGTATTTAGCTGCAAAAACTCGGATATATGCAACTGAATGGTAGTATGCACATGTAAAAATTATATTATTTTCAATGCTACCACACTTAATAAAAAAGCAATAACTGTAATAGCTGTTGTAACGAAAGAAAGGTGAATATGTGCAAGACCACTGCAATATGAATGTCACTATGAGGAATGTGCTGAAAATTACATATGTTAATTACACAGTACTAGTCCTTGGATGAGGTAAATAAATTGAAAATATGTGTTTTAAGATTTTGTAACAAAGAAAAGATGTGCAATTATTTAAAAAATATGTAAAAATTGTATGGAATTGCTAGGTTTATCTTCTTAATGATTTTCTGTTTAAGTTAAGACGACCATTCAGCAGATATATTAACGTACAATGAGGGGTAATAACAGAAAACAATAATGTTGCATCATAGTCATAACAGTATATTTATGTTTATTTACAGCATGGATGAAACAATCATTATCACAGACATTAAAAGTGCATTATTACAAGTAAGTTTTTAATGGAAACAAATCTATTTAACATCATTACATATGGCTATGTTATATTTTCCATATCAAAATCATCCCCTTCTTATCTTTTTCACATCATTAACCTTCCCTCATGTCCAACTAAGAATAATTGGAAGAATAATTGGGATTATATCTATTTGACTCTTCTGTGCAAAATCTTACAGAACTATGGGAAGAACTAAAAATGTTATTTGACAGTAACTGAATTATTTAGATATTCTATGACTAATAACTGTGGCAGAACCAAATTACAATTTTCTGAAATGTATGTAGCTTTCTCCAGTTTAAATCGTGTTACATTACTCCTCAGTTGAGGAAAGGAAAAAGTACACAAGGAAGTTGAAATTCCTTTAATATTTCTTAAATAGATTTTTAAGTTATAATTTGTACTATTAAGAAATTAAAGTAGATAAACTTTGAACTTGAGGAAAGTAAACAAAAGATCAAGCTGCTCTTTGTAACTTACATTAAAATAACTTATTGTAGCAACAGCTGCTACTTTGCAGCTTTATAACTTATTTGTTTTACACACTGTATACTGAAAATTTAATCTCTGTGTGATACATTCTCAATTACGCCAAATTGTAATTAGTGTATAATGTTTGTATTTAGATTTAAATTACTTGTAATGACCATTGGTTCATCTGTTTTTCAATGTATACAACCAAGTGATAACCATATTAAATTTACTTGTGTGATTTACTGAGCTGATGTGAAATGGATACTCAATTGAGAAAAATGGGCTTACAATCACTCAAGAGTTTATGCTGTATGTTCCCATATAAGAAAACAGCTACACATGAATGAAGCAGGTATTTTAAAATACTAGTAGCATTTGTGTACCGCCTGCTTCACTGCTACTACTATAGAACATATTATTCTATGTGTGCTGTTATATACAGTATTTTAAATAAAGTGAATCTGTAAGGAATATAATGCCTTTTGATTTCCTACACAGACACACATTTCATGTTGTAGGAGGCCTGAAACTGAAGAAATGCATCCCTGCTAATGCCCATTTACTTTTACCCACTGCGCTCAGTAGAACACGAGCAGTATCTATGGAATGCTACACTATAACAAGTTGGGAGACGGAACATTTTCATTAAGTCCTCATAATTTGTTGAAGTCTATTCTTGATTATTCAGTTGGAAAGTTAGTACTAACATGTTTCATTCCAAAAGGCATTTGGTGATTGACAAAGTTGGATCTGAATGCATTTGCAGCTGTTAATGTATTGTACTACTTAAATGTGAGTTTATCCTCCCAGGATACAAGAAATACTAGATTTGAAACAGTAATAGTACACAAAGTAATTGTGTCGGTGCTATGTCACCTTTATATCACAAAGTACTGATGACATAAGTTATGTACATTCATGTAATGTATTTACCAATACTGAATATTTCTATAAGTCTGGTCATTTTTTCTTGTTGTTCTATCTGTTTATCATTTAAAGTGGTACAAAGAGGGGTACAGCCCATAGGATGACATAATGATATACCAGTACTGATCATATACCATTAGAATAAAAGGTTACATATCTCTGTGGCTATTTAAGAATCAGTATGGCCACTCAATTGTCCTTCCAGGGAGTAATATGAAAACAGAATAGCTTACTCAAATTTAAAAATGTCTTTGCATTCAGAACGCAATGCATTAGATATATCCAGCGTAAAGACAAGTACAAATGTATCATAAATTGGTGTTATTATTTTGTATGTTCCAAATGCCAAGCAAAAATATTTGACAATTATTTGTGTTACATGAAGCAAATGAATGTTAACTAACACCACAGTATTTGATTACTTCATATATTTTCAATAAACATTTTTACACCAGCTATGTTAGATGAATGTAATGATAACCATTTCAAGTATGTGATGTATAAAATCGATTTGCAGTATAGACCACAATGGGCAAAGTAAAGAGCGTGGGGAATGTTCTTTTACATGAGTCACATAGTCTTGGAAGGCAGATGGAGTAGCCCTACCAGAATCGTTCCTCATTTCGTGTAGTCTGTGAGACTATCTTCATTGCATATCAATGTGGCAAAGATAGAGACTGGAGATTTTTCCTAAACGGGATGGAAGACGATGATGAAGATGAGCAATCTACAGAATACATAAAGAACTGGATTTTTACACAGTTGAGGTAAATAAAAGAAATACTTCAGTTAATCCTTTATGTTGGAGGACGTAGAGAACTCAGGTGTTTTTGAGAAATAAGGTGCAGAACAAGTTGTCAGTTTCAAGCAGTTCAACGCTTGAGCAGCTACCCTAGGAACCTGACCTTGAATTTTGGAGGAAACATACCTGTTCAGGAATATTTAGTGGTTTTGCTAATGATCTTTGTTACAAAAAATTGTAATGATTGCAGTGGAGTTTTTATTATGACATTTCCCATTCCCAAATCAACATGCTTTCTTTAATGTTCCTCTAACAACGAGGCAACTCAAGAGGTGTACAGGTTACTCAAAATACAGAGATAGTTATTATTTACTTTCTTACAGTAGCCCCATTACTTTAGTACAGGTACGTATTACTGAGTAAACAACTGTGTGATATCAATACAACACTGAAATAACACGTTTCACTTATAGTACTTACCACGATGTCATTCGCACTGAAATACATATGTATGAAGTTAGGAACATGTACTTTTATAAGTTTATTTTTGCTTAAGACCACTAAACTTCATAAATCAAGGCACATCTTCTGCAAGTAGAAGCATGTTTGCCGATCAGTGTTTGGGACTAAATTTGAAACAGTTTTTCTGTTCTGAGTGTACCATATTAAAACTGTTTTTCAGTGTCCCATACAACAAAATCAGCATAGCACGAAGTTCCTCACACTGTAGCAATGCCATCTATATATTATATGTTTTGTGTAGTTTGGTTCTGTCAAGCTGAGTTCCAGGAGGGTAGGCTTGCAAGGATATATGTAGGCCCTCTAGAATGATAATCTGTTTGAAGAAAATAATCTTTAAAAAAATCTGGGATTCTTGAAGAGTATTAACTATTTTCAGCTCAATATAAGATTTGTATTTGTTATTTACTAGTCAGATTTAACAGTCGAATGTTCTGGTTGGAAAATAAACAATATTGAGGATAGGTTACAACTAACTGAAAGACGATTGTCAAACTGCAGTCAAGCATAAAGAAAAGACAGTTGAAAACGAAAGCTTTTGGCAATGGTTTTGATCAGAAGAATAAAACACACACACACACACACACACACACACACACACACACACACACACACACACACACACACGTACGCACGCACGCATGCACACATAGATATTCATACAACTCTACAAGTACAATTGGGCACACGAGGTTTGGCGACCAAATCTAGTGGTCATGTGTGCCTGTGTTGTCCCTATATTGTTGTCTATGTGTTCTTTTTCTAACGAAGGCAGTTACCAAAAACTTTAGTTGTGTTTGGGTGAGATTTTATTTTCTAATTTCCTGTCTGTGGCTCAACGATCATCTTTACAGCGGGTGATATTGTTTATTACTAGTGAAATGTTTTGGCTGGTTGACTGAAATTTAAAAGCTGAGGTTGGTCTTTTAATGAATCTGTGAATATGGGCATAACCAAATTTTTCAGTTGTTATGCATGATCTGATGACAAATTGCCTTTCAGTGTCTGACACTGGAGATAATGGAGGTATTATTCTTGCCCACAATCTTCAGAAATGTTTTTTTTTTTTTTTTGAAACAACAAATAGGAAAACTATTTGTTTTAAGCTGCACATTTTGTGACGTTATATATCTGTGGATAATACTGAAGTCCACGTACAATGTAATAAAAATACTTACAATTTTGCAGAACATTGTAAGCCTTCAGTTGATACATAGTGTGATTTGAGCACTGGAAGTAGTATGTGGCTCATGGAACATGAAGTAATGTTTACGTTTCTACTGACATTTTTATATTTGTTTCAAGGAGATAAGCACTATTTCCTTAGTTGGAATAAATGTCACTTGTGAAATCTGTAAAAATTCTCATTAATACCACCAGGTGATATTACCGTCATCCAGCATAATTTTTCAGTGACTGTATCCGTGTTTTCTTAGGACACTAATCAGATTTAGTACAATGGTCATATTGTTGGTAGAATTATTGATCTATTTCTACTCTGTATCCATAATTTCCATGTAGTTATGTCGAAATTCTTCTTAGAACGTTTGATATTGAGAAGGAGGAAGATTTCTTCTAAAAGATGAAATGAAGTTTCAGTGTAGTAATAATATGTGCAAACTATTATTTAAGGTGATGTGAACTCTCACAGAAAATATTAACTATTTGAGGAAACACTTTATAATTAATAGAAGGGACACAGAGATTGTACACAGTCCATAAACAACAATCTATCAGCTTAGTGTTAAATTCAAATGTTATAATAAAAACGTATTACATAACTCTCAATAAACAATTTGACAAAGTTCAATTTTGGATCATAGGTGCAATAATCTATTGCAACTGAAAGCTACAGTAAGAAACGTGACATTTAATTTTTCAGTCTATGTGCTACAGTTACACTTTTCATTGGAGTAATATCTGTCTTTAAATAAATGGATGCATATACATCAACATTGGAACAAGATAAAAAAGTTTAACAAATACATCTAATTGGTTGTAAGTCTGTGGAATAGTGCAGCAAATTTTATGGAGACAGGTAGCCTAAATACACCATCAGTACCGAGAGGTTCATGACAATAAAAAATAGGCTCTTGCCCTCCAGACAGTGAACTCTGTATGCTGTGCGCCAGCTGGCACAGAGAAAACTATTGCCTCTCACTTGGCTTTAAGAGGAAGGCGTCTACAGGTTAACAGGAAGAACTTGGGAATCAACAGTCAGTACACATTACGGCAAGCAGCAGAGGCTAAAATTACACTGGAGAACAGCTACGTCCATGCAGGAAGAAGTACAGTAGAGGAAGGCTGCACAGTGTGGTCCGGCAATTTGTGATCCAAGTAGCACACTGGAGCAGCGCGGTGGGCTGGTCCGTCTGAGTAGCTCCGATGCTGTCCGACTCGCGAGGGGCTCCATCACATTCTCTTAAATACACTGACACACACACAGAATGCGAAAGCCGAGGAAAATAACTGTGAGAAGATTACTTTAATCTCACACTTTTCAATAATTTTCTAACCCGTGCTACAGACTGAGAATCAGAAAATTATTTCTTTCTTTAAAATTATGTAGGCCATACTTGTTTCACTTTTTTTATGACATGCACACTTCCTTGACAGCAAAGCAAAGGTATACAAACTGTTTATGCACTGTCACAGAAGTACTGTCATCTTAACAAATTTTTTTGTGCTGAGTCAAACTTGGAAAGTATGCTGGACTACATTTTATCCACTTTTTGTGCTCACTTTTTTTTACAGTCAGTTATTTTCTGACTTTTACTGTAAATAAAAACATCTTAATAACAAATGTAAAAGATATTTATTGTAATCTACCAAAATTAATATACAACTGTAGTATCCCATTCATTAATTCTAAATAATTATTTTCTCTCAACAGCTTTCTCAGATGTAAATGTGATCAACATATTCATTTCCTTGATACCTTAAACGAAAATCATTTTGCAGAGAAAAAATACAAAGAGTACTAGGATTGGAACATCTGTTTCACACTAATATGTGGTAAATGTTTGTTCTAAATTTCGAACAATATTAAAAAAAAAGAAGAATTCATTGACAACTTAAGTCCAGTTTCCAAGTTTGTACATTACTTTTCTTACACAATAACTGCTATAAATAATAATATATTACAGTTACATTACTTTTTGTTTCAAAATATTACAGGCACTGAACATTGTTTGGCATATTTTCTAACTTTAATTTCACAGAGTACTTCACTACTCATATATTCAATTAAACAAGACAAGAATGCATTCCCACCATTGGACAATATGTATACAGTGTTTACAATGGGTTTTACATTTTAACATTTCTTGATCTTGCTTAATAATCCAATTCTTTAATGAACGTTGCGAAATACCTGCTTTAAAACGTGCATTATAGTTTTATAGTACTATAACATGAATGTAATTTTTTTATAACTGATGTAAAGTGTTTAACTGTTTATATCATGTTTTGTTATTGCAGTAGATCTGAATCTCAATGTTTCGATAGTGATAATAATAGTATTTATAACATTAACAATAATACTTTTGTGGTTATTGCATTTTCTTTTTCATTAATGCATATGTATACAGGTAATATTTCTACATATCACACACTTAGAATTTTGTAAAAATCTCTTGTATTTCACTCTTCGAGTGGAATGATCTTAGCATGTCTTTGGGTGGCTGGGTGTGGACTTGGCAAGGGAGGAGGTGTGGATGGTTGTGAGAGGAGGTACGAGTAGTTGATGTGAAGCAAAAGAGGAAGAAGCAAATGCAAATCAACTGCATTCATACTGCCTCTTTCTAAACTAGAGAATGTAGAAAGAATTGTGCAGTGCAGTTACAAAAAGGTAACAATCCTCTTAAATTCGAGTCTTTAAAATTTTTTATCGTGATAGGCAGCTACTTCTTTTTCATCTATTTTACGAAGTGCTCCTCTGATTTGACTTAAGTGCCAATTTTTATTTTTGTACAACTTAATTGTCAGTACAATGTTGCAAAAGATTTATTTTAATCAGCAAAGAAGCGATCAACACAAAAGGTACAAAGCGTGTGCCTGAAGTATTTTTTAGGAAAAATGGACTTTATAAGATAAGGTTTTCAAATAATGACATTCTTGTAAATATGGAGACCTACCGACATAAATTATGAAACAAATTCAGTGGTGCTTTGATTTTCGTTGTAATAACTATCACCCAAAAATCTCAGAATATTTTTTTCCTCTTTGTGACATACATTGTAGAACAGAACATTTGGTCAGTGCAAGAAAATTTGTCTACTACACTCCATTTTTCCAAAAAAATATAGTTTCTTGCTTCCTTCATTCTATGGAAGATAAATTTAAATTACAAGCTCCATTTACATCAAAACATCAGAGTTTTTCTTTCAGAAGCTCTTTTTTTCAATGTTTTTCCTTCAGTCTTTTGCAAAATACACTACAATAAATATTTTTCTAATCAAATGAGATTTAAACTCACTCAACTACTAGGAACTAAAGGGCAAGTACTTTACTAAGTAAATAAAAAATATTTCTCCATTTGAAGTACCTCTTCTCAAAAAAACTATCATGTCTGCTCTACAGAACAATGATATGGAAAATTCACAGCAATAAATTTATGTGATCTTTTTCTGTTTTTATTTTTTAAGTATACTATACCAACTAGGAATCTGTATTTTTCTTGTGGTGAGATCTTCAAAAAGTTTTTAATGGAAGTACTATTTACTTATTAAAATCACCAGTTCAGTAGAAGACAACACATATAGAATCTTTAAGTTGAATTAAAGCTACTGTAACACACAAGATAGTTTAATACCAAAAATATATCATCAATAAATTCACACTTTGTTTAATGTTTGTTGTAGAAGACACTGATAAAGAATAGGAAAAAATTACAACAGTGTGTTATAAACACTGACCAGTCACTTTCTTCTTCTACTCAGAAAGCAGTGATTAATAATTAGAGTAATATGACTGGAGGAGAATATCCATCACTTAAAAAAAGGAACAGGTTACCAGTTCTCAAGAGATAGTTAAAAAGTAAGAAGACATGCATATTTAAATTTACTCCTAGGAGAAACTAGGAACTCAACTAGGGTCTCAAGGCTAGAAAAAAAGAAAAAAATACTCGCTTCCCTCACATAGTCCCCAAACAAACAAGGTTTCAACAATGCCTTGCTTCTTTGTGCCTGCTTAGTATGGGGTGCAGTTTTCCATCCAGGGATGTGGTAGGCGTTCAGAGCTGGTGCTCTGTTGATCTCGGCCTTTGTTCATCGTGTGTGCCTTTGCACTTACCAGTAGGAGAGTAGTTCACCACCTAAGAGGACTCATATTGGTGCTTGACATTAAGCCCTGTGTCTGCATCAAGATGCAGTGTTGCTTTTGAGTTGGACAGCTGTGATGCAGATGTAAACCAGATTAGTAAGATGAACGCAAGCAGAAAGTCGGTATTACGTCGATACTCCATGTTACTGATGTCTGTGTGATAGCTTACAGCATAATCTTCAGCAAGATAAAGGAATCCCATGCGATGTCAAAAACTGATATGAATTAAATGTTACAGATTTCTGCCTAAATAAATGGAAACAGGCTTCCAATCAAAATGAACTTTGTACATTGACTTCCCAGTATTGTGCTTCTAGTGCTTTTAATCTCTACCAATCAGATGCTGATTCCTGAAATATATTTAAAATTTGCTTTGTTTCTGCATCCAACCATTTTATGCTCATCACAACAGGTTATATGATATCTTTGGTATCTCCTTGTTATCTTACACTCATTCCTGAACATTGGTTAAGTCAAATTTGGAAGACGACGACAACTTGTTACCAGTTCTTCAAATCTTTGAGAATGGAAAGCAGTTCATGGAAAAAAGAAACCTATTGTAAATGTCAAATTACCATCATTCCGTAGTATTACCAACTGTTTCATTTGCTTATTTTGATAGTTTCTGCTTTTTGTCTATTGATACATTTCACTTACTGTGAATGAGTGTAGCAGTGAATTACGAATACTTAGTCTGTCCAATAAGTTTATACCTTTGCAGCATCCAAAGAACATTGGGTGTTCTGTGCAACATCTACTATAATTAAATCTTGTAGTCCAAAGGATGAGTTGTCTAGTTAGCAACTGACCAAGAACCATGAATTGGAAGCGATCTTCATCCAGTACAAATTCAGGAGATTGCGTGTGTGTGTGTGTGTGTGTGTGTGTGTACAGTCTATCTGTACTGTCCTGATACACTGTGGGCTTAGGCAACCACCAAGAGTTCAATCAGTTAAAGTAGTTTGTTTTATTTAGTTTCATCATTTGTGCATTTTTGCATCCAAGAATGTGTCGTATATGTTTTGTGTATATGATTCTGGAATGTTGACGGCAGTGAGAGTGTGGGAAAAAAAGTTCAAATGTTTGTAAATCCATCGGACCAAACTGCGTTGTCATCAGCCCATAGCTTACAAACTACTTAAACCTAGGTAAACTAACCCAAGGAGAACACACCCCCCAGCCCCAGGGAGGTCTGTAATCTCTGACGGCGAGCAAGAGTGTGGAAAAAGTGAGCCATCTGAAATAGAATGAACCAAGGCTGCGCCGGCCGGGTGGCCGAGGAGACTGAGGCGCTCCAGTCACGGTCTGCACGGCCACTACGGTCGGGGGTTCGAATCCTCCCTCAGGCCGTCCTAGTTCGTAAGTAGTTCATAAGTAGTTTGTAAGTTTAGGGACTGATGACCAAGTAGCTAAGTCCCATGAACTATACAAACATTAGAACATTTTTTTTGGACCAAGGCTGTTGGGCCTTATGACCCAGTCTGATGGCAACATCACCATGTCACACATACTCCCTCTCAGCGATATTGAACTTTACTGTGCCACATCTCATAAGCACGTTGGTAATGCTACGGAAACTTCCAACAACATGATGTGGATGGGCCAGTTCTGAACTAAACCATATGAATGAGTGTAAGATCTCAAAGTGAGCCTCACATAGAGGTCGGATGAGGCACGCACTGAAACCAAGCAAACAAAAATACCACAGAATCCTCCAGTTAGGTAAGAGGTAGTCCTGAGAAGAGGAGCCCAGACAGCACAATCTGGCTCGTGGAACTGGAGGCCGTGTGCTGCATCACAGCTGTTCGTACATCGTTACAGCTAAACAACTGGAGTCCTCACTGAAGGGAAGCCGACTGTCCACACGTACTGCAGGTCACCGGTTCACACGACGAGGCACTGTTCCGGTCCGTCGCAGTGAGCGGCGTCGGCCACGGCACACCCCGCTTCGGCCGCAGCCCCACACGCGAGCAGGCACGGGGACCCGGCGCCGGTCCCGACCCGCCACAGTGACAGTCCGTCGGCCCGGGGCCTCAGTCGTCCCACGTGGGGAAGTGCGTGGGCGGCACGAACAGGTCGGAGGCCGCGCCCTGCCTCTGGGGCACTTGCGGCACCTGCGGCTGCGGCTGCGGCTGCCTGCCGGGTGACACCGCCAGCTCGATGCCACCCCCCGCGCCGCCCACGCCGCCCGCGCCGCCCGCGCCGCCCAGGCCGGCCTGCACGCCGCCCACCGACCGCTGCTCCTCCTCCTCCTGCTCCTCGCGCAGCCGCTGCTGCTCCTCCTCCTCCAGCGTGCTGTGCTTGATGCCGTAGTAGAAGTACACGCCGAAGCCTGTGGGCACGGTCCGTGTGTCAATCTAATGTAGGAAGATGTAAGGCAATAGAATAATGCACAGCTTGAGAATTTAAAATTTTTTAAACATGGCTATTGTTTCCAGAATGAAACTTACACTCTGCAGCGGAGTGTGCGCTGATATGAAACTTCCTGGCACATTAAAATTGGGTGCCGGAACCGGGACTCGAACCTGGGACCTTTGCCTTTCGCGAGCAAGTGCACTACCGACGGTGTTATCCAGAAACGACTCACGATGCCGCCTCACAACTTCCGCCAGTACCTCGCCTCCTACTTTCCAAACTTCACAGAAGCTCCCCTGCGAACCATGCAAGACTAGCACTCCTGCAAGAAAGGATATGGTGCAGACATGGCTTAGCCACAGCCTAAGGGATGTTTCCAGAATGAAACTTACACTCTGCAGCGGAGTGTGCGCTGATATGAAACTTCCTGGCACATTAAAATTGTGTGCCGGAACAGAGACTCGAACACGGGAAGCTTGGAAAGTAGGAGGCGAGGTACTGGCGGAAGTAAAGTTGTGAGGCGGCATCGTGAGTCGTATCGGGATAGCACAGTCGGCAGTGCGCTTGCCCGCGAAAGGCAATTTGACTAGAACGTCTTTTAGGTTCCTCTTAAACTGATGTTTATTTGTAGCTAAATTTTTTATACTTGATGGTAAATTATTGAAAATGTGTATTCCTAAGTAGTGGACCACTTTTTGAACTAAAGTAGGTGCTTGTGGAGATCATTTTTATTCCTAGTATTGTATATATGAACTTAGCTGTTTGTTGGGAAAATGTTTATATTATTTATGACTAATTTCATTAAGGAATAAATATACTGAGAGGGAGTAGTTAATATACCCAGTTCTTTGAATAGGCTTCTACAAGACATCCGTGAATTTACTCCACAAATAATATGTATTATATGTTTTTGGACTCTGAAGACTTTTGATTGACTTGAAGAGTTACCCCAAAATATTATACCATATGACATTAGGGAATGAAAGTAAGCAAAGTATGCAAGCTATGTTACTTTTATGTTTCCTATGTCTGATAACACTCGTATTGAAAATACAGATTTGTTGAGTCGTTTCTGCAGTTCTGTGGTGTGTTCCTCCCAACTAAATTTATTATCAAGCTGTAATCCCAGGAATTTAATACTGTCAACCTCTTCTATCTGCTCTTCTTCATACTTAAAGCATATGCTGTCAGGAAATCTCTTACATGTTCTGAACTGCGTGTAGTGAGTCTTTTCAAAGTTTAATGACAATGAGTTGGCTTTAAACCATTTATTAATGTTCATGAAAATATCATTAGCAGACCTTTCTATCACTATGATTGACGTACTTGTTATTGCAATACTTGTATCATCTGCCAACAAAACGAACTCCGCTTCTGGTAGTGTAAGTGATGAGATATCGTTAATGTACCCAAGAAAAAGCAATGGGCCTAAGATGGATCCTTGTGGGACACCACATGTAATTTCTTCCCAATCCGATGATGACTGTTGGCTTAATTCACTAGTCACTTGCACTGACACCCTTTGTTTCCTATTAGTGAGGTACGACTTGAACCATTTTGCAGCATTTCCTGTGACCCCATAGAATTCTAATTTACTTAAAAGGATGTTATGGTTCACACAATCAAATGCCTTTGACAAATCACAGAAAATACCTGCTGCTTGCAATTTATTATCTAATGAATTAAGTACATTCTCACTGTAAGTGTAAATAGCCTTCTCGATATCGGAACCTTTCAGAAATGCAAACTGTGTTCTAGACAATATGCCATTTGTGGTTAAGTGGTTGAGAAGCTGCTTGTACATTATCTTTTCTATAATTTTTGAGAATGCTGGCAAAAGTGAAATGGGTCTGTAGTTTGATGGTATCTCATTATCCCCCTTCTTGAAGAGAGGTTTAATATCAGCATGTTTTAGCCAATCAGGATATGTTCCCGTTATAATAGACTGGTTACACAATTAACTTAAGATTGTGCTAAGTTCACAAGAACTCTTTTATTAACTTTTTTGATATTTCATCGTAATCACTGGAATTTTTTGTTTTTAAAGATTTTATTATGGAAGTTATTTCTGGTGGTGAAGTGACTGACATATTCATGTGTGTGAAGTTATTTGTAAATGCTAGTTTCAAATATTCAAGTGCATTATTTACTGACCCAGACAATCCCATACTATCAGTAACGGATATAAAGTACTTGTTAAATAGATTTGCCACACTATTCCCATCAGTTACTAATGTCTCAGCTACTCTTAATCCTACCTGCTCTTGTTCCTTTCTGGTTCTACCAGTCTCCTCTTTCACTATATCCCATACTGTTTTTATTTGGTTTCCTGATGTTGCTATTCATAGTGCATTTGTTTAGATACCTGAATAACTTTTTTAATATTTTACAGTATTCCTTATATTTAGTTAAATCATCATCATTGCAACTAGTCTTGGCTGATAGATACATTTTACTTTTTTTCTTACATGAAATCTTTATTCTTTGTGTAATCCAAGGTTTTATTATAGACTTCTGTTTAATTCGCGTTACTTTTAGAGGACAACAGTTTTCAAACATGATACTAACATTATTAATGAACACGTAATATTTTTCATTCATGCCATTAGCACTATATACATCTTTCCAGTTCATGTCTTTGAGGAGTTTTCTAAAATTTTAAATTTTTGGTGAGTTGACTACTCTCCTGTATGTACATTTTGCAGTCTTCATAATCTGTTTAGAATCTATACCTAAAACAAGGAGCTGCATATCGTGATCCTACAGGCCATTTATTATTGGTTTTATGATATGATTTTGTTCCTTTGATTAGTCTGTAAAAATATTATCAATTGCTGTCCTAGAGGTTTTAGTTATCCTAGTTGGAAAGTTTACAGTTTGTGTTAGGTTGAAAGACAAAGTCACTGACTGCAATAAATTTTTACTGGAGGACTGCATAAGAAAATCTGTATTAAAGCTGCCGCTATTGTTGCTGCTGTGTCGAAGCTACAAGCCGATTGTTCATATGTGGCGACCCGCTGCTTAGCATTTTATTTCTTGTGCAATTGTTGTCGTAGGATAATTGGTTAAATTATAAAAATTGTGAAAGTGGGTCACGGGTTAATATATTCAATAGACTTTATTTTTTAAACATCAGCGCATCTCCCAGAATCAAATTCTGGGTAGCCGGCCGCGGTGGCCGAGGTGACTGAGGCGCTCCAGTCACGGTCTGCACGGCCACTACGGGCGGGGGTTCGAATCCCCCCTCGGGCATGAATATTTGTGCCGTCCTAGTTCGTAGGTAGTTCATAAGTAGTTTGTAAGTTTAGGGACTGATGACCCCGTAGTTAAGTCCCATAAGCTTAAAAAACATTTGAACATTTGAACAAATTCTGGCTGCACCACTAAATATGACAATATCTACTTGACAAAACTACAAAAAAGATTATAAGAATTATTCTTTACCTACAAAACAATGCTGACGTCGGTACGAAAATACAGAGTGTACATAAAGTCCGGGAACACTTTTCAGTTATTTATTGCACAAGAACCACACAGTGTACAGATATCATACATGTGTTAATTTGAAGACAAACTCTGAAATTTTTTTAATTATTATTTTTTTTCTTCATGTATAGCACCACAGCATAGTTTGGTAATTCAGCAATAGTGCTAGTCGCAATCATGGCCAGCTCAGGTGGTATACGAGCCATGGAGCAGCCCCTGAGGACAGGCAACACTCATGGTACAGTGGCGTACCGGGCAACACACTAAAGAGGTGCAACATATCCATCAGGAATATCCGGTTACAGTCCTCTCGGCAAATACGAATGGCATGTACAGTTTTCAACGTGACAAGACATGAAGAAAACTTATCTTTGGGGAATCCTGCTCCAATGAAATGCATTCTTCTGGATGCTTTGTACCCCACATTCGACAATTATCCCTTTACACTTTCCCATTAGTGTGAAAAGTGGCTTCGTTGCTAAAAATTAAGCGATCAACAATGCTATCCCCATCCAAATTCAGTTGTTGCAACTGTGAACAAAACTGAAAACGCTTGTCTCTGTCAACGTCATTGAGCTTCTGCACTAGCTCCAATTTTGACTGGTTTTCACAGACAGCTTATGTCGCAGAAAGAACCACAAAGCAATTACAGAGCTGAAAACATCCATTCATGATGTGAATGACAGTATCAATGTTATGATACTCCAGCAAGTCATGCAGAATTTCATTATTCATTTACGCCACATTATCGCCATGGAAGGCTACACTTTGAATAAAGTGTGTACACACCTTAGTTTGCAACTGATTTAAGTTTCCTTTCATAAAGTTCAGTAACTGTCACTCTATACTTATCAGTGCTTTCACATTTCTGTATCATTATGCCATAAGAAGGTTTACTCACTATCCAGTTAATATTTGTCACATATTTGTCTTTTAACACCAAATTATTAAGTTATCCACCAACAGCCATAAAGTTTATGTTCTTTTATATAACCATCGGTTTCTGTATTACATTAATTTATCTTCAGGGCCCTATACAAATTCAATTAGTGTAGTATCCATAACATTATCCACTATATATGTCTTACAAAATATAAAGAAAAATATGTACATATGAGCCAACACTCAACATTAAAGTAATATTCTGAGGCTTAAGAATAAAAAAGGGCTATTGAAATAAAACAATTTTTAAATATTTTAAGACATATCTAATTTTTAAATATTTTGACACATGTTTACTACTACCTGAGATATCTTAGGACACAAACAGTCTGAATAAATATTACCGTCAACACCATTTTGCTTCTACAAGTAATATCTTTCAGATATTTTGATTTTTGTTTCATTTATGACTTTTGGCTTATATGTACTGACTTTTCTTTATAATTTTGTGTGACATATGTAGACCTTGACGTTATGTATACAACACTGATTTACAACTTTGTTTGTATAGGGTTTGAAGATGGTTTTAATGTAATACCGAAACTAGTAGTTACAGAAAACAACATAAACTTTACGGCTGTTGGTGATAACTTAACAATTCGGAATTTAAACTCGACCAGCCGAAGTCCTGATTCTATTACAACATGGAGCTTCATTGATTGAAGATATTTGTTTTGTTACAGTGTACTCTTCATCTATAAATAATCTTTCTAAAGCATTTATTGTAGCTCAGGTATTGTTACTTTACTAACTGTTAGATCACCAGGAAACGGTATTCTTGTATACATCTGCAATTGTTATAGTTTTATAATGGAAAAGGTTCCAGTATAGTGCCTTGTGGAGCACCATAGGCACCTTGAAGAGAGGGTTTAGGAACTATCCTTACAGATCATAAATCTAAAGGTTGCTGAATAAATTACTGGCTGTACAATTTATATGTGTTGCTTGACTACTGACACACCATAACATCACATCAGGAACTAGCCCGACAGCTTCAAACATTCATGTGTCCATCATGATATCGTGATACTGTGTTAAGAGTGAGGAATCGCCTGAAAAGACGACATGTGACCACTGCTGCATTCACTGTTGTCATTGGTTACACCCCTGTTGGTACAGGAAAGGCAAACCAATGTTCACAGCAGTTATAGATTCAGAAATAACGCTTCACAGTGTTGTCTGGAAAAGCACTTTTTTAATTTCTTATGTTAGCAGGGGTAAAATACTGGGAACGATTAGTTATATACAACTTGTGCAGAAATCAGACAGCAATTATCAGAGTTCAAGGGGACGAAAGAGACACAATGGTAGAGGGAGACACTAAGACAAGGTTGTAGCCTTTCCGCTTCAGTCACGGTCTGCACGGCCACTACGGTCGGGGGTTCAAATCCCCCCTCGGGCAGGGATATTTGTGCCATCCTAGTTCGTAAGTAGTTCATAAGTAGTTTGTAAGTTTAGGGACTGATGACCACGTAGTTAAGTCCCATAAGCTTTACAAACATTTGAACATTTTGTAGCCTTTCACCCATGTTATTTGGTCTGCATATTGAGTAAGCTGTGAAGGAATGGACGGAGAAATTTGGATATGGGAGAAGAAATAAAAACTTTGCGGATGTCAAGAGACAACAAAAAACATGGATGAGCAGTTGAAGGTAATGGACATGATAGGCGGGTATAAGATGAACATTAACAAGAACAAAATAAGGGTAATGGAATGTAGTCTAATATAATTAGGGAATACTGAAGAAATTAAATTAAAGAACGAGACAATAAAAATACTAGATCAGTTTTGTTATTTGGGTAGCAAAATAACTTATCATGGCCGAAGTAATACAGATATAATATGCATAATCGCTTTGAGAAATACATCATGTCTGAAGAAGAGAAATTTATTGATACTGAATGCCAATTGCAGTGTTCGCAAGCCTTTTCTGAAGGCACTTGTCTGGTTTGTAGGCTTGTAGGAGTGAAATGTGAATGATAAGGAGTTTAGAGAAAAAGATGATAGAAGCATTGGAAATGTGGTGCAACAGATGAATGCAGATGATTATATGGGTAGATCATGTAACCAATGAGGAGGTACTGAACAGAATTGTGGAGGAAAGAAAATTCTGGTATCGATTGGTGGGACACATTCTGAGACATCAGGGAATCATCAATTTAACAATGGAGGGACGTTTGTGGGTTAAAATTGCACAGGGGGACGAGAGACGAATACAGTAAGCAGGTTCCAACGGATGTAAGTTGCTATTCAGAGATGAAGAGGGTTGCACAGGACAAGGTAGCGTGGAGAGCTGCATCAAACTGGTCTTTGGACCAAAGTCAACAACAACAACAACAACAACAACAACAGCAACAAACTAAGCATCAATTAGTAACAGTGCAAAATAGGTATCAAAAATTGAATATGTCAACGTAGTGTGACGAGCATACAGATTCGCTGTGGCACCTTGCTGCGTATCATGTAGTTGCTCGCTGTCGGGGGTTCGAGTCCTCCCTCAGGCATAGGTGTGAGTGTTGTCTTCAGCATAAGTTAGTTCAAGTAGTTTGTAACTCTACGGACTGATGACAGCAGTTTACTAAGTGGTAACATGTCTGATACTGGGCAACAAAATTGAGAGTAATGAACAGTAAGCACAACCGCATAAAGTAGGTGCAGCTATTTGCAAAGAAACATGGACAGAAGGAATTATACACAGCAGTTTTCTTCATTTAGAAATAATATCTGAATAGTGATATTTGTTATTTTATGATCATATAATATCTCATGCAAAAAAGAAAAATTTCTGGTCTCCAGTAATGGAATTCGATCATAGCAATATCGTCCTATTAAGAGCTCAGTGTACCGTTTTAGGTTATATTGGATTATTACATGATCCATAGATCATGTATACAACATTTTGTAATGATGTGGGACATGTCATTTTAATAAAAGACTTTTTTTGGTAAAATTACTAATTTACGTATAAAACTCATCTACTGAATTGAAGGAGTTGCCATGAAGAATAGTTTAAATTTTATTTTAAACGTTATATGGCTGTCAGTTAGACTTTTGATGCTATCTGGTAAATGACCAAACATTTTTTTTTTGGCAGGGTAATTTACTCCTTTCTGGCACAAAGTTAGATCCAACCTTGAATAGTTAAGATCTTCGTTTCTCCTTGTGCTGGAGTTGTGCACACTGTTATTACTTTAAAATTGGGTTGGGTTATTAATAACAATTTCCATACTGTTTGCTCAGCCAAGCAAGACTGTGCTGCAACATCTTACATCGTAAGTGATATAATGGGTCTGCGTGCCACACAAGAGTTATCACGTGGACAGTATGGTGATATCTGGCATTTACAGACAATGATAGGCCAACTTAAGAAGAGCAGCTAAAGTCGGAAATTCTTGAAAATTGCGAATTCATATATGGATATTTAAGATTTCAGTAACTCTGTACCTTTAGAAGTATGATGATAAATTTACAGACAGTCAGCGTAGTTGCTCTTATCTTAGGGTTTCTTTACATGCAGCAAAGAGCTGTAACAACAGCGGCACAACTGGTGACAACATGAGTATCCAGGTGATTCCCGGCTCTTAACAGAGCGTGATGACATCATGATGAATATTTGTGTGTGTGGAAGCTCTGACAAGAACGAATGCAGTCAAACTGACCCATCATCACATGGGGCTGGAACCTGGTCTTTGTGTGGAAAGTTTACCAACAAACCAACATATGCACAATGACTTGTAAACATGGAAAGGTAACTTGAATCTTAATTTAGAAACACAGACAATGAAAACATGAGAATAAGACGAGAGATTGTTAAGCTTGGTATATATTAACAGATGTTAAAGTCAGGACGTACTTTTGGCACCACTGACATTCAATAAGTGAACATTATAATACAACACCATGTACCATTCAAACTATTCATCGAAAATATCACTAGAACTACATCATATATTTAAAAACGAGTTTCATATCTCTAGAACTACATAATATATTGAAAAACGAGTTTCATCATTTCAGCAGGGGTTTATGAAAGTAAGTACTATGAAGCAGGTAAAATGTAAAGAAATATTATTTTCAACACAAAACATATGCTTTTTTTTAAATGGGTATCCCATATTATTTCTTATGCAACCAATAACATGAAAAATCACAAAAACGAATGGTGTTGGTTGCATCACAATTTTGTCAATTGTATCTCGAGAAAATTCGAAGCCAACCCGCAGCTAGCATAACGACTGTGAGTTTCGATTGAGTCTCGGGATGAGCTAGTTGTGTGCTCCATTTATTTCAAATGTCAACTTTGCTTCGAATTTTCTCCATATATCACAGACGAATTTCGATGCAGCCATCTCCATTCTTGTAATTTTTCAGGTTACTGATCGAGTAAGAAATAATTTGGTGTCTCTATTAATAAAAAACTTAAGTGGGTGTTGAAAATAATATTTGTTTACGTTTTGGAAAGTCTCATACTATTTAATGTCATTAGTCCCTGCCTTATGTTCCTTCAGTGTGAAAGTCATTTCTCGATAACTTTTGTAGTTCCAGATATACATTTGGGGAAAAACTTGAGTGGGAATTACTGTATAATAGCTTAGATGATAATTTTAATTCATGATATAGAATGTCGTATGTAAAACCCATGGTTGACAAATAAAAGTGTTATTAGAAATTGTAATGGATAGTAAAAGCTGTGTATGTTTAGATCTAAAATTTAACATAATAATTTATGCCGAAATTTGTACAATTACATGGAATATATTTTCTGAAAATAGAGTCAGTGTAAATCTATCTTAAGAGTATTGCTACTGCTGCATTGGTATTAATAGGTACAACTATGAACCGTTTAGAAAATTTTCGTACACTTCAGCATATCCTACCTTCATAACTATTTATTTACCGCCCTCAGACTACATTGGCTTGGCATACACAATATGGTTTATGAAGGTGTAAACACACAAAAATTGTTTTCATATGGGCCAATTCACCCCCCCTCCCACCTTTAGGTCTCAACAGAAGGTAAAATACTGTACAAACAGATGATTTTCTTTCCAGAAAAAAATTTTAAAGTCAGTTCTTTAGTATGACGACTTTTTAGTGGGATTGGAAGTGCAACTTCAAAAATCAAATGTTTGTAAATCTATGGGACCAAACCGCTTGATCATCAGTCCGTAGCTTACAAACTACTTAAACCTAGGTAAACTAACCTACGGACAACACACACACCCATGCCCTAGGGAGGAATCGAACCTCCATGGGAGCAACCGCGCTCTCCGCAGCGAGACGCTTCAGACCGCTCGGCTACTCCGCCGCGGCTTTGTGCAACTTCTTTATGGCTACTTCAAAGTCGGCATTTGTCCACCAAACTACTAAAAAATACTCCTTTCCCCTGTCTTGCCCCTCCCACCCCGTAGAAAATGTCTGATGGTCGCTCTTGCCTATCCTCAGGAATGCTCCAATCTGTGGAGATGTCAAGAGGACCAATTTGTTCCACCGTCCATCATTCAGGCACAAGTAGCCACGTTACTAAGTGGAATATTTTTCACATGTTGCTCCATCAGAACTTGTACCATGTGGGATCCATGCCCCAGAGGATGTTAACCCTTGCCATCCCAATGGAGCCATATGGCACCGTCATCTTTAGCTGTTCCTGTGGGCCCAACTATTTGACCGAAGATTATAAATAAACAACACTTCAGGACTTTCCAAAATTCATTGTGACTGCAGAAGGCTACAGTGCATAGACAAAATACATATTGTTACTTGATGTCAGTTAGACTACGGGCAGCAAGTGTTTTAAAATACACTCCTGACAATTAAAATTGCTACACCACGAAGATGACGTGCTACAGACGCGAAATTTAACCGACAGGAAGACGATGCTGTTACATACAAATGATTAGCTTTTCAGAGCATTCACACAAGGTTGGTGCAGGTGGCGACACCTACAGCACGCTGACATGAGGAAAGTTTCCAACTGATTGCTCATACACAAACAACCATTTGACCGGCGTTGCCTGGTGAAACGTTGTTTTGACCTCTCATGTAAGGAGGAGAAATGCGTGCCATCACGTTTTCGACTTTGATAAAGGTCGGATTGTAGCCTATCGCGATTGCGGTTTATCGTATCGCGACATTGCTGCTCGCGTTGGTCGCGATCCAATGACTGTTAGCAGAATATGGAATCAGTGGGTTCAGGAGGGCAATACGGAACGCCGTGCTGGATCCCAATGGTCTCGTATCACTATCAGTCGAGATGACAGGCATCTTATCCGCATGGCTGTAACGGATCGTGCAGCCACGTCTCGATCCCTGAGTCAACAGATGGGGACGTTTGCAACACAACAACCATCTGCACGAACAGTTCGACGACGTTTGCAGCAGCATGGACTATTAGCTCGGAGACCGTGGCTGCGGTTACCCTTGACGCTGCATCACAGACAGGAGCGCCTGCGATGGTGTACGCAACGACGAACCTGAGTGCACGAACGGTAAAACGTCATTTTTTCGGATGAATCCACGTTCTGTTTACAGCATCATGATAGTCGCATCCGTGTTTGGCGACATCGCGGTGAACGCACATTGGAAGCGTGTATTCGTCATCGCCATACTGGCGTATCACCTGGCGCGATGATATGGGGTGCCACTGGTTACACGTCTCGGTCACCTCTTGTTCGCATCGGCGGCACGTTGAACAGTTCCCGTTACATTTCACATGGTTTACGACCCGTGACTCTACCCTTCATTCGATCCCTGCGAAACCATAGATTTCAGCAGGATAATGCACGGCCGCCGGAGCCGGCACAGGACTACAGAGTCCCGGCGAGAGGCCCGCACGGAGGAACGCCACGCAGCCGTGTTCTCCTTTACAGCCCGAAGTTTATTGGCAATGGTCAGAGTATGCCACTCAGTATTCCAAAGCCCAAACCGGACTGGAGATCAGAAGGCGTTAGGCCGATTTCTAGCATAGACTCTTTTACAGCCTGTTTAGCAAGTCTGTCGGCATGTTCATTGCCCGGGATACCAACACGACCTGAAGACCAGACGAACGCCACTGACGAACTGGACTGGTCGAGGGCACAATGCATCTCCTGTATGGCTAAACCAGGGGAGAAGGAGGGTAGCACTGGTCCAGAGACCGAAGGCTGCTCGGGGAGTCGCTGCAGATGAGGAAAGACTCACCCGAGCAGGACCGTACGTGCTGGAGATGGCCACCAGGTCTGTAGTGTAAACACTGCAGCCATCAGGCAGAGGGTACTGTTCAATATGGCTGACAACGAATGAAAAGCCATTGAACCGTCCGTCATGAGGTCATATCCAGCACACTCAGCTGCCATAGGAAAGAACTGACGGTGGCGCGCCTCTGGAGGAATCGAGTCTTTGGAACTGTGGGCCAACTCCAGTCGACTACGCAGCCTTGGCATTCACCATGGGGGTGTACGAGTGCGGGACCGACAAACAACAATTATTTCATTCGTATGTATTGAAATAGACAAAGAAATACTTTTCTTCACAAACAAACAAATTTTTAATTAATGCAACAGGAAATTTAACCATCCTAGCGTAAATTTAGAAATCGATAGTATTAAAAAAATGATCAACAGTTAGTTTAAGCCCTACAACTCTTAATTTAATTTTTCGATCGCAGATATGGTTTTTCCCTTAACCTCTAGCGACCTCATGTATCATATATGATACACGCGTTCAAATGAGGTATCCACACACTGGGTGCCGTTTTTCGTAAAAGTGCCGACTGCATCGTGTTCGCTACACTCCACAGAACAACGTGTCAGCCTACTCATAGTTCTCAGAGTGACCACTAGATGTCGGGGGGGGGGGGGGGGGGGGGGGTGGTGACAAGTTTGTTTTGGGCGAGTAAGCATGGCATCAAGAAAGAAAGGTTAGTATTGTCAGTTCGTTAAGTACTTCTTTTAAATCAATACTAAAATTTTGCTAATAGATCTCTGATTACAAATGCATCAAAGAAAGTGACGTGAAAGACGATTTTCCTTCTGAAACATCGTATTTTAGTAAATGTATCATATGATACATCTGGTCTCAGTGACTACTTTTCATATTTCTGTCAGAAAATGGCGGATGTCTGCATTTTATGTTAGTGATTCTTTACTTCAACGTTATGTAATGTTTTTAGTACGTATTTCACGGCTTTCATAATGTGATAGGCATTACTAATGCTCCTAGTACGAATAAAACTTCACAAACGTGAATTAAAACTCTAAACCTAAATGTTATTGACAGGTCTATCTGATTCAGAAATTGCTCAGCTTCTGGATGAGGTCATTGACGCTAATTGTTCTAATATCGAAATTGATCATGATTGTGATGATGATGATGATGATGATGATGATGATGGTGATGACGACGCTGAAGTTAACAAATGAGGAATGCAAATGGCAGCAACTGAAGAAGAAGATGAAGCTTCAGCACACCCAACAAAAATGCATGAAAGTCCATGTCCTAGAGATCCTACACAATGCTGGCGTCACAGAACATAGTTCGTAATGTTTTTAGTAGTTTTTATAGGCATGAGTTTGAATTATTGCAAAACAATGATTTTTAAGCAATATTGTTCTTTCTATTTCAGATTTTCACACAATATCTCGACTTCTATGACCTCTAAATCATCAAGTTCTGATGCAGATGCTATCAGTACAGGAACTAGGAAATCGTTTGAATATTTTAATAAGTATTTAAATCAAGATTTATTTATTAATATGACAGAGAAGATAAGTATGAAGTATGTTTCATCTTACGGAAAATCTCTCAACACCACCCAGATGATATCCAGAAATATTGGGCTGCAAGTATTGTCATTTCACTTATTGGATTTTCTAAACTGAGAATGTGTTGGGAACAACGTACCAGATATCCAATTGCATTTTATTCCAACAAGAACATGTAATGAGACAATATGCAACAATTTTGTGCATTTTCTATCATTAGGAGGTGTATATGTCATTGAAATAAGCCAAAATAAAGTAACATTGATTTTTTCACCGTGTGTCACATTGTCTCGATAGCAACCTAATGTATCAGATATGATACCTGGCCTACAACAATATGTAAAAATTAAAAAAAAATATTATTCATGAATATTTTACCGTCATTGGTGCCAATAAACACATTTGAAGTTGAAGAAACTTCCTGGCAGATTAAAATTGTGTGCCGGAACTGGGACTCGAACCTGGGACCTTTGCCTTTCTCGGGCAAGCGCTCTACCAATGAGCTATCCCGACACGACTCACGATGCCGCCTCACAACTTTACTTCCGCCAGTACCTCGCCTCCTACTTTCCAAATTTCTCAGAAGTTCTCCTGCGAAACTTGCAAGACTAGCACACCTGGAAGAAAGGATATGGTGGAGACATGGTTTATCCACAGCCTAAGGGATGTTTCCAGAATGAAACTTTCACTCTGCAGCGGAGTGTGCGCTGTTATGAAACTTTCTGCCAAAATAAAATTGTGTGCCGGAACCGGGACTCGAACCTGGGACCTTTGCCTTTCGCGGGCAAGCGCTCTACCAATGAGCTACCCTGGCACGACTCACGACACCGCCTCACAACTTTACTTCCGCCAGTACCTCGCCTCCTACTTTCCAAACTTCACAGAAGCTCTCCTGCGAAACTTGCAAGACTAGTACTCCTGGAAGAAAGGATATGGTGGAGACATGGTTTAGCCACAGCCTAAGGGATGTTTCCAGAATGAAACTTTCACTCTGCACTCTGCCGCTGCAGAGTGGAAGTTTCATTCTGGAAACATTTGAAGTTGTTTGGTTCAATTTACTGTTTAAATCTGGATTGAGGTCTCTAGAGGATATGGTAGCAATTTTTTAGTTGCATTCTCAATATTAGACCGGCTTTCATTAAATGGACTCTGTATATGAAATTTAATTTCCCATATGCTCACATATTTTGTTTTGAGGTAATAATTTTAAAAGTTTAACACCAGACTGTCACATTGCTCCAAGTGCTTAGAGTAACTGCCTGTGTTCAGTGGTGGTGGTGTTGGTGGCGAGTGCAGAGAGGCGAGTGACTCACCAATGGCCATCCAGACGGTGAAGCGCACCAGCGTCAGGATGGACAGCTTGAAGATGAGGTAGATGTTGACGGTGACGGCCACCGCCGGCACGAACGGCAGCCCCGGCGTCATGAACAGCAGCGTCTTCCTGCCGGCACACACCACACACAACGCACGGTCAGCTCGCTCCGGACTCTGCTCTGCGACGGCTCAAAGCGGGGGGCTGCCATGCCGCATCCAATAGAGGTGCGGACACTGGTTCCTTGTAGGGAACTGTTCATTTTGGAAGAGTTCAAAAAATGTTCAAATGTTTGTAATTACTGTTGTTGTTGTGGTTTTCACTCTGCAGACTGGTTTGATGCAGCTCTCCGCGCTAACCTGTCGTTTGCAAGTCTCTTCATCTGAGAATACCTACAGCAACCCACATCCTTTCGAATCTGCTTACTGTATTCGTCCTTCGGTCTCCCTCTACGATTTTTACCCCACACGCTTCCCTCCAATGCTAAGTTGACAATTCCTTGATGTTTCAGAATGTGTCCAAACAATCTATCCCTCTCTTAGTCAGAATATGCCAGAAACCCCTTTTCTCCCCGATTCGGTTAAGCAACTCCTCATTAGTTACGTGATCTACCCATCTAATTTTCATCATTCGTCTGCAGCACCACATTTCAAAAGCTTCTACCATCTTCTTATCTTAACTCCTTATCGTCCATGTTTCACTCCCATACAATGCTACACTCCAGACAAATGCTTTCAGAAAGGACTTCCTAACATTTAAATTAATATTGGATGTTAACAAGTTTCGCTTCTTTAGAAACGCTTTTCTCCCCATAGCCATTCTGCATTTTATATCTTCTTTGCTTCGACCATCAGAAGTTATCTTGCTACCCAAATAACACAATTCATCTACTACTTTTATTGTCACATTACCTAATCTAATTCCTTCAGCGTCGCCTGATTTTCTGACATTACATTCCATTACCTTCGCTTTACTCTTCTTAATGTTTTTATTTCTTCTCCCTGCACATTAATGCCCTCTCCAAATTTCTCCTTCCATTCCTTCACTACCTGCTCAATGTACAGATTGAACAACATTGGGGAAAGGCTACAACCCAGTCCTACTCCCTTCCCAACCTCTCCGTCCCTTTCTTGCCCTTCGACTCTAATAACCACTTTCTGTTTTTTGTATACGTTGAATATCACTCTTCCCTCCCTATATTTTACCCCTGATACTTTCAGAATTTTGAAGAGTGTATTCCAGTCGACATTGTCAAAAGCTTTCGCCAAATCGACAAACGCTAAAAACCAGTACTTACAGGAGCATCAGTCTGGATGATTGACTGAGCTGGCCTTGTAACATCAGCTAACATGGCTTTGCCACACAGTTACTGCGAACGGCTGAAAGCAAGGGGAAACTACAGCCGTTACTTCTCCCGAGGACATGCAGCTTGTAATTACTATGGGACCATAAATTTGGCCATAAGTCCCAAGACTTACAAACTAATTAAACTAACACATACATAAATGCCCGAGGGGGGATTCGAACTTATAAAATAATAGGTGACGGGAAATTTTAATGCGGTAGGTTAACACGAGAAATGTTACACTTTCTGCGGAGCTATGAACATAGTTTATTGTATCATTTTCCAAAGAGTTACAGCACAAAGATATAATTTGTTAAATGGAACATTAGTTTTTTTCTATCGTGTATTGGATTCGCTTAAACCATCTGTGTCCACATCAATTTAAACTGCGATAGCGTAGCTGATTGGCCGAGTGGCTATCCCCTTGGGCACGGCCCACTGTCTCATAACCACCAGCCAGTCAGCTACCCTGTCGTAGCCTCCGCCCCCTAAACTTTGAAGGATTGTAGCTCCCAAACTAACAGTGATAGGAATGTACTTTAAATTGATTTGGACGCAGCTGGTTTCAACGAATCAAATGCACGCTAGAAAAAAACTATTGTTCCATTTAAAAAATTATATCTTTGTGCTGTAACTCTTTGGAAAATGAAACAATAAATCTTGTTCATAGCTCCGCAGGAAGTGTAACATTTCTTGTGTTGACCTACCGCATTAAAATTTCCCGTCACCTATTATTTTATAAGTTACAGAGGCAAACACACTTAGTCAACACCCTATATATATATATATATATATATATATATATATATATATATATATATATATATATATGACTGATGACCCCGTAGTTAAGTCCCATAAGCTTTACAAACATATATATATATATATATATATATATATATATATATATATATATATATAAAGTTTAAGGGCAGATATTATCATGACCCATCTCCTGATCATCAGCAGTGTTACTTTTGAAAAAATTTGAGAGCACTGAATTATGTGACAGAATAGTTAAATCTAGTGGTGGAAGAGTTCAAGTCGTGGCATGGAAATATTTGAGAGTGTCTGTGGCTCATTTGTTCTTGGAATATCATGCAAGTACTTCACTTCAAACTAACAGTTGATCAAATTTTCATTTGGATAACTCCAGAGGAACATTGCCGAAAGATGATCCAATGTGATCCTGTGCTATATGTAATGTGAAATTGGTGGATAAAATGAGCATTTTCAGTTATTTAACTTGATGTCTTGTGTGCATAAATTATGAAACTATATTGCTACACTAATAATATTTTCATTTTATTTACCAAATACAGTAGATATCTAGAAGATAAAATATAGTGCTCCACTTTGAATTCCAATTTTTAAAGCCGCTCAGTGACTCCAGAAGTTTGACAATCTCTGACCTACAGCACTATTGGCTGCAGAGGCCAAAGACGAAACCAACTGGTCAGTGTCCACAGGGAAGCGTACTGCCAATGTGTCCAGGGAGACTGTGCCACTAGGTGGCCAGATGTGGCAACTGTCGAGTTGGTACAGAGCAGGTGTAGCTGTTCTGGACTTCCTGATGATGGCAAGCACTGTGAAATGAATCCAGTCACTGAGTGTGGAACCAGGAGCCTAACTGGCCATACATAGCCACTGTTGAGTTCCTTGAGCCCAGTTTAAGTGAGAGTTAGTAAGGGGTGAATGTACCTGTTTTGGGTTTGTTGTAGATGGTGGGCACTGTGAATTTAGTTAGTGTGTGTGGCACCAGGATACTAGCAGGCCAGTCTCAGGTACAGTGGAGCCCAGAGGTGGTAGCGGGTGTACGCACCTGTTCTGGGGCTTTCTGGAGATGGCGAGCAGCACGCCGATGATGGCGATCATGGTGATGGAGAGCGCCGCCGCCAGCCAGGAGCCGCCGCCGCCCCCGGACGCGGCCACCATGATGTCGAACACCAGGATGAGCGCGTACAGCACGCCCACCATCTTCATCACGAACATGCCCGACTCCTCGGTGGCCGGGCCCGTGTCCACCCAGGGGAAGATGGCCGGGCACAGGTACGTCGCCGCCTGCAAAGCACACGAGTCGACAGTCCACCACCAGCTCCTGTCCCCAATGTTTTGTGCCTTTTACTCTCCAATGCAATGCATTCGAAGATTGGATGTGATACAGTTTTATCACCGTCATCACAGAGCCTATATTTAGGGTCCTCTTCTGTTATTCCCATTGTATGTAGGTGTTTTTTGAAATTCCCGTGGCCTGTCAGCAATCCAACCATGAATCTAATCTCTTTCCTGTTATGGCCCAGGATTGCAGAGGTTCTTTTAAAACAAGGCTTTGGCATCATTACCTTGTCATCTTTTTGTCGATAGACTTTGGTCCAATATTCTACGTGCTGTCTTCTGAGCCAGTTACGTAGCTCCAATTTGATCATTGCCTTGGTGATTTTCAGGACAGGTTCCGGTCCAATAAATGGAGTCTCTGCCCCCATCCTGGCTAATCTGTCGGCATGTTCGTTGCCACTGATCCCCGAGTGGCCAGGGACCCACAATAGGTTTACTCTACTGCTTTCCCCTAGCTCCACCAGAACCCTGTGACATTCTGCAACAATTTCAGACCTTGTTGCAGGAGCTGCCAGTGATCTCAGGGCTGCCTGGCTGTCTGAATAGATATACATGCTACGATCTTTGTAGCACCTACGCAAATTCTCCTCCACACACGCCCTGATGGCAGTGATTTCGGCCTGGAATACTGAGGCCAGTTTCCCTAGAGAGATGACACCCTCCAGTCTTGGCTGCACCCCGTATACCGCACCCCAGGACACCCTGTACTTTGGCAATATGAAGAACCGGCACGGAGTGGTAATGCCCAACACCTGAGCTTCTCTGATCGGTGCCACAGCAGCAACACCCGATGCCGGTTTCCTACTGGTACCTGAAGTGGCCTCCCCGATCACCAGATGTCACTCCGTGTGACTTTTCTGTGAGGATACATTGAAGGTCTGGTGTGTGTACCGCCTCTACCACGAGACGTAGCAGAGCTGCGGGAGAGAATAGGGAAAGCTACTGCCACAGTCAACGACGCCCTGCTGGTATGGGTATGGCGACATCTCCATTCCGTATTGACGCGTCTGCCAGGTCACTCATGCTCTGCATGTCGAATTTTGCAAAAAAACCTTTTTAAAGTTTCTCTTCAAAATGCAATCCCTGATTTTATGCACACCCTGAACTTCAGAAGACAATTTGTTGCTATCCTGGTGGTATCTGATGCGTGCCATTTTAGATGGATTTGAGTCCTGTGTAAATTAAGCCGAATTATTGAAACTTTTAAGTGAAGCTAATATGAACATTTCTCGAGGACGGGTTAAATCAGAAAACATGGAGCCAAGAGATGTGGAGACTATAGGACGATCAGTCTCATTATCTCCGTGCTGTAAATTTTTCTGGAGATCACTCGCCAAAGAACATACTAGATCAGTAAAGCACAAATATCTTCTGCACAATTCGATTTCAGAAATGCTTTTGGTACACGTAAAGCATTGCTTAGCAATCAGATACTGTTTCGTACGTGTAGAGACGTGAATTATGACATCTATGCCTGCTTTATTACCAGAATGCTTTTGACAGAGTAAAACACTAGAAGGTGGTTCAAATTTTAAGAGACATTGGCTTGGATGATAAAGATCTACGAATAATTGTAAACTGTGAGGCTGGAAGGAGGAGGAAGGAAGCTTAGGGTTTAACGTCCCGTCGACAGCGTGGTCATTAGAGAAGGAGCTAACGCTCGGAATTTTGGGTAAGAGTGGTAAAGGAAATTGGCCGTGCCCTTTTGAAAGGAACCATCCCGGCATTTGCCTGGAGTGATTTAGGGAAATCACGGAAAACATAAATCTGGATGGCCGGAGGTAGATTTGAACCATAGTCCTCATGAATGCGAGTCCAGTATGGTACCACTGCGCCATCTCGCTCGGTTGTGAGACTGGACCGAGGGAATATGGTAGAAGTGCATATTTTACGGGGTGTTAGGCAGGGCTGTATATTGCCTCCACTCGTTTTCAAGATCTGTTCAGAACACATGTTTAAGGAAGCTCTGTATGGTGGGGAGCCGGGAGTGTTAGTAAATGCGAAATGGGTGAACAACATTCGACTTGAAACGACACTGTGATCCTTCCACATAGTCAGGATAGTCCGCAACTTCTTATCGACAGAGTGAAAACAAATAGTACTGAATATGGTCTAGATATGTGAATCAGCAGAAAGAAAAACAATGGTAAATAGTAAAAACAGAGCCTATGTCATATTAGAATTGGCCAGAATGTAATCGAACAAGTACATAGGGACACACACCTTGCAACCATCATAAATGTCCAGTGGGACCCTGCTGATGAGGTACAGTCTAGGGTTGTTTTCAACAAGACGAGTAATCTGTTCGAATATCACGTTCTTTTACTGTGCTGGAACATGGACTCTGACAGAATCGTTAAGTAAACGGTTGAAGGCCTTCGAAATGTGGCTGTACAGAAGAATTCTGAGAGTACCGTGGACAGGTCATACCACAAAAGTCGAAATTTTACAGGAAATGGAGAAATTGAAAGAAGTGCTGACTACCGTGATAGCAAGGCAGATCCATTACCTGGGACACATCACGAGGAATGGGAGTATATACCACCTTCTGTCAATGCTTCAAGGAAACATACAAGAAGAGACAAGTGTTGGTCGAAGAAGAATATTCTGGGAAAATAATATCAGAGCTTAGACCTATGACAGATCTACAAGGTTATTTTGCGGCGCGGAAGGCAGGGGCAGCACACCCAAGATGGTTGCCAACATCCGGAATGGGTAAGGAACCACAACAAGAAGGAGTAAAGTCCTATGTCTCTGCCCCTGGCTCTGTGTACGGCCCACCCATTCCTTGGAGGATGTTGCCTGCAGGTGGTTCAGTTCAGATGGAAGGCTATCTGAGTCGCACATGGTTTGGTTCGCTCACTGTGAACCAGCGTGTAGTGCGTTCGCTCACACCTGTAGGGAATCACTTGTCTGCAAGCAAGGGATCTACATCTATATACAAACAGTGTATAAACATGCATAATCACTGACGTTGTGTAGAACAATAACTTTGTACACATTCACAAGACACTTTGCATTTAATTACATGGCCTGCAATCACTTCAATCTCTTTCTCTTTATCCATTTTCTCGCACATCAGGGTTGGCTTTGTTAGATCCGGATTTGTCATGTTAATTTTTACCGGGTGGTCGGATGCCCTCCCTTATCGCCATCCCATGGCCCCAGGAGGAAATGTACCCCAAATGTCTGCGTATAGTGTTATATGTGTGTGAAGGTGTAAAGTGTTATGGAATGTTTGCGAATCGTGTAACTAAGGCAGGACTTGGGGATCAACCTGGCATTCACCTGGGGGTATGTGGAAAACCGCCTAAAAACCACATCCAGGCTGGCCGGCACTCTGACCCCGTTTGTTAATCCAACGGGCGGATTAGAACCGGGGCCAGTACCACAGAGTAACATATACAGAGAAGCAGCCCCCCTAAACCACTGTCCTACGCTCCCCTCGTAGTTCCATAAGATGCTAGCAGGTGTCAGGTGGTTCCCTGGCTTAGTACTGGTGGAGCACACTAGAGGCACTTATGACGGTGCCTCTCACTACAAACATATACAGAGAAGCAGCCCCCCTAAACCACTGTCCTACGCTCCCCTTGTAGTTCCGTAAGATGCTGAGGTGGTTCCCTGGCTTAGTACCGGTAGACTACACTAGAGGCACTTCTGAGGGTGCATCTAGCCACAAACATATACAGAGAAGCAGCCCCCCCCCTAAACCACTGTCCTACACTCTCCTTGTAGTTCCGTTCAAAGAATGTTCAAATGTTTGTTAAGCTTATGAGACTTAACTACAGGGTCATCAGTCGCTAAACTTACAAACTACTTATCGACTACCTTATACTAAGGACGGCACAAATATCCACTCCCGAGGGGGGATTCGAACCCCTGACCGTAGTGGCCGTGCAGGCCGTGACTGAAGTGTCTCAGTCCCCTCGGCCACCGAGGCCGGCTGTAGTTCCATAAGATGCTAGCAGGTGTTAGGTGCTACCCCGTGGAGGGGACGCTGAGGGGAGAGCTCGTGCCGCGGCTGTGTCCGGCGTTTGAGGGGAGGTGGTGGTGGGGACAGCCGCTACCTGCCGCCTGCTCTGGCCAGTTTAAAGGGCTGCTTCTGACCGCAGCCCCATCACGGGACATCTTACGGAACTGCTCCAGCACCCCCAACCCCGCACCCCCGAGGGTTGGACCGGGCCCTTACGGAGGTTTCCCATCTGTATATATTTGTCTGTGCCGGTACACCTTTCCGTCTCAGAAAGGGGTGCATTAGGTGACGACTAACTGTGCTGGTTCCCATTTAGGCCGCGACACGAGGTGTTTAGTATAGTGGACAGGAGGGGCTGGGTGTACTCACGTGGAGGCGGCGGCCGATGTAGCCGAGCCCCGGCGCGGAGACGCCCGCCCCCAGGCCGGAGGCGGCGCCCAGCCCCAGCCCCAGGCCGCCGCCGCCGCCGCCGCCGCCCGCGCCGTGCAGCGAGCCGTAGAACTTGTTCTCGCTGCGGTCCGACACCAGGAACTGGTCGTCGCGCATCGACAGCTCCTCCTCCGGCTCCTCGCCGGGGTACGTGTCGTCGCTGTCCGGCGAGCTGCACCGGCAACAAGTACAGACACACCACACGTCAAGCACGCGGCCAGGCATAGGGTGGCAGGGGCAGAGGGAAGGCAGCCGAGGTCTCCGGCAGAAAAATGCTGCTCTCAATCTCATAAGGAAGGAGAGACTGGCAGAAGGGAGAGAAACGGAGGGGAGAAGTTAGAAGACACAGAGGAGAAATAGAAAGAATAAAGTCAGGAACTGATACAGAGAGAGAGAGAGAGAGAGAGAGAGAGAAGGAAAGACAGAGAAAGACAGAGTGAGAGAGAGGAGAGAGACAATGAGAAGAACAGAGAGAGAGAGTTGGAAATAGAAGAGACACAAAGAGAGAGAGAGAGAGACAAGAGGGTGAGAGAAAACAAGATACGTAGAAATGAAAGAGGCAGTTGGACACACAGAGAAGGAGAACAAACAGAAAGAATAGGAAGAATGTCAGGGACAGAAAGATTATATATATATATATATATAGAGGGAGAGAGAGAGAGAGGAAAAGAGGAAATGGCAGAGAGGAAAAATTCAGAGAGACAAAGGAAAAAACTATTAGGAAAGTTACAGAGAGTAAAAAGGAGAGAGAAAGAGAGAAAAAAAGAAAGGGAGAGAGAGAGAGAGAATGATGGATATGGAGTGATAGAGCAGAAATATAGGCGACAGAAGAGAAAGAGAGAGGTGGACACACACACAGAAAAGAAATATATAGAATAAAGACAATGACAAAGACAGACAGACAGACAGACAAAGAGAGAAACAGAGAGAAAAGACAAAGAAAAGATGCACAACCAGAAAGAGAAAGGGAAGAAAAAGAAAACTGACAAAAACAGAGAAAGTAAAACGAAACACGGAAAAGCACATGGGACAGAGAGAGACGGAGAAAGGCAGAGAGAGAAATAGGGAGGTAGGGAGAGAGAGGATAAATTGGCAGTAACAGTGGTAAGAGAAACAGGACGAAGAAATGGAAAGAGAAAGAAAAGAGAGAATGATAGAGTGAAACACAGGGACTAAGAAAGATAAAGACAAAGATAAAGAGATACAATCATAGAGGCAACACAACCAGAGAAGGAAGATACAGAGAAAGGAAAGAGAGAGACGGACAGACAGGAAAGGCAAAAAATAGAAAATGACAGAGAGGAAAACAGAGACACAAAGAAAAAGAGAGAAAGAGCCACAACAGAAACAGGAAGGAGAAACAGAGAAAGGAGAGAATGATGGAGATAAACAGAGAGAGAGAGAAAGAGAGAGAGAGAGAGAGAGAGAGAGAGAGAGATACAAAGACAGAGAGAGTGAAATAAAGGTAAAGAGAAACAGGGAAGGAAGATACAGACGAAGGAAAGAGAGAGAAGGACAGACAGAAAGACATAAAACATAAATAAAAGAGAGAATGACAGAGAGAGTAACTGGAAAATTTTTGACGGCATTGTCTGGGACTAAACGATTTTAATACATTATTTAGTTGTAAATCAACCAATTACAGCAGTTTCGGCTTAGTAATGGGACACCATCAAGTCTGCGAACAGTGATAATGTCTACTAAGTTAAACAATACGTGAGAAACTTGTATATACAAGTGAAAATTAATAACATTGGGAAAAGAAACATTTAATTTTCTTTATAAATACAAGTTTCTGACGTACTCTTTAACTTATTAAACATTATAACTCTTCGCAAAGTTAAACATGGCCCATTAATAAGCTGAAACCGATCTCATATGTACTAGTAAGAACTCGATCATTGACTGATACACAGTTAAATAAGAAATAGGAAAGATTGTTAACCAGACGATAGAGAGAGAGAGAGAGAGAGAGAGAGAGAGAGAGAGAGAGAGAGAGAGAGAGAGGGAGAGAGAGAGAGATGGAGTAAACAGAGAGACAGAAAAAAGACAGGAGAGAGAGAGACAGAAAGAGAAAGATAGAGGCTAAGAGAGAGAGACAAAGTGAAAGAAAGAGACGAAGGGAGAGAGACTTTTACAGAAGGGAGCAAGGAAATAGAGAAAAATGGACAGGCAGACAGAGACAGAAATACAGAGACATCGAGGGAGAAAATGTTCACATGTTTATTAAGCTGATGGGACTCAACTGTGGGCTCATCACTCCCTAAACTTACAAACTACTTATGAACTAGCTTATACTAAAGACGACACAAACATCCATGCGCGAGAGAGGATTCGAACCCCCGACGGGGAACAGTCTCGTGCATCGCAGCATTGTGCCTGAATGCGCTCGACCACTCCGCTGCAGCATCGAGAGAGAGAGAGAGTGATATGAAACAAAGGGGACGGGCTGATAAGTAGAATAACAGTGAGAAAGAAAGAGAGAGAGGGGGTTGGGAAAGAGGGAACAGAGGCAGGCAATATACAGGGAGACAGAGGGAAATTGAGAGAAAGAGAGACAGACTGATAGTAGCGGAACGGAGAGAAAGAGGTAAAACACAGACATTCAGAGGAGGAGAAAGAAGAGGGGAGAGAGAGACAAAAAAAATAGGAAAGACATAGACAGGGAATGAGGGGAGAGATGGATTGCGGGAGATGGAGAGAAAAAGACGAAAGAGACCGACAGAGATACAAAGAGACTGAGAAAGAGAGAGAGAGAATGGGAGAGGAATGAGAGAGAATGGCAGAGAGGAAAGAGGGGAGTTTTTAAGCTAATGTCCCAAACTTGGAAAGCTACTAAGCTAATTTAAACTAACATATGGTAAGGATAATACATACCGTGCGGCCTTTCCCGTATGGCGAAGAGAGGAGAAGAAACGAGATGGAGACAGGAGAGAGAGCAACACTGAAGGATGGGAGGGGCCAGGAAGAAGAGAGAGACAGAGAGAAGATAGAGATGGGGTGGGAAGGAGACAGATAGTGCGGTAGAGCAGGAGGGAGAGAGACAGGGAAGGGGGAAGACGGGGCAGTGAGAATGGGAACTCAGCATCCAGATGTAACAGGCTTCAAAAATCTTATTTAGTAGTAGGTTAAGAAAACCCTTCACTTATTATAGAAATTCTGGTGCAGGAACGGTGACAAAAATTTGTGTGCTCTCCCCCCCTTCAGACCAAAATTGTGGATTCATCCCTGATCGAATCAGACCTCTTACTGACCCTATGTTCAAAACTTTTGGTAAGATTCCGGTATTAGAATAATGTGAGGCCGTATTCATGGTGATTCAGCAGCAATGTCGCAAGATTTGTTGGGTAATTGCGCTTGTTAAAATAAATTGAAACAGTCTTAAGAACATGTATCCGATTTCCAATCATTATAGAACTGGCGTGGAGTGAAGTGAATAATATGAAAATAAGTGTTAATGTGCTGTGCAGCTGCTGTGGTGGACACAGTGATGGTGGGATACATGACATTCCACTGTGCAACGGGCGTAGGGTTCGACAACAGTTGTCAGCATTCATCTGATGTAAGTGGGACACCGTGCCAGCCCCAGGAGTCATTTTACTGCTGATGAAGATGGCTGACGTCGTTAGGAGAGCCAGTCACGAAAAAATTGTATCACCTGGTATGCAAGATGTATGAGACAGGGGAAATACCATCAGACTTCAAGAAGACTATCGTAATTACAAATCCAAAGAAAGCAAGTGCAGACAAGTGTGAAAATTGCAGAACTATCAGTTTAATAAGTCATAGGTGCAAAATACTAACACGAACTATTTACAGACGAATGGAAAAACTTGTGGAATACGACCTCGGAGAAGATCAGTTTGGATTTAGCAGAAATGTAGGAACAGGAGAGGCAATACTCACATTACGATTTATCTTAGAAGATAGTCTAAGGAAGGGCAAACCTACGTTTTTGGCATTTGTCGATTTGGAGAAAGCTTTTGACAATGTCGACTGGAATACACCCTTCCAAATTCTGAAGGTATCAGGGGTAAATTATAGGAAGCGAAGAGTTATTTCAACCTATACAAAAACCACACAGCGGCTATTCGAGTCTAAGGGCAGGAAAGGGACGCAGAGGTTGGGAAGGGAGTAAGACAGGTTTGTAGCTTTTCCCCAGTGTTGTTTAATCTGTACATTGAGCAGGCAGTGAAGGAATGGAAGGCGAAATTTGGAGAGGGCATGAAAGCGCAGGGAGAAGAAATAAAAACTTTGCGATTTGCCGATGACATAGTAATTCTGCCAGAGACCGCAGAAGATCTGGAAGAGCAATTCAATGGGATGGACAGTGTCTTTAAAGGAACATATAAGATGGACATTAACAAGAGTAAAACGAAGTTAATGGAATGTAATGTCAGAAAATCAGGCGATGCTGAAGGAATTAATTAGGTAATGAGACAATAAAAGCAGTAGATGAATTTTGTTATTTGGGTTGTAAGATAACTTCTGACGGCCGAAGTAAAGAAGTTATAAAATGCAGAATGGCTATGGGAAGAAAAGCGTTCGTAAAAAAAGTGAAACTGTTGATATCCATTATTAATTTAAATGTTAGGAAGTCCTTTCTGAAAGCATTTGTCTGGAGTGTAGCATTGTATGGGAGTGAAAACGTGGACGATAAGGAGTTCAGATAAAAAGATGATAGAAGCTTTCGAAATGCGGTGCTACAGACGAATAATGAATATTAGATGGGAGTAACTAATAAGGAGGTGCTTAACCGAATCGTGGAAAAAGGAGTTTCTGGCACATCCTGACTAAGAGAAGGGCTAGATCGGATGGACACATTTTGAGACATGAAGGAGTTGTCAATTTAGCATTAGAAGGAAGTGTGTGGGGTAAAAATCGTAGAAGGAGACCAAGGGATGAATAAAGTAAGCAGATTCAAAAGGATGTAGGTTGCCCAACATATTGTCAGATGAAGAGACATGCACAGGATGTGGTAGCGTGAAGAGCTGTGTCAAACCAGTTTGCGGACTGAGGACCGCAACAAGATCATGAAGAAGGAAGAGTTCGGCATTGACAGCTCGAGCATTTTATTGGACATGGCAAGGCTTGTAAATGGAGATGTTATTGAAGTTTGGGTCGACAACATTTGGCAGCATCCATTTGGTGTGAGTGGGACACCGTGCCAGCCCCAGCAGGCACTTCACTCCTGATGAAGGTGGCAGAGTTCGGCATTGAAAGCTCGAGCATTTTATTCGCCATGGCGTGGCTTGTAAATGGAGATGTTATTAAAGTTTGGGTCGACAACATTTGGCAGCATCCATTTGGTGTGAGTGGGACACCGTGCCAGCCCCAGCAGGCACTTCACTCCTGATGAAGGTGGCAGAGTTCGGCATCGAAAGCTCAAGCATTTTATTCGCCATGGCGTGGCTTGTAAATGGAGATGTTATTAAAGTTTGGGGTCGACAAAAGTTGGCAGCATCCATTTGATGTAAATGGGACACCGTGCTAGCCCCAGCAGGCACTTCACTCCTGATGAAGGTGGCTGATTCGGTATAGAAAGCTCGAGCAATTTATACGGCATGGTGTGGCTTGTAAATGGACATGTTATTAAAGTTTGGGGTCGACAACAGTTGGCAGCATCCATTTGATGTAAATGGGACACCGTGCTAGCCCCAGCAGGCACTTCACTCCTGATGAAGGTGGCTGAGTTCGGCATAGAAAGCTCGAGCAATTTATACGGCATGGTGTGGCTTGTAAATGGACATGTTATTAAAGTTTGGGGTCGACAACAGTTGGCAGCATCCATTTGATGTAAATGGGACACCGTGCTAGCCCCAGCAGGCACTACACTCCTGATGAAGGTGGCAGAGTTCGCCATCGAAAGCTCGAGCATTTTATTTGCCATGGCGTGACTTGTATATGGAGATGTTATTAAAGTTTGGGGTCGACAACAGTTGGCAGCATCCATTTGATGTAAATGGGACACCGTGCTAGCCCCAGCAGGCACTTCACTCCTGATGAAGGTGGCTGATTCGGTATAGAAAGCTCGAGCAATTTATACGGCATGGTGTGGCTTGTAAATGGACATGTTATTAAAGTTTGGGGTCGACAACAGTTGGCAGCATCCATTTGATGTAAATGGGACACCGTGCTAGCCCCAGCAGGCACTTCACTCCTGATGAAGGTGGCTGAGTTCGGCATAGAAAGCTCGAGCAATTTATACGGCATGGTGTGGCTTGTAAATGGACATGTTATTAAAGTTTGGGGTCGACAACAGTTGGCAGCATCCATTTGATGTAAATGGGACACCGTGCTAGCCCCAGCAGGCACTTCACTCCTGATGAAGGTGGCTGAGTTCGGCATAGAAAGCTCGAGCAATTTATACGGCATGGTGTGGCTTGTAAATGGACATGTTATTAAAGTTTGGGGTCGACAACAGTTGGCAGCATCCATTTGATGTAAATGGGACACCGTGCTAGCCCCAGCAGGCACTACACTCCTGATGAAGGTGGCAGAGTTCGCCATCGAAAGCTCGAGCATTTTATTTGCCATGGCGTGACTTGTATATGGAGATGTTATTAAAGTTTGGGGTCGACAACAGTTGGCAGCATCCATTTGATGTAAATGGGACACCGTGCTAGCCCCAGCAGGCACTTCACTCCTGATGAAGGTGGCTGATTCGGTATAGAAAGCTCGAGCAATTTATACGGCATGGTGTGGCTTGTAAATGGACATGTTATTAAAGTTTGGGGTCGACAACAGTTGGCAGCATCCATTTGATGTAAATGGGACACCGTGCTAGCCCCAGCAGGCACTTCACTCCTGATGAAGGTGGCTGAGTTCGGCATAGAAAGCTCGAGCAATTTATACGGCATGGTGTGGCTTGTAAATGGACATGTTATTAAAGTTTGGGGTCGACAACAGTTGGCAGCATCCATTTGATGTAAATGGGACACCGTGCTAGCCCCAGCAGGCACTACACTCCTGATGAAGGTGGCAGAGTTCGCCATCGAAAGCTCGAGCATTTTATTTGCCATGGCGTGACTTGTATATGGAGATGTTATTAAAGTTTGGGGTCGACAACAGTTGGCAGCATCCATTTGATGTAAATGGGACACCGTGCTAGCCCCAGCAGGCACTTCACTCCTGATGAAGGTGGCTGAGTTCGGCATAGAAAGCTCGAGCAATTTATACGGCATGGTGTGGCTTGTAAATGGACATGTTATTAAAGTTTGGGGTCGACAACAGTTGGCAGCATCCATTTGATGTAAATGGGACACCGTGCTAGCCCCAGCAGGCACTACACTCCTGATGAAGGTGGCAGAGTTCGCCATCGAAAGCTCGAGCATTTTATTTGCCATGGCGTGACTTGTATATGGAGATGTTATTAAAGTTTGGGGTCGACAACAGTTGGCAGCATCCATTTGATGTAAATGGGACACCGTGCTAGCCCCAGCAGGCACTACACTCCTGATGAAGGTGGCAGAGTTCGCCATCGAAAGCTCGAGCATTTTATTTGCCATGGCGTGACTTGTATATGGAGATGTTATTAAAGTTTGGGGTCGACAACAGTTGGCAGCATCCATTTGATGTAAATGGGACACCGTGCCAGCCCAAGCAGGCACTTCACTCCTGGTGAAGGTGGCAGAGTTCGGCATTGAAAGCTCAAGCATTTTATTCGCCTTGGCGTGGCTTGTAAATAGAGATGTTGGCAGCATCCATTTGATGTAAGTGGGACACCACGCCAGCCCCAGCAGGCGCTTCACTCCTGATGAAGGTGGCAGAGTGCGGCATCGAAAGCTCGAGCATTTTATTTCCCTTAGCGTGGCTTGTAAATGGAGACGTTATTGAGGTATTTTGGGCAGTGGCGGTACTTGGGAGCAGTTTTGGCCATGCAGGCATGCAGGCAGGCAGGCAGACAGTAGAGTGGCGCTCACCTCCTGGTGACGCGGCGCACCATGACGCGCTGGTGGTGCGCCCCGTGGTGCGGCAGCGCCGGCCCCACGCCGCCCAGGCCGGGCACGCCGGGCGCCGCGACGCCGCCCCCTGCCCCCAGCGTCGTGCCGCCCATGCCGACGCCGACGCCGCCCCCGCCGCCCCCCAGCGCCGCGCGCAGCTGGTCCGGCTGCAGCTGGTTCCCGTACAGCACCTGTGTACACACACACACATTGAGAATTTGAAAATGTGCTTCATGTCTGATGAGTTGGTATGTGTCTGAGTTAGGTAGTTATAGTCTGAGATGAGAGACAAGATGATCGTATGTAGGGCACTCGAAAGTGACGTGTTCTGGAATCTCAAACCACATCAGACATGAATTTATAAACTAATTATGAGACATTTTTTCCAGGCACGACTGCTGCACCAGGCCGTGACGCCGGGGTACTCCGCCGTGCCCTGGATCAGGAGGACTGAGTGCAGCCAAATCACCGATTGCAACGCTAGATATAAGTTAGAATAAGTTAGGCTTAAGAGGAAACACGAAAACAACACAAGGACTGCAGTGCAAAAGGCCAGCCCAGTGCCAGGGTCACGCCCTCCGGAATTAGTTCGGGGGGCACAGGCCAACCAGTAGGTTTGTACATCACTGGCACACCTGTGAGAAACTGCAGGAGGGGGGGGGGACACAAAATAAGACACAAAACGTAGCAGTAGCGACTTCCACATGAAACACAACATGCCAACGCACCCTGCATGACACAGCACACACGGCAGACACACAGCAAAAACAGAACATATCATGTAGCTCAGTAGAAACATTAGAAGTAGCATAAAAAGCACAAAAAATGTAGTAGTATAAGACGACCCATTTATGTATAGATGTTGGGTTATTGTATAATTAAAAGAATAAAAGAAAAGACGCATGAAAGAGTGATGCATCAACTTAGTTACACCACCGCCACCGCCAAACTGTGGCCAAAAACAAGGCGGACCACCCTGTGGCACAGCACGCAGCGGAGCACGTGCTTGATTTCGGTGGCTGCTTAACAACCTGGGCCATCTGGATCCTCCCATCCACCACCAACTTTTCTGAACTGCGCAGATGGGAGTTATCCCTAAAATATATTCACCGATCCCCTAATCTTCCAGGCCTCAACGTACGATAACTTCACTATTTTTTTCTCCATACCTTATAGTTCCTACGTCTCTATCCCAAACCTTGCCTATTTTGAATGGTGCATCAATGTGCGATCATGCGCGGGTGTGTGTGTGTGTGTGTGTGTGTGTGTGTGTGTGTGTGTGTGTGTGTGTTTCTGTACTTGCCGTGTGCACCCATTTTGTATTTTATTTTGTTTGTTTATTTATTTTATTTTAATTTTCTCCCCTCACCCGCCTACCCACTCCATTCCTAAGCTGCATCTCGTTATTCCCATCTAACCCATCCCCACCACCGTGACGTAACCTTCCTATCCTCTCTCCCTATTTTCCTGTGTGATTGTGTGAGTGTTCTATTTTCTGAAGAAGGCCATGGCCGATAGCTAAAAGTGTTGTATGTATATGTCTTTTGTATGTGCCTGTCGCAGCTCGTCGCCACGTCTTTGCGGTGAGTTGTAAACTGTCCTCACTATATTATTAATTCCAACCTGGACTTTCTATTTTCCACACACACACACACACACACACACACACACACACACACACACACACACATATATATATATATATATATATATATATATATATATATATATATATATATACACCACAGATTAGAGGAATTTAGGATTGACATGAAAACAAGGTCAAATATCCAACAAGCATTAACAGGAACAACCTCTAAAGTCAGATTCATGGGAGAAACATCAAAAGCACTTCACATCCTTACTGGTGTCCGCCAAGGAGATGGACTGGATGGATGGATGGATGCTTAGGGTTTAACGTCCCGTCGACAGCTTGACCATTGGAGACGGAGCTAACGCTCGGAGTTACTGGGTTAGGATGAGGAAGGAAATCGGCCGTGCCCTTTGAAAGGAAACATCCCGGCATATGCCTGGAGTGATTTAGAGAAATCACGGAAAACCTAAATCTGGATGGTCGGAGGTGGATTTGAACCACCATCCTCCCGAATGCCAGTCCAGTGCATTACCACTGCGCCACCTCGCTCGGTGGAGATGGACTCTCTCCCCTTTTGTTTAACTTGGAACTGGAGAAAATTGTAAGGACATGGAAAAATAAATTAAGGGAATTCAAATTGGAATTAAAAAGGAGCAGACGAAGCGTCTGGCTTTCGCGGACGATCTTGGTATTCTAACAAACAACAGGGAAGAAGCGAGACTCGTACTGGAGAAGCTTCATGAAATCTCACAGAAAACTGGACTACAAATCTCTTATGAAAAGACTCAACACATGGAAAACAAGCCTGCAGATAGTCTCCCCATCACAACTCAGTATGGAAAAGTGGTACAAGTTTCTCACTTCAGATATCTAGGAGAGATGATCCAACCATCAGGACTGAACTCAATAGCCAATCAAGAAAGGGTCTCAAGATTACAAAGAGCATATAAGCTAACTTGGAACCATTATAATAAGAAATCTATTTCTGTCAATGCAAAACTAAGGCATTACAACACAGTAGTCCTATCAGAGGCACTCTATGCTGCAGAAACTACAGTGATTCATGGTCATACGACGATAAGAGAGATTGAAAAACAGGAAAGAAAAATTTTGAGGAAAATATATGGTTCAGTGTTTCGGGAAGGAATTTGGATAAAGCGGCCAACTAGAGAGATTTACAAAGACATGGAAACAATAACGGACACCATCAGAAAGAGAAGGATGAAATGTTATGGACATATCATCAGGATGAATGAAACCAGGCTCACAAGGCAAATATTTGAGATAGCAAACAAGAACAAAAACAAGACGAAGTGGATCACTGAAACAGAAGAGGATATTAAAGAACTGGGAATCACAGAAGACAACATATACAATAGAGAACAGTTCAGGAACTTAAACAAGCACACAAGGAGAACAGAACAGGAAAAGAGTGGTCAGATAACACAAGAGAGCATGAAGAGAATTTTGAAAGAACGAAGGAAGAAGTCTTAATTACTCAAGTTCAATCGCTCTCTTTAAAGGGAATAATCGAAAATTATATATATATATATATATATATATATATATATATATATATATATATATGGTGTTTCACTAAGTGTGTTTCCCTCTGGAACTTATAAAATAATAGGTGATGGGAAATTTTAATGCGGTAGGTCAACACAAGAAATGTTACACTTTCTGCGGAGCTATGGACATAGTTTATTGTATCATTATCCAAAGAGTTACACCACAAAGATATAATTTTTTAAATGGAACAATAGCTTTTTCTGTCGTGCATTGGATTCTTTGAAACCAGCTACGTCCAAATCAATTTAAACTTTATTCCTATCACTGTTAGTTTGGGAGCTACAACCCTTCAAAGTTACAGGGGCAGATACCACAAACGCTGCGCATAATGCAATGCGCCTTCTAAACGTGGTGCGCCCGAGTTGTAACGTCGCCGGTGTCACGGAGCGAGAAGCTTCCTCGATGCGCTGTTGTTCGTGTACGCCATCGTCATCCGCTGTCAGTAACTGTGGTATATTGAGCCCTGGTTGTTTGCGTGGCTCCAACTGTCGGGTATACGGCCGTGTGCGGCGACAGTCGGCAGTCTAACAGCGCATCGAGGAAGCTTCTCGCTCCGTGACACCGGCGACGTTACAACTCGGTCGCACCACATTTAGAAGGCGCATTGCATTATGCGCAGGGTTTGTGGTGTCTGCCCCTGAAACTTTGAAGGGTTGTAGCTCCCAAACTAAGTCATAGGAATGTAGTTTAAATTGATTTGGACGCAGCTGGTTTCAACGAATCCAATGCACGATAGAAAAAAAACTATTGTTTCATTTAAAAAATTATATCTTTGTGGTGTAACTCTTTGTAAAATGATACAATAAACTATGTTCATAGCTCCGCAGAGAGTGTAACATTTCTTGTGTTGACCTACCGCATTAAAATTTCCCGTCGCCTTTTATTTTATAAGTGACAGAGGCAAACACACTTAGTGAAACACCCTGTATATATATTGCAGTGGTATTTGGGTTGACAATGTAAAGTTGGACAAGCTGTACGGCTCTTTCTTGGCCAGCGCGCGGGTAGAGACACTTTTGGTGGGCCGCTGCCACCGGCACTCACCTGGCCGTTGCTGAGGTTCTCCTTGGTGGGCGACCCGCGGATGGGCGTGCGCAGCGACTGCGGCAGCAGCTCCACCAGGTTGGTGGAGTGCGGCTGGTAGCGCAGGATGAGCACGCACGTCGACACCAGCGTGTACGCCAGCAGCGTCCCTGCCAACACAGCACCACGCCACCAACGTCATCAACACTCCACCCTAGCACCTTACCAGTCCCTCCAAACTGCCGCCTGCCCATCTATACAGCAGGACAAAATTCTTCATCTTCAAGATATTTTTGAATTAAACATAAGGAGCGGCACTGAATTAAAATTTTGTGCTGCGGCTGGGACTCGAACCCAGGACTTCCTACTTACTAGGTAGGCGCTTTAGACCACTCAGCTAACACAGCGTTGCAGCCAAAGCGACTACACGGACTGTCTGAAAGCACGTCTCCCTCTACACCACATACTTTAATTCTGCCTCAATGTTCCCTGACAATTTGATACGCATTTCACAAGAAACATTTACGGCGACCGTCCTTATGGATTGGAGCTTAGGTGTAGAAAATTTGATAAAGATTGGAAATAAAATGTGGATTTGTATGCAACACGTAGAAATATTTGGACACTCTGCTTTATATATTAGATAAGAGCGCTTGCCCGCGAATGGCAAAGGTCCCAGGTTCTAGTTCCGGTTCTGGCACACAATTTTAATCTGCCAGGAAGTTTCATATCAGCGCACACTCCACTGCGCCGGCCGCGGTGGCCGAGGAGACTGAGGCGCTTCAGTCACGGTCTACAAGGCCACTACGGTCGGGGGTTCGAATCCCCCCTCGGGCATGGATATTTGTGCCGTCCTAGTTCGTAAGTAGTTCATAAGTAGTTTGTAAGTTTAGGGACTGTTGACCCCGTAGTTAAGTCCCCTAAGCTTAACAAACATTTGAACATTTGAACACTCCACTGCAGTGTCAAAGTTTCATTATCGTACGGGTTGCATACGAGGTGCATTCAAGATCTAAGGCCTCCGACAGCACGAATGGGACTTTCTTTTCATCGGTTGTGACAATGGATGATACGTGGATGCCACTTTTCAATCCAGAAACAAAGCGTCAGTCAGCTCAATGGAAGTACACAGATTCACCGTCACCAAAAAAATTTCGGGTAACCGCCAGTGCTGAAAAAATGATGGTGTCCATGTTCTGTGACAGCGAGGGCGTAATCTTTACCCATTGTGTTCCAAAGGGCACTGCGGTAACAGGTACATCCTACGAAAATGTTTGGAAGAACAAATTCCTTCTTGCACTGCAACAAAAACGTCTAGGAAGGGCTGCGCGTGTGCTGTTTCACCGAGACAACGAACCCGCACTTCGAGCTAACGTTACGCAGCAGTTTCTTCGTGATGACAACTTTGAAGTGATTCCTCGTACTCCCTACTCGCCTGACCTGGCTCCTAGTGACTTTTGGCTTTTTCAATCAATGAAAGACACTCTCCGTGGCCGCACATTCAGCAGCCGTGCTGCTATTGCCTCAGCGGTGAAAACAGACTCCTAAAGAAGCCTTCGCCGCTGCCATGGAATCATGGCGTCAGCGTTGTGAAAAATGTGTACGTCTGGAGGGCGATTGCGTCGAGAAGTAACGCCAGTTTTATCGTTTTCGGGTGAGCAGTTAATTAGAAAAAAAATCGAAGGCCTTAGAACTTGAATGCACCTCATACTGTTGACTAGAATCTACTCGCCGAGGACCAGTGTAAGCTGCAATGATAGAGACAGTAAAAACAGACACATGTTTGTATAGAATTTTTAAAAAGCGTGAGAAAATGGCTTAAAAATACTCTTTAAAACATTTCGTAGAGATGGGCTTGACAGTGACAGCAGGTGCGGACGATGTGATTTTGCCAGTGTTGCCAACGCCGCGCCACTCACCGATGGACATCATCTCGACGAGCACCTCGAGCTGGATGAGCAGGGCTGCCAACGCGGCGGCCACGCCCGAGCTGAACGTCGCTATGGCAGGCGTGCCCGTCGCCTGCCACACGCGGGACAGCGTCCTGCAAACAACAACACCACCTTACTGCTGCACTCAGCTGCATAGCTGACCGACTTGTCCACACCTTAACCTACGTGAGTGTAGGCCACACATGTTTCGCACACATACACTGTAACGGTCATCAGCTTCATTTCCTACGCTATCCCTGCAGATATCTGTGATTTGCTTACTGTACAGTGTAGGTGGAAACAACGCCCCTGAATTAGATTACATTCCCTCGGAGCCATTGAAGTCTCTGGGAGAAGCAGCAAAGGCAAAACTATTTAACCTCATAAGTAAGGTGTATGATTTATTTTGTGTGAAACACACGAGATAGTTGTGCAATATTCTGCAAATTTTATTTGTTACTAACCGGTTTTCAGCAGTTACGCCATCAAATGTTCAAATGTTTGTGAAGTCTATGGGACTTAACTACAGGGTCATCAGTCCCTAAACTTACAAACTACTTATGAACTTATGAACTAGGCCGGCACAAATATCCATGCCCGAGGGGGGATTCGAACCCCCGACCGTAGTGGCCGTACAGACCGTGACTGGAGCGCCTCAGTCCCCTTGGCCACCGCGGCCCACGCCATCGTCAGGTAAACACTACAGAGATATAGTTATGCAGCTTAGAAGTTCACAGGACAAAGATCTTTAGCTGTTGTACAGATAGTATGTATACAGAAATTTCTTGAAGGAGACTAGTGTTTTAGATATAATTACATCATTGAAACTTGTAGAAACTTTGATAAAATATGTGACACAAAATATAAATTACAACGCAAAGAAATAATTAGTAACATTGAAAATTGAATAAAATGGTCTATTGATTAATTGCACAAATATTCAGAATATAGAACCGTGAGTATAAGATGAATGAAACATCTGTGAATATATAGATTCCATTTTACGACTTATTATTGGCATAAATGTCCATTAATAACAGAACTAATTTGTATCAGGCAGGTAGGGATGTGAGGCTAGTGAGTAGGAGTCAGTGGTTTATGTGGGTCCATTACATTCCGCAGACAGAAGTGGTGAGTAGGGAAACTGAGTTTGATCATTCAGAACAAGGTGTGGAGAAGCCTTCTTTAAGAAATTTCTGTATGCATACTACCTCTACAACAACCTAAGATCCTTGACCTGTGAACTTCTAAGCTGCATAACTACATCTCTGTAGTGTTTACCTGACGATGGCATAACTGCCGAAAACCGGTTAGTAACAAATAAAGTTTGCAGAATATTGCACAATTATCTCGTGTGTTTTACTCAAAATGAATCAAATATTCTGCCAAGAACTGACGGAACAGTCTGTAAATACAATAAGATGTATGAGACACGGCAAATACCCTCAGACTTTAAGAAATATGTAATTATCCCCCTTCCACAGAAAGCAGGCGCAGGCATGTGTGAAAATCACAGTATCAGTATACTAAGTCATGGTTTGAAAAGTTTTACACGAGTTATTTACAGAAGGATGGAAAGGCTGATAGATGGTAGATGCTAACCTAGGGGAATATCAGTTGCGATTCAAGAGACATGTAGGAACATGAGAAACAAAACTCACCCTACGACTTATCTCAGAATATAGATTAAGGAAATGTAAACCTATATTTCAAGATTTGGAGAGAGCTTTTGGGCATCGCATAATTTACGACAAAACTGAAGTTCTGCCCTCAGCATCATCGTTTTGGGGCAGTGCTTTTCTTTAGGAGGTAACAGACGACAGATCATCGCATTGACGTGGACACAGGCTTTTGGCTAAGCATCCCTGGAATCCAGCACTGGCTGCCATCAGATTAAAGGAGAGGGAAAGAGAAGATCGCATAGAAGACGGAGCGCAGCGTGTTGTGGGTATGTAGTTCAAGCTTTAGCCACAAGAGCGTCTGGCAGCACCGTCACTGCCGACGGCGCAAGCGCAGAAGTCGCCTCTTCGGCTAACCAACCCAGAACGGCCGCTCGCGCATGCGCGTTTCGTACGCTCGATTACCGTCAGTCGCGTCTTGCATTGGTGACCAGCAGGTGCTACCAACACATGAAGATGTCGGACAGTTGCTTCGACGAAATACTGTGGGGTATAAACAATATTATCCGGCGGAAAACCCGGGAAGAATGTCTGCAACATATATGTTATTTTGCAGGGCAGAGGGTACGTCTTACTGTACCAGTTGTTAGGGTTTTTTACCCATTCCATTCACGTATTGAGCGCGGGAAGAATGATTGTTGAAATGACTACGAGAGTGCTGTAATTAATGTAATCTCGTCCTCACGATCCCTACGGGAACAATATTTAGGAAAATACGAATTGCCAAGGAGGAGGAAAAAATTCGCCGCCGGGCGGGGTCGTACCTGCGAACTTCTGAATATGAATCCTTTAACCGCTGAGCCAAACACCGTTTCCTAAACACGCTGTCACAGTGGAGTAGATGAGCTGCCTACGGTGATAGGTCCGTATCGAACTTCCTTTTATTTCTTAAGCGCTTGGCCGTCTGGAGTTCCCACTTGGGGCACTGTGGTATCGCATGACGCCTTACATGTACCATATGTTCGGGCGAATTTGGCGATGACGAGAAGGCGTTCTGTCCTTGTGACTGGCGTATTTAGAAATGAAGCTAGGGATTTTGGACTAGGCCAATAGTAGAGCTGCTGTCGTTCTTCGTCCCTAAGACTGCTATAAACCCGAGCTGAACTGTCCGCCATTTTTTCCCCAAGCTGTAGGAGTTACCACGTTCCGGACGAGCTCACGCGTTACCTCGCGTTTCATTCAACTCGCTCACACTAGCAAACTACTCACTGTATCAATGTGAAGCTTTCAACAATGTGATCGTTAAGAACTACACTTCATTTTCATTTTAGTTTCATTTGCGGTAATAGTTTATTAAGAGGTTATACTGATAAGTTTAACAACATGCACTTTCTAACGACATTACGGAATTTTCGACATTTTTTCTGGTGAAGTTAGGTGAACACAGTAAGGGAGTGAAGTATTCAAAATACATCAAATTTTCATCCTCTCCAAACAGCAACTCTGTGAGAAATGTATAACGTGAAACATGCAGCATTGGGATCCGCCCGCCCGTCTAGTAGTAACACATCTTCCGTATTAGAGCTCCTAATAATTAGGCACAGGTTGTTACTGCATAACATCCATACTTGAAGATACTGGTACTGACTTCTTTTAACCCCTTTAAATTTAATAACTGCAAACTAAAATGTTCAATTTCAATTTTGCAGTTATATAAAAAAGGACATAATAAATATCTCAATACAGAGTGTTTTATTATGTGATGAAATCAGAACAAGACAGTTCATTAGGTTATGAACAGATTCTTGGCATGTCATTTTCTACAATTCTTACATAAAATCCTCATTAGACTTAGTAACTTTCGTTCTGCTACTGTTACGCGTTAAACTTTATTCTTTTTTTTTCATTCAAAAGTCTACATTTCCTTCAACAACGTGACAGTTAATGACGTTTTGCGTAATAACCATGTGGCAAAATATGCCCATCTTTGCATGTTATCATTTGCCAAAATATCATTTTGATACCTCTAATCGCGTATATTTCATTACTAGCTGAAAACCTGGCGATGTCCGGGTATTTCTTTGTAGATACCTGCCATTTTAGGTATATATTCACTTGTATAAGGGCTGTATGTCTGTAAAATCTCTTGGGAATACAATTAGTAGTAAAGAAGTAATAGACTGAAACTTGATGCGTGATGTGGCGGTTTTCCATGAACGTTACTATTTATGTGCTCATATCTGACGAACCATGTGTCGTAGTATGATATAATTTAGAAAGTAGGCCTATACTCAACTATATGCGTGTATACTGTCTGTAAAATTTCCTGTAGCTACAATTTTTAGTGTAGAAATTAAAAATTGTAACGTCATACTGAATGCCGTAGCATTAGTCTATGAACAGCGGAACGTTACTGTTTATGTGCTCATATCTCATGAATGACGTGTCGTACTGTGATACAATTTAGAAGGTACACTCAACTATATGTGTTTATACTGTCTGTAAAATTTCCTGTCGCTTCAATTTGTAGTGTTCAAATTATAAATTGTAACGTCATACCGAGAGCCGAAGTTTTAAACCATAAACAGCGGAAAAGTACTAAGCGAGAAACTTTTTTCCTTTCATCATTTTACTATAGTTGCCAACGTGAAGAAGTTTAATAAAGGTTTGAAATTATGTTTAAAGTTTAGCAAGTCGCTAAGTACTGTCATTCTCATACAGTGTATTTCGAAAGTCTCGTCGCATTATATGGAATTTATGCAATTTCTATTGGTTAATGACGTAATATCTTTTGAAGCATGTGCCGTATGTGATTCTTAACCATGCAGCAATTGTTACCTCATGGTAAGGAATGTGTGTACCAAATTTGGTTGAAATCGGTCCAGTGGCTTAGGAGAAAATGAGCAGAATTGTCGCAAAATGCAGCAGTTTTTCGCGCATCTCATTGTTTACGACGTCATATCTCGTGAACTATATGTCGTATGTGATTCTTACACTTACGGCGACCGTTGTCATGGACTCAAGCTTACGTGTACATAATTTCATAAAGACTGGAACAAAACTGTAGATTTGTATGCAACACGTACAAACATATGGACACTCTGCTTTATATATTAGATCAGGGCTGGTCAAATGCCGTTTCGCGGCCTGCTCGCGGCTCCCCCCACTCCGCCAGCCAGCAGTGCCCCCCCCCCACTCATACTCGACTAGTCGCGCGCGTCACTACACCACGAGGAACCACTCCTTTTACTTCCTCCAGGGAGAAGGCTTTTGTTTTACACTTGATAAATTATACTTATCTTAATAGTTCCTAGGTTTTTGCTTTCTGCAGCAGGGATATTTTATTTTCCTTTAGCTTACATGTACTTATTTGGTTATTTTTTAGAAGTTCTTAATCGTACCACGACAACTTCGTTGTGGTACCACTGACATAGGCAGGGAACATTTTCCATTGCTCTCAGGTCTTGAGTTCTGGAATTTTCTTCCCCTTCAGAATGGTGTCATTTTTCATCCTTTCCTAAGGATGTAATGAACCTTAATAATTGTTACCTTCTGTCCGACCATCCAGTTTCTCGTCATTGTAATGAAGCAAGTTTTTAGTTGCAGAAAGTTCAGTTTTGTTACATTTTGTTTAAAAAATTCTACACAATTCTGTGAAAATATAACGTAAAATTTAGAATAACAGAGTCTTTTCTTAATTCTTTACGTCTATGTTCTATTTTTGGCCACGAAAGTAGGTTTTACAGTGGTTCGAAACTGTGTTTCATCCTTACATGAACAACCGTCGCATGGTACAGGATACACAATTTTCGGGTAAGCACTATTAACACTTACTTCCCACTGAAACATGCTGTGGCAGATATGATTGTACCGGTGCCGTTTTCACAGTAGCCGCATCAGCGTGAAACGACCTCGTGTGTTTTCTACATGCAGTAAGTATTTCAGCTTGTCCTTACTCAGCGCCCTCACAGCTGCACAGTTGCCCTCTACCCGTGCACTGTGCATCAGCAAGTGGCCAGCCACAGCGCACAGCCCTGCTGGCTCTCGAGGCTGCTCAGCGCTGCACTCGTGGCTCTCGCTGCTCACGGGCAGCTCTCGTGCCCACCCCTGTATTAGATGGTCTTATCGCCATCAGAAATGTGTTTGCTACATACAACAAATGAATTGAAAGTCAAGATCTCCTACTAAGCTGAAAGTAAAATTCATTACGTTAGGAAAGTTTCATCCCGCAGCAACATATTGTGTAACGTGCACCAAACGGAATATTATACAAGCCTCTATTTTTTTACTGGAAATTTTTCCTAATCTAGCACACTGTCTTATTTAAAAGCCAACATACTGTTAACTATGACAATAATGAGCATTTCGTCACAGTGCTGACATATACAGATTTAAGTCCTGGAAAAATTAAATTTTTCTACTGATTGGTTTTTGCGAAATCGTTTGTGAAAGATGGCAGGACATGCGCCTCTATGCTGTTGGTACAGCGCGATTCCAACCGTGTTGCTGAAAACATGGCGGACGATTCAGCCTGGGTATTTAGGAGCTCTATTCGTCTCCATGTAAGACGGCCGTGCGCTGATGTTAGGAATTCCTGTTTGGTGTGTGTGTGTGTGAGTGTCGTGCTCGGCGGCAGTAGTTTGTTCCGTGTCGTGTGCCGCCTTGGCGACCAGTCGAGATAGCGGAGAGTTATGGCGAACGCCCAGCCTGCATCAGCCGTGGCGGCCTAGAAACCACACCACCTATCTACTCTCCGGTTGTTTATTCACGAGAAACAGCCGCAGCGCACCCAGGGTCCGTCCCAGGCAAACAGCAATAGGACGCGCTACATGAGAAATTATCTCTTCATATTGTACACTCTTTTCTGTATCTGTCCATGATTCCCTCTCCTCAGGATTGCCAACATTAAAAAAAATTTCCCCTAAGCTCTGCTTGTAATCCCCATAAAAAACCCTAAAATAGTTTTCAACCACTTGGAAGAAAATAGCAATGTTTAAACTCAGAAATGATTTTATTTACAAATTCTTCAACATTTCATACATAATTTCATTTTCTTCTGAAATTTCTGAATTTTTAAAGTCGTCCATGTTCACATTAAATATTTCGATGGACTGAAGGTTACACAAGATCCACCATTGCGTTGTTATAGTATAATTTGCGACAGGATAGGGGATTTCCTGTCAGAGAGGACACAGTTTGTAGTAATTGATGCTAAGTCATCGACTAAAACAGAGGTGATATTGAGCGTTCCCCAGGGTATTGTTACTCGTCCTCTATTCTTCCTCATTTATGTAAACGATTTAGGGGAAATCTAAGTAGCTCTCTTAGGTTGTTTGCACATGACACCGTCATTTACCATCTAGTAAAATCATCTCAAGATCAAAACCTACTGCAGAACGATCAAAATAAGATATCACTATGGTGTAAAACTTGGCAGTTGACTCTAAATAATGAGAAGTGTGAAGTTGTCCACATGAGTACGGAAAGAAATCCGTCAAACTTTGTTTACAAGATAAATCAATGAAAAGTGAAGGCCGTAAACTCCACAGAATACCTAGGAATTATTATTACTTCAGACTTAAAATGGAAAAAACACGTAGATAATGCCATGGGAATGGTGAACCAGAGATTTTATTGGCAGAACCCTTAAAGCATGCAACGGAACTACAAAAGAAACTGCATACACTACGCTTGTCCGTCAATTTTTGGACTACTGCTGCCCAGTGGAAGACATCGAAAGAGTCCAAAGAAGGGCAGCTCATTTCGTATTGTCACGAGACGGTGTTACGGAAATGATACAGGATCTGGGATGGGAATCATTACAACAACGGCGGTTACAGCTGTGGCATGGGCTACTTGCTAAACTCCAATAGCCAACATTCTGCTCCAAATGCGAAAATATATTGTTGACACCGACCTCCATAGGTAGAAATGACCATCAGACTAAAATATGAGAAATCAGAGGTGGAACGGAGAGATTCAGGTGTTCTTTCTTCCTGCGCGCTATTCGAGAATGGAATGTGAGATAAAAAGTATAATGGTGGTTCGATGAACCCTCTCCCATGTGCTTAAATGTGATTTGCAGAATATCCCATGTAGATGTAGATGCAGTGCCAGCGCAAATATAGAATGTTTTCAATACGTTTATTTACTTATTTGGAATACTCGGCCAAGTAACGAAATACGTAACAGAACATCTCTTTCTTAAATTCATCAAATAACTGATTATAAAATTTTAAATACCTGTACGCATATTGCCCATAAAAAAATGGCCAAAAAATTTAATGCCCCTAAATAAACCCTCCAAGTACAATTTTCCCCCTAAATTTAGGGGGAACACCCCTAAGTTAGGAACCCTGCCTTGAACCCACACCACTTATCTACACTCTGGTTGTTTATTCATGAAAAAGACCCGCAGTGCACCCAACGTCTGCCCCGGGCAAACAGCAACAGGACGCGCTACACGAGAAATTATCTCTTCATTTACTCCACTCTTTTCTGAATTTCCACATGTTTCTCTCTCCTCTCGCTGTGTTCATCTCCTCCCTCTATCTCCGCTCATTTCTTCCGCCCACCTGTCTCTGTCCATCTATCTATCTCTTTGGCCCTTTCCCTGCACTGCAGGGTCGGCACCATATAAAGCCCTTTCTAAACGATGAATGAAAGTGAACAAGACAGCTGATACTTCATTTAAAACTTCCGGGCTCATAAGCCGTGGTCGATTTTTAAAACTTTCCCCCAACGTTTCATCTTCGGCTGCGGAAGACAGAGGTAGAGTGGCGAACTGCGATGAGACGTTGTGGGAGCGCCATATGTATAGGCAATGCAGAGGGCACCACAAGACATCACGTGACGTCGGCAGCTGAATTTTCTCGATGTGTCTGTAATCAAGCACGTGGACGGGACAAGGTCTACAGGAAGGCAACTTACTCATACTGACCCTTACCTGCATAAAGACTCTAACCACCATCCCATACAAAAAAGAGGTGTGGTTAAACCATTGGTTGACAGGGCGCATAAAATTTGTGAACCTACTTATTTAAAATATGAGATAGAGCATTTACGATCCACCTTCCAGGAGAACGTCTTTTCTAGCAAAGAAATAGACAGAGTCCTTCGTCCCAGGGAGAAAGTCAATCTCAACAAGGAACAACAACCGCCCAGGGGGAAAGTTTTCCTTCCGTTCATAAATAAGGTTACAGACCGTACTGGAAAAGTGCTGGACAAGTATGGGGTAGAAACCATTTTCAGACCCACGAGGAAGATAAAAGAATATTGAAGATCTGCTAAAGATGTACGGCATCCGTTGAATACACCAGGTGTATATAAAATTCCCTGCAGCTGTAGTTCAGTCTACATTGGAACTGCAAAAAGAAGCGTCAATACTCGTCTGGTCGAACATAAAAGGAATTGCCGCCTGGGGCACACGGAGAAATCGGCCGTAGCGGAACATTTATACCAAGAAGGCAACCTCGAAATTAAATTTAATGAGACTAGTGTCATCTCAAAAACTTCGCACTATCATGCGCGCACATATAGAGAAGCAATCGAGATCTATAAACATCGTAGTAACTTTAACAGGAAAGAGGAAGCTGTTAAATTAGACAGAATTTGGACATCTGCTTTACACCAGTGGAACGACAATCGATTCTTCTCTGCTACGAATGTTGGCAAACCAGAGATAGTGTCGTAGCCGACGTCACGTGATGTCTTGTGGTGCCCTCTGCATCGCCTATATATACGGCGCTCCCTCAAGTTCTCGTCGCAGTTCGCCATTCTACCTCTGAAGATGTCTTCTGCAGCCGAAGATGAAACGCTGGGGGGAAGTTTTAAAAATCGACCACGGCTTATGAGCCCGGAAGTTTTAAATGAAGTTGACGCCGACCGTGAAAGCTTACATTGTATGATCAAGATAGATAATAGTCTACTGAAGCGCTCCTAGCGTACTAGCCCTGAACTACAAACTCGTGCAAGATCTTGTGGCAGCGTGTTTAGACGATAAACGTAATCGAACAGTAATACCCGATGTTGAAAGTGAGGTTTTTTAGATTATTTATTTGTTCCGTAGATCCAAATTGAGGGGATCCTCGTGGATGTGGAACATGTCAAGAAACAAAATTTACAAGTTGAATAACAAATAATACTAATAATATAAATACATACACTTATAATATAAATACAGATACATAATTTTTTAAGGTTTTTTTTTGTTTTTTTTTTTGTGATAATATAATAATACTAATATATAGTATGAGTGCATGCATCATTTGGTACAATTTAGAAATTCACTAATGGAGTAGAAGGAGTTGGCCACTAGAAAGTCTTTTATGTTCCTCTTAAACTGATCTTTATTTGTAGCTACATTTTTTATACTTGATGGTAAATTATTGAAAATGTGTGTTCCTGAGTAGTGGACCCCTTTTTGAACTAAAGTAAGTGCTTTTAAATCCTTGTGTAGATCATTTTTATTTCTAGTATTGTATGTATGAACTGAGCTGTTTGTTGGGAAAAGGGATATATTATTTATGACAAATTTCATTAAGGAATAAATATACTGAGAGGCAGTAGTTAATATACCCAGTTCTTTGAAGAGGCTTCTACAAGACGTCCGTGAATTTACTCCACAAATAATACGTATTACACGTTTTTGGACTCTGAAGACTTTTGACTGACTTGAAGAGTTACCCCAAAATATTATACCATATGACATTAAGGAATGAAAGTAAGCAAAGTATGCAAGCTTTGTTATTTTTATGTCTCCTAAGTCTGATAACACTCATATTGAAAATACAGATTTGTTGAGTCGTTTCTGCAGTTCTGTGGTGTGCTCCTCCCAACTAAATTTATTATCAAGCTGTAATCCCAGGAATTTAATTCTGTCAACCTCTTATATCTGCTCTTCTTCATATTTAATGCATATGCTGTCAGGAAATCTCTTACATGTTCTGAACTGCATGTAGTGCGTCTTTTCAAAGTTTAATGACAATGAGTTGGCTTTAAACCATTTATTAATGTTCATGAAAATATCATTAGCAGACTTTTCTATCACTATACTTGACGTACTCTTTATTGCAATACTTGTATCATCTGCAAACAAAACGAACTCTGCTTCTGGTAGTGTAACTGATGAGAGATCATTAATGTACACAAGAAAAAGCAATGGCCCTAAGATGGATCCTTGTGGGACACCACATGTAATTTCTTCCCAACCCGATGATGACTGTTGGCCTAATTCACTAGTCACTTGCACTGACACCCTTTGTTTCCTGTTAGTGAGGTACGACTTGAACCATTTTGCAGCATTTCCCGTGACCCCATAGAATTCTAATTTACTTAAAAGGATGTTATGGTTCACACAATCAAATGCCTTTGACAAATCACAGAAAATACCTGCTGCTTGCAATTTATTATCTAATGAATTAAGTACATTCTCACTGAAAGTGTAAATAGCCTTCTCAATATCGGAACCTTTCAGAAATCCAAACTGTGTTCTAGACAATATGCCATTTGTGGTTAAGTGGTTGAGAAGCCGCTTGTACATTACCTTTTCTATAATTTTTGAGAATGCTGGCAAAAGTGAAATGGGTCTGTAGTTTGATGGTATCTCTTTATCCCCCTTCTTGAAGAGAGGTTTAATATCTGCATATTTTAGCCAATCAGGAAATGTTCCCGTTATAACAGACTGGTTACACAAATAACTTAAGATTGTGCTAAGTTCACAAGAACACGCTTTAATTAACTTTGTTGATATTTCATCGTATCCACTGGAATTCTTTGTTTTTAAAGATTTTATTATGGAAGATATTTCTTGTGGTGAAGTGACTGACATATTCATGTGTGTGAAGTTATTTGTAAATGCTAGTTTCAAATATTCAAGCGCATTATTTACTGACCCAGACAATCCCATACTATCAGTAACGGATATAAAGTACTTGTTAAATAGATTTGCCACACTATGCCCATCAGTTACTAATGTCTCAGCTACTCTTAACCGTACCTGCTCTTGTTCCTTTCTGGTTCTACCAGTCTCTTCTTTCACTATATCCCATATTGTATTTATTTGGTTTCCTGATGTTGCTATCTTCTTTTCATAGTGCATTTGTTTAGATACCTGAATAACTTTTTAAATATTTTACAGTATTCCTTATATTTAGTTAAATCATCATCATTGCAACTACTCTTGGCTGATAGATACATACTCCTTTTTGTCTTACATGAAATCTTTATTCCTTGTGTAATCCAAGGTTTTATTATAGACTTCTGTTTAATTCGCGTTACTTTTAGAGGAAAACAGTTTTCAAACATGATACTAATATTATTAATGAATACATTATATTTTTCATTCATGCCATTAGCACTATATACATCTCTCCAGTTCATGTCTTTGAGGAGTTTTCTAAAATTTTCAATTTTTGGTGGGTTCATTACTCTCCTGTATGTACATTTTGCAGTCTTCATAATCTGTTTAGAATCTATACCTAAAACAAGGAGCTGCATATCATGATCTGACAGGCCATTTATTATTGGTTTTATGATATGATTTTGTTCCTTTGATTTGTCTATAAAAATATTATCAATTGCTGTCCTAGAGGTTTTAGTTACCCTAGTTGGAAAGTTTACAGTGTGTGTTAGATTGAAAGACAAAGTTACTGACTGCAATAAATTTTTACTGGAAGACTGCATAAGAAAATCTGTATTAAAGTCACCAGCAACTAGGATTTCTTTATTTCTTCCTGTTAAATAACCCAATAGAGCTTCTAGATGATTTAGGAATAGATTATAATTTCCTGCAGGTGCTCGGTAAATAGTTACTATTATATAGCATCTGTTATGGAATTCTACTTCTGTTGCGCAAGCTTCTAAATGCTGCTCTAGACAGAATTTATTTATATCAATATTCTTGAATTTATAGCAGTTTTTAATGAATGTGGCAACTCCTCCTCCCTCCATATCTACTCTACAGAAGTGTGAAGCTAAATTAAATCCTGGAATGTTTAACATATCTATACCAGTGGCCACATGATGTTCAGAGAGGCAAATTATGTCAATTGGGCTAGAGGAATCTATTTCATCAATACAAATGAGTAGTTCATCAAGTTTATTTCTGAGTCCTGGAATATTTTGATGTAATAAAGATAACTGATATTGCATACTAATGGCTTGAGTAAGATTTACTGGAAGTTTCTGACTACTTTCTGTTAAATATTGTTTGCTAAAATCTATCTCCTGTTTATCTGCTTTTCCAAACTGAGGGTGTCTTACAAGCTCTCTCAAAACTGGTTTTCTTCCCCCCCTCCCTATCCTAAAAAAGGCATCCCTCTGACACCTGTAACCACTGGTATTTTACCATTTGTGACAGTGCCCCCCCGTAAGTTACTTGCGATCAACCCAGACAATTTTCCCTTCCCTTTCCTGTTGAGGTGAAGGCCATGCCTAGTATAGTCCCACCTACAGATATCATCCACAGGAATCAAACCAATATGGGACCCATATCTGACATGAGTAGCCGTTCCAACTCCAAGTTTACTCTCCTGACAGAAGAGTTCAAATGAGGCCGATCATGGCGACTCAAGACAGATACAAATCCCACACTAGTATGCTTCGTTGCCGCTGATATCTTCACCAGGTCACACTCTATAGAATATTCACAGTTTCTGTCAATGCTGTTTCCCGGACCACCCACTATAACCACGGTATCCTCCATTGTGAAATCCTTACATAAAGAACCTATATCCTCTGTTACCTGACCCAGGCCCGCATTTGGTTTGAAAACGTTTGTGACCTGGTACCCTGGTCCTAGCTCTTCCTGCAGTAGTTGGCCAACACCTCTACCATGGGAACTACCTAACAACAAGACTTTCTTTCTTTTCTCAGTTTTCCCTACCTTTTTCAAGTCCTTTTTGAAAGTCTGTTGTGTCCTTTCTACAGTTACAGCTACATGAGGCTCATCCGATCCTGACTGAGGCAACAGGTCAAATCTATTTTTCACATTAAGGACAAAGCTGTCTGAAACTGTCCTAAGTCTGTTCCCCCTCTTACCTGTTGCCACTTCCCACCGCTGTTCACCCTTCTCCCTCCTTAACCTGCTCAGAGTCTCCCTTGCCTTATCTAATTCAGCTTGAAGAGCTGCAATTTTCCCCTCCTGTTCCATTATTTTCCTATCTCTATTGCAGATCCTACAAAACCACTGGTGAGCCTCATTTACATCCCCATTTCCCACGCCACTACATTCGCCCCAATGAAAAAAACCACTACAACCATCACACCACACCCCGGAACTAACGATCCTACGGCATGTCACGCACTTCTCACCCATGGTAAAAATAGAAATCGTAAAAAACTTGATTAAGTACTGACTAAAACGTAAAAGTTACACCAAGAGACACTAAAATCTGTTCACGCAAATATAATTAACTGAAAGGGCACTGGATATAAAGAAACTCGGTCACGAAAACAAAAATTAGGCCTAAAAAAACACGCTCACGAAAACAAAATTTAGGCCTATAAACACGGATTACTATATTCACTTTTGATAAATCACGAAATTTACGTCTGACAAACTTTATAAATCCTAACTACTGTACGCCGCGAGTGAAAAATAGAACGATCGGTAATTAGAAATAAGTTTTAGTCACTGTTTACAACGATTCGCGCGAGTTAAATTAGGCCTACAACTACGTGCTATAGGCGCGACAGGTAAAATAAACTTTTTACACCGTTTTTCCTTATTTAACACTACACTAACACTTCCACTAATGTAACAACACTTATATTATATTTATAACAACTGCAAACGATTAAATATAGCTTAAAAACAACGATTTTTGTAATTATTTACTGGAGCAAATACTCGAAACGTTCGCGCGGGCGCAGTGTTACCAACCCATGTTGGTTATGACTGGCGATCTGTTATGTAGGAAGTCATAGTTTAATACTGGAATTGACGAAACGACGCTAAATGTTATTGACGGCCAAAGAAAACCTTGTAATCAATGTTTGAGGTCAACTTAGTGTGCTAAAGTTCTGGGAAGTGAAACAGCATTTCAAAACATTCACATCTATTTTCAAGCGAAAAAAATAAACTTACGAACACATCAAACAATATTTACAAGAGCACTAGCTTAAACCCGCGGCTCCACTCGCGTGTTGGTTGATTATGATAAATAAATTATATATTTCTATTCGCATGCTTATCCTACAGAGAAAGAGCTGAAATCTTGAAAATTAATTCATTATATATTACATAGAAATGGTCATCAGAATAAAATACGAGAAATCGGATGATTCGCGATTGAGATAGCGCAGCGTACGTAGACTTCCGTATCATCGTGATGAGACTTACAGCGGCGAAACCATGAGCACTATTCACGATTGGTGTGTGGAACATCGTCGTCATATTCGTCTACTTCAACCAGAACAGTCGGCTGTTGCAGAACAATGTGTTAATGAGGGACATATGTCGTACAATGAGAGACAAATGATCGCTCTTGGCACCCGCTTCTGGGTCTGTCGTCTTAGAGAATCTACAGATATTCGTGTGGCTGATAATATAATTAACAGGGACAAGGGCTTCCCTTTAAGAAAAAGAAAAACTTGGAAGCTAATTTTATCTGATATTGAACAAGTACGGCCTAATTCCGACCTAAAGTTTCTTTTTAACCGATACTTATTTCGACTCATCGTTTTTTACCATCTTCCCCACAGGCTTGCTGCTAGTTCCATTGCGCCTATAGGGCGTCTACTTTGGTTCCGCGCACGCACCGTGAGCTGACAATGGAGAATAAGGGGCTGCCGTTTCTGTCCCGATATCAGATTCCGGTGAGTCAGCGCATCCCGATAACTCGCCTGAAGATGCCAGCCAGTTGTCTGCTGAAACATCATGTCAAGGTAACGGCCATATACACCTGCAGGCCCGAGAGAAATCCATCAGTTAGAGGAGAGTTGCCTAGGGTTACCATACGTCCTCATTTTCCCGGACACGTCCTCTTTTTGAGACAAAAAATGTGTCCGGTCGGAAATTGTAAAAAAAAAAAAAAAAATGTCCTCTTTTTTTGGGTTCCAGATTTTTTTTTGGTCATTGGCGACAGCATTTTCAGTTCCAAACTGTTCGCAATTATTATACGCGCATACACAGTGTGAAATTGCCGTTCACAATTTCGCAGTCCGCACGGGTCTGACAGTTGCAAACGATTCGGAACTTCTCTGCGAAGGAACCCGGTTGTCTATCCTGTATTCCACCAGTGCATTATGTCTTCTGCATTACGTTCTATGGCGTTACTGTTGATATACTTTGTGCTTTAGGTTAAAGCTGTATTGTGTGTTCCAGATCGTAGGTAACCTTTTGCTTCAAAATAAATTACGAACTTAAATATAACACAATGCCGAAGAGAAAGTCAGTGTTAAATATGTGCTCCTGGAGAAATAAAAATCATTCAATAGAGTGATCAAACGAATTAATGATACATTGTGCTCCGATAAGCTTTGTAATTTTATAAACATTTTGAAAGATTGTAAAAGGAAACAGAACTTACCGGCAGCTGAAGTTTGATGTGCATCTTTAAATCAGTCATCTAGTGTTGTTAGCTATTCTGAACTGCTCAAAATTGTAGACTTCTCTTTTTCTATAACTAGTCATAATGCTGACACAGAACGTATGTTTCCTCTAGTGAACACACAGTGGACAACAGACAGGAATAGATTTAAAATATACTGTAATCATACTGTATGTGTACAGTATAATTTCAAACATTTGAAATGCCTGAGTTTTTCTCAGTGCTTGTTAAAAACAAAAAGCTCCTGTGAGACATTTCGTCGTCCACCAAATATAGTTTGTTCAAAAGTGAGTAAGACAAGAATGAGACAATTGACAGTAGTGATGAGGAATAAACTGTCAAGGTTCATAGTATTTCTTTTTCCAACATCCACACAGGGTTACTGTTTTAGTTTGTAGTAGTTTTACGTGGTTCATTAATAAAGTTGTAAATTACATTACATTAAAGATAAAGTGTCTCTTTTTTATATGAACTGTCCTCTTTTTTAGTGATGAACATGTAGTAACCCTAGAGTTGCCGGACATGGACCGTTGCCCAAGTTGGACGTCTAAGTACTTCACTGTGTGCTGGTGACTTAAGGTTTTAAGTTGGCTCAACTGGTGAGAAATACTGTCGTGGTCACGTGGTTCAGTCGTCAGTCCACAATAGTCATTGGAGCAAGAACAGTTTCCATTGTTGCGTTCCCTTCGATGCCGCTGCAAATTTTCTCCTACATCTACATGGGATACTCTACAAATCACATTTAAGTGCCTGGCAGAGGGTTCATCGAACCACCATTATACTATTTTATCTCCCATTCCACTCTCGAATAGCGCGCGGGGGGAAAAAAAAACACCTGAATCTCTCCGTTCGAGCTCTGATTTCTCGTATTTTTTTCTGATGATCATTTCTACCTATGTATGTGGGAGTCAACAATATATTTTCGCATTCGGAGGAGAATGTTAGCGATTGGAGTTTCGAAAGTAGCCCACGCCGCAGCGATAAGCGCCGTTGTTGTAATGATTCCCATCCCAGATCCTGTATCATTTCCGTAACGCTGTCTCCCCTGTATCGTGACAATACGAAACGAGCTGCTCTTCTTTGGACTCTTTCGATGTCCTCCGTCAAACCCACCTGATAAGGATCCCAAACTGGGCAACAATACTCTAAATGAGGACAGACAAGCGTAGTGTATGCAGTTTCTTTTGTAGTTCTGTAGCATGTTTTTAAGGGTTCTGCCAATAAAACGCCTTTCCCACGACATTATCTACGTGCTCTTTCCAGATTAAGTCTGAAGTAATAGTAATTCCTTGGTATTTTGTGGAGTTTACGGCCTTAACTTTTGATTGATTTATCTTGTGAACAAAGTTTAACGGATTTCTTTTTGTACTTATGTGGACAACTTCACACTTATCATTATTTAGAGTCAATTGCCAATTTTTAAACCATATTGATATCTTATTCAGACCGTTCTGCAGATCATAAGCTTTTCTCTGCTGTAAAAGTAAGTAAAAATTCATCAGCATTATAGTTCATAAGTGCCATTCATTAGCTAATAATTCCATATCGTAAAACTAGAGTTTAGTGATGTGTGCTCCTGAAACGTTATCTTTACTTACAAGGCGTCGGTAGGCCGAAGTTGGAGCAATGGCTGTTTCCTCACTTCCAATTTAGGGGGTCACTTATAGCAAATAATACCTAAGGTCATTTAACAATGGGGAATAGGTACATGTTACATTTTTTAGGTTTGTTTTTCAAGGCAGCAAAACAATTTAAAAATAAGTAATAGTTATGGTAATGTTTTTAGGTTTACAAGAATACAAAATGGGGAATGTACGGGAAATGGACAGAAGATGAACTGGAGGTCGCATACGGAAACGGAGACTATGGACTTAACGAGCGTGCTCGTATATGCCGAGTACCAAAAGCTACGACAGAGAGATATGCTGATGTTAAAAACACGTTCTCAAATAAAGTTCATTTAATCGTTAGGCAATCAAGCATTACGACTGAGTTGGAAAGAAATGTCGCAGATCGCCTTCTTTTATTTGAAGATACGTTTTTTGGATCCACAATTAAAGATGTTCGTAAACTTGTATTCGACATAGCAGAGAAATATGAACTACTTCGTTCTCTCAAGAGAGGAAAGAAAATGGCGTGTAAAAAGTGATTAATGAGACGAAATCCACCGCTTTCCCTCAGTCAGCCAGAACGAAATCAATGACCAGATGATGAAATGAATATTTAAAAAAAATTACAGGTCTTATTTTATTTTTACTTATTGTTTTACCATGTGGTGCAATTTAGCTTATTTTACACTGAAAGTCTTGGTAGAGGTATGTACCCTTCATTGTAAAATTTCAATAAAGATTCTAAAATTGCTAGAGATTGCTTGAATAATCAAAAGACGTTATCAGTCGATTATTTCTCTTTAATTCACAACATTTTTTAGAAAATATAGATTCTATGGCAAAGTGTCATGTGAGTAACATGGAAGTTAGAGTAGAGGCTGAACACTTGCCTTATTTATTCAAGATATAAGGTCAAAATAAAGTGCATACTTATTCAAGATACAAGGTCATAAGAAAGTGCATATTTATTCAGCCTGTACTCTAACTTCCATGTTACTCACATGATAATTTGCCATAGAATCTTCCTTTATATATATATATATATATATATATATATATATATATATATATATATATATATATATATATATATAATCTTTATTTTATATAAATATTATCTTAATAACAACTAATGTTTATTCTTATTTGTCAATACATAACAACAGTATTTTACATAACAAATTTGAAAACATCAAATCTAAATTTATATAATATCGGCATGTAATTCCCAATTATGTAAAACTATAAAAATATTTCATGTGTTAATTATAAATTGCAAATAATTTTGTGTATATACTTAATTGGCTGTATATGTATCTTATTGACAGATCAACAGATGATGGGCTACGCTAGGAACGTGTTGTTAATTGATAATAAATAATCCTTCTGATAACATCTTTCGATTATTCAAACGATCTCTAGCAATTTTGGAATCATTATTTTAGAAAAAAAGGTGCAATTTAAGCAAATGATGGTCCAAAGCAGGTAACCGGAAATACATTTTTAAAATTTCAAATAATTTCTGTTTCTGGTTTGATGTTTATTGAAAGTGTAATGCTAATAGATGAAAGTGTACAATTTGTAGCATCTTTTAGAGTATATTCTGTTTCGATGAAATAGATAAAGTAGGCTTGGGATACCAAAATAAAAAAATCACACTGTCATATTTACAGCCCACTTTAAACTTGTAGTTTTTATAATTTTTTGCAAACATTTCGGACAAAAAGATGATGTAAATAATAAAAAAATTATAGTGATATGATTACGACTCTACTATTGTGATAATATCTATGTACCCAACACGTAACCCTTTTAGGAAAAAAGGAGAAAAAAGATTTTTGTAGTGGCAGGTCCCTAACCGCGGAAAATCCAACACGCTGCCTACTACACTATGGCGAACAATTACGAAATTCGCCCTTAATTTTCGTACTACTGATGGCAGTTGTTAACTGATGCTAATGTGGCATTTTTAGACACTAGATTATTATTTTTCGTACGAAGAACGACGTGTTTTTGTTAATTCTTCAGTGCGCCGTTGATTTGAAATAACAACGAGTAAGTTACAATAAAAAAATCATCAAATACGCAACGCAAGATGGCGTATGCCAGAGAGAGTTCTGGGCGTGGAATGTCATGTGACATCTGCGAACGGCTGGTTCTCGTTAATTCAATGGAGGGTGTCAAAGGTCAGTTATTTTTGCAAATATCTATCAAACGATACGAGATACGAAAAAAACATAATAGTGCGAAGTTGTAGAGAATTTTCCCCTCTACCAATTAGGTTATACAATTTTCGTGTCAGATGAACGGTTCGTTTGCAATTACAATTATGTAACAAACGGCTTTGAATGGTATTACTGCCGTACTTTTTGTCCAAAAATTTTGAAAAAGGGAGGTTCTGGTCTGTGACGAACTGCAATAATGTCTGTATAATTGGGTGATGATCGCTTGAACGGTTCGTCTGAAAAAGTGGGAACACGTTATAGACAGACAGACATACATCCCAAAATAGCCGTTGTTCTTGGACATATCCCTGAAACGATACGTGATATGAAAAAAACATAAGAGCGGAAAGTTGTAGAGAATTTTCTCGTCTACAAATTCGGTTATTCAATTTTCGTGTAAAATGAATGGTTAAGCCATTATTTTCATTTAAATTTAGAGCTGTCAAAAACGATCGGAAAGGCCCACCTTTAGAGTTACTACCGTAACCTAAAGTGGACCAAAATTGGTACAATATGGGCTACCTTTCCCTATAATGCCGGGAAAGTCTAAGCAGTCACTTTCGTTAACCTATTTTGTAACATAATTGGTGAGGGAATGTACTCCTAGATTCCTGTATGCAGATGTGGGTGGTGCCTCTTGTGGGAGGAAGTAGCAGAGGCTTAGGTGCAGGCGAGCAGGCGGCTGTAGCTACGTACCGGAAGATGAGTCCGTCCTGCGCCATGGCGTAGACGATGCGCGGCATGGGGAACATGGAGCCGAACATGGAGACGGTGAGGCCGGCGAGCGCGCCCACGGCCACGATGCACTTGCACTTGTAGGCGCCCACCTGGCCGAACATCTCCACCAGCGCCGAGTCCGCGTCCACCTCCTGGTAGGGCACTGCAAAAGCACACAGCGCAGTGCTGTCAGCTGAGGGATATACTTCCTGTACACACAAGACAGAGAGCTGTAGTGGAGAAAAATGGCACCACAATACTGTTGAATTGATACAGTAACATGGAACAGACTCAATATAGATAAGTGCATTGTTGTACTGAAAAATGGCAACACAATAATTCCATTTGAGTATGTCAAGGTGAAAGATATACTTCCAGCACGAACAAGACAAAGCACTGTAGTGGTGAAAAATAGCACCACAATACTGTCGTTTTGATACAGTAACATGAAACAGACTTAATACACAGATGTGCATTGTTGTACTGAAAAATGGCATCACATTAATTCCACTTGAGTATGTCAAGATGAAGGATATACTTCCTGTACACACAAGACAGAGCACAGTAATGGTGAAAATTGGCACCACAATACGGTCGTTTTGATACAGTAACATGGAACAGACTTAATATAGATAAGTGCATTGTTGTACTGAAAAATTGCAACACAATAATTCCGTTTGAGTATGTCAAGATAAAGGATATGCTATCTGTACACACAAGACAGAGCACTGTAGTGATGAAAAATGGCACCACAATACTGTCGTTTTGATACAGTAAGATGAAACAGAGTTAATATAGATAAGTGCATCGTAGTACTGAAAAATGGCACCACTACAATTCTACTAGTGTATGTCAAGATGAAGGATATATTTACTGTACACACAAGACAAAGCACTCTATTGGTGAAAAGTGCCACCCCAATAATGTCGTTTTGATACAGTAACGTGAAACAGACTTAATATACAGAGGTGCATTGTTGTATTGAAGAATGGCAGCACAATAATTCCACTTGAGTATGTCAAGATGAAGGATATACTTCCTGCACGAACAAGACACAGCACTGTAGTGTTGAAGAATGGCACCACAACACTTTTGTTTTGATACAGTAACATTAAAAAGACTTAATATCAGATGTGCATTGTTGTACTGAAAAATGGCATCACATTAATTCCACTTGAGTATGTCAAGAAGAAGGAAATACTTCCTGTACACACATGACAGAACACTGTGATGGTGAAAAATGGCACCACAATACTGTCGGTTTGCTACAGTAACATGAAGCAGACACTTAATATACATGTGTGCAATGTTATACTGAAAAATTGCACCACCATAATTCAACTAAAGTATGTCAAGATGAAGGATATACTTACTGAACACACAAGACAGAGCATTCTAGTGGTGAAAAGTAACGCCACAAAAATGTTGTTTTGATACAGTAACATGAAACAGACTTAATATACAGATGTGAATTGTTGTACTGAACATTGTAACCACAATAACTCCACTTGAGTATGTCAAGATGAAGGATATACTTCCTGCACGAACAAGACAAAGCACTGTAGTGGTGAAAAATGCAACCACAATACTGTCGTTTTTATACAGTAACATGAAACAGAGAAATATACAGATGTGCATTGTTGTACTGAAAAGTGGCTTCACATTAATTCTACTTGAGTATGTCAAGATGAAGAATACACCTCCTGTACACACAAGACAGAGCACTGTAGTGGTGAAAAATGGCACCACAATACTGTCGTTTTGATACAGCAAGATGAAGCAGAGTTAATATAGATAACTGCATTGTTGTACTGAAAAGTGGCACTATAATAATTCTACTAGAATAGGTCAAGATGAAGGAAATATTTACTGTACACACATGACAGAGCACTCTAGTGTTGAAAAGTGGAACCACAATAATGTCGTTATGACACAGTAACATGAAACAAACGTAATATACAGATGTGCATTGTTGTACTGAAAAACGTAACCACAATAACTCCACTTGACTATGTCAAGATGAAGGATATACTTCATTAACACACAAGACAGAACCCTCTAGTGGTGAAAAGTGGCACGACAATAATGTCGTTTTGATACAGTAACATGAAACAGACTTAATATACAGATGTGCATTGTTGTACTGAAAAATGTTACACAATAATTCCACTTGAGTATGTCAAGATGAAGGATATACTTCCTGCACAAACAAGACAGAGCACTGTAGTGGTGAAAATAGCACCACAATACTGTTGTTTTGATACAGTAACATGAAACAGATTTAATATACAGATGTGCATTGTTGTACTGAAGAATGGCACCACTATAATTCCACTTGAGTACGTCAAGATGAAGGATATACTTCTTGCATGAACAAGACAGAGCACTGTAGTGGTGAAAAATGCCACCACAATACTGCCGTTCTGATACAGTAAAATGAAACAGACTTAATATACAGATGTGCATTGTTGTACTGAAGAATGGCACCACAATAATTCCACTTGAGTATGTCAAGATGAAGGATATACTTCATGAACACACAAGACAGAACACTCTAGTGGTGATAAGTGGCACAACAATAATATCGTTTTGATACAGTAACATTAAAAAGACTTAATATACAAATGTGCATTGTTGTACTGAAAAATGTTACACAATAATTCCACTTGAGTATGTCAAGATGAAGGATATACTTCCTGCACGAACAAGACAGAGCACTGTAGTGGTGAAAAATGCCACCACAATACTGTCGTTCTGATACAGTAACATGAAACAGATTTAATATACAGATGTGCATTGTTGTACTGAAGAAGAGCACCGCAATAATTCCACTTGAGTATGTCAAGATAAAGGATATACTTCATGAACACACTAGACAGAACACTCTAATGGTGAAAAGTGGCACCACAATACTGTCGTTCTGATACCATAACCTGAAACAGACTTAATATACATATGTGCGTTGTTGTATTGATAAATGGCACCACAATAATTCCACTTGCGAATGCAAGTTGAAGGATATACTTCCTGTATACACAAGACCTGGCACTGTTGTGGTGAAAAATGGCACCACAATACTGTTGTTTTGATACAGTAACATGAAGCAGACTTAATATACAGATGTGCATTGTTCTTCTGAAAAATGGCACCACAATAATTCCACTTGAGTATGTCAAGATGAAGGATATACTTCCTGCACGAACAAGACAGAGCACTGTAGTGGTGAAGAATGGCACCACAATGCAGTCTTTTTGATACAGTAACATGAAACAGACTCAATATACAGATGTTCATTGTTATACTGAAAAATGGCACCACAATAATTCCACTTGAGTATGTCAAGATTTAGGATATAGTTTCTGTACACACAAGACAGAGCACTGTAGTGCTGAAAAATGGCACCACAAGACTGTTGTTTTGATACAGTAATATGAGACATATTTAATATACAGATGTGCATTGTTGTACTGAAAAATGACACCACAATAATTCCATGTGAGTATGTTAATATCAAGGACACATTCTCAAACACACATGCCATGCACTGTCGTGCTGAAAAATGGCATTACAATAGTGTCGCTTTGAAATTCTTGTGTCGTCATTGGACGTCACGGTGGCAGGGATGGTTGAAACCTGGGCCACAGATCGCACACTGGACCTCCTTGGGGCGCTGAAGTGGAGCACCGTGAAGGAGGCGCCACTACGCGACGGGGTCTGGTGTTTGGAAGTGGAGTGCACAGCCGGCAGTTTTGGTGCTACCACGGGGTTCCGCCTGTGCAGATCTAAGTGCACGCTGCGACCAGTGTTGCCAGACGCAGCGAATTTTCCCTACATGTTGTAGTTTTAAGCATTAAATCATGTAGGGAATTTTCATCCAAAAGTTCCCAACGTGTAGGTACCTTGGTAAAATTTTACAATCGCCGACACAGGCCTAGTGGGTAATGTTGGCAACAGAACAGTTGTCAGCACGCAGGGATGAAGCCGACCAATTGTGGCAAAGTTTGAAGCAGCCAATGATGTTTTAGACGACGGCATAGTTGTTTTCTGTTCATAGTAAACAATATTAATTTGAAAATCTAGTTTCAGACACATCAAAATTGATGCGATATATGATGATTTCAATGTATATCAGTGGAACAGAGAGTCGGTTTGGAAATAGTATTAGAAAGTGTCTGCACAAGGAAAATTTATTGTTTCCATGAACAAAAGACGTTTTATTACCTTGACTAGACTGTTTTTTATTTACTTCAGGACGATAAACTTGTTAGCACTTGTAAATGAGAAGCTGCTGACAAGAAAACTCTAAAACATTTGCGACAGCTAACGTTAAAACGTTTGAAAATCGAATCATGTAGAGTGACGGACTTCTCTTTTGTGCTGACTGTGAACTAAATAATTACTATTGGTCCTACCATATGTTTGATAGTGTCTCGATGTATCTTTATGCGGTCAATAAATCAGTAATCCTCTTTTTTGCGGCGTTATCTACCTTGACTCAGTAACGATAAGTCAATGGTAGAACATATCTAGCAAAATATTTCTTTTAAACTTTTTCAAAATCGTAACATGTCATATTAATCAATTTGTTATCCTCTGCTGGCTGAACTCCTGTATTCAGCCCCTCCCAGACCCAAATCCTGGCTACGACCCTGATGTAGGGGCTTTAATGAGGTGGTAGGGAGACAGTAGGGAAAACGTAGGTACATTTTTGTGAGACTGTAGGTATTTTTTCCCTCTGACATCTGGCAACGCTGGCCGCGACGGACTACATCGGGCCGGCCGTGGTGGCCGAGGGGACTGAGGCGCTCCAGTCACGGTCTGCACGGCCACTACGGTCGGGGATTCGAATCCCCCCTTGGGCATGGATATTTGTGCCGTCCTTAGTCATAGGTAGTTCATAAGTAGTTTGTAAGCTTAGGGACTGATGACCCCGTAGTTAAGTCCCATAAGTTCTACAAACATTTGAACATTTTTGACTACATCGGGAGGAGTTGCCCGGAAGAATACTCTACCCGAGGTCTATATCGCCGGACGTAGTGTACCACAAGTCTGTTTTACCGTGGCCTGTCTATTAAAGAAATTTTGTAGACAGCGAAGTTTGCCGGTGTGAGTGTACTGTAGTTCGAGTCCTACACATGAGTGTAGTTGGTTGTAGTTGTTACAGTGTTATTACGAGTAACCTGAAATAGGCTCACTGTTCACAAGATGCGACGCTAGTCTGTTTTGGTTATGCAGTGGTATTGGAGTTAATTTAACTGGCACTGCATACGTTGCGTCATTTAAATGGGTACTTGGCTCTCTAGCTGTCTTCAAATCGCGAGTCCACAACTAATTGACTGTCTTGCTTTAGTGTTTACAATAAATACTCGTGTCTGAAATTTTTCCTGGATATTATTTGAAATTGGTCCGCACACCGTAAGTTACGTGCATTCAAAATTTTATATTGAACTGATAATTTTGCAGAATCTGGTAACCTTATCTTTAGGCGTCTAAGTGCTAGAGTGTGGACAGATAATCTAATTACACGGTTGTGTTCGTTTCCTACTTTTGTGCTCTTATTTATTACATATAACGGCACTGATTACGTATTTGTTTATATGTTCAGATGTGCTAACAAACCTAACGAGGTTCCATTAAAAAAACGTATGTTTGTGTTAAAAAAGATACTTCCGTGCATTTTTTATTGTTTGTATTAACCAATTACACTAGCCCCTCTCCTCACGTTCGGTCTGTGGAATCGGTTCGTCAGCATTTGATGTGGTTTACAAAATACACCCAGCGGTAATGTTAACACACTAAGTGTGTTTGCCTCTGTAACTTATAAAATAATAGGTGACGGGAAATTTTAATGCGGTAGGTCAACACAAGAAATGTTACACTTTCTGCGAAGCTATGAACAAGGTTTATTGTATCATTTTCCAAAGAGTTACAGCACAAAGATGTAATTTTTAAATGTAACAATAGTTTTTTCTATCGTGCATTGGATTAGTTGAAACCAGCTGCGTCCAAATCAATTTAAACTACATTCCTATCACTGTTAGTTTGGGAGCTACAACCCTTCAAAGTTCCGGGGGCGGAGGCTGCGATAGCGTAGCTGACTGGCCGAGTGGCTATCCCCTGGGGCACGGCGCACTGTCTCATGACCACCAGCCAGTCAGCTACGCTGTCGTAGCCTCCACCCCCTAAACTTTGAAGGGTTGTAGCTCCCAAACTAACAGTGATAGGAATGTAGTTTAAATTGATTTGGATGTCACTGGTTTTAACGAATTCAATGCACGATAGAAAAACCATTGTTCCATTTGAAAACTTATATCTTTTGTCTTTTGAGCTGTAACTCTCTGGAAAATGATACAATAAACTATGTTCATAGCTCCGCAGAAAGTGTAACATTTCTTGTGTTGACCTACCGCATTAAAATTTCCCGTCAACTATTATTTTATAAGTTACAGAGGCAAATACACTTAGTGAAACACTGCCCCTTGTGTAGAGTGTTGACAAATGAAATTATTTTTTATAATGAAAGTGCTTGCTTTGTTGGTTCAGTTGGTTTTCTTATGTTAAAGACCGTATTGTACAGCAGGAAAGTACTGTGGTACAGTTTTAAAGATGTGTTTCGTAATTAACAGAAAGGATTTAACGATTCACAGTGCGGATTGAATATAAACTATCAAGCTTTCGGAAACTGCTACGTTGAACAAAATTGTTATTACTTTGGCTATAATAGAAGTTCAAAATTTTGTTTAAAATTAAAGATATAATTAGGTTTACGAGGGGCAGAAACTTCTCCACCTCAACCCAGTTCTACCACCCCTCTACCGTTTCAATACCAGTATGACGCAGACACTTTCTGAACAAATGCGTGATCCGTGGCAGAGTATTGTCCTGTTGAAAAATGGCGGCACAGTACTCTGACTTGAGTACCTCAACTTGAGGCACGTAATGTAAGCTTAGGCTTTTGTGGCCACTGTCACTTTTATTAAAGTTCTTCATGGTATTGGACCCCATCGTCAACGTGTAAAACTAAGCGACTTTTCGGCCACTATTGCAAGTCATCTTCTTCAGGGTATTCGTCTGATTGACTGAAGAAGGCAACTTGTAATAGTGGCCAAAAACGTCGGTTGGTTTCATGAGGTGCATTCAAGTTCTAAGGCCTCCGATTTTTTCCCCCGGACTGGAAAGAGATAGAAACAAGCGTATTGTTTTAAAATGAGGCCGCGTTCATTGTCAATACGTCCCGGAGATGGCAGCACCGTACGGCAGATGGAATTTTACCGCCAGCGGCGAGAATTAGAACTGTTTTAGATACTTAAAATGGCGACTTTTCTTTACTTGAACAGCGTGCAATTATTCGTTTTCTGAATTTGCGTGGTGTGACACCGATTGAAATTCATCGACTGTTGAAGGAGACATGTGGTGATGGAGTTATGGATGTGTCGAAAGTGCGGTCGTGGGTGCGATAGTTTAATGAAGGCAGAACATCGTGTGACAACAAACTGTAACAACCTCGGGCTCGCACAAGCCGGTCTCACGACACGATCGACAAAGTGGAGAGAATTGTTTTGAGGGATCGCCGAATGTCTGTTGAACAGATCGCCTCCAGAGTTGGCATTTCTGTGGGTTCTGTGCACACAATCCGGCATGACGACCTGAAAATGCGAAAAGTGTCATCCAGGTGGGTGCCACGAATGCTGACGGACGACCACAAGGCTGCCCGCGTGGCAATGTTGACGCGCAACGACAGCACGAATGGGACTTTCTTTTCGTCGGCTGTGACAATGGATGAGACGTGGATGCCATTTTATCAATCCAGAAACAAAGCGTCAGTCACCTCAATGGAAGCACACAGATTCACCGCCACCAAAACAATTTCGGGTAACCGCCAGTGCTGCAAAAATCATGGTGTCTATGTTATGGCACAGCGAGGGCGGAATCCTTACTCATTGCGTTCCAAAGTGCACTACGGTAACAGGTGCATCCTACGAAAATGTTTGGAAGAACAAATTCCTTCCTGCACTGCAACAAAAACGTCCGAGACAATGCACCCGCACATCGAGCTAACATTACGCAACAGTTTCTTCGTGATGACAACTTTGAAGTGATTCCTCATGCTCCCTACTCACCTGACCTGGCTCCTACTGACTTTTGGCTTTATCCACCAATGAAAGACACTCTCCGTGGTCGCACATTCACCAGCCGTGCTGCTATTGCCTCAGCGATTTTCCAGTGGTCAAAACAGACTCCTAAAGAAGCCTTCGCCGCTGCCATGGAATCGTGGCGTCAGCGTTGTGAAAAATGTGTACGTCTGCAGGGCGATTACGTCGAGAAGTAACGCTAGTTTCATCGATTTCGGGTGTGTAGTTAATTAGAAAAAAAATCGGAGGCCTTAGAACTTGAATGCACCTCGTACACCATGACGATGCAGCCTAATACTTGGGGATGGCGGTTATCACTGAAACAACTGGTTTTTGGTTATGCCGGTTCTTTTCGTAACCCGTTTAACCGCACTGTAAAAACTGCTCAATATAACCGGATTTTTAAATAACCGGTTTTCGGTTTTTTATTGCTTTTATTTCCAGCAAAGTTCGACCGAAACTTAATTGGCAGCTGAAACAGAAACCGTAATCGAATTTTCGGTTCTTCTAGTTTCGGCCGAAAACGAAACTTAGGAAGTTTAGTTAAAATATAGGTAAAGTTACGTTATACGACAAATCACTAGTCTTTCCATATTTTGCAAGATCTCCTCCCAATATTACGCCTTCTTGAGTGTGTATAAGCCAAGCCAGGAGTCCATAGAAGACGATATACGAAGCATACAGATTTACTGGCCTAGTATTTCCATCCGGCAGTTGCGAATATTGAGCCAAGCTCTCCGTAAGTTAGACTTCTGAGTCATCGCATATGAATAGCTAGTTATATAAGTTACAGTCAGTAAATGAACTTCAATCAGTGCTGCAGAAGTTTTTTGAAAAAGTCACAGTTCCGACTAACAGTATGATTGTTGTCAGCGTAAATTTACGCAAATTGAACTAGAAAAATTGTGTACCACATGATCAAAGAATGTTCAAATGGGTTTGAATTCTTATGAGACCTAACTGCTTAGGTCGTCGGTCCCTAGACTTACAAACTACTTAATCTAACTGGACAACATACACACACATGACCGACGGAGGAGGGAGGAGTCGAACCTCCGACTGGAGCAACCGCACAGTCCGTGACATGGAGCCTCAGACCGCACGGCTACCTCGCGAGGCACCGCATGATCAATGTTACCTAAACCCATACTGGTTATTAAAAAAGCCCCTCGCTTTCAAGGAATCACATTAATAAAACTTGTTAGCTCAGCAATATAATAAATTTAAAGTTTTACCCAACCTATTGAGGAGCTAACAACACTCTGTTCTTCAATATCCAATAGTGAAAGCAATCAAGAAAACTCATTTATTAAAATGGCTGCTTTCGGCACATTTAGTCAGTCTTCATCAGATTATTATAAAAAAAAAGAGATTTTGAATCACTGCTACAGGAAGTAGTTTTTTACCCGGTTCTTAGCAATAACTAAAAAACAACGGTTACAACCGACACCACATAAATACCGAAAAAACCGGTTATTCAAAACTAAAATACCGGTATCGGTTTTAACCGGTCGGTTTTTCCCATCCCTAGTGAGGTGTCGCACAAGTCCAAAGTGCGCGCCACGTACTTTCTCCGCGCCCCGCCATGCACGCACGGCGCGGCGTTCTTACGACATCAGCCACGAGCGCCCTCTGCTGCAACTCCGCTCGTGGCTACCACTGAACGACATCGTTCACTTGGGACTGGGAGAGGAACCAGTTAGCACTCCGGAATCAGATAGGCTCCAGTGAAGACTTGGCTATCGGACAGGCACTAGGCAGGCCTCTAGCTCAACTACGTATCACCATTCTGCCGTACTGAACTATGTAAAAGTTAAGTCTTGTATAATTTCTGTGCAATATATATCTCATTCTAATTTACTGTAGTGTTTCTAGTTTCTGCTGTCCTACTGGCTGCTCACCTTCGTACCTGCACAAGCGTGCGTCCTACTCGGCCACCGACACCTACGACGGAAACGAGACACAAAAGCGGCGACGAGGCAGGGACACAAAACCTACCTAATACCATGAAGGACTTTACTGAAAGAGAGGCACACACTTTGCGAAGTCAAGCGCCCGAGCGGCGTCGCACTGTGATCTCAGTGTGGACCTACATAAAATAGCGGACTGTTGAGGGTCGAGCGCAGCTTGAGACTCACCGATGAGCGTGAGCATCATGGAGGAGGTGACGTAGGCGATGAGGATGACGATGAGCGAGGCGACGATGGCCAGCGGGATGGAGCGCCGCGGGTTCGTCGCCTCCTCGCCCGTCGTCGCGATGATGTCGAAGCCGATGAACGCGTAGAAGCACGTCGCCGCACCCGTCAGCACCTGCGGGTAGGCGACGCCAGCCAGCCGTCAGCCGCACTGCAGTCTCACGAGTTCCCAATACTGAAACATCTCGGCCGCTTCATGGCACTGACACAAGTCCAACGGCTGAGGCGAAAATTTGTTCCCACATTGGTCCAGTGGTCGCCTTACCCAATCGGGCTATCCAGGTTTGCCTCCCATCATGTCCAAATTCTAGCACTCTGAAATGTTGCAGGAGCCAACCTGCCCACTAGTTCCTCTCGCTCGCCTGCATTCTCCCAAGGGATTGGGGCTTTACACTCCTGGATAATGAAAAAAAGAACACCATGAGTTCGTCGACCCCGCTGGCCGCAGTGGCCGAGGGGACTGAGGCACTCCAGTCACGGTCTGCACGGCCACTACAGTCGGGGGTTCGAATTTTCTCCTCAGGCATGGATATTTGTGCCGTCCTTAGTGTTAGCTAGTTCATAAGTAGTTTGTATGTTTAGGGACTGATGACCCCGTAGTTAAGTCCCGTAAACTATACAAACTTTGAAACATTTCGTCCACCCAGCAGAGGGAAGTTTTATTGACGCTTTCTTGAGGATGTGTACTACACACGATCAGACAGGCAGAGCCAGTCACACTTGAGTACAGCAACCAGTGTGTTAACCATGTTGACGATAGCTAGTACCGTGTAATTCTGCCATGCAGACGATCGTAGAGGTGCCAAATGCAGCCTTGCTGAATGCCTGCCATGCAGTCTCCACGTGATGCCTCAGTTGGACCAGATTTCGTGCCGTTCATGCAGACCACCCAACATGACGTTTCATCTGGCCCCAGACATCAATGAGGGACAGATCTGTGAATAATGATGGGCAGGGTACTTGCCGTACACCTAGAAGAGTACGTTGGGATGTACGGGATATGTTTCTTTTCTTCTTTTTTTTTGTGGTTTTAGGGCGCACAACTTCTATGGTCATTAGCGCCCAGCCAAGAACATAGATTCGCTATGATCTCAAAGAAAAAAGGTGACTGTCAGAACATCAACAAGAGGCTAAAAACGAAAGATAAAAGACAATTAAAAGGGTTAAATATTCTTGGATAAGTTGGCCAAGTTGATAAAACGCAAAACTCTAGCAGCTGCTCGTGTGTCATCAGCTAAAATTTCCTCCAGAGTAGACGGAAAGTGAAGGGCTACACGGAGATAATTAAAATTAACACAAGTCAGTAAAACATGTCGCACTGTCAGCAGTTCACCTCAGGAGCACAGCGGTGCAGGGTCGGCAGAGAGCAAGTGACGGTGGCTGAAACGGCAGTGACCGATCCGCAACCGGGCCAGGATGACCTCCTCTCGCCGAGAGGGGCGTGAGGAGGTCCTAGTACGGGATATGTATGGGCGTGCATTGTCTTGTTAGAAAAGCTTGCCCCCTTGTTGATGCATGAACAGTGGCAAGGCGGGTTGAATGATGGTTTCACTGTACTGTGCACTATTGAATTTTCCATTGACAGTCACCAGAAGAGAACGGCCAGTGTGGGATATTGCTCCCCACACCATGATGCCAGGCGTTTGGCCCCATTTGCCTCTGTAACGTACACTCCAGATTTTTGCAGTCCCCTGCACAACATTGCACATTCGTACGACCATTACTGCCACAGGGGCAGTAGTGACTCTCATCACTGAAGACATGTCCATTCCTCCCTCCAGAAGTGCCAACCATGACACAATTGGTGACGGGCTGAACGATGTTGGGGCGTGAGCGGAGGACACAGTAATGGCACACATGATCGTGCCATATCTTACACTGGCCGTTCTCCCTTCATCTTCTAGAAAACGTTGAACAGTGCACAGTACACTGAATCTACCATTCAACCCGTCTTGCTAGCACTCATGCACCAACAAGGCTATATGCTTTTCCATCAGGACAATACACGTGCACATGTATCCCATACCACACGACGTGCTCTTCATAGGTGTACGGCAGCTACCCTAGCCAGCACGATCCCCAGATCTCTACCTCATTCAGCATGTCTGGGGTCGCATGAAATGTCTTGTTCGACTGTCTGCATGAGCAGCACGAAATGTGGCCCAACTGAGGCACCGGGTGGAGAATGTATTGGCAGGCCATTCCACATAACCACATCCGGGACCTCTACGGTCGTCTCCATGGGAGAATTACAGATTGCATTGTTGCAAAATGAGGGTAAACACGGTACTAACGCCGATATTTCACACGTTCTGGTTGCTGTACTCACGTACGTACGGCTCTGCCTGTGTGATCGTGTGTTGTACACAACCTCAAGAATGTGTCAATAAAATTTACCTCTGCTGGGTCGACGAATTCATGGTGTTCTTCTTTCATTTCCCAGGAGTGTATACGCATCCCCACAGTCTTGACGCCGGTCGCGGTGGCCGAGGGGACTGAGGCGCTTCAGTCACGGTCTGCACGGCCACTACGGTTGGGGGTTCGAATCTCCCCTCGGGAATGGATATTTGTGCCGTCCTTAGTCTTAGTTAGTTCATAAGTAGTTTGTAAGTTTAGGGACTGATGACCCCGTAGTTAAGTCCCATAGACTATACAAACATTTGAACATTTTGAACAGTCTTGACCAGTTCCAGTCAACTATCATCGAACCGTGCAATAAGTTGAGACTTCGGCGGGAATGGCAAGCGTGCCTGCATAGCCTAACTGTCCGAAGTGACCGCTGGAACGGTCCAGATAAAACTTTCAACTTTGCCATTGAATTTATTTCAACGCCCTGAAACAGTCTAAATGTTTCAGTATTCCGAATTCACATAATCACGGTTGTTAATGTAAGACAGTGGTGTTCATTCTTTTAGACATGTCCCAAAAGAACAGACATCATTTCAATAACTGTCAAAATATGAATGTCTTAATACGTGCCCACATGGCTATTAATGTACAGAGACCGCCTCCTGAAGAAAACTTTATGTTTACACATTCAGCCTGGTGAAGAATTTTATATAACAATTTGGAACATGGCTGATTGACAGCAACCGTAATCCAATTTTTTTTTTAATTTTGTACATCAGCCAACCGGTTGCGTAATTTTCAGGTTCTTGACCTAGGTTTCGTTGCCACTAAGGACAACTTCATCAGAAGAATAAATTGTTACATTAAACACATGACGTCGAAAAAATTATGAGCAGGTTTGCTCAAGTCGATTACAATGAAAACAGCCATTCTGGTGATGAAAATAAAATACACAAATGTTCAAATGTTGAAATGTTTGTAAAGCTTTTGGGAATTATCTGCGGAGTCATCAGTCCCTAAACTTACAAACTACTTATCAACTACCTTATACTAAAGACGGGACAAACATCCATGCCCGAGGGGAGATTCGAACCCACGACGAGGGAGGCCGCGAGATCCGCAACGTGGCGCTCCAGACCCCAGACCACTCGGCTTCTCCCGCGCGACATAAAATACACCATACTAGTTAATTTGTATTTTATTTTCATGACCAGAATGCTTGTGTTCATTGTAATCGACTTGAGCAAGCTTGCTCGTAATATATTTCACGTCATGTGTTTCAAGTAACTATTTTATTCTTCTGATACAGTTGTCCTTAGTGGCAACAAAACATAGGTCAGGCACCTGAAATTTACGCAACCGGTTGGCTGACATACAATATATATATATATATATATATATATATATATATATATATATATATACAGGGTGTTTCACTAAGTGTGTTTGCCTCTGTAACTTATAAAATAATAGGTGACGGGAAATTTTAATGCGGTAGGTCAACACAAGAAATGTTACACTTTCTGCGGAGCTATGAACATTTTTTATTGTATCTTTTTCCAAAGAGTTACACCACAAAGATACAATTTTTAAATGGAACAGTAGTTTTTTCTATCGTGTATTGGATTCGTTTAAACCAGCTGCGTCCAAATCAATTTAAACTACATTTCTATCACTGTTAGTTTGGGAGCTACAACCCTACACAGTTCCGGGGGCAGAGGCTACGACAGCGTAGCTGACTGGCTGGTGGTCATGAGACAGTGGGCCGTGCCCCAGGGGATAGCCACTCGGCCAGTCAGCTACGCTATCGCAGCCTCCGCCCCCGGAACTTTGAGGGTTGTAGCTCCCAAACTAACAGTGATAGGAATGTAGTTTAAATTGATTTGGACGCAGCTGGTTTCAACGAATCCAATACACGATAGAAAAAATTATTGTTCCATTTCAAAAAATATATCTTTGTGGTGTAACTCCTAGGAAAATGATACAATAAACTATCTTCATAGCTCCGCAGAAAGTGTAACATTTCTTGTGTTGACCTACCGCATTAAAATTTCCCGTCACCTATTATTTTATAAGTTACAGAGGCAAACACACTTGGTGAAACACCCTGTATATATAACAGTTCTCTGTTGTTCCCCTAATATACGGCTATCCTAAAATAATAGCCTGAGAGATTCAACCTTTCTTTCAGTTTTCATCCCCTTGATTTTTGAATAAGTTTAGTTATGTCTGGCTCAGGGCCAGGTAGACCACAGATAAACCCTGATAAATGAGAATCTCCTCTTATTTACTACCATATCACGTGCGATACATGCTGTAAATTGTGCAGTAAAATTGCAACACATGGTGGTTATTTTATTTCTTTTTTTTGAGATTGGATTAGCTGTTGTTCGTTCCATAGATCCATATTGAGCAGATGCTCGTGGATGTGGAACATGTCTATATACAGGGTAGTTCACTGATAGTGACCGGACCAAATATCTCACGAAATAAGCATGAAACGAAAAAACTGCACAGAACGAAACTTTTCTAACTTGAAGAGGGAGAACAGATGGCGATATGGTTGGCCCGCTAGATGACTCTGCAATAGGTCAAACGGATATCAACTGCATTTTTAAAAAAATAGGTACCCCATTTTTATTACATATTCCTCTAGTATGTAAATAATATTGAATGTTTCATTTGGAACATTTTTTCGCTTCGTGGTAGATGGCACTGTAATAGTCACAAACGTATAAGTACGTGGTATCGCGTAACATTTCGCCATTGTGGACGGTATTTAGTTCGTGATACATTACTCGTGTTAAAATGGACCGTCTACCAATTGCAGAAAAGGTCGATATGGTATTTATGTGTGGCTATTGTGATCAAAATGCCCAACGGGCCAGTGCTATGTATGTTGATGGTTATCCTGGAAGACATCATCCAAGTGTCCGGACCTTTCGTCGGACAGTTTCGTTATTTAAAGAGACAGGAAGTGTTCAGCCACAAGTGAAACAGTAACCACGACCTGCAACAAACGATGATGCCCAAGTAAGTGTGTTAGCTGCAGTTGCGGCTAATCCGCACATCAGTAGCAGACGAATTGAGCGAGAATCAGGAATCTCAAAAAAATCGGTGTTGACAATTGTACATCAACATAAATTTCACCTATACCATATTTCTATGCACCAGGATTTGCATGGCGAAGACTTTGAACGTCATGTACAGTTTTTCCACTGGGCCCAAAATAAATTACCGGACGATGAAAGACTTTTTTCACGCGTTCTGTTTAGTGACGAAGCGTCATTCACAAACAGAGGTAACGTAAACCGGTATAATGTGCACTATTGGGCAACGGAAAATCCACGATGGCTGCGACAAGTGGAACATCAGCGACCTAGGCGGGTTAATGTATGGTGCGGCATTATGGGAGGAAGGATAATTCGCCCCTATTTTATCGATGGCAATCTAAATGGTGCAATGTATGCTGATTTCTTATGTAATGTTCTACCGATTTCACTACGAGATGTTTCACTGTATGTCAGAACGGCGATGTACTTTGAACCTGATGGATGTCCGGCACATGGCTCGCGTGCAGTTGAATCGGTCTGAAATTGAATATTTAATGACAGGTGGATTGGTCGTAGAAGCACCATACCGTGGCCCGCACGTTCATCGGATCTTACATCCCCGGATTTCTTTCTGTGGGGGAAGATGGAAGGATATTTGTTATCGTGATTCACCGAAAACGCCTTAATGCATGCGTCAGTGCATTGTCAATGCATGTGGGAACGTTATTCAAAGCGAACTACTCGCTGTTGAGAGGAATTTCGTTTACGCGTATTGGCAAATATATTGAAGTTGAAGGACGTCATTTTGAGCATTTATTGAAGACGTGAGGTGATTACAGGTAATCACGCAGTAACAGCAAGGCGTTCTCATAATGTATGATAATTTCAAATTCAAATGTTCAAATGTTTGTAAATCTATCGAACCAAACTGCGTGGTCATCAGTCCGTAGCTTACAAACTACTTGAACCTAGGTAAACTAACCTAAGGACAACACACACACCCCAATGCCGCAGGGAGGACTCGAACCTCCGACGGCGAGCAACCGCGCGCTCCGCAGCGAGGCGCCTTAGACCGCTCGGCTACTCCACCGCGGCATAATAATTTCAAAGAAGTACATCTGTCTCGTTGGAGCAACCGAAATAAAGTTCAAATGTACCTACGTTCTGTGTTTTAATTTAAAAAACTACCTGTTACCCACTGTTCGTCTAAAATTGTGAGCAATGTGTTTGTGAATATTACAGCGCCATTTCTTACGTACTAGACGAATATGTAATAAAAATGGGGGTACGTATTTAAAAAAAATAGTTGATATCCGTATGACCTATGGCAGCGCCATCTAGCGGGCCAACCATAGCGCCATCTGTTTTCCCCATCAAGCTAGAAAAGGTTTGTTCTTTGTAGTTTTTATCGTTTGATGCATGTTTCGTGCGATATTTGGCACGGTCACTATTAATGGACCACCCTGTATATACTCATACTATTAGTATTATAATGTGTGTATATATTACAAGTTGATATAACAATACCAATAGTATGGATATGTACATCATTTGGTTCTATTTAAAAATTCGTCAATCGAATAGAAGGAGTTGGCCACTATAGTCTTTCAGACTCCCGTTAAACTGATCTTTATTTGTAGCTACATTTTTTATCATTGCGGATAAATTATTGAATATGTGTGTTTTCGACTGTGTACAAAGTATAGGGATTTGTCGGTTTGGATAGAGATCAAGAAAGGTCACTGTAGTGAAGTGTGTAAATGATCTCTAACGTGGGAAAGGGGTAGCGAAATACAGGAGGATCTGCAGCGTATTGGCGGATGGTGCAGGGAATGGCTGCGATTACATAGAAAGAAAGATCCTCCATTATATAAGTACGCAATAGCAGGACAAACGCTGGAACCAGGTACACTGCTGGCCATTAAAATTGCTACACCACCATGAACATGACGTGCTACAGACGCGAAATTTAACCGACAGGAAGAAGATGCTGTGATTTGCAAATGATTAGCTTTTCAGAGCATTCACACAACGTTGGCGCCGGTGGCGACACCTACAACATGCTGACATGAGGAAAGTTTCCAACCGATTTCTCAGACACAAACAGCAGTTGACCGGCGTTGCCTGGTGAAACGTTGTTGTGATGCCTCGTGTAAGGAGGAGAAATGCGTACCATCTCGTTTCCGACTTTGACAAAGGTCGGATTGTAGCCTATCGCGATTGCGGTTTATCGTATCGCGACATTGCTGCTCGCGTTGGTCGCGATCCAATGACTGTTAGCAGAATATGGAATCGTTGGGTTCAGGAGGGCAATACGGAACGCCGTGCTGGATCCCAACGGCCTCGTATCACTAGCAGTCGAGATGACAAGCATCTTATCCGCATGGCTGTAACGGATCGTGCAGCCACGTCTCGCTCCCTGAGTCAACAGATGGAGACGTTTGCAAGACAACAACCATCTGCACGAACAGTTCGAAGACGTTTGCAGCAGCATGGACTATCAGCCCGGAGACCGTGGCTGCGGTTACCCTTGACGCTGCATCACAGACAGGAGCGCCTGCGATGGTGTACGCAACGACGAACCTAGGTGCACGAATTGGTAAACGTCATTTTTTCGGATGAATGCTGGTTCTGTTTACAGCATCATGGTGGTCGCATCCGTGTTTGGTGACATCGCGGTGAACGCACATTGGAAGCGTGTATTCGTCGTCGCCATACTGGCGTATCACCCGATGTGAGGTATGGGGTGCCATTGGTTATACGTCTCGGTCACCTCTTGTTCGCATCTACGGCACTTTGAACAGTGGCCGTTAAATTTCAGATGTGTTACAACCCGTGGCTCTACCGTTCAATCGATCCCTGCGAAACCCTACATTTCAGCAGGATAATGCACGACCACATGTTGCAGGAACTGTACGGGCCTTTCTGGATACGGAAAATGTTCGATTGCTGCCCTGGCCAGCATATTCTCCAGATCTCTCACCAACTGAAAACGTCTGGTCAATGGTGGCCGAGCAACTGGCTCGTCACAATACACCAGTCACTAGTCTTAGTGAACTGTGGTATCGTGTTGAAGCTGCATGGGCATCTGTCCCTGTACACGCCATCCAAGCTCTGTTTGACTCAATGCCCAGGCGTATCAAGGCCGTTATTACGGCCAGAGGTGGTTGTTCTGAGTACTGATTTCTCAGGATCTATGCACCCAAATTGCGTGAAAATGTAGTCAGTTCTAGTATAATATATTTGTTCAATGAATACCTTTTTATCATCTGCCTTTGTTGTTGGTGTAGCAATTTTAATGTCCAGTAGTGTACTTCCGTAAGGTATCTGGGAGTAGACCTTATGAGCGATTTGAAATGGAACGTTCATGTGAAATCAGTCGTGAGGAAGGCAGATGCCGAGCTGAGATTCATCGGAAAAAATTTCAAGAAGTTTAGTCGGATATGCAAGCAGTAGGTTACAAAACTCTCGTGCCGCTAACACTTGAGTAATGGTCATAAGTGTGGCATCTGTACCAGGTAGGGTTAATAGAAGACATGGAGAAGATCCAACAGGCAGTCATTTTTCCTGCGAACCATACGCGACTGGATTGGGAGGGAGTAGCAATAGTGCCCTCCGCCACACACCGTGAGCGGGCTTGCGCAGTATGGATACAGGTGTAGAGCACAGCACACATTACCAGACACAAGGTCATTAGGCCTTTTTTGTTCCATATCCTCTGCTCCACCAGTCCTTAGTGTTTGTACACGGTAGAAAAAATCAATCCATATATCCCCACTTCCTCTCTTGACTGCACCTCATATTGCCACTAGGCCGTGTGAAACGCTGTATCCGGCCCTGTCCTCCCATTCTCCTATCTTCGTTAATTGTGATAAGGTACGAGAGGTGGTTTAGGTATAAACGACTTGTGTCTCAGTATGTTATGAATGTATGCCGTTTCGCTAATGAAAATTGTAGCCGAATATTTAAATTGTTACTGTGTCTTTTATTATGGACTGTCTACATCTCAGTTACCAGTTTTAGGGATAGTTGCTACTTACACTCATTTTATTGCTTTATTGGGAATCTTACATGTTGAGAGTACGTCTCTGGAATTTATATTTGCTTGTTGTAGGTGTATTTTTCATGTATAAGATTTTTATACTCGGGAAGTCACTCTCATGTGTATAGGGGATGGCAGCTTGCAATAAAATTTTAACACCATTAAAATTAGCAGATTTGTGTAACTACTAATACATGTGAGAGTAGGTAGGATGTGAAATGAGGGAGGGGTAAATGGAATGAGATTGGCAGAAAAAGGGAAGAGCTGGATAGAGAGAGCAGAAAATGAACAGAAAGAGAGAATAGAAAAAAATGAACAGAATGGGAAGATAAATAGATATGAAATGGGGGTAAAGAGAGGAGATGAGGAAATCGACAGAAAGAGTAGGAGATGGACAGAAAAATGGGAAAGATGGAGATCAATAGAGAGAGAGGAGCAGATGTATACAGAGATGGGAGAGATACAGACAAAGGAGATGAAAGGGATGGGAGGAGATGGCAGAGGGGATGTTGGGGGAAGGGGTAGGTATGGATATATGGCAGAGGAAGAGATGGACAAAGAGAGCGGAAAAGAGGGAGTGGAGGTGATGGGTAAGATATGAGGAGAAGAAGAAAAGAGAGAGGCGACAGGAGAAGACATAGAAGGAGATGAGCCAAGAGATAAAAATGAACAAAGATGTATGGACAAGACAGAGACGAATAGGGGAGGAGATGAACAGAGAGATAGGAGAAATGGGTCAATAGATGGGAAAGGAGAAATGAAAAGTGGCAGAAGAGAGGAAGAGATGGATAAGAGAGGGGAAACTAGGAGATAAGAAGACATGAGGACAGGGAGGGAAGGAAATTGGCGATGTGGAGGAGGGGGAGAGATATTTGCAGAGGAGTACATGGACAGAAACAGGGGAAAGGAGGATCAGAGAGGATGAATTTGGCCAAGAGAAGGCGAGGAGGAGAAGGGTTGGAGGGGGAGATGGATATGAGATGGGAAAGGAAGGGAGGGAGTAATGGGCCAAGAGAAGGTAAGGAAGAAATGAAAAGGGACTTTTGAGGTAGATAGGGGAGACGAGGAGATATGCGAGGGTAAATAGGAAGGAAGGGGAGAAATGTACGACCGGAAGAAAAGATATGAGGGAGTAAACTGGAAGACATAGAAGAGGAGACGGTAGAGAGAGGAGAAAGAGAGATATGAACAGAGAGAGGGAGGAGGAGATGGGAAAAGTCAGAGAGAGAGAGAGGGAATAAGATGTGGAGTACTAGAGTGAAGTGTGTAATGGACGAATAGAGAGAGAAGGTAGAGAGAGGAGAAAGAGAGATATGAACAGAGTGAGGGCGGAGGAGAAGGGAAAAGACAGAGAGAGAGGGGGAATAGGATGTGGAGTACTAGAAGGTGAAGTGTGTAATGGATGAATAGTTGAGAGAGAAGGTAGAGAGAGGAGAAAGAGAGATATGAACAGAGTGAGGGCGGAGGAAAAGGGAAAAGACAGAGAGAGAGGGGGAATAGGATGTGGAGTACTAGAAGGTGAAGCGTGTAATGGACGAATAGTTGAGAGAGAAGGTAGAGAGAGGAGAAAGAGAGATATGAACAGAGTGAGGGCGGAGGAGATGGGAAAAGACAGAGAGAGAGAGGGAATAGGATGTGGACTAGGATGTGTAATGGAGGAACAGTTGGGGGACTACCTAAGCACATGCGAGCGGCAGTAAGCAGTAGCAGAGTGCACTGACCCCCGACCAGCCGAAGGGCAGGAAGCCCTTGTGCTCGGACCAGTTGCGGCCGTCGACGTAGAAGAGGCCGGCCGACATGATGAAGACCCAGACGGCCAGGTTGATGGCGTTGAGCACGTTGTTGAAGATGAGCGACTTCTTGACGCCCGCCGCCATCAGCAGCGTCATCAGCAGCGTGATGAGGCACGCCAGGAAGTCTGGCGGCCGGCCTGCCGACATCAGCACATCGCACATCAGCACCAGGTGAGTCACCGCGAAACACTCGTCACAGAGAGTGGTGTGAACAGCCGTGGGTCTAACATCGCGTAGGGACACAGCCAGCACGGGGAAGCGGCGTTTAAGAAGGGGCCCTTCCACTACCATATATTTATTGTTAGGGTAAGGTGGTAGAATCTCGATCATTTCGGACAAAAGAAGGGTCCACGGGAAAAAGGGGGTAAGTCAGTTCTTCTCAGTTTTTCAGGAGAGAAGCTTTCAACACCAAACCTTCTGTTCCAAATGCAATTTTTAGCCAATTCTCTTGAAATTTATGTTTAGTATAGCCTTACATATAGTCGTTAAATACCTCTACAAGGTTTTCCTGTATATGTTCTGTAACAAGCTAAAGAAAATATTATATCGAATGACGTCAAGTTTTTGTAGGGAAAAAGGGGGTAAGTCATTATGAAACGGGGATTGTCAGTTAATATCGCTAACAGAGGGATCAAGAATTGACATCACAAAGTAAAACAAAAAGGAAGCGGCCTCGGTAGACCCTTTGAGGGCTTCTGTTTCATCATACACGAAGAAATATGAGTCATCGGTTGACAATATATGAATATTAAACATGCACAACGTTAACGGTCTCTTTTAGTACACGTCGTTAGTTGTGATGTTGGGGAGAGGTAAGTTCTTCTGTAAATCCATAGTAATGCTTTCACATTCTTTTGATGCCCTGCTGTTTGCTTTAGAACGTCTTTTACGAATATATAACGTATCAGATTTTAATAAGTCGAATTTTTTCTCAGTTTACAGTTGCTAGATTTTTTTTCTGTACTGCCCTTTCTGAACAGTTTTCCGGGTACGATTTCAAAGCATGTTCAACAGCTCGAATTTCGGCAGCATGCCTATCACAGTAACTGCAAGTGTCCATTCTAGGGCATCCGACACCGACGTTGAATTCTGTGTTGAAAACAAGTCTGTATTTCTCATACGACACAGATTGTGTAGGGTATGATTTTTAAATAACTCATACATCTTAGTGATGTTTAGATCTGGTGGTAGATACACTTTCTTAGAGGTTTTCAAGCTGTAATGGCTTCGTTCACCTTTAAATGAACTAATGTGTTGGCGAACTGCCTCAAGTGCCTCTGATGTCACACAATGTTTCCGATTAGAATATTCGCCTCGACCATCCTTAGGATTCACACCTTTTTTCAGATAACGTTGTATTACTTCAAATTTTTTTTTAGATATTCCATGAAAAGATGTAAAGGCTTTGGAACAAACATTTACTTCAGTGACAGAATTCTCCCTCTTCACTCTTACACGATATGAATAACTGTTGTCACGAAATTTAGCTTCATTTTCCGGTCTCCTAGGTCTCCTTTGCGAAATAATATTTACATTAATTAGACCTGCCAAGTAAGCATTCGGCTCATTCAGTCATTTTGTTATAATTAGATATAATATACCCACGTTCTGCGTCAGTAATACTCTGGAAACATTTCAATCTGGAACATTTACAATCTGGCCCTAATTCATGGGTGGAAAGTCGACCTGTTCTCTTCATTTTCTTCGTTGTATGACAGTTGACTGAAGGTGATACTTTCCTCAGCTTCATTTTTATGTTCACTTCCACAGTTCAGTTAAAACGTAAAATAAACTAAAGAAATTCACACAGTACAAAAAGCACTATCTTAACCTCGCCAACAGCAGATGCTCAACACCTGGACTACGGAACGTAAACGACAGGTGCGGTCAGTGCTGCCAACTGACAAACTCCCTTTTTTCCTAGTTTCACATTGACTTATCTCCTTTTTCCGTGGACGCTATATTTTTAAACCGCTGTAACTTTGAGACTATCCCCCTTCTTTCCATGAAAAAAAAAAACCGATAAAAGCAGCTTGTTGAAAGCTTTCTGAAGCTGTAATAATCTAAAATTTCATTTTTTTTACTTACCCCCTTTTTCCGTGGACCCTTCAAATGTTATTAAAACTGGAAATACATTGACAAAAGATGTAATTTTAATTATAGCACTTGTTCTTGGTTGTTTAACTAATATGTAACACAACTATTAGGCAATTACAAATGACGAAACAGACACACAAAAAAGTTACTGAATTCAGAAGAATCGATCGAAAATGTACCACACTAGGTACAATTGTGATCACTTCCTAGTAGAAATGTGACTAAGGGGATCTTCCACATAAAAATCACTTTTTCCGTCAGGCACAAACGCTTACTTCGTTCTACCAAACATTGCATTTTGGGTAGAGAATCTAGTCACCTTTAAATAGAACATTTATAAGAGCTCGTTAGACTAAGTAGCTTCACTTACATTCTAACGTGAAAAAAATTATGTCTCCTAAGCACAAAGTGGTATGTTCTTGGGAAAGACAGGAGGAGCTGTAGAAACCTGCTACTCCACAACAAGACACTAAGCGACTGACAAATGGCGCAAAAATTTATGTTCACAATTGTACCTATATCGAATTTGTACCACCTTACCCTATATTAGCTTAATTCTCGCTGCTTCGCACGTGTTGACTGGATAGTCGACACTGGTTGTTTTTACTTCTGAATATAAATTTTCATAGAAATAGCTTTAAAAATGCTTTCCTAATCAATTATTTTTATACAACTTGCCAGCCCCTATTTCTCTATTGCAGCATTGATCCCCTATTTCACCCCATTAGGGATGGGGATATCGAAAAATCGCTGATATCTACAGTGTAAGATAAACAACGTCTACAAATTTCTAAGTTTCAAGTAGATTCACTTTTCAGTTCCAATTTCTTTATTTTAGATTCGAATCGAGAACGCGAAATTTGTTTCATACGCTTTCAAAAATTCAAATGTTTGTTAAGCTTATGGGACTTAACTACGGGGTCATCAGTCCCTAAACTTACAAACTACTTATGAACTACTTACCAACTAGGACGGCACAAATATCCATGCCCGAGGGGGGACTCGAACCCCTGACCGTAGTGGCCGTGCTGACCGTGACTTGAGCGCCTCAGTCAACTCGGCCACCGCGGCCGTTCATACGCTTTCGCATCTTTCTTGGTAGTTTTACTTTTCAAACTGCACTATGCACTCGTTTTTCTTTATTCGTACACTTGTTGCATAAAAAACAATCGAAGAATGTGCATCACGTTACGCTGTACATAACCTCTTTGTTATTATAGTGTCAAAAGTCATCTCTGGTCTTCGGTCCGAATTTTATATGAGCTGACGACTTTCAACCGCTGTATCTTCCACCGTCTTATAGCTATCGACACGGAACTGCTATGGTGTACAACGGGAGACTTTGTTCTACAACAACACACAGAGATCGTTCGTCGCCATTGTGTAGTTTTTGCTGAACAAACAACCCGCCTCCAATGACCACGCTGCCGACAGGACGTTAGAAACTAATCTTCCTCCCTTCCTTCCTCCTCGCACTGTGTACTATCTACATCTACGTCTACATACATACTCCGCAATTCACCGTAAGGTGCGTGGCGGAGGGTACAATGTACCACTACCAGGTATTTCCTTTCCTATTCCACTCCCAAATGGAACGAGAAAAAAAAGAATGCCTATATGCCTCCGTACGAGCCCTAATTTCTCTTATCTTGTCTTTGTGATCTTTACGCGAAATGTAAGTAGGCGGCAGCAAGATCGTACTACACTCAGCTTCAAATTCCGGCCCTCTAAATTTACTTAACAGAAATTCACGAAAAGAGCGTCGTCTTTCTTCCAGCGATCCCCAATTGAGTTGCCGGAGCATTTCCGTGACACTCGCGCATTGGTCGAACCTACCGGTAACAAACCTAGCTGCTCGTCTCTGAACCGCCTCTATGTCTTCCTTTAAACTGATCTGCTGCGGGTCCCAAACACTTGAGCAATACTCAAGACGTGGTCGTACAAACGTTTTATACGCGGTCTCCTTTACAGGTGAAGTACATCTTCCCAAAATTCTCCCAATACGTCGGTTGTCCGACTTACTCACAACTGTCCTTACATGCTCGTTCCATTTCATATCGCTCTGCAATGTTACGCCTAGATATTTGAACGACGCGACAGCATCAAGAAGCTCACTACTAATGCTGTATTCGAACATTATGGAATTGCTTTTTCTACTCATGCGCATCACCTTACATTTTTCTACATTGAGAGCCAGCTGCCATTCTTCGCACCAACTAGAAATTTTGTCTAAGTCATCCTGTATGCTATTAGTTACAGACGACACCCTCCCATACACCACATAATCATCAGCAAACAGCCGCAAATTACAACTTACTCTGTCCATCAGATCACTTATATAGATAGAAAATAATAGCGATCCTATCACACTCCCCTGGGGCACGCCTGACGATACACTCGTCTCTGATGAACACTCGCCGTCGAGAAGAACGTACTGCGTTCTATTACTTAGGAAGTCTTCCAGCCAGTCACAAATCTGTGAACCTATTCCATAAGATGGTTGATAACGATAACGGTGTGGAAGATATGATAGTCCAAAGTTAAAATTCTACGTCTGGGTGTCAATACTTTGCTCTTCAGCAAAAACTACAAATTGGAGACGAACGATCTCTCTCCGTGTTGTTGCAGTACAAAGTCTCCCATTCTACACCATAGCAGTTCTGTGTCGATAGCTATAAGAGGGTGGAAGTTACAGTTATTCAAAGTCGTCAGGTTCTATAAACTTCAGACTGAAGACCAGCGATAACTTTTGACACTATAATAGCAAAGAGGTTATATACAGCGAAACGTGATGCACATTCTTCAGTTGTTTTTCTGCTACAAGCGTACAAATCAAGGAGGTTAACTGATAAAATACGAATAAAGAAAAATAAGTGCATATTGCAGTTTGAGAAGTAAAACTACGAAGAAAAATGCCAAAGCGTAAGAAAGAAATTTCGCGTTCTCAATCCGTTTCTAACAGACAGAAAACAGCGAAGAAAAGTGAGTCTACAGATGATAGAAACTTGAAATTTGTAGATGTTGTTTATCTTATACTGTAGGCATTAGCCATTGTTCGATATTTCCATCCCTAAGGGGGTGAAACAGGTTATGAACGGTTTTTTGAAAATACGTTGCTATTCAGGGAATTTTGAAGCAATAAATACAAAACTTCGGATTTAGACTTTTGATTGGAATTTTAAAAACACGTGTTCCGACATGTATAGAAATTGTACTATTAAGGTGGTGAAATAAGGGAAAATCTTTTAAGGCTGCTACTAATACTGCTTTGATGGTAGAAATGCGTAAATTTGGATTTGGAACCATGGTTAGAATTTAAAAAAATGTGTGTTTCGGGATGTATGGAATTCTGCCATCCTTGGTGCAATAGGGGCTGGCAAGTTGTATCAAAATACTTGATTAGGAAAGCATTTTTAAAGCTAAATCTATGAAAATTTATTTTTAGAAGTAGAAACAACCAACACAGACCCTTCAGTCTATGCGTGCGAAGGAGCAGTTACATAAGAAAATGTCTAAAATTCTGAACTGTTTTTTTTCTTCTTATAGAGGGCCCATTAAAGAAAAGCAGATGGCAATAACAGTAGATGCATAAAATACTATGTGAAATTAAAATAATAATCTAATAAAATTTTACAAACAAATAATTCTCTCATTATTTAAATGGCCCATCTTTGCAACATTCAAGAAGGAACAATGATGAATACATAATTCTAGGATATACCAGTCTGTCCAATTTGGAATGTATTATGACACTGTCCGTCTAAGGAACATAAGTCTGAAATGTCAAAAGCCAAAATTACCAATATAATATGTTTTGAGTGGCCAACTGTGATTTGGAAAAAAAGTCACTATATAAGATGAGGAAATGTGATAAAAACCACAGTGACCACCAACGTCAAACTGATCTAGCCAGAAATCAAAGAAGCAAGTCATGGTCCCATTCGATGACCGTGATAAAGGTGTAGTGTATCCTAAAAGTTGACATATACTATACAAAGTACAGGGTGTCTCATGAAAGACGCCTGCTAGATGTCCTTGGACCGCTGTGTTGGGTTCGTCTCCCGGCCGCCGCCACCGCATCCGCCGGCCACGGCAGCGCCCGATTCTCGGACTCTATTGTGCCGCGGGCGCATACACTGAGAAAAATAAAGATCTGAGTGATCTCAGCTTACCTTTATTTAACAGTAGGTGTTCAAAATGATGTCCCTCTATGGAAAGAGCGGCCTGACATCTCTTGAATACACTTGCCAACACTCGACGAATGTTGGCTGCCGAAATCTAGCAGTATGTGCTTGTGTGTGTGTGTGTGTGTGTGTGTGTGTGTGTGAATGTGTGTGTCTGTGTGTGTGTATGCGGTCGTGTGTACGTGCAGTGAGCCAACATATTATTTTTGTTTTTTATTTATTATTTATTAATTTTTTTTTATTTTTTGCCCACTTTAGGTTACGGTAGTAACACTAAAAGTGGGCCTTTCCGATCGTCTTTTGACAGCTCGAAATTTAAATGAAAATAACGGCTTAACTATTCATCTGGCACGAAAATTGAATAACCGATTTTGTAGAGAAGGAAATTCTCTACAACTTTGCTCTCTTATGTTTTTTTCACATCTCGTATCGTTTGAGACATATTTGCAAAAATAACGGAGATTTGACACCCTCTAATGAATAACGAACACCAGCCGCTCGCAGATGTCACGTGACATTCCTCGCCCAGAACTTTCTGTGGCATACGCCATTTTGTGTTGCGTATTTGATGTTTTTCTTATTGTAACTTACACGTTGTCATTTCAAAGCAATGGCGCACTGAAGAATTAACAAAAACACACCGTTGTTCGTGCGATAGATGATAATCTATTGTCTACGAATGCCATATTAGCATCAGTTAACAACGGCCAACATACTACTATGAGATTAAAGGACTCATCTTTCGATTGATAGTCGTAGCGTAGTAGGCAAGGCGTTAGACTATGACGCTGAAGGTCGGTGGTTCGGAACCCGCCACTCCTTAAATTATTTTCTCAAAGGGTTCAGACACTCTTATTAATTAATTTGTTATTATTTAGAATATTCTTTTGGTCCAAAATGTTTGCAAAAACTTATAAAAGTACAAATCTAAAGTGGGCCGTACAACACGCCAGTGCGATTTCTTATATTTATTTTATTTTCTTATTTTATTTTATTTTTCTCCCCTCGCCCGCCTCCCCACTCCATTTCTAAGCTGCATCTCGTTATTCCCATCTAGGCCGTGCTTACCCATACCCATCACCGTGACGTGATCTTCCTATCCTCTCTCCCTGTGTAGTGTGCCTGTGTGATTGCGTGAGTGTTCTATTTTCTGAGGAAGGCCGTGGCTGATAGCTGAAAGTGTTGTACGTGTGCGTCTTTTGTATGTGCCTGTCGCAGCTCGTCGCCACGTCTTTGTGGTGAGTTGTAAACTGTCCTTATTACTATATTACTAATTCCAACCTAAGATTTCCATTAATATATGTGGTTGTTTTCAAAGATGCTACTAAGTAAAGATGACCTCAATACGTGTCGGTGGTGTCATCTGTCGTAGTTTTAACGGACTTTTGCAACGCCCCTCGTATGTTGTGTATGATGTCTCCGGTGATGGATGGTCTGACAGTTTGGAGCAGACATACGCTAGTGTAGAGTATGTGCTGCTGGAGTGTGGACTCACCGAACATGATGTACAGCATGCACTGGCTGGTTGACCACTCACCAAACATGGTGCAGACCATGTGCCAGCTCGGTGTGCAGTCAGCAGATATGGTGTAGAACATGTGGTATTGGAGTGTGAACTCACCGAACACAGTGTAGAGCATGTGGTGTCGGAGTGTGGACTCACTGAACACGGTGTAGGGCATGTGCTGTTAGAGTGTGGACTCACTAGCCAGCTGCGGTGGCGTTCTGAGGCGCGCCAGTCACGGTCCGCACGGCCACTACGGTCGGGGGTTTGAATCCCCCCTCGGGCAGGGATATTTCAGCCGTCTTTAGTATAAGCTAGTTCATAAGCAGTTTGTAAGCTTAGGGACTGATGACCCTGTAGTTAACTCCCATAAGTTCTAGAAACATATGAACATTTTTTTGTGGACTCACGAAACATGGTGTAGGGCATGTGATGCTGGAGTGTGGATCACCGAACAGGGTGTAGAAAATGTGGTGTTGGAGAGCGTACTCACTGAACATGGTGTAGAGCGTGTGGTGTTGGAGTGTGCACTCATCGAACATGGTGTAGAGCATGTGGTGTCGGAGTGTGGACTCAGCGAACATGGTGTAGAGCATGTGGTGTTGGAGTGTGGACTCATCGAACATGGTGTAGAGCGTGTGGTGTTGGAGTGTGCACTCATCGAACATGGTGTAGAGCATGTGGTGTCGGAGTGTGGACTCATTGAACATGGTGTAGAGGACGTGGTGTTGGAGGGTGGACTCATCGAACATGGTGTAGAGCATGTAGTGTCAGAGTTTGGACTCACTGAACATGGTGCAGAGCATGTGGTGGTGAAGTGTGGACTCATCGAACATGGTGTAGAGCATGTGGTGTTGGAGTGTGGACTCACCGAACATGGTGTAGAGCGTGTGGTGTTGGAGTGTGCACTCATCGAACATGGTGTAGAGCATGTGGTGTCAGAGTGTGGACTCAGCGAACATGGTGTAGAGCATGTGGTGTTGGAGTGTGGACTCATCGAACATGGTGTAGAGCGTGTGGTGTTGGAGTGTGCACTCATCGAACATGGTGTAGAGCATGTGGTGTCGGAGTGTGGACTCATTGAACATGGTGTAGAGGACGTGGTGTTGGAGGGTGGACTCATCGAACATTGTGTAGAGCATGTAATGTCAGAGTTTGGACTCACTGAACATGGTGCAGAGCATGTGGTGGTGAAGTGTGGACTCATCGAACATGGTGTAGAGCATGTGGTGTTGGAGTGTGGACTCACCGAACATGGTGTAGAGCGTGTGGTGTTGGAGTGTGCACTCATCGAACATGGTGTAGAGCATGTGGTGTCAGAGTGTGGATTCAGCGAACATGGTGTAGAGCATGTGGTGTTGGAGTGTGGACTCATCGAACATGGTGTAGAGCGTGTGGTGTTGGAGTGTGCACTCATCGAACATGGTGTAAAGCATGTGGTGTCGGAGTGTGGACTCATTGAACATGGTGTAGAGGACGTGGTGTTGGAGGGTGGACTCATCGAACATTGTGTAGAGCATGTAGTGTCAGAGTTTGGACTCACTGAACATGGTGCAGAGCATGTGGTGGTGAAGTGTGGACTCATCGAACATGGTGTAGAGCATGTGGTGTTGGAGTGTGGACTCACCGAACATGGTGTAGAGCGTGTGGTGTTGGAGTGTGCACTCATCGAACATGGTGTAGAGCATGTGGTGTCAGAGTGTGGACTCAGCGAACATGGTGTAGAGCATGTGGTGTTGGAGTGTGGACTCATCGAACATGGTGTAGAGCGTGTGGTGTTGGAGTGTGCACTCATCGAACATGGTGTAGAGCATGTGGTGTTGGAGTGTGGACTCATCAAACATGGTGTACACCATGTGGTGGTGAAGTGTGGACTCAGTGAACATGGTGTAGAGCATGTGGTGTTGGAGAGCATACTCACAGAACGTGGTGTAGAGCTTGTGGTGTCGGAGTGTGAACTCATCAAACATTGTGCAGAGCATGTGGTGTTGGACTGTGGACTCATTGAACATAGTGTAGAGCATGTGGTGTTGGAGTGTGGACTCATCGAACATGGTGTAGAGCATGTGGTGTTGGAGTGTGGACTCATCGAACATGGTGTAGAGGATGTGGTGTTGGAGTGTGGACTCATTGAACATTGTGTAGAGCATGTAGTGTCAGAGTTTGGACTCACTGAACATGGTGCAGAGCATGTGGTGGTGAAGTGTGGACTCAGCGAACATGGTGTAGAGGATGTGGTGTTGGAGTGTGGACTCATCGAACATGGTGTAGAGGATGTGGTGTTGGAGTGTGGACTCATCGAACATTGTGTAGAGCATGTAGTGTCAGAGTTTGGACTCACTGAACATGGTGCAGATCATGTGGTGGTGAAGTGTGGACTCAGCGAACATGGTGTAGAGCATGTGGTGTTGGAGTGTGGACTCATCGAACATGGTGTAGAGCGTGTGGTGTTGGAGTGTGGACTCATCAAACATCGTGCAGAGCATGTGGTGTTGGACTGTGGACTCATTGAACATGGTGCAGAGCATGTGGTGTTGGACTGTGGACTCATTGAACATGGTGCAGAGCATGTGGTGTTGGAGTGTGGAATCACTAAGCGTGATGCAGAGCATGTGGGGTGGAGTGTGGACTCACTGAACATATGTGTAGGGCATGTGGTGTTCGAGTGTGGACTCACGAACATGGTGTAGAGCGTGTGGTGTTGGAGTGTGCACTCATCGAACATGGTGTAGAGCATGTGGTGTTGGAGTGTGGACTCATCAAACATGGTGTACACCATGTGGTGGTGAAGTGTGGACTCAGTGAACATGGTGTAGAGCATGTGGTGTTGGAGAGCATACTCACAGAACGTGGTGTAGAGCTTGTGGTGTCGGAGTGTGAACTCATCAAACATTGTGCAGAGCATGTGGTGTTGGACTGTGGACTCATTGAACATAGTGTAGAGCATGTGGTGTTGGAGTGTGGACTCATCGAACATGGTGTAGAGCATGTGGTGTTGGAGTGTGGACTCATCGAACATGGTGTAGAGGATGTGGTGTTGGAGTGTGGACTCATTGAACATTGTGTAGAGCATGTAGTGTCAGAGTTTGGACTCACTGAACATGGTGCAGAGCATGTGGTGGTGAAGTGTGGACTCAGCGAACATGGTGTAGAGCATGTGGTGTTGGAGTGTGGACTCATCGAACATGGTGTAGAGGATGTGGTGTTGGAGTGTGGACTCATCGAACATTGTGTAGAGCATGTAGTGTCAGAGTTTGGACTCACTGAACATGGTGCAGATCATGTGGTGGTGAAGTGTGGACTCAGCGAACATGGTGTAGAGCATGTGGTGTTGGAGTGTGGACTCATCGAACATGGTGTAGAGCGTGTGGTGTTGGAGTGTGGACTCATCAAACATCGTGCAGAGCATGTGGTGTTGGACTGTGGACTCATTGAACATGGTGCAGAGCATGTGGTGTTGGACTGTGGACTCATTGAACATGGTGCAGAGCATGTGGTGTTGGAGTGTGGAATCACTAAGCGTGATGCAGAGCATGTGGGGTGGAGTGTGGACTCACTGAACATATGTGTAGGGCATGTGGTGTTCGAGTGTGGACTCACGAACATGGTGTAGGGCATGTGGTGTTGGAGTGTGGACTCACCGAACATTGTGCAGAGCATGTGGTGGTGGAGTGTGAACTCACCGAACATGGTGTAGAACATGTGGTGTTGGAGTGTGCACTTACCGAACATGGTGCAGAGCATGTGCAGTCACTCACCGAACATGGTGCCGACGCTGTCGGCGGTGCCCCTGGAGACTGCGCCGCCGGCGAGCGCGTCGAGGCAGGCGGAGAGCGCGCAGGCGCAGGCGGCGGTGCCGATCAGGTACTCGAGCACCATGTTCCAGCCGATGACGAACGCCACCAGCTCGCCCACCGTCACGTACGAGTACATGTACGCCGAGCCCGTCGTGTGCGGCACGCGCACCCCGAACTCCGCGTAGCACGCGCCTGGCAACACATACGCACACACTCAGTGACGTCACAAGACACGACAGTTTACATTGCATTACATTAATACTTGTCCCATACATTCCTCGAAGATGTGGGACGTGTCAGATTAATAACGCCGCGGAGGATTAGCCGAGCGGTCTAAACCGTGTCGCTGCAGAGCGCGCTGTTGCTCGCCATGGAGGTTTGAGTCCTCCCTGGGGCATGGATGTGTGTGTGTGTTGTCCGTAGGTTAGTTTACGTCGGTTTAAGTAGTTTGTAAGCTACGGACTGATGACCACGCAGTTTGGTCCGATAGATTTACAGACATTTGGACATTTTGAATTTAGATTAATAACAGCTGTCTATACATGATAATGTGTCATAGAGTTATATACAGAGTGTCTCCCATCCGCCGGCCACGGCAGCGCCCGATTCTCGAACTCTGTTGTGCTGCGGGTGCATACAGTGCCAGGTTACCCATAAGGCAGAGTATTGTTGTTGTTGTTGTTGGATTTTTGAAGGGACTAAACAGCAACGGTTATCAGTCCCTTGTTCATTCCTGAGAGATAAAACAGTGTGTTAGGTGTTCCTAAGGAAATGCATTAACAGGTCAAAGAGTAAAAATCATTGGTAAGTATGAGGAAAGGATACAAGTAAAAATGAAGAAGAAAACACACCACCATTAAATCACATGATAAAAACCAGCTCCGCGAATAAAATCTAAAACACGTTCAATCATAGCAGCATCGTCTCCTAGCATAAAAGAAAGCGCATCTGGCAGATTAAAAGATTGTTGCGAGGCAACTAAAAGTGGACAGTCCACCAGAATGTGGACCACAGTCACACTGTGGTGCGTCCTCCTGCTGAAGAAGGTGGCCATGCGTCAGCCATGTGTGGCCGATTCGTAGGCGGCAGAGAACAACAGATTCCCTACAAGACGACCGCAGTGAGGACTTCCATGCGGCCGTAGAGAGCTTCACTGCACGAAGCTTGTTGGGGTGAGCAGAGTTAGCCCACTCCTAATCCCACAGGCCTCGGATCTTCCGATGGAACTCCAGTCGGAGATCGCTCTCTGGAAGACCAATAGCCAATGGACTGAAGGAAGTAGCCTGCTTAGCCAGCTGACCCACACGTTCGTTTCCAGGAATCCCGATGTGGCCTGGGGTCCAAACAAAGACCACCAAGCGACCAGACCGAACAAGCCTGGAAACAGACTCCTGTATGGAGTGCACCAAAGGGTGTTTCGGGAAACATTTGGCGAGGACTTGCAAGCCACTCAGGGAGTCAGAACAGATGACCAGAGACTCCCCAGGGCACCCTCTGAGATGTTCAGAGTATGTAGCTGCCTAGGGGCCCCTAGTGCACCGATAAAACAATGAGAATTTTTTAAAAACACTACTGTGTTGTATATAAAAATTAGTTGCCTTTTCTTTGGCCGTCTGCGGGCGAGTGAAAGAATATGTTTATGATAGGAAATGGATCCTGATAGTTCTGAAGAGTTTGAGGAGTACAAGACCGTCACTTGGGGTCCTTCTTAGTCTGCTTATCTACCGATATTGTATAAACTGTGTACAGAGCGTTCTCGTCATATAAAAGGTTATAATGAAGTTCATTGTCTGGATTCCTTCTTGAGTTTTCACTGAAGCCTGAAGATGAAATTAAAGAATGTTGTGACCGGAGATTTAGACATATCCATTCTGAGGACATCGAAGAGGAATATGTGTACCCAATGATTCATTTCAAATCCTTCACATCAGAACGAGGAGATTTCAATGCTGACCAAGCAGTTCCAGCATCGCGATCATACAAACTCATTTTTCAAAATATGGTGCAATTAACGTTCCCAAATGTTATGACTGCGTTAAAAATTACAAATGTAAAGAGCGAGCGAAGATTTTCAAAACTGAAACTTATAAAAAATTGTCATAGGTCTTCAATGTCCCAAGAACGTTCGAACTCACTTCCCATTCTTGCAGGAGATACAGTTTTAAAGATATTTTGAAAGATTTTTGTGGAAAATATTGACGGAAGTTAATGTTTAATGGGTTTCTTAATTATTATTACTTTTTATAATTTGTTAAATAAATTATGGAATATTATTGCGTTAATCAACGTATATTGATCTATTCACAATTATTTGTTTTTTTAATAAATACTTTTACATGTTGCACGAAAGTGTCGCAATGCACTTTGCTATTATTATTCTTATATTCAAATTTATTGTAGCTTGTAAGCGACTATCTTACACGATGGTTGAACACGTTAATTGCTTGAAACAAATGCTTTGGTTGTGGAATACCGCTATTGTATTATTATCGTTATTATTTTTACGGGCTAACTCAATTTTATTATTATTAGAGGCGAAGGTAGTATTATGGGCTAGTGGTTGCAATATGGGCTAGCTTCATATCTGACTAATAAGCCCGCGCACACTAGTGGCAACCTCAGTAAATAGTAGTAGCTAGTTCGTACAAACGCCACAGAATGCGCTTCCCCAGTTAGTTACGTGGAATGGTAGTGGTGAGCTGTTTCGTGATTTTTCACTTTTCAAAACTTTGAAAGGTAAGAAACTACAGTTATATTAGACGCACTGCCAATGCGTAGCTAGCTGTTAACTTTTTAAGTAAATATTATATAAATATTTAGCTCTCTAATGATCATGAACGGATAGCGACGTTTTACTTTCCAAGAGGGCTAGGGACAATCGCTGTGGTGGTTATATGGGCTACCCACTGCAGTAGCCCATATTACAACCCCTCCAAATACTGTGTGGTTTTCTGTTTCAGCCTGATAACACAGAAGGCTGCCCCAGTCCTCTACTGGTCCACACCATGTGCCAAAGACCTAGCAGAAGCTGGCCCAAGTAGTGCGTCCCACTTTCCAATAGGAAACATTAAGACTTCACCAAAGAACATTTTGCCTGTTGCAAAAAATAAGAAAAAGTCAACAAACAAAGGACCTAAGCCAGGAAAGGCAGCTGTAATTACAGCAAAGCACGAAGAAAAGGAAGCTGATAAAAAAAGGAAAATAAAAAGAACGGGGGAAAAAGAAGTGGACAAAAAAAGGAAGATCGAAAGTAACTATGTAACAGGGAATACGAAGAATATGAGGTGTGAGCCAGGTGTTGACAAAAGAAAAAAACAAGGAATAAAAAGCAAAACTCTATCAGTGAAGCGAAAATTGACCATCGACCCACAATCATCATCCGAGAGTTCAGAGGAGGGATCGATAGATTCTGGGCAGTCAGTTCTAGAGCCCAGTCAGTGTTGGTGGAGATGGCGATGCTAGCTGCCTTTTTTGTGAGGAGTCATATTCCCAAGACAATGCAGGAGAGCTATGGATCCAGTGCCTAATGTGGGCACACAACGAGTGTGCTGGCTGTGAAACAGAGCATTAAATTTGTGATTTCTGCCAACCCTAAATGAACAACTTATGATAAACATGTCCCAGTATAAAGGGTTTGCTATTTTCCAATTACTCTAAAACTCTTCAGAAAATAATATTGACTTTTTTGTGTATTTATAAAGTAGCCCATGTTACCACCACACTTACATTTTTTCACAATATGTCAATTTTGTAAACATGTTTCCATATTAAAGTTGCATAATGATTTAAACTAAAACATATGTGTTTGGCTTTTTTATAACATCATAAAGATTATTTTTTGAGGTTTTCAGCAAATTTCACTGACAATTTTGGAATTTATGGTTCAAAAATAAAGTGGTAGCCCATAATACCACCTTTTCCTCTACCAATATATTCTTGTTAAATATTCATAGAATATGTGACTTCAACTGCTGTTGGGCAAAGCTGAAAATGTGTACCCAGCCGGAATTCGAACCCGGGTCTCCTGCTTTCTAGGCAGTTGCGCTGACCCCTACACCACTGGGGACACAGTGATCACCACACCTGCAAGGACTACCCATGCACGCCTCCCGTCAGATACAAATTCCCAGCTTCGCCCTGCCCGGGTTCGAATCCCGGCTGGGTACACATTTTCAGCTTTGCCCAACAGCAGTTGAAGTCATATATTCTATGAATATTAAATAATAACAACTGCAGGATCAGAATGTGACGTCTGTTCTTTCCGAACAGACGCCACATGTATATATATAATATGCCGGTGACGGGCAATGATCCTATCGTTAGTGGGGAGGGGTGGGCAAGTTTGAAGCCCTTACTCTTACGGGAATTAGTTAAACTACGAGTTTGAGTACTGTGGGCAGGACGAACCTGGGAATTTGTATCTGACGGGAGGCGTCAATGGGTAGTCCTTGCAGGTGCGGTGATCACTGTGTCCCCAGTGGTGTAGGGGTCAGCGCAACTGCCTAGAAAGCGGGAGACCCGGGTTCGAATCCCGGCTGGGTACACATTTTCATCTTTGCCCAACAGCAGTTGAAGTCATATATTCTATGAATATTAAATAATAACAGCTGCAGGATCAGAATGTGACGTCTGTTCTTTCCGAACAGACGCCACATGTATATATATTCTTGTTGTTTGGTGGAAAATTATTAACTTATTAAGGGATGAGTTTGTATTGGGGCCCCAAGATTCCGATTGCCTAGGGGCCAATGTAGGACTTAATGCGGCACTGGGCGCATACACTGAGTTAAAGTCTAAAAAACATTGCCATCTGTGTAACCTAAGATTACCTTAAATTACATCAGATGTTCAAACTGATGTCCCTCTATGGAAAGAGCGGCCTGACATCTCTTGAACACATTTGCGCACACTCGACGAATTTCTGCTGCCGAAATCTGGGAAATGACTAGCCGAATACTGTCTTCCAACTCTTCGAGTGTATGGGGATTGCTTGCGTACACCTTGTCTTTTAACATTCCCCAAAGATAAAAGTCACAGGGATATAGATCTGGACAACGAGGAAGCCAGTCAACTATCCTATCATCAAAAACACTTCGCACTGCTATCATAGAAGCATTGGCAATGTGTGGTCTTGCGTTGTCCTACATGAAATAACCGTACAGCTTTTCGTTTGGTGAAAGTTCTTGAAAAACTGGATGCAGGACATTGTTCACAAAACTGTCAGAGTTTATGGTGTCGTGAAAAAAGATTAGACTAGTCATTTCCCAGATTTCGGCAGCCGAAATTCGTCCAGTTGACAAAGCCAAATACGGCGAAACAGCTGTAGTGGACAAATAAATAAAGCTAATAAGCAGCAGTAAAGGATGTAATACTTATTAAAAATGTCATATTACCATATACTCACTGCTGCAGGGCCATTTATGAAAAATAAATTTTAATATTTTTATTTATTTATTTGTTTAGGGTTCATCGAACCGCTTTTATTATATTTCTTTACGGTTTCGTTCCCTAAATACCTCGTGACATGATAGAACACCTAAGTCTTTCCATTTTCCAACTGATTAATGTTATTTTATTTTCATGAGCATGTCTTCCTCTGTAGGTGGGTGCTAACAAAATATGTTCGCATTCGAAAGAGAAAACTGGATAAAGAAATTTCGCAAATAGATCTCGTCACAACAAATAACGCCTTTCTTTTAATGATTTCTATTGCAAATCGTGCATCATTTCCGTCACAGTCTCTCCTATGTCGGGATAGTACAAAACGAGCTGCCCTTCTCAGAACTTTCCCTAAATCATCGTCCGTCAGTCCCACCTAATGCGGATCCCACAATGCGCAGCAGTACTACAAAATAAGACGCACACGTGTACTGTAGGCAGTTCCTTTAGTAGAAATATTGCGTGTTCTAATGCCAACGAAACGCAGACTTTGGTTCGCTTTCCCTACAATATTTTCTATGTCTTCTTTCCAATTAAAGTTGTTTTTAGTTGGTACTCCTAGGTATTTAGTTGAATTTACAGCCTGTAGTTTTGACCGATTTAGCGTGTAAATTAAGTTTAACGGGCTTCTTTTACTGGTCATATGAATGACTTCACATGACTCTTTATTAACGATCAATTGCTATTTTTTCCACCATGCAGACACCTTACGTAAATCGTTTTGCGGTTGCTTTTGGTCTCCCGGTGACTTTACTAACCGATAAGTGACAGCATCATCCGCAGACAATCCCAGACAGCTACTCAGATTATCTCCTAAATCGTTTATAGAAATAAGGAACAGTTTACTGGGGAACGCCAGCCATATACAACCGCTCTCTCATAGAAGGATCTGTACCAAAAGATAGGAAAGTTGCCCAGGTCACACCTATATTCAAGAAAGGCAGTAGGAGTAACCCACTAAACTACAGCCCTACTTCACTTGACGTCAATTTGCAGCAGGGGCTTGGAACATACCTGTATTCAAATATTATGAATTATCTCGAACAGAACGATCTATTGGCCCAAGGTCAACAGGGATTTAGAAAATATCGTTCATGCGAATCACAACAGGCTCTTTATTCACGCGAAGTGATGGGTGCTATCGAAAGAAGGTTCGCAAATTGATTCCGTATTTCTTTATTTCCAGAAGGCTTTTGACACCGTACCTCACAAACGGCTTTTAATCAAATTGCGTGGTTATGGTATATTGCCCCACATCTGCGATTGGACAGTGGATTTCCTGTCAGAGAGGACACAGTTTGTAGTAACCGATGGTAAGACATCGACTAAAACGGAGGTGATATCGAGAGTTCCACAGGGTAGTGTTATTAGTCCTCTGCTGTTCCTTATTTACATAAACGATTTAGGGGAAAATCTAAGTAGCTCTCTTAGGTTGTTTGCAGATGACGGCGTCATTTACCGTCTAGTAAAATCATCTGAAGATCAAAACCAACTGCAGAACGATCTGAAGAAGATTTCACTATGGTGCAAAAATTGGCAATTGAGTCTCAATAATGAGAAGTGTGAAGTCGTCCACACGAGTACGAAAAGAAATTCGTTAAACTTTGTTTACAAGATAAAAGAATCAAATGTGAAGGCCGTAAACTCCCAAAAATACCTAGGAATTACTATTACTTCAGATTTAAACTGGAAAGAACACGTAGATAATGTCGTGGGAAAGGCGAACCAGAGACTGCGTTTTATTGGCAGAACCCTTAAAACATGCAATAGAACTACAAAAGAAACTGCATACACTACGCTTGTCCGTCCATTTTTTGAGTATTGCAGCTCAGTGTGGGATCCTTATCAGGTGGGTTTGACGGAGGACATCGAAAGAGTCCAAAGAAGGGCAGCTCGTTTCGTATTGTCACGATACAGGGGAGACAGCGTTACGGAAATGATACAGGACCTGGGATGTGAATCATTACAACAACGGCGCTTATCGCTGCGACGTGGGCTACTTACGAAACTCCAATCGCCAAGATTCTCCTCCGAATGCGAAAATATATTGTTGACTCCCACTTACATAGGTAGAAATGGTCATCAGAATAATATACGGGAAATCAGAGCCCGAACAGAGAGATTCAGGTGTTCTTTCTTCCCGCGCGCTATTCGAAAATGGAATGGGAGATAAATAGTATAATGGTGGTTCGAAGAACCCTCTGCCAGGCACTTACATGTGATTTGCAGAGTATCCCATGTAGATGAAACGCCAAATGTCACTTATGTTCTACTCGATGACTTTCCGTCAGTTACAACGTAGTGCGTCTTGTGTGACAGAAACCACGAATCCAATCGCGCAGTTGTGACGGTATTCCACAGGAACGTGTACAAATTTCTCCACGAATACTCTACCTAGTTTAACCCTCCGTCGGGCGCCCCTCCAGATGAAACAAAATCAGGCGCACCCGGCCTGAGAGACCACCCACATAATTTGTGGACCTGCTCCACCAGGTTAAATCAAAATGCGTGTTGGCTAGTCTTGAAGAGGATCTAAAGGAAGGAATTACAGCAAACTTAAAGCATAATAATGGATTTATTGAACACAATACACCTTAAACTAAAGTGACCAAAATTACCAATTTCCCACAAAGAGCATTAAAAATTTGTCGAACAGACATCCATAAAAGTAATGAAGTTATTTTTAAAGGACATTAGGCAGTCTATTCTGACATGGAATCGTCTTTTCTCGCCACATTTGCAGCCAAAACCGATGCTATAACTCCCAAATCAACAGCTGAAACACAGGTATGGCACAGAACGTATACGTCGCCCAAGCAGATTGGTTGATGACAAGCTGAACATTCGTGATTCTTCATTCTCCTAACTCTTGTTTCAGCCACGCATGGTCGACGTTTTAGGCATTTGGGAGGTAATGTGGGAGAACTTCCCCGTTCCTTGTGGGGTAAAAATTTTTTCAGTCGAGTTTGCAGCCGAATCGACATTCCACATATATTCATAGCATACACAGGCTAAATTGTCCAGTTAGAAGTTGATGACACAAGGTTTTGCAATTGGTGGCGTCATTTGTAGCAATATATTTTACACTGGATGTTGTGTAATAATGATGTGACTCTTCACACTATGAACAGTAGAAGGTATCTACTTAGACTACTTCGTCGTCTTATCGTTTCCAAAATAAAAACTCCTCACATATTTTCTTCTCTTCTTCATATTCCCGATCTGTTCCCTAAACTTCCTGTTCAGCTGCTGAGTCCTCCTTGCCTTCTCCTACATCAAACTGCGAGTGGGTGTGATTCTCATCGACTAAATCTTCGAGTGCGGCTGGATCTTCAGCAGTTTCGTCCTCGAGAAGGCGCATTATTTCCACAAGATCATTGGCTTAGAGGAATAATATACTTTTCTGGACATTTCAGCAGAAAATATGGATGTGATAACGTAGGAAATGAAAGGAAAACTGATATTAGAACTCGATCAGGCACACTCAGTCTGAAGGGCCACGGTCGTCAAAGTCTTCTTTTTTCCGAAGGTAACGGTGAAAATCACAGACTTATTTTGATTGAAACGAAGTAATAAAATAAAAATATCTTGAAAAATCTCACCTTCAAAACTATAACGTAGTCGGGCGCAGACGGCCTGTGAGGCCCAAGGAGTTCCCCGTGATCCGCGTGGAAATCGACGGCAGCCTGCGGATCGGCACTGTGTGAGGTTCCCAAAGTTACGCGAGTAAACGGAGAGGCGGGCCGCTGGGCCACCACTGTTAAGCACGGGAATCGAAAAAGTGTTTTGCTGGCCTGTGAGGCCGACTGCGCCCGACGGAGGGTTAAACGCCTCCACTGGTCACCAAACTCCAAAGACACGAGCATTATTGAGCGTATCTTCGATGCCTTGATGCCCCGCAGCAGCTGGTCAGAGAGACCTCACATGGCCGAGTGCACCAACCTCGGTCAAAAAGCACGATGATCAAGGGTTCCGAGAACACGGTCAAAAGTTAACCGCGGTTAAAACGTCTCTGCGGTGCACCAACGTTAACCACCGGTCAGCAAACCGTCGTCAGCCAATCGTACATGTGATCGTGATCAAGTCCGTATAGCGCAATGGAAGGCACCCAAGAGATGCAAGGGTGTTAGTTGAGCTTACCTACATGTGTATCCTCGACTATCTTTGGTGAATGACGACAGTACCACGTGATTTGTATGTACAAGATTGTAAATACGGTAAAATTGTACGACGCTTCTCGCCGGGCTGCAGTGGTTATGTTGGCATCAATGGTAATGACGGCAACTAAGATGACCAATAAATATTTTTTCGTGACAACTTCAATTAAAACGAAAATTTTCTTCTGAATGGACAAGGGTACATACAAGAACCTTTCAACCATAGAGCAGGTACAGTATTAATTTTGCTGCGAGTGAAACGAGCAGCAATAACATTTGCTCTGTAGCTCGTGAAAAATATTAACGCAATTCTACACTTCATTGTTCATCTGTTGCCAACATAAGCACTGGAGCCCAGCGAGAAGCGTCGTAAAATTTTACCGAATCCAGTCATATTGCAAAGAGAAATAATTATTAAAAAATCACCCTAAGACAGATTTATATAATTACTTAAATTATGATTTATTGTTTCGAACAAATCAACTCAAATATCATTGTTGTTCACAGCGTACTTTCCCATGCACCGCATGTTCACCTGGTAACAGAAATATACAGATAACATGTTTTAATAACACGAAAGCTTTACGATTATAATTACGGAACATATCGAAATTTTTTATTCAAAAGTTTTTTTAATTTGATAGTTACTTTACTGGAAATATTCATTAATTATGGCGCCGCGAACTGCTCTTCCTGACAATGTATCGTCGCGATATATGTTACTGTTGCCACCAATAAGTATGTTAAATGCACCGGTTGCATATGCTCTTAACGTAATCTATAGTCTGTTTATAGGCGAAATAGGGTTATTTCTATCGGTAGGAAATTCTGTCACTGATTTGGTTTAACAACCACCACACTTTCTTTGGTCAAACAAAATCTTTCTTCGAACTTTTTGTCACTGTAATCTTCAAAAGAGTCCCCCTTTCCACAATCACGACGTTCCGGTTTTGAACCCGATTTAAATGATTGAGGTAAAATAAATCTTTGTCAGTTCCGTCTAAAACAGCAAAACGCGCCGCCATCTTGATACTGCACACTCCTATAACCCTGATCATCTCGACAAAACTGGGCGTCAGCCGCGATCAAATTTAACCGCGATCAACTCCCTCGTTTAACTTTGATCGGTGTCGGTGCACCAGAAACTTGAGTTGACCACGGTTAAATGCCGACTTGACCGCGATTAACTTTTGACAGAGGTTGGTGCACTCGGCCGACAGTCTTGCAGGTCGCGGAACGTCAGCCCCTCCAGACAGCAGGACACGGCGTGTAGGGCACTTCTGTCTGCTCGCGAGGGACCTACACACCTAAGTGTAGCGGTTTCTTTTTGCTGATCACTCTATATACACTACTGGCCATTAAAATTGCTACACCGCGAAGACGACGTGCTACAGACGCGAATTTTAACCGACAGGAAGAAGATGTTGGGATTAGCTGTTCAGAGCATTCACACAAGGTTGGCGCCCGTGGCGACACCTACAACGTGCTGACACTAGGGATGCGACATCGTTGATAAAAACATCGATTTTCAGACATCGATGTTACCGCGGAAAAACATCGATGTTAAAAAAAACATCGCTCTGAAAAATGATACATCGATGTTTTTCCGATGTTTCCATACGTTTAAGAAATATTAGGAAAACACACTGCGCTACTGCTTTGACACACAAACAAGGTACCAAGTCAGAAAGAAGAAGACAAATCCAGCTTAGTGGATACGTTCTGTTTAAAGAAACAGAATGCTTCAGAAAATTTAACTAATGAAATGGTGCTGCGCGCTTTGTTACAGAAACGGGTCTATTACCAGAAAGCGGAAAACGATCTTGACATCTCATACAATTTTCCCGGGTATACAAAAACCATTACAAATACAAGTATCAGAGATTGTATACCAATTACAAACCGACTGGTGGTTACCCTTCAGATTTAGCTACTGGTATCTAGCCAGAAGTTCAAGTACTTGTTTCAAGCGCACTAATCATCAATGAGTCTCATGATACTGACAGGTTTCATTAAGGGAATTTTGAAATATGAATAAGATTTATTTTATAACGGAACTTGACATCAAATGCAAGCCATATCATTGAGGAGCCACGCAATTTTTTTGCTTCGCATTTGACATGGGTTTGATTATTTCGAATTTTTTTGTTATTTTGAAGTCATCGATCGGTATGATATTACAATTGCGATGTTTGTGTGCATTACTTTCAATATCCCATATAACTCTAGATTCGAATTTATAAAATTGGTAGTTCTTGCGTTTGAGCACTTACTGCTGCACACAACAAACTCACAATAGCAAACTACTACACTTGTGGCTAATTGGCTATATGCACGCGTAAAAAATGTCCAACAAAAGTGAAAGATACTATTGTTTTCACTCGAACACGTGACTGCAGCACTGACAGAATAGCAAACAAAGGTGAGTAAATGATATTGTTGTTAGTTTCATATTTCACTTGCCTACTATTTCAAAAGTATGAAAACAGCGACGAGCGACGACAGCAGGAGCACCGCACTTGAGCTGACGCTGGCTGAGCAACTAATAAAGTGATAGTGGAGGTGACAATCAATTGTTGAACGATGTTGCTAGTTTTGGACTTCTGTCGTCGATGCATCGGCGATATATCGCTGTTCAAAACATCGATGTTAACATCTATGTTTATGGACGAAACATCGATGTTTTCAAAACATCGATGTATCGTTTGCATCCGTAGCTGACACGACAAAAAGTTACCAACCGATTTCTCACACACAAACAGCAGTTAACCGGCGTTGTCTGGTGAAACGTTGTTGTGATGCCTCGTGTAAGGAGGAGAAATGCGTACCACCACGTATCCGACTTTGATAAAGGTCGGATTGTAGCCTATCGCGATTGCGGTTTATCGTATCGCGACATCGCTGCTCGCGTTGGTTGCGATCCAATGACTGTTAGCAGAATATGGAATCGGTGGGTTCAGGAGGGCAATACGGAACGCCGTGCTGGATCCCAACGGCCTCGTATCACTAGCAGTCGAGATGACAGGTATCTTATCCGCATGGCTGTAACGGATCGTGCAGCTACGTCTCGATCCCTGAGTGAACAGATGGGCACGTTTGCAAGACGACAACCATCTATACGAACAGTTCGACGACGTTTGCAGCAGCATGGACTATCAGCTCGGAGACCGTGGCTGCGGTTACCCTTGACGCTGCATCACAGACAGGAGCACCTGCGATGGTGTACGCAACGACGAACCTGGGTGCTGGAATGGCAAAACGTCATTTTTTCGGATGAATCCATATTCTGATTTCAGCATCATGATGGACGCATCCATGTTCGGCGTCATCGCAGTGAACGCACATTGGAAGCGTGTATTCGTCATCGCCGTACTGGCGTATCACCCGGCGTGATGGTATGGGGTGCCATTGGTTACACGTCTCGGTCACCTGTTCTTCGCATCGACGGCACTTTCAGCAGTGGCCGTTACATTCCAGATGGGTTACGACCCTTGGCTCTACCCTTCATTCAATTCCTGCGAAACCCTACATTTCAGCAGGATAATGCACGACTGCATGTTGCAGGTCCTGTACGGGCCTTTCTGGATACGGAAAATGTTCGACTGCTGCCCTGGCCAGCACATTCTCCAGATCTCTCACCAACTGAAAACGTCTGGTCAATGGTGGCCGAGCAACTGGCTCGTCACAATACGCCAGTCACTACTCTTGATGAACTGTGGTATCGTGTTGAAGCTGCATGGGCATCTGTACCTGTACACGCCATCCAAGCTCTGTATGACTCAATGCCCAGGCGTATCAAGGCCGTTATTACGGCCAGAGGTGGTTGTTCTGGGTACTGATTTCTCAGGATCTATCCACCCGAATTTCGTGAAAATGTAATCGCATGTCAGATCTAGTATAATATATTTGTCCAATGAATACCCGTTTATCATCTGCATTTCTTCTTGGTGCAGCAATTTTTTGGCCAGTACTGTAATTTTGCAACGCCAGAATTGAGGGGAAGGCGAATGATGGTCGTCTAACCTGAGTTTCGAGTTGCACCCCTATTATACATCTACTTCTACATAGATAGTCTGCAAATCACATTTAAGTGCCTGGCAGAGGGTTCATTAACGACTTTCATAACTCTTCTCTACCGTTCCATTCTCTAATAGCGCGCGAGAAGAAAGAACACCTAAATCGTTCCGTTTTCGATCTGATTTCTCTTATTTTATTGGGATGGTCATGTCTCCCTAAGTAGGTGGCTGTTAGCAAAATATTTTCACATTCATAAGTAAAAGTCGGTGATTGAAACTTCGCAAACAGATCACGCCGCAATGAATAACGTCTTTCTTTGAATGATTTCCACCGCAATTCGTGCAACATTTCCGTGACGCTTCCCTCCCCCCCCCCCCCCCCGTGACGTGATAAAACAAAACGAGCTGCCCTTCTCAATGTCTTCCTCCAGTCCCACCTGGTAAGGGTCCCACAAGGGGCAACAGTACTCCAGGAGAGGACGCACAAGTGTGATGTAGGCAGTCTCTTTGGTGGATCTGGTGCCTTTTCGAAGCGTTCTGCCAATGAAACGTAACCTTTGATTCTCCTTCCCTACAATATTTTCTATGTGTTCTCTCCAGTCAAAGTTGTTCGTAATTGTAAGTCCTAGGTATTTGGTAGAATCTACGACCTTAAGGTTTGACTGATTTATCGTGTAATTGAAGTTCAGTGGATTTCTTTTAGTGGTCATGTGTATTACTTCACACTTTTCATTATTTAGTGTTAATTGCCAATTTTCGCACCATGCAGAAAATTTGTCTAAATCGCTTTGCAGTTGCTTTTGATCCTCTGTTGACTTCACGAAGGCTATTATGGCGACTGTCTCCCTGTACATAAACTGGCTCCAAACCCTAATGGTGTAGCATCTTGTGAGGATCGTACTGCGCGACTCAAAAGCAGCGGCATCTTTGTGCAGGGCCCTGGTTTGTATAACGGGCGGCGAGCTCGTCTTTGGCAACCCAGGTCGCAGCCAGGACGTGGAAGAGGAGTTTTCCTTGAGGCAGGCTGAAGGTCAGTTTACACGACGCCACTAGGTTCCATGAAACTGCGCTACTGGCCAGTGCGCATGCGCGGCAGGCGTTCGCGCAACTCGTTGGCGAAACTAAACAGTTTCGGCTCCTTCCAACTTTGGCGAAACTGATTGCGCGTGTTTTTAGGTTAGGTGAAAACCAATGCAGAACAAAACACAACATAAAGGGGGGGGGGCGAAGGAAGAAATAATTCTGTTTTTGAACATATATGCGATGCATGGGTGTTTGTGCCATTTTAACGATGAAAATTTCAGGAATAAGCAGCGGCTTGTTAGTGCTCTCGAAGCATTTATTCGTGAATTAAATATTGATGGGTTGACGATTAGTGAATTGCAGACTAAAGTACATCCAATTCCAAATACCTATACAAACGAACTATGGCAATTGTGGATTTAGGAACACGGTACCGATATTGTAGAAATATCTAATTGGCAAGAAACGTAAGGCAATTTGTAATTTCAGTTCTGGTGACAATGCTTCACGCATAACAGTATCTTGTTTGTTTATTACATTAGTAACTCTGTTTAAAAGGAACGTAAACTGCTCTGGTGACATTCTGAGTTGATTAAAATAAGTTCTAGGGTCTTCGATCACAATTTTTTTTTTTTTTTTTTTTTTTTTTTTTTTTTTTTTTTTTTTGGCAACAGATCTGACGTCTTTTTTAATTCAGTCACGAACCCAAACACGTTCCTTATTCTTTTTGTGTTTAGTCGTATGCAGCGACTTCACACAGAGAAGCAACTGCTCAACCACAACTCGTACAGCTACCAAAACTTTCATTCTACGACGTCTGCGGCACTCACAAAACAACGAAACTGAAGTGTGTAGTATTGGTGCCGTGTCTACAGACATACACGAAACCAGCTGCGCGCAACTCATTTCATGAAACGAGTGTCGCAACCTGGTGTCGTCGTGTAGACTGGCCTTAAGAGGATTTCCCGACCGCAGTCTACGTCCGACGGCGAAAAACTCCGAGGCAGGGCAGGGCAGTCTGTCCCTCAGCAAAGAGAAGAAGGACTACGGCGGTCTCCTGAGACACCCAGAGGTACAGGGCGCCCAGCAAGCCGGCGCCGCTGCAGCTATGCACCGGTCGGCTCGACTACTTTTCACACATTCCTGCTGCAACTGACGTCATCGTCAACACAGTCGCTCATCCTTACACATAAAGCAGACAGTGTGTTTGTAGTGCATAAAAATCTTAACGAAATTTCGCCCACATGACCTCGGAATGTAACACCTGACAAGAAGGAATTAACTGATGAAATTGTAATAATCCCCATTCCAAAGAAATCAGGCGCAGACAGGTGTGAAAATTACAGAACCATTAGTTTGATAAGTCATAGTTGCAAAATTTTAACACGAATTATCTACAGGAGAATGGAAAAGCTGGTAGAAACTGACCTCGGGGAAGATCAGTTTGGATTCAGGAGGAACGTAGGAACCCGGGAGGCAATACTCACTTTACGTCTTATCTTAGAAGATACATTAAGGAAAGGCAAACCTACATTTTTGGCTTTTGTAGATTTGGAGAAAGCATTTGACGATGTTGACTGGAATACACTCTTTCAAATTCTGAAGTCAGCAGGAGTAAAATATAGGGAAAGGAGAGTTATTTACAACTTGTACAAAAGCCAAACTGCAGTTATTAGACTCGAAGGGCATGAAAGGGAAGCATCAGTTGGGAAGGGAGTAATACAGGGTTGTAGCCTTTCTCCGATGTTATTCAATTTGTACATCGAGCAGGCGGTGAAGGAAAGCAAGGAGAAATTTGGAAGAGGGATTAAAGTTCAGGGGGAAGAAATAAAAACATTGCGTTTTGTTTATGACATTGTAATTCTATCAGAGACAGCAAAGGACAAGAAAGAGCAGTTAAATGGAATGGACAGTGTGTTGAAGAGAGCGTATAGGATGAACATTAACAAGAGCAAAACAAAAATAATGGAATGCAGTCTTAGAAAATCAGGCGATGCTGAATGAATTAGATTAGATAACGAAACAGTGAAGGTGGTACATGAGTTTTGTTACTTGGGTAGTAAAATAACATGCGATGGTCGCAGTACGGAGAATATAAAATGCAGAATGCCATTGGGAAGAAAAGCCTTTTCGAAAAAGAGAAATTTGCTAACATCGAATATTAATTTAAGTGTAAGGAAGTCTATTCTGAAGGCATTTGTGTGGAGTGTCGCCTTGTATGGGAGTGAAACATGGACGATAAGCAGTGCGGACAGGAAGAGAATAGAGGCTTTTGAAATGTGGTGTTACAGAATACTGCTGAAGATTAGGTGGGTAGATCGCATAACTAATGAAGAGATACTGAACAGAATTGGTGACAAAAGGAATTTTTGGCATACCCTGACTAAAAGAAGGGATCGCTTGGTAGGACACATTCTTAGACATCGGGGAATCGTAAATTTAGCATTGGAGGGAAGTGTGTGGGGTAAAAATCGCAGAGGGAGACCAAGAGACGCGTATAGTAAGCAGATTCAAGTGGATGTGGGTTGTCGTTGTTATGAGGAGATGAAAAGGCTTGTTCAGGATAGAACAGGGTGGAGAGCTGCATCAAACCAGTCTCCGGACTGAAGACCAGAACACATCTTCCAGAAAGTTATTTAGTGGTTCTCTACAAATGGACTCTCATTAAACTTCGAGAAAACCCAGTATATACAGTTTCATACAGTAAATAGCATGACACCATTAATAAATTTAGGTATTTGAACATATATCTGTAGCTAAGGTAGAATATTCAAAAATTTTAGGTGTTTGCATTGACGAGGGACTGAATTGGAAGAAACATACTGAAGATCTCCTGAAACGTCTGAGTTCAGCTACTTATGCTATCAGAGTCATTGCAAAATTTGGTGGTATACATCTCAGTAAATTAGCTTACTACGCCTATTTTCATACAGTATCATATTCTGGGACAATTCGACATCGAGTAAAAAAGTATTCATTGCACAAAAGCGTGTAATCAGAATAATTGCTGGAGCCCACCCAAGAGCATCCTGCAGACGTTTATTTAGGGATCTAGGGATCTTCACTGTAGCTTCACAATATATGTATTCACTCATGAAATTTGTTATTAACAATCCGACCCAATTCAAAAGTAATAGCAGTGTGCATAGCTACGACACTAGGATAAAGGGTGATATTCACTAGTCAAGGTTAAATCTAACTTTGGCTCAGAAAGGGGTGAATTATGTTGCCACAAAAGTCTTTGGTCACTTACCAAGTAGCATTAAAAGTCTGACAGATAGCCAACTAGTATTTAAAAAGAAATTAAAGGAATTTCTGAATGGCAACTCCTTCTACAATGTAGATGAAATTTTAGATAAAACTTAAAAAAAAAAATAATAATAATAAAAATAAATCCTTAAAATATTAATTGTCAAGTGTAGGCAAAATTTACTAAACTGACACGTTCCACATCATTACGAAATTTCGTATATATGATCTATGGAACAAGTATTAATCTAACCTAATCATAGTGATCTTTTTGGCACAGTACAACTTGCCTGGTAGACATTCTGAAGAGTGTGTGCCCCATAGTTTAATTTCTACCTAAATTTCATGTATATTGCATTTCCAGTTAGCCTCTTTGCCTTAAATCTGTGGCTACCAAAGATTACATTTACCAAAAGGCCCCTGTTCGCGCGGTCTTGTTCTTCAGTTTGTCTCGTGCTGTCCTTCTTGCTGCCGTGTTGGAAGTCTAATCATGTGATATATGTGTAATGTACTGCTCAGTTTCATTCTTGCTCTGGACATGTTTTGCAACCTGAATTATGAGATTTATTAGAAAACAAGTATTTCCTTACAAAGCAGTGGATGTTGTCTTATTTGAAATGTGTTGCTGAAGCTTACAAGTAAATATAACTTCTTAATTGAATATAGTTTTTTAGTCATTCGTCCTTATCCTCGATGTTAAAGCAGTGTAGAATTTCTAGATTGCAGTTCACTTTCTTTGGAAATGAATTAAGTTAGGAAAAGTTTGCATGATTTAATCCGAAATTTGATTTATGTGAAAAAGCGGTTTGAAATAAAACAGTAAGTTGTACTTTTCTTGTTATACCTGAATCAGCCCTCTGTTGGTTCATTCCCGCAGTTGAAATTCTCCTGGTGCTATTTGTTCATTTTCATATCCAGCATTTTCTCTTTGTTTCTTTTTGAGTGCTGCAAACAGCAAAAGTAAAGACCTGAATGAAAATAGTATTATTGAGGAATATTTTCCGTTGTGCACCTACCATTGCACAGATGTAGTTTTGCCTTAAATCTGTCCCCCCCCCCTTGATTTAGCTATATTAAAGGGGAAAGCAGTTTTAACGTAAGGACCTTGATTAATTAAATCTGTTTCAATTTCCAGAATGAAACTTTCACTCTGAAGCGGAGTGTGCGCTGATATGAAACTTCCTGGCAGATTAAAGTTGTACACCGGGACTGGGACTCGAACCAGGGACCTTTGCCTCTCGCGGGCAAGCGCTCTACCGACTGAGCTATCCCGACACGACTCACGATGCCGCCTCACAACTTTGAGCATCGTGAGTCGTGTCGGGATAGCACAGTCGGTAGAGCGCTTGCCCGCGACAGGCAAAGGTCCCAGGTTCGTGTCCCGGTCCCGGCGTACAACTTTAATCTGCCAGGAAGTTTCTGTTTCATTTTATTTGTATTTCGCGATGGAAGTTTGCTCACACACTTATTAGCAGCACAAGTTGCAAACAATCTGTTCACTGAGTTCAGGTTCATTTAGGTAGTTTAAATTCAGAAAAAGCTGTCAACCCCGATCTTTTTAATAATGCACAGTTAGTGTGAGATGACACAGACTTTTAATTCACACAGCGTAGTTATCCTGACATGTTTCACTCACTCATTCATCAGTTTTAAATGAGTATTTTTTTTGTCAATCCGTATTGTTAATCGCAGACAGTTTTACAGCAAATTAATCTGTCCCACACACATTCAATCGTACTACAGTTCAGTTTGATACCCCCCACAGACACACACTTTATTTAATTATATTTATTTAATTAGTAACTTTCAAAATTTTATTTAATTGTCTCTAAGCAGTACATTGAACGATAGTCACTTCACAATGAACAACAATGCCATGAAAATAAGTGTACAAGTTTTATCATGCTCCGTAATGACACAAGGTGCTGCATGATAACAGTTCGAAAGGTCGGCTAGTAGCTGCCTCAGTCTTTCTGGCGCCAAACGAACCTTCTAGATTCGTCACTAGTATTTTGTTTGTATATATTACAATGAACAAAGTACCAAATAGGTTCAAATGAAAGTTTATTAACAGAAAAGTGTTCCGATTAATTGTTAAGAATTTCTGGAAGGTAAAACACAGAGAAATAAGCCAGGATTCCTTCCCGTGAATTATTGCGATCCACCTTAGCTGCCTTTTTATGCCTTTATTGGGTCACGACCAGTTTCGCACCGTTGAAGGTGGATCTTTAGGTATCTTTCTTATTACATGTTGTGGAAAGACTCATTGCGACGTCTCAATATTCATGTTGGGTGCCGAGTTTTATGGGGCCCTCCTCAAAGTTCTTAGAAGATAGATTAGATGTACTTTTCGTTCCAGTAGATCCGAATTGAGGGAATCCTCTTGGATGTAGAACATGTCAGAAATGTTCAAATGTTTGTATAGTTTATGGGACTTAACTACGGGGTCATCAGTCCCTAAACTTACAAACTACTTATGAACTACTTACGAACTAGGACGGCACAAATATCCATGCCCGAGGGGGGATTCGAACCCCCGACCGTAGCGGCCGTGCAGACCGTGACTGGCGCGCCTCAGTCTCCTCGGCCACCGCGGCCGGCACATGTCAGAACAAAATACACAGTATATACTTACAAAAAGAGACCATATGTGTTAATGTACCTTCCACAGACCCCAAATGCAATTGCCCTTGGGGATGTGGAATTGGTCAGGAAAAACAATTATCTTAAAAATATTTACATTTTAAAGGACTCAAACTTATTACTACTTACTAATTTACTAGGCGCATATTATAATTCTTAGCAACTACATTTTTTTTCTTTTTTTTTACACTGATTTACAGTGATTAAATTACTGCACAAAACTTGTACTGAAGTCAAACTGAATACAGTATTCATATTTGTGAATATTACAGACAATAAGTTGCAATCAAAAATAAGTTGCCAACAAAAAATCCTTTAGACTTTTTTCAAACTGTACTTTATTGTGAGTTAAATTTTTTGTGGCTGCTGGCATGTTATTGAAAATGTGTACTGCTGAATATTGGACACCTTTCTGAGGCAAAGTAAGTGACTTTAAATCTTTATGCAAGTTATTCTTGTTTCTAGTATTGATCCCATGGACTGAGCTATTGGTTTGAAATATATATATTTTAACGACAAATTTCATTAGAGAATAAATGTATTGGGAAGCAGTAGTAAGTATCCCCAGTTCCTTAAATAGCCCTCTACATGAGGTTCTTGAGTTGACACCACAAATGATCCGTATCGCACGTTTTTGTGCTCTGAAAACTTTTGCTAGGCCTGATGAGTTGCCCCAGAAAATAATCCCGTATGACATTATGGAGTGAAAGTATGCATAATATGCTAGTTTTATATTTTTATATCTCCTATATCTGACAAAATTCGCATAGCAAAGAGGGACTTGTTTAGGCGCTCCAGCAGGTCTGTAGTATGCCCCTCCCAGTTGAATTTATTATCCAGCTGTAATCCTAAGAATTTACACTTTCAACTTCTTCTATTTCCTTGTTGTCGTACTCTAGGCATATACTGTCAGGAAACCTTTTACAAGTCCTAAACTGCATATAGTGTTTTTTTTTTTTTTTTTTTTTTTTTTTTTTTTTTTTTTTTTTTTTTTTTTTTTCAAGGTTTAGCGACAGAGAATTGGCTAAGATCCATTTATTAATGTCCATGAAAATTTCATTATATAGGTTTGTATGCGAGATCATTAAGTGGACGTCTTAAGAGTTGAAATCAACTGTTGGTTAAACCACTTTGAATGCCTAAAATGTTTTATTAAATTGAACGTTGGGAGCGTGTTGTACGAGGCGCGTCCAGAAAGTAAATTCCGTTTGGTAATAAAATGAAATTGTACACAGATACAGAAGAAATTTTTATTGCACAAAATTCTACACCTACTTTTCCACACAACTGCCGAAATTTTGCAGGCATTTGTCATAGCGTGGCACCAGGTTTGGTATACCTTCTTCATAGAAATCTGCCGCCTGTGTCTTCAACCAGTTGGAAACAGTTTCTTTCAGCTCGTCGTCATTGGTGAAGTGATGACCGCCAAGGAAAGACTTGACATGTAAGAACAGATGAAAGTTGCTAGGAGCGAGGTCAGGGCTGTACGGAGGATGGTCAAACACGTCCCAGCCAAACCCCTGCAGGAGGTTTTTTTGTCACATTTGCAGTGTGTGGTCGTGCGTTGTCGTGAAGCAAAACAACACCTTTCGACAGCAGTCCCCGGCGCTTATTCTGAATTGCACGGCGCAATTTCCGAAGTGTCTCGCAATAAGCATCTGCTTTGATTGTTTGACCACGCGGTAAGAAGTCAATGAGTAGGAAGCCTTTCCAGTCCCAGAACACTGTGCACATCATTTTCAAAGGTGTCTTGTTTTGCTTCGGCTTTACCTTCGTTGGGGATGAAGTGTGTCTCCATTCCATTGATTGCTGCTTACTCTCAGGGGTGTCGTAAGAAACCCACGTTTCATCTCCTGTGACTATCTGTCTAAGAAATTCTTCGCCGCTTTCAGCATAACGGGTCAAAAAATCAAGTGCACTACCCATCCGTTGTTTTGTGTTGCTCAGTGAGAATCTTTGGTATACCAACGTGAGCAAAGTTTACAGAATTTCAGTTGTTTGGTAACAATGTCATGCATCAGTGATCGTGAAATTTGGGGGAAGTCCATAGCGAGAGCACTAATTGTAAACCTACGGTTTTCCTGGATCTTGTCATCAATCGCGTGAACCAGTTCTTCTGTAACCAAAGGTGGACGCCCACTTCGTTCTTCCTCGTGCATATCACCTACGCCCGCCATTGAACTGTCGGACCCATCTTCTCACCGTCGAATCACTCATCGCATTTGGTTAGTAAACATCGCAAATTTGCCGATAAATTTCACTCGGTTTCACTTTCCTCGCATTCAGAAACCGAATCACCGACCTGATTTCACAGGCGGCGGGATTTTCAATCGACGCCGACATTTCAAACGAGCACAACAAAGCGTACGTAACTGACAGCGATCTCCAAATGGCGCACGTTCTTCTCCTTGATACACATCGTCTACAGCGCATGCGCGGAACTGCAATCGCAGCGCTGCAGCGGAGATAAATTGAAACGGAACTTACTTTCTGGACGCGCCTCGTATCTCCCCTGAATCTGAAATAACAACGGGTTGTACCAATAGGACCACGTCATATCTCGTTAACTCAAAAATGTTCAAATGTTTGTATAGCTTATGGGACTTAACAACGGGGTCATCAGTCCCTAAACTTACAAACTACTTACGAACTAGCTTATCCTAAGGACGGCACAAATATCCATGCCCGAGGGGGGATTCGAACCCCCGACCGTAGTGGCCGTGCAGACTGTGACTGGAGCGCCTCAGTCCCCTCGGCCACCGCGGCCGGCTCTCGTTAACTCAACGTTTGTTATAGGTTCTGACACGTTTCAAGACTCCTTGGAAAACATATTTATTCTTTGACTTTCGAAATTTATCACTTTTTTAAAAATAATTTTAATTGTTGATATGTTGTACGTAATATTTTTCGTCATAATGAATACAATGTTTACACAAGACTAGTACATCTTCAAACCACCGAACCGATTTCAATCACACATTAACCTTGCGTGATTTACACGTTGAGTAACGTACGCCTAGAGCTTCTTCAGACAACGGTTTAATCACGATGTAATAAACAGAGTTTGTTTTCGGTTTCAAGTAGAGCACCCGGGCGAATACTTCGCACCGTTGGTGGAATGAGAAAATGTTGTGAACAATGGAAGTAAAGTTGAATGTTCACGCAGAGCTTTCTTCAGAATCAATCAATGCAAGTGTTTAAAAGCGCAAATGAAGGAGCTGAGTGTTGTAGGGTCACAAAGAACTGCATACTTTAATTAGAACCGAAGATATCGTAAAACAAACCGATTAAAATATTCAATGAAAGGACTGGAGGATGCCGCGGTTGAATAAAAATAAAGGATGGAGAGACTTAAGTTAATTCTGATACCTGATTACAAATCTGCGAATGAACCGGAAATGAAGGAGATCAGTCGGATATAACGGCCTGACCGATTGACTTTAGTTTACAGCAAGGACATCCCCATGAGAAGTAGACAGAAGGAAATCGCGTTTCAGTATAGAAAAAGGAAGGCGAGATATAAAAATTCTGGTTATTGATGACATGTCTATGGGTGAATACCTTTCGTTTAAAACAAAAATGAAGGAAATCGGTCGGGTAGTTTGTCTGGCCGACTGACTTTAGATTCGTTTAATATATAACATGAATACAATGCTTTACACAGGACATAAACGTCTTCAAACCACAGTATGGATTTCAATGACAAGTCACTCCTGAATTTAGACGTCGAATAACGTAGGCCTATAGCTTCTTGAGACTGTGGTTTACTCATGATGTGATAAAGAATCATTTCGCATTTAATAATATCTTTAATTGTATCTCGATAAAGAGCATTATTTTCCGTCATTCTACGCACTGTTTCTATTTAAACCGGAAAATTGGAAACTTTTCTTTTATCCCAATGATGCTGGTTATCACTTAGAAACAAAGTTAGGAAATATTCACATTTTTTTCATATTCACAGAATATAATGACATCAACTGCGAATGGGCAAAACTGAAAATGTGCACCCAGCCGGGATTCGAACCCAGGTCTCCTGCTTTCTAGGCAGTTGCGCTGACCACTACACCACTGGGGACACAGTGATCACCGCACCTGCAAGGACTACCTAAGCACGCCTCCCGTCAGATACAAATTCCCAGCTTCGCCCTGCCCACAGTACTCAAACTCGTAGTTATTAAACTAATTCCCGTAAGAGTAAGGGCTTCAAACTTTGCCCACCCCTCCCCACTAACAAAAGGATATATAACCACATTTTTGTATGCATTGTAAACCTAGGTGATGGTAGGATCGATTGATGTGGAAGATACGTGTTTTATCATGGAGAAGATTCTTATGCTGTGTAAACCAACACGTTGGAGGATACGGTCGATAACGTTTTGCTGATCTCCGTGGAAGCTGTGTAGCCACTAGAACGAGAGGAAAATGAATACTTGTATGCATCTGTACGAGCCTTGATCTCTCCAATCTTATCTACGTGAACTTGACGCGAAATGTAGGTTAGGATGATTGAGAATTAGTTCGTCTTCGAAAGGCCACCGTGGAAACGCTGCATGAAAAATATCACGAACATCTGAAGAACAGAATACAATACTTACGCCTGCAAGCTTATTAATTCACTATTTACTTATGCTTGTTGCGGCCTAGTGTAATTCCTAAAATGTGATTACTTCCTCCGATCTACAGGGACAGTGCACTTTTGCCTAAGCGCAAGTTGTTGCTTGCACTAGGGTAAGAGACTTGCGCATAATAGATCGCGATCGGAAACGCTAGTTCGTTCTTTTAGTTCGTTCGCTCCCAGTGACGGCTGAGCGGCGTGGTCTGCGCGTGCAGGTGGAGGGAGAAGTTCCCCCACCTAGCTGCTTCATGCGCCTGCTGCTTGAGCCGCTAACGATATCACGCAAACCAAGAGAAACAGTTTGTGGATAATTTCTCGCGTTTAAGTTTAGAGATATCTCTATATCTTGGCATTATGGAATTTATTAGTCAGGTATTGCAGAGTACAGGATACTTCAAAGCAGAAATTTTGTAGCACTGAACTGTGTAATTTAGCAGGCAGACGCTCACCTAGAAATGGCTCTCATCAGCAGAAGGCAAACACGTGATTTTTAATTCTGCTGCGCGCCCTCTCGCTATTGCCCGTCGGTCTTCGGAAAAGAATCCAACGAACTAAGAAACGAGATACGTTTGGCATAATAGTTTGCGACCGGTAACGCATGTTTTAGTTCGCGACCGATGGCGTATATTTAAGTTCGCGACCGGTAGCTCTCCCTTTAGTTCGCAGTTCGGCAGCGCAGTAGGTCGCTCTTTTTAGTTCGTCCGCTCTTTCTGGCTTTTGCTACCGCTACTATAAGAGCTCTTTCTTTTGTTATACTTAGGCAAATAATCCAGTTACTTACACAATGGGTGACAATGATATTCAACTACTGTGCATACATAGTACTCTTAGTATATTTATTTTTAAATGGATTTCTTTATTTATTTAATAGCGCGCTCTCGCGTCCTCTCGCTGTTCCCCGTCAGTCTTCGGAAAAGGAGCGGACGAAGTAAGAGGCGAGGGATCTGCGAACTAGTTCGCGTAGTTCGCCTGTGCGAGCGCTATCTAACTAGTTCGTTCGCGAACTACACAAGACTATAGGGTACTGTGCTCTTGGCAGTATGTTCATTACCATAGCGGACTTGTCTGGTGTCTGCAAAACGCCTGCTTGGAAAGCTTTGATCCTGGTACTGGCCTCTATCAGTCCTGGGTCCTTATATTTCTCTATCGAGGACACAAGACTCTACCACTCACTTCTTGTAGAATTAGGGGCTCTTTGCCGCTAGTTTTCCATAGCGGCAAAACACTGTCTTCCCTGCTAGTCAAATATGGCGAACAGCTGTTTATTCAGACACCTGTTTCATTTGTTTCTATTGCCAACAGAATAAAAATATTTCGCACCTTCTCGTTTACTCCAGGTTAGCAAACGAGAGATGTATCTGGCAATGACAAACGCAATGCACTTAACGATCACATTTAACTGGACGTTAAAGACACCTTATCTAATATATAAAGCAGAGTGTCCGTATATTTGTACGTGTTGCATACAAATCTACAGTTTTGTTCCAATCTCTATGAAATTTTGTACACGTAAGCTTCAATCCATGAGGACGGTCGCCGTAAGTGTAAGAATCAAGTACGATATATAGTTCACGAGATATGACATCATAAACAATGAGATGCGCGAAAAACTGGTGCATTTTGCGACAATGCTGCTCATTTTCTCCTAAACCATTGGATCGATTGCAACAAAATTTAGTACACACATTCCTTACCGTGAGGTAACAATTGCTGCATGGTTAAGAATTACATACGGCACATGGTTCAAAAGATATTACGTCATAACCAATAGAAATCGCAAAAAATGCCATATAATGCGGCGAGACTTTCGAAATACACTGTATGAGAATGACAGTACTTAACGACTTGCAACAAACTGTAAACATAATTTCAAACCTTTATTAAACGTTCTCGCTGGCAACCATAGTAAAATGATGAAAGGAAAAAAGTTTCTCGCTTTCTACTTTTCCGCTGTTTATGGAGTAAAACTACGGCTCTCGGTATGACGTTACAATTTATAATATGAACTCTGCAAATTGTAGCGACAGGAAATTTTACAGACAGTATATACACAAATAGTTGAATGTAGCTTCTAAATTGTATCACATTCCGACACGTAGTTCATGAGGTACGAGCACGTAGACAGTAACGTTCCGCTTTTCATGGACTAAAACTACGGCATTCGGATAACGTTACAATTTATAATTCATACACTACAAACTGTAGCCGCAGGAAATTTTATAGACAGTATACACGCATATACTTGAGTGTACTTTCTAAATTGTGTGACAGTACTAGACGTAGTTCATGAGATATGAGCACATAAACAATAACGTTTATGGAAAACCACCCCATCACGCACTACGTTTTTTGTATTCCCAAGAGATTTTACATACAGCCCTTACACAAATGAATATACACCCAAATAACGGCAGGAATAAATAATAAATACCCGGGCAACGCCCGGTTTTCAGATAGTCATTTACTAATGAGAAGATTAACGACAGATGGACGAACCGGTCCTAAATATCATGGAGGTAAGAATGAAGTACAAAAGCAGAATATGAACCTCCAAAAATAAGTTGGAAGAGAGAAGCTGGAAAGTGATAGAGGAATTTACTTACTTGGGAAGCAAGATCACAAGGGATGGAAAGAAATTTTGAGTAGAGTACAACAGGCCAAAATTGCATTCAATCTGAGGAAGAACTTACGCACCAGCAAGAACATCAGTATGGCGATAAGAAAACGGATAATGAAAGATTTTGTCTGGAATGTGGCTCTATACGGTTGCGAAAGAAGAAAAGAAGACGGCTAGAGGCGCTGGAGATGTGGTGTTATAGAAGGATGAAGATCAGCTGGAAAGAGAGAGTGACAAATGAATAGGAGCTTAGAAGCATAGACCAAAGATAACGTAGACTGCGCATGTCCCTATCTCTGCTGTGTTGTGGTTTGAAACCAACGTCTAACACTGCCCTGAGTCACGTGAAGGAGGTTTCGTCATTACGAACAAGTGTTTTTAATTTACAGGTGAAGTGAAGAGTTGATTTTAACAAGAAAACGACTTATCGTAATCCTATTACACATGTAGTAGTAAAAGGAACGTGATTTCTCAGCATTAATGACATTAAAGCGGTGATTATCATTTTCACAAGTGACCAGGCGAAAAGTATTGTCAGTTCTGTTTACAAGCAACAGAACTACACATCATCAATGTTTGTGTTGCACTATGACTTTTTTACTTTTTTTTCCAATTGATCAATATGATTTTTTAGAGGAAGATTATTTCAACGTGTCTTGTTCAAATGTTTGTAAAGTCTTTGGGATTTAACTACGGGGTCATCAGTCCCTAAACTTACAAACTACTTATGAACTAGCTAATCCTAAGGACGGCACAAATATCCATGCCCGAGGGGGGATTCGAACCCCCGACCGTAGTGGCCGCGCAGACCGTGACTGGAGCGCCTCAGTCCCCTCGGCCACCTCAACGTGTCTTGACTGAGTATAGCGTATATATCAGCAAGCAAGTAATTTTTGGTGCAAATCTGATATTAATAGCGTTACACATGCTGAAAATGAATATTTATGCCTATAAAACAAGTTCTTGTCACGTACAACAATAATTTTTGATGGCATTATTATGTAATGTAAATAGCCAATATTTTCTTGTTTTACGATCTGTCTTCGCTGTATGTGGCAAAAGTCATAAAATAAAAAGGGTTGTAACGTATTAAATCGGACATAATGGATGCAAACCGATTTCAAGTATCTATGAAAGCACGACAAAACATTTCAGATGTATTGTTGAGAAACCGTATGAAAACTGATGCTGCTTGTCAAACTGGTGTTTCGTCGCCTGTGTAAGCTACAAACTAAAAGACTCACAATTCTACAAAAGAAAAAGCAGTCATTCGCTTAAGAACTGCAGTTCTATTGATCATAGAATGAAGGCTTTCATGGCAGGTATCATCGCTACTTAAAGCTTCCGGGCTGAGATGCCGTGGTCCATACATAAAACTTTCCCCTGACGTTTCGCCCTCGTCTGCGGAAGGCATCCTCGGGGGTAAAGCGGCGTACTGCTACGAATAGTCAACTGAGCTTTTTAGATGTGACAGTTATTAAACGAGAGGACGGATCATTGGGTCATAAGGTCTATAGAAAAGACACACACACTGATGGTTATCTTCAAAAAGATTCTAACCACCACCCACGACAAAAATGTTCAAATGTTTGTTAAGCTTATGGGACTTAACTACGGGGTCATCAGTCCCTAAACTTACAAACTACTTATCAACTACTTACGAACTAGGACGACACAAATATCCATGCCCGAGGGGGGATTCGAACCCCCGACCGTAGTGGCCGTGCAGACCGTGACTGGAGCGCCTCAGTCCCCTCGGCCACCGCGGCCGGCCCACGACAAAAAAGAGGCGTGATTAAGACATTAGTAGACAGGGCCCACAAAATTTGTGAACCGGCGCACTTAGACGACGAGATTGAACATCTTAGAGTGACATTTAAGAAGAATGGCTATTCAGACAGGAAGATAGATCGTGCACTACGCCCTACACTGACAACCAAGACGGACGAGGAACAACAACAACCCAAGGGGAAAGTTTTTCTACCATTTATCAGTAAGGTCACTGATCGTATTGGAAAAATTTTAAGCAAGTACGATGTGGAAACTGTTTTCAGGCCAACCACAAGCCGGCCGCGGCGGCCGAGGAGACTGAGGCGCTCCAGTCACGGTCTGCACGGTCACTACGGTCGGGGGTTCGAATCCCCCCTCGCGCATGGATATTTGTGCCGTCTTTAGTATAAGGTAGTTGATAAGTAGATTGTAAGTTTAGGGACTGATGACCCCGTAGTTACGTCCCATAAGCTTAACAAACATTTGAACATTTGAGCCAACCACGAAAATAAAAGAATTTTTAAGATCTGCAAAAGATAAGCGACACCCCCTGGCCACACCAGGTGTCTATAAAATCCCCTGCAGTTGTGGAAAACTTTATATAGGTACAACTAAAACAAGTGTCAACACTCGTCTGGGCGAACACAAAAGGAACTGCCGCCTCGGACATACTGATAAATCGAAATAAAATTTAACGAGACGTCCGTCACAGCAAAGACGTCGCATTATTATGCGCGTTTGTACAGAGAGGCCATTGAGATTTTCAACCATCGAAATAATTTTAACAAAAAAGAGGAAGGTCTCAAACTTGATAAGATATGGATGTCACCACTGCAGCAACAGCATGACAATCGATTAATTTCAGTCGATGAGGTCGGCTATAGCAGAGACCACATCACGTGTCTGACAGCGGCGCCCTCTGTTTTGCCTATATATACGGCGCTCACTCGCGCTCTCGTTGCAGTACGCCGCTTTACCTCCGAGGATACCTTCCGTAGACGAGGGCGAAACGCCGGTGGAAAGTTTTATGTTCGGACCACGGCATCTCAGCCCGGAAGCTTTAAGTAATGCAGTTCTATTGCCTGTAAAAAGAACTGTGAATACACTTCATCTAGACACAGATAAAAACTGTAACCGTTGCACTGATATGACGTCTACTGAATGTGTAATAAGAATGCGATAAGACGTTTTATTGTCGAAACCTACGTTTAATTTCCACTCGCAAGCAGAAGAGCTGCGACCCCGAGCTGCACTTGACATTGCTTTTAATGATGAACTGGCCCGAGTCACGTGACCTAGATGTTGGTTTCCAGTATAATGACGTCACGCGCAGTCTATCTTATCTTTGGTCTATGCCTAGAAGAGTACAGAAAACCGGACCCATGTGGAGGCACATCCAAACAAGACGAGACAAACTTGTAGGGCACATCCTGAGACACGATAACATCATCGGAACAATAACAAAAAGAGCTATTACTGAGGGAAGAAAGCGACGGGGGCGACCAAGAATATCGTACATGTGACAGATCATGAATGATGTTGGATGTGACACGTATGTGGAAATGAAGAGGAAGGCAGACAGAAGAGAGGAATGGCGCTCTGCTGAAAACCAACCTCAGGGTTGAACACTGAAGAAGAAGAAGAAGAAGAAGAAGAATAAAGGGAGAGAGCGCTACGTATCCCAGCCGTACTGTGCTTTGCAGCCACTGCCGCCATGACACTCCGATCAAACCACTGACTGATGCACTACACGCATCAGGAGTGTGCAAGGTGGAATGCGAGTGTGGGGAAGTATACATGGGTGAGACGGGGAGGGCATGCGCGAACATGAACGCTACATTCGATTAGGCCAACACAATAAATCTGCAGTAGCCTAACACCAGCAAGACTGCAGCAAAAAGATAAAATTTAACGATGCCAGAATACTCGCCAAGCGACCAGGGATGGTTCAACGCGAGATAAGGGAAGCCATCGAAATTGTAAAACACCCTAGCAACATGAACAGAGAAGATAGACTTGCCCCCTCTTGGCTACCAGCCATCACCGCACTGACAACACAAGAAGCGAGCGTCAGCAGCAAGCAGGAGAGAAACGACAGCCCTCACCGCATTCGCCGATGAACACCAATCATGTCTCGCTATGCAAGAACCAACAGGCAACGGCTAACCCCCACCCCTTCCACCTCAGCATCCTATCAAAATAAAGTTCCATTCTTCCGCAAAAAATTTCACCAATAACAACGCTTATTTTTAAAAATTATGACGTAATGTCTAAATGAAAGTAATATAGAGTGTAGTAACGACCAGCTCACGTCAGATGAAGGCCACTGTAACGTTGGCCGAAACGTCGGTTATTTAAGTAATAGCCTTCTTGCATCATGACGCGGTACAACACCCGGAAAACCTTTATGTCATTTGACTCTGCACGCGGAAGCCTACGTAGTTATATCACTGACAGTGTGTTGTAGCTGTGTCTCTATTTACAGTCGATAATTGCATCATATACGCACGAAACGTCCTCAAACTGGTTGTTTCAAGTTTTTGTTTAAAATAAAATCTCGAATATCGAAAAAAAATTCGCGTTTATTCTGTTTAAAAATAGTTGTTACTACAATACTACGAATCACAAACTTCGGTTTCTTTCTTTGGCTAATCTGACGATCGTCAGGTAAAATAATTCCAGTAAGTGAACCGAAACCAGATTTACGAGCACAGTGATGATATCTTTTCTTTTGTGTAGTAAGTTATATTAATAGTGAAACTATGTTCTGCTCTCGAAATCATTGACTACATAAAAATCAAATTTATATTTCATAGGTTTCAGAAATTACTGCAACCAGTCGCCTTTCTTCTTCTCAATGAAACCGGTTTCAAGCTGCCTAGCACCTCATCATCAGATAGCACGAAATGCTATCCAAAAGCGGAACACCCATGGACATACTAAATGTGAAACCTCTAACTACAGAAATGTAGAGTTTGATTATGTTCTAGGAGGCGATCCACCATTTAAGCAATAGTCATATCCTTCCAGCAAATCAACTTCTCCTTACTATAATAAATCTCAGTCTTTTTTAGAGTGTATAGTTAACATTAAAAAAATTATATGTAGCATTTCATTCACTTTTACTATGTTTTACCTTAGATATTTAACCTAGACACTGTATATAACAATCACATAAACTGTGTAATACATTGCCACCCTAAAACCTAGATACTGTGTTTAACAATCACCTATTGGTGTCGGCCGCGGTGGCCGAGGGGACTAAGGCGCTCCAGTCACGGTCTGCACGGCCACTACGGTCGGGGGTTCCAATCCCCCCTCGGGCATGGATATTTGTGCCGTCCTTAGTGTTAGCTAGTTCATAAGTAGTTTGTAAGTTTAGGGACTGATGACCCTGTAGTTAAGTCCCATAAGCTATACAAACATATGAACATTTTGAACACCTATTGGTATTCCACATTACCACCCAAAATCTTTAAAGTTCTATCTAATATCTGAAAATTATACCACACTTCATCCTCAACCTTGAATACCATATCACATACTTCATAGTATATCACATCCTCAACCCGAACGTCCAGTTTCATATCCAAAACCTAGACATTAAGTCACATTTCCAACCTAAACCTTAAACGTCATATTTAAAACCCAGACCTGGCGCAGTCTCCTGCCTAAACCTTCAGCTGTTCCCCCTTTAAAAGAATTCAGTCTGATAATTAACCGAAACCTTGTGCTGTGTTGGTTGACCTATTATGGTGTTGCAGCCATATCTACATTTCGTCACTGCTGCATTGTGACTACTGTCATGTATTCTTTTATAATTGACTGTCTTTTTATACATATGTCTGTGTTTTATGTACAATCCAATATTGTATGACTGATACATTGTAGACACTGTTGTATAATCTTTTATAATTGACTGGCGATTTATACAGATACTTTGTGATATGCACAAACCAATATTGTATGACCGGTACATTGTAACTACTTTTCTATACTTCTATAATTAACTGTCGTTTTATGTAGCTCTTTTTATGGTATGCACAAACCGTCATTGTTGACCACTACATTGATAGTTGTTTTATACAGACATTTTTGTTTTATGCACGACCAGTATTGTATGACTGCTACACTGTAATTACTGATGTATATTCTGTTACACTTGATTGTCGTTTCATACAAATATTTTTGTCATATGCATAAACCAATATTGTATCACCGCTACATTGTAGCCACTTTTGTATACTTTTTAATCGATTGTCGTTTTATACAGATATTCCTATGGTATACACAAACCAATATTGTATGACCGCTACATTGTAACTGTGTTGTTTTTCCGTTTATAACTATTAGTTTATACAAATATTTTTGTGGTATGCACAAACCAGTAATATAAATTACGCCATCGACGTAGATAATTAGTCTCTTTTTTTTTCAAATGACTTCTAATTATTTTTATAACCTGTACAACACGTTTTAACCTCATTGTGGTTTTAATATTACATTGGTGTGTACTGCCATCTGGCGTCATATTCTTTTATCGTTGACTTGTATCATGTATCAGTTTGCTATTGTCACTCACAGTGATAATTATGTTATATTATAATGACATAGTACACCTATGTACTGTAAATTATGTTATGTAGCAACAAGATATGTCTCATCTCTAAGTATGGCCGATCTTGCTCTTATGAATTTAATTGATGTATCATCTCGTTTCATTATAATGACATGTATGTTTTAAATTTTCGTCATTCCCTTTTTAACAGATTATGGCCCTGTAAAATGATTTTATTCGACCATATGATGCTGACATAGTTCAGCGAAACCGGTCGTCTTAAATAAAAATGGATGATCAGCGATATTGGCTCTTTTATATCTTTCTACAATATAGAAATGTAATTGCACTAAATGTATAGGTACCGTCTGATGATGAGGTGATAAGCAGCTTGAAACCGGTAATGGTTCAATAAATCTTCATTGCGAAGAATAAAGTCGACTACTTGCAATAATTTCTGAAACCTATTTCAAGATACAGTCGCAGGTTCCGACACACAATGGGTGAAAGTTTTAAATTTATATTTTATTCCTTATTCATTCGTAAATAGTATGTTAAATGAGGGCAATAACTTTCATCTTTAGGAAATCGAAAAGAGAATAATACGCTACAAGACGTTGTACAAGTTCGTTCACAATAAAAGTGGTAAAATCACACGTTAGCGAGACAATTTACACATGAAATGGTATTTCCTTCGATTTGGCGTAACAATCAGACCGATTCGTAAACATAAACAAGTCACCATGACTGTGCAAAATCCTTCCAGAAACGAGCGGCAAGCGTACGCAAACAAGGGAAATACAGCAGTGTTTTGGTCGGGTCAAGGTGGCTGCCCTTGGTTTCACAGCTGTGGCGTCAGAGCGTCTTCGTTTATTCTTACCTCCAGGTTGAATATGCAAGATTTATCCATAAAATGGCTAAGTTGGCATGAGTGCTCAGGTGAACTATTAAGGGGAGACGGAAAGCAACTGGGCTGAAAAATTCGATTTTCAGATTTTAGCGTATTTGAAATGCCTGGTATTATTTTTTCGTGAGTTATGGCGATTTTTCTGGCGCTCTGTGCAACCTGGGCATGCGGAGAAAATGCACACAGCATTCTTTTACTACTTGTATAGTATTTCAAGATTCTATTGTTTTTATCGCTTCATTGTTTCCTACCCTATACCTACTATCGACACTTGTTGTTCCGATCGAGTTTGTTATTGTTTTCGAACGTTACCAAAAACTGTATTTGTTCAGATCACAACCCTCAAATTTGGTGTTTATGATGCTATTTTATGCTTCAATGATTGAGTAACTAGAAAAATGGATAATCAAAATATCCACGGGTGTGTAACTAGAAAATTGGATAATCAAAATATCCACGGGTGTCTTTTCATTATCAAATACACCGGGAGTAACTGAAGAATCACAGAAAATTGTATGTTTTGGAGTTATTGGGCATACAATCTAGTGGAAATACCGCAAAATCCTTGGTGCAAAATAGATAAAGAGAGAATCCGCAAAGCCGATATTGCTAATTTAAAATGCACAAAAGAAGCTAGACAGAAAAGAAGAGGGACTATGAGAAGAAAAGAAGATCAGTATGATTCAGATGATGCTCAATATGGTGCAGGAAAATATCAGTGGTAAGTAATTCGCGAGCGCCTCGGTAGCACAGTGGTAGAGTGCCAGACTACAAATCCAAAGGTCGCGGGTTCGATCCCCGCCAGGTCCTTGGATTTTTATCTGTCACTTTCCACTTCTTTCACCTCTGGCAGTATTGCTCATGTGAAAAATACCGAGTAGCACCGTGGTTGGGAACCCACGTTAAACTGTGGGTCCCCCTATAACTGGCTGCGTAAGTCAGTTCCAAGGTCGGAGGAAGGCAATGGCATACCACCTCCAAACAGGACCATGCCTAGTAAAGCACTGTGGTGTTCAAACCAATCTTTGGATTGTTGACTGCTTTACCTTTAAGTAATTCTCATCATTAACTGTACTAGAATTGAAATATTAAACTTTAAATTGATTTTTCTCAAAACTACATTTTTTTACTTTCAGATACCATTATTTGATAAATTAATGCGGTTAGAAAGATGAAATTTTCCCTTTTTGTACTGAACATGGTAATAAGTCATTACAAGTGAATTGAGAACCAGAAAACAATCATCAACTGTTTTATAATAATTAATGTACTAAAAAATTTTAATTTTACTGGTGAAAGAATATTTTTTTTCGAAACCATTAGACTTATTATGTTCATTTTACTTGTAAATTAAGACATATTGTTATATATACGCAGTAAAAATTTCGTTGTTTTATCACTTTTCGTTGTTCTATCACTTACTAGCTTAAACCCGCAGCTCCGCTCGCATGTTGGTTGATTATGATAGATAGGCTACCTTTCAGTAGTGTGCTGTGAGACTGGTATTGAAGGATGAAATGAAATTCAATACCTTCTTTAGAAACAAACATTTTTAATCAACATTCAAAATAATTATGTGAAATTTTTAATCATTTACAATAAATAATACATTCCTTATCCCTTACAGCCTGTGTTGCAATATCTCAACACGTATGGTCAGAGTAATGTCCAATTTTATTATAATTTCATTTTACGGCATTCTGGTAAACTACATTATTTGTATTAAAAGCAATTTCTTATTTACTTCTTTATTTATTTATTCTTATATTTCCTTATTCGCATGATTATCCTTACAGAGAAATAGCTGAAGGTATTGTAGCACGAATAGACCAAAGATATGGTCTGTGGCATCACGTTTCGCTGTATGTAACCTCCTTGCTATAGAGTCGCAAACGTCATCACTGGAATTCAGTCCGATTTTTTTAATAATTTAACGACTTTCAACCACCATATCTTCCACCCCCTTATAGCTATCTGAATGGAACTGCTATGGTGTACAATGGGAAACTTCGGACAACAATTACACACAGAACATTCGTTTGCATTCTATAGTTTTCGCTGCAGAGCGAAATATCAACAGACACTCACGTAGAATTTTATGTACAGCGATAACTTTACATCCCAATATACTCCACCCTTTTATCATCAGCAACCCTCAACCAACAATGCATCTAATAAAACCATTTTCAAAAAGTAAACATAATTTTCAAAGAGTAATTATTGTTCTGCATTTCGCGTTATATTCTTATATTCTTACCACAATTACTAAATATTGATGAGATCGGTATAAAATCGTTCCAAAAACCTTCCTCAGGTATAAATTAGTAACTGTAAAAATATTTAAGTCTCTGCGTCTGGTCGTTCGCACTTGATAAGTGTACACCGAACAAACATTCATATTAATATACAGGGTGTTTCACTAAGTGTGTTTGCCTCTGTAACTTACAAAATAATAGGTGACGGGAAATTTTAATGCGGTGGGTCAACACAAGAAATGTTACACCTTCTGCGGAGCTATGAACATAGTTTATTGTATCATTTTCCTCAGAGTTACAGCACAAAGATATAATTTTTTAAAATGGAATAATAGTTTTTTGTATCGTGCATAGGATTCGTTGAAACCAGCTGCGTCCAAATCAATTTAAACTACATTGCTATCACTGTTAGTTTGGTAGCTACAGCCCTTCAAAGTTCCGGGGGCGGAGGCTACGACAGCGTAGCTGACTGGCTGGTGGTCATGAGACAGTGGGCCGTGCCCCAGAGGATAGCCACTCGGCCAGTCGGCTACGCTATCGCAGCCTCCGCCACCGGAACTTTGAAGGGTAGTAGCTCCCAAACTAACAGTGATAGCAATGTAGTTTAAATTGATTTGGATGCAGCTGGTTTAAACGAATCCACTACACGATCGAAAAAACTATAGTTCTATTTAAAATATTATATCTTTGTGGTGTAACTCTTTGGAAAATGATACAAGAAACTATGTTCATAGCTCCGCAGAAAGTGTAACATTTCTTGTGTTGACCTACTGCATTAAAATTTCCCGTCACCTATTATTTTGTAAGATACAGAGGCAAACACACTTAGTGAAACACCCTGTATATAGTTAAATAGCTATCAGATCGCTATAAAATCGTGTCTAAAGCCTTCCCCGGGTAGACATTGGTAACTGTACAAATTTTTAGCTCTTTATGTCATGTGGTTCAGACGTGATAAGGGTACACTGAACAGACATTCACATTTATAGATATAGATAGTTCCTTTGAAAACTGTACCTATTTGAAGGGTAAATAGCATTGGCAGGGTAGGGATTAAAACTGACTCCTGTCTCCCCTTAAGGTACTATTTGCAATTTCGAGCTGTAAAAGGTCATCAAAAATGGCCCACTGTTAGTGTTACTGACCGAAAGTGGCCGAGAATGTCGGTCACGACTTTCAGTGTGGCCCTCGCAGACGCCTCGTGCTGTGAATTGCACTGCAGGCTGCTGGCGGTGCAGAAGTGTTGGGGCGGTGGGGGCGGGATATTCGTTTATTCCGCGCTGCGCCGTCGTCGCCGTGTAACTCGGTGCAGGGCTGCCTCATTAGCAGCTGCGCCATTGAAGGGTCCCGCTGTGCGCTGCGCGCTCTCTAATTGGGCTAATCAGGGGAGGGATTAAAAGGGGCAGGAGCCAGGGGAAGCACAGGGCAGGAGTGTGGAGCGGCGCGGTGCGTTGTGTACTTGGCCAAGGGAGTGAGGAGTCAGAGGGAGAGAGGGCGGGATGCAGGAATGGCAGGAGCAAGTGAGAGGAGTAGAGGAGGAAGTTGGTGGCGGGCGAAGAAATGTGCGGTTGTGTTGTGTAATTGGGATGAAAGAGTAGTTGGGCAGTGAGGGATACAGGAAGGAAAGAGTAGTTGGGCAACGAGAGAAAGAGATGAAGGAAAGTCTGAGGCAGAGAGGGAGTTGTGACAAGAAGAGAGGGAGAATCCGAGTGAGAGGTGTAGAGGAAGAAGTTGAGGAGGTGAACAAAGAAAAGGACGGGCAGCGGAGGAAGCTGAGGTGGCAGCGGGAAGCTGCGGACGTGCCGGTGAGAAGCGGCGCCGGGAGTAGGGGAGCGGTGAGGGGAGGGGGGGAAGGGGAGGGGGAAACTAGGGGAGGGGGCAGCGCCGTCTTGTCGGGACGGGAGACGGCAATTCAGAGGCGCGGCGGCCGACACGGAGGCGTGCGGGTTTGCGGTTGCCTCCGTGGTGGAGGAGTGGGGGCAGCGGAACTTTACAGGGGGGAGTGGGGGGACGGGAGGGGATGCAGGGCGGACATCGACCGCGGTGGACTTCCTTCCTGGCGCCAGTCAAAAGCCACTCGGCGGGCGCAAACTGCACGTCGCAGTTCAGTAGGGCGGCTGTGGGGAAACTGGCGCACCGCGGGCTGGGCTAGGGCAGGCCTGTTTTGTGGCGGTCAACCGCAAATTCAAATGTTTGTAAATATATCGGACCAAACTGCGTGGTCATCAGTCCATAGCTTACAAACTACTGAAACCTAGGTAAACTAACCTAAGGACTAACACACACACCCATGCCCTAAAGAGGACTCGAACCTCCACAGCAAGCAACCACATGCTCCACAGCGAGGCGCTTTAGACCGCTCAGCTACTCCAACCGCCCTCAGGCCTACACGGACTTGCCAGGGCATTGCAGGGGACTATGACAAAGAAAGAGGATTTTTGTTTTTAAATTAGAAGTTGGAGGACACATGCCAAGTTCGCAAACTGGCCCACTTTAGGTTACGGTAGTAACACTGAAAGTGGGCCTTTGAAATCAACTTTTGACAGCTCGAAATTTAAATAAAAATAATAGCTTAACCACTCACCTGACACGAAAATTGAATAACCGAATTTGTAGAGGAGAAAATTCTCTACAACTTTTCTCTCTTATGTCTTTTTCAGTTCTCGTACCGTTCCACAGATATTTGGAAAAATAACGGCGATTTTGGGATATATGTCTGTCTGTCTGTCCATCTGTCTGTCTGTCCGCAACGTGTTCCCCGTTTTTAAGACGAAAAGTTCAGCCGATCAACACCAAATTTTGCAAACATGATTGTAGGCTGACAGAGACCAGAACCTCCCTTTTTCAAATTTTTCGGACAAAAAATACGGTACTAATGCCAAAAAAAAGCCGTTTGTAATATAATTGTAATTGCATACGAACCTTTCATCTGATGTGAAAATTGAATAATCCAATTGGTAGAGGGGAAAATTCTCTACAACTTCGCTCTATTACGTTTTTTTCATATCTTGCATCGTTGCAGAGATATTTGCAAAAATAACGGCGATTTGACGATGTCTGTCTGGCTGTAACGTGTTCCCACTTTTTAGGTCGAACCGTTCAATCGATCGGCACCAAATTTTACAGACATAATTGTTGGCTACCAGAGACCAGATCCTATCTTTTTCAAATATTTCGGATAAGAAATACGTTAGTAATACAAAAAAAGGCCGTTTTTAATGTAATTTTAATTGCATATAAACCGTTCATATGACGCTAAAACTGTATAAACGAATTTGTAGAGACAAAGATTCTCTACAACTTTGTTCCCTTATGTTTTTTTCGTATCTCATATCGTTTGAGAGATATTTACAAAAATTACAGAGTTTTGACACCCTCCATTGAAGTAACGAAAACCAGCCGTTCGCAGATGTCACGTGACATTCCTCGCCCAGAACTCTCTGGCATACGCCATCTTGCGTTGCGTATTTGATGATTTTCTTATTGTAACTTACACATTGTCATTTCAAAGCAATGGCGCACTGAAGAATTAACAAAAACACGTCGTTCTTCGTACGACAAATGATAATCTAGTGTCTACAAATGCCATATTAGCATCAGTTAACAACGGCTATCAATAGTATGAGATTAAAGAACGCAATTCCTAACTGTTGGCCGTAGCATAGTGGGTAATGCATTGGACTGTGACACTCAAGGTCGGTGGTTCAAGACCTGCCACTACCTGAAAAAAATTTATTTTCCTAAAGGGGTTTCAGACACTTATTAATTAATTTTATATTGTTTACATTATTATTTTGGTCCGAAATACTTGTAAAAGCTTATGAAACTACAAATCTAAAGTGGGCCGTAGAACTCGTCAGTGCGATTTTTTTTTTTAATTCTATTTATTCACGACCACCGGTTTAGGCCCTCTGCGGTGTCATTACCTGGTGTCATTGACAGAAACTGCTTATAACAATGCTCCACATAAAATATGGTAGCTGTGCTGGTTGATATTTACTGCACTAGCTGAAGACCCAGTGTTGCCTGGGTATTCATTTAGTTTCTCCTGCCTTCAGTTAGTACTTCTATCTCTTCTCTCTCTGTCTATCTCCTTTTTCTAAAATCGTGTTTTTTATCGGAAAATTTATATGAAATATAGCTGTCTTCCATAATGTACAGAAGTATAAATGCAGTATCCAAACAAAGAAACATAGCAGTCAAAATACGAATGACATATAAAATGCATACAATCTCATATTTGTTGAATTATATGTTGTACAATTGTATCATTTTTAGGCATATATTCATTTGTATAACTACTATATGTTAGTAAACTCTCTTGGGAGTACAATTGGTAGTAAAGAAGTAATAAATTAAAACGTAGTGCATGAAGGGGCACTTTTCCATTAACATTACTGTTTATGAGTTCATATCTCATAAACTACATGTTTTACTGTGATACGAGTTTGAAGGTACATTCAGTTATATATGTGTATACCGTCTGTAAGATTTCCTGCAGCTACAATTTGTGGTGTAGAAATTGTGTATTGTAATGTCATAACAAATGCCATAGTTTTAGTCCATGAACAGTGGAAAAGTAGTAAGTGAGAAACTTTTATTCCTTGCATCATTTTGCTATGGTTCTTAGCGATAAAAAGTTTAATGAAGCTTTGAAATTAATTTAGCTGTAAGTCGTTAAGTTCTCTCATTCTCATCTAGTGTATTTGTAAAGTCTCATCGCACTACGTGGCAGTTTCTTGTAACTCCTACGGTTTATGGCGTTTATATATTGTTTTTTTCTGTTCCATAGGACCCAATTGAGGAGTGAGACTCCATGGTCATGGAACAAGTCAATACATTAATTGTTACACAAAAATGGCAATAGTAAATTTTTAAGTAGTCCTTTGCACAAGACAATCTTAAGACAAAGTGGAAAAAATCAATAAAGAAAAAAAATTAGCTTAATTGTTTAACTTTTCTAGGAGTTCCTCGACAGAATAAAAGGACTGAGCCATGAGGTAACTCTTCAATTTAGATTTGAAAGCGTGTAGATTAGTGCTAAGATTCTTTAGTTCTTGTGGCAGCTTATTGAAAATGGATGCCGCAGAATACTGTACCCCTTCCTGCACAAGCGTCAAGGTGGTGTGATGCAAATGCAGATTCGACTTCTGTCTAGTATTCACCGAGTGAAAGCTACTAACTCGTGGGAATAAGCTGACGTTATTAACAACAAACGACATTACAGAAAAAACGTATTGTGACGCCAGAGTCAAAATTCCCAGACTACTGAAAAGGGGTCGACACGACGTTCGCGAACTTACACCAGATATTGCTCGAAACGCCCGATTTTGGGCCAGAAATATCCTTTTTGCATCAGGCTAGTTACCTCAAAAAGCAATGCCGTACGTCCTAAGTGAGTGAAAGTAAGCGTAATAGACCACTTTTCGTGTTGAAAAATCACTTACCTCAGATATTATTCTAATGGTAAATATAGCGGAATTTAGTTTTGGAACAAGATCCTGAACATGGGGTATCCATGACTGCTTACTGTCTATATGAACACCTAGAAATATGGACTGTTCATCTCACTTATCATATGCCCATTATGTGTAATCAGAATGTAAGCTTTCGTCAAATTATGTGTTAGAAATTGTAAAAACTGAGTTTTACTGTGATTTAACATCAACTTGTTTCTACAAGCCATGAACTTATCTTTTGAACTGCATTATTTGATACTGTGTCAGTATTACGAGCAACATCCTTCACTACCAAGCTGGTATCATCAGCAAACAAAAATATTTTACAGTCACCTGTTACACTCGAAGGCATATTATTTATATAAATAAGAAACAGCAACGGTCCCAAAACAGACCCCTGGGACACCCCATACTTAATTGTGCCCCATTGGGATTGCACGTCATAGCCATTTTCTACACTGCGGAGAATTACCTTCTGTTGTCTATTATTAAAGTAAGAGGTGAACCAGTTGTGGGCTACTCCCCGTATTCCATAATGTTCCAACTTCTGCAACAATATTTTGTGATCAACACAATCAAACGCTTTTGTTAAATCAAAGAAGACGCCTAATGTCCGTAGCCTCTTATTTAACCCATCAAGTGCCCCACAGAGAAACGAAAATATAGCATTTTCAGTCGTTAAACTACTTTTGAAACAAAACTGTACGTTTGACAATAAATTATGTGAACTGAAATGATCAATTAATCTTGAATATACAACCTTTTCAATAACTTTAGAAAAAACCGATGGCATAGAAATATGTCTATAGTTGTCTACATTATCCCTTTCTCCTTTTTTATAAAGTGGTTTCACTACCTAGAACTTTAATCTTAGGAAACTGACCATTCTGAACCATTTCCTGAACCATGACTTGCATCTGGTTCTTACTCCTACAGCAATTGTTATCTCACGTAAGGAATGTGTGTAAAAAAAAAGTTTAAATATTTGTATAGTCTATAGGACTTAACTACGGGGTCATCAGTCCCTAAACTTACGAACTACTTATGAACTACGTTATACTAAAGACGACACGAACATCCATGCCCGAGGGGGGATTCGAAGCCCCGATCGCAGCGGCCGTGCAGACCGTGACTGGCGCGCCGCAGACCGCTCGGCCACTATGGCTGGCTATGTGTAGCAAATTTGGGTCCAGTGGTCTAGGAGAAATTGAGCAGCATTGTCACTTAAAGCAGCAGTTTTCTGCGCATCGCATTGTTTATGACGTCATATCTCATGAACTGTGTATTGTGTGTAATTCTTACACTTACGGCGACCGTCCTCATGGATTGAAGCTTATGTGAACAAAATTTGTAAAACACTGGAACAAAACTGTACATTTGTATGCAATACATACACACAAACATACAGGCACTCTGCTTTATATATAAAGATATGTAGTAAGACTAGCTGAACCCCCGCTGCTTCGCATGCGTAGGCTGGTTGGTCTGCACCAGCTGTTTCTTTTTAATCCTGATGAAGAATCCGTATGCGAAGTATCGTAGTTATAGCTTGAAATTTGAGTTAACAGCAATATATTTGTGAAAATCAATTTTTTGCGTCCTCTATTTTAGCCCTTATTGGTTGAATTTCCAAAAAGGCCGAAACACGTGTCATATATTCGAACCCCGAATCCAAATCAGGAAATTTGTAGTTCCAACTTCAAAATTGCCTAAATAGCAACATATTTTCGAAAAACATCTCCTCTCCAATTTAGCCCCGTTGATGGTTGAATTTCCAAAAATACCGAAACACGTATTTTTTAACGTCTAACCAACTATACAAATATCAATTTTTGCAGATCTAGCTTCAAAATTGTATCAATAGAAACTCGTTTTCAAAATGAATTTTTGATCCTCCACTTAATCCTCTTACTTGTTGAATTACAAAAATACTAAAAATACTGAAATTCGTGGTTTTTTTTTAAATCCTGACCAAGATTGCATATTCGAATTTTAGTAGTTGTAGCTTAAAATTTGAGTTAACAGCAACATGTTTTAGATAATAAATTTTTTGGCGTCACAATTTTTACCCCCCTAATTTTTCGAATTTCAAAAAAATGCCGAAATACATGTCTTTTAAATTGGAACCCTGAAATAAAATCCGAAATTTTGTAGTTCTAGCTTCAAACTTGCCTAAATAGCTACGTATTTTCAAAAAACGTTTCATCCTCTATTTCACATCCTTTCGGACGGAATATCGAAAAATCGCTTCTTAAATGATGCCTACAGAGTAAGATGAACGTCCTCCACAAATTTCAAGTTTTTATCTTCAGTGGTTTGGGCTGGGCGATGATGAGTCAGTCAGTCAGTCAATCGGGACACTTCCTTTTATATATAGAGAAGATAAAACCATGTGCTGATGTCAGAAATAAAATAGATAGCTGGTCAAAGTTAAAACAAAACAGTTAAATCGACATAAAATAATGACCACCACAGTGCACATACCTGGTTGAGCACCTACATAAAAAATAAATTAAGAAATATTTTGAAAATGTCTCGTGGAATGTTGAAACTAGTAGAGAAATAAAATAAATAAATAAAAGTAAAAAGAAATGCATAAAAGCGATCTTTCGCATAATTTCTCAATCGAAGCAGATCAGTGCCTGAAGATGTGCAAAGTATATCATTTTTTTATATATATTATTATTGGCCTTTGATTAGTCGTCACACAGCCCTCCACACAAATAGAGACACACGTTAGTATAGTTACATTGCAAGTTGACAAAGGCAAACAAACATACATTGAAGGTAATGACAGAAGGTAAAGAGCGAGACCAATTTGAAATAATACACTGACACAGGACACCTTTAGGCCTCGAACGCTCAGAACCACACGAATAATAGGCAAACAATGGTGTGCGTCATTTGCGTGCAAAACGCTGCATCGCGCCTCAGGTAACGTTTTAACGGGGAGAACCAAAGTAACAAGATATCAGCCGGAAATTACACGTGACACAGGCACATACAGTAGTAACACATACCTGAAAGTGCTTCTACCAGTCCTCAAAGTGCAGATATGGGATTTGGATCAAAAATTCGATTTTTAGATTTTGGCGTATTTTAAATGCCTGGTATTTCCTGCGTGCAACAGTTTCTGTTTTATATAAATCCGACAATTTTTTCGTCCGTTGTGATGGTTTTTCTGACGCTCTGTGCAATCTGCCCACATCTTCCGTTTTGCGCCATGCGGAGAAAATGCACACGGCATTCTTTTACTCCTTGTATATTATCTCATGCTTCTATTCTTTTTATCGCTTCAATGTTTCCTATCCTGTGTCTACTATACTTTTTGTTCCGATCGTGTTTGTTATTGTTTTCGAACGTTATTGGTTGAACTTGGTGAAGTTTCACTACGATTACATGCAACACATCTTCCGGAAGACGAAATCCGATTTTCGTAAACCGTTTTTCGCTGTCGTGTTTACATGGCATAGCCTGAATCGGATTTCCTAGCCCACTTAAATATGACGGCTGCAAAACAGCTGATTCAGTTCCTGATTTAGTCAGCACAATCTCTATTTTCCTTTATTTAAATACACAAATTCATGTTAACTCTAAGATTTATACTTTTATTTAACATTAGAAAATATCAATCTTTAATATGTGCCGAAAATTCGTAACAAGACTTCACAATCTGACAAGCCAAGAACGCTTCAAAAACGGTTTCGTTTACACGGGCACGAAAATCGATTGTGGAACTGGGAAACCGCTTTTCAGAAGTGGATTTCCAGAATCGATTTTGGAGTGTTTACATGACCAACCAAAAGCGGAATTGGGAAATCGGTTTACGAAATCCGGTTTTGGGAGCCCATGTAAACGGGGTGTTTGATGTGAATGAAGTACGTCTTGATTTGTAGTTTCGTTGCTCCCGCGTGTTTTCATAAAAAATTATCCTGGTCCAAGTGGTGGCATGGAAGTAGCAGGAGTTCTCAGGATTTTTATTCGTTCAGTGGCAGACAGAGTGTCAGATACACACAGTATTTAGGGGATGGTGACGGCGAGGCTTGTGACTGGATATGTGCAGAACAACCCTATGGCCCTAATGTCACAATCTCTAAATTATAGTGCATTTTGCATGTGCAGAAGAGAATGGGGTCAAGGTTAAGATGATTATTAAGAGAAAAGTCAAAAATAGTATTGGAAGATGGTAAGAAGATAGGTGGCAAAGGTTGCCTGACAAATGTTGACATAGACAGATTACAGAATTATTATGCCTTGGCCATAAGAAGAAATGTGGAGAATTTAGAAAACATGAAAAAAGCTGTATGGGCTATATTTCCATAAGCTATCCACAAATGAAAATCCTGTGCACTTCTCTGCCCAAATGGTCCTGACACTTGGTGCAAGTACAGGAGAAGTGACACATATGACCACAACCATTCTTTACCTGCGCAGTAACGAATGAAATTAAACCTATATTTAGAGACCTTTGCAAAGATACCTTGTTGAAGAAATGTCTTCATGGGAAAACCCAAAATTTAAGTGAATGTGTAAATTCTGTCATTTGGACCCGGTTATCAAAAACTGTATTTGTTGAGATCACAACCCTCAAATTTGGTGTTTATGATGCTATTTTATGCTTCAATTTTATGCTGGAATTATTGGGCATACAATCTAGTGGAAATACTGCAAAATCCTTGGTGCAAATAGATAAAGAGAGAATCCGCAAAGCCGATATTGCTAATTTAAAATGCACAAAAGAAGCTAGGCAGAAAAGAAGAGGCACCAAGAGAAGAAAAGAAGATCAGTATGATTCAGATGATGCTCAATATGGTGCAGGAAAATATTAGTGGTCAGTAATTCTCATCAATAACTGTACTAGAATTGTAATATTATACTTTAAATTGATTTTTCTCAAAAATACTTTTTTTTTTACTTTTAGGTACCATTATTTGATAAAGTAATGGGGTTAGAAAGATGAAATTTGGTGTTTTTGTGCTGAAGATGGTAATAAATCATTATAAGTAAATTGAGAACCACAAAACAATCATCAACTGTTTTATAATAATTAATGTACTAAAAATATTAAATTATACTGGTGAAAGAATAAAAAAAATTCTTGTAAACCATTAGAGTAATTATGTTCATTTTACTTGTAAATTCAGACATGTTATATAGATGCAGTAAAAATTTCGTTGTTTTATCACTTTTGAAAAGTATACCTACTCAAAGGGTAAATAGCATTGGCAGAATAAGGATAAAAATTGCCTTCCGTCTCCCCTACAAACAAAATGGGAGAGAAGAATGTGCGCACCTCACTAAAGCCCCACTGTCACATTCCAAGTCAGTTTCGCGCTCACTGTGACTTGACTCTTGCTGTTGCTCTGGTGATAAATGCCGTCCACTGCTTGAAGAGCAGAGGTTCAGGTTCCTCCTCTACACCTACATCTACATACATACTCCGCGATTCACCGTAAGGTGCGTGGCGGAGGGTACACCGTACCACTACTAGGCATTTCCTTTCCTATTCCACTCCCAAATTGAACGAGGAAAAAAAGAATGCCTATATGCCTCCGTACGAGCCCTAATTTATCTTATCTTGTCTTTGTGATCTTTACGCGAAATGTAAGTACACGGCAGCTAGATCGTGCTACACTCAGCTTCAAATTCCGGCCCTCTAAATTTACTCAACAGAAATTCACGAAAAGAACGTCGTCTTTCCTCCAGCGATCCACAATTGAGTTGCCGGAGCATTTTCGTGACACTCGCGCATTGGTCGAACCTACCGGTAACAAACCTAGCTGCTCGCCTCTGAACTGTCTCTATGTCTTCCTTCAAACTGATCTGCTGCGGTTCCCAAACGCTTGAGCAATACTCAAGACGTGGTCGTACAAGCGTTTTATACGCGGTCTCCTTTACAGGTGAAGTACATCTTCCCAAAATTCTCCCAATAAACCGAAGTCGGCTGTCCGCCTTACTCACAACTGACCGTACATGTTCGTTCCATTATAGGATTGTTTTTTCTACTCATGCGCATCACCTTACATTTTTCCACACTGAGAGCTAGCTGCCATTCTTCGCACCAACTAGAAATTTTGTCTAAGTCATCCTGTATGCTATTACAGTCAGTTACAGACGACACCCTCCCATACACCACAGCATCATCAGCAAACAGCCGCAAATTACAACTTACTCTGTCCATCAGATCATTTATACAGATAGAAAATAATAGCGGTCCTATCACACTCCCCTGGGGCACGCCTGACGATACACTCGTCTCTGATGAACACTCGCCTTCGAGAACAACGTACTGCGTTCTATTACTTAGGAAATCTTCCAGCCAGTCACAAATCTGTGAACCTATTCCATAAGCTCGTATCTTCGTTAGCAGTCTGTAGTGTAGCACCGCATCGAATGCCTTTTTGAAGTCGAGAAAAACACAATCATGCTGTTGCCCTTCATCCATGGCTCGCAAGACGTCATGTGAGAAAAGGGCAAGCTGAGTTTCACATAAACGATGTTTCCTAAACCCGTGCTGATTCATGGAAAGAAGCTGTTCCGTTTCAAGGAAATTTACTATATTAGAATTGAGAATATGATCTAAAATTCTACATGAAACTGATGTCAACGATATTGGCCTGTAATTGTATGGGTCAGTTCTCTTTCCTTTCTTATAAACGGGAGTCACCTGCGCTTTTTTCCAATCACTAGCAACTTTGCGCTGAATTAAAGATTCGCTATAAATGCAAGCTAAGTAGGGGGCCAATGCCGCAGAATAGTCTTTGTAAAACCGAACTGGTATTCCATCCGGACCAGCAGACTTTTTCGTATTTAGCTCTCTCAGCTGCATCTCTAAACCGGAAATACCTACTGCTATGTCCCCCATTTCGGAATTAGTTCGTTGATCAAATGATGGTACATTTGTGCGGTCCTCCTGCGTGAAAGATTTCATAAAGGTTAAATTTAGAACTTTAGCTTTCCGTTTGCTTTCTTCTATTACTGCCCCGGAATGATCAACTAGTGACTGGACAGTGGGATAGACCAGAATTTTTTCGGGTTCTCGGAAAGATCTTTTGCTAAGGTATGGCTGTGATAATTATTGTATGCTTCACGCATCGATCTTTTTATAGACGCACGAATCTCTACTAACTTTTGCCTGTCATCATTTGCGTGTTCTTTTTTGAATCGAGGTCGCAGGTTCTATCCCCACCAGGTCCTAGGATTTTTATCTGTCACATCCCACTTCTTTCACCTCTGGCAGTGTTGCTGATGTGAAAAATACCGAGTAGCACCGAGGTTCGGAACCCACGTTAAACTGTAGGTCCCCCTATAACTGGCTGGGTAAGTCAGATCGAAGGTCGGAGGAAGGCAACGGCATACCACCTCCAAACAGGACCATGCCTAATAAAGCACTGTGGTGGTCAAACCAATCTTCGGACTGTTGACTGCTTTACCTTACTTTTCTTTTACACTATATAGACAACTGTCATTACATTAAAACACACCAAATAGTACCGTCCTCTGCCTAGCTCTTTGATGGTCGTGAAGTAAACAATTTTGAAACTAGGTAAATTCGAAAGTTAAGTATAACGAATGTTTATAACAAATACACGCTGATACACAACGACCTATATATTTACATATCTCTTTCTTTATACCTAGCTAAAGTATGATATTCGAACAGTTTTATCACTGCGTTTGCTGCAGCTGTACACCGAACATACACTGGACTGATTTTCCACTAATGACAGCGCTTGCACGTCAGTTTAGATTACAAACAGAAGCGTCTGCTCACTCTCCTGCTTCAGACTGACGTTCTCAAATAGCCTCTCTATGTTGTTTAACTAACTCTTTGGAGTACACATATTCCGCCACGGGCATATTTTTATTAGATTTTTAACTGTCATTCTGCCTCGGGCACATTTTTATTGCTATTTGAGCTCTATGTTCGCATGTTCCATTTCTATGTAGTATTCTGATTTCATTGTATTATCCTGACTTTATTTTTCAATGCACTTGTTAATATGGACAAGTTGGTAATCTGTGCCTGAGTAGTAGCGAGCAAGACAGTCTGAGAGTGGCGAGCAGTTTTTTGTAGGCAGACTCGGAGAGGGAAGCTTCTGTGAAGCAGACGAACCAGACTGGCTGGAAGACTTCCTAAGTAACAGAACGCTGTACGTTGTTCTCGACGGCGAGTGTTCATCAGAGACGAGTGTGTCGTCAGGCGTGCCCCAGGGGAGTGTGATAGGGCCGCTATTATTTTCTATCTATATAAATGATCTGATGGACAGAGTAAGTTGTAATTTGCGGCTGTTTTATGATGATGCTGTGGTGTATGGGAGGGTGTCGTCTGTAACTGAGTGTAATAGCATACAGGTTGACTTAGACAAAATGTCTAGTTGGTGCGAAGAATGGCAGCTAGCTCTCAATGTAGAAAAATGTAAAGTGATGCGCATGAGTAGAAAAAACAATCCCATAATGTTCGAATACAGCATTAGTAGTGAGCTTCTTCATGCTGTCGCGTCGTTCAAATATCTAGGCGTAACATTGCAGAGCGATATGAAATGGAACGAGCATGTAAGGACAGTTGTGAGTAAGGCGGACAGCCGACTTTGGTTTATTGGGAGAATTTTGGGAAGATGTACTTCACCTGTAAAGGAGACCGCGTATAAAATGCTTGTACGACCACGTCTTGAGTATTGCTCAAGTATTTGGGACCCGCAGCAGATCAATTTAAAGGAAGACATAGAGGCGGTTCAGAGGGGAGCAGCTAGGTTTGTTACCGGTAGGTTCGACCAATGCGCGAGTGTCACGGAAATGCTCCGGCATCTCAATTGGGGATCGCTGCAAGAAAGACGACGTTCTTTTTGTGAATTTCTGTTGAGGAAATTTAGAGGGTCGGAATTTGAAGCTGAGTGTAGTACGATCTTGCTGCCGCCTACTTACATTTCGCGTAGTGATCACAATGACAAGATAAGAGAAATTAGGACTCGTACGGAGGCATATAGACATTCTTTTTTTCCTCGTTCTATTTGGGAGTGGAATAGGAAAGGAAATGCCTAGTAGTGGTACAGTGTACCCTCCGCCACGCACCTGACGGTGGATTGCGGAGTATGTATGTAGATGTAGATGTAGTTTAGTAGCTTAGGCAGCCGCATTGCATGGATATTCCTGTTAATGCTTTGGATGGACGAAACCATGCCTTGCCGCGGCGGAGTGGCCGAGCGCATTGAGGCGCTATGCTGCGATGCACGAGGCCGTTCCCTGATCAGGGTTCGAATCCGTCCTCGGGTATGGATGTTCGTGTCGTCTTTAGTATAAGGTAGTTCATAAGTAGTTTCTGTGTTTAGGGACTGATGACCCCGCAGTTAAGTTCCTTAAGCTTCAGAATCTTTTTTTAAACCCTGCCTTGTGGTGGAGATCATTGTACCAGTATTGGAGTATTGTATGATTATTGTTGAAGTAGGTGTTTAGCATTTCTTATTAATGAAGTTAACAAAAGTTGCTAGTTTTGATTTAACCTGAAGTCACTTACCAGCAGTGTTGCCAGACGTAGGGAATTTTCCCTACATCTAGGTACTTTTAAGCATTAAAATCATGTAGGGGATTTTCATCCAAAAGTCCCCAACGCGTAGGTACTTGGGTAAAATTTTACAATCGCCGACACAGGCCTAGCGGGTAATGTTGGCAACAGAACAGTTGTCAGCACGCGGGAATGAAGCCGACCAATTGTGGCAAAGTTTGAAGCAGCCAATGATGTTTTAGACGGCAGAGTAGTCATTTGAAAACTTAGTTTCAGACACATTAAAATTGATGCGAAATGTGATGATTTCAATGTACATCACTGAAATGGAGAGTCCTTTTGGAAATAGTGTTAGAAAATGTCAGCAAAAGGAAAATTAATTGTTTCCATGAACGAAAGACATTTTATTACCTTGACTAGACATTTATTTACCTCAGGACGATAGGACAATGGTTAGTACTTCTAAATGAGAAGATGCTGACAAGAAAACTCTAAAACATTTGCGACAGCCAACGTTATAAATGAACAAAGTGCTTGTAGCATTACTCTTTGAAAACCCAATCATGTAGAGTGACAGACTTCCTTTTTTGAGCTGACTGTGAACTAAATAATTACTGCTGTTCCTTCTCTACGGTTGATAGTGTCTCGATGTATTCTTCTGCGGTCAATAAATCAGATATCCTCGTGTAACAGTGCACTCGGAATTAGCGGCATATTTGGAGAATCTAATTAATGCTGTTCCTCTCTATGGTTGACAGGTTCTTGATGTACCCTTGTCCGATCGATAAGTCAGTAATCCCCTTGAAACAGAGCACTTGGAATTCGTGGCGTAATCTACTTGAGTCCACCAGTAACGATCAGTCACTGGAAAAACATATCTAGCAAGTGAAGGACAATGCCAAATATTTGTTTTAAAGTTTTTCAAAATAGTAACACGTCACGTTAATCAGCTGGTTAACCTCTGCTGGCCGGACTCCTGGGTTCAGCCCCTCCCAGACCCAAATCCTGGCTACGACCCTCATGTAGGGGCTTTAAAGTGGAGGTAGGGAGACAGTAGGGAAAACGTAGGTTAGGTACAATTTTTGTGAGACTGTAGGTATTTTCTCTCTCTGACATCTGACAACATTGCTTACCAGTCCCCGTTCCTTTCATCATTCTGACGATTAATTTTGTCTTGTGTTATTGTCGTCTGACAACGCAAGTCATTGACTTACAATTTGATAAAAATATCAAGGAAAGTATAATTCTTAATTAGATGAATCTGCATAAATAGTGAGAGTAAAAGTAACACACAGGTAGTGAAAGTGAAATTGTTAGAGCTTTGGTGTACTGATGAAAGATTGTTAGGCCAGTAAATAGGCTTAAGTGTTACAGGAAAACTTAGTTGTCTTACAAGAAAGAAAGTTCAAAATGTTCAAATGTTTGTATAGTCTAAACTAACCTAAGGACAACACACACATCCATGCCCTAGTGAGGATTCGAACCTCTGACGTGGGAGGCCGCGTGATCCAGACCGCTCGGCTACTCCCGCGCGACACACAAATAGCATACAGCATTAATGACTCACTTTAATATCTCCCTCTTGTTTCTCCCTTTTTCATTGTGAACCTCTATTTCAGTTGTTCGTTGAAAATCCAATAACATATCAATTCTAGTAGGAGACGAAATAACATTGTTAAAGCTGAACAAACCAGAAATATGAATTTCAGACTCAAATTGTTCAAATGTTTGTATAGCTTATGGGACTTAACTCTGGGGTCATCAGTCCCTAAACTTACAAACTAGGACGGCACAAATATCCATGCCCGAGGGGGGATTCGAACCCCCGACCGTAGTGGCCGTGCAGACCGTGACTGGAGCGCCTCAGTCCCCTCGGCCAGCGCGGCCGGCAAGAAACAAAGTATTTGAATTCGTTCTTTTAAAGATAATCAGATTTGAAAATTGAGACAGTGTAGTGATTGTTGTGAGGTGCACATCACCAGATTCAGTGACATTGATGACTACTTGATTTATTAGAATGTTCTAACTGAAATATTATTTCATACAAAGCTGATAAAAATATTCCAGTAATCGCATAGACAGTTGTTTTTCTGGCTCTCACAGCTGAATAGTTTAAGTATAGACGGGTCAGTAGTATACTGTGTATGCTAGAAATGATCTTGGCCGGCCGCGGTGGCCGAGGGGACTGAGGCGCTCCAGTCACGGTCCGCACGGCCACTACGGTCGGGGGTTCGAATCCCCCCTCGGGCATGGATATTTGTGCCGTCCTTAGTCTTAGCTAGTTCATAAGTAGTTTGTAAGTTTAGGGACTGATGATCCCGTAGTTAAGTCCCATAGACTATACAAACATTTGAACATTTGAAATAATCTTGAAATAACCGTAGCTGACATTACGTTTCAAATACACGAGATTAGAGCAATCAGATTACGATTCCATTAACAGTTTGCCTTCATTTACTGTGTTACCCGTTGCGCTGCAAACAGTGACACGTAATTTTACTAGACGCGTTTAATAGATTTCAAGGACAGAACGCACTGTCGTTCATTTTTAATCAGTTTATTCAACAGACAGGGCCATCACGATGTTTTGTTCGTAAATTTTATCACGCCACACACAAGCAGAGAAACATTCTCGTTTGAATGCAGAAAAGGTCACACATCCTAAACAAATTACACACGCACGCACGCACACACACACACACACACACACACACACACACACATACACACACTCGTTCCAAAACGACGAACGCCACTATCTTGTTTATGCTTGCCTGTTATTCCAAGCACGGTTTCGTGCAGATCCGAGCGCTGGAGATCAAAGGTGTCTTGCTTGTTAGTGAGACTCTTCCTCTTCTTTCAGTAAACCAGTCCTCGTTCCGGGGTCTCCAAACCTGGGAAGCTATTTTTCTTACATTGTCCTGTTCCTATCGTCCTGAGGGGCCTCCAAATCAGAAAACTCGTCATTGTCCTGCATGTCTTTCTTCACATCTGTTAACATATCAAGCGTTGTTATTCTTCTCCCTTTCTTTTTAAGTCAAATGTTTGTAATATAATAATGATTATGCAGCCAAGATCGCATTTATTATTATTATTATTATGTGACCGGTTTCGGCGTACTCGACGCCATCTTCAGACCTGTCGTATTTTACATCATTACACGACATTTTTATATACTAAAAGAGTACATCCAGGTTGAGGCATCGTTAAACAAAAAATTAGTAGTCACAAGTAAAAAATATATATCCATCTTCTAATGGTTTTGAAGTGAGGTACTTCAAAGTCTAAGTACAATACTACTTGAAGTCCAGTATAACACTAACTGTGTTATACTGGACTTCAATTAGTATTGTACTAACTGTGTTATACTGGACTTCAATTAGTATTGTACTTAGACTTTGAAGTACCGCACTTCAAAACCGTTAGAAAATGGATATATATTTTTTCTTGTGACTACTAATTTTATGTTTAAAAATCCCTCAACCTGGATGTACTCTTTTAGTATATAAAAATGTCGTGAAATTATGTAAATTACGACAGGTCTGAAGATGGCGTCGAGTACGTCGAAACCGGTCACATAATAAATGAAAAAATGCGATCTTGGCTGCATAATCATTATTACACAATTATAGATCGCCCAATTTAACTATGAGTTCCTTATATAAAATGTTTGTAAATCTAAGAGAACTACGTTAGTCGTCAGTCCCTGATCTAGTAACTTCTGAAAGTAACTTATGCTAAGGACAAGGCTAACACCCATGCCCGAGGGAGGACTCGAACGTCCGACGGCGAGAAACTGCGCCCTCTACAGAATGGCGTCTTCCGAGGAAAGTACTTGGGCTCGAACAAACACATATACACCAAAAGCGTGCGAGAGATAATGTAAAGGTCCCTTATTGCTCTAGTGACACTCCCAAATCTGCAAAACTGTGCAGTCGTCCGTTAGAGGCCTCTGCGTGTGCCATGCCGCATTGCACTTTGACCTGTCGGTTCGCCAGTAGGGACGGTGCAGTGTGCCTCCCAAGTTGCGTTTTGTGACGTCATTTGTGTGGTGAAGCGTCAGATGGGGCGGCGATTGCTAATCAATCCTGCTAATGTATTGCGATTAGTTGAGATGAACTTACAAAGAACCCTTCTTCGTGAAGATGGTATTAGTGTAGAAGATGAATGATTTGCATGCTTTCTCGTATCTGTTATGGTACAGAAATATGAGCATGAGTTAGATCCTGTTGTAACACTAACACATAATGATGATAATAGGGATGATAATGGCGAACAACTCATTGCAAGCGGTAGTGGTACGGTAAGTGCGGGAAGAGGCGATGGAAGCAGTGGCATTGAATACCAATAGTCTTTCGGGAAGAAGGTTAAAGTTGCAACTATCATCACGGCTTTTGATGACAATTCGCAAAGAGAACATGTACGATGATTATTACATAAGTTGTCGTTCAGATATCTGCATTGCGTATGGCGTCTACAATTACATCTACAGTGCTTTCTACAGCATGGTTGCAGAGTTTTGCATATAAACGTCACCCACCAGCACATTGAGGTGTACGTAGAGATCCTGCAACCAAACGTTCATACATATATGTTTCTTCGAGGCCATGTACTTTCCTTCTTACACCGCTGACGCACTCAACACTTACAAAGCCTCTACAAAGGTAGAACCTTGTAACAATTTGTTTTAAATTTATGTAATGAACATTTTTTTCTCGGGGGACGATACAATCCATCAAACGATCTGAATTTCATAAGCAGTAAGTACTTTGCGAGTGATACCTGCAGACAAAAGTTTGAAAAATTACCGGAAAGTAAATCCTTATATATTGTGAGAACCAATTTGCTTCATGAAAATCGTAAATATCGGTATATTGTTTCTTTTAAGTGACGATTTATTGCAAGAAAAATTAAATGTCCGAGTAAAGGCGAATAACGAATTTGAAATTGCAGTTTGTTTTAAGGTCGATTGATGAATACTTGCTGGAAATCGTCAAGAGAATTTCACAGGGTCAAAAAACAAAACTGGACGAGTGTTGTATGTATTAATTCCCTTAGTGTAATTGCAAGGCTGTGTAGGAGAAGAAAGCACGGAAGTACTGGCTCATCTGTAGACGGGGATACCGCCAGTCAGCTTTGACCTAAGGCTGCTATAAACCCTATCTGAACTGTCCGCCATTTTCCTAAAGCTGCAGCAGTCGCCACGTTCCGGACGAAGCTCACGCGTTACCTCGCGTTTCATTCAACTCGCTCACACTCGCCAACTACTCACTGTATCAACGTGACACTTTCATCAATGTCTTCGTTAAGAACTACACTTCATTTTCGTTTCAGTTTTATTTATGGCAATAATTTATAAACAGCATATACTGAAAGTTTACGAACAGGCACTTTCTGACGACGTTACGGAATTTTCGACATGCGAGGAACTTTTTTTCTGTTGAAGTTAGGTGAACACATTAAGCGAATGAAATGTTTAAAATACATCAAATTTTCGTCCTCTCCAAACAGCAACTCTGTGAGAAATGTATAACTTGAGGTAATGTCAGTTAAATATGACGCACTGGGATCCGCCCGCCCGTCTAGTATAACACGTCTTCCGTATTAGAGCTCCTAATAATTAGGCACATGTTGTTACTGCATAACGTCCATACTTTAAGATACTGGCACTGGCCGCACTTGTCGCACTTTTGTATTCCATCTAAACCTAGTGCAGTGAAGCCAAAACTGATCGCAAATTGCAAAATATTTTTAGTTGGAAAGAGCTCGCAGTACGGAAAAAAATCGCACTGACGTGTTTTACGGCCCACTTTAGATTTGTAGTTTTATAAGTTTTTGAAAACATTTTGGACCAAAATAATAATCTAAGTAGTAAAAAATTAATAAATACGAGTGTTTGAAACCCTTTTAGGAAAAACAAAAGCCGGCCGCGGTGGCCGAGGGGACTAAGGCGCTCCAGTCACGGTATGCACGGCAACTACGGTCGGGGGTTCGAATCCCCCCTCGGGCATGGATATTTGTGCCGTCCTAGCTCGAAAGTATTTCATAAGTAGTTTGTAAGTTTAGGGACTGATGTCCCCGTAGTTAAGTCCCATAGACTATACAAACATTTGAACATTTGATAAACAAAATTTGACTAGTGGCGGGTTTCGAACCACTGACCTGCAGCGTCACAGTCGATTGCATTACCCTCTACGCTAAGGCTAAAATTTGCAATGTGTGTTCCTTAACCTCATACTATTGATGGCCGTTGTTAACTCATGTTAATATGGCATTTGCAGACACTAGATTATCATTTATCGTACGAATAACGACGTGTTTTTGTTAATTCTTCAGTACGCCATTGATTTGAAATGACAACGTGTAAGTTACAATACGAAAATCATTAAATACTTGCCGGCCGCGGTGGCCGAGGGGACTGAGGCGCTCCAGTCACGATCTGCACGGCCACAACGGTCGGGGGTTCGAATCCCCCTTCGGGCATGGATATTTGTGCCGTCCTAGTTCGTAAGTAGTTCATACGTAGTTTGTAAGTTTAGGGACTGATGACCCCGTAGTTAAATCCCATAAGCTTAACAAACATTTGAACATTTAAATTAAATACTTAACGCAAGAAGGCGTATGCCAGAGAGAGTTCTGGGCTAGGAATGTCACGTGACATCTGCGAAGGGCTGGTTTTCGTGAATTCATTAGACGGTGTGAAAACACCGTTATTTTTGCAAGTATCTCTCAGACGATACGAGATATTAAAAAAACATAAGGGAACAAAGTTGTAGAGAATTTTCCCCTCTACCAATTAGGCTATTCAATTTTGGTGTAGATGAACAGTTCTTAAGCAATTACAATTATATCACAGACGGCGTTTTTTGGTATTACTACCGTATTATTTGTCCGAAAATTATAAAAAAAAGGGAGGTTTTGGTCTCTGGCGGCCAACAATTATGGGTGTAAAATTTGGTGCTTATCGGTTGAACGGTTCGTCTTAAAAAACAGCGAACACGTTACGGACAGAGAGACAGACGGACAGACAGACAGACATACATCCCAAAATCGACGTTAGTTTTGCAAATTCGAGATATGAAAAAAAAAAATAAACATAAGAGAGCAAAGTTGTAGAGAATTTTCTCCTCTACTAATTCAGTTATTCAGTTTTCGTTTCAGATGAATGGTTAAGCCGTTAATTTCATTTAAATTTCGAGCTGTCAAAAGACGATCGCAAAGGCCCACTTTTAGTGTTACTACTGTAACCTAAAGTGGGCCAAAAAAGGCAGATCTGCTGAATGAACGTAGGGGCTGCAGCCAGAAAAAGAGAGAGACAGAAGGGAAAATGGAAATTGACTGAAAGGAGTGAGAGAGCGACATGGGAAAGGTAGTGAGAGAAAGAAACAGATGGAAGGCAAACTGGAAATTTAGTGACAGGAGTTAGAGAGAAACTTGGGGAAGACAATGAGAAAGAGAGAGAGATGGAAGGGGAAATGGAAACTGAGTGAAAGGAGTTAGAGAGAGATATGGCAGTGAAATAATGAAACAGATGGAAGGGAAAATGGAAATTGCTTGAAAGGAATTAGAGAGAGATATGGCACTGAGAGAAAGGAACAGATGGAAGAGAAAATGGAAATTGACTGAAAGGAGTTAGAGAGAGATATGGCACTGAGAGAAAGAAACAGATGGAAGGGAAAATGGAAATTGACTGAAAGGAGCTAGAGAGAGATATGGCACTGAGAGAAAGAAACAGATGGAAGGGAAAATAGAAATTGACTGAAAGGAGCTAGAGAGAGATATGGCACTGTGAGAAAGAAACAGATGGAAGGGAAAATGGAAATTGACTGAAAGGAGCTAGAGAGAGATATGGCACTGTGAGAAAGAAACAGATGGACGGTAAAATGGCAATTGACTGAAAGGAGTTAGAGAGAGATATGGCACTGAGAGAAAGAAACAGATGGAAGGGAAAATAGAAATTGACTGAAAGGAGTAAGAGAGAGATATGGCACTGAGAGAAATAAACAGATGGAAGAGAAAATTGAATTTGACTGATAGGAGTTAGTGCAAGATATGGGGAAGGCAGTGAGAGAAAGAGATGGAAAAGAAAAAGGAAATTTAGTGAAAGGAGTTAGAGAGAGACAGAGACATGAAGGAGAGAAATGTTCAAATGTTTGTATAGCTTATGGGTCTTAACTACGGGGTCATCAGTCCCTAAAGTTACAAACTACTTATGAACTACTTACGAACTAGGACGGCACAAATATCCATGCCCGATGGGGCATTCGAACCCCCGACCGTAGTGGCCGTGCATGAAGGAGAGAGACAGTATGTTAGGTGACACAAGAACGGAGAAGGATAGAAAGAAAACGCAACATGTGAGTGATTTTGAATGAAAAGAAGAAAGAAGGGAAGGGAGAAGGGAGGAAGGGAAGGACACAACGAGAGAGAGAGAGAGATGGGGAAGGTGAGTGCTAAATCAAATACCGTAACCTAAAGTGGGCCAAAAGGATGGGAAACACTGGGATACAGGAACTGGAGCAGGGAAGAAAACTGTTGGCGCCGATCACGACCGAGGAAGATGACTGTTTCTTTTTTTTTCATTTTTTCTTCATACGCACATGTTGTTGTTGTTGTTGTTGTTGTTGTTGTGGTCTTCAGTCCGGAGACTGTGCAGCTCTCCACAATACCCTATCCTGAGCAAGCCTCTTCATCTCCACATAAGAACGGCAACCTACATCTGTCTGAATCTGCTTACTGTATCCATCTCTTTTGTCTTCCTCTGTGATGTTTACCCCACACACTTCCTTCCAACTCTAAATTCACAATTCCTTGATGTCTAAGAATGTGTCCTACCAAGCGATCCCTTCTTTTAGTCAAGGTATGCCAGAAATTCCTTTTTTCCCCAATTCTGTTCAGTACCTCCTCATTAGTTACGCGATCCACCCACCTAATCTTCAGCATTCTTCTGTAGCACCACATTTCAAAAGCCTCTATCCTCTTCCTGTCCGCACAGTTTATCGTCCATGTCTCACTCCCATACAAGGCGACACTCCACACAAATGCCTTAAGAAAGGACTTCCTTAGGCTTAAATCAGTATTCTATGTTAACAAATTTCTCTTTTGCAAGAACGCTTTTCTACCCATTACCATTCTGCATTTTATATCCTCTGTACTGCGACCATCATTTGTTATTTTACTGCGCAGGTACCAAAACTCATCGACCTCCTTTGTTGCTTCGTTTCCCAATCTAATTCCTTCAGCATCAACTGATTTTCTTAGACTGCACTCCATTACCCTAGTTTTGCTCTTGTTAATGTTCATCTTTCAGCACACTGTCCATTCCGTTCAATTGCTCCTGCAGGTCCTTTGCTGTCTCTGACAGAATTACAATGTCGTCGGCAAAACGCAATGTTTTTAATTCTTCCCCCTGAACTTTAATTCCTTCACAAAATTTCTCCTTGCTTTCCTTTATGGCTTGCTCAATGTACAAATTGAATAGCCACATATGAAATGTAATTTATTGCCCCCAGTGTGATAGCTAGAAGAACTCAGAATGGGAGTAGTGGTGGTACGAGTCATGCAGCTAGCAAAAACTGGTCGGGCGGTGGACAGGCGGAAGCGGAACTGTAGCGGAACTTGCCGTCCGTCTCCACAGGGAGGGGGGAAGGGGGGGAGGCGTTTGGACTCGTGGGGAACTTTGGCAAGATGGCGCGCGGCCCTTAGGGAGCAGATATCTAGGTCAGCAGCGGGGGCGAACTTCCAGGCGAGCAGGACCAGCCCAGGCAGAAGTGAGGCCGCCCTGTGCTGTGAGCTGTTCATAAAAATAAAAAAAAAATGTTCAAATGTTTGTTAAGCTTATGGGACTTAACTACGGGGTCATCAGTCCCTAAACTTACAAACTACTTATCAACTCCTTACAACTAAGGATGGCACAAATATCCATGCCCGAGGTGGGGATTCGAACCCCCGACCGTAGTGGCCGTGCAGGCCGTGACTGGAGCGCCTCAGTCACCTCGGCCACCGCGGCCGGTACAGTGAGCTGTGGCTCTCACTAGTGTCCCCATCGAAGACCCGGACAACACTCGATTCTCTACACGACTCAAGTATGTGCGTGTATACCTGGGCCGCTGAAACATTGCACTTGACGTTTCGCGTTACAATGAGTTAAGTTGCCTACACTGCTTTAGCGACGTTGCAACACTAACCTCTATACACACAGCAGACGAAACTGTTTTCAATTGCATCTCGTAAATGTAATATATTGAGCAATAAAAGTGCATATAATAATTAGTTCTTGAGCACCAATTAATTAACGGCATATTAATGAAGACCAGAGCACAACAATGCACAGCAATATACAAAATAAGCTTTGAATCACGACAGACACGAAATAAACAATAATCTAGATAGTAACTTCTCTCTCTACGTTTTACAATCACAATGATTTTCAGTCACCAATTTACTGCGACAATGGTACAATTACATCCAGCTCCCCATCTTCACTGTTGTCGTCACTGCCAAAATCGTCATCAACCAAGACAAATCATTAACTGTTGAAGATTATTGATGATCCCTTCTATTGTTTGCGCTTCACGAATCAGCTTTTCAACGTGATCGACCCTTTTTTTCCCCTAAAATGCAGCATCCACATTGGCAACATCTTCATGCAACAGTCTTTCCACCTCTGGTATTGTGAAAGACTTATTATTTTTCCTTGCGTAATTCTTCACGTCACTCCATACCAATTTTATAGGGTTAAAACGGCAGTGAAATGGGGGCAGGTTTATTACATTGTGACGTTGCTCCTCTGCGATTTCGTCTACTGCATATGTGGGTGTAATAGGCTTATTTTGTTTCACGAGCGATTATAAAAGAAGTTTTGACATTGACATATCTGCAGCAATATTTCTTCTTTGTAGCCACTGCACCATAACTTCTTTCCGATCGTTTGAAGCGAGAATGAACTTCCTGCTCAGATCATATGCTTCGTTTATTCATACGAAATTGAGATCTTACTCAGGAAACGTCACTACACAAACGTCTTTTCGGTGACATTATCCAATTACTTGAACTCGGAAAGTCAAGTTAAACCACTCACAGTAAAACAAATCGCAGCGAAAAAAAAAAAAACACACACAACGTAAACACGCGGAAACACGATACACAACTTTGTTTACGGTAGAACTGAACGAAGCCGGCGACGCGGGAACATTGACGTCACAGTAACTATTCATCTGACACGAAAACTAAATAACTTAATTTGTGGAAGAGACAATTCTCTACAACTTTGCTCTCTTACTGTGGCGTCGCACAAGTCTGAAGTGCGCGCCACGTACTTTCGCCGCGCGCCGCCATGCACGCTCGGCGCGGCGTTCTTACGACGTCAGCCACGAGCGCCCTCTGCTGCAACTCCGCTCGTGGCCACCACTGAACGACATCGTTCACTTGGGACTGAGATAGGAACCAGTTAACACTTCGGAATCAGATAGGCACCAGTGAAGACTTGGCTATCGGACAGGCACTACGCAGGCCTCTAGCTCAACTATGTATCACTATTCTGCAGTGCTGAGCTATGTAGAAGTTAAGTATTACTAAGTCTCTAAGAAATATATATCTCGTTCTAATTTACTCTAGTGTTTCTAGTTTCTGCTGTCCCACTGGCTGCTCACCTCGTACCTGCACCAGCGTGCATCCTTTATTCCTGTGTCGGTCTCTTTCTACTCGGCCACCGACACCTACGACGGAAACGAGACACAAAAGCGGCGACGAGGCTGGGACACAAAAGATAGTAACACTAAAAGTGGATCTTTGCGATCGTCTTCTGACAGCTCGAAATTTAAATGAAAGTAACTGCTTAACTATTCATCTGACACGAAAATTGAATAACCCAATTTGTAGAGGAGACAATTGTCTACAACTTTCCTCTCTCTTTTTTTTTTTAATATCTCGTACCGTTTCCGAGATATTTGCAAAAATAACGGCGATTTCGATATGTTTGTCTGTCTGTCTAACTGTTCGTAACGTGCTCTCTGTTTTTTTTTTTTTTTTTTTTTCCTACTTATGAACTAGCTAAGACTAAGGACGGCACAAATATCCATGCCCGAGGGGGGATTCAAACCTCCGACCGTAGTGGCCGTGCAGACCGTGACTGAAGCGCCTCAGTCCCCTCGGCCACCGCGGCCGGCCCTGTTTTTAAGACGAACCGTTCCACCGATCAGCACCAACTTCTACAGACATGATTGTAGGCCGCCAGAGACCAGAACCTCCTTTTTTCAATTTTTTCGGACAAAAATAGGTAGTAATAAAAAAACGTTTGTAATATAATTGTAATTGCAAACGAACCGTTCATCTGACGCGAAAATTTAATAACCTAATTGGTAGAGGGGAAAATTCTCTACAACTTCGCTCTATTACGTATTTTTCATATCTTGCATCGTTGCAGACATATTTCCATAAAATAAAGGCGATTTGACGATGTCTGTCTGGCTGTAAAGTGTTCCCACTTTTTAGGTCGAACCGTTCAACCGATCGTCACCAAATTTTACAGACATAATTGTTGGCTACCAGAGACAAGAACCCCGCTTTTTCAAATATTTCGGACATCAAATACGTTAGTAATACAAAAAACATCCGTTTGTAATATAATTGTAATTGCAAACTAACCGTTCATCTGACACGAAAATTGAATAACCTAATTTGTAGACGATAAAATTCTCTACAACTTTGTTCCCTAATGTTTCTTTTCATATCTCGTATCGTTTGACAGATACTTGCAAAAATAACGGTGTTTTGACATTCTCTAATGAATAACGAAAACCAGCCGTTCGCAAATGTCACGTGACATTCATCGCCCAGAACTCTCTCTGGCATACGCCATCTTGCGTTGCGTATTTGACGATTTTCTTATTGTAACTTACACGTTGTCATTTCAAAGCAAAAAGACGTCGTTCTTCGTGCGATAAATGATAATCTAGTGTCTACAAATACCATATTAGCATCAGTTAACAACGGCCATCAATAGTATGAGATTCACCTTTCGATTGATAGCCGTAGCGTAGTTGTACTAGGACGCCATAACGGTTTCAGACACTCTTATTAATTAATTTTTATTATTTATTACTTAGATTATTATATTGGTCCAAAATGTTTGCAAAAAACGTAAAAAAACTACAAATCTAATGTGGGCCGTAAATCACTTCACTGCGATTAGGCAAAAAATAAATTATTTGAAAACTTAATAAATCACGGAATAATGTAGATGGAAAGGTAAAAATTGACACACATGTTTGGAATAACATGGGGTTTCATTCCAACCGAAAAAAGAAATAAATTTCAAAAAATTGTCCGACAGATGGCGCGAAATTCTGGGTTTGTAACTGCTACCGTGACGGGTGAGAGGTACGCCGATATGTTACAGAATCGCATCATCCCCAGCCTGGCTGATAAACACCTGCTGGAACGTACGATTTTTATGCAGGATGGCGCTCCACCCCATATCGCTAGACGCGTGAAAGATCTGTTGCGCGCGTCGTTTGGTGATGATCGTGTGCTCAGCCGCCACTTTCGCCCTGCTTGGCCTCCCAGGTCCCCAGACCTCAGTCCGTGCGATTATTGGCTGAAGTCGCAAGTGTATCGTGATCGACCGACATCTCTAGGGATGCTGAAAGACAACATCCGAAGCCAATGCCTCACCATAACTCCGGACATGCTTTACAGTGCTGTTCACAACATTATTCCTCGACTACAGCTATTGTTAAGGAATGACGGTGAACATATTGGGCAGTTCCTGTAAAGAACATCATCTTTCCTTTGTCTTAATTTGTTATGCTAATTATTGCTTTTCTGATCAGTTGAAGCGCCATCTGTCGAAAATTTTTTGTACTTTTTTTTGTTCTAATAAAACCGGATGTCATTGCAAGCACGCGTGTCAATTTTTACCTCTCCATCTACATTATTCCGCGATTTATTAAGTTTTCAGATTTATACTGACTTTTTGTCACTCGGTAAATAATCGCACTGGACTGTTTTGCAGCCGACTTTAGCTTTTCTTGTGAGGTTTTTTTCCCAAATATGTCTAACAAAAATTGTTTGAGATATACATATTGATGCAGGGTAGCCAAGAAAAACATGTTAGTTACACACACGGCAGCGGAGCAAAGGCAAGACGAAAAGGACGTTTATTAGGACTCTCCCAATTGCGCTCTTTAATCTCATACTATTGTTCGCAGTTGTTAACTGATGCTAATATGCCATTTGTAGACACTAGATTATCATTTATCGTACGAAGAACGACGTGTTTTTGTTAATTCTTCAGTGCACCATTGCTTTGAAATGAAAACGTGTAAGTTACAATAAGAAAATCATCAAATACGCAACGCAAGATGGCGTATGCCTGAGAGAGTTCTGGGCGAGGAATGTCACGTGACATCTGCGAACGGCTGGTTTTCGTTAATTTAATGGAGGATGTCAACACTCCGTTATTTTTGTAAATATCTCTCAAACGATATGAGATGTGAAAAAACATAAGGGAACAAAGTTGTAGAGAATTTTCTCCTCTGCAAATTCGTTTATTCAATTTTCGCGTCAGATGAACGGTTTATTTGCAATTAAAATTAAATTACGAACGGCTTTTTTTTGTATTACTAACGTATTTCTTGTCAGAAATATTTCAAAAAGCGAGGTTCTGGTCTCTGGTAGCCAACAAATAAGTCTGTAAAATTTAGTGCTATTCGGATGGACGGTTCTACCTAAAAAGTGGGAAAACGTTTCAGCCAGACAGACATCGTCAAATACCCGTTATTTTTGCAAATATCTCTGCAACGATGCAAGATATCAAAAAAATATAATAGAGCGAAGTTGTAGAGAATTTTCCCCTCTACCAATTAGGTTCTCTATCAATTAGGTTATTCAATTTTTGTGTCAGACGAACGATTCGTTTGCAATTACAATTATATTACGAACGGCTTTTTTTGGTATTACTACCGTACTTTTTGTCCGAAAAATTTGAAAAAAGGGAGGTTCTGCTCTCTGGCAGCCTAGAAGTATGTGTGCAAAATTTCGTTCTGATCGTTTGAACGGTTTGTCTTAAAAACAGGGAACACGTTACGGACAGACAGACAGACAGACAGACATCCCAAAATCGCCGTTACTTTTGCAAATATCTTTGAAACGCTACGAGATATGAACAAAAAACATATGAAAGCAAAGTTGTAGAGAGTTTTCTCCTCTACAAATTAGGTTATTCAATTTTCGTGTCAAGTGAATAGTTAAGCCGTTATTTTCATTTAAATTTCGAGCTGTCAAAATACTACCGTAACTTAAAATGCGTTTATACAATGAACAGTCAAAAGTCCATCTCAAACGGTCTATTTTTAGTGTTAGTAACGTATTTTTTGACAGAAACATTTGCAAAATCGAAACTTGTGCTCGCTGGGGACCAACAATTACGTCTCTAAAATTTGGTGCCGATCGGTTGAACGGCGCTACCTGAGAAGTGGGAACACGTTACAGACAGACAGACAGAATGTCAAATGGCCGTTATTTTTGCAAACATATCCGAAACGACGAGAAACGTGCAAAAACAGTAAGAGAGCAGAGTTCTGGAAAATTTTCTCCTCTACAAATTCACAGAAAAATGGTTAAGCCATTATTTTCATTTAAAGTTCGCGCTGCCACAAAGGAGATCGCAAAGACACATTATTAGTGTTACTACCGTAACCAAAAGTGGGCGAAAATTTATTTTATATTTAAAGCGTTATCACAGCGTGGGGAAAATAATCCAAGAAAAGCGATCTGTAAAAATTTGCAAACTAAGTTCGTTGTCCAAAATGGCAACTGCATTCTTATTAACACTATATATCTTCTTCATTGTAGAGTCGGTATGTTTCTGAGTTTCTATGTTAGACACAAATCCAATATTTTGTTTCAGTATTGCTAACGTTTTGGCGGTGATGTAAAGAACATGTGTACGAAACATGGTTGAGTTCTGTCCAGTGGTTTAGAAGGAAATCAGAAATTCCCAACTGGGACAAATTCATCCCCCCTTCCATTTCCACTTATTGCAAACAAAATAAACAGTGTCACAACAGAACAACCTAGTTTAGTACAACTCAGGCCGATAAAGAGCATCAAAAAACAGGCAACCAGTCTCAGGTGACACCTGAAGAAGACACCGAGTAACGGTCGTCGAAATATCGTGTTTGGAAGACTCTCATATAAGGCAGAAGACCCGACATCAACAAGATGTCAACATATAACATATCCACATGAACGCTAAAACACAATAAGTAACTGATTCTAATTACCATTATAGTCGACATGGTCGATTGGAGAGTGTCCGCAACTGCACTGTGTTATTTTAAATGTGTTTATTTCCGTCAACAGTTGCAATGTAATTGTTTAATAACATGTTTCGATGACTTGGATCATCTTCAGATCTAAAAAACAAAAGTAAAGTAGAAATGTACAATTTGATAAATTTACTAAGGGTTAATTGAACAATAGTTAATTTATACATAAATAGATACTTTTCCGCCGGCCGCGGTGGCCGAGGAGACTAAGGCGCTCCAGTCACGGTCTGCATGGCCACTATGGTCGGGGGTTCGAATCCCCCCTCGGGCATGGATATTTGTGCCGTCCTAGTTCGTAAGTAGTTCATAAGTAGTTGGTAAGTTTAGGGACTGATGACCCCATAGTTAAGTCCCATAGACTATACAAACATTTGATACTTTTTCTTTACCTTATAGTTGCGTCCGCAACTCGTCTGGCTGAGTACTAATTGGTACTGAGTTTTACAGTTCAAAGTAGGCATTTTTAAATTTAGTTGCAGGTGGTGGTGGGGAGGGAAAGAATAGGTGGGGGGGGGGGGAGAGATTGGAGTGGATAGCTTGAGCCCTAATAAGCTAGGGTCTTATGCCGTACAATTGTTTGTTATATAAATATTTCTAAAAGTGGGGTTCTCGAATATATCCAGACATAAAAATTATAAAACTGAATGTGATATAAGTATAAAGATATGGAAAGGTAATTAAAACATGCATACGATATTTAAAGCATTGAAGGTGTAAAACAGAGATGTATAGAATTACATATGTCATACTTTAAATTATTTTTTTTTTTTTTTTAGTACTCAACCAGACGAGTTGCGGACGCAACTATAAGGTAAAGAAAAAAAAATCTATCCATTTATGTATAAATTAACTATTGTTCAATTAACACTTAGTAAGTTTATCAAATTGTACATTTCTATTTTACTTTTGTTTTTTAGATCTGAAGATGATCCAAGTGATCGAAACATGAGGCGCTCCAGTCACGGTCAGCACGGCCACATCGGTCGGGGGTTCGAATCCCCCCTCGGGCATGGATATTTGTGCCGTCCTAGTTCGTAAGTAGTTCATAAGTAGTTTGTAAGTTTAGGGACTGATGACCCTGTAGTTAAGTCCCATAAGCTTAACAAACATTTGAACATTTTTTGATCGAAACATGTTATTAAACAATTACATTGTAACTGTTGACGGAAATAAACACATTTAAAATTAAAAAAATGATTCTAATTAGTCTGTTTAGTGACTGTAACAAAATTAACCTGTTACGATGAAGACAAAAGCTACAATCAGGTCACGTGACAATGTAAGCAGCGCATCCTCGTAATCTGACGCATGTGCGAAGGCTGATCTCGTCGACATCTTTTCAAACAGTTGGATACAACGAAGAGTACGAAAGATATTTTGTAAAAACTGACATTGTCAGAACCATAGCTGTGGTACTATAATATTTATAGTCAAAACAGCATCCAGCCACAAGTAATAATGCCATTTACTCTAAAAAAAAAAAAAAAAAAGAAAAAAGAAAAGGCGACACATTCGCAAAAACTTCCAAAGATATATGGCAAGTAACAATACAAAAGTAATTACATATATATGCGGCGTCTATTCCGAAAGAGCAGACGTCACTTCTGATCCTGCAGTTGTTATTGTTTTCATATTCACAGAATATATGACTTCAACTGCGAACGAGCAATATGAATATGAAAACAATAACAACTGCAGGATCAGAAGTGACGTCTGTTCTTTCGGAATAGACGCCACATGTATAAATATGCCGGTGACGGGCAATGATCCTATCGTTAGTGGGAGGGAGTGGGCAAGTTTTGATCGCTTACTCTTACGGGAATTAGTTCATAACTACGAGTTTGAGTACTGTGGGCATGGCGAAGCTGGGAATTTGCATTTGACGGGAGGCGTGCTTAGGTAGTCCTTGCAGGTGCGGTGATAACTGTGTCCCCAGTGGTATAGGAGTCAGCGCAACTGCCTAGAAGGCAGGAGACCCGGGTTCGAATCCCGGCTGGGTACACATTTGCCGATATCAAAACAAGAGTAATTATTGTTACTGTACCTTTAAAAAGAAAATTGCGTTTGAAAAAATGCTTCTAGTCAGTATCGAATCCACAACCTTCAACACTGTAGCATGATGCTACAGTAATCTTCTGAAGGCTTTTACAATTGATGCGTCTTCTTTATAGTAAACAGATGTTTCACCAAATGTGTTGTTGACGAATCTTCGATAAACGAAAATGGGGCCGGCCGCGGTGTCCGAGGGGACTGAGGCGCTCCAGTCACGGTCTGCACGGCCACTACGGTCAGGGGTTCGAATCCCCCCTCGGGCGTAGATATTTGTGCCGTCCTTCGTATTAGCTAATTCATAAGTATAGTGCGATTAAAACTACTTTGGACTTGAAAGCTAGCCGCGCGCGTGTCCTTGAGAGGCTGCGGGCCAGCCCCACGGCGAGTTCAGCACCCCCCACCCTGCACAGTTGCCACTACTTCCCCGTTAGCGGTCAGTAGCGGCTGGCTAACACGTGGTGTTGTGCGCATCGTGTCGTGAACTCCGGGTTGTATTGCCGTCTGCTTTTCGTCTGTTTCGACTGCGTGTGTGTGTGTCAGATTACTGCAGTGTCCTGTGCGTACGAAATATCCGAAGAAAATAAGCGGGATCGTCCTAGAATCCACAGTCCGAAATCATCTTTGAAAAACGTCGGACAAGGAATACCATTACGAGGACAATCGCGTGAATACGCGCGCAACGTAAGACAATATTTTGAGATGGAAAGGGAGAATGGAGGGCCTCTTATTTCCATTAATAACGTTGTCGAGAGGACTGCAGCGGCATTAAAAGTAGGCAGAACAAACCGATATTAATATAGGAAAGGAACAAAATGAAAAACTGAATGCACATTCCGATCCCTCAGATCTTAATTCGGAACCCGGGAACTCCGGGGAAAAAACGATGTGTCGAGAAACGTGTGACCAATCTTGATTCTTTCGAACAGGTTGCGATTCGGAGACATCTGTATGCATATTATCACCGTAGTGAACATCCAACTTTACGAAAACTGCATGTAACGCTTAGAGAGCTGGTCTTTTTGTTGGCAGTAAGTCATCTCTTCCATTAGTATTATTAAACCTGGGGTTTAACTACGAAAAAATATCACGTCGTAAGGTACTGTTGGAAAGACAAGATATTGCTGCATGGCGATGCCGATTTTTGCGGCAAGTAAAAGACACTGATTTCGATGATTTAGTGTGGCTAGATGAATCACAAGAAGGAATGGCAATACCTGTTGGCAAAGGGAGCAGAATTATTCTTGTCCATTCAGGTACAGCGCGTGGATTTGTTCCTGGTTGTTTACACGTATTCAGATCGAAGAAAACCTTGGATTTTCATGAAGAAATGAATCATATCACGTTTTTACGATGGTCTGAAAATTCGCTGATACCAAATTTGAAGAAACCGTCGTACATAATTATTGACAATGCGCCGTACCGCACTGTTGCAAAGGACAAAGCCCCAACAACATCTTCTAGAAAAGAAGAAATTACACAGTGGTTACAACGAAATAATGTAAAATTCGATGATGGACTGAAGAAAGTGGAACTATTGGAACTTGTGTCATTACGTAAGCCACAGCATCCGACATATGTAGTAGACGAAGTCGCCAAGAAAGATGGACATTCAGTAATAAGGTTACCGCCTTATCATTGTCACTTCAGTGCTATAGAACTGATATGGGCACAAATTAAGGGGCACATTGCACGTGAAAACAAGAAATTCACGCTGTCAGAAGTGGAAAGACTGTTACACGAAGCTGTTTCTAATGTAACTGTGGAAAACTGGAACAGTGTTGTAGCACATACAAAACGTGTGATTCAGGAAGCATGGAAGAACGAATGCTTATTTGAAGATAGTGTTGATGAATTAACTATTGCCGTCGGGGAGTCATCTGAAAGTTCCTGCGACACAGATATAAGCGGCATTTGCCAGCTTTCGGACACAGAGCACAGCGAGTGATGGTAAGTTGCAACATAATTTGTACATTTTTAGTTCTTTTTGTCCTTTCTTCCCACAGTTGCTATTTTATACTATAATGCAAATAATTGTTTATGTAGCCGTCTATGCAACTGATTAATAACACTATTTTTCCATATGCATTTCGCGTTTATTGTAAGGCATCTTCAGTGGCCTGTAATATATACACAATTACGTTTTACAATATTTCGTTTTTTTAGTATTTCAGGTTATAAACAGTTATGTTGCGTTATCTAAGTTTGCTAATGATATTTTGATGTGATAAGTAAGTAATAACATTAAAATATCATTAGCAAACTTAGATAACGCTCCAGAACTGTTTATAACCTCAAATACTAAAAAAAAACGAAAGAAAACGAAATACTGTAAAACGTATATATTACAGGTTACTGAAGATGCCTTACAATAAAGGCGAAATGCATGTGGAAAAATAGTGTTACCAGTTGCATAGACGGCTACATAGACAAATATTTGCATTATAGTATATAATTTGTACCTTTTGGTGGTGGTGATTCCGTTATCTTGGCATTTCGAGTATTACTATTCGTTGCGAAATTCACGGGACAAGTGGAAATGTAACAGTAAGTCTCGCTAAGCGACGCATTAACTCACAAGCACTTCAAGGAGACCGCGCTAGCAGAAGCCTGCTGGCAACGCAGCACCCTGCCCCAGCGAACTGTCAAGTACCAAGTAGTTTTAATCGCACTATAGTTTGTAAGTTTAGGGACTCATGAGCCCGTAGTCAAGTCCCATAAGTTATACAAACATTTGAACATTTGAACGAAAATGGGCGGATGTTGCCTTCATGGAGGATTTGCGCATGCGCAAGGCGAGGTGCACAGTAGCTCCGTTGCCTTCGCTTCGGCACCATTCGCGCGTAACCGACAGAGCTCGAGTATCCAGGAGCTGGCGCCTCTACCAGCTCCGACGCCAGTGTCAGAAGCGTCGCTTCCCCTCGCCCCTCTATGCTGCCCATATGCCGCCACCAGGGGGTTATATATATATATATATATATATATATATATATATATATATATATATATATATATAATTCTTTATTATGGCTTTTGGTGACAGTGACCATACAGCCAGCGGTTATTACATTGACAACATTACAATAGAATTGAGAGTCTTACAATGTACAGCACAATATTAATAAGTATGTTACATCATATAGCCTTAGAATATAAGTAGAGAAATAACATGTAAAGACATTAAACAATACATATTTAACAGTACGACAGATATTTGTAATACAATAAAAGTGCAGAAAGCATAGGACCAAATGAGAGGTGCAAAGACAAATAAAAGTCAAAATATAATATAAAATCACTTATGCAGTTTCCCGCTGTGCATGTTCATGGTAAACACACTAGCTCTAAAATTAGAGCTGTATGCCAGTGACTTTGAGGTAGTCCTTCAGTAAAGTGTACTTAAGCTTGTCGAATCCATGAAGGAGGACAGTGACACTTGTGGGGAGGGGTAACCCCTCGCAACCAGCGTTCTGTAGAAGACACTTTGTGCGGCCGTGTACTTGGTGCATGCCAGTATGATGTGGTTGAGATCCGCCACTGCCGTTACATCTTTGTCACAATGCCGAGAAGCGATGATTTTCAAACGGTGTAGGTGGGCAGGGTAACATCCATGTCCCAGCCTCATCCGAATGATGGACGTTGCATGACCTCTACTAAGCGTCGTCGATGAAAACCACGGTCGAGAGGAGACATTTGGTTGTATAGCTGCCAGGTGTCCTGCGGTGCCATTCGTGGTCCCAAGTGCGATAGGCAGCTTTCCGAATCGTCGTTCGGAAGTCTGTATATGGAATCGGCGTGGGGCAGTGTTGTCCTTCCGTAATACTTCTCTTGGCGAGGCGGTCTACTGTTTCGTTATGGTGTATACCTCGATGTCCTTTAATCCAAAGTAAGTGGATGTCTATGCCCACTGTCTGTGCATTTGTTATGGCCTCCAAGACGTCCAATATATATCTATTCGTTCGTTTGTCAAACGTCGGATGTTGCAATTTTTTCAGCACGCTTTGAGAGTCCGTGAGGATCAATATAGAGTTAAATGTTCGTGCGCCGTAATAAATGGCCTCCCTGATGGCTAGTAACTCTGCCGTGTAAATAGATGACGCAGGCGGAAGCGCAAACATTTGGTAGGTGCCGTTAGAGGGGCAAAAGAAGGCGTATCCCACCCCTGCTTCAGTTTTAGAGCCGTCAGTATAGATGTGAGCATGCTGTGGCCAGTTGCGGAGAAGAAACTGTTCCACGTCGAGAGTGATGTTGGTCCCCATTGTGTAGTCTGATGGCAAATGTGTCACCGGAACTGGGTTGAAAAACAGATGATAAGAATAACGGAAACAAGGAAGCTTGGTGTCCTGTATGATGAGAGGGAAGAGATGTCTCCATTTCTCGTAGCTGCGAACCAGTAAAGGAACTCGGGTCATGCCTCTTCTGTGATGCATTTCTGTTATGTTCCAAAATTGGTGTACCGTTTTGAGAGAGGCACTATCACGTATTGACGCTCGGCTGAGGAGGAAAATATCGGACAGCATCTGTCGACATATAGTTAACGGCATTTCAGACGCTTCCACGAGCAAGGCGTTGGTGGGTGTTGACTTCATAGCTCCGAGAACAAGACGAAGCATTCTGTACTGGAGGACATCAAGTTTGCGCAGGGTCGATTGCGCTGCAGTAGCGTAGACGATACTGCCATAATCCAAAACGGAGCGGATCAAGACCTTATAAAGAGTAAGGAGTACCGTCGAATCGGCTCCCCACCAAACTCTGGCAAGCATACGTAGGATATTTGCAGTAGTGTCCACTTTGTCCAAGAGATATTCAACATGGCGCGTCCACGTCAGTTTGCTGTCGAAGTAAACACCAAGGAACTTAGCATATGACCGAACAGGCAGTTTGTATGGGCCGAGCTGAAGGTCTGGAGAGAAATAATTCTGTCGTTTCCTCGTGAATATCACCACAGTAGATTTTTCAGGTGACAGCGTGAGTCCGTGTTCTAACTCCCATTCAGCCAGTTTTTCACATGCAGTAGTAAGCCATATGTTAGTCACCCAAAAGCACGACGAGTGGGCGTATATACAAACGTCGTCCGCGTACTGTAGAACTTTGACAGTAGGATGAAAGATAGAGTCTAAGTCGGCAACATACAAGGCGTATAGCAAGGGGCTTAATATCGCACCTTGCGGGAGGCCACGGGAAACGATTCGTGGGCCATGTAACACATTGTCCTGGTCACGGATATAAACAGTGCGGCAACAAAGTAATCTGTATATAATTCTTAACACCTTTAGCGGGAGATGCAAAAGTTGTAATTTAGTTATAAGTTTATGTATCAAAACATTGTCATAAGCCCTCGAAAAATCAAGAAAAAGAGCCGTCAAATACCCATTTGTCAGGAATGTTTTTTCGATGTCCATAGCAAGAGATGTTATATTATCGTAAGTGCTCTTCCCCTTGCGAACAGATCGTGTCCGTGGGAACAGATCGTGATGCTCTAACCACCATTCTAACCGGACCTTGAGGAGACGTTCAAAGGTCTTGCACACACATGACGACAATGCAATGGGGCGATACGACGTTGCCTGACCAGGGTCTTTTCCAGGTTTCAATATAGGAACCAATACCTGAGTGGTCCAGTCGGTTGGAACAGACCCCTCTCTCAAGATGTCATTAAAGATATTCAAAAGAATAAGTTTTGCATCATCAGACAAATTGCGTATCATGGAGTAATGTATCTGGTCATGCCCGGGCGACGCATCGGTCGAGGGCAGCAGCGCACTGTTGAGTTCAGCGAGGGAGAACGGTGAGGTGAGATCATCTTGAAGATCTTCAACGGCGATATTTGTGGTGGGATCAATGGGTTCTGGCATGGCCGTAAGAGGTGCTACAATGTCGGCAAACTCGTCTATCCAGGTCTGTAACCGCTTGGGAGGCATTGGTTTTCGTTTGAGTGAGTTAACTTTCGACCAAATCCTTCCGACAGGAGTATGCAGGGATAACTGTTCACAAAATTTCTTCCAATGTTCTTTCTTACAAGTCTTGAGAAAGCGTTTGGTAGTCGCATCTATACGCTTGTAGGCGAGGTAGTTTTCCCATGTGGTTTCCCGTTTAAAACGGCTACATGCCAGTCTCCTTTGCGCCACTCGACGCGAGCACTCTTGGGTCCACCAGGCAACCGGCAGACGTCTACTGCCAGTTACCACCCTCTTCTGTGGGATTGACTGCGATGCTGCTAGGTTGATGCAATTCCTATAATGAGCGTACCTTGTTTGCGGTGACAACTCGGTGGGGAACGACGAAAGTTGTGTATCCATGATGGCACCATACCGAGACCAATCTGCCCACCTGACATTCCATTTGCGAGACGGCCGACAGACCGTGTTCGGTGACGAGGTTGGTGAAGAGAGCAGAATAGCATAATGGTTGGAACCCATAGGATATGAAAGTACAGACCATGTAAAGAATGAAGAAACAGACGCTGAACACAAAGACAAATCGACGGCTGATGGTCTCTGTCCGGGTAATGGAAGTAACGTAGGGGATCCATCATTGAGGATGATAAGATTGAACTCGTCGATAATATCAAGAATGCCATCACCCAGCCTATCGTTATATGCACACCCACACAATCTGTTGTGTGCATTAAAATCCCCGCAGAACAGAAATGGAGGTTCCAACTGTTGTACCAGAGCGTACCACTCTTCAATGGTAATGTATGACCGTGGTCGGCTGTAGAGCGCCACAATAGTTATTCGACCAATTGGAGATGAGAAGTTTACTGCTATCGCTTGAAAGCTTTCAATATCGTCATGAGAAATCAGAACAGGGGTGTGATGCAGCATATTATTGATAAAGAGAGCGACTCCTCCTCGACCATCATCTCTGTCTTGGCGGTAAACGTGGTATCCTTGGAAGCGTACGATGGTATCTGGTTGAAACCATGTCTCAGAGATGGCGGCCACTGCTATCTTCCGCAACCAAAGTTCACGTTGAAGTACACCCTTGTTGGCAATCGCAGATCGCGCATTCCACTGCAGTATTTTAAATTCCGCCATTGTTGTTAGAAGTAAGGAGAGTCGTTAATAGTTGGCGAATAGGCTGTATCTGTAAAGTTCCAGGTGGCATTGTTTTCGCGTCTTCTATGAGGTGAAGGATAAACCAGATAATTTTCTCTATGATGTATTCACTATTGTTACGTGGTGGCACTGCTTGTTGTCCGTACTGAGGAGGATACGGGTTGGGTGGTAAAGGGGCCTGTGGCAGATGTTGGGAGATAGAATATTCGTGACTAACGTCTGAAAATCCCTGACGCCAGACGGGTCTGGAAGTTTGTTTTTTCCCCGTGCCGCTCATGACGGAGCTGACACCCGCTCTGTCTGCTATGGGAACATCATTCCGTTGATACCTGTCGTCCTTAGGTGGTGAACGCAGCTGGGGCGCCAATGGCGGCATTGGTGGCCCCGTAGAACGCTCTTGTACAGCGACTTGCGGTTGCTGTAAATGCCTTGGAGGTAGGGGCGGGAAGTCCGCAGAACTCTGAGGGCTAGGAGGCTTCCGTACGGCCGCTGAATATGTGGGGTGCGGCCCACTGAGTGCCCTACCTGACGTGGCGTACGCCCTTGCACGTTGTAGCTCTTGCTGGTGGAGAAAAATGGGGCATGACGTCTCAGTGACAGGGTGCTGTCCAGAGCAATTTAAACAGGTCGGAATCGTCGCCGGGCACGAATCAGCTTGGTGCTGACCGCCGCATCTGCTGCAACGAGTATGGCTTCGACACTGGTTTGCCCGATGATGAAAACGCCAGCAGTTTGTGCACTGAATGACTGGGGCAACGTACGGTACCACTGGGCAGCGTGCCCCCAGAATAGCAACATGAGAGGGTAATGTCTGAGAGCGAAACACCACCATGCAGACTGGAATGGGTACTGTGAGCTCAGGATTGGAAGGGTGTTTCTTCGTGTATCGTTTTAGACTTGTTACAGGATAAACACTTTCCATGGCATCTATTATCTCTTTGTCCGTTAGGCTGGTCTCTACGTCATGGATAATGCCATACGTATGGAGTAAAAAGTTAGGGATGTAGACATCGAACTTATGATCTTTGAAAGCAGGGACATTTAGTAAGTTATTAGCAGCTGCAGCAGTTTTCAGTTCTATCTTAACTCTGTTCTTGCCTGAGGAACTAATGTCAACAATATCGTGCTTGAGGTGAGAGCTGTAGGAATACAATAACTTGCCCACTGACATGGGATGGAGTTTGCCAACGTTTTTATCTAAGCTCTCCACGAAGACAATGTATGGGCCTGCATCTGTCCGACTGTATCGGTTATTGATACTCGGTCGAGTAACGGTGGCAGGAGAAGCAGATGTCTGTACCGGCGTGCGTTCTGTGTTTGCCTGTCCGGTGCCGTCGGTAGAAGACGCGTGGGAAACCGGTACCTGGCTCATTTCACAGTCCGTGACTGAAGGAGAATCGACACACAGTCGTTTACTATGGGGACCACTTTCTTGCTGCTGTTGTGCAGCTGTATCGCCACTAGGTAATATGCTGGAGTGGTCGCAGGAATAGCTGAGGTGCTGACTAACCTGTTGTAACTCATGTTGTTGATGTTGTTGCTGGAGGAATTGCTGGTGTTGCCGTTGTTGCAGCTGCAGTAGCTGAAGCTGTTGCTGCTGGGCCAGTTGCTGCTGGAATTGTAGGTGTTGGTGGTGTAGAAGCTGCGGTTCTTGTTGCTGCTGTGGCCCTTGTTGTTGTGCATATTGTAGGTCCTGTGTTGGTAGTTGACTCTGCTGTACGTCAGCAGGGTTGTCGGACATCACCGGCAGCGGGAGAGCCGTCGCTGCAGGTTGATTACATATTTCCATGGCGGACTGGATGACCTGACCCGTATTAGGTGGGTCGGCCATTTCGAAGATACACTGAGTAGTACTGCTACCACGAACGTGTGGTTGAGACAACACACACAATTCCGGCGCGCACTACTCTACACGTGAACGTTTCTCCCCGAAAAGGTAGATACGAGTATACAAGCGCACGGAAGAATAAGTACGTCGCACCACACTCGTCCGCGAAACGTAAACAAAGCGCGACCGCACAGAGCGCAGTAGTAAACGCGTCCGGACTCCGCGGGAGGCGGAAGTAGACTGTCCAGGGGGGTTCAGCAGAGAATCTGAACCTCAGCCGCGCATGCGCATTGCAACGCTGTGGCCACTGCCGCCTATATTAAGCGGCCGCGCTACTCGTATACCTGCTGTCTACGCGACCTAAAATATTGGTCATGCGATAAAAATACTTTGAATGTGCATTTGAAATGATCTGATAGTAGAACGAAACGAAGGATGATAGATTAAAAACACTTTCCATTTTATTTATTTAATTTTTTTCATGATTAGATTTTTCCATGGGCTTCACTGTACCAGTGGACACGTGGGATGCGCCACTGCATACTGCCGACCAGCTGTGACTGTGTGTGGACTGCTGTACCGCTCCAACATGGACACGAGTTCCCTCTGTCTTGCAGCAGTACTGCCAGCAGTAGCAGCAAGAGTCAATACTCATTACGGTGTCCCTTACTGTTGATAAGGGTGTATTTTCAATTATGTGCTCTTTCTACAATGTCACATCTTACAAATTTTAAGGTCGTGAAATCTCTAATCCTTGTTGGTGTCTCTTGAGTGACCAGCACTGTAATTATGAACGAACTGAAGGATAGTCCTTTACAGCTGGTACAGTGGCAGGTTGTCACCGGCTGCAGTGGCCGAACGGTCTGCGGCGCGCAAGTCACAGTCTGCACGGCCGTTACGATCGGGGGTTCGAATCCCCCCTCGGACATGGATATTTGTGTCGTCTTTAGTATAAGGTTGTAATGTCGCACAAGTCTGAAGTGCGCGCCACCTACTTTCGCCGCGCGCCGCCATGCACGCACGGCGCGGCGTTCTTACGACGTCAGCCACGAGCGCCCTCTGCTGCAACTCCGCTCGTGGCCACCGCTGAACGACATCGTTCACTTGGGACTGAGACAGGAACCAGTTAACACTTCGGAATCAGATAGGCACCAGTGAAGACTTGGCTATCGGACAGGCACTAGGCAGGCCTCTAGCTCAACTATGTATCAGCATTCTGCAGTACTGAGCTATGTAAAAGTTAAGTATTACTAAGTCTCTAAGAAATATAGATCTCGTTCTAATTTACTCTAGTGTTTCTAGTTTCTGCTGTCCCACTAGCTGGTCACCTCCATACCACACAAGCGTGCATCCTTCATTCCTGTGTCGGTCTTTCTACTCGGCCACCGACACCTACGACGGAAAAGAGACACAAAAGCGGCGACGAGGCTGGGACACAAAAAAGGTAGTTCATAAGTATTTATGGGTATGCAGCCAGGTATCAAAATGGACGACGGCCGATATTTCGGCAGGAGACCACCCTGCCATTTTCAAGGCGAAACTGCAGTGAGGAAGCAGTGTGCAACGATCTTTAAAACTTCAGTTTTCAATGAGTAAACAGGAAAGACAACACACACCGAGCAAGCAAGCACACAGCGCCGACACGACCAAAGATGAAACCGGTCAGGATATCGATAACGAACATCAGTTCTCGACAGATCAGTTGGGATTAGTTTGGTCCCTCTGTTTTTTGACAAGTGAGAGAGCAGGATCCCAAGCGGAATTTAAGCAGAAGCCTCCATCCCTATCCATAAGGCTGTCACCTAGTTTTGTTTCTATCGCTTCCTTGAAAACACAGTCCCAGTAGCTGGAAGTGCATGCCAGAATTTCCGTTTTGTTGTATTCCATAGGGTGGCCTGTGTCAAGACAGTGTTCGGCCCCAGCAGATTTGTTTGGCCGTTGTAAACGTGTGTGACGTTTATGCTCAATACAACGGTCCTCAGCAGTCCTAATAGTTGGACCAACATATGACATGCCACAGCTACACGGGATACGGTAGACACCCGCCTTGCGCAAACCGAGATCATCCTTAACGGATCCCAACAGTGCCTTAATTTTAGAAGATGGACGAAACACACATTTTATATTGTTTTTACGCAAAATGCGGTCAATCTTATTGGAAGTGCTGCCAACGTATGGCAGAAAGGCCACTGACGTGGTTATCGACTCAGTGTTATCTCCACTAGCCAAATGTGTATGTACAGTCTATGGGACCCAACTACGGGTTTATCAGTCCCTAAACTTACAAACTACTTATGAACTACTTACGAACTAGGACGGCACAAATATCCATGCCCGAGGGGGGATTCGAACCCCCGACCGTAGTGGCCGTGCAGACGGTGACTGAAGCGCCTTAGTCTCCTCGGCCACCGCGGCCGGCTCTCCACTAGCCCGTTGCACATGTGGTCGATAGCGCAACGCTCTTTCAATCTGCCCTTCACCATAGCCACTCTGTCGAAAACTTGCCTCCAGATGAGACAGCTCAGCGGGCAGACTTTCTGGGTCAGAAATGACATGAGCCCTATGCACTAAGGTTCGAAGAACCCCTTCACGTTGAGCTGGGTGGCGACAACTATCAGCTTGCAAATACAAATCAGTATGCGTTGGCTTCCTACAAACCGAATGTCCCAACGTACCGTCTGCCTTTCTCCTGACCAACACATCAAGGAAGGGAAGGCAACCATTCTTTTCCACTTCCATTGTAAAACGGATGTTGGGGTGGATTGAATTTAAATGTTCCTGTGTCTTTGCACAGGTCACCCTATGGAATACGACAAAACGGAAATTCTGGTACGCACGTCCAAATACTGGGACTGTGTTATCAAGGAAGCGATAGAAATAAAAATAGCTGACAGCCTTATGAACAGGGATCGAGTCTTCTGCTTGAATTCCGCTTGGGATCCTGCTCTCTCACTTGCCAAAAAACAGAGGGAGAAAACTAATTCGACCTCATCTGTCGAGAACTGATGTTTACTATCGATATTCTGACCGGTTTCATCTTTGGTCTTATCGGCGCTGTGTGCTTGCTTGCTCGGTGTGTGTTGTCTTTCCTGTTTACCTTATTTGAAAACCGAGGTTTTAAAGATCGTTGCACATTGCTTCCTCACTGCAGTTTCGCCTTGAAAATGGCAGGGTGGTCTCCTGCCGAAATATCGGCCGTCGTCCATTTTGATACCTGGCTGCATACCCGTAAGTTTTTCGAAGTTGTTATGCGCAAGAGGAAATTAAGGAATTTATTTAGTGAATCGATTTTCGGATTATTAGGCCATCATCAGACTTTTACTGAAGTTCAGTCGAAGAACTTGTGTTGTCAGTAAAACAGAAAATATGTTACATATAGAAAAATAAATTAACTTCTTTGATGTTGCAGTTACAGTGTAAATATATATTTGAATGAAATCTGTAAATTAATAGTACGGTACTGAAAAAGGAAACATAAATACCATAGATACAGAAACATAATGCAAAAATAAATTCTTAGCCGGCCGCGGTGGCCGAGGGGACTGAGGCGCTCCAGTCACGTTCTGCACGACCACTACGGTCGGAGGTTCGAATCCCCCCTCGGGCATGGATATTTGTGCCGTCCTTAGGATTAATTAATTCACAAGTAGTTTGTAAGTTTAGGGACTGATGGCCCCGCGGTTAAGTCCCTTGAGCTTAACAATCATTTGAACATTCTTTTTTTAAAGCAGGTTGTCTCGATTTTCTGGCACGATCATTTCGTGAATGCACCGTGAATATCGGGAATGCAGTAATCCCTGAAATTTGTGAGATCACAGCAGTCAGAAAAAAGATAGTGCAAGGACAGGAACAACAAGAACCGCAGAGAATAGTTCTCTGTGACAAAAGTGAAATCTTTTCGCAAATTATGTTAACTGATTCTTCCGTCGCTTCTTGGCAGAACTTATTCATTATGAAGATCAAAACAGACAATTTTGTGTTTGTTCTACGGTTTTGTTTATTTTGTGAATCGATTTTCGGCTTATTGGGCCATCATCAGACATTTACTGAAGTTCAGTCAAAGAACTTGTCAGTAAAACAGAAGATAGGCCATTCTGCATTTTATATCTTCTTTACTTCGGCCATTGGAAGTTGTTTTGGTGACCAAATGACAAAACGTATCTACAACTTTTATTGTCTCATAAGGTAATTTAATTTCTTCACCATCGCAATATTTTGTGAAACTACATTACCCTCGCTTTACTCTTGTTGATGATCATCTTATTCCCTCCTTTCAAGACACTGTCCATTCCGTTCAGTTTCTCTTCCAAATCCTTTGCTATCTCCGACAGAATCACTATGTTATCGGCAACCCGGAAAGTTTTTCTTTCCTCTACTTGAACTGTAATTCCCTCTCGAAATTTCGCGTTGCATTCCGCACTGTAGAGGTCCATAGTGTCGGCAAAATGTGGCAAACATGAAAATCCGTCACTGGTTATGTCGCAGTGAGTAATTACGTGAGTGTTTGCCGAGTAAGTATTCCGTGCTCTCCAGTTCATTCTTTGCAGAATATACCAGAAACTCCTTTTCTCCCTAATTATGTTGAGTACGTGATCTACCCATCTAATCTTCATTATTCGTCTGTAGCACCACATTTCAAAAGCTTCTGTCATCTTTTTGTCTGAACTCCTTATCGTCTACGTGTCACTCCCATACAATGCCACACTCCAGACAAATGCTTTCAAAAAGGACTTCCTAACATTTGAAGTTTTGCTTCTTTAGAAACGCTTTTCTTCCCATAGCCATTCTGCATTTTATATCTTCTTTACTTCGGCATTCAGAAGTTATCTTGCTACCTGAAAAACAAAACTACTCTGCTACTTTTATTGTCTCATTACCTAATGTAAATCCTTCGAAAAAAAAATTAGTCTAAAATCGGATACCCATGTGGTCCGCTTGTTAGCACCTTGTTAGCTACCTCTTGGCATGTTGACCGCTATACTCCGTTCACCGAAACGAGAGACGGACCGCTGTGGTTTGATACAGAGCAGTGGTATCAGAAGCCGAACATATATACAATTCAGTGCTCTTAATAATCTATAAAATGTAGTTCTCTTCAAATATCCCAAATCTCCACGATTGTGTACGAAAGCAAGCATTTTGTTTTGTTATCTGCAGGGCCCACAGTGTTAGTGGCGTCGTACATCGACATTTTAATAATAAGAATAATATAATTTCATCACTGTATATGCTTAATTCGTATAGTTACACTATAAGCTTATTTCGACTTAAAAGTCATCTTCAGGTGTTACGCCACATTCTGTTATGCTGTACATTTCGATATTATTGTGATATATTACATCTCTGTAGAGCTGTCAAATAAATGTCAAAATTTGTAACTTGATAAAGATCTCGCATGACAGCACAATATTATAAGTTACGTGATATTATATGTATATATAAAAGAGGAAAAAAATAAATATATCAAGTCACAATAATATCGAAATGTACAGTATAGCAGAATGTGGCATAACATCTGAAGATGACTTTTAAGTCTAAATAAGCTTTTAGTGTAACTAATACGAATTAAGAATATACAGCGTTGAAATTATATAATTCTTATTATTAGCAAGCATTTTGTCAATTGGGTTCTATAGTTTTTTTTTTTTCCTTTTCTTCTTTTTTGGGACACTTCAAAGAGTGTGTGGCTATGTACTAACTTACCACATGATACAATGACGAATGACCAACTCCAGTAGATGTCCGACATTGACCTTTATTGGCACAATAGCTCCGTTTTATAGACTCTACGAACCTCAGATTCTCCGAAGAACTTAACGATTTCCTGTTTGATTGCTGTTTGGGTGGACTCAAAATGAAGGGTGGCATTATGAGTTGAATCTTACTTTATAGTAACGAGAGGGAAAGAGAGGCGCCGAATAGGAACGCTAATACTTGTGGTACTATTCAGCAAATGGTTCTTCATTAAAAAGGTTACAATCAGCTTATATTATCACAGTTGTATAAAGAAAAAAAAATCGCACTGACGTATTTTAGTTTTATAAGTTTTTGCAAACATCTTGGACAAAAATAATAATCTAAACAATATAAAATTAATTAATAAGAATGTCTGAAACCCTTTTAGGAAAAAAAAGTTAAGTAGTGGCGGGTTCCGAACCACCGACCATTAGTGTCATAGTCCAACACTTTGCGCACTACGCTAAGGCTATCAACCAAAAGATGAATCCTTTAATCTCATACTATTGATGGCCGTTGTTAACTGATGTTAATATGGCATTTGTAGACATTAGAATATCATTTTTCGTGCGAAGAATGATGGGTATTTGTTAATTCCTCAGTGCGCCGTTACTTTAAAATGACAACGTGTAAGTTACATTAAGAAAATCATCAAATACGCAAGGCAAGATGGCGTATGCCAGAGAGAGCCGCTAAAGATATCACGCAAACCAAAAGAAACAGTTTGTGGATAATGTCTCGCGTTTACGTTTAGAGTTATCTCTATATCTTGGCATTATGGAATTTATTAGTCAGATATTGCACAGTGCAGAACATATCAAAACAGAAATGTCACGTGACCTCTGTGAACGGCTGGTTTTCGTTAATTCAATGAAACCTGTCAAAAATCCGTTATTTTTGCAAATATATCTCAAACGAAACGAAATATGAAAAAAACATATGTGAACAAAGTTGTAGAGAATTTTCTCCTGTACAAATTCGTTTATTCAATTTTCGCGTCAGATGAACGGTTTATTTGCAATTAAAATGACATTACAAACGGCTCTTTTTTTGGTATTACTAAGGTATTTCTTGTCCGAAATATTTCAAAAAGCGAAGATCTGGTCTCTGGTATCCAACAATTATATCTGTAAACTTTGGTGCAGATCGGTTGAACGGTTCGACCTAAAAAGTGGGAACACGTTAAAGCCAGACAGACATCGTCAAATCGCCGTTATTTTTGCAAATATCTCTGCAACGATGCAAGACATGAAAAAAAAAAACACATTAGAGCGAAGTTGTAGAGAATTTTCCCCTCTGCCAATTAGGTTACTCAATTTTCGTGTCAGATGAACGGTTCGTTTGCAATTACAATTACAATTACAAACGGTTTTTTTTGTATTACTACCGTATTTTTTGTCTGAAAAATTTGAAAAGTAGAGGTTCTGGTCTCTGTCGGCCTACAATTATGTTTGCAAAATTTGGTGCTGATCGGTTGAACGGTTCGTCTTAACAACAGGAAACACTCTACGGACAGACAGACATACATCCCAAAATCGCCGTTATTTTTGCAAATATCTCTGAAAGGATACGAGATATGAAAAAACATAAATGAGCAAAGTTGTAGAGAATTCTCTTCTCTAGAAATTCGGTTATTCAATTTTCGTGTCAGATGCATGGTTAAGCCGTTATTTCCATTTAAATTTCTAGCTGTCAAAAGACGATCGCAAAGGCCCACTTTTAGTGTTACTACCGTAACCTAAAGTGGGCCAAAACACACACAACCAACTTCACCTGAAACAGATGTGGCTGCACGGAGAGCGCACACGAATTGTCCACACCTGGTCACGCGCCGCTGTTTTTTCAGTCTGTTTCTCGTGTCGATGAACGGTGTTCAAATGTTTGTACAGCTTATGGGACTTAACTATGGGGTCTTCAGTCCCTAAGCTTACAAACTACTTAAGAACTAGCTAACACTAAGGACGGCAGAAATATCCATGCCCGAGGGGGATTCGAACCCCCTACCGTAGTGGCAGTCCCCTCGGCCACCGCGGCCGGCTCCCTATATCTGCCAAATAAAAAAAATTAACGAGATAAAACGTGACTACACCATCTTGTCACAAAAAGACACTAATTTCAATATGCTTTATGGGCGTCAATCCAACTTAAACGTAAGTGAATTTGTAATGAAATTTTTTTTAAATTCTTATACAAAATTGTATATTGTAAACGAAGGTAATTATTTTATTATAAATCACCAGATCCACTTGACAATGGCATAAGCCGAAGCAAGTTTGTAGAAGAGTAAATTTGCACAAGCTGAATAAATATTGTTAGCAGTAAACTTGGATTTCTATATTACGATGAATTGCAGTTCGTTAGTCTCGGTAAACCTTGGAGACGGGTGAACCGATTTGACTAATTTTAGCCTTGAAAGTGTAATTCCAGGGAGGGTTTAAACGGTGATAAAATATGGAAACGTTGTCCGGAAAAGAGGAAAATCGGGAAAAACTGAAACAGCTTTTTGCAATGGGACATCAGTATCATTCATCCAATTGCGATAAAATTTTGTACATTTCATGTTGGAAGCAAGACGAAGGTTCGCATCAAATAAAAATTGGGAAAAGTCGAGTGGAAAGTAGGAAATTTAGGAAAAATAGAAAGCGAGTTTTTTTCTACAAATAAAAAGAAATTGCGACATGGTTGTAAGAGCATCACTAGAGTACAGCTACAGACGAGTTTTTTTTTATGCAATATCTACCGGGCAATTCAGCATTATAACTATCTTTTGTCGTTCTGTTCACTATGGTCATGGAAAAGTTTTCAGTGAAACAAAATAGAGACAGTTAAAAAGGAAAGTCTCGAAATTCGAACCAAGTTTCTTTTTCAATGTGTTTCTAAATGTAGTCAATACTATAAGTTGAGAACCGTTCATCCACTTGCGATAAACTTTTGATTATTTGATGTTCAGCGAGAGATAAACGTGCTTATGAACTAAAAAAATCGGGAAGGTTACCCGGAAAATTTGGATATTCGCGAGAAACTGAAAGAGCTTTTTCCAATGGGACATCAATATCATTCGTGTGGTTGCGTTAAAATTTTCCATATTTGACGTTCAGAGCAAGAGTAACGTTCTTATGAAATAAAACTCTGGAAACGTTTCCCGGAAAATTGGAAAATACAGAAGAAATAGAAAGAGATATATGAAATATCTGTGCTGTCGCCCAAGTCTGAGGTACTTTCGCCGCGCTCCGCCATGCACGCACGGCGCGGCGTTCTTACGACGACAGCCACGAGCGCCCTCTGCTGCAACTCCGCTCGTGGCCACCACTGAAGGACATCGGTCACTTGGGAATCAGATAGGCACTAGGAAGGTCTCTCATCAGTAGGCAGGCGTCTACCTAAACTATGTCTCAACATTCTACTAGTCTGCTGCTCTCCAAGTTAAGTAATGTATTATTTCTACGAAATATACATCTTGTTCTAATCTAGCTTAATGTTTCTAGTTTTTGCTGTCCCACTGGCTGGTCACCTCATACTCTGTACCTGCACACGCGAGCTTACTATTTCCCTGTGTCGGTCTCTCTCTACTCGGCCACCGACACCTACGACAATAGGCGGGAACTTTTGTGTCCCAGCCTCGTCGCCACTTTTGTGTCTCGTTTCCTTCGTAGGTGTCGGTGGCCGAGTAGAGACACCGACACAGGAATAAAGGATGCACGCTTGTGCAGGTAGGAGGTGACCAGCCAGTGGGACAGCAGAAACTAGAAACTCTAGAGTAAATTAGAACGAGATATATATTTCTTAGAGAATTAGTAATACTTAACTTTTATATAGCTCAGTACTGCAGAATGCTGATACATAGTTGAGCTAGAGGCCTGCCTAGTGCCTGTCCGATAGCCAAGTCTTCACTGGTGCCTATCTGATTCCGAAGTGTTAGTTGGTTCCTATCTCAGTCCCAAGTGAACGATGTCGTTCAGTGGTGGCCACGAGCGGAGTTGTAGCAGAGGGCGCTCGTGGCTGTCGTCGTAAGAACGCCGCGCCGTGCGTGCATGGCGGCGCGCGGCGAAAGTACGTGGCGCGCTCTTCGTACTTGTCCCACACCACAGGAACGATACACAAAAATATCCATACCAGCTACCTCGTGGCAAGAGGTTCGTTCCAGCAACTGCCGGACTGCTCGACGCGCATGCGCAACGCTGGAGTTGTGTTCTAGCAGCGCCTTCCGCCGCTTCCGGCTACTCAGAGTGTGGCTGTTCGCTGTTCCAGCAGTTGTATTGCCGCAAGCAGCCAGACGCTACCCAGAAAAATATTTGTAGTGCAGTCAAGCTGCCAATTTGCGCATGCGCAGAACTGTCTGCGTTAGAATGGGGGGTAGCTATCACATGATACGCGTGTGTTAGTAGTGTGTTTACGATTATTTCGAAGTCACTGCAATCCCACTGGAGATCACATATTTCTCGTTTACACTTCTACATCTACATACATACTCCGCATTCCACCGTAAGGTGCGTGGCGGAGGGTACACTGTACCACTACTAGGCATTTCCTTTCCTTTTCCACTCCCAAATTGAACGAGGAAAAAAAGAATGCCTATATGCCTCCGTACGACCCCTAATTTCTCTTATCTTGTCTTTGTGATCACTACGCGAAATGTAAGTAGGCGGCAGCAAGATCGTACTGCACTCAGCTTCAAATTCCGGCTCTCAAAAATTTCCTCAACAGAAATTCACGAAAAGAACGTCGTCTTTCTTCCAGCGATCCACAATTGAGTTGCCGGAGCATTTCCGTGACACTCGCGCATTGGTCGAACCTACCGGTAACAAACCTAGCTGCTCGCATCTGAACCGCCTCTATGTCTTCCTTCAAACTGATCTGCTGCGGGTCCCAAACACTTGAGCAATACTCAAGACGTGGTCGTACAAGCGTTTTATACGCGGTCTCCTTTACAGATGAAGTACATCTTCCCAAAATTCTCCCAATAAACCGAAGTCGGCTGTCCGCCTTACTCACAACTGTCCTTACATGTTCGTTCCATTTCATATCGCTCTGCAATGTTACGCCTAGATATTTGAACGACGCGACAGCATCAAGGAGCTCACTACTAATGCTGTATTCGAACATTATAGGATTGTTTTTTCTACTCATGCGCATCACCGTACATTTTTCTACATTGAGAACTAGCTGCCATTCTTCGCACCAACTAGAAATTCTGTCTGAGTCATCCTGTATGCTATTACAGTCAGTTACAGACGACACCCTCCCATACACCACAGCATCATCAGCAAACAGCCGCAAATTACAACTTACTCTGTCCATCAGATCATTTATAGAGATAGAAAATAATAGCGGTCCTATCACACTCCCCTGGGGCTCGCCTGACGATACACTCGTCTCTGATGAACACTCGCCGTCGAGAACAACGTACTGCGTTCTATTACTTAGGAAGTCTTTCAGCCAGTCACAAATCTGTGAACCTATTCCATAAGTTTCGTTATTAGGAAGGAAAGTATTTTAATTATTCCTTTAAACTCACCTTCGCCTGCAGCCAGAAAGCGTTCCAGCAGTGCAAGTATCAAACAAGGGTTTTCACGTCATAGTAGCTGCGCATGCGCAGTAACACCTGTTTCTTGGCACTTGAAAGTAGCCGTCTGGCAACTGCTGGGACCACGGCCGGCGCAATCCCATCTGTCGCCCCGTGCGAGCTGCTAAATTGCCCCCCCCCCCCCTCCCCGGTTAGGAAAAGTCAGCAATGAATCGCAATTTTTGTTTCTACCTTTCAGATCTACCTAGGTTTCAGCTATTGAGTGGCCAGTTTCAAAGCTTTTAATATGAGCTTACATCTAAAACGTCATGTTGACAGTTACGTTCAGCACGACGTTATAGATGTAAACATAACTCAAAGCACTGAGAATAGCCGCTCTGCGCCAGAAATTTATAAAGATATGGAAAATAAAAACTGTTGAAACGGCCAAAGAGTGGGGCGGAAGACAATGGAGAGAGCAAGAATAAGCAGATGGAGTAACATAATAATGCAATAAGTACATACTCGGGAATCGACGGGTACTGATGCTAGTCGAAATATAATGCAAAATAGGAAAATTTATTTTTCTTATGATCTGCTACTTAAATCGGCAAATAAGCACGCGTCACCCCAATAGCTAGAATGAAAATAAAACGCAGAAAAGTGACGTGATACGGCGATTACTTAATTTGTTACCCCTTATTCCATAATCAGACACGACAGAAGTGACACAAGCAAATTACGACAGACGGCGAGTGTCAGTTCTTTGAAATGAAAGACCGCAGTGTATTAACTTACTCAGAAACGGATAGCAAACATTTTCAAAAATACGCCGAAACCCAACTTATTCCACGCTTACTATCAATGTATCTATCCCTTGTAATTACTCACAGCGTATTTACCCATTCGGAATACTTCAAGCCATTGTAAGTGTTGAACATGATTGACAGTAGTAATGTTCAACAATTTTTGTTTTCATAGCGCGGGAAGAATAAAACACTCAACTGCCATTGAAGGGCTTAGCAAAATTGCTTCAGACTTAACATGTAACCGCAGTATCGAACATTGCATTCGAATTTCCCAATTAGATTTCGTCTCCTGCAAAATTAGTTGTGAGTAAACGCACGACGCGTAACAGGCTGGCATCGCTCCACTCATAAGAACACTGGCCGGGCGTGTGCGCCAGGGGTGATTCTATTCACACTTCGGTAAAATCAGACGTGACGTCATTATGACGTATCCACACTATCGAAGGCGACAGGAGCCACGATCGACTTGTGTGGTCGTTCTAGACGCAAAACTGCGGTTGCAATTGTAGCAGACGTCCTGTGCCTCACCGAGTACGAATATCCGATGCATTTCAGTTGCGTGACGAGTTGTTCTAACTCCTCTTCGGAATTGCAATAACCACGAAATTGGCCAGCATCATCAACGCTGAAATCTTTCAGCTTTTCCCTCATTACTGACTCAACAGTGGCGGTCATAGTGACAATCGTAAATCGGTACACTCGGGCAAGCGAGCTTAGGCCAAGGCAGACAATCAGCGACTGTCTGTACTGCTCGCGCCCAATAGCGGCATCTCGAACGATCGCAAAAGTCGATGCGCCGCTCTTCTGCACGTCGATGGTGTGGATACGTCATAATGACGTCACGTCTGATATTACCGAAGTGTAAATAGAATCACCCGTGCGCCAGACTGCTTCCCTTCCGGCGTAAACACGACGGTGCTGCCACAGTGGCGAGGGAGAAACTAGTCCACCTCCAAATGTTCAAAAATGTTCAAATGTTTCTATAGCTTATTGGACTTAGCTACGGGGTCATCAGTTCCTAAACTTACAAACTACTTATGAACTAGCTAACACTAAGGACGGCACAAATATCCATACCCGAGGGGGGATTCGAACCCCCGACCGTAGTGGCACACAAAACAGGTCAGATCACTGTTGCAGAAACAAAGAAAAACGCATGCAAAATTTAAAAAGACACAGAATCCGCAAGACTGGCAATCTTTTACTGAAACTCGCAACCTAGCGCGGACTTCAATGCGAGAATCTTATAGTTGTTTCCACAACGAAATCCTGTCTCGTAATCTTGCAGAAAATCCAAAGAAATTCTGGTCATATGTGAAGTACACTAGCGGCAAAACACAAACAATACCTTCACTACGCGATAGCAATGGTAATACTACCGACGACAGTACTGCTAAGACAGAATTACTAAACACAGCTTTTCGAAATTCTTTCACCAAAGAAGACGAAGTGAACACTCCAGTATTCAATCCAAGAACAGCTGCCAGCATGCGAAACTTAGAAGTAGATGTTCCTGGAGTAGTAAAACAACTTAAGTCACTAAACAAAAATACATCTTCCGGGCCAGATTGTATACCAACTAGATTCCTCTCAGAGTATGCTGATGCAATAGCTCCGTACTTAGCTATAATTTACAACCGATCACTCAGCGAAAGATCCGTACCCAAAGACTGGAAAGTTGCCCAAGTTACTCCAATATTCAAGAAAGGCAATAGGAGTGATCCCCAAAATTACAGCCCTATGTCATTGACGTTGATTTGCAGTAGGATTTCGGAACATATACTTTGTTCGAACATTATGAACTACCTCGAAGAGAACGACCTATTAACCAATAGTCAGAACGGATTCAGAAAGTATCGCTCTTGCGAAACACAGCTTGCCCTTTATTCACATGAAGTGTTAAGTGCCATCGACAAGGGATTTAAAATCGATTCCATATTTCTGGATTTCAGGAAGGCTTTTGATACTGTACCCCACAAGCGGCTTCTAATGAAATTGCGTGCTTATGGAATATCTTCCCAATTGTGCGATTGGATTCGCGATTTCCTATCAGAAAGGACACAGTTCGTTGTAATTGACGGTAAGTCATCGAGTAATACAGAAGTGATATCTGGCGTTCCACAAGGAAGTGTTATAGGTCCCCTACTCTTCCCCCGTGTTTCTAAACGATTTAGGAGACAATCTGAATAGCTCCCTTAGACTGTTCGCGGATGATGCTGTCGTTTATCGGTTAGTGAAGTCAACAGAGGATCAAAAGCAACTGCAAAGCGATTTAGACAAAATTTCTACTTGGTGCGAAAATTGGCAATTGACACTAAATAAAGAAAAGTGTGAAGCAATACACATGACCAGTAAAAGAAATCCGCTGAACTTCAATTACGCGATAAATCAGTCAAACCTTAAGGTCGTAAATTCTACCAAATACCTAGGAGTTACAATTACGAACAACTTTGACTGGAGAGAACACACAGAAAATATTGTGGGGAAGGCGAATCAAAGGTTACGTTTCATTGGCAGAACGCTTAGACGATGCAATAGCTCCACCAAAGAGACTGCCTACATCACACTTGTGCGTCCTCTCTTGGAGTACTGTTGCCCCTTGTGGGACCCTCACCAGGTGGGACTGACGGAAGATATTGAGAAGGTTCAGAGAAGGGCAGCTCGCTTTCTTTTATCACGTTACGGGGGGGAAAGCGTTACGGAAATGTTGCACGAATTGGGGTGGAAATCATTAAAAGAAAGACGTTATTCAATGCGGCGTGATCTGTTTGCATAGTTTCAATCACCGACTTTTAGTTCTGAATGTGAAAATATTTTGCTAGCACCCACCTACTTAGGGAGACATGACCATCCCAATAAAATAAGAGAAATTAGATCGAAAACGGAACGATTTAGGTGTTCTTTCTTCCCGCGCGCTATTAGAGAATGGAACGGTAGAGAGAAGTTATGAAGGTGGTTAATGAACCCTCTGCCAGGCACTTAAATGTGATTTGCAGAGTATCGACGTCGATAGATGTAGTGGCCGTGCAGACCGTGACTGGAGCGCCTCAGTCTCCTCGGCCACCGTGGCCGGCAGCCCTCCTCCCTCCTGTTGTTCAACAGGGGCGGCCGGCAGGTAGTCGAGACGCCATGCACAATTCCCGAAGCCGCTCCCTCTGAGGTTTGGTTTCGAATCCCATCTTGGGCATGAATGTTGAGTTTGTACTACAGAAAAAAGGCGGCCGTCAGATTTGCCGCCCCTCCCCCCGGAAAGTGTCGCCCCGTGCGGCCGCACGTTTCGCACGTTCCTCACGCCAGCCCTGGCTGGAAGGAACCTAAGTTGGCCGCTAGTTAGGGTTGTGCCGCCCCTGTGTCGGCTGTTTTCCTGGCGCCGCCCCTCGCCCTGTGCGAGTACTGTGTGTCCCGGCCCGCCGTTGCCCGCCTACTGCTCCTGCTACTACTGCTGCTGCTGCTGCTGCTACTGCCCGCCTTTGTCCGGCGGCCAGCCGGTAGACAGTAGAGGCGCAGGGCCGCTTTGAGCGCCGCGCTCGCTTTGTCTCGCCCTCGGTTGCGCCGGCCGCCGCCAGGGCGCGCTGCACTATTTATGCCGCTGCTGCTACTGTTGCAGGGGACTCTGCTAGACTCTCACTGCTGCTGCTGCTGCTGCCGACCTGTGCTCGCGGGGCAACATACTCACACCACTTAGGTATGTTGTCACTGGCTGCAAAAAATGGGGTCATTTGACTTACGTCACCAAACATGCTAGTGCCAACTGCAAATTTATTTATTTATTTATTTGGTTATTTAACCTGACCATATTAGGGCCATAGGGCCCTCTCTTGCATCTGATCAGGAAGAACATAAACAAAGGATTTAATTACAAAGAACACTGCATTAATAATAGTAAATAATAACAGCCGGCCGCGGTGGCTGAGGGGACTGAGGCGCTCCAGTCACGGTCTGCACGGCCACTACGGTCGGGGGTTCGAATTCCCCCTTGGGCATGGATGTTTGTGCCGTCTTTAGTATTACCTAGTTCATAAGTAGTTTGAAAGTTTAGGGACTGATGACCCCATACTTAAGTCCCATAAGCTATACAAACAGTTGAGTTTCAATAATAACAATATCTACATCTACAACCATTCTCCGTAAACCCACCCGACGGTGTGTAGCAGAGGGTACCTTGAGTACCACCATCGATTTTTCCCTCCTATTTGAGTCACGTATTGTTCACGATAAGATGGATTGTCGGTATGCCTCTGTGTGGGCTCTAATCTCTCTGATTTTATCCTCACACTCTCTTCGCGGGATATACGTAGGAGGGAGCAATATACTGCTAGACTCCTGGGTAAAGGTATGTTCTCGAAACTTCGACAAAAGCCCGTACCGAGCGACAGAGCGTCTCTCCTGCAGAGTCTTCCACTGGAGTTTATCGATCATCTCCGTAACGCTTTCACGATTACCAAATGATCCTGTAACGAAGCGCGCTGCTCTCCATTGGATCTTCTCCACTTCCTCTATCAATCCCACCTGGTACGGATCCCACACCGGTGAGCAGTATTCAAGCTGTGGGCGAACAAGTGTACTGTAACCTACTTCCTTTGTTTTCTCACTGCATTTCCTTAGAATTCTCCCAATGAATCTAAGTCTGGCAGCTGCTTTACCATCGATTTATATGGTCGTTCCATTTTAAATCCCTCCTAATGACTACTCCCAGATAATTTATGGAATTAACTGCTTCCAGTTGCTGACCTGCTATAGTGTAGCTAAATGATAAAGGATCTTTCTTTCTGTGTATTCGCATGTGATAATACTAATAATAATAATAATGGCAATAATAACAACACAGAAATCAAATTAATATTAATAATAACAAGAGATATTTACATGGAGTTAGATGTTTAACACATTTGAATTAAGTTGAATATAAACAGAAAGGGAAAATGATAAGTGAAAGAGGAGAAGATCGAAAAATGATAGTGCCAATGGATGTGAGGAAGTGGAGATATATATGAATAGAGATCTCTGCTGATGAAAGGAAAGGAGAACATTTATGGGGGGAGGAGGAATTGACAACAGTGGGCTACAGACTGGTAAGTGGAGAAAAAGATGGCTATTATGACAGAAGGTGAACCCTTAGCTGTCTTTTAAAGTTTTGAATTGATTTTATCTCTCTTAACTTTCGAGGAAGATTGTTCCACAGACGTGTTCCCGATACATAAAATGATTTAGAGAAGATTGCATTGTTATGTGATGGTACAGAGAGAGTTTTATTTTGGTGGGAGCGTGTATTTCTACTGTGCTGTTCAGATAGTAATATAATCGTTGAGGATAAGTAAAAAGGTTTGCAATGACTGAGAACGCGATGCAGCAAACATAGTGTATGATAGCTTCGACGTTTATCTGCACGTAGCATAGATAACTGCTGGTATGTGGGACTAATATGGTCGTAGAAACGTAAGTTACAAAGGAATCGGATACAAGAATTCATCGCCACCTCCAGCCTACGTGAATTTTCGTGTGATAGTCCTTGCAGAATAGCATCACCATAATCTAGATTGGGAAGTATTAGTGTCTCAACAAGCTTCTTTTTCAGCTGTAAAGGAAATGCTTTCTTTGTATTTCTGCAGTGAATGAAGTGACGCATATACCTTCTTACAGACTGTCGTTGTATGCTCTGTCCAGTCTAAGTGCTAATCAAATATTACTCCTAGGTTCTTTGCTGAATGAGAGAAGCGAATTTGTGTGTCGTTAAGTATTAAAGGTGGAAGAGTTTCCCTAAACTGTGGACTGATGAGTCTTTTATGGGCCACTAAGATGCCTGCGTTTTTGATGGATTCAGTTTCAAGCCCATGCTATGTGCCCATATTAATAGTGAAAGTAAGTCCCCGTTTACATGGCTGTGCTTAGGTTTTTAGGACTTTCACTGAGATATAATTGTAGGTCATCAGCGTATAGATGATATTGACAGTGGCCACTCGACTGCCGCCACTCGACAAAGTTCAGGTTATTTGAATCATAACAAACTGATGCCATGTTTATTTGAAGGCGGTTGCCGTATTTGGTGTTTCCGTGTATTTATGTCTACATTTTACAAGGAATGTGCATTTGAATTGCTCATGAAATTAAGGATATTTCCAAAAAAATGTGCCTTGAAGTATGGTTTGTTGGGTAGCAATGATAGTTAGACATCGGAATGCAGGACAAAGTTTTCATGAGAATACTGTAGTTAATTTGCGTATTTTATTATGTTCTTGTACAGTGTATGCTTAATATTTGTGTGTGACTAAACAAGTGTTATTGAGTGATTACTGAAGGGAGATTTGTAGGAACACAACAGACTATTTAATTCTACAAATGCAGAAAATAAGTGTGGTGCTGCTTGGTTTACACATGTCTTTAATATATATTTCCAAACAACAACATTTACACTTTATTTCCCTCTTATTGTTGTCTTATATCAATTCTAACACCATAACCTAATTGACAAACCAATGTCTGTTCGAAAAAGCTGACGGCATGTTGACAGCCATGCAAACAGGATTCTGACAGGAGCGAGTGGAAACGGTAAACATCTAGCTGCACTTGCGATAACCAGTCTTGTATTAATCGGTCGATAATGGGGCTAAATATATTTGTAAAGTGCGTGCAATGTACGTCAAAGTGTGTTATGACTCTAACAACGTTAGCTGTGTGAATTTTGTAAAGGAAACTAATATCGATGTCAACATGCAGTTTGTGGCTTCTGTATTCGTTTGAATGGTAAAAATAAAAGAGCCACTGGCATCTCTGAAGGAATTCATCGACTTCGTTAATGGTTAGTTAGACAGCCACAGTATCCTCAACTTTCAATTCCAGCCTCAGCTCAGAAACCTTCGGGTCTACGATCTGTGTGCTGCTTCTGCGCTGGGGACATCTACGAGAGAGAAGACACCAGGTTAGTCAAACATTAAGTGACAACCGCCTACGGGCCTCACGTGCAACGTTCGGTCTATTACAACTAGAGGAGTTAGCACGCTGCTCGCGGTAACGTGAGTGAGGTAAAGGGAAGATAGGAAAGTGTCAAGGAGACTGTCACAAGTGGACTTGATAACGAAAACTTTAGCCATATCAAAGAATGGTTTGAAGATATTTTTTTTTTTATCTCACCCACGCCGTAGCTGGCAACAGAGTACTGCTGTAACATCTTACCACAGCGTGTAGACCGCCACGTTACGGATTGCGAGGCCTCCCGCGTCAGATGTTCGAATCCTCCCTCGGGCATGGATGTGTGTGTTGCCCTTAGGTTAGTTTAACTTAGTGTAAGTAGTTTGTAAGACTAGGGACTGATGGCCAACGTAGTTTGGTCCCATAGGATTACAAACGTTTGAACGGCATCTAGACGCTGCGTGAAGCTACCTTGCTATTCTCCGAAAGGAAACCCTCCACCCTGAGATGGTGGCTGAGGGCATCTGCAGTTCACAAGGAGATTTCTTTACTGCCTACATCCGATAAGCTGTATGGGTCCAGTTTAGCCCGTTGTCTACGATGGTCTCTATTTCCCATTGGCTTCACGCACCCTCTCAGCAACAGCAACAACAAAGGTAAGGTAACAGCAGTCAACAATCCGAAGATTGTTTTGAACAGCACAGTGCTTTACTAGGCACGGTCCTGTTTGGAGGTGGTATGCCGTTGCCTTCCTCCGACCTTCGAACTGACTTACCCAGCCAGTTATAGGGGGACCTACAGTTTAACCCTCCTACTACCATAATTTTTTTGTTACACTGAGTACCGTTGGGGTCAATATGACCCCAAGTAATTATCACGGGATATATTGGCAATATTTAATTTATTTTAATGAACTAACGCAAAAGCATACATTAGTGATTGAAACCAGGTGAAGTAGATGTATAAGCACTTACAGATCTTGTCTCAACACTTCTTGATCTTATAGATCCTTACATGTAAAACAAAACATCTCTTTACATTTAAAACAAAGAATGTCTGAATGGTGTTTACAGACAAAGGAAATGCATCTTCTGCACGTTTCTGGATGTTTTCTATCCACTGAACTTTCACACAGGTAGCACCGGCCACGTATAACCCCCGTATCCTCTTGTGCTGAAGGAGGAGGAGGACGAGGCAGAGAAGCTTTGCTGCGCTGACTTCTGTCTTTCTGTACTAGACTTGTTCCCGGTTCCAGAAGAAATTATCTTCTTTTGTAGTTGGTCGTTTTATTCCAGTCAGGATTTAAGTCCAACTAAATTATGAAAGCATTCAGGGCACTAATATCCAAAATATTATAAAAAAATCACCATGGGCCATATTCTTGTCATACGTTTTGTAGTTTAGGTTCTGACTAACTTGTTCATAGTGTCTACACCTGATTTTGTTGCATTATAGTCTAGGATTATAATAGGTTTCGCTGCTTTGCCGTCACCTATTTCCTCCCTGAAATGCGTAGTACTCAGCAAATCTCCAACGTCTTCATCATAATCTTCAGTTGATTCTCTACCTCCAGAAATAACACCATCAACCTCTTCGTCGTCATCAGACGCAGTATCTCCTAATTCCTCTTCTTCATTCAAAATTGCTTGTATTTCACCACTACTCAGACGTTTTCTAGACATAATGTAGTTCTTTCACACGCTGCGACAAAACACTAGCAACAACTGAGGCAACACACAACTGCTGAGGAAAGAAACGACAACAATGGGTATAAATAAGAAGTGGAAAGTGTTAGTTTCATTGTTGCAGGTGTTTCCTATAACATCTGTTCAACGTAATATTCGCTGTTCTGTTTTTATAATGTTACATTCAAGAAACAAAAAAAAAAAAATTAGATTGGGGTCATGCTGACCCCAGTGGTACTCAGTGCATAGTCCATGAATAAATTTTGATATGTTGTAAATGTAAAACTGAATAATATGTCATTGCATACAAGCAAGTTAGAGAGACAAAGTCATAAATTTTGAAAAAAATCGCATTGAAAATAAGGGAGATATAGATTTCAAATGTGCTTATGGGGTCATATTGACCCCAGTGGTAGTAGGAGGGTTAACGTGAGTTCCGAACCACGGTGCTACTCGGTATTTTTCACATGAGCAACACTGCCAGAGGTGAAAGAAGTGGAAAGTGACAGATAAAAATCCTAGGAGCTGGCGGGGATCGAACCCGCGACCTTTGGATTTGTAATCTGGCACTACCACTGTGTAACCGAGGCGCACTAGTAATCAATATATGACATATTTAATATTTCATACGGTGCATGCTGGAGGTTAACTGAAACTAATTATATATTTTGCCGTCAGGAGCCCAGTATCGTCTTGCATACAGTTATATATTTTTGACGACATTACAGCATTCCAATCCCGGCCGGGAAAAATGTTCATTCGCAGCACATTGGTATTTCATCAAAACCAAGTACAGTGAAGTCATTACTGATCGCAAATTGCCATTTATTTCATTAACTGAAATTAACTTAAACTTCGCTTCACTGACCAGCACAAAACACAATAATAGTACAATGCAAAAGTCAACACAGTTTCAGCCGACCAGTTGCATAAAAATGGTTTATGCATGTAAACCATTTTTAAGCAATTGGTCGGCTGAAACTGTGTTGACTTTTGCATCGTGTTCCACCGTTGCTGAATTGCAGCCATGTTTAAAATTAATAGTACATTTCCGTGAGACAACATTGTCTCATCATACCAAAGGTATTAAACATTAGGAGAGGCATTGAATTAAAATTTGCGCTGTGGCCGGGATTCGAGCTCAGGACCTTCTTATGATTATACATTTGGTATAACGAGACTATATTGTCTCAAGGGAATATATTATTGTTGATATTTATATCACCTCAGCCTGAGGAACAAGGTGTGATTGTTCCCATTCGCGTTCTTTGCTGGGGTGCTATTCCAATGTAGGAGAGCCCTGACAAAATGGTACGCGTTTCACAGGCAACATGAGGCAGAATTAAAGTATGTGCTGTGGAGGAAGGCGTGCTTTAAGATAGTCCGTGTAGTCGCTTTGGCTACAATGGTGTGTTACCTGGGTGGTCTAAAGCGCCTACCTAGTAAGTAGGAGATCCTGGGTTCGAATCCGCGGCACAGCATAAATTTTAATTCGACGCCTCTCCTTATGTTTAATACAATTAACAAAAAAAAAGTTAAGAGAGTTACAGTAAGTGATCAAAAGTATCCAGACGCTTCCAAAAACGCACGTTTCTCATATTACGTGCATTCTGCTGCCAGGTACTCCGTACCAGCGAACTCAGTGGTCATCAGACATCATGAGGGTGCAGATTGGGGCACTCCGAGGAACTAGCGGACTTGGATCGTGGTTGGGTGACACTAGTGTCAGAAGCAGTGTTGCCACACGTAGGGATTTTTCCCTACAGGTAGGTCATTTTAAGCATTAAAATCATGTAGGGAATTTTCATCCAAAACTCCCCAACGCGTAGATACTTTGGTAAAATTTTACAATCGCCGACACAGGCCTAGCGGGTAATGTTGCCGCCGGCCGCGGTGGCCGAGGGGACTGAGGCGCGCCAGTAACGGTCTGCACGGCCACTACGGTCGGGGGTTCGAATCCCCCCTCGGGCATGGATATTTCTGCCGTTCTTAGTGTTAGCTAGTTCATAAGCAGTTTGTAAGTTTAGGGACTGATGACCCCGTAGTTAAGTCCCATAAGCTCTACAAACATTTGAAACATTTTTGAACATTTGGTAATGTTGCCAACAGAGCAGTTGTAAGCACCCGGGAATGAAGCCGACCAATTGTGGCAGAGTTTGAAGTAGCCAATGATATTTTAGACGGCATAGTTGTTTTTGTTCGTAGTAAACACTTTTAATTTGAAAATCTAGTTTCAGACACATTAAAATTGATGCGAATTACGATGATTTCAATGTATATCAGTGGAATGGAGAGTCGTTTGGAAATAGTGTTAGAAAATGTCAGCGCAAGAAAGATTCATTGCTTCTATGAACGAAACACGCTTCATTGACTAGACTTATTTATTTACGCCAGGACGATATACTAGTAAGTACTTTGAGAAGATGCTGACAAGAAAACGCTAAAACATTTGCGACAGTCAATGTTATAATGAACAAAGCGCTAGATATTCGTTATCAACATAGCAGTACTCTTTGAAAATATGAATCATGTAGAGTGACGGACTTCCTTTTTTTGTCCTGACTGTGAATTAAGTAATTACTGCTGTTCCTACTCTGTGGTTGACAGTGTCTCGACTTATTCTTGTGCAGTCAATAAATCAGTTATCCTCGTGTAACAGTGCACTCGGAATTAGCGGCATATTTGGGGAACATAATTAATGCTGTTCCTCTGTATGGTTGCCAGGTTCTTGATGTACCCTTGTCCGATCGATAAATCGGTGATCTTCTTGTAACAGAGCATTTGGAATTCGCGGCATAATCTACTTGACTCCACCAATAACGATCAGTCACTGGAAAAACATATCTAGCAAGTGAAGCACGATGCCACACATTTATTTTAAAGTTTTTCAAAATAGTAACACGTCACATTAATCAGCTGGTTAACCTCTGCTGGTCGGACACATGAATTCAGCCCCTCCCAGACCCAAACCCTGGCTACGACCCTGATGTAGGGGCTTTAATGAGGTGGTAGGGAGGAAGTAGGGAAAACGTAGGTACATTTTTATGTGACTGTAGGTATTTTCCTCTCTCTGACATCTGGCAACACTGCTTACCAGTCCGCGTTCCTTTCATCATTCTGACGATTAATTTTGTCTTGTGTTATTGTCCTCTGACAGCGCAAGTCATTGTCTTACAATTTGATAAAAATATTAAGAAAAGTATAATTCTTAATTAGATGAATCTGCATAACTAGTGAGAGTAAAAGTAACACACAGGTAGTGAAAGTGAAATTGTTAGAGCTTTGGTGTACTGATGAAAGATTGTTAGGTCAGTAAATAGGCTTAAGAGTTACAGGAAAACTTAGTTGTCTTACAAGAAAGAAAGTTCAAAATGTTCAAATGTTTGTATAGTCTAAACTAACCTACGGACAACACACACATCCATGCCCTAGTGAGGATTCGAACCTCTGACGTGGGAGGCCGCGTGATCCAGACCGCTCGGCTACTCCCGCGCGACACACAAATAGCATACAGATTAATGACTCACTTTAATATCTCCCTCTTCTTTCTCCCTTTTTCATTGTGAACCTCTGTTTCAGTTGTTCGTTGAAAATCCAATAACATATGAATTCTAGTAGGAGACGAAATAACGTTGTTAAAGCTGAACAAACCAGAAATATGAATTTCAGACTCAAATTGTTCAAATGTTTGTATAGCTTATGGGACTTAACTATGGGGTCATCAGTCCCTAAACTTACAAACTAGGACGGCCCAAATATCAATGCCCGAGGGGGAATTCGAACCCCCGACCGTAGTGGCCGTGCAGACCGTGACTGGCGCGCCTCAGTCCCCTCGGCCACCGCGGCCTGCGGCAACATTACATTTTTGTGAGACTGTAGGTGTTTTCTCTCTCCGACATGTGGCAACACTGGTCAGAAGTCTGTACGCGAGGTTTCCCCACTACTAATCAGCCCTGGGTCCAGTGCTTCTGGTGTGGCAGTGAAGTGGAGACGTGAACGCACACGAACAGCACGGAAGTGACTGACCGAGACTGCCGACATGTGAGGAGGGTCGTACAGTGTGATAAGCGGGCGTCCGACCACTCCACCACACAGGATCTCCAATCTGCATCAGGACCCACGGCAAGTACTGCGACAGGCAGGACGTGAGCCAACTTGTGTTTCGCGGTCGAGCTGCTGCCCTCAAGACACACATGACACAGGTCACTGCCAGACACGCGTCGCTTTCAGGTAAGTAACCTCTTTGGTAAGTTTTGGCCGAACGATACTTACCGTTGGCGTGTAGCGAAAGCTGCTGGAAACAAGGCTTAAGCAGGGTTGTCCAAGACGCGGCTGTTCCCTGCGATTGCGGCTCGGCCCCCAATACAGAACCTCCCTTTTATTTTCCGGCCGTGGCGGACGGCGGCGAGTCGGCAGCACGACGGCAGCCGCTGCCGTTCACCAAGGCGCGCCTCCTGGTCGGCGAATCGGGAAATTGATGACGAAAATAAAATTTCCGAATTTTTTGCGGTAAAAAATACTGCATGTTAAGGAAGCAAAGCTACATCAGTTCCCATATTTAACTTTTCGTTACAGATTCTCGTTTTCCTTTAAAAAATTAAAAAGCACTACTTTCGGTTGCGCATGGTTTTTTTTTTTCACTTTTATTGCATCTCTGTCGAGTTTGAGGAAACTAACATGAAAAAAAATTTGGTTTTTGCATATCTTGTAGTTTCATATCCTAGCTTGATAACGAAGCGTCTATTTTCTCATGATTCCTTATAGGTCACTTATTTTTTAAGTGACCTATTGCATTAAACTTGAAGTGTTTACATCGAAAAATGTAGTCGCTGGCTACTTTGGGTATGGTTCATTTTAGGTCATACATTGGTGCGGATAAAATGAAGCCAATAATTCGAAATTATTTTTAACGTTGAGAGCAGGACGATACCTGTCTTCGTTTTCGAGATATTGGCTCGTATACCTACGGTACGGGAGTGTCGCGACTACCCCGCCATTTGTCTCCACGTGCAACCTCAATTTTCCGGAGGTAACTATCATCACATCTCATAAACTGTTAAAGATATTGAAACCTTTTTTAAAATGATAGCCTGGGAAGGAATTCATGTTTTACACAATCATTAATACTCAAAGCTTTTTTTATCTACAGGTATACAGAAATAACTATAGTTTTTACGATGAAACGAGATATTAATTAAACAGTATTTAAAATTTATGGAGATTTATTTCCGTCTATTGCAACTAAATGAAAGGTATTTCGCTTCTTTATTCATGAAGCATCATCAATGGCAGTTTTTTTATTGTTAATTCTATTTGCGACTTTATGTGTGTATTCTCCCAAGGGATGGAAGTTTTGGTTCTTCATTTCATCACATTGCCATGTACTTCACTGTGTCGCTGCATATTTTAACTGTTAGGGTTTTCTATATGTTGATTCTATTTTTGTGACAATGACCTTGAAAGCTGTTAAAACATTTTTATTAACAGGCACCATTTAAATGGCGACACGAAATTCATACTTGCTTTTAGATTAAATATCAGCCAGTTTGCACATGAATTGGAACTTGCAGAGAGTGACATTCAGAGAAAATCATATAACCGATTCAACAAATCTATCAGTGCAGCAGAAAAAATAAATAAATAAAAAAAAAAATAAAACGCAGTGACGCAAAGATAATTGTTCTTTTATTTTCTTATTTACGATTGTGGCGCTGTTTATAAGACCAGGAGTGTGTTTATCTGAAACTCCTGATGCAGCTTGCATCTCTCTCGTCACAGGCCTTTTTTAACTGATTGGATTCACCTTCTGTATTGCCTTTGAAATAAGGCCCAGTTTTCGAAAACGTGCAGTTGAAATTTTTTCCAAGGGAGATCAAAAATAGCAAACACATACCAAACAAAAGATTTTTCAGCAGCTTGTTAAATGTATCAACAACAGTTATAAGACTGTTTGCTGTTTTGTTATAATTTCATTCTGACCGGTTTCTGTCCTAAACCATTTTCCAGAGAATATGGAAAACAAATAGATTTTAAAATATCGAAGATGTCATCCATACCGTACACAAGACATTTGAATCTAAATGGTACACCACAACATTTATCTTTGTTCATAAAAACTAAGATAATTTTTACGGCACACCACAAAACGAACTGTATTGGTATGAATGAAATTAGTTACCACCAGGCACATTTTTTTAATTTCCAAAACCCTAGAGGGCCAATACAGCTCCTTTTCCAACCTTCATTTCTCTTTTATTTCTACGAATATTTTCAGTCTACTCTTATATATGTCAGTAGATTACCATGAAATCTAAATCTGTTCAACGTAAAAAGGTAATAGCTTAATGGCGAGACGAACTCATCTTTTGAGTGGTTCATATCCGCTTTTCTTCGGTCCGCTTGGCTCGACATCTTTCTGCCGCTGCCTTGAGTCGTCGCGACTCCCATCGCAACACTGCTCACTGCCCACTGGTGCAGTCCTGCGATTGTCGCCGCATCAGCCGCGCGCCGCACCCCAAACTCGAAGTGCGCATGCGCGAGCAGCCAGCCTCTGACGTCACGAGAAGACCCATCGCAGCCGCAGGCAGCAATCGCGCCTTGGACAACCCACCTTTAGGTTGGAATGTTCTTTGTTTGTTGGCCGGCGTGTGCAGGATTGCCAGGTGTGGCGATTTTTCACATTCTCGGCTGCCTTTTTCTTATAATAGTAGCCATTCTAGCAGTCTGGCGACTGGTGATTAAATTTGGCTATTACAGGAATTGGTTGGCGACTTAATGGCTATTTTATTTTACTTCAAATACAACGAATGTAAAGCAATCACTCTTTAGACATTGCGTCAATGATACCGGCTAAACTTCGGTAGAATGCTGGGGAAATGTAATCAACCTACACGAGTTAGCACAAATGTCTTCAAGTACCATGGATGTGTGGGAAAGTGTCACAGAGATGTAAAAAAACTTAACTTACAGACTCTTGAAGATAGACGTAAACTACCTCATGCACCGTACTTACGATGGTTTGAGAACAGGCTTTAAACGATATCTCGAAGTATAGTACAACACCGTAAGTATATCTCCCGCAGAGATTATGAAGGTAAGATTATATAAATTACAGCACGCAAGGACGCATTTAAACAATGTTTTTTTTTTTTTTTTTTTTTTTTTTTTTTTTTTTTTTTTTTTTTACGTTTCATACAACACAAGAGAAATTCGTAACAACTGCTACTGTGAAGCGAGCCCTTTGCTACGCACTTCACAGTGGTTAACAATGGTTTACAGAGTATACATGTCGATCAAGAACACGCGGTGATTTCCCAGTCGTTCTCATGGCTGATTTTTCAGTGTTTAATGACGCTTTATTACGAATTAGTCCATCTCACCTCAAAGTATGAAATTCTTACTGCATTATAATAAATAACCTCATTTCAAATGTTGTAATGATTTTGTGTGTATTAAAGAAATGTTTGAAAGATTCAATAACTATTTAATATCTGTAAATATTTGTTTTTAAGAAGATGAAAGTGATTGGTAATCGAACCTATGCATGAGAAAATCCCTTGTATAAGTTTGATAGAATGATTCTTGAACAGTTTTGTGTTGTAATTTTTATAAGTTATGACATTAATAAACGTGATAGTTAAATGTAACTGAATTTCCGGAGTCTCTCTCTTATATTTACAATGTGACAATATTTGGCGGCCTGCATTGTCAGTTGGTGGTGTGACTCGGTTCAGTTCTTGGATGGACTCAGATAAATGTTTCTGTGAAGTATGAGTTTCCTTGGAAAGTTCAGTCTGATGTCTGTGGATGTGAGAGTGCCACAGTTTGTGTTACTTTCTACTCAGTAACCAGCTTACTCCCTGAATTCCAGGATTATTATTGTCGAGTAACATGCCATAATTACCATAGCATAATAATGTTAACCGATTGCGTTATTTGGCTATTTTTACTGATGAAAAGATGGTTATATTTTGACATTTTATTGGTGTAAAGAAGGAGATATTTTGGCTACTTTTTGTTTAAAATTTGGCGACAGAGCAATAGAGAAACCTGGCAACTCTGGGTGTGCGGCAGTCTCCCGCCGACCGCAGAGCGAGGCGGTACAGTAGCATGTCGGCAGTGAGTTCGTAACCTGCGTTTAGCGGTGGCTAAGGTTTTGCCATTACGTCGTATCGCATACGGGTTGCAGTTGCATGTTGAAATGTTTCAGTGTGGACTTGTAGACATCCATCGTAGTGGCACGCAGTTATTTAATCAGTGTGTTTAAAGGGAAAACTTTTTAACATTTGTTGTTCCATATAAAGGAAGTTAACAAAGTTTACTGTCATGGCTCAACCTAGTAATTGTCCGCATCCCATACCGTCAAATCATTGGAACAATTATTAAATGATTAAGCAGCAAATAGAATGTAACGGGAACTTCGCCCATCGAGGATTAGGTGGACGCAGCGGCGACGTTACAGCTTGCTGTAGGGGACGTAAACACTGGACGATTGGACAGTGGAGAAACACTGTATGGAGTGAGCAATCACGGTACACAATGTCGGGCAGTGGGTATAGAGAATTCCCGGTGAACGCCATCTGCTAGCGTTTGTAGTGCCGACAGTGAAATTCTGAGGCGGTGGTGTTATGCAGATATTACATGGCTGCAGACTGCAGATAGATGTGACCCTTAGACCATCACTTTAATAAGTCATGCTTGCAGTGTATCGTCAGGCGTGCCGTAGGGGAGTGTGATAGGACCGCTATTATTTTCTATCTATATAAATGATCTGATGGACGGAGTAAGTTGTAATTTGCGACTGTTTGCTGATGATGCTGTGGTGTATGGGAGGGTGTCGTCGGTAACTGACTGTAATAGCATACAGGATGACTTAGACAAAATTTCTAGTTGGTGCGAAGAATGGCAGCTAGCTGTGAATGTATAAAAATGTAAGGTGATGCGCATGAGTAGGAAAAACAATCCTATAATGTTCGAATACAGCATCAGTAGTGAGCTTCTTGATGCGGTCGCGTCGTTCAAATATCTAGGCGTAACATTGCAGAGCGATATGAAATGGAACGAGCATGTAAGGACAGTTGTGAGTAAGGCAGACAGCCGACTTCGGTTTATTGGGAGAATTTTGGGAAGATGTACTTCACCTGTAAAGGAGACCGCGTATAAAACGCTTGTGCGACCACGACTTGAGTATTGCTCAAGTGTGTGGGACCCGCAGCAGATCAGTTTAAAGGAAGACATAGAGGCGGTTCAGAGGCGAGCAGCTAGGTTTGTTACTGGTAGGTTCGACCAATGCGCGAGTGTCACGGAAATGCTCCGCAATTCAATTGGGGATCACTGGAGGAAAGACGACGTTCTTTTCGTGAAAGTCTGTTGAGGAAATTTAGAGGGCCGGAATTTGAAGCTGAGTGTAGCACGATCTTGCTGCCGCCTACTTACATTTCGCGTAAAGATCACAAAGATAAGAAAAGAGAAATTAGGGCTCGTACGGAGGCATATAGGCATTCTTTTTTTCCTCGTTCTATTTGGAATAGGGAGGGAAATGCGGAATTTAAATTCAAATGTTTGTTAAGCTCATGGGACTTGACTGCAGGGTCATCAGTCCCTAAACTTACAAACTGCTTATGAACTAACTTACAGCTACTTAAGACGGCACAAACATCCACGCCCGAGGGGGGGATTCTAACCCCCGACGGGGAACGGCCTCGCGCATCGTAGCATAGCACCCCAATGCGCTCCGCCGCTGCAAAAACTGTGAGAACGAAAGGTTTTTTATCTATTTTATTTTATTTTTAACATGTGGAGAAAGGAGACAGCAGTTATAAGAAAAAAAATGTTTGTAGAGGATGGATGGATGCTTAGGGTTTAACGTCCCGTCGACAGCTTGGCCATTAGAGACGGAGCTAACGCTCGGAGTTTTTGGGTTAGGATGAGAAAGGAAATCGGCCGTGCCCTTTGAAAGGAACCATCCCGGCATATGCCTGGAGTGATTTAGGGAAATCACGGAAAACCTAAATCTGGATGGCCGGAGGTGGATTTGAACCACCATCCTCCCGAATGCGAGTCCAGTGCTGTTTGTAGAGCTTATGGGACTTAACTACGGGGTTATCAGTCCCTAAACTTACAAAAAAAAAAAAAAAAAAAAAAAAAAAAAAAAAAAAAAAAAAAAAAAAGGTCGAGTGGTCTGGAGCGTCACGTGACGGATTGCACGGGCTTCCACGTCGGAGGTTCCAATCCTCCCACGGGCATGGTTGTATGTGTTGTCCTTAGGTTATTTTAAGTAGTTTGTCTAGGCACTGATGAACAACGTTGTGGTGTCGCACAAGACCAAAGTGCGCGCCACCTACTTTCGGCGCGCGCCGCCATGCACGCACGGCGCGGCGTTCTTACGACGTCAGCCACGAGAGCCCTCTGCTAGAACTCCGCTCGTGGACACCACTGAACGACATCGTTCACTTGGGACTGAGATAGGAACCAGTTAACACTTGGGAATCAGATAGGCACCAGTGAAGACTTGGCTATTGGATAGCCACTAGGCAGGCTTCTAGCTCAACTATGTATCAGCATTCTGCAGTACTGAGCTATGTAAAAGTTAAGTATTACTAAGTCTCTGTGAAATATATATCTCGTTCTAATTTACTCTAGTGTTTCTAGTTTCTGGCTGCTCCCCTCCGTACCTGCACCAGCGTGCTATCTTTATTCCTGTGTCGGTCTCATTCCACTCGGCCACCGACACCTACGACGTAAACGACACACAAAAGCGGCGACGAGGCTGGGACACAATAAACGTAGTATTACAAACATTTCAGCATTTGAGTTTTAAAAACATAAAAACAATAAATGAGGCGATGCTGAAGGAATTAGATTAGGTAATGAAAGAATAAATGTTGTAGATGAGTATTGCTACCTATGATGGTCGCAGCACAGAGCATATAAAGTGCAGAATGGCAATAGGAAGAAAAAGCGTTTTTGGAAACGACAAATTTTTAACATCGAATACCAACTAAAGTGTAAGGAAGTTCTTTCTGGAGGCATTTGCGACTGGAGTGTTGCCTTGTATCGGAGTGAAACATGGACGATAAACAGTGCGGAAAGGAAGAGGATAGAGGCTTTTGAAATGTGGTGCTACAGAAGAATGCTGAAGATTAGGTGGGTGGATCGCGTAACTAATGAAGAAGTACTGAACAGAATTGGGGAGAAAAGGAATTTTTGGCATACCTTGACTAAAAGAAGTGATAGATTGGTAGTACACATTCTCAGATATCGATGAATCGTGAATTGAACATTGCAGGGAAGTGTCTGGGATAAAAATCTCAGTGAGAGACCATAGAAAGGAATACTAGTAGGCAGGTTCCACATAATGTAGGTTGCCGTTGAAGTGGAATTTTGGATATACACGGATTGTTAAAATACAGTGCTTCGAAAGTATCTATCAAAGTACAGTGCTGCGATTGTACTGTATCAGAGATTATTATGTCAAAGAATTATATGATTATTCTGTATTGGTTGACTCCTTAGGTCTTGATTTTCTGATGGTGATGGAATGGGGGTAGTTTTCCGATACACGGTCAGTAATGTTGATATTTGATTTTTATCAGTTGGAAGGAAGTAAATGCAATGAAAGATAATAGTCAAAGACAAATGCGCATTACGCGTTTCTCTTCTCGTAGAATAATAACAACCAGAAAGAAGAAGCTGCCTTCGCGACTCTGCACACATAATCAAGTTGAGGATTAACGAAGAAAAGACTTTAAAAAACTCTCATCTAAACATTCAGGAGTGTTTCAGACGTACTGAGACGATGTAATCAGCAAGCAGCTAGAGAGAAGATCTGATAAGAAACCTGCAGCCATCTCACACGGTCGTAAATTCATCACTTGATGTGAATCTCCGTACGCGGACTGCAGATCGTTTTCTGATGCTTAGCTGCAAACGTCGTATTTACATGTTCTAGGAATTTACAGAATTTACGGGGGTGGGGGGGGGGGAGCGTCACGGAAAAATGTTGCACGAATTGGGGTGGAAATGTTCAAATGTTTGTAGAGTCTATGGGACTTAACTACGGTGTCATTAGTCCCTAAACTTACAAACTACTTATCAACTCCTTACAACTAAGGATGGCACAAATATCCATGCCCGAGGGGGGATTCGAACCCCCGACCGTAGTGGCCGTGCAGACCGTGACTGGAGCGCCTCAGTCCCCTCGGCCACCGCGGCCGACGGGTGGAAATCATTAAAAGAAAGACGTCATTCATTGAGACGTGATCTGTTTGCGAAGTTTCAATCACCAACTTCTAATTCAGAATGTGAAAATATGGAAAAGGTTTCATATACGTAGGCATAATTTCACAGTACTTAATTACGACATACCTTACCTTAAAATACGCGTTTTGCAAATGTCTTTCAAGCGGCGTAACATTTAGGCTGCCGGCTTTTGTAATATTGAAGTATGAATAAAAAATCCACCAAATACGGCACATTTGCTTCCGATCGCCTGAATTGGAGGCTGCGCAACGCGATGTTCATTTGTTGCAGACCACGTGATTATGTGGCTAGCGAATCACAGCACAAAGAAGAGTATCGTCGTCGGCCAATGGTAACCAAACCTCACCGCCGCGCAACATGCGAATAAGAATTTTTGACGTTGGAAATTAAATATGCGGTAATGTTTTTATATACGAAACCGCACAATGGTTACAGGATGTGAAAATTAACATCTTAACATGAATTTTCAATTATTTCATTTTCGAAATCCCTCGATTACACTTTCAGACAGACGATAAAATAAATAAAACAAGCTATACCTGCTCTATGGTTGACAGGTTCTTGTATGTACCCTTGTCCGGTCAGTAACAGTAATTGGCCTCGGAAAATGAAGATTTGGAATTAGTTGACGACTGTTTCGTACATGTAAAATAAGTAAAACGTGCTACAGTACTTTGTAGTTGAGAGGATAAACTGATTTTAAATCTTCATTTTACGAGGCCAGTTACTGTTACTGACCGGACAAGGGTACATACAAGAACCTGTCAACCATAGAGTAGGTATAGCGTGTTTTATTTACCATGTGACCTGTACGAAACAGTGATCAAGTAATTCTAAATCTCCATTTTACGAGGCCAGTAACTGTTACTGACCGGACAAGGGTACATACAAGAACCTGTCAACCATAGAGCAGGTATAGCTTGTTTTATTTATTTATTTTATCGTCTGTCTGAAAGTGTAATCGAGGGATTTCGAAAATGAAATAATTGAAAATTCATGTTAAGATGTTAATTTTCACATCCTGTAACCATTGTGCGGTTTCGTATATAAAAACATTACCGCATATTTAATTTCCAACGTCAAAAATTCTTATTCGCATGTTGCGCGGCGGTGAGGTTTGGTTACCATTGGCCGACGACGATACTCTTCTTTGTGCTGTGATTCGCTAGCCACATAATCACGTGGTCTGCAACAAATGAACATCGCGTTGCGCAGCCTCCAATTCAGGCGATCGGAAGCAAATGTGCCGTATTTGGTGGATTTTTTATTCATACTTCAATATTACAAAAGCCGGCAGCCTAAATGTTACGCCGCTTGAAAGACATTTGCAAAACGTGTATTTTAAGGTAAGGTATGTCGTAATTAAGTACTGTGAAATTATGCCTACGTATATGAAACCTTTACCAAAAATATTTTGCTAGCACCCGCCTACTTAGGGAGACATGACCATCCCAATAAAATAAGAGAAATCAGATCGAAAACGGAACGATTTAGGTGTTCTTTCTTCCCGCGCGCTATTAGAGAATGGAACGGTAGAGAAAAGTTATGAAAGTGGTTAATGAGCCCTATGCCAGGCACTTAAGTGTGATTTGCAGAGTATATACGTAGATGTGCATGAGTCACAAATACGTAACATATAACATGCAGTTACACTCACATAAGCATAAAAACTTTTAACTGTAACTTTAACTAATACATATAGGAATGTATGAGTTTTAAAAGGTACCTAAGTCAATTTTTTGACATTTTGATATAATTGCATTTTCTATATCTACAGGTGTTTACAGACGTTTGAGTGTCAAAACGTGCCTCAAACAAGCATTCGTTATACGATCTACAAGCAGTCGCTTTTACTGAGGTACCTAACTCACTGACTATCGCCCCTCTTAACACGCAACTGTTGGTAACACTGCAAATTATTTCCTGCACATGAATATCTTTGCCTCTTTCTTTGTTTGTTTGTTCTGCGTATATTCTGTTCATTGTTGAATAGAGGAGATAAATTTATTGTAGTACTAGTAACGTGAGGTATTTATTACAAAATTACGCCGGTCTAAACACACATGATCATTGGGCGTTCTACTTGGTGGCCTACTTATTACAAGAAGTCTACACAGTCTGTTGAAAGCAGACACCTTGCAAGAAATGAAATGGTGCAGTTTAATATTTCCACATATCACTATTTTGGGTACTCACATGAGCACAAAGGTGTCATAAAAACTAGTGAGTACATAAGATCAGCTGGTTTTCAAAGCCTGAATACCTATATCCTCAAGAAAACTAACTAAGTATATTTACCTTTCCAAGAAACTTATCCAGAAGGAAAAATACCAATTAAAAAAAAAAAAAGCAAAATTGTGGTCCCGAAAAAAATTATGCCGTTTATTGTAGAACACAGAAGCTTTTACTACCGACTATCACAGTGGCTGGTAGCTGATAATGGATAAATTTCAGAAAAATATGTCTCTGTAATGTAATAATATTCTTTGACTATTAAAAAATTGCGTTTGTATTATGAGCTATCAGATAATACTCTTTTTTAATTAAAACCTGCATTATTTCTAGTAAAAGAATGCTTTAAATTTTATAAATTGTTAAAAGGGACCTAAGTCAGCAAAGTAAAATATTTTTTTTCTGGTGTCCAGTTACGTATATTGGGTCAACAATGTACCTACTTGTAGATGTATAGCCGGCCGAGGGGACTGAGGCGCTCCAGTCATGATCTGCACGGCCACTACGGTTGGAGGTTCGAATCCCCCCTCGGGCATGGATATTTGTGCCGTCCTTAGTATAAGCTAGTTCATAAGTAGTTCTTAAGTTTAGGGACTGATGACCCCGTAGTTAAGTCCCATAAGCTTAACAAACATTTGAACATTTGTAGATGTATATCTATAGTAATATATATAATTTTATCAGTGCACTATTTTATAGCACAAAAGAGAAAAAAGGTTTTGTTTTTTGTTTTTCTCCAAACTATGAAAAAGTGACTTAGGTACCTATTAACAATCAGCCATTCACAGATTAACCATAACAGGAGGTGAAGAGGCTTGCTCAGGATAGAGTAGGTGGAGAGCTGCATCAAACCAGTCACTGGACTAAAGACTACAACAATAAACGTGACTGCAGCAGGGATCGAACAGCGAAAGACCCTTGCCGACTAGAGAACTCCTTCTTCAGTACAGGTTTTCGCCTGGTACAGCGCTACCACAGAACAGGGAGCATACAGAAGAGAAAGCTGGGGGTGGCGCCTTTGATCTGTATGTTGCAAAGCGTTGTGCTCGACGCCATATTGAAAATCAGTAAACGCCGAACTATAGCCACTTAGTACTTTGGCTGGAAATGGACTTTTTACCAACTGCAGCTAATCTCACAGACTTTTACGAAAGGAAACGGCTTTTCATTATGCTCTCATATATTTTGCGCCCTCTTCTTGCACCTAATTGTAACCCAACGAAAAAAATAGGCCTAAATTTAAATACAACTACGAAAACTTAAGGTGGAATCTATTATCGTTTTATTTGGTGCTTATCTCTAGAAAAATCTCAAATAACGCGGAGTTATGTTTGGGAAATAAGTTACAAACAAGAAAGTGACTTTACAACTGCCAGGTTTTATTTGACACGAATAAATTCGCACAAAATATTGAGTCAGACTTAGCAATACAACGTGATTACACAGAACATATATAAAAGTTGTATTTGCTTTAGGAGTATCATTTATTTACTGATCGGAGAAGGGCATAAAGAGGAATCTGTCAACCACAGAGCAGGAACAGCATAAAATAATTATTTCCCTTAATCTATTTATTTGAGTATCAGAAGATCGTTCCTTGCCAACATTAGCACACTACGCCTCCAATGTCGTAAGTAAAATTTTACTTTCCTACTTATGCACTATTCTTTGTCATTCATTTTATATTATTCCCTGCAGCTAAAAAAAAAATGTTCAAATGTTTGTAAATCTATCGGACCAAACTGCGTGGTCATCAGTCCGTAGCTTACAAACTACTTAAACCTAGGTAAACTAACCTAAGGACAACACACACACACCCATGCCCCAGGGAGGACTCGAACCTCCATGGCGAGCAACCGCGCGCTCCGCAGCGAGACGCTTTAGACCGCTCGGCTACTCCACCGCATACTATTCCCTGCACAGTTAAACTTATAAAATATAAATGTACTTCAACATTTCGATACTGTTGAACTGCTGCAGCAACGGCAACAGCGAGAGTTATCGTCAAGAGAAGAAGCGAGGCTACTTTTAATAATTATGCACACATTGCTCTCATTCGAAACTGATAACATTTAACTTTGACTGCACATATAGCGACGTTCATTTACTGCTCAGCATCTTCTGGGAAGTTGTTGTTGTTGTTCTGGTCTTCAGTCCGGAGACTGGTTTAATGCAGCTCTCCACCCTACTCTATCCTGAGCAAGCCTCTTCATCTCCTCATAAGAACGGCAATCCACATCCACTTGAATCTGCTTACTATACGCGTCTCTTGGCCTCCCTCTGCGATTTTTACCCCACACACTTCCCTCCAATGCTAAATTCACCATTCCCTGATGTCTAAGAACGTGTCCTACCAACCGATCCCTTCTTTTAGTCAGGGTATGCCAAAAATTCCTTCTCTCACCAATTCTGTTCAGTACCTCTTCATTAGTTATGCGATCCACCCACCTAATCTTCAGCATTCTTCTGTAGCACCACATTTCAAAAGCCTCTATTCTCTTCCTGTCCGCACTGTTTATCGTCCATGTTTCACTCCCATACAAGGCAACAATCCACACAAATGGCTTCAGAAAAGACTTCCTTACACTTAAATTAATATTCGATGTTAGCAAATTTCTCTTTTTCAAAAATGCTTTTCTTCGCATTGCCATTCTGCATTTTATATCACCGGCCACGGTGGCCGAGAGGACTGAGGCGCGCCAGTCACGGTCTGCACGGCCACTACGGTCGGGTGTTCGGATCCCTCTCGGGCATGGAAATTTTTCCGTCCTTAGTCTTAGGTAGTTCATAAGTAGTTTGTAAGTTTAGGGACTGATGACCCCGTAGTTAAGTCCCATAGACTATATAAACATTTGAACATTGAACATTTTATACCCTCTGTACTGCGACCATCACATGTTATTTTACTACCCAAGTAAGAAGTTGAAGAAGTTTATATCCTCATTTCTATTCGAATTATTGCGGCAATTAGGTGCTGAACACCATCGGCCGCCTTTTCTTTTATTGCTGCTCATAAAAAAAATGGAACAGCTCCAACTACTGACACGCAGTTCTTTCTTTTCACTGTACCAAATACTTGTTTACTTTTATGCGACTCAGGCTGTTAAAATAGACAGTTAACAAACAAAGACGGCGCATTACCACACCCCAGAAATGGAGTGACCACGCGTTTACTGCTTTTCAAGATGGCCGATTCCGCGCATGCGCACTCAGTGGCGGCGCCAGACGAAACTGGGCGTCGGCGAACTCGTCTTTGCGAGGCCCCTTTCATTTTTTCAGTAAGGAAGAAACTGTTAAATGAGCTGAATTATACATCAATGATAATTATACTAAATTCTTATAAGTATAATATACAAATATTACTGCAATGACAAAAATTACAATAAACAAACACAAATTAAAATGGAGGAAATTTTCGGCTTTTGGTCTCAATGAATTTTTTTAAAGATCACATCTTAATTAATACTGGCCTCTATTTCGGCTTCAATTGATAGTACTGAGAACGTAGTTATTCTTTCTTGCGCTTCTTAAGTAAGTCTTAATCAGTTTCAACTTTGAGAAGATTCTCTCGGCCGAAGCTGTACTGACTGTAACTGTCAGGATGATTCTGATTGTTATAAAAACATTTGGGTATACTTCTTCCAAATTGTTTTCTAAAATGTTCTGAAGAAGTTGTTTTGCAAGTATTTAACTAAAAATTGCATCACTGTTGCAATCACACAGAAATAAATCGGACAACTAAATATCTGCCGGCCGGGTATTGCCGAGCGCATTAAGGCGTCATACCACGGTGAGTGAGATCGCTCTCGTCGGGGGTCAAATCTCACACTTGGGTACGGATGTTGTGTTCGTCCTTGGATTAAGCTAGTGTAAGTTAGATGTAATCTAGCAGTTGAAAAGCAACGTTAAACATCAAATATATAAAAAAAAGAATAAAAAAACTGAAATTTTAACGATGATTTGCGAGGCCCCCAAGGGCGCGAGGCTGTCGGCGGTCGCCGACGTCGCCGACACCTAGCGCCGCCACTGTGCGCACTAAATTTTGGACGACAGACTGCAGCGGGAGTTTCCTTTCTGTATACTCACTATTCTGTGGCGCTACCGCATCTGCATCTTTTCGTCGGCAACCTCTGCTTCGACAGTTCGGCGACGCTTACGTTCACGTCGACGTCGACGTCGTACTTATTTACTGAAACGCCAGTAGCGACAGCTGGAGAGTGAAAGGGCTGCCGTCTGGCGGTGAATGCGAAGTGGATTGGGGGGAGGGGAGAGGGGGAGGGAGATTAATGAAGGCCACGATCAGCTGTAGGAGGGTGCTAGTAGGGTGGGTAGGGTGGCTGCTGACGCAGTGCAGGCGGGGTGCGGCAGGCATCAAAGGGCGCCGGCAGAGCCGCCTGGCGGTGCAAAGCCCAACTCGGTGGCGCCAGCCTTTCAGGGCTCCCTCCCCTCCCCTCCCCTCCCCAACCCCCAACCACAACCACAACCACAACTGGCTCGTTAATTCATCACCGCGGGGCGGGCAGACAGGCTACACCGACATAGAGTGCAGGCCGGCACGTCTTCAACCTTCTTTATTTTTACTTCTTATTTAATGAGTCTCCTTCCACCCCTGCAACCCATCCAAATAACACGCCTTACCCAAAGTAAAATGATCAGAACCTCCTAGGAAAACCAATTGCCTGTTCCGAAGAGGAAAATCAAACAATGGCAAATGAATTTCCGTGCCGGCCGCGGTGGCCGAGCGGTCTACGGCGCGCCAGTCACGTTCTGCGCGGCCAATACCGTCGGCGGTTCGAATCCCCCCCTCGGGTATGGATATTTGTGCCATCTACACCCACATCTACATGGGATACTCTGCAAATCACATTTAAGTGCCTGGCAGAGGTTTCATCGAACCACCGTTCTACTATTTGATCTCCCTTTCCATTCTCGAATAGCGCACGGGAAGAAGGAACACCTGAATCTCTCCGTTCAGGCTCTTATATTTGTGCCATCTACATCTACATGGGATACTCTGCAAATAACATTTAAGTGCCTGGCAGAGGGTTCATTGAACCACCGTTATCCTATTTTATCTCCCATTCCATTCTCGAATAGCGCGCGGGAAGAAAGAACACCTGAATCTCTCCATTCCAGCTCTGATTTCTCGTATTTTATTCTGATGACCATTTCTACCTATGTAAGTGAGAGTAAAACAATATATTTTCGAATTGGGAGGAGAATGTTGGCGATTGGAGTTTCCTAAGTAGCCCACGCCACAGTGATAAGCGCCGTTGTTGTAATGATTCCCATCCCAAATCCTGTATCATTTCTGTAACGCAGCGATAAGCGCCGTTGTTGTAATGATTCCCATCCCATATCCTGTATCATTTCTGTAACGCTGTCTCCCCTGTATCGTGACAATACGAAACGAGCTGCCCTTCTTTGGACTCTTTCGATGTCCTCCGTCAAACCCACCTGATAAGGATCCCACACTGGGCAGCAATATTCCATAAAAGGACGAACAAGCGTAGTGTATGCAGTTTCTTTTGTAGTTCTGCTGCATCTTTTAAGGGTCCTGCCAATAAAAGGGAGTCTCTGGTTCGCCTTTCCCACGACACTATCCACATGTTCTTTCCAGTTTAAGTCAGAAGTAATTGTAATTCCTGGGTATTTTGTTGAGTTTACGGCCTTTACATTTGATTGATTTATCATGTAAACAAAGTTTAATGGATTTCTTTTCGTACTCATGTGGACGACTTCACACTTCCTTAGTATAAGTTAGTTCATAAGTTTAGGGACTGCTGACCCCATAGTTAAGTCCCATAAGCTATACAAACATTTGAACATTTGATCAATTTCCGTTTCCTGGGACCTGTAGTGTACAATATGTCTTTGAGTAACATGTACAATAACACAATAATTATCATTTATTTTTACACTGCTTAAAAACTTCAGGTGTTCGTACTCATAACATCGCTGCCATTTATTTGCTGCCTAACTGATTTTAAAAGCTGATGTTATGCTAATCTCGTACTAGCTGAAAACCCGGCGTTGCCTGGGTATTTATTTAATTATTCCTTCCATTTTTCAGGTGTATATTCATTTGTATAAGGGCTGTATGTCTGTAAAATCTCGTGGCAATACAATTAGTAGTAAAAGAAGTAATAGATCCAAACTTGGTGCGTGATGGGGCGGTTTTCCATGAACGTTACTGTTTATGTGCTCATATTGCATGAACTGCGTTTCGTACTGTGATACGATTTCGAAGGTACACTCAACAATGTGCGTGAATACTATCTTTAAAATTTCCTGCGGCTGAAATTTGTAATGTAGAAATTATAAATTGTAACGTCATACCGAATCCTGTAGTTTTTCTCTATAAACAGCAGAAATGTAGTAAGCGAGAAACTTGTTTCCTTTCATCATTTTACTATAGTTGTCAGCAAGAAAAAGTTTAATAAAAGGTTGAAATTATCTTTAAAGTTCGTTGCAAGACGCTAAGTACTCTCATTCTCATACAGTGTATTTCGAAAGTCTCGCCGCATTATATGGCATTTTTTGCGATTTCTATTGGTTATGACGTAGTATCTTTTGAACCATGTGCCGTATGTGATTCTTATTCCTGTAGCATTTGTTACCTCACGGTAAGGAATGTGTGTATCACATTTGGTTGAAATATTAGATTTAATGAGTCTCCTTCCACGTCTCCAACCCATCCAAATCACACGCATTATCCAAAGAAATAATCAGAACCTCCTAGGACAACCAACTGCCTGTTCCGGAGAGTAAAATGAAACAAAGGCAAATCAATTTCCGCTTTGTCGGCCCCGCAGTGTAGGATATGACTTTGAGGGATATGTTCAATAACATAATAATTATCGTTAAGTGGCATATTATGCCTATGGAGAGCGATCAAAATTTACTTAAAACAGAATTCCTTCAGCGAAGGTCACTAGTTTATTTGTTGGTTTTTTCTTACCGGTTTCGATTAACTATGTCATCATCTTCAGAAAGAAATTTTTATATAATAATTTCCTCCTACTTTCACTTTGGAACTTACATAGAATAAAAAACTTGTGAAAATGAAATATAAGACAAATTTTCTTTGTCCTCTTTCGAGCTATCGGTTTTACCAGCCAGCCAACCGGTGGTTTGCTTCCATACAGAGGGGGCGCGTCGGTTTCACGGGGACAGTACTGACAAGCGGAACACCAGGTATGGTACCAAAGGGATTTGATGGGTCGCAGGTATGTTGTGAGGGAATTCCTCCAGACCATCAAGCTAAAAGCATTTGTTCAAATGGGGCTTCATTTCTAAAAAAAAATCGAGATTAAATTCGCAGCAAATTACCACGCGTAACGTGTCTACTTATACATGGCGGTTACCGCTCAGCGAGACAGCGTTGTGTAATCGGCAAGGTGCTAGGCTCCGATGTAGGAGACCGGGGTTCAATACCTAGTGGCAGAACAATTCTTAAAAGTTGTAATTGCAACGTTTATATTAAAAAAAATATAAAATAAGTAATTGATATATATATATATATATATATATATATATATATATATATATATATATACATGTCGAGTCTGTTCCGAAAGAACAGACGTCACTTCTGATCCTGCAGTTGTTATTATTTAATATTCACGGAATATATGACATCATCTGCGATTGGGCAAAGCTGAAAATGTGTACCCAGCCGGGATTCGAACCCGGGTCTCCTGCTTTCTAGGCAGTTCCGCTGACCCCTACACCACTGGGGACAAAGTGATCACTGCACCTGCAAGGACTACCTAAGCACGCCTCCCGTCAAATACAAATTCCCAGCTTCGCCCTGCCCACAGTACTCAAACTCGTAGTTATGAAACTAATTCCCGTAAGAGTAAGGGCTTCAAACTTACCCACCCCATCCCACTAACGATAGGATCATTGCCAGTCACCGGCATATATATATATATATATATATATATATATATATATATATATATATATATATATATATATATATATATATATGGCGTCTGTTCCGAAAGAACAGACGTCACTTCTGATCCTGCAGTTGTTATTATTTAATATTCACAGAATATATGACATTTGTATCTGACGGGAGGCGTGCTTAGGTAGTCCTTGCAGAAGCGGTGATTACTGTGTCACCAGTGGTCTAGTGGTCAACGCAACTGCCTAGAAAGCAGGAGACCCGGGTTCGAATCCCGGCTGGGTACACATTTTCAGCTTTGCCCAATCGCAGTTGATGTCATATATTCTGTGAATATTAAAAAAGTAATTGAGCAAAGAAAAAGATAAAAAAGGTAAAGCAGTCAACAATCCGAAGATTGGTTTGAACACTACAGTGCTTTACATGCCTACGTGGTCCTGTTTGGAGGTGGTATGCCGTTGCCTTCCTCCGACCTTGGAACTGACTTACCCAGCCAGTTATAGGGGGACCTACAGTTTAACGTGGGTTCCGAACCACGGTGCTACTCGGTATTTTTCACATCAGCAACACTGCCAGAGGGGAAAGAAGTGGAAAGTGACAAATAAAAATCCTAGGACCTGTCGGTGATCGAACCCGCGACCTTTGGATTTGTAGTGTGGCACAGTGCTACGGAGCCGCACAAGAAAAATATATAAAGAAGGAAAAACGAAAGTAATGAAAAGTCATGTATCTCGTCGACACCAGTGAGTTCCTCAACGTGAACTACTTTTCTGTCTGCCAACATGTGAAAGTATTTCATTGGCAATCTCTTCGCCCATTGCAAGGGGCGTTCCGGATATCATGGTCGGCGGTGAGTCTGTGAGCAGATTCCAATTGCGAAGCAAACATTGGGTGTATTTTAAGGCGTTAGTGAGTTCGCCTTTTGACTGCTCACCCCACACATCCATTTCCGAAGAGCTTTCGAGTGATGGGCCTGCTTCTATCGTAGCGCATTCGTTCTCCACGTTGCACTACTTGCCGGACGTAATGGATTTTATACGACCCTACTTTCAAATTCGTGTTGAAGCTGTGTATAAAATTCACTTCTCAACCAGCTGACAGATACAGAGACTGTAACAGAGGTTCGAAACTTTTGTATTTTTTGTTCATACATTAGCGTAGTCTGTTTCACCATTAGGTTTCCCGCAGATTAGTTCATTGCTTGCAGCTAAGACTATCGAAATGGTATTTAAAACATTAAAAAATCATCAAAACCAACAAATACACTAGACGTTCAAATCAATACCTAACTGCCATGTCATAAAAAAATAAAAATAAAAATAAATAAAAAATAAAAAAAACAAGTTTAAATTTTTGTTAAGCTTATGGGACTTAACTGCGGGTTCATCAGTCCCTAAACTTACAAACTACTTATGAACAACCTTATACTACAGACGGTACAAACATCCATGCCCAAGGGGGGATTCGAACCCCCGAGGGGGAACGGCCTCGCACATTGTAGCGTAGCGCCTCAATGCGCTCGGACATTCTTCGCTTCGAGGTTAATGTGTTACACATTCAACAGAATACAATTTTAATATACCATACACACCTTTTTTACACCGTCACGACATGTTATGTTCAAATATAAAGAAGTTATCGTAGACTTATTGCTTAATAATGTAAGAATTGCCGCTAAATGTGGCAACTAATAGACGGGCTGCCGGCCGCGGTGGCCGAGGGGACTGAGGCGCTCCAGTCACGGTCTGCACGGCCACTACGGTCGGGGGTTCCAAACCCCCTCGGGCGTGGATTTTTGTGCCGTCCTAGTTCGTAAGTAGTTCATAAGTAGTTTGTAAGTTTAGTGACTGATGACCCCTTAGTTAAGTCCCATACGTTCTACAAACATTTGAACATTTTGAATAGGCGGGCTATCTGAAACCATCCAATAATAAAATTTTTAATTCAGTGCACAATAATATAACCTAGGACGAGAATCCATTAGGGACGTACACACGTCATAGTAGGAGATAAAAACAGCACGGCCAGGAACTGTAAACATAGGTACTAAATGTTGCCCAAGTATTATAGGTATTTAACAAAAGACTGTTTACTGATTTAGAAATACGCTTCAATCGCCTTAAAAGTGTGATTCGAAAAAGCAAAATGAACAAAATAATCGTCGCGCAATACATAACACATTGAGCGAATGTTATCCTAATCATTTACTGCTAACGTTTACATAAGAATGGTTATAAAAATACATAATTATGCACAATCATCGGACAGGTGTGAAAAGTAATTGACTCACGTCGGACTCGAACCCAGGTCTCCTGCATGGTAGCCTCGCATTTTGCCGATTACACCACGATGTCTCGCTGAGAGGTAACCGGACACGTTACGCGTGGTAATTTGCTGAGAATTTGATTTCAATTTTCTTAGAAATGAAGGCCCATTGGAACAAATGCTTTTAGCTTGATAGTGTGGAGGAATTCCCTCACAACATACCTACGACCCATCAAAATCCGTTAGTACCATACTTGGTGTTCCTCTTGTTAGAGTATGCTCGTTTGGGTTCAGTCCTTCCGCTCCAACAGACTTGTGCACTGCTATTTCCTGTCTATTTCCTTATCAAAATAGTCGTGTACTCTTGGAAAAGACAGGAGGAGCTGTAGAAACCTGCTACAGAACGACGTCACACAAGACTGACAAAAGGGCGCAAAAAAAAAAAAAAAAAAAAAAAAAAAAATGTTCACATGGTTGTATAGTCTATGGGACTTACCTACGGGGTCATCAGTCCCTAAACTTACAAACTACTTATCAACTACTTACGAACTAGGACGGCACAAATATCCATGCCCGAGGGGGGATTCGAACACCCGACCGTAGTGGCCGTGCAGACCGTGACTGGAGCGCCTCAGTCTCCTCGGCCACCGCGGCCGACGCGAAAACTAATGTCGATCGGAATTGTACATATATCGTGTTAGATATCTCACTTGATCCGCTAATTGTACGTTCAAATCAACATAGGCGACAGTATTTACAATGACCCGATATCATATTGTGAAATGTAGCTTGGAGCGCTGTCGTCGTAGTGAACAACGATGTTTAGCGGGTGTTTCGCAAGCGTATTTGTTACCCGCGAGTGATCTCTGAGAACGGATCGAAACGCAGTCGCTTGCGCCATCGGGAGTGATGCGTATTTGCACAGCATACGTCACCACTGGGGGTGCGTTTGCGCAGAGCCGACAGACAGAGCAAACGCTTCCGTTGTTCCCTCCAATGAGCGGCAGTAACTAATTTTCGACGATGATCGCTCTGCGCAGTGCCGTTACACGCTATAAACGCGGAAATTTTGTGGAGCCATCAAACTCTGCCATGTACCGTACCCTCGGCATTTCAACAGCCACTGGTCGCAGGGGAAAATCCACATGGTGTCCGTATCATATTTTGTGGTACGATGGCGCAGCCAATAGCACGTCAATAAAGTAAACAGAGATGAAGCGCAAAACAGGAAGAAGTTTCCAGAAAGAAATTTGCACTCTGCAGCGTAGTGTGCGCTGATATGAAACGAAGGAATTGCTCACGGGAGTGTGAAATAAGAAAGGAAAATGGAAACAGTTTATGGTCGAAGTGATAGTTCTGCAACATGGACCATAGCGCTAGAACCTTGGAATTCTGTGGTGATTGTTGAAACGTGTTCATAGGAAATGTATATTGCTGAATTTGTAAGAAAATGTCTAATATTGTGCCTCCTGTTTTGCGTTCAGTAACTAGATGGCAAAAAAAAAAAAAAAAAAAAAAAAAAAAAAAAAAAAAAAAAGTCTAATATTGCATCTACTGTGCGTATCGATACATGTACATATATCTGCGAAGTTTCATCTTTGGCAAAGATTATGTAACGCATAGCACTGTAGCTCGTGCAGAGAGACAGAGATTGAGGCTTGTGGTTCAGGTCGCTTAGAGAGCGGTTGAATTTTGTGTGTATGGCTCCGATGTGGAGCAGAGGCTGCAGTGCCAGCAAGTATATATATATATATATATATATATATATATATATATATATATATATATATATATATATTGCATTTTATATAATTGTGAAAAAGATTGTACCACCTCTGGAATGAAGGTAATAGCATTTCATGTAATTCTGTAAAGGTTGTATCATTTAGGTAATGTAATGGTGGTTATTAATAAGTAACAAAGTTGACCTTTCTTTCCTGTTTCGTTTACGTAGCTAGAAGTGTAACCTACTTCCTTCATTTGATAGTTAGTTATTTGTGGATTTAAAGTGCAGTATTGATTTTCGTAATCTTGTTGAACAGATTTCTTTATTGGTAACTTTTGTGTCCCGGCCTCGTCGCCGCTTTTGTGTCTCGTTTCCGTCGTAGGTGTCGGTGGCCGAGTGGAATGAGACCGACACAGGAATAAAGATAGCACGCTGGTGCAGGTACGGAGGGGAGCAGCCAGAAACTAGAAACACTACAGTAAATTAGAACGAGATATATATTGCACAGAATTTATACAATACTTAACTTTTACATAGATCAGTATTGCAGATACAGAGTTGAGTTAGAGGCCTGCCTAGTGCCTGTACGATAGCCAAGTCTTCACTGGTGCCTATCTGATTCCGAAGTGTTAACTGGTTCCTATCTCAGTCCCAAGTGACCGATGTCGTTCAGTGGTGGCCACGAGCGGTGTTGTAGCAGAGGGCGCTCGTGGCTGACGTCGTAAGAACGCCGCGCCGTGCGTGCATGGCGGCGCGCGGCGAAAGTACGTGGCGCGCACCTCAGACTTGTGCGACACCACAGTAAATAAAAAATTGTTCGAATGTTTGTATAGCTTATGGGACTTAATTACGGGGTCATCAGTCCCTAAACTTACAAACTACTTACGAACTAGCTAACACTAAGGACGGCACAAATATCCATGCCCGAGGGGGGATTCAAACCCCCGACCGTAGTGGCCGTGCAGACCGTGACTGGAGCGCCTCAGTCCCCTCGGCCACCGCGGCCGGCGCGTAGTAAATGATTGCTATGCAACACTGCAGTTAATTGAGTATGATACGGAATTTTGATGATCAGGTACTGATCTGTATAAAATTCTCGCAGTCGAACATTAAGAAAGTGGTTTGTGGTTTTTAATAGCTTTCTTGCAGGCAAATATTTTTGAGTATAGTCAGTGTGTGTTTCACGCAGGTTACATGTCACAGTTGCTTTGTTAAAAGATCCGTTGAGCACATAATCAGTTTAATGCACTGTTTCTTATTTAACTGTATATACATCAATATCGGGGCCATAATTAAACCAAATTACTGTGTTAATGAACAATATACGTGTTGAGTTCAAGTTTGATGAAGTTATCTGATGACTTGGTTAGTGATCGTGACTGTTAAACATCAATATATGACAACTGTTTGGGCTGCAACTAATATCAGATCAGGTCTTGAATCAGTAACTTTAAAATAAACTACTTTTGTTGTCTCATTAAACGATAGATTCAGCATTAAACATGACGGACAACTTTTAATGCGATGGAATCGATGCCGGAGGTTCTTGTTCAGACATCGCTCGTTCAATGTACATGTTTTTACTTTTTGTTTCTCAGAAAACTGTCGACCGTCCGTTCGGCAATACACAACTCCGTCCCCTTTTTATGGCCTTGGAAATTGTCGTGTGATAAGTAGATCAAAAGTAACCTCACTCATCGGTGAAACTGAGTTAAAAGTTATTGGCGACCTACATCGGTAGTTGTGGAGTTCAGTACGGTGTTGGCACAACCTTAACACCTTACTCTCTCGCAGGCATACGTTCAGTTTAGATTAGACTAGCTTATATGCCCGTGCTTCGCAATGGTTGTTAACGAAGGACCTGTATATATCGTGGTTTTTTAGGGTTCCGGACGTAGGTCAGCAAAAACAGAATCCTTGTTGGATCGCTCTGTCAATAAACTCAGTTCTCCTAGCCAAGATGTCGAAAACCGTGAATATTCACAAAGTTTTTCATACAAAAAGTGAAATTAAAGTAACGGCGTAAAATCAATGTTAGGTTGTGTTCATCAAGTTAAGACTGCAGTGTGTGACTGTATGTTTGGCGTGAACTTCTCTGAACACTGCTATCGACGAGATCAGAAATAGTAATAAAGCGTCGTTACTCTCAATTTCGTTACGCACTGCAACAGCAACGATATTGGATAAGTGCGAATATTGATTTGTAACAGTTTTCACAAATATCTTCTTGAATAGGAATTTGGAATGAATTGTAAGACTGTGTGAATCATGAGACTCTATACAAAAGAGTTTCGCGTGAAATTGCTGGTCATAATGAGATGTGACAACAACGGATGTATCTGATTCGGTAAAATTTTACTTTCTATCCTGGCGGCCTCGTGTTTTTATGTTGGCAATATCAATAACACGATATAAAATCGTTGCAAAGATGACCGAACCACATAGAGTGTAGATAAATACTGCTGTTCCTGCTGTATGCTTGATTTCACGACAAAATATCTGCGTGTCACGCGATTGGCTTATGACGATGCCACATGATTCTCGTTATTCAACATCTGTTGCCAACATTATCACAGGAGGCCGCCGGGATATGAGTAGGACTACGTCGCATAGTTTTTCTTGATCCAGCTGTCAAACGAAAACACAGCTATATGTATCAGAGATCACTGATTAGCACAGACCATTGAGCTTACTGGCACAGGCATATCAATATCTATGGCGTAAGAGACATTCATTAATGTGTGTCTGTGTTTGCACCACGCTTCCACGACGGTGGTCAATGTTCCACGAGTATTTTTATCTTTGAGTCTATCTGGATTTTTATCTTTGTTTTGCGTCTCTGTTCATAGTCGGTAATGTGTGGTTGACGGAAACATGTGATCTATTTAAAAAATTGCGTATTTGATGTTCCTCGTCGTTATTAAAGTCTGAAAGGACCGCATTGTGTGACGATTGAAAGAATAAACAGATTTTGACTCGTACCGTAAAGTTCGTAAGTCACAGAGTACATAGCATTTCTTAAGAGTATTTATTGCATATTTTGAGAATTTTTGCTCGTCACACTCACCCACTGCCACGCACCGCGACCAAACTCCCTTACTAACATCATTAGACCAAGGGCTATCTACCACCACAACCACGAGTGGGTGGCAGTATGTGATCATGGAGAAAAGTCTGTCAGCACGTACACACACAAGCCTTTTATATATATATAGATATAGATTACATAGATCCGTGCAGAGTAGATAATCGTGGATGTGGAACATTTCAGTTTTTGTTGATAATATAAAAATACTAATACCGGTACTTACACTTTTTACAAGTTGATAATATAATAATAGTATACAGATACATGCATCATTTCGTTCTATTAGATTACATAGATCCGTGCAGAGTAGATAATCGTGGATGTGGAACATTTCAGTTTTTGTTGATAATATAAAAATACTAATACCGGTACTTACACTTTTTACAAGTTGATAATATAATAATAGTATACAGATACATGCATCATTTCGTTCTATTTAAGAATTCGTCAGTGGAGTAGAAGGAGTTGACCACTACACTTGCGGATAATAGTTCGCGATCGGGAGCGCTGAGTTTAGTTTGCGGCTCTGCCGGGAACTAGTTCGCTCTTTTAGTTCGTCCGCTCCCAGAGACGGCTGAGCGGCATCACAGTCTAATATATACAGTCGCGACACTCACTGCTGTTAAAGCTGTTACCGCCTGACATTTGGAGCGACACTAGCGCTCCAAGCGGTCGTAAAGCCGTCTGCTCCTTAACGCCGTATACGACACATTAATAATGACCGCTTGTAATTACTTTTCTGTGTGGTTTGCTAAATATTGTATATATTCTTGCATTCCAAGCTTTATTTAAGTATCTTGTCACATGACTGAGTGTAAAAGAAACGTAAACCGAGCAAAAACTCGTTGTGATCGGACACAGACTGCAATTGTGCAATACGTTACGAAATATTTCTTTAGAATTTGCTTGCAGCTTACCTTGCCGGTAGTGATAGATAAACATAGTATTTTGTGCAAACAACCCAATAATAGAACTTCTAAGGGCCAGTTGAATATTAACAAATGTAAATTTAGTAACAACTCGTGAATAAACTGACGCTAACTGCAACATATTTATGAGGAAATTCTTCAGACATTGCACCTTACTTTGCTGGTAAACATAGTATTTCGCACATGAGAAGCATGCAATTGGCCTTCCCTGTGTTAAAAGGTGCGAAACAATGTTTTTCTCCAGCTTTTTAGTTATGAGAACACCCACTGGCTATGAAACTTTCATCTAATATAATTTTGCTACGAGGTTATTTTAATTATATGTTGTTTTAAGATAATATTACGCCTATTACACGACAGTCTAAATGTCATATTATACGAATGGTCCCAAGTCATTATCACAGTCTGTCATTCTATGGTTCGTTGATGAGGGAGGAGTGGGAGGGGGCGGGGCGACAATCGTCTGTAAAATAAGACGCCTCTGTGGTTTCCATTAGATAAAACAGAGAACATTTAACCTTTCAAACATTAAAACGGTAACAATGAACACTTATTTTCCATACATTTCTTATATATTTGCCTCAATAATGAATTACTTTCGAATACCCAGACAAAAAAGTTTCTAGCTTTGATGTCGCAGCAACTACAGTCGTAATACTTGTTTCAGGACACAGTTTAATTTCTTCCGCCTTTATATTATCACGTCTTTGCGGTAGTTTCCTCTTCATTTCCAGTTTCGGTGGTTTGTTTGGAACATCGAACAATGTAGGCACAGCATTCCACATCAACTTCTTCCGTTCATCATTCATGAACTGGTTTGCATCGAAGTGTAGCGAGCAGAACTTCACATTATCATGTAAATACGCGGCAACTTTATCCAAAGGATCTTGTCTGCTATTTATAAGCCATTTCTTGATCGTAAAAAGAAATAATCTTCAATATGTGTCTGTTGCTTACAAGATAATTGTAAATAAGCATTACCGAATCTTGATGTCACATACCTCTCAGGCTCTGTAGGAAACCTAAAGAATGATAAATGAGACGTATTCTTGTTGTTGTTGTTGCTGCAATTTATTGCACTACGCACGCTTCCCTTCGTAAAAACCATTTCGTACACCAAAACACACAACAAACACACGTCTCGTATAAGATACAGAGCAACGTGGCTTTACGTCCGCAAGGAGCGCTGCAGTCGCCTAGTATAACAAAAATCAGCGGTAGTGTCGCGACTGTATATATTAGACTGTGGCGGCATGGTCTGCGCGTGCAGGTGGAGGGAGAAGTTCCCCCACCTAGCTGCTTCATGCGCTTGCTGCTTGAGCCGCTAACGATATCACGCAGACCAAAAGGAACAGTTTGTCGATAATTTCTCATGTTTAAGTTTAATCTCTATACCTTGGCATTATGGAATTTATTAGTCAGCTATTGCGCAGTGCAGAACACATCAAAACAGAAATTTTGTAGCACTGAACTATGTCATCTAGCAGGCTATTGCCCGTCGGTCTTCGGAAAAGAATCCAAAATGTTTGTTAAGCTTATGGGATTTAACTACGGGGCCATCAGTCCCTAAACTTACAAACTACTTATCAACTAGCTAATCCTAAGGACGGCACAAATATCCATGCCCGAGGGGGGATTCGAACCCCCGACCGTAGTAGCCGTGCAGACCGTGACTGGAGCGCCTCAGTACCCTCGGCCACCACGGCCGGCGAAAAGAATCCAACGAACTAAGAAGCGAGGTACGTTTGGCATAATAGTTCGCGACCGGTAACTCATGTTTTAGTTGACGACCGATCGTGCACATTTTAGTTCGTGACCGATCGCGCATATCTTAGTTCACGACCGGTAGCTCTCCTTTTAGTTCGCAGCGAAGTAGGTCCCTTTTTTTTAGTTCGTTCGCTCTTTTTGGCTTTTGCTATCGCATACTAAAATTACAGCTGAGCTGCATCTCAGCTCGAAATGACGGCAACTGGCAGAAGGGAATCTCGCTGTTCACCGTCAGTCTTCGGAAAAGGAGCGGACGAACTAAGAGGTGAGGGATCTGCGAATTAGTTCGCGTAGTTCGCCTGCTGTGGGAGCACTCGTCCGAACTAGTTCGTTCGCCTTCCTCTTAAACTGATCTTTCTTCGTAGCTTTTTTTTTTTTTTTTTTTTTTTTTTTCTTTGAAAATTATTGAAAATAGGCGTTGATGAGTAGTGGACCCCTTTCTGAACTAAAGTAAGTGCTTTTAAGTCCTTGTGTAGATCATTTTTGTTCGCAGTATTCTAGGTTTGATTTGAGCTGTTTGCTGGGAAAAGGGATACATTATTTAGGACAAATTTCGTTAAGGAATAAATGTACTGAGAGGCAGTAGTTAATATACCCAGTTCTTTGAAGAGGCTTCTACAGGACGTCCGTGAATTTACTCCACAAATAATAGGTATTACACGCTTTTGGATGCAAAACTTTTGCTTGACTTGAAGAGTTATCCCAAAGTATTATATCACATGACATTCAATTGTTCATTATCTTTATGTCTCCTATGTCTGATACCACTCGTATTGTAAATACAGATTCGTTAAGTCGTTTCTGCAGTTGTCCCTCCCAACTGAATTTATTATCAAGCTGTAATCGCACGAATTTAAAACTGTCAACCTCTCCTATCTGCTCTTGTTCATACTTGACGCAAAACTGTTAACCTCTGCTATCTGCTCTTGTTCATACTTTATGCGTTAAATGCTTGGGGAATGGTAACCCATTCTCCACGGAGTGCTGCACTGAGAAGAAGTATCGACGTCTGTCGGTGAGGATTCAAGTCATCACAAATCGCCATTTTTAGAGACATTCTATGGTGAATGATGAAGTGATGAAGTGATGAAAAGACGTGTGCGTTGACTCACCGGAGAATATGGAGGCTATGGCGGCGATGATGAAGGAGAAGATGACGCCGGGCCCGGCCACGGACTTGGCCACCATGCCGGCCACCAGGTACATGCCGGTGCCCACGCACGAGCCCACGCCCAGCGACGTCAGGTCCAGCGTCGTCAGGCACTTCTGCAACACACGACGGGGGCCGGCCAGTCAGCAACAGGTTACCTATCCACTGTGCAACATACGAGGGTTGTGGCAAAAGTCATGGCAACTATTTCTTTTGTTGCAGGGACGTCAGGTCCAGCGTGTCAGGCACTTCTGCAACACACGAGGCGGGCAGCCCAGTCAGCACCATAGTAAACGCTGTGGAACTGCGCAATATACGACATATACGGACAAAAGGACAAGGTGTTAACTACATGTCTGGACAAAGAATAGCCCCGAAATATCGTATCACACTAATTTATACAGTAGCATACAGGGCAATATGGCCTTCACAGTGCACAAGAATGACAACACAGTCTAAAGTGTGGAGGGTGTGTGGGGTTTTTGGGAAAAAAACAAGTAAAAATCATCATCATCATCATCATTAGAGACTGATTATGCCTTTCGGAGTTCAGTCTGCAGCACAGTACCTCTAATAAAATTCCTCCATGAACCCCTATTCAATATTAACACTGATGCCTCGTCTGATGTTATGCCTTTTACTTCAAAATCATTCTGCACCGAATCTAAGTACTTCCTTCTTGGTCTACCTCGACTCCTCTTACCCTCCGCTGCCGAGCTCATGAGTCTCTTAGGTAACCTTGCTTCTCCCATGCGTGTAACATGACCCCACCATCTCAGTCTTTTCACTCTAACTGCTTCATCTATGGTGTTCATTCCCAGTTTTTCTTTGATTTCCTCATTATGGACACCCTCCTGTCATTGTTCCCATCTATTAGTACCTGCAATCATGCTGGAAAAAGTCGTCCCGGTCTCACCGAATAGATAGCTTGCATGCCTTTTTTATAAGGGAAGGTTTTCTAGCAATACGAATTCTAGGTTCTTCGCTTTGTAGACCATTCGCTTTTGTGAACGTACGATAATTGTTTGAGGAAAATAGTTGAAGACTTGAAGAAAAAGTCACTGCATGAGAAACAGATTTCATTTATCAATAATAAAATCAGGACTTGCTGGAGAGTAAACTCAACTTCTGAAAAATCGGTGGTCGACGAGTTTGCCATCTGGCTGGATGACGAAACTTAAATTCAGACCTGTTACTGCTGCTACTGTTAATCTCGTAAATATAAGAACACTTCATTTTAGAGGCAGTCTGGTCGTATTTTAATGCCAGAAACTTCAGATCTAAGCGGCCTAAAACTCTTAACAAATAATGATTCGATATTTGGTTGACGTACCTTATAGAGAAACCGCTAACCTGCAAGCAGTGGCGGACTAGGGCTGTTGGAGGCCGGGGCGGCGACGAAACAAAATGAGTCCCCCCTCCCCCTCCGTCCACTTGGAAATACATGCATTACTATCATCATCATCATCATTGTTAGAGACTGATTGTGCCTTTCAGCGTTCAGTCTGGAGCATAGTACCTCTAATAAAACTCCTCCATGATCCCCTATTCAGTGTTAACATTAATGCCTCTTCTGATGTTATGCCTTTTACTTCAAAATCATTCTGCACCGAATCTAAGTACTTTCTTCTTGGTCTACCTCGACCCCTCTTACCCTCCGTTACAGAGCTCATTACTCTCTTAGGTAACCTTGCTTCTCCCAAAATGATACAATATTTGTAACGGAATGATTGAACCGGAATATCAGTGCAGGGTTGATTTTCCTAACTACGCAATCCCACTATTGTGCAGAACCTGATGCAACGACTATGTGTTTCCAAACTGACGACTTGCGTCTGAAGGCGCTGCGCTGCAGTGGCATGGGCGCAGGGCGGCTGTAAGCTGAAAGTTTCCGCGACCACGAAATAAAAACACTCGCTCCGTTACTCGGAAGCTGCACTCCCTGCTATCAGCCTCAGTGCGCTCGGCAGTACACAGTGCCTACGATCTCAAGTAGTTCTGCCAAGTCAGAGCCGCTTCAGTTAGCGTAGACAAGTACGCACGAGTACTGAAGGCCTAGATGCCTGCACAAGTTCAGTATCACTACGTTTACATGGAACACGTCTTCCGGAAGACGAAACCCGATTTTCGTAAACCGTTTTTCGCTGTCGTGTTTACATGGCATAGCCTGAATCGGAATTCGTAGCTCACTTAAAATGGCGGCTGGAAAACAGCTGATTCAGTTCCTTATTTAGTCTGCACAATCGCTATTTTTCTTTATTTAAATACGCAGATTTATGTTCACTCTCATATTTATACCTTTATTTCACATTAGAAAATATCACTGTTTCCATATGTGCCGAAACTTCTTAACAAGAAAACACAATCTGACAAGCCAAGAACGCTTCAAAAACGGTTGCGTTTACATGGGCACGAAAATCGATTGTGGAACTGGAAAACCGCTTTAGAGAAGCGGATTTCCAGAATCGATTTTGGAGTGTTTACATGACCAACCAAAAGCGGAATTGGGAAATCGGTTTACGAAATCCGGTTTTGGGAGCCCATGTAAACGGGGTGTATATCGTAACTAGTGCCTCAGTGCACTAGTACTGGCTTGCTGACCTAAGCTCACAAACTACTTATGAACTAGCCAAGACTAAGGGCTGCACAAATATCCGTGCCCGAGGAGGGATTCGAACCGCCGACCGTAGTGGCCGTGCAGACCGTGACTGGAGCGCCGCAGTCCCCTCGGCCACCGCGGCCGGCCGGTGGTGAGATGGCATAGTCGTTATCGTCGACGTCATCCTGTTGTAAATCTGCACCGAACGCCAGCCCGCTATTTTCTTCTGTATCCAGCACGTCTTCATCAGTGCAACTGTCTATGATATCTGTTACACAGTAACACACTTGAAAGATATGAGGAGAAGCATGAAGAAAGCGCTATGTATTTTACCATGTATAGTACGTCTAATAACTGCAAAAGATTATGCTTACCGGTGACGACTTTAAAGAGCTCTAATCGTTGCAGGTTACTCATCATTCCACACCGCTCCTGGAGGTGTCGCACGCAGCCTGTGAGTCAATTGACATCGCGAACACAAACATCTTACCAGGTTCTGCTCACAGTACAGTACCAGACGTTCGGGCATTACGCGGCCGAGTGAGCAACAGCCAGAGCGCGAATGTTTGAAAGCTGTACCACAGTCTAACATATACAGTCGCGACACTACCGCTGGTTTTTGTTATACTAGGCGACTGCAGCGCTCCTTGCGGACGTAAAGCCACGTTGCTCTATATCGTATACGAGACGTGTGTTTTGCTGTACGAAATGGTTTTTACGAAGGGCAGCGTGTGTAGTGCAATAAATTGCAGCAACAAAAACTAGAACACGTCTCATTTATCATTCTTTAGGTTTCCTACAGAGCCTGAGAGGTATGTGACGTAAAGTTTCAGTAATGCTTATTTACAATTATCTTGTGAGAAACGCACGCATATTGAAGATTATTTCTTTTTAGGATCAAGAAATGGCTTATAAATAGCAGACAAGATCTTTTGGATAAAGTTGCCGCGTATTTACGTGATAATGTCAAGTTCTGCTCGCCACACTTCGATGCAAACCAGTTCATGAATGATGAACGGAAGAAGTTGGTGTGGAATGCTGTCCCTACATTGTTCGATGTTCCAAACAAACCACCGAAACTGGGAATGAAGAGAAAAGTCCGCAAAGACGCGATAATATAAAGACGGAAGAAATTAAACTGTGTTATGAAAAACGTATTAAGACTGTGGTTGCTGCTACATCACAGGTAGAAACATTTTTGTCCGGGCATTCGAAAGTAATTCACTATAGAGGCAAATGTATAAGAAATGTATGAAAAAGAAGTGTTCATTGTTACCGTTATTGATGTTTGAAAGGTTAAATGTTTTCTGTATTATCTAATGGAAACCAAGGTCTAACATATAAACCTATTTATCTGAAACCACAGAGGCGTCTTATTTTACAGACGATTGTCGCCCCGCCCCCTCCTACTTCTCCCTCTTCTATTAACCATATGATGACAGACTGTGATAATGACTCAGGATCATTCATATAATATCACATTTAGACTGTCGTGTAATCGACGTAATATTATCTTAAAATATCATATAAATGAAATAACCTCGTAGCAAAATTATATTACATGAAAGTTTCATAGCCAGTGGGTGTTCTCATATCTAAAAAGCAGGGTAAAAACATTGTTTTTGTTTCGCACCTTTTAACATCGGGAAGGGCAATTACATGCTTCCCATGTGCGAAATACTATGTTTACCAGCAAAGTAAGGTGCGATGTCTGAAGAATTTCGTCATAAATATGTTGTAGTTAGCGTCAGTTTATTCACGAGTTTTTACTAAATTTACATTTGTTGATATTTAACTGCCCGTTAGAAGTTCTATTATAGGCTTGTCTGCACAAAATACTATGTTTATCTATCACTACCAGCAAGGTAAGCTGCAAGCAATTTCTAAAGAGTTATTTCGTAACATATTTGCACAATTGCAGTCTGTGTCCGATCACAACGAGTTTTTGCTCGGTTTACGTTTCTTTTACACTCAGTCATGTGTCAAGATACTTAAATAAAGATTGGAATGCAAGAATATATACAATATTTAGAAAACCACACAGGAAAGTAATTACAAGCGGGCATTATTAATGTGTCGTGTACGGCGTGTAGGGACAGCCGGCTTTACGACCGCTTGGAGCGCTAGTGTCGCTCCCAGTGTCCGGCGGTAACAGCTTTCACAGCAGTGAGCGTCGCGACTGTATTTATTAGACTGTGGCTGTACTTTGAGGAGGCCGTAAGTGCCTAGTATCTGAGTAATGGCCCGAATTTTCACGTGATATCGATGTATGGGGTTGATATCTAGCTCACGGTCTTTTTTTTCCCCTGTCAGTGCCAAGGCTAATAAGTATAAGTTTGCGCAGTAGGCGCTCTGCTCTGCCATTGGCTGGCGCTGTGACGTCACCGTGGGACTGCGCGCTCCCAAACGGCCTGTACAGGCCTAGTTCCGTATGGCAAGGAATTTGCGTTTATATCAAGTTTTGCCTAAAGAAATTGTTTCTGCCTTAAATACAAAGTGCTATTCTGCTGTAAAATACTGCAGTTATGAGTGCTGGGTCATATTCTATCGTAGATTTACGCGATACTTATCAGTAACATATCAAATCACAAACATATCGACAATTTGTTTAAATATGAACTGCTGACTTTAAAACAGCAGGAATGTTTCAAACACTTTTTTCCGTGGCAAAATAAGCAACTCCGACTGTAAATCCCATACATAATCGGTTTCATTGAAATGCCGGGAGCGTATTCGAGAACGTGCAACGTTTATATTGTCCTTCCTGTAGCACTTGGATATCCACACTTTCTTTAACGTTTCAACACGTGAAAAAAAAAAAAAAAAAAAAAAATGAAACTTTATTTCAGTTCCCTTTGTGTTCCCGCTGTGAAAATTACAACCCCGCCTGGCACTGTATAAATAATAACAGAAGTATTTCAAAGAACTACAGCAGAAATTATAGCACGCGCGACAAGCAATCGGGCAATCAATATACTTTCCACTATGAACTTTTTACTTCCAAACTATGAACTGAAAGAAACTATTTAACCCTTTACTTCCAAGTGTTGTTCATAGACAACGACGTATTAAAAGCTTGATTTATACCGTATTTTGTGTATCAGTCTTTGAAGTCGCATTGTTGTTGATGAATAACATGCTGCAAGTACGACATTTTGCTGCTTGGTACGGCGTGTAGCCACTTGTGAGGCATTAATCTGTCCGTCTTGTAGTTCGTGTGACGTAGCCGTCTGTACGTGGTTGTGATTAGGAGCGCGAGTGTGGTTCGTGTTATTTTATTTGAGCAGTGAATTGTCTTTGGTGCAGTGGCGAAGATTATGCTAGCGTTATTGATCTGACAGTGTTAGCCATCAACAAAATAACGTCCCAAGTAATAAAATACCTCCATACAAACGTCTGTGTTGTGCATGACATAAAAAAATCAATAGTGCGACCAACACTTTTGAAACAGGTATTGTGATCTTTAGTGCAATGTATTAATACAGAAAACACTAAATTTTAATTTTTCCAAAGCTTAATTCATAATGTGGGAATGAGAGAGTTAAGCAAATATAAAGCAGAAATGGTAACACACACACACGCACACGAGTTAGCAACCAATTCTGCATATTGTTTTGCTCCCAGGTGTCCCACAGTGACGTCATGCGCAGAACGGCGAAAACGCGTTTCCTACTGCGCATCGCTTACTGCTCCCCCCAGCCTTAGCCTCCAAATAATACAAAGCCTCCTCACTGGGAGCTTACCTCCGATGAGCATTGTCGCCGCTGTAGTTCACACTTATTCCGCTGTTGGCGCCACAAGCCAACCTCATTCCGTGTAGATTCTTATGGAACCTCTAACGTCCATCACCTCTTTTCGGAATGACTCAAACTGAGCCCTAACGTTTTCCTGAATTACGGAAAGTTTTGTTAGTTCACAGTCTAAAAGAAAGTCATTCCACTGTAGGTGAAGTTGAACTTATCTTATATGCTGGCTGAAGTCCATTGCGTTGTGAGCTGTCTTCGGCATTCACTAAAGAAATTGATTCTACAGGATCTTCTTTTAAATTAAAACCATCTCAGTTGATATGGAAACGATTTTATTTCCACTTAAACATTGCACAATCAAGAAATGCAGCAGCAAGCCAACAGAGCTGCTTACAGGTTTCTGGCCACTCACAAACTCCATAACCGACTGAACAAACAATGGTTTCTCTCAAACATCTTTCTGTATAACTACGTAATAAAACTGATGACAAAGTTTTGTAATTCATAATTAAACAATATTCTTTTACATTAAATATGACAAAATACAGAAATCAACACATTACATTTAAGCTTTGACTATTTATGTCAATGTATGTACTTGTTTCATGAAATTTGTATTTAAATGTGGTACACAAATTTAACGTCATCCTTTTGACTAGTGTTTACTGTGCTCAAATTATTTACATTATGTGTGTTTTCGAAATGCACACATATTTGTTTTGCCAATATTGTGTAGGCGTACTATTATTGTGACATGGAATTTTAATGTGTTTCAGTTTGCGGTCAAATTATTTATTAATACGGATTTGTATACGGTTGTCGTAGTTTTGTTAATTTCGAAGATAGTTTCTTAGTGCGAAACGGATTATTAATTTTAGTGCATGAAAAATTATCAGTATTTAATTTAGGATATAGTGATATATAAAATATGGTCTGCCCTAATTTATTTAAACAAAATGTATATATGAAATCATGTTGTGCAATAGTTTATAACATGTAGCATTGTTGTTTTTATACAAATTAGTATCATATAGGTTCAGCAAATTCCGAAACTAAGTGTAATGCATTTTTAGTGTTTGCAGCTATTTTTTACGAAAGTATTAAAACTTGAAAATTACGTAAAAGGTCAGTCAAAGTTATATTTAAATGAACGTACTATTTCTTAAAAGCGTTTTACTAATAGTGTTAATAGAATTTCAAACAGAAGGCGAAAATGTAAAATATCACATGTCCGGTAATGAAGTTTTACTTAAGGTGTCAGATATTTTGTGTTTCTATGTTGGCAACTGATTTTTAGGAGTCTTCAACATAGCAGAAACGTTACAAACCGAATACGAAATAAGGCTTAAAAAATATGTCCTTATAGCACAACGGTTCATTTTGGTCACTGATGTCGAGAACAAATATTGAAGGTCATGTTACTGTCTTTATTTAACAATGATAACATCGATTGTTTCTTTTTATTATCATGTACACTGATTATTAGGCCTAATTGGTTGGAATTGTTTTGCGGCTTTTCCTAGAGAGCTTCTTTCCTAAATTTTCATTTCTTTTCGCAAAATATTCCCTACGTACCTGGTCTGTCATATTGTTCGTAAAATTAGTTAAGCAGGGCCGCAGAAATTTTTGCCGTATTAATCTGCTCACTATCTCTGCATGCGAATCCTTACCGCACCGCAACGCGGGGTTGCGCCTAATATGTGGCAGAAACATATGTAAAAGTGCGAACAGTAGTTTTGGTTTGTCTATGACTGATTCCAGTGCCTCGTTAGTCACACTTTCTAGTCTTGCCAGGAACATGACGAATGTTGTTTAGCACGCTGACGACATCGTTGCAGAGTTTTCAGTCTTCTATTTCTAAATGATATATTTCGCCTATTTAACTTTGTTTCTACTACGGCATCTTCATCATAGGTTCTGAAATATGGCTTCTTGGCATACTTTTTCGCTTACATTTCTCTTGTCTGTAGCGATTTTGTCGATCTACTGTTTCAAAGATTTTGTCGCACATCTTTCAATTTCTCTTCTCGGTTCTTTTATCTCAATTCGTTTGCTTGGCGGATACATTTCGAAAACATTGGGAACTGCATCAGGATTCAATTTCTTTATCTTCAGGCCGGATTTATAGTCTGAGGTAAGAAAATGGTTATTGCATACCACAGAATGCTCATTGGGCTGCTAGAACTTATGCTTTGTATCGCCTACATAAGAGATAAAAATGAAATATTTAGTCTACAATAAAATAAATTATACCAGCACTCATCACATACCTTGTTGTTTTTATCCATAGTTGTCTCGTGGATTCATTACTCGGAAAACATTCATAGAATATATGACATCAACTGCGATTGGGCGAAGCTGAAAATGTGTACCCAGCCGGGATTCGAACCCGGGTCTCCTGCTTTCTAGGCAGTTGCGCTGACCCCTACACCACTGGGGACACAGTGATCACCGCACCTGCAAGGACTACCTAAGCACGCCTCCCGTCAGATACAAATTCCCAGCTTCGCCCTGCCCACAGTACTCAAACTCGTAGCTATGAAACTAATTCCCGTAAGAGTAAGGGCTTCAAACTTTGCCCACCCCTAACCCACTAACGATAGGATCATTGCCCGTCACTGGCATATTATGTGGCGTCTGTTCCGAGAGAAAAGACGTCACTTCTGCAGGATCAGAAGTGACGTCTGTTCTCTCGCAACAGACGCCACATGTGTATACATTACTCGGAAATTCATGATAACTAACTACAGGAGCTTTATTTCGGAAGCCCAGATTGCAAAATGGCACACAACAATATACCATTTTCCACAAACACTTAAACAGTTGTAGATTTTCACGTAAAAACAGCAAGTTACACTCTTTTTTGGGACGGACAATGTGCATTACAACGCACTGTAGCAGAACGCACTTCAGTCAAGTCTCGCGCGTGTGTGGTTGTTATGTGGCGCCTCTAGCGGCTGCTGTTCCAACGAGAGCCGCGACAAGAGTTTACTCCTATATAGGCTTTTAATCAAGTTGCGTGGTTATGGTATATCGCCCCAAATTTGCAATTGGATAGAGGATTTCTTATCAGAGAGGACACAGTTCGTAGTAATCGATGGTAAGGCATCGACTAAAACAGAGGTGATATCGGGCGTTCCACAGGGTAGTGTTATTGGTCCTCTGCTATTCCTTATTTACATAAACGATTTAGGGGAAAATCTAAGTAGCTCTCTTAGGTTGTTTGCAGATGACGCCGTCATTTACCATCTAGTAAAATCATCTGAAGATCAAAACCAACTGCAGAACGATCTGAATAAGATATCAGTATGGTGTAAAAATTGGCAATTGACTCTAAATAATGAGAAGTGTGAAGTCGTCCACATGAGTACGAAAAGAAATCAGTTAGACTTTGTCTACAACATAAATCAATCAAATGTGAAGGCCGTAAACTCTACAAAATACCTAGGAATCACTATTATTTCAGACTTAAACTGGAAAGAACACGTAGATAATATCGTGGGAAAGGCGAACCAGAGACTGCGTTTTACTGGCAGAACCCTTAAAAGATGCAACAGAACTACAAAAGAAGCTGCATACACTGCGCTTGTCCGTCCATTTTTGGAGTATTGCAGCCCAGTGTGGGATCCTTATCAGGTGGGTTTGACGGAGGACATCGAAAGAGTCCAAAGAAGGGCAGCTCGTTTCGTATTGTCACGATACAGGGGAGACAGCGTTACGGAAATGATACAGGATCTGGGATGGGAATCATTACAACAACGACGCTTATGGCTGCGGCGTGAGCTACTTGCGAAACTCCAATCGCCGACATTCTCCTCCGAATGCGAAAATATATTGTTGACTCCCACTTACATAGGTAGAAATGATCATCAGAATAAAATACGAGAAATCAGAGCTCGAACAGAGAGATTCAGGTGTTCTTTCTTCCCCAGCGCTATTCGAGAATGGAATGGGAGAGAAATAGTATAATTGTGGTTCGATGAACTCTCTGCCAGGCACTTAAATGTGATTTGCAGAGTATCCCGTGTAGATGTAGCTGCGAGCCTTCTCTCTAGTCTAGCGCAGCGCGCATGCTCAGCTGCAAATCCCCGGCCGATGTGTGGCCAGAGATGCCAACTTCGCCATTTTATGGCTAGATCTGGCCACTTTGAAGCGGCGTCTAGCCACCGTTTTCGATAAAAAGCTACTGCTGGCATTCCTTGCCATTTTTTTGATATTATATAGCCATTTCTAGCCATTTTTATTATTCGATAATTTTCACAACAAAAATGCAAAACTCTGAAGTTTTTATTATGAATAGATATGTATTTATCGATTTATTGTTTTTCATGTTCCTCCAAAGTACGACAAATGAAACACCACTGTATCGAAACAGTGGAAGTTTCGAGACAATGAAACAGTTCCGCATATCGATTCATTGTTTTGCAACATACAAACAATGGCCAACACTACGTAGTTGCAGTTGCTTGGAAACGCAGTACAAGTTACAACAGTGTGGTGTGAGGTGTCGCTTTTTTAACGTGTGTTAACATTGAGTGTCGGAAGAATACCGTGTGCTGTACCAGTGTTTTGTGGCTGCGATAGTTAATTATCTAGCCAAGCCGAAACCGCAATATACACAAAGTTACGGGAAGAAATGGGAAAATTTGTCTGACTTCAAGGAATTGGTACAGCTAGTTTGAACAGGCAAGTAGAGAGAATTTTCAGCCAAGTGGACTTGGTGAAAAACAAACTCAGAAACAGACTTTAAACGAATACACTTTCTGCTATTCTGAGTGTAAGGTATGGATTGAGACGCGAACATAAGTGCTGTTTTTCATATGAAATCCCAGAAGAAATACTGAAGCTTGTCGGTACGAATGCTACATACACGAGGGAGACCAGCGAAATCTGCAGCAGCAGTAGCAAAGAAAATGAGGATCAGGACGATGATATTTATTTTTGCTAGGTCAGCGTTTTTCACATTTTAATTTTTATGCATAAAACATATAAATTATAATTTAGCGATTTCTGGCCATTTTTGTTGGACTGTTTTGCCATTTTCTCTGACTGATAGTTGGCAACACTGTGTGTGACGAGTTTAAAGGGCCACACTACACACGCGAGCGGCGGATCGCAGAAATCCGTCACATGGGCGGCCGATCGCTTCGTAGATGGCACGTGCGTGATCGGTCGCCGATCGCTGATCGCGTGGAATTCCCAGGCCGTTTCGCGGATCGCAAGCGATTCGTGGATGCAACATGGCTGCCTGGCTGCTTAGCAGTGCTGTGTGACGGTACGCCTCTGACTCGCTTCTCTGGTTATCAACCGCGTTTGTCACTCGTTTCGCTTTTCGGCATTCTATAATAACTTTACGTTACAATGAATAATTATTCGGTGATCACCAACTACGCTGATCAACGGAGGCCAGCGTTTTCACTTGTATTACGAAGTACTGCAGAATTTCTGCAGTGATCAGCGTTTTGCAGCTCGTGCTCATAGCACTGGAATTGGTAGGACATTCACAGTAATAGCCAAGAAATCTTGAGAATGAAACTTTCGCTCTGCAGCGGAGTGTGCGCTGATATGAAACTTCGTGGCAGATTAAAATTGAGTGCCGGAACCGGGACTCGAAGCTGGGACCTTTGCCTTTCGCGGGCAAGCGCACTACCGACTGTGCTGTCCCGACACGACTCACGATGCGGCCTCACAACTTTACTTCCGCCAGTACCTCGCTTCATTTTCGTTGTATTTCTGCAGGCAGAATGATCGCCACACAACAATTATCTCAAAAGATTTGCAGAAGCACCATATTTATTCCTCCTCGCAATGTACCTTCTTATCCATTTCCTTTTATTTTTCCTACTTTTCCGTTTTCCTTTTGGTAGATTAATTGCTCTGTTGCGAGGAACACAACGCCAGCATTTACAATTTCCTTCGCCACTTTGACTCTACTGGTGGCTACTGTACTTCAGACGCTCCCGTATATGACACGGGGCGACTAAACCGCCAGCGACCAGCGTCTAGACTACTGTAGCCCACCTCACCCACCCTTCAACTTCAGACGCTCGCGTTTCGGAGAAGCGACTTCGTTCGCTGTCCCTGTTTGCACGGAGCGAATTTAGCAGCTGCGTCCAAATACGCCAGCGACTAGCCACCAAATTCCCTCCGTGTAATATAGCATTTAAGCACGCGCCGTGTGCACGCGCTTGCCGTATCGCTCGGGAAACATCGGTCACCTTCGGCATCGTTCGCCGGTACTCCCGAAGTGTATTCTCGCCACAGAATAGGGAGCATACAGAAGGGAAAGCTGGGTCGGCGGCTTTGATCTGTATGTTACCAAGCGTTGCGCTCGACGCCATATTGAAAAGCAGTAAACGCGAAACTATAGCCACTTAGTACTTTGGCTGGAAATGGACTTTTTACGAACTGCCACTAATCTCGCCGACTTTTTCGAAAGGAAACGGCTTTTCATTATGCTCGCACCTATTTTGCGCCCTCTTCTTGCACCTAATTGTAATCCAACTAAAAAAAAAATTGGCCTAAATTTTAATACAACTACGAAAATGTACGGCGGAAATGATGATCGTTTTATTTGGTGCTTATCTCTAGGAAAATCCAAAATAACGTGGAGTTATGTTTGGGAAATTAGTTATAAACAAGAAAGTGACTCTACAATGCCAGGTTTTATTTGACACGAATAAATTCGCACAAAGTATTGAGTCAGACTTAGCAGTACAACGTGATTACACAAAACTAATGACGTCTGGGCATATATAAAAGTAGTATTTGCTTTAGGAGTATCATCAATTTCCTGATCGGAGAAGGGCATATAGAGGAATCTGTCAACCACAGAGCAGAAACAGCATAAAATAATTTGTTTGAGTATCAGAAGAGCATTCGTTGCCAACATTAGCACACTACACCTCCAATGCCACAAGTAAAATTTTACCTGCCTACTTACGCACCATTCTTTGTCATTCATTTTAAATTATTCCCTGCAACGTTAAACTTATAAAATATAAATTTACTTCAACATTTCGATGCTGTTGAACTGCTGCAGCAACAGCGATAGTTATCGTCAAGAGAAGAAGCGAGGCTACTTTTAATACTTATGCACACTTTGCTCTCATTCGAAACTGATAACATTTAACTTTCGCTACACATATAGCGACGTTCACTTACTGTTCAGCATCTTTCGGGAAGGTGAAGAAACTTATATCCTTATTTGTATTCGAATTATTGCGCCAATTAGGTGCTCAACACCATCGGCCGCCTTTTCTTTTATTGCTGCTCATAATAAAAACGGAACAGATCCAACTACTGACACACAGTTCTTTCTTTTCACTGCACCAAATACTCGTTTACTTTTATGCGATGCAGGCTGTTAAAATATACAGTTAACAAACAAAAACGGCGCATTACTACGCCACAGAGTAGGGAGCAATCACACGTTTACTGCTTTTCGAGATGGCCGATTCCGCGCATGCGCACTAAATTTTGGACGACAGACTGCAGCGGAAGTTTCCTTTCTGTATACTCCTTATTCTGTGTTCTCGCTCTGACTCGCACACCACGGCGCACGCGGCGACTAGAGCCAGCTTAGGAGGGCACCCAACATTTCCCGACCGCCCGATAGATGTGTCTCCGGTTACGCTACCCGTACTGGTATATCCTTGACTCGATGCAGAACGCCGTCGTTCATACTGGCATAATATGTAAACTGTTTCGTGTTAAGGTTGCCCAGTTCCATTTCAAAGTGACACTGCATCACAAGGAGATTTACCTTGTTATTACATATGAAATTGTACTGCAGCAATAAGGTGTTGTAATGAATTTCATAATAAAGCCTTGAAATGTTTATCGTCAACGTGGTGTAACGGATAGCGTCGTAACAGCACACTTCCTTTAATTTTTTTGAAATATTTTATTTAAACACATTCTAGGAGTTGCTTATTAATATAAGGCAAGTATGATTTGCAGTGTTCTACATTATTTATATTTCCTTGTGATTAGAAAATGAAGGACGCAAATATTTCGCAGTTTATTTCCCAATCTACGATAATTTCACAGTGTGCACTTAGGTAGGAACCCAATAGGACAGCTTCAGAGTGGCAACAGTATTAATATTCTTCCTTACCACATATATTTGGCTGTCTGCTTCCGAAATACAGCGCTCTGACAGTATTATCAGAGTGCACTCTAGATACTGCTGTTGCGATTTACTGAAACAGCTGGCTTTCTTCACAAAGTTCAAATCAAATGTTCAAATGTTTGTTAAGCTTATGGGACTTAACTACAGGGTCACCAGTCCCTAAACTTACAAACTACTTATGAACTACCTTATACTAAAGACGGCACAAATATTCATGCCCGAGGGGGGATTCGAACCCCCGACCGTAGTGGCCGTGCAGACCGTGACTGGAGCGCCTCAGTCTCCTCGGCCACCACGGCCGGCTCTTCACCAAGTCACGCTAGTACATTTTATTACTTATGTGCTCTCTGAACTATAATCATACTGTTCACAAAACTAAGAGTGCATATGAACTTGATATTACAAGAAGTAAACACGATCTTGAAATATAGTACTTTATTAAAAATTTCAGCAGGAGACAATGAGGAACACGATAAATTATTCAGGCAGAATAGTATAAAATAAACCTATAGTTCATATTACATCAGTCAGTGGTGATATGGCTAAATTCAAAAAGCAACTAACCCCTCGTCTTCTAGATATCTATTCTTTAAAGGAGTTGATTAATAATCTGCGTTACTTCCTGTTTAAGTTTTAGCTTCACTATAAGAACTGACCATGTCACTCTCATGGGTAAATCACTTATTGGCTGTATGCTTTTTCTGCGAATTAGAACGTAAGGTTTATGGTACAGACGTAGTGTGCTGGTGTTGGCAACCACATTACACGTTCTCTGAAAAAAAATTAATTAATCTTTTGTGTTGGCCGTGAGATAAGTATTAATGCTGTTTCTGCTCTGTGGCTGACAGGTTCTTGTATATAACCTTGTCCGGTTAGTAAATTTATTACCAGTGGTGTAGCTTTGTCACCAAGGGCCCCGGGGCAAAAATGACATTGGGGCTTTCTTTAAACTAAAACTGTACAGATGCCAAACTAATTCATCATTAGCTCCTTATCTCCCACTGGAAGACCTAAGGCAAACCTAAATACTATTATGTCACGCAGCAGTTAATATTTCATCGTACTCTCAAATATAACTCTGCAAGTTAGTTACTTCGTTATGCCTTCAAACAAACATCTGGGTGGAACTGGATGAAATTTTGCAGAGATGTAGATTTGGATCTGGGCAGGACATACGGATAAAATGACCCCATAGGATATTTTCCGAAGTTGCTCCATACTAGGTGAATGAAGTTTCAGACAGAAAACTAGTAAAAATAATGAAGAATTATTACTCAACCACTGACTGTTGTCAGTGCCGACAACTCTCTCTCGCTAAACTATTGCGCTGTTATTTCATTGCTCCGTAACGATCAGCCTAATTTCGTAAAATAACTAAGTCGACATCTTCGCCTATTATCGTGGTAATGGGGTAGGGGGTAGTGTCTTGAAGTCACAATTTACTATTGTGATAAAGTAACCATGTTTTGTTTTTTTCTTGCACGAATTTCGGAGTGCAATTGGTTACAGCAGTTAAGTGGGATCTACAGTGGCGTAGCTATATCACCAAGGGCCCCGGGGCGAAAATGACATTGGGGCTCGTCTCTAAACTAAAACTATACAGATAAGTTACAAAACTACTTCATCATCAGCAACTTAACACCCACTGGAAGATATAATGAGGCAAACCTAAATACTATTAAGTAAATTATTATATGTCACGCAGCAGATAATATTTGATCGTACTCTCAAATACAATTATAAATGTGAAAGTTTGTTTGGTTGTTATGCTTTCACGCAAAATTTGCTGGGTGGAATTGGATGAAATTTTGCAGAGGGATACGGTTGGACTTGGGTAGTACATGCAGATAATACACGCCATGTAATAGTTTTCGAAGTTGCTCCATATTAGGAGAATGAAGTTGTAGGCAGAAGCTTCACTAGGGACGCGTCGATCAGTAATAAAATCCACACAATCATTCAGTACCCATATTTTCTCTTCTTCTTACACGAATTTCAGAGTGCAATTGATTACAGAACTTCGTTGGGATCTATGATTAAGAAGCACTCCCTTGGGCAACTTCATTGATTGTTATTTCGTAAAGATTGGCAGCCATGGCAATTCCGACTTCAGTCGACAACACGCCAATAGTGGCAGGGTCCACGCCGTAGCGGACAAGCAATAGATCTTGTTATGTTTACATTCTGAGTTGGGAATAATTTTTGGATATCACTTCGTGCGTCTGAGGTTTGTTGGCCAAGGTTCAAAAAGTTGAAAGTCAGAAACCTTCATTCAACTAAAATACAGTAGAACGTCGATTGTGCGAAGTAATTTGGGGACATGGATGTTGGGAAAACCGATTTATTCGGATAATCGTACTATATTCTTGTATTTGCCAATATGAAGTTTACACAATATTTGGAGGCCCGAGATCCTTCAACTTCGCCGAGCGACACGCCGCATCACTTGGAAAGCTCAACTGTTGCTGTGGGAAGCTTTGATGCTGAAACTACTTCTACTGCTACGTCGACTGAAATTCAATTGTACACATCGACGCGGCTTGGCCTGTCAGCAGCGCCTCCGAGTGGCGTCGTGTGAAGTAACGGCCCCATTAGAAGCACTGCTTCGCCACCCGGTGGCCTAGAACGGGTATTGTGGAAAGCTCCGTTAGAGGGGAGCTGGAGGTGATGGACGTTAGGGCGGCAGAGTAAAAAAATTAAAATAAATAAATAAATAATTTTAAAAAATTCGACGCTCTACCGCAACTTTTCTCAAACGTCGCTCACGTAGGCCGAGGGGCCCCTTGACCTCGGGGGCCCCGGGGCACTGCCCCGCCTAGCCCTATGATAGCTACGACACTGGGGATCTATGATTTAGAGACTTCATATTCAAATGTGGCCACACCGTGTATTGTGAAACACACTGCTAGTATTGCAGCTCCATTGACTGTTATTTCGCAAAGATTGACAGGCACGGCAACTCTGACTTCATACGACAACACGTTAACGGTGGCAGGGTCCACGTCTTAGCGGACAAGCAATCCCCCTGAGGTGGGATTCAGTTTTGACTTTCACTTCGTGCGTTTGAGGTTTGTTGGTGAAGGTTCAAAAAGTTAACAGTCGGAAATCCTTCATTCAGCTAACATTTATATACAGTAGAACGTCGATTAGCCGAAGTAATTGGGGGGACATAGATGTTCGGAAAACAGATTATTCGGATAATCTAACTGTATACTTTATTTGCCAACTAGTAGCAGCGTACAGTAAATGTGTTCATACACACTGGAATGGACAGTGTGCTGAAAGGTGCATATAAGATGAACATTAACAAGAGCAAAACTAGGGTAATGGAGTGCAGTGTAAGAAAATCAGGTGATGCTGAAGGAATTAGATTGGGAAACGAAGCAATAAAGGAGGTAGATGAGTTTTGTTATTTGGGCAGTAAAATAACAAATGATGGTCGCAGTACAGAGGATATAAAATGCAGAATGGCAATGGGTAGAAAAGCGTTTTTGAAAAAGAGAAATTTGTTAACATCGAATATTGATTTAAGCCTAAGGAAGTCCTTTCTGAAGGCATTTGTGTGGAGTGTTGCCTTGTATGGGAGTGAGACATGGACGATAAACAGTGCGGACAGGAAGAGGATTGAGACTTTTGAAATATGGTGTTACAGAAGAATTCTGAAGATTAGGTGGGTGGATCGCGTAACTAACGAGGAGGTACTGAAGAGAATTGGGGAGAAAAGAAATTTCTGGCATACCTTGACTAAAAGAAGGGATAGATTGGTAGGACACATTCTTAGACATCAAGGAATTGTGAATTTAGCATTAGAGGGAAGTGTGTGGGGTAAAAACCGCAGAGGAAGACCTAGAGATGGATACAGTAAGCAGATTCAGACAGATGTAGGTTGCCGTTCTTATGTGGAGATGAAGGGGCTTGCTCAGGATAGGGTATTGTGGAGAGCTGCATCAAACCAGTCTCCGGACTGAGGACCACAACAACAACACACTGCACCGATCGGCACGCCGCAACACTTGGAAGGCGCAGCTGTTGCTGTGAACAGCTTTGATGCTGACTACTTTTCCTGTTATGCAGATTGAAGTGTGCCAGATACTGTACACAGCGACTGCGTCGTGTGTAGGTCCCATTATAAGCATTGTTCCGCCACCCGGTGGCCCAATGCGGCTACTGTGGGAAACTTGGTTTGAGGGTGGGGGAAATAATGACGGTAGGGTGGGAGAGTAAAAAAAATAAAATAAAAATAAAACGTTGAACGATCTACTGTAATTTTTTACGGAAGTCGCTCACGGAGGCCGAGAGGCCCCTGGAGCTCGGGGGCCCCGGGGCACTGCCCCGCCTAGCCCTGTGATAGCTACGACACTGCTGATTACCATCGAAAAGCGAAAATTTCATTGCCAAAATTAACACACTAAGCCCTTGCAGCCCATAAGTAAAGTGTAGCGCTTTTAGTGCATCTGTTTACAAACAATTTAGTCAGTAAGCCGCATGACATTTACCTATGATTATTATAGCAATAATATGACACATTCTACATCCCAGCGATACACTCCCGTCACCATTTCATAGACCTCGAAAATAAATAATTAAAATAAATCTGGACGGGCAGGGAATTGTGAGGGCAGCTTAAATTGCTCCGATAGCAGCAATAAAATTCGTGTTCGCCTGCCTGACCACACTCTCGGAAATCTTCACGTATCTGGAAAGAGAGACAAAAATTTGTGATAAGGAAGAACATGATTTTTCCTTCTATAGGCTACGTTTCACTCGTAGCTATTTTTTCGTACTTCGTTCTGAAATCAGACGGGAATGTAAAAACGGCGAACGCTTAAAAGGCCAGTTTACCCGACGACACAAGAGGTTGGTGGCCAGTTTACCCGACGACACAAGAGGTTGGTTCCAGCAGCTGCCAGACGGCTTGACGCGCATGCGCAACGCTGAAATTGTCTTCCAGCAGCGCCTCCTCACGTCTGGCTACCTGGGGTCCGGCTGTTTGGTGTTCCAGCAGTTGTAGGAAGCAGCCACATACTAACCGGAAAAATATTTCTGGCGCTCTCAAGCTGCTATAGTCGGGCCGCCGAAAGAACGACCCTGCCCAGTTCTCGCACGTGGGCCGCAGGGGGTGGGGGGGGGGACACTCGAGCACCAACCTGAGCTCTGCAATTCGTAAATGTTGCCGGGGTAACGCCGGTATTACACTATCAAATTATTGGACAAAGAATTGGACGAAAAAATTGGATGAAATATTGGTCATATTTTTTGACAAAGACATTGGATGAAACGCAAAAGGGGTTATTACACTATCATCCAACATTTTGTCAAATTTGCTTCAAAATGGCGGTGTAAAGCTCAGCTATTGTTTATACTACAGTTGCGTTGTGTCTGCATTTAGAAGAGGAGCGAAAAAAGAAAAGGAAACGCACTTGGATGAAACCGTGGGTGTCAGAGCGAGATAAATAAAATTTGTTACGGGACCGGGAGGATTTTTCCTTTTTATGCCGTCGGCAGAACAGCCAGGCCGTTCACTGCTAATTATTTTGTCAGTGTTCATTCTGCACAGTTTGCAATAGAGTAACAAAAAGGCTGACTCAAACAGTGTATACGAATGAGATTGTTAAGATGATAAAGCAAGTTTCATTAAATAACGTTTAAAATGGAAAATGTGAGCACTGACAAAGAGAATAATCTAAATTGTTTCTGACGTTATTAACAATGTAAGGGGAAAAACATTGCTGATAAAGGAAATAGGCTCTATTTATTTCCTTACAAAAATTGGCTGACGTATTTATATGTTCATAGATTCGCTTGCAAACAGATGTCGATGTTTTTAAAGTTGTTTCATTTCCCAGAACTTAGCACACCACATTACCAAAATCATACATTCTAAAATCTGCTTCGGCCGTATTAATATTTAGGGGTATTACTTCTTCAATTCCGTTAGTATAAAATGACTTTTTTTACATCACGGATTGTAACTCAACCTCACTTTTGCCGTAGGGTATTGGGGTGCCGGACAGTGTGAATTGGCCTTGTCGCCTGTTATACAACGCCCCATCTGATTTTTTAAATTTTGTTGTTGCTAGAAAACACTACACAAACATTCTACTACTAGCCATGTTTACGAATACGAACGTTATGTCCAAGTAATGTCAGATATTTAACCTCCAAATAAAACAGCTGTAGTGGCAAGGAAGCTGTATGCTACTAGCGCTCCAAGCGGTCACATTTCTCACTCCAGGAAACAGAAGACGAGCGATTTCTTTGATCAAATCTAGGCCGAGGCCTAGATTGGATGAAATATTGGACGATGTTCCCATTACAGTACGTCCAATGTTTCTTTGTCCAATTCTTTGACAAATAATTTGATAGTGTAATACCGGTCTAACGGTGCCGCGTTGCCACCCTGCCACTCAAGGTCGCGCGGGGTGGCGTGCTTCAGCCGCTGCAAAGCATCATTCGTGTGTTCATCGTGTGACACAACAACACACTGACCAACGGTGCTTTCCAGTCATGTGTGCGTACAGGGTGGTATATAAAACGATGCTTTATGTATTTTTCCTCATTATTTGTATTTTTTGTAATTTATTATGTATTTGTATATTTTGTTTCTGTGATATATTTGCATTGTCCTGCTAATTTCCATATATGTCAAAAATATTGTAAATGTAGTAGACACGCTGCGTTAGCAAGGGCTTTGCTATTGTATAGAATCATCTTTGAGTAGGGAGTTTTTTTTTTATTTCTGGTAGCGCAGAGGCGCACAGCGAGAAGGAGTCGTTGTTGAGAAGTAGCGGAGGACAGACGCAGTGTGTGCTCAATGGTGTACGGCAAAAGTGCGTGAAGGAGACGGCGAAGAGGCAATATTATTTATTCATACGGCCACAGCTTAAATAATTAATAAATGCATCAAGATGAATGCTGTGGACCCTAAATTGTAATTGACATTCGTCGCCAAGAAGAGCCTGTGTTTGGCAGTCTTCAATCAGCAGCACCACGTCGCACACCAAATTCAGTAAGATCTGTCCAGTTTGTCTTAGCATGTACAGCTAACCAGCGTATTAGTGATTATTGTTCAATAGCGAACACTGTTATTTGTGAACCTGTGTTTAAAAATCATTACCCATAGTCATTGTCCAGACAGGTTCCTTCCTCATCCACTGTTTTTCCGAGGATATTCACAAAGTTATAGAAAACTAAAAATCAGGGTCATTAAAGACAATGTGACAGTCGTTAATAAAAAATGTGTTCAGAAAAGTATTACTAAACGTAGCTTATGCCAGTGTTGCTGATCAATAGGTTTGCTAAGTTGAACGAAACTGCTAGATTAACTTTCAATTTCAAAAGATATTTCAATAACAGTGTAAAAGATTAATTGTTTTCCACTGTATATTATTTTGAAGTACAGTTTGTTTTAACTTGCAAGTACTGACTAGTGAGAATAGTAATTGTTTGCAAGTGTTTGAATGCTAATAATTCCTGGCTAAAGATAGAGCAAAAGTTAATCAGAAGGTTAAATGGTTCTTTTCTAATATGCAGTGTTATCACGACAAGTCGTTAATTAAATTTTTGAGCTTGCCATTACTACAGTTAATAGTTCAGTTACAACTTGATTATTGCTAAAGCGCATGCTATACTCGCTGTAGAATAAGTTCTGGTACTTATATAAACAATTAATTATTTGAAGCTGTAAATAGTAAGTGAGAGTTTTGCATGATTTGCTGCATGTTGCATTTGCGCGGCTATGGCTTGCATTTCGCTGTCTTACAATGAACCCTGTGTTAGTAAACTATTCCTTGGTAATTAGTATATTGTCAGTGTCTTTTGTACCGAATTTGACTCGCACACTCTGATTTTCTGCCCACCCAAATTTTACGTAATATTTCACGTTATTAATTAACTTTTCTATTATTGACATCCCACCAAATTATTTGCTCGTACATCGAGCTGGCGACCGTAAATCAATAAATTATTCACTTTTTCCAAATTAATCCCTGTGTCCCGTTTGTTCCGCATTTTTTCATTTAAACATTGATCATTTTTATTCCAAATTTTACCTTCCAGTTTCTTTATTCCTATCGATCGTTGTTGTCTACTAAAGAGGTGCAGCAACGTTCCGGTTATAGCCTCCACTACATCATCGGCTTCATTACCGATAGCTTCTCACCAAATTAACATAATTAGGCACACGGGTCATTTTTCTTATTATCATATACTAACCGGTGGTGTAGGACGGGTAGGGTTATAATCGTTTGTCTCGTTGTGTTAGAAAAACACGAGCCGAAAAATCATTTATGAGATTGATACAATTGCTGAAGAAAGTGTTCATAGAGTGTTGCGCCTTCCACCATATCACTGCCATTTCAGTGCAACAGAACTCGTGTGGGCTCAGGTGAAATCGTACGTTGCAGAAATAATAAACGTGTTTCATTAACAAAAGTAGAATTCTTAGTTCGTGAAGCACTGGGCAGTATTACTCCCACAAAATGGAACGATGTTGTCACACATACGTGGCACATCTTAGAAGAGGCATGGGAACGAGAAGGTACACTAGAAGAACGGGCAGAAGAATTAATAATAAGATTAGGGGACGATAGCAGCAGTGCATTGCACATGATCTGGCCGCGACTGATTTTTAATGTATAGTTTGTTTCGCAACCAAAGATCATTTACTGAAAAATTACGTTATTTTATTTCTACTTCTGTGACCAATAGACTAGCTGTCGAAACTGATCTGATAATATTACTCAGACACTATAAATGTTCAAATGTTTGTTAAGCTTATGGGACTTAACTATGGGGTTATCAGTCCCTAAACTTACAAACTAGCTAACACTAAGGACGGCACAAATATCCATGCCCGAGGGGGGATTCGAACCCCCGACCGTAGTGGCCGTGCTGACCGTGGCTGGAGCGCCTCAGTCCCCTCGGGTACCGCGGCCGGCAGACACTATACTACGGCAGTCAACAGCGACCATAAACGAATGAGACAAAAACTCTTTATGTAAGAAGACAAATCATTTCACTGGAAGAGGCGGTTTTACTACTTGTCAAGTGGTAGTCCTTATTTGTTTACCCTCTCGACAGACTGCCACAATACAGTGTCCGAGAAATAACAGCGAGTCTGTGGAAAATGGTTATAGAAGATGAAATATATAAACAAAATTCTTCAACTAGCGAAGTTTGGCTAAAGACTAAATGATACATTATATTCAATGGAATACTGGATCATATGAAGCTTTAACTCGACATATATTTCTAGACCCAAAAGAGTGTTTTTTCATTACTTCGTGATTGTTCTCGTTCGTTCACGCTTTATTAGCACGTAGCAACGGTCCCAAAATTTCCGGACGTGATATTCGCATGCCGGCGAATGGCACGGCATAACAACCAACAGCCGCGTAGCAGCGTTGGGAACATAGCCGCTAGCTGTCAGAGTCGTTCTTTCGGCGGCTCGACTATAGATTCGCTCATTCGCAGAAAGGTCTGAAAGTAGGGGTAGTCATGATGTGACGTGTGTGTTTGTGACAGGTTTTCCGATTATTTCTCGTTTACACTTCTTCGTTATTATTAGCAATGACGGTCTTTGAATTAGTCCTTTAAACTCGCTTTCTCCAACAGAAGCGCAAAAGAAATGTAATTGGTTGAAATGTGGAACTTATAATTGGCGATTATTCCAGATGTCCAGTGAATTTGAGTCTGATGTATTGTCGAGTGACGAGGAATTTGAAGTGACACATCAAGCTAAAAGACAAAACTATTTCGCGCATATTTTGCCGTAATACAGCGACACAGAATTCTTCAAACCATTTTCGTGTACGGCGGCAAGTTTTAGAGCCATGACAGGCAGGTTCAATATCAGAATTAGTTCCTTGCACCGAGTCACACAGAGAGTGACGTGCTCTGTTAATAAGTAAGGGATCAGTGTTATAACGTGGCCACGGGACGAAGAAAGAACACAAATAGAGGCCAATTTCAGGAGAAATGAGATTCCGGGTGCAATCGATGGGATTCGCATTTGAATAGACAGCCTACAGATGATGCCCAGTCGTATTTGAACACAAAAAAACTATTTTTCTTTGCAGTAACAAGTATTGTTTGATGACAACCGACTGGTTAGTGATGTATTCGTCGGTTTTCTTTAAATGACTGGCCGTAGCATCCAGTGGCGGCGCTGTGGGGGCCTCGCAAATCATTGTTAAAATTAAAGCTTTTTTTTTTTTTCCTTTTTTCATATTTGATGTTTAACGGCGCTTTTCAGCTGCTAGGTTATGTAGCGACGACCGACATGTTACTCTAGCTTAACCATACGACGAACACAACTTCCGTACCCAAGGGCGGGATTCGAACCCCGACGAGAGCGATTTCGTTCACCGTGATATGGCGCCTTAGTGCGCTCTGTCATTCCCGGTCGGCAGCTATTTAGTTGTCCGTATTTATTTCCGCATGAGTGCAGCAGTGATGCAATTTTTAGTTAAATACTTGCAAAAGTACTTCTTCAGTACGTTTTAGAAAACAATTTGGAACCAGTATATCCAACTGTTTATATAACAATCAGAATCATGCTCGCAGTACAGCTTCGACCGAGAGAAGCTTCTCAAAGTTAAAATTGATTAAGACTAACTTGAGAAGCACAATGAGCCAAGAAAGACTACCTGCATTGTCAGTTCATTAAATTGAAGCCGAAATAGCAGCTAGTATTAATTAAGATGTGATCTTAAAAACATTCAGTGAGGCGAAAAGCCGAAAAGTTTCTCTATTTTGTGTTTGTTTATAGCAATTTTTGTCTTTGCAATAATACTTGTATATTATACTAACCAAATTTTACTGTAATGATTATTGATGTATAATTAAACTCATTTTATTTAACATTTTCATCCTTACTGAAAAAATGTAAGGGGCCTCGCAAAGTCGAAGTCGCCGACGCCCAGTTTTCGTGTAGCGTCGCCACTGGTAGCGTCCCACAATTGTAGTTTCCTTTTCACGCCCTTAACAAGTTGTTTATTATGTTGCCGGTAAAACTCTATTATTGCCCTGTCTGACAACAGTTCCAGTACGTTTGGTTCCCGTACAGAACAAAGCTGAAAAGTTGCGAACTCTTCTACCACTTCGAATTATGAAAACAGAACTATTTTATAATTTCCATGTCCTCTGCCATAAAATTAATCCGATTTTTTATTTTTTTTTCACATTATTTAAGTAAAATATCTTAATTCCGACATCTCTTCCCCACATTGTACGAAATTATTGCTGCTACACAAATCATCTGTTCATCTAGCACTGCACGGGAAACCAGCCAGAAACAGTACAAAAAGCGTTCCAGCAGTCCAAATATCAAACACGGGTTCTTACGTCACAGTACCTGCGCATGCGCAGTAATGCCTGTTTCTTAGCGCTTGAAAGTAGCAATCTGACAGTTGCTGGAACGAACCTTACGTTTCATGAAACTGCGATACTGGCCAGTGCGCATGCGCAGCAGGCGTTCGCGCAACTCGTTGATGAAACTAAACAGTTTCGGCACCTTCCAACTTTGGCGAAACTGATTGCGCGTGTTTTTAGGTTAGGTGACAACCAATACAGAACAAAACACAACATAAAGGGAAGAACGGGAGAAATAATTCGGTTTTTGAACATATATGCCTTGCATAGGCGTTTGTGCGGTTTAAACGACGTGTTAGTGCTCTTCTGGCAATTATTTGTGAAATTAAATATTGATGGGTTGACGATTAGTGAATTGCAGACTAAAATACATCCAATTTGAAATACCTATACAAACGAAGTATGGCAATTGTGGATTTCGGAACATGGTAAAAGTACTGCAGAGAGGAATATCTAATTGACAAGAAACGTAATGCAATTTCTAATTTCAGTTCTGGTAACAGTTCTTCACGCATAACAGTATCTTGTTTCTTTATTGCGTTACTAACTCTGTTTAAAATCAAGGTTAACTGCTCTGGTGACATTGTAAGTTGTTTAAAATAACTTCTAGGATCTTCAGTCACAATTTCTTTCAGCAAGGCCGCTCAGCAACAGAGCTGACGTCTTTTTTTAATCCAGTCAAGAAACCCAAACACGTTTCTTATTCTTTTTATGTTTAGTCTTATGCAGCGACTTCACACAGAGAAGCAATAGCTCCGCCACAACTCTTACAGTTACCAAAACTTTCATTCTACGGCGACTACAGCACTCACAAAACAACGAAACTGAAGAGTATAGTATTGACGCCATGTCTACAGTCAAGCACGAAACCAGTTGCGCGCAATTCATTTCATGAAACGAGTCTCGGAACCTGGTGTTGTGTAGACTAGCCTAAAAGGCAAATTCTCGAGAAATTCTCGAGTACTCTCGAGTTTTCGACAATGCTACGCTCTCTGGAGACTGAGCGAAACTATTCTACAGGGAAGCAGTCGTAATCGCTGTCTTCCGTACATGCGAGGAAGAAACTGAATTGTTATTGTTATTGTTATTATTAAAACGTTTCGCAGAAGCAAAAGTCATAGGATGATTATTAAAACATGTATCTCACACGACACAAGAAATTCATCGTTACCAAAAATAAATATTCATTCCGCATGTATTGATACTTACATGAGAGAAAAATGTTGACCCAAAAACTCCTTACTTACGTTTACTAACTGTAGAAAAAAATAATTTGGCAGAGCTTACAGTATTAGCCAGTGGTACGTACCTAAGCTTTCGTCCTTATTTCAGCTTAAAGCTCTGGTATTTTATGAACACAGCTGCCAAATTTACAACTACAATACTGACTGTTGGCTGTCTTGTCCACATTCTGTTCAAAAGCTTGGTTGTAGTTGTGGTCCTCAGTCCGGAGACTGGTTTGATGCAGCTCTCCACAATACCCTATCCTGAGCAAGCCTCTTCATCTCCACATAAGAACGGCAACCTACATCTGTCTGAATCTGCTTACTGTATCCATCTCTCGGTCTTCCTCTGCGGTTTTTACCCCACACACTTCCTTACAACGCTAAATTCACAATTCCTCGATGTCTAAGAATGTGTCCTACCAATCTGTCCCTTCTTTTAGTCAAGGTATGCCAGAAATTACTTTTCTCCCCAATTCTGTTCAGTACCTCCTCATTAGTTACGCGATCCACCCACCTAATCTTCAGCATTCTTCTGTAGCATCACATTTCAAAAGCCTCAATCCTCTTATCGTCCATGTCTCACTCCCATACAAGGCAACATTCCATACATATGCCTTCATAAAGGACTTCCTTAGGCTTAAATCAATATTCCATGTTAACAAATTTCTCTTTTTCAAGAACGCTTTTCTACCCATTGCCATTCTCCATTTTATATCCTATGTACTACGACCATTATTTCTTATTTTACTGCCCAAGTAACAAAACAACAAAAGCTTGGATAGTGTTAATTTCATGCACTTTGCATGTTATTGCAGCCAATTTAGAAATTACTCTTTTCTGACATTGGCGGATGTGATGCTATAGTGGGTGGATCGCGTAACTAATGAGGAGTTTCTGAACAGAATTAGGGAGAAAAGGAATTTCTGGCATACCTTGACTGAAAGAAGGAAGCGGTGGGTAAGGAACATTCTGATAATCAAGGAATTGTGAATTCAGGTTCTAGTAACGATTCCGACACACAATTTTAATCTGCCAGGAAGTTTCATATCAGCGCACACTCCGCTGCAGAGTGAAGTTTCATTCTGGAAACATCCCCTAGGCTGTGGCTAAGCCATGTCTCCACCATATCCTTTCTTCCAGGAGTGCTAGTCTTGCTGGGTTCGTAGGAGAGCTTCTGTGAAGTTTGGAAAGTAGGAGGCGAGGTACTGGCGGAAGGAAAGTTGTGAGGCGGCATCGTGAGTTGTGTCGGGATAGCACAGTCGGTAGAGCGCTTGCCCGCGAAAGGCAAAGGTCCCAGGTTCAAATCCTGGGTACAGCACACACTTTTAATCTGCCGCTGCAAAGTTAGAATCTGAAAATTACACTGTGTTTCAAGAAGAATTTCTACTACCACGAAAATCCTTTGTATCTGATATGTGGAAAAATGTCGAGGAAATTTCTAATTTGCTTCAATAAAAGAAATATCGAAACGTGTAGCTTCAAATAAAACTGTTTATAATGGGTGGGAGTACCATTTCTTAGTGTCTAGGAAAAGAATCAGATAAACCGTTTACCGAAAACATCTGGAAGCTCCAGCATCAACGCATCATTTGAAATTTAGTTTTTTTTACATAGTTAAATCCTATAACTTTATTTACATATGACTAAAACATACACAATAGCTCATTTATCTCCCAAGCAATCACGAAACAATAGACAACTTTTATTTATATTTATCGTAAATTTCTGACAAAAAAGAGCAATTAACTAGAAGGATAACACAAAATGTCAAATTAAGTAATGTAATTTTCATTTTTAAATTTACAGTTACATTCTGCCCGTAAGTAAAAGTTAATTATTCTAATTCTGAGATTCATTTCCTCACTCCCTTCCTCACCATCCCTCTCTTATTCTCCTACCTTCTCTCTCTCTCTCTCTCTCTCTCTCTCTCTCATTTTTCGTCGGAACTTCTTGTGGGAGGGGGGGAGGGGTAGCAATTTTAATGGGCAGGAGTGTATACGGGACATAGGGTGTAACTTGTATATAAACCAGACAGAAGTTAGACGAAGGTCAGAAAAGGAACGGAATGTTATTGAATATGTACATTGAGAAAGCTGTGGTGGAATGACAGGAGAAATTCTGAGAAGAAATTAAAGCTCAGGAAGAAGAATTAATAAGTTCTCAGTTTGCCGATAATATTGTATTTCTGTCAGAGACAGAAAGAGACATAGAACAGCAAATCAAGAGTGTCTTGAAAGGAAGCCGAGATATGAAAATTAACAAGAGAAAACCAAAGCGTAATGATATGCAGTGTAAGAAAGTTAATCGATGCTAGTTAGATTACATAATGGGACAATAGAAGTAGTAGATGAGTTTTCTTATTTCGGTAGGAAAATAACATCTCAGGAGTGAAGTAAATAAGATATAAAACGCAGAATGCTTAAGAGAAGAAGCGACATTTGTTGAAATACGAAATTAATGCTAATGATCGAAAGTCCTTCCTGAAAGAATTTGTCTAGAGTGTAGAATTGTATGGGAGTGAAAGGTGGACAATAAGGAGTTCAGACAAAAAGATGATTGAAGCTATCGAAATGTGGTGCTACAGACGGATGATGAAAATTAGAAGGGTAGATCATGTAACTAACGAGGAGGTGCTCAACAGAATTGAGGAGAAAAGGAGTTTCTGGCATGTCCTGAGTAAGAGAAGGGATAGCTTGGTAGGACACATTCTGAGACATCAAGGAATTGTCAAATTAGCATTAGAGGGAAGAGTGTGGCTTAAAAGTCATAGAGGGAGACCGAGGGACGAATACAGTAAGCAGATTCAAAAAGATGTATTCTCAGATTGAAACTTTCACTCTGCAGTGGAGTGTGAGCTGATATGAAACTTCCTGGCAGATTGTGTGCCGGAACCGGGACTCGAACCTGAGACTTTTTCCTTTCGTGGGCAAGCGCTCTACCGACTGTGCTATCCCGACACAACTGATGCCGCCTCACAACTTTACTTCCGCCAGTACCTCGCCTCCTACTTTCCAAACTTTACTGAAGTCCTCCTGCGAAGCCGGCCGCGGTGGCCGAGGGGACTGAGGCGCTCTAGTCACGGTCTGCACGGCCACTACGGTCGGGGGTTCGAATCCCCCCTCGGGCATGGATATTTGTGCCGTCCTTAGTGTTAGCTAGTTCATAAGTAGTTTGTAAGTTTAGGGACTGATGACCCCGTAGTTAAGTCCCATATGCTTGACAAACATTTGAACATTTGAACCTTCTGCGAACATTGCAGGACTAGCACTCCTGGAAGAAAGGATATGGTGGAGACATGGCTTAGCCACAGCCTAAGGGATGTTTCCTGAATGAGGAGTGGTAGTCCTGAAAGGTTCACAGGAGAGCTTCTGTGTAGTTTGTAAGTTGGCTACTGAATGGAAATTTCCTACCTTACGTTTTGGGACTATATATGTTGGCAACAACATATATATAAACATGTTTGTTGGGCCCGCAAGGATTATGTTTGTCGGCCGGTAGGCGGGGTTAGCTGAGTGTAGCCGCGAGAGGGTCGGCAGTAGCAGCGGAGCTCGCGGTGGACGCAGCCCGGAGTTCTTCAGGAGGCCGACAATTTTCTGGTAATACACTTTAAAATGTTTCTAACATTGCGCTAGGTCGTTCATCGCATTTAATTTCACTTCATGTCGCTTTCCATTCAGTAGGAACCTATACACAACCTAGATTAATTCGTGGCTCGTCACTGTAATTGTTGTAATAACGAGGATAGGGTACAATCTTCCTAGGGTTTTAATTGCGGTCGGAGAAGTTGGTACTGCTTCCTCCCACAAGTCCCCTAAAACCTCCGCATCCTTGCGGATGCTGTTGCGTAGCAGTGTGCGTTTGTACCTCCCTACAGTACGCACGAGGTGCCGTAGTTGCTTTCCGAGACTTTACGGAAAGCATAGAGTTCTGACTAACCTGTTGTCTTCTATAGTTGTGTCCCCAGCGCAGAAGACAGCACACAGGTCGTTGGTTCTTCTACAGCATACAAGTGAGGCTAAAATAAGTTCTGTATGACGGAAGCATAATAAGCGACTCGCGAGATTTATAATTGTCAGGGATGCCATTTATTAAATAAATAATAAAAATAATGAGCAACTATTGTTCATATGACATGGCCTATGCTGCCCATAGTTCATGTTGAGACCTCGACTGTTATCACATTTACGCAAAAATCTTTACTCATGACCGGCGCCGTCCGGCGCGTATAGCGGTCAGCTCGAGATTGAAACTGCGGCGCGTTGCGAGACTACAGGCACAGACATATATATATATATATATATATATATATATATATATATATATATATATATATATATATATATATTACTCTTTGTTAGAGGGCACCTGACGCTCTATTTCGCGCCAAAACAGGGCCTTTGCGCGCCTTCTGCAAAATCGCTCTTCTCTTGTTACAATAAGAGAAGGCAACTTAAACTTTTTAAATTGTCAAACCTAGCCTGTCCTTGAGAGATATTTATCATAAATTCTCAGCTCTGAATAATTAATATTTAGTATATAATGAACAAAACTAATTTCAAAAAAAATCACGTGACGTGAAATGCAGCAGCCAATGCGAGGAGAGCACCAGTAACATAGGCGGGCTTTCCCACGGGAACCAGCACCTACTGCGCCATATGCTACTGCTCCCCACCCCACATTCCCACGTATGCTGCACTACTGTCGTTCTTCCGCATTTAAGGCACGTACAATGTTAGCAAAGAAACGGCCAGCGGCCAGAAATATGAAGTGGCCACAGGCCAGGAATATCACAAGGGCATTAACCAAACGTAATAATAATAATACAAAAAGCAGTTCATTTCACTTTTTGACATTTTGACTTTTTATAATTAATCCTTTGCTGAGGGTAGGGCTGCATCCCTATTTTAGAAATTGCGTCATTGCACGATTTCGCAATAATATGCACATTTTTCATTTTTATAGTTTATGTTACTCATGTCGAATTTGCTGATTGCTAATTTTCTAATTTTCTTTAATACAGATTTATTCAGTTTGAATGGTTTAATTTTGTTTGTGATTATTCTTGACGCTGTAAGTGATTGTAAATTAACGGTAATTAAGTGGGTAACATGAACGATATGAAGTGAGGAATGTGTGATGGTGTGAAATATTTTTTGCAGACTGATTGTATAGTAATACTAAGACTGCGCCAAGAAGTACAACACAGTACGACATTCTTTTATTGTTCTCGAAAGTGACTATCAGACAACCAAGATTTTGCATCTTTTTAATCCTTCTAATTTTGCAGTCAGATAGCGTAAGTTTCGACGTGCCCAAACTTGTCTTACGTAGGTCAGCATTACGTTGCGCACTAATTGTCAAGTTACTCTGCTAGTAGTATTAACTTTAGTAGCCCGATACGATCTTTCATTTTTGTAGACCTATGTTAGTACTGAAGGCAACACACACACACACATGACAACCAGTCCCGTTGCAAGTTTGGAAAGTAGGAGGCGAGGTACTGGCAGAAGTAAAGTTGTGTGTACGTACTGCGAAGCGTAACGGGATAGCTCAGATGGTAGAACGCTTGCCAGCGAAAGGCAAAGGTCACAGGTTCGAGTCCCGTTTCTGGCCCACAATTTTAATCTGCCAATTTGGTGATCGGGAACACTTTATTGAAAACTTATCTCATTTTGCATAGCAACTTTACAGAGAATTAGAGTTGGCTACGGTTTCATGGTTTCGAAACCAGGTTTCGATACACACAACAGTTTCAGTGTTTCAAAACCATGCGGTTTCATTCCGTTCTGTTTCGGATCACATTCGCGGTCGATTGTCGATACACTGAAACCGTTTCTTCCTGTCGGTTTCACGGTTTCGTGTCGGTTTCACAACACCGGTGTTTCAAACCACTAATGCAGAAATGCGGAACAGACTAATCGTATCGAAATGCGTTGTTTCATTTTACTGAAGCTCCACACAGATGCACATATAACTTACTAGTATATAAACCATTTAGAGAGTGTCAAATAGTAGTTGACACTCTTGAGTCTGCAGCTTATGATTACTGATATCAAGATTCGTTTGCAAGACACTGCTGTATTCCGAAATGACATAATGTCTGCTTTATAAATGTAAAAGAACAATAAAACAACGTTCACTATTTGCATTGAAAAACCAGTTAAATTCTAGGTTTATCTACCATATTAAAGACACACGAGTGAAACTATATTCTTTAAAATAAGATACAACATGAAGGCTGAAATGACATTTTTATACTAACAATGGTAGATCGCATATTTAATCTCGTGTTAGAGTTCGAGCGAAACCGAAGTTACCTACTGTCGTTATAATTTTTCGACACTCACGTTAAAGGAATTGCGGCGGTGGTGTAGCGGTCAAGACGTACAACTGGTGGTGAACTTGTCTCTTATTTTATTATTTTTGTAATTCCATAGCATTACTTGTGATTATATAGTGTGCCCTTTATTCCCTATAATTTATTTAGTATGTATAGAAAGTAGCATTTATGATCCATCACTGTAATATGCCTACCGTATTGCAGTTTGTGAGTTCCTAACGGGGTAAACTTTTACCTACCATACAGGCGGCCTCGTATGACTATGTTGGCAACATCAACAACACGGGAGAAAATCTTTATCAACATGTTCCGTACAGACCAAGAAGTAAATATATACTCTACGGTTGACAGGTTCTTGTATGTACCCTTGTCCACATAGCGAAAAATATTGCCCTCCTAGAACGAAGATTTCATTTCCCGGTTTCATGGTTTCGAAACAGTGTTTCGAAACCACAGATGGCACGGTTTCATTCGTTTCGAAACCGTCAGATGTTTCCGTTTTCCCATCTCTACAGAGAATGAAGAAGAAATTGATTCAGTACAACGCAAACACGGGAAATCTGATTTTAGGTTTTGAGGGAATATCAAACTTGGCGCAACGTACTCGTATTTTTCTGGCTGTTTGTTTCTGATCCGTACCTGGGTGATCTTTTAGCATACGCTGTTTTTCCAATGTCTGCATTGTCTGGTAATGACACAGCTACTCCGGTTATTGTAGTGTTCGTTCACGGTAAGTTGACGATTCGTGCGTTGACTGTTGGCAGCGGTAGGAGGCGTGAACAATGGCTGCCGTTCCAGCATCAGCGAGCAGAACCCATAACAGTGTGTGCAGCAATATTACGCGCCTAGGGGCAGAGAAACGTTGACAGCAATCTGAAATAAATGGATGTCCTACAAGCAGTGCAGATGTATTGTGCTGCTGGCACCACCACGTAAAATCGTCTTCACTTGACAAATAAAAGTACTTCCATCTAATTACCAATGCACTACTAGTTTCGCGCATTATGTTGTCATTCTCAACTTCTTATGTTTTTAAAAATATATTACAATGATCCAACCACATTAAACAGGGAAAAGTTTAACAATTTATGAAACCAGGTGCGTCGCACGGGAATGGCCGTGTGATCCGGTGCGCAAAGTGGAGAACGAGGCCTCTCCCACCAGAGGCCTCTCCCACCAGAGGTTCGAGTCCACACTAGGGCATGGGTGTGTCTGTTGTCCTTAGAATGAGTTGGACTGTAAGACTAGGGACCGATGACCTTATGTTTGGTTTCTTCGGATTACAAATATTTGAACTTTTTTTGACAATATGTCCTTCGTTTTTCTACAGTCATCATTAAGTCATTTGGCTCATCTAATAAGTACAAAACATTTGTCGACCATATTGTACAGTTGTTTGAATTTTCAAGTGGTCAGTCTTATAGTCCAATTATTCCAAAGTTGTAAATATGTAGAGAAACAATTTGGCATGGCTTACTCGGTCGGGGGTTCGAATCCCCCCTCGGGCATGGATACTTGTGCCGTCCTTAGTTGTAAGTAGTTCATAAGTAGTTTGTAAGTTTAGGGACTGATGACCCCGTAGTTTAGTCCCATAGACTTTACAAACATTTGAACATTTTTTTGGCATGGCTTACTCTGTATAGGGCCGGCCGCGGTGGCCGAGGGGACTGAGGCGCTCCAGTCACGGTCTGCACGGCCACTACGGTCGGGGGTTCGAATCCCCCCTCGGGCATGGATATTTCTGCCGTCCTTAGTATTAGCTAGTTTGTAAGTTTAGGGACTGATGACACCGTAGTTAAGTCCCATAGACTTTACAAACATTTGAACATTTGAACATTTGTACTCTGTATATGGATTCGCATATACCCACCTGGCGAAGCTCAGAAACAGGTACATATGATATTAAACTCAGAGCCTGAATGTCCAGTATTCAGCTGTTGGCAAGTGTTTCGTCCTTTATGATGGTTAAGGATGAAACAAGTGTGCCCACAGCTGAACACAGGGCTTTCACACTATGAATACTCTTTTTTAAATTATTTTGCGCTAAATTTAGACAATTTACATCTACATCCATACTCCGCATGCCACCCGATGGTGTGTGGCGGAGGGTACCTTGAGTACCACCATCGGTTCTCCCTCCTATTCCAGTCTCTTATTGTTCGCGGAAAGAAGGATTGTCGGTATGCCTCTGTGTGGGCTCTAATCTCTCTGATTTTATCCTCACGATCTCTTCGCGAATTATACGTAGGAGGGGGCAATATACTGCTAGACTCCTCGGTAAAGGTAAGTTCTCGAAACTTCGACAAAAGCCCGTACCGAGCGACAGAGCGCCTCTCCTGCAGAGTCTTCCACTGGAGTTTATCGATCATCTCCGTAACGCTTTCTCGATTACCAAATGATCCTGTAACGAAGCGCGCTGCTCTCCGTTGGATCTTCTCCACTTCCTCTGTCAATCCCACCTGGTACGGATCCCACACCGGTGAGCAGTATTCGAGCTGTGGGCGAACAAGTGTACTGTAACCTACTTCCTTTGTTTTCGGACTCCATTTCCTTAGAATTCTCCCAATGAATCTAAGTCTGGCAGCTGCTTTACCGACGATTTATTTTATATGGTCGTTCCAGTTTAAATCACTCCTAATGCCTACTCCCAGATAATTTATATAATTAACTTCTTCCAGTTGCTGACTTCCTATAGTGTAGATAAAGAATACATACTTTCTATGTATTCGCAACACATTACACTTGTCTACGATGAGATTGTATTGCCACTCCCTGCACCATGCGTCAATTAGATGCAGATCCTCCTGCATCTCAATACAATTTTCCATTCTTACAACCTCTCTATATACTAGAGCATCATCCGCAAAAAGCCTCAGTGAACTTCCGATGTTATCCGCAAGGTCATTTATATATATCGTGAACAGCAACGGACCCACGACACTCCTCTGTGGCACACCTGACATCACTCCTACTTCGTCCACTTACACTGTATAATGATTGTAATATTTATACATGTGGCCTCTGTTCCGAGAGAACAGACGTCACTTCTGATCCTGCAGTTGTTATTATTCAACATTCATAGAATATATGACATCAAGTGAGATTGGGCAAAGCTGAAAATGTGTACCCAACCGGGATTCGAACCCCGGGTCTCCTGCTTTCTAGGCAGTTGCGCTGACCCGTACACCACTGGGGACACAGTGATCACCGCACCTGCAAGGACTACCTAAGCACGCCTCCCGTCAGATACAAATTCCCAGCTTCGCCCTGCCCACAGTACTCGAACTCGTAGTAAGAGTAAGAGTAAGGGCTTCAAACTTTGCCCACCCCTCCCCACTAACGTGGCCAAAGTTTGAAGCCCTTACTCTCACGGGAATTAGTTCATAACTACGAGTTTGAATACTGTGGGCAGGGCGAAGCTGGGAATTTGTATCTGACGGGAGGCGTGCATGGGTAGTCCTTGCAGGTGCGGTGATCAGTGTGTCCCCAGTGGTGTAGGGGTCAGCGCAACTGCCTAGAAAGCAGGAGACCCGGGTTCGAATCCCGGCTGGGTACACATTTTCATCTTTGTCCAATCGTAGTTGATGTCTTATATTCTATGAATGTTGATTGTAATATTTTTGTGGTCATTGGTATTTGAAAATGACGCTATAGTGCGGAGAAACTAATACTACATTGGTAGTTAGATGGAAGTAAATTACAAAGTTTTTTTTTTTTTTTTTTTTTTAGTAATCAACCGTGGCTTTGGAACATATTTTGTCTGTTTCCTATAGCAGCTATATGTGACAATAACTGTAATGAAATTTGTTTCATTACAGTTTAAGGACATATTCACCCTTCCCAGAAAAAAATCCTGCATCCGCCACTGGAGGCATGTGAGGAAGCGTTTCGGATGCTGCTCGCGAGCCACCATCAGGACATCGTCTCGCTTTCGGCAGCGTGATGATAACAGAGACGCCCCGTTCTCGCTGGCCGATCGATTCGCAGCGGAAATGAGTCGTAACCGAGTTGTGCGCAGGCGTGTTCGCTCCGTTGGGCCCAGGCAGCTAAGCCTTAAGCGCCGGGGGTGGGGGTAGCGACTGGCGCCTAACCGACTGTGAGTCTCTGCGTGGGGGAGGGGGGGAGGGGAAGCCTGCCCCATTTGACGCAGACCAACGGCGCGCGAAGGAGCTGACGGCGGTCTCAGCTCACCTCGCATACGTTCAAGCAAATTTGTCAAACTTCACTGGACCCTCAAATTATTTGACAAACTCCAAGTTTGTGTCATGTGTTTGTCAAACATACGCAGTGGATCTGTATGTTTTTCAAACGTCGTTTGTTTGATGTGTTTGTCAATCGCATGGTCTCTGTATACTTACAAGACACATTTGTTGTGTCTGTCTGTTCTCTTATAACTCAAGATCCAGACAACCAAATATCGTGAAATTGTGTGCCGGAACCGGGACTCGAACCTGGGACCTTTGCCTTTCGCGGGCTAGCGCACTACCGACTGTGCTATACTGACACGACTCACGATGCCGCCTCACAAAGGTCCCAGGTTCGAGTCCCGGTTCCGGCACACAATTTTAATCTGCCAGGAAGTTTCATATCAGCGCACACTCCGCTGCAGAGTGAAAGTTTCATTCTGGAAATATCATGAAATTTGGTACACGTACACAAAATTACATGGGGAAGGTTATTAAACAGGTATCGTTCCATTTTTTTTTATCCAACTGAAAAATTTGATAAAAAGTGTCTGTGAAAATCAATATCTTCGCACTGATTTTAATGAAATTTTTCACAATTGACCTTCAAAAAAAAAAAAAAAAAAAAAAGAGGAAGAGCACTGTCTACATAAAATTTCGTTCAGTGCATGGTGGAAGGTACTTATGGATTTCGCCAAAATCCACAGAGTTGCTCCGATCTTGATGAAATTTTGTTCTCTTGACTTTGAAAACAAGATGAAGTGTTACTCTCTACATAAAATTTCGTTCGGTGCATGGGGCAGAGAACTTTACTTATAGACTTCGATTGCAATCTCTATTCTTATAAGAAGCATTTTTTTGTCTCTTTGTCTGTTCCCTTATAACTCAAGTTCCAGACAACCAAATAACGTGAAATTTGGTACACGTATTCTTTAACAGGTTTCTTTCCATTTTTTGGAAAACCAACTGAAAAATATGATAAAAAGTGTCTGTGAAAATCAATATTTTCGCACTGATTTTAATGAAATTTTGCAGAATTGACCTTGAAAAAAAGAGGAAGAGCACTGTCTACATAAAATTTCGTTCAGTGCATGGTGGAGGGTACTTACGGATTTCGCCAAAGTCCACAGTTTTGCTCCGATCTTGATGAAATTTTGTACACTCGACCTTGAAAACAAGATGAAGATAAATGTCGACATAAAATTTCATTCGGTGGATGGGGGACAGTACTTTACTTACAGACTTCGATTGCAATCGCTATAGATATAAGACGCATTTATTGTCTCTTTGTCTGTTCCCTTATAACTCAAGTTCCAGACAACGAAATAACGTGAAATTTGGTACACGTACACAAAATTACATGGGGAAGGTTCTTAAATAGGTTTCGTTCCATCCCAATCTCACTCTGACCATGTGTCTGTTCTAACATGTGTGATAATGAGCCTCCCTTTCCCCAAAGAAAAAGGAAATCATGCAAGTTGGTTACTGAAAGTGATTTTGAATGTTTTTGTGGTGATGATGAGATGATGAGGATTTAAGTAACATACTCCAAATGGAACTGCCAAAAATGTTGTTTATCACATTGCTGTAACATAAATGTACCCTTTTATTGCATGAAAATAAACGGTTTTGTACGCTTCTATAGAAAACCTTATTTTAAACCCGGGCAAAGGCCGGGTACTTGCAGCTGTTCACTTTATATACAGGGTGAATCACATAACACTTGCACCGCACATATTGGGGAAACGGAACGTGCGAATGATGTGCGGTTTTCACAGAATGGATTGGTAGTCAAGGACACGTATTGTTAGTCAAGAGACAGATTGTAAAAAATACTTAAAAAGTGTATTTTTTTAAGCAAACATACAACTTTTCAAACAGAACAATGGTTGTTTCTACCATGTACTGGAATTTTTGACACCAGCTATGTACAAGGAATTTTGAATGACATTTTTATCACGTTTAGTTTGGCAGCTACAGCCTTTCAAAGTTAGAAACCTGATTGTACTTACATTTTAAAACTCGAATTAAATAACAATTGAAGTCCTAACATTCTAAATGTGCTAAGTACAATTTTTTTCAAAATTGGTTTTTTCCACTCTAAAGGTGCGAGTATATTTTACTAAAAGCGCTTTGACATATGACAAATGTAAGAGGTTCTTACAGTCAGCGACAGATGGCACTGGTGTTAACGGCACAGCCTTCTTCGTTCTAAATGTGCTCCCTAAGCAACTTCTGTGTTCATGCTCATGACAACATTGAATCAATAATGTGTTTATGGTGAAGGGTCTCTAGGAGCTAACAGCATAGCATCATGTCTTGAACTGCACTGAAACTACTGTCAGTGTAACTGGTAACAAAACGAAACTTGTGATTTGTAGTGACAACTGCTGTGGACAAAATAAAATACGTGTACTTATCCTATACATATTACAAATGCGAAAGTTTGTATGTTTGTTACCGCATCACGCTAAAACTACAGCACTGATTTAGATGAAATTTCATATAGAGATTTCTTATGTCTTGGATTAGGACATAGGCTACTTTTCAAAATGTTTATTACAAGTTATTTATTTGAAATATATCCTTAGAAATACGTAACGGTTGTAAGAAGCTTTTAATACAACAGCTGAGGTGCTATGTAGTGTATGTCATGTTTAGCCGCGAGGGTTAACACGTCATGTTATAAATATCAGTTTTATGGGCAATGGTTCGTGTCTTGCTATAGTGAAAATTTTTTCTTTGTTATTGTTATCTTTTTTACTTTCGAATATACAAAAAGATTCTTGGCTACTGCCAAAACGGCTTAACTGATATATAATTACATACACAAGAAATCTGAATGTTGGCGTTTATGCCGCATTCATTTTCATTTTTTGTAACAAATGAAGGAAGTATGTGTATAAATTGAAGACTTTAAATAAAATGTGCTCTAAGTACCATGGCAAGAAAAAAACATTGACGTTTTGTGTAGAATGGGATCTAGATACCAAGCCCTATTTTGTGTACAAAGCGAGAACTGCCACGTATAAATAGCGTACGTAAACTGCAACGAAAGTAGTAGCAAATGCACTCAACAGATGGCAGGCGGTACGCTGCAGTTAACAAATGAAACATTGTGTGTTCCGGCCAACTCCAACGATATATATTAATTAAGGTGAATGTCTGTTCGGTGTACGCTTATCACGTACGAACGACAAGACGCAGAGACTTAAATATTTTTACCGTTACTAATTTATACCTGATGAAGGTTTTAGGCACGGTTTTATAGCCATCTGATAGATATTTAGCAATTTGAAGAATATAACGCGAAATGCGGAACAATAATTACTCTTTGAAAATTATATTTACTCTTTGAAAATTGTTTTATTGGTTGCATTGCTGTTTGAGGGTTGATAATAATAAAAGGGTGGAGTATATTGGAATGGAAAGTTATCTGTGTATATAAAATTCTATGTGTGTGTGTGTGTGTGTGTGTGTGTGTGTGTGTGTGTTAATATTTCGTTCTGCAGCGAAAACTACAGAACTCAAACGAATGGTCTGTGTGTAATTGTTGTCCGAAGTCTCCCGCTGTACCCCATAGCAGTTCCATGCCGATACATATAAGGGGGTGGAAGATACGGTGGTTGAAAATCTTCAAATTATAAAAAAAAGGGCTGAAGGCCAGCGATGACATTTGCGACTCTATAGCAAGGAGGTTACATACAGCGAAACGTGATGCCACAGACCATATCTTTGGTCTGTGCGTGCTACAATGTCTTCAGCTCTTTCTCTGTAAGGATAAGCGTACGAATAAGGAAATATAAGAATAAATCAATAAAGCAGTAAAAAAGAAATTTTTTAATACATCTCTTTAAAAAAAATCGATTTAACGTTTCGCGCATTACATCAAGTGATCGATGTGTGATATTATTACAATAATTATTTTTTTAATTTCGTGATCGGATTCTTCGACAAGAGTGCATTTTTACCTGTGATTAGATCTACACTACATACGTTCCTGATAAATAGATAATCAACCAACATGCGAGCGGAGCCGCGGGTTTAAGCTAGTATATATATATGTACATGTCCGCAGTGGCTTGGTCTATTTGATTGGATAGTGTATAAATATCTAGTTTCAGGCCACAGCGCAAGAATGTAGTTAAATGTTACATTCCTGATTATTTAAATCAGTAATTATTTCAGCACACCCTCCTCTCCCATTCAAAACACTCAGAATGGAAGAAAAAGTCTTTATTGACTTGCAGGCTGCTGCTGATAAAAGTGATCAACACAATCAAGTTCTGCTCTAAAAATTTAAATCACGTCACCTGGAAAAGTGTACATCAAAAGGACATTCAGGAAAGTGTAAACATCCTAAAGAAAGGCAAAACTGTGGGCGATTTCATCCATACGCAACTTTTACGGCCGAGTGCACCAACCTCGGTCAAAAGTTAATCGCAGTCAAGTCTGCATTTAACCGTGGTCAACTCAAGTTTCTGGTGCACCGACACCGATCAAAGTTAACCGAGGGAGTTGATCGCGGTTAAATTTGATCGCGGCTGACGCCCGGTTTTGTCGAGATGATCAGGGTTATACGAGTGTGCAGTATCAAGATGGCGGCGCGTTTTGCTGTTTTAGACGGAATTGACAAATATTTATTTTACCTCAATCATTTAAATCGGGATCAAAACCGGAACGTCGTGATTGTGGAAAGGGGGACTCTTTTGAAGATTACAGTGACAAAAAGTACGAAGAAAGATTTTGTTTGTCCAAAGAAAGTGTGGTGGTTGTTAAACCAAGCCGGCCGCGGTGGCCGAGAGGACTGAGACGATCCAGTCACGGTCTGCACGGCCACTACGGTCGGGGGGTTCGAATCCCCCCTCGGGCATGGATATTTGTGCCGTCCTAGTTCGTAAGTAGTTCATAAGTAGTTTGTAAGTTTAGGGACTGATGACCCCGTAGTTAAGTCCCATAGACTATACAAACATTTTAAAACATTTTGTTAAACCAAATCAGTGACAGGTTAGAATTTCCTACCGATAGAAATAACCATATTTCGCCTATGAACAGACTATTGATTACGTTAAGAGCATATGCAACTGGTCCATTTAACATTCTTATTGGTGACAACAGTAACATATATCGCGACGACACATTGCCAGGAAGAGCAGTTCGCCGCGCCATAATTAATGAATATTTCCAGTAAGGTAACTATCAAATTCAGAAAAATTTTGAATAAAAAATTACGATAATTCCGTAACTATAATCGTAAAGCTTTCGTGTTATTAAAACATGTTATCTGTATATTTCTGTTACCAGGTGAACATGCGGTGCATGGGAAAGTACGCTGTGAACAATGACATTTGAGTTGATTTGTTCGAAACAATAAATCATAATTTAAGTAATTATATAAATTTGTCTTAGGGTGTTTTTTTTAATAATCATTTCTCTTCGCAATATGACTGGATTCGGTAATATTTTACGACGCTTCTCGCTGGGCTCCAGTGCTTATGTTGGCAACAGATGAACAATGAAGTGTAGAATTGCGTTAATATTTTTCACAAGCTACAGAGTAAATGTTATTGCTGCTCGTTTCAATCGCAGCAAAATTAATACTGTACCTGCTCTATGGTTGAAAGGTTCTTGTATGTATCCTTGTCTGTTCAGAAGAAAATAATTTTCGTTTTAATTGAAGTTGTTACGAAAAAATATTTAGTTGCCGTCATTACCATTGATGCCAACATAACCACTGCAGCCCGGCGAGAAGCGTCGTACAATTTTACGGTATTTACAATCTTGTACATACAAATCACGTGGTACTGTCGTCATTCACCAAAGATAGTCGAGAATACACATGTAGGTAAGCTCAACTAACAGCTTTGCGTCACTTGGGTGCCTTCCATTGCGCTACACGGACTTGATCACGATCAAATGTACGATTGGCTGACGACGGTTTGCTGACCGGTGATTAACGTTGGTGCACCGCAGAGACGTTTTAACCGCGGTTAACTTTTGACCGTGTTCTCGGAACCCTTGACTATCGTGCTTTTTGACCGAGGTTGGTGCACTCGGCCGTTAGTGTTGCCTCGTGCTGAAAATACAGGACTGTCTTGCTACGGTACCCTTTATACCACATCGATATCGTCAGATTTTTTACTGATTTGTGTAAAGATTCTGCAAACTGAAAATATTTGTTTCACATTGTTTCATTTCATATTTTTAGATATGTTTCGTCAAGCGCTAAAGCTAATACCTCTGTTGGACTTAGCCCATTTAGTCTGAAAAACGCAATGTGTAAGCCACCTTCAGATGTCTCGTTTTTTTCTCGCCAATTCTATGCAATTTTCTCTTGACTTGCTGTATAGTTTGTATTAACTGAATGTTAATAAACGGTATAACACTACAAAATGTGTGCATTAATTTCACATGATAAACAATTCAGTTTTTTTGCTGTATCTCAGAACTTTATTTTTGGCGCTTATAACATTTAGAATGTTAGGTCTTCAATTTTTATGGCAAAAATTCTTTCGTGGTCTTCCCAGCTAACAGATTATGCAGATATTTTATCGACAATTTTAATTTTATAGTACCTAAAGTACTTAATTTTATATTACAACCTGACCGTACTCGCAATTTTTAAAAATCCAGACATTAAAAACATTGTCCTTAAATTGCTAGAGGAGGCAGTGAGTATCACTTCAGCTAAAGATGTTGTAAAAGACCCAACAATTTCCAACGACATTGCATACATAAAATATCATTATGCATTTTCGGTCCCTATTATTAAATCTCTGGAGTGTTCAAGGAAACCAGTCTACATGCAGTTCCAATGTTCTGTTGGTATGAAAATTAGTCAGAACCTAAAAACAATGCTTAAAAAAAAGAACAACAACAACAACAGGACTGACCACCCTGTACAGTGGCTGACGGAACATAGTGTGCGGTCCCGTTGCGCTTAGTACCGTCATTTCAATTTGCTCCGGTGGCATCCGTTGACACATAACGCTCATTGCCAGCATATAAGATGCTATTGACAGACAAGAGATGGATGCAGTTTCTTAACGGAAAATCTGCAGAAAGTGTTAGCATAGTCTAACATACAAAGTCGCGACCCTCACTGCTGTAAAAGTTGTTCCCAGCTGACAGGTGCTGCGACACTAGCGCTCCTAGCGGTGGGCAAGCTGCCGATGTAGTGATGTTTGTTTATAATCGCTTTTTTACGTAATCAACGAAATACTTACTATAATTTTTGCGTTACAAGCATTATTAAAATATCGAGAGACAAACATAGTACGGAAATTAAAATAAAAACAGCCTCATTAAATGACTCAATGGTATAAAGAGCAACTCTGTGATAAAAAATTACTTACGAATATGCAGCTTATTCCGCTGAAAGTAAGTTGCATATAAACATAACGGTATAATAAATTTCTATTATGGTCTGTTCTTACTATGACAGCCAGTTTTTGACGTGTATCAATTCGCTACGGAGTCTAATGATTCTCACATTTTTAGACGTCACTCATCTTTCTTATACGTGCATATTCTTTTAAGTGTAATTACTTTAGCTTTAAAAAACCAATGTTTTGATGACTATTGCCGTTTGTGGTTCAGATGTAGCAACAATTGTGGAATTTGGTTCTTCTATGCTGGAAAACAGTTTGGTTCCTTTTATCGTTACATTGCCACGTCTGTGACGTTTATTCCTTCAGCTACAGCCGTGATGGTTCGTTTGGTACGTTAAATACCGTATTTATTGCATTATATATACGTTTCCTATGTTCCACCCTCACCAATATTACTGAAATTGTAATGAAGAATACTTAACGTTCCTGCGTAGAAACTGACGTCTTTATGCTAAAGGGCAGGTCTCCTGGTGTTTCCTAGGCATTTTTATTTTTAATAGAAAATGAAATTACTCATTTACAGCCTGTATGTTACAGCATAATTGTAAATTAAGTGTCCTGTAATGTACCGTTTCGTACCTTATCTTGTGAAACCTAATAAAGACAAATGGGGAGCTATTTTAAAATTATTACCTATTTATAAGGCACTGCATAAGTTCCCTAATGTAAAAAGTATGCTGAAGTCAATCTAAACGATATAATTCGCACTCATTAACTACCGTTAGTTATTCTGACTGCAATTATGTTCAAAATCTTCAAATGTTTATAAAGCTTAAGGGACTTAACTGCGGGGTCATCAGTCACTAAACGTACAAACTACTTATCAACCAACTTATACTAAACTCAACTCCAACATCCATGCACGACGTAGGATTCCAACCTCCGACCTGCAATTATGGACATAGATACTAAAACAATGTGGATTTTTGTCAACTAGTATTGCCTGTGGTCGAAAATCGACCAATTGTGTTTACAATGGTCACTGGGGGTAAAATTTTACGTATCATTTCGGCGGCCTCGCGTGATTATATTGGCAACATCAACAACACGATAGAAAATCTTTGTACATTTGTTCGAACCACATAGAATAACTCGATTAGTGTATCGTACAGACCATGAAGTAAACAAATAATGCTGTTCCTGCTTTATGGTTGACAGGTTCTTGTATGTACCCTCGTCCGCCCAGTAAAAATAATTGTCCTCGTAAGGCGAAGATTCCACGAGAAAACATCAGCGTTGTCAAGCGATTGGCTAAAATGAAGACTCGCAGGATTCTCACTATTCAGCATCTGTTGCCAACATTATCATAGGAGGCCGCTGGGATATTTGGTAAAATTTAACCGGCACTGGGAGGTATGAAACGGTATCTTTTACGTGTTAACGAAAATGCCTGACACAATAACAACAAATAAAAACAGAAGTATATAATTCGATAATGGCATGAGAAGTATATAACTTTCATTAGCCTAATATTTGAAATGGAACTACAATTTCGGTGTTCGTATATTTATAGAACGCCAAGAAATAATGTTATTTCGATACTGCGATATTCAAAATTCCAGAGCTGACAACATGTCGACTTCCTAGTTCCACCCGTGCACCGCTACACGCCTCTCCCGGCGCATCATCCTTTATATCGGCATTCTCGACTTCGTAGTTCCACCCGAGCACCGCTAGATGCCTCTCCCGGCGCATCATCCTTTATATCGCCATTCATATGAAAACATCCATTTCCTTTAACCACTCTTAATCACTGCGAAAATGAAGCATTTGAACGGCACAACAAAGTGAGTTGGGAGCACTCCATGTTTCGATATTCACTTATTTTAATACTGCAGATGCGCTGCATTACAGCGTCTTTGGTCGAGGCGAATAGCCAATCAGTGAGCTGATTGTTGGAGAATGTAGAACTTGATCCAAGCTGTAGATAGGAAAATGTCTGCTTCCTTTCACCACTTTTAATGGCTAAATGCACACATAATATTTTTATTCGTGAAATCTACGACAATCTTTCGAATCATGTAATTCATTGGCCTTCTTGTACGAATAAATTAGCAATCTGTACCACCATTTTCGTGTTAACGTATTTATATAATGTTTTCGCGTATCCCACGCTAATTTTATGTTAATGTTCACTTCCCGTATGTTTCCTGCAGTCGCAACTATCGATTATTTTATTTAAAGTTCAATATAATGCCAATTTTATAACACACTGTTTCTTTCAGGACTGGAGCAGAAATAAACTTCAAATTGATTGATACCAATAATATTATAACGCACTTCTTCCCGAACTGGCTGCTAACAGAAGAATCATGCTAACAACCCACTTAATTTCCTTCATATGGCCACACGCAAGAAATTATGGCTGATGTTTGCACTCTGTGCTGGTACCCCCATTTCTATGTTGCTTTACGGAATACTAAATATCATTCCCAGAACTAATAACATTCTAAAATTTCCCACCAAAACCTCATTTAATGAAAGTAAAACATTGAACAGCCGGATTTAAATAAGGGGTAATTACAAACTGCAGCGTGCCTGCACATTCATATATTTTGCAGCTCCATCTACGTCTAAATGTGATACTTTGAAAATCACATCTACATCTACATCTACATGGGATACTCTACAAATCACATTTAAGTGCCTGGCATAGGGTTCATCGAACCTCCTTCGTACTATTTATCTGCCATTCCATTCTCGAATAGCGCGCGGGAAGAAAGAACACCTGAATCTCTCTGTTCGAGCTCTGATTTCTAGTATTTTATTCTGATGATCATTCCTACCTATGTTAGTGGAAGTCAACAATATATTTTCGCATTCGAAGGAGAATGTTGGCGATTGGAGTTTCGCAAGTAGCCCACGCCGCAGCGATAAGCGCCGTTGTTGTAATGATTCCCATCCCAGATCCTGTATCATTTCCGTAACGCTGTCTCCCCTGTATCGTGACAATACGAAACGAGCTGCCCTTCTCTGGACTCTTTCGATGTCCTCCGTCAAACCCACCTGATACGGATCCTACACTGGGTAGCAATACTCCAAAAATGGACGGACAAGCGTGGTGTACGCAGTTTCTTTTGTAGTTCTGTTGCATCTTTTAAGGGTTCTGCCAATAAAACGCAGTCTGTGGTTCGCCTTTCCTATGATATTATCTACATGTTCTTTCCAATTTAAGTCTGAAGTAATAGTAATTCCTAGGTATTTTGTGGAGTTTACGGCCTTCACATTTGATTGATTTATCTTGTAAACAAAGTTTAACGAATTTCTTTTCGTACTCATGTGGACACCTTCACACTTCTCGTTATTTAGAGTCAATTGCCAATTTTTACACCATACTGATATCTTACTGAGATCGTTCTGCAGTTGGTTTTCATCTTCAGATGATTTTCCTAGACGGTAAATGACGGCGTCATCTGCAAACAACCTAAGAGAGCTACTTAGATTTTCTTCCAAATCGTTCGTGCAAATAAGGAACAGCAGAGGAGCAATAACACTACCCTGTTTTAGTCGATGCTTCCTGTCCTCCTATCCAATCGCAAATTTGTGACGATATACCATAACCACGCATTTACGTGCCTGGCAGAGGGTTCATCGAACCACCTTTATACCATTCATACGAATTTGCATTGTCCGTCATGTTGTAATTAGTCAAAGGAATTTCCACCAATTACTACGTGACAAACAACAGCTAGATTACTCCTGGATTTGAAATTTATGTTAATACAATATGCGAAGTAACAGACTCGTGTGGGTACGGAATCGAAACGTATTTCCTTTATGTTTTCTCGTAATCTATATCTATAAATGTGAATGTCTGTTCGGTGTACGTATATCACGTCAGAACCACAAGACATAAAGAGCTAAAAATTTGTACAGTTACTAATGTCTACCCGGGGAAGGCTTTAGGCACGGCTTTATGGCGATCGAATAGCTATTTATCTATATATATTAATGTGAATGTCTGTTTGGTGTACGCTTATCACGTCCAAACGACAAGACGCAGAGACTTAAATATTTGTACAGTTACTAATTTATACCTGAGGAAGGTTTTAGGCACGGTTCTATAGCGATCTGATAAGAATATAAGGTGAAATGCGGAACAATAATTACTCTTTGACAATTATATTTACTATTTGAAAATGGTTTTATTGTTTGCATTGTTGCTTGAGGGTTGACAATGATAAAAGGGTGGAGTATATTGGGATGGAAAGTTATCGGTGTATATAAAATTCTACGTTTGTGTGTGTTTTTTTTTTTTTTTTTTTAATATTTCGCTCTGCAGCGGAAACTACAGAACGCAACGATTGGTCTGTGTGTAGTTGTTGTCCGAAGTCTCCCGTTGTACACCATAGCAGTTCCATGCCGACAGCTATAAGGGGGTTGAAAGTCGTCAGATTATAAAAAAAAATTCGGACAATAGGCCGACGTTTGCGACTCTATAGCAAGGAGGTTACATACAGCGAAACGTGATGCCACAGACCATATCTTTGGTCTATGCGTGCTACAATGTCTTCGGCCCTTTCTCTGTAAGGATAAGCATACAAGTAAGGAAATATAAGAATAAATAAATAAAGCAGTAAAAAAGAAATTTATTTTAATAAATCTCTTCAAAAAACCGATTTGACGTTTCGCGCATTATCTATCATGATCAACCAACACGCGAGCGGAGCCGCGGGTTAAGCTAGTAACTTACTACATAACAGCCATGTTGTGATTAGTCATGAAGCAGAATATGAACATCTCTGGCTGGCTTTGTCAGAAATCTGTAGTACAACATCCAGGTAGTACACACATCACTGGTAACGAATCGTACCACAGCAACAGTGATCTGTATACAAACTGGATGTATAACCACAGTGTAACATATACAGTCGCGACACTGCTGTAAAAGTTGTTGCCAACTGACAGCTGCAACGACACTAGCGCTCCTAGCGGCGGGTAAGCCACCGAAAGAGTGATGTTTGTTGTAATTATTTGTGTGCGTAATTAATGAAATAGTTAATATAATTTTTATGTTACAAGCATCAGTAATATATCAAGAGGCATACATAACACGGAAAGTAATGTAAAAACAGTCGAACTTACTGATTCAGTGGTATAACAAAGAACTTCGTCATGAACCAATACTTACGAATATGTGTATATTTGCAGCTTATTCCGCTGAAAGTAAGTAGAATATAAACATAATAGAAACATAAATTTCTGTTTTGGTGTGTTCTTACTATGACAAAGAGTTTTTTGACACGTATCGTTGTGGTATGGGGTCTAATGATTCGCACATGTTTAGGCTTCACTCGTCTTTATTATAAGCGCATATTCTTTTGAGTGTGATTACTTTAGCTTAAGAAGACATTGTCTTGAAGATTCTTGCCGTTTGTGGTTCAGCTGTAGCAACAATTGTGGAATTGGGTTCTTCTTTGTTGAATACAGTTCGATTGCTTTCTCAGGTTTCTTGTCACGTTTCTGATGTTTTCCTTAAGCGACAGTTGTGGTGACTGATTTCGTATGTTAAATACCGTAGTTATTGCATTCTACATTCGTTTCCTACGTTCCACGCTCACCGATTTTACTGGAATTAGAGTGGAGAAACGTTAACGTTCTTCAGAAGAAAAAACTCGTCTTTCTGCCAATGGGCGGGTATTCGGTGTTTCCTAGTCATTTTTCTATTTTAATAGTAATTTAAATTATTTAGTATAACCTTGTGGGTTACAAGATAACAGTAAATAAACTGTGTCGTCATGTACCGTTTCCAATCTTATCAGTGATCTTAGGAGACGTAAGGAAGACAAAGGTGGAGCTATTTTTAAGTTATTATCTTTTTTACGATACTACATACGTTCTCTAATGTAAAAAAAATGTGTTAAAATCGATATAAACGATACTATTCGCAGTCATCCACTATCGTATTAATAAAAGTAGCTTTCCCTCCGCTTGGAGCGCTGCTGTCGCAGTGTATAACAAAAATCCGCGGAAGTGTCGTGACTGTATTTGTTAGACTGTGGTAAAACTCTGATGTCTGAGCATAGAACTGCAGCGTGCCTGCTCATTCACATGTTTTGTACACAATTCCGCGTTATCCGCCATGTTTAAATTTGGCAAACGAATTTCGATCAGTTATTGTGTAACAAAGAATTGCTTGCTTACCTCCTGATTTGATTTCCTAGTCAACATACGATGTAAAAGATGGTCATGGGAGCAGAATCGAAACGTATCTTCTTTTGGTTTATTTATAAAACTTCACAGCCGCCATGGCAAGAAAATAAAATATGAACATCTATTGCTGGCACGCTCAGACAACTGAAGTTCAGCCTCCAGGTAGCATAGAGATCAATGCACAGCAATCATAGACCAAAGATAACATACACTGCGTATGTCGTCATTACACTGAATCCAACATCTAAGTCACGTGACTAGGAGCAATAAGCCGTTTTCGTCCTTAAGAGCAATGTGAAGTGGACCTGACAGATGTAGGTTTTCTCATTTATAACTGAAATGAGGCGTTGGTTTTAGCAACGGCGTCTAATCATATCCTTATGACGTTTTTAGCAGTTCCTAACGCGGTGGTTATAGTTTTCACATGTGCAAGGTGAAAAGTATAAATAACTTGAAGACTAAAAATCAATTTTACGAACAACATCAGTTTTCTTGCGTTTTCTCAACAATAGCGTAAGGTGGTACAAATTCGATATAGGTACAATTCCGATCAACATAATTTGTCAGTCTTGTAGTGTTGGTAGCACTTGCCTTTGTGTGGCGTCGTAGTGTAGCAGGTTTCTACAGCTCCTCCTGTCTTTTCCAAGAATGCAACACTTTGTGTTATATAAAATTCTATTAAGAGGCTCGTGCAGCAACGTCGTCGAACGCTCTCTTATAAAAGTTCTAGTTTCCACGCGCTTGCAAATTTTGTGTTATTCCAATGTTTGGTACTACGTAGTATGCGTTGGTGCACGAGAGAAGAAGTGCTTTTTATGTGCAAGAAGCCAGGGATGAAAATTTTACGAGGAAGTGATCATAATTGTACCTAGTGTGGTACATTTTCGATCGATTTTTCACAGTTCTGTAACCTTTTTTTGTGTTTACACTAACCTTTCTAATGGTCTAATATTTGTGTTACATATTCGTTAAACATCGAAGAACAAGTGCCATAGTTAAAATTATTTCTTTTCTCAACATATTTCCAGTAACAACGACACATCTCCGAAATGATCGTAATTGTACCACCTTACCCTACGTATTAATGTTATGCTTTTATACGAACTAAAAGCGGTCTAAATCTATAATATCAGATTTTTTACACAATACAAGCTTTTGTATTTTACGACTTCTGCATATACAGCGATGCCAATACGTAACACAAAATGTTCAAATGTTTGTACAACTTATGGGACTTAACTACGGGGTCATCAGTCCCTAAGCTTACAAACTACTTATGAACTAGCTAAGACTAAAGACGGCACAAACATCCATGCCCGAGGGGGGATTCGAACCCCCGACCGTAGTAGCCGTGCTGACCGTGACTGGAGCGCCTCAGTCACCTCGGCCACCGCGGCCGGCTACGTAAAACAAGGAAAGTACTTGCTATTTACATTAGAATAATTGAAGTGCAAACACAACTACTAAAACTAGTTTTATAGGTATACTTAATGTTCTGTATTGAAATATAGCTGTGAACAACGCCATTAAAAGCAGGAATGACTTACTTGATGAAATATAAATTTAGTCTAGACCAGCTAGAATTGTCCCGCCGTCGGTAATTACATTCATTTGTTAAAAACATCATACTGGTGCACAAACACTAACAGTAATTCTATTTCTTGTAAAAAGAACTGTCAGTAAGTGTCAACTTGTCACATATAAAAAGGATCATCGCATTAATATTAGTATAATTGTGCAAAAACTACGTTATTTTAGTACTACATGTGTAATAAGCATATAAAAGTCGTTTCATTGTTAAAATCAATACTTCATTTCAGCTGAAAACTAGAAAAACTATTTTTCTTAACGACGGAAACTCAAGTCACGTGACTAGGGGCAATGTTAGATGTTGGTTTCAAACCCCAACACGGCAAAGATAAGGCCACGCACAGTCTATGTTATCTTTGGTCTATGACAGCAATCATATCACACTCATAAAGCATCTTTGAATAACAGTTAAAAAATTAGCACAGATATCGAATAAAGATAACCAACCAGAGATCAGACACACATCAACCACAAAGATCATACTAAGGAGGTTTGAATCTCTGCCATTGATCTCTATTAGAGCTGGGTTTGAACATGACTCGAACTGTTCGAACAATTTACGTCGCAGTTCGGGAAATCTCGGGAAATGTCCGAACTTTGGATCACAACGCTATCTAGCAATGTCAGGAGGTACTATCTCTACGTTTTACAACGATAATATTCATAAATCTTTTCTGTGCTGTGCAGTATACAATTTATAACGAAGATAGGGTGTTATTAATGTAGTATGGAGATTAGTAAGACTGAAATTCCGACTATAGTAGCTTCTAGTGATCAGGTCGTAAGTAAAAACAGTAGCGAATATAGGCAATAAGAAAACGGTACCAATTTCGATTAAAAATTATAGTGCTGCCATCTAGCATCTCCTGTTGATACTACGTACAGAATAGTTCATGTACCGTTTTTCTGAGGTTGGCGATTAAAGGTTGGTAACATTTTAATCTGTTACTGCACCATATTAACAGGGAACGGAATGGTCATTTGCAACCTATCTCTTATAATCACATTAAATGTAATTTATACGTATGAAGGATTCACATTTTTTTCCTTTGAATGTTAGCCACCAGTAATGAGGTGCAGTAGTTCTGTTCTAATAGCAGATATTTTGTTTGTCAATGGATCATATCTTGCAGTCGCACCAGTCACGTCACGTATGCACTGTTTTAATAAAAAAAAAAAAAAAAAAAAAAAAAAAAAAAAAAAAAAAAAAAAAAAAAAAAGGTTTTTTCATACTGTTGTCCTTGTTTTTCTTTTCATGTACTTGTCTTCCTATGATATTAGTTCTGAGCCAAGCGATAGCCCGCTAAGTTCAAAATTTCCCGGGTATTGTTGGCAGATTATCAGCGCCAGTCATTTATTATCTGAGTGTCTGAACAGTTGGATACTGTATCGAGTTCTGTGCTGTATCGGGAAATCCCGAACATGTTCGAACGCGAGTATCATTTGCCCAGCCCTAATCTCTATGCTACCTGGATGCTGAACTTCAGTTGTCTGAGTGTGCCAGCAATAGATGTTCATATTTATTTTCTTGCCACGGCGGCTATGAACTTTCATAAATAAACCAAAAGAAGATACGTTTCGATTCCGCTCCCATGACCATCTTTTACGTCACATATTGACTAAGAAATCAAACCAGGAGGTAAGCCAGCAATTCTTTGTTACACAATAACTGATCGAAATTCGTTTGCCAAATTTAACCATGGCGGATAACGCGGATTGTGTAAAAAACATGTGAACGTGCAGGCACGCTGCAGTTCTATGTAGAGCTCCTGAATACCCAGGCTGAATCGTCCGCCATGTTTCCCCCAACACGGTTGGAATCGCGCTGCACTAACAGCGTAGAGGCGCATGCCCTGTCATCTTTCACAAACGATTTCGCGAAAACTAATTGGAAGAAATATTTAATTTTTCCGCTACTTAAATCTTTATATGTCAGCATTGAGACGAAATGCTCATCATTTCGATAATAGTCACAGTTAATAAGATATTGGCTTCGAAATAAGAGACTGCGCTACGTTAGGAAAAGTTTGCAGTAAAAAATAGAGGCTGCTATGATATTCCGTTTGGTGCTTGTTGCACCATATGTTGCTGCGGATGAAACTTTCCTAATGGACTGAATTTTATTTTCGACTCAGGAGGAGATCTTTACGTTTCTCTCATACCGCTAAACTTGTTTTTTTATTTGGCACACTCATTTCCGATGGCGATAAGGCCAGAATGAATCATTGCGTATCTCATACGAGGTTAGAGGTATCAAAATGATATTTTCACAAATGATAACATGCAAAGAGGGGAGTATTTTGCCGCATGGTTACTACGCAAAACTTCATTAACTTTCGCGTTATTCAAGGAAATATATAGTTGTAGAATGAAGAAGAGTTAAGTTTGTGATTTATTATTCGATTTGCAGGTATTCCTTCGTCACTCACAAATGTTTATTTCTTTGCTTCTTGTCCAATGTGTTTCAGAGCCACTACTCAGTTTCCAAAACCTAATAGGAGTTACATTTCCTTCAGTTTAAAGCCTAGCAGAAACAGAACGGAAGTTACTAGATCTAATGGGGATTTTATGTGAGAATACTTGAAAATGACAGATAGCAAGGATCTCTTCACTAGCTAACGAACTGACTTGTTCTCATTTCCTCACATAATGAAGCACTCTGTATTGAGATATTTAGAATATCCTTTTCTTATAACTGAAAAATTGAAATTGAATATTACATAGAGACACAGCACATTTGTAGTTTGCAACTATTAAATGTAATGGGTGATAAAAATTCAGTACCAGTATCTTCAAGTATGGATGTTATGCAGTAACAACATGTGCCTAATTATTAGGAGCTCTAATACGGAAGACGTGTTACTACTAGACTGATCCCAGTGCATCACATGTAACTGGTATTATCTCAAGCTGCACGTTTCTCACAGAGTTTCTGTTTGGAGAGGATGAAAATTTGATGCATTTTTAACATTTTATTGGCTTAATGTGTTGACCTAACTTCAACAGCGAAAAAGTTCCTCGAATGTCGAAAATTCCGTACGTCGTCAGAAAATGCATGTTCGTAAACTATCAGTATATGCTGTTTATAAATTATTGCCATAAATAAGACTAAAATGAAAATGTAGTGTAGTTCTTAATGAACACATTGATAAAATTCCACGTTGGTACAGTGAGTAGTTAGCGAGTGTGAGCGAGTTGGATGAAACGCGAGGTAACGCGTGAGCTTCGTCCGGAACTTGGCAACTCCTACAGCTTGGGGAAAAAATGGCGGACAGTTCAGCTCGGGTTTATAGGAGCCTTAGTTCTATGCTCAGACACCAGAGTTAAACATCCAGTTTGTATACATTTCATTTGTGCAGATGCCTAACACTGAAGAAAGTTAAACTAGGAAACTACGCATTCTGGCATTTGTTCGTGCCCAAAACATTGGTCTTACTGTGTGGTAAATACTTATAGTCGTTGAAATGTACTTTATATCTAAGTGAATACTACGATATATCAATTTAGCGGCATTATGTGAAGGGGGCAATACTAACACAGCATTTTGAGCGAGAAATCCTAGTGAAAGCTTGGCCCTCCTGCTTCAAGCAGTGCCTGTTCTGAGAACAGGAACCGCTATCTCCGCTTACTCTAACCTCCTTGGATCATACGGTCGAAAATAAAAAACGTCGTATCAACAACAGTCTAGCACATGCAGTCGCGACACCCAGTACTGTGAAAGTTGTTTCGGCACTAGTGCTCCTAGTGGTGGGCGAGGTGCCTTAAGACAATTGTTTGTTTGTAATTATTTTACCGAGTAATTAATGAAATAGTTTCTGTAATTTTCGCGTTCCAAACATTGGTAAAATATGGACACACGTAAATAATCGTGAAATAAATGTAAAAACAACCGAATTTTCCTGATTCAGTGATATGTGTATATCTTGTAGCCTCCTCCGCTGAAAGTAAGAGAATATAAATAAACGAGAAACATTAATTCCTGTTGTGGTCTATTCCTATACAGTGTCGGCTGGTGATAATGTGCTAATGTGCTGCAGCACACTGTAAATATATTACTAAAATTATGCTATTTCTCTTCGAATGCAAGCGAGAAATCGCTGTAAAATTCATCCTGAATAGGGGATGATGGAGGAATTTTATTAGAGGTACTATGCTCCAAACTGAACGCTGAAAGGCATTATCAGTCTCTAATGATGATGATGATGATGATCTTGGAATGTGAGCCAGATATAACAATGAAATTATTCCAGTTCCCTTCCAATGCGTATTAGAACGCTGGTAGTGAGGATGAAAACGCATTGTGGAGCGCTCTCGCCGCGATGGCTGGAAACCAGCTCCGTGTGCTGAAGTGGGATTCAGCCGCGCTGGTACGTGCGCAGAGAGGCGGCGCAGTCGTCTGTCCGCCAGTGCGCATGCGCAGACGTGACGTCAGGCCTGGCGGCTCGTGTGTGCTGAGACCGACTGCAGCACCAGACCAATATTTCTCTCCGCGCTGCGTGTGACGGCTGCGGAAGAATAGTGTGTGGCGAATACTGCGGCATACAGAGTCAAATAGCGCGCTGGCTCAGGCGTCTTGCGCGTTGTCTCTCAAACCTACCTGTGTGAGGCTCGTGTTCAAATACGTCTTGAGTGTAAATTTTTAATTTCTGTAAATAAAACTTCAGTCACAAACAACATTAGTAATGTATAGCCAACATGCAGTTTCATTGGTCGCTTGTGTAGAACGCAGATGACATGGTGGGGATATCGCTAAGCTCCGTTATTTCCATTGTCAATCACGCTTTTTATTTTAGTATATTTTCTTTCCTGTTTATTTTTGTAATATTGTAGCACACTGGTCAAATTTTGTACGAGCCGCCACTGTTCCTATATGACAGGAACTTTCTTTGACGTGCAAAATTCTATTTGTAGTCTAATGATTCTAACATTTTTACACTTCAATCGTCTTTGTTAGAAACACATATACTGGTGAGTATGATTACATTTGATTATAAACTAATGACTTAAAGTTGTTTCCGTTTGTGGTTCAGATGTAGTAACTATTGTGGAATTGGTTTCTGCTTTCTTGGCAATTTGTGTTTTTGCTTTCGATGTATTATTGACATGTTTGTGAGGACTTCCGTTCAGATTCAGATACAGATGTAGTGTCTGATCTGGTACATTTAGAGCCGGTTGGATAAACATCGCTAATCGTAGTTCAAGTTTTGTTCTTTTCTCTGTGAGTTTTATATAACACTAATCTTAGATCACTGAACTTGGCTCAATATTGAACTAAGGTCAACGAAACAGATTTGACAACATCGCTAAATAACAGAGACAATTGTGATTGTATCGAATCGCGTTGTGTCGAACTTGCGATTTATATAGAAACGACTGACAACAGTCGACGTCTTTCGACTTTTCTCTGCATACAGAAACAAAAATGAGAAATGGAGAAGAAAACTCGTAAAGAAAATTTCGAGAAAGAAGGAAAAGATATTTTAATTGATATCGTTTCACAATATAAGTCGCCAATTACAATATGGAAGCTTCCAGTTGCGTAAAATCGCAATGTAAGTAATTGTGTGATTTCATTTGGTTTGTTTCTGCAACTGTGCATACAACCTTTGTTGCAGCTATGTGTTTTCCTAATCGAAACCGTAATTTGAATTGCCGGTTGTTCATCTTTAGCAGGGAATTCGTTCTGTGTTGAAACACATGAGGAGTTCTTTGGCGTTGAAACTCTCGGATGAAACATCAGAGTAATATGAAAGCTGAAGGTAACATAACTTGTAGACCATGCGTATGAAACAGTCGGTACAAACAACTTGTAGGATTATTATTCAAATAATTACAAATATCGTTCATGGACGATAAGGAATTCAGATAAAAAGATGATAGAAGCTTTTGAAATGTGGTACTACAGACGAATGATGAAAATTAGATGGGTAGATCACGTAACTAATGAGGAGGTGCTCAACCGAATAGGGGAGAAAAGGAGTTTCTGGCATATCCTGACTAAGAGAAAGGACAGATTGCTTGAACACATTCTGAGACATCAAGGAATCGTCAACTTAGCATTAGAAGGAAGTGTGTGGGGTAAAAATCGTAGAGGGAGACCGAGGGACGAATATAGTAAGCAGATTCAAAAGGGTGTAGGTTGCTGAACGTATTCTCAGATGAAGAGACTTGCACAGCACAGGGTATTGTGGAGAGCTGCATCAAACCAGTCTGCGGACTGAAGACCACAACAACAACATCCATTTTATTTGAAGCAATAGTAAGCCTGTTTATTCTTCTTCGTATTATTAACTCACAGACACATACAAACACCGAAACAATTCCTTAACAATCCTTTCTCTGAACTTAGATCAACCAAGTTAATCAGAGAAAATTCGCCAGTCAAATTTGAACTTAGATCAGAGGGAGTGATCTTGGATTAAAGTTTATACAACACACTTTAGAAGTTCAGCTTGACTGGAGATCAGTTTCGGGTAGTTGATCGTAGATTAAGTTTTATGCAACCAGCCCTTAATAATGTAGGTAATAATTCCATACACGTTTTTTTATGTTCGACACTTACTGATTCACCTACAATTGTAATAACAAATACTGACGTTTGAGAGTAGAAAACTGACGACTTTCTGTAGATGGTTGGGTGGTTGGGTCTTTGCTCTTAATAGAAACTCAAATTCCTGATTAAAAAGTCGTAGATTGCAATCTATATATAGTAAAATGAATTGCTGTTCGTTAGTCTCGCTAACACTCGAGAACGACTGAACCGATTTGGCTAATTTTAGTCCCTGAAATATTCCAGAGAAGGTTTAAACGGTGATAAAATATGGAAAAGTTGTCCGGAAAAGAGGAAAATCTGGAAAAACTAAAACAGCTTTTTTCCAGTGAGCTATCAATACCGTTCGTCCAATTGCGATAAAATGTTGTACATTTTATGTTGAAAGTAAGAGGAAGGTTTGCATAAAATAAAAGTTTGGAAAAGTCGCCCGGAAAGTAGGAAAATTTAGGAAAAACCGAAACCGATATTTTTCTATGAATACAAATCAATTGACACATGGTTGTAAGAGCATCACTTGAGTACGGGTTGACAGGACACGGTTTGCATGAAATAAACTTTTCGGAAAATCTACCGGAAAATTTACTCGACTCTATAAGCTGAGAACCGTTCATCCGATTGCAAAAAAAATTTGATCATTTGACGTTCAACAAAAGTTGAACGTTCCCTTATGAACTAAAAATTTGGGAAAGTTACCCGGAAAATTTGAAAATTCGCGATAAACTGAAAGAGCTTTTCTCAATGAGATATCAGTATCATTCGTGTGATTGCGAAAAAAATTTGCATATTTGACGTTCAAAGCATGAGTAACGTTCATATGAAATAAAAATTTGGAAAAGTTTCCCGGAAAATTGCAAAATTCAAGAAAAAATTGAAAGACATTTTTCTGTGAAATATCAATACCATGCATCTGATTCATCATCATCATCATCATCATTAGAGACTTATTATGGGAATCATTACAACAATGGCGCTTATCGCTGCGGCGTGGGCTACTTACGAAACTCCAATCGCCAACATTCTTCTCCGAATCATCATCATCATCATCAGAGACTGATTGTGCCTTTCAGCGTTCAGTCTGGAGCACAGTACCTCTAATACAATTCCTCCACGATCCCCTATTCAATGCTAACATTGATGCCTCGTCTGATGTTATGCCTTTTACTTCAAAATCATTCTGCGCCCAATCTAAGTACTTTCTTCTTGGTCTACCTTGACTCCTCTTACCCTCCGCTGCCGAGCTCATGAGTCTCTTAGGTAACCTTGCTTCTCCCATGCGTGTAACATGACCCCACCATCTCAGTCTGTGAGCTCTAACTGCTTCATGTATGCTGTTCATTCCCAGCTTTTCTTTGATTTCCTCATTATGGACACCCTCCTGCCATTGTTCCCATCTATTAGTACCTGCAATCATTCTTGCTACTTTCATATCTGTAACCTCTACCTTATGAATAAGGTAACCTGTATCCACCCAACTTTCACTCCCATACAACAAAGTTGGTCGAAAGATAGAGCGGTGCACTGCTAACTTAGTCTTGGTACTTACTTCCTTCTTGCAGAAGAGAGTAGATCTTAGCTCAGCACTCACTGCATTAGCTTTGCTGCACCTCGATTCCAGTTTTTTCGCTATGTTGCCATCCTGTGAGAAAATACATCCCAGGTACTTGAAACTGTCTACCTGTTCTAACTTTGTTCCTCCTATTTGGCACTCAATCTGTTTGAATCTCTTTCCCACAGACATTACTTTTGTTTCGGAGATGCTGATCTTCATATCATAATCCTTGCACCTCTGATCGAGCTCTGAAATATTGGTTTGCAACCTTTCAATCTAATCGGCCATTACAACTAAGTCATCCGCATATGCGAGACTGCTTATTTTGTTTTCACCTACTTTAATCCCGTCCTGCCAATCTACTGTTTTCAGCATATGATCCATGAATAGTATGAACAACAGTGGTGACAGGTTACATCCTTCTCTTACCCCTGGAACTACCCTGAACCATGAGCTTAATTTGCCATCTACTCTAACTGCTGCCTGACAGTCTACGTAAAGCCCTTTAATTGCCTGCAGAAGTTTGCCTCCTATACCGTAATCTTGTAGAACTGACAGTAGCTTCCTCCTAGGGACACGGTCATAAGCCTTTTCCAGATCTATGAAACATAGATACAATTCCCTGTTCCACTCATAGCACTTTTCCATTACCTGCCGTAAGCTAAAGATCTGGTCCTGCATCTGATTGCGATAAAATTTTGCACATTCGACTTGCAAAGCGAGAGGAAGGTTTGACTGAATTATAAGTTTGGAATAGTTGGCGAGAAAATAGTAAAATTTGTGGAAAACTGAGAGAGCTCTTTTCTTTGGAATATCAATATCATTCCTACGATTGTGAAAAAGTTTTGCACGTTTGACGTTCAAAGCAAGAGTACATACATATTAGCAATTATGACTAGTATAATCTATATCTATAAATGTGAATGTCTGTTCGGTGTACGTTTATCACGTCTGAACCACAAGACATAAAGAGCTAAAAATTTGTACAGTTACTAATGTCTACCCGGGGAAGGCTTAAGGCACGGTTTTATGGCAATCGGATACCTATTTATCTATATATATTAATGTGAATGTCTGTACAGTGTACGCTTATCACGTCCAAACGACAAGACGCAGAGTCTTAAATATTTGTACAGTTACTTATTCATACCTGAGGAAGGTTTTAGGCACGGTTTTATAGCGATCTGATAGATATGTATCAATTTGAAGAATATAACGCGAAATGCGGAACAATAATTACTTTTTGAAAATTATATTTACTCTTTGAAATTGGTTTTATTGGTTGCATTGTTGCTTGAGGGTTGATAATGATAAAAGGGTGTAGTATAATGGGATGGAATGTTATCGGTGTATATAAAATTCTACGTGTGTGTGTGTTAAACTACAGAACACAAACGAATGATTTGTGTGAATTGTTGTCCGAAGTCTCCCGTTGTACACCATAGCAGTTCCATGCCGAAAGCTTTAAGGGGGTGGAAGATATGGTGGTTGAAAGTCGTCAAATTATAAAAAAATTCGGACTGAAGGCCAGCGATGACGTTTGCGACTCTATAGGAGCGAAACGTGATGCCACAGACCATATCTTTGGCCTATGCATGCTACAATGTCAGGAACATCATCCGGAAAAGATGTTTTTATACCTCGCATTCCTTTAATCCCTTCAGATGTGCCGTTTCAGTTCAAAACACTTCAGTTTCCAGTTCGCCTAGCTTTTGCCATGACAATTAACAAAGCTGAAGGACAATAATTAAACGTCGCAGGAATCCACTTACAGTCCTCATGTTTTTTCACATCGTCAATTATACGTTGCTTGTTCAAGGGTGGGCAACCCAAAAAATCTGTACATATACGCTCCAAACAATACTACAAATAACGTAGTTAATTAAATTAAAATGCATTTCTACATTACTCTCATCATACGTATTGAGATACTGCAGCATAGGCTATAAGGAATAATGTATGTATTATTTACTGTAAATCATTAGGCACTTCACATAATTTTATTGTTTTATTTGAATGTTGATTTAAAAGGTTTGTTTCTGAAGAAGGTATTGTATTTCATTTCATCCTTCAAAACCAGTCTCATAGCACACTTCTGCTGCGGGTTTAAGCTATTATATACCCGGGCCGCTGAAACTCTGCACTTGACGTTTACAAATAACAAGTGAAGAGCAAGAAGCGCGAGGCGCTAGTCGCTAGGAACGGTCCAATCACAGCGCGGTAAACACTTCCAGTGGTCACGTGCCGTGACGTCAACGTTCCCGCGTTGCCGGCTTTGTTCAGTTCTAACGTAAACAAAGTTGTGTATCGTGTTTACGTTGTGTGTGCTTTTTTCGCTGCGGTTTGTTTTACTGTGGGTGGTTTAACTCGACTTTCCGAGTTCAAGTAGTTGAATAATGTCACCGAAAAGACGTTTGTCTAGTGACGTTTTCTGACTAAGTTCTCAATTTCGTATGAATAAAAACTTCGAAGCGTATGCTCTGAGCAGGAAGTTCATTCTCGCTTCAAACGATCGGAAAGAAGTTATTGTTTGGTGGTTACAAGAAAGAAATATTGCTGCAGATATGTCAGTATCAAAACTTCTTTTATATTCGCCCGTGAAACAATATAAGCCTGTTACACCCACATATGCAGTAGACTAAATCGCAAAGGAACAGCGTCACAATGAAATAAATCTGCCCCCATTTCACTGCCGTTTTAACCCTATAACATTGGTATGGAGTGACGTGAAGAATTACTTAAGGAACAATAAGTCTTTCACAATAACAGAGGTGGAAAAGCTGTTGCCAATGTGGATGCTACATCTTGGGGAAAAAAAAGAAAAAAAAAAAAAAAAAGTCGAACACGTTGAAAAACTGATTCGGGCAGCGCAAACAATGGAAGGGATCATCAGTAATCATGAACGGTAAATGATTTGTCTTGGTGATGACGATTTTGGCAGCGACGACAACAGTGAAGATGGGGAGCTGGATGTAATTGGACCGTTGTCGCCGTAAATTGGTGAGTGGAAAGCATTCTGATTATAAAACGTAGAGGGAGAAGTTACTATCTTATTGTTTCTTTCGTGATCCAATGCCTATTTCCTATATTGCTTTGCTCCGTTACTGAAAACGTGTGCATTGTTGTGCTCTGGTCTTCATTAATATGCCGTTAATTAATTGCTGCTCAAGAACGAATTATTATATGCACTTTTATTGCTCCATAGCTTACATTTACGAGATGCAACTGAAAACCGTTTCGTCTGCAGTGTGTATAGAGGCTAGTGTTGCAACGTCGCTAAAGCAGTGTAGCCAACTTAAGTCGCCGTAACGTGAAACGTCAAGTGCAATGATTCAGCGGCCCGGGTATAATCATAAATGAACTGTCGTGCAAAGTACCGTTTCATAGCTTGTAATGGTTGTCAGGAAACGTCATAGCGACAAATGTGGAGTTATTAAATGAGGAGGAGACTGGTGTGTGTATAGGATTTCTTTATCTGTACGGTGTGGACTGGATCTAGTCGTGCAGGGTGTCAGGGGTGGGAGATGAATGCTGGGGCTGTCTCCCTGGGGGCACAGTGGCACACCGCGCAATCACCCAAGTTGGCAGCCCTGCGCGGAGGGCGCGAGTGTTGCCGGCAGTTGGCAACTTGTGCGACCTCCCTGATTAAACTGGTCCCCACGTTCTGGGGAGAGCTTCACCACTTGGCTCTTCTCGCCTCTTCTCTTCTCTGGCCGCTGTGTCTCACTCTACTGGAGACCTGCAGTCAGCTCTACAAAGTCAATTAGAGGCCGCAGCTGTGAGCGTGAAACTGTCCAGGTCTTGAGATGGCGTTGTCACCCTTTAAGAAACTATTCTTTCGGAACAGACGCCACACGTATATATACAATATGCCGGTGACGGGCAATGATCCTATCGTTAGTGGGGAGGGGTGGGCAAGTTTGAAGCCCTTACTCTTACGGGAATTAGTTCATAACTACGAGTTTGAGTACTGTGGGCAGGGCGAAGCTGGGAATTTATATCTGACGGGAGGCGTGCTCAGGTAGTCCTTGCAGGTGCGGTGATCACTGTGTCCCCAGTGGTGTAGGGGTCAGCGCAACTGCCTAGAAAGCAGGAGACCTGGGTTCGAATCCCGGCTGGGTACACATTTTCAGCTTTGCCCAATCGCAGCTGATGTCATATATTCTATGAATATTAACTGACTATTCCGTCTGAAGCCCTGGACAGTTTTATTCAAAACTACAGAGCTTCCCGGCTCGCACAAGTGGAATTTATATTAACCTAACCTAACCTAGCCTTATATATATATAGGGCATCCCACTCATCTGTTCCACCCCAGATATCTCTGAAACTACAAGAGATATTGAAAAACGACTTTTACGGTCATGAACGTACGGCAGGGGCTTGCGAAAGTAGGTACTCTGAGACAGTCTAAAACGTGAAGAAATATTATTTTCAACACAAACTTATGTTTTTTTAATGGATACCGCCATATTATCTCTTAAACAACCGATAGGATGAGAAATCACACATGGAATGGCGTCGGTTGCATCGCGATGCGTCGATTACATCCGGAGAAACTGCGAAGCGAATTTGACGTCTGAAATACGTGAGTCTCTCTTGAGCCTCGGACACGCGCCAGCAGCGCGCCTGAAGGAGTCCAAGCGTCAACTTCGCTTCGCAGTTTCTCCAGATGTAATTGACGCATCGCGATGCAACCGACGCCATTCTTTGTGTGATTTTTCATCCTATCGGTTGTTTAAGAAATAATATCGGGTATCCATTAAAAAAATAAGTTTGCGTTGAAAATAATATTTTTTCACGTTTTAGACTGTCTCATAGTACCTACTTTCGCAAGCCCCTGCCGTACGTTCATGATCGCAAAAGTAGTTTTTCAATATGTCTTGTAGTTTCAGAGACAGGTGAAACAGTTGAGTGGGACATCCTGTATATATTAAACCAGTCGTTCGATTCCAATGAAAGGTTCATCAAGGTTCCTGACCAAAAATCAAAAGAGCTTAGAAGATATCACGTTATAAATAATGAGAGGCCACCGCGTCAGAATACCCAGATTCATGCGTCAATTATTGGAAAATGGAATTAGTTAGAGACCTGCAATATAGTCTGTATGTAATTTCGGACGTTTATGAAGCGTTTTGTAACTGATTACCCCCCTTCAGAAAATGATGAAACGGAAACAAGTTTACCACTCACAACACTTTCGCCGTGGATGTCGTAAAAATTTCGCATCAGGCATGACCGTTTATCAAATAAAGTTATCATTACAGATTTGCATGTTACCATTTATTTTTGTCTGCAAGTCTCCCTTAATTCTCTTGCATCGAAAATTAAGCAATCTGTTTTCTTAATCTCTATCTATATAAAAGCGAAAGGACAGTCACAGACTAAACACGAAGTCTTGAAAACTACTTCACCTATGAAACTGAAATTTGGCTGGGGTGTAGCTTATAGGTAGAAAACGTCAGCTAAGAAAGTATTTTGTGATAGCTGCATGGAGGAACATACTTCCACAGACTCGCGAAATTTCGCACGCTTGAGCTTCAAAACAAGAGGAAGGTCACCATCTCCCTTAAGTTTGATATGGTGGCTGGGAGAGGGTACTTTGCAACATAAAAATGAATCCCTAAATACTTTCGTCGCGCCGTAACTTGAGAACGGCTCCACCGATTTCACAGATCCTTTTGTTTTGTTGTTTTCGTTATGCACAGAACAAGAATCGTATGAAATAAAACTGGAATATTTTAGAACAACAAAGTGCGTTTTTCGATGTGACCTTGCGTTTCTATTGCATAGAAATCTATAGTTTTGTTCCGATATTGATGACATTTTGCGCACTCTACCTTAAAAACAAGAGAAATTTCACTGTCTGTATAAAATTTCGTTCGGTGCATAGTTGAGGGCACTTAACTTACGGAATTTCACAAAATGCATAGTTTTGCTCCAATTTTTATAAATTATTGCACACATGACCATTAAACCGAGACGAAGGTCATTGGGTACATAAATGTTTGTATGGTAAATGACAGGATACTTCGCTAAAAACTTTACCGACAGAGGGAAAGGTGGAAACGAACAGAGAGATGGGAGAGAAAGAGGTGGATGCAGAGAGAGAGGGGAAGGGGATGTGCACTACGAGAGTGTAGGATGTATAAACTTCCGGGCAACAGTTATCGCAAATATAATAAATAGTATACGAGTAATAAATTGTAACTTCATGCCAAAAGGAGTTATTTTACTGCATGAACGCCGAAAAAATAGTAAGCGATACTTTTTCCTTTAAATATTTAGCTGGGGTTGTCAGCGAGAAAATGTTTCCTAAAGGTTTGAAATTATGTTTGAAGTTTGTTGCAAGTAGTTAAGTGCTCTCGTTCTCAAGTACTTAAAAAATGTTCAAATGTTTGTATAGTCTATGGGACTTAACTACAGGATCGTCAGTCCCTAAACTTACAAACTACTTATGAACTACTTACGAACTAGGACGGCACAAATATCCATGCCCGAGGGGGGATTCGAACCCCCGACCGTAGTGGCCGTGCAGACCGTGACTGGAGCGCCTCAGTCCCCTCGGCCACCGCGGCCGGCTTCTCAAGTAGTGATCTGATTACGTCACACCATCACGTGCTGCAAGATGGGGAGGTTTTCATTGTTTACGACGACATATCTCCTGAACTATCAGCTCTATCGCGAAATCCTTTCTTAGCTGACGTGTTCTACCTATAAACGTCATACCGGCAAAATTTCAGGTTCATAGGTGAAATAGTTTCCAAGATTTCGTGTTTAGTCAGTGAGTAAATGAGTGACCTTTCGCTTGTATATAGATACTAGCTGTTAACCCGGCGTTGCCCGGGTGTTTATTTATCCTACCCTCTGGTAGTCCACCTCCCCTTCCCCCCTCTCTCTGCATCCTCTTCTCTCTCTCCCATCTCTCTGTTCGTTTGCACCTTTCCCTCTTTTGGCAAAGTTTTCTACAAGGTACACTCTGTCGTGTACCATGCAAACATTTATGTACCCAGTCATATTCCTCTTGGTTTAAAGGTCATAGGTGCAAAAATTCTTAAAAATTGCAGCAAAACTATGCATTCCATAAGTTAATTGGTGTCCTGAGAAAAGCACCCAGTGACATTAGCACCCAGTTCTGGTCGAGGGGCGGCCCGCTAATCTCCCCGTCCGGTCTCTGCCCGGCAGGTAGAAGAGCCGAGGGCTGTGAGGTCGCATTGACACGGGCAGTACTTGACGGCAATAGCGTTGCTGCAATTTGTAATGGAAGCGAGCCTAAAGAACAACCAAGACATATTAATAAGATTTGTGACCTGCAAAAAGCCTTCGATAATGTGAGAGGCTGTATGATGTTCGCAATTCTGAGAAAAATAGGAGTAAGCTGTAGGGAAAGGCGGGTAATACATTGTATAAGAACCAAGTGGCTACAATAAGCGCCGAATGTCAAGAACGAGGTGCTAAGATTAAAAAGGGTGTGAGAAAAGGTTCTGCACTGTCGGCAACTTGCACAATGAAGACGTAACGTCAGAAGTAAAGGAGGTTCAAGGCTGTGATAAAAGTGCTGGGTAAAAGGATATATATATATATATATATATATATATATATATATTTTTTTTTTTTTTTTTTTTTTTTTTTTTTTTTTTTTTTTTTTTTTTGTCGGCGTTCGATAATTAGATGTTCGCCCACACGGGCGGCTGGCATTACTGGCATTGCCGAAGTTTCATCTTCCAACAGCAGTGGAATCGAAACTTCAACAGTGTTACCACAATTAGACTCTGATATCGTGCTGTCGAAACTTCAGTTAAAACATCAAACAAACAGCGGCGGAAAAATTCGAGGCAGAAGACAAGAAATTTTAAGTACCTTTAACACACAGATCTCCATATCTGCGACGCACATGTTTTTGTACACGTCATAGATGAATGGTCCTATTCGTTTTAAAAATGCATACATGATTAAAGAATAAATGATAGATACATAATGTTTGTTTAATTCTTCTCTCCATCGACGGCTCAGAAAGCATGGAATACGTAAGCAAAACGCAACTTATTTCACACGTAATCAACACATCGATTTAAATCCCAACTCAATCAGCACAATACGTTGCGAAACGTCATTCCCAACTTCGCTTTTATTCAAATCTGCCATTTCGCTGTGTATTCGTAGCCGAGACAAAGAACACATTGAAGCACATATTTCACGTTTTAATACCAAATTACAAACACCGCTCCGCTAACGTCATGTGTAAGTCGGGTTGTGTAAAAAAAAAAAAAAAAAAAAAAAAAAAAAAAAAAAAAAAAAGAGCAGGTAATTATTTCCAGTTCGTTTGTGTTTCAAAATGTCTCTGACACCACACCTTACTTTCAGTTATTATGATATAAATCAGTGCGCTTTCCATAATATTTGTGAAAACTATAAAATATCTATATTTTCAAACATCGATGTTTTCACAGCGATGTTATTTAACATCGATGTTTGTCCGTCTGAACATTCCGTCCGTTCAGAGAGATGTTGCATTCTTACTGATGACTTAAAAAAAAGTTTTGTAATGTTTTCACACATGATTGGCTTGTCCTGAAACTGATCATAAATAAAAATTTGTGACTGCATCAGAGAGACCATGTGCCGTCTACCGACTATTCGTAATAAATATACTCCCATCACACTTTTATCCAGGCTTTGGACTGGCTAAAAGGCAGAAGTAAATTGTCCTTTAGACGTGTTTAAAATCAGATTTTTTTAAAAATTTTATATACTTTATTTTTAGTCTTGTAATTTTTTTTTTTTAAGTTTCAAGTTTATCAACCTCTTTCCACGTTCTCTTGTCTAACAAGACACCTATGATGTTACTTCATAGTGACCACATGGCTTTCCCTTGTTGGTCATTGATATCTCCATATCGAGCCTATAAGCTCACAAACACACAAGCTGTATCAAACGAACACTTGTACGATATGCAGAATCGTAGTGACAGCAGTCATTCTCTGAGGTGGACAAGGACCTTGGGACTGCAGGCAGACTGCGTCGATAGAGCGTTTCCGGTAAGGGAGGACTCTCAGGGGTGAGGGTGGCGCGGACACAGGGGCGACTTAGCTGCAGGTAGGCCGTGACGCAGTGAACAGCTAGTTTCCAGTCACACTGGGTGCAGATGTCACAGATTTTTGGTTGGGTGCTAATGTCACTGGGTGCAGGTGTCACATATCCGAGTTAATTACCCTCCACCACGCACCCAACGAAATTTTATACAGACCGCTGAGACGTTGCGTGGCCTGTGTGAATGGGACTCAGGTCTTCGCTAGGGTTGCTGGTTACTAAAGCACTCCAAGCCACATAACGAACCAAACTTAAAAAAAAAAAGAGAGACGTTCATGCTCAAGTTAATAGCAGCACTTTCTACAAGCTTCTTCTACAAAATGAAGACTTTAGATGAGAACGGATTTTTATTGATTCTTCCATCACACTCCAGCACTGTATACATCTGATCTAAAGCTGCTGGCGACCGAACTTACAATAACGTACCACAGCTGTCTACGACTTTCAGCAGCTTACAACTGCTTACAACTTACAACTTTCTTCAACTGCCGCTTGCCGGCAGTATCCGCACGTTTAAATACATAGATTTTGGCGCCAAAGTTGCGAATACGTCACGTCACGTGATGTGACTTTTACAAATTCTGTTTCAAACAAATTGACTACAAATTTTGAAGAAATGTATACAATTTGATTTAGTGGTTAACAAATAATATAACTGGTTACAAAAGTTGGTAAAAAAAAAGATTAAAATTCCTGCAATAAATTAATTGTTTAAAGGTAAGTGGTGCGTATATCGCTACACGGCCGCTAGGTCATACAATAACCTCTGAGCTGTCAGTTCATGTAAACAAACGAGTCCGCACCTGACGTCTTATGATTGATGAAGTGAAAAAATGTTCATGAAGGTGTATGGTTTAATAAAACTTAATATATTACAATCTTTTTTTTTTTTTTGTAAATAGTTCGATACTGATATAATCGTTAGACAAACTGTTAGGTTCATAAAATTTACAATAAAAAATCTTAGTTGTGACTGTTTTATCGTGAAGATTTTTTTTTTAACTCAGGATCTTTAATATTTCCTATGAAACGTCACACAGCGACCAAGATATTTAGGGGTCCATTTTTATGTTGCAGAGTACCCTCCCCGAAGCACCGCATGAACTTTAGGTAGACGGTGACGTTCGTCTTGTTTTTAAGGTGAAGCGAGCGAAATTTCATGAAAATCGGAATGAAATTGTAGATTTCGTGCGTCTGTTGGAGAAGTATGCTCCGCCATGCACCTATCACAAAATAACTTTCTCAGCTGACGTTTTGTACCTATAAAGTACATTCCTGCCAAATTTCGTCTTCACAGGTGAAGTATATTTCGTGTTTAGTCAATGAGTGAGTAAGTCTCCTTTCGCTTTTATATAGATAGAGATTAAGGGAGATTCGCAGACAAAAAATAAATAGTAAAATGCAAACTTTTGTGTCCCAGCCTCGTCGCCGCTTTTGTGTCTCGTTTCCGTCGTAGGTATCGGTGGCCGAGTGGAATGAGACCGACACAGGAATAAAGATAGCACGCTGGTGCAGGTACGGAGGGGAGCAGCCAGAAACTAGAAACACTAGAGTAAATTAGAACGAGATGTATATTGCACAGAATTTATACAATACTTCACTTTTACATAGTTGTGTACTGCAGAAGGCTGATACATAGTTGAGCTAGAGGTCTGCCTAGTGCCTATTCGATAGTCAAGTCTTCACTGGTGCCTATCTGATTACGAAGGTCTTAACTGGTTGCTATCTCAGTCCCAAGTGAACGATGTCGTTCAGTGGTGGCCACGAGCGGAGTTGCAGCAGAGGGCGCTCGTGGCTGACGTCGTGAGAACGCCGCGCCGTGCGTGCATGGCGGCGCGCGGCGAAAGTACGTGGCGCGCACTTTGGACTTGTGCGACACCACACAAACCTGTAATAGTAAGTTTATTTGATAAAAGGCCATGGCTGATGCGACAGTTTTACGGCATCTACAGCGAAACTGTTGTGAGCGGTAGACGTCTTTTCTTTTCATCATTTTGAGGGGGGTCAGTTACAGAACGCTTCATAAACGTCCGAAATTACATACAAACTTTGTTGCAGGTCCCTCACTACTCCCATTTTGCAATAATTAACGCATGAATCTGGGTATTCTCACGCGGTGGCCTCTCATTATTTATGACGTCATATCTCCTGAGCTATGTGCCGTGCTCTTTTGTTTTTGGGTCAGGAACCTTCGTGGGCGTACGGTGAAAAGTTCACCACAGTTTCATTGCAATCGAATGAATGGTTTATGATCACATAGAGGACATACAGAGAATCATTCATTTTTATATACATATATGACTAGCTGAACCCCCGCTGCTTCGCATGCGTAGGCTGGTTGGTCTGCACCAGTTGTTTCTTTTTAATCCAGATGAAGAATCCATATCTTAGTATTATCGTGGTTATAGCTCGAAATTTGAGTTAACAGCAACATATCTTTGAAAATCAATTTTTGCATCCCGTTTTTCACCCCCTTATTGGCCTAATTTCTAAAAATACCGAAACATGTGTGCTTCAAAATTCGAACTCCGAATCCAAATTAGAAAATTTGTAATTTTAACTTCAAAATTTGCTTAAATAGCAACAGATTTTCGAAAAACATCTCCTCTCCAATTTAACCCCCTTGATGGTTGAATTTACAAAAATACCGAAGCACGTATTTTTTAACGTCTAACCAACTATACAAATATAAATTTTTGCAGCTTTAGCTTCAAAATTGTATCAATAGCAACGTGTTTTCAAAAAGAATATTTGATCCTCTATTTAACCCTCTTTTTTGTTGAATTTCCAAAAATATTGAAAATCATGGATTTTTAATCCTGCCCCAGATTCCATATCCGAAGTTTCGTAGTTGTAGCTTAAAATATGAGTTAACAGCAACATATTTTTGAAAATCAATTTTTTTCGTAAACTATTTTACCCCCTTATTTGTCGAATTTCGAAAAATGCCGAAACACGTGTCTTTTAAATTCGAACCCAGAACTAAAATCCGAAATTTTGTAGTTCTAGCTTCAAAATTGTCTAAATAACTACGTATTTTCAAAAAATGTTTCAGCCCCTATTTTGCCCCCTTACGGACGGAATATCGAAAAATCGCTTCTTAAACGACGCCTGCAGAGTAAGATCAACAGCCTCCACAAATTTCAAGCTTCGATCTTCAGTGGTTTGGGCTGGGCGATGATGAGTCAGTCAGTCAGTCAATCGGGACACTTCCTTGTATATACAAAGAAGAGAAGAAGAGATGATACAAATTTTCTAGCCTACTCCGCTGAAAGTGAGAGAATATAAAGAGACGAGAAATATTAATACCTATCGTGGTCTGTTTCTATATGATACTCATCCAGCGCTGCTGTCGTGGAAGAGTCGTTACTATATGGTAGACTGTGCTAATATCACATAGTTGAGTATATTCAAAGTTTACCGGCTGACTATGTAAACGGCGCCAAATATGTAAACAGCGCCTACTGCAGACGAAATTTGACGCTAGTTCACAAAGTCACACTCTGTAGAGAGATCGCCCTATTGTATAACGCAAAACCTAGATGCGCCGAAGCTAGTTCAACGTCGATGTCAGTCAGTGTGGAAGATGCTTGGTGACATCGCTAAAATCGACTATCGACATGATCATTGCGTCTCGGCCGCAGATATTAATCGATTTACAGTATTTGTTATCGAATCTTTCATGTGGTAAAGATGGAACGAAGTGAACAGGATTCTGACGGATTGAGTCAACCATATCCTAGTTTTAATATGACGCTGCCAGATTGTACCTAGTAACTGTTTTAGTTCCACTCGTCCGATGTGATATTTTGAGACTTACTGAGGGTGCCCCACGAGGGTGAAACGCGTAAAAAATAAATAAAAAAGTTGCAGCCACCACTGTTTTTTACTGCTAAACAATTTTATTGGTTGCTGTACCAGCCAGCCCATATGGAGTGGAGAGTACTTTATACAAATAGGAAAAAGAGAATCATTGCAACTTCTCCGAGCACGTACTCGTACAAATCGTTTTGAGGCGATATAAGGAATACAGCAGAAAGGAAACAAACGTACGAAGTTGCTACGGCGTAGAGGTTGTAGGCATGGAAACAAGTCTCTGTCGATTTCAATTCGCACAGTATCGGAAGCTTTCTGTGCTCCGACTATAGCAGTTTATACTTGGAAGAGCAGAGGGTACTCCTTATATATAAGAAAAATATCAGTAAAGATGTGACAATGTCTTTCCATCGCACGATACATTTATACACGGTGTGCCTTTTTTTCTTGACCACCGAAAATATCTCTGGAACAACAGCAGCTATTGTAAAACAACTTTCACCGGTATCAATGTAAGGCACGGGCTCGTGGATGTAAATATTTTCAAACATTCTAAAACGAAACCTTATATGTTTTTCAACCCAAAGTTATGTGTTTTTTAATGGACATCCTATATTATTTCGTCAGCAATCTATACCGCTACAAATAACATAAACTGTGGCGTTGATGGAATCACAATACGCCAATTACATCGCGAGATGTTGCGAAGCGGGCGATGTAATTGGCGTTCCGCAATGCCATCAATGCCACTGTTTATGTTATTTGTAACGGTATAAATGTTCAAATGTTTGTAGAGCTTAACTACGGGGTCATCAGTCTCTAAACTTACAAACTACTTATGAACTAGCTAATACTAAGGACGGCACAAATATCCATGCCCGAAGGGGAATTCGAACCCTCGACCCTAGTGGCCGTGCAGACTGTGACTGACGCGCCGCAGACCGCTCGGCCACCGCGTCCGGCGTAACTGTATAGATTGGTGATGAAATAATATAGGATGTCCATTTAAAAACACATAACTTTGGGTCCAAAACCACATAAGGTTTCTATGTATTTCCACTGTACTGTTTTAAAAAAAACGCCTTTTGCTACTGTAAATGAAAGGTTTTTTCTGTTTATAATTCACCCATTCGCAGTAGCAAAAGGCGTTTTCTTTAAAAACAGTACAGTGAAAATACATATATTCAGCTGCTGCTCAAATGGCCACCACAAGCAACATAAGGCTTCGTTTAAGAATTTTTGAAAACATGTACATTCATGACCCCAACCTTACATAAATACTGGTGAAAGTCGTTTTTCAATAGGTATTATTGTTCCAGAGAAAATTTGGGTGAACAAGATAAAGAGGACACCCTGTATACAGGGAATGACAAATAACAAAAGAAAATTCCTTAACTCATCGAGAGAACATACCAGTCCATAGGATATGTAAATAAAATTGCTCGCAGAATAGTACTATTCTTCAAATTGAATGGTAAGTGTTACGCATTACAAAGAGAATGCAATGAGATACTGGTGTGATCTCAGTTTTAAATAAAGTTTTGGTACTCCTCTGAATTAGGTACGCTGCCATTTGTAAGCTAAAATCGACCATACGCTATTACCATACTGTTATTAGCTCTACAAACTCTTTAAAATACGTTGCAATACTTTACGCAACATGATGATCACACTAACTGTGACTAATAACGAAAACAAAATATAGCCTACACCAAGCGAAGGTATCCATCCGTAAATTACGCAAAACTAATTTTTTTTAATTTTATTTATTTATTTATTTATTTATTTATTTTTTAATCAGACAGTACGTTTCACTGTGCTCGGAACACTTAACACAACTGACACTTTTGGTATCCAGTCACGGTCGTTTCTCAGATGTATGTTGATAAAGTATCAAGAATTTCGAAAAGGACAAGACGGTGTTTCTAGATAAACATGTATTTTTATTATGAAGTACTGATTTTGAGGAACTAGTTGTTCATTATTGTCGTGTAAATAACCCAGGTGTTGTTGTTGACACAGTTTTAGGAATTAAGGTAAATAAAGTCAAAAAAATAAGGAATATATCAGAAACCTGCATTTGAAGATGGCGAATATTACATTAAAGGCAGAAATATTTGTTTCACGAAACTTTCAGAGCTGTGATAGTGTCTTTACTTTTCTGCGATTGGTAGTGCGATTTTTAATCGTAATCTCTTTGGTAAGGAAAAATGGTCGGATGGGGAATAACAATGTACAGCTGTTTTAATGAGGACTGCAGAATTATCTGTGAGTAGCAGAGACATCATTGATCGTTTTACCGGTCATGGCCGTCCAAGCGGGGGAAGTAGTATCGGTCACTTTTTCCCCCCGAAGAAATATATTATCGCAGATATATACATGCAAAAGGGTACGTTGTGCATAGAGGTGTCCCGAAAACTTTTTAGTTAGACACAATTTACGGTGATAGGCTATACGCATACACATCATCGAAACTTCAAAGTTTTTCAGTACAGCCTCAACGAACGCCAGTTCACAATAGGTTTACCGTCTTAACTGCGCAATTTTTCGTAACGGACGCGATTTATGGGCAATATGTGACAGGGACAACCGTACATGTACGACGATGTCTTACAAACATCGGTAAAAACGGAAACTTTTTCCATCGCACAGTTTTCGAACGTACTAATGCAGGACACTGCCTGCGCGGTATGATTAGGGACTCACTTTGAAATCCGTGGTAGCAGCAGCCAAAGTTAAGTTTTCAGAATAATACGCGAAATTGGTCTCAATTGCGGTGTACGCTATTTATTTAAATTATTCAGAGCAACGCCAGGTAAGTTTGAAAGGTAATTTGCATAATGCAGTAAAACTAGTCTGCTACGATGGAGAGGCCGGCTGCCTTCAGGTCACGTGGCACTGTAAGCTGCACCCCCTCCTAAACTTACGCATGCGCAAAGGCTGCATGCTCTCCCCCACAACTTTACAAACAGTTAAATATTTCTTACTACGAAGAATATAAATGTCATTTACCCTCAAAATTACAACACTTTCGCAAAAACGTCCAAAGATATGTGCCAAGTAACAATACAAAAGTCATTGTTGTTCCCGTATATGTAAAACGACTGGGTTTAAAAATACTGCTTGCAGTCAGGTTGGAACCCACTACCTTTGACAGCACATAGCGATGCTGCTAACCACGTGGCTACTCTTGCTAGGTGGAGAGTATTGACTTCATTATTATTGATGACTGCATCTTGCGAATGGTTTTACAGTTCATGCATCTTTAGAGATACAAGATATTTTACCAAATATGACGTGTTTTCATTGACTCTTGAATGCACCAAAAACAATTATTAAGGGCTAATGTTGGCTTCATGGAGGCTTTGCGCATGCGCAAGGCGAGGTGCGCAGTAGCTCCATTGCCTTCGCTTCGCTGCGTAACCGCCAGAGCTCAGGTATCCAGGAGCTGGCGTCTCTACCAGCTACTCTGCCAGTGTCAGAAGCGTTGCTTCCCCTCGCCCCTCCCTGCTGCCCATACGCTGCCTCCAGGGGGTTCAGCAGAGAATCTGAACCTCAGCCGCGCATGCGCGTTGCAGCGCTGCGGCCACTGCCGCCTATATTGCGCGGACGCGCTACGACTCGTATACGAGCTTTCTCCGCGACGTAAAAAGTTTCTCAGGCGATAAAAATACTTTGAATGTGCATGAATAATGAAGAGGTAGAGGAACGAATCGAAGAATGATAGTTTAAAAACACTTTCTATTTTGAAACTTCCTGGCAGATTAAAATTGTGTGCCGGAACCGGGACTCGAACCTGGGACCTTTGCCTTTCGCGGGCAAGCGCACTATCGACTGTGCTATCCCAGGTTCGAGTCCCGGTTCCGGCACACAATTTTAATCTGCCTGGAAGTTTCATATCAGCGCACACTCCGCTGCAGAGTGAAAGATTCATTCTGGAGTTAAATATTTCTTAAGAGGACGAGTATAAATGTCAGTTACCGTCAAAATTACGACACAAATCCGAAAGCGAGTTTTTTCTATGAATAAAGATCATTTGCCACATGGTTGTAAGAGCATCACTTGAGTGCGTCTTGACAGGACATGGTTTGTATGAAATAAAGTTTTATGGAAATCTACCGGAAAATTGGAAAATTTGAGAAAAACTGAAACTGCGTTTTTCAATGTGTTTTTGATTGAACTGAGCTCTATAACTGACTATTCGCACGACGGAGAGGGGTAATCGTTTTTTGCTTTGTTCATTGTGGTCTTGGAAGGGTTTTCAATTAAAAAAATAGGGATAATTAAAAAGGAAAGTCGCAAAATTCGAACCAAGTCTCTTTTTCAATATGTTTCTAAATGCACTCAACACTATAAGTTGAGAACCGTTCATCCGACTGCGATAAAATGTTGATCATTGACATTGAACCAAAGATGAACGTTCTTATGAACTAAAACTTTAGAAAGTTCTCCGGAAAATTTGCAGATTCGCGAGAAACTGAGAGCTTTTTTCAATGGAATATCAATGTCATTCGTCTGATTGCGATAAAATTTTGCATATTTGACGTTCAAAGCAAGAGTAACATTCTTATGAAATAAACATTTGGAAAATTTTCTCGGAAAGTGGGAAAATTCAGAAGAAATGGAAAGAGATTTTTCTGTGAAATATCTATAGCATTCATCTGATTGCGAAAAAAAATTTTGCACATTCGACGTTCAAAGTGAGGGCAAGGTTTAAGTAAAAGTTTGGAATAATTGGCCAGAAAATAGGAAAATTTGTGGAAAACTGAAAGAGCGTTTTTCTTTGGGATATCGAAATCATTCGTACGGTTGCGATAAAATTTAGCACATCTGACGTTCAAAACAAGAGTACATACATATTAGCAATTGCGAAGCATTGACGGGTCGACTAGATGACTAGATGACCCGGTGAACTTCGTATCAATTACCTCTTAATATAAACCATAATAATTTACATCACACGCATTTTAGACCCAGTAGCTTAATAAAGGCATCATCAGATAGTCTAAGTATCGGCTCGACACTTCTTAAAGTATCTTATCCGGTACTTCATCGCTCAAGCTATCTCCACACCAGATTTCATCACAATAGATTCACTGGTTTCAGAGTCAAATTCAAATGTTTGTAAATCTATCGGACCAAACTGCGTGGTCATCAGTCCCTAGCTTACAAACTACTTAAACCTAGGTAAACTCACCTAAGGACAAACACACACACCCACGCCCCAGGGAGGACTCGAACCTCCACGGCGAGCAACCGCGCGCTCCACAGCGAGGTGCTTTAGACCGCTCGGCTACTCCACCGCGGCGATTCAGTGGATTATATAATAATATATAGCCAAATCAGTTCAACCGTTCTCGAGTTGTAGCGAGACTAACGAACAGCAATTCATTCTTATCTTTGACAGTTCATGTACGAGTTCAGGTCGTGTAAAGCGAACTTTACTCTTTCAAAGTATGTTTCTGAACGCACCCAACACAACAACCAAGTCATTATTTTACATGTTTTAAAACAAAATTTTCCTCGCAATTTTTCCATATTATATTACCGTTTAAACCTTCTCTGAATTTCCACGAATGTGGCATGAACATATTCCTGGACATGTGTGCGTGATTTGCCCACTCTTTCCGCCCACTATGGAGCCGATACTTAGACTATCTGATGACGCCTTTAGAAAGCTGTTGTTGTTGTTGTGGTCTTCAGTCCGCAGACTGGTTTGATGCAGCTCTCCACGCTACCCTCTCCTGTGCAAGTCTCTTCATCTGAGAATACGTTCGGCAACCTACATCCTTTTGAATCTGCTTACTGATTCGTCCCTCGGTCTCCGTCAACGATTTTTACCCCACACGATTCCTTCTAATGCTAAGTTGACGATTCCGTGATGTCTCAGAATGTGTCCAAACAATCTATCCCTTCTCTTAGTCAGAATACGCCAGAAACTCCTTTTCTCTCCGATTCGGTTAAGCACCTCCTCATTAGTTACGTGATCTACCCATCTAAATGTTATCATTCGTCTGTAGCACCACATTTCAAAAGCTTCTATCATCTTTATATCTGAACTCCTTATCGTGCTACACTCCAGACAAATGCTTTCAGAAAGGACTTCGTAACATTTAAATTAATATTGAACTTAACTAGTTTCGCTTCTTTAGAAACGCTTTTCTTCCCAAAGCCATTCTGCATTTTATATCTTCTTCACTTCGGCCATCAGAAGTTATCTTGCTACCTAAATAACAAAATTCATCTACTACTTTTATTGTCTCATTACCTAATCTAATTCCTTCAGCATCGCTTGATTTGCTGACATTACCTTCTTTTTACTCTTGTTAATGTTCATCTTATACCTTCATTTCGAGACACTGTCCATTCAATTCAGTTGCTCTTCCAGATCTTTTCCGGTCTCTGACTGAATTACTATGTTCTCGGCAAACCGCAATGTTTTTATTTCTTCTCCCTGCACATTAATGCCCTCTCCAAATTTCTCCTTCCTTTCCTTCACTGCCTGCTCAATGTACAGATTGAACAACATCGGGGAAAGGCTACAACCCTGTCTTACTCTCTTCTCAACCTCTGCGTCCCTTTCTTGCCCTTCAACTCTAATAACCGCTGCCTGGTTTTTGCTTAGGTTGATTATGACTCTTCGCTCCTAATATTTTACCCCTTCTACCTTCTGAATTTGGAAGAGTGTATTCGAGTCTACTTTGCGAAAAGCTTTCTCCAAATCGACGAAGGCTAAAAACGTAGGTTTCCTTCTCCTTAGCCTATCTCCTTAGGTAAGTCGTAATGTGAGTATTGCCTCTCGTGTTCCTACATTTCTCCTAAATCCACACTGATCTTACCCGAGGTTGGATTCCACAAGTTTTTCCATTCGTCTTTAAATAAATCGTGTTAGTATTTTGCACCTATGACGTATTAAACTGATAGTTCTGTAATTTTCACACTTGTCTGCACTTGGTTTCTTTGGAATTGGAATTACGATACTCTTCTTGGAGTCGGATGGTATTTCCCCTGTCTTATACATCTTGCATACCAGGTGATACAATATTTTCACGACTCGCTCTCCTAAAGATATCAGCACTTCAGACGGAATATCATCTACTCCAGGGGCCTTGTTTCGACTCAAGTCCTTCAGCGCTGTGTCAAATTCTTGTCTCAGTATCATATGTCCTATCTCATCTTCCTCCACTTTGTCTTCCATTTCTAGAATACGAAGTTTACCGGGTCATCTAGTGTATATATAAAATGATCTGGTAGAAGAACGAAAGGAAGAATAGTAGTTTAAAAGCACTTTTTATTTTATTTATTTTATTACTTTTTTTCCACGACGAGCTTTTTTTCCGGGAGTTGAGTGAACCAGTGAAAACATGGGATGGTCCGTCACTGCAAGAGTGAGAGAAAGAGAGAGAGAGAGAGATAGAGAGAGAGATTGGTTGTGAGGCAGTGGCCCAACGCACTCAGACATCAGCAGGTCCGTTCAGCAGTGGTGGCTCGTACAAAATTTGACCAGTTCGCTACAGTATTGCAAAAATAAACAAGAAACAAAATGTACCGAAATAAAAAGTCAAACTTTGTATGATTGCCTTTAATTAAATATCAATTGCCGGAGGCGGTGGCCGATGGGACTGAGGCGCTCTAGTCACGGTCCGCACGGCCACTACGGTTGGGGGTTCGAATCCCCCCTCGGGCATGGATATTTGTGCTGTCTTTAGTCGTAGCTAGTTCATAAGTAGTTTGTAAGCTTAGGGACTGATGAACCCGCAGTTAAGTCCCATCAGTTCTACAAACACTTGAACACTGAATATCAATGAATACTGTACTGACAGTAAGACCTTCAGGGGAATCTATAACAGCGCTACCAACTGCTTGTATTCACTGCAGGTATTAAATATAACGTTTAAAAAATATTAATTTTATTTACAGAAATTAAAAATTTAGACCCAGAGGTATTTGAATACGAGCCTCTCACAGGTAGGTTTCAGAGACAACGCGCAAGACGCCTGAGCCAGCGCGCTATTTGACTCTGTATGCCGCAGTATTCGCCATACACTGTTCTTCCGCAGCCGTCACACGCAGCGCGCAGAGAAATATTGGTCTGGTGCTGCAGTCGGTCTCAGCACACACGAGCCGCCAGGCCTGACGTCACGTCTGCGCATGCGCACTAGCGGACAGAAGACTGCGCCGCCTCTCTGCGCACGTACCAGCGCGGCTGAATCCCACTTCAGCACACGGAGCTGGTTTCCAGCTATCGCGGCGAGAGCGCTCCACAATGCGTTTTCATCCTTATTACTAGCGTTCTAATACGCATTGGAAGGGAACTGGCATAATTTTATTGTGATATCTGGATCGCATTCCAAGAGAAAGGATGTAATTTTAGAGCGATTTCTCGCTTGCATTCGAAGAGAAATGGCATAATTTTGGTAATATATTTACAGTGTGCTGCGGCACATTAGCACATTATCCCCAGCCGCCACTGCCGTTCAGCAACGTCGTTAGCCTGCTGCTCGGTTGGAGAGCACACCCTGTGTTTCCAGGGCTGTCTGCCTGGTTGTATTCGACGCACGCAGGGCCCGCGCGATAAATTTCAATGCCGCGTCAAATATTCATAGCCGCGCGTTCCTCCGCTCTGCCCGCTTCTGGACATTTGTATAAATGGTCGCCTCACAGCCTACTTAGCTCTTCAATTAGCCCTGCGTGGAGACAAAGCCCCGCCGACGATTAAGAAGGCGCGAGGCAGACTTTTCACCACCACGTCCGCGACGCGCAATAATTTTCAAACGCCGCGGGCGAGTCGTGTAACGATACATAATTAAATTAATATTTTGGCCCACTTTAGGTTACGGTAGTAACACTAAAAGTGGGCCTTTGCGATCGAAATTTAAATGAAAATAACGGCTTAACCATTCATCTGACACAAAAATTGAATAACCGAATTTGTAGAGGAGAAAATTCTCTACAACTTTGCTCCCTTATGTTTATTTTCATATTTCGTATCGCTTGAGAGATATTTGCAAAAATAACGGAGATTTTGGGATGTATGTCCGTCTGTCTGTCTGTCCGTCTATCCGTAAAGTGTTCCCCGTTTTTAAAACGAACCGTTCAACCCATCAACACCAAATTTTACAGACATAATAAAAGGCCGACAGAGACCAGAACCTCACTTTTTCAAATTTTTCGGACATAAAATACGGTAGTAATGCCAAAAAAAAGCCGTTTGTAATGTAATTTTAATTGCATATAAACCGTTCATCTGACGGTGAAATTCAATTACCGAATTTCTAGAGGAGAAGATTCTTTACAGCTTTGTTCACTTATGTTTCTTTTCATATCTCGTATCGTTTGAGAGATATTTGCAAAAATAACGGAGATTTGACACCCTCCAATTAAATTAACGAAAACCAGCCGTTCGCAGATGTCACGTGACATTCCTCGCCCAGAACTCTCTCTGGCATACGCCATCTTGCGTTGCCTATTTGAAGATGTTCTTATTTTAAGTTACAGTTTATCATTCCAAAGCAATGGCGCACTATAGAATTAACAAAAACACGTCGTTCTTCGTACGATGAATGATAATCTAGTGTCTACAAATGCCATATTAGCATCAGTTAATGACAGCCATCAATAGTATGAGGTTCAAGGACGTGCGTTTTAAGTGGTGGACATAGCGTAGTGTGCAATGCGTTGGACTGGGACGCTGAAGGTCAGTGGTTCAAAACTCGCCACTACCTAAAAGCTTTTGTTTCCTAAAAGGGTTTCAGACATTCTTATTAATTAATTTTTTGTTGTTTACATTATTATTTTGGTCCAAAATATTTGCTAAAACTTATAAAACCACAAATCTAAAGTGGGCCATAAAACACTTCAGTGCGACCATTTTTTTTTATCAACTAAGCTTGTCGCCGTGTTTCCCTCCTTCTCTAAATATTTTCTCTGTGCAAAGGTTTTTTTTGGCTCGTCTTTCGGTCATCCACTCTCTCTTATTTGAGCTTACTGAGCGTGGTCATGTACGCAGACTGCTTTCTGATGTAAGTGCGAGTGCTTTTAAATTTTACCTTAAAATATGCCCTCCTTTTGTTAAGAGCCATGCCTCCACCCTGTTTTCATTTAATAAAGTCCTATCCTTCCTTAATTATTCATTTTCTTTGAGATTTTCAGCTCCTCCACATCCCGTCGTAACATAATGTTCAAATGTTTGTAAAACTTATGGGACTTAACTACGGGGTCATCAGTCCCTAAGCTTAAAAACTACTTATGAACTAGCTAAGACTAAGGACGGCACAAATATCCATGCCCAAGGGGGGATTCGAACCCCCGACCGTAGTGGCCGTGCAGACCGTGACTGGAGCGCCTCAGTCCCCTCGGCCACCGCGGCCGGGCATGGTGTTCAGGCGCCATCACTGTCGCTTCGTGTATTGCCTTGATTAAACGCCTATCAGTTCCTTTTAGAACCTGCATTCGTATGAACAGTCTCGCGAAGTCCTATAGATTTTTAGATTTGTTATTTACCCTATCAAACTTTAGTACACTGTCCGTCAATAATGACTTACGACGTGAACAGTCTCAACATTGAAAGTTCCTGGCAGATTACAATTGTGTGCCAGAACCGGTACTCGAACATGGGACCTTTGCCTTTCGCGGGCAAGCGCACTACCGACTGTGCTATCCCGACACGACTCACGATGCCGCCTCACAACTTTACTTCCGCCAGTACCTCGCCTCCTACTTTCCAAACTTCACAGAAGCTCTCCTGTGAAACATGCAAGACTAGCACTCCTGGAAGAAAGGATATGGTGGAAACATGGCTTGGCCACAGCCTAAAGGATGTTTCCAGAATGAAACTTTCACTCTGCAGCGGAGTCTGCGCTGATATGAAACTTCCTGGCAGATTAAAATGGTGTGCCGGAACCGGGACTCGAACCAGGGACCTTTGCCTTTCGCGGGCAATTGCTCTTCCGACTGAGCTATCCCGACACGACTCGCAATTTTAATCTGCCAGGAAGTTTCATATCAGCGCACACTCCGCTGCAGCGTGAAAGTTTCATTCTGGAGTATGAACATTATTTTACTGCGGAAAGTGTCATAAAGTTTATCTAAACCATTCAACAGCTTAACAGTTTCAGCTGCTGTGATCAACATTTCCAGAAAGAAGCTACAATGGGTACTTTCCGCAAGTTTTCTCTATAACGTTATTTTTGTGTGTTGCCTCAACCCCAATCTCTATTCCGCCATTTCATCTATTCAATCATTTCATGTATTAATTTCAGGCACCCTTGTCAAAAGTATTTAATCAGATTTTATCCGATTTTTCTATGATCGAACTTTTAACAAGAATCCTTAATCACTCAATAGCGGAGTTTAATGTTTACAGGTAACAACAGAAAGTAATGTTACAGTGGCCGAGCGCATTGAGGCGCTATGCTCCGATGTGTCAGGCTGTTCCCAGTTGGGGGTTCGAATCCCCCCTCAGCCATAAATGTTTGTGCTGTCTTCAGTGTAAGTTAGTTCATAAGTACGAGGGGTACTGGAAAAGAAATCCACAATATATATATATATATATATATATATATATATATATATATATATATATATATATATATACAGGGTGTTTCACTAAGTGTGTTTGCCTCTGTAACTTATAAAATAATAGGTGACAGGAAATTTTAATGCGGTAGGTCAACACAAGAAATGTTACACTTTCTGCGGAGCTATGAACGTAGTTTATTGTATCATTTTCCAAAGACTTACAGCACAAATATATATATTTTTAATGGAACAATAGTTTTTTCTGTCGTGCTTTGGATTCGTTGAAACCAGCTGCGTCCAAATCAATTTAAACTACATTCCTATCACTGTTTGTTTGGGAGCTACAACCCTTCAAACTTTAGAGGGCGGAGGCTACGCCAGCGTAGCTGACTGGCTGTTGGTCATGAGACAGTGGGCCGTGCCCCAGGGGATAGCCACTCGGCCAGTCAGCTACGCTGTCGTAGCCTCCGCCCCCTAAACTTTGAAGGGTAGTAGCTCCCAAACTGACAGTGATAGGAATGTAGTTTAAATTGATTTGGACGCAGCTGGTTTAAACGAATTAAAAAAAATATAGAAGAACTATTGTTCCATTTAAAAAATTATATCTTTGTGCTGTAACTCTTTGGAAAATGATACAATAAACTATATTGATAGCTCCGCAGAAAGCGTAACATTTCTTGTGTTGACCTACCGCATTAAAATTTCCCGTCATCTATTATTTTATAAGTTACAGAGGCAAACACACTTAGTGAAACACGCTATATATATATATATATATATATATATATATATATATATATATATTTCTACAGTTTTTATTCTACATGTTTGAAACTTGTACAGTGTGAAGATACATCGTTCCCGCTTGTTGTCAAACTTTGTACAACCTGACCCCCTGGGTGGTGCCGTCACAGCATGTCTTCAAGATGGCTGCTACATTCTTGACGTTCGTCAGCAGCAACGTGCTGTCATTGAATTCCGGTGCTGTGGAAACGAGACAGTGGGAAACATGCACAAGAGGTTGACGAAGGTGAACGGAGATGCCGCTGTCGATCGCAGTACAGTTAGTCGCTGGGCGCGCAGATTACGCGATGAAAGCGGGCACGGCGATATTGAGGATCGTCCTCGCAGCGTGTATACAGGCGATAGTTCCAAGATGGCGTAAGGCAGTTGAGAGGGATGAGGGTTATGTGGAGAAATGAAAATATTTTTCCCAAGCGATGTGTCTACACACTGCAAAATTTTCAAACATGTAGAATAAAAACTGTATTAAAAAAAAAAGTGTGCATTTCTTTTGGAGTGACCCTCGTAGTTTGTAAGTTTAGGGACTGATGACCTCGCAATTAAGTCCCATAAGGTTAACAAACATTTGAACAATTTTAAAAACTGCCTGCAGCCTAGTGTTAACGAGTAACCCAGTACAACGAACTGAACCAGGCAGCTGCGTAGCGCAGTTGTCTGGCCTGTTCCCACACAGCGAGCACAGAATGACACAGAGAGGCCTTATAGCGACAGTGAAATGAAGCTGGTAGAGAGCGCGGCACCCAACCAACATGGCGGCCGCAAAGCGTGAAAATTCAATAACCCATTTTGAAGAGGACAAAATTCTCTACAACTTTGCTCTCTCATGTTTTTTTTCATATCCCGTATCGTTTCAGAGATATTTGCAAAAATAACGGCGATTTGACGATGTCTGTCTGGCTGTCTGTCCGTGACGTGTTCCCTGTTTTTAAGACGAACCGTTCAACCGATCGGCACCAAATTTTACAGACATGGTTGTAGGCCGCCAGAGACCAGAACCTCCCTTTTTCAAATTTTTCGGACAAAAAATACGGTAGTAATGCCATAAAAAGCCGTTTGTGATGTAATTGTAATTGCAAACGAACCGTTCATCTGACACGAAAATTGAATAACCTAATTGGTAGAGGGGAAAATTCTCTACAACTTTGCTCTATTATGTTTTTTTTTCATATCTTGCATCCTTGCAGAGATATTTGCAAAAATAACGGCGATTTGACGATGTTTGTCTGGCTGTAACGTGTTCCCACTTTTTAGGTCGGACCGTTCAACCGATCGGCACAAAATTTTACAGACATAATTGTTGGCTACCAGAGACCAGAATCCCGCTTTTTCGAATATTTCGGACAAGAAATACGTTAGTAATACCAAAAAAAGCCATTTGTAATGTAATTTTAATTGCAAATAAACCGTTCATCTCACGAGAAAATTGAATAAACGAATTTGTAGAGGAGAAAATTCTCTACGACTTTGTTCCCTTATGTTTTTTCCTTCATATCTCGTATCGTTTGAGAGACATTTGCAAAAATAACGGACTTTTGACACCTCCCCCCCCCCACTGAATTAACGAAAACCAGCCGTTCGCAGATGTAACGTGACATTCCTCGTCCAGAACTCTCTCTGGCATACGCCATCTTGCTTTGCGTATTTGATGATTTTCTTATTGTAACTTACAGTTGTCATTTCAAAGCAACGGCACACTGAAGAATTAACAAAAACATGTCGTTCTTCGTACGAAAATGATAATCTAGTGTCTACAAATGCCCTATTAGCATCAGTTAACAACGGCCATCAATAGTATTACATTAAAGAACGCAACTTGTAACTGTTAGCCTTAAGGTAGTGGGCAATGTGTTGTACTGTGACACTGAAGGCCAGTGGTTGGGAGCCCGCCACTACATGCATTTTGTTTTCCTAAAAGGGTTTCAGACACTCTTATTAATTAATTTTTTATTAGTTAGATTATTATTTTGGGCCAAAATGTTTGCAAAAACGTATTAAACTACAAATCTAAAGTGGGCCGTAAAACACGTCAGTGCTATTTTTTTATGACATATTGCGTGGACTAGCCCTTACAATAATTTTCACACACACGAAATCGAAAAATACAAAAAAGCAGATATCAGCACAGATTGTTCAACTTTTCACCCAAATATCTCTCTAACAATAGATACTGAAAACCGACTTTCGCGGGCATGAATGAATGTACGAAACGGGCTTGCAAAAGTAAGTACTATTACACAGTCAAAACTTAAAAAATATAATTTTCATTAAAAAATTAAATTTAAGAAAAATGGATGCTCCATATTATTACTTATGGAATCAACAGCATGAAAATGTGAAGCAAAGATGACATGTCCGAAAGAACAGACACGTTTTGTTGAGATTGTTGTTGTTGTTGTGGTCTTCAGTCCGTAGACTGGTTTGATGCAGCTCTCCACTCTACCCTGTCCTGTGCAAGTCTCTTCATCTGAGAATACGTTCGGCAACCCACATCCTTTTGAATCTGCTTACTATATTCGTCCCTCGGTCTCCCTCTACGATTTTTACCCCACACACTTCCTTCTAATCCTAATTTGACAATTCCTTGATGTTTCAGAATGTGGCCAAGCAATCTATCCCTTCTCTTCGTCAGGATATGCCAGAAACTCCTTTTCTCCCTGATTCGGTTAAGCACCGCCTCATTAGTTACGTGATTTACCCATATAATTTTCATCATTCGTCTGTAGTACCACATTTCAAAAGCTTCTATCATCTTTTTATCAGAACTCCTTATCGTCCACGTTTCACTCCCATAAAATGCTACACTCCAGACAAATGCTTTCAGAAAGGACTTCCTAACATTTAAACTAATATTGGATGTTAACAAGTTGCGCTTCTTAAAAACGCTTTGCTTCCCATAGCCATTCTGCATTTTATATCTTCTTTACTTCGGCCATCAGAAGTTATCTTGCTACCCAAGTAACAAAATTCATCTACTACTTTTATTGTCTCATTACCTAACCTAATTCCTTCAGCATCGCCTGACTTTCTGACATTCCATTCCATTACCTTCGTTTTATATTTGTTAATGTTCATCTTATATCTTCCTTTCAAGACACTGTCCATTCCATTCAATTGCTTTCCCAGATCTTGAGATTAACAGCCATAAATTTACGAATGAGAAGTACTGAAACACCTGGACCGTTGTAGGGCAATGAAATAAAGACGATGTCCACGTTGAAAATTAGTGCTGGAAGGAGATTCGAAACCGTATTTCCTGCTTCAGGCAAGAAGCAATTCTGAACTTATATCACATTATGATGGTAGTTCCCCCTTGCCAATTACTTCCTCTTGCTTGCAGCCTGTACTGTATTCCTACAAGTGTTGAAGCCTGTGTATGTATCTGCAAAGAAATTCTCAGTTCCCTGCTGGGGACGTAGTTAAATTATTGACATGGCGTCTGTTCTTTCGGACATGTGGGAAGCGTACCTGGATAGCCTAAGTGGTAGAAGTGACTGCTGGCCTGAAGTGGGACATCAGGGTTCAAATCAAATGTTTGTAAACCTGTTGTATCAAACGTCAATGGTCATTACTCCCCAGACTTACAAACTTATGCTAAGCACAACACATACACCCATGCCCGAGGAAGGACTCGACCGTCTGGGGGGAGCAGCCGTACACTCTGCAGCAAGGTGCCTAACAGTTCACGGCCATTCCTGCGTGGCAATCCAGGTTCAAATTTTCGTCCAGCACAAATATTCGTCATTGAATTTATTTCAATACCCTGCAACGGTCGAGACGTTTGAATATTTCGAATTCACGTACCGTCATCCCAGTACAGTCTTGGGACACGTTAAAATCGTGCTTCAAACGTAAACTTCACATTGTTTACGGATGTAGCTGATGTATTGCGATGCAACCACTGCCTTCATTTTTGTGACTTTCCGTTCTACTGATTGTACAAGAGATAATAAGGGAGGTGTTGTGGTCTTCAGTCTGGAGACTGGTTTAATGCATCTCTCCACGCTATCCTGTCCTGTGCAAGCCTCTTCATCTGAGAATAGGAACAGCAACCTATATCCTTTTGAATCTGCTTACTGTATTCGTCCCTCGGTCTTCCTCTAAATGGGGAGAAATGGGGAGAAGAAGGATTAGGAAGGAAATGGTAGACATTAGCTGCATTGGGGCATTTAAACTGCACAATGACAACCTGTTAAAATGTGACAGGTCTCCCATCAGTCGCACACTACGGCTGCAACGCTCCAATTGTCCATGCTCTCTTACAATCGTCATTACAGATTCTCCTCCGAGACCAAATGTTCGAGTGCATTTGTGATGAAGAAAATGAACCAATAGCCGTCTTCACGTGTAAATACTTATTATAGACTGGTGTGGTGTCTGTTCTTTCGCACACCAGTCTGCAACAAGTACAGCCTAAAATGTAATCAAATATTTTCAACACAATATAAAGAAAAAGAAAAATAATGAAAAGTCAAACGATTAAAAAATAACCAAGAAAATAAAAAATCTTCCCCTTCGGGTCATTTATTTTTCACTTTTCTTCATTTCTCTTATTGTTCATAATTATATGCCTTTATACCCACTTGTGTGTTACAGGGTGAGTAAACAGTCAGGATAATAACAAATAACACAGTAGCAACTGATTATTTTACTTATTGCGCAGTGTTATTTACGCACTGTCGCCATCGTCACTATATTTGACACCTGTACAAAATTCTGGGTGATAATTGTCACAGAAGCCCCGAAAACACAGAACATTGTAGCACCACGCACATGTAATGACTGCTGCCGCTTTACAGGAGCAAGGTACTGGAAACACTGGTCGTTCACATTCAAAAACACTGTTCGGTCGTCAATTAATTGCGACGCAAACCGGGCATATTTAATGATGGGAACGAAGGTATTAACAGAAGACTGTTTACTGATTTCGAAATATGCTTCAATCGTCTTAAAAGTGTGCTTCGAAAAACAAAATGAATAATATACTCGTTGCGGAATACATAAAAAATTGTTACATGTTTTTATCCTGACCATTTACTGCAAACGTTTACATAAGAATGGTTATAAAAATACGTAATTATGCACAATCATCGGACAGGTGTGAAAAGCAATTGACCCATGTCGGACTCGAACCCAGATCGCCTGCATGGCAGCCTCGCACCTTGACGAGTACACCACGCTGTCTCGCTGAGCGGTAACCGCCGTGTATAAAAAGACACGTTAGGCGTGGTAATTTTCTGCGAATTTGATCTCGATTTTCTTAGAAATCAAGGCGCATTGGAACAAATCCTTTTAGCTTGGTGGTCTGGAGAAATTGCCTCACAACATAACGACGACCCATCAAATTCCGTTGATACCATACCTGGTGTTTCCCTTGTTAGATATTTGTGGTGAAAAGCTGTAACGATATCCTGTATAAGACACACAAGATTACTTCTTTGCAGCCACTGAGGCTAATGAGTAATTCGTAAGAACTATGCAGGGTGAGGGGTGTTGAGTCACACTGTGGGGTTAGTTCACACTCTCTTAACCCTAGAACGGTCGGCCAAGAAATAGTTTCAGGAATGGTCGGGCTGGGTCTGTGGGACGCAAAAATTAAAACGCTTATGACAAGTGCCAAAGCAGCGTATTTACATCAAATGACGAGTTTTTATATTGTTTAGGTTCTACCAAATGCTGTAGGGACATTATTTCAACGTTCTGAATTTCACAATTGCTGTAAAATAAAATAAAAATTAGAAAATATATTTCTTAGTAGTAATAAATGTAACCACACTGGAAGTACAAGTAAATTGGATTGAAATACAAATATAAATGAAAATAATTTGTAGAACTGAGAAGCAGACTTGTTGAATTTTTGTTATATAAATCGAAATTATGCATATAATGAATAGTTTGCGTCCTCTAAAATCATCACTTTTCGTAACAGACGACACAAACCATTTCTGCATGCACCAAGCACAACTACATTTTGCAAATTTTGCAGAAGTATTTAGTTTTGCTGTCCTTTCACTTGTAGCATCTTCCCCTTCATCCCCACTTATTTCACTATTGCTATCATGATTATTTCGAAGTCTGGATCTGCGTCAGAATCGTCAATTTCATTATCATCATTGTATTAAACGTTGCGAATTTCACAGTTTGAAACACTTTCTCTTGAAATTTTATATTTTAAATTATAGACATCAGATATAGTTCACAAACTAATTTGAAACTGGAAGAGACACCAAATAAAAATAGACCCGCACTGGTAGAAATCAATTACGTAAACGGTCGGGCTGGGTCTAGCCAGACAGACCCTCCTGCTTTTTGGAGAAGTGCCGAACATTGTCTAAACAATTTAAAGCTTTATTCATGATGTTAACGCTTTCTCTTGCATGATTCAGGAAGCTAGCAGAATGCTCGAGTCGGATCAGTGACTATAAGAATATAAATTCATTGAAATAGAATCTAGTGGGTCTCACAGACCCAGCCCGACCGTTCTAGGGTGAAGTCGATGTGCGTGATTCGCTGTTAAAGACAAAGCAGAGTTAATCACACTATAGCATGCCTCAATGGCACTTTGCATGCAGGTGATAGGCTGCGTCACATCGTACATACAGGTGATAAGCTATGGCACACTATACATACAGGTGATGGGCCGCGTCACATCGTACACACAGGTGCTGAGCCGCGCACGCAGACCGGTGGTAAGGCTTACCTTGAGCTTGAGCTTCTTGTCGGGGTGGTCGTCGCCGGAGCGGGTGGTGACGACGGCGGGCGCGCCCTTGGCGGCGGGCGCGGCGTCGCCCTGCATGGACTCCACATTCTTGGTGCGGATGAGCTTGCCGAACAGCGTCAGCCCGTCCCGCTTCAGCTCTGCGCGGTCCACGTTGCCCAGCGCGCCCAGGTTCAGCTTCATCCTGCCTGCGCACACACCACACCACACGGCCGCCTTCAGCACCCTCACACATTTTAATTTCTTTTCTCTACAAACTCTTATTTGTTGAATGACACGCAAATAAGTGAAAACAACATAAGCAGTCTCGCATGTGCAGATGACTTAGTTGTAATAGCTGATTCGATTGAAAGGCTGCAAACTAATATTTCAGAGCTCAATCAGAGGTGCAAGGATTATGATATGAAGATCAAAACGAAAGTAATGTCTGTGGGAGAGTTAAACAGATTGAGTGCCAAATAGGAGGAACAAAGTTAGAACACATACACAGCTTCAAGTACCTGGGATTTATTTTCTCACAGGATGGCAACATAGTGAAAGAACTGGAGTAGCCGAGCGGTCTAAAGCGTCTTGCTGCAGAGCATGCGATTGCTCGCCATGGAGGTTCGAGTCCTCCCTGGCGCATGGGTGTGTTTGTTTGTCCTTAGGTTAGTTTACCTAGATTTAAGTAGTTTGTAACCTACGGACTGATGACCATGCAATAATTCTCCCATGGAGACTATCATAGAGGTGCCCAGTGCAGGCTTTCGCAGTAGCCTGCCATTAAGTTTAAACTTTGTACATCAGATGAGCTAGATTTCGTGCAGACCACAGAAGATGATGTTTCATCCGCACCCAGAAATGCCCAATGGGGCAGACATGTGGGGATCGTGCTGGCCAGGATAGTTGACGTACATCTTGAAGAATATGTAGGGTGGTATGGGAAACATGTGGAGATGCATTGTACTTTTGGAAAAGCATACTTCGTTCTCATGGATGCAAAATATTAACACGATTTATTTACTGAAGGAGGGAAAAGCTGGTAGAAGCCAACCTTGAGTAAGATCAGTTTAGGTTCAGGAGAAATGTAGGAACATGGGAGGCAATACTCACTTTACAACTTATCCTAGAAGATAAATTAAGAAAAGGCAAACCTACATTTCTAGCTTTTGTAGATTTGGAGAAGGCTTTTGACAATGTTGATAGGAATACACTCTTTCAAGTTCTGAAGCAAGCAGGAGTAAAATATAGGGAGTGTAAGGTTATTTCAAAAATGTTCAAATGCTTATAGAGTCTATGGAAGTTAACTACGGGGTCATCAGTCCCTAAACATACAAACTACTTATGAACTAGCTACAACTAAGGACGGCAAATATCCATGCCTGAGGGGGGATTCGAACCCCCGACGTAGTGGCCGTGCAGACCGTGAGTGGAGCGCCTCAGTCTCCTCGCCCACCACGGCCGGCTAAGGTTATTTGCAACTTTTACAAAAACCAGACAGCAGTTGTCAGAGTTGAAGGGCATGAAAGGAATGCAGTGGTTGGGAAGGGAGTAAGATAGGGTTGTAGCCTTTCTCCAACGTTATTCAATTTGTACATTGAGCAAGCTGCAAAGGAAAGCAAGGAGAAATTTGGAGAAGGAATTAAAGTTCAGGGCAAAGAATTAAAAACATTGTGTTTTGCCGACGACATACTAATTCTGTCAGAGACAGCAAAGGATCTGGAAGAGCAGTTGAACGGAATGGACAGTGTGCTGAAAGGTGCATATAAGATGAACATTAACAAAAGCTAAATTAGGGTAATGGAGTGCAGTGTAAGAAAATCGGGTGATACTGAAGGAATTAGGTTGGGAAACGAAGCAATAAAGGAGGTAGATGAGTTCTTTTACTTGGGCAGTAAAATAACATATGATGGTCGCAGTACAGAGGATATAAAATGCAGAATGGCAATGGGTAGAAAAGCGTTCTTGAAAAAGAGAAATTCGTCAACATCGAATATTGATGTAAGCCTAAGGAAGTCCTTTATGAAGGCATTTGTGTGGAGTGTTGCCTTGTATGGGAGTGAGACATGGACGATAAACAGTGCGGACAGGAAGAGGATAGAGAGTTTTAAAATGAATGCTGAAGAATCGGTGGGTGGATCGCGTAACTAATGAAGAGGTACTGAACAGAATTGGGAAGAAAAGGAAATTGTTGACTAAAAGAAGGGATCGATTGGAAGGACAGAGTCCTAGATATCGAGGAATCGTAAATTTAGCGTTGGAGGGAAGTGTGTGGGGTAAAAACCGCAGAGGAAGATCAAGAGATGGATACAGAAAGCAGATTCAGACAGATGTAGGTATTGTGGAGTGCTGCATCAAACCAGTCTCCGGACTGAAGACCACAACAACAACACTTCTTTGTTGGTACTTGAACGGTAGTAAGACAGGTTTAATGATGGTTTGATTGTACAGTGCCGTGTTCAGTATTGTGTTGAAGATCCCCAGTGTACGATACGGCTGCCCACAGCGTAGTTCACGATCACGGGTGCTGTTAGGGCGTCTTCACTCACGCTCCAAAGTTGTCCAGCTCGACTCCAGTGTTGTGATATGCGAATGGACGAATTTACACGTGTCTTGTTTATTGATGTAGTCGCTTCTACCCCCATGCCAACGATGGCCGTACGTTCGTGTGGCTTCTAGCAGAGTAGCGCGAATGTTTCGAGTGTATAGGACAGAAGCACATGTGTCCCACAGACGCCACTATGGGGGGCCATAGCCTCGACTAGCCCATCAGCACTAGGGTCGGCGAGGTAACACTGTACAGTGCAACATACACTGAAACTATCATTAAATCCGTGTTGCTAGTGTTCGTACACCAACAAGGCGATTTGATTTTCCAACAGGACGATACATGTGCATCTTCATGTTTCGCGGCGCAATGACTGTTCAAAGAAGTTTCGGGCGTGCAGCCGCATAAAGTTTTCTTCTTCTAATATTTCGCCTGAGAAACGTTCAGCCATCTTCAGAGACGCTCCAGCACACGCTTCGTGCTTATAAACGCGCGGGCCGCGCTACTGCGCATGCGGCCACAGATACAACAAGGCGCCAAAGACGTTACTCGGTGGCAAGGAAGTACACGTATATGTAAATTATGTCTGTAGCTGCATGGTCGATTACTGCGGAGAAATCGATGTGTTACGATCTGTGCTGTGGCGGCGTCTTTTTAAATTTATTAAAGAAAGTGCCGGATTCCATGATTTATTTAAACTGAAGCCGCTGTCCCTGTTAATCAAATTCGTCCCCAAGCGAATTTCTATTGCTTCTTTCACCACTGAGTCCCAGAAAGATGTGCTCTGCCACTGCCGATTTATTTGGTTGTAAGAGACGGGTATATCTCTGGTGTTCCGTGCATCTTTCCTGGTCTGTACGTGTCGTCTGTCCTATGTACGAAAGGCCACATTCACAGGGGATCTTTTAAACCCCGGCCTTCAGGAGCTCCAAATCATCCTTGTTAGAACCCAAAAGTGCTGCTGTCTTTGGTGGGGGTCAAAAAATTACTTTAACATCGTGTTTGTCCAGAATCCGTCCGATTTTCGACGACAGGCTCCCAACATATGGCAGTAAAGCCATAGATTTAAAACTTTTTACATCATCTTCCGTATTCTTTGCACGTACCATTGGCTTTGTACGTTGTGCCTTATGTATCTGCTGTGGAGAGTACCCAGAAGAAGCAATAGAAACTCGCTTGGGGACGAATTTGATTAACAGGGACAGTGGCTTCAGTTTGGATAAATCATGGAATCCGGCACTTTCTTTAATAAATTTACAAAGACGCCGCCACAGCACAGATCGTAACACATCGATTTCTCCGCAGTAATCGACCATGCAGCCACAGACATAATTTACATATACGTGTACTTCCTTGCCGCCGACTAACGTCTTTGGCGCCTTGTGGTATCTGTGGCCGCATGCGCAGTAGCGCGGCCCGCGCGTTTATAAGCACGAAGTGTGTGCTGGAGCGTCTCTGAAGATGGCTGAACGTTTCTCAGCCGAAATATTAGAAGAAGAAAACTTTATGCGGCTGCACGCCCGAAACTTCTTTGAACAGGACGATACATATCCACATGTATCCCTTACCACATAATGTGCTCATCAAGATGTGCGTCAATTATCTTCGCCAGTACGATCCCCAAATATGGCATTTTTGGGACCCGACAGAACCTCATCTTGCACTGTCTGGCGTGAAATCTGGCCCACCTGAGCTCAGAGTAACACATACAGAGAAGCAGCCCCCACTAAACCATTGTCCTACGCTCTGCTCGTATTTCCGTAAGATGCCAGCAGATGTCAGGCGGTTCCCAGCTTAGTACCGGTAGACGACGCTAGAGGCGCTTCTGAGGGTGCCTCTCGCAAGTCAGAGGGTAGCGTGGAGGGGAGGCTGAGGGGAGAGGACTTGCCGCCTGCCATGAGGCCACAGATGTGTGCGGTCAAAGACAAAAATATGACTCTGCGGTCCGGTGTGCCTGCATTTGAGCGGAGGTGGTGGTGGGGGCAGCCGCTACCTGCCGCCTGCTATGGCCAGTTTAAAGGGCCGTTTCTTACCTCAGCGCCATCATGGGACATCTTACAGAACTGCTTCAGCGCCCTGTTACGGTAGTAACACTAAAAGTGGGCCTCTGCGATCGTCTTTTGACAGCTCGAAATTTAAATGATAATAACGCCTTAACCGTTCATTTGAGACGGATTCTGAATACATGAATCTGTAGATGAGAAATTCCACTACAACTTTGCTGTCTTATGTTTTTTTCCATATCTCGTATCGCTTCAGAGATATTTGCAAAATTAACGGTGATTTTGTGATGTCTTTCTCTCTGTCTGTCAGCAACGTGTTCCCACTTTTTAAGATGAACCGTTCAACCGATCAGCACCAAATTTTACAGACATACTTGTAGGCCGTCAGAGACCAGAACCTTCCTTTTTCAAGTTTTTCGCACAAAAGATACGTCCGTAACACTTAAAAAAATGCTGTTTGTAATGTAATTGTAATTGCTAACGAACCGCTCATCTGACACGAAAACTGAATAACCGAATTTTTGGTGCAGAAAATTCTCTACAACTTGGCTCTCTTATGTTCTTTTCATATCTCGTATCGTTTGAGAGTATTTCCAAAAACAACGGCGATTTGACCCCTTCCATTGAATTAACGAAAACCAGCCGTTCACAGATGTCACGTGACATTCCTCGCCCAGAACTCCCTCTGGCATACGCCATCTTACGTTACGTATCTGGTGATTTTCTTATTATTACTTACACGTTGTTTATTTCAAAGCAGCGACGCACTGAAGAATTAACAAACACACGTCGTTCTACGTACGTTAAATGATAATATAATGTCTAAAATGCATTATTAGCATCAGTTAACAGCGGCCATCAATAGTACGAAAATAATGTATCACTTTGGTAACTTCCGTCGTAGTGTAGTGGGCAGCGCGTTGGATTGTAAACCACGTGCTCACAGGTTCGGAAACCGCCACTACTAAAAAAAAAAAAAATTTCTCATTTTTTCCTAAAAGGGTTACGTGTTGGGTGCAAGATATATCGTAATCATATCACTATAATTTTTTTATTGTTTACATTATTATTGTTGTCCGGAATGTTTGCAAAAACTTATAAAATTACAAATCTAAAGTGGGCCGTAGAACACGTCAGAGCGTTTTTTTTTTTTGTTTTTTTTTTTTGTTTTTTTTTTTTTTTTTTTTTTTTTTTTTTTTTGTCTGTGAAAACTGCATGTCAGGCCATTCCGTAAGATTACATTCGGCACCTCTACAATCGTCTCTGTGGGAGAATTGCATCTTACCTTGCTGCAAAAGGAGTGTATAGACGGTACTAGCTTCGACACTGTACACGCTCTGATGACAATACTCATGTGCATACGGCTCTCTGATCGTATGTTGTACACGTCATCAAGGATGTGTCTGTTCTGGGTCGACGAATTCGTGGTGCTCTTTTCTCCATTTTCCAGGAATGTATGTACATGCAGATGATGATGCCCCAAAACGACAGATTAGACTGCATTAATACTTGTTCCATAGATCATAAATACGACATTTCGTAATGATGTGGAACGTGTCAGTCTAATAAATGTTATCTACACATTGTGTGTGTGTGTGTTTTTTTAGATAGACTTTGTAGAAGGAGTTGCCATACAGAAATTCCTTAAATTTCTTTTTAAATACTAGTTGGCTATCTGTCAGACTTTTGTGGCAACATAATTCACCCCTTTCTGAGCCAAAGTTAGATTTAACCTTAAATAGTGAATATCATCCTTTTTCCTAGTGTTGTAGACATGTACACTGCTATTACTTTTGAATTGGGTCGGATTGTTAATAACAAATTTCATGAGTGTATATATAAGATACAGTGAAGATCCCTAGATCCCTAAATAAATGTCTGCAGGATGCTCTTGGGTGGGCTCCAGCAATTATTCTGATTACACGCTTTTGTGCACTGAATACTTTTTTGCTCAATGTTGAATTGCCCCAGAATATGATCCCATATGAAAGCAGTGAATGAAAATAGGCGTAGCAAGCTAATTTACTGAGATGTATATCACCAAATTTTTCCATGTCTCTGATAGCATAAGTAGCTGAACTCAGAGGTTTCAGGAGATCTTCAATATGTTCCAATTCAGTCCCTCGTCAATGCAAACACCGAAAAATTTTGAATATTCTACCTTAGCTACAGATTTATGTTCAAAGTCTAAATTTATTAATGTTGTCATGCCATTTACTGTATGAAACTGTATATACTGGGATTTATCAAAGTTTAATGAGACTCCATTTGTAGAGAACCACTTAATAACTTTCTGGAAGATATCATTTACAATTTCATCCGTTTATTGCTGTTTGTCAGGTGTGATAGGTATACTTGTATCATCAGCAAAAAGTACTAGCTTAGCATCTTCGTGAATGTAGAACGGCAAGTCATCTTCTATATCTACAAATGTGAATGTCTGTTCGGTGTACGTTTATCACGTCTGAAACGCACGAGATAAAGGGCTAAAAATTTGTACAGTTACTAATGTCTACGCGGGGAAGGCTTTAGGCTCGGTCTTATGGCGATCGGATTGCTATTTGTCTATATATACAGGGTGTCCCAGCTATCTTGTCCACCCAAAATATCTCTGGAACAATAACAGCTATTGGAAAACGACTTTCACCGGTATCAATGTACGGCTGGGGCCCATGAATGTACATATTTGGAAACATTCTAAAACGAGAGCAAATGTGTTTTTTAATACAAACTTATGTTTTTTTTTTTTTTTTTTTTTTTTTTTTTTTTTTTTTTTTTTTTTTTAAATGGACAACATATATTTTTCCTTCAGCAATCCATAGCATGACAAATCACATAAACAATGTCGTTGATTGCATACATTACATGCGTAATCATTTCGGACCTCTTCATATGTATGGAAGTGCGATTATGCATGTTAATCACATCGCGATTACGGGCAGCATGGGGTTCTCGTCTGAGCCTCAGGACGAGCGCTAGCAGCGCATTTCGCGTATTTCAAGCGTCAGCTTCTCGTCGCAATATCTCGGGATGTAATTGGAATATTGCGATGCAATCAACGCCATTGTTGATTTGTCATGTTATGGATTGCTGAAGAAAAAATATAGGGTGTCCATTTAAAAAACATAAGTTTGTGTTGAAAAACACATTTGCTTTCGTTTTAGAATGTTTCCAAATATGTACATTCATGGGCCCCAGCCGTACATTGATACCGGTGAAAGTCGTTTTCCAATAGCTGTTATTGTTCCAGAGATATTTTGGGTGGACAAGATAGCTGGGACACCCTGTATATTAATGTGAATGTCTGTTCGATGTACGCTTATCACGTCCGAACGACAAGACGCAGAGACTTAAATATTTGTACAGTTACTAATTTATACCTCATGAAGGTTTTTGGCACGGTTTTATAGCGATGTGATAGAAATTTAGTAATTTGAAGAATATAACGCGAAATGTGGAGCAATGATTACTCTTTCAAATTTATAGTTACTCTTTGAAAATGGTTTTATTGGTTGCATTGTTGCTTGAGGGCTGATAATGATAAAAGGGTGGAGTATATTGGGATGGAAAGTTATCGGTGTTTATAAAATTCTAGGCGTGTGTGTGTTAATATTTCGCTCTGCAGCGAAACCCACAAAACGAAAATGAATGGTCTGTGTGTAATTGCTGTCCGAAGTCTCCCGTTGTACGCCATAGCAGTTCCGTGCTGTGAGATTATCGCCCAATAGAAATACTGGTAATTAATAGCATTTGAAAATTAAACAGTATGAAGTTCACTGCAAACATTGACCATGCCAATGCACTAAATGTTACACAATTTTAATCTTATTAATTATGGTAGCAATGTATGTACACAGTTGGGTGCCAACATTTATAGTTAGGCCATAGGTAGAAATTCTCCACGTTGAGATTTGCTGTGTGCTTGTAGCTGACGGGAGGCCAGCGAGCAGGCCGACGTTGGTGGCTTGTTCCAGCTTAGGATTTTCCAGGGGAGAGAGGGACAATGGCGAGTGCCAGGCACAGTGCAGTGCACAAATATTGTAATACTACTGCCATTTGAAGTAATACGATGCAGTTAGGAACCTTTAAGGCCCTCATTACAAAATAGCCTGTTGATAAACAATACATTAGCTGATATAGTCACATCTGACATAATATGTTTAATTGACAATGAAAAGTAATAAATTACCAATAAATACAAGACAGTTACACAACTAGCATGGCAATGTTTGTTTATAAAAATAATATATTAACTATTTCTCATTTTATTTTCAATTAATCTTGTGTATTTTATCTTTAAGTATTCAGTTAAATCACTTATCTGTGGTACGGTGTAAGAAATTGCACAATTATGATAAACAGTACAAAGAATGTTTATATTAATATAAAAACGTAAGAAAATATTTGTTTAATGTGTAGTGTAATTATTTTGATTTTTAGTAAAGTTTTAGAAATGTATTGGCTGAGCGCTGTACGTTGGCAAATCGGTTACAACAGCTTACATGGGGAAGTTGATGACGTAGGGGAAAAAACCCCGGCAGTTGAGTCTTGGCGCGCGCGCGCGTGCGAGGGCAGGAAGTGAGGACTCCAGAGAGCACGTGGTGTGGCTGGCCTGGCGGGGTCGCTCTGCCTCAGTCGGCATGTGGATCTCCAGGTGGAGACTTGAGATTTGTGTGTGGCAATCGCCACGTGTGGTTGCTCGTCGTAGACTGCACCAAGTTAAATCGAGTGCTACTGTGTGTTTGTGAATATTTAGCCGGTGGAACAAGGTGTGCATCGCATTGAATTAAAGTGGCTGTGATTTGTTAATGTAACACGTGTCGTCGCATACATAAACAGTGTTTGAGACAGCCACATGGTGTGAAAACAATTTGCGACAAATATTCATTTTGTCTGGGGGCTCACGAGCTATAACTTTATTTGGTAAATGTGTCGACGTACAGACGTATCAGCCACAGGGTTCAAATATTGTGAAATAAACAACATAAAGTGAACTTTCACGTGTTTTCTAAAATAGTAGTTAGTACACCCTTTTCTCTCATGAACTTGAACTTTATTATGAATTTGTTTTGTTAATCATATGCAGGGAAGGAAAGCTGTGAACGTGTGATATCATCCCCTAGAAAACGAGTCAAACAGTCGCAATCACTGTTCCAGTGTTTTTGCATGTTTAGGAATTTGGTTCGCAGCTGGTGGTTGTGAGTTTCAAAAATTAATCTTTCCCTATTTTAAACTCTCACCCCGACCTTCACCCTCGCAGTGCCGATAGCTATAAGGGGGTGGAAGATATGGTGGTTGAAAGTCGTCAAATTATTAAAAAAAGAATCGGACTGAAGGGCAGCGATGACGTTTGCGACTCTATAGCAAGGAGGTTACATACAGCGAAACGTGATGCCACAGACCATATCTTTGGTCTATGTGTGCTACAATGTCTTCAGCTCTTTCTCTGTAAGGAAAAAGCATACGAATAAGGAGACATAAGAATAAATAAATATAGCAGTAAATAAGAAATTTCTTTTAATACATCTCCTTTTTGAAAAAAAATTCGATTAGAAGTTTCGCACATTACATCAAGTTATCGATCTGTGATGTTATTACAATCATTATTGTTGAACTAGATGACCCGGTGAACTTCATATCACTTACCTCTTAATATAAACCATATTAATTTAAATCATATTATATCGCCATGTAAACTGTCCCTCAACTTCCACTAATGTGACACGAACATTATCCTGGACATGTGTACGTGATTTGCCCACTCTTTCGGCCCATCGAGCAGATAATTAGACTTTCTAAAGTTATGTAAATCAATATGGTTAATATTAAAAGCTAATGCTTCTCATTTGTTAACATGTATGTGCTCTTGCTTTTAACGTCAAATGTGCAAAATTTCACGCAATGAGTTGAATAGTATTGATATTTCATAGAAAAATCACTTTTTATTTTTCTGAATTTTCCAATTTTCGGGGTAACGTCTCCAAATTTTTAGTTCATAAGAACGTGTGAAAAAATATCACCCGTTAAGTTGAAGGATCAAAATTTTATCGTAATCGGATGAACGGTTCTCAACTTATAGTGTTGAGTACATTTAGAAACCAATTGAAAGAGGAACTTGGTTCGAATTTTTCAACTTTTCTTTTTAAGTTCCCACCCCCCCCCCCCCATTTTTTTTTTTTTTTTTTTTTTTTTTTTTTTTTGCTGAGAACTTTTGCAAGAGCATAATCAACAACACAAAACAAAAAAGAATTACTCCTCTCCGTCATGCGAATAGTTATAGTGCTGAATTCAATGGAAAACACATTGATAACTTTCAGTATTTCTCAAATTTTCCAGTTTTCTGGGAGATTTTTCAAACGATTGTTTGATACAAACCTTGTCCTGTCAATCCGTACTCAAGTGATGCTATCACAACCACAAGGCAATTTATTATTTATAGAAAAAAATCGCTTTCAGTTTTCCTAAATTGTCCTACGTTACGGACGACTTTTCCAAATTTTTATTTGATGCGACTCTTCTTCTAGCTTCCAACATGAAATGTACTAAATTATACGGCAATTTGGACGAATGGTATTGATAGCTCACTGGAAAAAAATCTGTTTCGGTTTTTCCCGATTTTGCTCTTTTCCGGAGAACTTTTCCATATTTTATCACCGTTTAAACCTTCCCTGGACTTATACGAATATTTCACGACTAAAATTAGCCAAATTGGTTCAGCCGTTGTCTAGTTTTAGCGAGACTAACGAACAGCAATTCATTATATATATATAGACTAGCCGAAGACCAGGCGTTGCGGGGGTTTTTATTTATTCCTACCATTTTGAGATATATATTCATTTGTATAAGGACTGTATCTCTGTAAAATCTCTTGGGAATACAGTTAGAAGTAAAGAAGTAATATTTGCGGGAAGGGCCGGTTTTCCATGAACGTTACTGTTTACGTGCTCAAATCACATGAACTTCGTGCCGGCATGTGATGCAATTTAGAAGCTACATTCAACTATATATGTGTATACTGTCTGTAAAATTACCTGCCGCTACAATTTGTACATTTCAAATTATAAGTTGTAACGTCATACCGAGAGCCGTAGTTTTACTCCATAAACAGCGGAAAAGTTGTAAGCGGGAAACTTTTTTCCTTTTATCATTTTACTATGGTTGCCAGCGAGAAAAAAGTTTAATAAAGGTTTGAAATTATGTTTAAAGTTTGTTGCAAGTCGTTAAGTACTGCCATTCTCATACAGTGTATTTTGAAAGTCTCGCTGCATTATACGGCATTTATAGCGATTTCTATTGGTTGCGACGTAATATCTTTTGAACCATGTGCCGTATGTGCTCTTACTCATATGAAAATCGTTATATTACGTAAGGTATATGTGTGCCAAATTTTGTTGAAATCGGTCCAGTGGTTTAGGAGAAAATGAGCAGCATTGTCCCTTAATGCAGCAGTTTTCCGCGCATCTCATTGTTAATGACGTCATATCTCGTAAACTATATATCGTACGTGATTCTTGCACTTACGGCGACCGTCCTCAGGGATTGAAGCGTACGTGTGCAAAATTTCATAGAGATTGGAACAAAACTGTAGATTTGTATGCAACACGTGCAAATATACGGACACTCTGCTTTATACATTAGATTTCGTGACTGGATTGTTCGAAACGAGTGCATTTTTACGGTTGATTTGATCTACAGTACTTTGTAGTCAGTCTCATAGCACACTACTGAAAGATAGCTTATCTATCAGAATCAACCAACACGCGAGCGGAGCCGCGAGTTTAAGCTAGTTAGTTTATATTGTTGTTGTGGTCTTCAGACCGGAGAGTGGTTTGATGCAGCTCTCCACAATACCCTATCCTGAGCAAGCCTCTTCATCTCCACATAAGAACGGCAACCCACATCTGTCTGAATCTGCTTACTGTATCCATCTCTTGGTCTTCCTCTGCGGTTTTTACCCCACACACTTCCCTCTAATGCTAAATTCACAATTCCTTGATGTCTAAGAATGTGTCCTACCAATCTATCCATTCTTTTGGTCAAGGTATGCCAGAAATTTCTTTTCTCCCCAATTCTGTTCAGTACCTCTTCATTAGTTACGCGATCCACCCACCTAATCTTCAGCATTCTTCTGTAGCACCACATTTCAAAAGCCTCAATCCTCTTCCTGTCCGCACTGTTTATCGTCCATGTCTCACTCCCATACAAGGCAACACTCCATACAAATGCCTTCAGAAAGGACTTTCTTAGGCTTAAATCAATATTCGATGTTTACAAATTTGTTTTTCAAGAACGCTTTTCTACCCATTGCCATTCTGCATTTTATATCCTCTGTACTGCGACCATCATTTGTTATTTTGCTGCCCAAGTAACAAAACTCATCTACCTCCTTTATTGCTTCATTACCTAATCTAATTCCTTCAGCATCACCTGAGTTTCTTAGACTGCACTCCATTACCCTAGTTTTGCTCTTGTTAATGTTCATCTTATATGCACCTTTCAGCACACTGTCCATTCCGTTAAACTGCTCTTCCAGGCCCTTTGCTGTATCTGACAGAATTACTATGTCGTCGGCAAAACGCAATGTTTTCAATTCTTCACCCTGAACTTTAATTCCTTTCTCCAAATTTGTGCTTGCTTTCCTTTATAGCTTGGTCAATGTGCAAATTGAATAACAATGGAGAAAGACTGTAACCTTGTCTTACTCCCTTTCCAACCACTGCAGTCCTTTCATGCCCTTCAACCAGAGATGCCAACTTAGCCATTTTATGGCTAGATCTGGCCATTTTGAAGTGGCGTCTAGCTACTGTTTTTGAAAAAAAGCTACTGCTGGCATTCCTAGCCATTTTGGTGATATTATATAGCCATTTCTAGCCATTTTTATTATTCGATAATTTTCGCAACAAAAATGCAAAAGTCTCAAGTTTTTATTATGAATAGAAATGCATTTATTGATTTATTATTTTTAACGTTGCTCCAAAGTACTACAAATGAACGATCACTCTATCGAAACAGTGATACCTGGAAGTTTCGAGACAATGAAACAGTTCCGCATATCGATTCATTGTTTTGCAACACACAAACAATGGCCAACCCTATGTAGTTGCTGCTGCATGGAAACGCAGTACAAGTTACAACAGTGTGTTGTGAAGTGCGTCTTTTTCAACGTGTGTTAACATTGAGTGTTGGAAGAATACCGTGTGTTGTACCAGTGTTTTGTGACGGTGATAGTTAATTATCTAGCCTCGGCGAAACCGCAGTATACAAAAACTTACAGGAAGGAATGGGAAAATATGTCTGACTTCAAGGAATTGGTACAGGCAGTTTGAACAGGCAAATAGAGAGAATTTTTAGCCTAGTGAAATTGGTGAAAAACAAACCCAGAAACAGACTTTAAACGAATACACTCTCTGCTATTCTGAGTGTAAGGTATGGATTGAGACGCGAACATGTTGTTTTTCATATGAAATACCAGAAGAAATACTGAAGCTTGTTGGTACGAATGCTACATACACGAGGGAGACCACTGAAATCTGCAGCAGAAGTAGCAAAGAAAATGAGGATGACGACGAGTACAATGACATTTATTTTTGATATGTGAGTGTTCTTCACATTTTAATTTTTACGCATAAAACATATAGATTATAATTTAGCCATTTCTGGCCATTTTTGTTGGACTGTTTTGCCATTTTCTCTGACTGATAGTTGGCAACACTGCCTTCAACTCTTGACAACCGCTGTTTATATTAAGAACAGCGAAGGACCCAAGACCGAACCTTGTGGGACCCCATTTTTGATAACATGGCTCATAATAAGTAACAAACTGTACATTTGCGAGCGTGACTGCTCTATCTCAGTCGATAAGTGGGGTGTCCTTTTGGCGGTGCCGCTCTGCTGCTTGGACCGCGGCGGCAGCAGTCGTCAGAAGTGGGTCGCTTGTGGGTCAAGTGCGCCGCCATTGGCTGTCACGTCCAGCCACACAGCGTCCCAGCGCCGACTGCCCCATTTGACTCCCCCCTCCCCTCCTCTCCCCTCCCCTCTGCCAGTTCCTCACCCCCCTCCCCCTCCCTCCTATCTCCCCGCGGCAGACGCTGCAGCGGCCTCGCCGTATTGATCCCAGCACCGCCCCCCCCCTGCCGCCCCCGCCTCCGCCGCCCCCAGACGGTATTTCCGCCCCCGGCCGCCGGAATAAGCCGGCGGTGACGTCACTCGGCGGCGCGGCGGCCACAATTTATAGAAGCGCCTCCGCCGCCCCCGCCTCCGCCGCCCCCGCCTCCGCCGCCCCCACGTGTCGGCTCGCGCCGCCCGCCCCCGACTGTGGAGGCGGCTAATCGATTGCGGGGGCGGCGGAGGCGGCGGAGGCGGCGCTAGGCGCCTGACCTCTGCCCCCGCTTCTCGACCCAACCGCTCTGCCCTCCCGCGGTACCACAATAATGCCCTGTTTCTGGAAAACTATAGTTACCGCGCCGTTAGCTACCGTCACGTTATATAATTGAACATGTCAGATAACTTCCTTGCCGGCCGCGATGGCCGAGGGGACTGAGGCGCTCCACTCACTATCTGCACGGCCACTACGGTCGGGGGTTCGAATCCCCCCTCGGGCATGCATATTTGTGCCGACCTTAGTATAAGGTAGTTCGTAGTAGTTTGTAAGTTTAGGGACTGATAACCCCCATAGTTAAGTCGCATAGACTCTACAAACATTTGAACATTTTTGATAACTTCCTTGGGTTTCCCGCAGCTGATTTCAACCACCGTTAGTTAAGTATGAGGTAACTGCGCCTTCTGTCGATACTACGTCTCGACGAATAACAGATGGCACTACTAACGAAACTCTCAATTACTCTAATTTAATGGATTTTTTCCCCCACTTAGCATACTATTCACGAACAAATAAGGAATAAAATATAAATATGACATTTATTAACTCAGAGATTTCGAAAGCAAAACCTAGTTTCAATATTAATGAAATATACTACACAAAGAAAAGATATCGTCACTTTGCTCGTTATTCTGACGTCGTTTCAACTATTTTTAAACAGAATAAATGCTTTTTTTTGAGATTTTATTTTAAACAAAAACCTGAAACAACCAGTTTGAGAACGTTACATGCGTTGTTGTTGTTGTTGTTGTTGTGGTCTTCAGTCCCCAGACTGGTTTGATGCAGCTCTCCACGCTACCAAATTTTCAAATGTTTGTTAAGCTTATGGGACTTGACTACGAGGTCATCAGTCCCTAAACTTACAAACTAGCTAACACTAAGGACGGCACAAATATCCATGCCCGAGGGGGGATTCGAACCCCCGACCGTAGTGGCCATGCAGACCGTGACTGGAGCGCCTCAGTCCCCTCGGCCACCGCGGCCGGCTTAATTGATTATTAAGTGAAATCGAAGACGCGTATTAGTTTGTTTAGCTGTTACGAGTTTTCTGTTTTAAAGGCAATGGGCGACAAGCGAGGAAAAAATTTTAACTAAATATTTTGACCGACCTGATTTTAGAAAGGAAAGTAGTATAGTACATGAAAAGGGAGATGGTTTGACTATTTTGGAAAAACAACAGGCCTTGGAAGTTGTCACAAAACTGTACAATTCGTTAAACAGACAGGAGAAAAAACGGTAAGGCCACTCAGAGAGCTGTATTCTTTTTTAAAAAGAAAAAAAAAGGATATGCAACAACGAAGGCAGGCTTAACAATAATATCATACGTATTATTTCTGTTGTCAACAAATATTTTTATGAATTTAATTTTTCCTCTTCCCATTCTTTTGTAAATGTGACAGTACGTGTCACAACACTGACTGGTCAATCTACGACCACCCATCCGCCTACCCCAGCCCCACGTTATAATAATAATTAAAAAAAAAAAAAAAAAAAAAAAAAAAACCTAATCACTTGAAACATTGACTGATCGTAATGGCAACTGCATGGCAGAACACTATTACAAAGGGGTGTATCTTTCTGCTTAATTGAAAGTTTTATTATGAGAGCATGGCTTTGTGATTTGGATGTGGTAAAATTGAACATCCAGACCGGCGATCGCGAGAGATAACGTTGTCCACTGTTGCTCAGTGTCGAGATGTTGCTTGACCAATCGCGAGGGAGATGCAGCTAATGCAAACGTCACCCGTTGTCAACATATATCATTTTCTACCATAAATATACATCATATAATTTTGTTATTTATATGAAAGTTTAAAGAGGGCGTCTTAGACGCAAATGACGCATGCTGACGTCAACTGTGTAATAATTGTAACAGCTGCGCCAGTACGAACGCAACCTACAACATGGAGGTCGAGATGTTTTAAGTATTTTAATTGGTTTTAAGGTACGTGCTTTTATCATTGACTTCAACTGAAACTTGTACAATTGGCTTATAATGTGACATGTATGCTATTCTAAATCGTTCTTTTGTATTTATTTTAGCACTGATAATGACCACACAGTGGTCGAAATCTGGATTTGCAAACATATAAAAATTTGAAACTTCCTGGCAGATTAAAATTGTGTGCAGGAACCGGGACTCGAACCTGGGACCTTTGCCTTTCGCGGGCAAGCGCTCTACCACTGAGCTACCCCGACACGACTCACGATGCCGCCTCACAACTTTATTTCCGCCAGTACCTCGCCTCCTACTTTCCAAACTTCACAGAAGTTCTCCTGCGAAACTTGCAAGACTAGCACTCCTGGAAGAAAGGATATGGTGGAGACATGGCTTAGCCACAGCCTAGGGGATGTTTCCAGAATGAAACTTTCACTCTGCAGCGGAGTGTGCGCTGATATGAAACTTCCTGGCAGATTAAAATTGTGTGCCGGAACCGGGACTCGAACCTGGGACCTTTGCCTTTCGCGGGCAAGCGCTCTACCACTGAGCTACCCCGACACGACTCACGATGCCGCCTCACAACTTTATTTCCGCCAGTACCTCGCCTCCTACTTTCCAAACTTCACAGAAGTTCTCCTGCGAAACTTGCAAGACTAGCACTCCTGGAAGAAAGGATATGGTGGAGACATGGCTTAGCCACAGCCTAGGGGATGTTTCCAGAATGAAACTTTCACTCTGCAGCGGAGTGTGCGCTGATATGAAACTTCCTGGCAGATTAAAATTGTGTGCCGGAACCGGGACTCGAACCTGGGACCTTTGCCTTTCGCGGGCAAGCGCTCTACCACTGAGCTACCCCGACACGACTCACGATGCCGCCTCACAACTTTATTTCCGCCAAATAAAAATTTATTTTTTTGACGACTGATTGCTGAAATAATTACCAGAAAATGCTCTGTATTGCTATAAACACCTGGCATTGTTAGAAATGGCGCAGTTTAGAGGGCCGGCAGTCAAAGTGTTACGTCCTATAAGCTCTGCAAACATTAGAACAACCGGTCAGAGCTGTTGCAGGCCGAGCGCCGCGGCGATAGCGCACGCAGTATCGACCAGCAACGGCAGGCAATCCAATCCCATTAACGGGCGGAACACCGCCTCTAGAGACTGTGACACCGGCCGTCTGGCGTTAAGCAACCACCTCCCACTGGCAGTCGCTCTGCGTGCTCTCCATACAACTTATCAGCCCACCCAGTGACTGACCCACATGTCACACCAGTCCACGCCAACAGCGCTAGTCCCACATACCTAAACGGCTCTCTCTTCACTTCCCACGCCAAATTCAAATAAAGTCACCCGTCGGGACAAGGAGGCTGAATGCAACTCACTGCGAGAGGACACCTACCCGCCAACGCCGAGTCCGTCCAAATTTATGTCAGACTAGCAAACTCGGCAACGCTTCGCAGTAGCTGATGTGTATGGGTTATATACCCGAATCTCTCCTCTTCTTCTCTTCCCTATGTCTACCGCTTCCTCCTTCCTCTATTTTCACATCGCCTCCTCCCCCTGTCTGTCTTCCATCACCTTCATACCATTCCCTCTCATCCCACACCATAGCCATATCCTACACCTCCTCTGCGTCTATATCATCAAAATGTTCAAATGTCTGTAAATCTATCGGACCAAACTGCGTGGTCATCAGTCCGTAGCTTACAAACTACTTAAACCTAGGTAAACTAACCTAAGGTTATATGTCAACATTGTGACAACATTGCCGGCTTTGTTCAGTTCTAACGTAAACAAAGTTGTGTATCGTGTTTATCGCGTGTTTATGTTGTGTGTGCTTTTTCTCGCTGCGATTTGTTTTACTGTGAGTGGTTTATCTTGACTTTCCGAGTTCCAGTAATTGCATAATGTCACCGAAAAGACGTTTGTCTAGTGACGTTTTCTGACTAAGTTCTCAATTTCGTATGAATAAAAACATCGAAGCGTATGCTCTGAGCAGGAAGTTCATTCTCGCTACAAACAATCGGAAAGAAGTGGTGGTTACAAGAAAGAAATATTGCTGCACATATGTCAATGTCAAATATTCTTTTATATTCGCTCGTGAAACAAAATAAGCTTATTACACACACATATGCAGTAGACGAAATCGCAAAGGAGAAGCGTCACAATGAAATAAATCTGCCCCCATTTCACTGCCGTTTTAACCGTATAACATTGGTATGGGGTGACGTGAAGAATTACTTAAGGAACAATAAGTCTTTCACAATAACAGAGGTGGAAAAGCTGTTGCGTGGAGCTGTTGCCAATGTGGATGCTGCATCTTGGGGGAAAAGAAAGGGTCGAGCACGTCGAAAAGCTGATTCGTGAAGCGCAAACAATGGAAGGGATCATCAGTAATCATGAACGGTAAATGATTTGTCTTGGTGATGACGCCGATTTTGGCAGTGACGACAACAGTGAAGATGGGAAGCTGGATATAATTGTACCATTGTCGCCGTAAATTGGTGAGTGAAAAGCATTCTGATTATAAAACGCAGAGAGAGAAGTTACTATCTTGATTATTGCTTATTTCGTATCTGTCATGATCCAATGCTTATTTTCTATATTGTTTTGCTCCGTTATTGAAAGCGTGTGCATCGTTGTGCTCTGGTCTTCATTAATATGCCGTTAATTAATTGCTGCTCAAGAACGAATTATTATATGCACTTCTATTGCTCAATAGCTTACATTTACGAGATGGAACTGAAAACCGTTTCGTTTGCTGTGTGTATAGAGGCTAGTGTTGCAACGTCGCTAAAGCAGTGTAGCCAACTTAACTCGCCGTAACGCGAAACGTCAAGTGCAATGTTTCAGCGGCCCGGGTATAGATTGACGCAAGCTTCTCGGGACGTGATGTCGTACATATAAAAATACAATATAGCATACATGATGTTGCGTTTAATTGTCAAGTCAGTAGTGTACGCATTTCCGAACAGCAAAAAAGGAATTTGCCGCCAGGCGGTATCGAACCCGCGAACCTGTCAATAAAAAATCCGATCTCTTACAGCTAATCAAAACACCGCTTTATAAACAGGCGGTCTCAGAGGCAGTTGATAACGTGCATATAGCGATAGATCCGTATCAAACTTGCTTTTATTTCATAAACGCTTAGCCATCTGGAATTCCCACTTCAGACCATAATTTTGGACGAACTCGGCGATGATGAGTAGGCGTCCTCTCCTTGTTAGACCAGGCAGGCTGCAAACAAAGCGTCCCTCGTACAGAACGTTATCTGTTTACGTCCCTCGCCAAATTCCGCTTAAGCCTCGACGTTTCGACAGTAGCCTTCATCGTCAGGGCTAACAAGGGGAGGCCGCCAATTGTGAAATTCGATTCATACAGCGCATAATAAAAGCTGATGGCCAGAGGTGCAATTTGGCAAAGCACCGAGATGCACTTCTCAGCTGTTGTCGAGAAAATCGACAAATAAAAAAAAGCCGTTGCGGTGAAATACTCTCTACGATCAGTAAGATTGTACAGAGGCGTGGCGTAGCGGTAAGCGATCGGGTTCGTAACCCGAAGGTCGCCGGATCGAATCTCACAGCATGCAACTTTTTTTTATTATTTGTTCTTTTTGTAATTCATCGCACGAACCAGAGTGATACAATTCCCTGTTCCACTCGTAGCACTTCTCCATCATCTTCCGTAAGAGGAAGCGGCTGAAGATGACGGCACGGTCAGTGATCGAAACGTCGTGCGCAAGTGGCAATAGCGAGACCGCGCATCGTCAGAAGTCGGCACCGGCGCTGCGGAACAGACAGGAATAGACAGAGCTCCTAAACCCCCAGGCTGAATCGTCCGCCATGTTTCCCCCAACACGGTTGGATTCGCACAGCACTAACAGCGTAGAGGCGCATGCCCTGCCATCTTTCACAAACGATTTCGCAAAAACTAACTGGTAGAAATATTTAATTTTTCCGCTACTAAAATATTTATACGTCAGCATTGTGACGAAATGCTCGTCATTCCGTTAATAGTAATAGTTAATAAGATATTGGCTTCGAAATAAGAGACTGTGCTACGTTAGGAAAAGTTTGCAGTAAAAAACAGAGGCTGCTATGATATTCCGTTTGGTGCTTGTTCCACCATATGTTGCTGCGGATGAAACTTTCCTAATGGATTGAATTTTATTTTCGACTTAGGAGGAGGTCTTTGCCTTTCTCTCATACCGCTAAACTTTGTTTTATTTAGCGCACTCATTTCCGATGGCGATAAGGCCAGAATGAATCACTGCGTATCTCAAACACGGGTAGAGGTATCAAAACGATATTTTGACAAATGATAACATGCAAAGAGGGGAGTATTTTGCCGCATGGTTACTACGCAAAACTTCATTAACTTTCGCGTTATTCAAGGAAATACATAGTTGTAGAATGAAAAAGAGTAAAGTTTGTGATTTGTTATTCGATTTGCAGATATTCCTTCGTCACTCACAAATGTTTATTTCTTTGCTTCTTGTCCAATGTGTTTCAGAGCCACTACTCCGTTTCCAAAACCTAATACGAGTTACACTTCCTTCAGTTTAAAGCTTAGCAGTAGCAGAACGGAAGTTAATAGATCTAATGGGGATTTTATGTGAGAATACTTTAAATTGACAGATAGCAAGGATCTCTTCAATAGCTAACGAACTGACTTGTTCTCATTTCCTCACATAATAAAGCACTCTGTATTGAGATATTTAGAATATCCTTTTCATATAACTGAAAAATTGAAATTGAACATTACATAGAGACACAGCAATTTGGTAGTGTGCAACTATTAAATGTATTGGGTTAAAAGAAGTTAGTGCCAGTATCTTGAAGTAAGGGGGTGATGCAGTAACAACATGTGCCTAATTATTAGGATCTCTAATACGGAAGACGTGTTACTACTAGACGGGCGGGCGGATCCCAGTGCTTTACATTTAACTGTCATTATCTCAAGTTATACATTTCTGGCAGAGTTTCTGTTTGGAAAGGATGAAACATGTTCAAATGTTTGTAAATCTATCGGACCAAACTGCGTGGTCATCAGTCCGTAGCTTAAAAACTACTTAAACCTAGGTAAACTAACGTAAGGACAAAGACACACACACCCATGCTCCAGGGAGGACTCGAACCTCCACGGCGAGCAACAGCGCGCTCCGCAGCGAGACGCTATAGACCGCTCGGCTACTCCACCGCGGCAGAACGGATGAAAATGTGATGTATATTCAACATTTCCTTAGCTTAATCTGTTCACCTAACTTGAACAGAAAAGAAGTTCCTCGAATGTCGAAAATTTCGTAATGTCGCTAGAAAGTGCATGATCATAAATTATCAGTATATCCTCTTAATAGCCGGCGGCGGTGGCCGAGGGGACTGAGGCGCTCCAGTCACGGTCGGTACGGCCGCTACGGTCGGGGGTTCGAATCCCCCCTCGGGCATGGATATTTGTGCCGTCCTTAGCATTAGTTAGTTCAAAAGTAGTTCGTAAATTTAGGGACTGATGACCCCGTAGTTAAGTCCCGTAGACTATAAAACCATTTGAACATTTGAGCTCCTATAAACCCGAGCTGAACTGTCCGCCATTTTTCCCCAAGCTGTAGCATTCGCCACGTTCCGGACGAAGCTCACGCGTTACCTCGCGTTTTTTTATCCACTATTGCCGCAAATGAAACTAAATTGAAATGGTAGTGTAGTCCTTCACGAAGACATTGGTGAAAGTGTCACGTTGATACAGTGAGTAGCTTGCGAGTGTGAGCGAGTTGAATGAAACGCGAGGTAACGCGTGAGCTTCGTCCGGAACGTGGCGACTCCTACAGCTTGGGGAAAAATGGCGGATAATTCAGTTCTGGTTTATAGGAGCCTTAGTTCTATGCTCAGACACCAGAGTTATACATCCAGTTTGTAAACATATCACTGATCTCTGCAGATGCCCTAACACTGAAAAAGTTAAAGTAGGAAACTACGCATTCTGGCATTTGTTTGTGCCCAAAACATTGGTCGTACTGTGTGGTAAAGTACTTATAGTCGTTGAAATATACTTTATATCGAAGTGAATACTACGATATATCAATTTAGTGCCATTATGTGAAGGGGGCAATACTAACACAGCATTTTGAGCGAGAAATCCTAGTGAAAGCATGGCCCTCCTGCTTCAAGCAGTGCCTGTTCTGAGAACAGGAACCGCTATCTCCGCTTACTCTAACCTCCTTGGATCATACGGTCGAAAAGAAAAAACGTCGTATCAACAACAGTTTAGCACATACAGTCGCGACACCCAGTACTGTGAAAGTTGTTTCGGCACTAGCGCTCCTAGTGGTGGGTGAGGTGCCCTAAGACAATTGTTTGTTTGTAATTATTTTACCGAGTAATTAATGAAATAGTTTCTGTAATTTTCGCGTTCCAAACATTAGTAAATAATGGACACACGTAAATAATCGTGAAATAAATGTAAAAACAACCGAATTTTCCTGATTCAGTGATATGTGTATATCTTGTAGCCTACTCCGCTGAAAGTAAGAGAATATAAATAAACGAGAAACATTAATTCCTGTTGTGGTCTATTCCAATACTGTGTCGGCTGGTGATAATGTGCTAATGTGCTGCAGCACACTGTAAATATATTACTAAAATTATGCCATTTCTCTTCGAATGCAAGCATTCCTTTTCCCCAGTCCATATTCACCTAGTACATTTCCTTCTCTTCCCTTTCCTACTACCGATTTCCAGTCCCCCATCACACGTGTTTGTATAGCTTATGGGACTTAACTACGGGGGTCATCAGTCCCTAAGCTTACAAACTACTTATGAACTAGCTAACACCAAGGTTGGCACAAGTATCCATGCCCGAGGGGGGATTCGAACCGCCGACCGTAGCGGCCGTGCAGACCGTGACTGGAGCGCCTCTGCCCCCTCGGCCACCGCGGCCGGCTATTGGAGCCTTGGGCAGGAATGTGTGGCCACGCGTGACATGTGGACACGGCCGTGCGTCACGCAGACGGCTTTCATTAGCCGTGACATACGGCCGACTCCCAGCCAATACACGACGCACTCGCCGCCGCCGGTGACCGATGGCTGCGGCCAAGCCTCCACATATCGACACCTCATACTGCAAGAAGATTACCGAACAGCTCATCATCATCATCATCATCACCATTACAGACTGATTATGCCTTTCAGCGTTCAGTCTGGAGCACAGTACCTCTAATAAAATTCCTCCACGATCCCCTATTCAATGCTAACATTGATGCCTCGTCTGATGCTATGCCTTTCACTTCAAAATCATTCTGCACCGAATCTAAGTACTTTCTTCTTGGTCTACCTAGACTCCTCTTACCCTCCGCTGCCGAGCTCATGAGTCTCTTAGGTAAGCTCGCTTCTCCCATGCGTGTAACATGACGCCACCATCTCAGTCTGTTCGCTCTAACTGCTTCATCTATGGTGTTCATTCCCAGTTTTTCCTTGATTTCCTCAATATGCACACCCTCCTGCCATTGTTCCCATCTATTAGTGCCTGCAATCATTCTGTCACAATATTTCCCTACCGTTCTACATCTACATGGGATACTCTGCAAACCACACTTGGCTTTGCTACATCTTGCAAAGAAAATCAGTCTCATTACTTTATTGTCGCACCACGTATACGAAAACTGCTTGTCATATGTGTCGCGAATCAGAGGTGCCGAGTTTTGAAAATCAGTGTGGCTGCTCTACATCATCGTTCACAAATGTTCGAAACCGACCCTCCTGAAAATCATGTTCATGCATTTTTGAATGAGCAATCTATATCTATAAATGTGAATGTCTGTTCGGTGTACGTATATCACGTCTGAACCACAAGACATAAAGAGCTAAAAATTTGTACAGTTACTAATGTCTACCCGGGGAAGGCTTAAGGCTCGGTTTTATGGCGATCGGATAGCTATTTATCTATATATATCAATGTGAATGTCTGCTCGGTGTACGCTTATCACGTCCGAATGACAAGACGCACAGACTTAAATACTTGTACAGTTACTAATTTATACCTGAGGAAGGTTTTAGGCACGGTTTTATAGCGATCAGATAGACATTTAGTAATTTGAAGAATATAACGCGAAAAGCGGAACAATAATTACTCTTTGAAAATTATATTTATTCTTTGAAAATGGTATTATTTTTTGCATTGTTGCTTGATGGTTGATAATGATAAAAAGGCGGAGTATATTGGGATGGAAAGTTATCGATGTATATAAAATTCTAAGAGTGTGTGTGTGTGTCTTAATATTTCGCTCTGGAGTGAAAACTACAAAATGTTCAAATGTTTGTTAAGCTTATGGGACTTGACTACGGGGTCATCAGTCCCTAAACTTACAAACTACTTATGAACTACCTTATACTAAAGACGGCACAAATATCCATGCCCGAGGGGGGATTCGAACCCCCGACCGAAGTGGCCGTGAAGACCGCGACTGAAGCGCCGCAGTCTCCTCGGCCACCGCGGCCGGCTGAAAACTACAGAACGCAGTCGAATGGTCTGTGTGTAATTGTTGTCCGAAGTCTCCCGTTGTACACCATAGCAGTTCCATGCCGATAGCTATAACAGGATGGAAGATAAGGTGGTTGAAAGTCGTCAAATTATTAAAAAAAAATCGGACTGAAGGCCAGCGATGACGTTTGTGACTCTATAGCAAGGAGGTTACATACAGCGAAACGTTATGCCACAGACCATATCTTTGGTCTATGAGTGCTACACTGTCTTGAGCTCTTTCTCTGTAAGGATAAGCATACGAATAACGAAATATAAGAGTAAATAAATAAATCAGTAAATAAGAAATTTCTATTGATACATCTCTTTAAAAAATCGATTTAACGTTTCGCACATTACAGCAAGTGATCCATCTGTGATATTATTACAAAAATTATTGTTGAATTTCGTGATTGGATTCTTCGAATCGAGTGCATTTTTACGTGTGATTTCTTATATATTGTCTGATAAATGTAACATGTTTTTAGAAGAAAGGAGATGGACAGAGAGAGAGGGTTGATATGAACAGTTCTAACTCAAGGTTCGAATAAATAAATAAATACCCGGGCAACGCCGGGTTTTCAGCTAGTACTTGATAGAAGTAAATGGGCAGTTGTCTGGCCTTCTGGAGATAGAAGCAAGAAGAAGGAGAAAAAGGAAAGCATGGCTGCAATACGACACTACAATAAAGCGATCTAAAAGGCCGAAGTGGATATTTCGATATTAGTAACACCCCAAAACTTCTACGCGACAAGTGAAATAATTTTTCACTGTACGCTAATCTAATACATTTTGAGCGAAGCTATTCTCTCTGACAAAAGCGTTTGGTAGAACAGCGTTCCCAAGGTTTAAAGAAATCTTTGAAATATTTTGTTAGTTTCAAGTCCGACATCAAATTCTGTTTTTGGTCAGTTCCAAGCAAGAGCTAGCTGTATACTGCGTCGAAACTTTCATCACTTCGAGATAACTTCATGACATCTGTGACAGTATTAATATAGTCCAAGGTTTTTTAAGCCTGAGAGGAAGGCATTACAAATTTCAACTGATTCTATAATTTTAAGAACAAGAGAAGTGACAAAGGTAAATGAAAAACGATTAACTTTAGCATCAGTATCAGATTCTTCAAGCTAAATTCCTGAAAGAACACAATTGAATGTTCATAAATACGTACAACTGAAAGGTCTAAAGGACCGACGAGCTTCAGGATGAATAAAGCCAGCATAGTGGCTAAAACAAGGACACTCATTAATACTGCTTGGGGACCCGCGCACAAAACTGATCATTTCTTTCACGTATGAAATATCGTCTCTCGCTGTGGTCACGTTTTGCATTGCCTCTTGAGTCATAAGGTAGTTTTGATATTTCCCGATTTTTTAAAAATTTACGCAATTTTATTTTTCACGTCAATTTTATGTGGGTGCTCAGCACCCCCAAAAAATTGTTGGGGGTGCACGAGCCCCGGAGAATTGACGGAGTCGGTGCCCCTGATTATGCATGTTGTGTGCACTGCCAGACATGTCTGAAAGAAGACACTCCAGTTGGTTCACTTTCGGAATTATAAATATTCAAACATCCAGTCTGTTATAGGGTACTGAAATAAATTGTGTGACGGAGCTTGAAATTTGAGCTGTACCCGGATTTGAACTCGGGTTATCCGCTTCGGACCACAGGTCGCCAGTTTTGAAATGTTATTGCTTACGTCATCATGCCTCATGAACTACGTGTTGCACTGTGATACAATTTCGGAGGTACATGCAGCTGTATCTGTGTATACTTCTGTAAAATTTCCTGCGAGTACAATTTGGAAAAACTGCAGAAAGGTAGGAAAATAAGGAGATGGCACCTAGATAAATTGAAGGAACATGAAGTTCTGGAGAATTTCAGAGGGAGATTTAGGCAACAATTGACAGAAACAGGGGGAAATAAAACAGAGAAGAGGAATGGGTAGCATTGAGAGATGAAATAGTGAAGGCAGCAGAGGACAAAATAGGTAGAAAGGCAAGACCTACAAAAAATCCTTGGATATCACAGGAAATACTACAGTTAATTGATGAAAGGATAAAATATAAAAATGCAGTAAATGAAACACGCAAATGGAGTACAGACGACTAAGAAATGAGATTGACAGGAAGTGCAAAATGGCTAAGCAGGAGTGGCTAGAAGCCAAATGCAAATCTGTAGAAGAATGTATAGCAAGGGGAAAAGTAGATACCGCCTACAGGAAAATCAAAGAGACATTTGGGGACAAGAAAAGCAACTCTACGGATATCAAGAACTCTGTTGGGAAACCAGTTCTCAGCAAAGAAGGGAAAGCTGAAAGGTGGAAAGAGTACATAGAGCAGCTCTAAAAAGGAAATGAACTTCGAGACGATGTTGTAGGAAGGGAAGAGGAATTAGATCAAGATCAAATAGGAGATACTATACTAAGAGATGAATTTGACAGAGCCCTGAAAGACCTAGGTCGGAACAAGGCCCCAGGAGTAGATAACATACCCTCAGAGCTACTAAAGTCTCTGGGAGAGCCAGCCATAACAAAACTATTTGAACTTGTGTGTAGGATGTATGAGACAGGCGAAATACCCTCAGACTTTAAGAAAAATGTAATAATCCCCATTCCAAAGAAATCAGATGCAGAAAGGTGTGAAAACTACAGAACCATCAGTTTGATAAGTCATGGTTGCAAAATTTTAACACGAATTATCTACAGGAGAATGAAAAAGCTGGTAGAAGCTGACCTCGGGGAAGATCAGTTTGGTTTCAGGAGGAACGTAGGAACCCGGGAGGCAATACTCACTTTACGTCTTATCTTAGAAGATAGATTAAGAAAAGGCAAACCTACATTTTTAGCTTTTGTAGATTTGGAGAAAGCATTTGACAATGTTGACTGGAATACACTCTTTCAAATTCTGAAGTCAGCAGGGGTAAAATACAGGGAAAGGACAGTTATTTACAACTTGTACAAAAGCCAGACCGCAGTTATTAGACTCGAAGGGCATGAAAGGGAAGCATCAGTTGGGAAGGGAGTAAGACAGGGTTGTAGCCTTTCTCCGATGTTATTCAATTTGTACATGAGCAGGCGATGAAGGAAAGCAAGGAAAAATTTGGAATAGGGATTAAAGTTCAGGGGGAAGAAATAAAAACATTGCGTTTTGCTGATGACATTGTAATTCTGTCAGAGATAGCAAAGGACCAGGAAGAGCAGTTGAATGGAATGGACAGTGTGTTGGAGAGAGCGTACAAAATGAACATTAACAAGAGCAAAACAAAAATAATGGAATGCGGTCTTCGAAAATTAGGCGATGCTGAAGGAATTCGATTAGGTAACGAAACAATGAAGGCGGTGGATGAGTTTTGTTACTTGGGTAGTAAAATAACATGCGATGGTCGCAGTACAGAGGATATAAAATGCAGAATGTCAATGGGAAGAAAAGCATTTTTGAAAAAGAGAAATTTGCTAACATCGAATATTAATTTAAGTGTAAGGAAGAATTTTCTGAAGGCATTTGTGTGGAGTGTTGCCTTGTATGGGAGTGAAACATGGACGATAAGCAGTGCGGACAGGAAGAGAATAGAGGCTTTTGAAATGTGGTGCTACAGAAGAATGCTGAAGATTAGGTGGGTAGATCGCATAACTAATGAAGAGGTACTGAACAGAATTGGTGAGAAAAGGAATTTTTGGCATACCCGGACCAAAATAAGGGTTCGCTTGGTAGGACACATTCTTAGACATCGGGGAATCATAAATTTAGCATTGGAGGGAAGTGTGTGGGGGAAAAATCGCAGAGGGAGACCAAGAGACGCGCATAGTAAGCAGATTCAAGTGGATGTGGGTTGCCGTTCTTATGAGGAGATGAAAAGGCTTGCTCAGGATAGAGTAGGGTGGAGAGCTGCATCAAATCAGTCTCCGGACTGAAGATCATAACAACAACAATTTGTTGTGTAGAAACTATAAATAGTAACGTCATACCCAATACCGTAGTTTTAGTCCATGAAAAGCAGAAAACTAGTAAGCGAGAAACTGTTTTCATTTCATCATTTTACTGTGGTTGTCAGCGAGAAAATGTAGTATAAAGGTTGTAAATTATTTTTAAATTTATTGAAAGTCGCTAAATACTTTCTCATATAGTGTATGAATGAAGTATCGTCGCATGATGTGAATTTTTTTTTTTACAACTCGTATTGCTTTTGACGTCGTAACTTCTGAACCATGTTACTTCACGGTAAGGAACATGTGTACCAAATTTGGTCCCGTGGTTTAGGAGGAGAGGAGCAGCATCTACATCTACATGGTATACTCTGCAAATCATTCTCGTATTTTATTCTGATGATCATTTCCATCTATGTATGTGGGACTCAACAATCTATTCTGAAGAGAATATTGCTGATTGAAGTTTCAAAAGTAGATCCTGTCTCATATCCGTGACGCTGTCTCCCCTGTATCGTGACAATAAAAATGGAATGACCTTCTTTTCGACTATTTCGATGTCCTCCGTCAAACCCATCTGATAAGGATCCCACACTGGGCAGCAATACTCCAAAAATGGACGGACAAGCGTAGTGTATGCAGTTTCTTTAGTAGTTCTGTTGCATGTTTTAAGGGTTCTGGCAATAAAACGCAGTCTCTGGTTCGCCTTTCCCACGATATTATCTACGTGTTCTTTCCAGTTTAAATCTGAAGTAATAGCAATTCCTAGGTATTTTGTGGAGTTTACGGCCTTCACTTTTGATTCCTTTATCTTGTAAACAAAGTTTAACGGATTTCTTTTCGTACTCATGTGGAGGACTTCACACTTCACATTGTTGTTGTTGTTGTTGGTTGTTTAAGGGGGACTAAACTACAATGGTCAGCAGTCCCCCAACACTTATTTAGAGTCAATTGCCAATTTTTACACCATAGTGATATCTCACTCAGATCGTTCTGCAGTTGGTTTCGATCTTCAGATAATTTTACTAGACGGTAAATTGACGGCGTCATCTGTAAACAACCTAAGAGAGCTACTTAGATTTTCCTGTAAATCGTTTATGTAAATACTTCTACGTTACTCAATACGATCTCTGTTCGTAGTTTGAAATCTGGAATATTGATTTCGTCTTCTTTGGTGAATGAGTATCTAAAAGCTATGTTTAGTAACTCTGCTTTAGTAGCGCTGTCACCTGCAGAATCGCCATTACTGTATTGTTTGTGTTTTGCCCCATTATATTTAACATATGAAGTAGGCATGCAGGTGCATGTTTATTAATAACAGGTGTACAGCCAAGATAGCTATCTTCATTTAATTACATCATCGGTTTCGGTGTGCTAGACGCCATCTTAAATTTGTAGTAATTTCACATGTAATCACTGCTATTACAACATGTAAAATTACTACAGGCTGAAATGCCAATGGCATGTCGAAACCGGTGATGTAATTAAATGAAGAAAGCGATCTTGGCTGCAAACCTGTAATTAAACAATTCTAGATCGCCTCAATAATGAGTTTTTTATATACCATATTTATTAATACTATTTTTGGAATATTTCTTTCCGTATTTAGTGTCCTGTTTTATATCTTGCAAGTTATAAGTTTCTGACACGATTTAATTAAAAACGCGGATAACAATATGGGCGCACAAAAATGGCGAAGAAAGACAGAATAACGTATATATTATAAATGTTTAGGTGATATAAATTCAGGAGCTACGAGACGATAGAAAATTAAACACAGCTTGCCCTTTATTCACATGAAGTGTTAAGTGTCATCGACAAGGGATCTCTAATCGATTCCATATTTCTGGATTTACAGAAGGCTTTTGATACTGTACCCCACAAGCGGCTTCTTATGAAATTGCGTGCTTATGGAATATCTCCCCAACTGTGCGATTGGATTCACGATTTCGTATCAGAAAGGACACAGTTCGTTGTAATTGACGGTAAGTCATCGAGTAAAACAGAAGTGATATCCGGCGTTCCACAGGGAAGCGTTATAGGTTCCCTACTCTTCCTCGTGTTTATAAACGATTTAGGAGACAATCTGAATAGCACCCTTAGACTGTTCGCGGATGATGCTGTCGTTTATCGGTTAGTAAAGTCAACAGAGGATCAAAAGCAACTGCAAAGCGATTAAGACAAATTTTCTGCTTGGTGCGAAAATTGGCAATTAACACGAAATAAAGAAAAGTGTGAAGTAATACGCATGACCACTAAAAGAAATCCGCTGAACTTCAATTACGCGATAAATCAGTCAAACCTTAAGGTCGGAGATTCTACCAAATACCTAGGGGTTACAATTACGAACATCTTTGACTGGACAGAACACAGAAAATATTGTGGGGAAGGCGAATCAAAGGTTACGTTTCATCGGCAGAACGCTTCGAAGATGCACCAGCTCCACCAAAGAGACTGCCTTCATCACACTTGTGCGTCCTCTCCTGGAGTACTGTTGCCCCTTGTGGGACCCTCACCAGGTGAGACTGACGAAAGACATTGAGAAGATTCAGAGAAGGGCAGCTCGTTTTGTTTTATCACGTTATGGGGGGGAAAGCGTCACGGAAATGTTGCAAGAATTGGGGTGGAAATCATTAAAAGGAAGACGTTATTCATTGCGGCTTGATCTGTTTGCGAAGTTTCAATCACCGACTTTTACTTCTGAATGTGAAAATATTTTGCTATCACCCACCTACATAGGGAGACATGACCATCCCAATAAAATAAGAGAAATCAGATCGAAAACGGAACGATTTAGGTGTTCTTTCCTCCCGTGCGCTATTAGAGAATGGAACAGTAGAGAAAAGTTATGAAAGTGGTTAATGGACCCTCTGCCAGGCACTTAAATGTGATTTGCAGAGTATCTGTGTAGACGTAGATGTAGATGTAGAAACAGTGCTGTTACTGAATGCTTCCTTCGTCAAGTGTTTTTAAAAATAGTTTTTCCACAAAAACACCTAAACGTATAAAAAAATCCACCATAATTCCCACTAGGCATCAGATGTAAAAGTTGCCCACTGGACAGGTACAGATTTAGTGGGGAAACCGCTAATTTGGCAACACTGATGGAGCGGCCGCCGCAGTCGGACGAGGTCTGCCGCCGCACGGCGGGGGAAACCCCCGCGGGGCGACACGGCTGCCAACATTAGCGGCTGCAGGGCGGCCGGGCGCGAAATTGGCGGCTGTTATTCCGGCCGGCGATTAGCCGGATATTAGCCCCCGGTCACGTGACACGCCCCCACCCCTCACCCCCTGGCTACACACCGATTGCCCCGCTCGCCAGCTAGTGCCACCCCGGCATACGAGTGGCCGCTTACCGCGACACCACCACCGACAACAAGTAGCGCACAGTGGAGAACGGCTAACGGCGCACACCCTGTCTGCACTGCTCTGGGGCAGTTGGCAGCGCTGGGCCAGATGGAGGGGGTAGCGCGAATGGTCTCTCTGTGTAGTTGCGATGTAGTCCGAAGTCTCCCGTTGATCACAATAGCAGTTTCATGTCGATAGCAATAAAGGGGTGGAAGATATAACGGTTGGAGGAACATTACTCTTTAACGCCCAGTCGATAGCTTGGTCATTGGAGACGAAGCTCACGCTTGGGTTGTTGAGGTAAGAATGGGGAAGGAAATCTGCCATGCCCTTGAAACGTGTTCATAAAAAAAAATTTTGTAAGAAAATGTCTAATATTGTGCCTCCTGTTTTGTACCGAGTAACTTGCTTGCAAGAAAATGTATAATATCGCTTCTACTGTCTGTATCGATATGTGTACTTAACTCTGTGAAGTTTCATCTTTGGCAAAGATCATGTATTGCATAGCATTGTAGCTCGCGCTGAGAGAGAGAGAGAGGCACTTGTGGTTCAGCTCGCTTAGAGAGCGGTTGAGTTGTGTGTATGGCTCCGATGTAGAGCAGAGGCTGCTGTGCCAGCAAGTCGATTTGATTGTATTTGGAATATATATATATATATATATATATATATATATATATATATATATATATATATATATATATATATATATATATATATATATTGTATTGTAACACTGCTGGAATGAAGGTAATTGCATTTGATGTCATTAGGAAGAAGTTGTATTATCTAGGTAATGTAATGCTGATTATTAATAATAAGTAACAAAGTTGACCTTTCTTTCCTGTTTCATTTACGTAGTTAGAAGATTAACCCACTTCCTTCATTTTATAATTAGTTATTAGTGGATTTAAAGTGCAGAATTGATTTTGATATTCTTGTTTCCGTTATTGGTGCCATAGTAAATGATACTTAATTGGCTATGATACTAAATTTCAATAATCAGAAACTGATCTGCATAAAATTCTCACAGTCAAACATTAAGAAAGTGGTTTGTGGTTTTTTAATATCTTTCTCGCAGTCAAAATTTTGAGTATAGTCAGTGTCTGTTTCAAATGGTGACTTGCCACAGTTGTTTTGTGTTTAAAATATCCGTTGCGCACATAATCAGTTTAATGTACTGTTTCTTATGTAACACCATATACATCAATATCAGGGCCATAATGAAACCAAATTGCTGTGTTAATGAACAATTTGTTGTCTGATTTAACGATAGGTTCAACATCCACAACACACACACAGCTTTTACCTTTTGAAAGGAACCATCCCGGCATTTGCCTGGAGTGACTTAAGGTCATTCCACACCGGCGTATCGTATCTCGAACTACGTCTCCGGAAAGGCGTCGCAGACGTAGCGCGTATCCTGACAAGAGATACGTACCCTTCAAACGGAAAGCTACGTATGAAGAGCTACGTTTCCTGTCCCAGCTTCGTATTTGCTCAGTTGTTGAGAAGGTGTACTAACTTCAATACTGTCTGTGGATAGTACCAGAAACGGCGTTGAATGTGCCATGGTGTGAGAAAGATATCAACTTCAGTGAGCTGTGGATGGACTGCAGTTCAAGTAGCGATACTGATGATCAACTATTGTTGTTGTATTCCGTGTCGAATAAATCGGTTTCATCCGATAAATGTTAGAAGAACAGCGAATGGCGGATACCACCACCTAATGCAAGATTTACAGCTTGACGATGAAAAGTGTAAACCTTATTTCTGGCTCAATGCAGAACAGTTGAATGAAGTTTTAGCCCTGATCAGCAGCGACATTAAAAAACAGGATACAATTTACAGAAAATCAGTACATCCTGAAGAACGGCTAGCTGTTTGTCTGAGGTAAGAGTTTCTTGCCAGTAATTTGAAAATAGAAACGTAGCCTATTAGTATAAAGTTGGAGTACCTAAAATTCAGGAGAATACGAACATTAAAAAAACCGTAACAAGGAAAAGAAAGTAGTACAACGGTGATAAGGACTTAGCATTGCAGTTTTACTTACACCTATAATACTGGACGGAAAAAAATTTTCATACTTACTTGACTTCCTTAAAACTTGCGAAATTTCTTCCCAAGCTAAGTCACGCAAGTTGGCATCTGTGTATTACATTTTAGAATAGTCCCACAGGACTGGATACTTTTGCACTTGATCAATTAATGCAGACATTTTCAACAATAAAGACACAAGCACGCAGTAATAGCACAGCCTAACACATACAGTCACGACACTCCCGCAGATTTTTGTTATACGCTGCGATAGCAGCGCTCCAAGCGGCCGGCAAGCTACGTTTCTGAATACGATAGTTGATGAGTGCGAATAGTATCGTTTAGACTGACTTCAGCATACTGTTTACATTACGGAACGTATGTAGTGCCTTATAAAAAGGTAATACTTTAAAAATAGCTCCCCATTTGTCTTTCTTAGGTTTCGTAAGATCCCTGATACAGTACGAAACGGTTATTACAGGACAGTTAATTTACAATCATCCTGTAACATACAGGCTTTAAATGAGTACTTTATTTTCTATTAAAAATAAAAATGCCTCGGAAACACCAGGAGACATGCCCTTTAGCAGAGAGACGTCAGTTTCTACGCAGGAACGTTAAGTATTCTTCATTACAATTACAGCGAAATCGGTCAGGTTCGAACATAGGAAACGTATATAGAATGCAATAAATACGGCATTTAACGTACCAAATCAACCATCACAGGTGTAGCTGAAGAAATAAACGTCACAGACGTGGCAGTATAACGATAAAAGCAACCAAACTGTTTTCCAACAAAGAAGAACGTAATTCTACAATTGTTGCTACGTGTGAACCACAAACGGCAAGAATCATCAAAGCGTTGGTTTTTTAAAGCTAAAGTAATTACACTTAAAAGTATATGCACGTATAAGAAAGACGAGTGACGTGTAAAAATGTGAGAATCATTAGACTCCGTACCGAATTGATACACGTCAAAAACTGGGTGCCATAGTAAGAACAGACAAAATTAGAAAATTATTATATCATTATGTTTATATGCAACTTACTTTCAGCGGAATAATCTGCAAATATACACAAATTCGTAAGTATTTGTTGATGACGGAGTTGTTCTTTATAGCATTGAATCATTTAAATGGGGCTGTTTTTATATTAATTTCCGTACTATGTTTGTCTCTCGATATTTTAATAATGCTTGTAAGGAAAAAATTATGGTAAGTATTTCGTTGATTACGTACAAAAGCGATTATAAACAAACGTCAGTACTTGGGCGGCTTGCCCACCGCTAGGAGCGCTAGTGTCGCAGCAGCTGTCAGTTGGTAACAACTTTGACAGCAGTCAGTGTCGCGACTGTATGTGTCAGACTGTGGTCACAGTCTAACAAATACAGTCGCGACGCTCACTGCTGTGAAAGTTGTTACCAGCTGACAGCTGCTGCGACACTAGCGCTCCTAGCGGTGGGCAAGCCGGCTGCTCCTTAACGCCGTATACGACACATTAATAATGCCCGCTTGTAATTACTTTTCTGTGTGGTTTGCTAAATATTGCATATATTCTTGCATTCCAAGCTTTATTTAAGTATCTTGTCACATGACTGAGTGTAAAAGAAACGAACCGAGCAAAAACTCGTTGTGATCGGACACAGACTGCAATTGTGCAATACGTTACGAAATATTTCTTTAGAATTTGCTTGCAGCTTACCTTGCCGGTAGTGATAGATAAACATAGTATTTTGTGCAAACAACCCAATAATAGAACTTCTAAGGGCCAGTTGAATATTAACAAATGTAAATTTAGTAACAACTCGTGAATAAACTGACGCTAACTGCAACATATTTATGACGAAATTATTCAGACATTGCACCTTACTTAGCTGGTAAATATAGTATTTCGCACATGAGAAGCATGTAATTGGCCTTTCCGGTGTTGAAAGGTGCGAAACAATGGTTTTCCCCCTGCTTTTTAGTTAAGAGAACACCCACTGGCTATGAAACTTTCATCTAATATAATTTTGCTACGAGGTTATTTTAATTATATGTTGTTTTAAGATAATATTACGTCGATTACACGACAGTCTAAATGTCATATTATATGAATGGTCCTAAGTCATTATCACAGTCTGTCATTATATGGTTCGTTGATGAGGAGGAGTGGAGGGGGCGGGGCGACAATCGTCTGTAAAATAAGACGCCTCTGTGGTTTCCCTTTGATAAAACAAAAAAGATTTAACCTTTCAAACATTAAAACGGTAACAATGAACACTTATTTTCCATACATTTCCTATATATTGGCCTCAACAGTGAATTACTTTCGAATGCCCAGACAAAAGTGTTTCTAGCTGTGATGTCGCAGCAACTACAGTCGTAATACTTGTTTCAGGACACAGTTTAATTTCTCCCGCCTTCATATTATCGCGTCTTTGCGGTAGTTTCCTCTTTATTCCCAGTTTCGGTGGTTTGTTTGGAACATCGAACAATGTAGGCACAGCATTCCACATCAACTTCTTCCGTTCATCATTCATGAACTGGTTTGCATCGAAGTGTAGCGAGCACAACTTCACATTATCATGTAAATACGCGGCAACTTTATCCAAAGGATCTTGTCTGCTATTTATAAGCCATTTCTTGATCGTAAAAAGAAATAATCTTCAATATGTGTCTGTTGCTTACAAGATAATTGTAAATAAGCATTACCGAATCTTGATGTCACATACCTCTCAGGCTCTGTAGGAAACCTAAAGAATGATAAATGAGACGTATTCTTGTTGTTGTTGTTGTTGCTGCAATTTATTGCACTACACACGCTTCCCTTCGTAAAAACCATTTCGTACACCAAAACACACAACAAACACACGTCTCGTATAAGATACAGAGCAACGTGGCTTTACGTCCGCAAGGAGCGCTGCAGTCGCCTAGTATAACAAAAATCAGCGGTAGTGTCGCGACTGTATATGTTAGACTGTGCTGTGGTTATAGAGGCGTCCAGCGCAGGTCAGGTGGTCTGTAGTGCGCATGCGCCAGCCCAGATACGCTACGTGCGCTGAACAGGCGTGGCTCGTATTATGCGTACGGGCTGGACGCGACTCCAGCCAGCTACGTCGGTCTGAAGTGCCCCATTTGATTACATTAGGAGGCAGTGGTGTAACTATGGGGGGATGAGGGGGATAGGACACCCCCCCCCCCCCCAGAAAAGAAAAAAGAAAGAGAGAGAGAGAGAGAGAGAGAGAGAGGGAGAGAGAAAAGAAATCGTACAAAAGCAATCTGGTAAAGGTAAAGATTGAAAACTCGGGGTGTTTTACCATAAGCTTTCCTTGGATGGGAGTGAATTAGTTTCTTCAACGGGAGTGGTAGGTGGTATTGTAAATGCGACATAAAGTCACTCAGGAGGTAGTCTGTCTGCAAACTGAGTAAAATTTTGCTCGTCAAGCATGTCTATCCCCCCCCCCCCCCCCCCAAAGCCAAGTCCTGTTTACGCCACTGTTAGGAGATCGTCTGCGGCGTCTTTTTGAATAGGAAAATAGTACAGTTCGTGACGTAAATAATGCCATTTCTGCTGTGTGGTTGACAGGTTCTTGTAAGCACCCTTGTTCGCTCAGTGAAAGTACTTGTCCTCGTACAACGAAGATTTCATGACAATACATTTGCATTGTAACGCGATTGGCTATGTACCAAATGCACTGCTTTCGCAATAAGTGACGTTCCTGCTTTCAAATTAGCTATGGACTGACGTTTTTATCTCTAATATATTGGTTTTTATCAAAATAGATGTAATTAATACATTTTGCCTTCTATTATTTTAATGCCTTATGTTGATAGGTGTTGTGTGCTAACCTACATGTGATACTATCACATACCATTAACTGAGCTAACATTTCGGCAATGTTTGTGATTTTACACATTGTTATCGCACTGCTGGGTACTTCAGTAAAATAAACTTATCTTAAAATTCGAGTTTTGAAGATGTATTTAATGGGCGGTTTCATTTACCGTCCAAACGTTCGTAATATTCAGGCTAAGTATAAATACGAAATTTGTCAAATACTGCACATTATGTTAGATTTTCATGTGTTTATATCTTTTAAAAATATCTTTTGTCTTACATGTTTGTCCGTCCAACATTGCTCGCAAGAAACTAGTATGAACAGATGAACCTAGAAGTTTACTCGATATTTCAATACAAATTCACTTACCTGGCAAAATTTTGCAATTAATTGTCGTCCTTTGCCCTGATGCGGGAATACAGTATTGTGGCTGCGAGCATTACAGAACAAACAGGCTGTGGTATAGGAAAGAGACAGCGTGGCGAATGGAGATTTGTGTGTGGCGGGAGACGTGCAGGGAAGAGTCCTCTGCAGTCGGGCTGGTCACTGTGTCCTGGTGGCGGAGTGGTCAACGCGTCTGCCTAGTAAGCAGGAGATCCCGGGTTCGAATCCCGGCCGGGCACACAATTTCATTCGCCGCACTTTGGTATCCCATCTAAACCTAGTACAGTGAAGCCATAAATAATCGGAAATTGCGATTATTTCATTTCTTAGCTCGGGATACGCTACGCCGGTGTGAAATGAGCTCTAGGGAAATGACGGAAAACATAAATCTGGATGGCGGGAGGTGGATTCGAACCAGCGTCCTCCCAAATGCGCGTCCAGTGTGTTACCACTGCGCCACCTCGCTCAGTATAACGGTTCAAATTGTCATATAAAATTTCGGGGGGAGACCACCGATTATTTTGGAAACGAACAAAATAAGCCAGGAGGTTGCATACAGCGAAACTTCATACACATTCTTCACTTCTTTCTTTCTGTAAGCGGAAGCTCACAGATAAGAAAAAATAAGTCTGTAGAGCAATTAAAAAAAAAGAAAAAAAAAGTGAAACAGACAATACATGTCCTTTTTTTGTAACTGATACATATATAAATAAATATACGATAAAATAAAACTCAGCAATGTGGGTATCTGCAGATAGTACAAAGTAAAAACATTGCGTTTTGCTGATGACTTTGTAATTCTATCAGAGACAGCAAAGGACCTGGAAGAGCAACTGAATGGAATGGACAGTGTGTTGAAAGGTGCGTATAAAATGAACATTAACAAGAACAAAACAAGGATAATGGAATGCGGTCTTAGAAAATCATGCGATGCTGAAGGAATTAGATTAGATAACAACACAATGAAGGTGCTAGATGAGTTTTGTTACTTGGGTAGTAAAATAACATGCGATGGTAGCAGTACAGAGGATATAAAATGCAGAATGGGAATGGGAAGAAAAGAATTTTTGTGAAAGAGAAATTTGCTAACATCGAATATTAATTTAAGTGTAAGGAAGTCTTTTTTGAAAGCATTTGTGTGGAGTGTTGCTTTGCACGTAAGTGAAACATGGAATAAACAGTGCGGATACAGACTTTTGTAATGTGGTGCTACAGAAGAATGTTGAAGATTAGATGGGTAGATCACATAACTAATGAAGAGGTACTGAACAGACTTGATGAGAAAAGGAATTTTTGGTACACCTTGACTAAAAGAAGGGTTCGGTTGGTACGACACATTCTCAGACATCGGGGAATCGTGAATTTAGCATTGGAGGGAAATGTGTGGAGTAAAAATCGCAGAGGGAGACCAAGAGACGCGTATAGTTAACAGATTCAAGTGGATGTGGGTTGCCGTTCTTATGTGGAGATGAAAAGGCTTGCTCAGGATAGAGTAGGGTGGAGAGCTGCATCAAACCAGTCTCCGGACTGAAGACCAAAACAACAACAATAAGGTGCGTCTGAAAAGTTGGGTGATTGACCTCAGGAAATATCAGGAAATATAGGAAACAGGAGTTACAAACAAAATACCTTTACTGGCATCCAAAGTAATCTCCATTGGCATTTCTGACATCGGTCGTACAGCTGTTGGGAACTGTCAGCAAACGCTTCTTGTGCAATCGCTTGAAGCACTGAGGTCAAACGTTGTTGGATCTCTGCAACCTTTGCGAAGCGTAAGCCTTTCAGGGCTAATTTAAAGCAGGGAAATAGACAGAAATCTGCCGCACCAAAACTGGAGAATAACAAGGGCGAGGAAGCACGCTGACCTTGAGAAAGTTGAGTACGAAGATGGCAGTGTGCTGACAGGCATTGTCGAGCACGACAATATCTATCTGTCTATATAAATGATCTGATGGACAGAGTAAGTTGTAATTTGCGGCTGTTTGCTGATGATTCTGTGGTGTATGGGAGGGTGGCGTCTGTAACTGACTGTAATAGCATACAGGTTGACGTAGACAAAATTTCTAGTTGGTGCGAAGATTGGCAGCTAGCTCTCAATGTGGAAAAATGTAAGGTGATGCGCATGAGTAGAAAAAACAATCCCATAATGTTCGAATACAGCATTAGTAGTGAGCTTCTGGATGCTGTCGCGTCGTTGAAATATCTAGCCGTAACATTGCAGAGCGATATGAAATGGAACGAGCATGTAAGGACAGTTGTGAGTAAGGCGGACAGCCGACTTCGGTTTATTGGGAGAATTTTGGGAAGATGTACTTTACCTGTAAAGGAGACCGCGTATAAAACGTTTGTACGACCACGTCTCGAGTATTGCTCAAGTGTTTGGGACCCGCAGCAGATCAGTTTACACTACAGTCGGGGGTTCGAATCCCCCCTCGGGCATGGATATTTGTGCCGTCCTTAGTTGTAGGTAGTTCATAAGTTGTTTGTAAGTTTAGGGACTGATGACCCCGCAGTTAAGTCCCTTAAGCTTAACAAACATTTGAACATTTTATTTAGATCAGTTTAAAGGAAGACGTGGAAGCAGTTCAGAGGCGAGCAGCTAGGTTTGTTATCGGTAGGTTCGACCAATGCGCGAGTGTCACGGAAATGCTCCGGCAACTCAATTCTTTTAGTGAATTTCTGTTGAGTAAATTTAGAGGGCCGGAATTTGAAGCTGAGTGTAGTACGATCTTGCTGCCGCCTACTTACATTTCGCGTAAAGATCATAAAGACAAGATAAGAGAAATTAGGGCTCGTACGGAGGCATATAGGCATTCTTTCTTTCCTCGTTGCATTTGGGAGTGGAATAGGAAAGGAAATGCCTAGTAGTGGTGCAGTGTACCCTCCGCCACGCACCTTACGGTGAATTGCGGAGTATGTATGTAGATGTAGAAATTCCACCGTCCACTCCGCCACAGTTCTGGACGAACCGCCTGATGTGTTGCAGCAGCCGCTTCAAAACGCCTCGTAAACGTCTGTGCTGACAGTACGACCTCCAGGTTCATATTCATGATGGATTGAGCTCTTCCTATCGCAAAAGGTAATCAGCATCTTCCCTATCGTGGATTCTGTTCAGCCGACGTGTTTTGGGAAGTGCGGAAGACGATGAACACCATGCTAGTGACTGTCGCTTGGTCTCCAGATAGTACTGGTAGCACCAACTTGCACCTGGCTCGGTTGCTCGCTCGAACCGCGTGATACACGTCGTTCTGTGACAGTCCGACGGGTGTAGATCGAAAACGGAACGATTTAGGTGTTCTTTCTTCCCGCGCGCTATTAGAGAATGGAACGGTAGAGAAAAGTTATGAAGGTGGTTAATGAACCCTCTGCCAGGCACTTAAATGTGATTTGCAGAGTATCTATGTAGATGTAGATGTTTGCGAGATAAATCAATCGAAAGTGAAGGCCGTAAACTCCACAAAATACCTAGGAATTACTATCACTTCAGACTTGAATTGGAAAGAACACGTAGATAATGTCGTGGGAAAGGCGAACCAGACACTGCGTTTTATTGGAAGAAACCTTAAAAAATGCAACAGAACTAGTAAAGAAACTGCATACACTACGCTTGTCCGTCCGTCTTTGGAGTATTGCTGCCCAGTGTGGGATCCTTATCAGTTGGGTTTGACGGAGGACATCGAAGTAGTCGAAAAGAAGGTCATTCCATTTTTATTGTCACGATACAAGGGAGACAGCGTCACGGATATGATACAGGATCTACTTTTGAAACTTCAATCACCAGTAGAGGTCTGCACGTCGCTGGGTTGCTCGCTCGAATCGCGTGGCACATGGAGTTCTCTGACAGTCCGACGGGTGTCGGTAGGCTACTGCAGCTTGCGGCGAGGCGTGTGGCTGCGCTCGACCTCCTGCACGCTCGACCGGCCCGACCGTCCACACTGCCCGCTACCCACTCGGTCGCCCACCGCAGCGACACTCCAGTCCAAGGCGAGTGTCGGGAGCAAACTAGACGCTACAGAATACATCCTGACTGCGAAATTTCGAATTGTTTCCTCTCCCGGGTGCTCCGAAAGCTGTTCTCTCGGTCCAGTTCAACTACCCATTCAGTTTCGGATTTTGTACTTTACCATACCAGTTATTATGCGTGATTAACATAAAGTTTCCGTGCTAAGATCATTTACTAAATGAGTTATCCATGAAGTTTCTTTCTTTCTTGTTCCCATTTTGTGGACTGTTAGTTCCTGTTTAGTGGTAGGTGTTACTTGCCGTCTTATCGAGGACGTGATTGTATTTTATATCCATTCCTCATATCACTCTCAAGTCCTGGAATACTTTATCCGTCTTTTATATTGATATTAAATACATTATATTGATGTACACCAGTTAGGTTAGGTTTGAGCATCTGTGTTGGACCCCGTTAATATATATATACTCCCGCAGCATTTCGGCACTGTGCGTGGTTGCTGCGCCTCTACCTTTTCCGAGTGAGTCCTTAACGGGTATTTTTCGAGTTGCAACATTCATATATCCCCCACTGCCACTGTCGTCTTTCTTATCTACATAATAAAGAACGCATGCAAGCTTTTGTGCAATATATAGGATCCGCTCTTTCGTCCATCGTCAGGCTCATATGCCGGTGTAATGCTCATATATCCGGTACGTGCTTTAAATCCTCTTATTCCAATTGTTTACTTTACACAGCTGTACGAATTTATGGTGCTCCTGCTGTTTCAGTGATATCTGTGTGATATTTATTTAGGGCCGTCTGAAAAATGTCACCCGGGTGCACCAGCCAAAAGAATGAAGTGCATGTTTTCAGAATGCCTGCACTGTGAAATGCGCGAGGCGCAATCCACCAATAAGGTGCATCTATATTTACCACGAATTGATGGTGATGACGACGATCCCCTTGAATGATAGATACGCAACAGTACTCTCTTTCCTAAGCTGGCTGTATTAGCAAAAAGAGTATTTTGTGTGCCCGCCTAAAATGCAGTTACTGAACGCACTTTCAGTGCGGCAGGGAACCTGATCTCGATCTACAACGTGTCAATTATATTTTAACAGTACATTGCAATTACAATGTCACCAACGAATAGTTTGGGGATAATGTTTTACTTTTCGATGTATACTTTGTCGTACGGTAACAGTCACTTTTGTGCATTGCAATGAAAACAACCTGTTTGCCTCCTTTGCGGTATAACGATACTGTGGTTACATGCTACTATGCAGGAATACACGTCTACAGCAGAACTGACTTTAGTTCCTTTAGTTAGCGGGGGTGCGTCAGACGCAACAGCAGCCCACGCCTCAGAGCCACAGAGCCGCTGCCGTAGCGACCGACGAGGAAACCTACCCAAGTGTCACCCTCCGATTTTTATGACATTTGGATATGTTATAATACATGAAAAACTGTGGGATACATTACTTTTTTTTTCTTAAGCGGCGAAAAAAACATATTTAAGTGGGGAAACGGACCTTCCTAAATTGTATCCAAAATAGAAAAATCGCGATAACTTTGAAACTAGTGAAGCGATTTTAATAATTTTTGGTATGAAAGTATCTCTTGATAAGAGATCGGCCTAGGTACGTTGCAGGTGGAGTGACAATTAGGGGGACAGAAAACCCGTAAAGTGATCAATTTTTTGTGCTCAAAAAATTATTTTGATTTAATCGAAGTTGAATCTATGAAATTTGTCTTATCAAAAGATACTTTCGTACCAAAAATCATTAAAATCGCTTAACTAGTCTCTAAGTTATCGCGATTTTTCTATTTTAGCGATAATTTTGAAGGGATCGTTTCCCCAATTAAATATGTTTCTCCGTCGCTTAAAAAAAAAAAAAAATAAAAATACGTGTCCCATAGTTTTTCGTGTATTATAACATATGGAAATTTCATAAAAGTCGGAGAATGACACTTGTTAGGTTTGAGCATCTGTGTTGGACCCCGTTAATATATATCCCCGTAGCATTTTGGCCTTGTGCGTGGTTGCTGCGCCTCTACCTTTTCCGAGTGAGTCCTTAACGGGATTATTTCCAGTTGCAACATTCATATATCCCCCACTGCCACTGTCGTCATTCTTATCTACATAGTAAAGAGCGTATGCAAGCTTTTGTGCAATATGTAGGATCCTCGCTTTCTTCCGTGTCTTGATAAGAGATCGGCCTAGGTACATTGCAGGGGAAGTGACAGTTATAGGGACAGCTCAAAAAATTATTTTGATTTTATCGAAGTTGAATCTATGGAATATGTCTTTCATCAAAAGATACTTTCATACCAAACATCATTAAAATCGCTTCTCTAGTCTCTAAGTTATCGCCATGTTTCTATTTTAGTGACAATTTTGAAGGGACCGTTTCACCCCTTAAATATGTTTCTCCGCCGCTAAAAAAAAACACGTGTCCCATAGTTTCTCATGTATTATAACATATGCAAATTTCATAAAAATTGGAGAGTGACACTTGGGTAGGTACAGCGACAGCACTACGCTGTGCGGCCTCTGCCCGCCCCGTTGGAGTGTCAACTCGCTCGCTGCTCGCTGCGAGCGTTTTAACACACTCGCCGCGCCACCGACGAACGTTGCGCACTCGACCGAGTACGAGCGAGCCAAACCGGCCATTTGCAGACCTCTAATCACCAACTCCCATCTGCTGCAATGATGGTTTCCAAAAATTTGCGGGTTCTTGTAAGACAGGTTGATTAAATCTCCAAGTGCTTCAAAATGTTCAAATGTTTGTATAGTCTATGGGACTTAACTACGGGGTCATCAGTCCCTAAACTTACAAACTACTTATGAACTAGCTAATCCTAAGGACGGCACAAATATCCATGCCCGAGGGGGGATTCGAGCCCCCCAGGTGCTTCCAGCCGAGTTTGCTCCTGTTCGTGTGTCAGCTTGTGCGGCACAAACCGCGCACAAATCTTCCGCATTTTCCCCAGATGTTAGCGAGCAGTAGCCGTTACCTCATCCGCAAGCATCCGTCGCACTTGTACTAACATCCCATGGAAGTCGGTCGTAGTTTTGCCCGAAACAAAACTCTATGTAAACGCATCGCTCTATTTTTCGCTCCATGTTGCAGTGAGTTGAGTTTGTTGGCAGCACTGCAGTGCTTTGCGCGGTAGGGGACGCTCGTCGACGTGTGTCTCAAAGTGTAGTGTACGTGCCGGCACCTCATCCTAGCCAGCGCGGTTTCTAAAACATGGCGACATTCAGCGAAATTTGCAGGCGCACCTTGTAGATCATAACCAGTTACGTCTACATAAACTGCATGCATAACTCGGATGTCTAACAGAGAGACCCAAATGGGTCATACTGTTCACATTTATGACATGTGAAGTTCAAAACACAAATAACAATCACCCAAATTCATTCCATCCAACTCTCAAAAATTATCGAGAAAATCGACTTTCAATGATTCCAAGTACAGGTTCAAATGTCTGTAAATCTATCGGACCAAAGTGCGTGGTCAACAGTCCGTAGCTTGCAGACTACTTAAACCTATATAAACTAACCTACGGACAATACACACACACCCATGCCCCAGGGAGGACTCGAACCTCCACGGCGAGCAACCGCGCGCTCCGCAGCGAGACGCTTTAGACCGCTCGGCTATTCCACCGCGTCCCAAGTACAGGTAAGTACCAATAAATAAAATACTCACACCGTACGTCGGTGTAGCTCAGATGGTAGCATTCTAGCATTTCAACCCAATAGTGCCGGCCGCGGTGGCCGATGGGACTAAGGCGCTCCAATCACGGTCTGCACGGCCACTACCGTCGGGGATTCGAATCCCCCCTCAGGCATGGATATTTCTGCCGTCCTTAGTGTTAGTTAGTTCATAAGTAGTTTGTAAGTTTAGGGACGGATGACCCCAAAGTTAAGTCCCATGTTGTTGTTGTTATGTTCTTCAGTCCGGAGAGTCATTTGATGCAGCTCTCCACGCTACCCTGTCCTGTGCAAGTCTCTTCATCTGAGAATACGTTCGGCAACCTACATCCTTTTGAATGTGCTTACTGTATTCGTCCCTCGGTCTCCCTCTACAATTTTTCCCCACACGCTTCCTTCTAAAGCTAAGTTGACAATTCCTTGATGTGTCAGAATGTGTACCACCCAACTATCCCTTCTCTTAGTCAGGATACGCCAGAAACTGCTTTTCTTCCCAATTCGGTTAAGCACCTCCTCATTAGTTACGTGATCTACCCATCTAATTTTCATCATTCATCTGTAGCACCACATTTCAAAAGCTTCTATCATCTTTTTATCTGAACTCCTTATCGTCCACGTTTCACTCCCATACAATGATACACTCCAGACAAATGCTTTCAGAAAGGACTTCCTAACATTTAAATTAATATTGGACGTTAACAAGTTTCGCTTCTTTAGAAACGCTTTTCTTCCCAAAGCCAGTCTGCATTTTATATCTTCTTTACTTCGGCCATCAGAAGTTATCTTGCTACCTAAATAACAAAATTAATCTACTACTTTTATTATCTCATTGCCTAATCTAATTCCTTCAGCATCGCCTGATTTTCTGACATTGCATTCCATTACCTTCGTTTTACTCCTGTCAATGTTCATCTTATACCTTATACCTCCGTTTCAAGGCACTGTCCATTCCATTCAATTGCTCTTCCAGATCTTTTGCGGTCTCTGACAGAATTACTATGTTATCGGCAAACCTCAATGTCTTTATTTCTTCAAAAATGTTCAAATGTCTGTAAATCTATCGGACCAAACTGCGTGGTCATCAGTCCGTAGCTTGCAGACTACTTAAACCTAGGTAAACTAACGTACGGACAAATACACACACCCATGCCCCAGGGAGGACTCGAACCTCCACGGCGAGCAACCGCGCGCTCCGCAGCGAGACGCTTTAGACCGCTCGGCCACTCCAACGCGGCTTTATTTCTTCTCCCTGCACTTTAATGCCCTCTCCAAATTTCTCCTTCAATTCCTTCACTGCCTGCTCAATGTAGAGACTGAACAACATTGGGGGAAAGGCTACAACCCTGTCTTACTCCCTTCCCAACCACTGCGTCCCTTTCTTGCCCTTCGACTCTAATAACCGCTGTCTGGTTCTTGTATAGGTTGAATATAACTCTTCGCTCCCTATATTTCACCCCTATTACCTACATAATTTGGAAGAGTCTATTCCAGTCGACAATGTCGAAAGCTTTCTCCAAATCGACAAACGCTAAAAACGTAGATTTCCGTTTCCTTAGCCTATGTTCCGAGATAAATCATAATGTGAATATTGTCTCTCGTGTTCCCACATTTCTCCTAAATCCAAACTGATCTTCCCAGAGGTCGGATTCCACGAGTTTTTTCCATTCGTCTGTAAATAATTCGTGTTAGTATTTGGCAATCATGACTTATGCACGATTACGTGCGTGTATGATGCAACTAGCGACAGTAAATACAGACAGCTATAACACACTGCCAGTGTTGTGGTCGGAGTGTCATGGCGGCCACAGCTGCTGGGGTTCGTAGCGCCGTCTCCCTTTAGACTACGGCCCCACTTGCGTTTTTTGAAGCTGGACGCTGAGCGTCTAAAGCAGCAGCTTTAAAAGGCGCCACATTCGACCGCGTATACACAGCGGCTCCTTACAGGCGTCGCACCGACCAAAGGCCTGAATGTGGCCACATTTGGCTCAGTAGCGTTCCAAACATGCATGACTGACATCGCAGCATTGAGAAGTAAACTGTCTGCAACAATAATATGTGCTGCATTGTTACTGATTCGACGTAGACGACGTAGACAAAAAAAGACGTATTTGGATTCATCCAACAATTGAAGACAGATCAGAGACGGGGAAAATTCACTCTGATACACCACAAACTTAAAGAAAACCCTGAAAAGTTTTTTTGAGTACTACAGGATGTCTATTAAGTCATACGAAACTCTGCTGTATAATGTATCGAGTGCTATTACTGGAAGAAAAACTCGACTACGTGATTGTATAAGTGCTGAAGAAAAACTATCAGTTACTGTGAGGTAAGTGAAGTTTCATTACTTATTTTATTATTTGTTTACATAGCATAAAATGACAGCTAGCCAACCGTCTCTCTCTCATTTTTTTTTCTTTTTTTTATAATCCTCGTTTTGAATGTCGTATAAAAATGGTCGAGGTTGAACTTCTAAGATAAATACGTTCGCTGTCATGTTCAATTTTTTTCCATCTCACTCATGCAAAAAAAAAAAAAAACTGTAATATCACTTGACTACAGAGACTACTGTGCGTTGTCAGGCTGCACAGACAGCACTGAGTCCACGTGGGGGCGCAGCGTGAGAAGCGCCTTTTGACGCAGAGAATGTCCCCGGCCTATCCGACTGGCGCGTGACCTTGAGGACGCGCCTTCTGTTCCCGTCTGACGCCGTGTGTGGCCACTAGTCTACCGGCCTTCTCTTCTCCAGCCTGCCTATACAGTAACTGTGCCGTCTTTTGACGCTGAGCGTCCAGTTTCAAAAAACGCTAGTGTGGCCGTATCCTTACTCTTAGCCTCCATGGAATAAACAAACAGCGGAGCAATAACCGGAACTGACGGAAGTTGAAAAAAAAAGTCTCTCCGCCCGCCCCATTTCCCTGCTCACTCTGGTGGCCCACTTCAATCTCCCCCCTCTCCCTCTCACTGCCCTGCCAGTGTTCTGGTCGGAGTGTCATGGCGGCCACAGCTGCAAAGCGTAGTACCACAGTCTAACATATACAGTCGCGACACTTACTGCTGTGAAAGTAGTTACCAACTGACAGTTGCAACGACACTAGCGCTCCTAGCGGTGGGCAAGCTGCCGTAGGAATGATGTTTGTTTATAATTGTTTGTCTGCGTAATTAACGAAATAGTTGGTACAGTTTTTGCGTTACAAGCATTAGTAAAATATTAAGAGATATACATAACACGGACATTGATGTAAGAACAGCAGAATTTAACTGATTCAGAGGTGTAACGAACAATTTCGTCATGAACAAATACTTACGAATATGTGTTATTTTGCGGCTTATTCCGTTGAAAGTAAGTAGAATATAAACACTAGAGAAACATACATTTCTAGTATGGTGTGTGCTTACTATGACAAGAGTTTTTTTGACGCGTATCAATTCGGTGTGTAGTCTAATGATTGGAACATTTTTAGGAGTCAGTCGTCTTTCTGATACGCGCATATTCGTTTGAATGTGTTTACTTCAGCTTAAGAAGACTATGGCTTGAAGATTCTTGCCGTTTGTGGTTCAGTTGTAGCAACAATTGTGGAATTGGATTCTTTTTTCTTGAAAACAGTCTGATTGCTTTTACCATTTTCTTGCCAGGTCTGTGACGTAACTGCTACTGCTGTGGTGGCTGCTTTGGTACGTTAAATACTGCAGCTATTGCATTCTATATGCGTTTCCTCACGTGCCACTCTCATCGATTTTACTGAAATTGTAGTGAAGAACCCATAATGTTCCTGAGTAGAAAACCGACGACTTTTTGCTAAAGGCAGGTCTTCCAGTGTTTCTTAGCCATTTCTTATGTTTAATAGAAAATTATATTATTCAGCAAAAGCCTATAGGTTCAAGATAATTGTAAATAAACTTTCCTGCAATGTACCGTTTCGTACATCATCATGTATCTCAGTAAAACTAATAAAGACAAAGGGGGGAGCTAATTTTAAATGAATACCTATTTTTATGGCACTACATACGTTCCCTAGAGTGAAAAGTCTGTAAAATTCCATATAAACGATGCTATTCATAATCATCCAATACCGTATTCAGAAACGTAGCTTGCCGGCCGCTTGGAGCGCTGCAGTCGTAGTGTAAAACAAAAATCTGCGGGAGTGTCGCGACTGTATGTGTTACACTGTGGTACTACGCCTGGGATACGTAGCGGCACGTCCCTTTACTCTTAGCCTCCATGGAATAAACACACAGCGGAGCAATAACCGGAACTGACGGAAGTTGAAAAAAAGAAAATCTCTCCGCCCGCCCCATTCCCCTGCTCACTCTGGTGCCCCACTTCAATCTCCCCCTCTCTCTCTCACTGCCCGGCACCTGCTTAACGAGCCTGGCACGCAGGCGCGCGAACGTAATGTGGCCCGCGGGCGGATCATTAGAGCGGCGCTACGTAACGGCCGCACTGCGCATGCGCCACGCGCGCGTGTGTGTGTGTGTGTGTGTGCGTGTGTGCGTGCGTGTGCCCCGCTACACCACACACGTGGTTCCTCATCAACCGCCGCCCCATTCAACTCTGCTGCGAGTTCCGTGCCGCGGCTTATACGCCGGCTGTTCTATTCACTTTCTTTCTCGTCCACTCTCCTTCCTACTTGCCACGTGAATGACGCCCCGTACAAAGACACGCCCGAGCCGCTGAGTATACCACACCGTGCGGGTAAAGGCACTGCGGCACGTAGCAGCTTGCGCTGCCAGGTGGAGTACATTATAGGGATGCGAAAAACCGACCGGTTAAAACAGATACCGGTATTTTAACATTTTTAGTTCCTTTTGTCCTGTTTTTTTTTTTTTTTTTTTTTTTTTTTTTTTTTTTTTTTTTTTTTACCACAGTTGCTATGTTATAATATTATATTGAAGGTATTTCACTTAACTGTCTATGCAATTGATTTAATAAAATATGCTATTGCCATATGCATTTCGCCTTTATTTTGGAAGGCATCATCAGTGGCCTGTAATATATACATGATTATTACAAATTTTTATATTTACATTTATCAGTATATATATATATATATATATATATATATATATATATATATATAGGTTATCATCAGTTCTTACGCGTTATTTTGGTATAGTATTGATATCTGGATATTGTACTTACAATATTTCATGGATGTAACTTTATATCTGGTCCTCATTGGTTGCTTCCAGCTGTTGTGCTTCAATTCCGTGCATTTTGCTGTTTTTGATGTTCCAGCACTTCACAGCTAGCACCACATGCCATTTTGTTTGTGGCAGCAAAATGCACGGAACTGAAGCACAACAGCTGGAAGCAACCAATGAGAACCAGATATAAAGCTATATCCATGAAATATTGTAAGTACAATATCCAGATATCAATACTATACCAAAATAACGCGTAAGAACTGATGATAACATTTAAAAAAAAAAAAAAAAAAAAAAAAAAAAAAAAAAAAAAAAAAAACCCTGAGAAATGTAAATCTAAAAATTTGTAAAAAAATAATCATGTATATATTACAGGCCACTGATGATGCCTTCCAAAATAAAGGCGAAATGCATATGGCAATAGCATATTTTATTAAATCAGTTGCATATACAGTTAAGTGAAATACCTTCAATATAATACCGGTATTTTAGTTTTGAATAACCGGTCTTTTTCGGTATTTATTTGGTGTCGGTTGTAACCGGTTTCTTTTAGTTATTGACAAGAACCAGATAAAAAAACCGGTACGACTACTTCCTGTAGTAATGGTTCAAAATGTGTTTTTTCTAAATAATTTAAAAAAATTAAAACTAGTAGACCCTAATATTTAGGGGCATTCCTAAAATTTCCACCGCAGTGAAATATTAGGTCATCGCAGTAACTAAGAAAATCGATCAGTGATGATTTAAGAACAATCCCGGCAGTCAGAAACGCGTGGCGTAAGAACTCAAGGACTGGTGCAGCTACTGAGGCATCGACGCAGCTGTTGCCGTGTGGCGTGGCCTATTAGACGACGCGCGTGCACCGGCAGTGTACGAGACTTGCCTCCGTCTGGTCACGCGGGAGTTCCTTGCTGTCGTCTACTGTTTCAAATACGTAGAAAAAATATGTTGGCTACCTTCTTCAGACTTGGCATGTCACCTAGCGAATAAATACAAAAATGAAAACTCTTGGGGTCATATATGACCCGACAGGGCAGTTAAGGGTTACTTTTCGGGATAGTGCGTTACAGAAATCGGGACTTTTCTCCTCAGATAGGGTCAATTACAATGAATTCCGTTCTTATCAATCAGTATTTACGTTTTTTACTAAGCAGTGAAATTTGACGCTAGTAGAAATGGTAGCATTCTTTAGCGCTGAACATCGACGTACGTTTTATGTTGTTGTTTGTATAGCTTATGGGACTTAATACGGAGTCATCAGTCCCTAAACTTACAAACTACTTATGGACTAGCTAACACTAAGAACGGCACAAATATCCATGCCCGAGGGGGGATTCGAACTCCCGACCGTAGTAGCCATGCAGACCGTGACTGACGCGCCGCAGTCCCCTCGGCCACCGTTTTACATCGCAACAAATGCAAAATACACATGATTACTAAAAGAAATCGGCTGAACTTCAATTACGCAATAAATCAGTCAAACCTTAAGGTCGTAAATTCTACCAAATACCTAGGAGTTAAAATTACGAACAACTTTGACTGGAGAGAAAACATAGAAAATATTGTGGGGAAGGCGAACCAAAGAGTACGTTTCATCGTCAGAACGCTTCGAAGATGCACCAGCTCCACCAAAGAGACTGCCTACATCACACTTGTGCGTCCTCTCCTGGAGTACTGTTGCCCCTTGTGGGACCCTCACCAGGTGGGACTGACGGAAGACATTGAGAAGGTTCAGAGAAGGGCAGCTCGCTTTGTTTTATCACGTTACGGGGGGAAAGCGTCACGGAAATGTTGCACGAATTGGGGTGGAAATCATTAAAAGAAAGACGTTATTCATTGCGGCGTGATCTGTTTGCGAAGTTTCAATCACCGACTTTTAGTTCTGAATGTGAAAATATTTTGCTAGCACCCACCTACTTAAGGAGACATGACCATCCCAATAAAATAAGGGAAATCAGATAAAAAACGAAACGATTTAGGTGTTCTTTCTTCCCGCGCTCTATTAGAGAATATAACGGTAGAGAAAAGTTATGAAAGTGGTTAATGAACCCTCTGCCAGGCACTTGAATGTGATTTGCAGAGTATCTATGTAGATGTAGATGTAGATCTTGTCTATACTGATTTCCATTTCGGCTTACGGACTGGATAAGCTTTGTGGAATATCATGCTTTTATCTTACGCCTTGAAGCTGTCGTTATCACACCTTGAATTATTTGTCTATACAGTGTAATTTATTCATTAAATGCAATGTGGGAGAAACATTAGTTCTGAATCAAAATATAACATAAATATACTTTTTTTCGACTCGTGTCTGTTTTATTTTTTCGTTGCGGGAGTGCGGTTAATTAGTTGTCTCGAATATTTCGTAAATGGTATTCAAATTTTCAGGTAGTGTCCGTTGTATATGAGTTAGTGTCTACTAAAGGAACTGTTAGAAATATATATAGGAATTTCAAAATGTTCAATTCGTTCTAAGCACATAATACTGACAACTGGTTAGTGTGTATGACAGATATACGTTCACCAATATGGCGTCGAGCGTCATGCGTTCGAAATACACAGTACTGACTCCAGATTATCTTTGAGCTCACTGGGTGGAGTACATTACCCCTTAAATGCCCTGGCGAACGTAGATAACTTTCATTTCCTGGCGGGGTAATTTTGACTCCAAATTATTGTGGTAAATGTAATTGTAAATAACTTTTTGAGTGTAAATCATCTATTTTCTAGTTAATATCAAATTCTCAAATTTATTTAAACATAGAAGTAACCGCAAAGAAATTATTTTAAAAGATTTGAATTTATCTGACGTATTTTAATTCACATAAAGATTTGTTTTCGTTAGAAAGACGTTATTTTCCTTGTTTGGCACTTCTGAAGGCATGGTTCTTGCCATATGAAAACACAAAAGATGATTTGCGAAACATATTTGTTTAAATTCCTACGCTGAATATTGACTTATATTTATATTTATATGTTTCAAATATGTACAAAAAATATATATTGATTTATATTTTTTCTAATGTTTCAAATATGTACAAAAAATATGCTGGTTACCTTCTTTAGACTTGGCACCTTTCGTAAAAGCTCCCCCATCATGTCACCTAGCGAATAAATATTAAAATGAAAACTCTTGGGGACGGTAGTTAACGGTTAATTTTCGGGATAGTGCGTTACAGAAATCGGGATTTCTCTCCTCCGATAAGGTCAATTACAATGAATGCCGTTCTTATCAATCAGTATTTACGTTTCTTATAAAACAGTGAGACGTGGCGCTAGGAGAACTGGTAGTATTCTTTAGCATTGAACATCGACGTACGTTTTACATCGCAACAAATGCAAAATGTTAAATTGCTGCAAATAATTTTAAATCTATATCCATAAATGTGAATGTCTTTTCGGTGTACGTTTATCACGTCTGAACCACAAGACATAGAGAGCTAAAAATTTGTACAGTTACTAATGTCTACCCGGGGAAGGCTTTAGGCACAATTTTATGGCAATCGGATACCTCTATATATATACAGGGTGTCCCAGCTGTCTTGTCCACCCAAAATATCTCTGGAACAATAACAGCTATTGGAAAACGACTTTCACCGGTATCAAGGTACGGCTGGGGCCCATGAATGTACATATTTGGAAACTTTCTAAAACGAAAGCAAATGTGTTTTTTAACACAAACTTATGTTTTTTTTTAAATGGACACCCTATATTTTTTCTTCAGCAATCCATAGCATGACAAATCATATAAACAATGGCGTTGATTGCATCGCAATATTCCAATTACATCCCGAGATAGTGCGACGCGAAGTTGACGCTTGAAATACGCTGCTAGCGCACGTCCTGAGGCTCAGGCGTGAACCCCATGCTGCTCAGGAATATTGCAATGCAATCAACGACATTGTATATGTGAATTGTCATCGTATGGTTTGCTGAAGAAAAAATAAATGGTGTCCATTTAAAAAAAAAAACGTAAGTTCGTGTTAAAAAAAAGAAAAAAAAAACACATTTGCTTTCGTTTTAGAAAGTTTCCAAATATGTACATTCATGGGCCCCAGCCGTACATTGATACTGGTGAAAGTCGTTTTCCAATAGCTGTTATTGTTCAGAGATATTTTGGGTGGACAAGATAGCTGGGATACCTAAGGAAGGTTTTAGGCACGTTTTTATAGCGATCTGATAGATACTTAGTAATTTGAAAAATATAACGCAAAATGCGGATCAATAATTACTCTTTGGAAATGGTTTTATTGGTTGCATTGTTGCTTGAGGGTTGATAATGATAAAACGGCTGAGTATATTGGGATGCAAAATTATCGATGTATATAAAATTCTACGTGTGTGTGTGTGTGTGTGAATATTTCGCTCTGCAGCGAAAAGTACAGAACGCAAACGAATGGTCTGTGTGTCATTGTTGTCCGAAGTCTCCCGTTGTACACCATAGCAGTTCCATGCCGATAGCTATATGGGGGTGGAAGATATGGTGGTTGAAAGACGTAAAATTATTAAAAATTCGGACTGAAAGCCAGCGATGACGTTTGTGACTCTATAGCAAGGAGGTTACATACAGCGAAACGTGATGCCACAGACCATATCTTTGGTCTATGCGTGTTACAATGTCTTCAGCTCTTTCTGTGTAAGAATAAGCATACGAATAAGGAAATATAAGAATAAATAAATAAATCAGTGAATAAGAAATTCTTTTTAATACATCTCTTTAAAAGAAATCGATTTGACGTTTCGCGCATTACAACAAGTGATCGATCTGTGATATTATTACAATGATTATTGTTGAATTTCGTGATTGGATTCTTGAAAACGAGTGCATTTTTACGTTTGATTTGATCTGCACTACGTACTATTCAGTCTCATAGCACAATACTGAAAGATAGCTTGTATATCATAATCAACCAACACGCGAGCGGAGCCAAGGGTTTCAGCTAGTATTTAGTAATAATAATCTCTATCTACGTATATAAAAGTGAAAGGAAACTCATTCAATAACTTACACACTAAACACGAAATCTCGAAAAGTTCGTACTTCATCTATGAAGCTGAAATTTGGCAGAAGTGTAGTTTATAAGTAGAAGATATCAGCTAAGAAAAGATTTTGCGATAGAGTCGATATTTCAGGAGATATGACGTCATAAACAATGTAAACTTCCCCGTCTTGCGGTACGCGATAGTGTGACTTTATGAGTGCACTGTCTGAGAAGGAGAGCACTTAGCGACTTGCAGCAAACTTCAAACATAATTTCAAACCTTTAGGAAACTTTTTCTCGCTGTAAATCCGTGCAGAATGATGAATGGAAAAACGTTTCACGCGCACTACTTTTTCGACGTTCATGCAGTACAATTACAGCACTTAGCACGACATTACAAATTATTACTCGTACACTATTAAATATATTCGCGAGAAATGGTGCAGGCAGTTTACACGCATACCACTCAACGTACGATCGAAATTTTATCACATAGCGAAACACAGTTCATGAGATGTGGAGTCTTGAACTATGAGAAGCGCGAAAACCTTTTGCGTTAAGCGACGATGCTGCTAATTTTCTCCTAAACCACTGGACATATTTCAACCAAATTTCGTACACATATTCCTTACCGTGAGGTAACAATTGCTGTAGGACTAAGAATGACATACGACATATGGTTCAGGAGATATAATGGCATAAACAATAGGAGATGCAAGAAACTGCCACATAATGCGAGGTGATTTTATAAATACGCTATATGAGAATGAGAGTACTTAGCGACTTGCAACAAACTTTAAATATAATTTCAAAGCTTTATTGAACTTTTTGTCGCTGGCAACCACATCAAAATACTGAAAGGAAAAAAGTTTCTTGCTTACTATGTTTCCGCTGTTGATGGGTAAAACTACGGCATTCGGTATTACGTTATAATTTATAAGCTACAAATTGTAGTCGCGTGAAATTTTACAGACAGTATACACACAGTGTATACAGATGAATGTACTTTGGAAATTGTATCACAGTAAGTCACGTAGTCCCATCACGCATGAGGTTTTAATCTATTACTTCTCTACTAGTAACTCTGTTCGCAACGCTACCCTGTCCGGTGCAAGTCTCTTCATCTGAGAATACGTTCGGCAACCTACATCCTTTTTAATCTGCTTACTGTATTCGTCCCTCGGTCTCCCTCTACGATTTTTACCCCACACGCTTCCTTATAATGCTAAGTTGACAATTCCTTGATGTCTCAGAATGTGTCCAACCAATCTATCCCTTCTCTTAGTCAGGATATGCCAGAAACTCCTTTTCTTCCCGATTCAGTTAAGCACCTCCTCATTAGTTACGTGATCTACCCATCTAATTTTCATCATTCATCTGTAGCACCCCATTTCAAAAGCTTCTATCATCTTTCTATCTGAACTCCTTATCGTCCACGCTTCACTCCCATACAATGCTACACTCCAGACAAATGCTTTCAGAAAGGACTTCCTAACATTTAAATTAATATTCGATGTTAATAAGTTTCGCTTCTTTAGAAACGCTTTTCTTCCCATAGCCATTCTGCATTTTATATCTTCTTTACTTCGGCCATCAGAAGTTATCTTGCTACCCAAACAACAAAATTCATCTACTACTTTTATTGTCTCATTGCCTAATCTAATTCCTTCAGCATCGCCTGATTTTCTGACACTGCATTCCATTACCTTCGTTTTACTCTTGTTAATGTTCATCTTATATCTTCCTTTCAAGACACTGTCCATTCCGTTCAATTGCTCTTCCAGATCCTTTGCAGTCTCTGACAGAATTACTATGTCATCGGCAAACCGCAATGTTTTTATTATATTGTACAACATGTAATTCAGTAAATATGAGAACATTAGTACTGCGATGGGTAAAAACCTGCCACATCATGCAAGACGTATTCCAGGCAGCTTAAGGAAATTCCTGAATAGCAGACAGTAGTGTTGACAACTGTGAAGCCGATGCAGGCGATAGCAATAAACGTCTGTGGAGTTATAAGGAAAGGAAGAGAGTGACCAAAAAAAGTTCAAATGTTTGTAGTCTATGGGACTTAACTACGGGGTCATCAGTCTCTAAACTTACAAACTAGCTAATACTAAGAACGGCACAAATGTCAAATATCCATGCTCGAGGGGGGATTCGAACCCCCGACCGTAGTGAGAATGAAACAGAGTACATCCATCGAATATCCATTATTTCCGTCAGATCTGGCTTTTAACTTCCAGAGACTGCAGCTTCAGGTGAGACTTGCATTTTCTGTTACGATTAATATAGCACAGGGCAATCTGTTCAGTACTGTGGAGTGGATTTGACATTTCCATGTTCCTCGTGGATTTGACATTTCCATGTTCCTCACACGGACAATTTTATGTCACTTCCTCAGGGGTGACGTTGCCAAAGAAATTATTGATATTAGATCTTGGACGAGTAAAAAGAAATATTGTTTACAGTAAAGTTGTGAATTAAATGAATATATGAATGTTACATATCAATTGCATTTTGATTACTATTTACTTCGTTTGGATACAGTACTTAGCATATTTTATATTATGCAAGACAACAATATTTCTCATACTTTCTCTGATAAATATAACTTGTTATTAGGAAAAAAGGAGATGGACAGATATACAAGGGTAGGAGAAGTACTAACTAAGGGCTTGAATAAATACATAAATACCAGGGCGACGCCGAGGTTTCAGCTAGTAAAATATAAAGAACTTCAGTTTCAAGTAAACAATGAACTGTCAAACGTAAGAAAGTCACAACTTTTGTTTAGATTCCTTACATGATCTTCAAGATATGAAATTTCAATATATTTAAATCGGTATGTATATAATATTGTCCGTATATTTCAGCTTGTACCAAAAACTATTCACTGTAGGCCTATGGTACGAGCTTAGCAATTTAAATACTAGCAACTACGAGGTACGTCCAGAAAGTAAGTTCCGTTTAGTTATATAAAACAATCGTGTACAGATACAGAAAAAATATTTAAATTGTTCGAAAATCTACACCTGTTAAACTACTTTTCTACATAGCTGCCGAAATTTTGTAGGCACAAGTTTTTGTGTGCCTTCTTCATAGAAGTTTGCCGCCTGTGTTTTGAACCATGTGGTAGCATGTTCTTTCAGCTCGTCACCATCGTTGAAGTGTTGACCACCAAGGACAGATTTTAGGTGTAGGAAAAGATGAAAGTCACGAGGCCCGGGCTGTACGGAGGATGATCAAACACGTCCCAGTGAAATTCCCCTAAGAACTGCTTGGTCACGTTCGCCGTGTGAGGTCGGACACTATCGTGGGAACAAACTCCGCCTTTTGACAGTAGTCCTCTTCTTACACCTAAAATCTGTCCTTGCTAGTCAACACTTCAACCATGATGACGAGCGCGAACAACACGTTACTACATGGCTAAATACACAGGCGGCAACCTTGTATGAAGAAGGCATACAGAAACTTGTGCCACGCTATGACGAGGGTGTATTTATGGATTAAGGGCAGGGATGCTACAAACATCGTAGCATCTACATCTATTCAGACAGCCAGGCAGCCCTGAGATCACTGGCAGCTCCTGCAACAAGGTCTAAAATTGTTGCAGAATGTCACAGGGTTCTGGTGGAGCTAGGGGAAAGCAATAGAGTAAACCTATTGTGGGTCCCTGGCCACTCGGGGATCAGTGGCAACGAACATGCCGACAGATTAGCCAGGATGGAGGCAGAGACTCCATTTATTGGACCGGAACCTGTCCTGACAATCACTGAGGCAATGATCAAATTGGAGCTACGTAACTGGCTCAGAAGACAGCACGTAGAATATTGGACCAAAGTCCATCAACAAAAACATGGCAAGGTAATGATGCCAAAGCCATGTTTTAAAAGAAGCTCTGCAATCCTGGGTCTGAACAGGAGAGAGATTAGACTCACGGTTGGATTGCTGACAGGCCATGGGAATTTCAAAAAACACCTACGTACAATGGGAATAACAGAAGAGGACCCCAAAAGTAGGATCTGTGATGACGGTGATGAAACTGCATTACATCTAATCTTCGAATGCATTGCATTGGAGAGTAAAAGGCACAGATCATTTGGGACAACCAGACCTGAAGAAATTGTGTCTAATAAAGAACTGGTAAAGGGACTCCTTGCACTGTTCAAGGGCATTGGTTGGCTTTACTAGATGTACAGGGAGCGATACCGCACAATAAAGTTAGTTTCGGTGGGGGCAGTGGCGGGTTGGACCAAGACTGTTTTGGCTTCCCTGAAAAAAATCAAATCAAATCAAATCAAGGGCAGGGGACAAGGAGAGGAGGAGAAGAAATAGCAGGAGTAAACAGAAAGAGCGACAGAGGAGTTAGGTGCAGGTGGACATGGAATAACTGAATAATGGAACAGATAAACATGCAAGGAATGGCAGGGTCTTCAGTGGCCTAACAGATCAGAGAGGAACAGTGGTGAATCCAGAATCCACGGGGTGGGTTCCATGGGACTGCAGCACCCATTCCAGAGCATGAGAAAACCCTCAATATTATCTCTGAGGTTTTTTTTGTTTTTTTTAGTTTTTTGAGATTTTTTGTTGTTGTTGTTTTTGCTTTCGTTTTAGAATTCTGGTCAATGATTTTATGCCTCTTTTGCAAACGGCATAACCAACTATGGATCATGACATCCAACAAACGTTTTTGTTCCTTTCTTTTTTTTCTTTAGATTAGTTTTTTGTTCCGTAGATCCATGTTGAGGAGATCCTCGTGCATGTGGAACATGTCATGAAACAAAATTTACAAGCTGAATAATAGATAATACTAATAATACAAATACAGATATATACATTTTTAAGATTTTTTTATCTGATAATATAATAATACTAATATAGTATGAATACCGATACATGCATCATTTGGTACAATTTAGAAATTAACTAATGGATTAGAAGGAGTTAGCCACTAGAAAGTCTTTTAAGTTCGTCTTAAACTTATCTTTATTTGTAGCTAAATTTTGTATACTTGATGGTCAATTATTGAAAACTAGCTGAACCCCCGCTGCTTCGCATTCGTAGGCTGTTTGGTCTGCATCAGCTCTTTCTTTTTGATCCTGACGAAGAATCTATATCTTAAGTTTCGTAGTTATCGCTTGAAATTTGAGTTAACAGCAACATATTTTTGAAAATCAATTTTGCATCCCGTATTTATAACCCTTATTAGTCTAATTTTCAAAAATAGCGAATCACGTGTCTTTTAAATTTGAACCCCGAATCCAAATCCGAAAATTGTAATTTTAACTTCAAAATTGCCTAAATAGCAACAGATTTTTGAAAAACATCCCCTCTCCAATTTAACCCCGTTGATGATTGAATTTCCAAAAATACCGAAACACGTATTTTTTAACGTCTACCCAACTGCACAAATATCAATTTTTGCAGCTCTAGGTTCAAAATTGTGTCAATAGCAACGTGTTTTCAAAAAGAATTTTTGATCCTCTATTTAACCCTCTTACTTGTGGAATTTCCAAAAATACTAGAAATCATCGATTTTTAATTCTGACGGCCCTCTAAATTTACTCAACAGAAATTCACGAAAAGAACGTCGTCTTTCCTCCAGCGATCCCCAATTGAGTTGCCGGAGCATTTCCGTGACACTCGCGCATTGGTCGAACCTACCGGTAACAAATCTAGCTGCTCGCCTCTGAACCGCCTCTATGTCTTCCTTTAAACTGATCTGCTGCGGGTCCCAAACACTTGAGCAATACTCAAGACGTGGTCGTACAAGCGTTTTATACGCGGTCTCCTTTACAGGTGAAATATATCTTCCCAAAATTCTCCCAATAAACCGAAGTCGGCTGTCCGCCTTACTCACAACTGTCCTTACTCGCTCGTTCCATTTCATATCGCTCTGCAATGTTACGCCTAGATATTTGAACGACGCGACAGCATGAAGAAGCTCACTACTAATGCTGTATTCGAACATTATAGGATTGTTTTTTCTACTCATGCGCATCACCTTACATTTTTCTACATTGAGAGCTAGCTGCCATTCTTCGCACCAACTAGAAATTTTGTCTAAGTCATCCTGTATGCTATTACAGTCAGTAACAGACGACACCCTCCCATACACCACAGCATCATCAGCAAACAGCCGCAAATTACAACTTACTCTGTCCATCAGATCATTTATATAGATAGAAAATAATAGCGGTCCTATCACACTCCCCTGGGGCACGCCTGACGATACACTCGTCTCTGATGAACACTCGCCGTCGAGAACAACGTCCTGCGTTCTATTACTTAGGAAGTCTTCCAACCAGTCACAAATCTGTGAACCTATTCCATAAGCTCGTATCTTCGTTAGTAGTCTGCAGTGTGGCACCGCGTCGAACGCCTTTTTGAAGTCGAGAAAAACACAATCCGCCTGTTGCCCTTCGTCCATGGCTCCAAGATGTCATGTGAGAAAAGGGCAAGCTGAGTTTCACATGAACGATGTTTCCTAAACCCGTGCTGATTCATGGAAAGAAGCTTTTCCGGTTACTGACAGTATGTGATATTTTGCACATGAATAATTTTCATAGTTTATCAGAGACAGTCACGAAACTCTCTAGGAAAAAAAATTGCCAAGCGGCCAGTAGGGAGTAACAGCGGAATGGTGTGATACAAACTGAGAAGTTTCTGTTCTAATGCTGTTCCTTTCATATTTCGTAGTCACTGAACGTTGGTGTGAAGTTTCGAATACAAATATGAAAATATCACTAAAGTAATATCACTGCTTCTGTTAATGGCAGTCTATAATAACGGATTGTCAGTGTTGTCTCATTCATACAGTTCACAATACCTGAGTCTTAATCATATCGTCCAAAAACTTTTTGAAAACAGAAATAAATCGCAACCTGATGTGCTCAAGTATAAAAGTAACTGATTATAATTATTTCGCGTGCTCGGTACGTAGCTACTGATATGTTACACATGTTTTGAGTTAGCGGTTTTCGAACATTGAAATATTTTCCAAAGTACCCACGACTTTTACATTGTAGGGGACTAGATTCTACATCGTCGAGTAAACCATATTTTCAACTTGCCCTTGCTTCTGTGCCTTTCGTGTAACTATCATAATTTTTTTAGCTACTTGGTAGGTATCAAACTGAATGTCTTCAAGAATGTGACATGGAAATATTAACAGTTTATATAGGTACATTTTATTTGTAGGTACACATTCACTTTATCAAACTAGTAGGCAACCACCGAAATAAAATAAACAGGGCTGTAATTTTTGTGAAACTGAGGTACGGAACTAAGCAGCCTCTGCTGAAATTGTCGATTAACTGTTATTGGAAGCACTCAGACATTAAACTTCCTGGCAGATTAAAATTGTGTGCCAGAACCGGGACTGGAACCTGGGACCTTTGCTTTTCGCGGGCAAGCGCTCTAACGACTGTGCTATCCCGACACGACTCACGATGCCGCCTCACAACTTTACTTCCGCCAGTACCTCGCCTCCTACTTTCCAAACTTCACAGAAGCTCTCCTGCAAACACGCACTCCGCTGCAGAGTGGAGTTTCATTCTGGAAACATCCCTTAGGCTGTGGCTAAGCCATGTCTCCACCATATCCTTTATTCCAGGAGTGCTAGTCTTGCACGGTTCGCAGGAGAGCTTCTGTGAAGTTTGGAAAGTAGGAGGCGAGGTACTGGCGGAAGTAAAGTTGTGAGGCGGCATCGTGAGTCGTGTCGGGATAGCACAGTCGGTAGTGCGCTTGCCCGCGAAAAGCAAAGGTCCCAGGTTCGAGTCCCGGTTCCGGCACACAATTTTAATCTGCCAGGAAGTTTCATTTCAGCGCACACTCCGCTGCAGGGTGAAAGTTTCATTCTGCATTCAGACATTAGTTGTATGCAGCAGTAATATTATGAAATGATGGTATAATATTTCAGATTCTGATTACGTGCAAGATATCTGCACGTGAGTGAATTGTTAAATACTTACTTCTATGCCTAAAAGTACATCAAACCACCGTAAATGAACACTTGTTATTTGTAACATTATTCTCTCACTTCTGAGTATCCTTTGCTAATGAGAGATTTCCGAATTGCATTTTGCTACAATTTATAGCGTCGCAAAAGCTCCTAAACACCAAGTATTTTGATTGTGCCGCTTCACTCCCAATACACATTCATTATTCCGTCGTTTCGCGGTATGTTTCTACAACCCAGCCGTTTGGCGGCGCTGCAGTCGCGAGATTGCAAAAACTCACTGGGAGTTTCGTGACTCTTATGTTAAGAGTATAATACAAGAAGCGAATTTGGTGGCTAGTCGCTGGCGTATTTGGACGCAGCTGCTAAACTCGCTCCGTGTGAACAGGGACAGCGAACGAAGTCGCTGCTCCGAAACGCGAGCGTCTGAAGTTGAAGGGTGGGTGGGGTGGGCTGCAGTAGTCTAGACGCTGGTCGCTGGCGTTTTGGTCGCCCCGTGTCATATCCGGGAGCGTCTCAAGTACAGTAGCCACCAGTAGAGTCAAAGTGTCGAAGGAAATTGTAAATGCTGGCGTTGTGTTCCTCGCAACAGAGCAATTAATCTACCAAAAGGAAAACGGAAAAGTAGAAAAGAATAAAATAAAATGGATTAGAAGGTGGATTGCGAGGAGGGATAAATATGGTGCTTCTGCAAATCTTTTGGGTGAATTATCGTGTGAAGGTCCTTCCGCCTACAGAAATATAATGAGGATCACATAAGAAAATTTTGATAGATTACTGTAAATGGTAGAGGATAAAATAAGGAAACAGAATAACGTCATGAGGATGGCGATCTCGCCAAGAATAAAATTTAAATAACCGTTATTTTTAAGGTCCCATAATACTGGAAAACTTCGTTAAATTTTCAGAAATTTGATCACAATTCCTCTTCATATTTTGTTTGGTGGGACACAAAACTTTTAATATGTTTATTTACGTCAATTATCACAAAATTTCTCGACGTTTTGACGACCGATTTCGGTCAGAATGACCATTTTCAAGTCTACAACAAATCAGAAACAGAAGGATACATCAAGTGTTAGACTACATTAGAAAACAAATAATGCATTACAGTCATCAATACATGTAATATAGCCATATGGTATCATCACAGCATAAGTGTATCTTCATTAAGGAATGTAACATCAGGTATGATGTATAGTATTTTAATACGTTTTTATATTGATGGCTGTAATGCCTTATTTATGTTTTATAAGCTACCGTAGTCTATTACTAAATTTGTTCTGTTTCCGATTAGCTGTAGACTTGAAAATGGTCATCACTGACGGAAACTGGTCGTCAAAACGACGAGAAATTTTGTGATCAACGTAAATGAAGATATTAAAAGTAATTACAAAATGGATCACTGATATAAATTCGCGACCACGTCGCACCTTGGGAAACAGAACTGTTTGGTATCACCTAACCTCCAAAACAATATATCATATGCTACGTCGTGTTTGAATTGTGTTTACGAAGACGCTAGCGTCTCAAGTGGCTGCGTGTCATTGCGTCAGCGTATTCATTCGCTATACGCCGAGCGACAACAGACGCCAGCGACTAGCCACCAAATACGCTCCGTGTAACGTAGCCTTTAGACCCTGCTACAACCACTCGACACAGCGCCTGCCATGTCGGCCGCCCGGCTGACAGTACTGCACCACGGGTTGCATACCCGGCAGGCGCAAGTCGTGACGCCAAGCCAGAGAAGTACACGCCTGCACGCAGTACGATGAGTCGGAACTCTCGATCCAGCAGAGGGCCCCAGCCGAGCGATCCTGGGCGTGGCCAAGCGACAGCGCCCTCTACCCTAGCCTCCAGAACTACGGCACACCCATTTAAGCCCCGCACCAGCCGTCTACAGGCTGTACAGTTGGGCAACACGATTCATTTTTAGAAATCGATTCTTGCGATTCAATCCCACATTGTGAATCGATTCCTACGATTAGTTCACGATTCTTTCGCGACTCTTTCGTCTGCAATGGCACGATTTTTACTTCTACGTCTTGCTCATAGATGGCAATACATGTCTCTGTCATGGATATCGGAATCTAACCTTATGAATCTCTTCCTACGATTCGTTCACGAATATCGTACGATTCTCTCTGGTCTGCGACGGCACGAATCTTATAGAATTCCAAAAAGAAGACAATATGGGTATCGAATTTTTTAATATTTATGGTGCGTAATGTTCAGACTTAAGATAATAAAAAGGCAAAGCCTTTCGACTCACATCTCAAAAATTCTCGAAAAAATAGTCTTTGAAGTTTTGCGAGCGGTTATAAATACATATTACACTATCCACTATGTCTGCTGTCATCATAGCTCATTTAGTAGCGTTGTAGGTTTAGTGAACGTAGGTCACTTATTTCGAATCCTGCTGTAACCTTGTAATTATTTTTTTCGTTCCGTTTGAATACTTCGGCCATTTAAATATAAAATTAATGAAATCTATCGTGAATGAAACTTTCACTTTGCAGCGGAGTGTGCGCTGATATGAAAGTAAGTAGGAGGCGAGGTACTGGTGGAAGTAAACTTGTGAGGCGGCATCGTGAGTCGTGTTGGGATAGCACAGTCGGTAGTGCGCTTGCCCGCGAAAGGCAAAGGTCCCAGGTTCAAGTCCCGGTTCCGGCACATAATTTCAATCTGCCAGGAAGTTTTAAATCTATCGTAATTAACACATATCTAATCATTATAAAATACTTATTATATCAATTAGTTTAAGAAAACACGTCTATATAAATAATCATTAAAAATAAAAATCCATCTCTTAATATTGAATTTCTTTCGAGATACAAGAATTTCGCACTTATTAAAACGTTTCTTTTTCTGTAAAATCTGTTTCTGTCAGGAAAGGTGATAACGTAAAAACCAAAATGGTAGAAAAGATATTTGATATGGCTTTAGAAACATTTAAAATCGCGTTTTTGTATTTAAAGAATATTTTTGTAAAATCGAGTTTTTACAAAAACTACAACTATGTAGATGTACTCGAAAAGCTTAAACCTCTCTAAACACAAAATGTAATCCAAATCGTTACAGCTATTTCCGGTATACGCGAAATATAAAGGATTGCTCGTTTAAATACATAATATGTAAGCCTTTGAATAAACAGAACGACTTGATTGCAAATATAAGTATATATTATTTATTACAATGACGCGTTTCGCCCGGTTAGAGCATCTTCAGATATCTGACAAAGAAGAAAAGATTGAAACACAGCTTACAATATTTACATGACGCTATTTCGAAAATTTTAATCTAAGCCCCCTCCACCACAGAGTAGATAAAACATTAGTACCGTACATTATCACAATTTCTTATTAACAGTTTCAGATTGATTTGTAGCTAAAATTTTCGAAATAATGTCATGTAAATATTGTACGTTGTGTTTCAATCTTTTCAATCTGAAGACGCCCTAACCGAGCGAAACGTGTCATTGTAATAAAAATATATATTTGCAATCAAGACGTTCTGTTATTCAAGAATTCAACTGAATACGGTTGCTGTACCACACCACGTAGAAATGGAATGGGAAGATTTCTATAATATGTAAACTGTATAAACGACGTATATGTGTTGGCAGCTGTGTATTTCGCTGCGTTTTGTTTCTGTCATGTGTAATCCGTGAATATGCTCACGATCTTCGTTCTGTGCTTCCTTTGTTCATACGCTTTCTGCCTTTCGTAATTATTCGGCACGATTCGACACTTGCTTTCGAGTCATGAATCGTTGGATCTTGGAATCGTCACGAGACAGGCGATTCTTTTGAACGACGATTCGTCCCCCCCCCCCCCTCTTCTCTCCGGCATTCGGAATCATTCGGAACGATTCGGCAAGAGTCGGCAGTCGCCTTCGGATCATCAATCGTCACGACATACACGATTTTTTTAATGACGATTCGTCCGGATCACGAATCGAGTCTTACGATTCTTCAATTGTATTCGTTCAAATGAACGACTCATTGACGAATCGCCACAACTCTAACGGGCAGTCTCTCATCCGCCAAGATCCACTGACCGACCGATGGCTGTTTCGACTTGCAGTAGTTGTAGCGTACTGTAGCGTACTGTAGTGTACTGTAGTGTGCTGTGGTAGCCGACTGTGTAGAACGGACAAGAAGGCCGCGGTGGCCGAGGTGACTGAGGCGCTCCAGTCACGGTCTGCACGGCCACTACGGTCGGGGGTTCGAATCCCCCCTCGGGCATGGATATTTGTGCCGTCCTAGTTCGTAAGTAGTTCATAAGTAGTTAAGTCCCATAAGCTTAACAAACATACTCAACACGTAATGGCCGTGATCGCCAAATCGGAATAGAGTGATCAGTTAGGCGAGAAAATAAATTTATTTTGACAGCATGTGTGTTCTGTTCACAACAGGACGATTTGGCCCTCGTGCTCCTTTTAGGTGGTATCCGGCATATAAAAGGTAAACTTTCACGGCCGGAAAGGTCAAAATTACTAAAAAATTCCGGGATGTTATGCCGTGGTCTTGTGGGTTTATTATGGAAACCCAACGTTGCGTTCCCGACTGCGGAGGACATTTTCAAGGGGGATCGTGGCACTTTTAAATCAGTCAAACCTTAAGGTCGTAAATTCTACCAAATACCTAGGACTTACAATTACGAACAACTTAGACTGGAGAGAACACATAGAAAATATTGTGGGGAAGACGAACCAAAGGTTACGTTTCATTGGCAGAACGCTTAGAAGATGCACCAGCTCCACCACACTTCCTTTTATATATAGAGATTTAGGGCACAACCTGAATAGCTCCCTTAGACTGTTCGCGGATGATGCTGTCGTTTATCGGTTAGTGAAGTCAACAGAGGATCAAAAGCAACTGCTAAGCGATTTAGAGAAAATCTCTGCATGGTGCGAAAATTGGCAATTGACACTAAATACAGGAAAGTGTGAAGTAATACAAATGAACACTAAAAAAAATCCGCTGAACTTCAATTACGCGATAAATCAGTCAAACCTTAACATCGTAAATTCTACCAAATACCTAGGAGTTACAATTACGAACAACTTTGACGGGAGAGAACACATAGAAAATATTGTAGGGAAGGCGAACCAAAGATTACCTTTCATTGGCAGAACGCTTCGAAGATGCACCAGCTCCACCAAAGAGGCTGCCTACATCACACTTGTGCGTCCTCTCCTGGAGTACTGTTGCCTCTTGTGGGACCCTCACCAGGTGGGACTGACGGAAGACATTGAGAAGGTTCAGAGAAGGGCAGCTCGTTTTGTTCTATCACGTTACGGGGGGGAAAGCGTCACGGAAATGTTGCACGAATTGGGGTCGAAATCATTAAAAGAATGACGTTATTCATTAGGGGCGAGATATGTTTGCGAAGTTTCAATCACCGACTTTTACTTCTCTATGTGAAAATATTTTGCTAGCACCCACCTACTTAGGGAGACAGGAACACCCCAATAAAATAAGAGAAATCATATCGGAAACGGAACGATTTAGGTGTTCTTTCTTCCCGCGCGCTATTAGAGAATGGAACGGCAGAGAAAAGTTATGGAAGTGGTTTATGAACCCTCTGCCAGGCACTTAAATGTGATTTGCAGAGAATATATGTAGATGTAGATGAAATGTCCGATTCACACCCTGGCTCGCTACTGACTGAAGCCAAACTCCGTTTACAAGGGCAGTGGTGTGACGTCAGATGTGTTGACAAGCGCGCAAAATTCGTCGTTGCCGATTGCCGTCGTCCGTTAATATCGTCCCATGTTGGAAGACTGTTACATTTCTTCTTCAAAACACCCCAATAATTTCAGTACGATGGAGGAGGGCGTGAAACTAAATGAAATCTGGATTCCGGTACTGAAATAAAATTTTTTGCTTTGGCTGGGATTCGAACCCAGGGCCTCCTGCTTACTAGGTAGGCGCTTTAGACCACTCAGCTACCACAGCGTTGCAGCCAAAGCGACTACACGGACTGTCTGAAAGCACGTCTCCCTCCACACCACATACTTTAATTCTGCCTCATTTTAATTCAGTGCCTCTCCTTATGTTTAATACCTTCTTTGGAATAACGAGACAATGTTTGTTGATATTTGTTGTAATATTGTTGTATACCTGTGAAACCAGACGATAAATAAAATAATAACCTCCACCTGTTACCGATTTAGAGCTGAAGCATTATTATTGACAAGTGAAGTCTGTGTCAAGTACCTTACAAAAGTGTAAAAATTTTAAAAAGTGAATGAACTATCGCATATCCAGTTTTAATGGTTCAATACTCAATTTACTAATATTTTTACTGATTCACTCAGAGCGAAGGCTGGAAAAAATATGAGTAATTTTCTCTTAAAGTTTTAAGCTGACTTAAAATAAGACGTGTAAAACATACATTAATACAGTTCGTTGTATATACAGTATTTCATTATTTGCTGTTAGTAACTAAATACCATTCTGTACAATCAAGATATCGGATTTTATTTACTTATAATTCTGAGAAAAAAGTAAAGCGAAGCGGTCTCGTAAGACCTCATCTCAAAGTATATGTTCCAGTATGAGCACTACAGAGGTTAAGGGTTAATTAACCCTAAAGGAGAAAGCACGGGCAAAAATTACCCGTACTTTTTTCTTTTATTAAAATATCGTAATAAAAATCCTCTTTGTTTAAGGGCCTTTTCCTATTCGTCTCTCACGTTATAAAGTAGTACAGCATACATTTAAAAACTATATATATATATATATATATATATATATATATATATATATATATATATATATATATATATATATTATTTTCCCAAGGGCACACTTTGTCCTGGGTTGGTACTCCATGTGACCGTCATTCTCAGTGTCTTCCCTATAACCATCAAGCATGGAGAAAAAAATATTGTAATACCAGTGTCCATCACCTCTAATGTCAGTATATCCCAGGTATTTACAAGCCTAACAGCCCTAATGACTGCTTAAATTATTTTAAATAATAGTATATAAAAAAATTACACAAGACTGTGAAAGTAACTCAAATGTTCAAATTTTTGTAATCCTGTGGGACCAAACTACGTTTGTCATCAGTCCCTAGTCTTACAAACTACTTAAACTAAGTGAAACTAACCTACAGACAACTCACACACATCCATGCCCGAGGAAGGATTCGAACCTCCGACGCGGGAAGCTGCGCGATCTGTAACGTGGCACTCCAGAACGCTCGGCTAAGTAACTCTTTTGGTCCTATATGTGCAGGCAATGCACGATGGCAATAATGCAAGAAGATTAACGCAATGTACATATGTTTGACAGGCAATAGCTGGCCGAGGGGACTGAGGCGCTTCAGTCACGGTCTGCACGGCCACTACGGTCGGGGGTTCGAATCCCCCCTCGGGCATGGATATTTGTGCCGTCCTAGTTCGTAAGTAGTTCATAAGTAGTTTGTGAGTTTAGGGACTGATGACCCCGTAGTTAAGTCCCATAAGGTTTACAAACATTTGAACAGGCAATAGCTGATGACAAGAGCTGATGACAAAGACAAAAAATTAATTTATTTTACAGGATTATACGATTGCGAAATTTGCCCTTATTTGGCTCTCCGTGTAACCTAGGGTTAACAGCGGCACACACCTGTGCACTACAGTTGGGCGACCCGATCCTTTTTAGGAATCGATTCCTACGATTCTTTATAGTCTACACCGGCCGATTCTTACAGAATGCCGAACGTTCTACACATAGGCGGATCCAAGGGGCGGGGGGGGGGGAGGGGGGGGCGCCTTAACTCCGATTTTCCGATATCAGTGATTTCTGTGACTGCTACTTTTAGGTATCTGTGATTCTTAGTCGCGATTTGTCACTGTTTACAATCGCAGTGTACAAATGCTCGACATGTATTCCTCCGCACTCAAATTGTGATTTCCGAGACTCTGAAATGCTACTTATGTGATTCCTACTACTTCTGCGATTTCTGCTACTTCCATGACCTATGCGATTTGTGTGGCAAATGCTATACATATCATCCATAACAGATTCCTCGGCCTACATGTAAAATATATACAAATAAAGGATATTGATGCTCCATTTGCAAGTGATGTTCGGATTATTTACATTGTGTGATATAAGTCACTTACCAATTCCTTTCGGTTTCATTACATATTTTGCCAAATAACTGTTGATAAGAGCTTGCGTTATAGTTTACTTATTGAAGTGTCGACCTAGTGTGCTAATGTTGACAGTTAAATCTCTTCATACCACCCATCTGCTTTCACTCATGTCATCACAGGACGGAATGTACAAAAAGGATAAAGACGGGGAACAACATTCCTAAACCTAAAACAAATCTGATAAAATGAAACTTTCAATTACGCGAAAAACTTATTTATTTTCAAGTGTAATATTTTAATAGGATCCTTGAAGATACAAGTTTACTACTATATCGCAGTGCTTAACACAGTCCACACTGACAATGAAGTTGGTCTACTGTTAAACATTTCTTAAAATTGATTAGTTGACCACTTGATACCAACGTCTTCAATTTTTATTTTATGTACAATATGTAATGCATGCCAGAACATTCGTCGGAACCAGATTTGCAATGTAAGATACATATTCTGAATTCACATAATAGTTGTAAGTTCTATGACGAAAAATGATTCTCAACAGGGATTAAGTAGGTAAGACAATATTTATTTGGCATTCACATTTGTTGTCTTTACCAACTATAACCTAAAAACAGACGCCAGGCTTTGCTTCACAACATGTAGATGCTGCCGCCAGGTAAAATAGTGCCACTAAGTGTAAACATTTTCACAAAGAAAATTATCTTCTTGCTCATTAATTCGACAACATCCCTAAACAACACACGAATGAAAGTACGACAGTTGGCCAACAAGAAGCGGAATATTAAATGCTATTCTGTTGCTACTTGCAACTCTTAATCGCGACTTTTCACTGAATAGTGCTAACGTCACACACACATATGCACACAAATCCACACATACACGAGACAGACGGCAGTAAGCTACAAGTACCACTTTCGGCCGACAGATGGCAGCCGGCAAAGTCTAAACTGCGCCTCTTAGTTGCTGCTTGCGACTCTTAAACGCGATTTGTCACTGAAATCGCAGGTAGACTCTATTGCCTGCCCAATGCGAAGATGTTAGTACAAACTTGGAGCAAGAGATGGCAGAGTTCATACTGCTTCTTATTACTCTTAGTTGCGACTTGCTACTTTTAGTTGCTACTGCGCTTCTAAACAGCGACTCAAATCGCAGTCAGATCCCATAAAGTTGCGACTGTGAATACTGCGACTTGTAAATCACTTGCCCTCCTGTTAGTGTGAATAGCAGATCTGAAAACAGCAATGGAGTGTTTACGTGAACAAACAGAAGCAGTCCTGAGAAAACGGTTTACGAAAACTGGATTCAGAAGCTCCGCGAGTAAACGGGGGAAAATGCTCGAACATGTGTGTGTGTGTGTGTGTGTGTGTGTGGTGTGTGTCCACTTGTGGGGAACGTGGCGGCCTAACAGAATTAGAATGAGAGAGAGAGTGAGTTGGTGCGCGGTGGTTGGCCAGCCTGGCAGCGCGCGCGTTGGCGGCCGTTTACCGGGGGAAGCCCCGCAGTGGCGCCGGCAGCGGTGGTGGGGGGGTGGGGATTCCCCGCGGGCAGCGGCGCTCTTAAGCAGCTTGACCCCACTTGGCCCCCTCTCGCCTCTAGGGCGTCCTGAGTAAGCGCAAGGGGAGGGGGGAAGAAGGGGGGAGGGGGGGGAACAGGACGAGGGGAGGGAGTTCCCCCAGACACAGCGCCGACAACCTGCTGCAGCTTGTAGGCGCTAGCTGAGCACTACAGTTGGGAGACACGATCCTTTTCAGGAATCGATCCAATCTACTTCTACATCTACATAGATACTCTGCAAATCACATTCAAGTGCCTGACAGACGGTTCATTAACGACTTTCATAACTTTTCTCTGCCGTTCCATTCTCTAATAGCGCGCGGGAAGAAAGAACACCTAAATCGTTCCGTTTTCGATCTGATTTCTCTTACTTTACTGGGATGGTCATGTCTCTCTAAGTAGGTGAGTGCTAGCAAAATATTTTCACATTCAAAACTAAAAGTCGGCGATTGAAACTTCGCAAACAGATCACGCCGCAATGAATAACGTCTTTCTTTTAATGATTTCCACCCCAATTCGTGCAACATTTCCGTGACGCTTCCCCCCCCCCCCCCCCCGTAACGTGATAAAACAAAACGAGCTGCCCTTCTCTGGACCTTCTCAATGTCTTCTTCCGTCAGTCCCACCTGGTGAGGGTCCCACAAGGGGCAACAGTACTCCAGGAGAGGACGCACAAGTGTGATGTAGGCAGTCTCTTTGGTGGAGCTGGTGCATCTTCGAAGCGTTCTGCCAATGAAACGTAACCTTTGGTTCGCCTTCCCCACAATATTTTCTATGTGTTCTCTCCAGTCAAAGTTGTTCGTAATTGTAACTCCTAGGTATTTGGTAGAATCTATGATCTTAAGTTTTGACTGATTTATCGCGTAATTAAAGTTCAGTGGTTTTCTTTTAGTGGCCATGTGTATTACTTCACACTTTCCTTTATTTAGTGTTAATTGCCAATTTTTGCACAAAGTAGAAATTTTGTCTAAATCGCTTTGCAGTTGCTTTTGATCCTCTGTTGACTTTACTGATAAACGACAGCATCATTCCGCGAACAGTCTAAGGCAGCTATTCAGATTGTCTGTTAAATCGTTTATAAACACGAGGAGTCAATCCACATTGCGAATCGACTCCTACGATTCGTTCACGATTCTTTATAAACTAGCATAAACGCGCGGCTCCACCCGCGTATTGATATTATGATAGTTGATGCGCGAAACGTCAAATTGATTTCTTAAGCCTCTCATGCACGAATTATCCATCCGACAGTGAACAATGTTCATTTTCATATTTCGTATCGTTTCAGAGATATTTGCAAAAACAACGGCGATTTCGGGATGTATGTCTGTCTGTCCGTCTGTCTGTCCATAACGTGTTCCCCGTTTTTAAGACTTAACTACAGGGTCATCCGTCCCTAAACTTACAAACTACTTATGAACTAACTAAGGACAACAAAAATGTCCTTGCCCAAGGAAGGATTCGAACCCCCCACCATAGTGGCCGTGCAGACCGGAACTGGAGCGCCTCAGTCCCCTCGGCCACCGCGGCTGGCTAAAATGTCTGATACATTATCTGGTAACGTACGACCTATCTTGTGCAGAATTCATCATAATTTATCTAAAAAGATAGTTTCATAGAGCAATAGGGAGGTGTCCTCCAACGAGGACAGTGACTACAAAAAGAGCTACATTTTACATGGAACATCAATCAATAATATCAAAGAATAAGTGAAGAGTGTACGCTATATTGTAATTTTCCTACCATGAAATTGTTTCAGGCATTCAGCGCACAAAGCAAGTTTTCACTTTCCTCAAATGTACCGTGTTTTCCGTCGCCTGTCCCGATCATGACACTGAGATCAATTGACTTGGCTTGCCAGTGTTATACCCAATCGAAACGTAATTCATTGGGTACCGAATAATAGGCTTTCTTTTTTTTCCATGTACAGACAACAATGTGCTTTCATCTAAAGGCCAGCCTCTACTCCTTCTTATAATCTCTACTTTCCATCTCTTTTCTAGCCCAACGACTGACACTGCTGCCTAGGGGACATTCTACCATTCATTATTAGTCCTCATATGAGGAACCTGTGCTTTTACGGTCATCTCAGATGTAGAAGATCACAGGAATGAGACAAAATTTAAGTGTCCTCATTTGAGGACACGGCGCATGAGAGGGTTAAAGAGATGTATTAAAAGAAATTACTTTTTTATTGCTTTATTTATTTATTCTTATATTTCCTTATTCGTATGCTTATACTTACAGAGAAAGAGCTGAAGACATTGTAGCACGCTTATACCAAACATATGGTCTGTGACATCACGTTTCGCAGTATGTAACCTCCTTGCTATAGAGTCGCAAACGTCATCGCTGGCCTTCAGTCCGAATTTTTTTTTTTTTTTTTATAATAATTTGACGACTTTCAACCACCATATCTTCCGCCCCCTTATAGGTATCGGCATGGAACTGCTATGGTGTACAACGGGAGACCGGATAACAATTACACACAGACCATTCGTTTGCGTACTGTAGTTTTCGCTGCAGAGCGAAATATTAACACACACACACGTAGAATTTTATATATACCGATAACTTTCCATCCCAATATACTCCACCCTTTTATCATTATCAACCCTCAAGCAACAATGCAACCAATAAAACCATTTTCAAAGAGTAAATATAATTTTCAAAGAGGAATTATTGTTCCGAATCCCGCGTTATATTCTTCAAATTACTAAATATCTATCACATCGCTATAAAACCGTGCTTAAAACCTTCATAGGGTATAAATTAGTAACTATACAAATATTTAAGCCTCTGCCACTTGCCGTTCGGATGTGATAAGCGTACACCGAACGTCCGCATTAATATAGCTATCCGATCGCCATAAAACCGTGCCTAAAGCATTCCCCGGGTAGACATTAGTAACTGTACAAATTTTTAGCTCTTTATCTCTTGTGGTTCAGACGTCATAAAAGTACACCGAACAGACATTCATATTTATAGATATGGACTAGCTAAAAACCCGGCGTTGCCCGGGTATTTATTTATTTATTCCTGTCATATTTCAGGTATACATTCATTTATATAAGGACTGTAAGTCTGTAAACTCTCTTGGGAATACAATTAGTATTAAAGAAGTAATATATTAAAACTTGGTATGGGAAGGGGCTGTTTTCTATGAACGTTCGCTTTAGGAGCTCATATCACATGAACTACCTGTCGTACTGATATACAATTTGGAAGGTACACTCAACTATATGCGTGTATACTGTCTGTAAAATTCACTGCAGCTACAAATTGTAGTGTATAAATTATAAATTGTAACGTCATACCGAATCCCGTAGTTTTAGTCCATGAACAGCGGAAAAGTAATAAGCGAGAAACTTTTTTGCTTTCATCATTTTACTATGGTTGCCAGCGAGAAAAGTTTAATAAAGGTTTGAAATTAAGTTTAAAGTTTGTTGCAAGTAGCTAAGTACTTTATCCTCATACAGTGTATTTCGAAAGTCTCGCCGCATTATATGGCATTTTTTGCGATTTCTGTTGGTTATAACGCAATATCTTTTGGACCATGTGCTATATGTGATTCTTAACCATATAGCAAGTGTTACCTCATGGTAAGGAATGTGTGTAGCCAAAGCGGTTGAAATCGTTGGAATGGTTTAGGAGAAAATGAGCAGCATTGTCGCAAAATGCAGCAGTTTTTCGCGCATCTCATTGTTTATGACGTCATATCTCGAGAACTATGTATCGTATGTGATTCTTACACTTACGGCGACCGTCCTCATGGATTGAAGCTTACGTGTACAAAATTTCATAAAGATCTGCAGATTTGTATGCAACACGTACAAATATATGGACACTCTGCTTTATGCATTAGATGTAGTAAATCAATTCTAGAAAATAATATAAGCAATCAGGATGTCTTTCTATAAAGTATTACAGTCCGCCTTAGCTGTTTTTATACGCCTTTATTGCGTTACCGTTAAAGGTACATCTTCAGGTATCTTCTAATTTACATGGGGTGGTTTGACTTGTTGCGGGTCCCAACGGTCATGATGGTTTGCCGGGTTCTATGGGGGTTTTCTTCAAAGACATTAATTAATATTTACAAGGGACTCCCTTCAGTAAACGTCTATGTGGACAACGGTTGCGTATACCAAGTTTAGTGTTTAAATTTTTTAAAGTTGAACATAGGGGTGGGTTCCTCTGAATCTAAAGTAAAGCGAATTGTACCAATGGTTTGCGTCATATGCTATAAAAATATTTGACAAAACCAGAAGCTTTTTGGAGTCGTGGTGTATGTTATGATTCTTGAAATTGGAAAATTCCTAGAAACCATTAGGTGCACGGTAGGACTTAAAATTTTTTTGTTGTCATTCAAACTATGAAAATTATTCATGTGCAACATATCACATACTATCAGTGCACATGAATAATTGTCATAGTTTGAATGACAACAAAAATTTTTTAAGTGAGATAACATCTTCTGTAGGAGTTCGAACCACGTACGACACATGGTTCAAGAGATATAACTCCATAAACGATAGGAGTTGCAAGAAACTGCCATAATGCGTTGAGACTTTACAAATACACTGTATGAGAATGACAGTACTTAGCGACTTGCAACAAACTTTAAACATAATTTCAAACCTTTATTAAACTTTTTCTCGCTGTACCATAGTAAATGATGAAAGGAAAACAGTTTCTCGCTTACTACTTTTCCGCTATTTATGGAGTAAAGCTACGGCTTTCGGTATGACGTTACAATTTATAATTTCTACACTACGAATTGTAGCTGCAGGAAATTTTATAGACAATGTACACACATATCGTTGAATGCGCCTCCGAAATGGCAGCACAGTGCGAGCTGTAGTTCATAAAGTATGAAGCTTCAAAGAAAACCGCCCTATCACGCACCAAGTAGTAATCTATTACTTCTTCAACACCAATTGCATTCCCAAGAAATCTTGCGACATGCAGCACTTATACAAATGAATACATACCTGAAAAATTAGACAATTATACGACATATATCTGAATAAATATAAGATCGTACGAATTTTATATGTCATTTGTGTTTTAACTTCTATCTTACTTTGTTTGAATAATGCGCTTATAATTTTGTACATTATCAAAGACAGCGTTATTTCTTATATGTTCTCCGATAAAGATAACATATTTTTAGAAAAAAAAGAAGATCGACAGAGAGAGAAGGGTAGGAGAAGTACTAACTCCAGACAGGAGTAAATAAATAAATACCCGGGCAACGCCGGGTTTTCAGCTAGTTATATATAAAGACGAAATACCTCGACCTTCGCATTTCATTATTCAGAAAATACATTTATAAGATCGCACCCTGCCATGAACAAGATATAAGAATAAATATGCAGAATATTACACGTTTATCTCGTGTATTTCTTTCAAAATTCAGAGGTTTGTTCAGATGCAAGCCTCTGTCCTGCAGAAACGTTTTCATTGTTTACGATTTTGTCATCATAAACCCGTGTTGCTATTTCAAAGCAATGGCCCACAGGAGATGTACGAAAATCACGTCGTTTTCTGTGCGTTTAATTGTGAAGTATAGGGTAAGGTGGTACAATTTCGATAATTGCGGAGAAATGTTATTATAACTGGAAATAAATTGAGAAAAGGAATAATTTTAACTATGGCACTTGTTCTTGGATGTTTGACGAATATGTAACAGAAGTATTATACAGTTACAAATGTTGGTATAAACACAAAAAAAAGGGTTACGGAATTGAGAAAAATCGATCTAAAATGTACCACACTAGGTACAATTGTGATCACTTCCTCGTAAAATTTTGAATACGGGCATCTTCCACATAAAAAGCACTTTTTCTGTCACGCACCAACGCATACTTCGTGGTACCAAACATTGCATTTTTGGCAGCGAATCCAGTCACCCTTAACTAGATGATTTATAAGAGCGCGTTAGACTCAGTAGCTTCACCTACCTCTTTAAAGGGAAAAAGTTTATATCTCTGTAACACAAAGTGGTATATTCTTGGAAAAGACAGGAGGAGCTGTAGAAACCTGCTACTCTACAACGCGACACAACGAGACACTACGAGACAGAAAAATGGCGCGAAAACTTATGTTGATCGGAATTGTACCTATGTCGAATTTGTACCAGCTTACCCTAGTGATCAAGTACCTTTATACCATTCATCTCCAATTCTCGAATAGCGCGCGGGAAGAAAGAACACCTGAATCTCTCCGTTCGAGCTCTGATTTCTCGTATTTTATTCTGATGATCATTTCTACCTATGTAAGTGGGAGTCAACAATATAGTTTCGCATTCGGAGGAGAATGTTGGCGATTGGAGTTTCGCAAGTAGCCCACGCCGCAGCGATAAGCGCCGTTGTGGTAATGATTCCCATCCCAGATCCTGTATCATTTCCGTAACGCTGTCTCCCCTGTATCGTGGCAATACGAACCGAGCTGCCCTTCTTTGGACTCTTTCGATGTCCTCCGTCAAACCCACCTGATAAGGATCCCACACTGGGCTACAATACTCGAAAAATGGACGGAAAAGCATAGTGCATGCATTTTCTTTTGTAGTTCTCTTGCATCTTTTTAGGGTTCTGCCAAAAAATGCAATCTCTGTTTCGCCTTTCCCACACTTCTTATTATTTGGAGTCAATTCCCAATTTTTACACCATAGTGATATCTTATTCAGGTCGTTCTGCAGTTGGTTTTGATCTTCAGATGATTTTACTAGACGGTAAATCAGGCATAAAGTGGAATAATGAATACTGTAAACCTCATGCTGACATTTGAACGACATTAGGTGTACATATTCCTTATAGTGAGATAACAATTTCTGTAGGGGTTAGAAGCGCATATGGCGCATTTTTCAGGAGGTATGCTATGGATTGCTGAAGAAAAAAATGTAGGGTGTCAATTTAAAAAAAAAAAAAAAAATAAGTTTGTGTTAGAAAACACACTTGCTTTCGTTTTAGAATGTTTCCAAATATGTACATTCATGGGCCATATATATATATATATATATATATATATATATATATATATATAGGGTGTTTCACTAAGTGTGTTTGCCTCTGTAACTTATAAAATAATAGGTGACGGGAAATTTTAATGCGGTAGGTCAACACAAGAAATGTTACACTTTCTGCGGAGCTATGAACATAGTTTATTGTATCATTCTCCAAAGCTTTACAGCACAAAGATATAATTTTTTAAATGGAACAATAGTTTTTCTATATTTTTTTTAATTCGTTTAAACCAGCTGCGTCCAAATCAATTTAAACTACATTCCTCTCACTGTTAGTTTGGGAGCTACAACCCTTCAAAGTTCCGGGAGCGGAGGCTGCGATAGCGTAGCTGACTGGCCGAGTGGCTATCCCCTGGGGCACGGCCCACTGTCTCATGGCCACCAGCCAGTCAGCTACGCTGTCGTAGCCTCCGCCCCCTAAACTTTGAAGGGTAGTAGCTCCCAAACTAACAGTGATAGGAATGTAGTTTAAATTGATTTGGACGCAGCTGGTTTCAACGAATCCAATACACGATAGAAAAAAACTATTGTTCCATTTAAAAAATTATATCTTTGTGATGTAACTTTTTGGAAAATGATACAATAAACTATGTTTATAGCTCCGCAGAAAGTGTAACATTTCTTGTGTTGACCTACCGCATTAAAATTTCCCGTCACCTATTATTTTATAAGTTACAGTGGCGAACACACTTAGTGAAACACCCTAATATATATATACAGGGTGTCCCAGCTATCTTGTCCACCCAAAATATCTCTGGAACAATAACAGCTATTGGAAAACGACTTTCACCGGTATCAAGGTACGGCTGGGGCCCATGAATGTACATATTTGGAAACATTCTAAAACGAAAGCAAATATGTTTTTAACACAAACTTATGTTTTTTTAAATGGACACCCTGTATTTTTTCTTCAGCAATCCATAGCACGACAAATCACATAAACAATGGCGTTGATTGCATCGAAATATCCCAATTACATCCCGAGATATTGCGACGCGAATTTGACGCTTGAAATACGCGAAATACGCGGCTAGCGTACGTCCTGAGACTCAGGCGAGAACCCCATGCTGCTCAGGACGAGCGCTAGCAGCGTATTACGGGTTTTTGAAGCGTCAACTTCGCGTCGCAATATCTCGGGATGTAATTGGGATATTGCGATGCAATCTACGCCATTGTTTACGTGATTTGTCGTGCTATGGATTGCTGAAGAAAAAATACAGGGTGTCCATTTAAAAAAAACATAAGTTTGTGTTAAAAAACATATTTGCTTTCGTTTTAGAATGTTTCCAAATGTGTACATTCATGGGCCCCAGCCGTACATTGATACCGGTGAAAGTCGTTTTCCAATAGCTGTTATTGTTCCAGAGATATTTTGGGTGGACAAGATAGCTGGGACACCCTGTATATATAGTAGAAATCTGGGGTCTTTTGACAGGTGTGGGGCCGTGATGTACTGCTGCTCGACATGGACGGGGCAGAATAGCGGCTACGTAATGACAATGTTACCCGACAGCTGACTGACAATCGCTGATGCATTGCCACACGTGCGGCTTCAACAAAAGTCATAGGTGTGTGTGTGTGTTCGTGTGTGTGTGTGTGATAGCAATCGCGGGTGACAGAGCTGCAGCTGCGGCAGTGGTTGAAATAACGCGACGCAGACAATGGCTGATTGGCCGGCGGGCGGAACCAATAGCAGCTGCCGGCAGCCATTGTTCTGCCGACGTCGGCCGATAACAGCTGCCCGAGCACCGCGAGAATCCGTGTAGTGGGACAACCGACATTCCATCATCGACATTCTGGCGTTCCACGGGGAAGCGATACAGGTCCCCTACTCTTCCTCGTGTTTATAAACGACTAGCTGAACCCCGCTGCTTCGCATGCGTAGGCTGGTTCGTCTGCACCAGTTAAGTTTCGTGGTCTTAAGTTTCGTAGCTATAGCTTGAAATTTGAGTTAACAGCAACATATTTTTGAAAATCAATTTTTTGCGTCCTCTATTTTACACCCTTATTGGTTGAATTTCAAAAAATGCCGAAACACGTGACTTTTAAATTCTAATCCCGAATCCAAATCCGAAAATTTGTATTTCTTACTTCAAAATCGCCTAAACAGCAACATTTTTCGAAAAACACTCCCTCTCCAATTTACCCCGCCGATGGTTGAATTTCCAAACATACCGAAACACGTATTTTTTAACGTGTAACCAACTATACAAATATCAATTTTTGCACTTCTAGCTTCAAAATTGTATCAATAGCAACGTGTTTCCAAAAAGAATTTTTGATCCTCTATTTAACCCTCTTACTTGTTGAATTTCCAAAAATACTAAAAATCATGGATTTTTAATCCTGACCAAGATTCCATATCCGAAGTTTCGTAGTTGTAACTTAAAATTCGAGTTAACGGCAACATATTTTTGAAAATCAATATTTTTGCGTCACCTATTGTACCCCTCTATTTGTCGAATTTCAAGAAATGACGAAACACGTGTCTCTTAAATTCGAACCCTGAATTAAAATCCGAAATTTTGTAGTTCTAGCTTCAAAATTGCATAAATAGCTTAGTATTTTCAAAAAACGTTTCATCCCTTATTTCACCCCCTTACGGACGGAATATCGAAAAATCGCTTCTTAAATTATGACTACAGAGTAAGATCAACACCCTCCACAAATTTCAAGTTTCTATCTTCAGTGGTTTGTGCTGGGCGCAGTCAGTCAATCGGGACACTTCCTTTTATATATAGAGATTTAGGGCACAACCTGAATAGCTCCCTTAGGCTGATCGCGGATGATGCTGTCGTTTATCGGTTAGTGAAGTCAACAGAGGATCAAAAGCAACTGCTAAGCGATTTAGACAAAATCTCTGCATGATGCGAAAATTGGCAATTGACACTAAATACAGGAAAGTGTGAAGTAATACACATGACCACTAAAAGAAATCCGCTGAACTTCAATTACGCGATAAATCAGTCAAACCTTAATGTCGTAAATTCTACCAGATACCTAGGAGTTACAATTACGAACAACTTTGACTGGAGATAACACACAGAAAATATTGTGGGGAAGGTGAACCAAAGGTTACGTTTCATCGGCAGAACGCTTCGAAGATGCACCAGCTCCACCAAAGAGACTGCCTACATCACACTTGTGCGTCCTCTCCTGGAGTACTGTTGCCCCTTGTGGGACCCTCACCAGGTGGGACTGACGGAAGACATTGAGAAGGTTCAGAGAAGGGCAGCTCGTTTTGTTTTACCACGTTACGGGGGGGAAAGCGTCACGGAAATGTTGCACGAATTGGGGTGGAAATCATCAAAAGAACGACGTTATTCATTGCGGCGTAATCTGTTTGCGAAGTTTCAATCACCGACTTTTACTTCTGAATGTGAAAATATTTTGCTGGCACCCACCTACTTAGGGAGACATGAGCATCCCAATAAAATAAGAGAAATCAGATCGAAAACGGAACGATTTAGGTGTTCTTTCTTCCCTCGCGCTATTAGAGAATGGAACGGTAGAGAAAAGTTATGAAGGTGGTTAATGAACCCTCTGCCAGGCACTTGAATGTGTTTTGCAGAGTATCTATGAAGATATGTAGATGGAGATATTGTTCTTTGGTTAGACTGACTCACGCCACGAACGTATGTACACATTTTAAAGTGTACAGCCTACCGTATATTCTGCGGATAAGAGAACCTTCAGATAAGAGGAGGTACAAATTTTCATCAAAATTTTATAGTTTAAGCATATATCTCGCCTATAAGATGACCCCCAAGTTACCGTATTTACCCGAATGCAAGCCGCACTTTTTTTTTTTTTTTTTTTTTTTTTTTTTTTCAAGTTTTCGGTATCTGAAAATAAGCCTGCGACAGGCAAAGCTTCAGGAAGTTCGGAAAAACGTCGTTAGAAGCCGCCTAAAGTAGTTTTCGCGATCGGTACACCAAGGTTTCATCCTTTGTTGCAATGTGTACTGCTACGTTGTTTCCGATCGTGAAGAAGCACGTTTTGTTCACACCGCAAAGCTTAAGACAAAACAAAAAAGTAACTTCTTCGCCGAGACGACATTTAATCGGGCCGATGCCGTGTTTTTCGACTTCCGCAAGGCGTTTGATACAGTTCTCCACAAACGTTTAATGAACAGAGTAAGAATATATGGTCTATCAGACCAATTGTGTGATTGGATTGAGAATTCCTAGATGACCTTGCGGATAAAATCGGAAGTTCACTGAGGCTTTTTGCGGATGATGCTGTAGTATACAGAGAGGTTGTAACGATGGAAAATTGTATTGAGATGCAGGAGGATCGGCATCGAATTGACGCATGGTGCAGGGAATGGCAATTTAATCTCAATGTAGACAAGTGTAATGTGCTGCGAATACACAGAAAGAAAGATCCTTTATCATTTAGCTACACTATAGCAGGTCAGCAACTGGAAGCAGTAAATTCCATAAATTATCTGGGAGTATTCATTAGGAGGGATTTAAAATGGAACGACCATATAAAATCAATCGTCGGTAAAGCAGGTGCCAGACTTTGATTCATTGGGAGAATTCTAAGGAAATGCAGTCCGAAAACAAAGGAAGTAGGTTACAGTACACTTGTTCGCCCACAGCTTGAATACTGCTCACCGGTGTGGGATCCGTACCAGGTGGAATTGATAGAGGAAGTGGAGAAGATCCAACGGAGAGCAGCGCGCTTCGTTACAGGATCATTTGGTAATCGAGAAAGCGTTACGGAGATGATCGATAAACTCCAGTGGAAGACTCTGCAGGAGAGACGCTCTGTCGCTCGGTACGGGCTTTTGTCGAAGTTTCGAGAACTTACCTTTACCGAGGAGTCTAGCAGTATATTGCTCCCTCCTACGCATAATTCGCGAAGATATCGTGAGGATAAAATCAGAGAGATTAGAGCCCACACAGAGGGGTACCGACAAATCTTCTTTCCGCGAACAATACGTGACTGGAATAGGAGGGGAAATCGATAGTGGTGCTCAAGGTACCCTCCGCCACACACCGTCGGGTGGCTTGCGGAGTATGGTTGTAGACGTAGATGTAGATATTATGCGGGTGAAAACACTCGAAATTGCCCGAGAACAGAAGATAAAGGATTTCGAAGAAAGCCGCAATTGTTGCGTTGTTGTTGTGGTGGTCTTCAGTCCGCAGACTGGTTTGATACAGCTCTCCACGCTACCCTGTCCTGTGCAAGTCTCTTCATCTGAGAATACGTTCGGCAGCCTACATCCTTTTGAATCTGCTTACTGTATTCATTCCTCGGTCTCCCTCTACGATTTTTACCCCCACACGCTTCCTTCTAATGCTATGTTGACAATTCCTTGATGTCTCAGAATGTGTCCTACCAATCTATCCAAATGTTCAAATGTTTGTATAGTCTATGGGACTTAACTACGGGGTTATCAGTCCCTAAACTTACAAACTACTTATGAGCTACTTACGAACTAGGACGGCACAAATATCCATGCCCGAGCGGGGATTCGAACCCCCGACCGTAGTGGCCGTGCAGACCGTGACTGAAGCGCCTTAGTCCCCTCGGCCACCGCGGCCGGTCCAATCTATCCCTTCTTTTAGTCAGGATATGCCAGAAACTCCTTTTCTCCCCGATTCGGTTGAGCACCTCCTCATCAGTTACGTGATCTACCCATCTATCAACATTTGTCTGTAGTGTAGCATTGTATGGGAGTGGAACGTGGGCGATAAGGACTTCAGATAAAAAGATGATAAAAATTGTTGCGTACAGCTCCGAAATATTTTAATACTTTCACTGCTCCGTACGTAAATATAATCGTTTCAGTGCGACTCTGGATATATTGAGAAATTATTTTTGAGATACGACATTGTAAAATCAAGCTGCATTGTAAATAATTAATTCTATTCCTGCTTTATGGCATATAGGTTGTCGTATGTACCCTTGTTCACTCAGTACATTAATAAAGCTGGGAAAGAGAATACTTTTTTTTAAGAATTGCACAAAACTTTGTTTTCGTAAATCTTTCTTCCACGATGTAAATTTTATCAGGGTAATATCGCAGATGTGCTGCATAGTGCAGCTATAGCGAGGCTCCGACCTCCAGACGATATATACCGAATCGATACGTTTCGAAACAATATGTATGGAATAAGCGAATGTTTCTTAACCGGAGCTACGCTCCCTCATGTACTAAGATAAGATATATTGTTTGTCCGATACCTACCTTTCACTTTAAAACATTTAACAGTAGCGTAGCCTTAAGAAGATTAGGTATAGGGATTAGGTATAGTACGTGAGGGTGCGTAGCGTCCGAATCTACGGTTCTGAAACACTAGATCGATTCACAGTTCTACTTTCGATATATATTACTAGCTGCAAACCCGGCGTTGCCCGGGTATTTATTTATTTATTCCTGCCATTTCTCAGGTATATGTTCATTTGTGTAAGGGCTGTATGTCTGTAAAATCTGTTGGGAATACAGTTAGTAGAAAAGAAGAAATAGAGTAAAACTTGGCGCCGGCCGCGGTGGCCGAGGGGACTGAGGCGCTCCAGACATGGTCTGCACGGCCACTACGGTCGGGGTTTCGAATCCCCCCTCGGGCATGGATATTTGTGCCGTCCTTAGGATAAGCTAGTTGATAAGTAGTTTGTAAGTTTAGGGACTGATGACACTTAGTTACGTCCCATAAGTTCTGCAAACATTTGAAAACTTGGTGCGTGATGGGGCTCGTTTTCTATGAATGTTACTTTTTACGTGCTCACATCTTATGAACTATGTGTCGTACTGTGATACAATTTAGAGGCTACATTCAACTATATATGTGTATACTGTCTGTAAAATTTCCTGTCGCTACAATTTGTAGTGTAGAAATTATAAATTGTAACGTCATACCGAGAGCCGTAGTTTTACTCCATAAACAGAAACTTTTTTCCTTTCGTCATTTTATTATGGTTGCCAGCGAGGAAAACTATAATAAAGGTTTGAAATTATGTTTAAAAGTTTGTTGCAAGTCGCTAAGTACTGTCATTTTCATACAGTGCATTTCGAAAGTATCGCCGCATTATATGGCATTTTTGGCGATTTCTAATGGTTATGACGTAATATCTTTTCAAACATGTGCCGTATGTGATTCTTAACCATGCAGCAATTGTTACCTCACGGTAAGGAATGTGTGTACCAAATTTGGTTGAAATCGTGCGAATGGTTTAGGAGAAAATGAGCAGCATTGTCGCAAAATGCAGCAGTTTTTCGCGCATCTCATTGTTTATGACGTGATATCTCGTGAACTATGTATCGTACATGATTCTTACACATGCGGCGACCGTACTCATGGATTGAAGTTGGAAATGTTCAAATGTTTGTAAAGCTTATGGGACTTAACTACGGGGTTATCAGTCCCTAAACTTACAAACTACTTATGAACTACTTACGAACTAGGACGGCACAAATGTCCGTGCCCGAGGGGGGATTGGAACCCCCAACCGTAGTGGCCGTGCAGACCGTGACTGAAGCGCCTTAGTCCCCTCGGCCACCGCGGCCGGCATGGATTGAAGCTTACGTGTGCAAAATTTCATACAGATTGGAACAAAACTGTAGATTTGTATGCAACACGTACAACCATACGGACACACTGCTTTATATACTAGATTTCACGCCGAGCTACTTCGAGTGTAAGCTTTCTTTTTAATTACGTACAAAGCTGTACTCCTATGTCGCTGCCTAACCACATCCTTTAAAATCTCGACATATTCATAAAAATCATGACATTCGCTTGTTCGTTACATATCGTTTGGACGACGAAGCTGCGCTGTGCAGCACATCTGCGAAATTAGCAATTTCACACTAAATTTAAATCTGATTTTTTTTTTATGATTCAACTATCATCTTATCTGCGGAAATATACGGTACTTTGTTGTTCAGAGATAGAAGGTTAGACGGGTTTCTACATACATCCGCATCTACGTACATGCTCTGCAATCCACACAAAGGTGTGTGGTGGAGGATACTCATTAGCACTAACTATAGTCGGCGTCACGTACGACGGCAGCCGATATTTCAGCTGTTCTGCGCGCCCCCCTCCATCACCTCACTGGCAGCCAATAATATTCACTCTCTAGGCGCACGGCTGGCCGCGACTTACACAGGCTCCACCATTGGCGCTCGGCCGTAGCCTTCTTCCATTCAATGATAAACAGACTTATAAACATAACATTAGATCCTGCACCCAAGCAAAAAGAAAATGAATTGCCGGCCGCGGTGGCCGAGGGGACTGCGGCGCGCCAGTTGCGGTCTGCACGCCACGGTCGAGGGTTCGAATCCCCCCTCGGGCATGGCAATTTGTGCCGTCCTTAGTGTTAGCTAGTTCATAAGTAGTTTGTAAGCTTAGGGACTGATGACCCCGTAGTTAAGTCCCATAGACTATACAAACATTTGAACATTTGATTTGAACAAAAATAATTCACCATACTGCAGTACATTGCACAACAAAATGAATACGACCCCAACATTATTCTAAAACTCTATAACAACAGAACGAGTCCTAAACCACCAACAACACATACAGAAATAACATCACAGAGGTAAACTTCAAAGCTAAATAAACCTACATACATCAGTACACCATACCTAGGTAAAATATCCAATAAAGTAAAGCAAATTTTTAGAAAGACTAACACCACTTTTGCGTTTCAGAACAGACACGCCCTTAAATACAAATTCGTCACACATACCACAAAACCTTCAAAATTTCTTAACTCCAAAATTTATAAAATTATTATATAATTATTATTATATAGTACACCACTGGGCGAAATTCACTATAAGATACAAAGAACACACTACAGAAAGTGAATAGAACCCTTCCACATTTTATCATTTGCAGTCCGAAAATCACCCAGTAGACACCATAGACAATGCACTAGAAATTTTGCATACTGTTCAGAAGGAATACGAGATGAATATTCTTGAAGAAATGGAAGTAATCATACAATCAATTAGGAACACAACTAATTTGCTAAACGATCAAACGGATTTCGGGCATAAAAATTATTTCGATAATTTTATTCATATTCTAGTGCATGCTAATTGATAAACAGTCCCACTGGCAATGACAGATATTAGTGCAATAACAAAATTGCCATTAATTATTATCCAAAGAGACAATCTCAATGTTGATCTGACATAAAAATATGCCAACAAAATTATCAAACATGAAAAAACCCAACATAATTCGTCTAATTTGAAATAAAAGCTTTCCCTCAAATGTACAGAAACGACACCACACTCACAAAATGATCTTATAATCTATCTCTTAACACTCATAGATATATATTCTCTGTGCAAATAATGCAAACATACTACATCTCCGTAGAGCTGTCAAATAAATGTCAAAATCCGTAACTTCATAAACATCTCACATGACAACACAATATTATAAGTTACGTGATAATATATATATCTAAATGTACAGCATGACAGAATGTGGTATGTATCATTTCTTTTCCCTTTGTATAAAACAACTATACAGCATAGTACTAAATGTTATGAAAATTTATGTATTGCAGGCGTAAAACCTGCACTTTTACGTCGAACTAAGGTTATAGTGTAACTAAAACGAATTATGAATATACGGTGTTGAAATTATATAATCTATACCTATATATAAAAGGCTTGTGTGTGTACGTGCTGACAGACTTTTCTCCATGACCACATACTGCCACCCACTCGTGGTTGTGGTGGTAGATAGCCCTCGGTCTAATGATGTTAGTAAGGGAGTTTGGTCACGGTGCGTGGCAGTGGGTGAGTGTGACGAGCAAAAATTCTCAAAATATGCAATAAATACTCTTAAGAAATGCTATATACTCTGTGACTTACGAACTTTACGGTACGAGTCAAAATCTGTTTATTATTTCAATCGTCACACAATGCGGTCCTTTCAGACTTTAATAACGACGAGGAATCTCAAATACGCATTTTTTTTTTTAAATAGATCACATGTTTTCGTCAACCACACATTACCGACTATGAACAGAGACGCAAAACAAAGATAAAAATCCAGATAGACTCAAAGATAAAAATACTCGTCAAACATTGATCACTGTCGTGGAAGCAAGGTGGAAACACAGACATACCTCAATGAATGTCTCTTAGGCCATAGATATTGATATGCCTGTGCCAGTAAGCTCACTGGTCTGTGCTAATCTGTGATCTCTGATACATATAGCCGCGACACTCTCTGCTGTGAAAGGTGTTATCGTTTGACAGCTGGGTCAAGAAAAACTATGCGACGTAGTCCTACTCATATCCCGGCGGCCTCCTGTGCTAATGTTGGCAACAGATGTTGAATAACGAGAATCATGTGACATCGTCATAAGCCAATCGCGTGACACGCAGATATTTTGTCGTGAAATCAAGCATACAGCAGGAACAGCAGTATTTATCTACACTCTATGTGGTTCGGTCATCTTTGCAACGATTTTATATCGTGTTATTGATGTTTCCAACATAGAAACACGAGACCGCCAGGATAGAAAGTAAAATTTAACCGAATCAGATACATCCGTTGTTGTCACATCTCATTATGTCCACCACTTTCACGCGAAACTCTTTTGTATAGAGTCTCATGATTCACACAGTCATACAATTCATTCCAAATTCCTATTCAAGAAGATATTTATGAAATGTAATTTGCCAGCCGCTTTCGGCGCTGCTGTTGCAATGTGTAACTTCATGAACACAACCTAACATTGAATTTACATTGTTCTGAAGCACGGACTTAATTTCAGTCTTAGTATGTAAAAATTCGACAATGACTTCTACTTAAATTTGTCATCTTGGCTAGGAGAACTGAGTCTATTGACAGAGAGATCCAACAAGGATTGTGTTTTTGCTGACCTACGTCCGGAACCCAAAGAACCATGATATACACAGGACCTTCTTTAACAACCGTTGCGAAGCACGGGCATATAAGGTAGTTCTTACTATTGGCGATCGTCCAGACCCTCGTTGAGAATATCCGCCATGCTTGATACTGCCAGACACGTTGGGAAAGCCTCCCCAACGCGCTGTTCGCACGCTGTGACGTCAGAAACTCGTCACGTTCGTTACACTCACACGCTCCGTGTGCCGATGGCTAAACAGAAATGACACCAGTGAGTGTTGTGAGTGGTATGGTACACTGCGACGAAACTACGTAATGCATACAGGAGCGAAACCAAATGTTTGTTAAGCTTAAGGGACTTAACTGTGGGGTCATCAGTCCCTAAACTTACTAACTACTTATGAACTAAGGACAGCACGAACATCCATGCCCGAATGCGGATTCGAACCCCCGATGGGGAACAACCTCGCGTATCGTAGCGTAGTGCCTCAATGCGCTCAGCCGCTCTGCCGCGACGGGATGGGAGCAGCGAGGCCATTCCACTGCGGCTGGAGGAAGTGGATGAGGGTGTGGGGCAGGGACGGCGGTTATCGCTGAAACCAACGGTTTTCGGTTATACCGGTTCTTTTCATCTCCAGTTTGACCGCACTGTAAAAACTGCTCAAGATAACCGGTTTTTTAAATAACCGGTTTTCGGTTCTTATTGCTATTATTTCCAGTAGAGTTCGACCGAAACATATTTTGCGGCCGAAACAAAAACCGTAATCGAATTTTCGGTTCTTCCAGTTTTGGCCGAAACCGAAACTTACGAAATTTAGTTAAAATGTAGGTAAATTTACGTTATACGACAAATCACTAGTCTTTCCATATTTTGCAAGATCCCCTCCCAATACTACGCGTTCTTGAGTGTGTGTAAGCCTAGCCAGGAGTCCGTAGAAGACGATATACGAAGCATACAGATTTACTGGCCTAGTATTTCCATCCGGCAGTTGCGAATATTGAGCCAACCACTCATTAAGTTGTTGTGAGCCAGCGCAAATGAATATCTCGGTATATATATATATATATATATATATATATAGTCAGTAAATGAAATTCAGTCAGTGCTGCAGAAGTATTTCGAAAAATAAAGTCACAGTTCCGACTACCAGTATAATTGTTGTCAGTGTAAATTTACGCAAATTGCACTAGGAAAGCTGTGTACCACATGATTAAAGAATGTTCAAACCCATATTGGTTATTAAAGAAGCCCCTCGCTTTCAAGGAATCACGTTAATAGAACTTGTTAGCATAACAGTATGATAATACATTAAAAGTTATTATTCCAAACTTACGTAATAGGTATATGAATCGAATTTACCTTCTCTTCCAAGAAACATTTTGGATGCTTTCTCCTTAAATGACACTGCATCTTTGTAGTACCTGCACCCGTTTTCAGTTTTTTAAAGCAAATGGAGCATTGTACCTCACTGCTAGTACAGTACTTCGTGAAGTACTTCCACACTCGGGATGGTGCCATCTAAGACACAACCGATGTCTGGCGACGACAGCAAGGAACTGCCGCGTGACCAGACGGAGGCAAGTCTCGTACACTGCCGGTGCACGCGCGTCGTCTAATAGGCCACGCCACACGGCAACAGCTGCGTCGATGCCTCAGTAGCTGCACCAGTCCTTAAGTTCTTATGCCACGCGTTTCTGACTGCCGGGATTGTTCTTAAATTATCACTGATTGCATTTCTTAGTTACTGCAATGACCTAATATTTCACAGCAGTGGAAATTTTAGGAATAGCCCTAAATATTAGGGTCTACTAGTTTTAATTTTTTTGAAATTATTTACAAAACACACATTTTCAACCACTATTACAGGAAGTAGTTGTACCGGTTTTTTTACCCGGTTCTTCGTAATAATTAAAAAAAAACGGTTACAACCAACACCAAATAAATACCGAAAAAAACCGGTTATTTAGAACTAAAATACCGGTATCGGTTTTATCCGGTCGGTTTGTCCCATACCTAGTGTGGGGCCGCTGTGTGCTCTGGGGCGCGCGCGCTCCACTCCCCCGCCCGCGCTGTGCCGGCATCCTTTCTGTCGTCGTCGGGAAAATGGGCGGCACACCTGCGCTGTCCTGCCCTGTTTACTTTGCGTCTGGGCGGCGACCTTCGGCTGTTTGTTTTTCCACCACTGGTGTTTCGCTGCCGGCCGTCAGGAGGCAGCACCTCTGCAGCTCAGTGACGTCACAGCCGGCACTGTGCGGCACGGCGCGGCCCCGTGACCTTTGGCTGCTCTGTGTGCCTGTGTGTGTGTGTGTGTGTGTGTGTGTGTGTGCCCTTGGGGCGTGGGTGGGGGGAGCGTGGGAGGGGGAGGGAGGCTAGCCGGGGGGGGGGAGCGAGTGGGCGTCCCGGGCAATCAATGGCCGGCGCGTTTCTTCCCGCCCTCTTCCTGGTGGCCGCCCCGCTACCCAGCGGCAGGCTGTACAGCTGTGGCCACTACACAACGCGTTGTTGTTGTTGTGTTTTGGAAGGGACTAAACAGCGACGGTTATCAGTCCCTTGTTCCAGTCAAAGAGATAAAACATTTTGTTAAGCATTCCTAAGTAAATGTGTTAACAAGTCAAACTTTAAAACTCACAGACTAATATAAAGAAAGGATGCGATTAAAAACGAAGAAGGGATAAAACAGCTGAGACAGTACAAGAGTGCTTTTGCTGGGTGGTCACAGGGATATAAGGAACACACCAAGCCACTCTGGGACACGTTAAAACCACCTACCTAACAGACTTAAGCAGGTGGAGGACAGAGCAAGGACAGACAAACACATACTTTAAATGGAGTTGTAAAATCCACACTGACGGATAAAATTTAAAGCAGAGTCAACCGTTGAGGTGTTGTCAGCTAATGCAAGCTGCAAAGCGTCAGGGAGATTAAAATATCGTCGCGCTGCGGCTAAATTGCGGCATTCAAGTAAGACGTGGGCGACCGTCAAAGGCGCACCACATCGACACTGAGTAGGGTCCTCGCGACGCAGGAGGTTTCCCTGCGTGAGCCAAGTATGGCCTATGCGTAGATGGCAAAGGACAACCGACTCCCTGCGAGAACCCTCTTTTAGGAACAGTTCTTCTTACTCAAGTTGTTCAGATGAACTACATGGTTCGCTTTAAATAGTTCACTGAACGACACATTTCACTGAACGACACAGTTCACTGTAAGTGGTTCAGTGAACTAGTAAAAAAATTAATAAATACGAGGCGCGTCCAGAAAGTAAGTTCCGTTTAGTAATAAAATGAAATTGTACACAGATATAGAAGATATTTTTACTGCACAAAATTCTACAACTCTTAAACTACTTTTCCACATAACTGCCGAAATTTTGTAGGCACTTGTCATAGCGTGCCACAAGTTTCTGCATGCATCCTTCACAGAAGGTTGCCGCCTGTGTATTCAACCGTGTGGTAACAGCTCTTTATCATCATTGAAGTGTTGACCACCAAGGACAGATTTTAGGTGTAAGAAGAGATGAAAGTCGCTAGGAGAGAGGTCCGAGCTGTATGGAGGATGATCAAACAGGTCCCATTGAAATTTCCGTAAGAACTGTTTGGTCACATTCGGTGTGTGAGGTCAGGCATTATCGTGAAAAAAACTGCATTAACATGTTACCACATGGTTGAATACACAGGTGGCAACATTCTATGAAAAAGGCACACACAACCTTGTGCCGTGCTATGACAGTTGCCTACAAAATTTCGGAAGCTATGTAGAAAAGTAGTTTAACAATTGTAGATTTTTGTACGACGTGCATCCAGAAAGTAAGCCCTGTTTGGTAATAAAATGAAATTGTACATAGATACAGAAGAAATTTTTATTACACAAAATTCTACAACTCTGAAACTACTTTTCCACACAACTGCCGAAATTTTGCAGGCATTTGTCGTAGCGTGGCACCAGGTTTGGTATACCTTATTCATAGAAATCTGCCGCCTGTGTCTTCAACCAGTTGGAAACAGTTTCTTTCAGCTCGTCGTCATTGGTGAAGTGATGACCGCCAAGAAAAGACTTGAGATGTAAGAACAGATGAAAGTCGCTAGGACCGAGGTCAAGGCTGTATGGAGGATGGTCAAACACGTCCCAGCCAAATCCCTGTAGGAGGTTTTTCGTCACATTTGCAGTGTGTGGTCGTGCGTTGTCGTGAAGCCAAACAACACCTTTTGACAGCAGTCCCCGGCGCTTATTCTGAATTGCACGGCGCAATTTCCAAAGTGTCTCGCAATAAGCATCTGCTTTGATTGTTTGACCACGCGGTAAGAAGTCAATGAGTAGGATGCCTTTCCAGTCCCAGAACTCTGTGCACATCATTTTCAAAGGTGTCTTGTTTTGCTTCGGCTTTACCTTCGTTGGGGATGAAGTGTGTCTCCATTCCATTGATTGCTGCTTACTCTCAGGGGTGTCGTAAGAAACCCACGTTTCATCTCCTGTGACTATCTGTCTAAGAAATTCTTCGCCGCTTTCAGCATAACGGGTCAAAAAATCAAGTGCACTACCCATCCGTTGTTTTGTGTTGCTCAGTGAGAATCTTTGGTATACCAACGTGAGGAAAGTTTACAGAATTTCAGTTGTTTGGTAACAATGTCATGCATCAGTGATCGTGAAATTTGGGGGAAGTCCATAGCGAGAGCACTAATTGTAAACCTACGGTTTTCCTGGATCTTGTCATCAATCGCGTGAACCAGTTCTTCTGTAACCAAAGGTGGACGCCCACTTCGTTCTTCCTCGTGCATATCACCTACGCCCGCCATTGAACTGTCGGACCCATCTTCTCACCGTCGAATCACTCATCGCATTTGGTCCGTAAACGTCGCAAATTTGCCGATAAATTTCACTCGGTTTCACTGTCCTCGCATTCAGAAACCGAATCACAGACCTGATTTCACAGGCGGCGGGATTTTCAATCAACTCCGACATTTCAAACGAGCACAACAAAGCGTACGCAACTGACAGCGATCTCCAAATGGCGCACGTTCTTCTCCTTGATACACGTCGTCTACAGCGCATGTGTGGAACTGCAATCGCAGCGCTGCAGCGGAGATAAATTGAAACGGAACTTACTTCCTGGACGCGCCTGGTACTTCTTCTTACTCGAACAGAAGGCTTTTGACACCGTACCTCACAAACGGCTTTCAATCAAATCGCGTGGTTACGGTATATCGCCCCAAATTTGCGACTGGATAGGGGATTTCCTGTCAGAGAGGACACAGTTCGTAGTAATCGATGGTAAGGCATCGACTAAAACAGAGGTGATATCGGGCGATCCACAAGGCAGCATCATTCAGGGCTAGGTACAAGGGCTGGCTCACGCCCTTGTTGTAGCGCGGGCCGCTCCCGTGACGTCATCAGGGTACAGAAGCAGGTGGACCGTGGCTGCCCAGTGGCTGAGCTGAGCGCCGATTTGTGTTGTGTTTGACACCCATTTTTGTACACGTGTTTCGTAAGTGTTCCGTATAGTGTGGTGTCATTGAGTTATAGCATTTACAATCGTTAACTGTTGTATTTGGATGTGTTGGACCTGCGAAAGAAATTTTTTCTAACACAGTTTGAAAAGCAATATCAGTTTTATCTGAAAACTAGCTGAAAACCCGGCTTTTCCCGGGTATTTATTTATTTATTCCTGCCATTTTTCAGGCATATATTCATTTCTATAAAGGCTGTATGTCTGTAGAATCTCTTGGGAATACAGTTAGTAATAAAGAAGTAACACATTAAAATTTGGTGCGGGAAGATGCGGTTTTCCATGAAGGTAACTGTTTATGTGCTTATATATCATGACCTACATGTCGTACTGTGATACAATTTAGAAGGTAAACTCAACTATATGCATGTATATTGTCTGTAAAATTTACTGTGGCTACAATTTGTAGTGAAGAAATTATAACGTCATACCGAAAGCCGTAGTTTTAGTCCATTAAAGGCGGAAGGTTTCTGTATATGTGCTCACATCTCATGAACTATGCGCCACCACTTGATACAATTTAGAAGGTACATTAAACTATATGTGTGTATACTGTATGTAAAATTTCCTGCTGCTACAATTTGTAGTGTAGAAACCAAATTTGTAACGTCATACTGAATGCCGTAGTTTTACTCTATACCGCACGGCCACTACGGTCGGGGGTTCGAATCCCCCCTCGGGCATGGATATTTGTGCCGTCCGTAGTCTTAGTTAGTTCATAAGTAGTTTGTAAGTTTAGGGACTGATGACTCCGTAGTTAAGTCCCATAAGTTTAACAAACATTTGATATTTACAAAATTTTATATGACAATAATGTAAAACATTTCAAATGGGATTGCGCAGCCGCTAGCATTACGACAACAACCGAACTATGGCAGCAAACAGTCAGCCACAGAGGCTGTTTCGTGCACTGCAGAACAGACAACTTCTGCATCCGTAAAACTGACAAGGAAAGTACTTGGGCTCGAACAAACACATATACACCAAAATCGTATGAGAGATAATGTAAAGATCCCTTATTGCACCAGTGATACTCCCGCATCTGCAAAACTCTGCAGTCGTCGGTTAGAGGCCTCTGCGTGTGCCATGCCGCATTGCACTTTGACCTGTCGGTTCGCCAGTAGGGACGGTGCAGTGTGCCTCCCAAGTTGCGTTTTGTGACGTCATTTGTGTGGTGAAGCGTCAGATGGGGCGGCGATTGCTAATCAGTCCTGCTAATGTGTTGCGATTAGTTGAGATGAAGTTACGAAGAACCCTTCTTCGTGAAGATGGTATTAGTGTAGAAGATGAATCATTTGCATGCTTTCTCGTATCTGTTATGGTACAGAAACATGAGCACAAGTTAGATACTGTTGTAACACTAACACATAATGATGATAATAGGGATGATAATGACGAACAACTCATTGCAAGCAGTAGTGCTACGGTAAGTGCGGGAAGAGGCGATGGAAGCAGTGGCAGTGAATACCAACAGTTTTTCGGTAAGAAGGCTAAAGTTGCAAATATCATCACGGCTTTTGATGGCAATTCGCTAGAGAACATGTACGACGATTATTATGTAAGTTATAGTTCAGATATCTGCATTACGTATGGCGTCTACAACTACATCTACAGTGCTATCTAGAGCATGGTTGCAGAGCTTTGCAGAAGAACGACACCCACCAGCACAATGAGATGTACGTACAGTGTCAAAAGCAACTGCAAAGCGATTTAGACAAAATTTCTGCATGGTGCGAAAATTGGCAATTGACACTAAATAAAGAAAAGTGTGAAGTAATACACATGACCACTAAAAGAAATCCGCTGAACTTCAACTACGCGATAAATAAGTCAAACCTTAAGGTCGTAGAATCCACCAAATACCTAGGAGTTACAATTACGAACAACGTTGACTGGAGAGAACACATAGAAAATATTGTTGGGAAGGCGAACCAAAGGTTACGTTTCATTGGCAGAACGCTTCGAAGATGCACCAGTTCCACCAAAGAGACTGCCTACATCACACTTGTGCGTCCTCTCCTGGAGTACTGTTGCCCCTTGTGGGACCCTCACCAGGTGGGACTGATGGAAGACATGGAGAAGGTTCAGAGAAGGGCAGCTCGTTTTGTTTTATCACGTTACGGGGGGGAAAGCGTCACGGAAATGTTGCACGAATTGGGGTGGAAATCATTAAAAGAAAGACGTTATTCATTGCAGTGTGATCTGTTTGCGAAGTTTCAATCACCGACTTTTAGTTCTGAATGTGAAAATATTTTGCTAGCAGCCACCTACTTAGGGAGACATGACCATCCCAATAAAATAAGAGAAATCAGATCGAAAACGGAACGATTTATTTTTGGTGTTCTTTCTTCCCGCGCGCTATTAGAGAATGGAACGTTAGAGGAAAGTTATGGAAGTGGTTAATGAACCCTCTGCCAGGCACGTGAATGTGATTTGCAGAGTATCTATGTAGATGTAGATGTAGATGTAGAGCCGGCCGCGGTGGCCGAGGGGACTGAGGTGCTCCAGTCACGGTCTGCACGGCCACTACGGTCGGGGGTTCGAATCCCCACTCGGGCATGGATATTTGTGCCGTCCTAGTTTTTAAGTAGTTCGTAAGTAGTTTGTAAGTTTAGGGACTGATGACTTCTCCACGCGCGTCAATAGCAGTCTGTTTGGCTCTTAAGTGTAGCCAGCAACGTCATCAACAGTCGACACTATCGTCTTCGTCACTTCGCATGGCGCTGTCCTTGCCGTCATGTCGTCTCAATACAGCGTGTGGGGCCCGGTGGTCTCGGAAAAAGAAGGAACGAAGATTTGCGTTTATCGTCCAGTCGACAGCGTGGTCATTAGAGACGGAGCTTACGCTCGGGTTCTGTGGGTAAAGTAATCGGCCGTGCCCTTTCAAAAGGAACCATCCCGGCAGTGGCGTAACTACGGGGGGGGGATGAGGGGGATAGAAACCCCCCCCCAGACCCCCAGAACCCAAAGAAAAAGAAAAAAAACGAAAGAAAGAAAGAAATTGTATAACAGCAATCTGGTAAAGGTAAAGATTGGAAACTCGGGGTGTTTAACCATAAGCTTTCATTGGATGGGAGTGAATTAGTTTCTTCAACGGGAGTGGTAGATGGTAGTCTGTCTGGAAACTGACTAAAATTTTGCTCGTCAAGCAGATCTATCCCCCCCCCCCCCCAAAGCCAAGTCCTATTATGCCACTGAATCCCGGCATTTGCCTGGACTGATTTAGAGAAATCGCGGAAAACCTAAATCTGGATGGCCGGAGGTGGATTTGAACCACCGTCCTCCCGAATGCTAGTCCAGTGTGTTACCACTGATAAGGCCAACTCGCTCGGTTGGTGGTTTCGGGGTTAGGAGCTCGACTGCAAACGGTAGGGTCGCGGGTTCGAAACCCGGTCGGATCTCGGATTTGTTCAGCCTGCACTTTAACCCATGCTTCACCTCTCGAGGATGTGAGAAGCCTTCAGAAACGACCCGTGGTTGGGATTCCACGTTAAGCTGTAGGTCCCCTGTCCTTTCCTTTCGTTTGCCCGGTTGGATAACTGGGGTAGGCTAGGGACACGCAAGTGGCCGAAGTGGCGTCCGATTGAAAGACTTGCAACAGGCCAGTGAGCCACACCAAATTACGAGGCTCGTTTTTAAGTAAGTACGGTTTCGAAATTAAAAAATAAATAAATAAAATAAAGACGCTTGAAAGTCGTGGGAGTTGCTGTAATGTGTTGATGGAAATGAAGTGTAGTGAAATGCTATCCAAAAGCGGACCAAATATCGACAAATTAAATATGAAACGCATAACTGTAAGTAACGTCTTGAAGACAGACTCATATTGTAATTATTCAGTATAGCATACCAAAATTAGTGTTTACTTTTTTCTCGTTTTATGCCCTGCCACAGATGTAACATGCTCTAAATGTATACCATCTGATGGTGAGCTGCTAGGCAGCTTGAAACCGGTAATGGTTTAAATAAATCTTCATTAAGAAGAAACAAAAGTCGACTGGTTGCAGTAATTTCTGAAACCTATAAAATAAATTCGTGCTAAGATATGTTCAAATGTTTGTATAGGCTATGGGACTTAACTACGGGGTCATCAGTCCCTAAACTTACAAACTACTTATGAACTACTTACGAACTAGGACGGCACAAATATCCATGCCCGAGGGAGGATTCGAACCCCCGACCGTAGTGGCCGTGCAGACCGTGACTGGAGCGCCTCAGTCCCCTCGGCCACCGCGGCCGGCATCGTGCTAAGATATCTCAATAATTTTATGCGCGCGGGTACCTACATCTACATGTCGACCCCTTTTCAGTAGTCTGGGAACTTTGACAGTGGCGTCACGTTTTTTTTTTTTTTCTTTAATGTCTTTTATTGTTAATAATAGCAGCTTATTCCCACGAGTTAGTAGCTTTCACGCGGTGAATACTAGACATAAGTCGAATCTGCATTTGCATCACACCACCTTGACACTTGTGCAGAAAGGTCTGCAGTATTCTGCGGCATCCATTTTCAATAAGCAGCCACAAGAACTAAAGAATCTTAGCACTAACCCACACGCTTTCAAATCTAAATTGAAGAGTTACCTCATGGCTCACTCCTTTTATTCTGTCTAGCAACTCCTAGAAAAGTCAAACAATTAAGCTAATTCATTTTTTTTCCTTTTTGATTCTTTCACTTTGTCTTAAGACTGTCGTGTGCATAGGACTACTTAAAAATTTCCTATTACCATTCTTGTGTTAAACTACATGTACTGACTTGTTCCATGAACTTGGAGTCTTACTCCTCAATTAGGACCTGCGGAACAGAAAACCATATTATTATATTATTGACACGCCATTGCAGTCTGAGTCTTCCTTGTTTGCGTCCGACAATCATGAGTCCCGCCGACTGTTATAAGATATCTCACACCCAAACCTTCAGATGTCAGACACTCAGATCCGCACCAAACGTTGTATATCGATAGAGTATCAAACGAAACTTCCATATAATTCGTGATTTTTGCTGCCGTCCAGTAGAACGTCCATAAACTGTAATAATAAGTAACAACTAACCTACGGAAAAGAGGAAAAGCGTATCTGTGTGGCATAATCACATGACGCTTCCGTGGGTTAGTAGGTAGAGCATTAGATTGTCGTGTAGACGGTCGTGGGTTCAAGCCCCACCTAGGTAGGCCTTAAATTTTATCATTGTTTAAACTACAGTACGTTGGAAATTCTTAAACGGGGCAACGTGTTTCTCATATGTAAAAGGACTGTTTCCATTTTGTAGCAATATGTTATTGGCAGTTTACTCTTGCTTCGTTTTATTTGAAAGTAGCAAATCTGTAGGGTTTATTCGTAGTTTCACAGAATAAACGAACATAATCGGAACATATGAATAAAAAAAACAACTGCATCACACATACAGGCGTATTAACAGTAATAACAATAACAAAAAAATAGTAATGTTAAAAACAATAAGCGTAATTAAAGTAATAACACTGTACAGGTTTCCTACTTTCAAATAAAACGAAGCAAGAGTAAACTGCCAATAACACATTGCTACAAAATCAAAACAGTCCTTTTACATATGACGAACACGTTGCCCCTTTTAACAATTTCCAACGAACTGTAGTTTAAACTATGAAAAAAAATTAGAGGGAGGTGGAGCTTGAACCCAGGACCTTCTGCACGACAAGCTAACGCTCTACCAACTAACCCACGGTAGCGTGCTGTGATTGCCCTCACAGACACGCTTTTCCTCTACTCCGTAGGTTAGCTGTTACTTATTATTATAATTTACGCACGTTCTACTGGACGGCAGCAAAAATCACGAATTATATAGATGTTTCGGTTGATACTCTAACGATATACAACGTTTGGTGTGGATCTGAGTGTCTGACATCTGAAGGTTTGGGTGTCAGTCCTAAAGGCCTAAAAGCGATTATTATTAATCGTGAGACCTGTGCAGTTTACGGAGAAAACATTATGAGTGACGGAATGGTAAGAAAGTGGGTGAGAGCATTTAAAGATGGCCGCTCAAATGTGCATGATGAACAACGGAGTGGGCGTCCTTCGGTCGTTGATGAAAGTTTGGTGCAGGAAGTGGACAATGAGGTGAGGGAAACAGACGCTTTACCATTTCCTCCTTGCGGGATGAGTTTTCTAACGTTTCTCGCAGCTGAAGATGAAGGTGAAGCAGTGAATTAAAATTTGTGATGCGGCCGGGAATCGAGGACGCATGTCGCTCCGTCACACCGGCGATGTTACATCTCGTCCGCAGACCGCATTGCACTATGCATTGAGGAACATGGACACACATTTGAACATCTCATGTAAATCAACTTCCCACCGCCATAACATCCATCACCCACCACGCAGCCATGTTCACACAGAGACGAGTGTATCGTTAGGCGTGCCCCAGGGGAGTGTGATAGGACCGCTATTATTTTCTGTCTATATAAATGATCTGATGGACAGAGTAAGTTGTAATTTGCGGCTGTTTGCTGATGATGCTGTGGTGTATGGGAGGGTGTCGTCTTTAACTGACTGTAATAGCATACAGGATGACTTGGACAAAATTTCTAGTTGGTGCGAAGGTTGGCAGCTAGATCTCAATATAGAAAAATGTAAGGCGATGCGCATGAGTAGGAAAAACAATCCCATAATGTTCGAATACACCATTAGTAGTGAGCTTCTTGATGCAGTTGCGTCGTTCAAATATCTAGGCGTAACATTGCAGAGCGATATGAAATGGATCGAGCATGTAAGGACAGTTGTGAGTAAGGCGGACAGCCGACTTCAGTTTATTGGGAGAATTTTGGGAAGATGTACTTCACCTGTAAAGGAGACCGCGTATAAAACGCTTGTACGACCACGTCTCGAGTATTGCTCAAGTGTTTGGGACCCGCAGCAGATCAGTTTAAAGGAAGACATAGAGGCGGTTCAGAGGCGAGCAGCTAGATTTGTTACCGGTAGGTTCGACCAATGCGCGAGTGTCACGGAAATGCTCCGGCAACTCAATTGGGGATCGCTGGAAGAAATACGACGTTCTTTTCGTGAATTTCTGTTGAGTAAATTTAGAGTGCCGGAATTTGAAGCTGAGTGTAGTACGATCTTGCTGCCGCCTACTTACATTTCGCGTAAAGATCACAAAGACAAGATAAGAGAAATTAGGGCTCGTACGGAGGCATGTAGGTATTCTTTTTTTCCTCGTTCAATTTGGGAAAAGGAAATGCCTAGTAGTGTACCCTCCGCCACGCACCTTAAGGCGAATTGCGGAGTATGTATGTAGTTGTAGATGTACTACGTACAGCGTGTGGTATCTGCCCCTGATACTTTGAAGGGTTGTAGCTCCCAAACTAACAGTGATAGGAATGTAGTTTAAATCGATTTGGACGCAGCTGGTTTCAACGATCCCAATGCACGATAGAAAAAACTATTGTTCCATTTAAAGAAATATATATCTTTTTGCTGTAGCACTTTGCAAAATGATACAATAAACTATGTACATAGCTCCGCAGAAAGTGTGACATTTCTTGTGTTGACCTACCTATTATTTTATAAGTTACAGAGGTAAACACACTTAGTGAAACACCCTGTATATCTGTGGCCCATCTAGGTGTCGTCTGTGCGATGTCTACCACTCTATTCGCGTCTGCGGTAATGCCGGATCGCCATGACTCGATCTGTAACACACGGACCGGCTCGATCGGCCGAGATTATACACCAGGGGGGAAGTGGAGTCGCGCATACCGAAGCGGCGACGGAAATAGCCTCAGCTCAGCTGTACGGAGGCCTGCAACGAGCTTATCGCGTGACCGGGACACGTCTGACGTCTGTCAAAAAACTCGTGCATCGAGCATCGTGCAGCTGGCGAAGGAGGGCTTCGCGATCGCACCACGGATTTCGTCACGTCAGGCGTACAAAGTCTTTTTTTTTCCTCAGTGGAGTAATTCCGCACAGAAGACGGATTGGAATAGCTTGGTCATTTGGTGGCTGAATTACCTTTCTCTACGCCAGGGCTGGTCAAATGCCGTTTCGTTCTGACTGGTGCAGTGCACCTAATGACCAGCATTTTCACACCAAATATCGAGGTGTTGGTTCAAAACCATTTTAAATAAATCCAGAATGATGTAAATTAATGCTTATTTCTTTTTTTGTTCGTAGTACCTCTCCTCTGAAGTGACAATTCTTTTATGTGTATGTCACCTTGTTGTTTATCTTGACAGGAAACTGATAGGCTTTGCGATCATAGAGTTTCTTCCCCTTTATGTTTTCTATATATCATAGGAGTTAAGTTTAGATACCCCTTCTACTTCCTCCAGGGAGAAGGTTTTTGTTTTACACTTGATAAATTATACTTATCTTCATAGTTCCTACGTTTTTGCTTCCCGCTGCAGGGATATTTTATTTTCCTTTAGCTTACAAATTTTCCCAGGTAGTTATTTGGTTATATTTTTAGAAGTTCTTTATCGTACCACCACAACTTCGTTGTGCTACCACTGACATAGGCAGGGAACTTTTTCCATTTCTCTCAGGTCTTGAGTTCTGGAATTTTTTTCCCCTTCAGAATGGTGTCAGTTTTCATCCTTTCCTAAGGATGTAATGAACCTTAATAATTGTTACCTTCTGACCGACCATCCAGGTTCTCGTCATTGTAATGAAGCACGTTTTTGGTTGCAGAAAGTTAGCTTCTGTTCCATTTTGTTTAAAAAAAATCTACACAATTCTGTGAAAACACACCGTAAAATTTAGAATAAAAGAGTCATTTCTTAATTATTTACGTATATGTCCTATTTGTGGCCACGAAAGTAGGTTTTACAGTGGTTCGAAACTGTGTTTCATCCTTACATGAGCAACCGTCGCATGGTACAGGATACACAATAGTTTTCGGGTAAGCACTATTAACACTTACTTGCCACTCAAACATGCTGTGGCAAATACGATTGTACCGGTGCCCTTTTCACGGACGCCGCATCAGCTTGAAACGACCTCACGTGTTTTGCACGTGCAGTAAGTATGTCAGCCTGTCCTTACTCAGCACTAAATGAGAAGTGATTACGCAACGACGTGCGTGTTCGAAAGCTTCGCTGTGGAAATTAAGGAATGCAAAAGTCTGATATCTTGGAGTTCCACAGGGAAGCGTTATAGGTCCCCTACTTCTTTCTCGTGCTTTAAACGATTTACGAGACAATCTGAATAGCTGCCTTAGACCGTTCGCGGATGATGCTGTCGTTTATCGGTTAGTGAAGTCAACATAGGATCAAAAGCAACTGCAAAGCAAATTTTTAATGAATGAGGTTCAACATCCGTAAGATATTTGAGGAAATGCATACTGTAAGCCATCAGCTGTTTATTATTTTCCCAAACTTCTGCCGGTTTCGGTTACAAACCATCTTCACGGAAGAGAACTACACAGACTGATTAAACAGGTTCTCTTCCGTGAAGATGGTTTATAACCGAAACCGATAGAAGTTTGGAAAAATAATAAAGAGCTGATGGTTTACAGCATGCATTTCCTCAACTGCAAAGCGATTGAGACAAAATTTCTACATCGTGCGAAAATTGGCAATTGACACTAAATAAAGAAAAGTGTGAAGTAATACACATGACCACTAAAAGAAATCCTCTGAACTTCAATTACGCGATAGATAAGTCAAACCTTAAGGTCGTAGATTCTACCATATACCTAGGAGTTACAATTACCAACAACTTTGACTGGAGAGAACACACAGAAAATATTGTGGGGAAGGCGAACCAAAGGTTACGTTTCATTGGCAGAACGCTTAGAAGATGCACCAGCTCCACCAAAGAGACTGCCTACATCACACTTGTGCGTCCTCTCCTGGAGTACTGTTGCCCCTTGTGGGACCCTCACGAGGTGGAACTGACGGAAGACATTGAGAAGGTTCAGAGAAGGGCAGCTCGTTTTGTTTTATCACGTTACGGGAGGGAAAGCATCAGGGAAATGTTGCACGAATTGGGGTGGAAATCATTAAAAGAAAGACGTTATTCATTGCGGCGTGATCTGTTTGCGAAGTTTCAATCACCGACTTTTACTTCTGAATGTGAAAATATTTTGCTAGCACCAACCTACTTAGGGAGACATGACCATCCCAATAAAATAAGAGAAATCAGATCAAAAACGAAACGATTCAGGTGTTCTTTCTTCCCGCGCGCTATTAGAGAATGGAACGGTAGAGAAAATAGTGGTTAATGAACCCTCTGGCAGGCACTTAACGTGATAGAACACAACGAGTTGCCCTTCTCTGAACCTTCTTAATGTCTTCCATCAGTCCCACCTGGTGAGGGTCCCACAAGGGGCAACAGTACTCCAGGAGAGGACGCACAAGTGTGATGTAGGCAGTCTCTTTGGTGGAGCTGGTGCATCTTCTAAGCGTTCTGCCAATGAAACGTAACCTTTGGTTCGCCTTCCCCACAATATTTTCTATGTGTTCTCTCCAGTCAAAGTTGTTCGTAATTGTAACTCCTAGGTATTTGGTAGAATTTACGACCTTAAGGTTTGACTGATTTATCGCGTAATTGAAGTTCAGCGGATTTCTTTTAGTGGTCATGTGTATTACTTCACACTTTTCTTTCTTTAGTGTCAATTGCCAATTTTCGCACCATGTATAAATTTTGTCTAAATCGCTTAGCAGTTGCTTTTGAACCTCTGTTGACTTCACTAACCGATAAACGACAGCATCATCCGCGAACAGTCTGAGGGAGCTATTCAGATTGTCTCCTAAATCGTTTATAAACACGAGGAAGTGTAGGGGACCTATAACCTTACCCTATGGAACGCCAGATATCACTTCTGTTTTACTCTATGACTTACCGTCAATTACAACGAACTGTGTCCTTTCTGATACGAAAAACGCGAATCCAATCGCACAATTGGGAAGATATTCCATAAGCACACAATTTCATTAGAAGTCGCTTGTGGGGTACAGTGTCAAAAGCCTTCCTGAAATCCAGAAATATGGAATCGATTTGAGATCCCTTGTCAATGGCACTTAACACTACATGTGAATAAAGGGCAAGCTGTGTTTCGCAAGAGCGATACTTTCTGAATCCGTGTTGACTACTGGTTAATAGGTCGTTCTCTTCGAGGTAGTTCATAATATTCGAACAAAGTATATGTCCCAAAATTCTACTGCAAATCGGCGTCAATGAGATAGGCCTGTAGTTTTGGGGATCACTCCTATTGCTCTTTCTTGAATATTGGAGTAACTTGGGCAACTTTCCAGTCTTTGGGTACGGATCTTTCGCCGAGTGATCGGTTGTAAATGATAGCTAAATACGGAGCTATTGCATCAGCTTACTCTGAGAGACGCTGATGGTTCCTCTGGTTTGAGCACCGCTTTCCAAATAGGTCGTTTTCTGGAGATTAAGACGCGTGCGATTGTTGGCTAGCCTATCACGCCAAGCTTGGGTCTGGATCTTGAAGTTCCTTACAGGTTTGCCGCTGCGGAGTGGCGGAGCGTATAGAGGCGCTATGCTACAATGTGCGAGGCCGTTCCCCGACGGAGGTTCGAATCCTCCTCGGCATGGATGTTTGTAATTCTTACCGTCAATTACAACGAACTGTGTCCTTTCTGATAGGAAATCGTGAATCCCATTGGGAAGATATTCCATAAGCACGCAACTTCATTAGAAGCCGCTTGTGCGGTTCAGTGTCAAAAGCCTTCCGGAAATCCAGAAATATTCAATTTGAAATCCCTTGCCAATGGCACTTAACACTTCATGTGAATAAAGGGCAAGCTGTGTTTCGCCAAGAGCGATACTTTCTCAATCCGTGTTGACTATTGGTTAATTTACCCGCTTTTCCATCCTTCTGTAAATAATTCTTGTTTACAGAATGAAACTTTCACTCTGCAGCGGAGTGTGCGCTGATATGAAACTTCCTGGCAGATTAAAATTGTGTGCCGGAACCGGGACTCGAACCTGGGACCCTTGCCTTTCGCGGGCAAGCGCACTTCCGACTGAGCTATCCCGACACGACTCACGATGCCGCCTCACAACTTTACTTCCGCCAGTACCTCGCCTCCTACTTTGCAAACTTCACAGAAGCTCTCCTGCGAACCTTCCAAGACTAGCACTCCTCATTCAGGGAACATCCCTTAGGCTGTGGCTAAGCCATGTCTCCACCATATCCTTTCTTCCAGGAGTGCTAGTCTTGCATGGTTCGCAGGAGAGCTTCTGTGAAGTTTGGAAAGTAGGAGGCGAGGTACTGGCGGAAGTAAAGTTGTGAGGCGGCATCGTGAGTCGTGTCGGGATAGCACAGTCGGTAGTGCGCTTTCCCGCGAAAGGAAAAAGGTGCCAGGTTCGAGTCCAGGTTCTGGCACACAATTTTAATCTGCCAGGAAGTTTCAATTCGTGTTACTATTTTGGAACCGTGACTTATTAAACTGATGGTTCTGTAGTAGGTGGTTCGGTAGTAGAAGTTTGGTATTGAGAAGTAAAGCTTAAATTAGCATATTTCCGTCGCATATGTACAGCTTATCCTAGAAGATAGATTAAGGAAAGGCAAATCTACATTTCTAGCTTTTGACAATGTTGATTGGAATAAACTCTTTCAAGTTCTGAAGCAAGCAGGAGTAAAATATAGGGAGCGTAAGGTTATTTACAACTTGTACAAAAACCAGACATCGGTTGTCAGAGTTGAAGGGCATGAAAGGGATGCAGTGGTTGGAATGGGAGTAAGACAGCGTTGTAGTCTTTCTCCATTGTTATTCAATTTGTACATTGAGCAAGCTATAAAGGAAAGCAAGGAGAAATTTGGAGAAGGAATTAAAGTTCAGGGGGAAGAATTAAAAACACTGCGTTTTGCCGACGACATAGTAATTATGTCAGATACAGCAAAGGACCTGGAAGAGCAATTGAACGGAATGGACAATGTGCTCAAAGGTGCATATAAGATGAACAAAACTAGGGTAATGGAGTGCAGTGTAAGAATATCAGGTGATGCTGAAGGAATTAGATTAGGTAATGAAGCAATAAAGGAGGTAGATGAGGTTTGTTACTTGGGCAGTAAAATAACAAATGATGGTCGCAGTACAGAGGATATGAAATGCAGAATGGCAATGGGTAGAAAAGCGTTCTTGAAAAAGAGGAATTTGTTAACATCGAATACCAATTTAAGCCTAAGGATGTCCTTTCTGAAGGCATTTGTATGGAGTGTTGCCTTGTATGGGAGTGAAACGTGGACGATAAACAGTGTGGACAGGAAGAGGATAGAGGCTTTTGAAATATGGTGCTACAGAACAATGCTGAAGATTAGGTGGGTGGATCGCGTAACTAACGAGGAGGTACTGAACAGAATCGGGGAGAAAAGAAATTTCTGGCATACCTTGACTAAAAGAAGGGATAGTTTGGTAGGACACATTCTTAGACATGAAGGAATTGTGAATTTAGCGTTGGAGGGAAGTGTGTGGGGTAAAAACCGCAGAGGAAGACCAAGAGATGGATACAGTAAGCAGTTTCAGACAGATGTGGGTTGCCGTTCTTATGAGGAGATGAAGAGGCTTGCTCAGGATGGCAATTGTGGAGAGCTGCATTGAACCAGTCTCCGGACTGAAGACCACAACGACGACATAGGTCAGAATATGTGCCACGTGGCGTTCGAGTGATGGCGGCAGCGCACGCACAGACTGCTCTTCAGAATTGGGAGCTCCCTCGCCCCCTCCCCCGGTCACTGGGGGTCGGCCCCCTCCCCCCGCCCCCTAGCAGCCGTTAACCCGCGGGGAAGCCCCGGGCCGCGCGGTCGATGCAGCGCGCGTCACGTGACCGGCCGGCCGGGCTGGCCGGCGCTGACGTCACGCGGCGCCGCCGTGACGTAGGCCAGTGACGTAGGCGGCCCGATCAATAGCGGCGCCTGGCGGGCGGGCAACCCGCGCGGCTGCGGGGCCAGTGTGGCTGCGGCGCCGCCAGGGGCAGCGGCGAACTGGCATTGAGCGTTAACGCCACTTACAACGGGCAATTTTATTTTTTCGTCTTTTATCTCACGAGTAGCACCGTGGTTCGGAACCCACGTTAAACTGTAGGTCCCCCTATAACTGGCTGGGCAAGTCAGTTCCAAGGTCGGAGAAAGGCAACGGCGTACCACCTCCAAACAGGACCGTGCCTAGTAAAGCACTGTAGTGTTCAAACCAATCTTCGGATTGTTGACTGCTTTACCTTACCTTATCTCATTATAAAATTTCCAATTTACCAAAAAAGAGAATTATGTATATATCACTTCTAAGATTTTCTTGTTGTAGTCTTCAGTCCGCAGACTGGTTTGATGCAGCTCTCCACGCTAACCTGTCCTGTGCACGTCTCTTCATCTCAGAATACTATTGGCAACTTACGTCCCTTTAAATCTGCTTACCCTCGGTCTCCCTCTACGATTTCTACCCCACATACATCCTTCTAATGCTAAATTGACGATTCCTTGATGTCTCAGGATGTGTCACACCAACCTATCCCTTCTCTTGGTCAGAATACGACAGAAACTCCTTTTCTCTCCAATTATGTTGAGCTCCACCTGTTTAGTTACGTGATCTACCCATCTAATTTTCATCATTCGTCTGTAGCACCATGTTTCGAAAGCTTCTATCATCTTTTTGTCTGAACTCATTATCGTCCACGTTTCACTGCCATACAATGCTACACTCCAGACAAATGCCTTCAGAAAGGACTTCCTAACATTTAAATTAATATTGGATGTTACGAAGTTTCGCTTCTTTAGAAACGCTTTTCTTCCCATAGCCATTCTGTGGAAGTTATCTTGCTACCCAAATAACAAAACTCATCTACTACTTATATTGTCTCATTACCTAATCTAATTCCTTCAGCATCACCTGATTTTCTGACATTACATTCCATTACCCTCGTTTTACTCTTGTTAATGTCCATCGTATGTCTTCCTTTCAAGACACTGTCCATTCCATTCAACTGCTCTTCCAGATCCTTTTCAGTCTCTGACAGAATTACTATGTCATCGGCAAACCACAAAATTTTTATTTCTTCTCCCTGAACTTTAATGCCCTCTCCAAATCTCTCCTTCCATTGCTTCAGTGCTTCTTCAATGTACAGATTGAACAACATTGGGGTAAGGCTACAACCCTGTCTTACTCCCTTCCCTACCTCTGCGTCCGTTTCTTGCCCTTCGACTCTAATAACCGCTGTCTGGTTTTTCTATAACTTGAATATAACTCTTCACTCCCTATATTTTACCCCTGCTACCTTCAGAATTTGGAAGAGTGTATTCCAGTCGACATTCTCAAAACCTTTCTCCAAATCTACAAACGCCAAAAATGTAGGTTTCCCTTTCAACAAGTTTCGCTTCTTCAGAAATGCTTTTCTTCCCATAGCCATTCTGAATTTTATGTCTTCTTTACTTCGGCCATCAGAAGTTAACTTGCTACCCAACTAACGAAACTCGTCTACTACTTATATTGCCTCACTACCTAATTTAATTCCTTCAGCATCGCCTGATTTTCTGACACTATATTCCATTAACCTTGTTTTACTCTTGTTGATGTTCATCTTATAACCTCTTTTCAAGACATTGTCCATTCCATTCGATTGTTTTTCCAGATTCTTTGCGGTCTCTGATAGGATTACTATGTCACTGACAAACCGAAAAGTTGTTATTTATTCTCCCTGAACTTTAATTCCCTTTCCAAATTTCTCCTTGCATTCCTTCACTGCTTGCTCAATGTACAGATTTAAAAAACAATGGGGTAAGGCTACAACCCTGTCTCACTCCCTTCCCAACCTCTGCGTCCCTTTCTTGCCCTTCGACTCTAATAACCGCTGTCTGGTTTTTGTATAAGTTGAATACAACTCTTCGCGCCCTATATTTTATCCCTGCTACCCTCAGAATTTGAAAGAGTATTCCAGTCGACATTGTCAAAAGTTTTTTCCAAATCCACAAACGCTAAAAACGTACGTTTGCCTTTACTTAGCCTATCTTCTAAGATAAGTCGTAATGTGACTATTGCCTCCCGTGTTCCAACATTTCTCCTAAATCCAAACTGATCTTCCCCAAGGTCGGATTCCACAAGTTTTTCCATTCGTATCCAAATTATTTGTGTCATTTTGCATCCTTGACTTATGAAATTGACAGTTCTGTAATTTTCACACTTGTCTCCACTTGCTTTCTTTGGAATTGGAATTACTATATTCTTCTTGAAGTCGGAGGGTATTTCCCCTGTCTCATATATCTTGCGTACTAGGTGGAACAATTTCTTCATGACTGGCTCTCCTAACGAAATCAGCAGTGGAGACCGAATGTCATCTATTCCAGGGGCCCTGTTTCTACTGAAATCTTTAGTGCTCTGTCAAAATCTCGCAGTATAGTATCCTGGATGTCGGTTTTAGGCGGTTTTCCAATCCCCTCCCCCAGGTGAAAACCGGGCTGGTTCCCAAGTCCCGCCTTAGTTACACTATTCGGAAACATTTAGTAACACCCTTACACATATAACACTATACGCAGACATTTGGGGGTACACATTTCCTCCCGGGGGGCATGGGGTGACGAAAGGAAGGGCAAACGGCCTCCCCGTAACTATTAACACGCCAAATCCGGATTTGCGCGAACATGGGCAAAGTGAAAGAAAGAATGAAAGAAGACCGAAAGAAAATGTTAAAAACTTTTACGTGCATTCCTTCAAGACCTAATAAAACAGATATTTTTTTGTACAGAAAGCTGTGGACTGCTGTGTTATTAAGGTTAATTTACGTGTTTGTATTAGTAACACTGTTATTCAATTTGTACACTGAGCATACAACAAAGGAAAGCAAGGAGAAATTTGGGGAAGGAATTAAAGTTCAGGGGGAAGAATTAAAAACATTGCGTTTGCAGACGACATAGTAATTATGTCAGATACAGCAAAGGACCTAGAAGAGCAATTGAACGGAATGGACAGTGTGCTGAAAGGTGCATATACGATGAACATTAACAAGAGTAAAACGAGGATAATGGAGTGCATCAGGCGATGCCGAAGGAATTAGATTGGGTAACGAAGCAATAAAGGAGGTAGATGAGTTTTGTTGCTTGGGCAGTAAAATAACAAATGAAGATCGCAGTACAGAGGATATAAAATGCAGAATGGCAATGGGTAGAAAAGCGTTCTTGGAAAAGAGAAATTTATTAACATCGAATATTGATTTAAGCATACGGAAGTCCATTCTGAAGGCATTTGTATGGAGTGTTGCCTTGTATGGGAGTGAAACATGGACGATAAGCAGTGTGGACAGAAAGAGGATAGAGGTTTTTGAAATGTGGTGCTACAGAAGAATGCTGAAGATTAGGTGGGTAGATCACATAACTAATGAGGAGGTACTGAACAGAATTGAGGAGGAAAGGAATTTCTGGCATACGTTGACTAAAAGAAGGGATAGATTGATAGGACACATTCTTAGACATCAGGGAAGCGTAAATTTAGCATTGGAGGGAAGTGTGTGGGGGTAAAAACAGCAGAGGAAGACCAAGAGATGGATACAGTAAGCAGATTCAAACTGATGTAGGTTGCCGTTCTTATGAGGAGATGAAAAGGCTTGCTCAGGATAGAGTAGGGTGGAGAGCTGTATCAAACCAGTCTCCGGACTGAATACCACAACAAAGTGCAAACATCGTCCTAGTTATTACAAATTAATTTGAAATGTAGAATTTATTCCAGAATGAAACTTTCACTCGGCAGCGGAGCGTGCGCTGATATGAAACTTCCTGGCAGATTAAAATTGTGTGCCGGAACCGGGACTCGAACCTAGGACCTTTGCCTTTCGCGGGCAAGCGCACTACCGACTGTGCTATCCCGACACGACTCACGAGTCCCGGTTCCGCCACACAATTTTAATCTGCCAGGAAGTTTCATATCAGCGCACGCTCCGCTGCCGAGTGAAAGTTTCATTCTGGAAACATCCCTTCGGCTGTGGCTAAGCCATGTCTCCACCATATCCTTTCTTCCAGGAGTGCTAGTCTTGCAAGTTTCGCAGGAGAACGTCTGTGGAAAGTAGGAGGCGAGGTACTGGCGGAAGTAAAGTTGTGAGGCGGCATCGTGAGTCGTGTCGGGGTAGCTCAGTGGTAGAGCGCTTGCCCGCGAAAGGCAAAGGTCCCAGGTTCCAGTCCCGGTTCCGCCACACAATTTTAATCTGCCAGGAAGTTTCATATCAGCGCACGCTCCGCTGCCGAGTGAAAGTTTCATTCTGGAAACATCCCTTCGGCTGTGGCTAAGCCATGTCTCCACCATATCCTTTCTTCCAGGAGTGCTAGTCTTGCAAGTTTCGCAGGAGAACGTCTGTGGAAAGTAGGAGGCGAGGTACTGGCGGAAGTAAAGTTGTGAGGCGGCATCGTGAGTCGTGTCGGGGTAGCTCAGTGGTAGAGCGCTTGCCCGCGAAAGGCAAAGGTCCCAGGTTCGAGTCCCGGTTCCGCCACACAATTTTAATCTGCCAGGAAGTTTCATATCAGCGCACGCTCCGCTGCCGAGTGAAAGTTTCATTCTGGAAACATCCCTTCGGCTGTGGCTAAGCCATGTCTCCACCATATCCTTTCTTCCAGGAGTGCTAGTCTTGCAAGTTTCGCAGGAGAACGTCTGTGGAAAGTAGGAGGCGAGGTACTGGCGGAAGTAAAGTTGTGAGGCGGCATCGTGAGTCGTGTCGGGGTAGCTCAGTGGTAGAGCGCTTGCCCGCGAAAGGCAAAGGTCCCAGGTTCGAGTCCCGGTTCCGCCACACAATTTTAATCTGCCAGGAAGTTTCATATCAGTGCACGCTCCGCTGCCGAGTGAAAGTTTCATTCTGGAAACATCCCTTCGGCTGTGGCTAAGCCATGTCTCCACCATATCCTTTCTTCCAGGAGTGCTAGTCTTGCAAGTTTCGCAGGAGAACGTCTGTGGAAAGTAGGAGGCGAGGTACTGGCGGAAGTAAAGTTGTGAGGCGGCATCGTGAGTCGTGTCGGGGTAGCTCAGTGGTAGAGCGCTTGCCCGCGAAAGGCAAAGGTCCCAGGTTCGAGTCCCGGTTCCGCCACACAATTTTAATCTGCCAGGAAGTTTCATATCAGCGCACGCTCCGCTGCCGAGTGAAAGTTTCATTCTGGAAACATCCCTTCGGCTGTGGCTAAGCCATGTCTCCACCATATCCTTTCTTCCAGGAGTGCTAGTCTTGCAAGTTTCGCAGGAGAACGTCTGTGGAAAGTAGGAGGCGAGGTACTGGCGGAAGTAAAGTTGTGAGGCGGCATCGTGAGTCGTGTCGGGGTAGCTCAGTGGTAGAGCGCTTGCCCGCGAAAGGCAAAGGTCCCAGGTTCGAGTCCCGGTTCCGCCACACAATTTTAATCTGCCAGGAAGTTTCATATCAGCGCACGCTCCGCTGCCGAGTGAAAGTTTCATTCTGGAAACATCCCTTCGGCTGTGGCTAAGCCATGTCTCCACCATATCCTTTCTTCCAGGAGTGCTAGTCTTGCAAGTTTCGCAGGAGAACGTCTGTGGAAAGTAGGAGGCGAGGTACTGGCGGAAGTAAAGTTGTGAGGCGGCATCGTGAGTCGTGTCGGGGTAGCTCAGTGGTAGAGCGCTTGCCCGCGAAAGGCAAAGGTCCCAGGTTCGAGTCCCGGTTCCGCCACACAATTTTAATCTGCCAGGAAGTTTCATATCAGCGCACGCTCCGCTGCCGAGTGAAAGTTTCATTCTGGAAACATCCCTTCGGCTGTGGCTAAGCCATGTCTCCACCATATCCTTTCTTCCAGGAGTGCTAGTCTTGCAAGTTTCGCAGGAGAACGTCTGTGGAAAGTAGGAGGCGAGGTACTGGCGGAAGTAAAGTTGTGAGGCGGCATCGTGAGTCGTGTCGGGGTAGCTCAGTGGTAGAGCGCTTGCCCGCGAAAGGCAAAGGTCCCAGGTTCGAGTCCCGGTTCCGCCACACAATTTTAATCTGCCAGGAAGTTTCATATCAGCGCACGCTCCGCTGCCGAGTGAAAGTTTCATTCTGGAAACATCCCTTCGGCTGTGGCTAAGCCATGTCTCCACCATATCCTTTCTTCCAGGAGTGCTAGTCTTGCAAGTTTCGCAGGAGAACGTCTGTGGAAAGTAGGAGGCGAGGTACTGGCGGAAGTAAAGTTGTGAGGCGGCATCGTGAGTCGTGTCGGGGTAGCTCAGTGGTAGAGCGCTTGCCCGCGAAAGGCAAAGGTCCCAGGTTCGAGTCCCGGTTCCGCCACACAATTTTAATCTGCCAGGAAGTTTCATATCAGCGCACGCTCCGCTGCCGAGTGAAAGTTTCATTCTGGAAACATCCCTTCGGCTGTGGCTAAGCCATGTCTCCACCATATCCTTTCTTCCAGGAGTGCTAGTCTTGCAAGTTTCGCAGGAGAACGTCTGTGGAAAGTAGGAGGCGAGGTACTGGCGGAAGTAAAGTTGTGAGGCGGCATCGTGAGTCGTGTCGGGGTAGCTCAGTGGTAGAGCGCTTGCCCGCGAAAGGCAAAGGTCCCAGGTTCGAGTCCCGGTTCCGCCACACAATTTTAATCTGCCAGGAAGTTTCATATCAGCGCACGCTCCGCTGCCGAGTGAAAGTTTCATTCTGGAAACATCCCTTCGGCTGTGGCTAAGCCATGTCTCCACCATATCCTTTCTTCCAGGAGTGCTAGTCTTGCAAGTTTCGCAGGAGAACGTCTGTGGAAAGTAGGAGGCGAGGTACTGGCGGAAGTAAAGTTGTGAGGCGGCATCGTGAGTCGTGTCGGGGTAGCTCAGTGGTAGAGCGCTTGCCCGCGAAAGGCAAAGGTCCCAGGTTCGAGTCCCGGTTCCGCCACACAATTTTAATCTGCCAGGAAGTTTCATATCAGCGCACGCTCCGCTGCCGAGTGAAAGTTTCATTCTGGAAACATCCCTTCGGCTGTGGCTAAGCCATGTCTCCACCATATCCTTTCTTCCAGGAGTGCTAGTCTTGCAAGTTTCGCAGGAGAACGTCTGTGGAAAGTAGGAGGCGAGGTACTGGCGGAAGTAAAGTTGTGAGGCGGCATCGTGAGTCGTGTCGGGGTAGCTCAGTGGTAGAGCGCTTGCCCGCGAAAGGCAAAGGTCCCAGGTTCGAGTCCCGGTTCCGCCACACAATTTTAATCTGCCAGGAAGTTTCATATCAGCGCACGCTCCGCTGCCGAGTGAAAGTTTCATTCTGGAAACATCCCTTCGGCTGTGGCTAAGCCATGTCTCCACCATATCCTTTCTTCCAGGAGTGCTAGTCTTGCAAGTTTCGCAGGAGAACGTCTGTGGAAAGTAGGAGGCGAGGTACTGGCGGAAGTAAAGTTGTGAGGCGGCATCGTGAGTCGTGTCGGGGTAGCTCAGTGGTAGAGCGCTTGCCCGCGAAAGGCAAAGGTCCCAGGTTCGAGTCCCGGTTCCGCCACACAATTTTAATCTGCCAGGAAGTTTCATATCAGCGCACGCTCCGCTGCCGAGTGAAAGTTTCATTCTGGAAACATCCCTTCGGCTGTGGCTAAGCCATGTCTCCACCATATCCTTTCTTCCAGGAGTGCTAGTCTTGCAAGTTTCGCAGGAGAACGTCTGTGGAAAGTAGGAGGCGAGGTACTGGCGGAAGTAAAGTTGTGAGGCGGCATCGTGAGTCGTGTCGGGGTAGCTCAGTGGTAGAGCGCTTGCCCGCGAAAGGCAAAGGTCCCAGGTTCGAGTCCCGGTTCCGCCACACAATTTTAATCTGCCAGGAAGTTTCATATCAGCGCACGCTCCGCTGCCGAGTGAAAGTTTCATTCTGGAAACATCCCTTCGGCTGTGGCTAAGCCATGTCTCCACCATATCCTTTCTTCCAGGAGTGCTAGTCTTGCAAGTTTCGCAGGAGAACGTCTGTGGAAAGTAGGAGGCGAGGTACTGGCGGAAGTAAAGTTGTGAGGCGGCATCGTGAGTCGTGTCGGGGTAGCTCAGTGGTAGAGCGCTTGCCCGCGAAAGGCAAAGGTCCCAGGTTCGAGTCCCGGTTCCGCCACACAATTTTAATCTGCCAGGAAGTTTCATATCAGCGCACGCTCCGCTGCCGAGTGAAAGTTTCATTCTGGAAACATCCCTTCGGCTGTGGCTAAGCCATGTCTCCACTATATCCTTTCTTCCAGGAGTGCTAGTCTTGCAAGTTTCGCAGGAGAACGTCTGTGGAAAGTAGGAGGCGAGGTACTGGCGGAAGTAAAGTTGTGAGGCGGCATCGTGAGTCGTGTCGGGGTAGCTCAGTGGTAGAGCGCTTGCCCGCGAAAGGCAAAGGTCCCAGGTTCCAGTCCCGGTTCCGCCACACAATTTTAATCTGCCAGGAAGTTTCATATCAGCGCACGCTCCGCTGCCGAGTGAAAGTTTCATTCTGGAAACATCCCTTCGGCTGTGGCTAAGCCATGTCTCCACCATATCCTTTCTTCCAGGAGTGCTAGTCTTGCAAGTTTCGCAGGAGAACGTCTGTGGAAAGTAGGAGGCGAGGTACTGGCGGAAGTAAAGTTGTGAGGCGGCATCGTGAGTCGTGTCGGGGTAGCTCAGTGGTAGAGCGCTTGCCCGCGAAAGGCAAAGGTCCCAGGTTCCAGTCCCGGTTCCGCCACACAATTTTAATCTGCCAGGAAGTTTCATATCAGCGCACGCTCCGCTGCCGAGTGAAAGTTTCATTCTGGAAACATCCCTTCGGCTGTGGCTAAGCCATGTCTCCACCATATCCTTTCTTCCAGGAGTGCTAGTCTTGCAAGTTTCGCAGGAGAACGTCTGTGGAAAGTAGGAGGCGAGGTACTGGCGGAAGTAAAGTTGTGAGGCGGCATCGTGAGTCGTGTCGGGGTAGCTCAGTGGTAGAGCGCTTGCCCGCGAAAGGCAAAGGTCCCAGGTTCGAGTCCCGGTTCCGCCACACAATTTTAATCTGCCAGGAAGTTTCATATCAGCGCACGCTCCGCTGCCGAGTGAAAGTTTCATTCTGGAAACATCCCTTCGGCTGTGGCTAAGCCATGTCTCCACCATATCCTTTCTTCCAGGAGTGCTAGTCTTGCAAGTTTCGCAGGAGAACGTCTGTGGAAAGTAGGAGGCGAGGTACTGGCGGAAGTAAAGTTGTGAGGCGGCATCGTGAGTCGTGTCGGGGTAGCTCAGTGGTAGAGCGCTTGCCCGCGAAAGGCAAAGGTCCCAGGTTCGAGTCCCGGTTCCGCCACACAATTTTAATCTGCCAGGAAGTTTCATATCAGCGCACGCTCCGCTGCCGAGTGAAAGTTTCATTCTGGAAACATCCCTTCGGCTGTGGCTAAGCCATGTCTCCACCATATCCTTTCTTCCAGGAGTGCTAGTCTTGCAAGTTTCGCAGGAGAACGTCTGTGGAAAGTAGGAGGCGAGGTACTGGCGGAAGTAAAGTTGTGAGGCGGCATCGTGAGTCGTGTCGGGGTAGCTCAGTGGTAGAGCGCTTGCCCGCGAAAGGCAAAGGTCCCAGGTTCGAGTCCCGGTTCCGCCACACAATTTTAATCTGCCAGGAAGTTTCATATCAGCGCACGCTCCGCTGCCGAGTGAAAGTTTCATTCTGGAAACATCCCTTCGGCTGTGGCTAAGCCATGTCTCCACCATATCCTTTCTTCCAGGAGTGCTAGTCTTGCAAGTTTCGCAGGAGAACGTCTGTGGAAAGTAGGAGGCGAGGTACTGGCGGAAGTAAAGTTGTGAGGCGGCATCGTGAGTCGTGTCGGGGTAGCTCAGTGGTAGAGCGCTTGCCCGCGAAAGGCAAAGGTCCCAGGTTCCAGTCCCGGTTCCGCCACACAATTTTAATCTGCCAGGAAGTTTCATATCAGCGCACGCTCCGCTGCCGAGTGAAAGTTTCATTCTGGAAACATCCCTTCGGCTGTGGATAAACCATGTCTCCACCATATCCTTTCTTCCAGGAGTGCTAGTCTTGCAAGTTTCGCAGGAGAACGTCTGTGGAAAGTAGGAGGCGAGGTACTGGCGGAAGTAAAGTTGTGAGGCGGCATCGTGAGTCGTGTCGGGGTAGCTCAGTGGTAGAGCGCTTGCCCGCGAAAGGCAAAGGTCCCAGGTTCGAGTCCCGGTTCCGCCACACAATTTTAATCTGCCAGGAAGTTTCATATCAGCGCACGCTCCGCTGCCGAGTGAAAGTTTCATTCTGGAAACATCCCTTCGGCTGTGGCTAAGCCATGTCTCCACCATATCCTTTCTTCCAGGAGTGCTAGTCTTGCAAGTTTCGCAGGAGAACGTCTGTGGAAAGTAGGAGGCGAGGTACTGGCGGAAGTAAAGTTGTGAGGCGGCATCGTGAGTCGTGTCGGGGTAGCTCAGTGGTAGAGCGCTTGCCCGCGAAAGGCAAAGGTCCCAGGTTCGAGTCCCGGTTCCGCCACACAATTTTAATCTGCCAGGAAGTTTCATATCAGCGCACGCTCCGCTGCCGAGTGAAAGTTTCATTCTGGAAACATCCCTTCGGCTGTGGCTAAGCCATGTCTCCACCATATCCTTTCTTCCAGGAGTGCTAGTCTTGCAAGTTTCGCAGGAGAACGTCTGTGGAAAGTAGGAGGCGAGGTACTGGCGGAAGTAAAGTTGTGAGGCGGCATCGTGAGTCGTGTCGGGGTAGCTCAGTGGTAGAGCGCTTGCCCGCGAAAGGCAAAGGTCCCAGGTTCCAGTCCCGGTTCCGCCACACAATTTTAATCTGCCAGGAAGTTTCATATCAGCGCACGCTCCGCTGCCGAGTGAAAGTTTCATTCTGGAAACATCCCTTCGGCTGTGGCTAAGCCATGTCTCCACCATATCCTTTCTTCCAGGAGTGCTAGTCTTGCAAGTTTCGCAGGAGAACGTCTGTGGAAAGTAGGAGGCGAGGTACTGGCGGAAGTAAAGTTGTGAGGCGGCATCGTGAGTCGTGTCGGGGTAGCTCAGTGGTAGAGCGCTTGCCCGCGAAAGGCAAAGGTCCCAGGTTCCAGTCCCGGTTCCGCCACACAATTTTAATCTGCCAGGAAGTTTCATATCAGCGCACGCTCCGCTGCCGAGTGAAAGTTTCATTCTGGAAACATCCCTTCGGCTGTGGCTAAGCCATGTCTCCACCATATCCTTTCTTCCAGGAGTGCTAGTCTTGCAAGTTTCGCAGGAGAACGTCTGTGGAAAGTAGGAGGCGAGGTACTGGCGGAAGTAAAGTTGTGAGGCGGCATCGTGAGTCGTGTCGGGGTAGCTCAGTGGTAGAGCGCTTGCCCGCGAAAGGCAAAGGTCCCAGGTTCGAGTCCCGGTTCCGCCACACAATTTTAATCTGCCAGGAAGTTTCATATCAGCGCACGCTCCGCTGCCGAGTGAAAGTTTCATTCTGGAAACATCCCTTCGGCTGTGGCTAAGCCATGTCTCCACCATATCCTTTCTTCCAGGAGTGCTAGTCTTGCAAGTTTCGCAGGAGAACGTCTGTGGAAAGTAGGAGGCGAGGTACTGGCGGAAGTAAAGTTGTGAGGCGGCATCGTGAGTCGTGTCGGGGTAGCTCAGTGGTAGAGCGCTTGCCCGCGAAAGGCAAAGGTCCCAGGTTCGAGTCCCGGTTCCGCCACACAATTTTAATCTGCCAGGAAGTTTCATATCAGCGCACGCTCCGCTGCCGAGTGAAAGTTTCATTCTGGAAACATCCCTTCGGCTGTGGCTAAGCCATGTCTCCACCATATCCTTTCTTCCAGGAGTGCTAGTCTTGCAAGTTTCGCAGGAGAACGTCTGTGGAAAGTAGGAGGCGAGGTACTGGCGGAAGTAAAGTTGTGAGGCGGCATCGTGAGTCGTGTCGGGGTAGCTCAGTGGTAGAGCGCTTGCCCGCGAAAGGCAAAGGTCCCAGGTTCGAGTCCCGGTTCCGCCACACAATTTTAATCTGCCAGGAAGTTTCATATCAGCGCACGCTCCGCTGCCGAGTGAAAGTTTCATTCTGGAAACATCCCTTCGGCTGTGGCTAAGCCATGTCTCCACCATATCCTTTCTTCCAGGAGTGCTAGTCTTGCAAGTTTCGCAGGAGAACGTCTGTGGAAAGTAGGAGGCGAGGTACTGGCGGAAGTAAAGTTGTGAGGCGGCATCGTGAGTCGTGTCGGGGTAGCTCAGTGGTAGAGCGCTTGCCCGCGAAAGGCAAAGGTCCCAGGTTCCAGTCCCGGTTCCGCCACACAATTTTAATCTGCCAGGAAGTTTCATATCAGCGCACGCTCCGCTGCCGAGTGAAAGTTTCATTCTGGAAACATCCCTTCGGCTGTGGATAAACCATGTCTCCACCATATCCTTTCTTCCAGGAGTGCTAGTCTTGCAAGTTTCGCAGGAGAACGTCTGTGGAAAGTAGGAGGCGAGGTACTGGCGGAAGTAAAGTTGTGAGGCGGCATCGTGAGTCGTGTCGGGGTAGCTCAGTGGTAGAGCGCTTGCCCGCGAAAGGCAAAGGTCCCAGGTTCGAGTCCCGGTTCCGCCACACAATTTTAATCTGCCAGGAAGTTTCATATCAGCGCACGCTCCGCTGCCGAGTGAAAGTTTCATTCTGGAAACATCCCTTCGGCTGTGGCTAAGCCATGTCTCCACCATATCCTTTCTTCCAGGAGTGCTAGTCTTGCAAGTTTCGCAGGAGAACGTCTGTGGAAAGTAGGAGGCGAGGTACTGGCGGAAGTAAAGTTGTGAGGCGGCATCGTGAGTCGTGTCGGGGTAGCTCAGTGGTAGAGCGCTTGCCCGCGAAAGGCAAAGGTCCCAGGTTCGAGTCCCGGTTCCGCCACACAATTTTAATCTGCCAGGAAGTTTCATATCAGCGCACGCTCCGCTGCCGAGTGAAAGTTTCATTCTGGAAACATCCCTTCGGCTGTGGCTAAGCCATGTCTCCACCATATCCTTTCTTCCAGGAGTGCTAGTCTTGCAAGTTTCGCAGGAGAACGTCTGTGGAAAGTAGGAGGCGAGGTACTGGCGGAAGTAAAGTTGTGAGGCGGCATCGTGAGTCGTGTCGGGGTAGCTCAGTGGTAGAGCGCTTGCCCGCGAAAGGCAAAGGTCCCAGGTTCCAGTCCCGGTTCCGCCACACAATTTTAATCTGCCAGGAAGTTTCATATCAGCGCACGCTCCGCTGCCGAGTGAAAGTTTCATTCTGGAAACATCCCTTCGGCTGTGGCTAAGCCATGTCTCCACCATATCCTTTCTTCCAGGAGTGCTAGTCTTGCAAGTTTCGCAGGAGAACGTCTGTGGAAAGTAGGAGGCGAGGTACTGGCGGAAGTAAAGTTGTGAGGCGGCATCGTGAGTCGTGTCGGGGTAGCTCAGTGGTAGAGCGCTTGCCCGCGAAAGGCAAAGGTCCCAGGTTCCAGTCCCGGTTCCGCCACACAATTTTAATCTGCCAGGCAGTTTCATATCAGCGCACGCTCCGCTGCCGAGTGAAAGTTTCATTCTGGAAACATCCCTTCGGCTGTGGCTAAGCCATGTCTCCACCATATCCTTTCTTCCAGGAGTGCTAGTCTTGCAAGTTTCGCAGGAGAACGTCTGTGGAAAGTAGGAGGCGAGGTACTGGCGGAAGTAAAGTTGTGAGGCGGCATCGTGAGTCGTGTCGGGGTAGCTCAGTGGTAGAGCGCTTGCCCGCGAAAGGCAAAGGTCCCAGGTTCGAGTCCCGGTTCCGCCACACAATTTTAATCTGCCAGGAAGTTTCATATCAGCGCACGCTCCGCTGCCGAGTGAAAGTTTCATTCTGGAAACATCCCTTCGGCTGTGGCTAAGCCATGTCTCCACCATATCCTTTCTTCCAGGAGTGCTAGTCTTGCAAGTTTCGCAGGAGAACGTCTGTGGAAAGTAGGAGGCGAGGTACTGGCGGAAGTAAAGTTGTGAGGCGGCATCGTGAGTCGTGTCGGGGTAGCTCAGTGGTAGAGCGCTTGCCCGCGAAAGGCAAAGGTCCCAGGTTCGAGTCCCGGTTCCGCCACACAATTTTAATCTGCCAGGAAGTTTCATATCAGCGCACGCTCCGCTGCCGAGTGAAAGTTTCATTCTGGAAACATCCCTTCGGCTGTGGCTAAGCCATGTCTCCACCATATCCTTTCTTCCAGGAGTGCTAGTCTTGCAAGTTTCGCAGGAGAACGTCTGTGGAAAGTAGGAGGCGAGGTACTGGCGGAAGTAAAGTTGTGAGGCGGCATCGTGAGTCGTGTCGGGGTAGCTCAGTGGTAGAGCGCTTGCCCGCGAAAGGCAAAGGTCCCAGGTTCCAGTCCCGGTTCCGCCACACAATTTTAATCTGCCAGGAAGTTTCATATCAGCGCACGCTCCGCTGCCGAGTGAAAGTTTCATTCTGGAAACATCCCTTCGGCTGTGGCTAAGCCGTCTCCACCATATCCTTTCTTCCAGGAGTGCTAGTCTTGCAAGTTTCGCAGGAGAACGTCTGTGGAAAGTAGGAGGCGAGGTACTGGCGGAAGTAAAGTTGTGAGGCGGCATCGTGAGTCGTGTCGGGGTAGCTCAGTGGTAGAGCGCTTGCCCGCGAAAGGCAAAGGTCCCAGGTTCCAGTCCCGGTTCCGCCACACAATTTTAATCTGCCAGGAAGTTTCATATCAGCGCACGCTCCGCTGCCGAGTGAAAGTTTCATTCTGGAAACATCCCTTCGGCTGTGGCTAAGCCATGTCTCCACCATATCCTTTCTTCCAGGAGTGCTAGTCTTGCAAGTTTCGCAGGAGAACGTCTGTGGAAAGTAGGAGGCGAGGTACTGGCGGAAGTAAAGTTGTGAGGCGGCATCGTGAGTCGTGTCGGGGTAGCTCAGTGGTAGAGCGCTTGCCCGCGAAAGGCAAAGGTCCCAGGTTCCAGTCCCGGTTCCGCCACACAATTTTAATCTGCCAGGAAGTTTCATATCAGCGCACGCTCCGCTGCCGAGTGAAAGTTTCATTCTGGAAACATCCCTTCGGCTGTGGCTAAGCCATGTCTCCACCATATCCTTTCTTCCAGGAGTGCTAGTCTTGCAAGTTTCGCAGGAGAACGTCTGTGGAAAGTAGGAGGCGAGGTACTGGCGGAAGTAAAGTTGTGAGGCGGCATCGTGAGTCGTGTCGGGGTAGCTCAGTGGTAGAGCGCTTGCCCGCGAAAGGCAAAGGTCCCAGGTTCCAGTCCCGGTTCCGCCACACAATTTTAATCTGCCAGGAAGTTTCATATCAGCGCACACTCCGCTGCAGAGTGAATGTTTCATTCTGGAAACATCCCTTCGGCTGTGGCTAAGCCATGTCTCCACCATATCCTTTCTTCCAGGAGTGCTAGTCTTGCAAGTTTCGCAGGAGAACGTCTGTGGAAAGTAGGAGGCGAGGTACTGGCGGAAGTAAAGTTGTGAGGCGGCATCGTGAGTCGTGTCGGGGTAGCTCAGTGGTAGAGCGCTTGCCCGCGAAAGGCAAAGGTCCCAGGTTCCAGTCCCGGTTCCGCCACACAATTTTAATCTGCCAGGAAGTTTCATATCAGCGCACGCTCCGCTGCAGAGTGAAAGTTTCATTCTGGAAACATCCCTTCGGCTGTGGCTAAGCCATGTCTCCACCATATCCTTTCTTCCAGGAGTGCTAGTCTTGCAAGTTTCGCAGGAGAACGTCTGTGGAAAGTAGGAGGCGAGGTACTGGCGGAAGTAAAGTTGTGAGGCGGCATCGTGAGTCGTGTCGGGGTAGCTCAGTGGTAGAGCGCTTGCCCGCGAAAGGCAAAGGTCCCAGGTTCGAGTCCCGGTTCCGCCACACAATTTTAATCTGCCAGGAAGTTTCATATCAGCGCACGCTCCGCTGCAGAGTGAATGTTTCATTCTGGAAACATCCCTTCGGCTGTGGCTAAGCCATGTCTCCACCATATCCTTTCTTCCAGGAGTGCTAGTCTTGCAAGTTTCGCAGGAGAACGTCTGTGGAAAGTAGGAGGCGAGGTACTGGCGGAAGTAAAGTTGTGAGGCGGCATCGTGAGTCGTGTCGGGGTAGCTCAGTGGTAGAGCGCTTGCCCGCGAAAGGCAAAGGTCCCAGGTTCCAGTCCCGGTTCCGCCACACAATTTTAATCTGCCAGGAAGTTTCATATCAGCGCACGCTCCGCTGCCGAGTGAAAGTTTCATTCTGGAAACATCCCTTCGGCTGTGGCTAAGCCATGTCTCCACCATATCCTTTCTTCCAGGAGTGCTAGTCTTGCAAGTTTCGCAGGAGAACGTCTGTGGAAAGTAGGAGGCGAGGTACTGGCGGAAGTAAAGTTGTGAGGCGGCATCGTGAGTCGTGTCGGGGTAGCTCAGTGGTAGAGCGCTTGCCCGCGAAAGGCAAAGGTCCCAGGTTCGAGTCCCGGTTCCGCCACACAATTTTAATCTGCCAGGAAGTTTCATATCAGCGCACACTCCGCTGCAGAGTGAATGTTTCATTCTGGAAACATCCCTTCGGCTGTGGCTAAGCCATGTCTCCACCATATCCTTTCTTCCAGGAGTGCTAGTCTTGCAAGTTTCGCAGGAGAACGTCTGTGGAAAGTAGGAGGCGAGGTACTGGCGGAAGTAAAGTTGTGAGGCGGCATCGTGAGTCGTGTCGGGGTAGCTCAGTGGTAGAGCGCTTGCCCGCGAAAGGCAAAGGTCCCAGGTTCCAGTCCCGGTTCCGCCACACAATTTTAATCTGCCAGGAAGTTTCATATCAGCGCACGCTCCGCTGCAGAGTGAAAGTTTCATTCTGGAAACATCCCTTCGGCTGTGGCTAAGCCATGTCTCCACCATATCCTTTCTTCCAGGAGTGCTAGTCTTGCAAGTTTCGCAGGAGAACGTCTGTGGAAAGTAGGAGGCGAGGTACTGGCGGAAGTAAAGTTGTGAGGCGGCATCGTGAGTCGTGTCGGGGTAGCTCAGTGGTAGAGCGCTTGCCCGCGAAAGGCAAAGGTCCCAGGTTCGAGTCCCGGTTCCGCCACACAATTTTAATCTGCCAGGAAGTTTCATATCAGCGCACGCTCCGCTGCAGAGTGAATGTTTCATTCTGGAAACATCCCTTCGGCTGTGGCTAAGCCATGTCTCCACCATATCCTTTCTTCCAGGAGTGCTAGTCTTGCAAGTTTCGCAGGAGAACGTCTGTGGAAAGTAGGAGGCGAGGCACTGGCGGAAGTAAAGTTGTGAGGCGGCATTGTGAGTCGTGTCGGGATAGCACAGTCTGTAGACTTTATTGTTAGGTTTTACATCGCATTTAGTTCACATTTCACGTATGGGTTACATGTTAAACAGGGTCTTCGAAGTGTCTTCCTTGCATCTGTTCGAAATACAGTGCTTGTCTTTGCAATGAATTTCGACACCTTCAGAATTCCGCCGCTCCCCTCGTGGGCCGAAAACTACCGCGACGCTCCGGTTGAATATTTCGGTTTCAGACCAAAAGATTGGAACCATTTAAAAGTTTCTGTGTGTGCCTTGCGGTCGGTGCTGAGCTAGACGCTCCGTGCGCCGACAGAGCACGCAACCCATTCAGCAGCGCTGTGCGGCGGGGAGCTAACGTCGCAGGCGCCTTTGGAAATCTCCAGGCGAGGGGGCGAACACAGCTGCAACAGGAATGTGCGGCGGTCGAAACGCTAGAGTTACGTATCCTCGATAGCTGACACATACTGTATTATCGATAATATTCTTAAAAACTGTCGATTGTTTTGACAGATTTTTAGCCCCTGTCGTGGTCTGTAGACCGTGACTGAAGCGCCTCAGTCCCCTCGGTCACCGCGGCCGGCGTGATTTAATTAATTATCGTGATGTACAATGTATGTAGGTAACTTAACTGTGAACATTTTCTGTCATTTATTTATTATCTGTATTGTAATTGTTTATGTACATATTATTTTATTTTATTTGTACATTGTATGTTTTCTATATGACTGTGATTACTCGTTATGTTTAAGTTGTCAGTGTAAAATATTCCTCCGTGAACAGTTATCGACATGTCTCCTCAGGTCAGAGACTCTTTCTATCGTACAGCAGCGCTCGCCTGTGGGAGAGCAGGCAAGCAGCAGTACCTGCCGCCCCGTGACGTAGACCAGACACGGAGTGCTCAAACAGTATAAGTAATAAAGTTAAAACAACGGGAAAGTTGTAATTTGTTACGAGTGCAACGATATGAGAGTCTATGTGAAACCTGTGAACATGAGTGAAGCAAGAGTTGATCTTAATGAAACATTTGTTCGTTCGTTCTGCTGAGGCAGAAATTCGCTACGTGTTCGGTAACCGTCCCAGACGTCCGAAACGCGGTAGCGTCATCGCGAACTGCCAAAGCAGGAGCCACCGTCAAAAGGATTTCTGTGTGAATTTGTGTACCATTTATATGACTGCACAGTACCACGTCGCTGGACTGATAAACAAGATAAGTTAAATGCTATTGGTTGTTATTCACTGTGAATGCATGTTTAAGTTTTGTTAAAATACAAGAACATTAGACAGTACTTTTGCTACCTTATTTGAACAACTAATTAACCACACATGATTAGTATGACAATCCTCAATAATGCATGAATAATATCACTACACAATTTTACAATCAAGTGAGTGTCATTAATTATTAGAGACTGTGATAATAATTTCAGTTGAGACAGTTTTGCTAAAATTGATGGTAGAAGATAACAGACAGTTTAATTAATGAATAATTTTTCTATTTCGTTTTGCACTGAATTCAACAATAATAGCCACCGCCACATCTATCCTATAAAGAACCAAACTCGTACTAATGTCGTATGCATAGCATTAATTAAGACTGATTTACTTAAATTTCCTATTGGCTTGAGTGAATTAATTTTATCAGATACTGACTTTAGTGGTTGGACTGCACCCACTTGCCAATCACTTGATGTTAAACATCCTACTATTCATAATTTTCTAAATTATCAGTACCATTAGCGTACTAATTGAGTCGTACGCATTGCACAGACGGAGTAAGTTAATTTCTGCTATCTGTGTGTGCACAGTCTCTGTAGGAGATTTTGTGAGGAAAGGAAAGGGGGAAGCTGATTGTTTCTACGTGAAAAGCGAGTCTTGGCAAGCTGTTGGGTTCCCTAGCCGACCGGCTAACCGTTTGGACCTAGTGAATGGAATACAGGTCGTTAGGATTTTCCTAATCTACTCGGAAACAGAAAACGGCTGTCTTGGATGAGCGAGGACGGCTATCCCAGATTGCAACTGAAGTACAATATGGCCACACACATCATTCTGAAATTCCATACAAGATCAGAGAATGATCATGTGCCAAATATAATTTTGAAATGTTTGTCAGATAGGGCCATAGTATTTGTTAATTACACTGATTGTCTTGCATAAAATTTTCAAAATTTAACTACACCACTTGCATTAATCACGAGTTTAACGTAACCAACCACGAAATTAAGGTCAGGTTTGTTACGTTGCTCAAACATTACAACAACAGCCACCACAGTTAATAACACGTAAATCAAAATTTATATTTTTTTCCCTCCACTCACACTAATCTTAAATAAAATAAACACCTTTCACTTAATATCTCCAACAAATATTTTCTTTCCTTACAAAGTTTGTGACGTGGAGGGAAGTCGTACATGGACTATTCCGAGGCGCCTTAATCGTTAGTGGTGTGGTGGTCTAACGGCAAGACGTCTGCCTACTAAGTATGGAGGTCCGGGTTCGATTCCCGGCCGCATCACAAATTTTAATTCTATCCTTCAGATTTATCATCATTGTCTATAACAAATTCAAGACGAAAATGCGTCTCAGCGATTGTTTATTTGTATTAAATTGATATTTTGTTATTCCATTGACGTTGAAATCATGTTTATTCTTTTTGAAGAACCCTTTATTTGGATTCGAATGGAATCGTCGCCATGAAATTCCTCCTAGATGGCGCAACGGTAGAGAAAACGCCGTGAAATGCGGCAGCCTGTGCAACGTGCAGACTCGTGTGGCTGCCTATCCTCCAGGCGTCAAGTCTTACTGACTGTAACACATACAGCACGCAGTCAGTCAGCAGAACGCACAGTTTGAAGGAAAGTCCGACCGACATAGGATCGGGACTAAAAGAATGCGGGAACAGAAAGCGAGGCCGCCCCAGCAGCAGCGCCTCACAAACCCCACATGGCATGGCATGGCATGGCTCCGATCAACAAATTCAGACATGATAGGTCACAAGCCATATTTTCGAAAAATGCGTTTACAGCGCAAACCATGAAAACCATTCAGAAGAATTCGTAGGTTCTGAAGTATTTTCATGGACAAAATAAACTGCATCTACAGCTACGTGGGATACTCTACAAATCACATTTAAGTGCCTTTCAGAGGGTTCATCGAACCACCATTATACAATTTATCTCCCATTCCATTCTCGAATAGCGCGCGGCAAGAAAGAACACCTGAATCTCTCTGCCGTCCTTAGTATTAGCTAGTTGATAAGTAGTTTGTAAGTTTAGGGACTGATGACCACGTAGTTAAGACCCATAAGCTATACAAACATTTGAACGTTTTTTTTTTTTTTTTTAGCTTTGCGGACATACCTCGTATGTCCGTCAAGAAAGGTTTTATTTTCGCTATTACGGTAGCCCCTCTCTAAACTCAATAAAGAGTTGAGACAGCAAAATATCGTCCTGTATCACACACATATTATAACTGTAACCAATATCTAGCAGTAGCACACTATTGTGGATGTAATTGACAAAAAATGGCAGCGGTACTGTATAGTGTTTTGTACACTAACGTCGTCTTGTGCAGCAGCCACCATCTTCGCTGCTGGAGTCTACAGCACGTGGACCACGTGATATGAATAACGGTAGATATTTCGTGATGTCGGCGCCTTTATTGAATTAAGTGAATGGATACCATAAATGCAAGCAAATGAAAAGCAGTAATACGGGTAGACACCGACAGTCATCAGACGCCAGCACCTACAATTTTGACGTTCGGTAGCGCCGTTGGTTGACTTTGCCGCAGAATGGTTCCCTACCTCATTTTGTTCCTCAAGCCACCCTCTACCACACCACGAAGTTTGTCGGTATGATTTAGAATCACCCTGCATATATATACACTACTAGCCATTAAAATGTCTACACCAAGAAGAAATGCAGATGATAAACGGGTATTCATTGAACAAATATATTATGCTAGAACTGACATGTGATGACATTTTCACGCAATTTGGGTGCATAGAGCCTGAGAAATCAGAACCCAGAAGAACCATCTCTGGCCGCAATAACGGCCTTGATACGTCTGGGCATTGAGTCAAACGGAGCTTGGATGGCGTGTACAGGTACAGATGCCCATGCAGCTTCAACACGATACCACAGTTCATCAAGAGTAGTGACTGGCGTATTGTGACGAGCCAGTTGCTCGGCCACCATTGACCAGACGTTTACAGTTGGTGAGAGATCTGGAGAACGTGCTCGTCAGAGCAGCAGTCTAACATTTCCTGCATCCAGAAAGGCCCGTACAGGACCTGCAACATGCGGTCGTGCATTATCCTGCTGAAATGTACGGTTTTGCAGGGATCGAATGAAGGGTAGAGCCACAGGTCGTAACACATTTGAAATGTGACGGCCACTATACAAACTGCCGTCGATGCAAACAAGAGGTGAACGAGACGTATAACCAATGGCACCCCATACCATCAAGCCGGGTGATACGCCAGTATGGCGATGACGAATGCAAGATTCCAATGACCGTTCACCGCGATGTCGCCAAACATGGATGCGACCATCATGATGCTGTAAACAGAAACTGGATTCATCCGAAAAAATGACTTTTGTCATTCGTGCACCCAGGTTCGTCGTTGCGTACACCATCGCAGGCGCTCCTGTCTGTGATGCAGCGTCAAGGGTAACCGCAGCCACGGTCTCCGAGCTGACAGTCCATGCTACTGCAAACGTCGCCTAACTGTTCGTGCAGATGGTTGTTGTCTTTCAAACGTCCCCATCTGTCGACTCAGGGATCGAGACGTGGCTGCACGATCCGTTACAGCCATGCGGATAAGATGCCTGTCATCTCGACTGCTAGTGATTCGAGGCCGTTGGGATCCAGCACGGCGTTCCGTATTGCCCTCCTGAACCCACCGATTCCATATTCTGATAAACCGCAATCAGTTATCGTACGAATAACGACGTGTTTTTGTTAATTGTTCACTGCGCCATTGCTTTGAAATGACAACGTGTAAGTTACAATAAGGAAATCATTAAATACGCAACGCAAGATGGCGTATACCAGAGAGAGTTCTGGGCTGGTTTCGATTAATTCACTGACAGGTGTCAAAACTCCGTTATTTTTGCAAATATCTCTCAAACGATACGAGATATGAAAAAAAAATGAAAAAAAAAACCATGTGGGAACAAAATTGTAGAGAATGGTGCCGATCTGTTGAACGGTTCGACCTAAAAAGTGGGAACACGTTAAGGACAGACAGACACACATCCCAAAATCGCCGTTATTTTTACAAATATCTCTGAAGCGATACGAGATATGAAAAAAACATAAGAGAGCAACTTTTCTCCTCTACAAAATAGGTTATTCAGTTTTCGTGTCAGATCCATGGTTGAGCCGTTATTTTCATTTAAATTTCGAGCTGTCAAAAGACGATCGCAAATGCCCACTTTTAGTGTTACTGCCGTAACCTAAAGTGGGCCAAAAAAAAAAAAAAATAAATAAATAAATAAATAAAATAAAAAGATGGACAGAGAGAGAAAGGAATAGGAAAAGTGTTAACTCAAGGCACGAATAAAAGAAATAAATACCCTGGCGACGCTGGGTTTTAGCTAGTTATAACTATAATAAACAGCTGATGGTAGACAATTTGCATTTCTTTTTTAAATGACTAGTGAGTATTTGTGACACTCGTGGTTCCAGTTTGCATTCCTCTCCGCTTTTCCAGGAACTTTGTGGAGGCGACTGCGGCGGTACTGAGGACAGCAGCGGCAGCCTGTTCCTACGCAAAGCAGACTCGGCAGCAGACGTTATTGTCTGCCAGACTCAATTACGGCCAGGCGGGGCCGAGGGCACGAAGTGAAGCCCAGCCCTGCGATGCGACAAAAAGCCCGGCCAACTTTCAGGACGGAGCAGAACGCTCGTCTGTCGCCTCACACCACAGCAGAGCGGCGAGAGAAGAGCGATGGAGCACCAGTGCCGTGATTCACTGGCTCACTGAATATATATATATACAGGGTGTTTCACTAAGTGTGTTTGCCTCTGTAACTTATGAAATAATACGTGACGGGAAATTTTAATGCGGTGGGTCAACACAAGTAGTGTTACACTTTCTGCGGAGCTATGAGCATAGTTCATTGTATCATTATCCAAAGAGTTACAGCACAAATATATAATTTTTTTAATGGGACAATAGTTTTTTTGTATCGTGCATAGGATTCGTTGAAACCGGCTGCGTCCAAATCAATTTAAACTACATTCCTATCACTGTTAGTTTGGGAGCTACAACCCTTCAAAGTTTCAGGGGCAGATACCACAAATGCTGCGCATAACGCGATGCGCCTTCTAAATGTGGTGCGGCCGAGTTGTAACGTCGCCGGTGTCACGGAGCGAGAAGCTTCCTCGATGCGCTGTTAGACTGCCGACTGTCGCCGCACACGGCCGTATACCCGACAGTTGGAGCCACACAAACAACCGGAGCTCAATATACCACAGTTACTGACATCGGATGACGATGGCGTACACGAACAACGAGTACGTCGACATGTTGCTGATGCTCGGCGAGTGCCGACACGATGCCACTGAAGCAGCCACGGCGTATGCCGTGAGATATCCTGGGCGAAGAGCCCCGGCAGCCATTACGTTCTTACGTGCCGAACGACCACTTCGGGAAACAGGCAGCTCGGTAATGCGCCGCAGTAACAGACGAAGGCCTGCAAGAAGGGAGGAGACGGAGGTGTTTGTTTCAGCTGCACTACACCACGATCCTCATGTCAGCTTACGAGCCGTTGCTGCAGTCGCTGGTGTCAGTCTCACATGTGTGGCGTATAGTACACGGCCACATGTTTCACCCGTACCGCCTGTCACTGACCCAGGAGCTGCACGGGAACGATTTCCGTGCAAGAGTGACATTCTGTGAGTGGGCCATGCGTAATTTCACGCTGGAGTCTTTACAAAGTGTCACGTTTTCTGATGAGTCCACGTTCACAAATTATGGTGCAGTGAATCTCCGTAACATGCACTACTGGGCCACAGACAATCCTCGGTGGGTACGACCTGTCGACCGTCAACGTAGGTGGTCTATTAACATGTGGTGTGGAATCCTTGGGGATGAAATCATCGGTCCACACTACTTCCCAGGTCCACTGACAGGTGAGTTATATCGCGCTTTTATAGCCGACAGTTTGGGTGGTCTCCTCGAACATGTGTGTCTACACACGAGAGTCCATATGTGGATGCAGCACGATGGTCACCCAGCCCATTCTGCGCGTGCTGTTGTGGGAGAACTAAACGACAGGTTTGCAGGAATATGGTTGGGGCGCCATGGTCCTCATTCGTGGCCCGCAAGGTCGCCCAATTTAACACCAGTAGATTTCTTTTTGTGGGGATATCTAAAGGATCGTGTTTATGTCACTGAGCCCACATCCCCAGATGATCTAAAACGGCGCATCGAGGACGCATTTCGCTCCGTCACACCGGCGATGTGACATCTCCTCCGTAGATCCTCTCGACGGCGCATTGCATTATGCATTGAGGAACATGGACACACATTTGAACATCTCATGTAAATCAACTTCCCACCGCCATAACATCCATCACCCACCACACAGCCATGTATTATGTACAGCGTGTGGTATCTGCTCCTGAAACTTTGAAGGGTTGTAGCTCCCAAACTAACAGTGAGAGGAATGTAGTTTAAATTGATTTGGACGCAGCTAGTTTCAACGAATCCAATGCACGATAGAAAAAACTATTGTTCCATTTTAAAAAAATTATATCTTTGTGCAGTAACTCTTTGGAAAATGATACAATAAACTATGTTCATAGCTCCGCAGAAAGTGTAACATTTCTTGTGTTGACCTACCGCATTAAAATTTCCCGTCACCTATTATTTTATAAGTTACAGAGGCAAACACACTTAGTGAAACACCCTGTATATAAAGGGTGTTACAAAAAGGTACACCAAACTTTCCTCAGACACAAAGAAAGAAAATATGTTATGTGGACATGTGACCGGAAACGCTTAATTTCTATGTTAGAGCTCATTTTATTACTTCTCTTCAAATCACATTAATCACGGAATGCAAACACACAGCAACAGAACGTACCAGCGTGACTTCAAACACTTTGTTACAGGAAATGTTCAAAATGTCCTCCGTTAGCGAGGATACACGCATCCACCCTCCGTCGCACGGAATCCCTGATGCGCTGATGCAGCCCTGGAGAATGGCGTATTGTATCACAGCCGTCCACAATACGAGCACGAAGAGTCTCTACATTTGGTACCGGGGTTGCGTAGACAAGAGGTTTCAAATGCCCCCATAAATGAAAGTCAAGAGGGTTGAGGTCAGGAGAGCGTAGAGGCCACGGAGTTGGTCCGCCTCTACCAATCCATCGGACACCGAATCTGTTGTTGAGAAGCGTACGAACACGTCGACTGAAATGTGCAGGAGCTCCATCGTGCATGAACCACATGTTGTGTCGTACTTGTAAAGGCACATGTTCTAGCAGCACAGGTAGAGTATCCCGTATGAAATCATGATAACGTGCTCCAGTGAGCGTAGGTGAAAGAACATGAGGCCCAATCAAGACATCACCAACAATTCCTGCCCAGACGTTCACAGAAAATCTGTGTCGATGACGTGATTGCACAATTGCGTGCGAATTCTCGTCAGCCCACATATGTTGATTGTGAAAATTTACAATTTGATCACGTTGTAATGAAGCCTCATCCGTAAATATAACATTTGCACTGAAATGAGGAGTGATGCATTGTTGGATGAACCATTCGCAGAAGTGTACCCTGGGAGGCCAATCAGCTGCTGATAGTGCCTGCACACGCCGTACATGGTACGGGAACAACTGGTTCTCCCGTAGCACACTCCTTACAGTGACGTGGTCAACGTTACCTTGTACAGCAGGAACTTCTCTGACGCTGGCATTAGGGTTATCGTCAACTGCACGAAGAATTGCCTCGTCGTTCTAGGTCTTCCCCAGTCGCGAGTCATAGGCTGGAATGTTCCGCGCTCCCTAAGACGCCGATCAATTGCTTGGAACGTCTTCCTGTCGGGACACCTTCGTTCTGGAAATCTGTCTCGATACAAACGTACCGTGCCACGGCTATTGCTCCGTGCTGATCCATACATCAAATGGGCATCTGCCAACTCCGCATTTGTAAACATTGTTCTGACTGCAAAATCACGTTCGTGATGAACACTAACCAGTTGATGCTACGTACTGATGTGCTTGATGCTAGTACTGTAGAGCAATGAGTCGCATGTCAACACAAGCACTGAAGTCGACATTACCTTGCTTCAACTGGGCCAACTGGCGGTGAATCGAGGAAGTACAGTACATACTGACGTAACAATTGGGTATTTTGACAATTGTCCGCACGAATTGTTTCAATTTACATTTAAAGAAAAGTAATAAAATGAGCTCTAACATGGAAATTAAGCGTTTTCGGACACATGTCCACATAACATATTTTCCTTCTTTTTATGTGAGGAAGGCTTCATGAACGCTTTGCCGTACCTTTATGTAACACCCTGTATATAGGGTGTCCCACTCATGTGTTTCACCCCAGATATCTCTGAAACTACAAGAGATATTGGAAAACGATTTTTACGGGTCATGAAGGTACTGCAGGGGTTTATGGAAGTAGATACTATGAGACACTCTAAAACGTGAAGAAGTATTATTTTCAACACAAACTTATGTTTTTTTTAAGGGATGCCCCATATTATTTCTTAAGCAATCGATAGGATGAAAAATCGCAAACAGAAAGGCGTCGGTTGGATCGCGATGCGTCAATTACATCCGGAGAAAGTGGAAAGCGAAGTTGACGTTTGAAATACCGGGTAATGAATAAGTCAGTATAAATTTGAAAACTTAATAAATCACAGAATGATGTAGATAGAGAGACACATGCTTAAAATGACATTGATTTTATTAAAAAACACAAAAACAAAACAAAAACAAAAATTAATAAAAAGTCCGGCAGATGGTGCTTCATCTGATCAGAAAAGCAATAATTAGCATAACAAATTAAGACAAAGTAAAGATGTTCTTTACAGGAAATGCTCAATATATAGCTGTAGTCGAGGAATAATGTTGTGAACAGCACTGTAAAGCATGTCCGGAGTTATGGTGAGGCATTGGCGTCGGATGTTGTCTTTCAGCATCCCTAGAGATGTCGGTCGATCACGATACACTTTGCGACTTCAGGTAACCCCAAAGCCAATAATCGCACGGACTGAGGTCTGGGGACCTGGGAGGCCAAGCATGGCGAAAGTGGCGGCTGAGCACACGATCATCACCAAACGACGCGCGAAACACATCTTCCACGCGTCTAGCGATATGGGGTGGAGCGCCATCCTGCATGAAAATCGTACGTTCCAGCAGGTGTTTATCAGCCAGGCTGGGGTGATGCGATTCTGTAACATATCGGCGTACCTCTCACCCGTCGCGGTAGCAGTTACAAAACCAGAATCACGCAGTTCCTCGAAGAAAAAGGGGGGGGGGCGATAACTTTTTTATTTTTTATTTTTTTATTTAGTAAAACCCCATGTCATTCCAAGCATGTGTGTCAATTTTTACCTCTCTATCTACATCATTCCGTGATTTATTAAGTTTTCAAATTTATACTAACTTATTGACCACCCGGTATTTATGACGTCAACTTCGCTTCGCAGTTTCTCAGGATGCATCGAGATGCAACCGACGCCATTATTTTTTGTGGTTTTTCATCCTATCGATTGCTTAAGAAGTAATACGGGGTGTGCATTTAAAGAAAACATAAGTTTCTGTTGAAAATAATATTTCTTCACGTTTTAGAGTGTCTCATTTAACCTACTTTCATAAGCCCTTGTCGTACGTTCATGACCGTAAAAGTCGTTTTTTCAATATCTCTTGTAGTTTCAGAGATATCTTGGGTGAAACAGTTGAGTGGGACAACCCGTATATATATATAGGATGTTTCACTAAGTTTGTTTGCCTATGTAACTTATAAAATAATAGGTGACGGGAAATTTTAATGTGGTAGGTCAACACAAGAAATGTTACACTTTCTGCGGAGCTATTAACATAGTTTATTGTATCATTTGCAAAGAGTTATAGCACAAAGATAGAATTTTTTAATTGGAACAATAGTTTTTCTATCGTGCTTTGGATTCGTTGAAACCAGCTGCGTCCAAATCAGTTTAAACTACATTCCTATCACTGTTAGTTTGGGAGCTACAACCCTTCAAAGTTTAGGGGGCGGAGGCTGCGATAGAGTAGCTGACTGGCTGGTGGTCATGAGACCGTGGGCCGTGCCCCAGGGAATAGCCACTCGGCCAGTCAGCTACGCTATCGCAGCCTCCGCCCGCTAAACTTTGAAGGGTTGTAGCTCCCAAACTAACAGTGATAGGAATGTAGTTTAAACTGATTTGGACGCAGCTGGTTTCAACGAATCCAAAGCACGATAGAAAAACTATTGTTCCAATTAAAAAATTCTATCTTTGTGCTATAACTCTTTGCAAATGATACAATAAACTATGTTAATAGCTCCGCAGAAAGTGTAACATTTCTTGTGTTGACCTACCGCATTAAAATTTCCCTTCACCTATTATTTTATAAGTTACAGAGGCAAACACACTTAGTGAAACACCCTGTATAGGTATAAAACAAGGAGAAGGTCTACCATATCGGTCATCGATGACCCATATGTTAGACCTTGTACTTGTTAGTCAAGATATGTCAGAAATTTCTTTTCTCCCCAGTTCTGTTCAGTACTTCGTCATTAGTTTCGCGATCTGCCCACCTAATCTTCAGCATTATACTGTAGTAGAGTTGTGTCGATTCGTCAATGAGTCGTTCGTTTGAACGAATACAAATAAAGAATCGTAAGAATCGAATCGTGATCCGGACGAATCGCCGTTCAAAAGAATCGCCTGTGTCATGACGATTCCAAGATCCAACGATTCATGACTCCAATTTCGAAGGCAACTGGCGAATCTTGCCGAAATATTTACGAAAGCCAGAAAGCAGACAGAGAGAAGTACGCGTATGAACAAAGGAAGCGCAGAACAAAGACCGTGACCCGTCAACTATTATTCACGAATTACACAGGACAGAAACGAAATGCCGCGAAATGCACAGCTGCCCATACACACGATTATCAACACGAAATGGAAGTATGATGAAAAATTACGCACTTCTTATGCGTTGCAGATGCACTGCAACACACACACGTCGTTTACGCAATTTACATGTACCGTACCGTGATATATTTAAAGGAGCAATTCTTGCACATTCATATTTGGTGTATCCCGGAAACGGCTATAAACATTTGGATTATATTTTGTACTAGCTAAAAACCCGGTGTTTCCCGGGTATTTATTTATTCCTGACATTTTTCAGGTATATATATTCATTTGTGTATGGGCTGTATGTCTGTGAAATATCTTGGAAATACAATTAGTATTAAAGAAGTAATAGATTAAAACTTGGAGCGGGATGGGCGGTTTTCCATGAACGTTACTGTTTATGTGCTCGTATCTCATAAACTATGTGTTGTACTGTGATACAATTTAGAAGGTACATGCAACTATACGTGTGTATACTGTCTATACTTCCTACTGCCACAATTTGTAGTGTAGAACTTATACATTGTAACGTCATACCGAATGCCGTAGTTTTATTCCACAAACAGCGAAAAAGTAGTAAGCGAGAAACCTTTTTCCTTTCATCATTTTGCTACGTTTGTCACCGAGAAAAAGTTTAATAAAGGTTTGAAATTATGTTTAAAGTTTGTATCAAGTCGCTAACTCTCATTTTCATGTAGCGTATATATAAAGTCTCACCGCATCATGTGGCAGTTTTTGCGATTCCTATTGTTTGACGTCATATCTTCTGAACAATGTGTCGTATGTGATTCTTAACCCTGCAGCAATTGTTACCTCACGGTAAGGAATGTGTGTACCAAATTTGGTTGAAATCGGTCCAATGGTTTAGGAGAAAATGAGCAGCATTGTCGCAAAATGCAGCAGTTTTCCGCGCATCTCATTGTTTATGACGTCATATCTCGTGAACTATGTATCGTACGTCATTCTTACACTTACGGCGACAGTCCTCATGGATTGAAGCTTACGTGTAAAAATTTTCACAAAGATTGGATCAAAACTGTCGATTTGTATACAACACGTACAAACATACGGACACTCTGGTTTATATATTATATTTAGAGTGGATTTCGATTTTTTAGTTCATCCACATAGTTTGAAGTTTCTGTAAACACTCAGTTTTACAAAAATATTCTTTTTATATAAAAATGCGATTTTTAAATGTTTTTTAAGATCTCCAAAATCTTTTTTACTATTTACGATTTTTATGTTTATCTTTCCTTAGAGAAACCAATTTTACACAAAGAAAAGTTTTATACAAAATCGCAGTTTTTTCTGTATCTCGAATAAGAGTTAGTATTTAAAGAAGAATTTAGATTTTTAAAATCTATATAGTCGTTTTTCCTGAAACTACGTGATTTTTACATAATAAGTACTTTATAACGATTAGATACGTCTTAATTACCGTACATTAATGAAATTTATATTTAAATGGCTGAAGTATTCCCACAGAACGAAAAAAATTATAAGATTGCAGCAAGATTCGAACTACGTCACCTATATTCACGGTTTTGACAATCTACAATGCTACCAAATGAGCTAGGCTGACAACAGAAATAAAAGCTACCGTAATATGTATTTATATCCGCTGGCAAAACTTCAAAGACTATTTTCTCGAGGAGTTTTGACAGTTGAATCGAATGGCTTTGCCTGGTTAATTATTTTAAGTCTGATATTTACGCACAATAAATGTGTAAAAATCCGATACCGATATTGCCTCCTTTTTGGCATTCTGTAAGAATCGTGCCATCGCAAACTAGAAACAATCGTGAACGAATCGTAGGAAAAGATCTACAATGTTAGATCCCAATGCCATCTATCGGAAGGATGTAGAAAGTAATAAACGTGCCACTTCAGACTATAAAGAATCGTAAAAGAATCGTGAACGAACCGTAGGAATCGATTCACAAGGTGGGATTGAATCGTAGGAACAGATTCCTGAAAAAGAATCGTGTTCCCCAACTCTAGTCTGTAGTGCCACATTTCAAAGGTTTCTATCCTCTTATTGTCTGATCTATTTATCTTATACGTTTTGCTCCCATACAATGCTACACTCCAGACAAATGAATTCAGAAAAGACTTCCAAAAATTTAAATCAACATTCGATATTTAAGATTGAAAACGAACAAACTGTTTTTGTTCCACTAAATTTTGTTTATTTACTAACTAGTTTTCGGCTTATTATTCCATCGTCAGGTAAACTGTTGACATGCGTCGACAAAGACAAAGATGGTAAAAACAAAGATACAATACACAGATTACTTGGTCTTTGGATATGACATTTGTTGGAATTACAAACAATATCTGTTGCCATGCAGAATTATGTTCACGTAATCAGTGGCCTCCTTAACATTTTTACATTGTAATTTGCGAGTGAACAGGGTGAAACACATTACATTTTAAATTTACATTATAAAATAACATGCAATGACTGCAGCAAACTGTATATAGGCCAGACAGGCAGGGCAATTCAAATTAGACTGACTGAACATGAACGTGGGTGGAGATTACAGAAAACTGACTCCACCTTTGCTGATCACGTTCTGAAAGGACACAGCTACCAGGTCCACACAGAAGTGCTTCACGTAGCCAACCAAGGCAGGATACTAAACCTGTTAGAAGCACTGGAAATAAACAAACATTTTTCCATAAACCCCCAGCTAGTGCTAAATGACCAGCTACAGTTGAGCACATCCCCACTGTTAAGCTTCACATAATGTAAACAAAACAGCTACCTGCCACAGACCATCTTAATGTCACATGTAGAGTCCTTATCCTTACCATGTTTACTTTTAGACTTCAAGATAAAACAATATATATCATAAATTTCACAGTAATATGAAATGTAATTTAAATATGTGAATCTTGCCAAATGCTGTCAAGTAAGTAAAATGTAAAATCAGTGTAGAAAACGAATTTAATGTATACCTTAAGTGACGATCCCAACATAAGCTACAGTGTCAATAGTGTTAACATAGTTTTTAATTCATTAATATTTGATATGTAATGTGTTTCACCCTGTTCACTCGCAAATTACAATGTATAAATGTTAAGGAGGCCACTGATTACGTGAACATAATTCTGTGTGGCGACAGATATTGTTTGTAATTCCAACAAATGTCATATCCAAAGACCAAGTAATCTGTGCATTGTATCTTTGTTTTACCATCTTTCAGAACCAAGCTACAGCGTCTTTGTCGACGCATGTCAACAGTTTACCTGACGATGGCCTAATAAGACGAAAACTAGTTAGTAAATAAACAAAATTTAGTAAAAAAAAAAAAAAAAAAAAAAAAACAGTTTGCTTGTTTTCAACCTTAAATATGGAAGCGTTCTACCAAGAAGCGACGGAAGAATCCATTTATATCAATATTCGGTGTTACAAAATTTCTTCATAATTGTTTTTCTTCCCATAGCCATTCTCATTTTATATCTTCTCTATTTTGCTATTTTGCTTCTCTATAACAAAACTCGTGTTATTTTCTTACACCACATTCCATTACCCTAGTTTTGATCTTGTTAATGTTCAACCTATACGATCCTTTGCAAACGCTATCCATTCCGTACAATTGCTCTTCGTGATCCTTTGCTGTCTCTGAGATAATTACAATGTCATTGGCCAACCGCCAAGTTTTTATTTCTTCTCCCTGAAGTGTAATTCCTTGTCTAAATTTCTCCTTGCTTTACTTCACAGTTTGCCTAATGTACAAATTGAATAACATCGGAGAAAGGCTGCACCCCTGTCTTACTCCCTTCCCAACCAATGCTTCCCTTTCATGCCCTGCCACTCTTACAATTCCTTTCTGGCTTTTGTCCACATTGCATATACCTTTTAGATCCCTATATATTTTTCTAACTTCAAAGAAAATATTATTTACATATATCTGTATCTTAACGTTAGATGTGTAACAACTGCTAGTAACAGAAACATTCATACATTACGTCTCTTTTACTATTTATCAAAGGTATTAAACATGACCAATAAATTCTATTTCATATGATCATTTTGCAATGTAACTAATATTTGAGTTTTTGTTTATTATAACTAAATTTTAAAATTGTTATAAATTTTATAATAAGGAGGTAACTGAAATATATCAGATTCTGAAAAAGGCTGATTGTGTGTGTGTGTGTGTGTGTGTGTGTGTGTATGGATGGATGAAAATATTAGCGACATTTTAAACTGGTAAATGATATACATGAAGTCTAGGCAAAAATGGCAAGAAAATAAAAATGAAATTTTTAGACTGTTTGATCCAAATACTTTTCATCGACCACTATGCCATCTGGCAACTTCTGATTGTTTAGGAAAAGTAAAGAAATAAATATAAAAGATAAACTGTGACTGATATCTGCCGAACATTTAAGATTCAGCTATGAACTAAAACAAGTGTAAAGATGAAAAAGTTGCAACATTTTGTTTACAACAGAAGAAATGGCACAAGTTGAGAGGGAAACGAAAACTAAACAGAAACTAGTTTAAGGGATTTCATTTGAAGGGCAGTGTTGCTATCAATAACCAATGTTTAAATGATGTTTATACCTTTCAAACTGCTGTCGTAATGCTTTATTTATTTACTATGAGCTCATTTCGGCTTTATATTGCCATCATAAGGTTTGATGTAATGTTGTTCTTATTTCGGTTCTTTTTATTTAGCCGGCCGCGGTGGCCGAGGGGACTGAGGCGCTTCAGTCACGGTCTGCACGGCCATTACGGTCGGGGGTTCGAATCCCCCCTCGGGCATGCTTAGTTTTTTTTTTTTTTTTTTTTTTTTTTTTTTTTTTTTTTTTTTAAGGGTCTTAACTACGGGGCCATCAGTCCCTAAACTGACAAACCACTTATGAACTACCTACAACTAAGGACGGCACAAATATCCATGCCCGAGGGGGGATTCGAACCCCCGACCGTAGTGGCCGTGCAGACCGTGACTGGAGCGCCTCAGTCCCCTCGGCCACCGCGGCCGGCCTTCGGGCATGGATATTTGTGCCGTCCTACTTCGTAAGTAGTTCATAAGTAGTTTGTAAGTTTAGGGACTGATGACCCCTTAGTTAAGTCCCATAAGCTTTACAAACATTTGAACATTTGAACATTCTTTTTGTTTAAGATAATATTGATTTTATTTAAATTATGACTGGCTGATATGCAAAAAATGTTCAAGTGTTTGTAAGTCTTACGGGACTTAACTGCGGGGTCATCAGTCCCTAAACACAGAAACTACTTATGAACTAGCTTATACTAAAGACGGCACAAACATCCATGCAGGAGGGGGGATTCGAACCCCCGAACGCAGCGGCCGTGCAGACCCTGACTGGCGCGCCGCAGACCGCTCGGCCACTGCGGCCGGCGCGGATATGCCTGTAACGGATTTTTTATTTTCTGCCTGATTAAAAAGGACAGCTATTTTCAAAGTCATTATATATATATATATATATATATATATATATATATATATATATATATATATATATAATGTCGTTAAAACACTTTGAAAATAGCTTCCATTTCAATCAGGCAGAAAATAAAAAATCCGTTACAGGCATATCAACCAGTCACAATTTACATAAAATCAATATCATCTTAAACAAAAAGGACAGAAATAAGAACGAGATTACATAAAACCTGATGATGGCAATATAAAGCCGAAACGAGTTCATAGTAAATAAATAAAACATTACAACAGCAGTGTGAAAGGTATAAATGTCGTTTATAATTATGTCACTCAATGACATATTCCATACTGCGGGCCCCAAAGTAAAGAAGTAACTAATGTGTTTAAAATGTAGCTTAGATCTTGCAATATCTGATTGGCGAATAAAACTGAAAATTGCATATGCCGAAATTTAGTTTCAGTGCGCGATAATAAAGTTGGGAGGTGTGTAGAGACAAACATATTAAAGCAGATTTAGAAATTTGAAAAGAATTCCAAAGAAGACGAGAGGTAAAATGTAATCAAAGATAACAGTCAAAGGATTTATTCGAGGCAGAGTATGTTTCCAAGAACCTATACATCCAAAGTGCACTTCAGTTCCCCAAGTATTTGATTGACGAGGGGAAAAAAAGAGTGAAACAGAGCAAGAGAACGCGGCTTGCGAGACACCTGAGAAAATGTAGCTCTACTCAGAATCAACTCAACTGGCAGCCATATTAAGAATTAACCCCTAGTCGGTGTCGTGAATGTTTTATGCAATAAACTGTGTCGTGGGGTATTTGCAAACCCCACACTATTATCGCAGATTCTAGACAGGCATCTGAATATGAATATAAAGTAATGAATGCAGACTATACCCACTGCTATATGGTATTTATTGACATCAGAACAACTTAACAAATTCAAAACATAACAATGGCCTGTCTAAATATTATATCACGTTAGTGCACCAGCTTAAAAATCCAATGTATTTCTTAATTATTGAAAATATCTTTAAAACTTTAATTGTGTAATTAACAGCTGTTCATATATGTGAAAAAGTGTTCAAAATCTCTATTTACGAAAGGAAGTGTCCCGATTGACTGACTGACTGACTCATCATCGCCCAGCCCAAACCACTGAAGATAGAAACCTGAAATTTGTGGAGGGTGTTGATCTTACTCTGTAGGCGTCATTTAAGAAGCGATTTTTCGATATTCCGTCCGCAAGGGGGTGAAATAGGGGATGAAACGTTTTTTGAAAATACGTAGCTATTTAGGCAATTTTGAAGCTAGAACTACAAAATTTCGGATTTTAATTCAGGGTCCGAATATAAAAGACAAGTGTTTCGGAATTTTTTTGAAATTCGACAAATAAGGGGGTAATATAGGAGACGCAAAAAATTGATTTTCAAAAATGTGATGCTGTTAACTCAAATTTCAAGCTATAACTACGAAACTTAGGATATGGACTCTTGATCATGATTAAAAAGACACGTGTTTCGGTATTTTTGGAAATTCGACCAATAAGGGGGTGAAATACGATATGTAAAAATTCATTTTCAGAAATATGGTGCTTTTAACTCAGATTTGAAGCTATAACTACGAAAGTTAAGATATGGATTCTTCATCAGGATTAAAAAGAAACAACTGGTGCAGACAGAGGCGTAGCTATTACACCAAGGGCCCGGGGCAAAAATGACGTTGGGGCCCTCTCTAAACTAAAACTGTACCACAGGCGCCGACTTTTGAAAATCTTGGGGTACGCTCAGTGGCGTTTCCCCGACAGGTATTCTTAAAAAAAAAAAAAAAAAAAAAAAAAAAAAAAAAAAAAAAAAAAAAACAAAAAAAAAAAATTATATTTTTCCAATTCCAGGTACAAAGGTAAAGTAATAATTTTGTTTTATTTTAGAGGAATTTGTTCTTTTTTGCGTCATCTGGTGTTCATTTAGGACCATTTTAATCTCTGAAAGGAGAAAAGTAATTTTTTTAACATACAGGAAAGAAATTATCAGCCATTAATTTCAATTTCACGTTTCAGAACTACTGGGCGGCTTTTGCGACCACTTGAACCTGTTTTTCCCGTTGTAGTAACTACTGAAGTCATTTTCAGAGTTGTCTTCTTAGACATCCATATCAGATAATGATGTGCCTGTATTGTGAATACTGTGTTCATTATCGCAAAAACAAACATCGAATGGTCTTCCTGCCTTCTTTCTTCTGCAGATTTATTTTCTATACTGTATTACGAAAATAGTACAAACCACTTCTGCTGTCATACCATGTCTCTCGATACCAATAGGTTCACAACCCACTGTTAAATCGCACACCAATTCAGTAAAAAGGATGAAAAATGTCACGACTTAACACTAACACGATTCCTGCCGAGCATACCCACTCAAATTTTGGGGTATGCTTGATCGACCGAGCATACCCGTAATCGGCGCCTATGAACTATACAGATGCAATACTACTTCACCAGGCCCTTGCCGCTTACTGGAAGACATAATAAGGCAAACCTACTCTTAAGTAAATTACCGTGTGTCACGCAGCAGATAATATTTAATCGTACTCTCTAATATAATTATAACTGTGAAAGTTAATTATGCTTTCAAGCAGAAACTACTGGGTGGATTTTGATGTAATTTTGGAGAGGGATAGAGTTGGACATGGGTAGTACATACAGATAAAACTACCATGGAATAGTTTTCTAAGTTGCTCCATACTCGGTGAATGATGTCGCAGGCAGAAGCTAGTAAAAATGAACAATGAAGTTTTCCTCAACCACGAAAATATGATCCCCTGCCGCTAATCAAACCATGGACAGTATTGTCACACACTGCTAGTAATTCAGCAGGTGGCAGGGTGCACGTCTTAGCGGACAAGCAATACCTTTTTATTCTGAGATGGGAATAATTTTTGGATTTCACTTCGTGCGTTTGAAGTTTGTTGGCAGTGTTCAAAAAGTTAGAAGTCGAAAATCCTTCATTCAGCTAAAATATTAAATACAGTAGAACTTCGATTATCTGAAGTGTAATTTAGGGGACATGGCTGTTCGGAAAACCGATTGATGGACGGTAGGGTGGGAAGGTAAAAAATAAAAATAAAACGACGCTCTATTGTAACTTTTTGCGAACTTTGCTCACGGAGGCCGAGGGGCCCCTGGAGCTCGGGGGCCCCGGGGCACTGCCCCGCCTAGCCCTACGATAGCTACGCCACTGGGTGCAGACCAACCAGCCTACGCATGCGAAGCAGCGGGGGTTCAGCTAGTTTTACATATATAAAGCACGTGTTGCATACAAATCTACAGTTTTATTCCAATCTTTATGAAATTTTTTTACACGTAAGCTTCAATCCATGAGAACGGTCGCCGTATGTGTAACAATCACGTACGATACATAGTTCACGAGATATGACGTCATAAACAATGAGATGCGCGAAAAACTGCTGCATTTTGCGACAATGCTGCTCATTTTCTCCTAAACTGGACCGATTTCAACCAAATTTGGTACACACATTCCTTACCGTGAGGTAACAATTGCTGCATGGTTAAGAATCATATAAGACACACGGTTGAAAATATATTACGTCATAACCAATAGAAATCGCAAAAACTGCCATATAGTGCGGGGAGACTTTCGAAATACACTGTATGAGAATGACAGTACTTAGCGACTGGCAACAAACTTTAAACATAATTTCAAACCTTTATTAAACTTTTTCTCGCTGGCAACTATGGTGAAAAGATGAAAGGAAAAACATCTCTCGCTTACTACTTTTCCGCTGTTTATGGAGTAAAACTACGGCTCTCGGTATGACGTTACAATTTATAATTTGAACACTACAAATTGTAGCGACAGGGAATTTTACAGACAGTATGCACATATATAGTTGAATGTTGCTTCTAAATTGTATCACAGTACGGCACGTAGCACATAAACAGTAACGTTTCGCTGTTCATGGACTAAAACTATGGCTGTCGGTATGACGATACAATTTATAATTTTAAACTAAAAATTGTAGCTGCAGGAAATTTTACAGACAGTATACACGCATATAGTTGAGTGTACCTTCTAAATTGTATCAAAGTACGACACGTAATTAACGAGATATGAGAATATTAAACAGTAACTTTCACGGAAAACTGCCCCATCACGCACCAAGTTTTATTCTATTACTTCTTTACTACTAATTGTATTCTCAACAGATTTTACAGACATACAGCCCTTATACGAATGAATATATACCCGAGAAATGGCAGGAATAAATAGATAAATAACCGGGCACCGCCGGGTTTTCAGCTAGTATAAAATAAAATAGAGATTAATTAGGTGGAGTACAATTTGACGTAATTTTACGAACCACGAACTTGAGGAAATTTTCATTCATTCAGTCACACAGTCGAAAGAGGCTGAGTGCCTGGTGGATCCAAAAATGTATTCTTTGCAGATCATACAGAACATTTTAGTTTTAGTTTCAATAAACCGACATTTAGCAGTGGAAGAAGGAAATGGCTTACTGATAACAGGTCCCGAAGAACCACTGAGTTCTCCAGGTAATTTTTAATTGAGTATCCTATCAATTGAGTAACCTATCTCACACAGTTGCCTTGAAAGTTCCTTTAGGTGATCGAATCTTGAGTGTCCAGTATTGTGTTCACTTTTGCGTTCACGAACACTGTCTTCAATATCATCCACGTCATATATCCACTGAGTGATAAGAGCCCGAAAATATCGATCAGAAACACTCACTCGTTGGTAGCCACGCTCAATGATACTTCTGTTTGTCGTTGTGGTCTTCAGTCCGGAGACTGGTTTGATGCAGCTCTCCACAATACCCTATCCTGAGCAAGCCTCTTCATCTCCACATAAGAGCGAGAACCTACATCTGTCTGAATCTGCTTACTGTATCCATCTCTTGGTCTTCCTCTGCGGTTTTTACCCCACACACTTCCCTCCAACGCTAAATTCACAATTCCTTGATGTCTACCAAACGATATCTTCTTTTAGTCAAGGTATGCCAGAAATTCCTTTTCTTCCCAATTCTGTTCAGTACCTCTACATTAGTAACGCGATCCACCCACCTAATCTTCAGCATTCTTCTGTAGCACCATATTTCAAAAGCCTCTGTCCTCTTCCTGTCCGCAATGTTTATCGTCCATGTTTCACTCCCATACAAGGCAACACTCCACACAAATTAGGGATGGCGGTTATCGCTGAAACAACAGTTTTTCGCAGTTTAACCGCACAGTAAAAATTGCTCACGATAACCGGTTTTTGAAATAACCGGTTTCCGGTTTTTGCTGCTATTATTTCCAGTAGAGTTCGAACGAAACATATTTTGCGTCCGAAACAGAAACCGTAATCGAATTTTCGGTTCTTCTAGTTTCGGCCGAAACCGAAACTTACTAAATTTAGTTAAAATTTAGGTAAATTTACGTTATACGACAAATCACTAGTCTTTCCATATTTTGCAAGATCCTCTCCCAATACTACGCCTTCTTGATTGTGTGTAAGCCTAGCCAGGAGTCCGTAGAAGACGATATACGAAGCATACAGATTTACTGGCCTAGTATTTCCATCCGGCAGTTGCGAATATTGAGCCAACCACTCTGTAAGTTGGACTTGTGAGTCAGCGCATACAAACATCTCGTTATACACACAACATATATATAAGTTACAATCAGTAAATGAATTTCAATCAGTGCCAAGTATTTCAAAAAATAAAGTCACAGTTCCGACTAACAGTACTATTGTTGTCAGTGTAAATTTACGCAAATTGAACTAGGAAAGCTGTGTACCACATGATTAAAGAATGTTCAATTGGTTGTGAGTTCTTATGAGACCTAACTGCTTAGGTCATCGGTCCCTAGACTTACAAACTACTTTATCTAACTTTAACTTACGCTAAGGACAACATATACATCCATGAAGGAGGGAGGACTCGAACCTCCGACTGGAGCAGCCGCGCAGTCCGTGACATGGAGCCTCACACCGCACGGTTTCTTCGCGAGGCACTACATGATCAATGTTACCTAAACCCATATTGGTTATTAAAAAAGCCCCTCGCTTTCAAGGAGTCACATTAATAAACTTGTTAGAATAACAATATGATAATACATTAAAAGTTATTATTCCAAGCTTACATAACTGGTATATGAATCGAATTTACCTTCTCCTCCAAGAAACATTTTGGATGCTTTCTCCTTAAATGACACAGCATATTTTTAGTACCTTCACCCGTTTTCAGCTTTTTAAAGCAAATGTAGCATTGTACCCCACTGATCCCGTACTTCGTGAAGTACGTCCACATTCGGGATGGTGACATTTAAGACACAACCGATGTCTGGCGACGACAGCAAGGAACTGCCGCGTGACCAGACGGAGGCAAGTCTCGTACACTGCCGGTGCACGCGCGTCGTCTAATAGGCCACGCCACACGGCAACAGCTGCGTCGATGCCTCAGTAGCTGAAGTTCTTATGCCACGCGTTTCTGACTGCCGGGATTGTTCTTAAATTATCACTGATCGCTTTTCTTAGTTACAGCGATGACCTAACATTTCACAGCAGTGGAAATTTTAGGAATAGCCCTAAATATTTTTTTTTAATTATTTACAAAAAACACATTTTGAAGCACTCCTACAGGAAGTAGTTGTACCGGTTTTTTTACCCGGTTCTTGGCAATAACTAGAAGAAACGGTTACAACCGACACCAAATAAATACCGAAAAAAACTGGTTATTCAAAACTAAAATACCGGTATCGGTTTTAACCGGTCGGTTTTTCCCATTTTCCCATCCGTAACACAAATGCCTTCAGAAAGGACTTCCTTAGGCTTATATCAATATTCGATGTTAAGAAATTTCTCTTTCCTGTAAACAATACAAAATATAAAGCGTTTTAAACTACTGAGTTCAATGCGTAAACTAAAGCTCGTTATTCTGCTTACCAAGACAAAATAACAGCAGTTCACAACAACGATTGCTGACTACAATTGCTCATAACAATCTCAACGAAAGCTACCGAAGAGTCGAAGTTCGCAGTACAGAAAATTCCTGTGTTATGCGCGCTGGGATATTGCAAGGGCACCCTGGTACCCCACAACACGGACGCAGGGTTAACTATTAGACCTGTAGCCTCTGTTGTCAGATGGCAGAGAGAGGAAAATACCTACAGTCACATAAAAATGTACCTACGTTTTCCCTACTGTCTCCCTAACTCCTCTTTAAAGCCTTTACATCAGGTCGTAGCCAGGATTTGGGTCTGGGAGGGGCTGGACCCAGGAGTCCGGCCAGCAGAGGTTAACCAGCTGATTAATGTGACGTGTTACTATTTTGAAAAACTTTAAAACAAATATTTGGCGTCATGCTTCACTTGCTAGATATGTTTTTCCAGTGACTGATCGTTACTAGTGGACTCAAGTAGATTATGCCGCGAATTCCAAGTGATCTGTTACAAGAAGATTACTTATTTATCGATCGGACAAGGGTACATCACGAACCTGGCAAACATTGAGAGGAACAGCATTAATTAGTTTACCCAAATATGCCGCTAATTCCGAGTGCACTTTTACACGAGGATAACTGATTTATTTACCGCACAAGGCTACATCGACCCACTATCAACCATAGAGTAGGAACAGCAGTAATTATTTAGTTCAGTCAGTACAAAAACGTCCGTTAGTCTGCATGATTCATATTTTCAAAGAGTAATGCTATGTTGACAACGAATATCTAGCGCTTTGTTCATTATAACGTTGACTGTCGCAAATGTTTTAGCGTTTTCTTGTCATCATCTTCTCATTTACAAGTACTAACTAGTATATCGTCCTGACGTAAATAAATGAGTCTAGTCAAGGTAATAAAACATCTTTCGATCATGGAAACAAATTTTCCTTGTCCTTACATTTTCTAACACTATTTCCAAAACGACTCTCCATTTCATTGATATACATTGAAATCATCGTAATTCGCATCAATTTTAATGTGTCTGAAACTAGATTTTCAAATTAATATTGTTTACTGTGAACAGAAAACAACTACGTCGTCTAAAATATCATTGGCTACTTCAAACTGTGCCACAATTGGTCGGCTTCATTCCCGCATGCTAACAACCGTTCTGTTGCCAACATTACCCGCTAGGCCTATGTCGTCGATTGTAAAATTTTACCAAAGTACCTACGCGTTGCGGACTTTGGGATGAAAATTCCCTACATAATTTTAATGCTTAGAAGTATCTACGTGTAGGGAAAATTCCCTACGTCTGGCAACACTGGCTGTAGCAAACCGCATTCGGTACTGAGAAACGAATACTTTGGCTGATACGAAATACGGAATCGTTGCTCATGAACACGTTTAGTTACTCTCATCTACCGTATCGATACGAACTTAGTCGTGCATACATTTCGTTAATCGACTATACCGCATCGACACGAACTGTATGATGAAAACCAACACCACAATCTAACATACACAATAGTCGCGACACTTCCACTGGTCTTTGTTTTGTAACATTTATACTGATTTTAAGATTCATTTTACAAAGGGGAAGCTATGCAGTGCCACACAAATAGGCAAATAACCTGAAAATAACTCCATATTTGTGTTTATTAGCTTTCCTAAGGACCAATGGGGGATATGAAACGATACTTTGCAGGACAGTTTAAGGTTATCTTGAAATAGGAGACTTTTTAATCGAGAATTTCTGTTTCTTTTAAGAGCATAAATTCCGAATAAACAACAGAGGACCCAACCATCTAAAGAAAGACGTCGGTTTTCTACTCAGAAACGTCAGGTTAACTTCACTAAAATTTCAGCCAAATCAGTAAGTGTTGAACATAAGAAACTTGTATGTAATGCATTACCTACATTATTAAATGTATCAGATCACCCGCTACAGTTGTAGCTGAAAGGAAAACCTCACATGACATAAAATAAAAATAAAATAAAATAAAAACAGAAATGAAAGAAAGTAACCTTCAAAATGTAGCTCAGAGCTCGCAATATTTGATTGGCGACGGATGTACACAAAAAAAAGAAAACAAAAAAGAGGAAGCAGGGAATTAATAGAATTTTATTAATTAAACGAGTGCGAGATTGATCAGTCGGCTAATAAATGCCCCAATTCGGCCGTTAAAAAATCAAATTTCCCCCAACCGTTGAGCAGAATTGGAGGCGAAAATAAAATTTTTAAAAAAACACGCAGCTTTCCTCTTCGGAAAAAAAAAAACAAAAAACAAATGAGCATTGGCCAGCTGGCTGGCAGACGCAGAGGCAGCGATGCGCATTTGTTCGCTCGCCGCGCCGCGCGATGCGCCGTTGTTCGTCCCGCGCGTCAGTCATTTGTTTTGCTTTCTGGCGTCGGCGCGGATCGATGCTGGCGCACGCAACAGTTGCGAATCGCGACAAAGGGAAATCTTTGCCTTTTCAATCCTTTTTTATTTTTCCCCCTCTGCTTCTTTCTGTGTTCCTTACTGCCCCCTCCGCCGCCAGCCCGCTCTCTCTCTCTCTCTCTCTCTCTCTCTCTCTCTCTCTCCCTTTTTCCGTTAGACTTCCTCTAGCCAGACGGTGGCATTGTGAGGAGCGCAGAAAGCAAAAGCAGACGGACAAAGCCGATTCTGGCACAACGAGTTTTCCGCGCAAACGAAGTGCGCCGTTGGTCGTCGTGACTTCTGGCGGCTCTTCCTTTGTTGCACGTGTAAACGCGAGGCGAGCACAAACAAGCCACTAACCAGAACTGAATTTCACGGTGTACGATATACTACACTGTATCTTCCTGGTACGTTCACTTAACGTAGTTGTAAATTGTGTCACACACTTACTAAAGGCAGATACCTTAGTCTGTGCAACCAATCAGTTCTGTTGCTGGCTGTTGGTTTAATTTTCAGGTAATTATTACATGCTGTCCTCCTCTCAACGTTTTCCACATACTATTTCCTATGGCGGTATCTGCTTTATTTCCCAATAATGTCCCCCCCCCCCCCCCCGTAGCCGAGCGGTCTAAAGCGTCTCGCTGCGGAGCGCGCGGTTGCTCGCCGTGGAGGTTCGAGTCCTCCCTGGGGCATGGGTGTGTGTGTTGTCCTTAGGTTAGTTTACCTAGGTTTAAGTAGTTTGTAAGCTACGGACTGATGACCACGCAGTTTGGTCCGATAGAATTACAAACATTTGAACATTTTTCTCCCCCCCCCCCCCCCCCAAAAATGCTAGAGATGAAACTGTTATATATCACGACATGGCCGGTAATATATATATATATATATATATATATATATATCCTTTCTGCTTCCTTCGATAATCTTTTCTCCTCCTTTACTTTCCATCAAGACATACATTTTTCTTTTTCATTATTTCTTTATCATATATCCATATTTAAAGAACTTCAATTCCAATCATTTCCAGGTTAACAAGACTCGAACTATTACATTCATAGAGCACTGGATTCAATTCAAATGATTTAACAAATTACTTCGTGAGATATTAGCTATTTGAAGGTGGAAGAAAGTACCAGTAGTTGTATTACGATTAATTATTCAGTTATGTAATATATCCACTCCTGGCCATTAAAATTGCTACACCACCATGAACATGACGTGCTACAGACGCGAAATTTAACTGACAGGAAGAAGATGCTGTGATTTGCAAATGATTAGCTTTTCAGAGCATTCACACAAGGTTGGCGCCGGTGGCGACACCTACAACGTGCTGACATGAGGAAAGTTTCCAACCGATTTCTCACACACAAACAGCAGTTGACCGGCGTTGCCTGGTGAAACGTTGTTGAGATGCCTCGTGTAAGGAGGCGAAATGCGTACCATCACGTTTCAGACTTTGATCAAGGTCGGATTGTAGCCTATCGCGATTGCGGTTTATCGTATTGCGACATTGCTGCTCGCGTTGGTCGCGATCCAAAGACTGTTAGCAGAATATGGAACCGCTGGGTTCAGGAGGGCAATACGGAACGCCGTGCTGGATCCCAACGGCCTCGTATCACTAGCAGTCGAGATGACAGCCATCTTATCCGCATGGCTATAACGGATTGTCCAGCCACGTTTCGATCTCTAAGTCAACAGATGGGGACGATTGTAAGACAACAACCATCTGCACCAACAGTTCGACGACGTTTGCAGCAGCATGGACTATCAGCTCGGAGACCGTGGCTGCGGTTACCCTTGACGCTGCATCACAGACAGGAGCGCCTGCGATGGTGTGCGCAACGACGAACCTGGGTGCACGAATGGCAAAACGTCATTTTTTCGGATTAATGCAGGTTCTGTTTACATCATCATGATGGTCGTGTCCGTGTTTGGCGACATCGCGGTGAACGCACATTGGAAGCGTGTATTCGTCATCGCCGTACTGGCGTACCACCCGGCGTGATGGTATGGGGTGCCATTGGTCACACGTCTCGGTCACCTCTTGTTCGCATCGACGGCACTTTGAACAGTGGCCGTTACGTTTGAGATGTGTTACGACCCGTGGCTCTACCCTTCATTCGATCCCTGCGAAACACTAGTCTGCAGTAGCGCTTCCCAGCGGCAGAAAGCAAAAGCTTAACGTTGTCAGCTGTTGCTGTCTTATATTCTAAGTTCATTTTTATATTTTTGACGTCTGTAGCTCATAAATTAATGTTCCTATTTCAGTGAAATTTCATAGTAGGTACTACCAAGGTTACGTTTCTCCCTACTATCCCCACAATATGCTACATAAATTGCAAGCCTGAAGCAGTGGGACAGTTCTGAGGTACAAACAAAAATGATAGAATTGGAAAAGTGTAAACATTAACTCAGAACTACCGGTACTGTAAATTTTATCTCATATATTATTTGATTTATGTCCTAGTTACCATAGTCTCCAATACAGGAATAAAAAATTATGGTCTTTATCTGTCTGTGCTAAGTGACTGCCACTGGTGTTTTTACTAACAAACAGTAAACTTAAAATCACACCTACGCAACTGGCAACGAGGTTAAAGAGAATAAAGGCAGCCGTGGAGGTTCGAGTCCTCCCTGGGGCATGGGTGTGTGTGTTTGTCCGTAGGTTAGTTTACCTAGGTTTAAGTAGTTTGTAAGCTACGGACTGATGACCACGCAGTTTGGTCCGATAGATTTACAAACATTTGAATTTTTAGAATAAAGGCATGTGACAACACACATTCTTTTACGCAAGTCGCCGAAGTGCCGTCCAATTTAAAGACTTGCACCTGGCCAATGAGTCACACGAAATTATTATTACCGGGAGATGACTGTAGCCCACGTGTATTTGATACGTGTAATTATAAATGTTACATAAATTATGTACCGTATTTAAAACGCAGTTACAGCAAATGAGACATTCTATATCAGATGGTGAGAAATATATATTTTTTATTTCATAAACTTGGCATAAATTACACACGTCGGGCCGAGGGGACTGAGGCGCTCCAGTCACGGTCTGCACGGCCACTACGGTCGGGGGTTGGAATTCCCCCTCGGGCATGGATATTTGTGCCGTCCTTAGTCTTAGTTCATAAGTAGTTTGTAAGTTTAAGGACTGATGACCCCGTAGTTAAGTCCCATAAGCTTAACAAACATTTGAACATTTTTTTTTTTTTTTGAACACACGTCGGCTCTAGTATTCGGATATCGGTATAACAATGTTGTCAGCCAGTGGCGTAACTATGGGGGGGAGGATGAGGGGGATAGAACCTCCCCCCCCCAGAACCCGAAGGAAAAAAAAAGAAAGAGAGAGAGAGAGAGAGAGAGAGAGAGAGAGAGAGGACGGGAGGGGGGGGAGAAATCGTATATCAGCAATCTGGTAAAGGTAAAGATTGGAAATTCGGGGTGTTTTACCACAAGCTTTCATTGGATGGGAGTGAATTAATCTTCAACGGGAGTGGTAGGTGGTAGTCTGTCTGGAAACTGAGTAAAATTTTGCTCGTCAAGCAGATCTATCCCCCCCCCTCCCAAAGCCAAGTCCTAGTTACGCCACTGGTGTCAGCATCATTCTTGACATTTTCTTCGATGGAAAGACGTGAGAGGTGCTTCCACATTCAATTCACATTCATTACAAAACTAAGGGGTAGTTACATCACGAATAGAAGAATAAAGTATTGAAGCTTTCCGTTTCGTTTGAGGCTACTAAAACCACATAACGAAGGCAGTAATTCACTCTTGTGTTCAGACTGCTGTACAATATTTTCATGTTACTTTGCCGCGTCCGGTCTGGGAATGGAATTCACACAACCTAACCTACACGTAAAATCACGCAATAACGCACGTAAACTGTAAACAAAAGTGACCCAAGTAGAGTTGGCTACGGTTTCATGATTTCGAAACCAGGTTTCGATACACACAACAGTTTCAGTGTATCAAAACCGGCATCTTTGACGGTTTCAAAACCATGCGGTTTCATTCCGTTCTGTTTCGGATCACATTCGCGGCGATTGTCGATACACTGAAACCGTTTCTTCCTGTCGGTTTCACAGTTTCGTGTCGGGTTCACAACACCGGTGTTTCAAACCACTAATGCAGAAACGCGGTACAGACTAATGGTATCGAAATGTGGTGTTTCATTTTACTGAAGCTCCACACAGATACACATATAACTTACTAGTATATAAACCATTTAGAGAGTGTCAAATAGTAGTTGACACTCGTGAGTCTGCAGCTTATGATTACTGAAATCAAGATTCGTTTGCAAGAGACTGCTGTATTCCGAAATGACAATGTCTGCTTTATAAATGTGAAAGAACAATAAAACAACGTTCACTATTTGCATTGAAATAACTAGGTTTATCTACCATATTAAAAACACACGAGTAAAACTACATTCTTTAAAGTAAGATACAACATGAAGTCTGAAATGACATTTTTTATACTAACAAGGGTATATCGCATATTGAATCTCGTGTTAAAGAGTTAGTTTCTTATGAGCGAAAACGAAGTTACCTACTGTTGTTATATTTTTTCGACAATCATGTTAAAGGAATTGCGGAGGTGGTGTAATGGTCAAGACGTACAAGTGGTTTTATTATTTTAGTATTTTTGTAATTCCATAGCATTATTTGCGATTATTTAGTGTGCCCTTTATTCCCTATAATTTATTTAGTATGTATAGAAAGTGGCATTTATGATCCATCACTATAATATGCGTACCGTATTGCAGTTAGTGAGTTCCTAACGGGGTAAACTTTTACCTAGCATACCGGCGGCCTCGTGTGACTATGTTGGCAACATCAACAACACGGAAGAAAATCTTTATCAACATGTTCCGTACAGACCAAGAAGTAAATACATACTCTATGGTTGACAGGTTCTTGTATGTACGCTTGTCCAAATAGTGAAAAATATTGCTCTCCTAGAAAGAAGATTTCACGACAAAACATACATTGCTTCGCGGTATCATGGTTTCGAAACAGTGTTTCGAAACCACATATGGTACGGTTTCAATTGTTTCGAAACTGTCAGATGTTTCAGTTTTTGGTAGTACCATTCAGTTTACGCGGGGGGCAAACAGCGCCCTCCATAGACCAAAGATGAGACAGACTCAATGACGTAGCCAGGATATGTCAAAGGGGGGTCTGAATGGTTAAGGGGAAATTTAGAAACGCTCATGTTGCTCATTTATTCTAAAGACAAACTTAGGCTAACATTTTTTTTTTTTTTTTTTTTTTTTTTATGCACATAGTTTGCGTTTGTAGGACCTTCTTACAAATACTGCAATATTTTGTATGCTAAATTGAGGGAAACATTTCTAAACAATAGTTTCGATATACGCCAGCAGAACCTCCAGTTGTTGTTCTAAACGTAGTCAGATTATCAGAGTGAGAAGTGTTTCTCTGTATCTGAACACTGGCAACCAAGCGCGCTGAATGTCAGCCACGACTGTAGCTCGGTGTTTCGCAAAATCTGCATTAGTTTTTGCATCAGTATAGATACCTTGCATATTGATTTAGAATACATTTCTGGAGAAAGAGCGATGGTTAATTAAATTTTTTTTAAACACAGTCTCGATCGCAAGAGAATTTTTCTTTTTCATATGCAACCGGTTTCAGTCTGCTTGTGACACCTTCTTCAGGTTGACTGCAATACAGTAATATCACAAATATGAGAAGCGTGTACAGAATATTTGCTGTTTATTGCCATAATATCGTATTCTGTACACCCTTCTTAATATTTCTGATATTACTGTATTGCAGTCGGGCTGAAGAAGGTGTCACAAGCACACTGAAACCTGTTGCCTATGAAAAAGAAAAATTCTGTTGCGATCTAGACTGTGTGGTTTTTTTTTTTTTTTTTTTTTTTTTTTTTTAATATACTTCCATACTGATTTAGGAAGCGTAAGTCTATAAATTATATTTCCAAGATTATTGGTACTTTTACTCTTGTTGGCATCCTCTAGATACAATATTACTCTTAAACCTAACTGTAAAACGTATTAACGTACTCAATGAGGTGCCTTGTGATATGCTGAAATATTGTCACTCCAAATAACGACTCCAGTGCTCTATAGATAAATAACCTATTTTATAGTAGTACGTATTTTAACTTACCATAACGCTAGTGGACAAATGAAAGTCGGTTTTTCTCTTTTTTCTTGTTATGAACTTATTCAAAATTGAAAACTTATCTTAACAGCACAAAAGAAATAAACGGCAGTGGCAGCATTCCACTGTAGTGCTTAACATAGCAATAATGGAGTAAGGCCAGCAATGGACAACGGCTAAATGAGGACTGGGCAACAGCCGATGCTGTTATCGATGTATCGATAATTGAAATCTATAGATGGCTTTGTTGACTGTCGTCTCCTCGCTATCGGGAGCGGTCACTTTAGTTCGCGGCTCTACCGCTCTTTTAGTTCGTCCGCTCCCAGTGACGGCTGAGCGGCGTGGTCTGCGCGTGCAGGTGGAGGGAGAAGTTCCCCCACCTAGCTGCTTCATGCGCTTGCTGCTTGAGCCGCTAACGATATCACACAATCCAAGAGAAACGGTTTGTGGGTAATTTCTCGCGTTTAAGTTTAGACATATATAGATCTCTTACCATTATGGAATTTATTAGTCAGATATTGCAGAGTACAGGATACTTCAAAGCAGAAATTTTGTAGCACTGAACTATGTAATCTAGCAGGCAGACGCTCACCTCGAAATGGCTCTCATCAGCAGAAGGCAAACACGTGATTTTTAATTCTGCTGCGCGTCCTCTCGCTATTGCCCGTCGGTCTTCTGAAAAGTATACAACGAACTAAGAGGCGAGATACGTTTGTCATAATAGTTCGCGACCGATAACGCATGTTTTAGTTCGCGACCGATTGCACATATTTTAGTTTGCGGTCGACAACGCATGGTTTAGTTCGCGACCGATTGCACATATTTTATTTCGGCACCGATGGCGTCTATTTTAGTTCGCAACCGATAGCGCATATTTTAATTCGCGACCGGTAGCTCTCCTTCTAGTTCGCAACTCGACCGCGAAGTAGGTCGCCCTTTTTAGTTCGTCCGCTCTTTTCGGCTTGCTACCTCTACTAAAAGAGCAGTTCTTTTGTTGTTGTTATGGTCTTCAGTCCGGAGACTGGTTTGATGCAGCTCTCCACCCTACTCTATCCTGAGCAAGCCTCTTCATCTCCACATAAGAACGGCAACCCACATCCACTTGAATCTGCTTACTATACGCGTCTCTTGGCCTCCCTCTGCGATTTTTACCCCACACACTTCCCTCCAATGCTAAATTTACGATTCCCCGATGTCTAAGAATGTGTCCTACCAAGCGATCCCTTCTTTTAGTCAGGGTTTGCCAAAAATTCCTTTTCTCACCAATTCTGTTCAGTAGCTCTTCATTAGTTATGCGATCTACGCACCTAATTTTTAGCATTTTTCTGTAGCACCACATTTCAAAAGCCTCTATTCTCTTCCTGTCCGCACTGCTTATCGTCCATGTTTCACTCCCGTACAAGGCAACACTCCACACAAATGCCTTCAGGAAAGACTTCCTTACACTTAAATATTCGATGTTAACAAATTTCTCTTTTTCAGAAATGCTTTTCTTCCCATTGCCATTCTGCATTTTATATCCTCTGTATTGCGACCATCGCATGTTATTTTACTACCCAAGTAACAAAACTCATCTACCACCTTCATTGTTTCGTTACCTAATCTAATTCCTTCAGAATCGCCTGGTTTTCTAAGACCGCATTCCATTATTTTTGTTTTGCTCTTGTTCATGTTCATTTTATACGCTCTCTTCAAAACTCTGTCCATTCCAATCAACTGCTCTTCCAGGCCCTTTACTGTCTCTGACAGAATTACAATGTCATCAGCAAATCGCAATGTTTTTATTTTAGCATCGGAGAAAGGCTACAACCCCGTCTTACTCCCTTCCCAACTGATGCTTCCCTTTCATGCCCTTCGAGTCTAATAACTGCGGTCTGGCTTTTGTACAAGTTGTAAATAACTCTCCTTTCCCTGTATCTTGCCCCCGATGACTTCAGAATTTGAAAGAGTGTATTCCAGTCAACATTGTCAAAAGCTTTCTCCAAATGTACAAACGCTAAAAATGGAGGTTTACCTTTCCTTAATCTATCTACTAAGATAAGACGTAAAGTGAGTATTGCCTTCCGGGTTCCTACGTTCCTCCAGAATCCAAACTGATCTTCCACCAGGTCAGCTTCTACCAGCTTTTCCATCCTCATGTGCATAATTCGTGTTAAAATTTTGCAGCCATGACTTATCAAACTGATGGTTCTGTAATTTTCACATCTGTCTGCGCCTGATTTCTTTGGAATGGGGATTATTATATTTTTCTTGAAGTCTGAGGGTATTTCGCCTGTTCTTTTGTTATGACAGCTTTTTTTATATAATGATCAGTGTTGCCCAAGCGTGTGTATTTTAGAGCAATGCCTATAAAACTACAGCTGACCTGCATCTCAGCTCGAAATGACGGTAACTGGCAGAAGGGAATCACGCTATTCTGCGCGCTCTCGCTGTTCCCCGTCCGTCTTCGGAAAAGAAGCGGACGAACTATGAGGCGAGGGATCTGCGAACTAGTTCGCATAGTTCGCCTGTGGCAGCGCTCTTCCGAACTACATCTACATACATACTCCGCAATTGACCGTAAGGTGCGTGGCGGAGGGTACATTGTACCACTACTAGGCATTTCCTTTCCTATTCCACTCCCAAATAGAGCGAGGGAAAAATGATGCCTATATGCCTCCGTACGAGCTTTAATTTCTCTTATCTTGTCTTTGTGATCTTTACGCGAAATGTAAGTAGGCGGCAGCAAGATCGTACTACACTCAGCTTCAAATTCTGGCACTCTAAATTTACTTAACAGAAATTCACGAAAAGAACGTCGTCTTTCTTCCAGCGATCCCCAATTGAGTTGCCGGAGCATTTCCGTGACACTCGCGCATTGGTCGAACCTACCAGTAACAAACCTAGCTGCTCGCCTCTGAACCGCCTCTATGTCTTCCTTTAAACTGATCTGCTGCGGGTCCCAAACACTTGAGCAATACTCGAGACGTGGTCGCACAAGCGTTTTATACGCGGTCTCCTTTACAGGTGAAGTACATCTTCCCAAAATTCTCCCAATAAACCGTAGTCGGCTGTCCGCCCTAGTTCGTTCGCGAATTACACAAGACTAGTAGGGACCCCCGCTCCCCTACGACGACGCGAGAACGCCGGAAGCCAGACAGCGCGTTCAGTTCAGTTGGTGCCTTGAGACGGTGGGTCGGCGGTCGACCATATCGACCCCGTGTGGTGTGGTGGTCGCCGTGGAGGTTCGAGTCCTCCCTGGGGCATGGGTGTGTGTGTTGTCCCTAGGTTAGTTTACCTAGGTTTAAGTAGTTTGTAAGCGACGGACTGATGAACAAGCAGTTTGGTCCGATAGATTTACAAACATTGGTGTGGTGGTGAGCGAGGTCGCAGGTCAACGACCTTCCACGACACTGCGCGTAAACGCATCGGCCGCCTCTCTAGGAATTTCGCTCCTGTTAAGCGCTACCTATCGATCCTGGGGTTGCGAAAGGAGGGGGGGGGAGGGAAGCGCGAAGTGGAGGGGGAGATGGGAAGACAGTAGGGTGGTAGAGGGGGGGGGGGGAATGCTTCAGTGGCCACGGCGCTGATCACCTAACCGGTCAGCTCAGAAGCCACTCTAAGGCATATCGTAGCTGGTGAAGTTTTACTATCGAAGATGAAGCAAGAGGGCTTGCTGGCTATCGCCTTTCCTCTCACAAGGGGAGGCCGCCAAATGAGAAATTCAGATTCGATTCATACTGCGCACAATGAAAGTTCATGGCCAGAGGTGTAATTTGGCAAAGCACCCAGGTGCACTTCTCAGCCGCTGTCGAGAAAATAGACAGTTAAAAAAAGACGTTGCGGTGAAATACTCTCTACGGTCTCTACGATTAGTAATACTGTACAGAGGCGTGGCGTTGCGGTAAGCGCTCGGGTTCGTAACCCGAAGGTCGCCGGATCGAATCTCGCGCTAGCCTCTGTACAACATTACTCACCGTAGAGATAGTAGAGAGTATTTCACCGCAACGGCTTTTTTAATTGTCGATTTTCTCGACAACGGCTGAGAAGTGCATCTTGGTGCTTTGCCAAATTACACCTCTGACCATGAGCTTTCATGATGCGCAGTATGGATCGAATCTGAATTTCACAATTGGCGGCCTCCCCTTGTCAGACAGGAAGTTATTCTCACCTGCTGATCTGCTGTCCTTAGACCGTAACGGCGTCGCAGTTCTTCTCTTCGCAGGTGTTTCGTCGCCTTACTGAAGATTCGTTAATTGAAAAGAGGACAGTAGGAAAGTTACAGAACACATAGGCAGAATTGCGGTGAAATCTGTATTCATAAAGATTTGACGAATTCGAGGTAGCCCTGTTACATGTTAATATTATTTCACAAATAAGACTATTTTGCCACGAAAACACCTCGCTGAAGGTGGTTATGCTATATCGCCCCAAATTTGCGATTGGATAGGGGATTTCGTGTCATATAGGACACAGTTCGTAGTAATTGATGGTAAGACATCGACTAAAACTGAGGTGATATCGGGCATTCCACAGTGTAGTGTTATTGGTCCTCTGCTGTTCCTTATTTACACAAACGATTTTGGGGGAAAATCTAAGTAGTTCTCTTAGTTTGTTTCCAGATGACGGCGTCATTTGCCGTCTAGTAAAATCATCTGAAGATCAAAACCAACTGCAGAACGATCTGAATAAGATATCAATATGGTGTAAAACTTGGCAATTGACTCTCAATAATGATAAGTGTGAAGTCGTCCACATGAGTACGAAAACAAAACCGGTAAACTTTGTTTACAAGATAAATGAATCAAAAGTGAAGGCCGTAAGCTCCACAAAATACCTAGGAATTACTATTACTTCAGACTTAAACTGGAAAGAACACGTAGGTAATATCGTGGGAAAGGCGAACCAGAGACTGCGTTTTATTGGCAGAACCCTTAAAAGGTGCAACAGAACTACAAAAGAAACTGCAATACAATATGCTTTCCCGTCCATTTCGGTAGTATTGCTGCCCAGTGTGGGATCCATATCAGGTAGGTTTCACGGAGGACGTCGAAAGAGTCCAAAGAAGGGCAAGTCGTTTCGTATTGTCACGATACAGGGGAGACAGCGTTACGGAAATGATACAGGATCTGGGATGGGAATCATTACAACAACGGCGCTTATCGCTGCGGCGTGGGCTACTTGCGAAACTCCAATCGGCAACATTCTCCTCCGAATGCGAAAATATATTGCTGACTCCGAATTACATAGGCAGAAATGTTCATCAGAATAAAATACGAGAAATCAGAGCTCGAACGGAGAGATTCAGGTGTTCTTTCTTCCCGCGCGCTATTCGAGAATGGAATGGGAGATAAATGGTGTAATGGTGGTTCGATGAACCCTCTACCAGGCACTTAAATGTGATTTGCAGAGTATCCCATGTAGATGCAGATGTACGTCAAGGAATTACAAACAATAGTCAATAACTAAACACACATTAAAACAGATACATTTGGAGTCCCTAGAGAGAATGCGGAGAGTGGTTGAAAGAGAGAGAATGTTGCTAGCTATGATGTCGTGATACTAAAGTCAGAGCAGGGGCAAACGGCCAAGCTTACGTGACTATAAACTGTGAGCTGAATGGTAAGTGAACCGGTTGCTTCCACTGGCCCACAATTGTAACAGACGCGAACGGTCCTCAAAGTCATACTTTGCTAATACGGCGGTAACTTCCGCGTACACTGTCCGCGAGGTGGATACTTGGAAGCTCTGCAACCGAATGGCGGTGCGTGGCTGTTCGCCGGGCACGGCACCGCAGTGTGCTTCCGCGGTTCTAAAGTAGTCCCTGTAGCCAACCTTAAGCCCTTTTTAAACGACGAACGAAAGTGAATAGGATAGATAATTACTGAAGCTCTCCTGGCGTACTAGCCCTGAACTACAAACTCATGCAAGATCTTGTGGCAGCGTGTTTTGACGTTAAACGTAATCAGACCGATGTTGAAAGTGAGGTTATAACAGGCGATCTGTTATGTAGGAAGTCATCGTTTAATACTGGAATTGAGGAAACAACGCTAAATGTTATTGACGGCCAAAGAAAACCTTGCAATCGATGTTTTTGGTCAACTTAGTGTGGTAAAGTGCTGGGAACTGAAACAACGTTTGTTTTTTGTTTTCAAGCGAAAAAAAAAAATAAACGTAAGAACACATCAAACAATATTTATAAGAGCGTAAATAGACCTTCTTTAATTTATCTACTAAGATATTCCCACTGACATTGTTAATAGCGTCATGCACAACTGAATTTTTGTACTTAATTTGGACTGATTTTTTTCATTTAAAATGCTATTTAATTGAAAATTGCAACATCAAATTACAATCTTATTCAAATAAACAATTGGCCTCAGTCATATCTGTTACAATATTGCAGAACATAAACCATTTTTCGGTGTCAGATATATGACCTCGCTTTTCGGTGGACAATAATTGAGATAAATATGAAAGTCATCATGAAATATTTGCAATTTACCGCTAAACCAAAGTATAATCTATATCTATAAATGTGAATGTCTGTTCGGTGTACGTTTATCACGTCTGAACTACAAGACATAAAGAGCTAAACATTTGTACAGTTACTAATGTGTACCCGGGTAAGGCTTTAGGCATGGTTTTATGGCGATCGGATAGCTATTTATCTATATATATTAATGTGAATGTCTGTTCGGTGTACGCTTATCACGTTCGAACGATAAGACACAGAGACTTAAATATTCGTACAGTTAGTAATTTATACCTCAGGAAGGTTTTAGGCATGGTTTTATAGCGATCTGATAGATATTTAGTGATTTGAAGAATATAACGCGAAATGCGGAACAATAATAACTATTTGAATATTATATTTTCTCTTTTGAAATTATTTTATTGGGTGCATTGTTGCTTGAGGGTTGATAATGATAAAAGGGTGGAGTATATTGAGATGGAAAGTTATCGGTGTATATAAAATTCTACTCCAGTCACGGTCAGCACGGCCACTACGGTCGGGGGTTCGAATCCCCCCACGGGCATGGATATTTGTGCCGTCCTAGTTCGTCCTAGTTCATAAGTAGTTTGTAAGTTAAGGGACTGATGACCCCGTAGTTAATTCCCATAAGCTTAACAAACATTTGAACATTTATAAAATTCTATGTGTGTGTGTTTTTGTTAATATTTCGCTCTGCAGCGAAAACTACAGAACGCAAACGAATGGTCTGTGTGTAATTGTTGTCCGAAGTCTCCCGTTGTACACCATAGCTGTTCCATGCCGATAGCTAGAAGGGGGTGGTTGAAAGTCGTCAAATTATTAAAAAAATTTGGACTGAAGACCAGCGATAACGTTTGCGACTCTATAGCAAGGAGGTTACATACACCGAAACGTGATGGCACAGATCATATCTTTGGTGTATGCGTGCTACAATGTCTTCAGCTTTTTCACTGTAAGTATAAGCATACGAATAAGGAAATATAAGAATAAATAAATAAAGCAGTAAAAAAGAAATTTCTTTTAATACATCTGTTTAAAAAATCGATTTCACGTTTCGCGCATTATCTATCATAATCAACCAACACGCGAGCGGAGCCGCGGGTTTAAGCTAGTAATAAAATAAAGATTAATAACACAAATTTGCGTGCAAACCGTGTAACTGTCGACTACAATATGAAAATCACGTGACGAAAATAGATTAACTTGCGATGTGAGCAGACGAAAGTAAATCAAAACAATCTTTTCAAGAAAGCTTAACGTGTCGTTGACTTTAGGTGACGGTCTGGTGACGGACAGTATGAATGCCGTCGTTAGAAATATATTTTGTAGTACATTCTGATCATAAACTTCGACGTAACGCAAAATATACGTAAATACGAAGGAAAATGGCGGACTAACCGGAGCGGTGACTGCAGCAGACAGCTGCTAGCTCGCGCATGCGCAGTGAACCCACTAGTACCGAATTTAGAACTCGTCCTGTTTCTTTATCGCTATAATTATCGCGCTTCGATACTAGCGCGATCCTACTAGTGCAGACTGACGGCCGCCATTAACGCAACTTGTTAGCAATCTATTACAAGTTCGTTGATCGTTTAAAACGGGCTTTACAGATAGGGGAGAGAAACCGTTGGGGAAGCTTAGCCCCTGTGTCTCGGACTCTCAGGTTGGCACACCTGTCTGGAGCGCGGGACAAGGCTGGCATGCCTCCGCCATGGCGTCGCTTGCGGTCGCTTGCTAAATTTAACGGCTGCGGGAAATTCTCCATTTTGAGCAATTTCTAGCTTAACCAAACGGGTAATGTAGAAATTACTCTGTCCCTTCTATTCTGTGATGCTCCTTGGTTGGTGAAAATTAATAAACCGTCCTAAATTAACTGATTTAATTTGGCTACCATGTAATTAAGGACCCGTGCGAGAGTGAAGGTCGGGGTGAGAGTTTAAAATAGTGAAAGATTAATTTTTAAAACTCACAACCACCAACTGCGAACCAAATTCCTAAACATGCAAAAACACTGGAACTGCGATTGCGACTGTTTGACTCGTTTTCTAGGGGATGATATCACACGTTCGCAGCTTCCCTTCCCTGCATACGATTAACAAAACAAATTCATAATAAAATCAAGTTCATGAGGGAAAAGGGTGTACTAACTACTATTTTTGAAAACACGTGAAAGTTCACTTTATGTTGTTTATTTCACAATATTAGATCCCTGTGGCTGATACGTCTGTACGTCGACACATTTACCAAATAAAGTTATAGCTCGTGAGCCCCCAGACAAAATGAATATTTGTCGCGAATTGATTTCACACCACGTGGCTGTCTCAAACACCGTTTATGTTCGTGCCTATGCGACGACACGTGTTACATTAACAAATCACAGTCACTTTAATTCAATGCGATGCACACCTTGTTCCACCGGCTAAATATTCACAACACACAGTAGCACTCGATTCAACTTGGTGCAGTCTACGACGAGCAACCACACGTGGCGATTGCCACAGACAAATCTCAAGTCACCACCTGGAGACCCACATGCCGACTGATGCAGAGCGACGCCGCCCGGCCAGCTCCCCACGTGCTCCCGACTAGTCACTTCCTGCCCTCACGCGCACCAAAACTCAACTGCCGGGGTTTTTTCCCCTACGTCATCAACTTCCCCATGTGAGCTGTTCTAACCGATTTGCCAACGTACAGCGCTCAGCCAATACATTTCTAAAACTTTACTTACAATCAAAATAATTACACTACACATTAAATAAATTGTCTTCTTAGGTTTTTATATTGGTATAAACATACTTTGTACTATTTATCATAATCGTGCAATTTCTTATGTCACAGATAAGTGATGTAATTGAATACTTCAAGATAAAATACACAAGATTAATTGAAAATAAAATGAGAAATAGTTAATATATTATTTTTATAAACAAACATTGCCATGCTAGTTGTGTAACTGTCTTGTATTCATTGGTAATTTATTACTTTTCATTGTCAATTAAACATATTACGTTAGATGTGACTATATCAGCTAATGTATTGTTTATTTATCAACAGGCTATTTTGTAATGAGGGCCTTAAAGGTTCCTAACTGCATCGTATTACTTCAAATGCCAGTAGTATTACAATATTTGTGCATTGCACTGTGCCTGGCACTCGCCATTGTCCCTCTCTCCCCTCACCGGAAACGAACTGGGAAATCCTAAGCTGGAACAAGCCACCAACGTCGGCCTGCTCGCTGGCCTCCCGTCAGCTACAAGCACACAGCAAATCTCAACGTGGAGAATTTCTACCTATGGCCTAACTATAAATGTTGTCACCCAACTGTGTACATACATTGCTACCATAGTTAATAAGATTAAAATTGTGTAACATTTAGTGCATTGGGGTGGTCTGTTTGCAGTGAACTTCATACTGTTTAATTATCAAATGCTATTGATTACCAGTATTTCTATTGGGCGGTAATCTCACACCCGTCCGGCCTGTTATTGGTATCCGGGAGTTAGTAATTTTACTGGCAACTCGAATCCGTGATCGGTATGACATATTCAATTTTATTTTGCTCTGATTTCTTTCTTTTGGCTCAGCCGCTGCGTGTGCCCTCAAAAAGTGTGTGCGTTTCACACTCGAGACGTATAGGCAAATACCGAGTTATGTTAACTCCCAGAGGAAGGCAACGCGCTCGCTATGGCCTATGTAAAGAAATCGGGTGTCTGGCCGAGGCCATACGTAGATTATTTGCTGCCGCTACAATGTCGGCTTACCACAATTAAAGTCACAAAAAGGCGCGAGGTAGGGGTGTCGTTGACGCAGATACGAACGAAGCGGGTGACTCTTTGGGTGACCTACGAGATCCGTCCGTCACCTTGGTATCCCACAAATTGGATGCAGCTCCATTTCTTCAATGGGAAGCGGGCCATACGAGACATGTTTCAAGACTATAATTTCATGAGAAAACCAATGGTGAAGACCGTTTTCCAGTATCTTTATGAGATAAAACGTTATGGATTATCAATATATATTAATGTGAATGTCTGTTCGGTGCACGCATATCACGTCCGAACGACAGGACGCAGAGACTTAAATATTTGTACAGTTACTAATTCATTCTATTACTTCTTTACTACTAATTGTATTCTCAAGAGATTTTACATACAGCCCTTATACAAATGAATATATACCTGAGAGATGGCAGGAATAAATAGATTAACCAAACTGGTAATGTAGAAATTACTCTCTCCCTTACATTCGATTGTCGTCTAAGTAAGCAATCGTTCTGTGATGCTCCTTGGTTGGTGAAAACTAATAAGCCGTCCTAAATTAATAGATTTAATTTTGCTACTTTTTAATTAAGATCTCATCAGGGCTGTTATTGGTATCGGGAAGTTGTAATTTTACTGCAAACTCGAATCCGTGGCCGGAATAACATATTTAATTTTATATATACATGTGGCGTCTGTTCGGAAATATTTAATTTTATTTTGCTCCGATTTCTTTTTTATGGCACAACCGTTGCGGCCGTGCATTGTGCGCCCTCAAAAAGTCTGTGTGTTACAATATGCTTCGAAAAATAATGTTTTATGTAGACGAATATAAGCTTCATCCTTTCTCTGTATTTAGTTTCTCTCTAGGACTTTAGCTTTTACGTAAAAAAAAAAAAAAAAAAAAAAAAAAAAAAAAAAAAAAAAAAAAAAAAAAAAAAAAACTATTTTCCGATTTATGCGTTTTCTGCGCTAATGCTGTTTCCTCAATCGATTTTGCAGAAGCTATTCGGTAGAGAAAAAAAATTATTTCTGTATCTTATAGCCAAAAGTCACTGCATGATATTGGTTTTCTTTAGTTATTGCCATAGTTATTCTTATAATAAGAACGTTTGCAGTGAAAAAATCGCACTGGCGTGTTTTACGGCCCACTTTAGATTTTTAGTTTTATAAGTTTTTGCAAATATTTTGGACGAAAATAATAATGTAAACAATAAAAAATTAATTAATAAAAGTGTCTGAAACACTTTTAGGAAAAAAAGGTTAGATAGTTGCGGGTTTTGAACCACTGACCTTTCAGCGTCACAGTCCAACGCATGGCCCACTGCGCTACGGCCAACACAAATGGCGTTCTTTGATCTCATACTATTGATGCTATTGATGGCCGTTGTTAACTGATGCTAATATGGTATTTGTAGACACTAGATTATCATTTATCGTACGAAGGACGACGTGTTTTTGTTAATTCTTCAGTGCGCCATTGCTTTGAAATGACAACGTGTAAGTTACAATAAGAAAATCATCAAATACGCAACGCAAGATGGCGTATGCCAGAGAGACTTCTGGGCGAGGAATGTCACGTGACATCTGCGAACGGCTGGTTTTCGTTAATTCAATGGAGGGTGTCAAAACTCCGTTATTTTAGCAAATATCTTTCAAACAATACGAGGTATTAAAAAAAGCATAAGGGAACAAAGCTGCAAGAAATCTTCTCCTCTACAAATTCGGTAATTCAATTTCAGCGTCAGATGAACGGTTTATATGCAATTAAAATTACATTACAAACGGCTTTTTTGGTATTACTAACGTATTTCTTGTCCGAAATATTTGAAAAAGCGAGGTTCTGGTCTCTGGTAGGTTCGACCTAAAAAGTGGGAACACGTTACAGCCAGACAGACATCGTCAAATCGCCGTTATTTTTGCAAATATCTTTGCAACGAAGCAAGATATGAAAAAAAAAAAAAAAAAAAAAAAAAAAACAGAACAGAGAGAAGGTGTAGAGAATTCTTATCTCTACCAATTAGTTTATTCAATTTTCGTGTCAGATGAACGGTTCGTTTGCTGTTACAATTATATTACAAACGGCTTTTTTTGTATTACTACCGTATTTTTGTCCGAAAAATTTGAAAAAGGGAGGTTCTGGTCTCTGGCGGCCTACAATTACGTGTGCAAAATTTGTTGCTGATCGGTTGAACGGTTCGTCTTGAAAACAGGGAACACGTTACGGACAGACTGACAGACAGACATCCCAAAATCGCCGTAATTTTTGCAAATATCTCTGAAGCGATACGAGATATGAAAAAAAAACACAAGGGAGCATAGTTGTAGAGAATTTTCTCCTCTACAAAATAGGTTATTCAATTTTGGTGTCAGATGAATAGTTAAGCCGTTATTTTCATTTAAATTTCGAGCAGTGAAAAGACGATCGCAAAGACCCACTTTTAGTGTTACTACCGTAACCTAAAGTGGGCCAAAACAGGAGATGGACAGCGAGAGAAAGGAATAGGAAAAGTATTAACTCAAGGCACGAGCCGCGGTGGAGTAGCCGAGCGGTCTAAAGCGTCTCGCTGCGGAGCGCGCGGTTGCTCGCCGTGGAGGTTCGAGTCCTCCCTGGGGCATGGCTGTGTGTGTTGTCCTTAGGTTAGTTTACCTAGGTTTAAGTAGTTTGTAAGCTACGGACTGATGACCACGCAGTTTGGTCCGATAGAATTACAAACATTAAAACATCAAGGCACGAATAAAAGAAATAAATACCCTGGCCACGCCGGGTTTTTAGCTAGTTATAACTATAATAAACAGCTGATGGTAGACAATTTGCATTTCTTTTTTAAATGACTTGTGAGTATTTGTGACGCTCCTGGTTCCAGTTTGCATTCCTCTCCGCTTTTCCAGGAACTTTGTGGAGGCGACTGCGGCGGTATTGAGCGGCAGCCTGTTCCTACGCAAAGCAGACTCGGCAGCAGAAGTTATTGTCTGCGAGTCTCAATTACGGCCAGGCGGGGCCGAGGGCACGAAGTGAAGCCCAGCCACAGGATAGGGAGTATACAGAAAGGAAACTCCTGCTGCAGTCTGTCGACCAAAATTTAGTGCGCATGCGCGGAATCGGCCATCTTGAAAACCAGTAAACGTGTGGTCACTCCCTACTCTGTGGCGTGGTAATGCGCCGTCTTTGTTTGTTAATGGTGTATTTTAACAGCCTGAATCGTATAACGGTAAAAAAGTATTTGGTACAGTGGAAAGAAAGAACTGTGTGTTAGTTTTTATTATGAGCAGCAATAAAAGAAAAGGCGGCCGATGGTGTTCAGCACCTAATTGCCGCAATAATTCGAATACAAATGAGGATATAAGTTTCTTCACCGTCCCGAAAGATGCTGAGCAGTAAGTGAACGTCGCTATATGTCTAGTGAAAGTTAAATGTTATCAGTTTCGAATGAGAGCAATGTGTGCATAATTATTAAAAGTAGCCTTGCTTCTTCTCTTGACGATAACTCTCGCTGTTGCTGTTGCTGCAGCAGTTCAACATCATCGAAATGTTGAAGTACATTTATATTTTATAAGTTTAAAGTTGCAGGGAATAATTTAAAGTGAATGACAAAGAATAGGGCGTAAGCAGGCAGGTAAAATTTTACTTGCGGCATTGGAGGCGTAGTGTGCTAATGTTGGCAACGAATGCTCTTCGGATACTCAAACAAATCGATTAAGGGGAATAATTATTTTATGCTGTTCCTGCTCTGTGGTTGACAGATTCCTCTATATGCCCTTCTCCGATCAGTAAATTAATAATACTCCTAAAGCGAATACAACTTTTATATATGCCCAGACGTCATTAGTTCTGTGTAATCACGTTGTACTGGTAAGTCTGACTCAATATTTTGTGCGAATTTATTCGTGTCAATAAAACCTGGCAGTTGTAAAATCACTTTCTTGTTCATAACTAATTTCCCACACATAACTCCGCGTTATTTGGAATTTTTTTTCTAGAGATAAGCACCAAATAAAACGATCATCGATTCCACCGTACATTTTCGTAGTTGTATTAAAATTTAGGCCTATTTATTTTCGTTGGATTACAATTAGGTGCAAGAAGACGGCGCAAAATAGATGAGAGCACAATAAAAAGCCGTTTCCTTTCGTAAAAGTCGGTGAGATTAGCTGCAGTTCGTAAAAAGTCAATTTCCAGCCAAAGTACTAAGTGGCTCTACTTCCGCGTTTACTGCTTTTCAATATGGCGCCGAGCGCAGCGCTTGGTAACACACAGATGAAAGGCGGCGCCCCCAGCTTTCCCTTCTGTGTGCTCCCTGTTCTGTGGCCCAGCTCTGCGATGCGAGGAAACGCCGGCCAACTTTCAGGACGGAGCAGAACGCGCGTCTCTCGCCTCACGCCAGCGCAGAGCGGCGAGAGTAGAGCGATGGAGCACCACCGCCGCGGAACCCCGGGATAGCCAACAATCATGTCTGTAAAATTTGGTGCCGATCGGTTGAACGGTTCGTTTTAAAAACAGGGAACACGTCACGGACAGACAGACGGACAGACGTACATCCCAAAATCGCCGTTATTTTTGCAAATATCTCTGAAACGATACGAGATACACGAGGCATCACAACAACGTTTCACCAGGCAACGCCGGTCAACTGCTGTTTGTGTCTGAGAAATCGGTTGGAAACTTTACTCGTGTCAGCACGTTGTAGGTGTGAATGCTCTGAAAAGCTAATCATTTCCACACCACAGCATCTTCTTGCTCTCGGTTAAATTTCGCGTTTGTAGCACGTCATCTTCGTGGTGTAGCAATTTTAATGGCCAGGGGTGTATTTGATTTTTAGTAGGCTCAGGAGTTAAGTGTATCCGTATCGAGAGGTTTTGCGGTGGACATGCGGCTTCTGCTGTGTCTAAGAGAGCGCTTAACTCTGCTTGTCGAGCGTTCGCCGGGCCTAAGTTTGTCCGTGATCGCGAGAAGGCGCGGTGAGCAATGGTCTCGGAGAAGGTGCATTAAGTGAGGCTTTCACAAATGCCGAACTGTACAACTTCTCCGTCACACATTGTTAAGCCCCTGTTCTTTTTACACTTGATACGATTTTTTTAACTAAATGTTGGAACCTATTTTGTTTAATATGCCGCTGTCACTTTAAAACCGAATAAAGCAATTGTCCACGTTTGTTGTTGTTCTGGTCTTCAGACCGGAGACTGGTTTGATGCAGCTCTCCACAATACCCTATCCTGAGCAAGCCTCTTCATCTCCACATAACAACGGCAACCTACATCTGTCTGAATCTGCTTACCGTATCCATCTCTTGGTCTTCCTCTGCGATTTTTACCCCACACACTTCCCTCCAATGCCAAATTTACGATTCCTCGATGACTATGAATGTGTCCTACCAAGCGATCCCTTCTGTTAGTCAGGGTATGCCAAAAATTCCCTTTCTCATCAATTCTGTTCAGTACCACCTCATTAGTTACGCGATCCACCCACCTAATCTTCAGCATTCTTCTGTAGCACCACATTTCAAAAGCCTCTACTATCCTCTTCCTGTCCGCACTGTTTATCGTTCATGTTTCACCCCCGTACAAGGCAACACTCCACACAAATGCCTTCAGAAATGACTTCATTACGCTTAAATTGGTATTCGATGTTAAGAAATTTCTCCTTTTCAAAAACGCTTTTCTGCCCATTGCCATTCTGCATTTATACCTCTGTACTGCGACCATCATTTGTCATTTTACTGGCCAAGTAACAAAACTCATCTACCTCCTTTATTGCTTCGTTACCTAATCTAATTCCTTCAGCATCACCTGATTTTCTTAGACTGCACTCCATTACCCTAGTTTTGCTCTTGTTAATGTTCATCTTATATGCACCTTTCAGCACACTGTCCATTCCGTCAGTTGCTCTTCCAGTTCCTTTTCTGTATCTGACATAATTACAATGTCATCGGCAAAACGCAATGTTTTTATTTCTTCACCCTGAACTTCAATTCCTTCTCCAAATTTCTCCTTGCTTTCCTTTATAGCTTGCTCAATGTACAAATTGAATAACATTGGAGAAAGGCCGCAACCCTGTCTTACTCCCTCCCCAACCACTGCATCCCTTTCATGCCCTTCAACTCTGACAACCGCTGTCTGGTTTTTGTACAAGTTGTAAATAACCTTACGCTCCCTATATTTTACTCCTGCTTGCTTCAGAACTTGAAAGAATTTATTCCTATGAACATTGTCAAAAGCCTTCTCCAAATCTACAAAAGCTAGAAATGTAGGTTTGCCTTTTCTTAATCTATCTTCTAGGATAAGCCGTAAAGTGAGTATTGCCTCCCGTGTTCCTACATTTCTCCTGAACCCAAACTGATCTTCCCCGAGGTCGGCTTCTACCAGCTTTTCCATCCTTCTGTATATTATTCGCGTTAATATTTTGCAACCATGACTTATTAAACTAATGGTTCTGTAGTTTTCACACTTGTCCGCACCTGCTTTCTTTGGAATGGGGATTATTACATTTCTCTTAATGTCTGAGGGTACTTCACCTGTAACTACTTATGAACTAGCTTATGCTAAGGACAGCACAAATATCCATGCCCGAGGGGGGATTCGAACCCCCGATGGGGAACGGTCTCGCGCGTCGGAGCATGGCGCCTCAATGCGCTCGGCCACTCCGCCGCGGCGTTGCGACTTCACGTAAACGCGACTGTACGGGAGGTAAGCCACTATGGGCGAAAGAAGTCTTAAAAAAGGAGTACTTATCACAAGACCTTAACATTAGTAGGCTATTCAAGGCATTTAAGACTGAGTATCCACATAGAGATGTGTGAAGTTCGAATCACTGAGGTACAGTGAACAGTCTGGCAATATACTGAGAGCATGATCTCAGTCCTGTGGGAGGTTGTCACATGATAGCATCACAAACTGAATTTACATAACTTACATCACTTAACAAAAGTAAGTCTTCAGCTCCTGACTCTATACCAGTTAGTTTCCTTTCAAAGTATGCTGATGCAATAGCCCCATACCTAACTATCATATACAACCGCTCGCTTAGCGAAACTTGCGTACCCGAAGACTGGAAAGTTTCCCAGGTGACTCCAACATTCAAGAAAGGCAATAGGACTGACCGCAAAATGACAGGCCTATATCACTGATGTCGGTTTGTAGCAGGATTTTAGAACATATACTCTCCTCAAATAGTATGCACTAAAAATATTCAAGTGTTTGTAGAACTTATGGGACTTAACTACGGGTTCATCAGTCCCTAAGCTTACAAACTACTTATGAACTACCTAAGACTAAGGACGGCACAAATATTCATGCCCGAGGGGGGATTCGAACCCCCGACCGTAGTGGCAGTGCAGACCGTGACAGGAGCGCCTCAGTCCCCTCGGCCACCGCGGCCGGCTAGTATGAACTACCTCGAAGAGAAGAACCTATTGTCCCATAGCCAACACGGATTGAGAAAGTATCGCTCTTTTGAAACACCGCTAGCTCTTTACTCACATAATCGAATGAGTGCTATCGACAAAGGATGTCAAATAGATTCCGTATTTCTGGATTTCCGGAAGGCTTTCGACACTGTACCTCAGAAGCGTCTTCTAATCAAACTGCGCGCTTATGGAATATCGTTACAGTTGTGTGATTGGATTCTTGATTTCCTGTCAGAAAGGACTCAGTGCTGACGGAAAGTCATCAAGTAGAACAGAAGTGATATCGGGCGTTCCCCAGGGAAGCGTTATAGGGCCCTTACTGTTCCTAATTTTTATAAACGATTTAGGAGACAATCTGAGCAGTTCTGTTAGACTGTTTGCGGATGAAGGTGTCATTCATCCGTTAGTAAAGTCACCAGAGGATCAAAAGCAACTGCAAAGCGATTTAGAATCTGCATAGTGCAAAAATTGGCAATTGACCCGTAACAATGAAAAGTGTGAAGTAATCCACAAGACCACTAAAAGAAGACAGTGAAACTTCATTACACGATAAATCAATCAAACCTAGAGCCCGTAAATTTAACTAAATACCTAGGAGTAACAATTAAGAACAACTTAAATTGGAAAGAACACACAGAAAATATAGTAGGGAAAACGAACACTACGTTTCATTGGCAGAACCCTTAGAAGATGCAACAGCCCTGCTAAAGAAACTGCCCACAGCACACTCGTGTGTCCTATTTTGGAGTACTGCTGCGCATTGTGGGATCCCGAACAAGTGCGACTGACAGACGATTTAGAGAAAGTTCAGAGAAGGGCAGCTCGTTTTGTATTGTCGCGAGTGTCACGGAAATGATGCACGACTTGGGGTGGAAATCATTAAAAGAAAGGCGTTATTTGTTGCGGCGAGGTCTATCTGCGAAATTTATTCACCAACTTTCTTTTCAAAATTCGAACATATACAGTATTGTTAGCACCCACCTACGAAGGGAGACATGGCCATCCCAATAAAATAAGAGAAATCAGATCGAAAACAAAAATATGTAGATGTTCTTTTTTCCCGCGCACTATTACAGAGTGAACTGTAGAGAAATGTCATAAAAGTGGACCGATGAAACCCGTACCATGAAACGAAAAAAAAAAGAAGAAAAAATGCTTCATATATATATATATATATATATATATATATATATATATATATATATATATATATATATATATAAGTTTTATAGTTTTTTCACGGAGATTCGAAATCTGCAATAAAAAACTTGGGTTCCTATTTAAGATTTGAGAGTAATTCCCCACCCCCCTCCCCGTTATCCGGGGCAAACGGCTTCATGTTAATGGATATCTCTCAGCGACGTGAACAGCTTTTATTGCAACTCCTTTTTAATCCGACTTGTATTTTTCCTAAAAATTCCGAAAAACAGTTTTAAGTGCCTCTGTCTGTAGATTGGTGTCGTGCATGTTATTTCGGAGATGTCTGGAAGAACACACAACACACACTATATATATACAGGGTGTTTCACTAAGTGTGTTTGCCTATGTAACTTATAAAATAATAGGTGACGGGAAATTTTAATGCGGTAGGTCAACACAAAAATGTTACACTTTCTGCGGAGCTATGAACATAGTGTATTGTATCATTTTCCAAAGAGTTACAGCACAAAGATATAATTTTTTAAATGGAACAATAGTTTTTCTGTCGTGCTTTGGATTCGTTGAAACCAGCTGCGTCCAAATCAGTTTAAACTACATTCCTATCACTGTTAGTTTGGGAGCTACAACCCTTCAAAGTTTAGGGGGCGGAGGCTACGACAGCGTAGCTAACTGGCTGGTGGTCATGAGACAGTGGGCCGTGCCCCAGGGGATAGCCACTCGGCCAGTCAGCTACGCTATCGCAGCCTCCGCCCCCGTAACTTTGAAGGGTTGTAGCTCCCAAACTAACAGTGATAGGAATGTAGTTTAAATTGATTTGGACACAGCTGGTTTCAACGAATCCAATGCACGATAGAAGAAACTATTGTTCCATTTTTAAAAAAAATTATATCTTTGTGGTGTAACTCTTTGGAAAATGATGCATTAAACTATGCTCATAGCTCCGCAGAAAGTGTAACAATTCTTGTGTTGACCTACCGCATTAAAATTACCCGTCAACTATTATTTTATAAGTTACAGAGGCAAACACACTTAGTGAAACACTCTGTATATATGTCTCGAAGGCGCTCGAATGTACTGCTAACTGCACCGATCTGAACATATGGGAAAGTTTATGTCGTGTGCTATCGGGTCTGTCGGATTCTGGTGACCTTGCTGCAGCCATTCACGTACGCATGATACGCCTACAGCGGTCTTGACGCGATAATTAAAAACGCTTTCCATTAGATGAGTTGCGTGAAAAGTACTAGATCTACTCCGCTTTTCTTATTCGAATTGGCGTCCTAGCGAGGGTGGCAGTCAGACCTCATTTGCACGAAAGTTTAAAAAGGCGTTGCGTTAAGGATACAGGGTACTTTTTCCGGCTCAATATTATGTAAAAATCAACACATGTTTCTTTCAGGCACTGTTTTGTGGTGTCGCACAAGTACAAAGTGCGCGCCACCTACTTTCGTCGCGTGCCGCCATGCACGCACGGCGCGGCGTTCTCACGACGACAGCCACGAGCGCCCTCTGCTGCAACCCCGCTCGTGGCCACCACGGAAAGACACCGAGCACTTCGGACTGAGATAGCAACGAGTTAGGACCTTCGTAATCAGATAGGCACCAGTGAAGACTTTGCTATTGTACAGGCACTAGGCAGGCCTCTAACAACTATGTATCAACATTCTGCAGTACTATGTAAAAGTTAAGTATTGTTACATTCTGTGCAATATATATCTCTTTCTAATTTACTCTAGTGTTACTAGTTTCTGGCTGCTCCCCTCCGTACCTGCACCAGCGGGCTATTTTTGTTCCTGTGTCGGTCTCATTCCACTCGGCCACCGACACCTACGACGAGGCTGGGACACAAAAGCGGCGACGAAGTTGGGACACAAAATGTTTATAATGTATATTTAAATTTTTTGTTGATATCAGGTAATGCAGCACACTTTCTAATCAAATCAGAAGTATGTTGAATATTTTTGAACCTACTTAGGGTTATTAAAACAAATTACGAAGAAATTGTTGCAATGTTATTTCTCCAAAATACTTTCTCAAATTGAGGTACCTTTTAATCCTGTCTTGTACATTTGAAGGAGACCAAATTTTTACCAGATATGTATGATATGGTGGTTCATCTACTATACCTACTTAATTCCACCTGTTATGTATATTACAAGGGTAAAATCTTACATTTTAATTTTTATATATTTTCACCTAGTAAAAATGTTATTTTTTCTATAATTTAGTTGATTCTGCAATAGCCGCGACGGAGCGGCCGAGCGCATTGAGGCGCTGTGATACGATGCGCGAGGCGTTCCCCTTCGGTGGTTCGAATCCCACCTCGGGCAAGGTGTTTGTGCCGTCTTTAGTATAAGGCAGTTCATTAGTAGTTTGTAAGTTTAGGGACTGATGATCTCGTAGTTAAGTCTCATATGCTTAACAAACATTTTGATCCTGCTATAAAACTTAGATGTAGTACATAAGTAAGGACTATTGCAAGTTACATAAAAAAATTACGCTAGAGAAAGGTTTGATAAACTTTAGAAAATATTTAAAACACCATGGTGAAAAAAAAAAAATAAATAAAAAAGAAAATAAAATCTTGCGGGAAACTGCGAGTGAAGATATGAGTCCAATTAATGTGTGCCACAGAACATCCTACAGCATTTCATCATCTTCAAGCTTCTCCTTGGCCATTCATTGTAGCACTTCTGGCTTCTTTGGTAACTTTAAGAGCGAATCTTTCAGCTTCATGCACCGGTTGTCTGTCACACAAAAGCGCTTGATTTCCCATACTAGAGCCACATTTTGTGCCTACATTTCTCGGGATTTCCATCGTTCCTAACACTCCACCATTCAAACATACCACTGCATCCAGTACACCAAACTTCAATGTGTTTAGTCCCTCAAAAACATTCTTGGGTAATCTTTCCCATATGCAATGGTTGAAACTTCTGCTTGTATTCTGAGTGTCTTCATGACGACATTTACTAAGCAAACCAGAGTCATTCAGGTCTCTGAAAATTGGTCTTATTTCATCCATAACAGGCTCACGAAGAGAAGGCTTTTGATGGTATATTTGACCATTTTTTTTCGCTTTTTGGCGGCGGCACACGTAACCGTAACTTTAAAATTTGGTATATATATAGGACATTTTTCATTTGAAATCCTATCATGTATATATCAATATTATCAGGATAGACTACAGAATTTAATAAGGTCGTAAAAAAGTTTCTATTTTTCAACCATTTATAAGTTCCCTGTAAACTTAAAGCACGATATTTGCACTTTCAAGCCGCGATGGAGCGGTCGAGAGAATTGAGGCGCTATACTCCGATGCGCGAGGCCGTTCCCCGTCGGAGGTTCGAATCCCCCTCGGGCTGTCTTTACTATAAGGTGGCTCATAAGTAGTTTCTAAGTTAAGCCCCATAAGCTTTACAAACATTTGAACATTTGATTTTTTGTACTATCAACACGTTCTCGACTTCTCTTTTCGTACGAACGTGTGGACGTTTTAAAATCACTCTTACCTCATATCTCGTAAGAGCTGGACGTGAAATTAATCTCTCAAATTAGTAACAATAGAGGTTTGTGTCGCCGAAGGGAGAATTACACGGAATTCCAGGTACATCCCTCGAATGACAAACGATGTGTAAAAGGAACAATGTAAACCAAACTTATAAATCAAGCAGTACAAGTTTCCACACAACCTGTTTTTTTCCTCTCTCTCTTTGTGAAGAATAACTTTCATAATCAATCGAAATGTTTCTGTGAGTGACCGCACTGACAATCTTCAATAATCTGCCCGACGTTTCTGGCACAGTTGCTAGTGGCTGTCTATCGGCTAGACAAATCCGCAGAAGTAGGCCACTAGCTGAGTGTTGGCTAGACAAGTACCCAAGAGAAGAAACACTTGCAACATTTGGCAAAACGACAGGCGCATTCTTAGACATTGACAATGCGGTCTCACTCCCGGATTTTTTTATTATTATTGATTGTCGAAACGGACGCGGAAGCCTAAGCTTACATTTAAGAACTGGAGCACAGTCTAACATATACAGTCGCGACACTGCCGCTGATTTTTGTTATACTAGGCGACTGCAGCGCTCCTTGCGGACGTAAAGCCACGTCGCTCTGTATCGTATACGAGACGTGTGTTTGTGGTGTGTTTTGATGTACGAAATGGTTTTTACGAAGGTAAGCGTGTGTAGTGCAATAAATTCCAGCAACAACAACAACATGAATACGTCTCATTTATCATTATTTAGGTTTCCTACAGAGCCTGAGAGGTATGTGACATCAAGTTTCGGTAATGCTTATTTACAATTATCTTGTAAGCAACAGACACATATTGAAGATTATTTCTTTTTAGGATCAAGAAATGGCTTATAAATAGCAGACAAGATCTTTTGGATAAAGTTGCCGCGTATTTACGTGATAATGTCAGGTTCTGCTTGCTACACTTCGATGCAAACCAGTTCATGAATGATGAACGGAAGAAGTTGGTGTGGAATGCTGTGCCTACATTGTTCGATGTTCCAAACAAACCACCGAAACTGGGAATGAAGAGGAAACTACCGCATAGACGCGATAATATAAAGGCGGAAGAAATTAAACTGTGTCCCGAAACAAGTACTATGAGTGTGGTTGCTGCTACATCACAGGTAGAAACATTTTTGTCTGGGCATTCGAAAGTAATTCACTATAGAGGCAAATTTATAAGAAATGTATGAAAAAGAAGTGTTCATTGTTACCGTTATTAATGTTTGAAAGGTTAAATATTTTCTGTTTTATCTAATAGAAACCAAGGTCTAACATATAAACCTATTTATCTGAAACCGTCTTATTTTACAGACGATTGTCGCCCCGCCCCCTCCCACTCCTCCCTCATCTACGAACCGTACAATGACAGACTGTGATAATGACTTAGGACCATTCATATAATATGACATTTAGACTGTCGTTTAATCGACGTAATATTATCTTAAAATATCATATAATTGAAATAACCTCGTAGCAAAATTATATTAGATGAAAGTTTCATAGCCAGTGGGTGTTCTCATAACTAAAAAGCAGGGAAAAAACATTGTTTCGCATCTTTTAACACCGGGAAGGCCAATTACGTGCTTCTCATGTGCGAAATACTATGTTTACCTGCAAAGTAAGGTGCGATGTCTGAAGAATTTCGTCATAAATATGTTGCAGTTAGCGTCAGTTTATTCACGAGTTTTCACTAAATTTACATTTGTTGATATTTAACGGTCCCTTAGAAGTTTTATTATAGGCTTTTCTGCACAAAATACCATGTTTATCTATCACTACCGGCAAGGTAAGCTGCAAGCAATTTCTAAAGAATTATTTCGTAACATATTGCACAATTGCAGTCTTTGTCCGATCACAGCGAGTTTTTGCTCGGTTTACGTTTCTTTTACACTCAGTCATGTGTCGAGATACTTAAATAAAGCTTGGAATGCAAGAATATATACAATATTTAGAAAATCACACAGAAATGTAATCACAAACGGGCATTACTAATGTGTCGTATAGGGCGTTAAAGGACAGCCGGATTTACGACCGCTAGGAGCGCTAGTGTCGCTCCAAGTGTCGGGCGGTAACATCTTTCATAGCAGTGAGTGTCGCGACTGTATTTATTAGACTGTGACTGAAGCTTGAAGTTTAGCAAGGATTTCAATGTGAGATGCCTACAGAACTTTTCACAACGAAACTCTTTCTCGAAATTTGACCGAAAACCCTAAGAGATTTTGGTCATATGTTAAATATACTTGGGGCAAATCACAAACAATGCCCTCACTACGTGATAGTAATGGCGATCCTGCCGATGACAGCGCTACTAAAGCAGAGTTACTAAACTTAGCTTTTAGAAACTCATTCACCAAAGACGACGAAACCAATATTCCAGATTTCAAATTACGAACAGATGCCGTAATGAGTAACGTAGAAGTAGATATCATCGGAGTAGTGCAGCAACTAAAATCACTTAACAAGAACAAGTCTTCTGGTCCGGATTGTATACCCATTAGATTTCTATCTGATTACGCTGAAGCGATAGCTCCTTACTTAACAGTCATATACAACCGCTCTCTCATAGAAGGATCTGTACCAAAAGACTGGAAAGTTGCACAGGTCACACCTATATTCAAGAAAGGCAGTAGGAGTAACCCACTAAACTACAGGCCTATTTCATTGACGTCAATTTGCAGCAGGGTTTTGGAACATATCCTGTATTCCAATATTATGAACTATCTCGAACAGAACGATCTATTGACCCAAGGTCAACACGGATTTAGAAAATGTCGTTCATGCGAAACACAACTAACGCTTTACTCACACGAAGTGATGGGTGCTATCGACAAAGTTTCGCAAATCGATTCCGTATTTCTTGATTTCGAGAAAGCTTTTGACGCCGTACCTCACAAACGGCTTTTAATCAAATTGGGTGGTTATGGTATATCGCCCCAAATTTGCGATTGGATAGGGGATTTCTTGTCAGAGAGGACACAGTTTGTAGTAATCGATGGTAAGGCATCGACTAAAACAGAGGTAATATCGGGCGTTCCACAGGGTAGTGTTATTGGTCCTCTGCTGTTCCTTATTTACATAAACGATTTAGGAGAAAATCTAAGTAGCTCTCTTAGGTTGTTTGCAGATGACGCTGTCATTTACCATCTGGTAAAATCATCTGAGGATCAAAACCAACTGCAGAACGATCTGAATAAGATATCAGTATGGTGTAAAATTGGCAATTGCCTCTAAATAATGAAAACTGTGAAGCCGTCCATATGACTAAAGAAGAAGAAGAAAAAACCGTTCAACTTTGTTTACGAGATAAATCAATTAAACGTGAAGGCCGTAAACTCCACAAAATACCTAGGAATTACTATTACTTCAGACTTAAAATGGAAAGAACACATAGATAATGTCGTGGTGAAGGCGAACCAGAGACTGCGTTTTATTGGCAGAACCCTTAAAATATGCAACGGAACTACAAAAGAAACTGCAATACACTATGCTTGCCCGTCCATTTTGGTAGTATTGCTGTCCAGTGTGGGATCCTTACCAGGTGGGTTTGACGGAGGACATCGAAAGAGTCCAAAGAAGGGCAGCTCGTTTTGTACTATCACGATACAGGGGAGACAGCGTTACGTAAATGATACAGGATCTGGGATGGGAATCATTACAACAACGGCGCTTATCGCTGCGGCGTGGGCTACTTACGAAACTCCAATCGCCAACATTCTCCTCCGAATGAGAAAATATATTGTTGACTCCCACTTCCATAGGTAGAAGAGATCATCAGCATAAAACACGAGAAATTAGAGCTCGAACGGAGAGATTCAGGTGTTCTTTCTTCCCGTGCGATATTCTAGAATGGCATGGGAGATAGCGTAAAGATGGTTCGGTGAACCCTATACTAGGCACTTAAATGTGATTTGCAGAGTATCCCATGTAGATGTAGATGTGTAGATGCATGTTCATACTACTTGGGAATCCACAATCCAGGAGCCTCACGCAAATATGAAAATTAGAAATTTATAGTACCGACTCTTGCATTCTTCATGCGTACTTTTCTAATGCTTTAGGATCTTATGCATAAAAAGAAGAAAAAAGGAAAAAAATGAGTCACGAGCTGAAGTTCATAAAACGTGTTCAGAAAATAGGACAATCGCTTATTGTGATCGGGATCAATAGAAAAATGACGAGACACCCACTCCAACCTAGACTAAATATGCATGTGTTCTTCAGTACGTGTATATATAACGAAGTATTGTAAAAATGCCTACAATTACTGATTAAGTTTGAGAGACTGTTAAAAAAAAGTACTACAAGAAATGGAAGCCAACCGAGTATTTATGGAAAAATCATATACGTGACGAGGCGTTTGGCTACCTTAACAGACGTAATGCCGCTATCGGCACTATCGGGGTTAATTTGCTGTACAACTTGGTTTTCCATTTCTGCATTAAAGAAATTCATGCACAGTGTCATGTTTCATTTCTCTGCATAGCCTACTCCCACTACAGGTCAATTTTAGGTTGTATTTGCGATTGCGAAGTCGTTGGACACGGCTGCGAATTTGAGGTTCATACTGAGGACTTCCTTGCAGTTCATATCATAAGGAATACAACTGTATTCTAAGCCAGAGTTGCTTCTTAAAAAAGTTACTCTCAGCATTTTAAATGGTACTTTGCACTTCATTAGAGATATGGCGCTCCTTACATAGCACTATTACTGTGACGAAAGTTGCACGACTATTTTCCTTGACTGGAAGAATCTGACTGCTAGGTAATTTTAAATATTTGACTCTTATCCAGTTTTGCCAGCCGCGGTGGCCGAGGGGACTGAGGCGCTCCAGTCACGGTCTGCACAGCCACGACGGTCGGGGGTTCGAATCCCCCCTCGGGCATGGATATTCGTGCCGTCCTTAGTATTAGTTAATTCATAAGTAGTTTGTAAGTTTAGGGACTGATGACCCCGTAGTTAAGTCCCATAAGCTGTACAAACACATATCCAGTTTTATACAGGGTAAGGTGGTACAATTCCGATCATTTCGGACAAATGTTGTTGGTACTGGAAATATGTTGAGAAAAGAGATAATTTTAACTATGGTACTTGTTTTGGATGTTTAATGAATATGTAACACAAATACTAGACCATTAAAAATGTTGGTATAAACACAAAAAATTCATCGAAAATGTACCACACTAGGTACAATTATGATCACTTCCTCGTAAAATTTTGATCACTGGCTTCTTCCACATAAAAAGCACTTTTTCCCTTGGGCACCAACGCATATTTCTTAGGTAACAAACATTGCATAATATAGAATTTGCAAGCGCGTGGAAACTAGATAATTTATAAGAGCGCGTTCGACGACGTTGCTCCACGTACCTCTCAATGGGAAAAAATACATATCTCCGTAGCGCAAAGTGGTGTATTCTCGGAAAAGACAGGAGGAGCTGTAGAAACCTGCTATGCTACACTTCAACGCCACACAAAGGCAAGTGCCTTTGTGACTGACAAATTATGTTGATCGGAATTGTACCTATATCGAATCTGTACCACCTTACCATATATATAAGGGGAGATAATTCCTTTTTTAAATATCACTGTGCATTACCAGTTAAATAATACAAAGAAAGATAGTACACAATTTATTTTATTTTTAGGATGAATTGGACTGATCATTTCTCTCAAAGACAGGCTTCTGTACAACTTGGTCCTAAAACAGCTGCTGGCCAAAATGATACATATAAGATCATATGTTATAACACTCTTCTGACCATTTACAAAATTGTATTGTCTCTTACTTTTTGTGTTTACTTTGTATTTTTATAAAACATGTCTTTACTGTGGAGCCCTTGAAAATGATGCCATAGTGCATCGAAACTGGTTGTGCTTTGCATATGAAGTATTAAAAAATTTCCTTTTTTAACAAGCAACTGTGGCTTAGAATACACTTGTATTCCTTATTATATGAATTATTCCAGTTTCACTCCTAACTGACATTACGTCAAATTATATTAATTTCCTTGTGTTTACGGCATTAATATGTAAAACTGAAAACTGAACTTCTAAATTTAACCTTTAAGAAACCTTTCACGCAGGAGGACCGCACAAATGTACCATCATTTGATCAACGTACAAATTCCGAAATGGGGGACATAGCAATAGGTATTTCCGGTGTAGAGAAGCAGCTGAGAGAGCTAAATATGAAAAAGTCTGCTGGTCCGGATGGAATATCAGTTCGGTTTTACAAAGACTATTCTGCGGCATTGGCCCCATACTTAGCTTGCATTTATCGCGAATCTTTAATTCTGCCCAAAGTCCCTAGTGATTGTAAAAAACGCAGGTTACTCCCGTTTATAAGAAAGGAAAGAGAACTGACCCATGCAATTACAGGCCAATATCGTTGACATCAGTTTCATGTAGAATTTTAGAGCATATTCTCAGTTCGAATATAGTAAATTTCCTTGAAACGGAAAAGCTTCTTTACATGAATCAGCACGGGTTTAGGAAACATCGTTCATGTGAAACTCAGCTTGCCCTTTTCTCACATGACATATTGCGAGCCATGGATGAAGGGCAATAGCTAGATTGTTCTTTTTTTTCTCGATTTCAAAAGGGCATTTGACGCAGTGCCACACTGCAGACTGCTAACGAAGGTACGAGCTTATGGAATAGGTTCACAGATTTGTGACTGGCTGGAAGACTTCCTAAGTAATAAAACGCAGTACGTTGTTCTAGACGGCGAGTGTTCATCAGGGACGAGTGTATCGTCAGGCGTGCCCCAGGGGAGTGTGATAGGACCGCTATTATTTACTATCTATATAAATGATCTGATGGACAGAGTAAGTTGTAATATGCGGCTGTTTGCTGATGATGCTGTGGTCTATGGGAGGGTTTCGTCTTTAACTGATAGCAATAGCATACAAGATGACTTAGACAAAATTTTTAGTTGGTGCGAGGAATGGCAGCTAGATTTCAATGTAGAAAAATGTAAAGGATGTACATGAGTAGGAAAACAATGCCATAATGTTCAAATACAGCATTAGTAGTGAGCTTCTTGATGCTGTCGCGTCGTTCAAATATCCAGGCGTAACATTGCAGAGCGATAAGAAATGGAACGAACATGTAAGGACAGTTGTGAGTAAGGCGGACAGCCGACTTCGGTTTATTAGGAGAATTTTGGGAAGATGTACTTCACCTGTAAAGGAGACCGCGTATAAAACGCTTGTACGACCACGTCTTGAGTATTGCTCAAGTGTTTGAGACTTGCAGCAGATCAGTTTAAAGGAAGATATCGAAGCCGTTCCGAGGCGAGCAGCGAAGTTCGTTACTGGTAGGTTCGACCAATGCGCGAGTGTCACGGAAATGCTCCGGCAACTCAAATGGGGATCGCTGGAGGAAAGACGACGTTCTTTTCGAGAAATTCTGTTGAGGAAATTTAGAGGGCCGGAATTTGAAGCTGAGTGTAGTACGATCTTGCTGCCGCCTACTTACATTTAGAGTAAAGATCACAAAGACAAGATGAGAGAAATTAGGGGTCGTGCGGAGGCATATAGGCATTCTTTTTACCTCGTTTTATTTGGGAGGGGAATAGCCAACTTACAGTGGATCGCGGAGTGTAGATGTAGTAATGAATCATCAGATGAAAATTCTAAAACATTCATTTGGACGTTCTTCCAGAAAGAAGGCCAGTGTTGCATACCTAATGCTGTGATTATGGGGAAAAAATCGCTGATAACGATGTTGTGCAATGGTAAAAAGGTAATGACTTTTGAAAAGAAAATTAAACCGAAAATAATTCCGCACTATCTGGGTTATAAGGCGCTTTATGAGTCAGTACCATTGAAATTTCGACCCACAAGACTCTAAATAATGGGAAGTATCGTAGTAAAAACAGAAAGACAAGATGCCACAGAGTCAACCCAAAAGTTGACAATAAAATAGTATTGTGCTGTTTGCACTGATAGTTAAGTTAAAACTGAACGGGAGTGCTTTAAACGTTTAAAACTGTGAAGAATACTTTTGGCCAGAGATTCGGTAATAAATTCTGCCCTGCGCGCCGTGGCTTTCCATGCCTCCCTCGTGTGGTACGTTTAGAAAAACCGCCCAGCGCTTGGAACAGAGCAGTGCTCGACCGCCGAGGGTAGCGTTTTTTTAGCGCGCTGGTTTGCCTTACCTGGCGGGGGCTTGGCTGCTGCTGTTGCGGACTGCGGAGGGCCGCGGGGTGGGTTCGCGGCGAGCGCGTTCGCTCTGCCCGTCCGCACTCGGGCACGTTCGGGCCAGCACTGAGCACTGGCCGCTGCCGACGCAGTCTGCCGCAGCGCCGACTCCGCTGCCGCCTGCCGGCCGCCGCCGGAACTTGCCGCGCCGCCAACGCCATCTCTGGGCCCCGCGTGCTAACTACGTCGCCGTACCAATCACTAATACCAAATACCGTATTTTATCGCGTACTTCGCCTCTTTTGTTTCTCGAAAAATTTTCTTGAAAACATTACGATATCGGAAAGGAAGAATAACAATGTATTACGTGGGAAAAGTTGCATTTACGGCAAATTGTGAAAAAAGTGATATTTACCGGTATATATTTTCAATTAACACAATTAATTTTCAATTAACAGATCAGAATTGGATTCATACCACGGTTTCATTATTTAGGAGGCAATCTGAACAGCTCTCTTATGCCCAGTTTCTGGAAAACTATAGTTACCGTGCCGTTAGCTACCGTCGCGTTATAATTTAACATGCCAGATAACTTCCTTGGGTTTCCCGTAGCTGATTTCAACGCCCGTTAGTTAACTATGAGGTAACTACGCCTTCTGTCGAAGCAAATATTACGTCTCAAGAGATAACAGATAGCACTACTAACGAAAATCGCAATTACTCGAATTTTATCGATTATTAACTGAAATCGAAGACGCGTCTTAGTTTGTGTAGCTGCTACGAGTTTTCTGTTTCTGTTTTCAAAGGCTATGGGCGACAAGCGAGGAAAAAATTTGACTATTTCAGAAAAATCTGTTGACCGACTTGATTTTAGAAAGGAAAGTACAGTAAACTAGCTTCAACCCGCGGCTCCCCTCTGGTGTTGATTGATTATGATAGATAATGCGCGAAACGTCAAAACGAGTTTTTAAGAGATGTATTAAAAGAAATTTCTTTTTTACTGCTTTATTTATTTATTCTTATATTTCCTTATTCGTATGCTTATCCTTACAGAGAAAAGGCTGAAGACATTGTAGCACGCATAGACCAAAGATATGGTCTGTGGCATCACGTTTCACTGTATGTAACCTCCTTGCTATAGAGTTGCAAACGTCATCGCTGGCCTTCAGTCCGAATTTTTTTATAATTTGACGACTTTCAACCACCATATCTTCCACACCCTTATAGCTATCGGCATGGAACTGCTATGGTGTACAACAGGGGACTTTGGACAACAATTACACACAGACCATTCGTTTGCGTTCTGTAGGTTTCGCTGCACAGCAAAATATTAACACACACACGTAGAATTTTATATACACTGATAACTTTGCATCCCAATATACTCCACCCTTTTATCATCATCAACCGTCAACCAACAACGCAACCAATAAAACCATTTTCAAAGAGTAAATATAATTTTCAAAGAGTAACTGTTGTTCTGCATTTGAGGTTATATTTTGCAAATTACTAAATATCTACCAGATCGCTATAAAACCGTGCCCAAAGCCTTCCTCAGGTATAAATTAGTAACTGTATAAATATTTAAGTCTCTGCGTCTTTTCATTTGGACGTGATAAGCGTACACCGAACATATGTATATATATACCCGATCGCCATAAAACTGTGCCTAAAGCCTTCCCCGTGTAGACGTTAGTAACTGTACAAATTTTTAGCTCTTTATGTCTTGTGGTTAAGACGTGATAAACGTACACCGAACAGACATTCACATTTATAGATATAGGTGAAAAAGCAGATGGTTTGACTATTTTGGAAAAACAACACGCCTTGGAAGTTGTGAAAAAACTGTACAGTTCCTTAAACAGACTGGAGAGAAAAGGGTAAGGCAACACAGAGAGCTGTATTCTTTTTTAAAAAGGAAAACAGGACAAACACTAATGAAGCAGGGTTATCAATAAAATCATACGTATTATTTCTGTTGTCAAAATATATTTTTATGAATGTAAGTTTTCCTCTTCCCATTGTTCTGTGAATGTGACATTACTTTTTACAACACAGAGTGGTCAATTTACGTCCACCCATCCACCTACCCTTGCCGCACGTTATAATAATAATAATAATAAAACACTAATCACTTGTAACATTGACTGATCGTAATGGCAATTGCATGGCAGAACACTATTACAAAGGGATGTATCTTTCTGCTTAATTGAAAGTTTTATTATCAGAGCATGGCTTTGTGATTTGGATGTGGTGAAATTTTACATCCAGATCGGCGATCGCGAGAGATAACGTTGGCCACTGTTGCTCAGTGTCGAGATGTCGCTTGACCAATCGCGAGGGAGATGCAGCTAATGCAAACGTCACCCGTTCTCAACATCATCTCTCGCGACCGCCGAGCGCGATGTAAAATTTATCCGGGAATTTTGTTTTCCGCGTTTTTCCCCGCTCGACCCCTGCAATGTCATTGGTCAGTTTTTTTTTTTTTTTTTTTTTTTTTTTTTTTTTTTTTTTTTTTTTTTGTATTATTCTGAAACTCATATGAAATTCGCTCTCATTACACAGATCAAATGGTTGTCATCTAACACGAAACACGCGTCGTGGTGTTTCAACAGTGCCGAGTACAGCTAAGTTTTCTTCTTCTGAACAACTGTCCGAAGCATCAGAAGAAAAAGAAGACGACGGCGTTGACAACGATGATGAAAGAATTTCCATTCTTCAGCTTCAAAAATTTAAAAATTGTATGAAAATTATACGGAACCCAGTCATAAAACCAAAAACAAATTACTACTGTTAAATAACTTCTGGACTTGCGTTTGGAAGCCCACTAGCGCTACATAGCGGATATATTTAAAACTAAAGTTAACGTGTAGGTAACCCCAGGGGAACGCGCACTTATCTTTAAGGACAGGTAACTACGGCTGTGACGGTAACTGCTGTCTGGGAAACCCATTTTGTACTTAACGGTCAGGTAACACACAGGTAACTGTAACGGGACAGGTAACTACTGTTTCGGAAACCGGCCATAAGACTGTTCGCGGATGATGCTGTCGTTTAACGGTTAGTGAAGCCAACAGAGGATCAAAAACAACTGCAAAGCGATTTAGACAAAATCTCTACATGGTGCGAAAATAGGCAATTAACACTAAATAAAGAAAAGTATGAAGTAATACACATGACCACTAAAAGAAATCCGCTGAACTACAATTACGCGATAAATCAGTCAAACCTTAAGGTTGTAAATTGTACCAAATACCTAGGCGTTACAATTACGAACAACTTTGGAGAGAACACACAGGAAATATTGTGGGGAAGGGGAACCAAAGGTAACGTTTCATTGGCAGAACGCTTCGAAGATGCACCAGCTCCACCAAAGAGACTGCCTACATCACACTTGTGCGTCCTCTCCTGGAGTACTGTTGCCCCTTGTGGGACCCTCACCAGGTGGGACTGACGGAAGACATTGAGAAGGTTCAGAGAAGGGCAGCTCGTTTTGTTTTATCACGTTACGGGGGGGGGGGGGGGGGAAGCGTCACGGAAATGTTGCACGAATTGGGGTGGAAATCATTAAAAGAACGATGTTATTCACTGCGGTGTGATCTGCTTGCGAATTTTCAAGCACCGACTTTTAATTCTGAATGTGAAAATATTTTGCTCGCACCCATCTACGCGCTATTAGACAATATGACGGTAGAGAAAAGTTATGAAAGTGGTTAATGAACCCTCTGCCGCGCACTTATATGATTTGCAGAGTATCTATGTAGATGTAGATAATGAAGAGTAGCAATGCATTGTTCCACTGTTTATTTTATCTCCCTATTCTGCGGCCTCGTTTTCGTCACTATCATCACTATTTTCAGAGTCAGATAATACGTCATTCAGTTCCTTTTAATTATTCCACATGTCTGACTTGGGACCGTAAATGGCACAAGAAATTCCAGTTAGTAAAAAAAAAAAAAAAAAAAAAAAAAAAAAAAAAAAAAAAAAAAAAAGATTCTTCTTAACGATATCGACACGAATTTGCTCTCGTGCAAGGACTGTCCACTCTCACATCCTCAGTATTGATGCCTTCTTTATCTTACCTCCTGGAATCAACTAATGACATCCCGCCAGCATCCATTGTCAATAGAGGCGACGGAGATGTTCAGGCTGACATCAAAAGCTTGAAGAATGGACGTTATAGCTCCAAGAGTGTGACTTGATCGATTTCATCCTCACCTTCACAGCTTCCACAAGGTGACTCCGAAAACTATCCATGACAGGAGCGGACTTCTTTTGAAATAATGCCCCCGGTGTCTTCTTCAAACTTTCTCCAACCAATCGACCATCAAATCTGCTCTCGCCCAGCCCTCTTGTTGGTAATACCATTGTTTAACATATACAGTCACGACCAACGAGCTTAAATTTCCTAGAGTGATGAATTACAGCGCTCACTGCGGCAGTCTGTGTAAACTCTACATCTATACGGGATACTCTGCAAATCACATTTAAGTGCCTGGCAGAGGGTTCATCGAACCACCGTTACACTATTTTATCTCCCATTCCATTCTCGAATAGCGCGCGGGAAGAAAGAACACCTCGATCTCTCCGTTCGAGCTCTGAATTCTCGTATTTTATTCTGATGATCATTTCTGCCTATGTAGGTGGGAGTCAAAAATATATTTTCGCATTCACAACTCGATCAGAGGTGCAAGGATTATGATATGAAGATCAGCATCTCCAAAACGAAAGTAATGTCTGTGGGAAAGAGATTCAAACAGATTGAGTGCCAAATAGAAGGAACAAAGAACAGGTAGACACTTTCAAGTACCTGGGATATATTTTCTCACAGGACGGCAACATAGCGAAAGAACTGGAATCGAGGTGCAGCAAAGCTAATGCAGTGAGTGCTCAGCTAAGATCTACTCTCTCCTGCAAGAAGGAAGTCAGTACCAAGACTAAGTTAGCAGTGCACCGCTCTATCTTTCGACCAACTTTATGTATGGGAGTGAAAGTTGGGTGGATACAGGTTACCTTATTCACAAGGTAGAGGTTACAGATATGAAAGTAGCAAGAAAGATTGCAGGCACCAATAGATGGGAACAATGGCAGGAGGGTGTCCATAATGAGGAAATCAAAGAAAAGCTGGGAATGAACACCATTGATGAAGCAGTTAGAGCGAACAGACTGAGATGGTGGGGTCATGTTACACGCATGGGAGAAGCGAGGTTACCTAAGAGACTCATGAGCTCGGCAGCGAAGGGTAAGAGGAGTCGAGGTAGACCAAGAAGAAAGTACTTAGATTCGGTGCAGAATGATTTTGAAGTAAAAGGCATAACATCAGACGAGGCATCAATGTTAGCATTAAACATGGGAAGATGGATGAATTTTATTAGAGGTACTATGCTCCAGACTGAACTCTGAAAGGCATAATCAGTCTCTAATGATGATGATGATTCGGAGAAGAATGTTGCAGATTGAAGTTTCGCAAGTAGCCCACGCCGCAGCGATAAGCGCCGTTGTTGTAATGATTCCTATCCCAGATCCTGTATCATTTCCGTAACGCTGTCTCCGCTGTATCGTGACAATACGAAACGAGCTGCCCTTCTTTGGACTCTTTCGATGTCCTCCGTCAAACCCACCTGATAAGGACCCCACACTGGGTTGCAATACTCCAAAAATGGACGGAAAGGCGTAGTGTATGCCGCCATATTCATGGTGGACAGTACTACTGAGATGCGTCCGTCTGTCGTATGTTGTTGTTTTTGAAGTGCTGTGTTTGGTGTATATTGTTTTTAGTATATATTTTATGTATAATTTTTGCTTTTTAAATGTGCCTAAAGTGTGTGCAGCTTTTAAATGGACAAATCGAAGTGATAAAAGGACAAATATTTTGTGCAAGAACACGAAATTTTTTGGCTTGTTTGTTACATAGACCGATGTATACAGCCCTATTTAATTTTAACCAATTGACGAATGAAAGCAACTAGAATGCTGGGACTCAGTAACGAATTATGACAAGAGAAAAAAATTTAACACCTGAAGATGCGTCTGTAATGACACGAAACCGGTAGTGGACATATACAGGGTGTTTCACTAAGTGTGTTTGCCTCTGTAACTTGTAAAATAATAGGTGACGGAAAACTTGAAAGCGGTAGGTCAACACAGGAAATGTTACACTTTCTGCGGAGCTATGAACATGGTTTATTGTATCATTTTCCATAGAGTTACACCACAAAGATATAATTTTTTAAATGGAACAAAAGTTTTTTTTTTACATCGTGTATTGGATTCGTTCAAACCAGCTGCGTCCAAATCAATTTAAACTACATTCCTATGACTGTTAGTTTGGGAGCTACAACCCTTCAAAGATCCAGGGGCGGAGGCTGCGACAGCGTAGCTGACTGGCCGAGTGGCTATCCCCTGGGGCATGGCCCACTGTCTCATGACCACCAGCCAGTCAGCTACGCTGTCGCAGCCTCCGTCCCCTAAATTTTCAAGGGTTGTAGCTCCCAAACTAACAGCGATAGGAATGTAGTTTAAATTGATTTGGACGCAGCTGGTTTAAACGATTCCAATGCACGACAGAAAAAAACTGTTGTTCCATTTAAAAAAATTATATCTTTGTGCTGTAACTCTTTGGAAAATGATACAATAAACTATGTTCATAGATCCGCAGAAAGTGTAACATTTCTTGTGTTGACCTACCGCATTGAAATTTCCCGTCACCTATTATTTTATATTGATAGATGTGAAGCATTGAATTAAAATTTGTGGTGCGGCCGGGAATCGAACCCGGACCTCCATGCTTACCAGGCAGACGTCTTAACCGTTTTTTTTCACTTTTGTTTATTATTTTTTTTTCTTTTTTTTTCTTTCTTTTTTTTCCTACATACACGCTTGTAAACGCGACTTTTACTATTTTTTCCCTCGGCGTCGGCTTCAATGCCTTCAAAGGAAAGAAATTGGCCTTCTGCCAGATATAGTCTCTTTCAATGTTCCAAATTAATTTTTTTTTCTTTCTTTTTTGAGCGACGTGATTGCGTGTCTTCTTCGGCGTTGTGTCAACCACAAAGTTCGTCTTCACGAATGTTGCAAAGGTTTCCGTGTCGTTTTCCTTTGTTCAGTATTCCGTATCGTAATTGCTTTTTGTCTTCTCTTAACTTCGGGCTTCACTTGCCAAAATTCGCACAATACTTCCGTTGCTCAGGGCTCGTGGACCCTTCTCCATTCCATCAGCAACTTGCAAAATAAATAAAACAAAGAATGCCTCGATTACCAGCAGGCCATAATAATAGAGAAATAAAGGTCGTAACAAATAAATGTGCGTGATGTCGGAATGGAAATGACTTCTCGATGCCTACGGTGGCACGTCTTCACTTGTCATCAAGGTGAACTAAAATCATTGTATTCAAAAGTGACCAACTGTTCATTAGACTACCAGACTGTGGTACTCATCAAAGTTTCTCATCTCATTCCGTGTCTGTTATACTTAGTGCGCAGTGGAAGCTTGCTCGCCTACCGCAGAGCAGTTAGTAGGAAGTTCTGGAAGCGTTTTTTGTATGTTTGATATCTCTGAATCTTGCGAAGTTCACTAGAGCTGTAGAACAAAAAGTCTTCATAAGCAGGTGTAGCGTACCTTATTGCGTAGTACACAAATTGACCCATGAGCCAGGTATAACTATTATGTTTTGCTCCGGGATAATGATTCCATTCAGGGAAGAGTACGTCATTTACGGATACTGTGGCCTCAGATGTCCTTGTCATCAGCGCCAATTTTTTCCGTGTCCAGTTCCATATTCGTATTTTCTCTCCGCAGATAAGTAAATGCGCTACCGACTCAACGACTTGACAACGGTCACATAACGGGGTAGCTCGTAGGTTAATTTTGTGAAGTCTCTCCGCTGTTGGGATGGTTGCGTTAACGACATCATACCAAGCAGCGCTCACCCTGGTAGGTAGGTTTACGTTGGAAATGTTGTTCCAAATATTTTTCCAGTCCTTATTTGGATATTTCCCTTCGACAGGACTCCGTGGACGCCGTGCATTGAGTAGCTCGTAGATCTTTTTTGTCGTGGTTCTTCTCTGGTCGGCGGAAATGTAACTTATTTCCAAGAAATATTGTCGCACGTAATCGAGTACGGCACTGATGTGTCCGACATTGCATGGTGCAGTGCAATCGGCCGGCCTCAAAGTGCGAAAGAGAACTTGCGTGATCCCTGGCTCCCTCGCTTCGATGATCTTAGAGGTTCGGTTCATGAACATAGCCTGGCATAGCGTCTGAACATGTTTGACGCCTAGGCCTCCTCTGTGTCTGTCCAACGTAGTGGTGTGGAAGGACACTTTGAAGATATTCGTCTTCCACACGAACCAACACGCTACCGCTTGTATTTTGTGTGCAATAACTCGCGGAATCGGTAACACTGCGGCTATATGATGAATTTTGCTGAGTACATATACATTAATAAACTGCGCTCGTTGAAGGCGATCCAGTGCCCGAACATTATTTTCCCTGAGCATTCCACGAATGGCGTTCAGCTTGTTTGACCATTTGACTGAAATCATTTCGTTTGGGTTTGGCATGAGGTACATCCCGAGCTGAAATCGTCCAGTTGTTTCCTCAATCCATAACGTGTCTACTTTACTGCCGATAGGGCTCAAATGCATTATGCGAGACTTCTGCAGGTTAATTTGTGCTCCAGAAGAGCTCATGTACATTGTCAGAATCCTACGCAGGTCATTCAGTTCTTCATTTGTGTTGATGACTACACTTACGTCGTCTGCATAGGCATGACATACCGTTTTGACATTGAATAATGTGATTCCCGTTAAACCTTCATACAATTTTCGGAGGAATGGTTCCACGGCTATGGCATACGTCATGGAAAGTGGACAACCCTGACGTACTGATTGCTTTATTGGAATAGGTCCAGTTAATTGACCATTAATTTTGATCCTCGAATAAGTGCCACATATGCACTTCCGAATGATCTGTATATACCTGTCATCAAAACCCATGGCTGTCATTGTAGACAATAAAAAATCATGATCGATTCTGTCAAATGCTTTGTTAAAATCTAAAAATACTAAAGCAAGTTGGCATTTACAGATCCATGTTAAGTTAATAAGCTCTCTATACGAGCAGAGAACGTCGAGCATAGATCTACCTATTGGGACACTTGATTGATAAGGTCCTATTATTTTGGACAGGATCGGCTTCAGTCATGCATTTAAGATGCGCGTAAAAATTTTAAAGTCTGCATTGAGCAGCGTCAGAGGACGAAAATCTTTTAACTTGTGGCGTCGTGTCGTTTTCGGAATAAGTACTACCATTCCTTCAGTGAATGCAGGCGGGAGCAGTGTATCCATCAGCAGTTCGTTGTAGACCTCCGTCATCTCCGCACCAACGACGTCCCACACACAGGCATAAAATTCAACGGGGAGGCCATCTGAACCAGCTGATTTCCCTCGCGGCGCAGCCTTAATAATACCTTCGATTTCCTCTGGAATTATCCTGTCCAAGATCTCCCTATTGTCGTCCAAGGTCACCGTGGCGGGAAGTGTCGACAGTAGGTCCTCTCGAGCAGCCGAGTCGATGTTTTGTGCGTCGTACAATTCGGTGTAGTACGTCTCCACGTGATGTTTGATTGTAAGCTGATCCTTGTACACCGTACCATCATCATCCGTCAAACAACTTATTATCTTCTGCTGTCCCCGCCTCATCTCCCGCACAATGTGAAACAGGGAAGTGTCTTCGTGAGGAACACAATCCATAGTCCGCGACCGTATCTTGCAACCATCTAAGGACCTCCTTGCCAAGGCAGTTATATTCGCCTTGATGCGGTTTATTTCCAGAATATTTGAAGCTAGAGAAGAAGGTCTGCTATACAGATCGCGTAAGCAGTGGAAGTAGTATTCGGATGTACGCTTGGTCCAATACGATCGGTCCCTGGAGTACTGGATAAGACTTTTCCTTAGCTGTGACTTCGCATGTTGAACCCACCAAGTGATTCGGTCCCTGTAACGTGACTTCAATCGAAGGCACTTGGCCCACGTCCCTTTGATCGCTTGCTGCAATCCGTCTTCTAGCAGTGAGGATGAGTTTAACTGCCAGGTACCGCGCCCACGAAAAGTTTGATGTTTCGCGTGTTTGAACGTGATATGATACGCAACATGGTTCGAAAAGTTCACTGGCCAGTACTCACAATCTATTACATTAGCCAGGGATTCCCTGCTGACATAAACGCGGTCCAAGCGACTTGCTGAAACACTAGTAGCGTAAGTATAGCGCACAACTTGCGGGTGGACATATGCCCAGGTATCTTCCAAGCCTAGTTCATTAACAAATACCGCCAGTTCGCCACATGCATTAAAATTTGGCGCCTGATCCTCTTTGCGCAACACACAATTGTAGTCGCCTCCTATGATGATATTTGTCCGAACGTTCAATAATAGTTTCACAACATCACTTTTAAAGAAGATGCCTCTGCTACGTTTGCCAATCGACGCCGAAGGTGCATAGACGTTGACGATTAATAAATCATTTAGATGGACGCTGATTCCTCTTCCAGTGTCTAAAATGTTGGCGCCTACGCACGGGATGCCCTCTTTGTATAAAATCGCAGTGCCAGCCTCATTACCGATGTTGAGAATTGTTTCGTATCCGGTGATCCTATTAACTTTACAGATAGTCTTTAAGGCACTGAATCTTCACTTGGGAGTCTATCCTATTAATATTGATAGTTGCTAGTTTATAAGACTGCATTTAAGCATTTGATAAATAGTATGTCGTTAACAGTCCCGACGCTAAATGGTGTCGTTTGTGTTCGACTACATACTGGTAGGAACAGGAATCCATCAAACGCAGTAGAAGTACGGGAAGGAAAACCCATATTACACAGTTGTTTTTCCGTATAATGATATAATGAGTGACATACGTAAGGCAGTTGTTAACAATGTCCATAATTTGAACTCGTGTCCGGAATTTCGTAACGTCGTTCGATTCTTACGTATGATGAAACGTTCCCGTGCACATCTGCGGCCTATACAGTACCCGAAGGAGGGCCAGCCCCCCGTCCTTGTGGACCACCATCCTGTGACAGCGATGCATTTGCTGCCTTGGGTGGTGGCGGGTCATCTACGCACATTCGTTCTTGCGGCGATCTGTCGGGTATTGGGGGCGTGACGTTGCCTCCAGCCTCCCTCAACTGACTCAGAGTCTTACTGATCTTAGGCTTCAGTTTTTCGGCAACCACAGAAGCACCTTCACGGGCAATTCTAATTTTTTTTTTGTTCTTATGTTGGGACGAGTCTACACGGCAGGTCAAGGTACCGTTGTCTGCTCGCAAACCCACAGGTAGTTTCTCTGCTTCATCCGCAACGGTGCGCGACGAGACAGGGTCCGTACTTGCAAAACCCACGGGTGTTGTTTGGGTACTGTCGGATTCAGTCACCTGTTCGTTGGAAGAAATCGCGACAGGCTTCTGTATGGGGTCGGTCAGAGCGGTGTCAAGATGCGCGTCCTCAGCTGGAGCATCCTCAACGTCCTCGTGCCACTCCACCCTCGGTGTAGTAAGCGTCACCGGCAGACGGGTCACGGTCGTCATTTCCGTGTCAGGACGATTGTCAGCGGCGCGAGCAGGCGCGACCGCAGCCTGCACCGGCGCGAGCGCGTCGGCAGCTACGGCCGCATACGTCACCGGCTGCCCTGTGTCAGTTCTGTCAACAAGCGCGGCCCGCGGCAGCTGCGCCGGCGCGTTGCGCGGGCACTCGGCCCGCAGGTGGCCGGAGGCGTTGCAGCGCGAGCACGTGCGCGGCTGGCCCTCGTACACAACGAGCGCCTTAAAACCCATGACGTTAACGTAAGACGGGATGTGCGAATTTAAATCTATCCTCACAGTCCTGACACCGTTGAAGACATTGAAATATTTGTTGTTCGTCCACCGGTCGTTAGATACAGTGTACACAGTACCAAACTTAGAGAGCACCTGTTGTATGCACACGTTTTCAATTTCAAATGGCAAGTTGTGAACTTTGACCGCCCGCAAGCCCAAACCAGCATATGATATGCTAACAGGACTCACCTCTCCCGACAGCGCTTTGTACGTAGCTTCACCGTGAGTTTCTTCCATGATACGGTCGCACACAGCATGTCGAGTGAACTTGACTTGGAAAGTATTTCCGATGAAGTCGTACTGCATTCCGTACACGTCGCCATCTTGTAGACGGAACTGATCGTGAACCCATATATCAAAATCGTACACTTTCGGACGAGATGCATCGTTTCTAAAACTGAACTGGAGTGTCAATTTACGAACTTTCGATTCCATGTTTACTACAAGAAAGCGCACGCAAATAGCACGAGCTGCCGCGAGAGCTGCGCGCGAAAGCGTCCGACCGCGAGCACGGCCGGCTCGAGACTAACCGTTAGACTACCACACCACTTAACGATTAAGGCGCCTTGGAATAGTCTATGTACGATTTCCCTCCACAACACAAACTATAATTGAGCTTCTTTGTTCCAAAGATAATTGCCACTAGTGCCAAGGCTCTCCATGCAGCGGAATAGCACCTCAGCAATGGACATGGTGGAACAATCCTGTTATGGTGATATAAATATCAATTAATATGAATAAATAATCCCTCAGACGGATTTACGTCTCAAATATGTCAAAGACATTATTGATAGATGTAAATCCGTCTGAGGGATTATTTATTGCTGCTGCTGCTGCATTTTGCGACAATGCTGCTCGTTTTCTCATAAACTACTGAACCGATTTCAACCCGATTTCGTACACACATTCCTTACTCTGAGCTAACAATTGCTGCAGGGTTAATAATCACACACGACAAATGGTTCAGAAGATACGACGTCATAAACAATAGGAAACGCAAAAAACTGCCATATAATGCGGCGAAATTTTATAAATACGCTACATGTGAATCAGAGTACTTGGCGACTTGCAACAAACTTTAAACATAATTTCAAACCTTTATTAAACTTTTTCTCGCTGACAGCCATGGCAAAATGATGAAAGGAAAAAAAGTTTCTCGCTTACTACGTTTCCGCTGTTCATGGAGTAAAACTACGGCATTCCGTATGACGTTACAATTTTTAATTTCTACACTACACATTGTAGCCGCGGGAAATGTTACAGACAGTATACGTGCATATAGATGAATGTACCTTCTAAATTGTATCACAATATGGCACATAGTTGATGAGATATGAGCACATAAACAGTAACGGTCATGGGAAACCATCCCGTCAGGCGCCAAATTTTAATTTATTACTTCTTCACTAGTAATTCCATTCACAAGAGATTTTACAGACATACAGTTCTTATAGAAATGAAGATGTACCTAAAAATGGCAGGTATAAATAAATAAATATCCGGGCAACGCCGGGTTTTCAGCTAGTTATATACCGGATGATCAAAAAGTCAGTATAAATTCGAAAACTTAATAAATCACGGAATAATGTAGATAGAGAGGTAAAAATTAACTCACATGCTTGCAATGACATGGCGTTTTATTAGAACAAAAAACAAAAGTTCAAAAAATTTCCGACAGTTGGCGCTTCATCTGGTCAGAAAATCAATAACTTGCATAACAAATTAAGACAAAGCAAAGACGATGTTCTTTAGAGGTTATGCTCAATCTGTTCACCATCATTCCTCAACAATAGCTGTAGTCGAGGAACAATGTTATGAACAACACTGTAAAGCATGTCCGGAGTTATGGTGAGGCATTGGCGTCGGATGTTGTCTTTCAGCATCCCTAGATATGTCGGTCGATCACGACACACTCGCGACTTCAGGTAACCCCAAAGCCAATAATCGCACGGACTGAGGTCTGGGGACCTGGGAGGCCAAGCACGGCGAAAGTGGCGGCTGAGCACACGATCATCACCAAACGACGCGCGCAACAGATCTTTCACGAGTCTAGCGATACTTTGTTCTGGTTCTAATAAAACCCTAAGTCATTTCAAGCATGTGTGTCAATTTTGACCTATGAACATTATTCAGTGATTTATTAAGTTTTCAAATTTATACTGACTCTTTGATCACCCTGTATATTTACGAATTTGCGTGTATTTGCAACGTTTTCCACTGGAAGTAATAGAATACAAACAGAAAGATAAACTGCTGTTACGCTCTGGTGGTACATGGCAGGCACTTTCTTTGGCGTGGAATGATTCGGTAAGAAGTCTAATGATTGTATCATTTTTAAACTTCACTCGTCTTTCGTTTAAACGGTTATACTTTTGAGTGTAATTACTTTTGATTCTAAAAGGAATGTCTTGAAGATTCTTGACTTTTGTGGTTCAGATATACCGACAATTGTGTATTAGTTTCTGCTGTTTTGGGCAATTTTTATTTTTCATTTTTCGATGTTTTATTGTCACGTTTGTGAAGTTTTGCCTTCAGCTACAACTGCAGCGGAAGATCTGGTACATTAAATAATAGAGTTGTTGGATTCCATATAAGCTTCTGACTTTGAATACTCACTGATATGAATGGAATTGTAGAGAAGTAAAAGAGAATGCTGCAATGTACCGTTTCATATCTCCCAATGGCTCTAGGGAAATCCAATAAATGAAATTATAACACAGACTGCTCGCCAAAAACCTAAAATTAGCTTAAGTAATATAAAAAGTCATGGTCGCTGGTGTGTTGAAACAGAACCGCAAAGCTGTCGAGGTGTGTGTATTTAAAGACAGCCGGTTTCACATGAATTGATACGCATCTTCAGATACACCAGTGAATTGCAAAATACGAACTGAATTACTAACCAGCTCCGCAGAAAGTGTAACATTTCTTGTGTTGACCTACCGCATTAAAATTTCCCGTCACCTATTATTTTATAAGTTACACATGCAAACACAGTGAAACACCCTGTATATATAAAAGTGTTTCAGATGCGCACACTTCTTATTGGAAGTCAAAGCATTAAGGATCTGGAGTCCTCAGTAGCGGTGGAATTGATAGACATCTACACAGGTTACTCTGTAAATCACATTTAATTGTCTGACAGAGGGTTCATCGGACCACTTTTATACTATTTATCTCCCATTCCATTCTCGAATATACCGCGGGAAGAAAGAACATCTGAATCTCTGTGTTCGAGCTATGATTTCACGTATTTATTTAGATGATCTTTTCTACTTATGTAAGCGAGAGGCAACAATAGATTTTCGCATTCGGAGGAGAATGTTGGCGATTGAAGTTTCGTAAGTAGCCCACGTCGCAGCGATGAACGCCGTTGTTGTAATGATTCCCATCCCAGATCCTGTATCATTTCCGTAACGCTGTCTCCCCTGTATCACGACAATACAAAACAAGCTACCTTTCTTTGGACTCTTTTGATGTCCTCCGTCAAACCCACCTGATAAGTATCCCACACTGGGCAGCATGACCAGATAAAACAGGAGGAATCTCACTGTATTATTGGTGCTGTCCTTTTTCTAGGTAAGCAAGGAAGTCCTTTTAGAGGAAGAAAAGAAGATGGTGATTTTGGTGATCACATAAAGGCAAATTTCTAAATACAATTGATCTCATATCATACAATAGTGTCCCTATTCGTCTGCATATTGAACTCCACAAGAAAGGCCATATTAGCTATTTTTACAAAAATATACAAGATGAGTTCCTTGACTTCATTACTGACAAAATAAAACAAGATATAATTAAAGATATTTTAGCTGCTAAATATTTTTCACTGATGTTTGACTGCACTCCAGATATCAGCCACAATGCACAGATGACACAAGTAATTCGATATGTCAAGTCGAATGACTCAGAGGTTGTGGAAAGTTTTACTGACTTTCTTACAGTTACAGACCAAACAGGAGAAGGCCTTAGTCAAGAGATACTGCAAAAATTGGAACAAGATGGGTTGAACATTAAGTACTGCAGGGGGCAGTCTCATGACAATGGGGCAAACAGGGCTGGAAAGTACAAAGGGGTCCAGTCAAGAATACTTCAGAAGAATGAACTGGCCTATTTCGTACCATGTGCTGCTCACTCTTTAAATTTAGTAGGAGCAAATTCAGCAGACATTCAGCAAGACTAGGTGATCTGCAAGAGTATATGCGGTTGAAGCTGTTTACAAGCATTTTCATAAAGTGTTGAAGGCCCTGGAAGAAACTGAAACTTATAAATTGTCAACACCAGAAACAAAATCAGAGACATGATCTATTTTAAAAAATATGAGAAAACTCAAATTCATTACTTTAACTTGTTTCTGGTATGCAATATTAAAATAAATTGCTCATGTTAATCAGTTTCTGTGAAGTTAATACTTTACAGCCGATAAAGCTGTTCGAAACATTCAAGGACTTTTGGGCTTTCTCAAAACTTCCCGGGATTCTTGTACCTCTGAAGCTATTTCTGAGGCCAAAGTTCTAGCAGAAGATAATGAGGTATCGACGGTATTCTCCGAAAAAAGGATTCGAAGAAAGAAGAAAATGGCCGATGAGCTTTGTGAGGATGAAGTATCCAACATTCACATAAAAAGTAAGGAATAATTGACAGAGCTTAGTACCAGGTTGACCGCACTTGAGAAAATTGGTGCAAAAATTAGTTTTCTGTGTGGTGCGCAAATTCAAGAAATGGAAGTGGGGAGGACTTGAAAGCCAAAGCAGCGGAACTGGCGGAAGATCTTAGCGAGGAAGAACTTGAAGTTGAAAGTTTCAGACAACATGCGCTGGCAGTAGGAACAGCCTTGCAAGATTCCACTGCATCATCAACATTAAGTTTAATTTATTAAAATACATTGGTAGAGGGGTATCCCAACCTTACTACAACGTTAAAATATATCTTACCATTCTTGTTTCTGTTTCGTCTGGAGAAAGAAGTTTCAGCTAGCTGAAACTAATTAAATGCACTTGAGGAGCACGACTGCTCAACAAATCTGAGTATAATATCCACAGAGCACAAACGAGCTGCTTCCCTGAACTATGATGACTTGTAATATTTTTGTATGTATTAAAATTGTTGTGTTTTGCTTTGATCTTAATTCAGTCGATAAAATAAGTTCATGTTGTGAGATTGTGACGTTTATTTAGCAATATGTAACCCAATTAGCGTCAAAAAGTCGATTCTTACAGGGGGGTGGGTTGAAAGAAGGGGCGGCAAATTTAAGCTTGCGCCCCTTGGCAAATGTCCTAGATCCGGCCCTGCTCTTGCCAACTCCTTCCCAACACAGCTCGTCGCTGACTGGCTACTAGAGTTGTGGCGATTCGTCAATGAGTCGTTCATTTGAACGAATACAAATAAAGAATCGTAAGAATCGAATCGTGATTCGGACGAATCGTCGTTCAAAAGAATCGTCTGTCTCGAGACGATTCTTAAGTTCCAACGATTCACGATTCGAAGGCGACTGCCGAATCTTCCCGAATCGTGCCGAATGCCGGAGAGAAGAGGGGGACGAATCGTCGTCCAAAAGAATCGCCTGTCTAACGATTCATGATTCGAAACGCAAGTAGCGAATCGCGCCGAATGATTACGAAAGCCAGAAAGCGTGTGAACAAAGGAAGCACAGAACGAAGATCGTGAGCTGTTAATTATTAGCCTAATCACGAATTACAGATGACAGAAACATGAGGCAGCGAAATACACAGCTGCCAATACATACGAATATACGTCTTTTATAAAGTTTACATATTATGTATTTAAACGATCAATCATTATACATTTATATTTCGCATATCCCGGAAATGGCTGTAACGATTTAGATTACATTTTGTTTTTAGAGAGGTTTAAGCTTTTCGAGTTCATCTACGTAGTTATAGTTTTTGTAAAAAATCAATTTTACAAAAATATTCTTTTTATATAAAAACGCGATTTTAAATGTTTTTAAAGCCATCTCAAAAATCTTTTTTGCCATTTTGGTTTTTACGTTATCAGCTTTCCTGAAAGAAATCGATTTTAGAAAAAAGAAACATTTTAATAAACGTGAATTTCTTGCATCTCGAAAGAAATTTAATATTTGGAACGGATTTTTATTTTTAATGTTTATTTCGTGTTTCCTTCAACTAATTGATTTTACATAAGTATTTTATATTGATTAGATACCTATTAATTACCATATATTTAATTATATTTATACGTTCACTAAACCTGCAACGCTACTAAATGAGCTATGATGACAGCAGAAATAATTGGTAGCGCTAAACTTCAGACTAATTTCTCGAGAATTTTTGAGAGCTGAATCGAATGGCTTTGCTTCAATATTATTTTAAGTCTGAACTTTACGCACCATAAGTATTAAAAAGTCCGATACCTATATTGTCACCTCTTCGGCATTTTGTTAGAATTGTGCCGTCGCAGACCAGAAACAATCGTGAACGAATCGTAGGAACAGATCCATAAGGTTAAGATTCCAACATCCATAACACAGACAGGTATTGCCTTCTATGAGCAAGATGTAGAAGTAAGAATCGCGCCAATGCAGACTAAAGAATCGCGAAAGAATCGAGAACGAATCGTTGGAATCGATTCACAATGTGGGATTGAATCGCAAGAATCGATTCATAAAAAAGAATCGTGTTGCCCAACTCTACTGGCTACTGACTGCCCTCTCGCGGGTGAGCTCAGTGGCGCGCTAGGCAAGCGTCGTGCTGACGTCACAGTCACAACTCGCAAACACACTCGACTGCGGCCACGACCGGCCGCTATCGATCTTTGTAGCTACAGCACAAACGAGTTCTTGTTTCGTCACGCAGAAATTGTCTCCGGCCAATGTGATGCCGTGTGTTTCTTAACCGGAGATTAACATAGTATAAAAAAAATTTCTTGTTAACCTATACCTAACCTAAGAGATTTCCACTTGTTCTTTCCGTGTCAACAGAAGCCATCTTGATTTGCCGTATATCTCGCAGTTTTGGTTTTATAACTCGCAGTAACGTGTTTCAGGCTAACAGCGCATCGAAAATGAATAACAAAATCGTATCCGGATCAATTTGTTATAATTAAATGTAAATAAAACCACACATAACAATAAAAACACGTACTAAGATTTACTAATGATCACTCTAGCATATAGCTGCTGTAGCGTAGTGGATAGAGCAGTAGATCACTAATTTGCAGGTATAGGGTTCAAATCTCTTCCGCCACTTTTTTTTAACTATTTGTATCAAATTGTAGTAGTTACTTATTCATAACATATTGTGGGATTTTCTTATTCATATAACAGTAGTATGTTACACAGTACTCGATGTTAATTCTAACAAAATGCTGTCAGGAATAGGTGGCTGATTCCATAGTCACGGGTGTGACAAATAGACACATTGAGGTCAGCAGTAAAATAATTTTAAAATATCCCATATCAAAAATTCCTCTTTCAGTATATATCATTTAAAAGGAAATTATTCAATCTGAATATAATTTTTTTTGGTAAAAGATTAAAACCTATATTATTAACCAAAATCTATGTGTCACGGGTGTGACAAAATTCAGAAGCACAATCTTACACTTTGACCTTTACAGGGAAAAATCTGTGAATTATATGATTGTATGTAAACCAATTAATAACTTTCTAATGCTGAAAACTCACTTTATTAGCCATGAAAGTATCAGAGAGAACATTAAATTATTTTCATAATACCAGCATAATTTTTGCTGTCACGGGTGTGACATAATTTTGTCACGGGTGTGACATGTACCAATATCTCTCAAAATTTCAGAGAATTAAAAGAAATAATTGATTAAAACCAAGTTTTTGGCAGTACAAAAAAAGCACAATGCTTAACAAAAACTCAAATCTTTAATATAAATTTTATAAACAACTCATTTTTCAATGAAACAACCTAAACTTCAGCATATTGCACAATATGGAGAATTTAAAGTAATGTATGTTCAAACAAATACAGGATTGAATACTTAACAACATAAAGAAATATACACTGGCATACACATTTAAATAACTTTCTCACAATAACAATAATAAACTCTATTTTCTTTCATTTGAATTACAGGAGGATTCAGGACTTTAACAACATTCTTTTGTAAAGAAACAACTGAAATGTCATTTTCATTAGCACAAAAAGAGTTTCTTACCTTCCTCGCATGGCTTTTAAAATATGACCTTCATTTCATCAGCCACACAAATAACAACAAAATGCTGTCCATTTCCCCTCTCACTTTGAAGCTCTATGTTTAGAACGTTCCTGCTTTAATTTCCGTGGGATATATGGTTGAATTTATTTTATTTCCTGATGTTGTTTGTATGTCTTCAGCATTAGACTCTTCAGAATCTGAATAAACATCAGAAAATTTCAGCTATTGTCTGGATTTAGGGATCTCCCGAAAGACTTGATATCTTGTCATTTCACTGCCAGATGTTTCTGCTGCTAAAATGTGACTGTCACAGTTTTTAAAGTAATGGCTAGAATGTACTTTAGGAATTGGAATGACATTCTCCCAAAACCTTGACTTTCTTTCCTTTGTCTTTTCCACATCACTGCTTAAAACAAAGAGAGCATGAACGTCATTCAATTTATCACAAGCGTAATCACAAAATTCCTTTGCATTATTCACCACCACTTGACGACTTTTGATTCTTCTCCATACAGTTCTCTTCACAGTCCCCCCTATCTCATCAACAGCACCTTTGCCGTGTGAAACAGCAAAGAAATTCCACTCAAATTCAACTCCCAAATATGACTTGGTATGGCAGAGATATGACAACGTAAATTTAATTTTAAACTGTACAGTGCAGTTGTCAGAAAACATGTGAATTTTTTCTAAATTTGCATTCTGCTGTTTCAAAATTGCTATTATTTTTTCAAGAAAGCACCAAACTGCAAATTTGTCGTGTGAAAGGTAATCACTTGCAATTAGATAAGGAGAAACCTTTAAAGTATCCCATACACAGCATTTTACTCCTCATCTTTCTCATTCTTTCCGTTGAAGAACTCATTATCTGGGAATGCAAGATAAATTGGACAAATGTATTTGATATGTCGCGTTTTGCAGCTCTTAAATATTGTAGAAAAGACAGTCATATGTGCACCAAAGCTGCTTTTATTTGAAATGCTGACTAGTTTTGGGCTTTGCCCATTTTCTTAAGCCACATTCATATACATTTTTATATATTTGGTTACTGTTTAGGTCACAACAAACAGCGTGACCTAAACAGTAACCAAATACATAAAAATATATATGAATGTGGCTTAAGAAAATGGGCAAAGCCCGAAACTAGTCAGCATTTCAAATAAAAGCAGATTTGGAGCATATATGAAAATGTCTTTTCTACAATAAATTGGACATTTATTTTTAATGTCATTAGAACTGTATTTACTTTGTATCTCACCAGTTTAATATGTCACATGAACAGGAAGTGATTGTTAAAAATATTAAACACTGGCATTTCATTCAGCTGGCATGCTTTCAAAAATGTCTGCATTTTGTCACACCCGTGACAATGTTATGTCACACCCGTGACGCCATTCCTGAATAAAACACAGTTATTCACACAAATTAATAGGTTTGGGAGTTAATATATTGCCTTAACCTTACTTTCCCAGAATATAAATAATTATGAAGTACTTGTTCAGGCAAGAAGCTAACTTTATCTTCTTTTTTTGTCACGGGTGTGACAGTGATCCCTGTCAATTTCAAAAAGAGAAATAAAGTCAAAAGAAAGCTTGCCTGAAAAAATTAGTCAGTGTAGGATATCAAGGAAGCCTATTGTTACATAACAAGTTACACAATGTTGCAGCAACTGACTTACAGACAGCAAATCAGTACAGCCAATATAACTAAGTTTTATGGTCTTCATAGTATTTGTTCGACTACCATCTTTGGGATGGCAATTCATAGTTAAATAGCTTGATTACAATAAAAATGAGTATCACATCATTAAATTTCATATTTTGTTAGTGCATTCACATGCCTAAACCTTTATTTTTGTGATTTTTAAAAAATCACAATTTGGCTCATTTCATGTGAAATGAACCAGGTATTCATTTGGAAATTTCTGTGTGACTAAAACATGGAGAATGAAGCTGCTGCAAGTGATAAGACTAGCAATGATATTTTAGGAGCTGCTTTTCAAAACGCATTATGTCCCAAAAAGTAAATTTTTCAGTAGAAGCGAAAAACGTATACCGCAAAAAATATTCGATTATTTTTTCCGAATTTTACACCACATACTCAGGTAGGGCTTTTGATCCAAATATGTTTAATACAAGGAAATTGCTTTTTATATTTTCAAGCTATGAGCACTTTAGTGATGGACAAAGTGCGTTTTGTTGGGTTCTGTTGCACAATCAGCCCTTTTTGACATTTTTTTTCATTCGTTTTCTCATTCCACGTTTCATTTCCTCTCCAACAGTCACACATTAACTCGCTATAATACTCTCCATTTTAGCACAAACAATGATTTTACGCCCGAATTCCTGACAGACAGAATGATAAACGTTTATACGCAACAATTCTGTAACACTGAAAACCAGGGTTGCCAACGAGGTCATGATAAAAACCACTGAAGTGACCGTAAAATCCCACCAAAAACCACCGAACTTTGCGAAGTTCCCATGCAAAAAAACCACTGTCTATTCGTTTGTTCTTGACCGATTAATTTGAAATTTGGACGCAACTATGCACTTTAAACGATGAATTTTTATGTACCTGACTTATCTGTATACACACTAGACGGAAATACAAAAAATATTGTTTATTTAAAAGCACTTCAGTAAACATGTTATATATAAAAAGAAACAATAAATACTTTGAGCCATTGCAATGCTTGTCGGGTACAGACAGCAAATTGTGAAACATTTGAACCTGAAAACAGAAAGTAATCCAGTCTGGAAAGGAGTTCAGCCGCAGTCATTCTATTGTCTTTACTTTATGTCAGAAGATCTAGATTTCAGCTATATTCCAATGTAATCACATCTGAGAAAATCGAAAGTTAACAATGAAAGTACAGTCACATATTAAGTGTCTGCCATGTTCAGTCATTTCCACAACAAGAAAAATCTGATAAAGTGCTGTAGCAACAAATACATACCATTAACACAATGTCAGTGTGTGATGCAAGTACAACACTTCCTCTCCATGGAGATCGGAGAAGTCCACACAGAACTAACAGCCTACAACAATGAGCAATGAGTCATACCATTGTTAATATCTTTGAACTCTTAAGAATTTTACATTTTATCCAATAATGTGATACATTTCCTAGTCCTTTATCTGTCCATATTCGTTAATAATTTCAAATTAGTATTATATTAGTACTGCAACTTTTTTTAAAAACGATTTCATTAAAATCCACCAACTTTCCCGCCTCCCACTGACTCAGATTTTTTTCCACCGTCGGCTTTAAAAAACCACCAGATTCGGTGGGAAACCACTGACGTTGGCAACCCTGCTGAAAACGAATATTAACTGATCGCTGTTGGTCAGTTAAATGGTTTCGCTTTAGTCCACGAGTCTAACATTGCAGCCAACATAGCTTAATAAAACAAAATAAAGGCAACTGTTGGACTTAATGCCGTTTGATTCAATCGTACTAGAGGACGAAATACTATTTGTTGCAACTGCTACTATTCAGCGCTCTTTTTGAAAGTATTGAAATGCGTTTTGACACAATCTGATTGCAGGACTATGTGGAGCGGGTAATAAAATGCCGGATTCCATATCAAACTCAATTTTGTCCACCAGTGGACATAATGCGTTTTGAAAAGTTGCTCCTTTTTCCTTCACAAAAATATTTGACCTTTTTTCCAAATGTTAAGATTTCTGATAAAATGGTAACTGACAAACGTTTAAATTGTTTGTAGGCCTAAATGAAACAAGTATCAGTGACATCCACACTATTCGCTAGTCAGAAACATTTGGCTGTTTATTTTCTAATACCTCGTAATATTGCTTGTTTGCCCCCAGTATTTTGCTGCTTGGTTTGGAATACGTGGAGATTTTCGAGAGTGGTTTTATTGATATTCTTTACTTGTCACCAATAGTTGGTAATTTATTTGTGAATATGTCACGATAATAGCACATTCAACTCTACACCAGAGTCGAAAATAAAAGTCGCGAAACTCGCAGCGATTTTCTGCAACTTCGCGACTGCAGCGCTGCCAAGCGGCCGGCTCGTAAAAACACACCGCCAAGCGATTGAGTAATGAATGTGTATTGGGACCGAAGCAGAATTTTAAAAATAACTTCGTATTTACGAGATTTTGTGGCGCTATAATTTGTAGCAACTGTTAAAAATATAATTCGGAAATCGCTCATTTGCAAAGGATGCTCAGAAGTAACAGAATAATGTTATGAATAACAGGTGTTCGTTTACTGTGGTTAATTATACTTTTACGCATAGAAGTAAATCTTTAACAATTCATTCACGTCCAAACTTCTGCTGTTAATGAAAATCGCAAATACTTGACCACTATTTCATAATATTACTGTTGAAGAAAAGTATTTTATGAATGAGTGCATTAGGTTCGTACCTCAGCTTCACAAAAATGATAACCCTGTATACTAACATATTTTGTCGGTTACCTACTAGTTTGATAAAGTAAATACGTAGCTACAAATAAATATGTCGATATATAAGCTCTTAAGTTTGATACCTGCCAAGTAGCTAAAAAATTATGATAGGTGCAGTACTCGAAAGGCACAGAAGCAAGGACGAGGTGAAAAGATGGTTTAAACGACGATGCAGAATCTAGTCCCCTACAATGTGAAAATCGTGTGTACTTTTCAAAACTTTACAATGTCCGGAATTCGCTGAAACAAAACTCATGCAAAATGTCAGTACGCATCGAGAATGCGAACATAATCACAATCAGTTCCTTTTACATACTTCAGCACATACGGCTGCGATTCATTTCTGCTTTCAAAAGGTTTCAGACGATATTAATATGACTCGGGTATTGTGAACTGTATGAATTACACTGCACTGGCAGTTTGTTAAATTATAGATGCCATTAACAGAAGCAGTGATATTACATTAAGTAAGTTTTCGTATTTGTATTAGGAAGTTCGCAACAACGTTCAGTGACCATGAAATATGAAAGTAACAGCATTTAAAACGGCAACTTCTCAGAATGAAACTTTCACTCTGCAGCGGAGTGTGCGCTGATATGAAACTTCCTGGCAGATTAAAATTGTGTGCCGGAACCGGGACTCGAACCTGGGACCTTTGCCTTTCACGGGCAAGTTTGGAAAGTAGGAGGCGAGGTATTGGCGGAAGTAAAGTTGTGAGGCGGCATCGTGAGTCGTGTCGGGATACCACAGTCGGTAGTGCGCTTGCCCGCGAAAGGCAAAGGTCCCAGGTTCGAGTCCCGGTTCCGGAACACAATTTTAATCTGCCAGGAAGTTTCATTTCAGCGCACACTCCGCTGCAGAGTGAAAGTTCCATTCTGGAAACATCCCTTAGGCTGTGGCTAAGCCATGTCTCCACCATATCCTTTCTTCCAGGAGTGCTAGTCTTGCATGCTTCGCAGAAGAGCTTCTGTGAAGTTTGGAAAGTAGGAGGCGAGGTACTGGCGGAAGTAAAGTTGTGAGGCGGCATCGTGAGTCGTGTCGGGATAGCACAGTCGGTAGTGCGCTTGCACACGAAGGCAAAGGTCCCAGGTTCGAGTCCCGGTTCCGGCACACAATTTTCATCTGCCAGGAAGTTTCCTATGAGGCAACTTCTCAGTTTGCATCATGCCATTCCACTGTTATTCCCTGCTGGCCGCTTAGAGCGTTAGTATCGCTTCAGCTACAATGTCTTTCCTAGAGAGTTTCGCGACTATCTGTGATAGACTGTGTCTACACTGTGATGATAGGGTATGTGGTTAACAGTGATCCTAAGACGGTAACTTTAATTTATTTTGCAAATGTATACAGCACACTCAGAACATGGTCGTCTGCTTGCGTATGTTTGCCAGTATTATGGGGTAGCTCACTGGCTGAGAGCTAGCGAGTTCTCATTGGCCGGAGACAATTTCTGCGTGTCGAGAAAATGTTCAAATGGTTGTAAAGCTTATGGGACTTAACTACGGGGTCATCAGTCCCTAAACTTACAAACTACTTATGAACTACTTACGAACTAAGACGGCACAAATATCCATGCCCGAAGGGGGATTCGAACCCCCGACCGTAGTGGCCGTGCTGACCATGACTGGAGCGCCTCAGTCACCTCGGCCACCGCGGCCGGCTCTGCGTGTCGAGATAAGGACTCGTGTCGCCAGGTCGATATATGGCAATCAGCTCCTGATGACGTCACTAAGCTCACCCGCCCTCTCGCGTCCAGACTGCTTACTCTACTGTCGAATTTCCAAAGATTACTGCGCCACTTACAATGTACATCTGTGGCCAGTTCACAAATCTAAACATTACAGAGAACGAACTTAGTCGCGACCAAAGGGATCTTACAAGCTGAAAGGGGGAAAGAGTACATAGAGCAGCTATACAAAGGAAATGAACTTAGAGACGATGTTGTAGGAAGGGAAGAGAAAGTAGATCAAGATGAAATAGGAGATACTATACTGAGAGATGAATTTGACAGAGCCTTAAAAGACCTAGGACGGAACAAGCCCCCAGGAGTAGATGACATACCGTCAGAGCTACTAAAGTCTCTGGGAAAGCCAGCCATGACAAGACTACTTGAACTGGTGTGTAGGATGTATGAGATAGGCGAAATGCCCTCAGACTTTAAGAAAAATGTAATAATCCCCTTTCCAAAGAAATCAGGCGCAGACAGGTGTGAAAATTACAGAACCATCAGTTTGATAAGTCATGCTTGCAAAATCTTAACACGAAGTATTTACAGAAGGATGGAAAAGTTGCTAGAAGCCGACCTTGGGGAAAATCAATTTGGATTCAGGAGAAATGTAGGAACTCAGAAGGCAATCCTGACTTTACAGCTTATCTTAGAAGATAGATTAAGGAAAGGCAAGCCTACATTACTAGCTTTCGTAGATTTGGAAAAAGCTTTTGATAATGTTGACTGGAATACACTCTTTCAGATGCTGAAATCAGCAGGAGTAAAATATAGGGAACGGAAGGTTATTTACAACTTCTACAAAAACCAGCAGTTATCAGAGTTGAAGGGCACGAAATATACACAAAGGTTGGGAAGGGTGTAAGACAGGGTTGTAGGCTCCAATGTAGCCCCCAATGTTGTTCAATTTGTACACTGAGCAAGCTGCAAAGGAAAAAGCAAGGAGAAATTTGGAGAAGTAATTAAAGTTCAGGGTGAAGAAATAAAAACATTGCGTTTTGCCGATGACATAGTAATTCTGTCAGATACAGCAAAGGACCTGCAGGAGCAATTGAACGGAATGGACAGTGTGCTGAAAGGTGCATATAAGATGAACATTAACAAGAGCAAAACTAGGGTAATGGAGTGCAGTGTAAGAAAATCAGGTGATGCTGAAGGAATTAGATTAGGTAACGAAGCAATAAAGGAAGTAGATGAGTTTTGTTACTTGGGCAGTAAAATAACAAGTGATGGTCGCAGTACAGAGGATATAAAATGCAGAATGGCAATGGGAAGAAAAGCGTTTTTGAAAAGGAGAAATTTCTTAACATCGAATACCAATTTAAGCGTAATGAAGTCCTTTCTGAAGGCATTTGTGTGGAGTGTTGCCTTGTACGGGGGTGAAACATGAACGATAAACAGTGCGGACAAGAAGAGGATAGAGGGTTTTTGAAATGTGGTGCTACAGAAGAATGCTGAAGATTAGGTGGGTGGATCGCGTAACTAATGAGGAGGTACTGAACAGAATTGAGGAGAAAAGGAATTTCTGGCATACCTTCACTAAAAGAAGGGACAGATTGGTAGGACACATTCTTCGACATCAAGGAATTGTGAATTTAGCATTGGAGGGAAGTGTGTGGGGTAAAAATCGCAGAGGAAGACCAAGAGATGGATACAGTAAGCAGATTCAGACAGATGTAGGTTGTCGTTCTTATGAGGAGATGAAGAGGCTTCTCAGGGTAGAGTATTGTGGAGAGCTGCATCAAACCAGTCTCCGGACTGAAGACCACAACAACAACAACCTCCCCCTAAAGATGTAAAATATTGGCTGCGTTTGTTGCTACTGTGAAAGAATGCCCAAACATTCCAGTGTCTAATACTTTATCTGTGAGACAGGAAGAAGACTCAAAACAATTTCTGTCATCTAGTCTGCTGTGTACAGTTATGCCGGATACGTCTGAAGCAATGGCCATGTCAGATGAGGAAGCAGAGATACAGGAAATAAGTTTTAGTCGTCGGGCTGCTGTTAGTGCCGTCTGACGAGCGGATGCGACGGATCTCAGAGTTTGTGCTGCTGTTCAACGAGATTATCTGAAGTCACATAATTTCATACCTCACGTGGCGCCGGAGGTAATGGAAATATTCTTACGGGCCCGAATTTTTATTCCTTTGCGCTACCTCATCATGAAGCTGAAGAATGAGAAAGCAGTGGCGTCAATGAGGCGAGAATCATGTCAGTGGCGTTCATCGACTGTCGGAAGGATTTAACGAGGTATGTGACTGCAATAAATGTTTCAAATGTTTGCATAGCTTATCGGACTTAACTACGGAGTCACCAGTCCCTAAACTTACAAGCTAATTATGAACTAGCTAATACCAGATTCTATCATAAAGAGTCGCGAAACTGCCGGTAGTTTTCTGCAGCCTGGCGACTGCAGCGCTGCCAAGCGGCCGGGTCATAAAACACAGCGAGAGGCGAGAAACCGTTGTGGATTAGGTATGGAGTCGATCGACACGTTTAAAAGGCGACTGCACTTCGGAGCTTATTGCGGCGCAAATAATTGCAGTTAGAGGAAAACTAAGAAAATGTACATTTTCTCAAATATGAAAAGCTCTTACATTGTAGGATACAATAAAGTGTCTTAAATTTTAATGGTGTATGGAATCTCTAACACAGAGAGAGAGGTAACCAACTCAGTATTTTTCTTCAAAGCCATTTTTGATAGTCTGGTGGAAGTCGAAACAAATTTTTGCACAGTAATCTACTATTGGCGATACAGCGATGGTAGTCGAAACTTACTAGGGATTTGTTTGTACAAAACGTAAAATGAAACGTAACTAACTGTAGTTTAACGTGTACAGACAAACTGAGATTTTAGCAGGAAAAGATTCTTAAAGATTTACAGTACGTTTACATTCCTGGGGAGTAGGTACGATGGAAACATGACAGGAACGGCACATGTAAGCCATCTGAGCAAGACTAAAACGAAAAGGGCTTTTATAAGACGTAACACTTAGCCTGTAAGAAAGTAAAAATCGTGTCTAGTACCAGTATCAAATGTATTAACATGTTCAAAATCTGCAGAAAAAATACACGTGTAAAGTAACTACATTCCAGTACATTATATAACTATAAATCAGTTGCTTTTAAACTTAAACACACCAGGTTACAATTCGCTTGTTGTCTTACATCGTTTTTGGATGTTATGATTACGACCGTGCTAGTGTGAGCCGTATGTATTACAATGCACTGGCGTGTTATTATTACAAACTGACATCAACAGGAAACGGGATTTTCGTTTAATAATGGTTTCGTATTTGCGTCACGAAATACAGTACTACGTTTAATGCTTAGGAAATATATAAATAACAGCAATAATGTAATATATAAAGCAGTGTCCGTATGAAACTTCCTGGCAGATTAATTTATGTGCCGGAACTGGCACTCGAACCTGGGACCTTTGCCTTTTGCGGGCAAGCGCACTACCGACTGAGCTATCCCGACACGACTCACGATGCCGCCTCACAACTTTACTTCCGCCAGTACCTTGCCTCCTACTTTCCAAACTTCACAGAAGCTCTCCTGCAAATACGCAAGACGCAAGATAGCACAGTCGGTAGTGCGCTTGCCCGCGAAAGGCAAACGTCCCAGGTTCGAGTCCCGGTTCCGGCACACAATTTTAATCTGGCAAGAAGTTTCATATCAGCGCACACTCCGCTGCAGAGTAAAGTTTCAGTCAGTGTCCGTATATTTGTACGTGTTGCATACAAATCTACAGATTTGATCCAATATTTATGAAATTTTGTACACGTAAGCTTCAATCCATGAGGACGGTCGCCGTAAGTGTAAGAATCACGTACGATATATAGTTCACGAGATGTGACGTCATAAACAATGAGATGTGCCAAAAACTGCTGCATTTTGCGACAATGCTGCTCATTTTCTCCTAAACCACTCAACCGATTTCAACCAAATTTGGTACACACATTCCTTACCGCGAGGTACCAATTGCTGCATGGTTAAGAATCACATACGGCTCATTGTTCAAAATATATTACGTCATAACCAATAGAAATCGCAAAGAAATGCCATATAATGCTGCGAGTCTTTCGAAATATACTGTATGAGAATGACAGTACTTAGCGACTTAGCGAACTTTAAACATAATTTCAAACCTTTATCAAACTTTTTCTCGCTGGCAAACATAGTAAAAATTTTGTCGCTTGCTGCTTTTCCGCTGTTTATGGAGTAAAACTACGGCTCTCGGTATGACATTACAATTTATCATTTGAACACTACAAATAGTAGCGACAGGAAATTTTACAGACAGTACACACGCATATAGTTGAGTGTACGCTCTAAATTGTATCACAGTACGACACGTAGTTTATGAGATATGAGCACATAAACAGCAGCGTTCATGGAAAACTGCCCTATCGCGCACCAAGTTTTAGTCTATTAGGGTAAGGTGGTACAAATTCGATACAGGTACAATTTCGATCAACATACTTTGTCAGTCTCGTAGTGTTGGTAGCACTTGCCTTTGTGTGGCGCTGTGGTGTAGCAGGTTTCTACAGCTCCTCCTGTCTTTTCCAAGAATACAACACTTTGCGCTACGGAGATATGTATTTTTTCTCATTAAGAGGTACGTGGAGCAACGTCGTCGAACGCGCTCTTATAAAAGTTCTAGTTTCCACGCGCTTGCAAATTTTGTATTATTGCAATGTTTGGTACTACGTAGTATGCGTTGGTGCACGAGAGAAGAAGTGCTTTTTATGTGCAAGAAGCCAGTGATGAAAATTTTACGAGGAAGTGATCACAATTGTACCTAGTGTGGTACATTTTCGAGCGATTTTTCACAGTTCTGTAACCTTTTTTTGTGTTTACACCAACCTTTCTAATGGTCTAATATTTGTGTTACATATTCGTTAAACATCCAAGAACAAGTGCCATATTAACTTTTCTCAACATATTTCCAGTAATAACAACATTTCTCCGAAATGATCGAAATTGTACCACCTTACCCTACTTGTTTACTATTAATTGCATTCCCAAGAGATTTTACGGACATACAGCCTTTATACAAGTGAATATATACCTGAAAAATGGGAGGAATAAATAGATAAATTCCCGGGCAACGCCGGGTTTTCAGCTAATAAATAATAAATTGTTCGTTTTGGTAGTGCCATTTTCTGCTACTGAGCTTGCCACCCAGCCGCTTGGAGCGCTAGTATCGCTTCAGCTGTCAAATGGTTGCATTTTTTCCCCCTACTGAGTTTCGCGACTGTCTGTTTTAGACTGTGCTAATACTAAGGACGGCACAAATATCCATGCCCGAGGAGGGATTCGAACCCCCGACCCTAGTAGCCGTGCAGACCGTGACTGGAGCGCCTCAGTCCCCTCGGCCACCGCGGCCGGCGAGCTGCAGTAAGCAATGCGTGAACAGCTAACTTTCCTGTGTTCAGTGGTGTTGTAAGTGTCGGTGCAGCTTCGCTTCGCGCCCCTCGCTGGCAGTGCTGCTTCGCCGCTGACGTCATTCCAACGGCCAATAGCAGGCCGTTTCGCTTCGGGCCCAACCTTTTATAGAATAACCTTGGGTGTACCGAGAAGTACTTACTACGATAATGACTACATGTCCTATTACGGATTCTTTCATCACACGTTTTTCTCATTAATCTTTTGTTTTTGCTTACTTTATAGTGAGCTTTCATAGCGGGCCACTTGTTGGTCGTGGTCAGTGTTTATGAGCAGTTTCACTTTTAGATTCATCTGCGCCGGTCGCGGTGGCCGAGGAGACTGAGGCATTTGTGCCGTCCTTAGTGTTAGCTAGTTCATAAGTAGTTAGTAAGTTTAGGGACTGACGACCCCGTAGTTAAGTCCCATAAAAGATTCACCTGCCGGCCGCGGTGGCCGAGGGGACTGAGGCGCTCCAGTCACGGTCTGCACAGCTACTAGGGTCGGGGTTCGAATCCCCCCTCGGGCATGGATGTTTGTGCCGTCCTAGTTCGTAAGTAGTTTGTAAGTTTAGGGACTGACGACCCCGTAATTAAGTCCCATAAAAGATTCACCTGCCGGCCGCGGTGGCCGAGGGGACTGAGGCGCTCCAGTCACGGTCTGCACGGCTACTAGGGTCGGGGGTTCGAATCCCCCCTCGGGCATGGATGTTTGTGCCGTCCTAGTTCGTAAGTAGTTCATAAGTAGTTTGTAAGTTTAGGGACTGATGACCCCGTAGTTAAGTCCCATAGACTATACAAACATTTGAACATTTTTGATTCACCTGCAGTGCCCGTTTCTTCGAACTGGATAGAAATGGTGAACTTATTAAACGATTTACGGACATACGTTATCGTGATGGCACTCCACCTAGCTCCCTGAATGCTGGACGCTGTGCTTCATACAATATGTAATCATTATCGTAGTACCTACTTCTCGAAAAATGTTCAAATGTTTGTAGAGTCTATGGGACTTAACTATGGGGTCATCAGTCCCTAAACTTACAAACTACTTATCAACTACTTACAACTAAGGACGGCACAAATATCCATGCCCTAGGGGGGATTCGAACCCCCGACCGTAGTGGCCGTGCAGACCGTGACTGGCGCGCCTGTCCCCTCGGCCACCGCGGCCGGCCCTACTTCTCGGTACACCCTTCATGATCATGGCAGTTTGTAACTTAAATAATAATGATAATAATAATAAAAATTAATAATTTTATAAAAAATTCTTATCTTTCCGCTTTTGGATATTATGGTTAGTAGTTAGGACTTTTCATATTACGTAATTTTAGGTTTTTGGGCGTAGTGTGTGTTATAATTTCATTCAAAATGTTCGTAAGCTGTGGCTGCCCTTCAGAAAAAATTAAGTATAACCCTAATAAAGACAACTCTGGAGTTATTTTGTAACTACACTACAGGCCATTAAAATTGATTCACCAAGAAGAAATGCAGATGATAAACGGGTATTCATTGGACAGATACATTATACTAGAACTGATGTGATTACATTTTCACGCAATTTGGGTGCATAGATCCTGAGAAATCAATACCCAGAACAACCACCTCTGGCCGTAATAACGGCCTTGATACGCCTGGGCATTGAGTCAAACAGAGCTTGGATGGCGTGTACAGGTACAGATGCCCATGCAGCTTCAACACGATACCACAGTTCATCAAGAGTAGTGACTGGCGTATTGTGACGAGCCAGTTGCTCGGCCACCATTGACCAGACGTTTTCCATTGGTGAGAGATCTGGAGAATGTACTGGCCAGGGCAGCAGACGAACATTTTCCGTATCCAGAAAGGCCCGTACAGGACCTGCAACATGTGGTCGTGCATTATCCTGCTGAAATGTAGGGATCGAATGAAGGGTAGAGCCACGGGTCGTAACACATCTGAAATGTAACGGCCACTGTACGATGCGAACAAGAGGTGACCGAGGCGTGTAACCAATGGCACCCCATACCATCACGCCGGGTGATACGCCAGTATGGCGATGATGAATACACGCTTCCAATGTGCGTTCACCGCGATGTCGCCAAACACGGATGCGACCATCATGATGCTGTAAACAGAACCTAGATTCATCAGAAAAACTGACGTTTTGCCATTCCTGTTATTATTTCTGTTTGTTAAAATGTTGGATGCTCCTTTAAGGAGTGAGCAGTTAGATAAATTTCCGTTGCACATGTACTGTGGCCACACGCGAAGTAATTTAGAGCAGCAGTGAGAGTTTTAACTTGCATTTCCTGATGTATACTGTCCGAGGTCATTCATAGAAAATTTAACAAGCTACTTTCAAATGGCTGCAATATGGAAAGTATTAACCTTCTTCAACGAAAACTGCAGAAATGCATACAGCCTTATCACAGTTAATGAAAACTGGTTCCCTTTTATATATATATTCGTAGCAAACCTACTAAATGATGCATGGAGTGGTTATAAATATCGATCGGAAGTGTATGCGGAAAAAAGCCTGAGAGGTCTTTCCAACTTTTAATTCAGGTAAAGACATAATTTTCAGCCCTATTGAGAGCATTCAAGTAACTGGAGGAAATATAACAACAGATAACTCGTACAGTAGTATTTGCTTGCTCAAGAATCACTGAAAATGTAGTTAACACTTTTTGACACAACGAGGAAAAATAAGCCAATGAACTGACTGTCATATGAAGGAGAAAAACTACAAGTTTCGCTTACAAACGGGACATCAGTTGCCTTTCATATGTACGCAAAAAAACGCACTGACGTGTTTTACGGCCCACTTTAAATTTGTAGTTTTATAATTTTTGCAAAAATTTCGGACAACAATAATAATGTATAGAATAAAAAATTATAGTGATATAATTACGACATATCTATGCACCCAACACGTAACCCTTTTAGGAAAAAGGAGAAAAAATCTTTGGTAGCGGCGGGTTCCAAACCACTGACGTTGAACTTTACAAGCCAACGTGCTGCCCACTACAGTACAGCGGACACTTACGAAATCTTTTTTTTCGAACTATTGATGGCAGTTGTTAACTGATGCTAATAAGGCATTGTTAGACAGTAGATTATCATTTATCGTACGAAGAAAGAAGTGTTTTTGATGATTCTCCAGTGCGTCGCTGCTTTAAAATAACAACGTGTAAGCTACAATAAGAAAATCATCAAATACGCAACGCAAGATGGCGTATGCCAGAGAGAGTTCTGGGCGTCGAATGTCACGTGACATTTGTGAACGGCTGGTTTCCGTTAATGCAATGGAGGGTGTCAAAACTCCGTTATTTTTGCAAATATCTTTCAGACGATACGACATATGGGAAAAAAAACCACAAGGGAGCAAAGTTGTACAGAATTTTCTCCTCTACAAATTCGGTTATTCAATTTCGGCGTCAGATTAACGGTTTATTTACAATTAAAATTACATTACAAACGGTTTTTTTTGTGTTACTAACGCAGTTTTCGTCCGAAATATTAAAAAAAAAAGGCCAAGTTCTGGTCTCTGGCGGCCAACAATTATTTCTGTAAAATTTAGTGCCGATCTATTGAACGGTTCGACCTAAAAAGGGGGAACACGTTACAGCCAGATAGACATCGTGAAATCGCCGTTTCGTTAGCAAATATCTCTGAAACGATGCGACATATCGAAAAAAACATAAGATAGCAAAGTTGTAGAGGATTTTCTCATCTACAGACTCATGTATTCAGTTTCCGTGTCAGATGAATGGTTAAGCCGTTATTTTCGTTTAAATTTCGAGCTGTCAAAAGACGATCGCAAAGGCCCATTTTTATTGTTACTACCGTAACTTAATGTGGGCCAAAAGGTACAGGTGACAGGAATGAACCTGAGATAAGTACCTTCTGTAACCTTATAAAGCCGCGGTGGAGTAGCCGAGCGGTCTAAAGCGTCTCGCTTTAAGCTACGGACTGATGACCACGCAGTTTGGTCTGATAGACAAAAAAAAAAAAAAAAAAAAAAAAAAAAAAAAAAAAAAAAAAAAAAAAAAAAACAAAAAAAAAAAAAAAAATCCTTATAAAAGACGGAATTGAGACAGTTGACAAGTTATGTGCAACATACACATTAGCAAGGGGAACAAAACGATGGCCATTACCGGTATTCGGTGTGGTGCTAGACATTGCTTGCATTACTGCTCAAGTTATAATGAACAGCAACATCCCCAGTTTCGCTGCGAAAAGAAAGAAATTATAAGACAGGTTCTAATGCTGACTGTCTCTATGGCCTGTCTTAAAAGTCTGGACAGACGATTTATTCCTCCTTGTATTACGTACAAGGATTGATATTCAATGTTCTGTCCCCTAAAACGGTAGCTCTGCAGGTGGAAGAAATCTACTATGGCAAACGGCCTTAGACATCAGAAAGCAGTGCATACGACAGTCCATGACAGGTAAGACATTTTAACTGTACTCAGAATGAAATGTACAACCACACCTGTAAGTAGAAAAAAAATAATGCTAAGGACCTGAGCAGGTACAGAAATGTGGTACTAAGGTAGTACCTTAGTAACTCCTGTTCTACTGAGAGGTAAAATTTAATTTATTGTCTTTAGGAATGGATGAAATAGTTAAAATTAATTTAATAATGAAATGCAATAGTAATAAAAAGGTATTTAACGTAAGGAGAGGCGCTGAATTAAAATTTGTGCTGTCGCTGGGATTCGAACCTCGGACCTCCTACTTAGTAGGTAGGCGTTTCAGACCGCTCAGCTAACACAGCATTGCAGCCAAAGCGACTACACGGACTGTCTGAAAGCACGTCTCCCTCCACACCACATACTTTAATCTGCCTCACACACATCAGGATTGTTCCCATTCGCGTTCTTTGCTGGGGTGCTATTCCAATGTAGGAGAGCCCTGGCAATTTGATACGCATTTCACAGGGGACATGAGGCAGAATTAAAGTGGAGTTTTGTGGAGGGAGACGTACTCTAAGACAGTCCGTATAATTACTTTGTCTGCAACTGTTTGTTGCCTGGACCCAGATGAGTAATGCACTGTGTTACATGTATCACTTTTGTTAGTTTCTCTCTACTGACAACGAGGAATTCTCCGTTCGTCTACAAGCCGAAGTGTGGCCCCATCGTGAATAATTTTATTTTGTTTTGATTTATGAAACAGGACAATTTTAGTTGTGTAATTCCATGATAGATAGGAAGACGCCACAAGCTCCAGAATAAAGCGAAAGAAAAAAAAAATGTTGTATAAAGCGCTTACCTAGTAAGTGGGAGGTCCCACGTTCGAATCCCAGGCACAGAACAAATTTTAATTCAATGCCTCTCCTTGTGTTTAATACCTTTGGTATAACGAGACAATGTTGCCTCAAGGAATTATTGTTGATATTAATAATAAAAAGAGAGGATGAGATTCGAGTGTTAACAGTATCCCTTTGATACTCGAAACGAAAAACAAAATAAAAAAATTATGAGAAGAAAAAATATCTATTGGAGGGTGTCTGGCCACCTAGGTAGTCCAGTGAACAGCGTGGCAGGTTGCTATGCAGGGGCCCGGGTTCGAATCTCGCTCGGGTTGGAGATTATCTTGACTTGGGGCTGGGTGTTGCGTCGCCCTCATCACCAGTTCATGCGCCAGTCGCCCGTGTGGAGTCACATTAAGACTTGCACCAGGCACGCTGAACACCATCCCAGCTGGGCTTTAAAGGCCGTATCGTGCCCCGTTTACACCGAAGCGAATACAAGCGAACGAGCAGCAGCGAACGAGAATTCGCTCTGGTGTAAACGCTGTGCGCGCAGTTCGGTCACGCTCGGCTCGCATTCGCGAGTGCTCGCTTGTGATCCGCTGGGTGTAGGGATGGGAAAAACCGACCGGTTAAAACTGATACCGGTATTTTACTTTTGAATAACCGTTTTTTTCGGTATTTATTTGGTGTCGGTTGTAACCGTTTTTTTTAGTTATTGCCAAAAACCGGGTAAAAATACCGGTATGACTACTTCCTGTAGTAGCAATTCAAAATGTGTTTTTTGTAAATAATTTAAAAAAATTAAAACTAGTAGACCCTAATACTGAGGGCTATACATAAAATTTCCACAGTTGTGAAATATTAGGTCACCGCAGTAAGAAAAGCGATCAGTGATAATTTAAGAACAATCCCGGCAGTCAGAAACGCGTGGCATAAGAACTTAAGGACTGGTGCAGCTACTGAGGCATCGACGCAGCTGTTGCCGTGTGGCGTGGCCTATTAGACGACGCGCGTGCACCGGCAGTGTACGAGACTTGCCTCCGTCTGGTCACGCGGCAGTTCCCTGCTGTCGTCGCCAGACATCGGTTGTGTCTTGAATGGCACCATCCCGAGTGTGGAAGTACTTCACCAAGTACGGGAGCAGTGAGGTACAATGCTCCATTTGCTTCAAAAAGCTGAAAACGGGTGGAGGTACTACAAACATGCTGTGTCATTTAAGGAGAAACCATCCAAAATGTTTCTTGGAAGAGAAGGTAAATTCGATTCATATACCAGTTATGTAAGCTTGGAATAATAACTTTTAATGTATTATAATATTGTTATGCTAACAAGTTTTATTAACGTGATTCCTTGAAAGCGAGGGGCTTTTTTAATAACCAGTATCGGTTTAGGTAACATTGATCATGTGGTGCCTCGCGAGGTAGCCGTGCGGTCTGAGGCTCCATGTTACGGACTGCGCGGTTGCTCCAGTCGGAGGTTCGAGTCCTCCCTCCTCCCTTGGTCATCGGTGTGTACATTGTCCTTGGCGTAAGTTATATTAAGTAGTTTTTCAGTCTAGAGACTGATGATGTAAGCAGTTAGGTCTCATAAGAACTCACACCCATTTGAACATTCTTTGATCATGAGGTACACAGCTTTCCTAGTTCAATTTGAGTAAATTTACACTGACAACAATCATACTGTTAGTCGGATCTGTGACTATTTTTCGAAATACTTCTGCAGCACTGATTGAAGTTCATTTACTGACTGTAACTTATACATATATTGTGTATATAATGAGATATTCGTATGCTCTGGCTCACAAGTCCAACTTACGTAGTGGTTGGCTCAATATTCGCAACTGCCGGATGGAAATACTAGGCCAGTAAATCTGTATGCTTTGTACATCATCTTCTGCGGACTCCTGGCTAGGCTTACACACTCTCAAGATGGCGCAGTACTGGGAGGTGATCTTGCCAAATATGGAAAGACTAGTGATTTGTCGTATAACGTAAATTTACCTAAATTTTAACTGAACTTCCTAAGTTTTGGTTTCGGCCGAAACTAGAAGAACCGAAAATTCGATTACGGTCTCTGTTTCGGCCGCAAAATATGTTTCGTTCGAACTCTACTGGAAATAATAGCAATAAGAACCGAAAACCGGTTATTTAAAAAACCGGTTATCTTAGGCAATTTTTACAGTGTGGTTAAACTGTAGATGAAAAGAACCGGTATAACCGAAAACCAGTTGTTTCAGCGATAACCGCCATCCCTAGCTGGGTGTCGGTCTCAGGGCGAACCATGAAAGGCAGTTCGCGTCCTCTCCGCTTCGGCGCTAGCGTATGCGAGAAACTGCGTATGCTCGCCATAGACTTATTAAATAAAAACCAGACCGGTTGCTGGCGCTAGTGTCGCGTCCCCACACTGAACGTGACAGAAGCCGCCATTTGCAGGGCAATCGTGCGAAAACATGGTTCGTTCGTGTGCTGATTTCAATTGTAACAGTGAGAACGGAAGCAAAGACGAAGACGGGAGTAATGTTACATATTACAGATCCAGATACTGTATAGTATTTTCATGGAGAAATAAGAAATCGTGAGCGTTTGTTTTTGTTTACATCTCCTGTACTTTGGTGCATATCTAGTGCTTATATTTTATTTACATATAAATTACTAAAAATACTAGTTTGAGCTGAGTGAATAAGTAGGCCTATAAGAGGTATTTAATACATATAAGTATAATGCAGAAGTAGGTCTAATAATTGTTTTTAGACACTTAACAGGTGGTGATTGTACTTCGTAAATGGTCATTACTTGGTCGAATGTTGCATACTCAACTACTTTCAGAAGTACTATCTCCGTTAAAAAGTAATGTGCGAATGAAATGCGTATTCAAAATTTTACGAGTTATTACAATTATTTACACCCAATTTCGGGGAGGTTGAAAGAAAAATTCTATGAAATATGGAAAGGAATGCAGACAAAAATGTGATTTATCAAAATAACCGTGCAAAACGTACAGAGTAGTCGGCGAAAAGTAAACAGGACCTGACAGAAAATTACGTGAATTGTAAAATAATCGCACTCTCTGCTACTTTACAAGTTTCATGGAATCATCTTTTGCAAATATCTCGATGAAAATTGCTCCACCTTATCAGAAATGAGCCTTACACTGTTAAATTTCGTGTCGCTGTGCAGACTTAATTTCGAAATTTGGGAGACTTCATTCATTTAAGAATACTTTTTAAACAGACTGAAATATATCAGTAATTTTTTTTAAAGAATCATTCGTTTATTTTGTGCTTCATATTGCTCCTATTGCGTCTCATACACTTGAAATCACAACCCCAGTACTGGGATTCCTCCCTGCAATGGCGGCGACCAGCCGCTTCAGTTCGGGAACAGTTGCCTCGCTTCTCCGCTACGGCGTGCTAGCGGCTTGATGCTCGCCTTGCGGCAGTATGCTGTTTCATCTTCCGTTCGCTCCGGTGTAAACCATAGACTTACTAAATAAAAAAACTAGACCGCTCGCTGGCGCTGGTGACGCGTCCCCACATCGAACGTGACACAAGCCGCCATTTGCAGGGAAACATTACGTAAACATGCTTGGTTCGTGTCCTGCTTTTAATTGTAACAGTGGGAATTGAAGCAAAGACGGAAATGGAAACAATCACCCCCTTTACACGGGCTCCCAAAACCGGATTTCGTAAACCGATTTCCCAGTTCCGCTTTTGCTTGGTCATGTAAACGCTCCAAAACCGATTCTGGAAATCCGCTTCTCTAAAGCGGTTTTCCAGTTCCACAATCGATTTTCGTGCCCATGTAAACGCAACCGTTTTTGAAGCGTTCTTGGCTTGTCAGATTGTGTATTCTTGTTAAGAATTTTCGGCACATATTGAAAGATTGATATTTTCTAATGTGAAATAAAAGAATAAATATTAGTGTGAACATGAATTTGTGTATTTAAATAAAGGAAAATAATGATTGTTCTGACTAAATCAGGAACTGAATCAGCTGTTTTTCAGCCGCCATATTGAAGTGGGCTAGGAAATCCGATTCAGGCTATGCCATGTAAACACGACAGCGAAAAACGGTTTACGAAAATCGGTTTTCGTCTTCCGGAAGATGTGTTACATGTAAACGTAGTGAATGTTACATTACACAGATCAGTCATGACTTGTATACCATGCAGAATTTTTATGGAGAAATAATAAATCATGAGCGTTTGTTTTTGCTTAGGTTTACTCTTACAAATGATTCTCTAAACCTATACCGGGGCCACTGAAACTTTGCGCTTGACGTTTACAGATAACCAGTGACGAGCAAGAAGCGCGAGGCGCTAGTCGCTGGGAACGGTCCAATCACAGCGCGGTAAACACTTCCAGTGGTCACGTGACGTGACGTCAACGTTCCCGCGTTGCCGGCTTTGTTCAGTGCTACCGTAAACAACGTTGTGTATCGTGTTTACGTTGTGTGTGCTTTTTTCGCTGCTATTTGCTTTACTGTGAGAGGTTTAACTTGACTTCCCGAGTTCAAGTAATTGAATAATGTCACCGAAATAACTTTTGTCTAGTGACGTTTTCGGACTAAGTTCTCAATTTCGTATGAATAAAAACTTCGAAGCTTATGCTCTGAGCAGGAAGTTCATTCGCGCTTCAAACGAGCGGAAAGAAGTAATTGTTTGGTGGTTACAAGAAAGAAATATTGCTGCAGATATGTCAATGTCAGATATTCTTTTATAATCGCTCGTGAAACAAAATAAGCCTATTACACCCACATATGCAGTAGACGAAATCGCAAAGGAGCAGCGTCACAATGAAATAAATCTGCCCCCATTTCACTGCCTATAACATTACTATGGAGTGACGTGAAGAATTACTTAAGGAACAATAAGTCTTTCACAACAACAGAGGTGGAAAAGCTGTTGCATGAAGTTGTTGCCAATGTGGATGCTGCATCTTCAAGAAAATAAAAAAGTATATATATATATATATATATATATATATATATATATATATATATAGAGAGAGAGAGAGAGAGAGAGAGAGAGAGAGAGAGAAAGAAACAAAAAGGGGTCGAGCACGTTGAAAAACTGATTTGGGCAGTGCAAACAATGGAAGAAATCATGAACAGTTAATGATTTGTCTTGGTAATGACGATTTTGGCATTGACGACAACAGTGAAGATGGGGAGCTGGATTTAATTGTACCATTGTCGCCGTAAATTGGTGAGTAAAAAGCGTTATAAAATGTAGAAAGAGAAGTTACTATCTTGATTATTGTTTTTTCGTACCTGTCGTGAGCGAATGCTTATTTTCTATTTTGCTTTGTTCCGTTATTGAAAGCGTGTTAACTGTTGTGCTCTGGTCTTTATTAATATGCCGTTAATTATAAAAAACAAATGTTTGTAAAGCTTATGGGACTTAACTACGGGGTCATCAGTCCCTAACCTTATAAACTACTTATGAACTGCTTAACACTAACGACGGCACAAATATCGATGCCCGAGGGGGGATTCGAACTCCCGACCGTAGTGGCCGTGCAGACCGTGACTGGAGCGCCTCAGTCCCCTCGGCCACCGCGGCCGGCACCGTTAATTAATTGGTGCTGAAGAACGAATTAATATATGCACTTTTATTACTCAATAGCTTACATTTACGAGATGCAAATGAAAACCGTTTCGTCTGCTGTGTATATAGAGGCTAGTTTTACAGCGTCGCTAAAGCAGTGCAGCCAACTTAACTCGCCGTAACGCGAAACGTCAAGTGCAATGTTTCAGCGGCCCGGGTATAGTAAAGTACTCTTTATTCGCATATATATTACTAAAATTACTGACACGATTAATGTACTAAGTTGAGCTGAAAGAAGAACTAGGCGTATAAGAGGTATTTAGATTTTTAATCATATATTTAAGTATGACGCGGAAGTAGTTAATATAATTGCTTTAGACACTTACCAGGTGCTGAGTGTACTTCGTAAATCATTATTTGATCGAATGTTGCATATACAATCACTTTGAGAGGTAGCATCTCTGTTAAAAAGTAATGTGCGAATGAAATGCCTGTTTAAAGTTGCATGGGTTTTTACAATTATTCATACCCAACTTCGAGAAAGTTGAAAGAAAATTCTATGTAATATGGAAAGGAATGTAGACAAAAATGTGGTATATAAAAATAAGCATTATGGGCAAAATGTAAACAAGACATGATAGAAAATTACGCGAAAAAGATAATAACCGCACTCTCTGCTACTTTATAGGTTTTATGCAATCATCTCATGCAAATATCTGGTTGCAACATCGATCCACCTTCTCAGAAAAGAGCATAACATTCTTGAATTCCGTGTCTCTATGCAGACGTATATCCGAAATTAGGAAACTTCATTCATTTAAGAATACTTTTAAACAGACTGCAATATATCAGTAATTTTTTTTAAAGAAACATGCGTTTATTTTGTGCTTCATTTTGCTCTTGTTGCGTCTCATACACTTGAAATCACAACGCCAGTACTGGGATTCTTCCCCGCAATGGCGGCGAACAGCCGCTTCGATTCGGGGACAGTTGCGTCGCTTCTCCGCTACGGCGTGCTAGCGGGTTGGTGTAAACGCATATTCCCAAGTACAAGCCAGTGCGTGCGCGCACAGACGAATTCCTCGCGAATGCGGATTCGCCTGTGTTCGCTTTGGTGTAAACGGGGCTTTACACGATACACCTACAGTGTACGCTTATGCCGCAACGCCACAAGCGTGATTACTTGGAACTACGTACTGCTTCACATAGACCTATTCACGCCATGCACAGCGGATATTCCTTCGCGCGAATCCGCGCATGCACAGTAGACAGCAAAAACGCGCATTAAACGCGAAGAAAACAGAGCTCATCTAATCGTTCGTTCTTACCACACGGGAACCCGAGGGAAACTATCACCCCGTTTACATGGTCTCCCAAAACCGGATTTCGTAAACCGATTTCCCAATTCCGCTTTTTGTTGGTCATGTAAACACTCCAAAATCGATTCTAGAAATCCACTTCTCTAAAGCGGTTTTCCAGTTCCATAATCGGTTTTTGTGTCCTTGTAAACGCAACCGTTTTTGAAGCGTTCTTGGCTTGTCAAATTGTGTTTTTGTTTGGTAAGATTTTTCGGCACATATGGACAGAGTGATATTTTCTAATGTGAAATAAAAGTATTGATATTAGAGTGAGCATGAATCTGTGTATTTAAGTAAAGAAAAATAGCGATTATGCTGACTAAATCGGAGACTGAATCAGCTGTTTTTTCAGCCGCCATCTTAAGTGGATTAGGAAATCCGATTCAGGCTGTGCCATGTAAACACGACAGCGGAAAACGGTTTACGAAGATCGGTTTTCGTCTTCCGGAATATGTGTTACATGTAAACGTAGTGAGTGATTTCCTGAACGTCATTCATTTAAATTTTGCCCCACTTTAGATTACGGTAGTAACACTAAAAGTGGGTCTTTGCGATCGTCTTCTGACAGCTCGAAATTTAAATGAAAATAACGGCTTAACTATTTATCTGACATGAAAATTGAATAACGGAATTTGTAGAGGAGAAAATTCTCTACAACTTTGTTCCCTTGCATTTTTTTTTTTTTTTTTCATATCTCGTATCGTTTGAGACATATTTGCAAAAATAACGGAGATTTGACACCCTCCATTGAATTAACGAAAACCAGCCGTTCGCAGATGTCACATGACGCTCCTGGCGTATTTGATGATTTTCTTATTGTAACTGACACGTTGTCATTTCAAAGCAGCGGCACACTGAGGAATTAACAAAGACACATCGTTCTTCGTACGATAAATGATAATCTAATGTCTACAAATGCCATATTAACATCAGTTAACAAGGGCCATTAATAGTATGAGATTAAAGAGCTTCTGTATTGATTTATAGCCGTAGCGTAGTGGGCAAGGTGCTGGACTGTGATGCTAAGTCGGTGGTTCGAAAACTACCACTATCTAAACTTTTCTTTCCCTAAGAGGGTTTCAGACACTCTTATAAATTAATTATTGTTTAGATTATTATTTTGGTCCAAAATGTTTCCAAAGTCTTATAAAACTACAAATCTAAAGTGGGCGTAAAACACGTCAAATGTTTGTAAATCTGTCGGACCAAACTGCGTGGTCATCAGTTCGTACCTTACGAACTACTTAAACCTAGGTAAACTAACCTACGGACAACAGAAACACACCCATGCCCCAGGGAGGACTCGAACCTCCATGGCGAGCAACCGCGCGCTCCGCAGCGAGGCGCCTTAGAGCGCTCGGCTACTCCACCGCGGCAAAACACGTCAGTGCGATTTTTTTCTGTGAGCTGACGGTTCCTATTTAATGTGAAGTTCTCATTTTTTATTAGGTATTTCTTATTCTCTTATGTAGTTTGCACAGAATTGAGTCAATATTGCTTTGAATTACAGACTCGACACTTTCGTTTTATATTAAAGTTGAAAGTTTGTGTAGCTAAGGGCCAAATTACTTACGTAATTGGTTCCTAGACTTACTCACTATTTTAATTAACTTATGCCAATGACAACACGCACACAAATGGCTGATGGAAAACACTCTTAACTTTGGCAGGAGCTGCTGCGCAATTCGTGACATGGAGCCTCAGACCGCGTGGCAGTTCTATATTACGACACTAGGTTGAATACGTATATGTCTGTCTAAATTTACATTTATACAGCATTTCGCACGTAGGACCAGTGTTGCCAGATGGCAGAGAGAGAAAATTCCTACAGTCTCACAAAAATGTACCTACGTTTTCCCTACTTTCTCCCTACCACCACATGATGTTCCTACATCAGGGTCGTAGCCAGGATTTGGGTCTGGGAGGGGCTGAATCCATGTGTCCGACCAGCAGAGGTTATCCAGCTGATTAATGTGACATGTTACAATTTTGAAAAACTTTAAAATAAATATTTGGCATCGTGCTTCACTTGCTAGATATCTTTTTTCAGTGACTGATCGTTACTGGTGGAGTCAAGCAGATTATGTCGCGAATTCCAAGTGCTCTGTAACAAGAAAATTACTGATTTATCGATCGGACAAGGGCACATCAAGAACCTGGCAAACATTGAGAGGAACAGCATTAATTGGTTTCCCCAAATATGCCGCTAATTCCGAGTGCACTGTTACACGAGGATAACCGATTTATTGACCGCACAAGGATTCATCTAGATGCTATCGACCACAGAGTAGGAACAGCAGTAATTATTTAGTTCACAGTCAGCTCAAAAAAGGAAGTCCATCACTCTACGTAATTAGATTTTCAAAGAGTAATGCTATGTTGACAACGAATTGTTCATTATAACGTTGGCTGCCGCAAATGTTTTAGCGTGTTCTTGTCAGCATCTTCTCATTTACAAGTACTTACTAGTATATCGTCGTTACGGAAATAAATAACTCTAGTCAGGGTAATAAAACGTCTTTCGTTCATGGGAACAATGATTTTTTCTTGTGCTGACATTTTCTAAAACTATTTGCAAACCGACTCCCCATTACACTGATATATATTGAAATCATCATTTTTCGCATCACTTTTAATGTGTCTGAAAAAGTTTTCAAATTAATAATGTTTACTATGAACAGAAAGCAACTATGCCGTCTAAAACATCATTGGCTACTTCAAACTTTGCCACAATTGGTCGGCTTCATTCCCGTGCGCTGACAACTGTTCTGTTGCCAACATTACCCGCTAGGTCTGTGTCGGCGATTGTAAAATTTTACCAAAGTACCTACGCGTTGGGGAGTTTTGGATGAAAATTTCCTACATGATTTTAATGCTTAAAAGTACCTACGTGTAGGGAAAATTCCCTACGTCTGGCAACACTGCATAGGACACACGTTTTTTTGAACTGTGACAGTAAATCTTTAGATTACGGCACAACAACGACGAAAACCAGATGTTGGGTTCGACTGTGGCCGGAGAGAAGGAAGGCAGGGGAAATACTCACAGATAATACAGGAATTGAGTCCCGCAGTTCCGCAACAAATTTGGAACTTCGTGAGGAAGGACGTGACCTGTTGTTCAAAATGTTCAAATGTTTGTATAGCTTATGGGACTTACCTACGGGGTCATCAGTCCCTAAAGTTACAAACTACTTATAAACTACCTACAACTAAGGACGGCACAAATATCCATGCCTGAGGGGGGATTCGAACTCCCGACCGTAGTGGCCGTGCAGACCGTGGCTGGCGCGCCTCAGTCCCCTCGGCCAACGCGACCGGTTGACCTGTTGTGAAGAGCTGCTGTTGTAAAGTGTTATGCATATCATTGAGGAGTAAACGACTGCTGACATAACTTACGATAAAGGGATCGTATGGGTGATACAAACACGTTTCCTCCCTGTACGCCTGAATAATGACTCAATGGCTCCTGTTCCATTTCATTTCTAAAGTATGAAGCAACCAATGTATAAACTCCTTTTCATAAACACCTAGGCGTCTGTTCTTTCAAGAACAGACGTCATTTCTGATCCTGCAGTTGTTATACTTTCATATTCGCAGTTGATGTCATATATTCTGAGAATATGACCTAGTATGAAGGTCTGCTGGAAAAAAAAAACATGTGTTTTGTTTAATTACTGCATTTATGAAAAATCTACTAACTGAAAAATAAAAACGGGCAACATCCGCAACACGGCAGTCTGAAATCACAAATCAGTCGTAACCACGAACGTCGTACACAAATAACAAGCCTAGTGCGCATGCGCGGATTCGCTTCACATCTAGCCTCTATTCCGGCGCACGGATGAAGTGCCTGCTAGTAATCACGTGGTGGTTCCGCGGTAGTCGCACGTGTTTCGCTGCTAGATGGCTGTCGAGCTACACCTATACCTTCCACGGCGGATCGTCGTGTTGTGCCACACAAAATCATCATCACCATCATCAGAGGGTGACTGAGTACACACCTACACTGGACTTCACACCTGAAAAATGAACTAAAAGCTGCCGTGAGGCTATGACAGTAAATGCAGTACAATGTTGTTCTGGCGTCGGTGCCATCATGACTATGCAGAAACAAAACTAGATCCCCATCAGCGCAAAGTTTATCGTTCACTGCATATGCGGTGACTGTATCTGTGACTCTGAAATGCTACCAAAAGAAAACCTCCTATTTAAATCTGTAGCTGAACTGAATCAGCTACAACTTCCTATTAATCTGGATGAATATATACATGACGCGTCTGTTCCAAAAGAACAGACGTCACTTCTGATCCTGCTGTTGTTATTGTTTTCATATTCACAGAATATATGACATCGACTGCGAATGGGCAAAGCTGAAAATGTGTACCCAGCCGGGAGGGGTGGGCAAGTTTGTGGTCCTTACTCTTACGGGAATTAGTTTCACAACTACGAGTTTGAGTACTGTGGGCAGGGCGAAGCTGGGAATTTGTATCTGACGGGAGGCGTGCTGAGGTAGTCCTTGCAGGTGCGGTGATCACTGTGTCCCCAGTGGTGTAGGGGTCGGCGCAACTGCCTAGAAAGCAGGAGACCCGGGTTCGAATCCCGGCTGGGTACACATTTTCAGCTTTGCCCATTCGCAGTTGATGTCATATATTCTGTTAAAATGAAATCTTGATGAAGTCAAGGTCCGCTAACTTCCCTAGCCAAAACTAAAATGGCAGGGTACCCTGACCCAGCAAACCAGTCCACGGTCGTGCCTACTCGCTCAGACAGTTAACTACATGTTGTGGATGGGTAAAAAGTGTCCACTGCTCGCTCTGTGAAAGTGCCGTCATTACAGGTGAAGCCCGCAACTCAACACCTGGCACCACACACTGCTGTTTATGACACAAGGTAGAACCACAGTGGACTGCTGAATACTCACAGAAGCGCTCGTGTACAGACAGTGGCAGTCTCCACAGAGCCGGCCGTGGTGGCCGAGGGGACTGAGGCGCTTCAGTCACGGTCGGGGGTTCGAATCTCCCCTCGGGCATGGATATTTGTGCTGTCCTTAGTTGTAGGTAGTTCATAAGTAGTTTGTAAGTTTAGGGACTGATGACCCCGTAGTTAAGTCCCATAAGCTATACAAACATTTGAAACATTTTAGTCTCCGCAAAGGAAGAGAGTCACTCTCATATCTTGCTAGTTGTTTATACAGGGCGAGTCAGAAGTCCTTGGACACCTTCATTAGTTGGAAGATTAAAGGGAAAATTGAAAAGTGATCTGGGGCCGCAACTTTTGTAGTGAATGTCGTTTATGGCCGCCATCTTGAAATCCGTCAATTTGAATTCAAAGTTTTTTTTTTTTTTTTTTTTTTTTTTTTTTTTTTTTGTAGTGGGAAGGGAGGTGTATGACACATCATATAACACTGGCTTGAGCTCAGGAATTTAGTGGCGTTATTCAGTTTTGTCTATCGTTTACAGTTTAGAGGTTATTAATGTTAAAAGTTTAGACTCAAAACTGGCAGAAACTGGAACTCTTCGGGATATCCAGAATCACACACTAAAATAGTGAGTGAGGTAAATATAGGAAAGGTTGGGGAAATGCCAGCCGACTATATTATAAACATATACTGCTTCAACAAGCCTTTCAGTATAACAATTGGAAGTATGGAGCAGTGGGAGAAAATAGTTGGACATCGTACGGGGGATATTGTCTGGGGACTGACGGGTTAAAATCAGACCAAGGCGTTGGGGCCGGGGTATACGGGGTGCAGCCAAGACTGGAGGGCGTCATCTCTCTAGGAAAACTGGCCTCAGTATTCCAGGCCGAAATCACTGCCTTCAGGGCGTGTGTGGAGCAGAATTTGCGAAGGTGCTACAAAGATCGTAGCATCTATATCTATTCAGACAGCCAGGCAGCCCTGAGATCACTGGCAGCTCCTGCAACAAGGTCTAAAATTGTTGCAGAATGTCACAGGGTTCTGGTGGAGCTAGGGGAAAGCAATAGAGTAAACCTATTGTGGGTCCCTGGCCACTCGGGGATCAGTGGCAACGAACATGCCGACAAATTAGCCAGGATGGAGGCAGAGACTCCATTTATTGGATCATAACCTGTCCTGACAATCACTGAGGCAATGATTATTTTGAAGCTACGTAACTGGCTCAGAAGACAGCATGTAGAATATTGGACCAACGTCCATCAACAAAACCACGGCAAGGTAATGATGCCAAAGCCATGTTTTAAAAGAAGCTCTGCAATCCTGGGTCTGAACAGGAGAGAGATTAGACTAACGGTTGGATTGCTGACAGGCCATGGGAATTTCAAAAAACACCTACATACAATGGGAATAACAGAAGAGGACCCTAAATGTAGGATCTGTGATGACGGTGATGAAACTGCATTACATCTAATCCTCGAATGCATTGCATTTGAGAGTAAAAGGCGCAGAACATTTGGGACAACCAGACCCGAAGAAATTGTGTCTAATAAAGAACTGGTAAAGAGACTCCTTGCACTGTTCAAGGGCATTGGTTGGCTTTACTAGATATACAGGGAGCGATACCGCACAATAAACTTAGTTTCGGTGCGGGCAGTGGCGGGTTGGAACAAGACTGTTTTGGCTTTCCTGATAAAATCAAATCAAATCAATGTTCAAAGTTGGGAAACATTCCACGGGATGAACAACACATAGAACATGTACAACATGTGTTGTAGCAGTCAGTATGAAGGTAATTTCCCAACTTGGAACAGTAATGAATTCTAAACTGTACAAAATAGACAAAAAGAAATTACACCACTAAATTCCTGAGCTCAAGTGAGTGTTATTTGATGTGTCATACACCCCCCTTTCCTTTAAAAAATGACTTGAATCCAAAATGGCGGATATCATGATGGCGGCCATGAATGACATTCACTCCAAAAGTTTTGGCCCCACATGAAACCTCTGTCCCCATCACCACATTTCAATTTTCCTTTCACTCTTTGAAAGACGACTGTCTGCCACCTTCCCTAAATTTTGATCTTGTATTTTATTTAAAGTCGCTTAACGACACTCTACTCGTTTTCTGAGGCATGAGGAGTAACGTAGCCTTTCAGTTCTTGTTTTTAAATGTAATTATTAGTAATCGTATTTAACCTCATTTGTGTTAGATTTATGTTATTAATTTATTAGTGTGTCAATCAATGTGGCAACATGAACGGCTTCTCTGTCTCGCCACCGTGCCTATTAGTGTGTGAAATGTTTTGTCTCTGCAAGTGTGAGTATGAGAATTTTTTTGGCGTGCTAGTGTGTCTGGAAGTATGAGAGATTTAGCCTTGGGTGATACTCTCTGGACCTGCGTCGATAGGTGGATAGTACCAACCTCTCTTTCTATGCTCTCCAAAGAGGATTCCACAAAGAGGTATATAAACAACATAGAGAGGCTATAGGCAAGCTCTGGGTGGCAGGACTGAGCAACATTAGGCGCAATATTTGAGAACGTCAGTCTGAAGCAGTAGAGTGAGCAGACGCTTCTGTTTGTAATCGACACTAACGTGTGAGCGGTGCCGTTAGTGGCAAATCGTGCCCTGTGTACGTTCGGCGTACAATTGCAGCAACCGCAGTGATAAAACTGTTGGAATATCATACGTAAAGAAAGAGACATGCAATTATATAGGTCGTTCTATGTCAGCGTGTATTTGCCTATAAACATTCATTATACTTAACTTTCGCATTTACCAAGTTGCAAAATTATGTTTACTTCACGACCATCAAAAAGCTATGCAGAGGACGGATATATTTTGTGTGCTTTAATGTAATGACAGTTGTTTATATAGTGTACAAAAGCGTATTAACCATTGGGTAAGTAGCTTAGGTGTGTGAACTGTAATTAAACTATTCTTTATACAGACTTCTTTTGAAAAACAAGGAGTTGCTAACAGATTGGGTAACCAGTATGAGGCGTGATTAGTGGAAGCTTACAAAGTATAGTTACATATGCTCTTGTCATTTTGAAGAAAATTTATGGACCGATCGAAAGCGGCTACTGGCAAATGCTATCCCAACAATATTTTCGTTTCCTGAGCACCTACAGAAAGCAAAACCTTTAAGGAGAGTACCAAGGATACGTCAAATTGTGGAGAGCTTGATAAATACGTAACGTACTTCAAAGCATGAAACATCATTTGAACCACAGGCAGAATAAAGGCAACTAAAGACTTTAAAGAAATTCGTCTTTATTTATAGGGAAGATATGTCGGCAAATACAAACGATTATTGACATTATAGTAACATCAAATCATGCAGCAGTTCGATGATTGTAAACATTACACTTAGGATGCAGTAGTAAACGAGAAATGCTGTTCATAGTGGGAATTACATTCCGAAATGCGTCGTCCAGAAATTAAGGAAAAATGCAGACTGGCACTGATTAATATAAAACCTGCGGTTCAGCGTTAGCAGACAGACGCCCAGTAACACCTAGCGTGCCGCTGACGTTCTCAAAGATGGCGGCAGCCTTTCCAGCTGGCTTCAACTATGGCGGCGCTGTGGCCAGTCTATGTTGTTTATGTAGGTCTTTGTGGTGTTGTAAGTGTCGGTGCAGCTTCGCTTCGCGCCCCTCGCTAGCAGTGCTGCTTCGCCGCTGACGTCATTTAGACGGCCAACAGCAGGTCGTCTCGCTTTGGGCTCAACCTTTTATAGAATAACCTTGGGTGTACCGAGAAGTACTTACTACGATAATGACTACATGTCCTATTACAGATTCTTTTAGCACACGTTTTGCTCATTAATCTTTTGTTTTTACTTACTTTATAGTGTCCTATTACAGGTTCTTTTAGCACACGTTTTTCTCAATAATCTGTTGTTTTTACTTACCTTATAGTGTCCTATTACAGGTTCTTTTTCTTGTGTCCCAGCCTCGTCGCCGCTTTTGTGTCTCGTTTCCGCCGTAGGTGTCGGTGGCCGAGTAGAAAGAGACCAACACAGGGATAAAGGATGAACGCTTGTGCGGTATGGAGGTGACCAGCCAGTGGGACAGCAGAAACTAGAAACACTAGAGTAAATTAGAACGAGATATATATTTCATAGAGACTTAGTAATACTTAACTTTTACATAGTCTTGATTGCAGAATGCTGGTACATAGATTATGTAGAGGCCTGCCTACTAATGATTCCTAGTGCCTATCCGATAGCCAAGTCTTAACTGGTCCTATCTGATTCCCAAGAGTTAATTGGTTCCTATCTCAGTCCCAAGTGGCCGATGCAGCAGTCCTGGCCACGAGCGGAGTTGCAGCAGAGGCCGCTCGTGACTGACATCGTAAGAACGCCGCACCGTGCGTGCACGGCGGCGCGCGGCGAAAGTAGGCGGCACGCACTTCATACTTGTGTAACACCACACCCCTCCCCCCCCCCAAACCGCCGCACCGTCGTGGTGTACGGCTGAGGGCCACGGCGACGGCACTGGGAGGAGGGCCTGGGCGGGGGCGTTTCTGGTGGGACGGGCGTCGTAGCAGAGGCTGGGATCGAGACACCATCCGTGCCCTGGTATTCACCTTGCGATCCCCCGAAAACCCACCAAAACGAGTGGAAGGGCGCACGCCTCAGCCCAGAGGGAGCAGGTCATCTTCTTCTGAGGTGCGTGGCCGAGCGTCAGGGGCACGCACAGTCCCAGAGTCCCACTCGGTGATGCTGTCAGCCGCGGCAGCAATGTGGCTGTGCTCCCTAGTGGTGAACTGGGTCTGGAATCAAGAAACCAGAGACAGGATCGCGCGGCCTGTGCAAGTGCAATTGGTTTGCATGGCGCCGCAGCTCCGACCCTGTGGAAGAACTTACAACATACATATTGCGACCGAGCATGCACTGAATGGTGCCCGGCACCCATCTTTTCTGGTTTCCAGCAAACACCCTGTACAGCACTGGCGTAGAAATCTGAAAATGCGAAGCGCCATACGAACCGATTTGGTGCGTGGGAGGCTGCAGCAGGTGAAGGAGAGTGCGGTGACAGCGGCTGTGTAGCAGCTCGGCAGGAGACGGGCCGTCACGTGGCATGCACCGATACATAGACAGGAAAATTTGAAGAACTTGGGGCCTGGAGTGCTGACCTTTCATCTTTTCCATGTGAGACTTGAAAGTTCGTATGAAACATTCTGCTTCAACATTGGACTGAGGGTGGAAAGGTGTGGTGCTGATACGCTGAATGCCATTCACACGACAAAACTGTTGAAATTCCGCACTAAGAAACTGAGGTCCATTGTCACTGACGATAGTTTCAGGCAAACCTTCGATGCAAAACACTGATGTTAAGGCACTGATTGTACTAGACGCTGTCGTTGAGTTCATGGCAATCACGAAAGGAAACTTGCTGAAAGCGTCTACAACAATTAACCAGCAAGTATTCCAGAAAGGTCCAGCAAAGTCAATATGTAAACGTTGCAATGGTCCCTTGGGGCGTGGCCAGTCTGAGAAACGTTGCGGAGGAGCCGCCTGATGCTCCACACAAACACTACACTGTGACGTCATGCTCTCTATCTGGGCGTCCATACCAAACCAGGTACAATGACGTCTGGCCAGTTGCTTTGTCCTAACAATACCCCAATGTCCTTGATGCAGGAGGCGTAACACTTCTCGTTGCAGGGAACGAGGAACAATCACTCTTGTTTGGTCGTTGTCGGTATGCAACAACAGTACACCCTGACTTAAAGATAATGCATGACGTTGTGCAAAATAACGTCGAACCAGAGGCCGCTCAATGTCTTTGGCTCTGGCAGGCCACCCTGAGCGAACAAAACGTGCTACCACACTTAGGTCTGCATCCGCAGATGTTTCCTGTGCAACTCGACGAGAGTTCAAAGGGAAATCAAACATGCATCACTGAGTAGTGCAGACTTTAATTTGTCAAAGGCAACTTGGTAATCTTTAGACCATACAAAAGGAGCATTTTTCCTATGTAAGTGATGCAGTGGAGCTGCAATTTGAGAGGCATTGGGAATAAACCTGAAATAATAGTTAAGCTATCCCATTACTGCTTGCAATTCGTGCAAGTTCTTAGGAGGAGGCAAGTCTTTGATTGCTCGAAGATGTAACTGTAAGGGATGGATTCCTTGGGCATTAATCACATAGCCTAAGTACTCTATTTCAGTCTGGGAAAACGAACACTTTGCTTTATTGCAACGTAGGCCTGCTGCAGTCAACACTTTGAAAAGACACTCCAGATTTGCTAAATGTTCTTCAACTGTGCGCCCTGCGACCACAATATCATCTAAATAGTTCGAGCAGCACGTTACAGTAACTGTCAGCTGTTCCAAAAAACTCTGAAAAATAGCGGGGGCGGAAGAACTGCCAAAGGGTAGGCGTTGAAATTGAAAAAGGCCCATGTGAGTATTAATGACGAAAAACTTTTTTGACTCTTCATCAAGCGGAATCTGTAAGTATGCCTCTGCTAAATCAATCTTAGAAAAGAAGCGAGACTGTCCTAATTTGTCCATCAGTTCATCAGGTCTGGGCAGGGGATAAGTGTCGGCAATTGTTTGACTGTTCACTGTTGATTTGAAGTCCGTACAGAGACGAAGTTTTCCAGACGGCTTTGGTATAATTACTAAAGGCGAGGCCCACTGACTCGCAGAAACAGGAGAAATCACCCCACTATCTTGTCAACGTTTAAGTTCTGCAGCAACTTTATCACGAAGGGCTATAGGCACTGGTGCTTTACGAAATTTTGGAACTGCAGATTCTTTTAAAGTTACATGTGCCACAAAGTCTTTGGCACAACCTAGTTCCGGAGAATACAAGTCACTGTATTTTTCACACAATGCATTGATTTTGTCCTGAGGCACTACTGACGAAATTTGAAGCACATCTCTTTGAATTGATAAGCCAAGCAAGTCGAATGCATCTAGTCCAAAAATGTTCTGTGTAGATTTGGCCTGAAGAACTACAAAAGCAACTGTTTTTATTACACCTTGAAAAGAAGCGGGCAGGCTACTCGTCCCCAGCACAGGAATATTTTGACCTGTATACAATGTTAGCAGTTATTGAGACGGCGACAATTTTGGCGAATCCAGATGATCATACGTGTCTTTATTAATTAATGTGACAGCGGAACCAGTATCAAGCTGAAATTGCACAGTCTTATTTTCTATGGAAAGAGTCACAAAAAGTTTTTGCTTGTGGCGCTCGACAGGTGCGCGAATGTGGACAACGTCTGATAGAACTTGTTTGCTGGACTTGCGCATGCATGGGCCGCGTAATGATGTAAGCGGCGCAGAATCGGCACATAGCGCATTAAGAACACAGTCACTAGATGGCACTACCGCCGGATCGGCGTCCGCGCGATGCGAGGCTATTGCAATAAAATTACTTTGAGTAGCTACATCAAGTCTACTGCCACTAGCTACACAGTACTGGGCACTATTACAATGAGAAGTTGCATAAGGCACTAGGTTCACTACAGGACTGCACTGTACATTGACATTTTGCTTGTCCCGAACCCTTTTCCGTTGCACAGTTTTACGCGCTCAATGACGCGACATGGCTCGCTACTTAGTTTTGTTTCAGGCGCAGAACTTTCTTACATGTGAGAATCGATAGAAGCACTGTCCAAGTCCACAGCGTGTATAACATTTAATGTATGAACTGTTCGTGCACTGTGTGAAGTACTGTTTCTAACGACACCGTTCTTGGGATATTTAAGCTACATACACACTGTCTGTACATGTCCTGATTTGCCACATTGACAACAGGTTGCATTGCAGATAGGGCATTGCGCAGGCTTGTGGTGAGATACACACTGGGGGCAAGACATACGAACATTTTTCTGATAAGAGCATTGACGCCCGTTATACACATTACTGTTTCTAACCCGATGGAGCGACCTTTGTGTCGCACTTTTACTCTGACTACTGTTCACTGTATGTTCAGCACGGCCGGTAGAATTTCAAGAATCACTAGTGCTATACTGGGAACTGTGACTACGAAAGCGTCCATTGTGGCGCACTGAATTTACACTGTGGTTTTTGCATTTCTACATCTGCTAAGTCAAAGGTATCATGCGCTTCAATAAGCTGCAGTACACTGTCTAATGAAGGGTCAGACTGTTTCAGAATTGCTGCCCTAATTCTGGGGTCCTGAATGTTCTGCATAATTGCATCCCTCAACATAACGTCACTATAAGAAAGTCCACAAGAGCAAGTAAATTTACATTGGCGGGTTAAGCCCTTCAGTTCCGTAATCCACTGCTGGTGTGACTGTTCAGGTGATTTTTTTAGTCTGAAAAATCGGTACCGTGCTGCGGTTACGAGAACTTTTCTCTCGTAATGAGCATTCAGTGCATCTACTATTTGTTCAAAGTCTACATCACGAGGAGATGCGTGGGAGAAAAGTTTCTTCAGTAACACGAAGGTATTTGGGGCGCACAACGGAGAGGAACATATGCTTTATAGTCTGACCTGTAATTTGATAAGCCGTGACGAGTTCTTGAAACTGAGCGAAGTAGTCGCTCCATTCTTCCTCACGTTCATTGTAGGAACCGGTGCGGCTGCAAGTGTGGGCTGCTGAAGCGGCGGCTGTTGTTGTTGGTTAGCTGTCTGCGCCGTCAACTGGGACACTGCTTAAAGTAGTTGCGTGATTTGTGCCACCTGTAACTGAATAATTTCCATTAAGTTTGGGTTCGGGGTAGTGGCCATGCTGACCGATTAGGCGCCGCGCATACAAGTAACTTATAACAAAACACAAATGCAAAGTAAATGAGGATGCACTGCAACAAAAAAGTCCACAAAACATGTAACAAAATGTTCCCCCAAAAATCTTATAATAAGAGTGGGTGGGCGGGAACAATTTTTGTGTGCACTGACTGCTACTGTCTGGCTGCTGCAAGCGGGCTGGTCCAAGATTCTTCTATCGCTCCTCATTACCACTTTTGTTGTAGGTGTCGGTGGCCGAGTAGAAAGAGACCGACACAGGAATAAAGGATGCACGCGTGTGCAGGTACGGAGGTGACCAGCCAGTGGGACAGCAGAAACTAGAAACACTAGAGTAAATTAGAACGAGATATATATATTTCATAGAGAGTTAGTAATACTTAACATTTACATAGTTCTTGACTGCAGAATGCTGATACATAGATCATCTAGATAGAGAGAGGCCTGCCTACTGATGAGTCCTAGTGCCTGTCCGATAGCCAAGTCTTAACTGGTGCCTAGCTGATTCCCAACTGTTAACTGGTTCCTATCCCAGTCCCAAGTGGCCGATGCAGCAGTCGTGGCCACGAGCGGAGTTGCAGCAGAGGGCGCTCGTAGCTCCGTGGCTCCGTGCGTGCATGGCGGCGCGCGGCGTAAGTACATGGCACGCACTTTAGACTTGTGCAACACCACAGTTTTAGATGTAGGTTATGCTGGAAGTATGGATTGCGTAGTACAGCAAACAAGCGATAGAGGCGCTGTAGTACAACAAAGAACTAATAAACACCGCTGCTGCATAATAAGCATGGGGTAGTACAACAAGGAAGCGAACATCTGCAACGGAATTAAGCAATCTTATGTCTATGAATACCAACAAACATTGAACGTAGTGTTACTGATTTCGTTTCGTGTATTAAATCCTTAACGGCATTTCTTTGCTTATTTTGGCAGGTTGCACTTTTTGTATCAGAAACTTCATGAAGATACATCGTTTTGGACAATGACTATTACTTACATTTGACATCTTTATGAAAATACATCGTTTTGAACAGTGACTTTAATTTACATTTGACATCTTGGCTAGGACAACTGAGTATATTGACAGAGCAATCTGACAAGGATTCTATTTTTTAATGGTGGAGGTCCGGAAGCCTAAAAAGCCAAGATAAACACAGGCCCTCCTCCAACAATCATTGCGAATCATGGGCATATAAGCTAGTCTTTATTATAAACGACAGTGAAAGTTAACCCTAATAGAAGTTATGCAGCATGAAGTATGCTAGAGAGCTCACTTCAGATATCAGAGAATGTTCTCTATTGTGAGCAACTTTCCCCACCCTCTTACTCACGCCAAGAACGTTCTCGATTCAAGTACAGGGTGTCTCACGAAAGACGCCTGTCAGGCGTCCGCAGATCACATGGTATGGCTCCCGGCCGCCGCCACCGCATTCGCCGGCCACGGCAGTGCCCGATTCTCGGACTCTGTTGTGCCGTGGGCATATACACTGAGTTAAAGACTGAAAAACATTGTCATCTGAGTAACCTAAGCTTACCTTTATTTACAGTAGATGTTCAAAATGATTTCCCTCTACGGGAAGAGCGGCCTGACAGCTCTTGAACACATTTGCGAACACTCGACGAATTTTGGCTGCCAAAAATCAGGGATATGACTAGTCGAATTCTGTCTTCCAACTCTACGAGCGTATAGGGATTGCTTGCATACACCTTGTCTTTTAACATTCCCCAAAGATAAAAGTCACAGGGATTTAGATCTGGAGAACTAGGAGGCCAGTCAACTATCCTGTCATCAAAATCACTTCGTATTGCTGCCATAGAAGCGTTGGCAAGGTGTGGTCTTGCATTGTCCTGCATGAAATAACCGTACAGCTTTTAGTTGGGTGAATGTTCTTGAAAAAAATGGATGCAGCATATTGTTCACATTCCTGCCGGAATTTATTGTTTCGTGAAAAAAGATTGGCCCAATTGTTCTCCTCACACTAATTGCACACCACACTCCAGTTTTCACGTCATGAAGAGGTTGTTGATGTAACTCGTGTGGATTTTCTGAGCTCCAAAGTCGACTGTTCTGCAAATTTACGTAGCCTGACAAATGAAGCCATGCTTCCATCAGAAAACTAAATTCATTCCTGCTTTAAAAAATATGTGCAAAGCCTTGTACCTTATTTTTCCTTATTGAATTCCTATCTTGATATTCATTATTAAAAGTTTTGCTCAGTCATTTACCAGTAAGTTGATTGCATACCATATTTCTGCCTCTAATCTGTAAGTGGTAACACACTGGACTTGCATTCGGAAGGATGGTGGTTCAAATCCATCTCCAGCCATACAGATTTTTCAGTGATTTCCCTGAATCACTCCAGGCAAGTGCCGGGATGGTTCCTTTGAAAGGGCATGGCCGATTTCCTTCCAAATCCTTGCCCAAGCAATCCGGGCATAAGGTCTGTCTCTAATGACCACGCTGTTGATAGGTCGTTAAACTCCAAGCTTCCTTCTCTTCCTCTAATCTGTTAATAAAGTGTTTGGTAGAAACAACAGATGACATCTTACATAGGCCCTACCTCCATGCTATCCTTTAATGTTTGTATCCAGATTCCGTGTATCGGCACTCTCTAGTCACACAATGCACAATATCTCACAGGCTGTTTTCCCCAGGTATTTATCTGTACTTAACTCCATCAGATTTGAGACATGTTATAGTGTCCACAATGTGCAGTCTCTGACGGGAATCTGAGAAGGGTTATTGTCAACTGTCAGTGTTCCCTTGGCCATGACTGTCCATAACGGTAATGGTGTAGTTGAGCACAGAGGCCCCCAAAATCGCGATTCTGACTTCTACAGTTTCAAACTGTGGTATGGGGATGCCACAGGTACAGGGTTTCTGTTATAGAGGCTGTGGAGCTGTGTGCTGAGTCAGCCTACTGCATCAGTGGGACACTGCAACAATCAGTGTTGCTGGATCAGCTTTCTTACGAGGTGCATTCAAGTTCTAAGGCCTCCGATTTTTTCTAATTAACTACTCACCCGAAATCGATGAAACTGGCGTTACTTCTCGTAATCGCCCTGCAGACGTACAAATTTTTCACAACGCTGACGACGTGATTCCATGGCAGCGGCGAAGGCTTCCTTAGTAGTCTGTTTTGACCACTCGAAAATTGCTGAGTCAATAGCAGCACGGCTGGTGAATGTGCGACCATGGAGAGTGTCTTTCATTGATAGAAAAAGCCAAAAGTCACTAGGAGCCAGGTCAGGTGTGTAGGGAGCATGAGGAATCACTTCAAACTTGTTACCACGAAGAAACTGTTGCGTAACGTTAGCTCAATGTACGGGTGCGTTGTCTCGGTGAAACAGCACACGCGAAGCCCTTCCCGGACGTTTTTGTTGCTGTGCAGGAAGGAATTTGTTCTTCAAAACATTTTTGTAGGATGCACCTGTTACCGTAGTGCACTTTGGAATGCAATGGGCAAGGATTACGCCCTCGCTGTCCCAGAACATGGACACCATCATTTTTTCAACACTGGCGTTTACCTGAAATTTTTCTGGTGGCGGTGAATCTGTGTGCTTCCATTGAGCTGACTGACGCTTCTGGATTGAAAAATGGCATCCACGTCTCATCCAGTGTCACAACCAACGAAAAGAAAGTCCCATTCGTGCTGACGTTGCGCGCCAACATTGCTCGGCAACATGCCACACGGGCAGCCTTGTGGTCATCCGTCAGCATTCGTGGCACCCACCTGGATGACACTTTTCGCATTTTCAGGTCGTCATGCAGCATTGTGTGCACAGAACCCACAGAAATGTCAACTCTGGAGGCGATCTGTTCAACAGTCTTTCGGCGATCCCCCAAAGCAATTCACTTTCTCGATCATGTCGTCAGACCAGCTTGTGCGAGCCCGAGGTTGTTTCGGTTTGTTGTCACACGATGTTCTGCCTTCATTAAACTGTCGCACCCACGAATGCACTTTCAACACATCCATAACTCCATCAACACATGTCTCCTTCAACTGTCGATGAATTTCAATTGGTGTCACACCACGCAAATTCAGAAAACGAATGATTGCACGCTGTTCAAGTAAGGAAATGTCGCCATTTTAAGTATCGAAAACAGTTCTCATTCTCACCGCTGGCGGTAAAATTCCATCTGCTGAACGGTGCTGCCATCTCTGGGATATATTGACAATGAACGCGGCCTCATTTTAAAACAATGCACATGTTTCTATCTCTTTCCAGTGTGGAGGAAAAAAATCGGAGGCCTTAGAACTTGAATGCATCTTGAATAGTTAAAGCTGGCAAATTAATTATTTACCTGGGGTTTGGAAATGTGGCTTTTCCTTGGTCATTTGGCTGTTTTTCCATTAACATCAGGAAAAGGTTAAAATCCATGGTGATTGATTGAATATTACTGTTAGTGAACCAATGTTTCAAAACACACTCTGATATCTATTTCAAATGTTTTATAAGATTGAGTTAAACAGCACCTGAAGGCAAATTAAAGCTGCCTTGGTATGGGTTGTGAGTTGACATCAACGAAATATCACAATTTTACGATAATGGAGGAAGCTGTTCTACACAAAGCAGGCTTTGATTTATGCAGGATGTATCAGAGGTCATACGCTACTCAACATAAACACTCTCAATACGGCATTCATCTAGCAGATTATAGTATGTAAGAAGTCAAAAGGTTGGATACTTATATAGAGAAGATCACCTGATGAGCTACAAATGCATTTTTCCCAGTGTATTACATATCTTCTCTGTTTCTCTTATGATTCACTAGTTTCTTATTTCTTCATTTCATAGAGGAATGAGCATACAAAATGCCCAATTATTATTGATGAAGCTTCCGTGCAGATTAATATGGTTTTACTCTGCAAGGAAGTATTATTCAAGTGCACACTTGAAAACAAATACGGATGTTATTAATATAATAGAAGTATGATTCGGTACGTATTTACTATAATTTCCGTTTGAGAAAAAGTATATAAAAATCTGCAAATGAGATTATAACTAGAGAATCTTCCATCTAACAGTGTGCAGAGCTGTACATTTAGCTGCAGACATCTCAGCTACGCTCTGACATGCACTTCAATGAAACTTGCAGAGTATTTATGTAGAAGTAGATTTAACTTGATTAGATTCTTTATTGGCCCTGTTAATCATGATATAGTACATCGTTTATTCATAGGATATAGGACAAGTCAGTCATAGAGTAATTGCAATTTATACTTATATTGATTTACATGGGCCTTCAAATGGTATATTGACAGCATTTATGAAAAAAAAAAACAATATAGTTAACACAATTTATCTACTATTATTTCCAAACATAATTGAAAACATATTATACATTGATAACATTTTGAGACAATGAGATTATTTAAGAATAGTATGAAGAAGAATCAGTTATATATATACACACACCCAGAAGGTGTAAACTATCAAGGGCAGAGACACTTGCGATAGCACCCACGTTATTTACCAACTGACATGCCTGCACTGTGAAGTGTTCTGTGCGGGAATGACCAGCAACAAACTGTCCATTCGCATGAACGGTCACAGACAGACAGCGTTTGTTGGTAATGAGGATCACCCTGTGGCTAAACATGCCTCGGTGCACGGCCAGCACATCTTGGTGCAGTGTTACCCCGTCCGGGTTATCTGGATACTTCCCACTGACACCAGCCTTTCAGAACTCTGGAGATGGGAACTTGCCCTTCAGCTTATTCTCTCCTCCCGTTGCCCACCTGGTCTCAACCTCTGTCCAACTTCTTTGCTTTTTACAAATGTCTGTCTAGGTGTGTTTGCATTTGGATATGTGTGAGTGCGTGTGTATTTGTTTACCTACTTTTTTTCCCCTGAGGTAAGTCCTTCCACTCCTGGGATTGGAATGACTCCTTTTCCACTTCCTTAAAACCCATATCCTTCCCTTTCTCCTCTCCTTTCTTTCTCTTTTCCTAAGAAGCGTTGAACGGTTGCGAAAGCTTGTACGTGAGTTTGTGTGTGATTTTATTTGTGTCTGTCGACGAGCCTGTCCTTTTGGTAAGTCATCCGTTTTCTATTATATATATATAATATATTGGTGATTCGAAGTGTGGCAGTCGGAGGTGATGGTTGTATGACTGTGTTGTGTGCCTGTGTGATTGCGTGAGTGCTCTATTTTCTGAAGAAGGCCACGGCCGATAGCTGAATGTGTTGTATGTGTGTGTCTTTTGTATGTGCCTGTCGCAGCTTGTCGCCACGTCTTTGCGGTGAGTTGTAAACTGTCCTCACTAAATTATTTATTCCAACCTGGACTTTCCATTATTATATATATATAAGGTAAAGCAGTCAACAATCCGAAGATTGCTTAACTAGGCATGGTCCTGTTTGGAGGTGGTATGCCGTTGCCTTAGTCCTTCCTTCGAACTGACTTACCCAGCCAGTTATAGGGGGCCTACAGTTTTACGTGGGTTCCGAACCACGGTGCTAGTTAGTATTTTTCACATGAGCAATACTACCAGAGGTGAAAAATGTGTAAAGTAACATATAAAAATCCTAGGACCTGGCAAGCATCGAACCTGCGACCTTTGGATTCATAGTCTGGTACTCTACCACTATGTAACCGAGCCGCACCATGTGGTTGTACAGTGTAACACTAGTGTGGTACACTCCAACTTTACATATGTTTGTGCATTCTGTGTTGACATGTAAGTTGAGCTTCTGCCTAGTGTCATAGAAATGAAACTCCTGTTGTACTTTAAGACAGGTTCTACTTTTAATAGGCTTTCTTTAGTGAAGATCAGTTCTTCGTAGATACACAAACAAGATATGGGAATATCCTAAGGCTTTTAAAAGTTCGTCTACAAGCATGTTTTATAATTCTATTTTTTTCTGTAGCATATATATATGCTATTTGTGGTGTTTCCCAAAACGATTATTCCATACATCAGTTGTGACTGTACTGCTGTTGTACATTGCCAGCACTGTTGTATGGCTTGTATTTTTGTGGGAAATGGTTTTCAGTTACCAGTGCTTGCCAATCATCTCATTTTTAGAATTTTTTTTTAAATCATCGTTTGCTATAAAATTGCACTGGACTGTTTTAGGAGGTTGACGTCTGGGCAAAGACTCTCAAATCGTGTCAATGTATAAAAGAAGTCCAAATTAAGCAAATAGGCTACATATAAATTTATGCTGCTCTACTACACCATACAATAATTGCAATAATAAAACTTCACAGTAATGCAAATGTAATTCAGGGTTTCAACACATTGGCTGCCACAATACGTCAGAGGCACGGCATAGCCGCCTGCTGTGGCCACCAGCGGCCACACGGCAGCCAATGTGCTAAAGCCAGATTTAGGTTATTTCTTTTTCAGCACTTGACAATATTGGCAGCAATATGTAAACATTTTTATTTCTCTTTGCCTCAGGTGATGCAAGAGTTTGTCAAAGCAATCACATCGAATTCCTCGGTCATTTGATCACTCTGCTTTTCTGAGGTCGCAGACTCACACTGCCTGTGGCCCAGTTGTGTTAGCGACAGCATGGCTTGCTCCATCAGCAGTGAACTCTTAGCGGAAGGCGACACACTGACCTCCAGTAACTTGTGTCACACCAACCTGCCCGTGACATTTTGGTAGGTAGACGACTTCTGCAGCAGCTGGGATGTGACCCACCACCTCTTGGACAGGAGTTGCTCGTGCTCTGGGAGGCCTGGACTGGCAGGAAATGTTTGTATAGCTTATGGGACTTAACTATGGGGTCATCAGTCCCTAAACCTACAAACTACTTATGAACTAGCTAACACTAAGGATGGCACAAATATCCATGCCCGAGGAGTGATTCGAACCCCCGACTGTAGTGGCCGTGCAGACCGTGACTGGCGTGCCGCAGTCCCCTCAGCCACCACGGCCGACTGACTGTCTGGCTCGGAGAGTTTGCGAACTCAGAAGGTCGAACTGCAGCCCCACCACAGTGTGGAACTGCATGTGGTTACCTGTGGAGAACAGCCCCATCTTTCAAGAGAGCTGCAACACTAAGGGCCGGTTCGTCCATCTCTCTTAATCTTCTTGTTAGTAACCGAGAAGATTAACATTCAGTTAAATGTCCTAGTTAAGTATATTGCGATCGTCATACACCTCTCGTTTGCTAACCTGGAGAAAACCAGAAGGTACGATATATTTCGTTTAGGTTGGCAATGGAAACAAATGAAAGTGCCGTCTGTATAAACAGCTGTTTCCCTTATTTAACTAACAGGGAAGAGGTTAGCAGATAGTTGTTAATTGGTGTTATGGAAAACAAACGTGAAAGAAGTTCGAATTTTATAAGAAGTTAGTGTGAGTGTGTTGTGTCCCCAATAGAGAAATATTAGTGTGCATTGGAATGTAAAAAAAACTGACGTTACGACATGAAAGAAGAAGAAAAAAGCGACATGATCACGTGTGGAAAATGAATTCAGTGCTTTCCACGGAAAATGTAGGACAGTAAAAATACTTAGGGCTTAGTACGATAACATGCCAAGTGTGTAGTATCTTAGTGCGAACTTGCACATAGGCAAAAGTATACTGTTCCAGTAGATCGGAGAAGGAATCACATTTTAGACCTCGCACTAGACGCAACAAGCATAAGTAAATACTGGGTAAAATTTTACGACGCTTCTCGGCGGGCTCCAGTGCTTATGTTGGCAACAGGTAAACAATGAAGTGTAGAATTGCGTTCATATTTTTCACGAGCTACAGAGCAAATGTTATTGCTGCTCGTTTCACCCGCAGCAAAATTAATACTGTACCTGCTCTATGGTTCACAGGTTCTATGTACCCTTGTCCATTCAGAAATAAATAATTTTCGTTGTAATTGAAGTTGTCACGAAAAAACATTCATTGGTCGTCTGAATTGCCGTCATTACCATTGGTGCCAACATAACCACTGCAGCCAGGCGAGAAGCGTGGTACAATTTAACCAAATACTGAATTAATAAGCTTGCAGGCATAAATAATGTATTCTGTTTTCTATTATAACAGATAACTTACAAAATAAGGAACTATCTGTTGGACTCTTGAGATGGTCGTGGAATTTTTCATGTAGCATTTCCAAGACGAAATAGCGTAAGAAATTCTGCATCATCTCAGCATTCAAAATGATTTGGGCGAACATAAATACATCTAGTCGCATTATAGCAGCAATGACCTGTAGATCGTCTAAAATATTGACATTGTCTTCATTGTCAACCAAATCTCTTATTCCAACCATTTTCATCATACCGATTATCACTGAACTGGTCGTTACCCATAAGTTTGTCTTTTGATATCGCGACAATAGTTTAAGGTTATGTTGCTTATCTGCAATATATCAAATTCATCTGTTAGCTACTGACATGGATGGGGCGAGAAATAAGACGAAAAAATTTTTCAGTGAAGCTGCTTTCCACACTAGCTTTTCATACATGTAGTGCTTCTGTTATTTTGTTCGATAAATCGGTCTTATATATTGCTGTGTTTTAGCGCTTTTGAATCTTTCTATTATCATGCAGATTCTCACTTAACTGATAGTTAGCTGTGTAACGAGCAGAATTCTACTCGTTAACTTAACTGCCAGATTGAGGTCTTTTAACGTCTGGTTAACTCATAAGGAAATTGACAAACACATTTCTCCGCTAATGACAAGTTAAAATCGTAACCGGAACTTAATGAGACATTGACAAACCGGCCCTAAATATATTGGTATTACTTGACTGGCCCTTGTTTATACTCATCAGTGTGCATGTGTTTCCCAAATGTGTGGATTTGACTCATAATGCTAAACAATGTGTTAGCACCAGTATACTACTTTTCACAGCTGTTTGTAGCAAGAGTTACTAACAACCCCAATAAGCACGCTGATTCGCCAAATCTTGCACACTCCTTGTCCTGACGTCCTCTGCTACCTCCCGTTGTGTAAAATTATGATCAACATACCCACACCTGACCTACGGGTATGGTTTCAATCCACTGCCAATTATGTGAACCGTTGTTGTTGTCTTCAGTCTCCAGACTGGTTTGATGTGGATATCCCCACTACTGTATCCTGTGGAAGCCTCTTCATCTCTGAATTAGAACAGCAATCCAGAACCATTTGAATCTACTCACTGTATTCATCCCAGTCTCCATGTGATTTTTACTCCACATAATTTCCTCCAATACTAAATTAACACATTCAACCCTACACCCGTATCCCATACAGGCATCGCCCTTACGATCACCGAAAGGAGTTTTTCACTGCACCACATGGCTGGTGGCTGTAAGATGACTGCTGTACTTCATATTTTGTTCACTAGGTGAAGCAGCAGTCCATGTGTTCTGTGTATCAGTGGTATAAAATACATTAGCTGACGACAAGGTTCTGAAAAACAGGAAAGGTTTACCAACAAGCTTCAAAACAAAGAAACTGAAGCAAAATGAAATGATATTTTGAGGAATGGACTCATTCTAGTGCTGAAGTGGAAAAATAAGCGTGGTGTATACTGCCCTTCTACAAAACATCAGGCTACCACAAAAGACGTCCCATTACGTTCAAAACATGGCAATACAACAGTAATGAAACCAGACGTTGTAATTGACAATAAGAACAAGACTGGTGTAGATCATGTGGATCAGCTGTACAGTTACTACCCATTCGCACGAAAAACAATGAAGTGGTGGAAGAAACTGTTCTTTCGTTTTTTCCTAATGCCTGTCGTGAGCAGTTTTATTTTGTACAAAGACGTCAGTAAACAGAAAATCTCTCTTGTGTACTTCATGAAAAACGTTAGCTTGACGTCTGTAGAAAAAGGTGGAGGCCTTAGATCTATATAGAGCCAACACCAAGCACTAGCCTCGACAGTAACTTTCCAGAGAAAGTACCCCACACTATGAACAAAGTAAATACTACACGGTATTGCAAAGTTTGCTCCGACAACGGGAAGATAGATACTGGCAAGCGTGTAAGAAAGGAAAGCAGATGGTGGTGCAAAGACTGCAACGAAGGACTCTGCGTACCTCAGGGCTTTCATGATTACCACCTGCAAGTGTAATTATGCATAACATATATGTAATCTTTTTATATCATTAAATATTGAATAAAAAAACCTATTGTGAACCAAATTCATTTTATTATTTATCATTATCATGTTATGAAATGTAAAAGTGTTTTCCATGTAAAGGTTTCTAGTGTTTTTTGGAATGCTGGTACACCTCTACCGATGCAAGCATACATATAAGCTTACATTTTCCCTAATGTGTAAAGGATGTGGTATCAAATGATGCTAGAAATTTGCCTTTCTGGCTCTTAGTTACTGTACAGTTCATCAATGTTACATGAAAATCGCCAGTTCACCTGCACAGTCGAGGTACATACATAGCAGTGTGAAATGTGTTAACGATACCTTGATGTCTCAGAAAGTGCCTTACCAAATGGTCCCTTCTATTAGTCAAGATATAAGAGAAACTACTTCTGCAGCAACGAATTTTAAAAGTTTTTATCCCCTATGTGTTCATGAGTATAGGACGAAAGCCAGTACAAGCCCAGTACAGTTTTGCCGGATATCCTCCCCACATTTTAGACAACTGGTCACCCATGTGGCAACGTCACCATTACGTCATCCAAGATGGCGTCCGTTCTAGTTCTGCATCAAGATGACGTCTACCAGGAATTTTGAATTTCATTAGTTAAATCAAGGTAGTGTGCACCAGAAACTACAAATTTGGAATTTTCCACGAACGCTATTGGCTATCACTCCACAACTTACCAGATATACCACTGTATCAAGAGGTTGCTGCTTTAGACACACAACTAACATTCCAGTAGAGGTAATTTTCAGTTAATTGGCTCTAGGTTTGATTGTTGCTGCAAAATCTGAGGCCCAAAGGAAACAACAATTTCATTTTTTCATAAATGAATTTATTGGATTTCTTCTGAAACATTAACTTAAATTTACAAAAATCTGGCAACCAGGTGTCCTACAACTCTGACACAAGGTGTGCTACTATCACAGACATTGGACTGCTATGACAACACCTCCAAAGAACAATGTGCACACCATCATTTGCAGAGTTTAAAGTACATCAATATTGAAATTTACATCAAATCACATTTTTAAAATTATTATTCTATTAAATGCTGAATTATATAGAAATTACAATGTTACATAAAAATACATGGAATGGATGAAAATTAGCTGTCTACAATCAATTTGCTTATATAAACAATATTTCTTTACACGAGAAGTTTCTGAAGCAAAGGCGTGAGAAAATAGTTACAAAGTCAACAGTAAGTCACAGAAATTTAAGATTACCAGTGTTCACATAATATACTGTGGTACCAGCAAGTTCATTTCGATGACACTATCAGATATTACATATCTACAAGCAAAATTTTAAGGATTTCTTTACGTAAAGCCCCACATAAATTTAAGTTGTGCTGTTGCTGTTACCTTCATTCCAAAAGGCTGGTTTGATGTAGCTCTCCACATTATCCTATCCTGCAGAGGCCTCTTCATCTCTGAAGAAGAATGGCAACCTACCTCCTTTTGAACGTGATGATACTCCTCTCTCTCTCTCTCTCTCTCTCTCTCTCTCTCTCTCTCTCTCTCTCTCTCTCTCTCTCTCTCTGTCTGTGTGTGTGTGTGTGTGTGTGTGTGTGTGATTTTTACCCCACACACTTTCTGCTAATTCTGTTTTGACAATTCCTTGATGTCTATTTCAAAACATTTTATCACCTTTTTGTCTGAACTACTACTTGTCCACATTTCAGTCTCTTACAATGCTTCATTCCAGACAAATGATTTAAGAAAGTTTTTTTAATATTTACAATAGGCTGTCAACAAATTTATCTTTTTAATGCTTCCTTCCCATATCCATTCTGAATTTTATATCTTCTTTACTCCAGCAATCAGAATTTACTGTGCTACTCAAATGACAAAATGCATACACTGCTTTTATCATCTCATTGGCTAACCTAATTACTTTAGCACTATTTGGTTTTTTTTCCTACTACAATGTTTTTATTCCTTCTCTCTCAATTTCAATTCCTTGTCCACATTTCTTCTTGCTCTCCATCACAGCTTGCTCAATTTAAAGACTGAACAACATTGGGGAAAAGCTACAACCCAGTCTTGCTCCCTTCCCAACCAATGTGTCCCTTTTTATGCCCTTAGATTCATAACTGCTGTCTGATTTTTGTAAAAGTTATATCCAATTTTTGTTGCCTGTGTTTTAGCCCTGCTACCAGCATTTCAAAGGGTGTATTCCAAGCAAGCTCATCAAAAATATTTGTTTGCCTTCCCTTTACCCATCTTCTAAGATAAATCAATGTGAGTATTGTCTATCATGTTCCTACATTACTCCTAAATCCAATGAGGTAGAAGTCTACAAGTCTTTCTGTAAATAATTCACATTTGTTGTTTTTACAACAATGACTTATGAAACTGATAGTTCTGTAATTTTCACACTTGTCAGCACTTGCTTTCTTTGGAACTGGAATTTTTATATTATTCTTGAATCTGAGGGTATTGCTCCTTTATCATTAATCTTATACATGGGGTGGAACGGTTTCGTCATGACTGGCTCTCCCAATGATATCAGCAGTTCCGATAGACTATCATCTACTCCAGGGAAGATGTTTCAACTCAAATCTTTAAGTTCTCTCAATCCTTCCCACAGTATCATATTGATATTTACCTACTTTTTCTTCTATCATTCTCATTTCTTTTGCATAGGCCTTCTATATAATTTTTCCACATTTCATCTTTCCCTTCTTTCTTAGTACTGGTTTTCCAACTGAGCTCCTAATGTGCATGCAGCTGCTTTTGTTTCCTCCAAACATTCTCCTCCTGTAGGCACCATCTATCTATACCCTTGTGATACACTCTTAGACATACATGCATTTGTCCACAAGCAACTACTGCTTAGCCATTCTGCACTTCCAGTCAGTCTCATTTTTCAGCTGTCTATTCCCTTTGGGCTGTTTCACTTGATACATTTTTATATTTTCTTCTTTCATCAATGAAGGTTTGTATCTCCTGTGTTATCCAAGGATTTCTATTAGGCACTGTCCTAACTATATGATCATCTCCGGCCTTACTTTATCATCTAAAGTGACCATTCTTCTCTTCCTTCTGTATTAGCCTCCACCCCCTTCCCAAACCCCATTTTGGTCAATTCTTGCTTAATGCTCCCTCTGGAACTTTCAACAACTTCACATTTTGCAATTTATCCAGATTCAATCTCCTTACTTTTCTACATTTTTGCAGTTTTGACAAGTTTCTATCTACAGTTTGTAACAAATAAGCTACGATCAAAGTCTGTATCTGCCCTTTGGTATGCATTACACAGAATTTATATTGATTGACAGTGGCTTTTCTTAATACATTTAAACAAAACTACACGTTCAAGGAACACTGTCGACTATACTGATCAAGTGTTAACTTTTTTCTACAGCTTCAATGTCATATCCATCTGTTTTTTATGGAGACTGCTTAAAAGAAAAACTACAAGTTACATTTCTAAAAGCGGTAAACACACAGAAGGAAAAAAAAGGAAATACAAGTCACTTTGATTCCAATTACAGTTTTAAATCTTAATAAGCAATGATCAAATTAATAACATTACACAAATCTTAAAATATGAAGGCAAAATGTCAATAATGGAAGGTAGGTAACAACTCACTGTAAAGAGGCTCACTGAGCTGCTAACAGACACAAAACTAGGTATCTACCCTCAATTATTGATAAGGCAAAATATTTTTTATTAATGTAGTGTTTTTTAAAAATATATATAATGTTTTTGCACATGATAACTTGCACATGACAACAGTAGACCCAACTTTCAATGCCAGACTTTATAGTTCACAAAACATGTAGGCCTATATAAAATCATGCAACAAATACATGTACAAATTTTACACAAAGTTTATTATCCAAGATACAGTGCTATTTATTTCGCAATTTTCAATGTTTATATGTACTTTATCAGATACTGCATAGCCTATTAGCTTCAATGTAATGTTTTCTTTACATTACCACAACATATATAAATAAACACTTTAAAAATAGTGTGCGTGTATACTGAGACAAAGTATTTATTTTTATTTTTCCCAATGAGTGCTGACTAATGCAATATGAAAGTGTAAACATAAACAAGTAAAAAACAATCATGCACTCTTCTCATACCAGAATATCACTAACATTGAATTTTTACCACAAACACATGAAAATACCATAATGCTGTAAAAATCTTTATAAAATAAATAATTAATCAAGGATAATCAGCTTGCTCACAGGAATGTCCAAATGTACTCAAACACAAATAAAACAATAAATAAATACAAATTTAAAAATTGTTCCATGAAATAAAACAGTGAATATGCAGAAACTCAACAAAGCAACTTAAAACTCTATTTTTTATCAATGATTTTCATACAAAGCTTTTGTATTCACTGAATAGTCATAAACTTCCAACGTCTAATTTTTCCGCCTTTCCTTTTACAATCACTGATATAGGGACAACATAGCCCACTAGTGTCTCCTTGTATTTTCATAGTCTTCAAATACCAAGTCATTTCCAGACTTTTACAAATTGATATCTACATCATTTGCTTCAGAACTGCATTTTAAAATAGATAACAAAACAGCACAGTGCTTGTTACACAATTTTCACTCAGTTCAGTTTCAATTTCCTTTCACTGGTCTTTATACAATTCTCAGCTGAGTTGTGGTAAATAATTACCACTCCATTATGAAAGTTGCCCTCATACTGTCGCCACGTAGGCCTTAAAAAATCTCTCTCTCTCTCTCTCTCTCTCTCTCTCTCTCTCTCTCTCTCTCTCTCTCACCCTAGTGATTAATGCAAAGTAAGGTTTCATGCACAAGCCCACTGCCTTCAACATTAAAGAACTGACTTAACAAAGTAACTAGTTTCTCATATAAAAATTTTCCATTCACTTTCTCCCATTTCATCGTCGTCATCATCATCATCATCATCATCATCATCATCATCATCATCAGAAGCAGCAACAACAATAGCAGCAGCAGCATACTTCACTACTTCATTCACATTTCTTTCAACAAAAACCCTACAACTGTGTCCCTCGTGTTCTTTCTCTTCAACATTTCTACTCATGTCACTGGTTCCCCTTATCATACTACATAATTTTTCGTCTTGTAACTTAGTGCAGTTTCCAATTTACTGTCCATTTTTGTTATTGCACCAGTGTTTTGAACGCTATTTTCAATTATGGCAAAACACAATCAACACCTTCACTATGATAGGAATGGTGGTTCCACTGACGACAGTTGTGCTACTGCCAATTTGCTGAACAAAGCTTTAAGAAATTCTTAAAGAGGATGAAGCAAATACTCCAGAATTCGAATCAAGAAGCTGGCGCCATGCGTATTTAGAGGTATTTGGAGTACTGAAGAACTTAAATCACTTAACACAAGTTAGTCTCCTGGTCCAGACTGTGTGCCAATTAGGTTCCTTTCAGAGTGTGCTGAGGCAATATCTATCATGTACAACCTCTCACCCAGCGAAAAATCCATTTTCAAAGACTGGGAAGTTGCATAGGTCACACCAATATTTAAGAAAGGCAATAGGAGCGATCCAAAGAATTACAGGCCTATAACATTGACATCAGTTTGCAGCAGGATTTTAGAATGTATACTTTCCTCACATATTATGAACTACCTTTAAGAGTCAAGAGGTAGTCAACACAGATTCAGAAAGTATTGTTCTTTTATGCACATGAAGTAATGGGTGCCATCGACAAAGAATCAAAAATCGATTCTATATTTCTAGGCTTACAGAAGGTTTTTGACACTGCCTGTACCTCACAAGTAACTTCTTATCAAATAGCATGCTTATGGAATAGTGCCACAGTTGTGTGACTGGCTTCGTAATTTCCTGTCAAAGGGCACAGTATGTAGTCATTGACTAGAACAGAAATGATATCTAGCTTTCCCCAGGAAGGATTACAGGGCCCCTACTGTTCCTTATCTTTATAGACAATTTAGGAGACTATCCAAACATCTCTCTTAGACTGTTAGTGTACGATGCTATCATTTATCAGTTAGTAAAGTCACCTAAAGATCAAAAGCAACTGCAAAATGATTTAGATACCTGCACGGTGCAAAAGTTGGCAACTGACCCTGAATAATGCAAAATATGAACTCATCCATATGGGCACCAAAAGAAATCTGAAAAACTTCATTTACACCATAAATCAAAGAAATCTACAGGTCCTAAATTGAATGCAATACATAGGAATAACAATTATGAACAACTTCAATTGGAAAGAAGACACAGATAACGTTGTAGGGAAGGCGAACCAAAGGCTACATTTCATTGGGAGAACACTTGGAAGATGCAACAGTTCTATTGGAAGAAAGGGAGGGGAGAAAAAGGGCATACACAACACTTATGCATCCAAATTTACAGTATTGCCGCCAATTGCAGGATCCTCATCAATTGGCACTAATGGATGATTAACAAAAGTTCAGAGAGGGGCAGCTTGTTTCGTATTATCGCAATATAGTGTTGAATGTGTCACGAAAATGTTAGCACTGACCCACATAGGGAGATAGGATTATCATAACAAAACGAGAAATCAGATTGAATACAGAAAGATTTAGGTGTTCCTTTTTCCCCCAGACACTATTAGAGAATAGAATGGTAAAGAAATTGCATAAGATCACGTTGGTAAGTGACTTAATTTTGTTCTCTGGTTCAGATTTCAAATTTCACATAGAAAATTTCAAATTAACTCTCAAACTGTTCAAATCTGAATTTATTTGTAACATTGAGCTCTAGCTATCAAAATACTTTCAGTGTCAAACTTGTTCTTATCTTCCACAAAACTGACACTATTGTTGACTAGTATCACACTCCCTTACTTCCCCTTTTGTTTGACAGAAATACCTTCATTCACTCACAGCCATTGTTACACAGATGAAATGAAACTTGCACAATGAAATTCTCTGACATATGTAGTATTTTCCACATTATTACTCTCAAGAACAAAGTGGAAAACATTATACGCAGCATTTAACTTTGATTTTGATCCACAGCCAGTATTGTTGGTAGCTTTCAATTAATTTATGCCAATCTTTATGTGATATCCACTATTTTGAATTCAGACTGTCTACCAATTTTTCTACTTATTCTTCTTCCTATTACTTGTCATTCACACACAATTTGCAGAGAAATTAATCATTATCTCCAGCAGACACAAAGTAAGGGGAAAAACCATGTCTTTTTATTAACCATGTATGAACTTAATGCATATAATATCACTAAGAACTCTTACACACAGAACTGATGCTGTACTTACGGAAGAGAGAGAAATGTGTGTTTTCATCACTCTATAATTCACAGTTGTTATTATTATTACTGTAGCGTTTTTGGTGGTTGGAGTGAGTTTACCAGTCATCAGCCACAACGCTCCAGGCACCCTTCCAACCCAAATTCTTAACTTACAGCACATTACAGCTGTAGTGCCCCCTGCTCATTGGTTGCTCTTGCTCGGAGCTTATACTGTATTCCTGCAAGGGACTGAGCATATAAATACATCTGTATTGAAATTGTCATTACCTGTTGTGGGCATATTTACAAATATTGATATGGTGTGTTCTTTTTGCACATACCTTTCAGGGTATAAGTCCCAAGCTCTCACTAAAAAGAAGTGTTTCCATGGGGAGCCCATTATCCCTCATGTTGGTTAACCTTTTTATAGAGGACTTTGAGGAGAACGCACCTGAGTCAGCTGTTTTAAAGCCCATAGACTTAGGACACTACATATATGATACTTTTGTTATATGGCCTCAAGGTAGAGAAGAATTGGAGAAATTCCATTGCCATTTAAATTAATTACATGAAAACATCAAGGTCACAATGGAGACTGAAAAAGATAGGGCTTTTCTCTTTTTAGACATGCTAGTACACTGGAGGAATGATGTGTCATTAGGGGACACTGTATCTATATTTACAGGCATCTAGCTGCCATAATCCTTTACAAACTGCTGGTGTTCTCAGTATTTTAATAAATTGGGCACACTTGTTATCAGATGATTAAAATCTCCACGTCAAACTACAACACCTGGAGAAGGTTTCTTAAAGAGAATAGTATACTTCTCACCAAACACGATACCAAATTTCTTGAACAGGATGAAACCCTGAAACTAAATGGGAAAGCATGGAATAGGGGCCACCAACATAACCTCACAGGGAAAAGGTCAGAGCTGAAAAATCACGGATAAAAACGATGCTCATCATCTTTTGCAATAGTCAAGGCGTCATACACAAGTAATTTCTGCCTGAGGGAATGACTAACATTGGAAGGTACATTTAAAGTTTGATCCATTTCATGTGACATCAACACAGGAAACAACCCCAGAATGCACAACAAAATGCTCACCCCACACACAGCCAATATCTTCAAACAGTTCCTGGCAAGAAAAAGGGATGCTGTAACCTGAACATTCACCATACATGCAAAATCTCAATCCTCCAGACTTCTTTCTATTCCCTTGATTCAAACTGGCTTTAAAAGGAAGGAGATTTGAAGATATTCCTGACATCCAATGAAACTTAACAAGGCTTTTGAACAACATCCCAAAGGATGGTTTCGAGCAAAGTTTTCAGGACACGTATTGCAGAGCTCAGTGGTGTATAGTTATGGAAGGCGACTATTTCGAAGGACAGTGTGGTAACTGTAGTTCATTCTATTTTAATCTTACCAGTCTATTCACAGAACTTTATTGTAAGAGGTTCTAGATAAACTTTTCATACAATAAATCTGTTAGATTATTATAATAAAGCTTACTATATTAAGTCCATGTTTTAACAAGAAAACCCAAGAAATCAAATAGGATCTCCTTCAAATCCAATGTGATTATCTTTGCATCTTGGACTTCACATTATCATTCTGATACATAGCAGGAGGTACTGCTCAACAAAATTATGTAGACTGTTGTGCTGATCAAGTGAATCCATTTCTGGAATCATTCTCAGCAATATTACATGTTTATTCTACGATTAGTGACTTGTGTGTGCCAAAAGATATGACCAAGGCAATGAGTCCCACTTTGCTTCTTCACAGGTAGTTCTACAGATTGTTTTAATTGCATTGCTAGGAGTTCTCAGCTACTCGATGATGATGATGATTATTATTTAAAATAAGCCTTAGAGTTGATTGGTCTCTACTTTTTTCATATACAAGAGATAATATAGAGGTGGTGCTTCCTTTGACTCTCCACTTTACTGATATACTAATGCTACAGACATGATTCGTGCTAAATTCTAAGTTATGAAATTCTTCTTTTTGATTCATTCTGATAGAAGACATGCTTACAAAGGTCACATATTGAATCTGAATTGATTCAGTGAGAAATGTTCACCACTATCACACATTAACTGCAAATGCTTCTCTTACTCATGTATTTGTAATGTCTCAATAAAATAACATGAGGTTGACACTACTTTTTGTCATTAAAATAAAATCTTGACAAATATATACATACATTGACAAATGAGTAAAAATTAACTAATAGCTCATAATTAGTCATATATCATTCAGTTTATTTTTTTTCTCTACATAGGAATAGTTACATTTATGTATTGTCTCCTTTTATGCCTGTACATAAAATCTGAGTTTGGGATACTTTTTGTTTCAAGAGAGGAGAATAATCATTAAAATCACATTACAGATACATAGTTATTGTGTCACTTCTATGGAACTACAGTGGCTACCAAATAACATGATGCCAAATATAACCCAACTATAATGGCAGATCAGTCTTACTGTACAATAAAAATCAACTGAAAGCTACATGGACACTTTTGTGAAGTCATCTGACAAATGTTCCAGTGATGCAACATTTTTACTGTCAAGTCAACTGAATCAAAACACACAAACACACACACACACACACACACACACACACACACGCAGAGAGAGAGAGAGAGAGAGAGAGAGAGAGAGAGAGAGAGAGAGAGAGAGAGAGAGAGAGAGATATGATGATGTTTTGTTGTTTAAGGGGTACAAAACTACAATGGTCATCAGTCCCCCATTCCATCTCTAAGTGTCAAGAGTAATACCGTGGACGTGAAAGAAATACGTCTAGAGTTTAAGGTTGCAATGTGGGAGGGAAGTCCCATTAAGTCCATAAAACATCATCAAAAACGACAAGACGCAAAACGAAAAGAGACGATCATACAAAGACACCTTACAACAAAGAAGCCAATGTCTGTTGTCGACCGACCATAAGAATATAAAACGAAAAGTCAACCACTCAGCAACAAAAAGAAATTTCCAGTTAGAGAGAATGATTAAAAAAAACCTGCTCGAATAAAACGTAAAACTGAATCTGCCATCGTCACCAAAAACATCTGATAAAACGCCAAGGATGTTAAAATTCCGCTGCAAGGCGGCTAAAACAGGGCAGTCGAACAGGATGTGGACTATTTTCAGACGGGACCCACATTCACATTGGGGCGCATCCTCACCACGAAGGAGATGTCCATGGGTGAACCATGTATGCCCAATGCGGAGCCAACAGCACCACCGAGTCCCGGCGAGAGGACAACATGGAGGAACGCAACACTGCCGTGGTGTCCTCTACGACCCACATTTCATTGGGCGTGCTCAGGCGATGCTACTCAGCATCCCAAAGCCGATGTACCCGTTGGTGCAACAATGAACGGAGATCTGAGGCCGGGAGGCCGATCTCGAGAATGGACACACCGGCAGCCTGATTGGCAAGCCGGTCAACATGTTCATTGCCCGGGACACCCACGTGACCCAGAGACCAGATGAACATTACTGATCGCCCGGACAGTTGAACGGCTGAAGCGTCTCCTGTATGGCCAACACCAGGGGAGACCACGGGTAACACTGGTCCAGTGCTCTAAAGCTGCTCAGGGAGTCGCTGCATATAATAAAAGAATCACCTGAGCAGGACCAGATATGCACGAGACCTTTGTGAATGGCCACCAGCCCTGCAGTGTAAACACTGCATCCATTTGGCAGAGAGTGCTGTTCCACACGGTCACCATGAAGATAAGCAAACCACACGCAGCCATCAACCAGAGAACCATCAATGTAGATTAGGTCATAACCAGGGAAATCCGCTACGACAGCCGAGAAATGGCGGCGGAGCATCTCTAGGGGAACCGAGTCTTTGGGCCCATGGGCCAAGTCCAGCCGTGTAGACGGCCTTGGCAAGCACAACGGGAGTCTACGTACACGGAACCGATAGGGAGATGGAAGGGGAGAAGACTCAAGCTCCTTCAGGAGCGACTGAACTCTAAAAGCAATCGTATGGCATGATCTGGGGGCGTCACTGATGGGGATGGACGACCACATCAGAAAAGAGGAGACGATGGTTTGGGTGGCCTGGGGAGCAATATACATGGGCTGCGTAAACCACGAGCAGGTGTTGGTGGCGGACCTCCAAAGGTGGGATCCCAGCCTCCACTAGTAAGTTGTTCACTGGGCTGGTGCAGAAGGCACCCAACGCGATGCGAATTCCAAAGTTGTGAATGGGGTCCAGTAGGTGCAGTGCCAAAGATACCGCAGACCCATAGGCAATGCAACCAAAATAGAGACGGGACTGCACCAGTGCCGTGTAAAGCCGCAACAGTGTCGAGCAGTCAGCAACCCAGATTTTATGACCCAGGTGTCAGAAGGTTGAGATGGCGCCAGCACTCCTGTTTCAGCTGACGAATGTGGGGGAGACAAGTCAGGCAGGCGTCAACGACCAGTTCTAAAAACCGTTGGGTTTCTACTATGTTAAGTACATCTGCATCTACATACATACTCCGCAATTCACCGTAAGGTGCGTGGCGGAGGGTGCACTGTACCACTACTAGGCATTTCCTTTCCTATTCCACTCCCAAATTGAACGAGGAAAAAAAGAATGCCTATATGTCTCCGTACGAGCCCTAATTTCTCTTATCTTGTCTTTGTGATCTTTACGCGAAATGTAAGTAGGCGGCAGCAAGATCGTACTACAGCTTCAAATTCCGGCCCTCTAAATTTACTTAACAGAAATTCACGAAAAGAACGTCGTCTTTCTTCCAGCGATCCCCAATTGAGTTGCCGGAGCATTTCCGTGACACTCGCGCACTGGTCGAACCTACCGGTAACAAATCTAGCTGCTCGCCTCTGAACCGCCTCTATGTCTTCCTTCAAACCGATCTGCTGCGGATCCCAAATACTTGGGCAATACTCAAGACGTGGTCGTACAAGCGTTTTATACACGGTCTCCTTTACAGGTGAAGTACATCTTCCCAAAATTCTCCCAATGAACCGAAGTCGGCTGTCTGCCTTACTCACAACTGTCCTTACATGCTCGTTCCATTTCATATCGCTCTGCAATGTTACGCCTAGATATTTGAACGACGCGACAGAATCAAGAAGCTCACTACTAATGCTGTATTCGAACATTATAGGATTGTTTTTTCTACTCATGCGCATCACCTTACATTTTTCTACATTGAGAGCTAGCTGCCATTCTTCGCACCAACTAGAAATTTTGTCTAAGTCAACCTGTATGCTATTACAGTCAGTTACAGACCCTCCCATACACCACAGCATCATCAGCAAACAGCCGCAAATTACAACTTACTCTGTCCATCAGATCATTTATATAGATAGAAAATAGTAGCGGTCCTATCACACTCCCCTGGGGCATGCCTGACGATACATTCGTCTCTGATGAACACTCGCCATCGAGAACAACGTACTGCGTTCTATTACTTAGGAAGTCTTACAGCCAGTCACAAATCTGTGAACCTATTCCATAAGCTCGTATCTTCATTAGCAGTCTGCAGTGTGGCACCGCGTCGAACACCTTTTTGAAGTCGAGAAAAACACAATCCACCTGTTGCTTTTCGTCCATGGCTCGCAAGATGTCATGTGAGAAAAGGGCAAGCTGAGTTTCACATGAACGATGTGTCTTAAACCCGTGCTGATTCATGGAAAGAAGCTTTTCCGTTTCAAGGAAATTTACTATATTAGAACTGAGAATATGATCTAAAATTCTGCATGAAACTGATGTCAACGATATTGGCCTGTAATTGTATGGGTCAGTTCTCTTTCCTTTCTTATACACGGAAGTCACCTGCGCTTTTTTCCAGTCACTAGGAACTTTGCGCTGAATTAAAGATTCGCTATAAATGCAAGCTAAGTAGGGGGGCCAACGCCGCAAAATAGTCTTTGGAAAACCGAACTGGTATTCCATCCGGACCAGCAGACTTTTTCGTATTTAGCTCTCTCAGCTGCTTCTCTACTCCGGAAATACCTATTGCTATGTCCCCCATTTCGCAATTAGTACATTGATCAAATGATGGTATATTTGTGCTGTCCTCCTGCGTGAAAGATTTCTTAAAGGTTAAATTTAGAACTTCAGCTTTCCGTTTGTTTTCTTCTATTACTGCCCCAGAATGATCAACTAGTGACTGGACAGTGGGCTTCGACCTGCTTATCGATTTTACATAGGACCAGAATTTTTTCGGGTTCTCGGAAAGATCTTTTGCTAAGGTATGGCTGTGATAATTATTGTAAGCTTCACGCATCGATCTTTTTATAGACGCACGAATCTCTACTAACTTTTGCCTGTCATCATTTGCGTGTTCTTTTTTGAATCGAGAGTGCAACAGCCTTTGCTTTCTCAGCAGCTTTCTAACATTATTATTATACCACAGTGGATCTTTTCCATCCTTAATCGTCTTTACTGGCACATATTTCTCTAACCCTTTATTAACCATTCACTTAAATTTAGTCCACAATTCCTCTACATCCATAGTCCCGGAATTAAACGATGCCCATTAATTTTCTAAGTGCGATCGTAACATTTGCTTGTCGGCTCTTCCCAACAAAAACACGCTCCTAGCCTTCTTGATTGGTTTATGAACTTTGGTCACCATCAACGCTATGATGATATCATGATCACTAATTCCTGTCTCTACACAGAGATCGTTAATAAGGTCAGGCCTGTTTGTGGCTAAAAGGTCTAGAATATTTCCATTACGCGTGGGTTGTCGGTTTAACTGCTCAAGACAGTTTTCGGAGAATGTGTCCAAAAGTAGCTTGCAAGACTGCTTGTCTGTACCGCCTGAAATGTAACTAGCGAGGTCCCAATCTATACTCTTAAGGTTGAAGTCACCTCCGATTAATATTACATGGCCCGGATACCTATGCACTACCTGGTGTAGACTTTCCTTAAATGATTCTAAACCTGCTACAGCAGCACTGGGGGGGGGGGGGGCGCGGTAAAAACACCCAACTATTAACTTTACTTCTTTTAGACCTGTAATACGTGCCCAGATAACTTCACAGTTACTTTCAACCTCTATCTCCGTAGAAACAATATCTTTGTCCACAGCGATGAACACTCCTCCTCAAGTAGTTCATTATTAAGATAAAGTTCAGGGTGAGGGTGGGCTGTCCGACACCGACAGAAGTGCATCACTCTGGTCTTGGTGGGATAAAACTGAAAGCTGTGGGTAAACGCCCAGGTCTGCACCTTGTGAATAGCACCTTGCAACCTGCACTCGGCAACTTGGGTGCTGCAGCAACTAAAAGGGATAAAAGTCGTCAGCATAAAGAGAAAGGGATACCGACGATCCAACCGCTGTCGATAAACCGTTGATGGCAATTAAAAATAATGTAACGCTTAAAACAGAACCTTGAGGAACACCGTTTTCCTGGATAGGAGAGGTGCTCAGGGAAGCACAAATTTGAACATAAAAAGGTACGGACAGCTAAAAAATTCTGGATAAAAATCGGTAGGGAGCCCTGGAGGCCCCAGTCATGTAAAGTGTTGAGGATGTGTCGTCGCCAGGTGGTATCGTATGCTTTGTGCATATCAAAGAAGACAGCAACAAGGTGATGGCGCCTGGAAAAGGCTGTGCGTATTGCAGACTCGAGATACACCAGATTGTTGGTGGTAGATCGACCATGGCGTAAATCGCCCTGGCATGGAGCTAGTAAGCCTCGAGTCTCCAGAATCCAACACAACCGCCGACTGACCCTCCACTCCAACAGTTTGCATGGAACGTTAGGTTAATGGGCCAATAGCTATCCAAGGAAAGAGGATGTTTGTCGGGTTTAAGCACTGGGATGATACTCTCCTGCAACTGTAAAGGGAAAACACCATCACACCAAATGTGGTTATAGACAGAAGTAGATTACACTTGCTGTCTGTGGAGAGGTGCTTCAGCATTTGCCTATGGATGCTATCAGGCCTGTCAGGACATAAGAGCACTGAGGAGCTCCCACTCAGTGAAAGGAGTGTTGTAGGATTCAGAGCGGCGGGTAGTAAAGGAGAGGTGCTAGCGTTCTACCTGCTCCTTCAATCTAGGGAAGGCTGGCAGATAATTTGAAGAGGCAAAAGCGCAAGCATAATGCTCGGCAAAGATCTCTGCAAGTGTGGCCGGGTCTGTACATAGAACTCCATTCTTGGAGATTCCAGGTATTCCAGCTGGTGTTTGTAATACCTTTATCCACCTGATTTTACTCCAGACCTTTGAGGCAGAGGTACCCATCCCAATAGTAGAAATGTACCTCTCCCAGCACTCTTGTTTCCGTCTTCTTATTAACTGGCGAGCACGAGTGCGAAGTAGTTTGAATGAGATGAGAAGCTGCTGAGAGGGGTGACACTTGTAGCGCTGTAAGGCCGGCCTACGATCTCTAATAGCCTCAGCTATTTCCGGCGACCACCACAGCACTCTTCTGCCGTGGGCACCCTGTGGGGCATGGAATTGCAGCAGAAACAATGGTGTGAGTGATGCCTTCGATCACCACATCGATGGTATCGTGTGGGGAAGGTCGATCAATAGCAGTAGACGTGTAATTTCCCAGTTAGCTCTGCTTAAAGTCCACCTGGGGGGTCGTCCTGGGGACTGACGTTGTGGGAGTGACAGTAAAAGGGGAAAATGGTCACTGCCTCACAGATCGTTGTGGACTCTCCTGTGGACAGATGGTGGAAGGCTGTGGCTGCAGATTGATAAATCAATGGCCGAGTACATTCCATGCGCCACACTAAAGTGTGTGGGGGCACCAGTATTTAAGAGGCAAAGGTCGAGTTGTAAGAGTTTAGACTCGACGACTCTGCCCCGGCCAGAAAGTGTAGTACCACCCCACAATGGGTTATGAGCATTGAAGTCGCCCAATAAGAAGAAAGGCGGGGGGAGTTGCAATATAAGTGCAGCCAAAACATTCAAAGAGATATCACCATCCGGAGGGAGATAAAGGCTGCAGACAGTAAACTCTTGTGTAGTCCTTACCCTGACAGCCACTGCTTCTAATGGTGTATGAAGGTGCACAGGTTCACTATGAACAGAAGTAAGGACATACACGCACACAGCACCTGAGATCCTGTTATATGAGCTATGGTTACAGTAATATCCCTTGTAGCCACGAAGGGCTGGGGTCCGCATTGCTGGTAACCAAGTTTCCCTGTAAGGCAACGCAGAAAGCAGGTGTTACGCTTAGATGTTGTTGTAGCTCACCCAGGTGGGGAACGAATCGCCGCAGTTCCACTGAAGGATGATGGTGTCCAATAACTGGGAAGACGTAAATGGTAATAGAGGAAAAATTACAATTTAGCATCACTCAAATCCGCTTATCCGCTTACTGACGGTTGTCTGGCTCAGCATCCATTATTTCTGGGATGTCCCCGACAGCGAGGTCCTCTGGGGACGCTAGAATCTGCACCTTGTCCCCAGAGATCGAGGTGGAGTGGGGTGGTGGCACGGGAGCCACCATGGTGTCATTCAACTCTTCACGTTCTGGTTTTTTCCTCCGATCCTTCTTCGTAGGCTTCGCCGGCAGGGCAGGCTTCTCAGACTCAGCCGCAGGGACTGAGGAGGAGCGTGAGGCCCTTCGTCCAGCAGCCTTGGGTTCTGCCTGCTGCTGGCGGTGTGTGTCGGCAGCGACACTGGCGGAACCCTCGGAAGGGAGTGTCCCAAGGGACCCCTTCCGAACGAGGGTTGCTGTAGAAGGTGGTTGTTTCTCCAGCAGTTGGGTGGAGGTTGCTCCTGAGGCAATTACCTTGGGAGAAGAGTAAGGAAGAGAGCCCCCAACCACATTGGGGGCAGGTGTAGGTTTACGGCCCTGAGGGCCCACAGAAAAGGAAGTAGTGGGAAAGAGAGGTATCGCCAAAGACAACGGCGACAATGTGACTGTCGCAAAAGAGGTGGTCATGGTAACTGGGTGTAAAAGCTCATATTTCTTCTTAGCCTCAGTATAGGTCAACCAGTCCATGATCTTATATTCAATGATTTTCCATTCCTTGTGGAGAATAGGGCATTGTGATGAGCAGGGAGGATGCTCCTGGCCACAGTTCATGTGGCATCCGAGTGGGCTGGACGTCCACAATCCTGGCAAGTGGCGCTGGAAGGGCAACGGGATGACATATGTTCAAACTTACAGCACTGGAAGCATCTCATAGGAAGGGATGTAAGATTTCATATCACACCGGTAGCACATCACCTTCACCTTCTCCGGCAGAGTATCGCCTTCAAAGGCTACGATGAAGGCACCAGTGGCAACCCTATTGTCTTTAGACCCACGATGGACACGCTGGACGAAGTGAACACCTCGCCGCTCAAGGTTGGTGCGTAGCTCCTCATCAGACTGTAAGATGAGATCCCTATGAAATATAACGCCCTGGACCAGATTTAGTGGCGTAATGTTTACCGCAACATCTCCCAACTTATCGCAAGCAAGCAACACCCGCGACTGGGCAGGGGATGCGGTGTGGATCAACACGGAACCATTATGCATTTTGGAGAGGAACTCCACATCTCCAAACGTCTCCTCCAGATGGTCCACAAAGAACTGAGGCTTTACTGCCGTAAATGATTCCCCATCAGTCCTAGTTCATGCCAAATATCTAGGTGAATATGGCTCATTTCTGGTGACAGCCCTGCGTTCCTCCCAGGGCATAGCTAAGGAAGGGAATGATTTAGGGTCATAATAAGTGACATTGAACTTCCCACGATTAGAGACTGGGGTTATACGTCCACCAATGTTATCTTTTGCTCGTTTCATTTTGTTCCCACGAGCAGCTAGGCATCTAAGGGTCCACCCAGGCAGAGCCCCGCTTGCCTGGGTAAGCCTTATACAACTGAGGTGCGGCAGGTTCCTCAGAGGTTGCTCACTAGCGACTGTTCAACCTCAACAGCCATACATCTCCTTGGTACGTAGCACACCTTGAGATTGAGGGGTTTTTTTAACAGAGGTTTGTACCGTCCTCGCGACCCGGGCGATTAAGCCAAGATCCCCGGGCTCTGAAACGTACAACGTTCCACCATCACGATGGTTGTTCAAGCACAAACAGAGCTTATGGTGTAACGGACTGTTGGTGCGACACAGCCCACGGCTCAGGACCCTGGGATCGCCAAGCCCGTACTCACCCATTTAATGCTGAGCCCCTGAGAGAGAGAGAGAGAGAGAGAGAGAGAGAGAGAGAGAGAGAGAGAGAGAGAGAGAGAGAGAGAGAGAGATTTTGGCATGTGAACAGAACAATCCGATTTATATTCGGTATCTTGTGACTGGCTGGCACAAATTTACACATTCACAATTATCAGTCAGAACATTATGACCACCAACCTACTATTGATATAAACCCGTCTAGATGGCAGTAGCATCACATATCGGGGAGCAACTTTGCAGGAAATTTAAGATTTATTGGGTGTGCAAGAAGAGCGACATCCAAACTTTGAGGGATCGGAGGGGGGGGGCACATCTTATTACAGATGTCTGATGTCGTTGGCTGGGAAGACTGGTAAAACAGGACAAAAGGTGAACTGTGGCAGAACTGACATGAGAATATAATGTGGGCAGAGTACAAGTTTGTCTGAACACTGAGGACCCTGAACACTTCTACGGGCCTCCACAACTGATGACCCACACATGTGCCAATGTCAACATCACAACAATGGCAGTTACGACTGAAATGGGCATGCGACAATTGGCAAAGTATGTTATCACAGTGGAGGAGGAGTGTGTGGCCCGATGAACTGCAATACTTTCATCATGCTGATGGGAGGTGCAAATGCCTCATCTTCCAGGAGAATACTTCCTTGACACCTGTACTGCAGGATGGAGTAAATATTGTACTCAGTGGAACTCACACTCGCAAATTCACATCCATGACACTATTGGAGCTCATGCTAGGTAGCATGATGACCAAGAAGTATCTTCCACTTGTAATTCTTCAGAAGGTGTGGCAATGGGCAGCCCTCTACCACCAGTGCTGGCCAATCTCTTCATGGAGATATTTGAAGAAGAGGCGGCACTTACATTGGCTCCGGATGAACCGAAATGCTTTTTCAGGTATTTCAATGACACCTTTGTTACATGGCCTCATGGAAGGGAGAACCTCGATGTCTTCTTGAAACATCTCAACTCACACCACCCCAAAATCAAATTTACGATGGAACTAGAGACGGATAGACTACTCCCATTGCTAGATGATCTTGTCAAGAGGAAGATGGATGGTATGTTTGGTCAGTATGTACCATAACCTCACCTACACAGACTTGTACCTGCAAGCAAGTAGTTGCCACCATCCAGCATAGAAAAATGGTGTACTCAGAATTCTGGTTCACTGGGCACAAACTCTGTCAGATCCTGATGAGATGAAATGCCCACAATCTTTATTCTACAAAAATGGATACTTTTCTCGATATGTTCAAGATGCACTCTGCCCTGTTTCACCACCAGAGGCTCCTGCAGGTGTACTAGAAGAAACGAAGAAAGTTGCATATTGTCAGGCGAAAATTTGGCAAAATCAGCAGAATTTTCAAATATAATATTAAGAGCGTGTTCCACCTGGTCACCAAAGTTAAGGCTCCGCTATAGAGTGTGAAGTATGTTCAAATGTTTGTATAGCTCATGGGACTTTACCACAGGGTTATCAGTCCCTAAACTTACAAACTACTTATGAACTAGCTAGCACTAAGGGCGGCACAAATATCCATGCCCGAGGGGGGATTCGAACCCCCAACCGTAAATGGCCGTGCAGACCGTGACTGGCGCGCCTCAGTCCCCTCAGCCACCGTGATCGGCTGTGAAGTATGATTTGGTCTGCAGAAACCTGGTGTTTACCACATACCTTGCCAATGTGGTACAGCATACATCAGCCAGGTGACTAGGTCTGTTGACATCAGGTACAAAGAACACCAAAGGCATACGAGACCGACTGGCAACCAAGTCCGCTATTGCCAACCACTGTTTACAGCTAGGTCATTCTGTGAAATATGACTTTGCCAAGATTATAACAAACACCAAGATACTGGGACAGCATCATCGATGAATCTGTTGAAATTAAGATTACAAAGAATCTTATCAACCGGGACACAGGATACCAGCTGAGTTCTGCCTGGAACCCGGTGCTGGATCTTATGAAGATGCAGCGGAAGCAAAATTCAGACCCCACAGGACACAAGCTAATGATGGACCTGTACAAGATGGTGCTTTAACAAGTCCAGAACAACAATTTGAACACCAGGGGCCTGAAAATAACATTGCAGCCGCTCCTGGTGAGCGAGTGCTCTGGAACAAACTCCTGACATGGCGCACTATGGTAGCAGATCACTCCACAGCGCAAGTGAAATTAATTGATGCCCATGAAGAGAAAATGTTCTGAAGAACTTTAAGGACATTCAGAATGTCATACCGAAGGATCGGTAATGGATAACAACTACAAAGTATGTGCACAACCATCTGAACATCCGCAGCCAGAAGACTACTGCCGCTGCCATTGGTCGGCACATTGCACTGCCAGTACGGATGATGCGGCGTGGAAGGCATACGGAGTGCCTAGCACCTTACAGGCATAAAAGCCAGATACATTCCACTGTGGAATTAGTATCAGGAAGCGCCTGAAGAAGACTGCAAGGTACGCAGTTGAAATATCTTGCAAGAAAAGACGAATAACTGTCAGAATACCTGATTGTGCAAGATGATGTGTTACACTTGTTTCAGACCACATATACCAATTCATGTCAATTATATGTTCAAACAACAGTGACGTTTTTCAACATAATATTGCACCATGTCGCAAGGCCAGGAGTGCGACAGTGGTCGAGGAACACAGGGGCTAACTGCAGTTTATGTGCTACCCTCCCCCCCCCCCCCCCCCCCCAATGCCAGATATGAACCTGGCATCAGAGCTCATCAATCCACTCCTGGAATGAACAGCAACTAGGTGACTCACATGTGCAGGTGTTGTGCCTACTCCCTCCAGCATCCTACCAAGGCCTGATTGTTTCCCTGCCAAGATGCATGCCACTGTTATATGTGCCAAAGGTGGATGTACTAGCAACTAGGAAGCTGGTCATAATGTTTTGGCTGATTATTGTAGACAACTCTAATTACAAATGTTGAATACTCCAATCAGACAAGATGCAAATGAAATATGCAACCTCAAAATGTAAATAATAAATTGATATACACATAGAAATATCACCCAACATTTGAGAGTCAAGTAAAACACATACCTTACAATGTTTACAATTTTTATGTAATTTATGTATAATGAGAGAATTCGAAATTTTCATCCGAGTGTACAGTGCTTGAGACAGAAAATAAAAGGAATTACTACATAAAAGTGATCCCCTATTGTTAAAGTCATCTGATTAGATGGTCATTAAGTCAGTCTTGTACTTTTTTTTGAATTTTATTACAAATTTATTTGTGTGGCATATTTACTGAATAGAGAGTGCTTATGAATAAAATGGAGGAGATACAAGCAGTTCTGCCATCATGATAGTACTTAACATCACTGTTAGTAACAGGTGGCACCTGCATCACCCCATGTAGCACTGATTCATTACAGAATGTGGGTAAGCTATTATGCTGCAGTTAATCTGTCATAGTACTGCTTCAACCATCCGGGAGGGTGTCACAATTTAAGAATAAGTGAACAGGGTCATTGTGATAACTCCTGGTCTACTGTGTTCTAGAAGGGTTATATCTGGATCACATTTAGCCACTGATAGTAATTCACAAGAAACACACCACAGATGTATCAGCTACACTACTTTATTACATGCGTATTTACTATAAAAGTGTGATTGTGATCTGTATTCTCATTGCTCACTAACCAGTTTTATCTTGAGGAAATTATTTCATTGTACAGGTAATCTACATTGAAGAGCCAAAGAAAATATTACACTCACCTAATATCAGGTGGAGCCGTAACAAACATGCAGAAGAGCCACATACAATGGCATAGACAACCATATGCATAGCCAGGATATGATTTCAGGAGGGATTCTCAATGACTATGCATTGTAATAATGTGTAAACATAATATGACTGCCAATGGCTTTAGTACTGTATATATCATAATGTATTTCATCCTGAAGGACTGCACCATATACTAAAGTGTAACCATGATACAGAAACAAAATGAGTAAATTTCTTAAAAATCTACATATGCTAGAAAACAACAAGGCAAATCATATCATGAATAAAGGCGTATGCGGATTGAAACATGGATGGAAATTAGAGAGGCAGTGCATGAAGCTTTCAGTAACTTCTGAAATATTAACAGAGAAGCACACCCCAACTCAAAATATGCACTACATGAAAGTTATCAATTGCAAAAAGTAAGTGTACTAGAGAGGAACCTTTATTGGTTTACATAGGGACATCAAGAAATATTGCTGACTGACTTTTCAATTACTAATGGTGGTGTTGAAAAGTATCTCAAACCTCTAAAAAACAAATATGCTCCAGGGTCAGACATGGTCACTGACAGTTTCTGCACAGAAACTCTGCCGAATTCCTTCCACCTCTTTACCTTAATTAAGCTTGGGTACTTGAGCAAGGAATTTTTCCCAGTGATTGGAAAACAGGCTAGTCACACTCCTCTATGAGGAGCAGACAGAAGACACCTGGGAAGTAACTAAGTAAACTGCTGATTATTTTAGTAGTAATCACCATAACTGTTAATGCCGTACATTTAACTCAATAGGAGACAAGACAGTCAATTCCTCCATGCACAAATGTTTCCAATTAGCTAAAGGACCACAATGATTACCAAGGAGTGCAACTCTACATCCAAGCATACCAATGGCCATGAATGTCTTTTTCAGGGCTCCAAAAATATGACATTAGCATGGGGAGAAATCCAGACAGTAGGAGCAAGTGTAACTTACTAGGCTTGGCAAAATTTATTTGGGTTTTATTCTAATACAGAATTATGCCATTTTTGCTAGCTTTTTCAGCATTTTGGGAAGGGTTTGAACCCCAGAAACTCCTCCCTCTGGCTACGCTCATGGACTCAACCAATGTATTATGTAGTACTGGAGGAAATTGACACTATACATCCTGCAAAGCTGTCCCTAAATCTGTAATTTGGGGGGGGGGGGGGTGAAGATATCTTCTTAACGGCATGTTGCAAGGCATCCTACATATGCTCAATAATGTTTGTGTCGGGGAGTTTGGTGGCCAGCAGAGATGTTTAAACTCAGATGAGTGTTCCTGGAGCCACTCCTGTACCAACTCTGGTCATGTGGAGCGTCACAATGTCCTGTTCGAAACGCCCAAATTGGCTGGAATGCACAGTGGACATGAACAGATGAACATGATCAGCCAGGATGCATGCATACGTGTCACCTGTCAGCGCCATATAGAGACATATTGAGGGTCTCATGTCACTCCAACTGCACATGCCCCATACCATAACAGAGCCTTCACCAGCTTGGTTGGATGGTTGGGAGTTTAAAGAGACCAAACTACTATGGTCATCCGTCCATTTTTCCGCTAAAATAGGACAAAGTGTTAAACTACATCAAACCATAGATGGAAGATGTCAGAAATAAAAGAAAATAAATTGTAAGAAAGAAGAGAGATTTAAAAGAAAACACCAGAGTGACTAGGCTGGGTATCCACAAAAATAAAAGTAGAACGTCCAGCCACTCTGTAACACATTAAAATCACCTACCTAAAACAATTATGCAGGTCTAGAGCAAATAGGTAAATCATAGTCAATAAACTTCAGATAGAATTATATAATCCACTGTTATGAATAAAATTTAAAACAGAATCAGCCACAGAGGCATTGTCACCTAAAAGGGAGATTAAAAGTCCGACTTTGAGTGGTAAAATAAGGGCAATCCATTAAGATGTGGGCACCTGACAAATGCTCACCACATTGACACCAAGGAGGGTCTTCGCGATGGAGAAGGTAACAGTGTGTCAGCCCAATATGGAATCGGCAGAGAATGACAAGAATCCCTGCGATGAGTCTCCACATGTCTGTTGTCTCTATTGCCCATAACTTGCTGGATGTTTGGAGGGAATGGCATTCTGCATTCCACAGCCCAAGAACTTGACTGTGTAACTTCGAACAGAGGTCATTAGCTGGGATACTTATATACAGGGTAGGTTTATGGCTGGCGTCCTTAGTTAAACTATCAGCAAGCTCGTTTCAATCTATCCCTACATGTCCTGGAGTCCAGAGAAAGACTTTGCCTTCCACTTTGGTTGATGGCATATAGGGACTCTAGGATGGCCCGAGCCAAAGGATGGTGAGGGAAGCACTGATCAAGGGCCATTAGACCACTCAGGGAGTCACTGTAGATGAGGAAGGACTCCCTGGGCAGGAAGGAATATGCACGAGTGCACAAAAGGTGGTTACCAGCTCTGCAGTGAATATACTGCAGATGTCTGGTAGAGAACGCTGTTCGTTATGACCTGCGTGCATATAAGTGAAGCCAACAAAACATTCTGCCATCAAACTACCGGTGTAGACCACCATGGAGCCCTGGTATACATCATGAATTGACAGAAATTGCTAGCGAAGGGTGTCAAGGTGGACAGAGTGTTTGTAGTTCAGTGACAATTCCAGTCGAATTTCAGGTCGAGGTATACACCATGGTGGAGTATGTGACTGGAAATTTAATGGGGATGGTAGGGAATGAGACCCCAATTCACTCAGAAGTGATCTGACACTGACACCAATAGTCATACCCGATCTTGGGCGCCATTGAGGAATATGGAGCGTTGATGGATGGATGCATAGAGTGTTTTGGGCGCTCTACATCTAGGTCTTCAGTGCCCGATCAAATTTAAGAGGTTAAGAAGCAAGAAGTGTTAACAGGAAGAAAACTGATAAAAGAAAGTAGTTATCCATCAAGTAACACATGCAGCTGAAGTGAAATACAAAAGGTGAACACTAGAGATGAAAGTGGGCAAAGTATCCCATTAGAAAAGCCAGAGAAAGAGTTAAAACAACTAAGCAGAGGACCATGACTAGCTGACCACAGAGATAAAAAGGGTGAGCCAACCACCCTGCAACATATTAAAACCTCCAGCCTACAAGCGTAGACCAGAGTAGAAACAAATCACAAAAATTTAAAAATTTGCTCACATTTGCTTCGTCATTATCTACAGTAGAGGACAAATCAGCACCAAGATTCAACGCAACCCTCTATGCATGATATAAATCACACTCAAATTGTGACTGACAGTAATCTGCACGCCAGACGCATCACAGATCAGGGGCTCCTCACGTCGGAGTGGGAAGCCATGTGTCAGTGGACAGTGTCCAATGTGGAGGCGTGTAATGGCGAGTTCATCCCGCTTATGAGGTCAGCAGAAGGAACGCCATGGATGGACAGTGGGCTTCAGGTAACGCAGCTTATTAGGAGTCACTGAGAGACAGTACTACTCTCACAATTTCTGGGACCGCAGTTGCAACAGAGAAGTAATATCCCACAAGGGAATAGGACAATGTGTCACATCAGTGGTGCTCCTAGCCTCTTTGGCAGCCTGATCGGCATCTTCATTACCCTGAATGCCCATGTGTCGCAGTACCCAGCAAAACGACACCACCTTCAAGTGACATTGAAGGAAGGACAGTTCATCGTGTTATATGCCGCAGTATGGTCTCAGATGGATATAGCTCATTCAACGACCGCAGTGCACTCAGAGTAGAGAAGAAATCAGTTGCCCTGCATAACTGCTCTAGTGCCTTCAAGATCGCATGGAGCTCTTTTGAGAAAGCAGAGTACTTCTCGCAGAGGCGAATCTCGATAACACAATTGGGGAACATAATGGAACACCCAACTGAGTGCCCAAGCTTGGATCCATCAGTGTACAGAACTGTGAAATCGTGATGCCTATCTAAAACAGTTAAAAATGCTGACTGATAAGTAAAATCCTAAGTTTGTTCCTTCCTGAAACTCACCAGGCCTAAAATAATTCTGGGGCTCTGGAGAAACCAAGGTGAGACCCTGCTCCAAGCTCTATGTAAGACTTTGAAAATAAGGCACTTTCTAAAAGGAAATCCTTTTGGCAAATCCCGTATGGTCTTGGCACACTTTGACGAGTATGAAACAGCCTTTCCATTGGAAGCCAAGCAACAGTGAGGTATGCCAGTCTAAAAGGTGTGGACGGCGTTTTATATGCCTCTAACACAATGAGTAACCGTCGCCTGATGTGAAGTGGCAGCTCCGCAGCCTTAGCACAAAGACTTTGAAAGGGGCTCATCCTAAATGCCCCAGTGGCCAACCAAATCTCTTCATCTTTAAATAAGAGGGGCAAGCAGACCCATACACTGTGCACCCATAATCAAGACAAGACCACACAAACAAAGGCTCTGTAAAACTGGACTGGGTGGGGACTGATGTACCCGGTGTTTGTGGGGATGGGGGGGGGGGGGGATTTCGGAGATTTCTTACTGAGTTTGGGTTTTGGGAGCAACACAGGAAGAGGTGCCCCAATCATCTGGGGGCGGGTGAAGATGGTAGGGCCTGTTGGCACACTGCAACTGGCTGAACAGTTTGCAGTCTTGGCACCGTAGATAGCGACGTCGAAGCGGCTGTAGCATAGAAGGTGATCATCCTTACAGGGTGGTGCTTCAGGTACTTAGTATGTCAGCCAGTCCAAAGTCGGATATTCCATGATTTTCCTCTCTTTGTGCAGAACTGTTTAATGTGGCGAGCAGGACACGTGACGCTGGCTGCAGTTGACGCAGACTGGAGGAGGCGGCACATGGGACGTTGGGATGAGATGCATGTCTGGATTCCCGACAGGTTGGATTGACATCACACTGGGATGACATGTGCTCAAACCTCCAGCACTTTAAACAACACACAGGGGGAAGAATTAAGGACTTAACTTTGCACTGGTAAGAGCATCACCTTGACCTTCTCAGGCAATGAATCACCCTCTAAAGCCAAGGTGAAGGCACCAGTGGCAATCCTGTTCTCCTTCGGACACCTTCATGTACGTCGGATAAAATGAATGCTCACCGCTTTAGGTTTTCTCTTAGTTCATCATCAGAGTGCAACAGGAGGTCTTTATGAAATACAATGCCTTGGGCCATGTTTAGACTCTTGTGAGGTGTTATTGGAATGAGAACATCACCGAACTTGTCACAGGCAAGCAATGCACATGACTGCACTGGAGATGACATCGTTATCAGGACTGCCTCTGATCTCATTTTATCTGCTAGGTGCTCCACCAAAAACAATGGCTTCATCAACTGGAAGGATTTGCCATCCGTCCTGCTATAGACCAGGTAGTTAGTGGCGTAAGCCTCACCTTGTCGACAGGCCCTACGTTCCTGCCATGGGGTGGCCTTCCTCGCTTAGAGATGGCAGTTGTACGTCCTCCAACATTTCGAGATCGTTTCATGGTATTACCACAAGCAGTTAGGAATATAGAGCTCCACCTAGGCAGAGCGCCACTTGCGTGGATAAAGCTAATATACGAGTGAGGTGCAGTAGGTTCCCCAGAGGTTTCTCGCTAGTGACTGTTCAACCTCAACAGCCATGCATCTCCTCGGCATAGAGCAACCTTGAGATTGAGGTTTCTTTTTATAGAGGTTTGTACCGTCCTCGTGACCTGGGCAATTAAGCCAAGATACCCGGGCTCTGAAACATACAACATTCCACCGTCATGCTGAACGATGGTCGTTTAAGCACACACAGAGCTTACAGTGTGGCGGACTATTGGCACGACACAGTCCACAGCTTGGGACCACAGGTTCACCAAGCCCGTACCCAGAAAATTAATACTGAGCCCCTAAGGGTTCAGCAGCTTTAACAGGACCCTGCTGACATCTATGATCCATGAGGTTTTCTCCATGCCCGTACATATCCACCCACTAGATTTAATTGGAAATTAGACTTGCCTGACCAGGCGACATATTTCCAGTTATCAACAGTCCAATGTCAGTGTTGATGGCCCTAAGTGAGGTGTAAAGCTTTATGTCATGCAGTCAGCAAGGGGACATGGTTGGCCTTTGGCTCTGAAAGCCCATACCAATGATGTTTCACTGTATGGTATGTATGCTAACATTATCTGATGGTTCAGCATTGAAACCAGCAGCAATTTCCATAAGGGTTGCACTTGTGTTACATTGAACGGATGTCTTCAGTTGTCATTGGTCTCATTTTTGCAGGGTCTTTTTCTGGCTACAGCGATGTCAACAATTTGATGTTTTACTGGATTCTTAATATTCATTGTGCACCCGTGAAATGGCCGTATGGAAAAATCCCCACCTCAACACTACCTTGGAGATGCTGTGTCGCATGTGTTGTGTGTCTACTGTAACACCACATTCAAATGCAGTTAAATCATAATAACCTGCCATGTACCAGCAATAACTAACACCTGCACCACACACCTTTTGTCTTATACACATGTCAACTGTATTGCTGTCCTCTGAGAATTTACACATATCTGTGTTTGCATATGCATGCCATACCACCAATTTCCTTGGCTCTTCAGTGCCAAACCACTGCAGTAGTTACAAGTCAAGAATTAAAAGCAAGTAAATCTCGTATAAAATTAATGCAAGTCAAGGTACAAGAATTAGTTTGCTCATTACTTTTACAAACATGGAACACCAGTTTGCATATCAGTTAAATTGTCCATTTCAGAATCACAAACAACTACAACAATAAAAACTGATAATGTAACTCTCAATTTCTCTAAAACAAAGTATCTTATGATAAGAAATCTGTTTCTGCTTAATTCTAATACTGAATATGATTTCATCAAAGGTGTGTTCTTGCAAATGTGAACTAATGATTTCTCTGCAGTGAACAAGAGTTTCTCTTTGTGAATATGAATTAAATTATAAAATAATATATAATGTGAGTTTGTAGTCTGGACAGATCAGACATTCATTTTGACCATCGCTGGGAAGATTGATTGTGCTAACATTTCCTTAATCAGTAATATAAAAGACAAGAATATTCCCATTACTATCATTTTTCACATTCATGTTCTAGTTTACGAGTTCTTTCTAATGGCCATTTTTATAGAAATAGTCTTCACTCCTGGAATTTTATTTGGTCACTAACACTTTGGTAATTCCAGAAAGAGTGTCACTTTGCCTATTTTTGTACCATATTGTGTCACAGATTTGGGGGACTGTCTATACACCTCATGTGTCCTTGTGTATGACAATTCCCTTGATGGTTTCTCAATTGAAACGTGGGCTCTATTTAAGAATCTAAAGTAGATACAAATGTTTCATCTACTTGGCTTTAAATAACTTTAATCATTGGTTCCACAGCTTTTCTTGATTCTACTAGATTGTCTATATCTGTGAGCACTTACCTTTTGGTTATCTGCATTTCCCAGTATATAACCACTATTCATTAACTCTTTTTCAGACAAACGAGACAGCCTAACTGAACATGGTCTAATTACTCCTCTAAAGTCTCTGCCTACCTCACACAAATTATCTTCAACATTTTTGGTAATAAATGAGAATACTTTTCCAACTGTACTTAAAACAGTCACCTCACTTCCATTTTTGAGCCTGAATTTGTAAAACTTCAACTGGAAATTCTTCTTCGTCTTCTTGATTTTTAATATCTTTGCTGTATCAGATTTTGGACAAGCCATCATCTAGAAATACAAAAATCTTACATGTAATTCGAAATAGGTAGCATTGTAAAGCTAGTCTAATGATGAAGCAGATGATTTCTCGAGGTGCTTAACTACTTTTTTAAAGGCTATACTGTAACAGCCCCAATAATCAGATCCTGAGATTATGGAGCCAATGACATGTATGGAGTGAGCAACTTAAAAATTGGTATTTGTATTAGTAAACATGTAGGCATAATTTCAGTCTAGATTTCTGCTCTCTCTCTCTCTCTCTCTCTCTCTCTCTCTCTCTCTCTCTCTCTCTCTCTCTCTCTCTCTCTCTCTGTGTGTGTGTGTGTGTGTGTGTGTGTGTGTGTGTGTGTAAATGCCTGCTGGATAGTTAATAAATAATGAACATCCATTTCTGAGAAATCAGTTTTATTGTGTCACAACAAGCACCTCCTATCATCATCATGATTATAGAACAAAGGTAATTTATACATACCTTTCCTTGCTGTGGTGTGAAAAACATGTGTGGCGAACAGGCAAATTCTGTTGTATTGATGCAAGTTAAATTTTGGGTGGGTACTACCTGTTATGATCCTACTAGTTAATACAATTAATTCCACGTATTCAGTGTCTATGTCATGAGTCATACCAGTGGAAATAGAAAGCAGAAATCAATCCCTACAATTTCACAAGCCATACTCTTCACAGAAATGCTGTTCCCTTCCAACCGTAATTTTATTAACCTTTCAGGTTTCCCTGCTACATAATTTATCAGCACACTTTCTGGTATGAAGACCAGAATACAAGCCACATATCCCAACCATTCAAAATTAGACTGCTTCTCCACAACTCGTTTCATCTGTTTATTCCAGAAATATACTCATGTGAGATGTTCACAGATCAGTCTGCACCACTATGTTTGGACAGATTAACGTAGTCCCTTCAGTACCTGCCAGTTGCTGTTCCATTTTTGTACAAACAGAAATCTTATCTGCATGCACAAATCCACACCTGGACTTGCCAAGAGAAAAGAGTATCAAATACTGCTACTCTAGCTAAATGGTCAGCCTGTCCATTCCCTAGAATACCCACACAACTGGGGATCCAGAGAATAGCAACAGAGCAGGCAGCATCAGAAAGGTCAGTGAGGAGATTCTGGATAAAAGTCACAAAAGGATAGGTTAGTAGCAATGGCCTGCAGGCTGCTGTTTAATAAAATGAAGAGCTCTGCTAAAGGCCATCAGTTATACTGTAAACACACTACACATTTCTGGCAGAGAAGGGCATTCCATACTGACAGGAGATGTAAAAGCATATCCCATATGACTGATAGTTTTTGAGCCATCAGTGCAAAAGTACTACATGTAATAAATGCTAGACGATTGTGGGAGAGACTTAATTTTGGATCTTTGAAGAGATCCATCTGAATTTGTGGCTGGGGCAGCATCCAAGAGGATGTGTGTAGCATAAAACAGGGAGTAAAGTCCAGGGAAGGGAGATGGAAGTCCCTACAAAGGGAGACGAGCTGCAATCCGACAGGTAATCCCACTCTAGGGTGGGTGTCATGAGGTCAAGACCCATTACATGCAAAAAAAGGACATGCTATGTAGGATGAGCAGGAAATTGTCGAATGGCAATAGCATAGGATGCCAACAGCTGATTCAGTCTAATATGTAGAGGGAAGAACCCCACTTTGGCAAGGAGACTGCCAACATGACTGGTCCAGAAGGCACATGTAGTCAAGTGTATACCACAATGGTGAACTGAGTCCAATAGAGCAGAAGGAGCTGCTGAGCCATAAATCTGGCACCTACAATCACTCCAAAATGAGTGGGCAAGGAAGAATAGAATCCAGCTTCCTCTTGCTGCTAGTCTTCAGGTGGTGAATATGGGGCAACTAAGTCCTTTTTTTTTTATCAAAAAGGAGGCCCAATAATGGTACTGTGCCACAACTTCCAGGCACTGGGTACCCAAGAAGAGTTCTGGATCACGATGAACTGAAGTACAATGAAAAAAACATGTAACCCTCATTCTGAAAGGAGAGACTTGAAATTTATGGGAGTAAACCCATGTAAAAGGCTGCCAATGGCGCCCTAGATCTGGCATCCAGTAGAGGCAACTGAATGGGAGCTGTACCATATGCAAAAGTCATTAACATAGATGCAGGAGTGTCCAACGGCCTAAGAAGAGTTCATCAGCCCATTGATATGATTACAGAGAGTATAAAACTGTTGCTTGTGGAACGTCTTTCTCCTAGTTCAGTGGGGGGCTGAATGAAGAGTCGACTTAACACGAAACATGCAATTGGATAGAAACTTACTTAAAAAAATTGGTAGGGAGCCTCATAGGACCTAGTCATGGAGGGAATGTTAAATACGATGACACCAAGCAGTCTTTACACCGTATGTAGATCAAAGAAGACTGCAACAAGATGTTGATATTTAGGGAAGGCCTGTCTGATTGTTGTTTCAATTCTAAGTAGATGGCCCATTGTAGGTGTCCCTCTCAGAACACACACTGATCAGGTGACAAAATCCCTGTGATTAAAAAAATCAGCATAATCTGTGGGCAACCATCCCTTCAATCAATTTACAGGGTTTATTTGTCAGGCTAATCGAGCAGTAACTGACAAGATATCATGGGTCCTTTCCAGGCTTAAGGACAGGAACAACAATACTGTCCCTCCACTGAGAGGGGGGAACCCCTTGGAGCTAAATATGGTTTAATACCATGAGAAGATAGTGTCATCATGCAGGACTGAGGTATTCGAGCAATTAGTTATAATATTTGATGGTATAGGAGCCAGGTGCTGAATCATGGGAAGATGATAGGGCCAGAAGTTGTTCCTGTTCAGTAACTTCATTGTAAGGTTGAGAGTTTAAAAAAGTTTCAAGCTTCATGTGGTTGTTTCTTGAGAAGAAAGGCAGCCAGATAGGAAGCCTTTGCAAAGCGAGTCACATGTTACTATGTGAGAATACAGGTTTGTAGAGACACGATCCATTATGGCAAGACCAAGAACTGAAAATGGCTACTATCAATCTTGGATGCAACAGAGCATAGCCCACACTCTTGACAAGAAAATGGAAGAGTCCAAGGAAGAGAAACTAAAGCTAACTGCTCATTTAATTGTTCTTTTTGATTATGTAACAGGCTTTAGAATGAAGGTGCTGAAAGTTAGTAAGACCAGTGAGAGGTAGTTGGCATTTAAGATGTTGCAAGAGTCACACACTTGTGTGGCTGTGGCAATAGTTGAGTTCTATCACTGAATTGGCCAGTGGGTAGAAGGGCCCATCAACTGGAGGACAGTGCTGCAAGTGGCTCAAGTAATCTTATCAGACATAATGGATGATATCCTCAGTACAGACTGACAAGGTTGGTGTGAAAACAACCCGGGATGTATAAAGAGGCCAATTAATGTGACAAAAAAAAGTAAACAACCAGATACCCTGCCCCTTGTCAGGTGGGAGGGAAGTGAAAGAATCAATGGAAAGTGGTCACTACAGCAGAGGTCATCGTGTGACGACCAGTGAAATGAAAGTAAGAGAACAGGAGAAGTGAGTGAAAGACCTCTGAGGAGGAAGTGCTGTGAACGGTACTAAAATTGGTTGTTGAATGTCCATCAATAAAATTTTAATCTTTCAGAATAAGAAAACCTGCTGAGCAAAAGGGAAATATGCTGTTGTAACTCTAGGAGTTGACAGTAATATCCATTACAGTTCCATTGGACGAATACGGCATGGGTATCCTGATGGGAAGTAAATGGGGTGAAGCCTGTCACGTCACTGGCTCAGTGTCTGCCACCAATGAGGAAGGGACAACATCCATAACCAGCAGATCAGACACATGCTCAGTGGAATGAAGTGAGTTTTGAGGAGAAAGTTGGCGACTCAGGCAGTACCAGAGGGCTTTGTCCTGTGACTATTGTCTCCTCTTTCTCTCTCAAAGTACAGGGTCAGTAGGTCCCAGAGACAGAACTGGCTTCAGTGAGGTCTGAGAAAGAGTGGGCGACCTTGGTTCTCAGACAGTGACTGCAGCGGCCGACTTGAGGCAGAACACCTGTGAATGCTGGGAGGAGTGGTCCTGATAGAGGGCACCTTCACTGGATGCAAGAGAAGGGGAGCCCTTTTCCAGCTGGCAAGAAGAATGGAGAAAACAAAGGGAGGGGCAAGGGTGCTGCAGGAGAGGGAGAGAGAAAAGGGGGTGGGAGTAAGATGTGGAAGGGGCACAGGCTGTAACAGAGGTTAAAGTGGATACCATATGCACAGGACACAGATGTTTGAATTTTGATGGGTTACAGGGTAGTTTAGACTATTAAGCCCCTTACGTGCTTGTATTTTCTTCTCCTCCTGATATGCTGGTCTATCTGGTGAGTGCAAAGAATTGTGATGTTCACAGTTGACGCACACAGGGGGTGGAACAGAGGAGCCCCCTCATCGAGTGGGTGTCTGCAGTAGATGATTAATGATGAAACTGTATGCTGCATTGTGCTAAATGTTTAGATATATGCTATATCAACAGTTTCTTTTATTTTTCTAATCCATTTAAGTATGCAACAAATTTGCTCTTGATCAAAGAATCTTTAAAATTTAATAAGTCTAGCACAGTAGGCTGTGTCATAATAGAGATATTCGATTTTCTCAAATTTCATTGTTTATATGCACAATTCACTTTTTAAATGAAGTGTGATTGTCTTTTGGTAAATTATTAAGGGCTTCAGTCATACAACTTATTGATGGTATCACTTTGCAGACAATTAGGTATGAAATATTACAATAAAATGTTTCATAAGGTGAAAGGAATACACTAGAATGAAGAACATTATTAATTTTCCTGGCATTGGGGAAGAATAGTGTTCAAAACACAAACAAGAACTGAAATATAATGTGCAAGAAAGGAGGAATGTACTTATTACAGAATTATGATTAAATCAGCAGTTCACAGTTTTAATAACTTAACAAATCAACTTATTGAATTTGTAAAGATAGCTAGGTATGAAGTTAAAAGTTTGAATGTCAACTGACTAATGAGTGCACTGTTCAAAAGTGGAACCAAGACATTGTTCAAAATAATATCTACACACTGACAATTTGCAATTAGCAAATAGATAGTTTTCTTTTAAAACGCACCTAAAACTAATAGCTTTTTGTAACTAGATTCCATTTTTGTGCTAGCCCACCACAGAATTATAATGAAATAAAAGGTTTTCACTTGGTAGGCGATGTGAGATGTTTCTTTTATTTAACTTCAAAACATATTGATTTCGTCCCTATGATGGGACATAATCAGTGCAGAATTGCAAGTCATGATGACCTATGTGCTCTACTTAAAAACATTTTTATCGGTCATGTCATAAAAAACATTCAACAGGTCTTGCCAGTACAAGTCACAAAAATAAAATCAGGTAACCGCTTATGTAGCGTACAAGCTAAGCTGCGTAGGTGTACGTAAGCGGCTACCTGATTTTATTTTTGTGACTTGTACCGTCAAGACCTGTTGAATGTTTTTTATGGCATGACCGATAAAAATGTTTTTAAGCAGAGCACATAGGTCATCATGACTTGCAATTCTGCACTGATGATGTCCCATCATAGGGACGAAATCGATATGTTTTGAAGTTAAATAAAAGAAACATGTCACATCGCCTACCAAGCGAAAGCCTTTTATTTCACTAATAGCTTTGTTTGAAGTGGAGGATGGACTCATTATCAAAATAGGTAAAGATGATTATGACATTTGAAATAAGGCCTCCTTGCATTCAAAGGCTTCCAGGCACTCCTAATTCCAGTGAAACTTTATATCTGTTCAAATGTTCACTATTTTTGTGAAACACACTACAAATTTGCAGTAGTACGTACAGAGACCAAATATCTGTTTGGTTGTTTGTAGTGTTGGAAAATTATTAATGTTTCTGTAAGACAAGGCTCGCTCTGTACACCACATTAACTACTTACGTGTCCCAGACTTAACTGGATTTTTCACAAGATGGCACTTACCCATGCACTGTGTCAAATGTGCAGATTATAACTGATTATCATCTCATTTCATCTGGTATGTCTTTCCAATGCATTGTCTAAATAAAACATACAAGATTTCGTTTTTAATCCCCTTAAAACTCCATATGGTAATAGCTGAAAAGTGGTCGGTGCATTTGTTAGTCAAATGTTATCCCCTTATAGTGAAAATTTAGATTATGAATATGATTCAGGCATTAGGTTTAATAAAAAGTGTTGGGACAATAACATCCTAAAGTATGTCAAGTTTAAGACTGAATCTGATACAAAATCAGCAAAACAGGCATGACGGTTTGGTACTTTAAAATTGCTTTGGACCAAAACATGTTTGTATGATTTAATAAACAGTTTTTGCGGTCAAATCATTGAATCAATACTATAATGAAAACATTTTAATGTTTGTAATACTTGCTCGCTGACTGCACCTACTTGTAAGAAGTTACTAAATACAACCTCATAAATAAAAAAAGTTGCCTTTTCTGAGATGTATACCAGTTAAAAGCACATGATAGAACCATTAGCACTGATATGCAAAAACCAAAACAGCCACTTCCTGAGTTACAACACTTGTGTTTAGTGAGCAATATTTGCAGTCTACCAGTGAATTTATAGAACCTCTTCCTTTATTCCAAACAGATGGGGATGGAAAACACTTGAGCAGTACTTCAGAATGGGTTGCTTTAGTGTTCCTTTATAAATGAACCATAATTACCTAACATTCTACCTATAAAATGAAATCATTTGCCTTCCCTATAACAGTCCTTATATGCTCATTCAGTCTCTCATAAGCCTGTAATGTTACACCTATATATTTAGTCTGCGGCACTGTTTGACTCTGTACCAGCCACAAGGAGCCACTCTGTGATGACAAAGCTCTCTGTACAGACATTGACCATGTTGCTGTGCAGTTTTGTCAACTGCAGCAACACTTGTGCACCTCACCCAAGCCATCCAGACTTCTGGACTCAGCTCTATGGGCTATTTGGATCATGAAGCTGCCCTCAAAATCCAAATTCAGCTCCTATACTTGTCAACTACTCCACTCTACACACATATTCACCATATGGACAGCCTGTGCAAAACTGTTCACCATACCAGTTGGTAACAGCTTCTAATGCACAAACCATTGTGGGTGCTACTGTTACAGTGGTCTCCCCCACCCCTACTCACCCAGGATCAACCCTGCCAGACCACAGTAAAACCGAATACATAAGACGCAGACACCTGGCATCAACTGACACTACCTGTGCTGTCCCCTCCGCACCTCAGTCAGCTGACAACTGCATGGTCTGGAACCAGCACTGTGCTACAGATGCCCTCCGCCATGTCTACAAACTCTGCTAGTACAATGTGATCTTTAGTAGCGCCACAAACCACTGCCAGCCCCCTGAACTGTGTCAAACACCTTGTGTGAGATGGAATAGTAGCTACCTCCTGTGTGTTGTTTCTCAGGTGCCGCCTCCACAAGAAGTCATGCCTGTATATAACACTCCACATCTAGTACCTCTACCTCTTGGGAATGGCAACAATGCACAATTCACCATACAAACTGGCGCTGACAACATTGAAATTCCTCTCTATCTTGCCCTGCTGAACTTGTTCCCTATGTCCAGCACACGACAAGTGGCAAATAACTCTGATATGAAGGTCCACATTGCTACAGTTATTCACCTTCAATTCACGTCAGATTTATCATTCCCATGAAACTTGCATGTGGAAGATGTTGAATCACACGCCCTAAGCAATGATTTGGAGGAACTAGCTCACTTACAACAGCAGAACCAATGAGTGCAGGACTTACTAAATGATCTAACCACTTTCCTGTGGGTGGAACCACACCACCTACTTGGTTCACGCTACCAATCATAGCCAACACTTCCATAGGAGTCCACACCCTGTTTGCACCACTAAGCACCATATGTCTTTCATTCTATCTGTGACCTAGCACAACCGGGAATTAAATCCACTACTCAGCTACTAACCAAGCATTTTGTTTGGCCTAAGGCCCATTTTACACAAGCACTTTCTTGCCAAAATCTACTACTATAAGTATGTGCATCTTTCCCGCCTGTGTGTATGATGTTAATGATCTATAGACTATGTGAGTTTGGAGTTGTAAATTTCCGATCATGCTGCACATTGCCCCTGCACTCACAGAAATAAGGAACTGTGATGGTATCTGCTGACACGAAGTTAACCTGTTCTGACCAAGCTCTTTCCAATCATATGTTTTCACATGTTTTTAAAGTTTATTCTGTTTTCTCATCATACTGAAAAGGTTACACTAGGGCCTAGTATTTTTTCAATTAGCTTTCTCATTCAAAAGAGACAAAATATCTTAAAAAGGAAAAAAAAATCCATTTTACAGAAAAAAGCATGCACTATGAATAAATAACAGTGTAATTTCACAAATGTGTTATAAGGAAAATTAACTGAATAGTGAAAAGTCAGAATTATTAGACAATAAAATTAATTTTCTATATTTGAAACTTAGCAAGAAAAAAGATGAAAAATAAAGTAAAAACTGCGCTGTTTACTGTGTTCTGGACACTAATTAATGCACTTTCTTTAGCTGATAAATGTAGACATTATGAAATGTTTGGACGACAATATCCCTTTTTTTAGTTCTCAAAATAAGAGATTTTTTTCTCATGCCCTTTGACAAGAACATCCACTAATTATTTTCTTTTGGTCATTAATAAACTATTTTCATTGTTGGCTCCTGCATAACAAGTGCTATCATAACCTCACTTCACAGCAGATAGTTCTGCAAATTTGGTGAAAATGTCAAAATGAAAATGACCGCTCAACAAAGATGCAGCTCAGTACAGGAAAGGCACACCATGGAAACTGGCAGTAAGCCCACTGTCTCATGTAGTCAATTAAGGCAATAAAGTCTATTGTGTAAAAGGGGCTTCTTATTAAATGTGTTGTCACACTTGGTCATGCTATTTAGTTTCTTGCGAGTGCATCAAAATCAACAGACAAGCCCAACCACTTCTCACAGCCTTTTGTAATTTTCTAAAGGACACTTTTGTCATGTGCATCCGGACTTGGTTGAGCCCCTTTCCCCCATCCAATAGTTTTGTCAACAGTAATAGTCTCACTGAGAGATGGCATCACACACATACAGCATTGTTGATGTGGCCAACTAACAGTGGTTGGAAGCCACTCCTCCAGTTCTCTTTGGCACCCGTGCATTGTCCTTTAGTGCTCCCTAGCTTGGGTGAGCACATCCATTCACAAATTTCAGTGTGTACTTCTTCCACATGTGCAAAAAAAATACCAGCAAGTATTTTTAAATAAAGGACAGCACCTGTGAACACACATCACTGAGTATACAGTATGTGCCCCTCTGCAGCCACCCTGTTCAGGCCCCTGTTCATGCCAAAAGATATGAGGGTGGTTTAAAAATTTCTCTAAATCACCATGACAGGTCAGCACTAGCACAACAACTTGTTCACATGATATCCATTGGACTGTTACCCGTAAACACATGCCACATCAGTGCTCATGGAAGAGAGCTGTAGTGATGTGGCTCTGTTATTGACGCGTAGTAACTTTTGAAGGTGGGGAAAAGAGAAAAATAAAAAAATAATAATACAGGAAAAAAATAAGAAAAGAAAAATAATAAAGAAAAAAGACAAAAGAAAAGAAAATTCAAGATTCAAGCAGTATTAAGTACTTCGTGAAGAAAGGTATGAAAGCAAAGGACATTCACGCCAACTTCCAGAATACACTAGAGGATTGCTCCATATTAATCTGTTGCCAAGTTGACAAATGAATTTAAATTTTGTCAAGAGAGCTTACATGATCTGCATAGTGGTCAGTCAAGATGTGTCACTACTCCAGAAATCATTACAAAAGTGCACAAAATGGTCATGTAGGATCGGCAATTTAAAGTGCATGAAATTCCTCATGCATAGCAGATGTCATCTAAGAGAGTATAACATTTTAATTGAAGAATAAGAAACGAAAAAATTATCTGCAGGATGGGTGTCGCGACTTGATACTGGATCAAAACTACACAAGAATGGACATATGAGAACAATGTATGGCCTGTTTTAGGAGAAACAAACAAGATTTCTCTCTCTCTCTCTCTCTCTCTCTCTCTCTCTCTCTTTCTCTCTCTCTCTCTCTCTCTCTCTCTCTCTCCACAAGTTGGTGACCACAGATAAAACTTGGATACACACCTTATACCACACAGACAAAACAACAGATGGAGTGGAAACATGGTGATTCTCTGCCAACAAAGGAAGCAAAGACTATTCTTTCAGCTGGGAAGGTCGTGCCACAAGTGTTCTGCTCTGCGATGTAAAGGGGATTCTGTTTGTAGATTATTTCCCCACTAGGAAAACAATTACTGGTGAATATTACGCTAACCTGGACAAATTGCGACAAAAGATATATGAAAAAAGGCCAGGTTTTGCAAACAGTCCTCTTCTATCAAGCAAAGCAACCCCCCCCCCCCACACACACACACACCCCCATCACCACGGCAAAATTACACATACTGAGATATGAATTGTTGTCACAACCACCTTATCTGAAAATGACTGTCAGACTTCCAAAGCTTCCCAAAACTAAATTGTTCTTGGTTGATGAAGCTTCACTAAAACTGAAGAACTGGTAGACAGAGTTGACAACTATTTTGCAGGCCTGGAGGAATCATTTTTGAGATGGGAACAAGCCACTGGTACATTCTTCAATCAATTACATTAAATTACAATAAGACTACATTGAAAAATAATACAAAGTTTCAGATTTCAAAACGTTTCTTCTATTCCATTCTGATAACTTTTCAAACCACCATCGTATTGATGGCCATAAACTGGTACTCACACAATCCAACAGTCCCATAAACTGTTGCAATTCTTATCTCACAATTTGTTGTATGAGAGAAACAAAGTCATGCTCAACTTCCACACTGGCCAATGCAATTCTTATCTCACAATTTGTTGTATGAGAGAAGCAAAGCCATGCTCAACTTCCACAATGGCCATAGGGACTACAATTGAAAGTGTCATACTTCTTTTGTTCAACCCACCTCTGTAGCATCTCTTCAACTTTCTGGCACCATTTGATAAACTCTTGTGCTATTGAAACGTCTTAACAGAAAAGCTTGATACATGTCTTCTGCAATGCCCTTTCTCCAGTGTGAAATTTTATCGGGCTCTGTCATATCCGGATTAACTAGATAGGGCTGAAACATTCTGTATATATGACTGTGTTGACTCACCATGTCGCTGGGCCCTGTTCTTCAATTGCTCTCTGATAAATGGACTTCCTACTGGTGATTTTCAAACATTGTCAAGTTCCATATGAAATTTGTCGCAACTGTCTAACTTGTCCTCATTTTCAAACCACTGCTGAGCCGTCCCATGCACGAAGAAATATATAGTCACCAATCACTTCATGAGATCCCACCTATTATACTTGATGATTTGGTCAAATCCTATTCAATGTCTCCCGAGAACACTGATGGCTGTCCTATGAGCAGCTGGCTTACCACTTTTTTTTTGTATCATGGATCTTTTGATGACATTGACCTTCAGAAGGATGCAATTCTTATCCTTGCAGGCAACAACTCTTACACTGCCTAATCGGAGCCACGATGATGCAGATGTTTTGCAGTATACCTGTCACCTACACCAAATAGTGTCATGTTTGAAAATTAAATTTTAAGGCTGGGTTGTTAATAGAGCGCAACTCTTTACACTTAGAATAGGTTTACTGCTAACAAAAGCCTACACTCAGAACAGACTGTCTCCCGATTGGAGTACTCCGATATTTAAACATAAAAATTTTCTGGAGGTTACATCAATCATAAGAAACACGTAGAACATTCTAGAAATAGTAAATACAAGAAACTAAATTTTTTTCTGCCAGTGGCAGGATTTGAACCAGGGACTACCAGTACACCAACCTGCAGTGCTAACCACTGCACCATGTGTTCCATCAGAAGATTCGTAGGAATATATACTATTAATAAGACTGCAAGTCCTGTTGTGAATCAGTACGAGTCCTATCCTGCTCTTCACAATATCATGTAATTGTGTTGAAATTGTTATTACATTTGTATGAGTATCACAAAGTATGCTTTACAGGAAATGCATCATATACTGGTGAAATATCTTGAGACTTGTTTCCATTTATCAACCAAACTCCTCAAATACTCCAAAACTTTGAAGAGGGGGGGGGGGGGAGAGGAGGTCATCATAGAATGGAAGTCTGGAATAGCAACACCTCTATCAACTTGTCTAGGAGGATCCAAACATGTTCCAATACACTGAATGTAGTTACTTGTTAGCAGATTTTAATTTCACAGATGTGCACTTGCTTACAAGTGTGTGGGTCAGTGGTATAGTGCCAGACCAAATATCCAAAGGACTTATTTCCAATTCGTCAATGTTTGATTATATGAAACATGCTGAGTTACATGGTACACAGTCCCAATTAAACTATAGTTTCCTCTACATCTATCTGCATAAATCAGTGTAAGTGTAGGCAACAGCATACTACCTTCAACTCAACTATGCCTAGTAAAAAACTGTGGTGTACAAAACAATTTTCATATTGCTGACTGCTTTTCATGACTTTATGTTAGTTACGCTTTAGCTTTTGCTTCAGAGAAATGCTGTACAGTGCAGACAGAGGCAGTCATCCAAAAGCATCTATAAATGAGAACATAGTTTGTAGGGCATATTGAAGACATGAGGGGGGGAGGGGTCAGCAGACAAGCCCCCTAGGCCCACCTACCTGAAACAGGATTCGTAGCCAGAAACCATGATTTGCGGTTTGTGAAACTAGTATAAACAGATGGTCACAAGAATATCCAGACCTTTCTAGTATGCAAGTCTTATCTGCATCTTATAATTAACAAGAATTATATCTCTTCAGGAGTTTAAAAATACAAATTCATTTCTGATACTGTGACAGCTTCTGGGGGAGATTTGGATCGTTACATTAACTACAAAACACAGACTTGCCTGAGATCATTTCAGAATCTGTATTTGTGTCCAATTTTGGAAGATATTTGCTACCATCAACAGATCTTATATATATTATCAGAAGTTCATTATTAACAGATCACACATTGATACTACATCTCCTTGCAGTAGCAGGATGCAAGAAACATCAGCATGTCAAAAATAGAAACACAAAGATAAAATTAAGTCATATTCCACCAGTGTGATGTTAAGTGAAAAAAAAAATATTGACGTCAGTAAAAAGATTTTATTTTGTACTGGTACATTTTTACAGTTGACATGTTGATGTTTCTGGCATGCTGCTACTGTGAGAAGACACAGTGTCTACGTGTCACCTGTGAATTGAACTTCTGGTAATATGCACACGATCTGATGATAGCAGCAAAGGTCTCCCAGAACTTACTATTAATAAGCATTTTGGGCAAGACTGATATTTGCAGATTATGTAAAAAACAGAAAGCAGCACAAAATAAAATGCAGTACACAAAACATTCGGTAATGGTTGTTGCTAATTCCCTTATTGGTCTTTCCAGTGGCATTAACAAGACAGTATTAAGCTGATTGTTTAGTGTTTGTTACGTATACCTTCAAAACAGTTCTGAGATTGAGAGTCTAGTGCTTGTGCTGCCAGTGTGTCACCTGCAGAGCAGTAGTTATGTAATTTAATTTTTCTGCATTTTCATTACCAGTCTTTCTTAAATTTCATTTGTGCTTCTGTTTTTGAGAGCTTTATTTTCTTGTATTAAGTAAATACTGTTGTGTAGAGTTTTTGTCTGTGTGTTGTGTTATCATAACAAGTCAGACTGTTCCTTCAGCTAGTTGATAGTCTTCAATTTTGGTTCTCTTTTCATCTTAGGTAGGATAGGAGTATTTTGGGCACTCAACACCTATGTCTTCAGCACTCGAACAAATTTAATAAGTTAAGAAGCAATGAGTGTGAACAATAACAAAATCAACAAAGGAGAGCAAATGTTCAAATGTTTGTAGAGCTTATGGGACTTAACTGTGGGGTATCAGACCATAAACTTACAAACTAATTATGTACTACCTAATACTATAGACGACACAAACATCCATGCCTGAGGGGGGATTTGAACCCTGGATGGGGATTGGCCTAGTGCATCATAGCATAGTGCCTCAATGCGCTTTGCCACTCCGCTGCAGCAAAGGAGACCAAATCAGGAAGTAATATGTACACCTGTTAGAGATGATGATGAAGATGACGATAAGAGTACCCCTTCATAAAAGTTGGTAAAATAGTTAAAGCAGCTAAGCAGATAACCATGGCTGGCTGATCACAGCAATAAAGTGTGAGCCAACCACTCTGCAACATATTAAAACCTCCAGGATAAAAGCTTAGGCCAGAGTTGAGACAAATCAAAAAATTTTAAAACTTTGGTCACACCCCCTTTATCATTGCCTAAGGGAAAATCTCAATGAAGTTTCGCCCCTATCCTCTTTGCATGATATAAATCACACTCTTCAATTAAAATTTGGTGGACAGTAATCTGCATGCCACAGACAGCACAGATCGGGGGCTCCTCTCAATGGAGTAGAAAACCGTGGGTCAGTGGACAGTGTCCAATGCGGAGCTGTGTAATGCTGACTTCATCCCGCCTAAGAGGTAGGTCGGAGGAACGCCATGGACGGACAATGGGTTTCAGTAAATGTGGCTTATTACGGGTCAGAGCCAGTCCTCTTCACACAACTGCAAGGACTGCAGCCACAACAAGGAAGTTATACACCGCAAAGGAACAGGTCACCGTGACACTGCAAGCCTCTTTGGCAGTCTGATCAGCATCCTTATCCCGAACAGGCAGGACATTTCACTGTGCATATACTGCAGTAAAGTCTCAGAAGGATATAGCTCACTTAACGACTGCAGTGTGTTCAGAGAATCAGAGAAAAGAAGAAATTGTTTGCCCTGAACATGGTGTAACTGCTATAGTGCCTTCAAGATGGCATGGAGCTCTGTAGAAAAATCTGAGTAATTCTCGGGGAGACTAATCTTGACAACACGGCCAGGGAACACAATGGAACATCTGACTGAGTCCCCTTACTTGGACCTGTCAGTGTACACAAGTGTGAAATCGTGATGCCTATGTAAAAAATTTAAAAACAACGACTGGTTAGGTAAAATCCTAAGTTTGTTCCTTCCTAAAACTCGCCAGGTCTAAACTAATTCTGGGCCTCTACGTATTGACTGATGAATGTTCCTCAGAACTATTTCCTAGCCTAAAAAAGATGACAAATGTGCACTCAAGTACTCTGCTACCCCAGTAGCTGCTTATTTTCTGTAGTGTACATTTGATCTACCAAGGGGATCCCTACAATTCCCCAGCTGATAACATAGGTCCAGAAATCTGCTATTATGTCTGTCTGTCGACAAAGCCTTTGGCCGAGTTTCACTCTGCTTCAAATCAAAGGACCTCCATCAACTCTGGGAACAATGCAGCAGTTTGAAAGCTCCGCTTGCACCCTGCGCTCAAGGCTAGCAGTCTACATCAATTCCACCAGCCACCTGTATGATTTGAGGATGTCTTCAGAACCCAAGCAACAGGAATAATTAGTGTTGATCTCAGCAATAACTTACAGATGACTGCACCCTGTACGCTCAGATTCTGCTGGGAGGGTCACCTCCACATTTTGCAGGAGGCTCTCTAGCAAACGTACCAAGTGCAGATCGGAATTATTTCTTTTATATATTTTTGAAGTCGTTACAGCATTCATTTTTAATGAAATAAATCGTAATTTGCGATCACTTATGGCTTCGCTGTAATAGGTTTAGATGTAACACCAATGTGCGGCGAATTAAAATTTGTGTCCGGCCGGGATTCAAATCCAGGATCTCCTGCTTACTAAGTAGACGCATTGACCACTCCACCACCGAGAACACAGTGACCAACCCGACTGCAGAGAACTCTTCTCTGCATGTCTCCCACCACTCGCAAATTTCCATTCGCCACACCATCTCTTTCTTATCACCACAGCCTCTTAATTCTGTAATGCTCACAGCCACAATACTGTATTCCTGCATACAAGCCGAGGCTGGGCTCCTGACAACAATTAATTGTGTCTAGATACCTCATGGTCTGTTCTTCCTGATGCAGGAATACAGTATTGTGGCTGCAAGCATTACAGAATTAAGAGGGTGTGGTGATAGGAAAGAGACAGTGTGGCGAATGGAGATTTGGGTGTGGCAGGAGACGTGCAGAGAAGAGTTCTCTGCAGTCGGGTTGGTCACTGTGTTCTCGGTGGTGGAGTGGTCAACGCGTCTGCCTAGTAAGCATGAGGTCCCAGGTTCGAATTCTGGCCGAGCACAAATTTTCATTCGCCGCACATTGGTATTACATCTAAACCTATTACAGTGAAGCCGTAAGTGATCGCAAATTGTGATGTATTTCATTAGGAATTATTTCTGTCCCTAGACACTAACTGCCTAAGTGGCTCCAAAATGCACTGGAGCTTCTTGTCACTAACAGACCCCTCCCCCTACTGAAGGACCCATCCACTTGCAAGATGAATGGGCGATGCCACATAGATCAGCCTACACATTTGTCCTCTGCCTCTAGCGATGCAAACGCACTACCTGTGACACATGTTACATGTCAGACACACTGCCACTGCTCCCATACCCCGAGGCAGCAGCCTGGAGATGGCTGACCATGTCCAAAAGCATGTTCAGCTGTTTACGAACAGGGGCCATCTCCTCCTGCATCTGCACACAGCACACTCACCCTATTAATAAGAATCTACACATTATATAACAAAGTTTTTAGGGACAAATTCTGATTGTTGAACAGTATTGAAAGAATAAACAAAGTTACTGACTACAAGAATTCCATCAACATATTATATTGATAGGGCATTAACATCTGTAACAGCTGGTAACAAACTACACACTCATTTTTGAGCTAAGGGATTTTTTCTGGGCATCAAAGGAAGAAAACGGACACAGTTTTTAAACTGCAGAAAATGAAACAAAAATAATAACTGGTATAGGTGGCGGGACTCATTGTAAAGAGCCATAGAAAACCTGAAGCCTTATTTTACCAAAAGCCTACATCTAACTTCAGTCATGTATATACATGTGGCATCTACTTGGAAAGAACAAATATCACTTCTGATCCTGCAGTTATTATTCTTTCATATTCACATAATACACATCAAGTTCGCATGAGCAAAGCTGAAAATGTGTACCCAGCCGGGATTCGAATCTGGGTATGCTGCTTTCTAGGCAGTTGCGCTGACCACTACAGCAATCACCGCACCTGCAAGGGGTACCTAAGCACCCCTCCCATCAGACAAATTTTCAGCTCCACCTCCCCACAGTACTAAAACGCTTAGTCACTATGTACTAACTCCTGTAAAAGCAAGAGACGTCTGTTCTTTCGAAGTAGACACCACACGTATTTATATAATATGCCAGTGACAGGCAATGATCCTCTCATTAGAGGAAAGGCTTGGGCAAGTTTGGAGCCCTTGCTCTTACAGGAATTAATACATAGTGACAATGAGTTTGAGTATTGTGGGCAGGGTAGAGCTGGAAATTTGTGTCTGACAGGAGAGGTACTTACGTAGTCCTTGGAGGTGCAGTGATCACTGTATCCCCAGTAGTGTAGTGTTCAACGCAGCTGCCTAGAAAGTGGGAGACCCTTGTCCGAATCCCAGCTGGGTACACATTTTCAGCTTTGCCCATGCACAGTTGATGTCGTATATTCTGTGAATATGACACTTCACAAATGGTTATACACACAATCAGAGAACAAGACTCTCTTTTCTATTTACATTTGCTCAGTAAAAAATTAAAAAAACTTTAAACGGCAATTTATATAAGGTGATAACATTGTATAATCAATTGCAAAAGGACATGAAAAAGGTTACTTAAATTCATTCATTTGAAATGCAATCAGAACATTCTTTGGAAGTAATGAATCTTACGCGACTGAAGATTACTAAAGGTACTTAGAACAGCGACTAGTAGTGATAAGGAACAATGAAAGCAGTACATTCATTTGCACTGCATTACCTTGACAAATGCTGCTCTTACATCATTTTGATATGATACTTGGATGAATAAAGATAAATAAAATTGTAGATAAGTGTCATTATGAAAAAGGCAGTGTATTTCATTGTTTAATGTTGTGACTAGTAAAAATTAATGTGCCCAACAAAGAATAATACATAAATAATTTTTTTTACAGACAAAACATTTGCTTAATGTCAGTTATTTATTACTGTATTTGATATGTTTGGTATCTGAACTAGTAAAAGAAAGTATTCAGTGAAGCACTAATCTTTAACTCCAGAGGAGGATCATAACATTACCTAAGTCTTGATCACAGTCAGTGGCATACTATACTTGTATGTGCTGGCACAGTAATGTTGTCTTTCAAGATACTGGTAATTTTAAATCAAATCATGGGAATCAGTCAATGGATGTGTGAATTTGAATGGATCAGTTCATTTTGTAAAAAGTAATGATACATTCTTAACAAAAATTTATACTGTAATACAGACAGTATCTGTTGATTATCTGTATCTGTGAACATACATGCCATCAGTGTATATCAGAAAAATAGCCTTTTCCCTTTTACATAATAATTCTTTTTAGTTTCTACCCTCACCCAGCCCCACCCCATTCACCTCGTTTCTTCACAGCTTAAATCTTTATTTCCACAGACGTTCTTCCTGCATCTGCATGTAAATTGTCAATTGCTAACCTAGTATGTAAATTACACATGTAGTGTCTATTCTTGTTGCCAACAGAACACCACCATACATGTAATTACAAAACAATGTGATGTGCAGGTATGCATTCTCACTATACTTTATTGATTACATATTGCACTTTAAAACTGAATAACTTTTAATAAGGTATGAAATTAAAGAGTCCTGACTAAATTGGGCATAACTGAAGATCGAGATACTACCCATCAGCTTTTACCCATGACGTCGTAACATGTCAGAAAACCCATATACAGGATATCATGTTAATACTTATCTATTGTAGATAATAATCTGTAGTTATCCTCATAAATTACAGATAACAAGACACACACACACACACACACACACACACACACACACACACACACACACAGTTAACCTATACCTCACTGTCAGAAGGAAGCTACATGTCACTTTTTAAACACAAAATCTTAATGTATAATTTATGTTCTGCTTGCAGCAAACTATCCTCTTTAACTCTGCCACCACATAATTAAAGCCACCTACAAACATTATCGCACACAACACGCCAATGCTGTAGGTCAAAGCCGATGGGCAATATCCCCCATCTTCATTTGAGTCCTAAATTGATTTAACCGTGGCTGTCGAAAGATTCAAAGCAAGCACCATGTAATAATTAACTGTAAAGGTCTGTTTACACTGGTATTTGTATCTACATGGCAAGTATATGCTACTTCGAGACACATGACAAGTAGCAGCCTCGTACATGTATGATCACGCATTTATGCCTGTTAATTTTTATCAGTTCACAGTGGCTTCCCATGTTGATGTCAGAAATTTTACATTTTCATATGCTGGTACACTTGCTCTTTTGGATGTTGAAAGGAAAGAAAGGCAATGACAGTTCCTTCACAAACCTGCTATTCGCGAAATGCCTGTTCAAGAATTAACTCTTAGAACTAGGTGTATTTCAGAAAATTAGGTTAGGATGTTAATGGAAGATTTAGCTTGTTTGTGTCACTCTTAGATACTCATGTCTACAATGAACACAAAATTTTGGAAAGCAGTTCCAACAGCGGACCATTTGACAGTGACATACCAATTTTTGGCCACTGCAATTCCTTTACCACATTATTGTCTTTGCATTGAATATCAAAAAAGCTCAGTTTTATTCATCAGATTTCTGAGGACATTGTGCAAGCTTTCTTGTATGCCAAAATGTATCTGAAGGGCTGTGCCTGAAACTGGTCAAAGTTATAATAAACCCTATTTGCAACCAATCAGCACTGAGTTTACACACACACACACACACACACACACACACACACACACACACTCTGATATACTGAGTCTGTGGGTCATTTTCACCAGAGCTCAACACTGCAAAGTTGACTATCCACATTTCCAGTGAACATCTGATCTGCTTTGTTTGGCACTACTGTATATATTTTGTTTGGATATTTCGTTAGAGTACTTCCTGAAGTAAACACCTTCCGAGATTCAAGTGTCTTTAGTAAGAATAATATAGCGTTACTATAAAAAACAATTTACACAGAAAATTAACAGTTGCCAAGGCAAATTTTGTGTAGTGTAACTAGTCCGTAAATTGTCATATGGACATACAAAATTTAAGAAGGGTCTGTTTCATATGTGCAACTTACAACAGGTATCAGACTGAAATAAGTCTCTCACTCATTGTACAATAAGTAGCTTGCTCCTTCCTTGTTTCAGAAACAAAAGTAGCCCCCCCCCCCCCCAAATCAGATGGACCATAATTCTGACCTGCATAGTCATGAAATACCTCCGAGCATATTTTGAGGATAGGCAAATTTCATTTATATACAATTCTTAAAATAGAAATATAATCCCTCGTTAATCTCATTCTTTCAAATCTCCAGTGCTTATGTTGGTTAAAGTGCAGTTTATGCAGCAGCGGCTAGCCGTCGCGCTCGCTAGGTTGGCAACGGCAGAGCAGCCAATCAGAAGTCGCGATGCCGCGGCCAATGAGATTGCGTGTTTCATGACGTGTAAATTTGGAGTCAATTTCGAAGTTTATTCGACGATATCGGTGCGGCGTTTGGGTGATTGAGATTTTTAGATAATTGTCGTATTACGGACATAAGTGACCTATTATTAATACACCACAGCAGTCAAACATTTTATTTGTTTTATGACCAGTACTAAACATTGATCATTTTAAGTGAAAGTTAAGTTAGGTATAGGTTAAACGAGAAGTGCTTTTTTTTTTTTTATTATTTTTTATGTGAGGGCTCGTAGCGCCCGAATCTCCGGTTCATAAACGCTCAATCAATTTACAGTTGTACGCTCGATATATATATATATATATATCATTTCAGTCTTAGTTACCTCGATTGGAAGCATTCTTGGAAATTATCGCAATTACTATTACTGACCGGACAAGGGTACATACAAGAACCTGTCAACCATAGAGCAGGTATAGCACGTTTTATTTATTTTATGATATATTCGAAACAGTGATCAAGTGACATCCATAATGATAGCAACTGTAACTTTTAGATCGTCAAAAACTTTTGCATACACCGCTTCGATTTGTTTTCATAGTACAATTGTAACTCTCTTTCTTATTGACCGCGGCATCGCGACTTCTGATTGGCTGCTCTGCCGTTGCCAACCTAGCGAGCGCGAAGGCCAGCCGATGCCGCATAAACTGCACTTTTACCGCTTATGTTGGCAATAGATGAACAATGAAGTTTAGAATTACGTTTATATTTTTCACGAGCTACAGAGTAAATGTTATTGCTGCTCGTTTCACTCTCAACAAAATTAATACTGTACCTGCTCTATGGTTGACAGGTTCTTGTATGCTATGTACCCTTGTCCCTTCGGAAGTTAATTGAAGTTGTCACGAAAAAACATTTATTGGTGATCTGCGTTACCGTCATTATCATTGGTGCCAACATAACCACTGCAGCCCGGCGAGAAGCGTCGTACAATTTAACCCGTTTTAGCTGTTCACAAATTGGTAATTTGGTAGAATCCGTGTAGATCGAAGGAAACGGCATTGCGACATATCCAAAGTTCGATTCTTGCTCCACATTCGATATGACAAACGCGAAGCAGTTAATTTAAATTGTATTTCGAGTGCGTTTAAGAAAAGAAAAAACCCTTGTTTGACCTATAGCTAACCTTAAGGTTACGCTACAGACCACTTTCTTTAAAGGTAAAGTTAGGTTAGGTATAGGTTAAACAATACGTTTTTCGTTCAGTACGTGAGGCGCGTAGCGCCCGAATCTCCGATTAAAAAACAATCGAGTTACAGTTGTACGTTAGATATATATTATTTCAGGCCAAGGGTCTTCGATTGCAAGAATTGTTGGAAATTACCGACATATCGGCGTAACTGAACACGGGGATACCACCTAGTCATCTTTAACCTATGATGTAATCACAATCTTGGAAACCACTTATACGGGATAATATCTAAATACTTCGGTATTGTAGACAATAAATAATCTGTGGTTATCCTCTTAAATTACATATTACAACAGAATGCACCATCCATGACATAAGCTTATCTGAAGACTGGGATATCACCAGTTAGATTTGACCCGTGGCATTGGGATGTTGTTGTGTACGAGCGTATTTGTAGGTGGCGTAATTGTTTTGGCGGAGTTGTGGACAATGGTACGTCATGGCATAACTGTAGACTGGGATACCACCCGTCTGCTTTGACGCATGACGGCAAGTTGTCCGAAAACCAGTAGGCTATCTTAATACTTCTGTATTGTAGATTATAGATAACAGAATGTACCATCGATCATCTACACACATACTCCGCAATTCACCGTAAGGTGCGAGGCGGAGGGTACACTGTACCACTAGTACAGGTATAGGTGTTAGGCCAAAAATTCGCGCCTTCTGTGCTCACATAAAAAAAAAAAAAAAAAAAAAAAAAAAAAAAACACCTCTCTGTTAACCTACACCAAGCCATCAGAGAGAAGCTACAGATCACGTTTTAAACAAAACATGAATCTGTTTTGTTTGTAAACAAACTATTGTCTTTAACTCAACCACCACATAATCAATCACGCCTACAAACACGCACGCACCTCAAAACTACCGCGCCGCGATGACGTCACGGGTCAAAGCTGACGGTATCCCTGTCTACAGGTGAGCCGCCTTACGTGATTATGTTGGCAACACCATGAACAATGTACAAAATTTGTACCAAGACATTAATACTAGAAATCCGAGCCACATTAGGGTTCCGCACATATCATGCAGAAAACAATGCCGTTTCTGCTCTATGGTTAACAGGTTCTTCTCCGCTCAGTAAAAGGAACAGCCCTCGTACAACGTCGTCGCGCGATTGGGTACAGCTAACTTCAAGTGATTGTTGGCATTCAGTATCCTTTGCCAACATTATCACGCGAAGACGTTGGGATGGGAAGTGAAATTTAGCCAGGCAATAGCATCGTTCAGAAATGAGACACTGTGACATAAATAGAAATTAGTTACGATGGAAGCACGAGATCCCAGAATTCTAGCGCTCTTCGATGTTCAAAAGTAATATGCCCTTGATGAACAAATATGTTTTACTAACAACGAGTTCACTAATTCACATATACAAGGCATTAAACCGAGTACTTACGAGTCGTCAAAACAAGCATTATCGTTAACTAGCATGCACCAACCACTCACACAATCATACACAGAATAAACAGATATTAGTGGCATAAACGAAATTCCCTCCCCAAAAGAAAAACAAACCAGTCCTCAAATTTCAATGATATTCTACATAACCTCTACAATCTACATTGTGCGTTTTAACGAGTTTAAATTTAAGCTCTTTGGTGTGCATTCAACATAAATTACTAACTGGAAAATGTTTATCAAATACTAGCTGAAAAACCGGCGTTGCCCGGGTATTTATTCATTTATTCCAGCCTTGAGTTAAAAATATGTCTTCTGTCCCTTCTCTCTATGTTAATCCTTTTTTCTCTAAAAAACATGTAGCATCTATAGGGTAATATGTAACAGAAAAGGCCAACTTGCGCAATGTATAAAATTATAAGTGCAGTATTGAAACAAAGAAAGGTAGTAATCAAAGCACAAACAGTATGAAACATTCACACATTCATTTAATTCAAAACTGGATTATCAACTGCCTATCATATCACGTCAAGTCACCGTCCGTCAGAACATTCCACAATGTATTTCTAATGGCGGCATGCACACTGCCCGTCACCGGGTCGTAACGTCAATGTCATGCCAAGCTTTCTCGTTAAAAATGTTTTGCCGGAACGGTCGTCTGCTAACATCGGAAGTTAACCTATGTAGTTTCATCACGCGATTGTTCATATTGTAGTCAACGATTACACGATTTACATGCAAAAGTGTCTTTATTAATGTTTCTTTTGTTATTATACTTTCTTTAGCTGTAATTCCAAATGTTTCATGACGACTTAAATATCTTTCTCAATTGAGTGTCATAAAAGCTAGTTGGGATAGGCTATCAGAAACCATAAAATGGTTTATATTTTGTAACATTGTAACAGAAAAACTGAAGCAAATTGTTTATTTTATTAAGATTGTAATTTCATAACGCAACTTTCATTAAATAACATGTTAAATGAAAAAAAAAAATCAGTGCTCATAAAGGCCAGAAATTCTGTTTTGTACGACGGTATTAACAATGTCAGTCGGCAAATCATAATGGATAAACTAAATAGGCTCTATTTGCGCTCTTATAAATACTCTTTGATGTGTTTGTATGTTTATTCTGTCGCTTGAAAATATATTTAGATGTTTTGAAATGTTGTTTCATTTCCCAGCAGTCTACCACAGTTAAGGCCAATTCACACAGTCCGTCACATCACCGTCCGTCAGAACATTTCGCAATGTATTTCTATTGGCGGCATTCACACTGTCCATCACCGGACCGTAACGTTATGTCAAGCTTTCTTGAGAAGAATATTTTGACAGAATGGGCGTCTGCTAACTTCGCAAGTTAACCTATTTCCGTCACGTGAATTACATGTTGCACTGTTTATATGGAAATGCGTCTTATTCATCTTTATTTTAGGAGTAACTCTCAAATGTTTCAAATGTCACAAATTGAGTGTCCCCCTAAAATCGAGGTCGGATATCTGAAAGAAAAATATGGTTTATGTCACGTAACATTGTAACAGAAAAGACTGGAGCAAACTGTTTATTTGAATAAGATTGTAATTTGATTACGCATTTTTCATTAAATAACATATTAAAAAAAAGTCGGTTCTAATGAAAGACAAAAATTCGGTATTAACAATGTCAGCAGGCATATCGTAATGGATAAAGTAAACAGGAGCTTTTCATGCTCTCATAAGTACTGTTTGATGTTTTCATATGTTTATTTTTTCGCTGGAAAATAGATGTCGATGTTTTGAAATGTTGGTTGAGTTCCCAGTAGTTGGCCAAAAACATACACTGCAAAGTTTTTTGGCCATCAATAACATTTAGCGGTGTTGTTCCCTCAATTCTAGAATTAAGCTATGACTTTGTACTTAACAGATCGTTACTCATAGCCTCTCTTTCAACATCGCACATTGATATTGGCGAATTGACGTGACGGACAGTGTGAATACAACTTGACGTTACGGTGCTGTGACGTTAGGTTGACGTGACGGACAGTGTGAATTGGCCTTACGTTGACCAAAACATATATTGTAAAGTTTTCTTTGGCAATCAATGACATTTAGCGTTGTTGTTTCCTCAATTCAAATATTAAACTATTACTTTCTACACAATAAGATCAACACTCATAACCACACTTTCAACATTGTTTACTGGGATAAGCAAAGTGATTTGATGGACACTGTGACTACAACTTGACATAGTGGTGCCGTGATGTGACGTTGACGTAATGGACAGTCTGAATTGGTCTTAAACATTACTTCTTGTGACTTGTCCAGGCAGTGGCAGACTATAGGTGGGTTGTCCAAGACGCGATTGATGTTCAAATGTTCGAATGTTTGTATAGTCTATGGAACTTAACTACGGGGTCATGAGTCCCTAAACTTACAAACTACTTACGAACTAGGATGGCACAAATATTCATGCCCGAGGGTGGATTCGAACCCCCGACCGTAGTGGCCGTGCAGACCGTGACTGGAGCGCCTTAGTCCCCTCAGCCACCGTGGCCAGCGCGCGATTGATGCCTGCGACTGCGATGGATCGTCTTGTGACGTCAGAGGCTAGCTGCTCACACATGCGCACTTCGAGTTATGAGTGCAGCACACGGTTGATGCAGTGGCAATCGCTGGATTGCACCAGGTGAGCAGTGTTGAGATGGAAGTCTCAACGACTCAAGGCACTGGCAGAAGGATGTCGAGCCAAGCGGACCAAAGAAAAACGGATATAAACCACTCATAAGTTGTTACCTCATCTATCCATTAAGCTACTGCCTTTGTACATTGAACAGATTCAGACTTCATGGCAATCTAGTGAGGTATCCAAAATATTCGGAGAAGTAAAAGAGAAATGAAGCTTGCAAAAGGACCAGTTTTGGCTTCTAGGGTTTTGGAAATAATAAATGTGACCGGTGGTTACTGATTTTTTTTGGTTAGGTGATATGTACAGTTCTAAGGAAATGCATGCCAACGTTAATGTAATATTTTCGTTAATTTAATTCATACCAATACAGTCTGTTTTATGGTACACCATAAAAATTATTTTATTTCATGTGTTGTGGTGTACCATTTAGATTCAAATGTCTCGTGTATGGTATGGACGACATCTTTGATATTTTAAAATCTTATTGTTTCCAATATTCCCTGAAAGATGGTTTAGGATGGAAACCGGTCAGAATGAAATAAATTAGAGCAATACAGCAAACATTCTTAGAACTGTTGTTGATACGTTTAATGAGCTACAGAAAACTAGTTTGTTTGGTATGTGTTTGACATATTTTGATCTCCCTTGGAAAAAGTTTCAACTGTACGTTTTCGAATACTGGGACTTATTTCAAAGGCAATACAGAAGGTGAATCAATCAGTTAACCCTGCGGCAGGCGCGCTTGAGATTGTTGCGTCAGCAGGCGCGGGCGGCACTCAGTGCCGCCTACATTTAAATACATAAAAAAGCAGTCTTTTTTAAATATTTTGGTGGAATTAATTATTTTTATAACATCATTCTTAACAGCAACTTTTAATATAATCTATATACGTATATACAAAATGCATGGGAAAATTAAAATTGTTACAGAATATCTGACATAAGTTTCCAGGATATTTCCTAAGTCCTACATTAATAACAAATTCTAAATAAATTATAACCACAGATATGATTTGATTGGTTACCATTGTTAAAGCAAGTTTTACAAAAAAGTTTAATATTTTTAAAAACTTTGTAATAATAGTAAAGAATAAAGCAGTCAGTAAATACATATCAAGAATCACACATTTTCTTCCTCCAGAGAAGCTCTGCAATCATTACATGTGACAACATTGTGGCAATATTGCTCGCAAACGAATCTTTTGCAGCTATTGCAAGTGACAATAGTTTTTTTTTTTTTACCACCACAAAGATGGCACCTCCCATACGTTCTTACAGTCTATCGTGATTGATGAGTTGACAGAAATTCTTAAATATCTCTTGGTAGAGTAGAGATATGAGCCCTTTCTTTCAAACAGCAGTCCATCAGAGACAAGGCCAGCTTTCTTAGATACGTTCTTCTTCTGAAACTTTTCTCTGCATTGTTTGCAAAAAACAAGACCTGGGAATTTATCCCAGCAATATCCAGATAGCGAATCAACAATGCTAAGGGCCATCTTCTTGTGGTCCTTTGTCTAGAGTAGGATGTCACATATAATCCACAGTATTGACTCTACCTTTGTTGCATTGTAGTCCAAATTTACAAGACTTGTCTATAACGGTTTCGATTTCTTCTGGTGTTAGTCCTTTCCTTTGTTCAGACCTGGGCAATGTTAATAACTGAATCATCATTCACCCACGGAGTTGTAAAACAAAGCTTCTAATCATCAAAACATTGGACAGTGATCCGGCTACATGTATTTACATTACCGGGTGCATGCGGCACGCAGTACCGTCTCGGTGCAGTCATCCACTTAACAGGTGAGTTACAGCTGTTATGGTGGGTGTAATGGCGATGCAGTAGTGCAGTTTGGAGCATGACTAAACAATTGAAGCATATCTAGCACCACTGTTGTTCGCTCGGCGCGCTGACGTAATTATTGAAAGAAAACAAAATTGGCGGCACTGTATGCCGCCACACGCCCGCCACAGGGTTAAAATGGAAAAAAGCCTCAGATGAGAGAGATGCAAGCTACATCAAGAGCTTCAGATAAACACACTCCTGGTCTCATAAACAGTGCCACAACTGTAAATACGAAAATAAAATATAATTACCTTAGTGTCATTCCGTTTTATTTTTATTTATTTATTTTTTCAGCTGCACTGAAGGATTTATTGAACTGGCTGAAGGATTTTCTCTGATGTCACACTCTATAAGTTCCACTTCATGTGCAAACTGGCTGACATTTAATCTAAACTGAAGTATGAATTTCGTCTCGTCATTTAAAAGGTACCTATTAATTCTCGAAATTTGAAAACCCAAAGGGATTTTGGTCATATGTTAAATATACAAGGGGCAAAATACAAAAAATACCCTCACTATGTGATAGTAATGGCGATCCTGCTGATGACAGCGCTACTAAAGCAGAGTTGCTAAACATAGCTTTTAGAAACTCATTCACCAAAGAAGACAAAACCAATATTCCAGTTTTCGAATTATGAACAGAGGCTGTAATGAGTAATGTAGAAGTAGATATCATCGGCATAGTGCAGCAACTAAAATCACTTAACAAGAAGAAGTCTTCTGGTCCGGATTGTATACCCATTAGATTTCTATCTGATTATGCTGAAGCGATAGCTCCTTACTTAACAGCCATATACAATCGCTCTCTCATAGAAGGATCTGTACCAAAAGATTGGAAAGTTGCTCAGGTCACACCTATATTCAAGAAAGGCAATAGGAGTAACCCACTAAACTACAGACCTATTTCATTGACATCAATTTGCAGCAGGGTTTTGGAACATATCCTGTATTCAAATATTATGAATTATCTCGAACAGAACGATCTATTGCCCCAAGGTCAACACGGATTTAGAAAATATCGTTCATGCGAAACACAACTAGCTCTTTATTCACATGAAGTGATGGGTGCTATCGACAAGGGTTCGCAAATCGATTCCGTATTTCTTGATTTCCAGAAGGCTTTTGACACCGTACCTCACAAATGACTTTTAATCAAATTGTGTGGTTATGGTATATCGCCCCAAATTTGAGATTGGTTAGGGGATTTCCTGTCAGAGAGGACACAGTTCGCAGCAATCAATGGTAAGACATAATCTAAAACAGAGGTGATATGGGGCATTCCACAGGTTGTGTTATTGGTCCTCTGCTGTTCCTTATTTACATAAACGATTTAGGGGAAACTCTAAGTTGGTCTCTTAGGTTGTTTGCAGATGACGCCGTCATTTACCGTCTAGTTAAATCATCTGAAGATCAAAATCAACTGCAGAACGATCTGAATAAGATATCAGTATGGTGTAAAAATTGGAAATTGACTCTAAATAATGAGAAGTGTGAAGTCATACACATGAGTACGAAAAGAAATCCGTTAAACTTTGTTTACAAGATAAATCAATCGAAAGTGAAGGCTGTAAACTCCACAAAATACCTAGGAATTACTATTACTTCAGATTTAAATTGGAAAGAACACGTAGATAATGTCATGGGAAAGGCGAACCAGAGACTGCGTTTTATTGGCAGAACCCTTAAAACATGCAACAGAACTACAAAAGACTACGCTTGTCCATTCATTTTTGGAGTGTTGCTGCCCTGTGTGGGATCCTTATCAGGTGGGTTTGGCACATGCGGCAATGTTATCAGTGCTTGGACAGTTCTGTGACCCCATGCCACTCGTATGTGAAGAAAGCAAACGGAAAGCCGAAGTTCTAAATTTAACCTTTAAGAAATCTTTCACGCAGGAGGACCGCACAAATATACCATCATTTGATCAACGTACTAATTCCGAAATGGGGGACATAGCAATAGGAATTTCCGGTGTAGAGAAGCAGCTGAGAGAGCTAAATACGAAAAAGTCTGCTGGTCCAGATGGTATACCAGTTCGGTTTTTCAAAGACTATTCTGCAGCATTGGCCCCCTACTTAGCTTGCATTTATAGCGAATCTTTAATTCAGCGCAAAGTTCCTAGTGATTGGAAATAAGCGCAGGTGACTCCCGTGTATAAGAAAGGAAAGAGAACTGACCCATACAATTACAGGCCAATATCGTTGACATCGGTTTCATGTAGAATTTTGGAGCATATTCTCAGTTCGAATATAGTAAATTTCCTTGAAACGGAAAAGCTCCTTTCCATGAATCAGCACGGGTTTAGGAGACATCGTTCATGTGAAACTCAGCTTGCCCTTTTCTCACATGACATCTTGCGAGCCATGGACGAAGGGCAACAGGCGGATTGTGTTTTTCTCGACTTCAAAAAGGCGTTCGACACGGTGCCGCACTGTAGACTGCTAACGAAGATACGAGCTTATGGAATAGGTTCACAGATTTGTGACTGGTTGGAAGACTTCCTAAGTAATAGAACGCAGTACGTTGTTCTCGACGGCGAGTGTTCATCAGAGACGAGTGTATCGTCAGGCGTGCCCCAGGGGAGTGTGATAGGACCGCTATTATTTTCTATCTATATAAATGATCTGATGGACAGAGTAAGTTGTAATTTGCGGCTGTTTGCTGATGATGCTGTGGTGTATGGGAGGGTGTCGTCTGCAACTGACTGTAATAGCATACAGGATGACTTAGACAAAATTTCTAGTTGGTGCGAAGAATGTAGAAAAATGTAAGGTGATGCGCATGAGTAGAAAAAACAGTCCTATAATGTTCGAATACAGCATCAGTAGTGAGCTTCTTGATGCGGTCGCGTCATTCAAATATCTAGGCGTAACATTGCAGAGCGATATGAAATGGAACGAGCATGTAAGGACAGTTGTGAGTAAGGCAGACAGCCGACTTCGGTTTATTGGGAGAATTTTGGGAAGATGTACTTCACCTGTAAAGGAGATCGCATATAAAACGCTTGTACGACCACGTCTTGAGTATTGCTCAAGTATTTGGGACCCGCAACAGATCGGTTTGAAGGAAGACATAGAGGCGGTTCAGAGGCGAGCAGCTAGATTTGTTACCGGTAGGTTCGACCAATGCGCGAGTGTCACGGAAATGCTCCGGCAACTCAATTGGGGATCGCTGGAAGAAAGACGACGTTCTTTTCGTGAATTTCTGTTAAGTAAATTTAGAGGGGCGGAATTTGAAGCTGAGTGTAGTACGATCTTGCTGCCGCCTACTTACATTTCGCGGAAAGATCACAAAGACAAGATAAGAGAAATTAGGGCTCGTACGGAGGCATATAGGCATTCTTTTTCTCCTCGTTCAATTTGGGAGTGGAATAGGAAAGGAAATGCCAAGTAGTGGTACAGTGTACCCTCCGCCACGCACCTTACGGTGAATTGCGGAGTATGTATGTAGATGTAGATGTATGTGGACGTTTGTAAACAAAACTTGATTACCATGCCAATTCCTTGCCCTGATGCTCCGCCAGCACAGTGTCCCACTCTAGCGGCACCTCCCGTGGTACTCCTACTTCATGCACACCCCAATCCTCTCTTGTTTTGCGCTCCTTCTGCTACACTGGTCGAGCAGTCAGCTACTACGACTCACAAGCCACCACCGGCACGCGACCATCCCAGGAAATTCTTGAAAAACTTTCGTACACCACCATCTTGTACTTGCGTGTCATGCCCGGGGGTCTTGGGCTAAAGTGCTCGACTGGAAATTGAAGGGTCTCGGGTTCGAAACACGGTCGGACCTCGGATTTTTTCAGTCTGCACTTTAACCCATCCTTCACCTCTCAACAATGTGAGGAGTCGCCAGAAACGACACATGGTTCTGATTCCACATTAAGCTGTAGGTCCCCTTTCCCCGATTGGATAACTGGGGTAGGCTAGGGACATGTAAGTCGCCGAAGTGGCGTCCACCAGGGGAATGAGCCACACGAAATTATTATTATTGTACTTGCGTGACAGTCTCCCTCAAATGCACATGCAGCCAGAATTGTAACTACCCCGGTGTGTTGGCCTATTCGGGTGCTGTGAGCATTACCGAGCCCTCTCCGCTCCCCCCTCCTCCCATATGGTTCATGGAAGGATACACTAACACAGTTGGCAGAGCTGTTGCCAATCTGAGATTCAAATTTTGAAAGTTAGAGAAGCCCATATTCTGCGCATTTTGTGCCTTCTGTTCTCGCAGAGTGTGGTGTGGTACAAAGTTAGCAGTGTTCACAGAAGAAACACTGGAAAAAACAAACGGCGAACCAAAGCCAGAGTCAGTTAACTTCCTGGAGGCACAATGAGCACTCGGCATGGCAAACATGTCCTGTGATAGTCCGTTATGAGTATGAAAAGGCGAATAACTAGAGGAAGTAGGCATGCACTGAGCTTGAGACATGGAAACTATATATTGCACCTCTCTGTAGTTGGAACATTTGGCGTGAGTTTTCTCTTTTCCTATGGCCTATTGTAGGAATTTAAAAGTTTCATATTCGTGTTTCTTCTTGCACAGATTGGGCCAAGTAGGTGAGACCCATCCAGCGATCCCTAGTGTAGAGACTTTCAACACACAAATGCATAAGGGGATATTATTAGCCTTTGTGAAGACAATCGCATTCGGAGATTGTCGTAGCTCCTACACTCTTGGTATGTGCTTGTCAAGTTTTGAACCCACATAAAGGCAACGTTTTCCAGTATTCACTTATTTCAGCTAATAAATCGTGACTACTATTATGTTTGATATTTATAAATCCATACGATATGTGCCCTGAAACCAACGTTTATTATCTGTCTGTGGAAAAACTTACTCTATGACTCACACAATCTGTTGCATTTTTCTGGTGGCAGTGTGAATCTGCACAGAACATCTGACGCAAATAGACTGTCTATTTCGTTCATTCATCCAAAACTTCTCTTTGTTATCATATGAACTGGCTGAATGAAGAGTTAAAACTTTTTGATACTATATTCGCTACCAAAGTTGTTACTGAGCAGAAAAGTTACATATGTGAAAAATACGGATTGAAACTGGTGAAAATGAATGAATAATTAAAAAAAAAAAAGTGTTGTGGATGTCAGCTCGATCCTAGGACCTCATGTTACACATCTGCGCATTTATGCCGGTGCCACCCACACATACTATAGCATACCCATTTATCGAATTTCTGCAGGAACATAGGCCTACTACCTATTCATAAGTGGCAGGAATCTATGCACGCTTTTGACGAAAAACTGTGGTTTTGTATTCTGCATAGTAACTGAAACCCACCGGTGTGTAATGCTGTCCTACTACAGAATAAACGGCTGCGGCTTCTAAAACCAAGGGATTAGCTTTAGAATCTTTCACTTCTCTAATTGCTACGATGGAGGTTCGAGACTTTACAAATTATTCTATCTACTTCTTTTTGCTGTTTGCATTATCAAATTAATACCTGCTTCTTTGAATAGATGACCGACTTCATTCTAAGGTAATTTTGTTCAGACGTATACTTCCTGCACGATGTATTCCTAGGTACGGCTGTTTGACGGGTTAATATGTTTGATTAGTATGAGAAATATATCGTCATCGATACTCGCCAGTGACAAACTCACACCAAAAGATCTCTTTAACGTCTCGGAAAGCCAAGTGGCGAACACCGAGCTCGCCAGTATTCGGAATTTATGTTGTCGTACTACTGTCTGGATTGAAACAGGATTAGATTAAACGACTACGAATTTGAGTGTCACAGCGATTTAATATTCCTAATGTTGCTTACACGAAAAAGGTAGCTTTTGCGTCGCTATTGAAATAAACGGAATAAAAATATAATTATGAGTTGGATACGATAGTTTAAAGAATTTATTTGATGCAACACAGTTCTCTGTTGCACATGTTTCATATTGTATTATCAGTATATTTTCATGGTTACAAAATAATAATTTCCCCACAAGGTTTGCGATACAGATTGCTACTCAATTATCATGAGTGTTTGTTATTGTTACGTGAGAAACATAATGAGCCATATTTCAAAATAGAAAAAAATGTGAAAGAGTCAGTAATCGAACTGTCGCTCGTTGATCAGTAGTTGGTCATTTGGCGAGATAAATAAGCTTATCTTTATCATTTGTTTGCTTCTCTGCACATTCATTTGACATAATCGTAGCTCGTATTATAATAGCTCAATATGTTTTGAATGCTTAATATTAGGCATTTCAATAAGACATGGACTATGGAAAAGTACCAAACATCTGAGGAGAATTGTAATTTGCAGTGACACAGCTGGCTTATGTTTGTTAAATTTGTACTGATATCTTAGTTGCAACATCAACCGAAAGAGATCCAGTGGAAATGACACAATACCTTCAATCTCGGAAATACCATCAGTGATCTGCGGCGCCAAACGGTTGTCGTCTTTATAGCACAACCGAGGCGGTGGGCGGAAACCGTTAGCGATACTTGGAACATGACGCACCATAACAAAGCTTCATAACAAAGTGTTTAGAACAGGATCTGTTTTGTCTGCTCTCTCAACGAATAACTGTTGTAGCGTGATTCCAGCCAGTGTGCTGCTGTGCCCACTAGACATTTGTCGACTTGCCCTTGCAGAAGTAGATTACAGTACAATTGTTCGCCCACAGCTTGACTAGTGCTCACCGGTGTGGGATCCGTACCAGGTGGGATTGATAGAGGAGGTAGAGAAGATCCAACGGAGAGCAGCGCGCTTCGTTACAGGATCATTTGGTAATCGTGAAAGCGTTACAGAGATGATCGCTAAACTCCAGTGGAAGACTCTGCAGGAGAGGCGCTCTGTCGCTCGGTACGGGCTTTTGTCGAAGTTTCGAGAACATACCTTTACCGAGGAGTCTAGCAGTATATTGCTCCCTCCTACGTATATCTCATGAAGAGACCACGACGATAAAATCAGAGAGATTAGAGCCCACACAGAGGCATACCGACAATCCTTCTTTCCACGAACAATACGTGACTGGAATAGGAGGGAAAATCGATAGTGGTACTCAAGATACCCTCCACCACACACCGTCTGGTGGCTTGCGGAGTATGGTTGTAGATGTAGAACCTTCAGCATGCTGTCGTAGAACCAAATTTCAAAAGATTCTATCTTCTTCCTGTCTGAACTGCTTACCGTTCATGTTTCATTTCCGTACTAGGCTACAGGCCAGACAAATGTCTTCAGACGAACATTGGCAGTAGTGAACGGGGATAGTGGCATGTAGTAGTATTAAATCAGGCAATGCTAGAGGAATTATTTTAGAAAAGGAGACAACAAAATATTAAATTAGGTTTTTTTATTTAGGCAGTAAAATATCTTGCTAGAGCTGGAATAGAGAATATATAAAATGAAGACTAGCAAAGGGAAGATTAATGATGGAGATGAGAAATTTATTGATGTTGAATATAAATTTATATGTTAGGCAGTCTTTCATGAAAAAACCTATCTAGAGTGCAATGTTGTATGAGAGTGAAAAGTGGACAATAAGCAGTTCAGACAAGAAGAGGATAGGAGCTATTTTTAATGAAGTGTTAAGGAAGATAAAATGGGCAAACTGCGTAACTAATGAGAAGTTAAAGTTACTGAACTGGATTGGGGAAAATCGACTAATATGACACATTCTGAGACATCAAGGAATTATGAATTTAGTGTGGAGGATAAAAATTATAGAATGGCAGCATAGGATAACATAAATACCGGTATGTCGGTTGTCGTTGGTATTCAGAGGTGAAGAGGCTTGCTCAGTATAGAGTAACATCAAACAGGAAAACGTTAGTGACAGTCAAATCACGCATCGTGACGTGTAAAGCACTGAATATGGCGGGAAGAATTTAGGAGTGTCACGTAACAGTAACGTCAGGATGGTGCGTGATTTGGGTGTCACACATATCTCCCCCGTCGGCCTGAAGACAAGAGCAACATGTGTTGAAACTGCGAAACACTGCACCACCGCCGGCGTAGCTATAAACAACATAGTTTATGTATTGCCATTATAGTCGCGGGTGGAAAAACGAGGATTTATTACCAAATATCTCACGCTAAACAATTTTAAGATCGTTTATATTTCCAGTAATGCTCTCTTTTCACCTCGAAATTGTTCTGAATTATTCATTAAACAAGAATACTACTGCCAAAATAGTGGTAAAATTGCGCGAAGGTCAAGGTGCTTAGAATTCTAGCCTCTTTCCATGGTAAAGTTTTGCTGTACACAATTTCTTTGAAATGCGACATATGACAGCAAGTCTATGGAGTATGGATGACAGTTTGTTTTCATTTGTATGTAGTGTACAGAAGCTTCGTAGTTGTAGGATTGTTTATAGTACTTAACAACCGTTTCTGCAAATATTATAAATGCAAATAAGCAGTACTGGTTGGATCGTCCAGATTTCTTATCTGAGACTGTTTCCGTACCTGCCCGTAATAGGCGTTGTTAAAAACCGGGCAGTTACCATTTGCGTTCTTGCGACGAGTCTACGTTCTTCAGGTAATATATAGAGTATTACTTATAAAAGTGAATGCATGAAAGGTGAATATTTGAGAAATAACTTAATACCTCATTTTTGTTATTACATGCATTTGTTTACCGAAGCAGTTTGTTAGATGGAATGATGCAGTGATATTTGTTAAGTGTTGTTTACTGTTTACGGTTGAATGTGATGGTAGACCTAATCTGGTTGTGACTGCATTGTCTTACATACGAAAAAAATATACTACTGTTTGTGTCTATTCCATAAGCAACTATACAAGTTGTGTGTTTAACAACCACTTGCGTTATTTTCAATATTCGCATGAGATTTCGAATTGCAGAGTATTTTAGTGCACATTTGTTTCTCCTGTTCATAAATTAGGAAAAAGGCAGGTTAATGTTAATAAAGTGTTTGAGACAATGGCGAAATGTATCTTCCATGGCTTCGTGAAAGAAACGACTAAGATTTTGAGGTGTTGTGTGAAGTTATTGGAATAGTTTATCTGTACTGTTAGTACCCTCACTGTGTCAATAATGAGAATTTTTGCACAGTTGCTGTGTTCGTATGGTTGCCTCTCGAGTTTGTGATTTGTTAATGTTTGTAAAATACGTTCAGGAACAAATAGAAATGACTTGAGCCTCGAAATTGTAGCATGAGTAATTTTATCGTATTATTCAGTACTTGTTGCAAAAGTTGTTACATTTTTCAATACTTCTGAAATAAGATGGAGTGATGTTTGGTCACTGTGTTGTTTTATCGCTTAGTGTTTACGTTTCGGCAGCCGGTGCCTGGCTTACAGATGTTGGTAACGGCGCACCGAATGATGGGATGTGAAGGCAGCCAATCACGAATCGCATTTAGACAACCAATATGAATGTGTCTGTTTTTGGCTTTGTAAACTATTCGGCGTTGTCGAGACAATTATTCGTGGGTTTGTTTATGAATAACATTTCTGGGCATAACTGAAGACAGAGATACCACCCATTTGCTTTGACCCAAGGCGTCATCAACGAGTCGCAAAACCGTATATAGGATATCTTAATACTTCTGTATTGTAGATAAAAAAATTAATCCGTAGTTGCCCTCGTAAATTATACATAACAGAATGTACCATCGATCACAGGTCTTGGCCCAAAAATTCACACCTTCGGCACTCTCATGCGAAAAGAAAGAGAGAGATAGAGAAACTCTCGGCTAACCCACACCTAACCATCAGAGAAATTACAGATCACTTTTAAACACAAAATCATAATCTATACTCTGTACTGCCTGCAAATAAACTATATCTTTAACTCAACCACCATATAATTACTCACACCTTCTACAAACACTAGTGCACCTCAAAACTGCCGCGGTGGAGTAGCCGAGCGGTCTAAAGCGGTTCGCTGCAGAGCGCGCGGTTGCTCGCCGTGGAGGTTAGAGTCCTCCCTGGGGCGTGGGTGTGTGTGTTGTCCTTAGATTAGTTTACCTAGGTTTAAGTAGTTTGTAAGCTACGGACTGATGACCATGCAGTTTGGTCCAATAGGATTACAAACATTTGAACCTCAAAACTACCGCCCTGCGATGACGTCATTGGTCAAAGTTGACAGGCGGTATCCTCGTTTTCAGGTGAGCCACTTATTTCTATTTGTTAGCATTTTATATATTGCCCAAACATCGAAGGAAATTAAGATTCACTTTCCAGTTTTTTTCATTTAGTGTTTTAGTTCTGTATTTCTTGTGATGTGAATACATTTCCAGCTCTTCAAAAGAATCCATTTTATGTCCTTTCTTTGGTCATTGCAGTACTTTGATGTTTTACTCGATTTTAGTAAATGGGTGACGTGTGTTGTGTATGTACACATGCGTTGCTATTGCTGATGTTGTGTGTGTGGTTTGATATGTTCAATATACCTGGTGTTGACTTCTCAGCCTGTTTGTCCTACGTCGAACATGTTATTTTTTATGTTCCTTAATTAGAATATGGGTCATGGTTACATTGAATGTTGTGTTTTAGTTCCTGTTGCAGTTTGTTGGTTGTGGAAAAGTCTATTTTTACTTGTGGGTTTTAAAATGTTTGCAATCTTCTGTGATAATTATGTTGTCACTGCTTGGGATGTTGGATATGTATTTTTGTCTTTTTCTTCTGTGGTATGATTTGTGTCTGGGCTTTTCTTCACTTTATGTAGTATTGTCTCAACCATGGATTGGGTGTAATCATTGGATATTGCAGTTTGTTTCATTATCTTTATTTCCTGTTTGTTTTCCTGGGTCAGAGGTATTTTGGTTGCCCTATGTAGCATTGACCTGTACGCTGCCTGTTCATGAATACTTTGCTGGCATGAGGTTGGAGGAATTGATGAGTTTGTTGTACTTTTTCTGTAAATTTTAAGTGTGCATTTGTTGTCGTCTGTGATAGCCTATTTTGTTCCAGGAAATTAATGCTTTTTTCTTTTTCATATTCTAGTGTAGGATATTGAAAACATTTGCGATATCTTCAAAAAACTTACGGGTATACTACCAGGTACCAAAATCGATGACTACCGATATTTTGGCAGGAGACCACTCTGCCATTTTCAAGTTTCGCCTTGGAATCATACCCGTAAGTTTTTCGAAATTGTTATTCACCATGAGAAATTAAGGAATCATTTAGGATATCAGTTGAATCCCTTGGATTTCCTTTCACTAACAGCAGTATGTCATACACATATCGCTTATAAAATTCGATATTCCGTAAGCAGGGTACTTTGCTTGTAAATAACTGTTGCTCTAAATGATTTATGTAGATGTTAGCAATGGTGCCAGATATACACAATGCCATTGGTAGGCTATATGGCAGCTTATAGATGTTGTCATTGAATGTAATATAGTTGTAGCTTGGTGTTAGTTGGAGGAGTTCCACGAAGTCCACAATCATTCTCTATGCAACTTTGTTGTGTTTCATGAAGTTCTTTTTGATTATTTTTACAACTTCTGTTAATGTTGTGGTGGAGTACAGGCTAGTTATGTCAAAAGATGCAAACTGAGTATCATCAGGGAGTTTTCAGTTCTTCAGCCAGTGTCATGCTACTTTTTATAGATTATATTTTAGCATATGTATAGTTTTGTAAGTATTGTATTCAGTTTCTGTGACAGTTTGTAAGCTGGTCTATTTTTAGAGTATCGGATTCCTGTCTGTGGATTTTTGGCTGTGTTCTTAAACATGATGCCTTTGGGTTCTTGGATGTGAGATGTTGCTTTTCAGTTTCTGTGACGCATTTGTAGGATGCAGTTCCACCCTTGGCTTCGACCCATGGCATTGGCGTGTTGTCGTGTGTGTCAGTTTTGAGGTGCATGGGTGTTTGTAGGTGGTGTGAGTAATTATGTAATGGCTGAGTTAAAGATGATAGTTTGTTTACAAGCAGAACATAGATTAAGATTTTGGGCATTATTTTACGTTGCAATTCCACCCATCTAGTTTGACCCATGACATCATCAACCTTATCTTGGTTAACTCCATGTAAGAACAGCTTTGTAACTGTTTATAATTGTGTATTGTAAACATTTATCTATACTGTACACAAAATGTTGCTTGTAATGTTTGGCGTGTGTGAGATTCTATGCAAATGGACTATCAACAATCTACAAGTAGAAGTTTTTCAAAAATTTTCGCTATTTACTATGTATAAAGACTGACACTAACTGAAATGTGCACATTTAATCATCACAGTAAAGACAACAACATAGTGCAGAATCTCGCGCACTGGAAACTCTGCAACTAAGTTGAGATATCGCAAGAACACACTTGAAAATGGGAATTATTTCCCAAAATGTGTTGTGTGTAATAAAACAAAACTGTGGCTGGTAGCAGAAGTGTTATTTATAAATAAGTCCATTGATCTCACAGTCATGTATCTGTATTTCTATTATAAGTGTATGTATTTATATTATTAGTATTATTTGTTATTCAACTTGTAAATTTTGTTTCTTGACATGTTCCACATCCACGAGGATCCCCTCAATATGGATCTACGGAACAAATAAATAATCTATCTATCTATCTATCTGTAAACCCATTTTAAAATTGATAAAATCAAATGTTATTCTTATGAAAAGTTTATGTCTCTATTGCTACCATATCATGAACCTAAATAGTACATAGATAACTGGGTACTACATGAATGTAACATTTCATGTAATAGAAATTGAGTCCCTTTATTAAGAAATAATTTTTATTGGTCATCAATAAAAAGGCTGTATCCTGTCAAAGATGTTCTCTGATGAAACTGCAACTCATAATTTCTATTTTGCTCATTCGTCCTCTCAGCTTGTTTGATGTATAAATACATAGGCCTAGTTAAGAATGTGTACCTTTGATACGAGACACTTCTTTGAAAGAAAGTTATATTGCACCTCGTAAAAACATGAGGCTATTTTTTACGAATGAAGCGATTTTTGTTATGCTGGTACACAGCAGAACATCTTTAATTTCTGCAAGTGAAAGGAGCAGCATTAACATTTATTGTACAGGGGAAAAAAGGGGAGGGGGCAATTTCCTAAGGTCTGTTTTGATAGAGAGAACTAACCAATGTTCAGTCTTGATGATAATCAAGGATCTGAACTTTGAATCACTATTTTTACTGTGTTCTCCTTGAATGAGTATATGCCCTAAACTGGATACAGCTGTATAACTGTAAATGTTTGCAATTAATGTTTGTTACATCATCTGACATCAATGTGTTTCACTGTTGGTACAGAATCCATTGTATTTGATTTTCATTTTCTAAATTTCATTTCATAATTGATAACGCAATGAATAGGATACAGAATGAAGCACTATGGAGGTATCAAGTGCAGTACATATGCTGTAGATTAGTCCAAACTCTATACTGCTCTTACCTTTATTTAAAGCATGCAACTATAAACATCAAAATAAATCCATAAGCATTTTTGTCTGGTTAATCTATATTTACTGCTGCGACGATATAATGTGATAATATTGGTAATGCAATGTTCACTTTGAGGATTATTACTTCACTGACTGGACAAAGGTGCAAATCATTTGTCAGCCATAGTGTGGGAACAGCATTATTTATTTATTCCATGGCAAATACAAAATAGTATTACCCTAATTGTATGTGATTGGGTTTCCAAAGAACATTCAGCAGTTGTTGCCAACATCAGAACACCACTATTGTAAGTAAAATTTTACCTTACATATGAATGTGTAAAATTTGGTCAAACTATAGTAGGCTAAATAGTTTTATTTAATAAATTTACCTTGTTTGAATTGGTTTGATTAATCATAATGTGGAAGTTCAATGTGGTAAAAGACAAAGCCAATAGATGTCTAAAATTGTTTCACCAGTAAGACGTATCCCATAAGCCAGTGACACAATAGAACAACTTTTGTGTTCTTATGACAAGTAACCTGGAAATTGTAAATTGTATTTTTCGATTCTGTGTTCTTGGGGTAGTTAAATTTATTTAATGTTGTAGCGGCTCTTTTTTTTCATCTTGTAGGGTACACAAAATATTGTCTTCATGCTGCATACTTCATAGTGATTATGTCTAGTAATTGGGTATGACAGTTTTATCAGACTGCTTGTTTTTCAGAGGTGTAAAATGTCAGCCTTCGACAAGGAGATAACTATGTGTATAAAGAAAGAGGAGATAGATGTCGTGCCTAAAGAGCCAGGCTCGGTGGTGAGTGATTTCCTTGTATTACTTACCATTGTCTTATTAATGTGTGCACAGAATGACCAGTCCGCCTGAAAATAGTCTAGGAAAGTAAATACATTTTTGTATTACAAAGCTTCATCTAAGTTTTACAAGTGTTGTCCCAGGCAAGCAGAGATGTGGCCATCTTTTGCATTATAAAGAAAATAAGAGGAGTGTTCCGATGCGGCCCGAATTAGACTGTAGCCGATCGAAGAGTTTGAATGTGTGGAGTTATTCTTAATGCAACACCCAACTACATTTGATGGTAATTTTGTCATTATTTGAGTTTGTTGTAATCTTTCATACTTAATTGAAATGTTGACTGTGTAACATAAGAGTAGATACAACATTGTAGTGAAAAGTAATGTCATTAAATTTAAAAATGTAATACATGCAGGGGGTGTATTATTCTGCTGTCTTATTTTATGGGACTGGAAAGAAATTTGCTCTTATCACCAGACTAAGGTGTAAGTTTCATGGCAATGTTCCAGTTAGCATTTTGCCGTGGTGTAGTGGTCGAGCGGTATAAAGCGCTTCACTGTGGAGCGCGTGGTTACTCGCCATCGGAGGTTCTAGTCCTCCCTGCGGCATGTGTGTGTGTGTGTGTGTGTGTGTGTGTGTGTGTGTGTGTGTGTGTGTGTTTTGTCCTGTAGGTTAGTTTAACTTAGTTTAAGTAGTTTGTAAGTTACGGACTGATGACCACACCGTTTGGTCTGATAGATTTACAAATGTTTGAACATTTGAGTTAGCATTTTCTTTCTGAGTGTATAAACAAGGTCTCAGTAGGTCAGCAGCAGTGATGTCCATTTTAATGCAAACACTATTAGGGGATACCACTTAATAGGTAAATGACTTGAGATTTGATCAATTGCAACCATTTTGATGGTTATCGGATAATTGCACTTGGTGGTTGCCACAATTATGTTTACAATTAGCCAACCTGGACTAAATGAACCAAACCAATCAAACTGTTTCTGAACAGTCTTTTCGGACCAGATTTATGTACTTTGATATCAGCATTGGGTACAGCTGCAGAAGTACTTCGTAGGATTGTTACAGAATTTACTTTGATTATCAATAAGTTTGTTGCATTTTGATCAAAATTGCCAAAATTGAGCAGCTTAGGGTTAATTTGATCAACAATATCATAATTGTAATTCTAAACCAACACTGTTAGAAAATAGAAAAGAGGCTGAATATAATGTTGTTTTCTTGACAATTCTTTTCAGTATGACCTTAGTAGTTAGAAGAGCTACCAATGTTATTTTTAGTGTTCTTCTTTAGTTCCATATTTTATAAGCTTATACGCTCTTCTTTCAAACACTACATCTCATCCGTATTATACATTCCAGACAAATGCTTTCCGGAAAGAAGTCTGATCTCTCAAGCCATCTTTCTGATGAATCACAATATGACCCCCATCCTTCCCCTTGTGGATACTAGGAAGCTTCTGTTCTTGCTGTTCTATCACTTAATATTAGGAAAGATAAGTCTTTCCCTAAGAGACATAAAATGAATTTGGTCTTTTGGTCCCTAGTAATTACTTCAGCAACATATGAGGTCAGTAAAAGATTCTGTTGGGGCTCAGATAGCCAGGCATTTGTAAAATACTGTATGGGTGTGGTCAATTTTGTCAGAGATGGCTGTGTGTAGCTGAACATGTTCTAGACAATGGTCATATAATTTCATTTGATGAGACGTTCTCATTACATCCAACCATTGTCAGGTTGAAGTAGGAGCAGCAGTAGTGCAGAGTAAACATTACTGTATATGGAGCTGAAGCTGCCAGTGACTTCACAGAAGGCAGTACAACTATAAAAGGACAGAATATATTAAGGACATTTTACAACTCACTGCAAAGGCATAATGACGAGCTGCAACAGGTGCCTGGCTGGTGCACTCCGAATCATGCTCCGCAGTGAGGGAATAAGGGGAGGGGAGGGGGAATATTGTATCAGTGGTGCAGATGGATACAGCATGGACAGTGGTACGTGGGACTCTTCAGCTACCACTTGACAATGGGTGAAGATGATTCAACGCAAAGCTTGTGGATTTTAACCACTTGTCACAACTAGAAATAGGAGAAAATTTTATCAGTACGTACCTCCGCGAAACCATGGGTTGATACATAGGACAGATATGAATATTAGTCTCCTTGTTGTTTGAAATATTATGTCCCACAAAAATAATTCATACATGCTATTACTGCTTACCTTATTGTTTCTATATTTCCTAATGTAGTACCACCTCCCCTTATGCCAATATTTGCCACTAGCTCTCAAAATCCATCACTAGTCTTTTAAGAGTTCTGTTTTTGTTGTTCAAATGTTAAACGCATTCACTGCAGTATTATTACTCATTTTTAACTGCATTTGTAGTTTCCATTATATGAATAGCATATCATTGACTGAATATTATATTCTTCTTCTGGTAGATCACATCATCAGTAGCAAAATTCCAGATAAATACTTGTAAATGATTAACAGTAATTCCCACTACAGCACATTTGATCTTTGGTTTCTGGAAAACCACTTTTACATGTACATTGTACATGGGCCGCATACTGAATCCTACTCTGTCTGTTTCTGACATAGAGTCCAAATAATTTTGATCCTTTTAACTTGTAACTGATTATCTCTATACTTTCAAATGATAATCCATAAAACATCAGTCCTTCACTGCTCCTATAATTTTGTTCATTAGTTTTTACAAAATAGAGGTTATCAGTACCCAATATGTTATGTCGAAACTCACTCTGGTCTTAAAGATATGCATAAATACTTCACAACCCTATGGTGTATGGTGGAGGTACATTGTACCACTAAAATAATGGTTATAGTATTGTTCTGCTCTTGGTTTAAAGTTCTAGCCCTTTAAATTTTGTCAGTCATGTTGAATATAACATGGATTCCCATGTAGGATCATGAAGCTCTTCTGTAACACTCGGGCATCACTCAATCCAACAAATAAATCTAATAGACTGTCATTGCTCCTATGTTTTCCTTTAAACCAACATGGTGGTATCCTCAACAGTATTACAGTGTTTCAGAATGGGTCACACTATTTCTCTATTTGTAGCCACCTTTACGGATGAACCAAATATTTCCAAAATCCTCTCAAACTGAAGTCGAGCATCTGCCTTTTCCATGATTGTCCTGCAGTATCATTCCTGGTTATTTAATCAATGAAGCTGTGTCAAGCAGTACACCACTAATGCTGTATTTGAATATTCCAGTATTCTTTTTTCTACTCATCCACAATAACTTAATTTTTCTACAGTTTAAAGCTGACTGCCATTCATTACACCAACTAGATATTTTGTGTAATAAGGTGACTTTTCATACTCACCCTAACCTTTTTCATATTTCTGGGGTGTATAGAGCAGAGTTGGTCTTCAATGTGTGTGTGTGTGTGTGTGTGTGTGTGTGTGTGTGTGTGTGTGTGTGTGTGTAGATATTGAAATATTGTTATTAAAATTTGTGGATGTAGCTGTTATTTTGTTATATATGAAGATTATTTATGTTACTATTATGGAATTTATCTGTGCCCTTTCACTTGACTAACATATTTGCATATAAAGATTGATATTTGAAGATTCCAGTTAATAGCATAACGAGATGGTTAAAGTGTAAGTTCTTAATTAATTTTAAATATGTTATTAACTATTCAAATATTTGTTAGTAAACACTTATTGAATTACACATTGGTTACTTCATTCCACCCAGATTAATATTTCCCTTCAAATACTACCCAATTCTTAAGAAATATCATAGACAAAGATGTGAAGCCTTCATGTACTTCATGTACTATCTGCAGATTAATATTTCCCTTCAAATACTACCCAATTCTTAAGAAATATCATAGACAAAGATGTGAAGCCTTCATGTACTATCTGCAGCAGTGATTATTTTAATGTGATTGTTACAGTTATTTTACTGTTTCTGCAGGTCCAAGTTTACCAAACCACTCTGAAAGTAAAAGAAGAAATGGAGGATGATGGTAATCAAGAGGTGACTATGGAATCTAGCACTATTATTTGATGCATTAATTAGATAGAACACAACAGGATTAATAATAAGTGCATGGCTACTCAGACACTAGTGTCCATGTTTTTCAGTAGGTAACATAATTATGACAAATTCAAAATAACGAAGAATGACCTTCATGGGAAATGAGAAAATACAGGATTACACCAAAAGGATTTAAGATAACCTTTGAACAATTGAGAATTGTAACATGCCTATTTCTAGAAATAGCAGTGTTTTGATACATGTGATATTTAAAGTGTCCAGCACTCAAGATTAGGAATTTCTGCTTTTGTGACTAGTTACCTTAATGACAATGTTGTCCATTGATGCCTTCTCAACTGTCAGGTTTTCAAAGTCACAGTAGTTATACATATGACTATAGTGACCATAAAGTGATCACATTATCATAGTTCAGGTAGATAGGAAGCAGAAGCCAACTGCAGTAGTACAAGTTGTAGTGTTACCTCTGCAGAACTTGAAATTCTACAGACCATGTATGGTAAAATGGTATAGCACTGTCACTACAAGAACTCTTTATTTTGTTGTAATGTAGGTAAAATTTGGTCTTCTGGCTTGAATCTTCCCTACAATAAAGATGACTCAATGTGAGGCACAGCTACTCTGTTCATCGTGCGTTTATTCTTCGTTTTGTATTAGCGAGTTATGACTTTGCCATTTTGCAGCACTGTCCTTGACATCATAGAATTCTAATTTACTCAAAAGGATGTTGTGGTTTACACAGTAAATTACCTTTGATAATTCACAGAAAATACCTGCTGCTTGTAGTATACTGTGAGCTCTTCCCAAGTGCTGGAGGTTTGGGCTCGTCGTCCTGGTGTGATGCCAATCCAACCTGCCAGCAATGCGGACGTGCATCTTATTCTGACGTCCCATGTGCCCCTCCTCCAATCTGCATCAACTGAAACCGGCATCATGTGCCCTGCTCACCATATTGCACAGTTTTGCACAAAAAGAGGAAAATTATCGAATATAAGACCTTGGATAGGCTGACATACTTGGAGGCTAAACGCAAGTACCTTAAGCTCCACCCAGTAAGCATGCTCACTTCATATGCTACAGCTGCTTTCTCACTATCTGTGGCGACAAGGCTGCAAACTGTTCAGCCAGTTGTAGTGGGCCAACAGGCCCTCCCATCTTCACCCTCCTCCCCCCATGATTGGGGGCACCTCTTCCTGTGTTCTCCCAAAACCCAACCTTGGGAGCAATTATCCCCCTCCTCTTCCCCTCAAACATTGGGGAAACTGATCCCCACCCCCCAGCCAGAGGAGCTGCCTTCTCTGGCTCCTCTTGCAAGAAGGGGATCGCTTGTATTGCATCCTTACTTGGCTTCTTCCACTGGAAAAGCGGACACCATCGATTAGCACACAGTGCCAACAAAGACTGGTCGCCGGGCTTCAAGGTCCTCATCAGTCCCAGAAACTGAGGCAGCGAAGCCCTCTAGACGGAAGAAGCCAAAGGAGCAGCGAGAGGCTCAAAAGAAGAAGAAGAAGAAGAGTGGGAAAAAGAGAGAGACCATGGTGGTTGTCACTCCACCACACCATCTCTCCACCTCCAAGGACGAGGTGAAGATTCTGGCGTCCCCTGAGGACCTAGCTATCAACGGTATCTTGGAAATAATGGATACGATGCAACAGCGTCTCCAGCAGTGCCTGAAAGTAATCCTGAGGTATAAAAAGCCCTCATTAGTACCTCATGTTTTCCCAGACCATCCTTCAGTGGAATCATGGTAGATTTTTCCAACACCTGGCTGAATTATGCTAACTCTTAAGCACAACACCTGCTTTCTGCATTACTCTCCAGGAGACCTGCTTTCTAGCACTGCGGTCCCCTGCCCTACGAGGCTACACGGGTTACTATTGTAATCGGAGTTGTATAACAGAGTTTCAGGTGGTGTCTGTGTGTATATCCTTAATTCTGTTTGTAGTGAACCTGTGCCTCTTCAGACACCTTTAGAAGCTGTGGCTGCCAGGGTAAGGATACCACAAGATATAACCATCTGCAGCCTCTTATCTTCCACCAGATGGTGATGTACCACCTCACACACTGACTGCGATGGTCTCCCAACTCCCACTGCCTTTTCTGCTATTGGGCAATTTTAACATCCATAATACCTTGTGAGGTGGCACAATAGTCGGTGGCCACGGCAGAGTTGTTGAGAACTTACTATCCCAGCTCGATCTGTCTCTTAAAAACTGAGCCCCCACACATTTCAGTGTGGTGCATGGTACTTTCTCGGCTATTGACCTGTCAGTTTGCAGCCCTGGCCTATTACTATCTGTCCATTGGAGGAGACATGACGATTTGTGTGATAGTGATCATTTTCCTGTCTTTCTATCACTGCCCTGCACGACCTCCCCGGTGGGCTTTAAATAAGGTAAACTGGGATGACTTCGTTCATGCTGCCACTATTGGATCTTTCCCAGACAACACTATCAACGTGGTGGTTGTGAACGTCACCCAAAAGATGTTATGTGCTGCAGAGCAAGTGATCCCCTGTTCATCTGGATGCCCCCTGCAAAAGACAGTGCTTTGGTGGTTGTTGGAAGTTGCGGAAGCCATCCGTGACCGTAGGCATGCTCTTCAGCGTCATAAGTGCCACCCATCACTAGACAATCTTAACTGTGTGAAGTGACTCCAAGCTCGTCCTAGCCAGGTAATATAGAGGTGCAAACAGGAATGTTGGGAAAGGTATGTCTCAACCATAGGGTCATGTACTAGCCCTTCTCAAGCCTGGATGAAGATCCGGCACCTGTATGTCTACCAGGCCCAGACAGCAATTCTTGGGATCTCTCTCCATGGAGCTGTCTGTACGGATCAAGGTGCCACTTCTCAGGCCTTTGCTGAGTATTAATCCCAAGCTGCTGCATCCCACAATTATCATTCCACCTTCCGTATATAACAACAACAGAAGGAATGTAAAAAGCTCTTATTTACCTCTCACCACCCTGAGGTATATACCGCTCCGTTTAGTGAGTGGTAGCTCCTCAGTGCCCTTGCCCACTGCCCTGACACCGCCACTGGGCCGGATAGAATTCACAATCAGATGTCGAAACATCTGTCTGCTATCTCCAAGGGACATGTCCTCGCATTGTTTTATCACGTCTGGAATGATGGTGTCACAGTGGTGAGAAAGTACCAACGTTCCAGTGCTTAAGCCAGGTAAAGATCCACTAGATGTGGACAGCTGTCAGCACATCAGCCTTAAAAACGTTCACTGCAAACTGTTAGAACACATGGTGAGCCGCCGGTTGTATTGGCTCCTCGAATTTCGGGGCCTGCTAGCTGCATGCCAAGGTGGTTTTCACAAGGGGCACTCATCTGTGGATAACTTGGTCTATCTTCTGTCTGCCATGCAGACAGCATTTTCTTGATGTAACCATCTGGTAGTCATATCTTTTGACCAGTCAAAGGTGTATGACATGACCTGGCAACACCACATTTTAACTACATCAGATGGGTGGGGTCTCCGAGGCTCACATTCACTTCTTATCCAAAACTTTTTAGCTGTCCATACCTTTCATGTTCAAGTTGGTGCATCCCGTAGCACCTCTCATGTCCAAGAGAATGGGTACATCAGGGTTCTGTTTTAAGCGTTCCACTACAGCAGTTGGGTTGTCAGTATCCCCTTCATTGTATGCTGACAACTTCTGCATATATATTAGCTCGTCTAGAGTGTGTGTGTGTGCGTGTGCGTGTTTGTGTCAGAAACACAGCTACAGGGCGATACGCAAGTTGCAGACGTCGGCTCTCTCCCAGGGTTCCAGTTTTCTGCTGCCAAAATGTGAATTATGGCCCTTCTGTCGGTGATAACCAGTCCACCCGCACCCAGAGCTGTACCTTTACAGCCAACTACTTAATGTAGTTGAAACTCATTGTTTTCTAGAACTGGTATTTGATGACCGACTCACATGACAGCCAACTGAAACAGAAGTGCTTGCAGCACCTCAATACCCTCTGCTGCCTTAGCAGTACCACTTGCGGTGCAGACAAGAATACCTTGCTGCAATGCTACAAAGTGCTTGTCCTGTCGCAACTTGATTATGGGATTATAGCATATGGTTCTGCATCTCCCTCGGTGCTGCAGATGCTGGATCCTATCCACTACTGTGGAGTTTGACTCACAACTGGGGCTTTCCGGACCAGCCCCGTGGACAGTCTTCTTGTGGAAGCTGGGGTTCCTCCACTACGGATCAGGCAGCAACAGTACCAGAGATCATGTATGAATATTGGTGTCCGTGTCAGATCACTTCTTAGTGGCTTGGAGTCATACCCACTACCATCTCTGTTCAACTTCCAGTCACATAAACCACCATGGTTTATACCTCGGCCTCTTATTTGACTAGAATTATCACTGAACTCCAAACACTATGCCCCTCCTGCGACTCTTCACAGCCAGTTTGTCAATTCTTGATGGATAGTGGGGTTCACAGTGATCTGAAGGTCGTGTTGGCTTCACTTACGTATTTGGTTGTCAAATGTAAACAACATTTATAGGGAGGTAGTCAAAGCATTTAATTCTGTGATATTCAAATGTATAATATTTTGGAAGGGAAAGTGTGTTTTAAAGATGAGGCGTTAGGATACGCGGAAGGATAAAACTTTGGTAGCAGGTAGAGCATGCTTTCAAATGCTTGGGAAGGGACTTCTAGCTTGGACTTGGTGGTGAAAGGTTGTGACACTGGTCTGAAGCTGCGTTACAAACTTATGATTTGAAGAGTGAGGCATGTGTGGACTTAGAAAATTAACACGACTGTAAGCAGAACTTAGTCTCTGGTTGAAAAGTGCTGTGGAACTGTGATAAATCAGCAATAGTGTATTCGTGTGATGACAAACTGTGTTTTATAACAAATAATGTAATCTCAGATTAATTTGGAACTGCAATGTTCGATGGACTTCACTAATTTACGAGTGATAATTTGGAACTTTTAATCTAGAGTGTGTGTGATATTTACTGTGCCTCTCATGAACAACAGTTGGGGAAATATTCAGTTATTTACCAATGGATAAAGTTGGAGCACCTCAGCATTTTCATGTCCAAAATGAGAAATAAACTTCATTTATAAAGAATTACTTCGTGAGTGAACCACTTCTTTATCTTAGAATCCATTTTGTTGGTTGTTCAGAAGTTTAATTTATGTTTGGTTAAATATATTTTCACATCTTCATATGCAGATTGATAGACTGGCTAAACTACAGATTAATTATTGATCTTGTTTAAACAGATGGGCAGCAGTTTAGGGCATAGAAGCTGACATACACCCCTATGAACAGAGACAAGCCACAAACCTTTTACTACTCTTGGTTATGTATTGCCCAATTCTTATTGGTGAGTACTGATAGGAAGCTCGCAATGGCAAACCAAAGGCTACGTTTCATTGGCAGAACACTTAGAAGATGAAACAGTTCTGCTGAAGAAACTGCATATGCGACACTTCTGCATCATATTTTGGAGTATTGCTGCGCATTGCGGGATCCACACCAGGTGGGACTGACCGACGATGGAGACAGAGTTCATTGAAGAACAGCTCATTTTGTGTTATTGCAATATAGTGGAGAGAGTGTCAAATGATGCATGAGTTGGGATGGAAATCATTAAAAGAAAGGTGTTCATTGCAGTGAGATCTATTTGCGAAATTTCTTTTACCAACTTTCTCTTCCAAATGCGAGCATATTTTTTTAGCACCAACCTACATAGGGAGATATGATCATCATCATAAAACAAGAGAAATCATATTGTTCCTTTTTCCCCATGAGCTATTAGAGAATGGTACTGTAGAAAAACATCACAAAAGTGGTTTGATGAACCCTCTGACACGCACTCCAATGTGACTTGTAGAGTATCGATGTAGTTGAATGGCGTATTAAGGATAACATTATTTACCTGCGTTCAAAGAGGTAACACTGAGAAAGCTAGATTACTGTATATGTTACTATGCAACTTTTGGGGGATGGCTGTGATTAGTGTTTCTCAACTAATGTTGTATTGACCAGATTAACCAACATGCATTGGACATTCTGTAACAATACAGTTTTGCCAGGATGACACAATCCTTATACTGATTAATATCACAAAATCGAGTAAGTCTGTTGAGATCATCTCCAGTGCCTCAAGGGATATCTTGTTGTTGTTGTTGTTGTCTTCAGTCCCGAGACTGGTTTTATGCAACTCTCAACAATACCCTATCCTGAGCAACCCGCTTCAGCTCCACATAAGAAAGGAAACCTACATCTGTCTGAATCTGCTTACTGTATCCATCTCTTGGTCTTCCTCTGCGATTTTTACCCCACACACTTCCCTCCAACATTCACACTTCCTTGATGTCTAAGAATGTGTCCCATCAATTGATCCCTTTCTAACGTCCATCACCTCTTTTCGGAATGACTCAAACTAAGCCCTAATAGTTTCCTGAATTACGGAAAGTTTTATTAGTTCACAGTCTATAACGAAGTCATTCCACTGTAGGTGAAGTTGAACTTATCTTATATGCTGGCTGAAGTCCATTGCATTGTGAACTTTCTTCGGCATTCACTAAAACATTTGATTTTACAGGATCTTTTCACAAATTAAAACCATCTCAGTTGATATGGAAACGATTTTATTTCCACTTAAACATTGCACAATCAAAAAATGCAGCAGCAAGCCAACAGAGCTGCTTACAGGTTTCTGGCCACTCCAAAACTGAATAAAACATGGTTTCTCTCCAACATCTTTCTGCATAACCACGTAATAAGAATGATGACAAAGTTTTGTAATTCATAATTAAACAATATTCTTTTACATTAAATATGACAAAATACAGAAATTAAAACATTACATTTAAGCTTTGACTATTTATGTCAATGTATGTACTTGTTTCATGACATTTGTATTTAAATGTAGTACACAAATTTAACGTCATCCTTTTGACTAGTGTTTACTGTGCTCAAATTATTTACATTATTTGTGTTTTCGAAGTGCACACATATTTGTTTTGCCAATATTGTGTAGGCGTAATATTATTGTGACATGGAATTTTAATGAGTTTCAGTTTGGGGTCAAATTATTTATTAATACGGATTTGTATATGGTTGTCAAAGTTTTGTTAATTTCGAAGATAGTTTCTTAGTACCAAACGGATTATTAATTTTAGTCCATGAAAAATTATCAGTATTTAATTTAGGATCTAGTGATATATAAAACATGGTCTGCCCTAATTTATTTAAACAAAAGGTATATATGAAATCATGTTGTGCAATAGTTTATAACATGTAGCATTGTTGTTTTCATACAAATTAGTATCTATATAGGTTCAGCAATTTCCGAAATTAAGTGTAATGCATTTTTAGTGTTTGCAGCTATTATTTACGAAAGTATTAAAAACTGAAAATTACGTAAAAGGTCAGCCAAAGTTATATTTAAACCAATGTACTATTTCTTAAAGGTATTTTACTAATAATGTTATTAGAATTTCAATCTGAAGGCGAAAAGGTGATTTTACACCTTCCTTTAGTCAAGGTGTGCCAGAAATTCCTTTTCTCCCCAATTCTGTTTAGTACCTCCTCATTAGTTACGTGATCCACCCACCTAATCTTCAGTATTCTGTAGCATCACATTTCAAAAGCCTCTATCCTCTTCCTTTCCGCACTGTTTATCATCCATGTTTCACTCCAATACAAGGGAACATTCCAACAAATGCCTTCAGAAAGGACTTCCTTGGGCTTAAATCAATAATCAATGTTGACAAACTTCTCTTTTTCAAGAACGCTTTTCTACCCATTGCCATTCTGCATTTTATATCCTCTGTACTGCGACCATCATTTGTTATCTTACTGTCCAAGTAACAAAACTCATCTACCTCTTTTATTGTTTCGTTACCTAAACTAATTACTCCAGAATCACCTGATTTTCTTAGACTGCACTCCATTACCCTTGTTTTGCTCTTGTTGACGTTCATCTTGTATGCACCTGTCCGTCAGCACACTGTCCATCCTGTTCAAATGCTCTTCCAGGTCCTTTGCTGTCTTTGACAAAATTACGTCATCGGCAAAACGCAATGTTTTTATTTCTTCACCCTGAACTTTAATCTCTTTTCCAAAATTCTCCTTGTTTTCCTTTATAGCTTCCTCAATGTAAAATTGAATAACATTGGAGAAAGGCTACAACCCTGTCTTACTCCCTTCCCAACCACTGCATCCCTTTCATGCCCTTCAACTCTGACAACCGCTGTCTGGTTTTTGTACAAGTTGTAAATAACCTTACGCTCCCTATATTTTACTCCTGCTTGCATCAGAACTTGAAAGAGTTTATTCCAATCAACATTGTCTTCTCCAAATCTACAAAAGCTAGAAATGTAGGTTTGCCTTTTCTTAATCTATCTTCTAGGATAAGTTGTAAAGTTAGTATTGCCTCCCGAGTTCATAGATTTCTCCTGAACCCAAACTGATCTTCCCCAAGGTTGGCTCCTACCAGCTTTTCCATCCTTCTGTAAATAATTTGTGTTAATATTTTGCAACTGTGACTTATTAAACTGATGATTCTGCAGCTTTCACACCTGTCTGGGCCTGCTTTCTTTGGATTGGAGATGATTACAATTTTCTTAAAGTCTACATCTACATACATACTCCGCAATTCACCATAAGGTGCGTGGCAGAGGGTACACTGTACAACTCCCAAATTGAACGAGGAAAAAAAGAATGCCTATATGCCTCCGTACGAGCCCTAATTTCTCTTATCTTGTCTTTGTGATCTTTACGCGAAATGTAAGTAGGCGGCAGCAAGATCGTACTACACTCAGCTTCAAATTCCGGCTCTCTAAATTTACTTAACAGAAATTCACGAAAAGAACGTCGTCTTTCTTCCAGCTATCCCAATTGAGTTGCCGGAGCATTTCCGTGACACTCGCACATTGGTCGAACATACTGGTAACAAATCTAGCTGCTCGCCTCTGAACCGCCTCTATGTCTTTCTTTAAACGAACTCTTGAGTAATACTCAAGACGTGGTCGTACAAGCGTTTTATACACGGTCTCCTTTATAGGTGAAGTACATCTTCCCAAAATTCTCCCAATAAACTGAAGTCGGCAGTCTGCCTTACTCACCACTGTCCTTACATGTTCGTTCCATTTCATATAGCTCTGCAATGTTACGCCTAGATATTTGAACGATGCGACGGCATCAAGAAGCTCACTACTAATGCTGTATTCGAACATTATACGATTGTTTTTCCTACTCATGCGCATCACCTTACATTTTTCTACGTTGAGAGCTAGCTGCCATTCTTTGCACCAACTAGAAATTTGTCTGTCATCCTGTATGCTATTACAGTCAGTTAAAGACATCTTCCCATACACCACAGCATCATCAGCAAACAGCCACAAATTACAACTTACTCTGTCCATCAGATCATTTATATAGATAGAAAATAATAGCGGTCCTATCGCACACCCCTGGGGCACGCCTGTCAATACACTCGTCTCTGATGAACACTTGCCGTCGAGAACAACATCCTGCGTTCTGTTACTTAGGAAGTCTTCCAGCCAGTCACAAATCTGTGAACCTATTCCATAAGCTCGTATCTTTGTTAGCAGTCTGCAGTGTGGCACCGCGTCGAACGCCATTTTGAAGTCGAGAAAAACACAATCCGCCTGTTGCCCTTCGTCCATGGCTCGCAAGATGTCATGTGAGAAAAGGGCAAGTTGAGTTTCACATGAACGATGTTTCCTAAACCCGTGCTGATTCATGGAAAGAAGCTTTTCGGTTTCAAGGAAATTTACTATATTCGAACTGACAATATGCCTGTAATTGTGTGGGTCAGTTCTCTTTCTTTCTTATAAACGGGAGTCACCTGCGCTTTTTTCCAATCACTAGGAACTTTGCGCTGAATTAAAGATTCGCGATAAATGCAAGCTAAGTAGGGGGCCAATGCTGCAGAATAGTCTTTGAAAACCGAACTGGTATTGCATCCGGACCAGCAGACTTTTTCGTATTTAGCTCTCTCAGCTGCTTCTCTACACCAGAAATACCTATTGCTATGTCCCCCATTTCGGTATTAGTATGTTGATCAAATGATGGTACATTTGTGCGGTCCTCCTGCGTGAAAGATTTCTTAAAGGTTAAATTTAGAACTTCAGCTTTCCGTTTGCTTTCTTCTGTTACTACCCCGGAATGATCGAGTGACTGGACAGTGGGCTTTGACCTGCTTATCGATTTTACATAGGACCAATTTTTTTGGGTTCTCGGAAAGATCTTTTGCTAAGGTATGGCTGTGATAATTATTGTATACTTCGCTCATCGATCTTTTTATAGAAGCACGAATCTCTACTAACTTTTGCCTGTCATCATTTGCGTGTTCTTTTTTGAATCGAGAGTGCAACAGCCTTTGCTTTCTCAGCAGCTTTCTAACATTATTATTATTATACCACGGTGGATCTTTTCCATCCTTAATCGTCTTTACTGGCACATATTTCTCTAACCCTTTATTAACAATGCACTTAAATTTAGTCCACAATTCCTCTACATCCATAGTCCCAGAATTAAACGATGCCCATTCATTTTCTAAGTGCGATCGTAACATTTGCTTATCGGCTCTTCTCAACAAAAACACGCTCCTAGCCTTCTTGATTGATTTATGAACTTTGGTCACCATCGACGCTTTGACGATATCATGATCACTAATTCCTGTCTCCACACAGACATTGTTAATAAGGTCAGGCCTGTTTGTGCCTATAAGGTCTAGAATATTTCCATTGCGCGTGGATTGCCGGTTTAACTGCTCAAGACAGTTTTTGGAGAATGTGTCCAAAAGTAGCTTGCAAGACTGCTTGTCTCTACCGCCTGAAATGTAACTTGCGAGGTCTCAATCTATACTCTTAAGGTTGAAGTCTCCTCCGACTAATATTACATGGCCCGGATACCTATGCACTACCTGGTGCAGATTTTCTTTGAATGATTCTAAAACTGCTACAGCAGCACTGGGGGGTCGGTAAAAGCACCCAACTATTAACTTTACTTCTTTTAGACCTGTTATACGTTCACAGTTACTTTCAACTTCGATCTCATTAGAAACATCATCTTTGTCCACAGCGATGAACACTCTTCCTCCAGTTGTATACGATCTATCTATCCGATATACATTCCACACTTCGCTAAATATTTCTGAACTTGCCACATCATCATTTAGCCAGCTTTCGGTGCCTAAAACTATCTGGGCGCAATAACTTCCATGCAGTGCGGCAAATTTGGGAACTTTGTTTCTAATACTCTGTAAGTTTGCGGCTAATATTTTGATGTTCGAATTTTTGTTCCGAACGTGGCCTGAATTCGCTGTTTGAATGCCGACAGGCGAGTGCTCATCAGAGTTAGCGCCTAGCCTAAAAATCCCCCATGTGCACTCCAAAAGTACTCTGCTACCTGAGTAGCCACTTCCTTAGTGTAGTGCACCCCTGATCTATCTAGGGGCACCCTACAATTTCCCACCCGATAACGCAGATCCAGAAATCTGCAGCCATGACTGTCACAGAGTCAGCGAAGCCTCTGGTTCAGACCCTCCACTTGGCTCCAAACCAAATGACCCCGATCAACCCTGGGAACAATGCTACAAATCGACAGCTCTGCTTGCATCCCGCGTGCGAAGGCAGCAGCCTTCACCAATTTGCCAGCCACTCGTAGGACCTGAGGATGTCCTCAGAACCCAAGCGACAAGCGTCATTGGTGCCGACGTGAGCCACGACTTGCAGTCAACTGCACCCCGCACCCTCGATAGCCACCAGCAAGGCCGCCTCCACATCTCGGACGAGGCCCCCCAGCAGACAAACCGAGTGCACATTGGAATTCCTTCCGGATCTCGACACTATCTGCCTAAGGAGCTCCATCACGCGCCTATCATTGGAGCTCCCAATAACTAATAATCCCCTCCCCCCGTGCACCTGCTCGGACCCTGCTGAAGGAGTGGCCACACTTTCACTCACAGGACGAACGGGCGCGGATGGACGTCCAGCCTCCACATTGGCCTTCCGCCTCGAGTGACGTGAACACCGTACAACCCGCCACTCCTCTTGCGGAGAAGGCGGCTGGGTGACGTCCGGTACACCTGAAGGTGCCTTGGTAGCAGGGACAGAGAGCGAAGCGTGAGACACCTGAGGTGTCCCACTCGACGCACCAGACTCCCCACCATCGCTGCACCCCGAGACAGCAGCCTGAAGACGGCTGACCATAGCCAACAGCACACTCGGCTGTTCGCGAACCGCGGCCAACTTCTCCTACGTCCGCACACAGGAGGCACACATCCTATCCATCCTATTGATACAATTAACTGCAGAAAGTAGAAAACTAAATAATCAACTTTTATGTAGCCTAGTACCCTAATAAAGGCGGCTGGCTGCTGACAGAACTGTGGTCAGTGGTAACTACACTGTCAAATAAACAAAACTGAGTCCGGCAGTTTTCAAAATAAACAAGAATATCTGCGGAATACATCGTTATGAAACGCGTGAGAAAATAAGCTTAGCACTGTTTACGATGTGGCACTGGTGGCAGCTGGCACTGGACTGACTGATAACGAGCTTTAGTAATGGTCTCTGACTTGTTTTGAAATACACCAGTCAAAGACAAAGACTAAACAATGGTATTTATCAAATACGATAGATTAAACTATTAAAACAGTAGTACAAACGAAATCTGCCAAGTACACGGGAATAAACCTCTTAAAACAGAAGTACTAATGAAAATGAACTAGACTGGCAAATTAAATTTGACAAAAATTAAATTAAGATACTTAGCGCTGTTTACGATGTGGCACTGGTGGCAGCTGGCACGGGTATTTCGCCTGTCTCATACATCTTACACACCAGGTGAAATAGTTTTGTCATGGCAAGTTCTCCCAGAGACTTCAGTAGCTCTGAGGGAATGTCATCTACTCCAGGGGCCTTGTTTTGGCTTAAGTCTTTCAGTGCTCTGTCAAATTCATCTCTCAGTGTAGTATCTCCTATTTCATCCTCATTTACTTCTTCTCCCTTTCCTACAATATTTCCTCTTAAGTTAATTTCCTTCCTAGAGCCTCTCTACATACTCTTTCCACCTTTCAGCTTTCCCTTCTTCTCTGAGAACTGGTTTTCCATTTTTGTTCTTGATATTAATTGAGCTGTTTTTCATATCGCCAAATATCTTTTATTTTCCTGTAGGCTGTATTTATTTTTTCCCTATTTATACATTCTTTTACATCCTTGCATTTGTCTTCTAGCCACACTTTTGTACTCCATTTTGCCTGTTTGATTTACTGCATATTTATATCTTCTACTTCCATCAATTGAATTTAGTATGACCTGTGATATACAAGGATTTTTTGTAGGTTTTCCCTTCCTATTTTTTCCTCTGCTGCTGTCACTATTTCATCTCTCAGTGCTACCCATTCCTCCTCTACTGTTTTATCTTCCACTGTTTTTGTCAATTGTTGCCTAAAGCTTCCTCTGAAATTCTCAACAACTTCAGGTTCCTTCAGTTTATCCAGGTCTCATCTCCTTATTTTCCTACCTTTCTGCAGTTTTTTTCAGTTTCAGCCTAAAATTCATGACTAATATGTTACGGTATATTGGTAGAAGTGTGACCCTGGTTCTAGTTCTCATTTGTGCATTTTTTCTTTTTTTTTTTTTTTTTTTTTTTTTTTTACACAGAAGGTAGCATAGTCAAATGAATTACTAGTTTATCAACTACCCATGAACTGACCTAACCTAATCAATAATTTTAAAATAAATTGAAGTGCATTGATAATAGAAGTTATGGGTTAATGTAGAATTGAGTTACCTTAGTATAAGGCTTAGAAATTTTTTACATGTGAGGTTCTGTGAGAGTGTAAATTTTTGATGCCATTTTAGATAAAGGATGTAGCTTGGAGGATAACATATAGGAACAACTTGGTGATTTTTCCCCCCTTCCCTTCGGCCCCCCTCCCCCTTTTTCTTTCAAGAAGGGAGGAATGTGCACAGCACAATAGTAAAAGTCAAGAAAGGGACACTATCCTAAATTTTCACTGCCAGTAATTATTGACAATAGGCAGCTATAGAGACAGAGCTGCTATGGGTGTGAGTAAACATTCAACAGCATGGAAGCACTGATAGATTGGTCACGGAGCCAAAGGAAAGTTGTGTACTCAGCCATGAATATTGTTAGAAGAGCGCTCCGTACTTATTTTTTTGTCTGGACTGTGCAATGCTGCAAGAACACTTACACGGGACATAACTTACAGAAACCCTGATAATGCACTAGTGAATCATTAAGAAAATGTGTAACAAAAGGAATCCTGACACTGGCGCAAAGATCCAGAGCACATTTGATCTTGACTAAATGCCCCATCTGGCCGGCAGCTAGGCTGTCTCTTTGCCTTAGAGAGAGAATATATTGATAGTAGTAGATGCAATGGTCATTACTTGACTGTGTCATTGTTATCTTTGTGCTACAGTACATCTTTAACATTTGCTGTACTAATATTAAGACGAAAAATTCCTAGCAGGAAAAATTAAATATAAAAAATAGACGAAGATTACTCACCAGGCGAAGGAGCACAGGTGTAACAGCATCACAAATAAATAAATGAATACACACACACACACACACACACACACACACACACACACACACACACACACACACAAAACGCAAGCTTTCGCAACCCAGTTGCTTCTTCAGGCAGAAGGGAAGTAGAGGGAAAAGGAAATGATGAGGGTTTTAAGGAAGGGGGTAAGGAGCCATTCCAATTCCGGGAGAGGAAAGACTTACCTTGGGGGAAAAATGGAGGGTAAACAAATGCACACACACCCACACATTCACACAGACACAAGTACACCTAGGCAGACATACTGTAGAAAGCAAACACGGACTGTGAAGCTTGCCAGGATAGCTCACTCGGTAGAGCCGTTGCCCGCAAAAATCAAAGGTCCCAAGTTCGTATCTCAGTTCCGGCACACTATTTTAATCTGTCAGGAAGTTTCATATCACTACAGAGTGAAAGTTTCATTCCGAAAGTACCACTGCTTTGAATAATTTTGTTTTTTCCTTATTGCAGTCTCATGAAGAACCATTATATACTGAAGATCCTGGTCTTCACATAAAGCAAGACCCAGAATTGGATCTGGATGTTGATGGTTCAGAACATAATGTAAGTTTATCCACCAGCGTTCTATTGTTCATGGTGTAAAGTAGAAATTCATGACATTTAATGCAAGCACTAAAGGTAAATGATCATAGAGAACTATTGTAACTTATCAGCAGTTACCTTTTTTTAAACTGTCTCTAATTACTTTGAATGGTATGTTGGTTGTTAGAAATGGTATTTAACACAACTTGTAATAAGCATCACTTGGTTAACCAGGATGAGTGTTGCATTTTAAAATTATATGTCTATATTATGAATGCCTTAACTTTGTACCCTGACAGTAACTGTTGATCTATTTATCTGTCTCAATGTCACAGCACTTTGATAGAAAGGCATTAATAATAGAAGCATTCAGCCATGAGCAGTACATGTCTTTTTTTATATTTCAAACTTCTAACTTGCTGTCAACTGAAATATTTAAAGAAAGACTGATTATCTTACAGGAATCATGCTTTGGCTGTAGATAAGAAAGGTTTATCTTCTGCACATGACATAAATTTGCTTTGGAATTGAGCATTGCATTTTCTAAATAACCTGCACTAAAAATGTATCTACCCAATCTGAGCTGCACCCCAATCTAATCTAAACCCCAAAATGGGACTCAGAATTCAAGAAGAAAGAAGTACTCAAATTGAAGCCACACCCAAAAAATGAAACTCAAAATTAGAGGATGAAGATGTCAAAACAGTTGTTTTGTTCTAACATGAGATGCAAATGAGATAGAATGAATGAATTTACAGCTACAGTTGTAAGTTTAGCAGTTTGATTTAAGCATGGTTAGTTTACTAAAAATGAACTTTTATGTGGTCTTGTAGATGTTTGTAATGGCACGATTAATCATGGGAAGCCGGCACAGCCAATAATTTGCCAGGTACAAACGGCTAATAATAATGTTGTTGTTTAGTCTTTCCAAATGTGGAAAAATATGCATTTTTGTCATTTTTATGTGTGCTACTTTATCATTCCTAGCCACCAACTCTAAAATTATGAAGTACTTGTAGGAGCACATCAAAATATTTCTGAGAAGCAAGAGTGTAAAAGTGTCAGCTGTGTGTTCTATGCATGGAATTGGACAGGAGGGGAGACATGTCACATTTTGAAGATAAAGGTGATGAAATTCTAGGTTTTGACTAGACAACAAGAAAATTTTGCTTCACCAAACCAAGGAGTCTCAAATTTTCAGTGTTTCGAATGGTTTGTTTTCTGTAATTTTACCATGAGGCTAGATAGCTTGATGAGTGTATCAGTTTGGATCAGTTTGTAATGTTAATTCCAGTCTCACAAAAACAAAACACTTGGTCACAAATATGCACTGTGAAAAACAACAAACAATATAGTTGATTCAATTTTAGTGCTATAAATTCACTCCTCTCACTTCCATCCTTACATTGTTAATGTGAAATATGTGAAAATACATCAGAATATTTTTGACTTGAAAACAAAGATGTACCAGTGTGTTTCTGTGTAACAACATATTAGAAAACTGAGATGTATTCAGTTCTCTGACTCATTCAAGATTACTAGACCCATAAACATTGTTGGTATTTATGTGAAGAAATTTATTTTTTGAGGCACAAATATTTGAAAGGCTGCTACATTCAAAGATGTCCAGTACTGAATTTGTATTTCCTTAGTTGGATGATACTAAAATTTGGTGGCCAAAACTGGGGCGGGGGGGGGGGGAGGAGGGGGCAGGTCATCTCTCTTCATTTTCTCATATATTTTTTTACTGGCATAGAAAGTTCGGGATCATTATATTCTATGGCAAAAGTCAGTTGTTGCAGCCCCTTCCACAATTTTTCAGAACTTCCTTTTGCTTTGCACCAAATTATAAGCAATAGGTCATTTTTAGGATCATAATAATAGGGAAAAAGTGTGGTTTGGAATTGGGTAAGTCTGGTGAAACTGCCCCTCAGGTGCTCAGCATTAATTTTCCGAGTACAGGCTTGGCGAATCTGGGGCTCCAAAGTCTGGACACTGTTGCGCCAACAGTCTTCCACACGGTAAACTCTGAGTGTGCTGTAACGACCACCATAAGGTGCGACAATGGAATGTTGTATGTTACAGATTCCTGTAATCTTGGCTTCATTGCCCACATCACGAGGAAGGAATGATTATAAAAAACCTCACTCACTCTCAAGGTGAGTTGCCTGCTGAGGAGATGCATGGTTGTTAAGAGGATGCATGGCTGTTAAGATTGAACAGATGCTAGCGGAGACATTCTGGAGAACCTGCCACACCCCAGTTGTATTTGGCTTACCCAGGCAAGTGGGGCTCTGACTGGGTGGAAATTTAATTCCCTAGCTGTTCGTGTGACCACAATGAAATGAGCACAAAGTAACATTGGCAGACATACAGCTGCCATCTTTAAGAGAGGTAAATTTAATTCCATCCAATATGATGCCCACTCGTTTCTCTCCATGAGTAGACCTTGGGAGGAAAATGGGAATAAAATTAGATGTGAAACATACTCACCAAAGTACTTGGTATGTACATCAAATGGGAGGGGATTCCTTTTTGATCACCAAACCCCACTTCTTTGTCTAACACCCTGAAGCCAAGTTAGGAGAGGTTTGTGAGTGTGTCTAAGATGCATGGTGTGTCTGTTCTCATACAAATGGTGTCCCTCACCCAATCCAGGGCACTACTAGCCTGTGAGAAACTGGACACTATTCATGTGTCCATCACTCCCCACAAAACTCTGAATATTATTCAAGGGATTATATTTCATCGTGATTTTTTACTGCAGACCAATGAAGAGCTACGTGCAAACTTGGATAGAAGAGGGGTTCATTTTATCCACAGTGTCCACCAGAGGTCTGAAGGGAAATGGAATCCGTACAGGTGCATTCATCCTGGCCTTCGATGGTGATTCATTACCTGAGAAGGTCAATGTGATGATATACTGATGTGATGTCAGGTCTTACATCCTCCACCTATGTGGTGTTTTAAATGTTGGAGGTTCACTCACATATGTTCCAGATGTGAAGGCCACCTCACGTGTCAGGACTGCAGACAAGCCTCCAAACCCAACATCCCATTTACCCCATCTCCTGTTTGTGTGAACTGCAGACACCGCCATGCACCCTGCTCGCCGGACTGCACGACACCTCATAAAGAGAGAAAGATAATGGAGTAAAAGACCATGAATGAGCTTACTTATTCAGGGGCTAAATGAAAAACTGAGAAGCTCCATCCTGTCCGCCTGTCAACATCTTCTGCCACAGCGGCTTCTACATTATCGACAATTCAGAATCTGTTAGAGGGCACTCAGGCCTGGTCGCCTTTGCTTGCCTCCATTGTAGTTGGGGCCTCCCCTTCCACTACTGCTCCCAAGTTACCTAATTTGGAAGCACCAACCCTGTCATACTTGGGGACATCTGTCCCCACCCCTGAGCTGGAGAAGAATCAGCCTCATTTGAGTCCCACACAAGGAAGGGGTCCTGTGGTTCCCTTACTTCCACAGTTTCTGCCCCTATTGATACCAGTCAGTGGCTGAGAGTGCCACCGACAAAGAGCGTAGGGTGTCTGGGTCTTGCTCAGTCCATGAGAGTCTGAAAAGCAACCCCAGTTTAAGAAACTGAAAGAGAAGAGAGACCACTATAAAAAGAAAAAGAAGATGAAAAAGGACAAGGAGGAGGAGAGAGACCACCTCCGCATTGGAGAACAAGGTGGAGCATCCTGTGTCCATTCAGGACAGAGATATTGGCAGATCCTCAGATGTGGTGGATGTAGATCCGGCTATCTCTCAGCTGTTGGTGGCGACCATTACTGAGACCTGAACTGGCCTCTGGGTACTTTTATGTCCTCCATGTTCAATGATAGTGTTATCAGTGTTCCCAGTTGGAGGGTACAGAATGATCTATGTGGTAGTGACCACTTTCCTATCCTTGTATCTCTTCTCCGGTCTCAAATCCCAGACCAGCTACCCAGATGCTCTCTCCATGGGGCTGATTAGTCAACTTACACCTCAGCTGCTATGGTCACTGCCCCATTTTTCACATATGAAGATACTGCAGTTGACCATGTCACTGTCGCTATTGTTTCTGCAGCCAAGGAAACTGTTCCCAGCTCTTCAGGTACCATTTGGCGAAAGTCATTGCCTTGGTGGACACCAAACATTGCTGAGGCTACCAAGGACTGTCAGCGAGCCCTGCAGTGGCATTGGCGCCATCCTTCTATGGAGCATCTCGGGCTTTCACCGTTTTTTTTTTTTTTTTTTTTTTTTTTTTTTTTTTTTTTTTTTTTTTTTTTTTTTTTTTTTTGTAGAGTACTTTGGAGAAACACTAAATGGGCTGTCTCAAAGAGTGCAGGCCAATCACAGGAGAAACACAGATCTGGTAACTATCAGTATAGCAGTTGTATATTGTCATAGCTGTTTTGGGAAAGTACCAGAATTTAAAGCGTTTATAGAAAGCACCAAAACACGTATCGTTATAGGTAGTGAAAGTTGGATTAAGCTGGAAATAAGTTCATCAGTAGCTTTTGCAGATCTGTATTCAGAAAGAATAAACTAAATTGGTGGAGGCATGTTTTTCACCATCAAAAGTAGTCTATTGTGTAGTGAAGTTGAAATTGATAGTTCCTGTGAGTTATTATGGGTAGAGGCTGTACTCGAAAATCCTAAAAAGTTAATAATTGGTTCCTTTTACCTGCCTTCCAACTCGGACGATACAGTAGGAGAAAGGTTCAAAGAACACCTGTGTCAAATTGCAGACATGTACCCGACAATAATAGTAAGCGGTGATTTTAATTTACCTTCAGTCTGTTGGTGAAATTATAGTTTCAAATCTGGACGTACACATGAAATATCTTGCAAAATTTTACTCAACACATTCTCTGAGAATTACTTCAATTAATTTGTGAGCCAACTAGAATTGTAAATGGATGTCAAAACACACTTGATCTCTTAGCAACAAACAACCCTGAGCTCATAATGTGCATCAAAATGGTTACAGGTATTAGTGAACACAGGGCTGCCATAGTGAGACTGAAAGTCCCAAAGTTACCAAAAATAGTCAAAAAGTATATTTGTTCAGGAAAGCAGATAGAAATACACTAAATTGCTTCTTCAAAGATAATTTATTCATTCCAAACCCTAAACGTAAGCGTAGACTAGATGTGGCTCCAATTCATAGTACTAGTATCAACAGCAAATGAGTTTTATACCAAATAAATTAATAAAAGGTGATCCCACTTGGTACACAAAGCAGGTCAGGACACTGTTACGAAAAGAACAGAAAAGGCATGCTAAATTTAAATAAACAAAAAATCCCCAGGATTGGCGATCCTACACAGAAGCTTGAAATTTAGGGAGGACTTCAATGCAAGATGCCTACAATTCTTTTCACAACGAAACTCTTTCTCAAAATTTGACTGAAAACCCAGAGAGATTTTGGTCATTTGTTAAATGTACTGTTTGGTCATACGTTAAATATACTAGGGGCAAACCACAAACAATACCCTCACTACTTGGTAGTAATGGTGATCATGCCAATGATAGCGCTACTAAAACAGAATTACTAAAAACAGCTTTTCGAAACCCCTTCACCAAAGAAGACAAAACCAATATTCCAGATTTTGAATCACAAACAGAGACCAGAATGAGTAATGTTGAAGTAGATATCCTCAGAGTAGTGAAGCAACTTAAATCACTTAACAAGACAAAGCCTTCTGGTCTGGACTGTATACACATTAGATTTCTATTTGATTATGCTGAAGCAATAGTTCCTTACTTAAGTCATATACAACCATTGGCTCAAAGAAGGATCTATACCAAAAGACTGGAAAGTTGCAGAGGTCACACCTATATAACCCACTAAACTACAGGCCTATTTCATTGACGTCATTTTGTAGCAGGGTTTTGGAACATATCCTGTATTCAGATATTATGAATTATCTCGAACAGAATGATTTATTGACCCTATGTCAACACAAATTTAGAAAATATTGTTCATGTGAAACACAAATACCTCTTTACTCACACAAAGTGGAGTGCTATTGTTAAAATTTCTCAAATTTGATTCCATATTTCTTGATTTCCACACTTTGCCTTACAAACGGTTTTAATGAAATTGCATGGTTGTGGTGTATCATCCCAAATTTGCGACTGGTTAGGGGAATTCCTGTCAGAGAGGTCACAGTTTGTAATAATTGATGGTAAGGCATCTACTAAAACAGAATTGATATATAGGGCGTTCCACGGGGTATTGTTATTGGTCCTCTGCTGTTCCTTATCTACATAAACGATTTGGGAGAAAATCTAAGCAGCTCACTTAGGTTGTTTGCAGATGATGCTGTCATTTACCATCTAGTAAAATCATCAGAAGATCAAAACCAACTGCAGAATGATCTAAATCAGATACCAGTATGGTGTAAAAATTGACAATTGACTCTAAATAATGAAAAGTGCGAAGTTTTCAACATGAATATGAAAAGAAATCCATTAAACGTTGTTTTCAAGATATATCAATTGCATGTGAAGACCATAAACTCCACTAAATACTTATAATTACTATTACGTCTGACTCCTTTTTTGGAGTACTGCTGCCGAGGGTGGGATCCTTATCTGGTGGGTTTGACAGAGGACATCAAGAGAGTCCAAAGAAGGTTGCTGTGGCATGGGCTACTTACGAAACTCCAATCGCAAACATTCTCCTCCAAATGCGAAAATATATTGTTGACTCCCACTTACATAGGTAGAAATAATCATCAGAATAAAATACGAGAATTCAGAGCTTGAACGCAGAGATTCAGATGTTTTCTTCCCCATGCTATTTGAGAATTGGATGGGAGATATATAGTATGTAGGTGGTTCGCTGAACCCTCTGCCATGCACTTGAATGTGATTTGCAGTGTATCCCATGTAGCTGTAGATTGCATTCAAATGGCACTGAGCCCGAGCCCAGCGACTCATCCTGTAAAGCAAACAGGATTGTTGGAAAAGGTTTGTTGCCATCATGGTTCTCATGCTTGCCCATCTCAGGTTTGGTCGCAGGTTCGGCATCTTTCTGGCTTGTGCCCTTCAGTGGGTTGTATTCTGTCTCTCTATTGATGGTTCCATTTGTACTGACTCAGCCGCGCCATCGCTTAACACTTGACAGAGTACTACACCCACATTTCTGCAACATCAGCTTACAATGCAGATTTCCATGCCTTTAAAGAGCAGGTTGAACCTAAGCAGTTAACTTTCCACACGTGCCGTCAGGAAATGTATAACACTCCGTTTAGTGTGCGGAAACGCCAAAGTGCCAGCACAGCTTGCCCTGACACCTCTCCACTACTGGATCGCATCCATAGCAGATTTTTCTGCCACTTCACAGTGGACTATCAGGGTTAGCTGCTCACCCTCTTCAACTCCACCTGGACAGAGGGCATTTTCCCATCTCAATGGTGGGATAGTATAACCATCCCAGTGCTCAAACCTGGTGCTGACTCACTGGAGGTAGACAATTATTGCCCTATCAAACTCACCAATGTAATGTGTAAAGTCCTTGAACATATGGTGAGTTGGCGACTGATGGGGATCCTTGTAGCTCAGAGCCTCCTGGCCCCACAACAGGAGGGGGGGCTTCCCTCAGGGCTGTTCAACTATTGACAGTCTCATCTCGCTGGAATCAGCTATTTGTACAGCTTTCGCTCGGCATGAGTATCTTGTTGCTGTCTTCTTTGATCTTCAGAAGGCTGTGCTGCATGAATGGGCTTACAGGGTGCCCTTTGTATCTTCCTTCAGAACTTTCTCTCTTTTTGTGTACCTTTTATTTTATGGTTGGTACTTGTTTCAGCTTCCCCTCATATACAGGAAAATGGTGTTCCACAGGGCTTTGTCCTAAGTGCCAGTTTCTTTTTGGTGACAAAAAATTGTCTTGTATCTGCAGTTGGCTCATTGGTATCCTGCTTCCTGTTTGCTGATGACTATAATTTAACTCCACTGGCATCAGTGTTGCTGAAAGGTGGCTGCAGGGAGGTGTCTGCAAAGCACAATCTTGGGCCTTTGCCCATGTTTTTCAATTCTCTACATCTAAACTCATGTCATGCAATTGTTGCCATTGAATGGTTCACCTGCATCTGAGCTTTATCTTTCCGATGAACTACTTTGCATAGAGGAGACATATCACATTCGTGGCAAGTCCTCGATGCCCAGCTCACTTGGACACCCTCTCCATTGCCAGCTTAACAGTCCTGGGGACACCTCAATATACTTTGTTGCCTCAGCCACTGTTTAGGGAGTTCTACAAGGACCTCGCCCAATCCCATCTTAATTATGGGAGCTTGATATATGAATCAGCAGTGCCTTCAGCATTACAGATCCTCAACCCAATCCTCTATTGTGGCATAAGGCTAGCAATGGGTGCTTTTTGCAGTAGTCCAGTGATGAGCCCTCCCTCCCTCCGTCCACTATCCTTCTCAGTTGCCTCATTAGTCCCTCCCTCACGTCCGTCTCTATGTGGATTTGGCACATCACACCAAAGCTTCAGTTCCACCAGAGAGTCTCTGTCGCCAGTTTGCGGCTCTTATTGACTCGTTTTGTGATGCAGAGTTGGTTTACACTGATGGTTCCATCGTGGATGGCCGAACTGAATTTGCCTTCATCCATAGTGATCACGTTGAACAACATTCCCTGCCTTGTGGGAATAGTATTTTTACTGCAGATCTGGTTGCCATTTATTGTGCTCTTGAGCACCTCCATTCTATCCCTGGGGAGTAATTTGTAGTGACTCCCTGAGTGGCTTGCAAGCAGTTTACCAGTTTCTCTAGATATCCTTTGGTAGGAGCTATTCAAGACACTATATCCACTCTCAGCAGGTATCCACTGTCAACGGATCTCTAGAGCTTGGACTTCTGAATGGTGTACCTATCGAACACCGAACAAGCTTCGTGCAATAAAGGTGTCTTCATCAAGACAAGATGAAGTTGTTCTATGCCATCTCTGTATTGGGCATACATGGTTGATGCATGGCTATCTTCTTTGCCTTGAGACCCCGCCCAAGTGTCACTGTAGCACTGCGCTGATGGTGGTCCATCTATTGATAGACTGTCCCATTTTAACTCCTTCCAGCAGTCGTTTAATCTATTAGGTGTCCTCCTTGTAGTTTTAATGACAGTGCCTCCATGGCTGACTCCATTTTATGTTTTATCGACGCAGCTGGGTTTTATCACTCCATCTAGTGGTAGGTGTTCTCGCTTGCCATTTCAGGCCCCCACTCCTGCAGTGTTTTTTTTTAAATTTTCTGCCTACACCTGTGTTGTCAGCCTTTCTTGGCAATTTGTTGTGTTGGTGTCTCACCCAGCTCTACATGTAGAGTTCTGTTTTACGGTGTATTTTAACTATCCAGGCCCTATGTTACCTATCAGTGTAGTCAGCCACTTGCTATGCTACTTTTAAATATTCACTAAGATCTATTCTTATTGTTGTTTTCATCATTGCTCTGTACAACTGAGAATTTTGCCCTCTGGGTGCAGAGGACCTTCTTCAACTGTGTATAAACGTTTGCTGGCTTGTCTGTTTGGAACAGGGGACTGATGACCTTGCTGTTTAGTCCCCTTTAAACCGTCATCCAACTAATGGTGAAACTGCTTTTGTTGTGTCTTCAGTCTGGAGGGTCTGCTGCAGCTCTCCACCCTACTCTATCCTGAGCAAGCCTATTCATCTCCTCATAAGAATGGCAGCCCACATCCAATTTGAATCTCCTTACTGTATTCAACTCTTGGTCTCCTTCTGTAACACCCCACAACACCCCCCCCCCCCTCTACACACACACACACACACACACACACACACACACACACACACTTTCCTCCAATGCTAAATTTATGAATTGATGTCTAAGAATGTGTCCCACCAATTGATACCCTTCTTTTGGTCAAGGTGTGTCAAAAATTCCTATTCTCCTTAATTATGTTCAGTGTGGCCTCATTAGTTACACGATCCACCCACCTAATCTTCAGCATTTTTCTGTAGCACCACACTTCAAAAGCCACTATCCTCTACCTGTCTGAACTATTTAATGTGCACACAAATGCCTTCAGAAAAGATTTCCTTACACTCAACATGTTCGAAAATCTCTTATTTTCAAAAAAGATTTTTTCTCATTGCAATTCTGCATTTTTATTTCCTCTGTGCTGTGACCATCATATGCTATTTTCCTGGCCAAGAAACAAAACTCATCTACCACTATTATTGTTTAATTATCTAATATAATTCCTTCAGTATAGCCTGATTTTCTTACACTGCATTTCATTACCCTTGCTTTGGTCTTGTTAATGTGCATTTATATGCTCCTTTCAACACGCTGTCCATTCTGTTCAATTGCTCCTCCAGGTCCTTTGCTGTCTGTCAGAATTTTAATGTCATCAGCAAAACACAATGTTTTTATTTCTTCACCCTGAACTTTAATTCCTTTACCAAATTTCTCTCTACTTTCCATCACAGCTTGCTCAATGTACAAACTTAATAACATTGGAGAAAGGCTACAACCCTGTGTTACTCTGTTCCCAACCGCTGCATCCCTTTCATGCCCTTCAACTCTAAAACATGTATTTGATTAATGTACAAATTGAAATAACCTTCCATTCCCTATATTTTATCCCTACTGACTTCAGAATTTGAAAGAGTGTATTTCAATCAATGTTGTCAAAAGCTTTCTCCAAATCTAAAAAAGCTAGAACTGTAGGTTTGCCTTTACTTAATCTAACTTCTAAGATAAGCCATAACATACCAGGTTCTGAAATTTCTCCTGGATTCAAACCGATATTGCCTGAGGTCACCATCTATCAGGCTTTGCATCCTTTTATAAATATTTCATGTTAAAATTTTGCAACCATGACTTAATAAACTGATTATCTGTAATTTCACACCTGTCTGCACCTCCTTTCTTTGGAATGGAGATTATAACATTTTTCTTAAAGTCTGAGGGTATTTTGCCTGTCTTGTTCATCTTACACGCCAGGTGAAATAGTTTTGTCAAGGCTGGTTCTCCCAGTGTTCAGTAGCTCTGAGGGAATGTAATCTACTCCAGGGGCCCTGTTTCTTTCAGTGCTCTGACAAATTCACCACAGAGTATAGTATCTCCTGTTTCATCTTCATCTACTTCCTCTCCCTACAATATTGCCTGCAAGTTTATTTACTTTGTAGTGTCTCATACAGAGGCATATAGGAATGCTTTTTTTCCTCGTTCAATTTGGGAGTGGAATAGGAAAGGAAATGCCTAGTAGTGGTACAGTGTACCCTCCGCCACGCACCTTACGGTGAATTGCGGAGTATGTATGTAGATATAGATGTAGAGTCCCTCTATATATTCTGTCCACCTTTCAGCTTTCCTTTCTTTGCTCAGAACTGGTTTTCCATATGAGTTCTTGATATTCATACAGCTATTTTTCTTGTAACCAAATGTCTCAGTTTCTCCCCTAGTTGTACATTCTTCTACTGAACTTCATTAGACTTCAAGCCACTCCTGGTAGCCATTTTGCACTACCTGTCAGTCTCATTCTTTGTCGTGTGTACTTGATTTTACCTGCTTCATTTACTGCATTTTTATGTCTTCTTTCATCAATTAAATTCTGTAGTCTGTGATATCCAAGGATTTATTACAGGTCTAGTGTTTCTACCTAATTGATCCTGTGGTCCTTGACTATTTCATTTCTCAAAGCTACCCATCCTCTGCTACTGTTTTATTTTCTCCAGTTTCTGTCAATTGTTGGTTAAATCTCCCTCTGAAACTTCAGATTTCTTCAATTTATCCTGATTCCATCTTCTTATATTCCTACCTTTCTGCCATTTCTTCAATTTCAGTCTACAGTTCATAAGCAGTAAAATATGGTCAGTCTGTATCTTCCCGTGGATATGTCTTACAGCTTAAAACCTTGTTACAAAACCTATGTTTTACCATTATAAAATCTATCTGGTACCTTCTGGTGACTCCTTGTCTCTTCTACTTTTACAACTTCTTTCATGATTCTTGAGCCAATGTTTGTTATGATTAAATTGTGTTCTGTACAAAATTTACCAGGCATCTTCTTTCATTCCTTTCCCCCCAGTCCATGTTCATCTATAATTTTTACTTCCCTTCCTTTTCTTACTACTGAATTTGTCCCCCATCACAATTAAGTTTTCCTCTCCCTTAACTGTCAGAATGATTTCCTTTACCTCCTTATATATTTATTTGATCTTCTCATCTTCGGCAGAGTTAGTGGACATACAAACTTGTACTACTGTTGTAGGTGCTGGCTTTGTATCTATCTTGACTACAATAATGTGATCACTGGGCTGCTCATGGTAGTTTCCTCGCATTCCTATTTTCTTATTCATTATTAGATATACTCGTGTAATACCCCCAACTGATATTATCATTATAATCTTGTACTCACCTGATCAGAAATCGTGTTCCTCTTTCCACCAAATTTCACCAATTCCTAGTGTACCTAACTTCAACCTATCCATTTCTCTTTTTAAATTTTTCTACTCTTCCTATCTGATTAAGGAATCTTAACATTCCACACACTGATCTGTAGAATGCCAGTGTTGTCTTTACTGATTACAACATTCTCCTCAGTAGTAACCACTCAGAGATCCAAATGGGGGGACTATTTTACCTCTGGAATATTTTACCCGAGAGAATGCCATCATCATATTCATACAGCAGGGCTGCATGTCATCGGGGAAAATAATGGCTGTGGATTCCCCTTGCTTTCAGCTTTTCACAGTAACTGTATGGCAAAGCTACATTATCTGACATTACAAGGCCAGCTCAGTTAATCATCCAGACTATTGCTCCTGTAACTACTGGAAAGACTGCGGCCCCTTTTCAGGAACCACACATTTGTCTGGCCTCTCCACAGATACGCCTTCACTGTGGTTGCACCTTCGGTACAATGTGTGTGGTTCATGGGGGTGGCAATTGCATAGCAAGAAGCTTTGTAAATAGTATTTGCTAAATGATGGTGATACTCTATGGGATGCCATATATACTATAATTGGCATATTAGAGTCAGCAACTTTACTAATATTTAAAATATTGTCTTATCTTTCATTGTCAGTCAATAGTTGCTAATGGGTTTTGTTCCACTTGCATGTTCCAGTACTCTTGGATCATATCCAGAACCTAAAACAAGATAACAAAATTGGTACAACCTGACATTTTTACAATAATTTCATTGTACAATGACTAAAATCTATATTTAACAAAATTGAACATGAGTAAGGAGTTTTACTTTGAAGTTACATCTGCAACCAGTATTGTTAATGTTATGCCAAGTACTGTGTTTTGTGAGTATGTTAAAGTGTTTTTTATTTATTGTTGTTGTTGTTGTCGTCGTCAGGTAGAAGTACAGTTTGTGTGGGGGGAGGGGGAGGGGTGGTCATGCGGAATGGTGGGCAAGGAAGGGAAAAGTGGAAATGGGCATAGTGGATGAGGTGGGAGGGGTGGGGGCTGCTGTGAGAATCATTGAAAGAGATGAAAGTAACAGAAGTTTGGGAGAACTGCCAGATGTCTGTAACTTCCTGCCATGATATTTCGGTGCAGGGTCTTTCAACCATCTTCTGGTGAGTACTGCCAAAGTACTGGTGACAATGTACTGAGGTGAGCTATTTAAAGCCATGTTGATTTGTTTTCAGGCATCATTGCACAAGTTCTGCTTGAGCACATGCACTTTTAGTCCAACTCCATGTGCTGCACCTCCTCCATGGTGGAGCCTTTTCATATCAATATCAGTCTTACTGTTCTTTTCATGCTGTATCAGAGAAATACACTGACAACAAAGTTTTCCTGGATCAGAATTAAAAGCAGAATTTAGCTGAAAGCTGCCCTCTTGATTAGTAAGAGTATTGCTGTCAAGAGACCGTCATTTCAGCCTTTATGCTCACTTGTAGCTCGTCCCTGCGTCGCACCAGACTTGCAGCCACGGGGGCAATGGGGCTCCGCGAGTCAACCGCGGCCGGCCTGCTACGAGTTTCTGCTGCGCTCGTGAGTCTCGCAGACTCGTTAACGCTCGTAGAGAACTCACAGCGCTCGTGAGACTCGCGACTTTCGTAGAACCTTGCAGCGCAATGACAACGAAAGAGGACATTCTACGACTGTTGGCAGATGGGCAATATGTTCTGCTGGACAAGACCAGAACAAGCCACAGTAGTTCCTGCTGGGATAACTTTAAGGTATTTATTTAATTAGAAATTTATGCATTTCATGTCAGATGATCGCGGTTCTCATGTTAATATATCAGAATTTTCTTAAGTTCATTTTATAGCTATTTTAAACATGAGTGCAAAAGATTGATTTTCATATCACTTACCTTATAAACAGTTACACTTTAAACTTGCAGTAATTACGTTAGTTAAGTGTTCAGTTTGTTTTCTCAGCATATTGACAATTTGGAATCTGCACTCAGTTTTAGTGGGTTCTTTAGGATACTGATGTTAATTCAAAGGTTTAAAACAGATTAAAGCCTTATTGCAAAAAGGTTGGATGTGCAAATTATAGACTGTAACAACTGTAGCATTTTTTCCGCTCATAGTCTAATTTAACTTACTTCCACATAAAGTTAAAAGCTCAGTAACAGCAAAAAGCACGCTATTAAAAAAATAAATACAAATTATAATGGACAGTAATTTTTGCAGTAAGAATTAGAAAATGTATTCTTAGATTTCACTAAAATTTGAATCATAGTTTTCATCTGAAGGTAGTGGCAACGAGTTTTCAACATGGAACCATTATGGAAGTAATATCATCATTTTGTTGACTTCTAGTTTCCAAAAAACGGCGTCATTATTTTAAATAGATATAAAAAATAGGTGCTGCATTCGACAGAATAGATGTTTATCACTGCTGTTTTTACTTGCAGATAGTAGCAGAAAGGGAGACTAATAATCCTGTGGGTTATGTACAGTGCCAAAGAAGATGCAAAGCATTACTCCTATACAAAGGAAGCACCACGGGCATGAAAAGGCATTCGTGCAGTAGAATCTCACATTCTGTGTGTACAACAGTTGCAAACGACGACAAAGAAACAATCAGGGACAGGTGTGTGAAAATGTGTACGTTGGATCTATGGCCATTCAACTTTGTTAGCGGGGAGGGGTTTATTGATCTTGCACAAGGACTAATTGACATTGGTGCCAAGTACGGTGCGGTTGAAGCAGAAAAGATACTACCTTCTCCAAGAACTGTGTCTCGACATATACAAGATATGGCCAATGAAGTGAGAAGTGAAATCTTGCCTCAGGTGAAGAAGGCCATTGACCAAAATGAGTGTGCTATGACGTGCGACCTTTGGACTGACAATTATCGCAAAATTCATTATCTGACAGTCGCTTCTAGTATTATTGCAGATTTTGAGGACAGGTGTGAACTAAGAAACAATCTGCTCCTCACAACAAAGTTACCTGAAGTTTCACAAACTAGTGAGAATATTGTGACAGAGTTATATGAAAAATTGTGTGAAATAAATATATCTCCTCGGGAACTAGCGAAAGTGACATTTGTAACGGATCAAGGGACGAACATAAAGAAAGCTCTCGAAAACCACAACCATCTGCCATGCGCAGTGGACTTAATAAACACAGCATTAAGGCAGACATTTGATGAAACATTTCTTAGTGAAGAATTGCCTGATATTTGTAAATCCATACAGGTCGTACGCAAAACAGTGCGATATATGAAACGCTCGGGATTGGTGGCAAGGTTAGGGAAAACACTTCATCAAGAAGTTGAAGGTAGATGGAATAGCATGTACATGATGTTAGAGTCATTTCATTCTCAAAAAAATGAAATTGAGAATTTGCTGTTTGAAAAAAACAAGCATGAAATGATAGCTTCATATCAGGTGGATATAATGGAGGGCATTATTAAATTTCTCGAACATTTTAAAGAGGCCACAAATGACCTGGAGAGTGAAAAGGAGCCGACCCTTCCATTTGTAGTGCCGTGGGCATTTAGTTTACTAGATACATGCCAAAGTAAAAATGAGAATGCAGTAGTTAAATTGTTGAAAGAGCGTGCAGGAAAATTCCTAAAAGAGAAAGTCATTAGCGAACTGCAAGATTCTCATTACATTGCTACAGTTTTGCATCCGAATTTCAAGGAACTACTAGTGCTGACTGAAGAGAAGAGAGAAAATGTATATGAAACCGTTCGTCAGAAGCTTACTAATGTAATCGTTGAAGAAGGGCTAGAAGAACCCATCCCTTCTCCTGTTAAGAAGTTCCGTGCCTGGCGTTCATCAAACCCCAAACGTAAAGGTGAATTTGATAAATATTTGAATATGGATAGCCCAGGTGATAACTTCAGGAACATTTTGTCCTGGTGGAAGGCCAATGCCTGCACACTCCCCAAACTCTACAAACTGGCCAGAGAGACCTTATGCATTCCTGCTAGCAGCGCTGCAAGCCAGAGAAATTTTAGCAGAGCTGGATTAATTGTAACAGAGAAGCGCTACTCTATCGATCCAGATCATGTCAACGACATTTTGTTTATTCATAACTATAAGAGGGACAAGTAAATTATATTAATTTTATGAAGACATTTTATATAATACAAGTAATGTGTGTCAATAACCTCCAATTGTATTATTTAAATGAAAAGTGTTGTATCAATGTTGTATTTAGAAGTTTTTGTTACAATAAACTTTTCTTAAATTGTGGATTTAATTTTTATTTGCTGTGAAATTGTGGCTTCACGTCAAAGGCAATATGAAAACATTTGTTTTCTGAATTGTTAGTCGATAACTCTAAAAATAACTGAATTACAAAAAAGATAAATAAAGTAAAGCTACTGTTTGCTGAGAAGTATGTAATATGCCGAACTGTATTCGTTTGTTGGACAGATAGCACAACATGGTTAAAGTTCCTGGTAATTATGGTTCAATATATTATAACTGCAATACATAGTCTTGTTGGCTGTTTTCAAATTCAGATGAAAATTGAATTGAAGTTGTGGGGTGTGACCACGAGTTGTCGGGATAGCTCAGTGGTAGAGCGTTTGCTCATGAAAGGCAGAGGTCCCAGGTTCGAGTCCCAGTTCTGGCACACAATTTTAATCTGTCAGGATGTTACAGATTTACAATACATTGTCATTCTACTGGGTACAGAGAGAACTGCAAAACTAAAGCAGAAACGTTGGCAAACTGCCAGTAGCTCTCACGTGGCACACCCTGCGCCTCAGTCTTGCTGCACGTGTCCTGCAGGCAGTTGCCGCTGCCCCATTTGACTGCCACAGTGTGCTCAGCTGGAATTCGAGCGGTATGCGTGTCTGGTGGCAGGTCACGCACCCCGCCACATCAGCCCTGTGGTAAAGAGCACTGTAATTATATTTATAGTGCTTTACAGGTGGTGGAGCTCTCTGTCTTGCGTCATTTGACAGCACTCGCAGATATTCAAATGTTTGTAAAGTTATGGGACGTGGTCATCAGTCCCTAAACTTGTAGCAGGAGTCGAGCCTCCGTCGGCGAACTGGCGCATGCACCACAGCGAGGCGCTTTAGTGTGCACAGCTATTCCTCCGCGGCCCGCAGATGTTCCTTGCTTATTTCATCACGAACTGGTATTTCTGACCTTCGAATACTTTTATTGTGGACTCTCGTAAGAAGTAATGTCTCCATTATTCACAAGTGGAGAATATAATACAGCAGATTAAGAAAGCAATGTTAACGCGTACCCTCAGCCGTGCATCATATGGTGACTTGGGAAATATACAACTCCTATCCATACATACATACATAAATACATACATGCATTCGCCAGTTGTCACTGGTCAAACAATGTCGAAGTCTTTTGTAAAGTATCCTGTCTCACGCAGCATAAAAATGTCATATGGCCAGTGGTTTTTGAAGGTCAAGTGTGCAGAAGTTCATCAAAATAGTATAAAATTGTAGATTTGTATGCAAAAACACACACACACACACACACACACACACACACACACACCGGACATCATACATAAGATGTTCCTGTTGTAGTTTTAAATGATTTTGTAGTCCTTTTTGCGCCATTTGGATTTTATAAAAGGCAATTAATTAACTATTCTCCTTTAGATGTTAGTAGTTCCTGTGGTACTATTTGTGTGAAAATGTATTGGTGGCATTCAACAACAGTGGATTGAAGAATTGTCCTAATCTTGCAAGCAAATAATGCAATCAGGCTAATGTGTGGGAATGACTACTATTATACATTAATAAAAACATGTAGACGTAGCTAAATATATTTTCTTTTAAAACTAAATACACTACTCGTTAGAACCATGAGTAGCGCGACATCAGTACCACCAGACTAGCAGACAACTAGACAAAACCTTGGCACTTTCCGTTACCTAGTTTACCGGTATTGTACTTTTTTACCTCTGCTGTCATTCAGTCTTTTTTTCTTTTCTTTTTTCTTTTTTTTTTTTCTTTTTTTAACATTTACTATCGCCATATTTTTACACAGAAGGAATATTTTCTCAAAAGATTTAGTTTATAACACACAGTAAAGCTGTTAACAGTTTACCATGTTTATTATTAAGTCTCTTCCTAAACCACATTCCACGAGACGGTACACCACACTTGGCCAACTTCTCCTCCGCTACGACTCTGACCGAGTCGCCTCGCTCGTGTGCACCTGTGCTCGAGCTACGAGCTGCTGGCTGCGCCACTCCCACCCAGCGGCCGTGCAAATGAGTAATGAGCGAGTTTCTTGTGCCTGCTGACCAGCTCTAGCTGTCACAGTCTTAGTTCCACAGATTCATTGATAATTGAGCTCCAGAAGTTTGACATATGGGCTAAATTTTTCGTGGAAATACGGTGTTTGTTGATAGCAGACTTCATGGGTTGTAGGAGTTGAGTATGCCATGTGGTCTTGCACAGTGCACATTGTTCGCCTTATATAGGTTTTGCTACACTAGCATGGAATTCTGTAAACACCCACTTTCCATAGCTCGAGGACGTCTTCGACAGGTGCCAACAGCGACAAAATTTTCGAAGGAAGGTGAAAGGTAATTTTTAATTTATATTTTCTCAATATTCTGCCTATCTGTAATGAAATATTTACTATATATGTGAGAGAAGCAGTCGATCTGAAGGCCTCTTCCTTGTACTGTCGTTCGTAGGTCTGCAACACCCTGTTCACCTGCTTAGATTAATACCCATGCTTCAGGAATACTGTTCGCAGATATTCCAGTTCTATTTGAAGACAGTACATATCAAAGATGGTATGGGTTTGGTGGATTAAAGTCTTCAGAGTACTCAGTGTTGGTGTTGGATGGTGGCAACTAGTAGCTTCCAGGTACAAGTCTGTGAGTGGGATCACTCTTGTCATACCAAGACGTCTAAAAACAGCAAGCATCCATCTTGGGAGGCGGTTGTCAACATGAGGCCACACTATAAAAGTATTGTCAATGTATCACCAAAACACAATGCACTAGTGACGAAATTTGGATACCATGAAAATCATGTTAAGGAAACTTTTTGGGCTTGAAGTTACCATAAGGTCTTATCTATATCACAAAAAGCTTTCTGAAGAAGTAAGTGTTCTTAACACATTCACCACCAGAATTAGGAAACATCACATCTGGAAAATATGTTAGTTGAAAAGTCTATTTTAAACCCGTCAAAATAATATAAATGTTTATTTCATAATGTTTCCAGTTTTTTGTTTATAATTCAGTACCTTTACTACATTTATAATTTATTACATTCAGCCAGTATCATACATGAATTAGGTGACAGCTGTAAGATGAGTTGTAATATGAATTTTCCTCGTATCCAAAAATTCATATTTTTGTTCAGTCAGATATCAATCTCAAAATTTTTACAGTACTTGGCAATCATATAGGTGTACAAACTGCAAGAAATCAGATTTTTATATTCAGTCCCATCAGAGATAATTAACTCCAGACATCACAAAAAAATTAAAATTTCAAAAATACATAAAAAAATAATATAAATAAAGGAAAAATTAAGTGTTCCTGCTCTATATAAGGCTAGTAGTTTGATATCTAACTAAAGAACAAAAATAGTATCTGATAAATCAATCTGTAGTTGTTATTTTTGGGCTCAAATTATAGATTTTTTTGGTTTTTTTATATCAAATTTTGTAGATCATTTGACTGGTTATTTTTTAATTTAGAGTAACTTGCTTACTGAACAATTTTTAGTGGAGACTCTTCTAAAAACAATAATGTCAATTGCAATGTTGTAACTCAATACAGTGCAGGGATATTCAAATTATCACTAATATCTTCAAATTGAAAAATGGATGGACCCTTACAAATAAAAATGGCTGACATTCAGCAATGGTGCAAGATAAAAGCTAAACTATTTTAAGAGTAATGATATATAAAAAATCAATATATTTCAAAATGGTCAAGGAACCAACTAAATTTTTATTGGACCATTTCATTTTGATTGAGTCAAGCCCCTCTGATGCTGCCAGTCCTCACAACCAATTCAACATTCTGAGCGTATCTTTTATCCGCTATATGGTTGTTGTCCCTTCCTCATCGGTGATGGATGTTGACCCAGTGGTGTGCTAGACTACACTCTGTTTGCCTCCCATCTGGATGCTCGTGCAGTACTCGTCCAATAGAATTGTAATGGCTATCATAACCTCCTGGAGTTAAAACAACTTATTTCCTTCCACTCCGCAGCTTGTTTTGTACTGTTGACATGCATTCACCTCCCCTCTCGGAGTTCCATGATTTTTTGTCATAACTGATTTCATCACCTTCAGGGTAGAGTTTACACATTGGTCCGTATGGATATTGTTAGTACATGGATTCCTCCTGGTATTACATTGCAAGAAGTTGCTGTCCGGGTTCACTTAAACACCCCGTTAACAATTAGTAATGTTTACCTCCCTCTAACTGCCCTCCTTCAGCAACTCTCCCTCCCCCCTCCCTTCCTCATCCTTAAGTACAGTGGCATGAGTGGGACAGTGCACAAATGGTTTAAATCATACTTAACTGGAAGAGTGCAGAAAGTTGAAATAAGCAGTTCACATGATGTAGATGAGACAATTAATTCTTCTAACTGGGGAGTTATCAAAAAATGGGGTCCCACAAGGTTCGGTCTTGGTCCTTTGCTGTTCTTAATATATATTAATGACTTGCCATTCTAGATACACGAAGATGCTAAGCTAGTACTTTTTGCTGATGATACAAACACGAATGAACTGATGAAATTGTAAATGATATCTTCCAGAAAGTTATTAAGTGGTTCTCTACAAATGGACTCTCATTAAACTTTGATAAAACTCAGTATATACAGTTTCATACAGTAAATGGCATGACACCATTAATAAATTTAGACTTTGAACATAAATCTGTAGCTAAGGTAGAATATTCAAAATTTTTAGGTGTTTGCATTGACGAGGGACTGAATTGAAAGAAACATATTGAAGATCTCCTACTTATGCTATCAGAGTCATTGCAAAATTTGTGATATAAATCTCAGTAAATTAGCTTACTACGCCTATTTTCATTCACTGCTTTCATATGGGATCATATTCTGGGGCAATTCAACATTGAGTAAAAAAGTATTCATTGCACAAATGCGTGTAATCAGAATAATTGCTGGAGCCCACCCAAGAGCATCCTGCAGACATTTATTTAGGGATCTAGGGATACTCACTGTAGCTTCATCACTCATGAAATTTGTTATTAACAATCCGACCCAATTTAAAAGTAATAGCAGTGTGCATAGCTACACTAGGAGAAAGGATGATATTCACTATTCAAGGTTAAATCTAACTTTGGCTCAGAAAGTGGTGAATTATGCTGCCACAAAAGTCTTTGGTCACTTACCAAGTAGCATCAAAAGTCTGACAGATAGCCAACTAGTATTTAAAAAGAAATTAAAGGAATTTCTGAGTGGCAACTACTTCTACAATGTAGATGAATTTTTAGATAAAACTTAAAAAATTAAAAAAAAAAAAAACTTAAAATATTGATTGTCAAGTATTGTTCCAAGACAACATTTACTAAACTGACACGTTCCACATCATTACAAAATGTCGTATATATGATCTATGGAACAAGTATTAATCTAATCTAATCTAATCCTTGGGAACTTCAATGCCCATCATTCTTGCGGGGCAGTGGTCATACATTTATCCAGGTCCACCTTCTAGAACAGTTCCTTACTGAACAAAAACTTTGCCTTCTCAATGATAGTTCTCCGACCCATTTTAGTCCGGCTCACAACACATTTCTGTCATAGATCTGTCACTCATTTCTCCTTCTGTCCTTGCCTCATTTCACTGGTTAACGCACAATGACCTTGGTGACAGTACCTATCTTCTGTTGATTCTATCACTCCTCTCCCACCTGATGAGGGACAGACTACCCCATTGCAGAGGGAAACCAACAGATGAATATAGTAAGCAGATTCAGATGGATATGGGTTGCCATTCTTGTGAGGAGATGAAGAGGCTTGCTCAGGATAGAGTAGGGTGGAGGGCTGCATCAAACCAGTCTCTGGACTAAAGAACACGATGACAACATCCATGCTATAATCATAATAGTGCAGGCTGCTGCACTGCAAGCTAGGAATTACACATTTACCAGTATGGGGAAAGTTTCATGCATGTAAACTACATATTGCAGTGGGATATTAAATAGTGGAACAGTAGTACACCAAGAACATTTCAAATATGAAATGATTTTGACTGGACACACTACAAATAGAAGAACTAGAATTGATACATATTATGATGTTGCAGTCCTAGTGTTGATAAACCAAAGTCCTTCAGTATTACAAAGGCAGTCGAGAAGCTTAATTTCTTGAGGTTAAAATCTCTGGATTATTTGGTGAACATCAAAACATTGATGTTTGAATAGGAGGAGGGTGGAAAAAAAGAGCAGCTGGAAATGATGCTACAACATTGTCAAACAAGGGTCTGGCATTCTTGCTTCAACATATTCAAACAAGAGCTGTGAGCAGGAAAATGTGCTAGCTTAATAAATCATTAGCAATAGGCAGATGAGGTCATTAAATATCGAAGTTCAGCTTTAAGTTTTTGTTGTAATATGTGAGCGGATGGAGGTAGCACAGTAACAATGTAACTGCAGGCAGACAATGTGGGTAAAGGCACATGTGGTTAAAGGTAAATAATCTCTTTAATTATACTGCCTAAGGGAAATATTGTTTATCCCAAGATGAAATCATCATGCCATGTGTTGGAAGAATAATAGTTCAGCATATGTTTTTTCAAATTTCTTTGTGCATAAGCAATAAAAATCACTGAAAATTTACGATAATACTTGTAAAAATTAAATACAGAGATTGATATGTGGACATATGTACACTAGCAATTATGTGAAAGAAAATTTGCTTTTTCCCCAGTTTGTTGAACATCCCTTGGGAACCTCTTGGTCAACTGAGTTTATCGAGGAGGTTCTTGAACAAGGTTTGGAAGTGGATGACACTGAGAATGTTGTAAGTATTCACATCCTTTATTTATTGCATACAGAGTAAGGAAATATACCTTGTGTAAATTTTTTATGTAAAATATATTTGAGAATTAATAGGCACAATTTGTTTTATGTTACATAGTGAGAATATTTTCAAAGTATTATGCAGTATTGGTTTATCATGTAGACACATCAAAAACAGGTTTATATTGTATGTGTATGTAATAAATGCATTATTCTGAATCTATGTTGATGCAATTTTAGAAACTTCGTCCTGTGAACTGTCATCAAAAGCATACCCATTTTGTTGAATGTAGGTGAGGCAGTAACATTTATACTGTCATTCAGTACATGTTGTAGGAACAGTATAGGGTGTCTGTACCCAGTGTGTGGACATCCTCCAATGGGAAGGAGGATATCAGTGTTTGATTACATAGAAAGGACTGTCATCAAGAGAAGTTGGAAGGCAAATAGCCAGTAGTCAGACCGACGTGGTAAGGACCTGGATTGAGTTACAGACTTGCCATGTCCTGTTTGACCTAGGTCAAAACTGTGACAGATAAGTGCTATCTGCAATTTCTTGTCCAAAGGAACCCTGACTAGTCTACCACCAAGATAAACACTTTTGAGGAGCACTGATAGGCAAGTGTCAGACTACACACTACAAAACAGATGACCCAACAATTCAGTTTTGTAGTTGATGGAGAGACCCAGCTCTTCAACATTGACATCTTCCTACATAGTATAGATGGGTCCAAAATCAACAAGAATTGACTATAGCAAATTTGCATTATGTTCTCTTCACAGCTAAATGCCATAGATCTATGATAAACCACGTGGATGGCACCTGGTACACCAGAGGCATAATGTCATGGGAGTACACTAAGGTGACATATCAATGATGATCTGAGCATGTATCATGGGGGTGGGGCTCAGATATCATTATTGCCCATCATGGGTAAACTTGAAGCATCACAATATAGTTATAACATTTGCCAAACCTTCATTGAACCATTTCATTAGAATTTGACAAGGATTTTAATTTGATGGACATCCCCAAATTCCATCATGCAGGCATCATCGACAATTTTCAGCTGGACAAGTATTGTAAGACTGAATTGGCCTGCTGTTCCCATGATACAAATACAACTGAACATAATTACTATAAAGTTAACAAATGTGTTGTAGCACATCCTGACAAGCATGAAATCTTGCCACTGAAGACTGGGACAAATTAGACAATTAGTGGTTAAATTAAATTGATGGGCAGCATGCATTGCTTTATTTAATTAGGTGTCTGCACCAAAGGCTTTCCTGAAGAAAACTAATTTCAGTTTCTGTTTTTAATATAAGGGAAATGATTATAAGGTGAAATCTAGTAATGGAAAATCCAAGTTGGAATTAACAATATAGTAATAAGGACAGTTTACAACTCGCCTCAAAGACGTGATGATGAGCTGCGACAGGCACATAAAAAAGACACACATATACAACACTTAAGCTATCAGCCATGGCCTTCTTCAGAAAATAGGGCATGCACACAACATAGTTACAGAACTGTCATCTCCCATGGCTGAGTAGCCAAGCCCCTTTGAGGTGCTATGCTCCGTTGCACGAGGCCATTCCCCATCAGAGGATCGAATCCCCCCTTGGGCATGGATGTTTGTGCTGTCTTTAGTATAACTTAGTTAATAAGTAGTTTGTAAGTTTAGGGACTGATGGCCCCACAGTAAGTTCCATAAGCTTTACAGACATTTGATTTTTTATTTGAACTGTCATCTCTGGCTGCCGCACTCCGAATCACGCTCTACTGTGTGGAAATAGGGGTGGGGAAGAGGGGTAGGAAAGTTTTCATCGTGGTGGGGATGGATATGGCATGGCCTTGCATAGCATGTACGTTTTAGATGGGAGGAATGAGATGCAGATTAAGAATGGAGTGTGCAGAGGAGGAAATTTAAATAAAATAAAACAGACAAATGCACAACGCGCGCGCGCGCGCGCACACACACACACACACACACACACACACACACACACACACACACACACACACACCACTCAAAATAGGACCGGGTTAGTATAGAGAGATAGGAACTGTTGGATGTGCAAAAAAGGGAAGTTATCATAGGTTCAGTCCTGGATAATTTCGGGATTGGAGAATGTACTGTAGGGATAACTTTCATCTGCGCAGTTCAGAAAAGCTGGTGGTGGATGGGAGCATCCAGATGGCCCGGGTTGTGAAGCAGCCATTAAATTCAAGCATATGCTCCGCTGCATGCTGTGCCCCAAGGTTGTCCACCATCTTTTTGGCCAGTTTGGTGTTGGCCATTCATCTAATGGGCAGCTGGCTTGTGGACATAGCAATTTTTATGTGCCTGTTGCAGCTCATCATCTCTTCTTTGAGTTGTATACTGTCCCTGTTATTGTATTGTTGATTATAAGGCGAGGCATTTAATTAAAATTTGTGGCTCATCTTATAATTATTCTCCATGATATGTTGATATAGATTTGTCTAAATGAAACTGTATTTACTCAAACAAAAGAAGTGATTCATTGGGTTTTATTTTTCACTAAATCTGAAGATTTATTACTTCATAAATAGCAATTCACCATATTATAGAGCACTGTAGAACCTCTCTTTGGTGGGAAATTTAAGACTTTTTGATGTGTGAATTATTTTCTGACTGGTGTGAACCGAAGTGAAGACTTTCTGTATATAATATAAATTTGTTGTGGTCACAGTTAGCAGTGCAAGTACTGGTGTTACTTCCTAACATGATTATAGAGAAGGTAAGCGGTCTAAAAGATTCACTGAACTTTAAAAAGTAGAGAGGAAAACTCCCATTGGTATTAGCAATTTTGTTTTGGTTTCAGCAGTCTTCACGTTAAGCCTCTGGTTGTAATATTAAAGCCAGTGTGTAATCAGCATAGGCATTACTCAGTGTTATTTCATTGTAGTTAATATTCCACCTATGTACAATTATATTATATTTCTAATTTGTAGAATTATCATGTGTTTAACTAGGTCATATCTAATGTACTGTACAATATTTTGGTGAACAGAGATGTAGCCATTTTCAGGTGGTCCTTGATAAATGTTGGCAGTGGTGGAGTAGCCGAGCGGTCTAAAGCGTCTCGCTGCGGAGCGCGCGGTTGCTCGCCGTGGAGGTTCGAGTCCTCCCTGGGGCATGGGTGTGTGTGTTGTCCTTAGGTTAGTTTACCTAGTTTGTTAGCTACGGACTGATGACCACGCAGTTTGGTCCGATAGATTTACAAACATTTGAACATTTGATTTGATAAATGTTGCTGTGCTGCTCTTGGTGTCCTGTATGTGTTCTCTGTTATCAATTTATGTTCTTGTTGCAACCTGTATGTCCACTGGTGGTGGTGGTGGTGGTGGTGGTGGTGGTGGTGGTTTGAGGGTTACAGTGTTTGTTTTTAAACTCTGCTCCTCAGTGTCTGCACTAAAGGCTGTCAGCTACACTCATTGCTATCGGGAAATGCTTTTTCAAGTTCAGTGCAGGCTTCCAAGCCTTTATCTTTATTAATTAAACCATAGTGCACCTTGATTTCAATGACCTCTTCAATCATGTAATCTCAGAAGCAATATGCCTGGAGAATTCTGAATGTTTTCATAAACCATATATAGGGTGCATCATGTTCAGGACAGCGAAAGGAAAGGAAAGATGGGCCAGATTTCACACAAGATGAACACCTTTTGAGTTAACTATCATTTATTTTAATTAAAATGATCTTCTAAAGTGACCTGACAATTTTGACCAGGGCACCCCAAAATTAAGATTACAATAAATCAGTAAACTTTGAAAAGTGACAGATGAACTGTCACCAACAAACACCATACAGATAGCAAATTATGCCAGTAAATTACGAAGTAAAAAACCAGTGTTTAATTTTACTTGGTGGCACAAGTAAATTGAAGGTTCATGACATTAAAACTACATAACCAGCTCAAACATCAAAAACAAAACGTGACATTAGGTATTAAAATACTCAACTTTAGTCCAGCAGCCTCTCAACAAGTCAACCACTCCATAGATGACAATGAAGACAGATCTGTGAGTCGGCAGTGGTAGTGCACACTGCTGGACTGCAGTGAGACATGGGAAACGCCAACAGCACACCTACTGGCAACTGGCTGGCCAAGTGAACACTGCACTTACAGAACAGTTTAAATCTTAACCTGCACTCTTAATGTAAATTATGATTTTATGTTTTCTTGTGCTTGTGTGCAATTCTTAATGTCTAGATTCTTTTTTATATATATGATACGAATATTAAGACGAAAAATTCCTAGCAGGAAGGAGCAGAGGTGTGACAGGATCACAAATAAATAAATGAATACACACACACACACACACACACACACACACACACACACACACACACACACACAAACACGCAAGCTTTCGCAACCCAGTTGCTTCTTCAGGCAGAAGGGAAGGAGAGGGAAAAGGAAATGATGAGGGTTTTAAGGAAGCCATTCCAATACTGGGAGAGGAAAGACTTACCTTGGGAGAAAAAATGGAGGGTAAACAAATGCACACACACCCACATTTGTTTACCCTCCATTTTTTCCCCCAAGGTAAGTCTTTCCTCTCCCAGTATTGGAATGGCTCCTTACCCCCTTCCTTAAAACCCTCATCATTTCCTTTTCCCTCTCCTTCCCTTCTGCCTGATGAAGCAGCTAGGCTGCGAAAGCTAGCATTTTTGTGTGTGTGTGTGTGTCTGTGTGTTTATTTGTTGCTATTACTGCCTGTGCCCCTTCGCCTGGTAAGTGTACGTTATCTATTTTTTACGTATATTTTTCCTGTTAGGAATTTTTCCTCTATAATATATATATATATATATATATATATATATATATATATATATATATATATATATAAATGGTATAAAATAAAGATTTTTGACTTACCTAAAGTACAGGCTGGTCGATAGGAACACTAAACACACACAAAAACACACAACCATTCGAGCTTTCGCCACCAGTGGTGGCTTCTTCGGGAAAAAGAGGGAGGAAGGAGAGGAGAAAGGGAAGGATACGGGTTTTAAGGAAGTGGAAAAGGAGCCATTCCAATCCCAGGAGTGGAAGGACTTACCTTAGGGGACAAAAAGGAAGGTAAACAAATACACACACACTCACACATATCCACATCCAAACACACTTAGGCAGACATTTTAGGCATTGAAAATGTCTGCCTAAGTGTGTTTGGATGTGGATATGTGTGAGTGTGTGTGTATTTGTTTACCTTCCTTTTTGTCCCCTAAGGTAAGTCCTTCCACTCCTGGGATTGGAATGGCTCCTTTTCCACTTCCTTAAAACCCGTATCCTTCCCTTTCTCCTCTCCTTCCTCCCTCTTTTTCCCGAAGAAGCCACCACTGGTGGCGAAAGCTCGAATGGTTGTGTGTTTTTGTGTGTGTTTAGTGTTCCTATCGACCAGCCTGTACTTTAGGTAAGTCAAAAATCTTTATTTTATACCATTTTCCTACCTGGAAGGTCTCCTTCTATAATATTATATATATATATATATATATATATATATATATATATATATATATATATATATAGAGGAAAAATTCCTAACAGGAAAAATTTACGTAAAAAATAGATGAAGTACACTTACCAGGCGAAGGGGCACAGGCAGTAATAGCAACAAATAAACACACAGACACACACACACACACACACACACACACACACACACACACACACAAAAATGCTAGCTTTCGCAGCCTAGCTGCTTCATCAGGCAGAAGGGAGGAGAGGGAAAAGGAAATGATGAGAGTTTTAAGGAAGGGGGTAAGGAGCCATTCCAATCCCGGGACAGGAAAGACTTACCTTGGGGGGAAAAATGGAGGGTAAATAAATGCACACACACCCACACATTTACACAGACACAAGTATTGCCTAAGTGTACTTGTGTCTGTGTAAATGTGTGGGTGTGTGTGCATTTATTTACCCTCCATTTTTCCCCCCAAGGTAAGTCTTTCCTGTCCCGGGATTGGAATGGCTCCTTACCCCCTTCCTTAAAACTCTCATCATTTCCTTTTCCCTCTCCTCCCTTCTGCCTGATGAAGCAGCTAGGCTGCGAAAGCTAGCATTTTTGTGTGTGTGTGTGTGTGTGTGTGTGTGTGTGTGTGTGTGTGTGTGTGTGTGTGTGTGTTTATTTGTTGCTATTACTGCCTGTGCCCCTTCGCCTGGTAAGTGTACTTCATATATATATATATATATATATATATATATATATATATATATATATATATATATATATATATATATATATCTAAAATGATCAGTTGTGAGGAAGAAAGTGATTAGTTAATAAGTTTTTCTCCCCCCCCCTCCACCCACACACATTCCTGCTGTACACATCAGAGTGATGTGCTAATATGCTGCCCCTATCTCATCTGCAACCTTACAGAAGCCTTTCTCACTATTTTGATGATTCCATATTAACTTACTCCCCTTGGACCCCTTCCTATGTGCCCCCTCCACACTCGTACATATTAAGTCACATTAGACTTCTCAAATTCAAAAGTTGGAATCTCTGCAGATATGACCCATGTCAATGCTTTTCACTCACTTTGTGGTATTGATGCCATTCCTAAGAATATTAACACATCAATTTTCTTTGACACACTAGCACTGAAGCACATCACTGCATCATGAACCCCAAATTTTAATATTTCTTTTCTAACAGAAACAGTGTTTGGTAATATTGTCCAAATGACAGAATTTAAACTTTCATTTGGGTTCAGAGTTTTACCATGGATACTTTCTTAAAAGATATTGTTGACTAAGGTATCTGAAAATGGGTTTTACGGCAATTTTTACGCTTATAACTGGAAGATGTAGTGGGTTTCTTGAATTTACACTAGCTGTAGGGTCCCCGTGGGCAGAGTTGATGTTGCGGTTTCTCATCTGTTGAAAGTTTGTGAAATAATATAGCCCGGCTAGCTCTTCTCATTGCTTCTACATTGTTTCATTTATTCCTAATTGTCATACCTTAATATTTCTGGATCTTGTTTGTTTCAACCATTGTCAGGCCACCATTACCTCCTAACGTTTTTCCTTGCAGATCTTCAGAAGTCGTGAATACCATTCTTTTTTGTACATGCACAATACACTTGGTTTACTAATTTTGACTGTAAGCCCATAAGGTTTATCTTCTACCACTTTCTGATAACTTTTACTTTCTCCATCCACAAGATACTCTATACAGGACACCTCTTGACTGTGTAGACCTTTTGAAAATGTTTGCAAAACCAGTTACAACCACTTCTGTGTCTCCACTGGAACCATCATAGTCCTTTTTACACACATGTGGTCTAGTGGAATTTTTGCTACAGATGTAGCAGAACTTAACAATTGAGATAGGCAGATCACACAGTGAAAGAAATTTGTAATGCTGTGACATTAGTTGAATTTCACAAATATTTGTCAGTGGAAATAATTCCACCTGTGGAGAAATTTGCTGGGAAAATGTTTTTCATGTTTGGATTTACATACATTTGTGAACGAAATGTTTGTTGCTTGAAAATCTACAAGAGCAAGTACCAAAACTCTTTAATAGACTTTAACTTGTATGCTGTCATGACAATTTCTATTACAAATCACACTTGTGAAAAATTTTGATATAATACATTTTTCCCCTTAATTTAGATCTGAATTTATATATACTTGGAGATATTATGAAATTGGCAAAATATATGTAACTGAAGAAAATATAACAAACTTATTTATATTTATTGATTTTTATGGTGCAATTTATACCTTTTGTGAGAAGCAAAGCTAACTAATGAATGCATTTTGGAAAGCGCGTCCCTCCGCTAACCTCTACATACGCAATGAGGCCCCCAAGTCAAAACAATTGCCCACCCTTGCTGTAGGGTAAGAACTGCTGACACATAGATCCAGAGGTATGATGGGTTTCATGCATGGTAGAGGCTACATTTTCTATGGACCTCGACAAAATCTACAGTTTTTTTATCTTGATGAAATGTTGCACATTTAACCATCAATATAAGATTTACTGTGATGCATGGCTGAGGGTACTTTACAACAGGTTTCGACACTGTCTGATCAGTGACAATGGAAATTGGTAAGGAGAAAAGTTTGGTACTCCAGAAATTGGGTATGTACATGTATAATGCATCATTTGAAGTGGTCTGCTTACTAATCCTTTTGACTTGTTCATTATCAATATAAAGCAACATTTGTGCACAATACGTCTCACGAAATTGAGAATTAATCGTAAATATTCTTTGTAATGACATGAAACATTTATCTGCATATCAACGTTTCCAACAAAAGATCATATACTTCTTCAGTAATGAAACTACCCTTCATCCGTTTTCTGTTCGGAGCATAAAACTACAGTATGTTTCAGTGAGAGTGATCATTCTTTTTGGTCTTTTATTCCCATCATTCCCAAACCCAGAAAGGACGCATACATTATCCAATGATGCAGACACTTTGTTATGGTGCTCGTGACTAACAATGGCATGCCTGACAAAACCAGACCTTCAACCACCCAAATCTCGAAGGGAGAACTGTAGAATCATCAAGGCATATTGGTGTATAATCCTTTACTATTTTCCAGTATTGGTCTCCACCTATCAGAATTTTAATAGGATACTGGTGTTCAATGTCTTTGGGATCAGTCAGTTGCAGCTTGTGGACGATAATATATTGTGGATCATTTGCTAGTGGTGACTGTGTTCCTACTTTCAAAATCTGAGAAAGTCAGAGTTATTTATCCAAACTGCTGTTAAGTGAACGAATCTGTGATTTGTTGACATAAAATTTGGTGATGCAAATCCTGCAACAACTAATAGTTGATGGCTGGTGACACGGAACTCCAAAGTGTTGACCAATGCCATGCTGATAAAGTTACATTGGCTTGTAGTATCAATGAAACATCGCATACGCTTTTTCATCCCTGTCAGACCTGTGTTCCAAACAGAGATAGTCTGAAGATACATAGAGAGAGGCAGCTGAATTTCAGTCTTCTCTACAGAAACCAACTGTTCATCATTGCAGGTAGCTATATTACGTGATTTCTTACATTTAGCATAGGGTAATTTATTTTTCTTGCTGCGTACTTTGATGTTTTTCCTCTAGTTTAAACACAAAATCACCGACATTTGGCTTTCAACTTGTTGATCCTATGCTTGACAGTCGATATCTTAATACAATGTTGTCTCCAATGGCAATATGCATCATAAAATACCCAATATTTCGTACGCTTCCCACCCTTTGTGTTCAGTTGTAGAGTCGCAGTTGTGGACTGGAATGTATCTGCAACACTAAAAGCCTCTAATCTTGCGGGTAATCAAAGCTCCTACAACCCCCATATTCAAAACCTCCGTTAACCTAGTAATGTGACTTTGTGATATTTCCTCTCCTAGAGTAATACTCCAGTGTTGACCTATACCTTTTGGAAGTGCACACAAAATGTTAAATGCCAAGATGTGCCTGCAGTCGCCTACATTTTCCCCCAACGCTCGTAAGGCTTGTATGTGTTTGTTAGTTTGTTACATTCAATATACATAGGGTTCAAAATATCTTAAGATGCATTTGATATTGGTTTCATAGTCCAAGGTAATCGAAATGAGCCTGAGTTACGTGGTTTTTGTCTCTCTAATGAGAAACCAATAATCGATTCATTTCTTCTTACGAATCTGCAGTAATTGGAATGCCTTTCCTAAATATCTTGGTTCATGATGTTCCTGGCAGATTAAAGTTGTGTGCCAGAACTGAAACTCAAACCTGGGACCTGTGCCTTTCGTGGGCAAGCTCTCTACCCCTGAGGTATCTGGACACGACCCACGGTCCGCAAAAGGCAAAGGTCCCAGTTCTGGCACATAATTTTAATCTGCCAGGAAGTTTCATATCAGCACACACTCCACTGCAAAGTGAAAGTTTCGTTCTGGAAACATCCCTTAGGTGTGGCTAAGCCATGTCTCCACCATATTCTTTCTTCCAGGAGTGCTAGTCATGCAAGGTTTGCAGGAGAACTTCTGTGAAGTTTGGAAAGTAGGAGGCAAGGTACTAGCAGAAGTAAAATTGGGAGGACAGACTGGGAGTCGTGTTGGGATAGCTCAGTGGTAGAGCGCTTGCCTGCAAAAGACAAAGGTTTCATGTTAAAGTCTCGGTTCCGCTTCACAATTTTAATCTTCCAGGAAGTTTCATATCGCCACACACTCTGCTGCAGAGTGAAATTTTATCTTGGTTCATTTTCTGAGTATCCTTGGAGGAATATGTCTTTTTTAATAGTAGAAAGTGAAGGACTCCTATCTATAGATGACTGAAACTGCTCCCAAATTCGAGACTACTAATTCTGAAAATGATCCTAATCTGCTCGTCAGAAGTTTGACAGTGTGTGTGTCACAGTATAGGAAGTGCTGAAGTGGCTGGACCTATCATGGATGTCGGGTTTGAATCTGCTGAGATCAAACAACCTTTCGTCTTCATTGTTGCCTTCAAAATTGCCGTCCTAGCGGTATCAACATATTCTTCGCATTTAGTGACATCAGTGTCCTAGCCTTGTGTCAAAAATCAAAACTTGAATTGCATCATCTAGCACTCTCGTACAATTTGATGTCTCTTGCACTTGTGGCCGAAAATACAATCTGTAATTTTGACTGTGTTTCCTTCACCAGTTGCTGTACTGAACCATGTTACTGACATTCATTCAGTCGTCCATTTCCTTTTCAAATTATGTAAACTTACTTCTATATCTGTCTCTGACAATGTACTTTGATTTGATGCCATTCAGCAAACAAGATTGTACAATATACGTGTCTCAGATAATCGCTGCTTGGGCCATGGTTGAGGATTATAACAAAATAATAATAATAATAATAATAATAATAATAATAATAATAATAATAATAATAATAATAATAATAATTAGCATTCACAACCTGCATGCCAATATTTTCAATCAATACTTCAAATTAAGGCCATCACATGATATCAACAAAAGAAGTGATCAGCTGTGTACTGTGTACTGAAGGAAAGGAGGCAATGGTACCAAGTGTTGGACAGCATGAAAGAAAAGGAGGTACTTGGGAATGAAAAGCTTGGCTTTGGACCAGCAAAAGTAGAAGGGTTTTTAACCCATGACAAGACCTGCTACAAAGCAGAACACTTTAGATTATATGTAACAGTTAGCAGCTGGTATGTGACACATTCATATATGCCCATTCTTCTGCTTTTTTCCCCCGGGTTGATAGGTAAAATGTTACTCTCAATTTGTATCTGTGCTGTAGTCAACGTTGTTTATATGTATAAAATGGTGACAAAATTTTGCATTGACTTTGTGAGAATTTTTACCACTGATATTGAGTGACAGCGAATCTTTCATTTCCACACAAGGATATGTTCAAAACAAACTATACAGTAATTTTCTGTTTTATTCTTACATATATTTCTGTTTTATCTGTGATGGTTTTGCACACACTTTGTCAGTGTAATGCACTATTAAGTTATAGGAGTGGGGTAGGCAACAAGTAACAGCATCCACAGTTGGCACTGACATTTATTTTAGTAGAGGTAAACAAACTCTAAATTTCCTTTTATGACTCCAATAATTTTGAATTGACTTTAAGTTAACCAACACTATTATGAAAAGTACCACAAATGATCTACAAATTTACTCAGCCTTTTACACAGTTAATAAATATCCAACAAATCATTACGCCCATAGAAATATTGAGCTCAGTAATACCAAACCATTTAAATGCAAATCCTTCACTCTTAATTATTTCCTTTAAAATGTTCAAAATTGTACAAAGAAATTAAAAAAACTATCACTTTCAATAGGAAAAAATGCACTTTAAAAAGATCTACAAATTGACACACTGAACGAAAGGAAAAAAAAAAAAAAATTCAGATTACATGCATTGAAGATGTATTTTCCAAAGTCGACCTAATTCCTAAAATGCAATTCAAATCGCTATGGGTACTGATATTGTAGCAGATTGGCCAATCCTTAGAACTTGCCGGCCACATCCTTTCTTGCAGGTGGTGGGTGCCATACAAGTTCAACAACAACAGACTAGAAACTAATATTAGAACAAATAGCAGTGCACTGTTTTACAAGAAGTCAGGGGGACTTCTGGTATAAATACTTCACATGTTTAATGTTCAAATGTTTATAGAACTTATGGGACTTAACTACGGGGTCATCAGTCCCTAAGCTTACAAACTACTTACGAACTAGCTAAGACTAAGGATGGCACAAATATCCATGCCCGAGGGGGGTATTCGAACCCCCGACCGTAGTGGCCGTGCAGACTGTGACTGTAGCGCCTCAGTCCCCTCGGCCACCGCGGCCGGCTGAATTTTGTTACTTGGGCAGTAAAATAACAAATAATGGTCGAACTACAGAGGATATAAAATGCATAATGGCAATGGGAAGACAAGCATTTTTGAAAAAAAGAAATCTGTTAACATCGAATATTAATTTAAGCATAAGGAAGTCCATTCTGAAGGCATTTGTGTGGAGTTTTGCCTTGTATGGGAGTGAAACATGGACGATAAAGAGTGCAGATAGGAAGAGGGTAGAGGCATTTGAAATGTGGTGTTACAGAAGAATGCTGAAGATTAAGTGGGTGCATTGCGTAACTAATGAGCATGTACTGATCAGAATTGGGGAGAAAATGAATTCTGACATACCTTGACTAAAAGAAGGGTTCGATTAGTAGGACACATTCCTAGAAATAAAGGTGTTGTGAATTTAGTGTTGGAGGGAAGTGTGTGGGATAAAAATCGCAGAGGGACACCAAGAGATGAATATAGTAAGCAAATTCAAATGGATGTAGGTTACTGTTTTTATGAGGAAATGAAAGGTCTTGCTCAGGATAGAGTAGGGTGGAGAGCTGCATCAGACCAGTCTCTGGACCGAAGACCGAAACAAGTGTTTTCGTGTTTTCCTTCACATTCTTCTCATTACTAGTAACCAATAGTGATATCACAGCCATTTAGTTACAGATTCCTTGCTGTAGTTATTAGGTCTGTGTGTATGAGTCCACTTGTTATTGTTTGATGGACAACATAGTCACTAAACTTTATTTTCAAGTTGCACCATGTTCAGTTGCCCACACTTAGTTTTTTTTTTTTTTTTTTTTTTTAGCTGGTAAATTAATGTCTGCTATTATAACTATGTTGTGACCAACAGATTTGCCTGTATCATCTTCCTTATAGCACAAAAAGGAACTTAGTAAGTAAAATTCTAAACACATACATGAACCTATGAAAAGTATCCAGAAACAGATTAGTGAACATTATCCTGAGATGTGTCCAGTCTTCTTCACCTTTCTGCAGGTGATACTCCGCCAGGTATCAAAATGTCTGTGCTGTAATGGGTTTATGGAACCCGTTCAACCCTTAGTGGCACAGCCTGAGACAGAGGTGCTGTTAAATTGGAGGTCTTGAGTATATCGGGATACTAACCTATCCAGAAGGTGTGCCATTTCTGAATTGATCCTCTATAACTTACAAATTTTGTTGGAGTGATCTGATTTGACATTTTATATGGACTGGAAAGATGGCTCCTATTGAAATTATGTTATTTCATATCATGACCAGTTTCAGCAGAACTAGCTGCCATTCTCAGATGCTCTCACTTCACAGAACTAGGAATTATCATCGTTGTTGAGATTAGCACAGTCCCCTCTCAATGACAGTGATGACACCCCGTTTTACGAAGTAAGAGCACCTGAGGATAACAGCTAGTTCTGCTGAAACTCGTCATAAAATGAAGTAAAATTGTTTTGTGAATTTTTTGTCTCCAATTTGAACAGACTAAAATTATCTGAAGAATACAATTTTTTGCAGTGAATCTGGTATTTTTTAATAGCAGTATTTTTATTCATGACAAATTTACAATGTCTGTTAGTAGTTTGACTTTGCCACAATTCCTTACACGTTAAAATTTAAAGAAATCTTTGAATTTTTTGATTACATATAGATAAAATTCTGGCTTATATTTATATATTGCAGAATACAAAGGGGAAATCTTATCATTAGTAATAATGAATACACCTTTCTGTGAACTTCATTTTGTATAACAAAGAGAGATGCCATTTATTTCAGTTTCAGTCATTTTATAGTCATTGCAGTAGCTGAGAGATGGAACTACAGTGAAATCCTTCCCTATCAATCAGCTTTGGAAAAATACATTTAGTCGGTTCTGTCATCCACTGTTTCATTGTCATTACAGTCACATTGTATCTGGACATACAGTTCTACCCATTCACCGATTTGATATAGGGCCAAAATTTCTTATGATTTTCTGCCACATTGGTACACAGAAATTTTTTTGAAATTATTGAATGTCTCTCCTATGGTACTCCTTAGCCAAATTTTGGCATAGTATGACTTTTGCTTGTGTGCAAGACTTTGGCGATGTTTATAACAGCAGTGAAGTTCTTTTTGTTTTCATAAAAGTTTTAAGATTCATCTTTTGAACCATGGTGCATTTTTCCGATCTCATAATTTTACTCTGAATATACTTGTCTAGCATGTATTGTACAATGATCTTCAAATTGTCAGTAAGATACATGAAAAACGTTTTTGTAGCTACTTTTATTTTTGAGTTTTAAAGTAGGTAATTTCTTTACGAATAAAAGACAGGGTTTTCTAGTTAGATACAGTACTAAAACTAATGTGTCTAAGTGCAAAGTCTCAATTATAATGCAATTTGTTTCAAATAGTAATTCAATTTATGTAGCATTTAACACCTTCTTGCTTAGTGTTAGTTTAAAGAATCATATTTACTTACATTTGTCATGTTTTTAATTGCTGGTAATATCTTTAAATATTTCAGGTAATAGCCTCAGCAAGTAAGGCACCTAATAGTATAAGGTAAATATTTGTTATTTGCTTGAGATTTTTTGAACAGTATAAATACTTAATTTACTTTATTTGAAATGTAAATGAAATGTAAAAGGTAATCCAAAATTATTTACTATTATTACTGAGCAACAGTATTGCAATACAACTTCTATATTGCCCTGCTCCAGAATAAAAGAGTGACCTTCTGCTATCTGTACGGAAAAAAGAAAAGTGCAAACTAATGTTAGCAGTTGTATTGTTCTCATTCCAACTTCACATAAAAGTTCCTGATACTCCAGATTTCCTTTATGGGTTCGAACATATGTCATATTACTCTACAAGTAATAAGAGTAAAGGGTTAGCTGCAGTGCATTAGAATTTGAAGGTCAAGCCCAAGCCCCTGCAAAATGATGAATCTATTGTAAATAAACTTGAATTCTGTGTCATGATAGTAGACCAGAAAAACACAAGTACATTGTGGAAAGTATATCAGATTTCATAAATAAGTTTCAAAAAATCTACCCCTGATAATTTTCCTACAAGATGTGGTCCCAGTGGTTTTGATAAATTAAGGTCAGATCACAGAATAATAATAGTGTTATCATAGAACCTAACCAGAGAGGTTTTACAGTATTCGTGTTATAAATAATTTCATAACATTTTTAAAAACTGCATTCCTGGTCTTCATTTCACATATAGAAATGTAAAATTGAACAGAACAGCATTCAAGGACCTGGGGTTTAATTACTTTGTGTAAGGACAATAAAAATCTACCTAATCCAGATGGCAAGTTGTGTGGATAGTGCATGATTTATTTTTATGTCACTTCCTACTATTTTTTATATTCTTGTAGTGGACTTCAGATTATTTTATCCTAATTCTCTCTCCATGGCACTAGATATTTGATCCCAGATGTTAGCTACTTTTTCCCTCATCTCTCACATATTATAAACGAAGACTGGATTCATGAAGTTGTAAAAATATTTATAGGAAGTGAAAATATTTTTCTTGTGCGTGCGTGTGTGTGTGTGTGGGGGGGGGGGGTGGCATGCAGGCACACTTGCCCCACACACAAGTGTGTGTGTTCTAGGTTAAAATTTTACCACTTACCAGTCTGCATACAGCAGTGAAGTACACATTCAATATCCCAGTATTCTAGGATGGGCCACAAAAATGTTTCATAAGCATCGCCTCAGTCATCTAACTTTTTGCAGCATCCTAGCAATGAAGGCAAGTCTTCCAAATTTGCTTAGACTAAACCAATGATATATGTATAATTTTACTCACTAATGTTGTAGTAATAGCATAAAATTTGACGTTTACTATGTTTACTCAAGATGGTAGGCTTTGTACCACTGCCAGATTTTATCAGTTTGTAACTATATAATTCCTTAAATTTCCTCATCTCCAGAATTAGTGGGTTTAAAACTTGTGCTATTATGGATGGTCTGTGCTTTGTTTTTGTTTTAATTGTTATATTTCATTCACTAAATTATTGATAATGGATAACTCACATCCTATATTCTTATTTAGTATTAGTCCTAACTTCATTACCCCTATTTCATTTGACATTGATACACCTGTATTTCCATGAGAAGAAATCCTGTTCCAACATATGCTACAGTCATGTGACCGCTGATTTTGTTTCCTCTGCTGTGTTCTCTGGAACTCTGTTCTCTGAGGCACTTTTCCCAATCCTGTTGTAAATAATGTTTTTTTCCTGGCTCGATAGGTGTTAGTGAAACATACAGCACAACTCTAAGTGGCAACCTTAACTCAATTTAGGGGATGCACAGAAAGAGGCAATGCACCCTCTTGAGTCAATGGCATAGAGCACAGCTGCGTCACCTCAAATGTGGTACTTCTTTTATAATTACTGGTATAATTTCTTGCAATACTGGGTTTTAAAATATAGTTACATGTCCAGTTTAGAATATCTAATAAATTAGGAAATAAAATCAGTTTCTCAGCAGTCAATCATGTTGATCTCTGTTATGATGTTTCCAGTTAATTGCTTTGTTAAAAAGTCTTACCTAACCAAATTTTTTTCCTTCTAGTAGAATATTATGATACTTCTAAATCATTGACACTTGCTGAATGTTTAATTTCTTATTTACATATTTTTATGACTTCAGGCTATATTTCTTGGTTTTGTGGACGCTGAAATATTGTTTTTGTGTGTCATATAAATCAGTATTTAATGATTTTCTATCATTATCCAGGCTGATTGAAAATACTGCTAAGAGCTGTGACATTTCATCTGAAGAGACTGTCAATCAAGAAGTGGTCAACAGTGATTTGGAGATACATTCAGAGGAGTCAGCTCACTTCACCACATTTGGTGAAGAAGTTCATCTTGATGGTGTGAAGCCACCTATATGTGTTTGTAAGTCATGTGGTGAGGTTCTTCCCAATCACATTAGCTTGAACAAACATTCGAAAATATGTCAGGTTCATCAAATTTTATCTGCAAAGGATGAACAATCTGACTGCATTGGTGACCAACGGAGCTTCATCTTGAAGGGTGATGAAGAAGGTTCTGCAACTGAGCAGCCTCGGAGGCAATCCTCATCTAAGAAAACTCGAAAAGCTTCAGAGAAATCAATTAATGAGAAATGTAATGCACATACTATTACACACAATGAAGAACTTCAAGACAAGAATGGTGATGATGGAGCTTGGCACACAACTGATGATGTTAATACCCACACTGGTCTGTTTCCTGAAAAGAAGACCCACAAGTGTGATGTTTGTGGGAAATCTTTTGGTCGGTTATGTGATCTCAAGAGGCATTTGTTAATACACGCTGGAACAAAGTCGCATAAATGTGATACGTGTGGCAAATATTTTATGCTGTTGGGTGACCTTAAGCGGCATGCTTTAATACACTCTGGTATTAGACCACACAAATGTGCTATATGTGGCAAATCTTTTAAGGAATTGGATAAAGTCAAAAGGCATGCATTAATACACACTGGAGTAAGGCCTCATAAATGCAGTGTTTGTAACAAATCTTTTAGCGATTTTAGTAATCTGAAGAGGCATGCATTAATACACACTGGAACAGTATCCTTCGAATGTGATATTTGTCATGAATCTTTTACTCGGTTGGTTAATCTCAAGAGACATGAGTTAATACACATTGGAACAAAACCTCACACATGTGATATTTGTGGCAAATCTTTTATTCTATTGGCTTATCTCAAGAGGCATGCAATGATACACACTGGAATGAGGCCACATAAATGCAATACGTGTAGCAAATCTTTTACTGTATTGGCAGAACTAAAGAGGCATGAATTAATACACACTGGGACTAAGCCTCACAAATGTGATATTTGTGGTAAATCTTTTACCGAATTGGGTAATCTCACGAAGCATGCATTAATTCACAGTGGAACAAAACCACACATGTGTGATATCTGTGGCAAATCTTTTACTCAATTTTGTTCTCTAAAAAGGCATTCATTAATACACACTGAAACACTGTCTTATGAATGTGATACTTGAGACCATTTAATGAATTGAGCAATATCAAGATCCATCGAGTAATAAACGCTGGTTGGTATGAAACCACACCAATGTAATACTTGAGGCATTAAATTTTTTCCGTTAGCAAGGGAGTCTAAATAGTAATGCATATGGAATCATTATTTTATGCTGACTCCATAATGGGAATTGTGCCATACCATCATAATATTATAATAAAAATAACAAATTCCATCTTGGTTGTGTGATATGAAATATTTATTTTAAAAAATCACATATTGACCTATGCTGTAGAATCATGTTCCTTGAGTCACATATTAAAACAATATTAAAAACAGAGTCGGACAATAGTTTATTGCATTCTAAGCACGTCATATGACGTGTATTGTGCCTTCTCTCACAATAGTCCACTAAAAAAATTGTGACCCCTCTAAATACTATGTATTTAAAAAATTGTTAAGCCAAATGTACTGTAAACTTAAAAAATAACAGTTCACATAGTTAATGTTTGATATTTTAACATATAGGTTAGTAGGTACTCTCCTGAGGGTGCTATGAAATGTTAATTTCACTTTTTTTTTTTTTTAAGAATGCTATTTAATCTTGGGGTATTTTTAAGTTCTACTTTTACTTTGTATCGCCATGTACTGCTTGCTGTACTAGAAAGGTTTCTCTCCTTTTTTTTTGTACTCACTCAAAATATAACAGTGTAATAAAATTCTCAAATGTATAGGGCTCCAGGTACCAACTGCTTGTAAGCCAAGCTGCGTAGGCGAATGTCAGCAGCTACCACATTTTAAGCTTCAAATATGCACTAGAAAGACCTTTTTAGTTTTATGTTTCATAGATTTGACTGTTAAATGTCTTTTACACTTCTTATAACTCGAAATCTGGTATGTAACTTATTTTGTTTTATTTTAATATTCTTGGTGTGTTTTAACCCTTAAACCAAAACATCTCTGAAATGTGCATAACTAGAAACATGCAATCTTTCAGACTACCTAATGTTATTATGTCACCGACCTCCACATTAGTTCACAGAAATTAAGTAGAGTCACTTAATTCATATTCTAAGTAAATTTAATACTTTCTAGTCGATATTAACACTTTGTTGTTTACATTATATAAAATAGACATGAAATATCACAAGTAAGTGCAGTCATTCAGTGTCAGATTTCAAATAATTTTCACCTCTGTTACACCAGACAATATATTCCTGAATATAAATGAAATATTGCAAAAAAATTTAAATAAATATAATAATCAAATGAATTGAAATATTGAATCACAGCTCTTTTGCACAGTCGACACACACCTTTCTGCTACATTCCAGACAAACTGGTTGACCACATCTGATGCACTTATATGCCGTTTTTCTCTTCTTGTATGCAGGACACTTAATACACGTCTTCCTTTTGTCAGTTCTACCACTTAGTATGCCTTCACTTGATTGCTGACTGTCTCCCAGAACTTTACGGATAATTTCCTTGATAGCTCCTCGTAAATTTGGAATTTCCAGGTGTCTTCTTAGATGTGGCTCTATCAGCTCCATGGCCAAACATTTGGTGAATTTCAGACGAGTTATCATGGGGTTTCCTCTGCAGCTCAAATAGAGAACAAAACTGTTCACGCAACTGATGTTTACAAGTGCATAAAAGAATGCCATTGGCCAGTGTCTTGTACCTCTGTTTGATGAATAATTGCCACATTTCATGTCGAGCAGATCTACTCCAGATTTTGTTGCATTGTAGTAACAAATAATTTCTGGCTTGTTTTTTATGGTATCATTTTCAATGTAATGATGCATTGAAGAGACAAGAATAACTGCCTTGTTTCTCTTAGGAACAAATGATACCAGTGTTGTATTCTCAGAGAATCCATATAATGCTGATCCAACTGGCCTACTTTTATCAGCCAAAAACTCTGGAGGAATTTCGCGTTTGTTCTTTCTTATTGTTCCTACGTATGTTAGTCCCCTTTTTCATAGCTCACGAACGAGCTCTATAGATAAAAACCAGTTGTCAGCGGTAATGTTTCTGTTACTTCCTTATATCGCTTTGCAGAGACGTAAAACAGCCTGAGTTGGTTTGGCAAGCTGTTTCTCTTCATCTGTCAAGCCACATCCATCGCTCCCTTTCCCTGTATATATATAGGCATTGAAGAGAAAAGCGCTTCCAGAATCTGCTAGGCGCATAATTTTTATGCCGTATGTATTTGGCCGGTTTGCAGGGCATATAAACGCGGCCGGTTTGCAGGGCATATAAATGCGGAAAGGACATTTTCCCCTGAATGATACTAACATTTCATCCACTGTAACGTTGGCTTTTACACAGTATAATTGCTGAGAATTGAAAATGAATTTGTAAAAAACGTTTGATATTGCAGCTGCGCGATCTGACTTTTCTTTCCTCCCTGGTAGTCACATCATCAAATCTCAGACTGCTTAGAAGTATTTCAAAGCTCTTTTCCGACATTGTCACCACAAATATAGGACGTCCGGTCAGGTCTTTTTCGAAAAGAGAAAACATATCTTTATGAGAAGATTTGAATACTGATGTCATCATTAGAAGACCTATGAAAGCTTTGATCTCAGTGTTGTCAGTATTTCTGTAATTGGATGGATCAGTTGTTGTCTGCATCTTTGCCCTTATAGTATTCAGTTTCACGTTTGTATGTAAAACTATTACATCTATAATGTCATCATCAAATAAATTCTTCCATATTTGACATTTAGAAATACTTTGTTCTAAACTTCGACTTTTGGTTGTTAGTCCAGGCATTCCTCCTTTCAGAATGTTGTGCTCGGGTGTTGTTCTTGTCCTAACAGGTCAGAACGTTCCCAATTAAAATTATTTTTACCATAAAAGAACTGAGTTTCCTGTGAGGTATTATCTGTAGTACAGACCACTCCAGGCGCTTCTTCCAATAAAACATTTTCTTCACTAGTATCACTCTCTGTTTCATGGTGGCCATCACCTATCACGAAATCTGGATCATCATCAGAATCATCAAATGTGTCATCATCGTTCATTTCCCTCTTCATCTAAATCCCGTAATTGCGCTTGCACCCAAGCTTCCAAATCGGGATTAGCTGCAGATATGTTACTCTTCTTAGAACGTCAACCCATATTATACCTGAAATATAACATATATTCACGCATAGAAGAAAATGCCACAAAATAACAACCACTGAAATCAGACTATGTCATAATTTGAAACATGTGGTCTATTGGACTCACCAAATGCTTGTACATAATACGAAACATGCGCTATCTCAGGCACACAACTTTGTGCACTCCTCTAAACAATACTCTGTATCTCTTCAGTGACGAAGCAAAACTGATTGTTGACTGTTACTTTACACGCGGCAAGTATTGCGACGAAGGTACTGGGAAGGGGGAGCCGCGCTTCTTTGCAGTGCTGCCACACTCGACCTTTAAAATAAACGAGGTGTCTGAGAGATCGATGTTTTGGTTTAAGGGTTAATGTTGTTTTAATGTCTGACTCGGGGAATGGATTATTATAGCACTGATATTGTTCAACCTTCGGAATGAAATCGATATTATTTTTTTTAAATAAATATTCTGTATCACACCACCAAACTGGAAATTTGTAATCTTCATCATATAATTATATTAAATCATTATATTTGTTTTACCCTGTGAAAAATTTGGATATGTGCTATAATAGTCAAATGACATACAGTGATATGCATCATAGACAGATCACATGAAGTGAACTATCACAAATACATGTCTTGGTATTTCAAGAAAATACTGCTGGTATATCACAGTTTATTTTATGACAGTAATGTTAATATGTCACTGTTGAACTTGTGAGCAGAAATTTGTTATTTGTGAAAAGGTTCTTAAATATATTAGTAATAATAGTTGTCATACAGTATCCAGTATCCTAATGTAATAGGGTATTTGACTGTTTTCTGGAAATAGTTTTAAATTGTTAATTATGTCACATTATGGCCCACACATGCTTTTTTACCTCGTGGATTTCAGTACTTTTAAAAAAAAAAAAAAAGAAATGAAATCAAATAATTTGAAAGCCCGCTAAAACACTACATTTGAGTCACGTGATGCCTGTGACGTCATACAACACGCTGCTGCTGCTCTCGTAAGATAATACCTGTATACTCTTTGGGCCGAGGCCTTGTGTTTGGGCGTTAACGTTTGCATAATGACCTACAAATATTGCTTAGTTCCGCACTGTACCAATACATCTGTCAAGACTCCAGAAAAATTGTTCTTGCAAGTACCAAAAAATTAGAAAATACGCAAAAAGTGGTTGACACTGGTGCGAAGAGATCCAAATGAAATAGCGGCTACTTCGTGTATGTCTTTCTGTGAGGATCATTTTGATGTAAGTAAACAATATTATTCCATTGGTAAACTAAACTGTTTACTATCATTCTCTTCTACTGCAAAGGTGTAAAGTAGATCATGTGTAGGTTAATGACCTGATGTTTACATTTGCGAATAAAAACTTAATAATGTTACACACCTACGATTTGTGTAATTAAAGCAGTTTCCTAATATTTGGTGAAAGAACAACATGAATATTGTTGCAGCCCACTATGAAAGTATAGCACTGATTATTTATCTCCAGTAAGTGCAATTTTATCACCAATAGATCTTAGTTAACAACCATTTTATACATCGACAACGCCCTTCGGGTTACTTTACAACTTACCCTATTGTAATATGCGTATATGGGAGATGTCTTTAATGCTCCGATTTATTTAGCTTTCAAACTTTCGTAATATGCAAGTGTAAATACGATTAAAAGTGTTAGTTACCCAAATATGTGTTTATTGAAGCTTTACTGGGTTAATCTATTCCGGCGGCTTCCTGTGACTATGTTGGCAACAGATGCTGAATAGCGAGAATCATGAGACGTCGCCATTAGCCAATCGCGTGACAGCGCAAATATTTTGTCGTGAAACCTTTGATTTACGAGGGCAGTTACTTTTACTGACCGGACAAGGGTACATACAAGAATCATAGAGCAGGAACAGCATTATTTATTTACTTCATGGTCTGTACGATACACTAATCTAGTCATCTGGACAAAAATTTTCTTTCATGTTGTTGATGTTGCCAACATAATCACTCAAGGCCGCTTGGATAGGAGATAAAATTTCACCCTTTATTGCATAATATGGTGACTTCAGATTAAGTCTGCTGACATCAACAAATAGGGTACTTTTTTCCAATGTCATAAAATATCTCTCGAAATAATTAGCTTTAAAATATAGGTATGTGTTACTTACAATGCAGTTTTCACGTTTCTTATTTTTGGCACATAAAAATTTGGATTGTTTTTAAGGAAGGAAGACACCATAATTGCATCAACTTTAGGGAGGTTTCCGCTGTCAGCCTTCACATAACCATCTTCCATTGTGGCATAAAAACTGTAAACGCGTTTAGATCACGAAAAAACTGAACTTAAAGCTGCGAAATGGAGGAAACGCATACAGTAATACAGCTCCGACTTCTAGTTGCCGCGCTGTAGGTGTTCTATGACATCACCAGTACTTCAGCCAATAATGGAGCGTTTTCGATCACGTGATCTAATCGTGAAATTTGATGATTTTTAAGCTGTAATTACTTAAAAATAACAGATGTTTTGTAAGAATTATGAGCGAAAATGTTGTCTGAATGTTATAACAACTCAGAATAACAATAATTCGAACCATATTTCTAACATAGGAAAATACCCTATTACCATTCAGGTCATCTGAAGACTACAATTAACCACATATCCTTCAATCTGTGTACTAATCTCAACACTGGTGACACGAATGCTTATTTCCTCGACCTAAAATTGATTCCATTCCAAAGATATTAACTGCATATTCCAATCAGCCAATAGTGATGGAGGTTACAGTCAACCAATGAAAACTGTCGAATACGAGCGTCATCTTGCGTCTAGCTATGCCCTTTGTTTACCAAAATAAGCACTCGCATATAGTTGTTTAAAACAGAATTATGATGTGTTACATTTATTTGTTCTGTGTTAGAAAACCTTCAAATGGTTGCCTTTATATTCGAAGATCACAGGAGCGAGTATGATTTTCGGAGACCTAAGTGCATGATTCCTAAAGCCCGTCCAGAGCAGATGAACGAAATCGAGCCTTCAGGTAGAAACAAATATTGTAGTGTTAAAATGCTTTCTATATGAAAACATACCTTACTGTATAAATTCAGGCCTGTGTTTGGTTGGATTGGAACATTGGCTAAACATTTGTTTGTGGTTGACGAAAGTAATGAATGTGAAATAAACGTAAAAGATTCATGAATGTGTCTCATGATAAAGTCAACTAAATTTCGATAACCTTTACTGGCTATCAACATATTTCGATTTCTAATAACGAAAAAGTATCGTAAAGGATTTCGCTACCGGTACGCAAATTTCACAAAAATTACTGTTTCAGGATCGGTATGTCAATGAAATTTGTTCTTATGAAGAAAAGTTATCCCCAAATACATTTTCTGCTTTTTCCACTTAATTTTCCTTTTTATGGACGCAGTGTGTGGAACGCGAAAAAAATGACATTTAAAAAGGGCGTGGAAGTTGTAAAATCGTGACCCATTTTGGGGGAGGTTCCACCACATTCTAACCAAACATGACGAGCTTTTATTGAATAACGACAAAACATATTAAATTGTGTATTGCATCATCAGTAGGGCCTCAGTTTTATCGCATTTATTCAGTTTCGAGGAAGGATTCCACATTATAAATAAAACGATTTTTATCTGAATTACTGGAACACGATGTTCTAGCTATGATTCTAAGTAGACAGCAGGCTGGTGAAAATAGTGGTCTCATTAACAGTTATACTTCCCTCTTATTGTTTGAAAAACAGTTTACACTCAGTCACATACTGGTAGGGCTAGAAAGAGATTTCATAAGAAGTCAAGTCTGAAGTTTTGAATATCATTAGACCTACAGCCATCTCATTGATGTTTTCTTATGGGTGTACACACATGAAAAGAAATACATGAACACTATGTTGTTGTAAATCAAATTATTTTGTGTAGATGACCAAAACGAAATCTCTACCATGCTATTTTGTATGAGGGCTCAGTTTGTTGTTCATATTGAACTGTTGCTGTGTTATGGGACAGATGATATTTTCCCATAATATAGAAACAAAATGTAAACTGTAAATTTTACTGTTAGGCTATAGAGATGGGAACATGTTATAAGACATGGTCATGTGATGTTGCTTATTGGAATGCAATGATTAATCCTATTACAGGTAATGGATTTGTACATTTGTTCCCATACAATCTGCATAGAAACAGTATTGTTCAGGACATATCCATATAGATCAATGTTTTGGATCTGGTCAACATAAAAGATTATATTTTCATAAGGTATCTCCCTGCTTCTGTTCATAATGTATATTCATATATGAATTAGGCCTATTTGTGAGATATGTACACTTCTGTATTCTTTACATACGGTATGATTAATTGAATTGAGGATTTGCATTTTGCCAATAACCAACTTATGACTGTTTCTTTAATTCCTCAGAAATACAATCATTAGGCCTGTGTCCACTATTGTGATGATATCGTGAAAAACATATACACGTACTAATACTTCCATAAAAACAAAATATGAAAGTTGGGGATTTTGAGTGGGGATATACTAAACAACAAAAGATACGGAAATCTACATTTAGAACCACACCTGACACAGAAACCATACAACACAAAAATTAAAATCACACCACCTCATACAGTATCAAATACTTCAGTGAACCTACAGTACACCTGAAATGAAGGAAATTATGCCGAAATCGCCCCCCCCCAAAAAAAAATCAGTAATGGTAACGAGTTCAGTTTTCCTATAATACACCTCAAATGAAGAAAATGATACCAAGCAACCCACCCCTTTCAAACAATAACAATGGTATCAAAAACTGCAGTGGACTTTTCGTACAACTCAGTTAAATAAAGCAATACCCACCACTACCCCTCCACCTCAATAATGAAGAAATTATCAAAATCTTAAATAAACCTCTGAAAATCAAAAAGCTATTGCAATCCCTACCACACACACAAAGAGAAAACAATTGACACATACAAACACACACAATAACCCAACCCAAAAATTAACAATAAAACAACATAAATTTCAACAGCCTCCCTCCCCACCCCTACCACACACTATTGTATTTGTACATGCAGCAGTCAAATAAATGTTAAACTCTATAAACTGTAGTTGACAACAAAACGATTGTATTCCGTTTTCACTAACCCCTTATACAATGTAAATGTGTGGGAACTGTACTGCTCTACTTGACATATTCCTCAATGAGTCCTGTTTTCCATAACCCTAAAAACCATATCTGGAACCCCACATTCCGACACAACTGACCCCACCCCCTCACACACACACACACACACACACACACACACACACACACACACACTCATCCATAAACCTACTCATTGTCCAGTCCTCCCATATTACTCTTTCCCAAAAACGACTCCTCTGTGTTTCAATAGTTATTACACCCTGTACTATAATATTTAAAAAAAACTTCTCTCAAATAGAAAACAACTGTTAATCATTCTCTCGGTCACAAAACTCAAAACAGGAATGACAACAGAAGTAATCATGTTGATTAAATGTTGTTGCATACAAAAAATGTTTCAGAGCTTCTGAATGATTTAAACAGCAGTATATATGTACTATGCAATCTTTTATTGTTTGACAAACTGTTCTGGAGAAATCAAGTTTCACTAAACTATCATTAAGCATAACAAGAGGGTTACATCTATGGGATTGTGCAAGAGTATGTTTAACACCTCAACTGCCATACACTTTTCATAGGGTGTTTCACTGTCAGGCCATGCTAGGCACACTGTTAGACTTGAGACTGCAGTGGCTTCCATGACAAGTGTGCTAAGCTTGTAACGTTTCTGCTATGTTGCACGCTCCTTACAAAAAATCAGTTGCCAACATTACAAATACAAAATATCTGTCACCTAAAATAAAAATTCGCTACTGGACATGTAAAATATCATATTTTCGCCTTCAGTTTGAAATTCTATTAACACTATTAGTAAAACGCTTTTAAGAAATAGTACGTTGATTTAAAAAACTTTGGCTGTCCTTTTACGTAATTTTCAATTTTTAATACTTTCGTAAATAATAGCTGCAAACACTAAAAATGCATCAGACTTAGTTTCGGAAATTGCTGAACCTATATAGATACTAATTTGTGTAAAAACAACAATACTACATGTTATAATGATTGCACAATATGATTACATACGTACCTTTTGTTTAAATAAATTAGGGCAGACCATATTTTATATATCACTGGATCCTAAATTAAATAATGATCATTTTTCATGCACTAAAATTAATAATCCGTTTCGTACTAAGAAACTATCTTCGAAATTAACAAAACTACAACAACCATACATTAATAAAAAATTAGTTCACAAACTGAAATACATTAAAATTCCATGTCACAATAATAGTACGCCTACACAATATTGGCAAAACAGATATGTGTGCACTTTGAAAAAACAAATAATGTAAATAATTTGAGCACTGTAAACACTAGTCAAAGGATGACTTTAAATTTGTGTACCACATTAAATACAAATTTCATGAAACATGTACATACATTGAGATAAATAGTTAAGGCTTAGATGTAATATTTTAATTTCTGTATTTTGGCATATTTAAAGTAAAAGATTATTGTTTAATTGTGAATTACAAAACTTGGTCATCAATCTTATTATGCGGTTACGTAGAGGGAGGTTTGAGAGAAACTATGTTTTGTTATACTACTAGCAGCCATAAACCTGTAAGCAGCTCTGTTGGCTTGCAGCTGCTTTTTTTTTATTTTTGATTGTGCAACAATGTGAATGGTTTAAACTTCATTTAAATGGAAATAAAATCGTTTCCATATCAACTGACATGTTTATGATTTATGAAAAGATCCTGAAACATCAAATCTTTTAGTGAATGCCGAAGACAGCTCACAACACAATGGACTTCAGCCAGCATATAAGATAAGTTCTTTTTATATCAACTTCACCTACAGTGGAGTGACTTTGTATTAGAGAATGTGAACTAATAAGACGTTCCGTGATTTAGGAAAATATTAGGGCTCAGTTTGAGTCATTCCCAAAAGGGGTGACTGTCGTTAGAAGCTGCAGTGAGTGTTGGTGGGCAACATGGCAGTCAGTGTGTTGAAGAATTTGAGAATGTTTGTAATTGGCAGCCAAAATAATTTATTTTCATTGAAAAGTTAATAAGTGTGCTACATCTAAGTTAAACTGTCTTCATTGCACTGCCTTTAGAAATGAAACTCCACTTGGATACAGTTTAATGCTTTTGTCTTGACATTTTGCACATATTATATTTGTAGTAACTGCTGTACCTGCACATGGCATTGCTTCCCAGTGTCAATTTGTTTGTGCTGAGTACAGTACATTATAAGAAAACCTCGGAGATACATGAATGCAGAATACAATAAGCCTTGGCCTTTTTAACAGGAAGCAATTAAGACAAGCAAGTTTCTGCTGTTATAAATCCCTGAAGCCACCTCAGCTGAACACTGTGTGAAAATACTTGAGTGTGTATGGTTTTTCTCTCTCTCTTTTCCCACATTGAATATAGTGTTACGTACATTCATTCTTCTTGTCCTACCATTTACTTTATTTTCAACATTTTCATAGTTACTAGTCAGTACGTAATAGTTTCAAGAAATGGTGTTGCTTTTGTGACCTACTGCTTCCCCGTGTTTAGCTTACAAGAAATTTACAAGACTTTAAACTGTTTATAAAAGGTAGCTTTAGTCTTAACACTTAACCATGCATCAATGTGTTAGTAATAAATTATGCAACATGCCCACAATTCACTAACTTCAAAATGAAAAGGAAACAAATTGACTCTTTGTAAACAGGATGTGACACTTTATTTCAGTAATGAGACAAATGGATGGATCTCTTACTCCCACTAATATGTTGTTTAACAACACAAATATGCTTGGGTACTTTGCAACCTCCCTTCACAAACCAACACCACATGCAGAAAAAGCAGCTGAAATAGGGCCTATGGTTTTCCAATAGTTATTATGATATATACATGTGGCGTCTGTTACGAAAGAACAGACGTCACTTCTGATCCTGCAGTTGTTATTCTTTAATATTCACAGAATATATGACATCAACTGCGATTGGGCAAAGCTGAAAATATGTATCCAGCCGGGACTTGAACCCGGGTCTCCTGCTTTCTAGGCAGTTGCGCTGACCCCTACACCTCTAGGGACACAGTGATCACCGCACATGCAAGGACTACCTAAGCACGCCTCCCGTCAGATACAAATTCCCAGCTTCCCCTTGCAGTTGCGGTGATCACTGTGTCCCTAGTGGTGTAGGGGTCAGCGCAACTGCCTAGAAAGCAGGAGACCCGGGTTCGAATCCCGGCTGGGTACACATTTTCAACTTTGCCCAATCGCAGTTGATGTCATATATTCTGTGAATAGTTATGATGATGATGATGATGATGATGATGATGATGATGATGATGATGATGATGAACATGAACATGAACATGAACATGAAGATGAATGGAAGGCGCTCAACAACAAGGTTTTCAGCGCCCAGGCATAATGTAGTTGAGGCAAGTGTCAGGAGTGTTCTTTCCAAGAAGAGGAAAATACTATATAATATGCAGAATTCAACAACTGGAGTAAAACCTGGGTGCAGCATGAATCAAGATAGGTAACTCAAGAGCCACCATCGTACTTTGTCTTAAATGTAGAACATGGATGAAGTAGTTAAAATGACAGGACGACAGCTGACTGCCTGCAGGACGAAAAGATATGAACCTACCAATCTACAATACACTAAAACCTCCAGCCTAAAAGCTTAGGCCAGAATCCACAAATTTCCGAAAAGTGTAAAAGTTTGAACACACTCGCCTCGTCATTGCCTAAAATATGTGGCAAATCTGCATTAAGATCTGCCTCTGTTCTCTGTGCCTGGTATAAGGTGCACTCTTTTAAGATGTGACAGACGGATATTTGTACTCCACAGGCATCACACATCGATGGCTCCTCTCATCGTAGGAGGAATTCATGGACAGTGCCCGATTCACAAGCAGATGATGGCGACCTCATCCCTCTTGAGGGGCCTGCAGGAAAATCGCCACGGCCGGGTAGTGGGTTTCAGAAACCACAGCTTGTTATCCGTTACTGACAGCCATTCCTCCTCCCACATCTGCAGCTGCAACAAGGAAGTGACATCTTGCAGAGGAATAGAGCACCGTGCCACTACGCTGCCCCGACAGGCCTCTTTAGTGGTCCGATCATCTTCCTCGCTTCCCAGAATTCCAACATGTCCCGGCACCCTACAAAATATGATCTCTTTCCCCCGACGTTGGAGAAGGGTCAGTGCATCCTGTATATCTTGCAATAACGTCACAAGTGAATAGAGCTAATGTAATGCTTGTTTTGTGTCCCAGCCTCGTCGCCACTTTTGTGTCTCGTTTCCGCCGGTTGTAGGTGTCAGTGGCCGAGTAGAAAGAGACCGACAGAGGAGTAAAGGATGCACACTTGTGCAGGTAGGAGGTGACCAGCCAGTTGGACAGCAGAAACTAGAAACACTAGAGTAAATTAGAACAAGATATATTTTTCATGGAGTCTTGGTAATACTTAACTTTTACATAGTTCTTGACTGCAGAATGCTGATACAGAGTTTATATAGAGAGACGTGCCTACTGATGAGTCCTAGTGCCTATCCGATAGCCAAGTCTTAACTAGTGCCTATCTGAATCCCAAGTGAACGATGCAGTCCAGTGGTGGCCACGAGCGGAGTTGCAGCAGAGGGCGCTTGTGGCTGACGTCGTAAGAACCCCACGCCGTGTGTGCATGGCGGCGTAAGTGCGTGGCGCGCGCGCTTTAGACTTGTGTGACACCACAGCTTGCAGCGCACTAAGAGAGTCACAGCAGATAAGAAACCATTTACCCCAATCTCTTCTGATCAGCTTCATTGCTTTCAGAATCGCATAAAGCTTTTCTGAGAAAACAGAATAATTCTCAGGAAGCTGAATCTGGATGACACAGTCGGCGAAACATGGCAATAGTTATGGGCAACACAAAAAATTATCTGCAATTAATAAATTGCTGAAAGTTTCTATTCAAAACTTTGTAAATACTGGATGAAAATGTGAAGAAGTTGGGTATCATTTTCCAAATTCAAAGAAATCAACCGGCAAGTATTACAAATAAATTGACTTTTACATCTAAGGTAAACATATCTGAATTCATTGACAATACCTCATTTTTGACATAACATCAATTTGGATGAAAGAACAAGTACAAAACCTCTAAAACTATAAATTCTGCAAAGATGTTCAGGGATCTTGACAAATTATCAAGAATTATCCTAATCAGTCGTCACCTTAATTTTAATGGCAAAACTATAATAAAAGATGGTAAACTATTTGGCACAACCCAAAAATACTAATCCAGCATCTCCCAAACTACTGGATGTTTTCAACCAAAGTTGGTGCACACAATTTTAAGGGTGTAATCCATGGAAGTCAGATATCCATACACTGTATAAGATTCAAGCCGCTATAACGAAAATAACATTAAGATGTTGTCTGAAGCAGAATGGCACAGTAAGTGCATTCCTCAACATTCAACTCTGCCAGACACATCACTACCAAAACTTGAAGTTCTGTTTCTCAACAAAGTTATAAAACACAAGATTAATACAGATGCTGACAAGCAATAACTGCTTAAGCCTTTGTTTGAAAGTTACTCCTATGAAGATTCGAAACTTCAACTCCAAAATTAAGAAAACTACATAATTCCACCAAATTGCTACCTCAAATCATTATAAAAAAAATATATATGTAGATATTGAAGTGCTACAGGTATAATTTTACAAACTAACAATGCAACCTTCTACTGTGCAGATTTTAATTGTTCATTTACATCTACATACATACTCCGCAATTCACCGTAAGGTGCGTGGCGAAGGGTGCACTGTACCACTACTAGGCATTTCCTTTCCTATTCCACTCCCAAATTGAACGAGGAAAAAAAGAATGCCTATATGCCTCCGTACGAGCCCTAATTTCTCTTATCTTGTCTTTGTGATCTTTACGCAAAATGTAAGTAGGCGGCAGCAAGATTGTACTACACTCAGCTTCAAATTCCGGCCCTCTAAATTTACTTAACAGAAATTCACGAAAAGAACCTCGTCTTTCTTCCAGCGATCCCTAATTGAGTTGCCAGAGCATTTCCGTGACACTCGCGCATTGGTCGAACCTACCGGTAACAAATCTAGCTGCTCGCCTCTGAACCGCCTCTATGTCTTCCTTCAAACCGATCTGCTGCGGGTCCCAAATACTTGAGCAATACTCAAGACGTGCTCGTACAAGCGTTTTATACGCGGTCTCCTTTACACGTGTAGTACATCTTCCCAAAATTCTCCCAATAAACCGAAGTCGGCTGTCTGCCTTACTCACAACTGTACTTACATACTCGTTCCGTTTCGTATCGCTCTGCAATGTTACGCCTAGATATTTGAACGACGCGACAGCATCAAGAAGCTCACTACTAACTCTGTATTCGAACATTATAGGATTGTGTTTTCTACTCATGCACATCACCTTACATTTTTCTACATTGAGAGCTAGCTGCCATTCTTCGCACCAACTAGAAATTTTGTCTAAGTCAACCTGTATGCTATTACAGTCAGTTACAGACGACACCCTCCCATACACCACAGCATCATCAGCAAACAGCCGCAAATTACAACTTACTCTGTCCATCAGATCATTTATATAGATAGAAAATAATAGCGGTCGTATCACACTTCCCTGGGACACGCCTGACGATACACTCGTCTCTGATGAACACTCGCCGTCGAGAACAACGTACTGCGTCCTTCGTCCATGGCTCGCAAGATGTCATGTGAGAAAAGGGCAAGCTGAGTTTCACATGAACGATGTTTCCTAAACCCGTGCTGATTCTTGGAAAGAAGCTTTTCCGTTTCAAGGAAATTTACTATATTCGAACTGAGAATATGCTCCAAAATTATACATGAAACCGATGTCAACGATATTGGCCTGTAATTGTATGGGTCAGTTCTCTTTCCTTTCTTATACACGGGAGTCACCTGCGCTTTTTTCCAATCACTAGGAACTTTGCGCTGAATTAAAGATTCGCTATAAATGCAAGCTAAGTTGGGGGACAACGCCACAGAATATTTATTTTCAGATAGACCTACTGAATATGTATTACACCACCAGTTGATTTTTACCGGTAATGGGCAGATAACAAAGTATCAAACCACAATTTTATTTCAATGTTGGTTTATATTGGACAACCACTCGAGATTTTAATTACTTCCAGAATATAAAATCAACAGACATACACAATATAGGAAATTTGGCAACGATGTTGGCAATAAAAATACTCATTTTGTTTTTTTACTTATGAACAGTGTTTACACTGCCACAGGCGAAAATGTCCACCTGGCACCTATACCCTACTTTATTTTCACAGTTTTAAAGAATTTACCAGAACTAGATTAACACACACGCAATATTAATTATCGGGTGATTTAGTTGAGTTAAAGGAGGCAACATGCAGTTTCACAGTTTTCCTAACTGACAATATTTGTCGCATATACAAGTCGTAGCCCTTTTAGGAGTACATTTCTATTATTTCTCGAAAGGTTTATTAACAAGCATACGTTTTATAAACATCAGCCGATTCGCACCGAACTTTATCATTGGTTGATGTAACACCCATTGTCATCAGTCGACTACACTGTCAGATTTATCTTTGGAATGGAATGTCTTTTAGCCCAAGGAAATAAGCACATGTATTTAAGTATGGCATTAAAATCATAATTATTAAAGATGCAAGACATACTACTTTTTAGATGCATGTATTATGCGGAAATCTATTCAAGGAACCAACATAAATGAGATCATTTCTTCATATGTAGCTTAACAGCCTCAAAATGATAAAAATATTTTTTTAAACACCATAGGTTCTCTATTCGTTATGGCAAGATGCCTGTATTGTATCATGTTACTGGCCAGTTGTGGTCTTTGGACATTTGAAAATGTATTACCAACGTGATGTGTGTCTCAATTTAAAACTCGTTTACCTTTGTGTGTGGACAAACACTGCAACTTCATTTAACGCCACAGAGTGTACTTTTGCTTGTTAAGTGCTTTTCACATCTGAGGAAACAAAAATACAGTGTCTTTTAATGAGTTTACAAGGATGGGAAACTTGTTCTTGGTAGTGTTTTTACTTACATGAAATGTTTCATAATGTGTTATATTCCTATAAAGGCATAGTGAAACACAGCCTTCTGTGGTTTTTCAAATTGGTTTCATCATGTTTGTTATGGCTAAAGTCTAAGAAGATGATATATGTGTGGAACCTTTGTTTAAATTTGTGCCAAGAATTGCAATTGTACGGAAGCAAAATCTTAAGTTTTTTCTGTACTTATTTAATAAGTATAAATAAATGGGTACACTAATTTTATCATTGCTATGAAACTGATGATTGTCAAATGAAAATAATCTTCTGATATTGTGGACATCCATCCTATTAAGGTGTAGTCTCGCAACTCACTGAGAATGTATGGCATTTCATATAAAATTCTGTTAAATGCCTTTCTTTTTCTTCTTCTAATGGCGTTACAACCCTGTGTGGGTCTTAGCCTCTTCAACAAGTTTCTTACTTTCTGCCTTCTGCAGCGCAGTTCTTCGCCATCCTCTCATTCCTAGGGTTTTTATATCCTCTTGCGCATCATATATCCATCTTTCCATGGTCGTCTTCTTTGCCTTCTTCATGTTGGTCTCCATTCAAAGATCTTTCTAGTTGATCTGCCAGTATCCATCCTGAGGACATGTCCAAGCCAGGCAATTCTCCTACTTTTTACTGTTCAAACGACGTCAGCTCGTTGTATGAGGTGATCCAACTCGGCATTCGTCCTAGATCTCCAGATACCATTGTTATACTGAACTGCCCCATAAATCTTTCGCAAAACTCTACGTTCAAATATCCTAAGGTGCTGCTCATCAGTGCTTGTTAGCGTCCATGTTTTGCATTCATATGTTTCAGCTGGCCTGATCATAACCTTATATATTTGTAGTTTCAGCTGCCTATTTATAATCCAGGAGGCCAATGGTTTCTTGAATCTGTGGAAGCATCTATTACCACTTAAGATGCGCTTTTTTATTTCAATTGACATGTGAATTTGTCCTATTAATATTTGAGCCCAAATAATCAAAGTTCTGCACGTGTTCAAAATTGAACTCTGCTACCGATAGTCTTGCCAAGTTGTTATTTTGTGTCCTGGAGAAATTCATGTACTTCTTCTTTTCATTTATAGAAAGGCCCCTGGCTTCTGTGGCATCTTTCAGCACGCCTATTGTCCTCTCCAGTGATACCATTCTTCGACTAATAATTGCTACATCATCAGCATAATTATGCACATATTTGGGTTGTCTGTGTGCCTGTTTAACCATATTTGGAGCTTCCGAATGGCTGTTAAATGTCTCACCTGATGCTATTTTACCTGCATCATTTCTACCGTTAATAAAACTACAAACACACCACAAAACAAATCCTACTACTTACAACTACTGTTTCACTCTGTAATACAATAATGATACTTTACAACTCACTACAAAGATATACAGGGTGAGTCACCTAACATTATCGCTGGATATATTTCGTAAATCACATCAAATTCTGACGAACCGATTCCACCGACCGAACGTGAGGAGAGGGGCTAGTGTAATTGGTTAATACAAACCATAAAAAATGCACAGAAGAATGCTTTTTAATACAAACCTACGTTTTTTAATGGTAACCCATTAGTTTTGTTAGCACATCTGAACATGTAAACAATTACGTAATCAGTGCCGTTTGTTGCACTGTAAAATGTTAATTACATCCGGAGATATCCTAACCTAAAGTTGACGCTTGAGTACCACTCCGCTGTTCGATCATGTGTAGCGGAAAGCACCGAATTAAGTAGGGATCCAAAGGGAATGGTGATGTACCTTAGGTACAGAAGAGACTAGAACATCACGTTACGTCCACATGCTAACAGCTTTATTGGTCATTTTCACTAACGCACATGTACATTACCATGAGGGGTGATGTCTCCAACCACACTTCCGTCCATATTAAAGCTACCAACCACTGACAGTAGACACAATTTAACATTTGCCATCCCTTCAGGAAAAAGGAAAATAATAATCCCTAGCTACCTTCGAACATGTATCTTCAGTGACAAGAACTGCCTTTCTCAATATGCTGAAGGTCTAACAAAGTCTTTCACTGAGAGAAGCTACCCCACAGACCAAGACCACAAACAGATCTCCCATGCCATGTTTCCACACACCCCAAATCCTCCCACTACCACCAGTAACCACCACAAAAGAACGCCACCCTTGTCACCCACAACCTGCCCAAGATCCTTCCCACCTCTCTTAAAGTGGTATTCTGTCGCTCTCCCAGTATGTACATTGTACGGCCGTGATGTATCCATCCCCACCACCATAATGCAACCTCCCTGTGAGGGGGTGAGGCAGCTGGAGATGAGGGTTGTATTACTGTGAGGTGATTGTGTGAATGCCCACTAATCTGAGGAAGGCCAGTGGCCCATAGCTTAAGTGTTGTATGTCTGTGTCTTTTGTTATATGACTGTTGCAACTCATCATATGTCTTTGCAGTGAGTTAAAAACTGTACGTATTGTATCATTAATTGCAAATATGCACTTGGAGTTTTTTTAGAGTATTGAAGCCTGATAGCAGGCTGTCATGTCGCACTTGTAATATATACATCCACAGCTTTTCCTGTTGCTGAACTGACAGCTTGATTTACTTAAATATATGCAAACACATTCACGCTGCCATGGTCGAATGGCCGAGCGCACTAAGGTGGCTTGCTGTGGAGCTTGCAATTGCTCCCCATCAGAGGTTCGAGTCCTACCTTGGGCATATGTGTGTGTTTTGTCCTTAGATTAGTTTAATCAATCTGTAAGCCTAGGGACTGATAACCTTTGTCTCACTGATTTACAAATATTTAAATTTGAACAGTAATGCTGTAGCAATGATATATACATTATATTCCACAGAAACCGCAAACCAGGCAGAAACTAATTCCTTAGAAGAGGAATCTATTATCTCCTCAATGAGAGAACGTGATAACAAGGAGAAAACTGATTGCCAAGGAAATGAGTTATAAGCTAATTTAAAAATTCTCCTTAGCTATGTAGATTCATTGCATACAGAAACAAAAGGTACCGTGGAAAAAGAAAGTTTTACGATTTTCTATCTCATTAATTCTGTTGTGAATAGCGAAGGCCCACATTGTACTGATAATGAAAAAGTGCAATGAATACTTGATAAGCATAAAATCTGACCAAAAAGCACAATTGGAAAAGCAACTCTTTCTGAAAAAATTGCAGGTGCACACATTTGAAGACACGTCCCTGATTTGTGCGTATCGTTATGGTTTATAGGCCTACTGGGGAGACACTCCATGTAAAAAATATGAGTAACGCACTGAGCTTGGTACCTCAATGGGCTCATCTGAAGACAGGGATACTGTCTGTCGGCTTTGATGTACTGTCGTATTTGTAGGTGGCGTGAGTAATTATGTGGTGGCTGAGTTAAAGACGATAGTTTGTTTACAAACGGAATATAGATTATAGATTAAGATTTTGTGTTTAAAAAGTGATATGTAGCTTCACTCTGACAGTGAGGTATAGGTTAAGTGTTTTCTGTTCTTTTATTTAATTTTTTTCGCAACTGAGTGCCGAAGGTCTGAAATTTTGGGATGAGATCTGTGATTGATGGTATGTTCTGTTGTTGTAATCTGTAATTTACGAGGATAACCACAGATTATTTATTAGCTACAATATATGAGTATTAAGATATCCCGCATTTGGGTTTTCCGGCAACATGTTGATGTTGTCATGGGTCAAAGATGACGGATGAAATTCCAGTCTTTAGTTATGCCCCTCAATGGTGGTGCAGAAATCCAAGCATTATAGTAAAGAAAGTAATTGCATGTGACAATTCTCTTTAATTCCTTTATACTGTTTAATATAAATAACAAAATTTAATGGAAATATCCAACTGATTCTTCCAAAATTGATCGGGCTATGGATGTAGTCATTCCCAATTCCTTTGATACTTTTCAGAGTTCAAGTACTATTTCATATTTTCCTTTGCTGTTTTTCATTTTTTTTAATCTTAATTTCCTACATTTAACAGCAGCGAACGTGTTAATATACTGTCGGTTGTACACTTAGTAATGCGGGTTTCAGCACAGGGCATTTCGTGTAAAGCTATAGGGAAGAGTGGGGCAAGACGGGGTACTTAAGCACTTAACAATTTTTTGTAGGCTTGCAAAATGCTCTGGTAAAAATACCAGATAATCCACTTTAAACGTCAGTATTTCTAGAATTACTTAAAAAATAAGACCAAAATAGTTAGTATTTACTATTTAAAAAATATATTTTCCCAGGGTTTACCAAGTACTCCATCTTGCCCTACAATGAGGGCAAGATAGGGTATGCAGGTGGGGCAAGAAGGGTTATTTCAATACTGTATAAGGCAAAGGTCATTAAATTATTCAGTGAACACAGGTTTACAAATTTATAAAAGAATTATTCTAATATCTAATGAAAATGTATTAAGTAAACATTCTGTGATCTTGCAAGAGACGCATGACACCCATCCTTCTGTTGACTGCGAGTAGAAATAGCCGCAATGCAGGCACGCAATATCGTCTTCTTCAATTTTTTTTATCTTCTTTGTCAAGTTCGGCATTGCTTTTTTATTCTTCCCACTTTTGCCTTTACAAACAAAGGGGGACTTTTTAACAGTCTTCTCAGGTGAATCTTTCCTTCTTGTTCCTTCTTTCTTCCAGGCTTAACTTTACTTGCACTCTCCAGGAATTCTCTTCTGTAAGGGGAGCTAGTAAGAACAACAGTTTTTCCTTTTTTGCGGCCTGGTTTTCGGATGTTTCTCTTTCCGACATAAGGGATCGGGACAATCTGTTCACGTGAAACAGCAAATGACCTTAACTGATTGGTGTTGTTCTCAGAAGCCTGCTTGTTTGTAGTGTGGTAATTGGGGTTATTATCATTCCAAAATGAGCATCCTGGGCTTAGGCCTACAGCAAGCGCATCTTGCTCTTCAGTACCGGCTTGGTTGGCCGGACCATTGCTTGTCTCTGACATAAACTGCTTATGTAAGCCAACTGAAGCCTCTCCTTGGTCATTAGTGACAGAAACTTTAGCGGCCTCACTTGTAGTTAAAGGAGTGTCTGTAGTGACAGAAGCTTCAAACACTGAATCTGGGAAGATGTTTCGTTCGAAAGGGCAAATTCCTGTTTTTTGAAACCGTTTATGGCAGTCAACATGGTTGCAGCTCATGTAATGTCATGTGGGGCAAGACGGGGTACCTCATCTTGCCCTCCCACTAGGTACCCCGTCTTGTCCCAAAGGATCATTTTTACGTTAGGTTAATATTATAGCACTAAGGATATATTCAATTAGTTATTGCATGCATTAATTTATTGCTAAACAAGCTGTTTTTTCATTGATAATATTTAAGAGTATGAAAAACAATTACTTTTCTTACGTTTTCACGTCTGAAAATGACGAAAACCTTATATCAGCACCGACGAAAACACGTTTGGATGTATTCACTCCGAATGGTTTGCTCAAAATGGCTGCCAGTACTGTCAGGCACTCGCATAGAAAGTGCCTACTAATTCAACTATTCGCCACTAGGTTGCGATACCTGTCGTGGTTGAAATTACAAAAACCCCGTCTTGCCCTCCACCCCATCGTGCCCCGCTCTCCCCTACTGTGATTTCCAACAGCCACACAGTATCAGGTTTGTGGTTTTTGTCCAGTAAAATTAAAGTGTAAAACTGCTTTTGTCTGTTGGTTTCATAGAATGTGTACTGGCACAGAGTAAAATACACAGAGGGGAAGACCCCGTACACCAGTGTTCTACGCTCTGCTAGTAGTTCCGTAAGATGGCAGCAGGTGTCAGGCGGTTCCCCTGCTTAGTACCAGTAGACCACACTAGAGGCGCTTCTGACGTTACCTATCGCACGTCAGAGGGTAGCGTAGAGGGGAGGCTGAGGGGAGAGCTCGTGCCGCCTGCCACGAGGCCACGGCTGTGAGGGGAGGTGGTGGTGGGGGCAGCCGCTACCTGCCGCCTGCTCTGGACAGTCTAAAGGGCTGCTTCTGACCACAGCATCAGAGGGTAGCGTGGAGGGGAGGCTGAGGGGAGAGCTCGTGCCGCCTGCCACGAGGCCACGGCTGTGAGGGGAGGTGGTGGTGGGGGCAGCCGCTACCTGCCACCTGCTCTGGACAGTCTAAAGGGCTGCTTCTGACCGCAGCATCAGAGGGTAGCGAGGAGGGGAGGCTGAGGGGAGAGCTCGTGCCGCCTGCCACGAGGCCACGGCTGTGAGGGGAGGTGGTGGTGGGGGCAGCCGCTACCTGCCGCCTGCTCTGGACAGTCTAAAGGGCTGCTTCTGACCGCAGCATCAGAGGGTAGCGTGGAGGGGTGGCTGAGGGGAGAGCTCGTGCCGCCTGCAACTAGGCCACGGCTGTGAGGGGAGGTGGTGGTGGGGGCAGCCGCTACCTGCCGCCTGCTCTGGACAGTCTAAAGGGCTGCTTCTGACAGCAGCATCAGAGGGTAGCGTGGAGGGGAGGCTGAGGGGAGAGCTCGTGCCGCCTGCCACGAGGCCACGGCTGTGAGGGGAGGTGGTGGTGGGGGCAGCCGCTACCTGCCGCCTGCTCTGGACAGTCTAAAGGGCTGCTTCTGACCGCAGCATCAGAGGGTAGCGTGGAGGGGAGGCTGAGGGGAGAGCTCGTGCCGCCTGCCACGAGGCCACAGCTGTGAGGGGAGGTGGTGGTGGGGGCAGCACCTACCTGCCGCCTGCTCTGCACAGTCTAAAGGGCTGCTTCTGACCGCAGCATCAGAAAGTAGCGTGGAGGGGAGGCTGAGGGGAGAGCTCGTGCCCCCTGCCATGAGGCCACGGCTGTTAGGGGAGGTGGCGGTGGGGTAGTCGCTACCTGCCGCCTGCTCTGGACAGTCTAAAGGGCTGCTTCTGACCGCAGCATCAGAGGGTAGCGTGGAGGGGAGGCTGAGGGGAGAGCTCGTGCCGCCTGCCACGAGGCCACGGCTGTGAGGGGAGGTGGTGGTGGGGGCAGCCGCTACCTGCCGCCTGCTCTGGACAGTCTAAAGGGCTGCTTCTGACCGCAGCATCAGAGGGTAGCGTGGAGGGGAGGCTGAGGGGAGAGCTCGTGCCTCCTGCCATGAGGCCACGGCTGTGAGGGGAGGTGGTGGTGGGGGCAGCCGCTACCTGCCGCCTGCTCTGGACAGTCTAAAGGGCTGCTTCTGACCGCAGCATCAGAGGGTAGCGTGGAGGGGAGGCTGAGGGGAGAGCTCGTACCCCCTGCCACGAGGCCATGGCTGTGAGGGGAGGTGGTGGTGGGGGCAGCCGCTACCTGCCGCCTGCTCTGGACAGTCTAAAGGGCTGCTTCTGACCGCAGCATCAGAGGGTAGCGTGGAGGGGAGGCTGAGGGGAGAGCTCGTGCCGCCTGCCACGAGGCCACGGCTGTGAGGGGAGGTGGTGGTGGGGGCAGCCGCTATCTGCCGCCTGCTCTAGACAGTGTAAAGGGCTGCTTCTGACCGCAGCGTGCAGGGGAGGCTGAGGGGAGAGCTCGTGCCGCCTGCCACGAGGCCACGGCTGTGAGGGGAGGTGGTGGTGGGGGCAGCCGCTACCTGCCGCCTGCTCTGGACAGTCTAAAGGGCTGCTTCTGACCACAGCATCAGAGGGTAGTGTGGAGGGGAGGCTGAGGGGAGTGCTCGTGCCGCCTGCCACGAGACCACGGCTGTGAGGGGAGGTGGTGGTGGGGGCAGCCGCTACCTGCCGCCTGCTCTGGACAGTCTAAAGGGCTGCTTCTGACCGCAGCGTGCAGGGGAGGCTGAGGGGAGAGCTCGTGCCGCCTGCCACGAGGCCACGGCTGTGAGGGGAGTTGGTGGTGGGGGCAGCCGCTACCTGCCGCCTGCTCTGGACAGTCTAAAGGGCTGCTTCTCACCGCAGCATCAGAGGGTAGCGTGGAGGGGAGGCTGAGGGGAGAGCTCGTGCCGCCTGCCACGAGGCCACAGCTGTGAGGGGAGATGGTGGTGGGGGCAGCCGCTACCTGCCGCCTGCTCTGGACAGTCGAAAGGGCTGCTTCTGACCGCACCGCAGCATCAGAGGGTAGCGTGGAGGGGAGGCTGAGGGGAGAGCTCGTGCCGCCTGCCACGAGGCCACGGCTGTGAGGGGAGGTGGTGGTGGGGGCAGCCGCTACCTGCCGCCTGCTCTGGACAGTCTAAAGGGCAGCTTCTGACCGCAGCATCAGAGGGTAGCGTGGAGGGGAGGCTGAGGGGAGAGCTCGTGCCGCCTGCCACGAGGCCACGGCTGTGAGGGGAGGTGGTGGTGGGGGCAGCCGCTACCTGCCGCCTGCTCTGGACAGTCTAAAGGGCTGCTTCTGACCGCAGCATCAGAGGGTAGCGTGGAGGGGAGGCTGAGGGGAGAGCTCGTGCCGCCTGCCACGAGGCCACGGCTGTGAGGGGAGGTGGTGGTGGGGGCAGCCGCTACCTGCCGCCTGCTCTGGACAGTCTAAAGGGCTGCTTCTGACCGCAGCATCAGAGGGTAGCGTGGAGGGGAGGCTGAGGGGAGTGCTCGTGCCGCCTGCCACGAGGCCACGGCTGCGAGGGGAGGTGGTGGTGGGGGCAGCCGCTACCTGCCGCCTGCTCTGGACAGTCTAAAGGGCTGCTTCTGACCGCAGCGTGCAGGGGAGGCTGAGGGGAGAGCTCGTGCCGCCTGCCACGAGGCCACGGCTGTGAGGGGAGGTGGTGGTGGGGGCAGCCGCTACCTGCCGCCTGCTCAGGACAGTCTAAAGGGCTGCTTCTGACCGCAGCATCAGAGGGTAGCGTGGAGGGAAGGCTGAGGGGAGAGCTCGTGCCGCCTGCCACGAGGCCACGGCTGTGAGGGGAGGTGGTGGTGGGGGCAGCCGCTACCAGCCGCCTGCTCTGGACAGTCTAAAGGGCTGCTTCTGACCGCAGCATCAGAGGGTAGCGTGGAGGCGAGGCTGAGGGGAGAGCTCGTGCCGCCTGCCACGAGGCCACGGCTGTGAGGGGAGGTGGTGGTGGGGGCAGCCGCTACCTGCCGCCTGCTCTGGACAGTCTAAAGGGCTGCTTCTGACCGCAGCGTGCAGGGGAGGCTGAGGGGAGAGCTCGTGCCGCCTGCTATGAGGCCACGGCTGTGATGGGAGGTGGTGGTGGGGGCAGGCGCTACCTGCCGCCTGCTCTGGACAGTCTAAACTGCTGCTCCTGACCGCAGCATCAGAGGGTAGCGTGGAGGGGAGGCTGAGGGGAGAGCTCGTGCCGCCTGCCACGAGGCCACGGCTGTGAGGGGAGGTGGTGGTGCGGGCAGCCGCTACCTGCCGCCTGCTCTGGACAGTCTAAAGGGCTGCTTCTGACCGCAGCATCAGAGGGTAGCGTGGAGGGGAGGCTGAGGGGAGTGCTCGTGCCGCCTGCCACGAGGCCACGGCTGTGAGGGGAGGTGGTGGTGGGGGCAGCCGCTACCTGCCGCCTGCTCTGGACAGTCTAAAGGGCTGCTTCTGACCGCACCATCAGAGGGTAGCGTGGAGGGGAGGCTGAGGGGATTGCTCGTGCCGCCTGCCACGAGGCCACGGCTGTGAGGGGAGGTGGTGGTGCGGGCAGCCGCTACCTGCCGCCTGCTCTGGACAGTCTAAAGGGCTGCTTCTGACCGCAGCATCAGAGGGTAGCGTGGAGGGGAGGCTGAGGGGAGAGCTCGTACCGCCTGCCACGAGGCCACGGCTGTGACGGGAGGTGGTGGTGGGGGCAGCCGCTACCTGCCGCCTGCTCTGGAAAGTCTAAAGGGCTGCTTCTGACCGCAGCGTGCAGGGGAGGCTGAGGGGAGAGCTCGTGCCGCCTGCCACGAGGCCACGGCTGTGAGGGGAGGTGGTGGTGGGGGCAGCCGCTACCTGCCGCCTGCTCTGGACAGTCTAAAGGGCTGCTTCTGACCGCAGCATCAGAGGGTAGCGTGGAGGGGAGGCTGAGGGGAGTGCTCGTGCCGCCTGCCACGAGGCCACGGCTGTGAGGGGAGGTGGTGGTGGGGGCAGCCGCTACCTGCCGCCTGCTCTGGACAGTCTAAAGGGCTGCTTCTGACCGCAGCATCAGAGGGTAGTGTGGAGGGGAGGCTGAGGGGAGAGCTCGTGCCGCCTGCCACGAGGCCACGGATGTGAGGGGAGGTGGTGGTGGGGGCAGCCGCTACCTGCCGCCTGCTCTGGACAGTCTAAAGGGCTGCTTCTGACCGCAGCATCAGAGGGTAGCGTGGAGGGGAGGCTGAGGGGAGAGCTTCAGCCGCCTGCCACGAGGCCACGGCTGTGAGGGGAGTTGGTGGTGGGGGCAGCCGCTACCTGCCGCATGCTCTGGACAGTCTAAAGGGCTTCTTCTGACCGCAGCGTGCAGGGGAGGCTGAGGGGAGAGCTCGTGCCGCCTGCCACGAGGCCACGGCTTTGAGGGGAGGTGGTGGTGGGGGCAGCCGCTACCTGCCGCCTGCTCTGGACAGTCTAAAGGGCTGCTTCTGACCGCAGCATCAGAGGGTAGCGTGGAGGGGAGGCTGAGGGGAGAGCTCGTGCCGCCTGACACGAGGCCACGGCTGTGAGGGGAGATGGTGGTGGGGGCAGCCGCTACCTGCCGCCTGCTCTGGACAGTCGAAAGGGCTGCTTCTGACCGCACCGCAGCATCAGAGGGTAGCGTGGAGGGGAGGCTGAGGGGAGAGCTCGTGCCGCCTGCCACGAGGCCACGGCTGTGAGGGGAGGTGGTGGTGGGGGCAGCCGCTACCTGCCGCCTGCTCTGGACAGTCTAAAGGGCAGCTTCTGACCGCAGCATCAGAGGGTAGCGTGGAGGGGAGGCTGAGGGGAGAGCTCGTGCCGCCTGTCACGAGGCCACGGCTGTGAGGGGAGGTGGTGGTGGGGGCAGCCGCTACCTGCCGCCTGCTCTGGACAGTCTAAAGGGCTGCTTCTGACCGCAGCATCAGAGGGTAGCGTGGAGGGGAGGCTGAGGGGAGAGCTCGTGCCGCCTGCCACGAGGCCACGGCTGTGAGGGGAGGTGGTGGTGGGGGCAGCCGCTACCTGCCGCCTGCTCTGGACAGTCTAAAGGGCTGCTTCTGACCGCAGCATCAGAGGGTAGGGTGGAGGGGAGGCTGAGGGGAGTGCTCGTGCCGCCTGCCACGAGGCCACGGCTGCGAGGGGAGGTGGTGGTGGGGGCAGCCGCTACCTGCCGCCTGCTCTGGACAGTCTAAAGGGCTGCTTCTGACCGCAGCGTGCAGGGGAGGCTGAGGGGAGAGCTCGTGCCGCCTGCCACGAGGCCACGGCTGTGAGGGGAGGTGGTGGTGGGGGCAGCCGCTACCTGCCGCCTGCTCAGGACAGTCTAAAGGGCTGCTTCTGACCGCAGCATCAGAGGGTAGCGTGGAGGGAAGGCTGAGGGGAGAGCTCGTGCCGCCTGCCACGAGGCCACGGCTGTGAGGGGAGGTGGTGGTGGGGGCAGCCGCTACCAGCCGCCTGCTCTGGACAGTCTAAAGGGCTGCTTCTGACCGCAGCATCAGAGGGTAGCGTGGAGGCGAGGCTGAGGGGAGAGCTCGTGCCGCCTGCCACGAGGCCACGGCTGTGAGGGGAGGTGGTGGTGGGGGCAGCCGCTACCTGCCGCCTGCTCTGGACAGTCTAAAGGGCTGCTTCTGACCGCAGCGTGCAGGGGAGGCTGAGGGGAGAGCTCGTGCCGCCTGCTATGAGGCCACGGCTGTGATGGGAGGTGGTGGTGGGGGCAGGCGCTACCTGCCGCCTGCTCTGGACAGTCTAAACTGCTGCTCCTGACCGCAGCATCAGAGGGTAGCGTGGAGGGGAGGCTGAGGGGAGAGCTCGTGCCGCCTGCCACGAGGCCACGGCTGTGAGGGGAGGTGGTGGTGCGGGCAGCCGCCACCTGCCGCCTGCTCTGGACAGTCTAAAGGGCTGCTTCTGACCGCAGCATCAGAGGGTAGCGTGGAGGGGAGGCTGAGGGGAGTGCTCGTGCCGCCTGCCACGAGGCCACGGCTGTGAGGGGAGGTGGTGGTGGGGGCAGCCGCTACCTGCCGCCTGCTCTGGACAGTCTAAAGGGCTGCTTCTGACCGCACCATCAGAGGGTAGCGTGGAGGGGAGGCTGAGGGGATTGCTCGTGCCGCCTGCCACGAGGCCACGGCTGTGAGGGGTGGTGGTGGTGCGGGCAGCCGCTACCTGCCGCCTGCTCTGGACAGTCTAAAGGGCTGCTTCTGACCGCAGCATCAGAGGGTAGCGTGGAGGGGAGGCTGAGGGGAGAGCTCGTACCGCCTGCCACGAGGCCACGGCTGTGACGGGAGGTGGTGGTGGGGGCAGCCGCTACCTGCCGCCTGCTCTGGAAAGTCTAAAGGGCTGCTTCTGACCGCAGCGTGCAGGGGAGGCTGAGGGGAGAGCTCGTGCCGCCTGCCACGAGGCCACGGCTGTGAGGGGAGGTGGTGGTGGGGGCAGCCGCTACCTGCCGCCTGCTCTGGACAGTCTAAAGGGCTGCTTCTGACCGCAGCATCAGAGGGTAGCGTGGAGGGGAGGCTGAGGGGAGTGCTCGTGCCGCCTGCCACGAGGCCACGGCTGTGAGGGGAGGTGGTGGTGGGGGCAGCCGCTACCTGCCGCCTGCTCTGGACAGTCTAAAGGGCTGCTTCTGACCGCAGCATCAGAGGGTAGTGTGGAGGGGAGGCTGAGGGGAGAGCTCGTGCCGCCTGCCACGAGGCCACGGATGTGAGGGGAGGTGGTGGTGGGGGCAGCCGCTACCTGCCGCCTGCTCTGGACAGTCTAAAGGGCTGCTTCTGACCGCAGCATCAGAGGGTAGCGTGGAGGGGAGGCTGAGGGGAGAGCTTCAGCCGCCAGCCACGAGGCCACGGCTGTGAGGGGAGGTGGTGGTGGAGGCAGCCGCTACCTGCCGCATGCTCTGGACAGTCTAAAGGGCTTCTTCTGACCGCAGCGTGCAGGGGAGGCTGAGGGGAGAGCTCGTGCCGCCTGCCACGAGGCCACGGCTTTGAGGGGAGGTGGTGGTGGGGGCAGCCGCTACCTGCCGCCTGCTCTGGACAGTCTAAAGGGCTGCTTCTGACCGCAGCATCAGAGGGTAGCGTGGAGGGGAGGCTGAGGGGAGAGCTCGTGCCGCCTGACACGAGGCCACGGCTGTGAGGGGAGGTGGTGGTGGGGGCAGCCGCTACCTGCCGCCTGCTCTGGACAGTCTAAAGGGCTGCTTCTGACCGCAGCATCAGAGGGTAGCGTGGAGGGGAGGCTGAGGGGAGAGCTCGTGCCGCCTGCCACGAGGCCACGGCTGTGAGGGGAGGTGGTGGTGGGGGCAGCCGCTACCTGCCGCCTGCTCTGGACAGTCTAAAGGGCTGCTTCTGACCGCACCATCAGAGGGTAGCGTGGAGGGGAGGCTGAGGGGATTGCTCGTGCCGCCTGCCACGAGGCCACGGCTGTGAGGGGAGGTGGTGGTGGGGGCAGCCGCTACCTACCGCCTGCTCTGGACAGTCTAAAGGGCTGCTTCTGACCGCAGCATCAGAGGGTAGCGAGGAGGGGAGGCTGAGGGGAGTGCTCGTGCCGCCTGCCACGAGGCCACGGCTGTGAGGGGAGGTGGTGGTGGTGGCAGCCGCTACCTGCCGCCTGCTCTGGACAGTCTAAAGGGCTGCTTCTGACTGCAGCATCAGAGGGTAGCGTGGAGGGGAGGCTGAGGGGAGTGCTCGTGCCGCCTGCCACGAGGCCACGGCTGTGAGGGGAGGTGGTGGTGGTGGCAGCCGCTACCTGCCGCCTGCTCTGGACAGTCTAAAGGGCTGCTTCTGACCGCAGCATCAGAGGGTAGCGTGGAGGGGAGGCTGAGGGGAGTGCTCGTGCCGCCTGCCACGAGGCCACGGCTGTGAGGGGAGGTGGTGGTGGTGGCAGCCGCTACCTGCCGCCTGCTCTGGACAGTCTAAAGGGCTGCTTCTGACCGCAGCATCAGAGGGCAGCGAGGAGGGGAGGCTGAGGGGAGTGCTCGTGCCGCCTGCCACGAGGCCACAGCTGTGAGGGGAGATGGTGGTGGGGGCAGCCTCTACCTGCCGCCTGCTCTGGACAGTCGAAAGGGCTGCTTCTGACCGCACCGCAGCATCAGAGGGTAGCGTGGAGGGGAGGCTGAGGGGAGAGCTCGTGCCGCCTGCCACGAGGCCACGGCTGTGAGGGGAGGTGGTGGTGGGGGCAGCCGCTACCTGCCGCCTGCTCTGGACAGTCTAAAGGGCTGCTTCTGACCGCAGCATCAGAGGGTAGCGTGGAGGGGAGGCTGAGGGGAGAGCTCGTGCCGCCTGCCACGAGGCCACGGCTGTGAGGGGAGGTGGTGGTGGGGGCAGCCGCTACCTGCCGCCTGCTCTGGACAGTCTAAAGGGCTGCTTCTGACCGCAGCATCAGAGGGTAGCGTGGAGGGGAGGCTGAGGGGAGAGCTCGTGCCGCCTGCCACGAGGCCACGGCTGCGAGGGGAGGTGGTGGTGGGGGCAGCCGCTACCTGCCGCCTGCTCTGGACAGTCTAAAGGGCTGCTTCTGACCGCAGCGTGCAGGGGAGGCTGAGGGGAGAGCTCGTGCCGCCTGCCACGAGGCCACGGCTGTGAGGGGAGGTGGTGGTGGGGGCAGCCGCTACCTGCCGCCTGCTCAGGACAGTCTAAAGGGCTGCTTCTGACCGCAGCATCAGAGGGTAGCGTGGAGGGAAGGCTGAGGGGAGAGCTCGTGCCGCCTGCCACGAGGCCACGGCTGTGAGGGGAGGTGGTGGTGGGGGCAGCCGCTACCAGCCGCCTGCTCTGGACAGTCTAAAGGGCTGCTTCTGACCGCAGCATCAGAGGGTAGCGTGGAGGGGAGGCTGAGGGGAGAGCTCGTGCCGCCTGCCACGAGGCCACGGCTGTGAGGGGAGGTGGTGGTGGGGGCAGCCGCTACCTGCCGCCTGCTCTGGACAGTCTAAAGGGCTGCTTCTGACCGCAGCGTGCAGGGGAGGCTGAGGGGAGAGCTCGTGCCGCCTGCTATGAGGCCACGGCTGTGATGGGAGGTGGTGGTGGGGGCAGGCGCTACCTGCCGCCTGCTCTGGACAGTCTAAACTGCTGCTCCTGACCGCAGCATCAGAGGGTAGCGTGGAGGGGAGGCTGAGGGGAGAGCTCGTGCCGCCTGCCACGAGGCCACGGCTGTGAGGGGAGGTGGTGGTGCGGGCAGCCGCTACCTGCCGCCTGCTCTGGACAGTCTAAAGGGCTGCTTCTGACCGCAGCATCAGAGGGTAGCGTGGAGGGGAGGCTGAGGGGAGTGCTCGTGCCGCCTGCCACGAGGCCACGGCTGTGAGGGGAGGTGGTGGTGGGGGCAGCCGCTACCTGCCGCCTGCTCTGGACAGTCTAAAGGGCTGCTTCTGACCGCACCATCAGAGGGTAGCGTGGAGGGGAGGCTGAGGGGATTGCTCGTGCCGCCTGCCACGAGGCCACGGCTGTGAGGGGAGGTGGTGGTGCGGGCAGCCGCTACCTGCCGCCTGCTCTGGACAGTCTAAAGGGCTGCTTCTGACCGCAGCATCAGAGGGTAGCGTGGAGGGGAGGCTGAGGGGAGAGCTCGTACCGCCTGCCACGAGGCCACGGCTGTGACGGGAGGTGGTGGTGGGGGCAGCCGCTACCTGCCGCCTGCTCTGGAAAGTCTAAAGGGCTGCTTCTGACCGCAGCGTGCAGGGGAGGCTGAGGGGAGAGCTCGTGCCGCCTGCCACGAGGCCACGGCTGTGAGGGGAGGTGGTGGTGGGGGCAGCCGCTACCTGCCGCCTGCTCTGGACAGTCTAAAGGGCTGCTTCTGACCGCAGCATCAGAGGGTAGCGTGGGGGGAGGCTGAGGGGAGTGCTCGTGCCGCCTGCCACGAGGCCACGGCTGTGAGGGGAGGTGGTGGTGGGGGCAGCCGCTACCTGCCGCCTGCTCTGGACAGTCTAAAGGGCTGCTTCTGACCGCAGCATCAGAGGGTAGTGTGGAGGGGAGGCTGAGGGGAGAGCTCGTGCCGCCTGCCACGAGGCCACGGATGTGAGGGGAGGTGGTGGTGGGGGCAGCCGCTACCTGCCGCCTGCTCTGGACAGTCTAAAGGGCTGCTTCTGACCGCAGCATCAGAGGGTAGCGTGGAGGGGAGGCTGAGGGGAGAGCTTCAGCCGCCTGCCACGAGGCCACGGCTGTGAGTGGAGGTGGTGGTGGGGGCAGCCGCTACCTGCCGCATGCTCTGGACAGTCTAAAGGGCTTCTTCTGACCGCAGCGTGCAGGGGAGGCTGAGGGGAGAGCTCGTGCCGCCTGCCACGAGGCCACGGCTTTGAGGGGAGGTGGTGGTGGGGGCAGCCGCTACCTGCCGCCTGCTCTGGACAGTCTAAAGGGCTGCTTCTGACCGCAGCATCAGAGGGTAGCGTGGAGGGGAGGCTGAGGGGAGAGCTCGCGCCGCCTGCCACGAGGCCACGGCTGTGAGGGGAGGTGGTGGTGGGGGCAGCCGCTACCTACCGCCTGCTCTGGACAGTCTAAAGGGCTGCTTCTGACCGCAGCATCAGAGGGTAGCGAGGAGGGGAGGCTGAGGGGAGTGCTCGTGCCGCCTGCCACGAGGCCACGGCTGTGAGGGGAGGTGGTGGTGGTGGCAGCCGCTACCTGCCGCCTGCTCTGGACAGTCTAAAGGGCTGCTTCTGACTGCAGCATCAGAGGGTAGCGTGGAGGGGAGGCTGAGGGGAGTGCTCGTGCCGCCTGCCACGAGGCCACGGCTGTGAGGGGAGGTGGTGGTGGTGGCAGCCGCTACCTGCCGCCTGCTCTGGACAGTCTAAAGGGCTGCTTCTGACCGCAGCATCAGAGGGTAGCGTGGAGGGGAGGCTGAGGGGAGTGCTCGTGCCGCCTGCCACGAGGCCACGGCTGTGAGGGGAGGTGGTGGTGGTGGCAGCCGCTACCTGCCGCCTGCTCTGGACAGTCTAAAGGGCTGCTTCTGACCGCAGCATCAGAGGGTAGCGTGGAAAGGAGGCTGAGGGGAGAGCTCGTGCCGCCTGCCACGAGGCCACGGATGTGAGGGGAGGTGGTGGTGGGGGCAGCCGCTACCTGCCGCCTGCTCTGGACAGTCTAAAGGGCTGCTTCTGACGGCAGCATCAGAGGGTAGCGTGGAGGGGAGGCTGAGGGGAGAGCTTCGGCCGCCTGCCACGAGGCCACGGCTGTGAGTGGAGGTGGTGGTGGGGGCAGCCGCTACCTGCCGCATGCTCTGGACAGTCTAAAGGGCTTCTTCTGACCGCAGCGTGCAGGGGAGGCTGAGGGGAGAGCTCGTGCCGCCTGCCACGAGGCCACAGCTTTGAGGGGAGGTGGTGGTGGGGGCAGCCGCTACCTGCCGCCTGCTCTGGACAGTCTAAAGGGCTGCTTCTGACCGCAGCATCAGAGGGTAGCGTGGAGGGGAGGCTGAGGGGAGAGCTCGTGCCGCCTGACACGAGGCCACGGCTGTGAGGGGAGGTGGTGGTGGGGGCAGCCGCTACCTGCCGCCTGCTCTGGACAGTCTAAAGGGCTGCTTCTGACCGCACCATCAGAGGGTAGCGTGGAGGGGAGGCTGAGGGGATTGCTCGTGCCGCCTGCCACGAGGCCACGGCTGTGAGGGGAGGTGGTGGTGGGGGCAGCCGCTACCTACCGCCTGCTCTGGACAGTCTAAAGGGCTGCTTCTGACCGCAGCATCAGAGGGTAGCGAGGAGGGGAGGCTGAGGGGAGTGCTCGTGCCGCCTGCCACGAGGCCACGGCTGTGAGGGGAGGTGGTGGTGGTGGCAGCCGCTACCTGCCGCCTGCTCTGGACAGTCTAAAGGGCTGCTTCTGACTGCAGCATCAGAGGGTAGCGTGGAGGGGAGGCTGAGGGGAGTGCTCGTGCCGCCTGCCACGAGGCCACGGCTGTGAGGGGAGGTGGTGGTGGTGGCAGCCGCTACCTGCCGCCTGCTCTGGACAGTCTAAAGGGCTGCTTCTGACCGCAGCATCAGAGGGTAGCGTGGAGGGGAGGCTGAGGGGAGTGCTCGTGCCGCCTGCCACGAGGCCACGGCTGTGAGGGGAGGTGGTGGTGGTGGCAGCCGCTACCTGCCGCCTGCTCTGGACAGTCTAAAGGGCTGCTTCTGACCGCAGCATCAGAGGGTAGCGTGGAAAGGAGGCTGAGGGGAGAGCTCGTGCCGCCTGCCACGAGGCCACGGATGTGAGGGGAGGTGGTGGTGGGGGCAGCCGCTACCTGCCGCCTGCTCTGGACAGTCTAAAGGGCTGCTTCTGACGGCAGCATCAGAGGGTAGCGTGGAGGGGATGCTGAGGGGAGAGCTTCGGCCGCCTGCCACGAGGCCACGGCTGTGAGTGGAGGTGGTGGTGGGGGCAGCCGCTACCTGCCGCATGCTCTGGACAGTCTAAAGGGCTTCTTCTGACCGCAGCGTGCAGGGGAGGCTGAGGGGAGAGCTCGTGCCGCCTGCCACGAGGCCACAGCTTTGAGGGGAGGTGGTGGTGGGGGCAGCCGCTACCTGCCGCCTGCTCTGGACAGTCTAAAGGGCTGCTTCTGACCGCAGCATCAGAGGGTAGCGTGGAGGGGAGGCTGAGGGGAGAGCTCGTGCCGCCTGACACGAGGCCACGGCTGTGAGGGGAGGTGGTGGTGGGGGCAGCCGCTACCTGCCGCCTGCTCTGGACAGTCTAAAGGGCTGCTTCTGACCGCAGCATCAGAGGGTAGCGTGGAGGGGAGGCTGAGGGGAGAGCTCGTGCCGCCTGCCACGAGGCCACGGCTGTGAGGGGAGGTGGTGGTGGGGGCAGCCGCTACCTGCCGCCTGCTCTGGACAGTCTAAAGGGCTGCTTCTGACCGCACCATCAGAGGGTAGCGTGGAGGGGAGGCTGAGGGGATTGCTCGTGCCGCCTGCCACGAGGCCACGGCGTTGAGGGGAGGTGGTAGTGGGGGCAGCCGATACCTACCGCCTGCTCTGAACAGTCTAAAGGGCTGCTTCTGACCGCAGCATCAGAGGGTAGCGTGGAGGGGAGGCTGAGGGGAGAGCTCGTGCCGCCTGCCACGAGGCCACGGCTGTGAGGGGAGGTGGTGGTGGGGGCAGCCGCTACCTGCCGCCTGCTCTGGACAGTCTAAAGGGCTGCTTCTGACCGCAGCATCAGAGGGTAGCGTGGAGGGGAGGCTGAGGGGAGTGCTCGTGCCGCCTGCCACGAGGCCACGGCTGTGAGGGGAGGTGGTGGTGGGGGCAGCCGCTACCTGCTGCCTGCTCTGGACAGTCTAAAGGGCTGATTCTGAGCGCAGCATCAGAGGGTAGCGTGGAGGGGAGGCTGAGGGGAGTGCTCGTGCCGCCTGCCACGAGGCCACGGCTGTGAGGGGAGGTGGTGGTGGTGGCAGCCGCTACCTGCCGCCTGCTCTGGACAGTCTAAAGGGCTGCTTCTGACCGCAGCGTGCAGGGGAGGCTGAGGGGAGAGCTCGTGCCGCCTGCCACGAGGCCACGGCTGTGAGGGGAGGTGGTGGTGGGGGCAGCCGCTACCTGCCGCCTGCTCTGGACAGTCTAAAAGGCTGCTTCTGACCACAGCATCAGAGGGTAGCGTGGAGGGGAGGCTGAGGGGAGTGCTCGTGCCGCCTGCCACGAGGCCACGGCTGTGAGGGGAGGTGGTGGTGGGGGCAGCCGCTACCTGCCGCCTGCTCTGGACAGTCTAAAGGGCTGCTTCTGACCGCAGCATCAGAGGGTAGCGTGGAGGGGAGGCTGAGGGGAGAGCTCGTGCCGCCTGCCACGAGGCCACGGCTGTGAGTGGAGGTGGTGGTGGGGGCAGCCGCTACCTGCCGCCTGCTCTGGACAGTCTAAAGGGTTGCTTCTGACCGCAGCGTGCAGGGGAGGCTGAGGGGAGAGCTCGTGCCGCCTGCCACGAGGCCACGGCTGTGAGGGGAGGTGGTGGTGGGGGCAGCCGCTACCTGCCGCCTGCTCTGGACAGTCTAAAGGGCTGCTTCTGACCGCAGCATCAGAGGGTAGCGTGGAGGGGAGGCTGAGGGGAGAGCTCGTGCCGCCTGCCACGAGGCCACGGCTGTGAGGGGAGGTGGTGGTGGGGGCAGCCGCTACCTGCCGCCTGCTCTGGACAGTCTAAAGGGCTGCTTCTGACCGCAGCATCAGAGGGTAGCGTGGAGGGGAGGCTGAGGGGAGAGCTCGTGCCTCCTGCCACGAGGCCACGGCTGTGAGGGGAGGTGGTGGTGGTGGCAGCCGCTACCTGCCGCCTGCTCTGGACAGTCTAAAGGGCTGCTTCTGACCGCAGCATCAGAGGGTAGCGTGGAGGGGAGGCTGAGGGGAGAGCTCGTGCCGCCTGCCACGAGGCCATGGCTGTGAGGGGAGGTGGTGGTGGGGGCAGCCGCTACCTGCCGCCTGCTCTGGACAGTCTAAAGGGCTGCTTCTGACCGCAGCATCAGAGGGTAGCGTGGAGGGGAGGCTGAGGGGAGAGCTCGTGCCGCCTGCCACGAGGCCACGGCTGTGAGGGGAGGTGGTGGTGGGGGCAGCCGCTATCTGCCGCCTGCTCTGGACAATCTAAAGGGCTGCTTCTGACCGCAGCGTGCAGGGGAGGCTGAGGGGAGAGCTCGTGCCGCCTGCCACGAGGCCACGGCTGTGAGGGGAGGTGGTGGTGGGGGCAGCCGCTACCTGCCGCCTGCTCTGGACAGTCTAAAGGGCTGCTTCTGACCGCAGCATCAGAGGGTAGCGTGGAGGGGAGGCTGAGGGGAGTGCTCGTGCCGCCTGCCACGAGGCCACGGCTGTGAGGGGAGGTGGTGGTGGGGGCAGCCGCTACCTGCCGCCTGCTCTGGACAGTCTAAAGGGCTGCTTCTGACCGCAGCGTGCAGGGGAGGCTGAGGGGAGAGCTCGTGCCGCCTGCCACGAGGCCACGGCTGTGAGGGGAGTTGGTGGTGGGGGCAGCCGCTACCTGCCGCCTGCTCTGGACAGTCTAAAGGGCTGCTTCTCACCACAGCATCAGAGGGTAGCGTGGAGGGGAGGCTGAGGGGAGAGCTCGTGCCGCCTGCCACGAGGCCACGGCTGTGAGGGGAGATGGTGGTGGGGGCAGCCGCTACCTGCCGCCTGCTCTGGACAGTCTAAAGGGCTGCTTCTGACCGCAGCATCAGAGGGTAGCGTGGAGGGGAGGCTGAGGGGAGAGCTCGTGCCGCCTGCCACGAGGCCACGGCTGTGAGGGGAGGTGGTGGTGGGGGCAGCCGCTACCTGCCGCCTGCTCTGGACAGTCTAAAGGGCTGCTTCTGACCGCAGCATCAGAGGGTAGCGTGGAGGGGAGGCTGAGGGGAGAGCTCGTGCCGCCTGCCACGAGGCCACGGCTGTAAGGGGAGGTGGTGGTGGGGGCAGCCGCTACCTTCCGCCTGCTCTGGACAGTCTAAAGGGCTGCTTCTGACCGCAGCATCAGAGGGTAGCGTGGAGGGGAGGCTGAGGGGAGAGCTCGTGCCGCCTGCCACGAGGCCACGGCTGTGAGGGGAGGTGGTGGTGGGGGCAGCCGCTACCTGCCGCCTGCTCTGGACAGTCTAAAGGGCTGCTTCTGACCGCAGCATCAGAGGGTAGCGTGGAGGGGAGGCTGAGGGGAGAGCTCGTGCCACCTGCCACGAGGCCACGGCTGTGAGGGGAGGTGGTGGTGGGGGCGGCCGCTACCTGCCGCCTGCTCTGGACAGTCTAAAGGGCTGCTTCTGACCGCAGCATCAGAGGGTAGCGTGGAGGGGAGGCTAACGGGAGTGCTCGTGCCGCCTGCCACGAGGCCACGGCTGCAAGGGGAGGTGGTGGTGGGGGCAGCCGCTACCTGCCGCCTGCTCTGGACAGTCTAATGGGCTGCTTCTGACCGCAGCGTGCAGGGGAGGCTGAGGGGAGAGCTCGTGCCGCCTGCCACGAGGCCACGGCTGTGAGGGGAGGTGGTGGTAGGGGCAGCCGCTACCTGCCGCCTGCTCAGGACAGTCTAAAAGGCTGTTTCTGACCGCAGCATCAGAGGGTAGCGTGGAGGGAAGGCTGAGGGGAGAGCTCGTGCCGCCTGCCACGAGGCCACGGCTGTGAGGGGAGGTGGTGGTGGGGGCAGCCGCTACCTGCCGCCTGCTCTGGACAGTCTAAAGGGCTGCTTCTGACCGCAGCATCAGAGGGTAGCGTGGAGGGGAGGCTGAGGGGAGAGCTCGTGCCGCCTGCCACGAGGCCACGGCTGTGAGGGGAGGTGGTGGTGGGGGCAGCCGCTACCTGCCGCCTGCTCTGGACAGTCTAAAGAGCTGCTTCTGACCGCAGCGTGCAGGGGAGGCTGAGGGGAGAGCTCGTGCCGCCTGCTATGAGGCCACGGCTGTGAGGGGAGGTGGTGGTGGGGGCAGCCGCTACCTGCCGCCTGCTCTGGACAGTCTAAAGGGCTGCTTCTGACCGCAGCATCAGAGGGTAGCGTGGAGGGGAGGCTGAGGGGAGTGCTCGTGCCGCCTGCCACGAGGCCACGGCTGTCAGGGGAGGTGGTGGTGGGGGCAGCCGCTACCTGCCGCCTGCTCTGGACAGTCTAAAGGGCTGCTTCTGACCGCAGCATCAGAGGGTATCGTGGAGGGGAGGCTGAGGGGAGTGCTCGTGCCGCCTGCCACGAGGCCATGGCTGTGAGGGGAGGTGGTGCTGGGGGCAGCTGCTACCTGCCGCCTGCTCTGGACAGTCTAAAGGGCTGCTTCTGACCGCAGCATCAGAGGGTAGCGTGGAGGGGAGGCTGAGGGGAGAGCTCGTGCCGCCTGCCACGAGGCCACGGCTGTGATGGGAGGTGGTGGTGGGGGCAGCCGCTACCTGCCGCCTCTCTGGACAGTCTAAAGGGCTGCTTCTGACCGCAGCATCAGAGGGTAGCGTGGAGGGGAGGCTGAGGGGAGAGCTCGTGCCGCCTGCCACGAGGCCACGGCTGTGAGGGGAGGTGGTGGTGGGGGCAGCCGCTACCTGCCGCCTGCTCTGGACAGTCTAAAGGGCTGCTTATGACCGCAGCATCAGAGGGTAGCGTGGAGGGGAGGCTGAGGGGAGAGCTCGTGCCGCCTGCCACGAGGCCACGGCTGTGAGGGGAGGTGGTGGTGGGGGCAGCCGCTACCTGCCGCCTGCTCTGGACAGTCTAAAGGGCTGCTTCTGACAGCAGCATCAGAGGGTAGCGTGGAGGGGAGGCTGAGGGGAGAGCTCGTGCCGCCTGCCACGAGGCCACGGCTGTGAGGGGAGGTGGTGGTGGTGGCAGCCGCTACCTGCCGCCTGCTCTGGACAGTCTAAAGGGCTGCTTCTGACCGCAGCATCAGAGGGTAGCGTGGAGGGGAGGCTGAGGGGAGAGCTCGTGCCGCCTGCCACGAGGCCATGGCTGTGAGGGGAGGTGGTGGTGGGGGCAGCCGCTACCTGCCGCCTGCTCTGGACAGTCTAAAGGGCTGCTTCTGACCGCAGCATCAGAGGGTAGCGTGGAGGGGAGGCTGAGGGGAGAGCTCGTGCCGCCTGCCACGAGGCCACGGCTGTGAGGGGAGGTGGTGGTGGGGGCAGCCGCTATCTGCCGCCTGCTCTGGACAGTCTAAAGGGCTGCTTCTGACCGCAGCGTGCAGGGGAGGCTGAGGGGAGAGCTCGTGCCGCCTGCCACGAGGCCACGGCTGTGAGGGGAGGTGGTGGTGGGGGCAGCCGCTACCTGCCGCCTGCTCTGGACAGTCTAAAGGGCTGCTTCTGACCGCAGCATCAGAGGGTAGCGTGGAGGGGAGGCTGAGGGGAGTGCTCGTGCCGCCTGCCACGAGGCCACGGCTGTGAGGGGAGGTGGTGGTGGGGGCAGCCGCTACCTGCCGCCTGCTCTGGACAGTCTAAAGGGCTGCTTCTGACCGCAGCGTGCAGGGGAGGCTGAGGGGAGAGCTCGTGCCGCCTGCCACGAGGCCACGGCTGTGAGGGGAGTTGGTGGTGGGGGCAGCCGCTACCTGCCGCCTGCTCTGGACAGTCTAAAGGGCTGCTTCTCACCACAGCATCAGAGGGTAGCGTGGAGGGGAGGCTGAGGGGAGAGCTCGTGCCGCCTGCCACGAGGCCACGGCTGTGAGGGGAGATGGTGGTGGGGGCAGCCGCTACCTGCCGCCTGCTCTGGACAGTCTAAAGGGCTGCTTCTGACCGCAGCATCAGAGGGTAGCGTGGAGGGGAGGCTGAGGGGAGAGCTCGTGCCGCCTGCCACGAGGCCACGTCTGTGAGGGGAGGTGGTGGTGGGGGCAGCCGCTACCTGCCGCCTGCTCTGGACAGTCTAAAGGGCTGCTTCTGACCGCAGCATCAGAGGGTAGCGTGGAGGGGAGGCTGAGGGGAGAGCTCGTGCCGCCTGCCACGAGGCCACGGCTGTAAGGGGAGGTGGTGGTGGGGGCAGCCGCTACCTTCCGCCTGCTCTGGACAGTCTAAAGGGCTGCTTCTGACCGCAGCATCAGAGGGTAGCGTGGAGGGGAGGCTGAGGGGAGAGCTCGTGCCGCCTGCCACGAGGCCACGGCTGTGAGGGGAGGTGGTGGTGGGGGCAGCCGCTACCTGCCGCCTGCTCTGGACAGTCTAAAGGGCTGCTTCTGACCGCAGCATCAGAGGGTAGCGTGGAGGGGAGGCTGAGGGGAGAGCTCGTGCCACCTGCCACGAGGCCACGGCTGTGAGGGGAGGTGGTGGTGGGGGCGGCCGCTACCTGCCGCCTGCTCTGGACAGTCTAAAGGGCTGCTTCTGACCGCAGCATCAGAGGGTAGCGTGGAGGGGAGGCTAAGGGGAGTGCTCGTGCCGCCTGCCACGAGGCCACGGCTGCAAGGGGAGGTGGTGGTGGGGGCAGCCGCTACCTGCCGCCTGCTCTGGACAGTCTAATGGGCTGCTTCTGACCGCAGCGTGCAGGGGAGGCTGAGGGGAGAGCTCGTGCCGCCTGCCACGAGGCCACGGCTGTGAGGGGAGGTGGTGGTAGGGGCAGCCGCTACCTGCCGCCTGCTCAGGACAGTCTAAAAGGCTGTTTCTGACCGCAGCATCAGATGGTAGCGTGGAGGGAAGGCTGAGGGGAGAGCTCGTGCCGCCTGCCACGAGGCCACGGCTGTGAGGGGAGGTGGTGGTGGGGGCAGCCGCTACCTGCCGCCTGCTCTGGACAGTCTAAAGGGCTGCTTCTGACCGCAGCATCAGAGGGTAGCGTGGAGGGGAGGCTGAGGGGAGAGCTCGTGCCGCCTGCCACGAGGCCACGGCTGTGAGGGGAGGTGGTGCTGGGGGCAGCCGCTACCTGCCGCCTGCTCTGGACAGTCTAAAGAGCTGCTTCTGACCGCAGCGTGCAGGGGAGGCTGAGGGGAGAGCTCGTGCCGCCTGCTATGAGGCCACGGCTGTGAGGGGAGGTGGTGGTGGGGGCAGCCGCTACCTGCCGCCTGCTCTGGACAGTCTAAAGGGCTGCTTCTGACCGCAGCATCAGAGGGTAGCGTGGAGGGGAGGCTGAGGGGAGTGCTCGTGCCGCCTGCCACGAGGCCACGGCTGTCAGGGGAGGTGGTGGTGGGGGCAGCCGCTACCTGCCGCCTGCTCTGGACAGTCTAAAGGGCTGCTTCTGACCGCAGCATCAGAGGGTATCGTGGAGGGGAGGCTGAGGGGAGTGCTCGTGCCGCCTGCCACGAGGCCATGGCTGTGAGGGGAGGTGGTGCTGGGGGCAGCTGCTACCTGCCGCCTGCTCTGGACAGTCTAAAGGGCTGCTTCTGACCGCAGCATCAGAGGGTAGCGTGGAGGGGAGGCTGAGGGGAGAGCTCGTGCCGCCTGCCACGAGGCCACGGCTGTGAGGGGAGGTGGTGGTGGGGGCAGCCGCTACCTGCCGCCTCTCTGGACAGTCTAAAGGGCTGCTTCTGACCGCAGCATCAGAGGGTAGCGTGGAGGGGAGGCTGAGGGGAGAGCTCGTGCCGCCTGCCACGAGGCCACGGCTGTGAGGGGAGGTGGTGGTGGGGGCAGCCGCTACCTGCCGCCTGCTCTGGACAGTCTAAAGGGCTGCTTATGACCGCAGCATCAGAGGGTAGCGTGGAGGGGAGGCTGAGGGGAGAGCTCGTGCCGCCTGCCACGAGGCCACGGCTGTGAGGGGAGGTGGTGGTGGGGGCAGCCGCTACCTGCCGCCTGCTCTGGACAGTCTAAAGGGCTGCTTCTGACAGCAGCATCAGAGGGTAGCGTGGAGGGGAGGCTGAGGGGAGAGCTCGTGCCGCCTGCCACGAGGCCACGGCTGTGAGGGGAGGTGGTGGTGGGGGCAGCCGCTACCTGCCGCCTGCTCTGGACAGTCTAAAGGGCTGCTTGTGACCGCAGCATCAGAGGGTAGCGTGGAGGGGAGGCTGAGGGGAGAGCTCGTGTCGCCTGCCATGAGGCCACGGCTGTTAGGGGAGGTGGCGGTGGGGTAGTCGCTACCTGCCGCCTGCTCTGGACAGTCTAAAGGGCTGCTTCTGACCGCAGCATCAGAGGGTAGCGTGGAGGGGAGGCTGAGGGGAGAGCTCGTGCCGCCTGCCACGAGGCCACGGCTGTGAGGGGAGGTGGTGGTGGGGGCAGCCGCTACCTGCCGCCTGCTCTGGACAGTCTAAAGGGCTGCTTCTGACCGCAGCGTGCAGGGGAGGCTGAGGGGAGAGCTCGTGCCGCCTGCCACGAGGCCACGGCTGTGAGGGGAGGTGGTGGTGGGGGCAGCCGCTACCTGCCGCCTGCTCTGGACAGTCTAAAGGGCTGCTTCTGACCGCAGCATCAGAGGGTAGCGTGGAGGGGAGGCTGAGGGGGAGCTCGTGCCGCCTGCCACGAGGCCACGGATGTGAGGGGAGGTGGTGGTGGGGGCAGCCGCTACCTGCCGCCTGCTCTGGACAGTCTAAAGGGCTGCTTCTGACCGCAGCATCAGAGGGTAGCGTGGAGGGGAGGCTGAGGGGAGAGCTTCGGCCGCCTGACACAAGGCCACGGCTGTGAGGGGAGGTGGTGGTGGGGGCAGCCGCTACCTGCCGCATGCTCTGGACAGTCTAAAGGGCTTCTTCTGACCGCAGCGTGCAGGGGAGGCTGAGGGGAGAGCTCGTGCCGCCTGCCACGAGGCCACGGCTGTCAGGGGAGGTGGTGGTGGGGGCAGCCGCTACCTGCCGCCTGCTCTGGACAGTCTAAAGGGCTGCTTCTGACCGCAGCATCAGAGGGTAGCGTGGAGGGGAGGCTGAGGGGAGAGCTCGTGCCGCCTGACACGAGGCCACGGCTGTGAGGGGAGGTGGTGGTGGGGGCAGCCGCTACCTGCCGCCTGCTCTGGACAGTCTAAAGGGCTGCTTCTGACCGCAGCATCAGAGGGTAGCGTGGAGGGGAGGCTGAGGGGAGAGCTCGTGCCGCCTGCCACGAGGCCACGGCTTTGAGGGGAGGTGGTGGTGGGGGCAGCCGCTACCTGCCGCCTGCTCTGGACAGTCTAAAGGGCTGCTTCTGACCGCACCATCAGAGGGTAGCGTGGAGGGGAGGCTGAGGGGATTGCTCGTGCCGCCTGCCACGAGGCCACGGCTGTGAGGGGAGGTGGTGGTGGGGGCAGCCGCTACCTACCGCCTGCTCTGGACAGTCTAAAGGGCTGCTTCTGACCGCAGCATCAGAGGGTAGCGTGGAGGGTAGGCTGAGGGGAGAGCTCGTGCCGCCTGCCACGAGGCCACGGCTGTGAGGGGAGGTGGTGGTGGGGGCAGCCGCTACCTGCCGCCTTCCCTTGTCAGTCTTAAGGGCTGCTTCTGACCGCAGCATCAGAGGGTAGCGTGGAGGGGAGGCTGAGGGGAGTGCTTGTGCCGCCTGCCACGAGGCCACGGCTGTGAGGGGAGGTGGTGGTGGGGGCAGCCGCTACCTGCCGCCTGCTCTGGACAGTCTAAAGGGCTGCTTCTGACCGCACCATCAGAGGGTAGCGTGGAGGGGAGGCTGAGGGGATTGCTCGTGCCGCCTGCCACGAGGCCACGGCTGTGAGGGGAGGTGGTGGTGGGGGCAGCCGCTACCTGCCGCCTGCTCTGGACAGTCTAAAGGGCTGCTTCTGACCGCAGCATCAGAGGGTAGCGTGGAGGGGAGGCTGAGGGGAGAGCTTCGGCCGCCTGACACAAGGCCACGGCTGTGAGGGGAGGTGGTGGTGGGGGCAGCCGCTACCTGCCGCATGCTCTGGACAGTCTAAAGGGCTTCTTCTGACCGCAGCGTGCAGGGGAGGCTGAGGGGAGAGCTCGTGCCGCCTGCCACGAGGCCACGGCATTGAGGGGAGGTGGTGGTGGGGGCAGCCGCTACCTGCCGCCTGCTCTGGACAGTCTAAAGGGCTGCTTCTGACCGCAGCATCAGAGGGTAGCGTGGAGGGGAGGCTGAGGGGAGAGCTCGTGCCGCCTGACACGAGGCCACGGCTGTGAGGGGAGGTGGTGGTGGGGGCAGCCGCTACCTGCCGCCTGCTCTGGACAGTCTAAAGGGCTGCTTCTGACCGCAGCATCAGAGGGTAGCGTGGAGGGGAGGCTGAGGGGAGAGCTCGTGCCGCCTGCCACGAGGCCACGGCTGTGAGGGGAGGTGGTGGTGGGGGCAGCCGCTACCTGCCGCCTGCTCTGGACAGTCTAAAGGGCTGCTTCTGACCGCACCATCAGAGGGTAGCGTGGAGGGGAGGCTGAGGGGATTGCTCGTGCCGCCTGCCACGAGGCCACGGCTGTGAGGGGAGGTGGTGGTGGGGGCAGCCGCTACCTACCGCCTGCTCTGGACAGTCTAAAGGGCTGCTTCTGACCGCAGCATCAGAGGGTAGCGTGGAGGGTAGGCTGAGGGGAGAGCTCGTGCCGCCTGCCACGAGGCCACGGCTGTGAGGGGAGGTGGTGGTGGGGGCAGCCGCTACCTGCCGCCTTCCCTTGTCAGTCTTAAGGGCTGCTTCTGACCGCAGCATCAGAGGGTAGCGTGGAGGGGAGGCTGAGGGGAGTGCTTGTGCCGCCTGCCACGAGGCCACGGCTGTGAGGGGAGGTGGTGGTGGGGGCAGCCGCTACCTGCCGCCTGCTCTGGACAGTCTAAAGGGCTGATTCTGACCGCAGCATCAGAGGGTAGCGTGGAGGGGAGGCTAAGGGGAGTGCTCGTGCCGCCTGCCACGAGGCCACGGCTGTGAGGGGAGGTGGTGGTGGTGGCAGCCGCTACCTGCCGCCTGCTCTGGACAGTCTAAAGGGCTGCTTCTGACTGCAGCATCAGAGGGTAGCGTGGAGGGGAGGCTGAGGGGAGAGCTCGTGCCGCCTGCCACAAGGCCACGGCTGTGAGGGGAGGTGGTGGTGGGGGCAGCCGCTACCTGCCGCCTGCTCTGGACAGTCTAAAGGGCTGCTTCTGACCGCAGCATCAGAGGGTAGCGTGGAGGGGAGGCTGAGAGGAGTGCTCGTGCCGCCTGCCACGAGGCCACGGCTGTGAGGGGAGGTGGTGGTGGGGGCAGCCGCTACCTGCCGCCTGCTCTGGACAGTCTAAAGGGCTGCTTCTGACCGCAGCATCAGAGGGTAGCGTGGAGGGGAGGCTGAGGGGAGAGCTCGTGCCGCCTGCCACGAGGCCACGGATGTGAGGGGAGGTGGTGGTGGGGGCAGCCGCTACCTGCCGCCTGCTCTGGACAGTCTAAAGGGCTGCTTCTGACCGCAGCATCAGAGGGTAGCGTGCAGGGGAGGCTGAGGGGAGAGCTGCGGCCGCCTGCCACGAGGCCACGGCTTTGAGGGGAGGTGGTGGTGGGGGCAGCCGCTACCTGCCGCCTGCTCTGGACAGTCTAAAGGACTGCTTCTGACCGCAGCATCAGAGGGTATCGTGGAGGGGAGGCTGAGGGGAGTGCTCGTGCCGCCTGCCACGAGGCCATGGCTGTGAGGGGAGGTGGTGGTGGGGGCAGCTGCTACCTGCCGCCTGCTCTGGACAGTCTAAAGGGCTGCTTCTGACCACAGCATCAGAGGGTAGCGTGGAGGGGAGGCTGAGGGGAGTGCTCGTGCCGCCTGCCACGAGGCCACGGCTGTGAGGGGAGGTGGTGGTGGGGGCAGCCGCTACCTGCCGCCTGCTCTGGACAGTCTAAAGGGCTGCTTCTGACCGCAGCATCAGAGGGTAGCGTGGAGGGGAGGCTGAGAGGAGTGCTCGTGCCGCCTGCCACGAGGCCACGGCTGTGAGGGGAGGTGGTGGTGGGGGCAGCCGCTACCTGCCGCCTGCTCTGGACAGTCTAAAGGGCTGCTTCTGACCGCAGCATCAGAGGGTAGCGTGCAGGGGAGGCTGAGGGGAGAGCTGCGGCCGCCTGCCACGAGGCCACGGCTTTGAGGGGAGGTGGTGGTGGGGGCAGCCGCTACCTGCCGCCTGCTCTGGACAGTCTAAAGGACTGCTTCTGACCGCAGCATCAGAGGGTATCGTGGAGGGGAGGCTGAGGGGAGTGCTCGTGCCGCCTGCCACGAGGCCATGGCTGTGAGGGGAGGTGGTGGTGGGGGCAGCTGCTACCTGCCGCCTGCTCTGGACAGTCTAAAGGGCTGCTTCTGACTGCAGCATCAGAGGGTAGCGTGGAGGGGAGGCTGAGGGGAGAGCTCGTGCCGCCTGCCACGAGGCCACGGCTATGAGGGGAGGTGGTGGTGGGGGCAGCCGCTACCTGCCGCCTGCTCTGGACAGTCTAAAGGGCTGCTTCTGACCACAGCATCAGAGGGTAGCGTGGAGGGGAGGCTGAGGGGAGTGCTCGTGCCGCCTGCCACGAGGCCACGGCTGTGAGGGGAGGTGGTGGTGGGGGCAGCCGCTACCTGCCGCCTGCTCTGGACAGTCTAAAGGGCTGCTTCTGACCGCAGCATCAGAGGGTAGCGTGGAGGGGAGGCTGAGAGGAGTGCTCGTGCCGCCTGCCACGAGGCCACGGCTGTGAGGGGAGGTGGTGGTGGGGGCAGCCGCTACCTGCCGCCTGCTCTGGACAGTCTAAAGGGCTGCTTCTGACCGCAGCATCAGAGGGTAGCGTGGAGGGGAGGCTGAGGGGAGAGCTCGTGCCGCCTGCCACGAGGCCACGGCTGTGAGGGGAGGTGGTGGTGGGGGCAGCCGCTACCTGCCGCCTGCTCTGGACAGTCTAAAGGGCTGCTTCTGACCGCAGCATCAGAGGGTAGCGTGGAGGGGAGGCTGAGGGGAGAGCTCGTGCCGCCTGCCACGAGGCCACGGCTGTGAGAGGAGGTGGTGGTGGGGGCAGCCGCTACCTGCCGCCTGCTCTGGACAGTCTAAAGGGCTGCTTATGACCGCAGCATCAGAGGGTAGCGTGGAGGGGAGGCTGAGGGGAGAGCTCGTGCCGCCTGCCACGAGGCCACGGCTGTGAGGGGAGGTGGTGGTGGGGGCAGCCGCTACCTGCCGCCTGCTCTGGACAGTCTAATGGGCTGCTTCTGACCGCAGCATCAGAGGGTAGCGTGGAGGGGAGGCTGAGGGGAGAGCTCGTGCCGCCTGCCACGAGGCCACGGCTGTGAGGGGAGGTGGTGGTGGGGGCAGCCGCTACCTGCCGCCTGCTCTGGACAGTCTAAAGGGCTGCTTGTGACCGCAGCATCAGAGGGTAGCGTGGAGGGGAGGCTGAGGGGAGAGCTCGTGTCGCCTGCCATGAGGCTACGGCTGTGAGGGGAGGTGGCGGTGGGGGCAGTCGCTACCTGCCGCCTGCTCTGGACAGTCTAAAGGGCTGCTTCTGACCGCAGCATCAGAGGGTAGCGTGGAGGGGAGGCTGAGGGGAGAGCTCGTACCGCCTGCCACGAGGCCACGGCTGTGACGGGAGGTGGTGGTGGGGGCAGCCGCTACCTGCCGCCTGCTCTGGAAAGTCTAAAGGGCTGCTTCTGACCGCAGCGTGCAGGGGAGGCTGAGGGGAGATACTCGTGCCGCCTGCCACGAGGCCACGGCTGTGAGGGGAGGTGGTGGTGGGGGCAGCCGCTACCTGCCGCCTGCTCTGGACAGTCTAAAGGGCTGCTTCTGACCGCAGCATCAGAGGGTAGCGTGGAGGGGAGGCTGAGGGGAGTGCTCATGCCGCCTGCCACGAGGCCACGGCTGTGAGGGGAGGTGGTGGTGGGGGCAGCCGCTACCTGCCGCCTGCTCTGGACAGTCTAAAGGGCTGCTTCTGACCGCAGCATCAGAGGGTAGTGTGGAGGGGAGGCTGAGGGGAGAGCTCGTGCCGCCTGCCACGTGGCCACAGATGTGAGGGGAGGTGGTGGTGGGGGCAGCCGCTACCTGCCGCCTGCTCTGGACAGTCTAAAGGGCTGCTTCTGACCGCAGCATCAGAGGGTAGCGTGGAGGGGAGGCTGAGGGGAGAGCTTCGGCCGCCTGCCACGAGGCCACGGCTGTGAGGGGAGGTGGTGGTGGGGGCAGCCGCTACCTGCCGCATGCTCTGGACAGTCTAAAGGGCTTCTTCTGACTGCAGCGTGCAGGGGAGGCTGAGGGGAGAGCTCGTGCCGCCTGCCACGAGGCCACGGCTTTGAGGGGAGGTGGTGGTGGGGGCAGCCGCTACCTGCCGCCTGCTCTGGACAGTCTAAAGGGCTGCTTCTGACCGCAGCATCAGTGGGTAGCGTGGAGGGGAGGCTGAGGGGAGAGCTCGTGCCGCCTGACACGAGGCCACGGCTGTGAGGGGAGGTGGTGGTGGGGGCAGCCACTACCTGCCGCCTGCTCTGGACAGTCTAAAGGGCTGCTTCTGACCGCAGCATCAGAGGGTAGCGTGGAGGGGAGGCTGAGGGGAGAGATCGTGCCGCCTGCCACGAGGCCACGGCTGTGAGGGGAGGTGGTGGTGGGGGCAGCCGCTACCTGCCGCCTGCTCTGGACAGTCTAAAGGGCTGCTTCTGACCGCACCATCAGAGGGTAGCGTGGAGGGGAGGCTGAGGGGATTGCTCGTGCCGCCTGCCACGAGGCCACGGCTGTGAGGGGAGGTGGTGGTGGGGGCAGCCGCTACCTGCCGCCTGCTCTGGACAGTCTAAAGGGCTGCTTCTGACCGCAGCATCAGAGGGTAGCGTGGAGGGGAGGCTGAGGGGAGAGCTCGTGCCGCCTGCCACGAGGCCACGGCTGTGAGGGGAGGTGGTGGTGGGGGCAGCCGCTACCTGCCGCCTGCTCTGGACAGTCTAAAGGGCTGCTTCTGACCGCAGCGTGCAGGGGAGGCTGAGGGGAGAGCTCGTGCCGCCTGCCACGAGGCCACGGCTGTGAGGGGAGGTGGTGGTGGGGGCAGCCGCTACCTGCCGCCTGCTCTGGACAGTCTAAAGGGCTGCTTCTGACCGCAGCATCAGAGGGTAGCGTGGAGGGGAGGCTGAGGGGAGAGCTCGTGCCGCCTGCCACGAGGCCACGGCTGTGAGGGGAGGTGGTGGTGGGGGCAGCCGCTACCTGCCGCCTGCTCTGGACAGTCTAAAGGGCTGCTTCTGACCGCAGCATCAGAGGGTAGCGTGGAGGGGAGGCTGAGGGGAGTGCTCGTGCCGCCTGCCACGAGGCCACGGCTGTGAGGGGAGGTGGTGGTGGGGGCAGCCGCTACCTGCCGCCTGCTCTGGACAGTCTAAAGGGCTGATTCTGACCGCAGCATCAGAGGGTAGCGTGGAGGGGAGGCTGAGGCGAGTGCTCGTGCCGCCTGCCACGAGGCCACGGCTGTGAGGGGAGGTGGTGGTGGTGGCAGCCGCTACCTGCCGCCTGCTCTGGACAGTCTAAAGGGCTGCTTCTGACCGCAGCGTGCAGGGGAGGCTGAGGGGAGAGCTCGTGCCGCCTGCCACGAGGCCACGGCTGTGAGGGGAGGTGGTGGTGGGGGCAGCCGCTACCTGCCGCCTGCTCTGGACAGTCTAAAGGGCTGCTTCTGACCACAGCATCAGAGGGTAGCGTGGAGGGGAGGCTGAGGGGAGTGCTCGTGCCGCCTGCCACGAGGCCACGGCTGTGAGGGGAGGTGGTGGTGGGGGCAGCCGCTACCTGCCGCCTGCTCTGGACAGTCTAAAGGGCTGCTTCTGACCGCAGCATCAGAGGGTAGCGTGGAGGGGAGGCTGAAAGGAGTGCTCGTGCCGCCTGCCACGAGGCCACGGCTGTGAGGGGAGTTGGTGGTGGGGGCAGCCGCTACCTGCCGCCTGCTCTGGACAGTCTAAAGGGCTGCTTCTGACCGCAGCATCAGAGGGTAGCGTGGAGGGGAGGCTGAGGGGAGAGCTCGTGCCGCCTGCCACGAGGCCACGGCTGTGAGTGGAGGTGGTGGTGGGGGCAGCCGCTACCTGCCGCCTGCTCTGGACCGTCTAAAGGGCTGCTTCTGACCGCAGCGTGCAGGGGAGGCTGAGGGGAGAGCTCGTGCTGCCTGCCACGAGGCCACGGCTGTGAGGGGAGGTGGTGGTGGGGGCAGCCGCTACCTGCCGCCTGCTCTGGACAGTCTAAAGGGCTGCTTCTGACCGCAGCATCAGAGGGTAGCGTGGAGGGGAGGCTGAGGGGAGAGCTCGTGCCGCCTGCAACGAGGCCACAGCTGTGAGGGGAGGTGGTGGTGGGGGCAGCCGCTACCTGCCGCCTGCTCTGGACAGTCTAAAGGGCTGCTTCTGACAGCAGCATCAGAGGGTAGCGTGGAGGGGAGGCTGAGGGGAGAGCTCGTGCCGCCTGCCACGAGGCCACGGCTGTGAGGGGAGGTGGTGGTGGGGGCAGCCGCTACCTGCCGCCTGCTCTGGACAGTCTAAAGGGCTGCTTCTGACCGCAGCATCAGAGGGTAGCGTGGAGGGGAGGCTGAGGGGAGGGCTCGTGCCGCCTGCCACGAGGCCACGGCTGTGAGGGGAGGTGGTGGTGGGGGCAGCCGCTACCTGCCGCCTGCTCTGGACAGTCTAAAGGGCTGCTTCTGACCGCAGCATCAGAGGGTAGCGTGGAGGGGAGGCTGAGGGGAGAGCTCGTGCCGCCTGCCACGAGGCCACGGCTGTGAGGGGAGGTGGTGGTGGGGGCAGCCGCTACCTGCCGCCTGCTCTGGACAATCTAAAGGGCTGCTTCTGACCGCAGCATCAGAGGGTAGCGTGGAGGGGAGGCTGAGGGGAGAGCTCGTGCCGCCTGCCACGAGGCCACGGCTGTGAGGGGAGGTGGTGGTGGGGGCAGCCGCTACCTGCCGCCTGCTCTGGACAGTCTAATGGGCTGCTTCTGACCGCAGCATCAGAGGGTAGCGTGGAGGGGAGGCTGAGGGGAGAGCTCGTGCCGCCTGCCACGAGGCCATGGCTGTGAGGGGAGGTGGTGGTGGGGGCAGCCGCTACCTGCCGCCTGCTCTGGACAGTCTAAAGGGCTGCTTCTGACCGCAGCATCAGAGGGTAGCGTGGAGGGGAGGCTGAGGGGAGAGCTCGTGCCGCCTGCCACGAGGCCACGGCTGTGAGGGGAGGTGGTGGTGGGGGCAGCCGCTCTCTGCCGCCTGCTCTGGACAGTCTAAAGGGCTGCTTCTGACCGCAGCGTGCAGGGGAGGCTGAGGGGAGCGCTCGTGCCGCCTGCCACGAGGCCACGGCTGTGAGGGGAGGTGGTGGTGGGGGCAGCCGCTACCTGCCTCCTGCTCTGGACAGTCTAAAGGGCTGCTTCTGACCGCAGCATCAGAGGGTAGCGTGGAGGGGAGGCTGAGGGGAGTGCTCGTGCCGCCTGCCACGAGGCCACGGCTGTGAGGGGAGGTGGTGGTGGGGGCAGCCGCTACCTGCCGCCTGCTCTGGACAGTCTAAAGGGCTGCTTCTGACCGCAGCATCAGAGGGTAGCGTGGAGGGGAGGCTGAGGGGAGAGCTCGTGCCGCCTGCCACGAGGCCACGGCTGTGAGGGGAGGTGGTGGTGGGGGCAGCCGTTACCTGCCGCCTGCTCTGGACAGTCTAAAGGGCTGCTTCTGACCGCAGCATCAGAGGGTAGCGTGGAGGGGAGGCTGAGGGGAGTGCTCGTGCCGCCTGCCACGAGGCCACGGCTGTGAGGGGAGGTGGTGGTGGGGGCAGCCGCTACCTGCCGCCTGCTCTGGACAGTCTAAAGGGCTGATTCTGACCGCAGCATCAGAGGGTAGCGTGGAGGGGAGGCTGAGGGGAGTGCTCGTGCCGCCTGCCACGAGGCCACGGCTGTGAGGGGAGGTGGTGGTGGGGGCAGCCGCTACCTGCCGCCTGCTCTGGACAGTCTAAAGGGCTGCTTCTGACCGCAGCGTGCAGGGGAGGCTGAGGGGAGAGCTCGTGCCGCCTGCCACGAGGCCACGGCTGTGAGGGGAGGTGGTGGTGGGGGCAGCCGCTACCTGCCGCCTGCTCTGGACAGTCTAAAGGGCTGCTTCTGACCACAGCATCAGAGGGTAGCGTGGAGGGGAGGCTGAGGGGAGTGCTCGTGCCGCCTGCCACGAGGCCACGGCTGTGAGGGGAGGTGGTGGTGGGGGCAGCCGCTACCTGCCGCCTGCTCTGGACAGTCTAAAGGGCTGCTTCTGACCGCAGCATCAGAGGGTAGCGTGGAGGAGAGGCTGAAGGGAGTGCTCGTGCCGCCTGCCACGAGGCCACGGCTGTGAGGGGAGTTGGTGGTGGGGGCAGCCGCTACCTGCCGCCTGCTCTGGACAGTCTAAAGGGCTGCTTCTGACCGCAGCATCAGAGGGTAGCGTGGAGGGGAGGCTGAGGGGAGAGCTCGTGCCGCCTGCCACGAGGCCACGGCTGTGAGTGGAGGTGGTGGTGGGGGCAGCCGCTACCTGCCGCCTGCTCTGGACAGTCTAAAGGGCTGCTTCTGACCGCAGCGTGCAGGGGAGGCTGAGGGGAGAGCTCGTGCCGCCTGCCACGAGGCCACGGCTGTGAGGGGAGGTGGTGGTGGGGGCAGCCGCTACCTGCCGCCTGCTCTGGACAGTCTAAAGGGCTGCTTCTGACCGCAGCATCAGAGGGTAGCGTGGAGGGGAGGCTGAGGGGAGAGCTCCTGCCGCCTGCAACGAGGCCACAGCTGTGAGGGGAGGTGGTGGTGGGGGCAGCCGCTACCTGCCGCCTGCTCTGGAAAGTCTAAAGGGCTGCTTCTGACAGCAGCATCAGAGGGTAGCGTGGAGGGGAGGCTGAGGGGAGAGCTCGTGCCGCCTGCCTCGAGGCCACGGCTGTGAGGGGAGGTGGTGGTGGGGGCAGCCGCTACCTGCCACCTGCTCTGGACAGTCTAAAGGGCTGCTTCTGACCGCAGCATCAGAGGGTAGCGTGGAGGGGAGGCTGAGGGGAGAGCTCGTGCCGCCTGCCACGAGGCCACGGCTGTGAGGGGAGGTGGTGGTGGGGGCAGCCGCTACCTGCCGCCTGCTCTGGACAGTCTAAAGGGCTGCTTCTGACCGCAGCATCAGAGGGTAGCGTGGAGGGGAGGCTGAGGGGAGAGCTCGTGCCGCCTGCCACGAGGCCACGGCTGTGAGGGGAGGTGGTGGTGGGGGCAGCCGCTACCTGCCGCCTGCTCTGGACAATCTAAAGGGCTGCTTCTGACCGCAGCATCAGAGGGTAGCGTGGAGGGGAAGCTGAGGGGAGAGCTCGTGCCGCCTGCCACGAGGCCACGGCTGTGAGGGGAGGTGGTGGTGGGGGCAGCCGCTACCTGCCGCCTGCTCTGGACAGTCTAAAGGGCTGCTTCTGACCGCAGCATCAGAGGGTAGCGTGGAGGGGAGGCTGAGGGGAGAGCTCGTGCCGCCTGCCACGAGGCCATGGCTGTGAGGGGAGGTGGTGGTGGGGGCAGCCGCTACCTGCCGCCTGCTCTGGACAGTCTAAAGGGCTGCTTCTGACCGCAGCATCAGAGGGTAGCGTGGAGGGGAGGCTGAGGGGAGAGCTCGTGCCGCCTGCCACGAGGCCACGGCTGTGAGGGGAGGTGGTGGTGGGGGCAGCCGCTCTCTGCCGCCTGCTCTGGACAGTCTAAAGGGCTGCTTCTGACTGCAGCGTGCAGGGGAGGCTGAGGGGAGCGCTCGTGCCGCCTGCCACGAGGCCACGGCTGTGAGGGGAGGTGGTGGTGGGGGCAGCCGCTCTCTGCCGCCTGCTCTGGACAGTCTAAAGGGCTGCTTCTGACCGCAGCGTGCAGGGGAGGCTGAGGGGAGCGCTCGTGCCGCCTGCCACGAGGCCACGGCTGTGAGGGGAGGTGGTGGTGGGGGCAGCCGCAACCTGCCGCCTGCTCTGGACAGTCTAAAGGGCTGCTTCTGACCGCAGCGTGCAGGGGAGGCTGAGGGGAGAGCTCGTGCCGCCTGCCACGAGGCCACGGCTGTGAGGGGAGTTGGTGGTGGGGGCAGCCGCTACCTGCCGCCTGCTCTGGACAGTCTAAAGGGCTGCTTCTCACCACTGCATCAGAGGGTAGCGTGGAGGGGAGGCTGAGGGGAGAGCTCGTGCCGCCTGCCACGAGGCCACGGCTGTGAGGGGAGATGGTGGTGGGGGCAGCCGCTACCTGCCGCCTGCTCTGGACAGTCTAAAGGGCTGCTTCTGACCGCAGCATCAGAGGGTAGCGTGGAGGGGAGGCTGAGGGGAGAGCTCGTGCCACCTGCCACGAGGCCACGGCTGTGAGGGGAGGTGGTGGTGGGGGCAGCCGCTACCTGCCGCCTGCTCTGGACAGTCTAAAGGGCTGCTTCTGACCGCAGCATCAGAGGGTAGCGTGGAGGGGAGGCTGAGGGGAGAGCTCGTGCCACCTGCCACGAGGCCACGGCTGTGAGGGGAGGTGGTGGTGGGGGCGGCCGCTACCTGCCGCCTGCTCTGGACAGTCTAAAGGGCTGCTTCTGACCGCAGCATCAGAGGGTAGCGTGGAGGGGAGGCTAAGGGGAGTGCTCGTGCCGCCTGCCACGAGGCCACGGCTGCGAGGGGAGGTGGTGGTGGGGGCAGCCGCTACCTGCCGCCTGCTCTGGACAGTCTAAAGGGCTGCTTCTGACCGCAGCGTGCAGGGGAGGCTGAGGGGAGAGCTCGTGCCGCCTGCCACGATGCCACGGCTGTGAGGGGAGGTGGTGGTGGGGGCAGCCGCTACCTGCCGCCTGCTCTGGACAGTCTAAAGGGCTGCTTCTGACCGCAGCATCAGAGGGTAGCGTGGAGGGGAGGCTGAGGGGAGAGCTCGTGCCGCCTGCCACGAGGCCACGGCTGTGAGGGGAGGTGGTGGTGGGGGCAGCCGCTACCTGCCGCCTGCTCTGGACAGTCTAAAGAGCTGCTTCTGACCGCAGCGTGCAGGGGAGGCTGAGGGGAGAGCTCGTGCCGCCTGCTATGAGGCCACGGCTGTGAGGGGAGGTGGTGGTGGGGGCAGCCGCTACCTGCCGCCTGCTCTGGACAGTCTAAAGGGCTGCTTCTGACCGCAGCATCAGAGGGTAGCGTGGAGGGGAGGCTGAGGGGAGTGCTCGTGCCGACTGCCACGAGGCCACGGCTGTCAGGGGAGGTGGTGGTGGGGGCAGCCGCTACCTGCCGCCTGCTCTGGACAGTCTAAAGGGCTGCTTCTGACCGCAGCATCAGAGGGTATCGTGGAGGGGAGGCTGAGGGGAGTGCTCGTGCCGCCTGCCACGAGGCCATGGCTGTGAGGGGAGGTGGTGGTGGGGGCAGCTGCTACCTGCCGCCTGCTCTGGACAGTCTAAAGGTCTGCTTCTGACCGCAGCATCAGAGGGTAGCGTGGAGGGGAGGCTGAGGGGAGAGCTCGTGCCGCCTGCCACGAGGCCACGGCTGTGAGGGGAGGTGGTGGTGGGGGCAGCCGCTACCTGCCGCCTGCTCTGGACAGTCTAAAGGGCTGCTTCTGACCGCAGCATCAGAGGGTAGCGTGGAGGGGAGGCTGAGGGGAGAGCTCGTGCCGCCTGCCACGAGGCCACGGCTGTGAGGGGAGGTGGTGGTGGGGGCAGCCGCTACCTGCCGCCTGCTCTGGACAGTCTAAAGGGCTGCTTATGACCGCAGCATCAGAGGGTAGCGTGGAGGGGAGGCTGAGGGGAGAGCTCGTGCCGCCTGCCACGAGGCCACGGCTGTGAGGGGAGGTGGTGGTGGGGGCAGCCGCTACCTGCCGCCTGCTCTGGACAGTCTAAAGGGCTGCTTCTGACAGCAGCATCAGAGGGTAGCGTGGAGGGGAGGCTGAGGGGAGAGCTCGTGCCGCCTGCCACGAGGCCACGGCTGTGAGGGGAGGTGGTGGTGGGGGCAGCCGCTACCTGCCGCCTGCTCTGGACAGTCTAAAGGGCTGCTTGTGACCGCAGCATCAGAGGGTAGCGTGGAGGGGAGGCTGAGGGGAGAGCTCGTGTCGCCTGCCATGAGGCCACGGCTGTTAGGGGAGGTGGCGGTGGGGTAGTCGCTACCTGCCGCCTGCTCTGGACAGTCTAAAGGGCTGCTTCTGACCGCAGCATCAGAGGGTAGCGTGGAGGGGAGGCTGAGGGGAGAGCTCGTGCCGCCTGCCACGAGGCCACGGCTGTGAGGGGAGGTGGTGGTGGGGGCAGCCGCTACCTGCCGCCTGCTCTGGGCAGTCTAAAGGCCTGCTTCTGACCGCAGCGTGCAGGGGAGGCTGAGGGGAGAGCTCGTGCCGCCTGCCACGAGGCCACGGCTGTGAGGGGAGGTGGTGGTGGGGGCAGCCGCTACCTGCCGCCTGCTCTGGACAGTCTAAAGGGCTGCTTCTGACCGCAGCATCAGAGGGTATCGTGGAGGGGAGGCTGAGGGGAGTGCTCGTGCCGCCTGCCACGAGGCCACGGCTGTGAGGGGAGGTGGTGGTGGGGGCAGCCGCTACCTGCCGCCTGCTCTGGACAGTCTAAAGGGCTGCTTCTGACCGCAGCATCAGAGGGTAGCGTGGAGGGGAGGCTGAGGGGAGAGCTCGTGCCGCCTGCCACGAGGCCACGGATGTGAGGGGAGGTGGTGGTGGGGGCAGCCGCTACCTGCCGCCTGCTCTGGACAGTCTAAAGGGCTGCTTCTGACCGCAGCATCAGAGGGTAGCGTGGAGGGGAGGCTGAGGGGAGAGCTTCGGCCGCCTGACACAAGGCCACGGCTGTGAGGGGAGGTGGTGGTGGGGGCAGCTGCTACCTGCCGCCTGCTCTGGACAGTCTAAAGGGCTGCTTCTGACCGCAGCATCAGAGGGTAGCGTGGAGGGGAGGCTGAGGGGAGAGCTCGTGCCGCCTGCCACGAGGCCACGGCTGTGAGGGGAGGTGGTGGTGGGGGCAGCCGCTACCTGCCGCCTGCTCTGGACAGTCTAAAGGGCTGCTTCTGACCGCAGCATCAGAGGGTAGCGTGGAGGGGAGGCTGAGGGGAGAGCTCGTGTCGCCTGCCATGAGGCCACGGCTGTTAGGGGAGGTGGCGGTGGGGTAGTCGCTACCTGCCGCCTGCTCTGGACAGTCTAAAGGGCTGCTTCTGACCGCAGCATCAGAGGGTAGCGTGGAGGGGAGGCTGAGGGGAGAGCTCGTGCCGCCTGCCACGAGGCCACGGCTGTGAGGGGAGGTGGTGGTGGGGGCAGCCGCTACCTGCCGCCTGCTCTGGACAGTCTAAAGGGCTGCTTCTGACCGCAGCGTGCAGGGGAGGCTGAGGGGAGAGCTCGTGCCGCCTGCCACGAGGCCACGGCTGTGAGGGATGGTGGTGGTGGGGGCAGCCGCTACCTGCCGCCTGCTCTGGACAGTCTAAAGGGCTGCTTCTGACCGCAGCATCAGAGGGTAGCGTGGAGGGTAGTCTGAGGGGAGAGCTCGTGCCGCCTGCCACGAGGCCACGGCTGTGAGGGGAGGTGGTGGTGGGGGCAGCCGCTACCTGCCGCCTGCTCTGGACAGTCTAAAAGGCTGCTTCTGACCACAGCATCAGAGGGTAGCGTGGAGGGGAGGCTGAGGGGAGTGCTCGTGCCGCCTGCCACGAGGCCACGGCTGTGAGGGGAGGTGGTGGTGGGGGCAGCCGCTACCTGCCGCCTGCTCAGGACAGTCTAAAGGGCTGCTTCTGACCGCAGCATCAGAGGGTAGCGTGGAGGAGAGGCTGAGAGGAGTGCTCGTGCCGCTTGCCACGAGGCCACGGCTGTGAGGGGAGGTGGTGGTGGGGGCAGCCGCTACCTGCCGCCTACTCTGGACAGTCTAAAGGGCTGCTTCTGACCGCAGCATCAGAGGGTAGCGTGGAGGGGAGGCTGAGGGGAGAGCTCGTGCCGCCTGCCACGAGGCCACGGATGTGAGGGGAGGTGGTGGTGGGGGCAGCCGCTACCTGCCGCCTGCTCTGGACAGTCTAAAGGGCTGCTTCTGACCGCAGCATCAGAGGGTAGCGTGCAGGGGAGGCTGAGGGGAGAGCTGCGGCCGCCTGCCACGAGGCCACGGCTTTGAGGGGAGGTGGTGGTGGGGGCAGCCGCTACCTGCCGCCTGCTCTGGACAGTCTAAAGGGCTGCTTCTGACCGCAGCATCAGAGGGTAGCGTGGAGGGGAGGCTGAGGGGAGAGCTCGTGCCGCCTGACACGAGGCCACGGCTGTGAGGGGAGGTGGTGGTGGGGGCAGCCGCTACCTGCCGCCTGCTCTGGACAGTCTAAAGGGCTGCTTCTGACCGCAGCATCAGAGGGTAGCGTGGAGGGGAGGCTGAGGGGAGAGCTCGTGCCGCCTGCCACGAGGCCACGGCTGTGAGGGGAGGTGGTGGTGGGGGCAGCCGCTACCTGCCGCCTGCTCTGGACAGTCTAAAGGGCTGCTTCTGACCGCAGCATCAGAGGGTAGCGTGGAGGGGAGGCTGAGGGGAGTGCTCGTGCCGCCTGCCACGAGGCAACGGCTGTGAGGGGAAGTGGTGGTGGGGGCAGCCGCTACCTGCCGCCTGCTCTGGACAGTCTAAAGGGCTGATTCTGACCGCAGCATCAGAGGGTAGCGTGGAGGGGAGGCTGAGGGGAGTGCTCGTGCCGCCTGCCACGAGGCCACGGCTGTGAGGGGAGGTGGTGGTGGGGGCAGCCGCTACCTGCCGCCTGCTCTGGACAGTCTAAAGGGCTGCTTCTGACCGCAGCGTGCAGGGGAGTCTGAGGGGAGAGCTCGTGCCGCCTGCCACGAGGCCACGGCTGTGAGGGGAGGTGGTGGTGGGGGCAGCCGCTACCTGCCGCCTGCTCTGGACAGTCTAAAAGGCTGCTTCTGACCACAGCATCAGAGGGTAGCGTGGAGGGGAGGCTGAGGGGAGTGCTCGTGCCGCCTGCCACGAGGCCACGGCTGTGAGGGGAGGTGGTGGTGGGGGCAGCCGCTACCTGCCGCCTGCTCTGGACAGTCTAAAGGGCTGCTTCTGACCGCAGCATCAGAGGGTAGCGTGGAGGAGAGGCTGAGAGGAGTGCTCGTGCCGCTTGCCACGAGGCCACGGCTGTGAGGGGAGGTGGTGGTGGGGGCAGCCGCTACCTGCCGCCTGCTCTGGACAGTCTAAAGGGCTGCTTCTGACCGCAGCATCAGAGGGTAGCGTGGAGGGGAGGCTGAGGGGAGAGCTCGTGCCGCCTGCCACGAGGCCACGGATGTGAGGGGAGGTGGTGGTGGGGGCAGCCGCTACCTGCCGCCTGCTCTGGACAGTCTAAAGGGCTGCTTCTGACCGCAGCATCAGAGGGTAGCGTGCAGGGGAGGCTGAGGGGAGAGCTGCGGCCGCCTGCCACGAGGCCACGGCTTTGAGGGGAGGTGGTGGTGGGGGCAGCCGCTACCTGCCGCCTGCTCTGGACAGTCTAAAGGGCTGCTTCTGACCGCAGCATCAGAGGGTAGCGTGGAGGGGAGGCTGAGGGGAGAGCTCGTGCCGCCTGACACGAGGCCACGGCTGTGAGGGGAGGTGGTGGTGGGGGCAGCCGCTACCTGCCGCCTGCTCTGGACAGTCTAAAGGGCTGCTTCTGACCGCAGCATCAGAGGGTAGCGTGGAGGGGAGGCTGAGGGGAGAGCTCGTGCCGCCTGCCACGAGGCCACGGCTGTGAGGGGAGGTGGTGGTGGGGGCAGCCGCTACCTGCCGCCTGCTCTGGACAGTCTAAAGGGCTGCTTCTGACCGCAGCATCAGAGGGTAGCGTGGAGGGGAGGCTGAGGGGAGTGCTCGTGCCGCCTGCCACGAGGCAACGGCTGTGAGGGGAAGTGGTGGTGGGGGCAGCCGCTACCTGCCGCCTGCTCTGGACAGTCTAAAGGGCTGATTCTGACCGCAGCATCAGAGGGTAGCGTGGAGGGGAGGCTGAGGGGAGTGCTCGTGCCGCCTGCCACGAGGCCACGGCTGTGAGGGGAGGTGGTGGTGGGGGCAGCCGCTACCTGCCGCCTGCTCTGGACAGTCTAAAGGGCTGCTTCTGACCGCAGCGTGCAGGGGAGGCTGAGGGGAGAGCTCGTGCCGCCTGCCACGAGGCCACGGCTGTGAGGGAAGCTGGTGGTGGGGGCAGCCGCTACCTGCCGCCTGCTCTGGACAGTCTAAAGGGCTGCTTCTGACCGCAGCATCAGAGGGTAGCGTGGAGGGGAGGCTGAGGGGAGAGCTCGTGCCGCCTGACACGAGGCCACGGCTGTGAGGGGAGGTGGTGGTGGGGGCAGCCGCTACCTGCCGCCTGCTCTGGACAGTCTAAAGGGCTGATTCTGACCGCAGCATCAGAGGGTAGCGTGGAGGGGAGGCTGAGGGGAGAGATCGTGCCGCCTGCCACGAGGCCACGGCTGTGAGGGGAGGTGGTGGTGGGGGCAGCCGCTACCTGCCGCCTGCTCTGGACAGTCTAAAGGGCTGCTTCTGACCGCACCATCAGAGGGTAGCGTGGAGGGGAGGCTGAGGGGATTGCTCGTGCCGCCTGCCACGAGGCCACGGCTGTGAGGGGAGGTGGTGGTGGGGGCAGCCGCTACCTACCGCCTGCTCTGGACAGTCTAAAGGGCTGCTTCTGACCGCAGCATCAGAGGGTAGCGTGGAGGGGAGGCTGAGGGGAGAGCTCGTGCCGCCTGCCACGAGGCCACGGCTGTGAGGGGAGGTGGTGGTGGGGGCAGCCGCTACCTGCCGCCTGCTCTGGACAGTCTAAAGGGCTGATTCTGACCGCAGCATCAGAGGGTAGCGTGGAGGGGAGGCTGAGGGGAGTGCTCGTGCCGCCTGCCACGAGGCCACGGCTGTGAGGGGAGGTGGTGGTGGTGGCAGCCGCTACCTGCCGCCTGCTCTGGACAGTCTAAAGGGCTGCTTCTGACTGCAGCATCAGAGGGTAGCGTGGAGGGGAGGCTGAGGGGAGAGCTCGTGCCGCCTGCCACGAGGCCACGGCTGTGAGGGGAGGTGGTGGTGGGGGCAGCCGCTACCTGCCGCCTGCTCTGGACAGTCTAAAGGGCTGCTTCTGACCACAGCATCAGAGGGTAGCGTGGAGGGGAGGCTGAGGGGAGTGCTCGTGCCGCCTGCCACGAGGCCACGGCTGTGAGGGGAGGTGGTGGTGGGGGCAGCCGCTACCTGCCGCCTGCTCTGGACAGTCTAAAGGGCTGCTTCTGACCGCAGCATCAGAGGGTAGCGTGGAGGAGAGGCTGAGAGGAGTGCTCGTGCCGCTTGCCACGAGGCCACGGCTGTGAGGGGAGGTGGTGGTGGGGGCAGCCCCTACCTGCGGCCTGCTCTGGACAGTCTAAAGGGCTGCTTCTGACCGCAGCATCAGAGGGTAGCGTGGAGGGGAGGCTGAGGGGAGAGCTCGTGCCGCCTGCCACGAGGCCACTGATGTGAGGGGAGGTGGTGGTGGGGGCAGCCGCTACCTGCCGCCTGCTCTGGACAGTCTAAAGGGCTGCTTCTGACCGCAGCATCAGAGGGTAGCGTGCAGGGGAGGCTGAGGGGAGAGCTGCGGCCGCCTGCCACGAGGCCACGGCTTTGAGGGGAGGTGGTGGTGGGGGCAGCCGCTACCTGCCGCCTGCTCTGGACAGTCTAAAGGGCTGCTTCTGACCGCAGCATCAGAGGGTAGCGTGGAGGGGAGGCTGAGGGGAGAGCTCGTGCCGCCTGACACGAGGCCACGGCTGTGAGGGGAGGTGGTGGTGGGGGTAGCCGCTACCTGCCGCCTGCTCTGGACAGTCTAAAGGGCTGCTTCTGACCGCAGCATCAGAGGGTAGCGTGGAGGGGAGGCTGAGGGGAGAGCTCGTGCCGCCTGCCACGAGGCCACGGCTGTGAGGGGAGGTGGTGGTGGGGGCAGCCGCTACCTGCCGCCTGCTCTGGACAGTCTAAAGGGCTGCTTCTGACCGCACCATCAGAGGGTAGCATGGAGGGGAGGCTGAGGGGATTGCTCGTGCCGCCTGACACGAGGCCACGGCTGTGAGGGGAGGTGGTGGTGGGGGCAGCCGCTACCTACCGCCTGCTCTGGACAGTCTAAAGGGCTGCTTCTGACCGCAGCATCAGAGGGTAGCGTGGAGGGGAGGCTGAGGGGAGAGCTCGTGCCGCCTGCCACGAGGCCACGGCTGTGAGGGGAGGTGGTGGTGGGGGCAGCCGCTACCTGCCGCCTGCTCTGGACAGTCTAAAGGGCTGCTTCTGACCGCAGCATCAGAGGGTAGCGTGGAGGGGAGGCTGAGGGGAGTGCTCGTGCCGCCTGCCACGAGGCCACGGCAGTGAGGGGAGGTGGTGGTGGGGGCAGCCGCTACCTGCCGCCTGCTCTGGACAGTCTAAAGGGCTGCTTCTGACCGCAGCGTGCAGGGGAGTCTGAGGGGAGAGCTCGTGCCGCCTGCCACGAGGCCACGGCTGTGAGGGGAAGTGGTGGTGGGGGCAGCCGCTACCTGCCGCCTGCTCTGGACAGTCTAAAGGGCTGCTTCTGACCACAGCATCAGAGGGTAGCGTGGAGGGGAGGCTGAGGGGAGTGCTCGTGCCGCCTGCCACGAGGCCACGGCTGTGAGGGGAGGTGGTGGTGGGGGCAGCCGCTACCTGCCGCCTGCTCTGGACAGTCTAAAAGGCTGCTTCTGACCGCAGCATCAGAGGGTAGCGTGGAGGGGAGGCTGAGGGGAGTGCTCGTGCCGCCTGCCACGAGGCCACGGCTGTGAGGGGAGGTGGTGGTGGGGGCAGCCGCTACCTGCCGCCTGCTCTGGACAGTCTAAAGGGCTGCTTCTGACCGCAGCGTCAGAGGGTAGCTTGGAGGGGAGGCTGAGGGGATTGCTCGTGCCGCCTGACACGAGGCCACGGCTGTGAGGGGAGGTGGTGGTGGGGGCAGCCGCTACCTACCGCCTGCTCTGGACAGTCTAAAGGGCTGCTTCTGACCGCAGCATCAGAGGGTAGCGTGGAGGGGAGGCTGAGGGGAGAGCTCGTGCCGCCTGCCACGAGGCCACGGCTGTGAGGGGAGGTGGTGGTGGGGGCAGCCGCTACCTGCCGCCTGCTCTGGACAGTCTAAAGGGCTGCTTCTGACCGCAGCATCAGAGGGTAGCGTGGAGGGGAGGCTGAGGGGAGTGCTCGTGCCGCCTGCCACGAGGCCACGGCTGTGAGGGGAAGTGGTGGTGGGGGCAGCCGCTACCTGCCGCCTGCTCTGGACAGTCTAAAGGGCTGATTCTGACCGCAGCATCAGAGGGTAGCGTGGAGGGGAGGCTGAGGGGAGTGCTCGTGCCGCCTGCCACGAGGCCACGGCTGTGAGGGGAGGTGGTGGTGGGGGCAGCCGCTACCTGCCGCCTGCTCTGGACAGTCTAAAGGGCTGCTTCTGACCGCAGCGTGCAGGGGAGTCTGAGGGGAGAGCTCGTGCCGCCTGCCACGAGGCCACGGCTGTGAGGGGAAGTGGTGGTGGGGGCAGCCGCTACCTGCCGCCTGCTCTGGACAGTCTAAAGGGCTGCTTCTGACCACAGCATCAGAGGGTAGCGTGGAGGGGAGGCTGAGGGGAGTGCTCGTGCCGCCTGCCACGAGGCCACGGCTGTGAGGGGAGGTGGTGGTGGGGGCAGCCGCTACCTGCCGCCTGCTCTGGACAGTCTAAAAGGCTGCTTCTGACCGCAGCATCAGAGGGTAGCGTGGAGGGGAGGCTGAGGGGAGTGCTCGTGCCGCCTGCCACGAGGCCACGGCTGTGAGGGGAGGTGGTGGTGGGGGCAGCCGCTACCTGCCGCCTGCTCTGGACAGTCTAAAGGGCTGCTTCTGACCGCAGCGTCAGAGGGTAGCTTGGAGGGGAGGCATAGGGGAGTGCTCGTGCCGCCTGCCACGAGGCCACGGCTGTGAGGGGAGGTGGTGGTGGGGGCAGCCGCTACCTGTCGCCTGCTCTGGACAGTCTAAAGGGCTGATTCTGACCGCAGCATCAGAGGGTAGCGTGGAGGGGAGGCTGAGGGGAGTGCTCGTGCCGCCTGCCACGAGGCCACGGCTTGAGGGGAGGTGGTGGTGGTGGCAGCCGCTACCTGCCGCCTGCTCTGGACAGTCTAAAAGGCTGCTTCTGACCGCAGCATCAGAGGGTAGCGTGGAGGGGAGGCTGAGGGGAGAGCTCGTGCCGCCTGCCACGAGGCCATGGCTGTGAGGGGAGGTGGTGGTGGGGGCAGCCGCTACCTGCCGCCTGCTCTGGACAGTCTAAAGGGCTGCTTCTGACCGCAGCGTCAGAGGGTAGCTTGGAGGGGAGGCTGAGGGGAGTGCTCGTGCCGCCTGCCACGAGGCCACGGCAGTGAGGGGAGGTGGTGGTGGGGGCAGCCGCTACCTGCCGCCTGCTCTGGACAGTCTAAAGGGCTGCTTCTGACCGCAGCATCAGAGGGTAGCGTGGAGGGGAGACTGAGGGGAGAGCTCGTGCCGCCTGCCACGAGGCCACGGCTGTGAGGGGAGGTGGTGGTGGGGGCAGCCGCTACCTGCCGCCTGCTCTGGACAGTCTAAAGGGCTGCTTCTGACCGCAGCATCAGAGGGTAGCGTGGAGGGGAGACTGAGGGGAGAGCTCGTGCCGCCTGCCACGAGGCCACGGCTGTGAGGGGAGGTGGTGGTGGGGGCAGCCGCTACCTGCCGCCTGCTCTGGACAGTCTAAAGGGCTGCTTCTGACTGCAGCATCAGAGGGTAGCGTGGAGGGGAGGCTGAGGGGAGAGCTCGTGCCGCCTGCCACGAGGCCACGGCTGTGAGGGGAGGTGGTGGTGGGAGCAGCCGCTACCTGCCGCCTGCTCTGGACAGTCTAAAGGGCTGCTTCTGACCGCAGCGTGCAGGGGAGGCTGAGGGGAGAGCTCGTGCCGCCTGCCACGAGGCCACGGCTGTGAGGGGAGGTGGTGGTGGGGGCAGCCGCTACCTGCCGCCTGCTCTGGACAGTCTAAAGGGCTGTTTCTGACCGCAGCATCAGAGGGTAGCTTGGAGGGGAGGCTGAGGGGAGTGCTCGTGCCGCCTGCCACGAGGCCACGGCTGTGAGGGGAGCTGGTGGTGGGGGCAGCCGCTACCTGCCACCTGCTCTGGACAGTCTAAAGGGCTGCTTCTGACTGCAGCATCAGAGGGTAGCGTGGAGGGGAGGCTGAGGGGAGAGCTCGTGCCGCCTGCCACGAGGCCACGGCTGTGAGGGGAGGTGGTGGTGGGGGCAGCCGCTACCTGCCGCCTGCTCTGGACAGTCTAAAGGGCTGCTTCTGACCGCAGCATCAGAGGGTAGCGTGGAGGGGAGGCTGAGGGGAGAGCTCGTGCCGCCTGCCACGAGGCCACGGCTGTGAGGGGAGGTGGTGGTGGGGGCAGCCGCTACCTGCCGCCTGCTCTGGACAGTCTAAAGGGCTGCTTCTGACCGCAGCATCAGAGGGTAGCTTGGAGGGGAGGCTGAGGGGAGTGCTCGTGCCGCCTGCCACGAGGCCACGGCTGTGAGGGGAGGTGGTGGTGGGGGCAGCCGCTACCTGCCGCCTGCTCTGGACAGTCTAAAGGGCTGCTTCTGACTGCAGCATCAGAGGGTAGCGTGGAGGGGAGGCTGAGGGGAGAGCTCGTGCCGCCTGCCACGAGGCCACGGCTGTGAGGGGAGGTGGTGGTGGGGGCAGCCGCTACCTGCCGCCTGCTCTGGACAGTCTAAAGGGCTGCTTCTGACCGCAGCATCAGAGGGTAGCGTGGAGGGGAGGCTGAGGGGAGAGCTCGTGCCGCCTGCCACGAGGCCACGGCTGTGAGGGGAGGTGGTGGTGGGGGCAGCCGCTACCTGCCGCCTGCTCTGGACAGTCTAAAGGGCTGCTTCTGACCGCAGCATCAGAGGGTAGCTTGGAGGGGAGGCTGAGGGGAGTGCTCGTGCCGCCTGCCACGAGGCCACGGCTGTGAGGGGAGGTGGTGGTGGGGGCAGCCGCTACCTGCCGCCTGCTCTGGACAGTCTAAAGGGCTGCTTCTGACTGCAGCATCAGAGGGTAGCGTGGAGGGGAGGCTGAGGGGAGAGCTCGTGCCGCCTGCCACGAGGCCACGGCTGTGAGGGGAGGTGGTGGTGGGGGCAGCCGCTACCTGCCGCCTGCTCTGGACAGTCTAAAGGGCTGCTTCTGACCGCAGCATCAGAGGGTAGCGTGGAGGGGAGGCTGAGGGGAGTGCTCGTGCCGCCTGCCACGAGGCCACGGCTGTGAGGGGAAGTGGTGGTGGGGGCAGCCGCTACCTGCCGCCTGCTCTGGACAGTCTAAAGGGCTGATTCTGACCGCAGCATCAGAGGGTAGCGTGGAGGGGAGGCTGAGGGGAGTGCTCGTGCCGCCTGCCACGAGGCCACGGCTGTGAGGGGAGGTGGTGGTGGGGGCAGCCGCTACCTGCCGCCTGCTCTGGACAGTCTAAAGGGCTGCTTCTGACCGCAGCGTGCAGGGGAGTCTGAGGGGAGAGCTCGTGCCGCCTGCCACGAGGCCACGGCTGTGAGCGGAGGTGGTGGTGGGGGCAGCCGCTACCTGCCGCCTGCTCTGGACAGTCTAAAGGGCTGCTTCTGACCACAGCATCAGAGGGTAGCGTGGAGGGGAGGCTGAGGGGAGTGCTCGTGCCGCCTGCCACGATGCCACGGCTGTGAGGGGAGGTGGTGGTGGGGGCAGCCGCTACCTGCCGCCTGCTCTGGACAGTCTAAAAGGCTGCTTCTGACCGCAGCATCAGAGGGTAGCGTGGAGGGGAGGCTGAGGGGAGTGCTCGTGCCGCCTGCCACGAGGCCACGGCTGTGAGGGGAGGTGGTGGTGGGGGCAGCCGCTACCTGCCGCCTGCTCTGGACAGTCTAAAGGGCTGCTTCTGACCGCAGCATCAGAGGGTAGCGTGGAGGGGAGGCTGAGGGGAGAGCTCGTGCCGCCTGCCACGAGGCCACGGCTGTGAGGGGAAATGGTGGTGGGGGCAGCCGCTACCTGCCGCCTGCTCTGGACAGTCTAAAGGGCTGCTTCTGACCGCAGCGTCAGAGGGTAGCTTGGAGGGGAGGCTGAGGGGAGTGCTCGTGCCGCCTGCCACGAGGCCACGGCTGTGAGGGGATGTGGTGGTGGGGGCAGCCGCTACCTGCCGCCTGCTCTGGACAGTCTAAAGGGCTGATTCTGACCGCAGCATCAGAGGGTAGCGTGGAGGGGAGGCTGAGGGGAGTGCTCGTGCCGCCTGCCACGAGGCCACGGCTTGAGGGGAGGTGGTGGTGGTGGCAGCCGCTACCTGCCGCCTGCTCTGGACAGTCTAAAAGGCTGCTTCTGACCGCAGCATCAGAGGGTAGCGTGGAGGGGAGGCTGAGGGGAGTGCTCGTGCCGCCTGCCACGAGGCCACGGCTGTGAGGGGAGGTGGTGGTGGGGGCAGCCGCTACCTGCCGCCTGCTCTGGACAGTCTAAAGGGCTGCTTCTGACCGCAGCATCAGAGGGTAGCGTGGAGGGGAGGCTGAGGGGAGAGCTCGTGCCGCCTGCCACGAGGCCATGGCTGTGAGGGGAGGTGGTGGTGGGGGCAGCCGCTACCTGCCGCCTGCTCTGGACAGTCTAAAGGGCTGCTTCTGACCGCAGCGTCAGAGGGTAGCTTGGAGGGGAGACTGAGGGGAGTGCTCGTGCCGCCTGCCACGAGGCCACGGCAGTGAGGGGAGGTGGTGGTGGGGGCAGCCGCTACCTGCCGGCGGCTCTGGACAGTCTAAAGGGCTGCTTCTGACCGCAGCATCAGAGGGTAGCGTGGAGGGGAGGCTGAGGGGAGAGCTCGTGCCGCCTGCCACGAGGCCACGGCTGTGAGGGGAGGTGGTGGTGGGGGCAGCCGCTACCTGCCGCCTGCTCTGGACAGTCTAAAGGGCTGCTTCTGACCGCAGCATCAGAGGGTAGCTTGGAGGGGAGGCTGAGGGGAGTGCTCGTGCCGCCTGCCACGAGGCCACGGCTGTGAGGGGAGGTGGTGGTGGGGGCAGCCGCTACCTGCCGCCTGCTCTGGACAGTCTAAAGGGCTGCTTCTGACTGCAGCATCAGAGGGTAGCGTGGAGGGGAGGCTGAGGGGAGAGCTCGTGCCGCCTGCCACGGGGCCACGGCTGTGAGGGGAGGTGGTGGTGGGGGCAACCGCTACCTGCCGCCTGCTCTGGACAGTCTAAAGTGCTGCTTCTGACCGCAGCATCAGAGGGTAGCGTGGAGGGGAGGTTGAGGGGGGAGCTCGTGCCGCCTGCCACGAGGCCACGGCTGTGAGGGGAGGTGGTGGTGGGGGCAGCCGCTACCTGCCGCCTGCTCTGGACAGTCTAAAGGGCTGCTTCTGACCGCAGCATCAGAGGGTAGCTTGGAGGGGAGGCTGAAGGGAGTGCTCGTGCCGCCTGCCACGAAGCCACGGCTGTGAGGGGAGGTGGTGGTGGGGGCAGCCGCTACCTGCCGCCTACTCTGGACAGTCTAAAGGGCTGCTTCTGACTGCAGCATCAGAGGGTAGCGTGGAGGGGAGGCTGAGGGGAGAGCTCGTGCCGCCTGCCACGAGGCCACGGCTGTGAGGGGAGGTGGTGGTGGGAGCAGCCGCTACCTGCCGCCTGCTCTGGACACTCTAAAGGGCTGCTTCTGACCGCAGCGTGCAGGGGAGGCTGAGGGGAGAGCTCGTGCCGCCTGCCACGAGGCCACGGCTGTGAGGGGAGGTGGTGGTGGGGGCAGCCGCTACCTGCCGCCTGCTCTGGACAGTCTAAAGGGCTGCTTCTGACTGCAGCATCAGAGGGTAGCGTGGAGGGGTGGCTGAGGGGAGAGCTCGTGCCGCCTGCCACGAGGCCACGGCTGTGAGGGGAGGTGGTGGTGGGAGCAGCCGCTACCTGCCGCCTGCTCTGGACAGTCTAAAGGGCTGCTTCTGACCGCAGCGTGCAGGGGAGGCTGAGGGGAGAGCTCGTGCCGCCTGCCACGAGGCCACGGCTGTGAGGGGAGGTGGTGGTGGGGGCAGCCGCTACCTGCCGCCTGCTCTGGACAGTCTAAAGGGCTGCTTCTGACTGCAGCATCAGAGGGTAGCGTGGAGGGGAGGCTGAGGGGAGAGCTCGTGCCGCCTGCCACGAGGCCACGGCTGTGAGGGGAGGTGGTGGTGGGAGCAGCCGCTACCTGCCGCCTGCTCTGGACAGTCTAAAGGGCTGCTTCTGACCGCAGCATCAGAGGGTAGCGTGGAGGGGAGGCTGAGGGGAGAGCTCGTGCCGCCTGCCACGAGGCCACGGCTGTGAGGGGAGGTGGTGGTGGGAGCAGCCGCTACCTGCCGCCTGCTCTGGACAGTCTAAAGGGCTGCTTCTGACCGCAGCATCAGAGGGTAGCGTGGAGGGGAGGCTGAGGGGAGTGCTCATGCCGCCTGCCACGAGGCCACGGCTGTGAGGGGAGGTGGTGGTGGGGGCAGCCGCTACCTGCCGCCTGCTCTGGACAGTCTAAAGGGCTGATTCTAACCGCAGCATCAGAGGGTAACTTGGAGGGGAGGCTGAGGGGAGTGCTCGTGCCGCCTGCCACGAGGCCACGGCTGTGAGGGGAGGTGGTGGTGGGGGCAGCCGCTACCTGCCGCCTGCTCTGGACAGTCTAAAGGGCTGCTTCTGACTGCAGCATCAGAGGGTAGCGTGGAGGGGAGGCTGAGGGGAGAGCTCGTGCCGCCTGCCACGAGGCCACGGCTGTGAGGGGAGGTGGTGGTTGGGGCAGCCGCTACCTGCCGCCTGCTCTGGACAGTCTAAAGGGCTGCTTCTGACCGCAGCATCAGAGGGTAGCGTGGAGGGGAGGCTGAGGGGAGAGCTCGTGCCGCCTGCCACGAGGCCACGGCTGTGAGGGGAGGTGGTGGTGGGAGCAGCCCCTACCTGACGCCTGCTCTGGACAGTCTAAAGGGCTGCTTCTGACCGCAGCATCAGAGGGTAGCGTGGAGGGGAGGCTGAGGGGAGAGCTCGTGCCGCCTGCCACGAGGCCACGGCTGTGAGGGGAGGTGGTGGTGGGAGCAGCCGCTACCTGCCGCCTGCTCTGGACAGTCTAAAGGGCTGATTCTGACCGCAGCATCAGAGGGTAGCGTGGAGGGGAGGCTGAGGGGAGTGCTCGTGCCGCCTGCCACGAGGCCACGGCTTGAGGGGAGGTGGTGGTGGTGGCAGCCGCTACCTGCCGCCTGCTCTGGACAGTCTAAAAGGCTGCTTCTGACCGCAGCATCAGAGGGTAGCGTGGAGGGGAGGCTGAGGGGAGTGCTCGTGCCGCCTGCCACGAGGCCACGGCTGTGAGGGGAGGTGGTGGTGGGGGCAGCCGCTACCTGCCGCCTGCTCTGGACAGTCTAAAGGGCTGCTTCTGACCGCAGCATCAGAGGGTAGCGTGGAGGGGAGGCTGAGGGGAGAGCTCGTGCCGCCTGCCACGAGGCCATGGCTGTGAGGGGAGGTGGTGGTGGGGGCAGCCGCTACCTGCCGCCTGCTCTGGACAGTCTAAAGGGCTGCTTCTGACCGCAGCGTCAGAGGGTAGCTTGGAGGGGAGGCTGAGGTGAGTGCTCGTGCCGCCTGCCACGAGGCCACGGCAGTGAGGGGAGGTGGTGGTGGGGGCAGCCGCTACCTGCCGCCTGCTCTGGACAGTCTAAAGGGTTGCTTCTGACCGCAGCATCAGAGGGTAGCGTGGAGGGGAGGCTGAGGGGAGAGCTCGTGCCGCCTGCCACGAGGCCACGGCTGTGAGGGGAGGTGGTGGTGGGGGCAGCCGCTACCTGCCGCCTGCTCTGGACAGTCTAAAGGGCTGCTTCTGACCGCAGCATCAGAGGGTAGCTTGGAGGGGAGGCTGAAGGGAGTGCTCGTGCCGCCTGCCACGAAGCCACGGCTGTGAGGGGAGGTGGTGGTGGGGGCAGCCGCTACCTGCCGCCTGCTCTGGACAGTCTAAAGGGCTGCTTCTGACTGCAGCATCAGAGGGTAGCGTGGAGGGGAGGCTGAGGGGAGAGCTCGTGCCGCCTGCCACGAGGCCACGGCTGTGAGGGGAGGTGGTGGTGGGAGCAGCCGCTACCTGCCGCCTGCTCTGGACACTCTAAAGGGCTGCTTCTGACCGCAGCGTGCAGGGGAGGCTGAGGGGAGAGCTCGTGCCGCCTGCCACGAGGCCACGGCTGTGAGGGGAGGTGGTGGTGGGGGCAGCCGCTACCTGCCGCCTGCTCTGGACAGTCTAAAGGGCTGCTTCTGACTGCAGCATCAGAGGGTAGCGTGGAGGGGAGGCTGAGGGGAGAGCTCGTGCCGCCTGCCACGATGCCACGGCTGTGAGGGGAGGTGGTGGTGGGAGCAGCCGCTACCTGCCGCCTGCTCTGGACAGTCTAAAGGGCTGCTTCTGACCGCAGCGTGCAGGGGAGGCTGAGGGGAGAGCTCGTGCCGCCTGCCACGAGGCCACGGCTGTGAGGGGAGGTGGTGGTGGGGGCAGCCGCTACCTGCCGCCTGCTCTGGACAGTCTAAAGGGCTGCTTCTGACTGCAGCATCAGAGGGTAGCGTGGAGGGGAGGCTGAGGGGAGAGCTCGTGCCGCCTGCCACGAGGCCACGGCTGTGAGGGGAGGTGGTGGTGGGAGCAGCCGCTACCTGCCGCCTGCTCTGGACAGTCTAAAGGGCTGCTTCTGACCGCAGCATCAGAGGGTAGCGTGGAGGGGAGGCTGAGGGGAGAGCTCGTGCCGCCTGCCACGAGGCCACGGCTGTGAGGGGAGGTGGTGGTGGGAGCAGCCGCTACCTGCCGCCTGCTCTGGACAGTCTAAAGGGCTGCTTCTGACCGCAGCATCAGAGGGTAGCGTGGAGGGGTGGCTGAGGGGAGAGCTCGTGCCGCCTGCCACGAGGCCACGGCTGTGAGGGGAGGTGGTGGTGGGAGCAGCCGCTACCTGCCGCCTGCTCTGGACAGTCTAAAGGGCTGCTTCTGACCGCAGCGTGAAGGGGAGGCTGAGGGGAGAGCTCGTGCCGCCTGCCACGAGGCCACGGCTGTGAGGGGAGGTGGTGGTGGGGGCAGCCGCTACCTGCCGCCTGCTCTGGACAGTCTAAAGGGCTGCTTCTGACTGCAGCATCAGAGGGTAGCGTGGAGGGGAGGCTGAGGGGAGAGCTCGTGCCGCCTGCCACGAGGCCACGGCTGTGAGGGGAGGTGGTGGTGGGAGCAGCCGCTACCTGCCGCCTGCTCTGGACAGTCTAAAGGGCTGCTTCTGACCGCAGCATCAGAGGGTAGCGTGGAGGGGAGGCTGAGGGGAGAGCTCGTGCCGCCTGCCACGAGGCCACGGCTGTGAGGGGAGGTGGTGGTGGGGGCAGCCGCTACCTGCCGCCTGCTCTGGACAGTCTAAAGGGCTGATTCTAACCGCAGCATCAGAGGGTAACTTGGAGGGGAGGCTGAGGGGAGTGCTCATGCCGCCTGCCACGAGGCCACGGCTGTGAGGGGAGGTGGTGGTGGGGGCAGCCGCTACCTGCCGCCTGCTCTGGACAGTCTAAAGGGCTGATTCTAACCGCAGCATCAGAGGGTAACTTGGAGGGGAGGCTGAGGGGAGTGCTCGTGCCGCCTGCCACGAGGCCACGGCTGTGAGGGGAGGTGGTGGTGGGGGCAGCCGCTACCTGCCGCCTGCTCTGGACAGTCTAAAGGGCTGCTTCTGACTGCAGCATCAGAGGGTAGCGTGGAGGGGAGGCTGAGGGGAGAGCTCGTGCCGCCTGCCACGAGGCCACGGCTGTGAGGGGAGGTGGTGGTGGGAGCAGCCCCTACCTGCCGCCTGCTCTGGACAGTCTAAAGGGCTGCTTCTGACCGCAGCATCAGAGGGTAGCGTGGAGGGGAGGCTGAGGGGAGAGCTCGTGCCGCCTGCCACGAGGCAACGGCTGTGAGGGGAGGTGGTGGTGGGAGCAGCCGCTACCTGCCGCCTGCTCTGGACAGTCTAAAGGGCTGATTCTGACCGCAGCATCAGAGGGTAGCGTGGAGGGGAGGCTGAGGGGAGTGCTCGTGCCGCCTGCCACGAGGCCACGGCTTGAGGGGAGGTGGTGGTGGTGGCAGCCGCTACCTGCCGCCTGCTCTGGACAGTCTAAAAGGCTGCTTCTGACCGCAGCATCAGAGGGTAGCTTGGAGGGGAGGCTGAGGGGAGTGCTCGTGCCGCCTGCCACGAGGCCACGGCTGTGAGGGGAGGTGGTGGTGGGGGCAGCCGCTACCTGCCGCCTGCTCTGGACAGTCTAAAGGGCTGCTTCTGACCGCAGCATCAGAGGGTAGCGTGGAGGGGAGGCTGAGGGGAGAGCTCGTGCCGCCTGCCACGAGGCCATGGCTGTGAGGGGAGGTGGTGGTGGGGGCAGCCGCTACCTGCCGCCTGCTCTGGACAGTCTAAAGGGCTGCTTCTGACCGCAGCGTCAGAGGGTAGCTTGGAGGGGAGGCTGAGGTGAGTGCTCGTGCCGCCTGCCACGAGGCCACGGCAGTGAGGGGAGGTGGTGGTGGGGGCAGCCGCTACCTGCCGCCTGCTCTGGACAGTCTAAAGGGCTGCTTCTGACCGCAGCATCAGAGGGTAGCGTGGAGGGGAGGCTGAGGGGAGAGCTCGTGCCGCCTGCCACGAGGCCACGGCTGTGAGGGGAGGTGGTGGTGGGGGCAGCCGCTACCTGCCGCCTGCTCTGGACAGTCTAAAGGGCTGCTTCTGACCGCAGCATCAGAGGGTAGCTTGGAGGGGAGGCTGAGGGGAGTGCTCGTGCCGCCTGCCACGAGGCCACGGCTGTGAGGGGAGGTGGTGGTGGGGGCAGCCGCTACCTGCCGCCTGCTCTGGACAGTCTAAAGGGCTGCTTCTGACTGCAGCATCAGAGGGTAGCGTGGAGGGGAAGCTGAGGGGAGAGCTCGTGCCGCCTGCCACGGGGCCACGGCTGTGAGGGGAGGTGGTGGTGGGGGCAACCGCTACCTGCCGCCTGCTCTGGACAGTCTAAAGGGCTGCTTCTGACCGCAGCATCAGAGGGTAGCGTGGAGGGGAGGCTGAGGGGAGAGCTCGTGCCGCCTGCCACGAGGCCACGGCTGTGAGGGGAGGTGGTGGTGGGGGCAGCCGCTACCTGCCGCCTGCTCTGGACAGTCTAAAGGGCTGCTTCTGACCGCAGCATCAGAGGGTAGCTTGGAGGGGAGGCTGAAGGGAGTGCTTGTGCCGCCTGCCACGAAGCCACGGCTGTGAGGGGAGGTGGTGGTGGGGGCAGCCGCTACCTGCCGCCTGCTCTGGACAGTCTAAAGGGCTGCTTCTGACTGCAGCATCAGAGGGTAGCGTGGAGGGGAGGCTGAGGGGAGAGCTCGTGCCGCCTGCCACGAGGCCACGGCTGTGAGGGGAGGTGGTGGTGGGAGCAGCCGCTACCTGCCGCCTGCTCTGGACACTCTAAAGGGCTGCTTCTGACCGCAGCGTGCAGGGGAGGCTGAGGGGAGAGCTCGTGCCGCCTGCCACGAGGCCACGGCTGTGAGGGGAGGTGGTGGTGGGGGCAGCCGCTACCTGCCGCCTGCTCTGGACAGTCTAAAGGGCTGCTTCTGACTGCAGCATCAGAGGGTAGCGTGGAGGGGAGGCTGAGGGGAGAGCTCGTGCCGCCTGCCACGAGGCCACGGCTGTGAGGGGAGGTGGTGGTGGGAGCAGCCGCTACCTGCCGCCTGCTCTGGACAGTCTAAAGGGCTGCTTCTGACCGCAGCGTGCAGGGGAGGCTGAGGGGAGAGCTCGTGCCGCCTGCCACGAGGCCACGGCTGTGAGGGGAGGTGGTGGTGGGGGCAGCCGCTACCTGCCGCCTGCTCTGGACAGTCTAAAGGGCTGCTTCTGACCGCAGCGTGCAGGGGAGGCTGAGGGGAGAGCTCGTGCCGCCTGCCACGAGGCAACGGCTGTGAGGGGAGGTGGTGGTGGGGGCAGCCGCTACCTGCCGCCTGCTCTGGACAGTCTAAAGGGCTGCTTCTGACAGCAGCATCAGACGGTAGCGTGGAGGGGAGGCTGAGGGGAGAGCTCGTGCCGCCTGCCACGAGGCCACGGCTGTGAGGGGAGGTGGTGGTGGGAGCAGCCGCTACCTGCCGCCTGCTCTGGACAGTCTAAAGTGCTGCTTCTGACCGCTGCGTGCAGGGGAGGCTGAGGGGAGAGCTCGTGCCGCCTGCCACGAGGCCACGGCTGTGAGGGGAGGTGGTGGTGGGGGCAGCCGCTACCTGCCGCCTGCTCTGGACAGTCTAAAGGGCTGCTTCTGACCGCAGCGTGCAGGGGAGGCTGAGGGGAGAGCTCGTGCCGCCTGCCACGAGGCCACGGCTGTGAGGGGAGGTGGTGGTGGGGGCAGCCGCTACCTGCCGCCTGCTCTGGACAGTCTAAAGGGCTGCTTCTGACCGCTGCGTGCAGGGGAGGCTGAGGGGAGAGCTCGTGCCGCCTGCCACGAGGCCACGGCTGTGAGGGGAGGTGGTGGTGGGGGCAGCCGCTACCTGCCGCCTGCTCTGGACAGTCTAAAGGGCTGCTTCTGACCGCAGCGTGCAGGGGAGGCTGAGGGGAGAGCTCGTGCCGCCTGCCACGAGGCCACGGCTGTGAGGGGAGGTGGTGGTGGGGGCAGCCGCTACCTGCCGCCTGCTCTGGACAGTCTAAAGGGCTGCTTCTGACCGCAGCGTGCAGGGGAGGCTGAGGGGAGAGCTCGTGCCGCCTGCCACGAGGCCACGGCTGTGAGGGGAGGTGGTGGTGGAAGCAGCCGCTACCTGCCGCCTGCTCTGGACAGTCTAAAGGGCTGCTTCTGACCGCAGCGTGCAGGGGAGGCTGAGGGGAGAGCTCGTGCCGCCTGCCACGAGGCCACGGCTGTGAGGGGAGGTGGTGGTGGGGGCAGCCGCTACCTGCCGCCTGCTCTGGACAGTCTAAAGGGCTGCTTCTGACCGCAGCGTGCAGGGGAGGCTGAGGGGAGAGCTCGTGCCGCCTGCCACGAGGCCACGGCTGTGAGGGGAGGTGGTGGTGGGGGCAGCCGCTACCTGCCGCCTGCTCTGGACAGTCTAAAGGGCTGCTTCTGACTGCAGCATCAGAGGGTAGCGTGGAGGGGAGGCTGAGGGGAGAGCTCGTGCCGCCTGCCACGAGGCCACGGCTGTGAGGGGAGGTGGTGGTTGGGGCAGCCGCTACCTGCCGCCTGCTCTGGACAGTCTAAAGGGCTGCTTCTGACCGCAGCATCAGAGGGTAGCGTGGAGGGGAGGCTGAGGGGAGAGCTCGTGCTGCCTGCCACGAGGCCACGGCTGTGAGGGGAGGTGGTGGTGGGAGCAGCCGCTACCTGCCGCCTGCTCTGGACAGTCTAAAGGGCTGCTTCTGACCGCAGCATCAGAGGGTAGCGTGGAGGGGAGGCTGAGGGGAGAGCTCGTGCCGCCTGCCACGAGGCCACGGCTGTGAGGGGAGGTGGTGGTGGGAGCAGCCGCTACCTGCCGCCTGCTCTGGACAGTCTAAAGGGCTGCTTCTGACCGCAGCGTGCAGGGGAGGCTGAGGGGAGAGCTCGTGCCGCCTGCCACGAGGCCACGGCTGTGAGGGGAGGTGGTGGTGGGGGCAGCCGCTACCTGCCGCCTGCTCTGGACAGTCTAAAGGGCTGCTTCTGACAGCAGCATCAGAGGGTAGCTTGGAGGGGAGGCTGAGAGGAGAGCTCGTGCCGCCTGCCACGAGGCCACGGCTGTGAGGGGAGGTGGTGGTGGGAGCAGCCGCTACCTGCCGCCTGCTCTGGACAGTCTAAAGGGCTGCTTCTGACCGCTGTGTGCAGGGGAGGCTGAGGGGAGAGCTCGTGCCGCCTGCCACGAGGCCACGGCTGTGAGGGGAGGTGGTGGTGGGGGCAGCCGCTACCTGCCGCCTGCTCTGGACAGTCTAAAGGGCTGCTTCTGACCGCAGCGTGCAGGGGAGGCTGAGGGGAGAGCTCGTGCCGCCTGCCACGAGGCCACGGCTGTGAGGGGAGGTGGTGGTGGGGGCAGCCGCTACCTGCCGCCTGCTCTGGACAGTCTAAAGGGCTGCTTCTGACCGCAGCGTGCAGGGGAGGCTGAGGGGAGAGCTCGTGCCGCCTGCCACGAGGCCACGGCTGTGAGGGGAGGTGGTGGTGGGGGCAGCCGCTACCTGCCGCCTGCTCTGGACAGTCTAAAGGGCTGCTTCTGACCGCAGCGTGCAGGGGAGGCTGAGGGGAGAGCTCGTGCCGCCTGCCACGAGGCCACGGCTGTGAGGGGAGGTGGTGGTGGGGGCAGCCGCTACCTGCCGCCTGCTCTGGACAGTCTAAAGGGCTGCTTCTGACCGCAGCGTGCAGGGGAGGCTGAGGGGAGAGCTCGTGCCGCCTGCCACGAGGCCACGGCTGTGAGGGGAGGTGGTGGTGGGGGCAGCCGCTACCTGCCGCCTGCTCTGGACAGTCTAAAGGGCTGCTTCTGACCGCAGCGTGCAGGGGAGGCTGAGGGGAGAGCTCGTGCCGCCTGCCACGAGGCCACGGCTGTGAGGGGAGGTGGTGGTGGGGGCAGCCGCTACCTGCCGCCTGCTCTGGACAGTCTAAAGGGCTGCTTCTGACTGCAGCGTGCAGGGGAGGCTGAGGGGAGAGCTCGTGCCGCCTGCCACGAGGCCACGGCTGTGAGGGGAGGTGGTGGTGGGGGCAGCCGCTACCTGCCGCCTGCTCTGGATAGTCTAAAGGGCTGCTTCTGACCGCAGCGTGCAGGGGAGGCTGAGGGGAGAGCTCGTGCCGCCTGCCACGAGGCCACGGCTGTGAGGGGAGGTGGTGGTGGGGGCAGCCGCTACCTGCCGCCTGCTCTGGACAGTCTAAAGGGCTGCTTCTGACCGCAGCGTGCAGGGGAGGCTGAGGGGAGAGCTCGTGCCGCCTGCCACGAGGCCACGGCTGTGAGGGGAGGTGGTGGTGGGGGCAGCCGCTACCTGCCGCCTGCTCTGGACAGTCTAAAGGGCTGCTTCTGACCGCAGCGTGCAGGGGAGGCTGAGGGGAGAGCTCGTGCCGCCTGCCACGAGGCCACGGCTGTGAGGGGAGGTGGTGGTGGGGGCAGCCGCTACCTGCCGCCTGCTCTGGACAGTCTAAAGGGCTGCTTCTGACCGCAGCGTGCAGGGGAGGCTGAGGGGAGAGCTCGTGCCGCCTGCCACGAGGCCACGGCTGTGAGGGGAGGTGGTGGTGGGGGCAGCCGCTACCTGCCGCCTGCTCTGGACAGTCTAAAGGGCTGCTTCTGACCGCAGCGTGCAGGGGAGGCTGAGGGGAGAGCTCGTGCCGCCTGCCACGAGGCCACGGCTGTGAGGGGAGGTGGTGGTGGGGGCAGCCGCTACCTGCCGCCTGCTCTGGACAGTCTAAAGGGCTGCTTCTGACCGCAGCGTGCAGGGGAGGCTGAGGGGAGAGCTCGTGCCGCCTGCCACGAGGCCACGGCTGTGAGGGGAGGTGGTGGTGGGGGCAGCCGCTACCTGCCGCCTGCTCTGGCCAGTCTAAAGGGCTGCTTCTGACCGCAGCGTCACCACGGGACATCTTACAGAACTGCCGGAAACCCTCCCTCCCCACACCCCTGAACATGTGAACAGGCCATTACGGAGGTTTCCCATCGGAATATTTTTGTCTGTGGTACTGGCAGCCTCTGAAGGATCCCACACCTAAAGCCATTTTTAAATGATGAACGAAAGTGAACAAGATAGATAATAGTCTACTGAAGCGCTCGTAGTGTACTAGTCCTGAACTACAAACTCATTGCAAGGTCTTGTGGTAGCGATAAACGTAATCGGACAGTAATAACCGATATTGAAAGTTAGTTTATGACTGGCGATCTGTTATTTAGGAAGTCATAGTTTAATACTGGAATTGAGGAAACAACGTTAAATGTTATTTACAGCCAAAGAAAACCTTGCAACGAATGTTTTTGGTCAACTTAGTGTGATAAAGGTCTAGGAAGTGAAACATTTCAAAACATTGACATCTATTTTCAAGCGAAAAAAAAATCTTATGAACACATAAAACTATATTTATAAGAGCATAAATAGACCTACTTTACTTTATCTACTACGATTTACCGCTGACATTGTTAATAACGTTATGCACAACTGAATTTTTGTCCTTCATTTGGACTGATTTTTTTCATTTAAAATGCTTTTTAATGAAAATTGCTTCATCAAATTACAATCTTATTCAAATAAACAATTGGCTTCAGTTTTTCTTGTTACAATATTGGAAAACATAAACCATTTTTCGGTGTCAGATATACGATCTCGCTTTTTGGTGGACAATAAATGAGATAAATATTGAAGTCGCCATGAAACATTTGCAATTTACAGCTAAACCAAAGTATGAAAACAAAATAAAGATTAATAACACAAATTTGCGTGCAAACCGTGTAGCTGTCGACTATAATATGAAAATCGCGTGACGAAAATAGGTTAACTTCCGATGTCAGCAGACGACCGTTCAATCAAAACAATCTTCTCGAGAAAGCTTAACGTGACGTTGACGTTAGGTGACGGTCTGGTGACGGACAGTGTGAATGCCGTCATTAGAAATACATTTTGTAATACATTCTGATCATAAACTTCGACGTAACGCAAAATATTCGCAAATGCGATGGAAAATGGCGGACTAACTGGAGCAGCGACCGCAGCAGACAGCTGCTAGCTCACGCATGCGCAGTGAACCCACTAGTACCGCATTTAGAACTGGCCCTATTTCTTTATCGCTATAATTATCACGCTTCGATAGTAGCGCTATCATACTAGTGCAGCCGTTCAAACGACAGACGGCTGCCATTAACGCAACTTGTTATCAATCTATTACAAGTTCGTTCATTGTTTAAAAGGGCTTAATGCTGTGTACAGTGGCGTAGCTATGTCACCAAGGGCCCCGGGGCAAAGATGACATTGGGGCCCTCTTTACACTAATACTGTGCAGATGCAAAACTACTGCATCATCAGCTCCTTACCGCCCACTGGAAGACATAATAAGGCACACCTAAAGTAAATATTATGTGCAACGCAGCAGATAATATTTAATCATACTCTCTAATATAATTCTGAATGTTTGTTTGTTATTTGCCCACGCAAAAGGTACTGGGCGGATTTGAATGAAATTTTGCAGAGGGATAGATTTGGACCTGGGTAGGACGAAAGATAAACGACCTCTTGGGATAGTTTCCGAAGTTGCTCCATACTAGGTGAATGAAGTCGCAGGCATAAGCTAGTAAAAAATAAGCAATGAAGAAGTAACACTTAACCATGAAAATATGCCCCCCTGCTGCGAAGCAAACCGGGAACAGTCAAGTCCGCGGTGACAGCAGGCGGACTGTTGTCAGTGCCGACATCTCACTGTCGCTAAACTCCTCGCTGTGAGGTCATTGCTCCGTACCGATCAGCCTAATTTCGTTGATAGCCCAATCAAAGAAGGAAAATAGGGGAAATATTCGTGTAGGATGGTTTCAGAAAAGAAAGTTGCCGGATTTTGTTTGATGGACTACTTTGGTTTGAGCCGTGCCCCTACCAGGTATCATGAAGTATATACTAATGTTTGGCCAGGAAAAAGTAATAAGTAAAATAACTAAGTTGACATCTTCGCTTATTATAGTGGCAGTGGGGTACAAGGTAGTGTCTTGAATGAACAATTTACTATTGTGACAAAGTAACCATATTTTCTTTTCTTCTTGCACGAATTTCAGAGTGCAATTGGTTACAGCACTTCATTGGAATGTATGGTTATGGAGCATACCCTTGGGGAATTCACTACACAAACTGTTGAGTTACCTTAATAATACCGTTCTGTAATAATACATTGTAGAGACTTCATATTCAAATGTGGTCACACTGTCTACTGTCAAACACTGTGCTAGTAATTCAGCATCATTCACTGTTATTTTTCAAAGATTGGCAGGCACGGCAAATCGGTCTTCAACCGACAATACACTGACGATGGCAGTGTCCACGTCTTAGCGGACAAGCAAAGGACCTTGTTATGTTTATATTCTGGAGTGCGAATATTTTTTGGATTTCACTTCTTGCGTTTGAGGTTTGTTGTTCAGGGTTCAAAAAGTTCAAAGTCGAAAAACCTTCATCCAACTATATTGTTATATTCAGTAGAACCTCGATTTTCCGAAGTAACTGGGGGACATGAAAGTGTTCAAGGATCTACGGTAACTCTTTTCGATCGTCGCTAACATAGGCCGAGGGGCCCCTGGAGCTCGGGGGCCCCGGGGCACTGCACCGCCTAGCCCTATGATAGCTACGCCACTGGCTGTGTACTTGTCGTGATGGTGAAGTGTTCATCACTGGAGCATAGTGGCCCAGGCTGCTGTCAGCCACAACAGTGTGCTGTGGCTGCAGGCAACATTGTGCCAGTCACTGAGATAATACACAAAAGTCGACAGTGGGTGAGGTTGTTCTTAAATTTCTTTTGCATTGAAGGTTTTCATTGAAATGGCTAATATATATTTTGCATCTGATGATTGGTTTTCATATGATTTTTGGGATATATTTCTTAACCATTCAAAACCAAACCTAACAGTTGTATTAACAACAGTAAACTTGGTAGAATTCACAACAGATCATAATTGCATCAGTCATAGTTAAAGAATATGTTATTTTTTTCAGAAAAGTTTTTCATACACTTTTTATTATAAAGTATTGTACGCTACGGCCTTTAAAATTGCTACACCAAGAAGAAATGCAGATGATAAATGGATATTCATTGGACAAATATATTATACTAGAACTGATATGTGATTACATTTTCACGCAGTTTGGGTGCATAGATCCTGAGAAATCAATACCCAGAACAACCACCTCTGGTCGTAATAACGGCCTTGGTACGCCTGGGCATTGAGTCAAACAGAGCTTGGATGGCGTGTTCAGGTACAGGTGCCCATGCAGCTTCAACACAATACCACAGTTCATCAAGAATAGTGACTAGTGTATTGAGATGAGCCAGTTGCTCGGCCACCATTGAACAGATGTTGATATTCTTAGTAATCCATACAGTGTGAGTTGATTAGTGTTTCGTACAGATCATGAAGTAAACAAATAATGCTGTTCGTGCTCTACGGTTGACAGATTTTTGTATGTGCCTTCGTTCACTTAGGAACAGTAATTGCCGTCGTTAAACGAAGTTGTCATGAGAAAACATTTGCATTGTACAACGAATGGTTAACGCCAACGTCACACGACTGACACCATAATCACGTGATGCCGCCAGGACAGTAAGTAAAATTAAAGCGTATGTAACACGTTCTTCTCAAAACACGGTTCGACAATGTAGGCCTATCTGTCGAATTCAACTATTGCGGATGTGTTAGTTCAAATGCAAATCATGTTCAAACAAACTAGTAGGTTAAAGCTTATATCATCATATCGTGTCAGAAGATCATAATATTACCGTACGGAAACTTTTTGACGTGAGGTGAGGTGAGGGAAGATGGCAGTATCAGGCTTCAGTCATAGAGGCAAGTTTGCCAGTCTAGTAATGTATGTCTGTGGGACATGCACAGTGTATGTTATCTTTGGTCTATGCGGCCGGCTCTCACAACTCCAGGAGTTCTTATATCCTAGGGAAAAATTTCTTTCCCTCAAATGAAATTCGCTGCAACATTAGCCAATGAACGACTACTTTGGAAAATGACATGAAAACGATATTCACTTGTTCATTCCATGCCACAGACGCCATCTTGATTTGCCGTATATCTCACAGTTTTGGTTTTATAACTCGCAGTAAACAGTTTCGGGGCTACGGCGAATTAAAGATGAATTACAAAATCATATCTGGATCAATTTATTATAACTAAATGTAATTAAAATCATATTAACATTGAGAACCAAACATGTGGGAACTGGTATACAAATTATAAAGTGCAAAATGGCGTCCAGTTTCTGTAGTGTAATGTGTAGCGTGCTGGATTACAAAGGAAGAGGTGCTGTGTTCAAAGCTCCTCCAAGTATTTTTTTTTTAATCTTATCATTTGTAACACATTGTAGAAGTTATTTATCCACAACACTTGGTGGGATTCTCTTATTCACTTAACAGTATTATGTTATTCAGTAATCTTATGTGCTGTCTTCAGGAGTTAGTGACATCGATTTGGTGACTTATGTGTGACTGAACAACGGAGAATGAAATTACTGCTGCAAGTGGTACGATTAGCAATGACATTTGTGTTCTTCCTTCTCACAAATATTTGACTTTGTTCCAAATAAGTTGTGGTTTTCGATAATATTGTTGACGACAAAACTATGCGAACGTTTAAATTGCTGCTACAGTAAATGAAACGGACATAAATGACATTTAGGCCTACACTATTGGCTAGTCAGAAGGATTTGGCTGTTTATTTCCGAATATCTCGTGATTTCCGAGGGTATGGAAAGGCTGATATTTCTTGCTTCTTTCCCCAATATTTTGCTGCTTAGTTTCGAATATATCGCGATTTCCGAGAGTGTGCTTAGCCCGATATTCTCTACTTGTCACCAATATTTGGTAGTTTGTTTCTGAATATGTCACGATTACAGTGTGTGAGGTCAACTAAGATCCTATCAGGATAAATTTAATTTCTGTTTCAAGTGTATACAAAATCCTCAGAACAACGTCGTCTGCTGACATCTCTACATCCGTACTGCGTGAACGTTTTAGATCTTTGCCTAATGCCAACAGTAATATCTCTGGGAGAGACTTTTTCGCCTGGGATATAAGCGCACGTCACAACTGCTGCGCTGCGAGACGTATGGCCGCTGATCGCCTGGTCGCTGCGCATGCGCAGTGGATCGGGTTGCACACCTGCACAAATACCCTGGCATCCGGCAGGCAATACCGCCCCGTGACGTCAGCGATGCCCGGTCGTGGGCATCTCGCGTGGCGCATCACGCCTCAGGTTTCCGACACAATCCACGCGGTCAGCAGCCCGTCTCGCGTTTAACGCCGCTGGAATCTTACAAGGAGACCACATGGGTGTCGGATTATAGAATTTCTCTATATTTATGCATAACTGCCAACCTTTACAATTGGCTGTCCGTAATGATGCGCAAGACTAAAGATGACGTGGAGCTACGGCCGTGTCCCAAGAATATTTAAAAAATTTAAGCCTGACACGGTATTCCTAAATATCTGCCACGAACCGTGTAGAAACTATTCTGTTTCAGAAGACTGAGGTTAGGTGGAAGAACCTAACACATTTCTGTCAATACCGTGAGTGGCTTAGAAATATTCCTGTAAGTTTCAAATAACTGTCTTTACGGAAAGTTAACAGCTGCCGAACAGAAAAGGGTGAAATTCCTTGCATTTTTTAAATATAAAATCCTTAGCAGCTAAGGATACACAAAATGGTTTTGGATTTTAAATGACGAATGAAACCACTGAACTGAGGTGTCACAAATGGCTCATCGCTCATATTTCATTCTAGCTGCACAAGACTGCTATGAAAACATGTACCCGCGAGAAAAGCCAGTAAAAGCTTTTCTCTTCGGAAACGAACTGGCTCACTTCCGCCACCCGGTAAAACACGTGGGCTGTTAAGCTTGAACCAAAGACATTATACTCATTATAGACCATAGAATTTACATAGATCTTGGGTGTGTGAGCGTGCATTTGGTAGGTGGGTAGGAGATTATAGGCGGGATTTGATCCAGATTTGTTCCAACGGAAATGCTATCTTTAACATTTCCTATAGCTTTGCTACGTACTCAGGAATGAAATAAATTATTTATATAAACTTTTAGCGGCTATTACCAAAATGTAGATAGTAACTACTCCGATTTTCAATCGGACAATGTCTAGTTTCCGTAATTTTTCACGAACTTCCCGTAACTCCGTAAATATGACGATAAATCCGTAACAATTACGGACAATCCGTAATAGTTGGCAGCTATGTTTATGGTACGTGGAGTTCAGAACTTAAAATAACAATTAGTCAAAGCCATTCGACGCAACTCAAAAAATTCTCGAGAAAATCGACTTTGAAGATTTGCAAAGTGCACGTAAGTACCAATAAGTAAAACAACTGTCGTATCTGTCGGTTTAGCTCAACCAAGGAGAGGACACAACTCGGACTGAAAATCACAGCCAATCCACTGCATATGAGCAACCTAAATTGGACGTAGAAGTTGAGTAGTTTGCGATTCACGATTAAGGAACACAATGTCCGATCGTTGGATCGTTTCCAGAGAGCGGATTTTGTCAACACCTACGTATTAAGTAAAGTATGCCATACAGCCGCAGTATTACCAATACCCCCTAAGATAGAGGACCAAATTTTAGCGATTGCTTGTTTGTTTATTTGGAGGGGAAACATCTTGTCATGTCCTACATAGGAAAGAGGGAAGAGGTAGCAAGGCCAGTCTGCATATCCCGAGCGGAAAGGAGTGACTGCATAGAGGCAGTACAGGCATCTACTAGAGATGCGGATTTCGGGACTCGAGAGGATACTTGTTTAGGAAACTTTATGGAACTCCTAGGTACTTTCATTGAATTTATTGCATCCCATACTAAGTATACTACACTGGGGTTAGTTATTAAAAAAAACAAGAAGTATAAATCGTTTGCCACAACAGAAGCCAGTAATTACGTTCCCTAGACAGACGCACTCCCCGCGAGAAACAGACTGTCGTGGAGCACCCCGAGGCCGACGGCGATAGTCACGTCTGGCTGAGAACTCCCCTCCTGATCCAAACACCGGGGGTTTTAACGGCCGGTGTGGGCGCACCTCTTTTCCCCACTTTCCGACAGTTAACAATTTCCTATTGGCCGCTGCTCGGTTCAACCAATCTAAATTGTGGCTTGCCCTCTCTCTGAGTCCTCTAGCGAACCACGTTTCAGCCCTGTCCCTTCTGCCATTCCCCGGGTGGGGAGGTGGCTTCTTTGTGCACTAACAAAATCCATACTTGGTAGCAACATTGTTCAGCTGAAAGTAAAACGTCACGGCGCTACCCAGTATAGGCAACAACAACAATGTTTTAGGTCAGGTGGCCACGCCTTAGGCTTCGCCTTAGGCCTCGCCTCAGGGGAGCTGCCAACTTGCAGTTTTTCTTCTTTACCTTCTCGCTCTAGCCTCGTGGAACCACTGACGTTGCTGTTCCCAAGCGACTGGTATCAACTTTGCTACGTACATTAAAACGTGCCTGTTGGCCACCACGTACTAATACAACGTCTTACCACAGCGTCTAGACGCTACATGAAGTTACGCCCATCTTCTCCGAAAGGTAACCTCCACCCTGGGACGGTGGCTGAGGGCATCAGCAGTTCGCTAGGAGATTTCTTTAGTGCCTACATCCCGTAAGATATACGTGTCTGTTTAGCCTGCTATCTGCAATGGTCTCTATTTCTCAGCCTGGAGTGCGTCTCTGTGGCTCACACAGCCTCTCAACAATTCCAACAGTAAAATCAATATATGACAGCCTTTAAACCTCCCTTTGCGACCGCAACGTTACCACGCCTGGAAGAAGGACTCGGTGTAAAAACATTCACGCACAGTGCGCAGCCATCTTCATTCATGCAACTACGAAGATGCTGCAAAGCAACCTCAACACGATCACGAACCGACTTTTCGCATGTCTAGATCCAGGCGACAAAAGGCGTCCAGTGAGTGTAGGTGGAATAAATAGCAGTCTGGCCTATGTTCGCAATTATTAAGTTACATCGACGCAGACTGTAAGGGACTAACAAGAGCCGGCCGCGGTGGCCGAGGGGGCTGAGGCGCTCCAGTCACGGTCTGCACGGCCACTACGGTCTGGGGTTCAAATCCCCCATCGGGCATGGATAATTGTGCCGTCCTTAGTATTAGTTAGTTCATAAGCAGTTTGTTAGTTTAGGGACTGATGACCCCGTAGTTAAGTCTCATAAGCTATACAATCATTTGAACATTTGATTTGACTAACAACAAAACACCTGTATCTTGAAATTACAAAAATGCAGCCATCGCATCCAATCAAGTAGAAACACCAGGGGCTTCATTGGAAGAACATATGGAAAAGTGTTCAGAATCCCGTGCTTCCGTCTCAGGTTCGAGCTGTCTGGTACGAGGTTGTAAACAACGCCATCGCTACCGGAGAGAAGCTATATAACATCAAACTCCGCCCGACCCCACACTGCAATGCATGTCTTCTCGTTGATTCAAATGTTCAAATGTTTGTAGAACTTATGGGACTTAACTACGGGGTCATCAGTTCCTAAGCTTGCAAACTACTTACGAACTAGCTAAGACTAAGGACGGCACAAATATCCATGTCCGAGGGGGGATTCGAACACCCGACAGCGGTGGCCGTGCAGACCGTGACTGGAGCGCCTCAGTCCCCTCGGCCACCGCGGCCGACCTCGTTGATTCCCTCGCGCATAAGTTCACTTGCAAGGATCAAAAAGGAACTGGACAAGGAAAAATTTGTCTCTCATAACACGAACTAGTACAATGAATATCACAACTACGCACATATTGCACCCAGACTGGAAATTCTTTCCTAACGCCAAAAATAACAGTTTGCGCCTGGCTCACTGGATATTATGTGTACTACAGCATCAACTATGAAAAGAAATCCTTACCTGACTTTTTACAATTGTTATTAACGGAACATCAGAAGTTACTTAGTCGACCTGGATACAAAGATTTGTTTCAACGATTCCTCATTGTACTGTTATCGACTTGAAATAATACAAAAAACTATATTATGCGACGAAATGCGAAAATAAACTTTTAAACTCATTATTTTCCATAATTATTTATTATTTTTGTTTCCCCTTCAGTTATGCACTTATGATATATATACTGAAGTAGTGCCGTTGAGGGGATTGTGACAAGTGTAAAAAAAAAAAAAGGATGATAAAAATAATTACATTCAGTTTACCTTAATTTAAAATCAATAATGCCAATGAGGGCGTATTGCGAAACCAAAAATGGAGAAATATTATCAACAAAAGCCACACACAGGAAGAAGGCGAACGAAAAGTAATATGGAAGAAAACTTTGATTTACATAAAGGCGATTGAAGCCTGCGCCAAAGAAGGCGACATATGGAGAGCGTAAGGCCGGGATGAAGGAGTGGAAAAGAGGCCAAAATAAATAAATAAATAAATAAATGTTGTAGAGTACTGCCGGTACAACCATAGAGTCATAGGTTGGAATCCCACTGGGACCTCTTTTGCATTTTTTTTCTTTTTTTTCTTTTTTTTTTTTTTTTCCTTCGCTTTCGTATTCAGTTATATAAAACATTTTCGGATCTCTAATTCCAAGTCTTGTGTCAATTTTTGTTTATGTGTATATAGAGGAGCAGAAAACCTCGTCACGTAACCCGATGTTTGAGTAGGGTAGCTCCTTGTAAAGCCATTAGTAGCTACGGAGATGACTTCCCAAAACCAGTGCCATAGTTCTTCACAAACTGAACAAAGACTACCGTCGTCAACTAATAGCGAAGGCAATACTGTAAAAAGTGTGAATTACGTTTTTTGATTGACTATCATTATCAACAACCTTCCATAAAATATAAAAAATTACGAATAAACAAAAACAAGTGCACCTTTCGTAAAAATTACGGTTAGATATTAAAATTGTGCAAGTATTCGAACACAAAGGGAAAAAAATGCCATAACAGGATTCGAACGACTGACCCTAATGATGGCAGGCCAGAACGCTACCACTTTTTTTTTCCAGGTAGATCTATGTTTTGCGGTCGTTGTTTCAGCTCGTTCTTGGTTGTTCGTTGAATATTTGGGTCAGCGTTTTTATTACAGAGGGCGTTTTTGTTTTAATCTATCGGACCAAACTGCGTGGTCATCAGTCCGTAGCTTACAAACTACTTACACTAAGGTAAACTAATCTAAGGACAATACACACACACACCCATACCACAGGGAGGACCCGAAGCCGCGGTGGAGTAGCCGAGCGGTCTAAAGCGTCTCGCTGCGGAGCGCGCGGTTGCTCGCCGTGGAGGTTCGAGTCCTCCCTGGGGCATGGGTTTGTGTGTGTGTGTGTTGCCCTTAGGTTAGTTTACTTAGGTTAAAGTAGTTTGTAAGCTACGGACTGATGACCAGGCAGTTTGGTCCGATAGATTTACAAACATTTGAGCTTCTTTTTTTTTTTTTTTTTTTTTTTTTTTTTTTTTTTTTTTTTTTTTTTTTTTTGAGGACCCGAATCTCCGACGGCGAGCAACCGCGCGATGCACAGCGAGGCGCCTTAGCCCGCTCGGCTACTCCACCGCGGCACCACCTGAGCTACACGTACAGATGCAACAACTGTTTTAATTTTTGGTACTTAGCACTTACGTGTACTTCGCGAAACTTTAAAGTAGATTTTCTACATCTACATCTACATACATACTCCGCAATTCACCGTAAGGTGCGTGGCGGAGGGTACACCGTACCACTACTAGGCATTCCCTTTCCTATTCCACTCCCAAATTGAACGAGGAAAAAAAGAATGCCTATATGCCTCCGTACGAGCCCTAATTTCTCTTATCTTGTCTTTGTGATCTTTACGCGAAATGTAAGTAGGCGGCAGCAAGATCGTACTACACTCAGCTTCAAATTCCGGCCCTCTAAATTTACTTAACAGAAATTCACGAAAAGAACGTCGTCTTTCTTCCAGCGATCCCCAATTGAGTTGCCGGAGCATTTCCGAGACACTCGCGCATTGGTCGAACCTACCGGTAACAAATCTAGCTGCTCGTCTCTGAACCGCCTCTATGTCTTCCTTTAAACCGATCTGCTGCGGGTCCCAAATACTTGAGCAAGACTCAAGACGTGGTCGTACAAGAGTTTTATACGCGGTCTCCTTTACAAGTGAAGTACATCTTCCCAAAATTCTCCCAATAAACCGAAGTCGGCTGTCCGCCTTACTCACAACTGTCCTTACATGCTCGTTCCATTTCATATCGCTCTGCAGTGTTACGCCTAGATATTTGAACAACGCAACAGCATCAAGAAGCTCACTACTAATGCTTTATTCGAACATTATGAGATTGTTCTTCCTATTGATGCGCATCACCTTACATTTTTCTACATTTAGTGCTACCTGCCATTCTTCGCACCAATTAGAAATTTTGTCTAAGTCATCCTGTATGATATTACAGTCAGTTACAGACGACACCCTCCCATACACCACAGCATCATCAGCAAACTGCCGCAAATTACTGATCTGTCCATCAGATCATTTATATAGATAGAAAATAATAGCGGTCCTATCACACTCCCCTGGTGTTATTGAAAAAGAGGAAGAGGAGGTTGAGGAGAAAGTTATGGAGCCACACTATTACTAACACCGGATTAGAATTGGGCACATTTTATTGTCTACATGACAGCCTTCGGAAAGATCCACAAAAGTTTCTCAATTTCTATTGTATGTCAGCATCATTTTAAAAATTTACAGCGGCAGTTATACATAGCACCGCTGCTTAATTTCTAAACTTTTAGATGCCAGAACGCACTGCTCGAACCACACCACCGCCCTCCGCCACTTATAAAAACTCTGACAAGAGGAACGCCAAGTATGGTACCAACGGATTTTGGTGGGTCGCGGGTATGTTGTGAGGGAATTCCTCCAGGCCATCAAGCTAAAAGGATTTATTCCAATGGGACTTGATTTCTGAGAAAATCGAGATTAAATTCGCAGCAAATTACCACGCGTACCGTGTCTACTTAAACATGGCGGTTACCGCTCAGCGAGAAAGCGTGGTGTAATCGGGCCGACCGCGGTGGCCGCGGGGACTGAGGCGCTCCAGCCACGGTCTGCACGGCCACTACGGTCGGGGGTTCGAATCCCCCCTCGGGCATGGATTTGCCGGGCGCCGTGGCTCAGCGCGCTCGGTCAGGGGGCTGAACGCCCACTGTAATAAGAAAGCTGAGCCAACAATTCATCGAACAACCACGAACAAACTGCACGAACGACCGCGAACTATAGATCCACCAGATGAAAAAAAAAGAAGAAAAAAAAAAAAAAAGAAAAAAAGAAAAAAAAAAAATCGGCTAGGTGCTAGGCTCCCATGCAGGAGACCCGGGTTCGATACGTAGCAGTAGAACAATTTTTAATAATTGTAATTGCTACTTTTTATATTAAAAAATAATTAAGCAAAGAAAAATATATAAAAAGGTAAAGCAGTCAACAATCGGCGAAAATGACGGCAGTGGTATTCTTCGGCTAACGGAAAGGTTTAACGGGGTACGTAACAGCAATAAGCAATGCGTTAACGGTAAACTTTGGTGTGTTTACTGGTGTTGTAAGTGTCGGTGCAGTGCCGCTTCGCGCTTCTCACTGCCAGTACTGCTTCGCCACTGACGTCATTTCAACAGCCAATAGCAGGCCGTTTCGCTTCGGGCCCAACCTTCTATTGAATAACCTTCAGATACTGGACCTAAAGCACTAGATATACCGAGCTGAACAGTCCGCCATTTTGAATCCCAATGCAACGACAGTATTGTATGCTTTGTATTGTGTAGCGAAGTGAATCAGCAAATATTTCCTGATTTTATTGTTTCACAGTGTGAAATGGTTGGTTGTGCTGCACCGAACTGCTCAAACAATAGCAGACATGGTCGCTAGAAGTTTTATCGGTTTCATTCAAACATAGATCGGCGTGAAAGGTGGCTTTTTAATATCCGACGCCAAGTATGGACGCCAAAATCTAGCAATTATCTGTGTGAACTTAAGAACAAAACCTTTTTTTATTTGCTTTAGTTATGATCACATAGAGATATTAATGGAAATAGGTAAAGCAGTCATCAATCCGAAGATTGGTTTGAACAGCACAGTGCATTACTAGGCAGGCATGGTCCTGTTTGGAGGTGGTATGCCGTTGCCTTCCTCTTTTTTTTTTTTTTTTTTTTTTTTTTTTTTTTTTTTTTTTTTTAGTCAGGTGTAATATATTGCTTTATTTCATTTAATGATTATTACAGGGGGCCAACAGTTTGAAGAACGTAACCCGTCGACAATCCTGCACATGAGTATCCCAGTCGTCTTCTCGCATTCAAGGACTGTAGCCTTTGTACAATTGGGATCAATCAGGTTCTATGGGCTGCATCGTTATTCTCTTCTCACACCTGGGACACCCCAGCTGGGTGGAGGGTTCGTGAACAGTGACCCTAAAAAGTTCGCAAAAGTGGTTCGGTAGGATGTTCCACGTTGGACAGTCGTGTGTGTTTCAAGCAAATATTGCCAGAAATCCAGGATGCTTTTGTCGCTATCTCGGTGAAGGTAATGTAGCGCCATGCTTTTAATCCAGTTGATTGCATTCGTCTTCGCTGGTGGAAAATAGACGCCATCAGGGTAGAAACTTCGGTAGATAGGATCGACGTGAAAGGACGACGTAGGAGGAGGGCCAGCATTTGCCTCGTGAGTTTCCAACACGCACTCGCAGTGCTACAAGTCAGTCGATGCACGTCGGTATCAACGTCTGCACACTGTGGACATAAGGGGTCGCTGAGGAGGCGAATGGAATGTAACCGCTGACGATTAGGGAATTTTTCGTCCTCCGACCTTGGAACTGACTTACCCAGCCAGTTGTAGGGGGACCTACAGTTTAACGTGGGTTCCGAACAACGGTGCTACTCGGTATTTTTCACATGAGCAATATTGCCAGAGGTGAAAAAAGTGGAAAGTGACAGATAACAATCCTAGGACCTGGCGGGGATCGACCCGCGACCTTTGGATTTGTAGTCTGGCACTCTTCCACTGTGCAACCGAGGCGCACATTGATCTAAAGAAAGAAAAACAAAAATAATGAAAAGCCAAACGATTAAAAAAATAACCAAGAAAATAAAAAAATAACCAAGGGAAAAAAAATAATAAAAAATCTTCCCCTTCGGGTCATTTATTTTTCACTTTTCTTCATTTCTTTTATTGTGCATAATAATATGCCTTTATACCCACTCCTATGTTACAGGTTAAGTAAACAGTCAGGATAATAGCAAATAACACAGTAGCAACTGATTATTTTACTTATTGCACAGAGTTATTTACTCACTGTCACTATCTTTAACACCTGTACATAATTCTGGCAGGCAGCAGTTAGAGTAGATGGCAAACTAAGCTCACGGTTCAGGGTAGTTTCAGGGGTAAGACAAGGCTGTAACCTGTCACCACTGTTGTTCATACTATTCATGGATCATATGTTGAAAACAGTAGACTGGCAGGGCGGGATTAAAGTAGGTGAAAACAAAATAAGCAGTCTCGCATATGCGGATGACATAGTTGTAATGGCCGATTCGATTGAAAGGTTGCAAACTAATATTTCAGAGCTCAATCAGAGGTGCAAGGATTATGATATGAAGATCAGCATCTCCAAAACAAAATTAATGTCTGTGGGAAAGAGATTCAAACAGATTGAGTCCCAAATAGGAGGAACAAAGTTAGAACAGGTAGACAGTTTCAAGTACCTGGGATGTATTTTCACACAGGATGGCAACATAGCGAAAGAACTGGAATCGAGGTGCAGCAAAGCAAATGCAGTGAGTACTCAGCTAAGATCTGCTCTCTTCTGCAAGAAGGAAGTCAGTAGCAAGACTAAGCTAGCAGTGCACCGCTCTATCTTTCGACCAACTTTGTTGTATGGGAGTGAAAGTTGGGTGGATACAGGTTACCTTATTCATAAAGTAGAGGTTACAGATATGAAAGAAGCAAGAATGATTGCAGGTACTAATAGATGGGTACAATGGCAGGAGGGTGTCCATAACGAGGAAATCAAGGAAAAACTGGGAATGAACACCATGGATGAAGCAGTTAGAGCTAACAGACTAAGGTGGTGGGGTCATGTTACACGCATGGGGAGAAGCAAGGTTACCTAAGAGACTCTTGAGCTCGGCAGCGGAGGGTAAGACGAGTCGAGGTAGACCAAGAAGAAATTACTTAGATTCGGTGCAGAAAGATTTTGAAGTAAAAGGCATAACATCAGACGAGGCATCAATGTCAGCATTGAATAGGGCATCATGGAGGAATTTTATTAGAGGTACTATGATCCAGGCTGAACCCTGGAAGGCATAATCAGTCTCTAATGATGATGATGATGATGATGATAATGATGATGACAAAATTCTGGGTGATAATTGTCATAGAAGCACCGAAAACACAGAACATTGTAGCACCACGCACATCTGATAAATGCTACCGCTTTACAGGAGCAAGGTGTTTTCGTCAGCCATACTGGAAAACACTGGTCGTTCACATTCAAAAACAATGTTCGGTCGTCAATTAATTGCGTCGCAAACCACGAATATTTAATTATGGGAACGAAGACTGGTGTGCTGAACTGATGCAACAGTAATGAATGTGCTTGGTGGAGGTGTATTACCGTCTTTAGCAACTAAATTAAAGGCGTTTCTTTGTGTGCCATACGCGTTTCGCTTGTTTATTGTGAAGCATCGTCAGTGGCCTGTAATACATGTTATTTTTGTATAATATTACAGTACAGTCATAATATTACATGTATTTTTCACATGGCCGAGGGGACTGAGGCGCTTCAGTCACGGTCTGCACGGCCACTACGGTCGGGGGTTCGAATACCCCCTAGGGCATGGATATTTGTGCCGTCCTTAGTCTTAGCTAGTTGGTAAGTAGTTTGTAAGCTTAGGGACTGATGACCCCGTAGTTAAGTACCATAAGCTCTACAAACATTTGAACATTTGAAAACTTGGTGCGTGATGGGACGGTTTTCCATGTTTTATGTGCTCATAATTTATGAACTACGTGTCGTACTGTGATACAATTTAGAAGCTACATTCAACTATATATGTGTATACTGTCTGTAAAATTTCCTGTCGCTACAATTTGTAGTGTAGAAATTATAAATTGTAACGTCTTACCGAGATCCGTATTTTTACTCCATAAACAGCGGAAAAGTAGCAGCGAGATACTTTTTTCCTTTCATCATTTTACTATGGTTACCCGTCACAGTATGACATTTAACAGTCTGGTTAGAATTTCTAAAGTTCGGATCTACTAGGTTAAAAACAACTTCTGTAGCACTAGCTTTTGCAAAGTTAATTTAATCATCCAGTTTTTGGCCCTACTTACGGTTTTCTGTGTTATTCCATGTGTGTCTTCGTGGAGAAATTGTAACAAGACTGTTAAATGTCATACTGTGAAAAATACAAATAATATTATGACTGCACTACAACATTATACAAAAATAACATGTATTACAGGCCACTGATGATGCTTCACAATAAAGAAGCGAAACGCGTATGGCACACAAAAAACAGCTTTCAATTAGTTGCTAAAGACGGTAACACACCTCCACCAATTTCATATGCAACTAAGGACGACGGCCGCGGTGGTCGAGGGGACTGAGGCGCTCCAGTCACGGTCTGCACGGCCACTACGATCGGGGGTTCGAATCCCCCCTCGGGCATGGATATTTGTGCCGTCTTAGTTCGTAAGTAGTTCGTAAGTAGTTTGTAAGTTTAGGGACTGATGACCCCGTACTTAAGTCGCATGAACTATACAAACATTTGAACATACAACTAAGGACGACGGAAATCGAAAAAATGGAGTAATGAACGTATCCGGATCGACTTTTCTCGTGAAGCGATTTCACGATTAGCTGTTAATAAGTCATTATTTTTGTTTTTCTTTCTTTATATCTCGTTCCTTGAGTAATTTTTTTTTAAATATAAAAAGTAGCAATTACAATTTTTAAAAATCATTCTGCCGCAAGGTATCGAACCCTAGTACCTTGCCCATTGAACCACGCTGTCTCGCTGAGCGGTAACCGCCACGTATAAGTAGACACGGTACGGGTGGTAATTTGATTCGAATTTAATCTCCATTTTCTTAGAAATAGAGGCCCATTGGAATAAATCCTTTTAGCTTGATGATCTGGAGGAATTCCCTCACAGCATACGTGCGACCCATCAAAATCTGTTGGTACCTTACTTGGTTCTCCCCTTGTGAGTATCGACTTTTAAATGCGTTCATTGGTACCGACGTAGCGGCAAATTATAGTTACGTTGCGATTCAAAAAAACTCAGGTGGTAACTTGTTCCATTAAATTAATGTGATGAATAAAAATATCGCTAGGAGGTGCCGGAAAGCATTTCCCACGGGTTCCAGACAAAATCAAGCAGTGCACAGCACTATTTTAACTATCTTCTCTATATATAAAAGGAAGAGTCCCGATTGACTGACTGACTGACTCATCATCGCCCAGCCCAAACCACTGAAGACAGAAACTTGAAATATGTGGAGGCTGTTGATCTTACTCTGTAGGCGTCATTTAAGAAGCGATTTTTCGATATTCCGTCCGTAAGGGGGTGAAATAGTGGATGAAATGGTTTTTGAAAATACGTAGCGATTTAGGCAATTTTGAAGCTAGAACTACAAAATATCGGATTTTAATTCAGGGTTCGAATTTAAAAGACATGTGTTTCGGCAATTTTTGAAATCCGACAAATAAGGGGGTAAAATAGGTGACGCAAAAAATTGATTTTCAAAAATATGTTGCTGTTAACTCAAATTTTAAGCTACAACTACGACACTTCGGATATGGAATCTTGGTCAGGATTAAAAATCCATGATTGTTAGTATTTTTGGAAACTCAAGAAGTAAGAGGGTTAAATAGATGATCAAAAATTCTTTTTGAAAACACGTTGCTATTGACACAATTTTGAAGCTAGAGCTGCAAAAATTGATGTTTGTATAGTTGGTTAGACGTTAAAAAATACGTGTTTCCGTATTTTTGGAAATTCAACCATCAACTGGGTTAAATTGGAGAGGGGGTGGTTTTCAAAAATATGTTGCTATTTAGGCAATTTTGATGTTAGAACTACAAATTTTCGGATTTGGATTCGGGGTTCGAATTTAAAAGACACGTGTTTCGGTATTTTTGGAAATTCAACAACTAAGGGGGTAAAATAGGGGATCAAAAATTCTTTTCGAAAACACATTGTTGTCAAGGCAATTTTGAAACTATATCTGCAAATGTTCAAATGTTTGTATAGTATATGGGACTTAACTACGGGGTCATCAGTCCCTAAATTTACAAACTACTTATGAACTACTTACGAACTAGGACGGCACAAATATCCATGCCCGAGGGGGGATTCGAACCCCCGACCGTAGTGGCCGTGCAGACCGTGACTGGAGCGCCTCAGTCTCCTCAGCCACCGCGGCCGGCTATATCTGCAAAAATTGATATTTGTATTGTCCGTTATGATTTTAAAAATTCGTGTTTCGGTATTTATGGAAATTCAACCATCAAGGGGGTTAAATTGGAGAGGGATTTTTTTTTCGAAAATCTGTTGCTATTTAGCCAATTTTGAATTTAAAATTACAGATTTTCAGATTTCGATTCGGAGTTCGAATTTAAAAGACGCGTGTTTCGGTATTTTTGGAAATTAGACTAATCAGGGGGTGAAATACGAGATGCAAAAGTTGATTTTCAAAAACATGGCGCTGTTAACTCAAATTTCAAGCTATAACTACGAAACTTAAGATATGGATTCTTCATCAGGATTAAAAAGAAACAACTGGTGCAGACCAACCAGCCTACGCATGCGAAGCAGCGGGGGTTAAACTAGTTGTGAAATAAAAAACATGAGACTGTTCTACCAAGAAGTAGTGAACTAACTGCGTGTTCCATGACAGAATATTTTATGCAATGTAAACTAAAACAGAAAAAGTGTAAATAAAAACTCATAAAATGTTTCTGTTTTTATTTATAAAGCACTGAGTAATCTGCATATACTAAATTGGAATCCTACTATTTTAAACAAATGATGTGAGCCACGCAAATGAAACTCTTACCTATCATTTTCTGCTCTTCCTGGGGCAGCACCTCATAGTTGGGGTTACAGCTGCTGAATACCCAGGCTGAATCGTCCGCCATGTTTTCCCCAACATGGTTGGAATCGCGCTGCACTAACAGCGTAGAGGCGCATGCCCTGCCATCTTTCACAAACGATTTCGCAAAAAACTAATTGGTAGAAATATTTAATTTTTCCGCTACTTAAATATTTATACGTCAGCATTGTGACGAGATGCTCATCATTACGTTAAGTCATGGTTAATAAGATATTGGCTTTGAAATAACAGACTGCGCTACGTTAGGAAAAGTTTGCAGTAAAAAATAGAGGCTGCTATGATATTCTTGCGTTTGGTCTATGTTGCACCATATGTTGCTGCGAATGAAATATTCCTAATGAATTGAGTTTTATATTCGACAGGAGGAGATCTTTACCTTACACTCATGCCGCTAAACTTTATTTTATTTAGCGCACTAATTTCCGATGGCGATAAGGCCAGAATGAATCATTGCGTATCTCATACAAGGTTAGAGGTATCAAAACGATATTTTGACAAATGATAACATGCAAAGAGGAGAGTATTTTGCCACATGGTTACTACGCAAAACTTCATTAACAGTCGGGTTATTCAAGGAAATATATAGTTGTAGAATCAAAAGAGTAAAGTTTGTGATTTATTATTCGATTTGTAGATATTCCTTCGTCACTAACAAATGTTTATTTCTTTGCTTCTTGTCCAATGTGTGTCAGAGCCAATACTCTGTTTCCAAAACCTAATAGGAGTTACATTTCCTTCAATTTGAAGGCTAGCAGTAACAGAACGGAAGTTACTAGATCTAATGGGGATTTTATGTGAGAATAGTTGAAAATGACAGATAGCAAGGATCTCTTCACTAGCTAACGAACTGACTTGTTCTCATTTCCTCACATAATAAAGCACTCTGTATTGAGATATTTAGAATATCCTTTACATATAACTGGCCGGCCGCGGTGGCCGAGGGGATTGAGGCGCTCCAGTCACGGTACGCACGGCCACTACGGTCGGGGGTTCGAATCCCCCCTCGGGCATGGATATTTGTGCCGTCCTTAGTCTTAGCTAGTTCATAAGTAGTTTGTAAGTTTAGGGACTAATGACCCTGTAGTTAAGTCCCATAGACTCTACAAACATTTGAACATATAACTGAAAAATTGAAATTGAATATTACATTGAGACACAACACCTTTGTAGTTTGCAACTATTAAATGTATTGGGTTAAAAGAAGTTAGTGCCAGTATCTTGAAGTAAGGGGGTGATGCAGTAGCAACATGTGCCTAATTATTAGGAGCTCTAATACGGAAGACGTGTTACTACTAGACGGGCGGGCGGATCCCAGTGCGTCATATTTAACTGACATTATCTCAAGTTATACATTTCTCACAAAGTTTCTGTTTGGAGAGGATGAAAACTTGATGTATTTTGAAAATTTCATTCGCTTAATGTGTTCCCCTAACTTCAAGAGAAAAAAAGTTCCTCGCATGTCGAAAATTCCGTAACGTCGTCAGAAAGTGCATGGTCGTAAACTATCAGTATACGCTGTTTATAAATTATTGCCATAAATAAAACTAAAATGAAAATTCAGTGTAGTTCTTAACGAACACATTGATGAAAGTTCCACGTTGATACAGTGAGTGGTTAGCGAGTGTGAGCGAGTTGAATGAAACGCGAGGTAACGCGTGAGCTTCGTCCGGAACGTGGCAACTCCTACAGCTTGGGGGAAAATGGCGGACAGTTCAGCTCGGGTTTATAGCAGTCTTAAGGCAAGTTTACACGACGACACTAGGTTTCGTGAAACTGAGCAGCTGGCCACTGCGCATGCGCAGCCGACGTACGCGAAACTAGTTTGTGAAACTGAAACAGTTTCGGCGCCTCCCAACTTTTACGAAACTGTTTACGCGAGTTTTTAGGTTAGGTGATAACCGAAATAAAACAAATATATATAATGAAGTGGGGAACTGAAGAAATTGTTCGTTTTTTGGATATTTATGCAATGCATAAGTGTTTGTGGGACTTTAATGACGAAAATTTCCGAAATAAGCAGCGACGTGTTGCTGCTCTAGAAACTATTTTACGTGAGCTAAATATTGATGGGTTGACAGTGAATGAATTACAAACGAAAATACATTCAATCAGAAATACTTACACCAACGAACTGAGAAAAATTCAGTCCAGTAAAACATCCGGATGTGGGTCGGCGCAAGTTTATAAGACGAAGATACCTTGGTTTGAACTGGCTGACTCTTTCTTAAGAAAAATTGTACATAGAAGAAAAGGGTACACAAATCTGGTAAGCTGAATTCTTTTATTTTAAATATGTATTTAAAATGTGTTTTACATTGACATTTATTTGTGAATATTTAAAACGTGGCAGTGTTTACATTTACAATTGTAAATATTTAAAATGTGACGTCCAGGTTTTCTACATTCTACATTCACAGTCTTTTTGGATACTTTTAAACAAGCTGATATTGCCATGGTACTGATCCCTCTGCAAGAAAGTGGTTAGCTAATGATTGTCTTATTAATGCAGCCTGCCTTGAATAGTTGTTGCTGCCAGCATGCAGCCTTGTATCAATTAGTCCAGCAGCATTTATTTCTCTCCACGTTCCTGGCTGGTAAAATCCACTGTCCACATTCTCTTGATCAACCAATTGTGGCTGCACATATTGCTGAGGAGATGTTTTTCTTTGCCAGTTGTGTAAAGCACATGTAGCTCTTACAACCTTGTCCACTATTTGTGGACGAAGTGGAATTGGCTTTTCATACAGACGAAATTTGGAAACGAGAATTCCAAACGCATTTTCCACTACACGGCGAACACGCGAAAGTCTGTAATTGAAAATCTTTTCCAGTAAAGTTAGTGGACCATGTCTGGAGAAAGGCTTCATTAAGTAAGGTGTTAATGGAAAAGCATCATCACCAACTAAAACTGCACCTTCTGGTAGACCAAGAGTTTTGTTTTCTATTGCAGCTTTTAAAGTAGAATTGGCAAATATGCCTCCATCAGATGCCCTTCCTGCTTCGCCTATATTAACATAAGTGAAACAGTAATTACTGTCTACAACTGCAAAAAGGACAATACTGAAAGTTCCCTTGTAGTTGTGGAATTCTGAAACACTTTTTGGTGGGCACTTTATGACAACATGTTTGCCATCTACTGCCCCAAAGCATGGAAATTGCCATCGTATTTCAAAGTTTTTAATTATTTCCTTCCATTCATCTTCAGTCTGGGGTACCTGTAAAAGAAAGTAATCAGATTAACTGAACGAAACCTTGTAGTTTATTTCAATAAATCAAATTGTGTTCAAGTAAGCCACATTTCAAGCTTTTAAACAATATCATTCTTTCCCTTCCAGGGTTGCAAGGAAAATCAAACAGAAAGTGAACAGTCAGTAGAAGAGTCACTTACTAGTATAAGTGAACCTGAATCGCCCACAACGGCAAGTGTGATAAACAGTGACAATTTGAGTCAGACATGTAGCAGCAGCAGCTACAGCTCGCAATCATCGTCGTCAGCGAAAGCAAATGCGAAAAAAAGGCGTTCTGTTGATCCTTTTCAGCAACTAGAAAGTGCTGTGGAGGCACTCAGGTCCATAAGTAATCGGCCAGATGAGGAGGAGGATGAGATTTCAACATTTTGTAAAAGTCTAGCAAAGCAGATGAGAAAACTGCCAGAAAGCTACAATTTAGAACTAATGGAAGAAATGCAATCGCTTGTGACTTATAAGAGGAAGTGTTTCTTGGCCGAAAGGCAAAATAAAGACGAATTGCAAGAAGGACAGTTCGTTGCTGCCGACGAAATACTTGAGAGGGAAGAAGTGCTATCAGAGACCGATACGATAACTTTGTTTTATGATACCTCAAATTAGATGCAATTTTTATTGTAATTCAAAAAGTAAAAACCTATGTATGTATCCTTCACAATAATAACCATAATTTCAAAATAGTGTGTTAGTTTTTACTTGCACCAGTGATGTAGTGTGCTTATGTTGGCAACAAGAATGCTGCATGACAACGCAGTAACATAGAATGAAAAGAATAAACTTTTGTGTTGGCCAGGATATGTAAATAATTAATGTTGCTTCTGCTCTATGGTTGACAGATTATTATATGCACCTTTGTCCAGTCAGTAAAGGAAACATTCTGCTGCCAACATTAGCACACTACGCCATTGCCACATTTAAAATTTAACCTTACCTTCATGTATTCTGCAAGTCCCGTGTAGATGGCATCACAAACAGTTGGGACAAATTTCGCAATTGTGGATTTCGGAACACGGTACAGGTACTGTAGAGACGTATATGAATCCCCACTTGCTAGGAAACGTAGTGTAATTTGTAATTTCAATTCTGGTGACAACGCTTCACGCATAACAGTATCTTGTTTCTGTATTGCATTTTTTACTTTGTTTAAAAGAAATGTAAACTGCTCTGGTGACATTCTAAGATGATTACAATAACTTTTAGGGTCTTCAACAACAATTTCTTTCAGCAAGGTTGCTGAGCAGCCGAGCTGATGTCGTTTCTTAATCCAGTCACGAACCCAAACACGTTTCTTATACTTTTTTTGTTTAGTCTTATGTAGCGACTTCACACAGAGAAGCAATAGCTCCGCCACAACTCGTACAGCTGCCAAAACTTTCATTTTACGACGACTACAGTACTCACAAAACAACGAAACTGAAGTGTGTGTTTTTGGCGCCGTGTCGACAGACATACACGAAACCAATTGCACGCAACTCATTTCACGCAACCAGTTTCGCAACCTAGTGTCGTCGTGTAGACTAGCCTTTATGGCTAGTCTACACGACGACACCAGGTTGCGACAATCGTTTCAGGAAATCAATTGTGTGCAACTAGTTTCGTGTGTCTGTAGACACGGCGCCAATACTATACACTTCAGTTTCGTTGTTTTATGTGTGCCGTAGTCGCCGTAGAATGAAAGTTTTGGTATCTGTAAGAGTTGTGGCGGAGCTATTGCTTCTCTGTGTGAAGTCGCTACATAAGACTAAGCCGGCCGCGGTGGCCGAGGGGACTGAGGCGCTTCAGTCACGGTCTGCACGGCCACTACGGTCGCGGGTTCGAATCCCCCTCGGGCATGGATATTTGTGCCGTCCTAGTTCGTAAGTAGTTCATAAGTAGTTTGTAAGTTTAAGGACTGATGACCCCATAGTTAAGTCCTATAGACTATACAAACATTTGAACATTTGTACAAGTAGTTTGTAAGTTTAGGGACTGATGACTCCGTAGTTAAGTCCCATAGACTCTACAAACATTTGAACATAAGACTAAACATAAAAAGAATAAAAAACGTGTTTGGGTTCCTGACTGGATTAAAAAAACACGTCAGCTCGGTTGCTTAGGGACCTTGCTGAAAGAAATTGTAATTGTCATTGAAGACCCTAAAGCTATTTTAATCAACTTAGAATGTCACTAAAGCAGTTTACGTTCCTTTTAAACAGAGTTAGTAATGCAATAAAGAAACAAGATACTGTTATGCGTGAAGCATTGTTACCAGAACTGAAATTACAAATTGCATTACGTTTCTTGTCAAGTAGATATTCGTCTCTGCAGTACCTGTACCGTGTTTCGAAATCCACAATTGCCATAGTTCGTTTGTATAAATATTTGGAATTTAATGAATTTCGGTCTGCAATTCACTAATCGTCAACCCATCAATATCTAATTCACGAATAATTGCTTCAAGAGCACTAACACGCTGCTACTTAAAATCGCACAAACACCTTTTTATCGCATACAAGTTCAAAAGCCGAATTATTTCTTCCGTTCCCCCCTTTATGTTGTGTTTTGTTCTGTATTTGCTGTAACCTAAACTAAAAACACGCGCAGTTTCAAGTTGGATGGTGCCGAAACTGTTTAGTTTCGCCAACGAGTTGCGCGAACGCCTGGCGCGCATGCGCAGTGGCGAGTAGCGCAGTTTCATGAAACCTAGTGGCGTCGTGTAAACTAGCCTTTAGTTGGGGTTGTATGCCCTGCGTACCTCCTTCCATGCGTCAGCTTTCTTGTTTTTATTTGGGTAATCGGCTTTGGAGGAAACCCATATTGCTGCTCGTGTCTGAATTTCACTTACAAATTGTTCTCCGGTGTAAAAGGGCCCTGGAATCTTTATAGCGTCAGGCTCGGTGGTCTCGGAGTAGAGCGCTCGGCTGGAGAACGAAGGGTCGGATCTCTGAGTTTCCAGTTCCTGTTTTACCCCAGGGTTTTCCTCTCAACGATGTGAGGATTCGCCAGAAACGGCCCGTTAACTCTTTTAGGCGCTGTGATTATCGACGTCAACCACATATTTCACAACGCCTGGCCTCAAATAGTGCATCAATTTTCATCGACATCGTTTATTGTTGAGGGACATATCTAGAGAACTCCCTTAACTAACAGTGTGATTCATAAGGATTGCAGCCATATTTGGTGCCATGACTAAATAGCCGTGCGCACTAATGCTCACAGCTGCGGTGAGCGGGGCCGTTTGCCGTCGCTGATTCGAGTCCTCCCTCGGGCATGGGTGTTTGTGTTGCCTTTAGCGTAAGTTACTTCAAGTTTAAGTAGTTTGTAAGCTTAGGGACTGATGACCAGCGTAGTTAATTCCCTTATGTTTACAAACATTTTATGCCATATTTGGTCCCCAGGCCTCTTAAAATACTTGGTTAATATCCATAACCACCGCCCTTGAAAGAGTTAAGCTGTAGGTCCCCTTTCCTTTCCTTTCCTTTCCTTTCCTTCCCCCGGTTATATGCGGCGACAGCTGCTCATGGTGCGTCAGGCGTACGCCTCATTGTCCACCCCATACACACCTGCTTTCGATACTGTTGCTCGGTCTCCTATGGAACGGTTGTTTCGTAATCGGCTTCGAGCTACGACGCCTTTTGGGATTCGTGCTAAGAACTGTTTTTTCGATATGGGTGTTTCAGATTTTACTGTTTTGCGTCGAGAATGGAGTAGATATTGTGGTGTCGCACAAGTACAAAGTGCGCGCCACTTACTTTCGCCGCGCGCCGCCATGCACGCACGGCGCGGCGTTCTCACGACGACAGCCACGAGCGCCCTCTGCGACAACTCCGCTCGTGGCCACCACTGAAGGACATCGCCCACTTCGCACTTCGGACGGAGATAGCAACGAGTTAGGACCTTCGTAATCAGATAGGCACCAGTGAAGACTTTGCTATCGTACAGGCACTAGGCAGGCCTCTAACAACTATGTATCACCATTCTGCAGTACTATGTAAAAGTTAAGTATTGTTACATTCCGTGCAATATATATCTCTTTCTAATTTACTCTAGTGTTTATAGTTTCTGGCTGCTCCCCTCCGTACCTGCACCAGCGGGCTATCCTTATTCCTGTGTCGGTCTTATTCCACTCGGCCACCGACACCTACGACGAGACTGGGACACAAAAGCGGCGACGAAGTTGGGACACAAAAGCTATCCCCCTTGGTTATTACAGAGACGCCTCGCCTCCTTTTAGATTTAACCAGTTTTAAAAAAGGTGGCACCCCAGACATGGCGTTTGAGTCCGAATTTTTTAACATTTTAAATAAGCATCGTGATCGTACAGTGGTGTACACTGACGGATCAGAACAAGGGGTCTCGGTGGGGTGTTCTGCAAGTGTTTCCAGGTCACATCGTAGGGATTCACCTGCCCGCTGCCTACTCCGTTTTCCAGGCACTGGAACTCATCCGGCGTGCTCGAAGTATAAGATTTCTACTGTGCTCAGATTCCCTTAGTTCCCTCCAGTCACTGCTGAACGTATAACACAATTGATCCGTGACCAGCTGTAACTCCTCCAACGGCGGGGCAAAGAGGTGTCATTTCTTTGGGTAGCTGGGCATGTTGGGATATGGGGAAATGAAGCGGCTGATGGGGCTGCCAAGGCGGCCTGCGGTGACACAAATGTCGCGGAGTGTGCGGGACGTCTGCTCTGTGCTGCGCCAGAGGTCCCTTCAGCTGTGGGAGGAGACGTGGCTGGCAGTGACAGGTAATAAACTGCGGTTGCTTAAGCCAACTGTCCGACTGTGGCGAACCTCCTGCCAGCCATTCAGGCGTTTCCAAGTGACACTGACGCGCCTTCACATCGGGCACAGCCCTTTGACCCACAGCTTTTTACTCCGTCGGGAGAATCCACCGATTTGTGATGCTTGTGGCGTGCAAATCACTATACGCCATATTTTAATTGAGTGTATTTTATATCGTGCTGAGAGGGCAGCGGCTAATTTTGGTCGTGCCCTATCCAATGTTTTAGCTGACGACGAGGCGAGTGTGACGAACGTTTTACAATTTTGTGAACGTTCCCGACTCTGGCCTAAGCTCTTAGGCGGGAGGTTTCAGTGTGTTACAGGAAGGCTCGCTGATGCCCTTAACATCAGCGATCAGCGTCCCTCTATACTCCGACACTTCCTTTTAAGGACTTGTAAGGTTGGGTACTTCACTCGGCCAACTTCCACCGCTGATTGGCTATATGTGTTCATGTTGTTGCAAAGACCTACTTTAGTTACTGTTGTCTAATTCTTTCTAATCCTTTCCCCGGATGGATAACTGGAGTAGGCTAGGGACACGCAAGTCGCCGAAGTGGCGTCCAATTGAAAGACTTGCACTAGGCCAACGAGCCACACACCAAATTATTATTATTATTCATAATGAGTGTGCCATGGCAGAATAGCCGTGCGCGCTAAGGCGCTGTGCTGCGGTGCGCGCGGTTGTTCGCCGTCGAGGGTTCCAGTCCTCCCTCGGACAAGGGTGTTTGCGTTGTCCTTAACATAAGTTGCTTTATTTATTTGTGTATTTAGCCTGATCAGATTAGGGCCATCAGGCCCTCTCTTACATCGGACCAGGGTTTTACACATACAGTATTTCTTTACATGTGAGTTACCTATAACATAACAATGATTTTTACGGATAAACAATTAATAACATAATTTGTACAAGTTGATTACATGTAAAAAGATGCAAATAAAACGTATTGACTTAACTCTAATAGGATTAATACTAGTAGTACCACTGAGACACCTTCTGCTGCTGTTGGTGTAATAATAGAAGTAACGACATTGATATTAGCATATACAAGATGTACTTTTAAATATATATCGACTGGTTAAGACATGGCGAATTCTGACAGAAGGACGTTAAGAAAGCTGTACCTGGCGACAACAATGGCAGTAGGAGAATATCTGGGAGGAGGAATGGATGTGACGTACCTGAACCGTAGCGTGTTAAAGACTGGCGTAATTATTGCTTTAGTAGATAATCCATTAACTGTCGTTTGAAGCTGGCAGTGTTATTCAGTTCTCTGATATACTGAGGTAGGTTGTTCCAGAGCCTGGTTCCTGCTACTGAGAAGGATTTTGAGAAACCTGCTGAGTGATGGATAGGGACAGAAAGGGTTTTGCTCAGATAGGAACGAGTAGTTCTGTTATGTTGATCAGATAAGAGTGTTAAGGTCGAGGAAGCTAGTGTAAGTAGTTTCTAAGCATAGAAACTGATGGCCAACATAATTAAGTCCCTTAGATTTGAACATAATAAGTGTTCGCCTGTTTGTGTGTATGTGTTGCATACATAGGATGATAAGAAGCAAACAAAAAAAAGACGACAAACAGCTTCAAACGAAGGACAAATTAAGAAAAAAGACAACTCACAAAACATATGAGCAAATTTAATAAACGAGTTCACTATCAATACACAAAACATACATAGCTGCGAGTTCAGACAGCCAATATGAATGTGACTTTAGGTTTTTTTCCCTTTGTAAACAATTTGGGATTTTATTTTACTTAAGGCGGCAGCTTCGTGTTGTAATGTTGCCAACGAAACGTATTGAAGACACGTCTCCTTAACGATGAATTTATATACCGGACAAACTGTTACACTCATGTAGTGACTAGTTCCCGATGTACTTTTTCAATTCACGATTTCTTAACAGCTTTCCCATATTATTGTTGTTGTGGTCTTCAGTCCGGAGACTGGTTTGATGTAGCTCTCCACAATACCCTATCCTGAGCAAGCCTCTTCAACTCGACATAAGAACGGCAACCTACATCTGTCTCAATCTGCTTACTGTATCCATCTCTTGGTCTTCCTCTGCAGCTTTTACCCCACACACTTCCCTCCAACGCTAAATTCACAATTCCTTGATGTCTAAGAATGTGTCCTACCAAGCGATCCCTTCTTTTAGTGAGGGTATGCCAAAAATTCCTTTTCTCCCCAATTCTGTTCAGTACCTCCTCATTACTTACGCGATCCACCCACCTAATCTTCAGCATTCTACTGTAGCACCACATTTCAAAAGCCGCTATCCTCTTCCTGTCCGCACTGTTTATCGTCCATGTCTCACGCCCATACAAGGCAACACTCCACACAAATGCCTTCAGAAAGGACTTCCTTAGGCTTAAATCAATATATGGTGTTAACAAATTTCTCTTTCTCAAGAATGCCTTTCTACCCATTGCCATTCTGCATTTTATATCCTCTGTACTGCCCAAGTAACAAAACCCATCCACCTCCTTTATTGTTTCGTTACATAATCTAATTTCTTTAGCATCACCTGATTTTCTTAGACTGCACTCTAATACCCTAGTTTTTCTCTTGTTAATCTTCCCACATTACTCGTAAAAATAGCTATGTCACATTACTCAATTGTTTCCAAAGCGAAAAACGTAAAGACCATTCATCTCTCGTCATTCATCGCTCCACTTAATATTCTGTTACGAATTTTCTCGTGTTTTTCAAAGAACGACATTTGCAGAAAAGAACAGCTGATAATGTACACTTCCATTTTGCTAGAAGGACAATATAAAAATTCGCCCGGACCCAGGACAAAGAGCTAAAAAAGAGGACATGTCCAGATTAATTCGGACGTCTGCTCACCCAACAGTTTTGTTGCAATGTTTATGAAATTTTGCACACGTACGCTTCAGTCCATCAGGACGTTCGCCATAAGTGTGCCGGCCGCAGTGGCCGAGCGGTCTGCGGCGCGCCAGTCACGGTCTGCGCAGCCGCTGCGGTCGGGGGTTCGAATCCTCCCTTGGGCATGGATGTTTGTGTAGTCCTTATCGTAAGTTAGTTTAAGTTAGTTAAGTAGTTTGTGTGTAAGTCTAGCGACTAATAACCTCGAAGTTTGGTCGCTTAAGACCTCACACACATTAGAACATTTGAACACTTGAGCCATAAGTGTAAACATGACGTACAAAACATACTGGGTGATCAAAAAGTCAGTATAAATTTGAAAACTTAATAAATCACGGAGTAATGTAGATAGAGAGGTTAAAATGGACACACATGCTTGGAATGACATGGGGTTTTATTAGAACAAAAAAAAAAAAAAAAAAAAAAAGACACATAGTTCAAAAAATGTCCGGCAGATGGCGTTTCATCTGATCAGAAAAGCAATAATTAGCATAACAAATTAAGACGAAGCAAAGATGATGTTCTTTACAGGAAATGCTCACCATCATTCCTCAACAATAGCTGTAGTCGAGGAATAATGTTGTGAACAGCACTGTAAAGCATGTCCGGAGTTATGGTGAGGCATTGACGTCGGATGTTGTCTTTCAGCATCCCTAGAGATGTCGGTCGATCACGATACACTTGAGACTTCAGGTAACCCCAAAGCCAATAATTGCACGGACTGAGGTCTGGGGACCTGGGAGGCCAAGCATGACGAAAGTGGCGGCTGAGCACACGATCATCACCAAACGACGCGCGCAACAGATCTTTCACGCGTCTAGCAATATGGGGTGGAGCGCCATCCTGCATGAAAGTCGTACGTTCCAGCAGGTGTTTATCAGACAGGCTGGGGATGATGCGATTCTGTAACATATCGGCGTACCTTTCACCCGTCACGGTAGCAGTTACAAAACCACAATCACGCAGTTTCTCGAAGAAAAAATGCCCGATTACGGTAGATGTGGTACATGCAACCCATACCGTTACTTTCTAGTCGTGCAGTGGAGTTTCCACGACAGTTCTAGGATTTTAGGTAGCCCAAATTCTGCAGTTGTGGGCGTTGACAGACCCTCGGAGCGTGAAATGAGCTTCTTCGGTCCACAACACGTTACTCTACCAATCGTCATCTTCCGCCACCTTTTGAAACACCCACATCGCAAAAGTCCTCCGCTTCAATAAATCGCCAGGTAACAGTTCATGATGGCGATGGATTTTGTAAGGATAGCATCGGAGGGTTCGCCTAAGTGGCAACCAAACAGTAGTGTACGGATTGCCGGTGCGACGTGCGACTGCACGAGCGCTGACTTCCCCGTGCACAGACGAACCCGCTACAGCCTCCACTTCTTCCTGAACTGTCTCAGCAGCATTACGCCTTGTGCTCGGTCGACCACTACGGGGTCTATCGCCTAAACAACCCGTGGCTTCGAAGTTGGAAATCATTCTCGGCACAGCTGCATTTGTCAAGGGACCTTTACCCGTTCAAATCCCCTTCCTATGGCGATAGGAACGTAACGCTGAACAAGCACATTCCCCATTCTGATAATACAGCTTCACTAAAAGCGCCTTTTCAGGTAACGTCAACATTCTGCGACTGCTGGTGCATCTGATTCTCTCTCTCATTACAGCTCCTTTTATACGCGATTTTCATGCGCAGTCAATGACGTTTTGCTGTCCAGCGCCATCTTCATTTATTTATTTATATTTTTTTAATTTTTTATTTTTATTTATTTATTTTGTTCTAATAAAACCCCATGTCATTCCAAGCACGGGTGTCTATTTTTACCTCTCTATCTACATTATTCCGTGATTTATTAAGTTTTCAAATTTATACTGACTTTTTGATCAACCGATAGTTCAAGAGATACGACGTTATAAAGAATGAGATGCAAGAAAAACTGCTGCATCATGTGACAATGTCGCACATTTCCTCCTAAACCACTAGACCGATTTCGACCAAATTTCGAACACATGATCCTTACTGTGAGGTAGCTATTGTTATAGGGATAAGAACTACATACGACTCGTGGTTCAGGAGATACAACGTCATAAACAATATAAGTTAGTTGCAAGAACCTGCCACATCATGCGACGAGATTCTGTACATATACCGTATGAGACTACTTAGCGACTTGCAAGAAATTGTAAACATAATTTCAAACTTTTTGTCGTTGACAACCATAGCAAAATGACGAAAGGAAAAAGAAATTTTTCCCTTGCTACTGTTTCGCTGTTGATGGAGTAGGACTACGGCATTCGGTATGACGTTTCAATTTACATTTTCTACACTACAAATTGTATTCGCGGGAAATTTTAGAGAGGCTTTACACATATACACCTGAATGTACCTTCGGAATTGTATCACAACAGAACACATAGTTGATGAGATAGGAGCACATAAACAGTAACTTTCATGGAAAACCGCCTCATGACACATCAGATTTTAATCTGTTACTTCTTTACCACTAACTGTATTTGCAACAGACACACAGCACAGCACTTATCTACAAATAAATATACGCATACAATTATATGACGGTACAACATATCTATATCTATATCTGTTCGGTGTACGTTTATAACGACTGAACCACAAGACATAAAGAGCTAGAAATTTGTACAGTTACTAATGTCTACCCGGGAAAGGCTTTAGGCACAGTTTTATGGCGATGGGATAGCTTTTTATCTATATAAATTAATGTGAATGTCTGTTCGTTGTACGTTTATCAGGTCCGAATAACAAGGTGCAGACTAAAATATTTGTACAGTTACTAATTAATATCTGAGGAAGGTTTTAGGCGCGGTTTTATAGCGATCTGATAGATATTTAGGAATTTGAAGAATATAACGCGAAATCCGGAACAATAATTACTCTTTGAAAAGTATATTTACTCTTTGAAAATGGTTTTATTGGTTGAATTGTTGATTGTGGGTTGATAATGATAAAAGTGTGGAGTATATTGGGATGGAAAGTTATCGGCGTATATAAAATTCTACGTGTGTGTCTTAATATTTAGCTCTGCAGCGAAAACTACAGAACGCAAACGAATGGTCTGTGTGTAATTGTTGTCTGAAGTCTCCCGTTGTACACCATGGCAGTTCCATGCCGATAGCTATAAGGGGGTGGGAGTCGTCAAATTATAAAAACATTTCGGACTGGAGGCCAGCGATGACGTTTGCGACTCTATAGCAAGGAGGTTACATACAGCGAAACGTGATGAGTAAGTTATACGTTAGTGGCGGAAAAATACCACTTCCGTTTCCGACCAGAGACTATACACAGCACGGGTAGAATCTTTGGCATGATATGACAGGCGCCATTTTAAATTCAGCTTATTTAGTAATGGTGAACTTTAAACTTGCAGTATGCCATTATCATGTCTTCAAGAGTACTCACGAAAATGCTTACCTTACAAATAAATAACAGTTTTGTAACAAATCAACATCGTAACAATTCCAGTTTAGCTATATGGAATATAATATTTGACAAATGTAATTGTAGCTTAATGGATAGCGTTGTAGTATATAGTAGTGTTGGTTCGGATCCTGTCGTCTTATTTTTTTTTTTTTTTTTTCATCTTTACATTTTACTTGAACTTCTCTGAATGTATTAAAAGTTAGTTCTACGTTTCTGTCTTTTATTTACATTTACAACTGATTAGAAAACGAAGTACGGAACAGTTATTTCGATAGTAATTTCCGAATATGTGACGATTTCCGAGTGTGTGTTTAGGGTTATACTGTCGTAATAGCAAACCATTGTAAACGTAATAATCTTTTAGGACGGGGAATATTACTTAACAATGTACACTAAGCAGGATAAATATTTCTGTATTTGAGAGTTCACAGTAGACATTAATAAGAAAACGTTGCTACCCTAACTCAGGTTTGCCTGCGTAATGTGGTAACACAAATATTTTATAAGCAGCTTCTTCCCCATCTGCAGAGCCCTAAATCAACTAATGACACAGTGTGCACTAGAATGTTTTATTGTAGGCAAAATCCAAACAATGTATTAGTATCGACAATTATAAGATAAACTAGCTGAACCCCCGCTGCTTCGCATGCGTAGGCTGGTTGGTCTGCACCAGTTGTTTCTTTTTAATCCTGATGAAGATCCATATCTTAAGTTTCGTAGTTATAGCTTGAAATTTGAGTTGACAGCACTATATTTTTGAAAATCAATTTTTGCATCCCGTATTTCACCCCCTTATTAGTCTAATTCCCAAAAATACCGAAAGACGTGTCTTTTAAATTCGAATCCCGAATCCAAATCCGAAAATTTGTAGTTCTAACTTCAAAATTGCCTAAATAGCAACATATTTTCGAAAACCACCCCCTCTCCAATTTAACTCAGTTGATGGTTGAATTTCCAAAAATACCGAAACACGTATTTTTTAACGTCTAACCAACTATACAAATATCAATTTTTGCAGCTCTAGCTTCAAAATTGCATCAATAGCAACGTGTTTTCAAAAAGAATTTTTCATCCTCTATTTAACCCTCTTACTTGTTGAATTTCCAAAAATGGTAAAAATCGTGGATTTTTAATCCTGACCAAGATTCCATATCCAAAGTTTCGTAGTTGTAGCTTAAAATTTGAGTTAACAGCAACATATTTTTGAAAATCAATATTTTGCGTCACCTATTTACCCCCTTATTTGTCGGATTTCAAAAAATGCCGAAACACATGTCTTTTAAATTCGAACCCTGAATTAAAATCTGATATTTTGTAATTCTAGCTTCAAAATTGCCTAAATAGCTACGTATTTTCGAAAAAACATTTCATCCCCTATTTCACACCCTTACGGACGGAATATAAAAAAAAATCGCTTCTTAAATGACGCCTACAGAGTAAGATCAACACCCTCCACAAATTTCAAGTTTCTATCTTCAGTGGTTTGGGCTGGGCAATGATGAGTCAGTCAGTCAGTCAATCAGTCAGTCAGTCAATCGGGACACTTCCTTTTATATATAGAGAAGATAACTGTCGCAGTTACTGGATCTTCAAGATACTGGGAAAGACAGGTATTGTAAAGATGTGTCGCAAATTCTTATCGACTGTACATTTAGAGCTTTTATGGCCATTTGTTGGTATGTCCTTTCTGTCGGAGTGTGATGTTTGTCACACGTAACGTCCAGTATGAGCTGCTGACATTGCCCAAGTTTCACGCTAAAAGAGCAATGAAGTATGGAACTTTAAACAGTGCTAGCCAATCTGAGTCTTGGTGGTAGCGAAACGTCATTTGCAACATCAAACGAACGTTGGCTGAAAACTGCTAGACAGCAGCCTAGGGTTACCATATGTTCATCACTAAAAAAGATGACAGTTAATATAAATAAGAGGACACACTATCTTTAAGATAATGTAATTTACAACTTTATTAATGAACCACGTAAAACTACTACAAACTAAAACAGTAACCCTGTGTGGTTGTTGGAAAAAGAAATATTATGAACCTTGACAGTTTATTCCTCATCACTACTCTCAATTGTCTCATTCACTTTTGAACCAACTATATTTGGTGGACGACGAAATGTCTCACAGGAGTTTTTGTTTTTTGTTTTTAACAAGTACTGAGAAAAACTCAGGCATTTCAAATGTTTGAAATTATACTGTACACATACAGTATAATTGCAGTATATTTTAAATCTATTCCTGTCTTTTGTCCACTGTGTGTTCACTAGAGGAAACACACGTTCTGTGTCGGCATTATGACTAGTTATAGAAAAAGAGAAGTCTACAATTTTGAGCAGTTCAGAATAGCTAACAACACTAGATGACTGATTTAAAGATGCACATCAAACTTCAGCTGCCGGTAAGTTCTGTTTCCTTTTACAATCTTTCAAAATGTTTATAAAATTACAAAGCTTATTGGAGCACAATGTATCATTAATTCGTTTGATCATTCTATTGAATGATTATTATTTCTCCAGGAGCACATATTTAACACTGACTTTCTCTTCGGCATTGTGTTATATTTAAGTTCGTAATTTATTTTGAAGCAAAAGGTTACCTACGATCCGGAACACACAATACAGCTTTAACCTAAACCGCGAAGTATATCAACAGTAACGCCATAGAACGTAATGCAGAAGACAGAATGCACTGGTGAAATACAGGATAGACAACCGGGTTCCTTCGCAGAGAAGATCCGAATCGTTTGCAACTGTCAGACCCGTGCGGACTGCGAAATTGTGAACGGCAATTTCACTCTGTGTATGCGCGTAATAATTGCGAACAGTTTGGAACTGCAGTGCGAATGAAAAGGCTGTCGCTAATGACAAAAAAAAAAAAATAAAAAAAATAAATAAATAAATAAATAAATAAATAAATAAAATAAAAGTTCTCGGAACCCAAAAAAAGAGGACATTTTGTAGATCTTTACAAATTACGGCTGGACACATTTTTTTGTCTCAAAAAGAGGACATGTCCGGGAAAAAGAGGACGTATGGTAATCCTACAGAAGCCAGCAGGGCCAATGTACAACATAGATTGTCTCTGGGTACACAAATTAAAGAACGTCATTACTGAATATTTATTTTAATAAATAATTAACTGATTAGTCCCTGAAAGATCCGTGCCGTACTGTTTGTAAAACGGTTTTTTTTTCACTCAGACAGTAAAGAAAATAAAACAATGTACACCAGTGGAGAACAGCAGTATTATATTTTTTTTATTTTTTTCCCGTAACTTTCGACACAATTTTCCATGTCTTGCCGCACGTGCCTTAGGACTCACTACGTTTACATGGAACAAGTCTTCCGGAAGACGAAACCCGATTTTCGTAAACCGTTTTTCGCTGTCGTGTTTACATGGCATAGCCTGAATCGGATTTCGTAACTCACTTAAAATGGCGGCTGGAAAACAGCTGATTCAGTTCCTTATTTAGTCTGCACAGTCGCTATTTTTCTTTATTTAAATACGCAGATTTATGTTCACTCTAATATTTATACTTTTATTTCACATTAGAAAATATCCCTCTTTCCATATGTGCCGAAAATTCTTAACAAGAAAACACAATCTGACAAGCCAAGAACGCTTCAAAAACGGTTGCGTTTACATGGGCACGAAAATCGATTGTGGAACTGGAAAACCGCTTTAGAGAAACGGATTTCCAGAACCGATTTTGGAGTGTTTACATGACCAACCAAAAGCGGAATTGGGCAATCGGTTTACAAAATCCGGTTTTGGGAGCCCATGTAAACGGGATGACAGAGGGAGTCCGACGTCCCCTGCCATACGTCTGCGTCACGCGCGCCACATTTCCGCTACCGCGCGTATTCCGAACCCCCTGGCCCGATTCGATCTCGCAACCAGTCAGAGCACGAACGCAAGCACGTAGATCCGGCACTGCTGGCTAGCTGCGAGATCGTGAAAGACGGTGAAGGCCTGTCTGCCCCGATAGCACGCTCCCTGCTCTGCAGCCAGCACCCCCTATACAAGAAAGCCTGCGCACGACGTCACAACATGGCGGCGCTGAGAGGCTTACAGTCCTCTGAAACATTGTAAACATTAGCAGTGCACGCTGTTTATACTGCATTGTGTGTCCCAGCCTCGTCGCCGCTTTTGTGTCTCGTTTCCGTGGTAGGTATCGGTGGCCGATTAGAAAGAATGACACAGGAATAAAGGATGCTCGCTTGTGCGGTAGGAGGTGACCAGCCAGTGGGACAGCAGAAACTAGAAACACTAGAGTAAATTAGAACCAGATATATATATTTCTTAGAGACTTAGTAATACTTAACTTTTACATAGCTCAGTACTGCAGAATAGTGATACATAGTTGAGCTAGAGGCCTGCCTAGTGCCTGTCCGATAGCCAAGTCTTCACTGGTGCCTATCTGATTCCGAAGTGTTAGCTGGTTCCTATCTCAGTCCCAAGTGAACGATGTCGTTCAGTGGTGGCCACGAGCGGAGTTGCAGCAGAGGGCGCTCGTGGCTGACGTCGTAAGAACGTCGCGCCGTGCGTGCATGGCGGCGCGCGGCGAAAGTACGTGGCGCGCACTTCGGACTTGTGCGACACCACAGTGCATTCTTTCGCTCAGGAGTGTATTTATTATGTAAATTGGTGTTGTGTACGGTGTGATCGCTACGCTGGATGGATTTGCGTGTGGGAGAACAACGTGTGATCTCTTTTATTGACAAAATGCTGTTTCGCAGTTCTGTGCCGAAATGTAGAGGAAATTACGACTTTGGCCCAAAAGTTACTGTCTTTAAACGTCCGGAGAAGAATAAGCTAATTGGGGTGGTTGCGTAAATAAAATGAGTCGCAATATCCAACGGTAAACCCTCAAGACCTATTACTCTTTTATAAGGTTAAACAAAAACGAAAACTTGCTCATTAACTTGAAGAACGGGGCAAGTTATCGATTTCTTCTTCCCCGGACGTTTAAAGACGGTAACTTTTGGGCCACAGTCGTAATTTCATCTACATTTCGGCACGGAACTGCCAAACAGCATTTTGTCAGTAAAAAAGAGATCATATCTTGTCCAGCGTAGCCGGCCGCGGTGGCCGAGGGGACTGAGGCGCTTCAGTCACGGTCTGCACGGCCACTACGGTCGGGGGTTCGAATCCCCCTCGGGCATGGATATTTGTGCCGTCCTAGTTCGTAAGTAGTTCATAAGTAGTTTGTAAGTTTAGGGACTGATGACCCCGTAGTTAAGTCCCATAAACTTAACAAACATTTGAACATACATTACAAAGAAACGGGACATAACAAAATATGGCAAAAGTACGAGGATCCACCCGTCACTGATAACCTTTTCAGATCTATATTGTGCCCTCTATAATAACGCAAACACACACTTCTCAAGTGAGATCAATCAATACTTTTACTTTTCGTTTCTCCCTTATTAGAGTACTAGTAAACCACAATTTACAGAGATTAATTCCTAACTAGACAAGTTACATAAATATTGAAGCCTTTCGTGTTTTTTGTTCTTTTTTTTTTCAGCTACATCACAATGAACTCTTTTTGTAGTTTTGTAGGCTTTTTCTTCAAAACCTCAGCTGTTTACATGTGAGAAGTAGCAGCTGTTCATTTATGAACTTAGATCATGAGTCATCTCCACTTTTATCCATACAATCAGTTACTAGTATCTGAATTTTACAGATGGTTTCCTGAACTGTAATTTCTTTACCCGCTATATTTCTTTTACCGTTTATAAAAAAGTTTCCCAATTTAGAATATGTGTTACATAGAAGTTTTGATCCTAACATCCAATCGAACCTTCTCTCTAGCTATTATGTTTACATTATCACGCATTATGGAAACGCGTTTTCGCCGTTCTGCGCATGACGTCACTGTGCGACACCTGGCAGTAACTATGCAGTAAGAGATGGGAAAATTGAAACATCTGACGGTTTCGAAATCAATGAAACCGTACCATCTGTGGTTTCGAAACACTGTTTCGAAACCATGAAACCGTGAAGCAATGTATGTTTTATCCTGAAATCTTCGTTCTAGGAGGGCAATATTTTACACTATGTGGACAAGGGTACATACAAGAACCTGTCAACCATAGAGTATATATTTATTTATTGATCTGTACGGAACATGTTGATAAAGATTTTCTCCCGTATTGTTGATGTTGCCAACATAATCACACGAGGCCGCCGGTATGGTAGGTAAAAGTTTACCCCGTTAGGAACTCACAAACTGCAATACGGTACGCATATTACAGTGATGGATCATAAATGCTACTTTCCATACATACTAAATAAATTATAGGGAATAAAGGGCACACTAAATAATTACAAATAATGCTACGGAATTACAGCCGGCCGCGGTGGCCGAGGGGACTGAGGCGCTCCAGTCACGGTCTGCACGGCCACTACGGTCGGGGGTTCGAATCCCCCCTCGCGCATGTATATTTGTGCCGTCTTTAGTGTAAGGTAGTTCATAAGTAGTTTGGAAGCTTGGGGACTGATGACCCCGTAGTTGAGTTCCATAATCTATACAAACATCTGAACTACAAAAATAATAAAGTAAGAGGCAAGTTCACCAGTTGTACGTCTTGACCGTTACACCACCGCCGCAATTCCTGTAACATGACAGTCGAAAAATTATAACGACATTAGGCAACTTCGTTTTCGCTCGTAAGAAACTAACTCTTTAACAAGAGATTAAATTTGCGGTGTACCCTTATTCGTATGAAAAATGTCATTTCAGGCTTCATGTTGTATCTTATTTTAAAAAAATGTAGTTTCACTCGTGTTTTTAATATGGTAGATAAACCTAGAATTTAAGTGGTTATTTCAATGCAAATAGTGAACGTTGTTTTATTGCTCTTTCACATTTATAAAGCAGACATTATGACATTTCGGAATACAGCAGTCTCTTGCAAACGAATCTTGATTTCTGTAGTCATAAGCTGCAGACTCACGAGTGTCACCTACTATTTGACACTCTCTTCAGTAAAATTAAACACCACATTTCGATACCATTAGCCTGTTCCGCCTTTCTGCATTAGTGGTTTGAAACACCGGTGTTGTGAAACCGACACGAATCAGTGAAAACCGACAGGAAGAAACGGTTTCAGTGTATCGACAATCGACCGCGAATGTGATCCGAAACAGAACGGAATGAAACGGCATGGTTTCGAAACAGTGAAACATGCCGATTTTGGAACACTGAAACTGTTGTGTGTATCGAAACCTGGTTTCGAAACCATGAAACCGTAGCCAACTCTACCATGCAGTGTTGTTTGCTAACTCGTGTGCGTGTATGTCGTCGTTTGTATTGTATTAGCTTAACCCTTTCATTCCCACATTATGAATTGGTCTTTGGAAAAATTAAAATTCAGTCTTTTCTGTATTAATACAGTGCACTAAACATTAAAATAATTTTTGGTCGAACTATTGTTTTTTATGTCAATGTATTTCTTGCACAACACAGACGTTTCTGCCGAGGTATTTTACTGTTTGGACGTTATTTTGTTGACAGTCAACACCGCCAGATCAATAATGCTACCATAATCTTGGGCACAGCACAAAAGACAAGACAGTTCACTCCTGAAATAGAATAATATTAACCACACTCACGCTTACACCTAGGGTTGCCAGATTGAACTCGAGGCAGGCCCGGAGACCAGACGTGCCTCCCCCCCCCCCTTGGACAATGACTCACCCCCCCCCCCCCCACCAGGATTGTCGTCTTCTGCAAAAAGTTGTTTCGGCGAGAAATTAAGAAGCGACTCATTCTTCTTTTGTGTGGTAATATTCGCTTTGTGTCTTTCTGATTGTAAATGTTTATTCACAGCTTTCACTCCGTCGTACTTAACAGTAAATGAGATAGTGCATATTCTGCACTTACACATACACTCATCAGTATCGACTTTTTGTAGACACTCTTTATAATTTTCTTCCTGCAACCATTCTTCACGGAACGAACTTACATATCGTCTCTTCATTTCACTGTTATTACTCACTAATCTGGATTAATGTAAGCTTGCCTGTTCACACACGATCCGAGTATTCCAAAAATTGCCGGTAAACTGATAACAAACAATGAACGAACACAAATAATATACGTCGCCAGTTGACACGTTGCCGCAACAGTGTTTGCTTAATAATGCGCTAACCCATTACTACCGACGCAACAATGAAAAGTTTTCAGAGGAAGAATAGAAAAGTAGCGTTTTGTTCCAATAAGAAATTGACAGAAATTGACATTTATATAGAGTTATTCATAACTACTAGAGAGGAGCCGCCCGGAAATGGCCGAGCGCACTGAGGCTTTTTTTTTTTTTTTTTTTTTTAAGGTTAAGATTTAGGTTACTTTCAAGCCCGGAGATGAGAGTCATTGGCCCGTAGACCCGGAGAATTCATTCCAAACCCGGGCACTCCGGGCGGCGCCCGGAGATCTGGCAACCCTACTTACACCCTCAGCCACGTACAGACGGCAAAGCTACACAGCACAACCACCAAGACGGACAGATTAATTCCGCAGAAGTGGCTACACACCGTACCAAGCGGCAAAACGTCGTACTACAAGCATGTTATTCGTCAACAACAACGCGACTTTAAGAACTGATACATAAAATACGGTATAAATCAGCTTTCAATACGTTGTTGTTCAGGAACAACACTGGGAATGAAAGGGTCGAATTGTTTCGCTTCATAGTTTGGAAATAAAAAGTTTATAGTGGAAAGTACATTGGTTTCCCGAGTGCTTGTCGCGCGTGCTATCGTTTCTGCTGTGATTCTTTGAAATACTTCTGTTGTTATTCATATAATTCCAGGCTATGCTATTACGGGTCGCAATTCACGCACACGGAAAACAAAGAGAACTGGAATAAACTTCTATATTTTTCCTGGAGACGAACCGTTAAAGAAAGTGTGGCTCTCCAAATGCTACAGGAATGACACCGTAAACGTTGCATATCCTCGAATACACTCAGGGAATTTCAGAGAAACCGATTATGTAAGGGATCTACAGTCGGAATTGCTTAATTATTTGCCACGGGAAAAAAGTGTTTTAAACATTTCTGTTCTTCGAAAGTTAGCAGTTCATATTATAGACGTTGTCAATATGTTACTCATCGTAACGCGTAAATTTGCGTGACCCAGCAATCTTAACTGCAATATTTTACAACAGAATAGCATTTTGTATTTAAGTTAGAAACAATATTTTTCGTCAAAAACTTAATATAAGTGCACATTCCATGTCGTAGCGGACGAAGCCTGTGCAGGCGCAGTGCCACTAAGCCTCCTGTAAGTACGAGCTGACGCGTCCGCCATTTTCATTCCCGTGGCTCGTCACTTAAACACACTGTGGTGCTGTAGGATTTACGTGACGGCACTTTAGCACGACATTACGGGTGGTTGAGTTGCCATAAACTGCTCACATCATTCCACAGGTGGCTACAGAACGTTTAGTTTACCGAGAGATTCTGATGGCCGAGTGCACCAATCTCGGTCAAAAAGCACGATAATCAAGGGTTCCGAGAACACGGTCAAAAGTTAACCGCGGTTAAAACGTCTCTGCGGTGCACCAACGTTAATCACCGGTCAGCAAACCGCCGTCAGCCAATCGTACATTTGATCGTGATCAAGTCCGTGTAGCGCCAATGGAAGGCACCCAAGTGATGCAAAGGTGTTAGTTGAGCTTACCTACATGTGTATTCTCAACTATCTTTGGTGAATGACGACAGTACCACGTGATTTGTATGTACAAGATTGTAAATACGGTAAAATTGTACGACGCTTCTCGCCGGGCTGCAGTGGTTATTTTGGCACCAATGGTAATGACGGCAACTAAGATGACCAATAAATATTTTTTCGTGACAACTTCAATTAAAACGAAAATTATTTTCTTTTGAAAGGACAAGGGTACATACAAGAACCTTTCAACCATAGAGCAGGTACAGTATTAATTTTGCTGCTCGTTTCACTCGCAGCAATAACATTTGCTCTGTAGCTTGTGAAAAATATTAACGCAATTCTACACTTCATTGTTCATCTATTGCCAACATAAGCACTGGAGCCCAGCGAGAAGCGTCGTAAAATTTTACCGAATCCAGTCATATTGCAAATAGAAAAGATTATTAAAACAACACGCTAAGACAGATTTATATAATTACATAAATTATTATTTATTGTTTCGAACAAATCAACACAAATGTCATTATTGTTCACAGCGTATTTTCCCATGCACCGCATGTTCACCTGGTAACAGAAATATACAGATAACATGTTTTAATAACACGAAAGCTTTACGATTATAGTTACGGAACATTTCGTAATTTTTTATTCAAAACTTTTTCTCAATTTGATAGTTACCTTACTGGAAATATTCATTAATTATGGTGCGGCGAATTGCTCTTCCTGGCAATGTGTCGTCGTGATATATGTTACTGTTGTCACCAATAAGTATGTTAAATGCACCAGTTGCATATGCTCTTAACGTAATCAATAGTCTGTTCATAGGCGAAATAAGGTTATTTCTATCGGTAGGTAGGAAATTCTAACCTGTCATTGATTTGTTTTAACAACCACCACACTTTCTTTGGACAAACAGAATCTTTCTCCGAACTTTTTGTCACTGTAATCTTCAAAAGAGTCCCCCTTTCCACAATCACTACGTTCCGGTTTTGATCCCGATTTAAATGATTGAGGTAAAATAAATCTTTGCCAATTCCGTCTAAAACCGCAAAACGCGCCGCCATCTTGATACTGCACACTCCTATAACCCTGATCATCTCGACAAAACCGGGCGTCAGCCGCGATCAAATTTAACCGCGATCAACTCCCTCGTTTAACTTTGATCGGTGTCGGTGCACCAGAAACTTGAGTTGACCACGGTTAAATGCCGACTTGACCGCGATTAACTTCTGATCGAGGTTGGTGCACTCGGCCGTGAGAGTAGAAAAAAATGAACCATTTATTGTCGGCGCAAAAACTGGCAACCCGGACCGAGCCCACAGTTATGTACTGTAAGTAAATAGTTAATTTATGACTTGAAGCAATATTTAATAGTTAAAATCATCTGTGATATTTGTACTTAACGGTTTTGTTTAGCTCTTCTCGAAGTACTGCCTCTTAACAGAGAAGCTGCCTGTAGGGAATTAGCAGTCGCAGAATATCATAACACAGCAAAGCATCCCAGAACATACTGTTTTTAGAGCATAATATGTGTCTTATATAGTATACTAGCTTATATGCCCGTGCTTCGCAACGCTTGTTAAAGAAGGTCCTGCGAATATCATGGTTCTTTGGGTTCCGAACGTAGGTCATCAAAAACACAATCCTTGTTGGATCTGTCTGTCAAACTCAGTTCTCCTAGCCAAGACGTCAAATTTAAGTAGAAGTCATTGTCGAAAACGATGAATGGTCATAAAGTTTTTCATACTAAGAGTGAAATTAATTTAAGTCCGTACTTCGGAACAATGTAAATTCAATGTTAGGTTGTGTTCATAAAGTTACACATTGCAACAGCAGCGCCGAAAGCGGCTGGCAAATTACATTTCTGAAAACTATATTGGATAAGTGCGAATATTGATTTGTAACAGTTTTCTCACATATCTTCATTTGGAATGAATTGTAAGACTGTGTGAATCATGAGACTCTATACAAAAGAGTTTCGCGTGAAAGTGCTGGTCATAATGAGATGTGACAATAACGGATGTATCTGATTCGGTAAAATTTTACTTTCTATCCTGGCGGTCTCGTGTTTTTATGTTGGCAACATCAATAACACGATATAAAATCGTTGCAAAGATGACTGACTGTAGATAAATACTGCTGTTCTTGCTGTATGCTTGATTTCACGACAAAATATTTGCGTGTCACGCGATTGGCTTATGACGATGTCACATGATTCTCGTTATTCAACATCTGTAGCCAACATTATCACAGGGGACCGCCGGGATATGAGTAGGACTGCGTCGCACAGTTTTTCTTGACCCAGCTGTCAAACGATGACACCTTTCACAGCAGAGAGTGTCACGGCTATATGTATCAGAGATCACTGATCAGCACAGACCAGTGAGCTTACTGGCACAGGCATATCAATATCTATGACCTAAGAGACATTCATTAATGTATGTCTGTGTTTCGCCATGCTTCGACGACAGTGGTCAATGTTCCACGAGTATTTTTATCTTTGAGTCTATCTGGATTTTTATCTTTGTTTTGTGCCTCTGTTCATAGTCGGTAATGTGTGGTTGACGAAAACATGTGATCTATTTAAAAAATTGCGTATTTGATATTCCTCGTCGTTATTAGTCTGAAAGGACCGCACTGTCTGACGACTGAAAGAATAAACAGATTTTGACTCGTACCATAAAGTTCGTAAGTCACAGAGTATATAGCTTTTCCTAAGAGTATTTATTGCATATTTTGCGAATTTTTGCTCATCACACTCACCCACTGCCACGCACCGCGTTCAAACTCCCTTACTAACATCATTAGACCAAGGGCTATCTACCACAACAACCATGAGTGGGTGGCAGTATGTGTCATGAAAAAAAGTCTGTCAGCACGTACACACACAAGCCTTTTATATATAGATATAGATTAAGAAATACACCTCATCAAAAAGTTTTGTACTGACATTGCAGAAATTGTTGAAGATACTTCTGTTACATTATTGCGAGAAAGTATTACAAACAATAAAACGGAAAACATAAATATACAGGGCAAAAAGTTTGGTTACGGCTGTGGCAGCGTACTGTGCTGATACAGGCAACTACCGTTGAAGAACTCACCAGATGTAATTTGCAGCATTGGCCGTTAATGTTTTATTTTAAAAAACCACAGATCGATTTCGATCACATAATGATCATCTTCAGTGTCCTTCCAACTATAGAACAATATCAAAGATCAGTATGGAATACACACAAATACAAATTGAACTGGAATACCACATTAAATATAATATACAGACACCATACATACCGAGCATATGCATGCCCTGAACGCAACTGCAACGGTAATTTGCAGTGTCAAAGTTTGAAATAAGCGCGCTGCTTACAAACGTCATGCAGCGGCGCTGTAGGGATGGGCGTTATTAACGCCCTCTATTACTTAGATGTTCCACTAATTTTTTATGCAGACCAAATAAAATTAAAATGTGTTTTTATACATAAGATATATAGGCTGAATAATCAATAAAAATGAAAAACAGCATACAGAAATAAATAAAATATCAGGTAACAAACAAGAGTATGATGTTAAGCGTCTTATGCTAATTATAGATACCACTAGCGTAGTAAGTTATTTAAACAGGAAAATATAAAAACATTTAAAAATTTTTTTAAATGAGCAGTACCATGAAGGACAGTATTCTTTATACATTGATTGTAACTACGCTGCAAATTCTTGAAAAGGACGAAGAAGAGTAAGGGGATATACTTTTTAATGTTTTATGACAAAGTAGCGAAGGTTAATTGCAGCGCCATCTCGTTTTCCGTGCTTGAAGCACGTTACATAGCTTTAAGAAAGTTACGGTACAGTATAAATGTTACATCAGTCAGAAGCAAAGTATAAATAAAACATACAGAGTACCTAACGTAAAGGATTAAGTTGTACAGAGTAGTATGATTACATGTTAAAACATATAAAATAAACAATCGCGTAAAAGAACGTAGATATCATTCATTATAGATGACGTCTAGGGAATGCACTTGTTTCGTGCTGAAGCACGTTACATGTAATTGACAAAATCATAGTATAACAATACATCAATCATAGTATCAACAATACATCATACATACAACTACCGTTGAATGCTGTTTGTGGTATTTCGAAGTTTTAGCGTCATAACTTTTAGCATGCAATCTGACAAAATAGTACGGCACCTGATGTTTTATCACAAAATACACACTCAATTCAATTTCTTATTAGCAAATGTCAATTTTGGTGCTTTTCTATAACAGGCTATAACATAACTGCCAAAGAATACTGGGTAAATTTTACTTACGGCTGCGGCGGCGTAGTGTGCTAATGTTGGCAACACAATGTTTCCTTTATAAGGATTATCAAATAAATGTTTGTATAGTCTATGGGACTTAACTACGGGGTCATCAGTCCCTGAACTTATAAACTACTTATGAACTGCTTACGAACTAGGACGGCACAAATATCCATGCCCGATGGGGGATTCGAACCCCCGACCGTAGTGGCCGTGCAGACCGTGACTGAAGCGCCTCAGTCCCCTCGGCTACCGCAAGGGTTATCAAATGACTGACAAGACAAGGGTATTGTTACATACGAAAACATGTCAACTTTAGACAAAGAACGGAATTATTTATTTATTTAGTGGCTAACACATTCTATACGATTAGGTTTTCAAATAGCATTCAAAGGTTGTTGCCAACGTCGGCACCGTGTGCCTCTACGACCGTAAACTTTAGATCCTGTAGACTAATATTCTTTTTAGTTTTAGTGTTTGTAATACATTCTGAAACTTTCTCAGTGACATAATAGAAGTACTGTCAGCAATTTGAGTACAAAAATCCGATGTGGTGAATTTGTCACACCAGAGAACAAACACTTACTGCAAGACAGCAAACCAACCTCCCATATTGACAGTCATCATTCAAACAGAAGCGAAGATCGCTTTAAAACTTGATCTAGATGACCAGTTTTGGCAGCATTAAACGTAGTGCGCGATTTTTATCACAGAAATATGTTTCTTGCTCTTTTTTCTGTATTTGGACAGAAGCAGCAATAAGTAAAGAAAACACGAGATTTTTGTGTCTAATCCACAAATCGATGTAAACAAGAGCGGAATGCAAGCTCAAATCAGCACAGTCTAAAGCTCTATGCCGGGAACATGTAAAACATTTCACTAAACTTAAATAAAACAACACTGTTGGTATAAGCTGCGTGCTGTGTTCAGACATTCAAAGTTATAAAACACATTTTGACGCAAATGAAATATGGTGTGTGTAAAATATGCGAGGCATTACAATACAGCAATTTAACATTATTCTGTAACTGTTACCGAAAACGTGTGTTGACATACAATTTATAAGCCAGAAAATGTGATCATTGTAACGTATTTTAACTGTATGTGGTAAATACTTAAAACAGCATCATATGCCTTGCTTTGGAATGTAAGTGAAAGTATCATATCTAGGGTTGCCAGACTGAACTCGAGGCAGGCCCGGAGACCAGACGTGCCCCCCTCCCCCTTGGACAATGACTCACCCCCCCCCACCAGGATTGTCGTCTTCTGCAAAAAATTGTTTCGGCAAGAAATTAAGAAGCGACTCATTCTTCTTTTGTGTAGTAATATTCGCTTTGTGTCTTTCTGATTGTAAATGTATATTCACAGCTTTCACTCCGTCTTACTTAACAGTAAATGAGATATTGCATATTCTGCACTTACACATACACTCATCAGTATCGACTTTTTGTAGCCACTCTTTATAATTTTCTTCCTGCAACCATTCTTCAAGGAACAAACTTAGATACCGTCTCTTCATTTCACTGTTATTACTCACTAATCTGAGTTAATGTAAGCTTGCCTGTTCACACACGATCCGAGTATTCCAAAAATTGCCGGTAAACTGATAACAAACGATGAACGAACGAACACACATAATAGATGTCGCCAGTTAACAAGTTGCCGCAACAGTGTTTGCTTAACAATGCGCTAGCAGATTAGTACCAACGCAACAATGAACAGTTTTCAGAGGAAGAATAGAAAAGTAGCGTTTTGTTGCAATAAGAAATTGACATTTATATGAAGTTTTCATAATTACTAGAGAGAAGCCGGCCAGGAATGGCCGAGCGCACTGAGGTGTCTTGCCACGGTGCGCGAGGCTGCTCCCGCCAGAGGTTCGAATCCCCCCCCCCCCCTAGGGCATGGACGTTGTGTTCGTCCTTAGTTTAAGTTACGTTACGTTCGATGTAGATCGTCGCTACATGAGCATAGTGCTTAAAAAGCGTCGTAATGAAAAAAAGTTAAGATGAAGGTTACATTGAAGCCCGGAGATGAGAATGATTGTCCCGTAGAGCCGGAGAATTCATTCCAAACCCGGAGATCTGGCAACCCTAAACGTTCCCGCTAATACACAGCAAAGCACAAGCTACTGCAGGGCTACCGCTACAACTGCTTCTGGGGTGACGTCATGCGCAGTACGACAAATTTCTGCCTCGGACTGTGCAGTCCCTTCGGGCCCCCTCTGCAGTATCTGGTGCCGCCTCCTGCTGCCTGCAGTACGTCTCGCCGTCACCGCACCAATCAATAGTTGAAGTATTCCCGACTCACACGATAATAGTAGGCGGCGATTTTAATTTATCATCGATCTGTTGGCGAAATTATATTTTCAAATCAGCATTCTCTGAGAATTACTTCGAACAATTAGTTCATGAGCCAGTGAATTGTAAATGGATGTGAAAACACACTTCATCTCTTAGCAACAAATAATCCTGAGCTCATAACGAACATCAAAACGGATACAGGTATTAGTGAACACAGGGCTGTCGTAGCGAAATTGAATATCGAAAGTCCCAAAGTTACCAAAAATAAACGCAAAGTATATTTGTTCTGGAAAGCAGATACAAACAAAATACATTGCTTCTTGAAAGACAGCTTCCACTCGTTTCTAACACTAACTGTAGCTGTAGAACAGATGTGGCTCAAATTCAAAAAAGTGGTATCGACAGCAATCGACAGTTTTATACCAAATAAATTAATAAAAGAAGGAGGTGATCCTCCTTGATACACAAAACAGGTCAGGACACTGTTGCAAAAGCAACGGAAAAGTCATACTAAATTTAAACGAACACGAAATCCCTAGGATTGGCGATCGTACTCAGAAGCTCGAAATTCAGCGAGGATTTCAATGCGAGATGCCTACAATATTTATCACAACGAATCTCTTTCTCGAAATTTGACTGAAAACCTAAAGAGATTTTGGTCATATGTTAAATATACTCGGGGCAAATCACAAACAATACCTTCACTACGTGATAGTAATGTCGATCCTGCCGATGACAGCACTACTAAAGCAGAGTTACTAAACTTAGCTTTTAGAAACTCATTCACCAAAGAAGACGAAACCAATATTCCAGATTTCGAATTACGAACAGATGCCGTAATGAGTAACGTAGAAGTAGATATCATCGGAGTAGTGCAGCAACTAAAATCACTTAACAAGAACAAGTCTTCTGGTCCGGATTGTATACCCATTAGATTTCTATCTGATTATGCTGAAGCGATAGCTCCTTCCTTAAGTCATATACAACCGCTCTCTCATAGAAGGATCTGTACCAAAAGATTGGAAAGTTGCACAGGTCACACCTATATTGAAGAAAGTTAGGAGTAAACCCACTAAAGTACAGGCCTATTTCATTCACTTCAATTTGCAGCAGGGTTTTGGAACATATCCTGTATTCCAATATTATGAATTATCTCGAACAGAACGATCTATTGACCCAAGGTCAACACGGATTTAGAAAATGTCGAGCATGCGAAACACAACTAGCTCTATATTCACACGAAGTGATGGGTGCTATCGACAAAGGTTCGCAAATCGATTCCGTATTTCTTGATTTCCAGAAAGCTTTTGACACCGTACCTCACAAACGGCTTTTAAGCAAATTGCGTGGTTATGGTATATCGCCCCAAATTTGCGATTGGATAGGGGATTTCTTGTCAGAGAGGACACAGTTCGTAGTAATCGATGGTAAGGCATCGACTAAAACAGAGTTGATATCGGGCGTTCCACAGGGTAGTGTTATTGGTCCTCTGCTGTTCCTTATTTACATAAACGATTTAGGGGAAAATCTGAGTAGCTCTCTTAGGTTGTTTGCAGATGACGCCGTCATTTACCGTCTAGTAAAATCATCTGAAGATCAAAACCAACTGCAGAACGATTGGAATAAGATATCAGTATGGTGTAAAAATTGGCAATTGACTCTAAATAATGAGAAGTGTGAAGTCATCAGCATGAGTACGAAAAGAAATCCGTGAAACTTTGTTTACAACATAAATCAATCAAATGTAAAGGCCGTAATCTCCACAAAATACCTAGGAATTACTATTACTTCAGACTTAAACTGGAAAGAACACGTAGATAATATCGTGGGAAAGGCGAACCAGAGACTGCGTTTTATTGGCAGAACCCTTAAAAGATGCAACAGAACTACAAAAGAAACTGCATACACTACGCTTGTCCGTCCATTTTTGGAGTATTGCAGCCCAGTGTAGGATCCTTATCAGGTGGGTTTGACGGAGGACATCGAAAGAGTCCAAAGAAGGGCAGCTCGTTTCGTATTGTCACGATACAGGGGAGACAGCGTTACGGGAATGATACAGGATCTGGGATGGGAATCATTACAACAACGGCGCTTATCGCTGCGGCGTGGGCTACTTGCGAAACTCGAATCGCCAACATTCTCTTCCGAATGCGAAAATATATTGTTGACTCCTACTTGCCGGCCGCAGTGGCCGAGGGGACTGAGGCGCTCCAGTCACGGTCTGCACGGCCACTACGGTCGGGGATTCGAATCCCCCCTCGGGCATGGATATTTGTGCCGTCCTAGTTCGTAAGTAGTTCATAAGTAGTTTGTAAGTTTAGGGACTGATGACCCCGTAGTTAAGTCTCATAGACTATACACACATTTGAACATTTGATTTGACTCCCACTTACATAGGTAGATGATCATGAGAATAAAATACGAGAAATCAGAGCTCGAACAGAGAGATTCAGGTGTTCATTCTTCCTACGCGCTATTGGAGAATGGAAGTAGAGATAAATAGTATAATTGTGGTACGATGAACCCTCTGCCAGGCACTTAAATGTGATTTGCAGAGTATCGCATGTAGATGTAGAAGTAAGTGCTGTCAGCAACGCTAAATTCTCCTTGTAAAGTCTTTTATTGGCGCAGCAACGTAATTTTTAACCAAGTTTTGTCCCGTAACTTATAACAATGTCACGTGAAGGGTCTCTGCGGGACATAGTCACTAGAAATGGTGAGGATAAAATTGTACACTCCTTACCACAGCAAGTTTCTCACCTTGTAGTGGGACACGCAGAGTTTGAGAGACAGTATACACGCCTTCAGAAGCAGTTAGCTGAGCAACAAGCGAGAAATGTTGACGTTCAAGTGGATATTGGGGAAAGTGAAGCATTTAGAGTCTTGTAGGAAATGTTCAAATGTTTGTAGAACTTATGGGACTTAACTACGGGGTCATCAGTCCTTAAGCTTACGAACTACTTATGAACTAGGTAAGACTAAATACGGCACAAATATCCATGCCCGAGGGGGGATTGGAACCCCCGACCGTAATGGCCGTGCAGACCGTGACTGGAGCGCCTCAGTCCCCTCGGCCACCGCGGCCGGCAGTCTTGTAGGAAACTGTAAACTTGCAAACGGAGCAAAATTACAGTGTTGTTAGAGAAAAACCGCGCCTTGGTGGAAAGGATTAATCAGTTAGACGTGCAATGCGAGGATTTAGCAAATACGGTTAGGAGGCATCGGTCACGCCTTGTGGTGGATACCATGGAAGCCGAGACACAAACACCTGAGTATGAAGAGGAGGAAGATGAGCTTACAGAGTTGCTGGGGCGTACTGAAGGATTAGCGGGTAGAGGAACAGGAGGAGTTGCACGCGAGTCAGGGAACAAGGTGGGAGAGGCAGCCGCCACTTCGGTACTGAATTCAGTCGGTAGTTTAACCAATACTTTTCCAGCGGCAAATTTTATTGCTTCCTTTTCTGGAAAGAATAATGAGAATGTCGAAAGTTTTCTGCAGAATATCCGTGACGTTGGCCGTTTGTGCCAGTGGCCAGACGGATTCCTTTTGAATGCCCTGAGGCTCAAATTAATGGGGGACGCACGCACGTTTGTGGAGTCGGTAGCCGTATTGAGGGACGCCACACATTTTGAAGTACTGGCGCAAGGATTGATTCAGAGGTATGAGAAAGGAAAGAGAACTGACCCACACAATTACAGGCCAATATCGTTGACATCAGTTTCATGTAGAATTTTGGAGCATATTCTCAGTTCGAATATAGTAAATTTCCTTGAACGGAAAAGCTTCTTTCTATGAATCAGCACGGGGTTTAGGAAACATCGTTCATGTGAAACTCAGCTTGCCCTTTTCTCACATGACATCTTGCGAGCCATGGACGAAGGGCAACAGGCGGATTGTGTTTTTCTCGACTTCAAAAAGGCGTTCGACGCGGTGCCACACTGCAGACTGCTAGCGAAGATACGAGCTTATGGAATAGGTTCACAGATTTGTGACTGGCTGGAAGACTTCCTAAGTAATAGAACGCAGTACGTTGTTCTCGACGGCGAGTGTTCATCAGAGACGAGTGTATCGTCAGGCATGCCCCAGGGGAGTGTGATAGGACCGCTATTATTTTCTATCTATATAAGTGATCTGATGGACAGAGTAAGTTGTAATTTGCGGCTGTTTGCTGATGATGCTGTGGTGTATGGGAGGGTGTCGTCTGTAACTGACTGTAATAGCATACAGGTTGACTTAGACAAAATTTCTAGTTGGTGCGAAGAATGACAGCTAGCTCTCATTATAGAAAAATGTAAGGTGATGTGCATGAGTAGAAAAGACAATCCCATAATGTTCGAATACAGCATTAGTAGTGAGCTTCTTGATGCTGTCGCGTCGTTCAAATATCTAGGCGTAACATTGCAGAGCTATATGAAACGGAACGAGCATGTAAGGACAGTTGTGAGTAAGTCGGACAACCGACTTATTGGGAGAATTTTGGGAAGATGTACTTCACCTGTAAAGGAGACTGCGTATAAAACGCTTGTACGACCACGTGTTGAGTATTGCTCAAGTGTTTGGGACCCGCAGCAGACCAGTTTAAAGGAAGACATAGAGGCGGTTCAGAGGCGAGCAGCTAGATTTGTTACCGGTAGGTTCGACCAATGCGCGAGTGTCACGGAAATGCTCCGGCAACGCAATTGGGGATCGCTGGAAGAAAGACGACGTTCTTTTGGTGAATTTCTGTTAAGTAAATTTAGAGGGCCGGAATTCGAAGCTGAGTGTAGTACGATCTTGCTGCCGCCTACTTACATTTCGCGTAAAGATTACAAAGACAAGATAAGAGAAATTGGGGCTCGTACGGAGGCATATAGGCACTCTTTTTTCCCCGTTCAATTTGGGAGAGGAATAGGAAAGGAAATGCCTAGTAGTGGTACAGTGTACCCTCCGCCACGCACCTTACGATGAATTGCGGAGTATGTATGTAGATGTAGAGATTTACCGATAAGAGGGGTACAAGTTATTACCGGGACCAGCTTTCTACGATGAGGCAGAAGGCCGGTGAGTGTTTGGATGCATATGCAGATCGGATTAGATCTGTTTCGTGTAAGACGTACACCTTAACCGGAGACGCGAAAAGAAATGAGGTGTTGCTTGAAGAGGCTGAAGCCAGGGCAGTGGATGTCTTTATTAGAGGTACAGATCCGCAGATTGGAGGCGAGGTGGAGGTTTGCTCCCCCACTACATTGCACGAGGCTGTTAGATTGGCCATGTCACGCGAAGAGGCGAGTAGATTTGTAACCGTGCCGATGCTTAGCCGTGAGCCGAAGCGAGTGTTTGCTAGGGATGGCGGTTATCGCTGAAACAACCGGTTTTCGGTTATATCGGTTCTTTTCATCTCCAGTTTAACCGCACCGTAAAAATTGCTCAAGATAACCGGTTTTTTAAATAACCGGTTTTCGGTTTTTTATTGCTATTATTTCCAGTAGTTTTGGAACGAAACATATTTTTCGGCCGAAACAGAAACCGTAATCGTCGGTTCTTCTAGTTTCGGCCGAAACCGAAACTTACGAAATTTAGTTAATATTTAGGTAAATTTACGTTATACGATAAATCACTAGTGTTTCCATATTTTGCAAGATCCCCTCCCAATACTACGCCTTCTTGAGTGTGTATAAGCCTAGCCAGGAGTCCGTAGAAGACTATATACGAAGCATACAGATTTACTGGCCTAGTATTTCCATTCGGCAGTTGCGAATATTGAGCCAACCACTCCGTAAGTTGGACTTGTGAGCCAGCGCATACGAATATTTCCTTATACACACAATATATATAACTTACAGTCAGTAAATGAACTTCAATCAGTGCTGCAGGAGCATTTCGAAAAATAAAGACACAGTTCCGACTAACAGTATTATTGTTGTTAGTGTAAGTTTACGCAAATTGAACTAGAAAAGCTGTGTACCACATGATCAAAGAATGTTCAAATGGGTGTGAGTTCTTATGAGACCTAACTGCTTAGGTCATCGGTCCCTAGACTTACAAACTACTTAATCTAACTTAAACTAACTTACGATAAGGACAAAATAACACCGATGACCGAGGGAGGACTCGAACCTCCGCCTGGAGCAGCCGCGCAGTCCGTAACATGGAGCCTCAGACCGCACGGCTAGCGAGGCACTACACGATCAATGTTACCTAAACCCATACTGGTTATTAAAAAAGCCCCTCGCTTTCAAGTAATCACATTAATAAAACTTGTTAGCATAACAATATGATAATACATTAACAGGTATTATTCCTATCTTACATAATAGGTATATGAATCGAATTGACCTTCTCTTCCAAGGAACATTTCGGATGCTTTCTCCTGAAATGACATAGCATTTTTGTAGTACGTCCACCGTTTTCAGCTTTTTAAAGCAAATGGAGCATTGTACCTCACTGCTCCCGTACTTGGTGAAGTACTTGCACACTCGGGATGGTGCCATTTAAGACACAACCGATGTCTGGCGACGACAGCAAGGAACTGCCGCGTGACCAGACGGAGGCAAGTCTCGTACACTGCCGGTGCACGCGCGTGGTCTAATAGGCCACGCCACACGGCAACAGCTACGTCGATGCCTCAGTAGCTGCACCAGTCCTTAAGTTCTTATGCCACGCGTTTGTTGAACGTTTCTGACTGTCGGGATTGTTCTTAAATTATCACTGATCGCTTTTCTTAGTTACTGCGATGACCTAATATTCCACAGCAGTGGAAATTTTAGGAACAGCCCTAAATATTAGGGTCTACTAGTTTTAATTTTTTAGAATTATTTACAAAAAACACATTTTGAACCACTACTACAGGAAGTAGTTGTATCGGTTTTTTTACCCGGTTCTTGGCAATAACTAAAAGAAACCGGTTACAACCGACACCAAACAAATACCGGAAAAAACAGGTTATTCAAAACTAAAATACCGGTATCTGTTTTAACTGGCCTAGTGTTTGCACAAGAAGCCAGGTGCGGCCGGTGCAGTCGCGACGGCCACAATGTGGACGAGTGTCTGGCGCCCTGTTGTCCACGCTGCCGCTCTGTGGAGCATTTGGGTATGCACTGTCGGCGGAATCACAATGGGCAGGCACGTTACCGATACGTCACGCCTGCAAATCGAAGAACAGTCAAAGCCGGCCGCGGTGGCCGCGCGGACTGAGGCGCTCCAGTCACGGTCTGCACGGCCACTACGGTCGGGGGTTCGAATCCCCCCTCGGGCATGGATATCTGTGCCGTCCTTAGGATAAGCTAGTTCATAAGTAGTTTGTAAGTTTAGGGACTGATGACCCCGTAGTTAAGTCCTATAAGCTTTACAAACATTTCAACATATTTTTTGAACAGTCAAAACCGACGACGAAATGGTCGGGGGACAAGTGTAGCCACACCTCCCCGCCCCCATTTAAAAAAACAGAAAAAAAAACCAAAAAACAAAAAAAAAACATAAACCCAATAAATTCCGATGGGAACACTGAGGTGGCCAACGTGATGTTACTAGGAAAAATAGGAGCGAAGCGCGTTACGTTGTTAGTAGATACCGGAGCTCAAGTGAGCATTTTGTTCTTGTCCAAAGACGACAAGAGACCGTTAAAACCGCCCCGTTGCCGTATCCGTGGATTAGGCGATAATCTAGTTTGGCCATCGGGGGCCTGTTATGTTAACCTGGAAGTAGGAAAAGAAAGATACTCGTTCGAGATGTTCAAATGTTCAAATGTTTGTTGAGCTTATGGGACTTAACTACGGGGTCATCAGTCCCTAAACTTACAAACTACTTATCAACTACCTTATACTAAGGACGGCGCAAATATCCATGCCCGAGGGGGGATTCGAAACCCCGACCGTAGTGGCCGTGCAGACTGTGACTGGTGCGCCTCAGTCCCCTCGGCGTTCGAGATGGAAGTATTACCACAGTCTAACATATACAGTCACGACACTCCCATAAAATTTTGTTATACGCTGCGATAGCAGCGCTCCAAGCGGTCGGCAAGCTATGTTTCTGAATACGATAGTTGATGAGTGCGAATACTATCGTTTAGATTGACTTCAGCATACTTTTTACATTAGAGAACTTATGTAGTGCCCTATAAATAGGTAAGAATTTAAAAATAGCTCCCCATTTGTCTTTCTTAGCTTTCGTAAGACCCCTGACAAGGTACGATGCGATACATTACAGGACAGTTAATTTACAATTATCCTGTAACATAAAGGCTTTAAATGAATAATTTCATTTTCTATTAAAAATAAAAATGCCTAGGAAAAACCAGGGGACATTCCCTTTAACAGAGAGACGCCAATTTCTAGGTAGGTACTTTAAGTATTTTTCATTACATTTCTAGTAAAATCGGTGAGGGTGGAACATAGGAAACGTATAAAGACTACAATAAATACGCTATTTAACATACCAAATCAACCATCACAACTGCAGCTGAAGGAAGACATCACAGACTTGGCAATATAACGATAAAAGCAACCAAACTGTTTTCTAACAAAGAAGAACCCAATTCCACGGCAATGAACAACAAACGGCAAGAATAATCAAAACATTGGTTTTTTCAAAAGCTAAATTAATTACACTTAAAAGAATATGCCGTATAAGAAAGACGAGTGACGTGCAAAAATGTGAGAATCATTGGACTTCACACCGAATTGATACACGTCAAAAACTGCCTGTCATAGTAACAAAAGACCGTAATAGAAATTTATGATACCATTATATTTGTTTGCAACTTACTTTCAGCGGAATACGCTGCAATTTTAGACGTATTCGTAAGTATTTGTTCATGACGGAGTTGTTCTTTATACCATTGAATAATTTAATTCCCATATTATGTTTGTCTCTCGATATTTTAATAATGGTTATAACGCAAATATTTTAGTAAGTATTTCGTTAATTACTTACAAAAGCGATTACAAGCAAACATCACTACTTTGGCGACTTGCCCACCGCCAGGAGCGCTAGTGTCGCAGCAGCTGTCAGTTGGTAACAACTTTTACAGCAGTGAGGGTCGCGACTGTATATGTTAGACTGTGGTATTACCTAAGAAGGGACGAAAGTTTGACGTTATCCTAGGGAACGATTTTCTCAGCCAGTTTCAGGGTGTTGTTGACTACCGATCGCAAAAACGTACAACTCGGCGAAGCAATTCATCGGTTCGGCAGCGCTCACACTGAACAAACGCGAGCGCGACGAGGTCCGGAGAATGGCGCCGCTTTTCCGAACTCCGATAAGCCGCGTACTGCAGTGGTAAAGGCAACAACCCCTTTAACAATAAACGGTGGAGCGGGAAAGATGCTTTGCGTAGCAGTTGAACTTCTAAGAGAGGAATCCAACCTCACTTTTGATCGATCCGTTCGCGCAAAATGAAGTACTGGATAAAAATGCATGTTCACGTTAAGAGAAGCCTGTGTATTGCCGAAGAAGAGGGTGGAAAATGTAGAGTAGCTTGGATAATTTCGGGACGAAAGCAGCTGTAATTCCGCGTGGGACTGTTTTAGCCAGCGTGCAGTGTGTGGAGAGAGGCCAAGTGCCGCCAGTTCAGAGTAACAAATACCCGAAGAGGGAAGCCAGAGTTTTTCCCATTGAAGTGCCTGCCGTCACGCCACAATTCACTGCTCCGACTGTAACGCATACTACGTCAAACAAACCGGCCGCAACTTCAAAACGCGTTGCAAGGAACACACAGAACTCGGCAGAAAAAACGCCGAAAGCAGATCCTCCTTCGCTGCTCACCTTATACGCAACAGTCGCAAGGTAGGCAGTATCGAAAACAACCTGACAATACTCCATACAAAGAAGAAAGGCTATTTCATGGATTTTTATGAAGAGGTCGCTATATACACTCACCTAAAAGAGTCCAAGGAAGACACGCTTAACGAGCAATGCACTTTAAAGAATACTAATTTCTTAGATATCTGCCGCCCAGTAATTGACAAAGTTTTTTAGAAATGCTCCGCAAGTTGGTGGCTGTTTTTGAAACATCTACTAGACTACTGTTTGTAAACAGCACAATGTAAGCAATCGACGACGCGTCCAAACAGCTCTGGAGCCCACACCAGCGTTCCTGGTTCAAATCTCGCTCGCTAGAGGCCGCCCCTCAACTATCGGCTTGGACGCCTCGTTTGCTGCAATCATTTTACATCCTAAGAATTTTTGTACCTTATTGAAACAATACATCCAACTTTAATGTGTAGTAAATTGAATACAATTGGCCTTAAGCTAAATTATTATACTTCCTGTATTAAAAATTTTAAATTGACGACACGCCCACTTTTCACACAGCCTCATTGGCCGCTACATGTTCCGTTTTTTTATCCTAACTGACAATTGTAATATTTTACTATTGACTTTTACATTTTTTTCAACTAATGTTTATAATTCTAAGCTTGCAATGATGTAATGTTTATATCAGAACACGTCAAAACATGCCGATTATAATGTTTTGGCATGTTAAATATGACACGCCCATTTTTCTCATGTCGCCATTGGGCGCCAAAAGTTTTAGATTCTCTGAGTTCTATTGTTTTAATTACTTGACGTTGCTTTCTCTACGGCATAACGAAAGTTTCCTTCTGCTTCTGTACAGTTCCTTTTTACATATGTAACATTCTATCTTGTACCATGTAATTTTTGTAAACTTATTGCTACACATTATATGCAGGTCTGTCACACTTGAAAACGGCCTAACATAGAGGCCGAAACCGGTAGTGTGGGCTTAAATAAAGAACCAATAATTGCAAATGGAGCTGGACTTTCATTAAATTAGAGGAGTGTTTAAAGAGGAAGTTAACCCATTTGAACGAGGGTGGTCAGAAACTGTTATACTCAGTGTTAAGAGAATATGCCTGGTTATTTGCAGACCGAAAGTACCTCCCTGCCACTGATTTGGTACATCACGAAATTCCTACTGGGAACGCCAGACCGAATGCACAAAAAGCGTATCGGCTCCCTTATCACCTGCAACCTGTGGTTGATGAAATCATCCAGGAGCAGCTAGTCCTCGGTCGTCACCAATCGTGCTTGTGCCTAAAAAATCTGTGAATGGACAGAAATCGTATCGTATGTGCGTGGATTTGAGGGCCGTTAATAAGGGAAACTGGGAAATTGGAAAACTGCAAATACTTCACTACATTGGATTTGAAATCGGGCTATCACCAAATTGAAATAGCACCTGAAGATCGACCTAAAACTGCATTCATTGTTCTGTCTGGGTTGTATGAATTTTGGGAATGCCTTTTGGTTTGAGAAATGCCACTGCTACCTTCCAAAGTTTCGCCGATTTACTATTACGTGGGCTGAAACCTATCACGTGTCTTGTATATCTTGACGATATTATAGTATTTTCGAAAACCATTGAAGAGCACGATGAGCGCTTGAAGAATGTTCTAACGAGGCTCCAGGATGCACACCTAAGTCTAAAATTAGAAAAGTGCTTCTTTGCAGAATTACAAGTCCAGTACCTAGGTCACATTATTAGTTCTGATGGAGTGAAACCAGATCCCCGGTCGACTGAAGCTGTCAGAACCTTTCCAGTCCCTACCAATGTCAAAGAACTACAAAGTTTCTTAGGATTATGTAATTTCTATCGTCGTTTTATAAAGGACTAGCTGAACCCCCGCTGCTTCGCATGCGTAGGCTGGTTGGTCTGCACCAGTTGTTTCTTTTTAATCCTGAAGAAGAGTCCATATCTTAATTTTTGTAGTTATAGCTTGAAATTTGAGTTAAAAGCAACATATTTTTGAAAATCAATTTTTGGCGTAACCTATTTTACCCCCTTATTTGTCGAATTTAAAAAAATGCCGAAACACGTGTCTCTTAAATTCGAACCGCGATTCCAAATCCGAAAATTTGTAGTTCTAACTTCAAAATTGCCTAAATAGCAACATATTTTCGAAAAACAACCCCTCTCCAATTTAATCCCGTTGATGGTTGAATTTCCAAAAATACCGAAACACGTATTTTTTAACGTCTAACCAACTATACAAATATCAGTTTTTGCAGCTCTAGCTCCAAAATTGTATCAATAGCAACGTGTTTTCAAAAATAATTTTTGATCCTCTATTTAACCCTCCTACTTGTTGAATACTAAAAATCATGGATTTTTAATACTGACCAAGATTCCACATCCGAAGTTTCGTAGTTGTAGCTTGAAATTTGAGTTAACAGCAACATATTTTTGAAAATCAATATTTTGAGTCACCTATTTTACCCCCTTATTTGTCGAATTTCAAAAAATGCCGAAACACGTGTCTTTTAAATTCTAACCCTGAATTAAAATCCGAAATTTTGTAGTTCTAGCTTCAAAATTGCCTAAATAGCTACGTATTTTCAAAAAACGTTTCATCCCCTATTTCACCCCGTTACGGACGGAATATCGAAAAATCGCTTCTTAAATGACGCCTACACGAGTAAGATCAACACCCTCCACAAATTTCAAGTTTCTATCTTCAATGGTTTGGGTTAGACGATGATGAGTCAGTCAGTCAGTCAATTGGGACACTTCCTTTTATATATAGAGATTATGCCACAGTGACAAAACCACTTACTAACCTGTTGAAGAAAGGAATAGCATTTCATTGGAGTCCTGGATGTGATACTGCCATGGAGCAGGTTAAGGAGGTTTTAACTAGCTCTCCTTTGCTAATTTATCCAGATTTCTAAAAGCCATTCATTCTGTCATGTGATGCTTCGAATTTTGCTGTGGGATGTATCCTAAGCCAAGAGCAGGATGGAGAAGAAAAACCTATTGGTTACGCTTCCCGTCAGCTTAATAAGGCTGAACAAAATTATAGCACCACCGAAAGGAATTATTAGCTGTAGTTTTCGGTATCAACTATTTCAGATGTTACCTGTATGGTAGACAGTTTACAGTTGTAACCGATCACGCTGCTTTGCAGTGGATGCTAAGCCTTAAGGAACCAAGTAGTCGCTTAACCAGGTGGGCTCTGAGACTTAGCCAATTAGATTACGTTGTCAGACACAAACCTGGAAAACTGCACCAGAACGCTGACGCCCTTAGCCGCAAAATAAGAATCGTAAATGTGGAGAATGTGGTTGTTGACGATTTAATAAAGGAACAAAAAGCAGATGGGGAATGTCACGGATATCTAAACCATCCAGATTTCGTGCTTGTAGACGATATATTGTACAGAAAGACCCCCTTAGGAAACCGTATTGTTGTACCAAAGGCTTTGCGACGTCAGATGCTATCACAGTGCCACGATAGTATACAAGCCTGTCACAGTGGTAAAAGAACCACTAATGCCCACATTGCAACTCGTTATTGGTGGAAGACACGCCGGCGAGATATAGAGCAGTATATAAGTGGTTGCCTCACATGTACTCAGAGAACGCAAATTGCCAGACCCCGAATACCCATACAAACTGTACCAGAAACCTCTAGGCCATGGCAGCTCGTTGCTTTGGACCTCGTAGGGCCATTCCCGCAATCTCAGCAAAATAACAGATACATTCTCTCTATCATTGACCATTTCTCCAGGTATCTAATATTGGTGCCTCTCGCAGACATGACTGCGGAGACAGTAGCCCAAGCATTTGTTAACCATATGATACTGCCTTTTGGAAGCCCGGAAGCTATTCTTACGAACAGAGGATCAAATTTCATGTCCACGTTATTTATTCAAGTTTGTAAGCTACTGAGAATTAAGAAATGGCGAACAACGCCCTTCCACCTTAAAGCCAATGGTAGGGTAGAGAGGGTGCATAAAACCATAGTCAGAATGTTATCTCACTATGTGAATAGCGTGCACACCAACTGGGATAAGTACATAGCGTTCATAGCGTCAGCGTATAACAGCAGAATACATGAAACAACAGAGCACACCCCGTACGAGGTCATTTACGGACGCCCTATGCAGGGCGGATCTAGGGGGAGGGGGGGCAAAGGGGGCAGTTGCCCCGGGCGGCAGAATTTAGAGGGCGGCAAATTTTGACCGACTCTTTTTTTTTTTTTTTTTTTTTTTTTTTTTTTTTTTTTTTTTTTTTTTTGCAGAATGTAACTTTCTGGTATAATTTAGTAAATTTAACTGACACAGAATTATTAAAAGTAAAATGACTGCAAGAAATACCGAAATCATTTAATAAAACTAAAATTCCTGGTTGCTGACTTAAGTGTTGCCCTGTCACAAGTACTTCAGCTAATCAAACTTTAAAAATCTACTAGATATTAGCCAGAATGAGGGAGATGTTTGCGTTATTGCATAAGTAAATGAACAATGTTTATTAATGTGCATAGATTTCCTTTTTTCAGATAAATGAATATTCATATTTCATATGAAGGTAATATTTGTAGAACAGGTGAATTTGAATAACGTTACAGTCCTTATATATATATAAAAAAAAAAATAAAAAAAATGTATTTTAGGTGCGCACACTTCTTATTGAAAGTCAAAAGCATTAAGGATCTAGAGTCCTCTCTCGGTAGCGGTGGAATTGATAGACACCTACACAGGTTACTCTGTAAATCACATTTAACTGCCTGACAGAGGGTTCATCGGACCACTTTTATACTATTTATCTCCCATTCCATTCTCGAATAGCGCGCGGGTAGAAAGAACATCTGAATCTCTCTGTTCGAGCTCTGATTTCACGTATTTATTCATATGATCTTTTCTGCTTATGTAAGTGGGAGGCAACAATATATTTTCGCATTCGGAGGAGAATGTTGGCGATTGTAGTTTCGTAAGTAGCCCACGTCGCAGCGATAAACGCCGTTGTTGTAATGATTCCCATCCCAGATCGTGTATCATTTCCGTGACGCTGTCTCCCCTGTATCACGACAATACAAAAATTTTATTTTTGTACGATGAGTAAATGTGTAATATTTTTGTATGTATTAAAATTGTTCTTTTTTCCTTTGATCTTAATTCAGTAGATAAAATAAGTTCATTTTGTGAGATTATGACATTTATTTAGAAATATGTAACCCAATTAGCGACAAAAAGTCGATTCTTACAAGGAGGGGGTGGGGGGGGGGGTTGACAGAAGGGGCGGCAAATTGAAGCTTGCCCCCCTTGGCAAATGTCCTAGACCCGGCCCTGCCCTATGAATTCGCCTTTCTAATTAGATAACTTACCTCCTGGTGTAGACGTTCAACAGGTAAAAAACCTGGCCCGTCGCCTAAAAGCCATTTTGGAAAAGGTGCAAATGAACAACAAAAGAGCAACTGATCGTCAACTGCGGCGTGGAAACAAAGGAGCCACTTTACCCACTTACCAGCCCGGCGATTGGGTATTGGTTAATGCAGAATTGCAAATATCTGGCCGCACCGTCGTCGTACTTTTCGACAGATTAAAATCGTACCACGGGCAAGTGACGCCAAACCCGTCTGCTGCAGTTTCCACCGCACCTAGATCGGCTGGTCGTTCAAGAGAAATTAGTAAAAAGGAAGATCAACGTACCCCTACACGCACTAAATATGCATTAAGATCCAAGCATTCCTATGGATTACGATCCAGGGATTGATGGTGCTGTGCCCTCTTTGCACACAAATAGAAATATTTAAGTCAGTGCGATGACATTGTAATTCTGTCAGAGACAGCGAACGACCTGGAAGAGCAGTTGAATGGAATGAACAGTGTGTTGAAGAGAGCGTACAAAATGAACATTAACAAGAGCAAACCAAAGATAATGGAATGTGGTCTTAGAAAATCAGGCGATGCTGAAGGAATTAGATTAGGTAACGAAACAATGAAGGTGGTAGATGAGTTTTGTTACTTGGGTAGTAAAATAACATGCGATGGCCGCAGTACAGAGGATATAAAATTCAGAATGGCAATGGGAAGAAAAGCATTTTTGAAAAAGAGAAATTTGCTAACATCCAATATTAATTTCAGCGTAAGGAAGTCTTTTCTGAGGGCATTTGTGTGGAGTGTTGCCTTGTACGGGAGTGAAACATGGACGATAAACAGTGCGGACAGGAAGAGGATAGAGGCTTTTGAAATGTGGTGCTACAGAAGAATGCTGAAGATTAGGTGGGTAGATCACATAACTAATGAAGAGGTACTGAACAGAATTGAGGAGAAAAGAAATTTCTGGCATACCTTGACTAAAAGAAGGGATAGATTGGTAGGACACATTCTTAGACATCAAGGAATCGTAAATTTAGTATTGGAGGGAAGTGTGTGGGGTAAAAATCGCAGAGGGAGACCAAGAGACGCGTATAGTAAGCAGATTCAAGTGGATCTGGGTTGCCGTTCTTATGTGGAGATGAAGAGGCTTGCTCAGGATAGAGTAGGGTGGAGAGCTGCATCAAACCAGTCTCCGGACTGAAGACCATAACAACAATAAGTCAGTGCACATGGTCTATTTGACATGCGTTTTTGTTTGTAGTAATACCTCTGCCTACTACATATGTTTTGTTTATGTTTAGATTTAACTTGTAGGGTTACCACACGTCCTCTTTTTCCCTGACATGTCCTCTTTTTGAGACAAAAAAAAATTTGTCCGGCCGGAATTTGTAAAATTCTACAAAATGTCCTCTTTTTTGGTTTCCGAGAAAAAAAATTATTTTTTTGGTCACTGGCGACAGCATTTTCAGTTCCAAACTGTTCGCAATTATTACGCGCATACACAGTGTGAAATTGCCGTTCACAATTTCGCAGTCCGCATGGGTCTGACATTTGCAAACGATTCGGAACTTCTCTGCGAAGGAACCCGATTGTCTATCCTGTATTCAACCAGTGCATTCTGTCTTCTGCATTACGTTCTATGGCGTTACTGTTGATATACTTCGCGGTTTAGTTTGATGTGCATATTTAAATCAGTTATCTAGTGTCGTTAGTTATTCTGAACTACTCAAAATTGTAGACTTATCTTTTTCTATAACTAGTCATAATGCCGACACAGAACGTGTGTTTCCTCTTGTGAACACACAGTGGACGAAAGACGGGAATAGATTTAAAATACACTGTAATTATACACAGTATAATTTCAAACATATGAAATGCCTGAGTTTTTCTGAGTACTTGTTAAAAACAAAAAGCTCTTGTGAGAGATTTCGTCGCCCACCAAATATAGTTTGCTCAAAAGTGAGTAAGACAAGAATGAGACAATTGAGAGTAGTGATGAGGAATAAACTGTCAAGCTTCATAATATTTCTTTTTCCAACAACCACACAGGGTTACTGTTTTAGCTGATGCTGTGATGCTGTGGTGTATGGGAGGGTGTCGTCTGTAACTGACTGTAATAGCATACAGGATGACTTGGACAAAATTTCTAGTTGGTGCGAAGATTGGCAGCTAGCTCTCAATGTAGAAAAATGTAAGGTGATGTGCATGAGTAGAAAAAAAATCCCATAATGTTCGCATACAGCATTAGTAGTGAGCCTCTTGATGCTGTCGCGTCGTTCAAATATCTAGGCGTAACATTGCAAAGCGATATGAAATGGAACGAGCATGTAAGGACAGTTGTGAGTAAGGCGGATAGCCGACTTCGGTTTATTGGGGAATTTTGGAAACATGTACTTCATCTGTAAAGGAGACCGCGTATAAAACGCTTGTACGACCACGTCTCGAGTATTGCTCAAGTGTTTGGGACCCGCAGCAGATCAGTTTAAAGGAAGACATAGAGGCGGTTCAGAGGCGAGCAGCTACATTTGTTACCGGTAGGTTCGACCAATGCGCGAGTGTCACGGAAATGCTCCGGCAACTCAATTGGGGATCGCCTGAAGAAAGACGACGTTCTTTTCGTGACTTTCTGTTAAGTAAATTTAGAGGGCCGGAATTGGAGCTGAGTGTAGTACGATCTTGCAGGAGAGAGAGAGAGAGAGAGAGAGAGAGAGATATCGTATAACAGCAATCAGGTAGAGGTAAAGATTGGAAACTTGGAGTGTTTTACCATAGGCTTTCATTGGAAGGGAGTGAATTAGTTTCTTCAACGGGAGTGGTAGATGGTAGTCAGTCTGGAAACTGACTAAAATTTTGCTCAGCAAGCAGATATAACCCCCCCCCCCCCCCCCAAAGTGAAGTCCTCGTTACGCCACTGGTGTCAAGATCTCAGCAGCGGACTACTGGTCAACAGTTCACATTTTGACATTGTTGCTCCTACATCCAAAGTACCTGCACAGTTGCACTATCACTACATGCAGTTACCCACTGCTGTGCCTGAGTCCACCAACTGGTTGAAAATGCCTCACTTCAATAATTTCCATCTCCACCACCCACTAAAATGTGACTAGAACATGAGAATGCCCAGAATTACCATAGGACTGTGAGGCTACCAAGTACTACGCTACTCGTCTTACCTTGGCCGAGGCTGCACTAACTGTACGGGAATTAAGTCGAAAGGGATGATGCAGAGGTTCCTGAAAGCTATCCGCTTGGCACATACCATAAGTGAAATCTTGGATAAAGGCATGGTCCTCCATTATTTTTTTTAAAATACCTTAGCGCTAAGAATATAGTTTTGTAACGTATTTTGCATCTCCAGAGAGATTAATTTAGATCCTCATCATGTTCTTATATTTGTGCATATCTCCTGTCGAGAAAGTTAATATTTTGCATTTAATCAATAACGAACCATACTGCAAAATCCCTCTTTGGTAACTGATATTGTAACTTAGTGTAGGTCACACCTTAGTTATGTTTATCGTTTACGTTGCTTAATGTAAATGTAGGTACTCCTATATTATTAAATGTTTCAAAGACTTAGCAAGACATTAAATGGAGCAGTGTTTCTATTATGTATAACTTTAGATTACCCTATCTTAATACAAATCAACAATCCCAGAGACGGATTTACGTCTCAAATGTGTCAAAGACATTATTGATAAATCTGAAGCATTGAATTAAAATTTGTGGTGTGGCCAGGAATCGAACCCGGACCTCCATGCTTACTAGGCACACGTCTTAACCGTTTTTTTTTTTTTTTTTTTTTTTTTTTTTTTTTTTTTTTTTTTTTTTGTTCTATGGGTTGATCAGTTTATTGCGGTCGTTGTTCCTTTTTTTTTGTTCGTTGTCGTTCGATGAGTTCTTGGCTCAGCTTTTTTATTACAGAGAGGCGTTCAGCCCTCTGCCCTCTGACCGGGCGCGCTGAGCCACGGCGCCCGGCGTCCGTTAGACTACCACACCATTAACGATTAAGGCGCCTTGGAATAGTCTATGTACGATTTCCCTCCACATCACTAACTTTAATTCAGCTTCTGTGTTCCAAAGATAATTGCCACTACTGCCAAGGCTCTCCATGCAGCGCAGTAGCACCTCGGCAATGGACATGGTGGAACAATCCTGTTAAGGTGATGTAAATATCAATTAATATAAATAAACAATCCCAGAGACGGATTTACGTCTCACATATGTCAAAGACATTATTGATAGATCTGAAGCATCGAATTAAAATTTGTGGTGCGGCCGGGAATCGAACGCGGACCTCCATGCTTACTATTATTAATTATTGCTTATATTAATTGATATTTATATCACCTAAACAGGATTGTTCCACCATGTCCATTTGTGAGATGCTATTCCACTGCATGATGAGCCTTGGCAGTAGTGGCAATGTTCTATGGAACACAGAAGCTGAATTAAAGTTTGCGTTGTGGAGGGAAATCGTACTTAGGCTATTCCAAGGCGCCTTAACGTTAGTGGTGTGGCAGTCTAACGGTTAAGACTTCTGCCTAATAAGCATGGAGGTCGGGGTTCGATTCCCAGCCGCTCCACAAATTTTATTGCAATGCTTCAGATTTATCAATAGCCTATCTTAATTCTGTTATTTCTTATTGGGTATTGCCCAGCCACGCTGCGCTCATTGAAACCTCTTGAGGAGGCACGCTGCCGCACCAATGGGCACCTCGCTAAGGCAAGTGTCAAAGTGTTTCAGCCTTGCCGTTCCGGTCTTCAGCTGACTGCCAGCAGCCAGCGCCTTCTGACTTCACCAACCACCACGCTACTGGGGCACTGCTACCGGCCATCCCATCCGAACCTTTGTGAGCCGACCAAGGCGCCCTCGGCTTACGCCACAACTCAAGAGAATCAATTTGTACTTTTCCATATAACCATTTCTATTTTTAAGTGTGAATGTAATTTGTAACAGACCCTTTTTACCCGCCGTCACCAACCATGGAAGTTTTTATTATTTTATATGTCTTTATTTCCGTCAACAGTTGCAATATAATTGTTTAATAAAATGTTTCGATCACTCGGATCATCTTAAGATCTTATAGTTGCGTCCACAACTCGTCTGGAAGTTTATATTGTAAATCCACTAATTTTTGCGAATGGTAAACCATTCCCATAGAAGGGGGAGGAGTGTACACCAGTGGAGAACAGCAGTATTATATTTTTTTTATTTTTTCCCGTAACTTTCGACATGATTTTCCATGTCTTGCCGCACGTGCGTTAAGGCTAGTCTACACGACGACACTAGGTTGCGACACTAGTTTCATGAAATGAGTTGCGCGCAACTGGTTTCGTGTGTCTGTAGACACGGCGCCAATACTATACACTTCAGTTTCGTTGTTTTGTGAGTGCTGTAGTCGCCGTAGAATGAAAGATTTCTTAGCTGTAAGAGTTGTGGCAGAGCTATTGCTTCTCTGTGTGAAGTCACTGCTGCATAAGACTAAACATAAAAAGAATAAAAAAAGTCTTTGGGTTCGTGACTGGATTAAAAAAAAAAAAAAGACGTCAGCTCTGTTGCTCAGCGAACTTCCTGAAAAAAAATTGTGATTGAAGACCCTAGAAGCTATTTTAATCAACTTAGAACGTCACCAGTGCAGTTAACGTTCCTTTTAAACAGTGTTAGTAATGCAATAAAGAAACAAGAGACTGTTATGCGTGAAGCATTATTCCAGAACTGAAATTACGAATTGCATTACGTTACTTGTCAAGTATATATTCGTCTCTACAGTACCTGTACCGTGTTCCCAAATCCACAATTGCCATAGTTCGTTTGTATAGGCATTTCGAATTGAATGTACTTTAGTCTGCAATTCACTAATCGTCAACCCATCAATATTTAGTTCACGAATAATTGCTTCAAGAGCGCACCAACACGCCGCTGCTCATTCCTAAAATTTTCATCGTTAAAATGGCACAAACACCTATGCATCGCATACATATTCAAAAACCGAATTATTTCTTCCTTTCCCCTCTTTATATTGTGTTTTGTTCTGTATTGGTTATCATCTAACCAAAAAACACGTGCAATCAGGCCAAAGTTGGAAGGAGCCGGAACTGTTTAGTTTCGCCAACGAGCTGCGCGAACGCCTGCCGCGCATGCGCACTGCGCAGTAGCGCAGTTTCATGAAACCTGGTGGCGTCGTCGTAGACTAGCCTTTAGGACACAGGGAGTCCGACGTCCCCTGCCATACGTTTGCATCACGCGCGCCACATTTCCGCTACCGCGTGTGTTCCGAACCCCCTGGCCCGATTCGATCTGTGCGGAACCCGCTGATCAGAGCACCTGTGCCGAAGTCCACACCGCGGATCGCAACCAGTCACAGCACGAACGCAAGTACGTAGATTCGGCACTACAGTACTGGCTAGCTGCGAGATCGTTATAGGGATGGCCGTTATCGCTGAAACAACCGGTTTTCGGTTACACCGGCTCTTTTCATCTCCAGTTTAACCGCACCGTAAAAATTGCTCAAGATAACCGGTTTTTAAATAACCGGTTTTCGATTTTTATTGCTATTATTTCCAAAAAAAATGTTCAAATGTTTGTTAAGCTTATGGGACTTAACTACGGGGTCATCAGTCCCTAAACTTACAAACTACTTATGAACTACTTACGAACTAGGACGGCACAAATATCCATGCCCGAGGGGGGATTCGAACCCCCGACCGTAGTGGCCGTGCTGACCATGACTGGAGCGCCTCAGTCACCTCGGCCACCGCGGCCGGCTATTATTTCCAGTAGAGTTCAAACGAAACACATTTTGCGGCCGACACAGAAACCGTAATCCAATTTTCGGTTCTTCTAGTTTCGGGTGAAACCGAAACTCACGAAATTAAGTTAAAATCTAGGTAAATTTACGTTATAGGACAAATCACTAGTCTTTCCATATTTTGCAAGATCCCCTCCCAATACTATGCCTTCTTGAATGTATGTAGGCCTAGCCAGGAGTTCGTAGAAGACGATATACGAAGCATACAGATTTACTGGCCTAGTATTTCCATCCGGCAGTTGCGAATATTGACCCAACCACTCCATAAGTTGGACTTATATATAAGTTACAGTCAGTAAATAAACTTCAATCAATTCTGCAGAAGTATTTCGAAAAAATAAAATCACAGTTCCGACTAACAATATGATTGTTGTCAGTGTAAATTTATGCAAGTTGAACTAGGAAAGCTCTGTACCACATGATCAAAGAATGTTCAAATGGGTGTGAGTTCTTATGAGACCGAAATTCTTAGGTCATCGGTCCCTAGACTTACAAACTACTTAATCTAACTTTAACTTCCGCTAAGAACAACATATACATCACTGACCGAGGGAGGACTCGAACCTCCGACTGGAGAAGCCGCACAGTCCGTGACATGGAGCCTCAGACCATACGGCTACCTCACGATGCACCACATGATCAATGTTACCTAAACCCATATTGGTTATTAAAAAAGCTCCTCGCTTTCAAAGAATCACATTAATAAAACTTGTTAGCATAACAATATTATGATAATCAAAATATCCACGGGTGTACTGCCGGTCTATTGTGCCCGTTGGACACTATAGACCGGCAGTACACCCGTGGATATTTTGATTATCAAATACGCAGGGAGAAACTGATGAATCAACTATGATAATACATTAAAAGTTAGTATTCCAAGCTTGGAGTACATCACTTACATAATAGGTATATGACTCGAATTTACCTTCTCATCCAAGGAACATTTTGGATGCTTTCTCCATAAATGACATAGCATGTTTGTGGTACCTCCACCCATTTTCAGCTTTTTAAAGCGAAAGGAGCATTGTACCTCACTGCTACCGTACTTTGTGAAGTACTTCCACACTCGGGATGGTGCCATTTGAGACACAACCGACGTCTGGCGATGACAGCAAGGAACTGCCGCGTGACCAGACGGAGGCAAGTCTCGTACACTGCCGGTGCACACGCGTCGTCTAATAGGCCACGCCACACGGCAACTGCTGCGTCGATGCCTCAGTAGCTGCACCAGTCCTTAAGTTCTTATGCCTCGCGTTTGTTGCGCGTTTCTGACTGCCGGGATTGTTGTTAAATTATCACTGATCGCTTTTACTGCGATGACCTAACATTTCACAGCAGTGGAAATTTTAGTACTAGCCCTAAATATAAGTCTACTAGTTTTAATTTTTTGAAATTATTTACAAAAAACACATTTTGAACCTCTACTACAGGAAGTAGTTGTACCGGTTTTTTTTACCCAGTTCTTGGCAATAACTAAAAAAACCGGTTACAACCGACACCAATTAAATACCAAAAAAACCGGTTATTCAAAACTAAAATACCGGTATCGGTTTTAACCGGTCGGTTTTTCCCATCCCTAGATCGTTACAGACGGTAAAGGCCTGTCTGCCACGGGTCTCGCCCCGATAGCACGCTCCCCGCTCCCTGCTCTGCAGCCCCTGGGCTCGCTCTCCTACTTAAATCCTCATAATGATTACTTCTGCTGCACCACTGGTGGCTCTCCTCAGGCCGTAATATCACAATTTGTATCCCCTTTTCTGAAATACAATCATTTCGTTACACCGCAACACTCGTGTCCGAGTATGATTTGCTGGCCCTGCAAACCCCGTCCGGAAAACGCCCACAGCCTTTTCCCGTTCATGCCTTCTCTGTACAACAGAAATAAAAGGAAATCTTAAGCCCCAAAATTGCTGCTATTTTACAGACAGTATACACACATATAGCTGAATGTACCTTCGAAATTGTATCACATTACAAAACGACGTTCATGAGATATGAGCACAGAAACCGTAACATTAATGTAAAACCATCCCATCACACACAAAGTTTTAATCTATTACTTCTTCACTACTAATTGTATTTCCAAAAAAATTTATACATACATTATATACCTAAAAAAATTATACAATTGTACAATATATAACTCAATAAATATGATTTTATATATATATATATATATATATATATATATATATATATATATATATATATATATAAACTTTTCACTTAAAGCACCATGTTTTACTACATTTCTCATTTACTGCTAGGACACTCCTGTATTAAAGTGAGCATAAAGAAATTCCTGAAAGATGACACTACTGTTCAGAAATTTGAAGCAACTTTGAACTGTGAAGCACATACAACTGTAGGAAGAAGCAATAGACTTCTACATAGCTACAAGGAAAGGAAGAGAATGAAACAGTGTACATCTGATGAACACCCATTATTTCCGACACATCTGGCTTTTACCTTCCAGAGGCTGCAGTTTGGAGTGAGACTCACAGTTTCTATTATGAGTAATAAATCACAGGACAATCTACTCAATACTGTGGAGTGTATCTGAAATCTCCATGTCTCTCACATGGACAGCTTTGTGTTACTTGCTCAGAGATGGGCTCTCCACAGAAAATATTCATATTAGATCCTAGACAAGTCACAAGAAATACTGTTTATAGTCATGAAGGAAGGAAGGGTTTTAAGCCCTGTCAACAGTGTGGTCATTAGAGGTGGAGCTTATGCCCGAATTGTTTTGGTAAGGACGGGGAAGGAAATCGGTGATGCCCCTTGAAAGGCACCAGCCCAGCGTTTGCCTGGAGAGATTTAGGGAAAACATAAATCTAGATGGCTGGAGGCTCGTCTGAACGGGTATAAACATAATCTACAGATTTTCAAATGTTTTCTTCAGTGAAAATACAGAGTTTCATAAAGCTCTCCATGCTAATTTATTTTCTATTCTCATAATATTTGTGTTCAAATGTTTGTTAAGCTTATGGGACTTAACTATGGGGTCATCAGTCCCTAAACTTATGAACTACTTATGAACTAGCTTACACTAAGGATGGCACAAATATCCATGCCCGAGGGGGGATTCGAATCCCCGACCGTAGTGGCCGCGCAGACCGTGACTGGAGCGCCTCAGTCCCCTCTGCCACTGCGGCCAGCCATAGTATAGATAATTTAACCCTTTCCAGACCAGATTTTATTAATTTGTGGACAAAAGTATGTTTTGCATGTTTCTATTCATAATGATTAGAATAATGTAAAATTTTTAATATTTGAGATTTTATAGTTTTTGGAGGGAAATTTGGGATGACTTAATATGGTATCATATGTTTACTGTACCTGACACCTATATCAAACTGTTCATAATAATTTAGACAGTTTAAAATACTTTATTAATGAAAATTTCAAATTATTTTGCTTCCTTTACCTTCATATAATAGTTTGAGAGTCTTGCTGTTTGTACTCTTAGACAGTAAGCAATAATACCTATTTTGTCAATGCATTGTAGCCTAATGCTCCTGTGTTTCCTAGCCAAGCTGAATTTTGGAATGTCGTGCAATGTTGCTTAGTCTTCGGTCAAATGGATGGGTCATGATTAACAGATAAAGATGTCGATGCCATATGGTATCACTGGGCTGGAAAGGGTTAAAATTTTTATTTAAACCATGGCTGGTTTCAGATATTCTTACAAATCCATTTTCTGGTGGTTCACACGCTTTTCAGCTAGAGCCTCATTCTATCTGCTACATATTCACAGTAGTGTTGTGTCCTTGTCTGTGATGAAATCTTCCTGTATCCCTTTTATGAAATTTTTATGTTTTTAACCTGAACTGTATGAGTGCTAAGAAGTACTTGACATAACAGCATGCTAAAATTTAAGGTAATGAAGGCTATAGGCAATCACAAAGCAAGGTCCAGCTTCACATAAGAAACTTAACTACTACACCTTACATCCATTACAACTTTCTTATTGCATTCAAACTTTGATGAGCCTTGCAGCTTTTATTCATCCCTACATTTCTCCCCAATTCCAAACTGATAATTGCCCTATAAGTTGCTCCTGTAGTCAATGCTCTTAAGTTCTGCTCTCATGTAATAATGTGCTTTAGAAGTTCTTTTATTTATTTTTTTATTTTTATTAATTTTTCACAGTGTACAACAAATAAAGGAAATAGTACACTGAATCCAGAATGAAACTTCACTCTGCAGCAGAGTGTGCGCTGATATGAAACTTCCTGGCAGATTAAAATTGTGTGCCGGAACCGGGACTCGAACCTGGGACCTTTGCCTTTCGCGGGCAAGCGCACTACCGACTGTGCCATCCCGACACGACTCACGATGCCGCCTCACAACTTTACTTCTGCCAGTACCTCGCCTCCTACTTTCCAAACTTCACAGAAGCTCCCCTGCAAACATGCAAGACTAGCACTTCTGTGAAGTTTGGAAAGTAGGAGGCGAGGTACTGGCAGAAGTAAAGTTGTGAGGCGGCATCGTGAGTCGTGTCGGGATAGCACAGTCAGTAGTGCGCTTGCCCGCGAAAGGCAAAGGTCCCAGGTTCGAGTCCCGGTTCCGGCACACAATTTTAATCTGCCAGGAAGTTTCATTACACTGAATATTTATTACACTTCCCAATGCTCTACTTCAAAATAAGGCAAGGAAAGGTATTACTAATATGATAGTATTAACAGATATATGCGGGAGGGATAATAGAAATTGTCATGATGTAGGTTCGAATCTTGATCCATGGTTTGACATACCAAACCCTCGACCAGCGACGGTGCTCGGAAAGTGACTCATGTTTATGAGTCACCAGGCCACAGTTGGTTTGAAGATCATTCTGAACAATTCCAACAAATCATTTGCTGGAATTGTCCATGAATCCCATTGAACATCAATGCTACATAACTAAAAGGACAGTTTTTGCACAAAATCTTGCACCAGCAAAAAACACCTTCGTGATAATCATAGGCTGACTAGTTGAGAACCTGGCATTGCCCGGGTATTTATTTATTTATTCAAGCTCTGAGTTAGTACTTCTCCTATCTCTTCCTTCTCTGACTATCTCCTTTTTATAAAAACAAATTATATATACCAGAGAATATATACGAAATAACGCTGTCTTGCATAACGTACAGAATTTCAAGTGAAGTATCCAAATAAACAAAGATGGAAATCAAAATACACACGATACGTAATACTCATAGATTCATTTAATTCACAAATTGACTATAAACAACACCAAGCAAGGTGACACAGTTGCAACACACTGAACTTGCATTCGGGGGGGACGGCGGTTCAGACGAGCCTCCAGCCATCTAGATTTATGTTTTCCCTAAATCTCTCCAGGCAAATGCCGGTCTGGTGCCTTTCAAGGGGCATCACCGATTTGCTTCCCCGTCCTTACCCAAACAATCCGAGCATAAGCTCCACCTCTAATGACCAAGCCGTCGACGGGGCATTAACCACTCATCTTCCTTCCTGACTATAAACAGTATTTCTTGTGACTTGTCTAGGATCTAATATGAATATTTTCTGTGGTGAGCCCATATCTGAGCAAGTAACACAAAGCTGTCCATGTGAGAGACATGGAGATTTCAGATACACTCCACAGTATTGAGTAGATTGTCCTGTGATTTATTACTCATAATAGAAACTGTGAGTCTCACTCCAAACTGCAGTCTCTGGGAGGTAAAAGCCAGATGTGTCGGAAATAATGGGTGTTCATCAGATGTACAATGTTTCATTCTCTTCCTTTCCTTGTAGCTATGTAGAAGTCTATTGCTTCTTCCTACAGTTGTATGCGCTTCACAGTTCAAAGTTGCTTCAAATTTCTGAACAGTACTGTCATCTTTCAGGAATTACTTTATGCTCACTTTAATACAGGAGTGTCCTAGCAGTAAATAAGAAATGTAATAAAACATGGTGCTTTAAGTGAAAAGTTTGAGTTATATGTTGTACAATTGTATAATTTTTTAGGTATATATTGTATGTCTAAAATTTATTGCAAATATAGTTAGTAGTGAAGAAGTAATAGATTAAAACTTTGTGCGTGATGGGGTGGTTTTACATTAATGTTACAGTTTACGTGCTCTTACCTCATGAACGTCGTCTTGCACTGTGATACAATTTCGAAGGTACATTCAGCTATATGTGTGTATACTGTCTGTAAAATTGCCTGCAGATACAATATGTAGTGTAGAAATTATAAATAGCAATGTTATACTGAATGCCGTAGTTTTACTCCATGAACAGCAGGAAAGTAGTAAGCGAGAAACTTCTTTTTCCTTCATCATTTTTCTATGGTTGTCAGTGAGGAAAAGTTTCGTAAGGTTTTGCAATTATGTTTAGAGTTTGTTGCAAGTCTCTAAGTGCTCTCCTTCAAAAATAGTGGAGTGATAAAAAAGTCACAGTATCACATGGCACAAGATGGGAAAGTTCATTCTTTATGACGTCATTAGCTGATGTCTTCTACCTATAATCTACATTCCTTCCAAATTTCAGCTTCATAGGTGAAGCAGTTTTGAGGTTTCATGTTTAGGCAGTGAGTGAGTGAATGAGAGTCCTTTCACTCTTATATAAATACAGAGGTAGTGTTTCTCAGTATTCCTGCAGGGGACTCCAGATGACTTGCTGAGCCTGTGAGCCTGTACCATGTAAAACTGCTGCACTTTGCCAGGTAAAATCAGATATTCAGAGGTATCCAATGATATCTGTCACCTCTGTGTTCATTGGCTACACTCCAATTTAAAACCAGTTGTCTGTTGGCTATGATGTTAAAAATTGGGGAATAAATGTATGAAAAAAAAGGTAGGACATGCTGTAAACTAATAATTTTGAGAGAGAAGAAATTTGCATGTTTACAAATTTGCATGATGTTACAATGTGAATGGCTGCAAGTGTATCTCTAAATCATAACTATTCTTTGATCAATGGGCCCAATGGCATAAGAACTTTGAGGCTATTGAAGTAAAAGGTGAGAAAATCATGTCTCGCTTTTTCCAACACAGCCCTGTTGTTTAGATCTGAGAACAAACTGATGTAGATGAATAAGCTGAACTTATGGCAAATTGAGAGACCCACCTCAAGCTTCCAGTAGTCTGGACCTGAGCCTACAAAAGGGTTCATAATTTTAAATATTTGGGGGTAATCTTCACAAAGTATGCATTGTGTGAAGCAGAAATTAAAGTCAGGATTCAGCCCACAAACTGATCATACTTCAGTCTGAGTCAACTTCAAACAAACTAAGTTGGGGTTATTATTAAGAATACTCAGGCATGTTAGGCCCAGTCTGAGTCCTTTCATTATTATATCTTCAATTTCAACCCCTTTAAATGGATTGTTGTAATTTAATGTCCTTAAATTATTAATCCTATTAATGAAATAACTGCTTGTTAATGTAGTTATTGTAATTCAAGGAAATTTAACAGTATGGAATTAGCTTTTAGAAATAAAGTGACATTGTGCTAACAGTGAAATGACAAGATGGTTGGCATCCCTTCCACTCCCCCTATTTAGAGTTATACTTATTTATCCTGGTTGGTCCTTAACAATGTTGATTTTAATATATCACCTGCCTCTGTAGTTAAGGATACAAAAACTATCTTCCTAGAGTGTGAAGTCTTCTTTCTTCTTAGCTTCATTATTCTTGTGGTGGTTGGCGGAGATTCCAATAATTTCATCTAGTGCACGAAATGCACTGTGTAACAATGATATATGTTACTGTATTTAAGTGAGTAGTTGAACCTGTTGCAAGTAACTGTTCTATGGGGGTGGTTCTTTATAAGAGAGACCACATTGACAAAGTTAAGGCTTTCTTTAATGAAAACGGCATCAGTAGTTTTGATTTCGACCCAACAGTAGCATATGACAAGATGTTAAAGGCATTCCTTGGTGGTTGTCTTTACCCCCAGAAGAGTTATCAAAGATGAAAGTCATGAATCCTAGAGCGCCCTCCCTATGTGCCCCGATTAAAACACATGAACAGTGCCACCAAGCGAGCTTGATTGTCTATGGGATAGATAGCCCTGGATACCATGCCTCTGCATTTTTACTCAAATGATTAAAGAGACAAATTGTCATTAGATAGTAACTTCTCTGTATGCAATCTGCAACACATTGTTGAATTACTTCAGGATCAATGGATCCCAGAGGCCAGACAACTCCCCTTACTGGATATCAGAAATTTAAATACCAATGTATCTCTTCAGGAAACTGTCAACATTATCCAGAGTAATCTAATACTTAAAGGAAATTTAATCCCAGATGAAGAGAATGAAATTACAAAGTTGCTAGAATTACTCACAGCCCATAATTATTTTTCTTTTGAGAATAAGATATATAAACAAAAAGATGGTTTGGCAGTGGGGAGTTGCTTATCGGGCTTTGTAGCAGACATTTTCGTCGACCAGATTGAGTTCAAATACTTCACAAAAAAATCTATGTTGTGCAACAAAATTCTGTTTTATAGGAGATATGTTGACAATATTTTAATTATTTTTCAAGGCAGTGAAGCTGATATAACTTCCATGGTTAATGAATTTAACAGCCTTAATCCAAAGCTATCCTACACATATGAATCAATGAACGTGCAGGGTATTTTCAATTATCATGACCTGTCTCTGCAGTTGGTGGAAAATAAAATACAGTTCAATGTATTTAGGAAGCCAACGAAGAGTGCTTAAATAATTCACTTGACATCTTATCAGCGTGGAAGCTATAAGCTAAGCTTTTTCAGATCTAATATAATACATATTTTAGAGCTCCCCCTTTCCGATGAATCAATAAATAATGAGCCTAATACCCTCTGCTATATCACCCAGAAAAATGGTTACAGCCCATCTGTGGTCCACCAGCTATATAAGGAGCATGTCAGGCTTGTAGAAGAGCAGAGGCATACCGCGGCCACGAAGTTAGTTGACGAAAGAATATGAACTCCCTTTCTTAGGGCTTTTTACATATAATACAGCCAAAACGTTCAAATGTTTATAAATCTATCGGACCAAACTGCGTGGTCATCAGTCCATAGCTTACAAACTACTTAAACTAAGGTAAACTAACCTAAGGACAAACAAACACACACACACACACACACACACACACACACACACACACACACACACACACACACACACACACGCCACAAGGAGGACTCGAACCTCCAACAGCGAGAAACCATGTGTTCCACAGCGAGAAGCCTTAGACCGCTCGACTACTCCACCAAAGCTAGCCAAATAGTTCCCTAATACAAATGTACAAGTTGTCTTTTGTCATGGAACAAATATTCTACAAATTCAACCACATAACAAGCAACCTATCAAACAGCCATATGCAGCTTCGGGTGTTTATAAGCTTAAATGAGGAGACTGCCCAGCTGAGTATGTGGGAGACACAGGGAGGGCATTCAAAACATGATTCAATGAACATCTATTAACAAAAAGGGGCAAATAAAGAAATACTCTCCTTTTGCCAAGCACTTGAAGGCTTCTGGGCATCAAGCTTGCACACTAGAAAATTTAGAAATTTTGCATTATGCCCAAGAAGAACTGAAGTTAAGCATCCTGGAAGAATTTGAGATATCTAAGCGGGTTTATTTTAAACACCCAAGACTTTCAAACGATCAGTTGACCTCAAAAGACCAAACATTTTTCGATACTTTTATGGAAACTTGTAAGTAATATCTCTGTTAAATACCTTGGCATTGTTTCAAATATGATCCACGTGGTATTGGGTATTTTTTATGCAAATGGTGTGCATATTTGAAATTAACAACTTTTATCTGACCGACCCAACACCTACACTGTTGTTGAGAACTATACTTTATTGGCAGTTACTTAGTTACTTACAGTACAAATCTGAACACTGCCCCAGGTAGTACCAGTATCTATACCAAAGCAAGTCATATTAATGAGTTGACAACGTACTCTATGGTACAGGGACATCATACAAGGTAAATCTTGGAATATATATTATTTCAATATCCATTCAGTTAAACATCAATTTGTTTTCAACGGTCAGTGTTACCGCAGATCAAGGAATTACATATTATTGTCTCTGTAAGATACCCTATGACTGCATTTTAATCTAAAACACCCTCTACCACAGAGTAGATAAAACATTAGTACCGTACATTATCACAATTTCTTATTACCAGTTTCAGATTGTTTTGTAGCTAAAAAATTTTTAAATTGTTTTTGAAATATTGTAAGTTCTGTTTCATTTTTCCTCGTCAGATATCTGAAGATGCCCTAACTGGGTGAAACACATCATTAAATAATAAAAAAAATTGCAATCAACACGTTTTTTTCATTCAAGATGATGTATCTCTGCTGTGGAACTTTTTTGTAGATGTATTAGTCAAAACACTATTTCAACAAATGTTTCTGTGTGTAACTTAATTGGATTTCAACCAGACACAAAAACTGTACGCAAAATGGAGGGGAGCAAAATGGAAATATTTCATTTTGTAAAAGGGTTCATTTAGTCAGATGAGCATATTTTGTGAAAATGTTTACTTCAAGTCATACTAGTAAACAGTTATTTACATTCACTCAGTGTCAATATGGCATTGAGTGCAATGCTTGACTGGGTACAAATCAAAGGAAGCCCTGCCATGTGCTTTCCCTTCTGAGCAATACAACCATCTCTCTCTCTCTCTCTCTCTCTCTCTCTCTCTCTCTCTCTCTCTCTCTCTCTCTCTCACACACACACACACACACACTAGGACTTTATTTACCATAAGCAGGTTATATGTTGCAGTTATATTGAAAAAGAGGTTGGCACAGGGTAGACTAATGTAAAGGGTCACATCAAACCATTATTTGGACTCGACAATAGAAAGTCTAGTTTAGAATGTCAATAATATGAGGTAAGGAAGCAAATAATGCAAAATTGCTGAGCCACCAACAGATACATTAAAGAACCGCATTTATTCTACCAAAATATTCGGCAACAAACTTCATCAGAATATTTTCGTGCTTTTTATTTTTGTCTTTGCACTTTAAGACTTGAACCTAAACTATTTATATCAAAAACCACTCTTTACAACAATGTCTTTCAAAATTTTATTGCACTCCAAGAATAATACAACCATATCTGTTACAACACATTTAGACCTAATCCTAAATTTTTTGAACCAAAGTGAACATTCCTGGTATATACAGATGTATTGACCAAACATTGCATCTTCCATGCAACAGACTCCTTTATAATGATGTAAAACTGTACTGAGCAATATATCAAATAAGAGAAAGGTGATCACTCACCAATAGCAGATCAATGTAAGCAATACAAAAACACTAAGATTTTCATGCAACATTCATTTCACATAATGTGTGTATGTAGATTCAAGTGCAATATCAGCACATTCAGCAAAATATTGTGATCTCATTTTAATTTCATCCACACTGAAGTAAAACTAGTACTCTGATACTTTCAATGTGCTTAATGCATGTATGTTGTATCTGGTGTCCCTACAAACAAATTTCTCAAAAACTTGACAGGAGAAATCAGCAAAGTAAAAATCTCAAGATAACTGCTATGTTTTAACATTCTGTTTAAGATTATTTTTGAAAAGAGAGATTGCTATTCACTTATCAAGATGTCATGGTGAGTAACAACCTAGCCTTTCCAAAATATTGTTGAATCCTTCCTGGAATTTCCATTGATCAATATTTTGTTTCTTTCACCACATCTGAGACAAATTATAGTGTATCTAGACCCACAGATGACTACGAATATTGCATTACATTATTGATGCTGATACTTAGGCTATGGGAAGTCAGTTATCAAATGCACATAGTATAAAACTGAAGTAATTGATCATTTCAGTACAACCGTGATACTATATGTAACAGGATAAAGGTATGAACAAAAACAGACATATTTATTTTCTTTCTTAAAAGCACTTGGATTTCCACATCACCATAGAGGTATTTCGTCGGATACGTTAACTCTATATTTTACATGGTGAGTTTCCCCAGTAGGCCTATAAACCATGATATGCACATGCATGCAAAAACTTTAAAATCTGTTTAATTCTTTGCATATGTATGGTCAAGGTATGTCAACACTTCACTGTCTTGTGGTAGTGGTCCTGCAACATCATACGTCTTGGCAATGTTTTCTTTTCCAGAAACACACATTTTTTTTCTTTTCACTTACTAGCTGCACTTTACATTTTTTTTTTCATTTTTTGAACAATGTATAACATCACTGTAATATTTGTTGTTGGAAAGTGAGAGCCAATGATCTGTCATCTTGTTCTGTCCAACCATTGTTTCTGTACTAAACTTTGATGACATCACACGGGTTGCCAATGCATGTAACTTAGCATGTAGCTCTCTCTGCTGAATAGTAGGGCCCTGTTCAACATCAGCATTGACATGTGACAGAATGGCAGAAGTTTCCCCTTTCACATCTGTTTCCCTTTTGGCTCTTGCATGTGTTAAAAAGTTTTTTGCGACTCCATGCATATGTTTACAAATATTTAATTTCAATAAACTGTCAGGGCAAGTGCAACTCAAAGTGTGTACACATATATTGCATACAGCACAGCTCATTTTGCACTTTACATTACATTCAAGATCATTTAAAACAACTGTGTGTACAGTGCCAACATTCTTTGAAGAACGTACCTCGAATACGGTCCCACTATCATCAACACTAATGTGTGACTTTTCTACACTCTTAGACTTCACATGGCGGTCTTTGATTAACTGAATCCTGTGTGAATTACCACCCTTGAATAGTTTGATCAGCCTTTCACACATCTTGTCTCTAACAAATTTGAACAGCACTACCAGCAACCTATCCAACCTGTTGTTGTTCTTGCCATCCAAGTAACATTACTTTAAAACACATTGCATCACTTCCAAGTACATGTTTGTATTAATGCCTAACGTTTGGTGGTAACAATATGCCCAGTGTCGTGGTCTATAGTCATAATTATCTGTAAAATAAACACCAGAATTGTGTGTGTCTGTGTCCTCCCTCACCTCTTTTTCAAAGGACTCTAACATTACACTAAATTCATTTATGTCCATTTCTTGAAGCAATGTGCACAGATCATCATACACTGCCTTTTGCTTACTTTGGTCTGAAATTTTCTTTAGGTTTTGTGCCAACTGTGTTTTACATGTCATGCACAGAGCAGATTATTTTCTTCAAACCCCATGACAGTTGCCCATGCACTCCTGAAAACATTTGTATCATCCGACATAAAAACATTGGATTTTATGACTCCTGCCCTCTCTCTCACTGCAGCAAAGAAATGCTGCATTACTGCATTGTTTTCACCATTGAAATACAAAAGGCTACTGGCACTCCAAACCCAAATTTATCAATAACTAATAATGTAGTTATTAATAATTTGTAACTATTTGTGCTGCATGTTGAGTCCACACAAACTGCATGTGGCCCAAATTTCTTGAGCAAATCACATTGTAAGCTTGACATTAATACAATCACCTTTTGACACCAAAATACCTCTTCATGTTATGCAGATCTTGTTTAGTAGGGAGATGCAGTCTCTCTATTTGACTGCTCATGGAACCCCTTGTATCATCTAACATTCTCTGCATGGTCACACCTTCAGCACATTTATCTGCAACATTCAAATTGTAAGCACAAATATAAACATACCATCGAATAAATGTTACTAGCTCAGCTGTGTTTTACTGTTTTTATAACTGCCAGATCAAATGCCAAGCTGCAGCAAATGACATGAACAGTTAACTGTGTCTAGTGTTGTGAGGTAGGGCTATAAAGTTTACTGAAGTTCAGCAAAGACCACAATCATTTTAACCCTCTGTCTAAAAGTTGTGGCGACAAACCACCCACCCTATTTCATTGAAATTTTGCTTTTCTATACTCACTTTTAAATAATATCAACAAATATTCAATTAAAATAAAGTGTGTACATATTAATTCATCTGACCTTGTGGATAGTGGGTTAATTTCAGTACACGGCAATACTGATTAAAAACAAATGGAATATTGTATACATGCACTTCTATCAATAACTGATATCTTTCATGTATTTATTCATGCGAATATCATTATTTCAAAATATGGCATAACTGAAGACTATGATACAACCCGTCTGCTTTGACCAATGACTGCATACGGCATATTAGTCTCATAAAATATCCTACATAGCCTAGATATACGAACTAGTAAGACTGCATACGGCATATTAGTCTCATAAAATATCCTACATAGCCTAGATATACGAACTAGTAAAACAAACACTATCATCAAATATAAACGTGCAGGATAATATCATAATACTTACGTATTGTAGATAATAATATGTGATTATCTTCTTAAAGGTTACAACAACAGAATTTACTATTGATTACAGGTCTCAATCCAAAAAAGCACGTCTCATCGCTCACTTGCAAAAAAGAAAAATCCTCACTGTTAATGTATACCTCACTATTAGCAGAGCAAAGCTACATATCACTTTTTAAACACACAGTCTCAAGCTACAATCTATGCTCTGATTGTAAACAAACTATTGTTTAACTCAGATATTGGCCAAAGCCATTGGGTCATATCCCAGACTTCAATTGACCCCAACATACTCCTATTTCCCTGTGCTACGCTGTACATGTTCCAGAACTGAAAACTCACTCATGGTGACACAAATCCTCAAATCACAACTCCAAATTACATTGTACATATGATTGTTTAATTCCACACTGAACAATAAACATTTATGCACTGTAAAACTAAAGGAGAAAATGTTTACTTGAAATCTACTTTCCACACAATAAATATGGGCTACAGTGGCCATCAGTCACTAACATAATAATGATATTGTGTTCAGCAAATGCACCACTCATCACACTGAGATAAGCTTTCTCAGTAATTATATAGGCCTGTAGTAACATGTTGCTATATATTTAGCAGTGAAACATTGGTTCAAGTGTTTGCTAGCTTTTGCAAAAGTTATTCTCACGGACTTCTCAATATATGTAAGCCTAAATTAAAAAAAAAAGAAAAACTTTGCTGCTGGCATAAAAATCTTCAATGCAAGGAAATATTTCGGAATTAAAAAGAAAATGTATCAGAAATGTAAAATATCTAGGAGCAGAAAGATATATCAGTATTACTGACCGTGGAAAATAGTGTAATGAATACATCTCCAATTCACATATTACAAGACAGGCCACAAGGATTAACAGGCCAATTGAAGTCAATACGAAAAGGGATTAACCTGAAATTGGAAAACTTAACAGGGAATGGTAGATCGCTTGCAAACGATATATATCTAAGGTGCAACTTGACGGAGTGATATATGAAACAATCTAGTGTTTTGCATTAAACCTACAATAATGAGGAGAATTTACCGTATGGACAAGGGTGAACCAGAGACCAGGAATGGCAATCATTATTTCATGGTAACACAAAAGACTATTCCCCTCATTCTGTGTGGATGTGTTTTGAAATAGCATGGGCCTTCTGTGTTGAGCATGAGTTTTTGGTATCAATATGTTCTAGTTAATTATGTGCAGGGAGAAGACCTCATTTCATTATTCTCTTCTCTGTCTGCATAGTCAACAAAGCTTCCATCTGTAGTTTCTCTGGTGTCCGAACAAATTCTAATTTTTCTTGGCATTGCAACAACAGACTGTGGTATGATCAGTAAATTTTTCACTCTGTAACCTATCACTATATCCGTAATTTTCAAGAATGTAATTGAAGAAAGTCACACAAGTTAATAATAACACCAATATTCACTAAGAGGTTACATTTTTTTAAAAAAGATTGGTCAGAAAAGAATGTCCAACAATTCAAAACGAACATGGCAAAAATACATATACAAAATATGATGCCACAATTGTACTAGCAAACCTTTTCTTCTAGCTTAATAATGCAAAATCACAATAGGTATACAACAGTTTTTCCAAAAGAGGGAAAAAAATCAAGTTTTGCTGTTTTCTCCACAGTATGTTCAAAATAATGTGTATTCTACAATTTGTAAGCAGTCGTGTTGTCTTAAAGCTACAGTATTTGCTATGTGTCTATAATCAGAGCAAAAATGTGTAACTGTTAGTACAACATTATCTGACTGCGAAAGTCAGCAAATTCCCGTACATGTATGAATCCTGGAAGAAGGGGTCAACAGATGAAACAACACTGCTTGTTGTTGACACGTGAAACCGAGTCCATGTTCCAACAAGACTCTGTCACTCGTCGTGTGTAGCATGACTGTTATTGTCTAAATAATCCAACAAAATTATGTGATGGCTCTGTATATTAAATAAAATGATTGAAGTGTGAATATTAGTGTGCTTCTTTAAATTGATTAAACGCTTCTGTCATTAAACCCTGTAAAATTATGTGTTTGTGATTGTTTGGCGAGCAACAGATATTGTAAATGAAAGCAACACTCTCAATGACAAAACTAATTAAAATCGTAATCTGATTGAATACTAATCTCGTATATTTGAAACATAATGTCTGCTTAAGTTACAAGGGTAGCAACAAATAGTGGTAACTATTTATTCACAATCAATACAAAAGCGTTATATGTTTTCACCTGTTATTGTCCTTTAAAGTAGTCACCAGCTTACTATAGAACCAGTTGCCAGTGATATGGAAGGCACAGTATACAGTTAGCAGAGCCCGATCTGTTGCTGGTGGGATGGAGTGGTTTACTGTCTCTTGAAACTCTGAACAGTTCTGATGCAAATGCTACGAATAGTAAAAAAAGTAAAGTGTATTCTTTTACAACTTAATAATCAACTTACTTTTCTACTCATCAATATGTTGGTACTATATATATGTGATTCTTCAGTTTCTCCTGGCGTATTTGATAATCAAAATATCCACGGGTGTACTGCCAGTCTATAGAGTCCAACGGGCACAATATTTCGGCGATCATACATGTCGCCATCATCAGGTGAATTGACAGACTGAGCTCCTGGATACGCGCCGGCACAGAGATCCGCATGCTACGGCTGCTCGAAGGGACCTGGGTTCTAGCCCGGTGGTGGGCGATTTAAATACCCTGGGCCCGCGGAGCGACCCCTCCACGGCCGCGCAGTGGAACCGATTGCGACGGCGTCTGAGATGACGTCGATGTGAGGGCTCTGTCCGCCGTGGTCGTCACTTTGTTATGTTTGCTAGATTTACTCTTAATTAACCCAATTGCTGGTTCCCAAGCTTTGCTAAGATTATAGCCACAGTCACGGTTTATGAGGTCGTCACTTGTGCGAATTTCAATGGCCTCTCTAACGATGCAATCCCAATATCTCGACGTCTGTGCCAGAATCCTATTGCGTTCATACTCCATCGCATGATTCTCCGACAAACAATGTTCAGTGACCGCCGACTTGCTCGGATACATCAATCGTGTGTGCCTCTGGTGTTCAACGCATCGATCCTCAACGGTATGCATTGTCTGTCCAATATATGACTTTCCACAATGACATGGAATCTGGTAATGCCAGTCTTCCTCAAACCGAGATCATCTTTGGCGCTCCCCACCAGTGCACGAATTTTATTCGGCAGACAAAAATAGTTCCAACCTGGCGTTTTCTCAAAATGCGGGTGACCTTCCCTGAGAGTGCGCTGGTATATGGAACGAACGCAGTGCCTACATCCTCCCTCGCGTTTTCATCCGTTTCCACAGGTTGTGATGTAGTGGTTGGGTGGAGAGCCCGCTGAATCTGCCACTCTGAGTACCCATTTTTTCGAAATACAGTCCTCAGGTGTTCCAATTCCGGGGGGTAGACACTCTGTGTCGGAGATAGTGCGCGCCCTATGTATTAGAGTTTTAAGTACCACATTCCTCTGTGAAGGGTGGTGACAGCTGTCTGTGTGTAAATACAGATCAGTGTGTGTTGTCTTCCGATATACACCATGATTCAGGGTGCCATCAGCTCTTCTCTTGACCAAGACGTCAAGGAATGGCAGTTTACCCTCCATTTCAGTCTCCATAATGAATTTGATGTTGGGGTGTATGGAAATTCAGATGTGTAAGGAAGTCAAGGAGTTTATCCATACCATGTGGCCAGATGACGAAAGTGTCGTCCACGTAACGGAAAAAGCAAGTAGGTTTCCATTTCCTCCTCGAAATTCTCCATGTACAAATTTGCGAGCACAGGGGAGAGTGGGCTACCCAAGGCGACTCCCTCCGTTTGTTCGTAGTATTCGCCATTGAAAAGAAAATATGTGGAGGTCAAGACATGCCTAAAAAGTTCGGTGGTCTTCTCGTCAAACTTCTGACCAATCAAATCTGGTGACACTCTAAGGGGCACCCTCAAACAACGAAAAGACGTCAAAACTCATCATGATATCCGACTCATCCAGCCTGAAGCTGTTAAGGCGTTTAACAAAATCCACGGATTTATGGATTTGATAAGGGCATTTAGCCACGTAAGGACTTAATATTCCCGTCAGGTATTTGGCCAACAAATATGTAGGTGCTCTGATGTTACTGACAATGGGACGTAACGGCACCCTATCTTGTGAACCTTAGGGAGTCCATAACGTCTTGGCGGTACCGGACCTTGAGGTAGCAGTTTCTTGGCGACACCCTCCTGTAAATCCGCATCCTTGAGAAGTGCCCTCGTGTTGTTTTCCACCTTCTTTGTGGGGTACTATATATATGTTTAGCACGCAAGAAGATAGGTAGGCAGCTATCCACTCTAAATCTAACCCAACTCATACCTATGGATAACAAACAAAGATCAAAATTTTTTTAGAGTTCTCTTGAGTAAAATGAAATGAAAAATATTAGACTACACAAAGATGCTTAAGATAGGTGGAAACAATACCTGGAACACCTATATTCAGGAATAATGAAGATCTGTAGCTGGAGAAAGCTGAGGAAATCGATCAAGAAGAAGACTGTATCCTGCAGTCAGGTAGCTAAAATGTATAAGAACCAGTGGAGTTGATGATTTACCAGCAGAACTCCTAAGGCTGCTGGCGAACACTTAGGTAAAGGACTGTTACATCTCAGACAAGTTGTATGCGAAACCTTGATGCTCCCTATTCATTTTAAAAATTGTTTCGGTGCCAGTACCAATGAAAGTATTAGCAACCAGAAGTGAACAATATAGAACTCTTATATTGCTAACACACCTTCAAGATCTTATCTGTTATCAGTCTTAGGCAGATCAAAGTCAGAACAGATGGAATGATCCTGGGCGACAAGATTGGCTTTAGGAGAGTTGTATGCACATCACTCTGCTTGAGAATGCGTCTGAGAGAGGACTACAGAATGCTAAATTCACAGGTATTGCCTTTGTAGACTCAGAAAAAGCATTTGATATGCTAGACTGGTGACAGCTGTTCAAGATGCTGAGTAATATTAGAAGAAAGAACAAGGAGAGAAGAATAGTTCAGAGTCTATACAGTGAGGAGATGGCTGGGGGTAAGATGTGGAAAATATGAGAAAGAAGCTACTATTAAACAGGGTATATGACAGGGCTGCTCACTCTGTCCTGTCATATTCAATTGATACATCCAGAGGAATTAAAGTTCTTGGTAAGAAAATAGACGTATTAGATGATAACAGTGCTACATGCAGGTGCAGAAGAATTAGAAGCAATGTCGGCTCAGATGGATACCACACTTGGTTAGCAGGCAAAACACCATTGCCCAATGTTCACTTAACATTGAGCCATGGGAAAACGTCAAATACTTAGCCTACCAAGGGAGGAAAAACACATTTGATGGCAGATCAAGAAGGAATACTGTAAGGCAAATCCACCAGGCAAAAGCTCTTTTTACAAGAGAAGAAGCTTTTTTCAGTGCAGTAGCAGAAACAAATACCTCAAGAAACATGTCATAAAGACGTTTGTTTGGAGTCTGATACTCTTCTGAAGTGAAACGGACTCTCAGAGAAGCAGAAAACATGAAACAACAGCATTCAAAATGTGGTGCTACGCTCAAGATATGCTGGATGGACAAGGTGTCAAAAACACAGATACTCCACTCATATGGGTATGTACAGATGATATTCTATGCTCAGACATTCGATACCAAGTCATTAAACTCCTCACTTCTCAATACAACTGACCAAAATACATTCCATCCCAATACTGCAGTCTTTCACAGGTTCTTAGCTGCTCCCAGTTCATAATGCTGGTTTTTCCTTAATATATAAGACACTTCAGTGAGGGGAAGATACCAATTCAGTAATTTTCCGAAATGCTGCCGCCATTTCCTTTTGTGGATGTCTAGGAAGTGCAATCGTACCCTCTAGCATTGTAAGCCATGTTTTTCTTTTCCCTTGTGTCCTCAAGTGGTCACACAAGTACTGCTTGAGTTTATTATTAATAATTCTCTTAATTGAGATTTAAGATAGTTTTGGACAACTTGTTCGAGACATCTTTGTACCTTTTTTCTTTCCTACAAAGTCTGCCATTTCATTTCTATGGATTCCTGCATGTAATGTTATCCAAAGAAAAACCATTTCAGTTCCAGATTCGGTAATTGAGGAAATGGAGGATTTTATTTCATTCAGAGGTGTTTGGAAGGATGATACTGCCTCTATTGCAGAAACTGGAACATAAAATATAACAATTTCTTATGGCCAAGTTTATTGCCTACAACTCTCCATCAAAATGGAAATGATTCTGTCCGACAGACTACAAAATATTAGACTATACACTCCAGCATTAGCGACACCAACTACCTCAGCCAGGGATCCATCTGTGTATACAGTAGCCACTTTATACTTAGTATTTATCCTACCTAAAGATAATTATTTTTTAAAGAATTATTTATCTGTATCTCAATTTATCTTTTCTTGTTGCTCAATTGTTGGTCTTTCAAGCACTTCTCAATTCAGTTGTTGATTACTTTAATGGAAAGCCAAGTGCTCTGTATCAACTTGCACTTTTTCTAAAAAAGGGCAGATCATATACTCAAAACTAAACTTACCATTTGCAACATAAATATTCACATTTCATTTGCACACGATCCCAATTTCAAAACTACATTTAAAGTTCTGTCAAACTAGCTGAATAGACAATGTAACTTCTTGCTGAACACACTGACATCATAGCAGTTTCACCTTCTGGGTAATTTTTCCCCACCATGTACAAACTGTGGGGGAGTGATCGAGGAGAGGATACAGAACAAACGGGATTTAATGAACTTATTTCCAGAAATGCATGGTTTCCATACTAGAGACAATTTATTCAGTTATACTTTATTACAGAGACCGAGTCCTAATACAGTTGCAGAATGTGTGAAGATGATTTACATGTGCCTCAATCAAAGCATGTATGTGCTGTAGTACAGGGGATTTGGTGGTTGCTGGCGCACTCGTTGGTGGGTGTGCACTTAGATGGTGTTGGAGAGCTGATTATTTGTCAGGAGAGCAGACTCCAAACCACCACAGTGTGTCGCCGTTTAGGCATAATGAATGAATATTGGTCAGTAAAACATTTACTTTGATGTGGTACGCAAGCTGTGGTACACACAGATGACCGGGGTGATGACATCGGTGGCCTCCTGCCATACTGTGTGCTAACAGTGTGACTGACTGCACTAGCTCAGCGGGTGGAGGTAGGTGACCCTGCTGCCACGCCATTGGTTGTGGAACCGTACAGAAGTATAGCGGAACGATTCAATTAGAGATTCACACATTTCAACTGGTGGTTCTCGGTTCCCAACCTAAGGGCTGCCTCGCATCATCATCTTCATACTGGACTATGTTGACAGTTGTCCCATACTGGTAGGTAGGCATCTCGCCTAGGAATGCTGGTGTTTTGGTGTGCAGGACATGCATGTCCTCCTGGATACTTCCTCTACATCCAAAGTTTGCTGTAGCGCTGGAGTTGAACTCGTAGGTTATGCAGAAGTCGGCATCCTGCCAATTGTCAGCTGATGTAGAAGAGTGATGGAGTTCTTTAACAGACTTATACTGACATTAGTACATGTCAGGAAATCGACTGATAATGAAGTGTAAGCCATCGATTCAGCTGATCGACTCACTTTGAGCTCAAATGCTGGAGTATATATAGCATGTGTGGAGCAGCTAATATTTCCCCCACACACTTCATCATGAGTGCATCAGTCCTGTCATACAAATGTGTTGGCGTTATACATCTTGCTGCGTTCGCCTAACAGGTTAGTTGGTGGTTTGTAAATGCTCTTTATACGCATTCTTGCGTAAGATACAGGCATTGCTTCCTCACATAATACAGTGAAGTGATAGAGCAAGCTAGTACTGTTCCATTTAACTTCCGATGATGTGTGTTATTGACTTCGGCACATGTGCGTCCACTCCTGTCAGCTTGACCCAGCAAGTATGACGCAAGGTAGCTACTGTTTTCCTTCCCCGTTTTATCGACACACCCACAACATTATTACAGCAATCAACTCAAGAGTTAGAAAATGTTTTTTTCTGATATTCTTCTGCCACAGAGCTGGCGTGCAACAACTGATAATGTTTAATGAACATCAAAGTAATTATGGACAATATACAGTTACTCCCCTGCAGAGTGAAAGTTTCATTCTGGAAACAACCCTTAGGCTGTGGCTAAGCCACGTCTCCACCATATTCTTTCTTCCAGGAGTGCTAGTCTAGCATGTTTCGCAAGAGAGCTTCTGTGAAGTTTGGAAAGTAGGAGGTGAGGTACTGGCAGAAGTAAGGTTGTGAGGCGGCATCGTGAGTCTGTCGGCATAGCTCAGTCGGTAGAGCGCTTGCCTGCGAAAGGCAAAGGTCCCAGGTTCGAGCCCCGGTCCTGGCACACAATTTTAATCTGCCAGGAAGTTTCATACAGTCACTTGTTTGACTTCATGTGAAGAGTGAGTGGGAATTTCTAGCAACTTTGAGCTATTATATCGCGAGCAATATTTTAATGAAGATAATGAAATTTGTCCATCTCTTTAAGAACTTGTCCTCCCCTTAAGAACAATATGAAAAGAATTTTACGAATCATATTCAGCCAGAAAATGTAGAAAAATATCCCAAAGAAATTGGGGCCCTACAATATTTCTGTGTTTGGCTCCTTGCAAATTAGGGACTAAAAGTATCACAATGTTAAACATGGCGTTTAGCAACCTAACAATGTGAGGTTCTGAAATATTTCTAAAATGGTTGAAATGCGACATTTTCCACCCACTATTGCAATAAATAAGGGAAAAATCTTTTATAAAAAAAGTTTCTAAACTTAGTTCATTAGAAAGACCATGGTTCTAATACCAGAAAGTAGTGAATTTGGTTATCCTACATGGGTTGACAATGCTAGATAATATCACTCAAAGATAGATGCGAAACTCACAGCATGGAGAAAACGTAAACTCTGAATTCTTATATCTCTAAGAATAAATGCATGATGAACATGAAACATAATACATAACTGTGTAGCTCAAGGGGGTGGAATATACAATTCCAGTCACAAATCTGTTAATAAAATGAAGATTTTGTATATTTTCATTGTCAAGGATATAATCACAAGTGCAAGTGTCGATCCCTTCACGATAGCAATTAAGATACGTTTTCCTGGTTGTGGGTACCCATTGGTATATCCCATCCTTACACTGGGCCTCTGTGACGTCTTCACCTTTGTATCCCTCCCACTCTCCACCTCTTCTTCAAGTGTAACTTTTGCCGCCTTCCCCTCGCTGAATCCCAAAAATAAAAATAAAATAAAACAACAAACACACTCCAGCAAAAATCCCACACCCACCTCTGCCTCCTGAAGCTCCTTTCCAGCCATACAGGCGGCCATCGATCTTCCACCATCCTTTATACCTGTCCTTTGCAGCTCCTGCCCCCTGCCCCGCCTGGATTTCCACCTCCCCCACCTTCTATAAGTCGCTTCACATCCTGGAATATCATGCACTATGCCACACCTACTGTATCCACCCTTCACTCCCCCAGTCAGATCCTCTACAATCTTATTACCTTCCCTCACATCCTGCAGAGGATGCAAAAAGTTCTGATATTTTTTTGAATCTCCTGCCAATGTCGATGGGGTCGCAATGGCTGCAAAATGTTCAGATCTTTTTTAATTTGCTGCCATTTTCAAAAAAAGGGTCATGGCATGACTTTTAATTACCCGCCAATCACCAGACTGGTGCCAGAACCAGATGTGGCATTATCTTGGATGACGTCATTGTGACGTTGCCATATCGTTGCCTGGGTGGCTAAAGAGAGGGGTGAAAATCTGACCACAATAGAAATTGTACTCATATTGGTGCTGCCAGCACAGAGCAATCACATGTATTTCTCACCCTGAGCCTAAGTGCATTAAATCAAAGGTAGTTGTGAGGTTGTGTAGAGATTGCAGATAATGATTTACCACGAGCGATATTACCGTTTTCTAGTCAGAAAATTATTTACAGACGAATGGAATAACTTGTGGAATCCAACCTCGGGGAAGATCAGTTTGGATTTAAGAGAAATGTAGGAACACGAGAGGCAATACTCACATTACGACTTCTCTTACAAGATAGGCTAAGGAAAGGAAAACCTACGTTTTTAGCGTTTGTTGATTTGAAGAAAGCTTTTGACAATGTCGACTGGAATACACTCTTCCAAATTCTGAAGGTATCAGGGATAAAATACAGGGAGCGAAGAGTTATATTCAACCTATACAAAAACCAGATAGCGGTTATTAGAGTTGAAGTGCAAGAAAGGGACGCAGAGGTTGGGAAGGGAGTAAGACAGGGTTGTAGCCTTTCCCCATGTTCTTCAACCTGTATATTGAACAGGCAGTGAAGGAATGGAAGGAGAAATTTGGAGAGGGCATTGAAGTGCAGGGAGAAGAAATAAAAACATTGCGGTTTTCCGATGACATAGTAATTCTGTCAGAGACCGCAAAAGATCTGGAAGAGTAATTGAATGGGATGGACAGTGTCTTCAAAGGTAGATATAAGATGAACATTAACAAGAGTAAAACGAAGGTAATGGAATGCAATGTCAGAAAATCAGGCGAAGCTGAAGGAATTAGATTAGGTAACGAGAGAATAAAAGTAGTAGATGAATTTTGTTATTTGGGTAGCAAGATAACTTCGGATGGCTGAAGTAAAGAAGACATACAATGCAGAATGGCTATGGGAAGAAAAGCGTTTCTAAAGAACTGAAACTTGTTAACATCCAATATTAATTTAAATGTCAGGAAGTCCTTTCTGAAAGCATTTGTCTGGAGTGTAGAACTGTATGGGAGTGAAACGTGGACGATTAGGAATTCAGATAAAAAGATGATAGAAGCTTTTGAAATGTGGGGCTACAGACAAATGATGAAAATTAGATGGGTAGATCACGTAACTAACAAGGAGGTGCTTAACCGAATCGGGGAGAAAAGGAGTTTCTGGCATATACTGACTAAGAGAAGGGATAGATTGGTTGGACACATTCTGAGACATCAAGGAATTTTCAATTTAGCGTTAGAAGGAAGCGTGTGGGGTAAAAATCGTAGAGGGAGACCGAGGGACGAATACAGTAAGCAGATTCAAAAGATGTAGGTTGCCAAACGTATTCTCAGATGAAGAGACTTGCACAGGACAGAGTAGCGTGGAGAGCTGCATCAAACCAGTCTGCGGACTGAATACCACAACAACAATAGTCAGAAAATATAGGGCATGGGTCAGCCAGTCAAAGACAAATTCATGGGTAGTCGTACTACACTTCTGTCCTCTGTCACTATTATTTCATTTACATGCAGTGCTCCGTTTTCATTTTTTAGATACACCTGACACAGATATGGCGCAGGATTTTGAGTGAGAACCAACTGGGAAAATAGCAGAATAATTCTCTCATAATTCCACTAATAGTAATTACAATGACTGGCTGAAATCACTTCTTGAACCACAGAATAATCAAGTAACAAGAGTATCTCTACACACGTGAAAGAACAAACAAATTAACATGCATATAAAACTAGTAATAAATATACAGATATTAATTCGCAATTTTCGATAATTTTTGACTTCAACTGCTCTCCTTAAGTTGGTCTATCATTTTGTAATGTAAGAAAATTTGTTCCAGACCGGGACTCGAACCAGGGTCTCCCACTTATCACAAGGAATCCCCTTAACCACTCAAACATAAACCCCCTCCATGGCTATATCCAAACTTCCATATATTACACTTGCCTACTTTCCCTGGTGCTGACTCGTGTTTAGCCCGATTCCTGCGATCGGGATGGACATGCTTATGCCATCTTTAGCCTGATGCCCACGACTCGATCCTGGGTACTCCGCTTATTGCGAGAGGTCACCTCAACCATTGGGCCACCAAAGCATGCTCTCCAGTCAGACCCAAGCAGAAGGCACAGGTTCGAGTCATGATCCAGTACAGATTTTCAAATGTTACTAAATGATAGACCAACTAAACAAGCGCAGCTCACAAATTGCGAATAAATATCTATATACTTAACATTTATAACTGTGGACCATCAGCAACTCTGTTCTATTAGAACAGAAGTATCATTGTAAAGAAAACTAATATTGATTAATGCAACTATATCCTTTATCAACATGATACTAATTGATTTTGCTACTTCTGTCTGTGCAGGATTACTGCAAACTGCTCCATCAAATTGGCCTCCTGTGGACTTGCAGCCTCCACTGCAGGTGGTCCCAGCGTCATACACTGGTGTGCCTGCATTCCCTTCATCATTGCAGGTTGATTTTGGTGAACGACAACGTCTTACTACAGTATAAAATGTGCTTATTGTGATATTTCATAAAAAATCCACACACACACACACACACACACACACACACACACACACACACACACACACAACCACTGGTCAGAATGACTTCAAATTGGAATGGAATATTATCAGAAAAGGGTACACGTGTGGTAAAAGAAAATTAATTAGTGTGAAAATTGATCAATAGGTAGCCGTGTGTCAGAATATGTAAATGATAACACCTGCCACGCACATGGTCCATTGAAGTTGGTAGAAATACACCAGGTACATGGCTTTTCCTCATTTCGCATATGAGACGTTCGCCATGACTGTCTCAATGTAGGATCATGATCTGCTTGTAAAACTGTTTTACAAGAATGTTGATGGTGCAGAAGTCCCGGACATGGAAGGGTTTGAAATAAGGTATTTTTTTGCTGACTGCTGTGGGTCTGGAGAAAATGATGCGGAAATTTGAAATGATGGGATCCTTTAGTGTGCAATCTGGTAAAGTGAAGAAACTGACTAATTCACTGTCACTGGTCGAAGTGGCTACAACAATGCAGGAGGAGTCGACTGGTCATGTGCAAATGTGTGGTGCACGGAGAAATGTCTGAACATTGGACAAACCTGTGAGCATGGTGTGTAAAATCCAACTAAACGTCCTTCTTTGCGATCCATTCAAAATTACAAATGCACCAGTTGCTTCCTGTTGAACTGTGAGTAGAGAGACTTTTGCTTCAGTATTTTGTGCTTGCAACGAAGTGGAAGATGAATGTTTGTGGAAGATTTTGTGGAAAGGTGAATCCCATTTCCATCTGACAGAATGTCAATACACAGAATTGTTGAAAATGGGCAACAGAAAATCCACACACAAAATGACCAGTGCCACTTCATCTGGAAAAAAATCTCTGTGTGGTGCAGGTTCTCAGCATTATTTATCACAGGGCCATTTCAAAGAGACAGCTGCTTCCAATCCTGTTACCTGTATAATCACTGGTAAGAGCTACGGGTGTCTTTTGCACAACTACCACATTCCAACTCTGCAACAGCATTGATGTGTGGATGGGAACATTTTTATGCAAAGCACCTCTGCCATTTCAGAAATGCTAGGATTGTTAGCCACCATTTCCCTACAACCTGGACATCCCGATAACCTGATCTTAATTCATGTGACTTCTGGCTGTGGGTCTATCTGAAAGATATCGTGTTCCATGTCCCGACTGCTAACTTGGCAGCATTGAAGGAACGCATTCCAGAACACATTCTGAATGTGATGCCAGAAACAATTCTATGAGTTGTGGAACATACTGTTTCTCGATTTGATTACAATTGTTGCAGAAAGCTGAAAATATTTTTCGCAAGTCACACAGACATTAAAAATCCATTTTGATTGATGCTTTTTATGTGGTATTGGTCTCAGGACAACTAAAATCGATGTCCACATATTCACGAAGTATATGACATCAACTGCCAATGCACAAAGCTGAAAATGTGTACCCACTCAGGGTTTTGAACCCGGGTCTTCCACTTTCTAGGCAGTTGCGCATTCACAGTTGATGTCATATATTCTGTGACTATGAAAGAATAACAACTGCAGGATCAGAAGTGACATCTGTTCTTTCGGAATAGACGCCACATGTGCGTGTGTATATATGAGGTGTGTTTGTGTTTCGATATGTCTGAGTGTGTGTGTATTTGTTTACCTTCCTTTTTTTCCCCCTAAGGTAAGTCCTTCCACTCCTGGGATTGGAATGACTCCTTTTCCACTTCCTTAAAACCCATATCCTTCCCTTTTTCCTCCCCTTTTTTCCTCTTTTTCCTGAAGAAGCTGCCAGTGGTGGCGAAAGCTTGTATGGGTGTTTGTGTGTGATTTTATTTGTTTCTATCGACGAGCCGGTCCTTTTGGTAAGTCATCTCTTTTATATATATATATATATATATATATATATATATATATATATATATAGGCGAAGGAGCATAGGAAGTGATAGTAGCACAAATTAATAAATTCACACACACATACACACACAAACGCTAGCTTTCGCAGCCCCGCTGCTTCTTCAGGCAGAAGGGAAGGAGAGGGAAAAGGAAATGATGAGGGTTTTAAGGGTAAGGAGTCATTCCAGTCCCATTACAGGAAAGACTTACCTTGGGGGGGGAAAAAAGGAGGTAAAGAAACACACACCCACACCCACACATATACACAAACACAAGCACACCTAGGCAGACATACTGTAGAAACCAAAGAAGTTGGACAGAGATACCACTTGAGGCAGAGGCTCTGTCCAGAGAATCAAGGCAAAGATGTTCAAGATGATGGGCAGGAATTTGAATTTAGTGGAGGTTGAGACCAGGTGGGCAATGGGAAGAGGACATGCTGAAGGGCAAGTTCCCATCTCCGGCGTTCTGAAAGACTGGTGTCAGTAGGAAGTATCCATATAACCCAGACAGTGTAACACTGTGCCAAGATGTGCTGGCTACACACCAAGGCATGTTTAACCACAGGGTAATCCTCATTACCAACAAACACTGTCTGCCTGTGACCGTTCATGCAAATGGACAGTTTGTTGCTGCTCATTCCCACATAGATAGAACGCTTCACAGTGCAGGAATGTCAGTTGGTAAATCACATGGGTACTATTGCAAGTGGCTCAACTTGCTAAATTCAAATTCCCACCCATCATCTTTAACATCTTTGCCTTGATTCTCTGGACAGAGCCTCTGCCTCAAGTGGTATCTCTGTCCAACTTCTTTGGTTTCTACAGTATGTCTGCCTAGGTGTGCTTGTGTTTGTGTATATGTGTGGGTGTGGGTGTGTGTTTCTTTACCTCCTTTTTTCCCCCCCAAGGTAAGTCTTTCCTGTAATGGGACTGGAATGACTCCTTACCCTTAAAACCCTCATCATTTCCTTTTCCCTCTCTTTCCCTTCTGCCTGAAGAAGCAGTGAGGCTGCGAAAGCTAGCATTTGTGTATGTGTGTGTGAATTTATTAATTAGTGCTACTATCACTTCCTGTGCTCCTTCACCTGGTAAGTAACAACCAATGTGACTGATGCTTTTTATTTGGTATTTCGCCTCCAGACAACTAATAACCAATACTGTACAACATTGTCAGTCCCTTAACAAGAGGCACGCTCATCATCACGACCTCTACCTCATGTTCAGAATGGTGGACTCAACCAGCACATGCTGCTGTCTTCGCCCCACCACGCTCCCTCTGCCTAATCGATCAATAAAATGTCATGGGTCTAACATTCCACTTGTCTACACAATAAAGAGCATAAGGTAAATCAGGCAGCTTTAAAGTTCTCTGTAGTTGCTAGCACTCTCCTCGAGGACAGAATCGAGCAGTCCCATGTTGATAATACTAATGCAGAATATCAAGATCCTACTGCCTTTTTGAATGCAAGGCAAGAATTTTTGTAAAGGGGCCTCCTCAAAATCGTCAACAATCCACGGTATATCATGCTTTTAAATGGAAAGCAGTTGTGTACTGTGTTTCAGATCTTTTACATCACTAAGTGATCTATGGCAAAGACGTTTTTCATAATTTACACTGAGGTAATATACAAATATGTACAAGTAATCTGTGATATATATTTTTTTCTTAGGGCAAACTTATTAAACAGTAAAATGGTTTATTTTCTCTCTCTCTCTCTCTCTCTCTCTCTCTCTCTCTCTCTCTCTCTCTCTCTCTCTCTCTCTCTCTCTCTTTGTGAAACATTCATGAATTAATCTCCAATAATCATTACATACATTAGAGTACTTATATGTAGTTTATCCCTGAGAATTTAACGAGTGCATAATTATGAATGAATTACTTACATATTATGCAAAGAACTTCCTTTCAGGCAAGCTGCAGTTTTAAGGACCATCAACCTTCTCATATACCAGCTATAACTGCAGATACTGCAGGGCAGTGGTCTTTGTGTAGATTAATATTAGCCCACCTAATACCGAGAGCTTTTTGTTACACCTAGTACAACTGGAGATTTTAGTGACCCCAACAGAACTTATCTTTATGAAGGCTATATTTAATAGAGGTAGAATAAAATTACTTTTCCTAATATTTTTCATATTCTAAAACTTAGTGCGACATCAACTTAATATGCATGAAAATTTCAATTATTTATTTTAGTAATAATTACAAATGAGTCTGATGAAACTGCAATTATGTTTGATTAGATTCCAAACTATAATCATGAGGCATTACATTTACAGCAAAAATTGCTGAGTGCTTTTAACACATAGAAGATACACATTATACAAAATGGCCATTTCTCTAGGGTGTGGATGGATGTTCTTGTGAGCTTTTGGTGGAATAATTAATGAATGGTATTCAGGAAGTGTTGCTACGATCATTTCTTAGTCTCTCATATAGTTTGACATTTTTTTCCTCACGACCCAGAACTGTGCATGGTTCTCTACAGTTGGCCAGCTTCTGAACCTATGCAAAGCTGCATGCCTTGAACTTATTGCAGAGCAGCTTTCATCACTCCAGCAAGGGTAGGCTGCCTTTTAAGTTGACTGAAGCTGTAAAATAAATAATGCAGAAGCATGGTCGATGATATGGGACATATGATTCCTGGACATAACACAATGTTGGGACTCAGTGGACTGTAGATAGTCCAGCCCACTCTTCTGAGCACCCATTCTAGTGGTTGTCTTGCAAACGCCAATCCATTTAGTTGTTCATTCTATATTTGGAAGTGATCACTTCCACTTACCAGGGCAGGAGAGCAAAGTTAAAGATCAAAGGCAGTGCAGAATGTGTGTACTATGATGTGTATTTAACAAATGCACACTGGAGGACATAAGAAGCCTCTTAATCACTCAACCCCAGTGATAGGTAGCTACAGAGCCGAAAAGCACATAGTACACATTAAAATAACCACAGAGGGTTAATGTCTACAGGAGCGTGTTCTGAACATCATTGATAGCCTTCTCAAGCAGACAAAGTCATGTGGAGCTAGCAATCGGTGACACACATGTATTAACACTGCTACTGCTTGGAGACTAGTAGTGAGGGGGAGAGGGGTGAGAAGGTGTATATCGAGTATACGAATACACCACCACCTTTAGCTCTGTCTCCAATAAGGTCATCTTTTCAGTAGAGAACATACACATGTATCAGTGTTATCAGAAGCTTTGAAGTTAATCCTGAATACAAATATTGGTATACTATGGATGAGTAATCGTAGGTCCTTTAAATGAGCCCTGAAACTCTCCAAGTTCCACTGGAGTATGGGAGACATTTATCACGGAGGTTGTACCCCCCCCCCCTCTCTCTCTCTCTCTCTCTCTCTCTCTCTCTCTCTCTCTCTCTCTCTTTTCACCCTGGCAGTGAACTTAATGAATGTTCAGTCTTGGGGCGAAAAGTTTGCCCACACTAACTTCCAGTTCTCTAAACTCTGAAGCAGAGTCCGATCCCACATCAGGAATAACAACTTCAGGATAATTTGACTGTTTATAATCAACAATTGTGGATGCTGTAGTGTAATGGCATACTTGTCATGACACTCAGTGGGTCTTTCGGACAGGAGATACTTGTATTTTATAATAGTACTAGCTGAAAACCCGGCGTTGCCTGGGTATTTATTTATTTATTCCAGCCTGGAGTTGCACTTCTCCTACCCTTCTCTTTCTGTCCACGTTCTTTTTTTCTAAAAATATGTTGTCTTTATCGGAGAACATATAAGAAATAACGCTGTCTTGGATAATGTACAAAATTATAAGCGCATTATTCAAAAAAAGAAGAAGAAAGAAAGATAGAAGTCAAAACACAAGTGACATATGAAATTCGTACGATCTCATATTTATTCGGTTATATGTGGTACAATTGTATACCTTTTCAGGTATGTATTCATTTGTATAAGTGCTGCATGTCTAAAATTTCTTTGGAATACAATTGGTGTTAAAGAAGTAATAGATTGCTACTTGGTGCGTGATAGGGCAGTTTTCTATGAACATTACTGTTTTATGTGCTCATACCTCATGAACTACAGGTCGCAATGTGCTACAATTTCGGAGGCACATTCAACGATGTGTTTGTCCATTGCCTATAAAATTTCCTGCGGCTACAATTGGTAGTGTAGAAATTATAAATTGTAACGTCATACCAAATGCCGTAGTTTTACTCTATAAACAGCAGAAAAGTAGTAAGCGAGAAACGTATTTCGTTTCATCATTTTACTATGCTTGCCAGTAAGAAAAAGTTTAATAAAGGTTTGAAATTATGTTTAAAGTTTGTTGCAAGTCGGTAAGTACTCTCATTCTCATACAGTGTATTTGTAAAGTCTCATCGCATTATGGCAGTTTCTTGCAACTCCTATCGTTTATGGAGTTATATCTCTTGAACCATGTGTCGTATGTGGTTCGTACTCCTATAGAAGATGTTATCTCACGTAAGGAATAAGTGTACCAAATTTGGTTGAAATCGGTCCAGTGGTTTAGGAGAAAATGAGCAGCATTGTCGCTTATGGCAGCAGTTTTCTGCGCATCTTATTGTTTATGACGTCATAATCTCGTGAACTATATGTCGTATGTGATTCTTACACTTACGGCGACCGTCCTCATGGATTGAACCTTACATGTACGAAATTTCATAGACATTGGAACAAAACTGTATCGTCGTTGTTGTTGTTGTTTTGGGATTTAGAGGGGACTAAACTACATGGTTATCAGTCCCCTGTTCCTATCGAAGACAAGACATCAATGTAAGAAAAAGATAAAAGAAAGCTCAACAGCCAGAAGAAACACCAGGCACGAGCCCACCAATAAATAGAACAATAAAAGCAAGCTGCACGTATAAAATCTAAAACTCGGTCAGCCATTGAGGCATTGTCAGCTAAAATGAAGGTAGACGCAGTAGGTAGATTAAAAGACTGCCACAAGGCGGCTAAAAGCAGATAGTCCAACAGGATGTGGACCACTGTCAACAAACTTCCACAACGGCAATTCGGTGGGTCCTCATTACGTAAAAGGTAGCCATGTTTCAACCACGTATGGCCAATACATAAGCAACACAGGCCAACAGAGTCCCTACGGGAAGGCCTGAAAGACGACTTCTAGACGGCCGTAGAGGACTTGATCACCCGGAGCTTGTTGGGAGTGCTCAGTGTTGCCCATTGTATGTTCGAAGCCTCAAAAACCTTGTGGCACAAATCCAATCGGATATCCCGTTCTGGGATACCAATATCCAGTGGAGGAGCGGTGGTGGCGAGCTTAGCCAGCTGATAGACACGCTCGTTCCCCGGGATGCCAATGTGGCTGGGGAGTCCAAATAAAGTCCACCGAACAGCCAGACTTGCCGAATGAAGCGATGGCGTTTTGAATGGATTGCACCAACGGATGGGAAGAGAAATAGTTGTAAAGGGCTTGCAGGCCACTAAGGGAGTCGCTGCACACGACATACGACTTCTGGGGGCATGTTTTTAGATGATCAAGAGCACTAGAAATGGCGATCAGTTCAGCTGTAAAAATACTACAGCCAGGTGGCAGGGACCATTGTTCTGTGTGGTCTGCCATTTACCAGGGAGGCGTCAGTGTAGAGGACTTCTGCATCACGGTGAGTAGCAAGGAGTGCCAGAAACTTTCAATGGTGTGTCAGTGGTGAAACTAACGCCTTTGTATCGCAGGACAATTGCAAGTGGAGCTTCAAATGGGGGATGGACAAAGGAGGGAGACGGGTTGGGCAGGAAAAAAACATCAGGGAGAGGTAGGGAATGAAGTGAGGAATGGAGTGTACAAACCCGGATCGCAATTGGAAGACCTGATCTAGGTCGACATGGTGGAAAAGGAGGGGGTAACAGTCGCAAACAAAAGCCTGCAATTTGGATGGTGTGGTGTGGCATGGACTCTAACAACATAGCTAGCGAGAAGCTGCTACCGGCGAAAGTGTAATGGAGGAATCCGTGCTTCAGCAAGAAGACTTGGCACAGGGCTGGTGCAGAAGGTCCCAGTCGCCAGCTGGGTACCACTATGGTGGATGGGATCAAGGATCCTCAAGCCGGATGGTGCTGCCGAGTCGTATACCAGGCACTCATAATCAAGCCTTGATTGTATCAAGGACTTTTACAACTGCAGGAGTGTGGAACGAGCAGCACTCCAAGCAGTATGGCTCAAGCAGCAGAGAATATTAAGATGTCTTGAGCATTTTTGTCACATCTGACGCAGATGGGGCACCCAAGTAAGCCTGTTGTCGAATACCATCCCAAGAAACCGATGCGTCTCTTTGACAACTTCACTGGTTCCACTGCAAGTAGTAGTCACAGATAATTTATTACAAAAAGAAGTGATGATATGGAAAAATCCTTCATCTTCATCGCCTCGTTTTTGTAGACCTTTAAGGTTACAGTTTTTGCATGAAAATGTAGAGTATACGTTAAACGAGAAGAAATACATTAACGAGCAACTTGCGTCTCTACTTCCTATTCAGACCGTTTGGGACGGAAAAGGAATAATAATAAAATTTGAAATGGTTTTCACAATGACTGATAGAAAGGTCTGTAAACTCTATCACTAATACTGCATCATCTATGCGCTGCTATGTGTGTGGAGCAACGTAAAAAAAATTTAATGATCTCAACTTTGTAAAAAATGTAGTGATTAATGTTTCTAATTTGCATTATGGATTACCAAACTTCCACGCATGGATTCGTTGCTTTGAGTATTTGCTTCACCTTGGATACAAACTTGAAAGTAAAACATGGTAGTTGAGATTACCGGAAGACAAAAAGCGTTTCTAGATTAGGGGAAAAAAACATTCAAACGGCCTTTCAAACGCAGCTGGGGCTTCTTGTTGATCGGCCAAAAGTTGGACATGCGAACTCTGATTTTTTGAGAAATCATCAGTTTCTGCACAAATCCTGGGGCTGCACGAAGATTTCATCCATCGATTTCATGTTATCTTGTAGGTAATGTCATGTGGCTATAACATGAACATCGAAAAATTTCAAAAATAATGTTATTATACTGCGGAAATGTGCGTAGACAAGTTTCCCTGTTATTACATGTCTACAACGGTTCATGAAATGTTAATGCACCGTGCTCAGATAATAGAAGCAGCAATATTGCCAATAGGTCAGTTATCTGAAGATGCTCAAGAAGCAAGAAATAAATATATTAACAAATATCGCGAAGGGTATTCCAGGAAAAGTTAGCGCACAAATACAATGGGAGATGTATTTCATTGGCTTCTAGTATCTTCTGATCCACTTATTTCGAGTCTGAGAAAAATGAAACCTAGAAAAAGTAAAGATTTGTCAACGGACGATCTAGAGCTATTGTTTTTTACTGATGAGCCCGAAAAAGAAGCCACTATGGAGTAGCCGAGCGGTCTCAGGCGCCTCGCTGCGGAGCGCGCGGTTGCTCGCCGTCGGAAGTTCGTGTCCTCCCTGGGGCACATATATATATATGTATGTGTGTGTGTGTGTGTGTGTGTGTGTGTCTGTTGTCCTTAGGATAGTTTACCTTAGTTTAAGTAGTCTGTAAGCTACGGACTGATGACCAAGCAGTTTGGTCCGATAGATTTACAAACATTTGATTTTTTTGAGTCCGAAAATTTTCTAGAAGTTTCTGCTAAAAATGATACTGACATTGATTTCGAAAACGACAATTATCCCGATATTGACAGTGAGAGCGACTGATTTTATTGTGTTTTCCTCGTTACAATTTTTTTAATTGTACATATTACTACCAACAGATAGTACATCAAAAAATTCCAAAATAAAAACCAGAGACAAACAAACTAGTTTTCTTTTGTAATTGTTATATTATAATCGTGATTTCCCACTTCTAAATTAGAAATCGTTATATAGTATTCGTAATCAGAAACCTCAAAGATAATTATATACGGATTAAAAAAATCCCAAAATTTTGAATGAAGAGGTCAGCCATATTGAATCTGATATTAGGAATTTTGAAATCTTAATACGAAATTCGTAATCAGCGGCCTCAATAACCCCTATATATCAATATTCGTTCAAATCTAAAGTTTTTTTCTATTTTTGGCCAACTTTTGTGTGATCTATACCACTGTGCGCCGTCACCAACCATGGAAGTTTTTATTATTTTATATGTCTTTATTTCCGTCAACAGTTGCAATGTAATTGTTTAATAAAATGTTTCGATCACTCGGATCATCTTGAGATCTTATAGTTGCGTCCACAACTCGTCTGGAAGTTTATATTGTAAATCCACAAATTTTTGCGAATGGTAAACCATTCCCATGGAAGGCGGAGGAGTGTACACCAGTGGAGAACAGCAGTATTATATTTTTTTTATTTTTTCCCGTAACTTTCGACATGATTTTCCATGTCTTGCCGCACGTGCGTTAAGGCTAGTCTACACGACGACACTAGGTTGCGACACTAGTTTCATGAAATGAGTTGTGCGCAACTGGTTTCGTGTGTCTGTAGACACGGCGCCAATACTATACACTTCAGTTTCGTTGTTTTGCGAGTGCTGTAGTCGCCGTAGAATGAAAGATTTCGTAGCTGTAAGAGTTGTGGCGGAGCTATTGCTTTTCTGTGTGAAGACGCTGCTGTATAAGACTAAACATAAAAAGAATAAAAAAGTCTTTGGGTTCGTGACTGGATTAAAAAAAAAAAAGACGTCAGCTCTGTTGCTCAGCGAACTTCTTGAAAAAAATTGTGATTGAAGACCCTAGAAGCTATTTTAATCAACTTAGAACGTCACCAGTGCAGTTAACGTTCCTTTTAAACACAGTTAGTAATGCAATAAAGAAACAAGATACTGTTATGCGTGAAGCATTATTACCAGAACTGAAATTACGAATTGCATTACGTTTCTTGTCAAATAGATATTCGTCTCTACAGTACCTGTACCGTGTTCCCAAATCCACAATTGCCGTAGTTCGTGTGTATAGGTATTTCGAATTGAATGTTCTTTAGTCTGCAATTCACTAATCGTCAACCCATCAATATTTAATTCACGAATGATTGCTTCAAGAGCACTAACACGCCGCTGCTCATTCCTAAAATTTTCATCGTTAAAATGGCACAAACACCTATGCATCGCATACATATTCAAAAACCGAATTATTTCTTCCTTTCCCCTCTTTATATTGTGTTTTGTTCTGTATTGGTTATCACCTAACCAAAAAACACGCGAAATCAGTTTGGCCAAAGTTGGAAGGAGCCGAAACTGTTTAGTTTCGCCAACGAGTTGCGCGAACGCCTGCCGCGCATGCGCACTGGCCAGTAGGGCAGTTTCATGAAACCTAGTGGCGTCGCGTAAACTAGCCTTTAGGACAGAGGGAGTCCGACGTCCCCTGCCATACGTTTGCGTCACGCGCGCCAAATTTCCGCTACCGCGCGCATTCCACATCCCCTGGCCCGATTCGATCTGTGCGGAACCCGCTGATCAGAGCACCTGTGCCGAACAAGGAGGTTAAAATAGGGGGAGATGCCTTAACGCAATAAACGTGAAGCCAGCCGTCCGCCATGTTACGGTGATCAAAACATTGTGGTTTGTGTTGTGTATGTTGCTGTTATTATCCGAAATAGTAACGTTATTTTGTTAAGAAAATGGTTACTTGTGCTGCCTATGGGTGCACAAACAGAAGTGGGAAGTCAAATGCTACTTTGCACAGGTAAATGCAATAGCTAAACTACAATATTTCTGGTTTAAATATGAAGTGTGATTTCATTCACCACCTTAAAATTTTTATGTACATAGGTTTCCGAAGGACAGCGTAAAGAAGAACATATGGGTCAAGGCATTGCGACGAAAAGACTATGAACCAACAGAATATAGCAGAATATGTTCAGACCATTTCAGGGAATCTGACATAGATCGAACGTCGAAATCGTGTGTTCGCATCAGAGACAGCGCTGTTCCTTGCATATTCTCGTCTTTTCCCGCATACATGCAGAATGTAAGTTGCTCTAATGTTTCACAAATGTTTGTAGTGTTTTAAGTGCACGATTACTTTTCATGCCACATAATTTTTATTACGTTTCCTTGTTGGCATTTCTAGTTTCACATCAGCTATCCGTGACTTATTTCCGTTTGTTTACGTTTCAGACAATCCAGTGTTCGATAATGCTACTCGCAAGAAATCATTGAATGTTTTAAACGTATGATTTTTTTTAGTGTATAAATGATCAGTGTGTTTTGTGTAGCCCTGTATCTATAGTGTTGGACTTTTTTTAGTTTCTTAGGGAAGGTAAGTGAATAGTGTTCTGCACTCTATATATACACTATGTGCACACGAAAAGGAAGAGTAGTTTACAAAGGCATTTGAGAATGCATAGGAAATTGAAGAAACGAATTAAAATGTAATTGACCTGTAGGCCTACTTGAGAATGTGTGTGTATACATTTTGTGTTTGTGCTTGTCATGTAATTTATCACGTCATTTTTTGTGACTACTTCATGTAGTGAATGTAATCATTTGGCTAAACTACAGACTAATCTGTTACCACAAACTGTACTTTGTGGCATTTACATCGATTGGCTAAGCCAACTCAAATCCATATTTTCACCTTTCGAAATAACCTAGATGACAGGCTATGGTACAAACTTTGTTCAGCATGGTTTGTTTTATTTCTTATAAAAATCCATTTAATCTTATGTGCAGTTGTATTGCTGTTCATGTCTTCAGAAAATGTCAGGTAGTGAAAGATTCTGCCGGGAACCTGTTATCTGTGTTGGCTGATTCTAATTTGATTTGTTGCTCACAATAGGTATATAGAAGAAGTTGTTTATTTTGTGGTAATATTTCAGTAGTTGCAATTTCAGATCTGTCCCTATGAGAATTGGTCATCTCCTCCAAACATATGGTGAATTGTTTTTGCTGTCACACCTAACTCTGTTGTAGGCCTATCTCAAAATTATTACAGTTTTAGACCATAGTACTTTATTATAGCATTTTGAATATTGTTGCATTCTTGAGCAATGTTTGTAATGTTTCAGGTTACAAAAGAGAGACGTGTTTTGCAGAAATCAGGACAGGAAGTCACTGTATCTGCAAACCAAAGTGAAAATCATGAGGAACAGTCTTCAAGTTCCCAAGAGGGTAAGTTTTACACTGACTGTAAAACAACTAGTGAATTGGATTTTTCTCCTCTCTTTTTATGACTGAATTTGTACGGTAGTGTCATAAGAATACTGTACAGTATACCTGCTAGTCATGTAGGCATGTGGGGGGGGGCATTTCTTTTCCGTAACCATTACTACTGAAAGTGGCGGTGGTGATAAAAATTTGCTGTTCAGTTCTGATTATTTTAATTTATTAAAAAATATGTAACATGTTGATAACTTTTAAATTTTATGAACCTCTTTGTTTTTAGTGTTACCAAAAGAAGTTCCACTGAATCCAGACACACCACATGTTGACCCTATTGTCCAAATCAAGAGGAAATTGGACACTGTATGTGAAGCAAATAGACAGTACCGGAAGAAGATAAAGGTTCTTCAGCAAGCAAACCGTCGCCTAAAGAAGAGAAATGCTAATTTGACAAATGTTATAAAGTCCTTACAGAAGAAGAATTATGTAGATGATGAATGTGTTTCTGTTTTGAAGAGTGTGTCAGGAGTGAGTGAACAGTTACTGTCACGTCAAATTGCAAAGAACACAGGTTCTCCTCTTTCTAGAAAATATGACTCAACCTTAAGGTCCTTTGCCTTAACATTAAATTATTATTCGCCAAAAGCATATAATTATGTGAGGACAACATTTGATACATGCTTGCCGCATCCTCGGGCAATGTGTAAAATGGTATGAAACTGTGAATGCAGCACCGGGCTTCACGAGTGAGGCATTTAGTATATTGAAAACAAAAGTTGACTCCAGCAGTTCAGAGTATCCTCTCCTGTGTAGTCTTCTAATGGATGACATGACAATCAGGCAGCACATTGAATTTGATGGAAATAAATATTATGGTTATGTCGATGTAGGTTCCACTGTTGAATCGGATAGTTTGCCAGTTGCTAAAGAGGCAGTGGTTTTTATGCTTGTGGGCATAAATGGCAGCTGGAAACTGCCTGTTGGGTATTTTTTAGTTGCAGGTATGAGTGGAGCCCAAAGGGCCAATTTAGTAAGGAACTGCATTGCTCTGGCAGAGTCTTCAGGTGTCAAGTTGTATCTTTGACATGTGATGGCGCTGCATCAAATATTGCCATGGCTTCGTCTCTCGGTTGTTGTCTTGACACGTCAAATTTATGCACAACTTTTGTTTCTGATAATCACAACTCTGTGTCCCTTTTCCTTGATCCCCCGCATATGCTAAAGTTAGTGCGAAACACTTTAGGTGACAAAAAAGAACTGATTGATTGTGATGGTGGTATAATTGCGTGAAGGTACATTGAAGCTTTACACAGACTCCAGGAAAGTGAGGGTGTCCATTTAGCAAATAAATTACGGGCACCTCATATTAATTGGGTGAAGAACAAAATGAAAGTGTCATTAGCAACTCAGTTGTTTAGTGATTCAGTTGCTGATGCTGTAGAGGTAGCATCTACCCTAGGTATACCAAGTTTTTTTGGTTGTAGTGCTACAGTTAGATTTATAAGAATAATGAATCGCCTTTTTGATATACTGAATTCAAGGAGCATGGCCCAAAGTGGATGGAAAAAAACCAATTAATGCTGCAAATTATGAAGAAGTAAAAAACTTCCTTACTGAAGCAAGGCAATATTTGCTTACCCTAAAATTGAAAGCTACCAATGAACTAGTCATTCTGTCAAACAGAAGAACAGGGTTAATTGGATTTATAGTTTGTATTGCAAGTTTACAGCATCTTTACGCCAAACTAATACAAGGTGAGGGATGTACACCTGTACTTAAATTTTTGCCAACGTACAAATGCTCGCAAGACCATTTAGAAATTATGTTTGGCATAATAAGGTTTCGTGGAGGATGGAATAATAATCCAACTGCCAGGCACTTCATGTCAGCATATAAAAAAATCCTTGTACAGCATGAGCTGAGAGACTCTCAGAAAGGGAACTGTACTGAACTTGATTATGTACCTATCCTTACTGTCCCGAGCACATTAACACCTGTGGAGTGTATAAATTTAACAACAAACAGGAAGTGCCTGCTTTCAGCAGAGTGTGGCTATAATGACACCAATGACCATGACTACATCCCAAGTAGTGATAGTCTCTCTCATGTTTCTGTGTGTGTTGCAGTATACATAGCTGGGTTTGTAGTTAAATATTTGGAGGAGAAAATTAAGTGTGAAATCTGTGTCACAGCTCTGAGAGGTGGTGGTAGCCATCCTTCTTTCTCCCTGATACAGAAAAAGAGCCGTGGGGCACTTATTATGCCTGCAGATGATGTTGTTGAAGTGTGTATTACTGCAGAGCAAGTTTTCCGGTACAGCAATAAGGGTGGAAAATATATTTGTCCAAAGAATACAATTGATGTCCTGGTAAATGAAGTTCTGAGTATGTGCATAAATAAGCCATTATTCCTGAACTTGAGTACTCACATGAAAGACCAACTGCCTCTGGACAATCATCTGGTTTTACTTTTAAAAGCCATTGCTAGAAGATACTTACAGTCGAGAATGGCCCATGGTGTAAGAATGCAAAATGACTTTGCCCATAAGAACAAAATTAGATCTCAATATACAAAACTAATTATTTTTCAAGGCCAATAACATATTATTGCAGTTAAAAGTAGATAAGACTAACTGGGTTGCATTCCAGGAATATTTTGTTTTATGTAAACACACATTTTGTTGATTTATTTTCTTCCTGTTTATTTGCCACTTTCTCCTATCATCACCTCTTTACAAATTTCTTTTCTCCAGTCCTCTTCTCCCCTTTTTATACACTTGTTGCCTTATTTTGTCATGTTCTCCATTTTAATTAGCTACAGTTTTGTAGTGTATACTGAAGAACAAGAAACTGGTGTAAAATTAGTAACATTTGTGACTGCCATGAGACTGCATAAATAAAATTGCCATAGGACCTACTGTAAAAGTTTTGTGGTTACACCATTAAATATTTCTCATTGTATAACATCAGTTTATCTCAGTTGTTAATCAAATCAGTCTTCAGTGCCATTTGTTGCTTACATTAACATTTATCAATAATATTTTTTTTCAAACTGTTTTTAAATGTGCAAAGATGTGTAATTTTTGTGAACTGTTTTTATTTTTATGTGCTGTCTTATTTGAACTGTTCATATATTGTATTGTAATTTCCATTGTGTCATTTTGAGAATGACACTACCACTCCAAGTTGTTCTCTGAATTATGATAAAATTATGCTACATGTTAACTTTGTGAAGTGAAATAAGTATTGGATATTGTGTTGTAAATAACTTGATCATTTAAGTGTGCTCCCCATTGTTCAAACTTCTTTTTACAGATTTCATCATTGATTGTAGGGATTATTATCATAGCTACCTCTTTCACCAGTCATGACTTGATAGACTGTCAGCATTGCAAGGTTTAGAACATTTTTTTTTTTTTTTTAAATTTCATATACCAATGCACAGTTTAAGCAGTCCAGTTTGCTGTTTCAACCATTCAAAGTGTACCGTGGTTTTGGCATAAATTGTGTGATATTGTTTCTCAAAATTTTACCTGTTCCAGGGACTGTATTTCAGTAATTAGTAGGCTGAACTTTGTAATAATCACTGCTCGTAAAATGTCACACGTTTTGGAGTGTTGACTGCTTGACATGTCTGTATTCTGTTCTTTGTTTTTCTTAAGTCACTAGACAGTGGAAACCATATTGTCATCACTACTAAACACATGAATGTGGGTTTGCAGTGATCTAGATTTATCACACACTTGCTGGGATTGTCTGTGCAAATTTCAGAAAGGTCACATATACACCATGATAGATAAAGTTCTTTTTGGCTGCTTCTATATCCTTCCTATAAAGTATTTTTGCCTGTAAATATTTCCTGTAAAACATTTACTTAGCTATGGGATCTGCTGTTTTGAAAAGAGCATGTAATAAAAGTAAAATGATTTTATTTATTTTTCTGTTCACCCTTATACCATATACTTATATACTCATAATGTACAATTTTGCACATAACAGAATTAAATCATAGCTAACATGTCATTAAGAATCATAAAAAGGTTGTATTCATGGAAAAGACCTGGAGACACTGGAAGGTTTCTGACTGGTTATTTAAAGGTAAGACAGGTGTTTCAGAATCAACATAAATAATCATAAAAAGGTTGTATATATGGAAAAGACCTGGAAGTTTTCACATTGGTTATATAAAGGTAAGACAGGTGTTTCAAATTTTAAACTGTAAAAGATTTCCAGGGAGTGGATTCAGACTAAAGTATTTGTTATGAATTGTAGATAAAGTTGAACTGTTATAAAACAAGCAGAAAATAATAATATTGGAATCACAAAAAGTAACCAACTCTTAAATATAACTCCACACAGAACACTTCAAGTCATTTTGTTAAACATGGAATTTTCTGCTGAAATATACTGGTATAGATAGCCTATGCCATCAAAGGAAGCAAATATTCTGTACCATGCACTTACCAAATATAGGTACGGTATTAGTTACAGTTATAGTTTCAGTCCTCATAATCAGCTTCTTGTGCTGATAATTAGTGCTTACTCAAGTCATAACACACCTGACTTCAATTCATTTATAAAAAAATGACAACAAATCTATTTAAAGATGAATCCTACAACATTGTACATAGGCACTGTTTATAGCTATGGCAGTCGTATTCTGATTTGCTTTTCCCCCTAGCTGCTTCTGGTGTCTGTCTGTCAAACGAACCTATTTATCAGAAATCTTCACCATCGTCTGGAATAAAACAAACATCAAATTTTTCGATCATATGTTGTTACACTAAACTTTTTCTCTTCACACAGAGTGAACACTTAGGCCTACTCGGAAACTTACCAATGTTTTCTTGTTTCAAGCTTTTCTTCTGTAAAGTTTGTTATAGTTAGGAAAGGAAGCTAAAGAAATTTTGAGGAGTTGTGCCTCTTTTGATACTGCTCACAAGTAAACATACCCTTTTTTTGCTATTCAATATTCGTTGTCGTTGCCCTGTATCAACTACTGTTTTAATTTTGCTCTTAGATATATCATTTGCAAAAGTATCAAGACCTACATTATGTTTGGTGCTGTGCGACTTAAAATCAAGCATTGTATGTATTCTAACATATCCAAAAATAAATATTCCTCCACAAATGTATTTTCTTTATTGGTATATACTCTACAAATATCCATGTGAAGTCAGTGGCTTTAATGACAGAGCAAACAACAGTGTTTTAAAGGAGGTAAAATTTTTCATGTGAATTTTAGTTCTTAGGACTAAAAAGCACTATTTAAACGCTGACATTATGGAAGTCACTGATTTTTTGTAGTGAAATTATCGTAAAAATAATGTACTGTGACCTCCTACTGCCATGATGTTGCCCATGTTTAAAGAGTGAATTTTCGCATAAAAATTAATTTGCTAACTTTATGATAAGGTAGACTTGTCTACAAAAGTGTGCTGTATTTTCGTACTTACTCAGATATGACTATCAATTCTGTGGCTTTAAGAACAAACTGCAAGTTTGAGCTATTACTGCCGAGATGTAGATCATACTTAAATAATAAAATTTCGCATCATATGTTTAGTTCCCAACTGCCTGATTATGTGGCTCTCTCAACGAAAGTATGTTGTAACTAAATACGTACTTAAATGTGAATGTCAACATGGCGGGTTTATGTATAGAGGGCAAATCACATACAGGATTTTAATGGAGAAACGTTTGTTTTGATCACCCCAAGATGGCGGACTGCCACGCCCCCTGGCTTCAGCCAATCGCTACACACGACATACGTAACGCCATCTCCCCCTATTTTAACCTCCTTGGTGCCGAAGTCCACACCGCGGATCGCAACCAGTCACAGCACAAACGCAAGTACGTAGATTCGGCACTACTGGCTAGCTGCGAGATCGTTATAGGGATGGCGGTTATCGCTGAAACAACCGGTTTTCGGTTACACCGGTTCTTTTCATCTCCAGTTTAACCGCACCGTAAAAATTGCTCAAGATAAACGGTTTTTTTTTTTTTTTAAATAACCGGTTTTCGATTTTTATTGCTATTATTTCCAGTAGAGTTCAAACGAAACACATTTTGCGGCCGACACAGAAACCGTAATCCAATTTTCGGTTCTTCTAGTTTCGGGTGAAACCGAAACTCACGAAATTAAGTTAAAATCTAGGTAAATTTACGTTATAGGACAAATCACTAGTCTTTCCATATTTTGCAAGATCCCCTCCCAATACTATGCCTTCTTGAATGTATGTAGGCCTAGCCAGGAGTTCGTAGAAGACGATATACGAAGCATACAGATTTACTGGCCTAGTATTTCCATCCGGCAGTTGCGAATATTGACCCAACCACTCCATAAGTTGGACTTATATATAAGTTACAGTCAGTAAATAAACTTCAATCAATTCTGCAGAAGTATTTCGAAAAAATAAAATCACAGTTCCGACTAACAATATGATTGTTGTCAGTGTAAATTTATGCAAGTTGAACTAGGAAAGCTCTGTACCACATGATCAAAGAATGTTCAAATGGGTGTGAGTTCTTATGAGACCGAAATTCTTAGGTCATCGGTCCCTAGACTTACAAACTACTTAATCTAACTTTAACTTCCGCTAAGAACAACATATACATCACTGACCGAGGGAGGACTCGAACCTCCGACTGGAGAAGCCGCACAGTCCGTGACATGGAGCCTCAGACCATACGGCTACCTCACGATGCACCACATGATCAATGTTACCTAAACCCATATTGGTTATTAAAAAAGCTCCTCACTTTCAAAGAATCACATTAATAAAACTTTTTAGCATAACAATATTTTGATTATCAAAAACGCAGGGAGAAACTGAAGAATCAACTATGATAATACATTAAAAGTTAGTATTCCAAGCTTGGAGTACATCACTTACATAATAGGTATATGACTCGAATTTACCTTCTCATCCAAGGAACATTTTGGATGCTTTCTCCATAAATGACATAGCATGTTTGTGGTACCTACACCCATTTTCAGCTTTTTAAAGCGAAAGGATCATTGTACCTCACTGCTCCCGTAATTCGTGAAGTACTTCCACACTCGGGATGGTGCCATTTGAGACACAACCGACGTCTGGCGATGACAGCAAGGAACTGCCGCATGACCAGACGGAGGCAAGTCTCGTACACTGCCGGTGCACACGCGTCGTCTAATAGGCCACGCCACACGGCAACTGCTGCGCCGATGCCTCAGTAGCTGCACCAGTCCTTAAGTTCTTATGCCACGCGTTTCTGACTGCCGGGATTGTTGTTAAATTATCACTGATCGCTTTTACTGCGATGACCTAACATTTCACAGCAGTGGAAATTTTAGTACTAGCCCTAAATATAAGTCTACTAGTTTTAATTTTTTGAAATTATTTACAAAAAACACATTTTGAACCTCTACTACAGGAAGTAGTTGTACCGGTTTTTTTTACCCGGTTCTTGGCAATAACTAAAAAACTGGTTACAACCGACACCAAATACATACCGAAAAAACCGGTTATTCAAAACTAAAATACCGGTATCGGTTTTAACCGGTCGGTTTTTCCCATCCCTAGATCGTTACAGACGGTAAAGGCCTGTCTGCCACGGGTCTCGCCCCGATAGCACGCTCCCCGCTCCCTGCTCTGCAGCCCCTGGGCTCGCTCTCCTACTTAAATCCTCATAATGATTACTTCTGCTGCACCACTGGTGGCTCTCCTCAGGCCGTAATATCACAATTTGTATCCCCTTTTCTGAAATACAATCATTTCGTTACACAACAACACTCGTGTCCGAGTATGATTTGCTGGCCCTGTCAAACCCCGTCCGGAAAACGCCCACAGCCTTTTCCCGTTCGTGCCTTCTCCGTACAACAGAAATAAAAGGAAATCTTAAGCCCCAAAATTGCTGCTATTTTACAGACAGTATACACACATATAGCTGAATGTACCTTCGAAATTGTATCACATTACAAAACGACGTTCATGAGATATGAGCACAGAAACCGTAACATTAATGTAAAACCATCCCATCACACACAAAGTTTTAATCTATTACTTCTTCACTACTAATTGTATTTCCAAAAAAATTTATACATACATTATATACCTAAAAAAATTATACAATTGTACAATATATAACTCAATAAATATGAGATCATGTATATATGATAGATAAAAACTTTTCACTTAAAGCACCATGTTTTACTACATTTCTTATTTACTGCTAAGACACTCCTGTATTAAAGTGAGCATAAAGAAATTCCTGAAAGATGACAGTACTGTTCAGAAATTTGAAGCAACTTTGAACTGTGAAGCGCATACAACTGTAGGAAGAAGCAATAGACTTCTACATAGCTACAAGGAAAGGAAGAGAATGAAATAGTGTACATCTGATGAACACCCATTATTTTCGACACATCTGGCTTTTACCTTCCAGAGGCTGCAGTTTGGAGTGAGACTCACAGTTTCTATTATGAGTAATAAATCACAGGACAATCTACTCAATACTGTGGAGTGTATCTGAAATCTCCATGTCTCTCACATGGACAGCTTTGTGTTACTTGCTCAGAGATGGGCTCTCCACAGAAAATATTCATATTAGATCCTAGACAAGTCACAAGAAAAATTGTTTATAGTCATGAAGGAAGGAAGGGTTTTAAGCCCTGTCAACAGCGTGGTCATTAGAGGTGGAGCTTATGCCCGAACTGTTTTGGTAAGGACGCGGAAGGAAATCGGTGATGCCCCTTGAAAGGCCGGCATTTGCCTGGAGAGATTTAGGGAAAACATAAATCTAGATGGCTGGAGGCTGGTCTGAACGGGTATAAACATAAACTACAGATTTTCAAATGTTTTCTTCCGTGAAAATACAGTGTTTCATAAAGCTCTCCATGCTAATTTATTTTCTATTCTCATAATATTTGTGTTCAAATGTTTGTTAAGCTTATGGGACTTAACTACGGGGTCATCAGTCCCTAAACTTACGAACTACTTATGAACTAGCTTACACTAAGGATGGCACAAATATCCATGCCCGAGGGGGGATTCGAACCCCCGACCGTAGGGGCCGCGCAGACCGTGACTGGAGCGCCTCAGTCTCCTCGGCCACTGCGGCCAGCCATAGTATAGATAATTTAACCCTTTCCAGACCAGATTTTATTAATTTGTGGACAAAAGTATGTTTTGCATGTTTCTATTCATAATGATTAGAATAATGTAAAATTTTTAATATTTGAGATTTTATAGTTTTTGGAGGGAAATTTGGGATGACTTAATATGGTATCATATGTTTACTGTACCTGACACCTATATCAAACTGTTCATAATAATTTAGACAGTTTAAAATACTTTATTAATGAAAATTTCAAATTATTTTGCTTCCTTTACCTTCATATAATAGTTTGAGAGTCTTGCTGTTTGTACTCTTAGACAGTAAGCAATAATACCTATTTTGTCAATGCATTGTAGCCTAATGCTCCTGTGTTTCCTAGCCAAGCTGAATTTTGGAATGTCGTGCAATGTTGCTTAGTCTTCGGTCAAATGGATGGGTCATGATTAACAGATAAAGATGTCGATGCCATATGGTATCACTGGGCTGGAAAGGGTTAAAATTTTTATTTAAACCATGGCTGGTTTCAGATATTCTTACAAATCCATTTTCTGGTGGTTCACACACTTTTCAGCTAGAGCCTCATTCTATCTGCTACATATTCACAGTAGTGTTGTGTCCTTGTCTGTGATGAAATCTTCCTGTATCCCTTTTATGAAATTTTTATGTTTTTAACCTGAACTGTATGAGTGCTAAGGAGTACTTGACATAACAGCATGCTAAAATTTAAGGTAATGAAGGCTATAGCCAATCACAAAGCAAGGCCCAGCTTCACATAAGAAACTGTTAACTACTACACCTTACATCCATTAGAACTTTCTTATTGCATTCAAACTTTGACGAGCCTTGCAGTTTTTATTCACCCCTACATTTCTCCCCAATTCCAAACTGATAATTGCCCTATAAGTTGCTCCTATAGTCAATGCTCTTAAGTTCTGCTCTCATGTAATAATGTGCTTTAGAAGTTCTTTTATTTATTTTTTATTTTTATTAATTTTTCACAGTGTACAACAAATAAAAGAAATAGTGCACTGAATCAAGAATGAAACTTCACTCTGCAGCGGAGTGTGCGCTGATATGAAACTTCCTGGCAGATTAAAATTGTGTGCCAGAACCGGGACTCGAACCTGGGACCTTTGCCTTTCGCGGGCAAGCGCACTACCGACTGTGCTATCCCGACACGACTCACGATGCCGCCTCACAACTTTACTTCTGCCAGTACCTCGCCTCCTACTTTCCAAACTTCACAGAAGCTCCCCTGCAAACACGCAAGAATAGCACTTCAGTCGGTAGTGCGCTTGCCCGCGAAAGGCAAAGGTCCCAGGTTCGAGTCCCGGTTCCGGCACACAATTTTAATCTTCCAGGAAGTTTCAGTACACTGAATATTTATTACACTTCCCAATGCTATACTTCAAAATAAGGCAAGGAAAGGTATTACTAATATGATAGTATTAACAGATATATGCGGGAGGGATAATAGAAATTGTCATGATGTAGGTTCGAATCTTGATCCATGGTTTGACATACCAAACCCTCGACCAGCGACGGTGCTCGGAAAGTGACTCATGTTTATGAGTCACCAGGCCACAGTTGGTTTGAAGATCATTCTGAACAATTCCAACAAATCATTTGCTGGAATTGTCCATGAATCCCATTGAACATCAATGCTACATAACTAAAAGGACAGTTGTTGCACAAAATCTTGCACCAGCAAAAAACACCTTCGTGATAATTATAGGCTGACTAGTTGAGAACCTGGCATTGCCCGGGTATTTATTTATTTATTCAAGCTCTGAGTTAGTACTTCTCCTATCTCTTCCATCTCTGACTATCTCCTTTTTCTAAAAACAAATTATATATACCAGAGAATATATACGAAATAACGCTGTCTTGCATAACGTACAGAATTTCAAGTGAAGTATCCAAATAAACAAAGATGGAAATCAAAATACACATGATACGTAATATTCATAGATTCATTTAATTCACAAATTGACTATAAACAACACCAAGCAAGGTGACACAGTTGCAACACACTGGACTTGCATTCGCGGGGGACGGCGGTTCAGACCAGCCTCCAGCCATCTAGATTTATGTTTTCCCTAAATCTCTCCAGGCAAATGCCGGTCTGGTGCCTTTCAAGGGGCTTGGTCGGTTTCCTTCCCCGTCCTTACCCAAACAATCCGAGCATAAGCTCCACCTCTAATGTCCAAGCCGTCGACGGGGCATTAACCACTCATCTTCCTTCCTGACTATAAACAATATTTCTTGTGACTTGTCAAGGATCTAATATGAATATTTTCTGTGGTGAGACCATCTCTGAGCAAGTAACACAAAGCTGTCCATGTGAGAGACATGGAGATTTCAGATACACTCCACAGTATTGAGTAGATTGTCCTGTGATTTATTACTCATAATAGAAACTGTGAGTCTCACTCCAAACTGCAGTCTCTGGGAGGTAAAAGCCAGATGTGTCGGAAATAATGGGTATTCATCAGATGTACAATGTTTCATTCTCTTCCTTACCTTGTAGCTATGTAGAAGTCTATTGCTTCTTCCTACAGTTGTATGCGCTTCACAGTTCAAAGTTGCTTCAAATTTCTGAACAGTACTGTCATCTTTCAGGAATTACTTTATGCTCACTTTAATACAGGAGTGTCCTAGTAGTAAATAAGAAATGTAATAAAACATGGTGCTTTAAGTGAAAAGTTTGAGTTATATGTTGTACAATTGTATAATTTTGTAGGTATATATTGTATGTCTAAAATTTATTGCAAATATAGTTAGTAGTGAAGAAGTAATAGATTAAAACTTTGTGCGTGATGGGGTGGTTTTACATTAATGTTACAGTTTACGTGCTCTTACCTCATGAACGTCGTCTTGCACTGTGATACAATTTCGAAGGTACATTCAGCTATATGTGTGTATACTGTCTGTAAAATTGCCTGCAGATACAATATGTAGTGTAGAAATTATAAATAGCAATGTTATACTGAATGCCGTAGTTTTACTCCATGAACAGCAGGAAAGTAGTAAGCGAGAAACTTCTTTTTCCTTCATCATTTTTCTATGGTTGTCAGTGAGAAAAAGTTTCCTAAGGTTTTGCAATTATGTTTAAAGTTTGTTGCAAGTCTCTAAGTACTCTCCTTCAAAAATAGTGGAGTGATAAAAAAGTCACAGTATCACATTGCACAAGATGGGAAAGTTCATTCTTTATGATGTCATTAGCTGATGTCTTCTACCTATAATCTACATTCCTTCCAAATTTCAGCTTCATAGGTGAAGCAGTTTTGAGGTTGCATGTTTAGGCAGTGAGTGAGTGAATGAGAGTCCTTTCACTCTTATATAAATACAGAGGTAGTGTTTCTCAGTATTCCTGCAGGGGACTCCAGATGACTTGCTGAGCCTATGAGCCTGTACCATGTAAAACTGCTGCACTTTGCCAGGTAAAATCAGATATTCAGAGGTATCCAATGATATCTGTCACCTCTGTGTTCATTGGCTACACTCCAATTTAAAACCAGTTGTCTGTTGGCTATGATGTTAAAAATTGGGGAATAAATGTATGAAAAAAAGGTAGGACATGCTGTAAACTAATAACTTAATTTTTAGAGAGAAGAAACTTGCATGTTTACAAATTTGCATGATGTTAAAATGTGAATGGCTGCAAGTGTATCTCTAAATCATAACTATTCTTTGATCAATGGGCCCAGTGGCATAAGAACTTTGAGGCTATTGAAGTAAAAGGTGAGAAAATCATGTCTCGCTTTTTCCAACACAGCCCTGTTGTTTAGATCTGAGAACAAACTGATGTAGATGAATAAGCTGAACTTATGGCAAATTGAGAGACCCACCTCAAGCTTCCAGTAGTCTGGACCTGAGCCTACAAAAGGGTTCATAATTTTAAATATTTGGGGGTAATCTTCACAAAGTATGCATTGTGTGAAGCAGAAATTAAAGTCAGGATTCAGCCCACAAACTGATCATACTTCAGTCTGAGTCAACTTCAAACAAACTAAGTTGGGGTTATTATTAAGAATACTCAGGCATGTTAGGCCCAGTCTGAGTCCTTTCATTATTATATCTTCAATTTCAACCCCTTTAAATGGATTGTTGTAATTTAATGTCCTTAAATTATTAATCCTATTAATGAAATAACTGCTTGTTAATGTAGTTATTGTAATTCAAGGAAATTTAACAGTATGGAATTAGCTTTTAGAAATAAAGTGACATTGTGCTAACAGCGAAATGACAAGATGGTTGGCATCCCTTCCACTCCCCCTATTTAGAGTTATACTTATTTATCCTGGTTGGTCCTTAACAATGTTGATTTTAATATATCACCTGCCTCTGTAGTTAAGGATACAAAAACTATCTTCCTGGAGTGTGAAGTCTTCTTTCTTCTTAGCTTCATTATTCTTGTGGTGGTTGGCGGAGATTCCAATAATTTCATCTAGTGCACGAAATGCACTGTGTAACAATGATATATGCTACTGTATTTAAGTGAGTAGTTGAACCTGTTGCAAGTAACTGTTCTATGGGGGTGGTTCTTTATAAGAGAGACCACATTGACAAAGTTAAGGCTTTCTTTAATGAAAACGGCATCAGTAGTTTTGATTTCGACCCAACAGTAGCATATGACAAGATGTTAAAGGCATTCCTTGATGGTTGTCTTTACCCCCGGAAGAGTTATCAAAGATGAAAGTCATGATTCCTAGAGCGCCCTCCCTATGTGCCCCGATTAAAACACATGAACAGTGCCACCAAGCGAGCTTGATTGTCTATGGGATAGATAGCCCTGGATACCATGCCTCTACATTTTTACTCAAATGATTAAAGAGACAAATTGTCATTAGATAGTAACTTCTCTGTAAGCAATCTGCAGCACATTGTTGAATTACTTCAGGATCAATGGATCCCAGAGGCCAGACAACTCCCCTCACTGGATATCAGAAATGTATATACCAATGTATCCCTTCAGGAAACTGTCAACATTATCCAGAGTAATCTAATACTTAAAGGAAATTTAATCCCAGATGAAGAGAATGAAATTACGAAGTTGCTAGAATTACTCACAGCCCATAATTATTTTTCTTTTGAGAATAAGATATATAAACAAAAAGATGGTTTGGCAGTGGGGAGTTGCTTATCGGGCTTTGTAGCAGACATTTTCGTCGACCAGATTGAGTTCAAATAATTCACAAAAAAATCTATGTTGTGCAACAAAATTCTGTTTTATAGGAGATATGTTGACAATATTTTAATTATTTTTCAAGGCAGTTAAGCTGATATAACTTCCATGGTTAATGAATTTAACAGCCTTAATCCAAAGCTATCCTACACAAATGAATCAATGGACGTGCAGGGTATTTTCAATTATCATGACATGTCTCTGCAGTTGGTGGAAAATAAAATACAGTTCAATGTATTTAGGAAGCCAACGAAGAGTGCTTAAATAATTCACTTGACATCTTATCAGCGTGGAAGCTATAAGCTAAGCTTTTTCAGATCTAATATAATACATATTTTAGAGCTCCCCCTTTCCGATGAATCAATAAATAATGAGCCTAATACCCTCTGCTATATCACCCAGAAAAATGGTTACAGCCCATCTGTGGTCCACCAGCTATATAGGGAGCATGTCAGGCTTGTAGAAGAGCAGAGGCATACCGCGGCCGCGAAGTTAGTTGATGAAAGAATATGAACTCCCTTTCTTAGGGCTTTTTACATATAATACAGCCAAAACGTTCAAATGTTTATAAATTTATCGGACCAAACTGCGTGGTCATCAGTCCATAGCTTACAAACTACTTAAACTAAGGTAAACTAACCTAAGGACAAACAAACACACACACACACACACACACACACACACACACACACACACACACACACACGCCACAAGGAGGACTCGAACCTCCAACAGCGAGAAACCATGTGTTCCACAGCGAGAAGCCTTAGACCGCTCGACTACTCCACCAAAGCTAGCCAAATAGTTCCCTAATACAAATGTACAAGTTGTCTTTTGTCATGGAACAAATATTCTACAAATTCAACCACATAACAAGCAACCTATCAACCAGCCATACGCAGCTTCGGGTGTTTATAAGCTTAAATGAGGAGACTGCCCAGCTGAGTATGTGGGAGACACAGGGAGGGCATTCAAAACATGATTCAATGAACATCTATTAACAAAAAGGGGCAAATAAAGAAATACTCTCCTTTTGCCAAGCACTTGAAGGCTTCTGGGCATCAAGCTCGCACACTAGAAAATTTAGAAATTTTGCATTATGCCCAAAAAGAACTGAAGTTAAGCATCCTGGAAGAATTTGAGATATCTAAGCGGGTTTATTTTAAACACCCAAGACTTTCAAACGATCAGTTGACCTCAAAAGACCAAACATTTTTCGATACTTTTATGGAAACTTGTAAGTAATATCTCTGTTAAATACCTTGGTATTGTTTCAAATTTGATCCATGTGATATTGGGTATTTTTTATGCAAATGGTGTGCATATTTGAAATTAACAACTTTTATCTGACCGACCCAACACCTACAGTGTTGTTGAGAACTATACTTTATTGGCAGTTACTTAGTTACTTACAGTACAAATCTGAACACTGCCCCAGGTAGTACCAGTATCTATACCAAAGCAAGTCATATTAATGAGTTGACAACGTACTCTATGGTACAGGGACATCATACAAGGTAAATCTTGGAATATATATTATTTCAATATCCATTCAGTTAAACATCAATTTGTTTTCAACTGTCAATGTTACCGCAGATCAAGGAATTACATATTATTGTCTCTGTAAGATACCCTATGACTGCATTTTAATCTAAAACACCCTCTACCACAGAGTAGATAAAACATTAGTACCGTACATTATCACAATTTCTTATTACCAGTTTCAGATTGTTTTGTAGCTAAAAAATTTTTTAATTGTTTTTGAAATATTGTAAGTTCTGTTTCATTTTTCCTTGTCAGATATCTGAAGATGCCCTAACTGGGTGAAACACATCATTAAATAATAAAAAAAAATTGCAATCAACACGTTTTTTTCATTCAAGAATTATACTGCTAGTACAACCAGATGATGTATCTCTGCTGTGGAACTTTTTTGTAGATGTATTAGTCAAAACACTATTTCAACAAATGTTTCTGTGTGTAACTTAATTGGATTTCAACCAGACACAAAAACTGTACGCAAAATGGAGGGGAGCAAAATGGAAATATTTCATTTTGTAAAAGGGTTCATTTAGTCAGATGAGCACATTTTGTAAAAATGTTTACTTCAAGTCATACTAGTAAACAGTTATTTACATTCACTCAGGGTCAATATAGCATTGAGTGCAATGCTTGACTGGGTACAAATCAAAGGAAGCCCTGCCATGTGCTTTCCCTTCTGAGCAATACAACCATCTCTCTCTCTCTCTCTCTCTCTCTCTCTCTCTCTCTCTCTCTCTCTCACACACACACACACACACACACACACACACACACACACACACACTAGGACTTTATTTACCATAAGCAGGTTATATGTTGCAGTTATATTGAAAAAGAGGTTGGCACAGGGCAGACTAATGTAAAGGGCCACATCAAACATTTATTTGGACTCGACAATAGAATAGTTTAGAATGTCAATAATATGAGGTAAGGAAGCAAATAATGCAAAATTGCTGAGCCACCAACAGATACATTAAAGAACCGCATTTATTCTACCAAAATATTCAGCAACAAACTTCATCAGAATATTTTCTTGCTTTTTATTTTTGTCTTTGCACTTTAAGACTTGAACCTAAACTATTTACATCAAAAACCACTCTTTACAACACTGTCTTTCAAAATTTTATTGCACTCCAAGAATAATACAACCATATATGTTACAACACATTTAGACCTAATCCTAAATTTTTTGAACCAAAGTGAACATTCCTGGTATATACAGATGTATTGACCAAACATTGCATCTTCCATGCAACAGACTCCTTTATAATGATATAAAACTGTACTGAGCAATATATCAAATAAGAGAAAGGTGATCACTCACCAATAGCAGATAAATGTAAGCAATACAAAAACACTAAGATTTTCATGCAACATTCATTTTACATAATGTGGGTATGTAGATTCAAGTGCAATATCAGCACATTCAGCAAAATATTGTGATCTCATTTTAATTTCATCCACACTGAAGCAAAACTAGTACTCTGATACTTTCAATGTGCTTAATGCATGTATGTTGTATCTGGTGTCCCTACAAACAAATTTCTCAAAAACTTGACAGGAGAAATCAGCAAAGTAAAAATCTCAAGATAACTGCTATGTTTTAACATTCTGTTTAAGATTATTTTTGAAAAGAGAGATTGCTATTCACTTATCAAGATGTCATGGTGAGTAACAACCTAGCCTTTCCAAAATATTGTTGAATCCTTCCTGGAATTTCCATTGATCAATATTTTGTTTCTTTCACCACATCTGAGACAAATTATAGTGTATCTAGACCCACAGATGACTACGAATATTGCATTACATTATTGATGCTGATACTTAGGCTATGGGAAGTCAGTTATCAAATGCACATAGTATAAAACTGAAGTAATTGATCATTTCAGTACAACCGTGATACTATATGTAACAGGATAAAGGTATGAACAAAAACAGACACATATTTATTTTCTTTCTTAAAAGCACTTGGATTTCCACATCACCATAGAGGTATTTCGTCTGATACGTTAACTCTATATTTTACATGGTGAGTTTCCCCAGTAGGTCTATAAACCATGATACGCACATGCATGCAAAAACTTTAAAATCTGTTTAATTCTTTGCATATGTATGGTCAAGGTGCGTCAACACTTCACTGTCTTGTGTTAGTGGTCCTGCAACATCATACATCTTGGCAATGTTTTCTTTTCCAGAAACACACATTTTTTTCTTTTCACTTACTAGCTGCACTTTACATTTTTTTCATTTTTTGAACAATGTATAACATCACTGTAATATTTGTTGTTGGAAAGTGAGAGCCAATGATCTGTCATCTTGTTCTGTCCAACCATTGTTTCTGTACTAAACTTTGATGACATCACACGGGTTGCCAATGCATGTAACTTAGCATGTAGCTAGCTCTCTCTGCTGAATAGTAGGGCCCTCTTCAACATCAGCATTGACATGTGACAGAATGGCAGAAGTTTCCCCTTTCACATCTGTTTCCGTTTTGGCTCTTGCATGTGTTAAAAAGTTTTTTGCGACTCCATGCATATGTTTACAAATATTTAATTTCAATAAACTGTCAGGGCAAGTGCAACTCAAAGTGTGTACACATATATTGCATACAGCACAGCTCATTTTGCACTTCACATTACATTCAAGATCATTTAAAACAACTGTGTGTACAGTGCCAACGTTCTTTGAAGAACGTACCTCGAATACGGTCCCACTATCATCAACACTAATGTGTGACTTTTCTACACTCTTAGACTTCACATGGCGGTCTTTGATTAACTGAATCCTGTGTGAATTACCACCCTTGAATAGTTTGATTAGCCTTTCACACATCTTGTCTCTAACAAATTTGAACAGCACTACCAGCAACCTATCCAACCTGTTGTTGTTCTTGCCATCCAAGTAACAGTATTTTAAAACACGGTGCATCGCTTCCAAGTACATGTTTGTATTAATGCCTAACTTTTGGCAGTAACAATATGCCCAGTGTCGTGGTCTATAGTCATAATTATCTGTAAAATAAACACCAGAATTGTGTGTGTCTGTGTCCTCCCTCACCTCTTTTTCAAAGGACTCTAACATTACACTAAATTTATTTATGTCCATTTCTTGAAGCAATGTGCACAGATCATCATACACTGCCTTTTGCTTACTTTGGTCTGAAATTTTCTTTAGGTTTTGTGCCAACTATGTTTCACAAGTCATGCACAGAGCAGATTATTTTCTTCAAACCCCATGACAGTTGCCCATGCACTCCTGAAAACATTTGTATCATCCAACATAAAAACATTGGATTTTATGACTCCTGTTCTCTCTCTCTCACTGCAGCAAAGAAATGCTTCATTACTGCATTGTTTTCACCATTGAAATACAAAAGGCTACTGGCACTCCAGACCCAAATTCATCAATAACTAATAATGTAGTTATTAATAATTTGTAACTATTTGTGCTGCATGTTGAGTCCACACAAACTACATGTGGCCCAAATTTCTTGAGCAAATCACATTGTAAGCTTGACATTAATACAATCACCCTGTCAGCAATATTCAAGTTGTCCAGCTTCTCACCAATAAAAATCCGTCATTTTTTTCAGGCAGAGATTAACACTTACGTCATCTGTGATGTGTTTTTGTGTGTCATTTACACCAAAATCCCTCTTCATGTTATGAAGATCTTGTTTAGCAGGGAGATGCAGCCTCTCTATTTGACTGCTCATGGAACCCCTTGTATCATCTAACATTCTCTGCATGGTCATACCTTCAGCACATTTATCTGCAACATTCAAATTGTAAGCACAAATATAAACAAACCACCGAATAAATGTTACTAGCTCAAATGTGTTTTACTGTTTTTATAACTGCCAGATCAAATGCCAAGCTGCAGCAAATGACATGAACAGTTAACTGTGTCTAGTGTTGTAAGGTAGGGCTATAAAGTTTACTGAAGTTCAGCAAAGACCACAATCATTTTAACCCTCTGTCTAAAAGTTGGGGTGACAAACCACACACCCTAATTCATTGAAATTTTGCTTTTCTATACTCACTTTCAAATAATATCAACAAATATTCAATTAAAATAAAGTGTGTACATATTAATTTATCTGACCTTGTAGACAGTGGGTTAATTTCAGTACACAAGGACAATACTGATTAAAAACAAATGGAATATTGTATACATGCACTTCTACCAATAACTGATATCTTTCATGTATTTATTCATGCAAATATCATTATTTCAAAATATGGCATAACTGAAGACTACGATACAACCCGTCTGCTTTGACCAATGACTGCATACGGCATATTAGTCTTACAAAATACCCTACATAGCCTAGATATACGAACTAGTAAAACAAACACTATTATCAAATATAAACATGCAGGATAATATTATAATACTTACGTATTGTAGATAATAATATGTGATTATCGTCTTAAAGGTTACAACAACAGAATTTACTATCGATTACAGGTCTCAATCCAAAAAAGCACGTCTCATTGCTCACTTCCAAAAAAGAAAAATCCTCACTGTTAATGTATACCTCACTATTAGCAGAGCAAAGCTACATATCACTTTTTAAACACACAGTCTCAAGCTACAATCTATGCTCAGATTGTAAACAAACTATTGTCTAACTCAGATATTGGCCAAAGCCATTGGGTCATATCCCAGACTTCAATTGATCCCAACATACTCCTATTTCCCTGTGCTACGCTGTACATGTTCCAGAACTGAAAACTCACTCATGGTGACACAAATCCTCAAATCACAACTCCAAATTACATTGTACATATGATTGTTTAATTCCACACTGAACAATAAACATTTATGCACTGTAAAACTAAAGGAGACAATGTTTACTTGAAATCTAATTTCCACACAATAAATACGGGCTACAGTGGCCATCAGTCTCTAACATAATACTGCTATTGTGTTCAGCAAATGCACCACTCATCACACTGAGATAAGCTTTCTCAGTAATTATATAGGCCTGCAGTAACATGTTGCTATATATTTAGCAGTGAAACATTGGTTCAAGTGTTTGCTAGCTTTTGCAAAAGTTATTCTCACGGACTTCTCACTTTATGTAAGCCTAAATTTTTTAAAAACTTTGCTGCTGGCATAAAAATCTTCAATTCAAGGAAATATTTCGGAATTAAAAAGAAAATGTATCAGAAATGTAAAATAATATAGTGAGGACAGTTTACTACTCACCGCAAAGACGTGGCGACGAGCTGCGACAGGCACATACAAAAGACACACACATACAACACATTCAGCTATCGGCCATGGCCTTCTTCAGAAATAGAGCACTCACGCAATCACACAGGCACACAACACAGTCATACAACCATCACCTCCAACTGCCACACTTCGAATCACGCTCTGCAGCGAATCGGGGACGGGAGGGGAGGGGAGGGGGAGGGGATAGAAAGGTTACGTCACGGTGGTGGGGATGTGTTAGATGGGAATAACGAGATGCAGCTTAGGAATGGAGTGGGGAGGCGGGTGAGGGGAGAAAATAAAATAAAATAAAATAAAGTAAAGTAAAATAAAGTAAGATAATTCATGTACACTGCAAGTGCACAAGACCACATACACACACATACACATGCACGGACACACACACACACACACACACACACACACACACACACACACACACGATCACACATTCACACACCACTCAAATCAGGCGAGGTTTGGGATACAGAGGTAGGAACTGTAAGGTACGGAAAAAAAAAAAAAAAAAAAAAAAAAAAAAAAAATAAAATAAAATAAAATAAAATAAAATAAATAAAAATAAAATAAATAAAAATAAATAAATAAATAAATACATAGGGAAGTTATCGTAGGTTGAGGCCTGGTTGATTTCGGGATCGGAGAATGTATTGTAGGGATAACTCCCATCTGTGCAGTTCAGAAAAGCTGGTGGTGGATGGGAGGATCCAGATGGCCCGGGTTGTGAAGCAGCCATTGAAATCAAGCATGTGCTCCGCTGCATGCTGTGCCACAGGGTGGTCCACCTTGTTTTTGGCCACAGTTTGGCGGTGGCCATTCATCCTAATGGACAGCTGGTTGGTGGTCATGCCAATATAGAAAGCTGTACAGTGCTTGCAGCACAGTTGGTAAATTACGTGGCTGCTTTCACAAGTGGCCCGGCCTCTGATAGGGTACGATAAGCCTGTGACAGGACTGGAATAGGAAGTGCTGGGTGGGTGGATTGGACAGGTCTTGCAGCGGGGTCTTCCACAAGGATATGATCCCTGTGGCAGTGAGCTGGGTTTCGGGGTGGCATAAGGATGAACTAGGATGTTGTGAAGGTTGGGAGGGCGACGGAACACCACTTTAGGAGGGGTGGGAAGGATCTTGGGCAGGATGTTTCTCATTTCAGGGCATGTGGATAGAAAATCAAAACCTTGGCGAAGGATGGAATTTAGTTGTTCGAGACCAGGGTAGTACTGGGTGACAAGGGGAGCGCTCTTTTGTGGATGGTTACTAGTGTTAGGAAGAGGATTTGGGGTGTGTGAGGATATGGCACGGGAGATTTGTTTGCGGACTAGGTCTGTGGGGTAGTTTCTGTTTGTGAAGGCCTTTGTGAGACCTTCAGCATATTCAGAAAGGGAATTCTTGTCACTGCAGATATGCCGTCCACGGGTGGCCAGGCTGTAAGGGAGGGATTTTTTGACGTGGAAGGGATGGCAACTGTCAAAATGTAAGTACTGTTGGTGGTTGGTAGGTTTAATATGGACGGAAGTGTGGATGGAGCCATCAGTGAGGTGGAGGTTGACATCCAGGAATGTGGCATGGTTGGTTGAGGAAGACCAGGTGAAGTGGATGGGAGAGAAGGAATTGAGGTTCTGAAGAAATGAGGATAGGGTGTCCTGGCCGTGAGTCCAGATCATGAAAATATCATCAATGAACCGGAACCAGGCCAGAGGCTTGAGGTTTTGGGATGCTAGGAAGGATTCCTCCAGACGGCCCATGAACAGGTTGGCATAGGAGGGTGCCATGCGGGTGCCCATGGCTGTGCCTTGGATTTGATGGTAAACTTTCCCCTCAAAGGAAAAGTAGTTGTTAAGTAGGATGAAATTGGTAAGGGTTATGAGGAATGAGGTATCAGGCTTGCGTTCAGAGGGACGTTGGGAGAGGTAGTGTTCCAGAGCGGCAAGGCCATGGGCATGTGGGATGTTGGTGTATAGGGAGGTGGCATCCACTGTGACAAGTAAAGATCCAGGAGGCAAAGGGGTGGGAATGGTGGAGAGTCGGTGAAGGAAGTGGTTGGTATCCTTGATGTGGGAAGGTAGATTTTGGACAATAGGTTGGAGGTGTTGGTCAACTAGGGCTGAAATTCGTTCGGTAGGCGCACAGTAACCAGCCACAATAGGGCGTCCAGGATTATTAGGTTTGTGGATTTTGGGGAGCATGTAAAAGGTGGGTGTGCGGGGTGCTGCTGGGGTGAGGAGGGAGATGGATTCAGGGGAGAGTTTCTGGGAGGGGCCATAGGATTTTAGTAGGGATTGGAGATCTTGTTGGACTTGGGGATGGGGTCAATCTGGCACAACTTGTAGGTGGAGGAGTCAGATAGTTGGCGGAGCCCTTCTGCCAGGTAGTCACTGTGATCCATAACTACAGTGGTGGAACCTTTATCAGCAGGGAGGATGATGATGTCAGGATTAGTTTTAAGGTTTTGGATGGCTCTTCTTTCTTCTGCTGAAAGGTTTGAGTTCTTGGGAAGGGACTTGGGAAAGGATGGTGAGGACAAGTTGGAGGTGAGAAACTCTTGGAGGGTAACCAGAGGGTGGTTAGGTGGGAGTGCAGGGGGATCTTTGTTGGATGGTGGTATGAATTGGGACAGGCAGGGTTCAATATTGGGATTAGGTAGATTGCGGTCAGAGGGATTGGTGGCAAAGTAGTGTTTCCATCGTAGGGATCGGGAAAAGGAGAGTAGGTCTTTGACAAGAGCAACATGATTAAACTGGGGTGTAGGACTAAAGGTAAGACCTTTGGATAGAACGGAAACTTCAGTGGGGTTTAGGTTTTTTGTGGATAGGTTGACCACAGTGTTCTGGGGTTGTTTTGGTATTGGATGTTGTGGAGTGGTGGTAGGGAGTTTGGAGGGATGAGGTAGGTTCAAGAGGTCAGCTAAGCATGGTCTGGGACCTATGAGGGGCTCACGAGGAGGAACACTGTGGTTCGGATAGGGATTGGATATGGGTGCTCCAAGGCGGCAATATGATGTCAGCAGGCTGGATAGTTTGTGGAGGTGGTGTTTGGAATGCTCCTCCAGTTGCTGGAGAGCAAAGGATTCGATCTGGGAGATGGGATGTAGGTAGTTTTGGTTACACAATAGTAATATCTTACGGAGGGAGAGAAGGTAGCTAAGGGATTTATGAGCCATGGAGAGGTGATTTTGTAGGACTAGGTTCGTGAGGGATAAGGATTGGTGGAATCTGAAAAGGTGCAGGTCATTGTGGAAGGAGGGGTGGGATCCAGACAATGGAATTTTTAATGTTAGACCGTTGGGAGGGATACCATGACTTAGACAGCATTTTAGGAATAGGATGTGGGATTGGGTTTTGGCCAGGGAAAGGGATACTTTCCTGAACTGGTACAGATAGAAGGAGCAGGGGTCCATTGGGACAGGGATGGTGCCGGGAAAGTGGAAAGTGAGGAATGATGGGAGAGACAGTGGATTCTGATGAACCTGGGAAGAGGTTCCTCAACACGCAAAATACGCACCAGACACGCAAAAGTTCGTAAATTCGCGCACACAACTACACAGATACACACCCAAGCACGCAGATTCACGCCCAAGCGCACTAAATGACGGAAAAAATGCAAAATCGCGAATAAAATCATGCACCAGAACGCAATAACACGCACTAAAACGGGAGATCTCACACAGGAGCAAGCAGCCCACCGCAAAAATGCGTACAAAAATCCAAACAACGCGTAAGTACGGAAATTCGTGGAAGAAAGACTGTAATGGAGCTTCTAGAACAGAAAACTCAAGACACAGGAACGTAAATTTACGTAATTCTAATATAAGTGGCTGGGGATAAAAGATTACATGTACATACCGGTATCTGTGGGCGGGCCCGTTAGTTCAAACGAAAGTGGTTCTGGCATAGTTGGGTCGTAATAAATAACTAAGGTGATAAAAAATATAAAATAAATGTATATACAGTTGACCAAAACTACGAGAAAATACACGAGGGAAAGTAAGGAAAAGTGTATTAGAATAACTGGAAGGGGGAAGAATAAGCTGCATCAACAATCGGCGTGGTTATAAAGCTCTCTGTTGAAAGCTGGCGGGATTGTTGGCTGGGAAGTCGGAATGTGACAGTTACAAAGGATTGAGAAGAAGGAAAATAGGAAAATACAGGAGTGAAGGAAATATTGATAGAGGGATGTTATAGAAAGTAGTAACAAAGGAAAAGGTTATGGGATGGAAGGAAGACCGTTAGGCAAAATATAATAATGGAAAGTCCAGGTTGGAATAAATAATATAGTGAGGACAGTTTACTACTCACCGCAAAGACGTGGCGACGAGCTGCGACAGGCACATACAAAAGACACACACATACAACACATTCAGCTATCGGCCATGGCCTTCTTCAGAAATAGAGCACTCACGCAATCACACAGGCACACAACACAGTCATACAACCATCACCTCCGACTGCCACACTTCGAATCACGCTCTGCAGCGAATCGGGGACGGGAGGGGAGGGGAGGGGGAGGGGATAGAAAGGTTACGTCACGGTGGTGGGGATGTGTTAGATGGGAATAACGAGATGCAGCTTAGGAATGGAGTGGGGAGGCGGGTGAGGGGAGAAAATAAAATAAAATAAAATAAAGTAAAGTAAAATAAAGTAAGATAATTCATGTACACTGCAAGTGCACAAGACCACATACACACACATACACATGCACGGACACACACACACACACACACACACACACACACACACACACACGATCACACATTCACACACCACTCAAATCAGGCGAGGTTTGGGATACAGAGGTAGGAACTGTAAGGTACGGAAAAAAAAAAAAAAAATAAATAAAATAAAATAAAATAAATAAAAATAAAATAAATAAAAATAAATAAATAAATAAATACATAGGGAAGTTATCGTAGGTTGAGGCCTGGTTGATTTCGGGATCGGAGAATGTATTGTAGGGATAACTCCCATCTGTGCAGTTCAGAAAAGCTGGTGGTGGATGGGAGGATCCAGATGGCCCGGGTTGTGAAGCAGCCATTGAAATCAAGCATGTGCTCCGCTGCATGCTGTGCCACAGGGTGGTCCACCTTGTTTTTGGCCACAGTTTGGCGGTGGCCTTTCATCCTAATGGACAGCTGGTTGGTGGTCATGCCAATATAGAAAGCTGTACAGTGCTTGCAGCACAGTTGGTAAATTACGTGGCTGCTTTCACAAGTGGCCCGGCCTCTGATAGGGTACGATAAGCCTGTGACAGGACTGGAATAGGAAGTGCTGGGTGGGTGGATTGGACAGGTCTTGCAGCGGGGTCTTCCACAAGGATATGATCCCTGTGGCAGTGAGCTGGGTTTCGGGGTGGCATAAGGATGAACTAGGATGTTGTGAAGGTTGGGAGGGCGACGGAACACCACTTTAGGAGGGGTGGGAAGGATCTTGGGCAGGATGTTTCTCATTTCAGGGCATGTGGATAGAAAATCAAAACCTTGGCGAAGGATGGAATTTAGTTGTTCGAGACCAGGGTAGTACTGGGTGACAAGGGGAGCGCTCTTTTGTGGATGGTTACTAGTGTTAGGAAGAGGATTTGGGGTGTGTGAGGATATGGCACGGGAGATTTGTTTGCGGACTAGGTCTGTGGGGTAGTTTCTGTTTGTGAAGGCCTTTGTGAGACCTTCAGCATATTCAGAAAGGGAATTCTTGTCACTGCAGATATGCCGTCCACGGGTGGCCAGGCTGTAAGGGAGGGATTTTTTGACGTGGAAGGGATGGCAACTGTCAAAATGTAAGTACTGTTGGTGGTTGGTAGGTTTAATATGGACGGAAGTGTGGATGGAGCCATCAGTGAGGTGGAGGTTGACATCCAGGAATGTGGCATGGTTGGTTGAGGAAGACCAGGTGAAGTGGATGGGAGAGAAGGAATTGAGGTTCTGAAGAAATGAGGATAGGGTGTCCTGGCCGTGAGTCCAGATCATGAAAATATCATCAATGAACCGGAACCAGGCCAGAGGCTTGAGGTTTTGGGATGCTAGGAAGGATTCCTCCAGACGGCCCATGAACAGGTTGGCATAGGAGGGTGCCATGCGGGTGCCCATGGCTGTGCCTTGGATTTGATGGTAAACTTTCCCCTCAAAGGAAAAGTAGTTGTTAAGTAGGATGAAATTGGTAAGGGTTATGAGGAATGAGGTATCAGGCTTGCGTTCAGAGGGACGTTGGGAGAGGTAGTGTTCCAGAGCGGCAAGGCCATGGGCATGTGGGATGTTGGTGTATAGGGAGGTGGCATCCACTGTGACAAGTAAAGATCCAGGAGGCAAAGGGGTGGGAATGGTGGAGAGTCGGTGAAGGAAGTGGTTGGTATCCTTGATGTGGGAAGGTAGATTTTGGACAATAGGTTGGAGGTGTTGGTCAACTAGGGCTGAAATTCGTTCGGTAGGCGCACAGTAACCAGCCACAATAGGGCGTCCAGGATTATTAGGTTTGTGGATTTTGGGGAGCATGTAAAAGGTGGGTGTGCGGGGTGCTGCTGGGGTGAGGAGGGAGATGGATTCAGGGGAGAGTTTCTGGGAGGGGCCATAGGATTTTAGTAGGGATTGGAGATCTTGTTGGACTTTGGGGATGGGGTCAATCTGGCACAACTTGTAGGTGGAGGAGTCAGATAGTTGGCGGAGCCCTTCTGCCAGGTAGTCACTGTGATCCATAACTACAGTGGTGGAACCTTTATCAGCAGGGAGGATGATGATGTCAGGATTAGTTTTAAGGTTTTGGATGGCTCTTCTTTCTTCTGCTGAAAGGTTTGAGTTGTTGGGAAGGGACTTGGGAAAGGATGGTGAGGACAAGTTGGAGGTGAGAAACTCTTGGAGGGTAACCAGAGGGTGGTTAGGTGGGAGTGCAGGGGGATCTTTGTTGGATGGTGGTATGAATTGGGACAGGCAGGGTTCAATATTGGGATTAGGTAGATTGCGGTCAGAGGGATTGGTGGCAAAGTAGTGTTTCCATCGTAGGGATCGGGAAAAGGAGAGTAGGTCTTTGACAAGAGCAACATGATTAAACTGGGGTGTAGGACTAAAGGTAAGACCTTTGGATAGAACGGAAACTTCAGTGGGGTTTAGGTTTTTTGTGGATAGGTTGACCACAGTGTTCTGGGGTTGTTTTGGTATTGGATGTTGTGGAGTGGTGGTAGGGAGTTTGGAGGGATGAGGTAGGTTCAAGAGGTCAGCTAAGCATGGTCTGGGACCTATGAGGGGCTCACGAGGAGGAACACTGTGGTTCGGATAGGGATTGGATATGGGTGCTCCAAGGCGGCAATATGATGTCAGCAGGCTGGATAGTTTGTGGAGGTGGTGTTTGGAATGCTCCTCCAGTTGCTGGAGAGCAAAGGATTCGATCTGGGAGATGGGATGTAGGTAGTTTTGGTTACACAATAGTAATATCTTACGGAGGGAGAGAAGGTAGCTAAGGGATTTATGAGCCATGGAGAGGTGATTTTGTAGGACTAGGTTCGTGAGGGATAAGGATTGGTGGAATCTGAAAAGGTGCAGGTCATTGTGGAAGGAGGGGTGGGATCCAGACAATGGAATTTTTAATGTTAGACCGTTGGGAGGGATACCATGACTTAGACAGCATTTTAGGAATAGGATGTGGGATTGGGTTTTGGCCAGGGAAAGGGATACTTTCCTGAACTGGTACAGATAGAAGGAGCAGGGGTCCATTGGGACAGGGATGGTGCCGGGAAAGTGGAAAGTGAGGAATGATGGGAGAGACAGTGGATTCTGATGAACCTGGGAAGAGGTTCCTCAACACGCAAAATACGCACCAGACACGCAAAAGTTCGTAAATTCGCGCACACAACTACACAGATACACACCCAAGCACGCAGATTCACGCCCAAGCGCACTAAATGACGGAAAAAATGCAAAATCGCGAATAAAATCATGCACCAGAACGCAATAACACGCACTAAAACGGGAGATCTCACACAGGAGCAAGCAGCCCACCGCAAAAATGCGTACAAAAATCCAAACAACGCGTAAGTACGGAAATTCGTGGAAGAAAGACTGTAATGGAGCTTCTAGAACAGAAAACTCAAGACACAGGAACGTAAATTTACGTAATTCTAATATAAGTGGCTGGGGATAAAAGATTACATGTACATACCGGTATCTGTGGGCGGGCCCGTTAGTTCAAACGAAAGTGGTTCTGGCATAGTTGGGTCGTAATAAATAACTAAGGTGATAAAAAATATAAAATAAATGTATATACAGTTGACCAAAACTACGAGAAAATACACGAGGGAAAGTAAGAAAAAGTGTATTAGAATAACTGGAAGGGGGAAGAATAAGCTGCATCAACAATCGGCGTGGTTATAAAGCTCTCTGTTGAAAGCTGGCGGGATTGTTGGCTGGGAAGTCGGAATGTGACAGTTACAAAGGATTGAGAAGAAGGAAAATAGGAAAATACAGGAGTGAAGGAAATATTGATAGAGGGATGTTATAGAAAGTAGTAACAAAGGAAAAGGTTATGGGATGGAAGGAAGACCGTTAGGCAAAATATAATAATGGAAAGTCCAGGTTGGAATAAATAATATAGTGAGGACAGTTTACTACTCACCGCAAAGACGTGGCGACGAGCTGCGACAGGCACATACAAAAGACACACACATACAACACATTCAGCTATCGGCCATGGCCTTCTTCAGAAATAGAGCACTCACGCAATCACACAGGCACACAACACAGTCATACAACCATCACCTCCGACTGCCACACTTCGAATCACGCTCTGCAGCGAATCGGGGACGGGAGGGGAGGGGAGGGGGAGGGGATAGAAAGGTTACGTCACGGTGGTGGGGATGTGTTAGATGGGAATAACGAGATGCAGCTTAGGAATGGAGTGGGGAGGCGGGTGAGGGGAGAAAATAAAATAAAATAAAATAAAGTAAAGTAAAATAAAGTAAGATAATTCATGTACACTGCAAGTGCACAAGACCACATACACACACATACACATGCACGGACACACACACACACACACACACACACACACACACACACACACGATCACACATTCACACACCACTCAAATCAGGCGAGGTTTGGGATACAGAGGTAGGAACTGTAAGGTACGGAAAAAAAAAAAAAAAATAAAATAAAATAAAATAAAATAAATAAAAATAAAATAAATAAAAATAAATAAATAAATAAATACATAGGGAAGTTATCGTAGGTTGAGGCCTGGTTGATTTCGGGATCGGAGAATGTATTGTAGGGATAACTCCCATCTGTGCAGTTCAGAAAAGCTGGTGGTGGATGGGAGGATCCAGATGGCCCGGGTTGTGAAGCAGCCATTGAAATCAAGCATGTGCTCCGCTGCATGCTGTGCCACAGGGTGGTCCACCTTGTTTTTGGCCACAGTTTGGCGGTGGCCATTCATCCTAATGGACAGCTGGTTGGTGGTCATGCCAATATAGAAAGCTGTACAGTGCTTGCAGCACAGTTGGTAAATTACGTGGCTGCTTTCACAAGTGGCCCGGCCTCTGATAGGGTACGATAAGCCTGTGACAGGACTGGAATAGGAAGTGCTGGGTGGGTGGATTGGACAGGTCTTGCAGCGGGGTCTTCCACAAGGATATGATCCCTGTGGCAGTGAGCTGGGTTTCGGGGTGGCATAAGGATGAACTAGGATGTTGTGAAGGTTGGGAGGGCGACGGAACACCACTTTAGGAGGGGTGGGAAGGATCTTGGGCAGGATGTTTCTCATTTCAGGGCATGTGGATAGAAAATCAAAACCTTGGCGAAGGATGGAATTTAGTTGTTCGAGACCAGGGTAGTACTGGGTGACAAGGGGAGCGCTCTTTTGTGGATGGTTACTAGTGTTAGGAAGAGGATTTGGGGTGTGTGAGGATATGGCACGGGAGATTTGTTTGCGGACTAGGTCTGTGGGGTAGTTTCTGTTTGTGAAGGCCTTTGTGAGACCTTCAGCATATTCAGAAAGGGAATTCTTGTCACTGCAGATATGCCGTCCACGGGTGGCCAGGCTGTAAGGGAGGGATTTTTTGACGTGGAAGGGATGGCAACTGTCAAAATGTAAGTACTGTTGGTGGTTGGTAGGTTTAATATGGACGGAAGTGTGGATGGAGCCATCAGTGAGGTGGAGGTTGACATCCAGGAATGTGGCATGGTTGGTTGAGGAAGACCAGGTGAAGTGGATGGGAGAGAAGGAATTGAGGTTCTGAAGAAATGAGGATAGGGTGTCCTGGCCGTGAGTCCAGATCATGAAAATATCATCAATGAACCGGAACCAGGCCAGAGGCTTGAGGTTTTGGGATGCTAGGAAGGATTCCTCCAGACGGCCCATGAACAGGTTGGCATAGGAGGGTGCCATGCGGGTGCCCATGGCTGTGCCTTGGATTTGATGGTAAACTTTCCCCTCAAAGGAAAAGTAGTTGTTAAGTAGGATGAAATTGGTAAGGGTTATGAGGAATGAGGTATCAGGCTTGCGTTCAGAGGGACGTTGGGAGAGGTAGTGTTCCAGAGCGGCAAGGCCATGGGCATGTGGGATGTTGGTGTATAGGGAGGTGGCATCCACTGTGACAAGTAAAGATCCAGGAGGCAAAGGGGTGGGAATGGTGGAGAGTCGGTGAAGGAAGTGGTTGGTATCCTTGATGTGGGAAGGTAGATTTTGGACAATAGGTTGGAGGTGTTGGTCAACTAGGGCTGAAATTCGTTCGGTAGGCGCACAGTAACCAGCCACAATAGGGCGTCCAGGATTATTAGGTTTGTGGATTTTGGGGAGCATGTAAAAGGTGGGTGTGCGGGGTGCTGCTGGGGTGAGGAGGGAGATGGATTCAGGGGAGAGTTTCTGGGAGGGGCCATAGGATTTTAGTAGGGATTGGAGATCTTGTTGGACTTTGGGGATGGGGTCAATCTGGCACAACTTGTAGGTGGAGGAGTCAGATAGTTGGCGGAGCCCTTCTGCCAGGTAGTCACTGTGATCCATAACTACAGTGGTGGAACCTTTATCAGCAGGGAGGATGATGATGTCAGGATTAGTTTTAAGGTTTTGGATGGCTCTTCTTTCTTCTGCTGAAAGGTTTGAGTTCTTGGGAAGGGACTTGGGAAAGGATGGTGAGGACAAGTTGGAGGTGAGAAACTCTTGGAGGGTAACCAGAGGGTGGTTAGGTGGGAGTGCAGGGGGATCTTTGTTGGATGGTGGTATGAATTGGGACAGGCAGGGTTCAATATTGGGATTAGGTAGATTGCGGTCAGAGGGATTGGTGGCAAAGTAGTGTTTCCATCGTAGGGATCGGGAAAAGGAGAGTAGGTCTTTGACAAGAGCAACATGATTAAACTGGGGTGTAGGACTAAAGGTAAGACCTTTGGATAGAACGGAAACTTCAGTGGGGTTTAGGTTTTTTGTGGATAGGTTGACCACAGTGTTCTGGGGTTGTTTTGGTATTGGATGTTGTGGAGTGGTGGTAGGGAGTTTGGAGGGATGAGGTAGGTTCAAGAGGTCAGCTAAGCATGGTCTGGGACCTATGAGGGGCTCACGAGGAGGAACACTGTGGTTCGGATAGGGATTGGATATGGGTGCTCCAAGGCGGCAATATGATGTCAGCAGGCTGGATAGTTTGTGGAGGTGGTGTTTGGAATGCTCCTCCAGTTGCTGGAGAGCAAAGGATTCGATCTGGGAGATGGGATGTAGGTAGTTTTGGTTACACAATAGTAATATCTTACGGAGGGAGAGAAGGTAGCTAAGGGATTTATGAGCCATGGAGAGGTGATTTTGTAGGACTAGGTTCGTGAGGGATAAGGATTGGTGGAATCTGAAAAGGTGCAGGTCATTGTGGAAGGAGGGGTGGGATCCAGACAATGGAATTTTTAATGTTAGACCGTTGGGAGGGATACCATGACTTAGACAGCATTTTAGGAATAGGATGTGGGATTGGGTTTTGGCCAGGGAAAGGGATACTTTCCTGAACTGGTACAGATAGAAGGAGCAGGGGTCCATTGGGACAGGGATGGTGCCGGGAAAGTGGAAAGTGAGGAATGATGGGAGAGACAGTGGATTCTGATGAACCTGGGAAGAGGTTCCTCAACACGCAAAATACGCACCAGACACGCAAAAGTTCGTAAATTCGCGCACACAACTACACAGATACACACCCAAGCACGCAGATTCACGCCCAAGCGCACTAAATGACGGAAAAAAATGCAAAATCGCGAATAAAATCATGCACCAGAACGCAATAACACGCACTAAAACGGGAGATCTCACACAGGAGCAAGCAGCCCACCGCAAAAATGCGTACAAAAATCCAAACAACGCGTAAGTACGGAAATTCGTGGAAGAAAGACTGTAATGGAGCTTCTAGAACAGAAAACTCAAGACACAGGAACGTAAATTTACGTAATTCTAATATAAGTGGCTGGGGATAAAAGATTACATGTACATACCGGTATCTGTGGGCGGGCCCGTTAGTTCAAACGAAAGTGGTTCTGGCATAGTTGGGTCGTAATAAATAACTAAGGTGATAAAAAATATAAAATAAATGTATATACAGTTGACCAAAACTACGAGAAAATACACGAGGGAAAGTAAGGAAAAGTGTATTAGAATAACTGGAAGGGGGAAGAATAAGCTGCATCAACAATCGGCGTGGTTATAAAGCTCTCTGTTGAAAGCTGGCGGGATTGTTGGCTGGGAAGTCGGAATGTGACAGTTACAAAGGATTGAGAAGAAGGAAAATAGGAAAATACAGGAGTGAAGGAAATATTGATAGAGGGATGTTATAGAAAGTAGTAACAAAGGAAAAGGTTATGGGATGGAAGGAAGACCGTTAGGCAAAATATAATAATGGAAAGTCCAGGTTGGAATAAATAATATAGTGAGGACAGTTTACTACTCACCGCAAAGACGTGGCGACGAGCTGCGACAGGCACATACAAAAGACACACACATACAACACATTCAGCTATCGGCCATGGCCTTCTTCAGAAATAGAGCACTCACGCAATCACACAGGCACACAACACAGTCATACAACCATCACCTCCGACTGCCACACTTCGAATCACGCTCTGCAGCGAATCGGGGACGGGAGGGGAGGGGAGGGGGAGGGGATAGAAAGGTTACGTCACGGTGGTGGGGATGTGTTAGATGGGAATAACGAGATGCAGCTTAGGAATGGAGTGGGGAGGCGGGTGAGGGGAGAAAATAAAATAAAATAAAATAAAGTAAAGTAAAATAAAGTAAGATAATTCATGTACACTGCAAGTGCACAAGACCACATACACACACATACACATGCACGGACACACACACACACACACACACACACACACACACACACACACACACGATCACACATTCACACACCACTCAAATCAGGCGAGGTTTGGGATACAGAGGTAGGAACTGTAAGGTACGGAAAAAAAAAAAATAAAAATAAAATAAAATAAAATAAAATAAATAAAAATAAAATAAATAAAAATAAATAAATAAATAAATACATAGGGAAGTTATCGTAGGTTGAGGCCTGGTTGATTTCGGGATCGGAGAATGTATTGTAGGGATAACTCCCATCTGTGCAGTTCAGAAAAGCTGGTGGTGGATGGGAGGATCCAGATGGCCCGGGTTGTGAAGCAGCCATTGAAATCAAGCATGTGCTCCGCTGCATGCTGTGCCACAGGGTGGTCCACCTTGTTTTTGGCCACAGTTTGGCGGTGGCCATTCATCCTAATGGACAGCTGGTTGGTGGTCATGCCAATATAGAAAGCTGTACAGTGCTTGCAGCACAGTTGGTAAATTACGTGGCTGCTTTCACAAGTGGCCCGGCCTCTGATAGGGTACGATAAGCCTGTGACAGGACTGGAATAGGAAGTGCTGGGTGGGTGGATTGGACAGGTCTTGCAGCGGGGTCTTCCACAAGGATATGATCCCTGTGGCAGTGAGCTGGGTTTCGGGGTGGCATAAGGATGAACTAGGATGTTGTGAAGGTTGGGAGGGCGACGGAACACCACTTTAGGAGGGGTGGGAAGGATCTTGGGCAGGATGTTTCTCATTTCAGGGCATGTGGATAGAAAATCAAAACCTTGGCGAAGGATGGAATTTAGTTGTTCGAGACCAGGGTAGTACTGGGTGACAAGGGGAGCGCTCTTTTGTGGATGGTTACTAGTGTTAGGAAGAGGATTTGGGGTGTGTGAGGATATGGCACGGGAGATTTGTTTGCGGACTAGGTCTGTGGGGTAGTTTCTGTTTGTGAAGGCCTTTGTGAGACCTTCAGCATATTCAGAAAGGGAATTCTTGTCACTGCAGATATGCCGTCCACGGGTGGCCAGGCTGTAAGGGAGGGATTTTTTGACGTGGAAGGGATGGCAACTGTCAAAATGTAAGTACTGTTGGTGGTTGGTAGGTTTAATATGGACGGAAGTGTGGATGGAGCCATCAGTGAGGTGGAGGTTGACATCCAGGAATGTGGCATGGTTGGTTGAGGAAGACCAGGTGAAGTGGATGGGAGAGAAGGAATTGAGGTTCTGAAGAAATGAGGATAGGGTGTCCTGGCCGTGAGTCCAGATCATGAAAATATCATCAATGAACCGGAACCAGGCCAGAGGCTCTGCATCTCGTTATTCCCATCTAACACATCCCCACCACCGTGACGTAACCTTTCTATCCCCTCCCCCTCCCCTCCCCTCCCGTCCCCGATTCGCTGCAGAGCGTGATTCGAAGTGTGGCAGTCGGAGGTGATGGTTGTATGACTGTGTTGTGTGCCTGTGTGATTGCGTGAGTGCTCTATTTCTGAAGAAGGCCATGGCCGATAGCTGAATGTGTTGTATGTGTGTGTCTTTTGTATGTGCCTGTCGCAGCTCGTCGCCACGTCTTTGCGGTGAGTAGTAAACTGTCCTCACTATATTATTTATTCCAACCTGGACTTTCCATTATTATATTTTGCCTATCGGTCTTCCTTCCATCCCATAACCTTTTCCTTTGTTACTACTTTCTATAACATCCCTCTATCAATATTTCCTTCACTCCTGTATTTTCCTATTTTCCTTCTTCTCAATCCTTTGTAACTGTCACATTCCGACTTCCCAGCCAACAATCCCGCCAGCTTTCAACAGAGAGCTTTATAACCACGCCGATTGTTGATGCAGCTTATTCTTCCCCCTTCCAGTTATTCTAATACACTTTTCCTTACTTTCCCTCGTGTATTTTCTCGTAGTTTTGGTCAACTGTATATACATTTATTTTATATTTTTTATCACCTTAGTTATTTATTACGACCCAACTATGCCAGAACCACTTTCGTTTGAACTAACGGGCCCGCCCACAGATACCGGTATGTACATGTAATCTTTTATCCCCAGCCACTTATATTAGAATTACGTAAATTTACGTTCCTGTGTCTTGAGTTTTCTGTTCTAGAAGCTCCATTACAGTCTTTCTTCCACGAATTTCCGTACTTACGCGTTGTTTGGATTTTTGTACGCATTTTTGCGGTGGGCTGCTTGCTCCTGTGTGAGATCTCCCGTTTTAGTGCGTGTTATTGCGTTCTGGTGCATGATTTTATTCGCGATTTTGCATTTTTTCCGTCATTTAGTGCGCTTGGGCGTGAATCTGCGTGCTTGGGTGTGTATCTGTGTAGTTGTGTGCGCGAATTTACGAACTTTTGCGTGTCTGGTGCGTATTTTGCGTGTTGAGGAACCTCTTCCCAGGTTCATCAGAATCCACTGTCTCTCCCATCATTCCTCACTTTCCACTTTCCCGGCACCATCCCTGTCCCAATGGACCCCTGCTCCTTCTATCTGTACCAGTTCAGGAAAGTATCCCTTTCCCTGGCCAAAACCCAATCCCACATCCTATTCCTAAAATGCTGTCTAAGTCATGGTATCCCTCCCAACGGTCTAACATTAAAAATTCCATTGTCTGGATCCCACCCCTCCTTCCACAATGACCTGCACCTTTTCAGATTCCACCAATCCTTATCCCTCACGAACCTAGTCCTACAAAATCACCTCTCCATGGCTCATAAATCCCTTAGCTACCTTCTCTCCCTCCGTAAGATATTACTATTGTGTAACCAAAACTACCTACATCCCATCTCCCAGATCGAATCCTTTGCTCTCCAGCAACTGGAGGAGCATTCCAAACACCACCTCCACAAACTATCCAGCCTGCTGACATCATATTGCCGCCTTGGAGCACCCATATCCAATCCCTATCCGAACCACAGTGTTCCTCCTCGTGAGCCCCTCATAGGTCCCAGACCATGCTTAGCTGACCTCTTGAACCTACCTCATCCCTCCAAACTCCCTACCACCACTCCACAACATCCAATACCAAAACAACCCCAGAACACTGTGGTCAACCTATCCACAAAAAACCTAAACCCCACTGAAGTTTCCGTTCTATCCAAAGGTCTTACCTTTAGTCCTACACCCCAGTTTAATCATGTTGCTCTTGTCAAAGACCTACTCTCCTTTTCCCGATCCCTACGATGGAAACACTACTTTGCCACCAATCCCTCTGACCGCAATCTACCTAATCCCAATATTGAACCCTGCCTGTCCCAATTCATACCACCATCCAACAAAGATCCCCCTGCACTCCCACCTAACCACCCTCTGGTTACCCTCCAAGAGTTTCTCACCTCCAACTTGTCCTCACCATCCTTTCCCAAGTCCCTTCCCAAGAACTCAAACCTTTCAGCAGAAGAAAGAAGAGCCATCCAAAACCTTAAAACTAATCCTGACATCATCATCCTCCCTGCTGATAAAGGTTCCACCACTGTAGTTATGGATCACAGTGACTACCTGGCAGAAGGGCTCCGCCAACTATCTGACTCCTCCACCTACAAGTTGTGCCAGATTGACCCCATCCCCAAAGTCCAACAAGATCTCCAATCCCTACTAAAATCCTATGGCCCCTCCCAGAAACTCTCCCCTGAATCCATCTCCCTCCTCACCCCAGCAGCACCCCACACACCCACCTTTTACATGCTCCCCAAAATCCACAAACCTAATAATCCTGGACGCCCTATTGTGGCTGGTTACTGTGCGCCTACCGAACGAATTTCAGCCCTAGTTGACCAACACCTCCAACCTATTGTCCAAAATCTACCTTCCCACATCAAGGATACCAACCACTTCCTTCACCGACTCTCCACCATTCCCACCCCTTTGCCTCCTGGATCTTTACTTGTCACAGTGGATGCCACCTCCCTATACACCAACATCCCACATGCCCATGGCCTTGCCGCTCTGGAACACTACCTCTCCCAACGTCCCTCTGAACGCAAGCCTGATACCTCATTCCTCATAACCCTTACCAATTTCATCCTACTTAACAACTACTTTTCCTTTGAGGGGAAAGTTTACCATCAAATCCAAGGCACAGCCATGGGCACCCGCATGGCACCCTCCTATGCCAACCTGTTCATGGGCCGTCTGGAGGAATCCTTCCTAGCATCCCAAAACCTCAAGCCTCTGGCCTGGTTCCGGTTCATTGATGATATTTTCATGATCTGGACTCACGGCCAGGACACCCTATCCTCATTTCTTCAGAACCTCAATTCCTTCTCTCCCATCCACTTCACCTGGTCTTCCTCAACCAACCATGCCACATTCCTGGATGTCAACCTCCACCTCACTGATGGCTCCATCCACACTTCCGTCCATATTAAACCTACCAACCACCAACAGTACTTACATTTTGACAGTTGCCATCCCTTCCACGTCAAAAAATCCCTCCCTTACAGCCTGGCCACCCGTGGACGGCATATCTGCAGTGACAAGAATTCCCTTTCTGAATATGCTGAAGGTCTCACAAAGGCCTTCACAAACAGAAACTACCCCACAGACCTAGTCCGCAAACAAATCTCCCGTGCCATATCCTCACACACCCCAAATCCTCTTCCTAACACTAGTAACCATCCACAAAAGAGCGCTCCCCTTGTCACCCAGTACTACCCTGGTCTCGAACAACTAAATTCCATCCTTCGCCAAGGTTTTGATTTTCTATCCACATGCCCTGAAATGAGAAACATCCTGCCCAAGATCCTTCCCACCCCTCCTAAAGTGGTGTTCCGTCGCCCTCCCAACCTTCACAACATCCTAGTTCATCCTTATGCCACCCCGAAACCCAGCTCACTGCCACAGGGATCATATCCTTGTGGAAGACCCCGCTGCAAGACCTGTCCAATCCACCCACCCAGCACTTCCTATTCCAGTCCTGTCACAGGCTTATCGTACCCTATCAGAGGCCGGGCCACTTGTGAAAGCAGCCACGTAATTTACCAACTGTGCTGCAAGCACTGTACAGCTTTCTATATTGGCATGACCACCAACCAGCTGTCCATTAGGATGAATGGCCACCGCCAAACTGTGGCCAAAAACAAGGTGGACCACCCTGTGGCACAGCATGCAGCGGAGCACATGCTTGATTTCAATGGCTGCTTCACAACCCGGGCCATCTGGATCCTCCCATCCACCACCAGCTTTTCTGAACTGCACAGATGGGAGTTATCCCTACAATACATTCTCCGATCCCGAAATCAACCAGGCCTCAACCTACGATAACTTCCCTATGTATTTATTTATTTATTTATTTTTATTTATTTTATTTTTATTTATTTTATTTTATTTTATTTTTTTTTTTTCCGTACCTTACAGTTCCTACCTCTGTATCCCAAACCTCGCCTGATTTGAGTGGTGTGTGAATGTGTGATCGTGTGTGTGTGTGTGTGTGTGTGTGTGTGTGTGTGTGTGTGTGTGTCCGTGCATGTGTATGTGTGTGTATGTGGTCTTGTGCACTTGCAGTGTACATGAATTATCTTACTTTATTTTACTTTACTTTATTTTATTTTATTTTATTTTCTCCCCTCACCCGCCTCCCCACTCCATTCCTAAGCTGCATCTCGTTATTCCCATCTAACACATCCCCACCACCGTGACGTAACCTTTCTATCCCCTCCCCCTCCCCTCCCCTCCCGTCCCCGATTCGCTGCAGAGCGTGATTCGAAGTGTGGCAGTTGGAGGTGATGGTTGTATGACTGTGTTGTGTGCCTGTGTGATTGCGTGAGTGCTCTATTTCTGAAGAAGGCCATGGCCGATAGCTGAATGTGTTGTATGTGTGTGTCTTTTGTATGTGCCTGTCGCAGCTCGTCGCCACGTCTTTGCGGTGAGTAGTAAACTGTCCTCACTATATTATTTATTCCAACCTGGACTTTCCATTATTATATTTTGCCTAACGGTCTTCCTTCCATCCCATAACCTTTTCCTTTGTTACTACTTTCTATAACATCCCTCTATCAATATTTCCTTCACTCCTGTATTTTCCTATTTTCCTTCTTCTCAATCCTTTGTAACTGTCACATTCCGACTTCCCAGCCAACAATCCCGCCAGCTTTCAACAGAGAGCTTTATAACCACGCCGATTGTTGATGCAGCTTATTCTTCCCCCTTCCAGTTATTCTAATACACTTTTCCTTACTTTCCCTCGTGTATTTTCTCGTAGTTTTGGTCAACTGTATATACATTTATTTTATATTTTTTATCACCTTAGTTATTTATTACGACCCAACTATGCCAGAACCACTTTCGTTTGAACTAACGGGCCCGCCCACAGATACCGGTATGTACATGTAATCTTTTATCCCCAGCCACTTATATTAGAATTACGTAAATTTACGTTCCTGTGTCTTGAGTTTTCTGTTCTAGAAGCTCCATTACAGTCTTTCTTCCACGAATTTCCGTACTTACGCGTTGTTTGGATTTTTGTACGCATTTTTGCGGTGGGCTGCTTGCTCCTGTGTGAGATCTCCCGTTTTAGTGCGTGTTATTGCGTTCTGGTGCATGATTTTATTCGCGATTTTGCATTTTTTCCGTCATTTAGTGCGCTTGGGCGTGAATCTGCGTGCTTGGGTGTGTATCTGTGTAGTTGTGTGCGCGAATTTACGAACTTTTGCGTGTCTGGTGCGTATTTTGCGTGTTGAGGAACCTCTTCCCAGGTTCATCAGAATCCACTGTCTCTCCCATCATTCCTCACTTTCCACTTTCCCGGCACCATCCCTGTCCCAATGGACCCCTGCTCCTTCTATCTGTACCAGTTCAGGAAAGTATCCCTTTCCCTGGCCAAAACCCAATCCCACATCCTATTCCTAAAATGCTGTCTAAGTCATGGTATCCCTCCCAACGGTCTAACATTAAAAATTCCATTGTCTGGATCCCACCCCTCCTTCCACAATGACCTGCACCTTTTCAGATTCCACCAATCCTTATCCCTCACGAACCTAGTCCTACAAAATCACCTCTCCATGGCTCATAAATCCCTTAGCTACCTTCTCTCCCTCCGTAAGATATTACTATTGTGTAACCAAAACTACCTACATCCCATCTCCCAGATCGAATCCTTTGCTCTCCAGCAACTGGAGGAGCATTCCAAACACCACCTCCACAAACTATCCAGCCTGCTGACATCATATTGCCGCCTTGGAGCACCCATATCCAATCCCTATCCGAACCACAGTGTTCCTCCTCGTGAGCCCCTCATAGGTCCCAGACCATGCTTAGCTGACCTCTTGAACCTACCTCATCCCTCCAAACTCCCTACCACCACTCCACAACATCCAATACCAAAACAACCCCAGAACACTGTGGTCAACCTATCCACAAAAAACCTAAACCCCACTGAAGTTTCCGTTCTATCCAAAGGTCTTACCTTTAGTCCTACACCCCAGTTTAATCATGTTGCTCTTGTCAAAGACCTACTCTCCTTTTCCCGATCCCTACGATGGAAACACTACTTTGCCACCAATCCCTCTGACCGCAATCTACCTAATCCCAATATTGAACCCTGCCTGTCCCAATTCATACCACCATCCAACAAAGATCCCCCTGCACTCCCACCTAACCACCCTCTGGTTACCCTCCAAGAGTTTCTCACCTCCAACTTGTCCTCACCATCCTTTCCCAAGTCCCTTCCCAAGAACTCAAACCTTTCAGCAGAAGAAAGAAGAGCCATCCAAAACCTTAAAACTAATCCTGACATCATCATCCTCCCTGCTGATAAAGGTTCCACCACTGTAGTTATGGATCACAGTGACTACCTGGCAGAAGGGCTCCGCCAACTATCTGACTCCTCCACCTACAAGTTGTGCCAGATTGACCCCATCCCCAAAGTCCAACAAGATCTCCAATCCCTACTAAAATCCTATGGCCCCTCCCAGAAACTCTCCCCTGAATCCATCTCCCTCCTCACCCCAGCAGCACCCCGCACACCCACCTTTTACATGCTCCCCAAAATCCACAAACCTAATAATCCTGGACGCCCTATTGTGGCTGGTTACTGTGCGCCTACCGAACGAATTTCAGCCCTAGTTGACCAACACCTCCAACCTATTGTCCAAAATCTACCTTCCCACATCAAGGATACCAACCACTTCCTTCACCGACTCTCCACCATTCCCACCCCTTTGCCTCCTGGATCTTTACTTGTCACAGTGGATGCCACCTCCCTATACACCAACATCCCACATGCCCATGGCCTTGCCGCTCTGGAACACTACCTCTCCCAACGTCCCTCTGAACGCAAGCCTGATACCTCATTCCTCATAACCCTTACCAATTTCATCCTACTTAACAACTACTTTTCCTTTGAGGGGAAAGTTTACCATCAAATCCAAGGCACAGCCATGGGCACCCGCATGGCACCCTCCTATGCCAACCTGTTCATGGGCCGTCTGGAGGAATCCTTCCTAGCATCCCAAAACCTCAAGCCTCTGGCCTGGTTCCGGTTCATTGATGATATTTTCATGATCTGGACTCACGGCCAGGACACCCTATCCTCATTTCTTCAGAACCTCAATTCCTTCTCTCCCATCCACTTCACCTGGTCTTCCTCAACCAACCATGCCACATTCCTGGATGTCAACCTCCACCTCACTGATGGCTCCATCCACACTTCCGTCCATATTAAACCTACCAACCACCAACAGTACTTACATTTTGACAGTTGCCATCCCTTCCACGTCAAAAAATCCCTCCCTTACAGCCTGGCCACCCGTGGACGGCATATCTGCAGTGACAAGAATTCCCTTTCTGAATATGCTGAAGGTCTCACAAAGGCCTTCACAAACAGAAACTACCCCACAGACCTAGTCCGCAAACAAATCTCCCGTGCCATATCCTCACACACCCCAAATCCTCTTCCTAACACTAGTAACCATCCACAAAAGAGCGCTCCCCTTGTCACCCAGTACTACCCTGGTCTCGAACAACTAAATTCCATCCTTCGCCAAGGTTTTGATTTTCTATCCACATGCCCTGAAATGAGAAACATCCTGCCCAAGATCCTTCCCACCCCTCCTAAAGTGGTGTTCCGTCGCCCTCCCAACCTTCACAACATCCTAGTTCATCCTTATGCCACCCCGAAACCCAGCTCACTGCCACAGGGATCATATCCTTGTGGAAGACCCCGCTGCAAGACCTGTCCAATCCACCCACCCAGCACTTCCTATTCCAGTCCTGTCACAGGCTTATCGTACCCTATCAGAGGCCGGGCCACTTGTGAAAGCAGCCACGTAATTTACCAACTGTGCTGCAAGCACTGTACAGCTTTCTATATTGGCATGACCACCAACCAGCTGTCCATTAGGATGAATGGCCACCGCCAAACTGTGGCCAAAAACAAGGTGGACCACCCTGTGGCACAGCATGCAGCGGAGCACATGCTTGATTTCAATGGCTGCTTCACAACCCGGGCCATCTGGATCCTCCCATCCACCACCAGCTTTTCTGAACTGCACAGATGGGAGTTATCCCTACAATACATTCTCCGATCCCGAAATCAACCAGGCCTCAACCTACGATAACTTCCCTATGTATTTATTTATTTATTTATTTTTATTTATTTTATTTTTATTTATTTTATTTTATTTTTTTTTTTTTCCGTACCTTACAGTTCCTACCTCTGTATCCCAAACCTCGCCTGATTTGAGTGGTGTGTGAATGTGTGATCGTGTGTGTGTGTGTGTGTGTGTGTGTGTGTGTGTGTGTGTGTGTCCGTGCATGTGTATGTGTGTGTATGTGGTCTTGTGCACTTGCAGTGTACATGAATTATCTTACTTTATTTTACTTTACTTTATTTTATTTTATTTTATTTTCTCCCCTCACCCGCCTCCCCACTCCATTCCTAAGCTGCATCTCGTTATTCCCATCTAACACATCCCCACCACCGTGACGTAACCTTTCTATCCCCTCCCCCTCCCCTCCCCTCCCGTCCCCGATTCGCTGCAGAGCGTGATTCGAAGTGTGGCAGTCGGAGGTGATGGTTGTATGACTGTGTTGTGTGCCTGTGTGATTGCGTGAGTGCTCTATTTCTGAAGAAGGCCATGGCCGATAGCTGAATGTGTTGTATGTGTGTGTCTTTTGTATGTGCCTGTCGCAGCTCGTCGCCACGTCTTTGCGGTGAGTAGTAAACTGTCCTCACTATATTATTTATTCCAACCTGGACTTTCCATTATTATATTTTGCCTAACGGTCTTCCTTCCATCCCATAACCTTTTCCTTTGTTACTACTTTCTATAACATCCCTCTATCAATATTTCCTTCACTCCTGTATTTTCCTATTTTCCTTCTTCTCAATCCTTTGTAACTGTCACATTCCGACTTCCCAGCCAACAATCCCGCCAGCTTTCAACAGAGAGCTTTATAACCACGCCGATTGTTGATGCAGCTTATTCTTCCCCCTTCCAGTTATTCTAATACACTTTTCCTTACTTTCCCTCGTGTATTTTCTCGTAGTTTTGGTCAACTGTATATACATTTATTTTATATTTTTTATCACCTTAGTTATTTATTACGACCCAACTATGCCAGAACCACTTTCGTTTGAACTAACGGGCCCGCCCACAGATACCGGTATGTACATGTAATCTTTTATCCCCAGCCACTTATATTAGAATTACGTAAATTTACGTTCCTGTGTCTTGAGTTTTCTGTTTTCTAGAAGCTCCATTACAGTCTTTCTTCCACGAATTTCCGTACTTACGCGTTGTTTGGATTTTTGTACGCATTTTTGCGGTGGGCTGCTTGCTCCTGTGTGAGATCTCCCGTTTTAGTGCGTGTTATTGCGTTCTGGTGCATGATTTTATTCGCGATTTTGCATTTTTTCCGTCATTTAGTGCGCTTGGGCGTGAATCTGCGTGCTTGGGTGTGTATCTGTGTAGTTGTGTGCGCGAATTTACGAACTTTTGCGTGTCTGGTGCGTATTTTGCGTGTTGAGGAACCTCTTCCCAGGTTCATCAGAATCCACTGTCTCTCCCATCATTCCTCACTTTCCACTTTCCCGGCACCATCCCTGTCCCAATGGACCCCTGCTCCTTCTATCTGTACCAGTTCAGGAAAGTATCCCTTTCCCTGGCCAAAACCCAATCCCACATCCTATTCCTAAAATGCTGTCTAAGTCATGGTATCCCTCCCAACGGTCTAACATTAAAAATTCCATTGTCTGGATCCCACCCCTCCTTCCACAATGACCTGCACCTTTTCAGATTCCACCAATCCTTATCCCTCACGAACCTAGTCCTACAAAATCACCTCTCCATGGCTCATAAATCCCTTAGCTACCTTCTCTCCCTCCGTAAGATATTACTATTGTGTAACCAAAACTACCTACATCCCATCTCCCAGATCGAATCCTTTGCTCTCCAGCAACTGGAGGAGCATTCCAAACACCACCTCCACAAACTATCCAGCCTGCTGACATCATATTGCCGCCTTGGAGCACCCATATCCAATCCCTATCCGAACCACAGTGTTCCTCCTCGTGAGCCCCTCATAGGTCCCAGACCATGCTTAGCTGACCTCTTGAACCTACCTCATCCCTCCAAACTCCCTACCACCACTCCACAACATCCAATACCAAAACAACCCCAGAACACTGTGGTCAACCTATCCACAAAAAACCTAAACCCCACTGAAGTTTCCGTTCTATCCAAAGGTCTTACCTTTAGTCCTACACCCCAGTTTAATCATGTTGCTCTTGTCAAAGACCTACTCTCCTTTTCCCGATCCCTACGATGGAAACACTACTTTGCCACCAATCCCTCTGACCGCAATCTACCTAATCCCAATATTGAACCCTGCCTGTCCCAATTCATACCACCATCCAACAAAGATCCCCCTGCACTCCCACCTAACCACCCTCTGGTTACCCTCCAAGAGTTTCTCACCTCCAACTTGTCCTCACCATCCTTTCCCAAGTCCCTTCCCAAGAACTCAAACCTTTCAGCAGAAGAAAGAAGAGCCATCCAAAACCTTAAAACTAATCCTGACATCATCATCCTCCCTGCTGATAAAGGTTCCACCACTGTAGTTATGGATCACAGTGACTACCTGGCAGAAGGGCTCCGCCAACTATCTGACTCCTCCACCTACAAGTTGTGCCAGATTGACCCCATCCCCAAAGTCCAACAAGATCTCCAATCCCTACTAAAATCCTATGGCCCCTCCCAGAAACTCTCCCCTGAATCCATCTCCCTCCTCACCCCAGCAGCACCCCGCACACCCACCTTTTACATGCTCCCCAAAATCCACAAACCTAATAATCCTGGACGCCCTATTGTGGCTGGTTACTGTGCGCCTACCGAACGAATTTCAGCCCTAGTTGACCAACACCTCCAACCTATTGTCCAAAATCTACCTTCCCACATCAAGGATACCAACCACTTCCTTCACCGACTCTCCACCATTCCCACCCCTTTGCCTCCTGGATCTTTACTTGTCACAGTGGATGCCACCTCCCTATACACCAACATCCCACATGCCCATGGCCTTGCCGCTCTGGAACACTACCTCTCCCAACGTCCCTCTGAACGCAAGCCTGATACCTCATTCCTCATAACCCTTACCAATTTCATCCTACTTAACAACTACTTTTCCTTTGAGGGGAAAGTTTACCATCAAATCCAAGGCACAGCCATGGGCACCCGCATGGCACCCTCCTATGCCAACCTGTTCATGGGCCGTCTGGAGGAATCCTTCCTAGCATCCCAAAACCTCAAGCCTCTGGCCTGGTTCCGGTTCATTGATGATATTTTCATGATCTGGACTCACGGCCAGGACACCCTATCCTCATTTCTTCAGAACCTCAATTCCTTCTCTCCCATCCACTTCACCTGGTCTTCCTCAACCAACCATGCCACATTCCTGGATGTCAACCTCCACCTCACTGATGGCTCCATCCACACTTCCGTCCATATTAAACCTACCAACCACCAACAGTACTTACATTTTGACAGTTGCCATCCCTTCCACGTCAAAAAATCCCTCCCTTACAGCCTGGCCACCCGTGGACGGCATATCTGCAGTGACAAGAATTCCCTTTCTGAATATGCTGAAGGTCTCACAAAGGCCTTCACAAACAGAAACTACCCCACAGACCTAGTCCGCAAACAAATCTCCCGTGCCATATCCTCACACACCCCAAATCCTCTTCCTAACACTAGTAACCATCCACAAAAGAGCGCTCCCCTTGTCACCCAGTACTACCCTGGTCTCGAACAACTAAATTCCATCCTTCGCCAAGGTTTTGATTTTCTATCCACATGCCCTGAAATGAGAAACATCCTGCCCAAGATCCTTCCCACCCCTCCTAAAGTGGTGTTCCGTCGCCCTCCCAACCTTCACAACATCCTAGTTCATCCTTATGCCACCCCGAAACCCAGCTCACTGCCACAGGGATCATATCCTTGTGGAAGGCCCCGCTGCAAGACCTGTCCAATCCACCCACCCAGCACTTCCTATTCCAGTCCTGTCACAGGCTTATCGTACCCTATCAGAGGCCGGGCCACTTGTGAAAGCAGCCACGTAATTTACCAACTGTGCTGCAAGCACTGTACAGCTTTCTATATTGGCATGACCACCAACCAGCTGTCCATTAGGATGAATGGCCACCGCCAAACTGTGGCCAAAAACAAGGTGGACCACCCTGTGGCACAGCATGCAGCGGAGCACATGCTTGATTTCAATGGCTGCTTCACAACCCGGGCCATCTGGATCCTCCCATCCACCACCAGCTTTTCTGAACTGCACAGATGGGAGTTATCCCTACAATACATTCTCCGATCCCGAAATCAACCAGGCCTCAACCTACGATAACTTCCCTATGTATTTATTTATTTATTTATTTTTATTTATTTTATTTTTATTTATTTTATTTTATTTTATTTTTTTTTTTTTTTTTCCGTACCTTACAGTTCCTACCTCTGTATCCCAAACCTCGCCTGATTTGAGTGGTGTGTGAATGTGTGATCGTGTGTGTGTGTGTGTGTGTGTGTGTGTGTGTGTGTGTGTGTGTGTGTGTGTGTGTGTGTGTCCGTGCATGTGTATGTGTGTGTATGTGGTCTTGTGCACTTGCAGTGTACATGAATTATCTTACTTTATTTTACTTTACTTTATTTTATTTTATTTTATTTTCTCCCCTCACCCGCCTCCCCACTCCATTCCTAAGCTGCATCTCGTTATTCCCATCTAACACATCCCCACCACCGTGACGTAACCTTTCTATCCCCTCCCCCTCCCCTCCCCTCCCGTCCCCGATTCGCTGCAGAGCGTGATTCGAAGTGTGGCAGTCGGAGGTGATGGTTGTATGACTGTGTTGTGTGCCTGTGTGATTGCGTGAGTGCTCTATTTCTGAAGAAGGCCATGGCCGATAGCTGAATGTGTTGTATGTGTGTGTCTTTTGTATGTGCCTGTCGCAGCTCGTCGCCACGTCTTTGCGGTGAGTAGTAAACTGTCCTCACTATATTATTTATTCCAACCTGGACTTTCCATTATTATAGAAATGTAAAATATTGCCGCGAGAGACCACGAATACCAACTGTCGGCGTGGCGCAGGGGATAACGTCACGGACTGCGGAGCAGAAGGTTTCCAGTTCAATCCCGCCCACCGGCAAAAATTTATTTCTTTGTAATTGACAATTCCAGAAGGTTCTACATCTTTCTTATGTTCACTTGTAAATTCTACTCGTTTCTTATGTTAACTGTTCTTCTAATTTCTGGTAAATTCTGCCTGTGTATAAATAGCAGAGCACTCTGCCTGAGAGGCAGTCAGTGCTGCGTGTATGTTGAGTTCGTAATAAACGTGCTTTCAGAATAAGTGCTGTGTTTAGTTGCCTTCGAAGTCAAGCCTACTTCCATTGCAACGTGACAATATCTAGGAGCAGAAAGATATATCAGTATTACTGACCGTGGAAAATAGTGTAATGAATACATCTCCAATTCACATATTACAAGACAGGCCACAAGGATTAACAGGCCAATCGAAGTCAATACGAAAAGGGATTAGCCTGGAATTGGAAAACATAACAGGGAATGGTAGATCGCTTGCAAACGATATATATCTAAGGTGCAACTTGACGGAGTGATATATGAAACAATCTAGTGTTTTGCATTAAACCTACAATAATGAAGAGAATTTACTGTATGGACAAGGGTGAACCAGAGAGCAGGAATGGCAATCATTATTTCATGGTAACACATAAGACTATTCCCCTCATTCTGTGTGAATGTGTTTTGAAATAGCATGGCTTTCTGTGTTGAGCATGAGTTTTTGGTATCAATATGTTCCAGTTAATTCTGTGCAGCGAGAAGACCTCATTTCATTAATATTTTCTCTGTCTGCATAGTCAACAAAGCTTCCATCTGTAGTTTCTCTAGTGTCTGAACAGATTATAATTTTTCTTGGCATTGCAACAACAGATACTGTGGTATGATCAGTAAATTTTTCACTCTAACCTATCACTATATCCGTAATTTTCAAGAATGTAATTGAAGAAAGTCACACAAGTTAATAACAACACCAATATTCACTAAGAGGTTACAATTTTTTTTAAAGATTGGTCAGAAAAGAATGTCCAACAATTCAAAACGAACATGGCAAAAATACATATACAAAATACACTAAATATGATGCCACAATTGTACTAGCAAACCTTTTCTTCTAGCTTAATAATGCAAAATCACAATAGGTACACAACAGTTTTCCCAAAAGAGGGAAATAAATCACGTTTTGCTGTTTTCTCCACAGTATGTTCAAAATAATGTGTATTCTACAATTTGTAAGCAGTCGTGTTGTTGTAAAGCTACAGTATTTGCTATGTGTCTATAATCAGAGCAAAAATGTGTAACTGTTAGTACAACATTATCTGACTGCGAAAGTCATCAAATTCCTGTACATGTATGAATCCTGGAAGAAGGGGTCAACAGATGAAACAACACTGCTTGTTGTTGAAACGTGAAACCGAGTCCATGTTCCAACAAGACTCTGTCACTCGTCATGTGTAGCATGACTGTTATTGACTAAATAATCCAACAAAATTGTGAGATGGCTCTGTCTATTAAATAAAATTATTGAAGTGTGAATATTAGTGTGCTTCTTTAAATTGATTAAACGCTTCTGTCATTAAACCCTATAAAATTATATGTTTGTAATTGTTTAGCGAGCAACAGATATTGTAAATGAAAGCAACACTCTCAATGACAAAACTAATTAAAATAGAAATCTGATTGAATACTAATCTCGTATATTTGAAACACAATGTCTGCTAAAGTTACAAGGGTAGCAACAAATAATGGTAACTATTCATTCACAATCAATAGAAAAGCGTTATATGTTTTCACCTGTTATAGTCCTTTAAAGTAGTCATCAGCTTACTGTAGAACCAGTTGCCAGCGATATGGAAGGCATAGTATACAGTTAGCAGAGCCCGATCTGTTGCTGGTGGGATGGAGTGGTTTACTGTCTCTTGAAACTCTGAACAGTTCTGAAGGGAATGCTACGAATAGTAAAAAAAGTAAAAAAAAATTGTGTATTCTTTTACAACTTAATAATCAACTTACTTTTTCAACTCATCAATATGTTGGTACTATATATATGTGATTCTTCAGTTTCTCCCGGCGTATTTGATAATCAAAATATCCATGGGTCTATAGTGTCCAACGGGCACAATATTTCGGCGATCATACATGTCGCCATCATCAAGTGAACTGACGGACTGAGCTCCTGGAAACGCGCCGGCACGGAGGGACCTGGGTTCTAGCCCGGTGGCGGGCCATTTAAATAACCTCGGACCGCGGAGCGACCCCTCCGCGGTCTGCGCAGTGGAACCGATTGCGACGGCGTCTGAGATGACGTCGGTGTGAGGGCTCTGTCCGCCGTGGTCGTCACTTCGTTACGTTTGCTAGATTTACTCTTAATCAACCCAACCGCTGGTTCCCAAGCTTTGCTAAGAGCCACAGTCATGGTTTATGAGGTCGTCACTTGTGCAAATTTCAATGGCGTCTCTAACGACGCAGTCCCAGTATCTCGACGTCTGTACCAGAATCCTAGTGCGTTCATACTCCATGGCATGATTCTCCGACAAACAATGTTCAGCGACCGCCGACTTGCTCGGATACATCAATCGTGTGTCCCTTTGGTGTTCAACGCATCGATCCTCGACGGTACGCATTGTTTCTCCAATATATGACTTTCCACCCTGACACAGAATCTGGTACACACCGGCCTTCCTCAAACCGAGATCATCTTCGGCACTCCCCACCAGTGCACGAATTTTATTCGGCGGACAAAAAACAGTTCCAACCTGGTGTTTTTTCAAAATGCGGGCGATCTTCCCTGAGAGTGCGCCGGTATATGGAACGAACGCAGTGCCCACATCCTCCCTCGTGTTTTCATCCGTTTCCACAAGTTGTGATGTAGTGGTTGGGTAGAGAGCCCACTGAATCTGCCACTCTGAGTACCCATTTTTTCGAAATACAGTTCTCAGGTGTTCCAATTTCTGGGGTAGACTCTTTGCGTCGGAGATAAAAAAAATGTTCAAATGTTTGTATAGTCTATGGGACTTAACTACAGCGTCATCAGTCCCTAAACTTACAAACTACTTATGAACTAACTAAGACTAAGGACGGCACAAATATCCATGCCCGAGGGGTGATTCGAACCTCCGACTGCAGTGGCTGTACAGACCGTGACTGGAGTGCCTCAGTCCCCTCGGCCACCGCGGCCGGAGATAGTGCACGCCCTATGTACTAGACTTTTAAGTACCCCATTCCTCTGTGAAGGGTGGTGACACTGTCTGCGTGTAAATACAGATCAGTGTGCATTGTCTTCCGATATATACCATGATTCAGGGTGCCATCAGCTCTTCTCTTGACCAAGATGTCAAGGAACGGCAAATTACCCTCCATTTCAGTCTCCATAGTGAATTTGATGTTGGGGTGTATGGAGTTCAGATGTGTAAGGAAGTCAAGGAGTTTATCCATACCATGTGGCCAGATGACGAAAGTGTCGTCCACGTAACGGAAAAAGCAAGTAGGTTTCCATTCAGATGATGCCAGGGCTTCCTCCTCGAAATTCTCCATGTACAAATTTGCGAGCACAGTGAAGTGTGGGCTACCCATAGCTACTCCCTCCGTTTGTTCATAGTATTCGCCATTGAAAAGAAAATACGTGGAGGTCAAGACATGCCTAAAAAGTTCGGTGGTCTTCTCGTCAAACTTCTGAGCAATCAAATGTAGTGACACTCTAAGGGGCATCCTCAAACAACGAAACGGCGTCAAAACTCACCATGATATCCGCCTCATCCAGCCTGAAGCTGTTAAGGCGTTTAAAAAAATCCACGGAATTATGGATGTGATGAGGGCATTTACCCACATAAGGACTTAATATTCCCGTCAAGTATTTGGCCAACAAATATGTAGGTGCTCTGATGTTACTGACAATGGGACGTACCGACACTCCATCTTTGTGAAGCTTAGGGAGTCCATAAAGTCTTGGCGGTACCGGACCTTGAGGTAGCCGTTTCTTGGTGACACCCTCCGGTAAATCCGCATCCTTGAGAAGCGCCCTCGTCTTGTTTTCCACCTTCTTTGTGGGGTACTATATATATGTTTAGCACGCAAGAAGATAGGTGGAAACAATACCTGGAACAACTGTATTCAGGAATAATGAAGATCTGTAGCTGGAGAAAGCTGAGGAAATCGATCAAGAAGAAGACTGTATCCTGCAGTCAGGTAGCTAAAATGTATAAGAACCAGTGGAGTGGGTGATTTACCAGCAGAACTCTTAAGGCTGCTGGCGAACACTTAGGTAAAGGACTGTTACATCTCAGACAAGTTGTATACAAAACCATGGTGCTCCCTATTCATTTTAAAAATTGTTTAAGTGCCAGTACCAAAGAAAGTATTAGCAACCAGAAGTGAAGAATATAGGACTCTTATATTGCTAACACACCTTCAACATCTTATCTGCTATCAGTCTTAGGCAGATCAAAGTCAGAATAGATGGAATGATCCTGGGCGACAAGATTGGTTTTAGGAGAGTTGTATGCACATCACTCTGCTTGAGAATGCGTCTGAGAAAAGACTACAGAATGCTAAATTCACAGGTATTGCCTTCGTAGACTCAGAAAAAGCATTTGATATGTTAGACTGGTGACAGCTGTTCAAGATGCTGAGAAATATTAGCAGAAAGAACAAGGACAGAAGAATAGTTCAGAGTCTATACAGTGAGGAAAATATGAGAAAGAAGCTACTATTAAACAGGGTATATGACAGGGCTGCGCACTCTGTCCTGTCATATTCAATTGATACATCCACAGGAATTAAAGTTCTTGGTAAGAAAATAGACGTATTAGATGATAACATAGTGCTACGTGCAGAAGAATTAGAAGCAATGTCGGCTCAGATGGATACCACACTTGGTTAGCAGGCAAAACACCGTTGCCCAATGTTCACTTAACAGTGAGCCATGGGAGAACCTCAAATACTTAGCCACCAAGGGAGGAAAAACACATTTGATGGCAGATCAAGAAGGAATGTAAGCCAAATCCACCAGGCAAAAGCTCTTTTTAAAAGAGAAGCTTTTTTGAGTACAGTAGCAGAAACAAATACCTCAAAAAACACCTCATAAAGACGTTTGTTTGGAGTCTGATACTCTTCTGAACATGGACTCTCAGCGAAGCAGAAAACATGAAACAACAGCATTCAAAATGTGGTGCTACGCTCAAGATATGCTGGCCGGAAAAAGTGTCAAAAACACAGATACTCCACTCATATGGGTATGTACAGATGATATTCTATGCTCAGACATTCGATACAAAGTCATTACACTCGTCACTTCTCAATACACTCCAGTATTCAATCCAAGAACAGCTGCCAGCATGCGAAACTTAGAAGTAGATGTTCCTGGAGTAGTAAAACAACTTAAGTCACTAAACAAAAACAAATCTTCCAGGCCAGATTGTATACCAACTAGATTCCTCTCAGAGTATGCTGATGCAATAGCTCCGGACTTAGCTATCATTTACAACCGATCACTCAGCGAAAGATCCATACTCAAAGACTGGAAAGTTGCCCAAGTTACTCCAATATTCAAGAAAGGCAATAGGAGTGATTCCCAAAATTACAGGCCTATCTCATTGACGTCGATTTGCAGTAGGATTTTGGAAGATATACTTTGTTCGAATATTATGAACTACCTCGAAGAGAACGACCTATTGACCAGTAGTCAACACGGATTCAGAAAGTATCACTCTTGCGAAACACAGCTTGCCCTTTATTCACATGAAGTGTCAAGTGCCATCGACAAGGGATCTCAAATCGATTCCATATTTCTGGATTTCAGGAAGGCTTTTGACACTGTACCCCACAAGCGGCTTCTTATGAAATTGCGTGCTTATGGAATATCTCCCCAATTGTGCAGTTGGATTCACGAAGTCATATTAAAAAGAACACAGTTCGTTGTAATTGACGGTAAGTCAAGTGATATCTGGCGTTCCACAGGGAAGCGTTATAGGTCCCCTACTGTTCCTCGTGTTTATAAACGATTTAGGAGACAATCTGAATAGCTCCCTTAGATTGTTCGCAGATGATGCTATCGTTTATTGGTTAGTGAAGTCAACAGAGGATCAAAAGCAACTACAAAGCGATTTAGACAAAATTTCTGCATGGTGCTAAATTTGGCAATTAACACTAAATAAAGAAAAGTGTGAAGTAATAAACATGACCACTAAAACAAATCCGCTGAACTTCAATTACGCGATAAATCAGTCAAACCTTAAGGTCGTAGATTCTACCAAATACCTAGGAGTTACAATTACGAACAACTTTGACTGGAGAGAACACATAGAAAATATTGTGGGGAAGGTGAACCAAAGGTTACGTTTCATTGGCAGAACGCTTTGAAGATGCACCAGCTCCACCAAAGAGACTGCCTACATCACACTTGTGTGTCCTCTCCTGGAGTACTGTTGCCCCTTGTGGGACCCTCACCAGGTGGGACTGACTGAAGACATTGAGAGGGGGGGGGGGGAAGCGTCACGGAAATGTTGCACGAATTGGAGTGGAAATCATTAAAAGAAAGACGTTATTCATTGAGGCGTGATCTGTTTTCTAAGTTTCAATCACCGACTTTTAGTTCTGAATGTGAAAATATTTTGCAAACACCCACCTACGTAGCGAGACATGACCATCCCAATAAAATAAGAGAAATAAGATCGAAAACGGAATGATTTAGGTGTTCTTTCTTCCCGTGCACTATTAGAGAATGGAACGGTAGAGAAAAGTTATGAAAGTGGTTAATAAACCCTCTGCCAGGCACTTAAATGTGATTTGCAGAGTATCTATGTAGCTGTAGATGTAGAATACAACTGACCAAAATACATTCCATCCCAATACTGCAGTCTTTCACAGGTTCTAAGCTGCTCCCAGTTCATAATGGTGATTTTTCCTTAATATGTAAGACACTTCAGTGAGGGGAAGATACCAATTCAGTAATTTTCCGAAATGCTGCCACCATTTCCTTTTGTGGATGTCTAGGAAGTGCGCTCATACCTTCCAGCATTGTAAGCCATGTTTTTCTTTTCCCTTGTGTCCTCAAGTGGTCATACAAGTTCTGCTTCAGTTTATTATTAATAATTCTCTTAATTGAGATTTAAGATAGTTTTGGACAACTTATTTGAGAGATCTTCGTACCTTTTATCTTTCCTACAAAGTCTGCCATTTCATTTCTATGGATTCCTTCATGTAATGTTATCCAAAGAAAAACCATTTCAGTTCCAGATTCGGTAATTGAGGAAATGGAGGATTTTATTTCATTCAGAGGTGTTTGGAAGGATGATACTGCCTCTGTTGCAGAAATTGGAACACAAAATATAACAATCATTTGTTATGTTTAGTGCCAAGTTTATTGCCTACAACTGTCCATCAAAATGGAAAATATTCTGTCTGACAGACTACAAAATATTACACTATACACTCCAGCATTAGCGACACCATCAGCCTAGGATCCATCTGTGTAAACAGTAGCCTTTTTATACTTAGTATTTACCTATCTAAAGCCATTTTTTAAAAATAATTATTTATCTGTATCTCAATTTATCTTTTCTTGTTGCTCAATTGTTGGTCTTTCAAGCACTTCTCAATTCAGTTGTTGATTACTTTAATGGAAAGCCAAGTGCTCCGTGTCAACTTGCACTTTTCTAAAAAGGGCAGATCATATACTCAAAACTAAACTTACCATTTGCAACATAAATATTCACATTTCATTTGCACACGATCTCAGTTTCAAAACTACATTTAAAGTTCTGTCAAGCTAGCTGAATAGACAATGTAACTTCTTGCTGAACACACTGACGTCATAGCAGTTTCACATTCTGGGTAATTTTTCCCCACCATGTACAAACTGTGGGGAGTGATCGAGGAGAGGATGTAGAACAAAAGGGATCTAATGACCTTATTTCCAGAAATGCATGGTTTCCATACTAGAGACAATTTATTCAGTTATACTTTATTACAGAGACCGAGTCCTAATACAGTTGCAGAATGTGTGAAGATGATTTACATGTGCCTCAATCAAAGCATGTATGTGCTGAAGTACAGGGGATTTGGTGGTTGCTGGTGCACTCGTTGGTGGGTGTGCACTTAGATGGTGTTGGAGAGCTGATTATTTGCCAGGAGACCAGACTCCAAACCACCACGGTGTGCCGCCGTTTAGGCATAATGAATGAATATTGGTCAGTAAAACATTTATTTTGATGTGGTACACAAGCTGCATACTGTGGCTGGTGTAACTCAATCTCCAGGTGACTGGGTTGATGACATCGGTGGCCTCCTGCCATACTGCTTGTTGACAGAGTGACTGTGCACTAGCTCAGCGGGCGGAGGTAGGCGACCCTGCTGCCACGCCATTGGTTGTGGAACCGTACAGAAGTATAGTGGAAAGTTTCAATTAGAGATTCACACATTTCAACTGGTGGTTCTCGGTTCCCAACCTGAGGGCTGTCTCACATCATATTCATACTGGACTATGTTGACAGTTGTCCCCTACTGGTAGGTAGGCATCTCGGCTAGGAGTGCTGGTGTTTTGGTGTGCAGGACATGGAAGTCCTCCTGGATACTTCCTCTGTATCCATAGTTTGTTGTAGTGCCGAAGTTGAACTCGTAGGTTATGCAGAAGTCAGCATCCTGCCAGTTGTCAGCTGATGTAGAAGAGTGATGGAGTTCTGTAACTGACTTGTACCGACATTAGTGCATGTCAGGAAATCGACTGCTAATGAAGTGTAGGCCATCGATTCATCTGATCAACTCACTTTGAGCTCAAATGATGGAGTATATATAGCACGTGTGGAGCGGCTGATATTTCCCCCACACATTCCATCATGAGTGCATCAGTCCTGTCATACAAATGTGTTGGCGTTATACATCTTGCTGCGTTTGCTTAACAGGTTAGCTGGTGGTTTGTAAATGCTCTTGATACGCATTGTTGCGTAAGACACAGGCATTGCTTCCTCACGTAATACAGTGAAGTGATAGAGCAAGCTTGTACTGCTCCATTTAACTTCCGATGATGTGTGTTATTGACTTCGGCACATGTGTGTCCACTCCTGTCAGCTTGACCCAGCAAGTATGACGTAAGGTAGCTACTGTTTTCCTTCCCCGTTTTATCGACACACCCACAACATTTCTACAGCAATCAACTCAAGAGTTAGAAAATGTTTTTCTGATATTCTTCTGCCACAGAGCTGGTGTGCAACAACTGATAATGTGTAATGATCATCGAAGTAATTATGGACAATATACAGTCACGCCGGTACAGAGTGAAAGTTTCATTCTGGAAACATCCCTTAGGCTGTGGCTAAGCCATGTCTCCACCATATCCTTTCTTCCAAGAGTGCTAGTCTTACATGCTTCACAGGAGAGCTGCTGTGAAGATTGGAAAGTAGGAGGCTAGGTACTGGCAGAAGTAAGGTTGTGAGGTGGCATCGTGAGTCTGTCAGGATAGCTCAGTCGGTAGAGCACTTGCCCGCGAAAGGCAAAGGGTCCAGGTTCGAGTCCCGGTCCCGGCACACAATTTTAATCTGCCAGGAAGTTTCATACAGTCACTTGTTTGACTTCATGTGAAGAGCGAGTGGGAATTTCTAGCAACTTTGAGCTGTTATATCACGAGTAATATTTTAACGGAAATAATGAAATTTGTCCATCTCTTAAAAACTTGTTCTCCTCTTAAGAACAATATGAAAAGAATTTTACGAGCCATATTCAGCCAGAAAATGTAGAAAAATATCCCAAAGAAATTGGGGCCCTAAAATATTTCTGTGTTTGGCTCCTTGCAAATTAGGGACTAAAAGTATCACAATGTTAAACATGGCATGTAGCAACCTAACAATGTGAGGTTCTGAAATATTTGTAAAATGGTTCAAAATGCGGCATTTTCCAACCACTATTGCAATAAATAAATATGGGGAAAATCTTTTATAAAAAAGTTTCTAAACTTAGCTCATTAGAAAGACCATGGTTCTATCACCAGAAAGTAGTGAATTTGGTTATCCTACATGGGTTGACAATACTGGATAATATCACTCAAATATAGATGCAAAACTCACAGCATGGAGAAAACGTAAACTCTGAATTCTTATATCTCTAAGAATAAATGCATAATGAACATGAAACACAATACATAACTGTGTAGCTCAAGGGGGTAGAATATACCATTTCATTCACAAATCTGTTAATAAAATGAAGATTTTGTATTTTTTCATTATCAAGGATAGAATCACAAGTGAAAGTGTCGATCCCTTCACAATTGCAATTAAGATACGTTTTCCTGGTTGTGGGTACCCATTGGTATATGCCATCCTTACAGACAATGGGCCTCTGTGACGTCTTCACCTTTGTATCCCTCCCACTCTCCACCTCTTCTCCAAGTGTAACTTTCGCTGCCTTCCCCTCACTGAATCCCCACAAAACAATAATCCAGCAAAAATACCATACCCACCTCTGCCTCCTGAAGCTCCTTTCCAGCCATACATGCGGCCATCTATCTTCCATCATCCTTTATTCCTGTTCTTTGCAGCTTCTGCCCTGCCTGGATTTCCACCTCCCCCACCTTCTATAAGTCGCTTCACATCCTGGAATATCATGCACTATGCCACACCTACTGTATCCACCCTTCACTCCCCCAGTCAGATCCTCTACAATCTTATTCCCTTCCCTCATCTCCTGCAGTGGATGCAAAAAGTTCTGATATTTTTTTGAATCTCCTACCAATGTTGGTGGTGTGGCAATGAATGCAAAATGTTCAGATTTTTTTTAATTTGCTGCCATTTTCAAAAAAGGGTCATGGCATGATTTTTTAATTACCCGCCAACCACCAGACTGGTACCAGAACCAGATGTGGCAGTATCTTGGATGGCGTCATTGTGATGTTGCCATATCGTTGCCTGGGTGGCTAAAGAGAGGGGTGAAAATCTGACCACAATAGAAATTGTACTCATACTGGTATTGCCCCTATGCTGCCAGCACAGAGCAATCACATGTATTTTTCGCCCTGAGCCTTAGTGCATTCAATCAAAGGTAGTTGTGTAGAGATTGCAGATCATGATTTACCATGAGTGATATTACCGTTTTCTAGTCAGAAAATATAGGGCATGGGCCAGTCAGTCAAAGACAAAAATGTTCAAATGTTTGTTAAGCTTATGGGACTTAACTACGGGGTCATCAGTCACTAAACTTATAAACTACTTATGAACTAACTTATACTAAGGACGGCGCAAATATCCATGCCCGAGGGGGGATTCGAAACCCCGACCGAGTCAAAGACAAATTCATGAGTAGTCGTACTACATTTCTGTCCTCTGTCGCTATTATTTCATTTATATGCAATGCTCCGTTTTCATTTTTTAGATACACCTGACACAGATATGGGGCAGGATTTTGAGCAAGAACCAACTAGGAAAATAGCAGAATAATTCTCTCATAATTCCTCTAATAGTAATTACAATGACTGGCTGAAATCACTTCTTGAACCACAGAATAAATAATCAAGTAACAAGAGTATCTCTACAAACGTGAAAGAGCAAACAAATTAACATGCATATAAAACTAGTAATAAATATACAAATATTAATTCGCAATTTTCGTTAATTTCTGACTTCAACTGCTCTCCTTAAGTTGGTCTATCATTTTGTAATGTAAAAAAATTTGTTCCAGACTGGGACTCGAACCAGGGTCTCCCACATATCACAAGGAATCCCCTTAACCACTCAAACATAAACCCCCTCCATGGCCACATCCAAACTTCCATATATTACACTTGCCTACTTTCCCTGGTGCTCACTCGCATTTAGCCTGATTCCTGCGATCGGGATGGGCATGCTTACCCCATCTTTAGCCTGATGCCCACGACTCGATCCTGGGTATTCCGCTTGTTGCGAGAGGTCACCTTAACCATTGGGCCACCCAAGCATGCTCTCCAGTCAGACCCAAGCAGAAGGCACAGGTTCGAGTCACGATCCAGTACAGATTTTCACATGTTACAAAATGACAGACCAACTAAACAAGCGCAGCTCACAAATTGCGAATAAATATCTATATACTTAACATATATAGCTGTGGACCATCAGCAACTCTGTTCTATTAGAACAGAAGTATCATTGTAAAGAAAACTAATATTGATTAGTGCAACTATATCCTTTATCAACATGATACTCATTGCTTTTGCTACTTCTGTCTGTGCAGGATTACTGCAAACTGCTCCATAAAACTGGCCCCCTGTGGAATTGCAGCCTCCACTGCAGGTGGTCCCAGCGTCATACACTGGTGTGCCACACACACACACACACACACACACACACACACACACACACACACACACACACACACAACCACTGGTCAGAATGACGTCAAATTGCAATGGAATATTTTCGGAGAAAAGGGTATACATATGGTAGAAGAAAATTAAATAGTGTGAAAATTGATCAATAGGTAACTGTGTGTCAGAATATGTAAATGATAACACCTGCCATGTGCATGGTCCTTTGAAGTTGGTATAAATACACCAGGTACATGACTTTTCCTTATTTCGCATATGAGACGTTCGCCATGACTGTCTCAATGTAGGATCATGATCTGCTTGTAAAACTGTTTTACAAGAATGTTGATGGTGCAGAAGTCGCGGACATGGAAGGATTTGAAATAAGGTATTTTATTGCTGACTGCTGTGGGTGTGGAGAAAATTATTCAGAAATTTGAAATTATGGGTTCCTTTAGTGTGCAATCTGGTAGAGTGAAGAAACTGACTAATTCACTGTCACTGGTCGAAGTGGCCACAACAATGCAGGAGGAGTCGACTGGTCATGTACAATGTGTAGTGCATGGAGAAATGTGTGAACATTGGACAAACCTGTGAGCATGGTGTGTAAAATCCAACTAAACATCCTTCTTTGCGATCCATTCAAAATTACAAATGCACCAGTTGTTTCCTGTTTAACTGTGAGTAGAGAGACTTTTGCTTCAGTATTTTGTGCTCGCAACAATGTGGAAGATGAATGTTTGTGGAAGATTTTGTGGAAAGGTGAATCCCATTTCCATCTGACAGAATGTCAATACACAGAACTGTTGAATATGGGCAACAGAAAATCCACACACAAAATGACCAGTACCACTTCATCTGGAAAAAGTCTCAGTGTGGTGTGGGTTCTCAGCATTATTTATCATAGGGCCATTTCAAAGGGACAGCTGCTTCCAATCCTGTTACCTGTATAATCACTGGTAAGAGCTATGAGTGTCTTTTGCACAACTACCACATTCCAGCTCTGCAACAGCATTGGTGTGTGGATGGGATCATTTTTATGCAATGCACCTCTGCCATTTCAGAATTGCTAGTATTGTTAGCCACCATTTCCCTACAACCTGTACATCCCGATAACCTGATCTTAATTCATATGACTTCTGGCTGTGGGGCTACCTGAAAGATATTGTGTTCAATGTCCCGACTGCTAACTTGGCAGCATTGAAGGAACACATTGCAGAACACATTCTGAATGTGATGCCAGACACAATTCTACGAGTTGTGGAACATACTGTTTCTCTATTTGATTACAACTTGTTGCAGAAAGCTGAAAATATTTTGCGCCAGTCACACAGACATTAAAAATCCATTTTGATTGATGCTTTTTATGCGGTTTTGGCCTCAGGACAACTAAAATTGATGTCCACATATTCACAAAGTATATGACATCAACTGCCAATGTACAAAGCTGAAAATGTGTACCCAGGCAGGATTTTGAACCCAGGTCTTCCACTTTCTAGGCAGTTGCGCATTCGCAGTTAATGTCATATATTCTGTGAATATGAAAGAACAACAACTGCAAGATCAGAAGTGGCATCTGTTCTTTCGGAATAGACACCACGTGTGTGTGTGTGTGTGTGTGTGTGTGTGTGTGTGTGTGTGTGTGTGTGTGTGTGTAAAACCAATGTGACTGATGCTTTTTATTTGATTTTCCACCTCCAGACAACAAATAACCCGATATTGTACAACATCGTCAGTCCCTTAACAAGAGGCACGCTCATCATCATGACCTCTACCTCATGTTCAAAATGGTGGACTCAACCACCACATGCTACTGTCTTCACCCAACCACGCTCCCTCTGCCTAATCGATCAATAAAATGTCATGGGTCTAACATTCCACTCGTCTACACAATAAAGAGCATAAGGTAAATCAGGCAGCTTTAAAGTTCTCTGTAGTTGCTGGCACTCTCCTCAAGGACAGAATCCAGAAGTCCCAGGCTGATAATACTAATGCAGAATATCAAGATCCTACTACCTTTCTGAATGCACATCAAGAATTTTTGTAAAGCGGCCTCCTCAAAATCGTCACCACCCCACGGTATATCATGCTTTTAAATGGAAAGCAGTTGTGTACTGTGTTTCACATCTTTTACATCACTAAGTGATCTAAGGCAAAGACGTTTTTCATAAATTATACTGAGGTAATATACAAATATGTACAAGTAATCTGTGATATATATTTTTTTCTTAGGGCAAACTTATTAAACAGTAAAATGGTTTATTCTCTCTCTCTCTCTCTCTCTCTCTCTCTCTCTCTCTCTCCAACAGAACTTATCTTTATCAAAGATATTTAATATATTTAATAGAGGTAGAATAAAATTACATTCCTAATATTTTTCATATTCTAAAACTTAGTGTGACATGAACTTAAATTAATATGCATTAATATGCAATTATTTATATTAGTAATAATTACAAATGAGTCTGATGAAACTGCAATTATGTTTGATTAGATTCCAAACTATAATAATGAGGCATTACATTTACAGCAAAAATTGCTGAGTGCTTTTAACACACAGAAGATCCACATTATACAAAAATGGCCAACATTTCTCTATGGTGTGGATGGATGTACTTGTGAGCTTTTGGTGGAATAATTAATGAATGGTATTCAGGAAGTGTTGCTACGATCATTTCTTAGTCTCTCATATAGTTTGACATTTTTTTCCTCACGACCCAGAACTGTGCATGGTTCTCTACAGTTGGCCAGCTTCTGAACCTATGCAAAGCTGCATGCCTTGAACTTATTGCAGAGCAGCTTTCATCACTCCAGCAAGGGTAGGCTGCCTTTTAAGTTGACTGAAGCTGTAAAATAAATAATGCAGAAGCATGGTCGATGATATGGGACATATGATTCCTGGACATAACACAATGTTGGGACTCAGTGGACTGTAGATAGTCCAGCCCACTCTTCTGAGCACCCATTCTAGTGGTTGTCTTGCAAACGCCAATCCATTTAGTTGTTCATTCTATATTTGGAAGTAATCACTTTCACTTACCAGGGCAGGAGAGCAAAGTTAAAGATCAAAGGCAGTGCAGAATGTGTGTACTATGATGTGTATTTAACAAATGCACACTGGAGGACATAAGAAGCCTCTTAATCACTCAACCCCAGTGATAGGTAGCTACAGAGCCGAAAAGCACATAGTACACATTAAAATAACCACAGAGGGTTAATGGCTACAGGAGCGTGTTCTGAACATTATTGATAGCCTTCTCAGGCAGAGCTAGACAGAGTGAGTATACCATCAATCAGTGACGCACATGTATTGACACTGCTACTGCTTGGAGACTAGTAGTGAGGGGGGAGAGGGGTGAGAAGGTGTATACCGAGTATACGAATAAACCACCACCTTTAGCTCTCTCTCCAATAAGGGCATCTTTTCAGTAGATAACATACACATGTATCAGTGTTATCAGAAGCTTTCAAGTTAATCCTGAATACAAATATTGGTATACTATGGATGAGTAATTGTAGTTCCTCTAAATGAGCCCTGAAACTCTGCAAGTTCCACTGGAGTATGGGAGAAATTTATCAGGGAGGTTGTACTCTCTCTCTCTCTCTCTCTCTCTCTCTCTCTCTCTCTCTCTCTCTCAGTCTTTTCACCCTGGCACAGACAGTGAACTTGATGAATGTTCAGTCTTGGGGCTGAAAGGTTGCCCACACTAACTTACAGTTCTATGAACTCTGGAGCAGAATCAGATCCCACATCAGGAATAACAACTTCAGGATAATTTGACTCTTTCTAATCATTGGTTGTGGATGCTGTAGTGTAATGGCATACTTATGACACTCAGTGGGTCTTTCGGACAGAAGATATTTGTATTATTATAATAATACTAGCTGAAAACCTGGATTGCCTGGATATTTATTTATTTATTTATTCCTGCCTGGAGTGAGTACTTCTCCTACCCTTCTCTCTCTGTCCAAGTTCTTTTTTCTAAAAATATGTTGTCTTTAAAGGAGAACATATAATTTTGTACATCATCCAAGACAGTGTTATTTCTTTTATTATTCAAAGAAAGAAAGAAGTCAAAATACAAATGACACATGAAATTAGCACGATCTCTTATTTATTCAGATATATGTGGTACAATAGTATAATTTTTCAGGTATGTATTCATTTGTATAAGTGCTGCCTGTCTGTAAAATTTCTTGGGAATACAATTGGTGTTAAAGAAGTAATATATTACTACTTGGTGTGTCATAGGGCGGTTTTCTATGAACGTGACTGTTTTATGTGCTCATACCCCATGAACTACAGGTCGCACTGTGCTACAATTTCGGAGGCACATTCAACGATATGTGTGTACATTGCCTATAAAATTTCCTGTGGCTACAATTTGTAGTATAGAAATTATAAATTGTAACGTCATACCGAATGCCGTAGTTTTACTCCATAAACAGCGGAAAAGTAGTATGCGAGAAACTTTTTTCCTTTCATCATTTTGCTATGGTTGTCAGCGAGAGAAAGTTTAATAAAAGTTTGAAATTATGTATAAAGTTTGTTGCAAGTCGCTAAGTACTCTGATTCTCATATAGCATATTTATAAAGTCTCGCTGCATTATGTGGCAGTGTCTTGCAAATCCTATTGTTTATGATGTCTTATCTTCTGAATTGTGTCGTATACGATTCTTAACCCTGAAGCAATTGTACCTCACGGTAAGGAATGTGTGTGCCAAATTTGGTTGAACTCGGCCCAGTGGTTTACGAGAAAGTGAGCAGAATTGTCACTAAATGCAGCAGTTTTCTGCGCATCTCATTGTTTAGGATGTCGTATCTCGTGAACTATGTATTGTACGTGATTCTTACACTTATGGCGACCGTTCTCATGGATTGAAGCTTACATGTACAAAATTTCATAAAGATTGGAACGAAACTGTAGATTTGTATGCAACACGTACAAATATACGGACACTCTGCTTTATATATTAGATAAAGGAACAGAAAAATGTGCACTTCTAATATTATCTACAGGGTGCAAGCAAGATTATGCACATATCTAAGGACGCTAATTATGACTTGTGGAGCAGAGATGAAATGGTACACCATCAAAGAAGTTGCACTGATACCCAAACAATAATAAATTATCATAAGTTAAACTCCAAGATAAGAGATGATAGTTTTTGTTATTTGAACATTTACTGTTATGAAGTAAAAAGACTCTTGATATGGACACAAACGGAACTGTCACAGTTGATAATGTTAAAGTTTTATGATTGGGTAATGTTTTAATACATATTGATATTAATAACATTTTGAAATATGTGTGTGGTATAAAGAGTGTGGCATTATTCATTTGAGTAGTCTCTGAAGTTTTTACTAGCCAAAGGACTTCCCCTACTGAGTAGAAGAAGCTGATGCGAAGTTACATCAGAGGAGACCAATTAGCAGATTCCTTATTCTTCAAATGAACTACTAAGGTGACATTAAAGGAAGACCCTGCATCATAAAGTAATGTGAGAACTTTACAGGTCATTGGATTGTACTGCCCTAACATTGTAATTGAAGAGGGACTCCACAGAGCTTAGATGTTTTAACTTTTGGCCTTTGAAGGTTTAGGTGGGGCTACAGTAGATGTGGTGGGCTTAGCGGAGTAGGAATCAAAAGTTCTTGAAAGGTGATAATCAAAGCCTTTGCAGATGTTCATATGGTGGGGGAGTAGTGGCGCTACAGGTTTCAAAGTAGCTGCTGCCATACAGGTGCATTGACAGGTGCAAGTGGCCACACCTATGCTAACAAGCTTACTTTGTGTGGAGGCGTGAGCTTTGGCAACTGGATTTTGCACAACAGAGGCAAAACAAGTGGCAAATACAGGCACCTGCATACCTGTGATGACACCAAAGCCAGCTCACCTCACCAACCGCAACAAAACCGCTCGATCTCATTCAGGCCACAAAAGTTAACAGTCCTCCACAGGGTATTGCGCATTTGAAGTGTTACCTTATCTCAGGGTTTGGTGTAGCTTCTGAAACATCTTTTTCTCAATCAAACATCATTTTCTCAATGGATCATGTCTAATAACAGCAGTTGGACTCAATTACTGTGTATACTATTTGTTTCAAATTACAGAAAGCAACATCAGGTAAGTTTGAATCAGTAGTTTAATACAACACTTTAAATAAACTGGCATATTATTAAGGGTTCCAAGTCACTGCTATAATTAACATTTTTATTTATTACACAACAGCTGTTTCAGCAGTTTGCCATTTTCAAGTGCCTGCGATTATGTAAGAATGACATAAATTACTTTTTGTGTATTGTAAATGATGAAATACATATTTAAAAATTTTCTACTTACATCTATGATGGTCTAGTGTCATATATAACATCTGGCATAACTGTTGTTATATAGTCATACTTTATAGCAGTATGTTATTTGCATTTAACTGCGGCACTTTTTGGAGCATTAGATGTTAATAAGATTTCAATTTAATTTTTTGTATAAATACGTTTTTTAAATGTAACAGTTTGCCAAAGATGTTTTACAATGTAAATAACTACGATACCAGAGAAGTTTAATAGGCCAGAGGGTTATTTTATTAGCTATTTATAATAGCTATCCTTGGTTTGTTGTTATGTACTCAGCCTTTCTTGTCGATGAAGTCAATAAAGTTAACTAAATAATTTTTATGTTTAAAATACGTGTGTTCATTAAGCACTTTGTCTGGATAATGTTTAGTGTGAATATGTATCTCGACCATTTCCAAAATATTCATTACTGGTCCCTTTGGAACTTTCGTCAGTACGCTCTCAATATCTTGAGTTGAATGGTTTTCATTTTTAAGGTGTATATAAAAACTTGAGAGGTTGTTTTCGCTTATTCTGATGTGTTCGCGAAATTGTGTGACGAAAGTATAACCTGTATGACCCACATAAAAGCTATTGCAGTTGTTACACGTGATTTTGTAGGTTCCTGATGCCCGGTATTATGAATTTACGGCAATTGCAAATTGCAGTTTTGTTCTTATATCATTGTTTTGTTGCAAAGGGCAAATTTAATTCTTGTGTTTTTAAAGAGTTCATAAATTTTGGTAGAAATTTTACCCAAATATATTGTGGGTATGTATTTAAATTTAATATGAATTCTGTCTTCTCTAAGTTGGATGTCTTTCAGCACTCCGTCTTCTTTTGGTGTTAGGTGTTTGTTACATAATTTTGTGATAATAGGGTATTTGACTGTTTTCTGGAAATCGTTTTAAATTGTTAATTATGTCATTATGGTCTGAACATGCATTTTTACCTCCTGGATTTCAGTACTTTAAAAAAATGAAATTCAAATAATTTGAAAGCCCGCTGAAACGTTACATTTGAGCCACGTGATACCTGTGACGTCATACAACACGCTGCTGCTGCTCTCGTAAGATAAACAAATACCTATATATTGTTTGGGCCGAGGCCTCGTGTTTGGGCGTTAACGTTTGCATAATGACCTACAAATATTGCTTAGTTCCGCTCTGTACCAATACATTCGTCAAGACTCCCGAAAAATTGTTCTTGCAAGTACCAAAAAATGAGAAGTACGCAAAAAGTAGTTGACATTGGCGCGAAAAGATCTAAATGAAATAGCGGCTACTTCATGTGTGTATTTCTGATCATGGCTTCGTATGTGGACGAGTAAACATAAATGGATTAGTTTGTAGTGTCAAAAGTAGAGACACATTCAAATCAAACCAAATCTTGAATATGTAAGGAAAAGAGTGATATGCATGGCAGAAAGTTTACACACAATCGCAAACATTCACTCACAAAAACAAAAAAACAAAAATCACAAATTTTGGCACTATAAATTTATTCTATTGTGTCTCGCTCGCAATGTTTACGTGTAAGTGACATGCCTTTGGCTATGCGAAACGTGCGTTGCCAACCTACGAGCGATATGAAACCACCACCGACGCAACCCGTTGTCCCTTTTCTAGACTATAGATATATTGTATAACTATACACAAGGCATTTTTGCTGTATTTTACAGGTTTTGATGTTTCACTTTGCACCAGTATTCTAGTAGTTAACTAAAATTAGTCCCTTAACTGCGTGCTTTACTGGGTTAAATTTTACTAACTATCCCGGTGGCTTCCTGTGACTATGTTGGCAACAGATGCTGAATAGTGAGAATCATGAGACGTCACCATTAGCCAATCGCATGACAGCGCAAATATTTTGTCGTAAAACCTTTGATTTACGAGGGCAGTTACTTTTACTGACCGGACAAGGGTACATACAAGAATCATAAAGCAGGAACAGCATTATTTATTTACTTCATTGTCTGAATGATACACTGATTCAGTCATTCTATGTGGTCTGAACATCTGGACAAAAATTTTCTAACGTGTTGTTGATGTTTCCAACATAATCACTCAAGGCCGCTTGGATAGAAGATAAAATTTCACCCTTTATTGCATAATATTCTGACTTCAGATTAAGTCTGCTGACATCAACAAATAGGGTACTTTTCTCCAATGGCATAAAATATCTCTTGAACTAATTAGCTTTAAAATGTAGGTATGCGTTACTTACAATGCAGTTTTCACGTTTATTATTTCTGGCATGTAAAAATTTAGATTGCTTTTAAAGAATGAAGACACCATAATTGCAACAACTTTAGGCAGGTTTCCGCTGTCAGCCTTCACATAACATCTTCCATTGTGGCATAAAAACTGTAAACGCGTAAAACTGAACTTAAAGCTGTAAAATGGAGGAAACGCTCCGACTTCTAGTTGCCATGCTGTAGGTGTTTTATGAAGTCACCAGTACTTCAGCCAATAACGGAGCTTTTCGATCACATGATCTAATCATGAAATTTGTTGTTTTTTAAGCTTTAACTACGTAAAAATAACAGATGTTTTGTAAGAATTATGAGCGAAAATGCTGTCTGAATGTTATAATCATTCAGAATAACAACAATTCTAACCATATTTTTAACACAGGAAAATACCATATTGTAGGATCAAAGTTGTTTTTGTATGCTATGTACTAAAGAATTTCAAGACCTTTACCAAGTGCTTCCTTACTTAGGGGTAAGTTGATAAGTGTGTTAATCACTGATTTGAAAAATGCTAATTTATATGACACGGGATGACATAAATCAGCATTTATGATGCAATCTGTAGTTGTAGGCTTTCTGTATATTTCAAAGCTTTGTTATTATTATTGTTAGTAATAGTCAGGTCTAAAAAATTTATTGAATTATTAATTTTTACCTCAATTGTGGATTTTATATTAGGGTGTAGGTTGTTAAAGATCTGATAAATTTCTTGTATTTCATTGTTAGTTCCATTTATAAGCATTAACATGTTAACATATCGAAAGTATTAAAAAATATTGTTTAAAATTTGTCTCTTGGATGTGAATAATTTATCTTCTAGGGTATTTCAGAAGAAGTCCGCTAATGTATTTGCTATGAAACTTCCAATGGCTACACCATCTGCTTGAGTATAGATTTTATTATGTAATCCGAAATAGTTCTGTGATGAGGTGGTTGTTAGGAGGTTAATAATTTTGTTTGTTCCCATAATGGAAATTTTTCTGTATCTTAATAGGTTTTCATTTGTGATGTTAACTGTTTCCTTAATTGGGTTATTGATATCCAGTGAAACAAATGTGTAGTTTGGTGGGATAACGATGTTTTTTATTTTATCAGCCAGTTGCCGCGAATTTTTTAATATTTTTTTATAGAAGATATATGATGTTGTTAGGATTTTATTTAATTTATTGCACATATTATATGTTGGGCAGTTAATACAGTTTACCACAGGTTGTATCGGAATTAGGGTTTATGTATCTTAGGCATGGGCTCTTAAGGTTGGTGTACATGGGTTCATTATAATTTTTATTTCTTTTCAAAAGTAGTTAATGTTACATTGCAATTTTTAATACATTTCTTAATGTGTGCAGCATATTTAGTTGTTGGGTTATTTGTCATTTCACTAATATTATTTTCTTCAAAGAAATTTAGGATATAATTTGTGTAATCATCTTGTTTTATTATGACTATACTATTGCCCTTTTCAAATTTAATGGCTATAGGTTGTTTATCGATTAGTTTTTTGTTTATTGTGTTAAGTGTTTTGTTTTCTATTGTTTTGTCTTATTGTGGGTTTATTAATGTGTAAGTGACTATTACTTTACCTATATTTATAGGGAGTTCATTCTATTTTCTGACTGGTAATTCTGCATAGTCAATTGCAACTTTCATGTTTGCAATTAAATTTTTGATAGAATCACTATAAAATTTTGACAGAATATTATATTTGAAACCTTTCTCCAGTAGGTTTCTTTCATTGTGGGTCAGACGGGACGTAATTTCGTTGCATGATTTTGCGAACACATCAGAATAGGCGAAAACAACCTCTCAAGATTTTATATACACCTTAAAAATTAAAACCATTCAACTCAAAACATCGAGAGTGCACTGACAATTTTACATAAAGTTCCGAAGGGACCAGTAATGAGTATTTGGGAAGTGGTCGAGATATATATTCACACTAAAAATTATCCAGACAAAGTGCTTAGTGAACACATGGATTTTAAACATAAAGATTGTTTAGTTAACTTTATTGACTTCATCGACGCCAAAGGCTGAGTACATAACAACAAACCAACAATAGCTATTATAAATATCTAATAAAATAACCCTCTGACCTATTAAACATCTCTGGTATCATAGTTATTTACATCTTTGGCAAACTGTTACATTTAAAAAAACCTGTTTACAGATGTTATATATCATGCTAGACCGTCATAGCTGTAAGTAGAAAACTTTTACATATGTAACTCCTCATTTGCAATACACAAAAGTAATTTATGTTATTCTTACATAACCGCAGGCACTTGAAAATGGCAAACTGCTGCAACAGCTGTTGTGTAATAAATAAATATATTAATTATAGCAGTGATCTCGACCTCTTAATACTATGTCCTTTAGAGACAATTACTTCACTGCAGACCCAACAATCAAGAAGTTAAAAGTGGCATATGCACAATAATTACTTCAACAATGAAAAGTCAACATGCTGACAGGCATAGCAAATGCCTCGACATCTGATTAAAAACAAGACTCTCATGACCTCTACAGTACACAATTACATACAATTCTCATCAATGGCCTGCATTGTTAGATTTTTTAAAAACATGAAAATATTAAGTTTACAATCAGTTACCTCAATCTTATTGACAGTTGACATTGTATAAAACAAGCTTAAATATGACTACATCTTTTAATAACATATATACCTTTGAAAATGTTTCTAATAACTGTAAATATACTAAGATATGTAAAACAACAATATTACATTTATTGTAATAACTTGAAAAATAATAATAGCTCTCCCTCCACCCTCTTCATAACATTTTAGACATCTACAATACTTTCTTAAGCTCACTTGTCCTCTTAATCAATTGGAATGTCAACAAAACCCCTACAGGACACTATGCCTTTACTGTAATTCAAGGTACTGTATAGTTTCATTTTGATTCATATTGTCTAAGGCACTGTGATTTCCTATGGTTCAGTGCTTGTTGGAAATTGGACGATTCTACACTCTAAAATCCTTTTCGATATAGAAAGGTGAAACATTCTGAAAACTACCGTCCTTTTGTTTGATTACTAAAATCGAATTCTTGGTAGCAGAATGTGCTCTGTTACTGTTAAGCCTTATTTCTAAAGAGCTGGTTGGCCAAGTAATCTTTTAATCTTTTTCTTGTATGGGTGTAGGTGGCACTAAGTGGTACACTATGGGATGTAAAACTTGGAATAGACAACGTCCGCATGCCTAGGTTGATCTTTCATAACTGAGATGCAGCATTATCCCCAGAGATTGCCCACTAATGACTATACCATCTCAACAACCAATTCCATCCTCATGACCTGGCAGGCAAGCCAAGATCCCCATTCCCTGAGAAACACAACATTCCACCACCGCACCACACAGTGATCGATGAAGCATGCCAAGATGTTACGATTACAGAGGAATTAGGAATGTAAGTGCTTAGCAGTCCCCAGCTTATTGACAGTTGGTATATGCCAACCCCATAATCACCAAGTTAATGAACGCCCTGAGGGGGATGAGTTAAGGGCTAATCAACCTTTAGCTCACAAAAAAATTGAATTCGAAGTACAGGCAAAAATTACAATTAAACATTAAAGGAATCCTGCGAGTCATTATAGTTATTGGTGCTGCTACTGGTATAATTGCTCAGGAACTGTTTCATCAAATTAATTGAAAGCATCAAGTTTTGATGTTGTTGGTGGCAAATTCAAGGAGCTTTAGTACACAGTCCACAGCTAGTGAGATTACAGACTTGCTTAAAAGTAGATATGGATAATGGATTTATGAGTTGCCGGTTCATTATTGTAAGTTTACTTCAAGATGCCTCTTGGATAGGATTTTCTAAGGGAAAGAAAATCTAAAATTGTTATTTCTGTAGTCAAGTGTTACCTACTGGCCAACAGAGAAGTGATTTCCACCAGTTTGATGCAAAGAAGAGATTTCCATCACAAATAATGCCATGGGGATAGAGCATATTTTCTTCAAATAGTCAAGTCCATACAGTTGTCTAGAACCATGGTGTAGGGATGGATGATCTAGTGACTGACAAATCTGTAAAGGAAAGGAAACTGGACTCTGTAGGAATTGCTCAGTCAACAGCAATAGCTATAGCTATAATCTTTATTCACATAGTATCTAATTGTTTTCAGTAAGCAACCAAGTGTTATTGACGCTGGTGTCTATCATAGGGTCATGGTACCTTATACAATCTAACACACATCACACATTTTTTTCCTTGGACCCAACAAGAGAAGGTACCCAGTAACTAAGAAAATTCGAAAAAATGGTTGATTGAAATATTACTGAAACTTCAGCCTGGGTAAAAACTGTGACAATTACTTATCTCTTGATGATAAAATGTGACACACACTTGCAAACCTTACTGAATCGGCCATCAAACGTGATTTTGTAATGGTATGAACATGTCATAATTATTCACAGCTTGAATGCAAGTTAAAAAATGTAATCTACTATATACTGGTCCTTATTATATTACTACTGTTCAGCATAATACCAGCCATTTGTTTGTAAATTGTTGAACATAAAAAATTAAAGGCTTGTATCCGTTGCAACAGCTTAAGAAATTTTTATCTCCAACCACACAAAAATCATGTAACAGATCATCTATTGTACTCAAAGAAATAATTTTCTGAAACAGTGTCTGAGGAAACAGAAATATATCAATGCTTAAGCGCCACTGAAATTGCTGTATCTCCAGGTATCATCAACTATTGTGAAAATTAACATACAAGTGACTACAGTACCTAATTATTTACTTATCTAAGGAATAATTTTTCGACTGTGAATGTATGTGTATGTGTGTGAGTGTGTGTGTGTGTGTGTGTGTGTGTGTGTGTGTGTGTGTGTGTGTGTGTGTCAGAGAGAGAGAGAGAGAGAGAGAGAGAGAGAGAGAGAGAGATGCACAGTTTTGTGTTTGCCTGTGACGGAACAGGGAGGAAATACACTGTGATCTATTTGGAAACAGTAATGTGCAAAGTCTCTTCATGCTTTACTATGGCAGTGTGTCAAAGTGTAGCATGTTAAGATTTAACAAGAGCTGTAATCCATACATAAACTTTTTACTTTGACAATAGTTTTGCTGGTGTAAATGTATAACACTTCTGTAGAAAATTCTTCAGACATCAAAGTATTAGTCACCTATCTACAAAATCATCAGAGACATGGAGCAGCAGTTGCAGCCAAACACTACACCCAAACTTCACAAACTGAATGTATAGAGTATAAAATGATTATCTTGCGAACATACAAAGAAAGCATTTTACTTTCTAGTACAAACCCATATAAAGACTATTCTAAGAGGACATTATGTAAAAAGAATCAAAGTCTCTCTTCTAATCTAGGTTCAATGCATAGATTTCTCACTTTTAAAAACACCTACTTTTGCACTAAGTAATTTAATTATTTTTTTAGTATGGATAATAATCAACCATTGTTTCTAATATTTTATGTTTACTTCTCCACATATGAGCATATCATCATTAAGTGTATGCATTCGTCCCTATACTGACTGAGTCAATCACCGAGATACTGAAGAATTTACTATAATGACATGACTGCACTGACTTAAGGATGACTAATGAGCATGACATACCAAAATAGAGTAAAGTAAAAGTACTGAACTATGTCTTCAGCTGGATAACGTGGACCACTTATTCATGAGATAAATGAGCTTGAATGAAAGCATCCATCATTAATTTCACTGTCACATACCACTGCAAATTCTTATATCATGATTCCTGTCAAGCTTCCATATACCACTTTTATCATATAATTTTCTTTTGTGTACTTTGATATTTCTCACGGATATCAAGTAAAAAAATGTATCGCTTACATTAACTTAGGAAAAAGTCTATATTTTTTTTGTGCGTCTTGGTGTTTTATATATTTTCTGGTTTGCCTTTTTCTTTACTTGCCATTAATGCAATCAAGGAGACCAAGTGATTTATTGGAAATGTGAAATATGTCAATTTGAAAGTATATGTAATCTAATAGCACTAAAATTATGAATCTTTATCAGAGTTTGTATATATAAGGTAAAGCACTCAACAATCCGAAGATTGGTTTGAACACGATGACAAGGCTTTACTTGGCATGGTCCTGTTTGGAGGTGGTATGTCGTCTTCCTCAGACCTTCCTTCGAACTGACTTATCCAGCCAATTATAGGGGGAACTACAGTTTAACATGGGTTCTGAACCAAAATGTTACTCGGTAATTTTCACATGAGCAATATTGCCAGAGGTAAAAGAAGTGTAAAGTGACAGATAAAAATCCTGGGACCTGGCAGAGATTGAACCGGCGACCTTCAGATTCACAGTCTGGCACTCTACCACTGTGCAACTGAGGTGCACAATTTTATATATTTGTAAAATGCTCAGCAAGTGTTAACAGTCATATGAAGTCCATTTCTCAATGAAATTGTGTAAACAATTTTGTATGGCACATAAAAGGGTAGAAAATACTAAGTTAATGTTTAGTGAAAGTGACACTATAATGAAAGTACACCATGATGCTCAGCTCTATAAACATTGTAGAAGAAAGTTTTCCTAGTAGCTTTCCATTGGGGGCAAATGAATATCATCTTATTCTTACACTATGATGGCTGTGAGAAAGACTTTCCAAACTTTATATTGAGGATGATGTACAAAGATATTTAGGAGGTAACTATTATTTTGTAATCTATGGTAAGTCAGTCTTTGTCACTCTTCTTTCTCATATCAAAGAGTTATTAAAGACTAAGTATGTTTTATCTTCTTATACTGATGAATTATTCTTCAACAGAGGTAATTTTATATTTTAAATTGGGAGCTCATTTGTGATTTACTTCTGAGAGTAGAAAGAGTGCATAATTAAAGGTGAAATTACTTATATCTTGTGTAAACAACTTCCTTTCAGGCAAGATGTAGCAGTGATGACCGTTAACGATCTAATATTTCGTATACCAACTCCAACTGCAGATCCTGATGGAGCACAGTAGTTGTGTGTCATTAACATTGATAAGTATTAGTTGGTCTTCTCCTTCACAATTATTTTTTTTTATTTTATTTTATTTTATTTTTTTTTTTTTTTTTTTTTTTTTTTTTTTTTGCCTTGAAGACTAAATCCTTCAACTACTCACAACGATGAACAATTTGTTAAAGTCATGTTTCATGCCCAAATGGGTATCTCCTTAATAAGAATGACAGTAACAACATTTTTGTCTGTTTCGAATTAATCTGCTAACATTTATCACTGAAGTTTCAACTACAACCACTAAGAAAAGCATATAAGACTATTACAGTACTTACTCATTTTTCCTGCCTTTAATAGAAATAAGGGGCCTACATTTCCAAACAGTTTTAATGGCAATGCAGCTACCAAGGAGGCATTTTCAACAGATGAGAACAAACAGGCTGCAAGGTATAAGAAAACATATGAAAGAAAGATTCATGCATCAGCAGGAAGTAAATATGAAATTGATAGTAACCAGATGGTATAAAATGTTTTGAAATAAAATACAAATACTTGTGGAAACATCAGAATTACTTGGAAAAACAAAAAAATATACACTGTGAGGTAACATTTATAATGTAATAATACAGCAATTCCTTTGCTTAGTACAAAAAAAGTTAATCTTATTGACTAGTCATATTTCCGCATGTCCAGGTGTTGCTCTTGTATTTTCACATGTAACTGAAAATTAAGTTTCACATTAAACAAATTATTAATAATATTTTTAATAAAACAATAATACATTAAACACAATATGCAAATCAAATATATAACTGTTATAAAATGCAATAAACATATCTCAATGGCTACAGTTATCTAATACAACAGTAGTGTATTGGTATGAAGGGAAAGCCTGCAAATTTGATACATTTGTTAGACTTTAGATTCTACTGACTAACTCTTGTGTGAAGATACGAGAGGAAGTCAACTGTAATACAAACAAACAATTCTTCAGTCATAGGATGTGGTATGTCACTGTCAAAACCAAAACTACACCTACCCCTGCAACTCTTCATCTGCATCAAAGTCCATGCATGTTTTTATTCAGATGGTGAAAGATGTAAAACTTAAACAGTGAAGGACTCTGGCTGTACTTAGGCTGTTTAGAACCAAATCACTGCAGTGGAACCTTTGTATGGTTGGCAAATTAGGGGTTGGTATTATCACAGAATAAAACTGTTTTGTACAAAAACTCTTAAGGACAAATGATGGGTCCTTCATTTGTGGAGGAAGAACTACCACCTGGAACCATCCCAAGTACTTTACATTGTTGTTATATAAGGAACATTGAGTGGCTAACATATCAACATGAGCTATAATGCATTTTGAACCTCTTTAATGCATTTCTGGTCTTGTGACAAAGTTATATTGCTGGAAGGTGCTATTACAGTCAGTGAAAACATTAAGTATGAATAAAGTGCATATATTCCCCAACTTTCGTGGTTCCTTCAGTCACAGCCAGCATCCCATAGCAAAAAATGTTCAAATGTTTGTAAATCTATGGGACTTCACTACAGTGGTCATTAGTTACTAGGCTTACACACTATTTAAACTAATCTAAGGACAACACACACCCCGTGCTTGAGGGAAGACTCAAACCCCCAATGGGGAGCAATGTGCACTCTGCAGCAAGGTGCCTGAGAGCACTTGGCCATTACATCATGGCTTCCCATAGGTGAATATCACACAAATCATACAGGGCAATCTGCCTATATCCATAAAGTTTTGAGCAGCCATTAAACTGCATGATGTTTGTATGTGTAAACACAACCTTTGATGTGACACCTTTCCATTGACCTAAAGTACACTGCATTTATATAATGCTCAATGAAAGTATAACATAGTATTTTAGGATCAATTTCTGTAGACTAAGTACCTGTATGCAGTGGAGCCTCATGTTCAAGATTGTGCACTAAACTGTCTAGAAAACACTTCTCCTACCACCAGTGTTGCCTTCTTTATCATGGTATAGGGTGCAATAGGCTTCAGCACTACTTCTTTGATGTTTTTGAAGGGAAAGCACAGATGAGGCAGTGTGGCATAATATTCCCCAAGATGATGTATGTCATCTGTATGATGAAATCAGTGCCTGCATAGTCGCCTGTGGAAGCTACATCACATACTAACTTTGGTATTTCTTCTTCGATAGACACCTGGTACTTTGGTACCACATGAGTTCAAATGATCAAATGTTTGTCAGGCTTAAGGGACTTAACTGTGGGGTCATCAGTCCCTAAACATATGAACTACTTATGAACTACCTTATACTACAGATGACACGAAAATCCATGCCAGAGGGGGGATTTGTGCCCCCCAACAGGGAACAACCTCGTGCATCATAGCATAGCACCATATCGCTTGAGTTAATGATCTGTAAATGTAATCATTTCATGTGCTACAAACACACTGTCTGAAAAATAAATATGGACACTAAAGGAATACTGTAGGAGGGTGTACACAACTTTTATTTCCGATAGTGTCTATTTACCTTGACACTTCACTTACCACAATGCTAGCAGGATGTCTTTACACTCCTGTTGGGCAGTGTTAAGAACCTCCATGCTCACTAGTTTGTATGTGGGGGTCAAATGAAAACACACTGTAACACAGTCTGTGTGACCGGTGGCCTAACTCTTGATGTAGACCAGTATGTACAGAACTGTATACAATGTGCACAAAGAACAGATTTATGTCAGTAAAGAGCACCTTTACTAAGGTTACCAGAAGCTGTAGCTGTAGCTATATGTCCTATGAACATTCAACGTAACTCCAGCAGGCAACACATATGTTCTTACAATTATCGAACACTTCTCTAGATATGTGGGAATTGTTGTAATGACAAATCAGCGAGCAAAAATGGTGCTGCAGGTATTCGTCAATAAATGGGTTTGATGTTTGGTACACCTGAAACAATAGTAACGGACCAGGGGTCAACTTCAGGGCTGATTTGTTGAAAGAATTGTGTAAACCACTGAATGTGAAGAAATTGAGAACCAGTCCTCTGCATCCATAAGCCAATAGTAGGATGGAGAGAGTACATGTATGATAACAAAGACATAAGGTTATTACATAACCATATACACTTCACAAGCTGGAATACACTATTTGTCTGTGCCCACAACTCAAAGCAGCAGATGAATACAGAGGTGTCCCCATATGATGATGTTTACAGGAGTCAAATGCCATAACCGTTTGAGTTAATAATATAAAAGGCAGGTTGGATGAATTAATGAAGCAATTTGTGAAAGTATAGATGGAAGTCTGGAATGGGATACAGAAAGTGATTAAGAGAGCATCAGAGAAATAGGAACAGGCATTGAGGAAAACTGCAAAAATGTCAGAATGAGTTATATCATCATACACCCCAAAAGGGGTAATGAAGAAGTTGTTTGATAAGTATCAGCAATGAATGTGTATGTATATTGCAGAGCTAAAGCCATTCATATGGAATCAGGATGTGATTTCAGGAGTCAGAGTTGCGAGGAGAGAAAAGAGCAGGAAAAAAGACACTACCATTCAAGTAAACACGGAAACTGAAGTATTAGAAGTAGACAGCTGAAAGCAATACACCAGAAGATCTAGGAAATAAGAGGGTTTAACTGTCTGCTTTGTGTACATTTGTTTTAGGAAACTTTCCCGGTGGGATAAATAAAAATAAAAATAGATGACTTACCAAAAGGACCGGCTCGTCGAGAGAAACAAATAAAATCACACACAAACACACATAGAAGCTTTCGCCACCACTGGCAGCTTCTTCAGGAAAAAGAGGAAAAAAGGGGAGGAAAAGGGAAGGATATGGGTTTTAAGGAAGTGGAAAAGGAGTCATTCCAATCCCAGGAGTGGAAGGACTTACCTTAGGGGAAAAAAAGGAAGGTAAACAAATACACACACACTCAGACATATCGAAACGCAAACACACCTAGACAGACTTGTCTGTCTAGGTGTGTTTGCGTTTCGATATGTCTGAGTGTGTGTGTATTTGTTTACCTTCCTTTTTTTCCCCTAAGGTAAGTCCTTCCACTCCTGGGATTGGAATGACTCCTTTTCCACTTCCTTAAAACCCATATCCTTCCCTTTTCCTCCCCTTTTTTCCTCTTTTTCCTGAAGAAGCTGCCAGTGGTGGCGAAAGCTTGTATGTGTGTTTGTGTGTGATTTTATTTGTTTCTCTCGACGAGCCGGTCCTTTAGGTAAGTCATCTCTTTTCTATTATATATTTCATTTATTGCATTTAGTTCATAGTTCATATCATTTAACTTCTGATGGGTGTAGCAGGATCTTAGGAATGGAGAAAGGAGTGATGAGAATCACATTTCTCCTGTTACATCGTCTACATGTATCAAATAAAATGCAGAGTTTTCAATATGTTTGGCAGGATTATAGCACCGCAGGTATTACTAATCATGACGGATGGGGAAGAGTACACTGAAATTGAAGCAGCAGAACCTCAGTAGTGTTACAGAGGGAAAGTCACAGAGTGTCTGAACAAAATTCTGAGTAAAGGTCAGGACACCCGCATTGTGCAATTCTTGATGGGACAACACAGAGGTAAGAAATGCATCTGTGAACTAATAAATCCTGAGCTGTACTTTCAGCAAGTGGAAACACATTGGTCAAACCCCACTGTTGCTGTAGACATCGTAGTAGCTACTTATTTTGGGAATGAGAAAGTGGTGGAAATAAAAAAAATAGAGCTAGATGGAAGTGGATTGTTAGTAAATTGAATTGCTTATGAAATAGAACGTCCTTTTCTCAGTTATCAGCTATCATTTTGGGAATTACCAATTTGAATCTGTTGCATCCTCATTTCTACTGGCAGAAAAACAATGCAAGTACTACCCAGAGAAGATCTGATAATATTATATCAAACCCTGCATCCTGAAAAATTGCACTCAACTAATAAGTTACCAAATTATCAAAATTGCCATTGAGAGCCTTATGCAGCAAATACAGACTTTTTGTGAGAAATACTGTTTGGACGGCCTTAACTCAGATAAGGACAAATCATACAGCCTGAAATGCATGTTCACATTGCCATCACTCACCGGAAGGCATGTTTTCATTAAAAACCATTTGCATTACTGCAAAACGTGAACACAATGAGTGCTACAAAGTCTGACAGGACAGAGCTGCATCATGCCTGAGTCATCTACTGTAGTATCATGAGGAAAAGCATGTTTCTGTCTCATATCATAAAAGGATATATATTGTAGAGGCACCATTTCAGGCCCAGGCCAAACTAACACACATAAAATGAAAACATTCAATATCTTCCCTGCCAAAGCGATCCAACAATACCATTAATGTCATGGCAAGGTCCGCTTTGCCTGAAGGCGCCACTTTGCTAATCATGTTCTTTGAACATGGAAAAACAAGCAATTTGAAATGCTATGAGGAAACTTGGTAGATACTGTGAAGTGGTGGTGATTTTGCACCCACAAACAAATCAAACAATTTACAGAAAGTGTGTAATGTATGTATGGATATCTGTTGCAACAAATATCTGCATACAAACAAAGTTTTTGTAAAGTAGATATCATGTAATATGGCTGCTGCTCTACACAAAAAAGTTGTGTCAACACACTACTAAGCAGGTGTTCAAAATGCATAAGGTTTGTTGATGTATATTACTTACTATTACACTTTTGTCAGTATAAGATTAGCAGATAAACTTTATACATATTCAATTTATACACAAAACTAATGCTATATAATACCTGAATAACAAAATTGCACACTCATTGACTTTACCCATTACACATATTAGTAGCATGATTGTAAGACATTAAAAAAAATGTCTTGTTTAGTATTTGCCTTGAGCTTACATCTTCTCAATGATAGGGTGATCTATGGTACTTCATGTTACTAACAATTAACAATGAAGGAAACAAGTTTCTGCAGACTGTACCATTGTGCACATAAAACTAATATTAATTGCATGATTACTCTGCACATTTAGGATTGCAAATTCTTTAAGAATCAAGAAACAGTTTTGAACAGTGACACTTTGTGATCTCTCCCTCATACATGTTGTTTTGTCTCTTCACAATACTGTCACATACTAAAATTTTTGCAATATCAAACTGCATGTGTGTGTTCTAATGTGCACTGTTGTACAGGCATTTAGGGCAGAAATTAAAACATCTAGAGAATTTCAGCTGTGTTCACTGTTAAATATGTGTATTACTCAATACCCAATAAAAGAAAAAAATTGTCACAAATATTGCACTAGTGTAACCCCACTCTATTGTGCATTCATGCATCCAAAGAAAGTGTACCCAAGTGAGTAAATGATTCACTGTAAATAAAGCATTTGCAAGTTTCCTTGTCAGTGTGTATTAATTTGTGTCTCTCAAGAGTACCCAGCTCAGTAAAAGATTTTCCACACACATCACATTTGATCGGTTTCTTCCCATATTTTTGGGGTTCTGTTCCAGTGTGTTTCAACTCTTGATTTTTGAGACTATGAAAGAGTAATAGATTTGCCACAAATAGGACCATTACATTGGTGCAGAACGTTTCCAGTGTGTATTAATACACAATGCTTAAGATTACTCAATCTCTTAAACGATTTTCCACAAACACTACATTTGTGAGGTCTGATTCTGGTGTTTAGTAATACGTCTGTGTTGACATTACCCAGGTGCCTGAAAGATTCTCCACATCGGTGGGGATCGTTCCGGTATGTATTAATGCATGCGACATAATGATTTCCACAAAAATAAACGATTTTGCACAAACATCACATTTGTGATGACTCATTTGACTTTGTATTACTTCATGGTTTTTTTTTTTTTTTTTGAGCTAATTGAGTAAACGAATTTCCACAAAGCTTGCCCTTTATTCACGTCAAGTGTTAAGTGCTATCAACAAGGGATCTCAAATGGATTCCATATTTCTTGATTTCCGGGAAACTTTTGACACTGTACCCCACAAACGGTTTTTAATAAAATTGTATGCTTATGGAATATCTCCCCAATTGTGCGATTGGATTCACGATTTTCTATCAGAAAGGACACAGTTTATTGTTACTGACGGTAAGTCATCGAGTAAAACAGAAGTGATAACTATATGGCGTTCCCCGGGGAAGTGTTATAGGTACCGTACCCTACCTTGTGTTTATAAATGATTTAGGAGACAATCTGAATAGCCCCCGTAAGACTGTTCATGGATAATGCTGTCGTTTATTGGTTAGTGAAGTCAACAGACGATCAAAAGCAACTGCAAAGTGATTTAGACAAAATTTCTACATGGTGTGAAAATTGGCAATTGACAAATAAAGAAAAGTGTGAAGTAATACACATGACCACTAAAACAAATCCGCTGAACTTCAATTATGGGATAAGTCAGTCAAACCTTAAGGTCCTAAATTCTACCAAATACCTAGGAGTGACAATTACGAACAACTTGGACTGGAGAGAAACACAGAAAATATTGTGGGGAAGACGAACCAAATATTATGTTTCAGTGGCAGGATGCTTCATAGATGCACCAGCTCAACCAAAAAGACTGCCTACATTACACTTGTGCGTCCTCTTCTGGAGTACTGTTGCCCGGTGTGGGACCCTCACCAGGCGGGAGTGACGGAAGACATTGAGAAGGTTCAGAGAAGGGCAACTCTTTTTTATCACGTTAAGGGGGGGAAGGCATCACGGAAATGTTGCACGAATTGGGGTGGAAATCGTTAAAAGAAAGACGTTATTCATTGCGGCGTGATCTGTTTGCATAGTTTCAATCACTGACTTTTACTTCTGAATGTGAAAATATTTTGCTAGCACCCACCGACTTAGAGAGACATGAGCACCCCAATAAAATAAGAGAAATCAGATTGAAAACGGTATGTTTATTGCGAAAGATGTAAGAGGTTTATACAGCAATTTGAAATAATATTTACAAAAGCTGCTAACAGATGGCGCTGTATAGCTCATATCAGCACAGATACGTGAAGTTATAGTATGAAAACACTCTTTGCAAACAATCACATCACAATCTTTTCAAAATGTTCACCATTGGCACTACAGAGATGGCGCAAACTAAGAATGAAATTCGCCATCTCAACCGAAATGGATTCACATGCCACAAACATTGCCAATTCAAGCTCGTCCAACATGGCGGGATGCTTCGGGTAGACATTGTCTTTCACTGTGCCCCACAGAAAAAGTCACAGGAGTCAAATCCGACGAATATGGAGGTCAATTCATGCATGCACCAGTAAATTTGGGATATTCCAAAGCAATGACTCCATTCCCGAAGTAGTGCCTATTCCTCAAGAAAGCGAAACACTTGTTCGGTCCGATGTGGTCGGGCTCCATTTTGCATAAACCATTCACTACCTGGTTGATCCTCTAACGCTTGCTGTTTGGCGACAAATTGTTCCAAAATTGCAACGTAACGTGCAACAGTGACCGTTTCTCGAATGAAAGAAGGGCTAATAATGCCTCTGCTGCATACTGCAGCCACACAGTCACTTTAGGAGAATACAGAGGTTTCGCTTCACACCAATATGGCTTTTCGGAACCCGAAAATCGCCAGTTATGCTTATTCACGTATCCATTTAGGTGGAAGTGTGCTTCATCTGTAAACCAGATGCAGTCAACATCAAATCCTTCACTATCATTGTGAGCATGTGATTAGCAGAGGCAACCCTTTGTCGTATAGCTCTTAATGGTATGGCCTGGTGTGTTTGAATTTTGAATGGAAACATATGTAGGCTCTTTCTCAGTATTTTCTGCATGCTGAAACGCTTCAAACCAGTCTCAAATGCAATTCTACGGACGGATGACATTGGATTTCGCTGAATAATTCCAGAAACTGTGGCGATATTTTCAGGCATAACTGTGGTTTGCTTGCGGCCAACATGCCCCACTAGATCATCAGTTACGCTGCTTGTTCATTGTAATTTTGCGAAGAGTGTATCAGATCCTTTTGAAACATTAAATCATGCTTGAAAACTTGGCCTTGTTGCCGTACGACTCTCTTCTAACTTGTGGTACTCTAGCACCAGAAAAACGCGTTGTTCAATGAAGTACAGGGTTTTAATCTCTTCCTTCGGTACACTACCCTCTTTTCACGTTTCAATAGTGATACTGACTGCTCTGTGCTTCGGATCACTATTTATACTAGGCATTACGTAGGGCGATTATAGCGCCATCTGTTAGCAGCTTTTGTAACTATTATTTCAAACTGCGGTATAAACGTCTTACAGCTTTCACAATAAACATACCGTTTACTGCATTCCTCTATCAATATTTGCTTTCGAGATATTTAATTTTGAAATCAGGGAGTCCTTTTTTGGACACCCTGTATGTAGACATTGATTTGTGAGTTGTGTTTCCAGTGTGCATTAACAGCGTGCTTGTTCAGATATGTCAACCCAGCAAAGCATTCACTACAAGTGTCACAATAGTGGGATCTGATTCTGATTGTGTATTGATACATGTTTCTTGAGATCACCTAACCGATCAAAAGCTTTTCCACAAATATCACACTTAGGAGGAATTACTGCAGTATGAATTAATATATGCTGTTTAAGGTTATACACTCGATTAAAATATTTCCCACAAGTATCACACCTATGCGGTCTGTCACCGGTGTGAATTAACGAATGCTGTTTTAGATCACCCAGCCGAGTAAAGCATTTACCACAGGTATCACATTTGTGAGGCTTTTCACCGGTGTGTATTAACGAGTGCTTTTTTACATCACAGAGTCGAATGAAGCATTTACCACAAGTTTCACATTTGTGAGGTCTGTCACCGATGTGTATTAACGAATGCTTTTTTAGATCACTCACCCGAGTAAAGCAATTGCCACAAATATCACATTTGGGTTGGCAGCGTTCAGTGTCACTAAAAGCATGAGTCTTAATTTCTGAAAAACTAGTAAAACATTTCCCACAAACACCACACTTGTAAGGAGACATTGCATGGGGTTGAAGAGTTGTAGCTGTGACATTATTAGTTGTATACCAAGCTACATCACTATCAGGCAAGTCTCGTATTTCTGCATTGTGGGTTGTAGAACGCGCATCAGATGTGTTATTAAATGATTTCTCTGTGATTGTCAAAGTTTCTTTGGATGTGCCCTGCTTCTGAATCTGCTCCATGAAAGAAACATCTTGATCATCTTCCAAGAAGATCTTGCTATTATCAGCAGATAATACTTTATCAACCTCCCTCATTTTCAAATGTTTACTCAGGCTAACATAACTTGGAAAAACTTCACCACATGACTTACAAACATATGCAGGTGGCTGCACACCGTCAATGTGGACAAAAACATGCATTATAAGTCTGTATTTTGAAGAAAAACTCTGTAGGCAGAAACTACAGATAAAGTTGTGAAATGTACTTTCCAACAAACTGCATTTTAGGCTGGTGCCACATAAGGATTCGACATCATCATCAGTTTCTTCTCCTCCTCCTCCTCCTCTCTGTTCTTCATCGGCAAAATGTTTTGACTCCTTTGACCCTAGCTCCAGCTCACTGTGGACCACTCCTTGATTAACACTTTCTTCAAAAGACACATCACAGTTCTCATCGCTGTTTTCAATCACCCTGCAGAATGTGAAAGTATAATTAAATGCTGATTACTATGATTCACAAAAAGAATATTTCAGTGACTGCAACATTCAGGAGTATAAGCCTATTGACACAGAATGATGTTTGCAATAAATTACATATTTATTAAATGTCAATGATTTATAAGTATCATGATATCAAACTCGAAGATTGAATATTTTCCTATGTTGTGTTCTGCAAACAAATAATTGCAGCAATTTCAATAAGTATTACTCTGATTCAATGTTGAGCTAATGAATTACAGCATATTTGTACAGTAGGTGTTCTAATTTTACATGTCATTGTGTTTTGATAAACAGCTGCAACTAATACATCACACTAATTAGAAAATAAGTAACGCATTTGTGCCCTATGCACTTATCTCATGCAGATCAATCACTTTATGTGAGCCCTCAACGGTGTCCTCCACAAACCTGAGCACTAGAGTGTAAGGTTAGCTACATACACCAGGAATCAGACACATTTGACTGAAAAAATTGAATACAGCAATCAACAAAATCTACAGTTTTGGTCTGATCTTTATGAAATCTTGCACACTTGACCTTCAAAACATTAGGAAGGTCACTACCTACAGAAATGTTCATATGGTACATAGTGAAGTGTATCGATAGGGATCAGGGCTACAGTATTGAGTGTGACCTGGTGAAAATAGCCTCTGCAACGACCCACACAAATATTGGTATGGTGCCTGCTTTCGTACAACATGATCAGCCCCAGTTGAACCGCTCTGTCAGGAGGGTCAATACAGAGTAATTCCGTTGCGTAGGGTGGCCACTGTCAGTCATTGGTTTCATTCCTGTTGAGGCTATAGATAGGTGGGACTTCACAAGGCATAGCTTACACCTCAATAGGAAAGGGTAAACTGGCTGGGTTAATAGCAAAAACCTTAAGGGGGACACTACAATTCATGAATGTACCTCTTTTTAGGCTAAGACCAGAGTCCAATGGGAAGCTGAGACAGACATTTACTAAATATGCTCAAACTCACATGAATCTGACAAAAGTAAAGTAAAAAATAATGTTAGCATATTTCACCAAAATATTGGGGGACTAAAGAATACATTTGAGTCTCACAAAATAAAGTACAAAATAATGTTAGTATCTTTCACCAAAATATTGGGGGATTAAAGAACAAAGTAGATGAGCTACTGGTTTGTTTAGATGACATAGAAACAGAGAATGTAATAGATATACTATGCCTATCTGAGCATCAAATTGTGATGGATATGGAAAAAGTAAACATAGGCAGTTACAAACTAGCAGCACATGTGACTAGAGGGAATAAGGTGAGAGGAGGAGTTGCCATCTATGTCAAAAGTTATTACAGTGTAAAATTTTTAGAAACACAAAAGTTCCTCTCTGTAATTCAAAACAGCCCCCCCCCCCCCCGAAATTATGCATTCAGTTAATGATTCAACAATTACTAATTTCAAGGAAAATCTTCAGCAGTTAGGCTGGGATGAGGTTTATAAGGAAGCTGATGCTAATTTAAAATAATTTCATTGTAAGAGTATTTGAAAATTGTTTCCTCAAGAAAATAGTTAAATATAATGATAAGAAACCATGGCTTACTAAAGGAATAAGAATATCTTTTAACTGAAAAAGGGAGCTGTATCGAACAGCAAGAAAGAGCAATGACCCAGGAACAGTCAAATATTATAAAAACTACTGTGCTACATTAAGTAAAGTTATTAAAAAGTCCAAAAGCATGGGCATCATGTCTGAGATTAGTACCTCTGATAACAAAATTAAAAAAATTTGGAATATTATTACCACGGAGACAGGGCAACCAAGAGCACAGGGAGACCACATTACCATCAAACTGAATGAAAAGTTTACAACTAACAAGCCAGAAATTGAAAACATTTGTAATAATTATTTTTTAAATGATGTGGAGGAAATAGGATCTAAATGTTCATTGGAAGAAGCTAGACAGTTAATGGAACAGGCCATACCCAGACAATTTAATACAATAGAAATTCCACCCACCTCTCCTTCTGAAATTAAGAAAATAATGAACTCTCTCAAGAGTAAAAGCTCACATGGAATTGATGGTACTTCTAGCAGGGCAATAAAAGCTTGTTCTCAAGAAATAAGTAGGATTCTTAGCCACATATGTAATAGTTTTCTGAAGCAGAGTGTTTTTCCTGATAGACTGAAATATGCTAGCTTTTAAACCACTACACAAAAAAGGGGACACGTGTAATGTCAACTACCGCCCAATCTCACTTCTGACAGCCTTATCCAAAATTCTTGAAAAATTAATGTAATCTAGAGTACTTTCATACATAGGTAAAAATAAAGTTCTAACAAAATATCAGTTTGGTTTTCAGAAAGGCTTTTCAACAGAAAATGCCACATATATTTTCACCAATGAAATATTAACTGCTCTGAATAACCACAGATCACCCATTGGGATTTTTTGTGATCTCTCCAAGGCTTTTGATTGTGTAAATCATGGAATTATTCTAGATAAACTAAAGTATTGTGGTATGAATTGGACAGTGTGCAAATGGTTTAAACCATACCTATCAGGAAGAGTGCAGAAAGTTGGCATAAGTAACTCAAGTAATATGCTAAAACACAGCTGATTCCTCAAACTAGGGAAGAATTAAAAAATTGGTTGCCACAAGGTTCGGTCTTGGGCCCTTTGCTGTTCTTAATAAATATTGATGACTTGCCATTCTATATCCATGAAGATGCAGAGCTGGTTCTTTTTGCTGATCATACAAGTATAGTTATCACACCTGACAGACAAGAATGATTTTCTGAAAGACGTCAGTTAAGTGGTTCTCAGCAAATGGACCATCATTAAATTTTGATAAGTACATATAGTACATAGTATAGTATAGTACATAAGTACATATAGTACATAAGTACATATAGTTCCATACAGTAAATGGAATGACACCATAAATAAATACCAACTTTGATCAGAAATCTGTAGCAAAGGTAGAATATTCAAAATTTTTAGGTGTATGCATTGATTGGTTGAACTGAAACACACACACACACACACACACACACACACACACACACACACACACACACATTGAAGATCTGCTGAAACGTTTGACTTCAGCTATTTATGCTTTTAGGGTAATAGCAAGTTTTGGTGATATACATCTCAGTAAATTAGTTTACTATGCCTATTTTCATTCTCTGCTTACATATGGGATCATTTTATGGGGTAATTCATTATTAGATAAAAATATTCATTGCACAAAAGCAAGTAATCAGAGTAATTGCTGGAGCCCATCCTTCTTGTAGAAGAGATTAAACCTTATCTGAGTGTTCATTGCATTAACTTTGCTTCACCTTGATTGCAGTACCTTCACTATTTTGTCATCCTGAGAGAAAATACATCTGAAACTTTAAACTGTCTGGCTGTTCTTTGTTCCTCCTACTGGGCATTCAACTGGATTGTCCCACAGACATTACTTTCATTTCAGCAATGCTGATCTTCATACCATAAACCTTACATCTCTGAAATACTGGTTTGCCACCTATCAATCGAATCTGCTGTCACAACTACAGGTTCTGAAGTACTATTAGCAGAATGCACTAAAGTGGTTCAATGACTTTCTGGCAGTTCTACAGAGTACAGACAACATTATTGTAACAGAGATAGTGCTAATAACAGAAAGTTGCTGCAGAGGGGGTTGATGTTGAGTTGTGTTTATTCTACCAATTACACAAGCAGTTGGGATCAGATAGTGTAGTGAGCAGGTACTGCAAAGCAATAACAATGTTACTTACCCAAAACTATGGCATGGAGAGCCGTAGGAATGTTGGAAGCGGGACAGACACTTAACCCTTTGTACTCCTTAAGGTAGACACAGGGCAACTCTGTGCACTCTTATTTAAATTGCTACCGCCTGGGCGGCAGTGCACCACAGACATTTGCACGGATCTCTTTGTGGAAACAATGAAACTGCTGGCCAACAATTAGGGTATACATTAAAACAAAATGTGTGCTTTCATTCAAGTATGTTTATGTAAGGTTTTAAAGTACAAAACTTTTCATTGTGTGATATATTTTTAAACACTCTTCAGGATGGGTTTTGTGAGCTTGTTTTGCAGTAATACACAGTTTACCGACTGCCACCTTTCTTTTTTCTGTCTGAGCACACTGCACAATCCTTATGCTTGTTCCCAGGAATCTTGTTGATAATGTGCAACTTCCCATTCAGCATTCCTTATAATCAGAAGTTGAACGACATCCTCGTTTCGGCAACTGTTGGACACAAAGTTAACACTAGTTGTCCTAGATGGCAGCACTATGCAGCAATAATGCCTAACAGACTCAAAATACATCTGAGAGATTGGAAAAGTCGTGTCGAAAGAGGCTCGACATTGGAGCAGAAAGGGTTAGGGAGCTGGCTGCAGATATTGAAGTGTCCAAAAGTGTAATACCCAGGACCTGGGCGCAATTTCAGACAGGAGGAACCGTTAAAATAAGAAAAGGTCAAGGTGTTCCGCAGGTAAGATCAGCAAAAAATGACTTATCTCCAGTTAACAGCCTGTCAAGACAAGAAGCCAATGTAAACCGGCTGCAACATGATTGATTCCTGATTTCCTGTCAGAAAGGACACAGATATTCATTGGGTAGAACAGAAGTTATATCTGCCGTTCCCCAGGGAAGTGTTATAGGGCCCTCTACTGTTCCTTATATTTAAAAACAATTTAGGAGACAATCTGAGTAGCTCTCTTGGACTGTTCACGGATGATGCAGCGCCCTATTTGTTGGTTGGTCAAGTCATCAGAAGATCAAAAGCAACTGCAAAATGATTTACATATCTGCCTGGCACAATAATTGTCAATTGATACTTAATAATGATAAGTGTGAATTAATCCTATGACCACTAAAACAAATTCATTAAACTTAATTTACCTAATAAATCAGTCAAAACTATAGGCTGTAAATTCAACTAAATATCTAGGAGTAACAATTATGAACAACTTAAATTGGAAAGAACCACAACACCGTTTAGCCCGCAGAAACTGTGTGGAGGAACATCAGTATTGCAATCATAAAAAATGACTTTCACAGATGAGACAACATTTTGTGCTCAGCCAGAAAATCTTTGTTTCCTCATCTGGAAAGAATGTGGAATTCGGAACAATCCTGCTTATGTGGAGGAAATAACACTATATGATGGTGATGGACGAATAGTGTGGGCAGGAGTCAGCATTGGTGAACCTAGAGATGTCAGAGTCGTTCAGAATGGTGCTTTGACGGTTCAGAGGTATACAGACAAGATCCTTTGACCTTTTTTTGTTCCCTACGCTGCTGCCATGGTAGATGGATTCCTTCTGATTGACGAAAATAGTCGTCCACACAGACCTGCAATGGTGGACTACACGTTTGAAGTTGAGGGAATTGAATGAATGGAATGACTAGCTTGGTCACCAGAGGAAAGCCAATTGAGCATGTCTAAGATGTCCTTGGCAGATGCATTTCAGCCAGACCAGCACCTCTCACAACAGTTGCAGAGCTGGATATTGCACTCAAGGAAGAATGGCCAAATATCCCTCAAAAGCTAACTCATAACTTATACTGTCCATACCATGCAGGTGTGCAACTGTACTGGCCATCCAAGGTGATCACACATATCATATTAGGGGGCAACAAGAATGACATTTTCACTATTATGATAGTCCCATAGTGCCTTGTTCTAAATAAACACCATCTAAACATCAAGTAAAGATCTTAGACAGCAAAATACTGTACTGTGTTACATACAAGTTACAATTGTAGCCAATATCTGAATAAAATACACTACCACATGTATGTTGTGCATGATATCTGATCTTCTAATTGTTTTGAGCAGTGTACATTGCTGTGTTATGCAAGACTACTCATTTTGTTTTCACCTATTTTATTTCACCCTCACAAATGATCTTTAAATTATACAAACATCTTATTGCCTTGTCTTACCCTTGCAACTACCCTTCACTATGAACTCAATTTACCCTCAACTGTATAACTGCTGCCTGCCTGACTGTGTAAAGACCTTTCATTGTCTGCAGAAGATTGTCTTCTGTTACATAATTGTGTGTATTAGATTCTTCCTCCTAGTAACTAAGTCATAAGCCTTTTATACAGCAATAAAATAAATACAAGCCCCTGTTCCCCTCAAAACATTCCATTATCTCCTGTAAACTAAGTATTCCAGTCCTGTTAGTCTCTAAGACGCTGACTCCCACATTGATTTTCATCCAACTTGTGTTCAACTAATACTCACACTCTCCTTTCAACATTATCTGCAAAATTTGTGTGATAACTGGTTTTGTCCAGTGAGAGGGAACCTATTCCAACTCCCACGCGATTTCAGGCACCCTTTGTAACCATTTGAGAACTGATATTCCATTGTCCTTGAAGAGTTATGACTTAATTCCATCAATCCTAACCGTTTTATTAAACTGCAAACTATTGACCTTCCTTTCCAGTTCCACAAATGTGAGCCAATTTCATCATCGCTATCCCATTGTACATCAAACTCTGAAACATTACTGAACAAGTATTCACCAATATTGAACAACTCTTCAAAGTACTACTTCCATCTGTCCAAGGCATCCACATATGGAAGGAATATTTTATACTGCTCAAAAAATTCTCCAGCAAAAAGTAAAAACTTACCTTGGAGTATTTGTTTCACAACTTGCTGAGGCCACCACCTGAAATATTTCAAGATTTACTAGTGGAAGAAATTACACACCTAAGTAAATATAGTTCTATATCCAACCAAATATCCTACTTGCAATACCTGCAAATATCTAGAAAGTCAATATTCAAAGAAAACAAATGAGTAATACAAAGAATAGGTGTAATGCATAAAAAAGCCAGTTTTTTTTATCTGTAGTGCAATTTCTTTCTTCAAAAATGGAAGTGGCCATAAAAATTGTTAATCTACCTTACACATATGCAATACAGGAATGTTTCAGATTTCTTTTTCATTATAAAAGTTTAGTTCCCTGCAAGGTGAATCGATTATTAGAAGTAATATTATTAAGCCTTTGTATTCGGTAACAGAAAGGTGAATCAGAATGTCTTCTATACCCAACAACAAAATTCAAAGACTAAAGGAAGTATGACATTGGGAATTTTTTAACAAGTAAGTGATAATCAATGTTGGCAAACTCAAACTACTGTTAGATATGATAAATTTTCTACAAATTAAAAATTGCCATTACATTATACCAAATTCACAGGTAAATATATACCTTATTCAGATAATTTTAGACTCAAAGGTGAAACGTGAAAGAAATTCATGAAAACTATGTTTTTATTAACTTGATAGGTAGGTAATGGTATTTTCACTTATGTATTCAAAAATTGCTCTGAGTTATTAGTGTTGGTCCAAATTCAGTTGGAACTGGAACATTTCACTAGTTTCTCGGTCTGTTTGCATTTAAGCTGATAACATGTGTTTTCACAGCTACTTTTGTGTAGGCCTATAATTTCATCAACAGCTTTGTTTATATCAGATGGGAGTCACCTCTTACCAGATTGATTTAAGTGTTGTCCATGTGTTGAGAAACAAGCTTTTTCGTACCTGCTGACATAAGAAAAGTTTTATATTTTGAAACTTCTAAAAAACATGTTGTAATTTTGTGTGTGTCCACCGAATTTTGGTATTCACATGAGACCAGTTAGGCAGATCAAATCACACATAGGCACATCCGTCACTATTATGTTCATAGTCTTCAGCAGCTACAGGATAGCGATAAATTTCTTTATACATGTACTAGCCTCATTGCAGTACATGCCGTATGATGCTAGAATGAAAAAAAAAAAACACCGTGCATGGTTGTCTCCAAATATCTATACTTCCATCTGCTGTTGCATCAGTTTTTGTGTCATAACAATTATTTGTTGCAGGTTGTGTGTGTGTTTTTGAGGATGCACATTTGCACACACTTTTTAATAAAGCAGTTCTGCCTTCTACATTTTTAATGCTGTTCCTCGTCTATTGTTGTTACATGATTTTTTTCTACGGTGTATTTTTTCTTGTTTTCCAGTTGAATCACATTTATTGGTTACACACAAAATAAATGTTTTCAAACACTCATTTTCGGTTGCTTGGAAGCTACCAGTATTGCTGCTCTCCAGGATTTTGTCCTTGTGTTTCAACTCTTTACATTTCATTTGTAGCACTTCAATATCCCTTTGCAGTATTTGGATTATTGAATCCTTGTCTTTGATAATATCTATTACTTTTTCGCATATTTCTGTTACACATGCATCACATGTCCACATGTATTGCACTGTTACCAATTTTATATTTATTTTGATGCAGTTTTTGTGAAACCACCATTTGCAACACTTACACTGGATACCTTTTCTGACTTTTCTGTAGCACAACTTGCAATTATTAACACTTCTTGCATTCCAGAATGAACCTTCACTCTGCAGCGGAGTGTGCGCTAATATGAAACTTCCTGGCAGATTAAAATTGTGTGCCGGAACCGGGACTCGAACCTGGGACCTTTGCCTTTCTCGGAAACATTCCTTAGGCTGTGGCTAAGCCATGTCTCCACCATATCCTTTCTTCCAGGAGTGCTAGTCTTGCGTGTTTGCAGGAGAGCTTCTGTGAAGTTTGGAAAGTAGGAGACGAGGTACTGGCGGAAGTAAAGTTGTGAGGCGGCTTCGTGAGTCGTGTCGGGATAGCACAGTCGGTAGCGCGCTTGCCCGCAAAAGGCAAAGGTCCCAGGTTTGAGTCCCAGTTCCGGCACACAATTTTAATCTGCCAGGAAGTTTCACTTCTTGCATTGTTTTTGTCACTTTTATTGGAGCAATTTTCTCCCACTAGCCTAATTGGTGCCTAGCCTAGTGGCTGGGCACTAACATTCCACCAGTGTCTCAACTCATTTTTTTATCATTTCAATGAAGCCACATTGCCTGTCATCAAATGTAATTTCATTCACTTCCAAACTCACCTCCTACCATCACTTTTGCCAGGCAGTGTAGTACAGCCCAAGATATTCCCCGATATCTTAATGTTTCGTCATCCTGTCACTAATTCTTTTTGAGATTTTCAGTAAATTCCTTTCTTCAAAGATTCTACATACACCTCCTTGTTCCTTATCTCACAATATTTTTATCACTTTTCTATAAAAGCACATCTTAGGTAAGTCAGGTATTGTAAATCCCTACTTATGATGGTATTTATCAGCTAATACTCCTCGCAGATCTTGGAGATAGAATATTAAGATTCATAAGATGTCAGAGTCTTGTCAATGGTCTGTAAAAATAATAACTTTGAAAATTTCCTAACTTCTTAGTGTACCACAGACTTCCAATAGATATTTGTGTAAATTTCCATCAACATTCTGCCTGGGTTTGTCTTTCCATAAAATGTAAGTTTGATTTTGCTAGTATTTCCATCCTCCTTGGCATACTTTCACTTTCCACACCCACCACCAAATCCACTCTGATTTCCATGACATCAAGGCTTGCCGTATCCAGTGATCACACTCCTGCATACAACATTGTATCTGAGAATCACTATAATATGCTACTTCAAAATTAAACACAAGTGATGTCAAGATGCAAATACTTTCACTGTGAGCAGAAAAAGGAATAGAAGTTGTATACTATTGACACAGTTTCTTGCTATGTCACCCTTGTCCATTACAAAGGATGTTCATACCATATGCACCATATTTTGTGTGTACAGCTAAAGCATGATTTTGGTAATATAAGTAGTTTTTCTTTAAATATTCAGTGACCTTACCCTTTTCTCACAGACATCCAGTTGTGGTTCAAGTTCCAACTCTTGCTTTACATGAAGACTAGGCTTGCCAGTATGTAATGGGTCATCAAGAAACTGAAAGAAGAAAAAATTATGCATTGAAATTTGTCCCTTGCTCACATGTGAACTTCTCATGATGGAGGGGAGGGCGGAAATGCAAGGAAAAATTCTTTTCCAATGCATTTCATGTACCATCTAATTGGAACAAAACACTAATGGTCACCCATATACAATATTAGCCCTAGGCAGCAAGAAAATGAATATACCACAATCAAACAACTGAAACTAAAAGTCTATTTACTTTGAAGATATGACACCAGTAAACTTCAACAAATACTTCTTTAAAAGCCAAGCACTGGCTGTCACAAGAAATTCCACTTTCTCAAACAAAAGTTCCTCTACTTTGAAAAGTAGCAATTTCATTCCTGTAGAAAAAACAGACCATAAAAATGTTATGCCAACTTTTTTTCTGATCATTACCAAATCATGGCATTGATATTGTGAAATGTTAAAAGTGCTAAATTTTAACAAATAACAAATTTAGTATCTATCTACTGTTAGGAAGCCTTTTACAAATTACAGAAAACAATTATTATAAATCCCTTTTAGATGCCAATGGTTTGTATTGTACAAACTAAAAACTGAATGAAAGATTTTCAACAGACAGAATAAAGACAGAAAATATCTATGGAGCAAAAAATAATGACTGCTTGCTTTGTATGCAGTAGTGAACACAGGTTGTTCTATTTCCAAAACTTATTACCATACAAATCAAAAGGTGTAAAGTTGCAATCGCAAAAAAATATACATTTAGGCTCCTGTTTAATTTCGTTGATTGTTTTTGTGTGAAAACAGTTTACTTACATTATCAAATTTTTTCAGTCTTCTAGAAAAATTGGTAATTAAAGTGCACAATGCCTCGGGACTATGCTGTGAGGGATGAACAACAAAGGCTGAGAGTGGTACTTTCCTGTAGTTTTCTTGATAGATAGCTGTTTCTACAATGAGTAATATAAAATACTGGAGTTTTGTGTATAATGTTCATATTGGTAGGTTGGTAATAATGCTATTAAAAAAAAAAACACTTCCTGCATTTCACATAGCACAAAAAGGAAGTGACAGAAAAGAGCAATAGAGCATTAAATGTCTGTTTCTTTTTAAACCAAACAGCAAATGAAACTTACTAAAACCTCCAGCAAGTGTATAGTGAAGATGCAGTAGTTTTTAGATAGTTCAAAGCTGACAAGTCAGTGTTAAACAAGTTGGTCTGATGTTTCAGATTCTTCTGTGACAACTCAACTTCAACACAACCTTTGCAATTGTCTGAGGATCAGTGGATAACATTACCTAACCTCAGTGAAGTGTTGTCAGTTTCATATAGCACTGTCTATGATTACACACGTTTAATCATCATATGTACCACATTTGCTCCAGTTGGCTGACATGTCTGTTGATTCCCTTGTGTGAAAGACAAACTGTGAGATGCTACATATCTATGATTATGGATGGATGACACTTCTGGAAGTGATTAACAGGACTAACGCATTATGGCAGAATCTTCATTACCCTGAAAGAAAATGAGAGAGTACAGAGTGGAAGCAATCAGGTTCTCAAACACCAAAAAATGTGGGGGAAGGTGATGTTGATAACTTTTTTTTACTATAATTTGGAATGTTTCACCATTATGCAGATCAGCTTCACATTACTGATAGAGCAAAATACTAGGTTTAACTGAAGCACAGAATACTACCTGTCAGCTTTGACCCCTGAGTCAAATTTTTGTGTAGCATGACTCTAGACACGATTTTCCTTTTTTATTAATGTGTCATTACTTTTTGCAATAGTAAATGATCAATTTACATTCACTGGTCCACCTACCTGCGCCCCATGTCAGTTGATCATTCTTAATGCCAACACAATTGTAAAGGAAAGTTTCTTAGTGTATAATAGACTATTTGATTTCATCATCATTTTTTGTGTTTCAGAATTTTGTTTTACCATTTTTCTCATGTCCCCCTTCCCAAATGACGTCATGGGTATTGGGTCCTTCAGTATTATCACAAACATGTTAGTACTGGCTAAAATGAAAAAAGCACATCACAAGTAAACTCCCACAACCAGGCCTAATATTGCAAAACCATCAAAACGTTCAAATGTTTGTATAGTCTATGGGACTTAACTACGGGGTCATCAGTCCCCAAACTTACAACTACTTATGAACTAACTAAGACTAAGGACAGCACAAATATCCAAGCCTGAGGGGGGATTCGAACCCCCGACCGTAGTGGCCATGCAGACCGTGACTGGAGCGCCTCAGTCCCCTCGGTCACCGCAGCCAGCACAAAACCATCTTGTCATGCAATTTCTGGCTCAGTTCAACATTATCTGTGTACTGCAGCAACCTTATAGCCCCTTCTTGCAACCTGCAATTTTTTATTTGTATCAATAAAGGCAAAGCTTCAAGGCATCAGAGAACTCTGAAGCAGTGCTCAAGAAGAGAGAGGTGGTTCTCAAAGATCTGACAAAGAATAGCTTTTCCATGTGCTTGGCAGCTGACAAGTATCACTGTGAAGTGGAATGGGAGTAGTTTGAGAAAGATAATGTAAACACTGAAATGGTGTAATTAATATTTGTGAATAAATAGTCTCACTGTTTATTGAATAACATTCAAGGCATTAAAACACTAATGGGGAAACTGCCTACAGTTCATTTCAACAACTGACTGGACTAACAACTTTATGACAAACTTTCTAAATATACAAAGTGAACTGCATTTTTAATCCAGCTTTCCCCAAAATGAACTATGACTTTGTAGCAAAAAATTTACTGAGCCCATTTAAAAACAAACTGACAATTTGTACACAACACATTGTAGTAGAACACTCAATAATACCTATTAACTGTACCAGTGGTCAGCAAGATAGCAAAAATGCTTTTGCTCTCTTTCTTTCAGGCATTTACCAGTGATTTAGCTTTTTGACTGGTATTGTATTGATGTGTTGTGCCTGCAACTGCATTCAGCAATGGGTTGGCTGAAGACACTGGATCTCATGTGACAGATGGATTGTAACCTCTGGTGTGGAGACAGAAGAGGTTGGTGCAGTGAATTTTGAGCAATGAACAACAAAAAGCAGAAGTGGTTGGCTTCTCCCATGTTGTGCAGTTTTGGGACTAGACGAGTGTTACAAATATGTACAGGTGGCATGTGGTTATTTGTGTGTGTATGCTGTAGCAGCCACATTTGTTAATCAATATAGCATGTTGTGGCAGTTATGAGGTGCAGTATTGTGATGCTTTTTATGGTGCCCAAGATTTGAAGGGAGTGCCAGATTGTGACCATGAGTAATTGGAGGATTTGGTTACCTTTGGTGACAACTGTTTTATGTGCGGTTGTTCAACTGTGTTGGATACTCAGGTGTCAAATGGCAATGCTATTTATTTCACTGGAAACTGATATTTACATTCTGTAGAAAGTGACACTATTCTTAGTACTTTCAATATCTTTCAGGGTGATAGAGATGTACATATAGAAATACCATGTCTTTTACAACAACAACAAAAAAAAAAAAAAAAAAAAAAAAAAAATTACGTAATTCTATATGAGCTGTTAATTTAATTTCAAATTTGCACTAAGGCTGCTTCCCATTATGTGTATAACTTCAACTGGCTTGTGCCCAATTTACTTATGGTTCTGGGAATGACTACAAAAATGGAAAGAGAATGATGATACTCTTCGTCATGAATGTAAATTAATGTGTATTGTTGATGTCAAGGGCACTACTTACCTTCAATGATGTGAGTGGCATAACTGAAGCGTGCTATTGGACAGCGAGCTGATTTCTATAAATTTTATGGTTTCTGCAGATTTTGTGATATTTCGAGCAAACTGTTATCCATTAACTTCCCTGAGTAGTTTGAGTACCTCTGTTATTGTTATTATCATCATCATCATCATTATTAAGTTATTTGATTTTTTTAAGAAAAAGTAGAATGTAGACTATATGAAATCATCTTGGTGTTGTGCTGTAAAGGATTGTCGTGTAATAGGTTGTATTATGGACAATTCGTACTGTTAAAATACTGGTTGGTATCAGAATAATAAAATAATTTATTTTTTCTATTTGCAATTTCATGATATTGGACCTTTCTTCTAACCTATGTTGTCCCAAGAGAAAGGAAGATTAAGGTAAAGCAGTCATCAATCTGAAGATTGGTTTGAACACCACAGTGCTTTACTAGGCATGGTCCTGTTTGGAGGTGGTATGCCGTTGCCTTCCTCCGACCTTTGAACTGACTTACCCAGCCAGTTATAGGGGGACCTACAGTTTAACGTGGGTTCCCAACCACGGTGCTACTCGGTATATTTCACATGAACATTACTGCCAGAGGTGAAAGAAGTGGAAAGTGACAGATACAAATCCTAGAACCTGGCGGGGAACGAACCCGCGACCTTTGGATTTGTAGTCTGGCACTCTACCACTGTGCAACCGAGGCTTAGTAGGTCTGGGTAGTAAGTTTCACAAAGTCAGAACTTCCCCGAAATTACATATACATATGACAATAATTGTATAAAACTATAAAAACATTTTTTATAAATTTTTCTGCCTTGTCATGCAATACCGACTTTTTTGTTATATCTCGCAACAGTACTTTTGGTCCTTATAATATTAGAAAGGACTATAAATAAACACACTGTATATGTTACAGACATCAGAAAAAAAAGCCAAACAGTTACAGAGGTTCCAAGTTTTGAATGTGGCAAATACTAATGCAACCTAATACGTATGTGCAGGGAAGTGGGGTTAGAAGGGGTCCAAGGGAAATAAGTGAATAAGGAATCATCAAAATTGTGAAAACAGTTACTGTAAGGTTGCAGATGATATAGGGGCAGCTTGTTACTACATTTTTCTGATGTCTACAGTAGGAATGTGTGTGTGTGTGTGTGTGTGTGTGTGTGTGTGTGTGTGTGTGTGTGTGTTTTGTTTTCTGGGTGAGGGCAGCATAACTTAATAATGTCTCAGATTTTGTGATTTCCAAATTAATATTTATTTATATAGGCTATAAATCTATATCTTAAGAACCTACTCATTAAAAATTGCACATAAACACAAGATAACATAAAATCAGAACTTATTGTGAATGTGGATTAAGATACTTCTGAGTGTGCAGGTTAAGAAATTTTAAAAACAATCAAATTTTGATGTCGCCACCTACATCCTCTTCTTCTACCCTCTTGCAAGATGTAATGAAATCATTCCCCCTAGTTTTAAAACATTCATTAAAGTTCCAGCACTGGGAGAGAGATAGAGAACCTTATGTGACAGTGGATCTCTTCAAACTTTAATAGTACAAACTAGTCACTTTCACCAAAAAGCAGTTGAGTGGTGCCAAAAATGTTAACTGATGGCATACATTTTTTGAAGAAATCATTTCAAATTTTTCCACTAGTAATAAATTCAGTGTTGGAGTCCTAAGAGTTTGTGGAATTTCTGTTTTGTTTTTATGCACAATGCACTCTTTCAGTGGCTGAATTACTTTGGGACACCAGCAGAGTTACCATAATCACTCTGGAGCTTCCTGAGAAATTTGTTTTGCTTGAGGAATCTTCCAATTGCAATATGTTATACCAAGTGATATCTGCTCGTTCCTGAAGTACATATACCAAAGGATAAAACTGAAAATTACTGGACCCTACTTCTAGTCCTTCAATCTCACTAGAAACTTGGAAACTGAGCCTAGAAGTATTCCACAAAAGCGAAGTTCTTCATCTTCCTTTTTGATACATCATCTATCTCAGCATGTGGCTCCTTCTAGCTAACATAATGGCGCACCTTTGTGGATTCACCCCATATGCCGATTTTTTATTTAAGCCTGAAAATCTGAATTCTAACCACTCCAAGCATAAAGTTATAATTTTAAACAATTTTCATAACAATTACAATTAAATCATAATGGTTGGAACCTCTGCAGCTGGCCACAAGACCTAATGGTGTAACTAAAAATAAAAGAGGGTGGGGTTACATCTTTGTCAACAATGGTTCATTATAAAAAGGAAAAGGATATTCTGTTTTGGAATAAGAATCACAGGAAATATGTATGTTGTTATCGCCACATTCAGCAAAGCAGATTTTTTTTTGTTTACAATGGCTTTTACTACTATATGATGCTTCTGTTTGAATGCAATCTAGTTCTCTGCAAGAATAAAAATGGATCCCACAATCACTGACTCAGTGAAACTAGTATTGTCACAATGAGTCAACTAAAAATTGTAGCTATGTGTACAAGTGTGTGAGCATGAGTATGTACATTCTCTACTCTGAGTAGTTGCTGCCTCACTCCTTAAATTACGTGCAAGATATAAGATATACTGGAACTAAATTATGGGAGTGGATAGGAGAGAAAACACCCAGGTTCAGGCAAATAAAACAAATGCATTCTATTCTAATATTTGGAGCCTACAGACAAATCTTATAAAAGGGATGTTACTGTTTCCAGAGTTACAAATTTATGTGCAGTAATAAGTATTTTAAGTGTAGTGAAAACTTTGCAACACAAATTATTATTAACCCTCCATAACTCTCAACACAACAACCTGACAGATCTCTGCAGCAATAATAAGCAAACATATGTCAATTAACTGCCAAACACAAAAAGGAAAGTAGTTTCACAACATTAGCATTGGCAAACAGACAACAGTCTAATAAGAAATGAGGGCTTTGTTTCTGCAGGTACCATGTACTTTCAATTAGTACACCACATTACCATCGCATTCAATCTTTCCCTCCTCCACTTCCTTTTTTCCCCACCCCTCAAACCCCACACAAGTGCTACTGAGAAACTTCCATCTATCCATTTCAAAAGTGGCTGTGATACATGTGTGCACTTTGCTTCATAGTCATCATTCACAATTTGACATATTCAAATAATGAAACAGAAGTATAATTTTTATCTATCTGTTTACATAATTTTATTAGAACTGTGGAAAAACAAAGAACTTTTGATCCAAGTAGTGAATCATAAGGTATTCAAGTTTTAATTCAGATAACTTATCTGTATTCAGAAGGGCCTGAAGCATGCTGTGTGTGCCACCTTAGCAGAAAACAATGATGGCCATAAAAATACAAGTCACCATAACATGAATGCAACCAAGAGGTTAGGGAAGTTTTGAATATTGGCAGATGGATGAATTGTGTCCTATGAATTGTGTCTTATGAAAGACTACAGCATAGTTTGCAGTAATTGACACCTGTTCATCGTAACATGGTTAAAGATTTCACAGTGCCATAGAAAAAGTTCTATAATTCAATTCTCATGAATCCATGAGGCAGGCACATTTCTGTCTTATCATTCAGCAGATGTTTCCCATGTAGCAACTGATGGAATTTAAGCTCATACCAGAAACAACTACAATTAGGACCTATATAAATGATGGTGTGGTGTCATTGTCACCAATAGTAGACTGCAGAAGGAATATGTGGCTGAAGGTTAGATCAATCAAACGTGATGTCAGAGGCGGCTCCTCAGTTATGGCACAAGCTTTGCTGTTGTGCATATTTGGCACAGACAAAAAAAAGTTTTTGCAATTAATTTGCATAGGAAGTTTATCTGTATGGGATCAGAAATCTATCTTGACTGGTGATAAATTCATAGACTTAGATGAAGTTAGACAATGTGCAAACCTTAGGTCACATGCAATGACATTACAAATATGTATGTAGATAAGTTGGATGTTCTGATTATTCCAGGTTTTATATCACCAGTGTTGTGCTGCTATAGTCGGCGTCACCTACAAAGGCAGCCCAGTTTTCAGCCGTTCTGCACATCCTCCTCCATTACCACAATGACAGACAATAATGTTCATTCTGTAAGCGCATCGCTGGCTGCGAGTTATGCAATGTTGCACCCACAGGCGCAACTGTCGGTATTCGGCCATAGCTCCTCCCCTCCACACTTTGCCTCTATATGTGAAAGTGCCTTTTTGTTGTTGTTGCTGTTGTTGTTGATGTTGTTGTTGTTTGGATGTTTTAGAGGGACAAAACTGCAGAGGTCATCAGTCCCCCTTTCCATCATTGGGTATCACAAGAAGAGGCGTGAACATGTAAAAGAGCGCAGAGTTTAGAACAGCTAGGGGGGAGGAATATCCCCCGAGTCAGGAAAATGACGACAAAGTCGGCAAGAGAGAACACAAAATGTGGCAATCACAGAAAATCACCAAGCAACAACAAAAATTGAATGTAAAAGCCGACGTCTTTGGTTGACTGACCCTGAGACTAAAAATAGGAAAAGTCAAGCACTGAGAAACCTCCAATCGGAGGACATGAGAGAACGAACACATACAGAACACTGAAGAAAAGCTTTAAATGGAGAGGTAAAAACTACTGTCCCAAACGTGAAACAGTATCAGCCATTTTGGCATCATCACTTAAAACATCAGATAAAAGTGCAGAAAAATTAAAACTCCGCTGTAGAGTGGCTAAAATAGGGCAGTCCGCCAAGATGTGGGCCACTGTCAGGTGGGCGCCACAGCAACACTCAGGCAGGTCCTCGCCACGAAGGAGATGGCCTTGTGTCAGCCAAATATAGCCAATGCGGAGCCGGCACAGGACTACAGAATCCCAGCGGCAGGCCCGCATAGAGGAATGCCACACAGCCGTGGTCTCCTTTATAGTTCTGAGTTTGTTGGGCATTGTCAGGCTGTGCCACTAAGTAGACCAAAGCTCCCACACTATGTTGCAGCACTGTCTGGAGATCAGAATCCGGAACGCCAATTCTAAAAACAGGCACATCAACAGCCAGCTTGGCCAGCATATCAGCACATTCATTGCCCGGAATACCGACATTCCATACCTGGATTTTAGAGAACAGACAAGCAGGATTCCAGTTTCTATGAAAACAATCAGGCAAAAGCAACGGCTACTAACACAGGAATTACCAACTTTATTGGATCAACATCATGGTGTTCAAGATTTATGAAGACTTATCAGCATTCTATGCAGACAAAAGTATCACAGAAAATTCCCACTGAGTACAAAGAAATTACTGAATTTCATCAATTTGTCATTACTGAAAGTGAAAGAAAAAAAATTTTAATTTTCACAAATTGGAAACATGGATGAGACTCGGGTAACTTTTGATGTGCCTTCTAACAGAACTGTGGATTCCAAGGGCACAAAAAGCATTGCTGTTACAACTTCAGGATAGAAGAAGTTTTGTTACACAGAGCTATCATGCTGTGCTGAAGGGACAAAAGTGCCACCACTTTTGATTTATAAAAGAAAGACAGTTCCTAAATAACAGTTGCCAAAAGTAGTATTTGTCCATGTACACAATAAAGGCTGGATGGATGGAGGAGGAATGGAGGTGTGTATATATAGATAAAACTGTCTGTGTGACCTGAAAGCCTACTGAATAAGCCTGCCATGTTAGTATGGGAACAATTTCATTCTCACAGAAGAGAATACATTAAAAATAGACTGAATGTACTGAACACTCTTATAGCTGTCATTCCTGGAGGGCTAACTAGTTTCCTTCAGACATTAGATGTATCTATCAACTATTTAAGGCTCTTATGAAGGAGGAGTGGATGCAATCTACATATTTTGAAACTACGCCATCTGGAAGGAGGAAGAGACCTAGCTTTTCCCAAAGCTTCATAGGACTCTATGAAAATGAACAGTGGTTAAATCATTTAAGAAGTGTGGAATCAGTAATGCACTGGATGGTACAGAAGATAATTTACTGTTCAAGTGTTCATATTCTGACATAGTGATTTCAAGTATTTCTTCCTTCAGCTCTGAGGAAGAATTTTATGGATATGAGGGTAAAAACTGAAAAGGGAGCACTTGTCCTACTTATATTTGATGTACATGAACATATGTATGAGGGATGATCAAATGAAAATTTATGAAATGACACTGAGTACATATAAGTCTTTGCTCAAAAGTAATCATCAGAGGCCTGAGCACAACTAACCAACTGTTTAATGGCGAAAAGGATTTCCTGTTCTCAGAATTCCTGTGGCTGTAAAAAGAGCCAGTCCTCTATTGTGTCCTTCAGTTCATCGTCTGAGTTGAAACTCTTCCATTTGAGATGTTTTTTTCTTAGCAGGCCAAACAGATGGAAGTCACAGAGCAACACATCTGGACTGTAGGGTGGATGCTCAAGCTGCTCCCACTTGAGCCTGAAGACCAGTGTGGATGCACATTATCATGGAGCAGGATCACTCCCCCTTTGAGCAGCCTAGGCCGTTTACTTTGATGAACTCGTGTAGGATTTGGAGGGTCTCACAGTACACATCACTGTTTATGGTTTTTTCCTGCTTGATGAATTCAATGAGTATCTGAACTCTGAAGTCAAAAAAGGCGATGAGCAACACCTTGCCTGCTGAATTTTATAGCGGGAGGTGACTACACACACTTCATGTCCCTAGATGTCACACTACATTATCCAAAAGCAGCATATTCAAATTTCAACTGCTTTGGTTGTTAAGACATGTTACAATCATATTGCAGTAGATGTACCATGTGTGAATTTTTTCCCCCTAAAAAAGTCTTACAAAGTGAGATGCACCTTTTACGCCACTGCATCTAAAATGCCAGCAAATGTTATACTGATACTGCTGTTCACTATTAAGTTGTACATATTCTTAGACTGCACATAAAATTTTATATTCAAACAAGTATAACAGAATGCAATAGACTTACTTTAGTGCAAACATTATCAATGCATTTGGTGCACTAAGAATTACAGCACATATTTAAACTTCACATTTAAAATAAACTACATTTTCATCCACTGCTTGAAAAGTTATATTTAACATTAACAAATAACTGGATTATTATTATTATTATTATTATTAGAATGAGTTATACATGCTACCAGAAACATTGCATGAATGATGGTTAGTCACACATTATATTGCACACAGTTTATAGTTAAAACAATGCCCAGAATTACATGGAAACCACTTACCAGGGAGTCTGGCTTATGTGCCACCATATCTGTCCCCTCTTCCTTTATCCAAATAGTTGTCATCTGGTCCATGCCTGCCAGACTACACCTCTGGAAACAGTCGGATAAATTTGTTACAACTACTTGCCATTGTTACAATGAGGTATATAGCATAAAAGCAATACTTTTAGTACCATACAGGCAGCAGAAAATAAGTGAATGTAGCTCAGGTACACAAAACCCAATTACATGACTTTATTTATAATTTCCAGGATACTTTGAGTCAGAAAAATCTCAAAATAATGCATAATAGGAACAAATGAATACTGGTGATTGTTGCTTTGTACAACAGCAGATGGGATAGTAGTTCCCTGTGGGCACAATTTTAGACGTGTGCAGGCTACTTCTCTTTCACATTAACAATAACTTCAGCATTACGATCAGATTAAAATAGAGACTACAGTCATCTGCTAAATCAGTTTTATGGATATATTCCATGATTTAGAAAGCAGAATCGAAGGTAAAAGTCGAGATCACAGGCAGTGGTGTACTGTACTAAAATGAGTTGTCACGGTGATGTCAGCAATGGTCGGCATGCAGAATGCCAGTACTATGCAGTCTGAAACATTTGTTTGTTTATGTACATGAAGTGAGACAGTTGTGTTCAGATGAAACATTACATTTTCACCATACAGCAATTTTCATTACAATCAATCAATATTTCAAGCAATTAATAGTTAATTTAATCATGGGTCTCATCAGGTGGATGGGTGAACATAAATGGATCAGGTTGTACAATAAAAAGTAATGGCACTTCATTCAACATCCACTTAATCAAGTGGCCTAACAATACAAAAGAACTATAACAATACTTGCAAAACACAGCGACTCAGATAGTCTCTTTAAATTCAACAGTATAAATTCACTGTGATGCCACTTCTTGCCCATCACCGATTTCATCGAAGTGACGTGGCGGTGGCTACATGAACTACAGTGGGTTGTCAACCTAAGTGCACTACAAAAGTGCTGCCAATGTTCCCTCTGATTGTGATCTAGGTTGGAGTGATGTATTTCATATAAGCTAAATAAAGCACCAAAATCAATTTTCATGTTGTAATCTGTTTCTAGCATTATATAATTACTGTCTGAAATGGATAAGAGGAAAATCCAGTACAACAGATTTTTTAACCAGATGCTGAACTACATTGTTGTCGGATAATTTAAAATGAACTTTTAACAACACAGCTGCTACTCTGATACTTTGTCTATATGCATAATTATACAGCTATCCAGTTTACAGCAAACACTCACTAAAGAAAACTGCACATAAGAAGTTCAGACCCCCGAGTGTCATTAAGTGAGTCATTTCTAGGACACGATTCCACCCATCGGCACTGACCTGTGGCATCGGCATGTTGTGTAGTAGGCTATGTGATAGCAAGCTGTTTGTTTCGTGAGGGATGTTACATTTACCAAATGGACAAGGGTTCATTGAGAACCTGTCAACCACAGAGCAGGAACAGCATTATTTATTTTCTTTGTGGTCTCTATGAAATACTAAGCAAGTCATTCTATGTTGTTTCGATTTCTAAGAATATTAACATCTTTGCAACCCAGTCAAGACTATTGGGATGAGAAGTAAAATTTTAATGAGCCCTGTCATTTAAATAAAAACACTAATCAACTGAAACATTGATTATTTGCAGTTGGCTACACTGAAATATGGGTTTTCTGCCATGCTGAAGACATCATAAGTCAGAGTAGATGGATGGAACAGAGTCAAACATATGCCTGACTTTCTTCTTCTATTAGATTTTCATAATGTATCATTTATAATAGTGAGTGTGTACAGAGTACCAAATCGCACAGTTCATAAATCACTCTGAAGCTCTATTGGCCAATTTGACATCAAAAAGAATTAGTGTTGGCTGGTGATTTTAATCCTTTCCACCCGAATCTATACAATCGTGCGAGTTCTGATTTTCTCTTTTCCTCCAAACTCCATCTTCGGATATGATTCCACGTGACATGTGATGATTATATAGGCAAAGAGCAGAGCCTGCATGTTCTATATCTATATACATACTTTATAATCCACCATAAGGTGCATGGTGGAGGGTACACTGTACCACTAGTAGGCATTTCCTTTCCTATTTCGCTCCCAAATAGAACGAGGAAAAAAATAATGCCTATTTGCCTCTGTATGAGCCCTATTTCTCTTATCTTGTCTTTGTGATCACTACGCGAAATTTAAGTAGGCGGCAGCAAGATCGCACTACACTCAGCTCCAAATTCCGGCCCTCTAAATTTTCTCAAAAGAAATTCACGAAAAGAACGTCGTCTTTCCTCCAGCAATCCCCAATTGAGTTGCCAGAGCATTTCCTTGATGCGCATTGATCGAAACTACCAGTAACAAACCTAGCTACTTGCCTCTGAACTGCTTCTATGTCTTCCTTTAAACTGATCTGCTGTGGGTCCCAAACACTTGAGCAATACTCAACAGGTGGGGGGAAAAAAACACTATGCTGATTACCACTTGTAAAATAATTCCTGTGATTATATGCTAAAGTATGGTGACAAGGAGATAGAAGAAGTTGACAGTGTGATATTCTTGGGATTACTACTTGATAATAACCCTGACCAACACAGACCACAGTAATACAAGTTTATATGCCAACTAGCTCTGCTGATGATGAGATTGAAGAAATGTATGAGGAAGTAAAGGAAATTAATCGCACAGTTAAGGAAGAGGAAAAGTGAACTGTGATGGTGCAATGAAACTTGGTAGTAGGAAAAGGAAGGGATGGAAAAATAGTAGGTGAATATGGACTAGGGAAAGTAATGAAAGATAAAGCCACCTGGTAGAATTTTGCATGGAACATAATTTAATCATAACAGACACTTGGTTCAAGAGTCATGAAAGAAGGTTGTATATGTGAAAGAGGCCAGGAGACTTTGGAAGGTACCAGATAGTTTTTATAATGGTAAGACAGAGATTTTGGAACCAGGTTTTAAAATGTAAGACATACCTGGGCCATATCTTAATGGTTGTAGACTGTAGACAAACTGAGGAGAAAAACTGCTGAGAGGTACGAAAATAAGGAGATGGGACCTGGATAAATGGTAGGAACCTGATGTTCTTGAGTATTTCAGAGGGAACTTTAGGCAACAATTGATAGAAACAGGGAGATATAAAATAGTAGAAGAGGAAGGGGTAAATTTGAGAGATGAAATAATGAAGGCAGCAGAAGTCCAAATAGGTAGAAAGGCAAGACCTACAAAAAAATCATTGGATACCACAGGAAATAGTAAATTTAATCAATGAAAGAAGAAAATACAAAAATGCAGTAAATGAAGCATGCAATATGGAGTACTGACATCAAAGTAATGAGATTGACAGGAAGTTCAAAATACCTAAGCAGGAGTGGCTAGAAGGCAAACGCAAGTATGTAGAAGAATGTATAACTAGGGGAAAAATAGATACTGCCTGCAGGAAAATAAGAGGCGTTTTGAGACAAGTAAAATAGCTCTATGAATATCAAAAGCTCATATGGAAAACCAGTACTCAGCAAAGAAGGGACAGCTGAAAGAGTACATAGAGGGCCTCTGCAAAGGGAATTAACTTACACAAAATATTTTAGGAAGGAGATGAAGATGAAATAGGAGATAGTATACTGAGATATGAATTTGACAAAGCCCTGAAAGATTCCATGACAAACCTATTTCACCTCATGCGTAAGATGTATGAGACAGACAACATGCCCTCGGACTTTAAGAAAAATGTAATAATCTCCTAATTCCAAAGAAAGCGGGTGCAGACAGATGTGAAAATTACAGAACCATCATTTTAATAAGTCATGGTTGCAGAATTTTAACACAAATTATTTACATAGGGATGGAAAAGCTAGTAGAAGCTGACCTCTGAGATCAGTTTGGATTCAGCAGAAATGTAGGAACACAGGAGGCAATATTCACTTTACGACTTATCTTAGAAGATAAAGGAAAGGCAAACTCTCATTTCTAGGTTTTGTAGATTTGGAGAAAGCTTTTGACAATGTTGGTTGGAATACACTCTTTCAAATTCTGAAGTCAGCAGGGACAAAATATATGGAATGGAAGGTTATTTACAACTTGTACAACAACCAGAGCATATTTATAACACTTTAACTGCATGAAAAGGAGATAGTGGTTGGGAAGGGAGTAAAACAGGGTTGTAGCCTTTCTCCAATGTTACTCAATTTGTACATCAAGCAAGCTGGGAAGGAAAGCAAGGAAAAATTTGGAGAAGAGATTAAAATTCAGTGTGAATAAATAAAAACATTGTGTTTTGCCGATGACATTGTAATTCTGTCAGAGACAGCAAAAGACCTGGAGAAACAATTGAATGGAATGGACATGTGTTGAAAGGAGCATATAAGATGAACATTAACTAGAGCAAAAAAAGGGGTAATGGAATGCAATCTAAGAAAATCAGGCATAGCTGAACGAATAAGATTAGGTAATGAAACAAAGTTGGTAGATTACTTTTGTTAGTTGGGAAATAAAACAGCATATGACAGTTGCAATACAGAGAATATAAAATGCAGAATGACAATGGGAAGAAAAGTGTTTCTGAAAAAGAGAAATTTACTAACATAAAATATTATTTTAAGTGTAACGATATCTTTTCTGAAGGAATTTGTGTGGAGTGTTGTACTGTATGGGAGTGAAACAGGGATGATTGATAGTTTAAACAGGAAGAGGATTGAGGCTTTTGAAATGTGATGCTACAGAAGACTGCTCATAGTTACATCTACATACATACTCTGCAATTCACCGTAAGGTGCGTGGCGGAGGGTACACTGTACCACTACTAGGCATTTCCTTTCCTATTCCACTCCCAAATTGAACGAGGAAAAAAAGAATGCCTATATGCCTCCGTACGAGCCCTAATTTCTCTTATCTTGTCTTTGTGATCATTATGCGAAATGTATGTAGGCGGCAGCAAGATCGTACTACACTCAGCTTCAAATTCCGGCCCTCTAAATTTTCTCAGAAGAAATTCACAAAAAGAACATTGTATTTCTTCCAGCAATCCCCAATTGAGTTCCCGGAGCATTTCCGTGACACTCGCGCATTGGTCGAACCTACTGGTAACAAATCTAGCTGCTCGTCTCTGAACCACATCTATGTCTTCCTTTAAACTGATCTGCTGCGGGTCCCAAACACTTGAGCAATACTCAAGACGTGGTCCTACAAGCGTTTTATATGCAGTCTCCTTTACAGGTGAAGTACATCTTCCCAAAATTCTCCCAATAAACCAAAGTTGGCTGTCCACCTTACTCACAACTGTCCTTACATGCTCGTTCCATTTCATATCACTCTGCAATGTTACACCTAGATATTTGAACAACGTGACAGCATCAAGAAGCTCACTACTAATGTTATATTCATTATGGGATTTTTTTTTACTCATGCACATCACCTTACATTTTTCTACATTGAGAGCTAGCTGTCATTCTTCGCACCAACTAGAAATTTTGTCCAAGTCATCCTGTATGCTATTATCAGTTACAGATGACACCCACCCATACACCACAGCATCATCAGCAAACAGCCGCAACCTACAACTTACTCTGTCCATCAGATCATTTATATAGATAGAAAATAATAGCAGTCCTATCACACTCCCCTGGGGCACGCCTGACGATACACTTGTCTCTGATGAACACTCGCCGTTGAGAACAACGTACTGCGTTCTATTACTTGGGAAGTCTTCCAGCCAGTTGCAAATCTGTGAACCTAATGAGGAAGTACTGAACAGAATTGGGGAGAAAAGGAATTTTTGGCATACAATGAGTAAAAGAAGGGATCAAATGGTACAACACTTTATAGACATAAAGAAATCATGAATTTAGCATTGGAGGGAAGTGTATGGTGTACTAGTTGCTTAAGGAAACCAAGAGATGAATATAGGAAAGATATTCAAATGGATGTGGGTTGCCATTCTTACGAAGAGACAACGAGTCTAGGTCAGATTAGAGTAGGGCAGAGAGCTGCATAAAACCAGTCTCCAGACTGAAGAGCATAAAAACAACACAATAAATTAAAATGGGAGGAGCATTACACAAAACTGCTGAAGCACCTATACAAGTCCCTATTTGCTATGCAAATGTTGACAGACACAAGAGAGAAAAAAAGCTAGGGGGTAAAATTTTACAACGCTTCTTACCATATTCCAGTGCTTATGTTGTCAAGAGATCAACAATTAAGTGTAGAATTGTGTTAATATTTTTCACAGGCTACAGAGTAAATGTTATTGCTGCTCGTGTCACTCGCAGCAAAATTAATACTGTACCTGCTCTATGGTTGACAGGTTCTTGTATGTACCCTTGTCCGTTCAGAAAAAAATAATTTTCGTTTTAACTGAAGCTGTCAAAAAACATTTATTGGTAATCTGAGTTGTCGTCATTAAAATTGGTGCCAACATAACCACTGCAGCCCGGCAAGAAGTGTCCTACAATTTAACCAAGCTAGGGTACTGTGTGTACTTTCACTGCACAGTGTCATGGGATTATTATCTGGGGGCAACACAAAGCCAAGCTAAAGTTTTTAGAGCCCAAAAATGTGTGATACGAATTATTTGTGGTGTCAGCTCAAGTTCATCCTGCAGAGGTCTAGTTAAGGAACTGTTTCCAAATACATTTATTCTTTAATAACATTTGTCATTACACATCTGTTTTTAAACCAATGGGATCAATACTGGAAAGAAGAATATGTTTCACAAAGATTTTAAGACACATAGGCCTACTTTGCCTCAGACATATGTCCACTATTCAGCAATACACTTTTTCAATAACTTTCCAGTAGCCATACAAAAATTTAAATCACAATAAAGATCAGTTTTACAACGGTGTAAAGAAGTTTTGGTAAAATTTCAGTGTCTGTTGCCCACATTATTAACATGGCACTTATGTTGGCAACTTTGCCGTGAGCGACTATGGAAAAACAATAATTTGAGTGGTTCTGAACCAGAGATTTGGGCGCTACATGCCCTCACATACTAAACAAAAACCACCTTGTTTAACCTATACCTAACCTAACTTTCAGTTAAAATGATCATTGTTTCGCACAGATCATAAACTAAATAAGACATGCTATACCTGCCCTGCAGTTGACTGCTGTGGTGTATACATAGATATTCTATAGTGTCGCCAACATTTGCAGTGCGTGGGCAACACTCTGAAGTTTAGCCGAAGTTTTTGATGGCCAACTCCTCCTACGCCAGTGATGAATTAATTAGCATCAGTTACTGAGGTAGGCTATGTTATTGTTTATAATATTCACAAATGTGAATATTGTGTTCCCTCTGATTTCGGAAATAATCTAGTTCAGTAAAGTGATCATTGTAAAAATAAAATAACCTAAGAATTGGGCAGCATAATTAAAGATGGGACACCATCAGCTTTGACCAAAGACATCACAGGAATGGAAGTTATTACTGAATAAATGTGGTCAATTTACATTACCTAAAGCAAACCATTTCACCCATGTAGTGACTTTCTCCATGTAATTCTTCGAATCAGGATATGGTAGCAATTTGTATTCCCAAATTATACAAACATTGTGAATAAGACACAAAGTCATTTATCAGAGCTGATGGGTGGTATCCCAATCTTAAATTGATCCGAATCACCATATGCACCTAGTATATTCAACATTTAGTATACAGTAATAGGTTTTATGTCCTTTAAAATGTGGCTACCTCCCCCCCCCCCCGACCGATTCTACATCAACAAGGGCAATTACATTTGTGAATCTGTAGACGGTACGTTAACACATCTGATATTCATTAGTATTTATTGTGTAGGCCTACCTATCTTGTTTTCTGACATGTTGTACCTCCAAAAGGATCTCCTCAAATCAGATCAAATGCAACGTGAATAACATCTAATCTATATGTTCTCATAGTTATTTTCGGTTGAGCTGTAATGATGCAGAGTGTGGTTCGTAAGTAACAAGACGAACTGCATACCATGGCACTGTAACATTGTTTCTTTCTACTCAGAAAAGCGGCTCCACTATGTTCAACAAAACTACATTGAAATGTAGGCCTACAAATTATTATAAACAATACAGCACAGCAAACTTGATTAATGGCTATCCTTAAATACACTGAAATTACAATGAATACAGTACCCCGTTTACCATACTTTCATGACAACAAGGAATTCCTAAAACAATGTAACAACTGTAGACCCTTGTAATGAAACAACGGTATAAACTAATGGAACGGTAAAAGTCTAGATGAGACCGAGCTTGGTCTTACCTTTAAGTGTAAAAACAACACAAATGATCGATTCAAATGCCAACACTTGCATACCGCTCACTTGACTCCAAGTTCCAAGATGCCTTATCAAGATGTTATCCAATACAACATCTTGCTCTACAATCGAGAGCAAACTTTGTTCCTGTAGTCTCATCACAAACATTGAGATAGCGCTAAAGGCACCGATACGCAAATCGGGATAATCATATTAATAGAGTAAATGCGCGAATTTCTTGTTACTGACAAGTATCACTTACTTTCCCGGTGACGCCAGTCCAGAGAAATTAATCCAATTGGCCCTAACTTCAAACTCCAACACAAAAATATCAGTAACATTATATATATTTCACAATTAGGAAACTTCGTTGTAGGCAAACTAAAGATAACGGTGTTTGTGATACACTTAAACTGCAAGAATTACACGGCCCAAAACAACGAAGAACGTCAAATTCAATGCAATCGCAGTCAACTGTATACGGAGTGTCATCACATTCACTTGTGCACAGTAAATGACACCAAACAAACACTGCAGCATTACGAACAGACAACACATTTTACAATAACAACAAGTACGCTTTAAATTGTTATCAAAATGAACCTTCGTCTTTACTTCCTCCACGTCTGAAATCTGTACCTGTCAATCCATTTTCCAAATTCCCAACGTGTTATTTTCGCAAGTACACAAGATGTGCGCTTGTTTACCAAAGCACGTCAACATCGATCAAACATCTGGCATTACAGATGTTTCATAAATTACGCGCTGGGACTTTTCTTTCTAGTCTGTCATTATTCCAAAATATACCTCAAAGCTAATTGAGACGGATTCTATTGCTCTTGATGGTGTGGCAGAAGGCCAGTATTTAGGTTTAACGTCAAAACTAAGAAGGAACGAAGGAAGAGCTCTGCGGCTTAGTGTGCAAAATGCAAATGTTGGCAACATAACGTTCGCTTTGTCAGGATAATGTACTTAGTGGCCGGACAAGGATACGTAAAATAACCTATCAACCGTAGAGCAGTGACAGTATTATCAATTTATTTCACGGCCAGTACGAATAATTATTCCTTTCTATTCTTTGTGATTGAGTTTCAAGGAGCATTCAGATATCGTAGCCAACATAAGTACACTACACCGCCGAGGCTGTAAGTAAAATTTTACTTGGAATAATTTTCTTTCTGAAAATATTGTAGTGAGTCCAAGCTACTGTTTTTATATTTAATTGGTAAAACACAAACTAAAATTACGAAGGAATTCGAGATCAGTTATCACCATGACATTAGCTGATGAAAGACAAATTAAATAGTATTACCCTACCACAGATACAAATTCTGGTAATCCGCGATTTAGACGAAGTAATTAATCTCTCTTCCCGTTCAGACAATTCGTATTTTCCGACTACCAACTGGCTGTCGTACAAACACAGGCATTTGCACTGCGAGCAAGCACAATGCATTGATGCCCCATTATAAATTGCTGATTCTTCTACTGTCAGCAGTGTGACTTAAATTTCCGTTGTTAGTTTTATGTGGTTCATTCACGTACCATCGGCTTTACTCTGGTTTCTCTTATCACTACTTCACTGAATAATATTGTGGGAAAAATAAATAAATAAAAAATGGAATTATCCTCCCCACTCTCCGGCGCCTTTCTTTTACAGTGAAATTTTATTTGGTGTCCTTATTGTATTGTTTCAAGACACGGCATAACATATCTCAGTAATTTACCTAATACTCTTTACATAACATTATGATGAATTTAAGATTGATCTTAGTTTTAAACCTGATTTAATGTCTGTATTTTAATCCAATTAAGCATGAAATTTTATATTGGACTGTAGGCCTATTCCTTTATTATCCGATTCCTTGTTTGTACTATTTTAAGGCACGGCTACACCCTAAACAGCTTTTCTGTATTTTCTATTTATAACAAGAAGGTTATGATCATGGAATGATTTTTAACAGCATCACATCCATCTATTACTGCTGCCTCTTCTTTTTATTTTATATCTATTTATTTGTATGGCTTAATATTATGTTTAATCCCAAGCATGTTCTGTTTTATAGCCTTGCATAAGATTTTATTCATCTGATCTAAATCCAAAGTCTCATGTATTTTAATAAGATTCAAACTATGACACACCAGTATTGTAATGCATGGAACACATATTTACTACAATAAAGTTGAAGTCAATGAATCCTTCCAGTGTTAATTGTTAACAACATAAAATTAAATACTTTTTTTACAACCATTTTTTAAACCTTTTTGCAATCGGTCACACAATGTACTTAATATTGCTGATTCTGTTGGTTAAAGTACACTACTGATGGAACTTTATGGCAGATTGAAACTGAGAGACTGGAATTAATATCCATCACCTTTTCCTTTAGCAAACAAGTGCTCTACCATCTTGAGCTACCTGCGCACATCTCACATTCTATCCTCACAGCTTTAGTTCACCAGTAGGGCTACCTCATCTCCGTAAATCCAAACTTTACAAAAATTGTTCCGAGAACCTTGCAGGAACAGCACTCTTGGCAGAAACAATATTGTGGAGACATGGCTTATCTATAGCCTGGTTGATGTTTCCAGAATGAAATTTTCACTCTACACCAGAGTGTGTGCTCAAGTGAAACTTTCTGGCAAATTAAATCTGTAACCTTGGTCTGAACCCGAGACTTGCACAGCAGTTTTAATGTGCCAGGAAGTTTCATGGTAATTGTGAATGTATATTAGGAATGGAGAGCTTTAAAGACACAGCTATGTCGCACTGGAATATTGAACTTAGTGATACCAGTCCTTTTATTCTTCCATTACATCACCGAAATGTAAATAATCAGTTTTGGAAAATACAATCTGTACAAAATATATGCAATAACAAAATTATATGAAATATCGTATTCATTGGCAAATTAATATAACAACAAAACTGCGGACATGGCTACCTGCTAATGAAAATAAAACACTCCAACAATAAGGGGAAAAAAAAAAAACATTTTGGAAAATTACCAGACAAGAAACAAACAAAATAATTCAATTGAGATTGGGCCCTTAGAAAAGTGCTCTGACAGTGATGGTGACACTTTCAAATCATTAGCCACAGCATCGGTGATTACATAGAGGCTGCAAACACTGCACTCAGGAATACACATTCACTTGATGTACTCGTGGAAACACTACATGCATCATCAATATATTATCATCAACCATACAACAATTAAAAGTTCAGAATTTATCACTCAATTAAGAAGTAGCAATTATACTAGCTGCCGAGTGGTCTGGAGTGCCACATTGTAGATCGCAGGTCCTCCTGCATTGGAGGTACAAATCCTCCCTTGGGCATTTATGCGGGTTCGATCCCACCAGGTCCTAGGTTTTTTATCTGTCACTTTCCACTTCTTTCACCTCTGCCAGTGTTGCTGATGTAAAAAATAGCGAGTAGCACTGTGGTCCCCCTATAACTGGCTGGGTAAGTCAGTTCGAAGGTCGGAGGAAGGCAACGGAATACCACCTCCAAACAGGACCTTACCTAGTAAAGCACTGTGGGGTTCAAACCAATCTTCGGATTGTGGGCTGCTTTACCCTATGTTGAAGAAATCTGCCAACAGCGTATCTTCTTCCTAACTAAACCGAATTATAATATTTAGTTTTTTAGCGTTCTAAATGCAGCATGTGAACTGGATTTATCATCAAACACGATTTTTTGGCACTTTCTATGATGGCGAAACTTTTGTGCAGACAATTCCGAAAGTTCCACAACACTTTACTTGAGTGCCTGCTGTATTCTCAAAGATATTTAGATATTTTATATCATAAAAAAATGAAACAGTGCTGCCTGTAACAGCTAATGTTAAAAATCGACTGTCAAAATGAAATATCCCATCAGTTAAATAACTGTAAAATAGCTTGTTATGAATGCACCAACCAGCCACTACAAACTTCTTTTAAGAAAACAAAGTATGCCATAACTTTTTCTTAACTAAGTGCATCTAACATTATCATTAGGGTATCTAGCATGAATATTAGCATTTTAATGCTGTAAGGGAAATACGGTACCTCACAGAAGGATCCAGTGTGGCTATGTGTCATTCATACATGGAACTACACACAGTTCTGCAAACCCCTTTCAGCTGTTATACCTATATGTAAAGCATATGACCTTTAAATTCTATGTTACAAGTTGCTGATATTAATTTCATAAACGGCCGGATTGCGGCTAGCCAGTCACAGTCTGCACAGCTGCTACGATCGGGGGTTCGAATACCCCCTCGGGCATGGATGTTTGTGTCGTCTTTAATATAAGGTAGTTCATAAGTAGTTTGTAAGTTTAGGGACTAATGACCCCACAGTTAAGTCCCATAAGCTTTACAAACATTTGAACATTCTACTGGCTGTGTTGATGTATGTAGCAGAATATTAAAATCTTGTGCTTATTTGGTATGTTTACCCTAAAGCCACTCAATTCTAGAAAGGGCAGCATGTACTCTTACTGTGATGTGTATGTTGGTAACATTTACCAAGAGTGGTGATGAGAAGGTAATATGCCAGAACAGCTGATTTGTGCACATAACAGCAAAGTTTTACTTTCAAACATTGAATTTTGATGTAACGTGCTTTCCCACAACTGGTTTTTCTGGTATCACACCTATTAGTTATGCCAACTTGCAACTTAACTGTTGCCACCCAATGTAGCCACAATCTCAGACTACACAACATGTCAGCATATCACCAAAACTTGCTGTGGTATTCATATTTCCTAGCCAACATTTGACTGCCACACTAGCAAAGGCATAGCCAACATGAACAAGAGCAATATGGCCCATTCTCAAATTTAGTGCCCTTAAGCTATCACTGTAATGAGTCAATGGTTGCTGGTATTCCTTTACTTTCTCAAATTCACCATCAATATCTTTGCCAGCAGATGGTATGTATAAAACATATTTGAGGAAAATATATTACCCACTAACAGAGTTTGTGTGTATATAGGAAGGTTTTTCTGAGGCTCATGAAACTGCCTTTAACATCTTTCAGTAAGTAAGATATTTGAAAAATGTGTATTATTGTATGTACTAATTGCAATTTTTGCAGTAGAAAGAAAAGTATGAATAAAACAAGACTAACATGACTGTATTATTGTGTAATTAGTAACAATTATTAAAAAAAAAACTCATTTTACTACAGATGAATAGCCACAGTATCCAATATTGCAGATTACACAAGATAGGTAATTTTAATTTAAAATACACTACCATTTGTGGGAATTGCAAGAAATAAATGCATTAATTCAATGAATTTAACACCGCAGGGTAGGTACACAACAAGTACCAAATGATTACCTTTTTAAATAAATATTGTGGAAACGAGATAGAATGGCTGGCCAGTACTTACCTTTGTGCTGTGCCGCCGATAGTAACACAAATGAAGAAACAGAAAAAAAGGGGACAAAAAGGACAAGCTTTCGGAACACAGTTCCTTCATCAGGTGGGAGAGGTGAACTACATTTCCCTTCTGTTCCCATCCTCTCTTCTTCCCTTCTCTCCCACCTGATGAAGGAACTGTGTTCCGAAAGCTTGTCCTTTATGTCCCTTTTTTTTCTGTTTCTTCATTTGTGTTACTATCGGCGGTACAGCACAAAGGTAAGTACTGGCCAGCCATTCTATCTCGTTTCAACAATATTTAACTTTTGAAATATTTATCTGTCCTTTGAGCCCTACTAATCAGTATGTCGCATGCCACCATGCGCTGCAGTGAAAGTTGCAGTATGCTGTGGCATTGAGTCAATAAAATTCTGAAAACGTTCCTGAGAGATTTCCTTTCACATAGTTTGTATCTGAGCTCACAAATCGGAGACACTGTAGTTATTGGAGGACCATAATCAACCATATCCCAGTTACATTCAATAGGCAACATGTCTGGCAAACATGCTGACCAAGAAAGCAATGGTGCCTGCCGCACTTCAAAGAAGGCCTGCATATTCCTCGCAACATATGGCTGGGTACTGACCTGTTGAAATGTAGCCTGAGGGGATGCCTGAAGCAGGGGAAGTACCTCAGGCTCTACAGCCACAGTTAGGTACTGGTTGTTGTTCAAAGTGTCCTCAATACATCAGAAGCAAGATCAGGAGTTGTAACCAATGCCACCCCAAACCATCAAACCTGGTGTTTGTCTACTATGCCACTCCACAATGCCGAACGCACATGCAGCCATCGCTGTAGGACATGTTGAAGTGGAACTCATCTGAAAAGATTACATTTTCCCACAGCACCCCATTTCAGTCGGAGGAGCTCACAGTTTCTAGATTATGGAAGCCAACCTAATGGCATGTGTGCAACCAGCAGCAACCTGCAGCAGACAGCGATTAACTGTCAATGCAGATAAGTTCACACATATTGCAGTGCTACAGCTCCGAGCCAACGCTGTGGATGATGCTGTACAGTCTATTATGGCCATGCGGACAAGATGACAGCTATCCTGTACTGTGGTCACGTTCCGTCGTCCAGTTCCTGCTCATCACTACGTACGACCCTTCTCTATCCACTGCTTCCACACACCCATCAATATCATAGCAGCATGTCCTGAGTGAGCCAAAATGTCATTGTATGACAACCCCATTTCCTGGAGACCGATCACTCTGCCCTGTTCGAACTATTCACATGGCAATATGGCTCCCTTTGGTGTCAAAGAGGCATACTGGCACTCAGTGTATTGTTTCCACCTTGTGTGGCAGCCCTGCACTGGCTACACTAGGCGCAACACCGACCATGTCGGACGGACATGAGAGGGCTCAGCTTGGCCTGCGTGTACCCCGCCTCGCTGCAAATTTTATCACTTACTGCTTGCACACCAGTTCCCCCTTCCACCAAGTGTGGCGCTATTCAGATAATTCCTTTTTGGCGTTGCACTTTTCATAAATGATAATGTAGAAAGGGCCTTATTTAGCCATGTGATTTTTCGTTCTTTTAGTTTGTGTGATAGTTCCTCAAAGTACACTTTGCTCAAAGTTTGGCTTCAGCTTGGAATCAATGAGGATAAATTCAGTTCTTGTGATTTTTCCAAAGTTATGATGAAAAATACAAAATCCCTGATGTATAAGGCTTCCAAGTTGTATTTTTACCTTAGAAATTACTTTATGTGGACAGTAGTGATGTATAACTTTGTTTAACATACTGATAGACATTTTCAAAAGTCACATAACGGTAATGTAGGATGTACCTGGTTGATTAAAAACACTAGTTTAAACTTGTGGCGTGGATAGATCAACACCATCGACATGAACCAAGAATGAACTATCTTTAAGCTAGTTTTCTTTGGTGCGGCTGCTCACCAACCGCCATGGATTCATGTACTTTGTGTCTTTTGTCTCTGTTCTCTCAACTGGGCGGTAATAAATGTGAGTTTCAATGTACATGCATGTTTTCTGTGACTACGAAACTACCAGAAATCCCATATTGGTGACCCTGAAGTCGCTTGAACATTCGTGCGTAGTGTTTTTGTGTGCCGCCGTGGTAATTTTCGCTGCAGAACTCTATTTTGTGCAACGGCTACAGTAACTACAGTCGGACGCACAATGTCCTCACCAGCCAGTTTGCCACCCGGTTCTCCTGGCCTCGCACACACCACAGTAAGTGCAACGAACACTATTTCAAGTGCAAGTGTACCTCAACCTTCGCCGTTCCAAGCAGGGAGCAATGTTTCGCGGGGGACATTTTCTCGTCTCCTGGGACAATGAACTTAGTGCCATGCTGGGCCGATTCAAGCTTTGTTACACCCAGTGCATACGCGAGTTCGAACATTCTGTCGACTTCCCCGATCATGCACTCCATTCCGCAGGCATTACCAGTGAACGTTTCCAACTTGCCACAAAGTGACTGATAATTTGACTTCCTGGCCGGCAACGGCCCTGCCGGTTATGTATCACTCTGCCGTCCATGTGCTTCCCGCACCGCACCAAAGTGTTTCACCAAACTTTCTGAACAATTTTGTACCAAGTGCTACGTTCATCCCGAGTGTTTCATTCATTAACTCCAGCTCGCCCTCAACACTTTCCAGCATGCCTGCGAGTATTGCTGTGCATCCGGACACTACCTTTTCTCTGCGCATGAACTCTGCTCACACGACAAATCCTTTTTTGACTGAGGACAATTGTTTTCGAAGTGACGATATGCACTTCATGCAACAGCAGCTTGTGCCATTTCAGCCACGCGAGTGTGCAGTTTTGCCATGTGCCAGCCGGTTTCCCAAGTTAACCACTTGTTTATGCAAGCATCCACGAACCGAGTTTGTTTTTGCCAAGCACCTTCTATCAGTACGAGTTTACGAGTGAGTCTTCCCGCTTCACGTGTGTTGTCGACTCTGCACGAGCATCTGGACCTTCTTGGGGACTTCATTTCCAACCCACCGACGGAGAACATGTACCACCATGGTAAACAAGTCGTCATGCAAAGGCTCTCACTTCCCGTCGACCAGGTGTATCAAGACTTCATTCACTCCATGTCGTTGCAGAACAAACAGCCGTCGGACCTGTGGCGCACCCTGAGGTCTCAAATCGATCCGGTAGTCATTGCAGACGTAGCTCTCTAGCCTCTCTGGCTCTTTAAAATAGCAGTCGAGATCCAACTTCAACTTCAGCCACACTCTGGCACGCCCATTGACGAGCGTTTACGCCTCGCTGACGCAGCCCACCGCCTGCTTTCTGCACGAGGTTCTCCGCCTGCAGCCACGCCCACCGAACCTCAGCATCATTCAAAGTGTGGCCCCTCCGTCAGTTCTCACCTTACCACAGCAACCTGAGCCACGGTCCCTGTTCTGCTACTACCACACACAGTTCGGTCCCGCTGCCAAGAAGTGCCACCAGCCATGCAGTCACCAAAACGCATCCAGCAGGAAAAGTGGAAAAACATTTCGAGCTCTCAGCCAAATTCACATCAAACTGTAGTTTCGCAAACGCGGCGCTCTCGCGGCAAGGTTGCCCCTCCTGTATGTGTAACTGCCACTCCCGCCACCATCACAACACCGGCGCCACCTCCGCCTCGGCTGGTGGCTCCCTCACCTTCACGAGCGGCTGCCGCAGAAGCTCGGCCTGGTGCCACAACCCCGCCGCCATCTCGCACTCCCGCGTCTCCTTGCTCGGTCGCCACCAACACACCAGCAACATCGTTGCCTGCACCAGTAGCACCCTCGGGTCCACGAGCAGCTGCTGCAGACGTTTGGCTGTGTGCCACAGCCTGCGGCCATGTTGCGTGCTCGCACCGCCTCGCTCAGCCGCCACCACCACATCACCGGCGCCACCCGCGCCACTCGGCGCGCCTGTGCTGCCCTCCAGTGCGCCACCGGCTGGCAATGCAACTCCACCGGCCACTGACCTAGGGTCAGCCAGTTGCGGCCCGGTAACCACTTTCACAACACTGCCTGCCTCGGCTGACACTCCCACTCCTCTCTCCTCGCCTTGTGTGGCAGTCATACGAAACGGCACTGTGCACAGACTCCGCCTGACGGACACCATTGCAATCCATTCAAAGATTCTTCGCCTTTGCCCCGACAAATACGCCGCGGTGGAAAAAGAAATTAGGGAGCCCCTCGCTGCTGGCATTAGAGCCTTCCTCTAGGTGTTGGTCATCTTCTATTCATCTCGCAAAGAAACACAACTTCTTCGCGTGTGCAGCAATTACAGGAAACTCAATGCGAAAACAATCGTGGATAGGTATCCAATCTCGAACGTAACGGATTTCTCTGTCGCTCGCCAGTTCCACAATCTTCTCGGTCGTGGACTGCACACGTGCATGCCACCAGATACCAATGGCGTTCGAAGACATCGAAAAAACAGCGATCACGACACCCATTGGTCTATTTCAATACAGGTACATGCTTTTCGGGCTTAGAAACGTGACACACACTTGGCAAAGATTCAGCAACGAACTGCTTCACGAGCTTCTTTTATGCTTCTTTTATGCCCCCCCACAAGATCGACTCGATCAAAGACCTGCCACGGCCCACCACTTTCAGAGAATTGTGACGTTTCCTGGGCATGATTAACTTTTATCATAGGCACCTACCGAATGCGGCCAAAGTACAAACCCCCCCTCACTGACGCGTTGCCGGAAAACAAACCTCAGGCTCGCGTCCTGTACTGTGGACACCAAATATGGACAATGCTTTCATGGCACTGAATGACTTGCTTGCATGAGCCATTACAATCTCACATCCGCATCCTGATGCGGAGATTTTCCTCACGACCGATGCAAGTGAAAACGCGGTGGGTGCGGTCCTTAGCCAGTCTGTTGACGGCGTTGTCTCGCCTCAAAAAAGCTAAGCCACTCGCAGCGAAAATATTCAGCATTCGACCGCGAACTGCTCGCGATCTATCAAGCTATCAAACACTTCCACACCGAGCTTGAGGGTCAAGCATTCCATTCCACCGATCCCAAGCCTCTTGTGGTGGCGATACAGAACCCTCCTGCCATTCCCCCACCCCGTCGCTACCATCACCTTGACTTTATATGCCACATCACCACCAACGTCCGCTACATTAAAGTTGCGGACAATGTCGCAGCAGACTTCCTTTCCTGTATCGACGCCGTGTCAACGGACATTGACCTGGCCAACCTCTCCACCCTACAGGACGATGACCCCGACACCCTAGCACTCATCTCTGACCAGTCCTCCTCCTTCCACTGCATCAGAACCTCCTTGCCGGGAGTCACCAGTCCTGTCTGGTGTGATGACTCCATGGGGAAGCTCCGCCCCCTCATCCCTCACTCCGCTCTGCCGTGTAATATTCAAAAAGTTACACGAACTTTCTCACCCAGGTATCTGTGCCTCCATCCGCCTGGGCACTGAGCGGTTTTTCTGGCGAGACATGAAGTGGGACTGCCAGGCATGGGCCCGCGCCTGTCTTGCCTGCCAGCGCTGCAAAGTGACCAAGCACACTTCCGCATCCCTTGGTTCCTTTCCTGCTCCTGCAGGCAGATTCGTGCACATCCATATCGACCTCGTCGGGGCTCTGCCACCCGTCGATGGGTACCACTATATCCTCTCCTGCATTGACCACACCACCTGCTGGGTAGAAGCCACCCCCCTCCTCAATATCATGGCCGAAACTGTGGCGAGAGCTTTCGTCTTGTCATAGGTTTCTCAGTTTGATTGTCCCCTGGTTATCATTACGGACTAGGACTGTCAATTCAAGAGCTCATTCTTCAACGAGATCTGTGCCATGTGTGGAATCACATGTATTTACACGACTACCTACCACCCGCAGAGCAACGGTTTGGTAGAGCGATGGCACCGAACCCTCAAAGCAGCCCTACAGTGTTACGATTCTCTTTGGCTAGAATCACTACCCTCCTCAGCCTTCGTGCCACATACAAAGAGGATCTCAGCACCGTAGCAAAATTTTTTTACGGGCAACAACTCACCCTGACTGGTGAGTTGCTAACTTCTTCTTTCCCACCTCTGGTTGACGAGCTTCCCTCATTGGTGGCCCGGATTCGCCAGATTTGCTCTAAGATCAGCCCTCCACCTCCCTTCAGCCACTCCCCTCCTGTCATCTGCATGCCATGCAAACTCGCGGACTGCAAATTTGTATTCATGCGTGACAACACTGTGCGACCCCCCCTTTGCACCTCCCTACACGGGTCCGCACGAAGTACTTCACCGCACGGAAAGCACTTTCACCATCTGGGTCGACCCCAGAACGGTCAGGGTTTCAGTCAACCGGCTGAAACCGGCTCCCATCGAGCCCTCTCCTCCTGTGGCGGATTTGTAATCCGCCCCTCCCTCTCCTCCCCCCCCCAATCTCCCGCTCCCTCCTCCGCCTCGCCTCCGGCCACCTCTCCCCCTGCTCTCCTGCCATTCTCTCCGACTATGGCGTCGTTCTCGCCCACTGCCCTGCCTCCCCCTCTACCCACTCTCCCACTCATCACCTTTCCTCGGGTTTGCTCGCCCCACTGTACCCACAACAGCGGTCTACCAATTCTTAATTGACACTGCCTCCACTGACGTCGCTGACCTGTCACTCATACTTCGCGACCGATGTGTATCTATATTTGACACGAGCCAACTTCACGCTCCCGGCCCAACCGCCTCCAAAGTCACTGCTCTTAGATTTATCGAGCTTCCCGCCGACGCGAACACCGACAACGTCCGAGGTCCTGCTCATTGCCCCTCCCCCCTCACCTCTCCCACGCTCAGCCGAGCAGACAACTCGACCGGCAGGTTGTACAACCACGTCGCGTGCACGAGTACCACATCGACGGCCTGGTAGCACACTGCCTATACCCGCCACCGGTCCTGCCTGCTGATGCCGTCGAGCTGTCCGTGGTGCCAGACCCCTCACTGGTCGTCACACCACCGCCATCGGTGCCCGCCCCCCTCCCCCTGGCGACTCACTCCGAGTACTCCATACTGTGGGGGGGGGGGGGCGTGTGGCGTCGATATGAACCAAAAATCAACTATGTTTAGTTTTCTTTGGCGCGGCTGCTCACCAACTGCCATGGATTCATGTACTTTGTGTCTTTTGTCTCTGTTCTCTCATCTGTGCGGTAATAAATGTGAGTTTCAATGTATATGCGTGTTTTCTGTGACTACGAAACTACCAGAAATCCCATAAACTCATTGATGATTTATTTAGCACTTGTCACAGACATACCAGAACGCAGAGTGAACGGACTCCTGCTGGGGGTTTATATAGTACACATACTTCAACAGAGATTTATGGAACATTTATTTCTTAATTCATGTATAAGATACTAGGACTGTCATATTCAAATTAAAAAGAAAAACAAGGTGGGGTCTCTGATCCAGGACCCTTGTATTCAAAGTGCAATATTTTATCCACTAAGCATACATTTGCTGTCTTTCATTACTTCATTTGCAACATTTATCTCTCTTTAGGAGAATAGTGCATTCGCTTATGTTGGGCACATAGTCAGAGCAGCATTTCTATAGCGGTCATAGATTAGCATTGCACTACATTTTGTATAGCCAATATTGTGCCAATTTGGTGTATTTGATGTATGAGAGGTGAGGAATGATGGACTGAATTAATATTGCCATGTTTGAAGCTAGTGTCTATACCCCTTCACCATCCTTCACACCTACAAGTCCTTGTTCTGTCCCATCCTTTTCTCCTTAAGTGTGTCCTAGATCTCTCTGTCGCAAATATTCTATAAAGCACTCCAAATACATGAACACCAAACACTCCCCCTCACCTTCTGCACCTACCTCCCTCCCCTCCCCTACACAGATGCTCTTTCACCACATCCCCTTTCCACACCACCTTCTTCTCCTCCCACCTCCCTTAACATTTCCATCCATTATATACCGTCTGTAAGCTGAACTCCCTCACCTCACAACCCTCGCATGTTGCTATCCCTATACAAATGCGTGTCACCTGCTCTACACCTCTCCACTCTCCACATCCTCTCTGAGGGCAACTTCTACTGTCTCCCAGTGGCATACTAATAGGAGGAGGGGGGCAGTGGACCACTCTGGGCCTCTTGTTGTGGGGGCACCTCCAAATATCTCAAAACCACCATTTTTCACCCTTTCTCTCTTGTTCCGGGGGGAGGGAGGGTCCTCCAAATCTCGAAAGCAGTTCCTTTTGGACTGTCCCATGCCTTCCATGCTGGCTCCAAATCTCTAAAGAAACTTTTTTTGCCACTCCTGGCCTCCGATATCTGTAGTTTGCCACTGTCACCTCCCCTGCCAGAGAGTGAGCCTCATATTGATGTCTATCCCTCCTTCATACTTTAGGGCTCCCATCTCCTTCCCCTCTACCCCTCTCCTCTCAGTCCTCCCCATGGCCCCACCTCCCGTCCCCCAAGCTCGTCCACTTCTCTCGTCTCCCCCCTTTCCCTCTCCACTTCTGTTTTCCCATGCCTTCCCCATCACCTCTGCAGATTAATATTCTCAGTCTCACCTCTCCAATGTTCCTGATAGTCCCCCCCAACCCCACCCTCACCTCTCCATAGATACAGTGAGTGGTGCAAGTGTTGTTGTAATTTTGTGCCGAGTGTTAGTATCATCTGTTTTGTGTGCAATTAATATGTGATACTGCAGCCCACTGCATCTTGGTAAAAGTGGAGCCATCTGTTTTAAATAGTGTGAGATCGCCATCTATGTGTTTTTTTACTCCAATTTACTGTTTCCATATCTCTCTATATTCTTCGTTTCTCTTCCTATTTAATTACATATTTGTGTGACAACAACCTCTAGCTGATTTCTTGAAAGTAACTTCAAACATAATCACAATGCCAATCACATAGACTTGATCATTGCTCAGTCTTCAGTAATAACCAATGGTTTAGCTGAGAAAATATTATCACAGGCTGACGGTTGTCACAATTAAATGATTATATAAATATAATTGGCTTTGTTAAATCTTAGGAGATGTTCTCTACTTGGGTTATGCTGACTGTGGAATCACATGTGGTTACACTTTAAATAACACCAACTCAGATGTAGCTTATGACGATCCCTCTTTGAATAAGGTGATTTCCACATTTAATAATTAATATAATTTGAACTAGACAACAAATATTAATTGTGAAGGGGTGTTTTTTAAAAAGAACAAAGACTTCTTCGAAATCCACTTCAATTTATTGCTAAAGACAAGATACAACTGAACTGTAATTCTGAAGTACAACTGACTAACTGACTCTAATTCCCGTGCATTACATGTATTTATTACATTATTAACAATGATAAGTGATGCATAATCATTCCAATGATAATTTATGAATCGGTTCTTTTATAAACAACAATTTGTGAAATTTGTATTTTTTTATACAATGTCAATGTATTAGTATAACAAATATCTGATTAATATTTTATAAATGAAGTGAATCCTATTATTTGGTTGAAATTAAATAATCTGCTTTACAATGAACTACAATGTCTGACAATTAGCCATAATGACAATTAGATGTAACAACAACTTTAAATTACAATTTGTACTGGAATTTGGTCAAGCTAAAAATATTATGAAAATTAATCTAATCTTAATAAAGGAAATGTAAGGAAATAAATGCTGCAAAATAAATACTACGAAATTACAGGGGTTTAGTAATGGGAACAATGTTAATAGAGCATTACGAAATTAATGAGGTTTGATAATGGGAAAATATGGTAATGTTAATTACGAATTTATAGAAATTTAGTAATGGGCATAAAAGCTGTAATTACTATGAAATAATGGATTTTATTAATGGGAATAAAATGAGGTAAATAGTGACATAAACGATGTAGTTGTTATAATGTAGGAATGAATATGGGTGGTATCACAAACTTTACTACAGGATAGAAAGGTATCTGGAGCTTCAGTATATAGGGAATGGTATGCTTAACTACACTATAAGGAAAGATGGGTATCCTGGGTTTCAGTTAAGAGAGATCGTATACTACATTAGATGGAGGATCATGTTGTTACATTACAAGCTGAAGCTCGAGAAAGGACACAAGAAACTTTCAATAATTATTTGAAAAAGGTAGGGAAATTTGTGAAAAGAAAGTCTTGTTGTTAGGTAGCTATCATTGTAGAAGTGTTGGCCAACTACTGCAGGAAGAGCTAGGTCCGGAGTACCAGGTCACAAACTTTTTCAAACCAAATGCTGGTTTGGGTCAGGTAACAGAGGATATAGGTTCTTTATGCAAAGATTTCACAAAGGAGGATACTGTGGTTATAGTGGGTGGACCGGGAAATAGCATTGACAAAGACTCTGAATATTTCATAGAGAGTGACCTGGTGAAGGTAGCATCACCAACGAAGCATACTAGTCTGGGATTTGTGTCTGTTATGAGGTGCCATGATTGGCCTCATTTGAACACTTCTGTCAGGAGAGTGAACTTGGAGCTGGAGCGGCTGCTCATGTCAGAGATGGGGCCCCATATTGGTTTGATTTTTGTGGATGCTATCTGTAGGTGGGACTACACTAGGCATGGCCTTCACCTCAACAGGAAAGGGAAAACTGTCTGGATTCATTGCAAGTAATTTACGGAGGGAGGGAGGGGGGGGGGCACTGTCACAAATGGTAAAATACCAGTGGTTACAGATATCAGAGGGATGCCTTTCTTAGGATAGGGAGGAGGGAATGAAAACCATTTTTGAGGGAGCTTGGAAAACACCCTCAGCTTGAGAAAACAGATAGATAGGAGATAGATTTTAGCAAACAATGTTTAACAGAAAGTACTCAGAATCTGCCAGCAAATCTTTGTTCAACCATTAGTATGCAATATCAGTTACCTTTATTACATCAGAACATCTCAGGACTCAGAAATAAACTCGATGAACTACTCATTTGTATTGATGAAATAGAGTCCTCTAACACTATTGACATAATTTGCCTCTCTGAACATCATGTGACCACTGATATAGATATGTTACATATTTCAGGATTTAATTTAGCTTCATACTTCAGTAGATTATACAGGGAGGGAGGACGAGTTGCCACATTTAATAAAAACTGCTATAAATTCAAGAATATTGATATAAATAAATTCTGTCTGGAGCCTCATTTCAAAGCTTGCGCAACAGAAGTAGAGTTCAATAACTGATGCTATATATAAATGTAACTATTTACTGAGCACCTGCAGGAAATTATAATCTATTTCTAAATCATCTAGAAGCTCTATTGGATTGTTTAACAGGAAGAAACAAAGAAAATTTGGGTGCTGGTGACTTTAATACCGATTTTCTTATTCATTCTTCCAGTAAACATTTATTGCAGTCAGTAACATTGTCCTTTAATCTAACTCATACTGTAAACTTTCCAACTAGGATAACTAAATCATCTAGGACAACCATTGGTAATATTTTATAGACAAATCAAAGGAACAAAAACACTTCATTAAAACAATAATTAATGGCCTTTCAGATCATGATATGCAGCTCCTCCTTTTAGGTGTAGATTCTAAGCAGATTATGAAGACTGCTAAATTTACATACAAGAGAGTAGTCAATCCTGCTGCTCAAAAATATGAACTGGAAAGATGTATATAGTGCTCATTGCATGAATGAAAAATATAACATATTCATTAATGATGTCAGTATTTTGTTTGAAAACTGTTTTCCTCTAAAAGTAACTCAAATTAAACAGAGTCTATAATAAAACCATGGATTACACAAGGAATAAAGATTTCATGCAGGACAAAAAGGAAACTGTATCTATCAGCTAAGAGTAGTTCCAATGATGATGACTTAGCTAAATATAAGGAGTACTGTAAAATATTTAAAAAAGTAATTCAGACATCGAAACAAATACATTATGAGAAAAAAGTAGCAAAATCAGACAACAAAATGAAAGCAATATGGGATATAGTGAAAGAGGAGACTGGTAGAAACAGAAAGGAACAGGAGCAGATAGCATTAAAAGTAGATGTTACATTAGTAACTTATGTGCATAGTGTGGCAAATCTATTTAACAAGTACTTTACATCTGTTACTGATAGTATGGGATTGTCAGGGTCCATAAATAATGCCCTTGAATATTTGAAACTAGCATTTACAAATAACTTCAGGCACATGAATATGTCACTAACTTCACCACAAGAAATAACTTCCATAATAAAATCTTTAAAAACAAAGCATTCTATTGGATACAATAAAATATCAACAAAGTTAATTAAAGCATGGTCTTGTGAAATTAGCACAGTTTTAAGTTATTTGTGTAACCAGTTTATAATAACTGAAACATTTCCTGATTGGTTAAAATATGTGGATATTAAACCTCTATTCAAGAAAGGGAATAAAGAGATACCATCAAACTACAGGGCGATTTCACTTTTATTCTCAAAAACTCTAAAAAAGATAATGTATAAGCAGATTCTCAACAACCTAACCTCAAATGATATATAGTGTAGAACACAGTTTGGATTTCTGAAAGGTTCCGATATCAAGAAGGCTATTTACACCTACAGTGAGAATGTACCTAATTCATTAGATAATAAATTAAAAGCAGCAGGTATTTTCTGTGGTTTATCAAAGGCATTTGATTGTGTGAACCATAACATCCTTTTAAATATATTAGAATTCTATGGTGTCATGGGAATTGCTGCAAAATGGTTAAAGGTCGTACCTTGTTAACAGGAAACAAAGGGTCTCAGTGCAAGGGACTAGTGAATTAAGCCAACAGTCATCATCAGATTGGGAAGAAATTACTTGTGTTGTTCCACAAGGATTCATCTTAGGGCCATTGCTTTTTCTTCTGTACATTAATGACGTGCGCCTCGGTTGCACAGTGGTAAAGTGCCAGACTGCAAATCCAAAGGTCGCGTGTTCAATCCCCGCCAGGTCCTACGATTTTTATCTGGCACTTTCCACTTCTTTCACCTCTGGCAGTATTGCTCATGTGAAAAATACCGAGTAGCACCGTGGTTCGGAACCCACGTTAAACTGTAGGTCCCCCTATAACTGGCTGGGTAAGTCAGTTCCAAGGTCGGAGGAAGGCAACGGCATACCACCTCCAAACAGGACCATGCCTAGTAAAGCACTGTGGTGTTCAAACCAATCTTCGGATTGTTGACTGCTTTACCTTACATTAATGACCTCTCATCAGTTATGCTGCCAGAAGCAGAGTTCATTTTGTTTGCAGATGATACAAGTATTGCAATAAATAGCATGTTGAGCTTAGTTTTAGAAAGTTCTGCCAATGATATTTCCATTAACATTAGCAAATGGTTTAAAGCCAAGTCATTGACATTAAACTTCGAAAAGACTCACTACAGGCAGTTCAGAACATGTAAGAGATTCCCATCCAGTTTATGCATAAAGTATGAAGAAGAGCACATAGAAGAAGTTGACAGTATAAAATTCCTGGGATTTCAGCTTGATAATAAACTTAGTTGGGAGGAGCACATCACAGAACTGCAGAAACGACTTAACAAATCTGTATTTGCAATACAAGTGGTATCAGACATAGGAGACATAAAAATAAAAAAAGCTTGTATACTTTGCTTACTTTCATTCCATAATAGTATAATAGTATAATATAATATAATATTTTGGGGTAACTCTTCAAGTCAAGCAAAAGTTTTCAGAGTCCAAAAGCATGTAACACGTATTATTTGTGGTGTAAATTCACAGATATGCTGCAGAAGCTCCTTCAAAGAACTGGGTATATTAACTATTGCGTCTCAGTATATTTATTCCTTAATGAAATTTATCATAAATATATCCCTTTTCCCAACAAACAGCTCAGTTCATACATATAATATGATAAACCAAAAATGATCTACACAAGGACTTAAAAGCACTTACTTAGTTCAAAAAGGGGTCCACTACTCAGAACCTCATATTTTCAATAATTTACCAACAACTATACAAAATTTAGCTACAAATAAAGATCAGTTTAAGAGGTGCCTACAAGACTTTCTAGTGGCCAACTCCTACTCCACTGATGAATTCTTAAATAGAACCAAATGATGCATGTATCTGTATTCATACTATTAGTATTATTACTTATCAGCTTGTAAAAAGTGGTTGTACCTGTATTAGTAATATTATATTATCAACTTGTAAAAATAAATAAATTGACATGTTCCACATCCATGAGGATCACCTCAACACGGATCTATGGAATGAACCAATTAATCTAATCTTGAAATGTACTTTAACTTTTTCATACCTATTGCACAAAACAATATTAATCTTTTTATGGAATAATTCATTATTCATTGGCACATATATAAACGGTTTTTATAAACCTGCTGTGAGACAGCGCCTTGCTGCTTTCAGCAGAACTAAACTCAAAGAGAGCTCATGCATTTTCTTTCCAAAACACTCTGGTTACAAATATAATATTCTAGATTATCCACTAACACCAAAAATAATTGTAAGCAACTAAGTTCAAGGTTATTGTATGTATGTACATGTATATAAGCATCAGTTAATGAGTATAAGAATACACAAAATGAGAATTCGTTAGAAACATAGGTATAAAATGGTATGTTGCCAAGAGAACATTACTTTTGATGAACCTTGGGAGAGTGTTTAAACCCACAGCTTGTAAATAAGGTGGATAGAGTTTTAACATATATTGTAAACTTCATACAACCACATTTAACTCTGAAGATAGATACACTAATAATAAGGAAAACATTTCCCTCACGCACAGTATGTTTAACATAATTGAATTAAGGTACATACGTACAAAGTTCAACCAATGTCCATGAGCATCAGAATATTTTATCATATATGTTATTCATAATATAGTAATAAGGACAGTTTACAACTAGCCGCAAAGACATGGCAACGAGCTGTGACAGGCACATACAAAACACACACGCATACAACACTTTCAGCTATCGGCCATGGCCTTCTTCAGAAAATAGAACACTCACGCAATCACACAGGCACACAACACAGTCACACAACCACCACCAATCACCACCAGCTATCACACTTCGAAGTGTGTGTCATTTGTATGTGCCTGACGCAGCACATCACCACGTCTTTGGGGTGAGTCGAAAACTGTCATTATTACTATATTATTAATTCCAACCTGGACTTTCCATTATATGTTATTCAAATTTTATTAATATGTTGCACAAACTTCTCTCTCAATAAATTGCATAATATCCCAAGGCCTCTTCTCTTACTATATTACTACATAAATTTCACACTTTTATAGTTGAAATATTAACACCTGCGCTGTTATTTGTGTATGAGTGTTCTACAAATCAGTTCAGTGAAAAGGTTCGTTCGTTTCCCCTACATTTTGTATGGTTTCAATGATACCGCATCCCTCAAACCGAACAACTTTCTTGGTCTTGGATAAATAAGTCGACAGGCATTGGAATGAAGAATTTCCAAAATTTAAATGGTCTAGTATAAATGTTCAAGAACTTTTTGATTTCAGCAGCCAGCTTTAGACTTATTGTGTCTCCTGACTAAAACAAGATCTCCCCCTTAAAATGTTTCTTATTGTCACGTCTCCCCTTCCTTGAGTCAGCCTTTCGCTTTAAATGCTCCTTTACAATACAATCTCTTTCATGTAATGTCAAAGTACTATATATGGGAAAATGAATCAGTTCAAAAATAATATTCTTAGGTGCCTCATTGTACATAACTTCATGTGGAGAAAACGCCGTGGAAGTATGATGAAGACTATTTAAAATTTCTTCAAAATCTGCTGCATATTCTAACCATGTACTAGGTTTGTAATTACAGTAAGTTCGACATGCCTGCCAATCTCGTGCATATAGCCTTCTGCTGGATTGGATGCTGGGTCATAAACTGGTATTAGTATGTGTTTGATCTTTCAGAAAATGTTTTCCATACACTTGAAGTGAATTGCTTTCCTTTATCAGATAAAATAGACTTTGGTTTGCCTACTGTTTTCAAATAATTATTCTTAATGAGCTACATTATGTTCTTGCTGTCAGCTTTCTTTTTATGAGGAAATAAAAAGATTATAAAAAAAATATGACTCATAATTGGTAATCATGATTCATGATTAATTCGGGTTGGTTTCTTTATTCCCCTATAGAAATGAATTTTTGCCATAATTGAATTTGTATGAAAAGATCTGCCAAAAGGGCCGAAAAGTAAAGGAAATTACACTCCTGGCCATTAAAATTGCTACACCATGAAGATGACGTGCTACAGACGTGGAAATTTAACCGAGATGAAGAAGATGCTGTGATATGCAAATGATTAGCTTTTCAGAGCATTCACATAAGGTCGGCACCAGTGGCTACACCTACAACATGCTGACATGAGGAAAGTTTCCAACCGATTTCTCGTACACAAACAGCAGTTGACCGGTGTTACCTCGTGCAACGTTGTTGTGATGCCTCATGGAAGGAGGAGAAATGCGTGCCATCATGTTTCCGACTTTGATACAGGTTATTGTAACCTATCGCGATTGCAGTTTATCGTATCGCGACATTGCTGCTCACGTTGGTCATGATCGAAAGACTGTTAGGAGTATATGAAATCGGTGGGTTCAGGAGGGCAATACGGAACACCGTGCTGAATCCCAATGACCTCGTATCACTAGCAGTCGAGATGACAGGCTTCTTATCCGTATGGCTGTAACGGCCACATCTCGATGCCTGAGTCAACAGATGGGGACGTTTGCGAGACAGCAACCATCTACACGATCGACGACATTTGCAGCAGCATGGACTATCAGCTCAGAGACCGTGGCTGCGGTTACCGTTGACGCTGCATCACAGACAGGAGCGCCTGAGATGGTGTACGCAACGACGAACCTGGGTGCACGAATGGCAAAACGTCGTTTTTCAGATGATTCCAGGTTCTGTTTACAGCATCATGATGGTTGCATTAGTGTGTGGTGACATCGCAGTGAACGTACATTGGGAGCGTGTATTCATCATCGCTATACTGGCGTATCACCCGGTGTGAAGGTATGGGGTGCCATTGGTTACATGTCTCGGTCACCTCTTGTTCGCATAGACGGTACTTTGTATAGTGGCTGTTACATCACTTCAGATGTGTTATGATCCGTGGCTCTACCCTTCATTTGATCCCTGTTACGCAGTGTCGTAGCTATCATAGGGACAGGCGGGGCAATGCCCCGGGGCCCCCGAGCTCAGAGGGCCCCCGAGCTCAGAGGGCCCCCCTCGACCACCGTGAGCGACGTTTGAAAAAAGTTACAGTACACTATCAATTTTTTGTTTTTGCTCTCCCACGCTACCGTCCATTATTTTCACCTTTCCCTCAAACCAAGTATCCCACAGTAGCCGCACTGGGCCACCGGGTGGCGGAACAATGCTTGTAGTGGGACCTTCACAAGACGCCGCTCGGTGGTGCTGCTGACGTCCCAAGCCGCCAGTCGCTGTGTGCAACAATCGGCACACTTCAGTCTGTGTTGCAGCAGAAGCAGAGGCAGCGTCAAAGCTGCTCACAGCAACAGCTGCGCCTTCGCAGTATAGCGGCGTGCCGCTCGGCACAGTGTGAAGGATCGCGCACCTCCAGTACTGAATAAATACATTTACTCTACAGTACTTGTTATTGGCAAATAGAAATGTACAGTTCGATTACACGAATAATCGGTTTTCCGAACATCCACGTCCCCCAATTACTTCGGATAGTCGACGACCTACTGTATATGATATTTTAGTTAAATGAAGGATTTTAAACAATTAACTTATTGAACACTGAGCAACAAACCTCAAACGCACGAAGTGAAATCCAAATATTATTGCAACTCAGAATATAAACATAACAAGGTCTATTGCTTGTCCGCTCAGACATGACCCTGCCACCGTTAGTGTGTTTTCGGTTGAAATTGAAGTCGCCATGGCTGCCAATCTTTGCGAAATAAGAGTGAATGGCGCTGAAGTACTAGCAGTGTGTTTGGCAATACATGGTCTGAGCCGGCCGCGGTAGCCGAGCCGTCTGCGGCGCTGCAGTCACGTTCTGCTCGGCCACTACGGTCGGAGGTTCGAATCCCCCCTCGGGCATGGATATTCGTGCTGTCCTTTGTATTAGCTAGTTTGTAAGTTTAGGGACCGGTGGCCCCGTAGTTGAGACCCATAAGCAGTACAAACATTTGAACATTTGAACACGGTCTGACCACATTTGAATATGAAACCTGTACAATGTATTATTACAGAACGGTATTATTATGGTAACTAAACTGTTTGTATAGTGAATTCCCCCAAGGCAGTGCTCCTTAATCATAGATCCCAATGAAGTGCTGCAACCATACATACACTGCGCTTGTCCGTCCATTTTTGGAGTATTGCAGCCCAGTGTGGGATCCTTATCAGGTGGGTTTGACGGAGGACATCGAAAGAGTCCAAAGAAGGGCAGCTCGTTTCGTATTGTCACGATACAGGGGAGACTGCGTTACGGAAATGATACAGGATCTGGGATGGGAATCATTACAACAACGGCGCTTATCGCTGCGGCGTGGGCTACTTGCGAAACTCCAATCGCCAACATTCTCCTCCGAATGCGAAAATATATTGTTGACTCCCACTTACATAGGTAGAAATGCTCATCAGAAAAAAATAAGAGAAATCAGAGCTCGAACAGAGAGATTCAGGTGTTCTTTCTTCCCGCGCGCTATTCGAGAATGGAATGGGAGATAAATAGTATAATTGTGGTTCGATGAACCCTCTTCCAGGCACTTAAATGTGATTTGCAGAGTATCCCATGTAGATGTAGATGTAGAACCAACTGCACTCTGAAATTCATGCAAGAAGAAGAGAAAATACGGTTACTTTGCCAGAATAGTGAATTGTCCATTCTAAACGCTGCCCTCTACCCCAGTGTCGTGATAATAAGCGAAGATGTCGACTTATTTTACTTATTGCTTCATGCAGCCTGGTAGCGGCACTGCTCAATACAAAGTGTTTCATCGTGCAAAATCCGGCAACTTCCTTTTGCTGAAACCATCCTACACGAATATTTCCCCTATTTTCTTTCTTAGACTGGGCTATCAAAGAAATAAGGCTGATCGGTATGGAGCATGGGGTCGTTTTATCTGCATGTCCCGCCCATGCCCAACTCTGTCCCTCGGCAAAATTTCATCCAAATGCACCCAGTAACTTTTGCGTAAAAGAGTACCAAACAAACCTTTACTGTTATAACTATATTGTCTGCTGTCTGACACATAATTTACTTAGCAGTATTTAGTTTTGCCTTATTATTTCTTCCAGTGGGTGGTAAGGAGCTGATGAAATAGTTTTGCATCGGTATACAGTTTTATTTTAAAGCGGGCCCCAATGTCATTTTTGCCCCGGGGCCCTTGGTGACATAGCTACGCCGCTGCTGTGAAACCCTTCATTTCACCAGGATAATGCACGACCACATGTTGCAGGTCCTGTACGGGCCTTTCTGGATACGGAAAATGTTGGACTGCTGCCCTGGCCAGCACATTCTCCAGTTCTCCAGATCTCTCACCAACTGAAAACGTCTGGTCAATGGTGGCCGAGCAACTGGCTCGTCACAATACACCAGTCACTACTCTTGATGAACTGTGGTATTGTGTTGAAGCTGCATGGGCATCTGTACCTGTACACGCCATCCAAGCTCTGTTTGACTCAATGCCCAGGCGAAACAAGGGCGCTATTATGATCAGAGGTGGTTGTTCTGGGTACTGATTTCTCGAGATCTATGCACCCAAATTGCATGAAAACGTAATCGTGTGTCACTTCTAGTATATTTGTCCAATGAATACCCATTTATCATTTGCATTCCTTCTTGTTGTAGCAATTTTAATGGCCAGTAGTGTGCAAAAATAAAAATTGCAATGGCCTGTTTTTGGTGCACTTTCGCAAATATTTCAGACAAAAAATCAGAACATGAATAATATAAAATTAGTTATGTGAAAAACATTATCTACTATATGGTAAGGTGGTACAATTTCAATATAGGTACAATTCTGATCAACATAAGATTGTCAGTCTCGTAGTGTTGGTAGCACTTGCCTTTGTGTGGCGTTGTAGTGTAGCAGGTTTCTACAGTTCCTGCCTTTTTCATGAATACACCACTTTGTGCTATGGAGATATAAATGTTTTCCTGTAAAGATGTAAGTGAAGCTACTTAGTCTAACACGCTCTTATAAATTTTCTAGTTAAGGGTGACTGGATTCGCTGACAAAAATGCAATGTTTGGTACCACGAAGTATGCGTTGGTGCCTGTATATATACATGTATATATATAATATGCCGGTGACGGGCAAGATCCTATCGTTAGTGGGGAGGGGTGGGCAAGTTTGTAGCCCTTACTCTTACGGGAATTAGTTAAACTACGAGTTTGAGTACTATGGGCAGGGCGAAGCTGGGAATTTGTATCTGACGGGGGGCGTGCATGGGTAGTCCTTGCAGGTGCGGTGATCACTGTGTCCCCAGTGGTGTAGGGGTCAGCGCAACTGCCTAGAAAGCAGGAGACCCGGGTTCGAATCCCGGCTGGGTACACATTTTCAGCTTTGCCCAATAGCAGTTGAAGTCATATATTCTATGAATATTAAATAATAACAACTGCAGGATCAGAATGTGACGTCTGTTCTTTCCGAACAGACGCCACATGTATATATGTACCACCTTACCCTAGTAGGTAAACAGCCGGCGTTGGCCGATTATTTATGTCTTGTCCGTCTCCTCTTCTGCCCTCTTCCTGTCCTCCTAATCCTCTCACCTCTCGTATTCTCTCTCCTACTCGTTCTGTCTGTGAGAAATCACATGTCTGCCAACTGTCAATATAATCTGTCAAGCGGTGAAAGCGTGCCTACTTTCATGGTGATGCATCACACGGTGTTGATGTGTGTTGTAATATATCCGCCATGCACCATAAGAAATTTGATGGAGGCAGTGATCTTAGCCTTCCTTCGAAGGTTAAGTTTGCTAAATTTCATCGAGATCGAAATAAAACCATAAATTTTGTCGATGTCGGTAGATAAAGCACCCTCTGCCACGTACCGTACTAAATTTTATGTAGACAGTGACCTTCGTCTTGTTTTGAAGGTGAAATGTCCAAAATTTCATCAAGATTTCAACAAAACTGTCGATTTGAAAAAACACTCCGACACTTTATACAGGGCGTCCCAATCAACTTTTTCACGCCAGATATCCCTGAAACTACAATAGGTATTTAAAAAGGTACTACACGGTTATGAACGTACATCATAGCAGTTCCATGCTGATAGCTGTGGAAGATATGGTGGTTGAAAGCCGTCAAATTAAAAAAAAAAAAAAAAAAATAATCTAACTGAAGGCCAGCGATGACGCTTGCGATTTTATAGCAAGGAGGTTACATACAGCGAAACGTGATGCCACAGACCAAGGTTAGTAAATATAAGGTTGGGCAGTAAGCGCCCTACTCTGCCTTTGGCTAGCACTGTGACGTCACTGTCGGACTGCGCGCTCATAAACGGCCTGCACAAGCTTATTTCGGTACGGCACGGAATGTGCATTTATAATAAATTTTTGACTAAAGAAATTGTTCTGCCTTAAATACAAAGTGCTATTCTGCTGTAAAATATTCCGTTTAAGAGTGCTGGGTCATATTCTATCGTAGATTTACGCGATACATATCAGTAACATATCAAATCACAAACATATCGACAATTTCTTTAATATGAACAGGAATGTTTCAAACACTTTTTTTTCGTGCCAAATTAAGCAACTCCGACTGTAAATCCCATACATAATCGGTTTCATTGAAATGCCGGGAGCCTATTCGAGAATGTGCAACATTTACATTGTCCTTCCTGTAGCACTTTCTTTAACGTTTCATCTCGAGGAAAAAATGATACTTTATTTCAGTTCCCTTTGTGTTCCCACTGTGAGAATTACAACCCATAATAGCACAGCCTGGCATTGTATAAATAATAACAGAAGTATTTCAAAGAATTACAGCAGAAACGATAGCACGCGCGACAGGCACTAGGGAAATCAATATATGTACTTTCCACTATAAACTTTTTACTTCCAAACTATGAAGCGAAACATATTATTTAACCCTTTCATTCCCAGTGTTGTTCCTCGACGACAACAACGTATTAAAAGCTGATTTATACCGTATTTTCTGTATCAACCCTTAAAATCGCATTGTTGTTGACGAATAACTCGCTTCTAGTACGACATTTTGCCGCTTGGTACGGTATTTAGTCACTTCTGAGGCATTAATCTGTCCGTCTTGAGGGTGGTGTTACGTTGCCGTCTGTACGTGGTTGTAATTAGGAGCGTGATTGGGTTCATGTTATTTTATTTCAGCAGTGAATTCTCTTGTCTTTGGTGCTGAGGCGATGATTATGCTAGCATTATTGATCTGGCAGCGTTAACAATCATCAAAATAACGTCCAAAGTAATAAAATACCTCGATACAAACGTCTGTGTTAATGCATGAAATACATGACATAAGAAAAAACAGATCGATCAAAAATTTTGAAGCACGTAATTTGATGTTTTATTAATATAGAAAACACTGAATTTTAAGTTTTCCAAAGCTCAATTCATAATGTGGGAATGAAAGGTTTAAGCAAATGCAGCAGAAACGGTAACACATACGAGTTAGGAACCAACACCGCAAATTGCTTCACTCCCTGGTGTCCCACAGTGACGTCATGCGCAGAACGTCGAAAACGCGTTTCCTACTGCGCATCGCTTACTGCGCCCCCCTGGCCACAGACCATATCTTTGGTCTATGCGTGCTGCAATGTCTTCAGCTCTTTCTCTGTAAGGATAAGCATACGAATAAGGAAATATAAGAATAAATAAATGAAGCAGTAAAAAAATAATTTTCTTTTAATACATCTCTTTAAAAAAAATTGATTTCACGTTTCGCGCATTACATCAAGTGATCGACCTGTGATATTATTACAATCATTATTGTTGAATTTCGTGATTGGATTCTTCGAAACGAGTGCAATTTTACGTGTGATTTGATCTACACTACTTACTCTTCTGTTAAACGGTAAGTACATAGACTTCTGCAATCTGATATGGATATTTTTCATTTCCTTCTCATAGCACACTACTGAAAGATAGCTTATCTATCACAATCAACCAACACGCGAGCGGAGCCACGGTTTAAGCTAGTAGACTATATAACTACAAAATACCTTCAGACTCTTTGAATATTCAGCAACTATCGGTTGTATGCCAATTTTTATACACGGATGCCCCATAGCAAAGTGGTACAGTGCCAAGCCACAGATTCAAAAGTCGCGGGTTCGATCCCACCAGGTTCTTGGATTTTCATCTCTCACTTTCCACTTCTTTCAACTCTGCCTGTGTTGCTGATGTAAAAAATACCGAGTAGCACCGTGGTTCGGAACCCACGTTAAACTGTAGGTCCCCCTATAACTGGCTGGGTAAGTCAGTTCCAAGGTCGGAGGAAGGCAACGGCATACCACCTCCAAACAGGACCATGCCTAGTAAAGCACTGTGGTGTTCAAACCAATCTTCGGATCGTTGACTGCTTTACCCTATGTTGAAGAAATCTGCCAACAGCGTTTCTTCTTACTAACTAAATCGAATTACAACATTTAGTTTTTTAGCGTTCTAAATGCAGCATGTGAACGGGATTTATCGTCAGACACGATTTTTTTGCCACTTTCTATGATGGCGAAACTTTTGTGCAGACAATTCCGGAAGTTTCACAACACTTTACTTGAGTGCCTGCTGTACTCTCAAGATATTTAGATATTTTATATCGTAAAAAATGAAACAGTGCTGCCTGTAACAGCTAATGTTAAAAATCGACTGTCAAAATGAAATATCCCATCAGTTAAATAACTCTAAAATAGCTTGTTATGAATACACCAACCAGCCACTTCTTTTAAAAAATTCAAATGTTTGTTAAGCTTATGGGACTTGACTACGGGGTCATCAGTCCCTAAACTTACAAACTACTTATCAATTACCTTATACTAAGGACGGCACAAATATCCATGCCCGAGGGGGGATTCTAACCCCCGACCGTACCACTTCTTTTAAGAAACCAAAGTATGCCATAACTTTTTCTTAACTAAGTGCATCTAACATTATCATTAGGGTATCTAGCATGAATATTAGCATTTAATGCTGTAAGGGAAATACGGTACCGCACAGTAGCATCCAGTGTGGCTGTGTGTCATTCATACATGGAACTACACACAGTTCCGCAAACCCCTTTTAGCTGTTATACCTATGTGAAGCAGATGACCTTTAAATTCTCTGTTACAAGTTGCTGATATTAATTTCATAAATGGCCGGTCGCATTGGCCCATCGGATTGCGGCGCTCCAGTCACGGTCTGCACGGTCGCTACGGTCGGGGGTTCGAATCCCCCGTCGGGCATGGATGTTTGTGTCGCCTTTAGTATAAGGTATTTCATAAGTAGTTTGTAAGTTTAGGGACTGGTGACACCCACAATTAAGTCCCATAAGCTTTACAAACATTTGATCAAAGGAATGGGACAAATTTAATTACATTGTGGCATTTATTTTGTCAGAAATTTCGCCATTGACTGGTTCTAATTATCTGCTATTTATTGTCAATGTTGATAAACTAAAATGTTGTTCTTGCCAAGATGTAACCATTGCTGTAAATTCTCTCTTTCCAAGAAAGATTAAGAATTATAACTTGTCAAGGTTCTAGGAGGATGCTGCAAAGTGTCCATTGTGCAGACGTACAGCTAGTGCTAGAGATATTAGGTATATTGACAAAGTTGTTCACATGATAGGGACTTTCAGCATGAAAGCTACTCATATTTAAAAAGATACAGTGGTCTGTACTATTCCTCGGGATGCTTTTCAGAGGTACATAGTTGCTTTCAAAATGTGGCCTTCACATGGGGCAAGCTTTTTATTGTAGGTCAATCAGTAGTACTTTAATTTTGAGCATAACATTTAGCACTTCTGTTTCTTTGGAACTAGGTATTAAAAAAACAGAGCTACATATTTTTCCATACCAAGGCTTCACTGCAATAGGTGCTGTGAGCCCGAATCCATGTTAATTTCGCCGATTAAAATATAATGCAAACAGTTTGTTACATAGAGAGTTTCCTCTAAAATAGGGATTGTTAATGTGCACGGCACTTATAGGGATGAGTGTAGTATGTGATACACAGTTTTTGTATTTTCTAATCCGATACCTGTAAACAACAGATATCTGCAGAAAATCCTGTCACAGACATTTGCAGCTCGTTCCACACAACTGGAATGCCTCATCGGCATGAAACGATGGCGACCGAAACTGGAACGCTAAAGACGCTATTCACATGGGGATAATCAAGTCTCCGAGTGACTGAGATACTGTGTGACCATGAGGCACTGTGCGTGTAGTTAAATGGGGCTGTGGGGCTGTTCACGTGGGATACTTGAGTCGCCGCCACTCGGATACTACGCGACTGGTGATCGGGCAGTTAAGTCCTTTAAACTTAACAAACATTTAAACATTTTTTAATTTCACAAACAATAATTCGAACTGCAGTGTGGCAACTGATCTTGTGCCCCCAATAGTAACTTTACACGATCATAAAATGAAACTTTTTGAACTTCCTGGCCACCAGTAGTGCCTAGAGTAGATCGTGCTTAAGAGGTACCAGTATTGTAAAAGCCTGTTATTTATTTCATTCCATCCTATATTGCGTTGACTAAAAGCCTGTTAAGCAAGACTATCTCTGAACACAAATAGCAGGGTACTTGTATTCCTGAGAAATATAGATGGGAAGTTCGTATTCATTCTTTTTATTCCTTTGTTCAATAGATTTATGTTTTGTTTGTAAAGCTTATGGGACTTAACTACGGGGTCATCAGTCCCTAAACTTATAAACTACTTATCAACTAGCTTATGCTAAGGACGGCACAAATATCCATGCCCGAGGGGGGATTCGAACCCCCGACCTTAGTGGCCGTGCAGACCGTGACTGAAGCCCCTCAGTCCCCTCGGCCAGCGCAGCCGGCAATCGATTTATGCAGTTAATCACTGAACAGCCTTCAACGTCATTGTTTGTGTTTACTGCAATAGTCAAACAATACAGACGAGACAATATGAGTATATGTACCGCAGTAGCTATTTAATACACGATTTACCTGCTAACAACACTTATCTGACGCTTGCCACTACCATGGCGGCTGGCAGAAGGATGAAATTATCCCGTGACAGCAGTGCCATGAGTCTACTTATGTTTACAAGCACTACGTTTACATGCAACACATCTTCCGGAAGACGAAAACCGATTTTCGTAAACCGTTTTTCGCTGTCGTGTTTACATGGCATAGCCCGAATCGGATTTCCTAGCCCACGTTTATGTAAACGGGGTGATTGACTCCCAAAACCAGATTTCGTAAACCGATTTCCCAATTCCGCTTTTGATTGGTCATGTAAACACTCCGAAATCGATTCTGGAAATCCACTTCTCTAAAGCGGTTTTCCAGTTCCACAATCGATGTTAGTGCCCATGTAAACGCAACCGTTTTTGAAGCGTTCTTGGCTTGTCATATTGTGTTTCCTTGTTAAGAATTTTCTGCACATATGGAAAGAAAGAAATTTTCTAATGTGAAATAAAATTATATAAATATGTGTGAACATAAATCTGTGTATTTAAATAAAGAAAAATAGCGATTGTGCTGACTAAATCAGGAACTAGATCAGCTGTTTTTCAGCCGCCATGTTAAGTCAGCTAGGAAATCCGATTCAGACTGTGCCATGTAAACACGACAGCAAAAAACGGTTTACGAAAATCGGTTTTCGTCTTCCGGAAGATGTGTTACATGTAAACATAGTGAATGTAAACGGGGTGAATGCCTTTGTTACGGAAGGCATAGACCAAAGATAACATAGACTGCGCATGTCCCTATCTCTGCTGTGTTGTAGTTTGAAACCAACATCTAATTGCCCCAAGTCACGTGACTGAGGCTTCGTCATTACGAATCACAATGTTTCTATTTTACAGGTGAAATCAAGCGCTGATTTTAACAATAAAACGACTTCTCATATTCCTATTACCCATGTAATATATTAAGGTAACATGATTTCTCGGTATTACTGACATTAATGCGTTGATTATCGTGTTACATATGACAAGGCGAAAATTGTTGTGTGTTGCGTTTACAAGCAACAGAATTAAATATCTTCAATATGTGTGTTGCATTATGATTTTTTTTTTTTTTTTTTTTTTTTTACTTTTGTAACAACTGACCAATGTGATTTTTTTAATGGAAGATAGTGTCAGCATGTGTTGACTGAGTATACATGTCACCAAGTAAATAATTTCTGGTGCAGATCTGCCATTAATCAAGTTCCACAACGCTGAAGATGAATACAGACTGTTTATTATCCCTACAAAACCAGTTCTTGTGTCGTACATCAATAATTTTTTGATCACATTATTATTTTAATGTAAATAGCCAATATTTTTCTTGCTTTACGTTTTCGCTGCACTGTATGTGGAAAAATTCATAAAATATAAACGCTTTTATTGTGTTAAAAACTGACATTATGAATGCAAACCGATTTCAGGTATATATAAAAGCATGACAAAACTTTCCACATTTATTGTTGAGGAATCGTATGAAAATTGATGCTGCTTGTCAAACTAGTATTTCGTCTCCTGTGTAAGCTACAAACTAAAAGACTCACAGGACAACAAAAACAGTCATTCACTTAAGAACTGCACTTCTGCTGCTTATAAAAAGAACTTTGAATACCTTTCATCTAGGCACAAGTACAAACTGTAACCGTTGCATTGATATTCGAATTACGGGGAACTAACGCCCATTGTAGTACTGAATGTGTAATAAGAATACGATAAGACGTTTTATTGTCTAAATCTACACTCTATTTCCACTAGTAAGGAGAAGTGCGACTTTCAGCTGCACTTGACACTGATTGTAATTAGGGTTACCAGACGTTCTGTTTTATCCGGACATGTCCTCTTTTTTGGGGCGGGCGTAGCCGTTATTCTTTGAGTCACGGCCAGAGCAGTTGTGAGATAGCAGCAGCAGCAGCAGCAGGTAGAGGAAGCTATGCAGTCACCAGTAGCTACAGCTAAGCCTCCTACTGCGGAACAAACCCAAGGTAAGGCTGTGCACTGTCAACATACCGTACTGCCGTTGTAAAAGTAGATTCGCCGCCTACAGAATAGACTGAGGTAAATTTATAGAATGTCGCAAATCCGAGGAACAGTCGTCCGTTGGCACCATGAAATACGTAATTAATGGCCACTGTTTCATTCGAAACAACGTGTCGATGAATGGCACTGTTTCAAAACGGTAGTTTTCACTTTGTGTCTACCTCGACTTTATCCGAAACAGACACTTTATTCGGGTACTGTTATCACTTGTTCAAAGCAGTCAACTATCGCTTGCAACAATATAACTATCGAAACAGTGACGTGTCTTTGTTTGGTCTAGGGCGGAATTCTGGCTAGGCACACACACTGAAGCAAAGTTAATAAGTTTCAAGAGTTTTGAAATGTTAAGTGACGTACGTGAGCATTCATCTTAAATTTACCTAAAATATGGTCAGAATAAGTGATTGCCGTACTTTGAAATAACGTATTTGTTTAATCTGAATAACATTGGTGTAATAAAATCTTGGAATAAGTATCTTCCTGACGTTGTCAATTGCTGTAAGAGCCGAATGACAATAAAATATTATTATAAATCGTGACAATCGATAAGATAACGCGCACTCTTTTGCATTAAAAATGTCAACAGTAAATAACATATTCTGTTTAAACTATGTGCTTCAGAGATTTTTTAATCTCAAATATTGATGTGTGTGTAGACTTAACATTGCAGGCATCTTATGCCATAGGCGTGCTTATCTGTTCAGTTACAATAATCGTATTTTACAAACTAATAAACACAGGGGTGTAGAGCGGTTTTCGTACTAAGAGAGAGCTTAGATGACATTCCTACTTAAGTCAATAAAGTTTTGCATAATTAGGCATACTTGTGAGCCGAGAGGGCCGGCCGCGGGGACTGAGGCGCTCAAGTCACGGTCTGCACGGCCACTACGGTCGGGGGTTAGAATCCCCCCTCGGGCATGGATATTTGTGCCGTCTTTAGTATAAGGTAGTTCATAAGTAGTTTGTAAGTTTAGGGACTGATGACCCCGTAGTTAAGTCCCATAAGCTTAACAAACATTTGAAAAGTAGCGTATAGTCGGCTCATTTCTGCATGGGCACTCAATTTGAAGTACTTAGCAGTTCAAATACAAGTGAACCTGACTTAAGTAGGTTATTTTACCAGCAACCTCATCACGAATTTGTGGCGGGGCTTGTAATAGTAGGCAAGCAACTGCCTTATTTCTTTGCTGATTATTTCGTTATGGTTGGTTTCCTCTTGGAGGTGGAAGGGGTTTTATTATTGCTTGGAATAAAATGGCGTTATTTGTGAGATCCACACGGATTCCAGTAGTGTGTAGGGCGATATGCTTTCATGACCTCACTGAAGAACGGCTGTTAACCTTGGAGAATTTGTAAGGAGATGTGGGAATGACGGTTCCTGTTCTGCAGTTCGCTCTCATCAGTTCATGCCTTATATTACTGAAGATATAATTATGATGATCTTGATGTTTAAAAATAGTTACTTCTTGCTTAGAAACTTTTGTTTCAATATCCTATAGTTATTTAAGTGAAACACTAAAAACAAAATTTTGTGGGTTTGTGTTTATGTAGCGATATAGTCCGTGACAAATTTTCACATTTTCCGCCAGCGGGTTATTGAAATTTATGACCTCTTTACAATTGAATCGGTCATTGCAAAAAGGTCATAAGTCAACTTTTTTTACGAAAATGAGTTATCCATTGGGAGTAGATGGGAAAGTATAGCCGGATTCATACGTACAAGAAGGGCGGAAGTCAGCTTTCAAACGGTGTCACTATCGAGCATTTAAATCTTCGTTCATTGCAAAAAGGTCATGAGTCATTGACTCGTGCCGTTTTTGCAATGACTGTGTGGAGGTGTACTTAATCGAACGCAGAAGTTATTGGCGGCGTTGCGCTGCTCTCCCGAGTATTTTGTCGTCTGAGGTCAGCATCACTGCAACAATCCACTGTTGTGTTTACAGCACTGTAGGTTCAAATAATAGCTCATTTCTGTCGCAGTCAGAAGCCACTTATTTGTCGAGGTGTAATTATGTCTGCCTCTTCTTCGGACTCTGAAATGCCTCCTATAGGCAAGAAACGGACAAGAAATGCTGATAAGTACAAAAGGAATATTATTCCTTTTCCTTCTCCTGTAAAATTTTACTTTCATGACTAGTGACCTGTTTGAAATGACCTATTCAATTAGGTACCCTATTTCACAATCATACTAATTATTTGTCAATGAAATTGTAGCTTTATGGTTTGTCCTAATTACGTCACTTTTTTCTATAATTAGTATGCCAGTGGACTAGGTAATAGTGATCAGTTCCCGATTTTTGCAACCGAACGAACCATTTGGTTAAGAATGAAACTTTCACTCTGCAGCGGAGTGTGCGCTGATATGAAACTTCCTGGCAGGTTAAAATTGTGTGCCGGAACCGGGACTCGAACCTGGGACCTTTGCCTTTCGCGGGCAAGCGCACAACCGACTGTGCTATCCCGACACGACTCACGATGCCGCCTCACAACTTTACTTCCGCCAGTACCTCGCCTCCTACTTTCCAAACTTCACAGAAGCTCTCCTGCGAACCATTCATTCTGGAAACATCCCTTAGGCTGTGGCTAAGCCATGTCTCCACCATATCCTTTCTTCCAGGAGTGCTAGTCTTGCACGGTTCGCAGGAGAGCTTCTGTGAAGTTTGGAAAGTAGGAGGCGAGGTACTGGCGGAAGTGAAGTTGTGAGGCGGCATCGTGAGTCGTGTCGGGATAGCACAGTCGGTAGTGCGCTTGCCCGCGAAAGGCAAAGGTCCCAGGTTCGAGTCCCGGTTCCGGCACACAATTTTAATCTGCCAGGAAGTTTTATTTGGTTAAGATTGTACAAGAAACTACTGAACCAATAAAAGCAATCATATACTGCTAATGATGTGGGGTTAAGGTATGCCTAAATACTTCATACACAATAATGTACATTCGCTAAACGTAATCGACTTTTATTACTTATAGTTTCCAAATGATAAGTCAAGATCTCAAACTAACAATTTATTTAGTGACGACCGGATTCGGTGCACTGTCACCGTCATTTGGTCATATATACAGGGTGTTTCACTAAGTGTGTTTGCCTCTGTAACTTATAAAATAATAGGTGACGGGGAAATTTTAATGCGGTAGGTCAACACAAGAAATGTTACACTTTCTGCGGAGCTATGAACATAGTTTATTGTATGATTTTCCAAAGAGTTATACCACAAAGATATAATTTTTTTAATGGAACAATAGTTTTTTCTATCGTGTATTGGATTCGTTTAAACCAGCTGCGTCCAAATCAATTTAAACTACATTGCTATCACTGTTAGTTTGGGAGCTACATCCCTTCAAAGTTCCGGGGGCGGAGGCTGCGATAGCGTGGCTGACTGGCCGAGTGGCTATCCCCTGGGGCACGGCCCACTGTCTCATGACCACCAGCCAGTCAGCTACGCTGTCGTAGCCTCCGCCCCCTAAACTTTGAAGGGTTGTAGCTCCCAAACTAACAGTGATAGGAATGTAGTTTAAATTGATTTGGACGCAGCTGGTTTCAACGAATCCAATGCACGATAGAAAAAACTATTGTTACATTTAAAAATTATATCTTTGTGCTGAAACTCTTTGGAAAATGATACAATAAACTATGTTCATAGCTCCGCAGAAAGTGTAACATTTTTTGTGTTGACCTACTGCATTAAAATTTCCCGTCACCTGTTATTTTATAAGTTACAGTGGCAAACACACTTAGTGAAACACACTGTATATTATAATCTGGTCATCTTGTTAAAAATTGGGTATAAAATAAAAAGTCCAACATTTCACTTAGTCACTATATAAAAACCTATATATTAAAAGTGTATATTAAAAATTATGTCCTAAAATTCTGAGCCCTCTAAAATCTGCCGCCTATACTGGTAAAAAATGCCACTGTATACAGTACAGGTTGGTGATGCAAAGCAGATTTATAGAAAAAATAAACCTTTTCATTGTTTCGGAAGTGTTACAAAACATTACCGTACACTGTCCTGTTTAACTTGTTTAGAGAGATACTAGTTTCCCCAAGGGTAACACTTTTCGCTGCCAACATTAGCACCCTTCGCCGTCACTGCCGTAAGAAAGTTTAATCCAGCCGATTACAGCACAGGTTCCGAGCTGTATGCAGACACTGGTCTGGCGTTCAAACACGGCAGTAACAGTTCTTCATTTTTAGTACTATTTTGTGGCATAAATGTATTGTGGGCAACATATTTACACGTAGACTTTCGTAGCATGTTGGTTAACGTAAACGGTGAAAACTTGGTTGCGAATTTACGAAACCAACAAGACATTCATGTTTACATAAGACGCTACCGGACTGTTTGAGCATAGTTGTTTGAATTGTGTGTGTGTGTGTGTGTGTGTGTGTGTGTGTGTGTCACTTGTTTTACGACATGACGGTAAAGTATTCTTTGCCATGACTCCTGGCTGGAAAGCAAACGATCATGTATCACGTTTCGTTATTTTATTATTGAAATTTTGCAGCTGCCAACTTATTAATTTCTACATAGCAGCAAACTTATTTAAATAACTATGATCTCAGAAAGATTTTGTTGCACAGATCAGTTGTGGCTTACTTTCAAAGAACTGCTAATTTAAAGTTAATTCTGTATCAGAAGAATTTACATATATGGATCAAATAACAGGTAAAGATGAAATAAAAACAAATCCTACATTAGTAACAACTGGACGTGAATTCCCTGTACCTTAGGATATCATATTTCTATAAGCATTAAGTCACGTTTTTGCCGACATCCAAGACCATTAAAGAAATTGTTAAAAAGGGTTCTAGCTTTTTATGGGCAGAAGAATGACAATCTGGATTTGAAAAATTGAAAACAGCTTTGATGGAAAGTCCAGTTTTAGCTGTCCAAATATCAGCAAAGAATTTGTCATGTGATGCATGCAATTATAGTTTATGCTGCTTCTTAAGTCAAGAAATTGTTAGTGTAGAGCATCCAGTTGCTTTCACATGTAGACAAATGAATTCAGCGGAAAGGAACTATTCAGCAACTCAAAAGTAGATGTTCGGCTGAATCTCATAATATCAGTAGCAATCGAGAGAGTTACACCAAAAAAATTAATAAAAGAGGGGGCTGACCCCCGTGGTACACAAAACAGGTCAGATCACTGTTGCAGAAACAATAAAAACGCATGAAAAATTTAAAAAGACGCAGAATCCACAAGACTGGCAATCTTTTACTGAAACTCGCAACCTAGCGCGGACTTCAATGCGAGAAGCCTATAGTAGTTACCACAACGAAATCCTGTCTCGTAATCTTGCAGAAAATCCAAAGAAATTCTGGTCATATGAGAAGTACACTAGCGGCAAAACACAAACAATACCTTCACTACGCGATAGCAATGGTAATACTACCGATGACAGTACTGCTAAGGCTGAATTACTAAACACAGCTTTCCGAAATTCTTTCACCAAAGAAGACGAAGCGAACACTCCAGTATTCAATCCAAGAACAGCTGCTAGCATGCGAAACTTAGAAGTAGATGTTTCTGGAGTAGTAAAACAACTTAAGTCACTAAACAAAAACAAATCTTCCGGGCCAGATTGTATACCAACTAGATTCCTCTGAGTATGCTGATGCAATAGCTCCATACTTAGCTATCATTTACAACCGATCACTCAGCGAAAGATCGGTACCAAAAGACTGGAAAGTTGCCCAAGTTTCTCCAATATTCAAGAAAGGCAATAGGAGTGATCCCCAAAATTACAGGCCTATTTCATTGAAGTCGATTTGCAGTAGGATTTTGGAACATATACTTTGTTCGAATATTATGAACTACCTCGAAGAGAACGAACTATTAACCAATAGATTCAGAAAGTATCGCTCTTGCAAAACACAGCTTGCCCTTTATTCACATGAAGTGTTAAGTGCCATCGACAAGGGATCTCAAATCGATTCCATATTTCTGGATTTCCGGAAAGCTTTTGACACTGTACCCCACAAGCGGCTTCTTATGAAATTGCGTGCTTGTGGAATACCTCCCCAATTGAGCGATTGGATTCACGATTTCCTATGAGAAAGAACACAGTTCGTTGTAATTGACGGTAAGTCATCGAGTAAAACAAAAGTGATATCTGGCGTTCCACAGGGAAGCGTTATAGGCCCCCTACTCTTCCTCGTGTTTATAAACGATTTAGGAGATAATCTGAATAGCTCCCTTAGACTGTTCGCGGATGATGCTGTCGTTTATCGGTTAGTGAAGTCAACAGAGGATCAAAAGCAACTGCAAAGCGATTTAGACATAATTTCTACTTGGTGCGAAAATTGGCAATTGACACTAAATAAAGAAAAGTGTGAAGTAATACACATGACCACTAAAAGAAATCCGCTGAACTTCAATTACGCGATAAATCAGTCAAACCTTAAGGTCGTAAATTCTACCAAATACCTAGGAGTTACAATTACGAACAACTTTGACTGGAGAGAACACACAGAAAATATTGTGGGGAAGGCGAACCAAAGGTTAAGTTTTATTGGCAGAACGCTTCGAAGATGCACCAGCTCCACCAAAGAGACTGCCTACATCACACTTGTGCGTCCTCTCCTGGAGTACTGTTGCCCCTTGTGGGACCCTCACCAGGTGGGACTGACGGAAGACATTGAGAAGGTTCAGAGAAGGGCAGCTCGTTTTGTTTTATCACGTTACGGGGGAGGGGGGAGGGGAAGCGTCACGGAAATGTTGCACGAATTGGGGTGGAAATCATTAAAAGAAAGACGTTATTCGTTGCGGCGAGATCTGTTTGCGAAGTTTCAATCACTGACTTTTACTTCTGAATGTGGAAATATTTTGCTAGCACCCACCTACTTAGGGAGACATGACCATCCCCCGGTGGAGTAGCCGAGCGGTCTAAAGCGTCTCGCTGCGGAGCGCACGGTTGCTCGCCGTGGAGGTTCGCGTCCTCCCTGGGGCATGGGTGTGTGTGTTTGTCCGTAGGTTAGTTTACCTAGGTTTAAGTAGTTTGTAAGCTACGGACTGATGACCACGCAGTTTGGTCCGATAGATTTACAAACATTTGAACATTTGAATTGACCATCCCAATAAAATAAGAGAAATCATATCGAAAACGGAACGATTCAGGTGTTCTTTCTTCACGCGCGCTATTAGAGAATGGAACGGGAGAGAAAAGTTATGAAGCCGGCCGCGGTGGCCGAGAGGACTGAGGCGCTCCAGTCACGGTCTGCACGGCCACTACGGTCGGGGGTTCGAATCCCCCCCTCGGGCATGGATATTTGTGCCGTCCTTAGTAGTAGGTAGTTCATAAGTAGTTTGTAAGTTTAGGGACTGATGATCCCGTAGTTAAGTCCCATAGACTCTACAAACATTTGAACATTTTGAACAAAAGTTATGAAAGTGGTTAATGAAACCTCTGCCAGGCACTTAAATGTGATTTGCAGAGTATCTATGTAGATGCAGATATCCTGCTTCCGTAGTTGTGTATTGTTCGTATGTCTGAAGAGTGAATGTTGGTATACGTGACGCAACAATCACCACATAACTTGTATGCGTGGGGAAAAAAAATCGCACGAGGAAATTAGTGTAGATTATTATATGGAGCGTTTAATAATGCTTGAAGTGTTCTTAGCACACTTAGACGTTGATCAATGATCAGTTACCGATCGAAATAGCCCAGTTGTGACACACTGGATTTGCATTTGGGAGGACGCTGGTTCAAATCCGTCAAAGCTACCAGATTCTACCCGGGAAAATATTTCTGGTGCGCTCAAGCTGCCAGATTCGCGCATGCGCAGAACTGTCGTGAGTTGTGGTCGGAGGGTGCCCACGTGATCAGTGTTTACGTTTCGTGATTGTTTCATTTGTTTTTCTTGGTGTAAAATTTTCTCGTCGTATGAAAACAAAACGGATTTTTGTGATTGGGAACTGTGAAGTAAATTTATTCACAAAATTGCTGAAGGCTAATGAAATAATAGATTTCAGTTTTCTCATTTTAATTAGACGTTAATAGCAGAGATCAAACATTGAGTTAAACATGTAATGCATACCTGACAGGTCATTTTGTATATTTTAGCTGTTAAAAAGTTGTGCGGTGTACATGAGTTCTCTGACCTTTATACTGAGGATGTTCATTCAGTGAATAATGCGAATAATGCATTTCATTCCATTCCATTCCATGATGGTGGTGGTGGCGGCTGGTGCAGCAACAGTGTTGAATAATGCTTGGAGTAAGGTTACGGAATTGATAGTCTTGGCTTATGCTCGGATGTATTGTTTTGTGAAAAAGTGTAGGACCTGTTAATGCTGTACGTACGAATATTGGAAAATGTTAACTTGAAGGTTAATAATCAGGCGATTTAATCAGTAATTGAGAATTATAACATTCCTATATTGACAGCTTAGTAAGAAAAAGATGTTTTCTTTTAGACACCCATCATCCACGAAACAATGTTACATACATACGTGGTATATTCTAAAGGGTTTAATTTATATCTTAATTTGTGTTTTTTAGTTTTAAATTTACAGACTGACATTCCATGGCGAATTACTGGAACATACTGTACTGCCAACATATCGTTGAGTGTTTTATCATTATAGGTACACATTGTCATTACTTTGAACGTATGATGTATTATGTGAAACGTTTTAATGCCCTTATCCTGGTTTCATTAAGTCACACTAATTAAACTGAAAAATAAACCATTGTCGTCAACATAATTGCTCGGAATTATATATGAATGCCAAAATAATGTTGTCGAAGTTCAGCTGTTCCACAGCTACGCACGCGAATTCTACCAGAATTGGGTTGAAAAGCGTTCAAGCAGTGCAAGCTCCACATACATCATAGCTGCGCATGCGCAGTAACTCCTACTTGCTAGTTGCTGTCTGGCAGCTGCTTAAACGAACTTATCTTAATAATTTTTTCAAAAGATTGTCATAATTAACCAAAGTTTAGTACTCTATGAAGCTTTGTGTCACTGAGCGGTGAGTAATGGTTTCAATATTCGTATTCGCAGATAAAAAAAAAATTGCAGCTTAGTAAAAGTTACGTTGCCCTGCCCCGAAACTAAACCTTAAATTTTCCTAATGTGCGAATGTGTGCATAATATGCATCAGAATACCCCCATTGTCCATTACGTACTACACATTATCTGAATGTACACTGTAACACAATGACAGGCGACTGGTGATAAACATCAGTAAAATTCCGTACATTAAGCTGACCTCTCAGTTGTCGCAAAATGATTCTTGGACGAATTAATTACTCATTAGTTGACTCAAGTAGAGCATGGTTGAAAGTTAATTATTCGTTCAAGTTGACGGAACCAACGGATGTGAATTTCTAATAAACTTGCTAGGTAACAGATACGTAGTGTGATTAAAGGCACTTCTCAAGGTCAAAATTGAAACTGCAAGGTAAAATAAAAAACAGGTTTCACCCAAGTATTCTGATGTCCACGATGTGCATATTTCGTACGTAATGTACTAAAAATGAAATAAGGGTCTACTACGTAACTTTCGACAGAATCTCACCAAAACGTGTAATATTTAGTACGGTTAAATCCAATAGAACATCGGGTAATAAGACAACGAATTAAATGCAATATTTTTATGCTATAGTTAACATATTTGAGCGAACGGCTAACTTTTACATTTGAGCCCGCATAACTTGTCTATAGCAATGGGGACAATATTAGTGAGACGTTTTAATTCTGAAGGTATTTATCCATTTTCATATAACTATGGAATTTTTTCGGCATTACTGCCTTTAAATACGAGAGATCAGCGTCAAGTGAGATAAACGTTCAGTAACAATCTTGCCCATTATTAGAGGTTCGAGCATGGGGAGTTAACCTTGCTCTTTCTAGCGACATTATGATGTAATAAAATTTAATCCTGAAAATTGTGCAAAGGACGATTTTAAACGGGAAGAAAGGTAACACTCGACGAGAACACACCTGCTTGCGAGATATATTTGTATAGTTCTCAGCAGTGGCGTAGCTAAGTAGTTTGGCACCCGGTGCGGTGATCCAACTTGTCACCCCCCCGCCCCCCCCCCCCTCCAACACCACCACTCTCGCCAACCTTAGAAAGAATGGGGAAAAAATTCTAGGAGAGAGGAATAAATTTTTGATACACATAATGAAATGAGCAAAATACAAAGTTCGTTAGTTTGTAAATAGTCTGTGTGAAAGGAAATAAATAAAACTAGTTTTTATAAATAACATAGTTTAATCGATTATTAATCAAGCAGAACAAATAGCTAAAGACTGTCTTAATGACTGGTGACTCTCACATGCAGTTTACAATCTCACCCGTCAAACTTTCCCTGCAGCAAATTTTGAAATTGCATGGTCAAAGTTACTAGCTTTAGCCACACTATTTTCAGTTGACAAAATTGCCAAATTAGAGTGTCTTACTTGGCTCACAACAGTCCTAAGGTAATTCTTAATGAGTCTCAGCTTTGAGAAACTTCTCTCACAGGACGCTACCTAAACACACAAAGTTAAGAAAAATCTTAATGCCAAAGTGAGGTTCGGAACAGATTCAGAAATTTCGTATTCAATAACAAACTAAAACTCTTAAAGATGTCCATCCAAGAGATTCTTCTTTTGGGACATTAGCGGCCTGCTGAAATGTTCGCAGCCGTAGAATTTCTGCGGGCATACCATCTTCAGAAATCTCATCGTAATTGTCAATTAAACATTTTACAATCATGGGAAGTTCCTTTTCTGAATCGGATTTCTGGGCTCTAAAACAGCAAATGATCTGATATACACTCCATGTTTCTGTAACGTGTATCAATTTCTTGTTGGGACTGTCGATGCACTTTAATATTGACCTTCTCAGTTCCTGGTGCAAAGTCAGGTCTCGTCTACAGCCTTTTCCCCAGACATCATTTTCTTCCTCCTAATATTTCTTATTTTTTCGACAGGAATACCCATCTCGTCACATGTGTCCTTAGCAAATAGAAATTCCCATACTGATTTATAGCAAAGACTTCCAAGTTGTCTTTAGATTTTTAGGCAAATATTGCTTAAAAGAGCAATCTTCCTGAAATGCAGTAAGTTAGTAATCAGTTGTGTGTTGTTGTATAGGAGAAAATGCTTTTATGAATTTTTTACGAAGGTCAGATATTCATGAACAGCAAACAGTAAGATTTGTTCTATTTGACGTCACAGTTGCATCAAATAATAAACCCATATGGTTTTTTTTTGTAATTTTCTAGGATTTTTCTTATACATTATACCAGAGATTTCCAGACTCTTCATAGTCGCGACACCATTACTAATATATAAAGTTTTACAAGAAACACACTGATTTTAATTAGAAGGATTTACCTATATAATGATACTTTAAAGAAATATTAATTTTTATGACTTACTTGTACTTAAAGTGCACACTGAACGGACTGAAGGATGTTTAGTATTTTTTGCACAATGTTCTGTCTTATTTTATCTTAAGATTTTGCTGTTGTTGCGACACCCTAGTGGCACTACGCGACACCCCTGGGTGTCGTGACATCCAGTTTGGAAAGCTCCGCACTGAACATTATAACGTACCACACTGATAGCCACGGCGGAAAACAGTTCTGGTTTTATGCTAGACTAGTTCATGTACGTTTGACCACTTAAACACCCTAGCAGAAAGTAAATTCGTGATATATAATTAATACGGCTGGTTTATTTTAACGTTAAAATCACTAAAAAGGAACACAGTGGCCGTTTATACTCTAAAAGTGGCAGCAACATCTGAATGAGTATGGTAATCACTTTTAAAGATGGGAGAAACACCTCATCCTCAAAAAATTATTAAAAAATTCAGGCATTTGGCATCAGCAGAAAAGAAACGCCTTGTTATCTTCCTTACAAATATGGGAAGGAAAAGTTGTATTGAAAAAATTCACAAATAATTCCATTTACTTACGTGCAAATGAATAAATATTTCATTCGATCTTCTGAATATTGCGGCAGAAAACTCTGGCGTCCGGTCACTCACGATAATAGACGAAGAATGGCGACAGCCCCGTCCGTTCAGACCATTAACAATGGTACATTAGCGTGGAAAAAAAATAAAATAAAAACCTCTGGCAAGTTTTGTCACCCCCTTGGAGTTGGTATCCAGTGCGGACCGCACCCCCTAACTACGCTACTGATTGTGTGTGTGTGTGTGTGTGTGTGTGTGTGTGTGTGTGTGTGTGTGTGTGTACATTTGAATTACAAAAAACAAATAATAAAAAAAAGTTTCATGCCGCGAGATTCGATCCGGCGACCTTCGGATTACGAACCCGAGCGCTTGCCGCTACTTTTTTATTTTTTTATTATTATTATTTTTTAACAAAAACTTTACTAAATGTGTTTACAAATAGTTATAATTTTGTGAAACAAGTTTTCTTACAAAAAGTGAATGAACGGCGCAAATTTTTCTCTTTTCCATGGATCGTTGAGGATTTCTCTTCTTGCACGGAGGATGTGTTGTCGAAAGTCGCTCACAGATCCACCTCCCGCAAGGGCGTAGTTGATGAACGAGTATATGAACCAAGTTAGAGTTCTTCTGGTCTTGGACACTGGGAAAGTCTTGACATCCATGTACACCAGTTTCTTTTCTTGTTGATGTCGTTGACACTCAGAGACAGCAATCATACCGATTTACAATTGATCCACTTCCACAGATCCGCTATTTTGGAGCAGCCTACCACACGGTGGACGGCAGTATCGACCAATCCGCAGTGCTGGCAATACGGGTGACCGGTGAGCTTTGTTCTGTGGCGACGGGCAGCAGTCGGGACTAAATCACTTATGAACATGTAAGCTGATGAGCGCAACGTTTAACATATCGATTTATCTGCAAAATTGGCCCAGACATGTTTCCAATTTAAGTCTTTGTGTTTCTTTTGGATTGCTGGAGGATATGGAGCTTTTACACCAATGGTCTCGAGTACTTTCTTTGTCGTATAGAACGTTACGTTGGGAGATTTCTCTAAAACACACGTTGCTGTCTGCAATGTACGCAGTAGATTTGCCGGTAGCCTTCTGTCACCTCTATTGCCTGTTACGATACCCCACCCAGCCTTTAACAAATCTGACTGACTAGCCGGTAATTTTAGGGTATGTGAGATTTTTCACAATCAGAGCTGCACATTTTGCCTCACAATCAGTTAAAGATAAGCCTCCTTCAGCAAATACTCCACGCCTCTGTACCATATTACTGATCGTAGAGGCTATTTCACCGCAGCGGCTTTTTTAAATTGTCTACTTTCTCGACAACGGCTGAGAAGTGCATCTTGGTGCTTTGCCACATTACACCTGTGGCCATGAGCTTTCATTATGCGCGGTATGAATGGAATCTGAATTTCACAATTGGCGGCCTCCCCTTGTAAGACCTACGGCCGAGTGCACCAACCTCGGTCAAAAGTTGATCGCGGTCAAGTCGGCATTTAACCGTGGTCAACTCAGGTTTCTGGTGCGCCGACACCGATCAAAGTCAAACGAGGGAGTTGACCGCGGCTGACGCCCGGTTTTGTCGAGATTACCAGCGTTACACGAGTGTGCAGTGTCAAGATGGCGGCGCGTTTTGCTGTTTTAGACGGAACTGACAAAGATTTATTTTACCTCAATTATTTAAATCGGGATCAAAACCGGAACGTCGTGATTGTGGAAAGGGGGACTCTTTTGAAGATTACAGTGACAAAAAGTTCGAAGAAAGATTTTGTTCTTCGTTTGTGTGGCCATAATGTAGTTGCTTTCATAATTATGAATGGCAGTGATTTTCCGTCATTGCAACTACAATAAAATGCGATTTTTTTGGAGACAAAATTTCCGTAAGTACCAAACATTAGGCCTACTTTTCAGGGTCCATTGAAGAACTGTTTTCGATCTAAACAAAAAACAAACTGTAGATTTCTATTATTTCAGACCACTGATGATGTTTTACATTCAATAAAACGAAACGCGTCTGGTGTGAAAAAAATCGCATTTTATTGTAGTTGCAAAGACGGAAAATCACTGCCATTCATGAAGATTTTGTTTGTCCAAAGAAAGTGTGGTGGTTGTTAAACCAAATCAGTGACAGGTTAGAATTTCCTACCGATAGAAATAACCCTACTTCGCCCATGAACAGACTATTGATTACGTTAAGAGCATATGCAACTGGTGCATTTAACATACTTATTGGTGACAACAGTAACATATATCACGACGACACATTGCCACGAAGAGCAGTTCGCCGCGCCATAATTAATGAATATTTCCAGTAAGGTAACTATCAAATTCAGAAAAAGTTTTTAATAAAAAATTATGATATGTTCCGTAACTATAATGGTAAAGCTTTGGTGTTATTAAAACATTTCTTTTACCAGGTGAATATGCGGTGCATGGGAAAGTACGCTGTGAACAAAAAGGACATTTGAGTTGATTTGTTCGAAACAATAAATCATTATTTAAGTAATTATATAAATCTGTCTTAGGGTGTTTTTTTAATAATTATTTCTCTTTGCAATATGACTGGATTCGGTAAAATTTTACGACGCTTCTCGCTGGGCTCCAGTGCTTATGTTGGCAACAGATGAACAATGAAGTGTAGAATTGCGTTAATATTTTTCACGAGCTACAGAGTAAATGTTATTGCTGCTCGTTTCACTCGCAGCAAAATTAATACTGTACCTGCTCTACGGTTGAAAGGTTTTTGTATGTACCCTTGTCCGTTCAGAAGAAAATAATTTTCGTTTTAATTGAAGTTGTCACTAAAAAATAGTTATCGGTCATCTTAGTTGCTGTCATTAGCATTGGTGCCAACATAACCACTGCAGCCCGGCGAGAAGCGTCGTACAATTTTACGGTATTTACAATCTTGTACATACAAATCACGTGGTACTGTCGTCAATCACCAAAGATAGTCGAGAATACAGTTGTAGGTAAGCTCAAGTAACACCCTTGCATCTCTTGGGTGCCTTCCATTGCGCTACACGGACTTGATCGCGATCAGATGTACGATTGGCTGACGACGGTTTGCTGACCGGTGGTTAACGTTGGTGCACCGCAGAGACGTTTTAACCGCGGTTCACTTTTGACCGTGTTCTCGGAACCCCTGATTATCGTGCTTTTGACCGAGGTTGGTGCACTCGGCCCCTACTGTGTCTACTATTCTCCTCGTTCAACTAGGAAACGCACCGTTTTTCGGGCCGGCGTCAGGGGACAGGGTTGTAGAACGGTCGTTCAGCTGGGGAAGACCGGGGCGAGCGCGAAGTCAGCGTAAGGCAGAAGCTCAGTTCCGTGGTTGAGCCTACGTTCACCGCAATAAAGTGCGGTATAACTTTTCTATACAAAAGTAAAAAATACGTGCAGCGAAACACGGGCGACGGGTTGCTGCAGAGTAGCCTGTTGACGCGGTATATTCCCTCAAATTTGTCCGCCATTTTCAGACATTGTTGGCACACATTGGAAAACCGAACGTGATTTTTCTGGATGCTTGATAACATGCTCATTCCAACTGTGAATAGACTGAATTCAATTATGAAACACAAACGATCAAAAACCAAATGAGACACAAATTTGTCATTTTATTCAACTGGAAGGTTGCAAACTAATATTGCAGAGCTCAGAGGTGCAAGGATTATGATATGTAGATCAGCATCTCGAAAACGTAAGTAATGTCTGTGGGAAAGAGATTTAAACGTAATGAGTGCCAAATAGGAGGAATAAAGATAGAACAGGTAGACAGTTTCAGGTACCTGGGATGTATTTTCTCACAGGATGGCAACATAGTGAAAGAAGTGGAATCGAGGTGCAGCAAAGCTAATGCAGATAAGATCTACTCTCTTCTGCAACAAGGACTAAGTTAGCAGTGCACCGCTCTATCTTTCGACCAACTTTGTTGTATGGGAGTTACAATTGGGTGGATACAGGTTACCTTATTCATAAGGTAGAGGTGACAGATATGAAAGTAGCAAGAATGATTGCAGGTACTAACAGATGTGAACAATGGCAGGAGGGTGTCCATAATGAGGAAATCAAGGAAAAACTGGGAATGAATACCATAGATGAAGCAGTTAGAGCGAACAGACTGAGATGGTGGGGTCATGTTACACGCATGGGAGAAGCGAGGTTACCTAAGAGACTCATGAGCTCGGCAGCGGAGGGTAAGAGGAGTCGAGGTAGACCAAGAAGAAAGTTCTTAGATTCGGTGCAGAATGATTTGGAAGTAAAAGGCATAACATCAGACGAGGCATCAATGTTAGCATTGAATATGGGATCATGGAGGGATTTTATTAGAAGTACTTTGCTTCAGACTGAACGCTGAAAGGCATAATCAGTCTCTAATGATGATGATAGAATTTTCTATTCTGGCTGTTTTTTTACACTTTTTGTTAAATTATACCGTTTTGGTGGTTTAATAACACCATTACTACATTGACCTATTAATTTGAGCGCTATCGTTTTTAAAATTAAAAATTACCAAGAAATTTATTTATAATTTTTTTCTTAAAATATATTTGTTTTGTGTTTGATTTAACTATATAACTGCTGCCTTAAACCTATCAAGTTTTATTGAGGTATCTTGCTAAAATATCATAAATTCCTCGGAATTTGTGTTTTGGAAATATTGCGAGCAATATTCCCTGGGAATATTTCCTCAGTTTGAAATTCTCAGAAATTTCAAAACAGTAATCAGACTCCACTCCAAGTAATATGACAGTTAGGCAGGCGGTATCAAAAATTGGATTTAATGGTCTATTAGTTGCCCATAAGCCACACATCACACAGGTCACTGCCAAACGACGCGCACTTGGTGGAAGGAGTGTAAACATTGGACGATTGAACAGGGGGAAAACGTGGCGTGGAGTGACGAATTGCGATACACAATGTGGTGATCCGATGGCAGGGAGTGGGTATGGTGAATGCCTGGTGAACGTCGCGCCAGCGTGTGGAGTAAAATTCACGCTGGTGTTGCGCTACATTGATGTTTTAAACTCTTTGCTTTCCACTGTTGAAGAGAAATTGGGGGATGGCGATCTCATCCTTCAACACAATTGAGTACCTGTTGATAGCACACTGCCTCCTCTGGTGGAGTGTTTACACGACAGTAACATCCCTACAATTGTCTGGTCTGCACAGTCCTGACTTGAATCCTTTATAACACGTTTGGGATGTTTTGGAACACCGACTTCGTGCCAGTCCTCACCGACCTACATAGATACCTCCACCTCCTCAGTGCAGCACTCGGTGAAGAATGGGCCGTCACTGCCCGAGAAACCTTCCAGGGCCTGACTGAAGGTACACCTGCAAGAGTGGAAGCTGTTATCAAGGCTAATGGTGGCCAACACCGTATAGAATTCTAGAATTACTGATTGATGGTGTCTGGATACTCTTGACCACATAGTGTACAACACTGAAATATGAAAATTCGTGCCGAGGCCAGGGCTTGAACCCGGCACCTCCTGCCTACTAGCCCCTGGCCCTGGAGCCATGCTTCAGAAAACACCGCCACTCCCCCTCCGCCTGACAACCACTGGGAGTAGTGAGTGCTGCTCAGGATTGGCTGTTCCCACCAAGCTGCTAAGGCCATTTATTAAACTACTACTATTACAGTCTATCTCAGCGATTTTACTGTTGTACTGTGTCTCCGCTTTAAATCACAGCAACAGAATGAAATTGTGTTGAATAAATTTTACCAGCAGCCTGACAAGTTAAGGCCAATTCACTCTGTCCGTCACGTCAACGTCACGTCACGGCACCGTCACGTCAAGCTGTATTCACTCTGTCCGTCCGTGTCCTTCACGTCAATTCGCCCATCTCAATACGCGATGTTGAAAGTGAGGTTATGAGTGGCGATCTGTTGTGTAGAAACTCATAGTTTAATACTAGAATCGGGGGAACAAGAACGCTAACTGTTATTGACGGCCAAATAAAACTTTACAGTGTATGTTTTTGGCCAACTTACTGGGAACTGAAAGAACATTTCAAAACATCGACATCTATTTTCAAGCGAAAAAATAAAGACATGAAAACATCAAACAATACTTATAAGAGCATAACTAGCGCCTGCTGACATTGTTAATACCGTCGTAAACAACTGAATTTTTGTCTTTTGTTAGAACTGACTTTTTCATTTAAAATGTTATTTAATAAGAAATGCGTAATCAGATTACAATCTTATTCAAATAAACAGTTTGCTTCAGTCCTTTGTGTTACAATGTTAAGTAACATTAACTATTTTTTGGTTTCAGATTTCCGATCTCGATTTTAGGGTGACACTCAATTGACAAAAATATTTACGTCGGTCATGAAACATTTGAGATTTACCCCAAAAACTAAGTATAACAAAAAAATAAAGATGAATAAGAGTTATTTGCATATAAACAATGCAATCGTCGACTGCAACATTTAATTCGCGTGACGAAAATAGGGTAAGTCCCGATGTTAGCAGACGGCCGTTCCGTCAAAACATTCTTCGCGAGAAAGCTTGACGTGACGTTGACGTGACGTGACGGTCCGGTGATGGACAGTGTGAATGCCGCCATTAGAAATACATTTCAGAATGTTCTGACGGACGTTGACGTGACATGACCCTCTGGTGACAGACAATGTGAACGCCGCCATTAGGAATACATTGCAGAATGTTCTGCCGGACGGTGACGTGACGTGACGTGACGGTCCGGTGACGGACAGTGTGAACGCCGCCATTAGGAATACATTGCAGAATGTTCTGCCGGACGGTGATGTGACGCGACGTGACCGACAGTGTGAATTGGCCTTTATTCTTGTTTTGAGGGTGCTGTAAGAGGCCAAAGGTGAGCTCCGCGATACTGTTTCAGAATCGACCATGAAGGCTCAGGAGGTGGACCTGGGTTCCTTGCTGGATGAAGGGGACGATGCCATCGTGATGTTGGTGTCTGGTGACACGCGGCTGATAGTGCACAGGGCTGTGCTGGCAGCCAGGAGTCCCGTGTTCGCAGCAATGTTTGGCCACGAGACACTGGAGGCCAGTAGTGGCAAAGTGACCATCACGGACGTGGAGGGCCCGGTGCTGCGGCAGCTGGTCACCTACCTGTACTCCCTGCAGGCCCCCAAGCTGGTTTACATGGCACCCGAGCTGCTGGCCGCTGCAGACAAGTACGGCGTGTCAGGCCTCAAGGAGGAGTGCGAGAAGCAACTGGTCGAACGGCTTTCCGTGGAGAACGTAGTGGCGGCAGCTGTGTTAGCAGTGACGCACTCCTGCCCCGGCCTCCAGCGGGCTGCTGTTGCCCTCATGAAGGCTCACATCCATCAGGTGATGGCCACACAGGACTGGGCTGATGCCGTTGTCAACCATCCACGTGCCGTAGTGGAGTTCACGCGCCTGATCCCAGAGCAGTCTGCAGAAAGCTGGTAAACGTCCTAATCTAACAAATTTCAATATGTATTTGCCTCACCTATAATCATTAGTCCATTTTGATGCTTGGCTCAGGGATTCCTAAATTCAGTGTCTAATCTTCACTGATATCTATAGAAGCTAGGAGTATATGGCTCACAATACTAAATGTTCTCATCAGAAAATTCTTCAGAGCTGTAAACTGAACAGTATTCATTAATAGAATTAATCATCCCTCAAAAAGGACAGTGTTCCTGGGACTTTGTGTTTTAAGTAGAAGCAACAGTTGTAACGTTGAAAACCCACTTAAGAATTTAGGTGTCAATAACACAATGCTTTTGAATAATTTTAGGGTGTCCCATTTTTTAAGCGGGATAATGTCATACATTGAAGATTCCTTAAATGCTGACTATTGTGGATTTGGATCAAACAGATTTACTTTTTTATATTTTGAGTGTTAACAATGTTGGACACAAAGGAATTAAGGATTAGATTAAAATTTACACAATTTCATTAATTAAAATGTGCATTGAATCCAAAGCCTATTGCGATAGTGACACTGCGCTGAATCCGGGGAACTGACTAGATGCTAGGCACCACCTTTGGGATGAAATCTTCAGCTGATATTCCAACCTATGACCCCCTCTGTCCACATAAGAGGTGAAGCACACTTTTCATGCTGGTGTACAGTCAAGTGCAAACCCTGGCAGAAATAAAAGTAAAACTGCAAGCAAGTGGAATAATGGACACAGGGCACCCAATTAGTAGTGTTAAAAAAAGTTGAGAATTAGGGCAGGTGAAAGAAGTGTCTATATAGTCTTATGGTTACAGGGACCACTGGCCCAAAGTGAGGAAATCCACTTTGACACAGAATTGAATTCAGTACTGTCAAACAGCCAATAAGTTTTGATGTTTGACATTATTTATAGTGAGCATCTGGGTGTAATATCCAATTGTTGCCATTCCCTTTACAATATTTTCATGAGTGATCCTGCTGTCTTCATCTGCTGCGACATTTGCTATTATGTGAACACGCTGGTTGGATTCCAACCAGTCTGAGCTAGTGTCGGTATCCTGCCACTAATCATGATGGAACAAAAAAAGGGTCCACTACCTCTCCTTGACGTTTTATGTAAGACAGCGACTAATATCACTGGGTTTGTATAGAAAATCCATTAACACACACACACCCCCCCCCCGCCGCCAGGTGTCCTACAGCTCTTATGTGGGTACGTGTGTAGCATGCACAACTCCCTGAGCCATTCCAGCCTTTCTTCTTACTTTCCTGGGCTGCATTACCTCCTCCAGTGCCTCTCCTTCCCATCCTAATTCCTCCCCATCCCACTCATTTCCCCCTCTATGTGGTTTCCTACAAAACGGCATGGCTATTCCTATGCTTCTGATGATGGTTGTAGCAATTTTGACCTTCGTAGTTTACCTCTGGTTATGGCACAGTTTGGTCCCCCACAACAAAATTACCAGTGCGAGTCATTTGGGAACGAACTCGTGAACTAGCCCCTATGGTGTGCATTCTAATCCTTTCCTTTCCCATTTCCTTCCTGTTATGTACCCTTATTGCTGAGCCCCCTGACAATGCAGGGATCACACTGCTGGTGCCAGAGCTGCAACCTCCCCATGCAGGCCAAGGTGTAGATACCCGTCCTTGGGGAATAACAGGGCTCCTGGCAATGGCAATCATGCCAAGTGGCCTTAGCTGTGGCTGGGTGGAGCCAATGGGGGAGAGCGGTTGGTAACACGGTAGACGTTTCACACAATGAAATGCGTTAAATTAGAAAATGGTCATGGTGTGGCCGTCTCGGATGCCACAAAGAATAGATATGCCACTAGTTATGACAAGAGGACCTGCCCCTTCCTGTCTACCCCCTGGGAGGAGGGCGAGACATGTTGGCTTGGGGTGAAACACTTTCCACAATACCTGGTCTGCACCAGGACGGGCAGAGGGACGTTCAGCTCTACCACCCATTGTTCTTTGTTCAACATATAGAAGATAAGTTTGGGGAATAAAAACAGCAAGATGCCTTCTGGATCACTGCTCATTTAAACGGTCTCTGCTGCCCAATCTGCAGCTCTGTATGTCTGTGACCATCTTGGCGACATTAGTGTCAGTAACTCATCAGTTGTTGAACATGGTTCAGGGAGTTATCTTCCATCACAACCTCCTCCTCCAAACTGATGAACTGTGGGCCAACCTCGAACCCTGAGGTGTTCAATTTGTTTGTCGTGTGCAGTGAGGCCCTAAGGATCATCGCGTGGATACCAGTGCATTTATCTTGGCCTTCAAGGGGGATACTATCCCAGAGAAGGTCAAGGTAATGAGCTATCATTGTGATGTGAAGCTGTCCGTTCCACCTCCCATGTGATGTTTCCGATGTATGTGGTTCGGGCATGTCCCAGTATGCAGTGAATGTGGACATCCACTCCATGAGGGGAACCCCTGTGTTCCACCTCCTGTTGCGTTGTCAAAAGCACCACTCTTCTTGCTCTCCAGAGTGCCCTGTATATAAAAAGAATATTGAAGAGTACAAATCACTTGACTTACATACCAGGAGGCCCACTGAAAATTGGAGCGTCTGCACCCTGTGAAACTATCTACTAGTTATGCCTCGGTTACATCCTTTACACCTCCCCCTTCCTCATCCATTCCCACCGTATTCTTCCCCATCCCCCTCCTGTACCTCCCTTGTCCCCCCCTGTGTGTCCCCCTTCCTCCTCCCAACCGGAGAAGTGCTCCCCTTCTCTGGCACTTGACGGTGAAGAGAGAGAGAGAGAGAGAGAGAGAAGAGGAAATGAAGAGGAAAATGAAGCAAAAGTTGCAGGACAAGGCACCACCTTTGTCCTCCCAGCCAAATAACCCCACTGAACTTGTCTGATCCATTGTTTATGGATGTCGTTCCTCCCTCGTTGGTGACGGATGTTGACCCAACTTTGTGACATGCATCAGTCCGTTCACCTTCCATATGGATCCTCGATCTGTTCTCATCCATTGGAACTGTAATGGCTACTACCATTGCTTCCTGGAGTTCAAACATGTTATTGCCTCTTACTCAGCAGCTTGTGTTGTTTTGCAGGAATCACATTTCACTGATAGTCATTCACCAACACTCCGTGGGTTCCGTGCTTTGTCGGAACCGTGTTCGCCCTCTACAAGCATCTGGTGGAGTCTGCACCCTAGTTCGTATGGACGTTGTTACTTCATGGATCCCTCTCCATGCCACACTGAAAGTGTTCGCTGTGAGGGTCCACTTGCCCACTCCATTAACAATTCCTAATCTGTATGTCCCTCCTGACAGGTCACCTACGTTTGCTGCCCTCACAGCATTCCTTCAGCAACTACCCCCTCCCTTCCTCATTCGTGAGGACTTAATTTCCCATCATCTTTCATGGGGCAGTGCATATACAACTAATCAGGGGCCGCCTCGTCAACCAATTCATTGCCGATCACGACCTGAGCCTCCTCAATGATGGCTCTCCAACCCATTTTAGTGCTGCACATGGCATCTTTTCCTCCATAGACCTTTCACTCACTTCTCCCTTCCTCCTTTTCCCTTTCTTTCAGCTGGTCACCGCATGACGACCTTTGCAGCAGTGACCACTTTCTGTTGATTCTTTCACTCCCCTCACATTGGACAAGGGACAGGATACATCATTAGGTTTTCCGTCATGCTGATTGGCCTTTGTATACACCCTAGGTGGTTTTCACACCATCCCCATCTGACTCTATAAATGAGGTCATCAGTGATGTTTCTAATGCAATTACTCGAGGTGCTAGCATTGCTGTCCCCCAGTCTACTGGTCCTCATCGCTGCCCAGTTTCGTGGTGGATCACAACAATTACTTCAGCGATTCATGAGCGCTATTGAGCCTTGCAACATCTTAAAAAGCCACCCATCACAAGCTGCCCTTGTCAACTTTAAACGCCTTCGTACTAAGGCTCAGAGCAAGTGGGTGTGGTGGTAGTGCTTTGGGATCTTCTGTGCCCTTGTCACAGGTGTGGGCTATGCTTTGCGCCATCCAAGGTTGCCAGCTGCAGTCTTCAATCCCTGGTGTGCTTTATGAGACGGGGTCTGCACTGATCCATTGGTTATCGCAGAGCACCTTGCGGCTCATTTTGTGAAGGTGACGGCTTCCTACCCAAACCTCTTCTTGGGTACTCAACGTCTAGAAGTTGTGGCACAGCACAGTTTCTTGAGACTCCTTTTTGATAAAAAAAACTGACTTGGCTGCTCTTATATTCGGCAGCTGAAGATAAGTTGTATGCAGAAACTTAATGCCCTCCGTTTCCTACCTGATTCCTCCTGGGGTGCAGATCAAACAACACTAATTCATATCTACCGGGCTCTGCTTCAGTCCCAATTACATTAAGGTCCCAATTACATTAAGGTTTATGGCTTAGCAGCTCCTTCTGCCCTGAAACTATTGGACCCCGTTCACCATTGTGGCATCTGCTTGACTACGGGTGTCTTCTGGACCAGCCCTCTAGACAGTCTCCTTGCTGAAGTGGGAATCCCCTATCTTCAGACTAGGCGCCATCAGCTTTTGGTGTTCTATGCCATTGCCATTCGTAAATTCCCTGGGTATCCCACATACCACGTTCTCATTCAGTGCGGCGGTCTTAGAATTCCTGATACACACCCTCAGGTGGGTTTACCTGTTGGATTGTGGCTCGCTTCCCTTTGTAGGGACTTCAACCTCTCTGCCCTTGACTAAGTCGTGCTATACTGTGCACCCCTCCTTGGTTGGTGCCTAAACGCAAATCTGACTGGATCTCTACCATGCCCGAAAGCTTCAGTCTATCCCATTACCTTCGGGCGTTTGTTGCACACTGTCCTTGAATTTCAGGGTGCCACGATTTTCTACTGATGGATCTAAATTTGCTGGTCATATGGGATATGCATTTATGTCTCCCAGTGGTGTGGAATGCCATTCTTTGCCAGAATCGTGCAGTGTCTTCATGGCAGAACTACCAGCTATTAGTAGGGAACTTAATTTTATCAAACAGGTAGCCCTGGTCCGCGTTTTAATCTGTTCTGACTCAATGAGCAGCCTTCAGGCCATAGACTGATACTACTCATCACATCCTTTGGTCATTGATATTCACGATCTCCTCGCTGATCTTCGTTGCACTGCTTGCTCCGTAGCCTTTCTCGGGGTCCCCAGTCATGTGGGTATCCTAGGAAATGAAAAGGCTGACCAGTTGGCTAGAGTAGCTGTAACTCCCTGCTCCTTCTCCTGGGTTATCCCTGGTGCAGATGAGAAAGCTACTCATACAGGACTGGAACACCAACTGGCAGGCTACTGCTATAATAAACTACGCTCCATCAAGTCGATCACTGCAGCTTGGAGTTCTTCCTTTATGCCCTTCTCAAAGGGAGTCCATTGTCCTTTGCCGTCTCTGCATCGGTCACTCCAGGCTGTCCCACGGTTCTCTTTTGTGTATTGATCCTTCTCCACATTGTGGTTGTGGGGACCTACAATCTATGGCTCATATCCTAATGAAATGTCCGCTCCTCTTGGCGCTCCGTGCCAAATACGGAATTCCGCTCTCATTACCCTCGGTTTTGGCAGATGATTCACGGATCCTTGACGGAGTCCTTGGATTTATCCGTGAAAGCGGTTTTTACTCTCGGCTATAAGATTTTATTGCTGACGCTTGGACAGGATGGGTGGGTTTGTGGCCCTCCCTGTGAGCAGCAGGGTTTGCAGCTCTCCCCTCCTCTCCCCCTGATGACTTCCATTTCTCCTTTTAACTTAGTTTTAATTCACGTTCTCCTGTATCTGCTTGTCATTAATTAATGGGATTCTGTCACGATGTTCCTTGCAGAATCCTGGTTTTTCTATTGGTTTTAGTCCCTTCTACTTGATTTTAACCCCCCTTTAGTTTCTCTATTTTACTCTCATCACAGTCTTAGCCAACCACACTCTGGCTTGCACTACATCCAGAGATCATGGGACTGATGACCTAGCTGTTTGGTGCCATGCACCCATCAAACAACTAACCTACCTTGAATGGCGAGTTGTTAATTTTGTTAACAGTGTGTAGTGAGGCGCTAAGTATAGAGTGGAGACTGGTGTATTTATCTTGGTGTTCGAGGGGGATACTCCCCAGAGAAGGTCAAGGTAATGATCTATCACTGTGATGTGATGCTGTATGTTCCACCTCCCATTTCGCATTTCCGATGTATGCGGTTTGGGGATGTGTCTTCTCAGTGAACAGTAGTCCCTGTATGCTGTGTTCCACCTCCCGTACGTGTCAACTGTCACAACCACCACTCTTCTCGCTCTCCCGATTTCCCTGTATATAAAAAGGAGAAAAAGATTCAAGAGTAAAAGTCCCCTGAACACCTTATGTATCACGAGGTCCACTGAAAATTCGAGCATCTGCACCTTGTCCAAATGTTAACTAGCTTTGCCTTGGTTACATCCTCCACCCTTTCCCTCACATTCCCGCCCTATTCTTCCCCCTCTCACTCCTTACTGCCTCCCCCCTCATTGTCCACCTTCTCCCTCCAAGCCAGAAACGTGCTCCTCTTCTCTGGCACTTGTCAGTGAAGGTGCCCTCTCCCAGGGTCCTTCTTCCCGGCGTCCACCAGATAGGTCTTCTGCCTCAAGTTGGCAGCTGAACCCCAGTCCAAAAATACCAAAGTTGCCCAATCTTCATCGGTGCCAGACCTTACTGACATCAGTTCTCGCTGGGACTTGTCCTTCATGTCCTGCAAGAAAGGAAGGAGCAGAAGACGAAAAAGAACCAAAAGTCACAGGACAAGGCCCCTCCAGTAGTACTGGATGTGCCACCTTTGTCCTCAAAGCCAAATAATCCCACTGAACTTGCCTGATCCACTGTTCATGGACGTCGTTCCTTCCTCATCGGTCACGGACTTTGACCCAGCATTGTGAAATGCATCAGTCTGTTCGCTTTCCATCTGGATCCTCGATTTGTTCTCATCCACCGTCACCAACTGCAGTTGAAACATCTATTTCCTTTTACTCAGCAGCTTGTTGTTTTGCAGGAATCGCATTTCACTGATGTCCATTCACCAATACTGTGGGTACCGTGTTTTGTCGGAACCATGTTAGCCTCCTACAAGTATCTGGTAGAGTCTGCACCCTAGTTCATATGGGCATTGTTAGTTCATGGATCCCTGGCCTTACTACAGTAGAAGTGGTTGCTGTTAGGGTCCACATAAACATTCGGTTAACAACTTGTAATCTGTATCTCCCTCCTGACAGAACATCTACATCTGCTGCCTTCCCAGTACTCTTGCAGCAACTGCCCCCCCCCCCTTACTCATTCTTGGGGACTCTCCCAGGGTTTTCAGGTTTCCCCTTCTAAAACGCGAGTAATGCATTGCTGCTGTTGTACTACAGTCCATCCTAACCCAGAACTCTTCTGTACTCAATGCTTGGAAGTTGTGGCACAGCACCGTTTCTGGGGCCTCCTTTGATAAAAAAAAAAAAGCTGACCTGGCTGCCCCATATTCAACAGTTGAAGATAAGCTACATGTGGGAACTTAAGGCCCTCTGTTTGCTAGCTCACTCATCCTGGGGTGCAGATCAAACAACACTAATTCATATATACTGGGCTCTGATTCAATCCCGATTAAGGGTCTTCCAACACCCTTCCCTTGACTGTATATGTCTTGCTATACCGAGCTCTCCCCCTTGGATGGTGCCTTGGATCTCAACCAAGCCCCGAAAGCTTAAGTCTCCCCCATAATCTTCCAGCATTTGTTGCACACAGTACTTGCAGAATTTCAGAGTGCCAAGATTTTCTACACTGATGGCTCTAAATTTGCTGGTCATATGGGTTATGCATTTATGTCTCCCATTGGTGTGGAATGCCATTCTCTGCCAGAATCGTGCAGTATGTTTAGGCAGAACTGATGGCTATTAAGACACTTCATTTTGTCAAACTGGTAGCCCTGGACAATTTTTTAAACTGTTCAGACTGAATGAGCAGCCTGCAGGCCATAGGCAAATGCTGGTCCTCACATCCCTTGGTCATTGGTATCCATCATGTCCTTGCTGACCTTTCTCATACTGCTTGCTCCGTTGCTTTTCTCTAGGTCCCCAGTCATGTGGGTATTCTGGGAATTGAACAGGCTGACCAGATGGCTAGAGTGCCCGTCACTCCCTGCCCCCCTTCCCCTGGGCAATCCTGGGCACGGATTTGCAGGTGCAGATGATATCGCTACTCATACAGGACTGGAACACCAACTGGCAGGCTACTGCCCCATCTAATAAACTCCACTCCATAAAGTCGACCACTGCAGCTTGGAGTTCTTCCTTACGCCCTTCTCAAAGGGAATCCACTGTCCTTTGCCGTCTCCGCATCGGCCACCCCAGGCTGCCCCATGGTTTTCTTTTGTGCAGTGAGCCTCCCCCACATTGTGGTTGTGAGGCCCTACAATCTGTGACTCGTATCTTAGTGGAATGTCCGCTCCTCTTGGCGCTCCGTGCCAAATATGGAATTTTGCACTCACTGCCCTTGGTTTTGGCGAATGATTCATGGATGGTTGACAGTCCTTGGATTTATCCATGAAAGCAGTTCTTACTCTCGTCTATAAGATTTTATCCTTGACGCTTGGACATTATGGGTGGGTTTGTGGCCCTGCTCTCTGACGACTTCCATTTCTCCTCTAACTTGTTTTTAATTCACTTTGTTCCCCCTTTTTACTTTTTTAGTCTTCTGCCTTAGGAGCATACACTATTCTCGTGTACCTACTCGTTGTTAATAAACAGGGGTGCTACATTTGTTGTGACATGCCAGGCAGAATTCCACTTTTTCTGTTGGTTTTAGTCCTGTGTTCTAATTGGTTTTAACTTCCCTTTTAGTTCCTCTATCTACTTTACTATTGGTAAGGCCTTGCCCGACCACATTCTTGCTTGCATTTCATTCAGAGGTTATGGGACTGATGACCTAGTTGTTTTGGTCCCATCCACCCATCAACCAACCCATGAACACTGACCACTATCTACACGCCTCAAGCCAACACAAAGACATTAAGTGCTGAAGACTGGTTCATAGAGCTCCAACACTGACAGGAAGAGACTTGTTGGCGAATCACATATTTGGTGTTCTAAATGGTTGGATACCAATCAGTCTCCCTTTCCATCAAATTGGAAGGGTGATGCAATCAAAATGAAGAATGCCTGAGAAAGAGGTAAATACACCTAGGAAGAAAAGCCAAAATTCTTATGCTGGTTTGATATCCAGATACATTGGTAGACTACTGTGTAAACATGGTATCCAGTGTGTTTCCCTCTGTTACAATAAGATAGCGTTTTTTGATGTTAGATGGCTGGCTGCATTAAATTTGAATATAGTACGTCTTATGATGAGCAGACTATGAAAATAGACATCCAATAAACAGCACGACAGACCATCAGAAAACAACCTTGCATACAGATCACACACTTAAATGTGGCCCCTGAGCAGAAAATGTTGGGAGCTGAAGCTCGGTTTCAGCTCTTAGCGCACTGACTGTCGGAACAAGCTCCACCTCTTTCTCCCAGTGCCGCCAGCTTACGGCCTATAGCTTACAGGTGTTAAAAGAAACATGAAGGGGTTGAAGTGTCACAGATGGAACACGAAATTATCACTTTAATGTTTGAGTGTAGAAAACCGGAACGTATATCTAAGAAATATTAATTTTTAAAGAGACATATTAAGTGGGTATAGCAAAGCTTTATGCATCTTTCTATTGTTGTAGCTGAATAAGAATCAGAATTAACATGCCTCACACCACTTTCAAGGCCAGCCTTCCTTCTTCTAAAAGAAGTAGTCGGGGTAAGTGGCCTTATTTAAGCAAATAACAAAGTGGAAGTCAATAATAAATACCAAGCACAAATCAACAATACATTAACAATGTCTACGATGTCCAGTGCTGTTAAGAGGTAAGGTTGGTAGAGTGCATAAACATTCTGAAGATACATGAACTCGGCTAACTTCTGCCGATCACAGAGGAGCCATGAAAGTGCGTGACCTGAATGTCCCACTGGTTCAAATATAATCATGAAATGAAATACAGTGATACCAGTCTGATGCTGCAAACTCTAAGTCTCTTGGACAGCATAAACAAGCAGTAGAAATAATATTGTCAGGAAAACTAATAAACAGGCACTGAATTTGTTAAAATTGCACCATTGTTCACATGCATCAGAGCAAAAAAAAAAAAAAAAAATATCAGTGCAATCCATGAAAAGTAAAAGTATCAAAGTGCATTGTAGACATTGTGGATCGATCTCTGCTGTAAACAGCAGGGGGAAAACAATATAATCTCACTAAGTGGTTGAAGATAGGCACTCAGTACACATAGTTAGAAAGCTCATAAACTCTTAAGAAGTTGGCTGGATTGGGTGTGGAAATATTGTGCAATGATGTAACAAGTATTCAGCAGGTGATCTGCAAGCTTACTGTTACATAAAAACTAAATGTATGTCACCATAAGACTGACAGTGTTTCTGCTATAGTACAGCAGTACATATCTGTGTATTGCATAATCTTCTATCACTATCCTGTGTAGGTTTGGTATATAGCAGAAATTTTCTGACCAAAACTTTTTCTCCATTCACAACTTGGTAGATTTAATATTGCTATTAAAGCACATGAACCGAAAGAATGTGGTGCTGAAATGACTTCTGTGGAAGACATTGTGTAAATAGTCCCCCCAGGGGGCCCACAGCTCTTTTGTGGGTACGTGTGTGGCGCGCACGGGTACCTGAGCCATTGCAGCCTTTTTTCCTGCTTTCCCCAGGCTGCATTACCCCTCCTAGTTCCCCCTCCTTCCCATCCCAATTCCTCCTTCCCACCCTCTCCAACCCCGTCTCTCGGTGGTACTCTGGATGACGGCTTGGCTATCACATGGTACCGATTGTCCTGCACTTTGGTTTTGTCTGCTGTGTACACCGGTTTTTGGCCCAGTTTGGTCCCCCTCGGGGTTTGACCTTCCATACCAAAATTGTCGGATAATGTGTGAGCCAATTGGAGAAGAACTCCCGACCTAGCCCCTACGGCGCGGGTCCTATCCTTTCCTTTCCACTTCCTTCCTCGCTGTAGCCCCCATCCCCCACTAGGTCCCCAGCACGTGTAGCCAGTCCGTGTGGGGGCTGAGCCCCCTGACACCACAGGGATCACACTACTGGTGTCTGAGCTGCAACCTCTCCATGCAAGCCAAGGAGTTGATGCCTGTCCTCGGGGGTATCAGAACTCCCGGCAATGGCCATCGTGCCAGGTGGCCTTTGCTCAGGCTGGGTGGCGCCCATGGAGAGAGCCCCGGTTTCGGAGTGGGTGACACCAGGGCGGACGTCTAGCCCCATGAAAAGAGTTAGACTCCAAAATGGTCGTGCATCGGCCGTCTCTGAAGACAGGAAGAGATCGTTTAATGCTGCTACTGCTGATAAGAGGATGTTTCCCTCCCTTGCTACCCCTTGGGAGGAAGGCCAGGCTCGCCGGTTAGGAGCAAAACCCTTTCCTCGCTATCTCGTTTGCTCAAGGACTGATGGAGGAACTTTTACTACCACCAAACCTCTGTTCTCTGTCGAGACCATAGAGGACAAGTTTGGTGAAGTGGAATCTATGGGTAAGCTTAGATCTGGCTCATTACTCATTAAAACAGTCTCGGAAGCCCAGTCTGAAGCTTTGCTCGCCTGCACCACCCTTGGCGACATTCCAGTAACAATTGTCCCGCACAAATCCTTGAATATAGTACAGGGTGTGATATTCCACCGGGACCTCCTCCTTCAAACTGATGAGGAGCTTAGGGCCTATCTCGAGCGGCGTGGTGTACATTTTGTTCGCCGCGTTCAGAGGGGACCTAAAGATAACCGCGTCGATACTGGGGCCTTTATCTTGGCCTTCGAGGGGGACACACTCCCAGAGAAGGTCAAGATAATGATATATCAATGTGAAGTGAAGCCCTACATTCCACCTCCCATGCGGTGTTTTCGATGTATGAGGTTTGGTCATATGTCCTCTCGCTGTACAGCAGTTCCAGTATGCGGTGATTGTGGACGCCCACTACATGAGGGGAGCCCCTGTGTTCCTCCGCCGGTGTGCGTCAACTGTCAACAACACCACTCTTCACGGTCGCCAGATTGCCCTATGTTCAAAAAAGAAAAGAAGATACAAGAGTACAAATCCCTGGAGCGTTTGACGTACCCTGAGGCCCGCAGTAAATATGAACGTCTGCATCCCGTGCAAATGGCGACGACCTTCGCTACGACGTTATCGTCTAGCCTTTCACCCTCCCCTTCCCACTCCCATCTCCCCCCTACACCCCGTCCACACCCCTCCCTCACATCTCCCTCTCCTGTAGCTCCTGTATCCCTCCCTTTGTGTCCCACCCCTTCCCAGCCGGAGAAGTGCATCCCTTCTCCGTCGCCTGCCGGTGACAGTGCCCTATCTCAGGGCCTTCCGTCCCGGCGTTCCCCAGATCGGAGATCTTCGACCTCCAGCCGGCCATCGGACTCCCAGTCAGTGAGTTCAAAGGTCGCCCGATCCTCATCAGTACCAGACCTAACTGACAAAAGTTCTCTCTCTGGGGTGGGTCCTGCCCGTCCCACACGAGAGAAGGAGAAAGAGATAGAGAAGGAGAAGGAGAAGAAGAAGAAGAAACCAAAGTTACAAGATAAAGCCCCTCCGGTACCGCCGGAGGTGCCGACTGTGCTTTCGCAACTCGCTCATCCCATTGAGCCCGAGGCTGATCAGCTATTTATGGATGTTGTCCCTTCTTCTTTGGTGACGGACGCTGACAAAGCAGCGTGACAGGCGTTATGCCATTCGCTTCCCGCCTAGATCCTCGTGATGTGATCATCCAATGGAACTGTAATGGTTACTACCATCACCTCTTGGAGATTAAACAGCTAATCTCTCTCTCTCTTCTGCGGCCTGTGTCGTCCTCCAGGAATCGAGGTTTATGGATGCACATTCACCGACCCTCCGTGGGTTCCGTGCTTTTTGTCGGAACCGGGTTGGTCCCCTCCAGGCGTCTGGTGGGGTTTGTACTTTGGTCCGGACAGATATTGTCAGTACCTGGATTCCTCTCCAAACTCCATTGGAAGTGGTTGCTGTCCGGGTTCACTTGGACACTCCGTTGACCATTTGCAACCTCTACCTTCCACCTGACAGGCCACCTACACTCGCGTCCCTAGTGGCCCTCCTTCAGCAACTGCCCCCTCCTTACCTCATCCTTGGGGACTTCAATGCCCACCATCATTTGTGGGGCAGTGCTTATACATCTAGCCGGGGCCGCCTCATAGACCAGTTTCTTGCTGACCACAATCTGAGCCTTCTCAACGATGGTTCCCCAACTCATTTTAGTGCCGCTCATGGCACCTTTTCTGCCATAGACCTCTCTCTCACTTCTCCTTCTCTCCTTCCTTTATTTCACTGGTCGGCGTATGACGACCTCTGCAATAGCGACCACTTTCCGTTGATCCTTTCATTTCCCTCACGCCTACCACGAGCCAGGGTACCCCGCTGGGTATTCCGTCGTGCTAATTGGCCGCTATATACATCCCAGGTTGTGTTCCCATCTTCCCCCTCAGGCTGTATAGATGATATTATAAGCCAAATGACCAACATCATTACCCAAGCTGCCAACGCCGCTGTTCCCCGGTCGACAGGCCCTCCTAATCGCCGGCCGGTCCCTTGGTGGAATGCAACTGTTGCCGCAGCCATTCGCGAGCGCCGTAGGGCCTTGCAACATCTTAAGCGCCACCCATCGCTCGCTGGTCTAATAAATTTCAAACGTCTGCGTGCCAGAGCTCGTTAGTTAATCAAACAATGTAAGCGGACATGCTGGGAGCATTTCGTCTCCTCGTTGGGTTCTTCTGTCCCTTTGACAAGAGTGTGGGCTATGCTCCGATCTATCCAAGGTAGCTGGCGGCCGTCTTCCTTCCCTGGTCTTGCCCTGCCTGATGGTGTCTGCACAGAGCCATCTGTTGTTGCAGAACATCTTGCAACTCACTTCGCCAATGTATCAGTGACAACTTCATATCCGGCGACCTTTCTCCTTCAGAAACACCAGGCCGAAACCTTCAAATTAGGCTTTACTTCTCACCAGGTGGAACCATATAACGAACCTTTTACTGACTGGGAGCTGTCGCTGGCCCTCTCCTCTTCTCGTGATGCAGCACCTGGCCCTGACGATATCCATAATCAATTGCTGAAACACCTTAACCCCTCACAACGACAATTTCTCCTAAAAGTTTTTAACCGTATTTGGCTTCAAGGGGTGTTCCCCTCCCAGTGGAGGGAGAGTATTGTGGTCCCTGCCCTCAAGCCTGGCAAGGACCCGTCGGCGCTGGATAGTTATCGACCAATAAGCCTGACAAGTGTCCCCTGTAAACTACTTGAACGGATGGTAGCCCGCAGATTATGCTGGGTTCTTGAATCCCGGGGACTTCTCTCACCTTACCAGTGTGGGTTCCGGGAGGGACGATCCCCTATTGACCATTTACTTCGACTGGAGACTGCGATCAGACAGGCCTTCTCTAAAAGACATCATCTGGTGGCAGTCTTCTTCGATCTGCATAAGGCGTACGACACTGCTTGGCGTCATCATATTTTACGTTCTCTTCATGACTGGGGCCTCAGAGGCTCCTTACCAATTTTTATCCGTCAGTTTTTATCCCACCGCCTGTTCCGTGTCAGAGTTGGCTCTTCCTTTAGCTCCCCAAGGATACAGGAGAACGGTGTCCCCCAGGGCTCAGTGTTGAGTGTTACACTTTTTCTAATCGCCATCAATGGGTTGGTGAGCTCTGTTGGGTCACTGGTAACCCCGGCATTGTATGTCGACGACTTTTGCATATGGTACAGCTCCTACTCATTAGCCTCTACTGAACGTCAGCTCCAGAGCGCCATTCAGCGGGCTTCAGTGTGGGCTACGTCCCATGGTTTCCAGTTTTCCTCATCAAAAACGAGGGTGGTGCACTTTTGTCGTCGTACTACAGTTCACCCTGATCCAGAACTGTTCTTGGGTAATCAGCGCCTGGAAGTTGTAGCACAGCATCGTTTCCTGGGTCTTCTCTTTGACAAAAAATTGACTTGGGTGCCCCATATTCGCCACCTAAAGATTAGTTGTATGAGGAAACTCAATGCCCTACGTTTCCTTGCTCATTCATCTTGGGGTGCAGACCGAACAACTATCCTCCGTATCTATCGGGCTCTAATCTTGTCCCGATTGGACTATGGGTGTCAAGTTTATGGCTCGGCAGCTCCTTCTGCCCTGAAATTATTAGACCGGTTCACCATTATGGTGTCCGCTTGGCTACAGGTGCATTCCCGACTAGCCCGGTCGACAGTCTCCTTGTTGAGGCGGGAATCTGCCCTCTTCAGGTCAGGCGGCATCAGCTTCTGGCGTCTTATGCCATCGCCATCCGGCAATATCCTGCTCATCCCGCTTACCAGGTTCTTTTTGCATATGAAGGGCTTCGACCCCCTGATACCCGGCCGCGGGCGGGCCTTCCCGTCGGACTGCGGCTTGCCTCTCTTTGCCGGGATTTCCATTTCCCTTCGCTAGATTGCGCCCCCCAATTTGCTGCACGCACACCTCCGTGGATGGTGGCGGGACCACTAATTCGGGCGGATCTCTTCCAGGGCCCAAAAGCTTTAATTTCCCCCATGGTCTTTCGGCGTTTGGTGCGCCCAGTACTAGAAGAGTTTCAGGGAGCCTCTATCTTCTACACTGATGGCACGAAAACAGCGGGCCACTCCGGATATGCTTTTACATCTCATGTTGGGGCGGAATGCCATTCTCTGCCAGAGGCATGCAGTGTGTTTACGGCAGAGCTGATGGCGATTTATAGAACCCTCTGTTTTATTAAACGTTCTGCCGTGGAACGTGGTTTAATCTGTGCTGACTCCATGAGCAGTCTGCAGGCCATTGATCGTTGTTTCCCCTCCCATCCTTTAGTTATTTCCATCCATGAACTCCTTGCTGACCTTCATCGTGCTGCTGCTCCGTTACCTTTCTCTGGGTGCCAAGCCATGTTGGTATTACAGGGAATGAAGTAGCTGACCAGTTGGCTAGATCGGCAATTACTCGCTGCCCGTCTCCCTTTCAAATTCAGGGTGCGGATCTGCGGGTGCAGATCAGATCTTTGCTTCATTCCTCATGGGATAGTAGTTGGAAAGCTACTGCCCCTTCCAATAAACTCCGCACCATCAAAGATACGACTGCAGCTTGGAGTTCATCTTTACGCCCTTCCCGGAGAGAATCAATTGTCCTCTGTCGCCTCCGTCTTGGACACTGCAGGCTGACCCATGGATTTCTTTTACAACATGGCAATCCACCACATTGTGATTGTGGAGCCGTACAATCCGTGTCTCATATTCTGACTGAATGTCCTCTCCATTCCACACTCCGTGGCGACTATGGCCTACCGCCTGCATTGCCTTTAGTTTTGGCGGATGACCCACGGATGGTTGATCGCGTCCTTGCCTTCCTCCGTGAAAGTAGATTTTATTGTCAGCTCTAGGACTCGCTTGGTCGGGGTGAGTGGGTTTGTGATTCTTGGCTGATTGTGGGGTTTAGAGCCTTATCCCCATCAGCCCCCCCCCACTCTTTTACATTTTAATATAGTTTTATTTCTCCCTGCTCTGGAGCTATGATACGTTGGCCACTGTGCCATTAGTACCTTGTGGTTTAGGCTAGAGGTCGCTTCCAGAGCTGTGGGATCGGACACTGTAGCATTTGCTGCCCTGGGTTGGTCTTAGTCTTGTTGGCGAGTCGATTTTACTTCCTAGTGTAATGGTCTTTTGGCTTTCACCTATTTTTCGTTGGGTTCCGTGGCATATACAATTTGGGGTTGAAGGGACTGATGACCTCGTTGTTTGGTCCCTCATGTCCACCACCACCACCACCACCATTGTGTAAATAGTGATGTTAGCACATGTTCAAAAAGTGCTGCCGACTCCTCATGCACATTGAGCACCTCATACTATCACGGATAAAGGCTATGTCTGCTGTGGTTGAGTCATCCCATCCCACTTTCTTCTCTTTGCAGCCCTTACTTAGAATACATTGGGAATGCTCCCTTCTATGAAATACATATAACAGGTATACTGCTTAACATATTTACATCCTAGGGAACAGGTATCAAACCTGTACTTAATGCGGTGATTGAAAATTTCCAAATTGCTGCTAAATGCTGTCGAGTGAATGTTTATTTCTGCTAGGGCACAGCAAAGAACCATGGACCCACATACAGGTGTTCACTTCTAATAATGTGCACATTGGTGTGATGTTTGTTTGTTCTGTCCAGCAGATCTGCAGGTCTAATAGCCAACAGTTATGTCTTTCAGATATTACCTACACTTTCTCACATACTTAGAATTTCATATATTGTTAATACTTCCATCTGATTCTTTCTGGTTCAAAGGAGAAGAAGTGTCATTTGAAAATTCTTGTAATGGAATAGAAAAAATGGTATGTACAACTTTTTCAATGCAGTCTCCTAGTAGATTAATGCACTTGGTCCAACAATGTTCCAGTACCTTGAGGCAAAAATTTAAGCTCTATCAGTTCTTCATTTGAAGCGAATCTTTGTCTACAAACAATTTTGTTTGGGGAAAAGATGGCAGACTGTTGGAGCCAAATCAGGTGAATAAGGCTGTTGTGGCAACAATTCATAAATTACAAAGTGCAATTTTGCCATGTGACAGCATGTGTGTGGGCGTGCATTGTGTTGATGGAAGATGACTTTCTTATTTGTTAAACCTGACATCATTGGCATTTTTTGCTGTTTGTCTAGGAGCTTGGTATAGTATTATTCAGTAACTGTTTTCCCAGATGGGAGCTAATCTGCAAAAGAATCCCCTTCATATACCAGAACGCTGATGCCATGACCATTCCAGACAAAATAATTTTTTGTTTCCCTTGATGGTGGAGAATTGGCATGTTTCCCCTCCTTTGACTGCTGTTTTTGTCTCTGGGGTATAGTAGTGCACCCGTTTTACCTGTGGTCATACACCACTGCAAAAAATCTTTCCTGTTTCTCCTTAAAAAAAAAAAAAGGCCAAACTTTGCTCAGGTATGTCTATTTTCATGAGTTTTTGAGCCAGCATCAAGATAATTTTCATTTTTAATTATTCACTTAAAATGGGACACTCTTTCAGATGACATTGGGTAAGCATGAGCAATTTCCCGCACCTTCAATCAGCGATTTTAGATGACCATTTTGTGCACTTTTGCAATGACTTCTGGAATAGTGACAAATTTTGGCTGACCACAGTGCAGATCATTATCTAAGCTCTCCCAACAAAATTTAAATTCATTTTCCCAGTTGGCAACAGTTAAATATGGAGCGAGCCCCCTAGTATGACACCATTGATTGGTGTCATGCCATTAAACCAAACATTTTGTACATTTTGAGAAAATTCTGGTTTTCTTAAAGTATTTCAAAATTCTACCAAACTAAGAGTCTTAAGACTAGATCCCCTACATCAGTATAGACTTAAATTTCTTCTTCCTCCTCCTCCTTCTCCTCCTGTCATTTCATCAGGCACTTATCCCCATAGACGCTTTCAGTGTACTCTTTTCACCTACCTTGTCTGTTCCTTCAACAGTGTGAGTTCTTTCAAACTCAAAGTTGATGCCCATGAATTTTATGTCCCTGAAAATTGTTTATACTTTATTTGGATCTGTCTGATAAGGTTTTATTACATTAAAGTACTAAAAATCAGGAATTTTAATTCAATGCTCACCTTTAATGTGTTTGACATTTTTGAGACGCAAAACAGTCTAAGGGTTTATAAATTTATAATTGATATTTTATTACATTGATTAACTTGTGCATGCTCACTGGTGCAAAATGACAATAAATTGCAGTGAAGTACTTACGTAAGCTCTTTGAATTGAGGAAATGTTATCTTTGCCGAGTCGAAACTCGGCAAAGATAATATTTCTTCACATGTCGCAGAACTGTCGCTGGTCTGAGAGAACAGTCATTGGTGAACCGTGGAGCTTCGCATTTACTTTTGTTGTGCCTGTTTGTCTGAGCAAATTCTGGGCTTTAGATTTCCAGACATCTTTAACTTTAGTCCCTATTATGATGTCACATTATCTACAGCCGCAAAAAAATTCAAATGTGTTTAATATCTTTTATAGCATAAAAGGGAGAATACAGTAAGTTTTTTTTTTCTATACAGAGGTGCTTTGAGTACTTATCACATTGTCTCGCATGATAGTTACGTTGTCAGGTCTGTGTACGTATTTCTGGAAAATATTGGTGAATGCTCTGTTTTCTACAGGAAAGTTTCCATACAAGAGAGAGACAAGAAATTGATTGCGGCAGCGAAGAAGGGAGCAGTGGAAGAAATACAGATGCTGCTTACACCGGCAGCAGACATTGAAGCAAGGGATCAGGATAACATGACTGCCCTGCACAGGGCAGCAGACAACAACCAAGTGGAGGCAGTGAAGTGTCTGCTGGAACACGGGGCAGAGGTTAACGTCAGGGACCACGAGCGTAACACGCCTCTGCACTGGGCGGCGGCGAATGCTGACGTGGGTGTGGTGCAGCTGCTCCTGGCCGCCTCCGCAGACCCCAACGCCAGGTGCTGGAACGGCAGGACACCACTTCATGACGCGACGGTGTCTCTCAATGTGGATGCAGTGTCCGCACTGGTAGAGGCGGGGGCCGACAGGGGGGCCAAGGACAATTTTGGCGAAACTCCCTCAGACATAGCCAGACGGAAAAACTGTCAGCAGCTGATAAAGATACTGTCATAAATTTTCAGTGCAACATACAACTTATACATAAAATTCAAATAACTTAAGCTACATCTGATTGTAATATTTTAAAATAAAAATGCAATAATTTTGTCCTAGTTACTCACTATTCCCCATCTTCAAATATTATACTATACTCCTAAAAGTTTTGATATTGGGTTAACCCCTTGTTTCGTGACAGAAGATAAAGTTGAGGTTTTGCATTTTCTTTGTAGAATTTTGCTATTTTAGTCTCAAAAGGCTCTACAAATTTCCATAATAATATTTCCCCCTGTGGTTTCCAATGTTGGGACTCGGAAGCACCATCAGGCCCTATGGTTGGAAGTGCAACATATACAGGAAAATTCTATTTCTCTAACTTGTCTTTTATTCCACATAAATACTAAAATGTTTATATTCGAATCTTAATAACAAATACTAGGTGCATTCAAGTTCTAAGGCCTCCGACTTTTTTTTCTCTGGACTGGAAAGAAATAGAGACATGCGCATTTTTTTTTTAAAATGAGGCCGCGTTCTTTGTCAATGCGTCACAGAGATGGCAGCTCTGTATGGCAGATGCAATTTTACTGCCAGCGGCGAGAATGAAAACTGTTTTAGATTCTTAGAATAGCGACATTTTCCTTACTTGAACAGTGTGCAATCGTTCGTTTTCTGAATTTGCGTGGTGTGACACCAATTGAAATTCATTGACAGTTGAAGGAGACATGTGGTGATGGATTTATGGATGAGTCGAAAGTGCGTTCATGGGTGCGACAGTTTAATGAAGGCAGAACATCATGTGAAAACAAACCGAAACAACCTCGGGCTCACAAAAGCCGGTCTGACAACATGATCGAGAAAGTGGAGAGAATTGTTTTGGGGATCGCCGAATGACTGTTGAACAGATCGCCTCCAGAGTTGGCATTTCTGTGGGTTCTGTGAACACACTCCTGCATGACGACCTAAATATGCAAAAAGTGTCATCCAGGTGGGTGCCACGAATGCTGACGAATGACCACAAGGCTGCCCGTGTGGCATGTTGCCGAGCAATGTTGACGCACAATGACATCACGAATGGGACTTTCTTTTTGTCGGTTGTGACAATGGATGAGACGTGGATGCCATTTTTCAATCCAGAAACAAAGCGCCAGTCAGCTCAAGGGAAGCACACAGATTCACCGCCACCAAAAAAAATTTCGGGTAACCGCCAGTGCTGAAAAAATGATGGTGTCCATGTTCTGGGACAGCGAGGGCGTAATCCTTACCCATTGCGTTTCAAAGGGCACTACAGTAACAGGTGCATCCTACGAAAATGTTTTGAAGAACAAATTCCTTCTTGCACTGCAACAAAAACGTCTGGGAAGGGCTGCGTGTGTGCTGTTTCACCGAGACAACGCACCCGTACATCGAGCTAACGTTACACAACAGTTTCTTTGTGATAACAACGTTGAAGTGATTCCTCATGCTCCCTACTCACCTGACCTGGCTCCTAGTGACTTTTGGCTTTTTCCATCAGTGAAAGACATTCTCCGTGGCCGCACATTCACCAGCCGTGCTGCTATTGCCTCAGAGATTTTCCAGTGGTCAAAGCAGACTCCTAAAGAAGCCTTCGCCGCTGCCATGGAATCAAGGTGTCAGCGTTGTGAAAAATGTGTACGTCTGCAGGGCGATTACGTCGAGAAGTAACGCCAGTTTCATCCATTTCGGGCGAGTAGTTAATTAGAAAAAAAATCGGAGCCCTTAGAACTTGAATGCATTGGATGTCGCATTTCATATTAAGTTTAACTGTTCCATACAAAAATGTATTCCTTAATTTTAACATATCAAAATGTGTATTAGAGATGAAAATTTTTCATATGGGTTTTCTGAACTGGCCCCGCTATTATTTACACAACTCTCTCCTCAACTGTACCCTTAAAATTCCTATTCAAATGCCTCATTTATACTGTGATAGACATTTGTGTCCTCTTTTGATTCATTTTATGGGTTATAATGCTTTATGCCGATCCTTACAGTAGCTGTGAAAATGTCAAGATTCAAAATTTCATTTTCCTAATATTAACTATTACAAGTTATACTCTTGGAGAGGCAATAACATATGAGAGGAAAACTTAGTTTTTTTCATAACAAGGAAACATTGATATGTTTGCCATAAATGTAATAATGGAACTTCTTGTAGGTCCAAACAAGTGCTAGATGTGCTAAATCAGTTGTTATATACAGCTTCTCGCTCTCAAACTGCACTTCACTAGCAAAACTTAACACCTTGAACCTCTATCCTTTCTTCATCAATTGCTGTTTGGAACAAGTGTGCACCAATTCCAATCCTAGTGCACCAATTTCTAGACAAAATCCATGTCTCATACCTGGGTGTCTGACGCCTGCTTAATTTTGTTGAAAGCCTCTTGACACCAGCTCTTCCAAATCCGTGACTTTCTTGGTCCATAACACTAGTAAATCTTGACTTCAATAACTCATTCAGCACACATTTCCTGGGAAAAGAAGAGTTGTAAAAACCCTTTAGAGTGCTTTTTCATAGTCTGAAAATTTCCAACTGGTTTGATCTTGGTGGGGTCCAGAATAATTCCTTTTGGTAAGATAACAGGTCATAAATATCTTATTTGGTTGTTGGCAAATTTGTATTTGCTCAAGTTTGCGATAATTCCAGCATCTTGTAACTCGTGCAAGTGTCCACATTTTGGTGTTCTGATGTGGAGTTGGTGACTAATATTTCTGTCTAATAATTTTGTCCCCAGATTTTGATTGGCTGACATGCTCTTAGATGGAATGAAATCTCATTCAACAGCAATAAACTAAAGATCGTCTCCGCCTATAGGAGTGTCATTACTTCAAATGTCACCACTGCAAGTGTCATTTATTGAAGGGAAAGCAAACACTTTACACCAAGAACAGTAAATCAGTTCTTGAATTTATTATTGAAGAGAGAAATGGAATGTGACTAACTAAATCGGCAATGAATTTAAGGGATTGTTCACAGGCCTCAGTGGCTGAATGCTGGGTCTTACTTACAAAATCAGATCATGATGTATAGGGTCATTGCTCTCACCAACTAGTCACCTTTACTCTTGCAGTTACAGCAGAAGTTAAATTTTAATAATATAAATATAATGATAAATTATTTTTATTTTTACAAAGAAATGGAAAACATTTAAATAAAAAACAAATTACTCCTGAAGTAATGAGCAATGGAGGGGGAAAAATTCACACCGAACCATTATTCAACAACTTGCATCCTGTTTTCATGATAGACAAGAAGCTCAATTCCAAGAAATATTTGATATATCTTTTTTCATTCGTATGGCAGAACATTTGCAAGCAGAATGTTTTCACCCAGCAACAGTGTGTGCTGATACGAAACTTCCTGGCAGATTAAAACTGTGTGCTGGAACTAGGATGCGAACCTGGGACTTTTGACCTTTGGTAGACAAACACTCAACTGACTATGCTACCCCGGCATTCTTCACAGTCCATCCCCACAACATGCCTATGAAAGGCAAAGATCCCAGGGTCTGGCACATAGTTTTAAATCTGCCAGGATGTATCATTTCACGTGCAGCTTCCAGATGTTTCTCTATAGATTTAAGTTACCAATGGTCTTTGAAATTCATTACTTAATAGTAATTATTTCAATAAGTGTCATTTCTCATCAAATATACACATGAAAGTATGATTTTCAACTATAACTCTTACATTTCTTTGAAATTTGGTATGTATGTAGTTCTAATAAATAGTAACACAAAATTTATTCACATTTTTATGACAGAGGATACTGAGTAGTAGGTGTTCAAAAACGTAAAACAAAGTAAAAAATTAAAACGGTTGTGTAAAACATTGTTAATTTACAATTTGTCTTCTAATTAAGCCAGAACAATGACATTATATTCATTTAAGTGCTTTTAAGAGGCATTCATATAGTATAAAATAAAATTTTAATTATCCAGTAATTATTTATGCATGGTATTTTTTGAAATGACATTACAAAAAAACTTACAAAATTAAAATTGAACAGGACATTTTATAATAGCTCTACACGTGACGAATATATGCTTTAAGTTTGAAAGTTGAACATTGTATAGTTCATGATAAATGTAATACAGTGTGTCTTGCTTGAATGAAATTTAACTCACTGCTCTAAAGTTAATATGCTCTATCAACCAGATAATTACATCGATCAATAATTTTGTCAATGCAACCACATTATTTAAATTTATTGATTTACCAGCCTTTAGAGTTATAATATTATAGATCCCTCTGGTTGTGGTATGCACAACAACTTCGTTGATAATTGATATCTCATGAAGCAATTGCTTATCTGGTTTCATGGGATAGCCATAAACTGAAGCAAGTTCGTTAAGTTGATGAAACAGTGCTTTCACTTGGTCAGTATCCCTTTCAACACTCGGCACATCCAATCTACAACTTACCAGCATGAATACAAGTAACAAATCTTGTATATCTTCCAAATCGATTTCTTCGTGCAATGGTGCCAAGTTTTCTTCATTGAATTCATCAGTTATATGAGAGTTCTGATTTTTTTTGGGAAGCATTCTAACAGTTCTTTATCCTGATACTGGTGGGCTGTTAAGTATTGAAATGTACTATGCACAACATTTATGAAGCTGGAGAGGGCCATTTGTTTGCGTTTTTGAAGACTGGTATGTACAGCTAATAGCTAATGTTACTGCCACACCATCACACGCCCCTTACTATGAGATTCCAATAAAAATGCCACTCATAAACGTCTCCAAAATCCATTCCATGGTAGCAAGGAGTAAAAAAGTTGTTTTTATTCACGAGGGTTTTGGATATTATTTAATGATATGATTGCTTTTTTTTATCTTGCACAACAAGTGAATGCTTTTCTGCAAGGTTACACGATAGTGTACCCAAATTGGAGTTTAGATTTCAATTCAGGTTGGAAACTTGTCGGCTGTTCTACAATGAACAAAGGTCGTATAGGGCTTCTAGTTTTTCAATTAAAATGTCAAGAAATTCTTCTGATGGATGAGTTATTGTTTCTACGTTTGATCTGTATGTCTATATCCATTGTTTATAACGTACACACCTAGCCATTAAAATTGCTGCACCACGAAGATGGCCTATAGACATGATATTTAAGCGACAGGAAGAAGATTCTGTGACATGCAAATGAGCTTCTCAGAGCATTCACACAAGATTGGCGCTGGTGGTGACGCCTACAACGTGCTGACACGAGGAAAGTTTCCAACAGATTTCTCATGCACAAACAGCAGTTGACTGGCGTTGCCTGGTGAAACGTTGTTGAGATGCCCCGTGTAAGGAGGAGAAATGCGTACCATCATGTTTCCGACTTTGATAAAGACCAGATTGTAGCCTATCACGTGTGCCGTTTATCGTATCATGACATTGCTGCTTGTGTTGGTCGCGATGCAATGACTGTTAGCACAATATGGAATCGGTGGGTTCAGGAGGGAAATACGGAACGCCGTGCTGGGTTCCAAAAGCCTCCTCTCACTAGCAGTTGAGGTGACAGGCATCTTCTACTTGGCTGTGAAAGATTGTGCAGCCACATCTCGATCTCCGAGTCAACAGATGGGGACGTTTGCAAGACGACAAACATCTGCATGAACAGTTCGATGACGTTTGCAGCAGCATGGACTTTCAGCTCAGAGACCATGGCTGTGGTTACCCTTGACGCTCCATCACACAGGAGTGCTTGCGATGTATGCAATCACAAACCTGGGTGCACAAATGGCAAAACTTCATTTTCTTTTTCCAGATGAATCCAGGTTCTGTTTACAGCATCGTGTGGTTATATCTATGTTTGGCGACATCACAGTGAACGCTCAATGGAAGCGTGTATTCCTCATAGCCTTACTGTCGTATCACCTGGTGTGATGATATGTGGTGCCATTGGTTACACATCTCAGTCACCTGGTTTTCACATCAATGGCACTTTGAACTGCGGGTGTTAGATTTCAGATGTGTTAAGATCCGTGGCTGTACCCTTCATTCGATCCCTGTGAAACCCTACATTTCAGGAGGATAATGCACAACCAGATGTTGCAGGTACTGTATGGGCCTTTCTGGATAAGGAAAATGTTAGACTGCTGCCCTGGCCTGCAGATCTCTGATCAATAGTGGCAGAGCAACTTGCTTGTCATAATACACCAGTCACTACTCTTGATGAACTGTGGTATTGTGTTGATGCTGCATGGCCATCTGTACCTGTATACACCATTAAAGCTCTGGCTCAATGCCCAGGCGTATCAAGGTTATTATTATGGCCAGTGGTGGTTGTTCTGGGTACTGATTTCTCAGGACCTGTGCACCCAAATTGTTTGAAAATGTAATCACATGTCAGTTCTGGTATATTTGTCCAATTAATTCCAGTTTATCGGTTGCATTTCTTCTTGGCATAGAAAGTTTAATGGTCAGTAGTGTTTCATCAATCAGATAAGATTCAAACAATTTATAAATACCATTTTAAGTTCTTGTTCACCACACCATTCTCAAAAATGTTCAAATGTTTGTTAAGCTTATGGGACCTCAACTACGGGGTCATCAGTCCCTAAACTTACAAACTACTTATGAACTACCTTATACTAAAGACCGCACAAATATCCATGCCCGAGGGGGGATTCGAACCCCCAACCGTAGTGGCCGTGCAGACCATGACTGAAGCGCCTCGGTCTCCTCGGCCACCGCCATTCTCCAGTTACTAATATATTAAATGTGACAGGCAGGCCTTCTATGAATTTAACATAATTTCATAACCTGGAGTAAGTTCTTTTAAATTAGCACCAATTACCATTAATTTCACATTCTGATTTTGGGTGCATACCATACAGACAGAATGTGAACCTGATGCACCAGCTAGGAATAGATTTTTTTGGTATCCAATCTCAACATGCAAAACTTGGACAATCCTATCTGTATGTTGCTGTTAAAATTCACATATGATTTATTTAAACGGGATAAAAGTAATCACTTTTGTTTTGCACTCTCTTGACATCTTCGTTTACACAGACAAAATACTTTATAATGAAAGAAATTGCAATTTGAGATCATTTATGGTGTCACTGTACTAGGTTTAGATGTATTACAAATGTGAGGCAAATGAAAATTTGTGCCTGGCTGGGATTTGAACCCGGGCTGCGAGCATTACAGTGAAACATAATAATTCGTTCTTGAGCTGCTATCGCAAAACAGCAATTAATTAACTGCATAGTAATGTAGAGAAGAGCACAACAACGCACACATTGTCAATAACGGAGCAAAGCAATATAGAAAATAAGCATCGGATCATGACAGATACGAAATAATAATCAAGACAGTAAGTTCTCTCTCTACGTTTTGTAATCACAATGCTTTTCACTCACCAATTTACGGCGACAATGGTACAATTACATCCAGCTCCCCATCTTCACTGTTGTCGTCACTGCCAAAATCGGCGTCATCACCAAGACAAAACATTAACTATTCATGATTACTCCTGAATCAGTTTTCCAATGTCCTCGACCTTTTTTTTATATATTTTTTTTCTTCAAGATGCAGCGTCCACATTGGCAACAGCTCCACGCAACAGCCTCTCCACATCTGTTTTTGTGAAAGACATATTATTGTTCCTTAAGTAATTCTTCACGTCACTCCATACCAATTTTATAGGGTTAAAACGGCAGTGAAATGGGGCAGCCTTATTACATTATGACACTGCTCCTTTGCGATTTCGTCTACTGCATATGTGGGCGTAACAGGGTTATTCTGTTTCACAAGGGAATATAAAAGAAGTTTTGACATTGACATATCTGCAGCAATATTTCTTTCTTGTAACCGAAATTGAGAACTTACTCAGAAAACTTCACTAGACAAACGTCTTTTCGATGACATTATCCAATCACTTGAACTTGGAAAGTCTAGTTAAATCAGTTACAGTAAAACAAATCGCAGCGAAAGAAGCACACACAACGGAAACAAGCGATAAACACGATACTTCAGTAGCACAGAACAAAGCCGGCAATGCGGGAACTTTGACGTCACGGCTCGTGACCACTGGAAGTGTTTACCGCGCTGTGATTGGATCGTTCCTGGCGACTAGCGCCTCGCGCTTCTTGCTCTTCACTTGTTATTTGTAAACGTCAAGTGCAAAGTTTCAGCGGCCCGGGTATAATCGACTTTCTACTGTATATAGTATTTTAGTTGAATGAAGAATTTCGACTTTTAACTTTTTGAACCCTGACCAACAAACCTCAAAAGCATGAAGTGAAATCCAAAAAATTATTCCCACCTCAGAATATAAACGTAACAAGATCTATCGCTTGTCCGCTCTGATGTGCACCCTGCCACCGTTGGTATGTTGTCGTTGAAGTCTGAGTTCCCATGGCTGCCAATCGTTGCGAAATAACAGTGAATGGGGCTGATTACTAGCAGTGTGTTTGACAATACACAGCGTGACCACACAATGAATATGAAATCGCTAAGGGTATTAATTGTAGAACGGTATTATTATGGTAATTCAACTGTTTCTGTACTGAATTCCACCAAGGGAGTGCTCCTTTATCATAGATCCCAATGAAGTGCTGTAACCAATTGCACCCTGAAATTCGTGCCAGAATAAGAGAAAATATGGTTACTTTGCCACAACAATAGTGTATTGTGCATTCAAGACGCTGCCTTCTACCCTAGGCTGACCAGACGTCCCGTATTTTACGGGATTATCCCTTATTTAGTCTTAATGTCCCGTTGTCCCGACTAAGTAAATACGGAACGTATATTGTACTGAATTTTACCAACCGCTCCATATATTTTCAATCCAAATTTTTTGAAGTAATGTTATCGTAACCATAATGAGAACAAATGTAGCCACTATCAAGCAACGAGAGAAATAAATTTCAACCTTTGGTGAGATCTTTTTTATTTTAAATGCAGAAAAAGCGCAGGTTCCCCAAAATAGCTATCTCAATTTTAAAGCATTATTGGGCAACCTATAATTTTTTCCATTTTTTTCAGTAATGCTTTCACATGACGTGTGCAAGTATTCCAACTATACAAATTCAGTGATTACTGAATTCATTCCAAGAAGACAGTGTGGTGAAAGAGTCTAATTTCTTGGACATTTTAAGTTCATTTCATGAGACGTTAATTGATTATACCACGAAATGGGCTTACCTATTTCATGTGCTGAACGCATTTAACTAGTATAAGCTCAAATATGGAAGTCTGTCCAGAAAAGAATTAAAAATTGAACTGAGTTTGATGAAAATATTTTGCAAGAAAGATGTCAAGATCACGTTTTCGACAAAGTGAAACATCTTCAAATGTACGCGAAGACAAAAATTTATTAACTCAGAACTGTGTAGCAAGTTAGAAAAAGTGGTATCTCATTTTTAACTTATTTGCATCTGAAGATATCTGGATCAAATGCTGATTTGGAGACAGCGTTCTCCATCACAAATATTTTATGGACTGTGAAAATAACATGTTAAGTGTGCAAACTTTAAAGGAAATATTTATGATAAGAACTCATTTTCACAGTTGTTCATGGGGTGATCATTATGTGAAAATACCGACCTCCGGAAGACACACATTCTTCTGCAAAAAATAATTCACAAAGAAACGCATAAAGTGCATAAGTAATCAAAACTATCTTTCTTGCTTGTTTGCATGTGAGAACCATAAAAGAATAAAGTATTTCATTAATTAGTAATGGAACTTATTTCGCATTTGTTGTGCGAGTAGTAATGATAAAAGTATTCAAATATTTATAAACCTATTTGGCCAAATTACTATGGTCATCAGTTCCTAGACTCACAAACTACTGAAACTAACCAACGGGCAACACACACATTCATGCCCCTGACAGGACTCTAATTTTAATTTCCGACGGCGCTCCGCAGCAAGGCGCCTTAGGACGCTCGGCCACTCCACAGCGGCGAGTAGCTATGTTTGGTTAATTTTTGAATTAGCATCTGACTTGGCATGCATTAGTTATTGAGATTTCCTTATACGAGTATGTCGTTTGCCCCGTCCGAAAAACCGTAATTTAATGACTTGTGTCGTTCATTACATGTTCTGTAAACAATTAGATACTTTTCCTGTTGTGGTAATCTATATCTATATATAAAAGGCTTGTGTGTGTACGTGCTGACAGACTTTACCCCATGACCACATACTGCCACCCACTCGTGCTTGTTGTGGTAGATAGCCCTTGGTCTAATGATGTTAGTAAGGGAGCTTGGTCGCGGTGCGTGGCAGTGGGTGAGTGTGACGAGAAAAAATTCGCGAAATATGCAATAAATGCTCTTAGGAAAAGCTATATACTCTGTGACTTACGAACTTTACAGTACGAGTCAAAATCAGTTTATTCTTTCGATCGTCAGACAATGCGGTCCTTTCAGACTTTAATAACGACGAGGTATATCAAATACGCAATTTTTAAATAGATCACATGTTTCCGTCAACCACATATTACCGACTATGAGACACAAAACAAAGATAAAAATCGAGATAGACTCAAAGATAACAATACTCGTGGAACATTGCTCACTGTCATGGAAGCGTGGTGGAAACACAGACATACATTAATGAATGTCTCTTAGGCCGTAGATATTGATATGCCTGTGCCAGTAAGCTCACTGGTCTGTGCCACAGAGTAGAAATATCTCTGGAGTGAGCATTGCATTCTGCGCATGTTCTCAACATTAAGCTGGAATTGTCACGTGATCTGGGGACGACGCTGTTCGTTAATTCACACCAAGTATCACGTCATGTCATGTTAGGGTTTCTCGGTAGCAAAGTTTTAACAACATAATCTTCTGGTGACTTGGAAATTTATTTTCGCCGCGCTCTGTAGTTGATTTTGTGCTTTTGTTGTTTCTTTATTTCAGTTTATGACTATTATTTGCAAATGTAACATTACGAAATGCATTTTTTTTTCATTGAGTGTTGTTCCAGAGGCAATGTCGGAATGTCAGATATCTCAAATGAAAAAAGCTGAGTTTTGAGTTTTTGATTTATGTGTTTGAATATTGGTCAATGGTTTCGCTAGAAAATTCATGTCGATAATCTGAAATGTTTTCCTTCTCAGTACTTTCCCACATACAACTGATCAAGAACTAGACATTTACCATGGTCATTAAATAATTTCATAGTTGTTTACTAATATTTGACACTATACTCAAAATATTTTACCATGGATAGTAGTTATAGCCCCGCATCCATTGCTCGGTACAGAGCTAAGCAAGTTGGCGTGACGTAACGTAAGACTTAAAATGACGGCCATTATGAATTAGCCTTTCGCTTATGTTCACAGATTATGTTGCGTGTGATCCATTTGTTTACTCATAATGACAGAGGTGAATTACATTTGTTATTATATGTGTTACAGATATTTTTTTTTTTTTTTTTTTTTTTTTTTTTTGTAGCCCATTCACCCAATTGTCTGATTTTTTCTTGCTTTGAGATTTCATCTGTTAATTACTAAGGGCCTGTACATAGAATGCGCAATGTATATACATAGGAGTGTTACCAGCAAGTAAATTTGAGTGCCAGCTTATATATATATATATATATATATATATTGAAGTCCAAGGTTTACTATCATGTCATTTTGCAACACCCTGGAATTTTGGCTGTGTTCCATTATATGAGGGTGAAACGGGATAACTCATTTGAGAATTGCTGAAGACAGCAAATCTGAATGTCGAATAAAGTTTGTTGCAAGAGATTAATGTATAGCCTATGTTCACGACAAAGTCGGAAACATTTTACCAAATTAGCACTTTTTTCATTTGCATATTAGCTGCTGTAAAGTAAATAATGAATGCCTGTCAATAACAATAGAAAACTGTAAAACATGGAATGGCTTTGACAAGAGACGGGACTTTTCAACCTTTTAAATTGTTTAATGACTTTAACAATATGCTGTTCAAATTTTCATTTTTCACACTTTACAGGCAAGAACATATCACTGACACCTGAACAGAGATACTGTTAAATTTTACTTATCGCCTCGGCCACTTAGTGTGGTAATGTTGGCGACAAAATGTTAACAATACAAGGATAATAAATCTGCTGACCGCAGATGAGTACACACAAGAATCTGTTGATCATAGAGCAGGAACGTCATTCATTATTTATTTCACAGTCAACACGAAAAATGATTCCCTCTTATTCTATGTGATAGAGTTTTCAAACACCATTTCATGGTTATTACCAATATTGGCACAGTACGCCGCCAAAGTGGTAAATAAAATTTTACCCAGAGTTACCAGTCAGCATATATATTCGTCAGTGACTGCCATTTCCTACCTGTGAATGTGTTACCTTGAAGTAGCATATAACGTGATTCATGGTATATTCGCAGTAGTTGGAGAAATCGTAATTGGTAAAGATTTGAAAGGATAAGCTGTGAATTCGCAAACTTCTGATTTAAACCGTGACAAATCACAAGCAATATCACAGCTACCGAAAAGCAGCATTCACATAAGCCACAGTTATCGGACCGTCACTGTTTAGGTCATTTCCATTACAGACAAACATAAGTCGTCCCGAGATCACGTGACCATAACGGCAATAGATGTTGACGACACAAGATCTCTTCTGTGCATCTGGATGTTCACTCCAGAGATATTTATACTCTATGGTCTGTGCTAATCAGTGATCTCTGGTACATATAGCCGCGACACTCTCTGCTGTGAAAAGTGTTATCGTTTGACAGCTGGGTCAAGAAAAACTATGCGACGTAGTCCTACTCATATCCCGGCGGCCTCCTGTGATAATGTTGGCAACAGATGTTGAATAACGAGAATCATGTGACATCGTCATAAGCCAATCGCGTGACACGCAAATATTTTGTCGTGAAATCAAGCATACAGCAGGAACAGCAGTATTTATCTACACTCTATGTTATTCGGTCATCTTTGCAAAGATTTTATATCGTGTTATTGATGTTGCCAACATAAAAACACGAGGCCACCAGGATAGAAAGTAAAATTTTACCGAATCAGATACATCCGTTGTTGTCACATCTCATTATGACCAGCACTTTCACGCGAAACTGTTTTGTATAGAGTCTCATGATTCACACAGTCTTACAATTCATTCCAAATTCATATTCAAGAAGATATTTGTGAAAACTGTTACAAATCAATATTCGCACTTATCCAATATCGTTTTCAGTAATGTAATTTGCCGGCCGCTTTCGGCGCTGCAGTTGCAATGTGTAACAAAATTGAGAATAACGACGCATAATATCAAATATATATTTTTTTAACTTCTCGGCGCGTTTTCTCAATCACACTTTACCGACGATCAACAGAGACAAAGACGAAAATGCAGACAGGCTAACAAATGAATAACAGAGCGCTACACTACAGTCACAGTCATACTTCTATTAGTTGGTGTGGGTGATTTAATATTGCTCATCGCATAACTCTATCAAAATGCCAAAGCGTAAGACTGTGTTCACACAAACTTACGTGAATTCTAAACGAAGAAAACTAGCACGACGAAACAAAACGGAATAGAAAAGAGAAGGGACACTTACAAAATTGCGCGAAAGGATGCAACGAATTAGAGACTGCAGAAGTGAACAAGGAAGAGCAAGGGATTCCGAAGCAACGAGACTCAGAGTGTCTTCACGTGCCCGAGGGGGGATTCAAAATGATCAAATGTTTGTATAGTCTATGGGACTTAACTACGGGGTCATCAGTCCCTAAACTTACAAACTACTTATCAACTGCTTACGAACTAGGACGGCACAAATATCCATGCCCGAGGGGGGATTCGAACCCACGACCGTAGTGGCCGTGCAGACCGTGACTGACACGCCGCAGACCGCTTGGTCACCGCGGCCGGCTTTCGTGATTGGATTGTTCGAAACGAGGGCATTTTTACGTGTGATCTGATCTACACTACTTACTTTCCTGAAAAAAACGGCAAGTGCATAGACTTCTGCAGTCTGATAGGAATATTTTTCAGTTCCTCTTTGTCAGCGACATTTCCTCAAAAATGAGTGAAATTAATTACATTAATTTAATTGTTATTTAAACTTCATAGATAAATGTGCATTGCGTAACTTTACACATTCTGTTTTTGCTGACCTAGGTGCGGAACCCTAAAGAACCATGATATACACAGGTCCCTTTTTAACAACCGTTGCGAAGCACGGGCATATAAGCTAGTAGTTTTCTAAAATAAGAACCACCGAATACGGCACGTTTGCTTGGTGAGCGGGAAGAGGGGGAAGGGACGGAGGGAGAGTAAGGGGTTGGGAAAGAAACACTGGCTTTGTTCACTATAATGTGTGTGTGCGCTAATGCTGCAGGTAAAGGCAACATTTGTGTTCCATATTTTTATTTTGGAAATCTGGTCACCCTACTCTACCCCACTGTCGCGATAATAAGCAAAGATATCGACTATTTTAATTAGTACACTCCTGGAAACTGAAAAAAGAACACCATGATTTCGTCAACCCAGCAGAGCGAAATTTTATTGACACATTCTTGAGGATGTACACAGCACACGATCACCCACTCAGAACCATACGCACGTCAGTACAGTCACCAGAGCGTGCACAATGTCGACGCTAGTATCGTGTATACCCTCCTTTTGCTGCAATGCTGGGTGCAACTTTCTCACGAAAACGGTTGCAGAGGTGCCGAATGAAGTCTTACGGTATGGCCTGCCATGCAATTTCCATCTGATGCCTCACATGAACCACATCTCGTGCCGGTCGTGTAGACTGCGCCAAGGTGATGTTTCATCCGGCACCAGCCATGCTCAAAGGGGGACAGATCTGGGGATAATGATGGGCAGGGTAGTTGACGTACACCTTGAAGAACACGGTAGGTTCTACATCTAGATCTACATACATACTCCGCAATTCACCGTAAGGTGCGTGGCGGAGGGTCCACTGTACCACTACTAGGCATTTCCTTTCCTATTCCACTCCCAAATTGAACGAGGAAAGAAAGAATGCCTATATGCCTCCGTACGAGCCCTAATTTCTCTTATCTTGTCTTTGTGATCTTTACGCGAAATGTAACTAGGCGGCAGCAAGATCGTACTACACGCAGCTTCAAATTCCGGCCCTCTAAATTTACTTAACAAAAATTCACTAAAACAACGTCGTCTTTCCTCCAGCGATCCCCAATTGAGTTGCCGGAGCATTTCCGTGATACTCGCGCATTAGTCGAACCTACCGGTAACAAATCTAGCTGCTCGCCTCTGAACCGCCTCTATGTCTCCCTTTAAACTGATCTGCTGCGGGTCCCAAACACTTGAGCAATACTCAAGACGTGGTCGTACAAGCGTTTTATACGCGGTCTCCTTTACAGGTGAAGTACATCTTCCCAAAATTCTCCCAATAAACCGAAGTCGGCTGTCCGCCTTACTCACAACTGTCCTTACAAGCTCGTTCCATTTCATATCGCTCTGCAATGTTACGCCTAGATATTTGAATGACGCGACAGCATCAAGAAGCTCACTACTAATGCTGTATTCGAACATTATATGATTGTTTTTTCTACTGATGCGCATCACCTTACATTTTTCTACATTGAGAGCTAGCTGCCATTCTTCGCACCAACTAGAAATTCTGTCTAAATCATCCTGTATGCTATTACAGTCAGCTAAAGACGACACCCTCCCATACATCAGAGCATCATCAGCAAACAGCCGCAAATTACAACTTACTCTGTCCATCAGATCATTTATATAGATAGAAAATAATAGCGGTCCTATCACACTCCCCTGGGGCACGCCTGACGATACACTCGTCTCTGATGAACACTCGCCGTCGAGAACAACGTACTGCGTTCTATTACTTAGGAAGTCTTCCAGCCAGTCACAAATCTGTGAACCTATTCCATAAGCTCGTATCTTCGTTAGCAGTCTGCAGTGTGGCACCGCGTCGAACGCCTTTTTGAAGTCGAGAAAAACACAATCCGCCTGTAGCCCTTCATCCATGGCTCGCAAGATGTCATGTGAGAAAAGGGCAAGCTGAGTTTCACATGAACGATGTTTCCTAAACCCATGTTGATTCATGGAAAGAAGCTTTTCCGTTTCAAGGAAATTTACTATATTGGAACTGAGAATATGCTCCAAAATTCTACATGAAACCGATGTCAACGATATTGGCCTGTAATTGTGTGGGTCAGTTCTCTTTCCTTTCTTATACACGGGAGTCACCTGCGCTTTTTTCCAATCACTAGGAACTTTGCGCTGAATTAAAGATTCGCTATAAATGCAAGCTAAGTAGGGGGCCAATGCCAGGTTGTACAGCATACGTGTGGACGTGCACTGTCCTGTTGAAAAAGCACATCGCCTTGTTGGTGCGTGAATGGTGACAAGACAGGTTGAACGATGGTTTCAATGTACCGCGTACTGTTCAATTTTCCCAATACGAATACCAGAGGAGATCGTCCAGTGTTGGGTATGGCTTCCCATTCCATGATGCCAGGTGTCGGCCTCGTTTGCCTCTGTCGCGTACACTCCAGATTTTCGCACTCCCTTGCACGACACCACACACGCGTACGACCACCATTGGCACCGCGGTAGCGACGACTCGCATTACTGCAGGCGACACGTCATCATTCGTCCCTGCATAAGCGCCTACCATGTCACCATTGGAGGTGGACTGGACGATGTTGGGGCGTGAGCGGAGGACACTCTAATGGCGAACATGATCGTGCATCACTGTGAGGGGAGCGATATTCTACACTCGCCATTCCCCTCTAGTGATCGTCTACACATCGTCGAACAGTGCACAGTGCACTGAAACATCATTTAACCCGTCTTGCTACCAATCACTCACCAACAAGGTGATATGCTTTTCCAGCAGGACAATGCAGATCCAGATGTATCCTGTACTGTACCACCCAACGTGCTCTTCAACGTGTACCTCAACTACCTTGGCCACCACAGTCCCCAGATCTCTCCCCCATTGAGCATGTCTAGAGCCGCATGAAACGTCATGCTGGGCGGTCTGGATGAGTGGCACGAAATGTGGCTCAACTGAGGCACCAGGCTGAAACTGCATGGCAGGCCATTCCACGTAGCCACTTTCTGAACCTCTACGATTGTTTACATGAGAGAATTACAGCTTGCATTGCTGCAAAAAGAGGGAATACGCGGTGTTAACGCCAACATTGCGGACGCTCTGGTGGCTGTACTCGCGTGCCTACGGCGCTGCCTGTATGATCGTGTGTTGCATACAACCTCAAGAATGTGTCGCTAAAATTTCCCTCTGGTGGGTCGACGAATTCATGGTGTTCTTTTTTCATTTTCCAGGAGTGTACTTTTACTTCATGAAGCCTGGGCCGCGGCGGATCGGCCGAGCGCATTGAGGCGCTATGCTACGATGCGCGAGGCCGTTTCCCGTCGGGGGTTTCCAATGCCCCCTGGGGCATGGCTTAAGTATAAGGTAGTTCATAAGTAGTTTGTAAGTTTAGGGACTGATGACCCCGCAGTTAAATCTTAACCTTGACAAACATTTGAACATTTCATGAAGCCTGGTATGGGTACGGCTCAATCCAAAGTGTTTCATCAAACAAAATCCGGCAAAGTCCTTTGCTGAAACCCTCCTACACCAATATTTCCCATATTTTCCTTCTGTGACTCAGCTATCAACGGCCGGCCGTGGTGGCCGAGGAGACTGAGGCGCTTCAGTCACGGTCTGCACGGCCACTACGGTCGGGGGTTCGAATCCCCCCCCCCTCGGGAATGGATATTTGTGCCGTCCTAGTTCGTAAGTAGTTCATAAGTAGTTTGTAAGTTTAGGCACTGATGACCCCGTAGTTAAGTCCCATAGACTAGAAAAACATTTGAACATTTGATTAGCTATCAACGAAATAAGGCTGAACGTTATGGAGCAATGAGGTAACAGCGCAATAGTTTGGCGAGAGTGAGTTGTCGGCTCGGACAGCAGTTCGCCTGTCACCGCGGGCGAGCGAGTTCCGAATGACTGTTCCCGGTTTGCTTCGTCGCAGGTGGCCATGTTTTCGTGATTGAGTAATACTTATTTTTTGTTTATTTTTACTAACTCCTGCCTGCGACTTCATTCACCAAATTTTGCAGCAACTACCTTTACATGTAACACATCTTCTGCAAGACGAAAACCGATTTTCGTAAACCGTTATTCGCTGTCGTGTTTACACCACACAGCCTGAATCGGATTTCGTAGCTCACTTAAAATGGCGGCTGGAAAACAGCTGATTCAGTTCCTTATTTAGTCTGCACAGTAGCTATTTTTCTTTAGTCAAATACACAGGTTTATGTTCACTCTAATATTTATGTTTTTACTAGCTGAACCCCCGCTGCTTCGCATGCGTAGGCTGGTTGGTCTGCACCAGTTGTATCTTTTTAATCCTGATGAAAAATTCATATCTTAAGTTTCGTAGTTATAGCTCGAAATTTGAGTTAACAGCAACATATTTTTAAAAATCAATTTTTGCATCCCGTATTTCACCCCCTTATGAGTCTAATTTCCAAAAATACCGAAACATGTGTCTTTTAAATTTGGACCCCGAATCCAAATCCGAAAATTTGTAGTTCTAACTTCAAAATTGCCTAAATAGCACCAGATTTTCGAAAAACATCCTCTCTCCAATTTAAACCCCTTGATGGTTGAATTTCCAAAAATACCGAAACACGTATTTTTTAAATCATAACGAACAATACAAATACCAATTTTTGCAGCTATAGCTTCAAAATTGTTTTGACAACAAAGTGTTTTCGAAAATAATTTTTGATACCCTCTTTTACCCCTTAGTTTTTGAATTTTCAAAAAAACCGAAACTCGTGTCTTTTTCATCCTGATCTCGAGTCTATATGCTAAGTTTCGTAGTTATAGCTTCAAAATTGAGTTAACAGCAACATATTTTTTGAAAATCAATTTTTTGCGTTACCTATTTTACCCCCTTATTTATCGAATTTCAAACAATGCCGAAACACATGTCTTTTAAATTCGAACCCTGAATTAAAATCCGAAATTTTGTAGTTCTAGCTTCTAAATTGCCTAAATAGCTACGTATTTTCAAAAAACGATTCATCCCCTATTTCATCGCTTCTTAAATGACGCCTACAGAGTCAGATCAACACCCTCCACAAATTTCAAGTTTCTATCTTCAATGGTTTGGGCTGAGCTATGATGAGTCAGTCAGTCAGTCAATCAGTCAGTCAGTCAATCGGGACACTTCCTTTTATATATAGAGATTTCACATTAGAAAGTATCACTCTTTCCATATGTGCCGAAAATTCTTGACAAGAAAACACAATGTGACAAGCCAAAAACGCTTCAAAAACGGTTGCGTTTACATGGGCACGAAAATCGATTGTGGAACTGGAAAACCGCTTTAGAGAAGCGGATTTCCAGAATAGATTTTGGAGTGTTTGCATGACCAACCAAAAGCGGAATTGGGAAATCGCTTTACGAAATCCGGTTTTGGGAGCCCATGTAAACAGGGTGATGGCGTGTGCTCTGAAATCGACCAAATGTGTTTACAATGGTCACTGGGGGTAAAATTTTACGTATCATGTCGGCGGCCTCGCGTGATTATGTTGGCAACATCAACAACACAATAGAAAATCTTTGCCCATTTGTTCGAATCAGGGCCGGCGCAAGACACGTGCGAAACGTGCGGCCGCACGGGGCGGCAAATCTGGGAGTAATTACAAGGGATTAAAATTGGTAGTAAGCCTGGCATTAGTTGGGTTTCGACGTATTTCTCAAAATTTTTGCTATCCGTTTCTGAGTGATAGTCGGACGTTTTGGTTTTTGAGCCATGGAACACCAGTCTCCACGTGCATGAACAACAATTAAACTCTGACCGGCACTTTTGTTTGACAATACTACTCGCACACTATCACTTTGCCAACATTTATTTACTGTATAGTGTTTTCCGTTGAATACATTATCTCTTCACAGCCACTGAAAAATGTTTATTTAGGTTAATTGTAAGTTCATGCCGCGCGGGACTAGCCGAGCGGTCTAAGGCGCTGCAGTTCATGGACTGTGTAGCTGGTCCCGTCGGAGATGAGAGTCCTCCCTCTGACATGGGTGTGTATGTTTAAGATAATTTAGGTTGAGTAGCGTGTAAGCTTAGGGACTGATGAGGTTAGCAGTCAAGTCCCATAAGATTTTACACACATTTGAACATTTTCGTAAATTCACAAGGCTTTTTAAACAGCTAGATTTCTTCAATGAGGTTTGACTCCATTTTTGAGCTGGTACCCAGCGACTGTTTTGTACAAATCTGTAGAGAATGTCACCAATCATTCGCAATCTTTGTTTTTATTTTCCAGATACTCATAGATTTCGGGCACAGTGTGGCTATTCTCAATGCTTTGAGCTATGTTAACATCTATACCGTCATGCTGAACGTAACTGCCGACATGGCGGCTTAGATGTAAGCACATATTAAAAGCTTTGAGACTAGTCACTCAGTGACCGAAACGTAGGTAGATCTGAAAAGCAAACATAAATTGCGATTGATTGCTGGCATTGTCTACAGATTTGTTTAAATGAAATTCCACAAATTTTGCAAAAAATATAAAACAAGAAAAAGAAAATGGGGTCGGCAATTTAGCAGCTCGCACGTGGCGCCACTTGGGCTTACACCGGCCCTGTTCTAACCACATAGAATGACTCGGTTAGTGTATCGTACAGACCATGAAGTAAACAAATAATGCTGTTCCTGCTTTATGGTTGACAGGTTCTTGTACGTACCCTCGTCCGCCCAGTAAAAATTATTGCCCTCCTAAAGCGAAGATTCCATGAGAAAACGTCAGCGTTTTCAAGCGATTGGCTAAAATGAAGACTCACAGGATTCTCACTATTCAGCATCTGTTGCCAACATTATCATAGCAGACCGCTGGGATATTTGGTAAAATTTAACCGGCACTGGGTATCTTTTACGTGTTAAGGAAAATGCCTGACACAATAACAACAAATAAAAACGGAAGTATATAATTCGATAATGGCATGAGAAGTATATAACTTTCATTAACCTAATATTTGAAATGGAACTACAATTTCGGTGTTCATATATTTATACAACGCCAAGAAATAATGTTATTTCGTTACTGCGATATTCAGAATTCCAGAGCTGACAACATGTCGACTACGTAGTTCCACCCGAGCACTGCTAGATGCCTCTCCCGGCGCATCATCCTTTATATCGGCATTCGTATGAAAACATACATTTCCTTTAACCACACTTAATCACTGCGGAAATGAAGCATTTGAGCGGCATAAGAATGTGAGTTGGGAGCACTCCATGTTTCGATATTCACTTATTTTAATACTGCAGATGCGCTGCATTACAACGTCTTTGGTCGAGGCGAATAGCCAATCAGTGAGCTGATTGTTGGAGAATGTAGAACTTGATCTAAGCTGTAGATAGGAAAATTTCTACTTCCTTTTACCACTTTTAATGGCTAAATGCACACATAATATTTATATTCGTGAAATCTACGACAAACAATCTTTCGAATTATGTAACTTTCATTGGCCTTCTTGTACGAATAAATTAGTAATCTGTACCACAATTTTCGTGTTAGCGTATTTATATAATGATGTCCTACCCAGGTCCAACTCTATCCATCTGAAAAATTTAATGCAAATCCACCCAGTAGTTTTTGCGTGAAGGCATAACAAACTTTCAGAATTATAATTATATTAGAGAGTACGATACCTAATTATTATCTACTGCGTGACACAAAATAATTTGCTTTGTAGTTTTTAGGTTTTTTGTCTTCCAGGAGTCGGTAAGGATCTGATTATGAAGTAGTTTTACATCTGTATAGTTTTAGTTTAAAGAGGGCCCCAATGTCATTTTTGCCCCGGGGCCTTTGGTGACATAGTTACGCCACTGCATGTATACGGCGTTTCGCACATAGGACACACTTTTTTTTTTTTTCTTTTTTTTTTTTTTTGGAGCTGTGACAGTAAATCTTCGATTACGGCACAACAATGACAAAAAAATAGACCGTGGCCGGAAAGAAGGAAGGCAGAGGAACATACTTACAGCCAATAAATGAAACCGGAACAAATTTGGAACTTCGTCAGGAAGGACGTGACCTGTTTTGAAGAGCTGCTATTTGTAAAGTTGTATGCATATCATTGAGGTGTAAACGATTGCTGGCATAACTTATTATGAAAGAGGGATCGTGTGGGTTATGCAAACAAGTTTCCTCCCTGTACGCCTGAATAATGTCTCAGCGGCTCCTGTTCCATTTCATTTCTAAAGTATGAAGCAACCAACGTAAAAACGCCTTTTCATAAAGATGTGTGTGTGTGTGTGTGTGTGTGTGTGTGTGGCGTCTGTTCCAAAAGAACACGTCACTTCTGATCCTGCAGTTATTCTTTCGTATACTCATATTTGCAGTTGATGTGATATATTCTGAGAATATGACCTAGTATAAAGGTCTGCTGGAAAACACTTCTTTTTTTTGTTTAATTACTGCATTTATGAAAAATCTACTAACTGAAAAAACGGGCAAAATCCGCTAGACGGAAGTCTGAAATCACAAATCAGTCCTAAGGCCGGTATTACACTGTAAAAGATCTTTGACAAAGATCTTTGTCAAAGATTTTATCCAAGATCTTTGACGAAACTACTTCACAGGAGCACATTACACTAGCGTAAAATATTTCGTCATAGTTGTTCGGAATAAGACTCCAAAATAGTCAATCGTCTGTATTATAGTACGTAATATGTTGCTCGTGAGTGCATTCATTGGAAAGAACGAAAAATGGAAACAATTTTAGGTAAACTCGTGAATAGGGAGAGGAAAATACGAAAAGTGCTCGCACAAATGTACTCCACGAGCTACACTGCCGGCAAATAATAACCTACATTGCTTAACAACGTGTGACCAAATGTTTTAATTCAGCCACATATTTATAAATACTTCATCATAATCGATGTTTCAGGAAGCCCTAAAGCTGTGTCAATGGGTAAATAATGAAACACTGAAATAATTTAACGTGTGTCATGCTAAACATAACTTCGTTAGACACTTTATCATAATTAAGAAGGTAGAATATTTTCGTGGTAATTTCATGTCATGCTTCATTGAGGATTATGCGCTGCGAAAGACATTTTTAAAGTTTGCTGCAGTCTGACATTTGTTTTGCCCGATTTTCGGAAACATAAAATATCCGTATAAATACCTGGACTTGTGGTTAAATGTCGAAAAGCATCGTGCAAAGCAAGAAAAAATATGGAGCTAACCAGTGCAGTACCTCATTACGCAAATCATGAATGCCTTCTCACTGAAGATCCTCCCATTTATATCCACATACAAAATCTATTCCTGCAGGCAGTAAAATACACGAATAGGCCTAAGATTTCAAGTATTATTCCAGACATGAGTGAACCAAGATGTAAATCACTTTAGGAGGAATTACAAGGTTAGGTTAGAGTGCAAATAAAAACAACAAATACACTTCTACGTTAATTTGTAGGTTGAAAGGCGTCAAAGCAAGGAAAGACGCATGTATACAATGACGAACTTTTATAAAAGCTCGGCTCTCTCGCTAACTTTTATCAAATATCTTTTATAAAAGAAATCTTTTATAACAGATGACCCATTACACTGTCAAAGATTTGACCAAAGAGCTTTGATAAAAGATCTTTGTCAAAGATCTTTTACAGTGATACCCGCCTAACCACGAATGTCATACAGAAATAACAAGCAGAGAGCTTCCTGCAATACCCACTTCTACACATGCGCGCGTTAGCGCTGCCTAGTGCGCATGCGCGGGAGTTCAGAACTGGCCTCTATTCAGGCGCGCGGATAAAGTGTCTGCTAATAACCACGTGGTGGTTGCGCGGTAGTTGCTCGTGTTTCGCCGCTAGACGGCTGTCGCGCTAGACCTATATCTTTCGCGGCGGATTGTCGTGTAGTGCCACCTTAAGCCCTTTTTAAACGATGAACGAAGGTGAACAAGATAGATAATAATCTACTGAAGCGCTCCTAGCGTACTAGCCCTGAACTACAAACTCAAGCAAGATCTTGTGGCAGCGTGTTTAGACGATAAACGTAATCGAACAGTAATACCCGACGTTGAAAGTGAGGTTATAAAAGCCGATTTGTTATGTAGGAGGTCATACTTTAATACTGGAATTGAGGAAACAACGCTAAATGTTATTGACAGCCAAAGAAAACCTTGCAACGTATGTTTTTGGTCAAATTAGTGTGGTAAAGTTCTCGGAAGTGAAACGTTTCAAAACATTGACATCTATTTTCAAGCGAAAAAAAAAAAAAAATCTTATGAACACATCAAGCAATATTTATAAGAGCATAAATAGACCTTCTTTACTTTATCTACTACGATTTTCCCACTGACATTGTTAATAACGTCATGCACAACTGAATTTTTGTCCTTCATTTGGACTGATTTTTTTCATTTAAAATGCTATTTAATGAAAATTGCTTCATCAAATTACAATCTCATTCAAATAAACAATTGGCATCAGTCCTTTCTGTTACAATATTGCAAGACATAAATCATATTTCGGTGTCAGATATACGATCTCGCTTTTTGGTGGACAATAATTGAGATAAATATTGAAGTCGTCATGAAACATTTGCAATTTACCGCTAAACCAAAGTATTGTTATGTTGTTATGGTCTTCAGTCCGGAGACTGGTTTGATGCAGCTCTCCACCCTACTCTATCCTGAGCAAGCCTTTTCATCTCCTCATAACAACGACAACCCACATCTCTTTGAATCTGCTTACTATACGCGTCTCTTGGCCTCCCTCTGCGATTTTTACCCCACACACTTCCCTCCAATGCTAAATTTACGATTCCTCGATGTCTAAGAATGTGTCCTACCAAGCGATCCCTTCTTTTAGTTAGGGTATGCCAAAAACTCCTTTTCTCGCCAATTCTGTTCAGTACCTCTTCATTAGTTATGTGATCTACCCACCTAATCTTCAGCATTCTTCTGTAGCACCACATTTCAAAAGCCTCTATTCTCTTCCTGTCCGCACTGCTTATCGTCCATGTTTCACTCCCGTGCATGGCAACACTCCACACAAATGCCTTCAGAAAAGACTTCCTTACACTTAAATTAATATTCGATGTTAGCAAATTTCTCTTTTTCAAAAATGCTTTTCTTCCCATTGCCATTCTGCATTTTATATCCTCTGTACTTATAAAAACAAAATAAAAATTAATGACACAAATTTGCGTGCAAACCGTGTAACTGTCGACTACAATATGAAAATCGCGTGACGAAAAAATGTCAGCAGACGACCGTTCGATCAAAACAATCTTTTCGTGAAAGCTTAATGTGACGTTGACGTTAGGTGACGGTCTGGTTACGGACAGTATGAATGCCGTCATTAGAAATACATTTTGGAGGACATTCTGATCATAAACTTCGACATAACGCAAAATATACGTAAATACGGAGGAAAATGGCGGACTAACTGGAGTGGTGACTGCAGCGGACAGCTGCTAGCTCGCGTATGCGCAGTGAACCCACTAGTGCCGAATATAGAACTGGCCCTATTTCTTTATCGCTATAATTATCGCGCTTCGATACTAGCGCGATCATACTAGTGCAGCCGTTCAAACGACTGACGGCCGCCATTAACGCAACTTGTTATCAAACTATTACAAGTTCGTTGATCGTTTAAAACGGGCTTAAGAGTGGAGCGCTGCCAGTCTGTTACGCGCCTTGCGTTTAGTCACAACTAATATTGCAGAAGACGAAATCTGATTGTAAATTCAAATGCAATGTTCGATACTGTGATTATGTGTTAAGTCTCAAGCAATTTTGCTCAGCCCTTCAATGGCAGTTTCAGAGTGTTTTATTCTTCCCGCATTATGGATAAAAATGGTTGAACATTACTACATCCAAACATGTCCAACACCTACAATGACTAGAGGTATTCCGAATGGCTAAATACGCAACGAGTAATTACAAGGGATAAAGCCGTTGGTAGTAAGCATGGCATAAGTTGGATTTCGACGTATTTTTCAAAATTTTTGCTATCCGTTTCTGAGTGGTAGTCAAACGTTTTGGTTTTTGAGTCGTGAAACACCTGTCTGCGCCTGCATGAACAACAATTAAACTCTGACCGGCACTTTTGTTTGACAATACTACTAGCACACTATCACTTTACCAACATTGATTACTGTATACGGTTTTCCGTTGAATACATTATCTGTGACAACAATTGAAAAACGCTTATTTACGTTAATTTTGTAAGTTCATGCTGCGCGGGATTAACCCAGCGGTCTAAGGCGCTGCAGTCATGGATTGTGCGGCTGGTCCCGGTGGAGGTTCGAGTCCTCCCTCGGGCATGGGTGTGTAATTTTGTCCTTACGATAATTCAGGTTGAGTATTGTGTGTGAGCTTAGGGACTGATGACCTTAGCAGTTAAGTCCCACAAGGGTTCACACACATTTGAACATTTTCGTAAATTCACAAGGCTTGTTTAAATTAGCTACATTTCTTCAGTCAGGTTTGACTCTATTTTTGAGCTGGTGCCCAGAGACTGTTTTGCAGAAATCTGTAGAGAATGTCACCAATCAATCGCATTTTTTCCAGATCTACATCTATTTCGGGTACTGTCTGTTTTGTGTCCCAGCCTCGTCGCCGCTTTTGTGTCTCGTTTCCGTCGTAGGTGTCGGTGGCCGAGTAGAAAGAGACCGACACAGGAATAAAGGATGCACGCTTGTGCAGGTAGGAGGTGACCAGCCAGTGGACAGCAGAAACTAGAAACACTAGAGTATATTAGAACGAGATATATATTTCTTAAAGACTTAGTAATACTTAACTTTTACGTAGCTCAGTACTGCAGAATGCTGATACATAGTTGAGCTAGAGGCCTGCCTAGTGCCTGTCCGATGGCCAAGTCTTCACTGGTGCCTATCTGATACCGAAGTGTTAACTGGCTCCTATCTCAGTCCCAAGTGGACGATCCTTCAGTGGTGGCCACGAGCGGAGTTGTAGCAGAGGGCGCTCGTGGCTGACGTCGTAAGAACGCCGCGCCGTGCGTGCATGGCGGCGCGCGGCGAAAGTAGGTGGCGCGCACTTTGTACTTGTGCGACACCACAGTGTGGCTATTCTCAATGCTTTATGTTTACATCTATACCGTCATGCTGAACGTAACTGTCCACCTGGCGGTTAACATGTAAGCACATATTAAAAGCTTCTGAGACTGGCCACTCAGTGGCCAAAACCTAGGTATATCTGAAAAGTGAAAACAAATATTGCGATTGACTGCTGACATTTCCAATAGATTTGTTTAAATGAAATTCCACAAACGTTTTGAAAAACAGAAAATCGTGTGGTTGGAGGGGGTGCGGCAATTTGGCAGCTCGCACGGGGCGGCACTTGGGCCTGCGCCGGCCCTGAACTCACGTCTTGCTATTTCAGAGTTACGCCACACTTAAGAGGTACCAAAGTCACGTCGTTCCTAACACAATTAGTTGTAAATTACAGTCAATGAATGTCATATTAGCAACAGAGAGCTTTTTGTAAACATGCTCCTTGCTGTGCAAGGAGCATGGTTTTTTTTTTTTTTTTTTTTTTTTTTTTTTTTTGTCTCGTGAACTACCTGCACATAAACTGAAGACACACTATAATAATTAATGTCCTAAATGTCATGCTGAGCCAAATAATTTTATATACAGGCTAGCTGAAAACCCGGCGATGCCATTTTTCAGGTATGTATTTATTTGTATAAGGGCTGTATGTCTGTAAAATCTCTTAGGAATACAGTTAGCAGTAAAGAAGTAATATATCAAAACTTGGTGCGGGAAGGAGCGCTTTTCCATGATCGTTATTGTTTACGTGCCTCATATCTCATGAACTACGAGTCAGAACGTTATACAATTTAGACGGTACATTCATGTATATGTGTGTATTCTGCATGTAAAATTTCCTGCGCCTAAAATTTGTGGTGTACAAATAATAAATTTTAACGTCATACCGAATGCCATAGTTTTACTCCATGAATAACGGAAAAGTAGTAAGCGAGAAACTTTTTTCCTTTCATCATTTTGCTATTGTTGTCAGCGAGAAAAAGTTTAATAAAGGTTTGAAGTTATGTTTAAAGTTTGTTGCAAGTCGCTAAGTACTGTCATTCTCATACAGTGTATTTTTAAAGTCTCGCCGCATTATGTGGCAGTTTCTTGAGATTTCTATTGTTTATGACGTCATATCTTCTGAACCATGCGTCGTATGTGATTCTTATCCCTGTAGCAATTATTACCTCACGGTAAGGAATGTGTGTACCAAATTTGGTTTAAATCGGTCCAGTGGTTTAGGAGAAAATGAGTATCATTGTCGCTAAATGCAGTTTTTCGCGCATCTCATTGTTTATGACGTCATATCTCGTGAACTATATATTGTATGTGATTATTACGTTTACGGCGACCGTCCTCATGGGTTGAAGCTTGCGCGTACAAAATTTCATAAAGATTGGAACAAAACTGTAGATTTGTATGCAACACGTACAAATATACGGACACACTGCTTTATATATTATATTACGTACTAGAGTTGTGGGGCAACTGTCGTTTCTTAACGAGACTGAAGTGCCTTGTTCCTTTTTTGCAACAGCTGTTATACATGTTCTTGCGTCCTATATGCACTGTTTGTGAGATAATTATACTAATAGTGTAGCCATTTAACTGATCTCAAGAGCTCTATCAGCATGTCATTTGCAACATCCATTACAGCAATCTGTCTCCGCTTCATGTACAGATACTGTAGTTCATAAGACAGTGTTTACAATCTGTTGGATCATATTTCACGACATATTCACTAAGTAGAACAAACGCACTTTTAAGAAAAATCGGCTGTCCTTGCAATTATGTCTGAATATCGCAACTCGTAAATTCTATTTAATAAATGGGTCAGAAAAATTCTGGGAGTCAAGGTGAAAAATAAAAATATTGTCAGAAGCGAGAAACGAACCAATTTCCTGTACTTTGCCTTTTTTCTATTTTGTTGTTTTTTCCATATATATTCCCTAAGGTCTGCCACTTCAGGCGTTAGTTCCTATCACCTATATTACCACCAAAAAGTTACCAAATAAACCTACAAAACAAAAAAATCTAGTGCCACCACCACTTTCATCGTAAGCTAAATTGACATAATATCGCTAATTCTTCAGGCGCCATCGTCAACGAAAAAAGAATACATTCAGTTTCCTGTAAAAGTCGATCGATTCTGTCACCATCTGTGAAAGAATAACAATATTTAATACACCAGTGTTATTCATTCTCTCGAAAACTAACATGTGAATATTCTCAATAACAAAACAGAAATTCATGTAGAACATCACCTCAGCTTTCCGCTTTATTTATCATTAAACTATCCCCTTCTTTATATTGCGTCTTTTTACAGTTTAAGTTTCGAACTTCAAGTTCCTGCTGGAAAGTCTTACTTGCCATTTTAATATTGCAGTGTTACAGAAATATCATATTACAGACACGCTTCTATTACAGTAATACTGAAGTCTAAGAATGAATCATATTTCGAATTTCAAAATACGAAGGTAGAAATATTTACGTAAATTAAACAGAGGACTGATATACAAGGTATTTCACTAAGTGTGTTTGCCTCTGTAACTTATAAAATAATAGGTGACGGGAAATTTTAATGCGGTAGGTCAACACAAGAAATGTTACACTTTCTGCGGAGCTATGAACATAGTTTATTGTATATTTTCCCAAGAGTTACAGCACGAAGATATAATTTTTTAAATGGAACAGTAGGGTTTTTTTTTTTTTTTTTTTTTTTTTTTCTATCGTGCATTGGATTCGTTGAAACCAGCTGCGTCCAAATCAATTTAAACTACATTCCTATCACTGTTAGTTTGGGAGCTACAAGCAGATACCACAAACGCTGCGCATAATGCAATGCGCCTTCTAAATGTGTCGCGGCCGAGTTGTAACGTCGCCGGTGTCACGGAGCTAGAAGCTTCCTCGATGCGCTGTTAGACTGCCAACTGTCGCCGCACACGGCCGTATACCCGACAGTTGGAGCCACACAAACAACCGGGGCTCAATATACCACAGTCTATCACAGACAGTCGCGAAACTCCCTAGGAAAAAATTGCGACTGAAGCGATACTAGCGCTCCAAGCGGCCAGTAGGGGATAACAGTATAATGACATGATACGAAATGACAAGTTGCTGTTTTTAATGCTGTTACTTTCATATTTCCTAGTCACTGAACGTTGTTTTGAACTTTCTAATACAAATATGAAAACATAATTAAACTAATATCACTGCTTCTGTTAATGGCAGTCTATAATAACAAATTATCAGTGCAGTGTAATTCATACAGTTCACAATACGCGAGTCATATTGATAACGTCCAAAAGTTTTTGAAAGAAGAAATGAATTGCAACTTGATATGCTGAAGTATATAAAAGGAACTGATTATGTTTAGTTCGCGTGCTCGTTGCGTATTGACATGTTGCAGGAGTTTTGTTTTGGCGAATTTCGGACATTGTAATATTTTCGAAAGTACACACGATTTTTATATCGTAGGGGACTACATTCTACATCGTCGAATAAACCATCTTTTCACCTTGTCCTTGCTTCTCTGCCTTTCATGTAACTATATTTTTTTAGCTACTTGTCAGATATCGAACTGAATATCTTCAAGAATGTGATGTGCTAGCATTAACAGTTTACATATGGAAATATTATTTATCAAACTAGTAGTTAACCGCCAAAATATTTTAGTATACAAGCTTGTCATTTTTGTGAAACTGAGGTACCAACCTAAGCATGTTCTACTGAAATAGTTGATTAACTGCTACTGGAAGTATTCAGATATAACTTTTATACAGCAGTAATGTTACCAAATAGTGGTCAAGTATTTGATTCTGATTAAGAGCAGAAATTTGGGCATGAATTAGTTGTTAAAGGTTTACTTCTATGCCTAAAAGTATAACTAACCGCCGTAAACGAACACTTATTCATGACATTATTCTGTCACTTCTGAGCATCCTTTGCAAATGAGAGATTTCCGAATTATATTTTAAATAGTTGCTACAATTTATAGCGCCACAAAAGCTCGTAAATACGAAGGTATTTTGAATGTGCTGCTTCACTACAAAAAGCCATTCAATACACAATCGTTTCACGGTGTGTTTCTGCGACCCAGCCGCTTCGCAGCGCTGCAGTCGGGGGTTGCAGAAATACTCTGGGAGTTTCGTGACTCTTATGTTCGACTCTGATATAACACAGTTACTGACATCGGATGACGATGGCAGCGCATCGAGGAAGCTTCTCGCTCCGTGACACCGGCGACGTTACAACTCGGCCGCACCACAATTAGAAGGCGCATTGCATTATGCGCAGCGTTTGTGGTATCTGCCCCTGAAACTTTGAAGGGTTGTAGCTCCCAAACTAACAGTGATAGGAATGTAGTTTAAATTGATTTGGAAGCAGCTGGTTTCAACGAATCCAATGCACGACAGAAAAAAAAACTACTGTTCCATTTAAAAAATTATATCTTTGTACTGTAACTCTTTGGAAAATGATACAATAAACTGTGTTCATAGCTCCGCAGAAAGTGTAACATTTATTGTGTTGACCTACCGCATTAAAATTTCCGTCACCTATTATTCTATAAGTTACAGAGGCAAACACATTTAGTGAAACATCCTGTATATAAACCGTGGACTCCAGTGATCTCTATACTAACTTGATGAATAACTTTGATGTCTGAGCATAGAATTGTAGCGTGCCGGCACATTCATATATTTTGCACACGATTTTGCATTGTCCGCCATGTTTAAATTTGGCAAACGAGTTTCCATTATTTATTACGTGACAAAGATTTGCTTGCTTACCGCTTGATGTGGAATTTAATTCAATATTCGATGTTGTAGGCTGATATCGGAGCGGAATCGAACATATTTCCTTCTCTTTTCCTTGAAATGCTACTTAGCAGCCACGTTTGAATTTGGCAAGAAACTAAATATGAATATCTATGGCTGGCACGCTAATACAGCTGAAGTTCAACATCTAGAGTGTATAGAGATCAATGGTGGACTCGAATAGCATCACGGAAGCACGACCGTAGAGACATCTATCGGTTCGTTTAGGTAACTGAGATCCGACGCACTACTGTCCCTAGGCGCCTGTCACAAGCACGAGTGCTTCCGAAATTTGCCGAACGGACACGTCTCGCTCTCGACGAATTCCGCATAAGTTTAAAGCAACAAACAGTGTTTTTGTGTGTTTGTTACGTTTTACAATAGCTGCATTGCTGTTAATTATTTCATAGTGTGCAGTGGACTTTGACATTTCTGTGTGATAATTCTTCAAAATGGATGGGCAATGTGTAATTATACCGTTACTGAACAGACCATTCTCGCAGTGAATTCTACCCACCTCTACGCAATTGTTCCCCGATGTTAACGATTGCAGAGAGATAGTAGATATCATTTCCTGGTATTATGAGACCTACACAAAAACTGAAGAAGGTCTTCACAGGTATGCTACACTTTAATTTTTGCCGACTACAGCGCTATTTATCATGAAACGAAAAAGTCATTTCACACGTAAGTTACATATTTTTTCACGAAGAATCCAAATCTGCAATAAAAACGCCGGTAACTGTTTCTTCGTTTGCTGCTAACTTCTTGAGATGTTTGGCACGGTCACTATCAATATCTCGGAAACAGAGCAAGATATCGATATTTTTTTAGCGTTTCTTTCTTGGTACAACTTTAGAAAGTGGGGTAGTAGTGATAGCCCAAGTTACGAACCCAGCTTAAGTATTGTGGTATGAGTGGGATAGTGCACAAATGGTTTAAATCTTACTTAACTGGAAGAGTGCAGAAAGTTGAAATAAGCACTTCACATGATATAGATGAAACAAGTAATTGCTCTAACTGGGAGTTATCTAAAATCGGATCCCACAAGGTTCGGTCTTGGGTCCTTTGCTGTTCTTAATATATCGCCATTCTACATTCACGAAGATGCTAAGCTAGTACTTTTTGCTGATGCTACAAGTATAGTTATCACACCTGACAAAAAGGAATTAATTGATGAAATTGTAAATGATATCTTTCAGAAAATTATTAAGTGGTTCTCTACAAATGGACTCTCATTAAACTTTGATAAAACACAGTAAATGGCATGACAGCATTAATAAATTTAGACTTTGAACGTAAATCTGTAACTACGGTAGAATATTCAAAATTTTTACGTGTTTGGATTGACGAGGGACTGAATTGGAAGAAACATATTGAAGATCTCCTGAAACGTCTGAGTTCAGCTACTTATGCTATCAGAGTCATTGCAAAATTTGGTGATATAAATCTCAGTAAATAACCTTACTACGCCTATTTTCTTTCACTGCTTTCATATGGGATCATATTCTGGGGCAATTCAACATTGAGTAAAAAAGTATTCATTGCACAAAAGCGTGTAATCAGAATAATTGCTGGAGCCCACCCAAGAGCATCCTGCAGACATTTATTTAGGGATCTAGGGATACTCACTGCAGCTTCACAATATATATATTCACTCATGAAATTTGTTATTAACAATCCGACCCATTTCAAAAGTAATAGCAGTGTGCATAGCTACAACACTAGGAGAAAGGATGATATTCACTATTCAAGCTTAAATCTAACTTTGCTCAGAAAGGGGTGAATTATGCTACCACAAAAGTCTTTGGCCACTTACCAAGTAGCATCAAAAGTGTGACAGACAGCCAACTAGTATTTAAAAAGAAATTAAAGGAATTTCTGAATGGCAACTCCTCCTACAATGTACATGAATTTTTAGATAAAACTTTAAAAAATAAAAATATAAATAAAAAACAACAAAAAATGTAATAAAAAATCCTTAAAATATTGATTGTCAAGTGCAGACAACATTTACTAAACTGACACGAACCACATCATTACGAAACGTCGTATATATTGTCGCGTTGCAATGGAAGCAGGCTTGACTTCGAAGGCAGCTAAACACAGCACTTAAACTGAAAGCACGTTTATTACGAACTCAACATACACGCAGCACTGACTGCCTCTCGGGCAGAGTGCTCTGCTATTTATACACAGACAGAATGTACCAGAAATTAGAAGAACAGTTAACATAAGAAACAAGTAGAATTTACAAGTGAACATAAGAAAGATGTAGAACCTTCTGGAATTGTCAATTACAAAGAAATAATTTTTTTCCGGTGGGCGGGATTGAACCGGCGACCTTCTGCTCCGCAGTCCGTAACGCTATCCCCTGCGCCACGCCGGCAGTTGGTGTTCGTGGTCTCTCGCGGCAATATGATCAACTAGCTGAAAACCTGGCGCTGCCGGGGTATTTATTTGTTCATTCCTGCCATTTGCCAGGTATATATTCATTTGTATAAGGGCAGAGTGTCGGTAAAATCTCTTGGGAATACGATTAGTAGAAAAGAAGTAATAGAGTAAAACTTGTTGCGTGATGTGACAGTTTTTCACAAACCTTACTGTTTAAGTGCTCATATCTCATGAACTTCGTTTCGTACTGTCATGCAATTTAGAAGATACATTCGACTATATGTATGTATAATGTCTGTAAAATTTTTCTGCGCCTGCAATTGGTTGTGTAGAAATTATAAATTGTAACGTCATACCGAGAGCCGTAGTTTTACTCCATAAACAGCGGAAAAGTAGTAAGCGAGAAACCTTTTACTGTCATCATTTTACTATGGTTGCCAGCGAGAAAAAGTTTAATAAAGGTTTGAAATTATGTTTAAAGTTTGTTGCAAGTCGCTAAATACTGTCATTCTCATACAGTGTATTTCGAAAGTCTCGCCGCATTATATGGAATTTTTTGCGATTTCTGTTGGTTATGACGTAATATCTTTTGAACCATGTGTCGAATGTGATTATTAACCATGCAGCAATTGTCACCTCACGGTAAGGAATGTGTGTACCAAATTTGGTTGAAATCGGTCCTATGGTTTAGGAGAAAATGAGCATCATTGTCGCAAAATGCAGCAGTTTTTCGAGCATCTCATTATGACGTCATATCTCGTGAACTATATATCGCATGTGATTCTTACAGTTACGGCGACCGTCCTCGTGTATCTAAGCTTACGTGTACGAAATTTCATAAAGATTGGAACAAAACTGTAGATTTGTATGCAACACGTACAAACATACGGGCACTCTGCTTTATATATTAGATGGAAGAAGTATTAATGTAATCTAATGTAAACGCCTTTGGTGCAGAGGTGTGTGCTGATTCAAACTGAATCACCCAGGGCAGGCGGTGAGGACACCCTTTGCTTACTGCCACACGGGGATTCCCCCTTCTGCTGGCTAAACTGCTCAAAGTAGAGAGCAATGGAGGAAACCTCTGGCGGTACATGTGTAAAGAGCTACCGCTAGCTCAATAAGGAAAGGTGATTTAAATAATCTACATCCACATACATACTCCACTCCCAAATAGAACGAGGAAAAAAAGAATGCCTATGTGCCTCCATATGAGTCAAAATTTCTCTTATCTTGTCTTTGTGATCACTACGCGAAATATAAGTAGGCAGCAGCAAGATCGTACTACACTCAGCTTCAAATTCCGGCCCTCTAAATTTCCTCAACAGAAATTCACGAAAAGAACGTCGTCTTTCCTCCAGCGATCCCCAATTGAGTTGCCGGAGCATTTCCGTGATACTCGCGCATTGATCGAACCTACCGGTAACAAATCTAGCTGCTCGCCTCTGAACCGTCTCTATGTCTTCCTTTAAACTGATCTGCTGCGTTTTATACGAGGTCTCCTTTACAGACGAAGTACATCTTCCCAAAATTCTCCCAATAAACCGAAGTCGGCTGTCTGCCTTACTCACAACTGTCCTTACATGCTCGTTCCATTCCATATCGCTCTGCAATGTTACGCCTAGATATTTGAACGACGCGACCGCATCAAGAAGCTCACTACTGATGCTGTATTCGAACATTATAGGATTGTTTTTTCTACTCATGCGCATCACCTTACGTTTTTCTACATTGAGAGCTAGCTGCCATTCTTCGCACCAACTAGAAATTTTGTCTAAGTCAACCTGTAGGCTATTACAGTCAGTTACAGACGACACCCTCCCATACACCACAGCATCCTCAGCAAACAGCCGCAAATTACAACTTACTCTGTCCATCAGATCATTTATATAGATAGAAAATAATAGCGGTCCTATCACACTCCCCTGGGGCACGCCTGACGATACACTCGTCTCTGATGAACACTCGCCGTCGAGAACAACGTACTGCGTTCTATTACTTAGGAAGTCTTCCAGCCAGTCACAAATCTGTGAACCTATTCCATAAGCTCGTATCTTCGTTAGCAGTCTGCAGTGTGGCACCGCGTCGAACGCCTTTTTGAAGTCGAGAAAAACACAATCCGCCTGTTGCCCTTCATCCATGGCTCGCAAGATGTCTTGTGAGAAAAGGGCAAGCTGAGTTTCACATGAACGATGTTTCCTAAGGCCGTGCTGATTCATGGAAAGAAGCTTTTCCGTTTCAAGGAAATTTACTATATTCGAACTAAGAATATTCTCCAAAATTCTACATGAAACTGATGTCAACGATATTGGCCTGTAATTGTATGGGTCAGTTCTGTTTCCTTTCTTATAAACGGGAGTCACCTGCGCTTTTTTCCAGTCACTAGGAACTTTGCGCTGAATTAAAGATTCGCGATAAATGCAAGCTAAGTAGGGGGCCAACGCCACAGAATACTCTTTGTAAAAACGAACTGGTATTCCATTCGGACCAGCAGACTTTTTCGTATTTAGCTCTCTCAGCTGCTTCTCTACACCGGAAATACCTATTGCTATGTCCTCCATTTCGGAATTAGTACGCTGATCAAATGATGGTACATTTGTGCGGTCGTCCTGCGTGAAAGATTTCTTAAAGGTTAAATTCAGAACTTCAGCTTTCCGTTTGCTTTCTTCTATTACTGCCCCGGAATGATCAACTAGTGACTGGACAGTGGGCTTTGACCCGCTTATCGATTTTACATAGGACCAGAATTTTTTAGGGTTCTCGGAATGAAATGTTAATTTAGATGTCAAAGATTTCTTTGTGCACAACATGTCTCGTGTAAATCTTTCCATCTTTATTAAGCCCTCCTTGCAGACGGCCATCAATAATTTTTAATTTTACGCCACAAACTAAATAGGTATATATTGCCGCAGGACTACAAGTCGACCAACTGCCGGCGCGGTGCAATGGATATCATCACCGGTTGCAGTGCTGAAGGTCGTCGGTTCATTCCCGTCCACTGGCAAAAATTTATTTCTTTGTAATTATCATTTCCAGAATGTTCTACACGTTTCTTATGTTCACTTGTAAATTCTACTCGTTTCTTATGTTAACTGTTCTTCTAATTACTGGTAAATTCTGCCTGTGTATAAATAGCAGAGCACTCTGCCTGAGAGGCAGTCAGTGCTGCGTGTATGTTGAGTTCGTAATAAACGTGCTGTCAGTATAAGTGCTGTGTTTAGTTGACAACCCTGCCTTCGAAGTCAAGCCAGGTTCAATTTCAACGCGACAAATATAAATCTGTATTTTGTATTTTACTCTATGTCTTTGCCCAGTTGTAACATTTTTCCGTCACTCATTGTAATAGTATCAGTCTAAAAATATTTTTAAAAATTGATTCTAACACTAAGGTCTATCTAACAGTGATGAATATCGATCAACTGTAACACAGAGCATTACTCTGTCGCAATTACTTCATGAAAAAACTTTTATAACAGCTATCGGCAACATACTGACACACACGTAAGCTGCAAAACTGCGCACACGCATAGCTGCTTACGGAACTTGACAAGAGCTCTGCGCATGCGCAGTTCTGTCCGCGACAAACAGAAGCCGCTTATATACAGGGTGTTACAAAAAGGTACGGCCAAACTTTCAGGAAACATTCCTCACACACAAAGAAAGAAAGTATGTGATGTGCACATGTGTCCGGAAACGCTTAATTTCCATGGTAGAGCTCATTTTAATATTTCTCTTTAAATGTAAATTGAAGTAATTCGTGCAGACAATTGTCAAAATACCCAATTGTTTCGTTAGTATGTATTGTACTTCCTCGATTCATGTCATCAACACAGATTTTCTGTGATGTCTTGATTGGGCCTCATGTTTTTCCACCTACGCTCTCTGGAGCACGTTATCATGATTTCATACGGGATACTCTACCTGTTCTGCTAGAACATGTGCCTTTACAAGTACGACACAACATGTGGTTCATGCACGATGGAGCTCCTGCACATTTCAGTCGACGTGTTCGTACGCTTCTCGACAACAGATTCGGTGACCGATGGGTTGGTAGAGGCGGACCAATTCCGTGGCCTCCACGCTCTCCTGACCTCAATCCTCTCGACTTTCATTTATGGGGGCATTTGAAAGCTCTCGTCTACGCAACCGCGGTACCAAATGTAGAGACTCTTCGTGCTCGTATTGTGGACGGCTGTGATACAATACGCCATTCTCCAGGGCTGCATCAGCGCATCAGGGGTTCTATGCGACGGAGGGTGGATGCATGTATCCTCGCTAACGGAGGACATTTTGAACATTTCCTGTAACAAAGTGTTTGAAGTCACGCTGGTACGTTCTGTTGGTGTGTGTTTCCATTCCATGATTAATGTGATTTGAAGAGAAGTAATAAAATGAGCTCTTACATGGAAATCAAGCTGCATAAAATCACACATGGAAACGTCACTATGTGTTTTTGTAAACAAATGCACTAAAAGCGAGAAAAATTCTCGAAATGCGTTGTGCTAAGTATAAAAATACATGATGGATGCAATTTTTCAGTATTTAAAACCATGAAGAACATCATTTAATAGATCGTGATGAACAAAATGAAGTTACGGTACATTGAACTTCAATGATTGTTATGCAATATATTTGTGAAAAACAAGTGTGAAATTAAGAATAATTTTGAACACAGAAACCACTGAAAAGCGGAAACACACGTAGGCCTGCACCACATTTGCAGGTCACTTCATAGAACGCTCATCACCTTGTTAAAGAACGCCAGAACCAAAAATAATAATTTGTGGACAGCCAATACTCTATTATCACAGTGCAAAACAACGTAAGACAGCCACTACAACAACAATAAGATACGCCACAATCCCGGATTGATCGCATTTTTGAGGTTATAATTTACGCCTAAAATTACTTATAAAAAATTTAATCAACTTGGGGTTTCCCAATAAACTGTAATATCAGACCATAGATTCCGAATTATATCCCGATTGTGATATTTATCGTCTTCTGGGTGCCACAATCACTCTTTCTCTCACTGAGCCTATCAATTACTCACTGTCCATATCTAGCGTATGAGAACGTCGGTCTATTTGACCGAAGAAAACAAACTGATTTGAATTTCACCGACTGTCATCCGAAGTCTCTGCGTTCGGGCGATGAGATCGGCTACACTGTGATCAGGCCCATAGTGGCAGTGGCGGCTGGTACAAAATTTGACCAGTGTGCTACAAAATTACAAAAATAAACAGGAAACAAAATATACTAAAATAAAAATCGTCACTGACAATGGTAATAACGGAGCTTAGCAATATCCCCACGACGTCATCTGCGTCCTACACAAACGACCAATGAAACCGCTTGACTGAAAAGCGCAGTTTCACTCGCATGTTGGCTATAAATTACTAATGTTGTTTGCGGTTGAAGTTTTATTTACAAAATTAAAAATTTGGACTCAGAGGTATTTGAATACGAGCCTCACACAGGAAGGTTTGAAAGACAACGCGCAAGACGCCTGAGCCAGCGCGCTATTTGACTCTGTATGCCGCAGTATTCGCCATACACTGTTCTTCCGCAGCCGTCACACGCAGCGCGGAGAGAAATATTGGTCTGGTGCTGCAGTCGGTCTCAGCACACACGAGCCGCCAGGCCTGACGTCACGTCTGCGCATGCGCACTAGCGAACAGACGACTGCGCCGCCTCTCTGCGCACGTACCAGCGCGGCTGAATCCCACTTCAGCACACGGAGCTGGTTTCCAGCTATCGCGGCGAGAGCGCTCCTCAATGCGTTTTCATCCTTATTACTAGCGTTCTAATACGCATTGGAAGGGAATTGGCGTAATTTTATTGTGATATCTGGCTCGCATTCCAAGAGAAAGGATGTAATTTTACAGCGATTTCTCGCTTGCTTTCGAAGAGAAATGGCATAATTTTAGTAATACATTTACAGTGTGCTGCAGCACTTTAGCACATTGTCACCAGCCACCACTGCATAGTGGATTACTGATTTGAAACGATCGGCCGTTTTCCGCCGATGTCTGTCATCGGTAAAACCCACCGATATCGGAACCACTGTGACCACAGGCTAGGTTATTAGCCCGTAGTTTACAAAGTACTTAAACTAAGATAAACTAACGTAATAACAATGAAAGGTCCAGTAAGGAATGTTAATAATAATATTGTAGAAAAGACATATATATGCACCAAAGTTGCTTTTATTTGCAATGCTGACTAGTTTCGGGCTTTGTCCATTTTCTTAAGCCATATGAATGTGGCTTAAGAAAATGGGCAAAGCTCGAAACTAGTCAGCATCTCAAATAAAGGCAACTTTGGTGCATATGTAAAAATGTCTTTTCTACAATAATATTTAAGAGCTGCAAAACGCGACATATCAAAAACATTTAATAATAATATGTAGATGGGAAACAACCCACCGTAAAGACGAATGTTGAGTCGCCGACAGACACACAAGAAACACAAACACACACACACACACACACACACACACACACACAATTATAAATTTTCTGCCGCGGCCTTCCTCAGAAAGAGAACACTCATCCACACAAGACTGTGTGGGGCGGCCAGAGATGGCTCACGTGCGTGAATGAGTGATTATGTGTTCTCTGTCTGAGGTAGGCCGCGGCCCAAAATTTAGAATTGTGTGTTTGTGTTTCTTTTGTTTCATGTTCACAGAATATATGACATCAACTGCAAATGGGTAAAGCTGAAAATGTGTACCCAGCCGGGATTCGAACCCGGGTCTACTGCTTTCTAGGCAGTTGCGCTGACCCCTACACCACTGGGGACACAGTGATCACCGCACCTGCAAGGACTACCTAAGCACGCCTCCCGTCAGATACAAATTCACAGCTTGACTTCGTTAGTGGGGAGGAGTGGACTATTTTGTGGCCCTTACTCTTACGGGAATTAGTTTCATAACTACGAGTTTGAGTACTGTGGGCAGGGCGAAGCTGGGAATTTGTATCTGACGGGAGGCATGCTTAGGTAGTCCTTGCAGGTGCGGTGATCACTGTGTCCCCAGTGGTGTAGTGGTCAGCGCAACTGCCTAGAAAGCAGGAGACCCGGGTTCGAATCCCGGCTGAGTGCACATTTTCAGCTTTGCCCAATCGCAGTTGATGTAATGTATTCTGTGAATATGAAACAATAACGGCAGGATTAGAAGTGACGTCTGTTCTTTCGGAACATCTTAGATAAAACCTATCAGTGAAACATAACATTGACATGATTCTCTATTTTCAGTCTCTTTATATGTAATTTTGCTGATTATTTCCTCTCTGTGTTTGTGCACATTAATTACGTTTATTTTGTATTTTTTGTATAGTTTATCCATGAAGATGGTCTATTGACCGAAACTGGTAGAGGCGCGTCCAGAAAGTAAGTTCCGTTTGGTAATAAAATGAAATTGTACACAGATACAGAAAAAAATTTTATTGCACAAAATTCTACAACTCTTAAACTACTTTTCCACATAACTGCCGAAATTTTGCAGGCATTTGTCATAGCGTGGCACCAGGTTTTGTGTACCTCCTTCATAGAAATCTGCCGCCTGTGTCTTCATGCATCAATGATCGTGAAATTTGGGGGAAGTCCATAGCGAGAGCACTAATTGTAAACCTACGGTTTTCCTGGATCTTGTCATCAATCGCGTGAACCAGTTCTTCTGTAACCAAAGGTGGACGCCCACTTCGTTCTTCATCGTGCACATCACTACGCCCGCTATTGAACGGCTCACTCAGCGAAAGATCCGTACCCAAAGACTGGAAAGTTGCCCAAATTACTCCAATATTCAAGAAAGGCAATAGGAGTGATCCCCAAAATTACAGGCCTATCTCATTGACGTCGATTTGCAGTAGAATTTTGGAACATATACTTTGTTCGAATATTATGAACTACCTCGAAGAGAACGACCTATTAACGAATAGTCAGCACGGATTCAGAAAGTATCGCTCTTGCGAAACACAGCTTGCCCTTTATTCACGTGAAGTGTTAAGTGCCATCGACAAGGGATCTCAAATCGATTCCATATTTCTGGATTTCCGGAAGGCATTTGATACTGTACCCCACAAGCGGCTTCTAATGAAATTGCGTGCTTATGGAATATCTCCCCAATTGTGCGATTGGATTCACGATTTCCTATCAGAAAGGACCAGTTCGTTGTAATTGACGGTAAGTCATCGAGTAAAACAGAAGTGATATCTGGCGTTCCACAGGGAAGCGTTATTGGTCCCCTACTCTTCCTCGTGTTTATAAACGATTTAGGAGATAATCTGAATAGCTCCCTTAGACTGTTCGCGGATGATGCTGTCGTTTATCGGTTAGTGAAGTCAACAGAGGATCAAAAGCAACTGCAAAGCGATTTAGACAAAATTTCTACTTGGTGCGAAAATTGGCAATTGACACTAAATAAAGAAAAGTGTGAAGTAATACACATGACCACTAAAAGAAATCCGCTGAAATTCAATTACGCGATAAATCAGTCAAACCTTAAGGTCGTAAATTCTACCAAATACCTAGGAGTTACAATTACGAACAATTTTGACTGGAGAGAACACATAGAAAATATTGTAGGGAAGGCGAACCAAAGATTACCTTTCATTGGCAGAACGCTTCGAAGATGCACCAGCTCCACCAAAGAGACTGCCTACATCACACTTGTGCGTCCTCTCTTGGAGTACTGTTGCCTCTTGTGGGACCCTCACCAGGTGGGACTGACGGAAGATATTGAGAAGGTTCAGAGAAGGGCAGCTCGTTTTGTTTTATCACGTTACGGGGGGAAAGCGTCACGGAAATGTTGCACGAATTGGGGTGGAAATCATTAAAAGAAAGACGTTATTCATTGCGGCGTGATCTGTTTGCGAAGTTTCAATCACCGACTTTTAGTTCTGAATGTCAAAATATTTTGCTAGCACCCCCTACTTAGGGAGACATGACCATCCCAATAAAGTAAGAGAAATCAGATCGAAAACTGAACGATTTAGGTGTTCTTTCTTCCCGCGCGCTATTAGAGAATGGAACGGTAGAGAAAAGTTATGAAGGTGGTTAATGAACCCTCTGCCAGGCACTTAAATGTGATTTGCAGAGTATCTATGTAGATGTAGATGTAGATCTTCTCACCATCGAATGACTCATCGCATTTGGTCCGTAAACATCGCAAATTTGCCGATAAATTTCTCTCGGTTTCACTTTCCTCGCATTCAGAAACCGAATCACCGACCTGATTTCACAGGCGGCGAGATTTTCAATCAACGCCGACATTTCAAACGAGCACAACAAAGCGTACGTAACTGACAGCGATCTGCAAATGGCGCACGTTCTTCTCCTTGATACACGTCGTCTACAGCGGATGTGCGGAACTGCAATCGCAGCGCTGCAGCGGAGATAAATTGAAACGGATCTTACTTTCTTGGACGCGCCTCGTATAAGGTTTTGAATAAGCAGCTGATGGTTTCTAAAAATGCATTTTATGAAATATGTTACGGCTGTTGACACTCGCCTCACCAAAGCGTTTTATTTGTGTCTGTCAGCGACTCAATGTTCGTCTTTCAAATGTTTGTAAATCTATCGGACCAAACTGCGTGGTCATCAGTCCGTAGCTTACAAACTACTTAAACCTAGGTAAACTAACCTACGGACAAACACACACACCCATGCCCCAGGGAGGACTCGAACCTCCACGGCGAGCAACCGCGCGCTCCACAGCGAGGTGCCTGATGGCCGAGTGCACCAACCTCGGTCAAAAAGCACGATAATCAGGGGTTCCGAGAACACGGTCAAATGTGAACCGCGGTTAAAACGTCTCTGCGGTGCACCAGCGTTAGAGTGGAGAGCAGCTACGAAGGCGGGTCAAGGTCAGATGCGCAGTAGCAAGCGGAAGTGTCCCACGTGACCGTCAGCCAACCACGCGCCAGTGGCATTCCTGCCTTCGTACTGTGTGGGTCGTGCTGTGTTCGTGAAGTTCGGTGTTTATTAGTGTCTGTGTTCTGTACTAAGTGATTATTTTGCCATAATAGTGTACATTACGAGTGATGTTAAGCAATCACGCCAAATTCTGCACAAACAGGCAAGAGGAATAGTGTACCGTGTGTATCAGTACTTGAAAAGTCTGTCTTCTGCTGAGGCCGCGCCGGCACAGGGTGCGGGTCGCGCCGTTGCCAGGTGCCAGGAGCAGACGGCCGAGGCTGGCGGTATTGGCTTGAGGACTGTTCAGAGGATCTCCAGCGAAGCTAACGCGTCGCTGCTGGCATGCGGCTCAGCTGGTTTTAAATCGCCAGGCAAACGTCACAATCGCAAAAAAGAAGTGGCTGAGCTAGACGATTTTGCGAAAAACGTTTTGCGCCGCATAGTATTCAGCATGTACGCTAGAGGCGAATATCCAACTGTTGAAAAATTGGTTTCACATATGAAAGAAGCAGAAAATTTTAACGGAAGTAAATGGACCATGTTGAGGATACTGAAAGACATGGGGTTCAGGTATCAGAAAACAAATGACAGGAGGAAATTACTGTTGGAACGTAGCGACATTGTAGCTGCAAGGCCTTTGTTTTTAAGAACAATTCAGCAGATTAGAGGAGCCGGAACCTCTCGAATTTATTATTTAGATGAGACTTTCGTCAACCAGAATCATGCAAGGGCTATGTGCTGGAAAATGAGTGATGGATACGGTGGACTGAAAATTCCAGGGGTAAGGGCGGCAGAAAGTGCTTCATGTCGGATCAGCAGAAACTGGCTTCATTCCCCAGAGTAAGCTAATTTTTAAGGCTTCAAAGGCTAAGAATTCTGAAGATTTCCATTCTGAGATGACATAAAGTATCTTCAAAAAGTGGTTTCAAGAACAACTGTTGCCATACATACCTCCCTGTTCTGTTTTTGTCATGGACAATGCGAGCATCCATTCCGTGCAAGTCAACAAAGTTCTCTCCACGAATTCCAGAAAGGGGGACATTATTGCATGGTTAACATCAAACGGAATACCTCACAGCTCCTCACATACCAGAGCAGAATTGCTGGTTCTTGTCAATGCAAACAGGCCAGCATACAAAATTTATGACATAGATGAAATTGCAAAACAGCATGGACACCGTGTTGTTAGGTTACCGCCATATCATTGTCACTATAACCCAATTGAACTGGTATGGGCTCAGGTCAAAGCATATATTGCAGAAAAAAAACAAAACATTTAAAATTGCAGATGTTGAGAGACTTACGCACGAGGCAGTAGGGAGCATCTCAGAATCTGCATGGGCTGCTTGCGTAAGACATGCAGAGAAATTGCAGGAAGAAGATCACGAGAGAGAAATTGGCAGGGACACTATTATGGAACCATTCGTAATAAATCTTGCAGAGTGCGATTCCTCGACGTCCGACAGCGAAGAAGACGATTGCATTGATTTTTTACCGTGAAGTATGTAAGTAGCCTATCTCTTACTGGTACTTATGACTTTGTTCCTATGACTGACTGCAGCTACTTTAAAATTATTAATAATTATTCATAAAACAATTTGTTCGTATAAGTTGCACATGTTGTATGGCGCGATCATTATTTGGATTATTAATAATATTTTCTTATAGTCAAAGAACAGAACAACTGTTACTGTTAAAATCCCTTATTAAATAATACGATCGGTTTCGCAATGTACTACTGCTTTCTCAGATGTTTTATCAGTTTATAAATGAATAAAGAACTATCACAGTTACAACGCTCTCAGTACTTTTAATATGACGGCGGGAAGGTCTGCGTCTGTTTAAGTCAAACAATTAAAATATTCTGTTATATAATGATTTAACGTAAGTAAACAAGACCTTCCCGCCTATACATTAAAAATATTGAAATTCTGACAGTTCTTTATTCATTTGTAAACAGATAAAGCACCTCAGGACGCAATTGTAAATTTCGGAACCGGTCGTGTTCTTTAATAAAGAATTTTAATAGTCGCAGCGGTTCTGCTGTCCTGTTCTTTGAAATATGGAAACTGGACTGTGGTGGTTGTGTGTGTGTGTGTGTGTGTTTTAAGCTTAATATGTTCTTGTTAGGATCGCGCTGTGTTTTAATTTCCACATAACTACTTTCAACAGACAAGATACCATCTTCAGATCTTGTGGAATACCTACTTTATAAAATATGCTGCTGTATTAATATTCAGATCTGCTCTCATTATGCGAGCGAGATCTAAATTTATAAATTAGGTATTCCACAAGATCTGAAGATGTTAACTTATCTGTTGAAACTAGTTACGTGGAAATTAAAATACAGCGCAATCCTAGCAAGAGAATATTGTTATTTCTTTCTAGTAGGCCTACATACATAGATCGTTAAATGGTTTACCAAATACTGATTTTCTCTCACTGTGAAACATATTAAACCATTACGATTTGTCATTGATACCCTTAAGATCATACATACCGATGACTGAAATACTTCAAGTATCGGTACTTTCGATCGCTGTGAATGCCTAATGTAGTTATACAAAGAAATCTTTTAATTAGAAGAACGTTATTCTTGTTCAAAATACTAAACCATTAAAATTTTCAAGATAGGAACTAAATCGTGGACGTTGACAGCGTGCGCGCTCGCTGTGGCACAATGTTTACGCTTGCGTGCGCTGTCCGCTGTCAGAGTGCGGAACTGACGGAAGGAAACTTGGCAGCGTCGCAAAGTGTCCCCCCTCTCTCTCTGCGCAGAGAGAGCTCGCCTCGCCCGCCTTCGTAGCTGCTCTGAACTCTAACCACCGGTCATCAAACCGTCGTCAGCCAATCGTCCATCTGATCGCGATCAAGTCCGTGTAGCGCAATGGAAGGCACCCAAAGAGATGCAAAGGTGTTAGTTGAGCTTACCTACAACTGTATTCTCGACTGTCTTTGGTGAATGACGACAGTACCACATGATTTGTATGTAAAAGATTGTAAATACGGTAAAATTGTACGACGCTTCTCGCCGGGCTGCAGTGGTTATGTTGGCATCAATGGTAATGACGGCAACTAAGATGACCGATAAATATTTTTTCGTGACTACTTCAATTAAAACGAAAATTATTTTCTTCTGAACGGACAAGGGTACATACAAGAACCTTTCAACCATAGAGCAGGTACAGTATTAATTTTGCTGCGAGTGAAACGAGCAGCAATAACATTTACTCTGTAGCTTGTGAAAAATATTCACTTAATTCTACACTTCATTGTTCATCTGTTGCCAACATAAGCACTGGAGCCCAGCGAGAAGCGTAGTAAAATTTTACCGAATCCAGTTATATTGCAAAGAGAAATGATTATTAAAAAACACCCTAAGACAGATTTATATAATTACTTAAATTATGATTTATTGTTTCGAACAAATCAACTCAAATGTCATTGTTGTTCACAGCGTACTTTCCCATGCACCGCATGTTCACCTGGTAACAGAAATATACAGATAACATGTTTTAATAACACGAAAGCTTTATGATTATAGTTACGGAACATATCGTAATTTTTTATTAAAAACTTTTTCTGAATTTGATAGTTACCTTACTGGAAATATTCATTAATTATGGCGCAGCGAACTGCTCTTCCTGGCAATGTGTCGTCGCGATGTATGTTACTGTTGCCACCAATAAGAATGTTAAATGCACCAGTTGCATATGCTCTTAACGTAATCAATAGTCTGTTCATAGGCGAAATAGGGTTATTTCTATCGGTACGAAATTCTAACCTGTCACTGATTTGGTTTAACATCCACCATACTTTCTTTGGACAAACAAAATCTTTCTTCGAACTTTTTGTCACTGTAATCTTCAAAAGAGTCCCCCTTTCCACAATCACGACGTTCCCGTTTTGATCCCGATTTAAATGATCGAGGTAAAATAAATCTTTGTCAGTTCCGTCTAAAACAGCAAAACGCGCCGCCATCTTGACACTGCACACTCGTGTAACGCTGGTCATCTCGACAAAACCGGGCGTCAGCCGCGACCAACCGCCTCGTGTAACTTTGACCGGTGTCGGCGCACCAGAAACCTGAGTTGACCACGGTTAACTGCCGACTTGACCGCGATCAACTTTTGACCGAGGTTGGTGCACTCGGCCGTTAGACCGCTCGGCTACTCCACCGTGGCCGTTCGTCTTTACCGTGAGTCGTTCCCTATGTACGTGTTATTGTAAACTAACCTAAGGACAACAGAGACATTCATGCCCTAGGGGGGACTCGAACCCCCGACGGCGAACGGCCGCGCGCACCGCAGCACGGCGACCCAGTGCGCACGGCTAGTCCGCCGCTGCCATTAATCTATCCGTCTCGGAGGTTGTGTTGCGTTGCCATCTGTTCGTGGCTGTGAGTGTGAGCGTTATTGCGTGGTTGGTGTTATTTTGTTTCAACAGTGAATTGTATTTGGTGCTGCGGCAAAAATTATGCTAGCATTGTTGATCTGACCGTGTTAACTATCGATAAAATAACGTTCCAAGTAAAAAAAAAAAAAAAAAAAAAAAAAAAAAAAAAAAAAAAAAAAAAAAAAAAAAAAAAAAAACCTCCAAACAAACGGCTATATTGTGCATGAAATACAAGACATAAGAAAACAATAATTCGATCAAAAATTTTAAACAGCACATTTTTATGTTTAGTGCACTGTATTAATACAGACAACACTGAATTTTAATTCTTCCGAAGCTGAAGTAATCTTATGGGACCGAAAGGGTTAATGGACATCGACATTTAGTACCGTAAATTATTTGAATTTTCCTTAGTCGCTCTCCTAATCCCCATCTATAACTCACTCCCGCGTCGTATGCGTCTGTCCTGCTCCTCTTTCGCGGTGACTGGTCAAAGCCGCGGTGGAGTAGCCGAGCGGTCTCGGGCAGCCTGCTGGCGGTAGGCAGTGTGCTGCCCGCTGCGCCTGCTCGCTTCCGCGTGGCTAAGTCTTCGCGCTTGCCGCAGCTTCGTGCTGTAATTGTATAAGTTGTTGAGGAACTACGAGTAGATGTCAGTGATGGCACAGCCTACAAGGAAAGATACGTTGAAATTAACGTTTCACAACCGATACGCGCGACCGAGGTGTTTTGAAATCGAGATGTGAAGTTATCAGCAAACGATCTTATTGGTATCCATATTTCGATTGTAACCTGCGTAGTTTTTGTGAAATTGAGTAGTGCCGAGCTATGTGACAAAGTTGTTGAGTCTTGTGGAGGCATGCTAAAATTTAAATTTTCTGATGGGCGTGTTGGAGATGTTACATCTACATCTACATCTACATGGGATACTCTGCAAATCACATTTAAGTGTCTGGCAGAGGGTTCATCGAACCACAATTATACTATTTATCTCCCATTCCATTCTCGAATAGCGCGCGGGAAGAAAGAACACCTGAATCTCTCTGTTCGAGCTCTGATTTCTCTTATTTTATTCTGATGATCATTTCTACCTATGTAAGTGGGAGTCAACAATATATTTTCGCATTCGGAGGAGAATGTTGGCGATTGGAGTTTCGCAAGTAACCCACGCCTCAACGATAAGCGCCGTTGTTGTAATGATTCCCATCCCAGATCATGTATCATTTCCGTAACGCTGTCTCCCCTGTATCGTGACAATACGAAACGAGCTGCCCTTCTTTGGACACTTTCGATGTCCTCCGTCAAACCCACCTGATAAGGATCCCACACTGGGCTGCAATACTCCAAAAATGGACGGACAAGCGCAGTGTATGCAGTTTCTTTAGTAGTTCTGTTGCATCTTTTAAGGATTCTGCCAATAAAACGCAGTCTCTGGTTCGCCTTTCCCACGATATTATCTACGTGTTCTTTCCAGTTTAAGTCTGAAGTAATAGTGATTCCTAGGTATTTTGTGGAGTTTACGGCCTTCACATTTGATTGATTTATGTTGTAAACAAAGTTTAACGGATTTCTTTTCGTACTCATGTGGACGACTTCACACTTCTCATTATTTAGAGTCAATTGCCAATTTTTACACCATACTGATATCTTATTCAGATCGTTCTGCAGTTGGTTTTGATCTTCAGATGATTTTACTAGACGGTAAATGACGGTGTCATCTGCAAACAACCTAAGAGAGCTACTTAGATTTTCCCCTAAATCGTTTATGTAAATAACCGTTTCCCATGCGGGGTTTGGCATTCGGACTATCCGAATATTTGAGCTTCCTTTCGAAATAACTGAAGAACAGATAAATGCAGTAATATCACCGTTCGGGACAGTGCTTTCTAACGTTGCAGAGAGGTGGTCGAGCGCCCACAAGTTTCCTGTACTCAATGGTGTACGCCAACTTAAAGTTGAGTTACGACAGCATATCCCGTCATACATTAACGTGTGTGGGTACAGAGGTATTGTCATCTATGATGACCAACCGCGTACTTGTTCTTTATGTAACAAGCCAGGACATGTCCGCATTAACTGTGTACAGAGGCGCGTGGCGCAACTGCCGGCAGGCGAGCCCGCCAGACCCCAGACTAAAGCACTAGATATACCGAGCTGAACAATCCGCCATTTTGAATCCCAATCCGACGACGGTTTAATATGCTTTGTGAGGCGTAGCGAAGTGGATCAGAGAATATTTTGTGATTTTATTCTTTCACAGTGTGAAATGGTTGGTTGTGCAGCTCCGAACTGCTCAAATAATAGCACATGGTCGCTAGTTTTATCGTTGTTGTTGTTGTGGTCTTCAGTCCAGAGACTGGTTTGATGCAGCTCTCCACCCTACTCTATCCTGAGCAAGCCTTTTCATCTCCTCATAAGAACGACAACCCACATCCACTTGAATCTGCTTACTATACGCGTCTCTTGGTCTCCCTCTGCGATTTTTACCCCACACACTTCCCTCCAACGCTAAATTCACAATTCCTTGATGTCTAAGAATGTGTCCTACCAACCTATCCCTTCTTTTAGTCAAGGTATGCCAGAAATTTCTTTTCTCCCCAATTCGGTTCAGTACCTCCTCATTAGTTACGCGATCCACCCATCTAATCTTCAGCATTCTTCTGTAGCACCAGATTTCAAAAGCCTCTATCCTCTTTCTGTCAACACTGCTTATCGTCCATGTTTCACTCCCATACAAGGCAACACTCCATACAAATGCCTTCAGAAAGGACTTCCTTAGACTTAAATCAATATTCGATGTTAACAAATTTCTCTTTTTCAAAAACGCTTTTCTACCCATTGCCATTCTGCATTTTATATCATCTGTACTGCGACCATCATTTGTTATTTTACTGCCCAAGTAACAAAACTCATCTACCTCCTTTATTGTTTCGTTACCTAATCTAATTCCTTCAGCATCACCTGATTTTCTTACACTGCACTCCATTACCCTAGTTTTACTCTTGTTAATGTTCATCTTATATGCACTTTTCAGCACACTGTCCATTCCGTTCAATTGCTCTTCCAGGTCCTTTGCTGTCTCTGACAGAATTACTATGTCGTCTGCAAAACGCAATGTTTTTAATTCTTCACCCTGAACTTTAATTCCTTCTCCAAATATCTCCTTGCTTTCCTTTATAGCTTGCTCAATGTACAAATTGAACAACATTGGGGAAAGGCTACAACCCTGTCTTACTCCCTTTCCAACCACTGCATCCCTTTCATGCCCTTCAACTCTGACAACCGCTGTCTGGTTTTTGTACAAGTTGTAAATTACCTTACGCTCCCTATATTTTACTCCTGCTTGCTTCAGAACTTCAAAGAGTTTATTCCAATCAACATTGTCAAAAGCCTTCTCCAAATCTACAAAAGCTAGAAATGTTGGTTTGCCTTTTCTTAATCTATCTTCTAGGATAAGCCGTAAAGTGAGTATTGCCTCCCGTGTTCCTACATTTCTCCTGAACCCAAACTGATCTTCCCCTAGGTCGGCTTCTACCAGCTTTCCCATCCTACTGTAAATAATTCGTGTTAATATTTTGCAACCATGACTTATTAAACTGATGGTTCTGTAGTTTTCACACCTGTCTGCACCCGCTTTCTTTGGAATGGGGATTATAACATTTTTCTTAAAGTCTGAGGGTACTTCACCTGTCTCATACATCTTACACACCAGGTGAAATAATTTTGTCATGGTTGGTTCTCCCAGAGACTTCAGTAGCTCTGACGGGATATCATCTACTCCAGGGGCCTTGTTTCGACTTAGGTCTTTCAGGGCTCTGTCAAATTCATCTCTCAGTATAATATCTCCTATTTCATCTTGATCTACTTCCTCTTCCCTTCCTACAACATCGTCTCTAAGTTCATTTCCTTTGTAGAGCCCCTCTATATACTCTTTCCACCTTTCAGCTTTCTCTTCTTTGCTGAGAACTGGTTTTCCATCAGTGTCCTTGATATTCATAGAACTGTTTTTCTTATCGCCAAATGTTTCTTTTATTTTCCGGTAGGCTGTATCTATTTTTCCCCTATTTATACATTCTTCTACATCCTTGCATTTGCCTTCTAGCCATTCCTGCTTAGCCATTTTGCACTTCCTGTCAATCTCATTTCTTAGTCGTCTGTACTCCATTTTGCCTGTTTCATTTACTGCATTTTTATACTTTCTCCTTTCATCGATTAAATTTATTATCTCCTGTGATATCCAAGGATTCTTTGTAGGTCTTGCCTTCCGACCTATTTTGTCCTCTGCTGCCTTCACTATTTCATCTCTCAATTTTACCCATTCCTCCTCAACTGTTCTATTTTCCCCTGTTTCTGTCAATTGTTGCCTGAAGCTCCCTCTGAAATTCTTAAGAACTTCAGGTTCATTCAATTTATCTAGGTCCCATCTCCTTATTTTCCTACCTTTCTGTAGTTTCTTCAGTTTCAGCCTACAGTTCATAACCAACAAGTTATGGTCAGAGTCTATGTCTGCCCCTGGGTATGTCCTACACTTCAAAACCTGGTTCCGAAACCTATGTCTTACCATTATAAAATCTATCTGGTATCTCCCAGTGTCTCCTGGTCTCTTCCACGTATACAACCTTCTTTTGTGATTCTTAAACCAGGTGTTTGTTATAACTAAATTATGTTCCGTGCAAAATTCTACCAGGCGGCTTCCTCGTTCATTCCTTTTGCCCAGACCATATTCACCCACTATCTTCCCTTCCCTTCCTTGTCCTACTACCGAATTCCAGTCTCCCATAACAATTAAGTTTTCCTCTCCCTTAATTGTCTGAATTATTACCTTTAGCTCCTCATATATTTCTTCGATCTCCTCATCATCGGCAGAGCTAGTTGGCATATAAACCTGTACTACTGTTGTCGGTGTTGGCTTCGTATCTAACTTGACAATGATAATGCGATCGTTGTGCTGGTCATAGTAGTTTACCCGCATTCCTATTTTCCTATTCATTATCAATCCTACTCCTGTGATACCCCCAACAGATTTTGTATTTATAATCCTGTACTCACCTGACCAGAAATCCTGTTCATCCTGCCACCGAAATTCACTAATCCCCACTATATCTAACTTCAACCTATCCATTTCCCTTTTTAAATTTTCTAATTTTCCTACTCGATTAAGGGATCTAACATTCCACGCTCCGACCCGTAGAATGCCAGTATTGTCTTTCCTGATGATCATATCCTCCTGAGTAGTCCCCGCCCGGAGATCCGAATGGGGGACTATTTTACCTCCGGAATATTTTACCCGAGAGGATGCCATCATCATATGTTCATACAGTAGAGCTGCATGTCCTCGGGAAAGGTAACGGCTGTAGTTTCCCCTTGCTTTCAGCCGTTCGCAGTAGCTGTGTGGCAAAGCCACATTAGCTGATGTTACAAGGCCAGCTCAGTCAATCATCCAGACTGTTGCCCCTGTAACTACTGAAAAGGCTGCTGCCCCTCTTCAGGAACCACACGTTTGTCTGGCCTCTCCACAGATACCCCTCCGCTGTGGTTGCACCTACGGTACGGCTATCTGTATCGTTGAGGCACGCAAGCCACCCCACCTCGGCAATGTCTGTGGTTCATGGGAGTGGAGTTTTATCGCTTTCCTTCAAACATAGATCGGCGTAAAAAGTGGCTTGTAAATACCAGACGCCAAGTATGGATACGAAAATCGAGCAACTATCTGTGTGACGTTAACAACAAAACCCCTTCTTTTTGTAATAGAAATGTTATGCTCACAGAGAGGTAATAATGGAAACATAGGCTTATACATGCAAGAAATGTTTTAATTTTACTACAGATTGTTAACATAACACGCCGTACAGTCTGTTTAAAGTACTTGATTTCATTCAGACCAACTAAGAAGCTATTCTAAGGTCTATTAATGGCATTTTAAGTGACGCATGAGAGCAGCTGGCTTAACCTAGCTAGTGGTTTTTAAATTACATTATTTCACATTACTTCAGTGTTTAATTTAAATTTGTGTCTCAAAACGGGAATATGTAGGCTTAAGCCAAACTGTAAACTGAATGTCTGAGAGAAAAAAATCGCAAAGAATGGGAACGGGAAAGTAGTCGTAGATACTAGGCATTAAATTCAAAACTTAGCATGCAACATTCACTTTATTTCAAAGTGCATGCTACCAGAGACATTTTTTCAGTCCTTATCTAACGAAAACAGACGTTAAAAGTTATGAAACACCTTCGCCGCGGCGGAGCGGCCGATCACATTGAGGCGCTATGCTACGATGCACGAGTCCGTCCTCGTCGGGGGTTCGAATCCCCCCTCGGGCATGGATATCTGTGCCGTCCTTAGTGTTAGCTGGTTCATAAGCAGTTTGTAAGTTTAGGGACTGATGACCCCGTAGTTAAGTCCCATAAGCTATACAAACATTTGAACATTTTTTGCTTGCCTCCTAGTCAAATGTAAAAAAAAAAAAAAAAATTACTATGCTGTAATATTATCCGCTTTTTGAAAGTATATATAATGGCCTTAAGAGCATGTTAAAAAGCATAAGTGTTCCGTAGTCTTTAAATGCGCGCCTTCAGCGTGGGATTCAAAATGGCGGATTGTTCTGCTTGTATTATACAGTGCTCTACCCCAGACTGTGACGTCACTGCCCGTCACTTACGCGGCCGCAGCCGTCTGCCTGTCCGAGCCCGGAAGTGACTGCAGCTGCCGCCGGTGCTGAGACTGACATATCTATGGATGTAAGTGCTATCGTACCGGAAGACGTACCTGAACCCCATCCACTTACGACAGCTGCTGCACCTCTGCCGACGCAGGTGACTGAAATTTCTAAGGATATACGTACTATCGTACTATCGTACCGGAAGACTTATCAGAGCCCCTACCACCTCCGACAGCTGCTGCAGCCCTGCCGACTCAGGTGACCCCAACCGGAAAGGTGGAAAAAACCCCGTCAACGGAGGAAGCAACACCGGTAAAAGAACCAGAAATTGGCATGGTAAATGAAGAGCGCCCGTCAAAGAGGAACTCCCCCAGAAGGACTAGGAAACGGAGGTTGGCTCACCAAGGTGCAAACGAGACCGCCCCCCCCCCCCCCCCCCTCTTTGCGTCAGAAAGCGAAGGAAATAGGGAGCAGCCGCCGCCAGAAGGACGCCACCGAAATAAAAGAGGCTCCGGCTAAGGAACAGAACCCCATTCCCGTGCCGGGAAAACAAGAGACAGAAGGAACGACATCCAAGGCAACTGGAGAACGAATAGAAGGAAGTCTGTCTTCGGAAGCTCCCCACGACCTTCCGCAGGCACCCAAAACTAACTGGCGGACGACGACGGCACCGACACGGCGGATGAGGGGATGAATGATGACTCAGAAAGCGAAGCGGCAAGCACACCACCCTCAGACCAGGATGACAAATTTAATGACGAGGTCGCAATGAAAGATGAATCCTCTCTTCAGAGACGAATCCCCGACCCCTTTGACACCGACGAATATTATTAAGAAGTTTTTAAAACGTGACTTTCATATGAAGAATTTGAAGTTTTTTTTAGAAGTTAGATAAATTAGGAAGAAACATGCCTGAACGACAAGCATACAAGATCGCCACAATCAACCTGAACAAGATACAAAGCTCGTTCAAACTGCGAAATTTAAAGGACTCTTTATATATGCCTCTGATAGTCACATCATTTTATTACAAGAAGTGACAGGAATTGATCTTGACCACATAACTGGATTCAACGCAATAGTGAACTCCGCCAATAGTAAAGAAATGGGCACGGCTATACTTATAAAAGAGGGCATCATCTTAGAAGACATTGTAAAATTACCAACCAGTAAAGGACTAGCGGGTACCATAAATAAGACACGTCTGATAAATGTCTATGCTCCCTCAGGTTCAAGCAACAGGCAACACCGGGCGAAGTTTTTCAAAGAAGAGATTGTTCCCCTGTTTGGATCCCAGTACGACCATATTATCATGGGAGGGGATTTTAACTGCGTTATCCATGCAAAAGATCAAACTCCGAATTTTAACAAGTCAACTGAACTAGAACGCATAGCAACAGACTTACGACTAACGGACTCCTGGGAGCATATGCACGGTGCAGCCCCTGGGTTTACACACGTGACCAACCACTCGGCGAGCAGGCTTGACAGGATATATGTCTCGCAAACTTTAAAAGACCACATTTTACAGTCCGAACGGCATTTTCGGATCATGCTGCGTTCATATGCACACTTAATATGGACAAACAGGGGACGTTTCGAGGGAGAGGTACCTGGAAACTAAATGTATCCCACCTGAACGACCATGTTTGTCAGGAGGCGTTCCAAACCCTGTGGCGAGATTGCGAAAGCAAATTCACCTCTTACAACTCCGGTATAACCTGGTGGCTGCATTACGCCAAACCCAAAATACGAAAGTTTTTCATTAATTATGCAAAAGAAAAAAGCTTTTGGTATAAATCAACAATGGAGTTTTACTTTCAGTGTCTAAGGGATCTGCACACGTCAGATGCAACAATTGTCGGGAATTACGAACGCATTAAAAAGATCAAAGCAAAAATTCTGACACTTCGGCGCAAACAGAAGGATACCAAATAACGTCGCGGGTCCAGAATGTGGCACCACAAGAGGACACTTCAATATATCACGTGATACGTGAATCCAAAAGAGCCTCGCGCAAAATATTAACTGAATTAATAACTGCTGACGGAAGAAAGCTGACGAAGCACTCTGAAATCAAAGAGGCACTACTACAGCATTTTACCTCCTTATTGTCCAGCCACCCGATTGACGAACAGCTTCAGGACGAATTACTGACCAACCTGCAAGGCAGAGTAACCCACGCGGAAGCGCTCAGTCTTACTTCAGAAGTTACTGCAGACGACGTTCTAGAAGCCATAAATGACAGTAAGACAAACAAGTCGCCGGGACAGGATGGAATCCCAGCCGAATTTTATCAGCAGTTCAGGGAACTTATAACACCTAAATTGACTGTAATATGTAATGAACTTTTAAACCCTGACGTTGTTGTTCCAACAGAATTCCGAGAAGATATGGTAGTTTTAGTGCCCAAGACCTCGACTTCTAAAACCGTCGGCAACCTGCGGCCAATCACGCTATTAAATAGCAACTACAAAATCTTTGGTCGCATTATAGCGCGAAGATTGAGTAACACCATGACCGGCGTCATCGGCGCATACCAAACAAGTGTAGGCAAGGACAGAAAAATTCTGCAGACACTCTGTGGTTACAGGGACCTCATTTCAACAGCCGATGTCTGCAAAATCAAGTGTGCCTTAGTGTCGCTGGATTTTGACAAGGCTTTTGATAGAGTTAATCACCAGTTTTTGCTTCGAACTATGGATGCAATGGGATTCCCACCGCAGTTCATTGCCGTCATAAGCAACACACTAATGAATAACTCAGCCAGGGTTGTCATCAATGGACAGGTCAGCCGTCCGATTCAAGTCACCAGTTCCATCAGGCAAGGGTGTCCGACGTCAATGGCACTTTTTGCGATCGCCATCGAACCCCTTCTCGCCTCTCTTACAGAGAATCTACGGGGTCTCTATATAAGAGGCGAAAAAATTGTGTGTCATGCGTACGCTGATGACGTTGGTTTCGTTGTTACGGATGGTAATGAGGTACAAACCGCACTACAAATAGTAGCAAAATATGAACAGGCAAGTGGTGCGAAACTAAACGGAGTGAAGTCCGGGATATTCGACATTGGTCGTGGACTAGGATCGCAGATACAAGGACAGTTACCTGCTCTTTCAATCATGAAATGTCTAGGAATTGATTTAAAAGAAGTATACAGAACACTGTTGCTGTGAATTACCGGGAAATACTTCAAAGCATCCGTGCCACTGTCCAAGAGCACAGCATCAGGAAACTAGATGAACTGCAAAAAGTATCTGTGGCTAATATATACATCACCTCCAAAGTAAATTATGTTGCACAAGTGCTACCCTTGCCAGCAACGATGGCTAAATGCATTACATCGGCACTGGGACATTTCGTGAGCCGAGGCCGCATATTCAAGACGTGAGAATAAAGGCGCGGAATTTATACGTATAAAACATGTATAAGCACTGGAAACAGCCAAATGGTAGCCTCGCTGGGCATTTGCTGAATGAAATTGCCCCTGAAGATCTCCATGCACCAATCAATGTTCGACATATACCCAACGGTCTGTACCACCTCAAATATTTTTTAGTGGAGTATAGCTACCTACATGACAAAATCCCCGACAAGGACATCGTCAAAGTAAAACATCTTTACAACAACCTGATCAAAACGAAGGCCAGGAACAATATAGAACAAAAATATCCGTTCAACAATTGGAATGCCATCTGGGAGAACATACACAGTAGACACCTGCCAACGTATGCGAAGTGGAGCTGGTATTTCGCTGTCAACAGAAAACTGGCAACAAACTCCCGACTTCATGCTATTCATTTGTCAGAGACACCGATGTGTGCATACTGCAATGTGCAGGACGATGATGAACACAAGTTGTAGTGTGCTAAGGTAACAGACATACGGCACTACATCAGACAGAAGATAGCGAGCATCTGTAGGACCTCGCCCAATGTCATCACGCCGGCTCGATTTTTAAACCCAGATGAAATACGCTATCACCTGGCTGAAAGGCCAAACAATACATTACCTCCTAACCAGACAATCAACCTCCAGGGACGACTGCACAGCATATCTCACAATTGAGCACCACATGTTAATGCATACTAAAAAATATAAAGAGAACTTTGCAAACTTTTTAATTAAAACAATAATGTAAACTAACGAAAGAAAGGAGAATTATTTACACAGGAAAGGCGGTATCCAAAGGAAATACTTCTGATTAACACCCTTTAGACACGAAGTAAGAGCATATTTGATGAAGTAAGAGAAAGTAGAGAAGAACGTAGATTAAAGGACTACCTATACTAAAAATTACAAGTTCAGTTTTTTGGTGTTTAGTTTTATTTTCACATTGAAGAACCATTGAAGAAGCTGGATAATATCTGTATAATTATACACTTTTCCATTTAACAGAAGTAAAAATTTTGTTAGTTTTGAGACGAAAAATATTGTCTCACCTTCACACAAATGAAGGAAGAATTGTTTATTTATTTATTTATTTATTTATTTATTTATTTATTTATTTATTTTATTTTATTTTTTTTTTTTTTTTTTTTGATTGGTCAAACAGTAGCTAAGCTTATTGCAAGATACTCGCATTACAAAAAAAAAAAAAAAAAAAATAATAATAATAATAATAATAAATTCTTAAAATATTGACTGTCAAGTATAGACAACATTTACTAAACTGAGACATTCCACTTCATTACGAAATGTCGTATATATGATCTATGGAACAATTATTAATCTAATCTAATCTAACCAACGAGCTAGAATTCCAAGCTCGTTGCACATTACGCACCATAAACTACTCCTCGCTCGACGTAGTGCAGTGGAGTGTCGCATGAGGGCAGCAGCTGCCGGCATCGGCGAGCGTCCAACTGCATGTAGTACCCAACGCCGCCGACAGATGGCGGGCGCGCGCCGCTGCTCTGACGGCCGCCACCTCCAGGCAGTTTCTGGACGCCTGGTTCTCCACAGCACAGCTCTGCGTCATCCGCGAGCGAGGAGAAAAGCCGCTCTTTCTGTGTTGCTGCTGTAACGACAAAACGACACAGCCTGTAAACATTGAAAGCTAAACTAATGGACAGTTCCTCTCTCTTGTTAATGCCGTTAATCGTTAGTAAAACACGTTTCATTCCATTCCATGATGGTGCAGCAACAGTGTTGAATAGAGACTGCCATAGAGACTGCGAGTTCTACACCGCAATTCACCGTAAAGTGCGTGGCGGAGGGTACACTGTACCACTACTAGGCATTTCCTTTCCTGTACCACTCCCAAATGGAACGAGGAAAAAAAGAATGCCTATATGCCTAATTTCTCTTATCTTGTCTTTGTGATCTTTACGCGAAATGTAAGTAGGCGGCAGCAAGATCGTACTACACTCAGCTTCAAATTCTGGCCCTCTAAATTTCCTCAACAGAAATTCTCGAAAAGAACGTCGTCTTTCTTCCAGCGATCCCCAATTGAGTTGCCGGAGCATTTCCGTGACACTCGCGCAATGGTCGAACCTACCGGTAACAAATCTAGCTGCTCGCCTCTGAACTGCTTCTATGCCTTTCTTTAAACAGATCTGCTAATCTAGCTGCTCGTCTCTGAACCGCCTCTATGTCTTCCTTTAAACCGATCTGCTGCGGGTCCCAAACACTTGAGCAATACTCAAGGCGTGGTCGTACAAGCGTATTATACGCGGTTTCCTTCACAGGTGAAGTACATCTTCCCAAAATTCTCCCAATAAACCGAAGTCGGCTGTCCGCCTTACTCACAATTTATTTAACACTAAATGCGTTTGTCGTTGCCAGATACACCTCTCGTTTGCTAACCTGGAGAAAACGAGAAGGTACGATATATTTCGACTATGTTGGCATTAGAAACAAATGAAAGTACCGTCTAAGAATAAACAGCTGTTCGCCATATTTGACTAGCAGGGAAGGGGGTTAGCAGACAGTTGTTATTTGGCGCTATGGAAAACAAACGTGAAAGAAGCTCAGCCGGCCGCGGTGGCCGAGCGGTCTGCGGCGCGCCAGTCACGTTCAGTACGGCCACTACGGTCGGGGGATCGAATCCCCCCTCGGGCATGGATATTTGTGCCGTCCTTAGTATTCGCTAGTTCATAAGTAGTTTGTTAGTTTAGGGACTGATGACCGCGTATTAAAGTTCCATAAGCTCTACAAAAATTTGAACATTTTTGAAAGAACCTCGAATTTTACAAGAAGTTAGTGCGAGAGTCTTGTGACCCATTAATCTTATATATAGGTGGCTTAAGTGTAGAGCTGTAGTTGCAAACCGTATGTATTAGGTACTGCGTAACAAATCCTTTCGCTGATACGAAATACTGAATCGTTACTCGTGAATACATTCATTACTCGCATCTACCGTATTGATACGAATTTACTCACGCATACATTTTGTTATTTGCATCTACCCAACGAGCTTCATTTACCATATCGATACGAAATCGGTAACGAAAACCAATACGGAGAATGCTTATATTCTGAGATGCTATTTATCATGAGATGAGTTATATAGACATCTGTGACGAACATTAAGTGCATACTGCATAGCTGTAGGATTTTAGATGGTTATTTTTGTTTTATAACGTTTTGGATTCTACATCTTTGCCCATGTATGCTGGTTGCAGTTTTATTGTAATTTTTTCCTACGAAGGTTTTAGTTTAATGGTCATTTGTTCCTGATCTTGTTTAATATATAAAGCAGTGTGTCCGTATATTTGTACGTTTTGCATACAAATCTACAGTTTTGTTCCCATCTTTATGAAATTTTGTACGCGTGAGCTTCAATCCATGAGGACGGTCGCCGTAAGTGTAAGAATCACGTACGATACATAGTTCACGAGATATGACGTCATTAACAATGAGATGCGCAGAAAACTGCTGCATTTAGCGACAATGCTGCTCATTTTCTCCTAAACCAGTGGACCGATATCAACCAAATTTGGTACACACATTCCTTACCGTGAGGTAACAATTGCTTCATGGTTAAGAATCACATACAACACATGATTCAGAAGATATGATGTCATAAACAATACGATTTCCAAGAAACTGCCACATTGTGCGGCGAGACTATAAATACGCTATACGAGAATCGGCCGGCCGCGGTGGCCGAGGGGACTGAGGCGCTTCAGTCACGGTCTGCACGGCCACTACGGTCGGGGGTTCGAATCCCCCCTCGGGCATGGATATTTGTGCCGTCCTTAGTATTAGCTAGGTCATAAGTAGTTTGTAAGTTTAGGGACTGATAACCCCGTAGTTAAGTCCCATAAGCTATACAAACATTTGAACTATACGAGAATCAGAGTACTTAGTGACTTGCAACAAACTTTAAACATAATTTCAAACCTTTATTAAACCTTTTCTCGCTGACAACCATAGCAAAATGATGAAAGGAAAAAAGTTTCTCGCTTACTACCAGTGGCGTAGCTATGTCACCAAGGGCCCCGGGGCAAAAATGACATTGGGGCCCTCTTTAAACCAAAACTGTACACCGATGCAAAACTATTTCATCAGCTCCTTACCGCCCACTGGAAGAAATAATAAGGCAAATCTAAATACTGCTAAGTAAATTATGTGTCACACAGAAGATAACTGTAAAAGTTTGTTTGTTTTGTATGCTTTTACGCAAAAGTTACTGGGTGCATTTGGATGAAATTTTGCTGAGGGACAGAGTTGGGCCTGGGCAGGACATGCAGATAAAACGACCCCATGCTCCATGCCGATCAGCCTTATTTCTTTGATAGCCCAGTCTAAGAAAGAAAATGGGGGAATATTCGTGTAGGATGGTTTCAGCAAAAGGAAGTTGCCGGATTTTGCACGATGAAACACTTTGTATTGAGCAGTGCCGCTACCAGGTTGCATGAAGTAATTAGTAAAAAAAGTTGATATCTTCCCTTATTATCACGACACTGGGGTAGACTGCAGCGTTTAGAATGGACAATTCACTATTCTGACAAAGTAACCGTATTTTCTCTTCTTCTTGCATGCATTTCAGAGTGCAGCTGGTTGCAGCACTTCATTGGGATCTATGATTAAGGAGCACTCCCTTGGGGGAATTCAAGGTACAAACAGTTTAGTTACCATAATAATACCGTTCTGTAATAATACATTGTACACGCTTCATATTCAAATGTGGTCAGACCGTGTATTGTCAAACACACTGCTCGTAATTCAGCGCCATTCACTGTTATTTCGCAAAGATTGGCAGCCATGGCAACTCCGACTTCAACCGACAACACATAAATTCAAATGTTTGTTATGCTTAAGGGACTTAACTACGGTGTCATCAGTCCCTAAACTTACAAACTACTTATGAACTAACTAAGACTAAGGACGGCACAAATAGCCATGCCCGAGGGGGGATTCGAACCCCCGACCGTAGTGTCCGTGCAGACCGTGACTGGAGCGCCTCAGTCCCCTGGGCCAGCGCGGCCGGCCCGACAACACACTAACGGTGGCAGGGTCATGTCTTAGCGGACAAGCAATGGACCTTGTTATATTTATATCTGAGTGGGAATAATATTTGGATTTCACTTCGTGCGTTTGAGATTTTTTGCTCAGGGTTCAAAAAGTTAAATGTTGAAAATCCTTCATTCAACTAAAATATCATATACAGTAGATCGTCGACTGTCCGAAGTAATTGGGGGACGTGGATGTTCGGAGAACCGATTATTCGTGTAATCGAACTGTACATTTCTATTTGCCAATAACAAGTACTGTACAGTAAATGTATTTATTCAGTACTGGAGGTGCGCGATCCTTCACACTGTGCCGAGCGGCACGCCGCTATACTGCGAAGGCGCAGCTGTTGCTGTGAGCAGCTTTGACGCTGCCTCTGCTTCTGCTGCAACACAGACTGAAGTGTGCCGATTGTTATACACAGCGACTGGCGGCTTTGGACGTCAGCAGCACCACCGAGCGGCGTCTTGTGAAGTGAAGGTCCCACTAAAAGCAATGTTCCGCCACCCGGTGGCCCAGTGCGGCTACTGTGGGATACTTGGTTTGAGAGAAGGTGAAGATAATTGACGGTAGGGTGGGAGAGCAAAGACAAAAAATCGATAGTGTACTACAACTTTTTTCAAACGTCGCTCAGGGTTGTCGAGGGGGGCCCCTTGAGCTCGGGGGCCCCGGGGCACTGCCCCGCCTAGCCCTATGATAGCTACGCCACTGCTTACTACTTTTCCTCTGTTTATTGAGTAAAACTATGGGATTCGGTATGACGTTACAATTTATAATTTGTACACTACAAATTGTAGCCGCAGGAAATTTTACACGCAGACAGTATACACGCATATAGTTGACTGTACTTGAAAAGAACTCAAAAGTTATCATCTGCACATTTTCATTCATTGCGGTATCTTAATTGTAAATGTCACGTAATACAGTACAACAGTCCCGCTGCTGCAAATGTCATGCTACTGCTATGATCGGTCATAATGGCATTCGTCACGAAATATTCCGATGGATTCTGACATTCCATTCTCTAAGTAAAGAGCGGGAACAGGGGGTACTTAAAATGGAGGTCAGGGGTGGGTCTCGCTAACTGTGATCAATTTGTATTACAATTGTATTTCAATCACGAGGGAAAGCGCAGGTGACTCCCGTTTATAAGAAAGGAAAGAGAACTGACCCATACAATTACAGGCCAATATCGTTGATATCAGTTTGATGTAGAATTTTAGAGCATTTTCTCAGTACGAATATAGTAAATTTCCTTGAAACGGAAAAGCTTCTTTCCATGAGTCAGCACGGGTTTAGGAAACATCGTTCATGTGAAACTCAGCTTGCCCTTTTCTCACACATCTTGCGAGCCATGGACGAAGGGCAACAGGCGGATTGTGTTTTTCTCGACTTCAAAAAGGCGTTCGACGCGGTGCCTCACTGCAGACTCCTAACGAAGATACGAGCTTATGGAATAGGTTCACAGATTTGTGACTGGCTGGAAGACTTCCTAAGTAATAGAACGCAGTACGTTGTTCTCGACGGCGAGTGTTCATCAGAGACGAGTGTATCGTCAGACGTGCCCCAGGGGAGTGTGATAGGACCGCTATTATTTTCTATCTATATAAGTGATCTGATGGACAGAGTAAGTTGTAATTTGCGGCTGTTTGCTGATGATGCTCTGATGTATGGGAGGGTGCCGTCTTTAGCTGACTGTAATAGCATACAGGATGATTTAGACAGAATTTCTAGTTGGTGCGAAGAATGGCAGCTAGCTCTCAATGTAGAAAAATGTAAGGTGATGCGCATGAGTAGAAAAAACAATCATATAATGTTCGAATACAGCATTAGTAGTGAGCTTCTTGATGCTGTCGCGTCATTCAAATATCTAGGCGTAACATTGCAGAGCGATATGAAATGGAACGAGCTTGTAAGGACAGTTGTGAGTAAGGCGGACAGCCGACTTCGGTTTGTTGGGAGAATTTTGGAAAGATGTACTTCGTCTGTAAAGGAGACCTCGTATAAAACGCTTGTACGACCACGTCTCGAGTATTGCTCAAGTGTTTGGGACCCGCAGCAGATCAGTTTAAAGGAAGACATAGAGGCGGTTCAGAGACGAGCAGCTAGATTTGTTACCGGTAGGTTCGACCAATGCGCGAGTGTCACGGAAATGCTCCGGCAACTCAATTGGGGATCGCTGGAGGAAAGACGACGTTCTTTTCGTGAATTTCTGTTAAGTAAATTTAGAGGGCCGGAATTTGAAGCTGAGTGTAGTACGATATTGCTGCCACCTACTTACATTTCGCGTAAAGATCACAAAGACAAGATAAGAGAAATTAGGGCTCGTACGGAGTCATATAGACATTCTTTTTTTCCTCGTTCAATTTGAGAGTGGAATAGGAAAGGAAATGCCTAGTATTGGTACAGTGTAGCCTCCGCCACGCACCTTACGGTGAATTGCGGAGTATGTATGTAGGTGTAGAAATGGGCAACACTGATCCTTTCCTCAGTAGTATAATTGCCTCAAAAAGCAGTCGTAGAGTATCTACGTGGAAAACTGAAATGTTGAAGTAATATCAAGAGTAACAATTAAAAATTTTTGCACGGTTTCAAAGACAGCGTAGCGGTCGTATTTCTGGTTGGCACTGGTAACGACAGTAACGATAGTTCGTATCGAGTACAGTTTGTTTTAGTAGTAATAATAATAATAATAATTTGGTGTGTCTCATCGCCCTGGTGCAAGTCTTTCAATTGGAGGCCACTTCGGCGACTTGCGTGTCCCTAGCCTACCCCAGTTATTTTAGATTAGATTAGTTGGTTCGTTCCGTAGATCCATGTTGAGGTGATCCTCGTGGATGTGGAACATGTCAATTTTTTTTTCTTTTACAAGTTGGTATCTCTTTAATTAGCGTTGTAGGCAAAATATTCTCGGGTATTGTTGAAAGTAGAGTGCGAGTATTAATTGAGGACAAGTTAGATGAAAATCAGTGTGGGTTTAGGCCTCTTAGAGGCTGTCAGGACCAGATCTTTAGCTTACGGCAAGTAATGGAAAAGTGCTATGAGTGAAACAGGGAATTGTATCTATGTTTCATAGATCTGGAAAAGGCTTATGACCGTGTCCCTAGGAGGAAGCTACTGCCAGTTCTACAAGATTATGGTATAGGAGGCAAACTTCTGCAGGCAATTAAAGGGCTTTACGTAGACTGACAGGCAGCAGTTAGAGTAGATGGCAAATTAAGCTCATGGTTCAGGATAGTTTCAGGGGTAAGACAAGGCTGTAACCTGTCACCACTGTTGTTCATACTATTCATGGATCATGTGTTGAAAACAGTAGACTGGCAGGGCGGGATTAAAGTAGGTGAAAACAAAATAAGCAGTCTCGCATATGCGGATGACTTAGTTGTAATGGCCGATTCGATTGAACGGTTGCAAACTAATATTTCAGAGCTCGATCAGATTATGATATGAAGATCAGCATCTCCAAAACAAAAGTAATGTCTGTTGGAAAGAGATTTAAACGGATTCAGTGCCAAATAGGAGGAACAAAGTTAGAATAGGTAGACAGTTTCAAGTACCTGGGATATTTTCACACAGGATGGCAACATAAAGAACTGGAATCGAGGTGCAGCAAAGCTAATGCAGTGAGTGCTCAGCTAAGATCTACTCTCTTCTGCAAGAAGGAAGTCAGTACCAAGACTAAGCTAGCAGTGCACCGCTCTAACTTTCGACCAACTTTGTTGTATGGGAGTGAAAGTTGGGTGGATACAGGTTACCTTATTCATAAAGTAGAGGTAACAGATATGAAAGTAGCAAGAATGATTGCAGGTACCAATAGATGTGAACTATGGCAGGAGGGTGTCCATAATGAGGAAATCAAAGAAAACCTGGGAATGAACACCATAGATGAAGCAGTTAGGGCGAACAGACTGAGATGGTGGGTTCATGTTACACGCATGGGAGAAGCAAGGTTACCTAAGAGACTCAAGAGCTCGGCAGCGGAGGGTAAGAGGAGTCGAGGTAGACCAAGAAGAAAGTACTTAGATTCGGTGCAGAATGATTTTGAAGTAAAAGGCATAACATCAGACGAGGCATCAATGTCAGCATTGAATAGGAGACCATGGAGGAATTTTATTAGAGGTACTATGCTCCAGGCTGAACGCTGGAAGGCATAATCAGTCTCTAATAATGATGATGATGATGATACAAGTTGATAATATAATATTACTAATACAGGTACATACACTTTTTACAAGCTGATAATATAATAAATAATACTAATAGTATGAATACAGATACATGCACAATTAGGTTCTATTTAAGAATTCGTCAGTGGAGTAGGAGTTGGCCACAAGAAAGTCTTTTAGGATTCTCCTACCGAGGGAAGATTAATGTGTAATCCGAACCACGTGTCGTTTCTGGCGACACATTGAGACGTGAAGGATGGGTTAAAACGCAGACTGAAAAACTTTATTTTACTAACGGATACGGATCTTTTCGTTACTTTCACAGCTCTACTGAACTGTGTGTCAGTTTGTCGCTGATAGAACTGCGCATGTGCAGAGCTATATATATATATATATATATATATATATATATATATATATATATATATATATAAAGCAAAATTGCGCATGTGCATAGCTGGTTATGGAACTCGAAAACAGCAACCTATAAAGGAAAGCAAGTAGAAATTTGGTGAAGGAATTAAAGTTCAGGACGAAGAATTAAAAACATTGCGTTTTGCCACGAAATAGTAATTCTGTCAGTTACAGCAAAGGACCTGGAAGAGCAATTGAACGGAATGAACAGTGTGCTGGAAGGTGCATATAAGATGAACATTAACAAGAGCAAAACTAGGGTAATGGAGTACAGTCTGAAAAAATCGGGTGATGCTGAAGGAATTTATATTATCTTTCACTCCACTTCTAGAGTATGTGGCAGACCCGTTTCCGAACTGGGATTGGTTTGGGCCAGAGAATGTACTTCATTCTTTGGTGACACTACTTATTGTATTTATGATGGGGCTGTCTTTATGTAGGTTTGATGATTTTATCTTTGTTTGGTACCGTGGGAGATCGCCCGCTTGTGCAAGACTGAGGAAGAACCTCACTAATAAAAACCCCAATGCGGGTCTATATTATACAGGGTGTAACAAAATGGTATGGCCAAAGTTTCAGGAAACATTCCTGACGGACAAAGAAAGAAAATGTTATGTTGACATGTGTTCGGTAACGCTTAATTTCCATGTTAGAGCTCATTTTAGTATTTCATTTACGGATGAGGCTTCATTCCAACGTGATCAAAATGTAAATTTTCACGATCAACATGTGTGGGCTGACGAGAATCCGCACGCAATTGTGCAATCACGTCATCAACACAGATTTTCTGTGAACGTCTGGGCAGGAATTGTTGGTGATGTCTTGATTGGGCCTCATGTTCTTCCACCTACGCTCACTGGAGCACGTTAACGTGATTTCATACGGGATACTCTACCTGTGCTGGTAGAACATGTGCCTTTACAAGTACGACACAACATGAGGTTCATGCACGATGGAGCTCCTGCACATTTCTGTCGACGTGTTCGTACGCTTCTCGACAACAGATTCGGTGACCGATGGATTGGTAGAGGCGGACCAATTCCGTGGCCTCCACGCTCTCCTGACCTCAACCCTCTCGACTTTCATTTATGGGGGCGTTTGAAAGCTCTCGTCTACGCAACCCCGGTACCGAATGTAGAGACTCTTGGTGCTCGTATTGTGGACGGCTGTGATACAATACGCCATTCTCCAGGGCTGCATCAGCGCATCAGGGATTCCGTGCGACGGAGGGTGGATGCGTGTATCCTCGCTAACGGAGGACATTTTGGACATTTTCTGTGACAAAGTGTTTGAGGTCACGCTGGTACGTTCTGTTGCTGTGTGTTTCCATTCCATGATTAATGTGATTTGAAGAGAAGTAATAAAATGAGCTCTAACATGGAAATTAAGCGTTTCCGGACACATGTCCACATAACATATTTTCTTCCTTTGTATGAGAAGAATGTTTCCTGTAAGTTTGGCCGTACCCTTTTGTAACACCCTGTATAAAAGAGTTCATCATTATTATCAAGATTATTAAACAGATGGTAAAATACACATAAACGTGTAAGTTAGTTGCAGATAGCTATTATGAGCGTTTTCCCGTGCAGTAGCTGCGAGAGGCTGATGCTACGCACTGAGGAAAGGCGCCTCCTCGCAGCCTGCCCTGGGTGATTAAATTCGCACAGATATTCTTACACACTGTCCTGAAAGACGCCAGTGCCATTGTCACCTCCCTGAGCTGGCCGCGGTGACCGAGCGGTCTGCGGCGCGCCAGTCACGGTCAGCACGGCCACTAAGGTCGGGGTTTCGAATCCCCCCCTCGGGCATGGATATTTGTGCCGTCCTTAGGATTAGCTAGTTCATAAGTAGATTGTAAGTTTAGGGACTGATGACCCCGTAGTTAAGTCCTATAAGCTCTAAAAACATTTGAACATTTTCACCTCCCTGACAGCTTTCCAAGCAGACGTTTTGCAGGCACCAGGGAAGTCCCCTATGGTAACGAACATACCGAGAAGTGCGTAGTACCTTAGTGCCAGCAATAACTTGCACATTAGGCGAAAGTGCACTGTTCCTGTAGATCGGAGGAAGAAATCACAGTTTAGGCCATACACTAGGCGTGACAAGCATAAGTAAATACTGAATTAATAAGCTTGCAGGCAGAAGTATTGTATTCTGTTTTATATTACGACAGAACTCTTACAAAATACATACCTATCTGTTGGAATCTTCAAATAGTCGTCGACTTTTTATGCAGCGTTTCCACAGTGGCCTATCAAAGACGAAATCGCTTAACAAATTCTGCTTCATCCCAACATTCAAAATGATTTGGACGAACATATATACTTCTAGGACGCCTTATTGGGTCAATGACCTCTATCTAAATCGTTCATAATATTCTACATGGGATACTCTGCAAATCACATTTAAGTGCCTGGCAGAGGGTTCATCGAACCACCGTTATACTATTTACCTCCCATTACCTGAATCTCTCCGTTCGAGCTCTGATTTCTCGTATTTTATTCTGACGATCACTTCTACCTATGTAAGTGGCAGTCAACAATATATTTTTGCATTCGGTTGGCGATTGTAGTTTCGCAAGTAGCCCACGCCGCAGCGATAAGCGCCGTTGTTGTAATGATTCCCATCCCAGATCCTGTATCATTTCCGTAACGCTGTCTCCCCTGTATCGTGACAATACGAAACGAGCTGCCCTTCTTTGGACCCTTTCGATGTCCTCCGTCAAACCCGCCTGATAAGGATCCCACACTGGGCAGCAATACTCCAGAAAAGGACGGACAAGCGTAGTGTATGCAGTTTCTTTTGTAGTTCTGTTGCATCTTTTAAGGGTTCTGCCAATAAAACGCAGTCTCTGGTTCGCCTTTCCCACGACATTATCTACGTGTTCTTTCCATCTTGACATCTTCTTCATTGTCAGCCAAATGAATGTCTTATTCCAGCCATTTTCATCATACCGATTCTCACTTAACTAGACGTTACCTGTAAGTTTGTATTTTGATGTCGCAACAATGATTTTAAGGTTATGTTACACGTCTTCAATATATCAAATCTAATCGATACCGACATGAATGGGATACGATGGTCTAATATTCCAGTAAAGCTGCTTTCCGCTCTAGTTTTTCTTACATGTGGTGCTTGTGTTATTTCATTTGATAAATCGTGAATATATTGAGGAATTTTAGCGCTTTGGAATCCTGCCACTTTGATACAGATTATCACCCAACTGGTCGTTAGCCGCGTAACGAGCAGAATTTTACTCGTTAACTTAACGGCCAGTTTGAGGTCTCATAACGAAACACTGACTAACGCAATTATCCGCTAATGAAAAGTTAAAATATTAACTGGCACTTAACGAGATATTGAGAGGAATCTCTTGTCGACCCACTAACTTGTTGTTGTGGTCTTCAGTCCGGAGACTGGTTTCATGCAGCTCTCCACAATACCCTATCCTGAGCAAGCCACTTCATCTCCACATAAGAACGGCAACCTACATCTGTCTGAATCTGCTTACTGTATCCATCTCTTGGTCTTCCTCTGCGATTTTTACCCCACACACTTCCCTCCAACGCTAAATTCACAATTCCTCGATGTGTAAGAATGTGTCCTACCAATCTATATCCCTTCTTTTAGTCAAGGTATGCCAGAAATTCCTTTTCTCACCAATGCTGTTCAGTACCTCCTCATTAGTTACGCGATCCACCCACCTAATCTTCAGCATTCTTCTGTAGCACCACATTTCAAAAGCCTCTATTCTCTTCCTGTCCGCACTGCTTATCGTCCATGTTTCAGTCCCATACAAGGCAACACTCCACACAAATGCCTTCAGAAAAGACTTCCTTACACTTAAATTAATATTCGATGTTAGCAAATTTCTCTTTTTCAAAAATGCTTTTCTTCCCTTTGCCATTCTGCATTTTATATCCTCTGTACTGCGACCATCGCACGTTATTTTACTACCCAAGTAACAAAACTCATCTACCACCTTCATTGTTTCGTTACCTAATCTAATTCCTTCAGCATCGCCTGATTTTCTAAGACCGCATTCCATTATTTTTGTTTTGCTCTTGTTAATGTTCATTTTCTACGATTAACATGGTCGAAAGTCTTCTCCAAATCTACAAAAGCTAGATATGTACGTTTGCCTTTTCTTAATCTTTCTTCAAGGATAAGCCGTAAAGTGAGTATTGCCTCCCGTGTTCCTACATTTCTCCTGAACCCAAACGGATATACCCCGAGGTACACTTGGATAATGCGTAAAGAGATTCTACCTTGCCAGATACGACGCACATGCCGTCACCAGTGTCGTATAGAATACACCAGACGTGTTTTCCTGTGGAGGAATCGGTTGACCTATCATCTCGCGCTCAAAGGTTTTGGGTTCCCATTGCAGAAGCCCTTCCTTTCGTCTGCTAATCACACGGTTTTGCGTTGCGGTCGCAAAACACAGACACTAAACTGATTGCAGCGAACAGAGACGTTAATGAACGGACGGACAGATCATAAATAAAAAACAAGATTTTTATTCCAGGGAAGGTTTGAACCAGGAACCTCTCGCTCTGCAGCTGCCCACTCTAGCCGCAGCTAGATTTTGACAAAACACAATACATACAGTTCCATACAGTAAATGGAATGACACCATCAATAAATATAGACCTTGGTCAGAAATCTGTAGCAAAGGTAGAATATTCAAAATTTTTTAGGTGAAAGCAATGATGAGAGGTTGAACTGGAAAAAACACATTGAAGATCTAAATAATCCTTCAAACAGTCTTGATTGCAAATTTTTTACTAGTCAATGACGCGTTTCGGCCTTTAGCAGGGCATCTTCAGATTATCTGCGTGACAGAATTTACACAAAATTACAAAGCGGAATTACAAACGGTTATAATGGTACATGGGCTTATTTTGTGTTAAGAAGACAGTGTAAATGGTACGTGGTTGTACACTGTACTTCATGCCCTTTTCTAGTACAGCGGTTTGCCTTGGATTGAAACTAATATCCGTCAAATTTATCAGACGATCGGCGAATTCAAATGTGCCATAAATACCTGAACGTTAAGAAATTTGAGAGTCCCCACGTTACGTTATTCAAAAGAAAAAGACCGTTTAAATACACAAGCTTTCAAGACTTATTTCAACGCTGTCAGGATCCTTGACGTTGATAATTTAGATGATCTCATGAGAATAATAAATTCAAATGCGTGGGAAAGCAGCCAACTGATTATCAGAACTCACAACAATAAGTTGAACAAATTAAGAGAGATTTATTCTCGTCCTGCCCGAACTGTTAATAACCGTTACGATGGCACATTGAATTCGCCGATCGTCTGATAAATTTGACGGATATTAGTTTCAATGCTAGACAAACCGCTGTACTAGAAAAGGGCGTGAAGTACAGTGTACAACCACGTACCATTTACACTGTCTTCTTAACACAAGCCGGCCGCGGTGGCCGAGGGGACTGAGGCGCTCCAGTCACGGTCTGCACGGCCACTACGGTCGGGGGTGGATATTTGTGCCGTCCCAGTTCGTAAGTAGTTCATAAGTAGTTTGTAAGTTTAGGGACTGATGACCCCGTAGTTAAGTCCCATAAGCTTAACAAACATTTGAACATTTTCTTAACACAAAAAAAAAAGCCTATGTACCATTATAACCGTTTGTAATTCCGCCTTGTAATTTTGTGTAAATTCTGTCACGCAGATAATCTGAAGATGCCCTGCTAAAGGGCGAAACGCGTGATTGACTAGTAAAAAATTTGCAATCAAGACTGTTTGAAGGATTATTTATTCTAACTGATTGCTGCAGTACACCATGGATTGGAAATCATTTCACATTGAAGATCTGTTGAAACGACTGAGTTCAGAAACTCGTGCTATTACGGTAATGGCAAATTTTGGTGATACACGTCTCAGTAAATTAGCTTACTATGCCCGTTTTCATTCTCTGCTTTCGTATGGCATCATTTTCTGGGGTAATTCATCATTGAGTAAAAAAGTAGTCATTGCACAAAAGCGTGTGATCAGAATAATTGCCGGAGCACATCCAAGATCATCCTGCAGACACTTATTTAAAGAGCTAGCGATCTTCACAGTAGCTTCTCAGTATATATATATATATATATATATATATATATATATATATATATATATATATATATATTCACTTATGAAATTTGTTATTACCAATCCCACCGAATTCAAAAGCAATAGCAGTGTACATAACTACAACTCTAGGAGAAAGAATGATCTTCACTATTCAAGGTTAAAACTAGCTTTGGCACAGAAAGGGGCGAATTATGCTGCTACAAAAAGTCTTTGGTCAATTACCAAACAGTTTGAAAAGCCTGACAGACAGTCGACAAGCATTTAAAAATAAATTAAAAGAATTTCTGAATGGCAACTCCTTCTACACTATAGATGAATTTTTATATATAAGTTAGTAAATTTGAAAAAAAAAGTCATGTAATATTTAGTTCAAAGTCATAATTAGTGAAGACACCTTTCATTAACCTGACACGTTTCTCATCATTACGAAGTGTCATATTCATGATCTATGGGACAAGTACTAATATACTCTACAGCACCACGGCGCTCCTATACTGCCAGTGTGCTCGACGTTGCTTATCTTTGCACGGACCGTTCGGTTTTTATATTTTGCTTATTCTTTTATAGTTTCACACTTTTTCTTCCAGCTTTCTCGATTGATCTGCGTTCAGTTTTCACGGCCTATCCACTGCGCCAACTTAAACTAAATCTGAGGGTGGTTCCCTTGTAAGTGAGCTTCGGCCATAACGAACAGAAGGATGTCAGAATGTGAAAACTTATGTATCCCGTACTTTTGCAAATCCCCCACCACCGCGTCTTCGGGGCTGTAGCCAAGCGACCAATGAGAAGTCAGAACTGGAACGCCAATCGGAAAGTGCTATTCTTCACACGTGCCAGATTTATATTTGTAAACAGCATTAAAACCAGTGTTAAGCAACTGTTTATATAGCAGTAATTACGCATCATTTTGGTACGCATGATTGGGACAAGTAACACGCGACGTTTGCAAAAAAAATTTACAAACTTTGCGGTAACACACACCCATTTCACAACAGCATAACATGACGTCTCTCTTCCGAGATTTGTATTTACGAATTCGGCAATTACGCAGTCTTAAATTTAAGTATAGAATTCTGTAAATCTTGTAGCGGATTTTACGTGGAACATGGTGGTTGGTGGTCGTAATCGGCTTTTCTCCTCGCTTGCCGATGACGCAGAGCTGTGCTGTGGAGAACCAGGCGACCAGAAACTGCGTGGAGGTGGCGGCCGTTACACCAGCAGCGCGCGCCTGCCATCTTTCGGCAGTATTGGGTACTACACGGCGTTGGCCGACCGACAGCGCCGGCAGCTGCTGCCCTCTAGCGACACTCTGCTACACTACGTCGAGCACGCCGGTCCTAAAGCCCTTTCTATACGAGACAGGCGTCTCAGGAACAGTATACAGTCACGACAATCACTGCAGTAAAAGTTGTTACCAACTGACAATTGCTGCGACACTAGCGCTCCTAGCGGTGGGTAAGCTGCCGAAGTAGTTATGTTTGTTTATAATCGCTTTTGTACGTTGTTGTTGTTGTTGTTGTGGTCTTCAGTCTGGAGACTGGTTTCACGCAGCTCTCCACAATACCCTATCCTGAGCAAGCCACTTCATCGCCACATAAGAACGGCAACCTACATCTGTCTGAATCTGCTTACTGTACCTATCACTTGGTCTCCCTCTGCGATTTTTACCCCACAAACTTCCCTCCAACGCTAAATTCACAATTCCTTGATGTCTAAGAATGTGTCGTACAAATCTATCCCTTCTTTTAGTCAAGGTATGCCAGAAATTTATTTTCTCCATAATTCTGTTCAGTACCTCCTCATTAGTTACGCGATCCACCCACCTAATCTTCAGCATTCTTCTGTAGCACCACATTTCAAAAGCCTCAATCCTCTTCCTGTCCGCACTGTTTATCGTCCATGTCTCACTCCCATACAAGGCAACACTCCATACAAATACCTTCAGAAAGGACTTCCTTAGGTTTAAATCAATATTCGAGGTTAACAAATTTCTCTTTTTTCAAGAACGCTTTTCTACCCATTGCCATTCTGCACTTTATATCCTCTGTACTGCGACCATCATTTGTTATTTTACTGCCCAAGTAACAAAACTCATCTACCTCCTTTATTGCTTCGTTTCCCAATCTAATTCCTTCAGCATCACCTGATTTTATTACATTGCACTCCATTACCCTAGTTTTGCTCTTGTTAATGTTCATCTTATATGCACCTTTCAGCACACTGTCCATTCCGTTCAATTGCTCTTCCAGGTCCTTTGCTGTATCTGACAGAATTACTATGTCGTCAGCAAAACACAATGTTTTTAATTCTTCACCCTGAACTTTAATTCCTTCTCCAAATTTCTCCTTGCTTTCCTTTATAGCTTGCTCAATGTACAAATTGAATAACATTGGAGAAAGGCTACAACCCTGTCTTACTCCCTTTCCAACCACTGCATCCCTTTCATGCCCTTCAACTCTGACAACCGCTGTCTGGTTTTTGTACAAGTTGGAAATAACCTTACGTTCCCTATATTTTACTCCTGCTTGCTTCAGAACTTTGAAGAGTTTATTCCAATCAACATTGTCAAAAGCCTTCTCCAAATCTACAAAAGCTAGAAATGTAGGTTTGCCTTTTCTTAATCTATCTTCTAGGATAAGCCGTAAAGTGAGTATTGCCTCCCGAGTTCCTACATTTCTCCTGAACCCAAACTGATCTTCCCCGAGGTCGTCTTCTACCAGCTTTTCCATCCTTCTGTATATAATTTGTGTTAATATTTTGCAACCATGACTTATTAAACTGATGGTTTTGTAGTTTTCACACCTGTCTGCACCTGCTTTCTTTGGAATGGGGATTATAACATTTTTCTTAAAGTCTGAGGGTATTTCACCTGTCTCATACATCTTACACACCAGGTGAAACAATTTTGTCATGGCTGGTTCTCCCAGAGACTTCAGTAGCTCTGAGGGAATATCATCTACTCCAGGGGCCTTGTTTCGACTTATATCTTTCAGTGCTCTGTCAAATTCATCTCTCAGTATAGTATCTCCTATTTCATCATTATCTACATCATCTTCCCTTCCTACAATAATGTCTCGAAGTTCATTTCCTTTGTAGAGCCTCTCTATATACTCTTTCCACCTTTCAGCTTTCCCTTCTTTGCTGAGAACTGGTTTTCCATCAGTGTCCTTGATATTCATAGAGCTGTTTTTCTTTTCTCCAAATGTTTCTTTTATTTTCCGGTAGGCTGTATCTATCTTTCCCCTATTTATACATTCTTCTACATCCTTGCATTTGCCTTCTAGCCATTCCTGCTTAGCCATTTTGCACTTCCTGACAATCTCATTTCTTAGTCGTCTGTACTCCATTTTGCCTGTTTCATTTACTGCATTTTTATAATTTCTCCTTTTATCGATTAAATTTAGTATCTCCTGTGATATCCAAGGATTCTTTGTAGGTCTTGCCTTCCTACCTATTTTGTCCTCTGCTGCCTTCACTATTTCATCTCTCAATTTTACCCATTCCTCCTCAACTGTTTTATTTTCCGCTGTTTCTATCAATTGTTGCCTGAAGCTCCCTCTGAAATTCTTAAGAACTTCGTGTTCCTTCAATTTATCTAGGTCCCATCTCCTTATTTTCCTACCTTTCTGTAGTTTCTTTAGTTTCAGCCTACAGTTCATAATCAACAAGTTATGGTCAGAGTCTATGTCTGCCCCTGGGTATGTTCTACACTTCAAAACCTGATTCCGAAATCTATGTCTTACCATTATATAATCTATCTGGTATCTCCCGGTGTCTCCTGGTCTCTTCCACGTATACAACCTTCTTTTGTGATTCTTGAACCAGGTGTTTGTTATAACTAAATTATGTTCCATGCAAAATTCTACCAGGCGGCTTCCTCTTTCATTCCTTTCGCCCAGACCATACTCACCTACTATCTTCCCTTCCCTTCCTTGTCCTACTACCGAATTCCAGTCTCCCATAACAATTAAGTTTTCCTCTCCCTTAATTGTCAGAATAATTTCCTTTAGCTCCTCATATATTTCTTCGATTTCCTCATCATCGGCAGAGCTAGTTGGCATATAAACCTGTACTACTGTTGTCGGTGTTGGCTTCGTATCTATCTTGACAATGATAATGCGATCACTGTGCTGCTCATAGTAGTTTACCCGCATTCCTATTTTCTTATTCATTATCAATCCTACTCCTGTGATACCCCCAATTGATTTTGCATTTATAATCCTGTACTCACCTGACCAGAAATCCTGTTCATCCTGCCACCGAACTTCACTAATCCCCACTATATCTAACTTCAACCTATCCATTTCCCTTTTTAAATTTTCTAATTTTCCTACCCGATTAAGGGATCTGACATTCCACGCTCCGATCCGTAGAATGCCAGTATTGTCTTTCCTGATGATCACATCCTCCTGAGTAGTCCCCGCCCGGAGGTCCGAATGGGGGACTATTTTACCTCCGGAATATTTTACCCGAGAGGATGCCATCATCATATGTTCATACAGTAGAGCTGCATGTCCTCGGGAAAAGTAACGGCTGTAGTTTCCCCTTGCTTTCAGCCGTTCGCAGTAGCTGTGTGGCAAAGCCACATTAGCTGATGTTACAAGGCCAGCTCAGTCAATCATCCAGACTGTTGCCCCTGTAACTACTGAAAAGGCTGCTGCCCCTCTTCAGGAACCACACGTTTGTCTGGCCTCTCCACAGATACCCCTCCACTGTGGTTGCACCTACGGTACGGCTATCTGCATCGTTGAGGCACGCAAGCCACCCCACCTCGGCAATGTCTGTGGTTCATGGGAGTGGTTTTTGTACGTAATTAACGAAATACTTACTATAATCTTTGCTTTACAAGCATTATTAAAATATCGAGAGACAAACATAATACGGAAATTAATATAAAAACAGCCTCATTTAAATGATTCAATGGAATAAAGAACAACTCTGTCATGAACAAAAATTACGAATATGTGTATATTTGCAGCTTATTCCGCTGAAAGTAAGTTGCATATAAACATAATGGTATAATAAATATCTGTTATTGTCTGTTCTTACTATGACAGCGAGTTTCTGACGTGTATCAATTTTGTACGCAGTCTAATAATTCTCACATTTTTATACGTCACTCGTCTTTGTTATACGTACATATTCTTTTAAGTGTAATTACTTTAGCTTTAAAAAACCAATGTTTTGATGATTCTTGCCGTTTGTGGTTCAGATGTAGCAACAATTGTGGAGTTGGGTTCTTCTTTGTTGGAAAACAGTTTGGTTGCTTTTATCGTTATATTGCCACGTCTGCGACGTTTTTCCTTCAGCTACAGCCGTGATGGTTGGTTTGGTACGTTAAATACCATATTTATTGTATTATATATACGTTTCCTGTGTTCCAACCTCACCGATTTTACTGGAATTGTAATGAAGAATACTTAACGTTACTGCGTATAAATTGACATATCTCTGCTAAAGGGTATGTCTCCTGGTGTTTCCTGGGCATTTTTATTTTTAATAGAAAATGAAATTACTCATTTAAAGCCTGTATGTTACAAGATGATTGTAAATTAACTGTCCTGTAATATACCGTTTTTTTTACTTTATCTGGGATCTTATGAAACCTAAGAAAGATAAATGGGGAGCTATTTTAAAATTATTACCTATTTATATGGCACTACATACGTTCGCTAAAGTCAATCTAACCGATACTATTCGCACTCATCAACTATCGTATTCAGAAACGTAGCTTGCCGGCCGCTTGGAGCACTGCTATCGCAGCGTATAACGAAAATCTGTGGGAGTGTCATTTGACTGCATAGGGACAGTAGTACGTCGGACCCCTGTTACCCGTACGAACCAATAGATGTCTCTACAGTAATCCTACCGCGATGCTATTCGAGTCCAGGGCATCTATTTATCATTCCTCCTGTTTAATTTACGTAAATATTTCTACCTTCATATTCACTACGTTTACATACAACACATCTTCCGGACGACGAAAACCGATTTTCGTAAACCATTTTTCGCTGTCGTGTTTACATGGCACAGCCTGAATCGCATTTCCTAATCCACTTAAGATGGCGACTGGAAAACAGCTGATTCAGTTCCTGATTTAGTCAGCATAATCGCTATTTTTCTTTATTTAAATACACAGATTCATGCTTACTGTAATTTTAATACTTTTATTCCACATTAGAAAATATCACTCTGTCGATATGTGCCGAAAATTCTTGCCAAAAAAACATAATCTGACATGCCAAGAACGCTTCAAAAACGGTTGCGTTTACATGGGCACGAAATGCGATTGTGGAACTGGAAAACCGCTTTAGAGAAGCGGATTTCCAGAATCGATTTTGGAGTGTTTACATGACCAACCAAAAGCGGAATTGTAAAAACTCGGTTTACGAAATCCGGTTTTGAGAGCCCATGTAAACGGGGTGTGTTTGAAATTCGAAATATGAATCATTCTAAGACTTCAGCATTACCGTAATACAAGTGTGGCTGTAATATTCCATGATATTTCTGTAACACTGTGGTATGACAATACTTTGCAGCAGTCTAAACCTTGAAGTTCGAAACTTAACATAAAGCAGAGTATACTTTCCTAATAAATAAAGCGGAAAGCAGAGCTGAGGTTTATATGAAATTCTGATTTGTTATTTGCATGAGAATGAATGGCACTGGTATATTAAATATTGTTATTCATTCACAGATGGTTACAGAAAAGATCGGCTTTTAGTGGAAACAGAATATATTCTTCTTTCTTTGACGGTGGCGCCTGAAGATTTGGTGATATTATGTCAATTCAGCTTACAGCGAAAGTGGCGGTGGCACTAGATATTTTGTTTTGTAGGTTCATTAAGTAAATTTTTGGTCGAAATATAGGTGATGGGAGCCAACGCCTGAAGTGGCAGAGCTTAGGAGAAATATACATATATATCAAAGAAAAAAATGCAAAATAAAAGAAAAAACAGATGTGTGTGTGTGGGGGGGGGGGGGGGAGGGGTTCGTTTCTCGCTTCCCACAATATTTTTATTTTTCACCTTGACTTCCAGAAGTTTTCTGACCCATTTATTAAATAGAATTTGCGATATTCCGACATATTTTCAAGTACAACCGCTTTTTCTTAAAAGTGCGTTTGTTCTTTTTAGTGAATATGCCGTGAAATATGGTCCAACAAACTGTAAACACTGTCTTGTGAACTCAGTACCTGCACAGAGTGTGCAAAAAAAAAAAAAAAAACAAAAAAAAATTGTTATAGTGAATTTTGCAAATGACATGCTGATACAAATAGTATCATACATTTACAAGAAAATACAGACAAAGCTCTTGAGATCCGTGTACTGGCTACAGTATTTGCACAACTATGTCACAAACAGAGCATATAGGACACAAGAACGTGTATAACAGCTATAGCAAAAAAGGAACAAGACACTTCAATCTCATTAAGAAACGACAGTTGCCACAAAACTTTAGTACGTAATCTGTATATAAAATTATTTGAATCAGCATGACATTTAGGACATTAATTATTATAGTGTCTCTTCCGTTTTTGTGCAGGCAGTTCACGAGACAACGTTTACAATTCGTTGGACCATATTTCACGGTATTTTCACTAAAGAGAAGAATCTGCACTTTTTAGAGAAAGCGCTTGTATATGTCGAAATATCGCAAAATGTAAAGTCCTTCTATTTCATAACAGTGTAAGAACACTTTTAGGAGTCAAAACAGAAAAAAAAAAAAAAAAATGATCTGAACGGGGAACCGAACCACCGCCGACGTTCAGTAGCTCCTTAGCATTAAGCCTTTAATCCGTTGCTCTACAAGGAGCACGTTTACGAAAGCTCAGTGGCGGCGCTAGACGAAAACTAGGCGTCGGCGAACTCGTTGTTGCGAGGTCCCTTTCATTCTTTCAGTAAGGAAGAAAATGTTAAATAAAATGAGCTGAATTATACACCAATAATCATTATACTAAAATTTTATTAGTATAATACACAAGTGTTACTGCAATGACAAAAATTACAATAAACAAACAGAAATTAAAATAAAACGTTTCGGCTTTTCGTCTCACAAATTTTTTTAACGATCACATCATAAATAATACTAGCAGCTATTTCGACTTCAATTGATAGTACTGAGAACACAGATAGTCTTTCTTGACTAATTGTGCTTCTCAAGTCAGGCTTAACCAATTTTAATTTTGGGAAACTTCTCTCGGCCGAAGCTATGCAGAATGGAACTGTGCATGATTCTGATTTTTATATAAACATTTGTATATTCATCTTCCAAACTGTTTTCTAAAATGCACTGAAGAAGTTGTTTTGTGTCTTTGATTGAATCTAGTAGATTGGATTTTAAAAGATGGAGTTCCCCATAAGGTTCTAAAGGCTGTAAGTCACTATGTTCCCCTTCTCAGAGCAGCATACCTATATCATTACAATGCGTGAGAAGGTCCTTGGATAGAGATTTCAAATAATTGATGTCATAAATAAAACCAAATCGCTCAAAATATTCTTCGATCGCTTTGAATCGACATTCACTGTCGACTTTTCCAGCATCTATCATTGAGTTAAAAAATTAACTCTGTACTGCATTTCAGCAGATTGCTTTGGTTCATCAATTTATTCGTAACAGAACATTCGTTTTTTCTGTGTTATTCTTTTCTTTATAAACTCAGACTCAATTTCGTAACTACTATCTTCTACAAACAATCAAGCTTCTGCAACGCATGTTTCAAATCCTGCAATACGGAATTCTCGAATCCAGTCACGAAATGAACGTAAAGGGTCAACAGCCACTTTCAGGTTCACTTGATCCGACTGCCGTTGCTTATTTATATTGTTCACAGGTAGTAAAATCTCGTACCACACGTGTATTGCAACAATAAACTCAAAAGTTAACATTTCGTTCAAGGCTGTTTCACAGTCGCTAAGAGTTTCAGAATCATCAGTTTTACTTTTATGTCATTCTCGCTTTTGACGACATCATCAAATTTGAGTAATGTAGATTTTGCTGCTCCGGTTCTGCTTTCGCATCTTGTTTCAGACAGAACTTTCTTATGTCAATTTTAATTTAGTTTTTATAAGTTCCCAACGCTTGCTTGACCTTGAAAGAGCGCACAAATTTTATTGATGAAGCCGAAAAATGTTGCAGCTGTTGTAGATGAGTTCGCTGCATCTATGAGAAGCAAATTCCAAGAATGGCATCCGCATGGCTTGAAGAATGCTCGTGGATTAATATTGAGTATTATTGTTCTAACACCTTTGTTAATGCCAAGAATATTGGCGCCGTTATTATATCCCTGTCCTCGACATATGTTTATATTTAGAGCATTATTCCCTAGCTCCTTTAAAACTACATTCTCTCCCGTTCTTTCTGCAACGGCAATAAACCCAACAAAGTACTCCTCAATGTCTCCAGTTGAGAAATTGCAAAATCTTAGTATTATTGACATTTGTTCCACACTGCTCACATCCCTGGTACAATCGAACATGAAAGCATAATATTTTGCTTGTTTGACGCTTTTTTACAATTTCGTTAATGACAGATTTTGACCTTAATGAAATTAATTCATTTTCCATCTCGTGGCTCAGATAATGCTGAGAAAGTTGCTTTTCATTAATACGTTGCAAGTGCTCTTTTAGTGTCAGGTCATATTTAGATAACAGTTTAAATTGGTCAATAAAATGTCCATTGTTTCCACTATCATTCAGGTTAAGGGATTCTCCATTGCCTCTAAATGCTAGATTGTGTGAGGCTAAGTAGTTGATAATATTGATCAATCTTTGAAACAAATTATACCAATACTTTTGTGATTCCCTAACCAGTTTCTTTGTTTCCTTAGCTATTGTTTTCCCTCATTTGATTCCTTTATAGAACTCCATCCATTTAATCATACACTCCCCATGTGTCATCGACTTTGTTCATGTCTTTGCAATATCCTACTCAGATCTTTCCAGTCACAACAGTCTCCTTTTGCCATCTGTGTCTGAAAATGTGAAAAACGTCTACATGGAAAGCAATAAACTTTATCTTGAGATGTGAAGTAAACCAACCACCTGTGATGTTGCTCTTCACCGTTACCCAATTTCCTGGTAAAATGAAATTTAGTAAAATGTCTTTTATTTGCGTCTTTGGGGTAACTCTCATAAGATTTCTCGAGGTTTTGTTGGGGACCATTTTGAATTAAGTCGTGACGCTGTGAATCTGTTACTGGAAACACCCGCTTCCCCGGATATCATTCTGTATATGACTCTGTTTTATGAGCAATGTCCTCTCGAACTTCTGAATCAGAAATATTGTCACTTCTTAACTCTTTATTTCGCTCAGAATGTTGTTTCATAGCATATCAATTCTGATAATGTTTCAGAAAGGGTAGCAGATTAATTCGACCCTGGTTCAGCGACTACAGAAACTTGGAGGATAGATCCATCAGAAGCCTCTGGAGCAGATTCACCTGAAGTAGATTTCTTCAGAAATTTAATCATACTCAAACTCATAGTATGATTGGATATAGCTGTCTCCACCTTTCTTCTTCTTTTTCATAAACCGGACTCCCATGTGCTCCCTACGTCTCTTTCTCTTGAGGGTCCTCCAGAAATGATAATCTAATTTTTTATTAAGTGCATTGAAATTGCAGTTCCATCAAATGAGGTAATTCTGGATTGTTTTGAGGTTGTTTTTACCATAACTTCCATAGGTTGCATTATATTTCATTCTCTGTCAGTAAAGTGGGAGGTCGTATGTGAATTAACTTAATTACTTTGGCCCCTATAGCGGCACAAGGCATCCAAAAGAGCTCGCCCTCTATCTCTGCCCTTGGCCATTTGCCTCAGTTCCGCTCAGGTCTTTCCAACTCCCTTTGCTTCCCGTTTCACTGTCCTCTTCCATGTGCCCCTAGGTCTTCGTTTCTTCCTTGTCCCCTGGGGATTCCATTCCAGTACTTTTTTTCTCATTAGCTTCTTCTGGTTTCCTCAGTGTGTGTCCCAACCACCTCGACTTTCTTTCCCGTATCTGATCTTCTATAGGTATCTGGTTTGTTATTCGCCAGAGCTCCTCATTACTTATTTTTTTCTGGCCACCAGATATTCATAATGCATCGGAGACATCTAGTTATGAAGGTTTATAACTGGGATGTTATCTTGTTATCCACTCTCCAGCTTTCACTGGTGTACAGAGGAACAGCTTTCACATTTTTATTAAAAATACTTATTTTTGTTTTGTACTTGATATTTCTGTTTTTCCATATTGGATACAATTGTATGGAGGTAGCATTTGCATTTTTAATGCAGTTCTTCACGTCGTCCCCAGCTCCACCGTTTTTGTCACTATACTATCCAGATACAAGAATGAGTTGCCAGTCTTCATCTGCTTCTCCCCTACTAACAGTGGCACCTCCAAGTCCACCGAGCCTCATTTCCTTTATTTTTCCTATATTTATCTTGAGGTCAGCAGTCTCTGCTTCTTCTTTCAACAGGTTTAGTTTAGCCTGCATATATGTCAGTCTTTTATCTAATAAAACTATATCGTCTCCAAAATCCAAATCCTCCAGACGTTCATGGATCCCCCATTGGAATCTTCGTCTCCTGCCTACAGTAACTCTTCTCATAAACGAGTCTAGGACAAGCAGAAAAAGTGTTAGTGGTAAAATGCAACCCTGCCGTACTCCAGTTGTTACTTCAATACTGTCATATTTCCCTTCTGGATCACGCAACATTTGTAGCCATCATATAGATCTTTTGATGTTTCAGATATTCTATGATATGCCATACTTCCGCAACAGCTTCCAGAACACTTTATGTTTTACGGAATCGAAAATCAATGAATGCTAGGTACATGGTTTTCTGTAATTCTTTAATTTGCTCTAAGACGATCCTGAGAGTGTTAATAAGATCAATGCCATTGCAATGTGATCTAAAACCGACCTGTTCTTTACACAGTCGATTTTCCAAAGAATCTTTAATTCCGGTGAGGATTAATGGGAAGTGACAGCAATGTAATACCACGTCAGTTGTTGCAATCTGACAAAAATTTCCTTATTTTTGGGAGATTTGTCACCAAACCATTGAAAAGGTCCTTTGGAGATTTCCCTTCAAGCCAAATATTCTTCTGCAAGGGATGGGGCATTTTAACAGTACTTTCAATATCAGCTTTTAAGAGCTTTGGTTCTATGTTGTCTAGGCCTGGAGTCTCTGCATTCTTTGGGGTTTTCTAAGCACTCCTAATTTCATCCAGTGTGGCACACAGATTTATATCTTGATCTTCTTCAGCTTCCTCTGGTACATCTCTTACCTGTTCCTCTTCGCTTTCTTCACAATTTAACAGTTCCTTGAAGTGTTCCTGCCATCTCTGTAGCTGTGCTTGTTGAGTTGTTAACATAGCCCATCCTTGTTCTTAACTGGTCCTTCACGTTTGAAGTTCTCATTGACAACCGTTTGGCTATGTTGCAGAGCTCTTTCATATTTCCTTGTCTTGCCGCCTCTTCTGCTAATTTAGCTTGTTCATCTGTCCACTTCATTTTATTTCAACGTAGCCGTATTCTTTATGCGCTTCGCTCTTCTGCGCTCTTGTCTTGCAAAGATTTAACTTTAGTTTTAGTTCTTTCATATGGCTGATTTCATTCCACGTAGCATCGGAAATCCATTCTTTCCTTTGGTGTGTCTTAAATCCTAAGATTTTTTCTCCTACCTCTAAATAGCTGTCTTTGATTTTTTTTCCAACCTGTTTCGATTCCCTCTTCCATAAAGTTTTCTTCAGAGAGGACTTGGAATCTGTTTTGTAGTTCAAGGGCAAATCTTCCTTTTATCTGTTGGTCGTTTAGCCTTACCAAATTTATTTTCTTGTTCCTCTAATTGATCTTGGTTCTACTAGCCACTATTTTCAATCTGAATTCCGCAAAAACAAGGTGGTGGTCACTTGGAACGTCTGCTCCTTTTCTATTGCTGATGTCTAACAGAAAATGTCTAAACTTGCAGCTTACGGCTATGTGGTCTGGTGACACGCACGTTATCTTATGGCAGTTCCGATGTGGAAACAATGTGCCTCCAATGACTAAGTCAGTTTCAGCACTTGTCTCTATCAACAGTTCGCCATTTACACTTCTGATGCCAGTAGCGTGCACACCCAAAATATGCCCAAGCCCTTCGTTTTCTGAACCAACTTTTGCGTTCAAGTCCCCCAATAAAATTTTTATATCCCTAGAATCTGTTCGTCTAAGGACTCCGTTAAGCTCTGAATAAATTGCATCTTTTAACTCTCCTTTAGCCACTTCATCAAGTGCACAGCATTGAATTAACGTGACACAACATACATTTGTGTTAAGACGTAGGCCCTACAGTTATTATCCGAGTAGCTGAGCGGTCTGGAGCGCCACGTTTCAGATCGCGGCGCCTCCTGCGTCGGGGTTCGAATCCCCCCTAGGGCAAGGATGTTTATGTTGTCTTTAGATTAGTTTAAGTAGTTTGTTAGTCTAGGGACTGATGACCAACGTAGTTTGGTCCTATAAGAATTACAAACATTTGAACATTTTGTTATCCGTTCTGAGACTGGTTTCCACTCCAGCTAGCTCTTATTGCTGCTTTTAGATAGTAAGAACCCTGCACCATATCTATGCACAGCATCTTCAAGTGTCTCTCCTGTATTCTGTAGCACTCCCCCATTTTGTGTCTGGAATTCCTCACATTCTGGCCACCTTATTTAGCTTAGTCCCAATAATCCAACTGGCAGTTCTCCATCTCTTTTTCAGCCCTTCTTAGCCTTCCTGCTTCTCTCAGCGTTCTTACATTCCAAAATCCAATACTTTTCCTTTTCATACCGTAGGTCACATCCTTGAGATCAATCCGGTTGTTTCTCCTTTTAGTTTCTGTGATGGTGAAAGGAATCGTGAATTTGCAAAACGACTATGCCCCTAGACGTAAATTTTCAGAAGAAAGGCTGTTGTGTTACTGAAGCGAATGTTGCACTCAATTATGCATTATGTGTTACATACATCGAATCTACATTGAGTCTCTCATCACGAAACAATTTCCTTGTACTTCATTTTCAAACTTTGGTTTAAACAAGAAAAGTCTTTTTTTCAAATTAACTACAATTTTGCTTCTTATGTAATAAAATTCTGTCATAGAAACACATAATATGTATCTTCTTTATTGAAAAGCACATTAAGAATACATAGAACAGTAAAATATCCAGGGAAATAATCATAGAAGACAAAATTTCTAAAACAAAATTGTAATTCTACTCATTTATCTTTATTTCCCAAGCTGCAACTTTCTCATAACGAATCCCCCCTCGAGCATGGATGTTTGTGCCGTCCTCTATACAAACATTTGGACATTTTTTTTTCCTTTATTGTTGTTTTAAAGCCAGCCGTAGAAACAGCTGGCAGGCTGGCAGCAGCTGCGGTGGCTGCTCTTCAGCCATGTGATACACAAATATTTGACAAAGAAGAGATAAAATATAAAAAAGATGAACAAAATTGCGGAAATTAAAAACATTGACAGACAGAGTTTTCGACAGAGTAAAACGGACATGTATAAATGGGACAAAACATATGGCAGAGAACAAAAAAGAGACGAGTAGTGATAAAACACACACAGTCAGTAAAAACAACCGGCCACGGTGACAAGTTTAAAAGTACATTGCGGAGACACGAAGTTCACACATGGAGACAGCTGACGGCGTAAAGAATAAAACATGGGGACGGCGATTATGGAGGCACTGACTAAAACACACAACACTGGAGACACTTGCACTGAACACGTAGATAAAAAGTCGAGACGCCCCCGCAGGGAGTGGGGAGGGGATGGAGGGGGGGAGGTGGGGCAGGGACGGGGGAAGTGCGGGGGAGGGGGAGAAGGGGAGGGAAGAGAGCGTAAGGAGGGAAGGAGTGACGAGACTCTGGGCATGGGAGAGGGGTAGCCAAGCGGGCGGGAAGGAAAAGGGACGGGAGAGAGGGGAGGGGCGCTGATGCTGCGGGGAAGGGATCAGAGTTGGTAGGAGGGGTAGATATCGGGCCGAAGTTCGGTATCCGGTAGAGGAAGGGTGCGGAAATTGCCTTGGGAGAGGATACGGAGCGTATGGAGGTGAAGGCCGGGAGGGACGGTTTGGTGGAGGCGTGGCAGAGGCTCGGGATTCGTAAGAATAGGGTAGACCAGAGGGTTTTGGGACTCTATTTTGCGGGATGTGTAAAGGAGCCGGAGATGTTCGAGGTGTTGTAGGAGAGGAGGGAAGGGGATGAGGTCATAGAGGATCCGCGTGGGGGAAGGGAGTCTGATACGGTATGCGAGGCGGAGGGCGTGGCGTTCTAGAATCTGGAGGGACTTGTAGAAAGTAGGAGGGGCTGATATCCAGGCGGGGTGGAAGGAACAAAGGACGGGGCGCATGATTGATTTGTAGGTGTGAAGGACAGTGGAAGGGTGGAGGCCCCACGTCCGGCCAGTAAGGAGTTTTAGGAGGTTTAGGCGGGACAGAGTTTTCTCATGGAGGGATTTGAGGTATAGAGTCCAGGACAGTTGGCGGTCAAGGGTAAGGCCAAGGTACTTGAGGGTGGGGGTGTGGCGGATGGGTCGGTTGTGAAGGGTAAGATAGAAATCGTGGAGGCGGAAGGTGCGGGTAGTACGACCTATGACTATTGCCTGGGATTTGTCGGGATTGACGGAGAGGAGCCACCGGTTACACCAGGAGGCGAACTCGGTGAGGTGGGACTGGAGCAAAACCTGGGAACGGGCAAGGGAGGGGGCGAGGGCCAGGAAGGCGGTGTCGTTGGCATATTGGAGGAGATAGACGGGAGGTTGGGGTTGAGGCATGTCGGCAGAGTAGAGGAGATAGAGGAGGGGAGAGAGGACTGAGCCTTGGGGCACCCCGGCGGAGGGGTAGAAGATACGGGAGTTGGAGTTGCAGACAGTGACGTAGGAGGGGCGGCGGGTAAGGAAGGAAGCGATGAGGCGGACGTAATTAATGGGAAGGGCGTAGAGCTGGATCTTGAAGAGGAGACCGGAATGCCATACTCGGTCGTAGGCTTTTTGGATGTCGAGGGATACAAAAATTGCGGAGCGACGGGAGTTGAGTTGGACGGAGAGGAGATGAGTCAGGCGAAGGAGCTGGTCGTCGGCGGAGAAGGAGGGTCGGAAGCCACATTGGGACGGGGGGAGAAACTGGTGGCGGTGGAGGTGCTGGTGGATTCGACGAGAAAGGATGGTTTCCAGGACCTTGCTGAACACGGAGGCAAGACTGATGGGACGGTAGGATGAGGTCTGGGACGGGGGCTTGTCGGGCTTGAGGAACATGAGAATACGGGAGATTTTCCACAGGTTGGGGTAGAAGCCAGTGTAAAGGATGATGTTGTAGAGTTTGGCAAGGACTTCATGAAATGAGAGGGGGGACATTTTTTTTCTCATAATATGTTTTGTATCCGTTACAGTCTGGAACACACTTGAGCATTTTGCGTATATCTTTAATTATATTTTCATTGTTTGGACACTCACCATTTGGATTAGCTAATCGGTGTGATATGTTGGACCAAGGCCCAACCTAGCAGTTGAAAAGCGCCGTTAAACATCAAATTAAAGAAAGAGCTAAATAAAATGTTAACGATGTTTCGCGAGGCCCCCACAGGCGCGAGGCCGTCGGCGGTCGCCGACGTCTAGCGCCACCACTGCGAAGGCTCTCGTGTTTCACATTACCACCAATATCAAGGGTTACTCGCCAATATAGCATTCATTGACTGTAATTTACAACTAATTGTACTAAGAACGACATGATTTTGGTACCTCCAAAGTGTCCGGTAATTTTGAAATAGCAACATGCGAGTTATAAGGAGAAAAGCATGACAATGCGAAACGGAAGATGTCGTCTCTGTAGGACATAGGTTGCGATCGTAGAGACATCTATTGGTTGGTACGGTAACTGGGGTCCCTAGAGTGACGTCCAACAAGCACAAGGAATCGTTGTCAGCTGCAGCGCCCCTAGCGATATACCGTAGAACTACAAAGAAGCGTTCAAACGGTACGCATTTGTTGAGTCGCCTGCTTCACGCGTCTGCTTCATTTGTTGTCAACTTACAGCAAACGAATCGCTGTGTTAACATCACTTTTCGAAACTGTATGATATGTTGTGATGACTGAAACATTTATTTGTGTTTTAGACTGCCACTGTGAAGCTGTATGTCGTGCAGTTCATGTGAAACGACGTCGCTCACATGTGTTAACGTCCTGATTGTAAAATGCGATAACATACTTCCAGCCCCTTTGAGGCGCCTATGTATATCATGTACAAGCTCAGGTGTCTAGACATAGACCTTTCAGTTTGATAAAGCTTAAAGTAATGCTCACTAAAAACAAATATTTCATCTGTTAACTACAGCATGTTTCAGGAAAAACAGCAAATATTTTAGAAGATGGTAATACAGACGATTTGCAGTTGAAAATTCATATAACGCGTGTCCAGTTTTTATTGGGTGCAGATGCAGCTCTTGGTATGTACAACAAACTGATTTGGATATTTAGACTGATTGTTTTGTCGGTTCTTGGTAGACTTTTATTTCAATAATCGGTTTTCGACGCAGTTTAAAGTCTGAATATGTCATAGTAAGCCGAAAACCGGGCAACTAAGTGGAAATGAACGTGTAGAAGATACGGAAAATTCTACTTTCAAGTAAGTGTGATGTTGTACTACCAAGAACTAACGGATAAATCAGTGAAAATTTTTTGATTTACATTTGCTCTACGTTTGTTTGGATTTCATATTACCAGCTAATATCTTTGTATTCAATAAACGTTGTACACAGGATATATGAAATTTTTAATGCAAATCCTCTATAGTATCACCTCTTAAAATACTTACTACGTCGAAAAACTACGTTCCTCTGAGCAGGAGACAAGTACACATTCTCAAATAAATTCGCGACTTGGCTTCGTTTGTCAGCTGGATTCCACATTCGGTCGTCTGCGCATGCGCGAAGCACTTCCATACGCGTGAGAATAGAATCCATCCTATTCTATCTGCTAGCGATCGTATGCGAGCCTCTTGTGTAAGTGGACGCGTCTACACTGTACGCGGACGGCGTGACCGGTGCATCATGGGTAATCTCGTAAGCTCGAAATGTTCAAATGTTTGTATAGTCGACGAGATTTCGGAAGAGCTACGAGCTGCGCGTAAGGGGAAGGGAACGGCCACAGGTGGGGAGGCGCTCGCGAGAGGGAGGGTGCGCGCCGCAGGTGCTGTCCGTCCTGAAGATATTCGTCCAGCACCGGCGCAGGGCGCAGGGCGCGTGCCAAAGTGCGGGGCGGCGGCGCAGCGGCAGGCCGGGCAAGGCGACGGAGGGAAGCCGACGGTGATTTCGCCACAACTCATTTCTTTGGTTTGAGAGTCCCCATTGTGGTGTTATATTGTCGGTGACTATGAAAGCTATCTTTTCAATTCTTGCCTTTATTTTTAGAACTTTTTTAGCCATTGCCCCACTCTGTAGAACGGAAAAATACATTGGCAATTGGCCGATGCAGTGAAGACTTATCAGACGCAATTTTATTCCATATCCTAAATTTGGAAAAATAGGAGCGTCACAATTTGTTCTAACTCGCTATTATAGATATGATAGATTTTGTATGTACAGTACAATTAGACTTCTCAGATTCGAAGAGTGAAATATCTGGAAAAATTGTAGAATGTCTGGATTTTGTAAATTGTTGACCGCTAGAAATAAATTATATAAATAAAATGTTACTTCTTACAGATCAGCTTCCCACTGCAGATTTAATTTCTATATTCCCACTCTTACTTGGAATTGAATTTTAAGAGCCAGCCTATTCCGATCGTAAAATAGTATTAAGAAAAGACTAGAAATTCAAACAGTTGGCATAAAATTTAAAAGTAATTATGAACTCAGACTTTATTAAAACAACACACTATGGAATACCCGACTTTATATGCCACTACGCTTTGAGTTAAATAAATGGGGAAACATTAAAATTTGAGCTTTACCGCATTTTAGGCTAACTAGACAGTCACGCTGACAACTACGCCAACTGTACACAGTGAAATCAAGGTTTTTCGTGATTTTCGCAGGAACCACCGATGAATAAATAATGTGACGAATGACTAAGTCACTTCGACATATATAATAGGTCTCACACTATTTCTGTAATTCTGTATAGCCCGTAAAAACTGTAATCGTTTTTCACTAATGTCTTCCTTTTCAGTTAATAACTTCCGCTTATTTGCTGTTTTCATCCAACTAAATTTCAAGTCAGTAATTATTTTACGTAGTGCCCAGCTACTGCCCGAAAAATATATATTTTCCCTTAAGACTGGAACCAATGTTTTCACTGTTGGTCGTTCTCCATTCGTTCTCCATTTGACGAAATCGTCCATTTCAGTTTTCACATTTTGCCTAGAACGTTTCTTATTCGTCGTTGTAAAGGTTTTTACCTTCACTCACAATGCGTTTCAAAACAATTACTGAGACACCTGCAGCTGCAACAACACGCGACTCAATACTAATTAATTCCACGAATCTGACTATAGACTATTTTTCTGATGGTGTTATCACTAAGGCGTCTTCACACTGCCGGCCAGGCCAAAACGACTCCGTTTCAGCCCAACCGATGACATTCCAAATGCTTTAAGATTAGCCGATTGGGCTATGATATGGCTTCTGTAGCACAAGTATCTCACGTCTCCAGCTTGTTTTCAATACAAGTCTCTTTGCAAAATGTTCAAATGTTTGTATAGTCTATGGGACTTAACTACGGTGTCATCAGTCCCTAAACTTAAACACTACTTATGAACTACTTACGAACTAGGACGGCACAAATATCCATGCCCGAGGGGGGATTCGAACCCCCGACCGTAGTGGCCGTGCAGACCGTGACTGGAGTGCCTTAGTCTCCTCGGCCACCGCGGCCGGCAGTCTCTCTGCATGATAGCTTTCTTTTAAATAACACTTGTGAAAATATATGCTGTTTATTATTGCGTGTATTACTATTCATTAAAATGAATAAAAAAATTAGAAATGTTTTTTAGCTGCTCTCGTAAGGAGAAACTCTCCTCAATGTCAATCTAAATTCATGGGATGAGTCCATTTCCACCTGTTTCTTATGTGCTTAAAATCCGATGGGTCACTACAGTGTGAGAACAATAGAAATAACAAAATCAATGAACTGTTAGCTGGCTCTAAGTACACGGCAGTGAGCAAGTTTTGGTCACCACCATGTTTCTTTCTATCTCCAGCTGAGAGTGGGTGAGGATACCTTGTTGCTGGGGACTAGCCCACCAAGAAGCAAAAAACAAAACACAACAAGAAACAAAGTGGCACATGTTTCTAATCCTTTACTGACCTGGTCTATAGTGTTGGAGGCTAAACTAAATCAGCGCATTTTTCTTTCAGTTAAAATTAAATAATGATAATAATAATAGTAATTCGAAGTATCATTGAGACAAAATTGTCGACAGATGATTCAGAGAAATGTTCGTAGTAATGCAGTTCCTCTAAAACAGCGTCTTAACCAAATAAATAAAAAATATAATTCTTAAAATGTTCATATGTTTATAAAGCTTATGGAACTTAACTGCGAGTTCATCAGTCCCTAAACTTACGACGACGAGGAACGGTCCCGCGCATCGGAGCATAGCGCCTCAATGCACTCGGCCGCTTCGCTCCGGCGATAAAATTCTGAGACCTGTGTAGAGTTCTTTGAAAGTGCAGATGGGTTGAAATACAGTAAGTGTGACCCACATAAAACCGGTACTACTTGCAACATCCCTTGTAATGAGGTAACTATATGTTTTTAATGTTACTTTCATCTATTCCTTTTTTACTTCGTTCGTTTATACTTTAATCTCGTGTGACAAACTGTATACAATGATTATGCCACGGCGGAGCGGCCGAGCGCATTGAGGCGCTATGCTACGATGCACGAGGCCGTTCCCCGTTGGGGGTTCGAATCCCCCCTCGGGTATGGATGTTTGTGCTATCTTTAGTATAAGCTACTTCGTAAGTTTAGGGACTGATGACGCCGCAGTTAAGTCCCATAAGCTTAACAAACATTTGATCATTTGTTTGAACATACAACGATTTTTACGTTGTGGTACGACATTTTCTGAGAGCTACAAAAGCGAGAACAATAAACTGACGCCGCGGCGGAATAGCCGCCCGCAGCCGTGCTGCGGTGCGCGCGGTCGTGCGCCGTTGGGGATTCGAGTCACCCTTCGGGCGTGGGTGTATGTGTCGTCATTAGGTTAGTTTAACTTGTGTAATTTGTAAGCTAGGGAATAATAACCAGGCAGTTAAGTGCCATAGATTTACAAACATACGACTTTAATAAAATGACTATATATGACTTAGTTATAGATGTAGCTATAAATTTTAATATAATTTTGATTTTCTTCCTTTTATCATTTCCACCTAGAAAGCCAATAAGCATAATGTAAAAAAACTTTTTTGCAGTCCATCAACACCAAAGTCGCAGTTAAGATTAATTTATCATTCTCTTCTAGTACCAAACACGAAATATATATTCCTTTAATTGTATAATGTGGACAAAAAATCAGTTGTTTCCCTCTTATAAAGTATGACCTAACGTAAAACCATAGCAGATCATTGTCAGTTGTAATCGGTCACCACTTTTATACTTGTTTTCATGTTATGGGTAATTAACACATAATGAAGGAGCGACACACGTTGCCAGCAATTCATTTTTTCGGTGCCGCGGTGTTTCACTCTACGCCCAACATCCGCCGAGATCGAAGGCTTGCAATCGCAGTGTGACGCTACCCAGATAACTTGCAATTACTTGTGAAAGGAGGTAGATATCATTGCGACTGACATTTCAAAAACTTTTCTGTACTTTTAGCTCCATTTCACTCACTGTAATGTATGGTCTAAAATGCACAGAACAGTAAGCTCTCCGCTATTCAACTTTTCCAATACACCATTTGTAAATCAAGCGCACACATCTCACAAATACCGTCATTTGAATACGACTGTTATGAATAATGAAAAGTTGGTTTACGTTATAGGAGGCGATCTATTTATATTATTGTAAAAAGATATAAAATAGCCAAGATCGCTTATCATCAGTTTTTATTAATGACGACCGGTTTCACTGATCTATGTCAGCATCATCAGGTCAAATAAAATATTTTACAAGGCCATAATCTTGTAATGTCAAATAGTTGTTATATAAAACGATTTACAGAGCATAAGTGCACTAAGTCATTATAATAAAACGTAATTAACACAGTGAGTGACTTAGTGCACTTATGCACTGTAAATCGTTTTATATAACAACTATTTGACATTACAAGATTATGGCCTTGTAAAATATTTTATTTGACCTGATGATGCTGACATAGATCAGTGAAACCGGTCGTCATTAATAAAAACTGATGATAAGCGATCTTGGCTATTTTATATCTTTTTAGAATAATGAAAAGGCGACTGAATTATTAGAAAGCTGGGATGTTTAATACCACGTGTCAAAAGAATCAGATTTTTTTAACCATATACTTTCATCAGATTCGAGTGTGAAGCATTGAGAAACCAAAAACTCGCGCGGAATGAAAAGTAGACATTTTCTTTTTTTTATAGGCAAACCAAAGCTTGTAAGAAAAAAATTAGTTGATAAAACGATGTGGGGTGGTCTTATATAACGTCCAAATTTTTTACAACGTGAAAATCGGAAAAATGTATTTTCCTACTTTCTTTGGCTCGGCCCGGCGCGCAGTGTAGACACCCTGGGCAGTCTAAGCACTGGCGACGACTCGATGTTTTCGGACTGCAGTGAAACGCGCGAAGCGAACCGGGCGGCGGTCACTGCTGGTATGAGGCCGCACCTTCCCCCACCACACGAAACCGGCGCAGGGCCACTGCGCATCCTGACGTCATAGCTCACGCTACATCTCGTCAACTATAAATCTATCGGACCAAACTGCGTGGTCATCATTCCGTAGCTTACAAACTAATTACATCTAGGTAAACTAACGTAAGGACAAACACACACACCCATGCCCCAGGGAGGACTCGAACCTCCACGGCGAGCAACCGCGCGCTCTGCAGCAAGACGCTTTAGACCGCTCGGCTACTCCATCGCGGCTCCTAAGCCATTACCTTCCGTGTAGGAAGGGCTTGCTTCGCCTGTCATTTTGTCGTTACGTAACAGAAACAGACCAGACCCGGAATCGGCTTTTCTCCTCGGTCGCCGATGACGCAGAGCTGTGCTGTGGAGAACCAGGCGACCAGAAACTGCCTGGAGCTGGCGGCTGTCAGAACAGCAGCGCGCGCGTCCTCTGTCGGCAGTATTGGGTACTACACGGCGTTGGACGAGCGACAGCGCCGGCAGCTGCTGCCATCTGGCGACATTCCGCTACACTACATCGAGCACGCCGGTCCTTTGGCCCTTTCTATATGGGAGCAAGCATAGACCATAGATAGTATAGACTGCGCGTGACGTCATAACACTGAAACCAACATCTAAACCACGTGACTCGGGGCAAGAAGCGGAGTTTTTACTGTGTAAGAGTGCGACGCTTTACTGTTGAACTTCGTTTTCTTTTATTGTTTGTGTGGTATTTTCACTTGTAGTTACTCTGCTACAATGGTGAGATCCTGTTCTGCGTTCGGTTGCACCGAAAGATTCGTAAAAGGAAGCAATATATCTTTTCACAGGTAGAGTTTTAATGCTACAAATCGCTTTGTGGATACATTTTGTAAGATGAATTCAGTATATTTACAATCAAAAGCAATGGGCTATATTGTTCCAAAGCAGATACAAATGCTTTTCTCAGTATATTTTACTTTTGTAAATGTCATGAAGTGAATTATGAAGGTCCCTATACTGTAAGTCTAACTGGGATTGTTCAGTAAAAATAAGTGATGAATTTCAGTAAGAAATTCCATGGTCTTTGTTTTTTCTCGTATTTCCTGAATTGTTTCTACATAATCACAAAATCGATTACAGTTTTCCAAAAGATGAAGGGCGGAGAAAAGTTTGGACCCTTGATTTGAAAAGGGAGAATTTCAAGCCCAACGAACACACAATGTTGTGCAGCAAACATTTTTCGCCTGAATGTTTTGATACCGAGGCTTTTGGTTTCGGAAAGAAACTAAAGCCAGATGCTGTACCAACAATTTTCGATTTTCCTCCGCACTTACTACCTAGAGGACGGAAGAGGAAACCACCAGCTCTGAGGGACATGCAAGAAGCGTCATCATCTTCCGAAAATGTGTAAGATGAATTTTATTTTTACCTAATAGTTATCTGTATGACATTAAATTTGTTATGGACAATTCGAATCACTTAAACATAACATTTAAATTTAAGCTGGTATCGTAAAATTAGATTTGTTAGGTTTGAGAGGTCATAATGTAAGATTTTTTTTCCACCATTTAAACTCATTGTTTATTTTGAAATATGACAAGTGAATTTAAACCACTATTGTAAAATGTGCTCTACACAAGACACTTCAGAACATCAAATTAACAATGCTGATAGTGGCCTGTCTTTATACATTTTTCTGTACATTAATATCTAGTTATTAAAGCTATTAACAAAACAGTTATGTGGTAGTTTAAAAGTACATGCAAAGGGTAATATCATCCTTTGCATATATAGCCTACTCTTCACTATAAAATTCATTCTCTCTAATAATACTTTAGAGGTTTTCTCGATGCTTTTTCACTTCACTCTTCTGTATAGGAATAAAACAAACATGCCTTTGCAGTTGTACAAGTATGTATTGAGGACCTTTGTGTGTGTGGCACTGAACTCAGCAGGCCTTAATTTTTTACGATGTTAATGAATATCTGCATTTTGTTTTCTAATAATGTAGGCCTATTGCCATTTATTTCTGAAACTGATTTCTCCCTTCATGTACATACTTTAGAACACACTATTTTTTATTGTGGAAGTCAGTTTTGTATCACTGTTTGTTTTATTTAAGGTAACACTGTCTTTTTCAATACATTAATTCTTTTAATATTATTACTCTTGGGGTTTGCCCAGTACAGTAGTTTCCTTCTGTAAATGTTTTTTAAAAAGTGTGTGGTATACTGCAGACCTAAGCCTACATACTAGTTTATCATAATGTGCAACATGTTTCATTATAAGTAGCTATATGACAATAGCTCCAAGTATCAAAATATTGTTGAATTAGTGTACAAATCAGTCCAAAAATTGTCAACATATTGCTTTTCTTAGTCCCATCACAGATGAACAGCAGCAGAAACGGCCAAAAACATTCAGGAAGTCATATATAGGAGATTATAAAACAGAAGCAGTGGCATTGTCACCCAGTAAAGCAACAAATTTTATTGAAGTTGCTCAAAATAGACTTGCAGATACAAGAAAGAAGTTACGTTTGGAAAGGCAGAAATGCCGTCGTTTATTGAAAAAAGTTACTACTGCTGAAGCACTGCTGTCAGAATTAAAAGAGAGGCAGTTGATTACTGAAAGTACATCTGACATATTACAGGTACGACAATGTTTCTATTTTTTCATATAATTACAGCTGTATAGTGCTTCGACGTGAAGAACTCTGTAGAATAAAACAATAGTACAAATGTGATAACTTGTTTTGGTGTAATACATTTATTCTTTTAAACGGAAGAGTGTTGGAGTAAAAGAGCAGTAATATACACTTTACGTAAATTAAAGTAGAAAATACTGGAACCAAGCTGAAGTTATATTTTGATTAGAATTGCTTTAATTCAGATCTTACTACAAATAAGTTGTCAGTTTGTGTGTGTGTGTGTGTGTGTGTGTGTGTGTGTGTGTGTGTGTGTGTGTACGCACAGATGTTATTAAAGTATTGATAAATGTTTTACTTTCTGTTTGTAGAATCTTCTCCCACCTGTTGTGGTCGAGTTGTTGAGGAGTTTTAAAGGAGGGCATGGGAAGGAGTACCCTGAAGAGCTTCGCAAGTTTGCCCTTACATTGAACTTTTTTTCTAGCCGGGCATATGATTATGTAAGAGAGGTTTTCAATAATTACTTACCACATCCCAGTACATTGCGTAAATGGTACCAAGGGGTAAGTGGAAAACCAGGATTCAGTGCTGAAGCAAAAGCTGCACTTATCCAAAAATCATGTCATATGGCAGCTGTGGGCAAAAAAGTTGTCGTATCTCTGATGGTGGACGAAATGGCCATTCGAAAACATATTGAATTTGATGGTAAAAGGTTTATTGGGTATGTGGATTGTGGCACTGAAATATTGTGTGAAAATTTACCTGAGGCAAAAGATGCCTTGGTGTTCATGGTGGTGGCACTGAATGACAATTGGAAAATTCCAGTGGGTTACTTCTTGACTAATGGTTTATGTGGTAGTGAGAGGGCTAATTTAATTCTATCTTGTCTGGATTTTTTGCAACAAATAGACATTAATGTACTTTCTGTAACATTTGATGGTGCTGCTGCAAATATGTCAATGGCTCGTTACTTGGGAGCGGAACTTACTGCTGACAATATGAAGCCATGGTTTATAAATCCAGCAACAGGTCTGAAAGTACACATTCTGTTAGATGCCTGTCACATGCTAAAGCTTATCCGAAACTGTCTTGCCACAAAGGGGACACTCTTCGGTAAAGATGGTCCAATAAAATGGAGTTACTTTGTGGAGCTCCAAAAATTACAGGCTCAGGAAGGACTGCATTTGGGGACAAAATTAACGAAACGCCATATTAATTGGCATAAAGAGCCCATGAAGGTAAAACTTGCCGCACAGACATTGAGTCAAAGTGTAGCCAGTGCCTTTACATACTGCGAAAACGTTTTGGGTTTACCTCAGTTTCAGGGTTGTGATGAAACAGTGAAATTTGTGAGGTTAGTAGATAATATATTTGATATATTAAACAGTAGGAATCGATTTTCAAAGGGGTTCAAAAGACCCTTGGAGCAGACTACATACAATAATGTATGCCAGTATGTAAAGGAGGCTACAGCTTGGCTCTTTGCACTAAAAGAATCAGCCAGTGGAACATTATTAGTGTATTCTTCAAGAAGAGTTGGATTTATAGGCATGATTGCAAGTCTGCATTCAAGCTTAGCCATCTATGAGGACATACAAAATAGATTTGCACCACAAATGTCTTTCTTGCTAACACACAAACTAAGTCAAGACCACTTGGAAGTTTTCTTCAGTGCAGTGAGAAGTCGTGGGGGGGCCAATAATAATCCCACAGCCCGACAGTTTGAAGCTGCTTTTAAAAGACTTTTGGTACACATTCAAATTGGTGCACCAACTAGTGCAAATTGTTCAGCTATTGATTCGACAACAATTCTTAGTGTAATGTCAAGCGGTAATAAAGAAGACCTTGATCATGAATTGCCACCTGTTCCGCAGGTTGCATTTATTAATCATGACCATGATATATACCAAATCCAGCTTCACTTACTTTGTATGTACATGATGTTGTGCAATATATAGCTGGATTTGTCACCAAGAAACTTCTGAAAAAAGTGAAGTGCCAGTTTTGCCAAATGGCACTGTGTTCAAATGTTTCAAGTTCTGGGATCTTGAAAGTCAAGAACAGAGGCGGCTTGACAATTCCATCGAATGATGTTGTTTATCTTTGCAAGATGGGTGAGAAAATATTACGGCAAACACAACTTTTAAATGTGAAAAATTTATTGAACAGATTGGTTACCTTGTCCATGCAGGATATAAAGAGTGATATTTTTATGCAGCTCTATGAACTTGTGGCAAATTGTCCTCCAATTGATAACCATGTTCACCAGTTGAAGAAAGCAGTGTTGTATGAATATTTTAAAGTAAGGTTGCATCACGAAGCAAGACTCCACACTGAGAAGCTACATGATGCACGTGTCAGGAGCTTCCACACAAAAATTATTTTGTTTAAGAACCAGTAATTGTAAATTTTGAAAATTCATTTCATTTGCTGGCTGATTTCTTGTATTTATGTGAAATAAATTAATTTTTAAACTGACTTCATTATTTTTCTTCACCCCCCCCCCTCCATATTTATTTTTCTTTTCTTTTTCCTGTCAAAATATCATTGGAATGAGGTTATTTTTAAAATATGTGATGAGTGATTATGCATTATAAAATTTGCACATTACAAGGATATAAAGTTTGTGTGACTCTGATGTGTTTATCAATTCAATCATTTGTTTTTATGGCTGACTTAAGGAAATGATTTCTTTTTGGCATTAGTTCAGGAAGGAAGAAATGTTAGTCATCAGAAGTTTACTTACTTGTCCCTGATAATTTACCAGGAAAGGCAGCAGTCTTTAACATCTACAGATCCTAATGGTTATGCGCATGTGTGTATACACACACACACACACACACACACACACACACACACACACACACACACACACACACAGCATATATGGTGTATTCATGTGGCCCAATCAGTTCATCTAAAGGAAGTGTACGAACAGTAAACATTGTAATGTGTAGAGTGTACAAAACTACATAGCTGTTTGTGTTAATTTTAAAGTGGGGGAAGGATAGTATTTCTGTTACAATTTTGTGTTGACTTATATACATTTTCCAAAATCCTTTTGTCAACCTATTCTCTGGAGCAGAGCACCTGGAGTAATTTAATTCACAACAACTAATCATAGAATATGTTGTGTGGGGTAGATGTCCATACAGTTCAGAATGAGTTTTTAAAGAACTTTGAATTCTTACTCCCCAATACATGTACTCCTAAATGGTTTTTCCACTGGCAACAGAAACCTCTTTTAGCTGATGTAGACAACACTGAGGCAACCAGAGACATTTGTATGCACAATTTATATTCTTGCCCAGTCTTAAGAGAGGAGTAATGAATTATCATGCTAACACACAGTGTTCACTAAGTTCCTGCCTAAGATAAAGCAAGATATTGATTTCAATTCTTACCAAATGATTCAAAATTAAAGTATACTTAATCACATGTTCCAGTAATTACTTCAAGTAGATTGAGTTTTTATAGTTACTCGACAGGTATTTTGTATACAACTAAAGGTGGATGTACCAGTCTTTGACAATGTACCAGTAATTGGAATTGTTTTTGTGTTTTGGGATATATTAAGGAACCATCTCTTTGACCACATGTAAAAGGTAAATGAAATTCATGTGTTCATGAAATTGATTGCAATGTCAGAAATAACTTGTCTTTGTTGTTGTGGATATGAAGGTGTACTACAGTAGGGCATAACTGAAGATTGGGGTACCACAAGTTCGCTTTGAACCCATGACAGCAATATACTAAACAGAAAAATGTGGAAAGCAACATTTCAAAACACACAAAGTAAAACTTTCCATTACACAAAAAGAAACTTTCCTTTTCCATAGTGTTCTGGCAAGAATTTGGCAGTATGAATTATTGGCGTTTCAAGTAATTATCCTAGTGTTCTTTAACAGCAACATGGGACTCAGTTGGTGAAAGGATGAATGTAAATTTATAAGATCGTATTGATAATGTCACATTCATAACAGAAAGATTGTTTCAAGCCATACAACTTGCTGACGTCATGGGTCAAAAGGAGTAGGAAGGGAGCTAAAAGTTTAATGTCCCATCTATAGCATTATTATTAGAGACTGAGCTTACACTTGGATGTCTGGGTAAGTATGGGGTGTGGGCTAACAAAATATATTGGCGTTTGGAGAAAGTTGATGAATTAAATTTTGCAAATAAATCTCGCATAACGAATAATGCCTTTCTTATGTTGATATTCACTCCAACTTGTGCATCATTTCTGTGTCTCCTCCATTAATTGTTATGATACAAAATGAGCTGCAGTTCTCTGAACACTCTATATCGTCAGTCAGTCACACTTAATGGGAATCCCACAATCCACAGCAATATACTAAACCAGGACATACAAATGTAATATAGGCTGTTTCTTTAATAGAACTGTTGCATCTCTTAAGTGTTCTGCCAATGAAATTTAAGCCTTCATTACAAGATTTTCTGTGAAACATTCCAATAACAAGCACTAGGCTTAATTGTACATATGTTATTTTGTGTGTTTGAAAAACATCAAATCCTTCAATACATAGTGAAGACTGAACATACTGACTATTGGATGCGCCTATTGCAACATAATAAGGCCTATCGTTCCTTTAAAACAGTTTTCTTGATATTGTTTCGGTATCTGCACTTGATTAAGCGGACGCTTATTTGGTGTAACAAACCTGACGTACCGATTATAAACGGATTTCGTTTCATACGAAAGCGTACTAAACATTTCACACGTATTATTGAATTGTTAAAAACCAATGCAGGATGCAATACAGAAGTCAAATGACGTGACATTGAAACAAAAACACGTATTCACTAAAGAAATGTGGCCTTTACAAACAACTGTCAACAACTGTCACTTGGCTCCACATAAAATCGATAACCACTGCATTATCAAGCGAAATTTCCGAGATTTTACGTGAATAGAACAATAACATGTGTAATAGGAATAGGACGTGTAGTTTCATTATTAAAATCAATGCTTGATTTCATTTATAAATAAGAAATACTACAACTGTCAGCTGCACATCACACTGCTAGTAATGACGTAAACACTGCTTCTTGCCCCGAGTCACGTGATTTAGATGTTGGTTTCAAACCTCAACATGGCAGAGATAGGAGCGTGCGCAGTCTATGTTTATTTATGGTCTATGGTAGCAAGCCCCTAGCACGCCGTAGCGGAGAAGCGAGGCAACCAACGAGCTATATAGTTGTTTATATAGGTCATTGGAGGCAACTGTCTCCGAATTTGCAGGGAAGAATCCTAGGACGGGAGTTGTGATTTAAAGTGTATGAGAGGCAACAAGAGCAAAATGAAGCACAAAATAAAATGCATGTATGTTAAAAAATATACTGATATATTGCAGTCTCTTTAAAAAGTATTCTTAAATGAATGAAATTTCCTAATTTCCGTAATACGACTGCATAGAAATTTTAGGTTGTAAGGCTCTATTCTGAGAAGGTTGAGCGACTTTTCGTCGAGATATTTGCATAGGATGATTCCATGAAACTTGTAAAGTAGCAGAGAGTGTGATTACTATTTAATTCACGTAAATTTTCTGTCAGGCCCTGTTTCCTTTTTGCAGACTACTCCGTATGTTTTGCACGCATGTTTTTGTATAGCGCTTTTTTGTCTACATTACATTCCGTATTACATAGAATTTTTCTTTCAACTTCCTCGAATTTCAGTATGAATAATTGTAGTAACCCTTACAACTTTAAATAGGCATTTCATGCGCACATAACTTTTTAACAGAGACAGTACCTCTCAAAGTGGCTGAGTATGCAACATTCAATCAAATATTTGTTCATTTACGAAGTACTATCATCACCTGTTACGTGTCTAAAAGCAATTATTCGACCTACTTCTGCATCACTCTTATATATAAAAATATAAATACTTCTTATACGCCTAGTTCTTCGTTCAGGTCAGTTTATTACATTAATTGTGTTAGTATTTTTAGTAAATTATATGCAAATAAAATATAAGTACTTGACATGATAGAAAATACTTTTATGTAGTTTTAGAGAACCATTTGTAAGAGGAAACTTAAAAAAAAAATCAAACGCTCCAGAATTATTATTTCTCGGTGAGAATTCTATACGGTATACAATTAATGACTGGTCTGTGAAATGCAACACTGTTTCCGTCTTCTTTCCGTCCATTCTTACTGTTACAATTAAACGTAGCACGCGAACGAACCATGTTTATACACTGTTTTTATTTAGTAAGTCTATGTATGAGACGTGCAACATGCACAAGGAATTCGTTGTCAGCTGTAGCGCCCCTTGCGATAACTGTCCAACTACAAGGAAGCTTTCAAACCAACCTCGTTGGTTCAAACGGTATATATTTGTTGTCGTCTGCTTCATTTGTTGTCAACTTACAGCAAACGAATCGCTGTGTTAACATCACTTTTCGAAACTGTATGATATGTTGTGATGACTAAACATTTATTTGTGTTTTAGACTGCCACTGTGAAGCTGTATGTCGTGCAGTTCATGTGAAACTACGTCGCTCACACGTGTTGTTAGTCTTCATTGTAAAATGCGATAACAACTTCCAGCCCCTGCGGTTTGAGGCGCCTATGTATATCATGTACAAGCTCAGGTGTCTACACATAGACCTTTCACTTTGATAAAGCTTAAAGTAATGCTCACTAAAAACAAATATTTCATCTGTTAACTACAGCATGGTTCAGGAAAAGTAGCAAATATTTTAGAATATGGTACTAAAGACGATTTGCAGTTAAAAATTCGTATAACGCGTCTCCAATTTTTATTGGGTACAGAGATACAGCTCTCGGTATGTACAACAAACTGATTTGGATATTTCGACTGATTGTTTCGTCGGTTCTTGGTAGATCACCATATTGACTTATTTAAATAACCGGTTTTCGACGTGGTTTAAAGTCTGAATATGTCCTAGTAAGCCGAAAACCGGGTAACTACGTGGAAATGAACGTGTAGAACAGACACAAAATACTACTTTTAAGTAGGTGTGATGTTGTACTACCAAAAACCGACTGATAAATCAGTGAAAAATTTTTGATTTACATTTGCTCTACGTTTGTTTGGATTTCATATTAACAGCTATATCTCTGTATTCAATATACATTGTACACAGGTTATATGAAATTTTTAATGCAATTCCTCTATAGTATCACCTCCTAAAATACTTACTACCGAGTCGAAAAACTACGTTCCTCTGAGCAGGAGACAAGTACACATTGTCAAACAAATTGGCTTCGTTTGTCAGCTGGTCGTCTGGGCATGCGCGAAGCACTTCCATCCGCCTGAGAATAGGATCCATCCTGTTTCGCCTACTAGCGATTGTATGCGTGCATCTTGTTCAAGTACACACGCGTCTACACTATACGCGGACGGCGTGACCTGTGCATCATGGGTAATCTCGTAAGTTCTCACTTCACGTGTAGAAAGGGCTTGCTTCGCCTGTTATTTCATCGTTACGTAACAGAAACGTAAACAGGGTTTGCTGGCTGGATGGAACACACCAACCGGCAATCGGGTTTCTCCTCGCTCGCCGATGACGCAGAGCTGTGCCGTGGAGAACCAGGCGAGCAGAAACTGCCTGGAGGTGGCGGCCGTCACAGCAGCGGCGCGCCCGCCATCTGTCGGCGGCGTTGGGCACTACACGCACTTTGCCGAGCGACAATGCCGGCAGCTGCTGCCCTCTAGCGACGCTCCGCTACACTACATCGAGCATGCCGGTCACAGTCTATACAGTCGCGACACTCACTGCTGTGAAAGTTGTTACCAACTGACAGCTGCAACGACGATAGCGCTCCTAGCGGTGGGCAAGCCGCCGTAGGAATTATGTCTGTTTATAATTATTTGTGTGCGTAATTAACGAAATAGTTGGTATAGTTTTTGTGCATTCTTATTATATCGTTCGCAAATTGTGCTAACCCTATTTCATTAACAAACGAGTTTCTCGCGTGACGAAAATTTTGTATCGCCAGCAGAAACATTTTCGTAAAAAGTGCATATTTAGTCTTTATAATATGCTCCTTCACAACAAACTAATATCTAAACACAGTCCAGTTCTTTCTCAACATGTCGATGCCTACTCCATATTTGTACACTTAATAATTTGCCTGATTGGGCTAGTTTAAAGAAATACACGATTGGACAGCTGATCTGTGGCGGACATGACACGCGGAGAACTTACTCAAGTAGGAGGGGAGGTAGTGAGAATGTACTACCTGCTCAGAGCATATGCTTTGAAGTTTTTATTCATACGAATTTGAGAACTTACTCAGAGAACATTCTTTTGCTCTGAGCATCTTCTCTGAAGCATATGCTCAGTTTTATTCATACGGCCCATTAGGTTCGTTCGAGTGGCCCAAATGCTGACAGTTCCTGACAGTTGCTGACGATTTGGAAGGCCTCTACTGCGCATGCGCGCTTTTTGACAGTTGCCAACTCCGAAGCCAACTCGAACGCTTATTTCACCTGTTTCGCATATTGGCCACCCATAGCGCTAGTTGGCATCTTTTCTATCTACCAATGTTGAAAGTGAAGTTATGACTGGCGATATGTTATGCATTTCTCAATTGAGAAAACTATTTAAATCGTCATGAAACATTTGCAATTTACCGTTAAACCAAAGTATAATGATAAAGATTAACAAGACACATTTGCCTGCAAACCGTGTATCTGTCGAGTATAATATGAAAATCGCGTGACGAAACTAGGTTAACTTGCGAGTCGCGATGTTACCAGACGACCATTCCATCAAAACATTCTTCTTGAGAAAGCTCACGTCGACGTGAGGTGGCGGACCGGCGACGGACAGTGTGCATTCCGCCATTAGAAATACATTGTGGATTAAATTCTGATCATAAACTTCGACAAAACGCAAAATATACGTAAACATGTCTCTCCATTTATGAATAATGTAACCAATTTAACCTGACAAAACCTCATACAAAAATGAGGTAAATTAGGATAGTTGTGTGTGAAAGGAATATTTGGTAACATACAACTTCATATGCATTTTGTCCCATTATTATGAGTTACAATAAAATTTAAAAAATGAAACATACAAAAATTTGCAGGTGTTGTGCAAGAATTATCATCGTACGTGATTTTCCCAGAAGTTACACATTTCGTGTAGAAACGCCCACATTGGCACTAATAGATTTCTATAATATATAACCACAAGGAGAAACACGGAACAGTAATTGTGAGACGCTATAGTGGCACATATGTCGGTTATAAGAATCTATCACTGCTAATGCCTGTTGTGAACTATATTATTCTTATGTGTCAATCACTTCATTTACAGATGGCACAGAAAATCTCAGTAGGACTATTTTTACTTCATTTTCAGGCGAATATATCAGAATCCAAACTGTAAAAACATACGCATTTATCTTTAAATTCGTGTTATGAAAATTCATTTATAGTATGTATGGGTGTAATAAAAAGGGGACGTACTGTATTAGAAGGCCACATAAGTTGAAAGAATGCCTGTCTAATATACAAACTCAGCCTCAATCAAGAGAAAATGGAAGACTCAGAACACAAACCTCTTCGTAAATGTGCCGGCTTGTCTTTTGGCCGAGGCTTGTTAAACGCTTTGGAGTTAGTCAGAAAACAGTTTGACGAAAATCCGCTGACTTAAACTTTCGGTCGCCAACTATCAGGTCCGCCACTCGAACACCAGATTGGCCAGTCAGATATCGTCAGCAAGAGTCAGAAGTGCCACTCGAACGCCTCAAACTGTTCCTGACCGTCAGCAGCGCCACTCGAACGAAGCTATTGCACTTGACGTTTTGCGTTACGGCGAGTTAAGTTGGCTACACTGCTTTAGCGACTTTGCAACACTAGCCTCTATACGCACAGCAGACGAAACGGTTTTCAGTTGCATCTCGTAAATGTAAGCTACTGAGCAATAAAAGTGCATATAATTTTTCGTTCTTGAACAGCAATTATTAATTAACGGCATATTAATGAAGACCAGAGCACAACAATGCACACGCTTTCAATAAAGGAGCAAAGCAATACAGAAAATAAGCATTGGATCACGACAGATACGAAATAAACAATAATAAAGATAGTAACTTCTCTCTCTACGTTTTATAATCAGAATGCTTTTCACTCACTAATTTACGGCGACAATGGTACAATTACATCCAGCTCCCCATCTTCAGGTGTTGTCATTGATAAAATCGTCGTCATCACCAAGACAAATCATTAACCGTTAATGATTACTGATGATCCCTGCCATTTTTTGCGCTGCCCGAATCAGTTTTTCAACGTGCTCGACCCTTTCTTTTCCCCCAAGATGCAGAATCCACATTGGCGACAGCTTTATCAACAGCTTTTCCAGCTCAGTTATTGTGAAGGACGTATTGTTCCTTAAGTAATTCCTCACGTCAGTCCATACCAATGTTATAGGGTTAAAACGGCAGTGAAATGGGGGCAGATTTATTTCATTGTGACGATACTCCTTTTCGATTTCGTCTGCTGCATATGTGCATGTAATAGGCTTATTTTGTTTCACGAGCGATAATAAAAGACGTTTTGACATTGACATATGTGCAGTAATATTTGTTTCTTGTAACCACTGCACCATAACTTCTTTCCGATCGTTTGAAGCGAGAATGAACTTCCTGCTCAGAGCATAAGCTTCGAAGATTTTATTCATACGAAATTGAGAACTTACTCAGAAAACGTCACTAGACAAACGTCTTTTCGGTGACATTATCCAATTACTTGAACTCGGGAAGTCAAGTTAAACCACTCACAGTAAAACAAATCGCAGCGAAAAAAAAAAACCACACACAACATAAACACGCGTTAGACACTATACACAACTTTGTTTACGTTAGAACTGAACAAAGCCGGCAACGCGGGAACTGTGACGTCACGGCACGTGACCACTGGAAGTGTTTACCGCGCTGTGATTGGACCGTTCCTAGCGACTACCGCCTCGCGCTTCTTGCTCTTCACTTGTTATTTGTAAACATCAAGTGCAAAGTTTCAGCAGCCCGGGCGTTTCAGAAGAGAGAAATGGAGCGCTACTTCTCCGCCTGCATAGCATTTCTAAACAGCAAACGGAGTTTTACAATTGTATTATTCCTACAGGTAGCGCAAACTACAAACCTATGCAGGAGCCGCCCCTGCTAGTAGGGTTGCCAGATTGAACTCGAGGCAGGCCCGGAGACCAGACGTGCCCCCCTCCCTCCCCCTTGGACAATGACTCATCCCCCCCAACCAGGATTACACGTGAATTCTAAAAGGTAAAAAAAATGCCTAATGGAAACGGGACATTTTGCTTTAATTCGCTTAGTAGCTTCTCTTTAGCATAAGGCAGAAGCACATTTTTTACTAATGCCTCGCTTTTTGTTCGGCCGCATCTTACTTTCGTTGCCGCTGAGGAATCTCTAAAAACATAAGGATATAGCTTATTACCACAATCTTGAGAATTGTAAGAATGGCGGTGTTTCACAGCATGGTAAGTCAAAGTTAATTCCGTTGCAGTGACTTTGTCGTCTTCTGCAGAAAATTGTTTCGGCAAGAATTTAAGAAGCGACTGATTCTTCTTTTGTGTGGTAATATTCGCTTTGTGTCTTTCTGATTGTAAATGCTTATTCACAGCTTTCACTCCGTCGTACTTAACAGTAAGTGAGATACTGCATATTCTGCACTTACACATACACTCATCAGTATCGACGTTTTGTAGCCACTCTTTATAATTTTCTTCCTGCAACCATTCTTCACGGAACGAACTTAGATATCGCCTCTTCATTTCACTGTTATTACTCACTAATCTGAGTTAATGCAAGCTTGTCTGTTCACACACGATCCGAGTATTCCAAAAATTGCCGGTAAACTGATAACAAACAATGAACGAACGAACACAAATAATAGACGTCGCCAGTTGACACATTGTCGCAACAATGTTTGCTAATAATGCGCTAGCCGATTACTACCGACGCAACAATGAACAGCTTTCAGAGGAAGATAGAAAAGTAGCGTTTTGTTGCAATAAGAAATTGACATTTATATAAAGTTATTCATAATTACTAGAAAGGAGCCGATCGGAATGGCCGAGCGCACTGAGGCGTCTTGCCTGCTCCCGCCAGGGGTCCGAATGCCCCCCTAGGGCATGGATGTTGTGTTCGTCCTTAGTTTAAGTTACGTTAAGTTCGATGTAGATCGTCGCTACATGAGCATAGTACTTAAAAAGAGTCTTAAAAAAAAAAAAGAAAAGGAAAAAAAAGTTAGACCCGGAGAATTCATTCCACACTAAACTGTGTAGGGTAAGACGGCCATCCGTTCCGGATTGTGCGGGATAGTCCGCATTAGGACTCGTTGGACTGGAATGGGAAAAGCGTCCCGCAGTCCCGTACTCCAGTAATTTTGAAATTGTTGGTGTAAAAGCACAAACTGACACTATCTGTGTCGGCGCACTTTGTGATACTGCTTACAAAGTCAACTTCACAACGCATCATCTACGAATAAATGACAGTTTTCTTACATTAAATACAAAAGAAGAAGAAAAACTGTACCCATCACCTGACTATTTGAAAATGACAAATTCGATAACAGTGGAAATTGTTTCTGCTGTAAGCTTATACTGCATTTGATGACAGGATGATTTATTAAAAAGTATTGTTCTATATAATGTATGTATGTACGTTTCAGCAAGTTCAATGCCGCGGTGGAGTAGCCGAGCGGTCTAAAGCGTCTCGCTGCGGAGCGCGCGGTTGCTCGCCGTGAATGTTCAAGTCCTCCCTAGGGCATGGGTGTGTGTGTGTGTTGTCCTTAGGTTAGGTTACCTAGGTTTAAGTAGTTTGTAAGCTACGGACTGATGACCACGCAGTTTGGACCGATAGATTTACAAACATTTGAACACTTTTAAGAAACGGGAATACGTCCCGTATTTATTTTATCGGGACAACGGGACAGTAAGGCTAAATAAGGGACGATCCCGTAGTCTGTGAACTACATTTTAATTTTCTGGCAAGTCCGAAAATCAGTTTTATTTTTTTAGTTCAAGTTCTTCTTTTCTAATTAAGTCTACTGACATATCGTGAATAACTATTTTGTAAATCTAAACACAAGCTTACTAATGTTGTTGTAGTGGTCTTCAGTAAGGAGACTGGTTTGATGCAGCTCTCCACAATACCCTATCCTGAGCAAGCCTCTTCATCTCCACATAAGAACGGCAACCTACATCCACTTGAATCTGCTTACTGTATCCATCTCTTGGTCTTCCTCTGCGATTTTTACCCCACACACTTCCCTATAACGTTAAATTCGCATTTCCTTGATGTCTAAGAATGTGTCCCACCACTCTATCCCTTCTTTTAGTCAAGGTATGCCAGAAATTTCTTTTCTCCCCAATTGTGTACAGTACTTCCTCATTAGTTACGCAATCTACCCGCCTAATCTTCAGCATTCTTCTGTAGCACCATATTTCAAAAGCCTCAATTCTCTTCCTGTCCGCACTGTTTATCATCCATGTCTCACTTTCATACAAGGCAATACTCCATACAAATGCCCTCAGAAAGGACTTCCTTAGGCTTAAATCAATATTCGATGTTAACAAATTTCTCTTTTTCAAAAACGCTTTTCTACCCATTGCCATTCTGCATTTTATATCCTCTGTACTGCGACCATCATTTATTATTATGTCGTCGGCAAAACGCAATGTTTTTAATTCTTCCCCCTGAACTTTTATTCCTTCTCCAAATTTCCCCTTGTTTTCCTTTATAGCTTGTTCAATGTACAAATTGAATAACATTGGAGAAAGGCTACAACCCTGTCTTACTCCCTTTCCAACCACTGCATCCCTTTCATGCCCTTCAACTCTGACAACCACTGTCTGGTTTTTGAACAAGTTGTAAATAACCTTACGTTCCCGATATTTTACTCCTGCTTGCTTCAGAACCCTAAAGAGTTTATTCCAATCAACCTTGTCAGAAGCCTTCTCCAAATCTACAAAAGCTAGAAATGTAGGTTTGCCTTTTCTTAAACTATCTTCTAGGATAAGCCGTAAAGTGAGTATTGCCTCCCGTGTTCCTACATTTTTCCTGAACCCAAACTGATCTCCCCCGAGATCGGCTTCTACCAGTTTTTCCATCCTTCTGTATATAATTCGTGTTAATATTTTGCAACTATGACTTATTAAACTGATGGTTCTGTAGTTTTCACACCTGTCTGCACCCGCTTTCTTTGGAATGGGGATTATAACATTTTTCTTAAAGTCTGAGGGTACTTCCCCTGTCTCATACATCTTACACACCAGGTGAAACAGGTTTGTCACGGCTGGTTCTCCCAGGGACTTCAGTAGCTCTGAGGGAATATCATCTACTCCAGGGGCCTTGTTTCGACTTAGGTCTTTCAGGGCTCTGTCAAATTCTTCTCTCAGTACAGTATCTCCTATTTCATCTTCATCTACATCCTATTCCCTTCCTACAATATTGTTTCTAAGTTCATTTCCTTTGTAGAGCCCCTCTATATACTCTTTCCACCTTTCAGCTTTCCCTTCTTTGCTGAGAACTGGTTTTCCATCCGTGTCTTTGATATTCATAGAGCTGTTTTTCTTATCTCCAAATGTTTCTTTTATTTTCCTGTAGGCTGTATCTATTTTTCCCCTATTTATACATTCTTCTACAGATTTGCATTTGGCTTCTATGCAGGTCCCATCTCCTTATTTTCCTACCTTTTTGTCGTTTCTTCAGTTTCAGCCTACAGTTCATAACCAACAAGTTATGGTCAGAGTCTATATCTGCCTCTAACTTACTAATATATACATAATAAAAGTTTAAAAGATCACAGCTGCAGGGCACGATAATTAACAGTAAATTAATATGAAACCAGTGGCGAACAAAACGGAGGGGCAGACCGCCCCGGGCCAACAAACACCTCGAAGGCACTTTTTTTAAAGCTATTTTTTTCTTTAGATTCTCTTGTACCTCTAGTTCTGGAGGGGCCTCCAAATCGCAAAAGTTGTAACGCTACCTGGGGATTACGAAAACTACCGGGACAGCCAAATAAAGTTGAATAATTTTTACGCAACCGAAGTGACATATTGGTGGGTTTCGTGAAAATAAAAATAAATATTGATCGAGGGGAAACTTAATCCCGAATGTGAGGAATCTAACGGAAAAGAAATAGTAATATGACTGGTAGAATTTGGAATAAATGGGAGGGGGGGTCTTTGCAGGCAACGTTATAAGAAACTGACGACACACATGTACTTACGAAAATTCAGCATGGGCGGGAATTTTATCACTCTTGTAGGTTCTGGAATTGTTAATCTGTTTACAAGTAAGTACACTTGGTGCCCTAATAAGAATTGGTAGTCAACAGTACGTAACAATGTCGGGGCCTGATTTTGTTATACGTGATATTTCAACGTGGCACGTGGGGCTGAATTTAAATGTTTCAAAGCACCGGACTTCGAAAGAAATGTTCTTGATGATGGGTCCCGGTGGAAAGGTAATTAAACACGAATCATTGACTTTAGACTGTCATGGCGGCCCCACATTGTTGTACACATTAACTGCCAATTTATTAAAGAAAGCAACTGAATTTAATAAGGGAGGTAGTTATAAATGAAAAAAATGCAATGGGAAACTGAAACTAATTTCTTAATAATAATAATTGGTGGGCGACACTTACGCCGGTATTACACTATCAAATTATGTGTTAAAAAATTGGACAAAGAAAAATTGGACGTAGTGTAATGGGAACGTCGTCCAATATTAAATCAAATTTAAGGCCTCGGCGTAGATTTGATCAAAGAAATCGCTCGTCTTCTGTTTCCTGCAGTGAGAAATGTGACCGCTTGGAGCGCTAGTAGTATACAGCTTCCTTGCCACTGCAGCTGTTTTATTTGGAGGTTAAATATCTGACATTACTTGGACATAACGTTCGTATTCGTAAACATGGCTAGTAGTGGAATGTTTGTGTAGTGTTTCCTAGCAACAACAAAATTAAAGAAATCAGATGGGGCGTTGTATAACAGGTGACAAGGCCAATTCACACTGTCCTTCACGTCAATTCGCGGCAAAAGTGAGGTTGAGTTACAATCCGTGATGTAAAAAAAGTTATAATATACTATCAGAATTGAAGAAGTAATACACCTAAATCTTATTTACGGCCGAAACAGATTTTAGAATGTATGATTTTGGTAACTTGGTGTGCTAAGTGCTGGGAAGTGAAACAACTTTCAAAACATCCACATCTGTTTGTAAGCGAATCTATGTACATATAAATACGTCAGCCAATTTTTGTAAGGAAATACATAGAGCCTATTTCCTTTATCAGCAATGTTTCCCCCCTTACATTGTTAATAACGTCATAAACAATTTAGGTTATCCTCTTTGTCGGTGCTCACATTTTCCATTTAAAACGTTATTTAACGAAACGTGCTTTATCGACTTAACAATCTTATTCGTATACATTGTTTGAGTCAGCCTTTTTGTTACTCTATTGCAAACTGTGAAGGATGAAGAGCGACAAAATGATTGGCAGTGAACGGCCTGGCTGTTCTGCCGACGGCATAAAAAAAGAAAATTCTCTCGGTCCCGTATGAAATTTCATTTATCTCGCTCTGACACCCACGGTTTCATCGAAGTGCGTTTCCTTTTCTTCTTTCCCTCCTTCTCTTCTAAATGCAGACACAACGCAACTGTAGTATGAACAATAGCTGAGCATTACACCGCCATTTTGAAGCAAATTTGACAAAATGTTGGATGATAGTGTAATACCCCCTTTTGCGTTTCATCCAATTTCTTTGTCAAAAAATATGAGCAATATTTCATTCAATTTTTTCGTCCAATTCTTTGTCCAATAATTTGATAGTGTAATACCGGCCTCAGGGGAGACCAGTGTCCTATCTCCGTTGCCTACCGCCCAACTAGTTCCTGTGGTCGCCGTCGGTGACTGTTGACAGGCATTAACCGCGTGAAAGAAATTGTTAGTTGCGACCTTTTGCATCTTATTTTCGGGTCTGAGATTTATTTACGTAAGTCCGTCTATTAGGATGCCAGTGCTTTCTAACACTCATATAACGTAATCTGCAGGTACTTAACTTTTATATCGTGTCTCTGACCTAACTGTTTCGCAAAATCTTTGGCATTAAATTAACGTTCTTAGCCATATTTTGCAACAGGGGCAATGACGTCATGGTGCAAAAATTTAGGCAAAATGTGGTATATTACAGATGCATACATTTTGTGAAATGGGCACATGCAGAATGTAGAGAATGTTGTAGTTTTGAAGTGCCAAAAACTATATTTCTGACTTTTGCGGTGCGTTACTAAAACCTAAATTGTAAAGTGTATTTTTATTCCAATTTTATATCGACAAATAGTTGAAGCCTTCTAAATGTCTAATACAGAAGAGTGGTCAGTATAAATTGCAACATTTCTAACACTTATTTACTACTAGCTGAAAACCCGGCGTTGCCCGGGTATCAATTGTCCATTTCTGCCATTTTTCAGGCATATATTCATTTGTATAAGGGCTGTATGTCTGTAAAATCTCTTGAGTATACAGTTAGTAATAAAGAAGTAAAAGATTAATACTTGGTGCGTGATAGGGCCGTTTCCCAAGAACGTTACTATTAATGTGCTCATATCTGATGAACTACGTGTCGTACTGTGATACAATTTAGAAGGTACACTCAACTATATGCGTGTATACTGTCTGTAAAATTTCCTGCGTCTACAATTTGTAAAGTGAAAATTATAAATTGTAACGTCATACCGAAAGCCTCAGTTATAGTCCATGAACAGCGGAACGTTGCTGTTCATGTGCTCATATCTCTTGAAGTACGTGTCGAACTAAGATACAATTTAAGAGGTACATTCAACTATAGGGGTGTATACTGTCTGTAAAATATGCTGCGGCTACTATTTGTAGTGTACAAATTATAATTTGTAACGTTACACCGAATGCCGTAGTTTTACTCCATAAACAGCGGGAAAGTAGTAAGCGAGAAACTTTTTCCAAGTCATCTTTTTGCTATGTTTGTCAGCGAGAAAAAGTTTAATAAAAGTTTGAAATTATGTTTAAAGTTTATTGCAAGGCGCTAAGTACTCTGTCTCATATAGTATATTTATAAACTCTCTCTGCATTATGTGGCAATTTTTTTGCGAATCCTATTGTTTATGATGTCATATCTTCTGAATCATGTGTCGTACATGATTCTTAACCATGCAGCAATTGTTATCTCACGGTAAGGAATGTGTGTACCAAATTTGGTTGAAATCGGTCCAATGGTTTAGGAGAAAAAGAGCAGCATTGTCGCAAAATGCAGCACTTTTTCACGCATCTCATTGTTTATGACGTCATATTTCGTGAACTATATATCGTACGTGATTCTTACACACACGGCGACCGTTCTCATGGTTTGAAGCTTACGTGTACAAAATTTCATAAAGATTGGAATAAAACTGTAGATTTCTATGCAACACGTACAAATATACGGACGCTCTGCTTTATATATTAGACTAGCTGAGCCCCCGCTGCTTCGCATGCGTAGGCTGGTTGGTCTGCACCAGTTGTTTCTTTTTAATCCTGATGAAGAATCCATATCATAAGTTTCGTAGTTATAGCTTGAAATTTGAGTTAACAGCACCATATTTTTGAATATCAATTTTTGCATTTCGCATTTCAGCCCCTTATTGTCCGAATTTCCAAAAATACCGAAACAGGTGTCTTTTAAATTTGAACCCCGAATCCAAATCCGAAAATTTTTAGTTCTAACTTCAAAATTGTGTAAATAGCAACAGATTTTCGTAAAACATCCCCTCTCCAATTTAACCCCGTTGATGGTTGAATTTCCAAAAATACCGAAACACGTATTTTTTAACGTCTAACCAAATATACAAATATCAATCATTGCAGCTCTAGCTTCAAAATTGTATCAATAGCAACGTGTTTTCAAAAAGAATTTTTGATCCTCTATTTAACCCTCTTACTTGTTGAATTTCCAAAAATACTAAAAATCATGGATTTGTAATTCTGACCAAGATTCCATATCCGAAGTTTCGTAGTTATAGCTTCAAATTTGAGTTAACAGCAACATATTTTTGAAAATCAATTTTTTGTGTCACCTATTTTATCCGCTTATTTGTCGAATTTCAAACAATGACGAAAGACGTGTCTTTTAAATTCAAACCCTGAATTAAAATCCGAAATTTTGTAATTCTAGCTTCAAAATTGCCTAAATAGCTACGTATTTTGAAAAAACGTTTCATCCCCTATTTCACCCCCTAACGGACGGAATATCGAACAATCGCTTCTTAGATGAGGCCTACAAAGTAAGATCAACACCCTCCACAAATTTCAAGTTTCTATCTTCAGTGGTTTGGGCTGGGCGATGATAAGTCAGTCAGTCAGTCAGTCAATCGGGACACTTCCTTTTATATATAGAGATTTTCAAATGTACTGCGTCATTACCCCGGAACCAATGGTAATGGCGGCACTGCGTATACTTTGACAATACATTTTTTAACAATACAACTTAACAAGATAAACGGTTGAAAAAAGTTACCATAAAGTCGTAATAGTTGGCGAAGCTGTAGTATTCTTCTGTACGTAAAAGACACTTTTAATGAGGTTTGTTTACCTTAAGGTGACGTCATCCCCCAGGTCTCCCATACGTGATACGGTGATGTTCTCGCGAAACTGAAGCTGAATCCCAATTAATTCGATTTTGTCTCCTCCGCTATGGCCAGCGTTATGCGTATGAGGGGTTTAACCTCTAAGAGACCTGAAGCCAGATTTAAACTGTAAATTGAACCAAACAATTTAAATGCATTTTCACTGTAAGGTTTCAAAAGTAAACGCCTTTTGCTACTGCGAATGAAGGGTTTTATTTTTATATTTTTAAGTCACCCTTACGCGATTCGCCTTTGTCTCAAGGCATCATCAGTGGGTGTCCTGAAATATCTACAAAACATGTCATTTCTGATTTAAAACAGTTCGTTTTTTTTTGTTTTTTTTTTTTTTTTTTTTTTTTTGGTATCAAATGGTTTACTTACAGCACTTGCTACTCCACTTCAGTCTTGATTGCCAGAATAAGACTGAAGTGGAGTAGCAAGTGCTGTAAGCAGTGGCGGCTACTCCTTAAGGACTCTGGGGCGGCGCCCTCCCAAAAATATCCAACACGGAATACCTACCAATCGTTAATCACAAATCGACTTGAATAATTTTCGTGTAGCAGCAACCCGTGTAAGTGAATGACCAATGTTTTTAGTCTAGGTAGTCTGCCAGCCAGGCTCACCGAATGTTTTCAGAATGGACTGACTGTCGGACTCTACGCGATCCGTCCGCGCCTTGTAGAGGCTGGCAACGGGCGCCGGAGTGAGTGGGGGTAGTGGGGGTTGGGCGGGGGTAGTGTGCTGAACCGGGCCGCTTAGGACGGCGTCCGAGCCTAGGGCGCCAAATACAAAGGCGCACCGCCACCGATGACGAAGTTTCTAACAGGTGCCCTGCGTGTGAAGGTGCGTGTTTTTACCTGTTTTTCTAGTTCTCTATTTAGAATGAATAATATAAATAGCGTTAACTACATTTTAACATTTGGTAGTAAACAATTGACTTTTGAAGGAAAGTTGGAATTAAAAAGGTTAGGACCACCGAGACCTGATTTGAACATTGTACAGACACAAAATGCGTGCAAAAGCAAAAGTAGTTTCACTAGGAAATTTAATCCTGCTTTATATACACACACCAATATATAAGCATACCAATGGTATTACTACATTTGTTGGTAACAGTCTTCTAATTTCAGTAACATATGTTTGTCGTGACGAAGCATTTGTGTTCTCTGATCACTTACTTATATAGTTACACACACAACGAATTTACTTCTTACTTTATATTATTTTAAGGTAAAGTTTTGGGTCTCTTGTGAAATCTAATAAAATGGAGTTACAAGGTTTTGATTGCCCGCAGAAAATATTAAAAACGACATATTTGTGCGTAAATTCGTTCGTATTTTGGTATAGGAGGAAAAAGTCGTGTTAGATGAAGGGTTAAATTACGTAACTAGCTAATAAAATTACTGCTATATTCTCCCCGTTCAAGAAATGTTCTGAAGGGACAAAATGTCGTGTACAATTGAAGAGGCATGCCGCCCCTCCTAATAAATGGCCCACCAGCCGCCACTGCTGAAGTGGAGTAGCAATTGCTGTAAGTACACCATTTGATACCAAAAAACGAACTGTTTTAAATCAGAAATGACATGTTTTGTAGATATCTAAGAGACCTAACCTATATGTGTAAACAAAAAGATGTAAATATTTCAGGACACCCACTGATGATGCCTTGAGAGAAAGGCGAAACGCGTATGGGTGACTTAAAAATATAAAAATAAAACCCTTCATTCGCAGTAGCAAAAGGTGTTTACTTTTAAAACCTTACAGTGAAATACAATTCAGCTGCTGCTCAAAATGGCCACTGCAAGCAACTTTAAATGCGTTTATTATCACCACTGATGGTAAAATGTTCACGAATAGTATTTTCTAAATTTTTTATTTATTGTTATAGGCTATGTATCATATACGATACATTGGGTTGCTATCGAGAGAATGTGACACGCGGTGAAAAAATAAATGTTACTTTACTTTTGCTTATTTCAATGACATATGCACCTCCTAATCCTAGAAAATGCACAAAATTGTTGCAAATTGTCTCATTACATGTTCTTGTTGGAATAAAATTTTTAGAAAAATATAAAAAGAAAATATTACAAAATACTTTTACAAGTTTTTAAAAATGTTGTGAAGTATGAAAAATTGATTTTTTTTACACATCTTTCAAAATGTTATGAAGAATGAAACTTTTTGAAACAATTTTTTTCTGAAGTGAAACACAAAAAGACCTTACATTCAGTACATCTCACTTGTTCAACTTTGAACAGCCCGTTCCTCTGCACCGTAATCTGTTTTTTTTTCTTTTTTTCTTTTTTTTTCGGTACCCATTTCTGTCACGTGCATCATACTTTTGGTATTGGCTGAACTGGTCTTCTTTTCATTGTTGCCTTCCCTTTCTTAACTTTCTTCTTCGTATGTATTGGGATTGTTTGTGTTTCTTTCAGCGGTGCTGAACATCGATTTTTCAGCAATATCCATCTTGAAGGAAAAGTATGATAGTATTTGTTTCCTTTGCCACTTCTCTTCTAGTGCAGCATTCTTATATTCAATATATGATGCAGAATTTGCAAAATAATAAAAAAAAAATAGTGAAGCACCCTTATTGTCCACTTCTTTGTTCTACCTCTCGTGCCATATTTGCTGATGACTCTGTCCATAAGGTCCACACCGCCCGTGTGAGTGTTGTACATCTTTACAGCAAAAGGACGAGGAGTCTCTGTGTTCTGACTTTACTGCTTGCTCCACCTTTTACAAGTTTCCACAGGATTTACGCTTCAGTCTATAGAAGCCAAATGAATGTCACGATTATCATGCCATTTTATAATTGAAGTAACGAATCACTAACATAAAATGCAGACATCCGCCATTTGCTGACAGACATGTGAAAAGTAGTCACTGAGACTCGATGTATCATACATGATACATTTACTAAAATACGATTTTTCAGAATGAAAATCGTCTTTCACGTCACTTTCTTTGATGCATTTATAATCAGGGATCTATTAGCAACATTTTAGTACTGACTAGCTGAGAAACCCAGCGTTACTTGGGTTAGAGTATATGGCATGAGAGACAGCCTGAGTGTTATTCTAAATATTCATTTGTTAGCCTATCTGCATTTTCATCTTTGTCTCTGTTGATCGTCGGTAAAGTGTGATTGAGGAAAACGCACCGAGAAGTTAAAAATTATATATTTGACATTATGCGTCGTTATTCTCAATTTTGTTACACATTGCAACAGTAGCGCTGAAAGCGGCTGGCAAATTACATTTCTGAAAACGATATTGGATAAGTGCGAATATTCATTTGTAACAGTTTTCACAAATATCTTCTTGAATAGGAATTTGGAATGAATTGTAATACTGTGTGAATCATGAAACTATACAAAGAGTTTCGCGTGAAAGTGCTGGTCATAATGAGATGTGACAACAATGGATGTATCTGATTCGGTAAAATTTTACTTTCTATCCTGGCGGTCTGGTGCACAGTCTATCACAGACAGTCGCGAAACTCTCTAGGACAAAAAATTGCAGCTGAAGCGATACTAGCGCTCCAAGCGGCCAGTATGGAATAACAGTGGAATGACATGCTGCAAACTGAGAAGTTGCCGTTTTTAATGCTGTTTCTTTCATATTTCTTGGTCACTGAACGTTGTTGTGAACTTTCTAATACAAATATGACAACATCATTAATGTAATATCGCTGCTTCTGTTAATGGCAGTCTATAATTTAAGAGACTGTCAGTGCAGTGTAATTCATACAGTTCACAATACCCGAGTCATATTAATATCGTCTGAACCTTTTGAAAGCAGAAATGAATTGCAACCGTATGTGCTGAAGTATATAAAAGGAACTGATTATGAATATATTCGCATTCTCGATGCGTAGTGACATCTTGCACGAGTTTTGTTTTAGCGAATTTCGGACATTGTAGTATTTTGAAAAGTACACATGATTTTTCACATTGTAGGGGACTAGATTCTACATCTTTTCACCTCGTCCTTGCTTCTGTGCCTTTCGTCTATCTATCATATTTTTTTGGCTACCTGGCAGGTATCAAACTGAATATCTTCAAGAATGTGACATGCTAAAATTAACAGTTTATATATGGACATATTATTTATTTGTAGCTACGTATTCACTTTATCAAACTAGTAGGTAAGCGACAAAATATGTTAGTATACAGGGTTATTATTTTTGTGAAGTTGAGGTACGAAACTAATGGAGTAAATCATACATTACTTTTATTCAGCAGTAATATTATGAAATAGTGGTCAAGTATTTGCGATTGTCATTGACAGCAGAAGTATGTACGTGAATGAATTGTTAAGGATTTACTTATATGTCTAAAAGTATAACTAACCACAGTAAATGTACACCTGTTATTCATAAAATTATTCTGTTACTTCTGAGCATCTTTTGCAAATGAGAGATTTCCGAATTATATTTTTCACAGATGCTACAATTTATAGCGCCACAAAAGCTCGTAAATACGATTTTATTTTGAAAATGCTGCTTCATTCCAAATACGCATTCATTACTCAATCGGTTTGCGGTATGATTTTACGACCCGGCCGCCTGGCAGCGCTGCATTCGCGAAGTTGCAGAAAAACACTGCGAGTTTCGCGACTCGTATGTTCGACTCTGGTCTCGTGTTTCTATATTGGCAACATCAATAACACGATATAAAATCGTTGCAAAGATGGCCGAACCACAGAGAGTGTAGATAAATACTGCTGTTCCTGCTGTATGCTTGATTTCACGACAAAATATTTGCGTGTCACGCGATTGGCTTATGACGATGTCACATGATTCTCGTTATTCAACATCTGTTGCCAACATTATCACAGAAGGCAACCGGAATATGAGTAGGACTACGTCGCATAGTTTTTCTTGACCCAGCTATAAAAACGATAACACCTTTCACAGCAGAGAGTGTCGCGGCTATATGTATCAGAGATCACTGATTAGCACAGACCAGTGAGCTTACTGCCACAGGCATATTAATATCTACGGCCTAAGAGACATTCATTGAGGTATGTCTGTGTTTCCACCACGCTTCCACGACAGTGATCAAAGTTCCACGAGTATTTTCATCTTTGAGTCTATCTGGATTTTTGTCTTTGTTTTGTGTCTCTATTCATACGGTAATGTGTGGTTGACGGAAACATTTGATCTATTTAAAAAAAATCGCGTATTTGATATTCCTCGTCGTTATTAAAGTCTGAAAGGACCGCATTGTCTGACGATTGAAAGAATGAACAGATTTTGACTCGTACCGTAAAGTTCGTAACTCACAGAGTATATAGCTTTTCCTAAGAGTATTTATTGCATATTTTACGAATTTTTGCTCGTCACACTCACCCACTGCCACGCACCGCGACCAAATTCGCTTACTAACATCATTAGACCAAGGGCTATCTACCACCACAACCACGAGTGGGTGGCAGTATGTGGTCATGGAGAAAAGTCTGTCAGCACGTACACACACAAGCCTTTTATATATAGATATAGATTAAAAGAAATACTTAACTAATTGACAATAAGAACCTTTCTTTGTTGATGCCATGCTTACTCGCCCAAAACACACTTGTCACCGACTCCCCCTGACACCTAGTGGTCACTCTGAGAACTATGTGTAGGCTGCCTCGTTGTTCTGTGGAGTGGAGCGAATACGATGCAGTCGGCACTTGTACGAAAAACGGCACCCAGTGTGTGGGAAACTCATTTGAACGCATGTATCATATATGATACATGAGGTCGCTAGAGGTTGAATAAATTATTCCACTGGCCAAAGGGGACGAGCACTGGTTGCGAAAAAGGCGTTATTTATTTATTACGCATCGTTAGAAAGTCACTTTTTTATATAGTAATACATGTATTTCCAAGTGGATGTGGGCCTCATGTTGTTCTGCCGCCACCCCGGGGCTCCGATAGCTTCAGTGCGCCACTGAATGAAACATCGAAATAATCCTCACAGAAATGGTTTTATTTGGGATGTACAAGTATTTTTCGACAACATTTTACGCATCTACCAGTTATTTTGAATACGCAAATCCTTTTTTTTTTTTTTTTTTTTTTTTTTTTTTTTTTTTTTTTTTTTTTTTTTCTGGAGTTGTTGTAGATGTATTTGTATAGTGCGGTAGATCGCAATAGTTTTCCAAACCGTTAATGTCCCACTATTGTATTGCTGCTGTAAACCTGCTGAGTGCCAGCTGCTGCCATCTAGCGACGCTTTGCTACACTACATCGAGCACGCCGGTGCTTAGCTCTTTCCATATGAGAACTAAAGCTCCAAGGCTAATGAATATAAGGTTGGGCAGTAAGCGCTCTGCCCTGCCATTGGCTGGCGCTGTGACGTCACTGTGGGACTGCGCGCTCCCAAACGGCCTGCACAGGCTTAGTCCGCTATGGCAGGTATTGTGCATTTGTATTACGTTTCTGACTAAAGTTATTGTTTCTACCTGATATACAAAGTGCTATTCTGCTGTAAAATATTGCAGTCAAGTCTGTTGGGTCATATTATATCGTAGATTTACGCGTTACATATGATTAACATTATCATGTCACAAACATATTGACAATGTCTATAATACGAACTGCTGATTTTAAAAGAACAGGAATCTTTGAAACACGTTTTTTCCGGAAAATCAAGCAATTCCGATTGTAGATTCCTTACGTAATCAGTGTCTTTGAAATGCTGTGAGTATATTCGAGAATGTGCAGTGTTTACAGTGTCCTTCCTGTAGTATTTGGAAAGCCACACTTTCTTTAACGTTTCGTCTCGACGAAAAATATGAAACTATTTCAGTTCCCTTTGTGTTCCGCCTGAGGGAATTACAACCCGTCATAGCACAGCCTCGCACTGCATAAATAATAACAGAAGCATTTCTAAAAATTACAGCAGGAAATATAGCACCCGCGACAAGCACTCGGGAAATCAATGGACTTTTCACTATAAAGTTTTTACTTACAAACGATGAAGCGAAACAAACTATTTAACCCTTTAATTCCCAGTGTTGTTCCTCGACAACAACGTATTAAAAGCTGATTTATAGCGTATTTTGTGTATCAGTCCTTAACGTCGCACTAGTGTTGATGAGCGTCATGCTTCTAGCACGCATTTAGCCGCTCGGTACGGCGTGTAGCCACTTCTGAGACATTAACCTGTCCGTCTTGGAGGTTGTGTTGCGTTGCCGTCCGTACGTGGCTGAGAGTGTGAGCGTGAGTGTGGTTCCTTTCATTTTATTCCAGCAGTAAATTGTCTTGTCTTTGGTACTGTGGAAAAGATTAATGATCTGACAGTGTCAACAATCAAGAAAATAACGCCCCATGTAATAAAATACCTCGATACAAACGTCTGTGTTACGCATGAAATACATGACATAAGAAAACAATAGTTCGATCAAAAATTTTTAAACACATATTTTGAAGTTTAGTGCACTGTATTAATACAGAAAACACTGAATTTTAATTTTTCCAGCGTTTGTCGGAATGAAAGGTTTAAGCAAACACAGCAGAAATTGTAACACACACGTTCACGAGTTAGAAACCTACACTGCGTATTGATGTTAGACTGTGGTTTGGCTCCCAGGTGTCCCACAGTGACGTCATACGCAGAACTTTGAAAACGCGTTTCCTACTGCGCATCGCTTTGTAAAGCTGTGTACAGGGAAAGTGTGGCCAGCCTGCCAGCGGCAGCCATGTTGGGCCTGTCATATTCCGCTGCTGCTTACGCACCGACCGCTGCAACGTTCCCAGCGCTTAGTAATACTTATCAACCGATTTTGAGAAAACTATTCGATGAAAAATTTTAACTGTTTCACGTGTTATAGTGTGATATATTAGCTCGATAACTATCTGGTTTTCTATTCATTATTACTTATAGTTTCCGTGCTACATCAAATTAAGTAAACAACTACGCAAAATTTTGAAAAGTTTGCAGAGGAAAAATCGCATTGCGTAGAGTTTGCGCATGGTTGATTTTAGCACATACAATGCTGCGGACGAAATGTAGGGAAGATATCGAAATTTTACTTAAGGTTGATAGCAGGACGATAACTCTTTCCATTCTCGAGATACAGGGTGTTATATCCTACGGACAGATGCGGGAACTTCGCGTAGTTCTGTCTATGCGGACCTGGCGGCTCTACGAAATAATTATCGTCCGATTTTAAGACAACTCCTAAAGATCTAAAGAGGTCACCAATAAATTCAGAGTGACCTGTACCGTAACCAACTATTCGAACAGAACGCGACATGTCATCATCGGAGCATAGCGTAAATGAGGAAAACCATTTAGATTATGGATAAGTTGCGTATTATGTACTTATATTTTACATGAACTACGAAAAATGCAAGGGGATACCCACTACATGACTTTTACCAAAAAGAACAATTAAAGGTGCCTTTACGACGCCAATTACATTTCAATGTCTAATATTTGTCTTGTTTTAATCCCCTGTTTTCCGTAATGATACACATGAAAAAGAGCGAGAAAAGCTTACTTCAGGAACAATTTATTAATTTCATATCTAAACGAGAATCTAGTTCACTCACTAATTTGTTCAAAAATTTTTATGTTTTCGACAACTACCCACAGATAAAACCAACGGCGCGTGAATAATTTAACCTCACGAGATTATGCAGGAATTTTCTTCATAAATTTATTCAAGTTAAAATTACATAGTTATCTGCTGCGTGTTCCATTCGTCAGTGAATCTTTAATCCATTAATTTATATTATGAATTAGTAGAAGAACCGAAGGTCGCTACTGGACTCCTAGTTTTCTCTGACGACTTTCATCAGTCCGACTGTTGATCTTCCTGTATTTCTGACATATAATGGAAGTACTATAATGTTTAGCTCCCTTCTTCGCTTCTTAAGAACACCCAAAAGTACAGCAGTGTGGCACTATTCAGACCCAAGCATACGAAATTCACAACGCTTCTCATGGCAGCCAAGCAACGAATAGGACCGAGATGGCGGAAAGAACCACGTGACTGGATTTCAGCCAATCGCGAGCCGCAGGTGGCGGCAAGCGGCGCGGAAAAGGATGGCCGTACTTATACAGAGCTTTAGGACTAGACCCCTAAAAACCCAGGCTGAATCGTCCGCCATTTTTTGCCCCAACATGGGAGCATCTGACAATGTTTATATTGGCTACGGTTCACCTATTCACGCAGTTTTCAACAATATTTCTAATGAAATGTGTCTAATATTGCACACATAACTGTACCGAACAGTAACTAAAGTGTATGGGCATATAAAGATTTAGAATGCGCTTTTAATATAACAGAAAATCGTAACGTACCGGTAATATAACATAGCTTCTCGCCGGGCTGCAGTGGTTATGTTGGCACCAGTGGTAATCATGGCAACTCAGATGACCAATAAATGTTTTTTTCGTAACAACTTCAATTAAAACGAAAATTAGTTTCTTCTGAACGGACAAGGGTACATCAGGGCCGGATCTAGGGGGGGGGGGGGGGGCAAAGGGGGCAGTTGCCCCGGGCGGCAGAATTTAGAGGGCGGCAATGTGTCTTCTTGGTATAATTTGATAAAATTAACTGACACAGAGTTATTAAAAGTAAAATGACTGTAAGAAGTACCGAAATCATTTAATAAAACTAAAATTCCTGGTTGCTGACTTCAGTGTTGCCCTGTCACAGGTACTTCAGCTAATCAAATTTTAAAAATCTAATAGATATTAGCCAGAATGAAAGAGATGTTTGCGTTATTGCCTAACTAACGCACAATGTTTATTAATTTGCATAGATTTCCTTCTTCAGATAAATGAATATTCATATTTCATATCAAGGTAATACTTGTAGAGCAGGTAAATTTGAATAACGTTCCAGTCATTATAAAAAAAATTTAAAAAATAAAATAAATAAATAAAAGTATTTCAGGTGCGCGCACACTTCTTATTGAAATTCAGAAGCATTAAGGATCTAGAGTCCTGTCTCCGTAGCGGTGGAATTGATAGACATCTACAGAGGATAATCTGTAAATCACATTTTACTGCCTGACAGAGGGTTCATCGGACCACTTTTATACTATTTATCTCCCATTCCATTCTCGAATAGCGCGGGAAGAAAAACCATCTGAATCTCTCTGTTCGAGCTCTGATTTCACGTATTTATTCAGATGATCTTTTCTAGTTATGTAAGTGGGAGGCAACAATATATTCTCGCATTCGGAGGAGAATGTTGATGATTGTAGTTTCGTAAGTAGCCCACGCCGCAGCGATAAACGTCTTTGTTGTAATGATTCCCATCCCAGATCCTGTATCATTTCCGTGACGCTGTCTCCCCTGTATCGTGACAATACGAAACGAGCTGCCGTTCTTTCGACTCTTTCCGACAAACCTACCTGATAAGGATCCCACACTGGGCAGCAAGACCAGATAAAACAGGAGGAATCTCACTGTATTATTGATGCTGTCCTTTTTCTAGCTAAGCAAGGAAGTCCTTTTAGAGGTACAAAAGAAGATGGTGATTTTGGTGATCCACATAGCGGCAAATTTCTAAATACAATTGATCTCATATCATACTATAGTGTCCCCCTTCGTCTGCGTATTGAACGTCACAAGAAAGGCCAGATTACCTATTTTTACAAAAATATACAAGATGAGTTCCGTGACTTGATTGCTGACAAAATAAAACAAGATATAATTTTAGACATTTCAGCTGCTAAATACTTTTCACTGATGTTTGACTGCACTCCAGATATCAGCCACAATGCACAGATGACACAAGTAATTCGATATGTCAAGTCGAATGACTCAGAGGTTGTGGAAAGTTTTACTGACTTTTTTACAGTTACAGACAAAACAGGAGAAGGCCTTTGTCACGAGGTACTTCAAAAATTGGAACAAGATGGGTTGAACATTAAGTACTGCAGGGGGCAGTCTCATGACAATGAGGCAAACAGGGCTGGAAAGTACAAAGGGGTCCAGTCAAGAATACTTCAGAAGAATGAACTGGCCTATTTCGTACCATGTGCTGCTCACTCTTTAAATCTAGTAGGAGCAAATTCAGCAGACATTCAGCAAGACTAGGTGATTTGCAAGAGTAGATGCTGTTGAAGCTGTTTACAAGCATTTTCATAAAGTTTTGAAGGCCCTGGAAGAAACAAACTTGTAAATTGTCAACACCAGAAACAAAATCAGAGACAAGATTTATTTTAAAAATATGAGAAACTCAAATTTATTACTTTAACTTGTTTCTGGTATGCAATATTAAAATAAATTGCTCATGTTAATCAGTTTCTATGAAGTTAATACTTTACAATTGATAAAGCTGTTCGAAACATTCAAGGACTTTTGGGCTTTCTCAAAACTCCCCGTGATTCTTGTACCTCTGAAGCTATTTCTGAGGCCAAAGTTCTAGCAGAAGATAATGAGGTATCGACGGTATTCTCCGAAAAAAGGATTCGAAGAAAGAAGAAAATGGCCGATGAGCTTTGTGAGGATGAAGTATCCAACGTTCACAGAAAAAATAAGGAATAATTGACAGAGCTTAGTACCAGGTTGACCGCACTTCAGAAAATTGGTGCAAAAATTAGTTTTCTGTGTGGCGTGCAAATTCAAGAAATGGAAGTGGGGAGGACTTGAAAGCCAAAGCAGCGGAACTGGCAGAAGATCTTAGCGAGGAAGAACTTGAAGTTGAAAGTTTCAGACAACATGCGCTGGCAGTAGACAGAGCCTTGCAAGATTCCACTGCATCATCAAGATTAAGTTTAATTTATAAAAATAAATTGGTAAAGGGGTATCCAACCTTACTAGAGCGTTAAAATATATCTTACCACCCCAGTTTCTGTTTCGTCTGGAGAAAGAAGTTTCAGCAAGCTGAAACTAATTAAATACACTTGAGGAGCACGACTGCTTAACAAATCTGACTATAATATCCATAGAGCACAAACGAGCTGCTTCTCTAAACTATGATGATATCAAAAACAGTTTTGCAGCAAAAAAAGCTCGAAAAGCGAAATTTTGAATTTATTTCTGCACGATGAGTAATCTTGTAATATTTTTGTATGTATTAAAATTGTTCTGTTCTCCTTTGATCTTAATTCAGTCAATAAAATAAGTTCATGTTGTGAGATTGTGACATTTATTTAGAAATATGTAACCCAATTAGCGTCAAAAAGTCGATTCTTATGGGGGTGGTGGTGAAAGAAGGGGCGGCATATTTAAGCTTGCCCCCTTTGGCAAATGTCCTAGATCCGGCCCTGGGTACATACAAGAACCTGTCCACCATAGAGCAGGTACAGTATTCATTTTGCTGTGAGTGAAACGAGCAGTAATAACACTTACCCTGTAGCTCGTGAAAAATATTAACGAAATTCTACACTTCATTGGTCATCTGTAGCCAACATAAGCACTGGAGCCCGGCGTAAAATTGTACCCAGTGCCGTATTTTGGAGTGTGTTACGCGACGGTAAGAGATGCTTCGACCTTATATATAAAGTAATTGTGTAAAGTATTATTCAGTACGTTGAAAACTACGTATAAATGCACCACAATAAATATTGCTATCCACTTTGAAAACTGCGAAAAACTTCATTAAGTCACAAACATTCTGCGACAAACTGCTCCAGCATCATTGGCAGGGAGAAGTAATGCAATTGTACATAAGTGACATGTTAATAGCTACATGTATTACATATACTTCCAATACATAATTGAGCGCCAGGTCCTGGTTCGCAGTTGCTTCTGCGACAATGTATAGCCCATCTTTTTCTTCGTCCTGGATTGCTGGGAAATTTGAACACACGCTCTCCTTTGCTTCAGTGATTTGTGCAGTTCATAGCTGCGACCCATATTTTCCACAAATTCTTCAGTAAATTCCATTATAAACTGCCTGTCCGGTCGCAACTCGTGTATATCCCCACATACAACTCTCCTGCACATTGGGCCAAAACTGGCGGATAGTTCAGCTCGGATTAGAGGAGCCTTATGCTGGACAGTGACGTCACAGGCAACACCACGCCATGAGCGCAAGATGACGTACTTAACTATTCAGGAACATATTTTGCGGCCGAAACAGAAACCGTAATCATCGGTTATTCTAGTTCCGGCCGAAACCGAAACTTACGAAATTTAGTTAATATTTAGGAAAATTTACGTTATACGACGAATCACTAGTCTTATTTTGCAAGATCCCCTCCCAATACTACGCCTTCTTGAGTGTGTGTAAGCCTAGCCAGGAGTCCGTAGAAGACGATATACGAAGCATACAGATTTACTGGCCTAGTATTTCCATCAGGCAGTTGCGAATATTGAGCCAACCACTCCCTAAGTCGGACTTGTGAGTCAGCACATACGAATATCTCGTTATACACACAACGTATATAAAGTTACAGTCAGTAAATAAACTTGAATCAGTGCTGCAGAAGTATTTCGAAAAATAAAGTCACAGTTCCGACTAACAGTACGATTGTTGTCAGTGTAAATTTACGCAAATTGAACTAGAAAAGCTGTGTACCACATGATCAAAAATGTTCAAATGGGTGTGAGTTCGTATGAGACCTAAATGGCCGCGGTGGAGTAGCCGAGCGGTCTAAAGCGTCTCGCTGCGGAGCGCGCGGTTGCTCGCCATGGAGGTTCGAGTTCTCCCTGGGGCATGGGTGTTTGTCCTTAGGTTAGTTTATCTAGGTTTAAGTAGTTTGTAAGCTACGGACTGATGACCACGCAGTTTGGTCCAATAGATTTACAAACATTTGAACATTTTGAGACCTAACTGCTTAGGTCATCGGTCCCTACACTTACAAACTACTTAATCTAACTTAAACTAACTTACGCTAAGGACAACATATACATCCATGAAGGAGGGAGGACTTACCTCCAACTGGAGCAGCCGCGCAGTCCGTGACATGGAGCCTCAGACCGCACGGCTACCTCGCTTTCAAGGAATCACGTTAATAAAACTTGTTAGCATAACAATATGATAATAAATTAAAAGTCAGTATTCTAAGCTTAGACTACATTACTCAAATAATAGGTATATGAATCAAATTTACCTTCTCTTCCGAGGAACATTTTGGATGCTTTCTCCTTAAATGACACAGCATGTTTGTAGTACCTCCACCCGTTTTCAGCTTTTTAAAGCAAATAGAGCGTTGTACCTCACTGCTACCGTACTTCGTGAAGTACGTCCACATTCGGGATGGTGCCGTTTAAGACACAACCGATGTCTGGCGACGACAGCAAGGAACTGCCGCGTGACCAGACGGAGGCAAGTCTCGTACACTGCCGGTGCACGCGCGTCGTCTAATAGGCCACGCCACACGGCAACAGCTGCGTCGATGCCTCAGTAGCTGCACCAGTCCTTAAGTTCTTATGCCACGCGTTTCTGACTGCCGGGATTGTTCTTAAATTATCACTGATAGCTTTTCTTAGTTTCTGCGATGCCCTAATATTTCACAGAAATGGAAATTTTAGGAATAGCCCTAAATATTAGGGACTACTAGTTTTTATTTTTTAAAATTATTTACAAATAACCACTACTACAGGAAGTAGTCGTACCGGTTTTTTTACCCGGTTCTTGGCAATAACTAAAAGAAACCGGTTACAACCGACTCCAAATAAATACCGAAAAAAACTGTTATTCAAAACTAAAATACCCATATCAGTTTTAACCGGTCGGTTTTTCCCATCCCTATCCCGCAGGCGAACTACGCGAACTAGTTCGCATATCCCTCGCCTCTTAGTTCGTCCGCTCCTTTTCCGAAGACTGACGGGGAACAGCGAGAGGACGCGAGAGCGCGCAGAATCGCGTGATTCCCTTCTGCCAGTTGCCGTCACTTCGAGCTGAGATGCAGCTCAGCTGTAGTTTCATAGACATTGCCCAAAAATACGAGTAATAGCACACGCTTGGGCAACACTGATCATTATAGAAAAAAGCTGTCATAACAAAAGAAAGAGCTCTGTTAGTAGCGGTAGCATAAGCCAAAAAGAGCGGACGAACTGCCGGCCGCGGTGGCCGAGGGGACTGAGGCGCTCCAGTCACGGTCTGCACGGCCACTACGGTCGGGGGTTCGAATCCCCCCTCGGGCATGGATATTTGTGCCGTCCTTAGTCTTAGCTAGTTCATAAGTAGTTTGTAAGCTTAGGGACTGATGACCCCATAGTTAAGTCCCATAAGCTATATAAACATTTAGCAGACGAACTAAAAAGAGCGACCTACTTCGCGGCCGAGCTGCGAAGTAAAAGGAGACTACCGGTCGCGAACTAAAATATGCGTGATCGGTCGCGAACTAAAACATGCCTTAACGGCCGCGAACTATTATGCCAAACGCATCTCCTTCTTACTTCGTTGGATTCTTTTCCGAAGACCGACGGGCAATAGCGAGAGGGCGCGCAGCAGAATTAAAAATCACGTGTTTGCCTTCTGCTGATGAGAGCCATTTCGAGGTGAGCGTCTGCCTGCTAGATTACATAGTTCAGTGCTACAAAATTTCTGTTTCTGAAGTATTCTGCACTCTTCAGGATCTGACTAATAAATTCCATAATGCCAAGATGTAGAGATAACTCTAAACTTAAACGCGAGAAATTATCCACAAACTGTTCCTTTTGGTTTGCGTGATATCGTTAGCGGCTGACGCAGCAAGCGCATGAAGCAGCTAGGTGGGGGAACTTCTCCCTCCACCTGCACGCGCAGACCACGCCGCTCAGCCGTCACTGGCAGCGGACGAACTAAAAGAACGAACTAGTTGAAGGAAGAGCCGCGAACTAAAAGTGAGCGCTCCCGGTCGCGAACTATTATGCTTAAGGCCGGTCGTGTACAATGTTTTCGCAGAGGTTCCAACCATTACGATTTAAGCGTAATTGTTACGAAAGTTGTTTGAAATTACGAGTTTACGATTGAAGTGGTACGAATTCTGATTTTCAGGTTCAAATAAGAAATTGCCGTCTTTTTCCAGTCAGCAAAACTCGGTCCCTTCCGAATCTAGCATCAGCCAATGACAGTGCGGCATGTCACTCGAGTATTGGCTGCGCCACTACAGGAAAACAATCGTGTGTGGGTAGTAATAAACAACGTTTATCATACATTCTAGTTCGTTCATCTGTGTACAGAAATTGATCTTGCGTTGGTTTTTATTTTATTGCATCGTATCTACTAAAATGCAGCGACTTCTTGCGTGTGATGTGCAGTGCCGGGGTGTGAACAACTCAAGTTTTAAGAGTTCCACTGTCACTTCATATTCTCTGTCCCCCATGCTGGAACTGCCACGAATGTTTCTTAAAAATATTTTAGATGAAATCATTTCATTCGGCCTAGTAACATGCTGGAAAAGGAGGATATGGACGGAGACATCAAAGTGTAACATTGTTAACCTGCACCCTCACCGAAATCTTAACCTGATAATTCTGCGCTATCTTGTGTTTATGTGCAATTTTTATGAGTAGATTCTTATATATATATATATATATATATATATATATATATATATATATATATATATATATAAATCTGGAAATAACGAAATGTAAGATGTTCGGCTCTGAGCAAGAAAATAATTAGTTATTAAGTTTTGCTTCCCCCCCCCCCCCCTCATGGTTTCCAGACGTCCGCATTTATGCGGACATGTCTGCATTTTCGACGTTAAGTGGAGCGTCCGCATATATTTTTACGTGTTCCGCTAATGTCCGCAATTTTTAAGTTTAGGGAATTACGAACTTTCGATTATTGTTTTCATCTCGTATCGTCAAATATTCATATACTGTTTACAATAGTTGTTGTTGTTATGGTCTTCAGTCCGGAGACTGGTTTGATGCAGCTCTCCACCCTACTCTATCCTGAGCAAGCCTTTTCATCTCCTCATAAGAACGGCAACCCACATCCACTTGAATCTGCTTACTATACGCGTCTCTTGGTCTCCCTCTGCCATTTTTACCCCACACACTTCCCTCCAATGCTAAATTTACGATTCCCCGATGTCTAAGAATGTGTCCTACCAAGCGATCCCTTCTTTTAGTCAGGGTATGCCAAAAATTTCTTTTCACACCAATTCTGTTCAGTACCTCTTCATTAGTTATGCGATCTATCCACCTAATCTTCAGCATTCTACTGTAGCACCACATTTCAAAAGACTCTATTCTCTTCCTGTCCGCACTGCTTATCGTCCATGTTTCACTCCCGTACAAGGCAACACTCCACACGAATGCCTTCAGAAAAGACTTCCTTACACTTAAATTAATATTCGATGTTAGCAAATTTCTATTTTTGCTTTGATCTTGTTAATGTTCATTTTATACGCTCTCTTCAACACACTGTCCATTCCGTTCAACTGCTCTTCCAGGTCCTTTGCTGTCTCTGACAGAATTACAATGTCATCAGCAAAAAACAATGCTTTTATTTCTTCCCCCTGTACTTTAATCCCTATTCCAAATTTTTCCTTGCTTTCCTTCACCGCCTGCTCGATGTACAAATTGAATAACATCGGAGAAAGGCTACAACCCTGTCTTACTCCCTTCCCAACTGATGCTTCCCTTTCATGCCCTTCGAGTCTAATAACTGCGGTCTGGCTTTTGTACAAGTTGTAAATAACTCTCCTTTCCCTATATTTTACCCCTGCTGACTTCAGAATTTGAAAGAGTGTATTCCAGTCAACATTGTCAAACGCTTTCTCCAAATCTACAAAAGCTTAAAATTTAGTTTTGTCTTTCCTTAATCTATCTTCTAAGATAAGACGTAAAGTGAGTATTGCCTCGTGGGTTCCTACGTTCCTCCTGAACCCAAACTGATCTTCCCCAAGGTGAGCTTCTACCAGCTTTTCCATTCTCCTGTAGATAATTCGTGTTAAAATTTTGCAACCCTGACCTGATGGTTTTGTAATTTTCACACTTGTCTGCTCCCGATTTCTTTGGAATGGGGATTATTACATTTTTCTTAATGTCTGAGGGCATTTCGCCTGTCTCATACATCCTACTCACCAGTTCAAATAGTCTTGTCATGGCTGGCTCTCCCAGAGACTTTAGTAGCTCTGAGGGTATGTCATCTACTCCTGGGGCCTTGTTCCGACCTAGGTCTTTCAAGGCTCTGTCAAATTCATCTCTCAGTATAGCATCTCCTATTTCATCTTGATCTACTTCCTCTTCCCTTCCTACAACATCGTCTCTAAGTTCATTTCCTTTGTAGAGCTGCTCTATGTACTCTTTCCACCTTTCGGCTTTCCCTTCTTTGCTGAGAACTGGTTTCCCATCTGAGTTCTTGATATTCGTAGAGTTGCTTTTCTTGTCCCCAAATGTCTTTTTTATTTTCCTGTAGGCGGTATCTACTTTTCCCCTTCTTATACATTCTTCTACAGATTTGCATTTGGCTTCTAGCCACTCCTGCTTAACCATTTTGCACTTCCTGTCAATCTCATTTCTTAGTCGTCTGTACTCCATTTTGCCTGTTTCATTTACTGCAGTTTTAAATTTTTCCTTTCATCAATTAAATTTAGTATTTCCTGTGATATCCAAGGATTTTTTGTAGGTCTTGCCTTTCTACCTATTTTGTCCTCTGCTGCCATCACTATTTCATCTCTCAATGCTACCCATTCCTCTTCTACTGTTTTATTTCCCCCTGTTTCCGTCAATTGTTGCCTAAATCTCAATAGTTATTGAATTGAATAAATTATTAAGGATTAGTTACACTCGTAAAACGGACAAGCCGGCCGCGGTGGCCGAGGGGACTGAGGCGCTCCAGTCATGGTCTGCACGGCCACTACGGTCGGGGGTTTGAATCCCCCCTCGGGCATGGATATTTGTGCCGTCCTTAGTCTTAGGTAGTTCATAAGTAGTTTGTAAGCTTAGGGACAGATGACCCCGTAGTTAAGTCCCATAAGTTCTACAAACATTTGAACATTTTGTACAAAACGGACAATATCGACCTGTATTGCGTAAAATCGATGTTACAGTATTTTTATCTTAAGGCTCGTTTACACGTAGTTAGAAACATTGTTGGTGAATGTTGCTAGACTGCCGATGGCAGGGCCGGCGAAGCCCAAGTGCCGCCCCGTGTGAGCTGCCCCCCACCGCCATTTTTATTTATTTATTATTATTTTTTGCAAACCGTTTGCGAAATTTTACTTAAACAAATCTGTAGGAAAAGACAGAAATCAATCGCAATTTTTGTTTTTACTTTTCAGATGTACCTAGGTTTCGGCCACTGAGTGACCAGTTTCAAAGCTTTTAGTATATGCTTACATCTAAACCGTCATGTTGACAGGTACGTTCAGCACGACGGAATAGATGTAAACATAGCTCAAAGCATTGAGAATAGCCACTCTGTACCAGAAATCTCTGAAGAACTGGAAAATAAAAACAGTTGAAACGGTCAAAGAGTGGGGCGGAAGACAATGGAGAGAGGAAGAATAAGGAGATGGAGTAACATAATAATGAAATAAATACACAGCCGGGCATCGACGGGTACTGATGCTAGTCGAAATATATTAACTCACTGCACTGCGGTCTTTCATTTCAAAGAACTGACACTCGACATCTGTCGTAATTTCCATGTGTCAGCTCTTTAGTGTCTGATTATGGAATAAGGGGCAACAAATTAGTCATCGCCTTACCACGCCACTTTTCTGCGCTTTATTTTCATTCTAGCCACTGGGGTGACGCGTGCTTATTTGCCGAGTTGCCAATTTTTTTATGTAACAGATCACAAGAAAAATAAATTTTCCTATTCTGCATTCTTGAAGGAGAAATTCTAATTTATGAGTAACGTGCATGCGCAAAACTAATTGTACGTTATATGAAAAGCCCTTACCTATTACATCCCAAGTTGCAAGAAATTCGGACGCACCAATTCTTCTGTTCTTGTGAAACGCAATGAAATTGCTTCTGACCAGTCTTGAGTCTCTCAGCCAAAACGATTTCTATAGTTCTCGTTGTAGAGAACGCAACACTACGTATTATTGTCTGGAAAGGCGAAGTGGTGACGCGGCAGTGCCAGGAACTGCTGTAGGTCACGTGACGAGGTACAGCCAGGCTACGGTTGAACTAGTGGTCCAAGAAGATGAAGCAAGAAGCTCACAATAAGTATGTGAACGATGATATGGATAAATGTATTATCAGGAAATAATTTTATAGCATTACGAACAATATAAAGAAATACGAACTTTGCGAAGACTGCGCAACTTTTGTCAAACTGAAATGAGCTTCAAAGCTAGCAAGGAAACCTTTAGAAGCAATGTTCTGTCTATGGATTTTCGTTTGACAAGGTGTCAAAATTAACGTTTTGTTTCGCTTGGACGAGAAGGCATTGTTGGTAACAGACCATACTTTCTCAGGTTTTCATCAGAATCAAAGCAACCATTAGTTTACTTAGACGAAACATGGATTCACACGCATTATACAGTAAATAAATGTTGGCAAAGTGATATTGTGTGAGTAGTATTGTCACACAAAAGTGTTGCTCAGAGTTTAATTGTGTCCATGCAGACAGAGACAGGTGTTCCAGGGCTCAAAAACCAAAACTTGCGACTATCACTGAGAAACCGATAGCAAACATTTTCAAAAATACGTCGAAACCCAACTTATGCCAGGCTTCTTACCTATGTCTTTATTCCTTGTAATTACAGTGTATTTCGGAATCCTTCTAGCCATTGTAGGTGTTGAACATGTTTGACTGTAGTAATGTTCAACAATTTTTTTCCATAGCGCGGGAACAATAAAACACTCAACTGCCATTGAAGGGTTTAGCAAAATTGCTTCAGGCTTAACATGTAAACGCAGTATCGAACACTGCATTCGAATTTCGAAATTAGATTTCGTCTCCTGCGAAATTAGTCGTGAGTAAACGCACGGCGCGTAACAGGCTGGCAGCACTCCACTCATAGTACTGGCGTGCAGGGATGGGCAAGGAATCACGTATTCGTTAGAAATCACGGTGATTGAGAAGTCGCTCTTTTCACGATCGCGGCGATCTGGAATCTGACTGCGATTTCATTCACGGTTGCATCGCGAAGGGCAGGTAGAGCAGCGAATATCAGCTAAAGAGCAGAAAATAGCAGGAACAGAAGGTAACGGTAGAAAGCGCCATCTATTGACGCAAAAGAGTACTAAAAGCAGCTGGCCGAGGGGACTGAGGCGCTTCAGTCACGGTCTGCACGGCCACTACGGTCGGGGGTTCGAATCCCCCCTCGGGCATGGATATTTGTGCCGTCCTTAGGATTAGCTAGTTCATAAGTAGTTTTGTAAGTTTAGGGACTGATGACCCCGTAGTTAAGTCCCATAAGTTCTACACACAATTGAACATTTTTTGAACCATCTTTGACCGAAATCAGTAATCATATCACAGCAGCGAACAGCGGGTATAGCAGCGAAACACCGCTAAGCGAATAACGGGTATACCAGAAAATCACCGATAAGGGAAGAGCGAGTGAATTGAAAATCAACCAAAATGTGGATTCACTGTTACTATATCATGCCAAAGAATTGTGGACTAACACAACATTTAATCAAAGGTAACAAAAATTGTAAACTATACTTACTATTGACTGATTTATTGAGATTTACTTTTCTGTGTTCACAAGTATAACTTTCATAATAAAGAAAAGACGGTAAGTTAGTTACTGGCGGATGGAACATTATAACAGAACTATCTAAGTCAACTTTTGGCATTTCCGTAATAAATCACACTAGTCACGGAAATTGCACAAGTAGCAGGAAACCCAGCAATCGCTGTGATTCAATCACGGAATAACAGAAATCGCGGAGGGATACATTTCGCGAATTCCTCACAGCGATTGTAAACCGTGATTAATCACAGTTAAGAATCACGGTGATCTAAAAGTAGCGATCACGAAAATCACTGAATAGCAGAAATCGCGAAGGGATTCATTTCCTGAAATCCTGACTGCAATTCTAAACCGTGATTAATCACAGTTAAGAATCACGGTGATCTAAAAGTAGCGATCACGGAAATCACTGAATAGCAGAAATCGCGGAGGGATTCATTTCGTGAAATCCTGACTGCGACTCTAAACCGTGATTATTCACATTTAAGAATCACGGTGATCTAAAAGTAGCGATCACGGTATTGCTGAATAGCAGAATCGCGGAGGATACATTTCGTGAATTCCTGACGGCGATTCTAAACCGTGATTAATCACAGTTAAGAATCACGGTGATCTCAAAGTAGCGATCACGGAAATTGCTGAATAGCGGAATCGCGGAGGATACATTTCCTGAATTCCTGACGGCGATTCTAAACCGTGATTAATCACAGTTAAGAATCACGGTGATCTAAAAGTAGCGATCACGGAAATCACTGAATAGCAGAAATCGCAGAGGGATTCATTTCGTGAAATCCTGACTGCGATTCTAAACCGTGATTAATCACAGTTAAGAATCACGGTGATCTAAAAGTAGCGATCACGGAAATCACTGAATAGCAGAAATCGCGGAGGGATTCATTTCCTGAAATCCTGACTGCGATTCTAAACCGTGATTAATCACAGTTAAGAATTACGGTGATCTAAAAGTAGCGATCACGGAAATCACTGAATAGCAGGAATCGCAGAGGGATTCATTTCGTGACATCCTGACTGCGATTCTAAACCGTGATTAATCACAGTTAAGAATCACGGTGATCTAAAAGTAGCGATCACGGATATCGCTGAATAGCGGAATCGCGGAGGATACATTTCGTGAATTCCTGACGGCGATTCTAAACTGTGATTAATCACAGTTAAGAATCATGGTGATCTAAAAGTAGCGATCACGGAAATCGCTGAATAGCGGAATCGCGGAGGATACATTTCGTGAATTCCTGACGGCGATTCTAAACTGTGATTAATCACAGTTAAGAATCACGGTGATCTAAAAGTAGCGATCACGGAAATCACTGAATAGCAGAAATCGCGGAGGGATTCATTTCGTGAAATCCTGACTACGATTCTAAACCGTGATTGATCACAGTTAAGAATCACGGTCATCACAGAAATTGCCGTTATCGGAAAATGGCGGTTTAGCTCATCCCTACTGGCGTGTGCGCCAGACCGCTTCCCTTCCGGCGTAAACACGACGGTGCTGCCACAGTGGCGAGCGAGAAATCAGTCCTGCTGCCTCCCCTTGTTCAACAGGGGCGGCCGGCAGGTAGTCGAGGCGCCATGCCACAGTTCCCGAAGCCACTTCCTCCGAGGTTTGGTTTCGAGTCCCCTCTTGGGAATGAATGTTGAGTTTGTACTACAGAAAAAAAAGTAGGGTCGTCAGGTTCGCCGCCCCCCCCCCCTTCCCCCCGGAAAGTGCCGCCCCGTGCGACCGCACGTTTCGCATCTGCCTTGCGCCGGCCCTGGCTGATGTTGCCAACACAGAAACTGTATTCCCGGGACTGTGTCGGTAAAGATCAAAGGAACATTTGTTCTGTAGCCTGTTACCACGAACTGCCGCTACGCAGCGCTAGCTGTTTGTTTATATATTGCTACTGAAGCGAGTATTGTGCCGTCTGTCTTGTGTCGTGGTTTTCGGTGTTCTGTCAGATAAAGTGTAGCAGGAGTAATTTACCATCTTATACCATTATATGAGGAACATCAGTGGTTGTGGAACGTACATTGTGCAAGGAAGGAAGGAATCGTAGCGTGGTCGTTAGAGACGGAGCTTAGCTCCGAGTTTGGGTAAGGATGGGGAAGGAAATCGGCCGTGCCCTTTCAAAGGAACCATCCCGGCATTTGCCTGGATTGACTTAGGGAAATCTCGAAAAACCTGAATCTGGATGGCCGCAGGTGGATTTGAACCACCGCCCTCCCGAATACGAGTCCAGTGCGTTACCGCTGCGCCACCTCGCTCGGTCATTGTGCAAGGTACACGAACATGAGACGGAAACATGATTCTTTCCAAATTAATACATTTTTTTTAAATACTGTGTTGCTGGGTACTAGCAGCAGTGACGTTGATAAGAATGTAAAAACCCTCGTGTCACACTACCGGCAGGAGAAAAGGAAAATAAATGGCGCAAAAAAAAAAAAAAAGAAAAAAAAAATTGTGTAAGTTAATTTAGTCATTTAACAGCGAGGAACAGTAGAGCGAACTCATTAAATTTGCAGTTCTTTTTTGCAGTTCCAGCCCATAATGCTTCTGTTGAAAGACTGTTCTCTTTAAAACAGGCACAATGGACAAAAGAAAGAAATGTAAGAGGAATTGTTATGGTGAAATTTAATTTCAGACATTTAAACTCCAAAAACGTCTTTAAATATTTGTGTCAGCAGAAAGAACTTTTGGAAAAAAAATCGGAAAATGAGTAATACTCAAATGACAAGAGTTGAGATGTAATTTAGTCATGTTTGTGTTGTGTATTATTGTCATTTTTATTTATTATGCATTAAATTTAAAATATAGAAAGTGTACGCATTTTTCATTCTAAAATATAGAAAGTGTCCTCATTTTTGAACCCAAAATGTAGAAAATGTCCTCATTTTTGCATTCCAAGACCTGGAAACCGTACCCTCCCCCCACCCCCCCCAACCCACACACTTGCTTAGTGTACACAATAGAATGCTGTAATATACTGCTCCTATCTTACCTGCAACATTACAGACACTGTTGCCACAGTGTTGATGGTTCCTTATTCACTACTTTACTTCTCCTTCGACCTCTTCCTACCCCTCTCCCCCCTCGCTCGTACACATTAAGTCCCAGTACTATTCGCCATACCCAAAAGTTGGAACCTCTATTTTCGAAATGGTTTTCAGACTAAGCTTGCCACGAAATTTTCAGCCACGCAGTGGCGGAACGCCCTGTGACATTTCGAAGCGCTGGAAATGGAATGTTCGTGTGGGAAAAGACGAAGCCGGCCGAGGGGACTGAGGCGCGCCAGTCACGGTCTGCACGGCCACTACGGTCGGGGGTTGGAATGCCCCCTCGGGCATGGATATTTGTGCCGTCTTCAGTAAAAGCTAGTTCATAAGCAGCTTGTAAGTTTAGGGAGTGATGACCCCGTAGTTAAGTCCCATGAGCTATACAAACATTGGAACATTTTGGCCCACTTTAGGTTACGGTAGCGAGACTAGAAGTGGGCCTTAGCGATCGTCTTTTGACAGCTCGATATTTAAATGAAAATAACGGCTTAACCGTTCATCTGACACGAAAATTGAGTAACCGAATTTGTAGAGGAGAGAATACTCTACAACTTTGGTCTCTTATGTTTGTTTGTTTCTCTTTTTTTTCTTTTTTTTCATATCTCGTAGCGTTTGAAAGGTATTTGCAAAAATAACGGCGATTTTGGGATGTATGTCTTTCTGTCCGTCTGTCTGTCTGTCTATCCGTAACGTGTTCCATGTTTTTAAGACGAACCGTTCAACCGATCAGCACCAAATTTTACGGACATGATTGTAGGCCGCCAGAGATCAGAACCTCCCTTTTTTAAACAAAAAAATACGGTAGTAAAACCGAAAAAAGCCGTTTGTAATATAATTGTAATTGCAAACGAACAGTTCATCTGACAAGAAAATTGAATAACCTAATTGGTGCAGGAGAAAATTCTCTGTAACTTAGCTCCCTTATGTTTTTTCATACCTCGTATCGTTTGAGACATATTTGCAAAAATAACGGAGATTTGACACCCTCCATTGAATTAACGAAAACCAGCCGTTCGGAGATGTCACGTACACTCCTCTCGTATTTGATGATTTTCTTATTGTAACTTACACGTTGTCATTTCAAAGCAACGGCGCACTGAAGAATTAACAAAAACACATCGTTCTTCGTACGATAAATGATAATCTAGTGTCTACAAACGCCATATTAGCATCAGTTAACAACGGCCATGAATAGTATGAGATTAAAGAACTCGTGTTTTGATTTACAGCCGTAGCACTGAGTCCTAACCCGTAACGCAAAGTACCAGCAATATTTTTCCAAATTTTTACGGAGTGCCTTTCACGACCCTCTCGCAGCTGGAACGTCCAAGCGATGAGAAGATAAAACTGAACACAACCAACCTGAACTGAACAGGACCCAGAACGGAACATAATAACCAACGGGAAGACACGTTTGGACGATTCTAGCAATGCCGGCGGCTACACTACGGCGCACCTCTTATTATATATTAAATTAATACATATTCATAAAGAAATAAAAAATAATAATAATAAAATAATAATAAAAAAAGAATACAAAAGAAGAGAAGTTTTCCCAGTTGTTTTTTGCTTACAAATCTCATGAGTTTTATTTTATTTCATTTTCTTTATTATTATTTTTCTGCTTTCGGTAGCCTATTAGCTTTCCTTGCCCTTTATTAGAATTAGGTTAGTTGGAGTGGGACTAGGATAAGGTAGGAGCGAACGCCTGAAGTGGACAAGTTTATTTATTTATTTATTTATTTTCTAAGGGCAAAAGTGGCGGTGGGAAGTTACCCCCCCCCCAAAAAAAGGAAAAAAAATGGAAAAAAATAGCGTAGTGGACAAGGTGCTGGACTGGGACGCGAAAGCTCGGTGGCTCGAAACCTGCCACTGCTATTTTTTTCTCCTAAAAGGGTTTCAGACACTCTTATTAATTAATTTTTTATTATTCAGATTATTATTTCGGTTCAAAATGTTTGCAAAAACTTATGAAACTACAAATCTAAAGTGGGCCGTAAAACACGTCAGTGCGATTTTTTTTAAATTGACGAACGGATGTCGCAAGCAGGTGCTGCCGTTGAGATTGGCACACCTGACTCTCTCGACAGCATGATAAGAGCTACAGATCACGCCAGCTGACGTCACGTGGCGTATCTCTGTGCTGCAGGTGTGTGTGTGTGTGTGTGTGTGTGTGTAGGTGACCGCAGGCACAGCTGTTGTCACTCCAGGGTGAGTAGGGCACCGCCTGTATGCTGCAGAAATGTACTGATTTGTCTAAAATGAAGTCGTGTGTCTTAAAAGTTCGTTTTATATTAATGTATGGACGCATAGTTTCGTGGGGACTTTTGCTCATAATATTCTCTCGGGCTTTTAGCTGCGCCAAGTGGTTTGATATCAAACTACTTAACACGGCTGGAGCCCCGAGAGAATTTTACCATCTTAATCAACTGTTTTGTTAAGAAACTTCCTGGCAGATTAAAATTGTGTGCCGGAACCGGGACTCGAACCTGGGACCTTTGCCTTTCGCGGGCAAGCGCACTACCGACTGTGCTATGCCGACACGACTCACGATGCCGCCTCACAACTTTACTTCCGCCAGTACCTCGCCTCCTACTTTCCTGGCGGAAGTGAGGCGGCATCGTGAGTCGTGTCGGGATAGCACAGTCGGTAGTGCGCTTGCCCGCGAAAGGCAAAGGCCCCAGGTTCGAGTCCCGGTTTCGGAACACAATTTTAATCTGCCAGGAAGTTTCATATCAGCGCACACTCCGCTGCAGAGTAAAAGTTTCATCCTGGAACTGTTTTGTTGTTCCTAATATACAGGGTGTCCCAGCTATCTTGTCCACCCAAATTATCTCTGGAACAGTAACAGCTATTGGAAAACGACATTCAGCGGTATCAGTGTACGGCTGGGGCCCATGAATGTACATATTTGGAAACATTCTAAAACGAAAGCAAATGTGTTTTTTACACAAACTTATGTTTTTTTAATGGACACCCTATATTTTTTCTTCAGCAATCCACAGCATGATAAATCAGATAAACAATGGCGTTGGTTGCATCACAATATTCCAATTACATCCCGAGATATTGCGACGCGAAGTTGACGTTTGAAAAACCCGGAATGCGCTGCTAGCGCACGTCCTGAGACTCAGGCGTGAGCCCCATCCTGCCCGTAATCGCGATGTGATTGACATGCGTAATCGCACTTCCATACTTACCAAGAGGTCCGAAACGAATAATACGGTCTGCTGCCCTCCTGCATTATAGTCGTTCATTCCAGCAGGTATTTATCCCATAGGCTAGGGGTGATGCGGTTCTGTAACATATCTGTGCACCGCAACGTTAGTCACAAAGTTAACTTCGCTTATCGTTAATCCGTTACTAAAAAGGTAATGCCGTTCAACGCTAAAACTTTACTTTACTGTAGATCTAGCGCAAGTGACAATGAATCATTCACTCATAATAGTAAAATTCATGTTGATGGTTTTAGTGAAACGAGCAAGTGGACTAAAGGTTTTAACGTTGATTAGGTAAAAATGTTTTGATTTGGGAAGTTTAGGTAAGACACAGAAGATGAATGTAAACATGTTTAACCAATTAGTTTTATTATCACATAATTATCAATGTTATGTTTATGTAATGCGTTACATGACAAATTGTTTCAAACAATTGTTTCTGAACATCACTGGGTAAAATGGCCCTTTGTAGAAACTTGCACTGTGATACCAGCACTACATACTAAAGATAGCGTTCACATATCATGCTCAAAGTGATAAGCATTGGCTTGCATACATAGGGTCACTCTGCGGATGAAGGATGTCTTACTTCCTGCTTATGAGAGTTGATGGCAGCAGACCGTATTATTCGTTTCGGACATGTTGGTAAGTATGGAAGTGCGATTACGCATGTCAATCACATCGCGATTACGGGCAGCATGGGGTTCTCGCCTGAGCCTCATGACGTGCGCTAGCAGCGCATTTCGGGTTTTTCAAGCGTCAGCTTCGCGTCGCAATATCTCGGGATGTAATTGGAATATTGCGATGCTATCAACGCCATTGTTTATGTGATTTGTCATGCTACGGATTGCCGAAAAAAAAATATAGGGTGTCCATTAAAAAAACATAAGTTTGTGTTAAAAAAACAAATTTCCTAGCCGGCCGCGGTGGCCGACGGGACTAGGGCGCTCCAGTCACGGTCTGCACGGTCACTACGGTCGGGGGTTCGAATGCCCCCTCGGGCATGGATATTTGTGCCGTCCTAGTTGGTAAGTAGTTCATAAGTAGTTGGTAGGTTTAGGAACTGATGACTCCGTAGTTAATTCCCATAGACTATACAAACATTTGAACATTTTTGAACACGTTTCCTTTCGTTTTAGAATGTTTCCAAATATGTATATTGATGGGTCCCAGCCGTACATTGATACTGGTGAAAGTCGTTTTCCAATAGCTGTAATTGTTCCAGAGATATTTTGGGTGGACTAGATAGCTGGGACACCCTGTATATTAATGACTTGCCATTCTATATCCATGAAGATGCAGAGCTGGTTCTTTTTGCTGATGATACAACTATATTTATCACACTTGACAGACAATAACTAACTGAAGAAATTGTAAACGACATATTTCAGAAACTCATTAAGTGGTTCTCAGCAAATTGACTATAATTAAATTTAGATAAAACACACTACATACAGTTCTGCATAGTAAATGGAATGACACTAATAATAAATATAGACTTTGATAAAGAAAGCCGGCCGCGGTGGCCGAGGGGACTGAGGCGCTTCAGTCACGGTCTGCACAACCACTACGGTCGGGGGGTTCGAATTCCCCTTCGGGCATGGATATTTGTTCTGTCCTTAGTATTAGCTAGTTCATAAGTACTTTGTAAGCTTAGGGACTGACGACCCCGTAGTTAAGTCCCATAAGCTGTACAAACATTTGAACATTTGAAAGAAATCTGTAGCAAAGGTAGAATATACAAAAATTTTACATGTAACCATTGATGAGGGGTTGAACTGAAACAACAACACATTGAAGATCTGCTGAAACGTTTGAGTTCAGCTACTTATGCTATTAGGGCAATTGCAAATTTTGGTGAAATACATCTTAGTAAAATAGCTTACTATGCCTATTTTCATACTCTGCTTTCGTATGGCATCATTTTCTGGGGTAATTCATCATTGTGTAAAAAAGTATTCATTGCAGAAAAGCGTGTAATCAGAATAATTGCTGGAGCCCATCCAAGATCATCCTGAAGACAGTTATTTAAAGAGCTAGCTATCTTCACAATATATATATAGTTATGAGGTTTGTTATTAGCAGTCCCACCGAATTTAAAAGCAATAGCAGTGTACATGACTAGAACACTAGGAGAAAGAATGATCTTCACTATTCAAGATTAAATCTAGCTTTGGCATTGAAAGAGGTGAATTATGTTGCCACAAAAGTCTTTGGTCACCTACCAAACAGCATCAGAAGCCTGACAGATAGCAAACTGGCATTTAAAAATAAATTAAGAGAATTTCTGAATGGCAACTCCTTTTACACTATAGATAAATTTTGAGATATAAATTAGTAAATCTGAAAAATAAATATAATAAAAAATAAAAATAGTGTTTCATGTAATATTTAGTACAAAGTAATAATTTGTAAAGACAACTTTCATTAGCCTGACACGTTCCACATCATAACGAAGTGTCGTATTCATGATGTATGGAACAAGTAGTAATCTAATCTAATCTGGAGATTTTATCAAATTACTCGGCCGCACTGAGCGATATCGCCTGTATTTCTACGGCTGAGGAAACCCCCGTTAAAACACGGCTACCACTGCCTGATGTTTGGTGCAGTGGGTGCGCGAGCTGCGTGTGTCTCACCCGAGCCCCCACAATGGCGTCAGCGGCCGACTGCGAACAGCGGACAAATTGAAGAGCGCTTCGGCGGCCATTGTGGTGGCAAACTTCCGCGCCAACTTTAAATGTGCGTAAAATTCTTTTGATTAGAGAGAGTATTCATTTGCGTTAAGTCGCGAAAACTATGTCTAACTGAAATATATAACTACAAAACAGCTTCACACTCCTTCAATATACAGCAACTATCGGTTATGTGTAAATTTATTACACATACGGTGTTGAAATTAGCCAACAGCGTTTCCTCTTCCTAACGAAATCGAACTATAACACATAGTTTTTTTTTTTTTTTTTTTTTTTTTTTTTTTTTTTTTTTTTGCGTTATAAGTGTAGCATATGAACGGAATTTATCGTCAGACACGATTTTCGGGACTTTCTCAGTGTATTCTACGATTGTGAAACTTTTCTACAAGCATTAATTTCGGAAGAGTTTCACACTTGACGTCTTTGCTTTAATGCTGTATTCTCGAATATTTAGATATTTCATAGCATGGAAAAATCAAACAGGGCTGACTGAAACAGTTAATGTTAAAAATCGATTGTGAAAGTGAAATATGCCATCAGATACATAACTGAAAAATAGCTTCTTACGTTGTGAACACAGCAACCAGCCACTACCAAATTCTTTTAAGAACACGAATTATGCCATAACGTTTTCTTAACTAAGGCATCTAACATTAGCATTAGGGTAACTAGCAAGAAAATTAGCATTTTTAATGCTGTAAGCCAAGTACCTTATAGCACAGTGAACTGCTATAAAGTCAGCAACTATCGTCACAGGGTTGAACTTCACAATGTTAATCCACTGTTCATATATGGAACTATACACAGGTCTGCAAATCCCTTTCAGTTGTTATACCTAGATGTAAAGCTGATTAACTTCAAATTCTGCGTTACAAGTTGCTAATATCAATTTCATAAACAAAAATTCGAACTGCAGTGAGGCAACTAATTTCGTGACCCCAATAGTTATTTTAAACAGTCATAAAATAAAACTTCTTGAACCTCCTGTCCACCAGTACTGCCTAAAGTAGCTCCTTTTTAAAAACTAGAAGTATTATAAAAGTATGTTATTTATTTCATTCAATCCTATAGTGCCTTCACTAGCACTCTGTTAAGCAAGAGTAACTATCTCTGAACACAAGTAGTAGGGCTACTTGTGTTCCTAAGAAATATAAATGAGAATACAGTATTCGATCTTTTTATTCGTTTCTAAATTGATTTATGTATTTAAACACTGGGAAGCTCTTCACCATCATGCTTCATGTACACTGAGATACTCAAACAGTACAGACGTGACTATGAATTGTGTATGTATCCCGCAGTAGCTATGTAATACACGATGTACCTGCTAACAACACTGGTATTTACCTGACGCTTGCCACTACCATGGCGGCCGGGCGAAGCTTCAAATTACACCGCTATAGCAGCGCCGTCAGGGAGTCGGGAGTTATTTTTACAACGTCTTTGGTCTCACCTTGCGGGGCGCCTAAGGCCCAACGTGCATAGACCAGAAAGGTAGGCCAGTCTGGGCTTCTCCATTGTCATTGGTCAGCGCTGTATGACGTCACTCGGCAGCAAGCCGCTGTACTATAAGGCCGCCGTGAACTCATTTCTCCGTCTTTTCTTTCCTCATTCGACAAAAAACAGTGCTTCTAAGCGGTGGAACACGCTTGTGATTAATATATATGTATACTGACATGCAAAGGGCTGAAAAGTAAAAACTTCAAACATTATTAACAACTAGCTAACCCGTCCCGCCCCGCGACTTGGCACGGGTAATATTTAAACGTCTTTAACTCGAGAACCGCAGAACGTATCGTGATGAGGTTTCTTTTAAATTGTAGAGCTCATACAGATTTAAAATAAAGTCCAGGAGAGCACATGTGAAACTCTTAAAGATTTCCCACAATCACTATATATGTAGTCCGAAGCCATCCAGCGCCAGCGCCTTGTCGTTGTTGTTGTTGTTGTTGTTGTTATGGTCTTCAGTCCGGAGACTGGTTTGATGCAGGTCTCCACCCTACTCTATCCTGAGCAAGCCTTTTCATCTCCTCATAAGAACGGCAACCCACATCCACTTGAATCTGCTTACTATACGCGTCTCTTGGTCTCCCTCTGCGATTTTTACCCCACACACTTCCCTCCAATGCTAAATTTACGATTCCTCGATGTCTAAGAATGTGTCCTACCAAGCGATCCCTTCTTTTAGTCAGGGTATGCCAAAAATTCCTTTTCTCACCAATTCTGTTCAGTACCTCTTCATTAGTTATGCGATCTACCCACCTAATTTTGAGCATTCTTCTGTAGCACCACATTTCAAAAGCCTCTATCCTCTTCCTGTCCGCACTGCTTATCGTCCATGTTTCACTCCCGCACAAGACAACACTCCACACAAATGCCTTCAGAAAAGACTTCCTTACACTTAAATTAATATTCGATGTTAGCAAATTTCTCTTTTTCAAAAATGCTTTTCTTCCCATTGACATTCTGCATTTTATATCCTCTGTACTGCGACCATCATTTGTTATTTTACTGCCCAAGTAACAAAACTCATCTACATCCTTTATTGCTTCGTTACCTAATCTAATTCCTTCAGCATCACCTGATTTTCTTAGACTGCACTCCATTACCCTAGTTTTGCTCTTGTTAATGTTCATCTTATATGCACCTTTCAACACACTGTCCATTCCGTTCAACTGCTCTTCCAGGTCCTTTGCTGTCTCTGACAGAATTACTATGTCATCGGCAAAACGCAATGTTTTTAATTCTTCCCCCTGAACTTTAATTCCTTCACCAAATTTCTCCTTGCTTTCCTTTATAGCTTGCTCAATGTACAAATTGAACAACATAGGAGAAAGGCTACAACCCTGTCTTACTCCCTTCCCAACTGATGCTTCCCTTTCATGCCCTTCGAGTCTAATAACTGCGGTCTGTCTTTTGTACAAGTTGTAAATAACTCTCCTTTCCCTGTATTTCACCCCTGCTGATTTCAGAATTTGAAAGAGTGTATTCCAGTCAACATTGTCAAAAGCTTTCTCCAAATCGACAAAAGCTAGAAATGTAGGTTTGCCTTTCCGTAATCTATCTTCTAAGATAAGACGTAAAGTGAGTATTGCCTCCCGGGTTCCTACGTTCCTCCTGAATCCAAACTGATCTTCCCCGAGGTCAGCTTCTACCAGCTTTTCCATTCTCCTGTAGATAATTCGTGTTAAGCGCCTTAGGAAACAAAAATGGTACATGTGCTTCACTCATAAAAGTTAGACATATGCTGTCCCGGACTTCTTTTTAGATCTTTGTGGGACCTACAATACGTTCAGTAGTTCTCGAGTTATAGATGGTTAAAGGGACAGACAAAGAAAAAAATGTGCTTCAATTTTATATAATAACTTCGTGGCAACGTTCCCTTTCAGTGAAAACGTTGCTAGTAACCTCTATGTTGCTAGAACTTCCAACATCAGATTTGTTTCCATGCCAGTATGGTTTTTTTTTTTTTTTTTTTTTTTTTTTTTTTTAGCTTTTGCTTTAAGCAGCTTCTTTGTAGGTAGACCTAACAATTCATTCGGCGTGTCTCTTTTCCAATTGGCTTCAAAAAAATGCAGTGTCGGCTCGTACAAAATTTGACCAGTGTGCTACAATGTTACAAAAATAAACAGGAAACAAAATATACTGAAATAAAAAGGTCAACCTTTGTATGACTGCCTTTAATTAAATATCAATTAATACTGTATTGACAGTAAGACATTCAGGGGCATCTATAACAGCGCTGCCAACTGCATGTATTCACTGCACGTAGTAAATATAACGTTTAAAGAATATTATTCATTTACAGAAATTAAAAATTTAGACTCGGAGGTATTTGAATACGAGCCTCACACAGGTAGGTTTGAGAGACAACGCGCAAGACGCCTGAGCCAGCGCGCTATTTGACTCTGCATGCCGCAGTATTCGCCATACACTGTTCTTCCGCAGCCGTCACACGCAGCGCGGAGAGAAATATTGGTCTGGTGCTGCAGTCGGTCTCAGCACACACGAGCCGCCAGGCCTGACGTCACGTCTGCGCATGCGCACTAGCGGACAGACGACTGCGCCGCCTCTCTGCGCACGTACCAGCGCGGCTGAATCCCACTTCAGCACACGGAGCTGGTTTCCAGCTATCGCGGCGAGAGAGCTCCACAATGCGTTTTCATCCTCATTACTAGCGTTCTAATACGCATTGGAAGGGAAGTGGCATAATTTTATTGTGATATCTGGATCGTATTCCGAGAGAAAGGATGTAATTTTACAGCGATTACTCGCTTGCATTCGAAGAGAAATGACATAATTTTAGTAATATATTTACAGTGTGCTGCAGCACATTAGCACATTGTCACCAGCCGCCACTGCAAAAATGTTCGGAACAAATTGTGGCATTTTTGACATTTATCTCGTCTTGTCATTTACAGCGAAAAATCCATATGCACTTTAGTTCCTCATCTTTTGGAAACCGATGGTAGAAAATGCCTTCCGTCTTGCGTCCACTGTTATTGCACTCCGTAAGAGCACAACACGAAGTATTGTTACTCATAAATACAGGAAGAATATATGGACAAATTGTTCCCCTAATACAAGAAAGTTACTTTGTATCCGAACACTTAACAGGTCACGAAACGAGCGAGCGCAGAACACAACTTCCTGCTCGCACGTTTCATAAGGGTATAAACTGCGGCTACTGCTCGGCGCTTTAGGGCTGGGCAAACGGTACTCGCGTTCGAACATGCTCGGGATTTCCCGATACAGCGAAGCTCGATACTGTATCGAATTGTTCGAACACTTACATAATAAAAGACTCGCGTTGCGTATCTGCAAACAGTACGCTGGAAATTTTGAAATTAGGGGGCTATTCCTTTGCTGAGAACTGATTTCATAGGAAGTATAAGTACATGTAAAATAGGCGCATCACTATGATAAACTGTATATTTTGTTTGAAACAGTGCATAAGTGACCTGTCTGACATCACTGCAAGATATGATCAATTGATAAACAAAATATCTGCTACTAATACAGATTTACTGCAAAGTTAACAGTCAAAAGAAAAATGTTTCTGGGAGTACGTTACATCACTGTGAGTCATTCATAAGTAGAAATTACGTTTAATGTGATAATAAAAATGTTCAAATGTTTGTTAAGCTTATGGGACTTAACTACGGGGTCATCAGTCCCTAAACTTACAAACTACTTACGAACTAGGACGGCACAAATATCCATGCCCGAGGGGGGATTCGAACCCCCGACCGTAGTGACCGTGCAGACCGTGACTGCAGCGCCTCAGTCCCCTCGGCCACCGCGGCCGGTGATGTGATAATCAGAATAGGTTGCAAATAACAACTCTATTTCCTGTTCATGCGGTACAGTAACAGATAAAAATCTTACCACCTTTTAATCGCCTGGAAAACAAGATTAAGAGAATGAAACTTTCACTCTGCAGCGGAGTGTGCGCTGATGTGAAACTTCCTGGCAGATTAAAATTGTGTGCCGGAACCGGGACTGGAACCTGAAATCTTTGCCTTTCGCGGGCAAGCGCACTACCGACTGTGCTATCCCGACACGACTCACGATGCCGCCTCACAACTTTACTTCCGCCAGTACCTCGCCTCCTACTTTCCAAAAGTAAGTAAGTTTGGAAAGTAGGAGGCGAGGTACTAGCGGAAGTAAAGTTGTGAGGCGGCATCGTGAGTCGTGTCGGGATAGCTCAGCTGGTAGAGCGCTTGCCCGCGAAAGGCAAAGGTCCCAGGTTCGAGTCCCGGTTCCGGCACGCAATTTTAATCTGCCAAGGAGTTTCAAGATTAAGAGAGATGAAATAGGGAAAACATTGGAAATTTAATACCCAATAACGGAAATAATTCACACAAAAATGAACTGTAATTGCGACCACGAAATGAACGTGCACGAAGTGCTGTTTACGTAGTACCAACAGGCGTCGCTAGATCGCAGCACTAGAATTTAAAATCGCGATTGCTATCGTTTACATACAGACTAAATTCGTTGCTTTTTCAATTATGACCTGCTACTAGAGTCTGCATTTCATACTTATTATTATACATAATGAATTAATGACACAATCTTCGTTATAATTAGTTTACTGCACAGCGCCGAAAAGATTTGTGAATATCATCGCTGTAAATCGTAGTGATAGTACGTACTGACGTTGCTAGATAGCGTCGTGATCGAATGTCCGAACATATCCCGAGATTTCCCGAACTGTGGCGTAAACTGTTCGAACAGTTGGAGTCATGTTGAAACCCAGCTTTACGGCGCTTGCTGCCAGATGACGTCACAGAAGCAAAGCGCGCCACTCAAATTTACACCCCCCCCCCCCTGTCTAAAGGCCCTATTATGCGATACACCTGAGGCGTACACATATGCGCCTGCGCCATAAGTGTGATTATCTGGAACTACGTACCGCTTCACGTAAACCTATTACACGAAGCACGGCGGATATTTCTTCGCGCGAATCCGCGCATGCGCTGTAGACAGCAATAACGCGCATGAAACACGAAGAAAACAGAGCTCATCTAATCGTTCATTCATACCACACAAGACCACGAGGGAAACTGTGATTTCCTGGAATTTCTGTGAGCTTACGGTTCCTATTTAATGTGAAGTTGTAATTTTTTTATTAAGTATTTCTTTTTTTCTTATGTAGTTAGCACAGAATTGAGTCACTATTGCTTTGAATTACAGACGCAACACTTTCGTTTTTTAAAAGAGTTCTAAGTTTGTGTAGGTAATGGCCAAACCACTTAGGTTATCGGTTCCTAGACGTACGCCGATGACAACGTGCACACAAATGCCTGAGGGAGGACTCGTTAACTTCGGCGGGAGCGGCCGCGCAATTCGTGACAAGGAGCCTCAGACCGCGCGGCAGCTTTATATTACGACACTACGTTGAAATTATAAATTCTGTCTAAATTTACATTTATATAGCATTTCGCACATAGGACACAATAATGACGGGAACCAGACGTTGGGTTCGACTGTGGCCGGAAAGATGGAAGGTAGGGGAATGTACTTACAGCTAATAAAAGAACTGAGTCCCGGAAATCCGCAACAAATTTGGAACTTCCTGAGGAAGAACGTGACCTGTTTTGAAAAGCTGCTGTTTGTAAAGTTGTACGGATATCATTGAGGAGTAAACAATTGCTGACTTAACTTATGACAAAGGGATCGTGTGGGTTATACAAACAACTTTCCTCCCAGTACGCCTGAATAATGACTCAACGGCCCGCTGTTCCATTTCATTTCTATAAGTTTGAAGCAACCAATGTAAAAACTCATTTTCTTAAACACCTAGTATAATAGGGACTGATGACCCCGTAGTTAAGTCCCATAAGCTATACAAACATTTGAAACATTTGAAAACCTAGTATAAAGGTATGCCGGCAAACATGTTTCTTGTTTAATTACTGTATTTATGAAAATTTACTAACTGAAAAAGCGGGAAGAAACCGCAACACGGAAGTCTGAAATCACAAATCAGTTCTAAGTACGAATGTCATACACAAATAACAAGCAGAAAGCTTCCTGCAGTATCCGCTTCTGCGCATGCGCAGGTTAGCGCAGCCTAGTGCGCATGCGCGGATTCACGGGAGTTTAGAACTGGCCCCTGTTCAGGCGCACGGATGAAGTGTCTTCTAATAACCACGTGGTGGTTCCGCGGTAGTTGCACGTGTTTCGCCGCTAGATGGCTGTCGCGCTAGAGCTATACCTTTCGCGGCGGATTGTCGTGTAACACCACAGTCTAACACATACAGTCACGACACTCCCACAGATATTTGTTATACGCAGCTATAGCAGCGCTCCAAGCGGCCGGCAAGCTACATTTCTGAATACGATAGTTGATGAGAGCGAATAGTATCGTTTACATTGACTTCAACATACGTTTTACATTAGGGAACGTATGTAGTGCCTTATAAAAAGGTAATAATTTAAAAATAGCTCCCCATATATCTTTCTTGGATTTCGTTAAGATCCCTGACAAGGTACGAAACGATACATTACAGGACAGTTAATTTACAATTATCCTTTAACATACAGGCTTTAAATGAGAAATTTCATTTTCTATTAAAAATAAGAATGCCTAGGAAACACCAGGAGACATGCCTTTTAGCAGAGAGACGTCAATTTCGACGCAGGAACGTTAAGTATCCTTCATTACAATTTCAGTAAAATCGTTGAGGGTGGAACATAGGAAACGTATATAGAATGCAATAACTACGGTATTTAACGTACCAAATAAACGATCACAGCTGTAGCTGAAGGAAGAATATCACAGACATGGCAATGTAACGATAAAAGCAACCAAACTGTTTCCCAACAAAGAAGAACCCAATTGCAGAATTGTTGCTACATCTGAACCACAAACGGCAAGAATCATCAAAACATTAGTTTTTTAAAGCTAAAGTAATTACACTTAAAAAGAATACGCACGTATAAGAAAGACGAGTGGCGTGTAAAAATGTGACACTCTTAGACTCTATACGGAATTGATACACGTCAAAAACTGGCTGTCATAGTAAGAACGGACCATAATAGAAATTTATTATACCATTATGTTTATATGCAACTTACTTTTAGCGGAATAAGCTGCAAATATACACATATTCGTAAGTATTTGTTCATGACAGAGTTGTTCTTTATACCATTGAATCATTTAAATTACGCTGTTTTATTATTAATTTCCGTATTATGTTTGTCTCTCGATATTTTAATAACGGTTGTAACGCAAAAATTATAGTAAGTATTTCGTTGATTACGTACAAAAGCGATTATAAACAAACATCACTACTTCGGCGGCTTTCCCTCCGCTAGGAACGCTAGTGTCGCAGCAGCTGTCAGTTGGTAACAACTTTTACAGCAGTGAGGGTCGCGACTGTGTATGTTAGACTGTGGTAATAGCGCCTTAAGGCCAGGCGCGCACTGGCGGTTTTCCGTCGCGCGATTTAATTGCCGCAAAAATGGAACACGGTGGCTCAAATATGAGCGCGTGCACGTGCGACTAAAAAGTAGCGGCGGGTTAAAAAAAAGGCAACCGGCCCTGTTTGACGCGCGACGCGGTGGTCGCAGGTGTGGGGTGAGTCGCCACAGGCAACAGCAAGGGGCCGCTGCACTGTATAGGGGCGCGGCTTCTCAGCCGCTGCCGCTCTGTGCTGCAGACCAGACGAGTTAAGTTCTGATAACGGGAGCTGTGCTACGGGTGACATTATAGACTGTGTTGTCGATCTACATCTACAACCATACTCCGCAAGCCACCCGACGGTGTGTGGCGGAGGGTTCCTTGAGTACCACTATCGATTTCCCCTCCTATTCCAGTCACGTATTGTTCGCGGAAAGAAGGATTGTCGGTATGCCTCTGTCTGGGCTCTAATCTCTCTGATTTTATCCTCACGATCTCTTCGCGAGATATACGTAGGAGGAAGCAATATACTGCTGGACTCCTCGGTAAAGGTATGTTCTCGAAACTTGGGCAAAAGCCCGTACCGAGCGACAGAGCGTCTCTCCTGCAGAGTCTTCCACTGGAGTTTAGCGTTCATCTCCATAACGCTTTCTCTATTACCAAATGATCCTGTAACGAAGCGCGCTGCTCTCCGTTGGATCTTCTCCACTTCCTCTATCAACCCCACCTGGTACAGATCCCACACCGGTGAGCAGTATTCAAGCTGTGGGTGAACAAGTGTACTGTAACCTACTTCCTTTGTTTTCGGACTGCATTTCCTTAGTATTCTTCCAATAAATCTAAGTCTGGCATCTGCTTTACCGACGATTGATTTTATATGGTCGTTCCATTTTAAATCCCTCCTAATGACTACTACCAGATACTTTATGGAATTAACTGCTTCCAGTTGCTGACCTGCTATAGTGTAGCTAAATGATAAAGGATCTTTCTTTCTGTGTATTCGCAGCACATTACACTTGTCTACATTGAGATTCAATTGCCATTCCCTGCACCATGCGTCAATTCGATGCAGATCCTCCTGCACCTCAAAACAATTTTCCATTGTTACAACCTCTATACACTACAGCATCATCCGCAAAAAGCCTCAGTGAACTTCCGATGTTATCTGCAAGGTCATTTATATATATCGTGAAGAGCAAAGGACCAACGACACTCCCCTGTGGCACACCTGACATCACTCCTACTTCGGGAGACTTGTCTCCATTGAGAATGACCTGCTGCTTTCTGTTATCTAGGAATTCCTCAATCCAACCACATAATTGGTCTGATAGACCATATTCCCTTACTTTGTTCATTAAACGTTTGTGGGGAACTGTATCAAACGCCTTGCGGAAGTCGAGAAGCACAGCATCTACCTGAGAACCCGTGTCTATGGCCCTCTGAGTCTCGTGGACGAATAGCGCGAGCTGGGTTTCACACGAACGCCTTTTTCGAAACCCATGCTGATTCCTGCAGAGCAGATTCCTAGTCTCGAGAAATGTCATTATATTCGAACATAATACTTGTTCCAAAATTCTACAACTGACCGACGTTAGAGATATAGGCCTATAGTTCTGCACATCTATTCGAGGACCCTTCTTGAAAACGGGGATGACCTGAGCCATTTTCCAATCTTTTGGAACGCTACGCTCTTCTAGAGACCTACGATACACCACTGCGAGAAGGGGGGCCAGTTCCTTCGCGTACTCCGTGTAAAAACGAACCGGTATCCCACCAGACCCTGCGGCCTTTCCTCTTTTCAGCGATTTTAATTGTTTTTGTATCCCTCTGTCAATTATTTCAATATCTGCCATTTTGTAATCTGTGCGTCAAACTAGGGAAAGAACTACAGTGCAATCTTCCTCTGTGAAACAGCTTTGTGTAAATACATTTAGTAATTCTGCCTTTAGAGTGTCATCCTCTGTTTCAATGCCATTTACGTGAGAGAGTGTCTGGACACTTTGTTTTGATCCGCTTTGACATAAGACCAAAATTTCTTAGGATTTTCAGCCAAATCAGTACAAAGAAGTCTACTTTCGAATTCGTTGAACGCCTCTCGCATAGCCCTCCTCACGCTACATTTCGCTTCTATGGTGTTACAGAAGTAGAAAAGCGACCAGTTCTCTACAACAGGAAATTAAAAGAATACAGTGATCGCGATTTGAAAGAGAAACTATGAGGAGAAGTATGCTGCAGCCTAATTAGGAACTGGGCTGAACTGTCTTGACCAGAAAATAATACAATAACAATGGTATTTCATGAAACTACCTTGCAGATTAAAATTGTGTGCCGGAACCGGGACTCGAACTTGGGACCTTTGCCTTTCGCGGGCAAGCGCACTACCGACTGTGCTATCCCGACACATATACAAAAACTCTACGTGTGTATGTGTGTTAATATTTCGCTCTGCAGTGAAAACTACAGAACGCAAACGAATGATATGTGTGTAATTGTTGTCCGAAGTCTCCTGTTGTACACCATAACAGTTCCATGCCGTTAGCTATAAGGGGGTGGAAGATATGGTGGTTGAAATTCGTCAAATTATTAAAAAATTCGGATGAAGGCCAGCGATGACGTTTGAGACTCTATATTAAGGAGGTTACAAAAAAATGTTGAAATGTTTGTATAGTCTATGGGACTTAACTACGAGGTCATCAGTCCCTAAACTTACAAACTACTTATGAACTACCTTATACTAAGGACGGCACAAATATCCATGCCCGAGGGGGGATTCGAACCCCCGATCGTAGTGGCCGTGCAGACCGTGACTGGAGCGCCTCAGTCTCCTCGGCCACTGCGGCCGGCAATTTCAGACTCACTGTGTATTTTCACAGCAGTGTTCATGTGGTTCAAGTCCTCGTACCCTTCATGATTCCAAACAGATTTTTTTGTTTGAAAACATCAAACACGTCCAAAAATAAAATTTGTTCACCACATCACATCCACAAAGCCACTCGGCTACATCATACAGCTCTTTGCGAAAATGTCTTTCGAACCTTACTCTCGAACCTTGCACGTTTGAAGATGTCTTTAGAACTGGACATGGTCGACCATTATCAGTCTTTTAACAGCTCGAAATTTAAATGAAAATAACGGATTAACCATGTATCTGACACGAAAATTGAATAACCGAATTTGTAGAGGAGAAAATTCTCTACAACTTTGCTCTGTTATGTTTTTTTATTTTATTTTATTTTATTTTATTTTATTTTTTTTTTTTTCATGTGTCATAGCGTTTCAGAGATATTTGCTAAAATAACGGCGATTTTGGGATGTATGTCTGTCTGTCTGTCCGTAACGTGTTCCCTGTTTATTAAGACGTACCGTTCAACCGATCAGCACCAAATTTTACAGGCATCATTGTAGGCCGTCAGAGACCAGAACCTCCCTTTTTCAAATTTTTCGGACAAAAAATACGGCAGTAATGCCAAAAAAAGCAGTTTGTAATATAATTGCAATTGCAAACGAACCGTTCATCTGACACGAAAATTGAATAACCTAGTTGGTAGAGGGGAAAATTCTCTACAACTTCGCTCTATTATGTTTTTTTCATATCTCGTATCGCTTTAGAGATATTTGCAAAAATAACGGAGATTTGACACTCTCCATTGAATTAACGAAAACCAGCCGTTCGGAGATGTCACGTGACATTCCTCGCCCAGAACTCTCTGTGGCATACGCCATCTTGTGTTGCGTATTTGATGATTTTCTTATTGTAACTTACAAGTTACTTCAAAGCAATGGCGCACTGAAGAATTAACAAAAACACGTCGTTCTTTGTACGATAATCTAGTGCCTACAAATGCAATATTAGTATCAGTTAACAACGGCCATCAATAGTATGAGATGAAAGAACATGACTTTCGCTTGTTAGCCGTAGCGTAGTGGGCAAGGCGTTGGACTATTATGCTGAAGTTCAGTGGTTCGGAACCCGCCACTACTTAATTTTTTTTCCCAAAAAGGCTTCCAGACACTGTCATTAATTAATTTTTTATTATTTATATTATTATTATGGTCCAAAATGTTTGGAAAAGCTTATAAAACTACAAATCTGTGGTGTCGCACAAGTACAAAGTGCGCGCCACCTACTTTCGCCGCGCGCCGCCATGCACGCACGGCGCGGCGTTCTTACGACGTCAGCCACGAGCGCCCTCTGCTGCAACCCCGCTCGTGGCCACCACGGAAAGACATCGGTCACTTGGGACTGAGTTAGGAACCAGTAAAGACTTCGGAATCCGATAGGCACCAGTGAAGACTTGGCTATCAGTTAGGCACTAGGCAGGACTCTAGCTCAACTATGTATCAACATTCTGCAGTACTATGTAAAAGTTAAGTATTGTATAAATTCTGTGCAATATATATCTCGTTCTAATTTACTCTAGTGTTTCTAGTTTCTGGCTGCTCCCCTCCGTACCTGCACCAGCGTGCTATCTTTATTCCTGTGTCGGTCTCATTCCACTCGGCCACCGACACCTACGACGGAAACGAGACACAAAAAAATCTAAAGTGGGCCGTAAAACACGTCAGTGCGATTTTTTTCCTTTCACTATAAGAAAGTGTTGAAAAACTGGTGTATAGTATTATAGTACGTGTCTTACTACACTTTCACTGCCCATGCTGAATGTTTAAACGGCTGTCGTGGTCGCATAAGCAATAAGCAGTGTTGCCAGATGTCAGAGAGAGAAAATACCTGCAGTCTGACAAAAATGTACCTACGTTTTCCCTACTTCCTCCCTACCACCTCATTAAAGCCCCTACATCAGGTCGTAGCCAGGTTTGGGTCTGGGAGGGGCTGAACCCAGGAGTCCGGCCAGCAGAGGTTAACCAGCTGATTAATGAGACATGTTACAATTCTGAAAAAGTTTAAAATAAATATTTGGCATCATCCTTCACTTGCTAGATATGTTCCAGTTACTGATCGTTACTGATTGATGGAGTCAAGTGTAGATTATGCCGCGAATTCCGAGTGCACTGTTACAATGGAATTACCGATTTATCGATCGGACAAGGGTACATCAAGAACCTGTCAACCATAGAGAGGAACAGCATTAATTAGTTTCCCCAAATATGCCGCTAATTCCGAGTGCACTGTTACACGAGGATAACTGATTTATTGACCGCACAAGGCTACATCGAGACACTATCAACCATAGAGTAGGAACAGCAGTAATTATTTAGTTCACAGTCAGCACAAAAAGGAAGTCCGTCACTCTGCATGAATCGATTTTCAAAGAGTAATACTATGTTGATAACGAATATCGAGCGCTTTGTTCATTATAACGTCGGCAGTCGCAAACGTTTTAGCGTTTTCTTCTCAGGATTTTCTCATTTACAAGTACTAACAAGTATATCGTCCTGATGTAAGTAAATAACAGTCTAGTCAATGTAATAAAACGTCTTTGCCGGCCGCGGTGGCCGAGGGGACTAAGGCGCTCCAGTCACGGTCCGCACGGCCACTACGGTCGGGGGTTCGAGTCCCCCCTCAGGCATCGATATTTGTGACGTCCTAGTTCGTAAGTAGTTCATAAGTAGTTTGTAAGTTTAGTCAATATAATAAAACGTCTTTGCCGGCCGCGGTGGCCGAGGGGACTGAGGCGCTCCAGTCACGGTCCGCACGGCTACTACGGTCGGGGGTTCGAGTCCCCCCTCGGGTATGGATATTTGTGCCGTCCTAGTTCGTAAGTAGTTCATAAGTAGTTTGTAAGTTTAGGGACTGATGACCCCGTAGTTAAGTCCCATAAACTATACAAACATTTGAACGTTTTGAAAACGTCTTTCGTTCATGGAAACAATGAATTTTCCTTGTGCTGACATTTTCTAACACTACTTCCAAACCGACTCTCAATTCCACTGATATGCATTGAAATCATCACATTTCGCATCAATTTTAATGTGTTTCAAACTAAGCTTTCAAATGAATATCGTTTACTATGAACAGAAAACAACTATGCAGTCTAAAATATCATTGGCTACTTCAAACTTCGCCACAATTGGTCTGCTTCATACCCGTGCGCTGACAACTGTTCTTTGCCAACATTACCCGCTAGGCCAGTGTCGGCGATTGTAAAATTTCACCGAAGTACCTACGCGTTGGGACTTTTGGATGAGAAATCCCTACACGATTTTAATGCTTAAAAGTACCTACGTGTAGGGAAAATTCCCGACGTCTGGCAACACTGGATATAATACACTCGCAGGGACTGAGCGGCAACGCGCATGCGCACTGACCACGAGTGGAGCTGCCGACGCTTTGGAAGCGATGCAACAATCTCCAGCTACAGGCTACGTCACGTTGACCAGCTGACTGGCTGGCCGCCGGGGCACGCCCCCTGCCTCGCAGCGGCCAGCCAGTCAGCTGGCGTCCGCGGCCTGGTCGACGTCACGTAGCGCGGGCTGTTGTCAGGCCTAGAGCGCTGTACAGCACAAGCAGGACAATCCGACATTTTGAATCCCATGTTGAAGGCGCGCGTTTAGAAACGAATCGTGCCATCGAATAACGCCGTATGGCACATTTTGACATTTCGTAGATTCGTGTGGAATAATGAGGTAAGCGGCAGTCTGCATCGCCTGCTGTAAAAGTTGACCGGTTTACCGTCAGAGGGCAGCACTAAACAGCGAGGAGACCCTTGAAGTTTTCGCGCCTCTGCTGGAACAACGCTGTATGTTACAATAATGGCGGAGTCAGTGGCGGCGCTAGACGAAAACTGGGCGTCGGCGAACTCGTCTTTGCGAGGGCCCTTTCATTTTTTCATTACTGAAGATAATGTTAAACGTGCTGAATTATACATCAATAATCATTATACTAAAATTCTATAAGTATAATATACGAGTATTATTGCAACGACAAAAATTACAATAAACAAACAGAAATTAGAGAAACTTTTCAGCTTTTCGTGCCACAGAATTTTTTAAAGATCACATCTTAATACTAGCTGTTATTTCGGCTTCAGTTGATAGTACTGAGAACGCAGCAGTGGCGTAGCTATCACAGGGCTAGGCGGGGCAGTGCCCCAGGGCCCCGAGCTCCAGGGGCCCCTCGGCCTCCGTGAGCGACGATCCAAAAAAGTTACCGTAGATCCTTGAACACTTTCATGTCCCCCAATTACTTCGGACAATCGAAGTTCTACTGTATATAATAATTAAGTTGATCGGAGGTTTTCCGACTTTGAACTTTTTGAACCGTGACCAACAAACCTCAAACGCACGAAGTGAAATCCAAACATTATTCGCACCCCAGAATATAAACATAACAAGGTCCTTTGCTTGTCTGCTAAGACGTGTGCCCTGCCATCGCCAGCGTATTGTCGGTTGAAGTCGGAGTTGCCGTGGCTGCCAATCTTTGCGAAATAACAGTGAATGCTGCTGAATTACTAGCACAGTGTTTGACAGTAGACAGTGTGACCACATCTGAATATGAAGTCTCTACAATGTATTATTACAGAACGGTATTATTATGGTAACTCAACTGTCTGTGTAGTGAATTCCCCAAGGGTGTGCTCCATAATCATAGATCCCAATGAAGTGCTGTAACCAATTGCACTCTGAAATTCGTGCAAAAAGAAGAAAAAATATGGTTACTTTGTCACAATAGTAAGTTGTGCATTCAAGACACTACCCTGTACCCCACTGCCACTATAATAAGCGAAGATGTCAACTTAGTTATTTTACAAATTACTTTTTCCTGGCCAGGCATTAATATATACTTCATGAAGCCTGGTAATGGCACGGCTCAAACCAAAGTATTCCATCAAACAAAATCCGGCAACTTTCTTTTCTGAAACCATCCTACACGAATATTTCTCCTATTTCCCTTCTTCGACTGGGCTATCAACGAAATTAGGCTGATCGGCATGGAGAGTGAGATGTCGCTACTGACAACAGTAGTCCGCCTGCTGTCACCGCGGACTCGACTGCTCCCGGTTTGCTTCGCGCCAGGGGGCCATGTTTTCATGGTTAAGTAATATTTCTTCATTGTTTATTTTTTACTAGCTTATGCCTGCGACTTCATTCACCTAGTATGGAGCAACTTCGGAAACTATCCCAAGAGGTCGTTTATCTTTATGTCTTATCCAGGTCCAAATCTATTCCTCTGCAAAATTTCATTCAAATCCGCCCAGTAACTTTTGCGTGAAAGCATAGCAAACAAACCAACTTTCACAGTTATATTTGAGAGTACTATTAAATATTATCTGCTGCGTGACACATAATAGTATTTAGGTTTGCCTTATTATGTATTCCAGTAGGCGGTGAGGAACTGATGATGAAGTAGTTTTGCATAGTTTTAGTTTAAAGAGGGCCCCAATGTCATTTTTGCCCTGGGGCCCTTGGTGACATAGCTACGCCACTGGAACGCAGATAGTCTTTCTTGCCTCACTGTGCTTTCAAGTTAGTCTTAATCAACTTTACCTTTATGGAGCTTCTCTCGGCCGAAGTTGTACTGACCGGAACTGAACATGATTCTGATTGATATACAAACATTTGGGTGTACTTCTTCCAAATCGTTTTCTAAAATGTATTGGCCGGCCGTGGTGGCCGAGAGGACTGAGGCGCCCCAGTCACGGTCTGCACGGCCATTACGGTCGGGGGTTCGAATCCCCCCTCGGGCATGGATATTTGTGCCGTCCTTAGTATTAGCTAGTTCATAAGTAATTTGTAAGTTTAGGGACTGATGACCCCGTAGTTAAGTCCCATAAGCTATACAAACATTTGATTTAAAATGTATTGAAGAAATTGTTTTGCAAGTATTTAACTAAAAATTGCATCACTGCTGCACTCATACGGAAATAAATACGGACAACTAAATAGCTGCCGGCCGAGAATGGCCGAGCGCACTGAGGCATCATTCCACGGTGCGCGAGGTCGCTCTCGCCGGGAGTCGAATCCCACCCTTGGGTACGGATGTTGTGTTCGTCCTTTGGTTAAGCTAGTGTAAGTGAGATGTAGGTCGTCGCTACATAACCTAGCAGCTGGAAAGCGCCGTTAAACATCAAGTATAAAAAAAGAAACAAAAAAAACTAAAATTTAAGAACGTTTTGCGAGGCCCCCACAGGCGGTGGCCGACGTCGCCGACGCCTAGCGCCGCCCCTACGGAGTGTAGCAAGGTGACGCTTGGAACGCGGCAGTAACTCACGGAAAAGGAAAACCAACATCGCTAATTGGCAGGATATTAAGAGGAAAAGGCTTCGTGATGCTGGAATGGAATATAAATCACGGAAAGGAAAGGTAGTTTTTGGGAAACAACCTCCAACACAGGCGACTGGAATAATGCTGTATGGGTTCCGTAAACATCAAATAAAAAATTTACCGTTGTCTTCTGGTTTTCGGTTGCTTTACAACGGGGCACTGACACTTCAGAAGGAAAAGAAAAAGGATCTGTTGGACATGATAAAATATATGGATACAAAACACCGAGACTTTTACGAAATCCTACAGTGTGACAGCTGAGTTTGGCTACCAGATTTGTGTCTCAACTGTAACAGACTCATATACTACTACTTTTTTAAGGCCAATGTAATCAGTATACAATAAATATTTTTTGTATCATGTAATAATTTTCTTACTTACACTTTTTGGATTCTAGACAGCCTTACCATTAGAGCAGAGTACAGAGTGATATGGAATAAAGCTGTATATCCAGTGCTATACAGCGTTTATCCATTTTAAAAATTACTAATTAAAGAAAAACTATACTTAGTGAAATTTTGGAAAGCACAACCAAGTATTTTTAAGAGTCTGTATGCACAAATAATATGTATCTACTGGTACATTATTATTTTCCATCAATTCTCTGGAATTAACAGTTTTTTTTTTTTTAGATTTCAGATAAACTGCAAAATGTGCCATACAGCGTTATTCGGTGTGATTTTTAACTATGGAACCATTATGCTTTCTAACATGCTCTTAGGCCGTTAAATATACTTTCCTAACGCAGAAAATGTTACAGCATAGTAAATTTATTCATTTGATTGTAAAAGGCAAGCAACTTAAAAGTTGGTGATTAGAGGGATATTTTTTAGAGATATGACACGTAGTCCATATTAAGGAATATGTTGCTGTTCTAAATATTTACCACATACAGTTAAAATACGTTACAATATTATCGAATTTTCTGGTTTATAAATGGTGCGTCCACATACGTTTAGGGTAAGTAAGAGTTGCATTCGAAAACAGTAACGGAATAATGTTAAATTACGATACTATACTTTCCGTATTCCCCCTCTAATGTCTCCCATATTTTACACACGGCATATCTGAGAGAAGATTTTACGTCAAAAATGTGTTTAATAACTTTGAATGTCTAGTTTCGTTAGATAACGACTAAATAAAGTCTTTCTGGTAGCATGCACTTTGAAATAAAGTGAATGTTGGTTGCACTACAAGTTTTGAATTTAATGCCTTTCATGTACGACTTCTTCCCTCTTCCCGTTCAGTGTTTTTAGCCATCCTGTTCACTGCTAGACTTAGGCTTACATAGACCCAAGCCACTTTAAACACACTAAGTCAAATCCTCCCTCGGGCATGTGTGTGTGTCTGTGTGTGTGTGTGTGTGTGTGTCGTCATTAGTGCAAGTTAATTAAAGTTAGTTTAAATAGTTTTAAGCCTAGGGAATGACAACCATAGTAGTTAAGTTTCATAGATTTACAAATATTTGAAAAATTTTAAAATAAACTATTCCTTACATGAAACGTCCAGGCAGATTAAAATTGTGTGCCGGAAGCGGGTCTCGAACCTGGGACCTTTGCCTTTGCCTTTCTGTATTCCTTACATGTTTAGGCCTATATTTTCATTACCAACTCTGTGTAAGCGTTAACTATTTCGAATACAAATAATTTAAAAAAAGGTTCTTAAGATTACACAGTTATTTGGTTGATTTTAGCGTTCATACTTGGCGTCTGGAATTTACAAGTCTCCTTTTACGCCGATCTATGTTTGAAGGATACCTGTAAAACTTAATATCGAGCATGTCTGCTATTTTTTGCAGCTGCACAACCAACCATTTTCACACTGTGAAACAACAAAATCAGAAAATATTCGCTGATTCACTTCGCTGCAGCACACTAAGCATACATCATTGTCATCGGTTTGGGATTCAAAATGGCGGATTGTTCAGCTCGGTATATCTAGTGCTTTAGACAGGCCCTGTCTCTAGCTGGTTCAAATGTTCAAATGTTTGTAAATCTGTCGGACCAAACTGCGAGGTCATCAGTCCGTAGCTTACAAACTACTTAAACCTAGGTAACCTAACCTAAGGTATTTGTCTATCATCATGATGTGATTTACATTGTTACTACTTTTGAGAATATGTACATTCTTGAGAAGTATCCTCAGGACACATTGCACGCTTATGGCAACGCCTTTTCGAACCCCCCCCCCCCCACACACACACACACACATAAACTGCGTTTACATGCAACGCATTTTTCAGGAGATGAAAACCGAATTCGTAAACAGTTTTTCGCAGTCTTTTTTACGTTCAAATGTTCAAATGTTTGTAGAGTCTATGGGACTTAACTACGGGGTTATCAGTCCCTAAACTTACAAACTACTTATGAACTACTTACAACTAAGGACGGCACAAATATCCATGCCCGAGGGGGGATTCGAACCCCCGACTGTAGTGCCCGTGCAGACCGTGACTGGAGCGCCTCAGTCCCCTCGGCCACCGCGGCCGGCTCTTTTTTACGTGTTGTAGGCTGAAGCGGATTTTCTAACCCACTCAGTATGGCAGCTGAAAAACAGCTGTTTCAGTTCCTGATATAGTACGCACAATCGCTATTTTTGTTTACTTAAATTCACAGATTCATGCTCAGCCCAATATTTATACTTCTCTTTTACTGGAGAAAATTTCTCTGTCCTTATCAGCAGAAAACTTAACAAGAAGGCATTATTGATAAATCTGAAGCATTGAATTAAAATTTGTGGTGCGGCCAGGAATCGAACCCAGACCTCCATGATTATTAGGCAGACGTCTTAACCGTTAGACTACTACACCATTAACGATTAAGGCGCCTTGGAATAGTCTATGAACGATTTCCCTCCACATCACAAACTTTAATTCAGCTTCTTTGTTCCAAAGATAATTGCCACTACTGACAAAGCTCTCCATGCAAGGGAACAGCACCTCGGCAATGGACATGCTGGAACAATCCTGTTAAGGTGATATAAATATCAATTAACACAAAATAAACAATCCCAGAGACGGATTTACGTCTCAAATATGTCAAAGACATTATTTATAAATCTGAAGCATTGAATTGAAATTTGTGTTGCGGCCTGGAATCGAACCCGGACCTCCATGCTTAACAAGAAGGCGCAACCTGACAACCCAGGCACATATCAAAAACGGTTGCGCTCGCATGGGCGCGAAAATCGATTGTGAAATTGGAAAACCGCTTTATTGAGATAATCAACGTTCTTCTTCTTAATTCAATCTTATAGACACAGTTTGCATACTAAAATCCAACCTTGGTGTTAACTGAAATAGTTCCATTTCCCAAATGTTGAAATGTTTGTCAAGCTTGTGGGACTTAACTGCGAGGGTCATCAGCCCCTAAACGTAGAAACTACTTATGAACTAATTTATACTAAACACAGCACAAATATCCACGCCCGAGGGGGACTCGAACCTCCGACGGGGAGGGGCCACGCCCATCGCAGCATAGCGCCTGAATGCGCTCGGCCGCTCCGCAATTGTAGCCTGCAAAGTGTTGGTCATATTGTTCAAAACCAGTATTCTACGGAAGTGTAAGTTATTATCATGCTGAAAAAATTCAGCATTTTTGGCGAAAGGAGTTAAGTACTTAATTTCAATTTCTGTGGTATTTATTGGCGTAAACCAATTATTAGGTAATACAACTATTATTATTGTATTAACGTGTCCTATGTTATAGAAAAAATATATTAAAATAATCTTATTAAAATTAATAATTTTACCATTTTAATAATTGTACGCTTATACAGGGTGTTCCAGCTATCTTGTCCACCCAAAATATTTCTGGAACAATAACAGCTATTGGAAAACGACTTTCACCAGTATCAATGTACGGCTGGGGCCCATGAATGTACATATTTGGAAACATTCTAAAACGAAAGCAAATGTGTTTTTTAACACAAACTTTTTTTTAATGTACCCCCTATATTTTTTCTTCAGCAATCCATAGCATGACAAGTCACATAAACAATGGCGTTGACTGCATCGCAATATTCCAACTACATCCAGAGATATTGCGACGCTAAGTTGACGCTTGAAATACGCGAAACGCGCGGCTAGCGCTCGTCCTGAGGAGCATGGGGTTCTCGCCTGAGTCTCAGGACGTGCGCTAGCCGCGCGTTTCGCGTATTTCAAGCGTCAACTTAGCGTCGCAATATCTCTGGATGTAGTTGGAATATTGCGATGCAGTCAACGCCATTGTTTATGTGACTTGTCATGCTATGGATTGCTGAAGAAAATATAGGGTGTCCATTTAAAAAACGTAAGTTTGTGTTAAAAAACACATTTGCTTTCGTTTTAGAATGTTTCCAAATATGTACATTCAGGGGCCCCAGGCGTACATTGATAGGTGAAAGTCGTTTTCCAATAGCTGTTATTGTTCCAGAGATGTTTTGGGTGGACAAGATATCTCGGACACCCTATATAATACGTTTGAAAGTGAGCTTGTCACCAAAGTATATTTTTGAAGTAGGATTGGGGTAGGGACCAAAAACAACTGTGACCCCCTCCGGAATCGAACCCTCGATCCGCACCTGCTCTCCAGTATACAATCCTTTGGAATGAAATATATTGTACACTGTATTAGTGCAGTTTGCAGTTGTATTAAAGAGTACACGTTATTGCAATGTTCATTCATTGAGAACCCATCCCAAAATCATATCCTGACTATGCCTGTGTCTGTATATAAGGGAACAGTAATTATAAGAAATCTGGAAAAGTTGTTGATCGATTTAGTTCTAATATTTACATGATACTCTACTGAACATTCAGTCAGAAGTAGACCGAGAGGGGGGAAGGAAGTTATGTACAGTGAGGTGAGGGAGTGAATCTGGAAAGATAGGCTCAAACGTACATATTGTATTATAGATTGGTTGTACATTATATGTAATCTGATTGCTGCAGGCCAAAATATTTTATTTCATTATGTTAAAATTGGCAGAAATTGCTCTATCTAGCAGCGCTTTTTATACCTTGCGCATTGATATGATTTTTCTTTAATCTCCCCATGCAATGGCAAAGACAGCGTTACAGAATATTGCATCCCTTAAGGCGGTCTAGCTTCGGGCATCATTGAGGCTCAACTGCGTACCTTATCACCACTTTCATCTGAATTCGCTGTTCCAGATGTAGCACCATAGTCCGCAGCAACAACAAGACGATTCGTAGTAACATCTGCAAATATAAGGAGAGGATTTTTCTTTTACTGCAAGCAAAAGGGATGACATTATTTTCAATTTTCATAAGTTGTTGCTTGATCATCCGCCCTACAGCCCAGACATGTCACCCTAGGTTCGTTTGAAGAGCTGCATCCATCCTGCAGCGCATGCGCAGTACGAAAAGTCGTGTTTGAAGATCTGCAGGAGGAAATTCTCCCTGCAGCTCATGCAGCAGACTCGCGCATGCGCATAACTCTCAGATGAGTAGTGGGGGTATAAGAAGCGCCTTTGTTCAGTTTTCGGAAGTCCACAGCGTTGTAGTATATAAGTGTACTACATGTTACTTCTGTCGTTCTGCGTTTCATGTGCTGTTTGTAAAGGAAGTTCGTTATTTGTTTGTGTATATTGATGTATTCGTATTTTATTTTATAAGTATTATTTTTGTTTGTATGAAATCGCCTCTAAAAATTAGAAGAGCAAAATTGTCTATAATAGGTAATTCGTCTTATGCAGACTGAAATTAAAGACATTTGTTTTACACCAGACGCGTTTCGCTTTTTATTTTAAAAGTAACTTTAGTGGACTGTAAAAGCCGGCCGCGGTGGCCGAGGAGACTGAGGCGCTTCAGTCACGGTCTGCGCGGCCACTACGTTCGGGGATGGATATTTGTGCCGTCCTAGTTTGTAAGTAGTTCATAAGTAGTTTGTAAGTTTAGGGACTGATGACCCCGTAGTTAAGTCCCATAAGCTTAACAAACACTTGAACTTGAACTGTAAATGATATAAAGGTTGTACGGTTTGTTTTGTATGCATAGATTAAAAACAGTTTTAAAAAACAACTTTGTGCACGTTTGTCCTATGCGTTTTTAAATTGATATTCGATCTACTCAAGGTGTTGTCTCCTCTTTACATCTCACTACTGTTTTCCGTCTTGTTGTCTGATGTTGTTTGGTTCCTGGCGTGCATTTTCCGGTAATGTACGGAACTTTTCGGCTGTTTTAACTGAAGTGATAATAAGTGAAACTGAAGAAACGCCACAAAAACAGGCGAAAAGTGCCGTACAAACCGAAAAACACACGTCAGGAACCAACCAACCCAGCCAACAAGTCGGAAAAACAGCAGTTAGATGTAAAGAAGAGACAACACCTGAGTAGACCGTATATAAATTTAACAACACATAGCCCTAATGTGCATAAAGTTTTTTAAAAACTGTCTTCAATCTATGAATATAAAGAAACCATTACATCATTTATAGACCACAGAAGACGCTTTTAAAGTAAAAATCGAAACGCGTCTAGTGTAAAACAAAAGTCTTTAATTGTAGTCAGCATAAGCTGGATTACTAAAAGGAAGAAAAGTGAATATGTGGTTCCGCAGTATTCGGAAGATGAATTTGTAGAACATTTTCAGGTGTTTCTTTATTATTCTCGTAAAACTCTATTAACGCTAATGTGACGTCCGTGCTCCACACCGATTCCTGTGTAGGTGGTTCCTGTTCTTTTGCAGGTAACTGTACAGGTACAAGAGGAAGTGCGGATTCGGGAGGTTGGATCTTTAAAAATTCCGCGCCTGCAAATAAAGGAAGACTTAATATGGAGATTTTCAAACTGGATTACACGGAAATACACAAACTATTACACGAACACTTCAATTCCTTAAACGTAAGAAAGTAATTTACTTTTAGACGCTGGCACAATAAACCGCTCTCTTATGCTACACAGAACAAGTGAGCACACACGTGATACGCAAACTGCAGGCTGCAGGTTTGTATTCGAAGAGCTCCGGCAGCATGCACGGCACGTGACTTCATCTTCGCAGCGCATGCGCAGTAGTGCCTGCATTGCTGCTGCAGAATCTGCATCCATGCAGCTCTTCGAACGAACCTCCTGTGACTTACATCTTCTTGGTCCAATAAAAAAAGGTCTCAAATGGAAGCGCTTCAACTCGAACAACGAAAAATATGTTCAAATGTTTGTTCAGCTTATAGGACTTAACTGTGGGGTCATCAGCCCCCAAACTTACAAACTACATTCGGAAGTAGTTAAAACACACATTTGAAAAGAATTCGGGGATCAGATGAGTAGGTAAATACACTTATGGTACCGAATTTAATCTGATATTGGTACAATTGTGTGTACGAACAGTACGAAAACTTTCCTGTCTCAACTCTTTACTCATGGTTAACATGGTTTTGCATAGACTGAGGCACCAAGGGTTTATTACAATAGTGAAAACGTCATTCTCGTTGCCCTATAATATGATATGTGATGACATTAGACGGCAGTAGAGTTAAAGACCTGCATGGCATGGACGGTATGAGGACCGCGGCGGAATAGCCGTGTGCACTAAGGCGGCTTGCTGTGGTGTGCACAGCCGTTCAACCGTCGGAGGTTCGAGTCCTCCTTCTGGCGCGTGTGTGTGTGTGTGTGTGTGTGTGTGTGTGTGTGTGTGTTTGTTAGGGACGGATGACCACTGCAGTCAGGTCCCATTGGTGAATTTGGAGTGTGTGAGGTTATCAGTCAGCTCTTGAAGGATATTTGGCCATTCTTCCATTAGCGTAATACCCTGGCCTCCAACCATTGAGGGAGGAGGTGGTCTGGCTGCAATGCGTCTTCCAAGTGCATCCCAGACATGCCCACTTGGGTCTAGGTCCAGTGAACGAGCTGGTCATGAATTCGTTCAGTTCCGTCAGCTTCAGTCTTGGTGTCCAGCAGTGCAGCTCTGTGAGGACAAGAGTTTTCGTCCACCAGAAATAACCCATCTCCTGTGGCGCACCAAAACGTCGAAGCATCTCGTCTCAATACCTCTGAGCAGTCAAAGCGCCATTCTGAACGACATAGAGGTCCATACGTCCACCCATACTGACTCCTGCCACACCATTCGTCCACCACCATGATATGTTTCCTGCACATTCGCACTGTTCGCGACTCTATATTCTCACCAGATGAGGGAACTATGATTGTCTGGCTGAAAACAAAATCTTCTGTCATCTGTAAATAGAGCCTGGCTCCATTCACTACGACTCCAGTGCTGATATTCGTCCGCACAGTTTCTGTGGTCGAAAGGGTATAGTGGTTTTAAAGGCACACATACCATAGGCCTCTGTGCATAGAGGCCACATTCCCAAAGGCGACTTCCCCCTGTTTCTGTTGATACTGCACGTCCTATTGCTGCCTGGAGAGTGCGTCGCAGTTGAGTTACATTCAGCCTCCTGCCTCGATAGGCTGTTAACCGGACATAGCGGTCAAGTCTTGCTGCTGTCACCCGTGGAAGACCTTTGCCTTGCCTTCTTTAACGGTTCCTGTTGTCTGAAAGCGCGTCCAGGCCCTGGAAATTACACTTCGGACACTTCAACAGTTGCAGCCACCTTCCTCTGAGTCTGTCCCGCTTGCAACCTTCCTATGGCTTCTCATGCTTTAGGTTTCGGTAAATCACGTTCTTGTTGCATCGGACTACACTATCTGAGCCCAAGTGCTTGTGTAACTCCTTTGGTAGAGTAAACACAAGTCAGCTCGAATCTCGTTTGTAGCAACTTGCCGTTGTTACGACTATTTAAGTTGCTGCAATGTTGTTGTCTCTCCTCTGTAGAACTTGCAGAAAGACATTGAACCACTGCAGTTCGCTCTCCCAATAATAATATTTCAGAACTCAGACATGTCAACTGATCCCAAAATTGTCTGGACCGGTGTACATCAGTTTCTCGATGCAGTCACGTCGTTCAAATATCTAGCCGCAACATTGCAGAGCGATATGCAATGTAGCAACAGTTGTGGGTAGGGCGGACAGCTGACTTCGGTTTATTGGGAGAATTTTGGGAAGATGTACTTCACCTGTAAAGGAGATCATGTATGAAACGCTTGTACGACCACGTCTCGAGTATTGCTCAAGTGTTTGGGACCCACAGCCGATCGGTTTAAAAGAAGCAGTTCAGAGGCGAGCAGCTAGGTTCGTTACTGGTAGGTTCGACCGATGTGCAAGTGTCACGGAAGTGCTCCGGCAACTCAACTGGGGATCGCTGGAGGAAAGTCGACGTTCTTTTCGTGAATTTCTATTGAGGAAATTTAGAGGGCCAGAATTTGAAGCTGAGTGTAGTACTACCTTGCTGCCGCCTACTTACATTTCGCGTAGTGATCACAAAGAGAAGATAAGAGAAATTAGGGCTCGTACAGAGACATATAGGCATTCTTTTTTTATCTCATTCTATTTGGAAGTGGAATAGGAATTGCCTAGTAGTAGTACAGTATACCCTCCGCCACGCACCTTATGGTGGATTGCGAATTATGTATGTAGTTGTAGACGGAGATGGCCATTTTGTTTTGCTGCCTCAAGTTCTCGACAGCCTCAGCGGGCCATTGTAATCATCGTTGTTACACGAGACTGGTAAGGCACTGTAAGGGAAGAAGTGTGTTGGTTTTGTTACAGCATGCAGCAGGCTCTGCAGGAGTCCAGAAGGGCCCAACAGCAGGCGGCAGGTTGCGGCAGGCGCGGCCCGCCAGCTCCGGCAGCGGGAGCGGGACCAGGAGGTAGTCTGGCGGCGCTGCGGCGCTCTCGCTGGGCCTTCAGCCGGGCCGCCGGCGCGCTCTCGACAGCCCTGGCACGCCGGCCATTGTCCCTCAGCATGCAGACCTCTGCGGCTGCGCTCGGCCGCTCCCTGGCCAGGTTCAGGGAGGCCGCCGACGCCTTCCAGAAGGCCCGCACACATTGGGGCTGCAGTGCCGCGGTGCACAGTCAACCCGGAGACAGGCTGAACCTCAGTCTGGCCAGGTAGGCACGACACCAGCCAGTCGACTCCCAGCTCCGTCTGTGTGTGACTGCTACACAGTCTTCAATTCTCTGTGGTGGTGTGGTGCACAGTCAGCCTGGAGACGTGCAGAACCTCAGTCTGGCCAGGTAGCCACAACACCAGGCAGTCGACTCCAAGCTCCGTCTTCGTCTGTCTGCTGTACAGGCTTCAATTCTCTGTGGTGGTGTGGTGCACAGTCAGCCCAGAAGCGTGCTGAACCTAAGTCTGGCCAGGTAGGCACGACATCATCCAGTCGACTGCCAGCTCCGTCTGTGTGTGTCTGCTACACAGGCTTCAATTTTCTGTGGTGGCGAGGTGTACAGTCAGCCCGGAACGTCTGCACCTCAGTCTGACCAGGTAGGCTTGACACCAGCCAGTTGACACCCAGCACCGTATTTGTGTGTCTGCTACACAGGCTTCAAGTCTCTGTGGTGGCGTGGTGCACAGTCAGCCCAGAGACGTGCTGAACCTCAGTCTGGCCAAGTAGGCACAACACCAGCCAGTCGACTCCAAGCTCCGTCTGTGTGTGTCTGCTACACAGGCTTCAATTCTCTGTGGTGGCTTAGTGCACAGTCAGCCCGGAGACGTGCTGAACCTAAGTCTGGCCAGGTAGGCACGACACCAGCCAGTCGACTCCCAGCTCCGTCTGTGTTTGTCTGCAATACAGTCTTCAATTCTTTGTGGTTGCTTGGTTGCACAGTCAGTCCGGAGATGTGCTGAACCTCAGTCTGGCCAGGTAGGCACGACACCAGGCAGTCGATTCCCAGCTCCATCTGTGTGTGTCAGCTACACAGGCTTCAATTCTCTGTGGTGGCGTGGTGCACAGTCAGCCCAGTGACGTGATGAAACTCAGTCTGGCCAAGTAGGCACAACACCAGCCAGTCGACTCCAAGCTCCGTCTGTGTGTGTCTGCTACACAGGCTTCAATTCACTGTGGTGGCTTAGTGCACAGTCAGCCCGGAGACGTGCAGAACCTCAGTCTGGCCAGGTAAGCACGACACCAGCCAGTCGACTCCCAGCTCCATCCGTGCATGTCTGCTGTACAGGCTTCAATTCTCTGTGGTGGCGTGGTGCACAGTCAGCCTGGAGAGGTGCTGAAACTCAGTCTGGCGAGGTAGGCACGACACCAGCCAGTCGTCTCCCAGCTCCGCCTGTGTGTGTCTGCAATACAGTCTTCAATTCCCTGTGGTGGCGTGGTTCACAGTCAGCCCAGAGACGTGCTGAACCTCAGTCTGGCCAGGTAGGCACGACACCAGCCATTCGTCTCCCAGCTCTGTCTGTGTGTGTCTGCAATACAGTGTTCAATTCTCTGTGGTGCCGTAGTGCACAGTCAGCCCGGAGACGTGCTGAAACTCAGTCTGACCAGGTAGGCTTGACACCAGCCAGTCGTCTCCCAGCTCCGTCTTTGTGTGTGTGCAATACAGTCCTCAATTCTCTGTGGTGGCGTGGTGCACAGTCAGCCTGGAGACGTGCAGAACCTCAGGCTGGCCAGGTAGGCACGACACCAGCCAGTCGACTCCCAGCTCCGTCTATGTGTGTCTGCTACACAGGCTACAATTCTCTGTGGTGGTGTGGTGCACAGTCGGCCCGCTGACGTGGTGAACCTCAGTCTGGCCAGGTAGGCACGACACCAGCCAGTCGACTCCCAGCTCTGTCTGCGTGTGTCTGCAATACAGTCTTCAATTCTCTGTGGTTGCGTGGTTGCACAGTCAGCCCAGAGACGTGCTGAACCTCAGTCTGGTCAGGTACGCACGACACCAGCCAGTCGTCTCCCAGCTCCGTCTGTGTGTGTCTGCAATACAGTCTTCAATTCTCTGTGGTGGCGTGGTGCACAGTCAGCCCGGAGTGGTGTTGAACCTGAATCTGGTCAGGTAGGCACGACACCAGGCAGTCGATTCCCAGCTCCGTCTGTGTGTGTCTGCAATACAGTCTTCAATTCTCTGTGGTGGTGTGGTGCACAGTCAGCCCGGAGTGGTGCTTAACCTCAGTCTGGCCAGGTAGGCACGACACCTGGCAGTCGATTCCCAGCTCCATCTGTGTGTGTCTGCAATACAGTCTTCAATTCTCTGTGGTGGCGTGGTGCACAGTCAGCCCGGAGTGGTGTTGAACCTCAATCTGGTCAGGTAGGCACGACACCAGCCAGTCGACTGCCAGCTCCGTCTGTGTGTGTCTGCAATACAGTCTTCAATTCTCTGTTGTGGCGTGGTGCACAGTCAGCCCGGAGTGGTGCTGAACCTCAATCTGGTCAGGTAGGCACGACACCAGGCAGTCGATTCCCAGCTCTGTCTGTGTGTGTCTGCTACACAGGCTTCAAGTCTCTGTGGTGGTGTGATGTACAGTCAGCCCGGAGTGGTGCTTAACCTCAGTCTGGCCAGGTAGGCACGACACCTGGCAGTCGATTCCCAGCTCCATCTGTGTGTGTCTGCAATACAGTCTTCAATTCTCTGTGGTGGCGTGGTGCACAGTCAGCCCGGAGTGGTGTTGAACCTCAATCTGGTCAGGTAGGCACGACACCAGCCAGTCGACTGCCAGCTCCGTCTGTGTGTGTCTGCAATACAGTCTTCAATTCTCTGTTGTGGCGTGGTGCACAGTCAGCCCGGAGTGGTGCTGAACCTCAGTCTGGCGAGGTAGGCACGACACCAGGCAGTCGATTCCCAGCTCCGTCTGTGTGTGTCTGCTACACAGGCTTCAAGTCTCTGTGGTGGTGTGGTGTACAGTCGGGACTGAGACGTGCTGAACCAAAGTCTGGCGAGGTAGGCACGACACCAGCCAGTCGACTGCCAGCTCCGTCTGTGTGTGTCTGCAATACAGTCTTGAATTCTCTGTGGTGGCGTGGTGCACAGTCAGCCCGGAGTGGTGTTGAACCTGAATCTGGTCAGGTAGGCACGACACCAGGCAGTCGATTCCCAGCTCCGTCTGTGTGTGTCTGCAATACAGTCTTCAATTCTCTGTGGTGGTGTGGTGCACAGTCAGCCCGGAGTGGTGCTTAACCTCAGTCTGGCCAGGTAGGCACGACACCTGGCAGTCGATTCCCAGCTCCATCTGTGTGTGTCTGCAATACAGTCTTCAATTCTCTGTGGTGGCGTGGTGCACAGTCAGCCCGGAGTGGTGTTGAACCTCAATCTGGTCAGGTAGGCACGACACCAGCCAGTCGACTGCCAGCTCCGTCTGTGTGTGTCTGCAATACAGTCTTCAATTCTCTGTTGTGGCGTGGTGCACAGTCAGCCCGGAGTGGTGCTGAACCTCAATCTGGTCAGGTAGGCACGACACCAGGCAGTCGATTCCCAGCTCTGTCTGTGTGTATCTGCAATACCGTCTTCAATTCTCTGTGGTGGCGTGGTGCACAGTCAGCCCGTAGACGTGCTGAACCTCAGTCTAGCCAGGTAGGCACGACACCAGCCAGTCCACTCCCAGCTCTGTCTATGTGTGTCTGCTACTCAGGCTTCAATTCTCTGTGGTGGCGTGGTGCACAGTCAGCCCGGAGACATGCTGAACCTCAGTCTGGGCAGGTAGACATGACACCAGCCAGTCGACTGCCAGCTCCGTCTGTGTGTGTCTGCAATACAGTCTTCAATTCTCTGTGGTGGCGTGGTGCACAGTCAGGCAGAGACATGCTGAACCTAAGTCTGGCCAGGTAGGCACGACACCAGCCAGTCGACTCCCAGCTTCGTCTGTGTGTGTCTGCAATACAGTCTTCAATTCTCTGTGGTGGCGTGGTGCACAGTCAGCCTGGAGACGTGCTGAACTTCATTCTAGCCAGGTAGGCACGACACCAGCCAGTCGTCTCCCAGCTCTGTCTGTGTGTCTGCAATACATTCTTCAATTCTCTGTGGCTGCGTGGCTCACAGTCAGCCCGGAGACGTGCTGAACCTCAGTCTGGCCAGGTAGGAACGACACCAGCCAGTCGACTCCCAGCTCCGTCTGTGTGTGTCTGCTACACAGGCTTCAATGCTCTGTGGTGGTGTGGTGCACAGTCGGCCCGGAGTGGTGCTGAACCTCAGTCTGGCCAGGTAGGCAAGACAATGGCCAGTCAACTCCCAGCTCCGTCTGTGCGTGTCTGCTATACAGGTTTCAATTCTCTGTGGTGGCTTAGTGCACAGTCAGCCCGGAGACCTCCTGAACCTCAGTCTGGGCAGGTAGGCACGACACCAGCCAGTCATCTCCCAGCTCAGTCTGTGTGTGTCTGCAATACAGTCTTCAATTCTCTGAGGTAGCGTGGATCACAGTCAGCTCGGAGACGTGCTGAACCTCAGTCTGGCCAGGTAGGCACGACACCAGCCAGTCCACTCCCAGCTCCGTCTGTGTGTGTCTGCAATAGAGGTCTTCAATTCTCTGTGGTGGCATGGTGCACAGTCAGCCCGGAGACGTGCTGAACCTAAGTCTGGCCAGGTAGGCACGACACCAGCCAGTCGACTCCCAGCTCCGTCTGTGTTTGTCTGCAATACAGTCTTCAATTCTTTGTGGTTGCTTGGTTGCACAGTCAGCCCGGAGATGTGCTGAACCTCAGTCTGGCCAGGTAGGCACGACACCAGGCAGTCGATTCCCAGCTCCGTCTGTGTGTGTCTGCTACACAGGCTTCAAGTCTCTGTGGTGGTGCGGTGTACAGTCGGCCCTGAGACGTGCTGAACCAAAGTGTGGCGAGGTAGGCATGACACCAGCCAGTCGACTCCCAGCTCCGTCTGTGTGTGTCTGCAATACAGTCTTGAATTCTCTGTGGTGGCGTGGTGCACAGTCAGCCCGGAGTGGTGTTGAACCTGAATCTGGTCAGGTAGGCACGACACCAGGCAGTCGATTCCCAGCTCCGTCTGTGTGTGTCTGCAATACAGTCTTCAATTCTCTGTGGTGGTGTGGTGCAGTCAGCCCGGAGTGGTGCTTAACCTCAGTCTGGCCAGGTAGGCACGACACCTGGCAGTCGATTCCCAGCTCCATCTGTGTGTGTCTGCAATACAGTCTTCAATTCTCTGTGGTGGCGTGGTGCACAGTCAGCCCGGAGTGGTGCTTAACCTCAGTCTGGCCAGGTAGGCACGAGACCTGGCAGTCGATTCCCAGCTCCATCTGTGTGTGTCTGCAATACAGTCTTCAATTCTCTGTGGTGGCGTGGTGCACAGTCAGCCCGGAGTGGTGTTGAACCTGAATCTGGTCAGGTAGGCACGACACCAGGCAGTCGATTCCCAGCTCCGTCTGTGTGTGTCTGCAATACAGTCTTCAATTCTCTGTGGTGGTGTGGTGCACAGTCAGCCCGGAGTGGTGCTTAACCTCAGTCTGGCCAGGTAGGCACGACACCTGGCAGTCGATTCCCAGCTCCATCTGTGTGTGTCTGCAATACAGTCTTCAATTCTCTGTGGTGGCGTGGTGCACAGTCAGCCCGGAGTGGTGTTGAACCTGAATCTGGTCAGGTAGGCACGACACCAGGCAGTCGATTCCCAGCTCCGTCTGTGTGTGTCTGCAATACAGTCTTCAATTCTCTGTGGTGGTGTGGTGCACAGTCAGCCCAGAGTGGTGCTTAACCTCAGTCTGGCCAGGTAGGCACGAGACCTGGCAGTCGACTCCCAGCTCCATCTGTGTGTGTCTGCAATACCGTCTTCAATTCTCTGTGGTGGCGTGGTGCACAGTCAGCCCGGAGACATGCTGAACCTCAGTCTGGGCAGGTAGACATGACACCAGCCAGTCGACTGCCAGCTCCGTCTGTGTGTGTCTGCAATACAGTCTTCAATTCTCTGTTGTGGCGTGGTGCACAGTCAGCCCGGAGACATGCTGAACCTAAGTCTGGCCAGGTAGGCACGACACCAGCCAGTCGACTCCCATCTTCGTCACCAGCCAGTCGACTCCCAGCTCTGTCTGTGTGTGTCTGCTATACCGGCTTCACTTCTCTGTGGTGGTGTGGTGCACAGTCAGCCCGGAGATGCGCTGAAGGTTTGCATGAATGTGTTTAAGTATGTGACTTGTACACTTGTATGTGTGTGTGTTTTGAGTTGCATCTGCTAATGCAAACGCAAGCAAAGACTTGCACAAATACTCACACATGCACACACACACACACACACACACACACACACTGTAGGAAATAATGAACTTAATATCGTTGCTATCATTTATAATTTATTTATTTATTTGTCCTTATAATCTATTTTAGTACATATGCTGTACACAAGATATTGGACATAAAATTTTATCTTTTGGACTTACTATTTGCAGAAAGTACATTTGTTTGTTAAATTTAAATTTCAATAGTAACTAGATTTACTTAATTAATAATGAGATTGGGTATACACTGAATCTTTACAGTTTCAAAATTAATTTAATTTCCTCATGCATAGGATACTTTGAGACAGAGTAAAAGCAGTGTTCTAGTAGGTAGGCTGTCACAGACTTTTTGAAGTTTAGTAGGTCAGGAGAAGATTTGATGTGTCTGGGTAATCTGTTGTACAATTTTGTGCCTGCATGATGTACACCTTTCTGGCACAATGTGGTGTTGCAGTGATTAATGTGTATGTCATTGTTTGACCTTGTACTTTAATCATGGAGGATATTATTTTGATGAAAATGATGTTTCCTCCTCAGTCGACTTTTTTTTACATGCATGACTACTTCTATAATGTACACACAGGGAAGGGGTAGGATTTTCAGGTCCTTAAACAAAGGTTTGCTAGATTTTCTGCTGCTAGCTTGTTTAATTATTCTTATGATTGCTTTTTGCCTCCTGAAAACGGTTATTGCCTGGTGAGCACTTCCCCAGAATGTCCCAGTTATTCTTCCCCCCCCCCCCCCCACCCGTTCCTTTTTAGTTGTTGAGGCTGTGGCATGAAGTTTGGCAATAAGTTGACTCTATTTGTTTCTAAACCAGGGAAAAGTCTTTAAATACTTTGGTGAGATTTGTTTGCTATATCACCTTGGATGATTATGGGGATTATGACATACAATGAATTAGTAATAGCTGCATGAAACATTCAGGACATAGGGTAAAGGAAAGGGATGTCTTAGGGGGGCATAGATCTGTTTTTGGTATGCATCAGGAAAGTTCCAATAGTTGTAACACCTAATGCATGACAAGGTTTATGCCATAGAACTAAGTATATGCATTCACTTTCCTTCTGTACTTTCAGAATAATACATTAGGCCTACATGAAGTCAGCATGGGCCAATCCTTTTTCTAGCCACAGGCCTCAACATGGCTAAATCTGACCCTGGAAGTATTGTTTCAGTGGAGGTCAACAACTAATTTGCAATAGCATTCGCAGGTCAAATATACGAGGCGTGTCCAGAAAGTAAGTTCTAAGTTCCGTTTCAATTCTCTTCTCTGCACCGCTGCGATCGCAGTTTCGCATATGCGCTGTAGACGATGTGTATCAAGGAGAAGAACGTGCGCCATTTGGAGATCGCTGTCAGTTATGTACGCTTTATTGTGCTTGTTTGAAATGTCGGCGTTGATTGAAAATCCCGCCGCCTTTGAAATCAGGTCGGCGATTCGGTTTCTGAATGCGAGGAAAGTGAAACTAAGTGTAATTTATCGGAAAATTTGCGATGTTTACGGACCAAATGCGATGATTGATTCGATGGTGAGAAGATGGGTCCGACAGTTCAATGCCGGACGTAGTGATGTGCACGACGAAGAACGAAGTGGGCGTCCACCTTTGGTTACAGAAGAACTGGTTCACGCGATTGATGACAAGATCCAGGAAAACCGTAGGTTTACAATTAGTGCTCTCGCTATGGACTTCCCCCAAATTTCACGATCACCGACGCATGAAATTGTTACCAAACAACTGAAATTCTGTAAACTTTGCTCACGTTGGGTAGCAAAGATTCTCACGGAGCAACACAAAACACAACGGATGGGTAGTGCACTTGAGTTTTTGACCCGTTATGCTGAAAGCGGCGAAGAATTTCTGAGACAGAAACTCACAGGAGATGAAACGTGGGTTTCTTACGACACCCCTGAGAGTAAGCGGCAATCTATGGAATGGAGGCACACTTCAACCCCACCGAAGGTAAATCCGAAGCAAATCGTGACACCTCGGAAAATGATGTGCACAGTGTTCTGGGACTGTAAAGGCATCCTGCTCATTGACTTCTTACCGCGTGGTCAAACAATCAAAGCAGATGCTTATTGCGAGACACTTCGGAAATTGCGCCATGCAATTCAGAATAAGCGCCGGGGACTGCTGTTAAAATATGTTGTTTTGCTTCACGACAACGCACGACCACACACTACAAATGTGACGAAAAACCTCCGACAGGGATTTGGCTGGACGTGATTGACCATCCTCCGTACAGCCCTGACCTCGCTCCTAGCAACTTTCATCTGTTCTTACATCTCAAGTCTTTCCTTGGCGGTCATCACTTCACCAATGACGATGAGCTGAAATAAACTGTTTCCAACTGGTTGAAGACACAGGTGGCAGATTTCTATGAGGAAGGCATACAAAACCTGGTGCAACACTATGACAAATGCCTGAAAATTTTCGGCAGTTATGTGGAAAAGTAGTTTAAGAGTTGTAGAATTTTGTGCAATAAAAATTTCTTCTGTATGTGTGTGCAAATTCAATTTATTACCAAACGGAATCACTGTGACAAAATGTGCAACTGAATGTCTGAAGATTTTGAATTAAGGAATTTTGAACATAAAGTAGGATAATATGTAGGTTTACTGCTGTACATATGTGTTGATAACTGTCTGCTGTGTTAGTGAATATGTGAAAAGTGTGAGAATATTCTGTTTTGTGCTGCAGGCTGTCTAAAGAGGATAAGGACAGAAGTCTGATTCGGGCGGCCACGAAGGGGAACGTGAAGAAGCTGAGAGCACTCTTGGCAGCAGGAGTGGACGTAGGGGTGCGCGACGTGAACGCGATGTCGGCCCTGCACTGGGCCGCAGCCCTGGGACGCGTGGCAGCGGTGCGGTGTCTCGTCGAGAGCGGGGCGGACCTGGGGGCGAGGGACGGCGCGGGGAGCACGCCGTTGCACTGGGCGGCGGCCAACGGCCAGCCGGAGGCGGCGGCTGCCCTGCTGGAGGCGGGCGCCGATGCGCGGGCCGCGGCCCGAAGGGGGAGAACCCTTATCAAGGCCGTCAGGTCTGCCAACAAGGAGGAGCTGAAAGCGTTGCTGACACCGAGGTCGAGGCGAGCAGGGGGAAAACCCATCCCGAAGGTCGTCAGGGCTTCTAAGAAGGAGAAGCGAAAAAAGTTGCCGGCGTTAAGCTTTGACACTCCGAGGTCAAGAGTAGCAGGAGAAAACCCCTCTCGAGTTTGTCAGGTCTTTCAACAAGGAGCAGCTAAAAAAGTTGCTGACATCAAGCTTCAATATGCTGAGGCCAAGACAAACAGCGGGAAAACCCCACCTCTAGGTTATCAGGTCTTCCCACAAGCAGAAGCTAAAAACGTTGCTGATATAAAGTTCCGGCACATCGAGGGTAAGACAAGTAGGGGGAAAACCCCTCCTCTAGGTTATCAGGTCTTCCAACAAGCAGAAGCTAAAAACGTTGCAGATATAAAGTTCCGACACATCGAGGGCAAGACAAGTAGGGGGAAAACCCCTTCTCTAGGTTATCAGGTCTTCCCACAAGCAGAAGCTAAGAACGTTGCCGACTTCAAGCTCCGACACATCGAGGGCAAGACAAGTAAGGGGAAAACCCCTCCTCTAGGTTATCAGGTCTCCCCACAAGCAGAAGCTAAAAACATTGCCGACTTCAAGCTCCGACACATCGAGGGCAAGACAAGCAGGGAGAAAACCCCTCCTCTAGGTTATCAGGTCTTCCTACAAGCAGAAGCTAAGAACGTTGCCGACATTAACCTCCGACACATCGAGGGCAAGACAAGTAGGGGGAAAACCCCTCCTCTAGGTTATCAGGTCAGCCAACAAGCAGAAGCTAAAAACGTTGCCAACATAAAGTTCCGACACATCGAAGCCAAGACAAGCAGGAGGAAAACCCCTCCTCTAGGTCATCAGGTCTTTCAAGAAGGAGAAGCTAAAAAAGTTGCTGACATCAGGTTCCGACACGCTGAGACCAAAACTAGCAGTGGGAAAACTCCCCCTCAAACTCATCAGGTCTTCCAACAAGGAGTTGCTGACATCAGGTTCAGACACGCTGAGCCCAATACTAACAGTGGGAAAACACCGCCACAAACTCATCAGGTCTTCCATCAAGGTGAGACTAAAAAAGTTGCTGTCATCAGGTTCCGACACTCTGAGCCCAAGACTATCAGTGGGAAAACTCCACCTCAAACTCATCAGGTCTTCCAACAAGGAGGGACTAAAAAAGTTGCTGACATCAGGTTCCGACCCGCTGAGCCCAAGACTGTCAGTGGGAAAACTCCACCTCAAACTCATCAGGTCTTCCAACAAGGAGGGACTAAAAAAGTTGCTGACATCAGGTTCCGATCCACTGAGCTCGAGACTACCAGTGGGAAAACTCCGCCTCAAACTCATCAGGTCTTCCAACAAGGAGAAACTAAAAAAGTTGCTGACATCAGGTTCCGACCCGCTGAGCCCAAGGCTATCTTTGGGATAACTCCACCTCAAACTCATCAGGTCTTCCAACAAGGAGGGACTAAAAAAGTTGCTGACATCAGGTTTCGACGCGCTGAGCCCAAGGCTATCTTTGGGATAACTCCACCTCAAACTCATCAGGTCTTCCAACAAGGAGGGACTAAAAAAGTTGCTGACATCAGGTTCTGACGCACTGAGCCCAAGGCTATCTTTGGGATAACTCCACCTCAAACTCATCAGGTCTTCCAACAAGGAGGGACTAAAAAAGTTGCTGACATCAGGTTTCGACGCGCTGAGCCCAAGGCTATCTTTGGGATAACTCCACCTCAAACTCATCAGGTCTTCCAACAAGGAGGGACTAAAAAAGTTGCTGACATCAGGTTCTGACGCACTGAGCCCAAGGCTATCTTTGGGATAACTCCACCTCAAACTCATCAGGTCTTCCAACAAGGAGGGACTAAAAAAGTTGCTGACATCAGGTTCTGACGCGCTGAGCCCAAGGCTATCTTTGGGATAACTCCACCTCAAACTCATCAGGTCTTCCAACAAGGAGGGACTAAAAAAGTTGCTGACATCAGGTTTCGACGCGCTGAGCCCAAGGCTATCTTTGGGATAACTCCACCTCAAACTCATCAGGTCTTCCAACAAGGAGGGACTAAAAAAGTTGCTGACATCAGGTTCTGACGCACTGAGCCCAAGGCTATCTTTGGGATAACTCCACCTCAAACTCATCAGGTCTTCCAACAAGGAGGGACTAAAAAAGTTGCTGACATCTAGCTTCAACCCACCGAGACCAAGACTAACAGGGTAAAAAAAAACCTCAAGGTCGTCAGGTCTTCCAACAAGGAGAAACTAAAAGAAGGTGTTGACATCAAACTTAACAACCAGAAAACGCATGTGAAATAAACTGGAAATAGCTTATCTAAATTTACTTCTTATATTTTTAAATAAACAGTGGATCAAATTAATGCCGTACTCTTTTGTACCCTAACATGCCAGGATTGTAACTCAGTTTACACAGGACAGACATGCAGATATGTCAATACTAGATACACAGAACACAGAAGAGCAGTAAGAAGCAATAATCATTCTACATTTACAGAACACCTCATAAACATGAACCACGAACCAACTGTCATAAATACTGATCTAAAGATTCTGAAACACTCCAAAAGCCTCCCACAAAAAATAACAATCGAAGAGAACTACCACATACCGAAAGCCATAATAGAAAGAAAAGGTGCCACAGTGGTTGTTCACAACGTGAAAACATCGCAAATTCACCAAAGTAAGTGACAAAAACTGCTATAAACACATAGACATTTTGTTATAGAAACAGTCGCAACAGTAATATAAACGATAAACACAAATATTACGTCCTATATTTTCGTAAAAAATCGCGATATTTACAAGCTAACCATTCACCCCCTTAACTACATACGTTTTGGTTTGCAGATAACAAACTGTCAAAAATACACAGTTATGTTTTGTGAGTTAAAGAACCGCAAACACAACTACATGTGGTACTAAGGTAGGACTAGTATACCTATAAAAATAAGAAACGATTAATATTAGTTTCACAATTGTCTGTAGTTTCTACACTTAATGTAAAAAAAGTAAGAATCTTTTCATTGTTCATTTGACACACAGTATAAAATAAATGTCTCACTGATGCTGCTGCAACGCCAGGGAAACATGTTTGGGAGAAACTACAAACAATCATGTTTAATCAATGTGGACCATACCTAAGAAGCAAATGTACCCTCTATTATTTATCTTTTGCTTACTTAGGTGACTGGATTAGCATCCTAAGGCCTACCCTTACATCTGACCAAGAACAACGTATACTTCACAATACAGGGTGTACATAAAGTCTGGAAACACTTTCAAGTATTCATTGCACAAGAACCAAACATTGTGCTGATATCATGCATATGTAATTTTGAAGAGGTGACCTTAAAGTTTTTTTCATTTATACCGCCACTGCGTTACTCGATAATTTGTCAACAGTCAGTGGTAGTTGTAAACTTGGCGTCTTCAGGTGCGGAGCGAGCTTTCTGTGTGTTGGAGTTTGACAAAAACAAGTGAGCTACAGCTGTTCAATGGATGTTTAGAACCGAGTAAGTTAGAAGCCACCAACAATGAAGGCCATTTACAAATTTGTTACGACGGGTTGCTCGTGCCCATCAAAAAGAAGCGGACGTCCCGGTGTGAGTGAAAAAATGTTCAAATGTTTGTAAATCTATCGGACCAAACTGTGTGTTCATCAGTCCGTAGCTTACAAACTACTTAAACCTAGGTAAACTAACCTAAGGACAACACACACACACACACACACACACACACACACACACATGCCCCAGGGAGAACTCGAACCTCCACGCTGAGCAACCGCGCGCTCCGCAGCGAGGCGCCTTAGACCGCTCGGCTACTCCACTACGGCAGGTGTGAGTGAAGTGAATGTGGAGCACATACGACAGACATTCATCAGAAGTCCAAAGAAATTGGTGTGTTCTGCATCCTGTGGACTCGGCATGGCTCCAAAGGCGGTGTGGAAAGTCTTGTGACAGAAGCTGTCTTCGAAACCATTCATATTGGAGCTAGAGCTGTGTGCAGCTACGAAGGCGGGTGGTGGGGCGATGCGCAGTAGCAAGAGCCAGTACACCACGTGACGACTGGTGACGACCCAGCCAATAGCGTCATTTCGCCGTTTCGCGCCGTGCCGAGAGTGCTTTCAACGTGTAGTCGTGATTTTTCTTCCAGTGGTCGTATACTGAAGGATATTTACTTTGCGAAGTGTTCGTTATGAATGACGGATCAAGAAAGCGTCAAGAGTTACATAAGAAAGCAAGATCTGTTGTGTTCTGAGTGTTTAACTGCTTAAGAAGGGAGGCGGCAGCAGACGACTGGCCGCCACAACGTTGCCACAGCCAGGGGAGGGCGGCTGAGGCGCGAGGCGAGCCACTGCGGACATACAGGGAGGCGAACGCGGCCGTCACAGGCGTCTTTTAAGTCGCCAGGTCAGCAGTGACCACAAGGCCGAGGATTATTAGATCGGAAAAAGGGCATTTCAGACGTCTAAAATAGGCCATTCATTACCTCATCTAGGGCAAATAAAATCTAAAACAGGCCCCGAAAAGAATTGATCAGACGAAATAAACAAAGTAAAATACATAGTGTTGACTTACGAGCAATTTTTTACTCACATATAATAAGAACAAATCACACATTAATGACCATACCGACACCAAACCTTTATACTTTTCGAAGATAAAAATACAATGCAATTCAGAAGCCAGTGCTGAAATACATGTAACAGGTCTATACAATTTACCAAACACAGAATAAACCAGAGGTTTCAAACATTCATAACGTAATTGGTTTCACAGTAAATTACTGAAAACTATTGAAGGTTTCCCAGAGAAAAACTACGGTGCTCGTATAATTAATTTATACGCCGTGAATGAACGTTGTATATCAACGTATGTGACAGGGGCGCACTTCACTTTCGGTATACATTTTGGACGGGAATGCAGCATTCAGTAGACCTGGATGTTTCGCAAAGTTTCTTCAGGCCGGTGTTGTTATGGAAAATCTGCTGAAATTTTCCCCTTCTTTTTCTCCCACGTTACCTACGCTTCAGTAATTTCCTTGTTTACTTCCACTGGAAAAGCCGTATTCTCATAGATAGGTTAACATTAAACTAACACTTCGGGAATAACTGTCCCCATAAATGTGTAGTTGGCTCTAATGAAAGCCAAGTCCCGCTGAAGTAGGGGATCATCGAGTAATTGTGTTACACCTTTAAAAGCCAGAATCACTTTTGTTTTCATCTACGCCAATTTAATATAGCCCCTTCAACCTAGTACTGACAAAATGGGTGCGATTATTTGCTCTTTAGTGTTTGGGCTTTGCTTTGAACAGATCAAATAAACCTTGGATGGCGGATCTGGCTCTAAATTGCCAACAATCAGTTTTGGGATGTTCCGTAGTTTCATCTACAGAGATCCATATGGAAAACTCCACAATAAGGATTCTTTGCAGTGCGTCCACGTAAGTTAAGTCGACATAATTTTTACGCAACGTTAACTCTGCCTGCACAGACCAATGACAGTACTTTCTTTCACATATCGATCTTCGTTTTTCTACGTATGATTTTTCGACGCAAGTATTTTGAAAATAGAAGAAATAGATTCCTTTTGGATTTTTCAACTGAAACTGGCAAAAGTATGGGTTAACTGCGAAATAGGCTATTTTAAGTGCTATAAAATTATCTCTTTCGGTTTTAAGTAGCCACGAAACGCGTAAGTACATTTGAAACTAGCAACTCAGGAGAATATAAGGTTTTAACCATAATATCTGCGGTCTAGTGATCACTAGAGATTACTGTACGGAAGCGACGCAGTCGTAACAAAGAATTGGGCTATATTGACGTTTTTTGAAAGGAACGTTTTGCGTGGAACAGTATTTGAAATGTATTCGAGGGCCAAATATCCCACTGCGGAGAAGTTAGTTTCACAAATGAAAGAGAAGTTGGACTGGGCAGCGAAGATGAGAGCGTTAATTTATTGTCCCGAGAACTGATAAGTACTGAATACAGCATCATCTTGTTTGTGTAGCTGTGGCCTTACATCTTGTTAGTAGCTATTAATCTGTATTTCAAACATTTTATTACGAATTTCAGGTTTTACTTGTGTAGAGGCAAACAGTAATCGCCATTAACTATACTGCGCAGGCGCTTGCTTGCTTTCGTGTGTGTGTGCGTGTGCGTGTGTGTGTGTGTGTGTGTGTGTGTGACAGATATGTTTGACAAAATCGTTCATATTTTATATTGTTATTACAAAACTCGGCAACGCTTAGCAATTACTAAATATGAGTGGAAATATCAGTCTTGACTTCCACAGAGTAAGTACATTTTATATTTTCACTCAGACATACTTCAGTATTGTTATACATTGATCAATGGGAGTTTTGTTGCTTAATCCCTCATATTTTCTTCAGAGCCTGGCTTGAATAGTCCACTTATACTTCGATAGAATGTCACTAGTAATTTTTATAATGTTGTCACTGAATTTTATTCTCATTGCTGTTATGTTCGCTTGAACACAATATGTTCACTTTTTGAATCAATTTTTTTTAATTACGCCCTCGTCTCGTAGCCGTCTGTGATCGTAGCAAAGTGGCACAGACGATGGCACTCAGTACAAAACAAGTATACAGGCTTCATTTATGTGGATACAATTTTATTTTTGCTTTCTATGTATGTTTAATCTATGCAGCAACTACATGGTCATGGCAGTATAAATGAATCATTTATTGACAACTTGTAAAAATTTCCAGTTGCTCTCTATTGCAAGCAAAAAAGAGCATTCCTTACCATTAACATTGTTTCGCCTAAATGAAACGAATAGCATGAAAAATGCATTAATGTTGAAGGCGTATAGACGATATCTAACTCAAGTTATCAGAATGTGTAGCTGAAGTGTGTAGAAGGCTCTTGACTGAGTGCGCAGTGCGTACATATGAATGGCGGAACTCGACTAAATAAGACTGCTGCCAGGAGCGCGCGGCCGCAGCGGCCAGTCAGCTGACAGCTGACAGCGGTCAACTGACAGCCGGGGGAGGAGACGAAGCGGCGAGCTGGCGGCGTCGCGCAGTGTCCTCCCTCTCTGTCTGCGCAGAACCTTTCGCTCAGCCGCCTTCCTACCTGCACACAGCTCTAGTGCAGAAGCTCCTCAATTATGACGACAAAGACAGGCGTTTTGAGTTTTGTTCGCAGTTGCAGCGATTGAATCCAGACGGGATGGCATTGTTGATCGTTTAATTTTTAACGACTAAGCCACTTTTCACACTAATGGGAACAGCCACGATTGTCGAATCTCAGGTTCAAAGCATCCACACGAATGCAGTGTGTTTGAGTGTGAAGGCAATATATTTCTATTTTTATTTTTTGTCTTGTTACGCCGAAAACTGTACAGGTCATTGTTCTTTGGTGAGAGCAGTGTCCCTGGATATTCCTACTTGGACATGTTGCAGCCTCTTGACTGTGTTTCCCAGCACAGCACCACACTGTGACATGAGTGTTGCCTGTCAACAGCGGTCGCTCCATGGCTGGTATGTCACCGGAAGTCGCCATGTTTGCGACTAACGCTATCGTCAAATTACGAAATATGATATCTGCAATATGTCTGATTCATGCTCAATAAATAATTGAATGTGTTCCCACATTTTTGACGACGATATAAGGCAATACGAATTATAGAAAAAAATTACATTGGTGTAGATTAGTTTAACCCATTTAAATACCTGTTCGGTCTAATCAGATGTAAAAAGGATAAAGGATCAGAGAAGAGTGAAATGACATGTCAGTGGATGTTAAGAATGATGAAAGTATGAATAAAGACCTCTGCTGACAAAGGGGAGGGAAAAGTTAAGGGGAGAGGAAGAATATACTAAGATTGGATTGTTACATGCAAGAGACGGGTATGTACTGTTAGCTGTCTTTTGAATTTCGGAACTGATTTCATTTCTCTGGTAGTGTGAGGAAGTTTGTTCCAAAGTTGCAGTATGCAGTGTTTGGGAAGACGATGCAGTAAACGTGGGTTATGATAGTTCTGACACATATCTACACATAGCCATGATGCATGTCATATGGTGCAAACAACATAATCACTAATGAACTAAACACAAGCATACGTCGGTAGTTCCAGCTCATGTGAGCTTACATAGGAAAGATCTAGCAGAATGGCATCACCATTGTCAAGTACATCAGTATTAGTTGTAACAGGCTTCTTTTTAAGGTAGAATCGAAATAATTGTTTATATTTCTGCAATTACATTTTGTTACAGACTGCAGTTGTATGTTCAGTATAGTCACAGTGGTGGTTTATTAATATTTGTAGTGTCTCTGCAGAAGAAGAAAAGGCTATTTTTGTGTAATTAATGTTTAATAGTAGAAGAGATTCTCTTGTTGTGGAGTAATAAGAATTTGATGACCACTATGCTTCTCTGCATTTAAATGGCTTTAGTTTCAAACCTTTGCTCTGCATCCACTCTGACAAAGCAAGTAAATCAGCATTTATATTATGGATGGCTGCACATATGTTTTTCGAATTAGATATACATGAAGGTCTTCAGAAGGTATTATCAGGTAGAGAGAATTCTAAAAAAATCATTTAGGTTCAATTATAATTAGAACAGTAAAGGACCAAATACTGAATCTTGTGGAACCCCTGACACTATGTCCTTCCATTGTCATTTTTTAAATAATTACACATTCTTTATGCGGTATAAGGTATGATTGGGAGCACTGAACAGCGCTTCAAGAAAAATTTAGACTACCAAGTTTGTTGTTGTTGTTGTGGTCTTCAGTCCAGAGACTGGTTTGATGCAGCTCTCCACCCTACTCTATCCTGAGCAAGCCTTTTCATCTCCTCATAAGAACAACAACCCACGTCCACTTGAATCTGCTTACTATACGCGTCTCTTGGCCTCCCTCTGCGGTTTTTACCCCACACACTTCCCTCCAACGCTAAATTCACAATTCCTTGATGTCTAAGAATGTGTCCTACCAATCTATCCCTTCTTTTAGTCAAGGTATGCCAGAAATTTCTTCTCTCCCCAATTCGGTTCAGTACCACCTCATTAGTTACGCGATCCACCCACCTAATCTTCAGCATTCTTCTGTAGCACCACATTTCAAAAGCCTCTATCCTCTTCCTGTCCGCACTGCTTATTGTCCATGTTTCACTCCCATACAAGGCAACACTCCATACAAATGCCTTCAGAAAGGACTTCCTTAGGCTTAAATCAATATTCGATGTTAACAAATTTCTCTTTTTCAAAAACGCCTTTCTACCCATTGCCATTCTGCATTTTATATCATCTGTACTGCGACCATCATTTGTTATTTTACTGCCCAAGTAACAAAACTCATCTACCTCCTTTATCGTTTCGTTACCTAATCTAATTCCTTCAGCATCACCTGATTTTCTTACACTGCACTCCATTATCCTAGTTTTACTCTTGTTAATGTTCATCTTATATGCACCTTTCAGCACACTGCCCATTCCGTTCAATTGCTCTTCCAGGTCCTTTGCTGTACCTGACAGAATTACTATGTCGTCGGCAAAACGCAATGTTTTTAATTCTTCACCCTGAACTTTAATTCCTTCTCCAAATTTCTCCTTGCTTTCCTTTATAGCTTGCTCAATGTACAAATTGAACAACATTGGGGAAAGGCTACAACCCTGTCTTACTCCCTTTCCAACCACTGCATCCCTTTCATGCCCTTCAACTCTGACGACCGCTGTCTGGTTGTTGTACAAGTTGTAAATAACCTTACGTTCCCTATATTTTACTCCTGCTTGCTTCAGAACTTGAAAGAGTTTATTCCAATCAACATTGTCAAAAGCCTTCTCCAAATCTACAAACGCTAGAAATGTTGGTTTGCCTTTTCTTAATCTATCTTCTAGGACAAGCCGTAAAGTGAGTATTGCCTCCCGTGTTCCTACATTTCTCCTGAACCCAAACTGATCTTCCCCGAGGTCGGCTTCTACCAGCTTTTCCATCCTTCTGTATATAATTCGTGTTAATATTTTGCAACCATGACTTATTAAACTGATGGTTCTGTAGTTTTCACACCTGTCTGCACCCGCTTTCTTTGGCATGGGGATTATAACATTTTTCTTAAAGTCTGAGGGTACTTCACCTGTCTCATACATCTTACACACAATGTGAAACAATTTTGTCATGGCTGGTTCTCCCAGAGACTTCAGTAGCTCTGACGGGATATCATCTACTCCAGGGGCCTTGTTTCGACTTAGATCTTTCAGTGCTCTGTCAAATTCATCTCTCAGTATAGTATCTCCTATTTCATCATCATCTACATCCTCTTCCCTTCCTACAATAGTGTCTCGAAGTTCATTTCCTTTGTAGAGCCCCTCTATATACTCTTTCCACCTTTCAGCTTTCCCTTCTTTGCTGAGAACTGGTTTTCCATCAGTGTCCTTGATATTCATAGAGCTGTTTTTCTTATCGCCAAATGTTTCTTTTATTTTCCTGTAGGCTGTATCTATTTTTTCCTATTTATACATTCTTCTACATCTTTGCATTTGCCTTCTAGCCATTCCTGCTTAGCCATTTTGCACTTCCTGTCAATCTCATTTCTTAGTCGTCTGTACTCCATTTTGCCTGTTTCATTTACTGCATTTTTATACTTTCTCCTTTCATCGATTAAATTTAGTATCTCCTGTGATATCCAAGGATTTTTTGTAGGTCTTGCCTTCCTACCTATTTTGTCCTCTGCTGCCTTCAGTATTTCATCTCTCAATTTTACCCATTCCTCCTCAACGGTTTTATTTTCCCCTGTTTCTGTCAATTGTTGCCTGAAGCTCCCTCTGAAATTCTTAATAACTTCAGGTTCCTTCAATTTATCTAGGTCCCATCTCCTTATTTTCCTACCTTTCTGTAGTTTCTTCAGTTTCAGCCTACAGTTCATAACCAACAAGTTATGGTCAGAGTCTATGTCTGCCCCTGGGTATGTCCTACACTTCAAAACCTGGTTCCGAAATCTATGTCTTACCATTATAAAATCTATCTGGTATCTCCCGGTGTCTCCTGGTCTCTTCCACGTATACAACCTTCTTTTGTGATTCTTAAACCAGGTGTTTGTTATAACTAAATTATGTTCCGTGCAAAATTCTACCAGGCGGCTTCCTCTTTCATCCCTTTTGCCCAGACCATATTCACCCACTATCTTCCCTTCCCTTCCTTGTCCTACTACCGAATTCCAGTCTCCCATAACAATTAAGTTTTCCTCTCCCTTTATTGTCTGAATAATTTCCTTTAGCTCCTCATATATTTCTTCGATCTCCTCATCTTCGGCAGAGCTAGTTGGCATATAAACCTGTACTACTGTTGTCGGTGTTGGCTTCGTATCTATCTTGACAATGATAATGCGATCGCTGTGCTGGTCATAGTAGTTTACCCGCATTCCTATTTTCTTATTCATTATCAATCCTACTCCTGTGATACCCCCAACTGATTTTGTATCTATAATCCTGTACTCACCTGACCAGAAATCCTGCTCATCCTGCCACCGAACTTCACTAATCCCCACTATATCTAACTTCAACCTATCCATTTCCCTTTTTAAATTTTCTAATTTTCCTACTCGATTAAGGGATCTAACATTCCACGCTCCGACCCGTAGAATGCCAGTATTGTCTTTCCTGATGATCACATCCTCCTGAGTAGTCCCCGCCCGGAGATCCGAATGGGGGACTATTTTACCTCCGGAATATTTTACCCGAGAGGATGCCATCATCATATGTTCATACAGTAGAGCTGCATGTCCTCGGGAAAAATAACGGCTGTAGTTTCCCCTTGCTTTCAGCCGTTCGCAGTAGCTGTGTGGCAAAGCCACTTTAGCTGATGTTAGAAGGCCAGCTCAGTCAATCATCCAGAATGTTGCCCCTGTAACTACTGAAAAGGCTGCTGCCCCTCTTCAGGAACCACTCGTTTGTTTATCAAGTAGAAAGTCAGTTAACAGTGTTCAGTGTCTTCGCTTGACTCTAAAAACGCACAAAATAGTCGCCTGCTGCTTATCCATGGTTTGTTTCAGGTCATCGGCCACTTTTATAAGAGTGGTAGTGATTTTGTGTTTCAGCCAGAAACGACATTCGTCTAGAAGGTTAGGTGATGTGAAATAATTCTTAAGCTGCCCATAAAGTTATATGTAGAATCTATCGGTACCCTCGTAATACAGTGGGGGAACTGTGGTACAGTAGATGTAAATAAAGTCATGATACGTGGGAATAGGCGAGCAGTTCTATGCACCTTGTCAGGAACTGTGAGGCCGCTTCTGGTGGAGGTTCGAGTCCTCCCTCGCTCTCATGGTGTGTGTGTGTGGGGGGGGGGGGTGTTGTCCTTAGGTTAGTTTAAGCAGTTTGTAAGCTTAGGGACTGAGAACCACAGAAGTTTGATCCCATAGATTACAAATCACTTTACATTGAAATGGAGTCACTTAACTAACAATAGGCAATCACTGTTTCCAGAAAAATGTTGCAGATATACTGCATTTGTAGTCTAAACTTTGCAGAAGTGAACAAGAACTGAAAAATAATCATTACTAATGAACAAAACTAGTCAATAATACCCGATCACCGGAGAGTATTTCACACCACAATGCATGGCGCTATGTCAGACTACTGAAAGTTGCACCATACTCAGATTACTGGCACATAAGCTCTACAGTGTTAATTTTGAGTTCTCATCTCAGTCCAATTTCGAGGAAGCAAGGATGTAACAGATCAGCATCAAGGGACATACAAGGGAGGTGAGTGTTGAGAACTGGCAGTCTGTAAGAAGGCAGTGAGAAAGAGAGTGGATTCTGATACTCTTATTAGGGGTCCAACAATCATATATTACGGGGAGCCCCGAAATTTCTTAACCCTTTCACTCCCACATTATGAAATCAGCTTTTTTTCTGTATTAATACAGTGCAGCAAACCTCAAAATATGTATTAAACATAAGGAGAGGCATTCAATTGAAATTTGTGCTGTGACCAGGATTCCAACCCAGGACATCCTACTCACTAGGTCGGCGCTTTAGACCAGTCAGCTAACACAGCGTTGCAGCCAAAGTGACTACACGGACTGTCTTAAAGCATTTCACAGGGAACATGAGGCAGAATTAAAGTATGTGGTGTGGAGGGAGACGTGCTGTAAGACAGTCCGTGTAGTCGCTTTGGCTGCAATGCTGTGTTAGCTGAGAGGTCAAAGCGCCTACCTAGTAAGTAGGAGGTACCGGGTTCGAATCTTGGCCACAGCACAAATTTTAATTCAATGCCTTTCCTTATGTTTAATACCTTTGGTATAATGAGACAATGTAGTCTCAAGTAATTGTATTATTTGTTGATATTTATATCAAAATATGTGTTTTAAACTGTTTTGTCGAACTATTGATTTTTATGTCATGTATTTCATGCACAATGCAGACGTTTGTATCGAGGTATTTTATTACTTGGACGTTATTTCCTTGACAGTTAACACTGCCAGATCAATAATGTTAGCATAATCTTCTCCGTGGCACCAAAGACAAGACAGTTCACTGCTGGAACAAAATAAAAGGAACCACACTCATGCTCACACTCTCAGCCACGTACAGACGGCAGAGCTACACAACTTCCAAGACGGATAGACTAATGTCTCAGAAGTGGCCACACGCCGTACCGAGCGGCTAAATTTTTGTGTCCCGACTTCGTCGCCGCTTTTGTGTCCCAGCCTCGTCGTAGGTGTCGGTGGCCGAGTGGAATGTGACCGACACGCTGGTGCAGGTACGGAGGGGAGCAGCCAGAAACTATAAACACTCGAGTAAATTAGAAAGAGATATATTGCACAGAATGTAACAATACTTAACTTTTACATAGTACTGCAGAATGTTGATACATAATTGTTAGAGGCCTGCCTAGTGCCTGTACAATAGCAAAGTCTTCACTCGTGCCTATCGGATTACGAAGGTCCTAACTCGTTGCTATCTCAGTCCGAAGTGCGAAGTGCGAAGTGGCCGATGTCCTTCAGTGGTGGCCACGAGCGGCGTTGTCGCAGAGGGCGCTCGTGGCTGTCGTCGTGAGAACGCCGCGCCGTGCGTGCATGACGGCGCGCGGCGAAAGTAAGTGGCGCGCACTTTGTACTTGTGCGACACCACACCCCTCCCCCCCAAACCGCCGCGCCGTCGTGGCGTAGGGCTGAGGGCCACGGCGACGGCACTGGGAGGAGGGCCTGGGCGGGGGCGTTACTGGTGGGACGGGCGTCGTAGCTGAGGCCGGGATCGAGACGCCGTCCGCGCCCCGGCATCCGCCTTGCGATCCTCCAGGGAACCCGCCGAAACCTGGGGAAGGGCGCCCGCCCCCGCCCAGAGGGAGCAGGTCATCTTCTTCTGAGGTGCGTGGCCCAAGCTGGGGGGGCCCGCACGGTCCCGGAGTCCCTCTCGGTGACGCTGTCATCTGCGGCGGCGACAGCGGCGGCGACGACTGCGTCGGATGTACGTCGACGTCCATAGGGATCTCGTAGTCCGGGGACGAACGATGTGGTTGTGCTCCCTGGCGCAGAACTGGGTCTGGAATCAAGAAACCGGAGACAGGATCGCGCGGTCTGTGCAGGCGCAATTGGTTTGCGTGGCGCCGCAGCTCCGACCCTGTGGAAGAACGTACAACAAACATATTGCGGCCAAGCACGCGTTGAATGGTGCCCGGCAACCATGTCTTCTTGTTTCCAGCAAACACCCTGTACAGCACCGGCGTGGAAACCTGAAAACGCGTAGCGCCATACGAACCGACTCGGTGCGTGGGAGGCTGCAGCAGGTGAAGGAGAGTGCGGTGACGGCGGCCGTGTAGCAGCTCGGCAGGAGACGGGCCGTCACGTGGCATGCACCGATACGTAGACAGGAAAATTTGAAGAGCTTGCTGCCTGGAGTGCTGACCTTTCATCTTCTCCATGTGAGACTTGAATGTTCGAACGAAACGTTCTGCTTCACCATTGGACTGAGGGTGAAAAGGTGCGGTGGTGATATGCTGAATGCCATTCACACGACAAAACTGTTGAAATTCCGCACTAACAAACTGAGGTCCATTGTCACTGACGATAGTTTCAGGCAAACCCTCGATGCAAAACACTGATGTTAAGGCACTGATTGTACTAGACGCCGTCGTTGAGTTCATGGCAATCACAAAAGGAAACTTGCTGAAAGCGTCTACAACAATTAACCATCGCGTATTCCAGAAAGGTCCGGCAAAGTCAATATGTAAACGTTGCCATGGTCCCTTGGGGCGTGGCCAGTCTGAGAAACGTTGCGGTGGAGCCGCCTGATGCTCCGCACAAACAGTACACTGTGACGTCATGTCCTCTATCTGAGCGTCCATACCAACCCAGGTACAATGACGTCTGGCCAGTTGCTTTGTCCTAACAATGCCCCAATGTCCTTGATGCAGGAGGCGTAACACTTCTCGTTGCAGGGAACGAGGAACAATCACTCTTGCTTGGTCGTTGTCGGTATGCAACAACAGTACACCCTGACTTAAAGATAATGCATGACGTTGTGCAAAATAACGTCGAACCAGAGGCCGATCAATGTCTTTGGCTCTGGCAGGCCACCCTGAGCGAACAAAACGTGCTACCACACTTAGGTCTGCATCCGCAGCTGTTTCCTGTGCAACCCGACGAGAGTTCAAAGGAAAGTCTGCGACAGCGGAAGCATCTCTGGAGTCTATCTGACAACATGCCATTTCTGAAGAATCAAATGATACATCCTGGCCAACCGGAAGTCGGGAAAGTGTGTCCGCGTTGGCATGTTTAGTGGTAGGTCGGTACAAAATCTCATACTGATAATTTGACAATATCAAGGACCATCTCTGAAGCTTTTGTGCCGTACGTGGCGGAATTGGCTTTGTGGGTGAGAACAACGACGTGAGAGGCTTGTGGTCTGTCAACAAATAGAATTTTCTGCCATAGAGATAATGATGAAACTTTGCGACGCCGTAAATGATTGCTAAGGCCTCCTTTTCTATCTGACTGTAATTCTGTTGTGTTGGCGTCAGTAGCTTGGATGCAAAGGCAATAGGACGATCGTGAGATCCAATACGATGTGAGATTACAGCGCCGAGACCGTACGATGAGGCGTCAACTGCTAACACTACAGGCTTCTGGGGGTCAAAGGGAATCAAACATGCATCACTGAGTAGTGCAGACTTTAGTTTGTCAAAGGCAACCTGACAATCTTTGGACCATACAAAAGGAACATTCTTCCTACGTAAGTGATGCAGTGGAGCTGCAATCTGAGAGGCATTGGGAATAAATCTGAAATAATAGTTCAGCTTCCCCATTACTGCTTGCAATTCGTGCACATTCTTAGGAGGAGGCAAGTCTTTGATTGCTCGAAGATGTGACTGTAAGGGATGGATTCCTTGAGCATTAATCACATGGCCTAGGTACTCTATTTCAGTTTGAAAAAACGAACACTTTGCTTTATTGCAACGTAGACCTGCTGCAGTCAAAACTTTGAAAAGGCACTCCAGGTTTGCTAAATGTTCTTCAACTGTACGTCCGGATACCACAATATCATCTAAATAGTTCGAACAACACGGTACAGAAACTGTCAGCTGTTCCAAAAAACGCTGAAAAATAGCGGGAGCGGAAGAACTGCCAAAGGGTAGGCGTTGAAATTGAAAAAGGCCCATGTGAGTATTAATGACGAAAAACTTTTTTGACTCGTCATCAAGTGGAATCTGTAAGTATGCCTCTGCTAAATCAATCTTAGAAAAGAAGCGAGACTGTCCTAATTTGTCCATCAGTTCCTCAGGTCTGGGCAGGGGATAAGTGTCGACAATTGTTTGACTGTTCACTGTTGATTTGAAGTCCGCACAGAGACGAAGTTTTCCTGACGGCTTGGGTATAATTACTATAGGCGAGGCCCACTGACTCGCAGAAACAGGAGAAATCACCCCACTATCTTGCCAACGTTTAAGTTCTTCGGCAACTGTATCACGCAAGGCGATAGGCACTGGTCTAGCTTTACGAAATTTTGGAACTGCAGATTCTTTTAAAGTTACATGTGCCACGAAGTCTTTTGCACAACCTAGTTCCGGCGAAAACAAGTCACTATATTTGTCACACAATGCATTGATTTTATCCTGAGGCACTATTGACGAAATTTGAAGCACATCTCTTTGAATTGATAAACCAAACAAGTCAAAAGCATCTAGTCCAAAAATGTTCTGTGTCGATTTGGCCTGAAGAACTACAAAAGAAACTGTTTTCGTTACACCTTGAAAAGAGGCAGGCAGGCTACATGTTCCTAGCACGGGAATATTTTCACCTGTATAAGCTGTTAACACTTGCTGTGACGGCGACAATTTTGGCGAACCCAGAAGTTCATAAGTATCGTTATTTATTAATGTGACAGCGGAACCAGTATCAAGCTGAAATTGCACAGTCTTATTTTCTATAGAGAGATTGACAAAAAGTTTGTGCTTCTGGCGCACGACAGGTGCGCGAATGTGGGCAACGTCTAATACATATTGTTTTCTGCGCTTGCGCGGGTTGCGTGCGGTAGGAAGCGGCGCATACTCGGCACACAGCGGATTAACCACACTGTCACTAGATGACACTACCGCCGGATCGGCGTCCGCGCAATGCGAGGCTACTGCACTAAAATTACTTTGAGTAGCTACACCAATTCTACTGTCTCTAGCTACACAGTACGGGGCACTATTACAATTAAGAGTTGCAGAAGGCACTATTTTCACTACAGGAATGCACTGTTCATAGCCATGTTGCTTGTCCCGAACCCTTTTCCGTTGCACTGTTTTACGCGCCCGTCGGCGCTTGCTACGTGGCTCACTATATAGTTGTGCAGTAGGCGCAGAAGAACTTTCTCGCAATTGAGAACCAAGCAAAGCACTGTTCAATTCCACAGCGTGTATGACATTTACAGAATTAACTGTTCTCGCACTCCGCGAAGCACTGATTCTAACGTTACTGTTCTTTGAATTTTTAATTTGCATACACACAGACTGCACATGTCCCGATTTGCCACATTGAAAACAGGTTGCGTTGCGACTAGGGCAATGTGCATGCTTGTGGCGAGACACACACTGGGGGCAAGATTTACGTACATTTTTCTGAAATGAGCGTTGGCGCCCGTTATGCAAATTACTGTGTCTAACACTACGGGGCGACCTTTGCGTCGCACTTTTACTCTGGCTACTGTTCACTGTCTGTTCAGCACGGCCGTTAGAAAAATAATTATCACTAGTGCTATACTGAGAACTACGGCTAGGAAAGCGTCCGTTGCGGCGCACTGAATTTACACTGTGGCTTTGCATTTCTACATCTGCTAAGTCAAAAGTATCATGAGCTTCAATAAGCTGCAGTACACTGTCTAATGAGGGGTCAGACTGTTTCAGAATTGCTGCTCTAATTCTGGGGTCCTGAATATTCTGCGTAATCGCATCCCTCAACATCACGTCACTATACGAAAGTCCACAAGAGCAAGTAAATTTACATTGGCGGGTTAAGCCCTTCAATTCCGTAATCCACTCTTGGTGTGATTGCTGCGGTAATTTTTTAAGTCTGAAAAATCGGTATCGTGCAGCGGCTACAAGAACTTTTCTCTCATAATGAGCATTCAGTGCATCTACAATTTGTTCAAAGTCTACATCACGAGGAGATGCGAGAGGGAAAAGTTTTTGCAATAGTACGAAAGTCTGGGGGCCCACAATCGATAAGAAAAGGTTCTTCACTCTCTGACCTGTAATTTGATGAGCCGCGACGAGTTCTTGAAACTGTGCGAAATAGTCGCTCCATTCTTCCTCACGTTCGTTGTACTGGCGGAACGTCGGAAGCGGTGCGGCGGCAGGTGTGGGCTGCTGATGTGACGACTGTTGTTGTTGGTGAGCAGCCTGTGTCGTCAACTGCGACACGGCCTGGAGAAGCTGGGTAATTTGCGCCGTCTGTAACTGAATAATTTCCATTAAGTTTGGGTTCGGGGTAGTGGCCATGATGACCGATTAGGCGCCGCGCATACAAGTAAATTACAACAAAACACAAATGCAATATGAAAGAGGACGCTCTGCAACAAAAAAGTCCACAAAATACGTAACAGAATATGTTCCCCCAAAAATCTTATAATAAGGGTGGGTGGGCGGGAGCAATTTTTGCGTGCTCCGACTGCTGCTGTCTGGCTGCTGCAAGCGGGCTGGTCCAAGGTTCTATCACTCCTCGTCGCCACTTTTGTGTCCCGACTTCGTCGCCGCTTTTGTGTCCCAGCCTCGTCGTAGGTGTCGGTGGCCGAGTGGAATGTGACCGACACGCTGGTGCAGGTACGGAGGGGAGCAGCCAGAAACTATAAACACTCGAGTAAATTAGAAAGAGATATATTGCACAGAATGTAACAATACTTAACTTTTACATAGTACTGCAGAATGTTGATACATAATTGTTAGAGGCCTGCCTAGTGCCTGTACAATAGCAAAGTCTTCACTCGTGCCTATCGGATTACGAAGGTCCTAACTCGTTGCTATCTCAGTCCGAAGTGCGAAGTGCGAAGTGGCCGATGTCCTTCAGTGGTGGCCACGAGCGGCGTTGTCGCAGAGGGCGCTCGTGGCTGTCGTCGTGAGAACGCCGCGCCGTGCGTGCATGACGGCGCGCGGCGAAAGTAAGTGGCGCGCACTTTGTACTTGTGCGACACCACATAAATGTCGTACTAGAAGCACGTTGTTCATCAACAAAAATGCATATTTAAGGACATATGCACAAAATATTGTACAAATCAACTTTTAATTGGTTGTTGTTCAGGAAAAACACTGGGAATGAAAGGGTTAAACCAGCCCTGATCCATTCACAAAATGATTAGTTACGCAACCTAACTTAAACCTAATCACACCGTTGCACACGAGTGTTCGAGAACGTCAGTTCGTGGTAATCACTTTTCTCAAATGGTTTTTCACAGCATTTTGTACTTGCTGAACATGGGGCAAGAATTACACAAGAATTAAGCAACAATTTATACACACAAATCAAATATACACAAAATATAAACAAATATACTGGGAATACCTGGTGGCTTTACAATAAAGGTAGCCAAAACATAAAATAAATCACAAGCTAATAATTTATTAGTAGACACTTATTCATACAATTGATAGAATGGTTTAGCATGGTACACAGTAAAAAACACAAAACGTAGCATTGGCAGCAAGCAGCACATAAATTTTCAACTGACAGAACAGCTTGGTGACATGCATGAGCAAAGCATAAGGCGCAGCGTTTGCACTAAGCGACACGGCACAGCGCAAGGCGTTGCAGCATGCACTAAGCTACTACTAAGGGCCCGTCTACACTACGGCATTGCGCGGCGTGGTACGTTTATCACACAAACCCATTCTAACACGGTCCCTCTGACCTGTTATTTTTTGCCTGTAGTTTTCACTTGGAATGTTCTCCCTTCATTCAATGCAAGGTTGTTCACATAAAAGTACTAAAATTATGTATTCTTATACGGTAACTAAAGTAAACATGAGTATACTGGACATACTTCCTGAAATAAGAGAATTATTTAAACACAATATTAATATTCTGCAAGGGAAACAAAACATCATTAAACACTCTAGTAGTTAAACCAAACATGAGCAAACTGAACATGCTTGCTGAAATAATAGAATTATATACACACAAAAATATTCATATCCTGCAAGAACACACAACGTCAGTCAATACAATATTAAGCATAAATACTCTTAACATGCTTGCTGAAATTAGGTAATTATGTACACAAAAATATTTAAATCCTGCCAGAAAACAAACATTATTCAATACCATAGTAATTAAACTAAACATAAACATACTTTGATCATTAAGCATTATCTATATAGAGGGGGGTTATGTATTAGTAATTTTACTCATCATGGGGAATGTATTGCCAGTGGTTCGCTACTCTGTAACCAGCATATTCTAGTGGAGTGTGCTGAGACACATCCTATCCTTGTGGTCCTCTTAGCATCCTTTTATACTCCTTTGGATCCCTTCATTTATCTTGGTACTGTTACCTTCTCATCGATACTCAGACCCAGTATGCTCTGAAAACTTAAAGACAGCTGTTAGTTATGTTGTGATTACACACAAAATTTAACCTTCCCTAAGTGGAGAGTTGTGTAGAACCCTTCTTCATGGTTAGCGCGCACCCATACACACCTACATTCTCAACGAACAATCAAAACCAAATATAAACAATATATTAGTACCCCAGGACACAATAGCCACAGCGTATCTTGACGCACGAAAATATTTCTATGAATCATGGCGTTGGTCCCTAGTATAGAGACTTATGTAGCCTTAAGCCCGTTTTAAACGATCAACGAACTTGTAATAGTTTGATAACAAGTTGCGTTAATGGCGGCCGTCAGTCGTTGAACGGCTGCACTAGTATGATCGCGCTAGTATCGAAGCGCGATAATTATAGCGATAAAGAAATAGGACGAGTCCTAAATTCGGTACTAGTGGGTTCACTGCGCATGCGCGAGCTAGCAGCTGTCTGCTGCAGTCGCCGCTCCAGTTAGTCCGCCATTTTCCTTCGTATTTACGTATATTTTGCGTTATGTCGAAGTTTATGATCAGAATGTATTACAAAATGTAGTTCTAATGACGGCATTCACACTGTCCGTCACCAGACCGTCACCTAACGTCAACGTCACGTTAAGCTTTCTCAAGAAGATTGTTTTGATTGAACGGTCGTTTGCTGACATCGGAAGTTAACCTATTTTCGTCACGCGATTTTCATACTGTAGTCGACAAATACACGGTTTGCACGCAAACTTATCTTATTAATCTTTAGTTTATTATTATACTTTGGTTTAGCGGTAAATTGCAAATGTTTCACGACGACTTAAATATTTATCTCAATTATTATCCACCGAAAAGCGAGGTCGTACATCTGAAACCGAAAATTGGTTTATGATTTGCAATAACGTAACAAAAAGATTGAAGCCAATTGTTTATTTGAATAAGATTGTAATTTGATGATGCAATTTTCATTAAATAGCATTTTAAATGAAAAAGTCAGTCCAAATGAAAGACAAAAATTCAGTTGTGCATGACGTTATTAACAATGTCATTGGGCAAATCGTAGAAGATAAAGTAAAGAAGATCTATTTACGCTCTTATAAATAAATATTGCTTGATGTGTTCAAATGTTCGTAGAACTTAAGGGACTTAACTACAGGGTCATCAGTCCCTAAACTTTCAAACTACTTATGAACTAACTAAGACTAAGGACGGCACAAATATTCATGCCCAAGGGGGGATTCGAACCCCCGACCGTAGTGGTTGTGCAGACCGTGACTGGAGCGCCTCAGTCCCCTCGGCCACCGCGGCCGGCTTGATGTGTTCACAAGTTTATTTTTTTCGCTTGATAATACATATGAATATTTTGAAATGTTGTTTCACTACCCAGAACTTTACTACACTAAGTTTACCAAAAACATCGATTGCAAGGTTTTCTTTGGCCGTCAATAACATTTAGCGTTGTTTCCTCAATTCCAGTATTAAACTATGACGTCCTACATAACAAATCGGCTTTTATAGCCTCACTTTCAACATCGGGTATTACTGTTCGATTACGTTTATCGTCTAAACACGCTACCACAAGATCTTGCTTGAGTTTGTAGTTCAGGGCTAGTACGCTAGGAGCGCTTCAGTAGACTATTATCTATGTTGTTCACCTTCGTTCATCGTTTAAAAAGGGCTTTACGGGGAAATTGTCGTTGCTAGAAGCTCAAGGCCCATGATTTGCAGTACATGTCAAAGCAACACGGAGTAGCCTTCCACCCTCAGGACAATAAGGTGGCACATACATTATGGAATGTAGTGCACTATTTATCAACTACAAGGTACAAGACCACTAAACAGCATAACTTAAATTATGTAGTACTTAATTTTCACACATACGCAATTTGGTATAGCGGACTACTTCATTTGATCGTTTTGTTCACCAGTAATTTTAGGCATACCAAGGTACCACTTCTGGTTTGCTTGGCCACATACACCTGTGGTGCACACACACAACAACTGACTCGCTGTCACTGCTCCACTGATATTCACAATTGTTCTAAGAAGTGGATGGATTTGAGACACACAACACTGAAGTTACTCTTACAAAATACCCTGACACACAACAAAATACACACAGATTACCCCCAAAATACACACAAATAACACTCAAAGTACACAAAAATAACACTCAACGTACAGAAAAATACACTCAAAATACACAAAATACACTCAATATATACAAAATACACTCAAAATATACAAAATACACTCAAAATACATAAAATATACTCAAAGTACAGAAAAGATACTTGTGAGAAAATGACACAAGTTTATCACAATTTATACAAAAACAAAAAACAAAAAACAAAAAAAAAACAAAAAAAAAAAACATAACATAATCCACCCGCTATTGGCGGAAGAAACGGAGACTCGAGACATGGTGCAACCCACGAGACTTTTTTGCGTGATTTGTCTCTAGTTCTACAGCATTGTCATGAGCAATTCTCCTGACGCGGTACAAACTGACAAAGAGGGGAAAGAATTTCCTTGTGAGGCCTTGACGTTTGCTCGACAGTCGTCTACAATGTCGACCTTGTGATTTATTTCATCTAACACCTAGTTCTCTTCCATTCCGCAAAAGAGAACAACTTGCTTTTCCCATAGGGTTCTAACGATCCGAGGGCGGTAGTCGGGCAATAGTCACTCAGAAATTGGCAATACAAGTCAGCCGAGTTTACCCTCGCAGTACACTCAACGAACTTCAATCCGATAGTGTTTGTACCCTTTTGAAAATCTACTATACCATTACTAAAGTCAAACAAGTTAATCAACAAAGTTAATCAAAAATTCTACACCATTGAGCACATCAACTGCCAATGAGGGAATTCACTCGGAACTCATGACCTTGACAGAAAAATGTGAGTTCTGTCTGCTTCCTTACTTCGACACTTCGCCCAACGAGTGCACCCTTCAATTTAGTTCGCCGCAAGGGCAAGACCGGCCAAGTGCCGACTGCTTTGCATCGTTCAAAAGCTTGTTCACTAATGACAGAAACAACACTGCCTGTGTCAAACACGCATTCCAAATCTAATAGAAACGACGTTAATATGCACTATAGGTTGTGCTGCAGGCTTTCCTACTGAGGGTTCTTCACCTAAGAGAACCTCGCGAATATCTCCCATGTCTTTTACCCTGTTCTTTGCAGATTCCGTTCCGAGCACGTTGATCGTTGTGCAGTCAACCTCGGAAAATCGTCATTGACCAGCGCTGGGCTGGGGTTCTGGCGGTTTGTTATGACGCGGATCAGCTGACCGCACCTCAGCCTGTTCAGGGGGCGTGGCTCCCTGCTGTTGGGGCGGTAGCGCTTTCCGCCATTCCCAAACCACTTGTTTTTACCAAACTGGCGTTGCTGCCACTTAATCCGACCATCATTCGAATATGGTTGGTTTTCATGGGAGGGGCCTGGTTGGTTGTTACTGTCGTTGCCGTGTGTCTGATCGCTTTTCTGCGATCTGTTTGAACTGCTACTCGACTTCTTGGAGGAAGTATTTTGATTTCGACGACGCTCGAACTCGTCATCAAGTTCAAGGTCCTCCAAGTAGGCCTGAAAGTTACCAGCAAGGACGGCATTTCTTAAATTGCGAGACAGGTTCTTGATGTACCCTTGTCCGGCACTTTGAATTCGTGGCATAATCTACACTTGACTGTCAAAATAAGATCCTTGAAAGTAACAATCCGTCATCTGTAATAAAATGTAAATGCTCAATGAGTACAAAAAAGTTATCATAGAGGCTAACGAAACAACGACCTCCTATTACATGCATTCAGATATTGCATAAATCTCATTGTAAATCGTATATCATCACCCGATCAGGCAATAAAATTACCGCGAATCAACTGCCGTTGCCAACAGTGACCGCTAGACCATGAGTCGGCAATTCTAAAATTAAGCTGGCGCTTTTAACAGAACAACTGGTTACCAATTTTCATAGGGTTTTACTACAAAGAAAGGAGAAGGTTTATTAAAGCGTATCGATGAGGTTCACACTCAGCGAGAGAACAAGTGTCAACTAGAAATATAGGTGGCCAAACCACGAAACATCAGAAAGAGCTGTGGCGATTGGGAGGCGCGCATGCGCAGTAGACGCGGTTCGTCAGCGCCAACTGAAAACTATTCTTTGTCGAGTGTAGACTTGGATGTGCATACCGTCGTTTAATTTCTCCTATTAGTTACTGTTTAATTTTCTAGTGGTCAGTACATTTTGTGTACTCATAACTACACAAGCGGTTCGTGATCCCTGCGAAACCCTAACTGCTGATACGACTTTTACAGTTTTGATCGTGCACAGATAAACGTTCTCCTACTGTTTGCACGTCATCATACGCAACTGCGAAGTCGCAACTAGGCGTCCTTTATGCGCTTGTTTACACTTCATTTGAGAGGCTTTTGAGGCACATATTGAAGATACAGTATCAATGTATTCTGTTCACGTATATTGAATACCTTTATCTATTAATCATCTCGTCAACCACAGTCGCTTGAAAAAAAACTAAGTTGGCAATATTTATATTCGCACGAACATTTTGTTCGGTAGATTTCGGTTTAAATTTTTTTCCAGACAAAATTTATATTTACAAGTACATAAGGATCATGTTAGAATAATGAACAACTAGTCTAGGCTTAATAGATCACGCTTGTGCGCATGTCAGCGACTAGCACTGGCGCTACTAATCGTTAAAACAATAATAAAATTAATATTTGCAAACAGGATGTTGACCTGCTCATCTGAACTGCGATTAATCAATCTGTATATAAACTCTCTACTACGTAGCAATTAGCTCAAATACTTAGACGCAGTGGTTTGTCAAATTTAAAGGAATTGATCTGTGGACATCTTCACCGACGTGAAGAATGGCGTCGCCCTGCTATGACTTACGCTGCAGCCGCCAAACGGCAGCCCATGAACCGGCCGACGTGACCACAGCCAACTCCCCCGGTAACTATGACGCCACGCAGGAGAACAGATGTTTGGAGGTCAGAAGACAACACACCACTGTGTTTCCACTCTAGACGCCCTGGACATGTCATACGCTACTGCAGAGAGAGAAGGCGAGTATTCGACGATTATTTTGCTGCAAGACGTCAGCCATCAGAGCAGTTCTATCCCAAGCAGTCACCTGCTGATGAGTTCAGTCGACCTAGGGGAAGAAACCCATCGCCGTACCCTAGACGAGGTCGCTCCCCGACGCGCCGCAGCCGTTCACCGTCGCCGTACAGAGGTACCAGCCGCTCCCCTAGCCGCCGCGCCCAGGAAAACTAAGCGAGGCGACCATCTACGGAGGTGAGGCCTCCGCAGATGAAAATCCTCCGTGGACGACAGTCGCCAAGATGTCGGGAAATCTCATCGACGTCATAATCGACGGCCAACCTGTCTGGGCACTTGTTGATTCAGGAGCCTCTTTTCCTGTATTATCGGATAATTACCGCCGCACACTAAAGAAGACAATGTTCTGTGATACGGGAGCAACTGTGCTGAAGGTCGCGAATGGAAAGTACGTCCATCCAGCAGGAACTTGTGTCGCAAGAATTACCATCAACAACAGGACGCAGCCGTTTGAATTTGTTGTGTTAAACAGGATGTAGTCACAATGTCATCCTCGGATGGGACTTCCTTCAGGCATCCCAAGCTATCACTGACTGTGAAAGATCTGAGCTGCAAATTGAAGATGTTGTTCCGACGTGTACACGTAATACAGAATTTTCTGAGAAGTTATTTGCCTTTGATAATGTGACGATCCCGCTGTTGACGATGAGAAGAGTTGCAGTCACAAACACAGATAACTGATTAAACTGTGAAGTTCTAGTTGATAGTAAAACGTTTATCAGGTTCACCAAAGAAATTTACATACCAGCGGCTATCATAAGCATTACTGGAGGTCAACGATAGATTTGGATCACTAACTGTCACGAGCAGTCGCAACTTATCCCCAAAGCAAAGTGTATCGGGAAAGCTGAACCAATCCACGACGGTGAGCTCAACGTCATCAATGAAGACCCATGCCCTGCTGTTAGTACAGACAACACGCTGGAGGAAACAAACGTGAAACTGCCAATAGGGCCCGGACTGACCAAGGAACAACGCCAGCGGGTGTTAGGTATACTACGCCAATTTTCGGGTGCATTCACACCTCAGCAGGGGAAAAGTCAAACGAAACTGCCCGCGATAAGGCATCGTATGAATACTGGGGATCATCCACCAATTAGCCAGCGTTCGTATAGAGTGTCGCCAGCTGTAAGACGGATAATTCGGGAGGAAGTGGAGAAGATGTTGCGAGATGACATTATTCAATCTTCGGATAGTCCTTGGTCATCTCCAGTGATCCTTGTAAAGAAGAAGGATGGCACGTGGCGATTCTGTGTTGACTATTAGCGGCTGAACAAAATCACAAAGGAAGATGTCTACCCATTGCCGCGAATTGACGACACCTTAGACTGCTTGAAAGGAGCTACATACTTCTCAACTATGGACATGCTGACAGGTTACTGGCAAATCGAGGTTGAAGAAGCTGACAGGGAGAAGACGGCTTTTATTACACCTGACGGCCTCTATGAGTTGAAAGTAATGCCATTTGGATTATGTACTGCTCCAGCAACATTCGAACTCATAATGGACAACTGGCTTCGACACCTTAAGTGGACGACGTGTCGTTTTTTTCAAAAACATTTGAAGAACATCTGAGACGCCTGTCAGCTGTGTTGAAGTGTGTTCAGGCTGCAGGTCTCCGCCTCAATCCAAAGAAGTGCCTCTTCGTCGCCAAAGAGATAAAAATCCTGGGGCACCTAGTCAACAGAGATGGTGTCCGTCCTGATGCAGATAATGTAAGGGCAGTCACAGAATTTCCAACTCCTCAACACATTCGTGATGTGAGGAGTTTTCTCGGCCTGTGCTCATACTACCGACGTTTCATAAAAGGATTTTGTAACAAGCCATGTCCATTACAAGAACTTCTGCAAGGAGACGCCACGTTTTACTGGGATGAAACGAAAGAACGAGCTTTCCGAGCATTTAAGGAGGCTCTAACTTCCGCACCAGTGCTAGCCTTGTACGACGAGAATGCGGAAACGGAAGTTCACACAGACGCCAGTACTTATGGGTTTGTTCCAGTGCTTGTACAAGTTCAGGATGGTGCTGAAAATGTGTTAGCCTATGCACCAAGAGTACTCTCAAAGTCCGAGATAAACTACTCTACAACTGAGAAAGAATGTCCCGCAGTTATCTGGGCTATCAACATGTACCGGCCGTATTTATTCGGCAAACCATTCACCATCGTGACAGACCACCATTCTTTGTGTTGGCCGACTAGCCTGAAGGATCCATCAGGTCGACTAGCAAGATGGGCACTATGACACTACCTGCCTATTAATGTTGGGGATCGTGTATCATCAACACATATTTCGTAAATAAATAAAATTAATTTCTAATAGAATTAAAGTTTGCAAAAAAAATCTGAGAAATTCACTGAAATATTCTGAATGGAATGAACGAATGAAAGAAATAGTTAAACTGCAAGTAATTCTGACAGATACCATGAAAGTGCTTCGGCAGGTAGGTATGAAAGAAAGGACGAGCTCACCTTTACCGACGTCTGCAACTGCATTCAGCACATAATAAAGCCTCGCTGAAGGAAATTGTCATTGTAATTCAAGGTAATCTCGTCCTTGAGTGAACTCGGAGCAATTAAGGTTGGTATTCCTTGAAGACGACCGTGTACGAATTTTCTAGAACTTTCGTTATATGAATCATTGCCAAATGCAACCACACATCAAATAAATTATCGGAGCTCGCACATATGCAAAATACCGACAAGATGATTGCAGGTTCTAGTAGGTACAAACTGAATGGAAATGTACTGTTTAAATAATAACTTCAAGAAATTATTTTCATCTACACTAAATCCAAGTCGCCATAATAGCGCCGAGTCACTGGAAGATTAGATGCTTGCGTTAGCTGCACCAGGGCTATCGTATACGGCTGTGAATGAAAAAAATTATTGTTAATGCAGTAAATAAAGTTTACAGGGCATTTATTAAAGAAATATGACAGAACATCATACATCCAAAAGCTGGATATCGACAGAATAGTGCCGTCGTTCTCCTTGACGCCGCAGAAAAAAGAAAGTCGACGTCAGGGTTATTCTTTAGCGTGACGGAGAAAGACGTACTCTCGAATAAAAAAAAAAAATCTTTGCCCTTCGGAATCAGTGTATCGTTATAGCGCTAAGACTCCAAGAATAAGATGTCACAGTGGTATTCAAGAACGGGGGCGCAAACACAAGGATGCCGACTGCCTTTCGAGGAATCCATTAGTGGACCTCAACAGCATGAATGAAATTTCAGCCCTCACTGAATTAGATGATGTTACAGCTGAACAGAAGATCCAGCACTATTAAAAACGATAGAGGCCTTGGAGAAAGGAGAACCGACCAATGGAGAGTTCCAACTTATAAACGGAACATTGTATAAGAGCAACTACGATCCACTGGGCCCCAAATGGCTACTGGTCATTCCAACTCATCTCCAGCCAGCTATTCTCAAATATTTCCACAATGATCCAATATCAGGTCATCTGGGATTCGTGAAGACCCTAGACAGAATCAGAAGCAGATATTACTGGAAAGGTCTCTACCGATCTGTCAAGCACTATGTGAGTCACTGTAAAGAGTGCCAGCGATGGAAGCATGTGCCGCAATTACCTCCAGGACATCTCGTACCGATGCCGCCGGCAGCAGCTCCATTCCACCGAGTTGGGCTCGATCTTTTAGGGAGGTTCCGGAAATCGACAATCGGTAACCGTTGGATAATAGTCTGCACTGACTACCTCACGCTCTATGCTGTCACCAAATCTGTGCCGACTGCAGAAGCTCCAGAGAACGCAAAATTCCTTGTAGAAGATATTATTTTGAATCATGGAGCACCACGTGTGATGATATCTGGTCGTGGAAAAGTATTCCAGTCAAAACTAGTATCAGAGGTAATGTCACGTTGCAACATTGTCCACAGAATGACAACTGCATACCATCCTCAGACAAATAGTCTTACAGAAGGTTTTAATAAGACGTTAGCGGATATGCTGTCGCTTTACGTCGATGTTGAGCAGAGGATTGGGATACAATTCTACCAGTCGTGACATTTGCTTACAACACCGCAGGGCCGGCGAAGGCAGGTGCGAAACGTGCGACCGCACGAGGCGGCACTTTCCGATGAGCGGCAAATATGACGCATCCCCCCCCCCCCTTTTTTTTTTTTTTTTTTACAATTTCAATATTTATGATTCATGCCTACGACGGGATTCGAAACCAAACCTCGGAGGGAACGGTCGGTCGTCCCTGTTGGACAAGGGGAGGGAGGAGGACTAATTTCTCCCTCGGCACTGTGGCAGCACCGTCGTGTTTACGCCGGAGGAACAGTGACAGGGGGGGGGGGGGGGGAGCAGTCTGGCGTACACGCCAGTAGAGATGGGAAAACTGAAACATCTCACGGTTTCGAAACGAATGAAACCGTACCATCTGTGGTTTCGAAACACTGTTTCGAAACCATGAAACCGTGAAGCAATGTATGTTTTAAAATTGTGTGCCGGAACCGGGACTCGAACCTGGGACCTTTGCCTTTCGCGGGCAAGCGCTCTACCACTGAGCTACCCCAACACGACTCACGATGCCGCCTCACAACTTTACTTCCGCCAGTACCTCGCCTCCTACTTTCCAAACTTCACAGAAGTTCTCCTGCGAAACGTGCAAGACTAGCACACCTGGAAGAAAGGATATGGTGGAGACATGGCTTAGCCACAGCCTAGGGGATGTTTCCAGAATGAAACTTTCACTCTGCAGCGGAGTGTGCGCTGATATGAAACTTCCTGGCAGATTAAAATTGTGTGTCGGAACCGGGACTCGAACCTGGGACCTTTGCCTTTCGCGGGCAAGCGCTCTACCACTGAGCTACCCCGACACGACTCAGCAGAGTGAAAGTTTCATTCTGGAAACATCCCCTAGGCTGTGGCTAAGCCATGTCTCCACCATATCCTTTCTTCCAGGTGTGCTAGTCTTGCAAGTTTCGCAGGAGAACTTCTGTGAAGTTTGGAAAGTAGGAGGCGAGGTACTGGCGGAAGTAAAGTTGTGAGGCGGCATCGTGAGTCGTGTCGGGGTAGCTCAGTGGTAGAGCGCTTGCCCGCGAAAGGCAAAGGTCCCAGGTTCGAGTCCCGGTTCCGGCACACAATTTTAATCTGCCAGGAAGTTTCATATCAGCGCACACTCCGCTGCAGAGTGAAAGTTTCATTCTGGAATGTATGTTTTATCCTGAAATCCTCGTTCTAGGAGGGCAATATTTTTCACTATGTGGACAAGGGTACATACAAGAACCTGTCAACGACAGAGTATACATTTACTTCTTGGTCTGTACGGAACATGTTAGTAAAGATTTTCTCCCGTGTTGTTGATTTTGCCAACATAGTCACACGAGGCCGCCGGTATGATAGGTAAAAGTTTACCCCGTTAGGAACTCACAAACTGCAATACGGTACGCATATTCCAGTGATGGATCATAAATGCTACTTTCTATACATACCAAATAAATTATAGGGAATAAAGGGCACACTAAATAATCACAAGTAATGCTATGGAATTACAAAAATAATAAAGTAGGAGGCAAGTTCACCACTTGTACGTCTTGACCGTTACACCACCGCCGCAATTCTTTTAACATGAGTGTCGAAAAATTATAACGACAGTAGGTAACTTCGTTTTCGCTCATAAGAAACCATATCTTTAACACGAGATTAAATTTGCGATCTACCCTTGGTAGTATAAAAAATGTCACTTCAGGCTTCATGTTGTATCTTTTTTTAAAGAATGTAGTTTCACTCGTGTGTCTTTAATATGGTAGATAAACCTAGAATTTAACTGGTTTTTCAATGTAAATAGTGAACGTTGTTTTATTGTTCTTTTACATTTATAAAGCAGACATTATGTCATTTCGGAATACAGCAGTCTCTTGCAAATGAATCTTGATTTCAGTAATCATAAGCTGTAGACTCAAGAGTGTCAACTACTATTTGACACTCTCTAAATGGTTTATGTACTAGTAAGTTATATGTGTATCTGTGTGCAGCTTCAGTAAAATGAAACACCACATTTCGATACCATTAGTCTGTTCCGCGTTTCTGCGTTAATGGTTTGAAACACCGGTGTTGTGAAACCGACATGAAATCGTGAAACCGACATGAAATCGTTAAACCGACAGGAAGAAACGGTTTCAGTGTCTCGACAATCGACAGCGAATGTGATCCGAAGCAGGATGGAATGAAACCGCATGGTTTCGAAACCGTGAAAGATGCCGGTTTTGAAACACTGAAACTCTTGTGCGTTTCGAAACCTGGTTTCGAAACCATGAAACCGTAGCCAACTCTACACGCCAGTGTTCTTATGAGTGGAGCGCTGCCAGCCTGTTACGTGCCGTGCGTTTACTCACAACTAATTTTGCAGAAGACGAAACCTAATTTGGAAATTCGAATGCAATGTTCGATACTGCGATTACAGGTTAAGCCTGAAGCAATTTTGCTAAGTCCTTCAATGGCAGTTTCCGAGTGCTTCATTCTTGCCGTATTATGGAAAAAAATGGTTGAACATTACTACAGTCAAACATGTCCAACGTCTAAAATGGCTAGAAGAATGCCTCGGCGAATTAGCCGCGCCTACTGGAGAGCCGTGTTGCGGTGCGTGCAGCTGTTCGCCGTCGGGGGTTCAAATCCCCCCCCCCTCGGGCATGGATGTTCGTGTCGTCTTTAGTATAAGGTAGTTCATAAGTAGTTTGTAAGTTCAAGGACTGATGACTCCGTAGTTAAGTCCCTTAAGCTTTACAAACATTCGATCATTTGATTTGCTAGAAGTATTCAGAATGGGTAAATACGCTGTGAGTACTTACAGGGGATTAAGCCATTGGTAGTAAGCCTGGCATAAGTTGGGTTTCGACGTATTTTTGCAAATTTTTGCTATCCGTTTCTGAGTGGTAGTCGGACGTTTTGCTTTTGAGCCATGAATCACCTGTCTCCGCTTGTATGAACAACAGTTGAAGTCTGACCGGCACTTTTGTCTGACAATACTACTCGCACACTATCACTCTGCCACCATTATTTGCTATATAATGCGTGTGAATCCATATTTCATCTAAGTATACTACTGGGCGCATTGATTCTGATGAAAACCTGAGAAACTATGGTCTTTTAGCTACAATGCCGTCTCGTCCGCGCAAAACAAAACGTTAATTGTGACACTCTATAAAACAAATATCCATAGATAGAACATTGCTTGTAAGGGTTTCCTTGCTAGCTTTGATGCTCATTTCTGTTTGAAAAAAGTTGTGCAGTTTGAAAGTCGACCGTCTGTCATCTTCCATATGTTTACTTAATATCGCTAGATTATCATTTTGTTAAAACTTGAACCCCACTCTTTTCAAGGCTTGAGGAATAGCATTTTTATTTCATGTGTTAAAACATTAGTTAATATTGCTAGGTTTCTCTTATTTTGTTATGTTAATAATTTATCACTATACTAATTAATGTGGCATAAGTACGGCTTCTCCACTACCCTACTGTCCCTGTGAGAATGTGCAGTTGCTTTACTTTTCAGTGGGTGTGAGAATCTATGGCTGTCTGAATGTGGGTAGGAGTAGCCCGTTTTGCATCGATCTCTCAGGCTCAGAGGCGATAGCTGCTCATGCTACCACAGAGGTTTCCACACCCTTTGGTTGCGAGCTAGTTGGTGAGCCTTCCATCAGTGTGAGTCTACTCTCTTTCCGCCCTCACCACCACTGTTTCTTGGGGTTTCCAACTTCCGGTAGCAGTTTCCCGCCTCATGACCACTGGGTCTTCATTCTATACTGGGCGTCTGGTGAGGAAAGGGTGGTTCTTCTTTTGTGTCTGTGAGATAGTAGCGTTTCATTGTCTAGCACATTTAACTTAGACTCGTGAACTTAGAATATTTTTTTGGAATATTTTCTCCGGTCGTGTGTGGAAATGTGTTCTCGTTTTTCAATTCAGTGATTTCCAATACATAAACGTGGTGTGTGTGATTCTAGTTGCAGTTTGATAACGGCCTGGTGTGTTAAACCTTTTGTGATCATGTGGCAGTGTATGAACTCTGTGGAAATACTTTCTAGCTTTGTGGGGCCCGATTTCTAATAGGTGATATGTTCATTTTTGTACAGTCCATGTAAAAATTGTCTCATCGTTTCCTTCCGTGAGTGATATGTGTTCTACGTGGTTGGTTCATAGAACAAAGCCTTCAGCTTCCACTCTTGTGTGTTCCATCCCCATCAGGCAAGTAACTATGCGGGTATCCTTCTGATTTCCACAAATATTTCTCGATCTTCTCTCCCTGCCTATTTTAATTTTGCTGGGTTTTTTTTTCTCCGACTGGTAGTATGCACTCTGTCCTTGTCAGTAATTCTCTCTGAGCCTTGTACAACCACCTTCAATAGCTTCCTTATGTAATTCTAAACATTTCTATGAGTTGCATGCTGTAATTCTTAATTTTATTTATCTGACTTTGTAATTATTTCACTTTTACGAGTTTTGGAGACTTCATCCATATCTGTAATCGCTTCCTATGGCGTGTAGCTGTATTTCATTCGCTTCCTTATATAATTTTAAGCATTTCTATGGGTTGCATGCTGTAGTTAATTTTCTTTATTTTTCGGAAACTGAATTTATTCAATTTTATCGTTTTTCGGAACCATGTGGGTCCGAGTTCCGTCTTCTAGGGTTTGCAGATAGTCGCCTGAATTCACGCCACTTCTCATATCAAACCAGTACCTACATCGATTTCTAACAGACTGCAACTTAAGAATCCACCGTGATTTTGTATAATGAACCCATTTTCAACCACTTCACCTTCAGTGGAGTGCGTTCATGTAACGTAGCCGTGTGTCCCCGTTAGCGTGTTTGCTCGCGGTCCAATTCAGATGTAATTTAACCTGGCTATACACACGCACCATTTTTTTTTTTTTTTTTTTTTTTTTTTTTTTTTTTTTTTTTTAATATATTGTGTTTTGTGCTACCTCCGACTTGCTGAACTTCGCCTACGATAGCGGCGCCTGCTTCCGCCTCGTCTCAGCACGCTGATTTTGGTGAGTTTCGCTGTGGCTTTGCGTGTGTGAGAGAGAATGAGTGTTGTTTGTGAATCCTTCCCCCCAGAAGCGTTAAATCATGTATAATTTAGGCTGGGCACCGTTCGCATTAATCCATGTAAGAGATGCATTTTTATTGTATTAACAAAATTGGTTCCCCATTTCTATTTCAATAAACAAGTCTAAGTTCAGCATAATCCGTAAGTTGCCTATAAATTGTAGTTTTAGAGCACCTTCCCTCTTTTATTTAATATTGTTCTTTACAAGTACTGAGAACAAAAACATGTTCAAATGTTTGTAGAACTTATGGGACTTAACTACGGGGTCATCAGTCCCTAAGCTTACAAACTTCTTATGAACTAGCGAAGACTAAGGACGGCACAAATATCCATGCCCGAGGGGGGGATTCGAACCCCCGACCGTAGTGGCCGTGCAGACCGTGACTGGAGCACCTCAGTTCCCTCGGCAACCGCGGCCGGCGCTGAGAACAACATCAGATGCAATTTTTCTTATGACTATATTCCGTTGCGCCATAAATGTTTTCTTAGCCACCTTTCTAAGATAACTTTGATTGTGGTGGCTTGCTTATTAATGTCTGTGTGTAATAACGTGTGAGCTGCTACGTATATTGACCACTGTGGTATTAACGTCCTGTTATTGAAGTAATTTGAAACGAGTCAGTTCTCAGTTTGGGCCAGGGAACAAGGCTTTGTGTAACCGGTAGTTCACACGGACGTCATTTGCTAATTTTAGTGATAAAACAAAGCTCTTGTTTCGTACAGTGGTCGATTTTTAAGTTTTCCCAAAGATCGTATTTCCACCTATTGGTCGTAATGCCATAGAAATTGCTGCCTGATAATACATTTATTCATATCATCGGTCAGATAATTATTGTGAGCTTCTTGCTTCATCTTCTTGGACTGCTAGTTCAACCGTAGCCTCGCTGTACCTCGTCACGTGACCTAGTTCCTGCAATGTCGTGTCACCACTTCGCCTTTGCAGGCAATATGTGTTGTTGCGTTCTTTACAACGAAAACTACAGAATTCGTTTCGGTAGTTGGCCGAGGGAGTCACGATTGGTCAGAAGCACTTTCATTTCGGTTAGTAAGAACAGATGAATTGGTACGTCCGAATTTCTTGCAACTTGGGATGTAATAGGTTAGTGCTTTACATATAACGTCCAATTAGAATTGCGCATGCATAATATTCATAAGTTAGAATGTTTCTCCTTCAAAATTGCAGAATAGGAAAATTTATTTTTCTTATGATCTGTTACTTCAAAAATTGGCAAGTCGGCAAATAAGCACGCGTCCTCCCAATAGCGAGAAATGTTTGTATAGCTTATGGGACTTAACTACTGGGTCATCAGTCCCTAAACTTACAAACTAGTTATGAACTAATTACAAAGTAGGACGGCACAAATATCCATGCCCGAGGGAGAATTCGAACCCCCGACCGTAGTGGCCGTGCAGACCGTGACTGAAGCGCCTTAGGCCCCTCGGCCACCCCGGCCGGCCCCAATAGCTAGAATGAAAATAAAGCGAGGAAAAGTGAAGTGATACGGCGATGACTAATTTGTTGCCCCTTATTCCATAATCAGACACGACAGAACTGACACATGTAAAATTACAACAGATGTCGGGTGTCAGTTCTTTAAAACGAACAGCCGCAGTGCACTGAAATTCGAATGCAGTGTTAGATATCAAAGCTGCTGCAGAGATTATCCTACAACACATTCGTTCCCAAACATTTGACACTACTCAATATCCCCCGTCAGATGCCTTTTTAAAAGGCGCAGAAACATCAGTTCCTGATTCCCTGCAACTGTTGCTAGAACAGATTATCCTGAAAAACAAACGTTCTTCTCTCGAACAGTGGAAAAAGAAGTGCATAGGATTTGATCACGGAGTCATGGTGGCAACGAGGCCCAAATATTTCCTATCCTCAATTCAAATAAGCTTTGGAACCTATTTGTATAAAAAATTTGAATCAAAGTACCTTGTTGAACTTTACCACAGTACGGGGATTTCTGGTACATATACGGAGGCTATGCGTTTTGTTAAGTTCCGCTATCCTCCGTGGAGAAGTGATCCAAATGTTTGACAAAGAAGCTTTTATGCAGTTTGTGTTAGACAATGCAGACGTGATTGTTAACACAATTGATGGAGAAAATACGTTCCATTAAATGGGTGGTATAATGATCATTACCCCTCACTTATCCGTTCACGGAGACAAAATTCATACCACGTTTGAAGTCTGTTTCTGCAGGGTCTATCAGGTTCACAACTGCCACACACATTAAACATTGTTCTTTTAGAAATCTGGCTTGTCAGCCATTTCAATTAACGAAGTGAAAATCGCTGAAGACATCATACCAAAAACCCAGACCTGCTGTGGTTGTGTGGAAAAGCAACTAACATGCCAGACATCCCAGGATGGAATGGATTCATGGAGCAAGTGACAGAAGATCTTTCTTACAAATGTTCAAAGATTGTATATCTCCCTTTTATCCATGCTCCCCCAACTGACTACGACATTGTTCTAACATCACTTTTGGAAGCCAGTTAAAGAACAAGCATTTACGGTCAGGAAACATGTTTTGTGACCTACGACCAACCACTGTACTCGATCTTGTGTCTCGTTGCCGCCGGTTGTCCTAGGTATCGGTGGCCGAGCGGAGAGAGACCGACACAGGGAAATAATATGCACGCGTGTGCGGGTACAGAGTCTGAGGTGACTAGCCAGTGGGACAGCAGAAACTAGAAACACTAAGCTAGATTAGAACAAGATGTATATTTCGTAAAAATATTGTAATAGTTAACTTTTACAAGTTTCATTACTGCAGATGGTGTAATGCTAATACATTAACTAGGCAGAGGCCTGCCTACTGATGCGCTTTCTAGTGCCTGTCCTATTGCCAAGTGACCTATGCAGTCCAGTGGTGGCCACGAGCGGTGCTGCAGCAGAGGGCGCTCGTGGCCGACGACGTAAGAACGCCGCGCCGTGCTTGCATGGCGGCGCGCGGCGAAAGTACGTGGTTCGCACTTCGGACTTGTGCGACATCGCACTTGAAAGCCCGAGACATTGTGGAGAGCCACCAGCATCCTCAGCTCGTCAACATAGCTCGGAGGTTTTCACCTCCTCATGACATTCATGTGGGGCGATCGGTGCCATAACGGCAGGAAGTGGACGCAAGGAACTTCTCCGTTCAATAATTGCTAAAAACAGTGTCGAAAAAATCCTATTTATATACAATGCGTTAATAATCATCGTTAATAAGTAATTCCACCTTTTTCTTTAACATATGTCGGATAAGAGGACTACAATTCATGTGGGTCAGTTTATTGAATAATCCAATTTTTCCAACTTTTCGTTTTTTAACGATAACTAAAAATCTATTGGGCCTATGGACTTCGTTCTGTACTTAGGTTAAAGCTAAATAACAGCTCTATAACTTTGTTTCTTATGACTTTCCCCGTGGAATGATCATTAGAGCCAATATTCTAGCCGCAAGATGACTAAAATCGGAAATTTGAACTTTTTGGAGAAATAAGTCAATTTTTGAAGTCCAATATCTCGGGAACTATTGGACGTACAGAGATGCGGTTGGGCTTAAATTTTAGAATATTTTATCTACATTAATAAAGGTTATAGTGACTTTTCGTCAAAAAACCACCCTTCACGAGTTATAAGCCAAAACCAGAAAAAATTCCGAAAATTGCGAGGTTTTTTGGCTGTCAAAAGTTAAGCTAAAGGATTTCGAAGCTGCAAACTTGGTTTAATACTAGTCTAATATGTCCTAAAAACATACCAAAAATTCAGCTTCCTGCAATTTTTTTGGACCTAAACATACCTCACGACTGGCCTATTTCGGAGGGACAGAGAGGAGGAAGCAGTCTGGCGTACACGCCGGTATCCTATGAGTGGAGCGCTGCCAGCCTGTTACGCGCCGTGCGTTTACTCACGACTAATTTTGCAGAAGACGAAATGTAATTTGGAAATTCGAATGCAGTGTTAGATATATGTTACATGTTAAGCCTGAAGCAATTTTGCTAAGCCCCTCAATGGCAGTTTCCGAGTGTTTTATTGTTCCTGCATTATGGAAATAAATGGTTGAACATTACTACAGTCAAACGTGTCCGGCACCTAAAATGGCTAGAAGTTTTCCGCGGCGGATTAGCCGCGCGTACTGGAGCGCCGTGTTGGGGTGCGCGTGGCCGTCCGCCGTCGGGGGTTCGAATCCCCCCTCGGGCATGGATGTTTGTGTCGTCTTTAGTATAAGCTAGTTCATAAGTAGTTTGTAAGTTTAGGGACTGATGACTCCGTAGTTAAGTCCCTTACGCTTTACAAACATTTGATTTGCTAGAAGTATTCAGAATCGGTAAATACACGATAAAGACATTGGTAGTAAGCCTGCCATAAGTTGCATTTCGACGTATTTTTGAAAATTTTGCTATCCGTTTCTGAATGGTAGTCGGACGTTCTGGTTTTTGAGCCATGAAACACACTTTCCCGCCTGCATGAACAACAATTAAACTCTGACCGGCACTTTCTTTTTACAATACTACTCGCACACACTTTGACAACATGTATTTACTGGTATAATGCGTGTGAATCCATATTTCATCTAAGTATACTACTGGTAGCTTTGATTCTGATGAAAACGTGAGAAAGTATGGTCTTTCAGCAACAATGCCGTCTCGTCCGCACAAAACAAAACGTTAATTTTGAACCTTCTAAAACAAATATCCATAGATAGAACATTGCTTCTGAGGGTTTCCTTGCTAGCTTTGAAGCTCATTTCTGTTTGAAAAAAGTTGTGCAGTTTTCGCAAAGTTCGTATTTCCATCTATTGGTCGTAAAGCCATAGGAATTACTGCCTAATAATACATTTATCCATATCATCGGTTACGTAATTACTGTGAGCTTCTTGCTTCATCTTCTTGGACCACTAGTTTAGCCGTAGCCTCGCTGTACCTCGTCACGTGACCTAGTTCCTGCAATGTCGTGTCACCACTTCGCCTTTGCAGGCAATATGTGTTGTTGCGTTCTCTACAACGAAAACTACAGAATTCGTTTCGGTAGTTGGCCGAGGCAGTCAAGATTGGTCAGAAGCACTTTCATTGCGTTTCGTAAGAACAGATGAATTGGTGCGCCAGAATTTTTTGCAACTTGGGATGTAATAGGTTAGTGCTTTTCATATAACGTACAATTAGTATTGCACATGCATGTCACGCATAAGTTAGAATTTTTCTCCTTCAAGATTGCAGAAAAGGAAAATGTATTTTTCTTGTAATCTGTTACTTCATAAATTGGCAAGTCGGCAAATAAGCACGCGTCCTCCCAATAGCGAGAATGAAGATAAAGCGAAGAAAAGTGAAGTGATAGGCAATGACTAATTTGTTGCCCCTTATTCCATAATGACATGGAAATTACAACAGATGTCGAGTGTCAATACTTTGGAATGAACAATCGCAGTGCAGTGAGTTAATATATGTCGACTAGCATCAGTACCCGTCGATGCCCGGCTGTGTATTTATTGCATTATTACGTTACTCCATCTCCTTATTCTTCCTCTCTCCATTGTCTTCCGCCCCACTCTTTGACATGTGTAGTGAACTTTGGCCTGAAATTCAATTTCACGCGGCTCAATCCTTATGACTTCATCTCCTGAACAGCGTATCCTACAATAATATTTCACACACATTTGAATATTTTTGTAAATCACAAGGATTATTAAAATTAGCTAGACTTGTGGAATCAGGTTTGACTCCATTTTTGACCTGGTGCTCAGCGACTGTTTTGTACAAATCTGTACAGAATGTCACCAATCAGTCGCAGTTTTTGTTTTTATTTTCCGGATCTACATAGATTTCGGGCACAGTATGGCTATTCTCAATGCTTTGCGCTTACATCTATACCGTCATGCTGAACGTAACTGTCAACATGACGGTTTAGATGAAAGCACATATTAAAAGCGTTAAGACAGGCCGTTCAGTGGCCGAAACGTAGAGCTAGATCTGAAAAATAAAAACAAAAATTATGATTGATTGCTAACATTTCCTACACGTTTGTTTAAATAAAATTCCACAAACTTCTGTAAAAATAAAGAAAGAAACGGGTTCGGGGACAGCAATTTAGCAGCTCGCACGGGGCGGCACTTGGGCTCGCGCCGGCCCTGCAATACCGCAAGACAAGACATCACAGACCTCACGCGGTTTTTCCTGCTCCATGGCCGTGAAGCTGAGACGACAGTGGATACGCTGTTCCCGTTCCAACCGGACGACACCCAGGATGACTATGTGAAACAGCTCATCACCAGAGTCGAAGAAGCAAGACAGCTGGCTCGCATACGGACACTGGACGCCCAGGAGAAGGACCGTCAGCGGTATAACGACAAGCACCGACCTGTTGTGTACAGCCCAGGAGATCTGGTATGGATTTTTACCCCTGTACGGAAAGTTGGGCTGTCAGAAAAGTTATTGAAGCGATACTTTGGTCCGTATCGTGTCATACGCCGCCTGTCAGACTTCACATACGAAGTTGAAGATTATGAGCCGTCGTCGAAACGACAAAAACAAAGAGACATTGTTCACGTCATGCGCATGAAGTCTTCCTGCGATCCTGAAGAGCAGGTAGACGACAATGGCTTCTTGTTCAAGGACTTTAAGGACGGTAATGTTCCTGATAAAGCCTCGACAGGAACGTCTGTCGTCGATAATCGCGGAGGAGGGAAGGATTCTCTTGAACTGTCATACAGAGGACCCATGACACGGTCAAGATCCAGGACATTGCAGCTGGCTCCACAGGGATCATAAGAGCGGCTCGCTGTTTCTCCAGGAGAGGGAGCAATGCCGCGAGAGAGTACGAACGCCAACTGCCGGCGTGGCGGAGGGGATAGCGGCACAGACTGCGGAGCAGAAGGTCGCCGGTTCAATTCCTCCACCGACAAAAGTTTATTACTTTGTAATTAACATTTCCAGAATGTTCTATACGTTTCTTATGTTCACTGGTACTTTCTAGTTGTTTCTTATGTTAACTGTTCTTCTAATTTCTGGTAAATTCTGTCTGTGTATAAATAGCAGAGCACTCTGCCTGAGAGGCAGTCAATGCTGCTTGTACGTTAAGTTTATTTATTTATTTAAGCATCCACTTCATCAAATTATTGATATAGGATATTGCTTACAAGTTTTTTTACATAATTATACAGATTTCTATGTACAAATACACATGTATGGCTCATCACAACAAAATGAGTCATTACTATATTACATTTATTAAGTAGTTTTTAGCATGCCAAAATAATAATACAATCAACATCATACAACAGGGGTCAACGGTTACAGTAGTTATATGTGAGAAAACATGACATTAAGATTAAGTTGACAGATATTCACTGACAGTGTAATAACATTTATCTTGTAAATAACTTTTTACAGCCAATTTGAACTTCTGGTGTTCTTTGATTGAGTTGATATGGTGAGGAAGTTTGTTGTATAATTTTTTCCCCATTTGAAGAGGTCCATTTTGTCGGAGAGTTGTTCGTAGGTGCTCACTATGAAGGTCAAGTGTTTGTCTTGTGTCATGAGTGTGAACTGATTTGTTTGTATATACTAAATTGTTTTGTGCCACTGAAATCTTCTTAATAAAGTTCGCAATAAACCTGCATTCAGTATAAGTGCTGTGTTCACTCGACAACCCTGCCTTCGAAGTCAAGCCCGCTTCAATTTCAACGCGACAATACTATGCCTTTCACGACAATTCTTTGTCTTAAATGCCTTTTGTAATTCCTTAAATATTGTTTACTTTGTGACAAGTCTGTATGACCACTTACCAATATGGCCACTCCCCTGCTAATATCTCAGTCAGTCGACATCTAGGGGGTGTGCCAAGAGTTTCTGTTTCTCTTTCTCCCCCCTCCCTCTCTCTCTCCAAACAACCCTTTGGTGTGTTGTCACAGCTTGAAATTCACTGATTTCCTTATTTGGGACATTATGTCATGTTGCACGACGTATGAGTGCTAGCCTGGTAAATGTAAGAGCATCCAGCGGTGTTCTGTTGGCACGGGAAAGGTTTTGTTTATCTGATTCAAAGAAATGTTCAAATGTTTGTTAAGCTTATGGGACTGAACTACGGGGTCATCAGTCCCTAAACTTACAAACTACTTATGAACTACCTTATACTAAAGACGGCACAAATATCCATGCCCGAGGGGGGATTCGAACCCCCGACCGTAGTGATCGTGCAGACCGTGATTGAAGCGCCTCAGTCCCCTCGGCCACCGCGGCCGGCTGTTTATCTGAGACTTGATCTCCGTGAAGTAGTTAATGACAGTAGACGTCATCTAATGCAATATTTATGACAAGATCTTTTCCCATCTGTCCATAAGAACGCACATGTTCAGTGAAAGGATGGGTTCTTGAAGTGCCATTTGACATGGCATAAACACTTCCTTTGTATTTTAAAAGCTTGGGGATGTCCCGTTGTGTCTCATGTCTCAAAGTGAGACAAGTATCTGCTACCACTTACTTCACAGAGCTCTGCTGCCACCTCCCTCCATAGTGCGAGTCACTGCAGGGATTCTCATGGACTACAATTGGAGTCGCCTGGCCATACTTGCCTGCTTTGTCATTATTTTTCTTCTTTTCCTCTACATGTGATCAGAACACCGGTCTGCCTGTTCTTTCTTCAGTGTCTGCTTCAGTGCTGGGTTAATTATTCTACTGGACTGCAATTTTTATAGGTCAGTGCTACTATTTAATGAACACAGTGCATTATTTAATTTCATTATACACTATAAGATCGAAAGTGTTGTGGCATAAAGTCAGCCGCACACTCCAGATTTAAGAGAATGATCGTGGACATTGTTTGGTGGAGGCGCCGGGTACCCTGTGCAGCAGCTGCATCTCCGTGGCTCCGAGTAGGCAACGTAAAAGCCGTCGCTTACACGGACTGGAACCGGAATACAAGGGATATATCGAGTACTTCCTTCCAAAAGTCGGTATCATCAGAAGAACAATGGACACGAAACCATCGGTAAGCCAGCTGCACATCAGACACCCGTCGGTGTTCTCTGGTGACGCTGGACAGGATCCCAACAAAGGGCTTAAAGGGTTCGACCGAGTCGCCAAGTACAACAGGTGGGATCATACGATGTGCTTGGCCAACGTTTATTTCTACCTGGACGGAACAGCCCAGCAATGGTTTGAGAACAACAAAGACAAGCTGAACGACTGGGAAACGTTCCAGACGGAACTTAAGAAAACGTTTGGAGACCGCCAGCGAGAAATCATTTCGGCGGAAGAACAACTGAAGAACCTAGCCCAACGAACGTTTTGGCCCTGTGTAACATAGTTAACCCGAATATGACAGGCTGACAAAATCACGCACCTGATGCAGGGAATTGCAGAAGATATGTACCAAGCTCTTCTGATAAAAGACGTCGCTACGACAGAAGAGTTCGTCAAGTGGTGCCAGCGTATTGAAGAGATGCAACTAAGGTGGGTTGGATGCGAGAAGTATGACAGACTCCCCAATGTAGTCCCTATGACCGTTGTGGGAAACCAGCATGACTTTGCTTCTCTCATACGACAAATTGTGAGAGAAGAATTACAACAATTTATGGAAACTGTGACTGTTAGACCGAGACAGCGTCAGATTATGGCCATGGATGTGAGCCCTGTAAGTCACGAGGGAGACGACGCCGCTGAGGACGAGGTATTTCAAACATTAGCTCCTGTCTGCCCCGTCAATCCCACACAACGTGAAGAATGGCGTCGCCCTGCTATCACTTACGCTGCAGCCGTCAAACGGCAGCCTATGAACTGGCGAACGCAGCCCCAACCAACTCCCCCGGTAACTATGACGCCCCGCAGAAGAACAGACGTCTGGAGGACAGAAGACAACACACAACTTTGTTTCCACTGTGGACGCCCTGGACATGTCGTACGCTACTGCAGAGAGAGGAGGCGAGTATTCGATGATTATTTTGCCACAAGACGTCAGCCGTCGGATCAGTTCTATCCCAGGCAGTCACCTGCTGATGAATTCAGTCGACCTATGAGAAGAAGCCCATCGCCGTACCCTAGACGAGGTCGCTCCCCGACGCGCCGCAGCCGTTCACCGTCGCCGTACAGAGGTACCAGCCGCTCCCCTAGCCGCCGCGCCCAGGAAAACTAAGCGAGGCGACCATCTACGGAGGTGAGGCCTCTGCAGATGAAAATCCTCCATGGACGACAGTCGCTAAGATGTCGGTAAATCTCATCGACGTCATAATCGACAGCCAACCTGTACGGGCACTGGTTGATTCAGGAGCTTCTTTCTCTGTACTGTCGTATAATTACTGCCGCCCACTTAAGAAGACAATGTTCGGTGATAAGGGGCCAACTGTGCTGAAGGTCGCAAGTGGAAAGTATGTCCAGCCAGCAGGAACTTGTGTCGCAAGAATAACCATCAACAACAGGATCCAGCTGTTTGAATTTGTCGTTTTAACAGACTGTAGTCATAATGTCATCCTTGGATCGCACTTCCTTCAAGCATCCAAATCTTGACTGTGGAAGATCTGAGCTGCAAGTTGAGGAAGTCGTTGCATATACACGTAATACAGAATTTTCTGTAAAGTTATTTGCCATTGACACTGTGACGATACCGCCGTTGACAATGAGAAGAGTTGCAGTCACAAACACTGATGACCGGTTAAACTGTGACGTTCGTGTTGATAGTAAAAAGTGTACCAGGCTCACAACAGATATTTATATACCAGCGGCTATCATAAGCATTAACGGTGGTCAAGGAGAGATTTGGATCACAAATTGTCACGAGCAGTCACAACTTATCCCCAAGGGAATGTGTATCGGGACAGCTGAACCAATCCAGGACGGTGAGCTCAACGTCATCAATGAAGACCCATGCCCTGCTGTTGGTACAGACGTTGGAGGAAACAAACGTGGAAATGCCAATACAGCCTGGACTGACCAAGGAACAATGCGAGCGGGTGTTAGCTATACTACGCCAATTTTCGGATGTATTCACACCTCAGTAGGGGAAACGTCAGATGAAACGGCCCACGATAAAGCACCGTATCAATACTGGAGACCATCCGCCAATTAGCCAGCGTTCGTATAGAGTGTCGCCAGCTGAAAGACGGATAATTCGGAGGAAGTGGAGAAGATGTTGCAAGATGACATTATTCAACCTTTGGAGACTCCTTGATCGTCTCCGATGGTCCTCGTAAAGAAGAAGGATGGCACGTGGCGATTCTGTGTCGACTATCGGCGGCTGAACAGAATCACAAAGAAATATGTCTACCCATTGCCGCGAATTGACGACACCTTAGACTGCTTGAAAGGAGCTACATACTTCTCAACTATGGACATGCAGACAGGTTACTGGCAAATCGAGGTTGACGAAGCTGACAGGGAAAAGATGGCTTTTATTAGACCTGACGGCCTCTATGAATTCAAAATAATGCCATTTGGATTATGTAATTCTCCGGCCACATTCGAACGTATGATGGACAACTTGCTTTGACACCTTAAGTGGACGACGTGTCTTTGCTATTTAGATAATACTGCAAGACAAGACATCACAGACCTCACGCGGTTTTTCCTGCTCCATTGCCGTGAAGCTGAGACGACAATGGATACGCTGTTCCCGTTCCTACCGGACGAGACCCAGGATGACTAAGTGAAACAGCTCATCACCAGAGTCGAAGAAGCAAGACAGCTGGCTCGCATACGGACACTGGACGCCCAGGAGAAGGACCGTCAGCGGTATAACGACAAGCACCGACCTGTTGTGTACAGCCCAGGAGATCTGGTATGGATTTTTACTCCTGTACGGAAGGTTGGACTATCATGAAAATTATTGAAGTGGTACTTTTGTCCGTATCGTGTCATATGCCGCCTGTCAGCCTTCGCATACGAAGTTGATGATTACGAGCCGTCATCGAAACGACAAAAACAAAGAGACATTGTTCACGTCCTGCGCATGAAGTCTTACTGCGATCCTGAAGAGCAGATAGGCGACAATGGCTTCTTGTTCAAGGACTTTAAGGACGGTAATGTTCCTGATGAAGCCACGACAGGAACGTCTGTCGTCGATAATCGCGGAGAAGGGAAGGTTCTCTTGAACTGTCATACAGAGGACCCATGACACGGTCAAGATCCAGGACATTGCAGCTGGCTCCACAGGGATCATAACAGCGGGTCGCTGTTTCTCCAGGAGAGGGAGCAATGCCGCGAGAGAGCACGAAGACCAACTGCCGGCGTGGCGCAGGGGATAGCGTCACGGACTGCGGAGCAGAAGGTCGCCGGTTCAATCCCGCCCACGGGCAAAACTTTATTTCTCTTTAATTAACAATTCCAGAATGTTCTGCATCTTTCTTATGTTCACTTGTAAATTCTACTTGTTTCTTATGTTAACTGTTCTTCTAATTTCTGGTAAATTCTGTCTGTGTAAAAATAGCAGAGCACTCTGCCTGAGAGGCAGTCAGTGCTGCGTGTACGTTGAGTTCGCAATAAACCTTTCAGTGTAAGTGCTGCGTTCACTCGACAACCCTGCTTTCGAAGTCAAGCTCACTTCAGTTTCAACGTGACAATACTATGCCTTTCATGACAATTCTTTGTCTTAAATGCCTTTTGTAATTTCTTAAATGAATCGCTGATTGGAAGAAGGAAGAAAGTCCAATTTTAACGAAAATACGCTGAGATATACATTTTCTTCCGCAGCTGTCCACTTATCGATTAATGGAATAGGGAAGAAACAACCAGCAATAATGCCGAAAGTACAGCTTGTGAAAGTTTTTAGTTGTTGGAATAGGGAAGAATGTCCGGACATTCTTCACTGGTGTGAGCAGCACCACCAGATGTCAGGCAAGGAGCGTTCCAACAATGCTATTAAATAGCATTTAAAAACATTGTTTCAGTTTTACTGTCCCACATTATTCACAGTGTGGTTACTTAAGTTTGCTGTCTGTAAATCACATAATAATGAGTGGAAGTGAAAGTGGTAATGAACATATACACCACAGGAAAAAAAGGTGTACGAAATATAGACGAATATGTAAAGGATAACCGCGAGCTAGATCACTAGGAAAAGAATACATAACTTTTTTGGAATGATTAATGCTGCATCAGTCACTATTTATAAATATTTTTATTGGCATGACGCGTTTCGGCAGCATACTGCCATCATCGGGTGCATTTTTACAGTTACTGGTTACATTCTTGATGTATTGTGTTTTGTGTTGTGGATGCCAGTGAGGTTAAAACTGTACAGTTTTAACCTGTTAGGAAGATATAGCTATTTTTACAATTATGTTTCATCATTATAGTTTTTGGGTTATTGTAGTGTTTTGTTTACTTACAGTTTTGCTAATCTTGATAAACTTGTTGTCTGGCACACACAACACAAGCACATAGTTAGAAATACACTTATAACACATGTGGACATTTTGTATTTGAAGGTTACTGTACAAAGATCCTTAAAAGCTAAGATAAACTACTTACATCAGTATATGGTGAATATGCATGAGTTTAAACAGAAGTTGCTACATTTTGAAGAATTGATCAGTGTTACATTATTAATTTTATATTTTACTTTTATTAATTTTATATTTTAATGAAAAATGCATTCACTACTGGAGAAATTTTTGAAAAAAATAGTATTGTTGCTTCCCAGTTTATTATTAAGTAGAAGTTCACCATGTATTTTCTCATGGATGAAGATTTCTAGTTCTTCATACAGGTCCATTATGTGTCCCTTGTCCATTTTATGCAGTATATGAAGATCACTCTTGATATTCTGGAATGGATGTCCTGTGTTCTTTATATGGGTAGCTACTGATGATTTATTAAAGTTATTGGTGTGGTAAGGGACACATAATGGACCTGTATGAAGAACTAGAAATCTTCATCCATGAGAAAATACATGGTGAACTTCTACTTAATAATAAACTGGGAAGCAACAATACTAATTTTTTCAAAAATTTCTCCAGTAGTGAATGCATTTTTCATTAAAATATAAAATTAATAAAAGTAAAATATAAAATTAATAATGTAACACTGATCAATTCTTCAAAATGTAGCAACTTCTGTTTAAACTCATGCATATTCAGCATATACTGATGTAAGTAGTTTATCTTAGCTTTTAAGGATCTTTGTACAGTAACCTTCAAATACAAAATGTCCACATGTGTTATAAGTGTATTTCTAACTATGTGCTTGTGTTGTGTGTGCCAGACAACAAGTTTATCAAGATTAGCAAAACTGTAAGTAAACAAAACACTACAATAACCCAAAAACTATAATGATGAAACATAATTGTAAAAATAGCTATATCTTCCTAACAGGTTAAAACTGTACAGTTTTAACCTCACTGGCATCCACAACACAAAACACAATACATCAAGAATGTAACCAGTAACTGTAAAAATGCACCCGATGATGGCAGCATGCTGCCGAAACGCGTCATGCCAATAAAAATATTTATAAACAGTGACTGCTGCAGCATTAATCATTCCAAAAAAGCTTATAATACAGTCACAGACCTCAAAAACATCCAAATAACATGGATAAATTTATAAGAATACATAACTTCAGAAAGTTTGGTTCTGCCAGCGAAACGGCCTGGTCCTTCATGGAAGAAAGTTTTATTCGTGTATCTTGTGTTATTTTGTATATATTTCACAGCAAAATATGTGTGCTGTGTATTGGAGTGGTATCAGGGCCGGCACAAGCCCAGGTGCCGCCCCGTGCGAGCTGCTAAATTGCCGCCCCCCAACCCGTTTTTTACACAAGTTTATGGAATTTTATTTAAACAAATCTGTAGGAAATGACAGCAATCAATCGTAATTTTTGTTTTTACTTTTCAGATCTACCTCTGGTTTCGGCCACTCAATGGCCATCCTCAAAGCTTTTAATATGTGCTTCCATCTAAACCGTCATGTTGACAGTTACATTCAGCATGACAGTATAGATGTAAAGCATTGAGAATAGCCACACTGTGTCCGAAATGCCGGCCGCGGTGGCCGAGGGGACTGAGGCGCTCCAGTCACGGTTTGCACGGCCACTACGGTCGGGGGTTCGAATCCCCCCTCGGGCATGGATATTTGTGCCGTCCTTAGTATTAGTTGGTTCATAAGTAGTTTGTAAGTTTAGGGACTGATGTAAAAATGTTTTCAAATGTTTGTAAATCTTATGGGACTTAACTACGGGGTCATCAGTCCCTAAAATTACAAACTACTTATGAACTAGGACGGCACAAATATCCATTCCCGAGGGGGGATTCGAACCCCCGACCGTAGTGGCCGTGCTGACCGTGACTGGAGCGCCTCAGTCCCCTCGGCCACCGCGGCCGGCAGGGACTGATGACCCCGTAGTTAAGTCCCATAAGTATACCAACATTTGTGCCCGAAATCTATGTAGATCCGGAAAATAAAAACAAAAACTGCGACTGATTGGTGCATTCTGTACAGATTTGTACAAACAGTCGCTGAGCACCAGGTCAAAAATGGAGTCAAACCAGATTCCACAAGTCTAGCTAATTTTAATAATCCTTGTGATTTACAAAAATATTCAAATGTGTGTGAAATATTATTGTAGGATACGCTGTTCAGGAGATGAAGTCATAAAGATTGAGCCGCGTGAAATTGAATTTCAGGCCAAAGTTCACTACACATGTCAAAGAGTGGGGCGGAAGACAATGGAGAGAGGAAGAATAAGGAGATGCGGTAATATAATAATGCAATTAATACACAGCCGGGCATCGACGGGCACTGATGCTAGTCGAAATATATTAACTCACTGCACTGCGGTTGTTCATTCCAAAGTATTGACACTCGACATCTGTTGTAATTTCCATGTCATTATGGAATAAGGGGCAACAAATTAGTCATTGCCTATCACTTCACTTTTCTTCGCTTTATCTTCATTCTCGCTATTGGGAGGACGCGTGCTTATTTGCCGACTTGCCAATTTATGAAGTAACAGATTACAAGAAAAATACATTTTCCTTTTCTGCAATCTTGAAGGAGAAAAATTCTAACTTATGCGTGACATGCATGTGCAATACTAATTGTACGTTATATGAAAAGCACTAACCTATTACATCCCAAGTTGCAAAAAATTCTGGCGCACCAATTCATCTGTTCTTACGAAACGCAATGAAAGTGCTTCTGACCAATCTTGACTGCCTCGGCCAACTACCGAAACGAATTCTGTAGTTTTCGTTGTAGAGAACGCAACAACACATATTGCCTGCAAAGGCGAAGTGGTGACACGACATTGCAGGAACTAGGTCACGTGACGAGGTACAGCGAGGCTACGGTTAAACTAGTGGTCCAAGAAGATGAAGCAAGAAGCTCACAATAAGTATGTGACCGATGATATGGATAAATGTATTATCAGGCAGCAATTTCTATGGCATTACGACCAATAGATGGAAATACGAACTTTGCGAAAACTGCACAACTTTTTTCAAACAGAAATGAGCTTCAAAGCTAGCAAGGAAACCCTCAGAAGCAATGTTCTATCTATGGATATTTGTTTTAGAAGGTGTCAAAATTAACGTTTTGTTTTGTGCGGACGAGACGGCATTGTTGCTGAAAGACCATACTTTCTCACGTTTTCATCAGAATCAAAGCTACCAGTAGTATACTTAGATGAAATATGGATTCACACGCATTATACCAGTAAATACATGTTGTCAAAGTGTGTGCGAGTAGTATTGTAAAAAGAAAGTGCCGGTCAGAGTTTAATTGTTGTTCATGCAGGCGGGAAAGTGTGTTTCATGGCTCAAAAACCAGAACGTCCGACTACCATTCAGAAACGGATAGCAAAATTTTCAAAAATACGTCGAAATGCAACTTATGGCAGGCTTACTACCAATGTCTTTATCGTGTATTTACCGATTCTGAATACTTCTAGCAAATCAAATGTTTGTAAAGCGTAAGGGACTTAACTACGGAGTCATCAGTCCCTAAACTTACAAACTACTTATGAACTAGCTTATACTAAAGACGACACAAACATCCATGCCCGAGGGGGGATTCGAACCCCCGACGGCGGACGGCCACGCGCACCCCAACACGGCGCTCCAGTACGCGCGGCTAATCCGCCGCGGAAAACTTCTAGCCATTTTAGGTGCCGGACACGTTTGACTGTAGTAATGTTCAACCATTTATTTCCATAATGCAGGAACAATAAAACACTCGGAAACTGCCATTGAGGGGCTTAGCAAAATTGCTTCAGGCTTAACATGTAACATATATCTAACACTGCATTCGAATTTCCAAATTACATTTCGTCTTCTGCAAAATTAGTTGTGAGTAAACGCACGGCGCGTAACAGGCTGGCAGCGCTCCACTCATAGGATACCGGCGTGTACGCCAGACTGCTTCCTCCTCTTTGTCCCTCCGAAATAGGCCAGTCGTCAGGTATGTTTAGATCCCAAAAAATTGCAGGAAGCTGAATTTTTGGTATGTTTTTAGGACATATTAGACTAGTATTAAACCAAGTTTGCAGCTTCGAAATCCTTTAGCTTAACTTTTGACAGCCAAAAAACCTCGCAATTTTCGGAATTTTTTCTGGTTTTGGCTTATAACTCGTGAAGGGTGGTTTTTTGACGAAAAGTCACTATAACCTTTATTAATGTAGATAAAATATTCTAAAATTTAAGCCCAACCGCATCTCTGTACGTCCAATAGTTCCCGAGATATTGGACTTCAAAAATTGTCTTATTTCTCCAAAAAGTTCAAATTTCCGATTTTAGTCATCTTGCGGCTAGAATATTGGCTCTAATGATCATTCCACGGGGAAGGTCATAAAAAAAACAAAGTTATAGAGCTGTTATTTAGCTTTAACCTAAGTACAGAACGAAGTCCATAGGCCCAATAGATTTTTAGTTATCGTTAAAAAACGAAAAGTTGGAAAAATTGGATTATTCAATAAACTGACCCAGATGAATTGTAGTCCTCTTATCCTACATATGTTAAAGAAAAAGGTGGAATTACTTATTAACGATGATTATTAACGCATTGTATATAAATAGGATTTTTTCGACACTGTTTTTAGCAATTATTGAACGGAGAAGTTCCTTGCGTCCACTTCCTGCCGTTATGGCACCGATCGCCCCACATGAATGTCATGAGGAGGTGAAAACCTCCGAGCTATGTTGACGAGCTGAGGATGCTGGTGGCTCTCCACAATGTCTCGGGCTTTCAAGTGTGGCGTCGCACAAGTCTGAAGTGCGCGCCACGTACTTTCGCCGCGCCGCCATGCACGCACGGCGCGGCGTTCTGACGACGTCAGCCACGAGCGCCCTCTGCGGCGATCTCGCTCGTGGCCACCACTGGACTGCATAGGTCACTTGGCAATAGGACAGGCACTAGAAAGCGCATCAGTAGGCAGGCCTCTACCTAGTTAATGTATTAGCATTACACCATCTGCAGTAATGAAACTTGTAAAAGTTAACTATTACAATATTTTTACGAAATATACATCTTGTTCTAATCTAGCTTAGTGTTTCTAGTTTCTGCTGTCCCACTGGCTAGTCACCTCAGACTCTGTACCCGCACACGCGTGCATATTATTTCCCTGTGTCGGTCTCTCTCCGCTCGGCCACCGATACCTAGGACAACCGGCGGCAACGAGACACAAGATCGAGTACAGTGGTTGGTCGTAGGTCACAAAACATGTTTCCTGACCGTAAATGCTTGTTCTTTAACTGGCTTCCAAAAGTGATGTTAGAACAATGTCGTAGTCAGTTGGGGGAGCATGGATAAAAGGGAGATATACAATCTTTGAACATTTGTAAGAAAGATCTTCTGTCACTTGCTCCATGAATCCATTCCATCCTGGGATGTCTGGCATGTTAGTTGCTTTTCCACACAACCACAGCAGGTCTGGGTTTTTGGTATGATGTCTTCAGCGATTTTCACTTCGTTAATTGAAATGGCTGACAAGCCAGATTTCTAAAAGAACAATGTTTAATGTGTGTGGCAGTTGTGAACCTGATAGACCCTGCAGAAACAGACTTCAAACGTGGTATGAATTTTGTCTCCGTGAACGGATAAGTGAGGGGTAATGATCATTATACCACCCATTTAATGGAACGTATTTTCTCCATCAATTGTGTTAACAATCACGTCTGCATTGTCTAACACAAACTGCATAAAAGCTTCTTCGTCAAACATTTGGATCACTTCTCCACGGAGGATAGCGGAACTTAACAAAACGCATAGCCTCCGTATATGTACCAGAAATCCCCGTACTGTGGTAAAGTTCAACAAGGTACTTTGATTCAAATTTTTTATACAAATAGGTTCCAAAGCTTATTTGAATTGAGGATAGGAAATATTTGGGCCTCGTTGCCACCATGACTCCGTGATCAAATCCTATGCACTTCTTTTTCCACTGTTCGAGAGAAGAACGTTTGTTTTTCAGGATAATCTGTTCTAGCAACAGTTGCAGGGAATCAGGAACTGATGTTTCTGCGCCTTTTAAAAAGGCATCTGACGGGGGATATTGAGTAGTGTCAAATGTTTGGGAACGAATGTGTTGTAGGATAATCTCTGCAGCAGCTTTGACAACTCTAAGCCGCTCTTCAGCAGGATCGCTAAGTCTTTGATTGTACCACTTTTCTTTAAGAATGTTTTGTCCAATGTTTGTGAACATCAAGACTGTGCTGTGATACGGACCAAACTGCGCAAAAATAATTTATTCTCCATTTTGCCGTTTTAGATGAGCTTGAACACTTGCAACTGATGGTAGCAATGTTTGTGGTACTTACCCTCAGCAGCAACAAGTTCACTTATACATGAAAGACGCTGAAGAATATTGTCACCATTCACCAGTTTGTCTAGCTTTTTCCACAATAGATTCTTTCACTTCCAGTGTTTCCACTTGATGGAGTTCATCCCGAAGATATTTAGTCAATTTTATCTGCTTTTCGAAACATTCTTTGGAGAATTTTTCACCACAAGGGAAACAAAATCTCCAATGATGTGACACCTTGAACCCGACGCACTTCTCAGCCTTTCCCCACGCGAAGACGCTGGTTGGGCAGATGAATCATCTCCTCCTGGCTGGACAGATGGTTTTTCATTACTTTCCACAGTGTACCTCTTCCTGCATACGTCATGTACGGACCATTCGTTTAAATTGCACAAAAACCTCATGTTCCTTTAAGGCCCATGTTTCTGACAGACTTTTATCAGCATCTAAATTCCACGCTTTTCCTACCTCCGTCTGACCTTAGAAACGGCCGTATTCGGATCTGTGAAGAACGTTTAAAACAAAAATCGCCTAAATCTCGATTGTGGTGGTGTTTTAAGTACTTGCTTTTCACTGTCACTGTTCTCTCTCCAAGCACTTCCCGATGATCCCGAAACAAACATCCGACGGAGGAAAAGCAAGTACTTAAAACACCACCACAATTAGGCGATTTTTGTTTTAAACGTTCTTCACAGATCCGAATACGGCCGTTTCTAAGGTCAGACTGGGTGTAGTGAGGAAGACCTCGGAGACAAGAAGTTTGTGAGGGAGAACAGAACACCCTCTGGGTCACCACTCGGAGTGAGGGCCTCGCTACGGACGCAAGTCCCAGTGCCTCAATGGCTGACCAGTACTCACAAACGGAGAGACTTACGTTGTTTTTACAGCAATATCTACTTTCAAAAATATATTGGTATGCACGAACACTTAAATCAAACATATTTATATACAATGCGTTAATAATCATCGTCTATGAGTAATTCATCCTTGTTCTTTAACATATATAGGACAAGAGGACTGCAATTCATCTGGGTTAGTTTATTGAATAATCCGATTTTTCCAACTTTTCGTTTTTTAACGATAACTAGAAATCTATTGGGTCTATGGACTTCATTCTGTACTTAGATTAAAGCTAAAGAATTGCTCTATAACTTTGTTTTGTAAGACGTTTCCCGTGGGATGATCATTAGAGCCAATATTCTAACCGCAAGATGACTAAAATCGGAAATTTGAACTTCTTGGAGAAATAAGTCAATTTTTGAAGCCAAATATCTCTGGAACTATTGGACTTACAGAGCTGCGGTTCGGCTTAAATTTTAGAATATTTTATCTACATTAATAAAGGTTATAGTGACTTTTCGTCAAAAAACCACCCTTCACGAGTTATAAGCCAAAACCAGAAAAAATTCCGAAAATTGCGAGGTTTTTTGGCTGTCAAAAGTTAAGCTAAAGGATTTCGAAGCTGCAAACTTGGTTTAATACTAGTCTAATATGTCCTAAAAACATATCAAAAATTCAGCTTCCTGCAATTTTTTTGGACCTACGACGACTGGCCTAAAACACGACGGCGCTGCCACAGTGGCGAGCGAGAAATCAGTCCCCCTCCCTCCCTCCCCTTGTTCTAAAGGGGCGGCCGGCAGGTAGTCGAGGCGCCACGCCACAGTTCCCGAAGACGCTCCCTCCGAGGTTTGGTTTCGAATTCCGTCTTGGGCATGAATGTTGAGTTTGTCCTAAAAAAAGTGGGGGCGGTAGATTTGCCGCCCCTCCCCCCGTGCGGCCGCACGTTTCGCTCCTGCCTTGCGCCGGCCCTGAGTGGTATACTGTACAATTTGTTTTATTGCAGTTGTTCCAAAATGTGCTTCGAAAAGTTCAAAGATGAGGACGAAATGGAAAGTATTACAAAACTGTACGATGGTAAAATTAAAAAGGAGAAAGATCTGTATTTAATGGGACTGATAGAATATTCAAATGTTCAAAGTAGAAGGAGCAGAATAGAAAATCCATAATCTGAAAAACAGTACTGCACAGTTTCATTGCTACCATGAAGGGCAAGGTAATCGAGGTCCCAATGAAGTGTGTACTTTCCTCAACCGCTACATACATGAACAGCTATCCGAATCAGTGAATTAACTATATGTGTGGTACCTGATGTATCTAGCAATGACTGGCAATTTTCAAATAATTCATCATTATAACCCTGTACGTGGTCACTCCTTCCTCCCATGCTATAAGGATTTTGCTGTAATAGAGTGACACGACAACAAGACATAATCTGTTCTGTCAAACAGGATGTTGAAATGATAGCTAATTCAAGAAAAAGACTGAATTCTTTTCAAGTCAAGATTGTTGAACATCAAGATACCACTAACATTAAAGAATGGTGGCCGCAACTGTTTGAAAAATCCTCATTTGCTCTAAATTGTCAAACGAAGGAGAGGTTTTCACTTGCTAAATTCCGCCGCGGCAGATTAGCGGTGCGCCCCCCCCCCCTCGGTCATGTGTGTGTGTGTGTGTGTGTTTTGTCCTTAGGTTAGTTTACCTTAGTTTAAGTAGTTTGTAAGCTATGGACAGATAACCACGTAGTTGAGTCCGATAGATTTACATGAACATTTTTTGCTAAATTCTGGCATTTGACCTACACACATCAAAACCCAGGATAGGTCGATTGTATGGTATGTGTAGATGGACTGCGTCACAATACATATAGGCTTTTTAAGGGACGAACAGTTCCTGATTATTGGAGAAATATGGCATACAGCAAGAAGATTCCGATTGATCACAAGAAGCTACAAGATCTTATTAAAGTAATAAAGTTCATTCCATACATGTGGCGTCTGTTCCGAAAGAACAGACGTCACTTCTGATCCTGCAGTTGTTATTATTTAATATTCACAGAATATAAGTGGGGAGGGGTGGCAAGTTTGAAGCCCTTACTCTTACGGGAATTAGTTTCATGACTACGAGTTTGAGTACTGTGGGCAGGGCGAAGCTGGGAATTTGTATCTGACGGGAGGCGTGCTTAGGTAGTCCTTGCAGGTGCGGTGATCACTGTGTCCCCAGTGGTGTAGTGGTCAGCGCAACTGCCTAGAAAGCGGGAGACCCGGGTTCCAATCTCGGCTGGGTACACATTTTCAGCTTTGCCCAATCGAAGTTGATGTCACATATTCTGTGAATATTAAAGTTCATTCCATCAGAGTATCATATTCTTCAGTGGTCCACAAGAAATAATGATGTCCTATCTGAAGGAGAAGATCACTATTTCCAGGAAACAAAGCTGTACAAGGTGCTGAAGAAAAATAATTAATTAAAAATTTTAATACTACATCAAAACAAATTATTGGTCTTAAGATGTTCGATTAAATTGACATCAATATTATCAGTTTGTAAGATAAATGACAACAAATAGCAGTTTAAACCTGTGTTACATCGAATTTCTTTGCAAGCTACCTCAAGAGAACAGTTTATTGGAAAAAGGAAGAATGTCCACCAACTTCCAAAGGAGCCTGCTTCAAAAATATTTATCGAAGACGTTCGAACGACTCATCATTTAGTGCAGATAATTTAGTTCCACAAGTTTGTAATGGATCATATAACTGTCGGAACAATATTTTAGGAGTTAACAAGTTTTCTTAGTTTTCTCAAAACAGTGGTGTGTGGACTTTCTTCCTTTTTCCAATCAGCAATTCAAATATTGTTTACTTTGTCACAAATCTGTCTGAGCACTTAGCAATATGTCCCCTCCACTGTTAATATCTCAGGCAGTCGGCATCTAGGGGGTGTGCCAAGAGTTTCTGTTTTTGTCTCTCTTTTTCTCCCCCCTCCTCTCTCTAAACAACCCTATGGTGTGTTGTCAGCTAGAAATTCACTGATTTCTTTATTTAGAATATTATGTCTTCTTGCACAACGTATGACTGCTAGCTGCTATGTAATAGCATCCAGCGGGTTCTGTTGGCACGGGAAAGGTTTTGTTTATCTGAGACTTGATCTCCGTGAAGTAGTTAATGACAGTAGACATCTGCTAATGCAATATTTATGACAAGATCTTTTCCCATCTGTCGATAAGAACGCAAATGTTCAGTGAAAGGATGGGTTCTTAAAGTGCTATTGGACATGGCATAAACACTTCCTTTGTATTTTAAAAGCTTGGGGATGTCCCGTTGTGTCTCGTGTCTCAAAGTGAGACAACTATCTGCTACCACTTACTTCACAGAGCTCTGCTGCCACCTCCCTCCATAGTGCGAGTCACTGCAGGGATTCTCATGGACTACAATTGGAGTCGCCTGGCCATACTTGCCTGCTTTGTCATTATTTTTCTTCTTTTCCTCTACCTGTGATCAGAACACCGGTCTGCCTGTTCTTTCTTCAGTGTCTGCTTCAGTGCTGGGTTAATTATTCTACTGGACTGCAATTTTTATAGGTCAGTGCTACTATTTAATGAACACAGTGCATTATTTAATTTCATTATACACTATAAGATCGAAAGTGTTGTGGCATAAAGTCAGCCGCACACTCCAGATTTAAGAGAATGATCGTGGACATTGTTTGGTGGAGGCGCCGGGTACCCTGTGCAGCAGCTGCATCTCCGTGGCTCCGAGTAGGCAACGTAAAAGCCGTCGCTTACACGGACTGGAACCGGAATACAAGGGATATATCGAGTACTTCCTTCCAAAAGTCGGTATCATCAGAAGAACAATGGACACGAAACCATCGGTAAGCCAGCTGCACATCAGACACCCGTTGTTCTCTGGAGATGTTGGACAGCACCCCAATATATGGGTAAAAGGGTTTGACCGAGTCGCCAAGTACAACATGTGGGATCATACGATGTGCTTGGCCAACATTTATTTCTACCCGGATGGAACAGCCCAGCAATGGTTCGAAAACAACGAAGACAAGTTGAATGATTGGGAGACGTTCCAGGAGGAACTTAAGAAGACGTTTGGAGACCGCCAGCGACAAATCATTTCGGCGGAAGAACAACTGAAGAACCGATCCCAACGAACGTTTTGGCCCTGTGTAACATAGTCAACCCGAATATGACTGAGGCTGACAAAATCACGCACCTGGTGAAGGGCATTGCAGAAGACATGTACGAAGCTCTTCTGATAAAAGACGTTGCTACGACACAAGAGTTCATCAAGTGGTGCCAGCGTATTGAAAAGATGGGACAAAGGTGAGTTGGACGCAGGTAGTATGACAGACTTCCCAATGTAGTCCCTATGGCCGTTGTAGGAAACCAGCATGACTTTGCTTCTCTCATACGACAAATTGTGAGAGAAGAATTGCAACAATTTATGGCAACTGGGACTGTTTGACCGAGCGAGCATCAGATTATGGCCATGGATGTGAGCCCTATAAGTCACGAGGGAGCCGACATCGCTGAGGAAGACGAATTTCAGACATTAGCTCCTGTCTGCCCCGTCAATCGCACACAACGTGAAGAATGGCGTCGCCCTGCTATCACTTACGCTGCAGCCGTCAAACGGCAGCCTATGAACTGGCGAACGCAGCCCCAACCAACTCCCCCGGTAACTATGACGCCAAGAAGAAGAACAGACGTCTGGAGGACAGAAGACAACACACCACTGTGTTTCCACTGTGGACGCCCTGGACATGTCGTATGCCACTGCAGAGAAAGGAGGCGAGTATTCCACAATTATTTTGCCGCAAGACGTCAGCCGTCAAAGCAGTTCTATTCCAGGCAGTCACCTACTGATGAATTCAGTCGACCTATCGGAAGAAGCCCATCGCTGTACCCTGAACGAGGTCGCTCCCCGACACGCCGCAGCCGCACCTGATTTTTCCCATCTGTCGATAAGAACGCACATGTTCAGTGAAAGGATGGGTTCTTAAAGTGCTATTTGACATGGCATAAACACTTCCTTTGAATCGTGAAAGCTTGGGGATGTCCCGTTGTGTCTCATGTCTCAAAGTGAGACAAGTATCTGCTACCACTTACTTCACAGAGCTCTGCTGCCACCTCCCTCCATAGTGCGAGTCACTGCAGGGATTCTCATGGACTACAATTGGAGTCGCCTGGCCATACTTGCCTGCTTTGTCATTATTTTTCTTCTTTTCCTCTACATGTGATCAGAACACCGGTCTGCCTGTTCTTTCTTCAGTGTCTGCTTCTTAATTATTCTACTGGACTGCAATTTTTATAGGTTAGTGCTACTATTTAATGAATACAGTGCATTATTTAATTTCATTATACACTAGCTGATCAAAAGTGTTGTGGCATAAAGTCAGCCGCACACTCCATATTTAAGAGAATGATCGTGGAGAAGGTAGCAACCGACCAAAAGCCAACCACAAGCCGACACCGCGCATCTTGGACGGAGTAACGGAAGATGAGCGCCTTCTACAAGCGGCTATATCTAGGCCGACATACGTCTGAACGGCCCTTCAGTTACTAGTCAGGACTGAGGCAGTTACTAGTCAGTTACTAGGCAGTACTAAGTCAGAATGCGGCTACGAATTTAGCAGTAACTAGGTCACAGTGCAGCTAGCATCGTATGGAAGACATCGTGAGAAGCAAGGAGAGAGAAGAAACAGACATATGTTCTAAAGTTGAGTATCATTGTATATTCAGTCAATAAATCTTGTAATACTAATCTCTATAGAAATGTTTTAGTTGACCATCAATTCCTGCACCAGTACCTTTCATGACAACTAGACAGGGACGAGTGCTCAACTAATGGCAGAAAGGATGAAACAACAAAAGATGATGGGGTCACAACAAGTGCTGACGAGGATTACAAACACACACATTGTGACGTGTTGTTAAATTTCTGACCACTGCACTATTAATTTCGCTTTCTTCCAGGTCTCGGCGCTGTGAGTAAATCATCTTGTGACTTCTATTGCGGGGCATAGTGTCAATTTCTATATTTTTGTAGTGAATCTTATAATTGTTTTTGCACCATGACTAATGCTACTAAACCTGCCACTGCCACTTCGCCACAGCTTCCTGCACTTGATGCACAGCAGCTAATGCACACGTTTCAGTTTCAGAGCCAACAAATCACATGGCTGCTGTCGACAGTACAACTTGTGGCTGCACCAGAAGTTCCACTGCAGCAGTCACCACAAGTAATTCCACCATTTCACAATATGAAGGAAAAGAAGAGGACTGGTTGGTCCGGCTACAACAATTTGAAGCCTATGCCACAGTGCACAGGATACAAGGTACTGTCAAATATCTTTTTTTTTTTTTTTTTTTTTTTTTTTTTTTTTTTTTTTTTTTTTTTTTTTTTACCAGATAGAGTATCAAAACAAGGCTAAAAACAAAGATAAAAACAATTAAAAGGGTTAAATATCTTTTGATAGACGGAAAGTGAAGGACTACACGGAGATGATTAAAATTAGGACAAGACAGTAAAACATGTCGCACTGTCAGCAGTTCACCGCAGGAGCACAGCGGTGCAGGGTCAGCGTAGCGTATAGCAAGTGACGGTGGCTGAAACGGCAGTGACCGATCCGCAACCGGGCCAGGATGACCACCTCTCGCCGAGAGGGGCGTGAGGAGGTCCTCCAAGCGGTCGGGATCGGTTTTACAGTTCGCAATTTATTGTCGTGCAGTGAGAACCACGCACTGTGCCAGGACCACACGATACTCCGGCGAAGACCCCGTTGAACATCGTCCGATGGGACGCAAAAAGTAGCCATGCGAGGGAAAAGAGGCTATGTCGGCGGTCTCATTCCCACTGTCAAACTTCATTTTCTGTTATATTATGTAGGCCCCCCAATGTTCCGTCTTGTGAGCAAACTGTTTCCCACCGCTGAACCTTCAGAACTTTGATACGATTCAGTGATAAGGGACCTCATGGCATATTATGAACAGATAATCAATGTAGTGGCCGCAAGGTATCAGTTCTTCAGATGTAGGAAAAATCCGAACCACCAGGCAGTGGATAACAGATCTTCAATGTCTCACTAGGAAGTGTAAATTTAAGTGTTCATGTGGAGCTTTGTATCCAGATATAATGTTAGGTGATGCCCTTGTCTGACGGTAGACATAGAGAACAGGTTCTGATTATGTCAGATCTGTCTTTCCATCAAGTAGAACAGAATTTGAAACACTACGATGTGGGTGCCGCAGCAGCGGAAAACTTTGATTCAATAGGGTATTTTCCTGTTTTAAAAATATGGTTCGAATTGTTGTTATTCTGAATGATTATAACATTCAGACAACATTTTCGCTCATAATTCTTACAAAACAGCTGTTATTTTTACGCAATGAAAGCTTAAAAATCGTCAAATTTCACGATTAGATCACGTGATCGAAAACGCTCCGTTATTGGCTGAAGTACCGCTGACGTCATAGAACACCTACAGCGCGGCAACTAGACGCCGGAGCTGTATTATTGTACGCGTTTCCTCCATTTCGCAGCTTTAAGTACAGTTTTATCGTGATCTAAACGCGTTTACAGTTTTTATGCCACAATGGAAGATGGTTATGTGAAGGCTGACAGCAGAAACCTCCCTAAACTTGATGCAATTATGGTGTCTTCATTCTTTAAAAACAATCCAAAATTTTACGTGCCAGAAATAAGAAACGTGAAAACTGCATTGTAAGTAACGCATACCTACATTTTAAAGCCTCGATAGGTATTTTATGCCATTGGAAAAAAGTACCCTATTTGTTGATGTCAGCAGACTTAATCCGAAGTCACCATATTATGCAATAAAGGGTGAAATTTTATCTTCTATCCAAGCGGCCTTGGGTGATTATGTTGGCAACATCAACAACACGATAGAAAATCTTTGTCCAGATGTTCAGACCACATAGAATGACTAGATTAGTGTACCGTACAGACCATGAAGTAAATAAATAATGCTGTTCCTGCTCTATGATTCTTGTATGTACCCTTGTCCGGCCAGTAAAAGTAACTGCCCTCGTAAATCAAAGGTTTCACGACAAAATATTTGCGCTGTCACGCGATTGGCTAATGGCGACGTCTCACGATTCTCGCTATTCAGCATCTGTTGCCAACATAGTCACAGGAAGCCGCCGGGATAGTTAGTAAAATTTAACCCAGTAAAGCACGCAGTTAAGGGAGTGATTCTATTTAACTACTTCAATACTGGTGCAAAGTGAAACATCAAAACCTGTAAAACACAGCTAAAATGCCTTGTGTATAGTTATACAATATATATGTAGTCTAGAACAGGGACAGCGGGTTGTGTCGACGGTGTTTTCATATCGCTCGTAGGTTGGCAACGCACATTTCGCGTAGCCAAAGGCATGTCACTTGGAATAATATTGTTTACTTCCATCAAAATGATCCTCATAGAAATACACATATGAAGTAGCCGCTATTTGATTTGGATCTCTTCGCGCCTGTGTCAACCACTTTTTGCGTACCTTCTCATTTTTTGGTACTTGCAAGAACAATTTTTCTTGAGTCTTGACAGATGTATTGGTACAGTGCGGAACTATCAATATTTGTAGGTCATTATGCAAACGTTAACGCCCAAACACGAGGCCTCGGCCCAAACAATATACAGGTATTTGTTTATCTTACGAGAGCAGCAGCAGCAGCGTGTTGTATGACGTCACAGGCATCATGTGACTCAAATGTAGCATTTTAGTGAACTTTCAAATTATTTTAATTTCATTTCTTTTTTTAAAAAAAGTACTGAAATCCACGAGGTAAAAAAGCACGTTCGGACCATAATATGACGTAATTAACAATTTAAAACGATTTCCAGAAAACAATCAAATACCCTGTTCCACTGTGTAGTATAGCCATGTCACGCGTCGGCGAGGGCGAGGTCGGTCGCCGTATACTTCCTGCTGCCCGCTCAAAGTGTAAACAAGTTGAGAAACACAGAGCCTTGCCCAATAAGAAACTGAAGTCTTGCCGGCAATGTTTCTCGTGGCCCAAACGGCAGAATTGTCTGTCCCGGTCAGCAAAATGCTATGTTTGCGGCAAGAAAGGTCATGTACAAACAGTTTGCTTGCATCAACAGAAACAGAATTTGCCCTCCTGGCCCAAACAGCGACAAGACAATAGTTATTCAATAACTGCAGTATTTTCCAAATCCGGTAGCTGCCCCTTGTAACATGAAGGACACACTAGTATCACAAGTTGTACGTCAGGCAAGAAAAATGTGTGTCAATTTGCGTGTGAATGGCATTTCTGTAGAGTTTCAACTAGACGCAGGTGCATCAGTCACATTCCTCAATCGCAAAACTTATGAACTATTAGGATCGCCGTGCCTTTCTCGCACTAAAACAAAGTTAACAGCTTACAGTGGTAATGAAATTCCTGTACTAGGACAAGGTTCACTGCCTGCAGAGTACCGTTCGAAAATGCTCACAGTGACATTTCAAGTGCTTCAGTCTTACAAAGGAGAGAATATTTTTGGTTTAGATTCTTTTGATCTTTTTGGTTCTACTGTGCAAGTCAATGTGTTATGAACAATATTGATGCTAAAGACAGTGTCGACAGATTGCTGAAAGACTTTCCAGATTTATTTACTGCAGGACTAGGAAAAGATAAAGATTTTGCTGCAGACATTACTCTAAAGGAATATGCCAAACCAAAATTTTGCAAAAAAAATTTTCAAATGTTTGTAGAACTTATGGGACTTAACTACGGGGTCATCAGTCCCTAAACCTACAAACTAATTATGAACTAGCTAAGACTAAGTACGGCACAAATATCCATGCCCGAGGGGGGATTCGAACCCCCGACCGTAGTGGCCGTGCAGACCGTGACTGGAGCGCCTCAGTCCCCTCGGCCACCGCGGCCGGCAAAATTTTACAAAGCTTGTAATGTACTGCTTGTTTTACGCAACAAAGTAGCACAAAAACTTCGCACATTGCAAGAAAATGGTGCAATTGAACCAATACAAGCTAGCCAGCGGGCGAGTCCGCTTGCAATTTTGCCGAAGCCGTCAGCTGGCATTTGTGCTGATTTCGAGGCCACAGTGAATCCACAAACAGTTGTAGACAGTTATCCTTTGCCAAGGCCAGAAGATTTAATGCACAGATTCATCATCATCATCATCAGTCGTCGTGCTCATTGCTGAGCGTCGAGACCCCATGAACCAAGCGTCTCCATCCCGGACGGTTGTCAGCTTCTCCCAGTGCCTGCTGAAGAGGCAGACCGGAGATCTTCTTGGTTTGGTCTATCCATCTGCTCGCTGCTCTTCCTCTTGGTCTTTCCTTGTAAGATTATTTCTTCTAGATTTTCTCAGTCTCTTCTCACAATAAGGCCAATGAACTGGAGAATTTTTTCGTCGACTCGAGAAGAAAGGCGTCTGGAGACATTCAGTTGTTCAATAATGGACAAATTTGTTCTTCTTTCGGTCCATTTTATGCATAGCATCCTACGTCAGCACCAAAGCTCAAACGCATCAAAGCGTTGTTTGTCTCTGGCCTTGAGATTCACAGCCATAACAGAAGACAGAAAACACGAGTGTTTCAACTAGCCGGACCTTTATGCTATTTGTCATTGCTCTGTTGTGCCAGATCTTGGTGAGCTTCTTCATAGCCACTCGTCCTAGCGTGATCCGTCTTCTTATCTCCTCTTCACAACTGCCTGTGCTGCAGATGGTTGACCCAAGATAGGTGAAGGACTGCACCACTTCCAGTTCCTTTAATTGACCTCTGAGCTGGATCTGTTGTTCTCTAACAATTAACATGAGTTTGGACGTACTGAGGTTGATGTCTAGTTCATATGCTAGACTAATGTGTTTTATTCTAGTTAGTAGCTCAGCAAGTTTATCTTCGCTGTTGGCTGAAAGTACAGTGTCATCAGAAAAACGGAGGTTGTTGACAGTTCGTCCGCCAATTGAGATGCCTTTGGTCCAACCATCAAGAGCTTTCCCAATGACGTGTTCTGCATAGATGTTGTACAGTTGTGGGGGTAGAACACAACCCTGTCTCACACCTTTTGAAACTCTGAAGGAATCAAACGTGGCAGCACTTGTCTTCACAACTGCGGAGTGATCATTGGAAAAAAAATTTATCAATGCTGTCAAGTGGGGAGGGACACCGCTCTCTGCAAGTACCTGCCACAACTTTTACCACACAACACAGTCAAAGGCTTTCCTATACTCAAGGAAGCAGATGAAAACAGGAACACAGAACTCTCGTGATTTTTCTATTATTTGTCTTACGTTGAGAATCTGTTCAAGAGTTCCTTTCCCTTCAACAAAACCTGCTTGTTCTGAGGATATGTGGGGTTGAATGTACGGCTTCAAACGTTGGTTCAGTATGTAGAGTAAAATTTTACTTGCTTGAGATATGAGTGCAGGGAAATATTTCTCAAAAATAAATTTGAGCAATGCCTACCTTCAGCGGTAAAAGTCTCCATCAGCGGCATGGCCTAATGTACTTACGTGACGTGGTACGGCAGCGTTGGCAACAGTCGCTGTGGATGCTAGGATGGATGGCGGCACACAATGTTTATAAGATGTGAAAGTGAATGTGTTCACATCACGTTTCAATGATTCTGTTTTCAAAATGAATCACAGTATTCGAATCTAGAACATCACACACATATGTTCAGATGTAACACTTTGTTATTATGTAAATCGAAATGCGTCCTCTCTCAAATGATACGAATTACTATAATTTTTTCAATGTTCATAATTAGGTAGAATGCATACAACAATTTAATCTGTACTCTTCGGTTCCTGCCTACCCACATCCATTACAATCATGACGTTCGTAGAAATCATAACATTTGCTCACAACAATTGAAGCTGTACTTTTAGGTTTCTGCCTAACCACATCCTTTAATATCATGACATATTCGTAAAATCAAAGTTACACGATATAGGCTGCCCATGCAGCAGATTTTTATTATTATTATTCTTTATTATAGCTTTTGGTTACAGTGACCATACAGCCAGCGGTTATTATAGTGACAACATTACAATAGAATTGAGATTCTAACAATGTATAGCACAATATTAATAAGTATCTCACACCATACAGCCTTAGAATAAAAGTAGAAAAATCATATGTACTACCATGCGCAAAAATATCCGAACGACCTGAATTGCGTTTCGCCTGATGTGCATGCAACACAACTAACGTACGTGTCTTGCGGGTGCTCTGCTCGCTCCGCGGTATAGTCGTTCGACTATTCAAAATGGATCCACTACAGACTACTGCTCTTTATGGCCATCATTCCAGATGTGAATTAACACCACGATTTTTGCCAATAAAAGGAAACACGTTATTAAGTTCTTAACGTTTGTTAAGACCAATTTATTACAATGACATATCTTACATATTATCACACTTATTACAGTCTCATATAACAAACTCCGTCACATAAAACATTAATTAATCCTTAAACAACATTTAATATTGTTATAAACAACAGATTTTACTATAGTATCGGAAATCCTAAAGTCCTGTAGAAATTCGAAGTACTTTTGTTCTCTAAATCGTTTTCTCACAATTGCGAAACGTCGTTCCACTGGCGAGCGGATTTTTATTAACCGATTGTAGAACTAACTCAATTAACAGCAGAAAACGCACTATGGAAACTTCAATATTAACTGCGTATCACCAACATTTTCTCCGTATTCATACCTGAACAAATATTGTACACATCTTGGAACTTGAATTGATATGACAAACTACCTTGTTCTGGATTCAAACCAACCACCTGTAGCCGTAGCTAACTAAGCAATGCATTCATGTCTTATAGATACTTGATTATGCCTAAGATTGTCACAGCTGACGAAGCATAAAGATGTGTGAAATATTGAAGATTTCCTCACAAATATCAAAACGCGCAAATGAAATCATATAAAATGCCAATTCTAAAATATTTTTATTTATTTATTTCTTACTGAACCAGGAACTTAATAATAACCGGTATGTCCCTAATCACAAGTGCCCAGACTCAGTTCTGTGTGCGACTTACATACGAGGCTGCTCCTGTCGGAGGTTCGAGTCCATCCTCGTTCAGGGGTGTGTGCGTTGTCCTTAGATTAGTTTAAGTAGTTCTAAGCCTATGGACTGATGACCACAGTAGTTTGGTCCCATAGATTTAGAAACATTTGATTTTGAGTTACATACCCGGTATCTAAATGGAAGATAACTAAGTGAAGTCAGATGTTAGTAGTCTAATTATTTCACCAGCAGCGGGACGTTTGAATCTGTAATCAGGATATAATTACGTTATGCGTCACCGGGAATCGAACCCCGAACCTACCGGTGTCCTTTCTAAGCACGAAAGGACGTTAAATCTCAAATGTTAACTCAACAGGAATGACGATGCGTGCGTGTCTGACTAGTAACAACAGCACATATCGTTGTTATAATAATAATAATAATAATTTCGTGTGGCTCAGAGTCCTGGTGTGTGTCATCCAACTATGCGCCACTTCAGAGACTTGCATGTCGCTAACCTGCCCCAATTATCCAACCGGGAAAGGCGACCTACAGTTTAACGTGGAATCCAAACCACGTGTAGTTTATGACAACATCGTTGAGACGTGAATGCTGGGTTAAAACACAGATTGAAAAAAAAATGGCGATCTGACTAGGTTTCGAACCCGCGACCCTTAAGTTACCATTCACGCGCTTTACCCCAAGACCACCGCAACACCTTAGCTTGCGTACATAAGGCACGAAGAGACATTCAAAATAATTTTGTTAGTAGTCCAGTGTGCTCTGTCTAGGGCGTCAAATGAAATTACGAATATTTTGTGCTGGAGCTGGATTCGAATCCATATACGTGCCTTTCGTGGAGACCTAGAGGAGTCGGCAGTCTTGGAGAAAGCAACGGAATGATTCAACTACATAATTCCGAGAGGGTCGAGTGAGAAAAAGAGGAGATCCGTATTGGTATCCTAGTCCAGCACCAAAATTTTTAACGTCTCAAGTTAAATTCAATACGAGACACGTGACCTTAAAGAACAAGTTGTTTATAAAATAAAATAAAGTTTTGTAATATAAGAAAAGCTTTCGAGCGACAGAGTTACTGATTGCCATGTATTCTACCTGTTATTGGCAACGATAAATCGGCTCTGTCAAAGTTGATAGCGAATTCGGTTTAATACGGATTGTTAACTACGGTGCAACTTGACGTTCTTCACTTGGTGTTACAAGAGGTGAAGTTCAAAATGTTCAAATGTTTGTTAAGCTTATGGGACTTAACTACGGGGTCATCAGTCCCTAAACTTACAAACTACTTATGAACTACTTACGAACTAGGACGGCACAAATATCCATGCCCGAGGGGGGATTCGAACCCCCGACCGTAGTGGCCGTGCTGAGCGTGACTGGAGCGCGTCAGTCACCTTTTTTTTTTTTTTTTTTTTTTTTTTTTCGTCTCTCTTAGACTAGGAAATAAAAGACCGTCTTGCGTGAGTTCGTTGAAAAATAATAATAATAAAAATGAAGCTGATTTGACGAATTTCCGTCTCGCTGTACCACAGCTTTATATCGAAAATATTGCAAACCAAAAGAAAGTCACTTCTTCAGTGGTAAACAAACTATTTCCTCCTATTTACTATTCGATAAAATAACTGTTTTCTTCTTTTTCCATGGCACTGCCCACCGTCGATTTCAAAGTTTGTCTTCACGTATTGTGTTCGCAGTTTTGCGTGTCCGTTTGAAGTTCATTGTCTTTGTATTTCTTGTATGTACTTAGTATAAAATGGTTTCTTCTCTAACCCTGAAACGCGTCAGTCGGCTAGTGCATAGAATTTAATTGAATAAAATATACAAATGAACGAGGGGGTTAATGATATATCTTGTTTCAAAAACAAAAATTTATTCTGAGGTACTGCTCGTTTCATTATTACTTTGTTCTTCATTTGTTCATGTTCTCTTCATTTGGTTTATTGTATTTATTGATTTATTTGTGTATGTAATTAACGTTAGTTTTATTTTACATACTCCATCGCTAATCATGTTGTTTCAGGTGCAATTTACATGATAGTTCTCTTTAGGAAATTGGCGTATTGACGATGATAATCATGTACTTGTAGTAGGTTTTGGTGCTGGGTCGTAATATACGTCCAAAAGTCCTCTTCACTCTTTTCATTGTTTGTCAGAATATAAAATACCGTATGTCCCCTTAACCAGTTGACGGCATTGTTCTTTGTGTTGGGATAAAGTTTCTCATCGGGTAACAAAAAACTCGTGGGTGTGATTGTATGCGGAGATGTTCTCTGGATGATTGCCAGTTTTCGTCTAACCGACTGCCAAATGTTGTTGACTTTAGTGCATACAAACTGGTGTTCGTCCGTGTCGTTGAGATTGCAGGTAATACACAGAGAGGAGTCTGCCATGTGAATGGAATGAAGACGTTCATTTGTTGGTACTTTTCTGTTAACTGCGTAGTACCACGTTGCCCGCACGTTAGTTGGTAAGTGCAAATGATGGACGTGTTTCCAAATATTTGACCAATTGAATGCATTGTACTTTTTTTTTCTATTATATTTTTGCTATGAAACTTCATAAAGTTTTTATATACATCTTTAACACTGAATACATCTTTCTCTGCAATCCTCAGTCTTAGATAACTGTGTTCTATTAGAAAATGCTTGAATTGGTACAGTTGATTGGGGATGTGATGAACATCAATTGGTGCATCGCAGTTGGCTGGTACTATTTCATTAAGTAAGAATGCTGCTATGCTATTCGGTGACTTTTTCCACTGTTTATGGGTCTTGCAGGTGTACAACGCTTGTGCTTTATTATAGACGTCTGTAAGGTTTAGGCCACCTTCAGTAAATGGTAAGGTCAAAGTTTGAAACTTAACTTTGAACATGTGACCACGGCTGACGAAATGACCAAAAGCAGCCAGAATACTATTTGCCACGTCTCTTGGTATGGGCGGGACTTGAGCCACGTAATTTATTTTTGATGTCAGATAGATGTTGACGAGTTGCACTCTCTGTATTTCATCGATCGTCCTGAGTTTGTGTTGGTGGATGCTGGCACATATGTTATTCAGTAATTTCCGATAGTTCAAAGTAATTGTCTGCCGGATGTTTGGTGCATATTCTATTCCAAGACATTTGATTGTGGAGGTCTCCTTTATTGGTCCTTGGTTGGGAATTCCTAAACCACGCCCAACATTCATTATTACATATTTATTCCTGTTCAGTTTTGCGCCGGAAGCAAGTGCGTACTTATCTATTATTTCCAGTGCCTTGCATATCTCTTCGTTATCTCGGACCAGAAAGACGACATCGTCAGCATAAGCCTTGCACACTATCCTTTCTCCATTTATCGTTATGCCTTGGAGATGTTGACTTAAATCGAAAAGCAAAGGATCGATGGCTATTGCGAAGAGGGACATGGATAATGGGCATCATTGTCTCACTGAACTGTTTATTGTAATGGGTTTGCTGGCTTGACCATTGATCATAACTGTGGAGGTAGCACTGCTTAAAAAGTTCTTTACAACTCCGATAAAACGTTGCGGAAAGTTCATGCAACCCACAGTATGAAACAGATAATTATGGCTGACTTTGTCGAAAGCCTTCTCAAAATCCAATGATACTAGCGTGCCTTTTATTTGACAAGCTCCAGCAATCGATATGATATCCCTATAATCGCACAGTGTGTGGTGGATAGATCTGTCTCGTCCTACGCTCGACTGATACGAACCGGTGACGGTATTCATTACAGTTTTTAATCTTTCGTTCACAATGCGGGAAAATATTTTGTAGTCACAATTAAGTAATGTGAGCGGTCTTAGATTTGTTATACATTTTCCTGCATGATTTTTCGGGACCAGAACTATTATTCCTTCTCGAAAGTCACTTGGAATATCACTGCTGGCATTCATTAGTTCGTTGCAAATGCTCGTCAGTTTGGGTATCATTTGTCTTCGGAATGTATGGTATAGCTCAGTTGGAAGTCCGTCACGCCCAGGAGATTTGTTTTTCGGACTTCGTAGTATGGCATCTTCAACTTCATCTTGCGTTACTTCAGCTAGCAGGTTATTTGCCTGGTCCTGGTCCAGCTTCCGTGTCAGTCCTATTGTCATAACATTTTGCGCCATAGTGTCAGTTGTGGTATTGCTTAATAACTCGGTGAAGTATTTATGGATTTCGTTTTTAATCTCATTTTGCTGCGTGAGTAGTCTACCATCCGTGGATCGTATTTCAGTTAATATTTTCTTTCGATGACCCTTCCTTTCAGTAATCAAGTGGTAAATTGACGTTTGTTCTCTTTTGACACCGTTTTGAAGCCTTGATCGTATTTTACAACCTTCAAGTTGTTTCCGTTTCAAAGCTAAGAGTTTCGCCTGAGTTCTTTTTATATCCAAATGGTTGTTAATTACTGCTGGATCATTTGTGTACAAGTCTCGAAGGACTTTAAAATAAAATTCAGTTGTCTGTTTTTGCCAATCATTTTTGTCACGTGAGTAGTGCATCATCGCCCGTCGTATCGACGGTTTAGCACATTTGAGCCACCACGTAAGTGTCGAGGGGTATGACGTGAATTTTTTCGCGCACTCAGTCCACACAGTATTGAATATGTCGTGACACTCGGGGTCCTGCAAGTGTGCTACATTTAACTTCCACAGGCCTCGTCCCCGGTATGTTTCCTGTCTTTTGAGGTTAATGGTGCAAATATACGTTATGTGATCTGAGAATATGGTAGGCCATAACTCTGTCTGCAGCACGAGCGTTTTTAAATGATCAGACACATATATCCTGTCGATGCGACTGGCAGAATGACTTGTAATGTAAGTAAAGCCTGGCAGCGCACCGTTTTTGAGTTCCCAGGTATCAGTCATCGTCAGTTGTTTGATTATAAGGTCAAGTTCGGCACAATAGTTAAAATTGGGCGTTTGATCTTTAGCCGACAATACACAGTTGTAGTCCCCTCCAAAAATCATATTGTCATATCGTCCACAGAAAAGAGGAACAACATCATCTTTAAAAAATTCAGCTCTACGCCGCCTATTACTGGAACCAGAGGGTGCATAGATGTTAATAAGTCGAGTACCGTTGATAGTAACAGCTAAACCTCTGGCGTTTGTCAGTTTTACAACATCGTGCACAATAATGCCTTCTTTGCTTAATATTGCTGTACCGAGTTCTGAGTCGTTCCCTGAATTGACAATTGCATTGTATCCTGTGATATCATCAAGTTGAATGTCTGTAACTTCTTGCAACATGGCAATATCAATATCGGCTGCATAAAGCATATCCTGCAAGGTCTTAAGTTTTAAATGGCTGCGGATCTTATTTATGTTTATCGTCCCTATTTTATACGATTGCAATGCAATTGTAAAAGGAAGATGGACGAAATCGGTGAATAGGGCGACTGATACTCATGGCGTCTAATGTCTTTAATGAATCGGAAGTGGAGGTGGCGTCCTCTTAGTTTTCTCGTCTCTCGGCCTGGAGAACGAGTCTCTTTTTGTATTTGACACTTCCTGCATTTCTTCATCCTCGGGGAATTGTGCGGTTTCCTCTGCCCAGTTCCCTCCATCAGTGCATTGAAGCAACTCTTTCTCAGAACCGTGTTGAGATGGAACTTTATTTCGCGAGTCCTTCGGTGTAGAATTAGTATTTTCACCGCCCCGTTCGGTGTGCGTTTCTATATTTGGCGGAACGGCCATACTCACAACATTTGTCATCTGTTGACTCCGTTGCGACTTCCCAGATGTCGCATCGCCTAATTTTTGACTAATTTGTTTTGCTTTTTCGCGCACTTGCTGTACTTTCTGTTTGGCGTCAGGAGGTGCTATACGCCGTTTCTTATGCTTCTTCGGAGAGGGTCCAGATTTTGAACTGTCTTCACACTCTGAAGTGCTACTGAGATCTTGGGTATTACTGTCCTGAATACTAACTTCTTCCATCTCACGACGTGCATCTTGTTCAAAGGTTTCCGTGACTTTTTTATCGTGTTCACCTCCAGTGACTGTTTCCGTTGCGTTGGGGGGAACGACAGCCGTCGTTTCATTATTACTGGTGTCCATTGCCAGGCTTACGTTAGCATCGTCTTTCCCGTTGTTTCCGTCTATTACGGCGCTAGACGTGGTGGCCGTATTCACTCGGAGGGCCGTGGCGTACGTCATCTTCATTGGCGCGACCGGCTCCCCGGCCGGCACCTGCGTCAATCTCCGCTGTACACATTCGGATCTAACATGCCCTGTCTGCCCACAGCCTGAGCATGGTCGTCGTACATGACAATGGCTCTATATCCGCTAACGTAAATGTAAGATGGTATATGTTTTTGTAGCTCCATTTTTATTTGTCTGACACCGTTTAGTACCGGGAACGTTTGGAAAGTTGTCCATTTTTCCGCAATATTGCTGATAACCCTCCCGTACGGTTTGAGAGCTGTATTAATCTCATCCTCAGTTATCTCGAAAGGCAGTTCAAACATACGAACGGTTCTAGTTCCAAATCCAGCATAATCAACTTGAACGTTACCAACATTGCCGTCACAATGATTAAATTTCAGTTTGCCTCTACATTGTTCAATAACCTTTTCACAGCATTCAGCATTGATCATTTTGACGTATACAGTGCTACTCACAATCGATAAATGGATCCCGACTATCTCATTAAAACTGAGCTTTACTACATCTCGTAAAAATACTTCTACTTCAAATTCTCTTGGCCGAGCAAAGTGTTCATCGAACGAGAACTTCAAAGTATAATTTCTTTTAGTTTGACTCATCTTGGTGATCTACACATTTTGAAACCTAAAGCAACTATTTACGCTACAAGAGCGTCTAACTCACCACACACTGTAAGCGCGCGTCCGGCAGGAGCGAGGAAGTAAACAGACGTCCACACAGCACGCGAGCCGAAAGCAGACGTCACCTCGGCCACCGCGGCCGGCAGCGGTGAAGTAGCCAGTTAAAAATATACACATGTCAGACCCTCTCCTTGTCAGTCCCGTCAGCTTACCGGGAAGTAAGGCATTGGATTATTTGGCTCCAGAACAACACTACAACACTTATTGCGCGTGTATGCAATGCATAAGGATTCGAGAATTTACTTGTACTGCGCCTTACATTTCTGTATATGCTTGACCTAAACTGCAACTTCATTGTTTGTTTTACTTGATTTTTGTACTCAATGAAATGAAATTGCCTGACCTTCCAGTACGAGACCTTTCTCTCGTCCGTACCTCCTGGTAGATTTACTTTCTAACCAGAGAAATAAACCCGATAACTGATTCACAAACGACTAGTTCACGCTGTTAAGAAATTTCGCGAAGGATTTTCATTTCCTCTTAAAACGTGCTAAAATTTCGTATGGCTCATTGGCCTGGTGCAAGTCTTTTGACTGCACGCCACTTCGGCGACTTGCGTGTCCCTAGCCTACCCCAGTTATCCGGAAAGGGGACCTACAGCTTATCGTGAAATCCGAACCACGTGTCGTTTCTGGCGACTCCTCACATCGTTAAGAGGTGAAGGCCGGAATAAAACGCAGACTTAAAAGAAATCCGAGGACCGACCGGGTATCGAGCTCGGGACCCTTCGGTTTCTAGTCAAACGCTTTACCCCGAGACTACCGGGCCAGACATATCATTTTTCTCAAATTTCCTTAATAAGAAAAGCTCGTTGTCAGGGTAGGATGAGGTCTGGGCCAGATTAATCTTTTCGTCATAAGTATTTTGCCGTAAGAAATATCATAAGTTGTGTTTCTGTAGCTATGGAAATCATCAGCTGAAATAAAGACCATAAAGTGCGTTACAGATAAAAATGCAAAACGATTATCAACCGAAGGCAGAACTAATGCTCAAACTGAGGTGTATTTTTTTCCTTGCCTTCCTCGACCGAGTATCGGAAGGCGTATGCAAAAATGTATAATGTGTTATGAATACTTGGAACGCTACATTTACGTTGACTCTTCAAAAAAGAATACTTTGTTTACAACGAATTAAAATTAGTAGGCATGACGAGAATTGAGTCGATTCATGACAGATTGCTGATCTCAAATATTCTTTGATCTTTTTTGTGTGTCTGTAGATGGTTTCGACGCCATGCTTGGCCAATACTTTCCCGATTCGATCGGTAATCCTGCTAATGTACGGCAGAAAAACTTTTCCAGATTGTTGTCGTTGTTGCTCAGAATTTCTGGATTCTTCTCTTCTTTGATGGAGAGCTCGATCAATTTCCTTGGCACCATATCCATTTTTCTTGAAAGCCGACCGTAAGTGATTTAGTTCATCCTCCAAGTAAACTGTCTCACAAATTTTGTTGGCTCTATCCACCAAGGTTTTAACCTCTTTTTTGCCTCGGATGATGGTTATCGATCAGTATGTGTGTTCTTTCTGTATACTTTACGGCCCAGAGTCCCGTCCTCTCGTTTTATTACCGACACATCCAGGAAATTTAGTTGGCCATTGCTCTCTTTCTCCATCGTGAACTGTATATTCTGATTAATGCTGTTGAGATGCAATAAGAAGACATCCAACTCCTCTTCACTGTGGCTCCACACTACAAAGGCGTCGTCAACATATCGGTACCAATTAGTTGGCTTCTTTCTGGCAGTCTGCAGCGCCTGCTGTTCGAAGAACTCCATAACTAAGTTGGAAACAGCTGGACTAAGAGGGCTGCCCATAGCCACTCCGTTACTCTGTTCATAGAACTCATCGTTGTACTGGAAATACGTTGTGGTAAGGCAGTGTCTGAACAAGGCCACGATGTCAGATGGAAACATATCTGCTATGTATGCAATAGCTTCGTTTACAGGAACCACAGTAAACAAGGACACTACATCAAAACTCACCAGAATATCACTCGGGATGGCATTAATCTCCTTTAGTTTCTCAATAAAATGCACAGAGTTTTTGATGTGGCTGTCCGTTTTTCCAATGTACGGCTGCAGCAGAGAAGCGAGATGTCTGGCCACCTCATGGGTGGGAGATCCTATGGCGCTCACGATCGGTCTGAACGGGACCATGGGCTTATGCACCTTTGGTAGGCCATATAGTCTGGGTGGATAAGCTTCTGTTTTGCACAATTGTTTTTTATCATCCGAAGAGAGAGAAGACTGTTTTATCAGATGATTCGTAGTTTTCAAAATTTTCTGAGTAGGATCCTTCTCAAGTCTTAAGTTGTGGGATCCAAGAGATCAATGATCTACTTGTGATAATCTTCGCTCTTTAGCACAACTGTAGCATTTCCTTTGTCAGCGGATAGTACAATGATATTGTTGTCCGCTTTGATCTCCCTTAGAGCTCTTCTTTTCCCTTGAGACAAATTGCTCTGAGATGGTTTCTCTTTGCGTAATATTCTGGCCGTTTCTGTCCTAATGTCATCTGCAGATTGCGAAGGCAACAGACGGATTCCTGCCTCAACATTCGCTATAATGTCCTCCTTGGGCACTGTAAGTGGTGTCACTGCAAAATTACCACCTTTCGAGAGAACTGAAATTTCTTCTTTCGTTAATTCTCTCCCAGACAAGTTAACAACAGTCCGAGAATTATCAACAACTGATATTTCACGTTTTCCCGTCTGTAAAACATTGAACTTCCTCTTCTGCCTATTAGTTGACAATTCTGCACGTATTTCCATGGAACTGAATGTTAGTTCATCCACCTCATTCCAGTCACAACACTGCATTACATTACTAGTGTGCAAATGGAGATTTAACAGCTTACTGCTAGTTGTCGCCAGTTCTTGCCGTGTCTGGTGAATGCGCTCACGTAGCATTGCTACTTCCATGCGGTTGTAAATACGATTAGCTTGCGCAGTACGGAACATTCTCCTCACCTTCAGAAATTTTGGCACTGTCGCAGTATCTCGGCAGCGGACCAGGAAAGTGAGCGTACACAGTAGTTGTCCTTTCTTCTTGCGAAGTCCCTCTAGTCGCCGAACTAAAACTGACACTTCCTCCCCGTAGAGGCGTCATGGCCGGCGTTGTCTTCAGGTAAAATTTCCGGGCTGATGGGCCGTGGTCCAGATGTAAAATTTGACGAGACGAGCGTTTTAGCTAGGACATCTCAGTACCATGCACGCATGCACAGAGAAGCAATAGAGATCCACAAACACCAGAATAATTTTAATAGGAAAGAAGAAGGTCTGAAGTTAAATAAAATATGGATGTCGACACTGCACCAACAAAACGACAATCGATTATTATTAATCGAGAATGACGACGTCATCCAGAGATAGTTACAAAGTCAGCATCACGTGACGTATGGTGGTGCCCTCTATAAATGCGAGAGCCCCTAGGCCCACAGTGGCAGTAGCCGGAAGACCCTCGAAGATGTCTCCCGCAGTTGGAGACGAAACGTCGGGAGGAAGTTTTGTCGCGGTGGAGTAGGCGAGCGGTCTAACTCGTCTCGCTGCGGAGCGCGCGATTGCTCGCTGTGGAGGTTCGAGTCCTCCCTGGGGCATGGGTGTGTGTGTTGTCCTTAGGTTACTTTAGTTTAAGTAGTTTGTAAGCTACGGACTGATGACCACGCAGTTTGGTCCGATAGAATTACAAGCATTTGAACATTTGATTTGAGGAAATTTTACACCTGGACCACGGCCCATCAGCCCGGAAATTTTACCTGAAGACAACGCCGGCCGTGAAAGTTTATATTGTATGAAAAGTACATAAATGTTGGCAAAGTGATAGTGTGCGAGTAGTATTGTCAAATAAAAGTGCCGATCAGAGCTTGTTGTTCATAAAGGTGAAGACAGGTGTTTCATGGTTCAAAAACCAAAACGTTCGACTAACACTCAGAAACAGATAGCAAAAATGTTCAAAAATACGTCTAAACCCAATTCATGCCAGGCTTACTACTAATGTCTTTATTCCATGTAATTACGCGCAGCGTATTTACGCATTCGGAATACTTCTGGCCATTGTAGGTGTTGGACATGTTTGACTGTAGTAATGTTGAACCATTTTTTCCCATAAAGCGGGAATAATGAAACACGGAAACTGTCATAGAAGGGCTTAGCAAAATTGCTTCAGACTTAACATGTAATCGCAAAATCAAACATTGCATTCGAATTTCCAAATTAGATTTCGTCTTCTGCAAAATTAGTTCTGAATAAACGCACGGCGCCTAACAGACTGCCCACGCTCCGCTCACACTGGCGTGTACGCCAGACTGCTTCCCCCACTCTGTTCCTTCTGCGTAAACGCGACGGCGCTGCGAGAAAGAAATCGGTCCTCCTCCCTCCCGTTGTTCAACAGGGGCGGCCGGCAGGTAGTCGAGGCACCCTGCCGCAGTTCCCGAAGCCGCTCCCTCCGAGGTTTGGTTTCGAATCCCCTCTTGGGCATGCATGTTAAGTTTGTCCTAAAAAATAAAAAAATAAGGGTGGGCGGCAGATTTGCCGCCCCTCCCCCTCGGAAAGCGCCGCCCCGTGCGGCCGCACGTTTCGCACCTGCCTTGCGCCGGCCCTGAACGTAGTCGGCTGCGAAACGAACGTGCTGTCAACTTTCGATGCCAATCGTGGTGAGAGCAAATATTTTTAGCTCTTCTCTGACAGAGCTACAGGTATCCAGATTGAAAATCAATAGGGAATTCTTAACAAAACTACTCAGTCAAAAGGTGTTTAGCTGTTTCCAGGACGGCATTCTCTCATACACTCTGAAAGTGACTTACAATGCTCAGGTGGTTTACCGATTCCGTGCGTGTAGAAACCAATTCCTTTCGAGTTAAAGCTATCGCCGAACCATGTTGAAGTCAATTTGTCGAGAAATACATTTTATTGACGGTTGGACAACCACTTCCAAAAATGAGTAAACAGTCTTAACATGAGACTAGTATAATTTCTGTGTCAGATGCTTGCTTATAGTTAATCATTTCATTGAGCACCAAATTGTCTTAACTGCGTCTAATCGATATGCTAAGTGCAGTTTCCGTTACATTCACGTAGTAGTCTGGTGGATTGGTTGTAGTTTAGAATCTGTCGTGTGCGTTCGATTGCACCCTATAGGTGTATATTTTTAACTGGCACGATCATGTCTACTTCACCTCTTGTAACACCAAGTGAAGAACGTCAAGTTGCACCGTAGTTAACAATCCGTATTAAACCGAATTCGCTATCAACTTTGACAGAGCCGATTTATCGTTGCCAGTAACAGGTAGAATACATGTCAATCAGTAACTCTATCGCTCGAAAGCTTTTCTTATATTACAAAACTTTATTTTTTTTTACAAACAACTTGTTCTTTAAGGTCACGTGTCTCGTATTGAATTTAACTTGAGACCTTAAAAATTTTGGTGCTGGACTAGGATACTAATACGGATCTCCTCTTTTTCTCACTTGACCCTCTCGGAATCATATAGTTGAATCATTTCGTTGCTTTCTCCAAGACTGCCGACTCCTCTAAGGTCTCCACGAAAGGCACGTATATGGATTCGAATCCAGCTCCAGCACAAAATATTCGTAATTTCATTTGACACCCTAGACAGAGCACACTGGACTACTAACAAAATTATTTTGAATGTCTCTTCGTGCCTTATGTACGCAAGCTAAGGTCAAATGTTTCTAAATCTATGGGACCAAACTACTGTGGTCATCAGTCCATAGGCTTAGAACTACTTAAACTAATCTAAGGACAACACGCACACCCCTGAACGAGGATGGACTCGAACCTCCGACAGGAGCAGCCTCGTATGTAAGTCGCACACAGAACTGAGTCTGGGCACTTGTGATTAGGGACATAACGGTTATTATTAAGTTCCTGGTTCAGTAAGAAATAAATAAATAAAAATATTTTAGAATTGGTATTTTATATGATTTGATTTGCGCGTTTTGATATTTGTGAGGAAATCTCCAATATTTCACACATCTTTATGCTTCGTCAGCTGTGACAATCTTAGGCATAATCAAGTTCCATAAGACATGAATGCATTGCTTAGTTAGCTACGGCTACAGGTGGTTGGTTTGAATCCAGAACAAGGTAGTTTGTCATATCAATTCAAGTTCCAAGATGTGTACAATATTTGTTCAGGTATGAATACGTAGAAAATGTTGGTGATACGCAGTTAATATTGAAGTTCCCATAGTGCGTTTTCTGCTGTTAATTGAGTTTTTAGTATCTGGTTAGTTCTACAACCGGTTAATAAAAATCCGCTCGACAGTGGAACGACGTTTCGCAATTGTGAGAAAACGATTTAGAGAACAAAAGTACTTCGAATTTCTACAGGACTTTAGGATTTCCGATACTATAGTAAAATCTGTTGTGTATAACAATATTAAATGTTGTTTAAGGATTAATTAATGTTTTATGTGACGGAGTTTGTTATATGAGACTGTAATAAGTGTGATAATACTTAAGATATGTCATTGTAATAAATTGGATTTAATAAACGTTAAGAACTTAATAACGTATTTCCCTGTATTTGCAAAATCGTGGTGTTAATTTACAACTGGAGTGATGGCCATAAAGAGCAGTTGTCTGTAGTGGATCCATTTTTAATAGTCGAACGACTATACCGCGGAGCGAGCAGAGCACCCGCAAGACACGCACGTTAGTTGTGTTGCATGCACATCAGGCGAAACGCAATTCAGGTCGTTCGGATATTTTTGCGCGTGGTAGTACAAGACATAAAACAATACATATTTAAAAGTACGAGTGACATATAATACAACGAAAGTGCAAACAGCATTGGACCATATGAGAGGTGAAAAGACAAATAAAAGTCAAAATATAATATAAAGTTACTTATGCAGTTTCACGCTGTGCATGTTCTAGGTAAACACACTAGCTCTAAAATTAGACCCTTATACCGGTGACTTTGAGGTAGTCCTTCAGTAAACTGTACTTAAAGTTGTCGAATCCATGAAGGAGGACAGTGACACTTGTGGGGAGGGGTAACCCCTCGCAACCAGCGTTCTGTAGAAGACACTTTGTGCGGCCGTGTACTTGGTGCATGCCAGTATGATGTGGTTGAGATCCGCCACTGCCGTTGCATCTTTGTCGCAATGCCGAGAAGCGACGATTTTCAAACGGTGTAGGTGGGCAGGGTAACATCCATGTCCCAGCCTCATCCGAATGATGGACGTTGCATGACCTCTACTAAGCGTCGTCGATGAAAACCACGGTCGAGAGGAGACATTTGGTTGTATAGCTGCCAGGTGTCCTGAGGTGCCACTCGTGGTGCCAAGTGCGATAGGCAGCTTTCCGAATCGTCGTTCGGAAGTCTGTGTATGGAATCGGCGTGGGGCAGTGTTGTCCTTCCGTAATACTTCTCTTGGCGAGGCGGTCTACTGTTTCGTTATGGAGTATACCTCGATGTCCTTTAATCCAAAGTAAGTGGATGTCTATGCCCACTGTCTGTGCATTTGTTATGGCCTCCAAGACGTCCAATATATATCTATTCGTTCGTTTGTCAAACGTCGGATGTTGTCGCTTTGAGAGTCCCTGAGGATCGATATAGAGTCAAATGTTGGTGTGCCGTAATAAACGGCCTCCCTGATGGCCAGTAACTCTGCCGTGTAAACAGATGACGCAGGCGGAAGCGCAAACATTTGGTAGGCGCCATGCAGCAGATTGAGACTTTAGCCACCTTCAGCTGCCACTCGATGAAGAATCGCATAAAATTTGTGTTGTCAATACACATTTGGGCTTGTTTAAATGTTTACGTCTACCATTTGGCAGTGCATCTGCACCCGCAACTTTTCAAAGATATTTGGAACAGCTTACAGCTAGGGTGCCTTGTTGTTCAAACTACTTGGACAACATAGCTGCGTCAGGCTGTACCCCAGAAGAACACATTGCAGCTTTGAGGAAATTGTTTCAGGTTTTGACAGACGTAAGTCTCAAGTGTCGCTTAGTAGAGGTCTGCAAATGGCTGTTTTCGCTCGCTCGTACTCGGTCGAGTGCGCAACGCTCGGCGGTGGCGCGCCGAGTGTGTTAATGCTCGCAGCGAGCAGCGAGCGAGTTGACACTCGAACGACGAACGAGGCTGCGTGGGGCGGGGCGGGCAGAGGCAACACCGCACAGCGTGGTGCTGCCGCTGTACTCACGAGGAAACCTACACAAGTCACTCTACGATTTTTATCAAATTTACATACGTTATAATACATGAAAAACTATGGGACACGTAATCTTTTAGCGGCGGAAAAACATATTCAAGGGGTGAAACGGTCCCTCCAAAACGGGGGCTAAAATAGAAAAATGGCGAAAACTTACAGATTAGTGAAATGATTTCATATATTTTTGGTATGAAAGTATCTTTTGATAAAAGACAAAATTTATAGATTCAATTTCGATTAAATGAAAAATATTTTTAGCACAAAAAATTGGTCACTTTAGGGGTAGCTACCCCCCTAATTGCCACCATCCCTGCAATGTACCTAGGCCGGTTTCTTATCCACCCATTCCGAAAAATTGCAGTTCATTCTGTTGGCTGGTGCACTAGGGTGACATTCTTCAGACGTCCCTAAATAAATATAATACAGATATTATTGAAACAGCAGGAGCACCATAAATTCGTACAGCTGTGTAAAGTAAACAATTGGAATAAAGGGATTTAACACAGGTACAGGATTAGCATTAGACCGGCGCGGATCCTATATATTGCACAAAAGGTTACATGTGTTCTTTATTATGTAAATAAGAAAGACGACAGTGGCAGTGGGGATATATGAATGTTGCAATTGGAAAAATTCCAGTTAAGGACTAAGTCGAAAAAGGTAGAGGCGCAGCAACCACGCACAGTGCCAAAATGCTACGGGAATATATATTAACCGGGTGCAACAGAGATGCACAAACCTAACGGGTGTACATCAATATCGTGTATTAAATACCAATATAAAAGATGGACGAAGTATTCCAGGACTTGAGAGTGATGAGAGGAATGGATATAAAATACAATCATTTCTCTGCACGGCCACTGCGGTCGGGGGTTCGAATCCCCCCTCGGGCATGGATATTTGTGCCGTCCTAGTTCGTAAGTAGTTCATAAGTAGTTTGTAAGTTTAGGGACTGATGACCACGTAGTTAGGTCCCATAGACTATACAAACATTTCAACATTTTTGAACAATCATTTCCTCGTTAAGACGGCAAGTAACACCTACCACTAAACAGGCACTAACAATCCACAAAGTGGGAACAAGAAAAAGAAAGAAAGATCATGGATAACTCATTTAGTAAATGATCTTAGCACAGAGACTTTATATTAATCAACTATAATAACGTGTATGGTAAATTACAAAATGCGAAACTGAATGGCTAGTTCAACTGGATCCAGAGAAGAGCTTTCGAAGCACCCGGGAGAGGAAACAATTCCAAATTTCGCAGTCGGGATGTATTCTCAGGCGTCTAGTTTGCTCCCGACACTCGCCTTGGACTCGAGTGTCGCTGCGGTGGGCGACCGAGTGGGTAGCGGGCAGTGTGGACGGTCGGGCCGGTCGAGCGTGCAGGAGGTCGAGCGCAGCCACACGCCTTGCCGCAACCTGCAGCCTAATACTCTATGTTTATATTACATAAGCATTTTATAGCGCTTCTGTCAAGTCACATTATCATATGCATTACTACGGTCTTCTAACAAACTAAATTAATTAATTATTGAAAGTAGTAACAACAATGTAAACATATATTAACACTGCGCTAATTGTTGTTTACTTACGATCTTTTGTATTATTTCATTTTGATATGGAAATATTTTTATTACATCTGTCATACTTTTATGTATCTCCATGTAAAGCAAAATATGCATATGTTTCATGAACAAATTGTTAAATATTTAAATGTTGTACTTCCGAGTTCTAGAAGGTTCTAGAAATGTGAGCGTGTATTTATACGCGCGAATTGGCGCGAACTAGGGCAGTATGAAGTAGTAGTCAGGAGTCAGAATGAAGTTACTAACGGAGTAGTTAGCGTTGTTGTCAGTCAAAGTGTAGTCATGCAGTCTTGCTTTTGCATTACTTTTGTGCTTTACCAAGAATGGATAAATAAATATGCGTAAAAAAATATGAAGCGTGTCACATTGATGATTAATTCCGTGACTCGGAAGAACCCGACGTCCTATTATTCTATAACGTGTTAATGGCAGGCGAGCAACGAGATCTACGAGCATTCTACCACTGAACATCTGCAACAGGTGAAAAAATGTTCAAATGTTTGTTAAGCTTATGGGACTTAACTATGGGGTCATCAGTCCCTAAACTTACAAACTACTTATGAACTACCTTATACTAATGATGGAACAAATATCCATGCCCGAGGGGGGATTCGACCCCCCGACCGTAGTGGCCGTGCAGATCGTGACTGGAGCGCCTCAGTCCCCTCGGCCACCGCCACCGGCACAACAGGTGATGTATAGAAAAATGTATGTCCAGCAAAAACAAATGCGCCACACCCCTTTGCATCAGCTACGCCGTAAAAATGTTCCGTTTCGTTTGGACAGAAGAATGCCGACATGCATTTCAGAAGTTAAAAGACGCGTTTAGTGGTTACCCATTTGCAGTGCCGATGTCTTCATCAACTTGTAGTAGCACGATTAGGGCGTAGTCTTCAACTTTTTGTCTGGAAGGTCCCCTGAACTGATAGTCTCTGCCAGCGGCCCTCAGTTCACATCGCGAGAATTTCGCGCCTTTTGTGAACACAATGGAATTGAGCATCTCACCAGTACACCGTTTCATCCGCAGTCAAACGGCACTGCAGAACGCTGCGTCCGGACATTTAAGCAACAGGTGTCCAAACTTCGTTCGGAGCACTCGCAGGAGGCAGCTAGGGTTGCCAGACTGAACTCTAGGCAGACCAGACGTGCCCCCCTCCCCCTTGGCCAATGACTCACCCCCCCCCAACTCCGACCAACTCCCCCCTCCCCAACCAGATTACACGTGAATTCTAAAATAAAAATAAAAATAAAAAAAACCTAATCATCTCCTCCCTCCCAGCAAGTGCGCGTTACTGACAGGAATTGCGAGGACGTGCAGTTTGGTGCATCTGCTTTTTCAAAAAACTCGCTCCACACTTTAACAACTATTAGTTTCCTTCCTATCACGATTTGATACTACAGACTTCAAAACAGAAAACTCCTGATACAGTTCGTTTCCATCAAAACTAATTTCCAATTTCATTCCCAACCTGGCCAAGTCTTTAAATGAAAATAGTTTTCGTTGACGTAAGTCTAGCACTGATACAACTTCATACACATTGTCTTTCCCACTAAAGCTGTAGCAAGATAGTTTAATAACCTGTCGTAAACAAGTGTGCACTCTTTTACTACAATATTCTTTTCTTCTTCTGTAAGGTATTCTAAAGACATATTAACTTCAAATCCATAAAACTTATCCTCCTTACGACCCTCTATTTGTTTTTTCACTTCCAACATAATCTCGTGAACATCTGTGGAAAGTGTGTCCTTGTCTTGTTGTGAACTAATAAACTTCAAAATTAGAGGATGTTGTGATATTCCTGGCCTGTGCCCACTTCATATTTCAGGCCGCTGGCCGGTTTTTTTTTTTTTTTTTTTTTTTTTTTTTTTTTTTTTTTTTTTTTTTTTTTGCTAACATCGTACGTGTCTTAAACGCGGAAGAAAGACAGAAGTGCAGCATATGTTGAAATGTGGCGTGGGGAGCAGTAGCATATGGCGCAGTAGGTGCTGGTTCCCGTGGGAAAGCCCGCCTATGTTACTGGTGCTCTCCTCGCATTGGCTGCTGCATTTCACGTCACGTGATTTCTTTTGAAATTAGTTTTGTTTATTATATACTAAATATTAATTATTCAGAGCTGAGAATGTGTGATAAATATCTCTCAAGGACAGGCTAGGTTTTGACAGTTTAAAAACTTTAAGGTGCCTTCTCTTATTGTAACAACAGAAGAGCGATTTTGCAGAAGGCGCGCGACGGCCCTGTTTTGGCGCGAAATAAAGCGTCAGGTGGCCTCTAGCACAGAGTAACATATATATATATGTCTGTGCCTCTAGTCTCGCAACGCGCCGCAGCCGCAGTTTCAGTCTCGAGCTGACCACTATACGCGCCGGTCATGAGTAAAGATTTTTGTAATAGTGATAACAATCGAGGTCTCAACATGAACTATGGGCAACATAGGCCGTGTCATATTAACAATAGTTGCTCATTTTTTATTATTTATTTAATAAATGGCATCCCTGACAATTAAAAATCTCGCGAGTCGCTTCTTATGCTTCCATCCTACAGAACTTATTTTAGCCTCACTTGTATGCTGTAGAAGAACCAACGACCTGTGTGCAGTCTTCTGCGCTGGGGACACAACTATAGAAGACAACAGGTTAGTCAGAACTCTATGCTTTCCATAAAGACTTGGACAGCAACTACAGCACCTCGTGCGTACTGTAGGGCGGTACAAACGCACACTGCTACGCAACAGCATCCGCAACGATGTGGAGGTTTTTGGGGACTTGTGGGAGGAAGCAGTACTAACTTCTCCGTCCGCAAGTAAAACTCTAGGAAGCTTGTAATGTGTTTTTTCCTCCCCCCGTGCTACATAATACATCTTTAAAACTCGCCACATCTTAACAAGACGGTCCACAGCTGACTCCAAAGACAACCATCGCACTACAGTGTGTCACAGTATTTCGCTGTAATCATGCTGAGCAAACTCGCAAAATGTTTTTAGTTACTCCGAATTTTTTGATGATGAAGAAAAGTCTGAATATATTTTAAGAACTAGAGTTTCTACATCACATTTTAGAAGCTTGAATCCAAACTTAGCACAGTTATGTAAAATATGACAACAACAATTGGCTTTGATTAAGTTTTCATTTTCTTCTTTCAATTTAGTGAAGACAGAATTGTGTTTCCCGAAATTAACTGATGCATGGTCAGCTGAGTACGAAACTACATTATTTAGTGTCAAACCATTTTCAATAAAATGGATTTTAGTTTGTTTGAGATGGCTTCTGCAGATTCGTTAACATCTTCGTAGAAATCAAGAACTTCATTACATTTTCCCTTATCTTTGGAGAAGTATGTTACAACTATCGGATAATGTTTTTTATTGCCATTGTTTGAAGCGTCTGAACCTAATGAAAACGGAACATTTTGCTTTAATTCGCTTAGTAGCTTCTCTTTAGCATAAGGCGGAAGCACATTTTTTACTAATGCCTCGCTTTTTGTTCGGCCGCATCTTACTTTCGTTGTCACTTAGGAATCTCTAAAAACATAAGGATATAGCTTATTACCACAATCTTGAGAATTGTAAAAATGGTGTTGTTTCACACCATGGTAAGTCAACGTTAATTCCGTTGCAGTGACTTTGTCGTCTTCTGCAGAAAATTGCTTCGGCAAGAATTTAAGAAGCGACTGATTCTTCTTTTGTGTGGTAACATTCGCTTTGTGTCTTTCTGATTGTAAATGTTTATTCACAGCTTTCACTCCGTCGTACTTAACAGTAAATGAGATACTGCATTTCTGCACTTACACATACACTCATCAGTACCGGCTTTTTGTAGACACTCTTTATAATTTTCTTCCTGCAACCATTTATCACGGAATGAACTTAGATATCCTCTCTTCATTTCACTGTTATTACTCACCAATATGAGTTAATGAAAGCTTGTCTGTTCACAAGCGATCCGAATATTCCAAAAATTGCCGGTAAACTGATAACAAACAATGAACGAACGAACACAAATAATAGACGTCGCCAGTTGACACGCTGTCGCAACAGTGTTTGCTTAATAATGCGCTAGCCGATTACTACCGATGCAACAATGAAAAGTTTAAAGAGGAAGAATAGAAAAGTAGCGTTTTGCTGCAATAAAAAATTGACATTTATATAAAGTTTTCATAATTACTAGAGAGGAGCCGGCCGGGAATGGCCGAGCGCACTGAGGCGTCTTGCCACGGTGCACGAGGCTGCTCCCGCCAGAGGTTCGAATCCCCCCCCAGGGCATGGATGTTGTGTTCGTCCTTAGTTTAAGTGCGTAAAGTTCGATGTAGATCGTCGCTACATGAGCATAGTACTTAAAAAAAAAAGTTAAGATGAAGGTTACATTCAAGCCCGGAGATGAGAGTCATCGGCCCGTAGACCCGGAGAATTTATTCCAAACCCGGAGATCTGGCAACCCTATATCCGAACTTCGTTCAAAGCAGTCGCAGGAGGCAGCCTTGTAAATGTTCCTCGCCTCCTACCGCTCGCATCTACGAGAACTTCTACACGGCCGCCGCCACCACACCCTGCTCCGTCTGCTCCACCCACCGTGCCGCCCGGAGCAACAGTAGGGATGGCGGTTATCGCTGAAACAACCGGTTTTCGGCTATACCGGTTTCTTTTTCTTCTCCAGTTTAACCGCACTGTAAAAACTACTCAAGATAACCGGTTTTTTAAATAACCGGTTTTCCGTTTTTTATTGCTATTATTTCCAGTAGAGTTCGACCGAAACATATTTTGCGGCCGAAACAGAAACCGTAATCGAATTTTCGGTTCTTCTATTTTTGCTCGAAACCGAAACTTACGAGATTTAGTTAAAATTTATGTAAATTTACGTTATACGACAAATCACTAGTCTTTCCATATTTTGCAAGATCCCCTCCCAATACTACGCCTTCTTGAGTGTGTGTAAGCCTAGCCAGAAGTCTGTAGAAGACGATATACGAAGCGTACATATTTACTGGCCTAGTATTTCCATCCGGCAGTTGCGAATATTGAGCCAGCCACTTCTTAAGTTGTACATGTGAGTCAGCGCATACGTATATCTCGTTATATGCACTATACAGTCAGTAAATGAACTTCAATCAGTGCTGCAGACGTATTTCGGAAAATAAAGTCACAGTTCCGACTAACAGTATGATTGTTGTCAGTGTAAATTTACGCAAATTGAACTAGGAAAGCTGTATACCACATGATCAAAGAATGTTAAAATGGGTGTGAGTTCTTATGAGACCTAACTGCTTAGGTCATCGGTCCCTAGGTTTAAAAACTTCTTAATCTAACTTAAACTAACTTACGCTAAGGCCAATATACACACCCATGACCGACGGAGGAGGGAGGACTCGAACCTCCGACTGGAGCAGCCGCGCAGTCCGTGACATGGAGCCTCAGATCGCACGGCTACCTCGCGAGGCACCACATGATCAAGTTACCTAAACCCATATTGGTTATTAAAAAAAACCTCGCTTTCAAGGAATCACATTAATAAAACAATAAGGTAATACATTTAAAGTTATTATTCCAAGCTTACCTAATAGGTATATGAATCGAATTTACCTTCTCTTGCAAGAAACATTTTGGATGTTTTATCCTTAAATGACACTGCATGTTTGTAGTACCTCCATCCGTTTTCAGCTTTTTAAAACAAATTGAGAATTATACCTCACTGCTCCCGTAGTTGCTGAAGTACTTCCACACTATGGATGGTGCCATTTAAGACACAGCCGATGTCTGGCGACGACAGCAAGGAACTGCCGCGTGACCAGACGGAGGCAAGTCTCGTACACTGCCGGTGCACGCGCGTCGTCTAATAGGCCACGCCACACGGCAACAGCTGCGTCGATGCCTCAGTAGCTGCACCAGTCCTTAAGTTCTTACGCCACGCGTTTCTGACTGCCGGGGTTGTTCTTAAATTATCACTGATCGCCTTTCTTAGTTGCTGCGATGACGTAATATTTCACAGCAGTGGAAATTTTAGTACTAGCCCTAAATATCAGAGTCTACTAGTTTTAATTTTTTGAAATTATTTACAAAAAAAAATTTTTTTGAACCACTAGTACAGGAACGTAACGGTTTTTTACTCGGTTTTTGGCAATAACTAAGAAAAACGGCTACAACCGACACAAAATAAATACCGAAAAAAAAACGGTTATTCAAAACTAAAATACCGGTATCGGTTTTAACCGGTCGGTTTTTGCCATCCCTAAGCGACAGCAGCCGCCAGCACGCAAGTATCGCTTCGCTCCGTGTAACCCAGTCTTTTTCAACATCCGGCAGTGCTCACATTAGGGACCTGAAAATTTAGCATATATTTTTGGCCAAAATAGCATCTATCTTTGGCAAAATTAGCATCTATTTTTTCAAAATTAGCATCTATTTTTGGACATCATTATAAGTATATAGCCTGTTTAATAACTATCTGGTTACTTCCTCTTACAAATTTACAGTATGTTACACCTTTCACGTGATAAATGCTTTATTAACCACTATTATTTAATCAATCTATTTAAGAAAGGAAACTGATATTTTACAACATATTTTAAGATATTTTTAAATTAAAGATTGTACATATTTCAGCATTGCTCTCTTTCAAATTGCATCTCCTATCTGTCACTACTGCATTGTTGTGAGATAAAATATTCCACAACAAAACCAATCAATGTTTTGCTAACATTACATGATCTTCTTCAGTGTGAAAGTCACTCACAACATTATTAATATCGACTTTCTTTAAGCTGTTGTTGTAAAATTCTTTTTAAATGGGCATAGCCACTAGGGTTGCCAGATTGAACTCGAGGCAGGCCCGGAGACCAGACGTGACCCCCTCCCCCTTGGCCAATGACTCACCCCCCCCCCCCAACTGCAACCAACTCCCCCCCCCCCCCAACCAGGATTACACGTGAATATATATAATCATCTCCTCCCTCCCAGCAAGTAAGTGAGATAGTGCATATTCTGCACTTACACATACAGTGATCAGTATCGACTTTTTGTAGCCACTCTTTATAATTTTCTTCCTGCAACCATTCTTCACGGAACGAACTTAGATATCGTCTCTTGATTTCACTGTTATTACTCACTAATCTGAGTTAATGTAAGCTTGTCTGTTCTCACACGATCCGAGTATTCCAAAAATTGCCGGTAAACTGATAATAAACAATGAACGAGCGAACACAAATAATAGACGTCGCCAGTTGACACGTTGCCGCAACAGTGTTTGCTTAATAATGCGCTAGCCGATTACTACCGACGCAACAATGAAAAGTTTTCACAGGGAGAACAGAAAAGTAGCGTTTTGCTGCAATAAGAAATTGACATATATATAAAGTTATTCATAATTACTAGAGAGGAGCCGGCCGGGAATGGCCGAGCGCACTGAGGCGTCTTGCCGCGGTTCGGGACGCTGCTCCCGCCAGAGGTTCGAATCCCCCCCCCCCTAGGGCATGGATTTTGTGTTCGTCCTTAGTTTAAGTTACGTTAAGTTCGATGTAGATCGTCGTTACATGAGCATAGTACTTAAAAAGCGTCGGAAAAAAGTTTTGATGAAGGTTACATTGAAGCCCGGAGATGAGAGTCACTGGCCCGTAGACCCGGAGAATTCATTCCAAACCCGGGCACTCCGGGCGGCGCGGCGCCCGGAGATCTGGCAACCCTAATAGCCACTAGAAACCGCTTGTCTTGACAAACTTGAAGATATAATCTTCGACAGCTTTGTCAGGATTGTTCAAAATTATATTCCTTGGAAAAAGCGGCTTGAGCTATAGACTCAAATCCCTTATGTTTTGGGTCTTTGCTTCTCAGTAAAGCCAGTTGGCTCTTGGCAGAATTAGCTTCCTTGCTAAACACCTCTTTACATGCAGCCTGCTCTAAAGATTTAGAGCATGCAATGCTTGTGTTGTTCCTTCTGAGAACTGTCCTTTACGTACAGTTCCCAAATTTAATTCTAGATTGGCCAGTTTTGGGAACTTTTTTTTTTATTATTATTATTATTTTAAGAGACTCATTTAAGACAACGGCTAGTCTCACAAACCGTACTTTTTGAGTGTAATGTGTAATCTTAAGTGTGGTCTACTGTGTGTGAGGTGTTGCAATATTATAGTAATGCAAGCAAACGAAAATTTTCCAGTAAGTAGGCATACTGATGTATCTTGTTTTATAGCTAGTGCCAGATATAAAAGTAATTGCACTCACAAAAAAGTGAACTATGAAACTGTGGAGCATATGATTTTTTACGTAAAAGGAAGTTCAAAATTTCGTTAACTGCAATAAGTCGGGGATTTTTATGTTTTAGTTGCGGGGAAAATTCGGCACTGGTTACAGGTAAAATGATATTCATTTGTCTCCAAGTGCTACCAATTTTTCTTTGTACCTCTCGAGTTTCCGAGGAGTAATACGCACAGCTTTCCTCCCACCGCTACTCGCCCGGCAATTTAAACGGCACTGCCGCTCTCGACAGCAACTGAATAAATCATCAATTTATCGCGACAAAAAGCAGCAATTCATAAACGTAACATTAGCAACGAAATACAGTAACAAAAACACTTTGCAGTGGCCTTATTGACGAAAATGTATTCGACTGATGGGTAATTGAAAAAATAAATAGGTTAAGAAAGTCGCAACTGGTAGCAGAAACATTTTAAAAGTCAAAACTACCGTACTAATTTTGAAGAGTATCGATCAAGGGCACGAATTATATGTTCAGAACACGCGTTTCTGGCGCGGGTTACTTCCATTCGTTGCAAATAATGCAATATTCTCGTTGCACACAAACATCGCATATTCTACGGATAACATTTAGTGGCCGGCCGCGGTGGCCGAGGGGACTGAGGCGCTTCAGTCACGGTCTGCACGGCCACTACGGTCGGGGGTTCGAATCCCCCCTCGGGCATGGATATTTGTGCCGTCCTAGTTCGTAAGTAATTCATAAGTAGTTTGTAAGTTTAGGGACTGATGACCCCGTAGTTAAGTCCCATAAGCTTTACAAACATTTGAACATTTTTTAACATTTAGTGCACCAAAACTATAGGCTATTTAATTATTATTTGTAACATTCATGATACTGTCAAGTCACAGAAACAAATAACTTACCTGGCAAACAGTTCTCACGCCATGTGCTTACACAAGGTAGCTCTTCGCTAGATATTTCGGTAATCCACGACCGTACGGCTTAAATTTCGAGCTTTGCAAGTGGAATGTTGGCTTTTGCAAACTCTTAAACAGTTCTTTTTGCTAAATTTCCTTTTTCTTCTCTTATTTAATGTGTTTTTCAATATTGTCTTTCTTTTTCCACCCAATTCGACAGTTGCAAAATTTGCAAAATGTTTGTCAAGCTTATGGGACTTAACTACAGGGTCATCAGTCCCTAAACTTACAAACTACTTACGAACTAGGACGGCACAAATATCCATGCCCGAAGGGGGATTCGAACCCCCGACCGTAGTGGCCGTGCGGACCGTGACTGAAGCGCCTCAGTCCCCTCGGCCACCGCGGCCGGCCAAAATTTGCAAAACACTGTTTTGCCATCGGTTGCATAAAAAACCCTCACTAGCAAACTGTCGAGTCGTTTCATACGCATTCATAGTCTTGCGACCCACATTCCGCGGCGCTACACAACAATGACAAAAACGAAAGCAGTAGAAACAGTACTGATACCAAACTGAACGCTGGCGCGAATTCTTTCGTTAGCGTCAGGCTTGAGCGTGACAAGAATGCGTCCTAAGTTGCCATGTGTGGCATTTATTTTGCGCAGAGCTGGTTGCAACGCGGCATCCTAGCTTGTAGCAGATTCGAACATAAAGAGTCGCGAAACTGGCAGTGTTTTTCTGCAACTTCGCGACTGCAGCGCTGCCAACCGGCCGGGTCGTAAAATCATACCGCAAAGCGATTGAGTAATGAATGCGTATTTGGAATGAAGCAGCATTTTCAAAATAAAATCGTATTTACGAGATTTTGTGGCGCTATAAATTGTAGCAACTGTGACAAATATAATTCGGAAATCTCTCATTTGCAAGGGATGCTCAGAAGTAACAGAAAAATGTTATTTATGACAGGTGTTCGTTTGCTGTTGTTAGTTATACTTTTAGGCATATAAGTAAATCCTTAACAAATCATTCACGTACAAACTTCTGCTGTTAATGACAATCACAAATACTTGACCACTATTTCATAATATTACTGCTGAATAAAAGTAATCTGTGATTTACTCCATTAGGTTCGTGCCTCAGCTTCACAAAAATGATAACCCTGTATACTAACATATTTTGTCGGTTACCTACTAGTTTGATAAAGTGAATACGAAGCTACAAATAAATATGTCCATATATAACCTGTTAATGTTAGCATGTCACATTCTTGAAGATATTCAGTTTGATACCTGCCAGGTAGCCAAAAAATTATGATAGATAGACGAAAGGCACAGAAGCAAGGACGAGGTGAAAAGATGTAGAATCTAGTCCCTTACAACGTGAAAAATCGTGTGTACTTTTCAAAACTTTACAATGTCCGAAATTCGCTAAAACAAAATTCGTGCAACATGTCAGTACGCTTCGAGAATGCGAAGATATTCATAATCAGTTCCTTTTATATACTTCAGTACATACGGTTGCAATTCATTTCTGCTTTCAAAAGGTTTCAGACGATATTAATATGACTCGGGTATTGTGAACTGTATGAATTACACTGCACTGACAGTCTCTTAAATTATAGACTGCCATTAACAGAAGCAGCGATATTACATTAATGATGTTTTCGTATTTGTATTAGAAAGTTCACAACAACGTTCAGTGACCAGGAAATATGAAAGTAACAGCATTAAAAACGGTAACTTCTCAGTTTGTATTGTGCCATTCCACTGTTATTCCATACTGGCCGCTTGGAGCGATAGTATCGCTTCAGCTGCAATTTTTTTTCCTAGAGAGTTTCGCGACTGTCTGTGATAGACTGTGGCTTGTAGGCTCAATTATATACGCTGGAGTTTGTGTTCAGGTGCACTCCCCGCCACCCCTCTCGTCCTTTTTTTCTCTCGCTCCAAATTATGCAATACTAAACAAATGTTTTTAATGAGGTTTTACAGGCAGAAAATGTTGGCAATAGAAGGCATCACAAAATTTGCGACAAAACAGCATTTATTACGTAATTTCGCGTTTTTCGCATTTTGAACCGGAATTCGCATTTATCGCAAGTTGCGAAATTTTCAGGTCCCTAGCTGACATGTTTGAAATTTCCGGTCCCGATGGCATCGTCCGCAGGCACCCCAACCGAATTCGCCCTCGTAATGTGCCCCGTGATCCTTCTGCGTTTCTCTCTCCACCCGCGGCCTGACATCGTGACACGGGGTACTTGTAACGTTTCTGCTATGTTGCACACTCCATACATAAATCTGTTGCCAACATATAAACACGAAATATCTGACACCTAAAATAACACTTCTTTACCGGACATGTAAAATATCACATTTTCGCCTTCAGTTTGAAATTCTATTAACACTATTGGTAAAACGCTTTAAAAAAATAGTACCTTGATTTAAATATAACTTTGGCTGACCTTTTACGTAATTTTCAATTTTGAATACTTTTGTAAATAACTGCTGCAAACACTTAAAACGCATTACACTTAGTCCCGGAAATTGCTGAACCTATATAGATACTAATTTGTATAAAAACAACAATACTACATGTTATAACTATTGCACAACATGATTTCATATATACCTTTTTGTTTAAATAAATTAGGGCAGACCATGTATTATATATCACTAGATCCTAAATTAAATACTGATAATTGTTCATGCACTATAATTAATAATCCGATTGGTACTAAGAAACTATCTTCGAAATTAACAAAACTACGACAACCACATACAAATCCTATTAATAAAAAATTAGACCGCAAACTGAAATACATTAACATTCCATGTCACAATATTAGCATGCCTACACAATAGTGGCAAACCAAATATGTGTGCACTTGGAAAACACAAATAATGTAAATAATTTGAACACTGTAAACACTAGTCAAAGGATGACTTTAAATTTGTGTACCACATTAAATACAAATTTCATGAAACATGTACATACATTGAGATAAATAATCATAGCTTAAATGTAATGTTTTAATTTCTGTATTTTGGCATATTTAATGTAAAAGAATATTGTTTAATTGTGAATTAGAAAACTTTGTCATCAATCTTATTACGTGGTTACGTAGAAAGATGTTTGAGAGAAACCGTGTTTAGTTAGTCTTCTAGCAGTCACAAACCTGTAAGCAGCTCTGTTGGCTTGCCGCTGCATTTTTTGATTGTGCAACAATGTGATTGATTTAAACGTTGTTTAAGTGGAAGTAAAATCGTTTCCATATCAACTGACATGTTTATGATTTACGAAAAGATCCTGTAACGTCAAATCTTTTAGTGAATGCCGAAGACAGCTCACAACGCAATGGACCTCAGCCAGCATATAAGTTCAACTTCACCTACAGTGGAATGACTTTGTTATAGACTGTGAACTAATAAAACTTTCCGTGATTCAGGAAAATATTAGGGCTCAGTTTGAGTCATTCCGAAAAGGGGTGACGGGCGTTAGATCCTCACCGTCTCCACCTCACCTGGACATCGAGCGAGACGCCACGCGGCATCCTATGCCGACGTCACCACCGACGTCACTGTCTACGTCTGCACCTGGGCCGCAGGTCGTGAAGCTGGATCCTTCAGAGGGTTCCACAGAGGCCGTCTCTCGCGAGCTCAGGCCAGATGGCGGGGCCCGGCTGGTGCTCTGACGTTCTTTGTTGTTGTTGTTGTTTAGAGGGGACCAAACTACAAGGTCATCAGTCCCCTGTTCCAAGCAATGATGTAACATGTGACAGAACGAAAACTGAGGGAACAAGGATTAGAGAATTCCTTGAGTGTAAAACGAACAGAAACACTTCACTTATACACAGAGGAGTGCACAAAAGGGATAAAAGTACAATTTTACAGCAGAATGCAATGGCTGGCTGATCACTAGGATAAAAACGAATGAGCGAGCCATGCTGTACACACTAATAATAATAATAAAAAAAAAACCACCTTCTAACGTCCATCACCTCTTTTCGGAATGACTCAAACTGAGCCCTAATATATTCCTGAATCACGGAAATGTTTATTAGTTCACAGATTATAACGAAGTCATTCCACTGTAGGTGAAGTTGAACTTATCTTATATGCTGGCTGAAGTCCATTGCATTGTGAGTTATCTTCGGCATTCACTAAAGAATTTGATTTTACAGGATCTTTTTGTAAAGTAAAAGCAGGTCAGTTGATATGGAAACGATTTTATTTCCACTTAAACATTGCACAATAATAATAAAAAAAAAAAAGCAGCAGCAAGCCAACAGGGCTGCTTACAGGTTTCTGGCCACTCACAAACTGAATAAAACAATGGTTTCTCTCCAACATCTTTCTGTATAACTACGTAATAAAATTGATGACAAAGTTTTGTAATTCATAATTAAACAATATTCTTTTACATTAAATATGACAAAATACTGAAATTAAAATATTACATTTAAGCTTTGACTATTTATGTCAATGTATGTACTTGTTTCATGACATTTGTATTTAAATGTAGTACACAAATTTAACGTCATTCTTTTGACTAGTGTTTACAGTGTTCAAATTATTTACATTATGTGTGTTTTCGAAATGCACACATATTTGTTTTGCCAATATTGTGTAGGAGTAATATTAATGTGACATGGAATTTTAGTGAGTTTCAATTTGCGGTCAAATTATTTATTAATACGGATTTGTATATGGTTGTCGTAGTTTTGTTAATTTCGAAGATAGTTTCTTAGTACCAAACAGATTATTAGTTTTAGTACATGAAAAATTATCAGCATTTAATTTAGGATCTAGTGATATATAAAACATGGTCTGCCCTAATTTATTTAAATAAAAGGTATATATGAAATCATGTTGTGCAATAGTTTATATCATGTAGCATTATTGTTTTTATACAGATTAGTATCTATATAGGTTCAGCAATTTCCGAAACTAAGTGTAATGCATTTTTAGTGTTTGCAGCTATTATTTACGAAAGTATTAAAAAATGAAAATTACGTAAAAGGTCAGCCAAAGTTATATTTAAATCAACGTACTATTTCTTAAAGGTATTTTACTAATAGTGTTAATAGAATTTCAAACAGAAGGCGAAAATGTAAATATCACATGTCCGGTAATGAAGTTTTACTTTAGGTGTCAGATATTTCATGTTTCTATGTTGGCAACTGATTTTTTAGGAGTTTACAACATAGCAGAAACGTTACAACCTCAACCGAAAAGGTAGAGGCTATCAAGTAACTTAAAAACAGTGTAAACATGAGGGTTTTTGAATCAGGCAGAAGCGCCTTCCATTAAATGGAAGGGTAGAAACCAGACGCGCGAATAAAATTTAAAACAGTAGTAGCCAAGGAGGCGTTGTCACCTAAATGGCAGCGAATCTGGTAGGCTAAAGGACTGCCGCAAAGCGGCTAAAAACGGACAATGCGACAGTATGTGGACCACAGTCAGCTGGGCGCCACAACGGCGAACTGGTGGGCCCTCTCGACGCAAGAGGTGGCCGTGTGTTAACCACGTATGGCCAGTGGCGTAGCTATGTCACCAAGGGCCCCGGGGCAAAAATGACATCGGGGCCCTCTTTACACTAATACTATACAGGTGCAAAACTACTTCATCATCAGCTCCTTACCACCCACTGGAAGACATAATAAGGCAAACCTAAATATTACTAAGTAAATTATTGTGTGTCACGCAGCAGATAATATTGAATCCTACTTTCTAATATAAGAGTGAAAGTTTGTTTGTTATGCTTTCACGCAAAAATTACTAGGTGATTTGGATGAAATTTTGCAGAGGGATAGAGATAGAGTTGGACATGGGTAGAACATACAGGTGAAAATGCCCCATGGGATATTTTTCGTCAGCGGTGACAGCAGGCGGACTTTTGTCCATTCCGACAACTCACTCTCGCTAAACTACTGCGCTGTTAGCTCATTTCGTTGATAGCCCAGTCAAAGAAGGAAAATAGGAAAATATTCGTGTAGGAGGGTTTCATCAAAAGTAAGTTACCGAATTTTGTTTCACGAAACACTTTGGATTGAGCCGTGAATCGTATTTACTTCACGTGGCCCGAAGAGAAGACTTCCTGTGACTTATATGTAACCCGCGAGGCAGTCAATGTGTTAAAAATTGTTTTCTAAAAGCTGGGAATTTTTCTATTTCTTGTAACACGAATACTATCAGTCCTTGAAAAAAATTCATAATTACTTTTCGCGCCTCACTGTGTATCATGAATTTAATGAGTGGGGGATTTCGTTCATGTTTCCTCACGCACCAAAGTCAGAATGAAAGAATAACTTCTGGAGTAATACAGTACTTCAAACTGTTAGATTGCAGATGTTGGCAAAGATATGATTTCTGATCGGTAATTATCGGTAAGCGTTTTCGTGACTGCAGTACATTATAGTAATAATATGGGTACACAATTAAAAAGTAGTCAATTTTATTTTAACAATTATTTTACAATCGTTTCCTGGCTTTGGTTTTTGCAAAATCATCAATAAGGTCTGTTAAATCTAGACTTGATGCAGCCTTGTTTTCGATTGTTATGAGTGACAAATGTCCGAGTCAAGCTTGAGCCATACTGTACCTCAGATGCGTTTTGATAATTTTTAATTTGCTGAACGACCTTTTGTCTGCTACGGAAGAATAAAACTGCGGTAAATACTTCCGTAACCTCACATTCTAATAAATCATATTTTGTTATAATTTCCTTACATTATTGACGAACTGCCCATGTTGGAATTAATGTCGGCAGGAGAAATCAAAAGTCGAAATTCCTTCATTCAACTAAAATATTTTATACAGTATAACGTCTATTATCGGAAGTAATTTGGGGAAATGGATATTCGGAAAACCGGTTTATTCGGATATTCGAACTGTACACTTGTATTTGCCAATAAGAAGTGCTGTACAGTAAATGTATTTATACTGTATTTGGAGGAGCGCGGTCCTTCACATTGCACGCCACAACACTTGGAAGGCGCAGCTGTTGCTGTGAGCAGCTGTGATGCTGCCGCTACTTCTGCCGACTGAAGTGTGCCGACTGTTGGACACATTGACTGGCAGCTTCGCCTGCCTTGTGAAGGCCCAATTAGGAGCATTGTTCCGCCAGCCGGTGACTCAGTGCTGCTACTGTAGGAAACTTGGTTTGAGGGGAAGGGGGTATGATGGACGATATGGTGGGAGGGTAAAAAAAAATTAAATAAAAAATTCGACGCTCTACTGTAAATTTTTTCGATCATCACTCACGAAGGCCTAGGGGCCCCTGGAGCTCGGGGGCCCCGGGGCACTGCCCCGCCTAGCCCTACGATAGCTGCGCCACTGCGTACGGCCAATGCACAGTCGGCAGAGTACAACGGACTCCCTACGAGAGGCTCATAGGGAGGACCTCCACATTGCCGTAGAAGGCTTAACAGCACGGAGCTTGTTCGGTGCGTTCGATTCAGCCCACTCAGTATTCCAAAGGCTTAATACCTTCCGATTGAGCACCGCCCGGAGATCCCTCTCCTGGAGACTGATTTCCAGCACGGTTGAGGTAGTAGCCTCCTTCGCCAGTTGGTCGGCACGTTCATTTCCAGTTATTCCAATGTGGCCTGGAGTCCAAAGGAAGACCACAGTTCGACCAGATGTACCTAGTCTGTATACAGCTTCCTGAATGGACAGTACCAAAGGAGCTACAGACTCCATGCCATCAGTACGCCAATGAGCCTGCCTCCTCTCCCATTGCCGAGGTCCATACGTGACAATTGTTCGGCGCTTGAGGCGGAGAGGGGGGGGATGGATGTTGTGGTGTAAAGTCAGCACCACATGCCATACATAAGGGAATGATCGTGGAGAAAGATGTGAAAGAACTTCTTTAGTTCTGAGGTAAGTAATTTAGACTCCTTATGAGTATGAATTAATACCAGATCACCAGTTTTCATCTTAAGTTACTTTTGCTTTATTATCATGTCTCTTTTTCCTGGCCTCTCCTTGGTTTTTCATGGTAATCCTGACAATTTTCTCTTTGCTGATGACACCACAGTTATGATATCTGACGCAATAGACCATCTCCATCTCCAAGGTGCAGTAAACAGAAGCACAACCCAACTAAACTCATGGCTAGAATCAAACAGACTACTACTCAATATAAAGAAGACAGTTGGTATTACCTTTCACACGGTTCAGAATAGAAACTGATCAGGCCTAATTATATCACTGAGTGACGATCAAGTAGATTTCGTCAAGGAAATCAAATTCTTAGGGGTTACCATCTCAGACACACTTTCATGGAAAAGCCACATTAACATAACCTGTACCAAATTGAGTAAAATATGTTTTATGATTAGACAAATAAGAAACATTGTTAGTACCAGCACACTCACATCAATGTACTATGCTCTTTTCCATTCTGTACTAAGTTATGGAATTATCTTCTGGGGGCATAGTGCAGTGACAATGAAGCTGTTTAAACTCCAGAAACAAGCAGTTAGATTAATACTGTTCAAACAACAGAAAGAATCATGCAAATCATTATTCCAGAAACTGAACATACTACCCCTCCCATGCCAGTACATACAAGACCTACTGTGTTGCACAAAGAAAAGCATTGGCAACCTAGACATAAACTCAGATTGCCACCACCACGATACAAGGTCAAAAAACTCCCTATGATTAGTTCCACATTCAACAAAGCTATACAGTAAAGGTGTAAAATGTTTGGGGATAAAACTGTACAATCATCTCCCACCAGAAGTGAAGAATATTGGACTAGTGAAGAATTTTAGAGTAAAACTGCAGTCACTCCTAATCAAACATTGCTTCTACAGCGTACAGGAATTTATTGAAACCAACCTGTCATAAGAAGCTTCACATTCAAAGAACATCAGGCAATGTATGTCAGTTATTAACATCATTTGAAGGAAATGTAATATAAATGAATGTAAAATGTTAAATTCTGATATTGAATAAGTATGAGAGCTATGTAAAAATTACACTCAATCCTCATCTAATGATGTACTCTTCCAAACATGTACTTATGTATAATTTTATAGCATTAATTTTCTACCTTATGTCAAATGTAATCATCATGGCATCTCCATCATCTTCCATCACATCACCTATTCTGACTTGTCCTATATCATGATGTGCATGTCTGTACAATGTATGATTCAGAGGACCAAAAGTAAATAAACAAATTTCTTCCCTATCTCGTGCGGATATTGGTGAACATGTTGGATCATCAATGGTTTCATTTAAAAAGTTTTCAGGCTTTTTGTTATGTAGTATTTCAAAAGGTGTAAACCCTGTGGAGGAATGCTGTAAGCTATTCATAATGTTTTCGAAGCTAGGTATGTGTTCAATCCATGTTGGATGTTTAGGGCTACAATACATTCTGCATAACATGCCTATTTCCCTCTTGTACCTCTCAGCTAGATTACTGGATGGGTTATAAGCTGAAATTAGGATATGTTTGATTTTTGTTCAGGACAACATGTATCTCCACATATTTGATAAAAATTGTGAACCACTTTTGGATCATATACGGTCGGGTTTTCCTACTTGTGTAATATATTTGTCCTCAACTATTGCAGCTACTGTTTATCCTGTGGCTTTTCTTGTTGGGTACATTTTAATATACTTAGAAAAAACATCTACCAATACCGTGATATAGTTTTACCCTCCTTTTGAAGTTGGCAAAGATCCACACAGATCGGTTGCAACAAGACTTAGTGGTTTATCTGGGATAATGTTTTGCATTTCACCCTGGCATATTTGATTACTTTGACAGAGCCTTGAAAGACCTAGGTCGGAACAAGGCCCCAGTAGTAGATGACATACCCTCAGAGCTACCAAAGTCTCTGGGAGAGCCAGCCATGGCAAGAATATTTGAACTGGTGTGTAGGATGTATGAGACTTTAAGAAAAATGTAATAATCCCCATTCCAAAGAAATCAAGCGCAGACAGGTGTGAAAATTACAGAACCATCAGTTTGATAAGTCATGGTTGCAACATTTTAACACAAATTATCTACAGGAGAATGGAAAAGCTGGTAGAAGCTGACCATGGGGAAGATCAGTTTGGCTTTAGGAGGAACGTAGGAAGCAATACTCACTTTACGTCTTATCTTAGAAAATAGATTAAGGAAAGGCAAACCTACATTTCTAGCTTTTGTAGATTTGGAGAAAGCTTTTGACAATGTTGACTGGAATACACTCTTTCAAATTCTGAAGTCAGCAGGGGTAAAATACAGAGAAAGGAGAGTTATTTACAACTTGTACAAAAGCCAGACCGCAGTTATTAGACTCGAAGGGCATGAAAGGGAAGCATCAGTTGGGAAGGGAGTAAGACAGGGTTGTAGCCTTTCTCCGATGTTATTCAATTTGTACATCGAGCAGGCAGTGAAAGAAAGCAAAGAAAAATTTGGAATAGGGATTAAAGTTCAGGGGGAAGAAATAAAAACATTGCGTTTTGCTGATGACATTGTAATTCTGTCAGAGACAGCAAAGGATCTGGAAGAGCAGTTGAATGGAATGGGCAGTGTGTTGAAGAGTGCGAATAAAATGAACATTAACAAGAGCAAAACAAAAATAATGGAATGTGGTCTTAGAAAATCAGGTGATGCTGAATGAATTAGATTAGATAACGAAAAATTGAAGGTGGTAGATGAGTTTCGTTACTTGGGTAGTAAAATAACATGCGATGGTCACAGTACAGAGGATATAAAATGCAGAATGGCAATGGGAAGAAAAGCATTTTTGAAAAAGAGAAATTTGCTAACATCGACTATTAATTTAAGGGTAAGGAAATCTTTTCTGAAGGCATTTGTGTGGAGTGTTGCCTTGTATGGGAGTGAAACATGGACAATAAACAGTGTGGACAGGAAGAGAATAGAGGCTTTTGAAATGTGGTGCTACAGAAGAATGCTGATGATTAGGTGGGTAGATCGCATAACTAATGAAGAGGTACTGAACAGACTTGGTGAGAAAAGGAATTTTTGGCATACCCTGAATGAATGAATGTCATCAGCAAAATGCAATGTTGTTATTTCTTCCCCCTAAACTTTAATCCCTATTCCAAATTTTTCCTTGCTTTCCTTCACCGCCTGCTCGATGTACAAATTGAACAACATTGGAGAAAGGCTACAACCCTGTCTTACTCCCTTCCCAACTGATGCTTCCCTTTCATGCCCTTCGAGTCTAATAACTGCTGTCTGGCTTTTGTACAAGTTGTTAATAACTCTCCTTTCCCTGTATTTTACCCCATCTGACTTCAGAATTTGAAAGAGTGTATTCCAGTCAACATTGTTAAAAGCTTTCTCCAAATCTACAAAAGCTAAAAATGTAGGTTTGCCTTTCCTTAATCTATCTTCTAAGATAAGACGTAAAGTGAGTATTGCCTCCTGGGTTCCTATTACTAGTACTTATTAGTATTACTATTACTAGTTCTTATCAGTATGTCATCAACATAGATGGCTAATTTTGATCTTAAGTCAGGTCCTAGTACACTATCCAATGCTCTGATGAACTCAGCAAGAGAAACAGTCAGGCCGAATGGAACTACACAATATTGGTAACACTTACCGTTGTACAGAAATGCTGTGTATTTCCTAGACTCTGGAATTAATAAGACTTGGTGAAAGCCTGAGGTTAGGTCTAGGTTTGACATGATTTTCACATTTGTGAAAAAGCTCATCCATTTTTTCAGGATGATCATTTTCCCTCTGGATACACTTATTTAACAATCTAGAATCTAGTACAATTCTTACACTACCATTGGCTTTGGCCACTATCACAATTGGTTTATTATACTCGCTGTTACTTCTTTCTATGACCCCAAACTCACATAACTTTTGTAACTCTTTCTCAACTGCTGGTCTTTTAGATATAGGTACATCATACGGTTTTTGAAATAATGGTTTGTGTGGTTTTAGCTTAAGCTCACAATTAAAGTTCTTGACTATGCCAGGTACATCACTAAACACATCTTTGAATTCAAATATTAAAGATCTAAGTTCCTGTTTTTGTTGTTTATTTTAACCATTAGCTTTTTCCTCAACCAATTTCTCAAAATCTAACTTCTCACCTCTATCTTCACGTTTTTCTGATACACAAATGTTTTCTAAAATACAAGACAATTTATTTACCTTACATTTTTGACATTCATTACTTTCGTGTAAAAAAATTATTTCTAACTTTTCACCATTTTCTTTTAACATTGATAAAGATTTTTCTTTCCAGTCTATTACAGTATTTGTTTTAAGTAAACAAACAGCCCCTAGTAAAAAATTTTCTCCCAAGTCTGGTATAACCACAAAACCATGGTCATACTTTACATCTCTTTGAAAAGTAATTAATGCTTGCACCTTAACTTATTTACTGTTCCTACAAGTAGCTCCTCTTATCTTTACTTCAATTACAGTTACCTCTAAATAGTTTTCATTTTTTCTTAATTCTTTGCTAAGTAGTTCAGATATTCCTGATATTTGACTGCCACTATTCAATAAACATCTACCTACCCATGTCCCCACTTTGACTTTAATAAATGGAATTACAATAATTTCACATTTTTAATTAAGGTCCCTCTCAATCTCCTCAAAGTTGTTTACATCTTGTACCTTATTTATTAAGTTTACACTTGCTCTACACTCACATTTACTTGTACTCCCCTTCAAGTTATTACTGTTTAGTTCTTTTTGTGACTCATGTGACTTAATACTATTCACTTCAGACTTCTCATTAAGATTTTTATTACTACCCCATCTTCTAGTGAACTTGAGCAGACTCCAGCATTTTCAACACGTTAGCTTTTAAGTAAGTTAAATGTTCTGAAAAGAAACCAATTCTTATCCTTCACATCAAATTCTTTAAAAAAATCTCTATCTCTTTCATTTAACACTAATTTTTCATTTAAACTTATAAAACATCTAACTTCATCCTCCTCACTCTCATCAACTTCATTTCCAACATCAATATCTTTTAAACTTACATCTTCATGTTCTTCATCATTACATAAATCTTCTTCCTTACTTACACTACACCCCATTTCAGACACAAAACTTACTTTCTCACCAGCTGTATCATTTACCTTGCGCTCAAATGTTCCTTCAAAGTTTACTTTTTCCTCTGAATTTTTATTTTCATTTATATTACCCTCAAAATCTTGAGTAAACACACTTATTAAGTCACTATCCTCTAAACTGAACTTTTTTTTCTAGGTTTCACACTTTCATTTGACACATTTTCTTTCCAAAACTTTTTCTAAAACACATTATCTACTGCAATAGCATTAACTTTAACAGTTTTACTTTCTTTGCAATGAACCTATTCACTTAGCTCCGTTTCACCGGCCCCTAGCTTATCATTTGTCCAGTCTCTTGTCTTGAGGACCTCAAACCAATCGTTATTTATTTAGTTTACCTGACTTATCTTTGCAATCATTGGTACAAAATTTTGTTTCTGTGTTTGCTGTTGGTATCTGCTTCTATTTTCAAAAATTTCTACTCTCCCATTGACCTTGTTGGTTTCTGTTATAATGATAACACAAGAAAAGCAAAATCCAAGATTCCAACAATTTATTTACACAGCATTGTCAGAAACACACAGTTAAGACAAGTCATACGTCGGTTGGTCTTCATTGGTACGGCACACCAATCTCGTAGAAATGCCCCAGGAATCTAGAGCCGGAAGTGGCAGCTCACTATTGAAGTCCTCGTAGCACTAAGTTCGGCACGTCAACAAACTCAGTCTTCCTGCTAGCGAAGGTATCACTGGCGAAGGCGAGAGTACACTGGTTTGCTTAGGCAGGTGCAGCCGCCTATATTTGGTTCTGGTAGTTCGGGTGTGAGCCAGGCGGTGGCGCCGTGGACGTCTAGTGTAGACTCGCTTCCATATCGCGACACTAGCCCTCTAGCGGTCCAGTCAAAATGTAACATGCGGCCGGCCGGCGAGCCTTCGGTCTGCGCGCCTTACTTCCTTGTGTGGCTTGCGCTGCAGGCTGTCTACTCGGCGTAGCACCAGCTGCTGGGTTGTCGGCCGGCGGCAGCGTAGTAGCGGATACCACAGTTTCCATTGCCAGAGTTCTGCTTACATCCATTTCCACCCCCTCTGTTCTGAAAATTGCCATTCTGGTTTTGAAAGTTTAAGTTCTGTAAATTCTGGTTATTAAAGTTTTGGTTTTGATTAGGGTTAAAGTTCTGACTTTGGTTATGGTTTTCATTAAAAACCTGACTATTTTGGTTTTAGTAAAAATTCTGAGTGTTTTGATTTAACCTTGCGTTGAACAGCTGATTAGAATTATTATTACCCCAACTTGGCCTATGTATTATGAATGTGCACTCACAAATAAGAAACTTTTCCTGCTTTACACCCTCTTCTCGAAGTCAGTGTACCAATGAATAAAACATATGTATTTCTATTAACAATAATAACAATAAAAAGAATTTCCTCAAAACCTACCATTAACTTCCTTAACATCTATGTGTATGTGTGTAAAAAAGTACTGTTGTAATATACATGTTAACTTGTGTAGCAGTGTAAGTGAAGTGTTTGTGTATGTGTGTAAGTGTATTTAATTGTAAACGTAGTAGTGTGATGATCCTCCGGCGAACCTCACAGGGTAAACACTGGGGTTTGAAGTCAGAAAAAAAAAGAAAAAAAATGTTCATTGTTTGTAAAGGTTGGGGTTTGAGTCAGTACTTAACTTAAATTTTGTTGGTTCTACTCGCTGCTGCCGTGGTCCATTTCAGTCATGCCGGATCCAAACTATAACTGCTGTGGTAAAATTAGTGTGGGAAAGGGTTCAACTCGCTCATGATTAAACTCCACAACTTTGGTGGTGTAATCAAGTTTATTCCACCAGATGTAACAGACTTTACTTCCGAAAACTCATCGAAAAACTGACCTCCCAGGCCTTCTCCCCTAGTTGCTTATTTATATTTCAACAATCAGAAGTTTGAATAATTCATTGTTAAAATTAATTTTATCAGACTTACAATCACTAAATTTCAAATTTACAGCATTTCAAGTTATAAAGTGGAGTCTATGTTTTACGACATTTGTTTATAATAATAGTTCTTAACAAAACAATTAACTTTTTATAACAAAATAGCTTTAAACACATTTTAAAACAATGCTTTCATTTTCAGTGTTAATTAAATTGTCTCATGACTGAAATAATTGATGCTAACATAAATTCAGAGTGTATACTACCAGGAAATTGGAAATACATGTCACACTAGATTTAAATATTTTTTTGTTAATGAGAAAAATACAAAACAGCACTTGTCAAAATTCCAATTTAACAATATTGGAAAATAAAGTGATTTAATTTATCTTCTGCATTGGGAATTGAATATTTCACTTTACTTTGGTATCGGGTTTGTCTAATGAAAGGGGCTGGTTTTGTTACTTTACACCCCCCGCCCAGTGGATTGCTCAATAGGCACTATGGTCAAGGCCCTTTTCCAGTATTAAAGTAACAAGATCAGTCTTAACAGTATGTATCTCAAAGTAAAATATGCATATTTGTATAATCCCCTGAATTACATCAAACTGACAATACATTAACACCAGCAAAATTTGTAAGAGAATTAAAATTTGTAATTTACATTTTTTTCTTTTTCTGCCTTTTTTTCTCTTTTATTATTATCCTCATCCTAAGATTATGGCTTCACAGCATTCTTGAATGTCTCTGTTATTCACCTCATAAATTATCCAGCCCATTTCTCAAGTTCACCATCACGTTCGATTCCGGAACAAGTCCATTTCCAATGCCTTAAATTCCTGTATAACTTGCTTAGTAAATGACACAAATCTATATGTTCTCAGTGCTAGAACTGCACTGACAATTTTACAATTTACAATCACATATGTCTCTCTTACTTCACAACTAATGTGAAAGTCAATAACGTAATTTTTCAAATAAAAATTTCATAGATTCCAAGTAACGTAAATGCATGCTTGACAAATCAATGGTCATGGGTTGTGTAATAACATGTTCTTAATACATCATTTCATATATTTTTTTATAATTTTTTTCAAGTTAATTAAATATGTCAAGCTCATCCTAATGTTCATATACACCTATAATAATAATAAAATTGACTGACAAAAACATAAGTCAAGCACCTTCTCCGTTGTGTCTGTGGAATAAATGTCTGTTACACATTCTGAATACATGACTCCCATTATGGACATGTTATAATGTGACGGTCAGCCTCTGTGTACACAGTCATAAGTACCTTACAATCTGCAAATAAAATCCATAGGTCTACGTGTTAACTACTTTTTTATGTACAAAAATACCTTGGCTCCTGCTTGTGTGAATTTTGTTCATGCACAGAATGAAATTGACACCAAAACCACCCCTCCCATCTGCCATATATTATTTTACAAAACTAAGGTTTCAAGCATCTTTAAAAGTAAACATCCCATAGGACTACTACAGTTCTAGTATCCATACACTGAATGAGTGTAAATTTGTACCCCACAATCTTCATAAAAGTAATAAGTATTGGTAAGAGTAGTAATAATTCAACTATCACAAAACATACAAATATGTATGATTGCTCAGGATCCACATTCAAGTAATAAAACAGAATATAATTAATCAAAGAAGAGTATGTACACTTAAAGATTGTATAGGATGCTTACACTAATTATTCCAATTGAAATAATTTTTACTACTGTCAAAAACAGTTGTAGTGGTACAAGCCACTTTTCCCCACTTCTTCAATACCTTGAGATACCCAAATATTTATCAATTTATTTAGTAAATGAATTAGGCATGATAGGAACAGTAGCTGCCACCAGAATCTGTTTGTTTCAGATTGTGGAGGTGGTGGCAGGAGCAAGTGGCCTCAGATATTATGTCTACCCAGCCAAAGAAATTTAGTATTCCATGGACGAATTTGTGTGTCATGATGGTTGCTGTGATTGTTGTTGATTTTGTATTCAATTTCAAGTCTGAAATCTGTTATGAGATGTATAACACATACCTATGCACTTATGAAGAAGATGACTCCTTGAATAGTAATATATATGGAGTTGAAAGTTTAAAAGACTTTCTTTAATTCATTAAGGACATAGCAGAAGCTTGACAGAATTTCCTGAAGTTTAACTAATGAATAATATTGTTTTGAGGCACAGCTATTGCTGGACCTCATTTTTAAAGATTTTGATACTTTGAAACATGAAGGAAAATGAAAGTTAAAATTCCACTCTCTTAAAGAAGAGCTGTAACTTGGTTCTCATTAAAGGGTGAATTGCCAAGCATATACAAAATAGAACTATTACATTGCCTATGTTGGAAGTCATTCAACACAGGGTCATAGGCAGCACACCAGTAATAGTTCAAGTGGCAACTCTATAGCCAGAAAGAAGATTCTACTAATTACAAAATTGACAGTACTACCAAGAAATCATATTTTATGTGGACTTTGCCATAATCTATGTAAAATCAATGACAAACACAAAACATCTTTAAGAAGACAAAGAAGAATAATTTGTGCGCACCTAGCACAATAAGAACAGAAGATTGGGTAAGCAGCTGACGAGGTCCGGCCACACTGCACCTACAGTGTCCGGTACAACTCTACTCAGCTTCACCTCCGGTCTCCAGGGCAGCGGCACAAGGCTTCTTCTGTGTTAAGGAGAGCACAACCAGCAGTGTTTCCGTAGTGAGAGTGCCTTTTCCTTTAATCATTTTAATTGTCTGTGATGCAATGTTAGTGCTGTGTATAGTGTGATTATTCTAACTTAGCATATGCCTATTAAGAGAAAAAAATTTGCACAAAGCCAAATGGAGGAAGAAACAAACCCTATGTTACAAACTATAACTAAATCGTTCCAAGAACGTAAATCAGACATTGAAAGACAAAACCGAGAACTTAAAACTGAACTCAAACCAGATACAGAAAAACTTAAAACTGAACTCAAACCAGATACAGAAAAACTTAAAACTGAACTCAAATCAGATACGGAAAAACACATTATACAACTTACAGATGATTTCACCAAACACATAGATCATCTTTCAGTTTCATTTCATACCACAAAAAAAAAAAAAAAAAAAAATTAAAAAAAAAAAAAATAAAAAAAATAAAAAAAAAAAAAAAAAAAAAAATAATGAAGTGCATAATACTTTAGTAGATATGAAAAGTCACATTACAGAACAGGACAAAAAATTTGACACATTTTGAATTATGTTGCAACAATATACTGATAAATGTCAGGAAAACTATGACAGTTTAAAAGAGGAATTAATATCGGTAAAACAAACTTTCGTATCCAATATAGTTGATAAAGTTGTTTCAACTGAATTTTCTGTACAATAAACAAAATTTATTAGATGAAATTGTTGAAGTAGTTACTATTAAGCACCAAGAACTTGCTACAGTTCCACAAGAGTTATCTGATAAACTACTTTCAGTAGATAGCAACTTAACTAATTGTCAAGAGAGGTTGCAAACTCTCAAAGAAAAATTTAACATTGGCCTTTCAGAAATTAAGGAGAGAATTATAGCCACAGATAAGCAATTAGAAACTTTAAGAAAGGTACATTATATTCTATGGATGGCGATAACATGTGAGAACATAAATTAGAAACTTTAATAAATAAAAAGGACACCAATTTTAACACCCAGCATCTCATACAGTCTACAAATCCCAACAATATTACTTCTACACTACCAGTGGATTCCACATAAGGTGCATTTAATTTCTCACAAAGTATAAACCTGTCAACACAATTGCCAAAATTTAAACAACTACCGAAGTTCATTATGGAATGTTGGTCCAAGTATGTCAGTTGTACGCTATACATTAAAAACCCTTAGGGCATGAACAATTTGTTCATGAAACAATTGACACTTGTTAGGTGCCCGAGTCCGTGTATTGCTTTCTTCAACTATTTTTTCTGGCGATAGATGTCCAATACTATTTCTGTCCTTTTATTTCACTTCTCGAATATTATTATTATTTTACAAGATATGACACTGTAAATTATGATGTACAGATACATGGGTTTTCAGCGATCTATTTTAATCCATGATTACGGATATTCAATACAAAACAAATGAGTATTGGTTGATTCATAAGATATCTGAAATACTTAATAGACGTCTCTGTAATTAAGTATCAAATTAATAGATAGTGTTGTATATTGTATATTATATTTTACAAATGTGACCAATTTCTGACTTTTTCACTAATAATTGATGCCAATTTGTTTCTTATTGATGGACAAAAGGTCAATATTACCTAAAATATGATACAATTTTTATTCAGAGAATTATTCTCTGTAAGTATATGACGTTATAACCCAATATAAGTCTGAGTAGTTCACTTAAAGGTTAATCAAAGAGGATCATTTCCACCCAGTCACGTCTAGTAATGGTGACATATTTGGTCGAGATACCTTGGTTAAGGCCTCGATTTAATTTTTGTGGACGTGATAAACTAATGAAACATGATTTGAAAATGATACTTTTACTTTAGTGTTATATCCAAAACAAAAGATAATTAGTGACGGATTATATATGTCCTGGTCGATAGTGGTCCACAGTACCACATGATTTATCGTTGTTAGTATGTAAGTTTCTTTTACTTTTGTAAGGGGATTTTTTATTTATTTTCTCTTCAAGTTTAGATAGGGTTGGATTTGTAATTTTTATTGGGGAAGTTAATTAAGAGCACACTGTACAAACACATGACATTTTTCAAGGCAATGCAATAGTGGCAGTTGGAGCCTTTCTTCGGGGAATCTCGAAAGCAGCCTTTCACATCCGTTCTGTAGCGGGGCCACAAACATCCTACGTGCCATAGTATCGCCCTCCGGTGCGTCAGGTGCCATGCTGGATAGATCGGGTGTTTCCTCTCTTTTGGGCTATCTTCTGTTTTTCTTCAGCTCCAACTCCCAGATCTTTCTTTTCCTTTTCTTACTACTCTTTTATAGAGCACCAGCCAATGAGTCCTCTTTCCATATTTCAATAGTTTCTATTGCTGAAACCCTTCTTATTTTCCGTGTCAGATTATTATTATTTATTTTATTTTATTTTATTTATTTATTTATTGTCTGACTACAGTCCCAGCAGATTACTCCTGAGGGTATTGCCGGAGGTCTAGTTCACGCAAAACACACACACACACACACACACACACACACACACACAGGGGTTTAAGTTTTTTTTTAAGTTGTTAAGTTGTATTTACCTTGTTAGTTTCAAACCTAGGATTCAGTTGCATCGTCAGCACACAAGTCTAGTCTGACAAGTGGACTTCAGATTTTTTATTTTTATTTTTCTCTTTCCTCGTATACTCCTTTAAGGTGGGGGAAAAGGAGGAAGTTGTAGTGTATCAAACACTACATGCTCTCGGAATGCTCTCGTGATGCTCTCTGCAGTTCTACAAGATGCTCAAATGAAGTAGTTTTTTATGTATTTAGTGAGGTTTTATTGGGACTGTTTCTGTCCTGGGCTTTTTATTTCACAGGTGAAGGCCCAAACAGAAACTTTACTAAGGGCATGGAATGTGAAGAGGCAAACCACTGTGCATAAATAAATAAATAAATAAATTAAAAAAAAAACCCTCTGTGAACCTGCACAGAAGTGTTTGAAATGAAAAAGAAACAAAGGAACTGTGATTGATAGTGTGTTGTTTTATAATTAGTTACCATTGTAAAGTTGACCTGAGCATAGTGAGGTCAAAAGACTGTATATGTGTTCTGGTTGTAATATTGTAAATCAGAACTGTAAGTCGGTTTAGTCATTGTAAAAAGGAAAAAATAAACCCAAGATGTTTACGCTGAAAGGAAGACTGTTCTCATTTCATGAGTGAGAAAGTGTGGTGTGCTCAAATCTCTCTCTTCTATGATTTTTATGGAGAAGAAGCCCGACCAAATTTAAACTGGAAGGAACGTATTTAGAGGCACTGAGCAGCAGGACTTCTAGCTAGAAAATCTCATCGACTTAGGGGAGTGAATATCAAATAACCAAACAATAAACTTTAAATATGTGATGGTATTCCTAAATAAGTGGAATTACACGATCCCATCACAAAGTTAGTAAGATTTGTGACGATTAGGAGTGCACGATAGAGTGAAACAGAGTAGGTACATGTATTGTCCCAAAATGGTATGCAATAACAAGAAATCCCAGATTAAGCTAGAGGTATGTGAATAGAACCAAATAAAGGGTTAAAATGGAGGACATTAAATAATATTTGTTCTCAGAAGACAGTTGAAGGGATGGAGAGGCAGACCTGTAAAATGAGGCTGTTAGCTCCTGTTAGGTGCCCATAATGAGGACCTAACATATTTGTATTGGTGTGCTGTTCGACAGATAGTGACTGACACCTAGAAGTAACTCAAGCGTAAAGCTTGGTACTTCAAAATTCTTTTTTCTTGTCTTTTCTATGTCTGATGAGTAATATATGAGTAGAAGTACCCCTTACTCTCTAAATTGTGGTTCACACAAGTTATGCTAGTCTGAAGATACTTGTACTACAATACTGCTCATATTTCACAACAAGTGGGGGGGGGGGGGGGGGGAAGAATAATATCAGCACAAATAATTAAATAGGAGTCTATTGAAGTTAAACATTCTCTCCTTAATTTAAGAGAATCAGCCCCCCCCCCCCCCTGGAGAGTTAAAAGAGATTAATTTCGTTTATATTATTTCAAACAAAGGATGGAGAATGAAGTTTGTTTATGGCCAATTTAAACTGTCATAGTTCGCCTAAACTGTCCACTGTCAGATGTTTGACTAAAATGTATTCCTGGTTATTTACCTTACTGTTATCTGTACGCAGCCACATTCTAATTAACCCGACTGGCTTAATCAAAATTTTACCCCTAAAATTTTTGATGTTATCTCAAGGCTGAGGGAGGGAGTATGTAGTGGTACAAGCCATTTTTCCCCACTTCTTCAATACCTTGAGATACCCAAATATTTATCAATTTATTTAACAAATTAATTAGGAATGATAGGAACAGTAGGTGCCACCAGAATCTGTTTGTTTCAGATTGTGGAGGTGGTGGCAGCAGCAAGTGGCCTCAGATATTATGTCTGCCCAGCCAAAGAAATTTAGTATTCCATGGAAGAATGTGTGTGTCATGATGGTTGCTATGTTAGTTGTTGATTTTGGTTGTTATCTGTCATGATATGTGCATCAATTAACTTATGGAGATAATAACTTCTTGAATAGTAACAAATATGAAGTTTAAAATATAAATGATTTATTTAATCTACAAAGTGCACAGGTAAATGACAGATTATCTGGAAATCAATTGATGGATTAAGTTATTTAGGAGCACAACTGTTACTGGACCTCATTTTTGATAAATTGAAATAGAAAGGAAAACTTACAAGTTAATAAGTCATCATTCATAAAGAAGAGTTGTCAGCTTGGTTTCCATTGACTGGTGAATTGCCAAGCATATACAAAATAGAATATTACTCTGCCTATGTTGGAAGTCATTCCACTCAGGGTCAGGCAGCAGTCAGTAATAGTTCAACTTACGTGTAGAAAAGATGTGAAAGTGAAGTTTTGCTATATATCAGATGGACATTTGTCACTGCATAATTGCTTAGGAGGTGAAGATGTAGGTTCACTCTCCACTTTGTACATACCATTAGGACTTTCATGTACTATGATGATGTTTAACTTAAGCAGGCCATGTTTAGTATAAATTCTGTTAATATGATATAATACCTATTTTTTTGGTCCCAGCTTTGTATCTTATAACGAGATAATATTATAGTAAGGACAGTTTACAACTCACCGCAAAGATGTGGCAACGAGCTGCGACAGACACACACATACACTTTCAGCTATCGGCCATGGCCTTCTTCAGAAAATAGAACACTCACGCAATCACACAGGCACACAACACAATTGTACAACCATCACCTCCGACTGTCGCACTCCGAATCACGCTCTGCAGTGAATCGGGAAAGGGAGGGGAGGGGAGAGGGGATAGGAAGGTTACGCCATGGTGGTGGGGATGGGTTAGATAGGAATAACGAGATGCAGCTTAGGAATGGAGTGGGGAGGCGGGTGAAGGGAGAAAAATAAAATAAAATAAAATAAATATACAAAATGTGTGAAAAGTATTGTAGGCATTTCACATTGAAATCCTCGTTACGTTTCTAGCTTCAGTACAGGATCACCAATCCTGGTTATTTTTTGTTCATTTTAATTTAGCATGCCTTTTCCATTGCTTTTGCAACAGCGTTCTGACTTGTTTTGTGTACCAAGGGGTTTATTTGGTATAAAACTGTCAATTGCTATCGATACCACTTCTTTGAATTTGAGTCACATCTGTTCTACACTTACGTTTAGTGTTAGGAACGATTGGATACTGTCTTTCAAGAAGCAATGCATTGCATTTCTACTTGCTTGGGACTTTCGTTATTCAATCTCGCTACAACTACTCTGTGTTCGCTAATACCTGACGGAAAACCCTAAGAGATTTTGGCCATATACTAGCGGCAAAACACAAACAATACCCTCACTACATGACAGTAATGGCGATCCTGTCGATGACAGAGCTACTAAAGCAGAGTTACTAAACATAGCTTTTAGAAATTCATTCACCAAAGAAGATGAAACCAATATTCCAGATTTCCAATTACAAACAGAGACCACAATGAGTAATGTTGTAGTAGATATCCCAGGAGTAGTGAAGCAACTTAAATCACTTAATAAGAACAAGTCTGATTATGCTGAAGAGATAGCTCCTTACTTAACAGCCATATACAACCACTCTCTCATAGAAGGATCTGAACCAAAAGATTGCAAAGTTGCCCAGGTCTCACCTATATTCAAGAAAGGCAGTAGGAGTAACCCACTAAACTACAGGCCTATTTCATTGATGTCAATTTGCTGCATGATTTTGAAACATATCCTGTATTCAAATATTATGAATTATCTGAAACAGAATGAGCTATTGACCCAAGGTCAACACGGATTTAGAAAATATCGTTCATGCGAAACACAACTAGCTCTTTACTCACACGAAGTGATCAGTGCTATCGACAAGAGTTCGCAAATTGATTCCATATTTCTTGATTTCCAGAAGGCTTTTGATACTGTACCTCATAAACAGCTTTTAATCAATTTGCGACTGGATAGGAGATTTCCTGTCAGAGAGGACACAGTTGGTAGTAATCAATGGTAAGGCATCGACTAAAACAGAGGTGATATCGGGTGTTCCACAGGGTAGTGTCATTGGTCCTCTGCTGTTCCTTATTTACATAAACAATTTGGGAGAAAATCTAAGTAGCTCTCTTAGGTTGTTCCAGATGGCACCGTCATTGGCCGTCTAGTAAAATCATCTGAAGATCAAAACCAACTGCAGAACGATCTAAATAAGATATTACTATGGTGTAAAAATTGGCAATTGACTCTAAATAATGCGAAGTGTGAAGTCATCCACATGAGTAAAAGAAAAAGACCATTAAATTTTGTTTACAAGATAAATAAATCAAATGTAAAGGCCATAAACTCCACAAAATATCTAGGAATTACTATTACTTCAGACTTAAACTGGAAAGAACACGTAAATAATGTCGTGGGAAAGATGAACCAGAGACTGCGTTTTATTGGCAGAACCCTTAAAAGATGCAACAGAACTACAAAAGAAACTGTATACACTACACTTGTCCGTCCTTTTTTGGAGTATTACTGCCCAGTGTGGGATCCTTATCAGGTAGGTTTGACGGAGGATATCGAAAGAGTTCAAAGAGGTCAGCTCATTTTGTATTGTCACGATACAGACATTACATCGCTTACCACTGCGGCGTGGTCTACTTACGAAACTCTGATCGCCAGCATTGTCCTCCGAATGCGAAAATATACTGTTGACTCCCACCTACATAGGTAGAAATGATCATTAGAATAAAATACGAGAAATCAGAGCTCGAACAGAGAGATTCAGATGTTCTTTCTTCCCGCATGCTATTCAAGAGTGGAATGGGAGATGAATAGTATAAAGGTGGTTTCATGAACCTTCTGCCAGGCACTTAAATATGATTTGCAGAGTATCCCGTGTAGATGTAGAAGTTCATTTTTCTTTCAAGTACAAATTTGCCTTCTGAACATAAATAAATTTTATCTGCTTGAGTAAGGATAGGAATTTGTTTCCAACTATTATTGATTATTCTATGTTGTGCATATTCATATTTATAGTTTTGTAATTCAAATGAGGGGACAAAGTGTTGACATTCCAGCATTAAACTGGATGTGTCAGCAACTTGGTCACTGTTGGTTTGACTCAGCTCAATTACTTCAGCTTATTAATAACTTTGGTGCTATTTCAGCTTCTTCAAATTTGCTGATATGTTGGCTGTTGATGCCTGGTGACCAAACTTCATGTATAAACAAAAATAAAAAATAGAAAAGAGATGACTTACCAAAAGGACCGGCTCGTTGATAGAAACGAATAAAATCACACACAAACACACATACAAGCTTTCCCCACCACTGGCAGCTTCTTCAGGAAAAAGAAGAAAAAAGGGGAGGAGAAAGGGAAGGATATGGGTTTTAAGGAAGTGGAAGAGTAGTTATTCCAATCCCAGGAGTGGAAGGACTTACCTTAGGGGAAAAAAAGGAAGGCACACACACTCAGACATATCGAAACGCAAACACACCTAGACAGACATTTGTAAAAAGCAAAGAAGTTGGACAGAGATACCAATTGAGGCAGAGGCTCTGTCCACAGAACCAAGGCAAAGATACTAAAGATGGTGGGCGGGAATTTGAATTAGCGGAGATTGAGACCAGGTGGGCAACGGGAGGAGAGAATAAGCTGAAGGGCTAGTTCCCATCTCCGAAGTTCTGAAAGGTTGGTGTAGGTGGGAAGTATCCAGATAACCCGGACGGTGTAACACTGCGCCAAGATGTGCTTGCCGTGCACCAAGGCATGTTTAGCCACAGGGTGATCCTCATTACCAACAAACACTGTCTGCCTGTGACCGTTCATGCGAATGGACAGTTTGTTGCTGGTCATTCCCACATAGAATGCTTCACAGTGCAGGCATGTCAGTTGGTAAATCACGTGGGTGCTATCGCAAGTGGCTCTGCCCTTGATCGTGTACACCTTCCGGGTTACTGGACTGGAGTAAGTGGTGGTGGAAGGGTGCATAGGGCAGGTTTTACAATGGGGGCGGTTGCATGGGTAGGAGCCAGAGGGTAGGGAAGGTGGTTTGGGGATTTGATAGGGATGGACTAGGAGGTTACGAAGGTTAGGTGGGCGGCGGAAAGACACTCATGGTGGAGTGGGAAGGATGTCATTAAGGATGGATCTCATTTTGGGGCAGGATTTAAGGAAGTCGTATCCCTGCTGGAGAGCCACATTCAGAGTCCGCTCCAGTCCCGGAAAGTATCTGGTGACAAAAGGGGCACTTCTGGGGTTCTTTGGTGGAAGGTTCTGAATTTGGGGGGATGAGGAGGTGGCTCTGGTAATTTGCTTCTGAACCAGATCAGGAGGATAACTGCGGGATGTGAAAGCTGTTATTAGGTTATTGGTGTACTGGTTCAGGGATTCGGGACTGGAGCAGACTCTTTTGCCACGAAGACCTAAGCTGTAAGGAAGGGAAAGTTTGATGTGGAATGGATGGCAGCTGTAATAATGCAGGTACTGTTGTTTATTGGTAGGTTTGATGTGGACGGATGTGTGAAGTTGGCCGTTGGACAGATGGAGGTCGACATCGAGGAAAGTGGCATGGGATTTGGAATAGGACCAGGTGAATTTGATGGGACTAAAGGAGTTGAGGTTGAAGAGGAAATTCTGGAGTTCTTCTTCACTGTTAGTACAGATCATGAAGATGTCATCAATGAATCTGTACCAAACTTTGGGTTGACAGGCTTGGGTATCCAGGAAGGCTTCCTCTAGGTGTCCCATAAATAAGTTTGCGTACGAGGGTGCCATCCTGGTTCCCATGGCTGTTCCCTTTAGTTGTTGGTATGTCTGGCCCTCAAAGGTGAAGAAGTTGTGGGTTAGGATGAAGCTGGCTAGGGTATTAAGGAAAGAGGTTTTAGGTAGGGAAGTGGGTGGTCGGCGTGAAAGGAAATACTCCATCGCAGCGAGGCCCTGGGCATGTGGGATATTTGTGTATAAGGAAGTGGCATCAATGGTTACAATGATGGTTTCAGGAGGTAACAGGCTGGGTAAGGATTTCAGGCGATCGAGGAAGTGGTTGGTGTCTTTGATGAAGGATGGGAGACTGCACATGATGGGTTGAAGGTGTTGATCTATGTAGGCAGAGATTTGTTCTGTGGGGGCTTGGTAACCGGCCACAATCGGCCGGCCTGGATGATTAGGTTTGTGAATCTTAGGAAGTAGGTAGAAGGTAGGGGTGCGGGGTGTCGGTGGGGTCATGAGTTTGATGGACTCGGGTGAAAGGTTTTGTAGGGGCCTAAGGATCTGAGAATTCCCTGAATCTCTGCCTGGACAGGGGGAATGGGGTCGTCTTGACAGACTTCGTAGGTAGTGTTGTCTGAAAGCTGGCACAGTCCCTCAGCCACATACTCCCGCCTATCAAGTACCACGGTCGTGGACCCCTTGTCGGCAGGGAGAATGAAGATGGAATGGTCAGCCTTCAGATCACGGATAGCTCGGGATTCAGCTGCGGTAATGTTGGGAGTAGGATTAAGGTTTTTCAGGAAGGACTGAGAGGCAAGGTTGGAAGTAAGGAATTCCTGGAAGGTTTGAAGGGGGTGATTTTAAGGGAGAGCGGGTGGGTCTCGCTGTGATGGAGGACGGAACTATTCCAGGCAGGGTTCAAGGGGTCCACGACCGTGGTACTTGATATTTTTCCTGTTAGGAAGTATAAAATAAAGATTTTTGACTTACCTAAAGTACAGGCTCGTCAATAGAAACACCAAACACACACAAAAACACACAACCATTCAAGCTTTCGCCACCAGAGGTGGCTTCTTCGGGAAAAAGAGGGAGGAAGGAGAGGAGAAAGGGAAGGATACGGGTTTTAAGGAAGTGGAAAAGGAGCCATTCCAATCCCAGGAGTGGAAGGACTTACCTTAGGGGACAAATAGGAAGGTAAACAAATACACACACACTCACACATATCCACATCCAAACACACCTAGGCAGACATTTGTAGAAACCAAACAAATGTCTGCCTAGGTGTGTTTGGATGTGGATATGTGTGAGTGTGTGTGTATTTGTTTACCTTCCTTTTTGTCCCCAAAGGCAAGTCCTTCCACTCCTGGAATTGGAATGACTCCTTTTCCACTTCCTTAAAACCCATATCCTTCCCTTTCACCTCCCCTTTTGTTTCTCTCGACGAGCCGGTCCTTTTGGTAAGTCATCTCTTTTATATCTTAACTTCTTTGCTTTCTACAGTATGTCTGCCTAGGTGTACTTGTGTCTGTGTGAATGTGTGGGCATGTGTGCATTTGTTTACCCTCCATTTTTTCCCCCAAGGTAATTCTTTCCTCTCCCGGGATTGGAATGGCTCCTTACCCCCTTCCTTAAAACCCTCATCATTTCCTTTTCCCTCTCCTTCCCTACTGCCTGAAGACGCAACTGGGTTGCGAAAGCTTGCGATTGTGTGTGTGTGTGTGTATTCATTTATTTATTTGTGATGCTGTCACACCTGTGCTCCTTCGCCTGGTGAGTAATCTTCGTCTATTTTTTATATTTTATATATATATATATATATATATATATATATATATATATATATATATATATATATATATATATGTGGGGATCGATACTAAACTACTTTGGATAAGTGTAGTATCTTTGTGTGATTCGAAAGGTCTTTGCTGTAAGGAAGCGGAAACACCAGTTCCCGCCTGACATTTGTACAGTGTAAACGTGTAATAATAAAGTCAGTGTAAAAAGTTGGAGTGTCTCGTGTCTTATCCGACCCGATCCTATAAACCACCACATTGGTGACCCCGATCAAGTGTCGTTTCGAGTTACCGCCCGAAGTGCTTTCCATCCGCGTCTACCGCGATATTCGCGCTCCCGCGTTCGCATGCCGCCTATTGTCCGTACTGTGCACAATGGCTTCACCTAACGGACCTCCGCCGCCCGGATTCTGCCGTCCCGTGAGTGTGCCTCCACCTGCCGAATCCCGTCGAGGACAGCAAATTTCTTACAGCTCCGGGATTGCTACTCCTTGTGCAAGCTTCGTCAGTATACCCGTGCCTACTATGGACTCCGGCTTTGTTAGCCCGCCAAAATGTAATCTTACAAGGGACAGCAGTGCTGGAGAGGTTCTCTCCTCTACGCCGAGGTTTCCTTCCGCTCCCGCTAATGCAGTGGAATTTTTAAGGTTGAACTCTACTCAACAGAACGCTACGGCATTTGAAAGGCCGCCCGGTACGTATCATTCCGCGCCTGTTGTACCTCGTGTGCAGGACACCTTTTTCGCCACACCGGGTGTAAACAACGTGTGTAATAGAGTTCATGAGGGTGCCTCGAACGTTCACGACCATAGCTTCAGTGTTCCTGCGTCGGTCGGAAATGTTTTGAACACGAACAATGCGGCAGCCGGCGTTCAAACTCCTCACCGTCAGCAGTGCAGTATTCATCCGCCACGCCAGTGGGACCCATCTACCCGACTTCCGACACACGATGTTGCCTCTGAGGCTCTGCACGCGAACTCTTTTCACCAATTTTATAATGTGTCGCCGCAGTTTCTCCACAATTCATCGCCTGCTAACAGGGACAATTCGCTCGCACACACTACTGTTCATCGGTTGGAGAACATGCCCACGCTACCTCCTTTCAAACCTGCTCACCCAGAGTTTTGGTTTAACTTGATAGAGCAAACTTTCAACGTTTACGGGCTTGATGACGACGCGCGTTTTTACTGCCTTATGAACCATCTCCACGAGCGCGTCGAATTAATCTACGACCTTGTCAAGAACCCTCCCTCGACAGGGAAGTACACGGCAGCCAAGCAGACGATTCTGCAACGTGTGTCCAAAACAAGGAGAGAGAATGTCAGACAACTAATATATGAAGAGCGTCTCGGCGACAGGTCTCCATCACAGTTGTGGCGATGCCTCCGTTTACTTGTCAGCGAACACGACTTGCCAAACGACACACTCACCGAAATTTGGACAGAAAAACTGCCTCTGCCTGTACAGACTGCAATCTCCGCGTACGAGGACAGGTCAGTTAACGAACTCTTACGCGCCGCCGATAGAGTTCATTCTGCCCGGCTACGCGAACTCCGCGCCAGCACTTCCAGACCGTCTAATACAAGGCCTGTCAAGTCAACAGCTCTACCGGCACCTTCATCTCGACGCAGCGACGGCGCCTCTGACTCCGCGGAAGATCATGGGCTGCAGCTTCCTCCGCCCCCAGCAATGACATACTGTTTCTTCCATCATAGATTTGGAGAGCAAGCACGCAATTGTAAACCACCGTGCTCCTACCCAAACTACAATCGCAGGTAGGCAGCGGCGCCACCTCCTGCAAAGTCAACGAGCGCCACCCAACTTTGCATTCTGTGTCAGACGCCACTAGAAACCATGGCCGGGTGTACGTGAAAGACCTCTCCTCTGGCACAAATTTTCTAGTAGACACCGGAGCCGACGTGTCACTGCTCCCCGCTCGCCTCGCTAACAGGAAGATTCACCGGCAGAAGACTACACTCCGAGCAGTCAACGCATCGCATCTCCAGTGCACCGGCTTAACCTCTCTTAATGTCACCCTCGCCCCCAAGTGCGAGTTAGAGTGGAGATTTTTAGTTGCCCAAGTCGAAGAACCTATAATAGGTATAGATTTTCTTAGGCATTACAAAATAACAATCGATTTAGCAAGCGATCGTGTGTTCTATCCGGCGTGTAACTTGTATATTTCTTGTGTGCCCGCCAGCGTTCTAGCTAAGGACGAAGATAACGTTCGCCTAGCTACCAAAAGCGCTAACCTCCCCAGCGAGTCTCTCGAGTGGTCAAATAAGTGGCTCGCAGAGCGCATCGAATCTATGAATCACGAACTTCATCGTCGGCTGCAGGATTTAAACTCAGAGCTGTCATCTGTCCGCAAACAGCTCAACAGTCTTCAAGCATCCTGCCCGCCTTCAGTAATACAGGTTAGTCAGCGTTCTTGTGATTCTGCGCCCGCGCGCAACTGTGACAGGGATTCCTCTCTTTGTAACTGCGTTCGTCCTCATCCTGACAGTGTTATTACGGGTGCTACCCCGCCCTCCCGCCTACCCGGACAGGCAAATTTCCGCGCGCAGGCTAGTGTCAATAACTCACAGCCATCAGCTGTTTCTATGCGCCCGCTGCTGCCCTCAGCCTCGCCAGCGGCGACTTCCGCAACTATTACTCAGTGTACCAACTCAACCCAACGCGGCTCGCCTGTTTGCAACCCTCTACCTACGGGCAGTTGGCAATCGTGTAAACTCGCGACGCCAGCGCCGCAGCTTCGCTCGGAGGCCGATACGCTCGCGCCTATACAAACTGTTTCCTCGCACACGGCGCCACGCGTTGCCTTAGTGACTAACGGAACTGTTCATAGACTACGTTTGATTGACGGACCGCCTATTTCGTGCCGCCCTCGTCGTCTCAAACCCGAACTTATGCCCGTTGCTCGCGAACAGATCGACGAACTAATAAAAGGTGGAATTATTGAACCCTCTTCGGGATGTTGGTCGAGTCCGATTCATTTCGTCGCAAAGAAAGACGGCACTTGGCGCATGGTAGGAGACTATACGAAGCTTAATTCTCGTACCATCATCGATAAATATCCCGTCCCCAACGTGTCAGACTTTAACCACGCTTTGGCCGGCGCCCGGTGTTTCTCGGTGATAGACTGTAAACGTGCCTATCACCAGATTCCTATGGCCCCAGAGGACATAGAAAAAACGGCAATCACCACACCTTTCGGACTGTTCCAATACAGATTCATGCCTTTCGGGTTGCGGAATGCTGCTCAAACCTGGCAAAGGTTTATCAACGAGGTACTCTTCAACTTAGACTTTTGTTTCGCCTACCTCGATGATATTTTGATATTCAGCCCTACTGTGGAAAAGAATAAGGAACATTTGCAGATAGTTAAGGACACTCTCGTTGCAGCTGGTGTAGAGCTTAATAATAAGAAGCTGCAACTTCACAAACCTTCAGTTCTGTTTTTGGGATATGTTGTTTCAGCTGAGGGCCTCACACCCCCTGTTGACAAGGTCAAACCTGTTTTAGAATTACCACGACCTGACACTTATAAAGAATTACGTCGTTTCCTAGGAACAGTTAACTATTATAGGAAACATTTGCCAGCTGCTGCTGAGGTTCAGGCACCACTCACAGATGCCTTGGCAGGCCAAAACACTACCGGCATCCGGCAGGTTCCGTGGACCCCAGTAATGGAAACAGCCTTCGAGAAACTGAAGCATCTATTAGCAAATGCTGTAACTGTGGCTCACCCGCATCCAGATGCCACCCTCTTTATTACAACAGATGCAAGTGACTGTGCTATAGGTGCTGTTTTGAGTCAATCTGTCGGAGACGTTACATCCCCCCTCCAGTTCTTCTCAAAGAAGCTGAATAATGCGCAAAAGAAATATTCTGCCTTTGACAGAGAATTGCTGGCTGTCTATGAGGCAGTGAAACATTTTCGTACGGAAGTTGAGGGACGTGGCTTTTATATCCTCACGGATCACAAACCCCTTGTGGCCGCCATCCAGAAACCTCCGTCTGACCCTCCGCCGCGACGTTTCCGTCATCTTGATTACATCCTACAATTTACAAGTGACGTCAGATACATTAAAGGTGCAGACAATATTGTAGCAGATTTCCTGTCCCGTGTCGGAGCTGTCACTTCGGTTCTCGACCTATCAGACCTCCCACAGCGGCAGTCAGCTGACCCAAACATAATGCAGCTCATCAATGACCACAACTCTTCCCTTAAACCTGTCAAAACTACTTTCCCAGGTGTGACCGGAGAAGTGTGGTGTGACGAATCTACCGGTTCTCTACGACCTTTCATTCCCAAGGACCTACAGAGACAAGTTTTTGACAAACTGCATAGCCTAGCCCATCCTGGAGTGCGAGCCTCCACCAGACTTGTTACTGAGCGTTTTGTGTGGCATGACATGCGACGCGATTGCCAAGCCTGGGCCCGATCGTGCATTCCATGTCAGCAAAACAAAGTTTCCAGGCACACCATCCCCCCGCTGGGTACTTTCTCCCAACCACACAAACGTTTCCAACACCTACACATAGACTTGGTAGGCCCACTCACTCCTTCTGAGGGTTTCAGATACGTACTCTCCATCATAGATAGGACTACACGTTGGTTCGAAGCCACCCCACTCCCGAACATCACTTCTGAGACCGTTGCTCGTGCCTTTATAGACACTTGGATAGCACGCTTCGGGTGCCCGGCAGTGTTGACAACCGATCAGGGGCGCCAATTCGAATCCGCTCTGTTTTCTGACATTTGTAGGTTGTGCGGCATTTCCAAGATCCATACAACTGCCTACCATCCTCAGAGCAACGGACTCGTCGAGAGATGGCATAGGACTCTTAAAACTGCCTTACGCTGCCATGGCCCTCTTTGGACTGAGGCCCTACCCTTCGTACTTTTGGGGTTACGCACCACTTTGAAAGAAGATTTAAAAGGTTCAGTAGCTGAATTTGTCTATGGTCAACCCCTCGTTTTACCAGGTGAACTAGTTGCCCCCACGCCCGTGGCTTCGCCTTCAGAGCTTCCATCCCTGGTAGAACGCGTCAAACTACATTGTAGAAAACTTCACCCACAACCTCCGGCACACCACACACCACCTCGTACTTATGTACCTGTTGCACTTAGTTCATGCACATATGTTTTCCTGCGTGACGACACCATTAAGGCCCCCCTTCAGCCGCCTTATACTGGTCCTCACAAGGTGCTCCGTCGTGCAGCAAACACCATGGACATTCTCCTGCACGGTTCCAAAACTACCGTTTCACTGAACCGAGTGAAACCGGCTCTAGTTGAGCCCGCTTCCGATGACTCCCCCACACCCTCACCCCCACCCTCTTCGAACGACTCAGGCAATCGGAGTCATTCTTCTTCACAACCCCTCACCCATCCTTCGAACAACTACCCTTCTGGTGGTCCACAACATTCGAGTCAGCCCTCTGATCCCCATCCTTTCCGAGGATTTTCACCTCGCATGACTGACTCCTCACGAAACTTCACCCTTTCAACCCCTTCTTCCTGCACAAGTTTGTTGCGCCCATCAAGCGGCAAGAAATGGTGTCCACAACAGTCCTCCACACCTGTTTCCCCTGGCCGTTTGCGTGCCACAACTACTCCTACCACACCCGCCTCGGATGCATCACCCTCCTTATGTCGGGGTTTCGCCACCCCCACTTGCAGCCGTACACCTCCCTCCACTGCTACCGAGGTAGAATTCAAAACTAGGGTTGACCCAGATCATATCTGTAACCTCAGCGTGTTAGTGCAGGGTGTTTCAGTGTTCATCATGCTCGCGTGTGACGAAAAAAGTGATCAGGCAGGTGGTGTAGTGCAACGTGTGGTTCGACGCATCACAGCTTCCCACCTCGCCTCTGCAGGCAATCTACGTGCGTTCGTCCGCCCGAACGGAACCGTCATTGTGCGGTTCCCAGCTGACCATCGAGGCCCCCCACAACAATCGACAAGATTCGGACGTCGGCTTCGCCTGCCATCCACCCTCAAGGACTTCGAGACTACCGTGCCGGGTTTTGCCCCACGGTCACCCACCAACCGCCCCCTACCTGAGGATGCACAAGAGCTGCCAGTCACCTTTCTGCATCCCCTACCAGCTGTGTAATTTTAATCTTTTAAGTTTTTTTTTCTGTACTCCATACTGCCGGGGGGGGCTATGTGGGGATCGATACTAAACTACTTTGGATAAGTGTAGTATCTTTGTGTGATTCGAAAGGTCTTTGCTGTAAGGAAGCGGAAACACCAGTTCCCGCCTGACATTTGTACAGTGTAAACGTGTAATAATAAAGTCAGTGTAAAAAGTTGGAGTGTCTCGTGTCTTATCCGACCCGATCCTATAAACCTCCACATATATATATATATATAAAACCAAAGAGGAAAGATCAAGCAGTTAAGAGAAAAAAAATGAGTGAACTGAATGATGCTGAGGGGTGTAGGAGGGGGGTTGTCTTTGATTAACAACAGGGAAAGATGGAAACACACACACACACACACACACACACACACACACACACACACACACACACACACACACAGAGAGAGAGAGAGAGAGAGAGAGAGAGAGAGAGAGAGAGAGAGAGAGAGAGCTGGGGTGTAAGGAAGGGATAATGAGTAGGTAAGCTGAGGATGGAGGAAGAGGAGGGGTTAGCATAGATTTATGCCAGGGGGGTGGCGGGAGGAGAGGATATGTTGGAGGGCAAGTTCCCACCTCCGAAGCTCTGAGGGACTGGTGATTGTTGGTACTATCCAAATGGCACGTGTGGTGCAACTCGTGTTTATGCTGGAGGGCATGCTCTGCCACAGGATATTGGGTGTCACCCAGGTGAACAGTCCATCTGTGACCATTCATCCACTCAGCCAATTTGTTAGTAGTCATACCAACATAAAAGGCTGAACAGTGGACACATGTCAGTTGATATATGACGTGTGTTGTCTCGCATATGGCCCTGCCTTGAATCGGGTAGGTTTTTCCTGTGGTGGGGCTGGAGTATGTGGTAGTGGGAGGATGCATTGGACAGGTTTTGTAGCAGGTTTGGTTGCAGGAGTAGGAACCATTAGGTAGGGAGGACGGTTTTAGGATGTTGTAAGGTTGGACGAGGATGTTGCGGATGTTGGGACGGCGGAAGGCAACTCTGGGTGGTCTTTTTTCTTTTTTTCATTTGAGTCGCCATCGGCGGTACAGCACAAAGGTAAGTACTGGCCAGCCAATCTATCTCTCTTGAAACCACAGTTTATTAATCTGTAATAACAGTCACCCAAAGTTCTCTATATTCTGAAATATTTGATTGTTAAATCATCTCATAATTAATTGCAATAATGAGCTCATTTGTTGAAAAGCTATACAAGAATCATCTTCACACCAAAGTTAGTCAGTATCGAGTGAGTATTGATTTTGTGACGAGTTTGTGATTGTCAGTATAAGATTGTATAAAAATGCGTGATGTTTCTCAGCACTAAAGGGAAGAAAAGTCAGAATTACTAATTTTTAACTGAGCACCCCTACATATGGTAATAATGAATTATTAAAGCCAAATGAAGGATGTACCTGAGGCAAAATGTGTATTATAGTAGCTAACCCAGCGTGTCTATTTGCAAAATTAAAATACAATAAATTGAAATTGCTAGAAGACATCAGATATGATTGTGTGGACCATTTAACATGCGTTAAGAGGAGGGGAAAATATCAACATCATCATGGACACAAAACTAAAATGCACAAGCAGTATGCCAAACACAGCTATACTACTCAACAGCTTTCTATAATGCCATACAAAATAAAATTTAGCCAGAAACTACAGTCTTACCAGTAAAATTTCACTTTTGTAAAACTTCTTCTAATCAATTTTCTGAACTGTTTTGCAGTCATATTTATTTAAATGTACTATTCCTTTAGATATAAGAAATATTAGAAATTAAAAGTATACAATAGCAAATTTAAGAAAAATTATACTTTTAAAGTTACTCTGTACTGGGTGATTCATAACTTGGCTTTGGATAATGCAATTTTGGTTTCTGTTATGTGCAACAGTTTTCTAAGATACCACATTACAAAACACTGACTGCAAAAATCAAGACTAAAAAAATAAAAAAATAAAATAAAAAGAGACAGGGTTGAGACACTCAAAATGATTTTTCAATATATATATATATTTTATTCATTGATGTTGAATTTTTATGACAGATTGTATATAATACTTATTCAAGTACAACATTTTGTATTGTCTGTAACAAACTCCATATTTCAAAAAACAATCTTTGAAGACAATATGCTGTAACAGTGGCAACTACTTTTTGTTTTTAGTACATCATGTCAGTTAAAACTGCCTGTCAGTCATTTCACTGAACAAAGCAGGTGATTTATAGCTTTAACAATTGTACAGACCTTGAGTTACTAAAGAGATGTACAATGTATCTCTGCTGTAAAATTATGTGGTATTTGGCACTTCAAACTTCTCTCTCACTCAGCACAACACATGGCTATTGCATACTGACTGTGGCAACTTGCAAAGCCTGCAGCTCACATATAAATAATGGATAAAGACTTCACAGCTATGAATAAAAATGCAGATAGAGGTTCAGATATGAGCACGAACAGTGTTTCAATTCCAACATTTTAATGTAACAACTCCTAAACCACACAATTAAACGGGTTAGAGATTATTGCAGCAGTTCACCTACTACTGTTGATACTTTTATGGATAAAGTCATAAAAGGAGAAAAAACAACTTAATGCTATGAAACATACTAACATACACGATATTTTCAACTGTCTTCATACACGAGACACAATTTGTATTCTTAGCAGAATCTGCAACCACTATAATATCAATGCATTTAAGAAGGCAACTATAATGCCTTCCATTGGATAGGACTCCAAAAGTTGAGATTGCTGACAAGAAACTAAACAATGAAAATGATGTGAATAATTCAAGATATAACAATACTAATTAAAATCACAATAACACAGATAAAAAGGTGTCACAGTAGGAGCCTGTAGTGGAACATGCAATGAGGAAAGGTAAGGGGATACGTGGAGAAGCACAACAACAAATAAGACTTACAGTTTATAACACAATGGCTGTTTTAACAGCACTATATAAAATGACTAGAGTCCCATGCTCGAGCGTGTGATATAAATTTCTTAACATTAAAAGGATTTTAGAAAAATAAAATCACCTGAAATTTACTTTCGAGAGGCAAGAAATGAAAAATTGATTAAGCTCATTACAAGAAAGAGTGGTGAAGGCTGACATGATAAAATTAAGAACTATGTATATATAAAGAGGGTACTGCAACATGAAGTGAAGAAAATAGCAATGATTATTTGACAACAGAAAAACAATTTCCTTCATGATCTGAAAGCATGTTTCTCCATTCCAGCAGAACCTCAAGATCTCCCAAACTCTTCAAATGATTTCAAGTAAATTTCTTGAGTATCAGAACTACAGAGTTTACGACCTCCTATCAAAGTCAAAGAGTCACGACACTCCCACAGATTTTGGTTAAGAAGGAAGCTTAGGGTTTAACGTCCCGTCGACAGCTCGGTCATTAGAGACGGAGCTAACACTCGGAGTTTTGGGTAAGGTTGGGGAAGGAAATCGGCTGTGCCCTATGAAAGGAACCGTCCTGGCATTTGCCTGGAGTGATTTAGGAAAATCACTGAAAACCTAAATCTGGATGGCCGGAGGTGGATTTGAACTACCATCCTCCCAGATGCGAGTCCAGTGTGTTACCACTGTGCCACCTCACTCGGTGCTGATTTTGGTTATACACTCCGACAATAGCACACCGAGCGGCTGGCAAGCTACATTTCGGAATACAATTTTGGAAGAGTGGAAAAACGTTCATTTACTTTTTAAATATGTAATGAATATAGTGTCATAAAAATCAGTAATAATTATAAAATAACTGCACAATTTTTCTTTAATAGGTTTCCTAAGAACCCTAGGAAGGAGTGAAACAGTACACTGTAGGACAGTTTATTGAAAATTATCTTGTGATCTACAGGATTTTACTGAAGAATTTTATTTTATATTAAGGACAAAAATGGCTAACAAACAAAAGAAGACCTGACCTTTTGCAGAGAGATGTCACTTTTCTACTCGGACAACAGGTTTTCTTTGCTACACTTCTAGTCAAATCAGTAAGAGTGGAACGTAAGGAACTTGTTGGAGTGCAATAGCTACATTATTTAATGTGCCCAATCAACCACCACAGTTGTAGCTGAACGAAAAACCTCACAGATGTGGCAATAAAACGTCATAAACAATAAAAATAGCTCCCCAACGAATCAGAAACCAATGCCACAATTATTGCTACATTTACACCACAAACAGCAAGAATCTTCAAGATATTTATATCAAAAGCAAAAGATATAACACTCAAATGTATATCCGTTTATAAAAAAGATGAGTGAAGTGTAAAAATGTTCGAAACATTAGATTACATACCAAATTGTCACACGTCAAAACAGTCCCTGTCATATTAGAATAGACCATAACAGGATTTTGTTTTTCTCATTTAGTTTCTATTACTTTCAGCACTGTAAGGCGTCAGGGCAGACGGTCTCGAGGTAAAGCGCACGACCGGAAATCAAAGGGTCGCGTGTTCGACAGCCAGTCGACTCTCGGATTTTTTTTAGTTCGTGTTTTAAGCCAGCGTTCACCTCTCAATGATGTGAGGAGCTGCCAGAAACGACACACGGTTCGGATTCCACATTAACCTGTAGGTCCCCTTTCTTTCCCCAGTGGGATAACTTGGGGTAGGTGCGGGCCACACAAGTTGCCGAACTGGTGTCCAGCCGAAAGACTTTCACCGAGCCACTGAGACCACGAAATTATTATTATAGCAGAGTAAACTGCAAATATTCACGTATTTCCTCATGAATACGTTGATGTTTACTTCGCCGAAATACGTCTGTTTTTACATTTATTTCGCGATTATTTATGTCCTTCAATAATTTACTAATGCTCAGAATACAAAATTACAGTATCTATTTGATAAATTGTGTAGAAAAGTTATTATAAACAAACACTACTCTTACAGCAGCTTACCCACCACTGGGAGCACTCGTGCCATTGCAGCTTTCAGTCGGCAACAACTTCCACAACAGCGAGTGTCACGACTGTGTATGTTGGACTGTGCCCCCATCTTCAGACAGCAGTGAAAATTCATTTCAGCCCCTACTGTGCAGGCTGCCCAGCAGAACAGCCGTGTCGTGCATAAACAATATCGACACTGTCTAACGTACCAGTTGTGACACTGGAGCAAATTATCGTTACCCACAGCAATAGCAGCGCGCCGAACGGCCAGCAAGGGAATTTACTTAGCTGACGGTATGTCGTGCATTGTTAAGTTGTGTCTTTTGCAGCTTATATTTCTTACCATTGTGGTTTTTGGGAACGGAACAACTCGTAGCAAAGAAATTGCAGCAAAACCGGTAAAAGAAACAACATTTGCTACTGTTTAACTTTGCCGAGGACCCTGAGAGGAATGTAACATAAGTATATTGCAGAAATGGTTTAGTTATGATTCGTCTGCAAATAACATGAATTTAAGTAATCATTCTTTGATCTTTTTAGGAGTAGAAAATGGCTCATAAATTACAGAAGAGAGGTCCTAAAGAAGGACACGCATTCCCTAGACAATAACATGCAGTTTTGTCCATTCACTTCGAATAAAACCAGTTCGTTAATACAGAAACGAAGAAGGTGTTACGGAATGCTGTACCAGTATTATTCGAAATACCGAATAAGTCACCACAATTGTCCCTGAAGAGGAAATTGCCAAAGGAGCTGAAGACAATCCTTCAAAAATTCATGTTTGCTGTGCACATAAACGTATTGAGGGCAGTTACTAAACTTTGACCTATAATAAAGTTTTCAGTGTATTTCTACTGTTAGTTTGAAGTACCAAATCTGACAAAGGACAATAATAAAGAAGAAAGTCGTAGTTTTGCTAACAGGTGCCCTGAAAACTAAAACATAGCACCAAACAAAAAGGACATTATGTGTCATACCCGGTTACTTACGGAGCTACACATACAAGCTTCTTACATTTGTGTCTGTTGATAACGTTATTTTGAAATAGAGAAATAGAGCAAAAATATTCATATCGGCACTTATTTCTCCATTACTGGGTTGCAGTTTTTGCCATTTCATTCATGTATTTTAGCTCCACTGGTATTTATTTCAGCACGATCATTTTAAACCTGATATTTGATTACTGCCCTCGAGTCTATAATAAAACAATCAAATCGTAAATTACGTAGAAAATGGCATGAAAATAAAGTGTTATTTGTTAGATATATATGACGTTAAGTTGCAACTCCCTCGCTAACCGCTTGGAGCGGTAGTGTCGTCCCAGCTGTCAGATTTTACACCAGTGAGAGTCGAGACTGGTATGTTAGACTGTGGTATTGGCCAGTTTAGTATAGCAGAGTCAGGGGGGCAGAAAATGGTTTCAAGCACCCGGCATGTAGGTAGTGTCCTATATGTCAGGTGTGTCCAACTCGAGTAGTACTGACCTGCTTTACCGACCAATTTTGCACGGTCTACGCTTGGGGATGGCTAAAACTGGGGAAATGTTGAGATGGACAGGGAGTGGGCAGACAGAGAAAGGAAGGGGAGTAGGAGATGGACAAAGAGAGAAAAGAAAGAAGGTGGACAGTGAGAGAAACTGGAGGAAGGGACGGATGGAGGTACGGAAGGAGGAGATGAATAACCAGAGGAAGGGCAACACCAACATTCCCTGAACAGTACAGTCAAATTCAGTACCTGTCCAACGTGTACCAGAGCAGTGCTACATTTATTTATTTGTGGAAACTGTGGCAGCAATAAATTAGGAGTGTACTGCAGTGTAACAGGTAACGAACTATTTGCCTGAACCCACCACATGCTTCTGGACTGTCTCATGAATTAACCCTCATGAAAGCATGCATTAACTCCCAATTTTGGGTCTATTAGAAGAAGGAAACAGCCCACTTCCTTTAATTCTAATTCACCACACCCCAGCATTTCAAAACCAGAAAAAGTGATACTAAGCCATCAGAAGAATGTCCATAATTACTGTAATCAATCTCCCTTAAAGCACGAGACTGGCACCCGCAAAATTTGATTAGAGTCTCCTACGATCTGCAGGAGGGAAACGGCCCACCGATGTTGAGCCCATTAGAAACAGAGCACAGCTCGAGCTGGGAAAGAATATCGGCAAGGTCCTTAGAGAACTTTAGAAGAGAGGCATTGAAATGGCAAGACACAGAAAACAACTCCTTACAAATGTGAGTTTAGTGTGCTAACTCTTATGTTCAATTTGAACACATTGTTGCAAGTGACTGTACGGAAGCAACATCTGTCAGAGGACGGACGGTATTCTCAATGGTACAGATAATTATGCATATCAAGGAAGGATTGAGCAGCTTATGAATGTGACTCCTCCCCCCCCCCTTTTTCCCAACCACCCACCCACCCACACACACACACACACACACACACACACACACACACACACACACACACACACGGGCAGTGTCTCTAATATCTAATTTCCCAATTGTATGCCTAGCTGCTGCACAACACTTCCTCCATATTTTTAAGCATATTTCGTCTCACCACCGTTTGTATCCTGCCTAGGAACTTCCATTTTTCAGGACAGAATCTCTCTCCCACATCTGAGCCTCCATTGCATTTCACTGAATAAGTGCCAAGGGAAATAAAAATTTAATTCACAACCTGGATGGCACGTCATTATTCCTGCAATTGGAACATATGACTCTCGAGCTTCGCCAATGAGCTCGCACCGGGTAAAACACTACTAATCTTTGATAGTGACATGCATTCTTAAAAAAAATTGTCTACTAACTTCATTTCTAGTGAATATACTTACAGTTAAAACTTTTTAAAGCTAACCTAGCAGCCTGCCTCTCTCTCTCTCATAGTAAAGCACAGACTGGGCTGTCAGTCAGTACGTTCTACCCTACACACAGAAAGTGAAAAATGACCAAAAAGCTAGCTTGCAATGCCCAATCTGTCAACAATATTCCAAATATTATTGACACTTATAACTCAGCTGCTGCTAAACACATCCCGACGGCACACGAGTTACTGCACAGTCAATTTTCTCGAAGAGGTACACGAGCGACGAAACTGTTCGCCGCAAAGGAGCGTCGCTGCTCTATTCGGAACAAATTTGTACAGCCGACTGCTCGTCAGTCACCGGGATGAACCCTCACTTCGGGTCAGATCACATCATTAGAGAGACTTCGGTGATAATACTAGGCCGTCGTCTGTCGAGCGAGACTCCTCCCTGTAAAAACAAAAATGGGTGCACACGTGCGGCATTACAGTCGCAGCAAATGGGCAGCGTAGTAATCTTTCTCGGCTAGTGACACACCGGGATATATGCCGGTCTCCTGAATGCAGCGGCAGGCGGGCGGCCTAGTAGAGGTTTATCTTGCGCGTTATGGTCTTGCGGCACATGTGGCAGGTGCGCAGCGTGGCCGAGCAGGCGGCGCACGCGCCGTGGCCGCACAGGAAGGCGACGTTGCGGCGCCGCTCCATGCATATGGAACAGCAGTGCGTCTCTTCGATTTCGGCAATCTTCGACTCGAGGTAGCGCAGTCGCTCGGCACTCGGGTGTCGCGACTTGCAGGCGATGGTGCGCCCGTCTGTGGACACGACAACAGGTTTTACATCAGAACCGGAGCATTGTCCTGAAGTACGGAGCCGAGCAGTATGGATACGTAGGATTTACATTTAATCAGTTGTGCATTTTATTTCTAAATGTAGGACTAGGTTCATGAATTAAACTTTAACTATGCAGTAGAGTTAACCCAGATGATCTTGATGTCCTACCAGAAGGAAGGTGTCCGGTTTTTTTATAACATTTAAGGTATATTGTTTCCTTTTGGCACAAAACACTTTCTTCAACATTGGACTGTCATTTGAATGTCGATCATTGACATGCATATACTAACTGTTACAGCACATTAATCTATGTTAATCCTCTTTAAAGATAGGGATTCAGAAGAAACGTATCAGTTAACTCATGATTTTAGGTGTGTAAGAACTTACACATCAATTTTATTTCTATTACTCAGAAACAAATGAATAGATTTACAATTAAAACGTCAAATCTAGCATGTGATATCAGTGTTCTCATTTTTACTTTGTTCCAGAAGGACGGCTTATTATGCGGAGACTAAGGACGCAATTCGTGAAATATCAATGTTGAAACATTTGAATGATCTATTAGAGATTAATACACTATTTTTTAAAAGAAATGTAACTGACAAAAAAAAAATCAGGAACATCTGGGTTAATGATAAATTGAAACTCCTCCACAATAGAATTTTCAGACAAACGAAAATAATAGATTATCACTTGTTATCTAATTTGACCAAAATGAAGGAAAGTAATACAGTAGAAGAAAGATAGGTAACTTTGAGAGATAAAGTAGTGGAGGCTACAAGTAGGTAGGATACGGTCTAGAGGAAATACCATATCTGCTAGCATATGAGACGCACCGGCATATAAGACACACAGCATTTTTTTTAGTAAAAAAATAAATCACACCTTAATACATCTATTGCAGAGGTTCCAACTTTTGAATACAGCAAATAGTAATGGGACGTAATATATATCAGCGTAAGGGGGGGGGGGGGTGAGGGTAAGAAGGAGTCCAAGGGGAATAAGTGAATAAGGAATCATCAAAATTATGAAAACAGTTTCTGTAAGGTTGCAGATGAGATAAAGGCAGCATATTACTACATCATCCTGACAAGTACAGTTGGAATATGTGTGGGTGGGGGTTGGGGAGCAGAATTAATAACTAATTACTTGTAATTTTAAACAATTTTCGTAATAATTACGATTAAATCGTAATGGTTGGAACCTCTGCTATTGCAGTATAATCGTAATACATTTGTTCATGTACATCAAATATGTAAGGCAGTGCCTTGAAGTAGTGATAAACTTTACGCAGTCAAGTTTCTTGACAGTTTGCGCTTATTCAAATGGATATTTCGCCTATCGCTGTTTACATTGCGCGCCAATTACGGCGTGACGGTTGACAAAGGCTTACATTGCCACCTAGGTGGCACTGCTTACAATTGCTCCCACCAAACACTGAGACACCGCACCAAATATCAGTTCCTGCCACGAGTACGGGGGTTTTCATGTTTAAAATGACACATTTTGAGAATTTACTGTAAATTGCAAATATTTATGTATTTTTGTGAAATTTCGTAGACTCTGGGAATGATGGACGGTTTGGGTCTGCGTATTGGTCGGTGCACTGTATAGGGCACAGCAAGTTATAACCTCAAAAAGACGACAACTGTGAGACACAGAAGCTGTGCAAACACCACAAAAACACTTATGTACATATTTGCACTTGAGAATGCAAATAAATTCGCAAATATAAAAATGCAGGAAGTGAAGCAGGCTGCAAGTCCTTAGAGGAATACATAACTGGAGAGAGAGAGGAAAATAAAAGTGACATTTGATAATCATGGAGGTGCTATTCTCGTCTCTAAAAGATCAAAGGAAAACCAGTACTACGGCGAAAGGTGGAAGGAATATATAGAGGGCCTGTTCAAGGGAAATGAACTTGAAGGGAACAGATGAAGATGAGATAGGAGTTACAATACTGTGAGAAGAATTTGACAGCTCTGAAAGATTTCAGCCGAAACCAGATTGGCTGGTGGTTGGTTGGTGATTTGGGACAGGGGGACTGACCTGCTAAGGTCATCAGTCCTCTGGAGGGAAGGGGAAGGAGTGAGGATACGAAAGGAAGGGCAAGGAAATGAAGTCCAGGGAGGAAAGAAGAAAGGAAGACTGCATTAGCTCAGGGATCTGTGCTCGCCAAGCGTGTACTCACGAAAGAACTGTGAGCCCCCTGGGAAGTCAAAACAAGACCCCAGGAGTCCCTCTGTACTGCTGATATTATTAGGTGAGCCAGTCTTGAAGAAATTGTTCCACCTTGTGTGCAAGATGTATGAGACAAGAAAAACAGCCTCAAGACTTCAAGAGGATATTACAATTCCAATGAAACCAAGTGCAGACAGTTGTGAAAGTTACAGAACTATAAGTTTAAGAAGTTGTGACTGCACAATACCAACACAAATTATTTACAGGCAAATGGACAAACTGGTAGAATCCAAGTTCAGAGAAGAAGAGTTTGGATTTACAAGAAACGTTGGAAACATGAGGCAATACTCACATTATGATCTATCTTAGAAGATCGGTTAAGGAAAGGCCAACTTATGTTTCTAGCTCTTTCAGATTTGTAGAAAGCTTTTGACAATTTTGACTGGAATACACTCAAATTCTGAAGGTAGCGGGGATAAAATATAGGGAACAAAAAGTTATATTCAATTTGTAGAGAAATCAGACAGCAATTATTACAGGCAAACAGCGTGAAAGGAACATACTGGTTTAAAAGGAAGTAGGCTACGATTGTAGCCTTTTGGCAATGTTATTCAATCTGTACAATGAGCGGACTGTAAAGGAAAGCAAGGAGAAATTTAGAATGGGAATTGAAGTTCAGGGAGAAGAAATAAAAACTTCGTGGTTTTCCAAAGACATTGTAATTCTCTCAGAGATAGCGAAGGACCTGGAAGAATAATTGAACAGATTGGACAGTGTATAAGATCAACAATGATGCGAGTAATAAAGGGTAAGGGAATCTAGTGACAAGCAAATCAGGTGTTGCTGAATGAATTAGGTTTGGAAAGAGGCGATAGAAGTTATAAAACAGTTTTGCTATTTGCGTATTCAAATAATTTATATTGGCTGAAGCAAAGAAAATACATAAAATGCAGAATAGCTATGGGAAGAAAAGCTTTCCTCAAGAAGAGATATTTGTTGACATCCAATATTAATTTCAATGTTAGGAAGTCCATTATGAAAGCATTTATCTGGAGTCTAGCATTGCAGGGGAGTGAAACATGTATAATAAGGAGTTAGGAAAAAATATACCAGCCTTTTGAATGTGGTGCTACAGAAGAATACTGAAGATTAGGTGGGTAGATCAAATAACAAATGAGGGGGTGTGAAACATAATTAAGAAGAACCACAAGGTTCTGGCATACCTCAACTAAAAGAAGGTATCGTTTGATGCTACACATTTTGAGATATCAAGGAATTGTCAGTTTAGGATTGGGGGGAAATGTGTGGAGAAAGGAGACAGAGTTGAATACACTAAGGAGGTTCGAAAGGTTGCAGTTGACATTCTTGTGAGATGATGAAGAAGCTTGCACATGAAAGGATGCATCAATCAAAACAGTCTTACTACCACAACAAAGATGTTACCTCATATCTGGCAACCCCCCCCCCCCTCTCTCTCAGGCCAGGAAACTCTGTTTTAACACACAGAAATTATGAAAGATAAAGAAGAATAGCTTATTTACATCACAATTGCAAGAAAACTAATGACTTTGCCTTGTTACATCACAAAGTTATATCACAGCTGTAAAAACAGAAATGAAAACACAAATTACTCAAAATGTTCCGAGAATGAAACCTTTCACTCTGCAGCGGAGTCTGCTCTGATATGAAACTTCCTGGTAGATTAAAATTGTGTGCCGGAACCGGGACTCGAACCTGGGACCTTTGCCTTTCGCGGGCAAGTGGTCTTCCGACTGAGCTATCCCAACACGACTCACGATGCCGCCTCACAACTTTCCTTCCGCCAGTACCTCGCCTCCTACTTTCCAAACTTCACAGAAGCTCTCCTGTGAAACATGCAAGACTAGCTCTCCTGGAAGAAAGGATATGATGGAGTTTGGAAAGTAGGAGGCGAGGTACTAACGGAAGGAAAGTTGTCAGGCGGCATAGTGAATCATGTCGGGATAGCTCAGTCGGAAGAGCACTTGCCCGCGAAAGGCAAAGGTCCCAGGTTCGAGTCCCGGTTCCGGCACACAATTTTATTTTGCCACGAAGTTTCATACACAAAATGTTGATCCCTACCCTTTATCTGTACCATAACCTATAATGTGATACGTAGTAAGGTGACAAAAGCCGCGAGATACCTAGTAATACCACGGCAGGTGAAGTTTGTAGTGTAACAGATGATTCACAGTTGCAATACGGATATATTCATGGCACAAAATGTGTACAGTGTGTCCAATGTGTGTGTGCACAGGCCTGCATCAGAGGTTCCAACTTTTAGTAAACAGTAATGTGACCTGATATGTTTGAGTGGGAAGGGAGAGGGGGTGGTGGGTTCTAAGGAGAAAGAGTGAATAAGGTATCATCAAAATTGTGAAGCCAGTTTTGTAAGGTTGCAGATGAGATAGGGGCAGCATATTGCTACATCATTCTGATGTGTACAGAAGGAATGTGAGTGGGAGGGAAAGGATGGAACAAAATTTAATTATTTTCTTCCTCAGAACTGAACATAATATATTTGGTGACTGTAAAGAACGTTGGACTTACCAGGTGAGAAGGCACCGGTTCGTTGATACACAATAACACCCCCCCCCCCCCCCCCCCCCACACACACACACAAAACTGAGCTTTCACAATATAAGGTTGCTTCATCAGAAATAGCAGGGAAGGAGAGGAAAAAGGAAAGGACAATGGTTTTAAGGGAATGGGTAAGAAGTCATTCCAATCCTGGGAGAGGAAAGACTTACCTTGGGGGGAAAAAGCTAATTAAACAAAAACACATACCAGGGCAGACATATGCAAAATGCAATGTACAGGCTCATTGACAGATACAAATAAAAGCACACACAGACACACATACAAGCTTTTGCCACCACTGGTAGCTTCTTCAGGAAAAGAGGAAGGAAGGAGGGGGAAAAGGGAAGTATACAGGTTTTAAGGAAATGGAAAAGGAGTCATTCCAATCCCAGGAGTAGAAGGACATACCTTAAGGGGGAAAAAAGGAAAGGCAAACAAGCGTGCACACCCCCCTCCCTTCCCCACTGATTATCCTATATCTCGTCTTCCTTACAACTGTGTATTACCACTTACAATATTCCCTTAATTATTACTGTTATATTCTTTTTTCCTAACTTTATTTTTCCCATTTTCCAATTTTTATTCTTATTGTTTCAAATCTGCCCCCCCCTCCACTCCTCTACACCTCCCTTTTATCCTTTCCCACCCCTTCCCTTCACTGCATTCATTGCTGCAATTCAAATTCCCGCCTTTACATTCCAGCATGCAATTCAGAACTTTCCATCCCCACCTTTACCCACTACACTCCTCACCTCACTCACAGTCTAGCTTGTGTTGCTGGAGTGGTCAAACATGATAGTTGTGAGTCTATAGTTGTCTGAATGATTGTGTGAATGTATGTGTTCCTTTTTTCTGACGAAGGCCGTGGCCGAAAATTTAAGTTGTGTGGATGTGATTATGTATTTTCATGTCTGTCAGCAGCTCAGCGAGCCTATTTACGTCTAGCTGCTACCTATCCTCCATATTGATATTCCTATCGGATTTTCCATTGCTAGAATTCAGTTTGAACAATATAAGAAAAGTTATAGGTACACTGCAGATAATTTTTGACTTGCCCTCATAGATAGTGCCGTCAGTGACGTTACTCACAAAGTGGGCCCCGTTTACACCATTACCGATTTACAAACATTTTCCTGAGAATGTGTAAAATATGTAGAATTCACCCAGACGAGGGCAACGTTTAGAGCAGGGAGGAACTCACCGCTGGTGACTCTCTTGTTGACCACCTGCCCGCAGCGGAGGCACTTCTTGACGCGCGAGGCGCACTCCTCGCAGGTGACGCGGTGCCCGCACGGCTCGAAGCGCACGTTCTCGTCGCCCAGCTCCGAACACACGGCGCACTCCACGGGCGGGGGCGCACTGTGGCCGTGGCTCTGGGGAGGCGGCGCCGGGGGCGCCGAGTGCGGCCGCACGGGCACGCCCTGCAGGGGGAGGGGCGCCGCCGCCGGCGAGGGCGTCGCCTCCGGGGTGGCGCTGCGACCCGGCTGTGGAAAACAGAGCACCGTGAACTGTCTGCAATATAGGAAAGGTTGAGGAAATGCCAGCCGACTATATTATAACCCCATACTGCTTCAACAACCCTTTCAATATAACAATTGGAAGTAGGGAGCAGTGGGAGAAAATAGTTCAACACCGTACAGGGGATATTGTCTGGTTCACTGACGGGTCAAAATCAGACCGAGGTGTTGGGGACGGGGTATACGGGGTGCAGCCAAGACTGGAGGGCGTCATCTCTCTAGGGAAACTGGCCTCAGTATTCCAGGCTGAAATCACTGCCATCACGGCGTGTGTGGAGGAGAATTTGCGTAGGTGCTACAAAGACCGTAGCATCTGTATCTATTCAGGCAGCCAGGCAGCCCTGAGATCATTGGCAGCTCCTACAACAAGGTCTAAAATTGTTGCACAATGTCACAGGGTTCTGGTGGAGCTAGGGGAAAGCAATAGAGTAAACCTATTGTGGGTCCCTGGCCACTCGGGGATCAGTGGCAACGAACATGCCGACAGATTACCCAGGATGGGGGCAGAACTCCATTTATTGGACTGGAACCTGTACTGACAATCACCGAGGCAATGATCAAATTGGAGCTACGTAACTGGCTCAGAAGACAGCACGTAGAATATTGGACCAAAGTCTATCGACAAAAACATGGCATGGTAATGATGCCAAAGCCATGTTTTAAAAGAAGCTCTGCAATCCTGGGCCTGAACAGGAGAGAGATTAGACTCATGGTTGGACTGCTGACAGGCCATGGGAATTTCAAAAAACACCTACATACAATGGGAATAACAGAAGTGGACCCTAAATGTAGGATCTGTGATGACACTGCATCACATCTAATCTTTGAATGCATTGCACTGGAGAGTAAAAGGCACAGAACATTTGGGACAACCAGACCCGAAGAAATTGTGTCTAATAAAGAACTGGTAAAGGGACTCCTTGCACTGCTCAAGGGCATTGGTTGGCTTTACTAGATATATAGGAAGCGATACCGCACAATAAACTTAATTTCGGTGCGGGCAGTGGCGGGTTGGACCAAGACTGTCTTGGCTTCCCTGAGAAAATCAAATCAAATCGAATAAACTGTCTGCAGTAGCCACCAGTAAGTTGCCAGGCAAGGAAATCGTGGGTTGTGTTTTGTACAGAAGCTTATTTGCTCTAGTAGCAAGCGTACCCAGAACATTTGTACAGGATGACCATCCAGTCTAAAATAGTTTAGGGAAATAATTCAAAAATTTTATTTCAAAACTTTGCGTAAGTTTTACCAGTATTCTTCCACTGTAACATACGCCTTGACAACGTGACTGAGACTGTCAACCCTGCATAGGTAAATGGAACTATATTTAGTGTATTCCACCTACTATAACTACTACACTGAGGATAATCAATTAGAAAAGTGAACTGATACTTCTATTGGCACAACAAAAGTCAGTGTTTACATTCCCTGGGGAAAAGACTGATACAGCTACTCTTCCTAGCAGCATTTCATGAAACATGTACTCCCTGCGAGGCTGGTGGCGAACGACACGGATCCGGCACCCAACTTGTCTGACAGAGAACTTCCCGCTCGATCAAAAACCCGGGGGTTTTAAAGGCCAGTGTGGGCACACTGTCTTTCTCTTTCTGGTACCTAACAAATTCCTATTGGCCACTGCTATGTTCAACCAATCTAGGTTGCTGCTTGCCACCTCCCTGAGTCCTCTAGCGAAGTACCTTTAAGCCCTGTCCCCACTGCCATTCCCTGGGTGGGGATGTGACTTGTTTTTGCATTAATAAACTCCATACTTGGTAGCAACATTGTTCAGCTGAAAGGCAAACGTCAGGTGCTACCCAGTATGATCAGCAAAAACAATGTTTTATGTCAGTTGGCCACACCTCACGCCCTCTCCACAGTGGGGAGCTGCTAACTAGCGGTTCTCCTCCTTTATCTTCTCACTCTAGCCTCGTGAAACCACTGACATTGTTGTTCCCAGGGACTGGCATCAACTTTGCTACATACATTAAGATGTGCCTGTCGGCAAGCAAGTACTGATGTAACGTCTTGCAACAGTGTCTAGACACTGTATGAAGCTACCTTGCTATTCTCCAAAAGGAAACCCTCCACCCTGAGAAAGTGGCTGAGGACATCTGCAGTACACAAGAAGATTTCTTTACCGCCTACATCCCGTAAGCTGTATGGGTGCAATTTAACCTGTTATCTACAATGGTCTCTATTTCTCAGCACGAAGTGCGGCCCTTTGGCTTCACACAACCTCTCAGCAATAGTGACACTGATAATCGTGTGTGTGTGTGTGTGTGTGTGTGTGTGTGTGTGTGTGTGATTGGCTGCAGAGGTCCAAAAAGTTCAGTGCTTCAAACAATTGCACTAGTGTTTGCTGGCAGTTTCCAACAGCTGTACAATCAATGTTGTCAATTGTGATGGCTTTGAAGGCCAGTAAATGTACTTTGTAACTTTTGTTTCCTATTTTTCCTGAGACTATTCACCAAACATTTCAGAAGCACCTTGTTTTTTGTTTAAGAGTTGACAGAAGGTGTGTTGTGCCATCTTAAAACATTCATAAAACTTTGTCTTGTCATCCACAAAATGAGGAAAAATGTTCGATGCTCTCGCTAAATTGATCTTGTTTTCCAGGCACGGTGGATCCACCAATATATTTTATTTTATTTATTTATTTATTTTTATTTTTTTATTTTGCCTTCATTGTTTTTTTCTTCTTTGTCTAAGCAACTGTTATAAGTCATGGACATCTGGATGTATGTCTCCCTTTAAGGTCTGGGCCTTGTGTTGTTTCTTGTAGTGACTCAGACACAGTAGTCTGTGGTTTTGTTTGTGAAAGCTGTAAATATGTACACTAATTTTCATAATAGCGAATTAGGACTTGTAGCACTTGTTTTAGTCGAAGAAGAAAAAGAACAAAGGAAAAAAAGGAAGAAAAAATATGTGGATCCAAAGTGCCTGGAATACAAGATCAGTACAGGGAATTATTTCCTTCTCCAGGTGATGACCGATACTCTGATGTGTCTCTGCCCAGACCTTTACTGAAGGCGCAGCATCCATACACAGCAGTTGTGTGTGCAAGAGTTCTGCCTGCAGGACTGTATCGACGCGAGAAAGGCTTAAGCTGACATCTGAGTTGTGGGATTGTGATTATGTTTTCTCTGTGCCTATCTACAAATTACAAGGGACTGGTCCAATAAAACATGTCGAAACCTGACCTGAACGTTTTACACAAGATGATAATGAAAGAAATCCACAGTAAAAAATTTAGCTGCTAAGAGGATCTGCAAGTATTAAAACATACCTTATATTTCCGCAGATAAGATGATGGCTGAAACATTAAAAAAAAGGCCCCAAAATCTGAGGTCTTCTTATACGACGATAAAAAAAAAAAAAATTAGATTGAAGTTTAGTCCATAATTGGTATTTTACAGATGTGCTGCATAACGCGGCTTTGACTTCCAAATAATATACATCGAAGTGGTTAAGTATCAAAACGATACGTATCGGACAGGAGAATCTTATGATTTTTTATGAATATGTCATGATTTTAAAGGATGGGGTTAGGCAGGAACCTATATTACCCTGATGAAATTTATATTGTGTTGGAAAAATTTACGGAAACAAAGTTTGGCGCAATTAAAAAAAAAAATGAGCTTTATTAATTTACTTTGTGGACAAGAGTACATATGATAACCTATATGCCATAAAGCAAAAAAAGAGGTAATTATTTACAATGCAGCTTGATCTTACAATGTCACTTGCCATAAATAATTTCGCAGTATATCCAGAGTCGATCTGAAACGATTAGAGTATATTTACGTGTGGAGCAGTGAAAGAGTTAAAATATTTGAAGCTATACGCAACAATTGGCTTCCTTCAAAATTCTTTATCTTCTGTCCTCGGGCAATTTCGCGTGTTTTCACCCGCGTAATATGTGTATCGACATGATTAAATGTCATCCCGGCGAAAGAAATTCCTTTTTTTCTTTCAACTTCATGGAGTGAAAAAAAGATGTTTCCTAACGATCGGATACAATGTAGCACTACACGCACGAAAAGTCAAAAACAGACCGCAAAAAGTGCAACAAAGTGTGAAAGCCTGGTGTAACAATCACAAAAACTACTTATGGCAGCTTCTAATGGCATTTTTTGGAACTTCCTGAAGCTTTGTCTCTGCATCTAACTAGCAGGCATATTTTTAGATCCCGAAAACTGGAAAAATGTGCAGCACGCATTAGCGTAAATACGGTAACTTGGGGGTCATCTTATAGGCTAGATATATGCTGAATCTATAAAATTTTGATGAAAATTTGTACCTCGTCTTACCTGAAGGCCGTCTTACCTGCGGAAATATACGGTAATAATAATAATAATAATAATAATAATAATAATAATAGTAATGATAAATCTAAAAATTTCCAAATTTGTAGCACGCCAGGCAGCGGTAGAAAGCAACTGAGCATGCACAACTAGGCACACATCACAGCAGAGGTCGGTGGTAGATTTGTAAACAGGAGACAGGACGTTCAGATCATTGTTTGTTGATAGTGTCCCCTCACACTATAGTACAGAGTTCTATTCTCTGGATAAGCCACTCAGCTAACCTCTATTAAAAATTATCAGTTGCTTTTTGCAGTATTGGTAAGTGCTGACAACAACCATAAACTGAATTAATTTTTATTGTGCTTTCATAAGGCATGCCTGCTAATACATTTTCTTCTTTCAGTTTCACAGTAATGTGGAATTCAAACAACACTCTGAATTTAGCAAAGATGAAACATGAAGTACTAGTTTCCAGCGTAGATTACCTACTTCTCCTGAGGGCCTACCTATGTCTCATTTGTTGACTGATTTCTTTGACATTCATTCAAATGATATCGATATTTTGTTTGAAATTGTGGAAAAATTAGAAGAAATAGTAAATAACTCTGATATTTCCACAAATTGTGTTTCGGTTGATGTCAGATGTGCCAGTAACAGATCTGAAGAAGAATACCTTCCAAGCCTAAAAACAAAAAGAAAAACATGAACTGCAACAGCTTTCAGTGACAAAAAAAGGCAGTGAAATATTGGTTAAGCAAAGGAGGGGAAAAACTGTTGAAGTTAAGCAGTGTGCAAAGGCATTTTCATTACATAAAATCTGAACATGAACTATATAAATGGAAGAAATAATAACACGAAGCAAGAAATATGCACCAAACGGAAACTCTTAAAACATCTGAAAGATAAACTATTGGAAAGATTTAGATCAGCTCTGCTACTGACAGAGATCTACAGGACTGGGCCCTCCAAACAGACACAGAATCCACAAGACTGGCAATCTTTTACTGAAACTCACAACCTAGCGTGCACTTCAATGCGAGAAGCCTATAGTAGTTTCCACAGCGAAATCCTGTCCCGTAATCTTGCAGAAAATCCAAAGAAATTCTGGTCATATGTGAAGTACACAATGCCTTCACTACGCGATAGCAATAGTAATACTACCGATGACAGTACTGCTAAGGCAGAATTACTAAACACAGCTTTCCGAAATTTGTTCACCAAAGAAGACGAAGTGAACACTCCAGTATTCAATCCAAAAACAGCTGCCAGCATGCGAAACTTAGAAGTAGATGTTCCTGGAGTAGTAAAACAACTGAAGTCACTAAACAAAAATAAATCTTACAGGCCTGATTGTATACTAACTAGATTCCTCTCAGAGTATGCTGATGCAATAGCTCCATACTTAGCTATCATTTACAACCGATCACTCACCGAAAGATCCGTACCCAAAGACTGGAAAGTTGCCCAAGTTACTCCAATATTCAAGAAAGGCAATAGGAGTCATCCCCAAAATTACAGGCCTATCTCATTGATGTCGATTTGCAGTAGGATTTTGGAACATATACTTTGTTTGAATATTATGAACTACCTCGAAGAAAACGAACTATTAACCAGCAGACAACACGGATTCAGAAAGTATCACTCTTGCGAAACACAGCTTGCCCTTTATTCACATGAAGTGTTAAGTGCCATCAACAAGGGATCTCAAATCGATTCCATATTTCTGGATTTCAGGAAGGCTTTTGACACTGTACCCCACAAGCGGCTTCTTATGAAATTGCATGCTTATGGAATATCTCCCCAATTGTGCGGTTGGATTCATGATTTCCTATCAGAAAGAACACAGTTTGTTGTAATTGACGGTAAGTCATCGAGTAAAACTGAAGTGATATCTGGTGTTCCACAGGGAAGCGTTATAGGTCCCCTACTCCTCCTCGTGTTTATAAACGATTTAGGAGACAATCTGAATAGCTCCTTAGATTGTTCGCGGATGATGCTGTCGTTTATCGGTTAGTGAAGTCAACAGAGGATCAAAAGCAACTGCAAAGCTATTTAGACGAAATTTCTGCATGGTGCGAAAATTGGCAATTGACACTAAATAAAGAAAAGTGTGAAGTAATACACATGACCACTAAAAGAAATCCGCTGAACTTCAATTACGCGATAAATCAGTCAAACCTTAAAGTCGTAGATTCTACCAAATACCTAGGAGTTACAATTACGAACAACTTTGACTGGAGAGAACACACAGAAAATATTGTGGGGAAGGCGAACCAAAGGTTACGTTTCATCGGCAGAACACTTCGAAGATGCACCATCTCCACCAAAGAGACTGGCTACATCACACTTGTGCGTCCTCTCCTGGAGTATTGTTGCCCCTTGTGGGACCCTCACCAGGTGGGATTGACGGAAGACATTGAGAAGGTTCAGAGAAGGGCAGCTCGTTTTGTTCTATCACGTTACGGGGGGGGGGGGGGGGGAGGGGGAAAGCAGCACGGAAATGTTGCACAAATTGGGGTGGAAATCATTAAAAGAAAGACGTTATTCATTGCGGCGTGATCTGTTTGCTAAGTTTCAATCACCGACTTTCAGTTATGAATGTGAAAATATTTTGTTAGCATCCACCTACTTAGGGAGACATGACCATCCCAATAAAATAAGAGAAATCAGATCGAAAACTGAACGATTTAGGTATTCTTTCTTCCCACGCGCTATTAGAGAATGGAACGGTAGAGAAAAGTTCTGAAAGTGGTTAATAAACCCTCCGCCAGGCACTTGAATGTGATTTGCAGAGTATCTATATAGATGTAGATGTAGAAGTACATTATCTGATCCTGAAATTATGTAGGCCTCACTCTACAAAACCTTCTTTGTCTCCACAACTCTCCTATTTCATGGTTGCGTTACTTTTGCTTTCCTACCCTCCCCTCCATCTAATACGTACATGCTGTGTAATGTTGTGTTATATCCACACGTTCCTGTTCTCACGCCCCTCCCCTAGCCCTGTCATATTCCCACGGCAGAGTGTGATTTCCAGTGCGGGAGCTGGTGTTGACACTTGTGTGTGTGAACATTGTTCATGTTTATTCTGAAGAAGGCTGATGGCAGATAGCTCAAGTGTGGAATGTGCGTGTCAACATTACTAAAAATTTCCAGGCTATTAAGGTGTGGTTTTGTGGATTTATTCTGGAAACCCAGAGTTTCGTCCAGTGGCGGCTGGTGGGCTGTTTATTAGGAGAGGCGGCATGTCTCTTCAGTTGTACATAACATTTTGTCTCTTCAGAACATTTCTTGAACGGGGAGAATACAGTATTAATTTTATTAGCTAGTTACGTAATTTAACCTTTCATCTAACACAACTTTTTCCTCCTATACCAAAATACGAACAAATTTACGCACAAATATGTCGTTTTTAATATTTTCTGCAGGCAATGAGAACCTTGTAACTTCATTTTATTAGATTTCACAAGAGACCCAAAACTGTACCTTAAAATAATAAAAAGTAATAAGTAAATTAGTTGTGTGTGTAACTATATAAGTAAGTGTTCAGGCTGGCAGTGGTGGCCGAGGGGACTGAGGCGCTCCAGTCACGGTCTGCACGGCCACTACGGTCGGGGGTTGGAATCCCCTCTCGGGCATGGATATTTGTGCCGTCCTTAGTCTTAGCTCGTTCATAAGTAGTTTGTCAGTTTAGGGACTGATGAGCCTGTAGTTAAGTCCCATAAGCTATACAAACATTTGAACATTTTTAAGTGTTCAGAGAACACAAACGCTTCGTCAGCGACAAACATATGTTACTGGAATTAGAAGACTGTCACCAACAAATGTAGAATACCATTGGTATGCTTATATATTGGTGTGTTTATATAAAGGAGGATTAAATTTCCTAGTGAAACTACTTTTGCTTTTGCACGCATTTTGTGTCTGTACAATGTTCAAGTCAGGTCTCGGTGGTCCTAACCTTTTTAATTCCAACTTTCCTTCAAAAGTCAATTTTTCACTATCAAATGTTAAAATATAGTTAACGCTATTTATATTATTCATTCTAAATAGGGAACTAGAAAAACAGGCAACAACATGCACCTTCACAGCAACGACACTAGTATCACACGCACTGCACCTGTTAAGTTCCGCGAAGATACTTCCTGACCAGTGCCGGTGCGCCTTTGTATATTTCGCGCCCCTGGTGCGGACGCCGTCCTAAGCGGCCGGGTTCAGCACACTACCCCCACCCGACCCCCAGTACCCCCACTCACCCCAAGCGCCTGTAGCCAGCATTTACACGGCGAGGACGTATCGCATAGAGTCCGACAGTCAGTCCATTCTGAAAACATTGGGTGAGCCTGGCTGGCAGACTACCTAGACTAAAAACATTGGTCATGCACTTACACGGGCTGCTGCTACACAAAAATTATTCAAGTAGATTTGTGATTAATGATTGGTACGTATTCCGTGTTGGATATTTTTGGGAGGGCGCCGCCCCAGAGTCCTCAAGGAGTAGCCGCCACTGGTTTCGTCCCCGACTGCGGAGGACATTCTCGAGGGGGATTGTGGCACTTTCGAATGTCCGATGCACACCCTGGCACTGAGTCAGTAGCAAACCAGAGTGTGCACTAGACATCCAAAAGTGCCACAATCCCCTTTGAGAATGTCCTCCGCAGTCAGGGACGAAACGCTGGGTTTCCAGAATAAATCTACGAGACCACGGCATAATAGCCTGGAAATTTTTAGTAATTTTGACCATTCCAACCGTGAAAGTTCACATTTTACAATATGGAATATGTGTCTTTTATATGTGCCTGTCACTGGTCGCCATGTCTATGCAGCAAGTTGTAAACTGTCCTCATTATATTGTGAACATCTTTCTATGAAATTCTTGCAGTGATAATGGCTATTTACTAGCCAAAAATCTAAATTTGCTTAAATAAAAATTTAAAATCAACGCCCGGAACCAATTGTCAAATTCGTACAATCGTGTGGCGCACATCCCTTTAACGTGCAAGATAATCTGGCGGCCACAGTTTTTTGTCTCCAGAAATATTATTTCACAAAGCATAAATTGCAGATAAATCATAAGGCAATAAGGGGGGAAGGGGAGAGCAATTTAACACTGTGAACATACAGAATTTTATGGGGAGATAAAAATGTTCTAAACTGCAGGAAAATTTTAACTCTGGGAACATAGAGGTGGGGTTCTACTGTAATGTGTCTCACACCTATATCACAGGGCTTTTATTAAGTTTTAATTTATTTTTAACCAACGGTGGGGAAATTTTGTTCAATACCCTGTTCACTGTTTGTTTTATTTTTTATTTTACAATTTTAATGAGCATTTTTATGGCGACGTGCAGACAAAATAGCACGTACTCGGTATACACCAACCTGGTCTGCGACTGTCCCAACAGCAGTGGAGCCAGAGATCGCGCCGTTCTGTGCAGAGCGGATGCCGTCGCCCGCCGCCTGCGGCTGTGCAGTGCCGTCCGCCTGCCTCGCTGCCGCAGTGCTGCGGGAGATGTGGCCGCCGCCGCCACCGCCGCCGCCGCTGCTGTTGCTGCTACTACTGCTGCTGCTACTGCTGCTGCTGCCGCCACTGCCGCTCATTACTGCCGTGCCGTTCGGGCTGCGACCGAACAGAGTGCGCTACAGTTTGTGTACCAGACTGTGTGTCAAATGTGCACATTAGTATGTTTACTACAACATTAAAATTTGTGAAAACGGAACAATGCACTGACAAGGGGAACACCAAGTACGGTACAAATGAATTTTGAAGGGTCGCAGGTATATCGTGCGGGAATTCCTCCGGACCACCGAGTTAATAGGATTTGTTCCAATGCACCTCAGTTTTCACGAAAATCGAGATCGAAGTCCAGCGCATAATAGCTATATCTGTACTGAATCGCCATCATTGCGTTACTCGGGTGGTGTAGTTAGCGAGGTGCTCTACTGTCACAAAATGTTCAATTTTTTGCAGAACTTATGGAACTTAACTACGGGGTCATCAGTCCCTAAGCTTACAAACTACTTATGAACTAGCTAAGACGGCACAAATATCCATGCCCGAGGGGGGATTCGAACCCCCGACCGTAGTGGCCGTGCAGACCATGACTGGAGCGCCTCGGTCCCCTCGGCCACCGCGGCCGGCTCTACTGTCACACGGATGACCCGAGTTCAAATCCTGTTTGGAATTTTATTTTTATTATTAATTATTTATTTATTATTATTATTGTTAAATTCCTCCGAAGACTGATTCGTGTGATGGGCCTGCTTCTATCACTGCGCATTTTTCCTCCGTGTCGCACTTTGTGAACGACACACTATCAATGACTAGCCATCTGGCGCAGCGTAATGATCTGCTGGGAAGTGTCAAGTGGGCACACATTGCAGTCAACAGTATAAAAAGAATGTGGCCGGGGACTGTAAAAGCAGCTAGCCAAGGATGCACAAGTGTTATCATCTATAACTACAGACAGTTTACTGACTTAGAAATATCTTTCAATTGGCGTAAAAGTATGCTTCGAAATAACAGACAAAATAAAATAATGAATGCGCAATACATAACACACTTGTGGGCTATACACACGGTGTTTTGTAGTTGTAAATCATGTCTTTTATCCTAACTGTAGTTTTATTTTTGTGTTATGCTCTTGTTTCTGTTTGATTGCAGTAGCTGGCTACAGTCAAGTTCTTACCAGTCAAAACTACAAAAAATATTATCCAATAATGTAAACAATGAAAAATTCACAAGTAATTCCCGGATTACCCAGGGATGAAAATATTGCTGGGTTTTCCCCAAATCTCCCGATGAATATACACCCTGCCCTTAACATACACTACCGGCCATTAAAACTGCTACACCAAGAAGAAAAGAAGATGATAAATGGATTTTCATAGGACAAATATATTATACTAGAGCTGACATGTGATTACATTTTCATGCAATTCGGGTGCATAGATCCTGAGAAATCAGTACCCAGAACGACCACCTCTGGCTGTAATAATGGCCTTGATACAACTATGCATTGAGTCATACAGAGCTTGGATGGCGTATACAGGTACAGATGCCCATGCAGCTTCAACGCGATACCACAGTTCATCAACAGTAGTCACTGGCGTATTGTGACGAGCCAGTTACTCGGCCACCATTGACCAGGCATTTTCAGTGGGTGGAGATCTGGAGAATGTGCTGGCCAGGGTGGCAATTGAACATTTTCCGTATCCAGAAAGGCCCGTACAGAACCTGCAACATGTGGTCGTGCTTTATCCTGCTGAAATGTAGGGTTTCGCATGGATATAATGAAGGGTAGAGAAACGGTTCGTAACACACGTGAAATGTAACAGCTGCTGTTCAAAGAGCCGTCGATCCGAACAATAGGTGACCGAGACGTGTAAACAATTGCACCCCCATACCATCACGCCGGGCGATACACCAGTCTGGCGATGAGGAATACACACTTCCAATGTGTGTTCACCACCATCACGAGGCTGTAAACAAAACCTGTATTGTGCTCCTGTCTGTGATGCAGCGTCAAGAGTAACCGCATCCACGGTCTCCGAGCTGATAGTCCATGCTGCTGCAAACGTCTATGAACTGTTTGTGCAGATGGTTCTTGTCTTGCAAATCTGTTGACTCAGGGATCGAGATGTGGCTGTACGATCCGTTACAGCCGTGCGGATAAGATGCCCGTCATCTCGTCTGCTAGTGATACGAGGTTGTCAGGATCCAGCTCGGTGTTCCTTATTGCCCTCCTGAACCCACCGATTCCATATTCTGCTGACAGTCATTGGATCATGACCAATGTGAGCAGCAATGTCAAGATATGATAAACCGCAATCACGATAGGCTACAATCTGACCTTAACCCAAGTCGGAAACGTGATGGTACGCATTTCTGCTCCTTACACGAGGCATCACAACGTTTCACCAGGCAACGCTGGTGAACTGCTGTTTGTGTATGAGGAATCGGTTGGAAACTTTCCACATGTCAGCACGTTTTAGGTGTCACCACTGGCGCCAACCTTGTACGAATGCTCTGAAAAGCTAATCTTTTGCATATCACAGCGTCTTCTTCCTGTCGGTTAAATTTTGCATCTGTAGCACGTCATCTTCATGGCGTAGCAATTTTAATGGCCAGGAGTGTATTATTTATTATTTTTATCATTTTAAATCCCGCCCTCCCTTCCCAGTCACACTTCCACACCTCACTTTTTGCTCCTCGCACCCCTCTCGTTTACTGCATTCTGAGCTGCACCTCACAGTTCCGCCAATGAGAGCCTTTACAATGCCTCTAACAACACGTAATGTCCCAACCCCAACCTTCACTGACATCCTTCCCCCTACTCCTGTCCTCACTCACTGTCAATATTCTCGTCGTACTGAGACGGTGGTCACGTGTGCTCGATTTATGTCAGAATGATTATGTGAATGCATGTGTTTCTTTTTCTGATGGAGGCCATAGCCAAAAAATTAAGTTGTGAGAAGGTCTCTTTTAAATGACTATCAGGGCCTTAGAAACCGTCTTTGGAACAGACCACTTAGGGAAACACCTAAAGACTTTTACATTTGCATATAGGCAACACCAATACAACTTTTAACTCTCGAAAGAAAATACCTAGAAACTAATAACTACTCAGTTAATGTTCATCCATTGGTAGGAAGCAGAGTTATTGCATATTAAAGCTGTATTTCAGAAGGCAAAGTAAGCAGATGTAGAATTAACAGATAGTAACAGAAAACATATTAGATGATATTAGATTCTCATCAAACTCAGTACATGGACTTAAATGCCGCCTGAGGCATTAATGCAATACTGGCAATAACTTATTATGTGAATTTCGAAGACTTAATCTAAAACCAACATGACCAAATGGTCAGCTTTTAAGCATTACTTGGAAAATATGATATTTATAGAACTAAAAGAAACTGTCAATAGTTAAGCTTGCAAAAACGTAAATCTGTACATGTTAGGAATTATATCCACAACATAATTCTCATGTTATTAATGTCTTTACGAATTCCATTGCTCGAATACATGTAATATCACATATTGCTTAATTGTGGCAATTTTTATCAAAGTGATCGTATTTAAAAGAATAAACATTTAATGCTCTACTTACCAATATTAAGTATATCTTTTAACAAATCTGTTGGTAATGATAAATGTATAACTTCCTGGTTCTAACAATAATATTGTTGTCACTTGTCAAAATAGTATATAAGGATCTGAGCAGAGAGACTCGGGGCATCATTATTAAGGCTGTCTTCGGGCAGTCACTATGTACGTCAGTATGCAGATCGATTTCAAGAATGTAACATATAATTGAAATAGTTTTATGAAAAGTGCGACTCGTGTTTTGGGTTCACATTAAGTGAGGTAGGTCTGTAAGATATCACCCACCACGCAAACTTAACCCGAATTTCAGGCGTGCGGAGAACTTTACAAGCGAAGCAGATTCTACGAGATACACCCAACCTATGACAATCTGGTAAAGTGTCGAACTTAATAATTTTGTAATTGTAACCTCGCTACGTGGAAGTGACATTTATTTAGCATCAGCTTACGGAAGTTATCAGTTTGTAGCAGGTACATTACAGTCGTCATCTACCCTCCGTATTTCCAAAAATGTAGCGCAGTTCCGTACAGGAGCAGAAGCAGAAGCGGGAGCGCGGCACGCACCTGGGCGCGGGCGGCTGCCCCTGCAGGTTGTAGGCCTGCAGCAGGTCGGCGAGGTGGGGGCTGCCGGCCAGCAGGTCCAGCGCGCTGCGCCCGCGGTGGTTGCGCTTGCCCAGGCCGCAGCCCTCCTGCACCAGGTAGCACGCCATCGCCAGCGCCACCAGGCTCTCCTCCTCCACCTGCTGCGTCTGCACCAGCTGCGTGTAGATCTGCGCAAGCGAAACGGTGTAAAATGCGGGAAATAATGTTTTAAATGGTAAAATACGCTTACTGCATCACCCTCGCATTTTCGTAGTTTATTTCCGATATACCGTATATACTCGAATAATCCGCGCACATTTTTTTCCCAATTTTATGAACTAAAAACTAGAGTGCGCAGATTACTCGAATTTAGGTTGGTATTACTCCAGCTGCAACAACAAAACACACCGGGCGGAGATTACTCCGCTTTAAAAAACGTCCCTTTAGGCCGGTATTATACGATAATATTTTCGATCAAATCTTTGACAAAGAAATATTATCAAATATTCGTAATATTCCTTAGACATAAATCTCCATTGTGGTGTTAAAAAGGGGTATTATTGACATCATATTTCAAGATAGCAGATAATAACAACTTTTTATTGTGCACTGCCTTAGCCGGTCACAAACGTAGCGGAGTAGTGTATCTTTTCGGCAGCTTCTTTGCCAGCGCGGCTGGCGCATACGAACAGTTGCATTGTTGATGTAAGAATGAGTAGTTTATGGTACCATGTTTCTGAGTAATAAAGTACGGTATCTATTTAAGGTAGACATTTTAAAAATGTCTGTCTAGGTGTGTTTGCGTTTGGATATGTGTGAGTGTGTGTGTGTTTGTTTACCTTTCTTTTTTTCCCCAAAGGTAAACCCTTCCACTCCTGGGATTGGAATGACTCCTTTTCCACTCCCTTAAAACCCATATCCTTCCCTTTCTCCTCTCATTTCTTCCTCTTTTCCTGAAGAAGCAACCAACGGTTGCGAAAGCCTGTATGTATGTTTGTGTGTGATTCTATTTTTTATACAAGTTAATAATATAGTGAGGACAGTTTACTACTCACCGCAAAGACGTGGCGACGAGCTGCGACAGGCACATACAAAAGACACACACATACGGTATGTGCCTTTTGTATGTGCCTGTCGCAGCTCGTCGCCACGTCTTTGCGGTGAGTAGTAAACTGTCCTCACTATATTATTTATTCCAACCTGGACTTTCCATTATTATATTTTATACAAGTTAGGTATTACTCGGTTCAGTACTACCATATTACCCACACTAGTATCAGGAGGTGACAATGACTATATCTGGAGAAGACAAGGTTACAGCAATTTCTTACTACTGTGTTTAAACACTAATTACGAAGCGGCATTGCAGTTATGTTCAAATGCACACACACGTCGATTAGCAACAGCGATGCTAGCGCTCAGAGCGGATACATTTGCAGCGGAGAGAAGACAAGCAACTTTTATAATCAAATATACAGTGAGGCGCTACTTTTGATGACATTTCTTTGATGAAAAATACAAGTATGTCAAAGCTCCTTATTAGGCTATCAAATATCTTTGATGTAAATACATGATATATAGACTTTTACAAAGATGTAATACCAGTCTCAGCTCCATTTATTTAATGGTTCACATTCTATAACTGTTCATTTTAGAGAGTTACTGTGAGTACGTTTTCACAGTAATACGTTACTAATGAAATATTTTTCAGTTTGTATGAGAATGCTTAGTAGGGGGGGGGGGATTGTTGCGAGATTCCCACGCTCTGGATATGACAACTTTGTGTGCTTCTCCCCCCCCCCCCCCCCCTGCAATCAGTGTTGTGTCAATTGTTTTGATATTAACGTGTTGTTTTGAAATTTAACAGGCGTGACATCTCAAATGGCTGCCCTCACGTACTTGTTCAAAACCAACAGGTGGTATCCCCATTTTTTGTTCTCCCCCCCCCCCCTCCCACCACCTCGTCAAAATTTGGGGTGCACGGATTACACGAGTATATACGGTATGTACATAATAGGTATCAAGATACTCGCCAAGAAGTTTATTATATAACTAGCAAACCCGGCAACGCTTCGCAGTAGCTAATGTGTACGGGATATATACCCTAATCTCTTCTTCTTCCTATGTCTATCCCTTCCTCCCTGTTCTATTTCCCCATCACCTTCTCCCCCTATCTTCCCCCTCCACTCTGTGCCTATATCATCCCCCCTTTTTAAATCACCCCCCTTTATCTCCTCCCCCTCTCTGTGCTCTTATTTATTGTTATTGTAATTGGGACCTCAATTTGGAATAGAGGTCAAAATGGATCAGTAAATCCAACAACCTATACAAACAACATAGACCGGCTAAGGTGCTGCCGTACTTCGAGCTCGGCCACCGTGTTTTACAACGTCACGTAGACGTAACCAGTCGTCCTCTACAGCACTGAATCGTGTCATTTTCACTTTGTGCAATGACTTGACAACCCATTCTCTGCCTGCTTATTGTTATTTTTATAGCCAAGCTAATATGGATAAATGATAGACAAATGTGTGGTAGACAAATTGGAAAGTTTAATTACAAATGTCACAGCATTGGATTGGCTAAACATTGTCTCATTCGTACAGAAAACAAACCTTTTCACTGTCCTTTAAACAATATTAATTTTGTGCCACGGTGGAGGGCCGGGGCCAGGGAGGGGAGGGGGGCGGCAGCAGTGGCTTACACAGCATTTCAAGACTGCTTCTGCCACAGCAACAGTTACCTGCCGAATCAGAGAATGCCCTTATGTTGTTCATAACCAAAACAAAGCGTCTGACATGTTCAATGAACGTCCTGACTGCGGCAATTGTGTACACTCATCATCATCATCATCAGAAACCGATTATGCCCTTCAGCGTTCAGTCTAGAGCACAGTACCTCTAATAAAATTCCTCCATGATCCCCTATTCAATGCTAACATTGATGCCTCGTCTGATGTTATGCCTTCTACTTCAAAATCATTCTGCACCGAATCTAAGTACTTTCTTCTTGGTCTACCTCGACTCCTCTTACCCTCCGCTGCCGAGCTTTGATTTCCTCATTATGGACACCCTCCTGCCATTGTTCCCATCTATTGGTACCTGCAATCATTCTTGCTACTTTCATATCTGTAACCTCTATCTTATGAATAAGGTAACCTATATCCACCCAACTTTCACTCCCATACAACAAAGTTGGTCGAAAGATAGAACGATGCACTGCTAACTTTGTCTCGGTACTTACTTCCTTCTTGCAGAAGAGAGTACTACTTAGCTGAGCACACACTGCATTAGCTTTGCTGCACCTCGATTCCAGTTCTTTCGCTATGTTGCCGTCCTGTGAGAAAAAACATCCCCGGTACTTTAAACTGTCTACCTGTTCTAACTTTGTTCCTCCTACTTGGCAGTCAATCTGTTTAAATCTCTTTCCCACAGACATTACTTACGTTTTGGAGATGCTGATCTACATATCATAATCCTCGCACCTCTGATCGAGCTTCGAAATATTAGTTTGCAACCTTTGAATCGAATCTGTCATTACAAGTAAGTCATCTGCATATGCGAGACTGCTTATTTTGTTTTCACCTATTTTAATCCCACCCTGCCAGTCTACTGTTTTCAGCACATGATCCATGAATAGTATGAACAACAGTGGTGACAGGTTACAGCCTTGTCTTACCCCTGAAACTACCCTGAACCATGAGCTTAACTTACCATCTACTCTAACTGCTGCCTGACAGTCTACGTAAAGCCCTTTAATTGCCTGCAGAAGTTTGCCTCCTACACCATAATCTTGAAGAACTGACAGTAGCTTCTTCCTAGGATCACGGTCATAAGCCTTTTCCAGATCTATGAAACATAAGATACAATTCCCTGTTCCACTCATAGCACTTTTCCATTACCAGCCGTAAGCTAAAGATCTGGTCCTGACAACCTCTAAGAGGCCTAAACCCACACTGATTTTCATCTAACTTGTCCTCAATTAATACTCGCACTCTCCTTTCAACAATGCCTGAGAAAATTTTGCCTACAACGCTAATTAAAGAGATACCTCGATAGTTGTTACAATCTTTTCTGTTTCCATGTTTGAAAATTGGCGTGATTACCGCTTTCGTCCAGTCTAATGGGACCTGTCCCAATTCCCACGCCTTTTCAATTGTCCTGTGTAACCATTTGAGACCTGATATTTCACTGTATTTGGCGAGTTCCGGCTTAATTTCATCCATCCCAGCCGCTTTATTGCACTGTAATCTACTGACCATTTTCTCCACTTCCTCAAATGAGATCCTGTTTCCATCGTCGTTCCTATCCCATTCTACCTGAAAATCTGATGCATCATAAACGTTTCACCTACATTGAGCGATTCTTCAAAATATTCCCTCCATCTGCCCAAGGCATCCACAGGATTGACTAGCAGCTTTCCTGACCTGTTCAAAACACTTGTTAATTCCTTCTTCCCTCCCTTTCGCAGATTGCTAATTATGCTCCAAAATGGTTTCCCCGTGGCTTAGCCCAGAGATTCTAGCTTGTTTCCAAAGTCTTCCCATGATTTCTGCTTGGATTATGTAATTATCCGTTTGACTTTGTTTCTTTCTTCAACATAACTCTCTCTGTCTGCCTGATTTCTAGTATGGAGCCATTTTTATATGCCTTCTTTTTCGTTTTACAGGTTGCCTTGACTGTCTGCTTCTTCCTACCTTAAATACACACTACTGTTCCAAGACATTCTCTAGCTGTTTCCAGTAGTGTGTCCCTGTACCTTGATCATTCTTCTTCCAGTGACTGTAAATCATTACATTCAACTAACTGGTACCTTTCCGAGATCATTGTAATGTATTTGTGCCTAATTTCCTTGTCTTGAAGCTTCTCCACTCTTATCCTTCTACACATGGACCTGACTTTCTGCTCTTTTGGCCTCACAAAACCAATTTCACTGCAGATTAAATAATGATCAGTATAATCAAAGTACCCCCTGAAAACACGTGTGTCCTTGACTGTCTTCCTGAATTCCTGGTCTGTTGTTATATAGTCAATGATACATCTGGTTCCCCTTCCTTCCCACATATAGCGGTGAATGTCCTTATGCTTAAAGGAGGAGTTTGTGATAACTAAGCCCATACTGGAACAGAAATCCAAGAGCTGTTTTCCGTTCCTGTTGGCCTTCATATCCTCTCCAAACTTACCCATAACCTTTTCATAACCTTCTGTTCGATTTCCTATCCTGGCGTTGAAATCACCGATGAGTAAAACCACTATCATTATCATTCACTCTAACAACTACATCACTAAGTGTGTTGTAAAATCTGTCCATTTCATCTTGATCTGTCCCTCCTTAGGCTGAATACACTGCCACAATCCTAATTTTCTTATTGGAGATGGCCAAATCTATCCACATCAGTCGTTCATTTACATACCTTATTGCAATTATGCTGGGTTTGATTGCTTTCCTGATGTAAAATCCTACACCCCACTGTGCTACTTTAACTCCTGACAGGTAGACCTCGTATTCTCCGACTTCTCTTTCTCTCCCCTTACTCTAACATCACTAACATGTAACCCCATCTTACTTGAAGCCTCCGCCAGCTCTACCTTCTTCCAATTGTAATCCCCATTGATATTAATAGCTCCCCATCTCATTCCAGATCGTTTGCCGAGTCGTATCTGAGGAGTCCCTGGTCTGTCAATTAGAGATGGGACTCCATCACCTCCAAAGGTCTGAGGCATTTTGCTCTGATTGTTGCCAGCATGATATTGAAGTACCTGGGAAGCAGGTTGCTAGCCTTACTTGCCCAGGGTCCCACTGGGTTTTATGCCTAACGGTTGAGGGACTAACCGGTGGATTTGGTAGTCTTTGCCGTCTGAGCACAAAGGTGGCCACGACTCAGAATATGTCCGAGATGCCCAACCTTATTCCAAAGTAACTGGTAAGCCAACTGTCAGGACCACTTACTTGGCCACTCATACGCTGCCCGTTGTTCATGAACTAGGACATGACTACAGGAACCCACACCATGAAGTACACTTATTGCAAAAAATGGAAACAGTATGAAATGCAGTGAAGAACAACAAAGTAGGACAGCAGACACGTGACATATCTTCTGGAAAACACCTGTTGGTAGCAGTCAATAATTATAGTTGCCAGCCACATTTGTAGCTGATGGTCTGAATAATTTTCTCTATGCTGTAACTGTGTTGAAGTTAACTTGTGATCTTTGCTGGTGTCCTGACAGTTACAATGTTATCTAAGAAGCCGTATTAGGAAATTCAAAAACTGAAGCTATAGAGTGATAGTATACCATTACTGGTTGTTGGTACAAAAGAAAAAGAATAGAAGTTTCTTTATCATCTGCATTACACTAGCAACTATGTGTGAGCAACAAAATTCTTACATTTTAACTGAGGTAGAGAAAGAGATGGAAATACAAAATATAGTTTCCCCAGAATGACATGAAGGATGGAACAAATTATCACAACCACACGTGAAAAGAAATAATTAATAGTAAAAAAATAGATGAAATCTACTTACCAGGCGAAAGAGCACAGGCAGTGATAGTAACAAATAAACACACACACACACACACAAACGCTAGCTTTCGCAGCCTAGCTGCTTCGTCAGGCAGAAGGGAAGGAGAGGGAAAAAGAAATGATGAGGGTTTTACAGGAGTGGGTAAGGAGTCATTCCAATCCTGGGACAGGAAAGACTTACCTTGGGGGGAAGAAAGGAGGGTAAACAAAGACACACACATCCGCACATTTACACAGATGCAAGTACACCTAGGCAGCCATACTGTAGAAAGCAATGTGTGGATGTATGTGTATTTGTTTACCCTACTTTTTTTCCCCCCAAAGTAAGTCTTTCCTGTCCCGGGATTGGAATGACTCCTTACCCACTCCCGTAAAACCCTCATCATTTCCTTTTCCCTCTCCTTCCCTTCTGCCTGACGAAGCAGCTAGGCTGCGAAAGCTAGCGTTTGTGAGTGAGTGTGTGTGTGTTTATTTGTTACTATGACTGCCTGTGCTCTTTCGCCTGGTAAGTAGACTTCATCAATTTTTTTACATATATATTTTTCCTGTTAGGATTTTTTCCTCTATAATATTCGAAATAATTAATAGAAAACATTAGCTAGTACTTCTCTACCAACAGTTGTATGACTACAGATCTTAACAAAATATATCAAATCTAAAAAAAAATAACTTAATTACTTTTGATTGACTCAAAACATGCAGCATTTGCCATCGCTGAAGCTGCCATGTACTCTTGCCTTCTTTAATTTCATTACTGAAAAAATCTTTCACAGCCAAACATGGATAGGACTTTCACAACCTCTTATGAAGATGTAGAAATTCTTCGTAAAACTCCTGCACAGTTTTAACGTAGAATTTGTTTTTCCAATCATTCCATTTCACACGGGGCCCCGCATTTCATAAAATGATTACTAATTCCACTTTTGGAATATGGAAAGAGTACTTTTCTCTGCCGTGAAAGAGAAGTACAGGTAATGGTTTTAAGTGTAAATCTTTTTATTTAAGAAAAGCGAAACTGCATTAGGTGCACTAAATCGGGAAATGAAACAGCAATTTTTTCAGACACCATATTAGATTGGGCTATCAAATGTGCTTCGGGTTTTAACACGGAAACACAACAGCAAGAAACTCTTTATAAAATTAGTTTTTTGTCTTCCAGAAGATGTCGCATGTATATGTAGAGAATTGGAAATACACTGATAGTCTATCGGTTCCGTCTGCAAATCGGCAGGGGCAGTTACAACTCTTACAGAAAATGGTCTTGAAAAAGTCTCGAAAAGAGATGCGAGGTTGGCAGTATCCTGAAACAAATTTGAAAACTGATCCTGTATTTTTTTTCCAAAACTGGAATGACTTTTACATTTTTTTTTTATTTATTTATTTATTTATTTATTTATTTATTTTTTTTTTTTTTCTTCAACTCCAGAAAGATCAGGAAAATGGATGCTGGCTATTGGAAAAAATATCACTCTATAAGATGCAAGAAACTTTGTCTCATTGCTCTGCAAGATGAAATGTTGTACCTTAATGACTACTACTGAGAGGTGCTGAGCAGAGCCATAACAGTCTTGACAGTCACATCGGATAAACTCTTAGTCTCCGATAATGCTTTGACCAATGACGTCACATATAACGTCATACATAATCGAGAAATACTACGGACACATGTTTACCACAACACGGTATCGGTAGTTAGATTTCACCTAAATAGGTCAAATCTACTTAATGATACCACGTCTTCAAAATACATTTAATAATTAGGTAATTTTAAAGAAAGCTTGCACTCGAAGTTATACGGCCTGAAATGATATATTTATGTCAACCATCAACTGTAAACCGAATGAGTGTTTCTGAACTGGAGATTCGGCACTAAAAAAATTGTTTAAACCTATACCTAACCTTCCAAGGGCTATGATATAGATAAATCTTTAAAGTGAAAGTTAGGGTGTCTTCAAAAATATGAGACACATAAACAGTGAGTTCCAGTATTGAAACCTCGGGCAGGACGGAATAACGTAAAACATGACGTCATTGGTCAAAGCGGTATCGGAGACTAGATTTGACCCGTCACACCCCCCCCCCCCCCCCCAATCTTGGTGAACGACGAGCTGTCGCACATGCTGTTTGCTACTCTGTGTCCAGCCCTGCTGCACAGATCATCATAAATTTCACTACATTTCTGCAGTATTGTTACTTCTTTAAGACGGCAGTACCCAAAGTGTGCAGCTTCTGTGATATTACCTGCATTGTGCACCTATAGCAGTTCCTCAGAATTACATCAAAGGCATTCTCTCTCTGTAAGAACGACACACCGTGTTACATTTCCTAGAAAGTTACCATTTCGGTCACACAGCTGGTACGATATCCTGAAACCGGTATTTTGTTCAATAGGCAGCAGAACCGTAGGAAACACACCAGTGAAGGAACCTGGGATGAACAGAGAGAGCTGGGTTTCACGTAGCCACTTTTTGCAGAACACACACGCATTCCTGCTGAGGAGATTTTTTGGCACGCAGAAGCTTCACAACATTCCGGCAACTGCACAACAGACCGACACGAGCGACAGGCGGTCAGCTCACCCCGTAGATGGCGGGCGCCTCCAGCTCGTGGATCTGCGTGCTGATGGACGCCCGCTTCATCAGCGCCAGGTGCAGCCCCGTGTCGCCGTCCTCGTCCTCCGCGTTCACGTCCGCGCCCGTCGACACCAACAGCTCCACCACCGAGCAGTGGCCCTGTAAACGTGTCGAGCAGTTCGTAGTGTAGGGAGGGAAAAACTGACCCGTTGTAGTGGCACGAGTCACTATGCTGCATTTTTTACTCACCTTGAGCTATCTACATATTTATTAGCTTATTTGATTAATGATGGATATTCTCCACAGAGATGATAAATTATTTTTCAAAAGAGGTAGATCGGCTGGCCAGTACTTACCTCGTTGCCATACCGCCGACAGTTACACACGGAAAGAAAAAAGGACGACCGAAGAAGGAACAGAGTTCCGAAATATTGTTTTATTTTCGTCCCGTTTTCTTTCTGTGTGTAACTATTGGCATTACAGCAACAAGGTAAGTACTGGCCAGCCAATCTATCTCTTTTGAAAAATAATTTATTAGCTTATTTGTTAAATTAAATTTAGACATATTTGCAGCCAGAATCGGTTTGTTGCAGATTCTGGAAGAGGCTGCAAGAGCACAGTGGTTAGAGACTGTATGTAACGTATAGTCATGGAACTTTAAACATCATTACTCTGTGCAACCAGAATAAGAAGTAATGTTGAAAAAACAAGTGAAATACAATTGATTGTTCTATGCTTTTGAAGTAACTCTCATGTTAATTACTATATAGGTATTATGAAAGGAGACTTTCCTGGTGAGAAAAATATGTAGAAAAATAAAGATCGTTTGACTTAGCCAAAGCACAGGCTCGCCAATAGACACAAAATCTCTGTCCAACTTCTTTGCGTTCAACAAATGTCTGCTAGGTGTGTTTGCGTGTGTATATGTGTGGGTGGGTGTGTATTTGTTTACCTTCCTTTTTTTTCCCCTAAGGTAAGTCGTTCCACTTCCAGGATTGGAATGACCCCTCATCCACTCCCTTAAAACCCGCATCCTTTTCTTTTTCCCCTCCTTCCTTCCTCTTTTCCTGACAAAGCAGCCAACGGTTGCAAAAGCTTGATTGTTTGTTTGTATGTGTTTTTGGTGTTATCGGCGAGCCTGTGCTTTGGGTAAGTCAAACGATCTTTACTGTACAGATATCTTGACAAATGTATATGTCTTAAGTGCTCCAATAAATGTTAAGAGTCTAAATGAAATATATTCACGAGTTGGACTCTTCATTTATATGTGGAGTGAAATGTGAAGTCAAGATACTCTCATTTATTATTACATTAACATCAAAGGCAGTGAAACTTATAGAGGAACAGCATAAACTGGATCTCTAAAGCTATTCAATATCTCAGTGATATTCAATTTTTAATAGTATTAACGTACATACTTCAAGAGTCTGAAAATTTAATAAGTCATTGTTATATGGTTTTTGACTTATAATTATTTAAAGAAGTATCATCCTGGTTGGTAAAGAACATTGCCATGACGAAGAGTAACAGTTAACAGTTAAAACCAATACTGGTATTTTAATTCTGAATCACCATTTCTTTTCCCCTTCTGGATGTTTCCAATTTTTAATTGCCAATAATGGGATAAAAAATCGGGACAAGTGCTTTCTGTAGTAGTGTTTCTAAATGTTTGTTTGCTTTTAAGTAATTAAAAATATTAAAAACTAGTAATATTTATTCTCTGTGAAATATTAGGTTGTTGCAGAAACTAGGAAATACGATCAGTGATAATTTAAGAACAATCCCGAATCAGAAACGAGCAACAAACGCACGGTGTAAGAATTTCCACAACTGTTGTTGAGGCATCAGTGCACCTGTTGCCTTGTGGTGTGGCCTATTACCAGACACGTATGCACGTGCAGTGTGAAATGACTCACCTCCATCTGGTCGTACGGCTGTTCCTTGCTGTTGTTGGCAGACATTGATTGTGTTTTACATGCCGCCACCCCAAATCTAGAAGTACTTTGTACTTGTCTGCCATTTCTATGAAATAATATCAGATAAAGATATTTCGGCAACACTAATAAATTAGGAACTTAAGAATTCATTGACAGTTCATAATATAAATAAATAAATAAATAAATAAATAATAAAAATAAAAATCAAGTAGTACAAGCTTCAAGAAGGCAAAAATGTTATTTATCAAAGTGACCAATTTCAGCGCATTTAGTCAGATATCTTCCGATGAAAAGCACCAACTAAATGTGTTGAATCCAGCCATTTTAATAAATGGGTTTTCTTGTGAGCCTGACTGTTTTTACTATTGGATCATCAAGAACAGAGTGTTGTTACCGCCACTTCAAGTCAATTATAACTTTAAACAGAAAGAAGCTTATCTGTTCTAGTGTCCACTTTATATGCCTGTATCTGTTGGTAACCCTTCAAAATGGGCAAAACTGAACACAAATGACAGAATTTGCCAACCTGAGTTTTCACCCTTTAGTACTGACTGTTTGCAGTGTTAAAATAGTTATTCTTGATTACAAAATGATTTTTCAGTAGAGGTTCAGAAAATTTGTAGTGTTCAACCCCCGATTACGATGAAAGCAACAAACGTAGGCATGACTATGTTCTATTTCAGTTCCATATTTAAACGAGATACAATAAAACCTCGTTTTTAAATTCTCGGTTTTTACGTTTTCCCGCCATTTACACCATTTTTTGTCGGTCCCATCAAATTTCCTATGTTTACAATGTTAATTCACCCTCGTTTTTGCATTAACATATTTACGCTTTTCCCACGTTTTACACTTTTTGAAAGCATGTTCGTGAAGAAAAATGACGTAATGTACATACATTGACACTAGCATGGCTTTCCCCTTAAAATATACCGCTTAAAAATTATTCACATTCGAGTTTCTTGACACTTTACGTTTATTCAAATGTATATTTCGCGTTTCGTTGTTGACTTAAAGACGCGCCGATTTGTGGCAATGTAGTTCTTCTTTTCACTAGCTTCTTTGGCAGAGCGCCTGGCGTGTATTCAGACAAATAGAACAGTTTGTTAACGAGAGAATAACGCTGATTTGTGGCGGTGTAGTTCGTCTTTCCACTAGCTTCTTTGCCAGAGCGGCTGGCGAGTACTCAAACAATCAAAACCAGTTGCTTTGTTGAAGTGAGAATAAATAGTTGCGTTGTTTTTTGTGATACATGTTTCTGGTAAATAAAGAACTTTATCTGTCACAGTTGGGTATCATAATACCTACAACCTCAAAAAAAAGCGATAATAGTGAGAGATGCCAATCCCATGCAAACGTCACAAAAATACTTATGCATATGTTTGTACTCGAGAATGCGAATAAATTCTGGAATATTGTCGTGTGAAACATCGAAAAATACAAAACTAACGGAACTGTAGGAGTTTTACTGTGTAAATAATTAATTCCGGTAAAAGGCAGTAATTTTGAATATGTGTTACATAGCCTGGCAGCGGCATCCAAACAATATCTATCGAAGCGGTTCAGGTAATTTTGAAGATGTGTTAGGCCTATAGCCCAGCAGTGGCGTCCTCGATTATAATGAATGAAATTACGTAAAAAATTTCTACTTCCCATAAAATTACCAGTTTGCCTGGCGCTTAAAATAGCAGCATCCTCGATTATAATGACTGAAATTACGTCAAAAATTTCCACTTCCATAAAATTACCAGTTTGCCTGGCGCTCAAAATAGCGGCATCCTCGATTATAATGACTGAAATTAGGCCTACGTCAAAAATTTCTACTTCCCATAAAATTACCAGTTTGCCTGGCACTCAAAATAGCGGCATCCTCGATTATAATGACTGAAATTACGTCAAAAATTTCCACTTCCCATAAGATTAGCAGTTCTGCCTGGCACTTAAAACAGCAGTGTCCTCGATTATAATGAATAGAAATTTTTGATGTAATTTCACTTCCCATAAAATTACCAGTTTTTCCTGGCGCTTAAAATAGTAAAAATTTGGATAACCTTTATTGTATAATCAACTCCCTGGCGAGTATTTAGATGTCTATTATGTACATATATCACACAAACTACGAAAATGCAAGGCTGATCCAGTAAGCATATTTTACCATTTAAAACATTATTTCCTGCATTTTACACCATTTCACTGAAGTCCCCTGAAAAGCGTAAAAATGAGGTTCTACTGTATTTTGATTCTACAAATCTTGAAGAAAAGTACAATGCAGCAGACTGAGGAAACGTAAAATTTTTCAATTTTTGATTTCTGCATTTGTTACTGGAAATACTAGCAATAAAAACAGTAAACCAGTTATATAAAAAACCGGTTATATCGAGTGGTATATAATAGCTCACTCAACAAAGGATCTGTGTTTAAAGAAAGAAGCTTGGGCCTCCCCCACCGAAGGGTAGGCAACCTTTGAAACAATCCACATGCTGCAATCATAGCACAGCTTTTTGTGACTACCACCCAGCTTTCCATTAGGATCAATGGTCACCACTAAACTGTGGCCAAAATCAGGGTAGACCACCCTACGGCACAACATGCAGCTGAGCATATAATGACCAGAATGAAACTTTCACCCTGCTGCAGAGTGTGGGCTGATATGAAACTTCCGGGGCAAGCGCTATACCACTGAGCTATCCCGAAACGACTCACAGTGCCGCCCCACTGTGAAGTTTGGCAAGTAGGGGGCGACGTACTGGCAGAACTGAAGTTGTGGGGCAGCACCGTGAGTTGTGTCAGGATAGCTCAGTGGTAGAGTGCTTGCCCACGAAAGGCAAAGGTCGCAGGTTCGAGTCCCAGTTCCGGCACACAATTTTAATCTGTCAGGAAGTTTTATATAATGACCACTTCACAAGCCGGGCTGTGTGGATTTCACCCTCCCCTCCCCCCTACATGAAGTTATCCTTACAGTATTTAATTCTCCAGTCCCCAAATTATCCAGGCATCAACCTACAGGAACACACAACAGTTCCTGTCCGCCCTCTACCGTACATCTCTCTCATTTCTTGTATTTTCCACCAACACTGTAGTCATCAGTGATGGACCACACACTTACATAGTTTTTGTCACTGATAGGGAAGGAAATGAGCCAAGCCCTTTGAAAGTAACCATCCCAGCATTTACCTGCAGTGATGTAGGGAAATCACTGAAAACCTAAATCAGGATGGCCCGAAACAGGTTTGAACTGTCGTCCTCCCAAATAATAGTCCAGTGTGATACCACTGCACCACTGTACTCTGCGAGATTTTGTGTGTGTGTGTGTGTGTGTGTGTGTGTGTGTGTGTGAGAGAGAGAGAGAGAGAGAGAGAGAGAGAGAGAGAGAGAGAGAGAGAGAGAGAGAGAGAGAGAGAGAGAGAGAGAGAGAGAGAATAGCGTCCGAAAGCTATGTTGCACACATATAACTGCCTTTCTTTCTATGTGACTGTCGCAACTAGGACTTACAACTTTCCGCTGTTGAATGGAATACACTCTTTCAAATTCTGAATTTGACGGAAGAAAAATATAAGTAACAAAACGTTATAACAACTGTCTTGTTTTTGTACAAGTTGAAAATAAAATTTGAAGGGCATGAAAGGAAAGCACTGATTGGGAAGGGAGTAAGACAGGTTTGTAGCTTTTCCCCAATGTTAGTCAATCAGTACATTGAGCTAGTTGTGAAGAAAAATAAGAAGAAATTCATAGAGGGAATTAACGTTCTGGGAGAAGAAATAGAAGTTTGCAGTTTGTTGATGACTTTATAATTATGTCACAGACAGCAAAAGACCTGGAAAAAGAATTAAACGAGATGAGTGTCTTGAAAGGAGGCTACAAGATAACATTAACAATTGCAAAACAAGGCTAATAAATTAGTGTAAAGAAAATCAGGCAATGCTGAAGGAATTGGATAATGAAACAATAAAAGTAGTAGACGAGTTTTATGATTTGAATAGCAAAACAACTTTTGGCAGCCAAAGTGAAGGCCATATAAAATTCAGAATGGCCATGAGATAGAAACTTTTGAAATTAAGTGCTACAGACGAATACTGAAAATTAGATGGGTAGGTAGCACGGTAAAACCTCATTTTTACATTCCTGGTTTTTAAGTTTTCCCGCCATTTACACCATTTTTTGTTGGTCCCGTCAAATTTCCTATGTTCACACTGTTAATTCCCCCCATTTTTGCATTAACATATTTACACTTTTGCAGTGTTTCATGCTTTTTGTAGGAAGGTTCATGAAGAAAAAATGACGTAACCTATATAAATTGATGCTGGCATGGCTTTCGCCTGAAAGTATAGCACTAACAAATTATTCGCAGTCAAGTTTCTTGACACTTTGCATTTATTCAAATGTATATTTTGTGTTTAGTTGTTGGCAGTACGCGTCTAATTGACTTACGACACGCCTATTTGTTGCGGTGTAGTTCCCATTTCAACCTGCTTCTTTGCCAGAGGGCCTGGCGTGTACTCAAACAATCACAACCAGTTGCTTTGTTGATGTGAGAATAAAGAGTTGCATTGTTTTTGTGATACATATTTCTGATTAATAAAGAACGTTATCTGTTAAAGTTTGGTATCATAATAACCACAACCTCAACAAGCGATAATAGTGTGAGATGCCGATCCTATGCAAACGTCACAAAAATACTCGTGCATATACTTGCACTCGAGAACACAAATAAATTCTCTAATATTGTTGTGTGAAACATCGAAAAATACAAAAATAACGAAACTTTAGGAGTTTTACTATATAAATAATTAATGCTGGTAAAAGGCAGTAATTTTGAAGATGTGTTACATAGCCCAACAGTGGCATCCTTGATTATAATGAATGAAATTACATCAAAAATTTCGACTTACCATAAAATTACCAGTTCTCCCTAGCGCTTAAAATAGTAAAAATTTGGATACCCTGTATTATATAATGAACTTCCAGGCGAGTATTTAGATGCCTATTATGTACATATATCACAAACTATGAAAATGCAAGGCTGATCCAGTAAGCATACCTTACCATTTACAACATTATTTCCTGAATTTTACGTATCCTGTATTTTACACCATTTCACTGAAGTCCCTTGAAAAGTGTAAAAACGAGGTTCTACTGTATGACTAATGAGGTGGTACTGAACAGAGTTGGAGAAAAAAAATTCCTGGTATACTATGATTAAAAGAAGGGATCGATTGGTAGGACTCGTTCTGAGACATCAAGGAAGCATCAGTTTGGTACTGAATGGAAGTGTAATGGAGCAAGGATTGCAGAGGGAGACCCAATGACGAATACAGTAACCACATTCAGATGGCTTTAGATTGCCATTCTCATCTACATCTACATGGGATACTCTGCAAATCACATTTAAGTGCCTGGCAGAGGGTTCATCGAACCTCCTTCGTACTATTTATCTCCCATTCCATTCTCGAATAGTGCGCGGGAAGAAAGAACACCCGAATCTCTCTGTTCAAGCTCTGATTTCTCGTATTTTATTCTGATGATCATTTCTATCTATGTAAGTGGGAGTCACCAATATCTTTTCGCATTCGGAGGAGAATGTTGGTGATTGGAGTTTCGCAAGTAGCCCACGCCGCAGCGATAAGCGCCGTTGTTGTAGTGATTCCCATCCCAGATCCAGTATCATTTCCGTAAGCTGTCTCACCTGTATCGTGACAATACGAAACGAGCTGCCCTTCTTTCGACTCTTTCGATGTCCTCCGTCAAACCCACCTGATAAGGGTCCCACACTGGGCTGCAATACTCCAAAAATGGACGGACAAGCACAGTGTATGCAGTTTCTTTAGTAGTTCTGTTGCATCTTTTAAGGGTTCTGCCAATAAAACGTAGTCTCTGGTTCGCCTTTCCCACGATATTATCTACGTGTTCTTTCCAGTTTAGGTCTGAAGTAATAGTAATTCTTAGGTATTTTGTGGAGTTTACGGCCTTCACATTTGATTGATTTATGTTGTAAACAAAGTTTAACGGATTT